>OW285236.1:38405057-43980057 GCA_935421215.2 Melolontha melolontha | reverse complement strand
TCTGGTATTTATTTTATTTGTGTTGTAGTGTTTATATAACTTTTGTTTTATGATTTTGTTAATGAATTAGAGTAGATAATTTTTTTTTGTAGAGAATCTTTTGTATGTGATAATTTTTCTGGTCTGAACTCTGGGTTCGTTAGTTTAATCGCTCTATTAATTAATCCCGATGCTACATTCTTTTTGTATGACATTGATTGGCATGAATCGAAAGTCAGAAAACGATTAGATGCAGTTGGTTTGTGGTATAATTTTATTAAGATGTTTTTTTTTTCGTTGCGTATTAAGGTTAAGCCTAGGAAGTTGATTTTTGAATTATTTTCTTTTTATATGGTAAACTGTAGTTTCGGATTAAATAAATTAAATTACCCGGCCGTCACTCCCAAAAAATATTACTTTTATCTTGTATTATAATTACGACCAGGAAAATAAGAAATTCCTTCTATATACCACAAACCAACTACATCTGATCGTTTTCTGAAGTTCGATTCATGCCAATCAATGTCACACAAAGAGAATGTAGCAATGAGATTAAATAATAGAGCGATTAAACTAACAAACCCAAACAAAACAAGACCAGAAATATTATCACAAACAAAAGATTTTCTACAAAAAAATAGTAAAATTTTTATTTCGATTGCTTTCAAAATAAAAAAGCTATTTTGGTGTCCCCATGAAAAGTAAAACACATTGTATATATAGGATTTTCGTGTATATATATATATATATATATATATATATATATATATATATATATATATATATATATATATATATAAGTAGACAAAGAGTCTTTGCCGTTAAAACAAGTATGTAAAATAAAAATTGTTGGGGAATCCGGCAATAAAAACCTTTAGTTAGTCAATTAGAGTCCTTTATTTTTTACCTAAAAAATAAAGGACTCTAATTGACTAACTAAAGGTTTTTATTGCCGGATTCCCCAACAATTTTTTTTTTATTTTACATATATATATATATATATATATATATATATAACAACCAACTACCATTCCTCGACGTTTTGGTTAAGAAGAAAGAAAATGGAGAATTAAGCCATACAGTGTACCGGAAACCCACACATACAGACCGGTACCTCAACGCACAGTCTCACCACCACCCAGCTCAGTTACAAGCAGTAGTGAAGAGTCTAGTAACAAGATCACAGAGATTAGCAGATGAAGACAACGTCATTCAAGAAATGAATAAACTCCACACTGCACTCCAGCAGAATGGCTTTAGCAAACGGACAATCAACAAAGCATTAAAACCTAAACGAGCCACACCACAAGAGAAAAAAGAGGAATCAATAGCCAAAACCTACTTACCCTATGTCAAAGGTACCACCGACAGAATATCGAGAATCCTACGAAGACACAACATTGAAACCACATTCAAGGCAGACAGAAAAATCAGCACAGTCCTTCGGAATCCAAAAACAAGAATACCTTTAGAAAACCAGGGAGTATATGAAATTCCATGCCTTGATTGTGAGAAGACGTACATCGGCCAAACAAACAGAAGGGTAAACGTAAGAAGAGACGAACACCAAAACTCCGTAAGAAAAGACGAGAAAACTTCATCTTTGGCTCAGCATGTAAAGGAAACGTCCCACACGATAGACTTCAGCAATACCAAATTATTGGCGAACGTAGAACATATGAAAACCAGAATTATCAGGGAAGCTATCGAAATTGAGAAACGTCCGGACAATTTGAATTCGCGAGATGATACCCAGAGGCTACCAACAGCATGGAAACCAGTATTAAGCAAAGGAGTTGTCAATAAGAAACAACAAACAAAAACACCGCAACCCAGCCAGCCCACACCAGCTACAGGCCCAACGACACGGAGTCGCGCACATACTCAACCAAGTGTAACCAACCAGAACGCTAAGCAGGTATATAACAACCATCTTAAACTCGACTACGTCAGTTTACGAGTAACCAGAAGCAGAAGCAGACAGTTATCGCAGACCTGAAGATGGCAAATGTGATTTTGCCGAAACGTCGTCAAGAAACCAGCACCGGTCTTTACAAAGACCAAACAATGGAAACGCGGAAGAAAACCCGGAATCCAGTTACAACACATACTACTACCCGCGGAAACCTGAAAGAAAACATATATATATATATATATATATATATATATATATATATATAGTAAACCTAATCAGTAGGCGATTAAAGGTCTGTATATTACTTCAAAACATATGTATTTAAAAAACTCTACATGTTTCGGCTGTACGCCTTTATCAAGAGAATACAAAATATAAATAAGTAATATACAGACCTTTAATCGCCTACTGATTAGGTTTACCATATCATACCAAGGTCACGAAGTTATTATATATATATATATATATATATATATATATATATATACAGGCTATTCCACGAGAGCCGTTCGTTAGAAGTTTTCGTGGTTAGAAAAAACTTAGAATTCTGAAATTTTGGGTTCCAGGGTTATTCAAGATTCTCTTTCATTTTAAAATATTTTCAAGATCATACTACTTCCGGTTATACCGGAAGTCGCCATTAACTTCCTTATTTTAAATGGAACACCCGGTATATTATTTCATTTTTGGATTCCTGAGAAAATTTCATAGTGGGTTATCATTAGGTTTCCCTATACTTATTTTCAATTTTTTCTTAGATATCTTGATTTTTTTGAAAATTTTGACAGATGTAGCCCTGTTTTGAGCATTGCGCCCTTTAACCAATTTCGATTGGTGGAAAGCGCATCTGGGGTAGACGGAAGCACAGGAATGATACTTTTGAATGCCACATTGACAACTGATTTATCGCATACAGGGTATCCAAAATTTAATGACCAATTACATCATTTTAAAAGTTGAAAAAGTTCGTTTTTTCAAATGGGATACCCTGTGTTTTATTGGATGGTCGGATGCAGAATTTGATTCTGCATCGACTTGCTATAACATTCCCTATACCTATTTCCAGTGGTTTTCTTGTTAATCCATATTTTTTATTTTAATGTGGTTTTTTGGCAGAAACCGAAACATCGCTTGCCTTTCGTAGCCTAATAAACATCAATGAAACGGTAAAAAATTTACTTTAATTAGAACACATGACATTAGTACATAACATTTAGAACGAAATATAAAATAACAAAAAATTGGAACATAATGACAAAAAATAATAAGAGAATGTAAAATTACAATAATTGTTCTATATGACCTCCATTTTGGTTCAAACACTGAATAACTCTGTCATATACTCCTCGCGAAACAGATCTCCGAAGTTCGTCTGGACTTATATTAGTAAACGCATGGTGAACACGGTTCAATAATTCCTCTCTAGTTTGTACCGGCCTAGAGTACACTAGTTCTTTTACCCCAGAGGTAAAAATCCAAGGGGGTCAAATCGGGTGATCTGGGTGGCCAGTTCCAAGGTCTCCGCGGGCCAATCCACCGATCCTCGAACATCATTGACAATTGCCGGTGTACAGCTATAGTTGAATGTGCTGGAGCACCATCAAGCTGATACCAACTGTTTGCTCTATCACGTGGAGGTAGGGCATCTAGAAAATCACTCACAAACCCTCTCAGTATCTCAAGATATCTAGCCGCATTTAAATTTTCATCGTACACTTGATAAGCCACTCTGCTGTCTATAATTAAACAAAAAACATTGAAACTAAAGCGGTCTTGGTGGTTATGTTCCCTAATAACATGTGGATTATCTTGTGCCCAGTAGTGAGTATTTCGGCGATTTGTAATTCCTTGCCTGCTGAATTTCGATTCATCAGTCCACATAATCTGATGAAGAAATCTCGTATCTTCGGTCATTTTCAAAATCATAAATTCGCAAAAGTTGACACGTCTTGCCTCATCACCAAGACGTATTCCTTGAACAGTTATCTCACAAAAAGGATGCATTCCATGTTTTTTTAATATTCTGTGGATTGATGTTTTTGAAATACCCAAATCCAGCGCTGCTGTCGAAATTGAACTCCACGGATAAGCTTGAAAAAAGGCCAACACATTCACCACGTTATCTTCATTATCAGTTACGGGCTTTAGGTTATTTTGAGTTGCCCTTACGTTTCCAGTTGCTATAAAGCGAGTTTCGATTCTTGCGAATTTTCCGGGAGTCATTGTTGGTAGGTCCGGATATCGTTCATTAAATAGTCTGCATGTTCGTCGAACAATTCGTCCACATTCACCGTGCGTGTAAAACAAATTTAATAAATCATTATTGGAATATTCTTCAACATTCTCCATTATAAACTGTACTTAAGCAAGTTAACAAAATCCCTAGAACTGTAAATAGATACCTCACGAATCTGTACGATGATACTGCTTTGACATTAAATCAACATTGTTTCAATTCCTGTCAAAATCAAGGCTTACTAGGTAGAACTTTTGGAGTTTGATCACCTTTTGATAAAAATATGGATTAACAAGAAAACCACTGGAAATAGGTATAGGGAATGTTATAGCAAATCGATTCAGAATCAAATTCTGCATCCGACCATCCAATAAAATACATGGTGTCCCATTTGAAAAAACGAACTTTTTCAACTTTTAAAATGATGTAATTGGTCATTAAATTTTGGATACCCTGTATGCGATAAATCAGTTGTCAATATGGCATTCGAAAGTATCATTCCTGTGCTTCCGTCTACCCCAGAAGCGCTTTCCACCAATCGAAATTGGTTAAAGGGCGCAATACTCAAAACAGGGCTACATCTGTCAAAATTTTCAAAAAAATCAAGATATCTAAGAAAAAATTGAAAATAAGTATAGGGAAACCTAATGAAAACCCACTATGAAATTTTCTCAGGAATCCAAAAATTAAATAATATACCGGGTGTTCCATTTAAAATAAGGAAGTTAATGGCGACTTCCGGTATAACCGGAAGTAGTATGATCTTGAAAATACTTTAAGATGAAAGAGAATCTTGAATAACCCCGGAACCCAAAATTTCAGAATTCTAAGTTTTTTCTAACCACGAAAACTTCTAACGAACGGCTCTCGTGGAATACCCTGTATATATAAGTATAGCTCTACAGCTGTGAAACCGGCTGTAGTAGCAGGGTTTAGTGAGTTTTAATAGTTCCGCCATATCCTCACTATACGCTCGTTAAAGTGCGCGTGCAATATGCCATCATTTGGTTAGTCATCATTGAGTTGTGTTCAGATGCTAAGCGCGCTCATTGTTGTTTATTGGAAATTTCAACAGAAATTTTGGACTAAATATCACAAGCAGCCACCACAACGACCGACAATTATTGCATGGTGTAATCAGTTTATTGAAAAGTTGCAGAAAAGACAATCCAACAAGTGCGCGAGCCCCAGGTTCGTAGCCCAAAAAAATCACTTGCACGTGCCAGCCAAACTAAATATTCCCAAAACAATAGTGTGGAAAATCTTAAGAGCCTTTAAATGGCTTCAGTTTGTAACGTGCTCTAATAAGTACCCGATGAAGCCACTGTGCTAGCGAAACAATTGTCGCTTTACGAACACATATTAATCAAGTGAATATTTTACTATTAGTTTTATTTCTATTTTAAATTATCGATCTTCATCAAGTAAAAACCGAATCAATTCAATAAAATTGTATTGCAAATGAAACGAACCAGTGTTAAAACGTTATAGAGGTCAAAATTGCGGTTTCGTGGATTCCATATTCCTCGAATTGAGAAAGGAAAATGAACACAATTATATTTAGTTAATAAAATTTATAACATACTTTCTTACTTATAATGAAACCTCTATTTGCATTAATTTTTTTGTAAACATTTTATTTAAAATACGACGACAGTTTTGAAAATGAAATTAATGGGGGTCGTAGGCAACAATTGTAATTTATATTAATATTAAAATTTAAAACCTGTTCATCCTTGAAAGACTACAATTAATTATTAATAGAGTGGACCAATGCGGAGCGACAGCAGAGGCGTATTTTGTATCGGCACCAGTGTCTCTCTCTTTATGTCTTTCGCTATGAACGTGGCGTTGCAAATTTGATTTTGTTAAATGGTTTATATATATTTCTAAACTTCTAAGTTCTGCTTTTCTAATTTACGGTCACAATCCTGGTAATATAAGGCCTTGTAATGTTTCCCAATATTTATCTAAAGCTGGTACACGTCTTTTGTGGCTCATTAATTGATAGCGGAGTATAAGATGAAAACAGTTCAGATCTTGATAATATAAATTATACTTGTTTTTTTTTATATTTTAAAAAAAAAAATTCGTTTTTTCCAAAAGCACATCCAATTCATTCAAGTGCAAAAATTCTTCCCTCAAATTGTTTCAATAACTCACTATGGCAACCCAACAGCTTTTTCTCTTTTTAAGCTCATTGGTCGCTTTAGTTATACATAATTTTCCAAAATATTTGACATTTATACTATAATTTTGATCCTTGATTAATATTATGAACTTATTGGTTTACAATTAAATTTTCCTTCACACATAACCTTTGACATTACCAAACATTAACAATAGTATACAAAATTAACTAAATTTACATAGTTCTATAATTTTGGTAAATGTAAGAAAGTCATATACTTTTGAAATTTAATTATAGATTTGACACTCTAAATTAAGAAAACAATACAAATACAAGGTGTGTATAAATTGGCGGACCCACTACACGTAGCGACATTCTTGGTCAAATTTTGAGTTAAAAGTCCTAATCCTAAAACGATGTATCAGGCTTCCTTTGTCTTCAGAATAAATTTGACAGTAGTAATGTATTTGACTAGAACAACATTAGGCTGCCTACTTATTGTTTTACAACGTTGTCAGATGTGTTTTTCGTCAAAATAAGTTAATAAACAAATATTAAAAACAAACTTTAAAATCAAAAAGAAAACTTTAACGAAAGGATAATAACAACAATTCTTCTTTCTTCTAAATTGTAGCTCTTTCTGTCAACAAATATCGAGTAATAATGCTTATTTCATGACTGAAAGTTCGAACTTTAGGAACCTCGTGCAAAGATATGGAGCATGGTACAATATTTTCGTATTAGGATTTTGGACTCCGAATTTAACGAAGAACATCGCCGCGTGTAGTGGGTCCGCCAATCTATACACATCCTGTATAATAGACTTCCACCTTCTAAGAAATCCCAATAACAGAAATGTAACAAATTAAAACTAGTGTTTTCAATAAGTTTATTAACATTTTTATTATTTTTACCTTCTCTCCCTCATAAAAAAAAATTTGTTGAAAGAATTGTAATAAATTATTTTTGAATTAATTGTTATAGTTAATCCTCTGTTTATTTTATTTTGTTTATAAATAATAAAAGTAAATTATAAGCCTATAGAATATTTATGTAACATGTGTTGCCTAATCATTATTATATATGTAACGGTTTAAATATTTAAATTTCCTTTATAGTGTATCATTGTAGTATATTAACATTATTTATATTATTTTGTTTAAGATGAATCTTCTATTTTGTCTTATATTATGTATCAAAGTTTAAAAACATTTGTATTATTTTGCTATCATTTGAATCAGAACTATCTAGGTAATAAGTATTATTGTAATCAATTATATATATAAACCATTTAACAAAATCAAATTTGCAACGCCACGTGCATAGCGCAAGACATAAAGATAGAGACACTGGTGCCGATACAAAATACGCCTCTGCGTTCGCTCCGAATTGGTCCACTCTAATTATTAATACTTAATTGAGATTAAGGATACTTCATAAGCGTATTCAGCATCTAAACATAGGCGGTTCAACTGCAATTCCGAACAATACATTCACGGTCACTTGGAACGGTCAGTCAAGCAAATCCGCCATTAAATATATATTTTAGTAAGTATCAAACAGACTTCCGCGGTCAACTTGGGCAAATCTCGGGTATACTTGATGTAACAAATATTTATAAGGTTTGGAATTGTCATGAATTACTTCCGGGGTTTCTTATCCCAAAACGAATGCAATCGAACTGTTTCTTTGTGATACTCTTTATGTAAATGTAGTAAGTTCTTGAAGTTATCGATTTTCTTTTCGATTATTTGAAATTAATAGAATTTCTCTATAATAGAAAAAATTACTCTTAATTATTAATATGTATTCTTCTCAGATGAGAGATGCTAATTACAATCCGCATTTAGAAAGGGTTTAGAATAAACGGAAGTGTGTTATAATTTACAGTAGAAATAAAAATTCAATTTCTTTAAAATTCAATCCCGATATTCGTTCTTAAAGATTTAATAATTATTTCAATGAAAACACAGTGTTCGGTCAATATAGATTTCATTAGTATTTTTAGTTTTACTTAAATATCAAATAGATTTAGTTGTATTTATTTTATGTATCCAATCATAGCTTTAAATTGTATATTAATTGATAAAGTAAATATAATGTGTCTTGGAGTTTCCCACATATTTAATTTTGTTAATTACCTAGGCCTGGTCAGGTATTATATTGCTTTATGCATTGTTTAGTTTTCTACGGCCATAAAGCTATTTATTCAATACAGGCACAACCTTCTTTTAAATCCGTTCATTTGCTTGTTGTAAACCTTTATAATAGCATAAGTTTTATTGTTATATTTCATGTATTGTATTTAATGTATTCATATTTTACGATAGGTTTAGAGATTTCGGTTTATTACATGTTTCCTGTATTAGTCCAATACTGTACGTTTTCTCTAGCCCACTTCCTGTTTATTGTAATACAGCACCTAAACGAAATTGGAAATTGCAGTTGAATCTATAAAAAATAAAACCAAACTCTTAACATAATATGGATCGTAATCTCATGTTCGTCTTTCGATAGTTAAGTTATAATCTTCAACAGTTGAAAAAATTATTAAACTTGGAGCACCAGCACCTTAGCGATACACATTACGAGGTGCTACCCAGAAATTCTCAGAATCTGAAAAAACACAATAAATTGTTTTTACAACTTATTCACTACTATCTCCTTCAAAGTTCATAAGTAAATCGATTCCAGCGACTTGTCCATGATTGAAAGTAGAGCTGGAAGTCTTCTTGTGTCAACACGTTCAACAGTGCCTGCGATTCGGTCTGGATCTCCTCAATCTTCTCAAAACGGCGCCTCTTGGACTTTAGTTTCAACCTCGGACACAGGAAGAAGTCACAAGGGGCAAGATCTGGGCAGTAGGGAGGGTGGGGAATACTGCCGTCTTCGTTGAGGCTAGAAACTGACGCATAACAAGCGACGTGTGGGTTCATTGTCATGGTGTAGGATCAACGAGTTGTTGCGCCACTTGGCAGGCCGCCAGCGTCAAATATTTTCTCTTAGTCGCCAAAGAATAACGCAATAAAATTGACCATTCATCACCTGGTAGGGCAAATTCTTTGTGCACGATGCCATCGGCGTCAAAGAAGCAAATCAACATCGACCTGACTTAGCTTCGAACTTGTCGTGCTTTCTTCGGTCGTAGTGTTAATGACCTATTCGACTGCGATTACTGTTGCTTCGTTTTGGGATCATACCCATTCAGTCATGATTCGTCGCCAGTAATGATTCTGGTACCGAAGTTTGTATCTCTTTCGGCAGTTTCTTTCAGCTCTGTGCACAGATGAACACGGCGCCGTTTTTGTTCAATGCTGAGCACAAACTTCGCAGCAATACACCGCATGCTGAGTTCGTCGAACAGAATACGCTAACAAACGCCGTTCGATAACCTGACAACATTAAAAATGTCATGGATTGTTCTATTTCGGTCTTGCAGGATAGCACCACGCACTTTTGCCACATTTTGTAGCGTTTTCCGTCGATGAACCACCGGAACGCTTATCATCATGGACATACATGTCCATTTTTAAAACGGTTGTACCATTTCTAGGTTTGCGTGTGGCCTTGCTTGTTTAAGCATTTTCAAAATTTCCGCTACCGTTCTACCCAGTTAGAAACTAAATTTGATGCTTCATTTTGAAACGCTTTTTTACATTTTTCAATGATGGCATTGTTCGAACACGGAAATAAAATTTACTTCTGTGTAAGACATTTATATATATATACAGGGTGGGGCATAGGAACCAAGTGTTTTTGGTTTGGGTAGCACTCGGCCATTAGAAAAGGGAGGGGCGCGCGGTTTATTACAATCCATTCCTCGACTCAAAGCATTTCACTTTCTCAGTTGCCATTTGCCATCATGGAGAGGTGGACGCTAGAGCAACGCGTGTTCGCGTATGATTGTTTTGTTCGAAGTGGCGAGTCGGTGACTGCAGTACAGCGTGAATTTCGCAGAAGATTTAATATCCATCATAATGACTCTGTTCCTGCCCGAGACACCATCTTACGCTGGGTCAATAACCTTCGAACAGTAGGTTCAATAATGAAAAGAAAGCCGCCCGGTCGTCAACGTACTGTGCGTACTCCTGAGAATATTGAAAGGGCGAGACAAGCATTACTGCGAAGTCCACGCCGCTCTGCACGTCGACATTCAGCTGCACTTCAAATCAGCAATCGCACTGTACGGCGGATTTTGCATGGTGACTTACATTTTCACCCATACAAAATACTGGTTGCCCAACAATTAAATGTAAGAGATTACGCCCAACGCTTGAGTTTCGCACAACAAATGCTTGAACTTGTTCAGGAGAATGAAAACATGTTGTTACTCATGAGTGATGAAGCTCATTTCCATCTTACGGGGGCCGTCAATAAACAAAATTGCCGGTACTGGGCTGACGAGAATCCACGACAGTTACATGAGATGCCATTGCATAATCCTAAGGTAACAGTTTGGTGTGCGGTGGTAAAATTTGGCATCATTGGCCCATATTTTTTTGAAGAAAATGGGGTAACCGCTACAGTAACATCTGCGCGTACATTCATATGGTGAATAACTTTTTCATACCTGAATTGTTAAGAAGAGGTGTGGATATTCAAGATTTGTGGTTACAGCAAGATGGGGCCACGGCACACACCGCCAGAGCATCTATGGCTGTTCTTCGCCACCTGTTTCCAAATCGTCTAATTTCGAGATTTGGTGACGTTTTGTGGCCTCCTCGGTCTCCCGACTTATCGATTTGTGATTTTTATCTATGGGGGTACCTCAAGTCACGTGTTTACGAGGCCAAACCCCGTACGTTAGACGCATTAAAGGAATCGATTCGTTATGAAATCTCCCTAATCGACAGAGACATGCTGGAAAGAGTGGAGGCCAATTTTCGTCAACGGCTGCAACAGTGTATCAATGAAAACGGACATCATATGCCAGATGTAATTTTCCGTACTTGAATATTTCAAAATGCTTTATTATTAGCTATGTTGTACTACCAATAAATTTTTTTTAGAGTAAAAACTAATAATTATATTATCATTTCAAAAACACTTGATTCCTATGCCCCACCCTGTATATATATATATATATATATATATACATTTTTTTACATTTTTCAATGATGGCATTGTTCGAACACGGAACTAAAATTTACTTCTGTGTAAGACATTTATATATATATATATATATATATATATATATATATATATATATGTTACTCTTGATGTCCTCGCGGACGTATGATGAAGGTGTAGTTTCTCGGGTTCTTGGCCGCGTGTGAGTTTTGTCCTGAAAAGGACTATTTATGTTTCAACGAGATCGCACTCGTCATCTTCAGGAGCTAGTCGGTCTGTCGCTGGTTAGAGCCGGAGATCGTCTGATGTGCGCCTAGCACTACCTCTTGTTATATGCTGCTGTGTCGGGAGGGGGCGTCCCACTGTTGACGTCATGCGTGCGCGGCTTCGTGTAATTGGTCCGAGTGCCTGTAAGTTCCCTGGTCGGTCCGTGTGTCTGTGTAGGGGTTGCGATCTGTCGGAATTTGGTTGTGTTTTTATCTGTCCGTGAGCTAGGAGCGGTTTCCATGTATGCGGCAAGCGCTGTCCGTCGTCACGTTTATTTAAGCACTTAGGAGGCTTTTCTATTTCTATCGCTTCTCTTGTAATTCTCGTCGTTAGGTTTTCACTTTTGGCTAGGATCTTCGTGTTTTCAAAGTCGATAGAGTGCCCTCTCAGAAGTTTATGTTGTGCTAACGATGACGTTACTTCTTTCTTGACGACCGCGTTTCGGTGTTCTTCTCTTCTCACGCTAACTCGCCTGTTTGTCTGCCCCACATATGATTGATCACACACTGAACATGGTATTTCGTAAACGCCCTGATCTTCTAGAGGAATTCTGTCTTTCACGTTACCTATTTCATCGGCTATTTTTCTGTGTGTTGTGAAAACGGTGTCGATGTTGTGTCTTCTTAATAATCTACTGATTTTGTCTGTAATTGCCTTTATATATGGACGGAAAGCTCTGGACGCGAACTCTTATTTTACTGTTTTTCTGTTGACGTTAATTCTGGATTTATTTATTGTTTTTGATGAATAGCCGTTCGTGATGAGGGCGTTTCTTATGTTCCTTCTTTCTTCGTGTATGTGTTCCTTGTCTGTTAGTCTCTCAGATCGCAAAACTAGTGTTTTTACAAACGGAATTTAGTTGTGCCGGGTGATGGTGTGATTGTAAACCGTGTCTAATAAGGTAATACCTCTATAGCTACTGCATTCCATAACGTCACCTTTCTTATAAAGGGGCGATATCACTGCTTTGTTCCATCCTTCTAGCATGGTTTAATTTTTTCAGATTTCTTTATTAACTTGCCTTTTTAACGTTTCTCCCCCATACTTTAAATTTTCTGGTCTTACTCCATTTTCTCCTGGATTCTTATTATTTCTAAGGATTGCAGGATTTCCTCAAGTTCTTCCTCTTTTGGCTTCGGTGCATCTTAATGATCATCCTCCTGCTGACACGTTATTTCTTCTTCTTGCTCTCCCGTGCTTAGCAAATCTGGAAATATTGCTTCCATATCTAGCATATCTTTTCTTTGATCCCAATTAAGTTGTCTTCTTTACCTTTGCAGAAACATACCTGCTTTCTAGGTTCTGATCTTATATTGTAAAAATTGTAAAAAAATTCATAGTTCTTTCTGTCATCTTCCGTTTGAATTTGCAACAATGTTTGCCAGAGACATTTTTTCTTATATATTTCTGTTTTACATTCCTCATCCATCCATTTGTTCTTTTTGTAACGCTTTTTCTTTGTCAAATTATTTTTCGAAGCTTCTTTTATAGTCTTTTCTACCACTTTTCTACTGCATCTCCGTCCTGCTTTCCTTTCTATGTAAACCTGGGAAATAGAGACATTTAATATTTTATATTATTGATTTTAAGAATTTAAGTACGAAGTAAGAATTTCCGAGATATATTAGTTTTTATGTCACTTATGTTCATATGTTAAATAAAATATGTTAAATAAAATATCAAGTAATGTCAACAAAAATTAATAAATAATATTTCTCGCGTAGCAATATTTAAATCTTAAAATGTCAAGTATCAATGTGACCAACTGCATACTTTACATAAAATAACTCGGTACTTTCAAATTAAATAATTCAATGTATTAATGTAAAAAATACGAAATAGAAAAAATAGTTTAAAATACTTGTTTCTTAAGGCTTTTTGTAGCACTCGTTCTTTAGGAAATTCAGAGTTCATGTTTAGAAAACGAGTCGCTATTGGATGACGTCGTGCGACAAAATGGTGCCTTATGAAACTTGTGTTTTAATATACTATATTATATTCGAATTAAAATTTTTTATATTTTCGTATATAATTTTTTTCTCTTTGTCTTTTATATATGTACGTATATCAGACCTGTATATATGTACGTATATCAGACCTGTATATACGTAAGTGCTTTTCATAAAGTAAAGAACATGCTTTATGCAAAGTTTAATTAAGTTTAGAATTGAGAATCTTCCAGTTTGCATGTTCATAGTTAATTGATTAAATGTAATACTCAAAGGTGTATGTATATACTATACTACTTAAACTTGTTACTTTAGAGAAACTTTACATAAGAAACTTTTATTTTCATGCGCGAATGTGAATGCATTTGACTTTTGTATGCACTATGATATTTACTTAGGAATGAACCATAAGTTTATCTTAATTTAGCTGTGTTATTAAATTATTAATACACGATTGTGTGTTACATAAAAATTCATTATTTTAACCAGAAATACATTATTTGCGTTTTTATGCATGGAACTACTTTCGTAATTATTAAGGACCGGAGACGAGAGGCCCCTGACTCATTGCCCACAGGCGTACTATTGAAAATTGGTATTTTAAAGAGTTTTTAATTTATTTTATACATTTATTTATATAATTGGAAAACATTGATCTATAAAATACGAAATACATTTTTATTTGTTCATTCTGTAGTTCAAGTTGAGTAAAGGAGTATTAATATTAACTAGCAATACGTTCTCAAGGTTCTCTTCTGTAAAATTTGTTCTCTTTGAATGAAATACATCCTTGTAGATAGAAAACGTTCTTTTTACATCGCAACTGGTTATAGATGCAAACTGGAAATATTTTTTATTTCAGCGTATTTAACAGTTAGATTTTAAGGCGTTGCTCCCCACACAATTGCCGCAATGCTATTAAATCTGGATTTCTATTAAAACCTGGGTCTAACTCTTGCCGAAAGCCACATCCGAAGTCACTTGGAATATTTTTCAAATTATTAATAGCCACATCTAATGTGGTTAATCGATCATTTAATTTTCTGAGTGCAAGGAACTAGTCCTTGCACTCAGAAACACTTTGAGTATCGCCATTTAAACATGTAACGAAATTTTGTAAACTATCGAAATTCTCTGCATAAAACTAGTACCTTCCAACCATAGTTTCCCCATCTAGTTATTACTGGAGAGGGAGGCAGTGACAAAGATGGAAGTTTTACCCTGTAAAGAGCTACTCTCCATGGTGCTTTACTGAAAAAATTTTTAGCAGCGGATACAACTCTATCAACTTCCAGAAAGGTGTCTCTGATATATTTACAGATTCTGTGGAGAGCATGTGCTACACAAGAATATATATATATATATAAGTATATGTTTCCTTTAGTAGTCTGCCTGTTTTTAACATATATGCAGCACTGTCACTGACAAATAAAAGTATTTTTTCTTTTTACCTGTCGTCCGAATAAAGCATTTGGTGCATATTCTCGTAAATGATTTTAGCTACTCTTTCCTTTTGTTGCTATTACATATGCGCTATATGGAATAGTTGGATGTACTACACTAGCTACAACATTTACCACACAGCGTCCTAATATATCTACAGTTTCGTCGGCATAGATACTGATTTGAAAGATGGCTTCTAATGCGTTCTACTGCTTTCGTGTAGTACTTAGAAACATAATATTTGTGTAAGGTGGATTCATCAGGAACATTTCGACCAGTATATTTTTGGAGAAATGGTTTGAAGGTGGGATTTTTAAGTTTATTTAATGGAATATTTGCCGCCATTAAAGTTTCATAGAGTTCTTCGCTAAAATTGTCAGACAGATTCCAACGTGTCTGATAATTATAATCTTTGTATGTGTTTGCGATGCTAAGTGACGTTTTACGTGCGATTTCTTGGAATTTTTTAACTATATTTTACAGACTTTGCAATAAATTTTGGAATCACTCGCAATAGACATACAATCAGTATGATCCTTAATCCAAGTCGCCATAATTTCACGGTTGTTTGCTCTATTTTAAGACTAAATTGTTTGTTTGTTAATTCTACCATTTTGTTTGATTTATCGCATATACCGTCTTATGCTATCGTACAGAGTACTTCAGATTCTATTTGAACGCGGTTATATACTTCCTTTGTTATTAACGCATTAAAAATATATGTAAAATATATCTTTCAAGAATCTGAATCGCCTAGAGAAGTTAATTAATCAAAGATATGCAAAAGAGAGATCTCAATGTAAAGTAAGTAGCATTTTGTTTATTCCTTTTGCACCTTTTTGCTAGCCGGAGCATATCGAGTAAATAGAGTACTATATCACCCCCACATTCTCTATATTTTTTAACGATTTTAACGATATATAATTGCAAATATTATTCTAAAGCGCCTAACGAAACTATTCAAATTTTAACTATAAATATATTTAATACATAAGCATAGTACGATAACTTAAAGAAAGTAATGTCTTTAAAGTATTTTCACATTCCCATACGCACAAATTAAAAATCATCAGAACAAATATTAATTTTAAGCGATCTAAAACCAACATTTGAGTCAAATAAGACTGCAAGATCCTTAATTTTGGTTTTACTTGTTAAGATATTGCTTTTAAAATAATAACTGGATTGTAAAGCATGGCTGATCAAATATAAGGAACCACACAGCATTTATCAGTATTTAATTTAAATTTAACGCAGTCGCACCATGCAACTAACATTCATATTCGATTGAAATTAACGTTATTCTCAATTGTGGAAATATCGAAGAAACGGTTTTTATGTCATCTATACAGTATGACTGAAGTTACATTTTGTTTTTTTTGGGGATATATTCTAAAAAATATAACAAATAAAATAGTAAAAATTTTTTCTAATAAAAGTTGTCTAGAAAAATTTTTTTTTATTTTTTATTTTTAATTTTTTTTTGGCGTTTCTAGACAACTTTCATTAGAAAAAATTTTTACTATTTTATTTGTTATATTTTTTAGAATATATCCCCAAAAAAACAAAATGAAACTTCAGTCATACTGTATATATATATATATATATATATATATATATATATATATATATATATATATACAGTATGATTGAAGTTTCATTTTGTTTTTTTGGGGGAAAAAATATAACAAATAAAATAGTAAAAAATTTTTCTAATAAAAGTTGTCTAGAAACGCCAAAAAAAATAAAAAATAAAAAATAAAAAAAAAAATTTTTGGCGTTTCTAGACAACTTTTATTAGAAAAAAATTTTACTATTTTATTTGTTATATTGTTTAGAATATATCCCCAAAAAAAGCAAAATGAAACTTCAGTCATACTGTATATGCGAGGATGAGCCACTCCTCTTGGAGAATGAAATCATTCATAAACAAAACAAATAGGAAGTATCCTTGAAGAACACCAGAAGTAAGTAAGAAATAATTGGAGCAGAATCCATTGTATGTCACGTAGCACCTTTTTTAAATAGATTAGATAAGACCGAAGAAGACTGATAGAAGCAGGAACGAGACCAAAAGATCATAGCTTATGAAGCAACGTTTCATGATCAGTTACGTCAAATGCCTTAGACAAGTCAGTATGAATTACATCGACCTGTCCAAAATTTCACCGACATAGTGGACAATCGACGCCAAATTGGTGAGAGTGAATCTACCCAGGATGAAACCATGCTGGTTCGGTGAGGTATACACAGGAATAATTCTTGTGTTTCTCCATCGATCAGCAAAAATATTCTTCCATATTGATAAGTTAATAAGTACTTTAAGAGGATATACCAGAGTCGTGAATCAAAAAGCTTAGTAAGGAATCGTCTCCAGTGGTGTTTTTATTAGGAAAAGTGGCCATTAAATGAATTAATTTATCCACAGAGAATATCAGCAAAGAAAATGGTAGGGAACTGTTATTCCATTCGTCACATGTAAATCCAGATGATGAGGTGAACATAGTAGGGAATGTATCCACAAAGGCATTAACAATAGCAATGAGATCCAAAAAAAATTCCAATCATATGAAGTAAATTAGGTATCCTACTGCAGCTCTAGTTTTAAACCACAGAGGATAGTTACGCTTTAGTACATATTATAATAATAATAACAATATCCTTTAATGTCCAACAGAAAAATTCCAGTTACAGGACAAAACATATCCTAAATAAATACATAAAGTGTATCATAATATAATTAAATTTAATGTACTGTTAACGCTAAGAAATAAGTAATTAAATTTCTAGTTTCAAAAATTCTTTTATTGTAAATACCACTACAATATTGTTTCGTCATACAATGGCTTCATCAGGTGGATGAAATACTGATGAAGCCATTGTATGGCGAAACAATATTGTAGTGGTATTTACAATAAAAGAATTTTTGAAACTAGAAGTTTAATTACTTATTTCTTAGCGTTATAATGAATTTTCAACAAGTATCTCCTTCGTCAATTAACTATTTAATGTACTGTTAAAAAGTAATAGTAAATAATTAAAATAAAAAAAAATACATATCGAATATAAAACAAAAAACAAATTCACACATCCATGAAGCCAACTTCAGTTCAAAGAAGGAAGGGATCAGGGCAGTACTTGTGAAGCTTGTGTACCATATGCAGCAAAGAGGCTTTAAGCAACACATTGGATCTGGCAATGGAAATGGTAAAAGTGTCCGACAAACCAAAAAATTCAATTGCGACAGAAGAGGCGGACAATCAATCCTCCCTTTTAGTAAATTAATGAGAAATTTGGCACTAAGATGTTCTCTTCTATCACTTAGGGAATTCAGTTCATTATAGTCGTTCAACGACGAAACCCTAGAAAATATTTTATCGCTTTACAATCTAAAATCATAATAAGATCATTGATAGAAATATTAAATAATAATGGTCCTAGAGTAGATTCTTAGGGTACGCCCAACGATGGAGTATACTGTCTAGATTGGAAGTCATTGTAGTAGACGTAACTAGATCTTATCAAAGGTTGTAAAGGTACATTGTTATTAAAGATTTGTCAAAATAATATTATAAAATGCATCAGGTGATGCTGGAACAGTATTATGCGATGCATACAGCAATACTATATAGGGTTTTAAATCTTGTCATAGAAAAGGAATGGTAAAAATACGATTTAATCGTAAAGAATCGTTATTGAAAGTTATTAGAATTTAGGCAATTGTATTTCGTAAAATTGAATGTACTAGAACGAAGTAATAATATTCTATTAAAACCGAGTAATAATGAAAACAACCGCTGCTCTATTTTATCAGTTCCAATTTCGTAATTTACGCGATTTCTAGTGGAAACTGCCCACTCCTATGTGAAATCTAACAAAATTAAACACGGGAATTTGCAAAATGTTAATATAAAATCTGCAGGTAAAAATTTTTTCGTTTTTTTGTGTCCTAATTAAATAACGATATGAAAAATGAAATTAAAGTGATTCATTAAATATAAAATGTTTAAGTTAATGAGAATTTTTAGCCTAAATTAATAACTAAGCATCTTTATAATACTTTGTTTCGACTGAATTCAATTTCTTTTAAGTATGATGAACGTATCTGTATACCAGTTATATTTTAATTATATACGCTAGGACTCTAGTTACAAATTACCAACAAGCCCGACATAGAAAAAATGTTTGTTATCTCATATGATATAAAATATTTTCTCAGTTTTGAAATTTATCTTCTTTCCTAACCTTTTCGCAATAAGTTTGATGAATCTAAATATAATACAAAGGTATTTTTAATAATATAAAATATTACTAAAAATCTGGTGTGAAGAACACAAATGCAGGTTCACTATTAATATTTTCTGTGAACGTGTCCGAATATATCCTATCCCCAGAGACGTAGATACGTATTTCGCTTTTCTACAAGCTCATCGGTACGCCCCTGCTGGAGAAAGGATATTTCCAGACACATTCACAGAAAAGAACCACCTCGCCCTATCACCGTAATTATCCAGACCGAGCGCAGAAGTAAATTCGGCGCTACCTGTTGTCAGACAGCCGAAGTACCTCGCATACCGTCCACATAATTAATGTGAAGTAACGACGCCCCTTCCAAAGGTTAGCGCAGCCAATCTCTCTAGAAAACTGCATTTTGTTTGTGCCTTCACTCATACTACGGCTTAACCGCATGTGTAATGTATCAGAATAATTGAAACATACATGAGTAGGTAAACCCCACCAGTTTTGTATAATACAAAGGTATTTTTAATAATATAAAATATTACTAAAAATCTGGTGTGAAGAACACAAATGCAGGTTCACTATTAATATTTTCTGTGAACGTGTCCGAATATATCCTATCCCCAGAGACGTAGATACGTATTTCGCTTTTCTACAAGCTCATCGGTACGCCCCTGCTGGAGAAAGGATATTTCCAGACACATTCACAGAAACACAGATTCACAGATTCCTTTCTCCAACAGGGGCGTACCGATGAGCTTGTAGAAAAGCGAAATACGTATCTACGTCTCTGGGGATAGGATATATTCGGACACGTTCACAGAAAATATTAATAGTGAACCTGCATTTGTGTTCTTCACACCAGATTTTTAGTAATATTTTATATTATTAAAAAAACCTTTGTATTATACAAAACTGGTGGGGTTTACCTACTCATGTATGTTTCAATTATTCTGATACATTACACATGCGGTTAAGCCGTAGTATGAGTGAAGGCACAAACAAAATGCAGTTTTCTAGAGAGATTGGCTGTGCTAACCTTTAGAAGGGGCGTCGTTACTTCACATTAATTATGTGGACGGTATGCGAGGTACTTCGGCTGTCTGACAACAGGTAGCGCCGAATTTACTTCTGCGCTTGGTCTGGATAATTACGGTGATAGGGCGAGGTGGTTCTTTTCTGTGAATGTGTCTGGAAATATCCTTTCTCCAGCAGGGGCGTACCGATGAGCTTGTAGAAAAGCGAAATACGTATCTACGTCTCTGGGGATAGGATATATTCGGACACGTTCACAGAAAATATTAATAGTGAACCTGCATTTGTGTTCTTCACACCAGATTTTTTGTAATATTTTATATTATTAAAAATACCTTTGTATTATACAAAACTGGTGGGGTTTACCTACTCATGTATGTTTCAATTATTCTGATACAATCTAAATATAATTGGTATAATTCGAAAACTATTTAGATTTTTTTTCCAAAGCCTTCTACTAATAATGCTCAATTTAGAAAACAATCATTAATAATTTTGAATTTAGTTTTATTCATTGCTGGTAAATGTGGGTATCTTTCATTAAAAAGTCGACATGTTCTTTCAATAATTTGAAGAGATTCACTATGAATGTAGAATAAATTCAAAATATCTTTGTTTAAATAAATATTTAATTCGTCTTGCATATTTGTGAACAACATAAAACCAGTTAGACACGAAATAAACTTTGTGACAATTTTGACAGATCAAATTTACTTTTCAAGGCTTCTACAATTTTTCTTGATAATGCTCAATTTAGAAAATAACCATTAATAACTCTAAAACTATATGAGAGATAGACATAGGGAAACCTATAACAAGTGTTCATTTGAAAAGTCAATCTAGGTTACTTCCGTAAACGTAAATCCAAATGACATTTGATGTCAATCACAAATATCAGTTAGTGCATAAAATAATCGTGCGTCGATTCTGGTTTAAATAAATTGCTTCTCAGTTTTAAAATGGCTTTCACTTTAGAACATAAATTTTTTTTAGTCCAGGTTTATTTTCGAAGTGGTAATAAAATTGATGGTTTATGGGTTTATTCAGTTCAAGATTGCATGGTAGAATTTCAAGTTGAGTTTCCACATTTTGTAATAGATTATATACAATTTAAGAATACTTTGGATGGAACTCTAAAACTTTTTTCTGAAACTGGTAGTCTCTTAAGAAAATCAGGCAGCGGAGCAGTTAAGAAACGTACACCTCAAGTTGTCAATCGTGTTGAACAAATAATGGAAAATGAACCACAAACATCTGTTCGACATTTGAGTCAACAAATAAACCTTTCTGTTGGTACAACTCACAAGTTATTAAAAATAGATATGCAACTTTATCCATACCGTGTCACAGCAGTACAAGAATTGTTAGAAATTGATTACCCACGTAGACTACAGTTTTTTAATTGGTTTGTAAATATGAACAATAATGGAGAACTTTCGCAAAGAGTCATCTATACTGATGAAGCATGGTTTTATAAAACGGGATACCTAAATTCACAAAATACAAGAATTTGGAGTAGTGAAAATCCACATGTAATTAATGAAGAATCGCTACATAAATTGGTGTTTGGGCAGCGATAAGCTAAAGGCGAATAATTGGACCATTATTTTTCAGTTAACGTTAACTGCTCAAAGGTACCGTATGGAAATTTTACAGCCATTTGTCAATCAGTTGCATGATGATGAACTTCAAAATGCATATTTCCAACAAGACGGAGCACCTTGTCACTGTACTGCAGAATCTTTGGATTATTTAAGAGAATTTTTTGATGAGCGTATAATTAGTCGAAATACTGAAATTGCCTGGCCTGCACGTTCATGCGATTTAACACCTTGCGACTTCTTTTTGTGGCCTTATCTAAAAAATAACATATTTCGAACACCTATATTGAATTTGAATGATATGCTACAGAGAATCGAACAGAAATGCATGGAAATTAATAACAATCCAGTAATGTTGCAGAATATCATCAGAAATTTTGAACGGAGGATTTTAAAGTGCATTGATCTTGAAGGACAACATTTTCAACATTTGTTATAGTTTTCAATAAATACCTATTATTTGTTATTTATTTGTATGTATGAAACTGTCAAAATATACGACTTCGTTAAGTAGTAAATTTTAATTTACGACATACTTCAAAATGTTCTCAGTAAATCACATGCTACTAGATTGACTTTTCAAATGAACACTTGTTACAGTATACAGTTTAATTTTGAAGAGATATGCAAAAACTAATATGATTTTAGGATACAGCACACCCAATTAGTAAAAAACAAGTATCGCTTAAAAGTCAGCAAAGATTATGTTAGCCAGTGCCGTTTACAATAATTATTATAGACCTATTTTAGGATTTAAATATCCTGTAATGTCCAAAAAGTCTAAATAAATGAATAAATATGTATTTAAATATAATTTCGTATTATTTATATATGCGACCGCACATATACGCTGTTTCTTTTTAAACTTCATTAAATATTATTTTACTGCGAACAATCTACAATACATCTGACTATAAAGAAAATATTATATCACACAAAAAGAAAAGAAAAAACTCTGATTGTATCGTTTTACGATCTAAAAATGCGGTGTATCTGTTACTTATAAACGCCTTTCTACACTTTAGTTTTCTTTATGATAGGAGCGAAACCTTCATGTGTGCGAGTATTATTTTACGCGTTAAAAAAAGAAAGGAATTTTCAATTTAACAATACAAAACAAACAATCAAAAAACCTCTCTCCAGCAAAAAAGGTACACGAAGTGTCAAATACTGCTGTACGCGCCCACCTTTGCTTTGATTATTACAACACATCAAATTGAGAACCGCGAGTTATTTAAACAAAATACTTCTGTCATAAAATATGGAAAATGCTGAACAAAATTGGAACAGAATTCATATCAAATAACAATTTTATGAAATTGTCTAAGATAACAGAAGAGACAAAACAATAATTAGAGTAAGTGCAGTTCTGAATTGATTAAAATTCATGTTACATATCGTGCGTTCAAAAAGAAAATTCCACAGAGTTCGCCATGAAAATTTTATGTCTTAAAATTTTACTGTTGTCAAATAGGTGTCGCTTTTATTTATACTTGTAATAAATTAGCGAAGAATTATTTAAATTAAATTTTAAGTTTAGTTTTTAATTTTAGTGGATATTTTAAATGAGATAATGATTTGAACGTAGAGTTGCGGGCCTCTACAAACTCATACACCGACTTTTGACACATCCTGCCAATTTAAAAAAATTCGTAATGTGTAAATTTAACTTTTATCCGGTATGGTTACGTTAGTGTCAGTTTATTGTAAATCAGAAGCGTACACAATTTTTAATATCCCTCAATTAAACGAACTGCCAAAGTCGATAATTAGAACTAGGCTAGAGGACGGCATGAGCATTAGGCACATCACAAATTAAATAAACGTTGAAAAAACATGATAATTTAATAATTATTTTATGTACTAACAGTCTAACCAATTCCAGACACTGTATTTTTAAGCTGTCTTGTCAAAGTTTATTTTATTGTTAGTTATTGTTAACCGTTCCTAAATTTGGTATTTTGTGAAGATGAAGTAAAAAATTCATTTAATACAAAGGTATTTTTAATAATATAAAATATTATTAAAAATCTGGTGGCCCCCTTTGGAAGGGCGTCGTTGGTTCGCATTGATTATGTGGACAGGGCGAGGTACTTCGGCTGTCTGACAACAGGCAGCGTTGAATTTATTTCTACGCTCGGTCTCGATAATTTCTGTGATATGGCGATGTGGTTCTTTTTTTGTGAATGTGTCTGAAGATATCCTTTCTCCAGCAGGGGCGTACCGATGAGCCTGTAGAAAGGCGAAATACGTATCTGTGTCTCTGGGGAGGGATATATTCGGACACGTTCACAAAAAATATTAATAGTGAACCTGCATTTGTGTTCTTCGCACCAGATTTTTAATAATATTTTATATTATTAAAAATACCTTTGTATTATACAAAACTGGTGGGGTTTTACCCACTCATGTATGTTTCAATTATTCTGAAAGGTTTATTTATTATTGTCGTATGATACTTCGCATTATCCATAATAATAACAATTAAGGGTTTTTTAAATATTTAGGTAACTGATTTTCGAACCATTCTAGAAAATTTTCTCGATTCATGTCACCATGTTTTTACTATTTGTTGCAAAGATTAATTCTGCTCCAGGAACAAAACCATTATTGCTACCAGCATGTACAACTATGTATCTACGATGGGGTATTGATTTGTAGTTAGCCTAGATCGGTTCCGTGGATAAAAAAATATTGCGATACCATAACAACGAAAAATAACATATTAGAAGAGTCAGTGTAAAGTGTCACGTCAAAAAGTCAAACCAAAGTTGCGCAATAAAATTTGAAAAAGGGATGTCGACCGAAATTGTGAAAATCGAAAAATTGGAGTATCGAGCCATCATCAAGTACCTGTATTTGAAGGGGTTAAGAGGTAAGCAGATTTACGAAGATATGTTTAATACCCTTGATAATCAATGTCCTTCGTATGCGACCGTGAAAAATTGGCTTGCAAGATTTTCCATTGAAGATGGACACCGATCGGGAAGACCAGTTTCTGTGTCTGTCCCCCGAAAATGTTGATGCAGTTCATGACATGATTTTGTAAGACCGTCGAATTGGGCTAAAACGAGTATCTGAGGCACTGAAAATTTCATATGAACGTGTCCATCATATAGTTCACGTCGATTTGGACATGAGAAAAATTTATGCAAAATGAATCCCAAAATGTCTGAATGTTGACTAGAAGTGTGCAAGGGTGCAAGCATCGCTTAATCTGTGCTCGGTTTTAAAGTGATGCAGACTGTTTAAGCCGTATTGTTACTATGGATGAAACTTGGGTACATTTCTACGACCCAGAAACAAAGCAACAAACGATGGAATGGAAATACTTTGGTTCTCCAAGGCCTAACCAGTTTCGCGTTCAAAAATCTGCTGAAAACGCTCTTACTTCAATTTTTTGGGATTGCCATGGAGTAAGCATGATTGATTTTCTGGCTAAGGGTAGAACAAAAACTGGGAATTATTATTCGACGTTATTGACCACTCTACGAGAAAAAATTATTGAGAGAAGACGCGGAAAATTATCCAAAATATGTTTTGTTTTTGCAGGACAATGCCCCTGTACACAAATCGCATGTTGCCATGCAAACAATTCATGATTTAAAGTTCGAATTACTCGAACAACCGCCTTATTCACCAGATCTAGCTCCGTGCGACTACCATGTCTGAATAAAGTTTAAAAGGTCGTAAATTTTCTTCCAACGAAGAGGTGATGGAAGTTGTGGAGGCCTAGTTTGCAGAGCAAGACAAAAATTTCTTTTTGAAATGTCTAGAGGTGTTGCAGCATCGCTGTATTAAGTGTATTAATTTAGGAGGAGAGTATGTTGAATAATAAAATATTTTGACTTTCAAATTTTGTTTGCTTCTATAGTAGACTAAAAGTTTTTTAATACAACCTTGTATATAACAAAAGTCTATGGTTACCCATGTCAATACTTTTTAAATAATTAATACCTTTTGCCACCTACTTGCTTTTACAGATTTAATATTCTGATCTTGCCGTGGTTTTTGAGAGCTTCCATTTTGAAAACCCCAGTTTTCAGCAAGAAAAACAAACTGGAATGCATTTTTATTTTTAAAACGCATATGTTGTTGCAAAAACTTTATTTGTATTTTAATTTTTCCATTTTTTAAATTTTTTATTTTATACGCCACTGACTTTCTTTCAGTTAGCTTATGTAGGCAGTTAGGACATTTTATAAACTTCAATATTAAGACCATGTTACAAAGCCAACATTTATTATTTGTCACACTGTCTGAGTTTGTAGTGGCCGCAGCTGTATCCAATTAAATTTGTAATAATAATAAATAGGCAACTTTCAAATCCGTGCTGATTATATGAAATATAATGAAGAAAATATTATTAATTTAATCACCATTTAAACCTTGTTTAAAGTAATAAATAGTTCTCAACGCTAGGTAAATATTGAATAAGTTGTGAACTTTTACTGAAATACAACAACAGCACTAAGTCAAGCTCATAAAACTGCACTTCTTTCCCCATTTAACCAAATCTCTATTGTAGTTTCCAAGATCGCCATACAAAAAATTAGAATTACATTCAGCGCTGCATATTGTTTGTGTCTTCACTCATGAGTGAAGACACAAACAAAATACAGTTTCTAGAGATAAGGCCGTGCCACCCCTGGAAATACTTCGTTAGTTCTGCATTGGTTATGTAGACAAAGCGAGTACTTCAGCTGTCTGACAATATGCAGCGCTGAATGTAGTTCAACGTTCGGTCTTAATAATTTCTATGAGATAGCGAAGTCGTTCTTTTTTTGTGAATGTGTCTGAAGATATCCTTTCTCCAGCAGGGGCGTACTGATGAATCTGTGGAAAGATGAAATACGTATCTGCGTCTCTGGGAGATTTTTAATAATATTTTATATTATTATAAATACTTTTGTAATAATGGTAAAATTCTAAAAAGCTGTTTTAAGTAACATTACTTCTTCAAAGGTTTATACTGTATTCGCAAATATATGAAAACGATAAAATAATAATTAAAATTTATCCTACGTTCAAATCGTATACTATAAAAGAAATTAATTCTGAAGTTAACAAAAGATAAAAGATAGAAACTTTAACGAAACTTCCTATCATCCTCATCTGAACGTACCGAAAGAATTACAAATGATTCATTGCGAATTCCTAACTTCAGTGTAGATATTCGTAAGTAATCTGATGAAAAGATTTCGGTTGTCAAAGAACGTCACGGTGAAATATCGTAAAATCGTAAATACTAATGCGAGTCCGTTGCTTTAAAAATCCACTTGACTTAGCTTTATACATTTGTGATTTATTTTTCTAGCGGTGAAGTCAAACAAAAATTAAGAAAGAAAAGTTTCCGCTTGCCGTCGAGGAGTTTTTCCTCTAATGAAGTAATTTGTAAAAAAACCCAGATTGAATAAACGTACACCCACCGGGAGGACGTGCGCTGAGTAAGTTAGAGTTATTAAGTTGACCGGGTGATTTTAAATTTCAGCTTAATTCTCTTTAAAATCGCGTTGGCTTGTTAACTTTTTTCTATGAAAGTGGAAGGTTAGAACATTTATTTCGTTCAACGTTGGAGGAATATCGCCGCTTTTTTTTTCAAGGACATGTGCCGGGCAATTCGTAAATGTCTGTTACTCGGAAAAATTTAGTCATCTCTTTGTATCAGTATTTTTCATTTTGTTTTTCTTTGATGTACTTCCCGTCAAAAAGAAAAAACAAATAAAAGTGGGGCAAATATCTATGCCATCCAATTAGAGTTTATTGGGTTAGCTAGAAAAGTTAGCCAAAGAGTTAATATATTAGATATATTCAAAGGATAATTGTTATTAATTAAAATCAGTGTACAGACTGATTCATTTTCGGCCCTCTCCATGGGCATCTCGCTTATTATTGGAGATAGAGTATAGGTTTAAATTTGGCAAAGTTGTTAAATTTTGTGTTTGTTATAAATCCGTAAAGAAAATAGACCTGTGACAAATGACCTTCGTTTTTTTTAAAAAAAAAACGCGAAAACCCCATTTTATTCTTTTACCTGTAGCACCGACATTTTGCCTTGAAGAGAAAAAATAAAAACACATCCTTGTGGCCATCTCTAAACCTCTATCCAGTGGTGTACTCTAAATTTTTATACGACGTTTCGTTTCTTTCTGGCCATCATCAACTATCTAATTTCTTATAGGCGCCATATTGGATTTAGACATCTTCAGAAAGAGTTTTTTTTTCTGATTTCAACCATGTACCACATGCTGACTAAAGTTTTTGACATTAGGTTTTATTTGAAAGAATAAATTATAAGATTAAATAAGGTAGCCATGGAATTTAAATCTGTCAAACATTTCATTTATTGTTCATTAATAATACAAAAATGTCATACACTAAGGAAGAGAAACGAGATATGATATTTTTTATTCTTCGAACCGAAATTCAACAGTAGCGAGTACAAGATATCTACAATTATATCCAGAATGACAACAGCCTCATCGTACCATTTTTCTAGATCTCGACAGAAATTTGGTCGAGAATGGATCGTTTACTAAGCCGCGTAATGGTCAAGACAACAGGAATTTAAATGAAAATCGACAAGATATTTTACAAATGGTAAATTAAAAGCGTGTTTTCAAATTTCATGTTAATCTTGTATTTTTATAGATAAATAATAATCCATCAATTTCTACACGGGAAGTAGCGTCAGAATTAAATTTGTTCCAGTCCAGAGTTTGGAGAACTTTACATAAAAGTAGGTTTAAACCACACAGGATCCATGTTAGTCCCTCTTTACTGCCTGGAGATAATTTGAGAAGGCTAGAATATTGTAATTGGTTAATGGGAAGGATAGAAAATGACGAAAATTTTTTAAGCAAAATCATCTGGTCAGATGAAACAAAATTTACAAATTCTGGAATGTTCAACAGAAATACAGAGCACTATTGGGCAGTACAAAATCTCCGACAAAACAGGGCTAGAAGACCACAACATCGTTTTGGAATAAACGTTTGGATGGATATTTTGGCAAATCGTCTCTTAGGACCAGTTATGTATGAAGAACATTTAAATGGAGAAAGATATTTAAACTTTTTACGTACATACGTATCTGACTATCTTGACGACAATATCCCATTAAATCAATTACAATATTTATGGTGGCAACAAGATGGCGCACCAGCACACAATGCAGCTGTTGTTAGAAATTTCTTAAATCAAGAATTTGCAAACCGTTGGATTGGAAGTAGGGGAGTTGTTGAATGGCCTGCGAGATCACCTGATTTAAGTCCGCTAGATTTTTTTTTATGGGGATATGTTAAAAACAATATTTATAAAGTAGATGCGCCACAAAACATTGAAGAATTACGAGACAGACTTCAGAATGCCTTCGATGCAGTTCCTAGAAGAACTATACAAAGAGCAGTACAAAATGCCGGAAGGCGTGCCCAATTGTGCATTACCGAAGATGGCCAGATAATTGAACATTTACTGTAATTGTTTATTGTTTACTTTTCTATGTATTTTTATTAATGTTTTTGTTATCTTGTACTCGCTACTGTTGAATTTCGTTTCGAAGAATAAAAAATACTTATCATATCTCGTTTCTCTTCATCAGTGTATGACATTTTTGTATTATTAATGAACAATAAATGAAATGTTTGACAGATTGAAATTCCAAAGGCTACATTATTTAATCTTATAATTTATTCTTTCAAATAAAACCTAATGTCAAAAACTATAGTCAGCATGTGGTACATGGTTGAAATCAGAAAAAAAAACTCTTTCTGAAGATGTCTAAATCCAATATGGCGCCTATAAGAAATTAGATAGTTGATGATGTCCAGAAAGAAACGAAACGTCGTATAAAAATTTAGAGTACACCACTGGATAGAGGTTTAGAAATGGCCACAAGGATGTGTTTTCATTTTTTCTCTACAAGGCCAAATGTCGGTGCTACAGGTAAAAGAAGAAAATGGGGTTTTCGCATTTTTTTTTTTTAAAACGAAGGTCATTTGTCACAGGTCTATTTTCTTTGCGGATTTATAACAAACACAAAATTTAACAACTTTGCCAAATTTAAACCTATACTCTATCTCCAATAATAAAAGAGATTCCCATGGTGAGGGCCGAAAATGAATCAGCCTGTATACTAAGGGTAGTAGTAAATAGGGATTTAATCTAAGAAAAGAGCAGATGGCGCTGTAATCTGAGTGCTATTTACAAAGGAAGAATGTTGTAATTTCAAACAAGTAGAACATATGTTTTGCTGTCATATGTAACGTGCCTTCAAAAACTTTTCTCATTAGAGACGGCCATGTTTTTTTTAATGGTTCGTGACAGTGCACGTATTTTATCACAAACGCATCATTTTGATAGTTTGGTTATGTCATGTAAATGTGTGTAACAATTAGTAATTTACTTTTTGAAAAAAATTTTATTACAATAGTCAAAATCAAAAGAAAATAATACTAAAGCAGATGTTGGACTTGTTAACCATTATTTTGAAGGTAAAGTTGAACTTACGCTTCATGCTTTCAAAGCCATTTATTAGGATTTCTTGGATTATGTCAGCACAAGAATTCACAATAGCATCACGAAGCTCTTCGATTGTGTGATGTCTGGTCTTGAAAATGATATTCTTTAAATATGTAAAAATCAAATACTGTGGTAACTCGATTCTTGCACATACTCGCTACTTGCACGCCTCGATTCTTGCGACACGAACATTTTTCTCATTACGTACTCAGCACTTCTTACTCAACATTCGAAAATTTTGACCTCAATATTTGCAACATTTTTTTTCACATGCGTTTCTCAGTGTAGATTTTTTTGTTTGTTTGTTAGCCACTTACACAATGCATGTATGTATTTCGAGTTTTGAATTGAATAAAGTTCAGGGAAGTCCCGTCGTAGTATGAAACAGATGACGATTTGAATTTTATATCAATCTAGAATTGAATTGTGCGTGATTTGGTTGCAAAAAGGTAAAGAAGAATTTGACAGTGCTTACAATAAAAGAAAAAGCTGATGTTTTAAAGAAATTAAATGCGGGGGGTATTCTATCAAAGCAATAGCTAATATTTTTCACGTACATACAACAACAATAACACGTATCAAGAAAAATGAAATATTCATAAAGAAGTTTATCACACAATCTGAATCCGGCCCTGGTAAAAGAATGATGCTCAAGGTCTCCGAGTTTCCGAAAATGGAAAAATCCTTGTTCAATTGGTTTGCAAATCAAAGAGCAAAAAACTTACCAATAACAAGTGACATGCTGAAGGAGAAAGCTAAGTTACTCCATGAAAAAATCTAGGAAAAGCCAGGTGGCTTCAACGCCAGCAATGGTTGGGCCGCGAACTTTAAAAAAAGACATGGAATCCGAAGGCTCAAAATATGTGAAGAAAAATTGTCGAACAAGAGTTAATCCGTTTTTGGATAAATTCAACAATAAAATTGTTGATGTTGGTTTTTTAAAGGAGCAGATATATAATGCTGATGAGTCTGGATTATTTTGGAAACTTTTACCTGATAAAACTCTTGTGTGTAAAATCTCTTCAAACCATACTGAAACAGGTGTCACCGGTTTACGAAGATTTTTTCCCGGGAAAAACTATGGTGTAAAAGTGGCACAGTCTCTTTAAGCATGGTAGGAAATCACTTGAAGAGAACCAACAGCCGAGGGTGGTCTATTGAAGTTACTACTCCAAAACGTTCACAAAGTCAAAAAATTAATAACGGAAGATGCTCGGGCAAAGGAGACACAGTTCCCTGGAATTATTGGAGTATCCGATACAACAATTTTGAAAATTCTTCTTTATCATCTTGGCATTACTAAGGTCAGCGCAAGCTGGGTACTCACTGCTGCCAAAGCAACAGTGCGTTGAATGTTCCCGTGCGTTTTTAGACCTCTGTAATAAAAGTAGATAAAGATGGTGTATTGAATCAAATTGTTATTGTGGATGAAATTTGGGTTCATCGACATGCAGTAGCATAAAAAAGGCACACCAACATCAAGTTCGAGGTGTCACATTCAGCCGGAAAACTCGTGGCGTTGGTTTTTGAGACTGTTAATTACAAAGTTTTCATAACTGGAGAATACGACGCTTTAGTCCTGTAGTGGCTAGAAGAAGTCATTACCGAAAAGGGAAGGGGAAAATTGACGAAAGGTGTTCTGCTTCTGCACGACAATGCTCCCGTTCACGAGTTATGTCGCGTTGGCTGTCCTGCATAAAGCGGACTTCGATTTATCACCCACCTATAGTACAGACTTAACTCTGAATGACTTTTACCTGTTCGCAAAAATGAAAAAGAACTGCGTGGGAAGAAATTGGCGAGCGATGAAAAAGTGTTTCGGTGTATTTTTCAAACAAACGTATAATATTTTTATGAAGACATACACAAGCTAATTTAATTATATGAAAATATAATAGGTTTGCAGATGAATATATTGAAAAAGAAAGATAATTTCGTATTTTTATTTTCTCTCCTTTTCCCCCATACAAAGCGCTCTCGTATAAAAGGAAATCGAACATTGTCGATTTATATCGCATAAATATACGATTAATGTCATTTATCTGTTTTTTACTAAGAAGAATATGCTCATAATTAGAGAACGGACGCAATTTCCATAAAACGCAATCGGCAATTGGAATTGTGTATAACGTCGCTCAGTACATCCCGGCGTAATACAATGAAGTATTTGTTTGACTTACTCGGACACCTGGTCTCGCCGCGATAACAATGGACAAGCCAGCTATTGTATTCCGAGAATATAGTGGTTTTTAAAGTGTTTTCTTGAGCGTAGATAGAAGCGGGGTTTTTATTAGTTTATATTTCGTAAGATAAATAAAGTGCTGTGAGTAAGTTTCTTGTTTTCATAGTTTTAACTGTTAATTACATCGTAATTTTTGTGATAGATCCTGTTTAATATCGTTTGATTGAATCTATTTCTACCAATTATTTCGACGTAAGAGTGTGCATTGAATTTCGTTCAGTTTCAATAACTTACGCACACATTTTCAGTTTTCATTTATTTAGATCTAGAGCATTGTTTAAGTTACTTTTTCAGACATGATATGGAAGAATGTCGAGAACGGCATTGTAAAACAATGGCGAGTTGGATTGACGGTCATACTGATTGTATGTCCATTGTCAGTGATTCCGAAATTTATTACAAAATCCGTAAAATATCGTCAAAAATTCGTTACTTAGGATCGCAAACACATCTGAACTCTGTAAAACTTCTATGGCGGCTAATATTCCATTAAATAAACTTAGCAATCCCATTTAAATTTAAATTTAATTTAAATAATTTAAATTATTATTTAACCACAGTCTCCATTGAAAGAATTTTAGCAATCCCACTTTAAAAATATTTCTGAAAAAATATACTGGTCGATATGTTCCTGATGAATCAACTTTACGCAAATATTATGTTTCTAGGTGCTACACGAGAACAGTAGAACGCACTAGAAGCCATCTTTTAAATCAATACATATGGATAAGCGCCGACGAAACGGTGGATCTGTTAGGACGCTGTGTGGTCAATCTTGTAGCTGGTGTACTACATCCAACTATTCCCTATAACTCATATGTAATAGAAACAAGTGTTATAAATAGAGTTGATGCGGAAACAGTTGCTGAAACCATTAAGGAGAATATGCAAAAAATGCTTCATTCGGACGCCGCGTACGAAGAAAAAATACTTTTATTTGTCAGTGATAGTGCTGCGTATATGTTAAAAACAGGCTGACTATTGAAGAAAAATTGAAGAAAAAATATCCTAATATGCTGCATATTACTTGTGTAGCACATGCTCTCCACAGAATCTGTGAATATATCAGAGACACTTTTCCGGAAGTTGATAGACTTGTATCAGCTTTTAAAAAAGTTTTCAGAAAAGCACCATTAAGAGTAGCTCTTTTCAGGGAAAAATTTCCATCTCTGTCACTGCCTCCCACTCCAGTAATAACTAGATGGGGAACATGGCTTGAAGCTACTAGTTATTATGCTGAGAATTTCGATAGTCTAAAACATTTCGTAACACTGCTAAAGGAGGATGCTAGAAGTATTGGTGAGTGCAAGGAGCTCACACAAATCCCAAATTTAAAAAATCAGTTGTACTTTCTTCACGAACACTTTGGAAAATTGCCAAAACTAATCGCTTATTTTGAAAATCGAAATCTCAAATTAAATGACGGATGAACCACATTAGATGTGGCTGTTAATAATTTGAAAAGTATTCCAAGTGACTTCGGATGTGGCCTTCGGCAAAAGTTGGAAGCAATTCTTAATAGAAATCCAAATTTAATTACATTGCAGCAATTATGTATAGAGACAATTCCACAAAATCTAACGGCTAAATATGAAGAAATAAAAGAATATTTCCAGTATGCACCTATAACCAGTTGCGATGTAGAAAGGTCGTTTTCTATTTATAAGGATGTACTTAATTCAAAGAGAACAAAATTGACAGAAGAAAACCTTGAGAAACTATTGCTAGTCAATATTAATACTCCTTTACTCAACTTGAACGACAAAATGAACAAATAAAAATGTTCCAATTATAGAAATAAAATTAAAAACTTTAAAAATACAACTTTTCAACAAATACATATGTATTTCGTAATTTTATAGATCACCACCCGTTTGTTTTCCAATTATATAAATAAAATTAAAACTTTATAAATGCAACTTTTCAACAAATAAATATGTATTTCGTAATTTTATAAATCACCACCCGTTCGTTTTCCAATTATATAAATAAAACTAATATTTTAGAAATACAGCCTTTCGCCAGTACTGCACTGGATGGTAAGCGTGTCCGTTCTCTACTCATAATAGTGAGTCTTTTTCTTATTTAATTAATGGATTGGATTAAATTACTTGAAATAACCGTAAAACCTATTCCACTATGACAAACTAAACACTTAAAACGGTATAGTAGTTACTTATTCGAAAGCGCTTAATCCCACGATACAATACTAGTTGTGTATAGCGGCAAAGAAAAAGAGGGGTGCAAGGTATATGTAATGTTCACGTAGTAATGAGAAAATAATTTTTCTTTATTCGAATCCGGCCCTATCGCAGTTAACGGGCTTCCACCTCTAATTCATCAGTAATTCTCTTTACCGACTAATTATATTGTTCTATTTGTATTTGTCAGTACCACACACAAATTTAATGAAGAAAGTATATGTAAATAATTCCAAACAAATCATTGAAAACCAAGTATCTATCCCATTGGACACGCTACATAAAGCTTTTTGTTTCACGACGATTTTTGTTTTATTATAAACATAATAATTTTATTTTATTTGAAGTTTAACGTTTATTTAAGTCCCATTAATTAAATGCGGCATAGTTTTGTCGACATATTCGACGTAAAGGCTATTATTGATTTCCATAAAAACATCGTAATAAAAGCATCATATGTGTGGGCATAGATGTTTTGATATAAAAACATCAACATTTACTATTTTTATTAATAGTAACTTATGCAGACGTATCGTTTAACCAATTCTTAGGAATTTTATCGATTTTTAGCGGGTCAATGAACTTGAATTACAACTGTATTTCGGTAGATGTAAAATAAACAAAGATATGGACCGACTTTAGCTACATTTCAGTCATAAAAATTTAGAAATTTTTGTTGAATTTCTTTTTTTATTTTCAGTTAGACATTTATACGTATTCTTCAGATTCGCACAGCTTGGGTGTTATTCAGCGGTAACCTTGTGTATATTATATTGACCGTGCTTTGGTTCTGAGAAAGATATTCAATGATTTAAGCGTTCTCTTTAATTGTCTTTAATCGTCATTGATTCAATTTGTCGTTCAGCGTTAAAAAGTGTGGAATGTTTTAATTTAGACATTGTAAGAAACAAACTTGGTAGTAGCGTGGTAGTTATAGAGAATAGACGTGTAATTTTGGCTCCGCAAGAATTTATCGAATACGAGGTTTTTGCGAGTGTAATAAAGTAATATTGTTAGTAAATAATTAGAAGTGATACACAAAGGTGTAAATTTGTGAAATAGTGGAAGAGATAAGTACATGATTAAAATAAATAATATATGTTAGTGTTTGCAATAACAACAGAAAAGAGATAGAGAGAGATGTGGGCGGTGACTCGCTAAAGAGGCCAGCATCCGACAATATAAACATATGGCACAATAAAAACAAGGACTAGTAAGACATAAATAAATTTGTGGCGCACGAGCGAATTTCAAATTAGTGTGAAATAAAATGAAATAAATGTGATCCGAAAATTTTAAAATAAATATTTGAAATGGTTATACAAACATGAATTAAACGTGATTTTGTCCTTACCTGCTTTTTAACTATTAATTAAATAGCAATTAGTTAAATAAATGGTTAAATATATCAATAAGGAACAGGTCCGGCTTATAAAATATTAGGAAATATTAACGAGATAATTAGCTTAGTGGTTTGGGAGCCTGGATAGACATTGTTTGCGATGGACAGTGATGGGAGTAACACGGATGAAGGAAAAAGAAAGAGAAATAAAAAAGACGTAGCCGAAATCTTCAAAAAGAGTAAAAAGCTGACCAGAACACCAGACAAAGAAGCAAGCAGTGACGAAAGTAAATTAGATAAATTAATGGAAATGATGCGAGGATTAGTTACACAAGTGCAACACATAGAGGGAAAACAAGATAAATATATGGAAGAAATGAAAGAAATCAAATTAGAAAATGAGAAGATTAGAAAAGAAAACGAAGAACTGAAAAAAGAAATTAGAAGTGCCAAAGGAAGATTAGATAAACTCGAGGGTATGAATAGAAGAAAGAACGCAGTTATGGTAGGCTTGAAAATAGATGGGAGTGATCAAGATCAATTAAAGGTAGCGGTGGAAGATATTATCAAGAAATACATGGAAATACAAATTGAAATTAAAGCGGTGAAACAACTGGGTCCAAAAACTTGCTTAATAGAACTGAAGAATATAGATGATAAGATAAAAATAATGAAAAATAAGGGCAAATTGAGAGGGTTTATGGAACAAAATATATACATTAACGATGACATGACAAAAGAGGAAAGAGAAACACAAGAAAAGATACGAAGAAAGGCCAAAGAAGAGAGAATGAAAGGAAAAACTGTTAAGATAGGATTCCAAAAGTTAATAGTAGAGGGAGAACAATGGAGATGGAATAGGGAAAAGGGGAATTGGAATAAGGAGGAACGAGAATTGGCACGAGAAAAGAAAATCCCAAAAATAGTGTCAAAAAACTAATAGTAAAGACTAGTGAAAATAAAGATGATGACCCGGACAAGAAAAAGGATATGATAAAGGAAAATAAACAAAATAATGATCAGTATGATAATGATGATACACAAAAAATAAAAAAGATAGAGAAAAGTAAGGATAAAGAAAGTGAAACATGGAAAATTGGTACTTGGAATATAAAGAGCATAACAGGAAAAGAAAAGGAATTAGAAAAGGAGTTTGAAGAGTTAGGAGTGGATGTATTAGCAATTACGGAAACAAAGAAAAAGGCACAGGGAGTTATTAAGACGGACAATGGTCATATTATGATGTATAGTGGTGTAGGAAAAGAAAAAAGAGCAGCTGCAGGAGTGGGATGCATTATACACAAGAAATTAGAAAACCAAATTTATAGATGGAATGCCTGGTCAGAAAGAATATTACTAATAGAGATGAAGGAAAGAAACAGAACGAAAACAATAATAGTGGTGTACGGGCCAAACGAAGATGATACATCAGAAAATAAGAATAAATTTTGGGAAGAACTAACATTAGTGGTGGAAGACGCGAAAGGTATAATGTTTGTAGTAGGAGATTTCAACAGTAGAGTTGGCATAAGAGACGATGAATATAGTGAAGTATTGGGAACAAACGGGGAGACTGTTAGAAATAACAATGGAAAAAGAATGCTGGACTTCTGCATTGTACACAACTTGGTAATAACTAACACTCTTTTCCAACACAAAGATATACACAGATATACTAGAGAAGTCAAGAGTAGGGGGGAGAGGTCCATAATTGACTACATATTAGTTGACAAAAATAACAGAAGAATTGTGAGCGACACGAAAGTAAGAAGAGAGCCGGAAATAGGAAGCGATCACTTTGTGGTTATATCAAGAATAAAAGAAAAAGTTCAAAACAAGGAAAAGCAATATATATATACACAGAAACAAGACCAAATAGAATCACTTAGAATATACAAATTAAGAAGTGAAGTCATTGCTGAAAAATTCCAGAAAAGGATAGCCGAAAGAGTAGAAAATATAGAAATTAATGGAACTATCGAAGAAATTTGGAATAGGTTTAAAGAAATAATAATAACTACAACGAAAGAGATATGTGGCGTAAGGAAAAATAAAAAGAAAAAACAAACAAAATGGTGGACAAATGAAATAAGACATCAAATTAAGATAAAGAAAAAAGCATGGAAAACATACTTAGCAGAACAAACAGTGGAAAAATACGATATATACAAAGAAGAAAGAAAAAAAGTGAAACATTTAGTAGTACAAGCAAAAAAGGAGACATGGAAAGAATTTGGGGAAAAGATGGAAAAAAACAGTAAAGAGAACCAAAAACTATTTTACAGAGTCTTGAAATCAGTAAGGAATGAAGAAATGTCACAATCTACACATTATATACAAAATAAGAAGGGAGAGATCCTAAGCGATAGAATGAAGATTATAGAAAGGTGGAAAGAATACTTTCAGGAATTGTTAAGCGGAGGAGTGGAAAACGAGAATGCTAGTGAACAACAAATAATAGGAGAAGAAGAGACAGAAGAAATAATTACCATGGACGAACTGGAAGAAGCAATACAAAAACAGAAAAATGGAAAAGCGCCAGGCTGTGACAAAATAACAGCAGAAATGATAAAAAATATAGGACAAAGAGGAAGAGAATTAATGTTGAAAATATATAACAGAATATGGAGAGAAGAGGAAATACCAAACGATTGGAAGAAGTCATTGATAGTACCAATATACAAGAATAAAGGAAATAAGAAAGAATGCAATAATTACAGAGGAATATCCCTTCTAAGTACTGCAATGAAGATTCTCGAGCAAATAATAGATAAAAGACTAAGAACAAAACTCGAAAATACGTTACATGAGTCACAAAGTGGGTTTAGAAGAGGAAGGAGCACACAAGACCAAATATTCTCTGTGAAACAAATAATACAAAAAGCCTCTAGAGAACAGAAGAAAGTGTTCTTAGCATTTATAGACTTGGAAAAAGCCTTCGATAAAGTACCAAGAGAAAGATTGTGGAATGTATTAAGAGAAAGAGGTGTCAATGGCAAAATAAGACGATTAATACAGAAAATATATAACCACAATACTAATGCTGTAATAGCTAACAATTTAGAATCTGAGATATTTAAAACAAACGAGGGACTGCGCCAAGGGGGAAGTCTGAGCCCAATGCTGTTCATTGTTTATATGGATGACATTATCAAACAGTGTGCATGTAAAAGTAAAAAGTTCAGGGTTGGACACAACTTGAATGCAGTCGAAGTTTCGGAAGGGGCATTCGCAGACGACATAGTAGTTATAGCCGACAATGAGGAAGATCTGAAACGTAATTTAACAACATGGAATATGACACTAAAGGACAGTGGAATGACGATGAGTAAGAGCAAAACTAAAGTAATGGTAGTGGGAGATGAACAGGTAGATACGAAAATCGTAATAGAAGGAACTGAAATAGAACAAGTGAGAACATTCCAGTACTTGGGAGTACGAATTGATGGAAGAGGGACCCAGGACGCTGAGATTAATCAAAGAATAGAAAAAACAACAAAGCTGTACCACAGCATGAGGAATAATTTCATTAACAAAAAAGAGATATCCCGAGAAACAAAACTAAAAGTATATAAGGCAATTTACCGACCGATATTAACATATGGCTGTGAATCCTGGATATTAAATAGAAGACAAAAGAATAAATTACAGGCAGTAGAAATGAAGTATTTAAGAAGAGTTAGAGGAGTTACAAGGATGGACAGAATAAGAAACTTGGAAATACGAAAAGATTTGAAAATGCAGTCAGTGTTAGAATACATTGAACAAAGACAGCTAGGATGGTGGGGACATTTATATAGAATGGAAAATACAAGACAAACAAGAAGGATATGGGAAGCAAGGATAATGAAAAATAAAAGAAGAGGAAGGCCAAGGACAACATGGAATGATGTCATAGCAGAAATACTGGGAAGGAAAGGCAAAACATGGACAGAAGCGAAGAACATGACAAGGAATAGAAATGAATGGAAAACGTTTATAAAAAGCTAGAAGATAAACGCCCTACACCATTGTTATGGTAATAGGGATTTTTGGATTATATATATATATATATATATATAAGAAACAAACTTGAGTACGCATTAATTAAATGGTATCCAGTATATATTTAATTTATAAATATAAACATCACAAAAAAGGGCAAAAATTTATTAAATAATCGGATTACAAACAACTTTAGATTCGTTACTAACGTGGCAAATACTCAAAGTGTTCTCCGTTTACTTGTTGGCAAACTTCTAATCTAAAATAAAGCTCTTCTTTAGTTTCCGGTGTAATATTTCTAATTTCCGTTCGGATACGCTCTTTCAAATCATGTAAATTGTTAGGGTTTTGTTTTAAAAACTTTACTCTTTAAATAACCCCAGAGGAAGAAATCGAGCGAAGTTAAATCAGTCGATCTGGGTGGCGATTCTATGAACCCCTTCTTTCTAATTCATCTATATGGAAAAACTTGATTTAAACATTGGCGAACACAAAGGCAATAATGAGCTGGCGCTCCATCTTGCTGAACTCATAATGTTTTCCAAGAAATATCTCGACCTTGAGGGTCTAGATATAAAACTATATCCGGATATAAAACTATATAAAAGCTGGAACAAGTTCGTCCCTCAAAAGGTCCCTTAGAAAATATTTTGCTCCGGTAAGATAAGTATAAATAAAAATAGTACCTAGTATACGATCATGAAATGTCTATCCAAATGTTTACTTTTTCTGGGTGTCGGTTATGATTTTCGCGCATCTAGTGAGTATTCGTGGCAGCCCAATATCTATGATTCTGGCGGTTTACATCCCCCATTTAGAGTAAATGTAGATTCGTCACAAACTTCATGTTGTCTAAAGAAATTTTATTTCTGTCCAACAAATCCATCATTTGCTCACAAAATTGAAGACGGCGGTCTGGATCATCTTCTGCTAACTTTACAACTTATTGAAGTTTATAGGGATGAAGCTTCTCTTTTTTAAAACACTTTAATACGGTTGTATGGCTGACGCCATTTTCCAAAGCTATTTGGCGTAACGTAGATGTTGGATTTTCTTCAATACTGAAGAGAACTCACAAATGAAACAGACATACATTACACACATCTGTTTCTGTATACATGGACATAACCGGTGTTCATTTGAAAAGTCAATCTAGTAGCATGTGATTTACTGAGAAGATTTTGAAATATGTCGTAAATTAAAATTTACTACTTAACCTACGAAGTCGTATATTTTGACAGTTTCATACATACAAATAAATAACAAATGTGATTGACATTATCAAATGTCATTTGGATTTACGTTTATGGAGCAACAAACACATACTAATATATATGCGTCTTATTCTATCAAAATTTCAAAGTAATCTAGATTGACTTTTCAAATGAACACACGTTACATTTCTGTCTCACATAGACTTCGTCAGTTTAGCTAGTGAAGTAAAGTTCGATGGATCGCGTCATAAGTATCGCAAATTCTGTCCTGTCCTGTCAGATGGCACCAGATAATATAGTAACATCTGACGGATAAAAGAGACTACGCCGAAAATTGCGTCCAGCTATGCTGGCACAGAAGAGAAAAAATACCTATGTAGGTGTAAGTCCATTAACACGTTGCCAGATAGCAGCAAATATACCAAAGAAATATGAGTACATCAATACGTTAAGCACGAATTACGCATCTGTTACAAATGAAACAGACATGCATTACACACATCTGTATCTGTACACATGGACATATACCTCGTATTTTCCAACGTTTACTTCAGCCAAAGACACGTGTTTCTGTCTCACATAGACTTCGTCAGTTTGGCTAGTGAAGTATATGTATGATGGATCGTCAAATATGTTCTCGAAACTGCGCCTCAATTTTATATACAGGCTGATTCATTTTCGGCCCTCACCACGGGGATCTCTCTTATTATTGGAGATAGAGTATAGGTTTAAATTTGGCAAAGTTGTTAAATTTTGTGTTTGTTATAAATCCGTAAAGAAAATAGACCTGTGATAAATGACCTTCGTTATTTAAAAAAAAACGCGAAAACCCCATTTTCTTCTTTTACCTGTAGCACCGACATTTGGCCTTGTAGAGAAAAAATGAAAACACATCCTTGTGCCCATTTCTAAACCTCTATCCAGTGGTGTACTCTAAATTTTTATACGTTTCGTTTCTTTCTGGCCATCATCAACTATCTAATTTCTTATAGGCGCCATATTGGATTTAGACATCTTCAGAAATCTTCTTTTTTTCTGATTTCAACCATGTACCACATGCTGACTATAGTTTTTGACATTAGGTTTTATTTACAAGAATAAATTATAAGATTAAATAAGGTAGCCATGGAATTTCAATCTGTCAAACATTTCATTTATTGCTCATTAATAATAATAATAATAATAATACAAAAATGTCATACACTAACGAAGAGAAACGAGATATGATAAGTATTTTTTATTCTTCGAAACGAAATTTAACAGTAGCGAGTACAAGATAACAAAAACATTAATAAAAATACATAGAAAAGTAAACAATAAACAATTACAGTAAATGTTCAGTTATCTGGCCATCTTCGGTAATGCACAATTGGGCACGCCTTCTGGCATTTTGTACTGCCCTTTGTATAGTTCTTCTAGGAACTGCATCGCAGGCATTCTGAAGTCTGTCTCGTAATTCTTCAATGCTTTGTGGCGCATCTACTTTATAAATATGATTTTTAACATATCCCCATAAAAAAAATCTAGCGGACTTAAATCAGGTGATCTCGCAGGCCATTCAACAACTCCCCTATTTCCAATCCAACGGTTTGCAAACTCTTGATTTAAGAAATTTCTAACAACAGCTGCATTGTGTGCTGGTGCGCCATCTTGTTGCCACCATAAATATTGTAATTGATTTAATGGGATATTGTCGTCAAGATAGTCAGATACGTATGTACGTAAAATGTTTAAATATCTTTCTCCATTTAAATGTTCTTCATACATAACTGGTCCTAAGAGACGATTTGCCGAAATACCCATCCAAACGTTTATTCCAAAACGATATTGTGGTCTTCTAGCCCTGTTTTGTCGGGGATTTTGTGTTGCCCAATAGTGCTCCGTATTTCTGTTGAACATTCCAGAATTTGTAAATTTTGTTTCATCTGCCCAGATGATTTTGCTTAAAAAATTTTCGTCATTTTCTATCCTTCCCATTAACCAATTACAATATTCTAGCCTTCTCAAATTATCTCCAGGCAGTAAAGAGTGACTAACATGGATCCTGTATGGTTTAAACCTACTTTTATGTAAAGTTCTCCAAACTCTGGACTGGCACAAATTTAATTCTGACGCTACTTCGCGTGTAGAAATTGATGGATTATTATTTATCTATAAAAATACAAGATTAACATGAAATTTGAAAACACGCTTTTAATTTACCATTTGTAAAATATCTTGTCGATTTTGATTTAAATTCCTGTTGTCTTGACCATTACGCGGCTTAGTAAACGATCCATTCTCGAGCAAATTTCTGTCGAGATCTAGAAAAATGGTACGATGAGGCTGTTGTCGTTCTGGATATAATTGTAGATATCTTGTACTCGCTACTGTTGAATTTCGGTTCGAAGAATAAAAAATACTTATCATATCTCGTTTCTCTTCGTTAGTGTATGACATTTTTGTATTATTAATGAACAATAAATGAAATGTTTGACAGATTGAAATTCCATGGCTACCTTATTTAATCTTATAATTTATCCTTTCAAATAAAACCTAATGTCAAAAACTTTAGTCAGCATGTGGTACATTGTTGAAATCAGAAAAAAACTCTTTCTGAAGATGTCTAAATCCAATATGGCGCCTATAAGAAATTAGATAGTTGATGATGGCCAGAGAGAAACGAAACGTCGCATAAAAATTTAGAGTACACCACTGGATAGAGGTTTAGAAATGGCCACAAGAATGTGTTTTTATATTTCCTCTACAAGGCCAAATGTCGGTGCTACAGGTAAAAGAAGAAAATGGGGTTTTCGCGTTTTTCTTTAAATAACGAGGGTTATTTATCACAGGTCTATTTTCTTTACGGATTTATAACAAACACAAAATTTAACAACTTTGCCAAATTTAAACCTATACTCTATCTCCAATAATAGGCGAGATCCCCATGGTGAGGGCCGAAAATGAATCAGCCTGTATATGCGTCTTATTCTATCAAAATTTCAAAGTAATCTAGATTGGCTTTTCAAATGAACACACGTTACATTTCTGCCTCACATAGACTTCGTCAGTTTAGCTAGTGAAGTAAAGTTCGATGGATCGCGTCATAAGTATCGAAAATTCTGTCCTGTCCTGTCAGGTGGCACCAGATAGTATAGTAACATCTGACGGACAAAAGAGACTACGCCGAAAATTGCGTCCAGCTATGCTGGTACAGAAGAGAAAAAATACGTATGTAGGTGTAAGTCCATTAACACGTTGCCAGATAGCAGCAAATATACCAAAGAAATTTGAGTACATCAATACGTTAAGCACGTATTACGCATCTGTTACAAATGAAACAGACATGCATTACACACATCTGTATCTGTACACATGGACATATACCTCGTATTTTCCAACGTTTACTTCAGCGAAAGACACGTATTTCTGTCTCACATAGACTTCGTCAGTTTGACTAGTGAAGTATATGTATGATGGATCGTCTAATCTGTTCTCGAAACTGCGCCTCAATTTTATATATAGTACCTTCCTTCATTTTTGTTTCAAATTTTCAATCAAAAATATCGATTTTAATCAAATGACGAACTGTCACTGATGACAGCAAATGGTTTAACTAATAACGGATTAAATGCATCACAACAAAAATATTAAAAAGAAAAAGTCAACATGAAAAAACTGTATGATAAAATTGATAACATCTGATGATAGTACAATACAAAAAAATAGTAATTTTGCTTTTTTAAAACCAGCGCAATTTAAATTAAAAGTTGACCTGTGTTTACACGTTTTACAAAAATTACATTCGTTTTGAAATTACAGAATTTATTCCATAAGTAATGTCGACACAGTATATTAATCATGGTGCATTGTAATATCTTCTTTTAAGCAACTGTTGCATATTAAGACACCATTCTGCAGTTTACTAGTATTTAAGTGATTCCAATCTTGCAACTTTACGTGTTACGTGCATTTTAAATGCAAAATTTTTAAAAAATAATAAACAAAAACAATAATTAATCATGGTGCATTGTAATATCTTCTTTTAAGCAACTGTTGCATATTAAGACACCATTCTGCAGTTTACTAGTATTTAAGTGATTCCAATCTTGCAACTTTACGTGTTACGTGCATTTTAAATGCAAAATTTTTAAAAAATAATAAACAAAAACAATAATTTACAATAAATGCAATTGTTTAGTTTGATCTAAAATCTAAGGTATGCCCATAAATATCGTAGATAGACCAAATGCAATAACGTTATGCTGTGGTGGTTGCCTACACATGGTACATAACGTTTTAAACGCACATTGTCAGAATTTGACATTTCTATTTCTTATATAGTCACAGTGACATATGTACATATTTACATCGTAGCTTTAATATTATGTCACACCAGATTATACGAAATAAAAGCCAGAACTTTTCTTCAGTTTCAGATTCATGAATTGCAACAATAATTTCGACTACAACACAAAATTGTCTTTCAAGGCACAATGGTACGATTACGAGTCCGGCTATCTACGAAATTTTCATCTCACTTTCTTCCCATATGATAGTACCCTGGAGCTTTACGACAAAGATTTTAATCGTATGTATTTAAGAAAGTCAGCATCTGATCAAATAGAATTGGATCATTTTTTCATTGGCGCTAATATACGCGTCTATGGAAGGCAAATAGAAATTGTGGATTATGCAGATGGTTACACCAAAAATTTTATTAGCAAGACCAAAGAACATACCTTCGCTTTAGTGAAGACTTCAGCTATGGAAAAGTTAGGAGAAATTATCAATGAAATACAGGACTTGGGTTTCAAGATTTGTAGGATGCGAATGTGTTTAATCTCAAGACGCGAAGCTTTAGATTTCTATGAGCATAGAAAAGGAGATGTATTTCTTCCCTTTACCATAGAACATTTAATATCTGGACCTATAGTGGGTTTCGAATTAGTTGGCGAAAATGTGATAAATCGTTGGCGAGAAGCTATGGGTCCCTCAGATCCAGAAGAAGCAAGAAAGATAGCTCCTCGTTCTTTAAGAGCTAGGTACGGAGAATCTTTGGCTGCTAACGGGTTTCACGGTTCCGATAACTACGAATTAGCCGTGCGAGAAGCTTGTTATTTCTTCCCGCAGGGAACTGGCACTTCCCCTCCTAAACCAACAGCTACATTCCAAAATAGCACCTGTTGTGTTATAAAACCCCACGTCATAAAAGACGGAAATTTGGGCAATATTTTGACGAGCATAAATGGTAATACTTTATTTAAAATTACCGCTTTACAAATGATCTACTTAACCGATCCCGACGCCGAAGAATTTTTAGAGGTTTACAAAGGTGTAGTTGCAGATTTTCACGCTATGTTGTTGAGTTATCTTAACGGACCATGTGTTGTTTTGGAGATATCTGGTAAAGTAAAAGGACTCAACGTACATCAAGAATTTCGAAAATTCGCTGGACCTATGAATTCGCAAGTTTCTAGACAGATACGACCTAACAGTTTGAGGGCTATGTATGGAAAAGATAAATACGAAAATGCTATACACTGTACTGATTTACCTGAAGATACTCAATTGGAGTTGGAGTATTTTTTCAAAATTCTTGAGTAGTGGGTGATTTAAATTTTGTATTTTTGTATGTTTTTTCAATAAATAGTTTTATTGTGTTTTGTGACTTATTCCTTAATTTTACCTTGTTTTTTTTTTGCGAATGTATTGACATGTTATGCATAGTCTATAAACTTATTATAAAAATTTTAAACCCATAATATATGAAACCGAGGGAAAATTTCTCAACACAAAAAAAATTGGACAGGGATTGCCCTAAAATGAGACATTTTAGGATTTTAATTAGCAAAATCCGCTTTGCTTACTATTAAAACTAAAAACTATTATTAAAAATGATATGCCATAAAATTCATTTCCTATTGTAAAAGGCTCGTAATGTCATAATCTCAACTCCAATAATAGTTATTTATGTACCTAGGTTCGTAAGTACAGTTTTATGGTCGAGAATACGATTGCAAACCGAGACCCGTAGGGTCGAGGTTTGCATGTATTCGAGACCATGAAAGTGTACTGTACGAACCGTGGTGCATATGAGATTTTTCGTCATACCTACGTTTTTTTTAAATAGACGAATTTGAATGATTTTCCACTTTACTTTTACTATATGTATACACAATAAGTAACATCAAGTCAGGAATATTTGTCGTATCTATGGTAACCATGTTTGTGTCGATATAAATTTATATTTTTGATTAATGTCAAAGTATATGCAATAGATTTTCAAAAGTTTTTCTTTCTAAATAAAATTTATAAACATGAATCAAATAGAGATGGATGCTATTATAGCTTGTACTGAGATTTTGCCGGAGAAATCTAAAAACGGATACAATGAAACCTATAAATGTTCAAAGATTGGTGTCACCAGACGTATGTGGAGAGTATTACAGAAAGTGTAATGCTGGCATATTTTCGTGATAGATCTATGAAGTTAAAATCACCAAACAGTTTATGGTGTGAATACTCCATGTTAAAAACTACCATATTTATTAACGAAAATGAAGATATTTCAAAATATCCTAAATTGAAGGATTTTTGAGCGTAAAAATGATGGTTTTAAGACTAAAAAGTCTAGTATCTTTACAAGAGAGGAAATGAATAAATTTCTTATTGAAGCTTCCGACGATACATATTTGTTGATGAAGGTAAGTTTACAGAATGATTCTTTTTAATTCGTGTTCATTCTATACTAATTTTTTGCAGGTTGTTATGATTATGGGAATTGCTGGGGCTTGTAGGAAAGATGAAGATAAGTTTTTGTACAAGATTCTTTTTTTCTTAGTTATGTTAATTAATCATGTTTGAAATAAATTCGTCATAAATTTTCTAATATTGCTATTATTTCCCTAGGGTCGTAATAAATATTACAGCCCGCTACCATGGCAACTGTCAATACGGTATGTAAAGTGTCACTTACGTTTCAAAAAAAAGGTGTCGTAATTGTTTACTTACGCAGTAGGTGTGACGAAAACAAAATTATGTTTATATTATTACTAACACGCGTTTCTGGTTGGGCGTGGTTGCTAATAATAATATGAATTACTTAATATAAATAATTGGTGCTGGTGAAGTTTCATCAAAGGTCCAGGAGTTCCAGGACGTGTGTGATAATACTTAAATTAAATAAATATTTTACAGCTTACTAAGTAAATAAAACACAGGAGCGTTGTCCTTAAAGTTAGTATTTATTATTAGAGAACGGACGCAATTTCTATAAAACGCAATCGGCAATTGGAATTGTGTATAACGTCGCTCAGTACATCCCGGCGTAATTCAATGAAGTATTTGTTTGACTTACTCGGACACCTGGTCTCGCCGCGATAACAATGGACAAGCCAGCTATTGTATTCGGAGAATATAGTGTTTTTAAAGTGTTTTCATGAGCGTAGATAGAAGCGGGGTTTTTATAATGTATTTTATTTATTAGTTTATATTTAGTAAGATAAATAAAGTGCTGTGAGTAAGTTTCTTGTTTTCATAGTTTTAACTGTTAATTACATCGTAATTTTTGTGATAGATCCTGTTTAATATCGTTTGATTGAATCTATTTCTACCAATTATTTCGACGTAAGAGTGTGCATTGAATTTCGTTCAGTTTCAATAACACACTTTTTAGTTTTCATTTATTTAGATCTAGAGCATTGTTTAAGTTACTTTTTCAGACATGATATGGAAGAATGTCGAGAACGGCATTGTAAAACAATGGCGAATTGGATTGACGGTCATACTGATTGTATGTCCATTATCAGTGATTCCGAAATTTATTGCAAAATCCGTAAAATATCGTCAAAAATTTGTCACTTAGGATCGCAAACACATCTGAACTCTGTAAAACTTTTATGGCGGCTAATATTCCATTAAATAAACTTAGCAATCCCACTTTAAAAATATTTCTGAAAAAATATACTTGTCGAAATGTTCCTGATGAATCAACTTTACGCAAATATTAAGTTTCTAGGTGCTATACGAGAACAGTAGAACGCATTAGAAGCCATCTTTTAAATCAATACATATGGATAAGCGCCGACGAAACGGTGGATATGTTAGGACGCTGTGTGGTAAATGTTATAGCTGGTGTACTACATCCAACTATTCCCTATAACTCATATGTAATAGCAACAAGTGTTATAAATAGAGTTGATGCGGAAACAGTTTCTGAAACCATTAAGGAGAATAAGCAAAAAATGCTTCATTCGGACGCCACGTACAAAGAAAAAATACTTTTATTTGTCAGTGATAGTTCTGCGTATATGTTAAAAACAGGGAGACTATTGAAGAAAACATATCCTAATATGCTGCATATTACTTGTGTAGCACATGCTCTCCACAGAATCTCTGAATATATCAGAGACACTTTTCCGGAAGTTGATAGACTTGTATCAGCTTTTAAAAAAGTTTTCAGAAAAGCACCATTGTGAGTAGCCCTTTTCAGGGAAAAATTTCCATCTCTGTCACTGCCTCCCACTCCAGTAATAACTAGATGGGGAACATGGCTGGAAGCTACTAGTTATTATGCTGAGAATTTCGATAGTCTAAAACATTTCGTAACACTGCTAAAGGAGGATGCTAGAAGTATTGGTGAGTGCAAGGAGCTCACACAAATCCCAAATTTAAAAAATCAGTTGTACTTTCTTCACGAACACTTTGGAAAATTGCCAAAACTAATCACTTATTTTGAAAATCGAAATCTCAAATTAAATGACGGATTAACCACATTAGATGTGGCTGTTAATAATTTGAAAAGTATTCCAAGTGACTTCGGATGTGGCCTTCGGCAAAAGTTTGAAGCAATTCTTAATAGAAATCCAGATTTAATTACATTGCAGCAATTATGTATGGAGACAATTCCACAAAATCTAACGGCTAAATATGAAGAAATAAAAGAATATTTCCAGTATGCACCTATAACCAGTTGCGATGTAGAAAGGACGTTTTCTATTTATAAGGATGTACTTAATTCAAAGAGAACAAAATTGACAGAAGAAAACCTTGAGAAACTATTGCTAGTCAATATTAATACTCCTTTACTCAACTTGAACGACAAAATGAACAAATAAAAATGTTCCAATTATAGAAATAAAATTAAAAACTTTAAAAATACAACTTTTCAACAAATAAATATGTATTTCGTAATTTTATAGATCATCACCCGTTCGTTTTCCAATTATATAAATAAAATTTAATATTTTAGAAATACAGCCTTTCGCCAGTACTGCACTGGGTGGTAAGCGTGTCCGTTCTCTATTTATTATTTACATAAGAAGTTGAGATTGATATATTTAAACGTAATTAAATAAAAGTAATATACACAAGGAGCGTTGAATAAGTAATTAAAAAATTAACACTAAAATAAACTGAAACGAACGTTAAATTTGACAGTAAATTAAATGTGAATTAATTATGAGTAATATAAAATAACCTCTGTATCGAACAATACAGTGTTACCGCGTGGTGCGTTATATACTTGGACAGATATGTAGAGCGATGTTTGGCCGGATGAATAAGAAATTAATTAGTTAAATTAATGTGAATTAGATCAAAAGAATAATATATATTGAACAATACAGATTACATTCTAGTTGCGGAGATTCAAGGGCACGTGCATTATGGCCGGTACTTGAACAGCACGGCGGGTAAGGTGTTTAACTTACGAAGCCTCAGAACAAAAGACCAAATACGTGTCGAAGCGAAAACTAGTTTGTCTTGGAAAAGGTTTTTATTGCCCTTAAGTCGAAGAGAGGGTAAATATAAGTTATCGATGTCTTGAATAATAATTAATCAAAAGCGCGACCTGAAGAGTTGTGCTATCGATGACATAAATATCATTAAAATATCCCTTGTGAGCCAAGCTTTAAAATAAGATGAGACACAACATATAATAGGAGATGTACGTAAATAAATTAATAACTTAATTTATAATTAAATATATGACATTCCAAAGTGACTGTTAAAGGCTTGACCGAGGCAGGTAGAAGACCAAGGGTCTAGCGGCTTGAGGTCTAGCGGCTTGAGCGAACACAAAAAAAGACTTTCTACTTGCAAACGAATATACAGGAAAATGTCTAAGTTAAGTTTAATATTTTAAATTGCCCAATATTTAAGGAAATAAATATAATTTAAAAATAGAATTAAAATATTCTTATATACGAAGTGTAACAATATCTACCACTGAAAGAAGAACAAACAGTTAGAAATCAAAGAAGGAACCAAAATACACACTAACCGGCCAACAAAATTCACTTCCGAACACAGAATTCATAGATATCGGTTTTTTCCACACTAACTGGAGGGAGATTTTCACCTAAAAAAAAACTAAAATGAAGCAATAATAGGCTTAAGTTACTCAAGAAGGGCTCAATTTACAAAAACAAGAGGAATAACTAACCATAAATAATAAGAATTTATCTGAAATTTTTGCAAAAATTACAAAGATTTTTTAAATTCGAAAAATAAATTAAATTATATTAAGATAACATTTGCTGAAAGGACCTAAATCATAGATAACAATATTTTAACATAAAAAACAACATTAATTCAACAATTAAATGAAATTTTGGGAAAATATAAGAAAATTTTGATATATCAATTAAAATATTTAATATGGAAATATTAATTAAAATAATAATTAACTGGATAGTTATAAAAAAATAAGGCTAATTTTCAATGTTATTTTCGTCAAATTCAAAAAAGGCATTTGAAAAATAAGAAGTATTTTGAAAAACGCATCGCTTTTGCTTATATTGAAATTAGTATAACAGTCAGATGCCGAAAAATTTGGTGGTACTTTTTTTTACACTTGACTAGTAAACACGTACTATCGCGTTCATGAAAAACTAAGACAGTTATATTTTGATTGCATTAAATTGGGCTGCATGAATGATTGTAGATACAAACATAGGTGCCAATACGTGCCATTTTGTATTATTACGTTGACCTTTAAAAGTAATGCTAACATGTCATATTCTGTGCCACCAAAATTCCGTGAATGCCCAGGCAATGTACGGTCAGTTAACAAAAAATCTTGAGACATAGAAATTTCTGCTAATGTAAATTTCATTCATAAAATGGAAGTATAATGTCAAAAATGACAGCTGTTAATTTAACCCTTAACCACCGTAGTCCAATTGTTGTCGCATTGTCACCGTAGCGGCGTCACACAGGCGTCGCTGGTTTTTGGTTTTTATTAATAAAATGTGATAATAATTTTCTCGTTATATCTCTTAGATATGTTAGATATGTGCTAGAAGGTATATAATATTAAAAAAGTCAACAGATAATAAATTTAAAGAAATTTATTTAAAAAAAGTTGTATTTTCTTTGCAGAAGTGTAATATTGAACATTTTTTACATACGCTTTAACTTAATAATTTTACAGGATTTAAACAACACTATAATATAAAATAATATCGGTGTTTGGAAACTAAAAGAATACCTTACAAGGCCTGATTTATTGGAAATTTTTCTTACAGTCTATACACATTTTAGATGAACATACTAAACATATTGGTTTACGACAAGCAAATCACATATAGCTTGTCCGTCTTCTCAGTTTAGAGGGACAGGTGAGGCAATTTTTACGTTTTTCTAATTTTTCGACATTGTTTGAAACAAGTGGTTCACCGGGGATTCCCAGAATTCGATTTATTGTTAATCATAAATCTCGTTATAGTTGTAAGTTTTGAGCCCTTCTAGCTAACTGTGGTTGGACCAACTGGTCGGCAAGTACCTTTATAAAGTCTGCTTTTTCAATTTTTCATTATCTTTGTATGCTTGATGAAGCACATGAGCATTAACACCACTTATATCTAACAGTCTGAAAAATATTGCCATGGGCCCACGTTGAGTACGGCGACTAGTAGTGTGTTTAGCACACTTTTCATCTAATGCATCGACCCCCGATTTAGTGAAATTATAAAAGAAAATAATTTCCGGCTTTTTAGTTTCAGGATCGTATGTTTCGGTGTGGTGCATCGATGACACTAAAACAACTGCCTTGTACTTCTTTGGCACGTAGGATACGAGAGTCATATTTTGAGTAAAACCAAATAAAGAAGTTTCACATTTTCTAACTCTGTTAGGTAAAAATTGCTGGGGGATTTCCCTTTTATTCTTCTTCATGGTACCTACATACGTTAGCCCTGCTTTCTTGAGTACTTCCACCAATTCTATCGACGTGAACCAATTATCCGCTGTCACGTTTCTATTAGAATTAACAATAGGCTTAGTTAGTCTCACAACAGCTTGAGTGGGTTTACTGAACTTTTTTTCGTCTTCATTTAAACCAATACCATCGGAATTTTTCCCACTGTACACGTACGCATTATACAAATAATGATTTCTAGCATCTGTCATACACATTATCTTTAGCCCGTACTTACATGGCTTGTTTGGCATGTACATTTTATATTTACATCGTCCTCGGAAGGCAACAAGCATTTCATCAACGGTCATATTTGCACCTGGGGAATACATAGCCTGGGAATTAGCAATTAGCGCATTGAAAAGTTCGGAAATGGGAGCCATTGGGTCTTCCTCTCGTCTGAGATTTCTGTCATCAGGATTGTCAAATCGTAAACAGCTAAGTAAAAATGCGAATCTGTTTTTACTTAGAACGCAACGAAAGATTTCACGTCCCGTACCATCAATAGTAAAAATACGGTCAATCTTCTCATGGTTAGAATTAAAAACTACTGAATAATATAACAATCCTATGAAAGCTCTTAATTCCTTCATATCCAAATCCCCCAGCTCTGATCTCTTCGGATTTTTGTACTTGAGCTTTTCTTTTTGTATTTTGACATTAGTCCAGTTCAAAACCACACGCAGCATTTCTTCCGAAAACAGTAAACTCCATACCGCAGCAACTTCTGCTCTAGCACCCAATTTAGCAGAAGGACGCAGGCCCGGTAATTGGACAATTATATTGTGGTTTTGTGTTCTACTGCGCTTGACAAAGTTTGTTGACACCCACTTGAAGCGATTTTTTCCATAATACACCTTTTTTGTAATGTTATTATTATCTTCACCATCACTACTTAGACTTTCATCGTTATCGTTTATTACAGCCTCTTCTTCACTCACTGCTTCAAGTTTCGAATCGGAATCATGATCACTTACTTCTTGGTGATCTACAGAAACATCATCATTGTCACTTTCACCGCCATCAATTTCATCAATCCACTGTAGAATCACATTTTCAAAGTCACTGTTTTTGTAGATCCAGAAGCACAATCCATTACAATAAAGCACTTTCAACTAAACCGCGCAAAATTTGTAAAACTTACGAAAACGCCGTAGCGGCGTCTGAGAGATCCAGGACAAACTTTAATTATTTATATTAGGGAAACAAATGCGGCTATTGCCACAAAATGCTAGAAACATACTGATACACGTTCAACTTGAAGGTACATAGACGCTAAGTATAGTTAGTCAAAGAGGGGGTAAGTTATTAACCAATGAAGAACCTGATGCGTCTCAGAGACGCCGATACAGTGGTCAAGGGTTAAAGCTAAAATATGTCGAATTTGAGTGCCTACGAAAAAGCGATGTTACAAGCCAAATTGGCCGATGGTGTCTCAATAAGGGCTATAGCTGCCGAATTACAAATCACTAAAAACACGGTGCTGTAAGCAAAGAGAAAACTTATTGAATTTGAATCAATTATCAGGAGGCGAGGATCTGGGATGCGAAATGTTTCGACTCAACAGGAAGACTAAATTTTCTGCGTGAAAATCCATTCGAAACAACAATTAGTGCAGGAAAACAAATAAATTTCCCTGCTTCAATTTATACTGTGCATGACAGGATTAAAAATAGTGAATTAAGAAATCAATGTGCAGCTAATAAAATATACTTGACGGAAGTTAACAAGCAGCAAAGATTGAAATTCGCGCAACAATTTGTAAATAACGTAAATTTGTGGGAAAATGTGGTATTTTCAGATGAGAAGTCATTTCAATCATGTCACAATGGGCGCCTTCGTGTTTTTAGACCTAGTGGCACAAGATATAAGGTCAGGGCATTTTTCTGTGAATGTTTGCGTGTGAATACGCAGTCGAGGCCCAGGTCGCATCGCGATTATAGAAGAAAGGTTAACTACCGAATTTTGAACGAAATTATGCTGCCCTCAGTTATACCAGTATTTGGAAATTATTTTATCTTTCAACATGTAAATATTAGAGTTTTAATAATACGTTCTTGTATATAATATCTACCAAATATTTTAGGATAATTCTCCAGTTCACCGTGCTATAATTGTTGAAAACTATTGCAAGGACAATAATATCAATGTTTTACAATAGCCCTCAAAAAGTCCCGACCTTAATCCCATCGAAAACCTATGGGGAACACTTGTGAAAGAAATACATAAACACGATTTTCGACCACAAAATGTGAATCAGTTAAGGCAACGAATTACTGATGCATGGCAGCAAATTACACAAGAGTATACGCAGTAACTTATTTTTTCTATGCCACGAAGATTACAGAAAGTAATTGAAGCCAATGGAGCTATGACCAAGTATTAAGGGCATACAAAATGATAATGAATAATTATAACTTTTTTAAATAAATAACCATAATCGTATTAAAAGTAATTAGAATGTGTTTTAATTCCATCTGATAAGCAATGCACATGAATTAGTTTTTAAATCTAACAATTTTTTTCACAGATTATCAGAATTGATGTAAAACACATAACCTCCAATTTTGTAAACGTCAGTAAATGACTGGCAAAGTGCACTCAAAACATGTAAATTTTAGAATTCTGGAAGTGGTTAAGGCAACACCGTGTCCCAAAATTTGTTGCTAACTGACCGTACGTACGTGAATGTTACAATGCCTAAATTTTTAAATACTGTCTAAAACTAAGACAATTTATTGTCCTACTTTTCTATAAACGCGATAGTACTTCGTGTTATCATAATTATTTTGGTTCGAACCTAAAAAAAATTAGGCGAATATACAAAATAGTGTTGCATTAAATGTGACACACACGAAACAAAGATAATAATCAAAGAGGATAGGTACTATCGAATTAAAAAAAAAGTGGTACAGTCACATTTTAATGCGTTTAAATTACGCTGCGTGTAGGTAGGTATATATTAAATGTAGGCGTCAAATTTAAATATTCAGATAACATATAAGTGTCAAATAACATGTCAAATGTCAAAAATGGCTTTTGCACGTTACTACGATCTTAAGAACGTTAGCAACGTCACAATACTAAAATGTTTAAAATATAAGTTCACTACTGTACCAATTTTTTTTAATTCGATAGTACACTGCCCGACATATAAAACCCGTAACATATTATCAATGTAAGTCAGGCTTAACAAATTTGACATGTCTTATTTGGCTTGTCAAATTGGACTTAAGTTATGGGTATTAGTAATGTATGTATAACCTATGAAGTCTATAAGTGACAGTATGAATATATTTGTCCCGTTTACGTAACTAAAAAACTCTAATTTTATGCTCATAAGGGTTGTACGAGTTTTATATGTCGCGCAGTGTACTGCCTAAAATACAAGAAGCCAGAAAGAAAGAATATTGCGAAAAAAAAGAGCCATCTATCAACCACCGAAATAAAGTCAGACAAATACCAATTTAAATAGCGATAAATAAAAACGAAAACGGTTTTATCATTTTGCAATTATTATTAACACAGTTTCCAGAATAACCTGCAAAGTCATAAACGTCAGATTATAAATATAAAAAATTAAAATTTCAATTAACTTAATTCAAAAATTTAATTCAATAATAAAGCATTCAATATCAAAGAGTCGCTAGAAATTTTCATATTACCAGTTCTTTGTTAATCGACGTTTTTCAAGAACAAACAAACTTTGATGTACTTACAGATGTTGTAGACTATTTGTATCGTCCGTCGTAATGACGTCATTTCAGCCCGATGCGTCCGGTCTCTAGTTATGAATGTCTTTATTATTATTTACGTGAATGTATTATAACCACATAACAGAATCTTCTCGCAGAAACTGTGTTGTCCAGCATATTATAATAATGTTTGAAGAATTAATTTGATGTGTTAAACCAATAGTAGGTTTGTACTCATATAAGATGTTATTGGTATGGAGCGAAATCAACCCCGAATCCCACCGACTACAAATCGATACTTTCTCATTAGTTATTAATAGTATCTTAAATAAATATCTTAAAAACGGCCTCAATGCCATAAATATTACTACCATTATGGAAATTGATCGATCCTTTTATTTTTTTACGATTTGCAATTATTAAGTACGTATAAATAATTTATCTACGATAATTAGTTTTTTGTAACTAACGACCGGAACTAAGAAATATTATTGCCTAACATTCAAGAAAATGCGTACGATGATGACATTACGCGTATATACATACATATATATCTATAAAAGTTACGTTTAAGTTCGATATTCTATAAAAATAATTGCCTTGCTTGGGGTTAAACATTTACTGACTCAATCAAGTACTACATTATATAATTTTAATTTTAGGTTCGGCACCGAATTTCCTATTAATATAAATTAAATTTCGTCTTGAAAATTATATAACAATAGCTTTGCAAAATCAATTATATGAACAAAGATAAATATTTGTTGGTAATACAAGAATATATAGGCTGTCCCAAACGTAACTGTTAACGTATATATATATATATATATATATATATATATATATATGTATATGTATATATGTATATATATATGTATATATATATATATATAAATATAATATTTTCGTGACCTTGGTATGATAAGGTAAACTTAATAAGTCGGCGATTAAAGGTCTGGTTCATTACTTCAAAGTATATATATTTAAAACAACCCTACATGTTTCGGCAATGATGCCTTTGTCAAGGGAATAAAAAATATAAATTGAAATTATATTTTTTATTCCCTTGACAAAGGCATCATTGCCGAAACATGTAGGGTTGTTTTAAATATATATACTTTGAAGTAATGAACCAGACCTTTAATCGCCGACTTATTAAGTTTACCTTATATATATATATATCATTTGATAAATGTTAATGTCTATCGTGTCTCAGTTGGTTAAAGCGACGGTCCGCCAAACCGTAGACTTGGGGTCCCAACGTGGACGTAAATTTTTCAAATAAAATTTCATATGATTTGCGTTGTAATTTGTATACAGCAATGTTTACATTCATATTTGCTTCGCAAAATAACATACTAATTTGAAAATATTTAATAAAAATGCCGGAAATTCCAAGAATTTATCAAATGATATATTAAATGAACGGCTAAGAAATTATCTATATATATATATATATATATATATAGTAAACCTAATCAGTAGGCGATTAAAGGTCTGTATATTACTTCAAAATATATGTATTTAAAAAACTCTACATGTTTCGGCTGTGTACGCCTTTATCAAGAGAATACAAAATATGAATCATTTCAGCCCGATACGTCCGGTCTCTAGTTATGAATGTCTTTATTATTATTTACGTGAATGTATTATAACCACATAACAGAATCTTCTCGCAGAAACTGTGTTGTCCAGCATATTATAATAATGTTTGAAGAATTAATTTGATATGTTAAACTAATAGTAGGTTTGTACTCATATAAGATGTTATTGGTATGGAGCGAAATCAACCCCGAACCCCACCGACTACAAATCGATACTTTCTCATTAGTTATTAATAGTATCTTAAATAAATATCTTAAAAACGGCCTCAATGCCATAAATATTACTACCATTATGGAAATTGATCCATCCTTTTATTTTTTTACGATTTGCAATTATTAAGTACGTATAAATAATTTATCTACGATAATCATATTTTGTATTCTCTTGATAAAGGCGTACACAGCCGAAACATGTAGAGTTTTTTAAATACATATATTTTGAAGTAATATACAGACCTTTAATCGCCTACTGATTAGGTTTACCATATCATACCAAGGTCACGAAGTTATTATATATATATATATATATATATATATACATATATAGAATAAAATAAATTAAAAGCGGGCAAGCGGTCTGTCAATTAAAAACTCATTTATTAATTATCTCTATATTTCGCAACAACTTTGTTGTTTCTTCCGGAGAATTCTATATTTTTATCTCCGGAAGAAGCAACAAAGTTGTTGCGAAATATAGGGATAATTAATAAATGAGTTTTTAATTGACAGACCGCTTGCCCGCTTTTAATTTATTTTAGTCAATATATTACGGTCGATAATTTCTTTTAAATTATATATATATATATATATATATATATATATATATATATTTATATAAAAAATTTCTGAGACATATCCGACAGGATCGTGCAAATATCGATATTTCACTGTTTTTACAGATCATCAATGCACGTTATCCGGAGACAGACATGATTTTCACTTCTATACTACGTGTATACAGGGTCCGGCAACGAAGCGGGGACGGAAGATTACACGCGTATTTGAAAGTTAGTCAAATATTTAGTCATCGGCTATTCTTCCGTACCATCAAGCGCACGTATTAAAAATATTTTGTTTTATACAGGGTGTTCCAGATGGAAATGCCAGACTAAAGTTGCATTTTTTTAAATGGAACGCGCTGTATATTAATAGATAAAATGATCCGCGCTTGAAATCTGGTTACATCGATATAATGTTGTATGGGTCTAAAGTTGATAGTTTCTGTGTAAATAATTATTTTACTTGATAAATTGATACATTTCACTAGGCTATTCTGCATAAGGAAAATCAAATGATCCGAAACCAATAGAATAGAATATTTTCTACTAGTATGCACTTTCGTTGCTACGTGAAATAAATTCTGCAACTGCTCGCGTTATACAGAGTGTTCACAATTTCGCAAAATCGAAGAAATCTCGTAATTTTTAAATGGAACACCCTGTATATTTTTAGCTCATTGAAAAGCCCTTTTACTACGCTTTCTATTGATACCTCATTTGTTGCACCTAGGATGGATCATTTGCTAATTATTTCTTTTTAGAATTGAATTAATGAAAAATGCTTGTATTTTTAGTAGCTAATTTGCGCTTTTAAACCTTCTGTAAGATCGGATATTCAACAAATTATCCATAAATGGTCTATAACAAGAAGAAACCCCATTAAGTACGAAACAGTTGATTTTCGCTCAGCGGTGAAAGCAAACATTAAATGAATATAAAGTAATATAGCATTTTCAATAGATTCACTGCTGATCAAGTTATCTGGTGTTAGTTTAATAAAAAATTTGCACTAATTAATTTGTATTTTAAAGAATTTTGTAAAACCAACTATTTTACGAATACCTAATATGAAACAATACATACCTAATTAGCTTAACATAAATCGAAATCATGTAGGAAAGAATCAAGTACGAGTAGTATTAAAAGTTTGCACTATTTTAAATAAATACTAATTATTAACCACAACATTGATGGTACGGAAGGATATCCGATGACTAAATATTTGACTAACTTTCAAATACGCGTGTCTTCCGTCCTCGCTTCATTGCCGAACCCTGTATATACGAACTACAATGAACTTCATGTGTATGAAAATTAATAATTATTAAATCTCATTTTACATGTGATTGTCGCTATAATTTATTGTATTAAATTCTACAGATCGGCAAATCACTTTTGCCCTAGATTGTAGACGCAACAAACTGCGACACCAACTGTACAAGTTGTTAGTACAAATGAAAAATGAAAAATTTGTGAAAGACATATCCGCCCGGAATGTGCAAATATCGATATGTCACTGTTTTTACAGATCACCAGTGCACATTATCCGGAAACAGACATGACTTTCACTTCTATACTACGTGTATATATACGAACTATAATGAACTTCATGTGTATGAGAATTAATAATTATTAAATCTCAACGTAAAATTTAATGCAACATATTATAGCGACAATCTCATTTAACATGAGATTTAATAATGTCATTATTTACTTAGTCAGTGCAGCAGACTTCATTTAAAAACTGTTTAGACGATAATGGAAATGTTCATTTAGTTTATTAAAACCAATGCGTAAACAGATGGGCCATATCTCCCCACTACCTTCAATATTTGTGTAAATTTTTAGATTTTTAAAACACGTAAAATAATATTAACTTTGTTCATTTTATATTTTTAATTTAGTTTGTAAGGTGCTCTTTAGCTGTAAGTTCCTGATGAAGTCACTGTGTTGGCGAAACAATTGTCGTTTTACGATTACGTATTAAAAAGTGAGGATTTTAGGATTGGTTTTATTTCTATTTTACATTATCGATCTTCACCAAGTAAAAGTCAAATCAATTCAATACTTATATTATAACGCTATGCCTATGAAAAAAATTCTTTTGGTAATTCCGCAAAATACGACTCCACAACGTTTCCCACATCGTCATTCGATCAAAATCGACGCCCTCTTAAATAAATGTTTTGTGAGATTTGGAAAGATATAATAGTCACAGGGGGTGATGTCGGGACTATAAGGTGGATGTTGTAATTCCCAAAAGGCGGATTCATTTATTACTATGCACAATAACTTACTTAGGTGACATCTTTTGCGTAGTTATGTAACTAGTAGTACAGCTCCAAAAAAGTAAACTGTAAACGTCCTTTTAAAAGGATGATGGGCAAATCTGGGTTATATAGGGTTGTGGACTGAAAGCACCCATCAAATTACACGAGGTAAGATATTCTATTTTTATTCCAACTTAGTGTTATTTTAACAATTACAGATCAAATGTTATTAGTTATTCTGAATGTATTGAAATTAGCATGTATATACATGTAGTATGATATGGTTCTTGTTGCGGTATTCCAATGGATTACAATATTTAATACTAAACTATATAAATTACGATATTTACAATAAAATTACCACATTTTAATCCGAATTATTATTGCTGTTTTCTCGATAACTTTCTAATTTGTTTTAGTAGACACTGCGTTACCAAATAAGCATTATCCTCGTGCGTATTGCCTTTAACGTTGGAACAAGTATCCACTACGGCATCCGTATCGTATTTAAAGAAATCATTCTTTAATTGTTCTCGTATCTTCTGGAAGTTCATGTTCCCGTTCTGGTCTTGCAGGCCTACGTATTTGTAGACACAGACGAGAAAGTTCTTGACGGCAGGATCATTTTTGGGCACAGAAAGCTTTCTTGTTAATTTACCTATACTTTTTGGGGCGAGACCGGTTTGATTTGCACACAACTGGACCGCTTCTATTTGTTCTGTTTGAGATAACAAGGCCTGCAATTAATAAGTGTAGTAAAAATATATAAAAATTTAGTAACAATTTACCATATAAATAATAATAATTTATTAGTGTTAAATGCACTTACATTGTGCTTACATAAGGTAAAAAGAAACTGTTTATACAAAAAATTTTACATAATGGGTGACTACAATATATCGGCTGTGTTAAGGAAAAAGTATCATTTTGAGGATCATGTCCTTATTGCTTCTGGTGATGCGTCTTGGGAATCACAAATTTGCGATGCAATAAATTTTTTAGAATTATATCAACTAAATCCCGTTTTAAATTTTAGCAATGTAATGCTGGATTTGAGCTTATCGACAGATGAGGATGCTACTGTACTACGAAGTAATTATAATGTTGTGCCTCCAGATAATCATCATCCTGCGTTGTTTGTGAACGTCCCACTAAAGTCCGCGATATCTTTGATGGACAAAGAAAATGGGTGGACGTACAATTTTAGAAGGGCTCCTTACGAACTCATGAACGATTATCTATTTAGCTGTGATTGACCTGGGACGGGACGACCTGGGTCGGAGACAAATAATGTTTCGGTCGCACTGACTATACTCTATAATATAGTGTACAAGTGTCCCGTATCGTTATGTTCAAATTTTAGGAGTGCAAAGTAGACTTCATTTCAAATAACAAAAATAAAAAACTTATATATCCATTTTTATTAGTTATAGATTTATGAATGTGATTGTTAGATTATGAAAAAAAATCTAATCCTAAAGTCAATAAAAACTGATTTTATTTAAAAAAGTTCAATTAATAATATTTTCGAAATGTGCACCTCCTTGTTGAATGTAGGCTTGTGCCCGTAAGCCAACAGAAGAAGTACATTCAGTAGAACAGAAGAATTTCATACCTGTTTTGTCGGATTTGCTCGGCGGCCAGGTGAATACGATCCAACAACTCTTCTCTTGTATACGAAACTTGCGTGTAGACTAAATTTTTCATGTACCCGCATAAATAAAAGTCAAGGGGATTAAGATCGGATGATCTGGGTGGCCATGCAACAGGACCACCGCGATCAATCCATCTTGGATAATTGACGTTAACCCAATTTCGGACAGCAATTCCGAAATGTGGTGGTGCCCAATCCATGTGAAAACACATGTCTCGTCGAACATTCAATGGGACATCCTTTAAAAGCCCTGGCAGTTTGTGAATAAGAAATTGAAGGTAATTGTCCGCATTTAACCTCCCAGGAAGAACGACAGGGCCAATCAACAAGTCATCGATTAGGGCCGCCCAAAGTTAATAGAAAATTCATGTTGAAATTTAGATGGGCGTATAGCTTTGGGATTTTCTGATGACCACCTGTGCAGGTTTCTCAGATTTGTAACACCACTTCTCGTGAACGTAGATTCATCTGTCCAGAGGACTGTTCTGCAGAGATGAAAATGCCGTGACTGTCGTAATATCCAGGTAGAATAAACTAGACGAGCAAACCGTGTCCCCTGCAATAGTGATATGGATATAAGCCCTCACGTTTTAAAATTCGCCAAACTGTCGTTCGTGACACTCCTAGTTGTCTAGCGATTCGACGTACACTGAGAGTTGGATCCATTGTAACGATAGCTACTACGTCTTCCTCTAAGTCTGCTGGCAAATTTACTCCTCGATCGAAAAGATAATCAAGCAGTCCGCATTCCCGAAATTGTCTGTGTACTTCCAGAAACGTTCTGTAATGAGGAATGCGCCTATCGGGAAACCGACGTCATTTAATCCTTTATTAAAAAATACAACGTTAATAGTCATCTGAGCATTTGTTTATTGTATGATATTCATGGTTCAGCACTTACGAAATAAGTAAGAACCTTCTTTATCATAAATCAATTTCCAGTACTATTTTTTGTAGATCTTCAAGAAATTACTGTATGCACTACGACACGTGTTTATTTATTTTAGGATAACATTTTATAATGCGACGTTAACAATCACAAGCCTGTTATTGAATCGTATAACTTTTTTTTAAATAAAATCAGTTTGTATTGACTTTAGAATTACATTTTTTTCATGATCTGACAATCACATTCATAGATCTGTAACTTTGAAACAAATAAAAATGGATATACAAGTTTTGCGTTTTTGTTACTTGAAATGAAGTCTACTTTACACTCCTAAAATTTTAACATAACGATACGGGACACTTATATACCTCCGTTCGTGCAAATTGTGCTATCCCAACCGTTTTTTTTCAACTAGGCAGTGCCTGTAAGCAACTGATTCTCTGTGAGTCTCTTAGACGGCACGACTCTCAATGTAAACTGTAAACTTGCTTCCCGGAAATGTGATCTCTCGCTTTGGCGACATAACATAGCCTTCGCGCTCACCTGATTTGACGCAATGCGTTATTTTTTAATAAAGCCTTCCAGGGGGAACCTCACAGCAAAGCCCATTTAAAAGAATCCATCACGACTGAGATTCGACAGATTCCATTACAAGTCCTGAAGAATACTATGGCTTCTTTCAGGCGACGTGCAAAGATGTATATTCGGACAAATGGAGCCCATCTTAGTAATGTTATTTTTAAACAATAGTACTCACATAAAATGCTTTTCTGTGTACTTTTCAATTATGTAAATTTTATAATGAATGCAATAAAATAAATTACTTAATTTACCACTAAATAATTATGCCGCGCCCTGTACTTCCTTTAATAAAAGACAAATCTCAGTAGTACGTGTTTCAAAAAGAACTTCATCTCAGTAGGCAGTGAGTAACTAGTATTGCTACTTTTATTTATAATTAACTATTTATCTAATGTCATTATGACGTTTATCATTTTCTGACTGGCAATATAATTTTTTCTCGCAAATATTTTTTTTTAATTAATAAATAATATTATTAAATAATGTACACATTTCAAGAAAATATTTTTATTGCTGAAGCATATTTCCGAAGTGCAGAATTTCTTAACGGAGAATGGCAATATTCCTACGACAATTTCACTTGCAGTTTCCTAATAGAACTGTGGATAATACCGCTTTACATCATCACATTCATCTAGTCGTCAGAAGTTTCGGGCTACAGAATCTGTGTTAAAAGGCAAAAGTTCTGGTAGACCACGTACACAGCAAAATATTGTTGAACATGTAGAAAACCTTGTTGAAGAAAACCCACATACATCAGTTCGTCGTTTATCAATTCAAACGAATGTATCTTCTAGTACCGTTCATAGAATTTTGAAGCGTCGTTTAAATATGTATCCATACAAAGTATCGATTGTTCAACAGATCTTACCTAGAGATCACGCTAGTAGGCTTAATTATTGCAACTTCTTTCAATAAAATTTAAATAATGACGAATTTTTGTTCTAAGTTGTATTACTGATGAATAGAGCTGAGGATGTTTGCGGTACGGCAGGACCGTATGTAGTGCATCCCCACCAGCGTATAAACACGATGCAGCGAAACACTTTAGTTAGTCGTGAACTGGCAACGTGATCGTGTGTTGTCTTGAGCTCTATTTAATAAGTATGACGGACGTGCCCAAGCCAAGAAAGCGCCCATTGTATAACGACGTGAAGAAATTTATCCAAGACTTTCCCGATTTGTATTATAATGGAGCAAAAGTGGTTTGTAAATTATGCGATAAACAGTTACTTTGCTGGGACAAATACGACTGTAAAAGACATGTTGAAAGTGTACACCACAAAGACAAAAAAATAATGTGCTGTCTAAAACGCAATTCTTTTTCGATTTATTGACAATGCTACTCGTCTGCAATGTGCCAGTTCACCTGCTAGATAAAAAAGCCTTTCACGACTTTTGGAATAAATACAATTCCAACAAAAAGCTACCGTCACGGAGAACGTTACTCACCTATTTACCAATTGTGCGTGAGGACATTGAAAACAGAATGAAAGCAGTAGTAAATGATAAACAGTTATGGGTATGTGTCGACGAAACGACAGATCGAAAAAAACATTCTATTGTGAATATTATAGTGCGTGTACTAGATCCTGTCAAATCAACATTTCCCATTTTATTAGCCAGCAAAAGATTGGAAAAGTGCACTAGCGAAGTAATTACGAAGGTAGTCCTCGATACGCTACAAAAATTTCAAGTTTCAACTAATCAACTCCTGATGTTTATGAGCGATGGTGCTGCGACAATGCGTTCTGTAGGCCGTTCTCTTAAAGCAGATTGTGAGAGACTTTTGCATGTGACATGTAAAGTTCATGCTTTACACCTTGTGGCACAAACTATTCGGCAATGTTATCCAGAGGTGGATGCATTAATAGCAACCACAAAAAAAGTGTTTCTAAAATCTCCCAAACGAATTCGAGAGTTTCACAGTTTCACTGGTATTCCCGAACCACCAGAGCCAATCCTTACACGTTGGGGAAGTTGGTTAAAGGCGGCATTTTATTATGCCAAGTATTTCCAACAAATAAAATCTGTGGTTCTACAATTCAATCCTGCCGAAGCTGTAGCCATTAAGGAAAGCCAGAGACTCTTTCAAAACCCTTCCCTTGATGCAGATTTACAAACTATTTATAACAATCATATAGGATTGTTTAACGCAATCGAGAAATTTCAAAATACTGCATTATCGTTAGCGGAGTCACTGCAAATACTGGACGATGTACACGCCCAGCTATGCGCAGTAAATGACAACAAAAATGTTAATGTAATAGAAAAGTTCGAGAGTGTGATAAACAATGATTTTGATTTTACCAGATTAAAACAAATTAGTAATGGTGCAAGTGTAGATTCGGTTTCTATCTATAAAGATTATTTTAATTGTGCGTGTGTTACATCCGTAGATGTCGAGCGGTCTTTCTCAAAATATAAAAAAAATTATTCATCGGCGTACATCGCTCACCGCTACAAATATGGAAACGTATCTAATGCTACAAACTTACTGCAAGTCTTATCCACTTGGCGCTATGCTATAATAATCGTAAATAAGGTAAGTGTGTTATTTATATACAGTACACATAACTGACATACCTAAGTGATATAAATAGCGAATGCATGTAAAGCAATAAAATCACGCATGCATCACCGATCGAAACAAGGTCATTATATTCGTGCGTTTAACTGAATACTATCCTGGCACACCGCAAACATCCCCAGCTCTACTGATGAAGCATGGTTTCATTTAAGCGGTTTTGTAAATAAACAAAATTACAGAATTTGGTCTATAAACAATCCAAACAATCACGTCGAAGTTCCTCTACATCATGTTAAAGTTGGAGTATGGTTAGCTGGATCTCCTCGTAGAAAAATAGGACCAATATTTTTTCGTAATAACATTAACAGCCAACGATACCGAGAACAGTTACTAACACCATTTTTAACTCAAGTGGAACGAGACGAATATGGGGGCTACTTCCAGCAAGATGCGGCTACTGCACATACAACTCGTGAAAATTTATCGCTTTCAGAATATTACTTCCCTCATCGAGTTATAAGCAGAGGTGTTTGGCCAGCAAGGTCACCAGATCTTACTCCGTTAGATTTTTCTATTTTTGAATTGCTAAAAAATGAAGTATATAAGACAAGAATGGATAATTTAAATGACTTGATGAATACAATTACAATTATATGTAATGAAGTAATACCAAATTTATTATAGAATATTCTTGACAACATGAAACGTCGTATTGCATTATGCATTGAACAGAATGGTAACCATTATTATAATTTAACTAATTTTAGTTATTTACCTTTGTTGTTTGATTAATATCCTATTTTTAAAGTTTTCTTATTAAGTAAATTAATAATCTAATTGTACTTGTTATTAATTTCATCACCATATCGCTCGATTTTGACAGTGACAGGTAGATAATCTTCATACCATTTAATCTATATCCGCATTTCAAGAGTGCATAACATCATAATTTATAGGAGAAATTCATGGACAACTAGATGTAATTCTTTTTGAAACACGTTGTAGTTTTTCCAAATTTCACATGCAATTTCAGGACAATTCGTTGCACTGCTTAAACACATCATTTTTCCAACGAAACAAAAAATAAATACAATCGAAGACCACGGCCTGAACACGGCATTGAACAGACTGGTAACCATTATTATAATTTAACTAATTTTAGTTATTTACCTTTGTTGTTTGATTAATATCCTATTTTTAAAGTTTTCTTATTAAATAAATTAATAATCTAATTGTACTTGTTATTAATTTCATCACCATATCGCTCGATTTTGACGGTGACAGTAGATAATCTTCATACCATTTAATCTATATCCGCATTTCAAGAGTGCATAACATCATAATTTATAGGAGAAATTCATGGACAACTAGATGTAATTCTTTTTGAAACACGTTGTAGTTTTTCCAAATTTCACATGAAATTTCAGGACAATTCGTTGCACTGCTTAAACACATCATTTTTCCAACGAAACAAAAAATAAATTCTTATACAAGCGAAGACCACGGCCTGACTATTATGTCTACAGACAAGTGAGTGGTAGTAATCGAAAAAGAAGAGTGCGCGCTACACAGCTGTCGGTCATACAACTTTGGCGCATGTGTAGTTAGTCTGTACTAGCATCTATTTCGTTATTTTACAGCCTCACCCTGTATTTATTCATTGAATTTTAAAAATTTTCTTTACTACTTACGGATTATCTCTTTACATTTTAATTGCGCCTTCGTGTTTCTTGTTGTACTGCCCACGTTAATAAAGACAATAAATTCAGTTAGTTTCGAAGTCACTATGTTTATATTAATTACTAGAGCAGACCAATTTCCGTGCGCGCCATGTGCGCCGATGTGAGGATGATTGTATTGAGAACTAATAAAAAGCATTCAGTATGTGTTTGGTACTTAGACTGCATGTAAGTGTAAGCATACGTAATAAAATGTCGTCGACACATAAATCGAGAAAACGACCGTTGTCAGACGAAGTGAATAAGTTTATTATGGATTTCCCGGACTTAATATAGGATGGCTCAAAAATTAAATGTTTAGTGTGCAATACATATCTAATGTGTTGGTCAAAAATAGCAGGTAAGCAGTTCGAAGCACAATAATAACAAAATTAATCGACAACAGTTTATACATGAACTATGTGTAACTATGATTATGTGTACACTGCCGTTTACCTTGTTAAGTAATGATTCATTTATTTCATTTTGGAATAAATACGCGAATCAAACATTACCGAGTACGACAACGTTACGAAGGAATTTACCATCGGTGCGTAAACAGGTTGAAAATAAAATCAAAGCCGAAGTGAAAAATAAAAAATTGTGGCGATGTGTGGACGAAACAACTGACAGCAAAAAACATTCTGTAGTTAATGTGATGGCGCGTAATATGGAACCACATCAACCAACGTCTTCAATTTTATTAGCATCCAGACGACTAGAACAATGTAATGCCGAAAAAATTTCAGAGGTGCTATTAGATACTTTGGAAAAATTTAAACTTTCGAAAGACCAAGTATTAATGTTTATGACCGATGGTGCCGCAACCATGTGTTCTGTAGGCCGGTCTCTTAGAAAATATTGTCCTAACTTGTTACATATTACTTGTAAACTCCATGCGCTACACCTTGTGGCAGAACAGGTTCGTAGATGTTATCCAGAGGTAGATGCTTTAATATCGAGTACAAAGGCAGTATTCCTGAAATCTCCAAAACGTATTCGGAAATTTCACGAATTGTGTCCCCATAGCCCTGAGCCACCACAGCCGATTCTGACACGTTTGGGTACATGGTTAGGGGCGGGGTTTTACTATCATGAACATTTTCAAAAAATTAAGGACGTGGTTTTATCATTCGATCCGAAAGAAAGTGCAGCTATCAATACAAGCCAGAAAAAATTTCAAAATGCCCAGATTAAAATGGATTTACAAAGTATTCGCGAGAATTACTTGGGACTAGAAGAAGCAATAACAAAATTAGAAAATTCGGCGCTGTCGTTAGAGGAATCACTGAAAATCGTTAAAGATGTTCACGCACAACTGTGTGCTGTAGAAGATGCAAAAAGTGAAAGTATTCTAATTAAATTTGAAATAGTTTTAGACAGAAATGCAGATTTTGACACCTTAACACGTATTTGTGGGGACACGTCTACAGATGCGTTAAGTTGCTTAAAAAAGTATTTTGATTATGCGAATATAACATGACTAGATGTAAAACGCTCGTTTTGCGAATATAAACATATTTTTTCCTCACGGCGGACATGTTTTTCAGAAACAACCTTAGAAACGCACCTGATGTTGAAAATATACAATCGAGTTTCTCCAGTTTGTCAATCCTTGGAAGACGCTTAAAACAGTAAGTGTCTTTTTTAATCCTCTATCGTGCGCAATCACTGATTTCATATATTTTCCATTTTATTTATAGGTACATACAACGCTGCTATAATATGTACTATTCTTATTTTTCGTGTGTTTATGCATATTACTTTAATAGCAGAAAACCAAATGTATATTGAATTATTTCTAATAGAATAAATGTCGCTACTTCTATACTTATGTCGGTAAGAAGCTCATGTTGCGTCCCTATTCTATCGCGTATTCTAATATATTACGAATTACACTCCCATACTGGCGCTCATGGCGCGCACGGAAATTGGTCTGCTCTAGTAATTACAGTTATTTTCATTATTACTTGTGGTATTGACATAAGTTTGCCGCTAAAATGCATTTACAATATTTTTAAAGACAGTAAAATACTACTCCACAATTTCTAAAGTGTAATTTTTGTTTTATAAATAAGTATTTGATAAAATCTCACATATTTTTATATTTCCTACCCAAATACACACTCACCGGAACACTAACATTCCTTAAAATCTACCTTACCTCGCTATAGGTGAAAATAACACACAGCAATAGCAATAGAATGTTATTCTTCATGTTCATATATAGGTTCTCGGCTCTTTTGCCAGTTATACTGCTTGCACAGATTAAAGTGTTGTAAACTAACCGATAAGGAAGCGTACTGTAAGATCATAGGGTTATCCATTGTCTAAATTTATACTTATTGTACGAGAAGTGCGTTGTATTATTTTCCTTTAAACATGAAATGTTTTGCACTATGGCATTTAACTCTGATTTATCAAGAAGAGATTGGTGAAGAAGGATAAAAAACGGAAGAAGATTGTATATTGTATTTATATAATTAATGAAACTTGAATCTATAAAAAAAATTACATTAAATTTTGACTAGATTAGGCCGCTCAAGGTTAACGTATTGCAGGATTTTGATACTTGTTACGTTAAGATATTAAGTAAATTTGAAATCAAGTTGATTCTGGTTGAATTAATAATGAAATGCTTTTCTGCGAATTGTTTTCGATTTATTAATTAATCTAGAAAGAAATTTCAAATTTGACCTACATTTCATCTTTCTCTGGTCGATACAAACTACAAATGAATACTATACAAGGTGTACAAAATAATACAAATCTGTATAAAAACAAATTTGTATCTGTATATGCATGGACACACAGTACGTATTTACCAGCGTTTGCTTCAACTACTAGACGCATGCGTTTCTGTGTAACCACTTTGTCAATGATAGGTTTACGCAGGCGCGGCTCGTGATGACGTATTTTGGTTTGCAGTACAATGATACGAGTGCCTCGTGTGTTTTCGGTGTTTACTAAGCAAACGTTACAGTTAGTACACGAGAATACACGAAGCACTCGGATCATTGTACTGCAAACCAAAATACGTCATCACGAGCCGCGCCTGGGTTTACGAAGACAAACGACTGTAGGTACACTTGCGGTCATGTAGCAAGTTTTGTCCTATCCAAAGACATCAGATAACCTCATGCCATCTGACGGACAAAACCGACCACGCCGGTGCAAAGTGTTTCTTCTCGAATAGCTAAGCTATTACAGGAAAAGAAAAAATACGCATATTACTGTGAGTCTATTAACTCGTCGCCTGGTGGCGTAGTATAGCAAAAAAAAATTGCATGTCGATGCGACAATTCACATCAAGCTTTGATACAAAATAATACAAATCTGTATAAAAACAAATTTGTATCTGTATATGCATGGACACACAGTACTTATTTACCAGTGGCGATGAGTATTTTTTCTTTTCCTGTAATGGCTTAGCTATTTGAGAAGAAACACTTTGCACCGGCGTGGATGAGGTTATCTGATGTCTTCGGATAGGACAAAACTTGCTACATGACCGCAAGTGTACCTACAGTCGTTTGTCTTCGTAAACCTATCATTGACAAAGTGGTTACACAGAAACGCATGCGTCTGGTAGTTGAAGCAAACGCTGGTAAATACGTACTGTGTGTCCATGCATATACAGATACAAATTTGTTTTTATACAGATTTGTATTATTTTGTTTTGTATCAAAGCTTGAAGTGAATTGTCGCATCGGCATGCAATTTGTTTTTGCTATACAAGGTGTGTATAAATTGGCGGACTAACTACCCGTAGCGATGCTCGTCGTTAAATTCGGAGCATAAAATCCTAAAACCAAAATGTTATATTAAGCGAGCCACAAAATTTGTATCCTAGGTTAGGCCGTGAACGACTGAGATAGACATATAAGTCAGGTCTGAGCTTAGAGATTTAACGAAGTGTCATTTGTAAATAATCATAAGTCAAATTGACAAGTTACAATTGAACCTATTACTAATAGTGCGAAATATAGGTTAGATCACTTAATCAATCTAAGACATAACTGATTTAATCCATGGCATACTCTGAAAACATTTTTGTGTCTCACTCCTTACCATGCTTCATACCTCTTCACGAAGTTCCTAAAGTTCGGATTTTCGGTCTTTAAATAAGCGTTATTAATCAATATCTGTTGACAGAAAGAGATACAATTTAGAATAAAAAAGAATTATTATTTTTATTTTTTCGTTAAACTTTTTTAAAGTTTGTTTTTAATATTTGTTTATTAACTTATTTTGACGAAAAACACATCCGACAACGTTGCAAAGTAAGTAACCACAAATAGGTAGCCTAATATCCCAGTTCAAAAAATTATCCATCAAATGATTCAGGTGATATTCGAATATTTATACCTCTGAAGCTTGGAAATATACTATTATTATAATCAAAATATTGCCTTAACTTTGCAGTCTCCGCCATTACCCATTTCCATTCCTTTGAATTAAAGTAAATGCATTGTTTTTTACATCAACAATTTTTAACTTTGTTCAAAATTTTGATGTGGTAATAAACCAATACATATCCATTTCGAATTACTTTTATTCAGAAAATGTTTCTTTCTCCTACTAATGAATGGTATCTCCCAAATTGGTTCTCTAGCATATTTTTCAACAAATTTTTCACCACTTAATGTCTCTCGTGTAAAACTCTCTGTAGGTGCAACATTTACATTTTCCCAAAATTTATCTGATTCAGACATTTTAGTAAACAATTCTTCAATACCCAAGTCTACCTCAATATCTCCAACCACTTGTAAACCTCTATCAACACTATTACCTTTTTCCAATTCACTTTTTCCACTATTAAAGAACATAAAGAACTCCGTTGTACTTCACTAAACTTCCGCTTCAATATATTCTCTAATACTAGCATCCATTTAACACAAGCAAACTTTATATATCCAAACATTGTCCCCACCCTAACATTCTTCTTAATTTTTCTCATTATTTTGTATTTTAATTTAGGTTTAAACTAACGCGACCTTAATCTTCAAATGACCTTGGTCACCCTCAGCCAATTCTAAAACCTATTCATCGACATTGACCACTATATGATTCTGAAACCTCCTATTTAACCTTCACCTCATATTCTTCCTCACCCTGTATAAGAAGATCAGTCACTCTCAGCCAATTCTAACACCTCCTTGATCGCCAATATACATGCGATCAAGATCATTGAGGAGGTGTTACAATCAGCTGAGATACTCTACTTAAGAAATAATTATATTGATTTCTGTCAAAGAGATGTACAAAAATAAGTCAATACTATCACAAAATTTTAAAACTTTGAAATATTTTCACAATAAATATGTAATTTCAAGAGCTAAACTTTTGCTTCTATTTTATTTCTTTTGATTTGCGTGCACGTTTTAAAACGAAAAGTTCACCAATGTTGCCAAATGTATGTTTCTTTCAAATTCTTTCTGACAACACAGGAAGCATACACCGTTTTAGTAATAAGACTTTTAACTCCTAATTTGACCAAGAACGTCGTCTCGTATAGTTAGTACACCAATTTATGTGCACCTTGCATATATACTCAAATCTAGCAATAGCAAAGCGTTGCAGGATTCAGCTATGTGCTAACTATTAATATAAGAAACAAATAAATGAAACGTTACGACAAAATGGACTGTATAAATTTCCCTACATCAGGTAATACAAATGTATTGTATTTACAAATACTTAATGTATTTGATGTATTTTCATATCGACATGCTCTCTTTTTTGGTACATTGGGGCCATCTGGTTACGAGTTAATGGACTACGCAGTTCAAGAAGCGGGTTAGCTGTTTGTGAGAAAGCGCCTTTGTTGGCACGTCGTCATGCATATTTAGTACGCCAATTTATACACACCTTGAATATGCATAATTTTTCTCGGGTGCGATAGCTTCTGTATTCCCATCGAAAAAAATTCTTTCAATTGACGACGTAAACAATTTTCCATCGCTCTTCCGCATTAGAAGCAAATTGTTTGCCTCCCAAGAACTTTTTGGGTGGGCCAAGGAGATGATAGTCACTCGGAATCAAGTCCGGACTATATGGGGGATAAGGCAGTACTTAACCCAATTTAGCAAATGTATTGTTCATTAGATGGGCTGTATGTAGGCGAGTGTATCGTGTAGGATATAACGGTCATGCTTAAGAGACCGTGACTTTTTGTTCCTATCGCTAGCTTAAACTTTCGAAGAAGCTTACTAATACATTCGTCATCATTATGCCAGCCAGATGATTCTGTTTTGAATTTTATGGGCGGAGAAGAGCTTGAGTGACGGTATTTCATGCTAACATGCTTGGTATCTGGGATATAATGGTGTACTCAGGCGTCATCAGTTATTATGATACGTGACAAGAGCCATTTCCTCCATGCACGTAGCGAAGCTCTCTTTGCGTTTGTCCCGCGGAGAATTATTTTGGAATCCACCTTGCATTAACTACTAAATTTGTACTTGTCGTAGATAATAATGTGAATACTACCAACATCAGTCTTTTACAATCCCAGCAATTTCCTTCAGAGATACTCGTTTACTGCTTCGGATAAGCTGATCAACTTTTTAAATGTTTCCAAGATTCACAGTGGACGCTACACGGGCAGCATGCGTCAAGGATTAACACCACTCAAAGACTGCTTTGAGTGAGGAACACTCTGATCAAGTCTCTGATAAATATCAGTCGCTTTTGCATCTTCATTAAAAAGAAATTTAATAATTATACGTTGTGCAACATAATTTTATACATTGTTACACGACAATGTCAATACATCAGACAGTACTGATACAATCAAGTTGCAGCTGTTTATGACGTTAGCTAACATGCCTACTTCCATAATTATAATATAGTATTTCTACGATAAGGAATCAGTCACGTCATCAATGTGCGCCACACAACGTTGAAAAATCTATAGTATACATCTTGCAAATAATTGTCATTTGGTTTATAGCTTACAGTATATTTAAAAACTTCAAAAATCTTCATTTTTTACATATGGCATTTAGGTTATATAAACTGTTTTGGATGTTAATATTCTACATTAAAAAAAAAAACATAGTTTATATTAATTAATAAAGACATTTGTATTAGCACTTTTGTTTTGCAAAATTTATAAATATAGTTTCAGAATAAAAAACGGAAGGAATGGAAATAGTTTATTACAGTCAATATTAGTAATCATGATATAATATGGCAGTACATACGTTAAATTAAACAATAGAGTATAAAGATGATTTGATATTTTTTAGTTTTTATCACATTACACTCATGAGTAGAGTTGACCAATTCGGAGCGAAAGCAGAGGCGCGACTAACGAATTGGTTCCCGCATGCGAAACATGATTAATATCTAGAGATATACTATCACGAACGGTGCTGTTATTATGTTAGATAGAAAAAAAATGTAAGACAGTTTTTCTAGATTATGAAACGTTCTCGATGATACGTATAAAAAATAAAATCCAAAATGTATGTAATTAGATTATTAAAAAAAAACTTACCGTCTTATGCGTTTTCCGTGACTTGAAAATCTGGAGAAGCACGATGAAATATTGTTAACATAAGGTGCGTCTCCAAAGTTATTTCTCGAAAACGCGTCCGCCGCGCCGTGAGGAAAATATGTGCTTGTATAAAGAAAACGATCGCTCCACATCTAGTGATGTAATGTTTGCATAATTAAGATAATCTTTGAAACAACTTAACACATCTGTAGACGAACCTTCACAAATTTGTCTAAGTCTGGCAAAATCTAAATCTTTATCTAAAACACTTTCAAACTTACTTAAAATACACTCATTTCTTGCGTCTTCTATCGAACATAGCTGTGCGTGTGTATCTTTCACAACTAGCACTGATTCCTGTAACGATAGCGAATAATTTTGTAGGTTTTCTAATGCTTGCACTATTCCGAAGTAATTGTTGTGAATAGTTTGTAAATCACTTTTAACCTGACTATTTTGAAATTTTTTCCGACTTTCTTCGATAGCGGCACTATCTTTCGGATTTAATAATAAAACCACTTTTTTTACATCCTCAAAATATTTATGATAGTAAAATGCTGCTCGTAGCCATGTTCCCCATGGTGTCAGAATCGGCTGTGGTGGCTCAGGGGTATGGGGACACAATTCGTGAAATTTCCGAATACGTTTTGGAGATTTCAGGAATACTGCCTTTGTACTCGATATTAACGCATCTACATTTGGGTAACATTTATGGATCCGTTCTGCTACAAGATGTAGGGCATGGATTTTACATGTAATATGTAAAAAGTTACCACACTGTTCCTTAAGAGACCGACCTACAGAAAGCATGGTTGCGGCACCATCTGTCACAAACATTAGGATTTGATCTCTGGAAATTTAAAATTTTTCCAATGTACTTAACACCACTTTTGAAATTACCCGCGCGGTACATTCTTCTATTTGTCTACTAGCTAATAAAATTGAGGATGGAGATTGATTTGGTTCCATTTTACGCACCATAACATTAAGTACAGATCTTTTTTTGCTATCAGTTGTTTCATCCACACTCAACCACACTTTTTAATTTTTCAGATCAGCCTTAATTTTATTTTCTAAATGCACGCGAACAGATTTTAAATAACGTCGTAAGTGGGTGCAGCTCGGTAATTCTACATTGCCATATTTTTCAAGAAATGAAATAAACGAATCATTGCGTAACAAAGTAAACGGCAAATTACACACAACCATCATTGTACACAAATCAAATAAGAACACTTCGTATTTTGTATCGGCACCAGTGTCTCTATCTTTCTGTCTTGCGCTATGCACGTGGCGTTGCAAATTTGATTTTGTTAAATGGTTTATATATATTGCACACTAAACATTTTACATTTACCCCATTGTAAGATAAACTAGAATGGTTTTCAATAAACCTATTGACTAACTTTGATGATAGCGGTTTTTTTACTGTACGCTCCTTCAACATTATTAAATACACAGAATACACTTTCCTGCTGCTATTATACGTGTAAACACGATGACCGTGAACAACATACTAAGTAATCGTATGTGCGATGGGGCACGCGGGAACCAATTCGTTAGTCACGCCTCTGCTTTCGCTCTGGATTGGTCCACTCAACTCATGAGTAAAGCAGACCAATTTCCGTGCGCGCCATGTGCGCCGATGTGAGGATGATTGTATTGCATCAGAACTAATAAAAAGCATTCAGTATCTGTTTGGTACTTGCTTAGACTGCATGTAAGTGTAAGCATACGTAATAAAATGTCGTCGACACATAAATCGAGAAAACGACCGTTGTCCGACGAAGTGAATAAGTTTATTATGGATTTCCCGGACTTAATATACGATGGCTCAAAAATTAAATGTTTAGTGTGCAATACATATCTAATGTGTTGGTAAAAAACACATTGTAAAGAACACGTAAACAGTTCGAAGCACAATATTAACAAAATTAATCGACAACAGTTTATACATGAACTATGTGTAACTATGATTGTATGTACACTGCCGTTTACCTTGTTAAGTAATGATCATTTATTTCATTTTGGAACAAATACGCGAATCAAACATTACCGAGCACGACAACGTTACGAAGGATTTCATACATTTTCCATTTTACTTATAGGTACATACAACGCTGCTATAATATGTACTATTCTTATTTTTCGTGTGTTTATGCATATTACTTTAATAGGAGAAAACCAAATGTATATTTAATTATTTCTGATAGAATAAATGTCTCTACTTCTATACTTATATCGGTAACAAGCTCATGTTGCGTCCCTATTCTATCGCATATTCTAATATATTACGAATTACACTCCCATACCGGCGCTCATGGCTCGCACGGAAATTGGTCTGCTCTACTCATGAGTTTCTCTTAGCCACAGATTATTTATGACCTGTGCTGCATTCGAAGTAGACTAGTAATGTGCCTCTAAAGCATATAAATATGGTATAATATAAAGTCAAATAGATATTAAAATCAAAACACTATATTGGCTCTTAATTTCACAAATATTTTCACTGAAACAAAAGAATTCATAGATAAATCTATAATAAAATGGTAAAAGTGCAATCGTAAATTATAAATCCAAAACCACTATTCGTACGTTCTGAATTTTCAGTATCAACCAGAATAGTTAGTTCTTTACCCCTAAATACATTAATGAATATACAAAAAGGTTTAAGTATATAAATACGTTATGCACGTATTAGGCATTTGTTACAAATGAAACAGACATGCAATATACATATCTGTAACTGTACACATGGACAATACACCTCGTATTTTCAGCATTAACTTCTGCTTAAGACACGTGTTTCTGCCATCTATAGGCGTCATCAGTCAAGCTAGTGAAGCAATCTAATACAAATGATACAAATCTTTTTAAGAACAGATTTGTATCTGTATATACATTTACGCTGAAATCGCCTACAAGATATAGTAAGTATATCTTTTTCCAGATTTTATTTTTATTCTTGTTTACACAAAAAAGAATGATTTCATATGAGTAAATGTCAAATAAGTTCTGAGTTGCTCTAATTTGTCAACAAAATACGTTTCGGCAGTTACTTGACTTAGTGCTTCTTGCCACAACTTTTTACAGCCTTCATTAGCCCTACCTTATTTACATTTATTACTAGAATAATATCTTGCAATTCCTCAAATTAATTCTATAGGGTTAAAAATACAATATGATTCATAAATAGGTGACGGCTTATACCTTTAAATAAAAAATTATTATCTATTTGTTCTTAATTTAGTCATTATTTTGTTTGTAACAGTCTAACCAACTCCAGTAACTGTATATTTTTATTGTTCGTTAACCATTCCTGAATTTTATATTTTTGATGTGGAAGGTGAAGTAAGAGATTTATTTATTATTGTCGTATGATAATAATAATAATAATGATTTATTTTGCCCAACAGATTAATCCAAAATAGGACAACAAAACTTTGACTATGTAACAATACAACAATACATAAATAAGATAATTAATTCCATAAGAACATAAAAACATCGTTAAATAAATTATTCGCGTTTCTCGACGAATGCACCAATGGGGGCCTGCACGATATATTGGTCCTTGGTGTTGAAAACACAAGAGATTTGGAGTGTCTAGCAGCAATGCGTGGTACCAGTAAATTCACTCGCGCTAACAGCGATGCTGAGTCGATCCGGTTATTCAGGAGATTCGCCACCAGCAATGCGCTCTTCCTTTGTCTTCGCACCGCTAGCAATTCCAATCCATGCCTCACAAGCAAATCCTCGTAGTCTATATTGCGTTCTGGATAGACCTCATCCAGCCTGTAACTCAAGTACTTCAAAAATTTACGCTGAACGTGTTCAATTTGATTCACGTGTAGGTCATAGATTGGGTACCAAATGGTGGACGCATATTCCAACTTACTGACGACATATGCGAAATATATAGATTTAATGGTACCAACATTAGTGAAATTTCGGGACATTCTGATAATAAAACCCAAAAACTTAACAGCAGATCTAGTGACGTTTGAGAGATGATCGTTGAAGATCAACTTACTGTCGAATGTAACATCAAGATTCCTTGTTGAACTTCGTTTCTCTGTAACAGTATTATCAACGTAATAAAAAGAGTTCGTGTAGTTTATATTCCTTGTTAAAGTTACAACACAGCATTTTGAAATGTTTAAATATTTATTCATGTGACACCAGCTGCGAACGGTAGCCAAGTTCTTTGCAAAAAATCCACATCATTTGTATTTGTAATGGTGTGATATATTTTAAGATCATCTGCATAAGCCAATACATTGCAGTCAAGTGATGCCATTAGGTCATTAATAAATTTATTAAACATAAGCGGGCCCAAGTTGGAACCTTGAGGAACTCCAGAAGTCAGGTAAAAAAAATCTTGATTTATAGCCATTGTAAGTAACATAGTTTGCTCTATCCATCAAATATGACTTCATAAACCTGAGTAAGGAATCATTAAACCCAAAAGCTGACAGGTTTTGTAAGAGTAAAATATGGTCGATGGTATCGAATGCGTGACTGAAGTCCGTATAAATAACTTCGGTTATATCTTGGGTTATGTAGCACAAGTTTGTTAGAGTCGAGCGATTTTTCACAAATCCATGCTGTGAAAGAGAAATAAAGGGCAGACATTTGAACGAGATGATTTTGTGCAGGACGGATTCAAAGATTTTCGCAGAAACAGAAATAATAGCTATTGGCCTATAATTAGAGATGTCAGTCTTATCACACTTTTTAAATACAGGACAAATTCTAGCGATTTTCCATGTTTGTGGGATGTTTTAATGGATAAATTGAAGAGTTTGGAGTGTGGATGAACAAAAACATTGACGCAGTCCTTAACCAAATACGTTGGGATATTATCGTCTCCAGCAGTATGTTTATTCTTCAGTTTCCCAATGGTCTCAATGATAACTCACATTATCCATAATAATAACTGAAGGGCTTTCTAAATTTTTAAGCACCTGATTTTCGAACCATTCTAGAAAATTTTTTTGATTTATGTCACCGTGGTAATCCATACTTTTACTATTTGTTGCAAAGATTAAGTCTCCTCTAGAAACTATTATTGCTATTAGCATATATCTACAGAACAAAAGTCAATGATATATTGCCCATGCCAATATTTTTTAAATAATTAATACCTTTTGTCACTTACTTGATTTGCTTTTATCGATTTAATATCCTCATCTTCATATGATTTTTGAGAGCTTCCATCTTGAAATCTCAGGTTTCATCAAGAACAACAAACTGGAATTTATTTTCATTTTTAAAACGCAAGTATTGTAACAAGTATTGTTCTAAAAACGTTATTCTATTTAAATCAATATGAGGCAATTCCATTAATTTTCGTTTACGGCCGTCTTTCTTAAAATGGAAACCAATATTTTGCAATATTTTCTACAAAGAAGGAGTGAATATTTATCGTTCCCGAAGAACACTGTTCAATATACCCAAAGTAATATGGTGTTTTGCAATTGTTAAAGAATAGATAATATTAGAATAATAGTTACTATTTCTGTACATATCATATATTGAATTTCTAACTGCGCATTGACTAAAAACGTCAATATTAGCAGTCGGTTTATTCTTAAAACCTTTAAGTACTATCGTGTTTTCAGGTAACACAACTGCTATCGTGGGGTGTTTTGACACCCCACTCTTTAAAATTAATTATTTCGTTAATTATCTTTTTTTTCTACTTTTGAACTATCTGTGCAATAAACTAGTATCTTATCTTGTGATTTGTTCAAGGAAAAACAAAACTTTATTCACAACAAAATAGTAAATTTACATTTATAAAAAAATATAAAAAATGTTCCCTCGTACAATTTTTTTTTTCACAAAAGGAGCTGCAGTGTATTTTTAAGATGTCTTTACTTTTTCTACTGTTGGAAGCCATTATCTTATTCTCTCTAAAAGAAAAGTGGCATTAATATTTCATATAAAAATTCTGACAATGACGTTGTGAGACGTATATTTTTTATGACAAAAATCATGCCGTTTTTTCATGCACTCAGATTTATACAAAATTCTTACAATTTACCTTTCTAAACATTCTCTGCATTCTATGAGTATCTCAGAATGGTCCTTGCAGACATGCTGACGACATTTATGACACGTGGTTTTTATTTTCTTGTCTCTGCTTCGTCCACAGATGTGACACCTTTTGTAGGTTCTTACAGGTCCTGCTTCTTGTGACTGTTGTGATGTATCTAAACCTAGTAAATTTTTGATGATTGATTTTAACCCAGATGACAATCCTTTTATTTCATATCTCCGTTTTACGTGATCATTGACGAGTTCTCTTCCTAAACGAATATAAAATTCTCTTCGTGTCATATTGACTGTACCCTCTGAAGTGGCTAAGAAAATTGTATAACTGTTGACACGTGAAATGTCTAACATTGCTCCGAATATGGTCATTGGCCATCGCCTGGTCCGCCTTTGGCAGGAGTACGTCAAACACTTCTGGTCCAAAGCATCGACTCCTCCTTTAGTACCATTGTAGAAATTTATAATTTCTGGTTTCTCATTTGCTTCAACATTTTCGTTGTGATGCATAGACGAAACCAACAGAACACAGTTGTTTTTTTTTTGGTACAAAGGAAACCAACATATTATCGTGTGTAAATCCAAATTTACAGGAGTTTATTGGTATCTATTTAGTTTGTAAAAATGCAGGTGGAATTTCGCGCTTATTCTTGCGAAGTGTCCCGACATATGTCAAACCAACCTTTTTAAATTCACTCAATAGTTCTATAGAAGAAAACCAATTATCTCCTGTAACATTTCGATTTGTGTTCATAATTGGAGAAACTAATTTCAGTACACTACGTGTTGGAACCGAAAGTTTGTTTGGATTGGGTTCGGTTGTCTTTCCGCTATAAACAAATGAATTTATCAGATAATGCGTTTGTGAATCACATAGGCACATAATCTTGATGCCATATTTTTTTGGTTTACTTTTGATATATTGGCGAAAAGAGCAGCGGCCTCGAAATCCCACAAGCATTTCATCTACAACTGCATATTCGCTGCAACTGAAATTGTTCGTGCAGTTTGTATTGAAAATTTCATAAATTTTTGAAATTGCTGCAAGTTTATCACCATTGTCAATTCTGTTCCTCCTAGTTAGTTGATCGTCAAATCTTAGCTTTAACAAAAGAAACAAAAACCGTTGCTCAGACATAACACCTCTAAAAATATCTCTTCCCATACCATCCGATGCAAAAAGACTTCTAGTGTCTTCGTGATTAGACTTGAACACTCCAGCCAGAATTAGAAGCCCCAGCAATGCTTTTAATTCAGTCAGGTCTGTGTGTCCCACATAACTAGCCGTCGGTCCATAAGAAAAACTCGTTTCCGTAATTTTTGCATTTGTATGTTCTAATATTTCATTTAGGATTTCTTTCGTAATAAAAAGAGACCATGCTTCAGAAGGTGTTCTAGGAGGAGTATTTACTGCCGGACCCTTTGCTCCTGGTCGATGACTGACTATATTAGAAGACCTGATACGCGAAGCAGCAGGAGGATTTTTGGACCACTTATACCGATTTCGTCCGTAAACGTAACTTGCACTCGCACTTGCACTTGCACTGACATCATCCAAATCTTCAGTTTCGTCTTCAGATTCGACTTCAACCTCTGAAGATGTGTCGTGATCACTATGTTCGCTTGCTGCATCACTCAAATCATTATCATGTTCACCAGGGCATGCACTTTCACTGATATCATCGTAAAAGTTTGCAGCAAGATTTACTAACTGTTCCGTTAGTCAGAAACTTTGTCATATTGTTGTTACTATTCAATATACAAATTATTATAAAAACACACTTGTTTCACCAAGAAGTGTCTGCTACATCAATTAATGATATTCAATATACGTTTTATGGAAGAGAAACAACGACCAATATTGACAAACACTATGGTTCTTTACGAACTGAATAAGAAATTTATTTGAGTCTTATATATATTGTATACAAACAAGGAAAATACAACTTTATTCAATGCTACATATAAAAAATCCCCCAGGTCGAATGTATATGAGTAAATCCCCAACACATGTACGACATTATAAAAAATTCCCGAAGCCGAATGTAAACGAGTGAATCCCCTACACATGCACGACAAGTCTTAAACAAAGAGCTGTGATTCGCCCAAAAGAGGAAATGGATATTATCACTATAAAATTCTAAACAATGGGTTAGAAAAAGTTGCGCTATTTTTGAAAAAGTCGAACGTAACTGCTATCGTGGGGTGTTGAGACACCCCAAAGGCTATTTTTTGCTATAACTGTAAAACATTGTAAATAATAGATTATAGAATATTACACATCTCATTCGTATAGGAGAATACCTGAAACCCTAGAAAGGTAACAAAAATAGTTTCGAAGAAATTTAGAAAAAAGTTACCTCTGGGGTGCCGAAACACCCCACGATAGTACTTGAGGGTTAAAACGAGAAAAATAAAATGAGAAATACTAAGATGAAACGGTGACCGACAGATGACAAGCGGATATCATATGATGATCATACGTGACAACAATGCGCAAAATAGGTAACACTGAAAATACAAGTTTTATAAAATCTCGGAGAAATTATATGTAGTAAATTTTATTAAATAAATAAATTAATTAGTAAATTTAATTTCTTAGGTTTCTGTACCTGATATTACTGATTATAACGTGACTGATCTTTTATATAAAACCACTTTACGTATGTTTACTTATGTTCAAAAAAAAGGAAAAAGCAGGTCAAATTTGAATTGCGGTCGTATTGAAATGTTTCTGAATACATATGGTAGGCGATAGTAGACTAGACATACCAGTAATATTTCAGATTGGTATTTTATATATAAAAAAATCGTTTTATATAGCAGAGGAGAAGGTACAAATACCGTTTCTTTTTGTTTCAAATTTTTGTTTTGTTTATAAATCCTTCCAAAATATCATTAAGGTGCTTTGATAACTGTTCTGAAATATTATAACAACAAAATTACAAGACTTCATCATATTCATTATATCAGAAATAAAAAAGAGCTAATGCGATCAACTAACTATGGTGCAAGTATAAACTACTAATAATTATTAAAAAGTCTTTCTTTGGAGACTGTGGTTAAGTAAAAACTTAAAATGGCTTAAAATTTCTTACCACAATTAATAATCGTATTACAAATACGTATTTTGACGACTAAATTATCATTATTAGTAGGTAAAGTCACTAATCACAGTGTTGAACATGGGGCACAGTAAAGTTAACACAAATAATCGCGCACAACTTTACAAGGAGTCCCCGTATATACTCTACACCCAATGTATACGTGGACGCCTTGTTAAGTCGTACGCGACACCTTGTAAGGTTGTTAAGATTTACAACAAAGTATTTTGGCCTGCTACCTATCTTGAAATCAAATTTTTTTGAACGGACGATATAATAAATTGAAAAGTGCTTTATTAGAACCGCAGCAAGTACTATTAAAGGCAAAACAAAAGTACGAGGGTAGGCTGAAAAGTAATGCACATATGCTTGTACAGCGCGAACAAAAAGAAATAACAAGATCGTGTACAAAGTACATTAAAGCAGTGGCGACTGGTACTAAAGGGCACAAGGGTACGTGCCCACCCAACCACCAAGATAAACACAGAAAGAAATTCGTACGTAATTCAGTGCATTATTTTACTTAATTATTTTTACGTATTTTTATAACGATAGTATAAAAATTTCCTTCCACATCACAGGGGCACGATTTCAGATGTACCTATTCCGAGTATGGATCGGCCGGCTCCGCTTATCTTCGCTATATGCGCTTATGCCGTCGGTTTGTGGCACAAAATAGCTCGACTCCAGTTAACGTCTTGCATGCGTTGTGACTGTATTATTTTCGACGCGTACCGCACGTCTATGAGTTCAAAGACTTTGAAGTGACGTTTATTATTAACGATGGAAGTTAACTGAGAGCAAAATCTTTTAAAAAAGCCTCTATCACTTGAGGAAAAACTTTTAATTAAGAAGAAAGGAAGGCCTATTCCCGATCTTCAAATAAACTACACTTCCACAAGTAAAACTCGAACATACAATAGAGTATTCAATAAAAATATATGTATGAAAAATATGAGTGGACTTGTGGATGTTCACTAACAAATAAACTATTTTGTTTCATCTGCTTAATTTTTAAGAGAGAGATTAGTGCGTGGAATAAACAAGGGTTGAATGATTTAAAGCATATCGCAGAGAGGGCAAAGAAACACGAAAATTCCGTTTCTCACATGAATGCATGCGTGGATTTTAGTGTTCTAGGCAAAGTGTACATATGTGAACAGTTAGACAGTGCTTATTTGCGACATCAAATTAAGTACAACAAAGATGTGGAGAGAAATCGCCATATTTTGCGCCGGTTAATTATGTGTATAAAATTTCGCGGAGCTATTCCATTGAAATGATGAGACATTGACGTCGGAAAATCCAGATATTTATATAGGCTTAATCAACTTTGCAGCTGAATTAGACACTGTGCTTACAATAGATATGAAAGGTGCACAAGTGTTTAAAGGCGCCTCAAAAACTATTCAGAATTGCTAGATGCAATGTGGCAAATTTACAAGCAGGAAATACTAAAAGAAACTAAATCTACAAATTTCACTGCTTTGGAGGCCGATAAAACTACAGACACCTCTAATAATCAGCAAATGGTTGTTATTATTCGATTCGTGTTTAATGAACAAATTTTTTTGAACACTTTTGGTCTTTTTTAAGCCGGGTGGAGATAATACTGATGTATTAGCGAAAACATTGCTGAATGAATTGCAAACTATTTACATTCTCCTTCTGGGTCTGATAGCAATAAACTAATCGCTCAAAGTTACGATAGGGCGTCCGTGATAAGTGGTAAGACAAATGGTGTCCAAGCTATTATCAAAAGAACATTTCCACAGGCACATTATATTCGCTGTTACGTTCATTAATTTAATTTAATTATTTAACGAGCAATAAAAATGTAAAAATTTCCTTTGCAAAATTTCCAAGTTTTTTTTCTCGATCGCCAAAACGAACGGTAATACTTGATGAAATAGTCAAACATAGATTACCACGCGCTGCTCCTACACGCTTGATTTTCAAAAGTCGAACTGTGAACACATTATTTGAACACCAGGATTCTTTCAAAGAATGTTTAAACAAAATTATTGACGAAGATGGGATAGATTTAGTTACTATTAGTGAAGCAAGTGGTTTGTTGAAACATTTGAATTGCGCGGAATTTCTCTACTGGTTGAAAATATTTCATTTCATCATGCCACATGTTGAAATATTATTTAATCAGAGTCAAATGCGCGGGATTGACAGTGCTCAACTGCAAAAGGCAATTGAACAATTCCAACAGCAAATTATTCACATTATAAATTTAAGAAATTCTACTGACAATGACAATCAAGAACGCAATAATGAAGAACTTGCAAGGAAAAATAAAAAACGACAGCTGAAGATAACAGAGCTGTTTTGTGCCCACCCTCCTTCATAACTCACGAGCCGCCACTGCATTAAAGTACAATTCTTAAACTTAAAAATCATATATTTATTTTTCTACATTAGTCGTTACGTTAAGGCTAAGACATCTCTCCCAACGTGTAACAAGTTTTTCATTCCGTCACTGAAAAATTCTTCCGACTTTTCTCGAATCTAGGACTTGACAGCTGCCTTCATCTCATCGTCCGAAGTGTAATAATTACCCTTGAGGTCTCTCTTGAGTAGAAGAAGAAAATAAAAATCACAAGGTGTAAGATCGGGGGAGTAAGGAAAGTGTGGATTCGGTTCAAACTTCTGGTTTCGCGAGGTGCGTGAACGAGTGTTGTCATGTTGCAAGATTATTGGTTCCAGGCGGCCTCTAACAAGACAAACTCGACCTCGAAGGTGTTTTAGAGTCTGTATGTACCGAGAAGAATTTACAGTTAGAAAATCGGTCACATAAACTCGGAATACAGTCAAAGGAATGCTTGTGTTTTGAACTTCTTCGCCTGAGGAGAAGACAGATGTCATTGTCTTTTCTCTTCTGGATCGTAATGATGGACCCATGACTCGTCCCCCATCACAATATTCAAAAGAAAGTCGTCTCCTTCGTCACGGTAGCGCTGTAAAAGTTGCTCGTAGCATTCCAATCGACGCTATTTATTCTCGTCTGTGAGACGGCGTGATATCCATTGTGCACATATTTTACGGTATCCCAATTATTCAATAATGAAACCGACCGTTCCTTTGATATTCAATATGGTTTGCGATACGCTTTTGAGTGATTTGCTGGACGAGTTTGCGATGTTTATCTTCTGTGGCAGTGATCGGACGTCCGCTGCGTGTTTTATCAACAATTTTGGCTTTTTCAGGCTCACAATCACAAAGTTTTATTACCCATCGACTTACAGTAGACCTATCAACAGCACCGTCAGCATAAATATGCTTTAAACGACGATGAATCTCACTAGGATTCACTTTTTCAGCAGTCACAAATTCAATAACAGCACCCTGTTTAACTCACGCTGACATAGCACTAGAACACGTCTCCATACTTCCTCTTCCCAAAATACACTGAATGAATTCGACGACTCCAAACCTGTGCATGCGTATAGAGGAGGGATGTCACTTCCAGATTCCACCTGGCGCGCTTCTGAAGGTCATGTCGTGTGCCCTGTTAAGCATGTGTGCATTACTTTGCAGCCTAACCTCCTAAAATATTGGCAAAACTCGAAAAATACTGAATTTGTTGTACTTGCACTTGTAGTGAAAAATCTAGGAGATTCTAAAAAGACTTGCAAATTTTTATATACATATTTATTAAGAACATATTTCTGACCAAACCACAAATAAAATTTCGCAATTATATCTTCATCTATTACAGAACAATAATTATCAAATTACAATTTACATTTACAATTTACCATTTCTTTTTTTTGCAATTATAATGTCAGTTTATAAAGTCAAAGTTTGTTATTACATTCAAATATATATATGGAAATTTAATGCAGGATTTGTCATGCCAATTTTCCAGAAATATCCTTGTGTTCCTTTTCATATCGCTTCTCTAATCTTTCCAAATTTCTGATTAAACACTTGGCAGTATTGTACGCCCTCTCACCACCGTTTTCACCTTCTTGTACCACAACACAGGGTTCGATGGCCATCTTGACAGTATCCAAATCGTAAAAGTCCAAAATAAAATCTTCTAGCGTCTCATACGAGATGAGACCATCTCTGTCGAGGTATCCTTGGTTGATATACATACACTCTAGGTATCTCATGTATTTATTCGATGGTTTAGGAAAGGTATCGGAAGAAACTATATTTTTTATGACACCAATGTCCATTTCACTGGATTTCAGGCAATTTTTGTTAATTTCTTTGATTTCTTCATTTGAATATTTTCTTTTCGCCTGAAAAAGTTAATCATTATTAAAGACAAATGCATGTTATATTTCAAAGATATTTGTTTAATGGTGTTTTTATTATTTTTATAACCACTCGGCCCAAAAATGTTACCTAGTTTTTTAAATAATAATAATAATAATAATAATCTCTAATACCCAACAAATGATGTCAAATTAGAGGATATAAATGCAATAACTACAAAATTAGATATGTAAAAATTCATCGTTATCTATCTGTATGTTATAGACTCAGAAACTACAGAACCGACTTACGCGCGGTTTTTTGCAGAAAATGACTCACGTTGTTTGTTTAAAGCTATTGAAATCCTCGATCTGACCAGTAGAAAGAAAGTTAGGGGGCTAATAATATAATAGCAATAGTAGCAGCACTATTATTTATATGTAGATGACGCCACGAGACAGTACTTCTCACATTGTAGTTCACGAGGTAAGAAATCCTGTCGCGCATGCGTGAAAGTAAGCTCGAGTGCTGTTATTTTGACAATTGGATTTATTTACTTTCTTACTTTTAAAAAAGTGTCACACCCGAAGAAGAGGATGTGCTAATACCACGTATACCAATAATACCAACAGATGCCATTCCAATTCAAATTATTCCAATTTATAATTAAACTAACTTTTGCAATAATGATAAACAAATCACAAGGCCAATCATTGTAAGTATGTTGATTTTATTTGGAGAATTCATACAAAAAGGTTTTAAGTATATCAATACGTTATATGCACGTATTACGCATTTGTTACAAATAAAACAGACATGCAATATACATATCTGTAACTGTACACATGGACAATACACCTCGTATTTTCAGCATTTACTTCTGCTTAAGACACGTGTTTCTGCCATCTATAGGCGTCATCAGTCAAGCTAGTGAAGCAATGTATACAAATGATACAAATCTTTTAAGAACAGATTTGTATCTGTATATACATTTCACTGAAATCGCCTACAAGATATAGCAAATTTCGTCCTTTAAGGTGGCACTAATTTAATAAGTGACATCTGACGGACGAAAGAGACTATGCCGAAAAAGGCTCGTGTTAATGGACTACACGTATTTTTTTCGCTTTTATACTAGCATAGCTAGTCAAGCGAAAGGTCGCCTTTTTCGGCATAATCTCTTTCGTCCGTCAGATGTCACTTATTAAATTAGTGCCACCTTATAGGACGAAATTTGCTATATCTTGTAGGCGATTTCAGTGAAATGTATATACAGATACAAATCTGTTCTTAAAAGATTTGTATCATTTGTATACATTGCTTCACTAGCTTGACTGACGACGCCTATAGATGGCAGAAACACGTGTCTTAAGCAGAAGTAAATGCTGAAAATACGAGGTGTATTGTCCATGTGTACAGTTACAGATATGTATATTGCATGTCTGTTTCATTTGTAACATATGGAGAATTCATGTTTTTTACATACAATTATACGTTGCATGTTCGCATGTAGGAAAAGCAAGGGATTTGTTTGAGTATATGCTACAAAAACATTGTATATCAAAGAGCATTGCAATGTACTTAAAGTTTAACACAAAAGTAATCACAATTTATGTAAACTAAAACACAAAAATAATGTATATATATACAGGTGATTCAAATTAAGTGCGCACTATTGCTATCTCTGTTATTATTGATTCTAGAAAGTAGGTTAAATTAGCAAAGTATTAGTGTTTTTAACATTGATTAGCATGCAGTTCATGAAAAAAAAATTGAATAACGCATTTTCGAGAAATTTTAAAATTTATAATTTTTTTAATGGAACAGTCTGTATATTTTTTAAAATTCTGAATGCTAATGTTCCTTGTAATATAAAAGTTTCAATACACTATTGTCCTAAGACTAATAATAAAGTAGTTATAGCAGTTTCTATTTCCTTCTAAATGTTGTCATTGCTCCGCTAACTTTTGACAAAACAGATTCATATTTTGTGTTTAATGTTTATTTTAACATATTACAGCTTACAAAATTAAATTAAAAAGAAGAAAGTACATGTATAATTTATAAATACTGCTCAAAGGTGTCCTCATTCAAAATTAGGATGAACGAACACGAGAGAAGCCATAAGGAAAAGAAAACAGATTCAACTTTCGCAAATCATTGTTTAGAAATTAATCATAGATTTAATATAGATTTCAAAATTTTACACGTTCGAGGAAAAAGTAAAAAACTTAACCTGTTAGAAAACCTAGAAATTAATAGATACAATAGTTTAGGATTAGCTTTAAATGACCAACTAGATTTAAACAACTCCCCTCTACTAAATTTAAGATTGTAAAACAAAAAATTTCCACCACCATTCCCCAATAATTTTCACATAAATATTCTAACTTGCATTGTACATATTCAGTATTCATCCACCTGATGAAGCCATTGTATGGCGAAACAATATTGTAGTGATATTTATAATAAAAGAATTTTTTGAAACTAGAAGTTTAATTACTTATTTCTTAGCGTTATAATGCAGTTTCAACAAGTATCTCCTTCGTCAATTAACTACTTAGAGATAAATTACAAAATTAACAATAACTGGATTATCAATTTAACCAATATAAATATTCCTGATAATGTTAAATACATACTTAGCCTAGGACCCAATTTAATATGCCACCTAATAAAATACCCATTAATGACTATATAGCTAACATAGAAACAGGAATACAAAATTTACCACAAGACAAACAGAATGAAATACGTAATAAAATCTGTAATATAATCACTAACCATAAACATAAGAAAGTAAATAATAAAAAACATATATCAAATCTATATATGAATATATGAATGATCATTCTTAAAGAGGAATATGAGCAAAAAATAGAAACACTATTAGACGATAAATTCACCTATAAAAAAGAAAGAAATAATTCAACAGAGAAAACTCAAAAAGAAAATAATAACTTAATAAATAAATGGCATAGACTAATCCTAATAGATTTCAACACTAAAAACAAACTTCGCATTTTTAATTCCCACCCTCCATCAATATATGGTTTACCTAAAATTCACAAAAATAATATCCCTTTAAGACCAATAGTATCTAACATACAAGCCCCTACTTATAATATAGCAAAATTCCTAGGTGATAGCATATCTAAGATGTTAGGAAAAACTGAATATCATACCAAAGACTCATGGCAATTTCAAAATTTCATCAAGGAACAAAAAGTACCAACTAATCACAAAATTATATCACTTGATGTAGAATCTTTATATACTAACATTCCTACAGATCTAGCTATAAACATAATAGAATCCAAATGGGATGAAATTAGTCCACACACATCACTAAATAAAAACGAATTTATTAGAGGTATACACTTCTGTCTCGGTAACACATATTTTCAATAGAAAAATTCTTTTTATAGTCAAACATTTGGTATTGCCGTGGGCTCTCCTTTAGCTGCTCCTATTGCAAATCTAGTAATGGAACATTTAGAATAAAACGTTATAAGATATGTTGATGATATCATAACATGTATTCTGACTAACAAAATAAACTATCTTTTAAATAAATTCAACAATTTTCACAACAAATTAAAATTCACTATTGAAGAAGAAATTAATAACAGTATTAATTTTCTTGATATTTCTTTGAGCTATAATAGACAGGGTACTATTTATACAAATTGGTATAATAAACTCACAGCTTCTTTTCGATATATGAATTACCACTCAAATGCTCCTACAGTATTCAATAAAATGATTATAAATAATCTGACTGATAGGGCAGTAAAACTAATACATACTCAATACAGAAAAGATAACATCAAAAAAATTAAAACAATCTTAACTGATAATAATTATCCACCACATCTTATAGACCAAACTATTAAAAAAAGAGTACACCAAATATACAACACTGCAGACACCAATAAAAATTTGAACAATGACACAACATATATCACAATTCCATATGTTCCACAACTATCAGAAAAAATTAAATACACTTTAAAAAAATATGAGATAGCTACAACATATAAACTTAGTAATACTAATAAACATTTATTTTCAAAACTTAAACCTAAAATAGAAAAAAATCGAGAAACACATGTCATATATAAAATACCATGTCGCGATTGCGATAGTTACTACATAGGCCAAACGAAACAATATTTATACAAAAGAATACAAGCCCACAAATACTCTAAAACAGACAAAACTGCTTTATCTACTCACAAACTACAACGCGATCACCATTTCGATTTTGAAAACACACAGATAATTGATAAAGAACAACACACAATGAAAAGACAAATTAAATAAATGATTAGTATTAAACAGGAAAAAAATTCAATTAACAACAGAAATTATATAAAAAATTTAAGCAGTATATACTATAACTTAATTGTGTAACGATCTGCAATTTACCATCATAATATATTTTTATATATATTTTATATATATTATATATCTTAAGTTATTTAAATATCAATTACGTTTAAATATCAATACATTTGCTTATCATGCTGACTGTTCCGTGTTTTTATTCCTGTCTAGTTGTCCGAGTAGGTTTTCGTGGTTTTCCTTCTCGTTTAAGGCGAATGCCGACAACTTTGCATCTTAAGACGCTCCACGGGCGCATACATAATAATAACTCATGTCTTGATTTTCCCTGTTTTTGTTGTCTTCTGTTTTTGGAATACTAAGGCATGATTTATTATTTTTCAATTGGAATGTATCTTTGAATAATTTTATCCATAGCAACTCAATTATATGACATTTGTATACTGTCATTTATATTTTATATCCTTGATAAAGGCATCATTGCCGAAACATGTATGTAGGGTTGTTTTAAATATATATACTTTAAAGTAAAGCCAGACCTTTAATCGCCAACTGACACAATACGGACATAAATTTTATGCAATGTGATACGTTATTTTACCCATTGCGACGTCAACATTTAAATACGGCTTAATCAGAAATACGTTGTAGAAATATAGTTTAAGTGGAGTTTAAGTAAAGCATTTCGAAGTTTCGCAAAGCAGAAGCAGGGATTTCTATGCAAAATTTTTATCTGATGTTGGTAATCGGCTGGTGTTAAGGGACCAGTTTGCTAATACTTGAAAACCTCAATAAAACTACAACTTTCAAACAACACAAATATTTAAAATATTCTATTTAAACATATATAATTAAAATATTCTATTTTGATTCCTTAGAATATTCTTATACATTATCTACGCTATAAAGTTAATATCAAGAGACCAAGCTTTATAAATCTAATTTAGGGTCAACTGTGCAATTCGATTTTAGTAACGCCATAACTTAGCTTCAAACGATACTTCGAAAGATACTTGATTTCTACGGTCGTTAAATTCAGCGGCAATAACGACAGCCCTCATAGATGTTTTAAGGTCACGATAAATATCGACGTCTAGGGTACCTAAATCCGATAATCGGTGCTACAATAGCTTACAGAGTTCGGCTCAAATATCTATCTTTCCAGGTGATTCCTCAAAATTCTCACAAGTAACTCAAAACTACATAATACAGCACACTAGTCTGCACACCACTTGAGTTTATGATAAGTGACTAAGTAAGGGTGACGCGTACATAGACGAGATCGGAAGAGGAAAGCTATGACGTAGTGATACACCTGCACCAGTTCAACGATATACATTGCGTGTCTTTATTTCTGGACCCCTTCGACATAAAACATACATTATCTAGATGTTTTAAATAATAAAACATAACAAGATGTATTGAGCCGATTGACTTTTCGTTTCAGGATCATAACAACAAATCCCATAATTAGTCAAACTGATTTGAAGTAACGCCTTGGAATTTTTCCAGAGTTTTTCTGGGTTATTCAATGCGTTGTTCTTTTTGAGTCAGTTGATATCGAATCCACCGACAACAAAGTTTTCTCACGTCTAACTGTTGATAAAATGTTTTGCATTTGACTCATATCAAAGCCCAATGTCGCCCGAATAATTTCATATGATGTCTGTTGGTGTTTCTCAAGCATTGCTCGAAGAGCGAAATTATTCTCACCAGTAACAGCAGTTCTTGGACGTCTTTCACGAAATTCATCAGTAATAAAAAACCGGTCTCTTTTGAATTCAGTGATCAATTATAAATGGTTGCCTTAGATATGGCTTCTTCGCCAAATGCTTTTCTAAGCCAATATTCGTATTGTTTAGGCGTTAATGACGATTTAAGATAGTAAAAAGTCATAGCCCGGAAAAGTAAACGTAAACTTTTTAAATTATGACAATTAACAAACTATTGGAGCAAATCGAACAAACTATATGGCAATCAACTTGCAAAACAATAAAAAGTAGCTATCAAATCAAAACAAATTTCATTTTTTTTTAGAAACATGGCTATTCTAGATTTTTTCAGTGTTCCCCTTGTATAGAGAATCCATGTATATTTGCGTTATGCGATAAAGTATTTGGAGGTGCAGGTAATTATTTTTAAGGCGAACTTAATATTAGCATATACTGAGGTGATATAATTGTGAAGTATGTGTAGTTATCAATTGGTACTTTTGTAACAAACCAAGATATTATCTACGTACGAGTATATCACCCAATATAGACAATTATTTTTAATACAAAGGTATTTTTAATAATATAAAATATTATTAAACATCTGGTGTGAAGAACACAAATACAGGTTCACTATTAATATTTTTGTGAACGTGTCCAAACATATCCCTCCTTCTACGCTCGGTCTGGATAATTTCTGTGATGTGGCGATGTGGTTCTTTTTTGTGAATGTGTCTGAAGATATCCTTTCTCCAGCAGGGGCGTACCGATGAGCCTGTAGAAAGGCGAAATACGTATCTACGTCTCTGGGGAGGGATATGTTCGGACACGTTCACAAAAATATTAATAGTGAACCTGTATTTGTGTTCTTCACACCAGATTTTTAATATATATATATAATCTAAGTTCCCTTTCTACCTTTCGGTGTAGGGATTTTACATATTTATCTCTTAACTAATGTGTATTGTCAGTATTTTGTACAAAGTTTTGCCACTTTTTTCTATCTTTGGCAATTTCTCTTGCGTTCAGTACTGTTTCTCCTCTGTTCTCTATCAATTTGGCTACCTCCTTTTCCCATGTTTGCTTCGGCCTCCCAGGTCTTCGTTTGACTATTATTTTGGACGTCCATACTCTTTTAGTTTGTGTACATTCCCTCATACGCTGTAGGTGTCCCCACCATCCTAATTGTTTCTTTTCTATATATTCCATTATGGGTTCTATTTGTAGCTCTTCTCGTACGTCAATATTTCTCACTCTGTCATTTCTTGTTATGCCTTTCACTCCCCTCAGAAATTTCATCTCAATCGTCTGTATTCTGCTTTTATTTCTATTTGATAGTACCCATGATTCGCTTCCGTATGTTAATATTGGTCTGAATATTGTTCTGTATACCGTCATCTTGGTTTTTCTTGATATCTCTTTCTTCCTTATAAATGCTGATCTCATTGCATGGTATAGATTTGTTGTTTTTTTGATACGTTCACTTATGCCAATGTTTTGATTACCATTTCTTTCCAGTATTACTCTCAAGTACTTAATTTGCTCAACTTGTTGTATCCTTTGGTTGTCGATTTTTATATTCAATTCTTCCTTTTCGCCATTTGTTACTATCATCACAGTTGTCTTTGTTATATTTATCTTCATTCCATTCTCCTTTAATATGTTATTCCATATGTTTACATTGTCTTGCAGCCCTTTTTCGGTGTTAGCCATAATGACAACATCATCTGCGAATACACACTCCGTTAGCTCTATTGCTTTTAGATTTCTGAATCCCACGTTGAGTTTTTTCATGTGTGGTTTGCATTTCTTAATTATTTCATCAATGAAAATATTAAACAGTACCGGGCTGAGTACTCCTCCCAGGCAAACCGTCTTTAATTTCAAAAATGTCTGACTTTCTATTTTTACTGATTACATAGTTTATACTTTCTGTATACATGCTCTTTACTGCTGTTAATAGCTTTTTGTCAACATTTCTCTTCTCCAAGCTATTCCATACTTTTTTTCTTCCTATACAATCAAAAGCTTTTTTTAGATCTACAAATGCGAAATATGCTTTAGTTGCGCTTAGTATTGTTTTTTCAATTATTTGCTTCACAGTAAATATGTTGTCGTGAACCCCTCTTCCTCTCCTGAATGCACTTTGAGTTTCCTCAAATGTTGGTTCCACGTATCTTTGCAATCTCCTTTCCAATATGCGTTCATAGGTTTTCGTTGCTGTACTTAGTAACGTTATTCCTCTATAGTTGCTGCACTTCCTATTATTTCCCTTCTTATATATTGGCACTATTTGTCCAATTTTCCAGTCCTCCGGTATTCTACCTTCTTCCCATGCTCTATTACATATTTGCCAAAATATTTCTATTCCTTTTCCTTTTACTTTCTTCATCATTTCAGTGGTTACTCTGTCGTGTCCTGGGGCTTCCCTTTTTTCAGTGTGTTTAAGGCCTCTATTATTTCGTCTTTGGTTATGGGTCCCAATCTTTCCTCATCTTCAATAGTTATTCGTTGTTTTTCTTCTCTTATGTTTGTCTCAGTTACATTTCTATCTATATTTAGCAATTCCTCAAAATGCTCCTTCCATCTACTCATTGTCTGTATATCATCTGTTATTATATTTCCTTCCTTATCCATAATTGGTGCATGTTTTGTCGTTTTTCCTGTTCTAAATATTTTAAGTATTTTGTAGAATAATTTTTGGTTTTCCTTGCTGCTGCGCTCTATCTTATTTCCGAGTTCTGTCCAGCTTTCCTCTTTTGCCTCTTTTGTCATCTTGTTTACTTGCTTCCTTTGTTCTTTGTAAAGCTCATATTTTATTTCTGTTTCCATTTTTCTTTCTTTATTTTAACTTCTTTTTTAATTTCGATGTTCCACCAAGCTGTCTGCTTAGTTCCACCGCGTCCTCTCATTTCCCCGCAGGTATTCCTTGCCGAGCATAATTTTTTAATATTTTTAATAATATTTTACATTATTAAAAATACCTTTGTATTATACAAAACTGGTGGGGTTTACCTACTCATGTATGTTTCAATTATTCTGATAAATTATTTTTAAATAAAGCAAGTTTACTAATAATGGTTTCAATGTTGTCCATAAATATTTCTGATATTGACCATATTACCCATTCCTACACTAGAATAATAATATTTCTTTTTAGAATATTATAGAGTTTCAAGATGTATCTCCCTCATCAATGAATTATTTTCTTAATTATTTTTTTGCGAGGAATTTTTTAGTAATACATCAACAAACTTTTTAAAAAAAGCTAACGATTACGTTCTTAAAGTAATATTAAATAATACTTACGTAATACTTAGTTATAATTTGTTATGAATGTGCAAATTTGAATATGTTAATTATAAATTATTCTTCCTACAATTTGCTACTTCAAATGACTTTATAGTTTGCTTTTTTTTTAATCAACCGAAAAAATATTTCAAGGACTTTAGTATCCTCTAGACCTTAGAGTGAGTCCTTTCTATCGAAAGATCAAAGTCTCATAGACGAAATAAAATAAGTTTGTTTATCTTCATTCTTATTCTTATTGGAATTTTGTTAATTTCAATTTAATAATGACATAATTTTAACATAATCTATAAAATAAACAATCTAAAATCTCAAAAACATTGTTAAAACATCATTCAATTTTCAAAATTTCTTTGTAATTTAGTACACATTATATATATAATTACTAGAGACCGCACACGAGAGGCCCAAGACTCACCGCCCACGGGCGTACTTGTGAAAATTTGTGTTTTTAAAAAGTTTTTAATTTTATTTATATAATCGAAAAACAAACGGGTAGTGATCTATAAAGTACTAAATATATATTTATATGTTCATTTTGTAGTTCAAGTTGAGTAAAGGAGTATTAATAGTAACTAGCAATACTTTCTCAAGAGTCTCGTCTGTAAAATTTATTCTCTTTGAATGAAATACATCCTTGTAGATAGAAACCGTCCTTTCTACAGCGCAACTGGTTATAGGTGCATACTGGAAATATTCTTTTATTTCAGCGTATTTAGCAGCTAGTTTTTGAGGCATTGTTCCCATATACAATTGGCGCAATGTTATTAAGTCTGGATTTCAATTAAAAACTGCATCTAACTTTTGCCGAAGGTTACATCCGAAGTCACTTCAAATTATTAATAGCCACATCTAATGCGGTTAATCCGTCATTTAATTTGAGATTTTGATTTTCAAAATAAGTGATTAGTTTTGGCAAATTTTCAAAATGTTCCTGAAGAAAGTACAACTGATTTTTTAAATTTGGAACTTGTATTAGTTCCTCGCACTCAGAAATACATCGAACATTGTCGCTTAAACATGTAACGAAATTTTGTAATCTATCGAAATTCTCTGCGCAACTGGTTATAGGTGCATACTGGAAATATTCTTTTATTTCAGCGTATTTAGCAGCTAGTTTTTGAGGCATTGTTCCCATATACAATTGGCGCAATGTTATTAAGTCTGGATTTCAATTAAAAACTGCATCTAACTTTTGCCGAAGGTTACATCCGAAGTCACTTCAAATTATTAATAGCCACATCTAATGCGGTTAATCCGTCATTTAATTTGAGATTTTGATTTTCAAAATAAGTGATTAGTTTTGGCAAATTTTCAAAATGTTCCTGAAGAAAGTACAACTGATTTTAATTTGGAACTTGTATTAGTTCCTCGCACTCAGAAATACATCAAACATTGTCGCTTAAACATGTAACGAAATTTTGTAATCTATCGAAATTCTCTGCATAAAAACTAGTTTTTATGGGAACATGGTCGGAAGCTATTATTCCAACCATGTTCCCTATCTAGTTATTACTGGAGATGGAGGCAGTGACAAAGGTAGAAGTTTTTCTCTGTAAAGACCTACTCCCAGTGGTGCTTTTCTGAAAACTTTTTCAAAAGTGTATACATGTCTATCAACTTCCGGAAAAGTGTCTCTGATATATTCACAGATTCTGTGGAGAGCATGTGCTACACAAATAGTATGCAGCAAATTAGGATATGTTTCCTTTAATAGTCTGCCTGTTTTTAAGATATATGCAGCACTGTCACTGACAAATAAAAGTATTTTTTCTTTGTACCTGTCGTCCGAATGAAACATTTGGTGCATATTCTTGTAAATGGTTTTAGTTACTGTTTCCGCATCTACTGTATTTATAACGTTGCTATTACATATGCGTTATATAAAAGAGTTTGATGTAGTACACCAGCCACAACATTTACCACACAGCGTCCTAATATATCGACAATTTCGTCGGCACTTATCCATAGGTACTGATTTGAAAGATGGCTTCTAATGCGTTCTACTGCTTTCGTGTAGCACTTAGAAGCAGTATATTTTTCGAGAAATGTTTTGAAGGTGGGATTGTTAGGTCTATTTAATGAAATATTTGCCGCCATTAATGTTTCACAGAGATTTTCGTTAAAATTGTCAGATTCTAACGGGTCTAATTTACGTGCGATTTCTTGGAATTTTTTAACGATATTTTACAGACTTTGGAATAAATTTCGGAATCATTGGCAATGGACATACAATCAGTATGACTCTTAATCCAACTCTTAATTGTTTCACGATGCCATTCTCTACGTTGTTCCATATCAAATCTGAAAAAGTAACTTAAATAATGTTCTAGATGTAAATAAATGAAAATTAAAAATGTATGCATAAGTTATTGAAACTTAACGAAATTTACTGGATACTTACGTCAAAATAATTGGAGGAAGTTGATTCGATGAAACGATATTAAACAGGATCTATTACAAAAATTACGATGTAATTAACAGCGAAGTATGTAATTAACAGTTAAAACAATGAAAAAAAGAAACTAACTCACCGTACTTTATTTATCTTACAAAATATAAACTAATAAATAAAATAAATTATAAAAATTCCTCATGCCTCTATCTACGCGTTTGAGGAAAGGAATTTAATTGTAATATTGAAGTAATTGCGTTACAATTCAACGACAAAAAACAGATGTGCGGTTAACCGAATGAATAGTGTTATTCAATAACTACGTGTTGTACTTGCGATGTTGTAGACTATTTATATGGTCCATCGTAATTTCGGCCTGATGCGTCCGGTCTCTAGTAATGACTCATTGCTTCATTCTTAATCTCCGTTAGCCAAAATGGAAGCAAAGTGTCAACGACGCGGTTCCAGCCCGGAATCCTAGAAGCATTCATGGACAACGACAGCATCTACAGGGTGGCCCAAAATGACCGAAGGGGTTTTAATTCCTTATCACTTTTTCATTATAATTTTTTTTTGTTTTCAGTATTTTGTAAAGAAGACTTGGGGAATTTGAAATGGAACAGTACACAATTGAACAACGTGCCAAAATCGTTGAACTTTATTTCTCAAATCAACGATCCATTGTTTTGCAAATTTTGGAGAACAAGGAGCAGTAAGGAACCTTCCTGGTGCCGGCAGACGACGAACGGTGCACACGGATGACAATATTGAACGGGTACAGGAGAGTATTCGGGAAGATGGAGAAACATCAACCAGGAGACGTGCGACACAACTTGGCTTCTCAAGAGGGTCGCTGCAGAGAATTTTGCATACAATAAGAATGTTTCCATACAAAATTCAGCTTGTCCAACAATTGAAACCGACAGATTACCAGCAACGACTTGATTATGCAATTTATTTTCGTCAAAAAGCAGAAGAAAATCATGATTTTATTCATAATTTAATTATGAGCGACGAAGCCCATTTCTAATTAAATGGGTTCGTTAATAGGCAAAACTGCAGGATATGGGCTACGGAAAATCCAAGAGTAGTTCAACAGCGAGAATTACACCCACTTAAGTGTACCGTTTGGTGCGGTGTTTCGTCGGAAAGGATAATTGGCCCATATTTTTTTGAAAATGAACACGGTGTCGCCGTTTCCATCACTGGTGTTAGATATAGGACAATTTTGGAAAATTTATTAAGGCCAGCCGTGGAAAACCATCCGCAAGTATGGTTCCAACAGGATGGAGCCACAGCGCACACTGCGAGGGACACAATGGCTCTTTTACGCGACATCTTTGGTGAACGAATTATTTCCCGTACAAGCGATTTTAATTGGCCTCTGCGTTCACCGGATTTAACCGCTTCAGACTGTTTCCTTTGGGGTTATTTGAAAGGAAAAGTCTATAAGCCTCGAACCATACAGCAATTAAAAAATAATATACGCGACGAAATCAACAACATAACACCTGAAGTTTTGCGAAAGGTTATGGAAAATGTTTTGGAAAGAGCACGAATATGCGAAGCAGAAAATGGGCACCACTTGCGAGATATAATTTTTCATAATTAAATTAAAAATATTCTCCATTAATATACTGTATTTAAAATTAAAAGAAATTAATAATTATGTCTTAAATAAGAAGTTATAATGAACTCAAACCCCTACGGTCATTTTGGGCCAGCCTGTACAAGCCTTCTTAAGTAACTACTCTCTTCATACATCAAAACCTCACACAATTTGGGCCACATTATATTATATAAATATTTTTATAAGGTAGTAACTAAGTAATTAGTTGTCATCATTTTATTTAATTTCATATTTTGATGTTAAAAATACGAAATGTATTTACACAGTTCAAAATTTACATATACAAACATAACTTAAAAATACAAGAAATAATAAACACTTTATTTTGGGTCAATAACCACCTTGAAGAGAATTCAAGTGCTCTTCAATGAAGGAAAAAGCATTTCTATCTTACGTGTTTTTTTATGTAGCCACTAAACAAATTAAAAGTTTAATTCTCTTATGTGAGTAGGCAAAATACTAAATAAAATTATGCCGTAATAGTTATTTCATCCGGGATCTGAATAGACACACGTGTCAAATGCAAGACGGAGCTTTCTGCCTGAGCGAATAAGTGTGATAGAGTGATAAATCAAATTTGCAAGACACAGGCACATATATTAAATATGAGGTTAAATAAAGAGAAATTTCCAAAATTTGGCAACGCTGTTTAGTTTAATAAATGATCAATGTGCACTGATATATTGCAATGTTTCAAAAATATAACAGTTTGTGCAGAGTGCAGTTTTAAAGTTTGTTAATCGTATCGAAAATGGAGTTCGCGCTATGATTTATTATGATTTTTGTTGTGGTTTAGCTCAATACGAAAGGTAGTTCGCTCGTGAATGACTTCTAATCAAATGATTACGTGTTTCGTAGTAAAACGGTAATAATCATATTGCTACAATTATTCTGGAGAATTGGCGAACTGTAAATGCGTAATGGTATACAATAATTTACTTGCCCAAAGTTATTGATAAATGGCGAAAAAACAACCCTAAACTTGGAATCATCCTTCATCGTGATAATGCTATTCCCCATACCGCTCGCGCAACTGTCGATTATTTCCGAAATAAAGGCATCGAATTAACGACTCATCCAATCCATAGTCCTGACTTGGTCTCGAATGATTTTTTTACGTTTCCGACAATAAAAAAAAATGCAGAGTCGTATTTCCTGTCCAGAAGAGACCATCACTGCATTCAAGTCATTCATTTTAAGTACGCCAACTTCAGGATTGAATAAATGTTTCAATGATTGGTTTGAACAAATGAAAAAGTGCACAGAAATTAATGCTGAATATCTCGAGAAACAATAAAATCGTTTATTTGCGTATTAAACTTTCTTCTCCCAAAATTTGCCGACTCCCCCTCGTATATACAGTGTATCCACGAATGGACTTAACTATACTTATAAAAAAATCTTATTTTCAATTTTTCGAAAAAATTCATTCTTAAGATGTTTTTTTGCTTGTTATATAACTACAATTCACGTTGAGAAAATTCAATTTTGTTGTACAGGGTGCCCATGAAAAACAAAAACTTTTAAATTAAACTTTTTTGAAGTACTGAAATAAAAGAGCTTAACAGGAGAAATCAAAACGTCAAATAAAGTGATTATTTTGAGAAATGCTTCTTCATTTAATCAAGATTATTGCTGTTAAATAATTATTTATTTCTAATGTCATTGATATTTGATTACATTGACAATTCATAACATTTGTCAACGATATTTTCAGAAATACGCTGACCTTAGAGCAGCACATTTACTTGATCAAGTGATATAGTATTGGAGAGGTGTCCTATAAATACGCAATTGATATTTTCTATCGGAGATTTCCAGGTATGCAAGTTTCGGTAAATACTTTAAGCAACCTGGTGCGTAAATTTTATCTTTATGGTAAGTTAAAGATGTGAAAATAACAAGAAAAGACACGATGAAAGTGATGCTGCAACAATTTTAGTACCAGAATCACTTCGCAATAATTCTCGACTTCCTTTGAGAGAAAGAGCGAATCAGATCGATATGGGGATATATAAAACTCACGTACAAAAAATTCTGTCCACAAAAAAATTTCACTAATTTATACCAATCTTTATTCATAAACTTCATACTGACTAGAATTCTCTTTATTAATAAGCGATCGTATTTTGAAAAGCCGTCATTTTCACCATGGTGCAAATTCATCAGTGATGAATCTACGTTCCCAACAAATGGGATAATCTCTGTCAAAATTGTCATTTTTGGGCTATGGAAAATCCCCACTTTAGGATGTGTACCAATAGCCAGAAATTTAAGAAAGTCAAGGTGTGCGTTAACATTCAATAAAATAATTAGTCCCTTTTTTCTGAAAGGAGACCTGCAGGCAAATCATTATTTGTAAATACTCAGTGAATATTTTTGTCTCAACTGGAAGAAGAAAATTTGGAATTTAAAAGAAATATGATATTCCAACAAGATGCCTGCCCGGCGCATAGTGCAATGATTGTCCCAAATTGGCGTAATGAAGATTTCCCGAAAAATGGATAGGTCGCCGTGGACCGACACACTGGCCAGCGCGATCCCCGGACCCCACCGCAGTGGATTATTTTCTATGGGGGTATCTTAAGTCAAAAGTGTACTCCACTGACTTGCAAGATAATATTGAGATTTTGAAAAATAAAATCGCTGATGCCGTTACTACAGTAACACTAGATACGATTCACAATGCTTCTAACGAATTTCGATCAGGATGGAAAAATGCGTTGACGAGGGTTTCGTGTTAAATGAAATTTTAGTTTTTGTCATATACTTCACTGCATTAAGTTAACTAAAGATATTATTGATTTCTTCTGTTAAACTCTTTCATTTCGGTGCTTAAAAAAAGTATAAAAAGTATAAAAGTATAAAAAGTATAAAAAGTATATAAGTATATAAGTATAAAAAGTATAAAAAGTGCTTAAAAAAAGTATAATAATTAAAAGTTTTCGATTTTTCAAGTCTGCATTTTTGTTTTTCTTGCGCATCCTGTACGACAAAATAGAATTTTCTCAGTGTGATTCGTATAACAGGCAAAAAAACTTATGATTAATGATTTTATTTCGAAATGGCAAGTTTAGTAGAGTCCTGATTATTCGAAGAAATGTGGACCGTTCCTTTTTCGAATAACCGAATTTTTCAGATAATCGAATGTCTTTTTGTAGAAAGCAAATGATTGTCTTTTGGATGAATAGGTTATGTACTGTATATTAAATTAAAATGCGTAAAGTTATTTTAAAATGCATACATACAGTAAAAATAACTGTCATACACACACATGTATAATAAGTGTTTATTTGAAAAGTCAATCTAGTAGCATGTGATTTACTGAGAACATTTTGAAGTATGTCGTAAATTAAAATTTACTACTTAACCTACGAAGTCGTATATTTTGACAGTTCCATACATACAAATAAATAACAAATAATAGGTATTTATTGAAAACTATAACAAATGTTGAAAATGTTGTCGTTCAAGATCAATGCACTTTAAAATCCTCCGTTCAAAATTTCTGGATTGTTATTAATTTCAATGCATTTCTGTTCGATTCTCTGTAGTATATCATTCAAATTCAATATAGGTGTTCGAAATATGTTATTTTTTAGATAAGGCCACAAAAAGAAGTCGCAAGGTGTTAAATCGCATGAACGTGCAGGCCAGGCAATTTCAGTATTTCGACTAATTATACGCTCATCAAAAAATTCTCTTAAATAATCCAAAGATTCTGCAGTACAGTGACAAGGTGCTCCGTCTTGTTGGAAATATGCATTTTGTAGTTCATCATCATGCAACTGATTGACAAATGTAAAATTTCCGTACGGTACCTTTGAGCAGTTAACGTTCCCTGAAAAAATATTGGCCCAAACACCAATTTTCTCTGGATGTAGCGATTCTTCATTAATTACATGTGGATTTTCACTACTCCAAATTCTTGTATTTTGTGAATTTAGGCATCCCGTTTTATAAAACCATGCTTTATCAGTAAAGATGACTCTTTGCGAAAGTTCTGCATTATTGTTCATATTTACAAACCAATTACAAAACAGTAGTCTACGTGGGTAATCAATTTCTAACAATTGTTGTACTGCTGTAACACGGTATGGATAAAGTTGCATATCTATTTTTTTTAACTTGTGAGTTGTACCAACAGAAAGGTTTATTTGTTGACTCAAATGTCGAACAGATGTTTGTGGTTCATTTCCATTATTTCTTCAACACGATTGACAACTTGAGGTGTACGTTTCTTAACTGCTCCGCTGCCTGATTTTCTTAAGAGACTACCAGTTTCAGAAGAAAGTTTTAAAGTTCTATCCAAAGTATTCTTAAATTGTATATAATCTATTACAAAATGTGGAAACTCAACTTGAAATTCTACCATGCAATCTTGAACTGAATAAACTCATAAACCATCAATTTTATTACCACTTCGAAAATAAGCCTGGACTAAAAAAATTTTATGTTCTAAAGTGAAAGCCATTTTAAAACTGAGAAGCAATTTATTTAAAGCAGAATCGACGCACGATTATTTTATGCACTAACTGATATTTGTGATTAACATTATCAAATGTCATTTGGATTTACGTTTACGGAACAACAAACACATACTAATATATATGCGTCTTATTCTATCAAAATTTCAAAGTAACCTAAATTGACTTTTTAAATGAACACTTGTTACATAGTTGTAACTTCACATAAAGCAAAGCGCTTTCTAACGCGTGCATTCCATTTTTATGGGAAATCTTTGGTATATCTACGTCCTCTTCAGTCTCATTTTCTTCATTAGTGACTTCTTCCCTTTCTAACGCAAGAGCTAGAATATCACTGTCCGTTAACTCTTGATGTTCGTCACTTATCAACCACTGGACAAAGTCCTCTTTTGTAACCTCTTCACAACCGTCTATTTTAGTTATTAATTCAAACAATTCCTCTTCGATTTTATTTGATTCTTGATCTAATGTTTCCTGTTGGTCAATAATTTTTGTATTGTTGAGGGTTTAACTTTATTCCAAGCAATTGCTATCCAATATACAAGATCTTTCAAATTTATTTGTTTCAAACAGTCAGTCAAACTACATCCATTAATGTAATTTTTTTCTGAAATCGTTCCCAGGAGAATACGCTTGTAATTTTTTAAAAAGTTTTCTAACACATCTTGGTCCATTGCTTGAACTAAAGAAGTAACATTGAGGGTAGAAATATTACCTTAATGTCACTACTTGTCAGTTCAATCTCGTTCGAATGAGACGGTCCTTTGCCAATTAGCAAGAGGGCTTTTGGAGGATGTCCACATTTTTTTAAAAATTTTCTAACCTCCGGCACAAAGTGTTTAAGAACCACTGTTTGAATATGGACACATCCATCCATACATTTTTTTTATTTTGTAATTCATCGGCAATACACTAACGTGTTTGAATAGTTTTCATTCTTTAACATTTTTTAAAATTTTTCTTTAAAATCGGATTTACACAGATAATTTTTCACCACAAATTTTTAGTTCCCCTTCTTCTTCTTCTCTGTTTTGGGGTGGACGCCACCACGTCCAGGCACTTGAGCACACTGCTCTTTGTACTATCAGCTCCCCTATTCCATAACGTTTTTTTCCATCGATTCATCTATCCAACGCTAGCGGTAAATTCTGCAGGATACTTGCTTAGAGGTAAATTTTCGGTGATGGATCTAGCTTTTTGCTGTAAGATTGGGCCCGAAATTAGTACACCACGCTCACGATATTCCGTAAACCATATGTATAAACTTTTATTTGTGTGCTCATATTTAGGCTCTTTCATTGTTTTGCGCGAAGACGCTGGAGCGGCAAGAACACTACACCACTTTTCAATTTTAACCTGATTTTTCCTCCACTCCGATACAGTACTTACACTAACAACATAATCAGCGGCAACTGTCCATAACAACTTTCCGTTATTTACAAGCTTAATCGCTTTTACTTTATCTTCTAATGAGACGATAACTTTTCTTTGTTTACTGTCCATTTTCAACTAATAAACACACAGAGAAATACATACAACGTATACCACATACCGTATGTGTTAAATATTATTAGGTATAGAGAATCATCGTATGAGTACATACAATGTATACGTACATGAGAAAGCCAGTCCAATGCCAGCAAAGACCGCGACGACTGACAATTGTCTCCGATGCCGATTGACTGGAAATTTTGCAGTCAGTCTAGCTGCGGCCGTTACAGTTTGAAAGCGTACAATAAAATTAATGTATAACGGCTTTTTATACACCCACTGAAAAGCTCCAGTTAGTAAAATGGTTTTATGCTGGCAAGTCTGCAATGGAGTGCATGCATTTGTTTGCGCTGACTTTTGCAGACCGTTCTGTACCTTGCAGACAAACAATTTATAATATTATAAATAAATTTGAAACTTGTTTCTGTCTCAATAACTGGACGAAATGCAAACCAAGAGAGGTATCACCACAAAAAATTGAGGAAAGAGAACGGCGGGGTGTATTAATTTGTAGTATTGTGGAAATTAATAACACAAGATCTACTAGAAGTGCTGCCGAGGAATTGGGTACAAGTAACACAACTATTTCACGTATTTGAAAACGTAATGGTTTAAAACGTTTCAAATATTCGAAAACTCAAGAAATATTTCCCGAGGACAATTCCGGAGAATGGAGTTTTGTCAAGACGTTATGGAAAAGATACATCGAGATGAAAATTTCGTTAAAAATATTGTCTTCACCGATGAAGCAACTTTTCCATTACACGAAAAGCACAATCCCTCTGTTCTTCGATATTGGGCTTCGGAAAATCAACACCGGCATTTTGCAAATCGCACTCAGTATCCTCAAAAACTAAACGTTTGAGCAGGTATTTTAGGTGACCATTCTATAGGCCCCTATTTTATTGATGGTATATTAAATGCCGACAAGTATCTCGAATTACTGAAAAATCAAATACTTCCCGCCATTTAGAACATTGGAATAAATCAGGAAATCGTTTGGTTTCAACATGATGGCTGTCCAGCACATGATGCAGCGAGGGTAAAGGAATTTCTAGGAAATACTTTTCCTGACCGTCTTATTACTGGAACAGGGAACATTAAATGGCCTCCGCGATCTCCTGATCTATCTCCAAATGATTTCTTTTTGTGGGGATATCTAAAAAATATTGTTTATACTCATGAAGCTGGTAGAGTAGAACATCTAGTTGCCTTGAGAGAAAAAATAACTGAGGCTGCGAATTCATTAACTGCCGACATGTTAGCAAATGTAAGAGCTAATTTCTACGACCGCCTAGGACAATGTCTTGCTGTGCAAGGAGGAATTTTTGAACCTCTTGTATAATTTATTATAATTTTTAGAACCCTTTTTTATTTATTTTATTAGGATTATTCTTTAATTTTATTAGAATTACGCTTTTGTTTATGCGACGCACCGCAGCTTAAAAATTTCCTGCATCTACTGAAAGAAATTAGAAAGGCAAATCCCTTGAAATTCGTAAATGTTATTTTAGAACGCATTACAAGTACCTATAATGATGGTCAAGTGATTACTGCTAACTTGTATTTGCGAAACAATCGGAGACAATCGTTGCCGCCCGTCGCGGTCTTCGCCGGCATTGGATCGGCTTTTCCATATACATATACATCGTATGTACTCATACGTATTCCCTATGCCTAATGATATTTGACACATGCGGTATAAAATAAATACAACGTATGTGTCACAAACAAAATAAAGTTAGTTATGTTATGGCGGGCATGCGCTTAATTTCTGATAAGCGAGTGCAAAGAATATGTTCATTTCGGATAACACGGGGAATCAAAAAATTATTTCTTTTCGGATAAAGTGGATTTCAGATAAACGAGATTCGGATAATCAGGATCCTACTGTATAGTTAAGTCCATCCGCGAACAGACTGTATATAACTATATTCTTGTTTCAAATTTTCCTCTTATGTTAATAAAATAATGCTGCGTTTTTGTTGTCCATCTTTCACGTCTTCCTTCTTAAATTTTTTCTAATTCTTTCATTAATTTATTCTCTTATCTTCATATTTCTTGTTCTTTTTTGTCAATCTTTTCTTTTCTTTCATGTGATTTAGGATGACATATTGAATGCGATGCTTTATCTAATTCCATTTTTACTAACGTTTATTTTACAAATGTAACGTACATACTGTTTTATTTATTTTTATCTTTAGTTTTAGAGCAATAATATATAAATAAAAAAGTAATATCCAGAATTTAAAAAAAAATGAATAAATAGCATATACTGGGTGAATCAACGATCCTGACAAAGTACATTTGCTCATAAATGGTGAATATAATAAAAAATCCATATGCTGAAGTTGATAGGGTTGCTCTTCCTGCACGTGCTAAAAATGTCCCTGGCATTTTTGAAAAATTAAAGGCCCGTATATAAGTCTAATTTTTGATTATACGTTAAATTTGGAATATTTTTGATTAGACATACTTAGCAGATAGAGCGTGTAGATTTCGAGATATTTACAATTAAAGAAAAAAGGGACATTTCTATGTGCGTCTTTAAGTGCGAATAATTCGAGAGTGTCATGGAATAAAATAAAATAACTTGGTATGGCGTTTGCACAAGGTGTGCCATGAGATACTTTTGTAAATATTGATGCGAATTTGTTGTCTCATTAAACTATGCTAACGTAACGTACCAAATTTTAGCAAAATCGCATTGGCTGCTTTAAATTTATAATAAAAGAACGATTTCAGAAATGTAACTTCAGCATCGTATTGCGCCCGAACTTAGCAACTTCGTATTAAGGTTAGTTCTCTTAAATCGGCTTATTTTGGCGTAAGGAATATGTAGAAGGTTTTTGTAAGACCTTTTACAGACAGCTTGTATAAAGCATCAAAAGTATTAACTATTTAAGTCAGGACGTATTAACATTCGAGGTAGGCAAATACAAACTGAGACGAAGCCGAAGCTTGTTGACTGCCAAGAATGTTAATAGTCGATACATTTCGTGTGACTTATTATACTTTTCCTGTTGCCGTCAGAAATTAATCTCTGTTTTTTAAGAAATCGTTTTGGTTTGTCACCTGTCAGAATTAATTTTGATTTGAAACCCTTTTCGTGAATCGCATTACCTGTGTTATCATGTCATACAAATATCGTATGATCAAAAAGTCTTTGGTTCGCTATTGCCGTGGAATTTACGAGATATCTATGAAATTATTTATTTCAATTAGTTTTGACATTTACTTGACAACTTTCAAGTCAGCTGGTTATAACTCAAAATGTTTCAATTATAGGTGAAAATGGTAATTGGGTTTATTCACCTCGTTTATGTTTGAATGAGTTCCGTGAGAGATTTCCCAACTTCGCAATAATCAAACGAGATTTTTTTCGGCAACTTCAACGAACTGTGGAAAAATTTGAAGGAACTGGTAATATCAGCGATAGTGTTCGATCTGGAAGAAGACGGGCTAGAAATTATGATGTTATTGATCTGGTTAGGCAACGCATGCTGGAAGAACCTACCTTATCCTTGCGTAGATTGAAACAAGAAATCAATTTAAGTTATGGGACGTGTCAAACCATTGTTAAACATGACTTGAACATGTTTCCTTATAAACTGCAGATGTGTCAGAAGTTACTGCCACCAGATTATCAGAAGAGAGTATCGTACTGTACCTGGTTTAATGACCATATGAATAACGATATCCTTGATTTAACATTTTTTACAGACGAATCTTACTTTTACCTATCTGGATACGTTAATAAACAAGCCATGCGTATGTGGAGCGAGAATAATCCTAATTTTCATAGTGAGGCTCCTTTACTTAGTCCTAAGATTGGTGTTTGGGTTGCAATGTCCCGTAGACGGGTAATAGGACCAATATTTTTTCAAGATACCATAAACGCTGAAAGATATATAAATCAAATACTTGATCCTTTTATCAATCAATTGCACGATGATGAACTTCATAATGGATACTTTCAGCAAGATAACGCGAGACCGCATGTTGCTCGAGTAACCAGGGAATATTTACGTCAATTTTATGATGAAAGGTTAATATCAGACGGACGTTACCCACCTAGGTCTTGTGATTTGAGTCCTTTAGACTACTTCTTATTCCCATTGCTTAAGAATAACATTTTTAAAACTCCAGTTCACACTTTAGATGAATTACAAGAACGTATTGTTGAAAACTGTCTCACAGTAACACCTGATCTTTTAATTAAAGTTTTTAATAACATGGGTCGACGTGTTAACCGGTGTATTCAAGAACAGGGAAGACATTTTCAACATCTTTTATAATCTTTTATTGTAAAAGTGCATCTACCTGAATGTTATTGTTTCATTGTGGGAGTTTTTTCTTAACTGTAATGAGCCTTATTTTTTTTTTATTAGTTATTAAAACTTCGTTTACTTATAAATGCATTCTGTAATCTCTATAAATGTTATTAAATATAACATACACAAAATGTAAATAAATACCATAACGTAAAATCGCGGACGCGGTGTAAAGTAGTTGTTGCGTATGCGGTTTTCTAGCTTTACTGTGCCCCATGTGCGACTTTTAATTAGTGGTTTTACCTACTGATGATGACAACTTAGTTGTCGAAATACGTATTTAGGATACGATTAATAATTGTGGTAAGGAGTAAATTGGAATTATTTAATTTGGAAGTTCAGAGTTTAATTTTTATATAAAGCATGCAGTTGGTCACGTTGATACATATTATTTACTAATTTTCGTTTACATTACTTGATATTTTATTTAAAAATATAAACATGAGTGACTTAGAAACTAATATATCTTGTTGTCAATTGTGTACAATATACGTTGTTTGTGTAGAGTACGAACATATATCATATCATTCATATCTGTCAAATGTACTTAAATTCTTAAAATCAAATGACAGCAATGATATTTATTTCTGTGTTCGAACAACGCCAACATTGAAAAATGAAAAAAAGCTTATCGTAATGGAGCTCATTTCGATACTGTTTTGGGTTTCATAATGAGTTCATTTCGAACGCAAAATAGAAATAGTATATTAAAAAACAAGTTTCATAAGGCACCATTTTGCCGCACGAGATCAGTTTAGAAAGCGAGCCGCGATAGCGGCGAGTTTTCTAAAGAGCGAGTGCGGCAAAAGGCCTTATGAAACGAGTTTTTTATACTATTTTTTCTATTTTGCGTTTTTTACATTAATAAATTGATTAAATTGGAATTATTTAATTTGAAAGTTCAGAGTTTAATTTTTATATAAAGCATGCAGTTGGTCACATTGATACTTGACATTTTCAAATTTAAATCTTGCTATCGGCGAAGTATATTATATTACATATTATTTACTAATTTTTGTTAACATTACTTGATACTTCATTTAAAAATATAAACATGAGTGACATAGAAACATATATATGTTGTTGTCAATTGTATACAACACAGTGGCGGTTTCTGCTATGGTTTGCAAGTTTGCGCAACCACCAAAACTAATAGATTTAATTTAATGAAAAAAAGCGTAATTCTACATTTTTTAAATTATAAATTAAAAATTTGTACTACCTCACAGAATAAATGAACTATTATAAATTACTTATAATAGGTATATCTAATTGGATATGAATACGTTAAATAAATGAGAGAATAACACACTTGGTTTGCAGACTCATTGCAATCCACGAACGTATATATCCCTATACGGCTGACGAACTTTGTCGAACGTCTTTCGGGTATATCTCCATAAACGACAATAGTGTTGCAGCAGCAGTGCAACCAAAACATTAGACATATTTCTTGCTTACGGTGCAACGGTATAAAAGCGAATAAAAAAGTTGTATTTGTGTGTTTAAAAGTGTTTATGCTCTTTATTTTTAAATAATAATGAATTCAGTGCAGTTTAGTAGTGGATTCGTTCTATAAAAGAATGTATGCCGAAAAAATTGAAATAAAGCGGTTGGGCAGACCTGTTCCGAATTTAAATCTGAAACAAACGATTTCCAGTAAGACGCGAACTTTTAATAGACTATTTAATAAGGATATTTATAATAAACATTTGTGGATTTGCGGTTGTAGTATAAAAAATGCATTATTCTGCTTTCCTTGCTTACTATTTGAAGGTGAAGAATTATGGACGAAAATGGGTTTAACTGATTTAAATCATTCAAGCGATCGAATTAAAAAACACAGTATATCACAAAGGCATATGAAAAATGTAGTCCAATTATCGCTCGCTTTTTGGGAATGTGGATATTGCTGCTCAGATGGATAGTGCATATCGAAGAAATATAGCATTGCACAACGAGAAAGTTAAGTACAATCGATATGTACTGAACATTATAATTAATTGTGTACGTTTTTGTGGAGCTTTTGAACTTGCGCTGAGAGGACACGATGAATCAATTTCGTCCTCTAACCCGGCTGTTTTTCGTGGTTTAATAAATTTTAGTGCTGTATTGGACGTTGCTTTAAAAGACCATATAGAAAAAGCTACTGTTTTCAAGTATACTTCTAAAACTATCCAAAATGAAGTTTTACAAACAATGTTCAGTGTGTCAATAAGAAATCTCTAAAGAAATAAAAGAAGCGGATTATTTATCTGTAATAGTTGACGAAACTACAGACGTATCAAATAAATATCAAATGGCCGTGGTATTTAGGTATATAGCTAAAGGTAAGCCTGTTGAACGATTTTGGAATTTTTTAGCGCCGTCAAATCATGACGAATTTTGTCTACGAATTTTTATCTACAATCATTCTTGCAGAACTAGAAACACACATTAAAGATAACGAAAGAAAATTGATTGCCCAGACATATGATGGGGCAGCCGTCATGGGCGGATCGCATAATGGGGTACAGGCACGTATTAAACAAGCTTATAAATACGCTGCTTACGTGCACTGCTACGCGCATCAGTTAAATTTAGTTATGTTGAATGCTGCCTCTGCCACCACTAATGTCCGTATATTCTTTGCAAATTTACAAGGAATTTGTACATTTTTTTCAAATAGTTCTCAAAGAGTTGCAATATTGGACGAAACAGTTAAAAAGCGGCTGCCTCGTTCGGCCCCAATCAGATGGAATTTTAATTCCAGAATTGTCGCCACTGTGTTTGAACACAGAGAAGAAATTATAGAAACAATGCGAAGAATTTTGAATGAAAGTAAAACTGTGAATATCACTACTATCAATCAAGCTTCAGGTTATATTACGCTTCTTACTAAAAAGAGTTTTATTTTCTGGTTAAATCTATTTTACAAGATAATGCCTCAAGTAGATATATTATATGCAAAATTTCAAACTAGAGAAATTGATCCCCTTATGGCCAATAAATATATATTATCATTTGAAACTCAGTTAGCTCAAATCAGAAATAATATAACGAACACTTCGGATACAAGTGACAGTGGGCCCGGCTCATCAACTTCAAAACGACGTAAGATCGATGGAAACGAATATACACGAGAAGCAAAGGAAGTTTGTGATATTATTATTTGTCAAGCCAGAGATAGGTTTAGCTTTACTGGACACTTAACTGCAACGTCTCTATTTTATTCTGATAAATTTAATCAATACAGCCTCCATTTTCCTGAAAATGTCTTTCAGGAAACAATTAAGTCTTACCCATACTTTGAGGAACGGAAATTCCGTACTGAACTAAGCGTAATTTATGAAACGGAAGAATTTAAATCAATCTCGGGTTTGCTTCCTCTTTATGACATCATTTCACAAAGTGGACTAAGTGCGACTTTTAGTGAAACATTAAAACTTTTAAAAATTCTAATTACAATTCCGATGTCATCAGCTGAAGCGGAGCGGTGTTTTTCTACTTTGAAGAGAATAAAAACTTTCTTAAGAAACAGCATGGCACAAGAAAGACTTTCTACATTGGCGATGCTTTCTCAAGAAAAGGATTTTATCCAAAGTATTCCAGATTTTAATCAAAGTGTTATAGATAAATTTGCGACTGCGAAAGATCGTCGCATGGATTTTTTGCTTCAATAAAATCAGGATCAGAATCAGTGAGTTTTAAAAGCCTTTTTTCTTCTTTATATGTACCTTAGCAAAATCAATTTTAATAAAGCATACTTAGTGACCTACCTTGTTTGCCTACTGTAAAAAGTATTAGTATTCACTAAATTTGCAACCCCCACATTTTTGATGCACGAGCCGCCGCTGATACAACATACGTTGTTTGTGTAAAATACGGACATATATCATATCTGTCAAATGTACATAAATTCTTAAAATCAAATGACAGTAATGACATTTATTTCTGTATTCGAACAACGCCAACATTGAAAAATGAAAAAAAGCGTATCGAAATGAAGCTCATTTCGATACTGTTTTGGGTTTCATAATGAGTTGATTTCGAACGCAAAATAGACTTTTTCGGTCTAGAACGTAAAAGTATTTCGTAGCTAGGTGACAAAAAACAACTGAAAATTTAACGAAAATGTCAACTTTTAATGACAGTTTTCAAAAAGATATTTTGACAATCATTTTATATGAATTAGGGAATGGAATATAAAATGTATGCGCATATACGAAACTAATATTTTATGTATTTTGTATTGTATTTGACGAATCGTATACAGAACGCGTTGGGGAAAAAATAATAATAATTATTATTATTATAACGAACATATATAAAGCAGTCCCTTATTTAAGTTACTTTTCGATTTACAGAAAAAGTTTCCAGAAAAATTACTTGAAAACATAAGAATCTATTGCATCAACGACAAATTTGAAGTTTAAACATTAGTGAATCTGCAAAATATATTTTTATTTCTGTGAAAAGTAATCATTATTCTTAGAAGCGCAATGATTAGAACATTAAAATTATATTAATCATAACTCTCTCACCTGAACAGCAACTAGAAAACTAATAAATAATAATATCACCTTCATCATGGTTTCGAATCAACTAACTCCGTACACGATCATATTTTCGTGTTGCGTCTCCCATCTCATCTTAATCTTCTAAAAATGTCAAGGATATAATATAATATATGCATACATAAATCTGTTTTTTAGCGCAAAAAATTCGTCTTAATTACAAATTTCAATTTCAATTTTAAAATTTTTTACGATAGTTTTTCTAATTACTTAGGTATTGACGAATTTTAAATCCTCTTCCAATATATTCAGGAAAAACATAATAATTTTCTTTAAATTCTTTACCTTTTAAGTAATATATGTTGGATGAATCCACAAATGTAAAGCGGTTTTATTAAAGTCAGAATTTATTCATTCTTTAGCAAACAAAATGTATTAACTATAGTTCATGAAGTATTTTTTTCAGTCCAAAGCCAAATTTAAAGCATAAAAATACCTTAAAACGACTAACGTATGTAGTATTACAGCGGGTATTTATTTGTGTTGGAAAGAGATAAAGTACAATTTGCGGTTTGCACTTTGCGCAGTACGAACTGCAAATAAATACTTTATCAACTGTGTAGTCCAACCAAGCAAATATGACCCATGAAGCAGCACTGTCAATATGTTGTGTACATTCCCAGATGGAATTTTAGCGTGCTAGAATCTGTATTTTGAACTTGCGTGATAATAATATGTAACACAAAATTACAATCTGAAGGAGTATTACGTAATTACCTAACAAATTTCAAGATAAAAAATACATATTGCTTTTTTGAAAAGAGTTACTTTAATTGAAAATATGTTGACAAAAAAAACTTTACAAAAAAGCAATCTCTATGGTATATCCTGCAATAAAGGATAAGGAAAATTCAAAATTTATATTACAAACGTACACTAGGATACCTAATAAGCATATTTCAAGTTATTTAAAAAAACTTAATATTAACACCGTTTTCAAAACTAATAATAATTTATCCGAACACATAAAAAACAATAAAGATAAAACAGATAAAAATAAGAAGTCTGGAGTCTATAAGTTAATGTGTGGATGCGGTAAGATGTATGTCGGTCAAACAGGAAGATCATTTGAAAAATGCATTGCCGAACATTGTTCTTAGAAATAAAAAACAAGATTTCACTTTTGCGAATCATCTACATATTAGAAGAAAATCACACTTTCAATAAAGATTTTCAAATTCTGCATTTAGAAAATAAAGGCAATAAACTAAATTTACTGGATAATTTAGAAATCAATAAATTAAAACACTCACAAATTTTACTAAATGACCAACTAGATTTAAATAACTCGCCTTTGTTAAATTTATTCACTTAAAATCTGTTTAAACGATAATAGAAATGTACATTTAGTTCATTAATACAAATTTTATGCGTAAACATGTTTAGTACCCTATAATATAACAGTTAGGGCCGACCAGATGAGCCACATTTTCTCACTATCGACAATACTTGTGTAAATTCATAGATTTCTTTAAACACGTTGTAAAATAATACAACCTTGTTGATTTTATATATATATATATATATATATATATATATATATAGTATTTTCGTGACCTTGGTATGATAAGGTAAACTTAATTAGTCGGCGATTAAAGGTCTGGTTATTACTTCAAAGTGTATATATTTAAAATAATCCTACATGTTTCGGCAATGATGCCTTTGTCAAGGATATAAAAAATATTTTATATCCTTGACAAAGGCATCATTGCCGAAACATGTAGGATTATTTTAAATATATACACTTGGTTATTACTTCAAAGTGTATATATTTAAAATAATCCTACATGTTTCGGCAATGATGCCTTTGTCAAGGATATAAAAAATATTTTATATCCTTGACAAAGGCATCATTGCCGAAACATGTAGGATTATTTTAAATATATACACATTGAAGTAATAACCAGACCTTTAATCGCCGACTAATTAAGTTTACCTCATATGTATATATATATATATATATATATATATATATATATATATATATATATATATATATATATAGTAAACTTAATAAGTCGGCGATTAAAGGTCTGGTTTATTACTTCAAAGTATATACCGATAGGTCCAACTCGCAACGGGCCATAGGCTACAATATACGTATGGAACGTAATGCGATGTGGCAACGTGTGTACGATGCCTATATTGAGTGACTTTCTTAAAATTTAAATTTATTTTGCAGAATTATTGATTTTTTTACTTTTATCTTTTAGAAAACGTTATTGTTTTTTTATTACTTAAAATTACTTTATTTACTTTATATGAAAAATAGTATACCATAAAAGTGTAATCAAAGACAGTATACATTGAAACGAATGTTCATTCAATAAAATTGTATTGTCATGAAATTGAATTTGTCAATCGTTGTTAAATTTGTTAGAATGAATAGATATTTATATTTATCGGAAAATACTAATACTTAAAGCAAACAAATAAGGTGTAGTGTTTTGTTATAGGAATGTATAATATCCATTTCTTCCTGCATATTGATTATGCAGCTGATGCTTTCGTAATATGCTCATATTTGTATTTCTACTATTATCGTGATGTTATTATAATACAGATACCAAAATCTCACGTATTATTTCCATCAGCCTTTTATTAACAATAAACAAGTAAAGTACAACTTCGTAGGTCGACAAACGCTCCAGTCTTCATTATCACTGTATTATACATGAACTGTATGTAGGCTTAGTTTTTCGTAGAAATTGAAGTACGTGTCTGTTCCTTTGTAAAATTATAATAAGGGCAGGGGTGAATTTTATTCTGGCATTTTTTAAAATGCAGAGATCAGTTTTGCGACAGCATTCAGCTAATTACAATCTAAAATAAGCAACATTGTAACGTATTTTGGAATTGTGAATATCCATAGGTAATAAAAAAAAGGAAGTATAGTTTAAGTACAACTGTAGCTTCCTCCTGGTTTGAAGGAAGTCGGTATGTATCGACCGAAGTATAAGTTGAAATAATACAAATATGAGCATATTACGAAAGCATCAGCTGCATAATCAATATGCAGGAAGAAATGGATATTATACATTCCTATAACAAAACACTACACCTTATTTGTTTGCTTTAAGTATTAGTATTTTCCGATAAATATAAATATCTATTCATTCTAACAAATTTAACAACGATTGACAAATTCAATTTCATGACAATACAATTTTATTGAATGAATATTCGTTTCAATATATACTGTCTTTGTTTACACTTTTATGGTATTTTTCATATAAAGTAATTTTAAGTAATAAAAAAACAATAACGTTTTCTAAAAGATAAAAGTAAAAAAAATCAATAATTCTGCAAAATAAATTTAAATTTTAAGAAAGTCACTCTATATAGGCATCGTACATACGTTGCCACATCGCATTACGTTCCATACGTATATTGTTGCCCGTTGCGAGTTGGACCTATCGGTATATTTAAAACAACCCTTCATGTTTTGGCAATGATGCCTTTGTCAAAGATATAAAAAATATAAATGACAGAATATAAATGTCAAATAATTGAGTTGCTATGGTTTAAATTATTCAAAGATACATTCCAATAATAATAATAAATAAAGACGGCAGACTATGTGCCCACACTGTCAAATTTAATAATACACGGTTAAATTTTTTAAAAATAAATATATCGAATCCCTATACAAAACGTTAAGAAAAAACATAAATAACTTACCCAACATGTTTACATTGTTGCAAAAAAATGCGGATGTGCGCGATAAAAAAACTGCAGCATAATATATGTTTCTGTATTAGTCTCGGAAAGGTTCGTACGTAGCGACGTATATATATGTTTATATACAGAGAAGAATTGTTCGACGTTGAGAGATGTTATATTTGCATAGTTAAAGTGCTCTTTGTATCTGTACAATGGATCTTCAGTATTGGTAAAAAGTTGCCCTAATTTTGTAAAATCTACATTTTTATCTAATACACTGTTAAATTATATTATTAAATATTATTCAATTTGACAGTGTGGGCACATAGTCTGCCGTCTTTAATAATAAATCATGCCTTAGTATTCCAAAAAATAGATAGCAAGGTGTGAACATATGTGTTGTTCGCTGCTAGCAGCTTGTGTCTCATTCTGGGTATGAATTTGTGTGTTGGTTGCTGCTGGCAGCTTGCGTCTCTCTCTGGATGTGTGGTTTTGTATTTGTGTGAGCGCGTAAGTGTAGGGTTTTGTATGTTGGTGAGCTCGTGCGTGTGTTTAGTGACCGGTCGCGTAAATTTAGAGAGATCGGATAACAAGCCATTGCGTAGTGCCTCCAACCCTTTCTCGGCAACGGCTAGTTATCCGATCTCTCTAAATTTACGCGACCGGTCACTAAACACACGCACGAGCGCACCAACATACAAAACCCTACACTTACGCACTCACACAAATACAAAACCACACACCCAGAGAGAGACGCAAGCTGCCAGCAGCAACCAACACACAAATTCATACCCAGAAAGAGATACAAGCTACTAGCAGCGAACAACACATATGTTCACACCTTGCTATCTATTTTTTGGAATACTAAGGCATGATTTATTATTATTATTGGAATGTATCTTTGAATAATTTAAACCATAGCAACTCAATTATTTGACATTTATATTCTGTCATTTATATTTTTTATATCCTTGACAAAGACATCATTGCCGAAACATGTAGGGTTGTTTTAAATATATATACTTTGAAGTAATAAACCAGACCTTTAATCGCCGACTTATTAAGTTTAGCATATCATACCAAGGTCACGAAAATATTATATATATATATATATATATATATATATATATATATTAATTTAGTTTGTAACGTACTCTTTAGCTGTAAGTACCTGAGGAAGCCACTGTGCTAGCGAAACAATTGTCGTGTTACAATTAAATATTAAAAAGTGAAGATTTGAACCGTAGTTTTATTTCTATTTTAATGAATATATTTGTCCTGTTTACGCAACTAAAAACCCTGATTTTATGCTCATAAGAGTCATAAGAGTTGTACGGGTTTTATATATCGCGCAGTGTACGATTATTTTTTGTTTTTGGAACTAGAAAAAATACGAATGGAAGAAATAACACAAATGTTAAATACATGTACCTATTGTACATACAAAAACTTTGTTATAAAAATTATTTTCAACGTAAGAAAAATTAAATGAAAAATATTTTTTTTGTTATTTGAAAGCACTCGGATAAGTCATACTCATGAGTAAGGACGGCAGACTATGTGCCCACACTGTCAAATTGAATAATATTTAATAATATAATTTAACAGTGTATTAGATATAAATGTAGATTTTACAAAATTAGGGCAACTTTTTACCAATACTGAAGATCCATTGTACAGATACAAAGAGCACTTTAACTATGCAAATATAACATCTCTCAACGTCGAACAATCCTTCTCTGTATATAAACATATATATACGTCGCTACTTACGAACCTTTCCGAGACTAATACAGAAACATATATTATGGTGCAGTTTTTTTATCGCGCACATCCGCATTTTTTTGCAACAATGTAAACATGTTGGGTAAGTTATTTATGTTTTTTCTTAACGTTTTGTATAGGGATTCGATATATTTATTTAAAAAAAATTTAACCGTGTATTATTAAATTTGACAGTGTGGGCACATAGTCTGCCGTCTTTAGTCATGAGCGAATGAAATCGCGTTGACCAGATTGATTTAGAAAAACTCAAATTCTGACAGTTTACATAAATTATAAACGCTTATACTTTTTAAATTATTTTATTATAATGTTAGAGTTACAACACAAAATATTTATTATTCAAAGTTATTAAACTGGCCAAAAATTAGGAAATGGAAATTGTGTTTATTCCACTAATCAGTGCTTACAGGATTTCCGGCAGCAGTATCCTAATCTACCAGTTACTTACGCACAACTGTCAAAACATATTCAAGCTTGTGTTATTAAATTTGTATAGAGAAGATATACGACGTCGAATGGAAAGGTCACCGAAAAAATCAATCGCAAAAATATAAAAAGTTCTAAAGTTCATTTGTCAGTGTCATACTATTTCAAATTTTTACGATTTTGTTACGAGAACACAGTGTTTGTCTATGGTTTTTGAATAACATAGATAATAATCACATTCTCGACAAATGCTTCTTTTCGGATTAGGCTTAGTTCGATCTTTCAGGATATTTAAACAAGCAAAATCTGAGAATTTGGTCTGCAGAAAATCCTCATGAATTTATGGAAACTACGCTACATCCACAAAAAATAGGCGTCCGGCTAGCAGTTTCAAGAAGACGAATTATTGGGCCTATACTTTTTAATCAAACCATAACTGCTCAAAGTTATCGAAATAAATTATTAGAGCTGTTTATTAATGAACGATGATGAACTTACGGAAGGATATTTCCAGCAAGATAATGCACCAGCGCAGAGAAACAATAGCTTTTTTGCAAGAATTTTTCGATACAAGATGTTTGCGCCTCCTGGTTGAAGGACCGTTATATATGGCTCAAAGCACTGAATGCTGCGGTGTACTCGATTCTCGAAGGACCATGTATATGTCTTGTATTTGACCCACCGCTCACGAGGCGTAACTTCCGTATAAGCTGGTTATTCTTTTTGGTTGGTGGTAGCTATATTGAAGATTGGTGTGTTTTTTTATTTGACAAAAAAAAAACACTTAAACCATAAGATAATTCTCGCTCTTAATGTTAACTTAAACTTAATTCTTTACTGGTTGATTGTTGTATGCATATTATATGTATGTATATTGTGTTCTATTCTGTATGAATCATTATGTTCTATGTTCAGATTGATTGATGTTCTATCTGTGACTACATCCAAACAATACCCAATGTTTCCGATGTGTTAAAGATCTTACTGATAAAAAAATATAATACTAAAATAGAATTTTTAATTACGTATTAAGTAGGGTGTCATAAATCTTCTTAATGTATTTCTATCCGATCGGTTCATCTATAATAGATTTTTATGATATATGCATATTTGGATATCTTGAGCCTATTATGTACATTAATATAATTCATAACAGCAGGCATTGAAAGGTCTATAGAAATTGTTCACTAATTACACTAGGCAATAAAGAAACGGTCTAAATGTATAAAGCAGATAATAGAGATTAGTAAATGTAAATTCTTTGAATCAAGGATAATATTACAATTTTGAATATGTTAATAAAAATAAATTGTATATAGTGGTTTACCCTTAAAAATAGACATTGAATATTTATAAACTTTGAAATGTTACTTTAATTCTGTTATACTAAATTTACTAATATTTACTAATATATATGAATATATACAATATAAAATCAGAAATTGGTGGAGATTGTGGCTTGAAATCTGAAACAGAAATAAGAAAAACACCCTAACCACAATATATATCAATAAATACTATATATATATATATATATGTATGTATTTCGGCAACTAAGTTGCCATCTTCAGTAGAATAACCTTAAAACTGAAAAAATGTTAAACGTAGCGTTTTTGGAGATTTGGTGAAGAGCATATCTTCTAAGGTTTACCTTAGCCAAAAACGCTACGTTTAACATTTTTTCAGTTTTAAGGTTATTCTACTGAAGATGGCAACTTAGTTGCCGAAATACGTATATAGTATTTATTGATATATATTGTGGGTAGGGTGTTTTTCTTATTTCTGTTACAATATAAAATATTTCGTTTTATGACGATACAAGAATTATTAATTTTCTTCCAAGATTTGACAATTTTAGGCTACTTCATTTTTCTATCTTTAAAGAATACTATTTTCAATACCAGACATTACACAATCGAAAAGCTTCGTAATCCTATCGTGGATTCTTGTGCTGACATAACCCAAGAAATCCTTATAAATGGCTGTGAAAGCATGAAGCGCAGAGTTCAGCTTTGTCTTCAAAATAACATTTTCAACATCTCCTGTAGTATTATTTTCTTCTAATTTTGACAATTGTAATAAATATTTTTTCGAAAACTAAATTACTAATTAGTTCACACATTTACATGACATAACCAAACTATCAAAATTATACGTTTGTAACAGCTTACGTGCACTGTTCACCAACCATTAAAAAAAGCATGGCCGTCTCTAATGAGGAAAGTTTTTGAAGGCACGTTATATGATACTAACGAAGAGTTTCTTTAACCTAAATTAGATTTAATATGTCCGATATGGTCTAGTGGCTAGGATACCTGGCTTTCACCCAGGAGGCTCGGGTTCGATTCCCGGTATCGGAAATGATTTTTTACATTAATATAATATTTTATTATTTAAATTTTTTATTTGCTTTGCGCATCAAAAATAATTTCTTTTATAAAAAAATATATTTAATACGATTAATGCGGTTTAGTGACCATACCTGGTATTAATCCAAAAGTTTTGATTTAGCTTTCAGGTTTCGAAGTTTCGTACAAAAGTAGTTTTGTGTGTCCGATATGGTCTAGTGGCTAGGATACCTGGCTTTCACCCAGGAGGCTCGGGTTCGATTCCCGGTATCGGAAAACTTTTTCTATTTTAAAAGTACAACGTATTTATAAAATAAATAATTTTTCAACTACATCATACATAAATAAAAAATTCAATGTCAATAACTGGGTATCTGGCTGGATATCTGACTGTCACTCAAAAGTTTGGCGTTCAATTCTTATTTTAAGGCCGTTTTACAGTTTGCAATTTTCATTGTATCCAACTTTTCTTGCAGCAATTTTTATAGCACGCATGCGCACTCCAACCATTTTTGGTCAGCTGATTGCAATTTTTCTTGCATTGCAAGTAATATAACATATGTTTTTATTGTACGCTAGCTGCAATTTTAGTGTTTTCTAAAGGATTTTATCATAGTCAACACATAATGAAAATTCCCGTATTTTTACAAATATAACGTACATTTGGTGTATTGTCCTGGGTTGTGATAGCACGTGTTTTCCAAATAAACTAAATGCATAATTAGTAGCTTTAATTTTGCGTTGATTTTTATACATTACTGCCGTTTTCTGCTTTTATAGGTTAACCTGGTAGGTATAGAAGAAACGCGTTAAGTCCAATTGTACGTCATTAATGACATTTACATATTGTATTAGAGAAACTAAAAAAGTTAGTTTGTTAAACTATATTTGAAAACTTTTATTTCATTGATTTAAATACAAAATGTTATAAATTGATGATAATATAGACATTCATGGCTAATAAACACATAATTTCCGTTTCAATACCAAATGTTTCTTGCGGTGTTGAAAGATACCATATCTGTCAAATAAGTTTTGTGTACATTTTTTCTTTTATTTTATTTGTTTGAAAATAGTTCATTTTAGAACTACATTGTATTTATTATTTCGTTGCGTCATTTAGATATAATGCCGAAAGGTTTCTGTAAACAGTCAAAGCAATTAATTGTCTCATTATTGGCCTTTTTATAGTTGACATCTTGCCAGCAACATATATAGGACGTGTCGTCTTGGATCTAGTACGACGTACTATTAGATATAACGCGTTTTCTCTATATGTACAGATTATGTATGTTATTTTATTTGTGATAAATGTTTGTGTTGCTTAACCCGACTGACAAAAGTAATTTATTTGGGGTACAGGCATCAAAGGCAATTTCTTTAATAAATCTCGTGTGCCGTATAAGCGAGCGTCCTTATGATACATGAAATCAGCTCTTTCAAGCGCCGTCCTAAATATCGCACATACATTGCAATACTAATCGACAAGGAAACGTATCAAATTTTCTCTGGTCGCAAGAAAAAATTCAATATTGTAATAATAGAACGTAATAATAACTGTCACCTTATAAATTTAAAAGTAATGTATGTAGTTATCGATATACAGTAACCAAATTCTAGTTATAACAGAATATAAAATATAAAATGAAAACATTTCTAAAAACTAAATAATCCTTTTCAATAAATCAAAGAGAATTCAATAAAAATTCTCTTAAAGAAAGAGAGCTGAATAACAATTCCGAATAATTTTATTAGAACACATTGCTGTGAAATTCCACCTTGATATAAATTATATACAGAATGAAATATAAATAACCATTAATCGAAATCAAAACAATGTATCATGTCAATAGATTATAGGTATAATGTAATGACAATAGTTATAAATCTAATTAGATTATCAAACACATGCTTACGTGCCAAAATTTTATAAAAAGATATTTAATAAATTCATAGCATATCAATTTAAGTTTATTTTAGACTGGTTGGTATTTTACGTAAAATGTCCATTGTTTATAATATAATTTTAATAGTGCATAATTAATTTGGAAATGAGGAAAAATTCATATATAAATATCTTGTATTAACAGCAGTCATAGTGCAACCTGAAAACAACAAGGACCTGTAGAAATGCGAATTATATTTAGAAATATTTCAGATACCTCTCTCAACATTGTTAAATGAAATTAAACTCTGAATTATATATAATAATATAATTATTACCTTTTATAAATGCTTCTTCTTTTATTAACACTTAAAATAAACTAATAAATATATATACATATATATATATATATATATATATATATATATATATATATATATATATATAATAACTTCGTGACCTTGGTATGATATGGTAAACCTAATCAGTAGGCGATTGTTGTATTATATATGAAGATAGATTACAACCATAACTTGACATTTATATCCTGTCATTCATATTTTGTATTCTCTGGAAAAAGGCGTATACAGCCGAAACATGTAGAGTTTTTTAAATACATATATTTTGAAGTAATATACAGACCTTTAATCGCCTACTGATTAGGTTTACTATATATATATATATATATATATATATATATATATATATGTATAGCAAGCGCCAATTAAGTTGGCGCGAGGAGGGGGTGCGCAGATGCCGTTTTTAAAAACGTCCACGCCCACTACTCAAATAATTGTCAGAATACATTTGTCATTGACGTTTGGCGGAACATAATGTCTTTGCTAGGTGATAATAAAGTGATACAGGCTCAGAGGTTAGAATTATCTGACATTTGATGTAAAACCAAATACAAATCTCCCCACTACTTTTAATCCTGCGCGAACTTACCTCTCCTCACGCCAAGTTAATTGGCGTTTGCTATAATAGGCGACAAAACAGCAGTATACTTGAATACTTTCTATTCGTTTTTGGCCATGTGACACATGTCATGAATATATATGAAGATAGATTACAACCATAAATGTTGGGGGAAATGCGGCGATGTTGCTACGAATTAGCCTAAACAGGCCTAAACAATCAGTTAATAAACCAGCAGTTATTTTACGTTGGTGAATTTTAGCTAATCTTAAAAGCGCGGCTAAGCTTATCGGACTGTTCGTTAACTAGTTGTTAATTTTAATATGGTGAATACGGCCGTAAGTCGTTCAAGAATCATTTAACTCTGTGATTGACAATTCAACCCAACAGAACATAACCTTTATACCGCCACCGATCAACACGTTGATAAATAATAAATTATTTTACAACGAATACGAATTATACGTTGATAAAAATAAATAATATCGATACAACTGATACGTCCAGTACCAGTTCGTCAGAAGAAGAAGATGAAGTAATAGTTGTCGGAAGACGTAAAATTTACAAAGAACGCAAAAATTATTTTGAACTACTCGACGATCTAGAATTTGTTTGTTGTTTTGCGTTCTATATTTTTGTGTTTTTTTAGTTCCTTCAGTAATGAGAATTCCTACTCCTTGGTAAAGTTTGTTAGACGCATTCTTTTTGTAAGTGTACACATTATTATCTAATATTAATTGTAATATTTAGAAATTGTCATTACATCATTTCATAATTTACAATTTTATCTTACCCTTTCTAAAAAAAATATGTTGGACACAAGAAACGTAAACAAAATATAAAATTCTACAACACAATTACACCTAAATTTTAAAAAATAATAACAGGAACGCTTGTTTCAAATGTACGAAAATAGTGGCAAATACGGTGATATAACCTCACAAACATTAAAAAATGCCGGATATTTCGCGACAATTGTCAATTTGTATGAGTAGTAAAAGGAACTATTTTTCAAGGCAACCAACGTATAATAAATTTACAAATTGAAGCGTTAGCTAAAGAAGCCAGTATCATTGATTATGGAATGTCGATACATTAAATGCACCCCTAATTGGACCATTACGATAAATTGTTCGTTTCGTAAAAGTACTTTTAGGGTGTGATTATTGAACCGGCCATAAATGGTAAAACTAACAAATATTTACCCAAAAGTATGGATTTGTGTTACAGCACTCGAAATTTGAAGCAAACTTATTTTAATGTGTCCGATATGGTCTAGTGGCTAGGATACCTGGCTTTCACCCAGGAGGCTCGGGTTCGATTCCCGGTATCGGAAGTTTTTTTAATAAACTTTTCTTCAATTTTAGTTTTTTATGTTATATTATGACAATCTTACGTACTCATCAAAAGTAGTTACTTTAATCAAAGTAATCAGATTAATATATTTAGACTTTAATTAGTGACTGAATAAGTAAAAGCTTTAAAGAAAAGATGAAAAGGTATATGATATTAATATTCGTATCTTAAATACGTACATCGCCAACTAAGTTGTCATCCTCAGTAGGAAAAATAAAAGTGTTTCTTGTTTTTTGTGTAACATTCTGTATTCTATGTTCAGTACTGTAATTTTTTCTACTGAAGCCAGCAACTTAATTCTCGAAATACGTATTTAGGATACAAATATATATATATATATATATATATATATATATATATAACGAGCCATCGAAAAAATTCATAATCGGAGTATACTGTAAAATTGGGTTTGTACTTTAACCACTTCCACATAATGACATTTATTATTTGACATAGAAACTACAGTTTGTGTCAAATTTTCAAAACTCTTATTAAGAAAATTGTTTGTGTTTAGATGTAAATGGACAACATTTTAAACAACTTCTGTAGCTATATGTAAATTTTGATTATGATTTCGATATTAAATAAATTATTTGTTTTCTTTTTTGTTGTAGTATCATTTCAATGCCATAACCTTTTTTTATAATGAAACCAAATGAAACTGTCAAGCATCAAGTAATGTCATTATGTGGAAGTGGTTAAAGTATCAACCCAATTTCACAGTCTACTCCAATTATGAATTTTTTCGATGGCTCGTTATCTATATATATATATATATATATATATATATATATATATATATATATATATATATATTAAAAATAATAAACTTTTATTGGTTTAGCGACCTTTTATTGAATTTTGATGTTTTATTCTACGACGTTTCGACTTTTATTATTATTTTTAATATTAAGACACGGCCAATAAAATTATATATATATATATATAAGGCAAAATATATGTATTTAAAAAACTCTACATGTTTCTACATATTATATATATATACATATATATATATATATATATATATATACATATATATATATATATATATATATATATATATATATATATAATATTAGTTGTAATTTAGTGGGTAAAATATTTGGTATTTCCACAAAAGTTTGGATTGAAGTCCGACACTCGAAGTTTTATGAAAATTACTCTGCGTATGTCCGATGTGATCTACTGGCTAGGATATCTGGCTCTCACTCAGGAGGCTCGGGTTCGATTACCGGTATCGGAAATTTGGTTTGTTTTTAAAGTTTTTTATTATTTATTTTTTTTGTTTATTATGCAACCTTTTATACGAAAATAATATCTTTAATAAAAAATATGTTTAATGAAATTAATGTGATTTAATAATTAACATAGCTAAAAATTTCAATTTAGCTGTCAGTTCTCGAAATTTTGTGTTTATATGTGTCCGATATGGTCTAGTGGCTAGGATACCTGGCTTTCACCCAGGAGACTCGGTTTCGATTGCCGGTATCGGAATACACTTTTTTATTAAGAAAAAATATACATTTTTTTATTAAGAAAAAATAATATTTTTTTATCTATTTTGCGTTCGTAATGAAATTATGAATCCAAAAACAGTATCGAAATGAATTTCATTTTGATACGCTTTTTTTCATTTTTCAAAGTTGGCATTGCTTGAACACAGAAATAAATATCTTATTGCTGTCATTTGATTTTAAGAATATTAGTTTCTATGCCACTTATGTTAATATTTTTAAGCAAAATCAAGCAATGTCAATGAAAATTAATAAATAATATTTTGCGGGTAACAATATTTAAATTTGAAAATGTCAAGTATCAATGACAGCAATATGACATATGACAGCAAAAAATTTTTTTTTTTTAAATGGAAATAATATTTTCTTTTAGAAAATTCGGAATCTTTATTAATTTCTGAATATGAATATGTACTTTTTTCATGGGGTTAGATAATAAAAATATTGAGAAAAAAATAAAATTTAATAAACGTACATTTGGACTAGTGCAGTGTTTTGTAGATTGCTTTGGAAATTGTAGATTTTTTGACTGTCATTAAATTATTGACGTTTCACAATAAAATAGTTTCCATCGTAAAACTTGCTTTTTTTAATACGTGTTTTGTGTGAAAATTGTATTAACTACTAAAGAAAGAATAGAAATTCTTATGATGGTCGGATATGGTGACAGGCAACGATCACATCTCGAAGTTTGCACTTTATTCAATAATGTTTATTTGGATCGAGATCCTATAGCTCAATCAACAGTTTCGAGATTGGTTACTAAATTTAGAGAAACGGGCGATGTTAGAGATATACCTAAAGCTGGCCGACCAAAAGAAATCACTAATGAAGACCGATCTCTTCATGTTTTACTTGCTGTAACGGACAATCCCACTACGTCAACCACTCAACTAGGATTAGAAAATGATATGAGTAGCAGATCTATTAGACGAATATTAAAAGCGAACAAATACAAGCCCTATAAGATACACTTACTGCACGAACTTAACGAAGATGACCCGGACAGAAGATTACAGTTTTGTGAAACAATAATGGAATTGTCCAATAACGATTCAAATTTTTTAAACGACATCGTATTTTCTGACGAAGCTAAATTTTGTCTAAATGGATTTGTAAATAGGCAAAGCTGCCGTTATTGGGTGACTAAGAATCCATTGGATCCATTGGATCCATTGGATGCGAGGAAATCATATACAGCATCGCCACAAACTTGATGTGTGGGCTGGCATTGTTGGGCAACGCATCATAGGTCCGTACTTCTTGGAACACAACCTAAATGGTGATGGTTACTTACATTTATTGCGTAACCATATTGTACCAGATCTGTTGATTTTATTTCCTAACGACAATCAATCAAGCATGCCAAACCGTAATCTATGGTTTCAACAAGATGGAGCACCACCATATTATGCTATTAATGTTCGACGGTATTTAGACACAATTTTTCCCGGTCGTTGGATTGGACGTCGGGGTTTTATTGATTGGCCTGCTAGGTCTTCCGATTTAAATCCATTGGATTTCTTTCTTTCGGGACACTTGAAGTCGCAAGTATACAAGGAGAAACCTAGAAACCTAGAGGATTTGAAAGCAAAAGTTACTCGTGAGATACAAGCCATACCACCTAATAGTTTACAAAATACAATTCGTCATTTTTGGGACCGTTTAGGACACTGTCAGGTCGTAGAAGGACGTCACTTTGAGCATTTAATTTAATTTTGTAGTTAGTTTACTTTTATTAAATTTTATTTTTTTCTCAATATTTTTATTATGTAACCCCATGAAAATAGTACGCATTCATATTCAGAACTTAATAAAGATTTCGAATTGTCCAAAAAATATTATTTCCATTAAAAAAAAAAAAAATTTTTTTGGCTGTCATATGTAATCATCATGAAAAAAAAACAAATGATTGAAGCCAATACAAAATAACTTGTCAAAAAACTCTTGTTAACAACATTTTGTTCTAATGTTTATATTTACAGAATTATTCGACTGATGCGTTACTTTTGCCCAACCCTGTATATATATATATATATATATATATATATATATATATATATATTGACGTAGTTCTAATTACGAGAGCACTAAGGTGGCCTGGGAATGAAAAGATGGAAATTAATATTAGGAAAGGGCGTATTGTAACGCAGCCGTATGGGGACGCAACAGGTGAAAATTAATGTCGAACTGTTAATAAATTAATATCCCGACAATTTTACGCATAATTATATTTATTTCAAAATTTACTTTACATTTTCATTCATTTATTAAAATCATATAATTCATTAACGCGAAAATAAAAAAATATTTAATTTATTTACATTCAAATTTGTATCGACATTAGTTTGATACGCCCACTTTTTAAAGCAGGAAAGCCCGTGAATAAGATCTGTTTGTGTACACACAGCCAACATAACCTACTATTTAAGGCACACGCATTTATAATTTCATAAATCTATTTAAACGATTTTTACATTCAAAATTCTACTTAAATAATAATTTATGTCAAGGTAAAAATCAAGATAATTTGCATATAATAAGGCTTTGAAATAAACAAAGGACAACGAGGCGTCTATTTGAGAAATCGGCATCGTTCGCATCAAAATTATATTTATCCGTTGATAATTCATAAAAATTTAGTTTAAAACAGTAATTTCGACAAAATAACCGGTTAGAAAAGTGCATAAACCTTTAGATCACCGTTTAAACATATTTTTATATGCATAAAATAATTTTTTCTATGAGATATTCGTCATAGCATCATCAGGTGAAGCTCACCCTAGTGCCAAAGTTTTTACAACGTAATAAAGTTAAAACGTTCCTGGAAACACATCCAAACTTCCAAATGTAATTATAGTTTTCTTTAATCCAATAAAATAGTGGTGTTTTTTATTCATGCTTAGTGAATTCAAAATTGGTGTAATTTTTGCAGCCATATTTGAGTGTCACTATCCACTGTGATCTTGGTGTTTTTTATTCATGCTTAGTGAATTCAAAATTGGTGTAATTTTTGCAGCCATATTTGAGTGTCACTATCCACTGTGATCTTGAGATTAGAAAATTTATATATACTTTATTTATTTCATGCTCTCCGCGACATCTGTATTTAGCTGTGGATACTGCTACTTATCAGCTGATTATACGTAGAGATTCATTTAAAATTTGTAAAGACGCCCAAGTCATAATATCATCAGCTATTTACTTTAATTATTCTCTTACATTTAATATTCAGTCATCAGCATCTTATCATTGTGGCTTAACCCAATCGAGGGACTGCGTATCATAACATTTTGGCGGCCCATCGTGGTGCGTATAGTAATTGTTACATATGCCATCACTGTCGTGCAATATAATTATTATTGTAAATCACTTATTTACATTAAATATCACTCATAACTTTAAGAAGCCCTGTATCATAATATATATATATATATATATATATATATATATATATATATATATATATTGTAGTAGGTCAGCCAGCACACGTATTCCAGCACCTGCAATGGGAAAAACAGGTATACAATCAATTTAAACACCTGTACAAATAATAAATTGGTGGACGGAATTTGTGAAATAAACATCGAAATGTAAATAAATTATTACGACGATAACTTTAAAATTCATCATAAACTTATTTCGATTTAAACTCACTTTTCATATTTATATTTCCCTATTTCATAATTCAATTTTCCGTTCATTTTAAGATTAAAACATTGTGTAAATTCACCTTCTAAATGATGTAAGTAAAGCTAAAACTACGAGATTATTACGATAAATAAATAAGGCTTTGGAATAAAAAACAAACGCTAACGGCAGGATCTGATATAAAGTTTTCATCACAAATGGCCACATTTTTGTCAACTTCGTGAATATAAATTAATTAAACTATTTAAAATATAAAATGTCTTACCAAGTTTTGGAGCATTCAATAAATGAAAATAAGGCCCATCTTTTGACATATAAACTGGAAGAATACCTCGACGCGAACGAATAAAATCGTCTGAAGCATCATTTGGATTTGGTTAAGCGACGATCTGTAGATCCATGCGGACGAAAGCGACGATCACCGCAGGCAATATTGGACCAGGCCGTACTTGCTGCCTTTCGTAGAACGCATTTCTAGGACCATATCAGAACAAAGAGAACGGAAACAGGTTCACCTACAACGTAAAATCCAATAATTTTATCTTAAAAGTCTTAATTGCTCAAATAAGTTTCTATTAATAATCAATTTTAAATATCAAATTTCGAGAATATATATTTAAAAGCATACATCAATTAAAACGTGAAAATTTAAAATATATTGTGCTAAAGGTAATACTATACTTACCCAAATCATATTAGTTATAAGAACTATTTAAGATTTGTTAATTCAATACTGTATAACCTAACTTTATCACTGTTTATTACATGTGCTACACTTTAATATCAATTATTGTCACATAATGCATAATATTTAATATTGGAAATACAGTTTCCTTATTTATATGATTCAACTTGAAATTACAGTTTCCTTATTTATATGATACAACTTGAAGTTACAGTTACCTTATTTATCACAATAAATTTATATTTATTAATTTAATTCAATCTTTTATTTGTGTGGTGTAATTGTTATGTTTGTGCTTTAGAATATTTTTATTACTTTGTGGCTGCGGATAATACACCTGACCGACTTAGAACCCTGAGATATTAATTAACATTTGTACTCAGCTCCACCGCAAATCGCTGGTCATCACTTCGGAGAACAGATAGCGTTATTTCAACTAAGGATCTTTGTATATTGGCGCCCATAATAAATTTTAAAATTCATCTACAGTTTACTCTTTTAGATTGTTTTTTTTTCGTAAATTATATACACTGTTCTTAGTTTGAACATCTCATATACAAAGACTCTTTACATTTGACGCCCGAACGTGGAAGCCAAGTATTATCCTGTAGTTATAAAGAGGAAATGAGGCCCAACCGACTTTTACACAGACAAATAATTTGTTAAAAAAATTAGTGAACTGTATTAGGTATTTATGTGTGTTGAAAGTATTATCTTATTGTTGTGTATTGTGTTGTATATCTGACTTTACCATTGTATAGCTAATTTTATACCACATTTTACGAGGGATCCTCAACTTTAACAGGGACATTCAGGAATTTAAGGTTAGTGAAAGGGAAAATCAACTTGTGAGTATTTATTGTCTTTAATTCTTACTACTTACATTCATTTTGTGTGTCAAATAATTATTCAGAGCAATATTTAAATTCATATTTTTTTATATCAATTATAATAATTCATATCAATTTTTCAATAAAAGTATAAACTCTTTCTCATATTATATCGATTAAATTAACATTAACATGGACACTAGACATCGAACAAAGACCACAAAAGATAATGTTAATGAAGACAGGACCGAGCAAGGAGATGCTCCAGTAGCTCAAGCATCAGGCTCTGAAGTGGTAAGTACTCCTGAAGACAGTAAGGTAATGAACATGCTAAATGCCCTAATGAATCAAATGACAAATATACAACAAGATTTAACAAATAAAATGGAAACTAATAATACGGAGTTAAAACAAGACTTGTTTAACAAACTAGATGCTACTAATAATAAATTGGATACAACGACCAAAAACTTAAAACAAGACAATATCGATTTGAAACAAGAATTAAATAATCTTAGTAATAGTTTAACAACCAAATTAGAAACAAACATGCAACACATTAATGAAAAATTCGAACTTAATAACGCCAATATTGACAACAAATTAAGTGCTTTTAAAATAGATCTGGAGGGGAAAATAGTGGAAATCTCCATCGCACAAAAAGCTATGGAAGATAATGAATTAAAATATCTAATAAAACTTGACGAAACAGTCAATCTTCAAAATTTGCAGTGGGCAAAGCAATTAGATGCCACCACAACCGAAATATATGATATAACTCAACAGAAAATTAATACAACTACTACAGAAATACAGCATAATGTAAACAAAATGATTTCGGAAAACAACACTTTATTTAATACTAAACTAGCTAACTATAATAAAATAAATGAGGATAATAATGAACAATTAAAAATAACACTTAACCAAAATATCAACACTCAAATAAATCAACATAAAGATAATTATAATCAGGAATTAAATAATGTAAAACTAAATTTAGATTCTATAATATCAACTAACCACGAAAACTTTACTAACACCCAAACCAATATAAAACAACTGGAAAATAAAATTAAAAATTATTCAATACCAATAAATTATATAAATGCAAACAATCATACTTTGAAAATAGAAAACCTTCATCATTTTGACGGGGATATCACAAGAGTACACCCAATGACCTATTTAAATTGTATATCGCGGTATTTAGAAGACATTACTGAAGAAAAACAGAAAATAGAGGTAATTCGAGCAACTCTACGCAACAGTGCGCAAGAATGGTTCCAAAGAATCGAGGATCATTGCCAAACATTTGATCAATTCGTCATTCTTTTCACTCGAAACTATTGGGACGAAACGCAACAGAACAGGGCAAAGATACGTCTTCTTACAGGTAAATATAGAATGGGTCAGGTATCTCGCGAAACGTACGCATCTCGTATCTATAACCAATGCAAACATCTCAACGATATGGAAGAGTCAATGATTGCGCGCCAATTACTAAATCATTTCATTTATACCGATACTCAGGCCATTATCTGTCAGAAGGTAACAGATATGGACTCACTGATCGAAATATTGCGACGATTAGATGATTTTTCGGAAAATAATCATCAACAACAAATGAACTATCGGAACATGAATAATCGTAACTACCTGCCAAATAATACGCATACTTATAATAATAGTCCAACAAATTTACCTCCGCCTAGAAATAATTACAATAATAACCGATATCAAAATACTGTAAGACCATATAATAACAATAACAATTTTAACAATAATAACAACAACTATAACAGTAATAATAACAATTTCAATACAAACAATGACAGAAATAATCTAAATTATACACAGCACAGACCGAATTTGAACTTCCAGCCAACCAGATACACGAGTAATAATTACCATCAGAATAATAATCGTAATAATGATCACAATCGACTTAATTACAATAATAATACTCAACCTTCACATCAATCAGGAAGGGAAGTCAATCAAATACGCAATCGAGGACGAGGAAGAATTAATCACTACCACAGAAGACATAGATCTGTTTCACCGATTCGAACAAATATGGAGGAGGTGTTAAAAAAAACGCCGATTTCTCAAGTAGACCTTTATACGGATCCGAAACCAGGTCCGTCATCTCAACAGATCTAATGACCAACAGCGACAGTAACATACCTTTTAAAATTGAAAATATCACTTTTTATCAACATCCAGAAGAATTTATTAATATAGAAGATGCAGGCAACCAATCTACCAGAATATATACTTTACCAATAGTTAAATTAAAATTTGAAAATCTCTATCTACATTGTTTAATCGATACAGGGGCCGAGATTACACTATTAAAAGCAGAGAAAGCTGAAGGTATACGGGGATACGAGCAGAACATAATTAAGACAAAAGGAACGGACATCATAGCAGCGAACGGAAAACGAATGGGAACAGTAACAAAACGGTTGTGTACTGAAATAGTTATAGATAAATCAAAATACATTTTACATTGTTATATTTTAGAGAAATTGCAGTATGACTGTATAATAGGAATCGATAACATTAAAGGACTAAAGATGATCCTAGATTTTGATAAAAATACATTAAACATAGATAATAATAAAGTAATAATTGAGAAACAATTAACAGATGAAGAAGTAAAAAGATATAATCATTATAAGAAGGAAGTGTTAATGAAGATAGTTAATAATATTTTATTAGACAAAGCACCGTGCTATAGTAGAGCAGATGAATGGAATAATGGAACAGATGGAAAAATAATTGAATTAAATAATAATAATATAGGAATGGAGAGATTAGATGACTTGCAAGGAACGAAGAATAGACACGAGGGAGGAGATGAAGTTGAGTTAAAAATAGAATACCAAACAACAAAGATTATACATAATTTAGAAGATATTAATGAATTAATAGAAAATTTAGATATACCATATTCTACAGTCATTCCTGAATTAATAGCAATCCTATATAACAATATTACTTTGATTAACAATGATATAGTGTTCGCAAAAGGATATCAACATCCTATAAAATAGATAATGAAGAGCCACTGATAAGTAAGAATTACCCCATTCCGTATCACTACCAACATAAAGTTAGCTTAGAATTGGAACGCTTAGAACAAACAGGCATAATAGAGAAGTCTAACACCTATTTTATCATTCCTATAGTAATTGTCCAGAAAAAAGATTTATCCCTGCGAATATGTTTAGATGCGAGAGCGCTTAATAAAAGAATAAAACCCGAATTCGAAATGCCCCAGAATATCGATGTGTTATTGACTAAGTGTGGTAACAAGCGGATTTATAGCAAGCTGGATCTTAAAAATGCATTTTGGCTAATAAACCTAGAACCCGAATCAAGGAAATACTGTGGTTTCCTAGTAAATGGTATTGTTTATCAATTTCGTGTATGTCCTTTCGGTTTGAAAACTTCACCAGCCGCTCTTATTAGATTTTTACACAAAATATTAGACAGATACGACGAATTTGCTTTACATTATTTAGATGACATTATTATCTTTTCGGAAAGCATTGAACAACACTTGCAACACTTGAACATCATACTAAGCACATTAACATCACAAGGTATGAAGTTGAATTTGTCAAAGTGTCAATTTTTCCAACATGAAATAAATTACCTAGGCTATATTATCAATCAAGAAAATATCTTATTAGATCCTACACGCCTTGACGAAATTAAAAATTATTCCAGACCAAAGAACTTGAAAACTTTACGAGGTTTTTTTAGGAGTACTGAACTACTATCGAAAATTTATTTCTAATTACAGTGAGAAAACTATACCACTATTAGATCTCCTTAAAAAAGGTAAAAAATGGACATGGACTCCTGTATGTGAGAATTGTTTTATTCATTTAAAAGAGAACTTTGTGGAAAATTTAAAACTTCACCATCCAGATTTCTCACTACCATTCATAGTTCGAACCGATGCATCACATAAGACTATTGCAGCAGAGCTCATTCAGTTAAAGGATAACATCGAAATACCCATATATTTTATCTCTAGAACTCTTAAAGCTTGCGAGACCAGATATACGATATCCGAGAAAGAGATGTTAGCTATTGTTTTTGCTTTAACAAAATTAAGATATTATCTTTTAGGTAAAACCTTTACACTAGAGACAGATCATAAAGCATTGATAAATATCATGAGCTGTAAATTGAATAATAGCCGAATATATCGATGGACGTTGCTAATACAACAATACGAATTTATCATAGTCTACAAATCAGGTAAAGATATGATCACCGCTGATGCACTGACAAGACAGGACGGAGATGTGAAAAGACAGAACATATGCATAAATTTAGTCCAATTACAAAGACAAGGTATATTTTCAAGAAATAAAATTTTAAACATACAATCTGGCCCGGAATTTGATGAAATACATTTTCATTTACGAAACATAGGATCTTACAAAGGCATGTCCATAAAAGATAATTTAATAATAAAGCAAATAGGTAAAAACACCGTATATGTAACCAATGAAAATCATACAAGGGAAATAACTAACTACATACATCTTGCCTATACACACATTGGTGCAAGGAAATGTTGGTTATTGTTTAGAGAAGCTTTCTATTGTATCAATGACGAAAGAATCATAAAAAGCGTTATTAAACATTGTCGTACTTGCGAACTTGCAAAGGATAAAAATTTTACAAATACAAACATCAGCCACAATATCATAACTTACGAAAAACTTGAGTTAATTTCAATAGATTTTCTATCTAATTTAATACCGAGTACAAAAGGATACAAAAACATCTTAGTGATTTGCGACATATTTTCCAAATTTATTAAACTCATTCCGACAAAAGTGCAACACTAATACAGTTTTACAAGCCTTAACTGAATATTTCACTCAATATGGCAAACCTTTAGCAATTTTATCAGATCACGCAACTTATTTCACAAATGATAGATACAAAGATTTTCTACATGCTCATAACATCAATACTCTTTACACATCAATACGTTATCCACAGGGCAATCCAACTGAAAGGTATATCAGAGAAACTTTAAAGTATTTACGTATTCTATTGAATGAAAATCACAATAGATGGGCAAAATATCTGCCACAGATCGAATTTACCATAAATAATACTCCCAGTACAGTACACAATCATTGTCCAATTACAATATTTACTGGACAACCACCTCAAAGACCTTGGACAGAACCAGAAGCTATTAACACGAATGAACGCTTAGTAGAGGTGAGAGAGAAGTTATTGGAAAAGAAACTTAAATGGGAAAGGAAGAGAAATACCGCTGATAAGAAATACAAAACGTATAATTTAGAAGACAGAGTTATAGTTAAGAACTTAAGGGTAACAAATCTAAAAAACAAGATAATGGGCAAACTGTCTAAACCCTATCAAGGACCATACATTATAAGAAGAATACTAGGTAATAACACGTACGAATTGATAGAAGAAGAAACGGGCAATATAAAAGGTAGATACCACATTACAATGCTACAAGATTATTTAGATGAATAAAATATTACGTTAGAATTATATATACAGTCGTTACAATTTTTAAGATATTATAATAGGTATGTTACAGATCGAACAATTATACATAATATAAAGAATGATACTAATATAGAAAAATATGTAACTAACATAAAAGTAATACTAAAATAAATATACAAACTAAACAAAAAGAAACCTCATACAAAGATATAAACTATGCTATAAAAATATGTAGAATACACAACATTTATAAAAGAAAAATAAAACTAATAATTTGGACAATGCCTCCAATATTGATAACGATAGTTAACAAATACGAAGTAAATTAACAAAACTATTACATAAAGTATAATGACTATAAAAACAAATAATTATAAAAGAAACGAGATTTTTAAATAAATATTTAAAAAAAGCAATTAAAAATGTTTGAAATTAATAAATAGATGTATATTAAGAAAGAGAATTACATTTTGATCAATAATTATTTTATACTAAGTTCAATTTGTTTTTGTTTTTTTTATATGTTTGACACATGATAAGGGAGGTATACAAGTTGATGTTCTTATTTCATCCTTCTTATCAGGGAAAAGAATTAACTACAGTACATTCGTTATTCTTTTCACGGGGATTATGTAGTAGGTCAGCCAGCACACGTATTCCAGCACCTGCAATGGGAAAAACAGGTATACAATCAATTTAAACACCTGTACAAATAATAAATTGGTGGACGGAATTTGTGAAATAAACATCGAAATGTAAATAAATTATTACGACGATAACTTTAAAATTCATCATAAACTTATTTCGATTTAAACTCACTTTTCATATTTATATTTCCCTATTTCATAATTCAATTTTCCGTTCATTTTAAGATTAAAACATTGTGTAAATTCACCTTCTAAATGATGTAAGTAAAGCTAAAACTACGAGATTATTACGATAAATAAATAAGGCTTTGGAATAAAAAACAAACGCTAACGGCAGGATCTGATATAAAGTTTTCATCACAAATGGCCACATTTTTGTCAACTTCGTGAATATAAATTAATTAAACTATTTAAAATATAAAATGTCTTACCAAGTTTTGGAGCATTCAATAAATGAAAATAAGGCCCATCTTTTGACATATAAACTGGAAGAATACCTCGACGCGAACGAATAAAATCGTCTGAAGCATCATTTGGATTTGGTTAAGCGACGATCTGTAGATCCATGCGGACGAAAGCGACGATCACCGCAGGCAATATTGGACCAGGCCGTACTTGCTGCCTTTCGTAGAACGCATTTCTAGGACCATATCAGAACAAAGAGAACGGAAACAGGTTCACCTACAACGTAAAATCCAATAATTTTATCTTAAAAGTCTTAATTGCTCAAATAAGTTTCTATTAATAATCAATTTTAAATATCAAATTTCGAGAATATATATTTAAAAGCATACATCAATTAAAACGTGAAAATTTAAAATATATTGTGCTAAAGGTAATACTATACTTACCCAAATCATATTAGTTATAAGAACTATTTAAGATTTGTTAATTCAATACTGTATAACCTAACTTTATCACTGTTTATTACATGTGCTACACTTTAATATCAATTATTGTCACATAATGCATAATATTTAATATTGGAAATACAGTTTCCTTATTTATATGATTCAACTTGAAATTACAGTTTCCTTATTTATATGATACAACTTGAAGTTACAGTTACCTTATTTATCACAATAAATTTATATTTATTAATTTAATTCAATCTTTTATTTGTGTGGTGTAATTGTTATGTTTGTGCTTTAGAATATTTTTATTACTTTGTGGCTGCGGATAATACACCTGACCGACTTAGAACCCTGAGATATTAATTAACATTTGTACTCAGCTCCACCGCAAATCGCTGGTCATCACTTCGGAGAACAGATAGCGTTATTTCAACTAAGGATCTTTGTATATTGGCGCCCATAATAAATTTTAAAATTCATCTACAGTTTACTCTTTTAGATTGTTTTTTTTTCGTAAATTATATACACTGTTCTTAGTTTGAACATCTCATATACAAAGACTCTTTACAATATATATATATATATATATATATATATATATATATATATATGTATATATATATATAACAATTGATAAATTATTGGAGTTTTTCGGCTTTTATATGAAATATTTACAAATATTAAGTTAGTATGTATGTAATTGCAAAGTAACGGGGGATGTAAACATTGCTGTCCACAAATTACAAAGCAAATGATACGAAATTTTTTAATTGAAAAATGTTGTCTATGTTGGGACTCGAACCCAAGTCTACAGTTTGCCGGACTGTCGGTTTTACCACTCACCCACAATAGACCTAGGTTCAAGCTATTTAGAAATGCATTATAAAGTAACAGTGTTAATGAATCAGATGTCAGTTATTGAATGTAGATGTCAAGTTGAAAGCTGAAGTCACTTTTGAAAGTTGATGTCAGTTTTGATAGCAGATGTCAATTAGTGAAAGCAAAAGTCAGTAATTGAAAGCAGATGTCTGTTTTGAAAGCAGGTGTCAGTTATGAAAGCAAATGTCAGATTTGAAGGCAGATGCCTATTTTGAAATTAGATGTCAGTTATTGAAAGCAGATGTCAGTATTTTGAGAGCAGATGCCAGATAATTTATCCAATAATTTATCAATTGTTATATTTAATAAACGGCCAAGAAATTATCTAAACACTTATATATATATATCGTAAATTCATTCAGTTGGCGATTTAAGGTCTGGCTTTACTTTAAAGTATATATATTTAAAACAACCCTACATGTTTCGGCAATGATGCCTTTATCAAGGATATAAAATATAAATGACAGTATACATAAATCGCCAACTGTTTGAATTTACCATATCATACCAAGGTCACGAAATAATTATATATATTATAATAATCTTTAAGTCAAATGTTTACTAAAAAGTGTTTTTAAAGACAAAATATTAAACTTTAAAGCAGAAAATGAATTTAAAATTCTAATTTTTACCCCCGCATTCTGATACACTTCTGCGCAGGTCCAATGAATATAAACGTTTGTAGTTAAATATAATAACCTCTATAACCAAATAGTACTTTGGTCTTAAAAGAAAGTTTGAAATTTAATATAATTTGAAAAAAAAACAACGAACATAAGTCCTCTAATATCTCCAGGGTCGTGAAGATTCTGTCTGACAAAGAAATTAAAAGGTATGTTAGCTCAGTATTAATATGATAAACTAATTAAATTCAAACGACTTGTCTTGGTTCTTAAATTCCGTTTATTAAAAGGAAAATCTTATCTTAATAAGTGAATATTTAATTAGGTACATTTAACAAAACATTCGGAATAAACAATAGTTAACTATTTATTTTTATTGAAAATTTAATTATAAAATTTAATGGTTATGTGAAATTTCTTATAGGGTGAAAAATTGAATCTACGGAAAGGAGACAAATACTAGGCTACATAAACAAATAGATTCTGATAAATCAATTTGCTGAATATATGAATTTGTATATAACCTCCCTACTTACAATGTTTTAAACAAAATGGTCATTAAAGGGATCTTTATCTACCTTCGGTAATAATAAAGAACTTAGCTCAATATTCTATCACAATTATCCGTCTAGTCTCTTGAATTAAGTCTTTCTTCCCTGACGTACTGCTGGTATATTTTAACCTCAGGAACAACGGTCACAATCCTGGCAGATCTCGAAAGTTAGGATCACCGGTCCCAAACCTGGTAATATAAGGCCTTGTAATGTTTCCCAATATTTTTCTAAAGCTGGTACACGTCTTTTGTGGCTCATTAATTGATAGCGGAGTATAAAATGAAAACAGTTCAAATCTTGGTATGTAATATAGCTTTAGTTATATAGAATTTTCCAAAATATTTGACATTTATACAATAATTTTGATTCTTAATTAATATTATGAACTTATTGGTTTACAATTAAATTTTCCTCCACACATAACCTTTGAAGTACACAAAATTAACTAGATTTACATAGTTCTATAATTTTAGTAAATGTAAGAAAGTCATATACTTTTGAAATTTAATTATAAATTTGACACTCTAAATTAAAAAAACAATACAAATATAATAGACTTCCAACCTTCTAAGAAATCCCAATAACAGAAATGTAACGAATTAAAGCTAGTGTCTTCAATAAATATTCAATTAATATTTTTATTATAATATAATATAATATAATTTGAATGAGTTTTCAACTAAACTTTTGTAACACAACTGTATTCCGTTATGCTTGTGACAGTTTATCTTTTATCTACATCTAACAATCTTCCATCCTATTTTCACGTCTGCGAATCTCAAGGGAAGAGCTAAATCTGTTGACCTGCAAATACTTTAATCCTGTTACTTTGATGAGCGATGATTTACTGAAAGACAATCAGAATTTGTACAGGGTATATATGAATGCATCGTATTCGAAAATAGAATTCTAATAAGAATATATAGCGCAAGTTCCCAGTTTACAGTTTCTTGTTAGTACCTTTCTACCTACACAAATTATTTATGTGTCCTTCGATATTATGGCGCAATATATGTTAGATGGTAGGGATTAATCGTGGGAATATATTTTATGTTGTCCAAGATTATTACTTGTGCTATGTGAAATGCAAAGTGTAAGATGGCAAAACGTTTATTTCTTACAATAAAATATCAGAACGAAAATTTACATAATAGTAAAAAGCGAAGAAATACATTTATACTCTATTAATATAGCAGAGTAGCACATATTGCATAATTTTGGTTTGGTTTTGAGATTATTTCAAGTTGTATTTATTAAGAATGGCTTTACATACGAGGTGCTACACAGAAATTCCCGGAATTTTAATGTGGCACCCGAAGGGATTGTAGTACAGCGCTATTGCGTTAGATGGTGTGAGCTACATTCTTAAAGAAGAACGCTCATACAATGTAAAAAAATATTCCGTTTTATGCGACATCTATGAATACTGACTGATACTATTCACGATAATTGAAGTATTAAATCCCAACTGGTTTTATTTAAAATTGTTTGGAAAAAGTAATGTAAAACCTGTACATTTGACATTACGTTATCGTAATATAAATTAAAAAAAAGAAAAACATACATTTTTTTATACCTACATCAATAATCATTTCAAATACCATTTTTTAATATCTAACACTGAGTCCATGACATTTTATAAATGTATTTATTTCTAAATTTGGGCGACTGTCTCTTACTTTCATTTTCCTGTTATGTTGAAGGTTCACTACAAACCCTCCAAGCAAATTGCAAGTCATATGGCATTTTTACTAATCTATTAATATTTCTAAGCTACAATTTTGTCCGGTGTCCTTGTTGAGGAAACATGAAATATAAAACATCTGTTACTAGTGAATGCATTACTGCATGCTGAACACTTTTTTATTGTCATAGTTCTGCAAGATATATGTGAGCAATAATTTCGAAAATAAATATTATACAGGTCAGCCAAATGTATGGGAACACCAGATTTCTGGCAAAATTATGTATTCTTTTAAAAAATAACCTTGTAGTAACTATCGCAATCGCGACATGGTACTTTAGAGATGACATTACCCGAGCGCTGACCATTAAACCGCCGAAAAGCCCTAGGGTCTGCAGAGTTCTCTTACCATTTTGGATAAGTAGTTGTTATAAACCTGGTATGTCTCTGATTTTACCAGACGTCGAAGTCTAGAAAATTCTCTGCCATACATGTAAGAACCTGAAAATTTCCATTCTTTGTGGTAATACTCTTTTAACTTAATCATACTTATTAAAGTTGAGCTGTACCATATAGAATAGCTGCATTATTAAGTCTACTAGTGTATTCTGTTCCTGCTAGTGTTTGATATCCTGCAATAATATATGGTTTCAGTGTGTAAATTACATCTCCAGGAGCTAACTTTCTGAATGTTTGTGTTTTTAATGATGTATTTCCTATAGATGAAATCTTTGGTTTCTGAGAGAAGTTGTCCATTTATAACTATCAGCAAAACTTATGTTTTCTCTTGCGATACGGGAGCAATGTTTTCCATGGAGTTCCATTATTATTATTATTACCATTATTTGAAGAATATTTAAATAGTTAATTGACGAAGGAGATACTTGTTGAAACTGCATTATAACGCTAAGAAATAAGTAATTAAACTTCTAGTTTCAAAAAATTCTTTTATTGAAAATACCACTACAATATTGTTTCGCCATACAATGGCTTCATCAGGTGGATGAATACTGAATATGTACAATGCAAGTTAGAATATTTATGTGAAAATTATTGGGGAATGGTGGTGGAAAAATTTTTACAATCTTAAATTTAGTAGAGGGGAGTTGTTTAAATCTAGTTGGTCATTTAAAGCTAATCCTAAAACTAATGTATCTATTAATTTCTAAGTTTTCTAACAGGTTAAGTTTTTTACTTTTTCCTTGAACGTGTAAAATTTAAAAAAATATCCCTAATAAGAGTTTTTGTAGTATTTCTATTCTACTCTATCACATTCATTTCATATTCTGTGCCACCAAAATTCCTAAATTCCCAGGAAATGTACTTTAATAGATTTCCAGAAAGAAGGCAACCAAGTAAATCCATTTTTAGACGTTTGTGTTACAATTTAAAAGAATACGGTTCATTTAAGAAACCTGTTAAATCTCGACATAAACATTCAAAGGAAGAAACTCAAAATAATATTTTACAAGCAGTTGTTGTAAACCCTGAAATATCTACTTGACAAATCGAAGATTACACGGGAGAAGTTAAATCTACTGCTCACTTTATTTTACGCAAAAACAAACTTCACCTCTATAAATTTCGAATTTGCCAAGGTCTTACACCAGGGGACGACGAGAGGCGTAGACATTTTTCTGAGTGGTACACCCGAATGTGTGAAGAAGACTTCAGATTCCCTTTTAAAATTATATGGTTCGATGAAAGTATGGTTACCACCAATGGAATTTTCAACCGTCGCAACACACACTACAAGGCTCAAGAAAATTCTTGTATTAAAAAAATATCCAGATATCAGCATCGTTTTGGATTCAATATGTAGCGTGGAATTCTAGATACAAAAATACTGGGTCATATTATTTATCATAACTCCTTAAATACGGCACGATATCTTTATTTATTGCAAAATGATTTAGAAGACAGTTTAAACGATTTACCTTTGACAATGGTTAATAACTGTTGGTTTCAACAAGACGGTGCTCCAGCACATAATTCTAGACAGATTCGTGAGTATCTTTCTCATCGGTTTCTCAGAAGGTGGATTGGAACTCCCAGCGAAGTGTCCTGGCCAGCTCGATCTCCGGACTTAACCCCACTAGACTTCTTCCTTTTGGGTTACATTAAAAACCAAGTTTATGGGCATTCTTTTGAAATGAGCAACAATTATTAGATTCTGTAAAGAATATTACACCAGAAATTTAACATGATGTTTTGCAATCTTCAGTTAGAAGATCATAACGTGTGTTCATTTGAAAAGTCAATCTAGGTTACTTTGATAGAATAAGATGCATATATATTAGTATGTGTTTGTTGTTCCGCAAACGTAAATCCAAATGACATTTGATAACATTTGGAATTTACTGCAAGTGAGAATTAATGAATATTAAATCACATTCTTACATGTAAATGTCGACTTATTTGATGCGTTCGTAACTACAATCCGACAAACTAAGTTTGTACCAGTATGCAGAACACACCCTTTCGCGACAACGAACTTCCTGGTGATTAGGTTAATTAATTAAGAATTTTCTTAATTCGACATTTGATAATGTCAATCACATTTGTTATTTATTTGTATGTATGAAACTGTCAAAATATACGACTTCGTAGGTTAAGTAGTAAATTTTAATTTACGACACACTTCAAAATGTTCTCAGTAAATCACATGCTACTAGATTGACTTTTCAAATGAACACCCGTTACTTATGTTTGGAAAACAATGGTAATCTGTTTGAACATTTATCATGAGTTCAGAACTGTAAAATACACATGCAATTTATAAAATAATAAATATGTATTTTGCAGAACACTATTTTAGATTGTGTTCCAACATTTACATTAAAACATTTTATTTGGTCCAATTAACTTATCTAAGCTATAGCAAACGCCAATTAAGTTGGCGCGAGGAGAGTTAGTTCGCGTAGGATTAAAAGTAGTGAGGAGATTTGTATTTGGTTTTACATCAAATTGTAAGATACCATAGGTGGCAATGTCAGATAATTCTAACCTCTTCGAAAAAAAACATAATTAAACAGATAAAAAAACATAAAACACAAAATTTAATATAAATAATGAGATTGTAATGTATAAAAAACAGGTTTTTAAGAATATTTTTATAAGCAAAATCTGTAAGCCTCGTAAGTCAGGAAAGTACAAAATGCAATTTAGAAGTCGCGCGTATCTTACGATTTCCTATAAACTCTAAGGATGTATCGTAATGAATCGTACAATGAATCCTTTTGAATTATCTGAAATACACTTCCAGCAGTTATTTTGTTTAGACAAAAGGTCTGCTACTAATTTAATTAATACTTTCGGAGCAGTTATGGACTTGCGTGGCCATATTCCACTGCATCTGAAGGTGATTATTAATTTATTTATAATTTTAGAAATTTGTTGCATATATCTGTCTTGAATTGTAGGTTTTAACAACATTACATTTTACAACCACAGGATCCTTTCAAAATCCAGTAGGTTGTAATTCTTGGATAGCACTAAGCCAAACATCAGTATGTCGAATATTAAATGAAATTTGTTCTGTAATAACAGAACATTTGTTTCCTTGTTTCCTAATTATGTACAGTTTCCAACAACAGAAGCTATGAAAAATAAAATAAAAAGAGATTAAAAAATTAGTTACCCATAAAATGTTCTATGAAATATATCTCTATTCTAGTTTCTATGAAAAATGGTGTGCTCGAAGAGTTGTGGATGTAATTGACGGAACTCATGTTGAGATACTTGCTCCCCCAGTAATTGATGTGTATCACCCACTGTATGTATATATTAACAGAAAAAGAAGATATTCTATAAATGTAATGCTTGTAAGTAAACATTATGTGTACAAACATATATTGATATAGCGAAGGGTAAAATATCATATTAAGGGCTAATTCTAAATATATATCATTTTTAGATTGCAGATTCCAATTATTTTCAAGATAATTGGATCCAGTGCTTGAAATCCAGGATCAGTGCATGATGCTGCTATATGGCAAACAAGTAATATTAGAAATTACTTAAGAGAGCAATACGAACATGGGGATACCTTAACAAATTTAATAGGTAAACAGTTACATATATGCATATATACTGAACTGTGTATTTATTTTTAATTCCAAACAGGGGATAGTAGTTATCCTCTTGAGCCGTGGCTTTTCACACCGTTTGCTAATGTACAAGAAGGCACAATTGAAGCAAATTTCAATAAACACTTAAACAAAACAGAAACGTTATAGAGAGCAAATGGTGTGCTATAGGGCAGATTTAGGTGTCTTTCTAGACATAGGGTTTTGTTATACCATCCAACTAGAGCAGCAAGCAGCAAACATTATTCATACATGTTGTGTACTTCATAATATTGCAATAAATGCTGGAATACCAATACAAGGTCACGAAATTGAATACAGAGAAAATTATGTTAATAATGGTAAGTTCATTGTAGATAAAGAAAAAAAAAATCACTGTATGCAGTAACAATGAATGTAACTAATGCTTTACTTCTTTGCAGATGCTGCTGCTATTAATAATGTGTAACTAGTAGGACCAGCTGCACGAAATGCATATTACTATGAATTGTGATTGTAATTGCTTATTGACTTATGTTCACAATCCACAGTAGTTTTGCCGAACTAGACTCAGTTGGGTGGGCACCTTCCTTGAGCTTCTTAATCTTCAGGGTTTATTCTCACGAATATCGTGGTATAAAAGAGAATAATAGGTATAAGCAATTTAAACAAACATTTCCAATTTACATATTTAATAAAAAAAAATAAAAAAAAAAACTCAATTTTACAAAGTGTAAAATTGAACTGACATAATTTTCAGTAATGAGGATAAAAAAAACTTTGATACCATATGAAGATAAAAGTTTTAAAAAAACCTCGAGTTGAATTACCGCGAACAAATATTTGAAATAAAAATATAAACAAAATTTATCAGCTGTCAACAATTACTTTACTCCCTCAAATCAAACGTCAGAAATAGAACTTATCTATTTTCGCACGCATCTAAAATTTAAATTCATGACACAACTAACATGAAGAAAAACCTAATCCCCACCTTCTATCGTCTTAGAACATTTTATTTAACCAAAACTACACAAAAAAAAGACATCTGATAATTTTCCTGAATATTCTTTTGTCCGATTACAAAATATTACAAACTAAACTTATACAGTTCATAAAGTATAAGTTTTCAGTTCGTACTGCCCAAGTGTGAACCGCAAATTGTACTTTATCTCTTTCTAACGCACATGAACACGCGCTGTAATACTACAGACGTTTGTCATTTTGAGTTAAGACGTACGTCTTTGAAATATTATATTAAATAAAAAGGATAGGTTGTCTAGGAGATAGTCTTAAAATATTCGACTTGTCAAATTATGTCAATATTGTTGTTTATTGACTTTGTTTCCGGTATTCTGACTTCTAGGTTAAGCATTCTTCCAATTTGAATATTTAGTTTATCAAAAATTACAAAATCTGTTTTTTTGAGAACAATACTGATAATAAATAGTAATATCAATTAGTGGCAATAAGTACGAAATTGTTTGATTATTACTTTGACATTTCTAACCTATTTATTTTACAGAATATTTCTTAGATGCCAAGTAAACCTCTTGGTTCTCAAGCGAAACAGCTAGTATTAAATCTTACAGCCTATTAACAGGTAAAGGAGAATGGTGGACCATTTATGTCCATCGACCGCGTTCATGAGGTAATTCACATAATCAGTTAGATAAGGCGGTATTATGAAATAAGTTTTATTTTAGAGGGTAGCAGAAGCCCTTAATATTTCTAGTAGAACGGTCTACACTATTAAACATCGTAACATTCAGAATCCAGTCTTATCGTCTCCTAGCAAAAAAAGGTCTTGTAAGAAGGCAAAAACTAAGGACTTAGCAGAAGCAACTAAAATGGAAGTTCGAAATACTGTTTATGACATGTATAAAGAAAGTATGTTTAATATATTGTAAATATTTATTACATGTTAAAATTTTTCAGAAAAACATCTTACCTTAAAAAATTGAAGCAATGTTTTGGCTATGAAAGAATTTGTTCATACATGTACAACTACTTTAGCAATATTGCTTAAAGATATTGGTTTTAAATATAAGAAAGAGTGTAACAGGAGAGCGCTCACAGAGAAATTAAATATAGTCTGAATGAGAAATGTATTTTTAAGGGAATATATGAATAACTTAAATTCAACTTTATGTCAGGTTATGTTCCTTGATGAAATTTGAATCTTTTCGAAAGAGAATAGAATGAAATCCTGGCAAAATGATAATATAAAAAGTGTTAGGAAACCCAAAGACTATGATGGTAATCGGTTTATTATTATACATATTGGCACAGAAAATGGCTTCATTAAAGGAGTTAGTCTGATTTTTCCATCAAAAACAATCACTGGTGATTACCATGGAGAAATGAATGGTGACTCCTTTATGCAATTGGTAAATGATCAGCTTATACCAAATCTTGAGGTACCATCACTTATAATAATAGATAATGCTCCTTATCATAACGCTAGTTAAAATAAACAACCAAATACCTCCTCAAAAAAACAGAAATTATGGAATGGTTGAGAAAAAAAAAATAGAAGCTATTCACCTGCAATGACTAAGAATGAATTAATTCAATTAGTAAAATATCATAAAGAAGAGAAGATATTTATTATAGGTGAAATAATGTGAGAGTGGACATGAAGTTTTAGGATTACCTCTGTACCATTGTCACATGAACGCAATTGAAATGATTTGGACTAAGGTTAAAAACTATTATAATTCAAATATTGGAAGAAATGGTTATTCAGATGAAAGAGTTAAAGAAATGTGGAATGAAGCTTTGCAACAGTGTGATGAAATTACTTGGTATAATTGTGCTAGGCATACGGAAAATTTAATTAAAAAATAGCATAGCGGGAGCAATTTCTTGATAGGGCAGAGATTGCTCCAATAATAATGTAAATGTCTCAGGTTTTGAGTCAGAATCAAAAACTGACTAGTTTTCATTCATTTTTGTAATATATACTCCATTCACATTAAAAATAACATACCTATTGCAAATAATACAAGTAATATTTTTGAGGTTTTATTTGGATGAAACAGGAAAGTTTACTTCTATAAAAGTTCACTAAACATTAATAAGCAGGTAACTATCTTATTTTGACAAAATATTTTTGTATTTATATTTTGTATAAGTTTAATATGGCTACATTAATACTGCCATAAAAACCATCAATGTGTATCATTTGCATGCACATAATATAAAGCAGCGAAGAAATTACTGCCACTGGTTCAACGAAACATTACATGATAAAGATCTCGTGGCAAAGTTTTATATGAATGAAGTTTGTTTTTTTCTTATTGGTAGTGTACTAACCTGCAAAATTATCAAATGTAGTTATCAGAAAATCCTCATATGTTTGTTAAATATTATCTTCATCTAATAAAGGATAATATGGATTTGGATTGTATTATTATACCATTATTTTCTTAAGAAACAATAAAATATTAAATGTAGACTATATAAATGTTTCTTTTATGTATAATTTTATAAATGTAATTTGACAACATATATTTACAACTTTCAAAAGGTTTTAATTCTTTTTCTAAGAGTTGCGAACATAACTTTTACATTCTTTTCCAATATATTTAAATTTATTTAAAATATAAACAATATATAAGTTAAGTAGAAATCTAAATTATTCATCAAATTAATATATTCCCAATCTTCTTAACCCAGATATAGTGCAAGAAAATGATTTTGGTAGGTATGTCGTTCTTAATAATGCAAACATTTTTAACACTAAAGATCTTTTCAATACCTCATTTCACTATTGATATCTGACTTGAAATATTTCTTTTTAAATAAATTTTTGATCGAATATTTTCGTGAGTTTATAATTATAAATAATATTTAAAATAATTTGTTCAGATATTAAAGTAATAATTTCGGCATAGTTTTCTTGGATAGAATATATTTATACAGAACTAGAAAAGAAACAATACTTTTGAACTATTAATGTTCCCACTTTACTCATTATTATTATTTTGACATGTAGGTTATGTATATGGCTTTCTTTGGTTATATTGCAAGTAGCATACTAAAATTTTGACAATATTGAAACATGACGTTTATATTTTATGATGACAAACGGTTGTTTCCGCGATTGAATACCGACTTCATTTGACTCTGCAGTACTGATTTGAATCATATGCTTCGAATTTGACCTTGAACTGAAAACTTATACTTTATGAACTATATATTTAAGAAGCTTCTGATTTCAATAGGATTATCGCTACACATATAAATATAATATTAAAATATACATACTTTCATTTTGTGTACGTCACGTCACAAAAAGTATTATAAGAGAGATTCCAGATACGTCAAATAATTTAAATTACAAGTTTAAAAGACTTGTAATAACCCGAAAATGAATTTTTACATCAAAACACCTCAAAAATACTAAACGAAGTTATCCAAACTACATTGAACAAAATTAACAATATTAATAAAAAACACCTCCTATCTGTTAAAGAACTATGAAATCTCTGAAGCATGATGAAGCCACAGGAAACAGCAAGGCATCCCTACCTAACATAAAAATATAAATCAACATAATAATAATAATATATATATCTGTATTATTATGACTTCCTGCTTGGCGCGGACTACGAACATCAAAATAGGCCCGTGCAATCTACAGACATGGACAAAAATACACATTACAATAAATTGTTATAAAAATTTTAAATTTTTTAAAGTTATTTCCCTGGAATAAAATTATACATAAATACAATAATTTTCATATCTTCTTTTGTTTCTACTGCAGGGAAAAATCCACTGCAATATGTTGAAAATAATTTACTTTGATTATGTATAGGCACTCATTTAAATGTACAGACAAATATATACTCATTAATCCTCTATACATGGTAATTTTATTTTATCTCTTTATTATAGTACAATGTAAATATTAACAATTACAACATTATGGCTTTTCTTGCAATTCAAAAGTAGGATTTTGGAACGAATACTTATCTATTTCAAATTTTAATAATTTGATTCGATTTGTTTTGGTGATTGCTTTCAAGTACCCATCTCCTACTACTTTGAGCATAGTTTGTATATTCTCATAATTTACCTCAGCTTGCTTGCTCAGATATAGCAATTCTTCGACTAATGCGGTCAAAGGTATTGTTCTATAGATAACCTTAATAGAAAGGATATGTAATGTTAAATTTCGAGAATAGATTAGAGAAAAATATTACATATGCATGTTCTTAAAAAATATATTCCTTTTTAAATTCTAATTTTTGTTGAAACTAAAGATTACATTATGAAGGAGCACATAATGGATGATTTTTGTGAAGAATTTATTATTAATGTCAATAATGACTCTGAAGATGATTTCTACGATTTTTCAAGCGATGAAGACTGAAGATTTTAAATGTTTCAAAATATATTATATTAATTTTGTCATCAGCGAAAATAAATATTTGATTATACATTGTATGCATGTATATTTGTTTTAATAAATACAAAAATTTTTCTAGGCATATGCTTGTGTATTTATCTTCTTTTAATGTCTCTAAAGTGAGATTTTGGTTAGGAGTAAAATTATAATGAGAAAAACCAAAATTAAGGTTAATGAAAACCATATTACAAAATATGGATTAATATAATAATAATTTGTACCTAAATACAAAGACTTAAATGTGTTCATTTCATTGTAAAATACAATTTATAAAAATTTGGTTACATAATACCTATTGACTTAATAATTATTTTATTCTTCGCGAAGTAATAAGTTTATTTAAAATCGACAACAAAACATAATTATTATGGTTTAATATAACTAAATATTATTTAAATTTAAAACTGCAGCCTATATTGTCAAGACTGCTCAATGTTTTTAAGGTGTTCAGTATTTTTGTAACGTCATCGCTCGCGCATCTTCAGTCTCATCCGAAAGTAATTTTACTCTATCACTAAACAAAAACCCAACAAAAAAGTAATAAATTTAGTTTTTAAGCAAAAAATAATTTCGAAAGCATAATATGTGATACACCGTTGAATGCGTAATGAAGAATGACATCAGCTCCAGGATGTATTTTTTTCTCCGTCCATATAATAAAATAAAGTTGATCATGGTTTCTCAAAACTGAAACGTCGGACTAAAAATGTAACTACACCATCTTGTAGAACTTTGAAAGTGCCAATGAAGAAGTCTGATTTATTTTTCGACAACTTGTAAAATAAAGTCAGAAACAAATAAAAACAAAAATTTTAAAAAACATTTCCCTAAATATTTGAAAAAAAATATATATAATTGAATTACGTAAATGCCATTAAAAACTCACTAAAATGCGCAATTTTTTTCCCATTGAAACAACTTCACATCTCTTGCTGTTCCCGAGATCCCCATGCAGTTCATTCTTATCTTGGACACAGTGTATATGTTAAGTAATAATGTTAATCTAATTAATCTACACCATAAATTTAAATTATATGTTTCATTACTAATCCTCTAAGTGCAACTGCTGTTCGACTAAAAAATATTACTTTTATTACTATTATTATTATTATTATTATTATTATTATTATTATTATTATTATTATTATTATTATTATTATTATTGTTATATCGCTCTTATTGAAAAATCTCATACACTGATAAAAAAAAGTGACGAGCACAGCCTGTATAATCTGAAGAAGTGGTTCTAACGCAATGAAATTTGGTATGAAAGTAGTACTAACGTAGCATAATTTACCCACACCTGGAGAGCGGCGCAGCCCTGTTGGGAAGAGATCCATTAATAGCGGGAATATCCCCCGCGAGCGGCGCGTACCATCGCTACACGAAAAGGCATGGAGTCAATAAGTCGTTGTATGGTAGCGGGAGGGATGTCCAGCCATGCTACTTCAACTCGCCTCCATAGCTCCTCAACGTTACCCGGGGGAGCCGGATAACGTTGAAATCTCCGGCCGATCATATACCAGACATGTTCGATCGGATTGAGATCCGGAGAACGTGCCGGCCATGGAAGCATCCGTACATGGTTCTCTTCCACAAAGGTCTGGGCAACATGTGCAGTGTGCGGTCGGACGTTGTCGTGCATGTATAGAAGACGTGGGCGCCGTCGAACGTAGGAAAGCACAACTGGCCGTAGCACCTCATCAACGTAGCGGCGAGCCGTCATCGTATGCTGTATACGCAACAGACGTGTACGGTCACCATGTGTAATAGCACCCAAACCATAATACCCTGCTGGCGCTGGATAGGGCGTGATTGGATGCACTATTCGAGGTGATGCTCACCACGTCTCCGATGAACCAAAATTCGCGCGTCACCGGTGCTCAATTCGAATCTTGATTCGTCGGAAAACAAAATGTGCCTCCACTCGACAACCCACTGATGTCTAGCCTCCTCCCACTGGCGCCGTGTATGGCGGTGCTCGCGATTCAGTGGAATCCGCAGCAACGCAGTCCACTTTCTAGCAAACGCCCCCGTACAGTTCGCCTACTGAGTGCGCCTTCCCTTCCTGCTGGCCAAACGGCTCCAAATTGCCTTGAGGAAGACGTACGCAAGGTGCTAAAGCGCTGTGCACAAGGACGCAATCCTCGCATGATGTGCTCGCGCGGGGCCGTCCCGCTCGCGGCTGAAGGCGCATGCGTCCTTGCTCCATCCATTCTCTCCATGCCTGCTGCACTGCCATGTGCATCCCCACAACGATTCCTCGCTCAAACTCACTCAGATAACGCAAACGGCCTTCCATCGCGCACCAAATACGACTACAACTACCCGCTTCCACCACACTAACAATAACCAATTTCTCCCTCCCCGCATCAGTCTCCACGGAGACAACTTATTGCAGCTGTCGAAGGCACTCAGTAAAAAATGCAGCCTTAGAAAAAGTCAAAACTCGCTGCGCAAACTCGTCTAGAGGAAACCTTAATGCTCCGTTAAATCTACGCATTTATCTTGACACGTTCAGATTATACAGGGTGTGCTCGTCACTTTTTTCCATTAGTGTAGATTCTTTAAACAAATATCCTTTAGTAAAGCTTTATTTTTTTTTATAAAAATACATTGTACTCGGTAATAAGTTACTCGATAATCAGTTATACAAATTAAATGATACGAGAAAATAATCAGACCGGCTTCATAGTACTGTCAGCCAGAGCTAGATTATCTTGATTGTCTGTTTCTTCTGATGAATTTATGCTCTCTCCATCAGCTTGCGCTTCAATTGCACGTAAGTTGTTTATAATGCAAGTTCCAGCATTATAAGCTCTCTCTCCCAAACTAGAACCAGTTTGTACATCCTCGCATGGTCCTATAGCTTTCCTCAAGACGGCTTTTTCATAAAAGTTAGACAAGAAATTTTCTATTTTATCGTAAGAAACGTAACCTTTTTCGTTGAAATAATTCTGTCGTCTGTAAAGGCACTCTAGAAAGTTGTAATACGTTTGGGAAGACTGTAGCATGTTCTGGGAAGTTGTTACGTTTGTTAAAATATTTGTATTCATTCCTGTTTGTTTTGAACATTGATCACTAATTTGTTCTAAGCTGTTTCTAAAAGGGGGGTGCGATTTGCACTGAAACAAAAGAACAGATCATTATATGAATAAGAAATATTTTATAAAGCTGAAATAGAAATTAAGAATTAAAATAAAATTGGTGTTTAACTTGTTGGCAGCACTTTTCTAGAGCGTTTTTCATTTTTAGATTTATGCAAGAATAATAAAAATTTAATTTTTTTAATTACCCACCTATCTCTTTCTTACGAAGCAAATATACGCATAACCATAACATAAATATGTGATAAAAGTATATTAAAATAAATCGAATTAAAATATTCTCAGCAGAAATAATTGAACAAAACGCTGGTCAATATCGTGATTTTATAAGTTAATTAATCTATATTTCTACTTTAATTTACACATGGACTTAATTTATTTTAATTTTAATACTTCTTCAAAACATAAAAGAAGCATGTTTGAGGTCATGAAATATTTTCTGTTATTTATTCGTTTTTTTTTTGTCATTTATAAACAAAATGTATAACATACTTATAAGATTAACACTGCATGTGAACTTCATAGCCTACTTTTTCATTTGGTATCGACACGGGCGACAAGACTGCATAGTGCATCAATGACTTTATTGCTGAATGTGTTATAATTTATAACTTATAAATTATAACTAATAATCTTACAAAGCAAATTAAACTAATTAGATATTTATCTAGATTCTTCAATATAAAATGAATATTCAAATAAATAGTTTTTCCACAAATTTGAACTATTTATATATATTTTATATATAACGAGCCATCGAAAAAATTCATAATTGGAGTAGACTGTGAAATTGGGTTGGTGCTTTAACCACTTCCACATAATGACATTTATTATTTGACCTTGAAACTATAAGTTTGTGTCAAATTTTTCAAAACTCTTATTAAGAATATTGTTTGTGTTTAGATGTAAATGGACAACATTTTCAACAACTTCTGTAGCTATATGTAAATTTTGATTATGATTTCGATATTAAATAAATTATTTGTTTTCGTTTTTGTTGTAGTATCATTTCAATGCCATAACCTTTTTTTTTTACAATGAAACTGTTAAGCATCAAGTAATGTGTTATAAGAGCAGACTATGTGCCCCAAACTGTTAAATTTAATAATACACATAAGGTGTATTAGATAAAAATGTAGATTTTACAAAATTAGGGCAACTTTTTACCAATACTGAAGATCCATTGTACAGATACAAAGATCACTTTAACTATGCAAATATAACATCTCTCAACGTCGAACAATCCTTCTCAGTATATAAACATATATTATTAATAGAGCTGAGGATGTTTGCGGTATAACCATGGTTATATCATGTAACCATAGTAATTTACTATGGTTACATGATATAACCATGGTTATACCGCAAACATCCTCAGCTCTAATTATTAAATTTGACAGTGTGGGCACATAGTATGCCGTCTTTAGTAATGTGTCATTATGTGGAAGTGGTTAAAGTACCAACCAAATTTCACAGTCTACTCCAATTATGAATTTTTTCGATGGCTCGTTACCTACATAAACTTAATATAAGTAACGTGTGTTCAGAAACATTCGAAGTCAAGTGGGCTCTGAACAAAAAATCGTATATCTTTACTTAAGTATCTGATTTGTAATAATTATTAAATATCAACGGTTGTCTGTCAAAAATCAATCTATCTCAGACATGACTTCATATTTTCAAGGACTACTATGACTTCAAATGTTTATCAACACCCGTTATAATATGTAAATGTATATTCATTTCTTTCCTTTAAACTGTTTTGACATTTAATAAACAACGCTTTCTGTGTACTCCGATATGGTCTAGTGGCTAGGATACCTGGCTTTCACCCAGGAGGCTCGGGTTCGATTCCCGGTATCGGAATTTTTTAATTTTTTCTTCAACAAGAATAAATAAATTGATTCCTATTTTTCTATAATAAATAACAATTATTATTCTTTTATACTGCCTCCATCCCAACTTAGTTATTGTTATTACACATATTACATATACAATATATAAATTTTAACGCCATGAAAATGTGTATATATAGCCAGTTCTCACTTTAAAAAACAGTACAGCCTCTATGGGACCATATGTATCCCTTTCTAATTATAGAAAGGCATTCTAATAATAGAATTAACATATTTACTAGTGTGCAATGTTGTCGTATTCTGTTAAACAAATTGAATATAGTGAAATTAGCTGCATCATTCACCATGTTGTTTTTTGTTGTCACAAGTCATTTATCTGTTACTTTTTGTCCTTATTAGAATAAACAATACCACTTTCAAAGTGTCTAATATACTGGCTTACAGGCATAGCATAAGTTTTATGTAAACAATGGACTAGTTACGTTAATAATATAAAATTGAAATATGCTTAATACCTGTGTGCAACAATGATTGACACGTCTGAAGTTGTAGCTTCATTAACGCGATATCAAAAATATATTTGCCATATATGAATACTTATTTCCTACATATGTCAGAAAGCGGTAAAATTGTCAATTTTTTCAATACATATGTTTCTCTATTTTCTGTTTAGTATTCTACATATTGAAACCTTTCTTTCTAAAGACATATTGTCTACCTGCTCGGAAAAAATTGGTATGTAAAATCATTTAAAATTAATGCGTGTAAAAATAAATGATAAATGCATGTTACTTTCAGGTTAGAATGTTCACCGACCTAACACCACTTGACTATTTTATGTTTGGTCATTTAAAAAATAAGGTATTTAAAAATTGCATTCATACAATAGAAGAATTAATAGAAGTTGTGACGAATGAAGTAAATGCCATAACACCAGAAAAGTTTTCAATAATATGAAATCTCGCATTAATTTATGTGTACGAACCAATGGAGAACACTTTGAACATATGTTGTAAATATTGTTTTTCTACAAACACCGTTAAAAGTTGACATTTTGACACGGCTAACTTCAATTAAAAATGCGATTTTATAGCGTAGAGTGTTAAAAGTAGTACTTTTAACACTAGTGTTAAAAGTAAATTGACATGACAGTTTGTCAAAAATGACAACATATATTAAAATGATTGAAAATTACATATTTCTTGGATAATTAATATTAAATGTACAATAAAAAGGTATTTTTAATAATATAAAATATTATTAAAAATCTGGTGTGAAGAACACAAATACAGGTTCACTATTAATATTTTTGTGAACGTGTCCGAACATATCCCTCCCCAGAGACGTAGATACGTATTTCGCCTTTCTACAGGCTCATCGGTACGCCCCTGCTGGAGAACGGATATCTTCAGACACATTCACAAAAAAGAACCACATCGCCACATCACAGAAATTATCCAGACCGAGCGTAGAAGTAAATTCAGCGCTGCCTGTTGTCAGACAGCCGAGCCGAAGTACCTCGCCCCGTCCACATAACCAATGTGAAGTAACGACGCCCTTCCAAAGGTGGAACAGCCATCTCTCTAGAAACTGCATTTTGTTTGTGTCTTCACTCATACTACGGACTAACCGCATGTGTAATGTATCAGAATAATTGAAACATACATGAGTAGGTAAACCCCACCAGTTTTGTATAATACAAAGGTATTTTTAATAATATAAAATATTATTAAAAATCTGGTGTGAAGAACTCTCTACGTCTCTGGGGAGGGACATGTTCGGACACGTTCACAAAAATATTAATAGTGAACCTGTATTTGTGTTCTTCACACCAGATTTTTAATAATATTTTATATTATTAAAAATACCTTTGTATTATCCAAAACTGGTGGGGTTTACCTACTCATGTATGTTTCAATTATTCTGATTAAATGTACAGTTTGTGTAATTTCAGATATTTATTTCCTGTGTTGCAGTACTTTCAGAATTATTATTCTCGCTATTACTTCATTTTCTTTATTAAAATACGAACTCATCCTTTGAACTCATACGAACGAAAATACGAACTCATGAAGTGTGACTTAATTTGACGTAATTTAACGGCTGCGTCCAGTTGTGTCAAAACGTATTCATGAGCTGTCAAATTTGGTCAGTGGAGTTTCTTTATATTTTATAATAAAAAATGTGTTTGTAGAAAAAATATTGTACGATACACATGTTAAAAATGCTATTTTATTTCACTCGTAAATTGCGACACGAGCGTTAGCGAGAAATAAAATCGCACTTTTAACACTTGTATCGTAAATAACTATTATAATCTTGTATGTTTTATATTTAATAAATGTTTATTATTCTACTCCAGTGTTTATCTAATCTTCTTTGATTAGGTTCATAACTAACTAATTTGTTGTTAATACAAAATAACCTAATTGAACAGCGTTTAATTGTCATTAATTTCAGTCCTTTCTCAAATGTCAATTGTGACATCTGCCTGACATCTGCATCCAATAACTGACATCTGAATCATTAACACTGTTACTTTATAATGCATTTCTAAATAGCTTGAACCAAGGTCTATCGTGGCTTATGTGGTAAAGCAATGGTCCGGCAAACCGTAGACTTGGGTTCAAGTCCAAACGTAGACAATATTTTTCAATTAAAAATTTTCTATGATTTGCTTTGTAATTTGTAGACAGCAATGTTTACATCCCCATTTACTTCGCAATTACATACTAATTTGATATTTGTAAATATTTCATATAAAAGCCTAAAATCTCCAAGAATTTATCAATGGATATATTTAATGTACGGCTAAGAAATTATGTAAACACTCATTTAGCTCTGGAGTAATAATTATCAATTTCAAACTTTTAAAACTGACATTTGCTTTCAAAATACTGATATCTGCTTTCAATAACTGACATCTGCTTTCAAAACAGACATTTGCTTTCAAAACAGACACCTACTTTCAAAAACAGACATCTGCTTTCAATAACTGACATCTGCTTTCAAAACTGACTTCTGCTTTCAAACCTGACATCTGCATTCAATAACTGACATCTGAATCATTAACACTGTTACTTTACAATGCATTTCGTATGATTTGCTTTGTAATTTGTAGACAGCAATGTTTACATCCCCATTTAGTTCGCAATTACATACTAATTTGATATTTGTAAATATTTCATATAAAAGCCTAAAAACTCCAAGAATTTATCATTTCATATATTTAATGTACGGCTAAGAAATTATCTAAACATATATATATATATATATATATATATATATATATATATATCACTCAAAGCGCAGGTAAAGTGCATGTCCCGAACCTCTCGCACGGCCACACCTTTTTGAGCCGACCGAGAATGGCGGTCTTTAGTGATTACCTCTATGAAAATTGTTTTGATTCAAGAAATTTGGATTTCTTAGTGCATATGTACTTATTTCTTTAATTTTATTGTAATTTCAGCTTCATTTTGTACCATTGCTGGGGATGACAGCTTTGTTATCAAAACGTGTTTAAAATTTAGCAGTTATTTATGCATTGTGGAGAACTAAGATACAAAGATACTAATCTGTTTAGCGAGAAGTCGTAGGGCCTATAGCTCGGTTGATTTGATGGCACTTGCGTGGATAACAAATTTAAGACAATATAAAGGAGAACGCAGCATGAAACGAGAGAGATAGACATATTTTAGCCACGCCTCGCGCATCCTGGGTGCCTTTAGAATGTAGATATTAACCGAGCTGTACACCAATGTATTTATATCTGTTATTAACAACAACTTGCAAATAATTATTTTCTATAATTAGTAAATAAACTCTATTCTACATTTAACGAGTTCTTATAATTTAATTAAAGCAAAATATTAATATAAATAAAACTTTTACCTTTAGTACAAGAAACGCGGAAATCAAAATAAACGCCAGGAAGGACTTCATCATCACCCGAATCGTATATTAATGCTAGTAAGACTAGAAGAACTTTAGATCGTCTACAACTTATGTTGCAATAACTTCTTCATTATCGCCGAATTGAAGATAATAATTAATCTTAAAGGCGTAATAAAATAATGTATTTATTTATCTTCGTTTGCTTTATAGTAAATAACATATGTCGTATATTAACTTTATTATAAACAAGCATGTTACAGTTACATAATAAAAAAACTATGCAGTATTGACAACAATATTTTATATTGCTCAAAAGAATTAGCGGATATTTATTATTTTGATTAAAAATGGTTGTAAATATTAAAGTAAATAGCGTTTTAATGATAACAATACTTAAATGACTTCTTATTTGACTAAGTATAGGCAAAAATAAAGTTTCATATTAGCATTTTGGGAAAATAAACATTTTTATGTAGGAATAAGAACAGTAAATTACAGACTTGACAAAGGTATAATTTTGGTAATTGTTATAAAAAATTAAAATTAATCAATTGGATGGCCAACATGGCTTGACATTATGCTGGCATGGAGTAGAACAAATTATCAAACAATTCTTGAGGAATGTTGATTCACTCTTTTCTAAGAGCAATTTGAACTTCTGCAACTGAACGAGGTGCAAGATTTCGTGAGGCTATACGTTTTCCTAATGCATTCCAAGCATGTTCGATAACATTACCGTCCGGGGAATTGGCTGGCCAGTCGATTCTATCGATTGCTACTTCTTCAAATCAATTGTTAACAATATTTGCTCGATATGGACGAGCATTATCATCCATATAAATGAATTGTTCTCCCACCGTTCGTGCATATGGGAGAACAAAGGCTCTCAGTATCTCATCCAAACACCTTTGAGGTAAGTGGACCATTCTAAATGAAATACAGTTCGGTATGGCCTCCGATACTTATTCCGGCCCACGCCATCGCACCGCCACCGTTATACCGAGGCATTTCCCGGACAAATTGAAGGGTATTTTGTGTCCCTGGTTCACGCCAAGTAAAAACACGTCTGTTATGTGGGTGCACACTGAATCTTGACTCGTCACTAAACAAAACACGGCGAAACTTTTGCCGGTGTTACTTTAAGTCCCAAATATTATTTTTGTCATTTTGAAGAAATATCCGCTAATTCTTTTGAGAAGTATATATATGCGAGGGATATTTGATTGAAACGTTACTTTTAAATAAAAACCTATCCTTGGATTAAATAAAAACGTTTTATTTTTCTACGTAATTGCTCCTTTATGCTTTTTGTGGTGTTTTTTTATTGATGGAACGTTGATTAGCTGTTCGTTGTGTGAGATAGGTGTCAAAGTGACATTTTTAGACTATTATTATCTTATTGTATTCATTACTTTGTTAAATTATTAGTAGAGTCGGCAAAGAGTGGCAAGTTTCAGTGTTTCAGTACGGAGAACAACGTGGAGGGGCCTAGAGGCCGTATCAAGGCAAGCGTTCAGTAACGTTTACGTACTCGCATCATTTATGTTCGTGAGTTTCATGAGTGAGCATAGGCGATGCGGACGCATGAATATTTACACATAAAATAATGATAATAGTACATTACAATTCAAGTTTCATAAGTAAAGACGGCAGACTATGTGCCCGAACAGTAGCGTGATGTGGAGGGATCGAGTAGAGGCGTACCACGATCAATTCAGTTGCCGTTGAGACGTTGTAAGCGATACATTGTTAACACAATCGTGTTGAAAATGTCGGGAGTGCGTAGAAACAATGCATCGACTCGGTTGCATGCTAACGTAGTAAAGAAATTTTTACATCGGTTTCCCGATTTAATATATGACGGTACCGTAGTGAAATGTTTAGTTTGTGAAACAACTTTATTAACTTGGAAAGCAAGTCAGTGCCAAAGACATATAAATAGTGACAAACATAAATCGAATAATAGTGGACGCAGATCATATAATAAATTTGTGTGTTATTTAACAATGATGTTAATTGCGACCAATATACCAATGCAGAAAGTGGAACACCCAATGTTTCGTCAGTTTTGCAAGAAATACAATCCTACGTGGAAATTACCAGCAAGAAGTACGCTACGGAATTACGTACCGTCAGTACGTGAGAGAATTGTAAATTGTACGAAAAATACGGTAAAAAAAAATTCCTGTGGTTAACAATAGACGAAACCACAGATATTAAAAAACAGTCCATCCTAGCCATTCTAGTACGGACGCTGACTCCGCAAGGACCTTCTCCTCCTTATTTACTAACCTGTAAACGAATGCAAGGGTGTACTGCCAGAGCGATATATGATGTATTAATAGAAACACTACACAAATTTGAGATTTTACCGAAGCAAGTGTTAATGTTAGTTACCGATGCTGCCAAGGTTATGTGTTCCACGGCAAACTTACTCAAAACGATTCAACCAAGCCTGCTGCATGTCACATGTTTGCTTCACGCTTTACACCTTGTAACAAACACTATACGTACAACTTATCCTGATGTGGATCAACTGATAGGACAAACGAAAGCGGTTTTTCTTAAATCTTCGAAACGTATTCGGCTATTTCATTCGCTGTGTCCTGATATACCCGAGCCGCCGCAACCAATTCTTATACGATGGGGTACTTGGTTAGAAGCAGCATTTTATTATTATAAACATTTTGAAAAAATTAAATCAGTGATTTTACAACTAGATGCCAAAGAAGCAGCTGCAATACGGCTCAGCCAGGTTCAATTTAACAATCCTCAAGTTGCAGCAAATTAAAAAATTATTTACGACAGTTACGTTCCAATACTGGACGCAATAAAAAATTTACAGAACACTGCGCTGTCCTTATCGGACTCATTAGCAATTATTGACCACGTAAAACTAGTGCTGCATATCCTTGAAGATGAAAAAAGTGATTGTGTCCGTGAAAAATTTAACAGTGTATTAGATAAAAATGTAGATTTTACAAAATTAGGACAACTTTTTACCAATACTGAAGATCCGTTGTACAGATACAAAGAGCGCTTTAACTATGCAAATATAACATCTCTCAACGTCGAACAATCCTTCTCTGTATATAAACATATATATACGTCGCTACGTACGAACCTTTCCGAGACTAATACAGAAACATATATTATGGTGCAGTTTTTTCATCGCGCACATCCGCATTTTTTTGCAACAATGTAAACATGTTTGGTAAGTTATTTATGTTTTTTCTTAACGTTTTGTATAGGGATTCGATATATTTATTTTTAAGTAAGCGCACTGTTATTCTGCTAAACTCTCCACGCAACGCCACTGCTGGGGCACATAGTCTGCCGTCATTATTCATAAGACATTATTTTTGCGCACGAGTTCAAGGTTTAGAAAACGAGCCGTAGGCGAGTTTTCTAAAGAACAACTTCGCAAAAATGTCTTATGAAACGTGTATTTTATACTATTTTTTTCTGTTCCGCCTTTTAAATATTAAAAAATGTTTAAAATAATAGTCACGTTCAATACGAATATTTTAGATATTTTATTTCTTTGACGTTGGCTACGCTGACTTATAATTTGAACATTTCAAATACTTGAAATATTGTTATGGGTTTTGAAATTTAAATCTTAAGAGTTTAAGACTAATTTATGTAACTATCTAACATCAAAATGGACGAAATAAGTAATTGCACACCGCCACAGCTTCGGAAAATTGCAGAAGACAATTTGGAAAATCTTCTGCCAAAAAAATCTCGACACATTTATAAAAAGGAAAATAACCAATTTATAACTTGGTGTAAAGAAAATAACATCGTGACTGTTACAGAAAACATTACGATTGCCTATTTGACAAAGAAAGTAAAATAAAAAAAGCATCTTCCTTGTGGTCCAAATATTCGATGTTAAAATGTTGTTTGAATATTTATAAAAATACAGATATCTCTAAATTTTCTAAACTAATAGCATATTTAAAAAGATTGTCTGAAGGCTATGAGCCTACGAAATCGAAGATTTTTGAAATAGAGCATATTAACCGATTTATAATAGAAGCCGATGATAAAACATATTTAGCAATGAAAGTAAGTAATAAAAACATAATTATAGTAGTATTTTACTAATTTTGTACATTATTTTGTTATAGTAGGCAGATTAAAATTATGTTAGGCCATTCTTATAATGGGCTTTAATGGAGCTTGCCGTCGTGAAGAAGTAACAAACATGATTATAGATGATATACAGTTTAAAAATGTAGTCATAATGGTTGACGTTCTAAAAACTAAAACTTATGTTCCTAGACAATCTATTATAACTCAAAGGTTATTTTTGAATTTGGTGAAAAAATATTATCATCTTCGTCCCAGTCATGTTACACATAGGCGTTTTTTCCTGCAATATAAAAATGGTTTGTGTGTAAATATTCCAATAGGTATTAATACAATAAGAAAAGTACCAAAAAGTATTGCTACTTACTTGAAATTACCTAAACCTGAACTCTTCACTGGACATTGCTTTAGACGATCCAGTGACACATTTGGCTAATAGTGGAGGAGATTTAATTACCATTAAGCGCCATGGAGGATGGAAATCTTCCGCTGTGGCTGAAGGTTACATTAATAATTCCATCAAGAAAAAATTAGACGTTGCTGAAATACTATCTAACACTGCACCTAATAAGTCTACTAAAATCACAGAGAATCCATCAACTTCTAATTCAACGGACAGTGATTTATTAGTTATTGTGAATCAGCAGGTAATCCAGGTATTCAAGCAAAATATAGTGTGTTCCCAGAATCTGCCTGGAATATCTATTAATGCCCACTAATCTTCTAGTGTTACAGTAAAAGTACGAGTATATAAGAATTGCAGTATTCACAATGATAAGTAATCTCAATAGAAGTATTTATAGCGTCTAGCTTTGTTAACGAATTTATAGATACACTCCTTTAGCAAGAGTCTATCGAACGCCTTCTATTACAGTTCTCGACAAATAAAGCGGGACACGTCTTATTACGATTTTGGCTTAATTTTATTTGTGTAAGTAAGTCTTTTTCTAAAACAATTAATGTCATGAACTTCCTTGTCATTACATATTGCTATGAACTTTTCCCCACAAATATTTTGAAAAGTTTAATTATTTTTGAGTGTATTATTATTTTAAATATTTTATATATTTGACTTGCGCAGTTTTAGAATGCCGTTTGATCTGCTGTGGACGATTATAAAACTGTTTTTTTAAGCGTAGCCTGCGTGCTAGCTGTATCCAGACACAAGTGTTCAGTGAAGTACGAAAGGTGTGTTTATTTAAAGATAAATCTTTATCTTTGTTTTAGTAATTTCGGTTTTTGTTTTTTGATTTAATTGTGTTTTTGTTAAATCATTACCGATTTATTTACGAGTTTGTGAATCTCGTAATTGATTTTTAACACTTTCTTACCCATGTGTCTCGAGTATATGAACATATATTTCTTACGTAAGTAATATATTTTATAAAAGATATCTTATTTTTATATTGAACGAATTAAATATTGTAATTTTTCTATTGTATTATTATTATCGTTCTGAAATTTAATCTGAGTTATTTGATATAAATGACAAAGAAGGTTTTTTAAAATTTCTAGTATAAAAAATACATTTCTGTAAATGTAAAATTTAAGTACGCTTGGGATATCAAGGGCATTTTTTTTACATATGGTTGCACATGCGTTAGAGTTTGTTTCGGTCTGACAAATAGTTTATTTTGATTTTATTTCTTGTGGAAGAAATTAAGAAAGCATCTTTGTAATTTATTAGTTTTAATTTTGATCGGAAGTCATAAAGGTTTTTGATCGCATGCTGCGGTCATTTCCATGCGTTATTTTTACCTTTATAATATTGTTAAATGAGGCAATATTAATCTTTATACTTTATAAATATAAATTTTTTTTTTGTATTAAAGTTTCATTTAAATTTTATTGTGTTTATTATTATTTAACCTTATTTCAAGAAAACAAGTGACTTAAAGATATTACTAATTTTCTCAAATAAATTTTGAGTGGCGCTCAACTAAATTAATCTTTTGTCCACATTTCCGATTGGAACCCTGGAAGGAAAGCAGTACCATTTTGAAAGTAAACTGACTGAGTATCCTAGCTGGATAGATTTGTCGAGAATTGTGAATAAGCAAATTTCAAAATCACAATTCATAGCAATATGTTATAAATGTCAAATATGTATGGCGTTTAATAGCAAGACGCAGGAATTATTTCGCATAGTACAAACGGCCTGGGCTGAAATACCTGGAAATCATGTCATTAATTTAGTAAGATCAATGCCTGAAAGAATTAATGCTGTGATAGAGATAAAAGGTGCTCCTACAAAATATTAATTTTGATAACACGTTTATGTTATTATAATTTTCAATAAAAGGATTTTTTTAAACTTTTCGTCATTTAAATAAATATGATTGGATTGTGGTTTTGAAATTTGGATACTGTCAAAACTAAAATTTTATCTATTGCTAACTTCAAATCATATCAATAGCTGTAATCCCGACTTACAATAATTAAAAAAAGTGTCCCGTTTTATTTGTCGAGAACTGTATGTATAATTAGTACTAATAAAGTTTTAGCAAATGTCTCTACTATTCTCTATAATTTTTATTTACATTTTTATTACTGTCAAACGTTCATATCTAACCATATCTAACTTTTAAAACAATTTAGTTCTATGATTTAGTTACTTGTTACACTTGTAACCAACTTCGAAAAAAAAAATTAGAGTGAGGTAAAGTAATACATTACGATACTGTGTAACCAAGCAACGGGGTATCGTAATTAGCACTTTACGACACCGGAATAGAAAAATAGATATTTATGTATTAAGGGAATAAACGACAGTTTTAATCCCGAGACAGTAAGTAATGCCTGAGCGACAGAAGGGAGCGAGGGCATTTTCTGTTGAATGATTATAGACATTTATTCCCGAATTACATACAAAACTTTTCTCCCGACCTTAAATGTAATAATTTATTTCATTATTAGTTTGACAGTTGATTGATAGATTGATCTGATGTTATTCAATTAAGTTGGTTTGTCATGAAAATGTGCATAGTTTCTGGTTACTAAGGTAAAACGAGTTTGTTTGTGTCTTATTTTTTTCCAAAAAAACGCAGTCCGTTTAAGTTATTGTGCAAAAATGAATATTAATGGCAGTGAAGGAGATAATTTTCAAGTGCCTGCAAATATTTCCATAGCTGCACGAGAAATAACGACTAATTTAATACCGGCAAAGTCGAAGAAATTGTATGAAAAGGCATATGAAGATTTCATAAAATGGTGCGATCGTAGAAGTGTCAAGGGGGAGAACATGGAAGATATTTTGCTGGTCTATTTTTCTGAGCTTTTTGGAAAGTACAAGGCTTCTTCTTTGTGGTCCTGCTACTCCAAATTAAGATCAACTCTATTAATCCATCAAAATTTGGACATTAGTAAATTTTCAAGATTAATAACTCGATTAAAACGAAAGTCTGCTGGTTAAACCAAAAAAATCTAAGATCCTCAGTAGAGCCCAAATATTACAGTTTGTAGAACAAGCGCCCGATGATAGTTATTTGATGACCAAGGTTAGTTTCATTTAATATTTTACCAATATAAAATATTTGAGTAAAATCAATAGGTTGCACTAATTATGAGTATTTGTGGAGCAATGAGATGTCAGGAGCTTCTTTATCTTTCTACAGAAGATATTGAAGAGAAAGAAGATGTTTTAATTGTTAATATAAAAGATACTAAAACTAAAATTGACCGATCGTTCCACATTTTGAATACTGAGAAAAAATCGTTAAATTTTATTGAACTATATAGAAGATATATAGAAGATATGTATTTCTTCGACCAGTTCATACTAATCACCAACGCTTCTTCATATACTATAAAATGGAAAATGCATCATTGGTACCATCGGTAATTGCAGCGTATTTGGAATTGCCTGATCCCGACCTATATACAGGCCACTGTTTGAGACGCACTTCTGCAAGTCTTTTAGCAAATAGTGGGGCTGATATTCTTACTGTTAAAAGACATGGTGGCTGGAAGTCAAGTAGTTATCATGTACTCAGAACGACCAGTGGAATAATACTGAACAAGTGTGCTTTGATACGGACGCTTGAGTTTCCGTGGCGCGCTTCTCCCCTCTACGTTGGTCTCGGCACTGCACTGCAAATTGCCCCTCTTTGCCGAATTTGATAGAAATGACAATGAAGGATTCTAACGCCAATGTAAGAACGGAACAAGGAATGACGAAAGATATAAAAATAAGAATAGGAGTAAGAGAGGGAGATGCTTTATCGGCACTACTTTTCATAATCGCACTGCATAGTAAGGAAAATTGGCAACTTTAGCATTTGCATCTTGTACAGATAGTTGCATATGCGGACGATGTTGCATTAATAGCCAGGAAGAGGGAGAAACTGCAACGGGTAATAAGAATAATCGTGCACGAGGCGAGGAAAAGAGGCCTGGAGATAAATGAGAAAAAAACAAAATATATGTGTTGTAGCAGAAATGACAGAGATGAGGAGTTGGAGCTGTGGAAGTTACAGTTTTGAAGAGGTGAAAGATGTCAACTACCTGGGAGTCATAATCAATAGGCGGAAGGAGGCGGTTGACATAAAAGAAAAAATCCAGAAAGGATATAGAGCCTACTATTGTAATAAAAAGCTGCTGAAGGAGAAAAAATTAAGTATGAAGAACAAACTCAGATTATATAAGACACTCATTAGGCCAGTAGTAGCATACGCATATTCCCAAGCTCCCTCAAGAGGGAATTGGTGAAATTATGGGTCCTCTATGGAGATATTCAGGTCTAGCCATGCTATGGGTTATATCCCTAGGGCATGGAGAGAAGCTAGGGTAGTGTTTATTCCGAAGCCCGGAAAAGCAACATATACACACCCTAAATCATTTAGATCAATTATTCTTACCTCTTTTATGTTGAAGACTATGGAAAAAATGATATATTTAAATATTAAAGAAGGGCTCTGGATAGATCTCCTATACACCCACTGCAATGGGCATACCAGATGGGAAAATCAGGTGAGGGTGCCCTGCATAGCCTGGTGAGGGCTCGAAAGGAGCCTACACTACAAGGAAATTGGACTTGCAGTCTTCACCACATGCAACTGGGTTCATAACATGCTGCGTAGCAGAGTAGTTCATGCCCAAATGCAAAACAAAACGATCTCCATGAGGACAACAAAAGGTGTCCTCAAGGAGGCGTATTGTCACCACTACTATGGAGTCTAGTAGTTGATAATGGATAAGCAGGGGTTCACCGATGGCATTGTCATAGTGTCCCAGGGGAAATTCCCGGGGACAGTGGCGAGCATCATGCGAAATGCTCTGCGAATTGTAGAAAAGATGGTGCCTTGAGGAGGGATTAACTGTCAATCCTCAAAAAAACAAGTTGGTAGCCTTTACCAACATGAGAAAACTAAATGATCTGGGCAGCATAAAGCTGTTTGGACAAGAGTTAGAACTAACCAATGAAGTGAAGTATCTAGGCATAACACTTGATGCGAAACTGAATTGGAGCAGACACCTAGCCAAAGTGGCAGACAGGGCGGCGCAGCTCTTCTGGAGATGCAGAAGAGCTATTGGCAAGACCTGGGGACTAAGACCAAATGTGGTACACTGGTTGTACACAGCAGTAATAAGACCAACGATTACCTATGGGGCAGTTGTCTGGTGGAGGAGGACGGAGCGGACATCGTCGGTGGGGCTCCTCACAACTCTCCAGCGACAGGCCCTGTTGGGAATCACGGGAGCTATGAACAGCACGGGAACCGCTTCCATGGAGGCCTCCGCTGGAACTATTTATAAAGGCGGAGGCAATGGCTGCGATACTGACGCTGAAGGCCAATGACGTATGGTGTCCTAATAAGGTTGTAGGGAGCCATACAGATATCACAGGAACTATACTGGAAGAGCCGATATTTCAAATGCCGGTGAACAGTATGGCACCTGAAATTATGTTTACAGCTAAGCTGAACATACTTATACCGACCAGGGAACAGGCAAAAAGTCGCTCGATCGATTGTGGTGCCGGCACCTGGTACACTGATGGATCACAATCTAGTCAGGGAGCAGGTGCAAGCATATATGGAATGTGCCCTGGAAGGAAGATATCGATATGTCTGGGGAAACATGCTACGGTTTTCCAGGCCGAATTGTTAAAAGTCGCAGCCTGCGCCGATGAAATTCGGGAAGCCGGCTGCGCAAGCAAAAAAATTAACATAATGATTGATAGTCAGGCGGCTATTAAAGCCATTATGAACCCATCTACCAGGTCTAAGCTGGTGAAATATTGTAAACAGGTCCTCAATAACCTGGCACAAGACAATACAGTGTCGCTGATATGGGTGCCAGGACATGAGGGAATTAAAGGCAATGAGATAGCCGACGAACTGGCCAAAGAAGGTACTAATAGGAACTTCATAGGACCAGAACCTGTATGTGGAATCACTAAGGATTCCGCTAAAAGGGAGATCTGGTCATGGCTAGAAAAAGAACATAAAAATAAATGGAGGTTAACGGAAGGTCAACTCCATACCAAAACACTACTAAGGGGGCTGGACGGGAAGTTTTCAGCCAACCTAATTCGTAGTAGCTAAAAAGAAATTAAAATAACTACCGGGTTAATAACCGGACATTGTCCTTTAAGGAAGCATTTGTACACCATGGGCTTGGTTAGCGAGCCCTGGTGTAGGAGATGTGAAAAACAGGAGGAAACTAGCCTTCATGTAATATGTACGTGCGAGGAACTGAAGGAACTCAGACAGAAATATTTCGGGAGAGATCTATTGGATCCTTCGAGTATACTTAAACTTCCCCTGAGGAGGATAGTGGAATTGAGAGATCTATTGGGGATAGTACAAAGAGCAGTGTGCTCAAGTGCCTGGACGTGGTGGCGTCCACCCCAAAACAGAGAAGAAGAAGAAGAAGCATACGCCGCGAAGATGGCATCATTCACAGTGGGAGAAGAAGAAAAGCTAAATATTTTTGAACGCCGTGTAATAAGAAAAATACTAGGTGCAAAAAAGACGGAAAATAACGAATATAGAGCTTTGATGAACCATGAGATATATATGAGATATAAACTATTAGTATAGAAAAATATAATGAGAGAAACCGAGGCTTTAAGAATAAGATGGTACTGTCACATAATGAGAAGAGAGAGAGGAGCACCGATAAGAGAAATAACAACATGGCAACCAGCGCAAAATATATTGAGAAGGCGGCCCAGAAGTGTATGGAAGGAACAAGTAGAAGAAAACTTAAAAACGCTAAATGTAGAAGGATGGAGACAACAAGTGACAGACAGGAAGAAGTGGTAGAAAATGGTATAGATGGCAAGAAGTCACTAAAGTCTGTTAGGAAAAAAAAAAGGAGAATGTGGACTAATCCACCGCATTCATAGAGTTCCTTCCACCCCGAAATGTTTTAGCTTTAATAATAATAAATAAATTCCTTAAATGGGGATTTACTTTTAATAGTTCTGGTTAAATTCGAACACTCCACGTAGATATGACAAAGCTAAAATATTTATAATATAAATTGGAATGGAGTTCGTATATTATAGTAAGGATATTTGATCATTATTAGTGTAATATTGGGAAACGAGATAATATTTGAGGCTTAAAATAGAGTTCAGATCACTAGTGTTGTAATGCTACTGTTGAAATTATATTACGCAAAAATATAATACTCTGTTTGAAGTAACAAGTGATAAAAAGAATTTCACATAAACTTCCATGATAAAACTAAGTATAATTTTTAGAGACAACTGTAGCATTTACACTTAAACGTTACATACATGTAATCGTGTTTACAATTCAGTAGGTAACTCGCGTAGTATCGTAGTAAATCTTTCATTTGACCTCATGAGTTGGGCACGTTGTTAACTTCTTATGTCCACAAAGAAAAGTAGTTCACAAGTAATTTAACATACAAGTACATTTGTATACACAAAGATTCTATATATTTTGTCATGAATTGCATTGTGTATCATTTAATCACAGGTGTGACGCAATATTCACATTGCGGAAGGTGAATGAGCCCAGATTTTAAATACAGAGAGAGCTAAGCAGTTCTCAATTAGTGTGCCGTCGTTTCCTGGATGCGATTTTTTTTCCGCTCTCCCGTAGTAAAAGTGGTTCAATCGCAGTGGTCAAGTTAATTATACTACTTATGTACATTTAGATATGTCTCGACTTCGAACTTGTATTGTAAATGACTGATTGATAAAGTTTCTAAGTTCTCGACTTTATAAGGTATCAAGTGGCGGTGAAATGGTGAAAATAACGTTATTCATTTGCGTTTTGATTATTATGAATGTCAAAGTAAGTACCTGGAATAATACTTTTATAAGTCCTCAAGTCAAATTTAAAAAATTTATTGTATATTGTGTGATATATGCATTAATATTGGAAATAATTGTTAAAAGCTGGTATACGCTACAATTATTTTATAATTTTATTTGTATTTTATTTCAGTACATTTGCCTTTTCCTTTTTTAATAGATCTGCTAATAAAATGTAACATTTAATATTCATGTATGTAGATATGCAGTCAGGTAGTTGTTATTCAATGTAAATTTTAAAAAAAACTTGTTCTATTACCTGTATCACATTGCAGGCCGTTATATTTACATGCTACGCTAATGAATCTAACAGAACAAATTTTCTTTTAAAATAAATTAAATTAAAAAACTTGTTCCATTCTTTTCATTCTTATTAAAGTTATTACTAAAGGCCGGATTATATGCAAAAAAAACCTGAAAATATGCAGATGTTTTAGCGTAAATATGCACTTCCTTATCAAATATATATAGAGTAAAAAAATACGAGGAATGTTAGAAAATGGAATACTGTAGAAAAAAATATTCTATTATGTTTACTACATGTTTATTTAGAACATTTTACCACATAATTAACTATGAAAACAGTTTACAATCACATATTTCTCAAAGTTTTCAACATAAAAATTGTGACGTTTGTTTGAAAACATGTAGGGGAAGGCAGGGTAGAATGATAACTTCAAAGTCATCTTAAAAATTTTAAAAACCAAGAAAAATTTAAATACGCCGAATAGTCCATAGATGATGTGATACTACATCATAAAAAAGAATCAAAAATGGAAAGAATGGCAAAAGATTAAAGTAAATTTTAGATATTTAAGATATTGCAATTTTCTCATTCTGCCCCTCAGGTGGGGCGAAATGAGTTTTATGTTGATAGAATCAGTTAATAGTTGTAAATAATATAAATAGTAAGAAAAAATTATTTATTATATGTTTCCTAACCAAGTGACACATAATTTACAAACAAAATGAGTTAATAATGGTAAATAAACCGTAATGAAAAATATTTATTACAAGATGTTCCTTTGCTAAGTGACACACAGTTCACACACAAAAACGGCTTCATCGTCGTCACTGTCTACATCGGTACAGGAGTTGTGTGCCCATTTGTGACAGGATGAACCGGATATCCATCCTTCAGTAGACTTTGAATAGAAATCCAGACAATATAAGCATTCATTACCTGTATCGGAAGAATCAGATTCTCCTCTAGATCTACACATTTTCTTTTTTGGCACTCCTTTCTCTTTTAATCAGTGGCGGCTCAGGGTGGTTCACATAGGGAGTGCATAATTTCAAAATTAAAAAGTGTAATACAAAAACGCTTACCCAATCCTTATAAATTTCACCGGCGTACTGTTCCAGACAGGTACTGTTCATTGTAGAGTTTGTTTTGAGGGAATAGTAAATATTACACTACACAGTTTAATTACATCTGACGATAAACGAAGTCCATTTTACGTGTCTTTGACTTGCAGAACAGTTCTATCACTTTTTCATTAAAGTTTGGGAAATCATTTATACATTCTTTTTCACAAGATAACATAGTAAGGGCATTTAATCTCTCTTCTTTCATTGTATTTCTCAGGAAAGTTTTTATTCTCTTCAGCCGTGAAAACTGGCGTTCCGCTTCGGACGTTGTCATTGGGATTGTAATGACAATTTTTAAAAGCGTAACAACTTCATTAAAGGTGTCGCTTAATCCATCCAGCAGAAGACCTAGCAGACCGACAGCACCGACTTCTATATTTTGCCTGAATTCTTCTCTAGAATATAGAACACTTAATTTAGTTCGTAGTCTGCTTTCATTGAGGCATGGATAAAATTTTACTGCTTCTTTAAGGCAATCTTCCGGAAATTTTTTTTTAAAGGAGGAGAACTGTTTAAAAGAAATTAAGTTTGCTAATATTAAGTGCCCTGTATACCGAAATCTAGTTTTTATTTCTAGCAAAATAATATCGCACACTTCAATAGTTTCCCTCCTTCTTTGGCTACCATCAGTTACTCTTCGCCGCTTTGATGGTCGAGGAGTCAGTTCTGGGTCATTTTGTTTAACCAACTAATTGTCTGTGTCAGCGATTTCGGTTCGAATTTTTCCAATAACGCGTTCAAAATTATCTAAATTATTCTTGATTTTTAGTGAATCTGTATTGACATTTTGTAATTGATTAAACAATATGTCCACATGTGGCATAATTTTATGAAAGAAAGTTAACCAATAGATAAAATTTTCCTCCTCTAAAATTCGCAAATTGGCACTAGCTTGATGAATGGTAGTTTGAAAACTAGCTTCTCCCTCGATTTGTTCTAGAGCTTCAATTATTTTTTCTCGGTGCTCATATATTGTATTCACTGTCCTAGAATTGAAGTTCCATCTTATTTTTGAAGAACGAGGTAAGCTTTTTCTCTGAAGGAATTCTTCCAATCTTGCAGCTCGTTGTGGTAAAGTGGAGAAAAATGTACATAATCCCGTCAGATTGGCAAAAAAAATTCTGCAATTACTACTGCTCGATGTAGCATGTGACATAATTAGATTTGTCTGATGTGCATAACAATGTACAAAATTAGCCCTTTGATACTGGTCTTGGACATGTCTTTGCACGCCGTTAATAGCACCACTCATGACTGCTGCCCCATCATAGCTCTGTGCAATCAGTTTTTCTGGGTCATCAACAAGCAAACTAATTTCGTTAAGGATGGAGGCAGATAAAGAATTAGCATCATGCCCACTAGGCAGAAGAAATTTCCAAAATCTTTCGGCCGGTCTCGCGTTCACAATATATCTTAAAACAACCACCAACTGAAACTGATTGGACACATCTGTGGTTTCATCAGCTATCACAGATATGAAGTCGGTTGCTTTAATTTCACTGGCAACTTGTTCATGATACACGTTCAACATTGCGTCAAGCAGCTCATTCTGTATCGTTTTTGATAATCCCTTAAAAACCAGTGCTGCTTCGATGTGATCTCTGAGCGATTTATCCAATTCTGCCGTAAAATTTATCAATTCCCGAAAAATGCTCTTGGTATTCGACGTTTGCTGTTCATCATGACCCCCGAAGTGCCAGTTCAAACGCGCCACAAAATCTAATGCAATTTATTATTAAATTTAACACATACGTATTTTTTGTTACCTTTTCATTGTGTTGTTGAATTGCTTTTCTATATGATGAATCTAAAACATTCTGAATGTTATTTTTTCCTAACATTCTTAGACTAAATATATTTTTCAAATGACCTCCGGAATTTTCATGTTTAATAATTTTAGCACTAAGATGAATTAAGTCTCTTATTCCGTTCTTTGACCAAGGCGTTTCACCACCAAACAAAAGACACGGAAAACAAAACAAAGTATTTTTAATTTCACACCCACAAATCCAGTCATTTTTCTGATAAATATTGATTTTGAATTTTCTTATAACGTCTTTACCTTTAACAGATTGTTTATTTTCTAAACATAATTGAGGCATCGGCCGTTTAAGATTTTTTACTGCGATTTTTTCATTATACGTTAACCGCGAAAACGCGTTGTTCTGTAAAAAAGATACCGTATTCATTGTAACAACGCCCGAGAGCAGTCTGGTTCAACGCTATGTATTATACGACATTGAAGTACGGCAAAATACAGTTCTCCCCAGCATCAATGTAATGTTAATGCCTTAACAGAGCAAGAGTTGGGCTTTGCTCAGTATATCTGTGACGACGATTGGTGTATGTACGTTGTTAGCGTGCCACGTTCCTCGTCAATAACTATGAAAGTATGAATACATAATATACATAATAAATAAATACTTTCGTAGTTAGTCGCCGCTTGGTTTGTTTTGTTTCATAATTCCAAGGGGTGCAATTGCTCAATTGCTCACTTGCTCTCATTAAAGAGCCGCCACTGCTTTTAATAAATTTTTTGACTTCCGTGTAATGACATTCTTTTCTCCTTTCTAGGATACTTTTCTTTTAGCCCGCTCTACTTTAATAGCCTCTTTAATGTCGCGTTTTTTCTTGGCTTCCTTCAATTCTTGCAAATATGGCGATGAACTGACAACGGTCGTTTTTCCTTTTTTTCTGGATGTCCTTTACTTGTTTTGTTGAACTTTTGGAACGGCCAAAACATTTTTCGGAGATGCCGTTGGAAATGATGTGCTTTCTACAGCTACATCTGACATCCAAGAACATTGTGGTAGATTGGACGTATTTTTGTCACTTAATACAGAAGTTTCATCGCTTGTTACTGTTGAATGAACTATTTCAATATTTTGCTTATTGATTTCCTCATTAGTAACTCGGTTGTTAGTCCGTAAATTAACTAACTGAATATCTGTTGTAGCTGAGGGAAGAAAATCATTATCAGTAAAAACAGTTTTATCTGGAGGCCAAATCCCCGTTTTCCTGAAGCCATTTAGAACGCTCTGCATCGAACATGCACGAATAAAAGCAACCCCAAATAAAGTCGAAATTTGAAATAAGGTCACGACTTTTCCTGGATTAGAACTCATCCACATTCGAATTTCTTCCTCATAATAAACGCTAATAGGCCTCATTAATACAACGTCTAAGGGTTGAATACGGTAGGAACAGTGGGGAGTAAAGCACAATAAAATCACTCCGTTATCTCGAGCAAGATCAATGAGATCGACATTTTTTGTGTGCGTTGCATGTCCGTCAAAGAGCAATAACCTTGGAGATTTCTTTGTAGATTTCGAAAAAGTTATGAACCTTTTAAACCAGATCAAAAAAATTTCGGATGTTACCCAGTTAAAAAATTAATTAAAGATTACTTAAATAGTCAATAAATTTTTAACACCTTGTAAGAGATTTCTTAAATGTTTCGACATTACTCGGAATCTTATACCTTTCGCTATCTCCAGTAGAAATATGACGTAGTTTAGATCAAATACACCTCAGATATATGGTTTTAAAATGTCCATTGAAAAAACAAAAAATTTCACAAAAATCGAAATAATTCAAAAACGGTTAATTTTTGCAAAAGAAACCTTAATATAAAGTGTTATAGTACTTTACAAGGAATCTAAAACAGTAATAAAAAGTATAACATTCCGTTTAAAATATCAAAGTTGGCTATGACTTCCCGTATAACCGAAAGTGATTCATGAGGGTAAATATTTTATTTTAATACATCAAGAATCCAGATTACGTACCACAAATTTTCTGAAGTATTCTAAGGCGTTAACATAGAAAACTTCTAATGAACGGGTTACGTGAAAAAACCTGATAGTTTGTACCAAATTATAATACATAAGTATTTCTTTTCACATAGCATATATGTGTAATATTCATTTTTCTTGTATTTGACACCGATTCATATCAAAAACTATTTTGTCGGAACACAAATATTTTATGAAAATGCAAATAATAAATGTTTTTATAAAATATCATGGTATTTTATTATTCTTTATCCATACATTTTAGTCCAAAGACATTAATATTAAGCATATTATATTCTGATATAAATTAATTTCTTCAAAAGCAAGTTATTATTAGGTTGAACCTTTTTTATTATAAAATACTTTGGCGAATTATGTACTAAATTCTATGTAAACCTGGAATGTATTATAAACTGCAAATTATTGGAAAGATATCCTATTAATTACTAAATAAAAAAGAGGTTAACTTGCTATTTGTGTTAATTTGCTATTGTATAATACATTTCACGTTTGCTTAAAATTTAGTGCATAATTCGCTATAACTAGTATTTCAAAAGGTAAAAGTAAATCTACGAATTTAGAAAGAATGCAACTATAGATTTCTATTTGTTACGCTAGCAGAATAAAAAGACGGCGCTGTTGTCTATCTCACGTCTCTCTTCAAGGAGTTGGCTAAGCTATTCTTTTTCTATGGTTACTACCATGGATGTAGTATATATGGATTGCTTATTCGTATTACGAATTAACTCCAACATTAGAGAGAGAAAATTGTTTTATTTTAAGCATGTGGTGAAATTGCATTAAGTAAAGTTACAACAGTTTGTATCATCATTAATATAAACAGTAGTAGTTTTATTTTGCGTTATAGTTTGTGTAAAAGATGGTCATTTCGGGTTGCACAAACCGTTTTGTTAAAAATAGTAGCATAAAATACCACTTATTTTTATATTTTTTTATCATATTAGCATATATTTTAAATTTGTAGATTCCCTTCTAATCCACAGTTACCGAAAAAATTAAAAAATTTGCCCGGGCAAAATTTTTTCTATTTAAAAATTCGAATAATTAGCGCCCTAAAATATAGAAAGCAATATTTACATTTACATTACTTCGCAAAAATGCAATTAATTTGCATCTGAAACACAAAGTTAAATACTTTGAAACAAAAACCAGAAGAATGGAAAATTAAATAAAACGTTATTAAATCTAGTTGTGTTTTACTACCCATATGTTTTCTATTACATCTATTACTAAGTAACTATTTAATTAATTTCATCCTATAAATACATGTGCATTTGATTCATACTCATTCGTATTTTTTAAAGCTGTACTCTGTATATTCCATATACCGCATCTTTAAATTAAATTAAATTAAAATTGTAATTCAGTGACAAAATATTTATTTTATAAAGATACAAGCAAATCCACGAATATTTTTTTAGAGTAACTTGATAAATGTTTTACAGTTAAATAGCCAAATAAATATATGCCGCAGGTATATTTACCTGCCCCAGTCGTTCGCCCATGTATTTTATAGGGAACGCGCCTTTTCTTGCCAGTACTAACTCTATCTCACTCGGTAGTTTCTCTCTCTAATGTTGGAGTCAATCGAATGCACTGCTTTGGTTAGATGTGCGCTATCCATATATACTACATCCATGGTTTCTACAAATGCATTACATACGAAACAAGTCCCACACCACACTTTCTCCCATCCGTTGTTAATAACCCCACCACAACCCTCTGAAACTCGTCAATAGCGTCGTAAAATGTAGAAAGCATTTATTTCATACACATTACTACGCGAAAATGCATATATATATATATATATATATATATATTTATATATATATATATGAAGGTGTAGTTTCTCGGGTTCTTGGCCGCGTGTGAGTTTTGTCCTGAAAAGGACTATTTACTCTACGTTTCAACGAGATCGCACTCGTCATCTTCAGGAGCTAGTCGGTCTGTCGCTGGTTAGAGCTGGAGATCGTCCAGCTCTAACCTAAAACTCTAAAAGTCAACGGTCTGACTTTGAAAGAACTTGAGGCAATTGTTGAAAATCTTGATCTGAATGAGGAAATGGATGTTTGTTATCTACCACCCGACGTCGATGATATAACGTACGAGGAGGACATTGATGATAATGTTATAGGTGGAGTAGAAAATTTGCATGTAAATATAGCGGGAACTTTTGAGATAGTGTGTCCGAATAACGAAATTGAGATAGAGGATGGTATATACGAGGAGGACATTGATGATAATGTTATAGGTGGAGTAGAAAATTTGCATGTAAATATAGCGGGAACTTTTGAGATAGTGTGTCCGAATAACGAAATTGAGATAGAGGATGGTATACATCTTGAGGCAGCTTTATCTACACCAAGGAAAACGGCAAGAATTGAAGACATTATTTGGTGTAAAACGCCCGTTGACTACGAGGAAGATGCTACGTCAAATGAGGAAGGGAATGTACAGAATATTGTTGAGGCGCTACATGGAAAGTCTGTGCTTGATTTCTTTATGCAAATGTTTGATAAAAATGTTGGACTAAATGTTTCAAACTCCATAAAATATGCGAGAGATAATAACCGTACTCAATTCGCCTTAGATCAAAATGATCTAGAGAAATTTTTTGGGGAATATTGATTTTGAGTGGATATCACACTCTTCCACAGGTAAAACTTTACTGGTCATCTGATGAAGATAAAGGTGTTCAATTTGTGAAAAATGCGATGTCTCGAAACGGATTTCTCGACATAAAGCAGAACATTCATCTTGCAGATAACAATCAATTAGGCAGACAAATTTGCGAAAGTGAGACCGCTGGTTGATCTCTTGAACAGCAATTTCTTGAAGTATGGTGCTTTTAGACATCACTTATCAATTGATGAGCAAATGGTACCCTACCTCGGCCGCCATTCAGCGAAAATGTTTTTGAAAGGAAAGCCGGTACGTTTCGGGTTCAAAATGTGGTGTCTGGCATCTATCGATGGGTATTTATATTAATTTATACCTTATGCTGGAAAAACTGATGAAAATGCCAAAAGAGAATTTGGTTTAGGTGAAACAGTGGTCATCAATCTTTTGAACGTATTAGAAAATAAGTAGACTCATAAGGTATACTATGATCACTTTTTTACGAGCTCCAAGCTATTAGTTCTGTACGTGAGAACAGAATGCTGAAATGGCCTTTAGAGACTTGTAAGTCTATAGGAAAAAAACCTCGTGGTACAATAGATTCTCGTTACGATCACGTAAATGAAATAAGCGTAGTCCGTTGGAATGACAATTCTGTGGTTACAGTAGCAACCAATTGTGAGTCTGCACTGCCTAATGTGTTTGTGAAGCGGTACAATCGTAGAGGAAAAAAAAGACATCTCTATACCACAACCACAACCAACTATGCCAAATATAACAAATATATGGGAGGCGTTGATCTACGCGATAACGCAGTTGCAAATTACCGAATAAATATTCGTGGAAAAAAATGGGAGTGGCCGTTATTTATAAAAATGTTAGATTCTACTGTGGTGAATGCTTGGAAACTGCACAGACTTGTATACACAGAGAAACCCATTTCGCAGCTGGATTTCAGGTCTGAACTTGTACGAAGCCTCATTAATGCTAACAAATGTAAAACACAATCTGTTCGAGGACGTGGTTCCAGTGCGTCTCTATCATCCAGTGCCCGTTTAGATAATGTGGGTCACCTAATTAAAAGAAATCGTGAAAATTGAGGAGACGTTGTAGAGTATGCAAGAGTACAACCGTATTTATGTGTAATAAATGTGGAGTTCCATTACATTCACACTGCTTCAAAGACTAACATAATTAATAGTTGTAATATTTTTTTGTGCATATGCGTTAACGCAACGCAAAAAAAATATAAGAATCAATGGTTTGTCTTTTTTTTACTTTAAAGGATGTGTATAAATACCTAAATAAAAGTTTATTCCTTAAAGAATTTGCGTTTTCCTTGATTTGTCTAATAGTGGTCCTAAATGGGTTAACGTACGATATAGTAAAACAGCAGTTTTATAAAAAAGTTTTATTAGAAATAATTGTACAATATTACTTTACCTTTTTGTCACTGAAATTGCTTGCTGTAGTAAATGAAATTTAGTGATTGTGGATAGGTGATGGTACCCCTGTAGAACAAAAAGACGTCGACGAAATAATCGTGCCCTCCTCTTCACTAATTTGCTCAAACTCTAATTGTGATATTATATCAAACACCCTGGATTTGGCGACAACACGACGATGCCGTGAAAATTTCTTTACGGTCGTTGCCATATTTACAAAAAAAGTTGCTATATCGTCAGTATCTTCCTCTTGTTTATTGTCGTGTGAATGGGCTTGATCCGAAGGACACATTTCATCTAAATGTTCCTGTTTTACGTTTTGAACAAACATTTCAGATTGGCTAGTGTTTTCTACTTGAGTTATTACTGTTCCTTTCTCGTCGAAACCTTCAAAGATATCAGTCTTTTGTTCTTCTTCTGCTTCATCGATATCGCTACTTGTTTCTGCAAACGTTGCTGAACGTCTACTTACCATGTGGGGCAATACAAAGTTCATTTCTTCTTCGTATAACCATCTTTTAATCTGACCGCCCTTCGATTGATTTCGTTTCTTTAGTACTCTTCTGAAGGAGTCTCTCATATTTTGCCACTTTTTCTTGCAGTCAATGTCTGAAATGAGTAAATATTATATTTTTTACGTGTTCATTTGTTTCGTTAAATGAATTATCATAGAAATGCTACGTATGTTGTTCGGATTATAATTAACATGATAATTTTATTTATATTTTTTACACATAGTTTATCTTTATTTTACGATGTAAAATAAAACAAAACAATTAATTTTCACTATACAAAACGTATATTTACTAAACGTTCACAAAAATGTGACGTGTTTCGCTAACACTGTAGCTTTATGAAACGACGATGGTATAATGATTATTCTACAAATGAAATGAGTGTATGCACATAAATTAGGTAATTACAGGTATATAAAGAAAGAGACGATAAACTGTTAACAAAGAAAGGAAGAGATTAGGCATTCAAACACAATAATCACATGGAAAAACCGTAATTAAATAAGTTTAGTAAAGGAAAACTATTTATATCTAGTTGGTCATTCAGTAAATTCCCCAACTTTTTATTTTTATTTATTTCCAGGGCTTCAAAGAGGTGTAATTTATGCGATTTATTTTGTACATGTAAGATTTCAAACTCCGGATCGATGAATGGTTTTCAGATAATAAGTGATTTGAGTAATTAGAATCTAGTTTTTTGTTATCATAACTACGTTTATGTTCTGAAATTCTAGTTTTGAAATTTCTGAAAGTTCTACCAATATAAATTTTGTCACAATTACTACCACATTTTAATTTATATACCCCTGATTTATTAACTTTTGAGGATTTGGATTTATTGTTTTTAATGAACCTGGCTAAATTGTTGTCTGTTTTAAAGCATGTATTTAGGTCTGAAGTTTCTAAATATTTTTTTAATTTTAATTGAAGGTTTTCCTATGTACCTTAAACTTTGAAATTGATTATTTTTATTTTTACTCTTATCAGAAGGAAATACTTGTTCTAACGTTTGCTTGTACATTTTCTTAGCTATATCAACTATAAAGACAAGATGCTAATATTTTTTACTGATGCGGCAGCTGATATGTTAAAAAGAGGGAAGTTATTAAAGCAATCTTATCCCAATATGCAACACGTTACCTGTACAGCACATGCACTACACAGAATATGTGAATACATCAAGTGTCATTTTCCAAATGTTAATAAGTTAGTTTCACCATTTAAAAAGATATTTCTCAAAGCTGAGACAAAAAGTTGATGCAGATTTGAATGTATTATATCAATTCTGCACAGACCCGATTGAAAAATCTATACATTCGAAGTATGGTGCTCTCTTGCAACATTTTAATCACGAACGCATCACCAGTTGTGATGTGAAACGTTTTAACATCTAAAAGAACTAATTTAACACAGGAACACATTGAATAAATTTTAGTTGTTCATAGTAATGTTTTACACTCTCAATGTTTCACAGAAAATACATAGTTTTGAGTTTTATTCTTTGTACATTATTTTTATTCAAAATTCAATACGCAATTCGCTTGTCAGCATTACCTTTGTTTCAGCAGTAGTTTCCACCGGTTATCAAACTGTTTATTACATTCGCTCTGAGATTGCATTGACAGATACATATTAACTGCATATGTAGGTATGTGCCACTTATGCAGTGATCACACATATCAAATTGTTCGAAACTCATGGATCGCTTACACAAAACAAACCTATTGCGAATACAAGGCAGACGCCTATGGGTTATGGTACAGGATAATTTGAGAAGAGTTGGATCCTAGAGGCTTGTGTTTGTATGTACTTCAAACACAGATATACATACTTACACAACCTCGAAACTTTTGTTTACTTACATCCTATATACAATGTGTCCGGGAAAATGTTGGAAATCTCTCGGATTCAGATAGAACATTAAAAAATAAGATGACAAGTTCCCATATTTTTTTTCCTAGCGGCCCTCCCTACGGAGATACGGCCTCCTAAAGGACGCCACTGGAAATCAATTTTTCTTGAATAACTTTTAAACTACTTATTATAATTTAATGAAAATTTAATATGATAAACAGTAGTAAGGACCTCTTAAAATACTACCCTTAAATTTAAATTAGCTTGTTTAGTTTACCAAGGGCGGACTAGGTTGTACATTTTAATGCTTACATTTTTGACACCCTGTATGATAAGGAGTTAAAAAAAACTAATTTGGATACCTTGAACATTAAGCTAAAGAAAAGGTACTCTTGTTCATTGTCGATAAAATGAACCGTTTTCGAGAAAAAAAAATAATAAAAGAATTAATGTTTTATTTCTATTAAATAGAACCATGATTTCTAATTTTTTTTGTCTGCAACAAAGTGTGATACAAAAGTCTGAAATAAAACTGTTTTCAGTACTAAAAAACGCATTGTTTTTACAAACGTTACTATGGTACCCACGAATTAATAAATATCTTGCATTGACGTGTAAATTTTAAATCTTGTAATCTTTCATATTGTTAACACGTTGATCCTTTACTTCGATATTAATTTATTGAATTTTGAATATCTTGGTAAATTTAATTTGATAATGGGATACACGTTTAGTGAGTATGCAGATATGGATCTTATGTACGGTCTTGCATCTTGCAATGCTTTGGAAGCAAGAAGGTTGTATGAAGAAAGATATCCTAATCGCAATATTCCAAATCAGAAAACATTTCAGCGACTTGACAAACGTCTAAGAGAGACTGGTGGGCGATTCCAGTTAATAAGGTAACATTATTGACTTTCTTTAATGTTTTAGGAAGTTTTGCGAAAACAAGTACTGATGCTGGTGTGAGAAGAACAGTACGTACGGTGCAATTGGAGGAAAATATTTTGGATACTGTAGGTGATACTCCTTCAATAAGCACTCGAAGATTAGCCGCGCAGCTTAATACGTCAAAAACGACAATTCATGAAGTACTTAAAGAACAGTTGTTATACCCTTATCATCTGCAAAAAGTGCATCTACTACTTCCTGAAGATTTTCCTCGTAGAATCCAGTTCGCAAACTGGCTGTTAGATCAGCAACGAACAAACCCAAACTTCATTAGCACTATTCTTTTTACCGATGAAGCAGGGTTTACCAAAAATGGTATTGTGAATTTACATAACTCGCATGTATGGGCTGATGAAAACCCTCATGGCACTGTCATTCATCATTATCAACAACAGTTCCAATCAATTAATGTTTGGGCAGGAATAATTGGCAATTTTTTGATTGGACCATGCGTATTGCCGCCACGATTGAATGGTGAACTTTATTTACAGTTCCTTCAGAACGCTTTTCTGGATTCAATAGAGCATTTGCCACTTGCAACCCGCCAAAGCATGTATTTTATGCATGATGAGACCCCACCTCATTTTAGCGTTGCTGTACGCGACCACCTGAATAACGTCTATCCAAACCGTTGGATAGGCAGAGGAGGTCCCATTGCCTGGTATCCACGGTCTCCCGACCTAACGCCAATGGATTTTCACCTGTGGGGTCATCTCAAAACCTTGGTGTATTCCTCTACGGTTGATACTAGGGAGGAACTTTTACAGAGAATCACATTTCATTGTGATGTGATAAGAAACAATGTTGGGTTGTTGTGGCGAGTACAGTAGTCCTCTATTCGTCGTGCCCGCGAGTGTATCAGAGTTCACGGAGCCCATGTTGAACCCACTTATGAAGTTTTTAATTGATTATTTCTAATTAGCGTATTTAGGTTCAATCGTTGCAAGCTTTAGTGAGTACATTTCTAAACATAATTTTTGTTAAGGTGCCTTTCTGGGACAAAACTGCATTTCTAAGACTCTTTGTAATTTTGTCGTATTAAATAACCTAAACTAAAACTTTTTTGTTCCTGGAATGACTTTTGTATCACACTTTGTTGCAGACAAAAAAAAATAAAAAACATGGTTCTTTTTAATAGAAATAAAAAATTAATTCTTTTATTTTTTTTTCCTCGAAAACGGTTCATTTTATCGACAATGAACAAGAGTACCTTTTCTTAGCTTAATGTTCAAGGTATCCAAATTTGTTTTTTTAACTCCTTATCATACAGGGTGTTAAAAATGTAAGCATTAAAATGTAAAATCTAGTCCGCCCCTGGTAAACTAAACAAGCTAATTTAAATTTAAGGGCAGTATTTTAAGAGGTCCTTACTACTGTTTATCATATTAAATTTTCATTAAATTATAATAAGTAGTTTAAGAGTTATTCAAGAAAAATTGATTTCCAGTGGCGTCCTTTAGGAGGCCGTATCTCCGTAGGGAGGGCCGCTAGGAAAAAAATTATGGGAACTTGTCATCTTATTTTTTAATGTTCTATCTGAATCCGAGAGATTTCCCACATTTCTTCGGACACATTGTATATTTTGTTTAATATTAAATTAATTAATAAATATGTATTTTCAAAATTTATTGTGATTTTTTAAAAATAATTTCATCTTTGTATGAACTTTTTACTTCTTGCAAATAATTCTGTTATTACATATTATGTTAAATATTTACTTTTTTTTTTATTTATTAGTTCAACAAGTCTATTAATATATATTTTTTGATATACAAAGTAGTAAAGTATACAAAACTATGTAACATCAATTGAAAACCATTAAGTACGTTTTACAAATAAAACTTAATTCTAGGAAAACGTAACAATATTAAAGATCTACTCTTAATTTCGATTAAGAGCAACACAAACGAAAGCAAGGGGTCCTAATTCTCGAAACCACAAAGCATTCAAATGTACTAAATTGGTATATTTTGTTTTAAAAGTAATAGAGTCCGCACGTTTTCCGTTTTGACCAAGAATAAGGAGGTATAAATGATTGAAATGAGATGCAGATATGAACTAGCCGCTGTAAAAATATCGAATATTTCGCGCTAATTTCTCACTTGTCGTTCGTCAACCGTTTTGTATTGTTTATATTTGTTGTGTCATTTTTTTATATGTAATTACGTCTTTATTTTCTTTTATTATATAAAAGTTAATAAAGTTAATAAATTGTACAATTTAATATTTTTAGAGGTTATAATGTTGGAACCGTTAACATCCGCTCTTTCTAGCGAAGCCTCTGAGATTAAGAAAAAAGAAAGTTTCTCTCAAGATATTCGAGAAATAATCTGAAATGTTTAAAATTATTTTAAAAAAACAGTCTACACCAGGTGCATTATATATTTCATCGTATCATAAGTCATAACTAGAGCTGAGGATGTTTGCGGTATAACCATGGTTATATCATGTAACCATAGTAATTTACTATGGTTACATGATATAACCATGGTTATACCGCAAACATCCTCAGCTCTAGTCATAACTATAACATTTACTTTTTATAATACTGCCATAAAGCTCGATAAGTTGAAACAGGGGAGAAAGATGAATTTCTATCTCCATACACAACAATTTAGAATTTGTTTAATTCATTACAAATAATAAATTCTTCGTAGTCAATAAAAATGCATATATACAAACTGAAAGTACATAAGTTTATGCATATGTTATACTTATAAAGTATATTTGCTTGTTGCATTAGCATTTTTTAATTAAGAACCATAATTTAGAAATATAAAATACATATGAGCCGTTAAAAGCGAAAGTGGTGTAAGTCAAAAAAATAAAAATTTTAAGTTTGCCTCACAAATGGGTACTATGAAGTAATATTTATTATAATAGCTAAAATTCGTGACTATAAACTAATTCATTCGGCTACAGATGTCGCTATGTCTTCATGCAGATAACTACTAACTTTAAAGCTTACTTTTGCATTGAATTCAGAATACAACAATATGCATCCAAATACTGATAAACAATCAGCAAAACGAAAAGGCAGGAAAAGAAACAGGGAGCCTGACAGTCATCTAGCTGCTACAAGAAAGAGAAATCGTAACCTCGGTTTGCAGTATATCAATAGAAAGGGCAATACAGTAGAAGCGAAAACTTTTAAACACGTAGACTGCAATTGCCGCATGAAGTGTATTAGTAAAATATCTGAAAATCAAAGAAAAGATGCATTCGAGAGGTTTTGGGCAATTGGATCTTTTACTACACAAAATTCTTACATTTGTGGGCTGGTAAAACAAACAGAAATAAAACAAGTACGTCCAAGAAACAATTCTAGAGTGCGTAAGTCCCACACAAATACATTTTATATTCAAGCAGGTGCGTGTTCCACTAAAGTATGCAAATCATACTTTTTAAACACATTTAACATATCAGATGGAAGATTGTATAGAGCAATTAAAAAGGCTAGGTGTAAATCCCCAGGGGAAGATTTATGCGGACAGCACCCCCCTATTAATAAGACACCAGATGAGATGGCTAATAAAGTCCGCGAACACATATCTATGTTTCCTGCTTACCAATCTCATTATACTAGACAACATAATCCCAACAAGAAATATTTATCATCAAGATCAAGTAATTTAAATATACGGTTAATGTACAGGCTTTATATTGAAGATTGTCAAGAAAAAAGCATACCAAATGTTAAGCGACGCTATTTATCGCAAGATTTTTACCAATGAATTTAATCTCAGTTTTCACACTCCTGCTAAAGTTACATGCACAAGGTGTGATGCATTCAAAATTAAAATAAACTCCGAAACAGATCCACAAATAAAGCGGCAGGCAGAAGTTGAGCATGAGCTTCATTTGAGGAAAGCAGAGAAAGCACGAAATAGCATGAAGGAGGACAAATATAAAGCAGTTCTTGATGCCAATAAAATCTATGCGTTTACATTTGATTTGGAGAAGGCTTTAGCATATCCACAATTGACTTACATTCGCAATACTATAAGAGAAATATGTACGTATATAACTTAGGATGTCACAACCTTGCTACTGAGCAGGGGTACATGTATGCTTGGGATGAAACTATGGCCTCAAGAGGATCCCAAGAAATAGCGTCTTGTTTGAAAAAACACATTTCAACTTATGCTTCAAATAGTCAGCATATAATTGCCTACAGTGATGCATGTACAGGCCAAAACAGGAATATTAAAATGAGTTTAATGTGGCTTAAATTATTGGCGGATTCAGAAAGCATTACTGTCATTGACCATAAATTCCTGGTATCAGGACATTCGTACTTACCCAACGATAGAGATTTCGGCTCAATAGAATGTTATACAAAAGGAAAAATTATTTATGTAGCGGAAGATTGGTACACTATTATACAAAAAGCAAGAACTATATCTCATTTTCCCTTACACAAAATGCAGCAAACAGAGTTTCTCTCAACAAAAACAATGGAAGAACTCATTACAAAAAGAAAAGTGAATGAAGAAAATATTCCTGTAAACTGGCTTCACATACAGTGGCTTCGTTTTAAAAAATATGAGCCGTTTAAAATTTTTTATAAGGAAACACTAAATGAAGACTTTTCTTTTCAATGTATCAACTTGTTCCTCGTAAAAAAGGTAGGCTCGTTATGATGAACAACGTAACACTTGAAAAACTATATAACGATCATCGACCTGTTTCTAAAGAGAAAAAGAAGAATATGATGGAATTGCTACAGTTTATTCCACCTATTTACCATCAATCCTTTACTAATTACAAACAGCTGACGAATATGTTGAAGATATAGGACCGTTAGAGCTACATGAAGATGAAGCATAAGAATTAATAATAATATAATAAGTTCTCACTTGTATTATGTACCTACTTAATTAAAATTGATATTCTCTTTGCATAAATAAAGTAAAATCTAAAATCTTATTTTATTTCAACAAAAAACCCATACAACCTTTTTATTACTTCATAACTTGGTAAAGTGGTGTAAAGTCATTCAAACAACAAAAATAAGAGCAGCCACTAATTTTTTTCATTATTTTCGGACCGGGTTAGGCAAATTATAATATAAAAAAAAGAACAGTAACAGTAACAGTAATTAATATGTGATCATGATTTTTTAGTGGTCTTTTAACTTTATGTTTAAAATACTCAAATCGATGAAAGAAAGACTTACACCACTTTCGCTTTCAACGGCTCATATATTATTGACGTTTATATTTTCGAGCAGGTTGATGTCAAGAGAAAACGCGTGAACTCTACCAACCTTCCTAAATATCACATTTAGTTAAATGCTGCTTAAATCCTATTCATAATACAGAACCCCTAATTTGAGGGACACTTAATTTAAATGTCCTTTAAGTAAAACTACTTTTAATATCAGTTGATAATACCAGCCGTTAGGTAGGTATATACATAAGTGTCAAAATTTGACAGTAGTAATGCATTTAACTGGAACAACATTAGGCTACCTACTTGTGGCTACTTATTGTTTCACAATGTTGTCAGATGAACTTTTCGTCAAAATAAGTTAATATTAAAAACATTTTGTCTACGATATTACATATTTTATCAAAATTAGTTCTTATTAGAACTTCTAGTAAATATTGACGATACTTGGTGACTGTATTGCGCTAAAATGCCGAAGTATATGCGCAAATAAGTTAAAGAAATGGTTGCATTGTTAATAACGTTCTTTGAACAAGAGCGTGACAGTATTCGCAATCACGGACAACCTTTGATACCTTTTGAAGCATTAAGGGAATTAAGTGGTGTATTTTCATAAATATAGTTGTGTTCAAAGAATGAAAACTTTTGTAATTTTAGCGTGTTGCCGCAGCTTTGTATATCAGCATATCTTCTGTTAGTGCAATCTCACAAGCAGTGAAAAACAATGAATCCCTCACTGATCCGAAAGCAAATCGACAAAAGTCTAAACCTGTGCTAGGTGTAGATGATGCTACTAGTAAGTGACTGTTATATACCATTTTTAATTTACTTCTAAATATGTTGTATATTTTAGAACAACACATTACACGGCATAGTGTGCTACAAATTTTGAGGGATAGGGACATATTTCATGGAAGTGTCTCTTCTCTAGGGACTATTTTAAAAGAAATAGGTTTTCGTTGGAGCAAAGATATTCCTCGACAAGGATTGATGGAATTGCCTCACATAGCAAATGCTAGAGTTACTTTTCTGCAATCATATGTTAAAAATTTACGCACCAATTATAGGCATTTTGTCTTTTTAGAAGAAGATATCAGCCCAATAATCATGCACCTCGGAGAAAGTGACTCAAGTGACAGTGATATCAGTGAATAAACAATTATAAATGAAATAGGAAAGTCAGTGTCCTAACAATAAAATAAGCATAAATATTACGTTAGAAAAACATGTTCGGTATAATAGAAAATTTAAATTTTGTTTAAAAGATAGATACGTGGATATGTTTATTGCATATATTTCCTGATACCTATTCAGTCATCCGTTGCGATCGACGATTTGAAGAACTAAGGCAGTCTCGCGGAGGAGGCGTTCTACTAGCATACAGGAGTACTCTAAATTGTATTGATTTAAATTTATCTGATGTGTTTCGTGAATTTCCTTATGTTGACATCGCTGGAGGTAAATGTACTATAAATGTGATTTCTTTCCATATTATTATTCTCTATATACCGCCTTATATTTCGATTACAAATTTCGAATCGTTTTTGGAATTATTTGAAGAAGTAGTTTTCAACTATTCTAATTTAATCATCATAGGTGACTTCAATTGTCCCCAGTTTAACCTCAATACAGGTAATGATACTAAATCGATACTTGTAACATCTTTTATGGACATGTGCAACCTGCATCAATACAACAGCACTACTAATTCTAACAACAAATTGCTGGATCTCGTCTTATCTGATATGGATTGCGAGGTCATACGTGACGGTTCACCATTGGTTACCGAGGACACTCACCATCCTCCTTTAATTATTAATACTTCTATTTTCTCAGATACCTCGGCTAACTTTCCCATTAACAATAACAAGTCTTTCAACTTTCGTAAAGCAAATTTTCCTCTTTTATACAATGCACTGTTGTGTATTGATTGGGACTTTTTGGACAGTGTCTCGGATGTTGATTCCATGTGTGAAGTTTTCTACGATACTCTATATTCTGTGTTCGAAAAATACGTCCCCACTTACGTGAATCACCCCCGTCGTTTTCCTAAATGGTATACTCCCGAAATAATTTATAACCTAAAATTAAAATACAAATATTTTAAGCATTTCAAAAGTACCAAAAGTGCTGCATCTCTATCATTGTTCAAGCATCTGAGAGCATTAGTTAAGAAACAAATATCTTCAGCTTATAAGACCTATCTTAAAACTACTGAAACTAAGCTTAGAGACAATCCCAGACAATTTTGGTCCTACATTGGTGAAAGAAAGAAGAGAAGTCGTATTCCAGGTAGAATGAAGCTATTAGGAGTCAATCTTGAGGATCCTCAATCAATAGTTAACGCATTTGCTGATCATTTTAGGAACGTTTATAATACACCCTCTACGAATAATAACATAGATCTCCTATCAATCAATTCAATGCTTCTCCATTTGCATCACTTATCGGATGATGATGTATTGCTCAGCACTAAGATGCTTGGAAATAAGTTTACTTCGGGAGATGATCAAATTCCTGCTTTTGTTGTGAGGGACTGTGGAAACGTCTTTGCAACACCATTAGCGAAGATATTTAATTTGGCTCTCGCTACATCTACTTTTCCCGCTATTTGGAAGAGTACTAAAATTGTTCCCGTCTTAAAAGCTGGTGATACTTCGGACATTGCCAACTACCGTCCTATTGCCATCATTTCGAACTTCGCGAAAGTTTTTGAAATTGTATTATACCAAAAGGTATACCCTTTTATTAAGACTGCAATATCACCGAATCAACATGGCTTCATGAAAAAGCGATCTACTGTCTCTAACCTTGCGGTATTCTCTCAATACGTTGCTGAAGCGCTGGATTGCGGGTCACAGGTTGATGTCGTATATACTGACTTTGCCAAGGCATTTGATCGAGTGGATCACGCTATCTTGACAGCTAAATTGGCGAGTTTTGGATTTAGTAAACCGCTGGTTAACCTTTTAACTTCATATCTACATAATAGGCCTCAACGTGTATTTTACAACGGATATTTATCGACACCTTACATTGCCACTTCGGGAGTTCCGCAAGGCTCTAACTTGGGTCCTCTACTTTTCATTATTTTCATTAACGATCTCTCAGACCGGCTCGAGTCTAATAACCTTTTCTTTGCCGATGACTTAAAGTTGTTTTCTCGAGTCTCCGACTCGAGGGACTGCCTTCGACTTCAGACGGATCTGGAGAATATACAAACTTGGTGCAAGGATAACAATTTGCCTTTGAACCCCGTTAAGTGCAAGGTTTTATCTTTCACCAAAAGACGTAATGGTATGCACTTTGATTACCAACTTGGGGATATAAGTATATCCCGTGTTGAATCAGTTAAAGACCTGGGCGTTATCTTCGATATGAAACTGACTTTTAATGAACATATCAGCAATGTGTCTAAGCAGGCCACACAAACTCTTGGTTTTATTATCCGCAACAGTGGCGAATTTTCTAACGTGAGCGTATTGACATCCTTATTTAACTCATTAGTGAGATCACGTTTGGAATATGCCAGCTTGATATGGTATCCGTTTTATCAATCACAAAAACGTCTACCTGAGCAAGTTCAGCGGCGATTTTTGAAATACATGTGGCTCAAGGTGGACGGCGTCTATCCGGACAGGGGCTTTGATCACACTCAACTCCTTTCTCGTTTCAACGTGCCTTCTCTCTCCTTTAGACGTTTTGTAGCCAGTCTCAACTTTCTTCATAGACTTCTTCACAATGAAGTTGACTGCACAACACTATTATCCTACTTTAATTTTCTTATCCCCCTATTCTTCACACGTCCTTCCCGTACTTTCTATCTTCCTTTTCCTCGAACCAATGTGTTGGTCAGGTCTCCTGTCTACGTTATGAGCAGTAATTACAATAAGGTTTCTTCTGAAATGGATATACATTTTCATGGTTTGTTGAGCTTCAGACAGCGTCTCTATAACATCTGCGATGTGTATTCGTTGTAGTGTGTAATTAATTAATTACTAGATGTTCCCGTTTCTTTTTTTGTTTTTATTGGTTTTGATCACTTGTCCAGACTATTGTTTATATTCATATATATTATTTGCTTGATTGTTGTATATTATTTTAGGTTTCTTTATATTTTTTATATTTAGGAAATTATGTCTTTATAATACTTTTTTTTTTCTATTAGTACTTATTGTTATGTGTATGATTTACAATTTTGTTTTATTTTATCCTGTAAATGGAATTATAATTCTGTTGGGTAATAAATATATAAATAAAATAAATAAATAATGTCATAGCATATATATAACTTATATTATATTGAGGATGTTTTACGATATGTATCATAATATTTTATTTCTTTATTTTGTAAATCTTTATACACCAATAAAATTAATTTTGTTCATTTTACTTCTTATTACGTTATAAATAACAATATTTATTTCGGTTTATGTTATCTAATACCGTATTCGTATCGAGACCGTCGCTGAACATAACCTAATGTTCATCTATACACTGACAAGGACAAAACATATGTAATTGTCAAATTATTGAGAACGTCGTTAAACATAACCTAATGTTCATTTAATCACTGACAAGGACAAACCATCGATGATTGTCAAATTACCTTGGCAAACGCGCAATATATTACGTCAGTAACGATCAATTACGTGCATTGATATTTATCTTGCCGCGACTATACATAAGGACAATGTGTTATTTTTTACATTTATTTTTTCATGGCACACTACAGTATAACACTAGTGACTTTCAGAGAATGTTAGGAAAGTGTTTTAATTTTTTTTTTCTCTTCTAAATTTACAATTAAAATGGATGTATTGTACATCAATGGATTCAGAAATCTCTATCTAATGATGCAAAAAAATATATACCGTGCAATTTGAAAAAAGAAGTTGACAATCGCCAGAAATTGAAGATGGCGCTGGAAAAAAGTAAATGTAGCCTCAAACATAGTACTCATCGAACCATTTCATTTGGTACCTGTCTCGTGAAAATCGAAATATAAGTAACAGAGTTACAGCTTGGCGCGTTTTTTGTGTATGTATTGTACATCAATGGATGCAGAAGTCTCTATCTAATGATGCAAAAAAATATATATAAAAAGTTGATAATCGCAAGAAATTGAAGATGGCGCTGGCAGAAAGTAAATGTAGCCTCAAACATAGTACTCATCAAACTATTTCATTTGGTTCCCGTCTTATGAAAATGGAAATATAAATAACAGTTACAGCTTGGGGCGTTTTTTGTGTGACACCTGTATATAATGAACTAAAACGAGCGCCACAGCACTTCATATTTCTTAATAGTTGCAAAAATTAATTCAACTTACCATTTTGTTTTAATTTTAAAGCTATCTCTTTCCATATTTTGTCTTTCTTATGTTGATCCATGTATTTCGGATGACTAACATTATATAGAACGTCTTTTTCTTTTACATATTGGATTAATTTTTCACAATCCATATTGTGTAATATATTAGTAAAGTTCGCCGAGTATAAAAACTAATGCTGGTGCAGTCGCAATTAAAAACATTCACCGACACACTGAGTATTGTCGGCGGGGCGAGACGTCATCGTGCCAGACACGTAGCGTTATTGACTATAGCCATGCGCAACTATCTCCGTATAGATTTCGACATTTTTGACTCTTGGCCTAATATTGTATCGAAAATTATATAGGGGTAAACGTGAATTTAGCGTAAAATATTAATTTAAACAATATTCAGTGTCTAAAATAAAAGTTAATATAGTCGACAAATATTTAACTATTATTAGTAGAGCAGACCAATTTCCGTGCGGGCCATGAGCGCAGGTATGGGATAGAATAGCGATAGTGATATGCGACAGAATAGGGACGTAACATGAGCTTGTTACCGATAAAGTATAGAAGTAGAGACATTTATTCTATCATTTGTTCTATAATTAAATATACATTTGGTTTTCTGCTATTAAAGTAATATGCATAAACACACGAAAAACAAGAATACTACATGTTATAGCAGCGTTGTATGTACGTATAAATAAAATGGAAAATGTATGAAATCAGTGATTGTGTGCACGACAGAGGATTTAAAAAAACACTTAAAGTTGTAAGCGTCTTCCAAGGCTTGACAAACTGGAGAAACTCGATTGTATATTTTCAACATCAGGTGCGTTTCCGTAAGGAAAAAATATTTTTATATTCGGAAAACGAGCGTTCTACATCTAGTGTTGTTATATTCGCATAATCAAAATACTTTTTTAAGCAACTTAACGCGTCTGTAGACGTGCCCTCACAAATACGTGTTAAGGTGTCAAAATCTGCATTTCTGTCTAAAACACTTTCACTTTTTGCGTCTTCTACAGCACACAGTTGTGCGTGAACATTTTTAACGATTTGCAGTGATTCCTCTAACGGCAGCGACGAATTTTCTAATTTTGTTATTGCTTCTTCTAGTCCCAAGTAATTCTCACGAATACTTTGTAAATCCATTTTAATCTGGGCATCTTGAAATTTTTTCTGATTTGTATTGATAGCTGCACTTTCTTTCGGATCGAATGATAAAACCACGTCCTTCATTTTTTCAAAATGTTCATGATAGTAAAACCCCGCCCGTAACCATGTACGCCAACGTGTCAGAATCGGCTGTGGTGGCTCAGGGGTATTTTGGAGATTTCAGAAATACTGCCTTTGTACTCGATATTAAAGCATCTACCTCTGGATAACATCTACGAACCTGTCTGCCACAAGGTGTAGAGCATGGAGTTTACAAGTAATATGTAACAAGTTAGGACAATATTTTCTAAGAGACCGGCCTACATAACACATGGTTGCGGCACCATCGGTCATAAACATTAATACTTAGTCTTTCGAAAGTTTAAATTTTTCCAAAGTATCTAATAGCACCTTTTTTAGCAATTTTTTCGGCATTACATTGTTCTAGTCGTCTGGATGCTAATAAAATTGAAGACGTTGGTTGATGTGGTTCCATATTAAGCGCCATCACATTAACTACAGATTGTTTTTCTGTCAGTTATTTCGTCCACACATAACCACAGTTTTTTATTTTTCAGTCCGGCTTTGATTTTATTTTCAACTTGTTTACGCACCGATGGTAAATTCCTTCGTAACGTTGTCGTGCTCGGTAATGTTTGATTCGTGTATTTATTCCAAAATGAAATAAATGAATCATTACTTAATAAGGTAAACGGCAGTGTACACACAATCATAGTTACACATAGTGCATATATAAACTGTTGTCGATTTATTTTGTTATTATTGTGCTTTGATCTGCTTACGTGTTCTTTACAATGTGTTTTTGACCAACACATTAAATATGTATTGCACACTAAACATTTAATTTTTGAGCCATCGTATATTAAGTCCGGGAAATCCATAATAAACTTATTCACTTATTCACACGGTCATTTTCTCGATTTATGTGTCGACGACATTTTACTACGTATGCTTACACTTACATGCAGTCTAAGCAAGTACCAAACATATACTGAATGTTTTTTATTAGTTCTGATGCAATACAATCAACCTCACATCGGCGCACATGGCGCGCACGGAAATTGGTCTGCTCTAATTATTATTATATCAAGTACCTAAGCATTTGATATAAAAAGGACTTTCTTATTTCAGAATATTTAGTAAAAAAGAAAACGTTCAATAATGCATTTCCTTTATTTGTAACATAAAACAATAATTTTACATATTTATAATGTTTAAATTTGCAAATATACATAAACCTTTAATCAAACTAGATATATAACAATAGAAAACATCACTTCTTCAGTTAATTGGCATATGAAAATAAATCCCTGCGGCCAAATCAAAGGGCGGCGAAAATTATTCGACATTACTAGAGACACTGGTCATTAATCAATAGGTTAAGATAATACTAACGTGTAATTTAAAAAATAAGCTGACCTATCGAGAGAAAGAATTCAAGTGGGTGACCGGTTATGTTTACTTTAAACAAATATACCATCGATAACACACTTCTTCTAATCGTTATATTTTTTGCGTGTGTATAGAATTTAAAGGGCATCAAGTATTAAACTTGTTAGTGTTTAGAGAGTGATTACGGGGCTTTTTATCACTTATCGGCGACTGGAAAATTTATGGTTGCGATAAGAAAATATAACACTGTTTGGTTTACCCTAAGTGTTTAGTAAAAATATTGAAAATATTATATTACGCTCTGTTTTACTAGCGCATCAATTACTAAAATTTATGACTGTGATATGAAAACACATTATTTCGTATTGTATACAATATACAGGGCGGGGAAAAAGTACTACATATCGCAAGTGCGGACTACTCAGTGGGGTAAGACCGCACTAGTCCGCACATGCTTCATTTTTTAGTCTGTAATTCTTCATTGATGTTATTCTGTAATTTTTAATAGCCGCCATGGTTCGAAACTATATTAGAAAACCGAATCGGGGAGATTATACAAAACAGTCCTTGGGATGAGATTAGATCTGATTAGGGCAGGAGCTACAAATACCTACCATGTTAGCAAAAAGTACAAAATTCCGCTAACTACAATTACTAACCGCTTGAAAGGAAAACATGGTGTGAAATCAAAATCACTTGGGAGAAGCATTGTTATTTCAATCGAAACCGAAAAACGTCTTGCGAAGGTCTTTTGACAATGGAAAAGTGCAGTTTTAGATTGTCCAGACGTGAGGTGCTGGAGCTGGTTGGCCAGTTTGTAAATGCCAACAAACTCAAAACCCCGTTTAAAGACGGTATCCCTGGCGAAGATTGGTTTCTAGGCCTTAAAAGAGAAACTATTTATCAATGAAGAAACCACAAAGTGTTAAGATCGCTCGTAAAAAATGTTGCAATACTTTTATAATTGACGAGTATTTTACGTTACTGGAAGCGAAGGTACAGGATCTAGGATTGGATAACAATCCGTCAAGAATTTTAAACCTGGATGAATCTAGTTTCTGTACAGATTCGTCAAAAACAAAATTAGTTGGCGGTAAAAACTTGCCATACATTCGCATCGTTACTACTCCTGGAAGAGAGAACATTACGGATCTAACGGCAGCTTCTGCTCTGGGAAGAAAAGTTCTACCATTTATTATTTTTAAAGGAAAAAATATCTGGGTTAGGTGGTACGCGCCAAAAAATACTGGATATCCTGAAACAACTTATGCGGCAACTACCAATGCATGGATGGATGGAGACAACGGTATTCGAAAATTATTCTCAAAAAAGTTTTTTGAAAGCTACTGGCCCCACCGCCCGGTTTTATTAATAAATGATGGTCATGCCATTTATATAAGTATCAAATTGATAGAAATGGCTACCGAAGCAAATGTGACAATAATTAAACTACCTCCGCATACCAGTCATGCGCTGCAACCTTTAGACAGAAGTGTCTTCAAACTGTTAAAAACTTCGTGGGATCAGAAATTAGTAACGTCACAAAGAAAAAATATTGGAATGAAGCTTCCAAAGCGAGAATTTTCGAAAATGATTGGGGAAATTTGGCAAGATTTAAATGACGATAGCATCAAGAATGCTTTGTTAATTGAAGAAGCAGTTTTGTATTCACCAATACTCTTTGATTATCCTCTCGAAGAAATAATGGTCGCGGATATTGTGGAAAATGTGTTCATTGAAGAAACACCTGTGGCAATATTACCACAAAATTCAACAAGCACATCCCCGTTTATTGAACAGCAAAAGACAGACATATTCGAAGATCTTCTTCTCTAAAAACAAACTTTGTGTCAAGTGTTCATAATAAGAAAAGAAAAGTTGCAGAAGGCGGTGAAGTAATTACATCCGAAGAGGCGAAGCAAAAACTGATTCAAGGAAAGCAAGTTAAAGAAAAATTCATAGCCGCATCAAGCACCAAAATCACTTCTTCCGAAGAAGATAATAACACAGGTCTACAAAATTAAACTTTTTGACAGATGTTTTTATGTTGAAAACTGATTTTATATATTTTGGTAGGCTGATTTCAAAAATTCTATGCATTTATTTGTATCACGTAAGGTTTTTTTGCAAATATTAAATGAAAAAAACGATATTTCTAAAAAAAATTATTTGTTTATTGAGTAAAAAGGTGGAATACAAGTTAAAAAAGTGGAAAAAAATACTTTACTCAGCCTTTTTTAAGTGAAATCTTTGTCTTTTTGCCAGAAAGCTGTGTTGTCCGGACATTCGGTTGTATGTTTTTAAGGGCATATCCCGTTTTAACATCCAGCAGTAGTCCGCCATCATCGTTATGCTCCATCTGCCTTGGTATCGCCGTTCCATTTCCTTAATGTCTTGGTGAAACCTCTCTCCCTGTTCTTCGCTAACTGCTCCAAGATTTTCAGGAAAATAATTCAAGTGTGAAAACAGTAAATGCACTTTCAAACTCATATTAGAACCTAGACGATGAAAGTGTTGTAACATATTTTGAACAATATTTTCGTAGTTTTCGTCCTTAGAGTTCCCAAGAAACTTATCAATTACTTCTTTAAATGAAACCCAGGCGTTTTTCTCGACATTGGTCATTGTGTTTTGAAAATCCTTGTCTTTGCATAATGTTCTTATCTGCGGCCCAACAAAAATACCTTCTTTTAACTTGGCATCGGATAAGGCTGGAAATGTCTCGCACAAATATTTAAAATACTGTCCATTTTTGCCTAGGGCTTTAACAAACTGCTTCATCAAGCCAAGTTTGATATGGAGAAGAGACAGTAAAACTTTTTTGGGGTCAACCAAGCTATCTCTTAATACATTTTTGCTACCAGGTGTAAGGCTTGTTCTAGAGGGCCATTCTATTTGAGTCCAATGTCTATCCCTTGCTCGACTATCCCACTCACAAATAAAGCATGGAAATTTTGTATAACCTCCTTGTTGTTCTAGTAGCATGCACAGCACTTTAAGGTCACCACAAAGCATACACTGATGTTCTTGGTAGTTTATTTTCTTTAAAAGAAGTTCAAAATTTTCATACGTTTCCATTAAATGTACCGAATGGGCAACGGGAACCGAGGCCAGCTCGTTACCATTGTGCAATAAAACGCCTTTTAAACTACGCTTACTTGAGTCAATAAACAGGCGCCATTCTTCTTTTACATACGGCACATTTCCTAATTTTGAAATTAAGTCAGGAATATTGTTGCAATACACTAGCGGTCCGTCTTGAGTAAAATATTGACATAACTCTTTTTCGCGATCCGGTAAAAGCTTGATGTGACGCAGGGTGCCAGTAAATGTTTCTCACGAAGTCGGGAGGCTAACAATTCGGACGCATCCTTTGAAAGGTGCAAATCTCTAATTAAATCATTTAGTTCGCTCTGGTTAAACACTTCGGACTCTCTGAAATCTGGTGTGAAATCTGAATCATCTGGGTCGCAATTAGATTCCTCTGATTCTGACGATATGACGTTTTCTAGTGCTTTTGGGGCGGTAGGTATCGGTACATCTGATCCATGAGGAACTGGTCGAATAGCAGAGTCAAGATTGGGATACACAATTTGTTTCTTATTTTTTCTGTTGAATCCTTGAACATTACACGAACAAAAATAACAATCATCACTGTGATTTCTAGGCTCTCGCCATACCATAGGAACACCAAAGCTTAAACATTTCTTCCTACCTTTTTGCCAATTTCTTAATGCTTCAACGAAAACGGAACAAACAGTATGAGGAGCCCAGGACTTGTCTTGGTCGCCAATTTTTACACCAAAATAAGCGTGGTATACATTTTTCACAAACGAAGTTATAGTTTGCCTCTGCTTTACTACGACATAACTACCACAGATATAACAAAAGTTATTCGGATTGTTCACACAATGTCTTCTTTCCATATTTATACGTTCTAGAACACTTAAAATACGCAACAACGAAGACAACAAGCGCGCGAACACAGTAGCACGACGACTAACACAACCAAACTGCACATAAGCAGGTTCCAATGTTGTATTGACGCTTCTGCGCCGACTCTGTTGCTTTGCTGAGAAATCTAATATTAACCAGTGTTGCCAAATCACATTTAATTTCATAAAAATCAATTCATTTAAAAATCATGCCTAACATGGAACAAACATATTCTTGTCATAGGTATCTACATTAATAAATTAACATTTTTAAGATATAGAGCGCTATAAAAAAAATTTACGTGATAGAGCAAAAATATGGCGTTTTTTGGAATAAGGGCCCCCAAACATATACAAATTAGCAAACAGCTTTCAAACATCAAAATCACTGTAGACCTGCGTAATTTATGCTCAATCTGCAAGTGTGATTTCCGGTACTACATTAACAAAAAAGAATGGATACAATGCATAAGTTGTATGGAGTGAATATGTGGCATATATAATAAAGGTTCAAAGAAGCGCCAATATGAATGTGGAAGAAGTATTGATAATGATTAAGATGTAAAATCAATTTTAAAAATGCATATTTTTGTGTTATACCAACTTTTTAATAACAAAATTTAGTTTTTTAGATATATTTATCTTTCTTTTCTCTGTCTTTTATTTGACTAAACTTTTAAAAAAATCCTACTTATCTTTAAAAATGTGTAACTCTTAAAGTAAAGCATTTTGTAGCTGGCTTGCTAAATAATTCCGATCTTGCCCCATAGCATAAGAAATACGGCTATACACATTTTAAATGTGCATTTACCGTCTTGCACCGTTTTCGGGGCAAGTGCGAAGCAGTTGACAGTTGAAATTGGCGTTTATATCAATAAGTGTTAATTAAAGAATAAAAACTGAATTATTTATTAATATCTAGGAATGTTAAGTAATTATAGAACGAATTAAAGATATTTCGGTTGAAAATCAAACTCACGAAAAACTGGTCCGCACTTAGCCCACTCCGCCTTATAATAGATATACATACTTACATTATTTTTAATTTAATCTATTTTATTTTCCATTTAGAGCTTCTCGGGTGACGACCAGAACGAGGCTATAGCCAAATGCATCCAAAAAACCGGCATAAGCGAATCGACAGTCACTCGCATGGGAATAACATTGGATATTCCGGATAATAGTGTAGTCAAAAAGTTTCTATCGTGCTTGAACAAGAAACTGGGGTTCCAAAATGAAGACGGTGAAATGCTGTTCGACAATTTGAGAGACAATCTTGTGGGACTTAATAGTGCGGAAGTGAATTCTACCGTGAGCACGTGTAAACAAGTGAAAGGTACAAGTAGTATAGAGAACTCGTATTTAGTTACAAAGTGTATATTTAGGAAAATTAAATCTATTGTAAAATTGAAAAAGAGAAAATAATATAAGAGAGATAAAGATATTTTTTTTATTTTCGCTGTATCCTAAAATGTAAAAAAATACATGGCATTCATTTTAAAAAAGTATAACTTTAGTACGCTACATTTTTTAAACACTCTGTATATCTTAAAAATACTTCAAATGATGGCTCTTCATCTGTAATTTCCGTGTCTAAAATTTTATTACAATATCTTTTCTAAGTTAACAGATAAACATGGTTCCATACATTTGCCACCACTATATATACTCTTCTCTGATGGCCGTATTCAGAAAAGCTTGTAATATAACATAATGCTCCGTTAAGGTTTAACGGAGAGTTATACAAGATGTCCCGTATCGTTATGTTCAAATTTTAAGGAGTGTAAAGTGGACTTCATTTCAAGTAACAAAAACGCAAAACTTGTATATCCATTTTTATTTGTTTCAAAGTTACAGATCTATGAATGTGATTGTCAGATCATGAAAAAAATGTAATCCTAAAGTCAATAAAAACTGATTTTATTTAAAAAACTTCAATTAATAATATTTTCGAAATGTCCACCTCCTTGTTGAATGCAGGCTTGTGCCCGTAAGCTAACAGAAGAAGTACTTATCCGAATTGCATACTTGTTTTGTCGGATTTGCTCGGCAGCCAGGTGAATACGATCCAACAACTCTTCTCTTGTGTTCGAATCTTGCGCGTAGACTAAATTTTTCATGTACCCCCATAAATAAAAGTCAAGGGGATTAAGATCGGGTGATCTGGGTGGTCATGCAACAGGACCACCTCGACCAATCCATCTTGAATAATTGACGTTAACCCAATTTCGGACAGCAATTCCGAAATGTGGTGGTGCGCCATCCATGTGAAACCACATATCTCGTCGAACATTCAGTGGGACATCCTCTAAAAGATCTGGCAGTTCGTCAATAAGAAATTGAAGGTAATTGTCCGCATTTAACCTCCCGGAAAGAACGACAGGACCAATCAACAAGTCATCGATTAGGGCCGCCCAAACGTTAATAGAAAATTCATGTTGAAATTTAGATGGGCGTACAGCTTTGGGATTTTCTGATGACCACCTGTGCAGGTTTCTCAGATTTGTAACAACACTTCTCGTGAACGTAGATTCATCTGTCCAGAGGACTGTTCTGCAGAAATTAAAATGAAGCCGTGACTGTCTTAATATCCAGGTAGAATAAACTAGACGACCATAGTGGTCTGCCTCAAGCAAACCTTGTCCCCTGCGATAGTGATATGGATTTAAGCCCTCACGTTTTAAAATTCGCCAAACTGTCGTTCGTGGCACTCCTAGTTGTCTACCGATTCGATGTGCACTGAGAGTTGGATCCCTTGTAACAATAGCTACTGCTTCTTCCTCTAAGTCTGCTGGCAAATTTACTCCTCGGTCGAAAAGCTAATCACGCAGTCCGCATTCACGAAATTGTCTGTGTATTTCCAGAAAGGTTCCGTAATGAGGAATGCGCCTATCGGGAAACCGATGTCGGTATTCAATAACTGCTTGACGTGCACTGCCGTTACAGTAGCCATACACAAAATACATGTCCGCATGCTCTTGAGAAGAAAATCGGTAATATGATATATAATTGAATAAAGACAACGTGTCCACTCACTAATAAGCTGTTGTATGAAGTGAAACGTAATGTAATCCTTTATTAAAAAATGCAACGTTAACAGTCGTCTGAGCATTTTTTTATTGTATGATATTCATGGTTCAGCACTTACGAAATAAGTACTCTTTTGTAGATCTCCAAGAAATTACTGTATGCACTACGACACATGTTTATTTATTTTAGGATAACATTTTATAATGCAACGTTAACAATCGCATTGTTATTGAATCGTATAACTTTTTTTAAATAAAATCAGTTTGTATTGACTTTAGGATGACATTTTTTTTCATGATCTGACAAACACATTCATAGATCTGTAACTTTGAAACAAATGAAAATGGTATATACAAGTTTTGCGTTTCTGTTACTTGAAATGAAGTCTACTTTACACTCCTAAAATTTGAACATAACGATACGCGACACTTGTATACTTATTTTTTTTGTATTCAGAATGTTTTGTTACGTTAAATCCCTTGTTAAATGCATCGTTAAAATAGCGTGAATTTTTTGACCAATTAAATGATTTAAATCGTGTATATTAAATAGTAAATTGGACCAAAAGGAAATTATATATGAACAAGTGAGTACACATGCTTACATCATATATGATTCCTTATGATTTTACATTTTAGTATAGATTCATCTTCTGAAGAATCTGATATAAAATTTGTTGAAGTGTTGCATGCAATGCTGCGGACAAGAATAATGAAAGTTAGAAAAGATCAATTTTAAATATTTGTTGATACAGATTTTAAGATGCGTTACAGATTTGATAAACATACAGTGAGAAAGCTTATTGATATAATTGAGTCACAATTAGAATAAGCTACACAAAAAAATAAAACAGCGTCTGTTGCAAATCAGATTTTAATTGCATTAAAATTTTAATAATATTTTTTACCACGCTTTAGCCTTTTCTTTGCACGTAACAGCGTCCGTTTTCTTATTTTCAATAAATTTTACATATTGTTCAATAGTGTCTATTAATAAAGATATTTCCTGGTCAGAAAAGTTCTTTTCCTTGGCGCGTTTCTTGGAAGCCATTTTTAAGTTTCACAAGAAAATCAAAATTCAATAATTCAACAAAAAACAACTCGTAGGTACCACACATTATAAGACGAAATTTATACTACATAGGTTATATTCAGAAAACATGCGACACTAAATAATAATTGTGTATGTTTTCCACCAAATTCACGGTAAAATATTACTAAATGTTTATGTATGTATTGACATGTTGAGAAACGATTGGTTAAAAATTTCACCGTTAAATTTGTGAACACGGTATTTCATATAACGACTGTTTTAATTTAATGAAACGTTAACGAAATCAGTCGTTACCAAGTCTTTTATGAATACGGCCATGGTAGAGTCTTTTAAATCGTTCGTAATAATAAGTTGTTTTATATTTTTTATGGTTTTTATGTGCATTATGTTTGCTATGTAAAGTTTGTTTTTTATAGAGGTATAGAATTTTGAAATGGAATAAAACAAAGATGAATTTTTTAAATTGAAATGAAATTTACTTTATTCCAAAGATAATCTTCTGGCATTATAATTTAAATATGACTTATGGCATATGACCGCCACGGCTGGCTTGGACGTAGTCTAATCTGGAGGTCCAATTTTCGATTACTTTTTCCAACACTTGTGGCCGTATCTCGGCAATAACGCGGCGAATGTTGTCCTCCAAGTGGTCAATCGTTTCGGGCTTATCGGCGTAGACTAGCGACTTCACACATCCCCACAGAAAATAGTCTAGCGGCGTTAAATCGCTCGATCTTGGAGGCCAATTCACGGGTCCGAAACGTGAAACTATGCGGTTACCAAACGTTTCCTTCACTAAATCAATTGTGGCACGAGCTGTGTGATATGTTGCGCCGTCTTGTTGAAACCACAGCTCCTGCACATCATGGTTGTTCAATTGATGAACGAAAAAGTCAGTAATCATGGCTCTATAGCGGTCACCATTGACTGTAACGTTCTGACCAGCATCGTTTTTAAAGAAGTACGGACCAATGATTCCACCAGCCCATAAAGCACACCAAACAGTCAGTTTATCTGGATGTAACGGTGTCTCAACATACACTTGAGGATTACCGTCACTCCAAATACGGCAGTTTTGTTTATTGACGTATCCATTCAAACAAAAGTGAGCTTCATCGCTAAACAAAATTCGCTTATGAAAATCGGGATCAACAGCAATCTTGTTTTGGGCCCATTCACCGAATCTACGCCTTGCTAGGTGATCGTGTGGCTTCAATTCTTGCACGAGTTGGATTTTGTAAGCACGCAAACCATAAAGTGGATGGACACATCCAATTCCTGTGCACGATGGCGGATAGACTGATTCGGGTCTTCCTCTACGCTTCGTTCTACAGCAGCAATGACTTCTTCTGTACGCACTGTACGATGTCTCTGTGGATGCGTATTATCATTTAGAGTAAACGTGGTGCGAAAACGTTCCATAGTTAATCGAATTAATTGCACTGATGGACGATTATGTTGACCGTAAAATGGACGTAGTGCGCGATACGTATTTCGAACAGAACCATGATTTTCAAAATAAATTTGCACAATTTGGAAGCGTTGTTCAGGCGTCAGTCTGTTCATGTTGAAATGCCAAACCAAACTAAACATAAATCACTTGACGGCTGACAAAATGGCCGCCAGTTAAAAAAGTTTTACCAACTTAAAGTTTTATACCTCTATAAAAAACACCCGTTATATGCCAGGTGTCCAGAAAGGGTATGGAGTATTTATATCTGCGCCGCGGTAAGGATAGATTGTTGCACTGCCTATTATCGTAATGTACAGAATTTAACGTACAGAAGGCACCGAAGGACGCTACCGTTTGAAAATGAATTCGAATGTTTGAAAATACCGGTTCGACTGTAAAAATTATCAATCAAGGTCGCCCGCACTCTGTTCGAAGCCAACAAACGATTGAAACAGTGAGAGTTTCAGTGCGTGTAAATCCGTCTCAATCAGTTCGCAAACGCAATCAAGAACATTAAAAAATCGTCGTTGTACAATATTCCAAAGCAAGATATACAACTAACGGCCTACAAAATTCAGTTTATTCAAAACCTGAACGTTACCGACTATCCTCTCCGGCTGAATTTTGCAAATGAAATGCTTCAAGTGTCCCAGCGTTCGAAAACATTCTATTTAATGACGAAACTAACTTTCACTTAAATTGTCACGTAAACAAACAGCTGCCGCTACTGGGCCAACAAAAATCCAAAACAGAAACATGAACGACCATTACATAGTCCAACAGTTAGTGTGTGCTGCCATGTCTGGTGAAGACATCATTGGGTCTTGCTTTTCTGAAGACCGGCGAGGGCGAGCACTTACGGTAAACAGTGAACTGTATTGCGAAATGTTAAGAAACTTTTTGTTCCACAACTGCAGGAATTTGAAGGTTTTAATGTGGAAACATGGTTTCAACAAGACGGAGCCACTTGCTACACCTCACTTTTCCCGGAAAAAGTGATCTCTCGTCGAAGCACCATCAATTGACTTCCGAGAAGCCCCGATCTTACACCCCTTGATTATTTCTTATGAGGATACCTTAAACAGAAAGTGTATGCAAACAAACCACGAACTCTACTGCAATTGAAGCACAGTATTCGCACTTAAATGGCCGTTGTTTCCAGAGAGATGTGTAGACGCGTGGCGGCTAATTTCTGTGTTCGGTTAGAGGAGTGCCAGCAGCGCGAAGGTCAACATTTGGACAACATAATCTTTGGCACTTAATTTTCCAAAACTTTGTCTAAAGATTAACAACAAAAAAATATTTTTCTGACTTGTAGTGTTTGTTTATTGAATTTACAAATACCCCCTACCCTTTCTGGATACTCTAGATGTTCTAGTGAATGTTCTAGTGATGTTTTAGTGAAAGCGGACACTGTAGAATCAAGCATGCTATGTAGTATATCATAAAAGGCAGAACAAACTTTTTCAGTATCATCAAATCACTTAATAACAAACTACAGAATATATGATGGTATCGTGCACAGTTGGTGGATGGGTGAAAACGAAAGTTTAAAAGAGGGATAAGCATAATAAAGAATGAGAAATTATTTAATATTAGTACTATTTTTGTATATCAACTCTTAAGAATTTCTGCACCGTATAGTGTCTCTTTACTACAACTTATTATTATAAGTTATTATACTATTTTACCACAACTCCATTCTACAAATAACCACTTTAAAAAATCACAATGATTGTATTTTTTATTACAACTTGATAGCTGTCACTATAGTAACTATCGCATGTAGTATGAAATATTACAATTATAGTAACCTATCCAGCGAGTCACAAAGTTTGTATCCTAGGTAGGCCATGAATGACTGGGATAGACATGAAAGTCACGTCTGAGTTTAGAGAATTGAGGAAGTGTCATTTGTAAATAATCATGTCAAATTGACAAGTTACGATTTAACCTATTCCAAATAACAAGTGTTCATTTGAAAAGTCAATCCAGTAGCATGTGATTTACTGAGAACATTTTGAAGTATGTCGTAAATTAAAATCTACTACTTAACCTACGAAGTCGTATATTTTGACAGTTTCATACACACAAATAAATAACAAATAATAGGTATTTATTGAAAACTAACGAGCCATTGAAAAAATTCGTAATTGGAGTAGACTGTGAAATTGGGTTGGTACTTTAACCACTTCCACATAATGACACACATTACTTGATGCTTGACAGTTTCATTTGGTTTCATTGTAAAAAAAAAGGTTATGGCATTGAAATGATACTACAACAAAAAAGAAAACAAATAATTTATTTAATATCGAAATCATAATCAAAATTTACATATAGCTACAGAAGTTGTTGAAAATGTTGTTCATTTACACACAAACAATTTTCTTAATCAGAGTTTTGAAAAATTTGACACAAACTTATAGTTTCAATGTCAAATAATAAATGTCATTATGTGGAAGTGGCTAAAGTAACAACCCAATTTCACAGTCTACTCCCATTATGAATATTTTCGATGGCTCGTTATAACAAATGTTGAAAATGTTGTCCTTCAAGATCAATGCACTTAAAAATCCTCCGTTCAAAATTTCTGATGATATTCTGCAACATTACTGGATTGTTATTAATTTCCATGCATTTCTGTTCGATTCTCTGTAGCATATCATTCAAATTCAATATAGGTGTTCGAAATATGTTATTTTTTAGATAAGGCCACAAAAAGAAGTCGCAAGGTGTTAAATCGCATGAACGTGCAGGCCAGGCAATTTCAGTATTTCGACTAATTATACGCTCATCAAGAAATTCTCTTAAATAATCCAAAGATTCTGCAGTACAGTGATAAGGTGCTCCGTCTTGTTGGAAATATGCATTTTGAAGTTCATCATCATGCAACTGATTGACAAATGGTTGTAAAATTTCCGTACGGTACCTTTGAGCAGTTAACGTTCTCTGAAAAAATATTGGTCCAAATTGGCCCTATTGGTATATTCGCCTTTGGCTTATCGCTGCCCAAACACCAATTTTCTCTGGATGTAGCGATTCTTCATTAATTACATGTTGATTTTCACTACTCCAAATTCTTATATTTTGTGAATTTAGGTATCTCGTTTTATAAAACCATGCTTCATCAGTAAAAATGACCCTTTGCGAAAGTTCTCCATTATTGTTCATATTACAAATCAATTACAAAACTGTAGTCTACGTGTGTAATCAATTTCTAACAATTCTTGTACTGCTGTGACACGGTATGGATAAAGTTGCTTATCTTTTTTTAATAACTTGTGAGTTGTATCAACAGAAAGGTTTATTTGTTGACTCAAATGTCGAACAGATGTTTGTGGTTCATTTTCCATTATTTCTTCAACACGATTGACAACTTGAGGTGTACGTTTCTTAACTGCTCCGCTGCCTGATTTTCTTAAGAGACTACCAGTTTCAGAAAAAAGTTTTAAAGTTCTATCCAAAGTATTCTTAAATTGTATATAATCTATTACAAAATACGGAAACTCAACTTGAAATTCTACCATGCAATCTTGAACTGAATAAACCCATAAACCATCAATTTTATTACCACTTCGAAAATAAGCCTGGGCTAAAAAAATTTTATGTTCTAAAGTGAAAGCCATTTTAAAACTGAGAAGCAATTTATTTAAACCAGAATCGACGCACGATTATTTTATGCACTAACTGATATTTGTGATTGACATTATCAAATGTCATTTGGATTTACGTTTACGGAACAACAAACACCTCGTACTAATATATATGCGTCTTATTCTATCAAAATTTCAAAGTAACCTTGATTGACTTTTCAAATGAACACACGTTAGTACATGTAGATTAGATCTCTTAATCAATCTAAGACATAACTGATTTAATCCATGGCATACTCTGAAAACTTTTTTGTGGCTCACTCCATTTGTACCTATACTATGTATTTTTCTCAGTGTGTGTTCACCATTAATAACGTATTCTATCGAAAACATTACGCCACACCTGAATGATATCGGAAAAAAGATTGTCTGTAATTACTTCGTCTTTGCGGAAACAAACTGTATTACCCTGGTTGGACGTTGAGAGTAACATATTAAAAGAAACATCGTGAAATCCGTAGAGGAAATGACATAAATGCATTGGGCATGAAAAGCGTATATATCGAATATTAGCAATATTAATCTCTTAACATCCCATCTTGTTGAAATATCTTTTTGATTAGGTACCAGAATTGCGGTGAAATATATAGTTGCAACAAAAAGTTTTGCGAATTCCCTAAGCTGTCGGCAGGAACGATATATCTGGTTAAATGTATTAATTTCCGAAATGGCCGGGGAATTATATAATCTATGTAAAGGTGGAAAACCTGATACAATTACGACATATCAAATATATTTGTAATTCCTTTAAGTTGAAATTCTAATTCTACAAAGTGTCTGTCAAAGTCAAAGGTCTTTACAAAAACCTACTGCATGTTCCTTATATCAAAATAAGTCGATTTAAGAACACTTAGGCGCTATACGCTATACGGCGCTGAAGTTACAATTCTCAAATCAGTTTTTTATTATAAATATAAAACTCACGCGATTTTGTAAAAATTTGCTACGTTGACATAGTTTTATAAGACAAAAAGATCATATCAAAATTTTAAGTAACATAATTCCATAGGCGTAGAAATTGTTTTTTTTTAATAATTGCACATTCCAAATTTCTACGCCAATGGAAGAAGAGGGGTTTAAGTATAAAACTTAGATTACGTATCTCATTTACTACAGAAAAGGTACTCTTTGTAAGACTCGATTACTGTCATGGTTTTTGTGAAATTTGTATTTGAATACATAATTCAAAGTAACAGAAAAATTATGTTACTACAACAAGCAAAAAAATAATAAAGATGTTATAGAAATTGTTTAAAGTGTCCACCATTTACAGGTATACTTATACGACGACGAAAATTAAAATGTACTCTTTGCATAACTTCTTCATTAACTTATTTGTTGCATCTTGAATACGTTGCCACAGATGTTCTTCATTGCACGAGAATCCGAAATTACGATGGACCATATAAATAGTCTATAATATCGCTAAATACAACAGGCAGTTGTTTAATAGCACTATTCATTCGGTTAACCGCAAATCTGTTTTTTGTCGTTGAATTGTGACGTAATTACTTCAATATTGTAGTTAAATTCTTTTCTTCATGGGCTTAAAGGAGTTTTTAAAATTTATTTTATTTATTAGTTTATATTTCGTAAGATAAATATAGTACGGTGAGTTAGTTTCTTTTTTTCATTGTTTTAACTGTTAATTACATATATACGTTCAAGTTTCAATAACTTACGCATACCATTTTAATTTTTATTTATTTAGATCTAAAACATTGTTTAAGTTACTTTTATAGACATGATATGGAACAACGTCGAGAATGACATTGAGAAACAATTGGATTGAGGGTCAAACTGATTGCGAAATTTATTGCAAAGTTTATAAAATATCGTTAAAAAATTCCAAGAAATCGCACGTAAAACGTCCCCTAATGACGTCCCCGTCTGACAATTTTAACGAAAAACTCTGTGAAACTTTAATGGCGGCAAATATTTTGTTAAATAAACTTAACAATCCCACCTTCAAAACATTTCCCCAAAAATATACTGGTCGAAATGTTCCTGATGAATCCACCTTACGCAAATATTATGTTTCTAAGTGCTACCCGAAAGCAGTAGAACGCATTAGAAGCCATCTTTCAAATCAGTACCTATGGATAAGTGCCGACGAAGCTGTCTATATATTAGGACGCTGTGTGGTAAATGTTGTAGCTGGTGTACCACATCTAACTATTCCATATAACGCGTATGTAATAGCAACAAAAGTTATAAATACAGTTGATGCGGAAACAGTAGCTAAAACCATTTACGAGAATATGCACCAAATGTTTCATTCGGGCGACAGCTACAAAGAAAAAGTACTTTTATTTGTCAGTGACAGTGCTGCATATATTTTAAAAACAGGCAGACTATTAAAGGAAACGTATCCTAATATGCCGCATATCACTTGTGTAGCACATGCTCTCCACTGAATCTGTGAATATATCAGAGACACCTTTCTGGAAGTTGATAGACTTGTATCCGCTTTTAAAATAGTTTTCAGAAAAGCATCATTGAGAGTAGCTCTTTACAGGGAAAAACTTCCATCTTGGTCACTGCCTCCCTCTCCAGGAATAACTAGATGGCGAACATGGTTGGAAGCTACTAGTTTTTATGCAGAGAATTTCGATAGTTTACAAAATTTCGTTACATGTTTAAATGACGATGCTCGAAGTATTTCTGAGAGCAAGGAACTAAAACAAATTCAAAATTTAAAACATCAGTTGTACTTTCTTCAGGAACACTTTGGAAATTTGCCAAAACTAATCACTTATTTTGAAAATCAAAATCTCAAATTAAATGATGGATTAACCACATAAGATGTGGCTATTAATAATTTTAAAAATATTCCAAGTGACTTCGGATGTGGCCTTCGGCAAAAGTTAGACGTAGTTTTTAATAGAAATCCATATTTAATAACATTGCGGCAATTGTGTATGAATATATATAAGAATATTTCCAGTATGTACCTATAACCAGTTGCGGTGGAGAAAGGACGTTTTCTATCTACAAGGATGTATTTCATTCAAAGAGAACAAATTTTACAGAAGAGAACCTTGAAAGAGTATTGCTAGTTAATATTAATACTCCTTTACTCAACTTGAACTACAGAATGAACAAATAAAAATGTATTTCGTATTTTATAGATCACCACCTGTTTGTTTTCCAATTATAGTATAAATAAAATTAAAAATTCTTTAAAAATACAGATTTTTCAATAGTACGCCCGTGGGCGATGAGTCATAGGCCTCTCGTGTCCGGTCCCTACTAATAACTTCACTTTAAAACTCGAATACTATTATTCAGGGGTATGTTATGTTTAAAACATAATTGTTAGACAAGGATAAAAGATGTCAAGTTTGCGAACTTTTCAATAGGTGGCAGAATGGATAGTAAACTAATATTTGCTTTAACGACAGTCAATAATTTTAACTAATTTAGGCCAATGTTGACATTTTTGACACCATTATCTTTTTGTTGTGTTTATTAAATCGTTGTTATATATAGATTTTGCTTTTCTTTGCATTTTTACGGACTTTGTTTTTATTATTTTTAGTGTTTCTTAAGTCGAACGTTTCGCTTCTTTTGTTATAGTTAGTTTACCGTAGAAAGAAAACTATAATTAATTGGTCATTATATACAAATATTTTATATTTTTGGAACTTCCTTAAATTCCATATTCTATAGAAAAAATACATAAATCTGATTATAGCTCATGCAAGACAACAAACTTCTATTACTTCAAAAACTAAAAATATGCTTCAAAGGTAATCGAGAGCCATGTGAATCATTATCCGTTGTTTCTTTAAATTTATCATCTATAATACATCTAATTATGGAGCTCTTACATCAACTTATAAGTATAAATGAAAGATACAAAGTATACAGAAGATATTAATACATGCAAATTAGTAGCAATCATATCCATTCAGGAATCTATGAATAACCCATCTACAAGCAGTAAAAAGGAAACTTCTGGTATGTACAACTTATTCAATTAGATATTTACAACACTCAAATTTTTTTCAGGACTTATTGAAAAGTGTCGGAGTGACACCTATTACAGAACTTAGCTCCAAAGCTAATAAATTATACAATTGTGCTATATACTTTAAATCTGCTGCTGCAGAATTGTTCATTTTATATCATTATATTACATAATGTATACATGTTAAGATTATTGTGTTCTTACTTAAATCAAATCTCCAATGCTTGTGATTTGCATACTGTTTCACAAAGTACCATAATTAATCTTTTAATCTGTATTTTTCTGAAAATACATTTCATTTTGTTTTATTATAGAAAATTCAGTTTACTTGTTTGCACTTATTATTTTTTTTCTTTATTGTGCTTTACTTGTGTTTTAATGTGTTGTTAATTTTTTATCATATTGCATAATGTATCCAGTGGTAATATTGTTATTATTTTCTTTTGTTTAAATAGTTGTGTTTACATTCATTTAATATTTCTCATAATTGGGATTACCAGTAGATTATTATCAAGTGCGTATTTATTATATTTAAATTTAGATTTTTTTTATTAAATGTATACGATATGTCCTAGATAAAGAGGGCCACTATGGGGATCTCGGAAACCTTAAGAGATACAGATTTGGTTAAATGGGAGAAAAGTTGCGTAATCAAAGGTCTAAGAAATTGGCGTTTAGATTTTCCTTAAACATTTTTTAGTTTTTGAGAAATTTTGAAAAAATAGAATTTTTCGATTTCACCAACTATTAATATTCGACCTAGAGCAAACCAAATGACATTTCTCCACAGCAACTTTTAATGATGTTTAAGGTGGCGTTGTTAGTTTTTTAATCCAACGTTTCATCTTTGCGAAACCATCATGAACTTTTTTTTTTAAATACGGCCCTGATGTGTTTATATTAGATTCTGAAAACCGTTTTTATTGCGAATTCAACGATTTATCATACTTCATCATTTAATTGCGGTTTCGTCATTTTTTCGATCTTAATCAAGAAAATTCCTAGTACGGACCTGTATCAATTTTTTTTAATTTTTAAGAATAAATGATTTGTTATGTTCATTAGCAGTTTATGTCATTTACATATTGAATAGCAGTCCAATGGCTACATTTACAAAACAAAGAACAAAAATAATTAAATTAACAGAAGACAAAAAGTAAACTACATGCAACAACAAACGAATATGAACAAAACAAGTTTTTTAGTTTAGAGCATATGTTCGAAAAGATTTCCATTATTTTCCAGGCACAGATAGCACCTTATCACCGTCGATTCTAACCCTAATAAGCATTTGTGGACTAATATTGACAAACCCTTCCAGAACTAACCCCCTCAGTTCTTCATCTGTTGCAAAATTTCCTCAAAAAATCCTCATATGAAGAAATCAAGCGGAGTTATATCGGGTGTTTCCGAATGCCTACTAATGATTTTCTCTGGAAATCTCATTGAAATATATTCTCGAACGGCTCTAGAATTACGTGCAGGTGCACCATCTTGCTGTATGTAAGAGTTATGAATCATTGCTAGGGTCATGCTATCTAGAGGATCCTCTAAATTCTTTTGCAGCAAATGTAGGTAACGCTCTGATGTTAAGGTATGGTGGTAAATAAACGGTCCTACAATCGTTGTACCGAAAATACCAGCTCACATATTAAAACCAAAACGGTGTTGATGCCTTGACGTTTTGTTTAAACGTGGATTGGTTCAGACCAATAATGGATCATACTCATCAAACCAAATTATTTGATAAGGAAAATTCATATTCTCTTGACATTTTCTTGTGTACCATTCACAGAATCAGCGACGTCGTTCTAAATCACCTGGTTTAAGTCCTTGACAAATTCTGTACTTATACGGATGTAATTTCTGTTTTTTTTAAATACAATGTGTCGTTGATTTTGGTATACCAATGAACCAACAGAACATTTTGTACGGTTTCCTCATTGCCCGTTTTCGTCGGGAAACTACAGGTTTTCTAAAAGAACCATATGCTATAAGGTTTGCTACTAAAAGTCCTTTTATTTGGCTGCCTCCTTTCAGGATACTTCTGCAAATACATAGGCTCTGTAACAGAACAATTTTGGTTGGATGAAATGAAAAATGCCACCATGTCAACCTTTCCTTCGTTAGAAAACATAATTAATAGGAAAAAATTTAAATTATTGCATAAAAAATTAAACACCAAACTAATGTGTCAAAAAACCAACGCAACTGTCAATCCAAATTCAACAGTACCACATTTGCTTTCCAAAGCTTGCTTTCGTCTTGGTGATAATGGCGTATCATACATTTGGAAAACGCAAAAAAATCGAAAAAATGACGAAACCGCAATTAAATGATAAAGTATGACAGGTCGTTGAATTCGCAATAAAAATGGTTTTCAGAATTTAATATAAACACACCAGGGCCGTATTTAAAAAAATTAAATTTATGATGGTTCCGCAAAGACGAAACGTTGGATTAAAAAACTAACAACGTCACCTCAAACAGCATTAAAAGTTGCTGTGGAGAAGTGTCATTGGTTTTGCTCTAGATCAAATATTAACGCCAGGAAAAAATAGTTTGTAAAATCGAAAAATTCTTTTTTTTCAAAATTTCTAAAAAACTAAAAAAATTTTCAGGATAATCTAAACGCCAATTTCTTCTGCGATTTAAAATATCCGCCAATATGGTTTAGTTTGCGAACTTTTCGTCAGAGGCGCAAAATCTTGTTTTAAATACTTGTAATAAGATAGCCTTCTTATTTTATACTTTTTCTATGCTACTATTTTTATACTTACGCTCGTAGTCGATGAGTGGTCGGCCTCTCACGTTCGGTCCCTAATTATAAAATATCAGATAATTAATTTCTTTTTTGTTTTATGTATAAGTGGACGATAAAAAAAACACCTATATTTTTTACACATTGGTTGTATTTTTCTTTAAAGGAAGAGTTTCCTTACAAAAAGTTTCAGTAACAATAAATCAACATAACTTAAGAATGTTTGTATACAACTATACATAGTTTGTTTCAGAATAACAAGTGATTCTTAATTTCTTCTTATTTTAAGACGAAGTTTAAAACAAAAAAAAACTATTTTTACCATTTAACAACTAAAACTAGCATCTTGATAAATGTATTCCAATAAATCACAAATATCAATTACAGCGATATGAAATCATGTAATGAATATAAATGATTGAAACAAATATTTAATATGGCAACTCTGAGAAATTGGCCTATAACTGATAATTCGCTTTAGATTTATATTTTTCCGTTAGAATATTTTGTGACATGTGGTTAGAATTACTTATTTGATTTTTAGTTTGTCAAATTTTTGACAAATCTAAATTTAAGAATCAGGCATGTTCATAAAGTTGCAAAATTATTGCCAGATTTCTAAAAAAAACTTCAATCATTTATAGTCGCGCGTTATTATACCCGATGAATCGTCCACACATTAACAACTACCTTCGATGATCTATTTTACAAAAACTAACTTACAAAAATATTCAGCCTACATATTATTGAAAAGCAATTGTTCGTATAGGTCTTGTTGTGTATTCGCAACTATAGTAATCATCTCTGTCATCTTCTAGAGTTGCTTCCAGTATCTGAACTTTTATTTTTTCTGGAATCTTTTCTTTTTCGGTATCTGTTTTTCTTTTCGTCGTTGTCGTTGTCAATAATGTATTTGTTAATCCAAATAAAGTATTTTTCATAGCTAAGAAGTATTCAAAACACAGAATATCGTTCCTTAAGTCGGGCCTCGTGATAAAGCAAGTCCTTAAACGTCTTAAACTCTGCCTAACGGTTTGATCTGAAAAGGTAGAAAATATTTTAAAAATAAAGTATTCTGTGTTTAAATTTTGGATTGGAACATTTTGCTTTTAAATAGGATTGTTTAAATATGTATAGCCGGCGCCAATTAAGTTGGCGCGAGGAGGGGTAAGTTCGCGCAGGATTAGAAGTAGTGGGGAGATTTGTATTTGGTTTTATAGTTTATTTCAAATTATAAGAATATAACTTTGAACGGCTATAATGCTTTTATTGCACCACGTTCTGTGATGATAATTATTATTATACCTGGTCTCCTTATTGAACGGGTACGGTTTACCTATTTGCAACGTATGAATCTAGGGGCCGTATTGACTATAAATTAGGGCCCTATAATATAATAATAAAACGCTGTTAATTTCAAGTATATAATAAAAAATATCTGTCTAGTTTATTTCAAATTATAAAAATATAACTTTGAACGGCTCAAATGCTTTTATTTCACCACCTGCGGCTATAACTACCTGGCCGCTGAATACGATTATCTTTTACGCAAACAAACTGCTGAGGTCCGTAATGACAAAATTTAAGTAAATTTTAATTACTGCAATTTAAATGAAATATAATTTAATAATAATATAAGTACCAACAGTTGTTAATTTGAATATATAGTTATTATATATAATTAAATAGTCATTACATTACAATTTAGATGAAATAAGTGCTTATATTTATTAAACAAAATTTAAGTAAATATAATTAGGAGAGTTGATATATTACACCTAATATTGAGTCTATTTATCATTTATTGTTAATCTTTACTGCTGTATACATACATATTTGATTTTTCTCTCTTTACTTAACGAACATGTGGCGACCTTTCGCTGAAAGTGTTAGTGATTATGATGTGGATAGTGATAATACTGTTGGAGAACGACAGAAAAAGCATATATCAGAAGATGCAAAACAGATAATTTTCAATGTCTATCATACCCTGATGGAAGAAAATAACGAACTACAAACCCAGAACATTCAACGAACGTCGCAATTAACCAAGGTGCCTTTTGGAACAATATATAAAATAATTAAGAATAACGCAGGGCCTCGAAAGCAAAGAAGTGACAAAGGAACACCGCGAAAAATTGAAGAGTATGAAATTGATACTATAAGGCAGCAAGTATACTCCTTCTACAGAGGAAATGTTGTATCTACACTTGACTGTTTACATAAAAGAATCAGTGATGAGCCTATAAATATTAAGTGTTCTAAAGCAACCTTGTGGTGGACGCTAAAGAAAGCTGGTTTTAAGTTTGGCACTATAGACAAACGTCGCACAATTATGGAAAGCCCGAGGTTACAGAAACTTCGACATGAATACTTAACGGCAATTAGAAGGTATAGACAGGAAGGACGATTCATATGTTATTTAGACGAGACGTGGTATGACACCCGTGACACAATTTGCAAAGTTTTGGTGGATAGTTCAAGTATGAGTCAGTTGGACGCGCTGGTTTCGAGAGGGAAGAGGATAATCATTCTTCATGCTGGGTCAGAAAAAGGATGGATCGGACAGCTGCTATTATTTGCTAAAAATGTTAAATCCTCAAGTTTAGATTACCAAGAAGATATGACCTCATCTTTATTTGAAGAATGGTTTTGTGACACTTTGCTGCCAAATTTACCAAAAGATAGTGTGATGGACAACGCTCCGTATCATTCTCGACAGCTAACCAAAGTTCCTACAAAATGTAATAATAAGAAAGATATTAAAACATTTTTAGAAGCAAATGATTTATATTTTGAGGATCATTATATAAAAAAACAATTAATAGAGGTGATGAAGACAAAAGAATATTTAAAGGATTATTATGTGGATAACAGAGCCAAAGACGCACGACATACAATTTTGCATTTACCACCAAACCATTGCATTTTCAATCCCATTGAATTGATATGGGCCCAACTGAAAAATACCATAAGACGAACAAAGTTATATTCTTATAATTTGAAATAAACTATACATCAATTTGCAAGATACCATAGGCGGCAATGTCAGATAATAGAGTGTTATTAAACAAAACCAGAAACGTTATAGACGGTGTGCTATAGGGCAGACTTAGGTGTCTTTCTAGACATAGGGTTTTGTTATACCATCCAACTAGAGCAGCAAGCAGCAAAAATTATTCATACATGTTGTGTACTTCATAATATTGCAATAAATGCTGGAATACCAATACAATGTCACGAAATTGAATACAGAGAAAATGTTAATAATGGTAACTGGTAAGTCCATTGTAGATAAAGAAAAAAAAACATCACTGTATGCAGTAACAATGAATGTAACTAATGCTTTACTTCTTTGCAGATGCTGCTGCTATTAATAATGTGTAACTAGTAGGACAAGCTGCACGAAATGCATATATTGAAAATAATTTACTTTGATTATGTATAGGTACTCATTTAAATGTATAGACAAATATATACTCATTAATTTTATATACATGGTAATTTTATTTTATCTCTGTATTATAGAACAATGTAAATATTAACAATTACAACATTATGGCTTTTCTTGCAATTCAAAAGTAGGATTTTCGAACGAATATTTAGCTATTTCAAATTTTTATAATTTGATTCGATTTGTTTTGGTGATTGCTTTCAAATATGCATCTCCTACTTCTTCGAGTATAGTTTGTATATTCTCATAATTTACCTTAGCTTTCTTACTCAGATTTAGCAATTCTTCGGCTAATGCGGTCAAAGGTTTTGTTCTATCGCTATTGCCATAGATAACCTTAATAGAATGGACATATAATGTTAAAATTTCGAGAATAGAATAGAGCCATCTGAGCAGTTGTGGGATAACTATATTTAAAAGGCATATATAGAGGATTTACTTAAATTTTTAAATGATGTATTAGACTTTTACCACTTTAACTTGAAATACTTCTTAAGCTGCACAATCACTATAATTTAAATTGTATTTAAAGCTATAGTGAAAGAATTACAAGTCCACCTAATTAAAAATGTTTGTAATGTTTTTTCAACTTCTTTGAAATATATTTCTTAAAAAATATTACGTATGCATGTTCAACCAAACAATTATAAAAACCTTGTTTATATATTATTTCTGGCAATAAATATTTTGTCTGACCATATATTTGTATTAACGAGGTGAATAAATTAGCATGAATATAGTTCAATCGTTTTGTTGCACTGTACTCTTTCATTGTCGTAAATTTTAAATGACTCTCATCTGTATGTCTCGTGTATATGTTATCTATGCAGACATCACACTGCTTGATCATTTTATTTATTCTTTTTGTGACAAAACCAGCCACGTAAGCAGCAATATTTTCTTATAATTTTGTGGTAGAGAGATTCATAGGTGATGGTGATATTTGGATTTTTTTTTGTTTCCTTCACACCTTTGCTAACTGCCTTTAAACAATAAAATTATTATTATTTACATGTAATTAAAATATCATCAAAAAGTACTATCATTATTATTATAAGATATTAACCTACTTGAACACATTTTTCCAGAGTTAAGAAAATAATAGTGTTATCATTTTCGCAGTTGCTGCCCACTGAGTGTTTTAGAGTAAAATTTTTAACCAAAAGGTGTAAATAAATAAAATGGTGTAAATGCGGCAGCTGTAGAATTCGTAAATCGTACTCCTCTTTGTACTTCTATGTTTATAAAAATAATTGCAAACATTAAAAACTACTTCTCGCGTTTGAGCGTGTATCACTTTATGAGACATTATGTTCTGTCAAACGTCAATGATAAATGTATTCTGACAATTACTTGAGAAGTGTGGGTGGATGTTTTTAAAAACGGCTTCTGCGCACCCCCTCCTCGCGCCAACTTAATTGGCGCTTGCTATAGTTATGTCGCCTTTAATGTTTATGTATTTGAGTACATAACCAGAGGAGAAGGTACGATTATGCAATACCTATAATATATGGGCTACTTATTCACATAACACAACTAGTGTCATCTATCGAAATGTCGAACTACTGCTTATAATATGTTTAGATAATATTTGCCTGCTAGAGGGTAGTTTTTTCACAACTGACGTGAACGTTATGATGAATTTCCTATGTTACCGGCTGTCAAAGTTTTTACTGGTAAGTAATATTTTTGTAGTTTTTACATGTTTTACTTTCGGTAATTGTATCAATTATATTAAGGTGGCAGCGCACCCATAGAGCTTTGAATAATCATGAAAACAGGCATAATAATAATAATAATTCACGCCTTAGCATCGCCCAACGCCCATGAGTCATTATTATTGCACCCGCGCCAGTGGAGCGACTTAAGATGTTCAGCTGTCGGCATTCGCCTTCAGCGAGCAGGAAAACCACGAAAACCTACTCGGACAGCCCAGCTCCGGATTCGAACACGGGACTGCCGGCATTGAGCTAGTGCGTTACCACTAGGCTAACAGCCAGGCATCGATTTTTAAACAATAAAAATGTTAATCTAAATAGTTGTCAAGATCTGGAATGTTGTCAATATGAGCTACTTAATGTATTTAATATGGACTATAGCCCATAATCGGACCTAATGAATACGTCCTTTTCCAGATATTAGATTATGTCTAGAAGGAAAGGTCTTACGTAGTTGTTACAATTTGTAAAATGAACAAGAAATCTTCTTTCAAAAGAGAATTTGGTAACCATAATAAATACTAATCAAATTTACAATTTTTCAAAAGTGTAGATAAAACATGTGCGGGACATGCCCGGTGGATATCAGTCAACCGCTCCTTTTCGTCTTTATCTAACGTATACAAATGTTTGTTTTCTACATTATCTCTTTCTAATCCGATAGGTGTTAGGGTGTAGAAACGAAGCGATAATTCCGAGGGTGTGTGGGGAGGGAATATTATTGTAGAAAACAATACGGAGTACCAATACGATAGAAACGAAGCAATATATAGAATTCTATAGTGCACGGAGTTCCACTGCAGTAGCATCGCTGTTGGTTCGAGTAAATTTACTGATACCACGCATTGCTACCAGGCACTTCCCATGTTTTGTATTTTCAACACCAAGAGGTGATATAGTGTAGGGCTCCATTGGTGCATTTATCAAAAAACGCAAATGAATTATTTAGCTTTATGTTCTTATGGAATTAATTAATTTATTTATTTATGTATTGTTTTCCTATTTGAATTAGTCTGTTGGGCAAAATAAATTGTTATTATTATTATTCAGGTCAAAAATCAAAATTATGCATCATTTCTATTTTTTTAAACTAATCACAGTTTTAACCCAGAATCTGTTTTAACGCTTAAACATATACATAGTAGGTACCTACATAATTGACGTTCATGCCTGTAAAATTTTAGATAAATTGCGAGGAATTTCAACATTTAAAAAAAATCAATTTAAACAAAATGTGAAACGTCAAAAATAAAGAAAAATCGATGATATTTCAAATAAAAAGGAAACTCTAAAAAACTTTTATGCAAGATTCTCTTACTATAAAGTTCCTATGTCAAAACATTTCCAAATTTCGTAATAGCTATTTATGTAACCAGTTATGAAATGGGTTATTTTGTGTAACGAAATGGAATGTTTGCAGGACGAGCGAGCGTAGCGAGCGAGATCCTGCAAAATGACATGAGTTACACAAAATAACATTTCATAACGTGTTTCATACAAGATTTTATCTAATTTTGACCAAAACATAGATTTATAATTTTCCAGTTGATCTGACATTAAACGTCATAAGTCGTATTAAATAATTAGTGACAGTTTTCATGCTATTGATAATAATTCATTTGACTTGACAGGTGTTTGTTAATTTAAGTATAAGTATTTACTTTTATTAGCTAAATATTTCGGTGCATTGTACGAGTAAAAATGTCGGATTCAGATTCAGGTGGACTACCAAGCGATATAGAAGAGGCTGCACAAAGTGCATTATCGACTGTGACTCCACAAAAGTCGAAAGCCCAGTACGATTTGGCTTATGAAAAATTTGGGAAGTGGCTTAAAGACAAAAAAAATAAATGTGTTAATGAGAAGGTTTTATTAGCCTATTTCGAGGGAAGAAAGAATCAAAAAGCTTCAACACTCTGGACTCTTTATTCCATGTTACGAAGTGAATTGTCTTTGAAGAAGAATATTGATATTGCAAAATATGCCAGTTTACATGCATTTCTAAAGAGGCAGTCAGAGGGATACCATGCAAATAAGTCTAATATTTTGTCAAAGGAAAACGTCTCCCGGTTTATGACAGAAGCTGAGGATAAAACATATTTAATGACAAAGGTCGCATTGATCGTTGGAATAGCTGGTGCTTGTCGAAAAAGTGAGCTAACTTTTCTACGTGTGGGGGATATTTTAGACGCGTTTTCTCATTTTGTAATAAAAATCCCTAATACAAAGACAAAAGTAACGCGCGAGTTTGTGATCACAGAAGGAAATATTGAAGGGCAAAATTTTCTTGACCTTATTAGAAAATATATTTCTTTGCGTCCACAAAACGTTAATCACGATAGGTTTTTCGTCAAAAATATATAATAATGGTAAATGCGGGGCACAGCCAGTTGGCATTAATACAATCGGTAATCTACCGAAAAGAATTGCTCAGTTTTTGAAACTACCAAATCCCTTCTTATTTACCGGACACTGCTTCAGAATGTCATCGGCTACCTTTTTGGCAGATTCTGGTGCGGATATTTTTAAGGTTAAACGACATGGAGGCTGGAAGTCCAATACTCTAGCTGAGGGCTATGTAGAGAATTCTATAGAAAATAAGAAAAGGATTGCCAATTATATTCTTGGTGAATCAAGCTCAAATGTACATTCCGTTTTGCATCATAACATCAGAGTACCTGCCATGAATTCTACGTGTGCAGGAATTAACCTCACCAATTGTTCACATTGTGTCATAAATGTTCATAATGCATAAAATAAAAATTTAACCAGTTTGTGTCATTTAACGTTCCCCTTTATTAACTTGAGATGAAATGATTTTTTCAATATATTTCGTAACTAGTGATGAAAAGAACTTTTCAACACTAGTTACGAAATATTTTACTTTTCGTAACTAGTTACGAAAAGTAAACCGTTTCCTAACGTCATACAGTTTTGAAAAGTGTCACTTTATGTGTCAAAATTAGATAAAATACATTTTAGTCCAGTTCATCTAATTAACAAGAAATGAAAAAAATTCTACTTTAAAAAAAAAGATTAAGGCACACAGTTTCAATGCGTGATTTATTATATAAAGAAATATTTGTGTTTCGAAACTAACGGTATTCAATAAAGTCTCCTTGAAATTACGCCGTTATAATTTTTTGTTTTTTGTTTTAAATAATAATTACTAATAATACAGAGTATCATTTTTACATATTGTAAACAAACCTTGAATTATCCAGTGGTAAATTATCTCCGATTTGATAAATTTATGATTGATATTAGAGTTGGCTTAAAGTTGTCATTTAATAATCTTCCGCTTAAATTATTTGCATCGCCGATTTCTAGGATTATACATAGGTCAAGGAGAGATAATACAAACCAAAATTATTTACAAAGTAATTAGCCAAAGTTTCTTGTTTTAAAGATTGTTTTCAATATATATGCTATTGCCTAAAATAGATTTTACATAAGTTTATATCGTTTCATTTTCTTTTAACCTTGTAATGAATTTATTGACTTCTATTGTACTGTAATGGACGAAAAAATGGGACAAGTCTTATAAATTCCAGGTATTTAAATTTGCCTTTTTTTTTATTTTTTGATATTTACTATTCTATTGCAAGGATATTAAACGTCTAACAAAGATTGTTCGATGCCCGCAATATGTTCAAAGTCACTGCGTGCCGTCACTTACGTTCCAAATATATGGAGTGATTGTAATCTTCAGTTGTTTTATTAATTTTTTATTATTTTCAGAGAGTAAAAAATTTAATTGCCGAAGGTCCGTATGTAGAAATTAAGAGAAACCCGTTACCTAAAATGATTAGAGACACAAAAGACGCGATTAAGAAATGTCCAATTTTAACAACTTCTACCCAAAAGTATAAATTGAATGTTAGTAATCCTTTAATACCAAGAATGTATTGTTTGCCGAAGATACATAAACCAGGTAACTCGATGAGACCTATCGTTTCAGGTATCAACTCACCAACTTATTTGATTTCCAAATGGTTAGTGAATGAATTTAAAAATTTACCCGTAAAACCAGAAAATTTGTCAGTTAGTAACTCCTTAGAATTTGTTAAATTAATTACAATTAAATTAAGATTGTGAACTGGAAGCCGTGGAAATTTTAGTTTCATTCGATGTAACGTCATTATTCCCCTCGGTACCTATTCCAGAGACTATGAAATATTTAGAAGGCTTGCTCCACAAGAATAACATCGAACCTTCAAAAATAAAAGAATACATGAGATTGACAACTCTGTGCATGACGCAAAATTGTTTCCAAGTAGGAGAAAAATTTTATGAACAGAAACAAGGCACAACAATGGGTAACTGCCTATCTCCTTTCATAGCCAATTTATTCATGAGTCAATTTAAAGTAGAATTTAAAAATAACGCTAAATATTTTCCGAGAGTCTGGATTAGATATGTAGATGACATTCTCGCGATTTTTGATACACGGAAATGCGAATTAGACATGTTCGTTAATCAATTAAATTTGAAATTTCCGACGATTAAATTTAGAGTGGAAAAGGAACACAACGGCAAGATACCATTTTTAGATACTTTACTGATTAAGAATAAACATAAAATAGAAATCGATATTTTCCGGAAAGAAACCAATGTTAATAGATTCATCACCGCGGATTCAAATCATAGTTATCAACATAAGACAGCTTCCTTTAATTTCTTAGTCAATCGGTTACTAAATTTTCCGTTAACAAAAGAGAGATATGAAATAGAACTGGAGTTCATTAAAAATATCGCGAAATACAATGGCTTTGGCATAGAAATAATCAATAAACTATGTAATTAGAAAAACAAAAATAAAAAATACAATCTGCGAATCCACAAGTTTGATATCTCAAAGTAACCAGGAGAAAAAGTACATGTGTTTACCATACCACCCCGTCACGAAAAACATTAATAAAGTTGTGAAAGAAAGAGGTCTCCAAGTTGCCTTTCGGTCCGAAAATACTATCAAAAGTCTCCTAGGGAATACTAAAGATAGAGTTAATTTCAATTCGAAATCAGGTATATACGAAATTAGTTGCGAGGATTGTAATTTGAAATATATAGGCCAAACTAAACGATCAATAATAACCCGTTTTAAAGAACACATATCACATATTAAATACAATAGACCGGATAAATCGAATGTAGCCAACCACGCTTTAAGCACACTACACAATGTTTCGATTACAGGGTTGAAGTTGGTCAAAGGAATTAATAAACCCCACGAACTTGATGCTTATGAAAGTATATATATCGCGAAAAATAAACAAAATTCCATGAATAGCGATAGATCACCGATTCCTTTCAGTTGTCTCTTTTCATTTTTATTACCATAATTATGTCATCGTCGTTTTAAAATTGAAGTTATTAGGACATGTTTAGTGCCGTTCCCTTTAGAAAAGAATGTTTGCCGGTCTTTCGTTCGAGATATTTCAACTCGGAGAAGAAACATATGTGTAGGCCTTTGTTCCTTAAGAGGTAAGTGCTCTTCGACCTTTTCCTAGTTTATATTTTCATGGTAAAATTAGTCTATACGTGGACGCGGTGTAAAGTAGTTGTTGCGTAAGCGGTTATCTAGCTTTACTGTGCCCCATGTGCGACTTTTTAATTAGTGGTTTTTACCTACTGATGATGACAACTTAGTTGTCGAAATACGTATTTAGGATACGATTAATAATTGTGGTAAGGGGTTATATACCTTTTTAAGTTTTTACTTAACCACAGTCTCCAAGAAAGAATTTTGTTTTATTAATGTTTAATTGAAATTGTCTTATATTATGTCACACAAAACATGAGGAGTGTCTAGCAACAATGCATGGTACCAGTAAATTTACTCGCGCTAACAGCGCTGCTGAGTCGATCCTGTTAATCAGGAGATTCGCCACCAGTAATATGCTCTTCCTTTATCTTGCACCTCTAGCAATTTCAATAGACCCCGTTCAGTCTCAAGTACTCAAGTACTTCAACAATTTACGCTGAACGCGATCAATTTAATTCAGGCGTAGGTCATAGATTGGGTACCAAACGGTAGACTTATATTCCAATTTACTAACGACATATGCAGAATATGTAATTATCAGAGAGCGGACCCGAGCGATTGATGATTCATGGCACATAGACGTCTGCCTTGTATTCGCAATAGGTTTGTTTCTGTAAGCGATCCGTAAAAACTCCTATAGTGGAAAATGATGACTTATCTTATCAGTCCATAATATTTCAGCAAAATAATAACGAGCCATCGAAAAAATTCATAATTAGAGTAGACTGTGAAATTGGGTTGGTACTTTAGCCACTTCCATATAATGACATTTATTATTTGACATTGAAACTATAAGTTTGTGTCAAATTTTTCAAAGTTAAAAAGTTATAGTTGGTTTGTGTTTAGATATAAATGGACAACATTTTCAACAGCTTCTTTAGCTATATATAAATTTTGATTATAATTTCGATATTAAATAAATTATTGCCATAACCATGTTGCCATAACCTTTTTTTACAATGAAACCAAATGAAACTGTCAAGCATCAAGTAATGTGCCATTATGTGGAAGTGGCTAAAGTACCAACCCAATTTCACAGTCTACTCCAATTATGAATTTTTTCGATGGCTCGTTATAAGTCATAAGTCACTGAGATAAGTCATCATTTTCCACTATAGGAACTTTTAATAGAAAAAAAATAGAAGACCTTGGGAATACAAATGCAACAGAAAAGGCTTGGTAAAACATATTCAAATTCAACAATTCAAATTTTGAATCGTATCGCGGCAAAAATCTAGCCTTTTCTCTTCTTGAGTCTCTGTTAAGGTTTGTAGAGGTTATGTTTTATATGGTCCTATAATTGTTTCTTTTAAGTACGTTAGATTTTAGAATAGCTTTTCTCTAATCGATCAGGTGCATTATTTAAACTACTTTCAGAATTTTATAAAAATCATAGTTTCAGTAATAACTTATTACTGAAACTTATTACTTATTACTTTACTAATAAGGCTACTAGTGAATAAATATGCCTTACCTTCGAAATGTAGCAGTATATAAACAGTATCTATATGTTCGTTCTCATTTATTACAACTATACGCTTTTTTCTACTAAATCTGAAGTGTTTTCTGTTGGTGTTGGGCGATGTGGATATAACACTCTATATGCTCTTTATATTGCACATTTATTTTTGCTATTTTGTATAAAATATTTGCACTTTTTCATCCTCACTGTAAACCATTTTGACAATTTCATTAAGGAAATGTCACTTATTAAACAGAATAGTTGTCAATTTTCATAGTTTACTTTAATAATGTTAATTCAACATATTCAACATTTAATAAGTCGAAAACGATTGAAGATACGGGTATCGTATGGTTTATTTTTGAAATCAGAAAAAAAGATCATTATAAATATTTAAAAAAGATATTCTTTTTTATATCCCGTTGAATCTGCACGCCACTGTGTTTTGATGAATTTAAAAAATATTGAGTCAACCGCACAACTTTTATTTAAAACGTTTTTCGTAAATGCAAATATAACGATGATAAAGGTGGGTAATTTATAATGAATACTTACCTGTACCTAATAATATCTAAATCTACATTAGATTATCTACATTAATTCAAAAATTAATTTTTGAATTAATATTTGTACATTTATATTATTTATAGCTGTAAAAGCTTAAGAATTTGATACATATACGACATAACAAAAAATACTGAACTAAAAATAATTCGAAAAAGTTTTTAAATTTAAATACCTTCCCTTAAACTAATGTTATGTTTATTAGAACTACATTACCAATAACTATTCATGTGTTTATTTTATATGAAAATACATACAGTTTGTTCCCATTTCGATAGCGACTTCTCTCCAAAGAATCCTCTTTAAATCTCGATTATAATATGCTTGATTATTTCTGTCCCATAATGCTGGTTTAGAATATATGACTTGGAGTAATTTATCGTTATCCATTGCGAGTGAAAGTTTGCACATTTGTCGCAAACTATAATGAATTAATTTATGAGATATGAATTTTATCTTTTGGAATTACAAATTTAATACCTATATTATGATTGTGCTTAAGTTTAAACCATAGCCGACAAAAGTTTTGAAACAATGCAAATTTCAGTCCTGTGTTTATAATTATGCAGGTTATGTTTACCAACAGAAGTATTTGTTATATTAAGATGTCATTTTCAAAATGTATTAGCTTTGTTCAAAGAATGAATTTGCAATGGTTTGAGTTTGGAAATTAATGCGCATGCTTGGTTTGCAACTGATTGGAAATTAAACTGCTTCTTTTTCTTCTTTAAACATTCTTTGCCCTAGTTTCAAATTGATCCTTAGGTCACAGTTTAAAGATATATCTTTAAACTGTGCTTAGGTGTCGCTTTAGATATTTAAATTTGACAATTAATGTTAATGAACATTGTTTCTGTATATACCAAACTTTTACGAACGGTAAGAATTTCTATATTATATTATACAGCAGAATGTAAAAGTATATTTATTGCAGATGTCAGATACTGAAGTAGTGACTCAAGTGACGTTAATAAAGTTGCTTTCTTTAGTGATGCCAGCTTTAGCAGTGAAGACATATTACAACAACGAAAAAAAACAAAAAATTCAAAATACTTTCTTGCTCTTCCTGTTTTATTTGCATTAACAATAAACTTTTTTTCATTTATTTCTAGTACTCTGCATCTATTATCAACAAAGCTATTAGCTTTGTTCATCATTGTTGTTTCATACAATTTTCATCCTTTTAGTTTATTTGTATATTAAGGTTGGCAATCATAAAGAAATTAATGAAGGAAAACACAATTTTAAAATGTTATAAATATTTGTGTTGGAATATGTATGTGCAAATGGGACTAATTATTAAAGACGGCAGACTATGTGCCCGGTGCATGGTGACATGATTCATGTCACCATGTGTACTAAATATTATTTTTCATTCCTCTCGCTTTGTTTTCATATCGGAGCAGAAAAACATATATTTAGTAGTTTCCTAAATATTTCCATACATGCATTTATCAAAGAGATAACAGAATTTGAACATATATTATTATTTTTCATTCCTCTCGCTTTGTTTACATATCGCAGCAGAAAAACTTATATTTAGTAGTTTCCTAAATATTTCTATACATGCATTTATCAAAGAGATAACAGAATTTGAACATATATTTTACAGTTCTAAATCAAAATTAAAAAAAAAAACATTATTTTGTATTTCTAACAATGAACGAAACATTTATTCTAAAGAAAAAGTGGTATTATTGGCAATAACAGATGCACCTTCAAAACATATTCATATTATAGTATCCAAAATAATATTTAGTACGCATGCTGACATGATTCATGTCACCATGCACCGGGCACATAGTCTGCCGTCTTTACAATTATATTGAACGAGTAATGGAAGAATACTAAATCGATATTAATAAACTTAATATCCGATTAGGGAGATTATGTTAAAACTTTAAAAGTGTTTCATACATTTTCAATTAAAGTCGTGTAGTAATTTAAGTCCAGAAACGAATTCTCAATCATTTAGTGTCCTTTTAAGGAACAAAAACTTCGGAAATGAAATATACCTATACACAAAAATGTTTTCTTCAAATCACTGTGTTAATTTGTTATATATCTATTAGTTAAAAAAAGTGTAATGTAACTATACATAACGAGTGTTCATTTGAAAAGTCAATCTAGTAGCATGTGATTTACTGAGAACATTTTGAAGTATGTCGTAAATTAAAATTTACTACTTAACCTACGAAGTCGTATATTTTGACAGTTTCATACATACAAATAAATAACAAATGTGATTGACATTATCATGTCATTTGGACTTACGTTTACGGAACAACAAACATATATTAATATATATGCGTCTTATTCTATCAAAATTTCAAAGTAACCTAGATTGACTTTTCAAATGAACATACATTACATATTTATCAGTAAAGTTTAAAAGAAAATTTAAACATTTCAAACACGTACTGGATTGGTGATACTAAGCTTAAAATGAAAAGATAAAATATCCTGAAATAAATATTTCTACCAAATTAAGAATGTACTTTACTTAAAATAATAAATTTACTGTAAAAATATATAAATTAAATAAATGGTTTATTTGATGGATCAAAGATATGCAACACACAACACTAGTTATTTATACAGGAATCTACTTAGGATTTAATTTCAGTTAAAATTTTGAAATGTCTCATGAATAATATATTCCCTTTCAGCATTATTTATGTATATCACAAAATGAACAATGTTAAAACACAAAATAAAAAATATATAATACTGAGTAATGGAGATATAAATAAACGCTGAATTAATATTAGCTCATAAATTAAAATCAAAACATAACCTAGATGATTTATTACAAATTATGCTGCAAAATGAGCCATAATAAGCAAAGCGCGTATATGAGCATTGGAATGCGCAAGTTACCATTTCATTTGAACTATTTGGGTTATTGACTTTACTGCGCCTTAGACTTCTAGTTCACCAGGATGATTTGGAATTATGTAGATGACGCGCCTGTAAGGTTTCATTCAATTCAATATTAGGAAGATTTTATTATATCCTAATAAAGTTTGTTTTATTTATTGTATAGTCGAGGCACGATAAGCACCAATGCACGTCATCAAGAAGTTGTGACGTCAGGTATTACACCGTTGCGGAATACACTGACATCTCGCGTTCAAACATATCCTAACATGTATGGGTCGTTGAATTTTGTTCTGTGGTCGAAGTTGTCTTCATTTCCACTCCATTGTTTCGTATCTCCCAGGGTTGTGATGTGTTTGAGTCTGATTTAATCGTGCGTTGTTGTGTTTTTTGTGCGGTCCTGTGTGTTTTGTGCATGTAAAGTCTGTGTGTCAGTCGCTTTTTTTGCGTTTAAGTCATGTGTGTTCGTTTGTTGGTCAGTTTGTTGGTCATCATCACATTTTTTTTTTTTTTTTGCGTTTCAGTTGTGTGTGTATTTAATGTTTGTTATTGTAAAGTGTTATGATTGTCTGTGTTTGTGTTACGAAGTATTGTATTTGTTCTTTTGTTGCGTTTGTCGAGTTTAGTGTTATAAGCATATTGCCTAAGGCAAGTGCTAATTCGTCAACTGTGTTAGGTGTTGTTTTGTTTTGTCTTTGAGTCCAGGAATTAGTTGTTGGGGGTGGTGCTGGTATGTATTTAGGTTGAGGTGTGGTTTTGTTGGTGGGATTGTTTGGGTTATTGGGACAGTTTATGAAAGTGGATAGGTGAGGGCCACCGCAGTTTGCACACTTTGGTGGGGTTGTCTTCGTCTTTGTACATAGATGTGTCGAATGTCCGTCTCCGCATTTCATGCATTTGTAGTTAATGTTGCAGTTTCTTTGGTGATGTCCGAAAGTCTGGCATTTGTGACACTGTATTATGTCTGTCCGTTTATGTAAAGGTTCTATTTTAATTGCAAGTCCGCAACAGTCTCGTAAGTTGTAAATTGACTTGTACTGTCTCGTTAGTTCGATTAGTGCCAGTGGTGCAGGTATGCCGTGTTTACCGTTCATTCTCTTAATTTTCAGTGTCGGGTATCCTTGGTCAGTCAAGTCGTCAGTAATTTCAGTGTCTGTGATAAAGGTAGGAATGCCACGCATAACTACCTTTAGTGTCTTTTCGCTTCTAAGTTGAAATGTATAGTATTGTATGTTTTCTTTGTCGAGTATTTGTTTAAGTGTACGGTAGTCATTGTCAGTTTTTGGTTCGATGTGAATACCAGGTTTCACAAGTTTGTTTTCTTCAGTGTTGATGTTGTTTGTCTTAAGTATGTCTCGTATGTGTGTCCATTTGTCTTTTTCCGTGACTATTATTGGTGCAATTTTGTGTGGTTTTCGTGTTACAGTGTTTGTGTTATGTGTGATGTTGGTTTTGTCACTTACCCTGGGCGAGCTGGCTGATGTTGAAGGCTGTGGAGTGAATTCGGAAGTTTCTTCTTCCATTTTTTCGTCGGTTTTGTTATCGAGGGCGTAGTAAGAATTTTTAGTTTCGATCTGTGAGGTTGTTTCGTCTATTTTTGGTTTCTTCGTGAATTTCGGGTAGATGAAGTCTTCGGATTTCTTTTCCGGCTGATTCATTTTCTGTTTTCTGTGGTGTTTTTCTTTTTTGGTCGGTTCGGGATCCGTTATTTCAACTTGTATCTTCGGTTGGTCTGAGTTTATAATAAATAAACTCGGTGAAGTCCGTAGTAGCTCTTGCACGCCACTTTCGCTGTGCGTTTCGTTAGTTCGGGTGGCCAGAGTTCAACGAAGTTGGGATTTAATTTTAGGTTTGTTATCGTAATAACTCGCCCGGCCATTGCTTCCGGCTTCGTATGACGGTATTTAGTCGTATATTCTCTCAGCTGGTGTACTGCTCGAACAGAGGACGCAGTGAGAATCACATATCCTAACATACTAATGTAACCTATATATAGCAAACGCCAATTAAATTGGCGCGAGTAGGGGGTGCGCAGAAGCCGTTTTTAAAAACGTACACCCCCCACTACCCAAGTAATTGTCAGTGACGTTTGACGGAACATAATGTCTTTGCTAGGGGATCATAAAGTGATACACGCTCAGAGGTTAGAATTATCTGACATTTGATGTAAAACCAAATACAAATCTCCCCACTACTTCTAATCCTGCGCGAACTTACCCCTCCTCGCGCCAACTTAATTGGCGTTTGCTATACATAACTTTCATTATTATAACGGGTGTTCAGAAACATTCGAAGTCAAGTGGGCTCTGAACAAAAAATCGTATATCTTTACTTAAGTATCTGATTTGTAATAATTATTAAATGTCAACTGTTGTCTGTCAAAAATCAATCTATCTCAGATATGACTTCATATTTTCAAGGACTACTTTGACTTCGAATGTTTCTGAACACCCGTTATATACTTTACTTATTATTAGAGAACGGACACGCTTACCACATGACGCAAAGCCCAGTGCAGTACTGGCGAAAGGCTGTATTTCTAAAATATTGAATTTTATTTATATACATAATTGGAAAACGAACGGGTGGTTATCTATAAAATTACGAAATACATATTTATTTGTTGAAAAGTTGTATTTATAAAGTTTTTAATTTTATTTATATATTAATTGGAAAACATACGGGTGGTGATCTATCTATCTAAAATTACGAAATATATATTTATTAATTAATTTTATTTATATAATTGGAAAACAAACGGTTGGTGATCTATAAAATTACGAAATACATATGTATTGGTTGAAAAGTTGTATTTTTTAAGTTTTTAATTTTATTTCTATAATTGGAACATTTTTATTTGTTCATTTTGTCGTTCAAGTTGAGTAAAGGAGTATTAATATTGACTAGCAATAGTTTCTCAATAGTTTCTCTTCTGTCAATTTTGTTCTCTTTGAATTAAGTACATCCTTATAAATAGAAAACGTCCTTTCTACATCGCAACTGGTTATAGGTGCATACTGGAATTATTCTTTTATTTCTTCATATTTAGCCGTTACATTTTGTGGAATTGTCTCCATACATAATTGCTGCAATGTAATTAAATCTGGATTTCTATTAAGAATTGCTTCAAACTTTTGCCGAAGGCCACATCCGAAGTCACTTGGAATACCTCTCAAATTATTAACAGCCACATCTAATGTGGTTAATCCGTCATTTAATTTGAGATTTAGATTTTCAAAATAAGTGATTAGTTTTGGCAATTTTTCAAAGTGTTCGTGAAGAAAGTACAACTGGTTTTTTAAATTTGGGATTTGTGTGAGCTCCTTGCACTCACCAATACTTCTAGCATCCTCCTTTAGCAGTGTTACGAAATGTTTTAGACTATCGAAATTTTCAGCATAATAACTAGTAGCTTCTAGCCATATTCCCCATCTAGTTATTACTGGAGTGGGAAGCAATGACAGAGATGGAAATTTTTCCCTGAAAAGAGCTACTCTCAATGGTGCTTTCCTGAAAACTTTTTTAAAAGCTGATACAAGTCTATCAACTTCCGGAAAAGTGTCTTTGACATATTCACAGATTCTGTGGAGAGCATGTGCTACACAAGTAATATGCAGCATATTAGGATATGTTTTCTTCAATAGTCTGCCTGTTTTTAACATATACGCAGCACTATCACTGACAAATAAAATTATTTTTTCTTTGTACGTGGCGTCCGAATGAAGCATTTTTTGCATATTCTCCTTAATGGTTTCAGCAACTGTTTCCGCATCAACTCTATTTATAACACTTGTTGCTATTACATATGAGTTATAGGGAATAGTTGGATGTAGTACACCAGCTACAACATTTACCACACAGCGTCCTAACATATCCACCGTTTCGTCGGCGCTTATCCATATGTATTGATTTAAAAGATGGCTTCTAATGCGTTCTACTGTTCTCGTATAGCACCTAGAAACATAATATTTGCGTAAAGTTGATTCATCAGGAACATTTCGACCAGTATATTTTTGAAGAAATATTTTTAAAGTAGGATTGCTAAGTTTATTTAATGGAATATTAGCCGCCATAAAAGTTTTACAGAGTTCAGATGTGTTTGCGATCCTAAGTGACGAATTTTTGACGATATTTTACGGATTTTGTAATAAATTTCGGAATCACTGACAATGGACATACAATCAGTATGACCGTCAATCCAACTCGCCATTGTTTTACAATGCCGTTCTCGACATTCTTCCATATCATGTCTGAAAAAGTAACTTAAACAATGCTCTAGATCTAAATAAATGAAAACTAAAAATGTGTGCGTAAGTTATTGAAACTGAACGAAATTCAATGCACACTCTTACGTCGAAATAATTGGTAGAAATAGATTCAATCAAACGATATTAAACAGGATCTATTACAAAAATTACGATTTAATTAACAGTTAAAACTATGAAGACAAGAAACTTACTCACAGCACTTTATTTATCTTACGAAATATTAACTAATAAATAAAATACATTATAAAAACCCCGCTTCTATCTACGCTCATGAAAACACTTTAAAAAACACTATATTCTCCGAATACAATAGCTCAGTTGTCCATTGTTATCGCTGTGAGACCAGGTAGCCGAGTAAGTCAAACAAATACTTCATTGAATTACGCCGGGATGTACTGTGCGACGTTATACACAATTCCAATTGTCGATTGCGTTTTATGGAAATTGCATCCGTTCTCTACTAATTATGGTATATCAGATTAGCACTACAGAATTTAGTAAGAAGCATCTGACCAGGCGCGGCTCGTGATGACGTATTTGGAGGTGAACGTACAATGATACGAGTGCCTCGTGTGTTTTCGGTGTATACTAAGAACGCTACAGTTAGTACACGAGAATACACGAAGCACTCGCATCATTGTATATGCACCACCAAATACGTCATCACGAGCCGCGCCTGCATCTGAAAATATGTAAAAATGTTCTATCAGACTACAAAAACTAAATATATCTCGACTGAAGGAAAATTCGGTTTTATTTGTAATATTTTAATGCTTTGATACTCTACGAACTGTCAACATTCCAAAATGGCCGAACCAATGACAACCGGCATCACCGCGGTTCATCAAAGTATCGATTCTTCAACAAATCTTACCTAGAGATCACGCTAGTAGGCTTAATTATTGCCACTTCTTTAAATAATGACAAAATTCTTCATCTAATTTTTTTTTACTGATGAAGCATGGTTTCATTTAAGCGAGTTTGTAAAATATCATTTACCATTCCATTTAATCTATATCCACATTTCAACATGCAGAACATTATAATTTATAAGAGAAATTCATGGACAACTAGATGTAATTCTTTTTGAAACGATGAATATAACCTCAATATATGACAGCAACCATAAATTATACTTGTTTGAAATTACAAAAATTATCCTGTGTAAATTGACTCGTTTAATGTGTCGTCACAAAGACGAAACACATTGAAACCCTGGCAACGGACACTTTTTCCACACAAAATAAAGACATAACCTTAATGTCAAGTAGGCGACATTAAAAAAAAAATTATTAAGCCATTTAGTATTTTTCTGTTTTCGTTTTTAGTTTGGCATCTTTTAAATATTTTATAATGGCAAGTACTGGCGCATTTAAAAGTCAACGATTTCTTATTTTTTTATGATCGTATTATAAAGGCCGATTTATAAACTTGACGTTGCCGTTCCCGTCCAAAGTTAGATATACGGGAAGTTATGGAACCATTTATGTATAAACTTCGTTACCGTTCGACGTTGAGTTGTTGGATTCAGTTCGTACACAACCAACTTATATCTTTCGTCGTTGCCGTTGGATGACGTCCAACGGCAAACCAATCAAATAGCAACCCAATGCAGTGTTGCCGCCACGGTACAATTGTACCAAAACTGGTACATTTGTGTATCTATTGGTACGCTGGTACTCATTTTTAGTTAAAGTTAATTTTTGGTACATTTTTAAATCTATCTCCCATTAGCTCCAATTTTTGATACATTTTTAAATCTGTGTTCATGAACTCACGTGATCATTGTCATTTAGAACGTCAAAAGACTTAAAACTTGTACAAATATATTTAAACGATTGAGATGGATAAGTATTTTTTTTTTGTTATTTGTTAATACATATTTACATTAATTAAACATTTTGTTTGTTAGATATTTTACGAAATCAATAAACGAATCCACATCGAATTTGTCACCAGTTGATAACGGGCCAGTCGAATTCGACTGTTCAAGAAATTTCCGTCCACAGTGGATGAAAGAATTTGGTTGGGTAATTGAAAAAAACAATGAAGCCTATTGTAAGTGTTGCCACAACATTTTAAAAGGAGGCAGACGACACTTACAAAGACATCAGGAAAGTAACTTTCATATTAAAAATGGGAAGATTATAAAAGGAACTTTATCAATAGTAAAATGTTTGGATTCTTAACAGAATAGGAGTAGGATGAGGTTAATAAATGAAGCAAAACTAAGAATATGTGCACACCTTGCTGGACACAACTTGCCTTTTCTATATATGGAACACGCTAGGAAATTTTTTCCACACTGCTTCCCTGATTCGGACATTGCCAAGGAACTCAATTCAAGGACAAAGTCAACAGAACTTTTGGAACTTACTGCAAGTGAGAATTAATGAATATTAAATCTCATTCTTACATGTAAATGTCGACTTATGTGATGCCTTACATAATTCGCTTCACATAAGTCGACATTTACATATAAGAATGAGATTTAATATTCATTAATTCTCACTTGCAGTAAGTTCCAAATGTTAACTATATATACAGAAAGTATAGAAATGAAAAGCAATGTCCGTCTTCGAGGAATGCCGTGCATTGAAAAGTTCCAACCAGAACGAAACGCGCGTCTGTACGATTCCCGTTGATTGACTTGCTTTTTTCAGCAATTCTCAACAGAACTTATTAAAAATGTAATAGGACCATACTCTCGTAACAAAATAGCTGGTTACTTAAAAGCAGTGGTGTAGTGGTGCCGGAACGCGTGGGAACGGCGTTCCCACACTGGTTTTTCACAGCGAAAAAATTATAAATTTATTGATAAATACTGATTTTATGTGAAATGATTGTTGTATATAATAAAACAATACTTAAGAAACATTTGTAAACTCGATTGATGTTGATCTTAAATGATAATATGAATTTGCATTGTAATCTGATTTAAATATAACCTTGCTTGCATTTTGTACTGTGCACAGGATATTGTAGACAGCGATTCGGGAGTTCACCGGGCTTGTGACTGCCCCACCCCAGTCTTGCATCCGGCATTCGTGTGGTGACATGTCCGTCTTCAATATCTTGTCATTGTGCGTTACGCTAATTCAATTCGGTTACGCTTTACATTGTTTTGTCTCTAGCCGCTGTTAATTGTTAATAATAAATAATCAGACGAACTGGAGGGTAAACACAGTTACTCAGTGAAATTATTCAGAGGATTATGGAATCGTCAAAGATAAATCAAAAAACACTTGTGTCGTTCTTCACTGAACAACATTTAAACGAGGATCCAGATGCATCTGCTTCAGGTTCAGGGACGAATTCTATTCCTCTCCCCGTGACTTCAGATGATAAAAGTGGTTTACCGGCAACAGCTGTAAGTTCTTCTTCTGTAAGTTCATCTTCAGCAACACCTGACATTGAAAATGTATCAAAATGGCCTTCTATATGGTCTAGCGATATGCGGGAACGCAAGAAAGAAGCGTTCCCTTGGTTAGATTGCAAAAATGGTTCATTAGGCTGTGTATTATGTAGCAACGTTTCTCATCTAGGTGCTTTCAAGAAGGAACGTACTTCAATTTCTAAAGAATGGAGTACATTTACAATCACATTCAGTGGGTCAAATAAGTCTGCCCAACTTACTTCTTTAAGAAAAAAGATTTTCCTACACAAACAATCAGCAGGCCACTTGACAGCTGAGACCATATCTGCTAAGGCGGATAAGGAAACTATTGAAAATGTTTGTGATAAAATGATCATGTCCAACCTCGAATCTACCATAAAAATATTTAGATCAGCTTACTACTTGGCAAGAAATGATAGACCTTTTTCTGACCATTCCGAACTTTTGGAACTTCAGAAAATGAATGGTGTGGACATTGGTGTAGGATTACACTCTAGATTTAGTGCAACTGAAATCATTAACCACATTTCTGATGAGATGAAAAAACGAATTACTCATCAGATTAAAAGCATTTCAGGTAAAATTTCAATTTTGATTGACGAATCTACAAGCTTGAGTGATAAATCTACTTTGATCGTTTATCTAAAATGTGAAACCAGCAAAGATCTTCCACCAAATGTCTTATTCTTAGACCTGATTGAATTGCCTAATCAAACTGCTGATTCTATTTTTGAAGCCCTTTTAGGTTGTTTGAAAAAGTATGGGTTTGATCATGAGTACCTAAAAGAGAATTTAGTTGCATTTGCCTGTGATGGTGCTGGTGTCATGTTAGGGAAAAAATCTGGCGTCGTAGAAAAGCTACTACGGGAATTTCCAAACATTGTTCCTTGGCACTGTATGAACCATAGGATAGAGTTAGCTGTAAGTGATTCGATCAGTGATGTGGGAGCTGTTAACCACTTTCAAATTTTTATGGATAAGCTATACACTCTTTATAGCAAATCACCTAAAAACCAACGAGAACTAGCCGAGTGTGCTAGTGAACTTGATTTGGAGCTAAACAAAATTGGTCGTATTTTGGGTACGAGATGGGTATCCAGTTCCTTTAAAACAGTTACGGCCGCTTGGTATAGCTATCAAGCTTTGCACTCTCACTTTAAGAAGGCCCAAGAAGACGTCAAGAACAGAACTACAACTGAACGAGCGATGTACAGAGGATTGATTAAACGTCTGACATCAACTCAATTTCTGTCAGATTTGGCGATCATGTATGACATATTAGCAGAATTGTCGATGGTTTCAGAATGTCTTCAAAACAGACAAACAACTGTAGTTTATGCAGACAAACTCATCTTTTTTCGAGCGCCTTAAAGAGAAACCTGCACTAAGAGCCTTGGGGCCAAAAGAGCTGCAATCGAGGGTAACTTTTGTGGTGTCCCCTTAACAAGTAGTATCAAAATAACTGCTATTAATGACCAACAGTTGCTATCAAGTGTCATTAACAACCTTAATAGAAGGCTTTTTACCACTAGAAGCAGCAACGAACCATCAACAGGGACTAGCAATCACGAAAAAGAATATATTTCACTTCTTTCAAAATTGCAAGTGCTTGAAAGCAAAAGCTGGCCACCGGAAAAATCCGTTGGATATGGAGAAAAAGAAGTCGAAAAGCTCTGTGCAAGATTCAGGTTGAATTTAAACAAAACTAAAAACAGTTTTAGAGATTATTTAGAAAATAGCATGGTCATTCCAAAGGACTTAAACCCACTGATGAATTGCTACAAACTCATTCCATGCAGTTCATCAGAGTGTGAACGGGGTTTTAGCCATATGAATCTGATAATATCGCCAACTAGAACAAGACTGACCATCGAGCACATATCAGCTCTAATGTTCATCAAGTTGATTGGCCCAAATATCCGGACATGGAAACCAGAGCATTACGTCAGGGCATGGTTACGACGACACCGCACAGCTGATGACACAAGAACTCGAAGAGGTAAACACCAACCTGGCAAAGAAGAAGAAGACGCATTTGCGGATTATTTGTAAATGGTTGATTATACTTTCTTGGAATATGTTAAATTTAAAAATGAAGTTATGATAGTAAGGTTAGTTTTATCTATATAAAAATAGTTAAATAAAACTATTTCATGATGTATTGTAAAATAATAAATTAAGTCTATAAAAATAAGGTTAATATTTCTTTATTTTATTTTTCCTATGATTATCTATATTATTTAATAAATTCGTGAAGACTCGGCGTTATTCAGCGTGCCCAGATACATTCTATGTTCTTAGCTATTATAGGCATTCTAGGAAAACATATAAATACGAATTTCTTTATAATTTGACAAATATATTTATTTAGTGTTCCCACACTGGAAAATTTGCCACTACACCACTGCTTAAAAGACAACAAATTTTCCATTATCACTGATGAAACTACAGATATTTCGACTAAGAAATCATTAATAATTGCTGTGTGCTTTTATAATACTGAATTAGGTAAAGTAAAAGACTATCATTTAGCACTTATTAATTAAATTCATCAACCTCAAATGATATATTTACAGGAATTTCTAAATTATTTGAAAAACTTAACATAAACATAAAAAACTTAATTGGTTTTTCTTCAGATAATGCTTCAGTGGGACGCATGAATGAGGTGAAAGCTAAGTTTGCAGCGATTATTCCAGATATTTTTGTAATGCCCTGTATTTCACATTCTTTAGGTACACCTATGTGTGTCAAAAGCTTGCAAATACTTACCAAATAACTTAGAACGTTTATGCCATGAAATTTATAACTATTTTGCTCATAGTGCAAAACGTAAAAATAGTTTTTTAGAGTTTCAAAAGTTTACAGAGACACAACCCCATTAACTTTTAAGACCTTGTCAAACACGCTGGCTATCCATTGAAATGGTAGTCAACAGAATATGCGAGCAATGGTATGCATTATTGTTATATTTTCAAGCAGAAAACTTTGAAAATGATGTTCCTAGTGCTGCTTTTATTGTAGTATGTAGATAATAAAATATTTATAATTTATTTTAAATTTTTGAAACACATTGTTAATATTGTAGTTAAGATGAATACATTTTTTCAAGCTGAGGCTCCAAAATTTCATATGTTTTTAAAGAGTGTCATAAATATATACAAGTGTATACCTACTAAGGTTCTTTTTGAAACCCAGTATTATTAATAATATAAAAATAGGTCAAATAAATCCTAGCAATCCTGATTATTTCGTAGACTTTGATAAAATTTATTTAGGTGCAGAAGCAGAACAATAACAAATAATTTAAGAAAACAAGACCTAGATAATCTAAAACTCAAATGTCTTTTTTATATAAAGTTATGCACTGAAATTAGAATAAGAGTACTTTTTGACGACGAAACATTTCAATCGCTCAGTATTTTAAACCCAAATACTGCCTTTAATGATGACAAACCTAGTCCTGTAAAAGTAATTACGCGATTTCCGAATGTAATTACACAGGGTAAGGAGAATGATTTAAACTTAGAATGGAGACTTCTTGGTGATTTTAAACCTCCATCTAGTCTGAATGATTTAAATGAATTAATCTGTTATGTAGATAATTTGAAAATAGGGGCCAGTATGCCTATGTTTCCCAATTTAACAGAATTTCTGAAATCTATTAGTTGTCTGCCACATAGTAGTGCAGTTTGCGAAGGCTTGTTTTCACAATTAAGCATAATAGAAGACAAACAGAAATAAATTAAACATAGATATAGCAAACGCCAATTAAGTTGGCGCGAGTAGGGGCTGCGCAGAAGCCGTTTTTAAAAACGTCCACCCCCACTACTCAAGTAATAGTCAGAATACATTTGTCATTGACGTTTGACGGAACATAAGGTCTTTGCTAGGGGATCATAAAGTGATATACACTCAGAGGTTAGAATTATCTGACATTTGATGTAAAACCAAATACAAATCTCCCCACTACTTTTAATACTGCGCGAACTTACCCCTCCTCGCGCCAACTTAATTGGCGTTTGCTATACTTGTGATGCATCTTTTAACCAAAGAATTACTAAATGATCAAAGTTGTTTTGACTGGACGCCTCCAGATGATTTACTTAAGTTAATATAGAATAGAATCTGGTGAATGTGACTTATAGAAGATATACTGTCGTGAGCAACAAAAACGGGACACTGTTTCTGCGTGGGTTTAAATTGTGACTACTTAAGTGGCTATCTTTACTCAAAATAGTAAGTCAGGAATTGTCAAAAATGCGTGTCTTATTGACATTTATTAAACATTTTTAAAATAAATGTAAATAAAAATTACTAAAAACGATAGAGAAAGATTATTTATTAAATAAAATAATTATTACATTAAAATAATTAGTATTTCGTCATTCCACCGTTATAATAATAACACAGTTAATAAACTGCATCTAATCTTGTAGACATTGAAGCGACAATATTTTGTACAAAATTTATAGAAATTTGATGCAAAGCATTATGAACAATCTCCCAAAATTCTTCCTGGGTAGAAGCTCTATCTCATTAATCCCCATACATTTTCAATGGGATTTAGATAACGACTGTAGGGCTGGATATCTCAAGTTTAAATTTCATTCTCTTGTATAGCAAGCGCCAATTAAATTGGCGCGAGGAGGAGGTGCGCAGAAGCCATTTTTAAAAACGTCCATCCCCACTACTCAAGTAATTGTCAGAATACATTTGTCATTGACGTTTGACGGAACATAATGTCTTTGCTAGGTGATCATAAAATGACACACGCTCAGAGGTTAGAATTATCTGACATTTGATGTAAAACCAAATACAAATCTCCCCACTACTTTTAATCCTGCGCGAATTTACCCCTCCTCGCGCCAACTTAATTGGCGTTTGCTATAACTATTGTGTTACAAGATGAGACAGGAAATTGTGTTGTTCTTATAGCTTCCTTTAATATTTTGAAAGGGTTGTGCCTAATCTCAGTAACTAATGTTTCGTTTTCCTGCGTATTCGAAATTTTGTTACGTGCGGAAATTATTTTCCGATTTAAATTATCCTCTTCCCTCCATTTTTTTTTTATATATTCTTGCGGCTGATCTTTTACCAATATTAAATTGAACCGATACACTTCTTAATGATTTCCCATTTTTCAAACTAGTAACAAGTCTAGCTTTATCAGTTTTCGAAAAATGCACCATTTTCAATTTTGAATTATCAACTATGATATATAATTTTACGTAGAGTTTGAAAGTTAATTAAATGTAAAAATTACAACGCTAAAAAATAAAGGAAATTGACATAACGATTTTGACATTGTCCCGTTTTTTTTTGCTCACGACAGTATATTTATGTTTGTTGTAAAAGAGAAAATATGATTTTTTGTTATGTATTTTATTGATAAATATACATATTCCTAAAATATTTATTTGCATTTTCAATCATATTCACAGATTAGAAAATGAAATATAAGTTAAGCGTTGATTAAAGGAATATATAATCAACGAATTAAGTATGACAATTTTGGTACATTTTACATTCTCAAGTTGGTACATTTAAAATTTTAACTGCGGCGATACAGATCCAATGTCACATTGCCAGTCATAATTTCTTTAAAAAACCACATATTTGAGATAAATTTATAGACAAAGAATACAGAAATGTCCGTACATAACACCAATTATTGTGTTTATAGATGCAGTAGTAGAAAAGGGAAGAACCCCAACCTTGCTTTTCATCGTTTCCCAGAAGCTAATAAATCACATGTTTTCTTGAGAATAAATGGCGCGTAAAGGAAGAGATCGATCAACGAAAAGCATGGATACATAAATTTAAAATAGCAAAGCCTATTTCTAAAAGAATCTGTGTTTGCTCACTCCACTTTAAAGATGAAGCAGGTAATTGCACATTGTTCTTATTGAATTGTAAATGTATGAGATCACATCAAACCACATTATAGGGTACCAGACACAAAGGAAAATATTTAAACAAACTGCTGTTCCTAACATAAACTTTTCATAAACCCGTATTGCGAGAGGAAAATATCTAGAAGATGTTCACCTATCATGTCTGCAAATGTTGATTCATTCAAATAAAGGACAGCTGCGGCGTGACGAGGTTAGGTTAGGTGTCATATAGGGAAGTTGGCTTCAAAACATAAAACAAATAATATCAAAAACATGCCACGGAACTTCAAACTATGCTTACTCATAAATTTTTCAAATGGTGTCAAACGATTTTACTTTTTTCTTACAACTTTGAAGGTCAAATTGCATAGTATTTTATTATATTTTAAAATTTTATTATAAAATTTATGCCGTCAAGCACCCTATATAAAAATATAAAAGTCAGAATTTTCTAATCTTATTAATGTCGTTTATAGAAAAATACAAAAATAAATTAAACTGGTATTATGTATCAAAACATTCCAAACTTATTAATGATAATTCATTTATAGAAAAATATAAAAATAAATAAATTGGAATGGATTCTGACAAGTTACTTGAAGGAAATTAAATCACTTGATGATCCAATGAAGTATATAAATTCATATAACTCATCTCATTACCTAAACTACCAATAAATAAAATTCTACTAATTACAAACTTTTATTATACATAAAATATTAGATGTATTATTTACTATAAACTTTTGTACAGAAAAAAGTATATTCTAAAGATTATACCATTAATTTGCTTAAATCGTCATGATCAATTAAAAAATCCATTGCTTCGCAATTGCATATTACATTGTATATCACAGAAAATCTTACATCACTATATGCATTCAATTGTACAGTATTAGTATTAGGTGCCTTGTTGTTTTCAATATAATTTTTTACAATATCATATACATTATCTATTCTGTTGTGTAAATTGAAAAAGACATGCCATGCACAGCATGGATTCTGCTTTCTGTGCAATGCATTCACTTTGATCACATTAAAATTAGCATTAGGTAACCACCGCTTGAAAAATATGCATAACATTGTTTGGTACACTGCTTGTTCATCGGGATACTCTCCTGCATTAAAAGGAAATTGCCACATTCTAGGACATGGTACTTGCAACACCATTTTGTAAATATATGCTATAATAAATATCACAATAAAGACAAAAAAATGGTAAGGTTTACTCACTTACTTAACTCCTAAATGTAATTACTCGTGATATCAACTATCTCTGACACCAAAAACTGGAATTTTATCTATACGAATGACTATGATCAACAGAAGAACGGAAACGAAACCGTCATATTTGACTATATTGCAGTGTGGCCAGCAGAGACGAGAGCGGTAGAGATGGCCCGCTCTTTCACATAAATGGTACAGTTAAATGCGCCATCTATTGTTGTTGCACAGCAATTGTTTAGTATTTCTTATAAATTACTTCATATTAAAGGTTCGTATCATTTTTAAAACGGGTTTTTAAATATTCAAATTTATGTCAATATTTTTAAATATTTTTTTGTCGTTTCGGCTTTGATAATAAATAAGGGTTTAATACATTTTGTGTGTTTTATTTAGCGTTAGGTAATTGAACATACATAGTTTGCTTTCATCAGAATTACTAATAATTGTAAAAATTAACATGTTATATAACTTGAATATTCGGAATGTTTAGTTTAAGATATTTTTGAAGTTAATTTCATATAATTTATATGTATAAAAATACATTTTGTAGCAATATAATATATATATATATATATATATATATATATATATATATATATATATATATATATCTCAAAACGATCGGTATATATATATATATATATATATATATACCGATCGTTTTGAGTTGTAAGATATTAAAAGCGGTGAGGAGGTCAAGGGAAGTACGTCCCCACCAATATTGTAGAGCACACCGCTTATTCAGATAACGACGAATGCTGTGTGCATATCATGCGCGTATGGTAGCAGTTTAGCGAAGGTTTGAGAAGGTGCATTATGCGTCGTGTTGTGCTTGAAGACATTTCACAAACTATGATAATATGCAATGTAAAAACGTTTAATTTTAACAGTAGATTAACATAAGGCAACTTATTTTTTAAAACATCAAATTAAGTGGAAAAACTTCTCTAAATTAAAATGAAATAAAACTACGTACCATTTAAAACATAAAATTTATTTCGAGCTGAATATTATTATACGAAAAACTTAAATAAGACTTCTAAAAATTAAATAACAGGGCGTACTCTTTAAAATATAAATTAAACTCATTCTGAAAATATCTAAACAAATTAAAACTATAATAATAATTAATTTTATAAATTATAATTTATTAAATTAAGTGTTCGAATGCTTTCCCTTCTTGCATTAAACAGTAACCCATTCTATCGTAAAATTCTCTTCGAACGTTAGACAACAAACCGGGAGTAATATTTTGGCAAACCTCAATAATTTTTTGTCGTAATTCTGGCAAAGTTGTAGCTCGGTTATGACTATAAATTTTATTTTTAATATAACCCCAAAGGAAAAAGTCAAGAGGAGCCAAATCAGGGGATCTTGCAGGCCATCGAATGGTGCCCACTTTCGAAATTAATTTATTTGGGAATACATTTTGGAGATATTGCCGAACATCCCTATGCTCATGTGCAGGACACCCGTCATGTTGGAACCATACATTATTGATATTGTCTGAGACTTCTTCAAGACCTGGTATAACATGTTCTTGTAGCAGATTCAAATACCGTTGTCCATTCAAATTGCCGTTAATAAAAAATGGTCCTATAATGTCATTATTGTAAATACCCACCCAGATGTTTAATTTCTGTGGATATTGCGTACGAGTTTGAAGTACTCTGTGCTCATTGTCTCGAGACCAATATTGGCAAATACTTGGATTTTGTGCGCCATGAATAGTAAACGAGGACTCGTCCGTAAAACATATGTTTTCAATAAAATTATTTATCTCAATATTTTTATCGATTATAGTTTGACAGAACTCCATTCTACGAAAATAATCATCCTCAAAAATCTCTTGGTGGTTTTGATATTTATATGACCGATATTTGTTTTTTTTTCAAAACCGCGTACGCAGTTGATTTACTAATATCTAATTCTTCGGCAATATCACGAAGAGATTTATTTTTATTTTCTTCCACAGAAGCACAAATTGCTACCTCCGTATCCTCATCACGTGGCGGGTTATTACGTCTGCATCGATAGCAGTTAACGACACATCCGTAGGTTTTAAATTTGTTAATAACGCGGGATATAGTTGATATCGATGGCACAGGTCTGTTAGGAAAGGACAAAGGGAATAAGTTTCTAATCTCTTCATACGTGTTCCCTTGAAAATTCCAACTTATAATTTCAATTTTCTCATTTACTAAAAATAAATCCATTATGGACGTAGCGGCCTGTCCTTGTTATACACACTTCGATCCGATTGCTGTGAACTACTGACTGCAACTAACTGCGTATTGTGTCACCTACTTGCGCTACTAGACCGTGGTATCTAGACTCATAGGTACGCGTCCCCACTTCTTTGCGAATTTTCATACCCCTTACCTCTTCCTGGCTTTATTTATCCTATTTGTCAAAACGATCGGTATATAAATTATCATAAACTGTCCTAATAGTTTTGTCTTATTAAAGAGAAAGTTCATACAGAATTAAGCGTAATTCTCTTGAAATATAAATGTTTTTAAAGTTATAAATACATGCAATAATAATTTTATTTATTCTTCTTCTGCATGTCAAATAACACTGTGGAACAAATTCAGGTTTGCAAAAGTTAGGTCGATTCTGAGAGTGAGGGGTGAAAATAGAGGCTAAATTAGAAGACCCGTATCGCGGCGTTTGTTTATGTTAGTTCGAATTTTTTTTTTAATCGACTTTCGAACTTTACAGTCAAATGCCGATTTTTTTATTATGCTTCTCAGTTTCTTCTTTGTTTTCCCGTTTTTCCTCGTCTTCCCCTTTTTCGAAGGTGTTTTTATACCAACAAAACAACTTTTTTGTTTTCAACCACCGCACAGGCAGCGATTTTTTTTTTATTTCGTACAAGCGAACTAATTTCAAAAATAAAGATTCAGTTAAGACTCGGAACTCGGCCGAAGCTGATGTCTTTTAATTTTCGCTCGGTCGTGATAAAATTCGCTATTAATTTTTTTGGAACTTATTTTGTGCATCGGTTTCATAAAAATAACAAAAAAAAAACATTCTATAATATATATTGTATTAAAAATGTCGGAACCAAAATGTAAAATGGACCATTTTTGTAATGTTTGTGGACGTTTCAAAGCAAGCGATGAAAAATGTGGCAGTGTGTGTTTTTTTTTTTTGGAAACCTATAAACAATATTTCTCGCAAGAGTTTATCACTGACGTAAACTATGCCCCTAAAAAAGTTTGCTTTAATTGCTATTCAACTCTTATGCAATGGAAAAGTGGAAAGAAGAAGGCTACGCCTTTTGGTATACCAATCATGTGGTTAGACAACAGCCCGCATCAAGAAGAAAATTGCTATGGATGTATCAACTACCATAAAACTTTGAATAGAAGGAAAGCAAAGAATAAAACTTATGTAGCAGTGCCAAGTGTCCAATTACCATTACCGCACTCAGAATTCGTTCCAGTACCAACATACCGAAGTATTGATCTTCAAACAGATATCAGTACTACAACCGCCGCTGCTACATCCATGGATTTCTTCTCAGAATACGACCCTGGTGAAGGTACATCCTATGAAACATCAAAGGACCCAATCCTAGTCACACAAAACCAATTGGATGGAATTGTTGCAAATTTGTGTTTGACTCAGAAAAAATCAGAACTACTGGCTTCATTTTTGAAAGGAAATAATTTGCTGACGAAAGGTACCAAAGTAACAGCATATCGAAAACGCCAAAAAGAGTTAGAAAAGTTCTTCAATGTGAATGATGCAAAAAATTTTGCTTATTGCAACGATATTGAAAAGTTAATGGAGGCGATAGGGTTAACCTATAAAAAAAGATGATTGGCGTTTATTCATCGATAGTTCACTAATCAGCTTAAAAGTTGTGCTTTTGCACAAGACAAATAGAATGCCTTCTGTTCCGATTGCGTATAGCACTGACACTAGTGAAAATTTCGATAATTTGAAACACATTCTGGAAGTAGTCAAATATAACGAACACCAGTGGCGCATTTGCTGCGACCTCAAAATAGTTTCATTGATTACAGGCTTAACAGCATCTGGGCGTCCAAAATATCCGTGTTTTTTGTGCGATTGGGATTCACAATATGGAGAAGGTATTAAAGGAAGAAACCAGTACAAACAGCATAACTGGAATAGTCGCATTGGACGGAAATGGCCTAAAGACAATAGGCTATACGAAAGTCTTGTTCCTGAAATGAAATTTTGTTGCCGTTGCTCCACATTAAACTTGGCATTGCTAAAAATTTTTTGAAATGTATCGCAAAAAGACCAGCAGTATTCAACCGCTTAAAAGACATTTTCCAAAGACTAAGTAACGCCAAAATTCAGGAAGGGGTTGTTAATGGTCCCGACATACGGAAACTAATCAGTCGTCAAGATTTTGACCAAGTTCTGACAGACCGAGAATTAAATGCATGGCTCGCATTGAAAGCAGTCATTAAAGGACTTTTGGGTAAAGAACGCAAAGACAACTACAGGCAATCTGTTGTAAACATGTTGGCAGCTTTCGATGAAATTGGGGTTAATATGACGTACAAAATTCATCTCTTGCATCAGCATCTTGATCAACTCGCTCAACACTTGCCAACTGAATCTGATGAGCAAGGCGAACGTTATCACCAAACTGCGCTCTCATTTGAAATAAGGTAACTATAGAGTGTGCATTTTTTGAATTCCTAGATTTTTCTAATATCTTTGTCAGAGTGCACAATTTAAACATGTTCACGATTGAAAACTATTTTCGTTTCAGGTACAGAGGAAAGAAATCTCCACATGCAATACTCGCTGAAGCATCTTGATCAACTCGCTCAACACTTGCCAACTGAGTCTGATGAGCAAGGCGAACGTTATCACCAAACTGCGCTCTCATTTGAAATAAGGTAACTATAGAGTGTGCATTTTTTGAATTCCTAGATTTTTCTAATATCTTTGTCAGAGTGCACAATTTAAACATGTTCACGATTGAAAACTATTTTCGTTTCAGGTACAGAGGAAAGAAATCTCCACATGCAATACTCGCTGAAGCATCTTGATCAACTCGCTCAACACTTGCCAACTGAATCTGATGAGCAAGGCGAACGTTATCACCAAACTGCGCTCTCATTTGAAATAAGGTAACTATAGAGTGTGCATTTTTTGAATTCCTAGATTTTTCTAATATCTTTGTCAGAGTGCACAATTTAAACATGTTCACGATTGAAAACTATTTTCGTTTCAGGTACAGAGGAAAGAAATCTCCACATGCAATACTCGCTGAAATTTGTTGGTTGTATAAAAACACCTTTGAAGAAGAGGAAGACGAGGAAAAAGAGGAAGAAGGGGAAGACAAAGATGAAATTCCCGAATATCTGTTGCACGAAATTATCGACCTTTCTGATGATGATGATGACGATGACCAAGATATTAGAGAGAGCAGTGATGTTGATCCACAGCCGCCTGCTAAACGGCAACTGGCCAAATCATTAATTTAATTTATTTAATTTTTTTACTTAAAACTTTACCTAACTAACATTTCAAAATTATATTTTTTTTCCATATTTTTATAATTTCTTTTTCAATGTTTCTTCGAAACCAACACTGAACAAAATTGGTACATAAAAATGAGAAGTAAATTAATATTAAGCTGGAAAACGCAAGTTTTGTATTATGATTGTTTTCTTTTCAAATGAAATTTATTGAAGAAACTGAGAAGCATATTATAGATCAAACAGAAAGCAAAAAGACTTAGTTTTGTGGAAAATATTTTCAAAAAGCATGAAAAAAAAATTATTTTTCCAACATTTTGCTTCATAACCACCACAAAAATTTTCTAAATCAATTTTTTAAAAAATTTTAATTGTTGCACAGGTCTCTAGCAATAATTTGGCTTTTACAGATTTAAAAAATATCAATTAGTCGACGAGTTATAGCCAAAAAACCATATAAACAATATGCTGAAAATCGGCATTTGACTGCAAAGTTCGAAGGTCGATTAAAAAAAAATTCGAACTAACATAAACAAACGCCGCGATACGGGTCTTCTAATTTCGCCTCTATTTTCACCCCTCACTCTCAGAATCGACCTAACTTTTGCTAACCTGAATTTGTTCCACAGTGTAATCTGTCTCTAGAATATGATTTAAGAGGTGTAGATACAGATAATATAGGGTCTTCAATGGTAAAACTTGATGACTGCTTCGGTAAGTTCTGTAAAGATTCTGACAAGAATTTTGTTAATACAGATATCTATTAAAAAAGAGAATAATTCAAACTTCATTTTTAAAAAAGCATTCAAGTGTCGTTGATATACTATTGCCTTGAATAAAATCAACAATTTTATATACATCTGTTGACTGTATTGCATATGTTGTCATTGACAATGAATAGCTTTCGCAATTGTCAAAAATCTTGGGCAGTTTTTTATACGTGTCCCGTATCGTTTTGTTCAAATTTTAGGAGTGTAAAGTAGACTTAATTTTAAGTAACAAAAACGCATAACTTGTATATCCATTTTTATTTGTTTCAAAGTTACAGATCTATGAAGTGATTATGTAATTAATTTATTTTCTATTGTTGAATATTTTTTATATAAAAAAAAAATTGATTATTAATAGACACTCATATTTTTGACGCTTGACGTTTTAAAATTGTTACGTTTCATGTTCTCGTTTACGTTACATTCAATGTTCATTTTTACGTTTTACGTTACGTTCTATGTTCATGTTTACGTTCACTTTTAGGGTTCTTTATAGTAAATACAGTAAATATATGATAAAAATACTGATTATTGACTTTACTAACAAAATTACATTAATTATCATATTTTAACATTGGTTTGCGATAAATATAGTTTGATTATATATTTTTTATTAAAAACTCCTAACGGGTGTTCATTTGAAAAGTCAATCTAGTAGCATGTGATTTACTGAGAACATTTTGAAGTATGTCGTAAATTAAAATTTACTACTTAACCTACGAAGTCGTATATTTTGACAGTTTCATACATACAAATAAATAACAAATGTGATTGACATTATCAAATGTCATTTGGATTTACGTTTACGGAACAACAAACACATACTAATATATATGCGTCTTATTCTATCAAAATTTCAAAGTAACCTAGATTGACTTTTCAAATGAACACACGTTATAATGGAAAAGGATGACTCATCGGTTCATATTTTATTGAAATAATCAGCATATTCGTTCAAATTATGAATCATAACGCGGCAAAAGTCCAGCCGTTTCTTTTTTTTAAGTCTCTGTTGAGCTTGTACACATGGTCTATAACTTTTATATGGTATATAACTTTTTTTTTACATACGTTAGATTTTGGCATAACTTTTCTCTAATTGATCAGCTGCATTATTTAAACTACTTTCAGAATTTTCTAAAAAATCATACATGTTTCGATAACAGGCTACTAGTGAATAAATATGCATGACCTTATCTTCGAAACATAGCAGTGTAGCTACAGGATGTGAATGAAATATTCCGACGTACGTCAATATATAATAGATACGTAAGACAGCACTTCAAAACAACAAAAAAAAAAATTCTATCGAAACTTTAGTTTTTGCGGAAATTTAGGAACATAAACTTTTCAAATACGGTCCTGTATTCAGATTGTATCTAAATAAATAGAAATTGTATGTTTATATGTTGTCAATCCAACAAACATATAGGCAATTATTTGTTCAAGTTCCCCAAAAAATCCCATTAACATTTCGGGTAATAAATAGGTACATATATCAATTTTCTTATGCATCAGCTGTTGTCTTGTTATTTATAAGTAGGCTAATTAACCTTGTAATATTCAAAAAAAATACATTATCAAGTTTCTTGTTATGCTTTAAAAATGATCCTTATACTGTTTGGGCATTTTTAATAATTTATTTAAATTAATTGCTAATTCTAAGTCATCAGAGGCTATTTCAAAATTCAATATTATCGTTTAATATAATTAATTTACTTTAATTGCTAATTATCGAACATCATAGGCTATTTCAAACTCTAATATCTTCATGTAACGTTTGTATGTTAAAATATTTTGGATGTCACTATAACTATTTTTAATCCGGAGCATTGGATCTCCTCATGCGCAAGTTTGACATCTTGAAATATTATGCGAGTCATCGTTCGTACATTTGAATTTATATTTCATTATCGTTCCTTTGGGGCGATTTTAGGTAAACAGGACATCGTTATATTTTTTATTAGAATTTTGTAAACATATTAGGATGGTTTAACTTGTCGAATAACCATGTTTCACTTAATTAAAGTCTTTACATTTTTGGTTTGTTGGAGAGCCATCTAGGCGAGACTCTCTTAAACTATTTGCTATAGATCGCTGTAACGTTTGGTATAATTTTAATCGTTTATAAACCCTAAATTAATTCGAATTAATTAATGAATTTTTTTGTTGTGGCTTCCTCATTTGCTTTTTAATCATGTCAGGATATCCGAGTAATTATCAATCTTTTATTTCAATATCCCGTATGGGAGGGTAGTGCCTTTTTTTCTTAATAATGACGTATCTGTTTATTCTGCTTAAATTAAAGGACCATCATTGTTGGCGCTCTCTACTTATTAGTCCCGCTTTGAAGTAAGTCGACGAGTGTAAAACCAGAAAGTCAATTTGAGTTGATGCAGTGTTAGCCGTCCTGCATTGAAGGCAGGAATTGACAAATTGGCTTGTTTCATATAAATTCACTAGTGTAGTGATATTTAGTCGAGGATATTGTTCCCCGGATTTGAAAGTTTTACGTCCACGTGTTTGCTTCAGGGCTGTTAGTATCTGCTAATAACGGCAATACAGGCGGAATTGCGTTAGACTGGTTATGCTGTGAATTCCGTAGGTGAAATCTACCAAATAGACGAGAGGTTGATTCATCTAATCACCCGGACACAGGAAATCAGCGTAATCGGTTCTAAGGATCATCTTTCACTCCAGAAAGTAACATTTTTGTGACAGAGTCCCGGAAAACAATATAAATAGTGATTTTGGAGGAACGCATGGCATTCTAAAACATGGTGTCCTACTCACCATTTTTTAATTTTTTTTTGTTCTCTTGCCTCATTGTAAAATTTAACTAAGTTAATTTTCATATATTAATCGCGTAATCAGTTTTCTAGTTCAAATTTTAGTAGTATTTTTTTTAAAGTATCAATCTCGCATACCAGATTGTTTAAAGTAAAGAAATTTGAGTAAATTAAAGTTAGTATTTTTGTTATCAGTAACGGATTCCGATGTAATTTTAATATCTAAATTTTGTTTAAATAAATATCTTTTCCATTTATTTGGTAATCATTCACAACTATAGAATAACATTCTAGTTATTTTTTTTATATATCTTAAACACATTTTTGCATATACAGGCTGAACCTGTTTTTGATTACTATCTGATTGGAGTATCCAATTATGGGTATACATTGTGAGTTAATTATTTATTGAATTATTAATTTTTATTTGTGTGTACCACCTAAGTACGTATTGCATATACTGTGTGTACCGAACTTGTGTAAGTTTGATTAAAGCTTTAATTAATTACTGATGCAATACCATATAGTTTAGGTCGATATTTATATTGATCAATGATATTCCAACTGTTTAATAGTATTTTGTTGCTACATACATATACCCCTCTGGTATAATATATATATATTTTTTTGTTTTTCTTAATTAATAAATATAGTTGTTATTGTTATGAACTCTGGGTTTTTTTTATTTGATTGTCAACTTATTTGATATTACTAATTTATCCACTCACTACGGCAGAGTCTGTGTTCTCTGTTGGCTAAAGGTAAACATGGTGGTGCCCTTTTTTATGTAAGAACCTTCCCTCAACCCGCCTCTATAACTGAGTTAGTCCTTTAGCCAAAAGATCTCCGGGGCAACCATAAAGTTGAAGGTAAGTTGGGTAAATTTAGGATATTTGTCGGCGCAAGTCTAGTGCTCGTGTGGGCATATAGCATTCTTTAAAAACTGGTGTAAGAGTTTTGAGGTGATATGGAATTTTTAATTTAGTCATCTTATTATTAAATTCACGAGAAATAGGTAATAAATTACATTTGGGATTTTAATTGAATGTTCATATTTTTTTCCTGTGTTCTATTTGCCTCTTTTTAATGACAATTTTTTGCCCTTGAAAGGTAAATTAGCGTGAAACAGGTGAAATGTTTACAGGAGATGTTCAATATGGCTACCTCACGTGGTCTTTCACACCCACGGCCTTCATAACTTAGATGCAATGTACCTCGGTCTCTCAAGCTGTACACGTTTTGTAAAATTAAATGATTTGATGGACATTTTCGGTTCGGAAACCGCACTTCATAAATATGTCTAGTAGCTCTAACATTTCCATCTGTTTCACCGTATAGTAAGACAATAACTGTTAATTCGTGATTTCAATAATCCATACTTTACGGAAGTTGATAGCAGACTGACTTCTGACTACAGAATAACAGAAATGACAAAATCCACGGTGCCTTTGTTGTTTTAGGGTTAATTTTTCATGACCTTGAAGCTATTTACGCTATCGCCATTTTGAAACTATGTCAAGATATTTAAGTGGTTTATTTTAAAATAACGTAATTGTAAATAAAAATACGAAACCATATCAGCTAGAACAGTAGGTATTATGTTTTGTTTATTAAATGAATTATGAGGATTCTACTTGAACTATCCAAGGCATTGTTAAAACAAATATGAAAAATATCTGTTATAGTGTTGAGATAAATGATGTAATATATGTATATGAGTTGTCTCTAACCACTAATATATATATAGAATAAACTTACAGAGGATTATGACAGTGGTCACAGGTCCTAAAGGAAAACATGTTTGTCATCATATGGATGTTTTAGCCATATTCTCCTATCATTCCATACTCTGGCATCTGTTGATAAGGTACGAACAGTTGAGAACACATATCCTAGTAAGGAGTATAAAGCCACTATAGTCAATCAATAATTTCAAAGAAAAACTAAGTGTTTATGATGATGAATTAAAGGAATTTTATTTTAGACAGTAATGTGATATATATTTATTTACAAATAAATTATAAAAAAACATTTGAAAAATATATTCTATAGCATCAACAGCACTTCTGCAATTAAGGGAAATTACATATTAGTTAGTGGACTTTTAACTTGACTCATACCACTAAGTATAGATGAAATATTTGCCTTACCAGCATTAACAAAATGGCAGCAAGCGAATCAGTGACCACTGATTTGGCACTTGATCAGATCACCTAATTTATTTTTTAATATTTATAGGAATCCTAAACTTTCCAATTTTATCTTACCCAATATTTATAATCCACTTATTATTTAGATTTATATCTTTAAGGAATGTAAAATATTTGCATTTTTTCTATGTATAACACACTGGCAGATTTCCCAAATTAATCGTTGATTCAGATGTATATAGGTGTTGTGTCTATAGTTGCATGATCAGAAAATTTGTTGATATTATTAACAAGTATTTTTGAATACATTGGCGATAGAAGGCCTTTAACTGAAGAAGCTGTATTTAGAGGTAACTAAAAATTAATAGTTATTTGTAAATAAATATTTATTTTATTGGGTTTTAGCTAACCATGTAATAATGTGTGGTATCAAAAATGATTCACGAATTGAAGAAATAGTAGCGATATATTTACAAACATCCAGATAGTCTTACCGATGATAACATTTTAATTGAAATTAAATGTCCTTTAGAGGCATGAAACATTTCTACAGATTTACTGGTACATCTACCTTATATAATTTAAAAAATAATAATTATATTTTAAAAGAAAAAAATATATATTATGCACAAGTACAATTAAAAATGTGTTTATTAAATGTTCCAAAGTGTCGCTTGGTTATATATATATATGCATCATTTTACAACAGTTGCACAGTCATCGAAGTTCCATTCAATGAACCGTACATCAATGAAATGTTTGTGTTATGTGGAGTATATTTTTAAAAAATATTACCAAGAATAAAAATAAATTAAAAACCAATTTTTGTTTTTTTAGAATCGGCTGTAATTCTTCATATACTTTAAGAGGTAGGTCTTGATTTGTATCTTCACTTTTACATTTTGTATCAATCGATGTAGATGGAAGCATTCTTAAACATGATGATCTTGGTTTTCTAGTTGGTTTACTATGTCATACTTTCTTAGTGGAAAGTTTTGTGTAGGCAACACTTTTTTAAGCAACTTTTTTCCTCTTATATTATGTTGCTGTAAGAAAGTATAATACATATAAACTATGAGAATAAGCAATGGAAAACTTTGTATTGATTAAACTTACCAAGCTGAAAATCTTGTGATGTAAAATAAATTTATTCTTATTGCTATTGTTAGAACTATTAAAGAAATTAAAATTGTACATAGTTTCTAAAGAAAAATTTAAAAATCCAAATTTATTGACCAGAGTAATTTAATAATAATTTTATATAATTTAAAAAAATATTTATTTTTATAGTTATTTACAAAACAATAGAAAATATCTGGTTCTTTATCAATTAATGTTATATGTGATTTATGAATAAACTTGCATTCTCCATAAACCTCCGCATCTGCAACATTAAATAGAGTGAAACAATGTGACCATAATAGTATATTTCATAACTTACTGGCATGATTTAAGCCATCTTTGGTCCCAGGCACGTATAGCAGCACTTCTAATAACTGGTACTGTACCAGCAGAAGCTCCACACCTTACACATTGCTTCACAACTCTAGGAGTCCTTCCCAAATACAAATGTCTGATCGAATCCACTGTTTGTCCATTGCTGGAGTCAACATTACCCGATAAGCACTCAGGTTCATTTTGAAATTCCAACTAAAATATTTATATCAAGTGATGTAAAAAAAAGTGGGAAAGTATAATATTAAAAAAATAACAAATACACTAGAAATCCTAATCAGCAAAAGTACTTGATACTCTGTAGCGTAAGTAGTGTAGTAATAAATAATATTTGTGATAGAGAAGATACCAAGAAATAAAAAAAGGTTCAAATCATTGGCTGACATCTGTACATCGATATAGAGTAAAATTACTTTCGGATGAGACTAGCGCAGAAATACATTTTAGTAATTAGAAAGAGAGCCACCTCATAAATGAGAGAAACAGCTAGTAGTATAAATCCGTGTACTATACGAGCCACCAATGTTTATCGATTATTTGTCAGTCGATACCGGGCAATTGATCTGTGTGTTTCGTAGTGGTCTTGTACGTACATTGCTCCGGCTGCCGACTGCTGCGACTGCTCAATGTTTTTAAGGTGTTCAGTATTTTTGTAATGTCATCGCTCGCGCATCTTCAGTCTCCTCCGAAAGTAATTTTACTCTATCAACTTTAGCACGAGTTTGTCACACGCTAATTATTGTAGTATGAATTATTTGGGAATACGTGGAGCGCCAGTCTACGGACGGGTATCCCAAAAATAAAGATTGGGACGTTTAGAGGACCCTTAGGAAATCAATTTATCCTAATAAAGTTTTTGGCGCTGAAGCACCGGTATTCTAAAAAAAATATATAAATACATACAAGGGATTCACAGAGCTAATTGCAGCCACGTCTGGCTCACTTTCTGTTTCAAAATCAGTTGTTTCGTTATTTTCTGAATTACCATCAATATTCGAATCTGAAATATCTGAGTCACTTTCTGAATTGAACATTTCACGAACGTCATCTTCGTTCAAGTAACGTTGTTTTGCCATTTCGTTATACAGTATGAAAAAAGCGTGTGGATATTTAGAAAGCAAACAAACTGAACAAAGCAAAGTTGGCATGTGTTTGCATAGCAAAATGCAAAAAGGGGAACCCCACAATTAAATTTGTACTTATCAGCTGTATAGTGATTGTGATGGAGGATGCCACATGGTACGATACACAATATTAATTAAATATATGAACGAGGTATTCAATCAAATTACATAATTATATTGGATTAAATTTTTACTTTTACTGAAACATGTAGTATGGATCAAATGGTCTTTTAATCTAGGATTCGTATTTGTTTTTTCTAACAGCAGGGTTAATAAAGGAAAACAATAAATGGGAGTATTATGTCAATTTGTTGCAATAATTAAATGACAAAATCAAAGAGAAACGGCTTCATTTGGCAAATAAGAAAGTGCTTTTCTATCAGGATAATGCACCTGCCCACAAGTCTGCAATAGCAATGGCAAAAATTCATGAATTGGAATTTGAATTAGTGCGTTATTCGTCCTATTCCCCAGATTTGACTCGCAGCGATTATCAGCTCGTTCCAAACCTGAAAAAATGGTTCGGCGGTAAGAGATTTCATTTAATTGAGAGGTAATTGCTACTGTAAATAACCATTTCGAGGACTTGGATCAATCGACCTACAATGAAGCCATTACTAATTTGGAATATCGTTGGAATAAGTGTGTTGAGCGAGCAGGAGACTATACTGAAAAATAAAAGGTTTTTTTGTCAAAAAAAATTGCACTTTCTTTGTTAGGCCACGTAGTTTTCGAACCACTCTCGTGCGTTTATTTATACTCACTCCTACTACCCTGGTAAGATTCCTCATTTTTCGCTAAACGAGTCTTCCACTTAAATGAAACTACAAACATGAGCTTTGCAAGCAAACCTGAGGAGACAGCATTTTTCTAGTATTTTCCCGGTTTTAGTGAGTAAAAATCTATAAGAAACAATATCAAAATCCTGTGTAGTTTTTTGGTCGCAGACCTGTGCTATCGATTAATTAACTGGTTTCGCTTTAGCATAAATCTTCGAAAAATAGGTTAACACAATGAAATATTTGTGAATTGGTTACAATTGAACAATTAAAGATATATACATATACATAATCACCTGTAAAGGAAGTATTTGCTGTGCTAATTGGGGAGATGCTAGAACAACTCTACTGTTCTGTTGTTGGAGTGACTGTATTTGGACTTGACTTGGAAGAAGGCAGCATTCGTCTGGAAAAGAAAAATTGTTTTATATGCACTGCAAGCAAACGTAAGTGGCTATTTGAAACGAAAACCTCTTAAACCTTAAAAATTTCATTAGTAGGTAAGGCCGCGATTTGGCCAGACAGACGCCTGGCGTCGGCGACAATTTCAATTTCAAACCAATGACTATTTCGAAGTATTTAAAATTTTAATGCCGGTACCGGAAATCAAACCCGAGCTGCCTGGGTGAGAGCCAGGTATCCTAGCCACTAGACCATACCGGAGATATGAATAGTATGTTGTAAAATACATAAATACAAAACAATTATGGCGACATTAAAAACAATTGCTAACAACGCCTCTACCGGGCTGGTGGAAAGCAAATTATGTGTATTGGTCGGGCATATGTAGTGAATATACGGTGGTAAACTAGAGCTGATGAGTTAAAATGACGTATGCCAATATACTGTACATTACCTACTTTATCGACAATTCAAACAAACAGAGATGCACCAAAAAAAATTTTTTTTGTAGGCCTGCGTAATCAATAAGTGTCAAACAACATATAACGGGTGTTCATTTGAAAAATCAATGTATACTCTGTTTTTTAATTCGGAGGAGCGTTTTAAAAATCTCGCGATAAAAAGAAGTCTCGTTATTGGCCAATTATCGGCCACAATGTAAAAAGTAGGTAAGGCCGCGATTTGGCCAGACAGACGCCTGGCGTCGGCGACAATTTCAGTTTCAAACCAATGACTATTTCGAATTATTTAAAATTTTAATGCCGGTACCGGGAATCGAACCCGAGCTGCCTGGGTGAGAGCCAGGTATCCTAGCCACTAGACCATACCGGAGATATGAATAGTATGTTGTAAAATACATAAATACAAAACAATTATGGCGACATCAACAACAATTGCTAACAACGCCTCTACCGGGCTGGTGGAAAGCAAATTATGTGTATTGGTCGGGCATATGTAGTGAATATACGGTGAAAACTGCCAAGGCAAATTTTTCATATATTTATTGTAAACCGCGCTTGGCCCTCTAGTGTAAAAAATATATATTATATTAATTTCTAACGGGTGTTCAGAAACATTCGAAGTCAAGTGGGCTCTGAACAAAAAATCGTATATCTTTATAGCAATTGCCAATTAAGTTGGCGCGAGGGGGTGCGCAGAAGCCGTTTTTAAAAACGTCCACCCCCACTGCTCAAGTAAATGTCAGAATACATTTGTCATTGACGTTTGACGGAACATAATGTCTTTGCTAGGGGATCATAAAGTGATACACGCTCAGAGGTTAGAATTATCTGACATTTGATGTAAGACCAAATATAAATCTCCCCACTTATTCTAATCCTGCGCGAACTTACCCCTGCTCGCGCCAACTTAATTGGGAGGTTAGAATTATCTGACATTTGATGTAAGACCAAATATAAATCTCCCCACTTATTCTAATCCTGCGCGAACTTACCCCTGCTCGCGCCAACTTAATTGGCGCTTGCTATATCTGATTTGTAATAATTATTAAATGTCAACTGTTGTCTATCAAAGTTAGGTTACTACAGCGTAGAATCATAGGTAGTGCCGCATATACTCATAATGGTGGGAGAGAAAAGGCTACAACCGCCGCTCAAGTTCGTCTGATGGGTCTTACTCACGGGGTGTAATTTAACATATCCCGAAGTGGAACTGTCATGGCGGGCGAGTTCTTCAGGATGTTAAGATTATCCATAGAGGTCGCACATAAAGTGTGTTGGTCGCTAGTAAAATAGGCGTGCGCAGTGTAAAATGCAAAGTTAGGTTGTGGTTGTATTTGTTTGAATTGTACGACGTAATATTTACTATTGTTATTTGTTTTATTTTATTTCGTAAATTATAGTGAAATAGTTTTAGTCAAAGGGTGTGTACCTATATAAATATATATACAGATATCTCTTTATAAATATAGTACAGTTCATATAATGGTAACATCTATGAGGTAAGTTTGATGTACTTATACTTTCTTTTTCTTTTCGATATACAAGTTGTAGTGATTATAGAAATTTAAAACATTCTGAATAATTTTTATAATGTTTTATGCAATTATATTTATTTGTAAAAAGTGAAAAAGTTTTCTATTATCTAAATTGTATTTTATTGTATATCTCACGACATAAAACATTAAATTTAATTTAATTTGTATGTTTATTACAATTCAAATCATGGAAAGAAGAAAATCCAATGCCCAGTACAAGTTTAGAGGTCAGAATACCTGTAGAAACGATTGCAGTAGATCATCTGTATATTGTAAATGTTTCAACAAGCAAGTCACAGGACAAACAGTCAGTTGGTGCTAATTGTTTGAACAATAAGAGCAACATTTTAATAACTTTGACACGATTTAATAAATGTGAATTAGGTATAGTTGCCGTGTTTGAATTTAACACACATATATATTTTTTTTTAATTTGTACGATGCAAGTATACTTGCTTCTAGTGATGACTATGAATTCACAGTTCCTGAAAATGTTTATACTTGCAGCCTCTGCAAGAGAATGGTTTGGCATATGTTACTGGTAGGGCTGGGCGAAGTATCGATACATCGTCCAATACCCGATACCATAACTGGTATCGATTACCTGATACCTCATATAACGAAGGTACGATTCCAAAGCATCGATACCTATCGATACTTTACCGATTCCAGTACTCGCTAAGTATCGATGTATCGGGTAGCGATGTATCGGGTAGCCATGTGTCGGGTAGCTTACCTTTGCGCATTTTTTTAAATGTGCATAAAGGATGCAATAACTTTTTAAGTAAAGAATTTTTAACTATATATGCATTATATATATTATATAATATATATTTAAAAGGATGTTATTATTGTGTGTAGCAAATATCCTTATTATGACACATAACTATAATTATTACAAAAAAAAATCTCACAATATTGCAAATTTCATACCGTAGTTATGATAGAATCGGTAAATTAATTTTATATCTCTTGAAACAGATATCAAACAATCGACACCTAGAAAACGGGTTATGAATATTGATTTCTAGGTATCGAATTAAGGTATCGATTCAAAAGTATCGATTCCAAGGTATCGATTCCAAAGCATCGATACCTATCGATACTTTACCGATTCCAGTACTCAGAATCGATACCGTGCACAGACCCGATACATCGCTAAATATCGATACCTCGATTGGTATCGGTACCCGATACCGAAAACGTCGGTATCGCCCAGCCCTAGTTACTGGCTTTATTGTCAAATTGAAGATTGGAATATAATGGGGTTATCCACAAGAAACTCATGTATATAAATAGGGAATTGTCAATTATCAATTTTCCAAAAATTTATAATGTGAAATTTATTGTAAACAATTACCCAACAGTCATGTATTTATTTAAAAAAATCAAATGAACTCTAAAAAGTTTGGTCAGTTTTAATTTTTGCAAGTAAACACATGCAGATGACTGTATAGACTGTTATATGTTATCTTGGTGAGTTTCCGAAGAAACATGTCTCTGCACATTACACTTTTGTGGACGCTTTAAACTTAATGAACAGGCACTGCAATATATCTCGGTATCATTACGAATATGCAACCAATCTGTATGGCCTCTAATCCATCCTACCATGGTTGCCCTACGAGAATTCTCCATAGTTAATGAAAATAAAGAGAAATACTAAGAACAGAAAGAAATTGACTAAAAAGAAGAAACGAAAACTACTCCTAAAATAAGGTAGTAAATTAAACTTAATATTTATAAAAATTATACGATAAATATACAATACATATAACAATATACAAGGGATTTTTTAAAATACTAAACGTTGTAACCAAATAATACTGAAAGAAGCGAAATCAGAAACAATCCCTTATAGAAGAGAATAAACACGAGATTACACTTTGGAAACTAGCGGATATAATTTTTTAAGCGATTATTTCAACCAAGTCTCAACGAAATAGTATATAAATGTATATTCAGTTATAATATCACAAGAGCATAGAAAATAATCGATTATATATCCGAGTCACGAGACGTATTTTGCGAAACACCACGAGAGCGTAGCTCGAGTGGTGTTTTAAGGATATACGTCGAGTGAAGAGGTTATATAGGTAATCGATTATTTTCGTTTGCTCGAGTGGTATTCGTTACGATTATATAACGAATTAACTAACGAAATTTTTTTATTGGTTGAAATTAAAAGTACAATTATTATAATAAATATTTGTTGTATTATCTTTAGAAGTTGAATTTGAGGTGCTGGTGATGGTAGAGTTGGCAGAATCTTGTTTATTTCTCGGTGCCGTCTGCACGTTTCATGTTGAATGCCCAATCTTTCAAAATACTTGCTAATTGTTCGTCAGAAGTTTGAGCACAAAGTTTATAATTTCGCTGTTCACAAAATTCGATGAACTGTTTCCAAACATATTTATTTGTTTTAACGGTATTTTGCGGTGTCAAATTTTCAATTTCTTTATCTATTTCGGTCCCCCAGCTTATACCAAAGCGTTCCATGTCGAAAAAATTAAAAAAAACCTTATGAAAATTGCTGAATATATTTTTGACGTTTATCAACAAACTTCAAAATACTTGTTACCATGACAAAATTCATATTGTTGGAGGAAGCGAAACACCAAAACGGTTATATCACGTCGTCAAGAGTATATTCACTTATCAATACATGGTAACTATGTAAAATTTGCAAATGCTATTGGCTAAATTTCAAATGAGTTATGTAATCAGTTATAATATCACAAGAGCATAGAAAATAATCGATTATATTTCCGAGTCACGAGACGTATTCTGCGAAACACCACGAGAGCGTAGCTCGAGTGGTGTTTTAAGGATATACGTCGAGTGAAGAGGTTATATAATAGATTATTTTCGTTTGCTCGAGTGGTATTCGTTACGATTATATAAAGAATTAACTAACGAAATTTATTGGTTGAAATTAAAAGCACAATTATTATAATAAATATTTGTTGTATTATCTTTAGAAGTTGAATTTGAGGTGCTGGTGATGGTAGAGTTGGCAGAATCTTGTTTATTTCTCATTGCCGTCTGCACGTTTCATGTTGAATGCCCAATCTTTCAAAATACTTGCTAATTGTTCGTCAGAAGTTTGAGCACAAAGTTTATAATTTCGCTGTTCACAAAATTCGGTGAACTGTTTCCAAACATATTTATGTGTTTTAACGGTATTTTGCGGTGTCAAATCTGCAATTTCTTTATCTATTTCGGTCCTCGAGTTTATACCAAAGCGTTCCATGTCAAAAAAATTAAAAAAACCTTATGAAAATTGCTGAATATATTTTTTTGACGTCTATCAACAAACTTCAAAACACTTGTTACCATGACAAAATTCATATTGTTGGAGGAAGCGAAACACCAAAACGGTTATATCACGTCGTCAAGAGTATATTCACTTATCAATACATGGTAACTATGTAAAATTTGTAATTGCTATTGGCTAAATTTCAAATGAGTTATATAATCCGTCTTATACGCCACAGTTGAATTAAATTTATGGAGGAATACATATAATGTACTATTCATAACGACGGAAATAACATCTGCTCGACGAATGCAAACGACCAAGCAAATAGTGGGACTGTTATAACATGCACACTATATCTGATACCGCCACAACGTTTTATCGGGGCAATTGGTTATTCGATCACTTCAGTCCGCTCTCTGGTCATAAGCAATCCAACTCTCATCCCCGGTCATTATCTGCCTCAGAAAGTAATCACCGATATTGTCATAACGTGTCAAAAAGTCAAGTATGTACACTGCTTAGACGTTGTTCACAACGAGCAAAGTTTTCGAAAACCCAGTTTTACAACTTCATGAGTAAGTGACCTTTAAATTTGCGGAAAGTCCATAGAAAGAGCAGAAATTGTAAACTTACGGTTTTAATTAAACAACGTTGAGACAGTGTATATGGTGATTTATATCGGTCATATTCTACTGTACAAAAGCGAAAAAATTATTTAACATTGCTGAAATAAGTGTTCGCTAAGTTTTGCATGACCGTTTGAGTATAACTTCTTTCTATTGCTCAATGTCAACGTCGCGGTCGTGTTGAAAGTGCGCGCCCATTTTTAAACATATGTGGAGACGGTCAATAACTAATTTTGAAGTCCATTGTCACAGGAGATGTAGTATTATGATCCTCTATCCAAAGAGGGATCTACGGAATCGCGGCGACCAGATGAACCTCGCCCCATCGAAGCAAAAATCGTTCAATCAACGACAAAGATTATGGTCACATTATTTCCGGATTGTAAGAGCACTTTACTGATTCACTTTAAAGATCACAGTACCACTGTCAACACCACATATGCATAGACTGAGAGACAATATTCGTAAAAAAAGTCGAAGAAAATTAACAAAATGTATTTGATTACTGTATGACAATGCGCCTTTTAATACTGCTCCAATTAGCAATGTGATTTACATGAAATTGAACAACCACCATATAGTTCAAATGTGGCTCCTAGTGACTATTATTTATTTATCACGATCTTAGAAAATCAAAGCTGTAAAGAACACCGGATTAGCATATCGGATGGGCATACACAACATAAATATAATATGCTATGCTGATGACGCAGTACTTATTGCGGAATCAGAGGACGACCTACAAAAATGTTACATGCTTTCAACAAACAGGCAGGAAAACACAACATGGAAATTTCCATAGACAATGCATGACCATAGCAAAAGAACCTGTACGCTGCAAATTGGTAATAGAAAATAAGACCGTCGACCAAACCATGTCAATCGAATACCTTGAGTGCAAAATTACAAGCGCGGGGTTTTTGGGTGATGAGGTGAGGAAACAAGTAAACAAAGCAGCAGCAATATCGGGACATCTTAGGTATCCAATCTGGAGAAACAAACACCTAAGTACGGAATGCAAATCAAGGATATACAAAACATGCGTACGACCGGTGATGACATATGGTGCGGAGACGAGAGCGGAAACGACGATAACAAAGAGGATACTAAGAACAACCGAAATGAAGACCCTAAGAACGATAACAGGATACACATTACATGATAGGCAAAGAAATACAGATATAAGGGAGAAGTGTCAAACGGATGACGTAGTCAGATGGATACGGAAAAGAAGAAGAGAATGGAACCACCATGTCAGCCGAATGACTCCCGACAGAATGGCCAGAATAGTACGAAACAACATACCTCACGGAAGAAGACCCATAGGACAACCACCAAAACGCTGGCGAGACAGCTGGCAATCAAATTCACAAGAACTGCCGCTACAAAGAAACCGGAACTAAACAGGCGATACGCCTATCGAAAGAAGAAGAAGAAGATCTTAGAAGACGTCATATAGCGTTTACCTCGTATCATATACAATGTTCTAAATTGATTATTAAATCTCTGAACAACTACCATGATAGAATTAATCAAATTGATTATCAAGCAATCGTTTTGTGTAAAAACAAGTTTAAGTGTTCTAGGAACTAATTAACAAATCATTACTTTATCAAAAAATGTTTGTCCTACGTTGGGAAGTAGCCGAATTCTGTAAATAAAAATAATTAACATGATCCCCTCCTCTTGAACTAGTTGTGAAAAGTAACAAAAAAATTACGTCAAAGACTTGATGGATAAGGATACAAATTTATATCAAATTTACTTTATCATAATAATGCATCTAATGTTTAAAAACAAGAATAAATATTTTTAATGAGTATATGCGGGGCATACACGTAAATATTTCTGACGTCAACAAGTATTTAAAAATAAACTATAGGCGCTTTATATTGATTTGACATCTAATGAATTGCGATATTTTAAAGAAGAAAAGACTGTGTTTGTTTGTATGGCATGAAATATTTCTAATTTACTAATGTGTTGCCTATTTTTATAAATGGCCATTTGCCATCTTTCAGGCGGCATCATAATTCAAACATAAATAAAACAACTGACTGTATTAAAATCACTAGATTAGTATATTATAAAATTCGTAATTTGACGGAAATGCTTATGTTTGTATTGGGTGTTCAGAAAAATTCGTCGTTGAAGTAATCCATGGAAATTTGAAATCATGTTTAAGATAGAGAACGGTAGAATGATAAATTTGCTTAACGCAAATTTATTGCATTTTCGTGAAGTAATGAATGTAAATACATTTCTACATTTTATGACGCTAATTAATAGAATTTTTTTCTATTAAAAAAATCGATTAATTAGCGTCGTAAAATGTAGAAAACAATATTTTCATTTACTTAACACAATTTTATACCGTGAGTTTTTTATATCACTGAACATAACACATGAATACACCTACGTTCAGTTTTAAAATAAATACTTCAATGCATAAGAACGTTATGCAACCAACAATGCGAGTGTCATCACTTGTCGTAACAAGGCATTTTAGTTGTCAGTGTCAACAAAGTGTGAAAATAATTTATTTAACATTTAACTTACACAAACAATATTAAAATGAATTTTATGGTGAATTGAAAAAAAGTTTGTTTTTATTTGGAATTCTTTAACTTTTTCATAAACATTCGAAATATTCACATTCCTTACAATATGCGAGTCGACTATGAAGTTCCTGCAAAGAGAGTGTTAAAAAATCCGGTTTGGTTCGTAATTCGTCGCAGGCTGTACTTATGCGTGCTTTTAAATCTTCAATGTTAGTGAAAATTACATGATCATAAATTTTAGATTTACGGTATTCCCAAAGAAAAGTCATTTGGCGATAAATCTGGCGAGCGGGCCGGACAAACTATCGGACTAAACCTCCCTATCCACCGATCAGGTAGACTTGAATTTAGAAAATTTGTAATTGCTGCAGTTGAATGAATTGGGGCTCAATCCATTTGAAACCAGGAACCTTCAATGGCTAAATTTTCAAATCGAGGAACAATACGTGTTCGATGAAAAAGACGCTTCATCAGTGAAAAGTATTTTCTTCAACATATTATGATTTTCATTTAATAAATTAAATAGTGTTTCGCAAAAATCAACACGTCTTATTCTATCTTCCTGAAATAATTGTTGGTAATTAGAAAACTAGTAAGATTTGTATTTGGACTGTTTGAGAATTTTAAATACAGACGTCTTCAAAATATTAAATTGTGCTATTTTACTGTTATGGTGTTTTGAGGCATTCTCCAATGTAACATAACAGGGCTCCTGAAAGAATGTGGGGTTTTTAATTTTCTTTCTGTGTGTATTTATTATGCAGCCATCAGAATAAAATTTCCTAGTAATCGCCTGAATTTTTCCGATAGATGGTATGGGCCTGTAAAGATATTTGATAGAAAACAGATCCCGTACTTTCCTTAAACTGTTTCCAGCTTTATACTTCTAAATTTCTATTTTTTCATCTTTTATATATATATATATATATATATATATATATATATATATATATATATATGGTAAACCTAATCAGTAGGCGATTAAAGGTCTGTATATTACTTCAAAATATATGTATTTAAAAAACTCTACATGTTTCGGCTATATACGCCTTTTTCAAGAGAATACAAAATATGAATGACAGGATATAAATGTCAAGTAATTAAGTTGCTATGGTTTAAATTATTCAAAGATACATTCTAGTAATAATAATAAATCATGCCTTAGTATTCCAAAAAATAGATAACAAGGTGTGAAAATATGTGTTGTTCGCTGCTAGCAATTTGTGTCTCCTTCTGGGTATGAACTTGTGTGTTGGTTGCTGCTGGCAGCTTGCGTCTCTCTATGGGTGTGTGGTTTTGTGTGAGAGCGTAAGTGTAGTCCGGTGTGTAGTCCGTGTAGTCCGGTAGTCCGGTGTAGTGTAGTCCGGTGTAGTGTAGTCCGGTAGACCGGTCCTAGTGGTGTGTGCATTGCGCATACGTAATAATAACTCATGTCTTGCTTTTCCCTGCCTATCCCTGTTTTCTGTTTTTTGCTGATGTGGTCCTCTACTGGGTTGCAGCCTAGCATATGCGCTACAAAACTCTAGGGGGGTCTGCCCGTTGGGCAGTCAGGTGCCATTCCGCCTTTCCAGCAAGAGTGAGGAACCATGCTACGCGGCGCTATCTCGTCGCCGCGCAATGCACACACCACTAGGACCGGTCCTGGGCGACAACCTGGCTAGGCTGCCGTTAACAGCACACACACGTTCGACGTGTGTGCTATGTCCCCGCTTCGGCGGAAAACGTTAAGATGGCATAAGTGTGACCATCGTCGACCGAGGTAGCCACTAAGAGTGTTCCCTTAGTTGCGATGAGCAACCCCGTACAGGGTGCGCTTCGCCTGTCTGCGCCTTGCCTCGTTGGGGCGGGGGTCAGACCGTCGAAGTACTGCACGGAATTGTAAAGAAGTTGTCGGGAAAGGGTTGGCGGCCCTACGCAACGGCTGGTTATCCGACCTCTCTAAATTCATGCGACCGATCACTAAACACACGCACGAACGCACCGACATACAAAACCCTACACTTACGCTCTCACACAAAACCACACACCCATAGAGAGACGCAAGCTGCCAGCAGCAACCAACACACAAGTTCATACCCAGAAGGAGACACAAATTGCTAGCAGCGAACAACACATATTTTCACACCTTGTTATCTATTTTTTGGAATACTAAGGCATGATTTATTATTATTACTAGAATGTATCTTTGAATAATTTAAACCATAGCAACTTAATTACTTGACATTTATATCCTGTCATTCATATTTTGTATTCTCTTGAAAAAGGCGTATATAGCCGAAACATGTAGAGTTTTTTAAATACATATATTTTGAAGTAATATACAGACCTTTAATCGCCTACTGATTAGGTTTACCATATCATACCAAGGTCACGAAGTTATTATATATATATATATATTGTAACGTGCCAATCGATACGCTGAGTAGGATTTAACTAAGAATATAGTATATGAATTAATTATAAAAATTGAAAATCTAAAAGAGTGTAAGGTTAATGATTTTAAATTTAAAATGTGGGCGCCAATATACAAATATCCTTAGTCGAATCAACGCTATCTGTCCCTTTTTAATATAACTAGCTAATTGCGGTAGAGCTTGAGTGTAAAAGTTAATTTTTAATAATCTCAGGGTTCACGGTCGGTCAGGTGTATTATTTGCAGCTACAAACCAATCAGTGTATTCTCCACTCAAACACAACAATCACACTTCACAAATAAAAGATTGAATTAGATAAATAAAAATTTAATATCACAAAAATAAGAAAACTGTAACAACAAAATTGAAAGATAAAAATAGGAAACTGTATTTAATATTATATAAATTATGCAAGATGTGACAAAAATTGAAATTAATAAGTGCACATGTGGGAAATGGTGATAAGGTTATGTGTACGAGATAAAATAAACAAATATTTACTAGTTTTTATATCTTATATTATTTTGGTGAGTATAAGCTTATTTGTAGCTAAATATCTGTAAAATTCAACGCTTTAAATTGATGCTTACTTTAAAATTGAATTTGATACATGAAATAATAATTTATAGCGATTAATTTGAGCAATTATAACTTTTAAAATTAAATAATTTGGAATAAACGTTGTAGGTGAACCTGATGTTGATCTCCTAGATCTGATATCCTTCTCAATATGTGGATATGCGGCAGACCAGGAAGCACGGCCTCGTTCACCGTCTTTGGCGGAGTTCGTCGAGTTGAGTGGTGTAAATCGTTGGCTTGCCCTGCTCTCTGCTTCAAATGATGCTTAGGACGATATCTCACGTTTGCGTTGAGGTATTCTTGAGATTTTTTCTTCAAAAGGTGGGCCTTTAATTTGGTTATCGAATGATTCAACACTAGGTAGGAGATTTTCACTTTAAAGATGTTTTAAAAATTTATTTTAAGGAAGTACACTCAAAAACGGCCATTTATGTTCAAAGTTTTATATCAGATGACGCCGATCGCGTTTTATTTTTTATTCCAAAGCCTTATTTCTATATCGAAATAATCTCGTAATTTTAGTTTAATTACATCAATTTAAAATGTGAGTTTATACAATGTTTTGATTTTAACATAAAGGGAAAATTAATTTAATATTTTACATTAACCTAAAATATGATTTGAATATAAATTTAGTAATGTTTTCTACCGTAAAGTTTGCTTTAGCGGGGTTCATATAATTTTGAATTGGTGGGCGTGGTTAAACTAGCGTCGATATAAACCTGATGTTGATAAATTAAATACCTGTTGTTTCGCGCGTAAATTTTGAATTATGAAAAAATGAAATTAAAATATAAAAAGTTAGTTAAAATCAAAATAAGATAATGATGAATTTTAAAGTTATCGTCGTATTAATTTATTTACATTTCGACGTTAATTTCACAAATTCCGTCCACCAATTTATTGTTTATACAGGTGTTTATATTGATTGTGTACCTGTACTTTCCATTGTAGGTGCTGGAATACCTGAGCTGGTTGTACCACTACATTATCCCCGTAAAAAGAAAAACGAATGTACTGAAGTTATTTCTTTTCCCAGATATGAAAAATGAATTAAGAACATCAACTTGTTTATCTCCCTCATCATGTGTCAACATATTTTTAAAAGAAAACAAATAAACAAATTCAACTTGGAACAAAATAATAATTATTATGTAATTCTCTTTTCTAATATATAAAACTATTTATTATTCACTTCAAACTTTTTTTTTTTAAATTGTAAATCATGATTATTTATTTTACAAATCTCGTTTCTTTTTATAATATTTGTCTTTATATTCATTATACTTTCTGTATTCGTTTTGTTTATTAACTTCTTTTATGTTTTATTATATCTTTATAAATGTTACATATTCCATACATTTTAATAGCATTATTATATATCTTTTAATAAGGTTTCTTTTATTTAGTTTGTATATATGTATTAGTAATATTTTTGTGTTAGTTAAATCTTTCTTTATTAGTGTTATACTTTATAATGTATTGTTGTTCGATCTGTAACATAGTTGTAATACTGGGCTTTTCTCTGTGTTTAAAAATTGGTGTTATATACTTCATGTGCTAATTACATTAAATATTCAGGTATTTGACTGTAGTGTTATAATTGTTAGGGTATTTTGTTTATTTCTTTCATTGATGGTACATGCTTAATAATTCTTTTTATAACTGGTTATTCTTAATCTTTAATTATAATTGATATACTGATCTAAGCTTTAGCTTCCATAATAAATAATACTTTCATTATACATACAAGACGTTACATTCACTTCTCTTATCGTAAAATGCCATTCAGTAATATATATTTTCTACCTTATAAGAAGACACTTTTGTCTATATTTTAATATTTTCATAATAATAATAATTCATTTATTTTCATATAATTCTATACACCCCTATCATATATTAAGTCCTTCTACAAATAAAAATCTATATAGTCCATCTTATTATCATATCAACAATCCATTATTTATTCAATCATACTCTCTCTTTTTCAATAATAATAATACGTTTAAACTTTCATTATTTAACCTTTCGCATGTTCATAAATGTATATGTTCCCCTTTTAAATTCGTTTGATAGTACCACTATTATTTTAAATAATTGTTCTTTTGTAATTTATTTTAGTCATCTGAATATGTGATACCTTTCTTTTCTCAGAGTATTTTATCTCTTTGTTATAGTTAATTAGTATTTATATTTGAGCTCCAGCTATGTTTGTTTTCTCTTTGATTTTATACATTATTATTTGACTTGTTATATGTTCATTTATTGTATCATATTGTGTTCTTTCTTTCGTATTAAATTGTGTTTATCATCTCTTTGTTTATGTTTAATCTAAGTGTAATTGTTTTAATTTATCTGTAATTATAACTCGTATCCCCGTATTCTGCTTTGTTCATCATCGTGTGTATTAGAACATCGAGATTCTGTCATCGTATTTTTTTTAAATATTTATTTTTCGACGAACTATTTTAAAGATATCAATGTTGTTATCCCTGTGTAGAAATATCATGTTGCCTCTACCTTGAGATTTATGGAGGTTTTTGTTAATTAGTGCGTATGTATTTATAATTTTTGTGTGAATGTGTATATTAGTATTGATTTTTATATTGGATAAATTATTAAGGAAATTGTTATTATTTAAGTATTCATATATTACAGAGTTGTTTATCATGCCTTCTTTATTTAATATTTTATTTGTGTTATCATGTATAATTAAGTTTGTTGAAATTAAAGCTATGTTTTGTATGTACGTGATTTTTGATTGTGTGTTGTTGGTTGCATAATTATGATTAATATTCTTGATGTTAATATGGGATAAGTTAAAATTAACGTTATTAATCCCCGTCTTCCCTATGTTAAAGTTATTATTCTCCCTTGCATTGTTTATTAAAAAGTTCTGATATTCTTTGTCGTTTATTAAAAATTGATTAGGAAAATTGGGTTTAGTTTTTCTTCTAAGCGGTATGTTAGTATTATGATTTTGTATTATCTTAGTTGTCTCCTTATTATTAATATTGTGCATATTATTGATTGTATTCTTATCCAGTACCTCTTTATATGTATTAATTGTTTTATTATTGGTTGGTTTTTGATCGGCATTTTTGAAATCTATCTTGTTATTTTGTTTATTGCGTTTAGCTTCTATTATGTTTTTTGTGATATCTAAGTTCTTGCTTATGTTGTTGTAACTAGATCCTATTATGTTATTTAAGTCTAATCGTTTTTCAATGTTAATGGATTCTATTTTGTTGGTTTTGCCTAATCGTTTTGCCCACTGTGAATTTAGAAGATTGACTGTTTCGTCAAGTTTAATTAAATATTTTAACTCATTTTCCTCCATAACTTTTTGTGCGATGGAGATTTCTGCTATTTTTCCCTCCAGATCGATTTTAAAAGCACTTAATTTGTTGTCTATATTGGCGTTGTTAAGTTCGAATTTTTCATTAATGTGTTGCATGTTGGTTTCTAATTTAGTTATTAAATTACTACTTAAGTTATTTAATTCTTGTTTTAGGTTTTTGGTCGTTATATCCAATTTATTATTTGTAGAATCTAGTTTGTTATTCATGTCAATGTTATTATTTTTCAATTCATTATTAGTGGTTTCTATTTTATTAGTCATTTGATTCATTTGTAACATTAGAGCGTTTAACATTTTCATTACCTGGCTATCCTCTGGAGAACTTACCACTTCAGATCCGGATGTTTGTGCTACTGGAACATCTCCTTGTTCGGACCTGTCCTCATCAACATTATCTTTTGTTGCCTTTGATCGATGTCTGGTGTCCATGTTAATGTTAATTTATTTGTTATAGTATAAGAAAGAATTTATTATTTTTTTTTTTAAAAAAAATTGATAAGAATTATTATAATTGATATTAAAGAAGTATGAATTTAGATATTAATCTGAATAGTTATATGACACACAAAATTAATATAAATTGGCAAGAATTGAAAACAATAAATACCCACAAGTTGATTTTCCCTTTCACTAACCTTTTATTCCTGAATATCCCAGTTAAAGTTGAGGTTCCCTCGTAAAATGTGATATTGATTTTGCTATACAATGGACAAATCAGATACACAACACAATACACATAAATACCTAATACAGTTCACAAATTTTTTAAACAAATATCTGTCTGTGTAAAAGTTGGTTGAGCACTATTTTTATAACTGCAGGATAATACTTGGCCTTCACGTTCGGGCGTCAAATGTAACGTGCCAATCGATACGCTGAGTAGGATTTAACTAAGAATATAGTATATGAATTAATTATAAAAATTGAAAATCTAAAAGAGTGTAAGGTTAATGATTTTAAATTTAAAATGTGGGCGCCAATATACAAATATCCTTAGTCGAATCAACGCTATCTGTCCCTTTTTAATATAACTAGCTAATTGCGGTAGAGCTTGAGTGTAAAAGTTAATTTTTAATAATCTCAGGGTTCACGGTCGGTCAGGTGTATTATTTGCAGCTACAAACCAATCAGTGTATTCTCCACTCAAACACAACAATCACACTTCACAAATAAAAGATTGAATTAGATAAATAAAAATTTAATATCACAAAAATAAGAAAACTGTAACAACAAAATTGAAAGATAAAAATAGGAAACTGTATTTAATATTATATAAATTATGCAAGATGTGACAAAAATTGAAATTAATAAGTGCACATGTGGGAAATGGTGATAAGGTTATGTGTACGAGATAAAATAAACAAATATTTACTAGTTTTTATATCTTATATTATTTTGGTGAGTATAAGCTTATTTGTAGCTAAATATCTGTAAAATTCAACGCTTTAAATTGATGCTTACTTTAAAATTGAATTTGATACATGAAATAATAATTTGTAGCGATTAATTTGAGCAATTATAACTTTTAAAATTAAATAATTTGGAATAAACGTTGTAGGTGAACCTGATGTTGATCTCCTAGATCTGATATACTTCTCAATATGTGGATATGCGGCAGACCAGGAAGCACGGCCTCGTTCACCGTCTTTGGCGGAGTTCGTCGAGTTGAGTGGTGTAAATCGTTGGCTTGCCCTGCTCTCTGCTTCAAATGATGCTTAGGACGATATCTCACGTTTGCGTTGAGGTATTCTTGAGATTTTTTCTTCAAAAGGTGGGCCTTTAATTTGGTTATCGAATGATTCAACACTAGGTAGGAGATTTTCACTTTAAAGATGTTTTAAAAATTTATTTTAAGGAAGTACACTCAAAAACGGCCATTTATGTTCAAAGTTTTATATCAGATGACGCCGATCGCGTTTTATTTTTTATTCCAAAGCCTTATTTCTATATCGAAATAATCTCGTAATTTTAGTTTAATTACATCAATTTAAAATGTGAGTTTATACAATGTTTTGATTTTAACATAAAGGGAAAATTAATTTAATATTTTACATTAACCTAAAATATGATTTGAATATAAATTTAGTAATGTTTTCTACCGTAAAGTTTGCTTTAGCGGGGTTCATATAATTTTGAATTGGTGGGCGTGGTTAAACTAGCGTCGATATAAACCTGATGTTGATAAATTAAATACCTGTTGTTTCGCGCGTAAATTTTGAATTATGAAAAAATGAAATTAAAATATAAAAAGTTAGTTAAAATCAAAATAAGATAATGATGAATTTTAAAGTTATCGTCGTATTAATTTATTTACATTTCGACGTTAATTTCACAAATTCCGTCCACCAATTTATTGTTTATACAGGTGTTTATATTGATTGTGTACCTGTACTTTCCATTGTAGGTGCTGGAATACCTGAGCTGGTTGTACCACTACAATATATATATATATATATATATATATATATATATATATATAGTGTGTGTTTCACTTTTCATGGGGACACCTAAATAACTTTTTTATTTTAAAAGCAATTATTATAAAATTTTTATTTATTTCGACGGACGATATAAATAGTCTACAACATCTGTAAGTACATCAAGCAGTTGTTGAATAGCAATATACATTCGGTTAACTGCACATCTATTTTTTGTGTGCGGTTAACCGAAGGAATAGTGCTATTCAATAACTGCGTGATGTACTTACAGATGTTGTAGACTATTTATATCGTCCATTGTAATGACGTCATTGCAGCCCGATGTGTCCGGTCTCTAGTGATAATGTATGTTCTACCAGCCATATCTCTTAAACTCGTGTGAGGATTATTACGATACGCTGCAACTATTACTGCATCGAAATGGTGTCCTCGATTGTTCAATTCTCGTTGACGTGGTTTAGCAACATTTCCAGTAGTGTTGCAAATGTTATTCATGTATGCAACAGTTCGACGACGGACGGGTGGATGTTCAGGATGTCTCGCGTTAAACTCTTTAGCAGCCTCTCGGATAGAACGTACATTATCACCAACAATTCGAATAATTTTTACTTTTTGAGCAATAGTTAAATGTCTATCGATAGTTACAACTGAAGTAAACTGTTGTGAATTGACGTTTGAACTGGCAAATTATTTTTTTGTTTCATGGCACTCTTATTATTGCAATAATAAACTATTATCTACAGATAGCATAAAAATATAGAAGAAATTAAAAATGAAAAATTTTTAGCGAAATTTGGTATTAGGGGTTCTTGAGTCATTTGCAAAAACTTTTCCTAATACTTTTTTGCTTTATCTTAATCGCTAGTATGACATTACTAGAAACACTACTTTTTATTTTAATTATAGTTGGCTAGATATTTACTTTACAAAAACTCTATTCATACGAAAAGGTGCATTGTCGTGACCTACACAACTGATAAAAATTTTATATTGATCGCTTTCAAAATAAAAAAGTTATTTAGGTGTCCCCATGAAAAGTGAAACACACTGTATATATGTATGTATGTATGTATGTATGTATATATGTATGTATGTATAGCAAACGCCAATTAAGTTGGCGCGAGAAGGGGTAAGTTCGCGCAGGATTAGAAGTAGTGGGGAGATTTGTATTTGGTTTTACATCAAATGTCAGATAATTCTAACCTCGGAGCGTGTATGATCCCCTAGCAAAGACATTACAAAATATGTTCTGTCAAACGTCAATGACAAATGTATTCTGACAATTACTTGAGTAGTAGGGGTGGTCGTTTTTAAAAACGGCTTCTGCGCACCCCCTCCTCGCGCCAACTTAATTGGCGTTTGCTATATGTATGTATGTATGTATGTATGTATGTATACATATGTGTATATATATATATATATATATATATATATATATATATATAAATATATATTTTAAATTAAGTGAATACAAATGCTAAAATATTTAAAATGTTATTTCGTTTATGCACATTACTGACATTGATTTTGACATTTGTCGAAACACGTAATCGCGCGATGTTGGTCGCATAACATTCCCATGCATTGAAGCGTTCTTTTTGACACTGAACATAGGCTATGTATAGAGATAAGAAAAACTCACGGTAGATCATTAATAAATAAAATTAAAAAAATAATATGGCACATAAATTAACTGACATTTGCATGTATGATAATGCAAATGTCAGTTAATTTATGTGCCATATTAATGCTTTTATTTTATTTATTAATGATTTTAGAAGGTAAGAATAATTTGCAAATTTAAAACTAAGTGTTTTGATATTTTAGAGAATTCTTGCTGAACAATAAAGACCACTTCATGCGATACCTTACTTTCGAAGAAATTACATAATCCTATTCATGTTTGGTAAAGCTTATCTAATCTGTGGCAATATGTAACAAGAAAATGCAGAATTAAGAGGAATAATTTTATAACCAAAGGTTTTATTCATCTTATAGTGATAATTTAAAGACCGCAGACTATGTGCCCCAGCAGTAGCGTTGCGTGGAGAGTTTAGCAGAATAACAGTGCGCTTACTTAAAAATAAATATATCGAATCCCTATACAAAACGTTAAGAAAAAACATACAGTTCATAAAGTATAAGTTTTCAGTTCGTACTGCCCAAGTGTGAACCGCAAATTGTACTTTATCTCTTTCTAACACACATGAACACGCGCTGTAATACTACAGACGTTTGTCATTTTGAGTTAAGACGTACGTCTTTGAAATATTATATTAAATAAAAAGGATAGGTTGTCTAGGAGATAGTCTTATGATATTCGACTTGTCAAATTATTTCAATATTGTTGTTTATTGACTTTGTTTCCGGTATTCTGACTTCTAGGTTAAGCATTCTTCCAATTTGAATATTTAGTTTATTAAAAATTACAAAATCTGGTTTTTTGAGAACAATACTGATAATAAATAGTAATATCAATTAATGGCAATAAGTACGAAATTGTTTGATTATTACTTTGACATTTCTAACCTATTTATTTTACAGAATATTTCTTAGATGCCAAGTAAACCTATTGGTTCTCAAGCGAAACAGCTTGTATTAAATCTTACAGCCTATTAACGGGTAAAGGAGAATGGTGGATCATTTATGTCCATCGACCGCGTTCATGAGGTAATTCACATAATCAGTTAGATAAGGCGGTATTATGAAATAAGTTTTATTTTAGAGGGTAGCAGAAGCCCTTAATATTTCTAGTAGAACGGTCTACACTATTAAACATCGTAACATTCAGAATCCAGTCTTATCGTCTCATAGCAAAAAAAGGTCTTGTAAGAAACCAAAAACTAAGGACTTAGCAGAAGCAATTAAAATGGAAGTTCGAAATACTGTTTATGACATGTATAAAGAAAGTATGTTTTTAATATATTGTAAATATTTATTACATGTTAAAATTTTTCAGAAAAACATCTTACTTTAAAAAATTTAAGCAGTTTTGGCTATGAAAGAATTTGTTCATACATGTACAACTACTTTAGCAATATTGCTTAAAGATATTGGTTATAAATATAAGAAAGAGTGTAACAGGAGAGAGCTCACAGAGAAATTAAATATAGTCTGAATGAGAAATGTATTTTTAAGGGAATATATGAATAACTTAAATTCAACTTTACGTCAGGTTATGTTCCTTGATGAAATTTGAATCTTTTCGAAAGAGAATAGAATGAAATGCTGGCAAAATGATAATATAAAAAGTGTTAGGAAACCCAAAGACTATGATGGTAAACGGTTTATTATTATACATATCGGCACAGAAAATGGCTTCATTAAAGGAGTTAGTCTGATTTTTCCATCAAAAACAATCACTGGTGATTACCATGGAGAAATGAATGGTGACTCCTTTAAGCAATGGGTAAATGATCAGCTTATACCAAATCTTGAGGTACCATCACTTATAATAATAGATAATGCTCCTTATCATAGTGCTAGTCAAAATAAACAACCAAATACCTCCTCCAAAAAACAGAAATTATGGAATGGTTGAGAAAAAAAGATAGAAGCTATTCACCTGCAATGACTAAGAATGAATTAATTCAATTAGTAAAATATCATAAAGAAGAGAAGATATTTATTATAGGTGAAATAATGTGAGAGTGGACATGAAGTTTTAAGATTACCTCTGTACCATTGTGACTTGAACGCAATTGAAATGATTTGGACTAAGGTTAAAAACTATTATAATTCAAATATTGGAAGAAATGGTTATTCAGATGAAAGAGTTAAAGAAATGTGGAATGAAGCTTTGCAACAGTGTGATGAAATTACTTGGTATAATTGTGCTAGGCATACGGAAAATTTATTAAAAAATTGCATGAGCGGGAGCAATTTCTTGATAGGGCAGAGATTGCTCCAATAATAATGTAAATGACTCAAGTTTTGAGTCAGAATCAAAAACTGACTAGTTTTCATTCATTTTTGTAATATATATTCCATTCACATTAAAAATAACATACCTATTGCAAATAATACAAGTAATATTTTTGAGGTTTTATTTGGATGAAACAGGGAAGTTTACTTCTATAAAAGTTCACTAAACATTAATAAGCAGGTAACTATCTTATTGATATTTATATTTTGTAGAAGTTTAATATGGTTACATTAATACTGCCATAAAAACCATCAATGTGTATCATTTGCATGCACATAATATAAAGCAGCGAAGAAATTACTGCCACTGGTTCAACGAAACATTACATGATAAAGATCACGTGGCAAAGTTTTATATGAATGAAGTTTGTTTTTTTCTTATTGGTGGTGTAGTTTGTTTTTTTTTTTTGTATTGGTAGTGTACTAACCTGCAAAATTATCAAATGTAGTTATCAGAAAATCCTCATGTGTTTGTTAAATATTATCTTCATCTAATAAAGGATAATATGGATTTGGATTGTATTATTCTACCATTATTTTCTTAAGAAACAATAAAATATTAAATGTAGACTATATAAATGTTTCTTTTATTTTATAAATGTAATTTGACAACATATATTTACAACTTTCAAAAGGTTTTAATTCTTTTTCAAAAAGTTACGAACATAACTTTTACATTCTTTTCCAATATATTTAAATTTATTTAAAATATAAACAATATATAAGTTAAGTAGAAATCTAAATTATTCATCAAATTAATACATTCCCAATCTTCTTAACCCAGATATAGTGCTAGAAAATGATTTTGGTAGGTATGTCATTCTTAATAATGCAAACATTTTTAACACTAAAGATCTTTTCAATACCTATGCATTTCACTATTGATATCTGACTTGAAATATATCTTTTTAAATAAATTTTTGATCGAATATTTTCCTGAGTTTATAATTATAAATAACATTTAAAATAATTTGTTCAAATATTAAAGTAATAATTTCGGCATAGTTTTCTTGGATAGAATATATTTATACAGAACTAGAAAAGAAACAATACTTTTGAACTATTAATGTTCCCACTTTACTCATTATTAGTATTTTGACATGTAGGTTATGTATATGCTCTCTTTGGTTATATTGCAAGTAACATAGTAAAATTTTGACAATATTGAAACATGACGTTTATATTTTATGATGACAAACGGTTGTTTCCGCGATTGAATACTGACTTCATTTGACTCTGCAGAGTCTGCAGTACTGATTTGAATCATATGCTTCGAATTTGACCTTGAACTGAAAACTTACACTTTATGAACTGTAAATAACTTACCCAACATGTTTACATTGTTGCAAAAAAATGCGGATGTGCGCGATGAAAAAACTGCACCATAATATATGTTTCTGTATTAGTCTCGGAAAGGTTCGTACGTAGCGACGTATATATATGTTTATATACAGAGAAGGATTGTTCGACGTTGAGAGATGTTATATTTGCATAGTTAAAGCGCTCTTTGTATCTGTACAACGGATCTTCAGTATTTGTAAAAAGTTGCCCTAATTTTGTAAAATCTACATTTTTATCTAATACACTGTTAAATTTTTCACGGACACAATCACTTTTTTCATCTTCAAGGATATGCAGCACTAGTTTCTTAACGTTTTGTATAGGGATTCGATATATTTATTTTTAAGTAAGCGCACTGTTATTCTGCTAAACTCTCCACGCAACGCTACTGCTGGGGCACATAGTCTGCGGTCTTTAGTGATAATAGTATCTAGTTAGTTATCGTACTAGTTTAATATTGACATTCAACAAATTATTATAAAAAATGGCTTAAAATAATTTTGAAACATATTAATTATTCATATAGTCCTCAGATTATAACCTTAAAATAAATATCATAAATTATAGTTGCATAAATTGTCAACAATGACCATAATAAATTATAAAAGATGTAATTGTCCACCACCTTCTTTCAAGCATTTTACGCACCTCCTCCTAAAGCTATCAAATTTAGAATGGGACTATTTCTAATTTCGTTAATTTTATTTATAATTCTGTCTTGTAGATATAATCTTGCACTGCAACTTGATAAATTAAGATCACAAGATCTTGGAGGAAATTCATGTTGACTATTCAAAATAATCAAACGATTTCCAAATCCTTTTTTGTAACATATTCATTGCTTCACTCGCTATGTGAGCTCTAGCATCATCTTCTTGAAAGTAATCCAAAGTTTGTTTATCATCATGAAGATGAGTGAAGAAAGCCAAGAGTATTTTTTGTCGATATGTTTCCGCATTTAAAGTAACGAAGGGAGTTTTTTATGTTATCAACCTAGCTATAAAAACAATATGTTATCGTGATAATTTTCTTACGTCAAGTCCAAAGAGTTCTCATGTATTCCTTGACTTTTAAAGGTTCAATGTTATTCTTATAAAGCAAGTCCTCTAAATATTTAAAAGTTTTTGGAATAGGCACCGACGGAAACAATGACGTTACATCGAATAAAACTAAAATCTCCCCGTTTTCCAGTTCACAATCTTTAATTAACTGAACAAATTCTAAAGAATTTCCAATGACAAACTTTCTGGTTTCATGGGTAAATGTCGGTGAGTGTATTTTTTCTCATGATTATGTTGAGGTATCAAACTGGATTCGCGGATTTTCTTCTTTAAATTCGCCTTTCTAATTAATTTATTAATTATTTCATAAGGGCTCTTCACCGTCCAAGAAGGCAAAAACGCAATTTTCTGCGGGAAACGTGATAGCCTGTTTTGTGGGGCGCGGAGAGGATTCTCTTAATTGAATACATATATCCCAAAAGAGACTACAATAACGGGAAATGTCTACAAAGATACAATTAAGAACTTGAACACAGCTATACGCGAAAAAGGACCTCACAATTTCGCTCCAAAAACTTTGTTTCTGCACGAAAACTGCAGGGTGCATAAGGCACGAATTGTTCAAGGAGTAATCAATGAATGCGGCATTAAGGAGTTGCGACATTCACCCTACAGGTCCGACCTCGCCCTCTGTAACTATTATTTATTTGTGGAAAATTTTATTAAAACCTAAGTGGCCGTATCAAAGATGGATCCATACATTTGCCTAACCCTGTATTAAATCAGTATCAACGCAAATAATAATAAATATGCCGAAAAGAGAAACAACCAACCGTTAGCAAGAGAAAATATTAGATTAGTTGCAAACAATAAATAGAATTACGACAAAATTTGACTCTACGATGCATGTGTTCTATTTAACTGCCAGTATGGAACTGATGTTGGTTACATTGTCCACATGTGTTTAGCAGCTAGCGCTAGTCGCAAGCGTGACCACTTTAGTGCCGCTTTATTTTCGCATATTACCGACTACTGTAGGTGACCAGCGGATGCTCGCTCATATGATATGTACTACGTTCGTTTTCTAAATTTTTGTTTCAAGTAAGGTATATTTTAACTGAATATAAAAACAAAAAGGAAAAATAACTGGACAACTGTTCAGTTTCCCTGGTTTCGATTTTGATTTAAAAAATAGTTGGCACGTTAATAAAAGTTTTTGAGTGTCTAAAGAGAAAAATCGATTCCCATCTTAACGGTGGTGATGGAATTTGAAATTAATATTTATAAATAATTGTAAAAAATTATATTTTTCTAGGATATTATGTCAGTTATAGCAGGAACGGTAACGACAATTCCTTTGAATCTTGTACACATATACATATATCTGAAATACTCTGGTTTGTGACGCCGTATGTATTTTTAGAATACTGAAGGACAAAGTTAACAATATCATATATTTATCTATACATATATACCAAAATATAAACGTTTTGAAAATATATTACGTCTTCTTATAAAAAGAAAAGGTTATAGATCAACAATAAATAAGATAAAATGTTTCTCATATTATTACTTTAATTACATTTTTTTAAATTGTACTTATAAGTTACTAAATATTTTAACACAAGATCACTTGTATGTAGTTCCAATAACATAATGGATTCAAGCAACAATGAAACTCAAGACAACGTCGGCATGAAATATAAGGTGCGGGAAGAATGCCGCCGTTTGAGGTTTCCGATCGGATGTGCCGTTATTTGGATAAGTTACTGGTTCGTTGTCATACCGTGTTTTTACCTTTTACTAAACTCCATCTGTGGGGAGTACAAATGTGACCATCTCTATTATTGGAACGCCGTATTTTGGGTTATCGCCTTTTTGATTTTCTTTAGTGTTTCTTGTGGAGCTGCCTCATTCTGGTGCTGGCATGTATTTACTCGCCGCGAAAGAAAAATTAAGCGAGATGTAGAAAAGGATGAAACGAAATTCAAGGAAATACCGTATATAGACGAAGAGGGGCAAAATCAAAGTTAGCCACATATAATGTAGGCAAATTTGAAGCGACCAAACTTCGAACACTTAAAGAGGAGGAAGAATGAAGATAACTACTGGTTCTTGTTTGCATTTGTGCTTATTACTTTATAAATATTTATATTATTACTTGTATTAACGTAAACTTTATATATTATATGATTTATTGGATATTAAAAATGTGTTTTCAAATTACACCGCCTTACAAAAATAGTTTTAAGGTTGCTATTACATATTTATTGCATAAATATTAGGTTCTTCTTTTTTCTAAAAATTACCTTTGGAATTATATGTTTGCACAGCCACGGATATATAATTGACAGACCCCTGTGTAACAAAAAATATTTCTTCTAGAAAATTTAAAGTAATAAATATCATTGAATTATTTATATTATTTATGAGAATTTTGTAAATATCTATTTCGATACGATCTCAAGACCGTAAACTCTAAAAAGTAGCGATAAAAGTATTCTTAGAACTGCACCTCTACTAGATATCCACGGCGAATAAGAAAATAAAATAAGGTAAACATTGTAGCAAATCAATTGCATTTTCGCGAAGTATTGTGAATGGAATAAATTCTTTCTACATATACGATGCTAATTATTCGAATTTTTTATTGAAAAAAATCAGTATTCTTTTAAGTAAAAAAATCGAATAATTAGCGTCGTATATATAGAAAGTATTTATTTCATTCACATTACTTTGCGTTTTAATTATTTACTAAATCAAATTTATTATAGGCATTACTAAAAATATGTCATGGATGTAACAAACAAAAATTAAACAGCCCTCTTTAAATTAAAAATAGCATTTTATTAATGCTCTTCCCATATATCCAGGCCGAGACAAAATTCCAGGAAAAGCTAATACCTTAAAACTTCTAAATAACTACAAAAATATATTTTACGAGAAAATTAGGAGTATATGTGTTTCTTTGCTATTCGGCGAAATTTATTCCCAAATTCGAAAGTAATTTTATTTTAAACGTCATTTTCCGTTAGCTTTTCGAAGTGTAAACTTGTGAGTTGTGATATATAATGGCAAAAATGCCGAAAATAGCGACTGTACCTGGATGGATTGCAGCTTATTCAGAATTACGTATGGATGGAGAAAAAGTGTTTTGCGTAGCATGCTGCAAGATTGTGAGTAAAATTTTAAGTTTATTTCCTCTTATTAATTAATGAATTAAGTTTTTAATTATTCCTTTATCTTTTACAAACATTTATTTTATAAGAAAACAACCGATCATGTGATTTTTTTTTGCAGATTACAAGTGAGAGAAAGTTCCAAGTCGACCAACATATGAAAACTCCATCTCATGCTGCAAAACTAACAAAGATGAAATAAGCGAAGAAGAGTCAGCAAACATTACCGCAATATTTGCCATCGACTTCCACAAAATCGGAACAAGAACAATTTAATGAAGATTTGTGTCAAATGTTTATGACGACAGATATTCCACTACATAAATTTAACAATTTAAATGTCAACTTATTTTTGTAAAAGTACATCAGCAAAAATAACATTCCCGATGAGAGCACGTTAATGAAAAATTATATTCGCTGTATCTATGCAGAAATATTGAATAGAATTAAAAAGGTCTTTATAGATGCGTAGATGAAACTACTGATAGTGTGGGCCGATACATAGTTGATTTAATGATTGGTATCCTTAACGTATCGGTTTCAGCAAAATATTATTTCATTTCATCCAAACAGTTGAAAAAGGCAAATAATTTGACAATAACAAGGTTTATACAGGAAGAACTGGCAACTTTCTTCTTACCGGAATCGATTCCAACAGAGAAAATTCTATTGTTTTTGACGGATGCTGCACCATACATGGTGAAGGCAGCTTTCAACTTGAAAATATTTTACCCAAATTTAATTCACACAACTTGCTTGGCACACGGACTAAATCGTGTTGCAGAAGAAGTCAGAAACCATTTTCCCTTAGAAAATACTTTAATTAGTAGTGTTAAGAAAGTATTTTTAAAGGCCCCATTACGAGTTCACTTTTACAAGCAATATCTACCCAGTGTTCCGCTTCCTCCTCAACCAGTAATCACACGATGGGGAACATTATGAAGGAATAAAGACAATTATTATAGATCTTGACAGGGATGCACAATCTGTGATAGACGCCCAAAAGGTGTATTCGAGTAAAGAAATACCTCAACAGTTGGCGTTTATTAAAGCCAATTACCGTTTTATTTCCACTTCTATATTGCAGTAGGAAAAGAAATTTATGTCGCTAATCGAGAGCGTTGAAATAATAAACAAATTTGAAAAGTCATGTTTTGATATTAAAGGAGGAGTGGTGGGACAGTCCGTGTATAAAATTTTTTTAAGTGTAATAGGAAAGAATGAGGGTTTTAAAAAGCTAAAGGACATTGCTAAAATCTTCTGTGGTGATTCAGTAGAAAATATTGAGTTGACAATAGATGATATTTTGAAATATGCTCCTATAACAAGCGTCGGCGTAGAACGAATCTTTGCAATATATAAATACATGTTTTCAGACAAGCGTCACAATTTTTCTGTTGAAAACTTTGAGAAATATGTGATTGTAAATTGTCTTCATAGTTAATTATGTTGTAAAATGTTGTAAATAAACTTGTAGTAAACATAATAGAATATTTTTTTCTACAGTATTCCATTTTCTAACATTCCTTATATTTTTTACCTGGATATTTTTCTAAAGGAAGTGCATATTTAGGCTAAAACATCTGCATATTTATGCGCATATTTTCAGTTTTTTTTTTTTAATATAATCCGGCCCATAATTATTACTATCTACAGTGTACTCTCTCCTTAAGCCTCTCTTAAGCGGACACCTCCCATAAACGGACACTTTTTGCAGTACCAAAAGATTACTTAGGGATTTTTAAAATTTTTCTCTCTTGAGCGAACAACCCTCCCATAACCGGACGCGGACACTTTTTTCCCACACCAAAGTGATTTTAGAGTGATTTTAGTTCCCCATAACCGGACGGCTTACAACACTGTAACACTGTTTTTCCGTTTACTCTTCTTCATATTCGTACAGATGTTGCTTATTGAATAATACGTGTATGTACAAAGGGGAATTCCCTAAATACGAAAAGCTTGTTGTTTTGAATGTAGTACGTAAATACATAGTACATTTATAGATTCTTATTGTATACATACTTGAATCGCTATGCCTAAAGCAGTGTTGACTATTAAAGACAAAGTTAATGTCATTGAAATTCAAAAAAATGAGAAACTTAGTGTACGCGAGTTAGCAAAGAAATGTAAGATCAGTAAAACTCAAGCTGCTTGTATCATCAAAATCAGAGACCAAATTTTAAGATTGTGGGACACTGATGTCAATCCGGATAGAAAAAGGAGTATGCTGAACGTCAAAGGCGTTAACATTGATAAATTGTGCTACGAATGGTTTGTGAAGGCTCGAAATAAATATATTCCTCTCTCGGGCACACTTATCAGGAGCAAGGCTAAAGAAATTGCAGATAAATTGAATTACGCAGATTTTAGTGCATCATCTGGCTGGCTAGAAAGGTTCAAAAAAACGGCATAACATAACCTTCCGTGCCATTTCTGGAGAAGCCGCTAGTGTAAACCAAGATGATGTCAAAAGTTTTACTGAAAAAGTGCCATCTTTGATTCAAGGATATGATTCACGAGATATTTATAATGCGGATGAGACTGGGTTGTCTTTTCGGGCATTACCCGATAAAACATTTGCATTAAAAGCTGAAAAATGCATTGGTGGAAAAATGGCTAAGGATAGGATAACGATTTTGCACTGCGTCATTATGGCTGGTTATTGGGAAAGCTGCAAAACCTCGGGCGTTTCGCAATATTAATTTGAACAATTTACAGTTACGTGGCGATCAAACAAAAAGGCTTGGATGACGTCTGATTTGATGACTGATTTTCTAGCGCAGTTCGATAGAAAAATGCAACTTCAAGAACGGAACATCCTGCTATTTTTAGACAATGCGGCCTCTCATCCTCGCGATCTTAAATTGAAAAATGTTAGTTATATTTCTTCCAGCAAACACAGCATATTGTCAGCCCCTGGATCAAGGCGTTATAAAAAACCTTAAGTTTTTGTACAAATCGTTATTTTTAAAAAATATTTTGCTGCAGATGGAAGACGCAAATTCTGCTTTGGATTTATCAAAATCAATAAATTTGTTAGATGTTATTTATTTCATACACAAAGCGTGGGAGCAAGTGGGTCCCCAGACAATAAAACATTGTTTCAGGAAAGCTGGTTTTGAGAAAACAGGTATCCTAAATGACGATAGCGGTTGGACCGCAGAAGATGAGCTTCCACTATCAGCACTTGCTCAGTTCTCCAATATTATTAATCAAGTTCAGAGCCAAATCCAAATTGACGTCGAAGACTATATTAATTTAGATATGAAGTCTTCATTAATGGTGAAGATGTGGAAAACATTAATACTGAAATGTTAATTGCTTCCCAAGAAACGCTGAGAAAGATGAGCTAGAAAGTCAAATTGAAGATAAGTTAACTTCCTATAAAGAGGCTTATTTAGCTATAAGAAAACTAAAGGCTTCTTCTTTGTATCACAGCGACCTTAAAGGTATTCAATTGCTTACTGATCTTCAAATACATCTCCAAGATAATGAAATTAAAGGAAAAACGCGCCAAGCTAAAATTTCTGACTTTTTTAAATCTATTTGAATACCTTGCATAACAAATTTTGTTTTTTTTACTTCTCGCAAAAATGTTAATGAAAATTCTGTTTACTTTATCTAATATTTATATGTTCTTGTTTTGGAAATAAAATTGTTTAAAGATAAATACATATATTACAAATTATTATTTACTCTTTTTGTACTTCTCATAAGCGGACAAATTTTTCAGTCCCATGGCTGTCCCCTTAAGAGAGAGTACACTGTATTATAAAAATTTAAAACCATGTATAACACTTACCATTACACATGTGTATTGCATAGACGTCAATATGTGCGGGCCAATTAAATTTAAAATCGGTCAGGTATCAACAGGAAATTCGATAAGGCTATTTACAGTTTTAATTGTAATTGAAGAACTGCAATTGTAGGTGATACGGTCTACAATAACTTTAACTTTACAGTGAAATAACGACCAAGTCGTTAGAAAAATGAGTTCTTTCAGTTCCAACGATGATTCAAAGGAATCGGAAAAGACGTCTTTGCTACAAAAGTTAGTGAAATCCCTGGAGTGCATAGGCTTTGGGACGGGATGTCTTATTTTTTGTGTGGTTTACTGGTGCGTGTTTATACCGGCATTTTATTTCGGAATGAAGGCCCACTGTCCACCTACTAACTGCTCTTTTCCCCGTTATTGGGAGAATATATTTTGGATGTTGACATCATTGGCTTGGGTTATCATTATCAGTGCCGCTATATGCTATTATAGTTGTACTTATGGCAGAGATGACAGCGATGATGAAGAAGAAATGGAAAGTGGCGAAGAGAAAGAAGAAAATGAGGATGATAAATTCATTAATAAAGCGGTGAAATACAGTAATTTAGATAAAGAAAATAAGACAAATATCCGGAAATAGTTATAAGTTTTTTTTTGTGTTTGTGAAAATGGGACAGTGATATAGTTAGTCAGTTCAAGTGTATTTGTTTATTGTATATTATAAATTAATAAGTATAAATAGTATTATTTAGATTTATGAAATTTTATGCTAAGAAACGTTTCAAATAATGTATTTTTCAATGTTTTTCTATTTTATTGCAAAATGTGTAAGTATATTGAGTAAATTTTTCTGTAGAAAATTTACTTTTGATATCCACTTGTTGGTATTTTTAGATTCAGTAAATTATAAATTTTTATGAGTCAAATCTAGTTACCATCATTTTCATTATAATATAGTAGAAGTTCTTTGAATAATCTCTAAAAATAAATAATACGAAGTTTAGTAAACTTATTATTTGTATTGAGTTTTATGTTTATTTAAACATTAATTTGTATTTAATGTATTTTTTTAAACATTAATTAATAATAAAATGTTTTTAAAATATGAAATACACTGTTCAAAAAATTTTCATTTTTTACATTTTTCTTTAGAAACTATCTACAATTTTCGTTTTTTATAGTCCTAGCAATAGCATCACAACAAATTTATTCAGGCACGTCGAGTATTGAAAAAAATATATTGAAAAGTAAATGAAATAATTAGGTATGTACATTATATAGAGCTGTATGGTATTGTATATATATATGCCGGTTTAGAACGTTTTTCTTCGTTGTCCGACACCTAACTTCCATCCTCTTCTATCGTCACACTCCTCTGGTGTGAGGTTTCTTTCACTCATGGATCTTTGTATGCTCTTCTGCCATTCCAATTTCGGTCTTCCCCGTTTCCTTCTCCCTCTTGGGTGCCAGTGCATTATTGTTTTGGGCCACCTGTTATTTTGCATTCGTTCTACTGTATGGTATTGTCCTGTTCAAAATGTTTTTCTTTTTATTTTTGTTTTATACTGTTCTTCAGCACATTTTGATATAAATGTCCAACAATAATCAGCAAGTATTTCATTGTTCACTTGCCCTGCTAACGTTTTTCAATAACAGAAATGTCTTGATGAAACGTTTCGTCATTTTCATCACTCATAACGCCGAGTTTCGGAAGAAGGAAATCCAGATCCAGTGTACAAAAAATGTATTTTAAGGCTCATGTTTAGAGAATACAATCCTGGGATTACGGCATTTTTGAAGCGTAATCCCGGGATCCCGGGATTAGACTATGTGGTTTCTAATTGGGCTCAAATAAAAAAAAACTTAAGTAATTTCTTAAAAATTATTTATTAATATTGTTGCACAACACAATACACAATATACTAGAATAAGGCACAAAAAAGACAATTCAAAAAACTATTTAGAACTTCGAAAATACAATCGTAGCAATATCAAATGTTTGACTTCCAAGCCTGCTTCGTAGTTTATTGCCAACATAAGCAGCAGCTGAAAACGCTCGCTCAGGTTCTACACTGGTTGGAGGAATAGACAATAGATATTTATATGCTAATTCTAAGTGATATCCACGAACTTCTCCATTTTCGAACAGGCTCATTTCGCGTCTAATACTATTTACCAACCCGGATTCATTTTTTACTTCAGGATCTGGGGATTCCATGCTCTTATTAATTTTCAGCTGTAACTTTTCCTTTAGTGCAACTTGGGGTTGCGAGGTTTGTTGCCTTGGCTCATTATCTATTTGTGATCCTGACCTTTCTTCCTCCTCCGTGTCATCTCGACTATTTAGTATTTTAACAATACTCTTTATTTGCGCCCTCACTAAAGCCTGTGTAAGAATCTGGAAATAAGTCAAGTCATTCCACATCCGATAATAACTGATTTTCATCATCTTTTCGTGGATTTTGTAAATAATTCAACACACCAGTTAAATCATCATTTCGTCGTTGCTTTATACGTTCCACTAAGGATGTTTTCATTTTATTGGCGAGTGCTGTGTTTTTGCTAGACGATTGTTTTATAAGAAATTTCAAAGCGGCATCAGCTCTGCATAAATTAGCATCTCGTCGACAGATTGCTTCTACTGTTAATTTAATTCGGTCAGCACATTAACAATTTTATTTACCAAGTCAAAATCAGCATCTTCTAAACGGATTGGATGATTGATATCTATAAGAGCTTTTTGAATGCAGGTTTTTAAAAGAGAAAATCGTTCCAGCATGGTTAAAAGACTATTCCACCAGATTTTACAGTCCAAAAGAAGTGACAGCTCTTTTTCATGTTCATCTTCACATATTTTTGAAGTACTGTTTCATTTTTCAATAGTGATCTTTTGAAATACACTACAACTTTGCGGATTTTCTTTATCAGCTCATTAATGTTTTCATCTTTCGTTAACTCTGGTATGTGTTCTCGCGCAAGTTGTCGGTCTTCTAAATTGTCATCATCATCGCTATCGTTCATATAATCAGCAGTCACAGCTGGTTCATTTATAGTATCATCTGAGTCTGAGGTAGGGCTGTCTTGCCTGTCTTGAAAATAATTCTTTATTTTATAAAGCACATCACAGATGGCCAAATTGATACCATGTGCGAGACACAGTTGTTGTTCAGTGCAAACAAGTTGTCCCACTTCTATCATAACGCTCGGCCCATCGGTTACAGTAGCTACGATATCAGTTTCCAGGAAAATATCAAATTTACTTAGACGCTCTATCAATATACGAAGACAATTTTCAGCCGTCATACTTCCATGAATAGGAACGAGTCCTAAGCTTCAAATTTTTTTATATAAATGAACGTTGACAGCCATGTATCGTTTATTGACGTTGATGCCCACTGAATCTTTCACCTGTACTTTTCAAATGTTTTAATTCTGCAGTTACTTGCCTTCTGATTTTTTCACTGTAATTCATAACACGCTTTCGAATTGTGACGCCTCATTTTGGTAAATACGTGTATTTTACTAAGAGCAATTTTCGAAGTTATGAATACACTGAATGTAAATCCATCTAATGCAATCATTCTTGCCAAAACATCATCTAGGCTATAGTCGGCACGTTTAGTAAAATAATCTTCTAACTTTCGTTTAGCTGGCGGCGATGCTGTGTTCAAATTTTCAGAATCTTGACTTGTTGAAGCTGTTAAACGATTAACGTCAGCTAAAATCTCAATGTTATGTTTTGATGACAAATGTGTATGTAATCCCTTAGTCGATCCAAGGAAAGTCTTGAGAATGGCAGAGCATCGCTTACATTTAGCACTATTTCCGTCTTTCGCAACTAAAAAATAACTCCACGCTGACGACGTATCACTAATAAGCGTATTTATACTTTCCTACAGGGAATCCCCGACGGGGAATCCCTCGCGACAATATTATGATATATCATATGAGGTGATCGGGTGATTCCCCTGTTGGCCCGTTTGTGAATTACTTTAACAGTATTGTGTTGAAGTATTCAGGGCGGGGAAGTCCCATCTAAGTTACATATTATTTGGGCTGTACCTGTGTAGTTCTTTTATCGTACGGCGTACCTAAGGTTGATTTTTTGTCTTTATGTAATAAGTAGAGAACGGATGCAATTTCCATAAAACGCAATCGGCAATTGGAATTGTGTATAACGTCGCTCAGTACATCCCGGCGTAATTCAATGAAGTATTTGTTTGACTTACTCGGCCACCTGGTCTCGCAACGATAACAATGGACAACCCAGCTATTGTATTCGGAGAATATAGTGTTTTCAGTGGTGTCGTGTACGTAGATAAAATAAATAAGTTTATCGTATTTCGTAAGAGAAATAGCACGTACATTCCTTTTCTTTTCATTTAAGCAACATCTTCCAATTATTTTCACGTAAGTGTGCATAAAATTTCGTTATTTAATTTCGTTTATTTGGATCTAGAATATTCTTACTTTTTCAGCGTCGAGAATGGCACCGTGAAACAATGGCGAGTTGGATTGAGGGCCATACTGATTGTATGTACATTGCCAGTGATTCCGAAATTTATTGTGAAGTGTGTGAAACGTTATTGAAAAATTGCAATAAATCAACCGTAAAACGTCACGTAGGATCGTTAAAGCACGAAAAAAAATTGAACCCGTTGGAATCTGACAATTTTAACGAAGAACTCTGTGAAACTTTTATGGCAGCTAATATTCCATTATTTAAATTGAACAATCCAATTTTGAAGACATTTCTGAAAAAATATACTGGTCGAAATGTTCCTGATGAATCAACTTTACGCAAATATTATGTTTCTAGGTGCTATACGAGAACAGTAGAACGCATTAGAAGCCATCTTTTAAATCAATACATATGGATAAGCGCCGACGAAACGGTGGATATGTTAGGACGCTGTGTGGTAAATGTTGTAGCTGGTGTACTACATCCAACTATTCCCTATAACTCATATGTAATAGCAACAAGTGTTATAAATAGAGTTGATGCGGAAACAGTTGCTGAAACCATTAAGGAGAATATGCAAAAAATGCTTCATTCGGACGCCACGTACAAAGAAAATATACTTTTATTTGTCAGTGATAGTACTGCGTATATGTTAAAAACAGGCAGACTATTGAAGAAAACATATCCTAATATGCTGCATATTACTTGTGTAGCACATGCTCTCCACAGAATCTGTGAATATATCCGAGACACTTTTCCGGAAGTTGATAGACTTGTATCAGCTTTTAAAAAAGTTTTCAGAAAAGCACCATTGAGAGTAGCTCTTTTCAGGGAAAAATTTCCATCTCTGTCACTTCCTCCCACTCCAGTAATAACTAGATGGGGAACATGGCTGGAAGCTACTAGTTATTATGCTGAGAATTTCGATAGTCTAAAACATTTCGTAACACTGCTAAAGGAGGATGCTAGAAGTATTGGTGAGTGCAAGGAGCTCACACAAATCCCAAATTTAAAAAATCAGTTGTACTTTCTTCACGAACACTTTGGAAAATTGCCAAAACTAATCACTTATTTTGAAAATCGAAATCTCAAATTAAATGACGGATTAACCATATTAGATGTGGCTGTTAATAATTTGAAAAGTATTCCAAGTGACTTCGGATGTGGCCTTCGGCAAAAGTTTGAAGCAATTCTTAATAGAAATCCAGATTTAATTACATTGCAGCAATTATGTATGGAGACAATTCCACAAAATCTAACGGCTAAATATGAAGAAGTAAAAGAATATTACCAGTATGCACCTATAACCAGTTGCGATGTAGAAAGGACGTTTTCTATTTATAAGGATGTACTTAATTCAAAGAGAACAAAATTGACAGAAGAAAACCTTGAGAAACTATTGCTAGTCAATATTAATACTCCTTTACTCAACTGAACGACAAAATGAACAAATAAAAATGTTCCAATTATAGAAATAAAATTAAAAACTTCAAAAATACAACTTTTCAACAAATACATATGTATTTCGTAATTTTATAGATCACCACCCGTTCGTTTTCCAATTATATAACTAAAATTAATTAATAAATATGTATTTCGTAATTTTAGATAGATAGATCACCACCCGTATGTTTTCCAATTATATAAATAAAATTAAAAACTTTATAAATACAACTTTTCAACAAATAAATATGTATTTCGTAATTTTATAGATCACCACCCGTTCGTTTTCCAAATATATAAATAAAATTAAATATTTTAGAAGTACAGCCTTTCGCCAGTATTGCACTGGGCTTTGCGTCATGTGGTAAGCGTGTCCGTTCTCTAGTAATAAGTGCTCTTAATATAATCTAGGTAAGGTCATTGTCAAGGCGCAACGGATTACGGAATGCAAACTGGCAATCCCGAAAATCCCGAGATTAGCCAAGTACAGTCCCGAGATTTACGGGATCAAAACCCGGCCGGGATCCCGAGATTGTATTCTCTACTCATGTTACAACCCAATTTATGGCAACTTCTAAGAAGTTTATTAATAAGTGTTATATAATTGTCAGATTTTCTGTTTCTTTGCTCGAATCGCCAGTGGGTCTTAATACTGGAAACGCTTCCAAATGAGTTACTAGACGAGTAGCAGAGGGCAGACTAACATAACTAATACTTTTGTTATTTTTTTTGCAAAACCCGAAAGTTTTCGTGGAGCAAAAGTGCAATCAGTCGAATGGTCCATTTGTTCACACCAAATCATAGGTCTTGCAAGTGGCATAGCGCTTTTCCTACCGATAAGATTACCCCACAAATTTAACATTTAATGTAAACTTAAAACCTAAATTCTTTACGCGTTATATGAGACTGTGTGTCTCTTGTAGTTAATAGAATACTGTTTGATATGAATGCTATGAAGAGAATGTTCTATATTGTTGAGTTGATACCGTTCTGTTTTGTAATATTGTTGAGTTGATGCTATTTTGTTTTGTATTGTCGTGTTACTAACCATTACATAATTAAAATGTGCGTATTTGTTGAACATTGAATTGTTTGAGGTCATAACGGGGAATATGTGTTATTAATTCGTAGAAATGGTACCTACGGGCAACGAAACCCAATGTTTACGATAGGGTCCTACTTTACTAATAATTAATAAAATATCATTACTAATTAAGTGAAATGTGCGGAGTATACAAAATATATAACACAAAGAAGCTGACTGCTTGGTGGACAAACGATATAAAAGAAGAAACCAAAAATAAAAAGAAATTGTGGAGAAAGTACTTAGGAAATAAGAAAACAGAACAATACATAATGTACCAAAGGCAATGGAAATAAGTAAAAGAATTAGTATTAAAAGCAGAAGAAAATAAATGAAAAGAATTTGGCGATAGAATGAAGAGAGATAGCGCTGGTAATCAAAAACTATTCTATAAGGTTTTAAAATCGGGCAGAAACGAAAAACCAATAGATGATGGAAGTATATACAATAAACAGCAAGAAATAATCACTGATGAAAGAGAGGTAATGAACAGATGAAAAGAATACTTTGAGGAGCTCCTCTGCAGCAAAGGGCACAAAAATGAGGAGAAAGTGGAAATATAGCAGATGAGGATACAGAATTTACTTTAGAAGAATTGACTGATAGAAGAACGAAGATACTCTTGGAGATCATTAATATGGCGTGGAAATACGAAAATATACCACAAGATTTGGAAGTGGCACTAATAACACCGGTATATAAAAAGGGAAATTATAGAGATTGTAAAAACTACAGAGCTATAACTTTACTAAGCACCGTCGTCAAAATATATGAGCAGTTAATTAACAACAGACTAAGACCGTTAATCGAACCATCACTAGCGGAATCGCAAAGGGGATTCAGACCCGGAAGGAGCACGCAAGATATTTACATTAACACAAATAGTTAACAAAAGATTGCAACAAGGGAAAAAGGCATATTTCGCATTTATTGATTTAGAAAAAGCCTTTGATAGAGTACCAAGGTAAGAAATATGGAAAGCTCTTGAAGAAAGGGAAGTCAATAAAAAAATAATACGAAATATCCAAAGGTTATATAAGAACAACATAAATGATATAATAAGGCAGAACATGAGATCCGAGGGATTTGTATCTCAAGATGGGTTGAGGCAGGGCGGAGGATTAAGTCCCGTACTGTTCACTGTATTTATGGACGATGTAATAAGACAATGCTCAATGTAAACAAAAAAAATTCAAATTGGGTACAGAAATCTGAAGAGGATACAAATACTCCTAGAATTATAAATAACTGGTTTATAACTAATAACATCGAGGTCTTTTAACAGTCCGGAATTAAATCCGATCGAGAATGTTTGGGGGCTTTTGGTTAAGATTATCGACAAACAAAATGCTCAACCACAAAGCGTGGAAGAATTGTGGCAATGGAATGAAGTAGCATGGGGAGAACTGACAAATAACGAAAATTTAGGGCGTTCTTTAATTCCATGCCAAGATGACTGGAAGAAGTTATTGAAAAAACTGGTGGCCAAACAAAATATTAAATTCCTTATTTTAAATTTATTTCTTTATTATTAATTATCTCTTGTTAAATCAGACCAAGTATTAGAATTGTTTTGTTAAATCATGATTCTGTAAAATTACCATATGAGCAAAAATTATTTAGATAAGGGATAGCCATGGTTGGGAGGATCACTGTCTTTGATAAGTTCAGTTTGTTGTTGCCAATTAAATGTCAGTTTTGAAGTGAAGTATCTGTAATTATATTTGTAATTCATGTCAAATAAAAATTCAAATGGAAACTGACATCCAACCAACATGTAGAACTAACAACAGGCTGAACCTATCAAAGACAGTGATCCTTCCAACCGTGGTCATCCCTTATCTAAATAATTTGTGCTTATATGGTATAATAAATTTTACTTTTTGTTAATTATCACCAAAAACTTTAATGAAATCAAGTTACAACTAACATGTTGAAGTAGAATTAAGAATTACGTTACAAGCATTGTCACAGATTTATTTGAACAGAGCTGTACCTAATTAATGTTATTCCATTTACATGTCTATATATTTTTTTACAAACCTGACGTGCCAGAATAAATATATTGTTATTGTAAAAACAAAAAAAATGGAAATTTGTTGACCAGTGTAATTTCTAGTAGATTTAAAAGCTTATGGGCAAGTTGTATGTATATGCAGGGTACAATAAGTGTGCCAAAAATTATGTTCTAAATTATAGTGTATTAGCATTACCTTTTTGTTAATATTCGAACGGTCCAACACGAGTAATGCTACTAGCAGAACTTTTAACAATCGTTATCAAAATGTCCGAGGTCTGAGAATAAAAATTAATATGATATTCTCGTCATCTGGTGTGATAGACGCTGATGTAGTGTTACTTACTGAAACATGGCTCGATAATTGCATAGGTAATGCTGAAATTTTTGACTCTGACTATAATGTCTTTCGATCTCACAGAAAATTTTCTTTAGTTAATCGTTCTACTGGTGGTGGCGTGCTCTCTGCATTTACTGATGATTGAGGTGCATCAATAACTGACGCTTCCTGTATTACCAATCTAACGCCTAACATCGATATATTATTATGTAAATGCAAACTAGACAAGGTTCTTTTATTTATAGTTAATATTTATATACCTCCTGATGTTCTATTGGATGATTTTGAGGTGTTCTTTGATGTTTTGTGTCTTCAGTTGCAGGGGAAGCAACTAATTATTATGGGCGATATTAATGCACACAAATCAATGATCCTGACTCAGAGGACCGAAAGACAATAGTTTTAAAACATTTCATCGAAGCTTTGAACCTGCGCCAGATTAATTGTATAACGAACTCACAAAACAGGTTGCTCGACCTGCCATTCACTAACCTGAATTGCCTGGTGGAGATTGAGGAATATATTAGCTTTGGTTCCGGAGGATTGGCTACATCCTGCTTTGTGTATGACCGTTCACTTAACGAATACGCCTAGAACAGTTACTTTTCCCTCAAATGATAACTTTCGATCCGCTGACTTTGCGACACTGTATCCTGAGTTGACAATGTGTGACGGGTCTTTTCTCTTGGAGTTCAACTATGTCAACTTGGCTGTGAATAGCTTCTATCTAACTCTTCATTCTTTCTGGATCGCTCTGTCCCAAAAATGACAACGCCAAATAGGCATTATCCTTGTAGGTTTACTAGTCATATAAAGGATTTGATTCGTATGAAAGTTCTATTTTAAGAAGTGGAAATTGACAAAACTTCATAATTACCATGAAGAGTTTAAGAGATTAAGACAGCTGCTTAAGCAAGAAACAAAACATGCTTATCATACCCATCAAACTCAAATTGAAGCGGCCATCGCACAGAAATTCTGGAAGTTTATCAACAGCAAACGTTCAACGTCTAGAATTCCTGGACATATGTTTTATGAAGAGGATGAACGAACACAGCCGGACATAATTGTGACCGGGTTTGCTGAGGAGTTTTCCAAGTCTTTTCGCCAAAGTGAAACCGTGTCGTCAGTTATGTTCAGTAACTATGCCTCGTTTGGTGTTGGACATATTACGGAGCAAGATGTCATTTTTGGAGCTGCCAAGCTTAAATCGGACGCAACCGCTGGTGACGATGGTATACCCAGTTTTTTAGTGTGTGACTGTGCGTCTGTGTTGGCTAGTCCATTAACAATTCTTTATAATTTAATTATAAATAAATCTATTTTTCCAACCACCTGGAAGGTGTGCAAAATCATACCTGTATCCAAGAAAGGCGACAGGTCTAGAATTATAAATTATAGGCCAATAAGTATATTACCTAACTTTGCTAAAGTTCTTGAGCAAATTTTGTTTTATAAAATTTACAGGCAAATTAAACCATTTTTATCCTGTCACCAACATGGTTTCATATCTGGGCGATCAACTACCACAAATCTTGTAAGCATTACTCAATTTCTTTCGTCAGCCGTTGATAACCGGCAGCAGGTTGATGTTATATACACAGACTTATCTAAAGCCTTTGATTCAATAGACCACGGTGTCCTCCTTAAGAAGTTGGACTTCTTTGGGTTTTGCCCTGCGCTGGTTAGATTAATGTCGTCGTACCTCGTGAATCGTGTTTTACAATGGATTCTCGTCTAACGTCTAAACCCCATTAACTTCATGGGTACCTCAGGGTTCAAACCTAGGGCACTTGCTTTTCAACATCTTCATTAATGATCTCTTAGATAAATTAAACTGTCAATTTCTAGGGTATCCTGATGATCTTAAAATCTACATCATCGGCGCAAACTCCGATTGGATAAAATTGGAAATTAATCTTTCTATAATTGAAAAATGGTGTAAACATAATCGAATTCTATTGAATATCTCAAAGTGTTGTGTTGTTTCTTATACTCGATGTACTGGCCCTAAAATATTTGAATTTTCTGCTAGATCGGAGTTGGTAACTAGAAAGTCGGAGGTTCATGATCTGGGCATACTTTTTGACTCGCAACTCCGGAACTTCCGGAAAATATCGATTTCTATTTTATGGTTATTTCTAATCAGTAAAGTATCTAAAAACGGTATCCTGCCATTGTTTTCCTTTTCTACAGTAAATTTAATCGTCGGAAATTTCAAATTTAACTGATTAACGAACATGTCTAATTCGCATTTCCGTGTATCAAAAATCGCGAGAATGTCATCTACGTACCTGATCCAGACTCTCGGGAAATATTTAGCGTTATTTTTAAATTCGCGAATAAAATCGCGAGAATATCATCTACGTACCTGATCCAGACTCTCGGGAAATATTTAGCGTTATTTTTAAATTCTACTTCAAATTGACTCATGAATAAATTGGCTATGAAAGGAGATAGGCAGTTACCCATTGTTGTGCCATGTTTCTGCTCATAAAATTTTTCTCCTACTTGGAAACAATTTTGCGTCTAGAGTTGTCAATCTCGTGTATTCTTTTATTTTTGAAGGTTCAATGTTATTCTTATGGAGCAAGCCTTCTAAATATTTCAGTCTCTGGAATAGGTACCGAAGGGAATAATGACGTTACATCGAATGAAACTAAAATTTCCCCGGCTTCCAGTTCACAATCTTTAATTAATTTAACGAATTCTAAGGAATTACTAACTGACAAACTAACCATTTGGAAAACAAATAAGGCGGTGAGTTGATACCTGAAACGATAGGTCTCATCGAGTTACCTGGTTTACGTATTTTCGGCAAACAATACATTCTTGGTACTAAAGGATTACTAACATTTAATTTATACTTTTGGGTAGAAGTTCTTAAAATTGGACATATCTTTAACTTGTCTTTTGTGTCACTAATCATTTTAGGTAACGGATTTCCCTTAATTTCTACATACGGACCATCGGCAATTAAATTTTTAACTCTTTGAAAATAGTCGATTTTGTCCATAATTACTAACTTGTTCCCTTTATCTGCTTTTAGGTAAAAACAGTCCTTGGATCTAAGAGTTTTAATGATATTCTATTAAATTTACGGTGGAAAAGGAAAACAATGGCAGGATACCGTTTTTAGATACTTTACTGATTAGAAATAAACATAAAATAGAAATCGATATTTTCCGGAAAGAAACCAATGTGAATAGATTCAAATCATAGTTTTCAACATAAGACAGCTTCTTTTAATTTCTTAGTCAATCGGTTACTAAATTTTCCGTTAAGAAAAGAGAGATATGAAATAGAACTAGATTTCATTAAAAATATCGCGAAATATAATGGCTTTGACATAGAAATAATCAATAAATTAATTAGAAAAACAAAACTAAAAAATACTATGGTTAAATGTATTTAAATGAAGCTGTGGCAGTGGCGGCTCGTGCTAAAAATTTTAAGGTGTTCTGCAAGTTTTACAAAAAAATTTACCTTGCACGGGCAGTAAGAGGTTGTCTCCCATCGATCTTATCGTGCTTTCTTCGCCTTCTGCACTGAAGTAATGTATTTCTGGAACGATTGTCAATTGTCACACAAAAAAATAAGAGTCACTAAGCACTACTTTACTAACAAATTATTTCTTAATTTCTTATAAATTAAATCTATTCTACGTTCTTTTCGATTTGCAAATTTTGTTATCACTTTGTCATTAAAATTGTCTATTTCGGAGATAAACTTTTTTTCGATAGATAGCATGGAAAGAGATGTTAAACGATCTTCGGTCATTGAATTTCTGAGAAACGTCTTAATTCGATTTAGTGTTGAAAAGCATCGTTCGGCCTCTGATGTTGTCATGGGAGTTGTTATTACAATTTCTAATAATTTTCTAGTCTCCTTCAACGTATCTCCCAGATTGATTTTTATTAAAAATTTTAGAAGAGGTAGTGCGCCTTTTAAAGATCTACAATCAGTTCTTGAGTAAATAACAGACAATTCAGTTCGTAATCTTTCTTTATCAAGGGTGGGATAATAGGAGCATGCGGAAGTGAGTTTGTCCTCAGGAAATTTACTGCAATACTCTCCAAAGCATTCCGAAAAAAAAAGTGATGCCACTACTAGATGCTCTTTAAAATGAAATCGATCTTTTGCACAATTTAGAATAACATCACACACCTCTAAAGCCGAAATTCGATGATTAAATCTGCTGTTATTTGGACGTTTGCGTTTTTCTGGTGGTGGCTCATCGCTTATTAAATCTGTTTAGTCCATTTACTAATTTAACATAACTTATAAACAATGTAACCCGCTATTTTAATAATGTTCCTGTCACTTGGCTTTTGACACATTGTCGAAATTACTTCAAAAACGTCATCTTTCAAATATCTCAGTGTTATTTAAATTCTTTTAATAAAATTTGTATCGTATATGTTGTCTTTTCTTCGATCCTACCTTGAATAAATACAATAGTGTGTATTCTCTTAAATATTTAATCTTCCTTTCTTGTGATCCTTAATTTTTGGATTTTATATCACTTTATGTTTAACTTCTTTCTATAACAGCTTCTCTGTGCCTGTTTCCTATTACTTTTCATTCTCATTGAACTTGTTATTAAATTCCTTCTGCCAATACTATTCTTATTCCAGTTATAATTTTTCGATTGTCAATTTATTACAAACAAAATGAATATGGCCATCGCAATACTACTACATTATATTATAACATTATTTTCTTTAGATTGACATTTTTAAATTCGTTATATCTTTTGAATGGAATGTCCGATTTTAATAATTTAAAAAGTATTTTACTGGTATTGAAATGGTCTTTAATAAAATATCATTTAATAGGATAAGAAATAATACAGAGGTATGGATAATATGGTTTGATTATTGTCGGCACTTTTATTAACTTTTAAAATGTAAAAAAGTAGTTATAGTGGCATAACTACAGTAGTTGGACATATGGTTTCGCGGACTTTTTTGTAGATATTAATACGTTCTATAATACTGTAGAACATTTTTTTGTTCTATCAACAATAGTTTCCGCAGCGTACGCGATGGCAGATTTTTTCTGACTAATTTTTTCACACCTTGGGTTACATTAATGCATTTTTATTGGGGATATCTTTTTTTTTTGAAAATGTAATATAGCCTATGTCACTCAGTGAAAATGCAGCTTTCTAATGGTGAAAGAATTTTTGAAATCGGTCCAGTAGTTTTTGTGTGAAAGCATTACAAACATACATACAAAAACACAAATGTTTCCTCTTTATAATATTAGTTTAGATACCGAATCATATCGCCCTCGGCGCTGGTGTAAATGCAGCGAACTTGCCTGGTAAAATCACGCATTGGTTTTTGACAACCGCGGGGGTAGCGGGGTGCGCGCGGGTGTTTGAAAGAGCTCTGAGCGCACGTACGTGTGGACCAGATAAGGAACAAGTGAGCGATTGCGCGAATTAGGTTGGTTATTCCACTGGTCGCCTATTGTATATTATTTGATAATATACTATAGATATATAACCGGCGTTAAGTGTTGGAATTTCGGAAGCGAATATCTCGGCTTCTACTGATCGGATTTTGATGATTGAGGTGTCAAATTGTAGGGTTTGATGTCCTCTACAGGATGATGTAGAAAAATATGCAAATTTTTTTTATATACAGGGGGAGAATTTTCACAACAATATGTTACGCTTTTATAAACATCAGAAATGTCGGAAAAATTATGTAAAAGAAAACTAGTTATAACTAATACAGGTTCGCCCGCCCAATTTTTTGGGAGCTCTGCAGCACTGCAGCGCTTATGCGCCAGCCGCCACTGAGCTGTGGTAATAATAAAATAAAACTCCCGTTTCTTATATGTGAAGTAGTAATTGGTATTTATTTAAAAATGCTTCTATAACACAAACTCTTAATACTAACTTACGCTTACAACATCTTTTTTATTTGTTATACCAACCCTTCTTTCTTTTTTTTATTGCTCTCCCATTTTGCTCGGGGGTATAACTTACTGTTGTCTGATGGATAATTCCCCTTCGTTTGAACAAATTATCTATTTCTTTATTTATAAATTCCATTATCTGACCTAACTGTTTTAATAATATGCCCTGTTTCATGTTCAAAAGCTGATATAAAATTTTCTATTACTTGTTTAGTTTCTGACTTATACTTTAAAAAATAGACAAATCTAAAGCTACTATAATCATCTTTAATTAGTAAGAAATATCTTGAACCGCCTAAGGATTCTTGCTCCATATGCCCACATAAATCTATATGTAATAACTGTCCAGGCATATCAGATTTACTTTCACTTCGGCTAAGTGGTAATTTATGCTGTTTCCCTTTTACATATGCAATACATACTTTTATATATTGATGGTTTTGGTGAGCGAGCCTTTCATGCCACATTGTTAAGCTTGCTAAGGCGACACTCTTGTCAAGCTCAAAATTCATAATATATAAATTATTATTTCTAGTTGCAATAGCTGTTACCTCATTGTTTCTTAAAAATCTACATTCATTATTATCTGTTATTGTTATATTACCTTTATCTATTGCTTGAGCAACTGAAAACAAATTAACTTTTAAATCTGGAACATACAATACATTATACAATACAGAAGGTATTAATTTTGATCTATTTCTAACTAATACTTCTACCTTGCCTATGCCCTCAACTTTTATGTTGTTACCATCTCCTATAGTGACATATCTTTCTAAGGTTATCTTACTTAATTCTTTGAATAGCTTTATATTGTTACACATATGTTCACTCGCACCAGTATCCATTACCCACATATTCATATCCTTTAAATCATTTGTAATAAATGCATTTGATGCATTTTTATTACTACCACTGCATTTTCTTTTTGTATTCTAAATCTACAGTCTCTAATTAAATGTCCTGGTTTTTGACAAAAAGGCAGTTTTCTTGATCTACAATCTTTCTTGAAATGTCCTTCTTTGCCACATTCATAACACTTTACACTTGTTCTATTATTTGCACTACTACTTACACCTCGAACTGTTGAATCTCTTCTGTAAGTATCTCTTCTGTTTCCTACAATTAAAGCAGTTGATTAATTTCTTTCTTCCGTCTTCTTATTTCTTTCTTCTTCGACCAGCAGTCGCAACACTACTTCTTTTAAGTGTTGCTCTTTTGAAGGTACAGACTCCCAAGCAGAAATAAAATGCTTGTATTTCTCTGGCAATGTCATTAGAATCTTTGTGATTATTATTTTTTCAGATAGGGTTTCATCCATTGTCTTTAGTTGGTTTGTAATTTCTTCTATCTTTGCAAAGAAATTTGACATTGGCTCTTCAAATGTTATATTAAAGAATTTCTGCTGTATTAAATGAATATTTACTTGTGACCTTGGTTCATAGACTGTCAACAACTTTTCCCACATTTTTGCACTACTTTCACACGATAATATATATATATATAATCGATAAAGCCTTATTATACCCGAAGGTGTTAAAGCGTCTAAAAACTTTTTATTTACGAACAAAACATTGCCCAATCCCTTCTGTCTCTTGCCATTGCTTCTGCATCCTTCCACTTTGTTCCCCTAGCTTCCAAGCACTCTGCCACTGCACTGTTCCACTCTTTTCTCGGTCTTCCTCTAGTCCTCTTTTCTTGTGTCCTTGCCAGCCATATCCGTTTCGGTTGTCTCTGGTTTTCCATTCTTATTAGATGTCCGAACCACTTCAGTTGCTGCCTTTCAATGCTCTTTAAAATCGATTCCACTCTTAGTTCTTCCCTCACTGTTTCATTCCGTATTCTATCTCTTCTTGTAATGCCTTTAACTGCTCTCAGGAATCTCATCTCAGTCGCCTGGATTTTACTTTTTTGCTGCCTTGTTAACACCCAGCTCTCACTACCATACATTAATATTGGTTTATGTATAGACTTGTAAACTAGGATTTTTGTCTTAGTTGATATTTCTTTATTTCTTATAAATTTGTTATTCAAAGCATAGTATGTCCGTGTTGCTTTTTCTATTCTTTCATTTATTTCAGTTTCGTTCTTACCATTCTTCTGTAGATTTACGCCCAGGTATCTCATCGTCTTTACTTCCTCTATTTTTGTATTGTCCAGTATTATTGATGCTTGCCCGTTTCCTTTCCCAATCACCATTACCTTTGTTTTATCGATGTTAATTTTTAAGTTTCTGTTTTGAAGGGCTTCATTCCATATTGTTACGTTTTCTTGCAGGTCTGTCGTGTTTTTTGCAAATATTACTAAATCATCTGCAAAGACGCAGTCAGTTATTGTCGTTATTTCCATATTTCTATAACCCACTGGTAATTTCTTCAGTTTGTGCTTTATCTCTTTTTGTACGTCATCCATCACTATGTTGAATAGTGCTGGGCTCAGTACACCACCCTGTCTCAATCCTTCTTTAGTTTCAAATATCTGTGACTCTGCATTTCTCGTTCGTACATAATTCTTTGTGACCTTATACATACACTCCACATTGTTTCTCAATTTCTTATTTACACCTCTTCTTTTTAGGCTTTCCCATATCGCTTTCCTTGGTACACTATCAAACGCTTTCTCTAGGTCAATAAACGCCAAGTACGTATTGCTTTGCTGTCTTTTTTCCATTATTTGTTTTATAGTAAATATGTGGTCTTGTACTCCTCTTCCCTTCCTAAAACCGCTTTGTGAATCTTCTAGCTGTGTCTCTATTTGTATTTTTAATCTTTTTTCCAGTATTCTTTCGTACATTTTGGCCATTATACTCATCATTGTTATTCCCCTATAGTTCTTACATTCACGGTAATCTCCTTTCTTGAAGATGGGTAATATCACTCCTATTTCCCAATCTTGTGGTATTCTCTCTTCTGTCCATATTTTGTTAAACAGTTTAGTTATAACTTCTATGCTTTTTTCACCCAAGTTTTTGATCATTTCCGGTGATATACAATCATGGCCTGCTGCTCTTCCTGTTTTTATTTTTATAATTGCTTCTTTTACTTCTTCTATTTTTATTTCTTGGTCACCTTCATCTGTTGCTTGGGTGGTTATTTGTTCTTCTTTTTCATTATATCCTTGTACTATTTTTTCTATATTAAGCATATCCTCAAAGTATTCTCTCCATCTGTCCATTATTTCTTTGTCATCTTCAAGTATTTTGCCCTCTTTTGATTTTATGTATTTGCTATTGTAGTTCGTATCCCTTTTAAAAGTTTTCAATACTTTATAAAATAATTTCTGATTTCCGTGGCTATCACTTTCCATTCTTTCCCCGAATTCTTCCCATGACTTTTGTTTTGCTGCTCTCACTAGTTCTTTTACCCTTGTTCTTTGCTGCTTATACCCAGCGTAGCTTTCTTCTGTTTTCACTTTGAGGTATTTCGCCCACACACGTTTTTTATATTTTATCGCATCCTTTATTTCGTCGCACCACCAGCTTGTTTGTTTTTTGTTTTTATTTATTTTTATAATTCCACACACTTGCTTTGCAGCTTTATGTATTTTGCTTTTTATATTTGTCCATAATATTTCCACATTATTGTCTGTGTCCAGTTTGTTTAATTCTTCCATTTCTTGCTCAATTTTTTCTTTGTATTTTGTCGCTATTTCATTTTGTCTGAGTTTATAGTTTCTTATAACCACTTTTGTCTTTTGTTTTTTGTTCTTAGTCACCATTGGGCTTTTCCTTCCTGGAATGAATATTTTTGACAGCAACAAGTAGTGATCCGAGTATATTTCTGGACCTCTTTGCACTCTAGTATCTTCGACTTCTTTCCTATGGCTTTGGTTTATTAGTACATAGTCTATGATTGATTTTTCACCCCTGCTTCTAACTTCTCGGGTGTATTTATGTATTTCTTTATGGGCAAAGAATGTGTTCGTGATTATTAGATTATTAGTTAAACAGTAGTCGATAAGTCTTTTGCCATTATTATTTCGTATTGTTTCCCCCTGCATTCCAATTACTTTTCCTGATTCTTCATCCTTTTTCCCAACTCTTGCGTTAAAATCGCCCAATACAATTAGTCTTGCATTGACATCCTCTGTTGCCTGTTCTAATTGTTCCCAAAACTCTTCTTTTTGCTTTGCTGCGTCATCCTCATTAGGTCCGTACACAATTATTATTGTTGTGCTTGCTTGTTTTTCAATTTCCATTTCTATCTTCATTATCCTCGTTGATAAGGCCTCCCACTTTCTCATATATTTAATAGTGTTTTCTTTTATTATACAACCTACTCCTTCTTTCGCTCTTTGATTCATTTCCACCCCACTATATATTAAGAGATGGCCATTTTGTACTACTTTTTCCCCTTTGCCTTTAATTTTTATTTCAGTTACTCCTAAGATATCTATGTCTGCTTTTTCAAATTCTGTAATTAGTTCCTCTTCCTTTCCCGTTATACTTCGTATATTCCATGTTGCTACTCTCCACACCTTTCCTTTCATTTTTTGTTTGCATTTTTGGGTTTTTGCCTCGCCTCTTTTTTCAGTGCTATTTATTTCTCCATCTGTTTCAGTTCCCTTCTCTTCCAGTACTTCGAGAGCATTTCCATTAATATTATTTGATTTCAGCTCGTGTCCATTTCGTTGCCTGTTCAGTTCCATACTACCGTCCTTTGTCTTTCTGGTTAGTTTTTTGGATTGTTTATTAATCTTTCAATCTTTTCCAGCATCCTTGTTTGTCTATTCCATTTCCAAGTCTCCCCATTCACCATTAGCTTTGCAAACCCCAATTTAACCTGTTTTCCATATCTCCTTTCTTCTTTTGCTTTCTGTCTAATGTTCCTCTGGATATCTCTTTCTTCTCTTGTTAGGTCTTCATTAATAAATATCTGGCTGCCTTGTCTATTTTTTAATTTACTTTTATTCTGCATGACCTCTTTTTTATTCTCTTCACTGTCTAGTTCGACTAGACATGTTTTTATCCCCAATCTACTAGCCTTTTTTATTATTATTTTCACACCTATCTCATTTTCTATTAGCTTTCTCATTTCATCTTTCAGTATATTGCCATCTCCTGTATTCATTGTCATCCCCTGTACTACTATGTTTTTCCTTCTTCTAACACTTTCCAATTTCTCAATTCTTTCATTATATAGTTTTACCTCACTTCTTAATTCATTGACTTCATCCATCACTTTTCCATTTATTTCCTTCAGATTTCTTATCTCTTTCTTGTATTCTACCTGTTCTTTCCGTAACTCTCTTATTTCGTCCTTCAATGCTTTAGTATCTTCTCCCTGCATTTTCTGTTCAGTCTTAATATCCCTTATGTCAGCGGAGAGTCCTTTCATCATTCCCATAATTTCTTTCAGCATTTCATCGTTTGTTTTTGATGGGCTTCTATATGTTTTCTTCGACTTTTTAAATGAGTCCTCTTCTAGTACGTCCGTTCTTTTCCGTTTTACATCATCAGACGTATCAGAATCCATTATCAAAATTTCCTCTTAATTTTACCTGTTACCTTACTTGAAGTCCGTCCCTGTTCTATACTTACACTATTATTGTCTCTAATCGTATAGCTCGCCGCGCAAAAAGCCCGTCCCCGGTCTCCCCGTCGGAGGTCGTGCTCCTATCGGTCAAGCCAGATGTTCAGTTATATATATTTATACAATTTATTTTATTCAGAAAAACAAACCTTTGTCTATTGTAGTTTTTTAATTTAGTTCCCGGCACTATCAAATACACTCTATCTCACTATTATTTTTACCACACGCACAGTAATTATTGTTCGTAATTTCTCAGATTATTTGAGTTTGATCACGGAACTCACTTACTTATCCACACGATAATAAATGGGTTAAAATTCCTTCCTCGACTCGTGTTACTATTATTTCCTGAGCTTTTAGATCCTTTTCTTCCCAGTCCTGTGCGTTTTGTCCCTGTCCTTCCGGTTTAACAGTTTCACCCTTTACTACTTCTATAAGCCTTTTTGACTTTAAAATAACTGTGATTTGAAACTTCCATGTTGGCCAATTTTGTTCATTTAGTTTAATAACTTGTGACTCCATGACTTCTACTGTTTTTTCCATCAACTTGGCCGGCCACGCTTTTTGTTATTGTTTTTTTTTATTATTTACCACACGTAAACTGGGCCCATAACCTATGGTTAAATGTATTTAAATGAAGCTGTGGTAATAATAAAATAAAACTCCCGTTCCTTATATGTGAAGTAGTAATTGGTATTTATTTAAAAATGCTTCTATAACACAAACTCTTAATACTAACTTACGCTTACATCTTTTTTATTTGTTATCTCTGGTTATACCAACCCTTCTTTCTTTTTTTTATTGTTGCCAACTTAACAAATACAATCCGCGAATCCACAAGTTTGGTATCTCAAAGTAACCAGGAGAAAAAGTACATGTGTTTACAGTAACGCGCCAAGTATCTTCGGCGCCGTCGTGCGAAATACTGATAGGCGCCTTTACCCTATATGTATTGAGCCAAAATTACCAGCCACTCTCCCACAGTTCAACATTGAAATTTATGACGAACTCTTTAGACTTGTTAGTACTGGTAGGTATTTTTTATTTGAGGCAAACAATAGGTTCACATACAAAAAAATATTATTAAAATTTTTATTGTACACTGAAACAACAGTAACAAAATAAAAAACAGTATTCCAAATTATTAAAAAACAAAAGGTCAAATAAAATATTTTTAGAGTGCCCGTGTTTTTAAATAGATAAACGTGAAGGAAAACAACGGAAATGTCTTATAGAAATTGGACTTTTCTAGCTTTACTTTTGGCAAATTCATTAATAAGATTTTCAATATTCAGCTGCTTTAAAAAGTCAGACTCTATAGAAATGATAGCAAGATTTTCTAGCCGCTCCTGGCCCATTCTAGATCGTAAGTAATCCTTAATTAACTTTAATTTAGAAAATGATCTTTCGGCTGTAGGCTACAGCCGAAAGATGTAAATTTGTTGATTTGTTGTAAACTTTCAAAAAATGTTTTTAATATTTTTAAAATTTAAATTATCACAAGTGTCCGTAGGCGCCTTTAAGGCCTTGGCGCCGTTGTGCGCTGCACGACCTGGCCCATATGGACGGCGCGTCACTGTGTGTTTACCATACCACCCTATCATGAAAAACATTAATAAAGTTGTGAAAGAACGAGGTCTCCAAGTTGCCTTTCGGTTCGAAAATACTATCAAAAGTCTCCTAGGGAATACCAAAGATAAAGTTAATTTTAATTGGAAATCTGGTATATACGAAATTAATTGCGATGATTGTAATTTGAAATATATAGGCCAAACAAAACGACCAATAATAACCCGGTTTAAAGAACACATATCACATATTAAATACAATAGACCGGATAAATCTAACGCTGCCAACCAAGCTTTAAATACACTACACAATATGTCGATTAAAGGGTTAAAACTTGTCAAGGCCATTAATAATCCCCGCGATCTTGACGCATACGAAAGTATTCATATCGCTAAAAACAAACAGAATTCTATGTACGGAGATAAGGGACCGATCGCCTACAGCTGTCTCTTTTCATTCTTAGAAAAGTAGGTAAAAAGGTCGTAGACGTTTCAAAAAGAGTAAAAACACATGTGGGTGCCGTTTCGTTAAGAAAGGTAATTTTTGTCGATCTTTTCAGTCGATATATTTGTATTTTTAAGTCAGTGTATACGTGGACGCTGTGTAAAGTTGTTGCGTGATCAGTTGTGCTAGCTTTACCGTGCCCCATGTGCGACACCTTGATTAGTGGTTTTACCTACTGATGATGACAACTTAGTTGTCGAAATACGTATTTAGAATACGATTAATAATTGTGGTAAAGGGTTATATACCTTTTTAAGTTTTTACTTAACCACAGTCTCCAAAGAAAGAATATTCATTTAATTTGCTTTTTTTATATACTTTTAAGTACTACTTTGTACATGTTTTTATGTAATGTTAATCTACACCACAAATTATTTAATCCTATATTGTCCTGTTAGTAGCAACCGCTGTTGGGCCAGTAAAGATTATTATTATTACTCTGTATTTTATTTTCTATAAGAATTAAAAATACAAAAATAACGCCCGCTAGATATATGTATATAGTAATAATATAAATACCAATCAAATCAAACGTATGCTTCACGTCACTCCCAAGCTTATAACGCGGTTAGGTATCAACAGGAAGCTTGATAAGAACTGCTACTCTTCCTGTTGGGTCAGTTTATTTGAATTCAAACCGAAGATGTGTCGATATTAAACAACAGTTTTGTTTAAAAATAATTACAAAAAAAGCAAAAAATAACAATGAGTACAATGAATAAAAATGAAGAGCCAAGTAACGAAGAGAAGCGGAATAAAATGTATAAGCTAACAAAACCTCTTAGGAGTATAACATTTCCAATGGGTTGTTTGATATTTTGCGTAGTTTATTGGCTAATTTTGATACCGATTTTGTATCACATATTGTTGGCTGAATGTGCTGGAACGTGTTCTAAAGAGTGGAGGTTTTACTTTTGGGCATTTACTTCGATTATTTTCATCGCAATACTCGGGATTGTTGTGTGTTGGCGAGGCTGTCATCCTCCAAAAGATAAAAATAAGGTGAAAAAGGCGGCGCTGAATAAAGAAAAGCAGCAAGAAAATGATAAACTACTGAGTAACCAGGTGAAATATAATAACTTGAAAAATCAAAATATAACGGGTTTATCCATCAAAAATGAGAAGCGATCTCCTTCGAAAGAAAAGGAAAAAGTGGATCAGAGTAATTTTAATACTACGAACGAAAGTAAAATTGAAAAGGAAACAGTTACCTTACCTTCGAAGACTATCTTTTTTAAAGGGACAGAACGTAAATCGACTGACAATGATGATAAGGCATCTGAAAATCTGCAGTCAACGGCACCCAAGGAAGGGACTATGATGGAAGAAATTGATAAAATATTCCCCAGATGTAGTACTCGTAGAAAAATAGAACCGAAGAAACGGCCTGATACCTTAATAATACATTCTCCAAAATATCCTAAGGAAGAACATGACAAAAGGTACAGCTTTCAAGAACAATCAAAAAGGCAATCACCTTTAACACCAAGAGAGATGTTTTTCTACGATTTGATACAAGGTGCTCGGAGACAGACCATTGAACGTACCGATGATTTTCTGGACTATGAACGTAAGCATTGGTTTGATGGTTCTCCGCGTCCGAGTAAACCAGAAGTTAAGGCATTCGTCTTGAAGGAAAGAACGGACACAGAACCTTCTAGCCCCGAATATTTTATCGCAAGTGTACCAAATAGAAGAAGTTGCACGGCAGAGGCGTTCCTTTTTGTTGATGGCGGACAAACGAAAGAAGAACTGACAATTTGTTACATAGATCGAGATGATGATGTTTTCAAAAAGGATTGAAGAAAATTTGTGTTAAATGTGATCACAGTTTGTAAAGTTTTGAATTATTTAATTAAGTATTTAAAGATCAAGTTTACTGAACAAAAAAGGTTTAAATCAGGTTGTGTTATTTAAAAAGTAATTTTTGTAATTTAAGTAAATCAAGCTTTTATTGTTTAATCTTGTAAATTGGTTCTCTTAATTGTAGCATATCAAATACAAATCAAGTTAATTTACTAAAATTTATGTAATTTTATTATTTAATATTGAATTAAAACACTTATTTAATTACTGCTATATTTGTATTATTTCCAAGAAAATATACATCTAAACTAATATTATAAAGAGGAAACATTTGTGTTTTTGTATGTATGTTTGTAATGCTTTCACACAAAAACAACTGGACCGATTTCAAAAATTCTTTCACCATTAGAAAGTTGCATTTTCACTGAGTGACATAGGCTATATTACATTTTCAAAAAAAAAAAAGATATCCCCAATAAAAATGCATTAATGTAACCCAAGGTGTGAAAAAATTAGTCACAAAAAATCTGCCATCGCGTACGCTGCGGAAACTAATGTTGATAGAACAAAAAAATGTTCTACAGTATTATAGAACGTATTAATATCTACAAAAAAGTCCGCGAAACCATATGTCCAACTACTGTAGTTATGCCACTATAACTACTTTTTGACATTTTAAAAGTTAATAAAAGTGCCGACAATAATCAAACCATATTATCCATACATCTGTATTATTTCTTATCCTATTAAATGATATTTTATTAAAGACCATTTCAATACCAGTAAAATACTTTTTAAATTATTAAAATCGGACATTCCATTCAAAAGATATAACGTATTTAAAAATGTCAATCTAAAGAAAATAATGTTATAATATAATGTAGTAGTATAGCGATGGCCATATTCATTTTGTTTGTAATAAATTGACAATCGAAAAATTATAACTGGAATAAGAATAGTATTGGCAGAAGGAATTTAATAACAAGTTCAATGAGAATGAAAAGTAATAGGAAACAGGCACAGAGAAGCTGTTATAGAAAGAAGATAAACATAAAGTGATATAAAATCCAAAAATTAAGGATCACAAGAAAGGAAGATTAAATATTTAAGAGAATACACTCACTATTGTATTTATTCAAGGTAGGATCGAAGAAAAGACAACATATTCGATACAAATTTTATTAAAAGAATTTAAATAACACTGAGATATTTGAAAGGTGACGTTTTTGAAGTAATTTCGACAATGTGTCAAAAGCCAAGTGACAGGAACATTATTAAAATAGCGGGTTACATTGTTTATAAGTTATGTTAAATAAGTAAATGGACTAAACAAAAAATGTAATCAATTCATCAGCTTTACAATTAAAAAAATTATTTTTTTGTCAAAAACATTTTTTTTCCTTTAACTTCACATAGCCACACCAAAGCAATTGGATGATTTGTTTTCCCAGTGAATTTATATTTACTATAATACATTTATCTCTTTTCTCATTCATTTCATTTCAGATTGAGTCACAGCGAAGCGTGGTCGGGATTAGCTAGTAATAAATAAATTAAGAAAGTGCACGAATATTTTTAATATTCCTAAAATTACCTATTCCAAAAACGAAAATAAATATTTTTTGGATTAAGTAAACAAAAAAAAATACTATACTATAGTTGAGCACTAATGAAAATACCTATTTCAAAATATAATTTTATTAATTAAATACGAAACACAGTTGTGTAATTTTCACAAATATTTGATTATAGTAACAATTATTATTGTTTCACCAACACTGTAGCTACCGCAGACTGGGGATATTTGGGACGTCAGGGTAATTTTGGACAAAAGAGCCGAAGTTTTAAAATTGGCGCTCAAATTCATGTTATAGTTGAGGCAAGATAAATATTGATGCACGTATTTTATGACGTATTATTATGTCACACTACCAACTCTAAAATACGTATTTGCCATTGTCCATAATAACAAGTGGTCATTTGAAAAGTCAATCTAGGTTACTTTAAAATTTTGCTAGTGTAATGTCAGACGTGGGCAGGATCGCCATGTAATGTCACCTGGTCCCGGAGGTCACATTGTTGCCTTTACGCCGGAGGTTTACCAGTATGTCAAATAATAGGCGGGACAACGATTAAATAACAACATATAATAACAATGATAACAATAACAAACACTACATTATACTTATGAGGCACTAGTTTTGCAGAGACTCTAACTCTCTGACTCTGACTGTCACTCTGTCTCTCGAGACCTCTGAGTGTCTCGTTATATATTAGAGTGTGTCCCCTTATCCTAGTGACCTGGTTACAAGATAAACACAATGTGGTGAAAGATCATAACTCACCGAGGCCGTGTTGACGAAATATATGTTTTGTAAATACATGACCTGGTTTAATTATTGCAATAGAATAAGACGCAAATATATTAGTATGTGTTTGTTGTTCCGTAAACGTAAATCCAAATGACATTTGATAATGTCAATCACAAATATCAGTTAGTGCATAAAATAATCGTGCGTCGATTCTGGTTTAAATAAATTGCTTCTCAGTTTTAAAATGACTTTCACTTTAGAACATAAATTTTTTTTAGTCCAGGCTTATTTTTGAAGTGGTAATAAAATTGATGGTTTATGGATTTATTCAGTTCAAGATTGCATGGTAGAATTTCAAGTTGAGTTTCCACATTTTGTAATAGATTATATACAATTTAAGAATACATACTTTAGATAGAACTTTAAAACTTTTTTCTGAGACTGGTAGTCTCTTAAGAAAATCAGGCAGCGGAGCAGTTAAGAAACGTACACCTCAAGTTGTCAATCGTGTTGAAGAAATAATGGAAAATGAACCACAAACATCTGTTCGACATTTGAGTTAACAAATAATCCTTTCTGTTGGTACAACTCACAAGTTATTAAAAAAAGATATGCAACTTTATCTGTACCGTGTCACAGCAGTACAAGAATTGTTAGAAATTGATTACCCACGTAGACTACAGTTTTGTAATTGGTTTGTAAATATGAACAATAATGGAGAACTTTCGCAAAGAGTCATCTTTACTGATGAAGCATGGTTTTATAAAACGGGATACCTAAATTCACAAAATACAAGAATTTGGAGTAGTGAAAATCCACATGTAATTAATGAAGAATCGCTACATCCAGAGAAAATTGGTGTTTGGGCAGCGATAAGCCAAAGGCGAATCATTGGACCAATATTTTTTCAGGGAACGTTAAATGCTCAAAGGTACCGTACGGAAATTTTACAACCATTTGTCAATCAGTTGCATGATGATGAACTTCAAAATGCATATTTCCAACAAGACGGCGCAACTTGTCACTGTACTGCAGAATATTTGGATTATTTAAGAGAATTTTTTGATGAGCGTATAATTAGTCGAAATACTGAAATTGCCTGGCCTGCACGTTCATGCGATTTAATACCTTGCGACTTCTTTTTGTGGCCTTATCTAAAAAATAACATATTTTGAACACCTATATTGAATTTGACAGAGAATCGAACAGAAATGCATGGAGATTAATAACAATCCAGTAATGTTGCAGAATATCATCAGGAATTTTGAACGGAGGATTTTAAAGTGCATTGATCTTGAAGGACAACATTTGTTATAGTTTTAAATAAATACCTATTATTTGTTATTTATTTGTCAAAATATACGACTTCGTAGGTTAAGTAGTAAATTTTAATTTACGACATACTTCAAAATGTTCTCAGTAAATCACATGCTACTAGATTGACTTTTCAAATAAACACACGTTATAGTGGTTTACACTTGAAAATGCACGTTGAATATTTATAAAAATTTGAAATGATATTCTTTAATTCTTTTGAATGAATGAATCCCTCACTGATCCTAAAGCAAATCGACAAAAGTCTAAACCTGTATTAGGTATAGATGATGCTACAAAAATATCTATAAGGAATGTGATAGATATATGAAATGTATCGTACTAGTAAGTACATTATATACCATTTTTAATTTACTTCTAAATATTTTGTATATTTTAGAACAACACATTACACGGCAAGTGTGCTACAAAATTTGAGGGACAGAGACATATTTCATGGAAGTGTCTCTTCTCTAGGGACTATTTTATAAGAAATAGGTTTCCGTTGGAGCAAAGATAATCCTCGACCAGGATTGATGGAATTGCGTCACATAGCAAATGCTAGAGTTACTTTTCTGTAATCATATGTTAAAAATTTACGCACCAATTATAGGCATTTTGTCTTTTTAGATGAAACTTGGATTTTCGAAAATGGTTCCATTGGCCATTCATGGCAGGACAACACGAAAAAAAGTGTTAAGAAAATAAAAGCTGAAGGCAAAACGTGTATACAATATTCATATATTAAAAGCTTATGTTTTAAATATTTGTAAATTGCATTGTAGGTACATCATTTTACATGCTGGCAATGTCAATGGATTCATACCTGATGCATCCCTGATATTTAGTTCGAACATTAAGAACTTTGACTATCATGGAGAAATGAACCATGAAAATTTTATTCATTGGTTTGAGAATCAGCTTCTAAGACATCTTAAAGAGCCATCTATGATAGTTATGGATAACGCAAGTTATCATAGTAAATTAGCAATCCATTGTCCTACCACAAGCTGGAAAAAAGAAACATTCAAAACTGGCTACGAAATTATAAGGTTTCCTTCGAAGCTGATATGTTAAAAACACCATTGCTTCATTTAGTTTCACTGTAAGTGTATTTATTTTATTTCATTTGCACGTATATTTAATTAATACATTATAGGAAAAAGCCTCAAAAATCATATGTAGTTGATAACCTTGCAGAATACTATAGAAAATATTTGGGGAATCACGAAGACGTATTATAATAAACACATTGGTCGAGATGGGTTTAGTGCTGACAAATGTATTAAGATGTGGGAAGAAGCCTTAAGCACCATCACAAAGACAACGTGGGAAAATTCAATTCATCACACAAGAAAAGAAGTTTTAAAGTGGTGGGATAGGGAGGTAGGATTTGATAAAGAAAATATCAGTCCAATAATCATGCACCTCGGAGAAAGTGACTCAAGTGACAGTGATATGAGTGAATAAACAATTATAAATGAAATAGGAAAGTCAGTGTCTTTACAATAAAATAAAAATAAATATTATGTTAGAAAAACATGTTCGGTATTATAGAAAATTTAAATTTTGTTTAAAATATAGATACGTGGATATGTTTATTCCATAATGTCATTGCATATATATGCACCTACAATATATATAATAATATTTTATTTATTTATTTTGTAAATCCTTATACACCAATAAAATTAATTTTTTTTATTTTACTTCTTATTACGTTATAAATAACAATATTTATTTCGATTTATGTTATCTAATACTGTATTCGTATCCGAGAACGTTGCTAAACATAACCTAATGTTCATCTATTCACTGACAAGGACAAATCATATGTAATTAATACAAAAGTATTTTTAATAATATATAATATTATTAAAAATGGGGTGTGAAGAACACAATACAAATTCATATGTATTTTTGAATGTGTCTTCTCCAAAGACGTAGATACGTATTTCACATTTCTACATGATTATCAATACGCCCCTGTTGGAGAAGAGACACATTCAACAAAACATAACTACCTAGCTATCTCGCAGATATTATTAAGACAGAGCGTGAAGGAATATTCAGCGCTGTCTCTATAATAATCGCCGAACTAGTCGGGTGTTCCTTATAGTCGGTAACCACCGTATCTATAAAAAACTGTATTATCGTGTCTTCACTACTTGTCGGCGTAACCGAATACGTATATAACAACATAATTTGAAACATACTTGAGTAGGTAAACCTACCAATTTTGTATAATACAAAAGTATTTTTAATAATATATAATATTATTAAAAATGGGGTGTGAAGAACACACATAATAATATTATATATTATTAAAAATACTTTTGTATTATACAAAATTGGTAGGTTTACCTACTCAAGTATGTTTCAAATTATGTTGTCATATGTAATTGTCAAATTATTGAGAACGTCGCTAATACAAAAGTATTTTTAATAATATAAAATATTATTAAAAATGGGGTGTGAAGAACACAATACAAGTTATATATTTGTGAATGTATCTCCTCTCCAGAGACGCAGATACGTATTTCACCTTTCTACAGGATCGTCGGTACGCCCCTGCTGGAGAAGAGATACATTCAACCAAACATAACTACCTTGCTATCAACCAGAAATTATTAAGACATAGCGTGAAAGAATATTCAGCGCTGTCTACATAATAACTGCCGAACTAAGTGTTTCTATAGACGGTAACAACCATATCTATAAAAAACTGTATTATCGTGTCTTCACTACTTGTCGGGCGAACCGAATGCGTATATAACAAAATAATTTGAAACATACATGAGTGGGTAAAAGCCACACCAATTTGTATAATACAAAAGTACAAATATTCTTTCACGCTCTGTCTTAATAATTTCTGGTTGATAGCAAGGTAGTTATGTTTGGTTGAATGTATCTCTTCTCCAGCAGGGGCGTACCGACGATCCTGTAGAAAGGTGAAATACGTATCTGCGTCTCTGGAGAGGAGATACATTCACAAATATATAACTTGTATTGTGTTCTTCACACCCCATTTTTAATAATATTTTATATTATTAAAAATACTTTTGTATTATACAAATTGGTGTGGTTTTTACCCACTCATGTATGTTTCAATTATTTTGTTATTAACGTCGCTAATCATAATCTAATGTTCATTTATTCACTGACAAAGACAAACCATAGATGATTGTCAAATTACCTTGGCAAACGCACAATATATTACGTCATTAACGATCAATTACGTGCATTGATATTTATCTTGCCTCGACTATAGTCGATTCACTTAAGAATGCAGCGATAGAAAAGATGGCTCTGATCTTGCCACTTTTGATTGGTAAATTATCGAGGCAGGTTTACTCTATTAAAAATTGTGCATATTTGACGTACCTGTTTATATACCGGGTTGTCAGTTAAGGGCGCGTCGGTCTATACTGTTAAATCAATGAAGTTAGGAATTTTGTTCATATGTCAATCTATTGTATTTGTAATACTCTATTTTAGGAAAATATTTTTGAGTGTACAAGTGGCCCATATAAGTTTGACGATATTAAAGTATTTTTTTTTAAATGACCCCAATTCACAAATATGTATTTCATTAGTTCCTTCTATTTACCATAAAACACCAGTGTCATGATTTGAAATCCAACCCCAAATATTTACTTTGAAATTTTCTAAATACACATTTATTGATAAACTTCTCTTGAAATCTATACCCTCCTGATGGTTAAGCGTGAGTTACATTACACTTTTTGTCGTACTAGAAACTTGAACAAGTTCTTGTACAATATTTCATACAAGTTTTAATTTATGCTATATTGAATAGAGGGCACCAATCTTTGAGTGCGTTACCAACATAAAATAAAAATTTCTGTTTGTTTAATATTATATATTTGACGTTCAGACGGCTTGTGGTTATTTATTACCTCTTAGAGATACAAAAATATTAAAAAAATTAATACGAAAACCGATATATCGGTGCCCCATATTTTGTTACTGAACATTCTGACACAATTTCTTTTAATTTTTAGAACAAACCGAACACTACCTAACCTGCAATTATTATATGATTTGTATTTCAAATAAACAGTTGGTACAAACGAAATGGTGTTTAATGCGCAAGTCTAGTATGAAACTTGGATGAAAGTGGGATCGGATCTAGTTTTGTAGTTTAGAAACTTTGATGTATTTCTTCTGAATTACACTATCAAAGTTTCGACAAGTACATCTAGTATGAAAACTTGTCCAAGTTTCTAGACGAAAAAAGTGTAATGTAACTCAGGCTTTATACATTAAATATATATGAAATAACTTTTCGTCTGTAAAAATTACATTTTCCCAAAAGTCTCTATTATGTGCCAGATGTTGAAGTGCATGCCCTACACGATTTTCTTTGTGGGTTGCATTTAGATTAAGGTTTTCGGCTGTTTTATAGCACCGCAAATTAGCTTCTTTAATTCTTCGTCGGGCGGTAAAACGAGAACCCGAAAAATTACTAACATCAGCTGCATTCATTGCTGAAGAAAATGGATGTTTTTGAAGTACATTTGTGAGATGGCGGTCCTGCTCGGCTGTAGATATTCTCTTGCGACCAGAACCAGGAATTATAGAAATTATACAAGTGTCCCGTATCGTTATGTTCAAATTTTAGGTGTAAAGTAGACTTCATTTCAAGTAACAAAAACTCAAAACTTGTATATCCATTTTCATTCACTTCAAAGTTATAGATATATGAATGTGATTGTCAGATCATGAAACAAAATGTAATCGTAAAGTCAATACAAACTGATTTTATTTAAAAAAGTTATACGATTCAATAACAGGCCTGTGATTGTTAACGTCGCATAATAAAATGTTATCCTAAAATAAATAAACACGTGTCGTAGTGCATACAGTAATTTCTTGGAGATCTACAAAATAGAGTACTGGAAATTGATTTATGAGAAAGAAGGTTCTTACTTATTTCGTAAGTGCTGAACCATGAATATCATACAATAAACAAATGTTCAGATGACTGTTAACGTTGCATTTTTTAATAAAGGATTACATTACGTTTCAGTTCATAAGTGAGTGGACACGTTTTCTTTATTCAAAATGCCTTACCGATTTTCTTCACAGGAGTATGCGGACATGCATTTTGTGTATGGCTACTGTAACGGTAGTGCACGTCAAGCAGTTATTGAATACCGACATCGGTTTCCCGATAGGCGCATTCCTCATTACAGAACGTTTCTGGAAGTACACAGACAATTTCGAATGAATGCGGATTGCGTCATTATCTTTTCGACCGAGGAGTAAATTTGCCAGCAGACTTAGAGGAAGAAGCAGTAGCTATTGTTACAAGGGGTCCAACTCTCAGTGTACGTCGAATCGCTAGACAACTAGGAGTGCCACGAACGACAGTTTGGCGAATTTTAGAACGTGAGGGCTTATATCCATATCACTATCGCAAGTGACACGGTTTGCTTGAGGCAGACCACTATGCTCGTCTAGTTTATTCTACTTGGATATTAAAACAGTCACGGCTTTATTTTAATTTCTGCAGAACAGTCCTCTGGACAGATGAATCTACGTTCACGAGAAGTGGTGTTAGAAATCTGAGAAACCTGCACAGGTGGTCATCAGAAAATTCCAAAGCTATACGCCCATCTAAATTTCAACATGAATTTTCTATTAATTTTTGGGCGGCCCTAATAGATGACTTGTTGATTGGTCCTGTCGTTCTTCCTGGGAGGTTAAATGCGGACAATTACCTTCAATTTCTTATTGACGAACTGCCAGGTTTTTTAGAGGATGTCCCACTGAATGTTCGACGAGACGCGTTGTTTCACATGGATGGGGCACCACCACATTTCGGAATTGCTGTCCGAAATTGGGTTAACGTCAATTATCCAAGATGGATTGGTCGAGGTGGTCCTGTTGCATGGCCACCCAGATCACTCGATCTTAATCCCCTTGACTTTTATTTATGGGGGTATATGAAAAATTTAGTCTACGCGCAAGTTTCGAATACAAGAGAAGAGTTGTTGGATCGTATTCACCTGGATATATTTGGATAAGTACTTCTTCTGTTGGCTTACGGGCACAAGCCTGCATTCAACAAGGAGGTGGACATTTCGAAAATTAATTGAACTTTTTTATATAAAATCAGTTTTTATTGACTTTAGGATTGCATTTTTTTCATGATCTGACAATCACATTCATAGATCTGTAACTTTGAAACAAATAAAAATGGATATACAAGTTTTGCGTTTTTGTTACTTGAAAGTCTACTTTACACTCCTAAAATTTGAACATAACGATACGGGACACTTGTATAGCGATCTCGCCATTTTCCATAATTTTAAAAGTCGCGCTTTTACTTCTTACTTTACTTAATATTATTTCGTGCAACAATTTGTCGAATTTTGAAACCGTTATTTAACTCTGCAATAATATTCGCTTTAATATCTTCATTTATGAAAAGCATCTTTCAAATAATTTAATATCAATTTTGATAAATTACAAAATATTGACAGATAACTTTGAAGCCTCACTTACACCAAATCATTTTGAGAATGTCTATTACAGAAAACTGTTTTTTATCTACTTTTTTCTTTCGGCCGTAATTGTAATTAAATAGTTTGAACGTTAAACTTCTTTTAAAATAAAATTATTATATACAAAAATGTTTTAAATATGTCTATACGTTATATGCACGTATAAAGCTTTTGTTTCATTATGAAACACACATGTAAATAAATTTACATATCTGTAACTGTATACTTGGACAATACCTCGTATTTTCGGCATTTACTTCTGCTTAAGACATATGTTTCTGCCATTTATAGGCGTCGTCAGCTAAGCTAATGAAGCAATGTATACAAATGATACAAATCTTTATAAATCTGTATCTGTATATGACATTAAGCCGAACCGCTCATCAGATATAGCAAGTTTCATTCTATAAGGTGGCACTTATTTACGAGTGACATCTTACGGACGAAAGAGACTATACCAAAGAAAGCGATCTTTCGATTAACAAGCTATGCTCATACGAACCGAAAGAAATACGGGTAGTCCTTCTAAAACGAGCCAGGTGGCGGTAGATATACAAAAATGTTTTAAATATGTCTATACGTTATATGCACGTATAAAGCTTTTGTTTCATTATGAAACAGACATGTAAATAAATTTACATATCTGTAACTGTATACTTGGACAATACCTCGTATTTTCGGCATTTACTTCTGCTTAAGACATATGTTTCTGCCATTTATAGGCGTCGTCAGCTAAGCTAATGAAGCAATGTATACAAATGATACGAATCTTTATAAATCTGTATCTGTATATGACATTAAGCCGAACCGCTCATCAGATATAGCAAGTTTCATTCTATAAGGTGGCACTTATTTACGAGTGACATCTTACGGACGAAAGAGACTATACCAAAGAAAGCGATCTTTCGATTGACAAGCTATGCTCATACGAACCGAAAGGAATTCGGGTAGTCCTTCTAAAACGAGCCAGGTGGCGGTAGATATACAAAAATGTTTTAAATATGTCTATACGTTATATGCACGTATAAAGCTTTTGTTTCATTATGAAACAAACATGTAAATAAATTTACATCATCATAAATTTACAATCATAATGAAACAAAAGCTTTATACGTGCATATAACGTATAGACATATTTAAAACATTTTTGTATATCTACCGCCACCTGGCTCGTTTTAGAAGGACTACCCGTATTCCTTTCGGTTCGTATGAGCATAGCTTGTCAATCGAAAGATCGCTTTCTTTGGTATAGTCTCTTTCGTCCGTAAGATGTCACTCGTAAATAAGTGCCACCTTATAGAATGAAACTTGCTATATCTGATGAGCGGTTCGGCTTAATGTCATATACAGATACAGATTTATAAAGATTTGTATCATTTGTATACATTGCTTCATTAGCTTAGCTGACGACGCCTATAAATGGCAGAAACATATGTCTTATGAAAATACGAGGTATTGTCCAAATATACAGTTACAGATATGTAAATTTATTTACATGTCTGTTTCATAATAAAATTATTATGTTTATAATAAAACAAAAATCGTTAATCGTTAGCTTTATGTGGTGTATCCATGGGATACCTGGTTTTTAATTATTTGTATGCAATTATTTATAAATTTGTTTTGTTTAAATTTGTGGTGGTACTGATAAATACAGATGTAGGCGAAACAGAACGAAATAATTCGTCGGTAAAGAGAATTACTGATGAATTGGAGGTGGAAGCCCGTATTGCCGCCCGAATATTTAACTGCGACGGGGCCGAACTTGAATTTTAAAAAAAACATTTTCTAGTCTACGCGAACAATTAGACCGTTGTTTCTTTCACCCCTTTTTTATCGTTATACAAAACTAAGATTGTATATCATGTAAATGTTCATATAATTAATGAGAATTTAAAGTCACTTACCTATTAAAGTATCATCGGGTTCGCTGACATTCTGCACCAATCTACTTAGTAATCTAAATACTAGCGGTAAGACGTCCAAAGTTGCGTCGGATTTTGTAAAAACCGGCAGGCAAGCTGGTCTTAGCAAACCCCAAATCCGAATAAGAACTAACATCTCTCGCAAAACGTTCAGTGCTTTGACGTCTCTGAGAAGTTCGTACGGTTTTATTGTTGATGGCCTGCTATCAGGAAGTTTAATGAGCAAGTTAAGCGCCAAGTCTGCTATCCACTGAATGAGTTGTTGAAGACTTTGTAACGTTGAAGGTTCCACTGTAAATTCTTTCGCTTCCAGATGCATTAAGACGTTATCGATGTCACATTGGCCTTCGATTATTACACCTAGAATAACATGCAATGTGAAAAAGTATATAGTCTGTTCGCACTTTAGAAAATAGTACAAGCTCTTATGGAGTGCATCTCTTTCTAATTAATTTCATATTTATATTAATCACTTATGAACGTATCCTAGACCTATATTTTTTGGACTGTCTATAGCATATGACGCTACAGTTTTTGCGCAGTTATGGTATATTCCAAAAAGAGAGAGACAAATTTCTGAGCAAACCCAAGTGACAGTTGTTTCTTATTGGTCCAGAGCAAGGTAAAATAACACTGTAAAGCAGTCGCTTTTTACCATCAATTGTCAAATATCTTGATATCTTTATATTACGTTTACGTTTCTAGAGTTTTGTTATCATATTATTAAATTATTATCATTATTATATTACTTTAACTATTTTGCGGTGTAGATTAGTTCTTTTTATAGCTTCGATTTGAAGATTAATAGATTATATAAGTAATAAGAGAATTTCAGTTCTTGTAAAATTATAATTTTGTAGCTGTTGATTTCAAATATGGACGCAGAACCCAGCACCAGCGCTGCTAAAAGCACAAATGTGTGTTCTCCTCCAACGAAACGAGAGAAAGCAAGTCCTTTGAGTAGTGCTGAAAAGCAAACCGCAATAAATGCTTATAAACAACTTGTGACGGATACACCCGACATGAGAAAACGTGACATGAATAAGCAGATTTCTCAAGTACTAGGTAACTTTATAGAATGCAACATATTATATGTTGCATGTTATATATGTTACATATATAACATATCCCCGTCTTACAAGATATGATTGTAGGAATTTCAAGACCGACAGTAAATCGGGTTATCAACGAATAAAAGAAAACAGGAAAAACTTCAGAGCCAAAAAAGATAACTGGTAAACATTCTGTACTGAAATCTTTTCATGAGGCTGTCAAAACTGCTGTTCGTCAAATTGTTCACAACATGTTTCAACAAAATGAACTGCCAATGCTAGATAAAGTGCTGGCTCAAATAAGTAATAGCAGAGAACTGCCAAATATGAGTCGCTCAACATTGTACCGCTTAATGAAGTAACTAAATTTTAAGTGAGGATATTTATAGTAGGTATATTTGTATATCTAAATATAACTGTGGTAAATATTACAGATACCTTAAACATGGCAGACACAGTGTTGTTACTGAGAGAGATATCGTAAGATGGAGACGACAATATCTGAATGATATTTCATTATACAGACCCCAGAATAGACCAATTTTCTATTTAGATGTAACCTGCTTGAATGAGGGCCATACAGTGCAGAAGATATGGGTGGACACAAGTGTTTTTAAGCCATAGACAGGCCTTTGTGGAAGGATTTACAACAGGATTAAAAAATCCGTGTGGTAAAGAACGTCGCCCGATAATATTACATATTGGCAGTTCGGATGGTTTTATCGAAAATGGTTTGTTAGTGTTTGAGGAGACGAAAACCTCTGATTACCATGAGGAAATGAATGCCACAGTGTTTGAGGATTGGTTCTCTAATATATTACCTTATCTACCAGAGACTGCTGTCGTAGTGATAGATAATGCACCGTACCATAGCCGCAAGGCTGAAAAGACACCAACAACATTGTGGAGAAAAGCAGACATACAAAATTGGTTAAGAAATAAGGGGATAGAGTATGAGGAGGATATGATTAGAGCAGAATTGTTGAACTTAGTAAATATGGTCAAAACTAAATACAATTCATATGTAATCGATGAAATTGCAAAGTCAAAAAACAAGACTGTCTTTCGTTTACCTTCATACCACTGCGAGCTGAATCCGATTGAACTTGTGTGGGCATAAAAAATGAGGTAGCTGCAAAAATAGAACTTTTAAATTAAATGAAGTTAAGCAACTTTTACATAATGCTATCAATAATGAAACCGCAACAACCAGGCAAAAATGTATAAATCATGTTATTAAAGAAGAAGCTCGGATGAAAGATATTGATGGAATTATCGATGAAGTTATAGAACCATTCATAATTTCTCTCGGAGACGACAGTGGTAGTGATGATTCCATTTCCTCACCAACATCAGACTGCATTCAACAATTTTCAAATAGTTTATAAAATAAGATATTTTTGTTATTAACTTGTTAATCTGTTTTAATTGGAATTAATTGTCATACACTGTTACATATTATGTATTACATATAATATTTATCAGTAAGGACATGTACTATTTGACCTATTTTTCGACAAATAAATGAAATAACATGTGTTTTTTAGACAAATTTACTTATTTTAATGTGCTGTAATTACTACATTTACCATTCTGCTGTTTTAACCGTGGATTTATCCCTGAACAATCCATATACAATTTAATTTGCTACAGATTTCATATTTCAGACAGATTTTCAAATTTAAATTTACCGCGTAAAATTAATGATATGTTGTAATGAGGGCTGGGGGTCTGTTCAGAAATTTGTCTATCTCTTTTTGGAATATACCATAGGTGCCATGAGAAAGCGCGTGAACTCAATTAATCTATTTACATTAGCTAAATCTAATGTTTCATATGTAAATAATTTTTTATTCCAAATGGACAGTTTATAACAAAAAAATATATAGAAATTACTTGTTAATGAGTCTGCTGGACTTTTATCGTGACTACTCATCTCACTGGGCCTTAATAAACTTTTAAAAGCTGTTGAAATACTATGCAACATCAAAAATAATGTTAAGTCATTTGCTTTATTATGCCCTTGTGGACTTAACCTGCAAATAAGAATATGGATTAAGTTAAATGTTTTAATAATTCAAATATATATATATATACAGGGTGATTCTTAATATATACGACAAACTTTAGGAGCTGATTCCTGGGGTTATTTTGATCATAAAAGTTCATAAGAACATATGTCCAAAACCGCTTAGTTCAGAAGTTATACAATGTTTAATAGAAAGCAGTGGCGGCTCGTGCTAAAAATTTTAAGGTGTTCTGCAAGTTTTACAAAAAAAATTACCTTGCACGGGCAGTAAGAGGTTGTCTCCCATCGATCTTATCGTGCTTTCTTCGCCTTCCGCACTGAAGTAATGTATTTCTGGAACGATTGTCAATTGTCACACAAAAAAATAAGAGTCACTAAGCACTACTTTACTAACAAATTATTTCTTATAAATTAAATCTATTCTACGTTCTTTTCGATTTGCAAATTTTGTTATCACTTTGTCATTAAAATTGTCTATTTCGGAGATAAACTTTTTTTCGATAGATAGCATGGAAAGAGATGTTAAACGATCTTCGGTCATTGAATTTCTGAGAAACGTTTTAATTCGATTTAGTGTTGAAAAGCATCGTTCGGCCTCTGATGTTGTCATGGGAGTTGTTATTACAATTTCTAATAATTTTCTAGTCTCCTTCAACGTATCTGCCAGATTGTTTTTTATTAAAAATTTTAGAAGAGGTAGTGCGCCTTTTAAAGATCTACAATCAGTACTTGAGTAAATAACAGACAATTCAGTTCGTAATCTTTCTTTATCAAGGGTGGGATAATAGGAGCATGCGGAAGTGAGTTTGTCCTCAGGAAATTTACTGCAATACTCTCCAAAGCATTCCGAAAAAAAAGTGATGCCACTACTAGATGCTCTTTAAAATGAAATCGATCTTTTGCACAATTTAGAATAACATCACACACCTCTAAAGCCGAAATTCGATGATTAAATCTGCTGTTATTTGGACGTTTGCGTTTTTCTGGTGGTGGCTCATCGCTTATTAAATCTGTTTAGTCCATTTACTAATTTAACATAACTTATAAACAATGTAACCCGCTATTTTAATAATGTTCCTGTCACTTGGCTTTTGACACATTGTCGAAATTACTTCAAAAACGTCATCTTTCAAATATCTCAGTGTTATTTAAATTCTTTTAATAAAATTTGTATCGTATATGTTGTCTTTTCTTCGATCCTACCTTGAATAAATACAATAGTGAGTGTATTCTCTTAAATATTTAATCTTCCTTTCTTGTGATCCTTAATTTTTGGATTTTATATCACTTTATGTTTAACTTCTTTCTATAACAGCTTCTCTGTGCCTGTTTACTATTACTTTTCATTCTCATTGAACTTGTTATTAAATTCCTTCTGCCAATACTATTCTTATTCCAGTTATTTTTCGATTGTCAATTTATTACAAACAAAATGAATATGGCCATCGCAATACTACTACATTATATTATAACATTATTTTCTTTAGATTGACATTTTTAAATTCGTTATATCTTTTGAATGGAATGTCCGATTTTAATCATTTAAAAAGTATTTTACTGGTATTCAAATGGTCTTTAATAAAATATTATTTAATAGGATAAGAAATAATACAGAGGTATGGATAATATGGTTTGATTATTGTCGGCACTTTTATTAACTTTTAAAATGTAAAAAAGTAGTTATTGTGGCATAACTACAGTAGTTGGACATATGGTTTCGCGGACTTTTTTGTAGATATTAATACGTTCTATAATACTGTAGAACATTTTTTTGTTCTATCAACAATAGTTTCCGCAGCGTACGCGATGGCAGTTTTTTTGTGACTAATTTTTTCACACCTTGGGTTACATTAATGCATTTTTATTGGGGATATCTTTTTTTTTTTGAAAATGTAATATAGCCTATGTCACTCAGTGAAAATGCAGCTTTCTAATGGTGAAAGAATTTTTGAAATCGGTCCAGTAGTTCTTGTGTGAAAGCATTACAAACATACATACAAAAACACAAATGTTTCCTCTTTATAATATTAGTTTAGATACCGTCATATCGCCCTCGGCGGCCTCGGCGCTGGTGTAAATGCAGCGAAAATGCCTGGTAAAATCACGCATTGGTTTAAGACAGCCCCGGGGTAGCGGGGTGCGCGCGGGTGTTTGAAAGAGCTCTGAGCGCACGTACGTGTGGACCAGATAAGGAACAAGCGAGCGATCGCGCGAATTAGGTTGGTTATTCCACTGGTCGCCTATTGTATATTATTTGATAATATACTATAGGTATATAACCGGCGTTAAGTGTTGGAATTTCGGAAGCGAATATCTCGGCTTCTACTGATCGGATTTTGATGATTGAGGTGTCAAATTGTAGGGTTTGATGTCCTCTACAGGATGATGTAGAAAAATATGCAAATTTTTTGATATACAGGGGGAGAATTTTCACAACAATATGTTACGCTTTTATAAACATCAGAAATGTCGGAAAAATTATGTAAAAGAAAACTAGTTATAACTAATACAGGTTCGCCCGCCCAATTTTTTGGGAGCTCTGCAGCACTGCAGCGCTTATGCGCCAGCCGCCACTGATAGAAAGTTAAAATAATAAATGGTTTTATTATAAATTAACAAAATAATTAGTAAAACAAAATTAACTTATAGTAACTGTTGAAAATGACCGCCCCCAACTGCACTACAAGCTGCTATCCTCCGTCGTATTGACTGGCGAGTCCGTTCGAAAATACCAGGGGTATTTCGAATTGTTTCAAAAGCTGCTATAATACGATTTCTTAGTTCATCGACATTTTCCATGGGAGTCGTGTAAACTAATGATTTAAGGTGGCCCCAGAGAAAAAAGTCCAATGAATTTAAGTCTGGAGACCGAGGAGGCCACGGTTGTGGACCTCCCAGTCCTATCCACCGATTTGGATACGTACTGTCCAGAAACTCGCCAGCAAGTAAACTAAAATGCGCTGGAGCACCGTCATGCATAAAATACATTTGTAATCTTAACTAACATAAGAACATATGTCCGAAACCGCTTAGTTCAGAAGTTATACAATGTTTAATAGAAAGTTAAAATAATAAATGGTTTTATTATAAATTAACAAAATAATTAGTAAAACAAAATTAACTTATAGTAAATGTTGAAAATGACCGCTTCCAACTGTAATACAAGCTCGTAAACAAGTCTGTGCCTGTTTCTCTAATATGCGTAGTGGTCGCGTTGTCGATGCTAATCAGTTGGTGTTTACCAGTTGCTCAAGAAGCACGTGTTGTGATTATGTACGGTATTTACGAATTGTTTATTTGTTATATCAATATTTGTTAATAGTATCAGAGTATTCATTCAGTTTATTGCCAGTTTCTGTTTTCTAAAATGAATTATACGAATGCTGAGATGTGTGATATGCATTTCGTTTACGGTCTTGCCAATGGAAATGCGCGTGCTGCTAGACGTCTTTATGCAGAACGATACCCGAACCGTATCATACCGCATCATTCCATGTTTGCCCGTCTTCATCAACGTATTAGTGAAACGGGAAGTTTTAAAAAACGGACGACTGATAGCAGGCCCCCATCTACAGTGAGAACTCCACAAGTTAAAGAAATGGTATTAAATGAAATTGAGGAACATCCGACAACAAGCACCAGAAAAATTGCGTTTGATTTAAACATTAGCCAGGCCACAGTTTGGAGAATATTGAAAGATCAACTGTTGTATCCATATCACATTCAACGGGTGCAGGCTCTATTGCCATCAGATTTTCCACAAAGATTAGCTTTTTGTCAATGGATGCAACACGAAGTCGTACAAAATCCTAACCATTTGGCTCAAATATTCTTCACCGACGAGGCTACTTTCTCTAGAAACGCGATTATTAATTTTCATAATAATCACATATGGGCCGAAGAAAATCCGCGAGAAATAATGAATGCCCGTCATCAGCATCAATTCTCTGTAAATGTGTGGGCCGGAATTGTTGCAGATCACTTGTTAAGTCCACATTTTTTACCGATGCGGTTAAATGGCGAGGTATACCGCAATTTTCTTGAAGAGGAGTTACCACTACTGCTGGAAGAAGTTCCGTTGCAGTTAAGATTACAAATGTATTTTATGCATGACGGTGCTCCAGCGCATTTTAGTTTACTTGCTCGCGAGTTTCTGGACAGTATGTATCCAAATCGGTGGATAGGACGGCGAGGTCCACAACCGTGGCCTCCTCGGTCTCCAGACTTAAATTCATTGGACTTTTTTCTCTGGGGCCACCTTAAATCATTAGTTTACACGACTCCCATGGAAAATGTCGATGAACTAAGAAATCGTATTATAGCAGCTTTTGAAACAATTCGAAATACCCCTGGTATTTTCGAACGGACTCGCCAGTCAATACGACGGAGGATAGCAGCTTGTAGTGCAGTTGGGGGCGGTCATTTTCAACAGTTACTATAAGTTAATTTTGTTTTACTAATTATTTTATTAATTTATAATAAAACCATTTATTATTTTAACTTTCTATTAAACATTGTATAACTTCTGAACTAAGCGGTTTTGGACATATGTTCTTATGAACTTTTATGATCAAAATAACCCCAGGAATCAGCTCCTAAAGTTTGTCGCATATATTAAGAATCACCCTATATATATATATATATATATATATATATATATATATATATATATAACGTGTCCATTTAAGTATGAGACAAATGGGAAATATTTTTGATTTCACAGAAAACTTTATAGATAAGAAAAGTTCGTGCATCCTAAGAAACTTGATATTTTGTATTCAGGATTGCGTTGTATTACTTGGTTAGAGGAAAAATTAAAAAACATTGAAGTTGCCGTAAGAGTACGCTACACTTATTTTTAAAGATATCAAAAATATTCATTTAAAAATGTTGTTTCAAATTTCAAAATATGCTCAAATACGAATTGTTATTTAAAATTTCGAAAAAATAAAAATTAAATTATCGAGCAATAATAATAGCAAATACGCAATAGTTTTTAACATCCATCTATGTGACAGTAGTTCTATGGTTGTCATTTGTATTGTCACTTTACTAATAAATTTTATGTGATTGTCAGATCCGCTGTCACTTTAATAATTAAGTAATTTTAAGACAATTCATTAAGTTATTACCTACCAACTATGGCTGAACGGTTAACTATGCAAGAGCGAGCTGAATTAATTCTTATTTGCGGAGATAACTACAAAACATGTAGAGACGCAGCTGATATTTTTAATGAAAGACATCCCAACAAATTTATTAGTTTCACATAGATGGATGTTAAAAACTATTGCGTATTTGCTATTATTATTGCTCGATAATTTAATTTTTATTTTTTCGAAATTTTTAAAATAACAATTCGTATTTGAGCATATTTTGAAATTTGAAACAACATTTTGAAATGAATATTTTTGATATCTTTAAAAATAAGTGTAGCGTACTCTTACGGCAACTTCAATGTTTTTTAATTTTTCCTCTAACCAAGTAATACAACGCAACCCTGAATACAAAATATCAAGTTTCTTAGGATGCACGAACTTTTCTTTTCTATAAAGTTTTCTGTGAAATCAAAAATAAAAATATTTCCCATTTGTCTCCTACTTAAGTGGACACGTTGTATATATATATATTGATCTTTACCTATATAATGAAGTCTTAATACATAAGTAACTCTCGAAAAAGAATTGTTGAACAGCATTTGACTGCTTATTGAAACTTTCTGAGAGTCTATCACACAGAGCATCTAACATTCCAGTCCTCAACACTAATAAAAGATCCAGCCAATCTAATCCTGTTATCAGACAATATTCAAGTATTGTTGTAGTGTAAGGAACACTAAGAGGAATTGAACTGTCTATTTGTGGAGGTAGCTTGAATAAATGAAGATAACTATCAATATCAATTACTAATAGTACATTTCCAAGCCAGGACATGTCAATGTGTAAAATATCAGGTACAGTTCGGGGAGTTTTATGCATTGGTTCATCGCCCATTGGGGTTATGTGCAGATTAGTACTTGCTAAAGTCTTCAATGAATCTCTGTATAAACAATGCATTGTATTGTCAGCAAACGCAGCAACTATATAATTACTTGATACATTATTTAGAATTGTTAATTTGCTGGTTGCCAAAGAGACTACTTTATAATTATATTGGAAGTGTGATTGATATTGCCATAACTAAAAATGAAAAATTAAGTTATCTACAAAAGAATAAGAACATTGTGTAATGTTATAGAACAATGTAACATACAACTGTTGTAAGATACTTTGGTTCTGGTCCAGAAAGGAGTTCATGTACGGGAATAGCTTTCTCTCGCAATTCCCAAACTTGCAAACAACTTCCACCATCATTACATGCAGCAACAACTAGAGAATCAGCATCCTCACGCACTATCCATTTAATATGAGTTACATAGCTTCGTTTATTCTTAAAATTGAAGTGCTCAACTGAAATAGTAATCTTAAAATATGTTCGTGCAATTAAAGGATTTTATATTCACGATCTTTTCCCTCATCTAACAAGAAAAAACTGGGTAATGATTGGCTTGTCATAATACATTTATCCTCAGATCTTACTACAGATACATTGTAGCATTGAATTGGCATTGACGTATCTCCACTACTAACCGCTAATAAAAAATGTCCATCTATGAAGAGAAATACAAAATGAATAAAAAAAACATTGTTTGCTACATGAAAAGATAAATTTACTTTTGCCATAACATATATCTGCAGTTTTAATATGAATGCGAGTTGTGCCTAAACTTTCTGTTGTCAAAATCATAGGTGATTGAGATGTCGGATGTGGTAATAAAATAGATGCCAACATTCCAGTTGTTGTTAATAGTAATGCTCCACTGCATGGTCTTCCTCCAAATTGTTTAACTGAACAAGCAAATTTAACATGTTGAAATTTTTCATTGTATGAAGAACTGTCCTTCTTTTCTGGATTTAAACATATCTATAAATAAACTGTTGTATTGTTCTAATTTATATAAAATACTAACATATTACTTTTTTTCCTGAATGAAAAAAAGCTGCAGTTAAAATATGTTCTCCTTGGAAAACTGTTTCTAAAGCTAACTGCCAATCATTAAGTAAATGTTCTGTACTTTTATAAATTCTCACATGACCACTTTCATCAGCAATTAATAATAATTCTCCTGTAAAATCCCACTGAAGAACTGTTACTAATGTTGCATTTGATAAAATTCTGCAAATAATTTATATCACTATAAATCTTGACTACATTCTTATTTGGTACCTATGAGCTAGCCATGGAGTATTTAAATCAGCCACATATACATGTGATCCATATGTTCTTATTGTATTATCTTCAATAATTGTTTTTGTCGTAAATGCTATAACATTTGTACTTGAAATCGAACATATCAATAAGTTGTCTAACCTATAAATTATAATTAAATGTATTACTGTATTACAAATTAAATAAAAAGTTTACGCATAAAAAGCTTCGATTCCTTTTGGGGGCTTTCTTTTCACAGAAAATATATGATCCATTTACACCTTTTCAAATAAATATTAAATGTGTTATTGTGTAAATAAGCTTTATTTTCACAATTAAGATACAAAAAAGGTTAACACATATGTGTTTTGTAGGTTATGTACACAAATTTATCTGACACTGACAAGGATGTGGAGCATGACGTTTTCCTTGGATATTATTGAAATGTAGCGTTGTCATCAACCAACATAACAATAAATTAAAAGTAACTACTAGTAAAAAAACAAGGTTTCTTAAGGAATATTTAAAGAAAATTAATTGTAACGAATAAAAATAATAATAAAACTCTTGTCTAGAAATATTTTTCTTACAATAACTTAAGAAAAAAGGAAATATCTTTCTGAAAAATTTAGGGGGCATTCTTATTGTTATTCATTCTAGTTGGTACTGGAAATGTAACCGTTAAAGAAATTTGAAAAACTAGTTTTTCAAATACTCTGTGATACATAGTAATTGTTAAAAGAAAGGAAGAAAAAAAGTGAGTTCGATATGTTAAGTAATTAAACCGAAGGAACTGGCTAAACAAGTACAAAATGGATAAACTAAAAGGGAATTTGATTGATGAAACAATTTTAAGTACTCCTAAACCTTGTGGATCCTCTACATTAGAGAGAAAAGAATTTTTGCAAAGGATTGACAAAAAGTATGGAAGTAGAAAAGCAAATGGTGGTAAATTTGAAGAAAGTGATAGTGATACTTCATTAGGCATTATTTATGATATTAATAAAAAAGATGATATACTTGTGTCTGCTATAGATGTTGAAGATATCAAGCCACGATTACAAAGACAGCGACAGTTGGCCCAGGATACTTTGGAAAAATCAAGAATTGGTTTACCTGCTAAATATTTAGTTCCATCTGACACACCATGTTACAGAAGTAAAAAGACTTATAAAGATAGTACAATTAATGAGTCTGATCTTTTAAAATCACAATATAGTAAATTAAGAAACAGCATTACTTCAGACAGTTTTAATCCAAATGATGTATCCACTCCAAAAAATTCAAATGCTAATGTTTCTACTCTTAAACAACATGATCGAACATCAATACAAAACATAAATGAAATTGCCCAGAAATTACGAAACTCTGATGTAAGTGTTAAGGATGTATGTTCAGAACTGAAAAGATTTAGTGTCAATAGCTTTGGTAAACAGTCCGGAATCACAGATGTTGATAGTGGTATGTTTACACCTGCTGAATTAATGGAAGATAAACTTTTAGAAGATGAAATATCATGGCGCATGGAAAAAGATATGCCTACGAATTTCAAAAGCATTTCAACTATATCAAATTTCAATTATCAGGAAAATTACTGTGACAAATATTCAGTTGGAGGTTTCTTCCAAGGTAAAAGTGACAGTGTAACCAATGAATTTTTTAAGAGGAGTCCCGAAAAAAATGCTCCGATGCCACTTCTAGATCTTACAAATACATTATCAGAATATGAAGAGTCACAGAATAGAACAACAGATGACAGTGTAATAAGCACTACAGAAATTGATAAAATATTGTGTCAATATGGATTAGAGAATACCCAAGAAATTTTAAATTATTTAGAAAATAAAAAAGTCTCTCCAAAAAGTTTACCCGAATTAAATAGTACTGTTACATCTGAAAGAGATGTTGATGAGTTCATCTCAGCTAATAAAATGCAAAATAAATGCATAGAAACAAATCCTAAATTATCATATTTCGGACAGCCTTTAGCATTACCAAATCTGAAACATTATCCGAATATTGTGACAACATCTCCTACATTTAGAGACACTAATGATTCTTCTAGAATAAGAGTTAGTTATAATAATTCTGACAAAGCACTAGGAGTTCCAAAAAATATAGCAACTTCTATGAAAGCATCACCATCTAACTACTCAGGTTCACCTACAGAAAATAAAGAAAATTTATCTGATGGTGATCGATCATTGACATCTGTTAGAAGCAGCAGTAGTTTAGATACTCTTCCCGAAGGTAAATGTCCTATCAAAAGCAATCGTTTGGAACTTGTATGGGGTTGTTTGAAACCTGGTCGCTTCAGTAAGCAAGAGTTCCTAGTAATGAACCAACTAAATCAAAAAATACGAATGCAAGCGTCCGTGACAGGTTCCAGTTTTCGAATAGTAAAAGATTCACGTGATTCTGAAATGTTAAATACTACTTCATTTGTATTAAGACCAGCTGAAACGAAATCTTTTTCGATTATGTTTTGCCCAACAACCCTTGGTGCTGCTTCAGAAAAGATTAATTTTTGTCCAGTTTTGGGTGGTGAAGTGCGACATTCTAAGCGGCAAATGCTTGCTTTCTTTGGATATGGAGGTCATGTTAATTGTGATATTGTGAATGTAGCTAAAGATTCTACAGGTAAATTGTGGTTATCCCTAGGAAAGATCGAACAGATGTATATTGAACAAAAATTTATAATTAGAAATGGCGGGAGTCTATTTGCATTTGGTTGTTTAGATATAAACTCCAAAGGTCCATTTAGTTTCACTAATTTAAAGATAGAACCAAAAGAAGTCATAATTAAACCGCAAGGAGAAACATCTGTAACAGTAAGGTAATTATATTTTTTAATGTTTTAGTATATTTATTTCGCTTTGTCAGTTGCACCGAAAATGAATTGCAAATTTTCTTGACACAGCACAATTGAAAGACGATAATTATACTTAATTACAATAAATTTGTTTTTTTTAAATTGATCTATGTAAATTTCATAATCTACCCAGGTGGGTATTAACCCTTAAGTACTATTGTGTTTTAAGGTAACACAACTGCTATCGTGGAGTGTTTTGACACCCCACTCTTTAAAATTAATTATTTCGTTAATTATCTTTTTTTTTTCTACTTTTGAACTATCTGTGCAATAAACTAGTCTCTTATCTTGTGATTTGTTCAAGGAAAAACAAAACTTTATTCACAACAAAATAGAAAATTTACATTTATAAAAAAATATAAAAAATGTTCCCTCGTACAATTTTTTTTTTCACAAAAGTATCTGCAGTGTATTTTTAAGAAGTCTTCACTTTATCTACTGTTGGAAACCATGATCTTATTCTCTGTAAAAGAAAAGTTGCATTAATATTTTATATAAAAATTCTGACAATGACGTTGAGACGTATATTTTTTATGACAAAAATCATGTCGTTTTTTCATGCACTCAGATTTATACAAAATTCTTACAATTTACCTTTCTAAACATTCTCTGCATTCTATGAGTATCTCAGAATGGTCCTTGCAGACATGCTGACGACATTTATGACACGTGGTTTTTATTTTCTTGTCTCTGCTTCGTCCATAGATGTGACACCTTTTGTAGGTTCTTACAGGTCCTGCTTCTTGTGACTGTTGTGTATCTAAACCTAGTAAATTTTTGATGATTGATTTTAGCCCAGATGACAATCCTTTTATTTCATATCTCCGTTTTACGTGATCATTGACGAGTTCTCTTCCTAAACGAATATAAAATTCTCTTCGTGTCATATTGACTGTACCGTCTGAAGTGGTTAAGAAAATTGTATAACTGTTGACACGTGAAATGTCTAACATTGCTCCGAATATGGCCATTGGCCATCGCCTGGTCCGCCTTTGGCAGGAGTACGTCAAACACTTCTGGTCCAAAGCATCGACTCCTCCTTTGGTACCATTGTAGAAATTTATAATTTCTGGTTTCTCATTTGCTTCAACATTTTCGTTGTGATGCATAGACGAAACAAACAGAACACAGTTGTTTTTTTTTGGTACAAAGGAAACCAACGTATTATCGTGTGTAAATCCAAATTTATAGGAGTTTATTGGTATCTGTTTAGTTTGTAAAAATGCAGGTGGAATTTCGCGCTTATTCTTGCGAAGTGTCCCGACATATGTCAAACCAACCTTTTTCAATTCACTCAATAGTTCTATAGAAGAAAACCAATTATCTCCTGTAACATTTCGATTTGTGTTCATAATTGGAGAAACTAATTTCAATACACTACGTGTTGGAACCGAAAGTTTGTTTGGATTGGGTTCGGTTGTCTTGCCGCTATAAACAAATGAATTTATTAGATAATGCGTTTGTGAATCACATAGGCACATAATCTTGATGCCATATTTTTTTGGTTTACTTTTGATATATTGGCGAAAAGAGCAGCGGCCTCGAAATCCAACAAGCATTTCATCTACAACTGCATATTCGCTGCAACTGAAATTGTTCGTGCAGTTTGTATTGAAAATTTCATAAATGTTTGAAATTGCTGCAAGTTTATCACCATTGTCAATTCTGTTCCTCCTAGTTAGTTGATCGTCAAATCTCAGCGTTAACAAAAGAAACAAAAACCGTTGCTCAGACATAACACCTCTAAAAATATCTCTTCCCATACCATCCGATGCAAAAAGGCTTCTAGGGTCTTCGTGATTAGACTTGAACACTCCAGCCAGAATTAGAAGCCCCAGCAATGCTTTTAATTCAATCAGGTCTGTGTGTCCCACATAACTAGCCGTCGGTCCATAAGAAAAACTCGTTTCCGTAATTTTTGCATTTGTATGTTCTAATATTTCATTTAGGATTTCTTCCGTAATAAAAAGAGATCATGCTTCAGAAGGTGTTCTAGGAGGAGTATTTACTGCCGGACCCTTTGCTCCTGGTCGATGACTGACTATATTAGAGGACCTGATACGCGAAGCAGCAGGGGGATTTTTGGACCACTTATACCGATTTCGTCCGTAAAAGTAACTTGCACTCGCACTTGCACTAACATCATCCAAATCTTCAGTTTCGTCTTCAGATTCGACTTCAACCTCTGAAGATGTGTCGTGATCACTATGTTCGCTTGCTGCATCACTCAAATCATTATCATGTTCACCAGGGCATGCACTTTCACTGATATCATCGTAAAAGTTTGCAGCAAGATTTACTAACTGTTCGTTAGTCAGAAACTTTGTCATATTGTTGTTACTATTCAATATACGTTTTATGGAAGAGAAACAACGACCAATATTGACAAACACTATGGTTTTTTACGAACTGAATAAGAAATTTATTTGAGTCTTATATATATTGTACACAAACAGGGGAAATACAACTTTATTCAATGCTACATATAAAGATCCCCCAGGTCGAATGTATATGGGTAAATCCCCAACACATGTACGACATTATAAAAAATTCCCGAAGCCGAATGTAAACGAGTGAATCCCCTACACATGCACGACAAGTCTTAAACAAAAAGCTGTGATTCGCCCAAAAGAGGAAATGGATATTATCACTATAAAATTCTAAACAATGGGTTAGAAAAAGTTGCGCTATTTTTGAAAAAGTCGAACGTAACTGCTATCGTGGGGTGTTGAGACACCCCAAAGGCTATTTTTTGCTATAACTGTAAAACATTGTAAATAATAGATTATAGAATATTACACATCTCATTCGTATAGGAGAATACCTGAAACCCTAGAAAGGTAACAAAAATAGTTTCGAAGAAATTTAGAAAAAAGTTACCTCTGGGGTGCCGAAACACCCTACGATAGTACTTGAGGGTTAAATAAAAGTTGTAATCACATACAATAGGACATGAGTTAGAAAGCGACAGCAAGGTACTAACAAATAAAAATAAGCAATAATAATTCACTATTATAAACGTAAGTCAATTACTGGGTCAATGACTGGGTGAGTTTACTAAATCCAAAGGTGTTACACGTTTTCGATGGTATGTTTATGCACTATTATTTCAATGCCAAAGGATTTGGATGCGCTTCAAGGCGTGTCAGATACTTGATACTCGCGTGTTTTGCTTCCTCACGTATTGTTCGGATGTGAAGATCATGATGTAATGTGGCGTTCGTTACAAACCGGGGAACATTTGTAATTGATCTCAGTACTTTAGATTGAAGCCGTTGAAGTATTTCCAAATTAGAGACACTCGCGGTCCCCACAGTTGAATACCATAGGTCCACGCTGGCTTCAAAATCACCTTGTACACAATAAGTTTGCTTTCCAGAGATAATGAAGATCGCTGGTCAATGAACCACTGTAGTTTGGAGAACGTTAGTTCTGGCTGCTTTCTATTCGAGAAGATATGTATAGTTAGCCGTCTACCCAAATAGATTCCGAGATATTTGGCGCTTTCATTCTGGGGTATCTGAACACTCTTGAATGAGATAGGAGAACAAGTATCTCGATGTAATATATATGCTATATGCGTTTATTTTAGTTCATAGGTTTTTATTTTCCACTTTCTTTGCCACTTCTGGAGGCAGTGGCGGCTCTTGATGACGTAAAACGTGGGCTCCTGTACGGATGAGACTGCTTCGTTTAAGCTTTCATATATACAGAGAAGCGAGTAGATGCAACCGAAATTGAAATTGTCTCATCCGTGCAGGAGCGCACGTTTTACGGCATCAAGAGCCGCAACTGCCTGGAGGTTATTTAATGATCTTTGGAGATAATGTGATGCCGCTATAGGATCACTACTTGTAGCCAATAATGCTATATCATCAGCATATGTCGCGGTAGTTGTGGTATTCGATATTGGTATATCGCCAGTATAAATTTGATAAAGGTTAGGGCCAATAACATTGCCTTGGGGTATTCCAGCTTGTATTCGTTCAGTTTTGTCAGTTCATCTGGTACTTGACCAGAAAATATCTATCAATAAGATAGCTTTTAAGAATCTGATAGAAAGGATGCGGTAATTTAGATTTTAGTTTGAACAATAACCCGTCATGCCAAATCCTATCAAAAGCTGCTGAACAATACTTTTTTTCTACTACCCTTTATAAAAAGACATTTTGCGTCACCAAATACTGCAGCGAAAATTTGATTTGCGGCACTAATGAGAGAAAATCCCATAACGTGAACTTTCGTCCCTAGTGTCAAAAGTTACCTACTCAATTTCACCTGCGTCCAGCTGCCTGCTGTTGCTATATCGCGTCATTTTTAAATCACATCTGTTTGTGCTGTTTGTAGCTTTATCATGATTTTTGATTCAGAAAGTGATTTAGATATTCCCAATACACCACCAGAAATAGTAAATTAAGCTGAGAAAACCTATGCGGGCTTATTACGAGAAAAATCGAGAAAGAGGTATGAAGAAGTCTATGTAAAATTCATTGAATAGAGGGCTGATAATAGCGTAAATTTATATTCGGAAATTGTGCTGCTTGCATATTTTGCAAAATTGTGGGAAAATTTAAAGCCATCGATCTTATGGTCTACACATTCTATGTATCAATGATTAAATTATAACTAATTTAAATATGATCTATACTTTTGTAATTTTTAATTGAAAATAAAGTATTTTTTTACATAATTTTTCTAAAAATTTTAAAAAACGTGGTTACTCTTTGAAAAAAAAATAACGTTTTCATGGAAATGCGTTGACATACAGAAAACAACGAGTAGGCTAAGAAATGGAGAATAATTAATAAACAAACTTTTATTAAAGACATTTTGTTATAAAGTTCATAATTATACAAATAAACCGTCCATTCCATATTTTTGACTAACCCGGTATAATAATAGAATTATATAGGTTACATTAGTATGTTAGGTTAGGTTTGAACGCGAGATGTCAGTGTATTCCGCAACGGTGTAATACCTTATGTCACGATTTCTTGATGACGTGCATTGGAACTTATCTTGCCTTGAGTATAGCAATAATACCCTGCAAGTGTCTAGCAATATATATTTTTAAAATACGCTAATTTCCTAATCTTAAACCTAAGTATAAAGTTTAGATTAAATTCTATTCTTAACGGAATTTATTGATGCATATTTAAGAAACGTGAATAGCCAGGAGATTAAAAACTGGATATTGAATTCGTTCATTAATTAAATACAGTAGAACTCGGTTATATCGAACGCGCAAAAGGAAAAAAAATTGTTCGTTCAAAGCAAGTGTTCGTTATAAACGATTTTTAGTATTTTTCATACTTTGTATTTAAAATAATATTCACTAGAGTTTAGTTCATATAAACATATTTAATTTTCACATAGAACTAAATAAACATAGTAAATACATAGTTAGATTAAGAAAGTATAACTGTAGTATTAAAAAACATAATTTAGACAAAAAATAATTTGTGATTTTTAATTGAGAAGTTTTTTTTGTTAACATATCTTTTTCAATCTTACTTTGTAACAGATTAAACATGTCTTTTATACTATGATCTACATCTGTAAAGGTAATATAAGTTGATAAAACATTGAAGGCATTATACACTTCTCCAATGGTAGGTAGTCTCGCTGCGTTTTCTTCCATATCTGAATCTTCCATGACCTCTTGTAAAACATCTTCAAAAGAATTTGTTATAAGTTCTGCATCAGATGGAACTTCAGTAGTTATTAATTCGCTGTCAACATTTGTATATCTGGTCAAATCTTCATTGTTAAATGGATTATTAATGTTATTTCTATCTATCCACGTTGAAAGAGGAAGGTTATCATCATCTTCATCACCAGCATATTTTAAAATCCATTGTGATAACGAAAGATCATCATCCTCATCAAATAACGCATTACGCAGAAAACCGGCATGGCGGAAACAGTTTTCAATAGTTTTTGAAGTTACTCGTGTCCAAGCAGTATTGATCATTACTATAGCGTCTAGTAATGAAATGTTTAAATTCTTTTTATTTTCAAGGCAGTTAAATAACCGAGTCAAAAGAATTCTTTTGTAATGTGATTTCAGGCAGTAAATTACTCCTTGATCCATCGGTTGTAGTATTGCTGTAGTACAAGGAGGTAGGAAGACCAGCTTAATGAATTTTAAATTTTCTATATGGGGATGCGCTGGGCAATTATCCACCATTAATAAAATTTTTCTATTTTTGTTTTTTAATTCCTTGTCCCATTGTCTTAGCTCATTTTCAAACAATACAGACGTCATCCACGCACTTTTGTTTGATGCATAAGAAACGGGTAATTGATTACAATTTTTAAAACATCTAGGAGTCCTCGACTTTCCCACAACTAATAGCTTTCGCTTTTCCGATCCGGTCATGTTTGCACACACTAATACGGTTATGCGTTCTTTACTATGCTTACCGCCAACACATTTTTCCCCTTGATATTTTAAAGTTTTTTCAGGTGTTACTCTGTAAAATAGTCCTGTTTCGTCTGCGTTAAAGATATCAACATCTTCATATCCTCTTCTTAAATTCGGCCAAATGTCTTTAATCCAGGAGCTAACAGTTTGCTTTGACACACTTGCGGCTTCGCCATGTATTTTTCCTGCAACGATATTATATCTTTTTTTAAATCTGTCTATCCAGCCTCTGCCACATGTAAAATTAGTATTCTGGAGTTTTCCTAACTTTTCTGCTTTAAATTTTAACATTTCTCCAGTAATCGATGCACGTTGATTTCTTTGGTAGCTAAACCATCTTATTAAACCATTATCCACGTCTTTTCTTATAGGTTTTCTAATTCTTCTTAATTTACTAACATTTAAATTGATTGCTCCTTTTAACTTTTCTTTATTTTTTTAAATTGTGGACACTGTTGATTTTGGTAAATTAAATTGCCGGCTTATATCTGAATTTGAACGCCCTGCTTCTAATTCCGAAATAATAGATAATTTTTCTTTTATCGTTAACACTTTTCGTTTCACCATTATTATTTATGTATGTATAAACGTTAGCATCTACGTATGTATATCAGATCACAGTTAGACTACAACTAAAGCAAGAATAACATCTTGATCCTACGATGTACCTATACATATACAACGGGGAATTACCGAAGAATAACCGTCGCGATAAGGGTATGGTTCGTTATATCCAAGCGTCATTGCAGATATTTCTCTTAACAACTTGAACTTTAAAAGCGAGAGTTCGCTACAAACGAGTTCGTTATAAGCAAGCGCAAAAATATTGCGAGCATAGGATATTTGATCGGGGAAATTGTTTTTGTTCGTTATCACCGAGCGTTCGCTATATCTAGGGTACGTTATATCCGAGTTTGACTGTAATAAAGCAAGGTAGAAAGCGTCTAATATAAAAAGTAATAAATTTGCAAATATAAGGAATTTCACTTCTTAGATTATAGAGAAAGTTTTACAATTTAAATATGATAATTAAAAATTATGAAAATTATTGTTCTCGCGCTTAACATTTGTTTGAATAAAAAATTGGTACAAGAAAAATTTTTATAGCATTAATTATGAATAGATGTTGGTGAGATATTTTTTTTAACGAAAGACTGTGTAACAATAATGCACCATATTGCAAAACTTTTGTAGTGCGCTATTTATGAAGTCGAAGCTTTATTTTTATATCTATTTTCCTTTTTTTTACTAAGAATTGACTTATTTATTGCATAAGATATTCAATTTTCTTTTATTGACTGTTTGTCAGCTCTGTTTCAATTTTTATTAAAAATTTATTAAAAATTTTTACTTAAAAATTAAATCGCTTCATTTACTTTTAACCAAATACCGGCATTCATTCACGGGACATCATTATGTCTTGTACTAGTTAGGATTGTAGGCAGGCTATAAATAATAGTTTTTTTTTTAATTTCCAATAGGTATTATCCTTCGAAAGCGGACCTGCGACATTTTTTGAAGTCGGAAGTAGCTGAAATTGGTCACGTTAAAATCACCACAGGTGCTGAAGTAATTAGGGGCAGACTTCGTCGTCTACATAATAAATTAAAACAACAAGGTGAACCGACCGACCCAATAATTGAAAGACTGATCAAAACCTTTTCTGGTGAAAGAATGCCGTCCGATCTTAACTATCTCAAAGAATCCGTCAGCGCAGTGAAAGACCTTTTACAACAGTTGACCTTTAAGGAAATTACGGTCACTGTGGAGCAAGATTTGGATAGCACTTTAGTAAATCCCATTGTTGATATGGAGGAGACGTCTATGTATCACACGTTGCGTCAAGAATTAAGTACAACACAAACATTAGACTCGACCGCTATAAATAAAGGCAATCCGAATCATTTTACTGTTGAACCAAATACGATATTATTCACGTTGCCAATGAAACAAGAAGACACGATAATTTTACATTCACACACTTCGCAAAAAATGCATTTCGTAATTAAGACTGAACCCGATAGTGTATTCTCTGCTTGTCCAAGTGAAGGATATATTGGTCCATATGAACTAAAGATTGTAAGAATATCTTGCCAGCAGCTAACACCGATGACATCTAATCGTAGTGGCCATGTTCTTGTGTATGTTGAAAATGACGTTGTTAAAGTTACTGTGAAGACTGTGTTTGTTAATTTTAAATGATTTTATTTATACAACTTTAAAATGTTTTAACATATGATTATCATCTCGCAGATTTAATGTATATTTCGAGATATTGAAAATGACGTTGTAAAAATTACCGTGAAGACTGTGTTTATTTATTTTAAATGATTTTATTTATACAACTTTAAAATGTTTTAACATATATGATTATCATCTCGCAGATTTAATGTATATTTCTAGATATGTATTAGGAAATATTCGAACTTAAATTAAATATATGTATATGAATTTTATATATTAACTTTTTAAATTGTAATATCCTTACTTTTCTTATTGTTTATTAATACAGGGTCTTTCAACAAAACGTCATTTTAAATTTCGCGCCATTTTTGAACTGTCAACATTCAACTGTCATTGTGATGACGTTTGACAAGTAAAACCCAGGAACTTTTTAGATATGGATCGATATGCATTCACACAATGAATTGAAATGGTGAAAATTCACTACAAAAAAAGGTGGAAAAATTGCGGGCACAGTTCGTAAAATTCGTACGGCTTTTGATAATCGTGAAGCGTCTTCTCACACAGCTATTGGGAATTAACATTACCGATGGTGGCGCCACAATCGTCGCCAAGATGGCGTCAAATGGTAGAGTTCACGCGTTTTCTGTTGACTTGACACCAACCTGCGCGAAATATAAATGTCGTGTGTCGTGTGCTACAGACAGTCCAAAAAATATCGGTGTAGGAAACGTTCATAAGTGATTAATATATTCTTAATTATGGTATATTCCAAAAAGAGCGAGACAAATTTCTGAACAGACCCAAGTGACAGTTGTTTCTTATTGGTCTAGAGCAAGGCAAAATAACACCGTAGAACATTCGCTTTTTGCCATCAATTGTCAAATATTTTGACATCTTTATATTACGTTTACGTTTCTAGAGTTTTGTTATATTAAATTATTATATTTAATTATTTGGCGGTTTAGATTAATTCTTTTTATAGCTTCGATTTGAAGATTAATACGAGTAGATTTATGTAAGTAATAAGAGAATTTCAGTTCTTGTAAAATTATAATTTTGTAGCTGTTGATTTCAAATATGGATGCAGAACCAGCGCTGCTAAAAGCACAAATGTGTGTTCTCCTCCAAGGAAACGAGAGAGAGCATCTCCTTTGAGTAGTGCTGAAAAGCAAACAGCAATAAATGCTTATAAACAACTTGTGACGGATACACCCGACATGAGAAAAGGTGACATGATTAAGCAGATTTCTCAAGTACTAGGTAACTTTATGGAGTGCAACATATTATATGTTGCATGTTATATATGTTACATATATAACGTCTTACAAGATATGATTGTAAGAGTTTCAAGACCGACAATATATTGGGTTATCAACGAATACAAGAAAACAGGGAAAACTTCAGAGCCAAAAAAAGATAACTGGTAGACATTCTGTACTGGAATCTTTTCATGAGACTGTCAAAACCTGTTCGTCAAATTGTTCACATCTCTTGGCCAAAATGAACTGCCCACCCAAGATAAAGTGCTGGCTCAAATAAATAATAACAGCGAAATGCTCAACATTGTATCGCTTAATGAAGCAACTAAATTTTAAGTGAGAAGTGAGAATATTTATAGTAGGTATATTTATACGGGGTTTTGTCATTACAAATAGGTATAATGCATTGACTGACTTATTTTCATTTCCAATTACACATAGAAATAAAAATATGGTGGCGTAGGCAACCAGTTATACACCAGTCTGTTGTATTTGTAAAGGCAGGAGGTATAATAAATAAAAGGCGGTTGTAGGTTTTCGAACTTATATTCACAACAAGCTTACATTGACATCTTTACTCTTCCATTTATTTCTAAACAGTGTGTACCACACCCTTTTGTGTATCCCTTCAAATCCCCCAGAAACTAATCTTGCCAACTACCAAAGTTTATACACTCAGGATATAACACTTCCCTTTTCCACATGCAATTCTTATGCCTATAAATCTAATCTATTTGGTGGTTTTATTACTCTAGTTGATCTGCGTAGACTATTTTCAGAAAAGGTAGGTTCAAGTTGTGGGATCAATGGAGCTGGGATAAAGTTTGAGGTTTCTATTTGCATGTCTCTTGGTTGAGTTTGTATGGATGTATCATTCTCAGGTTCAATGTTGGTGTCATGATTCGTGCGTGAATATGTTACCATTTGTGGTGTATTATCACCAATTTTCCTTATTTGATCCTGATGTCTCCTCCATATCCTCTCATCATCTAATTGAATTTTATAGTGTAATTTCCCCAATACTTCCTTCATTCTTCCGAATTGCCATTTTTCTTCTCCACTGTAATCTCTGGCTGCAACTCTCTCTCCCTCTGTTAATTTTGTAACTGTGCCTTCTTGTAACTTCTTTCCTAGTAGGTTTTATAAGATCCAATCTCGACCTTATTTCTCTATTGAAAATTAGTTGCGATGGGCTTACTCCAGTAGTTTGATTTGGAGTTTTTCTGTACTGTAATAAAAACTGTGCTAATCCTAAGTTAATATCAGTACACTTAATTGCTCGAATTGCCTGTTTAAATGTTTGTACATATCTTTCTGCTAAGCCATTAGTAGCTGGGTGAAAAGGTGCACTCAATTTATGTATTATTCCGTTTTGCTTTAGGAATTTTTGACACTCTGATGACTCTGATGGCTACCATTATCGCTAACTAATATTGAAGGTATCCCAAATGTGCTAAAAATCTTTCTGCATATTTCGATTGTTGTTTTAGTGGTAATGTTTTTTATTGGGTGTATTTCTGGCCATCTGCTGAACGCATCGACTAAAATGAAAAAGATAATATCCCATAAAAGGTCCTGCAAAGTCAATATGAACTCGCTCGAAAGGATTCTTTGCATCTATCCATGGATGGATTACTTCCTTACTTCCTTACGGATTATTTTTAATTTTGTTGCAATTATAACAATTTCTCGATAATTCTTCTATGTCCTCCGTTATTCCTGGCCACCAGCAGTAACTTCTTGCCAAGAGTTTCATTTTTACCATGCCAAAATGGGCACTGTGTAGTTCATCTAGTATTGCTTTTCGAAATTTCTGTGGTATCACTACTCTTTGTCCTCTCATAATGACATTGCTTTGTAACGTAAACTCTTCCTGTTGAATACCAAATCTAGCTGAAGATTTTATTTTAGTTCCTTTTTGTAATCCTATTAATAAAGGTTTCAATTTCTCGTCTTCTGCAGTCTCGGTTGCTAAATCATGGAATTGTACTGGTAATGTCTGTATTTGGTGTATTTCAAAACAATCTGGTTCATCGTATACTTCCTCATTTTCTGTACTTGTAGGTAGTCTAGAAATTGCATCTGCGTTGCCATGAAGTCGTGTATTTCCGTAAACAATCTCAAAATCAAATCCTTGTAAAAATAAAGCATAGTGTTGCATACGACTAGCTGAAAAAATTGGTAACACTTTTCTCGGAGAAAAAATGTGAACTAAAGGTAAATGGTCTGTAAGTAATTTGAACCTTCTTCCATACAAATATTGATGGAATCGTTTTACTCCGAAGATGATGATTGCATATGCTTCCTTATCGATCTGTGCATATTTAGATTGCACATTATTCAATGTTTTTGAAGTAAATTGAATCGGACGTTCTGTACCATCCGGGTAAATATGTGAAAGTACAGCGCCTACCGCATACGGACTTACATCTGTTGCAAGTATGAGTGGTAACTGTGGATCGTAATGGGCTAAAATTGTTGGTGACTGTATTTGTTTCTTGATTTGGACAAATGCTTCATTGCATTTTGCTGTCCACTTGAACGCTACTTTGTCTTTTAAGAGATTATTTAATGGTAGTAATGTTTGACTTAGGTTTCTGAAAAATCTCCCGTAATAATTGACAAGTCCAACAAAAGCTCTTACCTCAGTTTTGTTTCTAGGTGTAGGTACGTTTTGAATAGCTTCAATCTTTTCCATCGATTTATGTAGACCGGATTGATCAATCGAATAACCGCAGTACTGTATCTCGTTTTTCATGAATTGACATTTCTGTAAATTAACTTTAATGTTGTAAAATGATAACTTACTTAAAACTAGTTGTAATCTTTCTATATGAGTTTTATCATCTGGAGCTGTAATTTTGATATCATCCAAAAATATAGATATTCCGGTTATGTCCTGTAGTATATTTTAAATCTCACGTTGCCAAATTGCAGGTGCGCTGGCTATACCGTACATTAACCTTGAACTTTGATATAAACCTTTATGTGTACTTAATGTAATGAATTTTCTATCTGATTCCCTAACTTCCATCTGTAAGTATGCTTGCGATAAATCTATAACTGAAAATTTATTTCCTCCAACCATTGCCGCAAATAAGTCATCTATTGTAGGTAAGGGATGTTCGTCTACTATAAGGTTTGGGTTTACAGTGATTTTAAAATCTCCGCATAAACGAATTCGTCCATTTGCTTTAACAACTGGTACGACAGGTGTAGCCCAATCTGTTGTATGTACTTTGGTTAGTACTCCTTCTTTAACCAATAATTCAATTTCGGTTTCTATCTTAGGTTTTAACGCGAACGGTACTGGTCTATGTTTTATAAAAACAGGTTTTACATTTTCCTTAACATTTAATTTCGCCTGAAATCAACTAGGTTTTTGTATGTACAGTAGTACCCCGTTATCCGCTGACTCCGTATCCGCGGTTTCAGTCATCCGCGATTTACCTATGATGAGCAGAAAACGCGTTATATCAATAAATATAAAAGTTATAGGAGCATTTGTCGATATATCGTCGTATATATGAGTCATCCCCTGAATTCGGCGCTCTCTTATGATAAGTTAATCAAGTTGGGACGTGCTTAAAGTGCCACTCGCTTTTACTTGTACATATGAACGCTCCTGTTAACTATGAGTTTAGTACTATTCGAATTGTCGGACAAGACAGTGCTTGCAATAGTTTTTAAATAAAACAAGTAAATTTGAAAATCATTTTAAAATGGCTTCTAAACCAAAAAGAAAACGTGAAATGCTCACTATTAGTGAAAAAATAAAAATCATTAATATGATTGAAATAGAAAAAAAATCTATTGCAACTTTAGCTAAAATATACAATAAAAACGAATCTTCGATACGAGAAGTGTTAAAAAACAAAGATAAGATTCGAGCTAGTTTTTCTAGTGCACCCCAAACTGCAAAAGTTGCAACCACAATACGAAATAAAGTGTTACTTAAGCTAGAAAATGCCTTAAATTTATGGGTGGAAGATATGACAAGAAAACATATTCCTATCGATGGCAAAGTGCTACAACAAAAGGTGTTGGTTTTATATGAAGATATGCAGACCCAAGATTATACTGAAGAGGAAGGAAAATCATTCACAGCAAGTACGGGGTGGCTGCATAGATTTAAAACTCGGTTTAATCTAAAAAATATAAAAATGACAGGGGAATCAGCGTCGGCTGATCATGTAGCTGCTGCCCTGTTTCCAGAAAAATTTAAACAAATTATTGCAGAAAAGAATTATCATCCTAAGCAAGTTTTTAACTGCGATGAGACTGGTCTTATGTGGAAAAAAATGCCTCAACGGACTTATATTCATAAGACTGCAAAGAGTGGACCAGGCTTTAAAGCAATTAAGGATAGACTTACCTTGATATTTTGTACAAATGCAGCTGGTCATATGATTAAACCCGGACTTGTTTACCGATCAAAGAATCCACGTGCTCTTAAATACAAAGATAAAGCTTGCCTGCCTGTGTTTTGGCAATCAAATCGAAAGGCGTGGGTTACGGCTGTTCTATTTACACAATGGTTTCATCAATGCTTTATTGCGGAAGTGAAAAGATATTTGGAAAAGGAAGAATTACCATTTAAAGTGCTGCTGATACTAGACAATGCTCCTGGGCATCCTGTGTCACTAGGCACAGAAGATAAAAATGTTGAAGTGCTTTTTTTACCACCTAACACGACCTCATTGCTTCAGCCCCTTGATCAAGGTGTCATTAGATGCTTTAAAGCCATATATATTCGACAGGTTTTCGAAATGCTGTATACAATGGCTAACGAATGCTCTGATATCGGGCTCATGGAATGCTGGAAGTCATTTACAATTGCTGACGCAATTCTATTTATCAAAGGAGCGATGGAGGAATTAAAGTCAGAAACGATAATAGCATGTTGGAAAAATCTGTGGAATGACATCGTTCTTAGTTCTGAAGACACACATGATATTAATTCACATCTAACAACGATATTTAACATAGCGCAGAAAATAGATGGAGAAGGATTTAACGATATAACCCAAGAGGATTACAAAAACGAAGAGGATCAAGTATTCACCAACGAGGAATTGGAAGACCTCGTGAAATCTTCTCCAGAAGCGAGTGACGATGAGGATGAGGGTCAACAAGAACCGCCAGCATGGACGCTTGAAAAATTTTCAGCGATATTTCGAACTGCTCAAACATTAAAAGAACAGATAGTAGAATATGATCCAATAATGGAACGCAGTATAAAAATTACTCGCACTATAACAGAAGCCTTGAAACCTTTGGAGGATTTGTTTATTGAAATGAAAAGACAAAAACGACAACTACCAATAATAATGTTCTTTGAAAAAGTCGACAAAACTATTGATAATGCACAGCCATCAACATCGTTTGCTTCGGATCTAAGTAAACAATCGACTGCTAACTTGGACTTGGAGGAAGATGAATGAATATGTAGCTCACGATGATAAAGTTTTTCTTGTTGTATATTTTCTTGTTGTGTATGTAAATATGTACTATATGTACATATGTATGAACTTATATATTTATTAAACTTAAATTCTATTTGTGCCACAGCACAAGAATATTTATTTATTTATTGTTTATTTATTTTAAATAAATATTATATAACTTATTTTTTCTTGTTTCATTGTTTTAACTTTGCTTCATATTTCATATTGTACTCGAAAATAAAGCGTTCGCTACTATCTGCGGTTTTCAGTATTCGCGGAAGACCACAGAACCAAACCCCCGCGGATATGGGGGTACTACTGTATATTCCGCAGGTTTCTGAGGTGCTGTTTTATCACAAACAACGTCGTACGTCTCGGGTCCTATATAGTGTAATAGGTATGCCTTTTTTACCTCCTCTTGAATATTAAACACTGTATAGGCACTTTTCAATCGTTCTAGCCATCGGTCAAATCTTGTTTTTGTATGATCAAACATTTCAATTGAAAATACCGTTGTAGTTGATGTAGTTCCCGCCATTATTTTTGCACGTGTATGTAATTTTCTTGTATTGTATTTTTACTTCTCCTCCGTAACACTTTCGTATTGGGTTCACTGTTATAAATTAAAGACGGCAGACTATGTGCCCACACTGTCAAATTTAATAATATAATTTAACAGTGTATTAGATAAAAATGTAGATTTTACAAAATTAGGGCAACTTTTTACCAATACTGAAGATCCATTGTACAGATACAAAGAGCACTTTAACTATGCAAATATAACATCTCTCAACGTCGAGCAATCCTTCTCAGTATATAAACATATATATACGTCGCTACGTACGAACCTTTCCGAGACTAATACAGAAACATATATTATGGTGCAGTTTTTTCATCGCGCACATCCGCATTTTTTTGCAACAATGTAAACATGTTGGGTAAGTTATTTATGTTTTTTCTTAACGTTTTGTATAGGGATTCGATACATTTATTTTTAAAAAATTTAACCGTGTATTATTAAATTTGACAGTGTGGGCACATAGTCTGCCGTCTTTAGAACTTATAATCCTCGTCGCCACTGTTGTATTTGTAAAGGCAGGAGGTATAATAAATAAAAGGCGGTTGTAGGTTTTCGAACTTATATTCACAACAAGCTTACATTGACATCTTTATTCTTCCATTTATTTCTAAACAGTGTGTACCACACCCTTTTGTGTATCCCTTCAAATCCCTCAGAAACTAATCTTGCCAACTACCAAAGTTTATACACTCAGGATATAACACAGTCACATTTTCAAACTCAATAATTTCTGTTTTTCGTTCAGAACAGTTAATTATCCCAACAGACGTATAACTTGTGCGAAGACAATTCTAAATATTTTTAACAAATTCAAAGAAGATGGATAGTATTTCTTCAAGGTTGAAATACTTACATCTAATAGTTATATTAGTGTATCAAAAAAGGTAGAAAATATATCAAAAATTGTAGGTAATAAATATGTTTCTATTTCTTCTTTATATTTAAATATTCAAATAACCTATAAGTGTCAAATAACATATACGTTGATATACAGATAGGTGTAAGTGTCAAAAAAGACTTTGACACGTTACTAAGATCTTAAGTAGCTTAGCAACGTCACAATAAAATGTTTAAAAATTGACTTTACAATAACTTCACTACTGTACCACTTTTTTTTTGCATTCGATAGTACAAATTAAATTTTTATGAAAACAATAAAACGAAGTTAAAAAGTATGACTCGCATTACAAAATTATCTATTAAAGAATTCTTATCTTTACAATATCTGTGAATAGAGCAATATTTTCATATAAACAAGGTTAATTATTTTGATACAGATTACGACGAACAGTTCTAAGAGCAAATAGCTTATGAATGAACTATTTATAATCAGAATCATCATTCACCATTAATACAAAAACTATTCTTTTCACGTTCACTGTATAAAAATATACTATATTTTTACAAAGTGAACGGTGAAGCGCTTATTGTTAACGGTGATTACACTGATTACATTGACCTGATATACAGGTTAGTTAAAAGTATAGAGACGGCGATTTATTGTCGTTAATATTCATTTTAGGGAATTATGTTCAATATAAAAGTTTGTTAGGATATTTTGATCTACATTTGAGAATATTTGAATTTTTTTTTCTTCAATTGTTTTTTAGTTACGCCTGTCCGCGCAGTTTTTTTAAATGGAAACTAGTAAATTTTACTCTACCATTCGATGGAGAATTTTTCTCTCTTTACAATAATATTTTTGTTTTTTTAAAATTCATTTTAATAACTTTTTTTATAAGAAAAGGCCGGTTCATGTGTTTAACAGATGTTCGGTACATCGCAGATAGACAGAAGCGTAGCGATAAACAAACTTGAGCGACATAATTTTATCAGTGGTTATTGTGTACGTCAAATCTTTGACAGAAATAATACATTTGTGCAATTTGTTGCTGTTAATATTAACAATGGCGAGTTTAAGTGAACATGAACGAATTGAAATACTTATGATGTTGGGTTATGGAGATAGACGCAGAAGTTTACAAGACGTTTGTAATTTATTTAATGATACGCATCCAAATAGAAATCCAATTTCTAAATCCGTTGTTGGTAAAACTTTAAGATGCTTTGAACAAACGGGTAGCGTTAAAGATTTGCCAAGGGGTGGTAGACCTAGAATAGCAAAAAGCGATTATAACAAACTGGATATTTTATTGGCTGTATCTGAATATCCCCATTTATCAACCAATCAATTAGCGGCCAATTTCAATATTTCACAGTCATCGATCGTGTCATTTTTAAAAAGTGAAAAGTATAAACCTTATAAGGTACACCTTGTACACGAGTTAACGGAAGATGATTTTGATAGGAGATTACAATTTTCTGAAGAAATGTTAAATATTTGCAATAATAATGAAAATTTTGTCAACAATATTCTTTTCTATGACGAAGCTACTTTTTGCCTTACCGGTGAAGTAAACAGACATAACTGCAGATACTGGTCATCGGAAAATCCCTCTTGGTTTTTGGAGCACCATACGCACTACCCCCAAAAGGTTAATGTTTGGGTTGGCATTCTAGGCGGTCATATTATCGGTCCCTTTTTCATCAATGGCAATTTAACTTGGGCTCTGTATTTGCAGTTATTGCAAAATGAAATAATACTTGCTTGTGCTACGCTCTATCCTCATGAAAACGTTTTTCCCCACAGATGGATTGGAAGACGAGGAACCATTGAATGGCCAGCCCGTTCGCCAGATTTAAGTCCTTTAGATTTTTTTCTTTGGGGATACGTAAAAAACAAAGTTTACAAAGATAAGCCCGATAACGTCGAAGATTTACAAATCCGAATTACCAGAACGATACAAGAAATTCCCCGAGATTTTTTACAGAACTCTGTTCGGGGTTTTGTAAATCGATTGGGTCATTGTCAAATTACTAATGGACGACAATTTGAACACTTACTTTAATTTACTTTGTTATTAATTTGTTTAATTTTTCTTGTAAAAAAGTTATTAATTAAAATTATTTAAAAAATACAAAAATATTATTGTAAAGAGAAAAAAATCCTCTATCGAATGGTAGAGCAAAATTTACTAGTTCCCATTTAAAAAAACTGCGCGGACAGGCGTAACTAAAAAACAATTGAAGAAAAAAAAATTCCAATATTCTCAAATGTAGATCAAAATATCTTAACAAACTTTTATATTGAACATAATTCCCTAAAATGAATATTAACGACAATAAATCGCCGTCTCCATACTTTTAACTAACCCTGTATGTATCAAGTCACTGTAACGGTAATTATAACAAACACTGCTCTTTTGAAATCACCGTTTGTATTTTCACTGTGGATGTAAAATCACCGTTAAAATCATCTCCAAACTGTCACCATAAGTGAACAATGCATGCGCTCATACGCACGACGCAACGGTATCTTATTATCTCCGACTTATATTTTTAGGCGCTAAATGGTAACCAAGCAAAACATGAACAATATCAAAAATCACCAGATATTATAATAATTTAAAAAATAATCATCAAGTAATTCAAAATTAAGAAAAAAATAGAACTGGTGATAAATCACTAGCATTGGCAACACGTGTTTGGTGTTTCACCATTCACCGTTTAGGATCATACACTTCCCTAAATTAATATTTGACCATTCTCAGTTTAGAAACGCTAACTTGAGTATATAAAGACAAATAATACTGGCTTAATTTTTTAATTAATTTAAGTGTAATATAATGATCTCTATCGTAAATGTGACTACTATTAAATAAAGAACTTCAAATTGAGAATATTCATATTATTATTCTTCTTCTTCTATTTTGGGTTGGACGCCAGAATGTCCAGGCACTTGAGCACACTGCTCTTTGTACTATCTCCAATAGATCTCTCAGTTCCACTCTGTTAGTCTTGTGTCCTCGATAAAAGTCACTATCCTCCTCAGGATATCTTATCAGGAGAAGTTTGAGTACACTCAAAGGATCCCAAAATATTTCTGTCTGAGTTCCTTCAGTTCCTCACACGTGCATATTACATGAAGGCTAGTTTCCTCTTGTTTTTCACATCTCCCACACCAGGGCTCCCTAACCAAGCCCATGCTGTACAGATGCTTCCTTAAAGGACCATGTCCGGTTATTAACCCGTTAATTAGTTTAATTTCTTTTTTGTTACTACGAATTAGGTTTGCTGAAAACTTTCCGTCTAGCTCTCTTAGTAGTGTTTTGGTATGGAGTTGACCTTCCGTTAACCTCCATTTATTTTTATGTTCTTTTTCTAGCCATAACCAGATCTTCCTTTTAGCGGAATCGTTAGCGATTCCACATACAGGTTCTGGTCTTATGAAGTACCTATTAGTACCTTCTTTGGCCAGTTCGTCGGCTATCTCATTGCCTTTAATTCCCTCATGTCCTGGCACCCATATCAGCGACACAGTATTGTCTTGTGCCAGTTTATTGAGGACCTGTTTACAATATTTCACCAGCTTAGACCTGGTAGATGGGTTTATAACGGCTTTAATAGCCGCCTGACTAGGGCACATTCCGCATATGCCTGCACCTGCCCCTTAACTGGATTGTGATCCATCAGTGTACCAGGTGCCGGCACCACAATCGCTCGAGCGACTTTTTGCCTGTTCCCTGGTCGGTATAAATATGTTCAGCTTAGCTGTAAACATAATCTCAGGTGCCATACTGTCCGCCGGCATTTGAAATATCGCCTCTTCCGGTATAGTTCCTGTGATATCTGTATGGCTCCCTACAACCTTATTAGGACACCATACGTCATTGGCCTTCAGCCTCAGGATCACAGCCATTGCCTCCGCCTTTACAAATAGGTCCAGCGGAGGCAGATCCACGATGGCCTCCATGGAAGCGGTTCCCGTGCTGTTCATAGCTCCCGTGATTCCCAACAGAGCCTGTCGCTGGAGAGTCGTGAGGAGCCCCACCGACGATGTCCGCTCCGTCCTCCTCCACCAGACAACTGCTCCATAGGTAATCGTTTGTCTTACTACCGCTGTGTACAACCAGTTCCCCTGGGACACTACGACAATGTCATCGGCGAACTCCTGCGTCCATATTCCCTGTCATTTAATGAGGAGATTATCCACTACTAGGCTCCATAGTAACGGTGACAATGCGCCTTCTTGAGGACAACCTTTTGTTGTCCTCATGGAGATCGTTTTGTTTTGCATTTAGGCATGAACTACTCTGCTACGCAGCATGTTATGAACATAAAAACATAATTACTTATAAACTTTTTCCTTTACACTTTTTTGCTAAAGTCAATAATAACCGCGATGTAGGCGCCGGACAAAATAGCAAAAACGTCGTTTTTGGGATATATTTAGTTAGCCATGCATTTTTTTCCAAAAGACAAGAAGCTCATTAAAAAAATATGTAATTATATACAATTAAATTTTTATGAAAAGAATAGAACGAAATTAAAAAGTATGACTCGTATTACAAAATTATCTATTAAAGAATTTCTATCCTTTCAATATCTGTGAATAGGGCAATATTTTCTTATAAACAAGGTTGATTATTTTCACCAAGACTACGGCAAACAGTTCTAAGAGCAAATAGCTTATGAATGAATTATTTATAATGAGAATCACCATTCACCATTAAAGAAACAACTACTCTTTTCACCGTTTACTGTATGAAAATATACTATATTTTTATAAAGCAAACGCGAGCGGTGTAGCCCTCACTTATTATTAGAGTGGACCAATCCGGAGCGAAAGCAGAGGCGTGACTAACGAATTGGTTCCCGCGTGCCCCATCGCACATACGATTACTTAGTATGTTGTTCACGGTCATCGTGTGTACACGTATAATAGCAGCAGGAAATTGTATTCTTGCGTACAGTAAAAAAACCGCTATCATCAAAGTTAGTCAATAGGTTTATTGAGAACCATCCTAGTTTATCTTACAATGGGGTAAATGTTTAGTGTGCAATATATATATATATATATATATATATATATATATATATATATAATGTATATATATATATAAACCATTTAACAAAATCAAATTTGCAATGCCACGTGCATAGCGCAAGACATAAAGATAGAGACACTGGGGCCGATACAAAATACGAAGTGTTCTTATTTGATTTGTGTACAATGATGGTTGTGTGTAATTTGCCGTTTACTTTGTTACCCAATGATTCCTTTATTTCATTTCATGAAAAATATGGCAATGTAGAATTACCGAGCTGCACACACTTACGACGTTATTTAAAATCTGTTCGGGTACATTTAGAAAATAAAATTAAGGCTGATCTGAAAAATAAAAAAGTGTGGTTGAGTGTGGATGAAACAACTGATAGCAAAAAAAGATCTGTACTTAATGTTATGGTGCGTAAAATGGAGCCAAATCAATCGCCATCCTCAATTTTATTAGCTAGCAGACAAATAGAAGAATGTACTGCGCGGGTAATTTCAAAAGTGGTGTTAAGTACATTGGAAAAATTTGAAATTTCCAGAGATCAAATCCTAATGTTTGTGACAGATGGTGCCGCAACAATGCTTTCTGTAGGTCGGTCTCTTAAGGAACCGTGTGGTAACTTTTTACATATTACATGTAAAATCCATGCCCTACATCTTGTAGCAGAACGGATCCGTAAATGTTACCCAAATGTAGATGCGTTAATATCGAGTACAAAGGCAGTATTCCTGAAATCTCCAAAACGTATTCGGAAATTTCACGAATTGTGTCCCCATACCTCTGAGCCACCACAGCCGATTCTGACACGATGGGGAACATGGTTGCGAGCGGCATTTTACTATCATAAATATTTTGAGGATGTAAAAAAAGTGGTTTTATTATTAAATCCGAAAGATAGTGCCGCTATCGAAAAAATTTCAAAATAGTCAGGTTAAAAGTGATTTACAAACTATTCACAACAATTACTTCGGAATAGTGCAAGCATTAGAAAACCTACAAAATTCTTCGATATCGTTACAGGAATTAGTGCTAGTTGTGAAAGATACACACGCACAGCTATGTTCGATAGAAGACGCAAGAAATGAGTGTATTTTAAGTAGGTTTGAAAGTGTTTTAGATAAAGATTTAGATTTTGCCAGACTTAGACAAATTTGTGAAGGTTCGTCTACAGATGTGTTAAGTTGCTTCAGAGATTATTTTAATTATGCAAACATCACATCACTAGATGTGGAGCGATCATTTTCTTTATACAAGCACATATTTTCCTCACGGCGGACGCGTTTTCGAGAAATAACTTTGGAGACGCACCTTATGTTAACAATATTTCATCGCGCTTCTCCAGATTTTCAAGTCACGGAAAACGCATAAGACGATAAGTTTTTTTTTAATCATCTAATTATAGCAAACGCCAATTAAGGAGGAGCGTGGAGGGGCAAGTTCGCGCAGAATTAGAAGTAGTGGGGAGATTTGTATTTGGTTTTACATCAAATGTCAGATAATTCTAACCTCTGAGCGTCTATCACTTTATGATCCCCTAGCAAAGACATTATGTTCCATCAAACGTCAATGACAAATGTATTCTGACAATTACTTGAGTATTGGGGAGGACGTTTTTAAAAACGGCTTCTGAGCACCCCCTCCTCGCGCCAACTTAATTGGCGCTTGCTATACATACATTTTAGATTTTATTTTTTATACGTATCATCGAGAACCTTTCATAATCTAGAAAAACCGTCTTACATTTTTTTTTGTATCTAACATAACAGCACCGTTCGTGATAGTATATCTCTAGATATTAATAATGTTTCGCATGCGGGAACCAATTCGTTAGTCACGCCTTTGCTTTCGCTCCGAATTGGTCCACTCTACTTATTATTGTTAACGGTGATTACAATCACTGTTAAAAATCACTGCTCATTTGAAATCACTGTTGGAAAAATCTGTCTCGTGCGTTGCCATTTTTCTACATCAGCACTAAACTTCCCAATTGACTAGTAATTTCTATTTTACAGTGAAAATAATTAACTTTAACAAATTGTTTTGGTTGTTATAAGGGAAACAATATTCAAAACATTTGTGGTATTAGACTTTATTATTATATGTAAAATAATATAGCACAATAATTACAAAATTATTTGTTAAACAGCCATAGATTTCATGCGCTTTTTTAAAAATAACCTATGGACTTATTACAAAGACATATTTATATATATCTATATATATATATGAATATAAAACACAAACAAAACAAACACAACATACGGTCAAGGCACATTTATCTTGTTTTACACTAATTTTATTACGTGATTATCTATTGCGGAATTTGGTAACAACATCGTTATCATAAAAATAATTAACGACTCATTATGTATGCATTTATTTATATTGATATTGCTCCAGTGACCATACTTTGAATATGATTATAATATGTGTGTATTTTATTATATAAAAATATCCTTATTACCTAACCCACTAAGTCTACTACAAGAAATGTTATTTACATATTTATAGTCACATAAAACACATTATTTATAAGTATATAGCACCATCATGCATTGTTATTTCATTCAAAATATTGAGGTATGATCAAAGAAATAATTACGATAGCATTTATTTAATCTAGTCGTGAACATACGGATGAAGGTATATGACGATGCGGGATTCTCTAAAAAAAAGATTAACAAACAGGTCTCTAGAACAAGAAGCGATTTGTTTAGTGGATGTGAACGCGCAAACAAGTTCTATTCCAAAAAAAATTACAAATGTAGCGTATATATAACATTTTTTATTATAAATGTTTACTCTTCAAACAAATATGCATTAAAATCTATGAATTGTATCAGGCATAAGCTTTCGCGAGAAATTTTTAATACGTGCAACAAAACTATACAAAAGTTATAATTCTTTGTTAGAATAATATCTTACGATTTATACAGATCAGCAAGTAGAACTACCGTGCGCTGGATAATCAGAACAATTCTAAATTAAACGATACTTGCCTTCTTATGAAATATGTAAGTACTAAAATATTACTAATTTCATAGTTAATTTTTGAAAATGTCAAATTAATTACTATCCAAATCACATATTGGCATTAGCATCAAAAGTTACAGGGATGGAATAACTTCCTCATATTTATTTCCGACGATTTAGAAGACAATGGAAAAAGTGAAAATTCTGATCAGATGGTAAGGAAACAGAATAACAATAACTCAAGGTGTAGATTAAAATTTTATGCCTCAACTTATACTCATTGTCGAAGAACTTTTAACTACAGATGTGGCGACTTTAGAAGAACACAAATCTCGAGGAACATAAAAGGAATGTGAGAATAATCGTAGAATGTAATAAAAACATTGATAGAAACATTTTTAAAGGATCACCTAAAAAATTGTAGGATACAAGTGCGCCCTCTATGAATGCGTCAATATATTTCATGTTTGTACTTTAATGTTGTTTGGTGTCGCAAGTGTGTCGCCCTCTATGAATGTGTCAATATATTTCATGGTTGTACTTTAATGTTGTTTGATGTCGCAGGTGTGTTTAATGAAAGGTTTTACAAGTGTTTATAATAATATCAAACGTATTTACATACCGTGAGTTTTTCTTATCTCTATACATAGCCTATGTTCAGTTTCAAAAAGAACGCTTCAATGCATGGGAATGTTATGCAACCAACATCGCTCGATTATGTTTCGACAAATGTCAAAATGAATGTCAGGAATGTGCATAAACGAAATAACATTTTAAATATTTTAGCATTTGACATTTGTATCCACCTAATTTAAAAAATATATATATATATATAAAAGATGAAAAAATAGAAATTTCGAACTAGTATAAAGCTGGAAACAGTTTAAGGAAAGTGCGGGATCTGTTTTCTATCAAATATCTTCACAGGCCCATTCTATCTATCGGAAAAATTCAGACGATTACTAGGAAATTTTATTCTGATGGCTCCACAATAAATACACACAGAAAGAAAATTAAAACCCCCCACATTCTTTCAGGAGATCTAAAATTAAATGTGTTATGTTACATTGAAGAACGCCACATAACACCATTAAGTAAAATAGCACAACAATTTAATATTTCGAAGATGTCTGTATTTAAAATTCTCAAACAGTACAAATACAAATCTTACAAGTTATCTAATTACCGACAATTATTTCATGAAGATAGAATAAAGCGTGTTGATTTTTGCGAAACACTATTTAATTTATTAAATGAAAATCATAATATGTTGAAGAAAATACTTTTCACTGATGAAGTGTGTTTTTCTTCGAACACGTATTGTTTCTCGATTTGAAAATTTAGCCATTGAAGGTTCCTGGTTGCAAATGGATTGAGCCCCAATTAATTAAATTGCAGCAATTACAAATTTTCTAAATTCAAGTCTTCCTGATCGATGGATAGGGAGGTTTGGTCTGATAGTTTAGCCGGCTCGTTCGCCAGATTTAAAATTACTTTTCTTTGGAGATACATTTTCACTAACAGTGAAGATTTATGCGACGAATTATGAACTAAACCGGATTTTTTAACACACTCTTTGCAGGAATTTCATAATCGACTCGCATATTGTATGGAATGTGGAAGGTGGATATATCGAATATTTATAAAAAACTTAAAGAATTATAAATAAAAACAAACCTTTTTTCAATTTACCATAAAATTCATTTTAATATTGTTTGTGTAAGTTTAATGTTAAATAAATTATTTTCACACTTTGCTGGCACTGACAACTAAAATACCTTATTACGACAAGTGATGACACTCGCATTGTTGGTTGCATAACGTTCCCATGCATTGAGTATTTATTTTAAAACTGAACATAGGTGTATTCATGTGTTATGTAATATGTTCAGTGATATAAACAACTTACGGTATGCTAAAGATGCTGATACTATATTTGTTTACCGGTTTTGTAATGGAACTTTGCTGCTCATACCGTGAAAGATTTTCTAAGTACAAGTACCATATTCAAAATTGTTTACCACTGCTTACAATAAATTGTTTAAGACAAGTATAGTACCCAACAGTCGTATTAATTACGAATGTAGAATTGAAGTAAAAGCTAACTTTTAGTTAGTAGCATTTAAAGAATTTCTAATCGTATTGACGCTCTAGAGACGAGAATATGACGCACATTACATCTGCGTGGGCTTTGTTCCGATCAATTACAACAAGTTCAATGCATTCAAATAAGAGATGGAGTGAGACGATTGGAATTTTATAAGGGGCTAATTGCTTGTCACCCAATAATACCATCGATACTAATTTAGTTACTTTTACTCGTGGCAATGTCAAAAAAACATTCATAATTCACATCGGCGGTCTATGTAGACAAAGTACCCTTCAATATAAATGTGTGGTGTGATATAGTAGACAATCACTTAATTGGTTCCGTTGTGTTACTAGGCTTACATGACCCACTTATCTATATTTCTTTTGAAAATAAACTTGTATTACTTATTATTGGAGAAGATTCATTTAGCTACAAGAATTGAAGTATTTCCAAAATGACGAAATTTTGTGACACAAATTTTAAAATCGCCGAAAGATAAATAGATCTAAATGGTTAAGTTATCTAGTCACTAAAATCCCCTAGACCTTATACTAAATATGTCTGTAGGAATGTATCAGAAGGAATAGTTAGAAAGAAAAAGTAAATATAAGAAATGAATTGCTCGCATTAGGAATAATTGGCATCGTACACGAATGACAAAATTACTTCAAAAGAGCTACGTCTGGTTTTGTCAGAAGAATCGAATCTGTATTAAAATCGGTGGTGGAATCTTTAAATATCAACTCGGTGGATAACATTCATATTGATGAATCGCTGTAATAATTGAGAATTGTATACATGCTTATATGAACTATTTAAATAAAAATAGGGGGGTTTACTATCACCTCCAATATTCTAAAATATTTCTGAAATGCCTCGTAATAATAATAATTTATTTCATTTGGTGCGTGAATAACCTAATTAAGTTATTTTCAATTGCAAACTTTGTTATTAATTTCCAATATTTATTATTTTGAATCGAAAAAGATGCAGCATTTTTTACGTTTAATAAAGGCACGTTAAAATTTTTTTTTTAAATTTTTAGAGTGTTTGAAAACAGTTGCGTAAGAAGGTATTTTTTTGGAATAGAACGTCCCTGAATGAAATGTTACATAAAAAAATAACAACAAGAATAAGAACCATGTGATATTAGTAGTACAGATCAAATTCATTTATTTTTTTAAACACATACACGTAGATTAATGATTACAATAATCGCTAAGTACGTTATACGATTCGAATTCTTTTTCACTAGATGTACCGCGCACGTAATGAAAAAGAAATAAAATCGCGCTGCCAACATACAAAATATTAAAACCAAAAAAAACAAGAAAAATTCTTCAGCCAGAAATCGACGATGTTTCCTCTTTAAAAATTGCATAAAGTCTATAAGGCACATCGAGAATATATTAATAGTTAACTCTAATTGTGTGTAATTAACAAGAAAAAATACACCGTCCATCTCATCAACAATTTAAATACCTTAAAATGCGCGAGAGAACAACAATACAAAAATATTACGTAATTCTCGGACTGTACAGCAGATGGCACATGGTATTTATATACTTTCGTCGTTCGAAATGCCGAAATCTCTTCAGAATCACAGTCTTTGCGAGCTTCCCGATTTTTTGCTCTTCTTGTTTGTCTTGAACCATCCCGCTGATTTTTCAGGATCTCTTGGTATCGATATAGACCTTGATATTTCACGATTTTCTTCGCGGCTCTTCCTACCACCTAAGGATTCAACCGACATACTTTTCGATGACATTTTCTTGTCATCGCGATTGCTGTATCTGTTGTTTTCTTTAATTTGGCGCTCCTTCTTCTTGTATAAGGTTGAATTCGATCCTCTAGGTGCTTCTTCTTTAGATCGCTTGAGTGTAGAAACGTTTTCTTTGCTCTTGGATTTACGATTTAGAGTCGAAGCGATATTTTGATTTGATCTCTTCGTTTCTTGCGCTTTTTTCTTCAGTGTTGATGAGTTTTCTTTACGACTAGATCCATTCTTCACGACTTTTTGTTCGTATTTACCGTTTCTCGTGGAGGGCTTGGGATATTGCGTGTAGTCTATGTCCAAGGTTTCTTTGTAATGCTTTGGCCTCCATGGTGCCAGGACGGAGAAGGAACGGCTTAATGTTTTTACCTGAGGTTGTATACGACTTGAGCTGTTCGAAGCTAATTCTTCTCTGGACGCTGCTCTTCTGCCATTTCTTAAATATCCTGGTCCTGGTATATCACCAACTGTAACAACAATGATTGTACAATTTAGTAGTTTAAAGAATATGAGTGACTATAGTTAATACACTTATTTGGGATATGTATCATTTTCTGCTTTTTAATTTTTGAAGGTGTAAATTCTCTTTGCTGTTATGATCAAAAAATATTATTTTGTTCTTGTTAACACTATATATGTCATGTCGTCATTCTCAGAAGGCAATAGTAACAGTGTCGAACATGGGATACAGTAAAGCTAATAAAAATCGCTAAACACTTTACATCCTCTCTTTATATCTATTCTAGGAAGTCATACAAGCAGATATATGGAATTGGACTTTTATCTACGTTGTAAACGTTATTTTTAACAAACAAAACAAACACATTGAGAAAATTTTAGTTTACTTCTATATGTAGAATAGTCAGTATGTCACAGTATATTTAAGTAAAATAGTTTAAAATATATGAAACGTAAAATTGATGAAAACAATGTGTAAGTAACATTTCACATATATTATTAATGTATTATTAATTTAAATTATTATCAACAATTTATTCTGACGAAGACAAAAAATCGAAACGTTAATATGAGTATTTTTAATCCGAGTTCCAGAAACAATTAACCATTTATATGTATATATATATATATATATATATATATATATATATATGTAAATGGTAAATTCAATCAGTTGGCGATTTAAGGTCTGGCTTTACTTTAAAGCATATATATTTAAAACAACCCTACATGTTTCGGCAATGATGCCTTTATCAAGGATATAAAATATAAATGACAGTATGTATACAAAATTTTGTATACTGCTACGATAGTTTATTAGAAACGTCTTATAAGGCGACGATGTCAATAATAATTCAGAAGTCAGTTTTGAAAGTTTGCTAATTTTTACTCCTTAGCTATTAATATGTATTAATATATATGTAGATAATTTATTAGCCGTTCATTTAATATATCATATGAAAAAATCTTGTTAGAATGCCTTAAGTTACTAGCCAAAATTCCAAGATTTATCAAATGATATATATATATATATATATATATATATATATATATATATAAATATAATTTTTCGTGACCTTGGTATGATAAGGTAAACTTAATAAGTCGGCGATTAAAGGTCTGGTTCATTACTTTAAAGTATATATAATTAAAACAACCCTACATGTTTCGGAAATGATGCCTTTGTCAAGGAAATAAAAAATATAAATGACAGAATACAAATGTCAAATAATTGAGTTGCTATGGTTTAAATTATTCAAAGATACATTCCAATAATAATAATAAGTCATGCCTTAGTATTCCAAAAAATAGATAGCAAGGTGTGAACATATGTGTTGTTCGCTGCCAGCAGCTTGTGTCTCTTTCTGGGTATGAACCTGTGTGTTGGTTGCTGCTGGCAGCTTGCGTCTCTCTCTGGGTGTGATTTTGTATTTGTGTGAACGCGTAAGTGTAGGGTTTTGTATGTTAGTGCGCTCGTGCGTGTGTTTAGTGACCGGTCGCGTAAATATATATATATATATATATATATATATATATATATATATATATATATATGTGTTTTGATAATATCTTAGCCGTTTATTAAATATAACAATTGATAAATTATTGGAGTTTTTCGGCTTTTATATGAAATATTTACAAATATCAAATTAGAATCTATGTAATTGCAGAGTAAGTGGGGATGTAAACATTGCTGTCTACAAATCACAAAGCAAATCATACGAAATTTTTAATTGATAAATATGGTCTACGTTGGGACTCGAACCCAAGTCTACAGCTTGCCGGGCTGTCGCTTATACCACTCAGCCACAATAGACCCAGGTTCAAGCTATTTAGAAATGCATTATAAAGTAACAGTGTTAATGAATCAGATGTCAGTTATGAAAGCAAACGTCAGATACAATTACATACATTCTAATTTGATATTTGTAAATATTTCATATAAAAGCCGAAAAACTCCAATAATTTATCAATTGTTATATTTATATATATTTATATATATATATATATATATATATATATATATATATATATAAAGATAATTATATTATTATTGACCTTTGTATGTTATAGTAGATTCAATTAGTTGGCGATTTTTAGGTGATTTATACTTTTAATTTATTTGAAAAAGACATTATGTGTCGAAATTATTTCAAATATATACATATTAAAGTAAAACAGACCTTTAATCGCCAACTAATTAAATCTACTAATATAAATGTCAATTATTGACATTTATATTCTGTCATTTATATTTTTTATTCCCTTGACAAAGGCATAATTGCCGAAACATGTAGGGTTGTTTTAAATATATATACTTTGAAGTAATGAACCAGACCTTTAATCGCCGACTTATTAAGTTTACCTTATATATATGTATACTGGGTGCGTAATTTCTAGTGAAGTCAAGTTTGATGGAACGCATCATAGGTATAGCAAAAGAGACTATGCCGAAAGTAGCGATTTTCTCTTGTCCAGCTATGCCGGTATAGAAGGGAAAAAATACGTATATAGGTGTAAGTTCAGTAACACGATGCCAAGTGGCAGCAAATATACCAAAGAAATTTGAGTACATCAATTCTGTACCAGTATAGCTGGACGAGAGAAAATCGCTACTTTCGGCATAGTCTCTTTTGTCCGTCACCTGATAGGACAAGATTTTCTATACTTATGAGGCCTTCCATCAAACTTCACTTCGCTACCCAAACCGACGAAGTCTATTGTTGTGACAGCTGGCAATGAGAACAAAATTTACGGAAACTTTTTTGTGAGAAAGATTTTAATGAATTTAATTCCCAATGAAGAAATTTGCATTTGTTAAGCGAAACTACCTATTGACATTTTTCAACAGAAAACTCGAAAGTATAAAATTATAATTTTTTTTAGTGTTTACAGATATTTTAAAATTTGTTGGTCAGTTGGTCAAAATAGTCTTTCCACCACAATAAATACTTCTTGTTTGTTTATAGATATTAAAGGATGTCCACATACTAACATTTTTTTTGCTGTATAGTATTATATTAACAACAGAACGAAGATGTATTCAAAAGAAGAAAAGAAACTAAGATATTGATGTGACAAGTATAAGACGTCTTGATAAATTAATACCTATCATGTTGTCAGATGTTATAACTTACAATTTATTTGAAATTAGAAGTAAATTAAAATATATATGTACCTGTTGCTGCGTGTAGATAAACTACACTCCTTTGAGACTGTTGACTACTGTCCCCCTCTGTTGAACTTTCAACTGAACTAACTTCATTTTTTCTGCGCCTAATTCTTTCTTCCTTATTTCTAGACGCTTCTCTGTGTCTATGATTAGGGGAGGCTGGTGGTTTTAGACTTAAGCGGGAACCTTTAACATCTCTATCAGATTCCGAAATATCCATCATCGACTTATGATTGGTTACCCTGCGCATTTCGGGTGTTCCCATCTCCTCGGATATGTTGTGCAGATCTCTTGTGGATTGACTTCTCACTTTGTCTCTGACGTTACCGTTGCTGATATTGTTGGTTAGTGTGGGCCTGGTTGTCGTTTTTAGTGATGATTTTTTTCGTAAACTTCCGTTAGATTCTATGTCTGTGTCGCCGAAGAACCTCAGATTCTTCGTCGGAGTCGATTTGGCGGGTGTTTCGTCTTCGGTACTGTTAGAATCTTTTTCGATCTATAAAAATAAAGTACACATAAGTATAATTTGCTACACTTAAGAATCATATATAATTTAACATGAGTTTTATAAAATGTGATATTCCTATTATAATTTATATTTAATGAAGCTAATAGTTTTTAATACACTGAAGTTTCTTGTACGAAGATTCACCAAAGTCGATTCGAACATTAAAATGAATTTTGTGAAATAATTTCACTATTTAATAATATTTTTATTAACCTGCTAGCAAGTCTGTTTTAAAGATAGACAATTTAAAGCAAAAATATTTTTCACGTAACAGTTAGATGTGCTTCGCTTTTGCAAGAGATTTACGTGGTTTTATAAATCATAACGAAAATACAGTTAAAGCTATTACTAGAATGAATTTTAAGAAATAGATTCTCTTTACTTTATGTATATAAAGGTTTATAACATCCCATCGGCGTAAAATAACACGGGCGAAGTGCGCTTAACGTTGTCCGGCGGCGATTGACATAATATACACAGGCTGTCCTTGAAATAAAGAGACCAAGTATGAAATATAGGAAGATGTAATTATATAAAATATAAATCCCAAATTTTTCCCAAAATTCCCTCTTGTAAGCGCGAAAATTATTTACAAAGATATTTAGAAAAATTTTCTCATGCCAGTGTGAGACCGACTATATCATAAAGAGTATCGAAGACGATATTTAAAAGTCATCGACAATAACAAAAGAGTTTGTTATTGTCACTCAGTTTTAGTTTTGTCTCCGATTCAGTCAATTGTCGATCATTACGTGTGTATGTTCGATATGATTTACATTTACGTCTTCGATTAAAGGTAGATTGTTACCAAATTGGACGTGAAATGCCTCATCTTACATCTTCCTCTAATACATCTTTTTTTAAAAATTCACATGCAAGTATAAATTTTTAACAACTCACTTTTTCTACCAGGTTATCGAACCCTTAGCATACTATGCTGTCAATACGTTGTTACTTTCTAGAGTTTTTATAAACGCGTGTGCTTGCGTGTAAATTCAATAACGGTATTTTTTTATAGCAATTCTGAATCCATATTAGTATTTAATATTTGTTACTTCTCGTAATTAAAAAAAAACATTCGCGCAATACACATGAAATAGCTGATTAGGTCAGTTCTAAAAGTTTATAAACAGCTGATTTTGTACGTAAATATTTGAGATTATTGACCTTAGTAGTATAAATTTTTAAAAACTCACTTTTTCTACCAGGTTAACGAACCCTTAGCATACGATGCTGTCTATACGTTGTTACTTTCTAGAGTTTTTATAAACGCGTGTGCTTGCGTGTAAATTCAATAACGGTTTTTTTATAGTAATTCTGAATCCATATTAGTATTTTATATTTGTTACTTCTCGTAATTAAAAAAAAACATTCGCGCAATACACATGAAATAGCTGATTAGGTCAGTTCTAAAAGTTTATAAACAGCTGATTTTGTACGTAAATATTTGAGGTTATTGACCTTAGTATACAACAATGTTATAGTTTTCATAACATCGACAACTCTTACGTATGTAAACATACACTAGCGTATGTGTGTGTAATAAAACTGGATGCGTTGATAAAAATCAGGTGGCTGAATTTGATGGACAATTAAGAATTTATGTGGGTGTAAATCTGTATATGTTTTTTCAGATTCTTACGAGAGAATTCACAGGAAAGTTCTAAAATGGATGTAGGAATGGTTAAAAGAACCGATCCATTAGTTGGAATAGTCGGCGTACAGAAACACGAGGATTTTGTTCAACAACTTGATTCACAATTTCCAAATATCGGGTATAACAACAGTGGGATGACAAGTAGATTTACCTTTAGCCAAATTACCAGTGTTTAAAAACCGTTCAATTATTCTAGCATCGTGTTGTGAAAAGTAACGATATTCAATTCAATTTGTTCTTCTGGATACATTTCGATAAATTGATTATAAATCAACTGCTTGGAATATATCCAATTAGGTACCATCTTTATTTTGCAAGCCGTTTCCAAAAATAGGACATTACAATAAATGCATTTTACTCGATAAAGACCATTTTGAAAGTAAAAACAACAAATTGTTTTATTTATTTGCTTCTTTAACTTCTACTTTGTAAAATTTTTGACAAATTTAAGTTTAAAAATCAGATAAAAATTGTCAATACTTATTATAGTCATGTGTTACTGCTTTTCATATATGTCCAACTTCAAGTTGGTTATGGACTAAAAATTATTTGTCCTAATTTTATTGAAAAGTTATCAATTTAAAATATCTTAACTAAAACCACAAAACATACAGAAGCGACACTCTCTCTTTCCGCGCTAAACAAAATTTTATACGGATGTGAGAAATCCGAAATATTTTTATAGGTATTTCTCTCAACCACAAATCTCAACCTGTTGACAGGCATCTTATATGCAATGCGTGTATTTATAACGAATATGAGCATTATAATATTGATATTGTGCGAGAATTATCATTATTTGAGCTTGTATTTGAAAATTTAGTTAGTTAATCATTTTATATTTACTTTTGTGGTACGCAAAATTAGAAAATTGTCCATATTACATCACTAAACCCAGCATATATAATTGTATAGATTAACAGCATCAGCTTTTACCATCACATTTATTTATCTGTATGCCTATCAAAATGAAATATTTTCTTTGGAAAAATTGACGAACTTACTACAAATTTATACTTATCTAGAATATAAAACTATTTTACATGTAAAATTTTGTGTTGTATATGTTTCATTAAATTAATTCTTTGATTAAGGATTTCTTTCATTTACAAATACAGAAATCAATTCTAATATTTGTGAAAATATAAAATAATCTATTACAAATTGTAACGGGTGTTCATTTTAAAAGTCAATCTAGTAGCATGTGATTTACTGAGAACATTTTGAAGTATGTCGTAAATTAAAATTTACTACTTAACCTACGAAGTCGTATATTTTGACAGTTTCATATTTGTCAAATAAATAACAAATGTGATTGACATTATCAAATGTCATTTGGATTTACGTTTACGGAACAAAAACACATACTAATACATATACCGGGTGGGGCACATAAAGTGTTACAGAGCAATAGCACTCAAACGATTAATCATATCGAAAAATGTTTCAGACAAAAGTTTCAGTGTTCGGGAAGGCGGTCATACTGGGCCACCCAGTTTTTTGATCGGTGTAGGCGTAGAAGCTACGTCAATGTCAGCTCCAATTTTTTAAATGGAACCATGTATTTTCTTTTCAATAACATTATTACAGATTTTAAGACGAATTCAGCGACCTACAACACAAGGTCATTCTAATCACGCAAAGTATGAAAATAGTCGAAAAATCGAAAAATATCGGAATAATCAGCATCAACTGTCAATGCATACGGCTGTCAGTTAGTCACGCATTACCTTCTTTGTGAGTACATCGGATCGCGAAAATGAACGATTATCAAGAATATTTTGATATGTTAATGGTGCTGGGGGAATGCCGCAAACATTACAGAAACGCTGAGCAGTTGTAGGCGGCTCGTTATCCGGACAGACAACAAAAATCGCACATGGCGTTTAAGCGATTAGCTGACCGTTTCTGTCGCTTCGGTACAATGAAACAAACACGAGCCAAACGTCGACCGATTGTTGATGAAAATGCGGCTGCTATCTTAGCTTTTACTGCACAAAATCCCCATGCGGGCACCAGGCAAATGGAAAGAGAGAGTGGAATTAGTCGGCGATCTGTATTAAGAATATTACATCAACACAAATTACATCCGTATTGTATGTCACTGCATCAGGATTTGTACGGCAATAATTTCCAAAATCGCGTCGATTTCTGTAACTGGATTCGTCGAAAAATGCACACGGATGTTTCATTTTTGAGTCATGTGCTTTTTTCTGACGAAGCTAACTTCACAAATACGGGAAATGTGAATAGACATAACATGCATTACTGGGCAAATGCGAATCTTCGATGGACGAGAACTGTACGATATCAACATCCGTGGTCCGTTAATTGTTGGGCCGGCATTGTCGGCGATCACGTCATTGGTCCACATTTTCTTGAAGGTCACTTAAGTGGGCAAGTTTACGCAAACTTTCTGCAAAACGTACTGCCCGAATTACTGGAAGACGTGCCCTTGCTAGTTCGCATAAACATGTGGATGCAACACGACGCTGCACCATCCCATTATGCTCTATGTCCAAGACAAGTGATGAATGAGATTTTTGGTGAAAAATGGATAGGACGAGGCGCTACTGTTGCTTGGCCACCTCGTTCGCCAGATCTAACACTAATGGATTACTTTTTCTGGGGTTTTGTCAAAGGACACGTACCACGCCTGACGACATGAGAGAAAGAATACGCCGAGCATGTACCGAAATTACACCATAAATGTTGGCTAACGTTAGACGGTCGTTTCCTCGGAGAATTAACCACTGTTTACAAGCAGAGGGTGGTCACTTCGAGCATCTTCTGTAGGTAGACCCAAACCAAAGTTAGTGGATCCTTTGATGCTGATTATTCCGATATTTTTTGATTTTTCGACTATTTTCATACTTTGCGTGACTAGAATGACCTTGTGTTGTAGGTCGCTGAATTCGTCTTAAAATCTGTAATAATGTTATTGAAAAGAAAATACATGGTTCCATTTAAAAAATTGGAGTTGACATTAACGTAGCTTCTACGCCTACACCGATCAAAAAACTGGGTGGTCCAGTATGACCGCCTTCCCGAACACTGAAACTTTTGTCTGAAACATTTTTCGATATGATTAATCGTTTGAGTGCTATTGCTCTGTAACACTTTATGTGCCCCACCCTGTATATGCGTCTTACTCTATCAAAATTTCAAAGTAACCTAGATTGACTTGTCAAATGAACAAACGTTATGCATAACCATAATAACCAATCCAATGTATAGTAATAAATATGTAGTAAAATGTAATGTTTATTTTTCCTATTTTGCTTTGTTGCTCCTTAATTTTTTTGAATTAAATACTTACTGCGTATCATTAAATGTTATTATTTTTATGATTCTTTGTATTTGGAAGGACTTATTTAAATTTTTTATGTATTCCACTCAGTGGCGCAGCTAGCGTGGGTGGCACTCGGGGCGGATATTGAAGTGTTATCCCAAGATTGAAAACTTTTAAAATGATTAAAAATCCGATAAACGTAAAGTATGATTTTTAATGAATACAAATGGGTCATTAATAATTAAGTTAGAGAATGATGATAGTAATAGTACTATTTTATTATATATTCTTTGAAATTCATGTATAAAATTAAAAATCAGGTAGGTATAACAAAAAAAAAAAAAGTGTAGAATTAGCATACTTTCATATACATGCTATGTGCAAACACTTAAAATGTGTTCTTTCTAGCTTTAGCAGCCGCAAACTCGGAAATCACATCTTCAAAATTTATATTTTGTATTCTCGGCTGTTGTTGCAGATACTTCTTGGTGAAACATTTTAACTTCATACAGTAAATAATAAAAATAAATTAAAACACTTGGCTTGTTTCACTATGAGATTTATTTAAATACTCTAACAATTGTTTCGGCTGTTATGCCATTCTCAAAGAGATCTATAAATCTAACTTAAAGACTATCGCACTTGTTCTTATATGTTGTCTGTTCTTGTGTGTAGTGGGGGTGGTATTATATTGTGTATTACGGTGTCTATAAAGGGTGTATTGGCATATTCTATCTGTGTGTTGGTGATTAATAGATTTTGTTTTTTCGCTATTTTTATTTCTAATATTTCTAGGAGGTCCAATCTCTTGCTTTTGTGATATTGTGTATTAATTCGCAGTTATCTATATCGGGGAAGTGGTTGAGTTCTATACAGTGTTCGGCAAAGCCTGTGTTTTTCTCACTATATAAAATTGACTTTTTGTGTTCTTTAACTCTGTTTTTAATGGCTCGTCCACTTTGGCCGATATAGATAGCTTCACAGTCTTTACATTTTAATTTATAAACACCTGATTGGTCCATTTTATCTCTTTTATCTTTGTTGTTGCTAATCATTGTTCCTAAATTTGTTTTATTTACCCAGCTTATTTTGATATCTAATCCTTTTACTATTCTGTTTATTTTATTAGTGAGTTGTGGTATGTATGTAATTTTGTGCCATCTTTGTATATTTTCTGTTATTTTCGGGTATAGGTATTTGTTCTTATTATTTTGTATTTCTTTACGTTTTAACAGTTTATCTACGATTTTAGGGTCATATCCATTATTTCTTGCGATTAATTTAATTGTGTTTATTTCTGTATTAAAATCTGTCTTGCTTAATGGTGTGTTTGTGGCTCTATGTATATAACTATTGAATGTTGACATTTTTATTTTCATTGATTGTTTCGCGTTTGCATGTAATATGTTGTCTGTAAAAGTGGGTTTTCTGTAGATTTCGAATGTAAGCTTATTATTATGTCTGTTTATTGTAATGTCTAGAAAGTTTATTTTCTTGTCTTTTTCTGTTTCTTTTGTAAATTGTATCTTGTGGTTTATAGAATTTATTACTTTTAGGAACTCCGTTAATTGCCTATCTGGCCATATGGAAGGGTACAGATAGGCAATTAACGGAGTTCCTAAAAGTAATAAATTCTATAAACCACAAGATACAATTTACAAAAGAAACAGAAAAAGACAAGAAAATAAACTTTCTAGACATTACAATAAACAGACATAATAATAAGCTTACATTCGAAATCTACAGAAAACCCACTTTTACAGACAACATATTACATGCAAACGCGAAACAATCAATGAAAATAAAAATGTCAACATTCAATAGTTATATACATAGAGCCACAAACACACCATTAAGCAAGACAGATTTTAATACAGAAATAAACAGAATTAAATTAATCGCAAGAAATAATGGATATGACCCTAAAATCGTAGATAAACTGTTAAAACGTAAAGAAATACAAAATAATAAGAACAAATACCTATACCCGAAAATAACAGAAAATATACAAAGATGGCACAAAATTACATACATACCACAACTCACTAATAAAATAAACAGAATAGTAAAAGGATTAGATATCAAAATAAGCTGGGTAAATAAAACAAATTTAGGAACAATGATTAGCAACAACAAAGATAAAAGAGATAAAATGGACCAATCAGGTGTTTATAAATTAAAATGTAAAGACTGTGAAGCTATCTATATCGGCCAAAGTGGACGAGCCATTAAAAACAGAGTTAAAGAACACAAAAAGTCAATTTTATATAGTGAGAAAAACACAGGCTTTGCCGAACACTGTATAGAACTCAACCACTTCCCCGATATAGATAACTGCGAATTAATACACAATATCACAAAAAGCAAGAGATTGGACCTCCTAGAAATATTAGAAATAAAAATAGCGAAAAAACAAAATCTATTAATCACCAACACACAGATAGAATATGCCAATACACCCTTTATAGACACCGTAATACACAATATAATACCACCCCCACTACACACAAGAACAGACAACATATAAGAACAAGTGCGATAGTCTTTAAGTTAGATTTATAGATCTCTTTGAGAATGGCATAACAGCCGAAACAATTGTTAGAGTATTTAAATAAATCTCATAGTGAAACAAGCCAAGTGTTTTAATTTATTTTTATTATATTTTGTGTTGTCTGGTGTTCTATCGTCAATATGCCAAGATTGTTAAATCTCATTTCGTTCATTGTAGCCCCCAAGTAATTTTTAATTAATTTTAATTTGCTGAAACTCCTCTCACACGAAGCAAAAAATCCAATTCCATGATGAATTTCAAAAAATCTTCTTCTTTAGGTGCCGTCTCCGCTTCGAGGGTTGGCAATTATCATAGCAATTCTTACTTTTGAAACCGCAGCTCTAAACAGTTCATTATTATTGCATCCAAACCAGTCCCTAAGGTTCTTCAGCCATGAATTCCGTCTTCTTCATATAGATCTCTTGCCCGGGATTTTTTTTTTTTTTTTCTAGAGGCATCCAATTAGAATCTCTAAAATTGGTCGCTTTTAAATGTCTTCTCAATCTTGGTATTTCTAAAAGAAGTTCCGTTTCTGATACCTCATCTTAAAAAAAAAGTAAATTTTGATTCAGCCAACTTCAACTCTTCATAGTTTGTCAAAAGCAAAGTATTTGTCTGCAAAACCTCAAACAAAGAAGGCACATCTTGAACGGACTTTGATCTAGTTCGGAAATTAATACTGCATCGGTCAAGACATTCCAACATATCCTTTTGAAGATCAGTTCTCAGTGTCAGACCTGCATCGGTGGCCAATTCACCGGCCATTCGTTTTTTAGGACGATTTCGTCTTTCCATTGGAATGTCAGCAAATAAATGACAGCAGATGCAGTACAGGTTATTAATTATAGGAGAATAAACCATCCATCACCGGAGAATTTCTACACCATTAGGCATCACTTTGTAAAATCATTCTTTTGAAAAACGGCGAACATCACCTTTTATTTTTAACCCGTGTCTAGATACATTGGTAAATGGTTCTTCTTTATTTTGGAAATGTTCACTTCCTTTTTTTATTATCTCAATGCTAACATTATCAGGAACGGGTATACTTCAATGTGAGACATCTCTCGAGTAGAAGCATTATCGGTACTACCACTGTCATTTTCAGTATTTATTTCAGATTTGTCTTCTTCATGGGTTATCATCATTAATTCTGTATTGTCGTCGTTGCTTCCTGAAGATGAGGTAATCTTATCAGAATCATTTCTTCCATCAACATGAGAATCAGTTGCTTTTGATGGACTTTGGGTGTCATCAGTTTTTGTAACATATTTAAACATGGTTCCAGACATGCTCTGAACTACATCCGTTTTAGCTTGTTTGGCTTTTCTCTGCTGAAACACACTTTTTCTTTTAGATGTATGAATTCCCCATGACGTATTTCTCTTTTTTGAAAAACCCATTAATAAAGATATTTTCGAAAAGTAGGTACTATTGTTGTCATAAATTCTAAATATACGGAATGAAGGCCGAAAAAAATATTGAACTGGCCAATCCACTTAAGTACCTTGTTTTTTTCAAGATATCTTTTCAACCACTTTTCAACTCTTTCATAAAACACTATTAAAACAGCAACGAGTCACTTCACGTTAATTACAATCCACGACAGAAATGACGAATAACACAGGTGACATGACAAGCACGTTTATTTCAAGGGAATCCCCAACCGAGCAATCGTTAGAACTAACTACAAAAATTAAAACAATTTTTTTTGGGGAATCACCGACTGACCGAGCCACTAAAACAAAAAAATCAGAACCAGTACTGTCACCAATAAAATTCGCAAAATTGTAGTAATTGTATAACTGCCACTTGTAAACATTTAAATCTGCAGTAAATAATAATTTATTTCATTCATAGCTTACAGCTCACCGATTTTGATGTGGCCGGTGGGGGAAATGGTACGTGCGTCAAGTAAGGTCAGTGTTAGATAGAGACAGTATTCGGAAAAATGAAATGCAAACTCTTTGTGCGAGACGTACATTGGGACGTAGTAAGGGATAATAAGGGATGCCAGAGGTTCCCCTACCTATGAATTTCATGCGCATCTCGTGGGCGGCACTTCTAACCGGACACATCAAAATCGTTGAGCTGTACGTGCATTAGCAAATTATCACAATTGTATAAATTAATTTATCTAGTATGGATAACTTGATTAAAATGGCTTCAAACCTAAGTGATTTATAGTTGAAAAACATTGTGATGGTTTGGCTAAGTTTTTATTTTTTTCACGGTCGGGTGTCACCCCTAAACAGATGGCACCTGGAGCGGGCCGCCCCTGACGCCCCTCTAGCTACGCCAGTGATTCCACTTTATTAATTTAAAAAATAAACAATACCTAAATTTCACTAATACTATGATTTCATAATGTTGACCATTACAATATTCAACTATATATCAATAACATTTAAACTTGGCGCTTAAAAGTACCTACAAAAAGATGGCGAAGGTCACCGAAATATGACTTTAAAAGATCAAAGATGCCGACAATAGTGTCGCTTTTGTATGTTCTGTGTCTGTGCCTAAACCACTTGTGTGTCAGAATATCGTTAAATACCTTTTTCGTTTTCTTTCGGGATAGTCTGTCCAATGATTTGAACCAACTGCTGTGAGTGTTCTCGTTCTTTTCATCTCGGACATGTTCACGCGTTGGACTTGGACTAGGTGTGGAAAGTCTTCTTCTGTTGTTGTAATTATATGACTGAAACAAAAGTATTTCGATAAAAACATTTGAAAATGAAAATAAATTATATTTTGGTTTGGTACTAAACATTAATAAAAAATATTTTTAGATGCTAGATATCTATTCCGATCCTGGGGGAAACATTATCTTAGGAATTTTTACAATTTGTTCAAGATTTTTTAAGTTTTTCAACAAGGTCTGTGTTTCGTTTTTAAAGCGAAAGCTATTCTTTATGTACATATTTAATATAATTAAATGTAGAATACACATTTTAAACATAAGATATATTTATAATTTTATCTATACGAATAGTTCACTTACAAGTTGAAACCAGTGTAGAATTAGAATTTTGTTATCATATTTAATCAGTAAAGGTTTATCCTTATTTTAGAAATGGCATCTTTGATATTTGGAAGTAAGACAGTTTTTATTTCTACCTTACATAATTAGTAAATACATCGTCGCAATCTTTTCATAAATTCACGTTCACCTGATATTCCTCAATAAATTCCATTAGGAGCAATGCTACCATTCTAAACTTTATGCTTAGATTTATAACTAATATTTAATTAGCATAGATTCTAGATTATTACTCTGACAACGTTTATTATTGCAGTAGACACAATTTACCAGAAATCGTTAGCTTTGAAAATTTTCCGAGTTATGTCGTCACCTAGTCGTACAGCTGATACAACCGTTTTTTCTTTAAATATTGAATATTTAAGACATCGGTTTCATCATAGCAGTATATCAAGTGACTTCAGTCTGATCTTAACACAAGACGCTCTTATCTATTATATACTATTACATCATATTTCATAAGACCTTCATTGTGTAACATTATATCTTGCCGTCTTTTTTGGAAAGGAATATTACCTAATATAGCTTCATCCTTGTAATTACCACACTGTACACTAATTTCGGGGTTGCTTGTATATATGATTCCACGCTGTATATAATGTGACGCTATCAGTAAAGTCAGGTGATTGTTAGCAGGCGCAAAATGTATAATCTAACTAAATTAATTTTAGTGCTTTGAGCGGGTGTAGCGGGTAGGTGTTTTAGCTTGCCTAAAGGTCAGTTGTAAAATCAACGCGAAATTTTACTAAAAGTCCACGATCCAGCTTATACGAACATATATTTGCCCGTCTAATCCTGTTCAATTATACACACACATGAATCACATGACTTTACTGATGACGGTACATTACGGGGTCTATCAGGTCTAAACTGGTGAAATATTACAAATAGGTCCTCGATAAACTGGCACAAGACAATACTGTGTCATCAGGATACGAGGGAATTAAAAGCAATGAAATAGCCGACGAACTGGCCAAAGAAGGTACTAATAGGAACTTCATAGGACCAGAACCTGTTTGTGGAATCGCTAAGGATCCTGCTAAAAGGGAGATCTGGTTATATCTAGAAAGCGAAGAATAGGATAGCGCTACATGCCACACAGCGCGTGAAACGGTCACTCTTCTTAGAGAAACTTTCCCTGCCAGGCCGAGCCACCTCATACCCCTGTTATGACGGCACTAGAATTTTTCTTATGGGGATATTTGAAAAATAAAGTCTATATTAAGAGCCTACAGATGTTAGAAGCCTTAAAGGCAAATATTCGTAAAGAAAGTCCGCAAATTCCAGCTGAAATATTGCATGCGCAACCTTATGGTGCACGCTCAAAGTAGAGTTGGTTATTGTTTGGCTTGTCGTAGCGGTCATTCACTCAATATTGTTTTTCATAAATAATTTTTCCTACTCCATCAATGGAAAGCAGGCTTTTGCTCCCTTAAATTAGGATCCAAAGTAGGCAGAGAGCAAAATGAATGTTTTCCTCCCTAGGGAGGAAAAAAATGAGCTTCATTACAAAATATAAATTTATTTATTAATTTTAATTGTAGAATTATTAAGGTTACTGAAAATTGTCTTAGATGAAACAGATCCAATACTATTTTCACTATTTTCAGCCGCTGTAATTGTTACACTTCGCACATTTTCGGACGAAGTTGCTCCACATATAATTTAATTGGCAACGCGACATTTCTTAGTAATAGACTCATGCAGGTATTCTTCTGCTACTGTTGTTGACCGCCACCCTACTGAACATTTTTCCCGTATTATAATTTAAGAAAAATCGCGAATAAACTGAATAAACAACTTAAACATAAATGGATACTATGACAACGATGCACAGCTTGCCGTATTTTGATAAACGACATTTAGAACGACTTCTAAAATATTAATACATCTTAGAAATGATTTCGTGCGTGAAGTCGTAGACAAAATTAGATGTAAAACACGAGAGGAAAGCTTTCTTGTCTTCCTTGGATGATTACTGCCCTCCGCTTCGCGTCGGGCATTAAACTTCATCCGCGGGAGACAATAGATAGCTTTTCTCCCTAGTTATAATGGGTGTTTCAATAAGAGTGCAAGACTTGAATTGCCCGCCATGTTTGATAGTCATAATGACGAAAACTGACAGATGGAAGTTAGTAAACATGGAGCATTACACGATAGAACAACATGTACTGATTGTTAAATATGATTATCAAAATGGTGAAAGTTTGATTGCCACCATTCGTAAAGTGCGTCCTATATTCGGTCGACAGAATGTTCCTAATTCAGCTACAGTGAAAAGAATAATTGAAAAATTCGAAAGGACTGGTAACGGTTAGTGATGTGAAACACACGACACGAGCTCGTACAAATCGTTCAGAACAAAACATCACGGCGGTTCGCGAGAGTGTGGCCGAAAGTCCAGAGACGTCGATTCGTCATCGTGCACAAAAATTGGGCATTATAATAGCCACTCTTCAGCGTATTCTGACTCAAGATTCGCATCTCGACCCCTACAAAGTCCAATTGACTTCTGCCAACATACCATGAACAGTGAAGAGAGTTTAGTTGAGCAAACAGAAATGAGTGCGGAATTTGCGGACAAAATCATTTTCAGTAATGAGGCCCATTTCCACCTCGATGGCTTCGTAAATCGGCAAAGCTGCCACATTTGCATCCGAAACATGTTACTGTTTGGTATGCATTGTGGTCTGAAGGAATAATTGGACCGTATTTCTTTGAAGATGCGGAAGGTAATGCAGTAACGGTGAATGGCGAACGTTAGCATGATATAATAACGCAGTTTTTTGTGCCTCAATTGGAAGATATTGCTCTTGACGACGTATGGTTTCAGCAGGATGGGGCCACATATCATACCGCCCGTGCGAGTTTGCTCCTGGTCGTGTCATTTCCCGGTTTGGTGACCAGAATAGGCCTCCACGCGGCATGGAGAGAAACTAGGGTAGTGTTTATTCCGAAGCCCGGAAAAACAACATATACCCACCCTAAATCATTTAGACCAATTAGTCTTACCTCTTTTATGTTGAAGACTATGGAAAAAAATGATATATTTAAATATTAAAGAAGGGGCTCTGGATAGATCTCCTCTATACCCACTGCAATGGGCATACCAGATGGGAAAATCAGGTGAGGGTGCCCTGCATAGCCTGGTGAGAGGGCTCGGAAGGAGCCTACATTACAAGGAAATTTCACTTGCAGTCTTCTTAGACATAGAGGGAGCTTTCGATAACACCTCGATGTCTTCTATTATTCGATCTTTAAGAGATCGAAAAATAAAAAGCACCACATGCAACTGGGTTCATAACATGCTGCGTAGCAGAGTAGTTCATGCCCAAATGCAAAACAAAACGATCTCCATGAGGACAACAAAAGGGTGTCCTCAAGGAGGCGTATTGTCACCGCTACTATGGAGTCTAGTAGTGGATAATCTCCTCAGGACATTAAATGACCAGGGAATATGGACGCAGGGGTTCGCCGATGAGATTGTCATAGTGTCCCAGGGGAAATTCCCGGGGACAGTGGCGAGCATCATGCGAAATGCTCTGCGAATTGTAGAAAGATGGTGCCTTGAGGAGGGATTAACTGTCAATCCTCAAAAAAAAACAAGTTGGTAGCCTTTACCAACATGAGAAAACTAAATGATCTGGGCAGCGTAAAGCTGTTTGGACAAAAGTTAGAACTAACCAATGAATTGAAGTATCTAGGCATAACACTTGATGCGAAACTGAAATGGAGCAGACACCTAGCCAAAGTAGCAGACAGGGCGCGCAGCTCCTCTGGAGATGCAGAAGAGCTGTTGGCAAGACCTGGGGACTAAAACCAAATGTGGTACACTGGTTGTACACAGCAGTAATAAGACCAACGATTACCTATGGAGCACTTGTCTGGTGGAGGAGGACGGAGCGGACATCGTCGGTGGGGCTCCTCACGACTCTCCAGTGACAGGCCCTGTTGAGAATCACGGGAGCTATGAACAGCCCGGGAACCGCTTCCATGGAGGCCATCGTGGGTCTCCCTCTGCTGGAACTATTTATAAGGGCGGAGGCAATGGCTGCGATACTGAGGCTGAAGGACAATGACGTATGGTGTCCTAATAAGGTTGTAGGGAGCCATACAGATATCACAGGAACTATACTAGAAGAGCCGATATTTCAAATGCCGGTGGACAGTATGGCACCTGAAATTATGTTTACAGTTAAGCGCAGCCTGCGCCGATGAAATTCGGGAAGCCGGCTGCGCAAGCAAAAAAAATTAACATAATGACTGATAGTCAGGCGGCTATTAAAGTCATTATGAACCCATCTACCAGGTCTAAGCTGGTGAAATATTGTAAACAGGTCCTCACTAACCTGGCACAAGACAATACAGTGTCGCTGATATGGGTGCCAGGACATGAGGGAATTAAAGGCAATGAGATAGCCGACAAACTGGCCAAAGAAGGTACTAATAGGAACTTCATAGGACCAGAACCTGCATGTGGAATCACTAAGGATTCCGCTAAAAGGGAAATCTGGTTATGGCTAGAAAAAGAACATAAAAATAAATGGAGGTTTATGGAAGGTCAACTCCATACCAAAACACTACTAAGGGGGCTGGACGGAAAGCTTTCAGCCAACCTAATTCGTAGTAGCAAAAAAGAAATTAAAATAATTACCGGGTTAATAACCGGACATTGTCCTTTAAGGAAGCATTTGTACACCATGGGCTTGGTTAGCGAGCCCTGGTGTAGGAGATGTGAAAAACAGGAGGAAACTAGCCTTCATGTAATATGCACGTGTGAGGAACTGAAGGAACTCAGACAGAAATATTTCGGGAGGGATCTATTGGATCCTTCGAGTGTACTCAAACTTCCCCTGAGGAGGATAGTGGTTTTTATCGAGGACACAAGACTAACAGAGTGGAATTGAGAGATCTATTGGGGATAGTACAAATAGCAGTGTGCTCAAGTACCTGGACGTGGTGTCGTCCAACCCAAAACAGAGAAGAAGAAGAAGGCCGCCACGTTCTTGCGATTTGACACCTCTTTATTTCTGGCTGTAGGACTATCTGAAGTCACGGGTTCATGCCGATAAGCCCGCAACCACCGAAGCATTGAAGGCCGAAATTAAACGCTCCATCAGTGAAATACCGCCACATGTATACAATAATGTTATTTCGAATTTTGTCAAAAGAGTACACGTATGCCAGCAAAGCCATATGGCGGTCATTTACAAGATATTTTGTTTGTCATAATTCTCAAATGTATACATTATAAATCATAAATATTTCAATACTTCATTACAGAAAATCCTGTTTTGTTGTACCTTAAAATCTTGCGCTTTTATTGAAACACTCTTTACAAATAACTAGTAAATGTTTAAATAAATAGTTTTCATAAACTAAAATTATTTCTTTTGCGCTGAATTATTATTATTTCAAACAAAATTGGCTGGGTATATTTTGCCGCACGGCACATAATCTTGAATCAAACAATGTGTCAGTAATTGGGGAGAGTTGTGACGTTAATAATAAATTTACAAGAAATCGTTTTTGTCTAAATTTTCCATCATTCGCTTTTTTTAAGATGTTTGGGTGCTACTAAAAAATAAAATCAATTCACACTTTCTTTTTAAGTAATTTCATAACTTAAAATAATATTTGCGTCGAATGTATTTTTTGCTTCATCATATATTCTCTAAGGTGCAGTAATTTAAATTGATCTTGCACTACATCTATACACAAAAAGACTACTGAACCAATTGAATCCGCATCTCTAGAGACGAAAAATGTACAAAAAGTGTTCCAGCAATTGTCGTCGGTCGGCAGACACGACGCGCAAGATGAAAATAATCAGAGCAAATTCCTAGTTTCACGGTCAGATTGCTCCTACAAACACAATCGGTAATAATCTTTTTCATAAGCCACCTCATTGCAGAGAACGCTTTACGAACAGAACGTATCTTTTCTCGCGCTATCTGGCCTTTTATTTGGATCTCATTGGCGCCTACTTGTCGTTCCGAAGAATACTTCTGTTCATTCACAAAGAATGGAGTGCCGTATCCTTTTTGGTTTCGTTTGATGCTGCAGCCAACGTACGGCCTTCTTTCGATTTTCGACGAGGTCGGCGGCAATAAAGTGTGGAATGCGCGTACTCCTCGAGGTGATGAAAGGCGACTTTAATTGCAGGGTGCCTTTTTTTCTTATATAATATTTTGAAATTAAATCTCAGTCAACGGTGACCACAGACCGTTCGATTGTTACATAATTTTCAAAATATACTACACTCTTACGGGTTAATGTGACTGTAAAATGACCTTGCCTTTCGTTTTGTTCTTTTATTCTTTATTACTTTCTCCACAACATTTTAATTGTTCTTATATACTCATATTGTTTTTAGATTGGAATAATAATGTAAATTGTTCAATGTGATTAACACATAAATTATAATTACATTAATAATATTAATAACGATATAAGAGTATATGTATATTTCTAACGGGTGTTGAGAAAAATTTGAAGTCAAGTAGGCTTTGAACAAAAAATGTCCTTACTTAAGTCTATGATTTGTATTAAATACTAGTTAAACCCGGCCACGCTTCGCTGTGGCTCAGTCTGATATGCAATGAATGAGAAAGTAAATAAAATTATTGTAGCGAAGATTGATTCACCGAGCAAACACAGCATTCAATTTAATACCCTACCTTGCGTTGCTGTGGCTATGTGGAATGAAAGGAAAGGAAGAGAAAATATATTTTTTACAAAAAATATTTTTTATTCTAAAGCTAGTAGATTTACAACATTTTTTGTTTGCCCGTTTTCTGCATAAACATTACCGAGACGGGAGCATGCGACGTATAATTGCCCATGAGAGAAGCAATAGTTTTCTAAATTCAAACCACACACTTGCAAAGATTGCCCTTGCGCTTATTGATAGAATAACGAACGCAAGGCGTATTGGAAATTCAAGTCATTTGAAATCGAACGGTCGGAATGAGTGGTATTCGTGGAAGTAGTATGTCTTCACCTTTATGAGCTCTAATCAGAATAGTTGCTTCAATTAGATTGTTCATCAATTTTTTTAACTACTAATCCTGTGCTTTGTACTTTGTCCATCCCTCCGATTTGAACGAAATTATATGATGTATTGTACTGAATATCCGGTTCGCATGAAAAAGAAATTCGATGATATGAAGCACGATCATTCAGATACTGCAACTGTATACATCTTCGCTGTTGAGCTTATTGTTCTGGACGTTGTTGAGACGGTCGTACTGCTCTTCTTGCTTTTGATTCAACTTGTAAGACTTGAAGCCTTTTTTCCCCTTGACCTGCCGATTCTCCTGCTCGCCTTTGAGAAGTTCTGACTCTAACACGTTCGTTTTCGTCTAAACGTTTTGATTATTGCAGTTTGATCTCCTTTGACGTTCTGTGATTGCGTGTCGAGAACGGCGGTCATGTTCGAACGTGGGCGAGGCATCTCTATAAAATCAATTAATAATTTCTCCTTTTATTTTTTCTTTCAAAACCCAGTTATTTCTTTAATTGTTTTTCAAATATCAATATCATTAATACTTTCACCGTTCAAATTTGACATTTGTTTGTCATAATTTTTTTTTAATAACATCTTCCTGACATTTATATCTAACCTATACACATTATTTTAATTTTTCATATAAGACAATTTATTCAAGATTAAATCAAATTTTTTTTCATTAAGATTTCATAAATAGGGTAAATAGAGTATATGATTAGCAAACGTAAATTTGTAATACAAAACTACTTCTAAATGAAGTATTTCCGAAACTTTTGCGTTACTTACGTCTATTTATTTCACCACTGCGAAAAGACTTTTGTCGCGCCGCGTAAAAAAAAATCATTTTGCTATAAAAACACTCGCATATTCGAATGCAACGTTCGACCGACTACTTTTCGAGTTTTGCGAGCGCAAACATACGCAGGCTGAATTTGTATATATACCAGGTTCTTTTTTTATCATTACACGCAGATTCTCTATGTGTAATGATTAAAAAACAATAATCAATGCATTAATGGCATAGTAGGCAACCAGTTATACACCAAGTTGCTTAATTCGTAATTACTTTGCCATGGAGAGTTAAAAAAAATTTAATGTCAAATATTAATTTTTGTTCATACATGAATCTTAAATTAAATACATTTGATTGAAAAATAGATTTGGTATAGCAATGATAATGTGGTACCTTTAAAATAATTTTTTAAGAGACAAAACAGAATAGTACAAAAAAATTCATTGCAATTGGTCGACTTTTCCTGGATGGTCGGACAGTATATTAAGAGTACAACAATTGCTGTCGCAAGGGTCTGTGAACAATCTCCAAGATTTCCTCCTCGGCAGCCTATACTTGAGGTCCTCGATTTTCTATGGCAACATTCACACTTCCCGTATCTAATACACGCTGAGAAACAGCTACAAAAGTACGTTGATTTGGTGAGCTAGTGTTCGGATAGCGCGAATTCATATGGTCTTAACCATAAATAAACAACATGTCATGGTATTTCCGCACACTGTACCTGTATATGTTAAAAAGCTAACAATAAATAACAAGAATCCAACTACACAGTAAACGTAAACTTAAACAAACGAAACAACTATTTGTTACCTTTATCATAGGTACACTGAAAAAATAACAAATACAAATAGACAAAATATGCAACAATCGACCGTTCTTATGAATTATAAATTGGACACTGATAGTTTACACATACAAATATTATTGTGAGGTCAATGGAGTAAAAGTAAATAAACGCACCCTCAATAAAGATTGAAGTAAGATAGGTAGAGTTCGACGATGTTGCCAAATCATAGGACGACAATATAGGAACTTTTTTATATTTTTGTTTCACGGAAATGGTTACTTATACAGCAAATTGTCATTAGAGTTTCTTTTGTATTTTATTTCAGCACTCGCTGTATGGAACTCATTGTCAGTCAAAAATATGCATTATTTTTAGAGATAAAGCACCTTAAGAAACGAAACTTTGCATTTTTTTTTACGCGGAAACTACTAATTTTTGCGGTACATTTTATTGAGCTTTTTTAATTGTTTTTATAAATTCTATCTAGTTCCAAAAAGATGACAGTCATTCTCCTTACATATTGTATATAAATATCATATATGATACTATATAATGATACGAGGGAATGATTGAAAATAAGAAACATAATATTATTTAATATTTTCTACGATTCTATTTTAAAATATGCTCAAAGTATTTCAGCACCTTCACTTGAAACTAATAAATTAAAGAAAACTGACAAGATCCTCAATGATCAATTAGAATTTATTTATTTGATATTCAGACAGTCATATATTTTATTTTTCCATAGAGCTTCTCTACCTCCCTTTAACATAAAGTGAAAGTGAAAGTTTTGTTCATAGACATTTAAGCAATAAAAAGTACCCATTCCTTCAACTATTCAAAACAAAACATGTGTTTGTTACGGTACATTTCTGTAGAGATATATCCATAAGTTAGTTACATGTCTGACGAAGCTCAGGTTAGAGCGAAACGATCGTTTCTGTGTAAAGTAAAAAGTAGCGAAATTTATTCAAATTTGTTTTATTTTATCCCGATAATAGTAATACTTAATGCATTTTCAAAATCGTTTATTACTAAGACATTGTTAGTACATATATGAAGAATTTAAATTTCTTTAATTTAAAAAATAATTTGCTGTTCTTTTGAGTTGTTTCTCAAAACTAAAAGAGCAATTTAACGGTCAACAAGGAAAGAAACACGTTAAAAAATAATTGCTTTCATGCAAAATATATTAGTGATAAGACTCTTCAACCGGTTAATAAATGATATGAATATTTCCTAAAGATTAATAGTACTTTATATAACCTGGGAATCTTAACGAGATTGGTTCTCTTGGTGATTATATAATAGTTACAGAATTTTATGAATTCGAGCACTTGTCGTGTTTGAAAACGGTTGCATAAAGATGCAAAATTCAAAGAATCACCAGTCAATGCAACATGAAGAAACATCTCCAGACACTGAAGTCAGATTTCTCACGGATTGCACTGCTCTGTATTTCCCCCGGCCGAGATCTCGCAAAGCTTACCTTTCTATTTTCGTTCTTCCCATGTCTAAGTATTGAAACCCGTAACCTTTCGCGATAATGATAAGGAAGTCTCCAAGTACAGCGCGGTGATCTGTGCGAGGAGTTTTTCTCATTATTTTCGAGATTCCGATGTTGAACCAGTGATAATCACCGATTATACACAGTCGCAAACATGGAATTTTATTCGTTTTCAGCAGGCTTCGATACTCCATGAAATTATGAGTTCTTTTTATTTGCCGGTGTGACATAAAAATAATGTACATAATTCGTGATATATAATTTTATATTTTTAAAATTAATAAAATTTCATATCGATTTCTTTTCAGTAAAATAAAAAGTTATATTAATGCAAATATTATACTGTTTCAGCTTTTACTTGATGAAATTCCATTGTAACTATTACCGGGATAAAATAAAATAAATTTCAATGAATTTCACTACTTTTTACTTCACAAAATAACAATCGTTTCAGTCACACATGAGCTTCGTCAGACTAAATAATAATTATTCAGACTGTCATATATTGTATTTTTCCAAGGTATTGCTCTACATTTTTTTAACATAATGTAGACCCTTAGTTTTATCACTTTATGAACTCTATTGTATACACCGTCGTTCAGTATTTATGTATAAGTTTTCGTTCATAGACATTTAAGTAATAAAGACTACCCTAATAAAATCTCCTAAAATATATTCAATATAACTATACAGCGTGTCCACAGATTCATTCTCAACATGGGGATCTCGCTTATTATGAGAGATAGAGATTTGGTTAAATGGGATAAAATACTCCAGCGGTAAAGTTGTACCAAACCCTATACACTAGCTTTGAATATTTAACGTACTTCGGGCGGTATTGCAAAAAAAGTGAATTTTTGTTTTTTCGATTTTCTTTAATAACTCATTTATTTTTAAAGTAAGACAAATTTAGTTTGCACTTCCTTAAAGCACTTTTTTAATAGGAATCTGGTTGTGTATTTATATTTTTGAATACTGCTATAGTAGTTGAGCTACAATGGTCAAGTTTCATTTTTCTTATGGGGGTCATAGTTGGCTATGACACCATCGAAAACATTGTTTCTTGCCCTTTTCAAAAAATGTATAATTTGTTATACCTGATACCAAAACTAATTTCAAAAATTAAAAAAACAACATATTTTTACATTAGCAGGTAAGAGCGGTTGTGGCATTTGACAATAGAAGGTTTTGCAAACAAAGAAAGGAAGAAAACTTTATTTTGCAACAATTATTTATTAAATTAAAAACATAGGCAGCTCAAAAAATACTTAGATATTATTTAAAAAAAATTATAATAACAAATTATAAAAAATGTTCAAACAGTTGACCATTATTTTCCAAACATAAATAGGATCTACGAATAGTAGATTTGACAAGTTTATGTAAAATACGCCTTGGAATAGCTCGAGATTCGTGAATCACGCTTTCACGAAGTTCATTTACGTTATTGTAGCTGCGGGCATACACTTTAATGTAATGTAATCTTTAATGTAACCCCACAAATAGAAGTCTGATCCACCTGTTACCAAACCGCTGACTGAGGAAATTGGTTACAATTCTAGAATTATGTGCTGGAGCACCGTCCTGATGAAACCAACAATTATGAGCCTCATGTAAAGGTAATTCACCCAGCAAGTCTTCAATATTATTTTGCAGTAAATGCAAATAAACGTCTTACACGCCACTGTAGAATAGAATTTATGAGTGAATAGAGACAATTTTGGATCAAGTCGTTAACTTCTGCATTGATTCACAACCGTCTTTGAATTTCATATGTCACTCAAACACTCTACATCGTGATACACTATCATCTGAGTATGTAATTTCAATCTTTTCAAAAGTTGGAATTTTACCCAACCGAGCACAAAATTTTATCGCTTTGCTCCACTTTAATTTGTTCGATGGGTACGTCAAACACTGATATATCAGTAATTAATTTGTAATAAACATCAAATGTTAAATCAAAGCCTACTTGAGGTTAAGTACATTAGAGATGGGGGGTTTCATGTTCTATTCTTTGTGTTATAAAATTCTAGTTGTGAAAGAAGTTATAGCACTAATCCCATTATATTTTAATTTACCCTCGTAAAGAGCTACACACTGCTCTTTCGATTCAATGTACGTCAGTTTGTGATAGCTGAACATCTTTTTATTTCATAATGTCCTGCGCGTGTATAAATAATCCCTAACAGTTACTGTTATATATGTGTATCCACCAGCATAAGCGGAATATTACAGCTTTAATAGAAAACTTATATTTTCACTATTTTGGCTTAACTATTGAACATCAAGACAAGCCATGGGCTCCCAGTATTTGCTGCACACGCTGTGCTGTTACTTTGAGGCGCTGATCAAACGGTAAGAAAAACGTTATACTATTTGTAAGACCTATGACTTGGCGTGAACAAACGGACCATTGGACTGATTACTACTTTTGCAACACGAAAACTTTCGGGTTTTCCAAAATAAAATAGAAAAGCATTAATTATACTAGTCTGCCGTCTGCTACTAGTCCAGTACCTCATTCGAAAGCCTTTCCAGTACGAAGACCCACAGGTTGTTTCTAGTAAAGAATATAATGTTACAGTATAGCTGTGAAATGCTTGCTGATTATTTATTGTTGGACATTGATATCAGAAATGCGGAAGAATCGTATAAAGGCAAAGTAAAAAGAAAAACATTTTAAACAGGACGATACCATACAGATGATACAGCTCCATATAATATACATACCTAATGTGACTGAAAAAATTTGTTGTTATTACGATTGTTAGAACTATAAAATAAACGAAAATTGTACAATTTAATAAATTAAAATTTGTTGGCCAATGTAATCTTTCCTCTGCCCATTTTTTAGAACACAATTAGCTTCAAAATGCTTTCTGACAGTTACTAGCAATTATCTAGGCGTTCTTTTTATCTTTATTATATACAAACAACCGGCCAATAGCCTAGCAGCAAGTCCCTGGCTCATCATGCCAGGATAGTTATACTTTTGGGGGATGATAATGAATGATTATTATTATTATTATTATTATGCCATTTCTTTAATGTTTCTGCTATTTCATTAATTGATCTTGGAGACACTTCTTGGTGAAATATTTTAGTAATTATTTATGTACTTGGTAGGAATAACACACTTGGCTATATTTTATTTTACAGCCGAAACATATATGTTAGAAAAATATAATAAAATTTGTGAAATATAGCCAAGTGTGATATTCCTACAAAGTACATCAATAGTTTCTATATACAGTGTGTCCACAGATTCATTCTCAACATGGGGATCTCGCTTATTATGAGAGATACAGATTTGGTTAAATGGGATCAAATACTCCAGAGGTAAAGTTGTACTAAACCCTAAACACTAGCTTTGAATAGTTAATGTACTTCGGGCGCTATTGCAAAAAAAGTGAATTTTTGTTTTTTCGATTTTCTTTAATAACTCATTTATTTTTAAAGTAAGACCAATTTAGCTTGCACTTCCTTGAGGCACTTTTTTAATGGGAATCTGGGTGTATTTAGATTTTTTAATACTGATATAGTAGTTGAGCTACAATGGTCAAGTTTCATTTTTCTTATGGGGATCATAGTTGACTATGACTCCATCGAAAACAATTTTTCTTTCCCTTTTCAAAAATGTATAATTTGTTATACCTAATACCAAAACTAATTTCAAAAATTAAAAAGAAAAATATTGTTAGAACGCTTGCGAAATTTGACAATAGGAAACTTTGGAAACATAAAACAATCTAAGATGCAACTGTCATACAAGTGTTTGTTTATAGTTGACATTTAGTTTGTGTTCTGTGAAATTTACAAATCGAATAGCAAAATAAATACCTAGCATAATAAAATATAAAGTGCTATTTAAATACTAAATTTATTATTAAATAATGTTGCTGTCATGGAGCCGTTTAGTAATAGTGACAAATTTGATGTGTTGTCCTGTTACATTCTGTGTCACAAAAATTCGACGAGAGCTGCCGAAATGTACATAAACCAGTACCCAGAACGCAGACAACCCCATCTTTCTACTTACAGAAATTTAACGGTAAATTTAATACATCATGGATCATTTACTAAGCCATATGCAAAACCGCAGCGCATAAGTAATGAAACTAAAACTAATGTTATACAAACAGTTGAAAATCCAAACGCATCAGTTCGGGAAATTCAATATAACACCGGCGTTTCCCAAATGTACTGCTCATAAGATTTTGGCCTCCCACAAATATCATCCATATAAATACAATGTATGTCAATCTTTAAGACCAGGGGATAATGAAAGACGAAGAGAATTTTGTGAATGGTACATGAATGGTACGTAAGTGTTTCATTAAAAATTATTCGACCAATTAATCGTGATCCTAGTATGCCACACCAGACATTAAATCCAAAACGCACTTGATGTCGAGCAGGTCTGATTACATGAGGGTTTTCTGTAGACCAAAATCGTAAATTTTGTCTATTGAATAAACCATTGTTTGTGAATCTAGCTTCATCGGACCATAATATTTGAGAAGAAAAATGATCATTATCATCGCATTGCTTAATGTACCATTCACAAAATTCTCTTCGTCTTTCATTATCCCCTGGTCTTAAAGATTGACATACATTGTATTTATATGGATGATATTTGTGGGAGGCCAAAATCTTATGAGCAGTACATTTGGGAACACCGGTGTTATATTGAATTTCCCGAACTGATGTGTTTGGATTTTCAACAACTGCTTGTAAAACATTAGTTTTAGTTTCATTACTTATGCGCTGCGGTTTTGCATATGTCTTAGTAAATGATCCATGATGTATTAAATTTACCGTTAAATTTCTGTAAGTAGAAAGATGGGGTTGTCTGCGTTCTGGGTACTGGTTTATGTACATTTCGGCAGCTCTCGTCGAATTTTTGTGACACAGAATGTAACAGGACAACATATCAAATTTGTCGCTATTACTAAACGGCTTCATGACAGCAAAATTATTTAATTAAATTTAGTATTTAAATAGCACTTTATATTTTATTATGCTAGGTATTTATTTTGCTATTCGATTTGTAAATTTCACAGAACTATAAACTCACACTAACACTAACAACAAACACTAACAATGACAGTTGTATCTTAGATTTTGTATGTTTCCAAGGTTTCCTATTGTCAAATTTCGCAAGCGATCTAACCTGCTAATGTAACAATGTTTTTTTTTCATTTTTGAAATTAGTTTTGGTATTAGGTATAACAAATTATACATTTTTGAAAAGGGAAAGGAAAATTGTTTTCGATGGTGTCATAGTCAACTATGACCTCCATAACAAAAAATAAACTTGACCATTGTAGCTCAACTACTATATCAGTATTAAAAAATCTAAATACACCCAGATTGCCATTAAAAAAGTGCCTCAAGGAAGTGCAAGCTAAATTGGTCTTACTTTAAAAATAAATGAGTTATTAAAGAAAATCGAAAAAACAAAAATTCACTTTTTTTTGCAATAGCGCCCGAAGTACATTAAATATTCAAAGCTAGTGTTTAGGGTTTAGTACAACTTTACCTCTGGAGTATTTGATCCCATTTAACCAAATCTGTATCTCTCATAATAAGCGAGATCCCCATGTTGAGAATGAATCTGTGGACACACTGTATATAGAAACTATTGATGTACTTGGTAGGAATAACACACTTGGCTATATTTCACAAATGTTATTATATTTATCTAACATATATGTTTCGGCTGTAAAATAAAATATAGCCAAGTGTGTTATTCCTACCAAGTACATAAATAATTACTAAAATGTTTCACCAAGAAGTGTCTCCAAGATCAATTAATGAAATAGCAGAAACGTTAAAGAAATGGCATAATAATAATAATAATCATTCATTATCATCCCCCAAAAGTATAACTATCCTGGCATGATGAGCCAGGGACTTGCTGCTAGGCTATTGGCCAGTTGTTTGTATACAATAAAGATAAAAAGAACGCCTAGATAATTGCTAGTAACTGTCAGAAAGCTAATTTGTTTGAAGCTAATTGTGTTCTAAAAAATGGGCAGAGGAAAGATTACATTGGCCAACAAATTTTCATTTTTTAAATTGTACAATTTTCGTTTATTTTATAGTTCTAACAATTTTTTTCAGTCACATTAGGTATGTATATTATATGGAGCTGTATCATCTGTATGGTATCGTCCTGTTTAAAATCTTTTTCTTTTTACTTTGCCTTTATACGATTCTTCCGCATTTCTGATATTAATGTCCAACAATAAATAATCAGCTAGCATTTCACTGCTATACTGTAACATTATATTATTTACTCGAAACACCTGTGGGTCTTCGTACTGGAAAGGCCTTCGAATGAGGTACTGGACGAGTAGCAGACGGCAGACTAGCATAATTAATGCTTTTCTATTTTTTTTGGAAAACCCGAAAGTTTTCGTGTGGCCAAAGTAGCAATCAGTCCAATGGTCCGTTTGTTCACGCCAAGTCATAGGTCTTACAAATAGTATAACGTTTTTCTTACCGTTTGATCAGCCCCTCAAAGTAACAGCACAGCGTGTGCAGCAAATACTGGGAGCCCATGGCTTGTCTTGATGTTCAATGGTTAAGCCAAAATAGTGAAAATATAAGTTTTCTATTAAAGGTGTAATATTCCGCTTATGCTGGTGGATACACATACATAACAGTAACTGTTAGGGATTATTTATACACGCGCACGACATTATGAAATAAAAAGATGTTCAGCTATCACAAACCGACGTACATTGAATCGAAAGAGCAGTGTGTAGCTCTTTACGAGGGTAAATTAAAATATAATGAGATTAGTGCTATAACTTCTTTCACAACTAGAATTTTATAACACAAAGAATAGAACATGAAACCCCCATCTCTAATGTACTTAACCTCAAGTAGGCTTTGATTTAACATTTGACGTTTATTACAAATTAATTACTGAATTGTCAGTGTTTGACGTACCCATCGAACAAATTAAAGTGGAGCAAAGCGATAAAATTTTGCGCTCGGTTGGGTAAAATTCCAACTTTTGAAAAGATTGAAATTACATACTCAGATGATAGTGTATCACGATGTAGAGTGTTTGAGAGTGACATATGAAATTCAAAGACGATTGTGAATCAATGGAAGATGAATCTCGACGCGGTCGACCACCAACTGCACGGATTAATTAAAAAACATGCAGAAATTAACGACTTCATCCAAAATTGTCTCTATTCACTCATAAATTCTATTCTATAGTGGCGTGTAAGACGGAATATATATTTATATATTATTTCGTTAGACTTCGTTCAAATAATCGCTTAAAAAATTATATTCGCTAATTTCCAAAGTGTATTCTCGTGTTTACATTCGCTCTGTTGTGTATTAACAGATACATATTAACTGCATATGTAGGTATGTGCCACTTATGCAGCTAGCCACATGTATAAAATTGTTAGAAACTCACGGATCGCTTACAGAAACAAACCTATTGCGAATACAAGACAGACGCCTATGGGTTATGAATCATCAATCGCTCGAACCAGCTCTCTGGTTATTACAAAACAAATTCTATAACGGTAGTGCAGCGTGTCTATCGGCGACAGTTGGTCGGCATGGTTATGTACCGTCTCGCATCGAATATGACTATATTGGCTTGGGTGAAGGAATTTGAAGAAACTGGTAGCGTGTTAGACGTGAAGCATGGAGCTCCACGAAGATTACGGACGCCAGAGAACCTGCAGACAGTGAGAGAACCTTTTGAAGGTAGTCCTCGCCCTTCGGCGGACCAGCAATCTTACATTTTAGGCATCAGTAGAAGAACTTTAGTTCAAATGCTAAAAGAGAAAAATTTGTATGAAATTTGAGTAAAAATGAGTGAGTTGTTATGGGAAAACGTAGGCATTCTCAATATTTTGCTAATGACCGACGAAGCATATTTTCTGGCTACGTAAACAGCACTGAGTCAGCACTGAACTCTAAGGAACTGCATGAAATGCCCTTGCACACTCCTAAAGTGACGGTGTGGTGTGGAGTCGGTACTTTCCAAATTGCAGGTTCGTATTTCTTTGAAAATGACAATGAACAAACAGTGACCGTTGATTTAGAACGTTATGTAACTATGTTGGAAGGCTTTGTTGAACCAATGTTACCACAGCTTGGCATTGACCCTACAAACATATATTTCCAGCAGGATTGAGCAAAAGCCCACACCACGCGAAACAGTATGGCTGTAGTTCGTCAAATTTTCAGAGCTGTTATCTCGTTTTGGGAAAATCGCTTGGCCAGCTCGATCTACTGACCTCAGCGTACCAGACTTTTTCCTGTGGGGGTTCCTGAAAGAACGTGTGGTCCAGGGGCGTATCATGAGTATTCAAGAACTCAAGCAAGATATTGTTGACGAAGTTGCAGCCATTGATGAGGACCTACGGAGACGCGTGTACGACAACTTCAAGAAACGTTTGCAACAATGCATTGATCCTAACGGAGGCCATCTGCCTGATGTAGTTTTCAAAAAGTAACCTTGTAAACTATGGTAAATAAATGGCATACTTGGTCGTTTAAAGAAATTTTTTCCCTGCTTCCGTATATAATATATCTCTATTTTAAAAATGTCGGTTCGCTCCGCTCCACCCTGTATTATGCGTTGGAATACTCACTCTGTCTATTTTGTTGAATAACTCTGGCTCTTCTTGAAATATTTGCATGTGAATATGACTATTATAAGGCTATATTATGTATGCATTGTTTGCTGCCGTAAAAACACAAATAAGAAAGGAAAAACAATAGAGAACTTTAACGTGCTAGACACACTATCGGCAATCTCGTTAAACATGTTCTTCTTTCAGCGTATGCTTTTTATTATGGTATAAAGGCGCAAACGCCTGAAAACCTAAAGTACAGCAGCTGTTGCAAACCTCTTAACCAACCAAGGTACCAGGCAAAACAAATTCGTCTCTCATCTCCCATTATCAGTTCGTGCGAGTTAACTTGCGTATCTGTGTATTGAATGCGTGTGCTGCATACGAAGCAAACTGGCCGCAAGGCCCTTGAAGGTCGCCCAGTTAGGCGACCCCTAGCGGCGGTCACATCTGATATCAGGAGAATACCACGCATTCCAACTTCATAAATATCACCCGGTGCGCAGTACATGCGCTCATTATGGCTAAGTGTTTAATGTGCCCGCTCGCTTACGGTAGCCTTCTTCTTAACTCGCTGCTCCTTTGCTGATTCCTTCCGCTGGTTGACCGCTAGATTGTCTACCTTATTTACTCTGCCTCTGCATCGATGCATTTTATATATTTTACAATACCGCATGAATATATATAAAGGTGTGCGTAAATTCCAATTGAGAGATATGCCGTTTGCCAGAAGATCGAGAAGAACTTCGGATTTGCATTGTATCTTAAGATAGAGGGAACAGAAGCAGTATGCCGCTGAGAATGTCGGATATATTTAAATTTCTAACGAGCTGTGTAGAAAGATCACGGCTAACAATGAAGCATCAATTAGTTTAGCTAATGCTCTTAAGTGAAATGTCTTGTAGACAATAGATCTACCACAAGTTTATGTGACCATTACAGTTAAATCTATCGTTTTAAATCTGCAATATCTTTGCTAAATGATGATAGAAAAATAATTCCTTTTTTTAATGGGAATTCTTATGCATATATTTAATTGCATTTTGTCGGATTAAAATCTGTAATGAGTAACCTGCATCTGCATTCAAATTGTGGGCAGATTAATATATAAGATATTAAACAATGCCACTGTGTGAGTAATGGGAATAGAAACAAGTTCTAACTTGCTAAAGATAATTTCAGGTATCTCCTCTTAGTAGGCAAAATTTCATTTTTCTTATGTACCGTCGCTAAGTAACAGTATCATTTATTATGAGTTAGATTTCTGAAACGCGTACCAAGCAACGATCCGAGACAGAATTTCTAATCCTAGAAGACTTCTAGTTACTAACTATGTAAATAAAACAATATGTAAATAAATATATAGCTTTACTAGTAGGTTAAAAAAATATTAGCACGTTTGTGCGTATGAAAATATTAGGTGTAAGTGGTAATAGTAATATGAGATGACCTAGGTTAAATGATTCACATGTGTAAACTAACCTACCAATACATATATGTTTTAAAGGCCGCTACACACGGACGTACATGTTTTAAAACATGTACGTGCACGCAACAACGTGTATTCAATAACGGACGTTAAAGTAGCATCCAGACATACAAACATGTTTCATAGTTTTGGTCTGTCTACTGAAATGTAAAGATGTTCTCCCAAAATGACGTTTATTTAACTATAGCGGCAGTGGCGTGTGCATACATGATTAAACAGAAAAATAAAATTAAAAAAACCCGTCGAGTGTGGTCGAAAAGATGGCTTTTAAAAGGCAAACATTTTCGCATATTCAGTTATTGGAAGAACTGAGACTAGAACCTGATGACTGGCGAAATTATCTAAGAATGGATAAAGATACCTATGTAGAACTTTTACACCTAGTTACACCATTAATAGAACGCCAAGATACAGTAATGAGGTCTGCAATAACCGTTATGACCGTATGACGTTATTTCGTGTTGCATTCGGCTGAATAGTTTGTAACTTTTTTATTAACGACTGGTATGCCTCCATTTTTTTTATTTCTGTCAAGATATTCTTATGATTTTATTTACCAAAGATATGGATGCGATTTATATAATTCAATAAACTCTCTCGTAAGAAAGTCTCGTGACATCATTCTAACATCAGACATACTAACAATATCTTAATACTCCTTAAAACATGCGATAATAATGTATATACTAAAAAAGTTCACCTCCGACGCTACTGTAAACTCTCGCACATTCACCTGTTCTTTTGCCTTTACACGTTGAGACTTGCATGCATATAAGTGCATGTGCGTTGATAATTTCTAGCAGACAGATTTTTTAACGCGCTGCTTTTATTGAATGCGCATTCAAAAGCGTCACATTATTTCACATACACACCAACGTTAATGAATGCGCGCTTATGCATGCACATACATGTTTTAGAACATGTACGTCCGTGTGCAGCGGCCTTAATATTCAAATTCTTTAATAAGTGACTTGAATATTACTTTCAGAGCTAAGGTAAGTAATTAATATAAATTTAAGTATATTGTAAAGTTATTTTTAATACAAAATATTGAAATAATTTAATTTATTTTAATGTTTTATATAGATCGTCGTTTATGACCTTGGCAACTAGAAATACCTGAGCTTGTGTAAAAATAACAGATCAACAGGTTCTACAAAGGTTGAGGATAGGATAATAACTTCTTCAATAATCAGGATATGGTGTAGCTCTCTGGTTAACAGGATCTTAAAAGCAGGAACAGGTGTTGGAAATATTAAGATTTATAACCTCGATTCAGAATATCACTTGGAAAATATTTCAAAACTTGTTAGTATTTACTTAAATTTAAATAAACTGATGCGGAATGCCGAGTAAATTTCAGTTTACTTCTATATGTAAAACAGTCAATATGTTATATTTAAATAAAATAGTTTAAATTATTTACAGAAAGCACCTTGTATTATCAACAATTTAATCTGACGAAGACAATATGAGTATTTTTAATTGAAGAATAAAAATTAAGCTGAACTCCAAGAAACATTAACCATTTATATAACTGAAGAAGTAACAAATTCGTTATGAAATATATAGAGTGAAATAAATGAGTTTTTTTATTTGACAGACCGCTCACTCGTATATATATATATATATATATATATATATATATATATATATATATATATATATATGAAGCGTTGTTCTTCGAGATATTTCGTCGCGTTTGGATGATTTCGTCCTGATGACAACTGTTTGGTGACAGCACTTTCACCTTCTTCTTGAGGATATTCGCGCTGCGATGGTAACCTCAAGAGTGCGTCGATTTCCTGCCTGTGCCGCTCGTATTATATGGTCTCGTAGTAGTGTGGACGCGTGCCTGGCGCCTTATGATTGATGCGTCGATTGTATTCTCTTGCTTTCGGCTATTGGTCGATCATTTTGTGTTCGATCCGTGTTGGTGTAACTGGTCTGTCGTAAGTTATTATCATTACGTCGTTTATGTGTAATCTGCCTATTAAACAAAGCGGGTTTCCATGTGTCAGGCAAACGCTGTGCGTCATCACGTTTGTTCATACAATTTTGTCGTTTCTCAATTTCTATAGCCTCTCTTATGATCCTATACGTTAAATTCGCACTGCGGGCTATTGTACTTGTACCGTCGAAGTCGATAGTGTGTCCCGTATGTAGTACATGTTAGAGATAATGTTTCTTTTTTAGCGACCGCATTTCTGTGCTTTTCCCTTCGTACGCTGGTTTTTCGTTCTATTTTGTCCTTTGTTAATAGTATGTTGTGAATATCCATTCGCTTGTTATATGTTTTTTATTGTTCTCATTTCTTCGTTTCGATGTTTTGCGTCTCACAGAGTTTGAGATCTGTGGATGTGTTTATTACAGAGTTTAACTGTGCCGGGTGATGATGTGAAGATGCGTTGAGATATCTGTTCGTGTGTGTAGGTTTTCTGTAAACTGTATCCTAGCGAGCCATCCGATTTTTTTATTATCATTAAGTCTAAGAACGGTAGTCGATTTCTTTCTTTCATTTCGATAGTGAACTTTATTTTCGGGTGCCTGGTGTTCAGATGTTGTACAAACTCGCTTAATTTCTCTCTTCCATTCGGCCAAATCACCAGGGTGTCGTCCATGTAGCATACCAAGAGTTTTGGTTTGCCTGTAGCGTTTTTCAGTGCTCTTTGTTCATAAACATTCGACGAAATATATATATATATATATATATATATATTCTCGGCTGTTGTTGCAGATACTTCTTGGTGAAACATTTTAACTTCATACAGTAAATAATAAAAATAAATTAAAACACTTGGCTTGTTTCACTATGAGATTTATTTAAATACTCTAACAATTGTTTCGGCTGTTATGCCATTCTCAAAGAGATCTATAAATCTAACTTAAAGACTATCGCACTTGTTCTTATATGTTGTCTGTTCTTGTGTGTAGTGGGGGTGGTATTATATTGTGTATTACGGTGTCTATAAAGGGTGTATTGGCATATTCTATCTGTGTGTTGGTGATTAATAGATTTTGTTTTTTCGCTATTTTTATTTCTAATATTTCTAGGAGGTCCAATCTCTTGCTTTTTGTGATATTGTGTATTAATTCGCAGTTATCTATATCGGGGAAGTGGTTGAGTTCTATACAGTGTTCGGCAAAGCCTGTGTTTTTCTCACTATATAAAATTGACTTTTTGTGTTCTTTAACTCTGTTTTTAATGGCTCGTCCACTTTGGCCGATATAGATAGCTTCACAGTCTTTACATTTTAATTTATAAACACCTGATTGGTCCATTTTATCTCTTTTATCTTTGTTGTTGCTAATCATTGTTCCTAAATTTGTTTTATTTACCCAGCTTATTTTGATATCTAATCCTTTTACTATTCTGTTTATTTTATTAGTGAGTTGTGGTATGTATGTAATTTTGTGCCATCTTTGTATATTTTCTGTTATTTTCGGGTATAGGTATTTGTTCTTATTATTTTGTATTTCTTTACGTTTTAACAGTTTATCTACGATTTTAGGGTCATATCCATTATTTCTTGCGATTAATTTAATTGTGTTTATTTCTGTATTAAAATCTGTCTTGCTTAATGGTGTGTTTGTGGCTCTATGTATATAACTATTGAATGTTGACATTTTTATTTTCATCGATTGTTTCGCGTTTGCATGTAATATGTTGTCTGTAAAAGTGGGTTTTCTGTAGATTTCGAATGTAAGCTTATTATTATGTCTGTTTATTGTAATGTCTAGAAAGTTTATTTTCTTGTCTTTTTCTGTTTCTTTTGTAAATTGTATAACAGAAAATATACAAAGATGGCACAAAATTACATACATACCACAACTCACTAATAAAATAAACAGAATAGTAAAAGGATTAGATATCAAAATAAGCTGGGTAAATAAAACAAATTTAGGAACAATGATTAGCAACAACAAAGATAAAAGAGATAAAATGGACCAATCAGGTGTTTATAAATTAAAATGTAAAGACTGTGAAGCTATCTATATCGGCCAAAGTGGACGAGCCATTAAAAACAGAGTTAAAGAACACAAAAAGTCAATTTTATATAGTGAGAAAAACACAGGCTTTGCCGAACACTGTATAGAACTCAACCACTTCCCCGATATAGATAACTGCGAATTAATACACAATATCACAAAAAGCAAGAGATTGGACCTCCTAGAAATATTAGAAATAAAAATAGCGAAAAAACAAAATCTATTAATCACCAACACACAGATAGAATATGCCAATACACCCTTTATAGACACCGTAATACACAATATAATACCACCCCCACTACACACAAGAACAGACAACATATAAGAACAAGTGCGATAGTCTTTAAGTTAGATTTATAGATCTCTTTGAGAATGGCATAACAGCCGAAACAATTGTTAGAGTATTTAAATAAATCTCATAGTGAAACAAGCCAAGTGTTTTAATTTATTTTTATTATTTACTGTATGATATATATATATATATATATATATATATATATATATATATATATATATATAGACAAGTGAGTATTATCGACCGTACTGTATAAGTAAAAATTAATTAACAGGTGAGCGGTCTGTTAAATAAAAAAATACTCCTTTATTTCACTCTATATATTTCATAACGAATTTGTTACTTCCTCAGGAGTGCAATTGAGAGTTAAAATTTAGCAAAGAACGACACTAAACATGTTAAAATCAATCAAATTTAAAACATTAAATTAATACGATGTTGGTTTATCGTCAACCTTTAAAAAACTTTATTTGACAGGCCGCTCACCCGTTAATTAATATTTACTTATATATATATAACGAGAGTTCAATTATTAGTCTTTACGTCCGGGGTAGCTATGTATTGTAAAACGCATGTAGTTACGAATTTATAAATGTCATGAATTACTACTTACCTTGACAGAAGTTTGACTTAAGTAAAAACATACATTACCTATTTTCTGTGTGTCACTTAATAGGTTACACTTAATAGGTTATATTAATAATTTAAGCACAGACATGCGTTTACAAATCCATGACTGCCCAGGACGTAAAGACTAATTGAATGCTTGTTATATAATCTCAGTTGTGTATAGCGACAAAGAAAAAAAAAGGTGGACGAGATACATATGCATAATATGCGGGCGGCAATACGGGCTTCCACCTCTAATTCATCAGTAATTCTCTTTACCGACGAATTATATTGTTCTATCGGTGTTTGTCAGTGCCACCACAAATTCAAAGAAACATATATATATATATATATATATATATATATATATATATATACATATAATTCCATACAATTAATTAAAAACTAGGTGACTATCCCATTGGACACGCTGCATAAAGCTTTTTATTTTATGAGGATTTTTGATTTATTATAAACATAATTATTTTATTTTGAAAGAAGTGTAACGTTCAAACTACTTAGCTGTAATTTCATAAATTAAAATGCGTCATCAAAATGCTTGTCGACGTATTTAACGAAAGGTTATTTTTGCCCCCAAAAAATCGCAATAAGAACTCCATATGTGCGGGTATAAATATTTTGATATGAAAACCCCAACATTCACTATTTTATGAATAGGAATTTATGTTAGGCCATTCGTCTACCCAATATCTAGAAATTTCATATATTTTTTGCAGGTCAATGAACTCGAATTACAGCTGTATTTTGGTAAATATATAATAAACAAAGATATGGACCGGCTTTAACTACATTTTGACCCTAAAAATTTGGAAATTTTTGATGAAGTCGTACGTGATTAATTTATAAGTAAATTAAAATGAAATGGATACAATAGAAATTCGAAACGAACGTTGAAATACTTGAGTTGACCGTTCAATCCAGGTAGGTTTCGAAGTCTCGATTGGTTACTACAATAACAAAAGAAAGAAGAAAGGCTTTCTCTTTGCAAAAACGAATATACAATAAATGGCTAGATGAATTAATATTTGAAATTCGAGAATATTTGTGAATTCATAATATATATGGAGTGTAACAATTTGTACACTTAAAAAACAAAACAAAAGTTAACCTTAATTCAATTGATAGAAAAAGATACTACACTCAGGGACAAAAAAAACCCGGACACTTGTTTTATGTCAGAAATTGTTAATTAAAGATCTAGTATGTTATAAAATTTAATGGTTAAGTATTTTAAATGATAGAAAAACGCATTTCAAACAAAGGTTCATGTAATTAATCATAAATACAGTATTAGAAAAAAAATCTTTTCGTCAAAACGGAAATGGCGTAAACCCAGTAACATCATTTTTCAGCTGTGGCTTAGATGTTTTGTGATTGTAACATTGAAATCACATTTTTAGTAACGCGTGTTACTCCCTCGGCATTGGATAACTGCATCCATACGTCTTGGCATGCCTTGAATCAGGTTAGAAATGGCTTCTTGGGGAATGTTTTCCTATTCTTCTAGAAGTGCTTCTCTTAACTCCTATAAGTTTTCCGATGGTCTCTGCCGCCTCCTAATACGCCGTCCGAACATGTCCCACACGTGCTCAATGGGATTAACGTCAGGACTCCTTGCTGGTCATGGCAAAACGCGAATCCCCACTTCTTGCAGATAGTTTGTGGTAACGCGAGCGACGTGTGGGCGCGCATTGTCGTGCATTAGAAGAAAATCATTGCCTATATAACGACCAAATGGCACCACTTGATTCGCCAAACATTCATTTATGTACCTACCAGCTGTTAGATTTCCGTCTACGAAAACCAACTCCGTACGAGCGTTCATACACACTCCTACCCAAACCATCACTCCACCATCTCCAAATGGCGATCTCTCGGAAATACAGCACTCCGAATATCGTTCCCCTATCCTTCTCCAAACTTTTTCACGTCCATCAGGTGAGCGTAAATTAAAACGAGATTCGTCTGTAAACAGAACACAGCTCCACTGTTCATTTCTCCAGGCTCTATGATTCTGTGCAAAGCGCAATCTTTCGACGCGATGCATCCTTAGTAATCTCAGTCCACTTGCTTTCAACCTTCTTCTAACTGTTTTGGCCGATATTAGACGTCCATGCATGTTAAAAAACCGTTGGGCTACCATGCGCCTGTCTTCATTTTGCGTTGTGCATCGCGGACAACCCGAACCTGGTCTCCTGGTGTATTCTTGCGTCTCTCTAAAACGTTTTAAGGCATCATGAATGGTACTTCTAGCCATATTCATGACATATGCGATGTAACGCACACTGCGTCCATCATTATGTAAAGCAACGGCTGCAGCAATATCTTCGGGTCTCATTGTGTAATAAGATAAATTGTGACTACCGTCTTACACTCAAAACACTGATATCACGTGAAAATTAAACAAATAGTGATAATAAAGAATAAAAAGGCAGACACAAATTCGGCAGTGACTGTGACTTTCGACAATTAAATGGCGATCTCATAACAATGGCTTGTTTACACGTATCCATGGTAACAAAATTATCACAAATTGATGCATTTTAAATTTCATTATCTACAAAAACTTTGACTAACATACATCTCATTATTCTTTTGATAAAATAAATGTCCAAAGGTTTTTTGTCCCTGAGTGTATAAACAGCATATAAACAAAGTTAAAAGGTCAAACATCAAAATTTCAATTACGTTTTATTTATAATTTAAAATTCCATATTTAGCTTTAAGAATCAAATCGTTCTTGTTATTAAATCTTTGCAAGGTACTAATTGAAAATTTATAACACTGTATTTGCGTGTATCTTAACATAGAAAATTGAAACTAATAACTAACAAGAAAACAACATGCAGACTAGCCCTCTTTATAATTAAAAAGATACTAAACAATTACTCTCACCGATAATAAAGTGTTTAACCTCCTGCAACTTAGATATAATACATTCTAATAAAATATCATAAAGCACTTAAGGTTAGAAAAAAACCATCAACTTTATACATTAATAGTCGAGGCGTGGTCTCTCGGAATGTTATCCTTATTATTTTATTTAACCCACGCCGTAAAATTTGAAAATCATCCATTATTACCAAGCGTAAAATACATATAAACAATTCGTATTATTAAACGTCGTTTCATCTTGGTCAGCACGACTAATTTTTCATTGTTGTCGAGATATCATGTACGGGGCCGTCAATGAAACGTGTACTTCCAATAATTGAAAGCGATTAATTTAATTAAAAATTTAATAATTGAAGCGCTATAAAAAATTAATTTGGAGAATCAATCTCCAGCACAGCGTTTAGAGCTTTGATGAAATAACGAAGGTATATCTATATAATAAAAATAATGATGGTAATATTCTAATATTGAAAGGTCACTTGCCACATTTACAGATGTCCAGCTGTTCTTTAAGACAGGGAGAGGTATAATAATAGACAAAAAAGTCGATATATACATTTCCTAGTTCGTCCGTAGCTCTAAAGGTCATGGGGAAGCTGTACGGAAAATATTTTACGATTCAACTTAAGTTAGTAGATACAAACAAGCATATACACGTGTAATAATAATCAAAGAATGATGATACACATCAATAATTTGTTATTGCATAAGAATTCAAGTACGTAAATATATGTAAGTGTGCAGTCTGCTTATAACTACACACATAACTTTCTCCTATTGCCTTGCTAGTACATTATCCCGTCATGTTTCTGTACTTTTTCATATATTCCGTCTCTGTTTCTTCTTAATTTACTTTGAGAAAAGATGACTTCATTGCCGGTTTTTTTAAACCAACTCAAGACTAAGAGAAATTACCGGTAATTTACTTTCTCTTTTACTTTGCTTAAGTAGGATCATTTATATATGACAGAGTCTGTATGAGTTATTTAAGTCCGTTTGTATATACGGAAGAGGTGAGATTAGTTTTTAGTGAAAACGATCATTACGTTCCTTTGCGTAAGAAAAAATGAAGAACAATGACTAATCGTTATTTAAAAGGATGTTATTCTGTTGTTGTTTTTTGATGTGAAAAGAAATAGAAAAGTTAATTTTGTGGCTTTCTGAGTGGAATAATAATGGAAAAATCTTGTGAACATGTCAGCTGATAAATTGTATTTTGATGACGCTAATTACATTTTCCAAAATTACGTTTTTTATTATTTCAATATGAATTGTTTAGCGAAAGTTAAAATGTATTTTATTTATTCTAAAAATGTCTCGAATGTTCTGTCTTGAGAAACTAAATAGACACTATTGTATTCATTCTAATAATAAAAAACTAATAGCCTTTAATGTCCAACAGGTGATCCCCAACTACAGGACATAAATGTAATAATTACAATATTAAATATAAGAAACAGATCAACATTATAGTTAATATAACAAATAAATAAAAGGTTAGACAAACATAAGAAATCGAACCGAAAACAAATTAAACAAATAATATAAGAAAGAAAATATATATTAATATATATATATATATATATATATATATATATATATATATATATAGTAAATAACTAATTGAACGGGTAAGCGGTCTGTCAAATAAAAAAACTTATTTATTTCACTCTATATTTCATAACCATTCGTTACTTCTTCAGGAGTTCAATTACAGAGTTAAAATTTAGTAAAGACGCCATTAAACATGTTAAAATCGATTGTCTACATAAACATTAAAATTAACCAGATATTGGCTTCACGTCAACCTTTTAAAAACAAATATAATATTTGTTTTTAAAACTAATCATGTTAAAATTGATTGTCTACATAAAACATTAAAATTAACCAGAAATTGGTTTAACATTTTAAAAGGTTGACGTGAAACCAATATCTGGTTAATTTTAGTGTTTTATGTAGACAATCGATTTTAACATGTTTAGTGGCGTCTTTGTCTGTAATTCTTCTTCTTCTTCTTCTGAAGAAGTAACGAATGGTTATGAAATATACAGTGAAATAAATAGTTTTTTTTTATTTGACAGACCGCTTACCCATTCAATGAATTATTTACTTATACAGTACGGTCGATAATACTTACAAGTCCAACTTAATATATATATATATATATATATATATATATATATATATATATATATATATATATACTATTAAGTATTATCGACCGTACTGTATAAGTAAAAATTCATTAACGGGTGAGCGGTCTGTCAGCGGTCTTCACAGACCGCTCACCAGTTAATGAATTTTTACTTATATATATACAAAGTGTGTATAAATTGGCGGACCCACTACACGCGGCGATGTTCTTCGTTATATTCGGAGTCTAAAATCCTAATACGAAAATGTTGTACCATGCTCCATATCTTTGCACGAGGTTCCTAAAGTTCGGACTTTCAGTCTTGAAATAAGCATTATTACTCGATATTTGTTGACAGAAAGAGCTACAATTTAGAAGAAAGAAGAATTGTTGTTATTATCCTTTCGTTAAAGTTTTCTTTTTGATTTTAAAGTTTGTTTTTAATATTTGTTTATTAACTTATTTTGACGAAAAACACATCTGACAACGTTGTAAAACAATAAGTAGGCAGCCTAATGTTGTTCTAGTCAAATACATTACTACTGTCAAATTCATTCTGAAGACAAAGGAAGCCTGATACATCGTTTTAGGATTAGGACTTTTAACTCAAAATTTGACCAAGAATGTCGGCACGTGTAGTGGGTCCGCCAATTTATACACACCTTTTATATATATATATATATATATATATATATATATATATATATATAGTAAATTCAATCAGTTGGCGATTTAAGGTCTGGCTTTACTTTAAAGTATATATATTTAAAACAACCCTACATGTTTCGGCAATGATGCCTTTATCAAGTATATAAAATATAAATGACAGTATACAACTGTATACTGTCATACTGTCATGCTGGAGAGAGGATATTCTCAGACACATTCACAAAAAAGAACCACATCACCACATCACCGAAATTATCCATAATAATCCATTGGATAATTTCGGTGATGTGGTTCTTTTTTGTGAATGTGTCTGAGAATATCCTTTCTCCAACAGGAGCGTACCGACGAGCCTGTAGAAAGGCGAAATACGTATCTACGTCTCTGGGGAGGGATATGTTCGGACACGTTCACAAAAAATATTAATAGTTAACCTGTATTTGTGTTCTTCACACCAGATTTTTAATAATATTTTATATTATTAAAAATACCTTTGTATTATACAAAACTGGTGGGGTTTACCTACTCATGTATGTTTTAATTATTCTGAAGAATAATATCTATTTAAAATTCACATAAATTCACTTACCTGTATTTGTTTCATATTGTAAGCAATAATATTAGTTTACTTGGTATTTGAGTATTCATCACAAAGATATAATTCACAAATCCACCGAAAGAATCCAAGTATTTATTTAATCAGATGTGTACAGTTTTCTTTAATCTAATAAATTGTTCAATATATAAAATATAAAAGTTGTGTTTTTTTGTTCATGCTCAGTGAAATCAATATTATTAATAATTTTTGTGTCATGTTTACAGTCATATTTGAGTGTCACTACCGACTACATCCCGAGATAAGAAAACTCAAATATTCTTTATTAATCTTTTGCTCTCCAAGACATCTATGCATAGCTGTGGATACTGCTACTAATCAGCTGATAAGTCAAGAGATACATTTACATTTCAAATTCTTAAAGGCGTTCAATTTAATATTATCAGCATTTACACTAATTATCTCTTATATACGAGTATTTACGAATAGCCATCAGCATAACATTTTGGCGGTCTATCGTGGTACACATAGTAATTTGTTGCATGTCATCACTATCGTGCTATATAATTATTATTGTAAATCATTCATTTACATTAAATATCACTCATAACTTTACGAAAGTCTGTTCTATCACATAACAATATATATAGTATGTTCCCGGATTGAGTTTACAAGAGGAAAAAAAAAATATCTTTGAATTTGCGCCAAAGCTTCAGACTCGTTATCGTCATCACATTAGCGGTTTTATTTTTTTGACAACGATATCACTTTTGTCATTTAGTAAATGGCAACTTAATGGCTAACGTAAGGTTAACTCCATACTAAAACATTACTAAGGGAGATGGACGCTAGGTTTTCAGCCAACCTAATTCGTAGCAACAAAAAGGAAATTAAAATAATTAGCGGCTTAATACTTAACCGGATTAAATTAAATTTAAATAACCGGACATTTTCCTTTAAGGAAGCATGTGTACAGTATGGGTTTGGTTAGCGAGTCCCGGTTAGGAGGTGTGAAAAACAGGAAGAAACTAGCCTCATGAACTATGCACGTGTGAGAAACTGAAGGACAGAAACATTTCGGAAGAGATCTATTGGATTCTACGAGGGTACTCAAACTTCCCCTGAGGAGGATAGTGGTTTTTATCGAGGACACAAGACTAACAGAGGGGAACTGAGAGATCTAATGGGGGTAGTACAAAGAGCACTGTGCTCAAATGCCTGGACGTGCTGGCGTCCAACCCAAAACAGAAGAAGACGAAAAAGAGGTCCATACGGCTTTGGACTTATTTTTAGAATTGAATACGAACTGTTCATTTGTATTTCCTTCAGTTTGTGGAATGTAACTTTTGTAAAATCTTTCAAAAGTTTAAAATCGCTTTTAAAATGTGGATATTGTTAATTTCGTGCAAAGTGGAGGCATTTTACATTAACCGATTGCCGTCTAAGAATAGTGAAAGAACTATCTACATAAAAACTCTGCAACTCATTAATTCAATCTAACGAATCCAATTAAAACGATTCCTTAAGTCGCGAATCTTTCTTTTTCTCATTGATAATTTCATTTAGTCCGTGGAACACATCCCGTTCGACAGGTAGTTAATAAGGCAACGCGTGCAGCAACGATTATTACTCGAGGATCGTTAATGCATATATATCGTAATTTTAAACGGAAGAGCATAAAATATTGTAGCGGTAATCGTTTATTATAGATATATGCAAGTAAAATTGTTTAAATTCCATGATAATTACGAATTTCTTCGCCGCATCTGTTCTACCGGCGCGCATGAATGCATGTATTACCATCGCAGAGATTGTGGACGCTCTTTGGTTCTCTATCTTCCTGAAAAGCACTAGACCAGTAATTTTCTTGTTTTTTAGAACGTACGTGCGCGTTGCCCGTGATCCGTTATAATATGAAAATTAATAAGGGAAAAATCGCAAAAGCTTACGATTTACGATATCGACAATTCGCGATGCATAGATTTGATATTTTTATGAAATGCGAGTATTTATTTTTCCAACATTGTAATATATTACACATAATTTAACTATTTCTGATTTAACACTGAATATAAAGAGTTTTATTTTATAAAATCTATTAAATAACAAAATTTATGGTATTTAACACAGACGTCCAAAGGTTTTTACGGAAAAAGTATCTAAATATAAATCGTAAAACATGTGGGAGTATGATTAAGTAATAAGTAGAGACCGGACGCATCAGGCCGAAATTACGATGAAGCATATAAATAGTCTATAACATCGCCGCTAAGTTCAACACGCAGTTATCGAATAGCACTATCCATTCGGATAATCGCACATCTGTTTTTTGTCGTTGAATTGTGACGCAATTACTCCAACTTTACAGTAAAATTCCTTTCCTCATGGGCGTAGATAGAAGCGTGAAGAGTTTTTATAATTTATTTTATTTATTAGTTTATATTTCGTAAGATAAATAAGGCACGGTGAGTTAGTTTCTTTTTTTTATTGTTTTAATTTTAAATGTCCAGTGAATTTCGTTAAGTTTCAGTAACTTATTTTTTTCATTGATTTCGATTGAGAACATTATTTAACTTACATTTTCAGATATCATATGGAACAACGTCGAGAATGGCATCGTGAAACAATGGCGAGTTGGATTAAGAGTCATACTGATTGTATGTCCGTTGCCAGTGATTGCGAAATTTATTGCAAAGTCTATAAAATATCGCTAAAAAATTTCAAGAAATCGCACGTAAAACGTCACTTGCATCGCAAACACACAGATGAAATCTGACAATTTTAAAGAAGAACTCTGTGAAACTTTAAGGACGGCTAATATTCCATTAAATAAACTTAACAATCTCACCTTCAAAACATTTCCTCAAAAATATACTCTGATGAATCCATCTTACATAAATATTATGTTTCTAAGTGCTACGCGAAAGCAGTAGAACGCATTAGAAGCCATCTTTCAAATCAGTACCTATGGATAAGTGCCGACAAAACTGTCGATATATTAAGACGCTGTGTGGTAAATGTTGTAGCTGGTGTACTACATTCAACTATTCCATATAACGGATATGTAATAGCAAGTTATAAACAGTTGATGCGGAAACAGAAGCTAAAACCATTTACGAGAATATGCATCAAATGCTTTATTCGGATGACAGGTACAAAGAAAAAATACTTTTATTTGTCAGTAACAGCGCTGCATATATGTTAAAAACAGGCAGACTACTAAAGAAAACATATCCTAATATGCTGCATATTACTTGTGTAGCACATGCGCCCTACAGAATCTGTGAATATATCAGAGACACCTTTCAGGAAATTGATAGACTTGTATTAACTTTTAAAAGGTTTTCAGGCAAGTAGCTTTTTACAGGGAAAAACTTCCATCTTTGTCACTGCCTCTCTCTCCACTGATAGTTAGATGGGGAACATGGTTGGAAGTTACTAGTTTTTATGCCGAGAATTTCGATAGTTTACAAAATTTCGTTACATGTTTAAATGACGATGCTTGAAATATTTCTGAGTGCAAGGTACTATACAGGGTGTCCAGAAACTCTCCTGACAAACGACGACCGGAGATTCCTCTGATAACTTTAAGACAATTAAACCCAAATTCACCTAGTCCGAAAATGCTTCCTAAGGGAGCTAGAGTTCTTTGAAGATGGCGCCTTGTATTTATTTTCTTTTAAATTCCTCCAGAACGCTTCTATTTAGAAACACAAAAACTGGTATGCTTATTTATCCTCCAGAGATGAATCGATTCCATCAATTGCGAATTTCTAGTACCGCTCATAGGCGTCCGTTTTGGGTAGGTCAACGGTTATTTTAAGGCATAACTTTTTTGTCTTTAACTTTTAAGCATTTGTGACACTAGATTATTAAATTTTCAGGTATTCCAGTACTAAAATGTACTCTTACTTTAAGTCGGTAGGATACACCGTTTTCTAGAAAAATCGATTTGTAAATTTTTCGTTTTTTTCTTCATTAAAGTTCAATTTATTATGTACCTACTTATTTTTAGCGACGAAGTTGGCTTTGACTATCAAGGCATGGATGAAAATTAATTTAATAAATTAAAAACAAATTATTTATTACAATGGAACGAAACTAACAAAAAAAGAACAAGTATCAAAGGTAGATTGTTACAAAAGTTGCTCGATGTGATGACCATTAGTCTCTATGCACAAGTTTACCCTTTTGCTTAGAGAACGCCGAATTCTTGCAAAAATTCCAAAGTTATTTCTAAATTCGTTGCAAGCATCTTGTATCCTTAGCCAGAGTTGTGCGCGATTTTGTATCGGAACGGAATAAACAAATGCTTTTATGTATCCCCAAACACAATAATCGCAAGGATTCAAATCCGGCGACCTTGCTGGCCAAGCAACTGGACCGCCTCTTCCAATCCAATGGTCTTCGTAGTTATTATCTAGAAAGTCTCGTACATTCCTGCTAAAGTGGGCCGGACAGCCGTCCTCTAGAAACCATAAGTTTTGCCGAATATTTAAACGCACCTCATCTAACAAATTAGGTTAAATATTTTGCAGGAAATGTAAGTAATCAGCACCATTTAAACGAGCAGGTAATTCCACAGGTCCAAGTAGATAATCGTAAACTACTCCTATCCAGACGTTTATGCTAAACCTATGCAGATGCTTAAATTCTTGAACAACGTGGGGATTGTCACCAACGTACGAATAATAATGTGCATTATGTACATTAAAAATTCCATTTTTTGAGAATGTAGCTTCGTCACCAAACAAACTGTTCCTGAAGAAATCTTCATCTTGATTTTTCTGATTTTGTAACCATCTAGCGAATTCTACGCGAGCAGGAAAATCGCCTTCTAGCAGTGCTTGCACCTTTGTAAAATGAAAAGGATATAAATTTTCTTTGTGTAAGATATTTCCGACGGCAGATTTTGAAATTGTGGGGTACATGGCAGATAGTCTTCGAACTCTAATTTCTGGATTTTCCTCAACTTCCATTAAAATAACATCTTCATGTTCTGCTGTTACATCATTATGTCTCCCTGTTTCATTATTTCTTGGGACCACTGAACCTGTTTCTCTTAATCGTTGATGAAGAGCTGTAAATGTTGAGTGAGTGGGATACGTTGCGCCGCTCGAGCGTTACACCTCATTTCGCCATAAACTAAATGCATATCGGCGTATTCCTCATTAGTAAAAACCATTTTTTATTTAAATTGAAATCGTTGTGTTTGAATAACACAAAGTAAAAAATGAAAAGATAAACTTCGCGAACTGACAACAATTTGACAATGAAAAGCGTAGGTTTTACTTCTGTTGGCAGTTCAGAGCTAACTATTGCAAAAAATAAAAAATTGAACTTTAATGAAGAAAAATTTACAAATCGATTTTTCTAGAAAACGGTGTATCCTACCGACTTAAAGTAAGAGTACATTTTACTACTGGAATATCTGAACATTTAATAATCTAGTGTCACAAATGCTTAAAAGTTAAAGACAAAAAAGTTATGCCTTAAAATAACCGTTGACCTACCCAAATTCGCAATTGATTGAATCGATTTATCTCTGGAGGATAAATAAGCATACCAGTTTTTGTTTTTCTAAATAGAAGCGTTCTGGAGGAATTAAAAAAAAATAAATACAAGGCGCCATCTTCAAAGAACTCTAGCTCCCTTAGGAAGCATTTTCGGACTAGTTGAATTTGGGTTTAATTGTCTTAAAATTATCTGAGGAAACTCCGGTCTTCGTTTGTCAGGAGAGTTTCTGGACACCCTGTATATCGTTCCAACCTCCGTATTCACTATGGGATATTATAGCAACTTTTATCTCTTACTATCCTTAGTTACTGTCATTAACGCTACCTTCACTTACGGTTGCTATGTAGCAAATTATTGACCATATGCTGTCGGCATCGACAACAGTATCTATCTGTCTATTAATATCAACTGTCAACAGTCATCGTCCTACTTTTAAAATATTTCGTTAAATTGTTAATTTGTTTACATAGTTGTACAAATTTTTCTTTTCAGAACACTTCTATCTTTTTCAAGTGTGCACAGGGTAATATAGGTATTTTATTGATTTTTAATTATAAACATTAGAACATAATATAAATGTAATTACAGTTTTCACTGCATTAATGAAGCCTATAGGAAGAAAACGGCGCAAAGGAGACAAATTTAGCCGTAAGGAGAAGTGTATGATTGCAAATGTTTTCAATTATTTCAATAAATCAATGAATGTGAGTGCTGCCGTTCAAGAAGCAAGTAAAGCTTTGGGTATCTCAGACCGTGCAATATACATATCATGTAAAACAGGAGCAACGAACTGGTTTATTATCAACTCCAAAAAAACCTAAAAAAAGGAAAGGCATACAGCTAAATGATCAACTACATATATATGATGAGAACACGCAAGCAGCTATTCGACGTAAAGTGCATGGCTTTTTTATACAGAATATGCCACCTACATTAAATACAATTCTTGCTGCTGCCAAGGCTGATGATGAACTTCCTAACTTCAGTCGAACAACTTTACATAGATTGTTACACGATATGGGTTTCGAATTTAAAAAAGTAGGACGAAAAAGTATACTCATTGAACGAGATGAGATTATTAGGTGGAGGCACAAATACTTACGAGAGATCAAAAGATTTAGAGAAGAAGGTACAATTTACTCCTTGCTATTTGACATGGCTGTAACTCTATATTACTTCAGGTCGAACTATTATATACACTGACGAGTCATGGGTGAATACACGGCATGCGGTAAATAAAACTTGGACAGATACTACTATTCAAAATAGTCGACAAGCTTTTATTCAAGGACTAAGCACTGGTTTGAAATCACCAACCGGGCTTGGACCTCGTTTTGCATTAGTTCATGCTGGTGGTGATAATGCGTTTGTTCCTGGTGCTGAATATACATTTCTTTGCAAGAAAAACACTGCCGACGTTCATCATGAGATGGATTTAGAAACATATGAGGATTGGTTCATAAATAAATTACTTCCAAATATACCACAGAAGTCAGTCATTGTTCTTGATAATGCTTCCTATCACTGCAGAAAATTGGACAAAATTCGAACAACAGCATGGAGGAAAAACGATATCATTAATTGGCTCAGCGAAAAAAAAAACAAATCAGTAACGATATGCTAAAAAGGGACTTACTGTATTGCGTGTCACAAATTAAACCGCAATATGATAAAAGTAGGATTGACGGATTTGCAAAAGAAAAAGGTCATGAAGTTCTTCGATTACCACCTTACCATTGCGAGTTAAATCCCATTGAAATGGTATGGGCACAACTTAAAAACTACGTAAGAATGAATAATACCACATTTAAGGTAAAAGATATGGAGCAATTAATTCGAAGAGCGTATCGCACTGTAACAGCTAATAATTGGCAAAACTACATCAAACATGTAAAAAATATTGAAAAGGAAATGTGGATAGTGGATAATTTGCAAGACGACATCGAAGAATTAATTATTCACGTAACACATTCGTCATCATCTGAAGATCAAAGTGATTCCTCGACTGACTAAAAAATTAACATGAGACATAGATATGTGTGTGTAATTGCTATTCCTTTCTTAAATATTATTGTATTATATACGTATTTGTATGTTTCCAGTTCTTTTTGTTACAAAAGTGGAAACTATTATTTGTTAAAGGATCATCATCGTTTTTAATTTAATAAATTGCATAACACCCCAATATCGAAGTAAATATTCACTGTACGTTGCATAGATATCGTTCATATGTATATTTGTTTAGAAATGTGACTACACATGACTACACATCGGGAAATTAAGAGAAGTGGAATGACATTTACAAAACGAAGGAAGTGCCCAAAATTTTTTTAGTCCAATAAATTCCTATTATTTGTTACTTAATTGTATGTATAAAACTGTCAAAATATACGACTTCGTAGGTTAAGTAGTAAATTTTAATTTACGACATACTTCAAAATATTCTCAGTAAATCACATGCTACTAGATTGACTTTTCAAATGAACACTTGTTACATATATGTATTTATTATTTTTGAGATAGTATATTTTCTATTCTCTTCTATAAGAGATTGTTTCCGGTTTCGTTTCTTTCGGTGTTATTTGGTCACAACGTTGAGTATTTTAAAAAATCCGTTTTATATTGTTATATTGTATATTTTTCCTATAATTTTTGATAAATATCAAGTTTAATTTACTACCTTATTTTTGGAGTAGCTTTCATTTCTTCTTTTTAATCCATTTATTTCTGTTCTTAGTATTTCTCTTTATTTTCATTAACTATGGAGAATTCTCGTAGGGCAACCATGGTAGGATGGATTAGAGGCCATACAGATTGGTTGCATATTCGTAATAATACCGAGGTATATTTCATTAAATTTAAAGTGTCCACAAAAGTGTAATGTGCAGAGACATGTTTCTTCGTAAACTCATCAAGATAACATATGTCCATCTGCACCTGACACTTTTAACGAAGAACTATGTGAAGCTTTCATGGCGGCCAATATCTCATTCAAAAGCTTAACAATCCAGTTCTCAAGAGGTTTCTTACAAAATATACTGATCGTCATATACCAGATGAATCTACTTTACGTAAATACTACTTACCAAAATCTTATTTGAGAACCAATGAAAAAATACGAACCAACCTATCTGGTCATTATCTTTGGGTAAGTGCAGACGAAACAACGGATTTAATGGGACGATATATGTTAAATGTAGTTGTTGGTATTCTTGATCCGACAACTTCATACCAACCATACTTAATTGCAACTAAAATATTGCCAGTCGTAAATGGTGAAACAGTTGCAGAAGTAATTGATCAATGTATTCATAATATTCCATCAGCGGATAACAACTATAAAGACAAGATGCTATTATTTTTGACTGATGCGGCAGTTTATTAAAGTTATTAAAGCAATCTTATCTCAATATGCCACACCTTACCTGTGCAGCACATGCACTACACAGAGTATGTGAATACATCAGGGATTATTTTGCAAATATTGATAAGTTAGTTTCATCATATAAAAAGATATTTCTCAAAGCACCTTCACGAGTAGCATTATATAGAGAAATACTTCCAAATCTGCCTGTACCACTATTCCTGTATTAACTAGGTGGGGAACATGGCTACAAGCAGAAATTTTCTATTCACAACACTTGGATGAATTAAAAAACTTTGTTTTCCATCTTCAACATGATGATACACAAAGAATTTCTTATTGTAAACACCTGATACAAATTGAAAATTTACAAAATCAGCTAAACTTTATTAGAGCTAATTTCCAGTGTTTTCCAGATACGATTACCTACATGCAAAATCAAGATATTAACCTAAAATAGGCGATAGTTAACTTAGAAACCGATATCGATCGAATGAAAAGTATGCCTTCTGAATTTGGAAACAAGCTGAGACAAAAAGTTGATGCCATATTTAGCAGAAATCCAGATTTGAATGTATTATATCAATTCTGCACAGAGCCGATTGAAAAATCTATACATTCGAAGTATGGTGCACTTTTGCAACATTTTAATCATGCACCCATCACCAATTGTGATGTGGAACGGGCTTTTCTATTTTTAAAGACGTTTCGACATCTAAAAGAACTTATTTAGCACAGGAACACCTTGAACAAATTTTAGTTGATCATAGTAATGTTTTACACTTTCAATGTTTCACAGAAAATACATAGTTTTGAGTTTTGTTCTTTGTAGATTATTTTTATTCAAAATTCCATACGCAAGTCGCTTGTCAGCATTACTTTTGTTTTAGCAGAAGTTGCTACCGGTTACCAAACCGTATATTATATTCGCTCTGTTGTGAATGACGGGCACCAGCCCGTCATGTGTTAAACGTCAATCATAATATCACAGAGGTTGTATAAAACTTATTAAAAATATAAGCAATCCGAGGGAGCTGGACATATACGAAAATATTCATATTATTAAAAACCAGAATAACAGATACAACGTCGACAAAGGTCCAGTTCCCGCTACCTCCTTGTTGGAATTCTAATGAAAATAGATAAGAGGTAGGAAACGAGCTCGTCAGAACCAACACGTGTGTGTCATTTCTAAAGAGAGGTAAGTTGACCTGATTTTAGTTTCTTAAAACTTAGTGTATATGTGGACGATTTTGTGGACGAATTGTGTTTCGCAATTCTTTGTGTTAGCTTTCCTGTGCCCCATGTTCAAATTTAAAAATTGTGATTCTTCTTTTATTTAGATCGAAACCTGTTTTTCTTCACGCATCCATCATGACGTTTCAGTGGAAGTGGAGGCCCAGCTTTCCCTCCACCTTTGTAACGGTCTCCCAGAATCTTTTTTTCCTGTTGGTTTTTAGTTTACTGTTATTTTTACCTGGTCTCATCTGTCTTTTGGACATACTCGTTCCATGTTTTTCTCCTTCCCCTGACGAATTCAACGACATCTCCGATTCCACACTCCTTTCTTATAGCTTCGTTCCTAATTCTATACCTCCCTGTTTTTCCCACTATTGTTTTTAAAGTGGTCATTTCGGTTGTTCGCATCACTTGTTTAATTCCGCTTGTGTCGACCTCGGGTTCAGTTGTATACGTCATTATAGGTGTTACCATGGTTTTATATATTTTTATTTTGCTCTTTGTCGTGAGGTATTTCTATTTTCAGGTGACATCTCTTAGATGTACAGACACTCGTGCTGTTTTCATGGTCGGTCGCCTGTCTGTGATTATTAATTTTACCTACTGAGGATGACAACTTAGTTGTCGAAATATGTATTTAGGATACGAGTATTAATTGTGATAAGGGGTACCTTTTATTAACTTTTTACTTAACTACAGTCTCCAAAGAAAGACTTTTATATTTCAAATTGCTTACGTTTTATACCACTACTTCAAAAATTAATATTATGAGAGAAATACGCCTATACTTTAGCAGTTTATATAATATGCGTTTTCGATTTTGTTTGATAATTTCCTAATGGTCTCAAGAGATCATCGCAAACACAGAAAAACGATACTAATTTCCTATAAAAGCATCGGTCCACTTTACAGCGATTAAGTGTGACAAGACCACTCCGACATATATAAAACCAGTTCGATATCTTTTCTCATAGTCCATAGTATAGTACACTTTAGTATCATATTAGTTCAGCACCGGTTCGTTAAAATAAAGAAAACATTTTAGACTTCGTTACAATAAATACGTTCCGTTCTCCGGCTTCCATTAGTCCCTCTCTAAGAAATAATCATTAGTCATAGATATTAAAATAATCCCGTATATTTCACACTGGGGTTCATTAAATTCGCTTATTATTTTTTTCCTCTTCGCTATGAACTAGAATAGCTGAGCGGCGCAGAATGCAAAGCATGAGATATAATGACGAGAACGATGATGATGATGAGTGGAAGTGGTATTAGAAGAAGTGGAGGAAGAAAGACGCGATGAAAATGAAGAATAGATGAGGATGAAAAAGAACGACAAAAAAAAGGGAAAAGAAACTTAGAGAGAACCGACCATAACACTCTTACTCATAATACAAATAAGTGTATGAAGTGGCCGGGAATGATGTAGTAAATATAGGTGCACGTGTGGGGTCCGACATACCAACCTTAAAGAACTTAACAACGGCGAAGTTCAGAGTCAACAACAACCACAACAACAACAGCAACGACGACAAGAACTGGTGCAGCTGAGAGACGGACCAAACACCATCCATATAACCACCGCTGCGACATATCTTGGGTATTTGATCCGATCGCGGTGGTAAAACTAACAAGCGATGACTATTATAAGTTTAATTAATGGGGAAAATTGTCGAGACCGAACAGCATCTGTTCAGAAGAAACGTATACATGCATTCATGTATCTGTGGTGAACGATGCATTAGAACTCATAAAACATAATGCAGTGAGAATTTGTAGAGATGCATTTGCGATGGAAGGACTTTATGATCTTAGACAGAGTGAATGATGATAATTCTTGTTGGAAATTATCGCAGATTATGTAAAATAACATAATAAGTGCTTTATTAAAGAGTAATTAGTATTTTGTGCACTTTATGATAAATAAGTACAGTTTGTTGAGAAATTAATGTCTCCCCTCAGTGACGGCTAAATATCAATCCTACCTTATAAGGCAGAGCTGTATATTTCCGCTTTGAAATACGTAATGTGAAAAGAATTCTTTTTGTATAATACAAAAAGAATAAAAAACAAATATTCATAAATTCTCACATACACGTTTTGGGATATATGGGATAAAAATTTGCCGAATACTTTTTCTCAATAAACTAAATCGAATATTATTTATTTAGATATTACAGGACGCCTAAATTCTAAAATATGTCTATAATAAAGAGCCACTATTAATAATGAAATTATCAAAATAAATAAAAATTCTAACATTCTACATTATTTACATACGTAAAAAATGCAGTTTTCGTTAAATTAAATAAACCTAAGTGAAATACCATAGTACATATGTTATTTGATAGTAACGCACAGAAAATACATGGTTATTTCTAGTAGATGCCGTTGGTCCTCACATATCGAAAAGAGGGCCACTCCGTACACCTTATATAATTATTTATGAGTTTGGATTTATTAATCCAATTCGCATTATTTAATAAGGCGAAGAAAATAGGTAATTGGCAAGCCTATAAGGCTTTCGTCAATAAATATAAAGATCCTTCCAACGCAATTAGATCTACACAAAAACCGGACGAGAGGTATATCAGTACCGTGGGAAAGGCTTTAGAGTATCTTCTGGGGGTGCACTTTCCAGGTTCGGAGCGTATGGATGACTGCGATACCAATCAAATTGACACCTCTTGGAGGGCGACTAGGAATGATTGGGAACTATCAAACGAGATCTTTAAGCCTCATCCAATTAGATGGGCGATAGGGTCGTTTGAATCATACAAATTCGCAGGATAAAACGGAGTATTTCCCAAGCTCCTGCAGGAGGGAATTGTGGAAATTATGGGTCCTTTATTGGAGATATTCAAGGCTAGCCATTCCATGGAATATATCACGAGGCCTTGGAGAGAAACTAGGGTAGTGTTTATTCCAAAACCCGGAAAAGGAACATATAATCCACCCCAAATCATTTAGACCAATTAGTCTTACCTCTTTTATGTTGAAGACTATCGAAAAAATGATACGTTTTTATATTAAAGAAGGAACTCTAGAGATCTCCTCTACACTCACTGCAATGGGCATATCAGATGGGGAAATCAGGCTGCCCTGCATAGCCTGGTGGGGAGAGGAGGGCTCGAAAGAAGCCTGTATCATAAACTTGCAGTTTTATTAGATTTCTTAGACATTTTCCTAGACATAAGAGCTTCTGATAATATCTCGACGTCTTCCATTATTATCCACCACATGCAATTGGGTTCATAACATGCTTCATGCAATTGGGTTCATAACATGCTGCGTACCGGCATAGTAGTTCATGGCCAAATGAAAACTAAAACGATATACATGAGGACAACAAAAGGTGTCCTTAAGGACCGCTACTATGGAGTCTAGTAATGGATAATCTCATCAGGACATTAAACGACCAGGGAATATGGACGCAGGGGTTCACCAATGACATTGTCATTGTGTCCCAGGGGAAATTTCCATGGACAGTAGCGAGAATCATACGAAATTTTCTGCGAATTATGGAGAGATGGTGCCTTAAGGAGGGATTAACTGTTAATTCATAAAAAAAGCAAGTTGGTAGCTTTTATGAGAAAACTAAATGATTTGGGCAGCGTAAGGCTCTTTGGACAAGAGTTAGAACTAACCAATGAAGTGAAGTATCTAGGCATAACACTTGATGCGAAACTGAATTGGACACCTAGTTAAAGTGACGGACAAGGGGACGCAGGTCTTCTGGAGATGCAGAAGAGTTGTTGGCAAGACCTGGGAACTAAAACCAAATGTGATACAATGGTTGTACACAGTAGTAGTAAGACCAAGGGTTACCTATTGGACAGTTGTCTGGTGGAGGAGGATGACATCGTCGGTGGGGCTTCTTACGACTCTCCAGCGACAAGCTCTGTTGGAATCACGGGAGCTATGAACAGCATGGGAACCGCCACCATGGAGGCCGTCGCGGATTTCCCCCGGCTGGAATTATTTGTGAAAGCGGATGTCATTGCAGCGATTCAGAAGCTGAAGGCCAATGACGCATGGTGTCCTAATAAGGTTGTAGGGGGCCATACAGATACCACAGGAACTATACTGGGAGAGCCGATATTACAAATACCGGCGGACAATATGGCACCTGAGATTATGTTAAAAGCTAAGCTGAACATATCTATAACGACAAAGGAACAGGCAAAAAATCGCTCAGGCGATTGGGGTGCCAGCACCTGGTACACAGATGGATCGCAATCTAATCGGGGCTCAGGGGCAGATATATGCATAATGTGCACTAGAAGGTAGATATCGTTAAGTCTGGGGAAACATACGACGGTTTCCCAGGCGGGATTGTTTGCAGTCGCAGTTTGCGATGAGGAAATTTGGGAAGCTGGCTGCGCAAATAACAAAATCAACATAATGACTGATAGTCAGGCAGCTATTAAAGCCATTATGAATCCATCTACCACGTCAAAACTGGTGAAACATTGCAAACAGGTACTCAATAGACTGGAACAAGACAATAGTGTGCCACTGATACGAGTGTCAGGACATGAGGAGATTACAGGCAATGAGACAAATTGGCCAAGGAAGGTTCTAAAAGAAGCTTGCGAACCTGTATGTAGAATCGCCAAAGATTTCGTTAGAAGCGAGATCTGGTTTTGGCTATAAAGAGAACATAAAAAGAAATCGAGGCTAATCCATACTAAGAGACTACTAAGGGAGCTGGACACTAGGCTTTCGGCCAACATAATTCACAGTAATACAAAAGAAATTTAAATGATTACCGGGTAATAACCGGACATTATCCCTTAAGTAAACATCTGTACAGCATGGGCTTGGTTGGCGAGCCCTGGTGTAGGAGATGTGCAAAACAGGGGAAAACTAGCTTTACTGTAATATGCACTTGTGAAGGAACCGAAGGGACTCAGGCAGAAACATTTCGGAAGTGATCTATTGGATCCTGCGAGGGTACTCAAATTTTCCCTGAGGATAGTGGCTTTTATCGAGAACACAAGACTAACAGAGTGGAACTGAGAGATCTATTAGAGGTGGTACAAAGAGCAGTGTGCTCAAGTGCCTGGACTTACTGGTGTCCAACTCTAAGAATCAGAAGAAGAAGAAGAGGAAGAAGAGTTTGGAAAGAAATGTGGAAAGAGTTTCTGAATAATTTCTGAGAACGGTTAATGATAGCCCTAAAAATGACCATCGATACATTATACAAACAGAAGCAGGCAAAACATCCCTTACAATTTAATATTAACACAGATAACATCGTAATTACAACAAAAGAAAGAGAACTGATCGAAAAAATCCTAAAACGAATCGAAAAAGGGCGAAAAATGGGACTGGAAATAAACACCGAGAAAACGAAAATTATGAAATTTTATGATTAGGTGTAGGCCGCGGCATTATCATGATGGTTTTCTCTTTAGTTCAGCATCGAATCGATCAAATAAATCAGCACAGTACTGCCCCATTATTGTCCTTCCCTTCTCCAAATAATCAATTATGCTTTGCCAATTCCAAAATATCATCGCCATAACTTTTTCGGGTGATAGAATCGTCTTCGGCTTCTTTGATGCACGTTCGTGGAGAAAAGCCCATTGTGTCGACTGACCTCTGGTTTTTGACGTGTAGTGATGTACTCATGTCTCATCTACAGTCACATAACGCTACAGAAACTTACTCGTATTGCGCTTAAACATGTCAAAACCTTGCTTTGGAAGTTATCGCGCGATTCCGTTTACAATCAATCGTTAGCAGACGAGACAACCCACATTGCCGATAGCTTTCCTATACTTATTGTTTCATGTAGGATGTTTTGCGCATGTTCGATTGAGGTGTTTACCATATCAGTAACCTCTTTAGTCTTCACCCAGTGGTCTGCTAACACCATATCATGAACTTTATTGATCATATCGTTCGTGGTCACCTCAATGGGACGACTTGGCCGCTTCTCTTCAAAAACGGATGTTCGGCCATGCTTAAATTCATTAAACTAGTATCGGATTGTGGTCATCGAAGGTGCATGGTCCATATAAATGCAACCAATTTCTCTTTGGTTCTTGCACACGTTTTCCCATCCAAAAAAATTTATTGAACCACTGACCGCTATTGTTCATTTTCCATGATTCCATAAGTACATAAACTTGCTCACATTCAACATTTTAGAATAGAAGTTTTGATAGACGTCAATCTAAAGGATAGTACTCATAGTCGGTAATGCAGATTTTAACTGGAGGTGTCATCTATCTCTAAACATGGACACTTCTGATACCATCCTCTCATTATTAACATATTTGCATAGATTATAATTTGACGCATTAAAATACCGGTCGAAAAAGAAAATTTAGTATATAATCAGTGTAGGACTTTAATTATAGGACTTAGATGACTTCTGTATAATTTATATCCGGCTCTCGATAGACCGAATGTTGGGGTTGTATTCGACGCGTGAAGGACCAACTATAAATTGTTTCTTGACCTGCCGCTCACGGGGCGTAACTTCCGTATAAGATATAAGAAATTTGGTGTGTTTTCTGAATATTTAATTTATTTAACAAAAAAAAAATAAACCTAATTTATTAAATAAAATAAAATTAAAAACCCTGACCACAATAGAATTTAATGATTCTAAATACGTATTTCTACAACTTGTAATCTTCACTAGAAAAAACAATGTAACACTTGAACGCACAAAAACACTTACAGAAGGATTGTTCTGAACGTATTCTAGTTTAACACTAAAATCTTCAATCTTAAATGCTACAAAAATTACCTACATTTTGGTAAACCCCACCTGATTGATTCGAGCAAAAAATTTATTAGTTTACCGTTTCATGAAACTACGAAAAATTTAAGTAAAACCTTTAAACAGTATAATGTTCAAGTAGCATTTCGGTCTAATAACTCCCTAAAATCTCTCTTAGGCAACGCGAAAGACAAAGTTGAGGTAAACAACAAATCTGGAATCTATGAAATAAATTGTAGGGATTGTGATTAAAAATATGTCGGCCAAAGAAAACGTTCGATTCTAACTCGTTATAAAGAACATGTTTTGCATATTAGATTCAATAGACCGGAAAAATCAAGTGTTGCCCGACATATTCTTGAATCAGATCACAACGTAACATTTGACTGTCTGAGATTAATAAAAAACGTCACACGCCCCCGCGAATTAGATAGTTTTGAGAGCATTTTTATCTTTAAAAATAGGAATAACGTAATTAACGCAGATTTGGGTCCTATACCAGGTTCTTCTTTATTTGAGTTAATTGACAGTTAGATGTTATTAAAGCAAGAAAAATAGGAAAACCATTAAAAATATTCGAATTCATGGAATTTATTTTTAAATTTGTTTCATTAGAATATTTGCACAATATGAAACAAACATGTAAATAATTTACATATCTGTAACTATGCACATGGACAATATTTGCCATTAAAATATTCTGACTCAACATTAATTTCCAAATTTATATTTCAACATAATTTAAGGATTAGTTTCATAATTGGATTCTTAATGTATGTTAAATTACGGCTTTTATAATATTTCTAAACGGTTTTTCTATAGAATTTACAATTATAACCCATTATTTGTAAATTCTATAGAAAAACCGTTTAGAAATATTTAGAATTTACAAATAATGGGTTAATGCTCTTGCATGAAAGGTGGGGTTTACCAAAATGTAGGTAATTTTTGTAGCATTTAAGATTGAGGATTTTAGTGTTAAACTAGAAGACGTTCAGAACAATCCTTCTGTGAGTGTTTTTGTGCGTTCAAGTGTTACACTGTTTTTTCTACTGAAGATGACAACGTGGTTGTAGAAATACGTATTTAGAATCATTAAATTCTATTGTGGTATTGTGGTAAGGGTTTTTTAATTTTATTTTATTCACTTATAAGCCACAGTCTCCGATTTGTTAGCTAATTTATTAAGGTAACTGTTATATGAGACTGTATGTCACTTGTTGTTAATATGATAGTGTTGATATAAATGTTATGAAAAAACTGTGTCTTGATGTTCAGCTGATGCTGTTTTGTTCTTGAGTTGATACTGTGTTACAAGTATATACAAATATACCACTAGCCATTACATAATTAAATACGCGTATTGGCTGTACAGTGTATTGGTTGAAGTCATAACGGAGTAATTTTCTAAGATAAATTCGGCGAAGCGGCGCCTACGGGTAACAATATCAAAGTTTATGATATGGTGCCTAAAAATCAAATTTTACTAATAAATATAAATAAAATATCACTACAAATTGAGTATTAGTTGGTATTATTAATCTAAGTATGTAGTTCCGGAACATTTTTTCACTAATAACCTGAGGTAATAAATCAAACGGTCTAATGTATAAAGCAATAAATAAATTTGCAAATATAAATTCTTAGAATCTAAAGAAAGTTTTATAATTTGAATATGAAAAAAAAATTATATTGTACAGTGGTTTAATCTTGAAAATGCACGTTGAATATTTATAAAATTGGAAATCCTAAATTTACTTATATCTAACAGACATAAATATACACAATATAATAAATTTCGTTTTATGACGAAACAACTTCTTTTTAAAATATCTGATCGAAATTATATTTCACTTGCAAAAAAGTTTTACAAATGAAATAAAGAGTATTAGAATTGTTGCTTGCGAGACATTCCACTCAGATTATCGAATTGCTGTTCATATATGCCACGTTTACGCTTAGAGTAAATATGAATTTCATATTTTCTCGTTTTAAACTCCAACCAACTTTTAAATAAAAATCTCCCGTTGAAATATTGCAGTGTTAAGTCCGACCAATTCTAAAAATCTTATAATTTATGTATACATGCGTATTTTCTAACGCGAAATAAACTGCGCCGTCCCTGTGTAAAATATATGTGCCTCTTGCGACACATATATTTTAATTATGCATTTGTGGTATTTTTAATTAATTCGATGCATGTTAACAATGCGTGATTTAAACACGTTTCAGTGTGTCCTTATAAAGTTAGCCACTCGAGTGACCATATGGCCGGCTGGAGCCAACACAGTAAGTAGTATGTTAAATGCATATAGTTGAGCAACAATTCCCGCGACGGACGGCCTTGTCTTCGTTCTTTACGCTTTTTAGCGTTCTTGTTTCTGCTGCTACTGCTGAACCACATGCAAATAGATCGATTTTCCAGCGGACAATCCAGATATTATCTAATAATTTCGTGTCAAAGCCGTACACGGACATGAAAACGAATTGCTTTCGATATTAATAATTTAACCAAATATCTGATGGGTATCTGTGCTCTTATATCACTCCAGATTGGCATCACTTGCCTGTATTATTCCTATTGCGTTGTATTGAATTTCTGTTTTAACGTTTCATGTTTTATATTACCATCATCTTTGACGTCTAATAATAAATAATATAATTGATTCAAAATATTAATACAAAGATGACGTAATTAATACAGTTCAAATAATTGGTTTTCTATGTTGATCGCATACATGTAATTAAATTCGTATTGTAGTTAACTATACACGTTTCGACAGTTGAATAGTCATCTCCAGTAAGTGACTGAACTAGTTGTACTTGTACAGTTGTACTGAATTGAATGTATCGTTTAGTGTTGTTAAAATATATAACAATTTGAATATAAAACTTATTTGTTACTTGTTTATTAATGTAATAATGTAATACATTGTATTGTACTTAAATTAGGTATGAAAGATAGAAAAATAAAAAGACTTGAATGATGTACAGGATATAATTTAGACGTATACGTGCCGAAAACTTGTTTAATGTGATGTTTACACGTAATTTCAATGTACAGGATGTTTACGGTCTTACTGGGAAAAGCCTTGCCAGTACCAAAGCCCAGGGGTATTTCGAGTGAAGAATATGATGTTACAGAACCAGAAGAAACAAGCGTCAAGTTATCGACCAGCGATATATACCATCCGAAGAGGACGGATCACACTTAATAAATCACTTAGAATTAAATGATTTCATGTGAGACCTAAATTTGTCAAAAACTTAAGCAGAAGTACAAGGATCTAGACTCCAACGAACGAGACTGTTAGCTCCAAGCACACATATTTATGTGTATCGTAATCATCAGCAAGAACTATCACAGTATTTTTCAGCCTCGTACTGCAATAATGACGACGATTTGATGTTACTGGGAAAAGTTACTGACATCAGCCTACTTAGTAAAAAATTCATCGTTTGAATTTACATTTACTTTGCACAAGTTGTTGATCAATCGTTTTAGCGTTAATAACAATTTTTTGAGGTATTTAATCATCCCTTAAAAATAAAAAAATTAAAAATTAAAAAATTAATAGTAATACCTCTCTTATTATGCAATTTTTGTTAAGATATTTTTAAGTTAATGATCTTATTTTAAGATGTTTAATCGCACCTTCAAAATAAAATCACAAAACGTAAACACCCTGTAGAGGGTTAGGCATAATGTATGGATCCATTCCACAAATAATTAAATGCAAATCGGAGATTCGATGAGTATATTTATATCCGAATCAGACTTCCGGCTTAGCCGGAAATGATGTTAATTCTCTTATTTTAAGCGAAACACCCTGTATATCAGAAAGTTTTCGAAATAATGACCGTTCACTTTTAGATAATATGCAAGTCTGTAAACAAATTTTTTAATGACATTTGTCAAAGCCTCCTCACGAATTAATTGCATTTCCTCAATGATTTTCTGCCGTAACTGGTCCAGATTATGCGGTCATCTAGTATAAACTACAGATTTTAAGTAACCCCAAAGGAAAAAATCTAGGGGATTTAAATCTGGAGACCGTGCGGTCTTCAATGAATCCTCTATGACCAATCCACCGATTTGGGAATGTGACGTTTAAAAAACTTCTAACAATAAGGGCATAGTGATGGGTTGCTCCATCTTGTTGGAACCAAATACTTACAGGTAATTCCCCATCTTCCTCAATATTAGGAACAATCTGATCACATAAAACATCTAAATATCTCTGTCCAGTTAGTGTCCCATGAATGAAAAAAGGACCAATGATACGGTTCCTGAAAATACCAACCTAAACGTTTAATTTCTGCGCATTCGTGCCAGGCCATTCTTCAAAACGTGTCGAGAAATGTAATTTTACTGACAAGTGATGAATCTCACTTCCACTTATCCGGTTTTGTGAATAATCAAAATTACCGTTATTGGACAGAAGAAAACCTCATGAACTTCATGAAAAACCCCTGTACAGCCAGCGAGTGACAGTGTGGGCGATGGTGTCTGCATTTAGAGTGTGGGAGCCTTACTTTTTTGAAGAGAATGGAGCAGTTGTTACAGTGACATCTGCTCGTTATATGCACTTGTTGCAAACCTTTGTGCAACTAAAATTGCAGTAGCTCAACGGTGAAATATGGTTTCAATAAGATAAGCCACTCCGCACACATCATGTGTGTCCATGCAAGTTTTAAATTAGATGTTCCTAGGCCGCATTATTTCACGTCGCCGCACTCACCCGATCTCGGGATTTTTTTCTCTGGGGCTACCTGAAAGAAAAAGTGTACACCAACCGTCCTCAAACTGTCAATGTCTTGAAAGCAGCAATCCGAGAGGAAATGGCAAGGATACCGCATGATATGATGCAAAATCTCAAAAATCGCCTAACTCGCTGTATCCCAAACGAGGGACGCCATTTGGGAGACATCATTTTTCATAAATAAACTTTAATATACTACAAACATTATGCAAAATAAAAATTTTTGATTTATTATGACATTGATCTTTTATTCTTCTTGGAAATACATGCATTTTTTCTGCCGAACCCTCTACATATAAAGTTAAGTTTGATAGAAAAATTTCGTGAAACAAATGGATAAAGATAGACGTGGATTAAAATACCTTTAACAAAAATTTCTCAAAATCTCAGATGCAAAACTTAAAGAGGGATTTTTTGTAGGACCCCAAATTAAACTTCTACAATAAGATAACAATTTTTGAAGATTCCTTGGTGACTTGTGACTTGGAGCGTGTTGTTTGGAATATTTTTAAAAATGTGATCCACAATTTGCTAGACAGAAAATCTGACAATTATATAGCGCTTGTTAATGAACTTCTTAAGAAGTTACCATAAATTGGGCTGTAACATGAGACTTAAATACATTTTTTTGCACTGGCATCTGAATTTCTTCTCCCCAAACCTCGGCGATGTGAGTGATGTATAGCAAACGCCAATTAAGTTGGCGCGAGGAGGGGTAAGTTCGCGCAGGATAAAAAGTAGTGGGGAGATTTGTATTTGGTTTTACATCAAATGTCAGATAATTCTAACCTCTGAGCTTGTATCACTTTATGATCCCCTAGCCCCTCAATGACAAATGTATTCTGACAATTACTTGAGTAGTGGGGGTGGACGTTTTTAAAAACGGCTTCTGCGCACCCCCTCCTCGCGTCAACTTAATTGGCGCTTGCTATACACGGCGAAAGGTTTCATTAAGGCATTTCTGTTATTGAAAAATGTTATCAGGCAAAGTTGAACAGTGAAATGCTTGCTGATTATTGTTCGACATTGATATCGGAAAGTGACGAAGAACAGTATAAAAGACAAAACATTATAAACATGACGATACCATATAGCTCCATATAATGTACATACTTAATTAATATTATTTCATTTACTTTTCAATATTTTTTTTCCAAAATCTGACGTCACAGAATAAATTTGTTGTTATTACGATTACTAGGACTACAAAATAAACGAAAATTGTACATAGTTTCTAAAGAAAAATAAAAATTTGCTGACCAGTGTTATCTTTTTCACTTGAAATCTTCGTTGTACAGTCTAGTCGATTCTGCCAGTTACTTATCGAGTTGATAGTTAAATATGCATAAAACAAGAAACAGAAGTGATGATAAACGACGAATAAAAAATGTGAAGATAACCGGCGCCGGATAATGCGTTGGCGGAATGAGTCACACACGAATACATTCACATATATCTAAATACATCTATACACACAGGTACATGTTCATCCATGTACGCAATACGTAGGAAGAGAGCGAAAACCGTCCCCTCTCAAGCCGGACTCGCAATGACCGACTTGCGGACCTGTTCGTCTATATAAGGCACTCTAGACCTAGGCCACGATGTGACGTAATTTGACGCTCTTCGTGATCTCTGGTCGAGAGTCCAAAGAGAACCACTTTCACTATTTCAAATCCACCACGAATTGTGTTTGTGTATATATGCTCTCAGGTATTGTTGCAGTTTAATTATTGCATATTAGTTGATGGTATCGCGTTTATTTTGAATGGTTGGAATTTAGTTATTAATTTTGGGGTGTAGGTACTTATAATTAGAGCTCGGATTTCAGGCAAAATGCCTTTTTTGCCTATCTAACCTGTTTTCTGCCTATTTCGCCTTTTTTTTTATATTTTATGCTTATTGTTGCCTTTTTATTAAATTCGACGCCTTATTTTATAAATTTTATAGCAAAAATTGTTTATTTCTCCTTTCTGTGACAATATTTTTTTTTTAGACACACCACCCATATAATCGCAATGTAAGGTATAATAAGCCGTAACTAAACTTGGAGATATAGATTACAATGTTACAAGACTTTCGGTAATAAATGAACAAGTAGATTGTCAACGAATGAATAGAAATTTGTATATATACGCTCTAATATTTCTAGATATTTGTTTTATTTTGGGTCTACTAAAGTAATATAATTTGTCTATCGCCCAACAAGGTCATGGTGACCGTTTTTTTGGATCAGAATAATTGAAACAAACATGAGTAGGTAAACCCCACCAGTTTTGTATAATACAAAGGTATTTTTAATAATATAAAATATTATTAAAAACCTGGTGTGAAGAACACAAATACACGTTCACTATTAATATTTTTGTGAACGTGTCCGAAAATATCTCTCCCCAGAGACGTAGATACGTATTTCACCTTTATATTACACATGCGATTAGTCCGTAGTATGAGTGAAGACACAAACAAAATGCAGTTTCTAGAGGGATGATTGTGCCACCTTTGGAAAGGCGTCGTTACTTCACATTGGTTATGTGGACAGGGCGAGGTACTTCGGTTGTCTGACAACAGGCAGCGCTGAATTTACTTCTACGCCCGGTCTGAATAATTACGGTGATGTGGTTCTTTTTTGTGAATGTGTCTGGAAATATTCTTTCTCCAGCAGGGGCGTACCGATGAGCCTGTAGAAAGGTGAAATACGTATCTACGTCTCTGAGGAGAGATATTTTCGGACACGTTCACAAAAATATTAATAGTGAACCTGTATTTGTGTTCTTCACACCAAGTTTTTTTGGATGTCCGCCACATAATATACATCGATTGTATTGAAAAGAGAAAACAGTGAATGGAGAATATTATGGCAATCTACTGGACCGATTCATTCAGTCATTTGAAGAAAAAGCGACCACATTTGGCCAAGAAGAACGTGCTCTTCCATCAAGACAATGCACAGGCGCACGCATAAAATTTCATGAATTGGACTACCATCCGTCATATTCTCCGACTCGGTCACTATTTCCTGTTCCCAAAGCCGAAGAAATGGCTCGGAGGCAAGAGATTTGGCTTCAACGCCGAAATCGTTGGAGCTTAAGCAAACGTTTGTTTGAGAACCTTGATCAATCTTATTATTTGGAACGAATACAATAATTGTAGGAACGTTGGACGAAATGTATTCATCTCGAAGGAAAACTATGTCGATAAATAAAATGATTTTTTGCCGAAAACACTATCTTATATATAAAGAGTCATGGACATAATCTTCCCTCGTATATTCGCAAGCGTTTCTAATATTTATTATACAATGAAATACCTTGCTTGGTTAACATAAAATTAAATGTGCTTTAATTCCAGTGGACATTTTGTTTGTCCTATGTATTTTTACTATATTTACAATATTCAATATACAGTGTTACCGCTGAATAGCGCCGACCTATGCGAATCTGTAGAATACGTATAAATGTCTAACTGAAAATCAAAAAAGAAATTCATTAAAAATTCCAATTTTTTTTATATTTACCGAAATGCAGTTGTAATTCTAGTTCATTGACCTGCAAAAAATCGATAAAATTCCGGACGTTACTTTTAACATAAGTTCCTATTCATAGATAGTGAATGTTCTTTTCTTACCAAAACATACTCGGCCGCACATATGGCGAGCTTTTTTTGTGGATATCAATAATAGCCTTTACGTCGAATATGTCGATAAACCTATGCGGCATTAAATAGAATGTGATTAAAATTAAAAACTTTGAACGTTAAACTTTTTTTAAAAGTAAAATTATTATGTTTATAATAAAACAAAAACTGTATGTAGCGTTTTCATGGCGTGTCTAATGGGATAGATACCTGGTTTTTAATTATTTGTATGGAATTATTTATATTTTTTTTTCATTAAATTTGTATGTGGTACTGACAAATACCGATAGAACAATATAATTAGTCGGTAAAGAGAATTACTGACGACTTAGAGGTGGAAGCCCGTATCGTCGCCCGTATATTTAACTGCGACATAGTCGGACTCGAATAAAGAAAAATTATTACGTGAATACTGGATCGCGATTTTTTTGTATGAAGGCATATATACCTTCCATCCCTTTTTTTCCATTAGCGTTATACACCAGTAGCGTTATTTAACAGTTATTGCTTATCTTACGGGATTTTTTAAGACAGTCAAAGTACATAAAATTATAAAAACAAAAAATTTGATGCGATTTTAAATTTGAAAGGTGGCATTATTTTCTGTAAGGACTTGACATTTAGGGCTAAAAAAATCAATTTTAAATGGAATTTATTCTTGATTATTATAATTGAAGGGGCAAGTGGATGAAGGGGTTAAGTAACATTTTTATAAAAATCTACTTTTTATTGTGGATGATGGTGTTATGTGCATATCTAACTATACCTAACAGTTCTTAACTCTACTATCAATATTGAAAGAGATATGTGTTAAGAAGTGTTAAGAAGGGGTTATGTTACAATAACAGTAAAGATTGCTATAGAAGAAAGTGCTACGTGCCTATAGGCCCTTCTTCCATCTGAAAACACGAAAACACAAAAAACTACCAAAAAGGGACTAGAAACCCAGAGTCATGGAAGAAAAGAACTGCAGCATTAGAGAGACAAAAGGGAAAAGAATACCTGTCATACAAAAGCGATATTGTGCCTGCTAAGAATGTCAACTTGGAATGCTTATGCACTGAAAAGTGTAGACTACAATGCAGTGCCAAATTTGACGAAGAGGCACGAAAACTTATATTTAACGACTTTTACAACCTCGATGTGAAAGGGAAAAATGTCCTGTTATTTAGAAGTGTTACACCTATGTCTGTTAAACGTGAACAAAAAAATGCCATACAGCATAAATCATCTTCATACAGATACTCGATGATTTTGAATAATTATCAAGTTTTTGTTTGTAAGAAAGCATTATGTACCAAATTAGCTATAAAAAGGTAGATATTATTAAATGTAAGTTAAAAACTGGAAAAACGAAATAGACCCCATAGAATGAAGGATGCAACTTATTATTAAGCATATTAATAGATTTCCAATGGAAGAATCCCATTATTCACGTAACAGCAACCCTTATAAGAGGTCCTTGGCTCCAAATCTTACCTCATCACTGATGTACAGATTGTACGAGGTGCATTCAAGTTCTAAGGCCTCCGATTTTATTTACTCCACACTGGAAAGATATAGAAGCATGTGCATTGTTTTAAAATGAGCGTGCGTTCGTTGTCAATACGTCACGGAGATGGCAGCACTGTACGGCAGATGGAATTGTAGCGGCAGCGTCGAGAATGAGAACTGTTTTAGATACTTAAAATGGCTACATTTTCCTTACTTGAACAGCGCGCAATCATTCGTTTTCTGAATTTGCGTGGTGTGACACCAATTGACATTCATCGACAGTTGAAGGAGACATGTGGTGATGGAGTTATGGATGTGTCGAAAGTGCGTTCGTGGGTGCGACAGTTTAATGAAGGCAGAACATCGTGTGACAACAAACCGAAACAACCTCGGGCTCGCACAAGCCGGTCTGACGACATGATCGAGAAAGTGGAGAGACTTGTTTTGGGGATCGCCGAATGACAGTTGAACAGATCGCCTCCAGTGTTAGCATTTCCGTGGGCTCCCGTCACACAATCCTGAAAATGCGAAAAGTGTCCTCCAGGTGGGTGCTACGAATGCTGACGGACGACCACAAGGCTGCTCGTGTGGCATGTTGCCAAGCAATGTTGACGCGTAACCAAGGCATGAATGGGACTTTCTTTTCGTCGATTGTGACAATGGATGAGACGTGGATGCCATTTTTCAATCCAGAAACAAAGCGCCAGTCAGCTCAATGGAAGCACACAGATTCACCGCCACCAAAAAAATTTCGGGTAACCGCCAGTGCTGAAAAAATGATGGTGCTAGGACAGTGAGGGCGTAATCCTTACCCATTGTGTCCCAAAGGGCACTACGGTGACAGGTGCATCCTACGAAAATGTTTTGAAGAACAAGTTCCTTCCTGCACTGCAACAAAAACGTCCGGGAAAGGCTGCGCGTGTGCTGTTTCACCAAGACAACGCACCCGCACATCGGGCTAACGTTACGCAACAGTTTCTTCGTGAAAACAACTTTGAAGTGATTTCTCATGCTCACTACTCACCTGACCTGGCTCCTAGTGACTTTTGGCTGTTTCCAGCAATGAAAGACACTGTCCGTGACCGCACATTCACCAGCCGTGCTGCTATTGCTTCAGCGATTTTCCAGTGGTCGAAACAGACTCCTAAAGAAGCCTTCGCCGCGGCTATGGAATCATGGCGTCGACGTTGTGAAAAATGTGTACGTCTGCAGGGAGATTACGTCGAGAAGTAACACCAGTTTCATAGTTTTCGGGTGAGTAGTTAGTTAGAAAAAAAATCGGAAGCCTTAGAACTTGAATGCACCTCGTATATTGAAGAGTGTGTCAAGTACAGAATTTGCCATGAAACTATTTTATTGCAAAGCCATCATACGCAAGGGTTTTCTCTATCAAATTTAATTTATCTTTTACACATCGAAGAAGTGATACCTGCAGTACGGGCGACTCTGGGCAGTCTAATGCACAAAGATAATCTAGGCTTTCAGTCAATGTCTAGAGACCGTGAACGAGCCTTGAAAGACGAGAATGTTTGCTATATAACAGTCGACTAGCAAAAAACCATGCCCCTACTCAAAAGCATTTTACCTGAGACAAACATGGTTTTATAACATGAGTATCCATGTAATAACTAGTAAAGGCCATAAGTCTGTAATGCAGACATGGACGATGTTGTCGGTAGAGGTAGTACGAAGGTTGCAAGTTGCTTGTACAATTTTGTGTACACCTATAACGAGGTAAAGCCAATTTTATTGTGTGGTCTGATCCGTGTTCAGCTCAAAATAAGAATTTTAAAATGATTGTCGTATACCAAGTACTGATATTAAAAGGTGCTTTTGGAGTGATAGATCACACATTTCCTGAAGGTGAGACATACCTGTTTAGACTCTGATCGAGATTAGCTAGAATTGAAAAAGTTCTGAGAAATCATAGTACTATTTATACTCCTCATCAATACAGGCAAATTATTAAAACAACTATTACTAAAAAGTCGGTCGTTAACGATATGACACTGTATTTTCGTGATGTTATCAGCTTGTCAAGAAACCTAGGACTAGTATATCAAAAGAAAAACACACTAAACGAAAAAGTTCCGTTTAGGGATGGCACTAGATGATTCGAATTGAAGAGTTTGGAAGTTACTTACAACGAGTGTTTTTTATAGAGGTATAAAACTTTAACTTGGCAACACTTTTTTAACTGGCGGCCATTTTGTCAGCCGTCAAGTGATTTATGTTTAGTTTGGTTTAGCATTTCAACTTGAATAGACTGACGCCTGAACAACGCTTCCAAATTGTGAAAATTTATTTTAAAAATCATGGTTCTGTTCGAAATACGTATCGCGCACTACGTCCATTTTACGGTCAACATAATCGTCCATCAGAGCAATTAATTCGATTAACTATGGAACGTTTGCGCACCACGTTTACTCTAAATGATAATACGCATCCACAGAGACGTCGTACAGTGCGTACAGAATAAGTCATTGCTGCCGTAGAGCGTAGCGTAGAGGAAGACCCGAATCAGTCTATCCGCCATCGTGCACAAGAATTGGATATGTGTCCATCCACTTTATGGAAGATTTTGAGGAAAGACCTTGGTTTGCGTGCTTACAAAATCCAACACGTGCAAGAATTGAAGCCACACGATCACCTAGCAAGGCGTAGATTCGGTGAATGGGCCCAAAACAAGATTGCCGTTGATCCCGATTTTCATAAGCGAATTTTGTTTAGCGATGAAGCTCACCTTTGTTTGAATGGATACGTCAATAAACAAAACTGCCGTATTTGGAGTTACGGTAATCCTCAAGTGTATGTTGAGACACCGTTACATCCAGAAAAACTGACTGTTTGGTGTGCTTTATGGGCTGGTGGAATCATTGGTCCGTACTTCTTTAAAAACGATGCTGGTCAGAACGTTACAGTCAATGGTGACCGCTATAGAGCCATGATTACTGACTTTTTCGTTCATCAATTGAACAACCATGATGTGCAGGAGCTGTGGTTTCAACAAGACGGCGCAACATGTCACACAGCTCGTGCCACAATTGATTTATTGAAGGAAACGTTTGGTAACCCCATAGTTTCACGTTTCCGACCCGTGAATTGGCCTCCAATATCGTGCGATTTAACGCCGCTAGACTATTTTCTGTGGGGATATGTGAAGTCGCTAGTCTACGCCGATAAGCCCGAAACGATTGACCACTTGGAGGACAACATTCGCCGCGTTATTGCCGATATACGGCCACAAATGTTGGAAAAAGTCATCGAAAATTGGACCTCCAGATTAGACTACGTCCGAGCCAGCCGTGGCGGTCATATGCCAGAAGTCATATTTAAATTATAATGCCAGAAGATTATCTTTCGAATAAAGTAAATTTCATGTCAATTTAAAAAATTCATCTTTGTTTATTCCATTTCAAAGTTCTATACCTCTATAAAAAAACACACTTTACAAGGAATCATACGACGAATACGCCCTTCAAGAAAGTATCACTATTCAAAAACTCGCCTCGTGAAGATTATTATGTACCTCCTACAAATATTGACTTCCCTAGAATCCTCCACAAAACGGGAAATGTAATCAGACAAAAAGATTGCCAACACGTGAACAGTTACCGTTCATTCTGGAAGAACACAGAGGCTTTTATGAAATTATTATTAGCCCAGAAATGGAAATCCTAACAAAACAAGTCGTCATAATAAATAAACCCACGGACATCTTCCTTTTTTATTTTTGTACAACTTAGTTTTGTAATAATGTTGTTAATAAAGTCTATAACTGTTCATGTCGCTGTTGTTTAATGTATTATTACTGGAAGAGTAAGTGAAAGAATGGTTTATGTACTTTTAAATCAGAAAATTAATGAAAAAGCCTCATGAAAACTCGAATATTCAACCACATATCATTAATTCATAACCCCTGTTTATTACTTAACCCATTAAGCGCCGCGCTATAAACTACCAGTTATTTTATATTAATTTTAGGTAAAACTAGTTTAATAAGCAACAGTTTGGACAAAATTGAATTAAAAAAACAAATTTTTCTCATAGTTTTTGAAAAAAATAATGTTGCGTTTTCGCATCAACGGCGGAATCTATTAGTAAATGTAACAAAATAAATTTTTAAGTATTATGCGTTTATTTGCAAATAGATACAAAAATAACTATATTCTTTAGTTAACAACTATAAATAACATTAAAATATAGTAATTACATATTATGAAAAGTTTCAAAACAAGCAGTATGTAAACATTTTTGACACATATATACTGTCTGGCTATGACAATTTCTACACCCTTTTCTTGATTTTTCGGGATGACGAATAATGACGTGACCAACTGTGTCTGTTGTCATCTCGTCTGGAAGCTCTGATTTTGATGGTCGGCCTCGTCTTTTGTAAAATGAAACCGATCCTTGCTCATCTCCAGTATTTACAGATGCGCTAGCTTGCTCAGTTTTTATCAGTGCCATTGCAAGATACGACCGAAACTCCAACTGCGACATTTTAGTGTCATTTGCTAAAATATAAATTTTCCAAGCGTTGACAATGGTGCTGTCAATGGTATTTATAAATAGGGACCACCACCACTTTTTTCCCCGTACTCTTATCCGATAATTAGCTATGCCATTATCGTGTAGGTCAACACCTCCCATGTTCTTATTATATTATTTTATTAGAAATGGTTGGGGAACACTTACTTCCTTCCTTAATTTTCTATCGTACCGTTTGACCTGGTGGATTGGATTTACTGGTAGATGGTTAGACATCATGGTTACGATATTATTATCGTTCCATCTTACTACGCAAATGTTAGAATTTAAATCACATCTGTAATCAATTGAACCCCTGTCCTTTTTTTTCATGTCTTTTAGTATATCTAAAGGACATCTCTCGGTTCTATTATCTCGAACTGTGCCAGTAGCACATATATTTTTCTCAGTTAGATACTGAAATAATTTGAATGAGGAGAAGAAATTATCAAAGAAAATTCTATGATGATTAGGATTATCTAAAATTTTCAGTAAACTTATAACAACATCTGCTCCAAGACCCATGTCGTTTTTATTCTCACGTGCTCCTGCATATGGGATAAATTGAAATAAATAACCGTCTTCCGAACAAAGGCACCATTGTTTAAAGCCAAAACGCACTGTTTTTCCCTTTATAAACTTTGCATGAGTGCCTGCCAAAATACGGAACCATCTCTTCATCAACCGAAAGATTATGAGAAAATACACCAAACTGTAGATTCTTTCTGTTAATCACATCAAATAATGGCCGTAATTTGGAAAATTTGTCTTCCTTATCAAGTTTTCCATTGTCAGAAAGATGTAATTTTTTTTTAATATTGCGAAACCTGTTCCGTGTCATGCAGTCTTTTACTAATTGGATTCCTTTATCTTCGTCTCTACTCCAATACATATCTAACTGAGGTAATGTATGGTAACCAGATAATATTATAATACCAATAAACTTTTTTATATCCGAGATTTCCATAGTAAAATCGTGTCGATTGTTATCTTGGGCGTACTTTAGAGAGAATTTTAAAATAATTTCAAACACCTCGTTGTCAAAATAATAAAAGAAAGCTTCTAATGGTGATTTATGATGAAGTGTTTCTTTTATAAAATGTTTTAGTATATGTTCTTGGAATTTAGGCGAATTATTATAATTAGGATGTGTTTTTCTCCACTTTGCTTTATAAGATATGGATTTCCGTTTTTTTGAAGTACTGGGTGCATTACTGTCCTCTTCAAAATTATTTTCCGCGGTCAGTATTTCAAATATTCCTGCTACGTCTTGGGGCAAAGCATCATCTACAAAAAGTATATTTTGTGTTATAAAAATAATAATATTGAAGATCACAAATAACAATTTACCTTGCAATAAATTTTCATCTATTTCTTCCTCATACGTTAGTTCATCCACGCCAGGGGGAATAATTACAGCACCAACTTCATCTTCCGATCCAATATCTTCCAACGCCGCTTCCAATTCTTCGATAGTAAGAGCCCTTTTGCGCTCATAATTATCCTTCCACTTCATTTTATTACCACTCATATTCACAATATCACGATAACAATAATATTAGACCGATGTGTAACTAATGATGTTTTCAAAACGAAAATGATATTCGTACAGCCACGCCGTGATTAGCAAAGTTACAGCACATGCGCTGTGCTTGCACGCCACGCCCCAACATAAAAAGTTTATATCGTGTATTGCGCCGTTGATGCGAAAACGCAACATTAAGTTTAAACAAATGTAACTATTATTTAAATATATATACATATTTTCTTTTTCATGTAGGTGAAAACAACACTTATTATCTATATAATACTTATAAAAAAATACATTTAGTAAAAAAGATTATTATTTTATAAAAAAAAATAAGGTAGCATAGCATGTTCGAATCACTGAAATTGGCTATTTTCAAAAATTTGTAAAATCAATAGTAACGAATATTTGTTAATAGAAAAATATAAATTAGCAACTTAAAACCTTCCTTAATAAAAACCATATAAACAAATTTTCAAAATATTCTATGAAACCAATAAAGAAAAATCATTTATATAATGTTGCGCTTTCGCATCAACGGCGCCTAATGGGTTAAGCAAACTGTATTGGAAAATAATCGTTCAAAAACAAATGTCAGCTATTCTTATTACAACCTAATTTATTCAAAATCGTTTTTTGTAACATATCTCCGTCATCAACTTGCCCCTTCAATTATTAAATTTTTATGGAGCAGTTATTATTTTTGATGTAATTGCAATCTTCGCAACGAGTATGAAAGTAAATAGTTCGTATGCATTTATTTCTGTTCATTAAAAGAATCCTGGGAAATACAACGCCCGTCAAGGTACTACGTTGATTTCCATGATGTGCCAATTAACTATTGACGTATTGACGCGAAAATAAACGAGCAACATGAAGAGAATCTTCTCGAGAAATCCGTACCTTCATAATCGGGTGCTGGCTACCTCTGTTTCATCGATCCAACGTGAAGAAACAGATGGAATTTGCGCTCGGAGAACCTTCGGGGTGAGAACAATGGTAATTCTGGCTCGGTTGTTTGCTCTCTCTATCTATCGAATATGTGTGCGTACGTATATGTATGTGTGTATGTATGTATGTATGTAGTAATGAGCAGAGGAGAGTTTCCTACGCTCCATACCCGTGTATGGCTATGGTGAGATTCCACACTGTGGCATCGGTTATAAAATTATCATTAGAAAAATGCCATTGTGAAGACGTTTTCTAACCTTGTTCGCGGCCATCGTGCGCGCATGTTATTCGTGGGAAATCTTGATACGGGAATATTCCAAAAATCTGATGTGAACACGGTCTTATTCTTCTTTAAAACAGACTCGTATACATTGAAAAGACAGTAATCTTAGACTTCACTGGACCAATGTATACCTATTATAGAAAGGTTAATGTAAATGAGCTTGTTAATTCAGACACATTTATACATATATAATAAATATTCTTCACGCTAAGAAATAAGTAATTAAACTTCTAGTTTCAAAAAATTCTTTTATATTAAATACCACTACAATATTGTTTCGCCATACAATGGCTTCATCAGGCGGATGAATACTGAATATGTACAAAGCAAGTTAGAATATTTATGTGAAAATTATTGGGGAATGGGGGTGGAAAAATTTTTACAATCTTAAATTTAGTAGAGGGGAGTTGTTTAAATCTAGTTGGTCATTTAAAGCTAATCCTAAACTATTGTATCTATTAATTTCTAAGTTTTCTAACAGGTGAAGTTTTTTACTTATTCCTTGAACGTGTAAAATTTTGAAATCTATATTAAATCTGTGATTAATTTCTAAACAATGATTTGCGAAAGTTGAATCTGTTTTCTTTTCTTTATGGCTTCTCTCGTGTTCTTTCATCCTAATTTTGAATGTCCTCCCCGTTTGTCCTATGTATACCTTATTGCAATCTTCGCATGTTAACTTATACACACCAGAGTTTGATTCTTTGTCTATTCTATCTTTGTTATTTTTAATAAAGTTCTGTATAGTATTGTCTGTTTTAAATGATATATGTTCGTTATTAAGTTTTTTAATGAAAGTACCATTTTTTTCTGAAATTTTTCCTAAGTAAATGATTGCATTGTAGGAATTAATTATCTTGTGTTTTATTTTTGGGTAAACTAAGGAAAGGGTTTTAGATTTTTGTTGGCTATTCAAGATGTTATTGATAATATTTATAGAGTAACCATTGTTACATCCCCTGTTTGGTAATTGTGTATATTGGTTTAGGTATGTTGATGACATATTAATTTCCTTTAACGGTTCAGATAGACAATTAAAAACTTTACATAATTATATCAACACTATTCACCCCAAAATAAATTTTACTACAGAAACAGAAATAAGCAAAAGCATTAATTTTCTAGATTTAACCATATCACACAAAACTAATAAACACGAGTTCGCTATATACCATAAACCAACACATACAGATACGACAATACACGCTAATTATTTTCATCCTATAACACACAAATTGTCAGCATACCAATCAATGGTATATAGATTAATTCATGTACCTATGAGTAATAGTAATTTCGACCTTGAACTAAATAGAATATATACAATAGCTTAAACAATGGTTACTCTATAAATATTATCAATAACATCTTGAATAGCCAACAAAAATCTAAAACCCTTTCCTTAGTTTACCCAAAAATAAAACACAAGATAATTAATTCCTACAATTCAATCACTTACTTAGGAAAAATTTCAGAAAAAATTGGTACTTTCATTAAAAAAGTTAATAACGAACATATATCATTTAAAACAGACAATACTATACAGAACTTTATTAAAAAGAACAAAGATAAAATAGACAAAGAATCAAACTCTGGTGTGTATAAGTTAACATGCGAAGATTGCAATAAGGTATACATAGGACAAACGGGGAGGACATTCAAAATTAGGATGAAAGAACACGAGAGAAGCCATAAAGAAAAGAAAACAGATTCAACTTTCGCAAATCATTGTTTAGAAATTAATCACAGATTTAATATAGATTTCAAAATTTTACACGTTCAAGGAAAAAGTAAAAAACTTAACCTGTTAGAAAACTTAGAAATTAATAGATACATTAGTTTAGGATTAGCTTTAAATGACCAACTAGATTTAAACAACTCCCCTCTACTAAATTTAAGATTGTAAAAATTTTTCCACCACCATTCCCCAATAATTTTCACATAAATATTCTAACTTGCATTGTACATATTCAGTATTCATCCACCTGATGAAGCCATTGTATGGCGAAACAATATTGTAGTGGTATTTACAATAAAAGAATTTTTTGAAACTAGAAGTTTAATTACTTATTTCTTAGCGTTATAATGCAGTTTCAACAAGTATCTCCTTCGTCAATTAACTATTTAAATATTCTTCAAATAATGGTAATAATAATAATAATGGAACTCCATGGAAAACATTGCTCCAGTATCGCAAGAGAAAACATAAGTTTTGCTGATAGTTATAAATGGACAACTTCTCTCAGAAACCAAAGATTTCATCTATAGGAAATACATCATTAAAAACACAAACATTCAGAAAGTTAGCTCCTGGAGATGTAATTTACACTCTGAAACCATATATTATTGTAGGATATCAAACACTAGCAGGAACAGAATACACTAGTAGACTTAATAATGCAGCTAACATATTACACTAAGCAATAGCACAAAAATACAACCTCATTAATGATATATCTACATGTACCATTCTACATGGTACAGCTCAAATTTAATAAGTATGATTAAGTTAAAAGAGTATTACCACAAAGAATGGAAATTTTCAGGTTCTTACATGTATGGCAGAGAATTTTCTAGACTTCGACGTCTGGTAAAATCAGAGACATACCAGGTTTATAACAACTACTTATCCAAAATGGTAAGAGAGACTCTGCAGACCCTAGGGCTTTTCGGCGGTTTAATGGTAAAGCGCTCGGGTAAATCAAGAATCCCTGGCACTCGAGAAACACATGTCATCTCTAAAGTACCATGTCGCGATTGCGATAGTTACTACATAGGCCTATTACGTTTCGCATATGTATATATAATATTTTAATTTATTTTAAAATAATATTTCTTTAAATATATCTCGCATTTAAAATATAAATTCTCAGCCATTTTTCCTGTATATTCGTTTGCAAAGAGAAAGCTTTGATTTTGTTCTCGCTTAGCTGATAGACCCTCGAAATCTACCTGACTTGTCAACAAGCCTTTAACGGTCGCTTTGCAAATTCCTTATACAATTCGTTTTTAAACTTAGGTTGTTATTAGTTTAATTACGTACATCTCTGATTGTGTCTCATATCATTTTAAAGCTTGGCTCACAAGGGATATTTTAATTATATCTGAGTCATCAACATCAAAACTCTTCAGGTCGCGCTTTTAATTAATTCATTATTCAAGGCATTCTCCAACTTAGGGCAATGAAAATCTGTTTTCTAGACCAGTGTTCGCTTCTACACGAATTCACAGATAATCGATAAAGAACAACACACAATGAAAAAGGAAATTAAGGAGATTAATATTAAACTAGAAAAAGTTCAATTAACAACAGAAGTGACATAACTATATACTATAACTTAATAATGTAAAGTAACGATTTGCAATTTACCATCATGCATATATGCAATCGTTATATAAATATCTATCATATGTTATTTAAATATCTACACACTAGCTTATCATGCTGGCAGTCTCGAGTTTAAATACGGGACAAGGCTTTACAAGTAGGTTTTCGTGGTTTTCCTTCTCGTTCTAGGCGAATGCCGACAGCTAAATATCTTAACTCGCTTCACGGGCGTAGACATAAAAATAACTCATGGCTTACCAATGCCTCCTGTAATTGGCGTCATGCTAAGGCATGAATTATTATGAAACTTGAATATATTTTTGAACAATGTAATTTTATCCATGACAACTTCACAAATATAAATATGACAATAATATACTGTCATTTATAATTTAAAATTCTTCGAAAAAGATCGTAAATACCGAAACATGTAAGATTATTAAAATGTGATTAAAATTAAAGACCTGTCTGTTTTTTTTTTTCATTTTCATTCAGTAAAGGCTGAATCTATTTTATATTTTTTACTGTCATTGTTACAAGTGAAAATAACACCATCACAATATACAAGGAGTCCTTGAAATAAAGAGGTAACGTATGAAAAATGGAAAGATGTAATTATATAGAATATAAATTCAAAATATTCTCAGCGAATAACGATGCGGGCCTCAAACTTAAAAACTCCCTGAAATTTGTATTATGTGACGCTTATGAATTCAAAATATTCAAAATGTGAATAACTAATAAATATCTCTACTGAAGTTACACACACATACGCTACAGCGTATGTTTACATACGTAACAGCTGTCGATGTTATAAAAACTATAACATTGTTGCATGCTAAGGTCAATAATCTCAATATATTTACGCAAAAATCAGCTGTTTATATATTCAAGTGCATTATTAAAAAATTAAAGTTTGGATTACGTGAATATTTTTTTTTTGTTACGAGAAGTAACAAAACTTAAAACTGATGGACAATAGCGCAACTACTTTTTTTTTGTTATTGTCGCTCACCTTTAAGTATTGTTTTATAATATAGTCGGCCGCACAGTGGCGTACAAGTATTTATTAAATATCTTCCTAATTTTTTTTCCTCGCTTGTGAGAGGGAATTTTGGGAAAATATTTTGGATTTATATTCTATATAATTACATCTTTTCATTTTCATACGTTTTCTTTATTTCAAGGACACCTATATTATCATACTTTTTTACTATTTAGGTACAAATTCCTGTACAAGAGAAGAGCTATGAAGAGCAACTGAATCTTTGATATTTTTCAAAATACTTTTTATAATCAAATAGTTTATAGTTAGGTATTTGGTTTTATAAACTATAAAATATAGAATTTAAATTTGTTTTCATTTTATATACACATAAAACGAATTCAGTGTCTAAATTTTGTTATTTTATAATTTTTCAATTTATATTTAGTTTGTAATGTGGGTTTCACAAAGCGAAATTAAAAAGACAAGAATACAAAGGAATTGTAAGGTCGACTGAAGGAGAACCACTAAGTTGTTTAAGATAGGAAATTGTTTTGGTCATTAATGAGCTTGGATTTTTTCAAGAATAAAACCAAATTGCCATAAATTACTGATAAAAATTATAAGCTGAAAAGCATTTCTTGCTGTGCATTTAATAAAAATAATTTTTTTTAAGTAATGAATTAAGAGAATGATTTTAATCCAACCAAGTTAAAAGCTGTTCATGTTTCACATTTAAAGAAAAAAAATAATAATGACATTCACCAGAATTAAATTGACCAATGCAGGTGCTTTTTTATAACCTATAAGTATATTTTCATGCTGATTTCAAAAATGGTTTTAACATGTTCTTCACATGAAACTTAATAATAAAAGTAATAAAAGTGTATTAATTTTTATTGTATTTGAAGAATTTTTATTGGACGTTATTGGCAATTTAAGTAGAAGTCTCATGTACTGCTTGACGTATTTTATGTGTCCAGTCAAAATTATATTCACAACGAATCAATTTACGGAATTCTTATTGTAAGTAATTGTAAATTGCGACTGGAGTTTTGAGTAGCATTATTTTGTAGTAGGTACATGTACAAGATGAACCAAGAAAACGGGAAATTGCTTAGTGCCAGCCATGTACAGTTGACAGAACTTCGAGACAGTCATGCCCAGGCAGAAATAACTCTATTTAGATATAGCAACGATGTATACACACTCGTGGAAAAAAATTCCGGACACTGAAGTAAATGTCTATTATCATAATTTTTGTTTGTTTTTCACAAGACATGAAATATTACCTACGAAATAAGAATTGGAAATTAAAGAAGATACAACCCAAAAAATCTTGGCGCGCTCTTTATTCAGCTTTTATCTGTTGTGTCAAAAAGTCATTTGAACTGTTGGTACTGACACTTATAGGTTGACAAAATGTAAGCAGCAAATGTAGCCGAAGCAGTAGCTTTGAACGAAGATGGACGCAGTATTCGATACATCGCTGCTGCCTTAAATATTCCAAGGTGTACCGTTCCAAGACGCAATACAGCGACATCGTCAAACTGTGGCATACACAAGAAGACCAGGACCAGGTAGACCTCGCACTACAAACTGACAAGAAGACCGTTTTATGGTGCTATCTACACTACGCGATCGTGGTTTACCATCAACAGTTGTGTCTCGCCAAGTCGAAGACGCAGTTTCTGCACGAATCGTTTACCAAAGATTGAAGGAATACGGATCGATGTCAAGCAAATGCATGAACGCGCGACCTCACACTGCACGGGTGGTTGAGAAATATTTGGATGCGGTTAACTTTCGCTGACAACCCATAACGATAACCATTCGGGATCTTCAAATAGCTCTTCGTGAGGAATGAGAGAAAACATTACACAACAAGAGGTCGCCAAATGCAATGAATTGGTTAATTTTGCACAATTTACTGTTTCGTGACTTTTCCTTATTGAATAAAATGTTAAGTACCTTCTTTATTTCTCATTCTTACTTTGTCGATAATGTTTCATCTCTTGTTAAAAAATAAACAATTTTTTCTTGTATCAACAGACATTTACTTCGGTGTCGTGAATCTTTTGTCCACAACTGTATATATATATATATATATATATATATATATATATATATATATAATAACTTCGTGACCTTGGTATGATGGTAAACCTAATCAGTAGGCGATTAAAGGTCTGTATATTACTTCAAAATATATGTATTTAAAAAACTCTACATGTTTCGGCTGTATACGCCTTTTTCAAGAGAATACAAAATATGAATATTTTGTATTCTCTTGAAAAAGGCGTATACAGCCGAAACATGTAGAGTTTTTTAAATACATATATTTTGAAGTAATATACAGACCTTTAATCGCCTACTGATTAGGTTTACTATATATATATATATATATATATATATATATATATATGTAAATGTAATATTTTCGTGACCTTGGTATGATAAGGTAAACTTAATAAGTCGGCGATTAAAGGTCTGGTTCATTACTTCAAAGTATATATATTTAAAACAACCCTACATGTTTCGGCAATGATGCCTTTGTCCAGGGAATAAAAAATATTATTATATTTTTTATTCCCTTGATATATATATATACATATATATATATATATATATATATATATATATATATATATATATATAACATTTGATAAATTATTGGAGGTTTTCGGCTTTTTATATGAAATATTTACAAATATCAAGTTAGTATGTAATTGCAAAGTAAGGGGGGGTGAAAACATTGCTGTCTACAAATTACAAAGCAAATCATACGAAATTTTTAATTGAAAAAATGTCTATGTTGGGACTCGAACCCCAGTCTACAGCTTGCCGGGCTGTCGTCATTACCACTAGACCACAATAGACCCAGGTTCAAGTTATTCAGAAATGCATTATAAAGTAACAGTGTTGATGAATAATCACTTATATATATATATATATATATATATATATATATATATATATGTATTTAAAAAACTCTACATGTTTCGGCTATATACGCCTTTATCAAGAGAATGCAAAAATTCATATTTTGCATTCTCTTGATAAAGGCGTATATAGCCGAAACATGTAGAGTTTTTTAAATATATATATTTTGAAGTAATATACAGACCTTTAATCGCCTACTGATTAGGTTTACCATATCATACCAAGGTCACGAAGTTATTATATATATATATATATATATATATATATATATATATACATTATAATAATAATAATAATAAACCGTTTATTAACCCAACAGAATACATCCAATTATGGGGTTATAAATATAAATACATGTATATAAGCATTAAACATAACGTGCGTATCAATGGAAAAATTATCCTAAACTAAATTAAAACTAAGAAGTAAAACAAATACATTCTTTCACAGAAACCAAATACCTGCAGTAATTATCGCCAAATACATCTAAATTATAATTACATGAATTATACAAATGGCACATTCTATAAAGTGGGGAGTTTTTATATGAATTAGTTGCAGCCTGTCTGTTTAAGAAAGTAATTGAGTTTCTAGTGTTGAAACGAGGAATATAAAACCGAAGCCGTGACAAAAACATCGGATCATCTATAATATTATGAACCAACTTATACAGATGTAGTAACGAAATAATTTTTCTATTATTAGATAAACCATTAAAACCAAATTGTTCCAGCAAATTATCATATGATAAGGCAGAATATACACCATGCCTTTTGAAATACAAATATTTTAAAAAACTCTTCTGTAGTGACTCAAGCAGGTTAACATATTTCAAGTACGCTGGTGACCAAACTACACAACAATACTCAAGCCTGCTACGAACCAAGGAATTATACAAAATAGTAATGGTGTCAATATTTACAAAGTCTTTGCAAGATCGCATTATAAAACCTAGCAGTGAGAATAAATATGAAAGATATGTTTATTAAAGGTTAATATACTATCAAATACTACTCCCAAATATGTAACCTCCGTATACCCCTGTAGATTTACATTGTTAATTTCATAGTTGTATTCAACATTGACAGCTTTTCGAGAAAATGTCATTACTTTACATTTTTCAACATTAAGATTTATACAATTTCTTTGACACCAAGCACACAATTGATCCAAATCACTCTGCAGGATATCACAGTCAGCAGAAGTATTTATTATCCGATACATTTTTAAATCGTCAGCATAAAGTAAACAGGTAGAATCAAATTTATCACACACATAATTTATAAATAGTATGAACAACAGTGGACCTAGATTCGAACCCTGTGCAACTCCACCCCGGGCAAGATAAGTTCGTGACCTGATTGCCTCATATTCAACGTATTTCTGCCTCCCAGTTAAATAACCTCTGAGTAAAAGCAGGTAGTCGGTATGGAGTCCAAACCGCTCCAACTTCCGCAGAAGTATATGATGTTGTACACAATCAAAAGCTTTACTAAAGTCTGTAAAAATGACATCAACCTGTTTTCGCTCATCAAGGGCCTCAGATACTAGCTGGGCAAAGTTGCTTAAATTGGTCGCAGTTGATCGGCCCTTCAAAAATCCATGCTGATTATTACAGATATATGGCTTTACATGATTATAGATTTCAGTGTACAGTATCACCTCAAAAATCTTAGCAAAGTTGGAGATCATGGAAATGGGTCGATAATTTCTTATATCCGCACGCGATCCAGACTTAAGCACAGGTGTCACTCTCGCTCTTTTCCACTCATCCGGGAATACCCTCTGACAAATGATTGAATTATAAATGAGTGTCAACGGCTTTAACAAACACTCAGCACAATCCTTCACGAAAAATGAAGGAATAGCATCTGGACCCGTAGTCATTGTACCCTTCAGTTTCCTAATGGCATTGCGAACATCACGATCAGAGACACTGGACAATGGCAATGTATCAATGCTGGTAATGGTAGTCTGCAACTGTAGCAAACTCGAATCCCGAGGACCACTTGCATCGTAAACTGAACTAAAGAAGGTGGCAAATTCCTGCACAATATCCAAAGGCTTCGATATCACTTGGTCATTCGTGAGGTTTTCAGCGTTTTATAGGTCAGATATAACTAGTAATTATTTCGAGATATTTTTATTCATTTACCATACATACTTCGGCAGTGTTCCTTTTTCAATGGTGTAGGTTTGGCTGTGTTGTGAATTATGTCCATCCTGTTATAAGTCAAAATTCTTTTTCTACAAACTACTTGTGTGTATGCAATTATATATTTCCAACGTTAAAATGTAAGAATTGTTTTTAAAAACATATAAATAGATAAATTACAGTAAAATTAACATGAACGTGAACTGTGTCGTATAAATGTGTATATTATTCTGTACACATTTATACGACACAGTACAAGAAATCATTTTTAATATGCTATCACGTTCATATGACGTAACGATCAGGTGTTGGGCAATGCTAAAGATACGAGTTAACTCTAGACTTGTATAGGATTGTGAGTTTGTCCTAAAGTACATCACAAGACACGAAAGCTATAGGGTCAATGAGAAGGTTCACAAATTGGCTTGACAAGCTCCATTTATAGTCTTCATAGGCCCGGAATCATTCTATGGAATTGCAAAAACAAACATAAAAAGGCAACGAAGAAGTGGTCTGAAAATAGATTTAAGGAAAGGTGAAAGAACTCGCTAGGTCAAAGACAGTCAAAGCAGATTCTTAAGAACCTATTGAATAGTGACGAAAAGTCAGTAAAGATTCAGCCTATTAATGCTGAATAAGCATACGAATAATATTGCCTTAGCAGAAGAAATCAAATGTTGATTCCACCAAGTGGAAGAGGAAATCGGGATTCATGTACTACTATGCCAATCTGAAGGTGTGGCAGGAGCACGGTACTTATAAACAGGAGATTAATATTCTAAAGTGGAATTATATTCAGAAGAACCCATCTCAAAGCTACTAAGCTTAATTAAAAACTAGGGCTAGAGAAATACTCTAACGAAAAGTAAGAGAACTGCAATAGAACTAGGAGGATCGCAGTGGAATAGGTTTTGTGGCATCTCAAGCAATCTAATCTAATTTGGTTCGGCAAAAGTTGTATGAACAAAATTATGAAAAAGATTAATGATTATCCCGGTTTTATTGAAAAATTGCATGTCCACGTCAATCCCTGCGCCAACAAACAGATTTTCCGGTATTGGTTCCTTAGAACTTTTTCAAATACACGAGAGCCCTTCAACTAAATGAAGGGTAACCGTTTGGTGGCGTTGTATCATTATGCGAAGTGGTGGGACCGTATTTCTTCAAAGATGCAACGATTGCCATTCTAAGCTCCATGCAATACTTCAAAACATTTGTGGCAGAACAACTCAAAAACTTCCGTGAGATACATAATCTTTTGTTTCAGTGAGATGGTACCATGGCCGATATTGCAAAAACATCAATGACAGCAATTCAAAAGCTGTTTGGTAACCATGTAGACTCAGGGTCTCGAGTGATATTTTTTGGCCCTGAAGATCATGCTTTATCGCTATGAGACTTTTCTTGTGGTGTCAAATTGTATTCCACTCGTTCAACATCAATGGTAGAATCAGAATTAAATCAGAATTCAAGAGGAAATTTGAAAGATTTTCACAAAGGTGTCGCAAAGTCCCATGCAACATTTACGTTTTCGATTTGAGAAATGAATACATCATTTAGTCCGACATTATTTTCAAAAATTGTATTGTAAACTTTTGTGTCTTGAACCGTTGATGATTGATATTTAATGTAATTAGTGTCCGTTTTCAATAATAAAACTTGCGAAAACATTTTTTAAACGTTGTTGAGAGTTATTTCAAGATTTTATTTTTCCTGGCCTACAATATTTGACGAGCGAATGGAAGTGAATATGATTTTTTATTTTCAATCATTACATATTGTTGCGTAAGCTTGCTCTAACGGAGTTTTTACTAGTACATTTTGAATTCCTTAAATTTTGTTTAATTGGTAGAAAGTAGCGGGTACCAACAATATTACAGTGTTAAATTATTGCTCATGAAGCCAACATCTGGCATTCCGCAAGGTCCCGACCTTGGACCCTTGTTGTTTATTATTTTTGTTAATTATATATAATAAAGACCTATGGGTTCGTAACAAGGCCCGTTACTACTAGGATGGTACACTATAGAATTGTAACGTAAATAGCGTGTTACGCATCATCGTTTATCACCCTAAAGTTATCTTCAGGAATTAATTTTACAACAACCTGAATAGATTTAAGCCGTGCATAGGTGATTAGATTACTACCCGAATCGCCTCGAATATCGAATGCGTTTTTTCAACTCAGCTCCACTCGAGTTGTTGACCGCACGACATTACATAAATATGCCAGAAATATATATTTTTAGACGTTAATTAACTTACCGAATTCAGTTCATTTGTTTCAATCCGTTTGTTCTTTGGTTCGACTTCTTCCCTGCTGCCCCTGTATTCTGTATATCTTGCTCTCAGGGTTTCTTCACGTACCATATTCTTCTCCTTTTCTTTTTTCTTTTTGCTGCTTGTAAATAATTGTTTCACCTGAAAAATGCTTTCATTTATTAAAAGGTAATTGCTTAACAATTATGCTGAACAAATCAACCCTTTACCGCAATTAATATCGATGTCCTAAATACGTATTTCGGCAACTAAGTTGTCATCCGCAATAGATAAAATTAATAAACACAATGTTGAACATGTAGCACAGTAAAGCTAACACAAAGAACCGCGAAACATTTTACAAAGCGCCCACGTATGTAGACTGTCCCGCAAAAAACATCAACAATCATAATTAAGTTATTTATTGTCCGATTTTATTGAAACCAAAAGTAAATTTAATAGCATTAAAAATACTACCAAATAGCAGTGTTTTGTTTTCATTAATGTCAAACATTAGCCGACTTTTTTAATTTTAAATGGCAACATATATATTTTTGACTATATTCGCATTGGATTTTTTTTTCTGAATTCGAACGATGTATAACATGTCTATTTTTGATAAACGCTTATTGAAAACAAAACATTTATTAAAATCAACTTTATTTTTAATAAATTTTCGAATGTACCATGAAACATTGGAAATGTAAGTATAAGTATTAGAAAAAACAAAACAAAACACTACAATAATTGTTCAAATTGCCCGCCACCTAATTACTCCACGGTAGCATTTAAAAGACAAACGACAGATCCTTCTTAACAAGTGTTAATAATTCTTTGCTTAAGATGTCAACATTTTCTGGATTTGTTAAAAAAACTCGATCTTGTAGATAAGCCCACAACCAAAAATCGAGGGTGTAAGATCCGGTGAACGCGCAGGCCACTCGATAGGACCCAATGTTCCTATCCACCTATTTCCAAATTGAGTGTTCAACCAATTTACTCGCTGCGCTGTGCGCGGGAACCCCATCTTGTTGATAAAATATTCTATTTAAATTTGCTAAAGGTAATTCATCTAAAAAGTTTTGGAGATTTTCGTTTAATAATGTGTGATATTTTCCTAGATTTAGGCAACCATCTATGAAAAATGGCACAATTAATTGATCGCCCAAAATGCCACACCAAACATTTACGCTGAAACGTCTTTGAAAATTATTACCAATGATAAATCTCGGATTGTCTTGGCTCCATTGTCGATGTATGTTTCTATTAAAAAATACCGTTGTTGCTAAAAGTGCATTCGTCAGACCAAATTATCATTCTGTAAAAATTAGGGTCTTGTTCTAATGCATTTAAATAAAAGCGACAAAACTGTATTCTAGGGCCAGGATAATTTTGTTCTAATGCATGAACTTTTTGAACTATGTACGGTTTAAGTTTGTGTTTACTTAAAATACCACGGACTGTCGTTTTTGATACCTCAATATTATATGCAATTTCGCGAGTCGAAGTTCGTGAATTTTCTTGTACTGCAAGAACATCCGTAATTCCGTATCTTCGGAGAATTTACCTTGTGGTGTTTTAGGTTTGTTAAATGATTCATAACTTCATAAACTGGTTTCAATTCTCTGAAATATTTTCAAATCTGGAACTTCTCTGTTCAGAAAACGAACACTGTAACGGCGAATCGCTTGAAGACGATTTTTGTTACAATCAAAGAACACTTGTAAAGTCCATTAACTAAATGTTATTCATTTTTTCAAAAATATGCTTTTTGTTGTGGCAAAACGTTCAAACAGGACAATAAAGACAATTTAGTAAACTCACACTGACACTTATTGACGTTTATCGCATTTTTGTTATTTCATGACACACTCGAAAATTTAGAAATAATGGAAGATAAAGATGAAATTTATTGTGTATTATTATTTTTTTTTCAATAAATGTTTATCAAAAATAGACACTATACATCGTTGAATTCAGAAAAAAATCCAATGTTAAATTTACTTTTTGTTTCAATAAAATCGGACAATAACGGAATTATGATTGTTGGCGTTTTTACGGGACAGTCTGTACAATCGAGATTTTATTGAGTTTTCGGACCGTAAAGCAATTTACAGACCCCGTTCTTCAGCAACCCTACGAGGGATGTCTATTTAGTGTTGCATATATCCATAAAATCAAAAAGTGAATTGAGTCAAAGTGCTTTTTTGCTTTTCAAAATACATATTTTCCTTTCGCTTTTTTCTCGGTTCAGTTTTGCTCTTCGGTTAAAAGATGCGGAATCCAACGGAAAACTAACTTTCTTACACCAGTTCATCATATAGGATCGTTTGGATTGAGGTCTTTTAAATAGCCGGTGACGTTTCAATTTCACGATATGGCACATGTCTATCTTCCTTCTTCAGGCGACGCACGTCATCGATATTTTACTAGCTGACTGTTGTCATTGGCGGACCTGTCCTGGGATCGTCAGTGATACTGATGCGTCCACATTGGAATTCACAGTACCAACGCGAAATTATCGATCGATGTGGTGGTTCATCTTCAAAAACAGAAACTAACTCATCAAGACATTGTTGGTGAGTTAATTCTTTCCGAAAGTTGTAAAAATTATTGAGCAAAAGTTTTCTCGACCCAATCCCATTTTTCGGCCGATTTATAAACTTTTAAAAATTTGCTGTGACTAAATCACTTGTCGTATCTTGATGAAATCTCAGATTTCGGGTAACGAATGATTGAGATTAATTTTGATACTTGACGTTTTATTACTGGCGTCCTCTAAGAGGCTATATGCAACATTAAAAAGACATCCCTCGAATTTAGGTTTCTCGTAATTTGATGGTATGGTAAACACATGCACCTTTTATCACAATTTCATAAAGGTAACAAACAACATAATAATATAGAGTCTCCAAGTTACTTTTCGGTCTAAAAACTCAATAAAATCTCTTCTTGGTAACGCAAAGGATAATTTACATATGAACGAAAAATTTGGTCAAATAAAATTCTCAGTAATAACCCATTATAAAGAACATATAGCGCATATTAAATTCAATAGATCAGAAAATTCGAGTGTTGTCCGTCATGCGTTAGAGGCCAATCATAACATCACTATTGTTTAAAACTTATTAAAAATATATATATGCGATCTGAGGGAGCTAGACATATACAAAAGTATTCATATTAAACTGCGCCAATAAATTAGACACTAGCTATTAGAACACTAAGAATAATAGTTGTAGTTTTACGGGAGCGACGATTTCTTACAAACAAGTTGGTTATATTATCGTTTATTTATCATAAAATGAATTTAATTTCAACATTTCAACCCTATCATTCCGATCATCCTAAAATAAGTGTCAATAAAACAACTACAAATTCCCAAAAAATCTAGCGTGCGTTTGTCAATTATATGTCATTAGATACTAAAAACGTATTATGAGGCACCTAAATGAAGTTGAAGTTGTAAGAGCAGTAACATTAATCGAAGAAGGATACAGCTTACGTCATGTTGCAAGACAATTTAATGTAAGCCCTTTTGTGATGTGCAGGGTTTGAATCGGTACTTGGAGACAGGATGATATGTTAGAAGAGCTGGTCAAGGTCGTAAATGTGCGACAACCGCTGAGTAAGACAGATAATTGCGCAAATCCGCGCTTAGATAGCGCACATCTACTGCTAGAGACTTGCAGTGACCTTAGAGGAGCAACGGGAAATAAAGTTTGTACGGAAACCGTACGAAAAAGGTTGCGAGAACATAATCTTAGATCGAAGAGACCAATCCGAAAGCCACGACTGACTTTGGCTCATAAAATAAACCGATTGGCGTTTACGATTGGGAGATGGAGCAGTGGTACTCAGTGCTTTTCAGTGTTGAGTAAAGTTTTCGGTTGACACGTTAGTTTTACTATGCCCCATGTTCAACACTGTGATTATTTATTTTACCTACTGAGGCTGACAACTTAGTTGTCGAAATACGTATTAGGATACGACTATTAATTGTGATAAGGGGTTTTATAAATTTTTGAAGTTAAAACTATTAACAAGACCGGAATTTGGAAGATCTGTAAAATATACTAAATAATAAACTAAAATTGCTATAATATTACCTTTTCCAAACCACTCTTCTTTTCAGATTTTGGCGGTTTCTTATCCACTCGTTTTAGCGTACTTTTCCCGACATCCTTGTCTATTCGCGGGTCATAATGAGAACCATCATCGATGCTTCTTTCCCTTGGTACATACTCGTACCGACCTCTCGTCTTATACCCCTGAAAATCTACAACATCGTGACCTCTGTATGGATCGTCCCTTTCCTTACTTTCCCTACCATTGTTCTTCGGCTCGTATTCTCTCCTTCTACGATTAAAATTGTCCTCTGTGTGTTGCCTTTCACTGGCTATCAAAAGCGAACTCGCGAAACCTTCGTCTTCACTTTCGTTACTAGTTTCTCGCTTTTGTTTTTCACCTGATGACCTGGATCCCTTGAAATTATCCCCGGAATCTCTTCGGAAATCGTTTTCTATACCGGAATCGCCGAATTTATCTTTCCTTTCGTTATCGGCATTATCAAAGTACCTATCTTTTCGGTGTTTCTCTGTATTTAATCTGTTTTCGTGTTTTTCTCTTTTTAACGAATCATGATAGGACTCTTGATAGCCCAATCGGTCGTTATATTTGTAGGAATCGTAATTTTTTATATGAATTTCAGGATTAGATTTATAATAATCCTTGTTTTTAAAGATCTGTTGTTTCATACTTTTGGAAATGTATCTATCGTTATGTACTCCGGTTCTATGACTAGTATCGAAGTGTCTGTTTTGTTCTGGTGACGATCTGTAATCACTGATTTGAGAATCTAAGCTTTTAGGTTCATTTTCAAAGCTATTATATTCATCGCCGTCACCGAAATATTTTCTAGATTTAGATTCTGTTTTATGTCTCTCACCTTTGGAATCTATTCTAGTTTCTGAAATATATTTGTCCTTGTATCCAACCGGGCTATTCGAACCGCTTCTATAGAATCTAGATGTTGTTTCTGTTATATATACGTTAGTGGGTTTCGGTGAATATTCTGGTGATTGTCGATAAGACTTTTCACCAAATCTCCTAGCTATTCTAGATTCTAATTGATCCCTGCGTAAACTGACATCGTTTCTACCACTAGTGTTATTAAAATTTTCAAACTTCGTATGATGGAACCCGTTTTCATGTTCTGTAAGGCTTTCTCTTCTTTTAGAGTCCATGCCATCAGCTCTACCACGCGAAGAAGAGTCTATCAAATAGCTTTCTTCCGATTTAAACCCGTAATTTTGAGCAAGTTTTTCGTATCTTCCGAAACCATTATAAGAAACGTTTTTTACATTGGGCATTATAGGATACTCCTCGTCCATATCATTATAAAAATCACTAGTTCTTCTTGGTGGCGATTCATAGCGTTCATCACCAAATCTAGTGATGGTCCGTTTATCTTCATACTTCCTATTAAATCCCGAATTTTCTTCAGTGCCCAAACCTTCATCAGAGTCGGAATGTGGCATATTTTTCTTGCCGTTGATGTAAGTTGTGTGTACTGTTTGTTTATTCGGGTTAGCCCCATTATTACAAACAACCTGAGCGTAGATAATAGGCTTGGAAGGATCTGTTTTCTCAGGACTGTGACCTCTAGTATAGGAGAATGGTTTGTTACTATTATGTTGAACTGTAACATTCGGTGTTACCATAATATTCGTTCTGGGTGGAGGTGGTGAAGATGCCCCATGGCCTAAACGCTTCACCATGGTATCGACGGTTCTTCCTTTAGTTAATGGTAACTTATCAACGGGTTTTTGACTACTGTGAATCATGTTGTCTTTCTTTTCGTTGCTCGAATTTAAAACTTTTATAGTTTCTTTTATGTTAGGAGAAATTGATGATTCTCTCTTGGCGATATCTTCTAGAGAATGCCTTCGCTTCAAGTCCTGGGTTTTCTTCTTTTTATTTACATGAACCGAAGTACTTCTTTCAATTTTTCTGGCACTTTTCTTGTCTTTTTCTAAAGTTTTTTCTTTATTCTTCTCCGGGCTCTTAATGTTTTTATCGGTTTTAATTTCTTTATCGCGCTTTTTTGTAAGAGACTTCAATTTCTTTCCTAAACTTCTGCTTTTGCTTTTTTTATTACTGGATATTTGATCGGCCTTATCTAAGTCTATAATAACAATTTCAGGTGGTTTTTCGGGATGATCTGTTCGTTTACTTTCACTACCGGGCGGATTAATTCTAATACCAGTTTCGTTAAATAATGCTGTATCAACTTCATCAATATACTCCTTTAATTGCTCCGTAATACTCGGTTTCTTTTCCTTGTTATTCTTATGATCATCACCATCATCTTTATCGTTACCTTCTTTATTATGATTTGGCACGTCAAAGTAATCCTCGCGTTGAGTTGCCTCTATTATAGGAGAGAGTTGCTTTTTCTTTTTCTTCTTTAAACTCGCTTGGTTATCTTTCGCTTCGTTTTCGGATGTTCTTGTTCTAAGGGGAAGGGCATCGTTTAACTGGGGTTTAGATCTAGAATGGGTGGCGTCGCTCGCCGTTCGCCGGAGGTTCGATTTTTTGGGAGCGGGTGGCACGGGTTCAGACTTCTTGAATATGTTAAAGATGGAGGGACGCTGACGTGTTGGTGCGGTGGTTGTGGTAGTTGCGGCGAATGTACGCGGTGGTTTTTTAGGGGGTATTGTCTGAGATAGGTCGTCGCTGTTTCTTCGCCGTGTTTTTCGGTCTAGGGATGCTTGTGGATATTCCGAGCGATGTTTTTTACGAACCGGAAGAGTGTAGTATTTTTCAGGATGAGAAGCTGAAACAAGTAAATTTAATTATTATATATATTTCTAAATACAATAAAGTAACATATCACATACATTTAGAAATAATAAAAGCCAAGTAAACGCGCAAATGTTCAAAACATTTTTTTATGAAAGAATAAACATTCGGATATATTGTAGCAAATTTTTTTACAAAAAACAGCCTTTCATTTTTTTGGTAAATAAAAAAAAAATATTCCTTCATTAATTCCTTGTTGCAAAGTTCTATGTTTTTGGGATAATCGTTTCCGTTTATGTTACATTGGCAATATAGTGATAACTACAGCTCTCGTAAGTTTCCCTTCTTATATAAAAAAAAGATTCGGTCTTAAAAAATGGTGGACTACGGTTGTTTTTGCCAGAAGTTAGAAAACGCTGTAAGAACCAATAAAAGACTTTATTCTCAGTAAACGATAACCACTACTGTTTTAATCACTATCACACATACGCTACGCGAATCTGAAACTCAGTTCTTCTGCATGAAGATGATTTTCGCTTCGTAAGTTTAAATAGTGCTGATGATGCTCCGGAACTTAGAGACATTGTGCTAAGCTGTAGAGAAAGTCTAATTTTTTGGGCTTTATTTTTATTTCTTCATTATATACAGGAGAAAGTGATAGTTCGAAGGGTAGTTTCCTTTTGTTTCCCACAGTAATAGTTTCCCATGCACAAAACATGCTGTCCCGGTTATCCGCCATTTTTACCGTCACTGCTATCGAACATAACCGTATTTGTCAAACATTTGTTTGACAAGTGCGTTGTAATTTCTGGCAAAAATAATCTTTGTCTGGGACAATGTCCGTTTTTGCTGGAAATAACATTGAGCTATGGTCGTTTTTGTAGAAACCCCTATATTTCACATAACTTTATCTTCGGACTATTACTGTTTTTAAAAATACCGAATCATTAGATGTTCTGGTCTCCTCGGAGCTACATGAGACCCTTCAATTGCATTTTCGCGAAGTAATGTGGATGAAATAAATGGTATCTACAATATCCGACGCTAATTATTCGAATTTTTTACCGAAAAAAATTCGCCGTTATGCAGGATTCGAACCTATGTCTATTGGTTTGCCGGACCACGTTTTTACCATTAAGCTATTAAGGACTGAAGTTTCGAATCGTCGGGAAAATCTTAAATCACATTAAGAAACAGATATTGATATTCTTGCCCGTAGTCGGCAAATTTATAGCAAATCAATTCTATTTTCGCAAAGTAATATGAATGAAATAAATGCTTTCTACATTTTACGACGCTAATTATTTGAATTTTATTTTTCGCATATTGGCGAATTTTTTTTTTTCGGTAAAAAATTCGAATAATTAGCGTCGTAAAATGTAGAAAGCATTTATTTCATTAAGACATATTATTTATATTTGAAATGGTTAGGTTTCAAGTTCCGAGGCGATATACAGGCTGATTAATTTTCGGCCCTCACCATGGGGATCTCGCTTATTATTGGAGATAGAGTATAGGTTTAAATTTGGCAAAGTTGTTAAATTTTGTGTTTGTTATAAATCCGTAAAGAAAATAGACCTGTGACAAATGACCTTCGTTATTTAAAAAAAAACGCGAAAACCCCATTTTCTTCTTTTCCCTGTAGCACCGACATTTGGCCTTGTAGAGAAAATATAAAAACACATCCTTGTGGCCATTTCTAAACCTCTATCCAGTGGTGTACTCTAAATTTTTATACGACGTGTCGTTTCTTTCTGGCCATCACCAACTGTCTAATTTCTTATAGGCGCCATATTGGATTTAGACATCTTCAGAAAGAGTTCTTTTTTCTGATTTCAACTATGTACCACATGCTTTTTTATAAAGTCATGGCCGACTATGGTTTCCATTAGAAAAAACACAAGTTTGTGTCATAATTCAAAAATTATAGCTTAAATGAAAAATTCGGTTATACAGTATTATTAAGCACATAATTACTTATAACTTTCTCCTTCACACATTTTTTCTAAAGTCAATAATAACAGAGATATAACAGGCGCCAGACAAAATAAAAAAAAAAAATCATTTTTGCGATATATCTAGCCATGCCTTTTTTCTAAAAAACAAAAAGCTCATTAAATTGAGCTCGTAAAACTGTAATTTTTTTCTATTCTATTTCTTTCTATTTATTATTTCTATTTTCTTTCTATTTATATTTTGTATTCCCTTGACAAAGGCATATTGCCGAAACATGTAGGGTTTTTTTAAATATATATATACTTTGAAGTAATAACCATACCTTTAATCGCCGACTTATTAAGTTTACCTTATATATATATATATATATATATATATATATATATATATATATATAGTAAACCTAATCAGTAGGCGATTAAAGGTCTGTATATTACTTCAAAATATATGTATTTAAAAAACTCTACATGTTTCGGCTGTATACGCCTTTTTCAAGAGAATACAAAATATGAATGAATATCCTGTCATTCATATTTTGTATTCTCTTGAAAAAGGCGTATACAGCCGAAACATGTAGAGTTTTTTAAATACATATATTTTGAAGTAATATACAGACCTTTAATCGCCTACTGATTAGGTTTACCATATCATACCAAGGTCACGAAGTTATTATATATATATATATATATATATATATATATATATATATACAGGCTGTCACACAAAAAACGCCCCACGCTGTACTCTGTTATTTATATTTCGATTTTCATGAGATAGATACCAAATGAAATGGCTTGATGAGTACTATGTTTGGGGCTGCATTTACTTTTTTCCACTGCCATCTTCAATTCCTAGCGATTGTCAATTTTTTTTTTTCAAATTGCACGGTATATATTTTTTTGCATATTTGAATAGAGATTTTTTTCCTAAAATCATTGATGTACAATACATTCATTTTAATTGAAAATTTAGAAGAGAAAAAAATTAAAGAAGTTTCCAAACATTCTCTTAAAGTGAATTAGTTATACTCAAAATAAACATGTAGTATGTCACTAAGTTGATTGAAATTCATGATTTATTTCAAAAATATACTTGCTTAGTACAGAAAAGTCAAAGATGACAGTTACATATGCGTAATGCGTTATTTTTTCATCGCACACTACAGTATAACACAAGTGACGAAGAGCATATATGGACAGTGTTTTAATAATTTTTTTCTTCTAAATTTAATTAAAATTAATGTATTGCACATCAATGGATTCAGGAAAAAAATCTATTCAATTATGCAAAAAAATATATACCGTACAATTGGAAAAAAAAAAATTGACAATCGCCAGGAATTGAAGATGGCGCTGGAAAAAAGTAAATGTAGCGTCAAACATAGTACTTATAAAACCATTTTATTTGGTACCTATCTAATGAAAATCGAAACATAAATAACAAAGTTACAGCTTGGGGAGTTTTTTGTGTGAGCCTGTATATATATATATATATATATATATATATATATATAACTCCAATATAATTTATCAACTGTTTTATATATATATATATATATATATATATATATATATAATATCTTCGTGACCTTGGTATGATAAGGTAAACTTAATAAGTCGGCAATTAAAGGTCTGGTTTACTTCAGAGTATATATATTTAAAACAACCCTACGTGTTTCGGCAATACGCCTTTGTCAAGAGAATACAAAATATAAAAATTTTTATATTTTGTAATCTCTTGACAAAGGCGTATTGCCGAAACATGTAGGGTTGTTTTAAATATATATACTCTGAAGTAAACCAGACCTTTAATCGCCGACTTATTAAGTTTACCTTATATATATATATATATATATATATATATATATATATATAATATAAGATATATACTATATATACTATACTAAATATATACTATTTACATTCAGGTTAAAATGTTAATTAGAATTAAGTTATGTGATATCTAGTTTATTAAATAACTTGTTAATAAAGAAAAAATAAATTTTGAATCAATTAGTTTTAACATACAATAAAACTGGTGTAATTTATCTTGAAATATTTACTAATTGAATGATAGGCCTAATACAGAGAATTAAATTAACCCCTGAGACCTATAAACATTTTAAGAAAGAGTCAAGGTAAGGTATATGCTAGAGCAAAAAGCATTACCAGCTTAAAAGATTACTTTGAAAATATACCAGACAGTACACAGCAATGTGTAATATGTAATAAAAATTGTTTCCTACATAATTCTTTAACGTGAATAAATAGTCTATTTCGCATTCTATTATAAGCGTCCTTTTTTAAATATTCTGTATATTAGGCAACCGAAAAGGTTAGCCATATATAATTAATGAATTATTATCATATAAATTACCTGCAAATTATAAGCGATTAAGAAAACAGTAAAAATCCATTAGTATGATTAGACGGCTTCATTGTTTGCGCAATTAATTAATTAAGAGCTGCTTAGAAACGTTTTGAATTAAGCGGTTATCTTTAATTATAGAGTGCGCTTCCACCGCAGAAATGAATTATTGCATCACTCAAATGAGTCGAAGACAGTGTTCTACGATATTTATTGCATGCAAATTGTTGAATGTAAATGTATTTGAACGTTGATATAATTACGGTATGGAAATTACATGTGTTGATGCGCATATTTTATTTGTTAAATTTAAAAATGGATACGGGGTCGTAGTCAGGGCATCGCTTGGGAAAATTGGTCTTAAAAATGATGAAATGAAAATATTTAATAGTTTTAATCATGCAAGCACGGTATTGAAAGCTAAGAAAATTAATAAATATTCGAAGTGTATTTTCAGAAACGTGCGACAGTGTACTAACTATAACTAAATATTCGACCAAGCTTTATTGCCAACTTACTAATTTCTGAAACTGATTCAAATTTATACCTTCAGAAGCCGATAAGCAGTAACTCTATAATTAAGTATTTCATTAAATAATTACGTGTGGATAAGCGAGACAACCTTGATTGATGTGTACAAAGATGGTTATTAGCATTTTAGTTTTATTTACGAAAGTTGCTGAGAAAATTTCCGAATCTAGTAGTTTAAGTGGTGTCCGCGTTTTTCAACTGTAATACTCGTAAAATTTGACATTTCTAACAAATAATTTAGTTGACAGTTCATACTTAAGTGAACTAATTTTGTTCACACAGTATTTAAGAGAGAGCAGTCTATCAACGTAATGATGCTAGTTTTGAAGTTCATTCCTTTCCTTTTTCAGGTTTTTCAGAGAGAATATCCTTTGTTTTCTTTACACCACATGGCATGGAAAATTGTCAAAAAGGAACATTCGCTGCGGTATAAATGACCAGCTTGTTTCTCCCTTTCTTAATATGTACTGTTAAGGTCGGTCTAGAATCGAAGGGCCTCCAATGGACCTCCCACCGTATTGATGTGATGTGGGACACAAAGCTGCTTCATAATTCTGAGCCTTACCTCCGTTTTTATTTATAGAGAAGCTCATCCACAATGTCCAGTCGCAGAAGGTATCGGTTGAATTTTACAAGAGCCTGTAGATAATATCCTTGCTCCGGGAAGTCGCGAACAAGGTCTTAAGTCCTTGGGATGTCATATATATATAATTTCTTAGCTGTTCATTTAATATATTAATTTATAAATTCTTGGAATTTTCGGATTTTTTTTATATTTTATTAAATACTTTCAATGTAGTATGTTATTTGGCGAAGTAAATGTGAATGTAAACATTGCTGTCTACAAATTACAACGGAAATTATACGAAATTTTATTTGAAAAATTTTCGTCCACGCTGGGACTTGAACCCAAGTTTATGGTTTGCCGGACCGTCGCTTTAACCAACTAAGCCACGGTGACATTGGTTTCAAGTCTATTGGAAACGCCATATAAGGCACCGATGTTAATATCCAGATGTCAGTTTGAAAGTTTGAAATTGCTAATTTCACATCCTTAGTTATTAATATACAGAGATAATTTTTTAGCCGTTCATTTAATATATCAATTGATAAATTCTTGGAATTTTCGGTTTTTTTTTATATTAAATATTTTCAAATTAGTATGTTATTTTGCGAAGTAAATGTGAATGTAAACATTGCTGTCTACAAATCACAACGCAAATTATATGAAAAATTTTCGTCCACGTTGGGACTTGAACCCAAGTCTACGGTTTGCCGGGTTGTTTTAACCAACTAAGCTACGAGTACGTTGGTTTCAAGTCTATTGGAAACGGCTTATATATATATATATATAAACTTGTAGTTATTATCGACCGTACTATAATAATGAATAATTAATTGAATCGGGTAAGCGGTCTGTCAACTAAAAACTCATTTATTTAAACCTCTATATTTCGTAGCTAATCAATTTAATGTAAAACAATTGATTTCAGCATGTTTAGTTACGTTCACTGCTAATTTTTAACTCTTTTTTCATCTCCTGAAGAAGTAGCCAATGGCTACGAAATTTTGAGGTTTAAATAAATGTGTTTTTAGTTGACAGGCCGCTTACCCGATTCAATTAATTATTCATTATATATATGTCGAAGTGGGTATAGTTTCGCGTATGGATTTGGCTCTGAAAAGAATCTCTATCTCGACCTTTCAACGAAATCTTGTTCGTCTTTATCTGGAGCAGGTTGGCGGTTGAATTCATTCAACTATATTCGAGAACTATACCCGAGAAACCACTTCGACATTATACAACCACGAGAACATTAGAAGACTATATATATATGTATATATATCACAATTGATAAATTATTGGAGTTTTTCGGCTTTTATATGAAATATTTACAAATATTAAATTAGTATGTATGTAATTGCAAAGTAAGTGGGTATGTAAACATTGCTGCCTACAAATTACAAAGCAAATCATACGAAATTTTTAATTGAAAAATATTGTTTATGTTGGGACTCGAACCCAAGTCTACAGTTTGCCGGACTGTCGCTTTTACCACTTAGCCACAATAGACCTAGGTTCAAGCTATTTAGAAATGCATTATAAAGTAACAGTGTTAATGAATCAGATGTCAGTTATGTATATATATATTTCCCTCGTATAAAAGATATATTAAAATATACAATACCTAATCGTGATATATTTGATATTTGTAATTTTCAAATATCGCGCCAATCAATTTAGTGATTTTATACTGTCAAGGTTTAACGTCAATAATATTGATCGATTCTCTACTAAAAAAAATAATAACCTAAAATCAACCACGTGCTTTAGCTAGTCGTAGAAACAATAAGAACTATACCTTAACCTCAGGGTGATTTAATAACGTACTTAATTAAAAAGGTAAATTACTTTAATTGTTTTAAAAGTTAGTAGCTTATTCGTCTCGGCATCCCTTTAAAGATTTTTGTGCTCTTTTATTTTGACATTCAGAGCACCAATAGATTAACTATTGAATCCTCGATATCAAATAATACCTTAGCTGATGGAAATAGTTCATATAACACTTTAAGGAAAACGATTGTATTGTTCATAAGATCTTTCCCTTCGAAGTAGGATTAAAACAGACTATATAGTGGTATAATTGATGACTTGGTAACGTATAAGAAGAGGAAATAGAAAATAATTCAAATACGAAGCGCAACAATATTCGAACTCAACCAAGAACCTTAATAATTTTAAAATTTATTGCAATCTGTAAAGATTCAATAATGTTTACAAATCAAGCGCTAAGCGTTGGAAGAAAATGATTTTAGTTTTTCTATTAGTTATTACAGAATTATAACGAGTATTAAGAGTATTTATATCGAAACTAAAATATTAAAGACATTAAAATCACACGACAGGCAATAAATCAGATATTGGCTAATTTGCCGTTTCCACAGCTGTTTGAAAAATTGTTATAGGTACCTGTTGCAAGCAATGCCATTCACACGCAGATAAAACAATCTATTTTTACATTTGTTCTGCGAGCACCGTGACCTTCCTTCAACATGCTGTCCGAGTAGCCACTCCTTGTTCTTGCCATTCAATTTATTATAATTTATCCAGCGATATATAATAGTTTATCAATTTGATCTGTTATGCGCATATGAATACGCAAGTTAAGAGCGTAATATGTTCGCGAAACTTATGTAACTCTGAGAAAAATACTTAAGCGATCGATTGTTCTTGCGGTTGCTGTCGTTGCTCTTGCTCTTGGGGTAGGTAATGAGCATGATTGTAGTTCTTGAGTTGGTATTTTATACGAGGTAATTGTAAATTCATGTTTGTAAACAGACTTGGTATTAATGCGTATTAATTGGTTCTAATACTATTTTATATTGTGGTACTATGTTAGAGCAAGCGTTGTTTGTGTTAATATTACTCTGTTTATTTTAAGGCATTAAACGCTTTTTAAGACTTAACATTTGAAATTCACAGGACCCTTCTTGATTCATATTTATTAGTTTGAAATATCTACGAAATAATAAATAAGGCAAGTAGCATACACGGATGTTAACTAACATCATAAACATACAGCAGCATGCAAAAAAATAGCTGTGTCTATGAAAATATTAAAATCAAGTATTTCTTTTCATGTAAAATCAGAAACATCAGCTATAGGTGCCCACTCAATACTATTCATTCAGTATTACCAGACGCTGACTCTGTAGTTTAATTTATTTATAGTCCTTTTACGATAACAGACGAGGCACGTCATAACCGGAAACTTCAGAATTACCTACCTATACAATACTAATCCCAAAAAGAACTGTCTTTCACTATCGTATATCTAGAGATTTCTTCTTTGCAAACGTTCCTATCCTGCGTAACGTTGCCAACTTCTATTTTCGCTACTGTCATTCGTATCTGTCACTTGTGCGCCATTTGTTGTTCTGTGTTTTTCGTGTCCCTTTTATTCAGTTTTGTGGTATTATTTGCATTTCATTAGTTCGCAGTTTGTTCTTTAGTTTTCGTGTCCCTTTTATCCAGTTTCGTCGTATTATTCGTATTGTATTAAAACAACGGTTCCTTTAATAACCAATAAAACATGCCTAAGCCACTAAGCAGGCAATCAAAAGCGCTCATTGCGTCTTTAATCTCGTATTTCGAGAAAGAACGCGATAACAATGCCACGCTATTGCCGTTGAAAGCAGTAAGAGAGGTAATTCTAATAATTAATATATTTTTAGAGTATTAAACCTTGCGTGCAGAGCAGAGTTATTAGTGTAAGTACGCGACACAGATCGCTAATAATCCTCAAGTGTAATCTAGTTATAATCTATATTGTATTGTATTGTCAAAAACTGCAAACAAATAAATTTTTTTAAATTTCAAACGCTTCCAAAATTTAACTCATCTATGTAGTAGAAGAATCATAATTTATTGTAAAGTTAGGGAATTACTGAGTTTTTTCACACAAAAAACGCCCCAAGTTGTAACTCTGTTATTTACATTCCGATTTTCACGAGACGGCTACCAAATAAAATGGTTAGATTTTACATGTTTGAGGCTACGTTTAGTATTTTCCAGCGCCATCTTCAATTTCGATTGCCAACTTTTTTTTTCAAATTGTTCGATATATTTTTTTGCATCATTGGATAGAGATTTTTTTCCTGAATCAATTGATGTGCAATACATCAACTTTAGTTAAATTTAGAAGAAAAATATTATTAAAACACTGTCCGCATATTCTCTTAGACACACAACGCATTACGCATATGTAACTGTCGTCTTTGACTTTTCTTTACTAAGCAAGCATATTTTGACATTTTTTAATTAATTCATAAATTTCAATTAGGTTACTGATATGCTACAGGTTTATTTTAAACGTAATTAAAAATCTAATCAGGCGTTGCGAATTTACATGGAACGTTTTCCGGAAAGAGAAGTTCCAGAACGTGGTAAGTTTAGCCGACTTGAAGAAAATTTAAGAAGATTTGGATGTTTCAAGAAACCTTACGTAGTAGGCACGAAATTTTCTTAAAACGTGGAACCGGACGTTTTGTTAGCTGTTGAATAAAAAGCCAAAAAACTCGGTTCGTGAAGTTGCGAAGACGAATGTACTTTCACTAATTATGGAAATTTTTAATCGCGACATTCATCGCCAATGGAGCCAAGAAAACACTAGATATGTCATCGACAATAATTTTCAACGCCGTTTTAGCTGTAATGTTTGGTGTGGCCTACTTGGAGACCGCTTGTTTGGGCCATCTTTTATCGACGGTTCCTTAAATATTAAAATGGATGTATTGTACATCAACGAATTAAAAGAAAATCTCTATCCAATGATGCAAAAAAAAATATATACCGTGCAATTTGAAAAAAAAAAATTGACGATCGCTAGGAATTGAAGATGGCAATGGAAAAAAGTAAATGTAGCCTCAAACATAGTAGTCATCAAACATCACATTTGGTACCTATCTCATGAAAATCGAAATATAAATATCAGAGTTACAGCTTGGGGCGTTTTTGTGTCATACAAAATTTTTATAAAAACGGTCCTCACATTTGGCGCTTTCTGCACCCGCTGTCCTTTCTCCGAATGATGAATGCTTTGTTTCCTGTATTGCTACGTAAATTTACTTTTTTTTTTTGATCAAGACGTTTTGGTTGACACACGTGCTTATTGTTAAATTATTTATATATTATTTTTTTAAATATTCCAGAGATTAATTATTACATTTATTTTATTTTAATCTGTAATTATGTATGTATATACTACACACAAACACACACACTCACATACAGGGTGTTTGTTCATTCGTTGACGTAATATAAACAGTATGTATATGTACGTCAAGCATTTTACTATCCGCAAAAAAAAAATATTTAAATGTGTTGATTTTTTAAAAAAGTCAACGTTTTTATGTTAGACAGTACACATTGTGTTGAGGTAGGTAAGTGATAAAGTAAAAGAACACACAGTCCAGTGATCTTTACAAAAAATAAAACGGAAATAAATATCCCTTCGTTTGCTTTTTAATATCAAACTGGTTATTCCTAAAATTATTTCTATTTACACGCCAACAGATGAGCGAAAACAAACATTCGGTTTAGAAGTCGATGCATGTTCGCTTTATGTAAACACATTTGTCTACGATAAAAAAAAACAAATCACTTACTTCTTAAGATATCCGTTTACAACACTTTAAATTATATTGTTTTTCTTTTGAAAGCGACTTAACGTTTTCTAGTTCGCTCCACGTGGACAAAACCATACGAACAAAATGTACAGGTGACCTGTCATGCTGATACAACATCGACCCGCGAATATTCAAAGGAATATATTCTAGTAATCCCGGCAGAATATTCTGTAAAAAATCCAAATAGACTTATCCGTTCAAAGGCGGCGGTAAGAAAAATGGCACAACAATGTAATTATTTATTATACCAATCCACACATTAAAAAAAATCGGTGTTGATGGTGAGCTGGTTTAATCGCCCGGAGGTTTCGCATTTGCCACTTCAGAGCATTGCCAAAATTATATACACCATTTCTTGTGAAACTCGTCTCATCAGAAAATAAGATATTACCAAGGAATTGTGCATTATGTAAATGTTTCTACTTGTTCTATTCGTCTGTGTTCAACTCTTATTGACTGGGCTGGTTCTTCTTTGCTCAGAACCACAGTTTTAGTGTTCTCTGCGTTAATTTTCATATTATATTTCCGGATAGTTCGGTTGTACAAATCTAAATTTATAACCAAGGCTTCCTCGTCTTTTGGAAATATGACAATGTCATCTGCTAAACATATTTCAATTAGTTTTACCGTCTTAAATCTCTAATGGTTTCCTTCATTTCAAAACTGAACTCGCGCAGGTACAAATACGAACATTAAAATTTTATCGGCAAATATCTAAATATGACACCGTAAGTACAATAGCGCCTTGGTTTCGACGAGTGAGTCTATTGCTCACAGGTCAGCATTTTTTCTTTCAATAACAGTCGAATGGCATAAAACTTACATAGATGACACACACACACACACACATACACTATGTACACAGACCGTCTCAAAAACATTTTCTTATATTTTCTTCTTTCTTTTTCGGGCTTATTTGAAAACTTTTTCTATGCGATTTTTTGGTAAAACATTATAAACTTTGGGAACTTTCCACACGCCAAATTAGGAAAGCTAGTGATTAAACACCCTGTATATATATATATATATATACCGGATGGTCCATTTATCGTGGCCCCCCCAAAAATTTGGAAGCAGTCAGTTTTATGAAAAAAAGTTTCAAGTAAAAGTTTTACTACAAGAAGTGTCCTATCTGATGGTTAAGCAGTCGTACACCAAGGAGAACGTATGAAGATCATACAAAGGTCAATTTTTTTTTTTAAATAGAACATGGAATTTTTTTTTCCAAATTCTGAAAAAGGATGTAATTGCGAGTAGAAAAGTACTAAAACTCATGTGGCCTAAAATTAAGATTCAGCGAATTTTCCAGTGATCGCTGTAATCCCTGTTTAATATTTCTCGAGCCGCGTGTGAATAATGAGCTGGACACCCATCATGTTGGTACCACATTGTGGCTCGCCGCTCTAAGGGTACATCTTCAAGTAGTGTCGGTAACACATTGTGTAGAAAGTCGCTATATTTATTACCATCTAAATTGCCAGTAATAAAAAAAGGTCCAATTATTTTCATACCAATTATCCCACACCAGACTTGACATTCCATGGATGTTGCCGGTCTACTTGTCGTAACCATTTTGGATTTTCCGTTGCCCAATAATGCATATTATGCCTATTTATCTGCCCATGATTCGTAAAAGTGGATTCGTCGGAAAATAGCACATTGAGAAAAAAGTTATTGTTATCGCGAATTTTTTGCTGAGCCCATTCACAAAATTGTACACGATGTTCAAAATCAGTTCCGTGAAGGTCTTGATGCATCGATATGTGGTATGGGTGAAATTTTTTGTGTTTCAGTATTCGACCAATACTAGTTCGTGAGATTTCAGACTGGCCGGTAATTTCTCTAGTACTGACGTGTGGATAATAAGCCACTGCCGCTAGAACAGCAATTTGCGCGTTTTCATCGGTAACACTCTTTTTTCGAATTTGTTTCTTCTTCACAATACTTCCTGTGGTAGTGAACTGTTGTACAACACGACGAAAGGTCGTACGACTCGGCTGGGGTCTATCTGGGTATCTTACAGCATACAAACGACACGCTGCACGAATATTTCTTCCCGCTTCACCATAAATGAAAATCATATCAATTTTTGCACGTGTTGCTGGATCCATTCTTGATATTCAAACACTGGTAGTTTTATCACAACGATACAAGTAACATTAAGTCAGTTACCTAGCTTGTGAGGTATTTATGCAGCTTCAAGGGATTAGGAATAGAAAGTTAATTGGCTTTTGCGATGGTATTCCCGGATTAAGGGGCAACAAATAACCCATTATTACAACAAGCAACTAATTCATACGACCTATTAATATCCAATTATAAAGAACAAACTTATACCCATATTTATGCAGCTGCAAGGGATTACAAATAGAAAGTTAATTGGCTTTTTCGATGGTATTCCCGGATTAAGGGGCAACAAATAACCCATTACTACAACAAGCAACTAATTCATACGACCTATTAATATCCAATTAGAAAGAACAAACTTATACGTAGGTAATTACTTTCTAATTACCTACAACCGCTATTTCAAATATGACTTATCTGTTATGTAAATCTGTTATTAATTATATTGTAATACGTCCACATTATTGCTTTGAAAATACTATGTTTTTCATGTATTGTTTCCAATTTATATTTTGTTTTTCTTGAATATTTCGCTGAATCTTAATTTTAGGCCACATGAGTTGTAGTACTTTTCTACTCGCAATTACATCCTTTTTCAGAATTTGTAAAAAAAATGCCATGTTCTATTAAAAAAAAAACTTGACCTTCGTATGACCTTCATACGTTCTCCTTGGTATACGACTGCTTAACCACCAGATAGGACACTTCTTGTAGTAAAACTTTTACTTGAAACTTTTTTTCATAAAACTGACTGCTTCCAAATTTTTGGGGGGGCCACGATAAATGGACCACCCGGTATATATAATTATTTCTTGACGTTTGTATATTATAACGAGCCATCGAAAAAATTCATAATTGGAGTAGACTGTGAAATTGGGTTGGTACTTTAACCACTTCCACATAATGACACATTATTTGATGCTTGACAGTTTCATTTGGTTTCATTGTAAAAAAAAGGTTATGGCATTGAAATGATACTACAAACAAAAAAGAAAACAAATAATTTATTTAATATCGAAATCATAATCAAAATTTACATATAGCTACAGAAGTTGTTGAAAATGTTGTCCATTTACATCTAAACACAAACAATTTTCTTAATAAGAGTTTTGAAAAATTTGACACAAACTTATAGTTTCAATGTCAAATAATAAATGTCATTATGTGGAAGTGGTTAAAGTACCAACCCAATTTCACAGTCTACTCCAATTATGAATTTTTTCGATGGCTCGTTAGTAGATTTAGATAGTCGGCGATTTACTTTAATATGTATATATTTAAAATAATCTTACATGTTTCGGAAATTGCTGCCTTCTTCAGAGAATTTTTGTCACGCCACTGTGCGATCGACTATATCATAAATACTATCGGAGACGATATCTTAAATCTGGCGGGCAATAACAAAAATAGTAGTTCTGTTATTGTCGGTCTCGCTTTAAATTTTTAACAACTGACTTTTCTGGAACCCTCAGCATACAAAGAAAAATGTTATCTTCAAGAGTTTTTATAAATATAAACATTGCAGCGTATGTATTTTTTATAGACATTCTGAATCCATATTATTATTTTATATTTTCTACCAATTTTTGACGCAACACAGCGTATTAGTCATGAGGTATCCTTTCATCGCGTCCATGACAATTATTCACGTCGCATGGAGTCGTATTTCCATCTCAAAGGACGTTCCGAAGATATCCACCTGTTTCACCTATTTACAAATCGATTCTTTTCAGAACCAACAGTCGTTACATTTATACATAAAGAAAGATTTTATAAATTATTCATAGCCGATATATTCGTACGTAATCATATTGAGGTTACTGAACCCTAAGTAAACAAAGCTGTTCCATTGACTAAATGTGCTCCAGAAGAAAGATATTGTTAGGTCTGGGGAAAAATAAAACGGTTTTCCAGGCTGATTTTTATTGCAGTCGCAGTTTGCGTCGAAGAAATTGGGGAGCCGGCTGCGCGAACGAAAAAAATCAACATAATGACTGATAGTCAGGTATAGCAAACGCCAATTAAGTTGGCGCGAGGAGGGGGTGCGCAGAATCCGTTTTTAAAAACGTCCACCCCCACTACTCAAGTAATTGTCAGAATACATTTGTCATTGACGTTTGACAGAACATATTTTGTAATGTCTTTGCTAGGGGATCATACACGCTCAGAGGTTAGAATTATCTGACATTTGATGTAATACCAAATACAAATCTCCCCACTACTTCTAATCTTGCGCGAACTTACCCCTTCTCGCGCCAACTTAATTGGCGTTTGCTATAGCTATTAAAGCCATTATGAATCAATTTACCAGGTCTAAACTGGTAAAACATTGTAAACATATCCTCAATAGACTGACACGAGACAATACTGTGTGTCACTAATATGGGTACCAGGGCAGGGAATTAAAGGCAATGAGTTAGCCGACGAATTGGACAAAGAAGGTATTAATAGGAACTTCATAGGATCAGAACCTGTACGTGGAATCGCTAAGGATTCCGCTAGAAGAAGGAAGATCTAGTTATGGCTAACGGAAGGCCAACTCCATACTAAAACATTACTAGGGGAACTGGACGCTAGGTTTTCAGCCAACCTGATTTGTTGTAATGAAAAAGAAATTAAAATTATTACCGGGTTAATAACTGGACATAGTCATTTAAAGAAGCACCTGTATAGCATGAGTTTGGTTAGCGAGCCCTAGTGTAGGAAATGTGAAAAATAGGAGGAAACTAGCCTTCATGTAATATGCACTTGTGACTAACTGAAGGGACTCAGACAGAAACACTTCGGAAGAGATCTATTGGATCCTACGATGGTACTCAAACTTCCCAGATGAGAAAAGTGACTTTTATCAAGGACACAAGGCTAACAGAATGGAACTGAGAGATGTATTGTAGATGTAGATGTAAGTGCCTGAACGTGCTGGACGCTTACCCAAAAAAATTAGAGGAAGACGGAGATTGTCGTGTTTTTATAACATCGACACCCACCTAAACAATGTTATCCGTTGGAGTTTTTATAAACATAAACATTTTACCGTATGTTTGCGTGTAAACTCCATTGAGGTTTTTTTATAGACATTCTCATCCATAGACGGCACGTAATTTTATTTTCAGGGGGTTTTTAATTTTAGAGTTCGCGCCGTAATTGACTCGTAATATTTTGAATTTATATTATACTCGTATATATAATTGCATCTTTCCATTTTTAATACGTTGTCTCTCTACTTCCAGGACACTTGTATATTTATCATGGGGATAGCTATGTGGCACTTTATCTAGAGGGGAAGAAAACGGGAATTATTGTAACGATATATTAAGGTACGACATGCTAATTAATATTAATGTAACTTTAATATAAATTCATAGAATGCAAATTTCAATGCACCAGCGACTTCTCCAATAAATTTATTTAAATTTTAAATTTCACGTTATTTCGAAATAAAATCTAATATCCGACGTAGATGTATTCGTTAATTGAAAAGATTATTTTACGGGAAATTGTGATACAGTCTACATATTGTGACACAGTTTTCAACAATTCAAATTTAATATTGTTTCAGGTTTGCGCGTGAGAGAAATTCCATTGATTCCGTAGACAGGTACATTGACTAGAATACTGTTACCCATATCTTAAAAGCAACTGTATTGTATAACTGAACGTACAGGAAAGAAACTGTCCGTCGCCGTGTCGCAACCGCTTATTCCAACATTAGAACAAATCCTCTCACTTTTTATCAAAGACGTCTCTCACTGAGAAACCGTTGTTGCTAACAAAAAGATCGCAACAATCAGATATCGCACAAAGTACATAATACAGACAGGCACACATTGATTTCGGTTTCCACAGCCACAGAAAGGAACCGCTTACATTTAGACAGACAAGACGAACGAAGTTACAAAACGCTTTTCGTCACGTGCTTCTTATAACCAATGGTTCTTTCTTTCTCTGCGTTGAGGGTATTGTGCAATGTAATTTTAAAATAATAGCAGGTGAGCATATAGAAGTATTTTAAAGCCGCACTCGGCATATCGAAAATAACCGTAATAGTAAGTAGCTGCTATAGAATTTTGAAACCATTTTACTTGATGGGTAAATCTAAGACGGCCAGTCAGTTCTGTTTCAGTATATTCATTCCTATAAATGGCGCAGTGTAATTTATTTCAACACGGCATGATGAGGGATATAAATTAATAGACAGTGGAATTTTACGATTGACTTAAGAGATATTAGAGTTATTTTAGAATGAATATAATTTCGTAACACTGATAATTTCTTATGTCCTTAAAGAAAACGCTTTACTACCATATGGTTATTTCTGTAATGGAATATTTATTCAATAGCTTAAGCAATATTAGCTTTATTAATAAGATTAATAGGGTTATTTGCACAAAAGAATTCAATTGGAATGTCAGAAATTTTAAATGGACCGATAAAATAGACTAACAAGTAATTGTAAAATTATCTATTTAGCCATGAAAGAAGTAAATTACGTCAGGTATCTTCTAGAACGGAGACAGGTCATGTTTTAGTTTTTATAACATTTGATTCAACTTATTTCTTCGATCACAGATGTTTACAGTATTGGTTGTATTTGATAAAAAGTTTGAATAATTTGTTGTTCGTTTAACTTTTAGTGTTTACATTATACGTTATACATTAACATTTTAAATGTTAAACTTATTATAAATACGTAAAAATAATACTAGAAGCTATTGAAATGACTTCTAGTATTGGCTCAACATAAACACCTACGCATATATAGAATAAAACTACAACTTATTAAAGGAAAAATTGAATGTTAATGGTAAAATTAATTTATTAAGTATCGTGTAAATATTATTACCTTTATCTCAGGCGATTAAATATTAAATAAACAAATATTAACACAAAATTAGCATTTTCTTTTTAAAGTCCCTACTTATACAACCCCCTAGGTATACATGTATAGTTTATTTCAAATTATAAGAATATAACTTTGAACGGTTCTAATGCTTTTATTTCACCACCTGCGGCAATAACTACCTGGCCGCTCAAACTGCTGAGGTCCGTAATGACAAAATTTAAGTAAATTGTAATTACTGCAATTTAGATGAAATAAAATTTAATAATAATATAAGTACCAATAGTTGTTAATTTGAATATATAGTTATTATATATAGTTAAATAGTCATTAAATTACAATTTATATGAAATAAGTGCTTATATTTATTAAACAAAATTTAAGAAAATATAGTTAGGAGAGTTGGTATATATTACATCTAATATTGAGTCTATTTATCATTTATTGTTAATCTTTACTGCTGTATACATATATGATTTTTCTCTCTTTATTTAACGAACATGTGGCGATTTTTTGCTGAAAGTGTTAGTGATTATGATGTGGATAGTGAAAATACTGTTGGAGCACGACAGAGAAAGCATATATCAGAAGATGCAAAACAGATAATTTTCAATGTCTATCATACCCTGATGGAAGAAAATAACGAACTACAAACCCAGAACATTCTACGAACGTCGCAATTAACCAAGGTGCCTTTTGGAACAATATATAAAATAATTAAGAATAACGCAGGGCCTCGAAAGCAAAGAAGTGACTAAGGAGCACCGAGAAAAATTTAAGAGTATGAAATTGATACTATTAGGCAGCAAGTATACTCCTTCTACAGAGGAAATGTTGTATCTACACTTGACTGCTTACATAAAAGAATCAGTGATGAGCCTATAAATATTTAGTGTTTTAAAGCAACCTTGTGGCGGACGCTAAAGAAAGCTGGTTTTAAGTTTGGCACTATAGACAAACGTCGCACAATTATGGAAAGCCCGAGGTTACAGAAACTTCGATATGAATACTTAACGGCAATTAGAAGGTATAGACAGGAAGGACGATTCATATGTTATTTAGACGAGACGTGGTATGACACCCATGACACAATTTGCAAAGGGTGGGTGGATAGTTCAAGTATGTGTCAGTTGGACGCGCCGGTTTCGAGAGGGAAGAGAATAATCATTCTTCATGCTGGGTCAGAAAAAGGATGGATCGGACAGCCGCTATTATCTGCTAAAAATGTTAAATCCTCAAGATTAGATTACCATGAAGATATGACCTCATCTTTATTTGAAGAATGGTTTTGTGACACTTTGCTGCCAAATTTACCAAAAGATAGTGTGATAGTGATGGACAACGCTCCGTATCATTCTCGACAGCAAACCAAAGTTCCTACAAAATGTAATAATAAGAAGGATATTAAAACATTTTTAGAAGCAAATGATTTATATTTTGAGGATGATTATACAAAAAACCAATTAATATAGGTGATGAAGACAAAAGAATATTTAAAGGATTATTATGTGGATAACAGAGTCAAAGAAGCAGGACTTACAATTTTGCGTTTACCACCATACCATTGCATTTTCAATCCCATTGAATTGATATGGGCCCAACTGAAAAATACCATAAGACGAACAAATCAAACACCGAAATTTAGTGAAAGCAGTGTAACACACATAAAAAATGCTATGGAACATATAACTGCTGTAAATTGGAAAAATGCTGTTGAACACGCAATAGCAAAAGAGGACGAATATATGCGCATGTACAAAATAGTAGCACCTTTGATTATAAATTTGCAATACGATTCAGACACAGACACCGATTTGCAAGACGACTCAATCATAGATGATTTATGAAATGCGGTGACACATAAAAATTTTATTGTGTATTACAAATAAATTAGCTTTATAGTAGTTTTTATTATTGTATATGTATCCATTACACATGTTGCGACACGATTTGTAATTTTTTCTTTGTATATAAACCCAATGTACAGATATTTTTATTATATACTTGAAATTAACAGCGTTTTATTATTGTATTATATGGCCCTAATATAGTCAATATGGCCCCTAGATTCATACGATGCAAATAGGTAAACCATACCCGTTCAATAAGGAGACCAGGTATAATAATTATCATCACAGAAGGTGGTGCAATAAAAGCATTAGAGCCGTTCAAAGTTATATTCTTATAATTTGAAATGAACTATACTCTTGTATTCCAAAAAATCGCGTATACCATTTAAATCAAGTAAACATTTTTTATGTTTTTTTATCGTTTGAAAACGGACTTTCTGTCATTTAGATAAAAGTTATTATTAGAGAACGGACATTCTTACCACATGACTATATTGTTATTGTTATCGCGGCGAGACCAGGTGTCCGAGTAAGTCAAACACAAAATCTTCATTGTATTACGCCGGGATGTTCTGAGCGAAGTTGATAAACATTTTCAAGAAGTTTATAAACATTTCCAATTGCTGATTGCGTCGAATGGAATATATTCTCCGAATACAATAGCGGGCTTGTGCATTGTTAACGCTGCGGACCAGATGGCCGGGTAAGTCTAACAAATACTTCATTGAATTACGCCGAGTCATGTGGTAAGAATGTCCGTTCCCTAGTTATTATAAAGCTTATGTGTTTTTAGAATGTACCTGTTCCCATCTTCTTTTAATTCTTAAAATTGTGCTCTTATTGTAATGGAAATAAAGTGATCTCCAATTGACCAACTTTCGTGAGCTTTTGATATAATAAAATACTTTTCTTGTTCGGAAACTTTTGGTATTGACATTATTGATTAACTTAATTGTCACGGTATGACGTTAATAAACGTAAAAAATAGACGTACGCAATTTTTTTTAATACAAGAGTACGTTTAGTTTCAATAATACGAGGCCAGATCGGAAAGTTTTTAGAACGAACCAGAAGATGGCTTTGTGCGCGCGTACCGGTCATGTGTTTTGAGTGCCCCATTTATAATATAACTGGTGGCAAATTTTTAGACACATAATAAATAATAAAGTGAAGCCGGTATAGCCAAGTAAAATAAACAGAAGGCGAATTTTCTTGATCATGAATAAAATCGAATTCCGTGCAGTTATTAAACATTTTTTTTTGGAAATGTTTAATTGCTAAAGATATAAAAACGGAATTAGAAAAAGTTTATGGAGAGCCTTCACCGTCGTATGCAACCGTTGCGAAATGGATTGCCGAATTTAAATGTTGTCAAACAAGCCTAGAAGGTGCATCGCGATGAATGGTTGTCAATTAAAGTTGAAAGTGATAGCAGAGGCAGAAAGCATATCATATGTCCGTGCATATTACATTTTACTTCAACATTTGGACAAGGGAAAGCTCAGTGCAAGATGGGTGCCGCGTTTGCTGTCAGACGATCAAAAGCAAGCTCGTGTGACTATTTCTCAGTAATATCTAGACATGTTCAAGCGTAATCCTGTAGATCTTTTGACACGTCTTGTAACCGTCGATGAAACGTGCCTACACCACTTCACGCCAGAGACTAAAACATCATCAAAGCAGTGGATAGTACGCGGTGAACCAACTCCAAAGAAGCCCAAGACGATGCCGTCAGCTGGATAGGTGATGGAAAAAACCACCACCTTTTTCTTTTTGGATTCCCGATGAATAATTCTTATTGACTACTTGCAACACGGGAATACAATAACAGGCACGTATTACGCGTCGTTATTAGACAGATTTAACGAAGAAACCAAAGTCAAAAGGCCTCAATGGAAAGAAAAAGTCTTGTTTCACCAAGACAAAGCCCCATTCCACAAATCGCCAAATGCGATGGCGAAACTGCACGAATTACGATTTCATTTGCCCCATTCCGACTTCTTTATATTTCCGAACCTCAAGAAATGGTGTGCTGGAAACAAATTCTCATCGAATAATGAACTTATCGAAACTGTGAATGAACATTTGGAAGATTTTGATAGTTCTTATTTTTCTAAACGTTGGACTAAATGTATAGAGTTACTAGGAGACTGTAGAAAAATAAATATGATTTTACCCCGAAAAGTGGTGTTGTGTGTCTCGTTCTAGAAACTTTCCGATTTTGGGTATTCTTAATTTGACAGTCAAATAAAGCAATTTAAATAAAGTTTTAATTTGCTTGCGATATGCACATCTTGTATATTTTCGATGTACAATTATTAAAGTGGACCAATTCGGAGCGAAAGCAGAGGCGTGACTAACGAATTGGCTCCCGCATGCGAAACATTATTAATATCTAGAGATATACTATCACGAACGGTGCTGTTATTATGTTAGATACAAAAAAAATGTAAGACGGTTTTTCTAGATTATGAAACGTTCTCGATACGTATAAAAAATAAAATCTAAAATGTATGTAATTAGATGATTAAAAAAAAACTTACCGTCTTAGGCGTTTTCCGTGACTTGAAAATCTGGAGAAGCGTGATGAAATATTGTTAACATAAGGTGCGTCTCCAAAGTTATTTCTCGAAAACGCGTCTGCCGTGAGGAAAATATGTGCTTGTATAAAGAAAACGATCGCTCCACATCTAGTGATGTGATGTTTGCATAATTAAAATAATCTTTGAAACAACTTAACACATCTGTAGACGAACCTTCACAAATTTGTCTAAGTCTGGCAAAATCTAAATCTTTATCTAAAACACTTTCAAACTTACTTAAAATACACTCATTTCTTGCGTCTTCTATCGAACATAGCTGTGCGTGTGTATCTTTCACAACTAGCACTGATTCCTGTAACGATAGCGAAGAATTTTGTAGGTTTTCTAGTGCTTGCACTATTCCGAAGTAATTGTTGTGAATAGTTTGTAAATCACTTTTAACCTGACTATTTTGAAATTTTTTCCGACTTTCTTCGATATCGGCACTATCTTTCGGATTTAATAATAAAACCACTTTTTTACATCCTCAAAATATTTATGATAGTAAAATGCCGCTCGTAGCCATGTTCCCCATCGTGTCAGAATCGGCTGTGGTGGCTCAAATTTCCGAATACGTTTTGGAGATTTCAGGAATACTGCCTTTGTACTCGATATTAACGCATCTACATTTGGGTAACATTTACGGATCCGTTCTGCTATAAGATGTAGGGCATGGATTTTACATATAATATGTAAAAAGTTACCACACTGTTCCTTAAGAGACCGACCTACAGAAAGCATGGTTGCGGCACCATCTGTCACAAATATTAGGATTTGATCTCTGGAAATTTCAAATTTTTTCAATGTACTTAACACCACTTTTGAAATTACCCGCGCAGTACATTCTTCTATTTGTCTGCTAGCTAATATAATTGAGGATGGCGATTGATTTGGTTCCATTTTACGCACCATAACATTAAGTACAGATCTTTTTTTGCTATAAGTTGTTTCATCCACACTCAACCACACCTTTTTATTTTTCAGATCAGCCTTAATTTTATTTTCTAAATGTACACGAACAGATTTTAAATAACGTCGTTAGTGGGTGCAGCTCGGTAATTCTACATTGCCATATTTTACAAGAAATGAAATAAACGAATCATTGCGTAACAAAGTAAACGGCAAATTACACACAACCATCATTGGACACAAATCAAATAAGAACACTTCGTATTTTGTATCGGCACCAGTGTCTCTATCTTTATGTCTTGCGCTATGCACGCGGCGTTGCAAATTTGATTTTGTTAAATGGTTTATATATATATTGCACACTAAACATTTTACATTTACCCCATTGTAAGATAAACTAGAATGGTTCTCAATAAACCTATTGACTAACTTTGATAGCGGTTTTTTTACTGTACGCTCCTTCAACATAATTAAATACACAGAATACACTTTCCTGCTGCTATTATACGTGAACACACGATGACCGTGAACAACATACTAAGTAATCGTATGTGCGATGGGGCACGCGAGAACCAATTCGTTAGTCACGCCTCTGCTTTCGCTCCGGATTGGTCCACTCTAATAATTATTGTGTTCTACTATTGAAATCTCTAATTATGGCCGTAAAGGAGGAGTCAATTACGACGAAACCCCGAAATTAAAAACCCTCTGAAAATTTTAATGGGGTCTGCCGAGTTGTACCACGCTTACCTGAGTTAATCCGGGCAGCGTAAAAGGTTGCCCTTTTTGACGACCGAGTTGTACCACAAATTATATTATATATATATATATATATATATATATATATATATATATATATATATATGGATGGTACATTTCAGTATTGCACAAAAATTGTCGTAAATGTAAAGCACTGAACTTATCTTTTAACCCAAAAACCGTAGTAGTCGACTATGAACAAGCAATTCATAGTGCTATTTATAAATGTTGGCCATATTCAAATTTAGCCGGGTGTAGATTTCACTTATGTCAAGCATGGTAACATAAAATTTAAAATTTAGGTTTGTCGAATGAATATAAAGACAAAAATTCAGAAATTGGTAAGCTTTTAAAGTTATTCTTCGACCTACATTTTCTAGAACCTACCCAAGTAGGTGATTTTTTTTCTCTTGAAATATTTGACAAATCACCAGATGATGAGAGAGTAATACAATTTTGTGATTACATAGTTGACAATTATATATCCGAAGAATCTAAATTTCCTCCAAAAATTTGGGCATGTAACACAAATAGTATGTATCGGTCTACTAACGCTTGTGAATCATTTCATTCTTTGTTAAAAAACAGATTCTCCTCACCCAAATATATTTATTTTTGTAGATACCTACGATAATAAATATTCAAAATGAAACATTTGCAAAAATTAAGACTGCTAACGAATCAAAAAATATAAAAAATTTAAATCTGTTACTTGAAAGAGTATATAACTTCTAAAATAAAAGAATTAAAAGAAAACAGAATTACCAAATTTGATTTTGTAAGATCTTTAAGCTACCATTATTTGCCGCAGTAGTACTTAAAGCATTTTAAATTGTAAAATTAATGTAAATGTAAATTTGACTATGTATATTTCAAATTAAAGTTCAAATGTATATGTATTTTGTATTATATGGAATTTATAATAAAACTGTTAAGCTTACAATTAATATAAGATTTTATTATTAAACCCTTAATCCTATCTAGAAATTCGTTGGTACAACTAGACGGTAGGATTATATCTACCTGATGTCCCGTGGTACAACTCTGCGATCCCGATTTTAATATGTGTCGCCTATGAATTCAAAATATTCAGAATGTATATAAATAATAAATACACACACATACGTTACAGCGTATGTTTACATAGTGCTATGGACTTCTCCCCGCAAACATTTTGAAAAGTTATATTATTTTATGCATGTACATTTATTTTGGATGCCAGTGTATAATTTTTGAAATTTATTATTTATGAATGTATTTTCATTTTGAACCATTTATGTTTTTGACTTGCGTAGTTGTAATACGCCGATTACTTTGATATTTCACCAGACACTTTTGTACGCTGAGTTTAGGTCATGTTTTAAAAGATAAATCTTTATCTTTGATAAGTAGCTTCGTGATTTTGTTTAATTAGTTTTGGTGCTTGACTTTATACCGATTTATTTACGAATGTGTAGAACTCGTAATTGTTTAAATTTTAGGCTTTCTAACTCATGGTGTCTCGTGAAAAAAATAATTTTTTTATTTACGAAAGTCAATTATTTAAAAAATGTATTCTTATTAACATTAATATTATTATCTTGTATGTGTTGATTTATATTTTATGCTTAGTTATATGAATTAAATGACAAAGAACGTTTTTTAAAATTTCTATAATAAAAATTCTGTAACAATAAGTTTTGTTCGCTTGGATCAAGGGCATATTTTTTTTCATGTGGATTGCACATGCGTTAAAGGTTTGTTTCAGGCTGGCATATCTGGTTGTTTACTTTGTTTACTGTGGGAGAAATTAAAATACTTCTTTGCAATTTATTAGATCTAATTTTGCTCGGTTGTCATTAAGGAAGTTTAATTATATGCTACGGTCATTTTCATATAATAATTTTACCTTAATAATATTGTTTAATGACGCAATATTGATCTTTATACTCCATAAAGATATTTTTTTTTATTCTTTTTATTCTTGTATTAAAGTTTCATTTAAATTTATTGTGATTTTCTTTTTACCTTTGTTTAAACTCTTGTACTGGCGCTATATAAATTTGTAGAAGAGAAAAACCACGTTTTCCAATTGGAACCTTGAGGGAAGAGCAGTCTCATTTTTTAAAATTACCCGATTGAATGTCATAGCTGGACACATTGGTTGTGAATTGTGAATAAGCAATATCTAATATCACAATTCATAGCAATTCGTAACAACTGAATGAGATAGACAATAACAAAATTATTCTTTTTGTTATTGTCGGTCAACTTTAAGATATCGCACAGTGGCGTGATAAAATTTTCTAAAATATCGTTGCTATTTTTTTTCTCGCTTATGAGATGGAATTTTGGGAAAATACTTTGGACTTATGTTCTACATAATAACATCTTCCCAATTTTAATACGTTGTCTTTTTATTTTAAGGACATCCAGTATACACACACAGACGTACATATTGTAATTATTAATTAAAAATATTTTATTATTCACTTAAGTATTATTTGTTCATTTCACCTTGGATAAGGTTACCATAAACACGGTTATAACGCCCGTGGGCGTTGTAGCCCATAGCGCCCGGTAATTTATTTACAGTTTTTATATTGTGTGAGTATAAATAAGGCCCGAGAAGAAAGGATATACATTTTACAGAACTAATAATTTTAGTTTTTAACAAAGCCTAAAGAAAGGAGCAGAACTTTAGCATTCTTTAATAAAATTAAAAGTATTTAAACATTGACAACTTGAAAACATCAAAGTCTCAACAACTGTCATTTAAAATACGTAAAGTTTAATAATTTAAAAAAAGGTATATAACCCCTTACCACAATTATTAGTCGTATCCTAAATACGTATTTCGACAACTAAGTTGTCATCATCAGTAGGTAAAAACTACTAATTAAAAGTCGCACATGGGGCACAGTTAAACAAGAGAAACGCTTCCGCACAACTATTATACACTGTAACCCTGTATAGACTAAATTTAACAAGTCAATCTAAAACTACGAGATAAACGCGTACCTACTTTAGGAAAGGTCTAAACATATGTTAAATTGTCGGACAAAGGAACGGCAGACATCCTCTCTAAGGGGGGCGGCACTTCGATTTTTAAAAACTACGATGACCCACTATTAAACTTAGATAAACCACCTTTTATTTTCAACAAACCAATTGTATATTTAAACGTATTTACTCGAGTACATGTATAGTAAAAATATCTATTTTGGGTAGGGGTGTAAAAATATTTCCAATTACAAATGGTTAAAAAATGCTAAAATCGGAAAGTGTGGTCGTATATTGTAAAAACTGTACTCTATTGAAAATTCTAAGAAGGACAAAATTTTGAAGGAACCGTTACATATGAAAAAACAAGACATCTGACTGTGTTGACTTATATTAAATGACAATCAAGTAACGTGAGAAGGTTCTATGAATTATTAGATATTGTTGGTATATAATTTAAAAGTTAATTATAAATAGGTGACATGTTATTGTTAAGGAGGTAATTTTTGTGTTTTTTCATATGTATGGCTTCTCACATGTCTAAAATTTCTGCTGTTACCCCTTTTATGTTAATAAAAATGTGAATAAACAGCTGAACGGTATAGGTGATTTATCGCTATTCAAGGAGGTATGTTTATTTTTATTTTTCGCTATAAATATACTTTCATAAGCATCTAGTTCGTGGGGTTTATTAATTCCTTTGATCAACTTCAAACCTGTAATCGACACATTGTGCAGTGTGCTCAAAGCGTGATTTGCGACATTTGATTTATCCGGTCTATTGTATTTGATATGTGATATGTGTTCTTTAAAACGGGTTAATATAGGTCGTTTTAAAGAACACATATCACATATCAAATACAATAGACCGGATAAATCAAATGTCGCAAATCACGCTTTGAGCACACTGCACAATGTGTCGATTACAGGTTTGAAGTTGATCAAAGGAATTAATAAACCCCACGAACTAGATGCTTATGAAAGTATATTTATAGCGAAAAATAAAAATAAACATACCTCCTTGAATAGCGATAAATCACCTATACCGTTCAGCTGTTTATTCACATTTTTTTTAACATAAAAGGGGTAACAGCAGAAATTTTAGACATGTGAGAAGCCATACATATGAAAAAACACAAAAATTACCTCCTTAACAATAACATGTCACCTATTTATAATTAACTTTTAAATTATATACCGACAATATCTAATAATTCATAGAACCTTCTCACGTTACTTGATTGTCATTTAATATAAGTCAACACAGTCAGATGTCTTGTTTTTTCATATGTAACGGTTCCTTCAAAATTTTGTCCTTCTTAGAATTTTCAATAGAGTACAGTTTTTACAATATACGACCACACTTTCCGATTTTAGCATTTTTGAACCATTTGTAATTGGAAATATTTTTACACCCCTACCCAAAATAGATATTTTTACTATACATGTACTCGAGTAAATACGTTTAAATATACAATTGGTTTGTTGAAAATAAAAGGTGGTTTATCTAAGTTTAATAGTGGGTCATCGTAGTTTTTAAAAATCGAAGTGCCGCCCCCCTTAGAGAGGATGTCTGCCGTTCCTTTGTCCGACAATTTAACATATGTTTAGACCTTTCCTAAAGTAGGTACGCGTTTATCTCGTAGTTTTAGATTGACTTGTTAAATTTAGTATATACAGGGTTACAGTGTATAATAGTTGTGCGGAAGCGTTTCTCTTGTTTAACTGTGCCCCATGTGCGACTTTTAATTAGTAGTTTTTACCTACTGATGATGACAACTTAGTTGTCGAAATAAGTATTTAGGATACGACTAATAATTGTGGTAAGGGGTTATATACCTTTTTTTTTTTTAATTTTTATTTAACCACAGTCTCCATTGAAAGAATTTTTAAAGTTTAATAGTTTAATAATTTTTAACAATTTATAAAGAAAGAATCAAATTATTAACATTATTTAGCAAAATTAAAAATGTAGTTTTCGAAATGTCCTGGAAATTTATGTGATCCGAAGCTTTCCAAGTTTTTTTGAAGTTCTTGAAGGGAAAACATCTCCACTAGGACTTTGACAAGCCAACGAGGATTTATCTGATGCTGTGTCAGAATTTAATATCATCCTGGATACTCTAATTCTTAGAAGAAATGCTTTCCTCTATCGTGGATTCAATATTAGATGCGTAACGACTGTCAATGACATTACAGTTGACAGAAATATCGGAACTTTTCCAATGTAATTTGAATTTTCCGCTTAAGAAATTTATTTTTCGTGAAAAATTAAATCTTGTATGAACCACTGGCGTTATGGCAATTATATTGCCCTTGGTCGACATTCATCCCTCGGGTCAGAGGCCCTCGGGCTGAATTAATGTCGACCTCAGAGCAATATAATACTCAAACGTCCTTGGTGCATAAATAACTATTTTACCCTAAAATAAGTAGTTATTTGAAAAGTCACTCTCCCGTCGAACCACCCTCGTATATAAGTAAATCTATTTTTAGACTGTCATTTGGTTCGAATGAAATTCTGATACCCACTAACGGTCGTCTGCTCTCATATAAATTTTCTTGAAAATCACTCCATAATTGGTACATGAAATATACATTCTTGACATGAAGTCATTATGATACCCGTAATTTTTCTTATAATACTAGCACCGTGTTCACCTAAATTATCCAGTATTTACCGTAAGAGAATATTGCTTTTATTTGTTCGAATAAAAAACCAGACCAGACTTCAATTATAAAGGAATTAAAGACCGTAACCATGTGCATTTTAATAACGTCAAATCTTTTTGTAGCGGCAATTATGTAAGGTAATTTTGCATACTTGTCTAACGTTTTTCTTTGTAATTGTAATTTCTTAACTAGGCACATCTTCTGAGTAAGTCATGGTCCAAACCAACATCGTTATGTACTTTATTATAGAGAAATTAAATAGGCCGAAGATTATTTCATGATTATCTAAAGAAAAGAAAAAAGATGGAATTACGTGGATATTAAATTAGAATAAAGATTTAAATACTTATAAATAGGTAAAGCTTGTTAACTCACACATAGTAAAAATTATACCCTTGTAGAGTTAAACCAAATAGAGAAGTACATATTACGTCACATGTGCAGATCATTTATGTTCGTCGGTCCAGTGCATTATTGCGCGGCAGGGGTAGCCTGATATTAGCAATGCAAACAATAAAGAAAAGCATTTTTTCTATTTTGCGTTCGAAATGAACTCATTATGACACCCAAAACAGTATCGAAATGAGCTTCATTTCGATACGTTTTTTTTTCATTTTTCAATGTTGGCCTTGTTCGAACACAGAAATAAATATAATTCCTGTCATTTGATTTTAAGAAATTAAGTATTTGACAGATATGATATATGTACGTACTCTACACACACACAACGTATATTGTATACAATTGACAACAAGATATATTAGTTTCTATGTCACTCATGTTTATATTTTTAAATCAAATATCAAGTAATGTTATCGAAAATTAATAAATAATATGTAATATAATATACTTCGCGGATAGCAAGATCTAAATTTGCAAATGTCAAGTATCAACGTGACCAACTGCATACTTTATATAAAAATAAAACTCTGAACTTTCAAATAAAATAATTCCAATTTACGAGGTGCATTCAAGTTCTAAGGCCCCCGATTTTTTTTTTCTCCAGACTGGAAAGAGATAGAAGCATGTGCATTGTTTTAAAATGAGCGTGCGTTCGTTGTCAATACGTCACAGAGATGGCAGCACTGTACGGCAGATGGAATTGTAGCGGCAGCGTCGAGAATGAGAACTGTTTTAGATACTTTAAACGGCTAGGTTTTCCTTATTTGAACAGCGTGCAATCATTCGTTTTCTGAATTTGCGTGGTGTGTCACCAATCGAAATTCATCGACAGTTGAAGGAGACATGTGGTGATGGAGTTATGCATGTGTCGAAAGTGCGTTCGTGGGTGCGACAGTTTAATGAAGGCAGAACATCGTGCGACAACAAACCGAAACAACCTCGGGCTCGCACAAGCCGGTCTGACGACATGATCGAGAAAGTGGAGAGACTTGTTTTGGGGGATCGCTGAATTTCCGTGGGTTCTGTGCACACAATCCTGCATGACGACCTGAAAATGCGAAAAGTGTCCTCCAGGTGGGTCCACGAATGCTGACGGACGACCACAAGGCTGCTCGTGTGGCATGTTGCCAAGCAATGTTGACGCGCAACCAAGGCATGAATGGGATTTTCTTTTCGTCGATTGTGACAATGGATGAGACGTGGATGTCATTTTTCAATCCAGAAACAAAGCGCCAGTCAGCTCAATGGAAGCACACAGATTCACCGCCACTAAAAAAATTTCGGGTAACCGCCAGTGCTGAAAAAATGATGGTGTCCATGTTCTGGGACAGTGAGGGGGTAATCCTTACCCATTGTGTTCCAAAGGGCACTACGGTGACAGGTGCATCCTACGAAAATGTTTTGAAGAACAAGTTCCTTCCTGGACTGCAACAAAAACGTCCGGGAAAGGCTGCGCGTGTGCTGTTTCACCAAGACAACGCATCCACACATCGGGCTAACGTTACGCAACAGTTTCTTCGTGAAAACAACTTTGAAGTGATTTCTCAAGCTCCCTACTCACCTGACCTGGCTCCTAGTGACTTTTGGCTGTTTCCAACAATGAAAGACACTGTCCGTGGCCGCACATTCACCAGCCATGCTGCTATTGCTTCAGCTATTTTCCAGTGGTCGAAACAGACTCCTAAAGAAGCCTTCGCCGCGGCCATGGAATCATGGCGTCGATGTTGTGAAAAATGTGTACGTCTGCAGGGAGATTACTCGTTTCATAAGGCCCTTTGCCGCACTCGCGGCTCGTTTTCTAAACTGATCTCGTACGGCAAAATGGTGCCTTATGAAACTTGTTTTTTAATATACTAGTTTAATAACCTATAAGGAAAGCTCAAATTATATTGTCATGCAGCAAAAATAAATAGTTTATCATAATTAGAGACCGGACGCATCAGGTCCAAATTACGATGGACCATATAAATAGTCTATAACATCGCTAAGTACAACACGCAGTTATTGAATAGCACTATTCATTAGGTTAACCACACATATGTTTTTTGTCGTTGAATTGTGACGCAATTACCTTAATATTATAGTTAAATTCCTTTCTTCATGAGCGTAGATAGAAGGCTGATGAATTTTAATAATTTATTTTATTTATTAGTTTATATTTCGTAAGATAAATAAAGTATGGTGAGTTAGTTTCTTTTTTTCATTGTTTTAACTGTTAATTGGAAAACAAACGGGTGGTGATTTATACAATGCGAAGTACATTTTTATTTGTTCATTTTGCAGTCCAAGTTGAGTAAAGGAGTTTTAATAATAACTAACAATACTTTCTCAAGGTTCTCTTCTGTAAAATTTGTTTTCTTTGAATGAAATACATCTTTGTAGATAGAAAACATCCTTTCTACAAGGCAACTGGTTATAGGTGCATAGTGGAAATATTCTTTTATTTAACAGTTAGATTTCGAGGCATTGTTCCCATTCAATTGCCGCAATGTTATTAAATCTGGATTTCTATTAAATGCATACTGGAAATATTCTTTTATTTCAGCGTATTTAGCAGTTAGATTTTGAGGCACTGTCCCCATACACAATTGCCGCAATGTTATTAAATCTGGATTTTTAATAAAAACTGCGACTAACTTTTGCCGAAGGCCACATCCGAAGTCACTATAGTTAATCCATCATTTAATTTGAGATTTTAATTTTCAAAATAAGTGATTAGTTGTGCCAAATCTCGAAAGTGTTCCTGAAGAAACTACAACTGCTTTTTTAAATTTGGAATTTGTATTAGTTCCTTGTATTCAGAAATACTTCGAGCATCGTCATTTAAACATGTAACGAAATTTTGTAAACTATCGGAATTCTCTGCATAAAAACTAGTAGTTTCGAACCATATTCCCCATCTAGTTATTACTGGATAGGGAGGCAGTGACAAAGATAGAAGTGTTTCCCTGTAAAGAGCTACTCTCAATGGTGCTTTTCTGAAAAGTTTTTAAAAAGCGGATACAAGTCTATCAACTTCCGGAAAGGTGTGTCTGAGGAAACATATCCTAAGCTGCTTATTTCTTGTGTAGTACATGCTCTCCACAGAATCTGTGAATATATCAGAAACACCTTTCCGGAAGTTGATAGACTTGTATCCGCTTTTAAAAAAGTTTTGTAACTAGATGTGAAGTAAAGAGTATTCTTCAGGTAAGATGTTTTGTATTTTCATAATATTTGTTCAGTGTCTTTTGAAGTTTATTCTGCTTAATTTTGATTTTTTCATTTTTTACGTATTTTTGTAATTTTCATTTAAATAGCAAATAGGTTAGGTTTAGGATAAAATGGCATACATTGCGCTGGAATAAAATGGCACTATGCAATTTTACCATAGTACAATGATAATGTTGATAAATGTTTACTAACACAGTTCGTTCATTTAGAATGTGTCCCAAGTATGAAAGAAAAACAAATCGTCAGAGGAGAGTATGAAGCTTGCGATAAAGGCTGTCCAGACTAAACAAATGTGTTGACGTCGTGCTTCGCAACAATTTGGAGTTCCTCATACAATCCTGACGAGACATGCTGCAAGTAAAAACAAGAAGATAGATAAGGGAACCAAAGGTCTGGGTCGTTACCCAAAAACGTTTACTGAAGCAGTAGAAAAAGAAATAGTGTAATGTTTAAAATATCGCGCTTAACGAACTAAGACGGTTGGCTTGCGACTATGAAGGAACAAATAAGATCAGCCACAGATTTTCTTATAGCAAAAAAATGGCAGGATGGGAATGGGTGAGAGGATTTCGTCAACGCAATCCAGAAATCAGCTTACGCTCTCCAGAGCTAAGGTCTTTAGCAAGGGCTGCAGGATTCAACAGATATCAAGTTGGACGGTTTTTTGATCAATTGCAAGAACTTATGGCAACACATAAGTTCGAACCTTTAAGGATGTATAATATGGACGAGTAAGGTTTATCTACGGTTCAGAAACCAAAGAAAATATTGGCAAACAGGGGCTGCAAGCAAGTTGGAGCCATCACCAGCGCTGAACGAGGAATTTACAGTACTATGGTATGTTGCATTAGTGCCGCAGGTGGTTATATTCCACCAGCCCTAATTTTCTCTAGAAAAAAGTGGAAAGGGGAATTAATTGGTGGTGCACCACCAGAAACATAGTGATTCAGGATGTATGGTAGGACCGATATTTTTAAAATAGATAAGAAATTTTGCAAAATATGCTAATGCTTCTATTGAAAATAAAGTTATCTTAATTGTGGACGGTCATGGAAATCATAAATACTTAGAAGCATTACATTTCGCAAAACAGAACGGAATAATTTTACTTTGCATACCTCTCCATTGCACCCATAAGATTCAGCCTTTAGATGTTGCCAATTTTGGTCCGTTGATAACATATTTTAATGATGAGATAACCAAATGGCTTCGCAATAATCCTGGCCGCGTTGTAACGCAATTTCAAGTAGCTTGAGTTTTTGGTTTAGCCAATGGAAGGACAGCAACAATAGGAAACGCCACTAAAGGGTTCCGAAGCACTGGAATTTATCCAGTAAATCCAGATGTATTCGCAGACGACTGTTTTGCCCCTGCCACTGTATTTCTCAAAGAATTAAATGAAAACTCAACTAACATTGGAAGTTCATCAAGAATTGATACTCGTGCAGATGTTGCAACCACCAGTTCTGAACCTAATACATCTAATACATCTTTACGGGACATACTGCCTCTTCCAAAGAAAATTACAACAGACAACTGCAAAAAAAGAAATAAGACATAAACATCTGAAATTCTAACAGCATCCCCATAGATTGCGGAACTACAGAAGAAAGAGAACGATAAACTTAACTTAGAGAGAAAAAGACAACAGCGAGTTGCTGCAAAAAGGGTTAAAAGAAAAGTATTGCAGGACAGAGACATGGATGAAGGCGAAACAATTAAAGACCCATACGAAGAAGTAGAAGACGATAAAGACGAAGCGTACGTTTATTGCAACGAACTTTGTTCTTTTTCAAAAGGTGGCGAACGATGGATTCGTTGCCAGCGCTGCAAAAGATGATGTCACAATTTATGCGCTGAAGTATCTGCAAAGTGTAAGCCTTTCGTGTGTCAATTATGTGTTTAAATTAAAGTGTAACGATATTATTATTCTCTTTTGCAATGATGCCATTTTATGCAAGAAGTGGTACTTTTCATTGTTTTTTATTTTATTTTTTACAGTAATAATACACTTTATCTAATTTTGACACATAAAGTGATACTTTTCAAAACTGTATGACGTTAGGAAACGGTTTACTTTTCGTAACTAGTTACGAAAAGTAAAATATTTCGTAACTAGTGTTGAAAAGTTCATTTCATCACTAGTTACGAAATATTTTGAAAAAATCATTTCATCTCAAGTTAATAAAGGGGAAAGTTAAATGACACAAACTGGTTAAATTTTTATTTTATGCATTATAAACATTTAAGACACAATGTGAACAATTGGTGAGGTTAATTCCTGCACACGTAGAATTCATGGCAGGTACTCTGATGTTATGATGCAAAACGGAATGTGCATTTGAGCTTGATTCACCAAGAATATCATTGGCAATCCTTTTCTTATTTTCTATAGAATTCTCTACATAGCCCTCAGCTACAGTATTGGACTTCCAGCCTCCATGTCGTTTAACCTTAAAAATATCCGCATCAGAATCTGCCAAAAAGGTAGCCGATGACCTTCTGAAGCAGTGTCCGGTAAATAAGAAGGGATTTGGTAGTTTCAAAAACTGAGCAATTCTTTTCGGTAGATTACCGATTGTATTAATGCCAACTGGCTGTGCCCCGCATTTACCATTATTATATTTGACGAAAAACCTATCGTGATTAACGTTTTGTGGACGCAAAGAAATATATTTTCTAATAAGATCAAGAAAATTTTGCCCTTCAATATTTCCTTCTGTGAGCACAAACTCGCGCGTTACTTTTGTCTTTGTATTAGGGATTTTTATTACAAAAGGAGAAAACTCGTCTAAAATATCCCCCACACGTAGAAAAGTTAGCTCACTTTTTCGACAAGCACCAGCTATTCCAACGATCAATGCGACCTTTGTCATTAAATATGTTTTATCCTCAGCTTCTGTCATAAACCGGGAGACGTTTTCCTTTGACAAAATATTAGACTTTTTTGCATGGTATCCCTCTGACTGCCTCTTTAGAAATGCATGTAAACTGGCATATTTTGCAATATCAATATTCTTCTTCAAAGACAATTCACTTCGTAACATGGAATAAAGAGTCCAGAGTGTTGAAGCTTTTTGATTCTTTCTTCCCTCGAAATAGGCTAATAAAACCTTCTCATTAACACATTTAATTTTTTTGTCTTTAAGCCACTTCCCAAATTTTTCATAAGCCAAATCGTACTGGGCTTTCGACTTTTGTGGAATCACAGTCGATAATGCACTTTGTGCAGCCTCTTCTATATCGCTTGGTAGTCCACCTGAATCTGAATCCGACATTTTTACTCGTACAATGCACCGAAATATTTAGCTAATAAAAGTAAATACTTATACTGAAATTAACAAACACCTGTCAAGTCAAATGAATTATTATCAATAGCATGAAAACTGTCACTAATTATTTAATACGACTTATGACGTTTAATGTCAGATCAACTGCAAAATTATAAATCTATGTTTTGGTCAAAATTAGATAAAATCTTGTATGAAACACGTTATGAAATGTTATTTTGTGTAACTCATGTCATTTTGCAGGATCTCGCTCGCTACGCTCGCGAGTCCTGCAAACATTCCATTTTGTTACACAAAATAACCCATTTCATAACTGGTTACATAAATAGATATTAAATTTCTATGGAGTAGATTTATTAATGATTTCTATAAACAATAAGCAAAGTGATTGAATATTTTTTTGGAAAGTATGCCGTTCTACCCACACTTCCTCTATACATCATATCCGGTTGTGCTTCAATGCTAGAGGTAAAATCGAATAGTGTTTTAGGATAGCAAGTATTATTTTTTTTCTGCAATTACTTTAGGGTTCTGTTCAGTTTTACAATTTATATTTATGTGATTTATATCAAAGAAAAATAAAATGGTTTACTTTCTTATAAGGTGTATATTTCTATTTTTACGCATATTTTCCCTTAAGTGTCCGGTAATGCCCCCCTTTTCCTACCTTATTTACTTTTCAAAGAATTTAAATATGAAATTAAGATATTACGTTAAGTTTTTCCCAAGATATTAAAATATCTTTTCTAACATTGAAAACTAAGAGCTATTACTTTTACATTAAAAATAGAATTGACGTTGAAACAATCAATAAAATACAGCCAATCAACCTTATTTATAGATTTGAGCAGAAATGATGAAATTATCAATCTAATACCTACTATTAAATTGATACTGTAAGTAGCCAAGAAACAAGCAGATAACCGCTAAGACTTTTTCGCTCTCTATTAATAGCTAATTCACTAACATTATTATATTACTTCACTCGCATTTACTGTATACCGTTAAGACGTTACGAGATTAAAATAAAGATAGAGTGTTTGCTGTAACTGTTTCCAACTTAATAAACATAAATTATCGATTGTCACGTCTTCACTAGATGTTTTTCCTGTGCCTCTATTTTCCTTTCTTCGCTATGTCCTCCCTGTTTTAAGAACGAGGAATCTTCAAATTCTTTCACATCGCCTCCACGCAAAACTATCGGCGTTTCGTTAATTCATTAAACAAGGTATTTAACATTTTATTCAAATTAACTCCGATTTTATGTTCTTTTTTCTCCGCCGCTATTTCCCTCGTTAATTTAGTGCTTTTTTTGCTTAAGGTATTATCTCCGTTTATGGAGTATATATTATGGCACTATGATAAATTAATTAATTAGTAGCGCGCAATGCTAATACCGTATCAAGATCAGATCATCTTAATTTTTTTCATGTTGTTATCCTTACGTAACAAAATTCCATTCAAATGTTTTAGTATGTACATGAGTTGAATAAATCAATCAACTTATTAATTTTTTTCAAAGATTGTTATTGATGCTCACTAATCACTGCGCACAAAAAATAAATTTGTAATTACAGTGGCGCGACCGATAGAGTCACTATACTCCTAAGCCTATGTTAAGCTTAATAAACTAGCACTGTAAATATAAATATTGGCCGTAATCTTTTACCGAATGTAGAAAAAACTACATAACAAATAGTAGATATTAATAGTAGAGTTTAGCAAGAAATGAAGAATTTAGTCTAGTCTTTTAGTAAGATCGATAATGATCCTTTAACTTTAACCCTTTCGCGCCTAAAGGGACACTATGTTCCAAGATAATCTGCGACAATATTACTGGGATAATTTGTCCCAAATACACGCATATATCAGTGGCGGCTCGTGAGCTCAATAACAGGCGAAGCAATATCGGCAAAATCCATATCCCACCACCATTCTTAAAAATTAATGTGTGTTACATTCGTAATTTTCTTTTCTTATTTATATTCTTACGTATATTATTTTTCATTTTGCGAGTTTAATTTGATTTAACGCGTATGTTTCGCCTTCTGGGCTAATATTTTGTAACCGTATCGGGGACGGAAACGGAACGAGGGGCTTCCGTTTCTGGAGTGCATCTCCGTATAGAAGCATTCCTTCGAAGGCCGTTAACGAATTCAGTTGTGAATGGTTGTGTGGGTATCTTCGATTGAGGGGAAGTTTAAAATTTACGAGAACTACGACGTTGAGTATTAATCGCTTATGCGGATCCTAGCGTAGCACGTGAAGCATTGTGTGGAATTGCCGTTTACCGCTTTTGGTGTTTAGAAGCTTAAAGGGGAAACCTTCCTTATTTGGCAATATTTTATTGCGGTATTTCTTACGTGTATCTCCTGAATAATTGAAACTCCTCTGCGAAAACTAAATTTAGACAACCGACACCTTAGTCTGCAACTACGAACGGTTTTGATTCTCCAGTGTCTGTTAATGGAGAAGTAAACGTAGAAGTTACAACTTTCGTGGGCCGATTGTATGCAGATACCGACCTGTGGGCATTTTCATGTGGAGGGATGTAGAGACAAAATAAGTCGTATAATCTATTTTTACTGCTAAAACTTTTGTTATTTCTAAAATTAATTTACCGTTTTGAAATTTAATTACTCTTGATTACCTATCCTGTTGATTTTATAATAAACTGCCTATTTGATCAAAAATTGAATTAACGTTTCGAGTTTATTTAATTAGTCATTCATATTTGGAGGATTTGTGTAACGTAATATATTTTTGTAAGATATTTGAAATTCAATTACGATTTATATTTCAATTTATATTCTCTTCACCGTATTTAAATGTATATTCATATTGGTACATATATTATGTTAAAGTTTCCTATTGTAACATCTTTTTTTTTTGTACGATCTCGGCTTGCATAAAAACTGTACGTACTGGTGCATATGCACTTACGATATAGTCGTTAAAATTCTACATATATATTTGATTTAAAATTTTGAATTACACGTAAGAAAATTATTATGTGTTTAACTGATTGTATTAGTTGTACGATTTTCTCTAAGGATCCATAGAAAACGCTTACTTATTTAAACTTGTAATCTAGACTATTTTCGTAATTTTGTTTTTGCGAAATAATTTAATTAATATATACCTATACCGGGTGTATTATGAAAAACCTTTGGGGCTGTAGCTTCCTTATATTTTATCTGATTTTAATGAATGATATGTCAAACTAAGTCGTTTTTAAAGCACTGCAACCTGTTTAAAAAAAATTTTTTTGACATTTCGTTTTTGACAGACAGTAGTAAATTTTTTTTTTTAATTGTACTTCATATTTTTTTTTTACTTATTCTAATAAACATTTATTTCCTGAAGACACCTCCATTAAATTGAGTGACAAATTTATTATTATTAAAAAAAAACTACGAAATTTACAGAAATCAAGCTATCATATATTTTAATGAATCAAATGTTCGAAATTGGCCCCATTTTGTTCCAGACACATTTTACACCTTCTATTAACTCCAACTGCTGCGCTTAATATAATATTTGGTGGTATTTCATGACATACTTGTACTATCCTTCTTACTAAATCATCTCTGGTATCAGGTGGAGTCAAATAGACATGATCTTGAATGTAAGACCACAGAAAGAAATCCAGTGGATTCAGATCTGGCGATCTAGCAGGCCATCGAATAGCTCCGTAAGTCCCCATCCATCTGACGCCAAAATAATTATTTAGAAAATCAGTATTCATTCGTGCATTGTGGGGTGTGGCACCGTCCTGTTGGAACACCACCCTGTTTAACTCAGCAAGTGGCAACTCATCTAAATAATCGCCTAATTCATTGCGTAACAAATTATTATACTTTTCTTGGTTTAGATTACCCTCCACAAAAAAAGGCCCTTCTACTCTATCGCCTAAAATGTCACACCATACATTTACACTGAACCGATTTTGAAAATTGTGTTGCATCACAACATGGTTATTTTCAGTGCTCCAATGGCGATGATTATTTCTGTTGAATACACCATTTTTCCCAAAAGTGCTTTCATCTGACCACAACACACGACGATAAAAAATTGGATCTTCCCTTAGTTTATTCATGAAAACCGTGCAGAATTGAACCCTTCGTTGAGGGTCGTTTTCACCGAGAGCATGCACCTTCCGTGGTTTATAAGGAAAGAACTTGTGCTTCTTCAGAATGTACTGAACTGTAGAATGTGATACCTGCATGTAGTGAGCAATTTCTCGCGTAGACGTATTAGGGTTTTCTTCCACATAGAGCAAGACACTTAATTCTAAATTTTGATCTTGAATTACACGTGCGTTTATTTTCGGTTTTTTTGAATGATCCAAAATTTCGTAAATTTCGCACGAGCCTTCCAAACTTATCGGAACTTGGACGCAGTCTGTCAGGAAAACGATTTCCATAAAGTCGCAAAGCAGCTGCAGAATTTGTTCCGCATTCAAAATATGCTTGAATCGCATCCACACATTCACCATTATCCATTTCAATAACAAAATTTAGAAATAAATCGCTGAAAATGTTATAATGAATGTGTGACTGACAGATGTCACAGCTCTCTTCGAAAATTTGGAATGCACTTTTATCGTTCAATACGACTGCTTAATTTTTAAATTTTTAAAATAAACACTGTAAATGTTGTTGTTGACCCACCGCTCACTGATAACATAACATTGGTTTGTAATCCTTTATGGGCTATATAGTATTGAATGTAAGTGATTTTAAAAGGTACACACATTTGCTTTTAATAAAATGAAATAGAGTATTTAAAATGCATTTAAGAAATCTCTTGTGTTCGGAAAAACAAGGATAAATCGAAGTAAAAAAAAAACTCTACAATTTCTAGTTTTTTTTTTCATACAAGGATATCGTTGTTTACAGTTTCATATTCAGAAAAAATAATATATTTGAATAAGGAAAAAAAAATATAGTGCAATTTAAAAAAACACAGTTTGCAGCTGCCTGTCAAAAACAAAGTGTAAAAAAAAATTCAAAGCGGATCACGTTACAGTGTTTTTAAAACGATTTAGTTCGACGTATAATTTATTACATTCGGATAAAAAATAAAAAAGTTACAGCACGAAAGGTTTTTCATAATACACCCGGTATATATATATATATATATATATATATATATATATATATATATATATATATATATGTCTGGTTTTACTTCAAAATGTATATATTTAAAACAATCTTACATGTTCGGCATATGATGCCTTTTTCAAAGAATTTAAAATATATATATTTAATATGAGATATATGAGATATTTATTTGAATGCTTTCATTGTACATTATGCTTAGTTTTTTTTTTATAAAATCACCCTTTCCTTTTTTTTGGCAATGTTTAAAATTACATATTTTTAATATACATTATATGCAGGAAGATCATATTTTTTGACATAATATAACTGAATACTATTCTTCATTTAACGTTGTTTGTTTTTTTTTTAAATTTGATTATTTACGACGAGTTAACTTTTTGGTAGCCTTTTCTTTACCTTTTCTTCTCGCTTTAGCAAATTGGCTGTTTTGAATTTTTCTTTTAAGATTGCAGGTATCCTGTGGAGCACTTGGCGGTTTTGGATTTCGCTTTTGTTTTTAGTAGTCTATATGCGCATGCACCTACGAACGCGCGATCCCTTTTCTCCGTTTTCAGATTTGAGCTTCCGTCAGTAAAACTAAGTGGCGCTACCTACCATCTTTTGTTTAGTCACCCACGCCGTCTTCACTGACTAAGGGCATATACAATAAATAGAAGCTCCCATAAAATGTGCGCGATACGACTACCGGTTTCGATCCGATTTCTTCCATCTTCTAGACGTCAAGATTAAAAAAGAAATAAATAGTGATTACGGTTAAAATTTATCATTGGTTAAATTACATGTGAAACTATTTCTTGAACATAAGTTTAATTCTTCTATTCTTTAAGGTGGCAAACTTATCAATGATGTCGTGATAAAAAGGTATGGGTATCCAACAATTCATTTAGCTGTTCTTTTTCAATTGTAATTTTCGGCAAATTTGTAATTCTGATCTCTGTATAGGTACTGCGCAAATATGTCTTTATTCTTTTTAAACACGAAAAACTACGCTCTGCAGAAGCACTGGTAGAGGGAATAGTCAATATTAAAGAAACCTGTCTATATGCCTCTTAAAAACGTCACTATCTCCACAGATAGCTTTGAAAAAAGTTGTGGTTCAGCTTTTCGATATTGTTCGGTACCATAAATTAATTGTAATTCAGCTTGTAACCTTTGTAGTTACACATAATTAAAATTAGTAGGGTAGTATTCTTTTAAATTGTTTAAAGCATTTATCGGAAACTGTCACCAAGAGTGCAAATTCAAATTCATTAAATTCTTTGAGGAAACCCTTGCTTTGTCGTGTATTATTTCAGTAAATACTTGTTTTAAAGATTCCCAGTTATTACGTATAACATTTAAAATTTTCAAGTTTCAAGTCCATCTTGTTGAAGCAGCGATAGGTGCTTGACTACCCATAACTGACACGGTTATGGGTAGACGAGTACCTATACATTACGTACACATAGTACCTACATTAGTGCGCTTTGCAGAATGATGAAAAAATGGTGGTAAAATATTTGCGGTTGCAAAAAAAGACACAACATTTTGAAGTTGAATTGCAACTTTGCTGTAATACTAAATTTAAACGATGTGTCATACAATTACCAAAAACTGCTTATGGAGCCACTTGGAGACCATTTACATGACCAGATATTATGCTTGCCCCGTCGTAACATTGCGCAATAACTTTCGACATATATTTTTTGACTTGAAGTATTGATATTACGTATCTTAGTCGAACCCGATAATGTCTTCGTTAAGTCTACGAAGCACATGAAGGCTGGCGCGTCGAATTAAATCGCTATTTGACTATTTGACGAATTACAAATGTGGCATCGACAGTTGACCGATTTGATCTCAAACCGTTGTTTTTCTCTCTCATTTAGATATGGTTTCAGTTTCTCGAGAATTATTTTTGTGAATAACTTTTGGTACAATTGAAACAGACATGTAATAAACATATCTGTAACTGTACACATGGACAATACGCCTCGTATTTTTAGCATTTACTTCTGCTTAAGACACGTGTTTCTGCAATCTAGGCGTCGTCAGTCAAGCTAGTGAAGCAATGTAGTATAAATGATACAAATCTATATGAATAGATCTGTATCTGTATATACATTTCACTGAAATCGCCTACAAGATAAAGCAAATTTCATCCTATAAGGTGGCACTTATTTAATGAGTGACATCTGACGGACGAAAGAGACTTTGCCGAAAAATGCGACCTTTCGTTCGACCAGCTATGCTGGGACAAAAAACCAAAAAATATGTATATCGGCGTAGTCCATTAACAACCAGCCAGATGGCAATAAATATACAAAAAGGTTTTAAGTATATCTATACGTTATGCACGTATAACGCTTTTGTTACAATTGAAACAGACATGTAATAAACATATCTGTAACTGTGCACATGGACAATACACCTCGTATTTTCAGCATTTACTTCTACTTAAGACACGTGTTTCTGCCATCTAGGCGTCGTCAGTCCATGTGTACAGTTACAGATATGTTTATTACATGTCTGTTTCAATTGTAACAAAAGCGTTATACGTGCATAACGTATAGATATACTTAAAACCCTTTTGAATAACTTTTGGGTTGAACATAATAAGGTTATTTCCTCTATAATTTGCTGGGTCAGGTTTCTCTCCTTTTTTAAAAGGATTACAATATTCTTTTCATTAAATATTAACACTTAAACTGTTATTATGACATGCAACAAACAATTTACCACAACAAGAAAGCGTAATTATAGCGAAATATATGTTCTAATATTAATATCAGTCGATATCCAACGGCCGCCACTGCATTACCGGCTAATAGTAAGTCTTTTTTGTTGTTATTGTCGGCTGACAAATGGCAGTGATCATGACAACATTACAGTCGACAGATAAATCACTCGATTAATTGAGTTTAGTCCACAAAAAGTAAAAGGAAAAAAAAACAGAAGAGCTACAAAGCCGTACACAGGAGAACGATGCTATAAATCGTTTAATTACATAACCCGATAAAGTTAATTTGCATCTGTACGACTTGTCCATACCTATAATATGGATATGTGGTTTCTGTCAGCGAATAACCCAACGGTTCCGGTATCCAATAACATTTCATTCGGTATTTCGTGCATTAAAGATGTGAAAATCGATACAAGCTGAACGTTACCGTAAACATGCCCGTAAGTTTTTTTTTTCGTTCTCAGGCGTTTGAGAAAAAGAATACCTCGATGTTCAGCTATTTGTTCTTATAATGAGTAGTATATTTAACAGTTTTATTTATATTTCCTGTTGTTGAGAATTCAATGGTAATAGTAAAATGTATACGAGTTATTGCTGAAAGTTTCTAAACGATATAATATGAAGGGAACTTCAGAATCACGACATCCATGAATGTCACATATAATGGTGATGATTTACGATTATACTGGTTGGATGAGTGGCCAATATAAAAATTGCGCAAAGGTTTTCGCATTTCTGAACATTTAAGTTTTTGCAAGAACGTAGTCAGAAATATTATTTAATACTCATTAAATTTACTACATATATGTACAAAGGGCGTTTCAAAAGTTTTGCGATATGGCGAAATTGATCCTTGCACGCTGCGACAAGTATAATGAATGTTGGGACCAGCTTAAGTCTATAATGTAGCGGTTCGCTTGGTTTCTGTATGCTATACTCTATTTTTTAATAAGAGAGACAAATCGCCTCAACCCGCATCACATTAGGCATATTTAATTTACAGCAATTTTGGCGGTAAATTTATATGATTTTCACAAACAAATAGTTTTAAAAAAATATTTTGTTGTCTGATCACTATAGAAACACAAAGAAATAATAATCGGAAAATATTTACTCGATTAGCAATATATGAGCAGAGTAAACATATCCGGCAATTAGCCAATCGTAAGTCTATATTTTGGCGGGCCATTTTCAATTTTGTCTCTCTTATTAGAAAACAGAGTATAGTTGTTCCCGAGCTGTGACAGTGTAAACTGCTCGTTACGTCATCTTCGTAACAAATGCAGTAGCCCTAAACTTCGTGTGTGAATTAAATATTGATCAGAGTTTGGAGGAAACAGCGTAAGGAGTTATAGAGATGAATTTTCGGCTTAGAAGATGTTCCGAGGTTAGGACATCCCGCCTCATCCGCAGCAGAGGTGAACATTGATGCTGTCAAGGAAATGCTTGAGTCAACGAAGTGCCAAATGTAATGTTACTGACCAGCTGTTGAAAATGAATATAAATTTAATATTTCAAGTAGAAGTGGTTTTCAATAGTAACTAAATTTTAAATATGATAAGCGGCCAGATGATTTAAGTGTAATCTCAGGAATACTATAGATGGCGTAGTTCGGTCGGTAGAGCATGTAACGGGTGTTCAGAAACATTCGAAGTCAAGTGGGCTCTGATCAAAAAATCGTATATCTTTACTTAAGTATCTGATTTGTAATAATTATTAAATGTCAACTGTTGTCTGTCAAAAATCAATCTATCTCAGACATGACTTCATATTTTCAAGGACTACTTTGACTTCGAATGTTTCTGAACACCCGTTATAAGTAAATTGAATATATAATATACAGAGACTCAGATTTACAGGATCATCTTGGATATTCCTCACTTATATTTAACAAAGCAATTTAAATAAATTAATAGCATACACTGAGCATCACATCTGCCAATAAAACACAAATTTTTAAATCAACAAATATAACGGGTGTTCAGAAACATTCGAAGTTAAAGTAGTCCTTGAAAATATGAAGTCATGTCTGATATAGATTGATACATTTACTTTATAGGTTATCATACACGCAAATGTCAGTTTATGTCGAAATATATTACTTTAATATGCCATATTAATTAATATAAACTAGTCAAGTAATGATTTTAGAAGGTAACAGTAATTAATTTGCAAATTTCAAATTAAGTATTTTGATATTTTAGAGAATTCTTGCTGAACAATAGCACTTCTTCATGCGATAACTGGAAAAAATTACATAATACAATTAATATGCTGTTCATTCTTGTGTAATAAAGCTCATCCAATCTGTAGTAACATGTAAAAAGACAATGCAGAATTAAGAGGAAGTAACTTTACAAGTAAAGGTTTTATTCATTTTATAGTGACAGTAGTATCTAGTTATCGTACTAGTTTAATATATTAACATTCAACAAATTATTGTAAGAAATGGCTTAAAATAAATTTGAAACAAATAAATTGTTTGTAGAGTCCTTAGATTACAACCTTATAATAAATATAATAAATTGTAGTTGTATGAATTACCAACAATAATGACCATAATTATAAAAGATGTTGAAAATGTCCACCACCTTCTTCCAAGCATTTTACGCACCTCCTCCGAATGCTACTAAATACATTTTGCAGTATGGGACTATTTCTAATTTCACTAATTTTATTTATAATTCTGTCTTGGAGATCTATATAATCTTGCACTGGTACTTGATAAATTGAATTTTTTAAAAAAGGCCATAAATAGTAATCACACGGTGTAAGATCACAAGATCTTGGAGGAAATTCATGATTGCTGTTCAAACTAATTAAACGATTTCCAAACACTTCTTGGAACATATTCATTGTTTCCCCCGCTGTGTGAGCTCTAGCACCATCTTGTTGAAAGTATCCCAAAGCTAGTTCATCATCGCGAAGTTGATTAAAGAAAGGCAATAGTATTTCCTGTCGATATCTTTCTGCAGTCAAGGAACCATTAAAAAAAATTGGACCAATAATCCTTCTTCTACTTATAGCGCACCAAACACCAACTTTCTGAGGATGTAAAGGAGCTTCAAAATAAAAATTATTGGGCTTTGTATCACTCCACATTCTCATGTTTTGCGAGTTAACATATCCACTAACATGAAACCATGCTTCGTCTGAAAAGAAAATTTTGTCTAGGACATCATCATTAAAATTATTTGTAAACCATTCGCAAAATACTACTCGTCGCGGATAATCAATATCGAGGATTTCTTGCAAACAAGTTATACGATATGGGAATAACTGTAAATCTTCTTTTAAAACTTTATGGCAAGAACCAACTGACAACCCGGTTTGTTGAGCAAGACTTCTTACTGAAGTTTTAGGGGCATCAGTCATTATTTCTCTAACATTCCCAATCACTTCTTCTGTCCGGACTGATGGTCGCCCACCTTGGCGTCCCACACTACCAGTTTGGCGAAAAACTGGAACAATTCTGACTAGTGTACACTTAAAAGTATTATAATCAAAAGCAAGGTTGGGAAATTCATCTCAAAATTCTTCTAAACAAGCTTGAATTGAATACTTCCACTGGCCATCGATCTTTTGACCATTTCGAAAATATGCTTCAACCATGAATGCTTTGTGTACGTTAGTAAATACCATTTTCAAAATTAAAAAATATGGATTAGTATCTTCGATATTAGATTCTGACAATTTTTGACAGACAACAGTTGACATTTAATAATTATTACAAATCAGATATAATACTTAAGTAAAGATATACGATTTTTTGTTCAGAGCCCACTTGACTTCGAATGTTTCTGAACACCTGTTATCTACAGTTCTATTACGGTGAAATACAGAATTAATATTTATGGTTAAATTACATGTGTACAAAATAGGTTATGATATGAAATGCATTTTATAGAAATTAGTTATTATAATACAATAAGTGACACGAAAATGATCAAAATGGTAAGTACTACTAAATATAAATGATATTAAACTTGAAATTAGAGTGCTGTTATAGCTATTTATATTGTAAGCAAAAATCAAGTTGTTTAATTAAATGTTTGAAAAATAAAATGTTGGCGTCTATAAATGTTTTTTTTTAACCTGTAATTCGTAGATTGGATGGCTTGAAAAGGATATCAGGTTCAATAGGCTGCAAGGCTGGTTTTCAGGTGTATAAATAGTTAATTGAAGCTCTAGAAGTTCTCTATATGGCTTCGATCAGGAGTCCGAAGATCGGATAAGGTTAACGGGATCTTGGCAGGTATGATCCGTTTGAATATTTTCGGATTGTAGTTTGGCACTTTATATATCTTTTCTGCATAAATTAATAATTTTAACACCAGTATTTCCCCAGATATTTAAATTTAAAATTTGAGAAAAATATATTAACACGTTTATTAACGATGATGTTGGGTAACGCCCTCTTTCATTTATTTCAATTCCAAAGCCTTATTAGAAAATTGATAATTACCTTAATTTGTGCTTTCTATTTTAAATAATACAAAAAGAATATTCATACATGTTTTTAAGATTTTAAATAGGAGATTAAATTAATTTAATATTTTACACATTAATGAAAGTTAATTTTAAATGCTAGGTTATGTGTCAGATACCTAGTAAATACTGCACATTTGCGGGTAAACAATTTTTGAAAAGTGGGCGTGTCTTAATAATACCGATACAAAATTTGAATGTAAATAAATTAAATATCTTTTTAATTTCGCGTAATGAATTAAATAATGAAATTGACAATGAAAAAAAATAGAAAAAGCAAAATTTAAAAAAAATGTAAATTAATTTGAAATAAGCAAAGTTGTCATGATATTTATATATTTATTGACATCTCGAAAGATTTATTATGTGAGGTTTGAATAATTCCTGCTTTATCAGTTTCATAGGAAAGAATACAACCCCTTGATTGAACTACAACAATATATATATATATATATATATATATATATATATATATAGTATATATATATATATATATATATATATATATATATATATATATATGTATATAAGGTACACTTAATTAGTCGGCGATTAAAGGTCTGGTTATTACTTCAAAGTGTATATATTTAAAATAATCCTACATGTTTCGGCAATGATGCCTTTGTCAAGGATATAAAAAATATAAATGACAGAATATAAATGTCAATTGACATATATATATATATATATATATATATATATATATATATATATTGTTGTAGTTCAATCAAGGGGTTGTATTCTTTCCTATGAAACTGATAAAGCAGGAATTATTCAAACCTCACATAATAAATCTTTCGAGATGTCAATAAATATATAAATATCATGACAACTTTGCTTATTTCAAATTAATTTACATTTTTTTAAAATTTTGCTTATATATATATATATATATATATATATATATATATATATATATATATATATATATAAACTACTCAAAAATGAATAAGAAATTTTTATTTTTTTGTATTTTTTAGATAGTATGGGTAAATATTTGTAGTGTATTATATTTGATACATAATTGTACACAACAATTTAAAATTTTCAAGTATATTTATTCAGAAAAATCTTTATATTACTAAGAAATGATCAAAAATGAAATAAGCAACATTTTTAACAATAGCTAAAATAAACATTTTTCTGTAACAATTAATTCTAAAATCGTGTATAATGGCCACGGACATCTCTCACAGCTGTACATCTTCGGGGCATACTCATAATGCAATTATTAATGTGTTCTTGTGACACTCTTCTCCAACACAGCGGTAAAATTTACCGCAAGTGTTGCACGTTAACTGGGGGTGGATTATATTCGTTGAGCTGTTCTTGAAGTCTGTCCCAAATGTGCTCAATTGGATTCAAGTCGGGACACGTTGGTGGTAAAGGTAGATGGTTAATATGGAGGTCATTTATTGCTTGCATTACAATTTGTGCACGATGAGGTCTTGCATTATCATCAATAAAAACCATGTTTTCATCCACAGCCTCACGAAAGTCGGCCACATATTGCTGAATAATGTCATCTCTTTATATGTGTCCATTGACATTGTTTTCAAAGAGATGGAGGTTCGTACGTCCATTCAAACTAATGCCCGCCCACACCATGATACCACCGCCGCCAAAAGGCACCACAGCTTTTGTAAACTCGCGTCTATAACGGTCTTCTCGAGTTCTCCAGACCCTTACTCTACGATTATCACTAAATAAGCAGAATCTGGATTCATCGGTGTATAAACCATGGTCCCATTGAAAATTTTCTGCTACTCGTTGGTTAACCCAAGTTCTTCTAGCTATTCTATTGGCATTACTTGATTTTGGGCGTCTCACAGACCTGCAGCTATGAAGATATGGTCCCTCAGACGGTTTCTGATGGCTTGATCCGAAACTCTAACTCCAGTGGCGGCACGTAACTGTGTTTGCAACCATACAGCACTTCTAAACGGATTCATCCTTGTCTGAATTCGTATGTAGCGGTCTTGTCTCTGATTTGTTTTCCTTTCAGATCCACTACCGGATCTTCTCCTTGCAGATCCTACCTGTTGGAATCTTGTTAGAGCCCTACTAACAACACTTAGAGACACATTAAAAATTGCGGCAATTTCTGCTCTAGATTGCCCTCGCTGATGCAATAACGCAATTAAATGAAAAGTTTCTTTATTTAAATGACGTCTTGGGATCGTGAAAATGTGAAATGACGTTTGAAATGAATAATACTTGTCAAAAAATGCGATTTTTATAATTTTGTATTCTAAATTAATTTAAGGTTAAAAGACAAGATTCAATATTTTATCACACAGAAAAGACATTTACCAAATACAATGTCCACAAACGACTGTGGGCCTTCTAATTTATCTATGTTTGAGAAAATACGTTAAATTTAATCGAATTAATTAGATCTGTTAAAAAAAGATCTAATTCCCTATTCATTTTTGAGTAGTTTATATAGTATAAGTTTTCAGTTCGTACTGCCCAAGTGTGAACCGCAAATTGTATGCGTGAATACACGCTGTAATACTACACACGTTTGTCATTTTTAGTTAAGACGTACGTCTTTGAAATATTATATTAAATGAAAAGGATACGTTGTCCAGGAGATAGTCTTATGATATTCGGCTTGCTGTCAAATTATTTGGATACTGTTGTTTCTTGACTTTGTTTCCGGTATTCTGACTTCTAGTTTAAGTATTCTTCTAATTTGAATATTTAGTTTGTCATCAAAAATTACAAAATCTGTTCTTTTGAGAACAATACTGATAATAAATAGTAATATCAATTAGTGGCAATAAGAACGAAATTGTTTGATTATCACCTTGACATTTCTAACCTATTTATTTTACAGAATATTTCTTAGATGCCTGGTAAACCTCTTGATTCTTAAGCTCAACAGCTTGTATTAAATCTTACAGCGTATTTTGAACGGCAGAAAGAGAATTGTGGACCATTTATGTCCATCGATCGTGTTCATGAGGTAATTCACATAATAAGTTGGATAAGGCAGTGTTATAAAATAAGTTTTATTTTCGAGGGTAGCAGAAGGCCTTAATATTTCTAGTAGAACGGTCTACACTATTAAATATCGTAGCATTCAGAATCCAGTATTAACGTATTCTGGCAAAAAAAGTCTTGTAAGAAACCAAAAACCAAGGACTTACCACAAGCAACTAAAATGAAAGTTCGAAATACTGTTTATGACATGTATAAAGAAAGTATGTTTTTAATATATTGTAAAAATCTACTACATGTTCAAATTTTTCAGGAAAACATCTTACCTTAAAAACTCTAAGCAATGTTTTGGCTATGAAAGAATTTGTTCGTACAAATATAATTTCTTTAGCAATATTGCTTAAAGATATTGGTTATAAATATAAGAAAGAGTGTGTAACAGGAGAGGGCTCACAGAGAAATTAAATATAGTTTGCATGAGAAATGTGTTTTTAAGGGAATATATGAATAATTTAAATTCAACTTTACGTCAGGGAATAGAATGAAATCCTGGCAAGATGACAATGTAAAAAGTGTTAGGAAACCCAAAGGCTATGATAGTAAACGGCTTATTATCATACATGCTGGCACATTAGAGGAGCTAGTCTGATTTTACCATAAAAAACAATCACTGGTTGTTACCATGGAGAAATGAATGGTGACTCCTTTAAGCAATGGGTAATCTATCAGCTTTTACGGAATCTTGAGGTACCATCACTTATAATAATGGACAATGCTCCGTATCATAGTGCTATTCAAAATAAACCACCAAATACTTTCTAAAAAAAAAAATTATGGAATGGTTGAGCAAAAAAGATATAAGCTATTCACCTGCAATGACTAAAAATTAATTAATACAATTAGTAAAATAACATAAAGAAGATAAGATAATTATTATAGATAAAATAATAAGAGAAAGTGGACATGAAGTTTTAAGGTTACCTGACTTCAACACAATTGAAATGATTTGAGCTAATGTTAAAAATTATTATAATTCAAATATTGGAAGAAATGGTTATTCAGATAAAAGAGTTAAAGAAATGTGGAATGAAGCTTTGCAACAGTGTGATGAAACTACTTGGTATAATTGTGTTAGGCATACAGAAAATTTAATTAAAAAATGGCATGAGCGAGAGAAATTTCTTGATAGGGCAGAAATTGCTTTAATAATAATTAATGTAAACGGTTCAAGTTCTGAGTCCGAAACTGACTAGTTTTCATTTACTTTTGTAATATATACTCCATTCACATTAAAGATAACATATTGCAAATAATACAAGTAATATTTTTGAGGTTTTACTTGGTTGAAACAGGCAAGTTTTTCTAAAAGTTCACTGACCATTAATAACCACGTTACTATCTTATTTCGAAAAAATATGTTGGTATTTATATTTTGTAGAAGTTTAATATGATATCATTAATACTGCCATAAAAATAATCAATGTGTATTATTTGCATGCACATAATATGAAGCAGCGAAGGAATTACTGCCATTGGTTCAAAGAAACATTACATGATAAAGATCTCGAGGCAACGTTTTATTAGAATGAAGTTTGTCTTATTGGGGTGCACTAACTTGCAAAATTATCGAATGTAGTTATCAGAAAATCATCATGTGTTTGTTAAATATGATCTTCATCTAATAAAGGATAATATGGATTTGGATTGTGTTATTTGTAAGACGAATTATTATACCATTATTTTCTTAAGAAACAATAAAATATTAAATGTAGACTATATAAATGTTTTCTATAAATGTTTTCTTTTATGTATAATTTTAAATGTAATGTGAAAATATACAGGGTGTCCGGGAAAATGTGGGAAATCTCTCGGATGCCGATAGAACATGAAAAAATAAGATGACAAGTTGCTATATATTTTTTTCCTACAGGCCCTTCCTATGGAGATATGCGTCCCTGAAGGACGCCGCTGGAAATCGGTTTTTCTTGCATTTTTTTTTAAGTACTTAATAAAAACGCAGTGGTGTCCTAGAAGGCACCTTAACGAAATTATTGAAAAATTTCATAAGAGGGTTCAACATGGGCTGCGACAAGTCTGATACACTCGCGGGCACGACGAATTAAAGTGTTTTCATAGACAGTAACAACCATATCTATAGAAACTATTTCTATAGATATGGTTGTTAACGTCTATGAAAGCACATTGCTAGTTTTGCAGTTATTATATAGATAGCGCTGAATATTCTTTTACGCTCTGTCTTAATAATTTCTGTGAGATAGCAAGGTTGATATTTTTTGTTGAATGTGTCTCTTCTCCAGCAGGGGCGTACCGATGATCCTGTAGAGAGGTGAAATACGTATCTACGTCTCTGGAGAGGATACATTCACAAATATATGAACTTGTATTGTGTTCTTTACACCCGATTTTGAATAATATTTTATATTATTAAAAATACTTTTGTATTATACAAAATTGGTGAGATTTTACCTATTCATATATGTTTAAAATTATTTTGTTAGATTAATTTTTATTATCAGAATGTGCGGAGGTTGAATAAAACGTTCGAGTTCTATAATTCTGCAATTCTGCCATCACAAATTTAAAGAAATTGGAGAAGTTATATTGGATATTAATCGTACAAAAATAGTTTTTGAGGATAAAAGTTCGTATCTTTATTAACAAAAATTTATATAAACTCAACCAAAATTTGAATCATGAAGTGTGAAGACACCTTTTTTTATATCATTTAAGTACAAGCTTCGAATTATCGAAATTGTGCGAAGAAAGAACTTACAATTATTGTGAACGACGCAGTCTATTTTATCCGCACGATCTAGAACCTCAGAAGCCTCTTTGACTAGTTCCTTTCTGGACTTGGTAAGTCGTTCTTTCCGGACAGGCGAAGCAGCCGGTGGAGTTTTAATGTCCCCGCTCAATGCTCCAACGGCACGAACACCTTCTCTTGGCACTGTAACAAAGAGTTTTACTGAAAAAATCATAATTCCATTGTAGATCACAGAAGATTTTTATGATACATCCAATCAAATACTTCCTAAGAGAATATAATTCGCATTGCATATAACGTGTGCTGCTATTTTCATCTTAGATTTATGTACATTGTTATATTTTTACAGTTCGTATTGTTACGCTTCGCATATATAAGAATATTTTAATTTATTTTTAAATAATATTTCTTCTGAAAATATCTTGCATTTTAAAATATAAATTAACTTAGACATTTTTCTGCATATTCGTTTGCAAAGAGAAAGCATTTCTTTTGTTATATCCCTAACCGGGAGATCCTCGAAATATACCTGCTTTGAACCGTCAACAAGCCTTTAACGGTCTATGAAATTCTATATACATTTCGATGTTAACTCAAGTTGTGTTATTAATTTAATTATGTACATCTTCTTTTATATGTTGTGTTTCATATCATTTGGAAGCTGGTTTCACAAGGGATATTTCAATAATATTTATGTCATCGATAGAACACTTCTTCAGGTCGCGCTTTTTATTAATTATTATTCAAAATATCGACAACCTCTTACCCTCTCTTAGACTTAGGGGTCATAAACACAGACCTTTTCTAGACTAATGTTCTATCTACACAAATTCTCAGTCTTCTCTTTAGAACCATCGTAAGATACACATCTTACCCGCCATGCTGTTCAAGTACCGGCAATGATGCACGTGCCCTTGCATCTCCGCAACTAGAAGGTAATCTGTATTGTTCAATATATATTATTCTTTTAAGCTAATCCATATTAATTCACATTGATTTAATTAATTGAGTTTTTCGTCCGTCTGCCAAGCATAGCTTTCCATAATTGTCCAAGTATATGACGCACCACGTGGCCGACCATCTTTGCAACTCAAAGGTAACTCTGTGTTGTTCTATATAGAGGTTATTTTATATTAAATCACATTTAATTTACTGCCCAATTTAACGTTCGTTTCAGTTTATTTTTGTGTTAATTTTTAATTACTTACTTCCCGCTCCTCGTGTATATATTACTTTTATTCAATTACTTTTAAATATATCAACCTTCAATTTCTTTCTTATGTAAATAATAAATACAAACTTTAAGGGCAACGGTCCTGTGTTTTATTTAGTTAATAAGTTGTAATATATTTAAGCATTATCACACACGTCCTGGACCTTTGATGAAACTTCACCAGCACCACTAATTATTTTATTTTAAATAATTAATATTATTATTAGCACACACAGCAGCCGGCCAACCAGAACGCTTGTTAGTAATAAATGTCGACCAGGCGTACAGCTTGTTAATAATAAGTGACACCAAGACGTAAAGCCCGTATTTATAATAGTATATAAGGTGCTTTAATTTAATTTTAAAATAAATTCGTCACAAATATTTCGAATTTAAAATATTAATTCAAACTTAGTCATTTTCTGTATATTCGTATTTTGTAATCGTACTGGTCATAAATGACAGCCTTCCGAAAACTATCTACCTGCGACGTGAACTCATATTCAACGTTCGCTTCAAGTTTATAATATACATTTCATTCTACATTTAGTTATTAATTAATAACGTACGTCTTCTCTTCTAAGTCATATCAAGTTTCATGCCGTTTTTAAGCTTTTTTCATAAGGAATATTTTAATCATATTTATTTCATTGATATTACAACCCTTCAGCTAGCGTCTTCAATTAGTTCTTAATTCTAAGACATCACCGGCTTCGATTTACTCTCCAAACTGGATCATAAAAGCTAAAAGCTACCCTTTTCGACCACGAGTGTTCTTTTACACCAAAACTTATCCTGTTCCGTCTTAGCTGCTATGGGTTAAACATCGTTTCTTCGTAAGAACTAACTCCACGAACTTGTCCAAGTACCACGTATCCACATTTCAAATGTAACTCTGTACTGTTCGATACAGAGATTATTTTAATTTATTTTGATGACTATAATTTTCACATTTAATTTACGAAATAACTAACTTTCTTTTCAGTCTAATTTTTGTGTGTAATTTCTTTAATTACTTATTCATTGTACTTGTATATACAGAGTGATTCATCACTTAAACGACAAACGTAAATGGGTGATCAATAATGCTATTTTGAATAAACAAGTTTCTTTGTACATGTAGCAAATCTTTAATAGTTTGCGATACACTGGGTTTCTAAATTGTGCGCAAACTCAATACTACAAATTTAATTGCATAAAATGCTCTCCACGAGTTGGAAGACGAAAAGGAGGAGGATGAAATCTCAGGAAAGGGTTACGGCATTTAATTTCTGTATCATTTTTTAACATGTTTTTACCCCAGGCAAGAAATTCTCGTCGAAACAACTAAGCGAAATTTTAATCTTAATTTTAAGCTCTTGAATTTGATCCGTTCAGTCCCGGATTACTCGATATTTTCTGCCCTCAACAAGCAACAATTTACTAAACTATAACTACATACATATATGGAACGTACCCAAACATTTACACAGAAAGATGGACCCAACATTCGCGAAGTTTTTCTGGAACGTAACCCTCGCGAATGTTAAGGGATTACTGTATTGAAAAATATGTTTTAGACACATCCTACGTACTTTATCTAGTACAATTGGAGTCTGTAATAAAATATACGAGTTCCTATTTAAGATCCTAAAGTTACTCCCGGCCCACATACATGGAGGGAGATAGAGGGAGTAATTCTAGCACTATTGTATTATCTCCATTGAATTATTAAATTTTCAATCTGGACATTTTTTTCGTGAACTTGTTATTTTTCGAGATATTTGAGAATTTTAAGTTAACAAATACACTCGGTATATTATCAATACTCTAAATTAAAATCTGTTGTCAGCTTTTCTCTATCGGGCTAGGTTTTCATACAAAAGCAAATCAAATGTAATAATGTATTTATATTTTCAATAGTAATATCACAAGAGAGTGAGAATATATTGAAAATAATTCCACAGAGTTTCGAAAACTTGTTGCTAGGGAATAGACACGGGAGCCCGTAGGGCTCGAGTGGCTATTCCCGAATGGCAACAAGTTTGAGAAAGACTGGAGAATTATTTTCTAATTAATTCTCACTCTCGAGTGGTATTCGAAAGATTATTTTTTAATGTTTAAATAAAAAATACAGCACAAAAATACAACTTTTTAATATTATTTCTGTACATTTACAAAATTAATTAGTGTTAAAAGTTTGTATGTGAAATACACAATTATTGTAAATGTTTTGTCCGTGAGTGGTGGATTTTGCAACATTCTTCTGTTCTGTTGTGTTAAAAGTTATAACTTCTCCCTTGTCTCTTAGGTTATTAATCAAACTTGAATGATGTTCATTATTCAACTGCAGGTACGGTTTCAATGAACTAGATGAGCTGTGGCCCGTAATTTTTATTATTTCCTGCTCGTTAACACCTGCTTTCGCTAGATGAGACACTGCACTTGAGCTTGAAGAATGGTTCGTAATTTTTATTTTTTTAGTATCCAGCCCAATCATGTCCGCCGATTCTTTCATCCACTTCGACATTATGTTCACCCCCAACGGCATATTTTTGTACCATCCTGAAGAAGACGGTTTATCCCAAGCAATATTTACTGTTAAAAAAAGTCTGTCAGTTTTTATATGTTTGTTCCTCTTGCTTAGCAATTTCTTGAGCAATCTGACAGGACACGCATCAGGCTTTTCAGTATTTGGTATTAACCATTTACTATCAGTCAACTTTTGTGCCCCACCTTGCGCTGTTTTAGAGAAAACCGGATTATACTCTACTCTTCCAGTGGCCAAACCAGCATTGTCTGTTTCTTCTTGAAAATAATGCATTAAACATTGACAACCTTCTCCCCCACGCCATGCTAGCTCATATGAAGCAATGTGATAAAAGCATTTTTGCAAACCGAAGGGTGTCTCCTCGTCGTAGCGTTTTATTACTTCAATGATTTGTTCTTTAGTTAGAATTGCAGAACTTTGCTTCCTTTTTCTGGCACCTGTTGTAATATCTTACGTTTTGTATTTCTGGCTTCTCTCGCAGATTTAAATTCGATATCTTTAAAGGGGTCTAATTTTCTACTAAATTCGTTGTAGTACAACTCTTGCATTAATTTGGCGGTTTTATTCCACATTGTTTTAATAACGGCTTCTTTGTAATCTTCTCCATTGCACCTTTTCATATTAAATCCCCAGTCTTTCAAAATGTTTGCCAGTTTTGTGACTGGTGTATTTCCTTCTAATTTGTAACCCCGTTCGTTGCAAAATTATTGGAATTGTTTCCATATTGAATTATTACTAACCATAGTATTTTTGCACGAATTTTCTTTAATCTGTGCGTTTATATCTTCCACTGATGATGAACTAAATCGCTTATGGTTCATTGCTTCCAATTTGCAATAATACTGGTGACAGGTGTCAAAACTAGAAAATACGCTGTCAACAAACAGAAACAAAATACTAGAAAATATTCTCGGGAGAATAATGTACCAAGATTATTCTCACTATACATAATAATATTGTGATTGCACAGAATTAAACACGTGTCCGCAAATACTGCTAAACGATTGGTTAATAAAATTATTAAAAAATAATCAATGAAATATTACAAATATATTAAACACATAAGGCTAATACAAAACTGTTTCTGCAGGTTTAATTAACTGAAATATTAACGAGCTGGATTGGAATTATGTTGAAAAATAAAATATATTTTTTAAATTAAAAGTAAGTATTTAATTAAAATGTCACTTGCCTGTTAAATCACCCGTGTATAATAAATGTTCAACATTTTTCCTATTTCATTTATTAATTTTCAGACTGAACGAAGCTTACTTCAAAATGACACGCCTAACAACGTTCATAATACATAAAATCTGTCTTTCATTTCATTATCAATTCCTTGGTCGAGATGTTCTATCACTTAAATCCCTAAATTAGACATTGTTAGGTACTTAACAACATTCCCTTCATAAAGCTTATGACATGTTTTCACGTAGTATTCAAGTGTAAATCTATCATTAACTAATCAACCAGCAGAGAAATATCTTAGGAATAAAGCCATACCGAGAAGAATATTCTTATATTAGTTGGAGATTATATGAAACGATGAACCTGTAATCATTTAAACAATTATCTACAATTCACACTTGCGAAGCAATCACTTCAAATCCAATTAAAAAGCACCTGAATAAATTCCAGAGGTACACTCGAAAAAAAGTCCAGACATTTTATTCACAGATATATTAGATTGGTATTCATTTTTTTTGTGGTGGCGCAATCCTACGCGGATTCCGGTGAATCTGTGTTTAATTGATTCTGAGAAGTCACTCAGACCGCACATGCTTTTATATATGAACGACATGCCATCAAGAAAAGTAAATATTAATTTTCTCTTTTTTTCCTTTTGTGTCATTATTATTATGATTATGTATTATATGTAATTTTGGAAAGCAGGTTTGACTAATGTTCAATTATATATTTTTTTGCTTTGTGGTATAAATTTGACCTTTAGGTTAGTTACAGCGGAAATTGAACGAATAACGTCTAAATGAGTACAGATTTGTTCTTTGAAACAAGTTAGAAGTTCTTTTTTTAGTGGTATCATTAATTTCGTATTATTTTTATGGGCGGAGAATTTGGTAATAGACGCCAACTGTACTAGCAAAAAAGAAACGATGGGAAAATATTCGCAGAGCAATAAGATATTAGTTAAATCAATATTATTAATGTTGAGTTTTGAATGAATAAATTGCCAACCATTCTGCTTATTAAAAATACTATCTACTAATACATTAAAAATACGCGCACAGCTTCCATTATTACTGTGGATTAGTTTTTGCATCATTCATATAGAAGTCTATAAATAATCATAATATTAAACACGTCGCTATAAATAATGTCAGAGCATTGAATAAAGGACATTAGATTTATTACAAAGTAGTTTTGTAACTGGTAGCGTAAAATTTCCTTTACAGTTAGCTCTACAAATGAATTGAGTATAAAATATAATTTTTTCTGTTTTGGTTTTATAAAGTGAAGTTTATTAAACCCATTTTGGTTATAAAAGTCTTACTTTTTTACAGTGTAACTATTTTGTTTTTTTTTGATTTGATGACAATATAATAAGGAAAACTTTCATTTTTAATCGAGGAGGAGGTTACCAATTAGTCATGCATTTTTTAATGTTTACTCGCGTGTTACTTAACGGGTAATATAATTCAAACAATATTCAGTGTATAAAATAAAAGTTGTATAGTCGATAAATATTTAACTATTATTAGCATATTAAGTACCTAAGCCTTTGATATAAATAGGACTTTATTATTTTAGAAAATTTAGTATAAAAGAAACACGTTCAAAAATACATTTCCTTTATTTATAATATAAAACAATAATTTTACATATTTATAATTAGAGAACGGACACGCTTACCACCCAGTGCAGTACTGGCGAAAGGCTGTGTTTCTAAAATATTTAATTTTATTTATATAATTGGAAAACGAACGGGTGGTGATCTATAAAATTACGAAATACATATGTATTTGTTGAAAAGTTGTATTTATAAAGTTTTTAATTTTATTTCTATAATTGGAACATTTTTATTTGTTCATTTTGTCGTTCAAGTTGAGTAAAGGAGTATTAATATTGACTAGCAATAGTTTCTCAAGGTTTTCTTCTGTCAATTTTATTCTTTTTGAATTAAGTACATCCTTTTAAATAGAAAATGTCCTTTCTACATCGCAACTGGTTATAGGTGCATACTGGAAATATTCTTTTATTTCTTCATATTTAGCCGTTAGATTTTGTGGAATTGTCTCCATACATAATTGCTGCAATGTAATTAAATCTGGATTTCTATTAAGAATTGCTTCAAACTTTTGCCGAAGGCCACATCCGAAGTCACTTGGAATACTTTTCAAATTATTAACAGCCACATCTAATGTGGTTAATCCGTCATTTAATTTGAGATTTCTTTTTTCAAAATAAGTGATTAGTTTTGGCAATTTTCCAAAGTGTTCGTGAAGAAAGTACAACTGATTTTTTAAATTTGGGATTTGTGTGAGCTCCTTGCACTCACCAATACTTCTAGCATCCTCCTTTAGCAGTGTTACGAAATGTTTTAGACTATCGAAATTCTCAGCATAATACATAACTAGTAGCTTCCAGGCATGTTCCCCATCTAGTTATTACTGGAGTGGGAGGCAGTGACAGAGATGGAAATTTTTCCCTGAAAAGAGCTACTCTCAATGGTGCTTTTCTGAAACCTTTTTTAAAAGCTGATACAAGTCTATCAACTTCCGGAAAAGTGTCTCTGATATATTCACAGATTCTGTGGAGAGCATGTGCTACACAAGTAATATGCAGCATATTAGGATATGTTTTCTTCAATAGTCTGCCTGTTTTTAACATATACGCAGCGCTATCACTGACAAATAAAAGTATTTTTTCTTTGTACGTGGCGTCCGAATGAAGCAATTTTTGCATATCCTCCTTAATGGTTTCAGCAACTGTTTCCGCATCAACTCTATTTATAACACTTGTTGCTATTACATATGAGTTATAGGGAATAGTTGGATGTAGTACCCAGCTACAACATTTACCACACAGCGTCCTAACATATCCACCGTTTCGTCGGCGCTTATCCATGAAATATCCAAAAAATAGATAGCATTGCTATCTATTTTTTGGAATACTAAGGCATGATTTATTATTATTACTAGAATGTATCTTTGAATAATTTAAACCATAGCAACTTAATTACTTGACATTTATATTCTGTCATTTATATTTTGTATTCTCTTGATAAAGGCGTACTGCCAAAACATGTAGAGTTTTTTAAATACATATATTTTGAAGTAATATACAGACCTTTAATCGCCTACTGATTAGGTTTACCATATATATATATATATATATATATATATATATATATATATATATATATATAATTGAAAAGAAATTATCGACCGTGATATATTATCAAAAATTTATTTAAATTCGGGTAAGCGGTCAATTAAAAAAACTCCTTTATTAAATTACCCTATATTTCGCAACACTTTGTCGCTTCTTCTGGGATAAAAAATGTAGAGGTAAAAAATAATAAAATTGACGTACAAAATATAAAAATGATTAGATATATCTAATATTCATATCTAATCATTTTTATATTTTGTACGTCAATTTTATTATTTTTTAACTCTACATTTTTTACCCCAGAAGAAGCGACAAAGTGTTGCGAAATATAGGGTAATTTAATAAAGGAATTTAAATAAATTTTTGATATATATATATATATATATATATATATATATATATATATATATTATAAATATTATATATAATAATTTTGATCAATGGTATTCCAACTGTGTAATAGTATTTTTTTTTTGTTTTCAACGTTAAGCACTCAGTGTACAATTTTAGTAAGAGGTGCTTATTATAAGTCAATTTTTGTTTTATTTTAGTAATTGTCATTTGAATATATACAGGGTGAATCTGGGATTCATTCATATAGTATGTTACTTGTACCTGTCATTAGTGAGTTATCACAATCTGAAATTGCAATAGCATATTATATTGTTTTTGATTGTTGTTCTAACCTGTTAATTAGGTTTCTTAATCAATAAATCTAGTTGTTATTGTTATGAACTCTGGTTTTTTTTTTATTGACAACTTAGTGAGTATTACTAAATTTATCCACTTACTAGGGCAGAGTCTGTGTTCTCTGTTGGCTAAAGGAAAACATGATGGCGCCTTTTTTTTGTTTATATAAGAACCTGACTTCAAATCGCCTCTATAACTGAGTGAGCCCTTTAGTCATAAGATCTCCGGGGCAACCATAAAGTTGCAGGTAAGTTCGGTAGATTTAGGATAAGGTAATATTCGTCGGCGCAAGTCTAGTGCTCGTGGGGGCACATAGCAGACAATAGATAGAGATTTGGTTAAATGGGGAAAGGAATGCAGTTTTACGAGCTTGACTTAGTGCTGCTGTTGTATTTCAGCAAAAGTTCGCAGCTTACTAGATATTTGCAAAAAAATTAATTTCTCCATTTTTATTATTACATTTAGAGAAAAGTCGAAAAGGAAAAATATTAAGGCAACTATACTCTTTATCAACCTGCATTAATTAATTCTTGTTTTCTTAAATGGCACTTAGAGTTGGCTATAACTTTTAAAAAGAGTTTATTTTTCCCCTTCACTTCATAAAGTTATTGTGTTAAATTAACGAATTATAGCCATTTTTAATTTCTTTGTGAACATTTGTTGAAAATAAACCAGAAGTATTGTTGAATTGTTTGCTCTGTTATTCAGTTCAATAAGATTTATACTTTTTTCACAATTGAATGTTATTCCTGTACAACTAATTAAAAAAGACACTGTATTTTATTACATAATGGTAAAACTAAGTAAAGTAACACTAAGAATATTAACTATTTTCTAATGTTTATATAACTTAGTTCAAAGTTTAAATCAAAATGCCATGTCATAGGTTACGTTACATTTCCTTCAGCTCTACGTGGAAATTTGCAGGTGTTGCATAATAAGGAGTTCTGCAATTTCTAAAAATATTTTTTTTAGATTTTCTCACAGGCAAAACAAAATTTGTTACATAATAAAATATAAATTCTATGAATTAAATTTGCATATCTACTTTAACGCTCTCAAGTATTTTGCTGCCCACGCATCTACTAAATCACATTAATATAAACTCAAGTAAATGTAAAATATACACTGTTCTAGGTTATTGATAGACTTTTTAACTACCAACACTTCCGTTTTATTACTTTAGAATTAAATAATAAAATGACGATTTATAATTTAATTCATACTCATTTAAACTTTATATATTAACGCAAGGACACGTCTAAATAGCTCGTAAATAATGAATGCCAACAGTTTTATCCGTCTGAATCATAGGAAATTATTTAATTTTATATTTATGCTGGTACAACACTTTAGGATTTCATGATTTTACAGACGTTGTTCAAGTGAACATAACTTTATACGTACATATTTGGAATTAGCTATGAAATAGAGTTATGTTAATTATAAAGACTGTAGGTATAAACAGACAAATACAATAATTATCTGGTCATTAAGCAGTAGATTTTATATTAAACATAAATCCTTATTCTAACAAGCTAGTTGGTGTTTAATGTTTGCTGCTAACTTTATCAATATTGAATTTGATTTGACTTCAAATAACACAAAGCTGTTAAAAACCATCATGATAAATGAATTAAGAAAATAGATATACAGGGTTGCTCATTAAAAATATCGACCTTTATCATTGTTATTATTGCATATATAAAAAAAAGTGTTTAAAATAAAAGTTGTGTGGCTGTGACTGCATCTTTTTTACCATGACATCAAAGACCCAATGGCGTGCGGATTCTATGGGATACAACAAAAAAATATATATTTTTTAAATAAAATATCCTGTATATTATTAAAATGAAAATTACATCTATTATGTTTGGTAAGTGAAATTTCCTTCATAAAATAGTCAAAATAATATAGACTGATGAGTCATCCTTTTCCACTATAGGAATTTTTGATAGCAAGAGACGTAGGTCTTGAGAAAACAAACAACAGAAAAACATTGGTAAAACACAAAAAAGGAAAACAACAAACAATCAACTCTTACATGTTACGGCAATTACTGCCTTTTTCAAAGAGTTTTAAATGATAAAAAATGTCATATTTATATATGTGAAGTTGTCATGGTTTTCTTACGATTAGTTAAAATTACATTATTTAATTTATACATTTAAGTCGAGATATTTATATACATATTGCTATGGTTTCTTCCCCAATAAACCATATTTTAAATTTAATTATAAATGTATGTACCAGTATTTTGAAATTGTATGTATATTTCATGTGCTTGTAGAAAAACCTAGTTTTATTCGAGGTCGTCTTTATGCTAAAGCCATTTGACCTTTAGACACAAGTTAACAGTTAGATGAGAAAGTTCAGTTTATTTAAAATAGATAATTATCTATTGTAATGTATCTTCGGGTTTGATTTTGTGTGAATTAGTTGTTGGTGTAGTAATTTCAATTACCGATATTTCTACGAGTTTGTAATCTCGTTATTTTTGATTTTTTATGCTTTCTTGTCTACGTGTCTCTTATATTTTTTATGTAAGTAAATATATATATATATATATATATATATATATATATATTTAAATTGAAACGAAATTATCTGCCGTGATATATTATAAAAATTTTATTTAAATTCGGGTAAGCGGTCTGTCAATTAAAAAACTCCTTTATTAAATAACCCTATATTTACCTATATTAACCCTATATATCGCAACAGAATTTGTTACTTCTTCAGGGGAAAAAAATGTGGAGTTGAAAAATAATAAAATTGACGTACAAAAAAAATATAAAAATTTTTATATTTATATATATATATATATTTATTTTATATATATATATATATATATACATAATAACTCATGGCTTGCCAATCTCCCGTAATAGACGTATTGCTGTCGAAAGTTCTGAGGCATGACTTATTATTAAACTTGAATGTATCTTTGAATATTTTTCCATGATAACTACATATATATATCTTTGACATTGATATACTGTCATTTATGTTTTTAATTTCTTTGATAAAGACACTATGTGTCGAAGCATGTAAGATTATTTTAAATATATTCATATCAAAGAGAACCAGACCTTAAATCGCCGACTAATTTAATCTACTATAGCATACAAAGGTCATGTACATATATATATATATAATAACTTCGTGACCTTGGTATGATATGGTAAACCTAATCAGTAGGCGATTAAAGGTCTGTATATTACTTCAAAATATATGTATTTAAAAAAACTCTACATGTTTCGGCTGTATACGAAAAAGGCGTATACAGCCGAAACATGTAGAGTTTTTTTAAATACATATATTTTGAAGTAATATACAGACCTTTAATCGCCTACTGATTAGGTTTACTATATATATATATATATATTTATATATATAAATATAATATCTTCGTGACCTTGGTATGATAAGGTGAACTTAATAAGTCGGCGATTAAAGGTCTGGTTCATTACTTCAAAGTATATATATTTAAAACAACCCTTGTTGTTTTAAATATATATACTTTGAAGTAATGAACCAGACCTTTAATCGCCGACTTATTAAGTTCACTTTATATATATATATATATATATATATATATATATATATGTGTGTGTGTGTGTGTATGTATATATGTAAATCCTTTAACTTGGAGTTATGATGTTTATAGTATAAACCGAAGACGAATAAATAAAACGACCACAGATGATTATGAGTTGTTCTCACGAACAAGTCTGTGTTCATATATTCATTCAGTTCCTATAACCAATAAAAAATACAATACAAACCACGTTGTGTGACAATATATATATATGCATATATATAAACCCATTTGCGAACCTCCGTACCTGTGCGTTAGGAACAAATGTCAATTTGAGATTGCCTTCATTAAGATGCATAATGACTGCGAAAACCTTGAGTTATTATTGACCTCACTTAAATATTTAAATACCTTGCTATTCATATGCGCGCGTGTGTGAGTCTACATACATTTCATACATTATATTCTACATGCGTAAAATGTCCCATGAACCGAGCATCTTTAGATTCGTTTAAAAGTGAAAATATTTGAATAAGGCGTATGAAATAAAAGAAACGATACGGTTGACTGGACAAATAAGGAATTGATAAATATTTAGATTCCCTCTCTATATCTTTGTATGCGAGCTCTTAGCTTGAAACAAAGATCTTGTTTGGATATTCAAAATAACTACATACAAGTATGAATTTATTTATATGGTATGTGTACATTGTGATCTACAATTATTTTTCTACGAATAATATTGTCAAAGAAAACAGCTTTTTCCTGGGTTCTACTGCAGTATGTACGATATATACGAGGGGGGATTGATATGCAAGGTCTCTAACAACGCCATTGTGTGAGGAGTGAGGAGATAGAAACAAGTTCTAACCGGCAAACGGTAATTTCAAGTATCTTGTCTTAACATGCAAAGTTTTATTTTACTGTCTAACGTCGTTGAATAACCAAGTACCAAGCAACGATCGGTGATAAAATTTTTAACGCTCAGGTTACGCGCACATCGAAATTTACAGGCGTTTAGCGAGCTGTTTATGGCAACGGTTGCATGGATGTGAAGAATATTCGTCAGTGAATTCGACGTGCAAAACTCTGTCGTAGAGGCAAACTGAAGGTGTTTGATGAAAAACGATCAGGTCGACCAGCATCATTGACGTATGAGAAAAACCAAAGTGAATGCACTGATCCAAGCAAATCGCCAGATAACGTCAGTGATTAAGCATTTGTCAAGAAATAGTCCAGTACATTGTTCAGACGTCGAATGAGTTCACAATTAACGAATGTCACGAGAGAACAAAGAAAAAAATGTCAAGAATATCCCAACCAGTTTCAAGAAGGAGGTAATATTCTCATGAACATCACCACCGAGGATAAAACTAAGGATCATCATTATTCATTCCGAATATCTCCTGAGGGGATCAACGATTAATTCAATAAGATAATGTAAAGCTTTACGATCACTAACAAATCGAATTCATAGAGTTAGGCCGAAAAGAACGATAATTTTCTAGCATTACGATAACGTCCTGCCGCACTGTAGCAACGAAACGATGACAACAGTGACGAGCTTGAGATTCATGGTTGTTTCGCACCTTTCCTATAGTCCTGATTTGGCAACTTCAGATTTCTAGTTGTTCTCAAAGTTGACGGAGGTATTTAAAGGTCAACATTTTTGATCAGACACTGAAGTTCGGGCTGCTCTCCGCAATTGGATCAACAGTAAACAAAAAAGTTTGTTCATGGACGGAAAGAAGAAATGGATTCAGCCCTTGAAGAAATGTGTTGAACTAAATGCACTTCTCTTATTATTATTTTATAGAGTTGGAGGTCTTATATATCAATGTGCCCTCGTATATAATATATATATATATATATATATATAAATATAATAACTTCGTGACCTTGGTATGATATGGTAAACCTAATCAGTAGGCGATTAAAGGTCTGTATATTACTTCAAAATATATGTATTTAAAAAACTCTACATGTTTCGGCTATATACGCCTTTTTCAAGAGAATACAAAATATGAATGACAGGATATATCCTGTCATTCATATCCGAAACATGTAGAGTTTTTTAAATACATATATTTTGAAGTAATATACAGACCTTTAATCGCCTACTGATTAGGTTTACCATATATATATATATATATATATATATATATATATACATATATATATATATATATATATATATATACAGGCTGTCCTTGAAATAAAGAGACAACGTACTAAAAATGGAAATATACATATATGTATATATATATATATATAATAACTTCGTGACCTTGGTATGATATGGTAAACCTAATCAGTAGGCGATTAAAGGTCTGTATATTACTTCAAAATATATGTATTTAAAAAACTCTACATGTTTCGGCTGTATACGCCTTTTTCAAGAGAATACAAAATATGAATGACAGGATATAAATAAATTTATATCCTGTCATTCATATTTTGTATTCTCTTGAAAAAGGCGTATACAGCCGAAACATGTAGAGTTTTTTAAATACATATATTTTGAAGTAATATACAGACCTTTAATCGCCTACTGATTAGGTTTACTATATATATATATATATATATATATATATATATATATATATATATATATATACATATAAGTGTTTAGAAAATATCTTAGCCGTTTATCAATTGTTATATATATATATATATATATATATATATATAACTTAAAAGAAATTATCGATCGTACTGTACTATATTGGTTAAAATGAATTAAAAACGGGCAAGCGGTCTGTCAATTAAAACTCATTTATTTATTATCTCCATATTTCACAACGAGTTTGTTGCTTCTTCAGTAGATAAGAATGTAGAGTTAAACAAAAGTGTCGTACATAGAAATATGTCCGTGTACATTTTTAATTTATTTTCGCCTATATATATATATATATATACACACAAAAAACACCACAAGCTGTAACTCTGTTATTTATATTTCGATTTTCATGAGATAAGTACCAAATGAAATGGTTTGATGAGTACTATGTTTCAGGTTACATTTACTTTTTTCCAGCGCCATCTTCAATTCCTACCGATTGTCAATTTTTTTTTCAAATTGCACGGTATATTTTAGCATAATAATAGGTATTTTTTTCCTGAATCCATTGATGTACAATACATTCATTTTAATTGTAAATTTAGAAGAGAAAGAAATTAAGATACTTTCCAAACATTCTCTTAAAGTGACTTGTATTATACTCAAAATAAACTTGTAGCATGTCAGTAAGTTAATTGAAATTCATTATTTGTTTCAAAACTGTCAAAATATGCTTGCTTAGTATAGAAAAGTCAAAGATGACAGTTATATATGCGTAATGCGTTATTTTTCCATCGCACATCAATGTATTGCACATCAATGAATTCAGGAAAAAATCTCTATTCAATTATGCGAAAAAATATATAGCGTGCAATTTGAAAAAAAAAATTGACAATCACTAGGAATTGAAGATGGCACTGGAAAAAATTATATGTAGCTTCAAGCATAGTACTCATAAAACCATTTCACTTGGTACCTATCTCATGAAAATCGAAGTATAAATAACAGAGTTACAGCTTGAGGCGTTTTTTGTGTGACAGCCTGTATATATATATATATATATATATATATATATATATATATATATATAATAACTTCGTGACCTTGGTATGATATGGTAAACCTAATCAGTAGGCGATTAAAGGTCTGTATATTACTTCAAAATATATGTATTTAAAAAACTACATGTTTCGGCTGTATACGCCTTTATCAAGAGAATACAAAATATATTTTATATTCTCTTGATAAAGGCGTATACAGCCGAAACATGTAGAGTTTTTTAAATATATATATATATATATATATATATATATATATATATATATATATAAATAAGGTAAACTTAATAAGTCGGCGATTAAAGGTCTGGTTCATTACTTCAAAGTATATATATTTAAAATAACTCTACATGTTTTATATTATGTATTCTCTTGACAAAGGCATCATTGCCGAAAGATGTAGAGTTATTTTAAATATATATACTTTGAAGTAATGAACCAGACCTTTAATCGCCGACTTATTAAGTTTACCTTATCATACCAAGGTCACGAAGATATTATATATATATATATATATATATATATATATATATATATACATATATATATATATATACATATATATATATATATATATATACATATATATATATATATATATATATATATATATATATACATATATATATATATGAAATGATGGTTTCTCGGGTTCTTGGCCGCGTGTGAGATGTGTCCTGAGAAGGATTGTTGTCTCGACGTTTCGACGGGATCGCACTCGTCAGTTTCTAGAGTTGTTCTTTCACTTGACGCTGAAGAGTAACTGCCGATCGTGTCCTCGGGTGTCTGCTATTATGTTGCACTATGGGAGGTGGGGGTTGCGCTGCTGCCGTCGTGCGTACACGGCTTCGCGTGATTGGTCCGGGTGTCTGTGATTCCTGTGTGGGGGCGTGTACCTGTCTCGATGTGTTGTGTTTCGCATGAGTCTTGATTTGCATGCCGGCTAGGGGTGGCTTCCAGGTGTACGGTAAACGTTGGCCGTCGTCGCGTTTGTTTAGACTTTTGGGTCTCTTTTCTATTTCAATCGCTTCTCTAGTAATTCTAGTAGATAGACTTTCGCTCTTCGCTAGGATCTTCGTATTCTCGAAGTCAATAGTGTGCCCCGTTAGGAGGCGGTGTTGTGCTAGAGATGATGTTGTTTGTTTCTTGAAGACTGCGTTTATGTGTTCCTCTTTTCTCACGCTTATTCGCCTGTTCGTCTGGCCTACATAGGATTGTTCGCATTCTGAGCACGGCACTTCGTAAACGCCTTGGTCTTCAAGTGGAATTTTATCTTTCGCGTTGACTATTTTATCGGCTATTTTTCCCTGTGCTGTAAAGATGGTGTCTATGTTGTGTTTTCTTAGTATTCTATCGATTTTGTCTGTGGTACCCTTTATATATGGTAGAAAGGCCTTTGATGTAAATTCCTCTTTTTCCCGTTTTTCTGCTCTATTGTGTCTGGCTTTGTCTATTGTTCTTTGTGAATACCCGTTATCAAGAAGAGCGTTTCTAATATTTCTTCTTTCTTCGTTTTTATGTTCATCGTCTGTTAGTCGTTCGGATCGTAGAACTAGGGTTTTCACTACTGAGTTCAATTGTGCCGGATGATGATGCGATTGTGCTTTTAAGTACCTATTTGTGTGGGTAGGTTTCCGGAAACCTACACACACAAATAGGTACTTAAAAGCACAATCGCATCATCATCCGGCACAATTGAACTCAGTAGTGAAAACCCTAGTTCTACGATCCGAACGACTAACAGACGATGAACATAAAAACGAAGAAAGAAGAAATATTAGAAACGCTCTTCTTGATAACGGGTATTCACAAAGAACAATAGACAAAGCCAGACACAATAGAGCAGAAAAACGGGAAAAAGAGGAATTTACATCAAAGGCCTTTCAGCCGATAAAATAGTCAACGCGAAAGATAAAATTCCACTTGAAGACCAAGGTGTTTACGAAGTGCCGTGCTCAGAATGCGAACAATCCTATGTAGGCCAGACGAACAGGCGAATAAGCGTGAGAAAAGAGGAACACATAAACGCAGTCTTCAAGAAACAAACAACATCATCTCTAGCACAACACCGCCTCCTAACGGGGCACACTATTGACTTCGAGAATACGAAGATCCTAGCGAAGAGCGAAAGTCTATCTACTAGAATTACTAGAGAAGCGATTGAAATAGAAAAGAGACCCAAAAGTCTAAACAAACGCGACGACGGCCAACGTTTACCGTACACCTGGAAGCCACTCCTAGCCGGCATGCAAATCAAGACTCATGCGAAACACAACACATCGAGACAGGTACACGCCCCCACACAGGAATCACAGACACCCGGACCAATCACGCGAAGCCGTGTACGCACGACGGCAGCAGCGTAACCCCCACCTCCCATAGTGCAACACAATAGCAGACACCCGAGGACACGATCGGCAGTTACTCTTCAGCGTCAAGTGAAAGAACAACTCTAGAAAATGACGAGTGCGATCCCGTCGAAACGTCGAGACAACAATCCTTCTCAGGACACATCTCACACGCGGCCAAGGACCCGAGAAACCATCATTTCATCATACAACCGCGAGAACATCAAAATTATCATATATATATATATATACATATATATATATATGTATATATATATACATATATACATATATATATATATATATATATATATATATATATATATATGTATATATACAGTAGATTCAATTAGTTGGCGATTTAAGGTCTGGTTTTACTTAAAAATGTATATATTTAAAACAATCTTACATGTTTCGGCAAATGATGCCTTTCTCAAAGAATTTAATATACAAATGCATTTATATTTTAAATTCTTGAATGATAATGATTTGTTCCATATGTTCCATTACCAGATTTGCAATAGGACCAGCTAAAGGAGAGCCCATGGCAGTACCAAATGTTTGACTGTAGAAGGAATTTTTGTATTCACTATTAATTCTGCTAAGGTGAATAATAGCCAGAGAGCAGATTCGACCGATTGATGATTAATAGCTCATAGGCGTCTGCCTTGTATTCGCAATAGGTTTCTTTCTGTAAGCGATCCGTGAGTTTCGTACAATTTCTTACGTGTGGTGTAAGAGCTTATTTTAAATATATACATATTGATGTAAAAGAGAGCTTCAATCGCCCAATATCTAAATCAACTATATTGTACAAAGGTCAAGAAATTATTATATATATATATATATTCATTTGTAATAAACTCAAATAGTCACCTCACTCACCAGTCATAAATATGGGACCACAAAAATATATTAAAAAATTAATCACATTATTTACAAAGCGTGCTATGTATAAGTGTATACCTAAAAAAATACATATGTAACTATGTTTGTTCGTTCTTCCATAAAATATATTTTAATAGCAAAATTAATGTTCTTTTTTGGTGTTGTCAATTTTATATAAGCAGTTAAGTTTTTTGTCTCTACCTGTATCTGAAATATAATTTTTTAAAGGCACAGATCATGTCTATTTTGATATATGTCTTGTCTCGATTGACTTAATGAGATGTTTAATACTTAAATCAACTATAAACATTATATTTTTTAGTTTTTATATAACCGGTTCCTAATTAGTTTATTCTAAGTATTTTAAGCAATTATTAATTAGAAATAAATTTGACGAAACCATCATTATTAAGGTACGTAATATATTAGAATAGATGCAATGTAGGTGGACGTATAATAGACGACCATATGCGATGACCAAGTTAAACGTAATCACATATTACGAGAAAAAAAGGAGGCAGGTCTAAATCACGTTTTAATAATAAGTCTTCTAAATTGGATTTAATGTGTCAATAAATTATGTTTTTGTATAGTTAGTATATACAGTGTGTTTCAAAAGTAAATAATAAAATTTATAATTGTTCAATTGAGAGAAATCAAACACGAATATGAAAGTTATTTGACGGGAGAATGGCAGCACATACAGAACATGATAAATATATTGATGAATAGAGCTGTCAATATATTACCAAAATCTGCTAGACTGATATGTTTTTACAATCGTTTAAAGTAAACTATGTGTTGCTGTTGTCTTAATATGGAGAAAAAAGAATTCCGAGTGTTAATTAAACGTTCTTTACGTGCAAAATCATTAAAGAAACTGAAGAAGAGTTATATAAATATTGTTGTGAATTTTCTCCTTCCCATTGAATAATTTGTAAGTGGTTCACTGCTTTCAAAGTGATCATATAAGCACAGAAAATGCTGAATGTTCGGAGCCTTCATTAACAACAGTTTCTTCAGAAGGTAATTGTTGAGAGAGACACTTGGTGAAACTCTACATCATTAAATAATTAAAGACACTGTACAGATTTTAGTTTCAAAGTATTTATTGCATGCCGCTAAAATATTGTTTCACCGTACTACGGATTCATCAGGTGGGTGAATGTCTTAACGACAGAATATAGGGTTTATTCGATTTTAGAACCATAATCTTGTTTATAAGCACCCAAATGCGGGCATAAAATGGTCTTAATGGTGCAGATCAATCAAAAATTGTTCTTTATAGCACATACCAATCAAAAATTGTTAGGCAACAGCTGGATTAATAATTAAAACAAACGTCAGTATGGAACATTTATTAACATCAAATTGTCAATTCTGATATATGTAGAACGTAAAGCAACATATTTGTTGTACAAAGCAATATAAATTTTTTGAATATTTTGGTAACTAAATCGAATAAAACGCTGTATGTACCACTGGCTTAATTGCCGATTATGGCCCTCGGGAAATTAAAAGCCCTCCTTCGTCGGGCTTTGAACTTTCCCTCGTGCCATAATCTCCTAATTATGCTCTTAATACATAAATAACTATTAACGGGTTTCATTTGAAAAGTCAATCCAGTAACATGTGATTTACTGAGAACATTTTGAAGTATGTCGTAAATTAAAATTTACTGCTTAACATAACGTATATTTTGACAGTTTCATACATACAAATAAATAACAAATAATAGGTATTTGTTGAAAACTATAACAAATGTTGAAAATGTTGTCCTTCAAGATCAATGCACTTTAAAATCCTCCGTTCAAAATTTCTGATGATATTCTGCAACATTACTGGATTGTTATTAATTTCCATGCATTTCTGTTCGATTCTCTGTAGCATATCATTCAAATTCAATATAGGTGTTCGAAATATGTTATTTTTTAGATAAGGCCACACAAAAGAAGTCGTAAGGTGTTAAATCGCATGAGCGTGCAGGCCAGGCAATTTCAGTATTTCGACTAATAATACGCTCATCAAAAAATTCTCTTAAATAATCCAAAGATTCTGCAATACAGTGACAAGGTGCTCCGTCTTGTTGAAAATATGCATTTTCAAGTTCACCATCATGCAACTGATTGACAAATGGTTGTAAAATTTCCGTACGGTACCTTTGAGCAGTTAACGTTTCCTGAAAAAATATTGGTCCAATGATTCGCCTTTGGCTTATCGCTGCCCAAACACCAATTTTCTGTGGATGTAGCGATTCTTCATTAATTACATGTGGATTTTCACTACTCCAAATTCTTGTATTTTGTGAATTTAGGTATCCCGTTTTATAAAACCATGCTTCATCAGTAAAGATGACTCTTTGCGAAAGTTCTCCATTATTGTTCATATTTACAAACCAATTACAAAACTGTAGTCTACGTGGGTAATATAATCAATTTCTAACAATTCTTGTACTGCTGTGACACGGTATGGATAAAGTTGCATATCTTTCTTTAATAACTTGTGAGTTGTACCAACAGAAAGGTTTATTTGTTGACTCAAATGTCGAACAGATGTTTGTGGTTCATTTTCCATTATTTATTCAACACGATTGACAACTTGAGGTGTACGTTTGTTAACTGCTCCGCTGCCTGATTTTCTTAAGAGACTACCAGCTTCAGAAAAAAGTTTTAAAGTTCTATCCAAAGTATTCTTAAATTGTATATAATCAATTACAAAATGTGGAAACTCAACTTGAAATTCTACCGTGCAATCTTGAACTGAATAAACCCATAAACCATCAATTTTATTACCACTTCGAAAATAAGCCTGGACTAAAAAAATTTTATGTTCTAAAGTGAAAGCCATTTTAAAACTGAAAAGCAATTTATTTAAACCAGAATCGACGCACGATTATTTTATGCACTAACTGATATTTGTGATTGACATTATCAAGTGTCATTTGGATTTACGTTTACGGAACAACAAACACATACAAATATATTTGCGTCTTATTCTATCAAAATTTCAAAGTAACCTAGATTGACTTTTCAAATGAACACTTGTTATATACCTAATTAATAAGATAGAGTTATTTCATGTCACAGAATTCATCAACATGTGTCAGAATGACATGTATATTAAACTGCAAAACTTTCGATACTACGCTACTGTAAATAGTACGAGTTACTATAGCGTGAAGCAGTTTATTGTAAAAATGAGCATTAATTCAAGCGAGCGGCAATAACTATCATTTTTGATCTCTCTGTATAACCTAATTTGTCAAAATTGTCAAAATTTTCTAATAGTGCTTAGTGTTATTAATCTTTTTTTGAAAGACAAACCAAATGTCAAGTAATTTTTTAATACAATTTAGAAAACATAAATAAACTAATACTTAATTGAACCGTCATTCGCATGAATTACTGCCCTTAACCTTCTAGGTTCCCTACTAGTAAATATTATATGAGATCTATGAATTTGGTTTGTCATTTTTTTTGATCTTCTCTAAAATATTCAAATAAATTGTGATCTTCTACATCAGTTGATATCCTTTTAAGACTAGTTTCTCATTTGTGACATATACTGCCTTCATTATCCTATCTTTTTTTTAAATTTGTAGTACTGTAGATTTGTTCAAATAAAAATCCTTCACGACTTGTTTAATGGTGTGACTTTCAAAATTTAATAAAATTTTGTACTTTGTTTGTCGGAGTCAGTTTTCTTTCCATTTTGGATATCAAAAAGTGACAAATGTCATTTTGACGTTACAAGAATGAATTACAACAAAACAAAAAATCAAAAATGGTTTATACTAGATTTATGTGAGCTTAACTGTACATACCTATTTAATACCTTTCAATATTTTTTACCAAAACCTGACGTGCCAGAATAAATTTGTTGTTATTACTTTTGTTTTAATTATAAAAGAAACGTAAATTGTACATAGTTTCTAAAGAAAAATAAAAAAAAATAAAATTTGTTGACTAGTGTTATCATCTTCATTTAGAATATAAAAACAAAAAATTGTTTTAGTTATTTGCTTGTTTGACTACTTCTTTGTCAAATTTTAGACAAATTTAAATTTAAAAAATCAGGCATGTCAATATAATATAAAGTTCCAGAATTGTTGGCAGTTTAAAAAAAAGATTTTGGTTAAGGTGACCATTTTGGCTAAGGTAAAGCATACCTCTGCCACAGATTTTCGCAAAAATAGTTAATAAAGCGTAAAATAATTAAGGAAGGCGTTTAGAGGACCGTTAGGGACGCAATTTATCCTAACAAAGTTTACAAAGTTTTAGGAGAAAGGCACCGCTAAGCTATCAAAAAATCAAATACGTTCAAAATGACAACTAACTTCAAGCGTTACGTTTGCATCCAAATACACATAAAACAACTATTTTCTTGCCATTGTATAGTATCCTTCATTTATGCTAATGCAATTTTCGTTTATATTTTCTGTGTATTCCCTTTGATAAGCGTATATTTTGTAAATAAACGCTATCTAAAAGTTTACTGTCAAAAGGACATTTTGAACGTATTTCATTTTTTTTTAATTTAACGGTGCCTATCTTTCTAAAATCTTATTAGAATAAATTGCTTCCATAAAGGTCCTCTAATCTAAGCATTCCCCTTAATTATTTTACGCCCCAATAATTATTTTTGTAAAAATTGGTCTTTACCTTAGCCAAGATTTTCAATCATTATATAGTTCATTCGTTATTTCATTGAAAAATCACTCTCTCGTCAAACCACCTTCGTATAAACTGTAAATTTTATTAAAATATGCGCTTAAGTCACATGCGAAAATAGCATATATAAAATATACATAACCTTAATTTTTTTTTCAAACAGAATACATTTTCATGTTTAATGTTAACAACGTTTTTTTTTTATTATACATAATATGTACTCACTTAGGAAGAAAAAAAACACTAGCTTTCACATGCGCAAGTAAACAAAAACAAACACGTATTAAATACTAGTAAATCACAGAAAATATTACGCACAATCATTAGAACACAAGAACAGATTCTCTCCAGACACTTTCATTCAAAATATTCACAATGCAAAAATTACGCGGCACCGACAACCTTTATTACAAACAACATCGCACCGTCTTTCGTCACGAAACTATTTACTTGACCGAACGATAATAGGGATGCACTTCAATTCATCGCATACAAGATTAAAGAATTTCGCTGTTCGGGCGATTGTTTAGTTTCGCACGCGGCGTAGCAGCTCCGGGTAAATATTAAATTTCGTGTTTTAGGCGAACGAACGTCAGCTTGAATAACAACGTCCGACGAAATGAAACGAATACGAGATCTAAACAACGATGACGGAGAATAAGAAAAAAAAATGGTCTCCGAATCGGAATAAATTATAAAACTGGAATGCGAGGATCTTGCAAAATATCATTGTTGGTGGAGGAGTTATATAAGGAGGCGGTGTTATTGGCTCAGAATATTACACAAACACTTTCGTTAAGTGTTTATACGTATGTATGAAGTACTTTGGGCTTCAATGAAAGTGATCGAAGGATGTGAAAGTAGCTATCGGTATATTTTTAATGAAATTGCTTTATAGAGTTTTATATGGAAGAAATAAAATTACTTATAATGCATGCGATAACTTCTCAAGAGATGGATTGCAGATGATGTGTGTTTCAAAAAGAACGTCACTGAGTAACTAGTACTTGCAAATTATTATAAGTCACTTGCATTTTATTTATAACTATTTGTCTAATGTCGTTTTGATATTCGTCATTTTGTGACTACTAATATAATTTTTTCTTACAAATATCCTTCTACTTAATAAACAATACTACTAAATGATGTACACTTCTGTGCAATAAATTGGCGTACATTTAATATACGATAATTTAAATCAGGCTTTTGGTTTCCATAATTACGGGATAAATATAAATGTAACAAGTGTTCATTTGAAAAGTCAATCTAGTAGCATGTGATGTACTGAGAGCATTTTGAAGTATGTCGTAAATTAAAATTTACTACTTAACCTACGAAGTCGTATATTTTGACAGTTTCATACAGTTCAAATAAATAGTTTCAAATAAATAACAAATAATAGGTATTTATTGAAAACTATAACAAATGTTGAAAATGTTGTCCTTCAAGATGCACTTTAAAATCATCCGTCCAAAATTTCTGATGATATTCTGAACATTACTGGATTGTTATTAATTTCCATGCATTTCTGTTCGATTCTCTTTAGCATATCATTCAAATTCAATATAGGTGTTCGCAATATGTTATTTTTTAGATAAGGCCAAAAAAAAGAAGTCGCCAGGTGTTGAATCGCATGACTGCACGTTCATGCGATTCAACACCTGGCCAGGCAATTTCAGTATTTCGACTAATTATACGCTCATCAAAAAATTCTCTTAAATAATCCAAAGATTCTGCAGTACAGTGACAAGGTGCTCCGTCTTGTTGGAAATATGCATTTTGAAGTTCATCATCATGCAACTGATTGACGTTGTAAATGGTTGCAAAATTTCCGTACGGTACCTTTGAGCAGTTAACGTTCTCTGAAAAAATATTGGTCCAATGATTCGCCTTTGGCTTATCGCTGCCCAAACACCAATTTTCTCTGGATGTAGCGATTCTTCATTAATTACATGTGGATTTTCACTAGTCCAAATTCTTGTATTTTGTGAATTTAGGTATCCCGTTTTATAAAACCTTGCTTCATCAGTAAAGATGACTCTTTGCGAAAGTTCTCCATTATTGTTCATATTTACAAACCAATTACAAAACTGTAGTCTACGTGGGTAATCAATTTCTAACAATTCTTGTACTGCTGTGACACGGTATGGATAAAGTTGCATATCTTTTTTTAATAACTTGTGAGTTGTACCCACAGAAAGGTTTATTTGTTGACTCAAATGTCGAACAGATGTTTGTGGTTCATTTTCCATTATTTCTTCAACACGATTGACAACTTGAGGTGTACGTTTCTTAACTGCTCCGCTGCCTGATTTTCTTAAGAGACTACCAGTTTCAGAAAAAAAATGTTAACGTTCTATCCAAAGTATTCTTAAATTGTATATAATCTATTACAAAATGTTAAAACTGAACTTGAAAGTCTACCATGCAATCTTGAACTGAATAAACCCATAAACCATCAATTTTATTACCACCTCGAAAATAAGCCTGGACTAAAAAAAAATTATGTTCTAAAGTGAAAGCCATTTTAAAACGGAGAAGCAATTTATTTAAACCAGAATCAACGCACGATTATTTTATGCACTGATATTTGTGATTGACATTATCAAATGTCATTTGGATTTACGTTTACGGAACAACAAACACATACTAATATATTTGCGTCTTATTCTATCAAAATTTCAAAGTAACCTAGATTGACTTTTCAAATGAACACTTGTTATATAGGCTTTGACACTTCCATTTGTCATATAGCGTCAAATCAATTTGTCACTTGACTGACAGATATAGATCGAAATATACCCGCGCATTTAGATTTGTTAAGTAATCGCATTATAGGGAAATTTGAAGATAACTGGTCAATTAGAGCAGTAGCACAGCAATTTGGCATCAATAAATCTACTGTGTTAAAAATTAAGAAACGGTGGGAGGAGGAAGCAACAGTTTCGAGAAGACGTGGTTCTGCTCGTCCACGAATATCGACACACAAGAAGACGCGCTGCTTTTGCGGTATTTGGGGGAAAACCATTTTAATACCGTTAATAATACTAAAATTGCAGTAAATTTTCCTGGATCACGATCCACAGCTAATCGGAGAATTCAAGAATCAGACTTGAAAAGTCGCTGACAGAAGTTCACAAACAAGCCCGATTATTATTTTCCTTAAATCTTGTTTATAGGGAATTGCCTTTTTGGCAAAATGTCATATTCACCGATGAAAAGCTATTTCAATCTACATATAATGGTCGCATACGTGTGTATAGACTGCCGCATGGACGATTTAATGAAAAGCATAGAAGATGGTCAGTATCGTTATGTTCAAATTTTAGGAGTGTAAAGTAGACTTCATTTCAAGTAACAAAAACGCAAAACTTGTATATCCATTTTTATTTGTTTCAAAGTTATAGATCTATGAATGTGATTGTCAGATCATGAAGAAAAATGTAATTCTAAAGTCAATACAAACAAACTGATTTTATTTAAAAAAAGTTATACGATTCTATAATAGGCCTGTGATTGTTAACGTCGCATAATAAAATGTTATCCTAAAATAAATAAACACGTGTCGTAATGCATACAGTAATTTCTTGGAGATCTACAAAAAGAGTACTGGAAATTGATTTATGATAAAGGAGGTTCTTACTTATTTCGACTATTCGTGCTCGGTGGATTGCACAGTTATCCTGAAATTATTGCTGAAATATTCAAGCTTTGTATTATATTACATGCTGGTATGTAAAATTTTCCCCAAAAACCGCCATTACTGATGGTAGCATAGCTTGTTCTAAAATTCTCCTACACACTTCACCACATAATTTTTACTCTAATATAATACATACACCTGGACCTCTGGCACTAATCCATGATCAGACGTTCACAGAAAAATCACCACTTCGATTGACGGATGATATTTTTTTTGGATCATAACGCGTTTTTGGCGGTCGATGGCCATTATGAAAGGAATGGAAAATTTTCTCGTCTGAGAAAACTATATTATTCCAAATATCATGCTGGTTAACATATTGCTGCCAATCTTCTTTGCTTATTATCTTCCGAAAAATGACTTACTTCTTTTGCTCTTATAGATGTATAGATGTTTAATAAAATTTACCAATTCTTCATCTTGCTCCCGAGATGATATTTTTCGGAGAATGACTCCATTTTGAAAAAGTTTTATAGCTTGTTGCACTGTATTTTTACTTATGTTTAGTTCGCCCGCAATTCTTCTAACAGTCTGTCCCTCCTGAAGTCGCGTTATCAAAAAAGACTTCTTAAGCCGGTTCAAATTTGACATTTTAAATTACTTTACTTAACTGTCATGTTAGTTGTTAGAAGTTCTTGGATGCGTTCAGATTTACACTAAACAAAATACTCGTGTGCCCGTTTTTTAGGCGCAGATAGCATATGTCTAAAAAATGTATTCATAAATATAAATAGACAACTACTCAAGTAGACAGAAAGCGCATGGCACGCCCGATGACGCGCAATATGGCGGTCGCCACTAGTTACGAGGCAACCTTACCTATTTACTAACCTCAGTATTGCATTATGCATTGAACAGAATGGTGACCATTTTGAACACTTGTTATAAATTATAATAATTATAAGTTCTAAAAATTAGTTATTTACCTTGGTTGTTTGATAAATATCCCATCTTTAAAACTTTCTTATTAAATAAATTAATAATCTAATTGTACTTGATATTAATTTCATCACCATATCTCTCGATGATAAATCTTGTTAGAGACAGGTTGATAGCCTCTATATAATTTAATCTATATTCGCATTTCAAGAATGCAGAACATCATAATTTATAGGAGAAAATTGGGTATAAAATAATGAGACCTACTTTCCACTGAACGGGGAAATGCCCTATTCTTAAAATTGTGTTAATAAATTTTAATGCTTTTGCTGAAATTTCAACGATAATTTTGATAGTTATATGATCATATTCTGGAGACTTTCTAAGGTTAAACGTACTAAGGGTCTTGAGTATTATCTACGTCATTGTCTGTTTCGGATGGGCTTGCGTGAAAAACTTTTAAAAGCACAATGCCCCTATTCTGAACGAACAGGGGCTTTGTGCAGTATCGGACGGGCGAATTTTTTTGTCAGCTTTCCAAAGACAATATTCAGTGGATTCAGTTGCAGATAAGTTAGTTAAGTACTAATGGATCCTACTGCTTTTACGATTAATTAGTTCTTGACATGCTCTATTTAAAATCGTCTTGTATCTAGGTGATATTGTTCTTTGCCTAATTTTGTATCAAGGACTAAACACACTATTGTGGTGGTTTATTTTTAATTAACTTTTATTCATGTACAGGTCTAAGCTGTTTCAAACTCGCCCAGTATATTACAGATTGATTCAATACCCTAAGCTCGACTCAGGCACGTATAATCGTAGGTGTTCTCTCAAGGCGTTGGATATGCGCGCAAAGCAACATGACATTTAAGCAACTAATATAAATAAGTTACGAATCGTACTACACCTACTATCCGACCATAACATACACCTGATTTAATTTTTCAACCGGTACACTTGTCAAATTTATCGACTTCCTGGTATATTCGTTGCGGTTATCGTATCGAAAACTAACGATACAAATAAGTATGGATGTTGTGGTGAGACACGGTGACGGTAGGATAGGGAATTTAATTGCCGTCAACATATCTTGTAAGTAATTCCGATAATTGCAAAATGGCTTTTATAATAGTTCTCATAAAGGTGTGCAACCGTAAGGAGGCTATAACAGATATGTTGTCGGAGCTTTAAATAAGTGATAATATCTCTAGTAATGGTATACTGGTGTATTACTTTGATACTTTGAATCATAATTAATACAAATCCAATAATTTTAAACAAGAAGTCCGAAACTAACTTTAAATAATATTATATACTGTGAGAGTTAATGATTAACAGAGGGCGGATTGATATATAAGGTCTTCAAATTTATAAAGTAAGAAAACGAGAAGACAAAATAATGAAACCAACCTCAAAATGAGTATCGGGTGTATTTTTAAGAGCTTGAGAACTTAAAATGATAATACAAGACAGAAATATTGTTGGAATGAAATTTTTTTTATTATAATCTGGTGGATAATTTCATGGCATTTATTTTTTAAATATGATTTCCGGCATATGTCCGCCGCGACTACGAGTTACATGGTCCATTCGAGCAGTCCCATTTTTGACTACTTTTTCCAATAAATCTGGCCGTATGTCGTCAATGGTGGCTTGAAAATTGGCGTTAAATCGCACGAACGAGGGGGCCAGTGAACAGAACCACTTCTGGAAAGAAAGTTGTCACCAAATTGATTTTGCAATAAATCGATTGTTAAGCGCGCTGTATGGCAAGTTGCGCCGTCTTGTTGGAACCAAATGTCGTTGACGTTTAGCTGATTAATTTTTGGAAACAAAAATTCAGTCAGCATGGCTCGATAGCGCTCGCCATTCACCGTAACGGCAGCTCCTTGCTCATTTCGAAAGAAATAAGGACCGATGATGCCCCCAGCGTGTAAACTGCACCAAACAGTCAATTTTAATGGATGTAATGGTGATTCGTTAACGGCTTGAGGATTGTCTTCGCTCCAAATATGGCAATTTTGCTTATTGACGTTGCCATTTACCCAGAAATAAACTTCATCACTAAACACAATTCTTTGATAAAAATGCTCATCTTCGGCCAGTTTCAAATGAGCCCAATCAGCAAAAATGCGACGCAAACGATGGTCGTTTGGCTTCAATTCTTGCACGAGCTGTATTTTATAGGCACGTAGGCCAAGATCCTTACGTAAAATTTTCCACGTAGTCGAAGGACAAAGGCCAACAAATTGAGAACCGCGACGAATCGACATTTCGGCGTCTTCTTCAATACTTCGCGCTACAGCACAAATATTCTCTTCGGTACGCACATATATTTATCTTGTTGATGGTTTTGAATCGAGAAGAGTAAAATTAGTGCGAAAACGATCAATAACTGCACGAATTGGTTGCTCACTAGGCCGATTATGTTGACCGTAAAATGGACGAAGTGCTCTATGAACTTCGCGAACAGATTTATTTTTTTCAAAGTAAATTTCTAGAATTTTGAAGCGTTGTTCTGGCGTTAAACGATTCATGATGACTTGCCAAACCTTCCTGATCAGAAATGTCAACACAGTTTGACATTCTCAGCTGTCAAACCATAGTTATCGATATCGATAGTTCCCATGCAGCTAAAAAAACACAATACAAGCAATTCATTATGAATTACCAACCTTTTATCATTGTTATGCATTATTGCATATACAAAAAAAAATTCTAATGAAAATTGTGTGCCTGTGACCGAATCTTTTTCACATGTTATCAAAAGCACAGTGGCGTGCGGATTCAAGGGGATACAAAACAAATTATATTTTAAAATAGAATACCTGTATATTTTTTAATAACGTTCTTTTTTTTCTGATTTAAAAAATATACCACATGATACCCGTATCTTAAACCGTTTTCAAGTTATTAAATATCGAATATCGTAGTTACTGAAATTATGGAAAATTATTAAAAAGTAAGCTATGAAAATGATAACTATTATGTTTGATAAGTGACATTTCCTTAATAAAATAGTCAAAATGGTTTACAGTGAGGGTGAAAAGTGCAAATATTTACCTGTTTTATATAAAATAACAAAAATAAACGTGCAGCAATAGGTGCATATTGGTTATTATATCCAAATCATCCAACACGTTTAAGAATATTTACCGAAAAGTAAATATACCTTCAGTTTTAATAAAATAAAAGTGCTTAGTTTGAAGTAAATGAGAACGAACACTGTTACATTTCGAAGGTAAGGGCATCCATATTTACTCACTAGCAGCCTGTTATTGAAACATCTATGATTTTATTATTAGATAATTACAAAAGTAGTTTGAATAATGTAGCTGATCAATTAGAGAAAAGTTTTATTTTGAACTACCCTCGCTATTGGGAATTTCATGCCCTGGTCAGGACTAGGTATTATAAAACTGTCCGTTCAATGAACGTGTCAGTTAAGTGATATTTTACTGTATAACTATAGGGCAACCAAATAGAATTAATATCTGAAGCAGTACAGTCGTTTCGAACGGTACATTCGGAGACAGAAGTTTATGGCACAAAATTTATATTTCTTCTAACCTTTGCGAAGACAAACTAATAGCTAGCAAACGAAACAAGACTGTACTTGACTGTCAAACATGAAAAGTGAGGGAGCACGGGTGGGTAGGGTAAAGAAATTGATGAATTAGTTCACATAATTTCCAGGGCTCAAATCTATTTGATCGCACTATAACTTGACAACTACTTAACTCGTTAAGTAGACAATCCGGAGAAGCCTATTTAGGAGTCAACTTTTGTCTATTGCCTTATAACTGGAGTTACGAATCTTGTTCGTACGATAGAATAGAACACGCCCACCGCTATATGAATTTGTTCTACGGCATTTATTTAAATATACCTTCATTCTCCGGTATTTATTATATATAAATATAATCTCTATTTACAAAATATACCGAGTGTCTTTGAAATAAAAATACAAATTATGAAAAATGGAAAGATTAAATTATATAGAATATATACCAAAATTATTTTCCCAAAATTCCCCCTCATAAGCGAGAACAAAAATGACAAAGATATTAAAAAAAAAAATTGATATGCTACTGTGCGACTGAATATATCCTAAATATTATCGGAGACGATATCCTAAAGCTGAGCCCACAATAACAAAAATAATAACTTTGTGATTGCATATCTCGCTTTAAGTTTCGTTCTGTTGTCGATGGTTATATACAGTCGATTTCAATAAAATCGAGTACAGCCAATTTCCTTGGTTGTAAGTCGTTCTTGTCAATTTATGATTATATTGTGACAAATGTAATGTCAAAACGTAAATGATAATATCAAAGTTAGAAGAAAAGGACAAAGTTTTTATAACCAGTTGCGACGTAGAAAGGATGTTTTCTATCTAAGGATGTTTTTCATTCCAAGACAACAAATATTACAGAAGTGAAGCTTGAGAAAGTATTGCTAGTTAATATTAATACTCAACTGGAACTACAAAATAAACAAATAAAAATGTATTTCGTATTTTATAGATCACCACCCGTTTGTTTTCCAATTATATAAATAAATTAAATAAAATTAAAAATTCTTTAAAAATACAAATTTTCAATAGTACGCCCGTGGGCGATGAGTTATCGGCCTCTCGTGTCCGATCTCTAATAATTACATCCTTTCATTTTTCATACGTTATCTTTTTATTTCAAAGACACCTATATAAAGCATAATTAGCTGTTTAGTATCACCGTTTAGTACAACGCATTTCTCCCAACTTTGAATCCATTTCTTCATTCCGTTCATGAAAAAAATTTCTTGTTTACCGGTGACCCAATTGCGAACATTCCGCTACTTTCCGAACATTCAATGTTTGGAAACAATCAGAAATCTGAAGGTGCCAAATCAGAACTGAATTTCAGACTTGTCAGTATCTTTATCGTTTCGTTGCTGTAATACGGTCTAGCGTTGTCGTGGTACAAGAAAAAATTCGGTCTTTCCGGCGTTACTCTGATGGAAATCTTTTGAGTCTTCGTACAAGTAGAGAATTAAACCGACAATATTTCATTGACTGCAGTTTGTTTTCGGGATTATAATCATGAACCTAAGGTGTTCATGAGAAAATCATCTCTTTCAAGTTTTTGAAAATGTTTTGAATAACAATTTTCTTCCTGCACTGCAACAAAAACGTCCGGGAAAAACTGCGCGTGTGCTGTTTCACCAAGACAACGCACCCGCACATCGGGCTAACGTTACGCAACAGTTTCTTCGTGAAAACAACTTTGAAGTGATTTCTCATGCTCCCTACTCACCTGACCTGGCTCCTAGTGACTTTTGGCTGTTTCCAACAATGAAAGACATTGTCCGTGGCCGCACATTCACCAGTCGTGCTGCTATTGCTTCAGCGATTTTTCAGTGGTCGAAACAGACTCCTAAAGAAGCCTTCGCCGAGGCCATGGAATCATGGCGTCGACGTTGTGAAAAATGTGTACGTCTGCAGGGAGATTACGTCGAGAAGTAACACCAGTTTCATAGTTTTCGGGTGAGTATGTAGTTAGAAAAAAAATCGGAGGCCTTAGAACTTGAATGCACCTCGTACTATCTATTAACAGTAGCCAATGATGGTGCGAGATCCCCAAATGCCGATTTTAAACTTTACTCACACTCATACGCGCTCAAGCCTCTCTTGAAATCATAGTAAATCATTATTGGAAATTTCTCTCATGATAATTCCTTTTTTTCGATAGCAGAAGCGTATTCTATAGGTTATTTCTCAGACACTATCCAACCGAATTGCACAAACTAAACTGCATTGGACAGATAAAATAATGCACTATTTAATAAACAACAATTTGTTTTTCATAGGTAACTAGATTTTTCTATTCTCAATAATTGTAGCTTATCCCTCGTACTATATAAAAAAAGAACAAAATATATTTTCAATTAAACTTTTTTTTTTGCTAAAAAAAGCAAAAATTAATAATAATAATATTTATTGTGCAACAGTAAACACTAATTACTGAACAAACTTACTTTTACTCTGTCCATGCCGGAATAGAATTTCGAAGCCGCAATATTTACGTCGTTAAACTAAATAATATTTAAGGACAACAAATAATTATCACCAAGGAATAAACACGCAAAAAACATCGATCCTACAAGCCGATTCCCAGCACAGCCAGAAGACAAAAAAAAGAGCCATTCTAATACGATCGGAAACACACTATTTAAGTACAAGTTATACTCACATCTTGTGTTAAACAAAACGCAGTATCGTAATTAAATTAGTTCCATTTATTACAGTAAATACGTAAAATAAGATAAATTTTAAGAAGTTGGTTTCTTCTTAAAGTATGACGATAAACTGGTTGAGTGTTTAAGCTCCAGTCTTTTATATACTTGGATATGGAAGCATCCAGAAGGATAAAGTATTGAGAATAAGGTGGAATATTCTAGAACAAAATTCGCGATTTTTCTATATTCAAAACTTTTATACGAGGGACGTTTGGAAAGTAGTACCTGTTTTCACATGTATAATATATTTACTGTAATAAATGAAACTAATTCTATTACGATACTGCGTTTTGTTTAATACAAAATGTGAGTGTAACTTGTACTTATATAGCGGAGGCAGTGACAAAGATGGAAGTTTTTCCCTGTAAAGAGCTACTCTCAATGGTGCCTTTCTGAAAACGTTTTTAAAAGCGGATACAAGTCTATCAACTTCCAGAAAGGTGTCTCTGATATATTCACAGATTCTGTGGAGAGCATGTGCTTCATAAGTAATATGCAGCATATTAGGATAAGTTTCCTTTAATAGTCTGCCTGTTTTTAACATATATGCAGCATTGTCACTGACAAATAAAAGTATTTTTTCTTTGTACCTGTCGTCCGAATGAAATATTTCGTGTAGCACTTAGAAACATAATATTTGCGTAAGGTGGATTCATCAGGAACATTTCGACCAGTGTATTTTCGGAGAAATATTTTTAAAGTGGGATTGTTAAGTTTATTTAATAGAATATTAGCCGCCATAAAAGTTTCACAGAGTTGATCGTTAAAATTGTCAGATTCCAACGGTTGCTATTTCTGTGCATGTGTTTGCGATGCTAAGTGACATTGTACGTGCGATTTCATGGATTTCTTTAAAGATATTTTACAGATTTTGCAACAAATTTCGGAATCACTGACGATGGACATAGAATCAGTTTGACCCTTAATCCAACTCGCCATTGTTTCACGATGCCATTCTCGACGTTGTTCCAGATCATATCTGAAAAAGTAACTTAAACAATGAAAATAAATAAATGAAAATTAAAAATGTATGCGTAAGTTATTGAAACTTAACGAAATTCACCCGACACTTATGTCGAAATAATTGGGAGAAGCAGATTCGGTGAAACGATATTAAACAGGATCTATTACAAAAATTGCGAAGTACCTATGTAATTAATAGTTAAAGCAATGAAAAAATAAACTAACTCACCATAGTTTATTTATCTTACGAAATATAAACTAATAAATAAAATAATTTTTAAAAACTCTTCACGCTCTCTACGCCCATGAAGAAGGAAATTTAAGTGTTATATCGAGGTAATTGCCTCATAATTCAACGGCAAAAATCAGATGTGCGGTTAATCGAATGAATAGTGCCATTCAATAACTGGGTGTTGTACTTAGGGATGTTATAGACTATTTATATGGTGCATTGTAATTTCGACCCGATGCGTCCGATCTCTAATAATAATCTATGCTTGAGTACGGCATGGAGTCCTTGTCGGAAGGCCAACTTTTTAATGTAAATTATTACAAAGAGAATTGATTCTCCATCATTACTTGGCGAAGTGCAATTTCTTTGGCTAATAAATGAAATAGTTTTTGATATTGTAGAAAATCAATTAATTTTAAGTCGTACGCTGAACTAGCACTGCAACCTATGTTACTCTATATGTATTTCTATAATACCCTTTAAGTGGATTTGTGTATCCGTTGGATAATAAAATTATTATTAAAATTATTTTAAATCTAGAATAATTTTATGTTAATATTATTTATACTTTGACGTATAAAGGTAAATTTTTGTTGTGAACATTTTGTAATAATTGATCTTAACGTCCTCCATATGTTTGTGATATTATTGATTACATTTTAAATATTTTAAATTCAATATTGTTTACTCAAAAGAAAAAATCTTGTTTACTATGCAAATTTGTAAATATCAAGGCTGTACTTATATATTTAGAATGGATAATTTTTATTGTTGATGTTAATATCTTGTTTGTCTTTACGTGTGTTGACTGTTTAAAATATTTGGACAATTAGAGGAATTTTCTGTACTTATTCTTACGCTTTCTTAATAGCCACATTAGATCACTATTGTGCACACTGCGCGACATATAAAGCCCGTACAACTCTTATGAGCACAAAATCAGAGTACTTTAGTTACGTAAGCGGGACAAATAAATTCATACTGTCATTTATAGACTTCATAGTTTATACATACATTCCTAATACCATTTAACTTAAGTCACATTTGACAAATTTGACAGGCCTAGTTTACATTGATAATATCTTAGTGTACGGGTTTTATATGTCGGGCAGTGTACTTCATCTAAAATCATACGATGTGGATATCGTTTTAAAGTGTTTTTCGCAAGGAATATTTTAATGATATTTATTTCAGCTACATCGCAACTCTTTGACTCGCGTTTTTAATTAATTCAATATCATTAGTTTACCTTTAAAACTTGACAATAAAAACGACTCAATTACGAGTTTTCTCTTATACAAAACTCATTCTTTTTCGTCTTCAACTGCCATGAAGTAAATACAGTTTTTTCGCTTACTCTGGAGGTGTTGATCAAGTGCACAACGTAAAGCGCTGTTCGGCGTTTTCCTTTGTCTCTACCACATGCCCGACCGCGATATGTTTTAAAGGTAATTCTGTATTCTACAATACATAAATTTATTTTGATCATATTTACATTCACATTAATTTACGAAATATAATTCTTTTCAGTGTGTATTTATTATGTGTTGTTTTTTAAATACGTATTCGTCGCTCCTTGTAAATATAGCTTTTATTTAATTTTTAACATATTTCAAATCCTAATTTCTTTCTTGTAAATATTAAATAAAACTTTAAGGACAATGAGTTGTATTTAATAAACATTTACTTCAGCAATACTACAGACGCCCTGGACCTTTGATGCATCGCGCTCACATTAATTTATATTTTATAAAAACCCAGAAATAAAAATACCCGTGCATCCTTTATAATTTCGTATCAAAGATGGCTTTAATAATTTTGATTTATATTCCACCACTCACTACAACATAATTTTCACCTAAAAAACTATTAAAACTGTGAATGACGATAGTTTCTTAATAAAACGTTCTTAATTTAATAGGTGATACGGGATAATTAATATTGGTCTTGAACGTATAGATGAAGAGCGAAACAACTTCGAAATATAGGTGTTTTCCTCTTTAAATTGACAACAATTTATAGAGGCAATTATTTAAACGCCTATTCATTTAAAAGCACTATCACAGTTATTATTATTGTTGTTTGCTTAGGAAAACGGCGATTTCTCACTTTCGAGACCGCGGTCTATTAGGATCGGTGTGCATGCCACATAACTAAAACTTATAGAAATATATGTTTCAGTACTATATATATATATATATAACTGTGTATAGAATATATTCGTGTAGGAAGAGGGCATGCAAAGGCGTTACCAAACAGTTAAAATGATTTAGAAGTTTAATTCTAATGGTCTGAAATAGCTGATTTATAGACTAGTTTTTATCAACATAACTTAATCTACTGCTACACGTTAATATAGTTAATTATATATAATATCATATACATATATATGGTATGTGTATCGATATTTGAGACAAAGTAGAAATTAAATGTCGATAATAGTAATTTCAGACGCGGTACGATTATGTTATTTACAAAACTAGCACGTTCATCCTGCAGTAATCCTGAAATCGAAAACTTTCGTATTCCGTAGAAGTAAAAATAAAATAGAAAGCCATGACTTCATCAACAGAAATTTGTGGGATGGTCTCCACATTATATCAGGTTGATACATAAATTTATAGTGTTTCTGGTACAGAGATTAGTGCCTATTTATTATTTCAATGTTATATTATTGCTTAATTGAACAGTTTTAGAATTTGTGAATTTAAGTAAGGAAATTCTTATCGCCGATCGACTATTTCGCTCGCTTGCTAAAATTCAACTGCAAGAGGAAGTTAGAGTACAAGTTTTTAGAAGGGTCGTTACAATAATTAATACATATAGGTTGGAAGGGTGGACATTGACAAAAAGGCAGGCAGAACGAATAACAGCGACAGAAATGAGATTCATAGGAAAGATCGAAGTGTTTTATCTTCGAGTTATTGCAAATAAACACGTCAGAAATTCTGACTTGACTAAGGGGATCTTTTACCCTCCAAAGTCAAAATAATAGCTTCAAACAATAAAACGCGAATGTTGTGATAAAATATTATATACATATAGACTTTAGCTTGAAATCACTAATAATATTAATAAACAAATACTAAAAATGTGTTATTCACTGAATACATTTGTGGATATAGACCCAATTCATCAGATTGATAGCTCCCATATATAATTTTCATTCATGGAAGTTTGTAATATAAATTTCAAATAAAATTATATATTATTAGATATATATATATATATATATATATATATATATATTAGATCATTTCTTAGCCATTAATTGATAAATTCTTTTCAGCTTTTATATGAAATAAATATAAATATTTCATATAAAAGCCGAAAAACTCCAAGAATTTATCAGTAAATATATATATATATATATATATATATATATATATATATATATATTTATATATATATATATATACATATATAATATTTTTGTGACCTTGGTAGGATATGGTAAATTCAATCAGTTGGCGATTAAAGGTCTGGCTTTACTTCAAAGTATATATATTTAAAACAACCCTACATGTTTCGGCAATTATGCCTTTATCAAGGATATAAATTATAAATGACAGTATACAAATGTCAAATAATTGAGTTGCTATGGATAAAATTATTCAAAGATACACTCCAATTGAATAATAATTAATCATGCCTTAGTATTCCAAAAACAGATAGCAAGGTGTGAACATATGTGTTGTCCGCTGCTAGCAGCTTGTGTCTCTTTCTGGGTATGAACTTGTGTGTTGGTTGCTGCTGGCAGCAACGTGGCCCACGTGCATGGCTTTCCGGACCATCGCTTTAACCACTAAGCTATCAAAGGCAGTGATTTCGAGTCTTTGTGGGGATTCCTTCAATTACATCAAAGAAACAGATGATATATATCTTACCCGTTGTAGTCCATTGTGCAAATTTGTTGCATTTTTCGCGAAGTAATGTAAATGTAAATATGCTTTCTGCATATTATGACGTTAATTTATTCCAATTTTTTATAGAAAAAAATTCGCCCGTAAGTAGGATTCGAACCCACGTGCATGGCTTGCCGGACCATCGCTTTAACCACTAGGCTATCAAAGGCAGTGATTTCGAATCTTTGTGGGGATGCCTTGAGTTACATCAAGGAAACAGATGATATATATCTTGCCCGTAGTAGGCTGTTATGCAAATTTATTGTATTTTTCGCAAAGTAATGTAAATGTAAATATGGTTTCTACATATTACGACGCTAATTTATTCTTTTTATTATTATATTTACATTTACATTACTTCGCAAAAAATGCAACAAATTTGCACAACGGCCTACTACGAGCAAGAAATATATCATCTGTTTCGTTGATGTAACTCAAGGCATCCCCACAAAGATTCGAAAGAGCTACTCTCAATGGTGCTTTTCTGAAAACTTTTTTAAAAATGGATACAAGTCTATCAACTTCTGGGAAGGTGTCTCTGATATATTCACAGATTATGTGGAGAACATGTGCTACACAAGTAATATGCAGCATATTAGGGTATGTTTCCTTTAATAGCCTGCCAGTTTTTAAACTGTCACTTTCAAATTAAAGTACTTTTTCTTTGTACCTGTCGTCCGAATGAAGTATATTTTGAATATTCTCGTTAATGGTTTTAGCAACTGTTTCCGCATCAACTGTATTTATAACTTTTGTTGCTATTACATATGCGTTATACGGAATAGTTGGATGTCGTACATCAGCTACAACATTTACCACACAGAGTCCTAATATATTGACAGTTTCGTCGGCACTTATCCAGAAGTACTGATTTGAAAGATGGCTTCTAATGCGTTCTACTGCTTTCGTGTAGCACTTAGAAACATAATATTTGCGTAAGGTTAATTTATCAGGAACATTTCGACCAGTATATTTTTGGAGAAATATTTATAAAGTGGGATTGTCAAGTTTATTTAATGGAATATTTGCCGCTATAAAAGTTTCACAGAGTTCTTCGTTAAAATTGTCAGATTCCAACGGTTCCAATTTGTGTGCATGTGTTTGCGATGTAAGTGACGTTGTACGTGCGATTTCATGGAATTTTTTAACGATATTATACAGATTTTGAAATAAATTTCGGAATCACTGACAATGGACATACAATCAGTATAACCGTCAATCCAACTCGCCATTGTTTTACGATGCCGTTCTCGATGTTCTTCCATATCATATCTAAGTAACTTAAACAATGCTCTAGATTTAAATAAATAAAAACTAAAAATGTATGCGTAAGCTATTGAAACTAAACGAAATTCAATGCACACTTACGTCGAAATAATTGGGAGAAGTAGATTCAATCAAACGATATTAAACAGGATCTATCACAAAAATTATGATGTAATTAACAGTTAAAACTATGAAAACAAGAAACTAAGTCACAGCACTTTATTTATCTTACGAAATATAATTTAAATAGACTAAATTATTAAAACTCCACGGGTATCTATCTACGCCCATGAAAATAGAAATTTAACTGTAAATATCCAACAAAGAACGTCGCAATTCTCGATGAAAACAGATGTGCGCGCTAGCTAGATCAATAGTGCATTCAATAACTGCGTGATGTACTTACAGATGTTGTAGACTATTTATATCGTCCGTCGTGATGACGACGTCATTTCAACCCGATGTGTCTGGTCTCTATTGATAACAGAAACCTTTCGCATCGTGTCTTAACCTAACGTTGAAGTCTCCGTGAAATTTTACCAACGCTTATTTTTTTATAATAATTTAAGAATATCATACTAGGATATGATTTTATTTAAATGAAGTGATTACATTTTATTAATTTATTTTTCATTGTGTACGGTCAATAGGAAGTTGCTACGACGCATAGTGAGGAGACCCTTATTATAATTTTGGATGAATAAGAGCGAACGAAGTATAAGCACTTCAGAAGTGCAATATCACTGAAATATTTAGATGATCTAATAATTCTTGAAGCGGATAAAGACATTTTTTAAATGTGATTAACACCCTAATCTTACTCATTAAAGGACAGATTAATTTATCAATTAGAAAAGAGCAGTCAACATATTTAAATGATTTAGGAAGGCCAAAAAATAGATTATTTATGCACTCCACAAAGTCAGTATATATTGTTTCTGCAAAAAAACTTTCTTTTTTTATAACCATGTTCACTACTAAAAAATATTTCAAATCTATAACAGTAATCTGCAATATGTAGAGCGATTAGTTTCTAAAAAACTCTCAATAATAATAGTTGGTTGTAAACTAAAATAAGAAATAAAAAAGTTCTCGCAATACTCACTCGAACATCAAATTTAATGCTATTTTTTGCGGGTTCATAGCCGTCCGAACTCCACATCAAATATCCATAATCTCCAGTACGAAGATTGAACGCGGGAAAAAACAAAAAAAAAAGCATGAAGGAAGTCAGAAAAATGACGTTAGCATGTATCTCGGTCCATATCTCGCGTGCCGTAATTGTAGCTTTAGCTTGCGTCCCCCATCAGAAACGCGATCGCGAAATGATTAATGTCCTTGAGTGGATGTTATTGTTTTCATGACAATTTTATTCACGAGTGAGTTATGCGGCGCAAGATCGACCCACCACGACATTCAAAGGTCGTTCGTTTGTGTGCGTGTATATGTGTATAGGAGGGCCTGGTAATAGCTGGCATATTCTATTTTGTATACATTTTTTATTGGCTTAACAATCAAGAATAACTGAAACATTGATCTTAGCATGAATGTGTACATACGAGGGATGTTTTTTAAGTACGGTTCGTTTTTGAATAACAAGAAAAATATCATTAAAATATATTTGCATCCACATTCTACATAACGTGCCTTTAAACACTTTGGTCATTAGAGAAAATTATACGTTTGCGACAAATTACATGCATGTCACCTATCATTATCAAAAAGCATGGCCTTCTTTAATGAGGAAAGTTTTTCAAGGCACGTTACTGTCATCTACTTTTCCACATAATTTACATTCTTGTTCAAACATTTGTTATGCCGTTAAACAAATTTTTGAATTCTGATGTCAAAGAAACCTGCCGCGTAGAGGTGGTGGCGACTCATCACCCTTTGTGCCGAAGGATCGATATCATCCTTCCCTTAGTATAACGTTTCTGGTGGAGTCTACGTCAAAGCCAAAGAAATTTAATTCAAGCGAAAACCCACGATACAATTTTCGTAGAGGCGACCTACCTTCGTTGTACTCCGATTTGTCGAGTACAAACTGGGCATTTCTACTGAAATTTTCCGATGTCGATTCAGCCGTAGATGCATTTTATGAAAAGCTTTACAGTCTCTTCGACAGATCTGTTCCCAAATTTCAGACTCGCAAGCGTATATATCCTGAATGGTTCACTAATAATATAAAAATATTACAAAAAGGTTTTGTTTAAGTATGACAATACGTTAAGCACGTATAAAGCGTTTGTACAGTATGAAACAAACATGTAAATAATTTACATATCTGTAACTATGCACATGGACAATACACCTCGTATTTTCAGCATTTACTTCTGCTTAATACATGTGTTTCTGCCATATAGGCGTCCTCAGTTAAGCTAGTGAAGCAATGTATACAAATTAATGCAAACCTGTTATAAACAACTGGTTTGTATCTGTATTTAAATTTACTGAAATAGCCCGCATAGATCAAGCAAGTTCCGTCCTATAAGAAGACAACTATTTAATAATTGACATCTTACGGGCGAAAGATACTGTTCGAACGATAGGTAGCCCTCCAGACAAAGTATCTTTCGCCCGTAAGATGTCAATTATTAAATAGTTGTCTCCTTATAGGACGGAACTTGCTTGATCTATGTGGGCTATTTCAGTAAATTTAAATACAGATACAAACCAGTTGTTTATAACAGGTTTGTATTAATTTGTATACATTGCTTCACTAGCTTAACTGAGGACGCCTATATGGCAGAAACATATGTTACAAAGGTATTTTTAATAATATAAAATATTATTAAAAATCTGGTGTGAAGAACACAAATGCAGGTTCACTATTAATATTTTCTGTGAACGTGTCCGAATATATCCTATCCCCAGAGACGTAGATGCGTATTTCGCTTTTCTACAAGCTCATCGGTACGCCCCTGCTGGAGAAAGGATATTTCCAGACACATTCACAGAAATCACCGTAATTATCCAGACCGAGCGCAGAAGTAAATTCGGCGCTACCTGTTGTCAGACAGCCGAAGTACCTCGTATACCGTCCACATAATTAATGTGAAGTAACGACGCCCTTCCAAAGGTTAGCACAGCCAACTCCCTAGAAAACTGCATTTTGTTTGTGCCTTCACTCATACTACGGCTTAACCGCATGTGTAATGTATCAGAATAATTGAAACATACATGAGAGATCTAGAGAGATTGGCTGTGCCAACCTTTGAAAGAACGTCGTTACTTCACATTAATTATGTGGACGGTATGCGAGGTACTTCGGCTGTCTGACAACAAGCAGCGCCGAATTTACTTCTGCGCTCGGTCTGGATAATTACGGTGATAGGGCGATGTGGTTATTTTCTGTGAAAGTGTCTGGGAATATCCTTTCTCCAGCAGGGGCGTACCGATGAGCCTGTAGAAAGGTGAAATACGTATCTACGTCTCTGAGGATAGGATATATTCGGACACGTTCACAGAAAATATTAATAGTGAACCTGCATTTGTGTTCTTCACACCAGATTTTTAATAATATTTTATATTATTTAAAATACCTTTGTATTATACAAAACTGGTGGGGTTTACCTACTCAAGTATGTTTCAATTATTCTGATACATTACACATGCGGTTAGGCCGTAGTATGGGTGAAGGCACAAACAAAATGCAGTTTTCTAGAGAGTTGGCTGTGCTAACCTTTGGAAGGGCGTCGTTACTTCACATTAATTATGTGGACGGTATGCGAGGTACTTCGGCTGTCTGACAACAGGTAGCGCCGAATTTACTTCTGCGCTCGGTCTGGATAATTACGGTGATAGGGCGAGGTGGTTCTTTTCTGTGAATGTGTCTGGAAATATCCTATCTCCAGCAGGGGCGTTCCGATGAGCTTGTAGAAAAGCGAAATACGTATCTACGTCTCTGGGGATAGGATATATTCGGACACGTTCACAGAAAATATTAATAGTGAACCTGCATTTGTGTTCTTCACACCAGATTTTTAATAATATTTTATATTATTAAAAATACCTTTGTATTATACAAAACTGGTGGGGTTTACCTACTCATGTATGTTTCAATTATTCTTATACAGAAACATATGTATTAAGTAGAAGTAAATGCTGACAATACGAGGTGTATTGTCCATGTGCATAGTTACAGATATGTAAATTATTTACATGTTTGCTTCATATTGTATAAAACTATTAGTCCAGATGAAAGAATTTTATTTAAAAAAATGGAAATCAACGAAAGCCATTCACAAATTTAGGAGATTGAGACGTGAAGTAAAAAAACATGACCCAGACGGCTTTCGATCACTACCAGAGACGGATTGAGTTAGAGATCGTAACCAGCCCGAAAACGTCTTGGACATTTATTAACAACAAGCAATCTTCTTCTAGAATACCTGGACTCATGTTTCGTGGCAACGAGGAACTCACTCTACCTTTGGATATTGTTAACACATTTGCACTGGAATTCTCTAATATTTACCAGCCAAATACATTTTTGCTCGCAAAATTAATTCGCAACAAACTCTCTTTTAATATTAGTTGTATTGACAAAAATGATGTGATGTGCAGTACCTCTAAACTACAACCCGACATGACTTCCGGTGATGATGGTGTCCTGAATATGTTGGTACGAGATTGTGCGTCTGTGCTGTCGTATCCACTGTTTATTCTGTTTGGGTTGGTGTTCCAGACATCGACGTCCCCACAGGCTTGAAAAATTAGTAAACTTGTGCCAGTGTTTAAAAAAGGTGAGAAGTCAAATATTGCGAACTACAGAGCAATAAGTATTTTATTCAATTTTAGCAAAGTATTCAAATGCATACTTTACTGTAGAATATATAACAGTGTACGGCCCTACCTATCTGTCAATCGGCATGGTTTTATTTCTGGAAGGTCCACGGTTACAAACTCAACGGAGATCGCGCAATATCTCTCTAATGCTATTGATCAACGCAAACAGGCCGATGTTATCTACACAGACTTTTCAAGGGCATTCGATTCTATTGGTCATTTATGTCGGAAGTTCAAAAAAAACCCACTGATGAGAAAGTAAATTGAAATTAAAAAATGAAAAAATGAAAAAAATGAAAGTAATTACAGAATTAATTTCGCTGTTTTTCTTCTACAGTACTATAGATTCCAAACTTACATTAAACTTACAATAGAAAAACGGTAGTAAAAATATCTTATATTAGATTACAAATGACTTAAACTTTAAATTCAAATTATTTTATTTTACAAATTTTAGTTGATAAATTTTCGACATGTATATGTTGCATGAAAGGAAAAAAAAAGGAAGCCAGACCATCTGGTGTCACATAAAAAAACTTGACCAGAGACGATATATCTGTAGAATATGTCGATAATAGTTTATGCTTTTAGAATGTTCTAAAAACAATAATCACTCGCTCTTAACCGAATCCGTATTTATACGATATACACTATATGTCGAAGAAGCGTGATATAACTCCCATTAGGATGACGTACTTTTTTTAAAACTTTTAAAAATGCCCATACTCTACAGCGCACTATAGTTCAAATGACTACTTTTTCTGTGTTCTGTGTTAATAAATATCAAAGTATTATGCCATTTAAAGCCAAAATGGGATGATATGCGAAAATAAGTGTATGTTCAACAAATCTATGGAAAAATTAACCCTTTGACGGCCATTAACCCTTTGGAAGTAAATAAGTCATTTCAGTTTTTTCATTAAAAAATATTTTATATTATTATTCAATTAACTGTAACTCATTTTGTAAGGACATTTCATTCAAAATATTGATTGAAGAAGGAGGTAAAATTTCATTTTGTTCATTGTAATCGTCTTCAACAAGATTCTCTGTTGGCTCACTACCACTTAAAAGGTCGATAACTTCAGGCGGAAGATTTAAAAACTTGCTCTTGCTATTGTTTCTGTTACTTTTATGCCTAAAGGTCTGCATTTAGACTTCGCATCAAAAATTTTATTGTAGTGTGGATATATGTCGCAGTTGCGCAACTTACTTTCACGACGTACTGCGTTGTACTGCTCCTTTGAAAAATTGTTTTCAATAAAAAAAGCTAACGCCTCATCTCTAGTAAGTGGAATCGGTGTAGGAGGACTTGTAGAACACAACTTCTTCATTTTTGAGGGTCTTGTGGGGCTAGGAAGAGTTTTTTTTAAGAACAACAGCTAAGTTTGAGTCTCCTTGTTTCCGAGCTGATGTTGCTGCTGCACTAACTAATAGCTTGGTTTTGCCACCTATTGCGGTTGAGAGCTCTGCTGCTGCTCTTCTTTTTCCATATTCTGATTTATTACAAAATGGAACCTCCGGACGTCCGACAGCCAGAGAAGTTGCTTTTACAGCTGCGTTTTTAATTTGAAAACGTATGTCACCATTAAGCCATGTAATGTTTTTATTTCGAAATATTTCTTCCTTTCTCCTGCATTTGTCCCATTTGGTTCCTAAATAGTTGCAAAAAAGGCGGACCTTTTCATCCAATAACTTTCTGCAATCATCGTTAATATCAGGAGCACCAATTTTGTTCAACACATGCTTAATAACGGCATCATACTTTGTCTTCTTTGAGCGCTCATTCAACCAAACTTTAAAAAGTTCGTTTCTTTTCATAGCAAAGTAACCTAGAAAAAATTATGTTTCTCAGAAAACGCAAAAAATAGCAATTTGTACATAACTGAAATGAATTAATAATATTTCGATCTATCCATTTCTGTCAACCTTATGTTTAACAAACTAACAAAATTTTAAAAGCTTCCATGAACTTTAAATTTGCTATTAAAAATAAATTCTTAGAGGTTAGGTTAAAAAAATTGCCTTTTTTCCAGAAAAGGAAAATAATTTCCAAGCATTTAAACAAAAAACATTAAGTACTTACATGTCTCGTTGTTTTCCATTAAAAACTTTTTCTTAATTATTCACACACTTTTTCCAATAAACGCTTAAAATCTTTTATTAAAAACTGATACTGCACAAAATTTGTTTAACAAATATCGGTTCGGTGACTTTGATTGCGTTCTGTCAAACAGTATTTGAATTTTTCCCAAAAAAAATTTTGCACTTGTTTGAATTGGATTCTTTTAGTGACTGGTTGGCAGCAAAAAAAAATATATTACGGCTGCTTCAAAATTTGAATTTCGCACAGAAAAAGTGATCATTTGAACTATAGTGCAGCGGCAGGTGTCTCAATCTCACTTCTCTTGCACGTTCTACAAGAAGACGCTCGCGGGAAGGGATGAGATCGTTAACAATTTTAACCACAGATAGCGATAAAAGCATCGTACGTATTAAATAGTTCTCAATAATTTAAAATACCGGGACTCGTCAATAAATGATGAAAACTATTAATAAAAATTACGAAGGGAAAATAAAGGCGTAACAAATTGATCTGATAGATGACCTTGGTTGTAAATGCCTGGGAAATGCCGATGATTTGAAGATTTACAGTATTATCAGCAATCACGACGACTGTATTAAACTTCAAACTGACCTTGACAGGATTCGTGCCACTACTGACTGGTGCCACGTAAATCGTTTGAAATGTAAAAAAAATGCGCTGTCATTTCTTATACTAGGTGTTCTAAACCAGTTACATTTCACTACACGTCCGGCTCTGAGTCGGTTGCTAGAAAGACGTTGTTATAGGATTTGGGAGTACTCTTCGATGATGGTCTTACGTTTACCCAATATATATCCAGTATCAGCTCTTCTGGTAGTAGGTATCTCGGTTTTCTTGTAAGATCCTGTCGCAATTTTTCTAACATGAACTGTATTAAGGTACTCTACTATGCCCTTGTTCGATGCGGGTTGGAATATGCATCTGTAGTCTGGTATCCGCATTATCTACACCAGCAAATCTCGGTTGAACGTGTTCAGAGGAGATTCTTAAAATATTTGCCGTATAGAATTGACGGCATTTACTCTGCTCGTGGAAATCGACTATCTGCATTTACATGCTCGGCATAATTTTGTATCACTATCCGTCGTAGAGAGGATTATATTGCAAAGTTTTTGTATAGTATTCTAACACAGACGATCGACGCTCTTTCACTACTCGCGCAAATAAATCTAAATGTACCAATTCATACTCCCCGCAATTCCGACAGCGAGAACCAATATTTTACTAAAAACTCCTTTATACCATATGGTTATAAACTGTTGGACAATAAAAATCATTATTATTACTATTATTAATATTATTATTATTAAACTTAGAGTTTGTAACGTGCTCTTTAGCTGTAAGTTCCTGTTGAAGTCACTGTGCTGGCGAAACAATTTTCGTCGTTTTACGATTATGTAAAAAGTAAAGATTTTAACCATTAATTTTATTTCTATTTTAAAATATATTTTTTATCCTAAATTAAGTTATTAATTGAAAAGACATTTTCCCGTGAAATAACTCTAGTATTTGTTTATTTTATTGCATTTAATTCCATAAAATTATTCTTTCGTTTAACACTCATCATGCTATATAACATTTAGAAGAGTTTCATGGACAGTACTAATATTTATTTAGAAAATTATATTTACAGAAATCTTAAAGAATTTAATGTTCTTCGTGGTATTTTGCTTTTACGAAAAATAGTTAACATCTTATCTCCAAACTAGCAATAAATTTCCATTAAAAAATTTGAACGTAAACATACATAAATTACAGTAAGTAGTTCTTTCTTATTAGCAAGTTAGGTCTATACGCATTTAAATTTATTAATTTAACAGAAGAAAATCTCTAGAGTTCCTAGATTTTATCGTGGCTATAATAAAATTAACAGCTGCGAACATTTAGATAGACCAAATGGAATCCAAAAGTTTCAACAACACGTGTCTTGTCTCGTTACAGTTTGTTTATAACTTTTATAACTTAAACACGTCCTATTACACAATCTCCCATCTGAATTCCTGGTTCAGACGATGCAATATACTCAGCATTCCTTTCAAATATTACTAGGAAAAACTATATGCGTTTATATGTTCTTATACATACCTCAAGATATTATCACATATTATTATTATAATTCAGCCAGCGTATATAATTCGTGAAATCCATTTGCTACTGTTCATATCACACATCGATAAGATAACAGATATTAACATAAGATAATCATCGCTTGAAGAAGTGTGAATGTCTTTTATGCGTCGAATATGTGGATGTAAAAACGCAATCTTCGTAGAGGACTCCGAGGGGCATTGCTAAGTGCTTGGCCTACCACAGTATAAGTATAATCTTAATCACGTACCAAGAAGTAATGTTTATTTATTCAATAGAAATGACTTTATAATTGCATGTGCTTGGTACATCGTTTAGAATATAAAAATATTTATTTTTAATATAAAAAAAATTATTAATAGTATGTATTTTCTGTTCATCTAAACCGTAGTTGGGAATCTATGGTAGTCGACTCAGGGGTCGACTACCACCATGTCAAGCAGGTCGTGACCTTAATTTTGGCAAATTTAATGGAATAACCCACATACACAGATACTTAAAATTGTTTAAGTTGGCGCGAGGAGGAGTAAGTTCGCGCATGATTAGAAGTAGTGGGGAGATTTGTATTTGGTATTACGTTCTTATCAATCGTCAATGACAAATGTATTCTGACAATTAATTGAGTAGTGGGGGTTGACGTTTTTAAAAACGGCTTCTGCGCACCCCCTCCTCGCGCCAACTTAATTGGCGTTTGCTATACTTACATAATACTTTCTTATAAATAGTACATCTCTCTATTTATTTTAAATTATAAAACTACCTATGAAGCAAACATTTTAAAAACATAAATGTTCGTGATACGTGATGAATTTTATTAAAATTTAAGTTATTAAATACATTTTTTGTACTCGCTTATCAAAACCTGTCATTTCACGATTCGATTTGCGGGCGTAAAAAGTCACTTTAAACACGAGTGCGTAAAAGTAAAGTTGGTACTTCCTGGAACTTGATTAATTTAGTGACATTTTAAAATCATAAATCCCTAACCTTAATAATATGCTACCCAGTTCGTTGTTTTTCTATGAAAATAAAAGGAAATGAAATAGAAATTGTTATATTTGGAAGGTATGTAATTCAATGTCACAACAGCAACAAATATTATTTTTTAAATTTATAGAAAACTAAAAAAAAAATTGTCAGAAGTGGGATTCGAACCCACGCCCTCAGAGATGACCAGAACGCTCGAGAACCCGTATAACTGGCAAGGTAAACCTTGAGTTTGGTGGCTTAGACCGCTCGGCCATCCCGACAGATACAAGTAATATTGTTAAAAATACTTATAAATATAAAAATTTTGAAATTATATTTATATTTTATATAAATATTATTATTCTTTATAGTTCTCGTACAAAAAATATTGTACAAACTTCGTGCGTGAAACATTTCGCGAATTCGTGTCCATACAGCGCTCGCCTGCGGCTCGCGCTTTAAACTGGTCACTCATTCGCGAAATATGATTTCACGCACTTGGTTCGTAAATAACTATTCTGATATAATGAAACTGTTTAAGAATTGTGTTATAAATTAGTAGTTGACCGCAGCTCCGCCCGCGTAGATTTTTGTTTTCTCTACGTGTAAGTTTATATTTTGCAAAAACTTGTAGCTTTAAGGAGCACCACTAGTGTGACCGTCTAAAAAAAAGGTGACTTTTGGGAATTTTTTCAAAGAAAACTAATCGATTGTTTTGAAATTTTCAGGCTATATCTATACATATTTAAAGATAACACTACAATTTTTTTAGAGTAATAATCTTAAATTTTCTGGTAGTTATTGGCTATCTTCCAAGTCTTCAAAAAAAAAATTGCCCTACTGCTGTAGTAATTGCGACCTTCATAGTGCTTGGAAAAAAACACGTTAAACAAGAAGGTATTGCCTGTACAATGACCCAGAGTGGAGAAAAAAAATTGAAATTTAAAAAATGGCGGAATTTTGCATGCCAAAATTACAATTTCTATGTTATCAATAAACTAGAGGGTCATTGTATATAAAAACAAGTACTAAATAAGATAAAATAAGAGTAAAATCGATGGGATGATTTGTTGTCGAGTTAGAACTGCAGCAAATTCAAAAAACGCGTGTAAGTCGTTGAATATGCCAGCGTTTAGCAACATTGAAAATATGTGTTTGGCAACAATGTGCGATTCGATGTGCCTATTCGGGCAAACCTAGATATCTGAAGGTCAAAAAAGCGTTCTTAACCCTATCGCTATTGTTTACAATGCCGACACAGCCCGGATAATTACTCCAAAACGGTCCTTCAGAAAACGCGCCTTTCTAACGAACGAACAGCTATTCTTTAAAAGGCTGTAACTCAAAAAATGTTGAAAAAAATGTTGAAAATTGCAAAAGATCAATTCTTTGAAAGTTTCACACTAGTGGCACCCCTTAATAATGTTAATTGTATCAAATCTTTAGCTGACGAAAAAGAAATGTAGATACTACAATGTTGATTATTTGATGTTTGGCTTCATTCCACCATTGCCGGACAAACGATTGCGCCTGTGTGCCTTTTATGCAACAATGTTTTAACCAATGACGCTATAAAACCATCTAAATGTGGAATACTTTCAAGCACTAAAAGACAAACTTTAGAAGGCACCTACGGTGGACAGAATTTTCGCTTCGAAGGCACAATATCTCGCTACTTATATCAAAACTCGGAAAACCGCATATTATCGGAGAAAAGTTAATTTTGCCAGCCGTTGAAGATGTTTTAAAAGCTGTTCTACACAAACCTGCATCTGATATCATCGATAATATTCTTTTAAGCAACAACACAGTTCAAAGGCGTATTAATGAAGTGAGTTATGATATTAAAAGCTTATTGTGTAATTATTTGCTAACGACCCATTTCTCTATTGGACGAGTAATTTTTCCCTGGTAATGAAGCATTATTATTGGCATTGTGCGTTTTATTATGGATCAAGAAATCTATGAAGAACTGCTCTTCGGGAGAACTTTGAGAATCGACAATTCTTTTATTAAATATAATATCAGTAGCAACAGATGGAGCATCTACCATGTTTTGACGCAATCGTGGATTTATAAGCCATTTAAAACAACATGTACCCGATATCTTAGCTGCGTCAGGATTCGATCTTGACGTCATTCGAGGCACGTGAAAAGATATAGAGTTTAATATTTCAGGCGAGTAAATTCGACCATCAATCAACTTTCACATAAATCACGCAGCATTAAACCTCTCGACGATATTTTAAAGATTTGAAATTATGTCTTTCTAGAAGGCGGTTGTAGTCAGTATTTCTTTCGGGATATCTACCATCACATCTGAAGAAAAGGTATTTCAGAAATCCCCTTTGAACCCGTTCCAGTGAGGAGTCATGCGTCGAGTAGTAAGTAGACCATGTTACCGAAGCATACTCCAATCTACTAAAAATAAAAGCCTGGTACAGCGATTTCAGAACAGTTAAATCCTGAAATTGACTGGTAGACCTCATGACGAAGCCCAACATTCAACACATACACAACATAAGATCATCGTTATAAGAGAAAAAGTTAACGATGAATCGTTTATCAATCTCTTATCATATCCACCCGAACCGAAATACTGTTATCGATGGAATATAAATATTTTACGCAAACTTCCTTCTCTTTTGTAAAGGAGGTGCTTTTAAACTTATTTATATTGAGGGCCATGTTATTATCTTCACACAAAATGGAGACTGCTTTGAGATCTTATTGTCGATGAAGAAATTTCATTGTACAGTTTTAAATTATCAGCGAAAAGAAAAAAAATTATACCATAATTTAAGTAATTTAAAAAAGGTATATAACCCCTTACCACAATTATTAGTCGTATCCTAAATACGTATTTCGACAACTAAGTTGTCATCATCAGTAGGTAAAAAACTACTAATTAAAGTCACACGGGGCACAATAAAGTAAGATAAACGCTTCCGCACAACTACTATACACTGCAACCCTGTAAAGACAACTTAGTTGTCGAAATACGTATTTAGGATACGACTAATAATTGTGGTAAGGGGTTATATACCTTTTTTAAATTATTATTTAACCACAGTCTCCATTGAAAGAATTTTCATAATTTAAGTCTTTAACGAAAAGTAGGCACGATATTGGTCCCAAATAACTACCCTGCCGAACTATTGAAGTAATTGCTATTGTGCGCAACTGACTGGAACCCACGCGCACAATCTGAACACGATTCGACAAATGAGATTCCATTCACGACCCAAGTTCTCCAATAATCTCATAGGCCTCAAGTTTCTATGGCAATAGCTCTTGATCAACTTGGTCGAAAGCCTTACTGAAATCTGTGGACACACAATCAACCTGCAAACCATTTTAGAAGGACTCAGGAATAAAATGTTGATTGGATTCGGTGTGCCAACCCCGCACAAATCCATGCTGCCCTGGAATAACTATAGAAGGGTAATTATAGTTTCCCTATAATAGGCAAAGCACTAATAAGTCAATAATTGCATATACTTGGGTATCATCTGACTTAAACAGAGGCAGTACAAAGACGGTCTTCTATTGATCAGGAAAAATGCCCAAGCACACCTGGGGCAGACCTTGAAAAAGTAGGGTGGAATTCCATTCGGACCAAAAGAAAATGCCATGGGTAGAAAGTTTAATTTTTTAAAGACAATGTCAGGATTTATGTCAATACCAGGGTCACCTTTCATATTTTTACAAAATCTGGGAAGAAAACAAAAATTTTTGGGAACAAACTATTTTATTGTTTTTTTAAAATATTCGCCTTTATGGTCTATACACTTTTGCATGCGTACGAACCAGTTCACAAAACATTTTTTCCACTCTGAAGGTTGTATCTCAGAAACATGGTTTTCAAAGGCTTCGACTGCTTCTTGAGGTGTAGAAAATCGCTGTCCACGCATTTCTTGTTTCACAGTTGGGAACAAAAATAAATCATTCGGCGACAAGTCAGGTGAATGTGGACAATGAGGCATTATTTCGACACTTTTCTCCTTCAAATAGTCACTGTTAGACGTGCTGTATGGGTACTCGCATTGTCGTGATGAAGAACAATGCGACGTTTTCGGTTGTTCTTCCTGATTTTGTCTATAACTTTTGGCAAACAAATTACTATATACCATTCAGCGTTAACAATTTTTCGATCCTCTAAAGGAATTGTTGCGATGTGTCCTGTACAGTCGAAGAAACAAGCGATCATTTTCTTGGAAGTGCTCCTTGTACGAACAACATTTGTGTGGTTCAGTTCGTCTTGGAACACCCATACAGTAGATTGTTGCTTGGTTTCCGGCTCATACGCATATATCCATATTTCGTCACCAGTGACGATGTTGTATACGGATTTTGCGGTTCCGACGTCGAATTTGCGCATCTCTTTGCACCAATTGACACGAGCTGCTTTCTGTGCTTCGGTCAAGTTATGTGGAATCCATCTGGAACGTATTTTTTTTACAAATAAATGTTCGTGCAAAATCGAATGAATTGCAGTCTGCGATATGCCAAGAGATGCCTCTACCTCACTGTAAGTCACATGTCGATCGTGTTCTATCATTTTCCGCACAGCATCGATGTTTTTTGGAATCATAACAGTTTTTGGTCGACCTTTACGTGATTCATCACTCACTGAGGCACGACCATGACGAAATTCTACAAACCAATTGTAAACTGTCTTCTCTGATGGTGCTTCATTACCAAATTAGGCCTTATTTATAATCGTAAAAAATCATCCAACGAGAACCTTCACGAGTAATCTCCATTATTTTACAAACTCACTGTCTTAAAACTGTCACTGTCAACAAACTACTGACTCAATTTCTAAGCTATCGCGTATTTCTCATTGATAAATATCAAACTTTAAGAATATAGTAATTACATATGTCAAAAGCAGCATCTAGTAGTCGATTGTAAAAATATAAAAAGTGGCCCTCGTAGTAGATAAAGTGTAGAAGTTGACATAGTGTATAGGAATAAACTCAGAATGCCGACAGTAAATGTATTGGAAATAGGTGATAAACAATATGACTTATGTGGTAGGATCAACTGAGGTTATAACGTTTATATCGTTTATAAATTAGAATAGTCTTTATTGGAACTAAATAATTATTTTCTTAATAATAACAAAGAATCGCCCACACAGGCACCTTAAAGAATACTATAGAAGTAGATTATAGATAAACAACATACATCACCACAGATCATAAAAAAATATAATTTAAACTATCTGTTTTCTCCTAGTAAACAAAAAGAAAAGATCAACTTACATGAAGCCATGAAATGAATTCGGTTGCTATTCAAAATTTTCATATTAATTGAATAGAGACAGCGTCCTCATGCGCACCGGCCATCGACTAATTGAAAACAACATGCATTATACCTCGACGTTCATATATTTTATGTAGAATTATTAACGACTAATTAGCAGTTGGATGGAAGCTCACATGTACGTATATAGTACGCGACTGATCGTGACTTACATGTTTGTGAAATGATCAAGGACTTATCTTTCTGAGGACAAGGCGAGACACTATATAGCTATTCAAGGAACACTAATCTGGTAACAAATGTTTCATTTGGAGACGTTAACGACCTGAGAGGTTCGTGTTTTGTTATGTAATTACGACGGGATGTGAAGAGACAACGCAAGTATTAAACGACGGAATTAGAAATATTTAACATTTTGTATTCGTGATAAATGACGAAGCTCAGGATAATAATTATAATTATTGTTACGTTTCTGTTCCAATGTTATGCTTGGCAGAGTTTTAATTCTGACAACTTTTTTGTATTATATTGATATTTTTTTTCATTTTTCTTAGATTGGAAATTGTTATGGGTTATTTCATTTCTTCAAACCTACAATTAAAACTTAATTATTCTGGTAATATAAATTTCAAATTAGTTTCTATAGAAATTCGGTATTCATATCAATATCGTATTTAGAGTTACGAAAATGGTATGATGATGAATTTCATTAATGGTTTGTGCCGCATGACCAAGTCACCTATTAAAATTACAGCGAATAAAATACATGTCTTAAATTTTCAACAATAGCTATCCTTTTACGAGGGTGTAGCTGTTTATTTATCCAGAATTGGCAACAATAGTGTTGTTAGGCACCATGTTAGGCACAGGTTATTATATTCACTATCCTCGTGTACATTTTTTGGTAGCGACCGTCGGCCTTTCGTTATGAGATTTCGAAAAGGTGGACATTGTTTCAGAGTCATGGCTTTTTAATTAGTTTTGATTAATGTATGTGATATTTACGAATATAATCACCTTCTGTGATAAATAAGAGCCTTGATTCGGCAGCCAAGTCCTTTGACATCAGCTTTTAGCTGGACTTGATATATCTCATCTTCAATAACGGCCCAAGAAACATCTACTTGGTAAGAGTCGCATTTATTTCCTTTTCTTTTCTTTGATATACTTTATTCATCTTCTAATACACGTGGTATATTTGCCACTAAGACACTAAGTTTACGCTAGCCAGTCTGAGATTTTGATAAGTTTACAGACCATCCAGATGTGTTTCGATTAAGTTTCCTACTGGAATTACGTCGCCAGGGTGCTGCCCACGTGGTCGGCTTTTTTACGGAAGGATTGCCATGTGTTGCGGCTTGGAATTGATCTCTTCCTGGCGAAGATGCGTTTTGAAGGCTACTGTGTTCGTGAATCGCATCACAATCGGTTTACTTTAGATAAACTATGGCATACCGTAGCCGCAGAAATGAAATCAACAAGTACGTTTTAATATTATGTTCCTTGTTATTTTTATACAATTCTCTGATAAAATTGGCAGTATTAGCCGGTCTATTATTTTCCCGTGCTGCGTTAACATTTTCCCAGTGGTGTGCTAGTTGGATATAATCCATGTTAATTTTTTCCAGATCGAGTATTATGTTATGCGAAAAGCATATGCATTTAATAATCTTATCTGCTAATTCTGATGATGTTTCAATGGGTTTCCAAAGAATAGGAAACAGAGGCGATGAGTGGAAAATACCTCCACCGCATGTTTGCCATATCCACCAACATCAATTGTATTTATAATTTGCATCAGCAACAGCTTGAAGTACTTCTTTAAAACGAAAAAGTTTTTATAGTTATAATACATAGTTCCAAAGTGAGGAGGGCATTTCATCCGAATATTTTTGCCGTCGATAGCGCCTACGCAATTAGAGAAGTTCCATTTTTCATAAAATTCTTTAGTCGTTTGTTTTAACATGATGAAATTCACCACGTATATATCTCATTTTATTTCTTCTATGAACATTACATCTAGTCTTTGCAGTATTTTTTAGAAAATACTAAGTTTTCAGTGAAGAATTTTCAGTAAGTAATAATAAATTCATGTTATTTACTGAAACATAGCGCGATTATGGACGCGTCAGTATGTGTTACCAACTTTTTATCAACCCCAGGCTCCTTCGCTGCTTTGATCGCCGCTTTCATCGCTTTTCTGCTCTCTGCTTCACTATGTGTTTAGCCTTTAGCTCATCTTGGAACATAAACACCGTCGACCGCTGTTTGCCTTCGGGTCCATGCGCTAAGATTCATCACCTGTGTAAATGTTATACACGGCTTTTGGCGCCATTAAGATTCTATTTTTTGAGCATTTCTATGCAGCAATTGACACGAGCCGTTTTTGAGAATTGTCGAATTATGCGGAAGCTAACGCGAACAAATCTCTTTCACGGCTGCAATATTTGATGTATGTTTGTCATACTAATGTCCAAAGATGCCTTAATTTCACTGGGTCACATAACGATCTTGAATTATCAATTATTCCCTGAGCGAACGACGGTCGCGCTTGAATTCACCAAACCAGTGATTTCAGATAGTCCTTAATCTCCAAAAGTCGAAGTGAGTTTATCGATGCACAGTTGAGTTAATCCACGTTGAAAGTCTTAGCAAATCATTCAACGAAAACTTTCACGAATTAATTCAATTTTTTTTGAATGAGATGAAGTTTTTATTTAAGCGAAGAGCCGGTTAATCAAGTATTATCATTTACATTCACAAAATATAACAATTATATGATCAATAAAAGGTTTATTTTTAGTTGTTTAATTGTTGCAATTTTATTGAGTTTAATTCAATTCTCAAGGACTGTATGCCAAAGAAATTACTCTCTTAAAATTTAATTTAAGAAATCGTATAATAACCTTTAATTTGGTTTCGTTTTGTATTTCGAAAGAACATTAATGTCAAAGGTTTCGACAGGATAGTTGACACTATTAATTTAATGTCCCTATTTAAGAATTCTTATTAGGAAACTATAATATATAATTGTGCATAATTACGTCTACCCGTTAACATTACTGCCTACACAAATATGTGTTCGTTGTTAATTTGTTATCCGATGTGGAATTACAAAAAAATAATGCATGATAATATAAATTGTTTGATTAGAATGAATTGATATTAACGGACTAATTGAAATATTTAGATTCGACTTTCTAAAATTAATTAGTTTAGACGGGCAATAAAATAAATCCTTTAGTATAGGTATACGGAACTTTTACTATCATTAATTTGATTTCAAGGACTCGTCGTGAATAATATTGCTTATGCCGACATATATTATAAAACATGCTGACATAGTATCTTTTTTTAAAAAATTAATCACATAGTAGCTATTTACAAGACATTAACAAGTAGAGGCACGTATAATTTAAAGTATTTGTTTACGAAAGTATTGTAATATTGTTTATAATTATTAAAAAACACCTAAGAAAATTTGGTCAACATAAACATATACAAAAAAAGGTTTAAGTATATCAATACGTTAAGCACGTATTACGCATTTGTTACAAATGAAACAGACATGCAATATACACGTCTGTAACTGTACACATGGACATACACCTCGTATTTTCCAGCATTTACTTCTGCTTAAGACACGTGTTTCTGCCATCTACTATTAGGCGTCATCAGTTAAGCTAGTGAAGTAAGTAAAGCTTAAACAAATCGCCTCACATAAGGTATAGCAAATTTTGTCCTATATTAGGTGGCACCATATAATCTAGGGACATCTGACGGACGAAAGACACTATGCCGAAAGTGGCAACTCTTCCCTTGACCGGCTATGCCGGTACAGAAGAGAAGAAAATGCGTATATAGGAGTAAGTCCATTAACACGATGCCAGATGGCAGCAAATATACAAAAAAAGGTTTAAGTATATCAATACATTAAGCACGTATTACGCTGCCATCTGGCATCGTGTTAATGGACTTACTCCTATATACGTATTTTCTTCTCTTCTGTACCGGCATAGCCGGTCAAGGGAAGGGTTGCTACTTTCAGCATAGTCTCTTTCGTCCGTCAGATGTCACTAGATTATATGGTGCCACCTGATATAGGACAAAATTTGCTATACCTTATGACGCGATTTGTTTAAGCTTTACTTACTTCACTAGCTTAACTGATGACGTCTAATAGTAGATGGCAGAAACACGTGTCTTAAGCAGAAGTAAATGCTGGAAAATACGAGGTGTATGTCCATGTGTACAGTTACAAACGTGTATATTGCATGTCTGTTTCATTTGTAACATAAACATCGTAGAACTCGTAGTAGATACAATTCTATGATGTATATTAACACGAAAAAACAAACTGCGTACAGCCAAGCTCATATTTCCCGTATATATTGGTCGAGTAAAATATTTCCGGGCTAGATAAGTTGACGCTAAAGTAATATTTATTAGATTGACTTTTTGAATGCGACAGAAAGTGTAATAGACTATATTAAATCATTAGATTGGTGTCTGTTGTGGTGTTTGTGAATAATTTGCTTGTGTTCTATAGTTTTGGTATACCTACACCCTAGAAGTAAATAAACTGAACGATATGGGGTGGTGTCAAAATTTCAGTTTTTTCTAGAGCGTTAGTTAAAGTTGGTCGATAAGAGGCAGTTTAACCTTATCCCTAGTGGAGTGTAGTTTGACCCGCTAAGGAAAATTATTTATTTTGTGATGCCACGATATAGAAAAACCCAAAAATTGAATTGGTAAACCCAATGCCCCATGGTGGAAATAGTTTTCAAAGTCAGTGATTTGTTTGCCGCAAAGTATTCTAACGGATCGCCTGCTTCGCGGACCTCTTCCGCAGGGGTTGGGCTACCCATCAGGCGCGTTCCTAGGTGGCGGATAAGGGGACGGTCCGGTCTCTCTTGGGGAAACTGATTAGTAGCCGTAATTGGGATGGATAAGCATAAAACCTTATAATCCATAACGAAAGTCGTCACCGCGGACCAGCTCCACAAAGCTATGTGTAAGGCAACGCGCTGAAAACTGAATGGCCACTGGGGTATATGTGGTCTTGAACGTTCCACTGGAGGCATCAGGAAGAACTGCAGGCATTGTCTTCACACTTCTTTCGTATTCGTGCGAATAGAATGAACAGAGATGTAAAACAAAGTAGACTTAAAATGACCAAAATCTGAAGAGTCTATTAAGACTCTCTTGGTAATGGAAACTGGTGAGACTACGTAAACAAAAGCAAAAAGAAATGAGGGCTAACGGAATTTCAATTCCATACTGAGATACTAATAGATGAGCTGAACGCAAGGCTTTCAGTCAACCTAATTCGTAGTAATAAAAAAAATTAAAACTATTACCGACACAGATGACCGGAGGAAAGGAAGCTTCCTTTGGGGAAGCATCTGTACAGAAGCATCTGTGGGCTTGGTTAGCTGGCTCTGGTGTAGGAGATGTGAAAAACAGGAGGAAACTAGACTTCATGTAATATGCATTTGTGAGGAACTGAAGGCACTCAATTTTTCTCTGACGAGGGTAGTGACTTTTATCGAGGACACAAGACTAACAGACTGGAATTGAGAGATCTATTGGGAGTGGTAAAAAACGCACTGTGCTCAGGTGCCTGGACTTACTGGCGCCCAAGCGAAAGAATTTTAGTTAGATGTTAGTTAGATGAAGATCCTAATAGATCAATTCCATGCAAGGAAACAATTTTTAATTTAATAAAAAATGGAACAAAAATGGATCTATTGGAAATGTAAAGAAATCGTATTCCAATCGTAAGATATCCCATGAAGTATCTACAGTAATATGTGCTTCAATAGAAAATGATTCTACCTTGTTTTCGTTGACTGTCGCTACAGATTTATGGTTATTCCATTATTATTCGGTGTTAAAAGCCCTAAAAAGTAACGCTTACAATACTGTTAAAAGTTGCCGAAACATCAAGAATTACTTTATGATGATATGTTCAGCAAAATGCAATTTCGTGAATCTATCATACAACAATTTCAGAATGATGATAACTTTATTAAAAATATTTTATTTAGGTACCAGTTTGAACTTAATGCAAATGAGAATTAATAATCATTAAAATCTTATTCCACATGCATTCTTCGCCAAATATGTTGCGTTTGTTTCCACAATCCGCCAAACTGAATTTGTAGTAGTAGATTTTCATTCTAATAAATAAAAAGTTTTAAAATGAAATAAGTGTATTTTTCCTTATTTTCTGAAAACATTTTTAAGTCAAGTGCACCGAGTTTTGGTAATGTATCCTTAAAGGTACAACTCAAAATTTTGAGTTTCACATGTTTCCAAAAATATATGACAAAAAAAAATATTCTACCACCGTTTTGACATCTACACTAAATAATAGAATTTTTGAAAGAAAAACGATCATTTGCCAATTTAAGGGTTACCAATGAAACAACATATAGTTTACCACAAACGATAGTAAAAACTTATCTATTTCACACATTTGGGCGAAATTTTGACAGTAAGCTTCTAAAACACGGCTGAAGTCAGTAATATACTCATCATGGCGAAAATGTTGCCAACTTTTGAGAAATTACTCTCTCGTCAAGTCACTCTGAACTTGCAAAACTAATTGTTTATTTTACAGTTTATTTATAAATATGGAATAACTTAGACTATATCATTCTAAAATTATGAACCAATGCAAAAACAGGATTTTCCGTAGTTGTCATGTATTACAGCGGTTATTGACGTATTATGACGCAAATCGAATATACGAACCTTTGTATAATCGAATATACGAACTCTTGTATATTCGCTGCCAAAACTACGATTAGATTATTACGATATCGACTTCAATAATTTGACAGTACTGAATTGTCAGATTTGTTAATTATCATCATGGCTCGTTCCGCATTACTTTTTTTCTTTTTATTTTCATGATATAGTCTCCCTGTATACAACTCGAATAAATATTTCGTCGTTCGAACTTGGCATCTACCTACATAACAATATAATATCAATTTTGATATGGATAAACCAGGACCCAGTAAAAAACGTAGTCGTAAGGTTGAAGATGAAAATCGACAGTTTCAAGATATTTGGACCGAAAAATACTTTTTTATTTCATTGCATAACAAAAGTGTCTGTTTAATATGCAAGAGTAGTGTTTCTATTCCGAAGGAATATAATGTGAAAAGGCATTATGAAACCCAGCATCATACTTTTACCAAATTAATAGGCGAAAATCGAACGCAAAAAATTTCCACTTTACAAAGGGAACTAACAGGCCAGCAAGCTATGTTTGCAAAACCAATTCAAGATGCTGAAACAGCTACTGAAGTTAGCTTTGAAATATCTCGAATAATAGCGAAAACTTGTCGGTCTTATAAAGATGGTGAGTTTGTTAAGCAGTGTTTAGATATTGCCGCAAAAAAAATGTGTCCGAAAGATGCAAAGAGGTTTGAGAAAATTCAACTAAATCGGATGACTGTTCAAAGAAGACCACAATAGCAGCTAATATAGAAGAGCAATTAGCTACGAAATCGAAAAGTTTTGAGTATTTTTCTATAGCACTCGACGAATCTACAGATATAAGTTCCCCTGCTCAACTGTTAATATTTTTACGAGGTGTAACGCAAAATTTTGAAGTGAGTGAAGAACTGATTGCTATGAGTTCTTTGACAAGTCAAACCAAGTGGAGTGACATGCTCAAAGCTCTTCTGTAAAAATGTTCTATAATGGATTTGGATTTATCGAAATTATCTGGAATTACGACTGACGGAGCACCTTCAATGGTTGGAAGTAAATCTGGGATAATAACTATGTTAAAAAAGTATTTACAAACTAAAAACATAGATACCAAGGAATGAATGTAGTTTCATTGCATTATACATCAAGAAGCCCTCTGTTCAAATTATTGGGATTTGAAAATGTGATGAAAGTTGTAGTACCTACTGTAAACTTTATAAAATCACGAGGTCTCAATCACCGACAATTCACACCATTTCTCGAGGATACTGAAAGCAAATATGATGATCTCCTGTTTTACACTGAAGTAAGGTGGTTAAGTCGTGGGTTGTCACTGGAGCGGTTTCTTAACTTGATTGCAGAAATCAAAATATTTCTGGCGGAAAAGAAAAAGGACGTCTCCGAACTCGACAATCATTATTGGCTGTGTGACTTAGCATTTCTTGTAGACATCACAAATCACTTGAATGTCTTAAATACGCGACTCCAAGGCAAAGAATCAATTGATTTCGCAGATATACTCTTATGTTTCGTTTTTTGCAAATTGAGCCTTTTCAGGACACAAATCAATTCAGCCAATTACAGCCATTTTCCAAACTACAAAAAAATTATGGAGAAATTCAATAAAACTGATGTCAATTTCGCTTATGTTGAAAAAATTGATATTTTAATACAAGCTTTTCATGATCGTTTTCTAGACTTCAAAAAAGGTAAACCTCTATTAGACATTTTCAGCAATCCTTTCAACATTTCACTTGAAAATGCACCGGAATCAATACAGCTGGAATTGATAGACATGCAAAATGATGATAATTTACGAAACAAGTTTAATGAAGGTAATTTACTCAACTTTTACCGTTGCGTTGACAAAACCGCTTATAAAGAGTTGCGAATAAATGCATTGAAATGCGCAAGCTTATTTGGATCGACGTATATTTGTGAGCAAACGTTTTCAGTGATGAAACTTAACAAAATAAAAAATCGACACCGTCTGGCAAATGAAAATCTGGAAGCGTGTGGCGACAAGTAATGTGGAGCCAAACATAAACAGAATTGTTAGGTCAATGCAATGTCATGCATCAAAATAATAAAACATGAAATATTACATTGTAATGATTAGATTACATTACGATTACATAATTAGAACAAACATTTTTGAATGTTCTTTTATTTTTATCATTTGTAGTAATTCATACTATTTAAAAATAAAAATATTTGTGTTAATAAGTATTCTTTGTAGTGACCCGTCCTTGGCTTATAATTTGCCTGACTGGCCCCTGTTCCCTATAAGTCTGTGTATCCCTGGTCTAAAAAAACACCATTCGACCTTTGGTCTTGTGGTGTTTCAGGCAATACGTCTCTTATAATCGAGTATTTTCAAGTGTCTTGTTGTGTAATATAAGAATAGAAATGTCATAAATAAAAAAAATAATAATAAATAAAGCAGGTCTAATTACTACTAATTATATTGAAGCAGATATATTTTCACGAACGAAATGTACCTAATAAATTGTACCTAATTTATTACTTTCCTTCAGAATTTGAATGGAAATACACTCATATACATAATATTCCAACCGTAGGAATTACTGCATTATTCATTAGGACGAACTGGGTCACACTAAATTATTCAATTGTTGAAATTCTGACGTTGACGTTTTTGCGAAACAAACTGAAGCATTCGTAAATCTGGGTAAATCAAATACACCGTTTGTTGTTATCGGACACTACACCCAAAAGAATATCCGTGCTAATTACAATAATTTTACGACGTTGTTAATTCGTTTCCACGGATTTCCATTAACTTAAAAAAATATTCGAATGGAATTGCTTAAGATATTTACGCATCGCACTTTATGTAAAAGTAACAAAACAAATATGGCGTAGGTAAATATATAAACATATGCAAGTCTGTGATGTAAATTCATTAATATTTATTTGTAGGCCTTGCATATTTTTACATAAAAATATGTAAATTATAAATGAATTATATAAACACAGTAAAAGGTGTAAAGTACCATGCTACTTTATGTGATTTCTCTTAATAGTACGTTCAGCTAAAACTTATTCTTGTTCTTTTATGCAATCATAAGGAGAATTAAGTATCGATCGACTATCTTATTATTTATCATATATTCATTGTATTCGATTTGACGAAAGATGAAACTAGCGTATTAGTATTTTGTGAACAAAATTGTATTATTTCTGAATAGCCCATACTCTTACCAGAGGCACTTTAAATTTTCACTATCATATGACGTTTAATTATACAGATGCAGTTGCTTGAAGAAGATATGTTTAGTGAAAGTTGTGAAATAGTTAAAATTTCTTTTTATGGTGTAATTCAGTACTTGTTTTTAAGACGAACACAACTGAGATTTTGGCAGATTTGCAGCAAACATTGGACAATAATGCTATTTCGAAGGCTCCGATTTGTCGCTGAGTTGCACACTTTAAATGTGGCGATATGGGTCTCGAAGATGAAGAACGTCTTGGACCACCAAAACGTGTCAACATTCCAGAACTGGTTGAAATGATATGTTATTCATATATTTTATTTTGCCCAATAAAAGTGTAAGTCATATATAGAGCAGACCAATTTCCGTGCGCGACATGTGCGCCGATGTGAGGATGATTGTATTGCATCAGAACTAATAAAAAGCATTCAGTATGTGTTTGGTACTTGCTTAGACTGCATGTAAGTGTAAGCATACGTAATAAAATGTCGTCGACACATAAATCGAGAAAACGAGCACAATAATAACAAAATTAATCGACAATAGTTTATACATGAATTATGTGTAACTATGATTGTGTGTACACTGCCGTTTACCTTGTTAAGTAATTATTCATTTATTTCATTTTGGAATAAATACGCGAATCAAACATTACCGAGCACGACAACGTTACGAAGGAATTTACCATCCGTGCGTAAACAGGTTGAAAATAAAATCAAAGCCGAACTGAAAAATAAAAAACTGTGGTTATGTGTGGACGAAACAACTGACAGAAAAAAACAATCTGTAGTTAATGTGATGGCGAGTAATATGGAACCACATTAACCAACGCCTTCAATTTTATTAGCATCCAGACGACTAGAAGAATGTAATGCCGAAAAAATTTCAGAGGTGCTATTAGTTACTTTGGAAAAATTTAAACTTTCGAAAGACCAAGTATTAATGTTTATGACCGATGGTACCGCAACCATGTGTTCTGTAGGCCGGTCTCTTAGAAAATATTGTCCTAACTTGTTACATATTACTTGTAAACTCCATGCTCTACACCTTGTGGCAGAACAGGTTCGTAGATGTTATCCAGATGCTTTAATATCGAGTACAAAGGCAGTATTCCTGAAATCTCCAAAACGTATTCGTAAATTTCACGAATTATGTCCCCATACCCCTGAGCCACCACAGCCGATTCTATATCAATACAAGCCAGAAAAAAATTCAAGATGTCCAGATTAAAATGAATTTACAAAGTATTCGTGAGAATTACTTGGGACTAGAAGAAGCAATAACAAAATTAGAAAATTCGTCGCTGTCGTTAGAGGAATCACTGCAAATCGTTAAAGATGTTCACGCACAACTGTGTGCTATAGAAGACGCAAAAAGTGAAAGTGTTTAAATTAAATTAAAGTAATTAAATTTGAAAGTGTTTTAGACAGAAATGCAGATTTTGACACCTTAACACGTATTTGTGGGGACACGTCTACAGATGCGTTAAGTTGCTTGAAAAAGTATTTTGATTATGCGAATATAGCATCACTAGATGTAGAACGCTCGTTTTCCGAATATAAACATATTTTTTTCCTCACGGCGGATATGTTTTTCAGAAATAACCTTAGAAACGCACCTGATGTTGAAAATATACAATCGAGTTTCTCCAGTTTGTCAATCCTTGGAAGACGCTTAAAACGGTAAGTGTTTTTTTAAATCCTCTGTCGTGCACACAATCACTGATTTCATACATTTTCCATTTTATTTATAGGTACATATAACGCTGCTATAATATGTACTATTCTCATTTTTCGTGTGTTTATGCATATTACTTTAATAGCAGAAAACCAAATGTATATTTAATTATTTCTGATAGAATAAATGGCTCTACTTCTATACTTATATCGGTAATTCTAATCGCATATTCTAATATATTAAGAATTACACTCCCATACCGGCGCTCATGGCGCGCACGGAAATTGGTCTGCTCTAGTCATATACATAACAAGTACTATAAGTAAAAAAAAGTATTAATATACTGCAAGGTGGTTCGAAAACTACGTGGACTAACAAAGAAAACCTTAGTCTCCTGTTAGCTTAACACACTTATTCCCAACGATATTCCAAATTTGTAATGGCTTCATTATAGGTCGATGAATCCAAGTCGAAAATCTCTAATCGCCGAGATTTTTTTTCAGGTTTGGAAAGAGATGATAATCGCTGGGAGCCAAATCTGGGGAATAGGGCGAATGAGGCACTAATTCAAATCCCAATTCATGCATTTTTGCCATTGCAATCGCAAACTTGTGGGCAGGTTCGTTATCCTGATGGAAAAGCACTTTTTTCTTTGCCAAGTGAGGCTGTTTCTCTTCGATTTTGTCGCTTAATTGTTGCAACAAATTAATACATAATAATACTCCCCATATATCGTTTTACCATTTTCTAAGTAGTTTAAGATAATTCCATGAAAATTGCAAACAACAGTTACCATAACCTTTTCCTGCTGATAACCATTTTTACCTTCTTTAGTAGCGGAGAATCTTTTTTTGCCCATTGTTTGGATTGTTCTTTGGTTTCGAGGGTATAATGGTGAACGCGGGTTTCATCGACGGTAATAAAGCGGTGTACAAAGTCCTGATTGCGATGAAAACGTGCCAAAAGGTCGCGGGAAACACTTAAACAATTTAGTTTTTGCTTTGGTGTGGGTAACCGTGACACCAAACGCGTCGAATATTTTTTCATTTCCAATTCTTCGGTTAATATTCTGTGCACACTGTCATTTGAGTTACCTACAATGTCCGCTATCTCGCGCACTTTTACTCGATGGTCATCCAAGACGATACGGTGGACTTTTTCAATCATTTCCGAAACAGTAACAGTTTTTGGACATCCACTACGGGGTTCGTCGTTTGTGCTCATACGACCACGCTTAAATACGACAATTCAGTTTTTAATTTAATTAATTGAAAACGAACAAGCGGATCCTAATAGTATTGAATCCAGCTCTGCTTTGATTTCGGTTGGTATTAAGTCTTTCAAATGTAAGTACTTTATCTTAGGATACATTTTGAATTTTCAGTAATTCAGTACATGTTTGAAAGTCCTGTCTTAGTTCAATGAGCAATTCTTCAGTTTCTTTATCGCGTAGTAATCTTTCTTTTAACTGAGAAAGCGGTCTTTTTTCTCATCTTCTTTACCAAAACCAGTCTTTTAAAAACAATTTTGAATAATTTTTTGACGAACATCTACATTCCATGTCATGGCAATCTCTTTCACATAATCCAGCAATGATATTGTAGGAAAATATTGTTCTCTAAAGCATTTAAGATTTTTCTCAGAATTATCCGTTTGTAATGATCCTTAATGTCTAGTTTACTAATCCATTTTTTAAAGATATCAGAGGTCATCTCATGCCTTCGTATTGCTGTCGTAATTTACTGGAAGCCACTTTACTCCTTTAAAACATCTACGCTTGATACTCCTTCCGATTACTAGAGGCTTTAATTTTTCAGTGCCGTTCATATTTGTTGCTAAGAGACACATAACGCGTTATTTGCTATTTATCATTTTATTATTATTTTATTATTTTTATTATTTGCTATTTAACATTTATCACCATCAAAAGCGATAGTTTTGTCTGGCAAGCATTTAAAGAATAGTCCTGTTTCGTCGGCACTGAATATATTATTCTCGGCATACTGTTCCAAAATCCAGGATAATGAATTAATAACTTGATTATCGTTTACAGCAGCACTCTCCCCACAAACGGTTTTATATGATATATTGTGGCTAATTAAAATAAAATAATTACATGTCATACGTACATAACATTCGTACTAGTACTTACATAGATATGGATTGTAATTTTACCTTTTCTTAAATTTGTGAAGCCAACCGACGCTAGCCTTAAAATTTGTTGCACCTAAATGCTCACCATATTCCAAAGCTTTTTCTTGTAAAAGTGGCCCTGATACAGGAATGTTTTTTCCCATTAAACCATTTAAGTACCGCAGAACTTTTATGTACACATTTATCACGATTTCCTTTGACATCAGCAGCCGGTTTTGTAAGATTACTCGCAAAACTTCGAATAGACACTTTATTTTTAATTATAGTTTATAGTGTACTTGCTGGTATATTATATTATGCAGCTATTGTTTTCTTTTTGATTCCATCATCCACTTTTTCCAATATTTCAATTTTTTGTTTAATGTATTAGAATAATTGAAACATACATGAGTGGGTAAAACCAGTTTTGTATAATACAAAGGTATTTTTAATAACATAAAATATTATAAAAAATCTGGTGTGAAGAACACAAATACAGGTTCACTATTAATATTTTGTGTTCTTCACACCAGATTTTTAATATTTTACCCACTCATGTATGTTTCAATTATTCTGATACATTACGCATGCGGTTAGTCCGTAGTACGAGTGAAGACACAAATAAAATACAGTTTATAGAGAAACGGCTGTGCCATGTTTGGAAGGACGTCGTTGGTTCGCATTGGTTATGTGGAAAGGGCGAGGTACTTCGGCCGTCTGATAACAGGCAGCGCTGAATTTACTTCTACGCTCGGTCTGGATAATTTCTGTGATATGGCGATGTGGTTCTTTTTTGTGAATGTGTCTGAAGATATCCTTTCTCCAGCAGGGGGTACCGATGATCCTGTAGAAAGGTGAAATACGTATCTGCGTCTCTGGGGAGGGATATGTTCGGACACGTTCACAAAAAATATTAATAGTGAACCTGTATTTGTGTTCTTCACACCAGATTTTTAATATTTTATATTATTAAAAATACCTTTGTATTTTTGTTTAATAGTTTCCGTCGAGAAGACATACTAATTAAAAGTGCAAATACTACCGAAACGAATGAATTGATGCAGTATATTGGGGCGCCGGCTCTGCACACCATTCGCACACCGCATTATACACATTATAATCTCCATCGGTACTTCCCCGAATTTTGTCCTTTACTGTATGTTTTATTGACTCGCTTTCCTAGAAAATTTAGAGTTAGAGAAATGCTACGTCCTAAAATTTCAAATGATCTCTATCTAATTAGAGAAATTCGCGTTAAAGGAGTTAAAATATACAGGGTGAGTCGTGAGAAATCGACCAAACTGTAGGAGTGTATTTTACAGTAATGTAAAAAAACTCAAATGTTCCTATCCGATTTTTATTTGTTTTCGAGTTATAGCGTAATTAAAAATAAACAAAATTTCATACATTGAAGTTTTTGTATTTTATTGGTATTATCGTTCGTTATAATATATTTTCAAAAATACCGCCATTCATGTCAAAACATTTTTACATCGTCTACCAATGGCGCTGGTTGCGTTCCTGATTGCGTCAGGTTGATGTTTGATATTGTCAGCAGCATTCATAATCCGTTGAATTAGTGCATCACGAGTGTCCACTTTTACTTGATACACTTCATTTTTTAACCAGCCCCATAAACAATAATCGAGTTGCGTGAGGTCAGGAGACCTAGGGGGCCAACCAATGTGACTACCACGTCCAATCCAACTCCCTGGAAACCTTTCAGCCAAATGTTGCCTGACTGCACGAGCGTAATGTACAGGCGCTCCATCGTGCTGGTAGAAGATTTGGATTCTGATGTTTATGGGAACATCCTCTAGCAGTCCGTGCAGTTCATTTTCTAAAAAATGGAAATAGGTGTCTCCCGTGAGGCGATTCTCAAAAATGTAAGGACCAATTAAAAAACCATCGATCATACCACACCACACGTTTACCGAAAATTTATGTTGAAAGGTACTTTCGACTGTTGCGTGTGGATTTTCGTCTGACCATACATGCTGGTTATGACAATTATTAATACCGTCGCGGGTGAATGTCGCTTCATCCGTAAACAGTATACGAGATACAAAACGACGATTATCATTTATCCATCGACAAAATTCCATACGTCTACGATTATAATCTCGTTGTAGGTGCTGTACTCTTTGTACATGGTACGGACGTATGCCATGCTCGTGGAGTGTTTTTATCACCCTTGTTTGTGGAATGCCCAATTGAATACTAATTCTCCGTGAGCTGGTAGTTGCGTCTTCTTCTACTACATCCAGAATATCTTCTACTTCTTGTAATTGTTGTCGACTGCCTCGTTCAGATATTATGTTTACACTGGGAAGCTTTCCGGTCGCGCACAATGTGTTGAATACACTAATAAATACAGTTTTATTAGGATGTCTGTAATGTGGAAACCGTTGACGATATTCATTAGCAGCAGCTGTAGCATTCTCATCACAGAATCCATAAACAAACACCATATTAGCATATTCTAAATTAGAATAAGTGTGTGGCATTTTAGTTTGTTACACTATAGTCGTACAAACGTCAAGTCAATGTCACAATACCCGAACACAATGTTATAATTTACTCCAAGGTATAGGGAACATTTTTTATGATGGCAGCGCCCTCACTATATCAACGATGAACTAGAGGTAGTGACATTAGACGCATTAGGCATACAAACCACTCTACACTATTTCTCGACTGCTTTCAATGTCACTACCGCTAGTTCGGAAAACCACGAACAGGTAGTGCTTCAGCTAGGAAGACTTCCCTATAATGAATTGCTACCGGGGTTTCACTGTTTTTACGAATACATACATAAACATGGTATACTAAATCTACATTTTTAATTACGCTATAACTCGAAAACAAATAAAAATCGGATAACAACATTTGAGTTTTTTTACATTAATTTCACCAGTAGAATACACTCCTTGAGTTTGGTCGATTCCTCACGACCTACCCTGTATATATAAACTTTATAGGCAACTACGAAAATATTCTAGTGAAAGAAAATTTCGAGTTACAGAAGTTCGAGTTAGAGGAATTCGCCTGTATTTCGCAATTTTCAGAAACTTTTTGGTAGTACTTCGTATATTCTAGATTGCACGAACCTAATCATTTTAATACTAGGTTTTAGTAACTTGCCAAATAAAGAATCCATACCTGTAATTATTTTTTTTTCTTTTACTTACAAAAAATCGCTTTTAATAACGCGTCATTTCATTTTGATCCAATATCAATTCGCCTATTCTATAATTTACGATTCAACGCTATAATTATGTTACACTTTAACTATCCGTAAATAAAAAGATTCAATGTGTTTTGATCACCTAAATACTTTATTAAAACACCCGAAATAATATGTTCACTTATACATGTCTGCAGGAAACATTGTATCATGCAACAAAGTATTTAATAACTTACTTTGTTGGTAACTGTTATTTATCTTCCAATAAACTGATGTAGTACCTTTTTTCTTCTTCTACCCATTTTATAATATCCACGTTGAACGCATGTACGCGCCGAATATAATTTATGGACACAACACGCATTTAGCAAGTAGCAATAAAGGTAACCATTTGGTAATTAAGATTCTATCCTACATATTGTGTTTAATACAAATGCAATTTGAATGTAAATTTTCGTTAAGTGTCGGCATTAATCTTTTATCGTGTTCCTAGATGTACCGGTGAGAAGGCGTTCACTGAAATTAAATGTAATTACTGGATATGGTTGTGAAATAAATTAGCGGAAGAATAATGCACAAATGTAATTCGATAAGAGGTGGTTTTTATTTGTTTATTTAACAGAACGGATACTTTTGTCAGATATAAATAACATGTGTGGGTTGTATTAAGTATTTGTTTGCACTTAGTTTGTCGTTAAAGTAAATTGTAGGTGTTTAAATTACGGCGAACTAAACTTTATTAAAAAATAATTATAGCTTAGAGCAAATATTAATGCAACCAGTTAAAACAAAAGTTACAGTATTGTAACAATTTTTCATCACTGTTTAATCATAAACTTAGGAAGATGATAATACAAATCCCTGTAGTGTTAGATGTGTCATGTTTAAAATATCATTTTTAAATATTAAATGGACGTACAAAAAGGTTTTAAGTATATCTATACGTTAAATGCACGTATAACGCTTTTGTTAAATTATGAAACAGACATGTAAATAATTTACATATCTGTAACTGTATACATGGACAATACACCTCGTATTTTCAGCATTTACTTCTGCTTAAGACATATGTTTCTGCCATCTATAGGCGTCGTCAGTTAAGCTAATGAAGCAATGTATACAAATGATACAAATCTTTATAAATAGATCTGTATCAGTATATAATATTAAGCCGAAATCGCCTACTAGATAAAGCAAATTTCAAATTCTTATAGGATGAAATTTGCTTTATCTAGTAGGCGATTTCGGCTTAATGTTATATACAGATACAGATCTATTAATAAAGATTTGTATCATTTGTATACATTGCTTCACTAGCTTAACTGACGACGCCTATAGATGGCAGAAACATATGTCTTAAGCAGAAGTAAATGCTGAAAATACGAGGTGTATTGTCCATGTATATAGTTACAGATATGTAAATTATTTACATGTCTGTTTCATAATTTAATTAAATGGACGCTTTTGTGTCGTATTGTACTTGCATATTGAACTAGAGTGTACATCGTGAACGCTGATGGGTATTATGTAATCGCTACCCCCTTTTCCGATCTCGTGTTGTACGCGTAGACGCAGCGTCTTCACTTAGGGACTTATTGCTAATATATAATGCAGGCAAGTAGTATGACAAAGTTTGGGTTATAATATTATGTAACGTGCGTTCAAAAAAACAGCCTCAGAGTTGCATGTTATAACAGACCCACTATTTGCTTGTTCGATTGCATTCGTTGAGCAGATGTTGTTATTTTTGTCGTCATTTTGTGAATTCATTCATAAAATTCTATTTTACAGTGGCATGTAAGACGGAATATAACAAGTGTTCATTTGAAAAGTCAATCTAGTAGCATGTGATTTACTGAGAACATTTTGAAGTATGTCGTAAATTAAAATTTACTACTTAACCTACGAAGTCGTATATTTTGACAGTTTCGTACATACAAATAAATAACAAATAATAGGTATTTATTGAAAACTATAACAAATGTTGAAAATGTTGTCCTTCAAGATCAATGCACTTTAAAATCCTCCGTTCAAAATTTCTGATGATATTCTGCAACATTACTGGATTGTTATTAATTTCCATGCATTTCTGTTCGATTCCCTGTAGCATATCATTCAAATTCAATATAGGTGTTCGAAATATGTTATTTTTTAGATAAGGCCACAAAAAGAAGTCGCAAGGTGTTACATCGCATGAACGTGCAGGCCAGGCAATTTCAGTATTTCGACTAATTATACGCTCATCAAAAAATTCTCTTAAATAATCCAAAGATTCTGCAGTATAGTGACGAGGTACTCCGTCTTGTTGGAAATATGCACTTTGAAGTTCATCATCATGCAACTGATTGACAAATGGTTGTAAAATTTCCGTACGGTACCTTTGAGCAGTTAACGTTCCCTGAAAAGATATTGGTCCAATGATTCGCCTTTGGCTTATCGCTGCCCAAACACCAATTTTCTCTGGATGTAGCGATTCTTCATTAATTACATGTGGATTTTCACTACTCCAAATTCTTGTATTTTGTGAATTTAGGTATCCCGTTTTATAAAACCATGCTTCATCAGTAAAGATGACTCTTTGCGAAAGTTCTCCATTATTGATCATATTTACAAGCCAATTACAAAACTGTAGTCTACGTGGGTAATCAATTTGTAATAATTCTTGTACTGCTGTGACACGGTATGGATAAAGTTGGATATCTTTTTTTAATAACTTGTGAGTTGTACCAACAGAAAGGTTGTGGTTCATTTTCCATTATTTCTTCAACACGATTGACAACTTGAGGTGTACGATTCGTAACTGCTCCGCTGCCTGATTTTCTTAAGAGACTACCAGTTTCATAAAAAAGTTTTAAAGTTCTATCCAAAGTATTCTTAAATTTTTATAATCTATTACAAAATGTGGAAACCGAACTTGATATTCTACCATGCAATCTTGAACTGAATAAACCCTTATGGGTTTATTCATCAATTTTATTACCACTTCGAAAATAAGCCTGGACTGAAAAAAATTTATGTTCTAAAGTGAAAGCCATTTTAAAACTGAGAAGCAATTTATTTAAACCAGAATCGACGCACGATTATTTTATGCACTAACTGATATTGTGATTGACATTATCAAATGTCATTTGGATTTACGTTTACGGAACAACAAACACATACTAATATATTTGCGTCTTATTCTATCAAAATTTCAAAGTAACCTAGATTGACTTTTCAAATGAACACTTGTTACATTTATATATTACGAGTATTTCGTTATATCCGCTAATTTCCAAAGCGTATTCTCGTGTTTACATGCTGTTATCCATGCATATACATATATGTATTTATTGTCCTTGAGATAGTATATTTTTTATTCTCTTCTATAAGGGATTGTTTTTGGTTTCGTTTCTTTCAGTGTTATTTGGTTACAACGTTTAGTATTTTAAAAAATCCGTTTTATATTGTTATATTGTATATTTATCATGTCATTTTTTATAAATATTAAGTTAGTTTACGGAATTAACGGACATATTCTATTTTTAAAGACGTTTTAACATCTAAAAGAACTACTTTAACACAGGAACACCTTAAACAAATTTTAGTTGTTCATAGTAATACATAGTTTTGAGTTTTGTTTGGAAATTATTCAAAATTCAATACGTAATTCGCTTGTCAGCATTACTTTTGTTTCAGCAGTAGTTGCTGCCGGTTACCAAACCGTTTATTACATTCGTTCTGTTGTGCATTGACAGATACATATGAACTGCATATGTAGGTATGTGTCACTTATGCCATGGTCACACTTATCAATTTGTTCGAAACTCACGGATCACTTACAGAAACAAATCTATTGCGAATACAAAGCAGACGCCTATGGGCTATGAACCATCAATCGCTCGAGTCAGCTCTCTGGTCATTAGTGTCATCCATAACAAGGAATTTTATTTATTCATGACAGGAAGATTATAACCTAACAATTAACCTTACAATTTTCTAACATTGCAATCTTCTAAAGGTCGTCTTCCATTTAGATGTAACTGTCATTTAAGAAATTCATATTAGTAAAGTTACGACTTGCACTAAGAAATCATGGCTCACTAGAGGCAGTTCTTTATTTGAACGCACGATATTTGTTAGTTATTTTGTGAGAATTTTTGAGAAAACACCGGGACGGAGGATATTAAGCTCGAACTGTCTAATTATTGCAACGCCGTTTATCGAATTCAAGCACGCTTATCGAAACGATGCGTATATTTTGCCTTTAAAATACCTATGAGGGCTTTTCTTGGTGGTGGCCGTTGAGTTTCAAGAGGAAACAAGCAGAAATATAAGAACTACTTGAGGGAGCTAAATTAAATAACGTGGAACCGAAGGTCATCTTAAACCTCTAAAGAACAGACACCATTGCATTTGGCTTGGCATCGGCCTACGACAACATCAGCGAACGATTTGGTTTTTATTTATACCGTTGATTTTAGCTAATAATACATGCAGTCATTTAATAATACATTTATTCGTTGGAAATTTAATAATGCATGCAATCTTTTTAATAATACGTTCATTTGTCGGAAATTTAATAATACAGTCAGTCGTAATTATTAATTAATCAGTTTCATCCTGGCTATTTATTAAGTCATTTGAGCGTTTAATAACTTGTTTACACCATTTTACATTCATTATTTTGTATTGAATTTTGGCGTTGATGTCTTTAGTTATATGAATATTTAACGTCGCATTTTATTTAGTAGTAAGTTTCGCACGTAAGATTGTATTTTGCTTGTGAGCGCATACCCGAGATCTCTAGTATACGTATATTTCTTTTTTTATATATAATATACAGTCTGGGTTATATACAGGCGTGTTTGCAATTTTTGGTACATTCATATTTATATTCAGGACTTCACCCGCTGTTTTCTTACAAGTTGATATAGTGCTACCATTTATTATTGTTATACAGAGACGTTCAAAACTATATTTTACTGTTTTGTGTTTTGAGTTACCAACATTTAAAATAAATATTATTACATGTTATTTTGTTGCCGTTCGTTTTTTCTTTATTTCCTTAGGTGTGTACATGTAGTGGGTACATTATCGCATATACGTCTTCCGCGTAACGCATATGCACTTATACAACCAGCCTACAAAACACGATGACGCCCTTTTTAAATATAGATCAGTCAGGTTAACAACGTTTCGTCAAGAAATTCACGCCTTCTTCACTCGAGTTACGCTGTGGTACTGGTCGGCTGACTTGTAGGTTTAATAGCAACCCCACCTTCCAGGAAAGGTGAGATCGAGGAGGACTATTGGATTTTGAAAATTTAGTAAGACCAGCTTTCGCGAGTTTTGTTGCTTGCATCAAGCAGGTAGCAAGTGAATTACATTCATAATTTTTATAATAACAATACTTCAATTTGTTTTGCATTTTCTCAATTAGCCGGGTTGTACAATGATAGCTTAAGCATAGATTTAACAAAACCAGGCTTAACGGTTTAATCATTGAAATGCATTGTAGAAATATGATTTAAGCGGAATTTTAAGTAAACCATACATTTCGATGGATGGCAACGCAGAAATAGGGAGTTTAGTGTACCAAATTTTTGTCTGATATTTTGATAATTACCTGTTATTCAAGGCCAGTTTGTCAATCAGTGGAGACTACAACATTTAAACGACACAAATATTTAAAACATTGTAATGAATACGCTGAATTAATATTATAATAATAATTATTAATCTCCGCTTTAATCTTAAGAATTCCCATGCTATTTAATAAGCTAATTAAATAGAATGAGAATTTTTAAACTTTGGGTCTAAATGTAGGACCAACAGATCTGCTAGATCTGCTGATTGATTATTATAAGTAAATATTTGACACGTTAAAATCATTACTTATTTATTAACGTTATATTGAGAGGAATTTGTAGATTGCTTCTGGCTAGATCTTTCTTAGTTTGTGTCGAAGACATTCATACTAAATTTTATTACGGGTGGCTGTTTTGTTTTTTTTTTTTTCAGAATGCGCAATCAATGTCAAATATTCATTTAATCATGTAAATGTTTAAACTGTCTCGTTGACAAGTTATAGTTTGTGTTACTCAGTGAATGTCTAGACATTTGAAAAATACTTATTAGATTTTTAAATTGAAGATTGAACTTCATAATCTAAAAAGAATTAAAAAAAATTCAGAATTGAAAGTTTAATAATAAGTTTATTTGAAACAAAATGTAAGTAGTTTCTTATGAAAATTCTTGCTTTAAAGAACTCATATGAACCTTGAGAACTATCCTTAATTCATATTATTTTTGACTACCTACGTGTATTTACGTTATTGTAACGGGTGTTTTTTATAGAGGTATAAAACTTTAAGTTGGCAAAACTTTTTTAACTGGCGGCCATTTTGTCAGCCGTCAAGTGATTTAGGTTTAATTTGGTTTGGCATTTCAACATGAATACTGACGCCTGAACAACGCTTCCAAATTGTGCAAATTTATTTTGAAAATCATGGTTCTGTTCGAAATACGTATCGCGCACTACGTCCATTTTACGGTCAACATAATCGTCCATCAGAGCAATTAATTCGATTAACTATGGAACATTTTCGCACCACGTTTACTCTAAATGATAATACGCATCCACAGAGACGTCGTACAGTGCGTACAGAAGAAGTTATTGCCGCTGTAGAGCGTAGCGTAGAGGAAGACCCGAATCAGTCTATCCGCCGTCGTGCACAGGAATTGGATATGTGTCCATCCACTTTATGGAAGATTTTTCGGAAAGATCTTGGTTTGCGTGCTTACAAAATCCAACTCGTGCAAGAATTGAAGTCACACGATCACCTAGCAAGGCGTAGATTCGGTGAATGGGCCCAAAACAAGATTGCCGTTGATCCCGATTTTTGTTTAGCGATGAAGCTCACTTTTGTTTGAATGGATACGTCAATAAACAAAACTGCCGTATTTGGAGTGATGGTAATCCTCAAGTGTATGTTGAGACACCGTTACATCCAGAAAAACTGACTGTTTGGTGTGCTTTATGGGCTGGTGGAATCATTGGTCCGTACTTCTTTAAAAACGATGCTGGTCAGAACGTTACAGTCAATGGTGACCGCTATAGAGCCATGATTACTGACTTTTTCGTTCATCAATTGAACAACCATGATGTGCAGGAGCTGTGGTTTCAACAAGACGGCGCAACATGTCACACAGCTCGCGCCGCAATTAATTTATTGAAGGAAACGTTTGGTAACCGCATAGTTTCACGTTTCGGACCCGTGAATTGGCCTCCAAGATCGCGCGATTTAACGCCGCTAGACTATTTTCTGTGGGGATATGTGAAGTCGCTAGTCTACGCCGATAAGCCCGAAACGATTGACCACTTGGAGGACAACATTCGCCGCGTTATTGCCGATATACGGCCACAAATGTTGGAAAAAGTCATCGAATATTGGACCTCCAGATTAGACTACGTCCGAGCCAGCCGTGGCGGTCATATGCCAGAAGTCATATTTAAATTATAATGCCAGAAGATTATCTTTCGAATAAAGTAAATTTCATGTTAATTTAAAAAATTCATCTTTGTTTTATTCCATTTCAAAGTTCTATACCTCTATAAAAAACACACTTTATAGTAATAATGGTACATATTTTTGGTGGAATGTTTATGGGACCAGTTTCGCAAAACAAAATATTTATTGAAACTTGGAAAAGAATGAATAGTATTAACATTCTAAATAATTTATTTTAAGATTCTGTCAGGTATGTATTTTATAATTATAAGTGACATTTACATTTACCGAAGAAACAAAAACAAGTTTTTTTAACCTCATAAGATATACAAATAACACAGTCACTAAATTAAAAGTGATTATTATAAAATCAATATTAATAAACAGAAACTTCAATCTTATTTCATCACTATTTAGGCGCTATATACTCATGAAAGGTTGTGTGAATCACTCTTACAACTTTACTTAAATAGTGAGCGTCTGATATTCACCAAAAAATATTAAAAAAATAGTATAAAATATACATAATTGCTATTAATATTGCAAATATAATATTATGATGTAATTTATAATTCTTTTGCGGGGATTATAATTTTTCGATTGTAATTTCTGTGCAGAATAGTAGAACACCTAAGAAGTTTTCGTGTTTCTTAAATTTACAAATCATTTATTAGCTATGACGAAAGCGACAACTTTAGATGTTTTGCTATTACATTTCGAAGCATTTAAATATATTGAATTGTATACTTAGATGATGTAACAGGTTACCAAGATTAACTTTAATGAATATTTAAAGAAATAGCAAGATATTTTCACACAAATATGAACTTTCACACCAGATATTTAATAATATTGTATATTATTAATTTTTTTTTTTAAACAAAAAATGGTGAAGTTTTATCCGCTTAGTATGTTTCAAATTATTTTGTTATATGTACACTGATGGAAAAAAGTGACGAACACACCCTGTATAATCTGAACGTGTCAAGAGAAATGCGTAGATTTACCGGAGCATTAAGGTTTCCTCTAAACGAGTTTGGGCAGCGAGTTTTGACTTTTTCTATCGCTGCATTTTTTACTGAGTGCTTCCGACAGCTGCAATGTGTTGTCTCCATGGAGACCGATGCGGGGAGGGAGAAACCGGTTATTGTTAGTGTGGTGGAAGCGGGTAGTTGTAGTAGTACTTTGTGCGTGATTGAATTGTATACTTAGATGATGTAACAGGTTACCAAGATTAACTTTAATGAATATTTAAAGAAATAGCAAGATATTTTCACACAAATATGAACTTTCACACCCGATATTTAATAATATTGTATATTATTAATTTTTTTTTTATACAAAAAATGGTGAAGTTTTATCCGCTTAGTATGTTCAAATTATTTTGTTATATGTACACTGATGGAAAAAAGTGACAAACACCCTGTATAATCTGAACGTGTCAAGATAAATGCGTAGATTTACCGGAGCATTAAGGTTTCCTCTAAACGAGTTTGAGCAGCGAGTTTTGACTTTTTCTATCGCTGCATTTTTTACTGAGTGCTTCCGACAGCTGCAATGTGTTGTCTCCATGGAGACCGATGCGGGGAGGGAGAAACCGGTTATTGTTAGTGTGGTGGAAGCGGGTAGTTGTAGTAGTACTTTGTGCGTGATGGAAGGCCGTTCGCGTTATCTAAGTGAGTTTGAGCGAAGAATGGTTGTGGGGATGCACATGACAGGAGTATCCTACCGTGATATCGCGCGCCGTCTCGAGCGGTCATTATCGGAAGTGCAGCGGGCATGGCGAGAATGGATGGAGCAAAGACGTACGCGCCTTCAGCCGTGAGCGGGACGGCCCTGCGCGATCACAGCACGCGAGGATCGCGCCCTTGTGCTTTAACGTCGCGTACGTCTTCCTCAAGGCAACTTGGAGCCGTTTCACCAGCAGGAAGGGAAGGCGTATTCTCTACGCGAACTGTACGGGGGCGTTTGCTAGAAAGTGGAATGCGAGCGCGCTGTGCGTTGCAGCGGATTCCACTGACTCGCGAGCACCGCCTTACACGGCACCAGTGGATGGAGGCTAGACATCAGTGGGTTGTCGAATGGAGGCACGTTTTGTTTTCCGACGAATCAAGATTCGAATTGAGCACCGGTGACGCGCGAATTTTGGTTCATCAAAGACGTGATGAGCGTCACCTCGAGGAGTGCATCCAACCACGCCCTATCCACCGCCAGCAGGGCATTATGGTATGGGGTGCTATTACATATGGTGGACGTACCGTCTGCTGCGTATACAGCATACGATGACGGCTCGCCGCTACGTAGATGAGGTGCTACTGCCCGTTGTGCTTCCCTACGTTCGACGGCGCCCACGTCTTCTATACATGCACGACAACGTCCGACCGCACACTGCACGTATTGCCCAGACCTTTGTGGAAGAGAACCATATACGGATGCTTCCATGGCCGGCACGTTCTCCGGATCTCAAAATATTTAAAATTGTTTTGGCACAAGGTATACGCCTGTTGGGATAATTAACTGTTCTAAATAAATTATGTATTTTTCAATAAAATGTATTTAATTTAAGATTAAAGTATAAATGAAGAAAATGAAGAAGAGAAATATTTAACAATTTGAAAAATGGTACTGGTATATAACTGGTTGCCATACATTTATGCCTGTGTAAGGGTATTAACTGAACTATTAACTGAAAATTGGTCGTAACAGTGACACGCTCACTACTTGCCACGTTAAAGCTCAGTTCTGTCCCACCCGCGACCCCCAATTTTTTTGGCTGTATAGCTAAATAGCACAAGTCTGAACACTGGTGCTCTATGCAGTTGCAAAACAACATGTCTGGCAAGATAAATTAAATATGAGGGTTAGGAGCATAGCAAGAACATCGGCACAGTCTCTTACAAGCAACTTCTCGTGGCCAAACATATTTTAAGCATTTTATACTAGTAATAACGTTTGCAGATGATAGAGATTGGAGAGATTGATGATAAGATGTGAGGATGAAAGACATTCAGGAAAAGTGTGATTGTGTGATTTTTTCTGTGGTCTACTGACTCTATGACTACCAAGAACCATACATCCTGAGTTTCTTGACTTGCCCTTTCTTCTTTTAATGTATTTCCAAAACGTTTTAGAGTTATGAATAATTGAGGTTTAAATGCAATTTTGTTATTTCTGAAAAGCTTTCTGTATTTCACTCTTAACAAATCCAGTATTCACGATTCAAGATGTAAAGACGAACTTGATCTCTTATGTTATCTTAAATGGTATTGCTTCTTTCTGTTTAATCAAGTCATTAATATTGTTTTGGGCGAATGTGGCTGGGTTTGACACTTCTGCGTAATCACGGGTCGTAAATCCGTAATAACTAAATTTCGTTGAATCGTCGTTAATTCAACTTTTGGATAGAAGTTCTTCCCTTGCTCAGTGGTTCGCAGAATTAAAAAAAAACACTTGTTGAAGGCACAACACTCTATAATTATTAAGTAATAAACAAAAACTAAATTTACATAAGCGACAGCAAATATATAATTACAAAAACTCGGTTACCTATCTAATTTCAGTAACGCTTGAAGTTGCTTGGAATAGCGCGTGTATTCCCCTTGATGGATCTTAGCAAACTTAACTATATTCTCAATTGTATTAGGCAGGTAAAGGTAAATGCCAATCATAAGACAGTTACGATTGGTCGAAAGAAGCTAGTTACATGGTTTTACCCAGACGTGACTTGAGATAAATCGTGTCTCCGAAATGGTATTGTTTAATACCAAAGGCCCTTAATAATGCGACCGTAATAAAACTTTGTAAAGGGTTCGTCTGGTTTAACGGACAACGGCGTGTTTATTACAATAGGCGGTAAACTTTTTATTTGAACATTAGAAGGCTTAACTGATGTGCCTATACATGCGGTGACCTTAGTGGCTATACCTTAAGTAGGAATAATACAAAATGGTAAAAGGCCTGAATAAATAACCATCAACTAAGTTGATAAATTTGTGTTAAATACATTTCTAAAAGGGATGTTATAATATTGGGGTTAACGCTGTCATAAACGTTAATAACGGGGAATGCCTGGTCCCTCTGAATGAAGTGATAAAATTCAAAATTAAAAAGAAATCTTAGAATACATAGAATTACTAGCATATAATTAAATTGATTAATTAAAAACTTATTAATTAAAAACGTTGTCCAGGTTTCTGGACAAATATGACGAATAATCTATGGCGGACTAACACGTCTAGATGCTATTACTTTTGAAACTGAAGCATCGATTTTGTTGTATATGTTGGAGGAATTTATTTGGAGCTTAAATAAAGCTAAAAGTTAGCAATGAAGTCTTCTACCAATTAAGTCTCTAGGAGATTCTAAATAAACTGCTGAGAGCATTTAAATAAAATCGAACAAAAAATAGTCATCTCAACTTCACGATGAAGTCATTACGGTTTAAAGAAGCAGTTCTCTTTCAGAAGTGCATTTAAAACACGAAGTACTTGTTAACGCAACGGCGTGTGTCAAACCGTAAACGTGTGAACACATAATCAACCGCAAACAATTATGCAAATGTCATACACTTCGTCTCGCATTGACTAGAACAATTACACCATGTATGTAATGTACGTACTGGTTTCGCATATATACATATGGATATGTTACTGTATTATTTCATTTTTCTTACTCCTATATATTGTGTGTGTAATATAAATTCTTTGTTATTTTTAACTGGAGAATGGCATAGTATCACAGGTACACGCTCCATTGTGAAAGAAAGATTACGTAATACACTCCATAAATCAGAACTCTCGTGGCAAAACGAATTCATGCGAGCCACCAACGGGTATTAGGAACAAATAAACGGATTCGCTTTTTAGGTGTGCATATACAGAAGGATTCGTAATGCCGTTAATCGACTGTCGTACTCCTATAATTAGTTTCCTTTTCGAGGCAGCGTCTCAAAGTGTGATATTATGAAAGACACTTGAATAATTAATACTAAAATAAATATATAAAGCTGTGGGTTAATTTTGATTGATTACGAATTTGTTGGTGTTACGCTTGCTTTGAAGGCTAATGAAGGCCCCACGTTAAGTAACCAATTACTTTAAACATGGCTGGCTCAATGGAGTAGTATTTGAAGGAAATAATACTAGGTCCTGCTATAAATTATTAACAGTTGGTCGGTTCCTAGACCAGTTATAGTGTAGCAATGAATAAAATAAATTACTAATACGAGGGTGTAGCTATTTAGGTATTTGAAACTGACAACGTTAGCGTTACTAGGCGTCATTTGACATATCCATCTAAAGTTTTACATTTTTGACGACATATGTACTCAGAACATTTTGTTATACGGGTTGTCTAGTTTCCTTAAAATTCCATCTCAGTCAAAAAATGGAATTAACTAGTGAAAATGTTAGTGCGATTACACTAATGAACTTACTGTAAATGGCAACTAATGAGTAGAGCAGACCAATTTCCGTGCGCGCCATGAGCGCCGGTATGGGAGTGTAATTCGTAATATATAGAATATGCGATAGAATAGGGACGCAACATGAGCTTGTTACCGATATAAGTATAGAAGTAGAGACATTTATTCTATTAGAAATAATTAAATATACATTTGGTTTTCTGCTATTAAAGTAATATGCATAAACACACGAAAAATAAGAATAGTACATATTATAGCAGCGTTGTATGTACCTATAAATAAAATGGAAAATGTATGAAATCAGTGATTGTGTGCACGACAGAGGATTTAAAAAAACACCGTTTTAAGCGTCTTCCAAGGATTGACAAACTGGAGAAACTCGATTGTATATTTTCAACATCAAGTGCGTTTCTAAGATTATTTCTGAAAAACATGTCCGCCGTGAGGAAAAAATATGTTTCTATTCGGAAAACGAGCGTTCTACATCTAATGATGTTATATTCGCATAATCAAAATACTTTTTTAGGTAACTTAGCGCATCTGTAGACGTGCCCTCACAAATACGTGTTAAGGTGTCAAAATCTGCATTTCTTTCTAAAAAAACACTTTCAAATTTAATTAGAACACTTTCACTTTTTGCGTCTTCTACAGCACACAGTTGTGCGTGAACATCTTTAACGATTTGCAGTGATTCCTCTAACGACAGCGACGAATTTTCTAATTTTGTTATTGCTTCTTCTAGTCCCAAGTAATTCTCACGAATACTTTGTAAATCAATTTTAATCTGGGCATCTTGAAATTTTTTCTGGCTTGTATTGATAGCTGCACTTTCTTTCGGATTGAATGATAAAACCACGCCCGTAACCATGTACCCCAACGTGTTAGAATCGGCTGTGGTGGCTCAGGGGTATGGGGACAAAATTCGTGAAATTTACGAATACGTTTTGGAGATTTCAAGAATACTGCCTTTGTACTCGATAATAAAGCATCTACCTCTGGATAACATCTACGAACCTGTTCTGCCACAAGGTGTACAGCATGGAGTTTACAAGTAATATGTAACAAGTTAGGACAATATTTTCTAAGAGACCGGCCTACAGAACACATGGTTGCGGCACCATCGGTCATAAACATTAATACTTGGTCTTCCGAAAGTTTAAATTTTTCCAGAGTATCTAATAGCATATCTGAAATTTTTTCGGCATTACATTGTTCTAGTCGTCTGGATGCTAATAAAATTGAAGACGTTGGTTGATGTGGTTCCATATTACGCGCCGTCACATTAACTACAGATTGTTTTTTACTGTCAGTTCCTTCGTCCACACATAACAACAGTTTTATATTTTTCAGTTCGGCTTTGATTTTATTTTCAACCTGTTTACGCACCGATGGTAAATTCCTTCGTAACGTTGTCGTACTCGGTAATGTTTGATTCGCGTATATATTCCAAAATGAAATAAATGAATCATTACTTAACAAGGTAAACGGCAGTGTACACACAATCATAGTTACACATAGTTCATGTATAAACTGTTGTCGATTAATATTGTTGTTATTGTGCTTCGAACTGCTTACGTGTTCTTTACAATGTGTTTTTGACCAACACATTAGATATGTATTGCACACTAAACATTTAATTTTTGAGCCATCGTATATTAAGTTTGGGAAATCCATAATAAACTTATTCACTTCGTCTGACAACGGTCGTTTTCTCGATTTATGTGGCGACGACATTTTATTACGTATGCTTACACTTACATGCAGTCTAAGCAAGTACCAAACACATATTGAATGCTTTTTATTAGTTCTGATGCAATACAATCGTCCTCACATCGGCGCACATGGCGCGCACGGAAATTGGTCTGCTCTAATAATCATTACTTCTTTTAAAGCATAAGCGCATGTTTAATAAGGGCATAATTTAATAGTTTATTTTGCATATTTGCATGTATTTTAACTTTTTTAGTGTCTAACTATATGTCATATTTTGCTATTCCCTAGCTCATCTAACTTTCAATAATTAGAATATAAATTATACTTTCATTACTCAACTAATTCTCTTATGAAATCATGAAATACACAGAGCTGAAATCTAAAATAGGCGCTTGGCTTGCTCTGTATATTTCTTATCCTATTGTTATTACTCTTTCCATATCTAGATCGCGATAATATCTCTTCTCGAAACTGAATAATTGAAATTGAAATAGGATCTCATTCATTACAAAAAAAAAACGTAACTCTATTCATTTAGAAAAGAATAATAGTAAATCGTAAGTGGTCTACGCCAATTTTTATCAACCTGTTACACAGTTCTGTTATTACTATTTAAAAATCTGACGGGTTGATCTAGATTAGCGATTCGATATCGCTCCAAATAAGTTTTATGGGAAAACACTTGGGCACATATAAATCCGCATAATGTGCTTGCTGTCAAGTACAGTTACTTTATTCCGTAACTGCGCCAGGAAACCTTGAAGGTCACGATTTCGCGGTATACCTACTTCGATTCCGAGTAAAAGTACACACGGTTATACACACAGGCTGAGTAAAATTTATTGTCGTGTTTCATTGTTAAAATCAATTGGTTGTATTTAGCTTGTTAATAGACAAAAAAAAATAATTGGTAATTATGTGGAGAAGGCCATACGAAAATAAATTTAACGGTATTCTTTACTTTTTCTTCTCCTTTTGAATGATATTAAATGTTAACGTACACTCCCGTTTACGGAAGGTTAAACACAGGTAAATTAATAAAATGCAGAAAATAAAAACTAGGTTTAATTAAAAATAATAGTTATTTATGGTACTAGTGTGTTATATATCAAATAACACACGAAATCTCAAACTTTTTTCAAGTGTGTTATGGTTAGAGAATGCAATCCCGAGCATGTTTTAAGCATGTTGTTTTCGCGGGATTATGCTTCAAAAATCCCGTAATCCCGGGATTAGACTATGTGGTTTCTAATTGGGCTCAAATGAAAAAAAAACTTAAGTAATTTCTTAAAAATTATTTATTTATATTGTTACACAACACAATACACAATATACTAAAATAAGGAACAAAAAAGACAATACAAAAAACTATTTAGAATTTCGAAAATACAATCGCAGAAATATCAAAGCATCCAATGTTTGACTTCCAAGCCTGCTTCGTAGTTTATTGCCAACATAAGCAGCAGCTGAAAACGCTCGCTCAGGTTCTACACTGGTTGGAGGAATAGACAATAGATATTTATATGCTAATTCTAAGTGATATCCACGAACTCCTCCATTTTCGAACAGGCTCATTTTGCGTCTAATACTATTTACCAACCCCGATTCATTTTGTACTTCAGGATCTGGGGATTCCATGCTCTTATTAATTTCCAGCTGTAACTTTTTCCTTTAGTGTCAATTGGGGTTGGGAGGTTTGTTACCTTGGCTCATCATCTGTTTGTGATCCTGACCTTTCTTCCTCTTCCGTGTCATCTCGACTATTTAGTCTTTTAACAATACTCTTTATTTGCGCCCTCACTAAAGCCTGTGTAGGAACTGGAAATAAGTCAAGCCATTCCAAATCCGATAATAACTGATTTTCATCATCTTTTCGTGGATTTTGTAAATAATTCAACACACCAGTTAAATTATCATTTCGTCGTTGCTTTATACGTTCCACTAAGGATGTTTTCATTTTATTGGCGAGTGCTGAGTATTTGCTAGACAATTGTTTTATAAGAAATTTCAAAGCGGCATCAGCTGTGCATAAATTAGCATCTCGTCGACAGATTGCTTCTACTGTTAATTTAATTGGGGACACATCAACAATTTTATTTACCAAAATCAGCATCTTCTAAACGGATTGGATAATTGAGATCTATAAAAGCTTTTTGAACGCAGGTCTTTAAAAGAGAAAATCGTTCCAGCATGGTTAAAAGACTATTCCACCTGGTTTTACAGTCCAAAAGAAGTGACAGCTCTTTTTCATGTTCAATCTTCACATATTTTTGAAGTACTGTTTCATTTTTCAACGGTGATCTTTTGAAATACACTACAATTTTGCGGATTTTCTTTATCAGCTCATTAATGTTCTCTAAATTGTCATCATCATCGCTATCGTTCATATAATCAGCAGTCACAGCTGGTTCATTTATAGTATCATCTGAGTCTGAGGTAGGGCTGTCTTGGCTGTCTTGAAAATAATTCTTTATTTTATAAAGCACATCACAGACGGCCAAATTGATACCATGTGCGAGACACAGTTGATGTTCAGTGCAAACAAGCTGTCCCACCTTTATCATAACGTTCGGCCCATCGGTTACAGTAGCCACGATATCAGTTTCCAGGGAAATATCAAATTTACTTAAACGCTCTTTCAATATACGAAGACAATTTTTAGCCGTCATACTTACATGAATAGGAAAACGAGTCCTAAGCTCCAAATTGTTTTATATGAATGAACGTTGATAGCCATGTATCGTTTATTATTGATGTCCACTCGTCGAAAGATAGACTTAATCTTTCACCTACACTTTTCAAATGTTTTAATTCTACAGTTACTTGCTTTCTGATTTTTTCACTGTAATTCATAACATGCTTTCGAATTGTGACGGCTGATTTTGGCAAATCCGTGTATTTCGCTAAGAGCAATTTTCTCAAATCGTCTGAAGTTATGAATACACTGAATGGAAATCCATCTAATGCAATCATTCTTGCCAAAATATCAACCAGGCTATCGTCGGCACTTTTAGTAAAATAATCTTCTAACTTTCGTTTAGCTGGCGGCGGTGCTGTGTTGAGATTTTCAGAATCTTGACTTGTCGAAGTTGTTAAACGACTAAAATATTAATGTTATGTTTTTATGACAAATGTGTAATCCCTTAGTCGATCCACCCAAAGTCTTGAGAATGGCAGGGCATCGTTTACATTTAGCACTATTCCCGCCTTTCGCAACTAAAAAATAACTCCACGCTGACGACGTATCACTGTTTTTTTTTATGTTGAACAAAGTTTCCCGCCATTTAAAATAACTTTTTCAGATAATTTAAATGACGTAACCTGTAACCTTGTCGCTGGTAGAATAATAAATGAAAAAAGTAAATCCTAATAAGCGTTTTTATACTTTCGTACAGGGAATCGCAACAATATTATGATATATCATATGATCGGGTGATTCCCCTGTTGGCCCGTTGGGGAATTACTTTAACAGTATTGTATTGAAGTATGCCGGGCGGGGAAGTCCCTTCTAAGCTAGATATTATTTGAGTTGTACGTGTGTAGTTTTTTTATCGTACGGCGTACCTAGCATTGATTTTTTGTCTTTTTATAATCAGTGCCCTTAATATAATCTAGGTAAGGTCATTGTCAAGACGCAACGGATTACGGAATGCAAACTGGCAATCCCGAGATCAGCCAAGTACAGTCCCGGGATCAAAACCTGGCTGGGATCCCGGGATTCGGGATCTCGAGATTGTATTCTCTACTTGTGGTACATAACGCACAAGTGCCATACAAAATTGTATCCAACACCTCTAAATAACGCTTTAAATATGCATTTTTGAATACAACGACTTGACATTTGAAAGTGACAAAGTGACAAATTTCTATTATAAAAATTTATAAAGTTGGTAAGTGTGTAGTTACTATGGCGAATAGTAGTAGTAGTAGAAATGTAGTTACTATGGTGAATACATATTATAACCTAACTAGTGAGTTATTGGCTACTTTACTTATTCAAAATACCATAGTTATAGCTTTATAACATTGAGGTGTTGGATAATAGTTATTTATTGTACAAGTGTGTTATGTTACAAATAAGTCACGCGAGAAAATGTTTAGCTCACGAGTCCGCTAGGACGAGTGAGCTATTTTTCTCAAGTGACTTATTTGTAATTAATTTGTAATTATCCAACACCTCTTAAGATCCGTTCAAAATGGCTTTTAATGTTTTATAAATTTGACGTTCCATGTCAAATTTAAATTATAAATTTGACGTTCCATGTCAAATTTAAATTATAAACGACTAATGCAAAAAGTTCATATACAGTAATGCAGTTACTATGGAGAATAAATAATGCAAATCAACAAGCAAACAAAATTAGTGATTGATTAATAATAATTAGAGCTGAGGATGTTGGCGGTATAACCATGGTTATATCATGTAACCATAGTAAATTACTATGGTTACATGATATAACCATGGTTATACCGCAAACATCCTCAGCTCTAATAATAATAATACTGCAGTTAATAGTTGATGGTAATGGAAGAGTTGCAAGAGGCTGTTTTCATTCCGCTAGAAGTTAAGAAAGAAGCTCAAGCAGCATGTTATAAATTACTGCCAAAAAAATCGAAAGGATAATTGCGACAAAGAATTTCGTCATTTTGAAGAATGGAGAAAACAGCAAAGTATCACTGGAATTAACGAAGAAGTTATGCTGGCGTATTTCCATATTTATAGTAGGAAAATAGCACCTTCTTCATTGTGGACGAAGTATTCCATTTTAAGAAGTACTTTGAAAGTGTATATGAATAGTGACATATCGAAATACGGAAAACTGATTTCCTATTTGAAGAGTGAGGCAAGAACCCACAAGTCCAAAGAGGCGAAAATCTTGGAGAGGCTACATATAGAGAAGTTTCTGAATGAGGCTCCTAACAATAAATATTTGATGATGAAGGTATTATTTATTTTCTTATATTTAATTCAAAGTATTTATTCATTATTCGTTCGTGTATTCTACGCAGGTTGCCTTAATAATGGGTATATCAGGCGCGTGTCGTTGTGATGAAATAACTAAGCTGAAAGTTGACGATATAGAAGATAAAGGAGGATCCTTGTATGTTTCGATACCTGACACAAAGACAAACGTATCTAGAAGTTTCACTGTTATGGCAGAAGGATTTACAACAGATATTCTTGACCTCTACAGAAAATATGTCTGTATGAGACCAAAAGGTATTCCACATGGCAGATTCTTCCTAAATTACAAGAAAGAAAAATGCACTATCCAGCCAGTTGGGATTAACACCATTTCTAAGATACCTCAGAAAGTTGCATCTTTCCTGAAACTACCAGAACCTCAATTATATACAGGACATAGTCTGAGACGTTCGCCAGCATCTCTTCTGGCAAACGCAGGAGCTGATATTACAATAGTTAAACGACATGGTGGGTGGAAATCGTCCACTGTGGCAGAAGGTTATATACAAGATTCAGTATCCAACAAGATTGATATAGACAGAAAGATACAAGGTCCAGACAGTCTAACGTCCTCGACTTCTGGTCATCAAATTTCTGTTCAGGATACTTCAAATACGTCTTCTAGTATAACTCTAAATTCGAATAACCTGAATGCAGAGTCAGATACAAAGAGGATTTCCTTCAACTTTAATATTAATGTAAATGTTAATTAGTTGCTATTGTTTACCCTTTAGAATTAATATAAATGTGTTAATACTATAGCAGTTTGAATGTCTCTATGCAATCTAAATTTCACCTTGTTTTATCTCACTAGTGAGATAATAGCTATTTATGGTATAAGTGAATAAAGACAAATTTTATCCACGAAAAAATTGTTTAGCGCACGAGGTGCAAGCCGAGTGCGATAATGTTTTTGAGTGGATAAAATTTGCTTATTCACGTGTGTCATACAAGATTTTTTCCAATTTTGCAAAAGTTTCAAAAAAATTTATTGATTAGGTAATTTATTTACATGAATATTGATTGTACTATTACTAATATGATGAAAGTTGACTCTATTTTCGTCAGAGTCAAGTACAGTGCAAGCTAAGTTGACTCTACTTTCGTCAGGGTCAAGTGCAGTGGAAGTTCCAGGCCTTTCATTTGAATTTACATCTGTACAAAATTTTTTTTGACGTGGACATTTTTTGAGCAATTGATTCGTCGATATACTGTTCTGCTACTGTTGTCAATAGCAGTGTGAATAAAGTGTTGATAGAAACATTTTATTCACTGTTTTAATTAATTTTATTCACCTTTATGATTAAAATGTTGTTTTAATAATGAAATTCAATATATGTAATGATCATTTTAATAAGTAAAATTGGAAAAATTATGTTTTTAACTCACTAGTGAGTTATAAGCTACATAATTTATTTAAAATCGCCATAGTTATAGGTCTATTATTAGGAGGTGTTGGATAATAGCTATTTATGGTATAAGTGAATAAAGACAAATTTTATCCACGAAAAAATTGTTTAGCGCACGAGGTGCAAGCCGAGTGCGATAATGTTTTTGAGTGGATAAATTAACTCCTATATAAAAATGTCCATATGCGGGTGACATTTTTGTCACTTTGACAGCGATAAAAACCTACATAGCTTTTTATCACCGATAAAAATGCTTCTTCCTCCGATAAAAATGCTTCTTCCTGTTACATATCTAGTAGCCCTGCATCACTTAATTTATTTTGGCAGCTGACAGGTAATAACTATTAAGTATCGTTGAACGTAAAATACGAGTCGGTTTGGGGAAATTTCAACAAATATCAAAAGATCAATACTGCAAAACACAAGAAATACAAAATCGTCAATATGGAGACAATTTAAAAAGTTTTATTCATGTCGTTAATTTATCTTGCCAAAAAACACTCGAGCTTTTCTTTCAATCGGATAAATTTCTTTTTAACTCAATATTTTTCCAATCAGTAATTTCGCTCGAAAAACTTACATTAGAAAAAATCGCTCGACTATCGTCTCGCGATTTTTTCATGTAAGTTTTTCTCGTCAAATTACTGATTGGCAAAATAATTTCGTTACAAAGAGAAATTTATCCGATAAAAAAAAAGCTCTTGTGTTTTTACTTATGATAAAATTTGCTTATTCACGTGTGTCATACAAGATTTTTTCCAATTTTGCAAAAGTTTCAAAAAAATTTATTGATTAGGTAATTTATTTACATGAATATTGATTGTACTATTAATAATATGATGAAAGTTGACTCTATTTTCGTCAGAGTCAAGTACAGTGCAAGCTAAGTTGACTCTACTTTCGTCAGGGTCAAGTGCAGTGGAAGTTCCAGGCCTTTCATTTGAATTTACATCTGTCAAAATTTTTTTTGACGTGGACATTTTTTGAGCAATTGATTCGTCGATATACTGTTCTGCTACTGTTGTCAATAGCAGTGTGAATAAAGTGTTGCTAGAAACATTTTATTCACTGTTTTGATTAATTTTATTCACCTTTATGATTAAAATGTTTTTTTAATAATGAAATTCAATATATGTAATGATCATTTTAATAAGTAAAATTGGAAAAAATATATTTATGCAATATTCGCTTTGTTCGTAGAACAATCAATGACACTTGCAAATGATTTATTATATTGCGTAACTAATACTTTGAACAGCATGTGTTCATAAGTGTATGAGTTTATGTGAGATCAAACACTCAAGTCATTGTCAATAGTCAATGTCAGGTTAGGTTTAAAATATGCTAAGCTCTTTCGGCCGTCTCACGATCAGGTTACTGATTTTTTAAATGGGGATGTCACTACCGAATTTTTTATGGTTAAAGTTATATAACAAAGATCAATAATATCAATCCCTTTAATAACAATAATAGTAATACATTTATATCCTAAAGGTAACTCTAATTACAAGAAATGCTAAATCAATATAAACACTATTCAAATAAAGGAAAAAATAACAATAATCGCAGCAGGCAACATATTTATGAAACATAACACAGGAGAACACAAGCAAGCAAAATAAAGAAAAACAAATAATAGTATTTTAAATATTGAGAATAAAACACAGCTATATTTCACTAATTTTATTAGAATATTTCTAACATATATTGATGTGTACTTTGATATCCAAAATGGGCTCCAATTATCAAACGTGAATCGTCATACACACATATTTATAGTTTAGACTCTTATAAAATGATCTCAGGGTTTCGTTTTCAAAAGCGGTTCTTTGCAACTAGGCCTAGTGTCCAATGTAATAAGGAGAGAAATAAATACGATAGGATATTAAATTTAATACATTTATTATGCATAACTTGCAAAAATATACATTATTTTTCAACGTGATAAATATCATCAATTATTTTCCTTTCAAGATAAAACATGGCATGTAAATCTTTATATCTAACCAAAATACACACATATCTAGATATCTAAAAACATGACTTTGAAAGTCTTTGTTTGTTAATAAATCTTCTAAATACACATGTGTATCACCTTAGACCAGTGAGTGTAATACTCTACAAAATACCAAAGTATGACACAGTGTTTCTACTTTAAATTAATAAATCAGCGAAGCTTATAGATTTTATAGGTTTCCAAAATGGTAATATTTTTTTTAAAGGAAATGTGTTATTTCATATTCATGTGACGAGAATTTACCTACCACATGAGATACTTAATATCACACGATTTGTTCTATTTGGAATCTCAATTATTTAATGAAGATTTTAATTACGTGAGACCTTACTCTACTTGCGATTTAAAAGACGTTTGTGTTATTTCTTCCGTTATAAAAACAAAAATTAGAATTAATTCACGATCAGTCAAATATGAATATATATATATATATATATATATATATATATATATATATATATATATATATATATATAAAGCGTTCAAATAAGCTTTGCCTCTAGTAGGCCATTCCTTTAAAAACGTATGATTATTAATAATTTAAATTTGCATTAGTTGTCAATTAGACAGATGCATAGTTGACAAAAATTGCTTTGTAATTTAAAATTGATTTAACATGGTTTTTACTATACAACACAAATCATTCATGCTAGAATCTTATTTTCGAAACGGACGTAAGATTGACGGACAATGGCAGTATTCTCTTCAAGATTGTTTAGAAGAATTTAGAAATGAGTTCCCTAACGTCATCTTTGATTATGACAGTTTTCGTCACACAGTGACACATTCTGTTATGGTTTTCAGAGAAACAGGGAGTGTTAAACAGAAAGAAGGCGCAGGTCGGGCGAAAAAGCGTACAGAAGAGCTAGTTAATAATGTAAGAGAAATTATAAATAATGCACCAAGAACTTCCGTACGAGCATTATCACAACAAGTGGGTGTGTCAATTGGCACATGTCATACAAATTTGAGAAAGGACTTACATTTATTTCCATATCACATGACCTGTTATCAAGAAATCAAGGAAATCGACTATCCCAGAAGAATAACGTTTAGTCAGTGGTTCTTAAATAATTTTGATAATGACCTTCTTGACAACACCTTTTTTTCTGATGAGTCATGGTTTTATCTGAATGGATATGTGAACTCACAAAATATGAGGATGTGGACTAATGAGAAACGACATAATTTTTTTGTTGAAACCGCACTTCATCCGCAGAAAATTGGTGTATGGTGTGCGATTAGTCGAAGGAGAATTATTGGCCCTATTTTTTTTAACGGAACCTTAACAGGAGAAAGGTATCGACAAGAAATTATTATGCCATTTATCGAACAGCTTGACGACGAAGAAATAACACAGGGTTACTTTCAACAAGACGGAGCTAGAGCACACACAGCAGGTGAAATAATTAATATTCTGCAGCAATTTTTTCAAAATCGGTTGATAAGTTTAAACACTGAACATGAATTTCCACCAAGATCTTGTGACATTACCCCATGTGATTTCTTTTTATGGCCATTCTTAAAGAACTCAATTTATCAAGTACAGATACCTGATCTTGCAGGCCTTCAAATCAGAATTGCTGAAAGAATTAATGGAATTGACAATGCGATACTACAAAACACTTTTTCCTCCATTAGAAGAAGATGTGAGAAATGTTTCGAACAAGGTGGTGGACACTTTGAACAATTTTTATAAAATTTTGCTTGTTTGTTGGAAATAAACATATTTCATTCACTTAAAAATGTTCGTTTTATTATTTTGACATTTGTCATTTCAATCAAATATCTCATCTCATAACCAACAAAATTCCTATTAAAATTAGTAACAAGCTAAGACATAATCATAATTTCCAAGGGCTACTTTGAGGTAAAATTTATTTGAATTCTTTGTATATATATATATAATATATATATAATAACTTCGTGACCTTGGTATGATATGGTAAATCTAATCAGTAGGCGATTAAAGGTCTGTATATTACTTCAAAATATATGTATTTAAAAAACTCTACATGTTTCGGCGGTACGCCTTTATCAAGAGGATACAAAATATAAAATGACAATTTATATTTTAGACTTTTTATTGGTTTAGCGACCTTTTATTGAATTTTGATGTTTTATTCTACGACGTTTCGAGTTTTATTATTATTCAGTCTTTTTCAAGTAACTAGAAACAAGAATTAATACAATGAAAACATGAGAACTGTGTTTTCTTTTGTGAGACTGAATTAACAATTAAATTAACAATTAAAATTAAAATTAGATTAAAAACTGAAGCCACACGATCACCTAGCAAGGCGTAGATTCGGTGAATGTGTCCAAAACAAGATAGCCGTTGATCCCGATTTTCATAAGCGAATTAAAATATAGCGATTACCGATTAAATTAACAATTAAAGTTAAAATTAAATTAAAATTAGATTAATGATAAGTAAGGAAAAATTAAAGAGATTACATCTGTATAAATGAATTGGAAATTTGAATTAAACTACAAATACAGTAAAGAAAACATTGAATGACAATAAACTCACCGTTTTTTTTGTTGGGTTTCAAAAACACGCATTCTGTGCAACATGTGTTATCGGGGACATCCGAGATCTTTTTTTATTAAGGACCGACCGCACTGGTTCGAATATTGTAAGTGTCTGTGTCTTTGGTTCAGAGAGGTTAATTTCTGTTCTATTTTGGAATTAGCAAAGTGGTCAGGACCGTGTTTAGGGGTATATAGTTAAAGTATTTACAAATGGGAACTAATAAAAAAAATTTTTGGTTTGTGTTTGTGTGTGCGGGGGGGTTTTGATTTTATCTATTGTTTAATGAGTGGGTAATAGAGTTTAGAAAGTCCATCAATTTCGTTTCTGTCGTTGATTGTTCTGCTTTTTTTGAAAATATGGATCATTTCTAAGACCTCCCTAGCTTTTGCATTCTTTTTCTGTGTTATTACACAGCAGAACAATCAACGACAGAAACGAAATTGATGGACTTTCTAAACTCTATTACCCACTCATTAAACAATAGATAAAATCAAAACCCCCCCGCACACACAAACACAAACCAAAAATTTTTTTTTATTTCGATCCCTGACTGGCTGTCCGAGTAGGTTTTCGTGGTTTTCCTTCTCGTTTAAGGCGAATGCCGACAGCTTAACATCTTAACTCGCTCCACGGGCGCATACATAACGATAACTCATGTCTTGCGTTTCCCTGTTTTTGTTGTATATCGATTTTAGAATACTAAGGCATGATTTATTATTATTAAATTGGAATGTATCTTTGAATAGTTTTATTCATAGCAACTACAAATGTATAAGTATGATATTAATATACTGTCATTTATATTTTATATTCCTTGAAAAAGGCATCATTTGCCGAAACATGTAGGATTGTTTTAAATATATACATTTTGTAGTAAAACCAGACTTTAAATCGCCAACTAATTGAATCTACCGTATATATATATATATATATATATATATATATATATATATATATATATATATATATATATATACCTAGATTTTAATGTATAAACTTAATAATGTAATTTTAATTAATCGTAAGAATCGTAAGAAAACCATGACAACTTCACGTATATAAAAATGACAGTAATATAATGTAATTTTTTATAATTTAATATACTTTGAAAAAGGCAGTAATTTCTCAAACCTGTAAGAATTAAATTATTTTAAATATATACAAATTGAAGTAAAAAACCGACCTTAATAAATCGCCGAATAACAAAATCTTCTATATATATATATATATATATATATATATATATATATATATATACATATATATAATATTTTCGTGACCTTGGTATTATATGGTAAACTTAATCAGTCGGCGATTAAAGGTCTGGTTTATTATATTTTTTGAATATATATACTTTGAAGTAATAAACCAGACCTTCAATCGCCGACTGATTAAGTTTACCATATATATATATATATATATATATATATATATATATATATATATATGTATTTATATATATATATATAATAACTTCGTGACCTTGGTATGATATGGTAAACCTAATCAGTAGGCGATTAAAGGTCTGTATATTACTTCAAAATATATGTATTTAAAAAACTCTACATGTTTCGATTTATATTTTGTATTCTCTTGATAAAGGCGTACTGCCGAAACATGTAGAGTTTTTTAAATACATATATTTTGAAGTAATATACAGACCTTTAATCGCCTACTGATTAGGTTTACTATATATATATATATATATATATATATATATATATATATATATATATATATATATGTGTGTGTGTGTGTGTGTGTGTGCGTGTGTGTGTGTGTGTGTGTGTGTGTGTGTGTGTGTGTGTGTGTGTGTGTGTGTGTATGTGTGTGTATGGGTGTGTATGAATGCGTGTACTTAATGTAGTGTTCAATAATAATGCATTTCACATTTGCATCTAAATAACCCAACAGTAGTGATTTAATGTGTGAGTCACACATTCTGTTTATGGCAACTTGTCGGGTAGGCTTTCCAATTCACAGTCTGCCCTCCCGTTTCATTGCACTTATTGGCGTTTATCAATCACCATCTCGCATGAGCAAGAAATTGACCGTATGACAAGAACAGCTACCGGTCCGGTTAAGTATACATAACCCTTTTTTTGTTTAATATACATACATGTATATACATATATATTTATTTATAAAAGTGAAAGTTTTGTCAATGTTTTATGTAATGTGACATTTCAGTCTTACACATTTTTTACGTACGTTACACAGTTATTGAATTTAATATTATACAATTTAACTAAAACGGCTCTTAATGCGATTTCTATCTAACTTATAAGAGTGTGTTAAGTAACATGTGTTGTCCATTTATATATTATGTATTTAGAATTTGACCGTAGGAATTTATTCGTATCTTTCCAATTCACTTGAATTTTAATACGTATTAGATCACGTTTATTAAAAGCACTAACGTAATGACAAAGTTTTATAGCTAGTATTTCAGTGAATTAATTTTAAAAAAAGATGACTTTACACCTTTTTTGCGAAAGTTGTCTATCAACATTTATTTTATACATGAAAGAATATTAGTATTTTTTCTTTTATATTTTATATCTCATCAATTCTTATTAGGTTTTATAAATAGATTTGATTCATTTGAAATAATTTTAAGAAACACGTAAAATGTATCGAGTTCAACAAAGTAACTTTTTATGATAAACGAAACAAGAATTGACTATAAATGATTGAAACATGTGTTATTAAGATGGCAACAGTTCTGAAAATTTACGTTGACATGTCTGATTTTTAAATTAAAATTTGTCAAAAAGTTTAGCAAAATAAATCATAATCAAACAAATAAATAAAACTATTTGTTAGTTACTTTCATAATAGTCTTTAATGTCGAGCAAAATACAAAATACAAAATACACTAAAAAAGAGGGAACGTTTTCTGGAAATTTCTGTGAGGGAAGAAATTTAGGTTTTGAAACTTTATATGCTCTCTGTATATAACATATATATATAGGTATATATATGTATATATATATATATATATATATATATATATATATTAAGTCAATAGTTTTCGCGGTCTTTTGTTGTAACTTCAAGAACTCTCGAAATTACCATCGCAACGAGAAGATCCTCATGAAAAAGGTGAAATTGATGTAACCGAAACATCAGCAAGAAAGTTATCGTTCTCAGGACGAAATCATCCAAACGAGGCGAATTATCCCGAACAACAACGCTTCATATATATGTATATATATATATATATATATATATATATATATATATATATATGTAAGTGTTTAGATAATTTCTTAGCCGTGTTTATATATATATATATATATATATATATATATATATACATATATATATATACACAAGGTTAATTTTTCTTGGAATTCGGCTTATTGATAAATTATTCTTTAACTAAAAAACTTATTTTGACGTTTCGACATTTATTGTCTTCTTCGGAAACATATTAGGTGTATAAACAGTAATTAAAAATATGATAATTATGTATGTTGTATGGTGCTTACAATTTACACAGCTTTATACACATTGACTTACACTATACATACTAAGGAGGTCAACTAAACTTTAAAATTACCTGTTTGCTACATCTGTTTATTTTATATTTTTTCCGTTTACCCCATCATGTGATCTCATATGTTTAACATCATACAAGTGGTTTTAAAATAATTGAGTGTTGACATTGAAATTAAAATTGTCTTTATTTATTACAGAAAAATATAATTTTGACAAATTTGCAATTTCATTACGATCATTTACGGCGTTTTCTTCTTCTATATATATATATATATATATATATATATATATATATATATATATAGTTAATATATAGTTAATAATAAACTAAAAACAGGAAGCGGTCTGTAAATTAAAACTCATTTATTATTTAACTCTCTATATTTTGCAACTAATTTGTTGCTTCATTTCTTAACTCTATATTCTCATCTCTTGAAGGCGCAACAAATTTGTTGTGAAATACAGAGAGATAGGTAATAAATGAGTTTTAATTGACAGACCGCTTGTGCGTTTTTAATTAATTATTAACTAATATAGTACGGCCGATAATTCTTATAAGTCTGTTTCGGTGAGTATTTGATTTGTACGCGTTGTATATGATAAGGATATAATAACTGCTGTCGCAAGGTTTTGCGAACTGTGCAATGCAAAACACCACGAGAAATGCTACGCGTACTAGACGCAGAATTTTGGTGTACAATGGTCAAGATTTCCTCCTCGGCAACCAAAACAGCAACGGAAGACAGAGCCTAATTTTTTCATTTACAACAAAGTCTTGAAAGCCAACATTGAAGAAGAAATCACCAATTTGAAGCCAGATGTTTTGCGAGCATCAATTCAAAATGTCGTAAAACAAGCACAAATGTGCATGACCTCAGGAGGTGGTCATTTGACCGATATAATTTTTTCAAATTAATGTCATCAATTTTACACCTTCCAATAAACTTCCGCGAAGATAGAGGCTAGTCTTTTTCATTTCTAACAAAGTCTTGAAAGCCAACATTGAAGAATAAATCACCAATTTGAAGCCAGATGTTTTGCGAGCAACAATTCAAAATGTCGTAAAACAAGCACAAATGTGCATGAACTCAGGAGGTGGTCATTTGACCGATATAATTTTTTTCAAATTAATGTCATCAATTTTACACCTTCCAATAAACTTTCCGCGAATATAGAGCCTAATCTTTTTCATTTCTAACAAATTCTTGAAACCCGACATTGAAGAAGAAATCACCAATTTGAAGCCAGATGTTTTGTGAGCCAACAATTTAAAATGTCGTAAAACAAGCACAAATGTGCATGAACTCAGGAGGTGGTCATTTGACCGATATAATTTTTTTCAAATTAATGTCATCAATTTTACACCTTCCAATAAACTTTCCGCGAACATAGAGCCTAATCTTTTTCATTTCTAACGAAGTCTTGAAAGCCAACATTGAAGAGAAATCACCAATTTGGAGCCAGATATTTTGCGAGCAACAATTTAAAATTTCGTAAAACAAGCACAAATGTGTACCAACTCAGGAGGTAGTCATTTGACCGATATAATTTTTTCAACTTAATATCATCAATTTTGCACCTTCCAATAAACTTTCCGTGAAGACAGAGTCTAATTTCTTTCATTTTTAAAAAGTCTTGAAAGCCAACATCGAAGAAGAAATCACCAATTTGGAGCGAGATGTTTTGCGAGCCACAATTCAAAATGTCGTAAAACGAGCACAAAAGTGCATCAACTCAAGAGGTGGTCATTTGAGTGATTTTTTCAACTTAATGTCATCAATTTTACACCATTAAGTAAACTTTCCGTGAAGACAGAGCCTATTTTTTTTCATTTCTAACAAAATGCCATCCAATTCACATTACGACATTACTTTTCCCCCACCTTGTATATAGATCGCAGATATCACAATGATGTAGAAAAGCGCATTTTATTTAACTTATTAAAAGGAATTTTCTAATTAGATGTATAACACAAACGAGGCGAAATAGAATTCTAGAAGACAGATATGTGTAGTGTACGAGGTTAGGATATCCTTAAAATCTATTATACGTGCACAAGGAACTCGACAACAACAGCAACAATTTCTAAACTCAAACACATTACAGATGGAATATCAAGTATCTGAAGACAAAATTATAGGCTTCCTTAACAGGCAATTTATATGCTTTAACACTGAAAACGAAGCCAACACTCTTATTAATTCGTTTAATTTTTTTTATTTTGTGTTTCGCAGTTTCCTATATTCTCGCCGGATAATTTTAGGAGAAGTCAAGATAGACGATTAGAATACCTAGTGTTAACGGCAGCGACTACAGAGAAGCGATGCGGCGCAGAATATAGTGTTAGATATCGGTCATAAATGTCAAGGTGGTATCCAACCGCCGGGTCTGGTCTCTTAACTCTCCCTACCAAATGATACCGACTGGTGGAAAGAAAATTTGCATAAGCGATAACGTAATGCACTATTATTACAATATTATGATTATAGGTGTATCTGACGTGCGAAATATAAGGTAATGGGTAAAAACGGGTGGTGTGTGAAGTAAATTGATAATCTCGGGTGTATAAGCGGACAAGAGTGTTCGTTTAATGTAGGTAGGTAGTGATATAGATGTGAATGCGAAATTATTATGTCGTGCGATAACCTTGCCTACAGCTAAAAAATATTAGCTTGGTCACGATTTTATGTATCTAAAATGGACGATAATGTTGAATAAAAGTTGATCTTTGTCGAATAAAATGTAATGGATTACTAGGGATATGTGATTTTTTTATTCACTATTTTCAATCAATTAGTTCAAATGCTAAATAAAACTGGTCTACACATGTTTTTAGTACATAGTTAATATTTATAATCCCTTTAGAGTGTTAAGATTCTTGCTCTTCTATTCAACAACAATTTTACACACCGGCAGCGAAACTCGGATGAAATTATCGGACCCTTTTAAATTGTAAAGTGTTTGATGCTGTTACTATAGTCATATTACGAGTCACCTTTTATATTTTTACAAAATCGGGGAAGAAAACAACATTTTTGGGAACAAAGTATTTTTTTGTTTTTCAAAATATTCGCCTTTATGGTCTAAATACTTTTGCATACGTACGAACAAGTTCTCAAAACATTTTTTCCACTCTGAAGGTTGTATCTCAGAAGCATGGTTTTCAAAGGCTTCGACTGCTTCTTGGGGTGCTGAAAATCACTGTCCACGCATTTTTTGTTTCACAGTTGGGAACAAAAAGAAATCATTCGGCGACAAGTCAGGTGAATATGGACAATGAAACAGTACTTCCACACTTTTCTCCTCCAAATAGTCAACTGTTAGACGTTCTGTATGGGAACTCGCATTGTCGTGATGAAGAATAATGCGACGTTTTCGGTTGTTCTTTCTGATTTCGTCTATAACTTTTGGCAAACAAATTACTGTATACCATTCAGCGTTAACAGTTTTTCGATCCTCTAAAAGAATTGTTACGATGTGTCCCTGTACAGCCGAGGAAACAAGCAATCATTTTCTTAGAAGTGCTCCTTGCACGAACAATTTTTGTGGGGTACAGTTCGTCTTGGAACACCCATACAGTAGATTGCTGCTTGATTTCCAGCTCATACGCATATATCCATGTTTCGTCACCTGTGACGATGTTGTATACGGATTTTGCGGTTCCTACGTCGAGTTTTTTGCGCATCTCTTTACACCAATTGACACGAGCTGCTTTCTGTGCTTCGGTCAAGTTATGTGGAATCCATCTGGAACATATTTTTTTTACAAATAAATGTTCATGTAAAATCGAATGAATTGCAGTCTGCGATATGCCAAGAGATGCCTCTACCTCACTGTAAGTCACATGTCGATCGTGTTATATCATTTTCCGCACAACATCGATGTTTTTTGGAATCACAATAGTTTTGGGTCGACCTTTATGTGATTTATCACTCACTGAGGCACGACCATGACGAAATTCTGAAAACCAATTGCAAACTTCTTCTCTGATGGTGTTTCATTACTAAAAGTTGACTGAAACGATATAATGCATTCTTGTGGATTAAGCCTTTTTTATAATCGTAAAAAATCATCCAACTAAAACCTTCACGAGTAATCTCCATTATTTAACAAACTCACTGTCTTAAAAATGTCACCGTCAACAAACTACTGACTCAATTTCTAAGCTATCGCGGATTTCTCATTGACAAATGTCAAACTTTAAGAATATAGTGATTACATATGTCAAAAGCACCATCTAGTGGTCGATTGTATAAATATAAAAGGTGTGCCTCGTAGATTCTAATTCTATCTAATTCTGAGTTGAAAGAATGAAAGAAACTCCGAATAGATGTATATCAGGTGACGATTTAGTGTTTAGCTTTCTTGTGAAGGGTGCTCGAAACAATCTTCCTGTTATTTTTTATCTGTCTTTCTTAGATTGTGGAAGTGAGCTACAATTGTTCTTGTCTTTAAAAAAGACGACAAAACCCCTATATCAAACTATCGTCTTACTGCTAGTCTTTCAAATTTCGCTAAAATATCGGGTAACCAAATAAGTTCGTGCGATTTTGGTACAGTGAAGTGCCATTAATATTTTTGAAGTACTTTAATATGAATTCTTCTTTTACTAGATACATACACATTTGATGACAATTATTTAATTCCTAGTTTTAAATAGTTGAAAATGGTAACGAATAAAACTTTAATGCGAGGTTGTCTACTCTGAGTACAAAGTTGGATTGGTGGCGTGAAAAATATGTAGTGCATTCGGAGATGATGCCGTAAGTGATCTAACAGCACAGAGGTGGTTCAAGAAATTTTCTTCGGGAGATCTCAGCTTGACCGATGAAGCACGCTCTGGGAGACCGAAGATCATTAACAACGAGGATATTCAACAGGTTGTGGACGAAAATTCAAGGACAACGTGCCTAGAGCTTGCAGAAAGAGTGTGAATGTGTGAGTGATGAAACCATTCGTTTGCACCTTCATCAGCTAGGAAAGACGTGGAAATTTAGCAAATGGGTCCCACATGGATTGTCAAATGATAACAAATTAAGTCATCTTAACATTTTTTCGGCAAACATTTCACGCAACAATAATGAACCATTTCTTGATCAGTTGTTAACCTGCGACGAAAAGTGGATATTGTACTCAAATTCTAAGCGTTCGTATCATTGATTGTCGCCTACTGATGCGCACACTCCAAAGACTTCCTTGCACCCAAACAATATTTTATTGTGTGTTTGGTGAACAACAACAGGAATTGTTCATTATGAGTTTTTGGAGTTTCATTAGCTGGACTTGGTGGACGAACGACATAAAAGGAGAAATTAAAAATAAAAAGAAATTGTGGAGAAAGTACTCAGCAAATAAGAAAACAGAGAAATACATAATGTAACAAAGGCAACAAAACGAGTAAAAGAATTAGTGTTAAAAGCAAAAGCAAATAAATGGAAAGAATTTGGCGATAGAATGGAAAGAGATAGCACTGGTAATCAAAAACTATTCTATAAAGTTTTGAAATCGGGCAGAAAATAAAAATCAATAGATGATGGAAGCATATACAATAAACAGTAAGAAATAATCACGGATGAAAGGGAGGTAATGAACAGATGGAAGGAATACTTTAAGGAGCTACTCTGCAGCAAAGGAAACAAAAATGAGGAGACTCAGTGGCGGCTCGGGGTAGTTCACATAGGGAGTGCATAATTTCAAAATTAAAAAGTGTAATACAAAAACGCTTACCCAATCCTTATAAATTTCACCGACGTACTGTTCCAGACAGGTACTGTTCATTGTAGAGTTTGTTTTGAGGGTATAGTAAATATTACACTACACAGTTTAATTACATCTGACGATAAACGAAGTCCATTTTACGTGTCTTTGACTTGCAGAACAGTTCTATCACTTTTTCATTAAAGTTTGGGAAATCATTTATACATTCTTTTCCCCAAGATAACATAGTAAGGGCATTTAATCTCTCTTCTTTCATTATATTTCTCAGGAAAGTTTTTATTCTCTTCAGCCGTGAAAACTAGCGTTCCGCTTCGGACGTTGTCATTGGGATTGTAATGACAATTTTTAAAAGCGTAACAACTTCATTAAAGGTGTCGCTTAACCCATCCAGCAGAAGATCTAGCAGACCTACAGCACCGACTTCTATATTTTGCCTAAATTCTTCTCTAGAATATAGAACGCTTAATTCAGTTCGTAGTCTGCTTTCATTGAGGCATAGATAAAATTTTACTGCTTCTTTAAGGCAATCTTCCGGAATTTTTTTTTGAAAAGAGGAGAACTGTTTAAAAGAAATTAAGTTTGCTAATATTAAGTGCCCTGTATATCGAAATCTAGTTTTTATTTCTAGCAAAATAATATCGCACACTTCAATAGTTTCCCTCCTTCTTTGGCTACAGTCAGTTACTCTTCGCCGCTTTGATGGTCGAGGAGTCAGTTCTGGGTCATTTTGTTTAACTAACTGATTATCTGTGTCAGCGATTTCGTTTCGAATTTTTCCAAAAGCGCGTTCAAAATGATCTAAATTATTCTTGATTTTTAATGCATCTGTATTGACATTTTGTAATTTATTAAACAATATGTCCACATGTGGCATAATTTTATGAAAGAAAGTTAACCAACAGATAAAATTTTCCTCCTCTAAAATTCGCAAATTGGCACTAGCTTGATGAATGGTAGTTTGTAAACTAGCTTCTCCCTCGATTTGTTCTAGAGCTTCAATTATTTCTTCTCGGTGCTCATATATTGTATTCACTGTCCTAGAATTGAAGTTCCATCTTATTTTTGAAGAACGAGGTAAGCTTTTTCTCTGAAGGAATTCTTCCAATCTTGCAGCTAGTTGTGGTGAAGTGGAGAAAAATGTACATAATCCCGTCAGATTGGCAAAAAAAATTCTGCAATTACTACTGCTCCATGTAGCATGTGACATAATTAGACTTGTCTGATGTTCATAACAATGTACAAAATTAGCCCTTGGATACTGGTCTTGGACATGTCTTTGCACGCCGTTAATAGCACCACTCATGACTGCTGTTCCATCATAGCTCTTTGCAATCAGTTTTTCTGGGTCATCAACAAGCAAACTAATTTCGTTAAGGATGGAGGCAGATAAAGAATTAGCATCATGTCCACTAGGCAGAAGAAATTTCCAAAATCTTTCGACCGGTATCGCGTTCACAATATATCTTAAAACAACCACCAACTGAAACTGATTGGACACATCTGTGGTTTCATCAGCTATCACAGACATGAAGTCGGTTGCTTTAATATCACTGGCAACTTGTTCATGATACACGTTCAACATTGCATCAAGCAGCTCATTCTGTATCGTTTTTGAAAATCCCTTAAAAACCGGTGCTGTTTGGATGTGATCTCTGAGAGATTTATCCAATTCTGCCGTAAAATTTATCAATTCCCGAAAAATGCCCTTGTTATTCGACGTTTGCTGTTCATCATGACCCCGAAGTGCCAGTTCAAACGCGCCACAAAATCTAATGCAATTTATTATTAAATTTAACACATGCCTATTTTTTGTTACCTTTTCATTGTGTTGTTGAATTGCTTTTCTATATGATGAATCTAAAACATTCTGAATGTTATTTTTTCCTTACATTCTTAGACTAAATATATTTTTCAAGTGCCCTTCGGAATTTTCATGTTTACTAATTTTAGCACTAAGATGAATTAAGTCTCTTATTCCGTTCTTTGACCAAGACGGTTCACCACCAAACAAAAGACACGGAAAACAAAACAAAGTATTTTTAATTTCACACCCACAAATCCAGTCATTTTTCTGATAAATATTCATTTTGAATTTTCTTATAACGTCTTTACCTTTAACAGATTGTTTATTTTATAAACATAATTGAGGCATCGGCCGTTTAAGATTTTTTACTGCGATTTTTTCATTATATATTAACCGCGAAAACGCGTTGTTCTGTAAAAAAGATACCGTATTCAATGTAACAACGCCCGAGAGCAGTCTGGTTCAGTTGCTCCAACACTATGTATTATACGACATTGAAGTACGGCAAAATACAGTTCTCCCCACCATCAATGTAATGTTAATGCCTTAACAGAGCAAGAGTTGGGCTTTGCTTAGTATATCTGTGACGACGATCTGTATATGTGCGTTGTTAGCGTGCCACGTTCCTCGTCAATAACTATGAATACATAATATATATAATAAATAAAAATACTTTCACAGTTAGTCGCCGCTTTGTTTGTTTTGTTTCATAATTCCAGGGGGTGCAATTGCTCACTTGCTCTCATTAAAGAGCCGCCACTGGAGGAGACTGTTATACAAAGTGGAAATATAGCAGATGAGGATACAGAATTTACTCTAGAAGAATTGACTGATGTAATGAAGAAACTGAAGAATGGAAAAGCTCCTGGAAGTGACAAAATAGTAGCAGAAATGATTAAGAACATTGGTGAAGTGAGAACAAAGATACTTTTGGAAATCATTAATATGGCGTGGAAATACGAAAATATACCAGAAGATTGCGAAGTTGCATTAATAACATCGGTATACAAAAAGGGAAATTATAGAGATTGCAATAACTACAGAGCTATAACGTTACTAAGCACAGTCGTTAAAATATATGAGCAGTTAATTAACAACAGGCTAAGACCGTTAATCAAACCAGTACTATTGGAATCGCAAAGTGGATTCAGACTCGGAAGGAGCACGCAAGATCATATTTACACTAAAACAAATAGTTAACAAAAGATTGTAAAAAGGGAAAAGGTATATTTCGCATTTATTGATTTAGAAAAAAGCCTTTGATAGAGTAACAAGGTGTGAAATATGGAAAGCTCTTAAAGAAAGGGCAGTCAACCAAAAAATAATACTAAATATCCAAAGGTTTTAAAAGAACAACATAAATTATAAAATAAGGCGATCCGAGGAATTTGTATCTCAAGATGGGTTAAGGCAGGGCGGAGGATTAAGTCCCGTACTGTTCATTGTATTTATGTACGATGTAATAAGACAATACTCAATGCAGAAGAACAAAATTCAAATTGGGTAAGGAATCTAGAGAGGATACAAATAGCTGAGGCAGCATTCGCAGATGACAGTACTAATAGTTGAAAATGGAAAGAACCTGCAAGAAAGTATAGATATATGGAACAAAACACTTAAGAAAAAGGAATGAGCACAAATAAAAATAAAACAAAAGTAATGACCATAGGTGAAGAACAACTAAATATTCAAATTGAAGTAATAAATATTCAACAAGTAACTGAGTTTCATTATTTAGGTGTCCTGATAGAAAACACTGGGAAAAATGAATCAGAAATTAATGAAAGAATTGAAAAAGTAACCAAATTATATTACGCAATGAATAAGAACTTTATTATGAAAAAAGAAATATCACGAAACACCAAGATAAAAGTATACAAAGCAGTCTACAGAGCAGTTCTGACATATGGATGTAAATCATGGGTACTTTAATAATAGACAAAAAAGCAAAATCCAGGCTGCAGAAATGAGATATCTTAGGAGAGTAAGAGGCGTAATTAGAAAGGACAAAATGAGAAATTCACAAATACGAGAGGAACTGGAGATACAATCGATAATGGACTTTATTGAACAGCGGCAACTACATTGGTGGGAACATCGACAACGAATGAGGGACACTAGACCAGTAAAGCTAATATTTGAAGCCAAAGTGCAGTGTAAAAAGAAAAGAGGAAGATCGTGACAAGTATGGGAGGAAGCCATTGGAAACAGCATCCAGAAGTGGGGAAAGAGCTGGAAAGAAGCAAAAACACTGGCCAGTCACCGAAGCTTATGGAAGAATTTTGTTGATAATTTAGATTAGAAATGTGCGTACCCGACACCTTTTAGGGTATATATATATATATATATATATATATATATATATATATATATATATATATATATTAGAGATCTACACATTACGCAAAAAATCTGGATCCTCGTTCACCATAGCCAAAATTCGTCCACACAAATCTAGCATGCATATCTTCGTTTGTTAATTGTCCAACCTGAATTCGGTACGGAAATCTACCTACGTCTTTAAACAATCATCGAAGCGACATATTGCTGATATTCAATTTCAAGGACGTTCGTCGAAGACTTCGCTCAGGTGACTCTAAAACCTGATTGACGACACGTCCACGATTCTCATTTGTTCTCAGTTACTGGCCTACTAGACCTTCCCTAGCATAATTGCGTTGCTTGGTGCTGCTTTATGAAATTGTCCATGATATTGTTCCGCCACTAACATCAAACTCGGCCCACCCTGATAGCAGTTTCCGTACGAGTTAAAATAATGTCCCACAATAAACGCTTCTTCCACCGTCGTGAGATCCATTTTCAACTCTAACCTCACAGCACAATGTTTTTTGCAGTTCTATGAACACATAACGCTGATACAATAATACGCCGGTAAGTAGACATGCGCATAAGAACGGCGCGAAATCCAGTACTGTATATTTTGGCGCATACCCTTTTAATCTTAACGAATAAATGTTCCTAAAGTATGCTAATGCGTAATTCGATTTCACAATTTATGTAATATTTCACATTACATTATCAGAAATCTTATTATTGCACTATTCACGCTTATAAATTGACATTTGTAAGAATTGAAAAGCTACTTTGACTTTTAGATGGAAACAAGATTTGCGCTTCCGCCGTTTTTTAAATTTTGAAATTTTTCATTATTCTTGGCATTAAAGATAAAAATATTTTATGTAAAAAACTGTCGAGATCAATTAAAAATCTGTTTCAGAAACAGATAGGAATTATTCAAATTTATTAAATGTTATGTTGAACATTATTATTAATATAGCGATAAGTCGGTCCAATAATTCTGCCCGAAATATCATGAAATATTAAAGTTTTATGTTTAAAAGGTTTGAGTTCATTTGCATCGGCATTTAAGATTAAAGTATTTACGCCAATAATATCATGCATTCTTTGATTTATCTCTTTATAAAAAATGCTTTACTCAAGATGGCAATTTTGTATACAGCTATTTTGAAAATTTCCAGATATAATGAAATCAAGGTCGAGTATACAGGATTACCAAGAAAAAAAAAATTGCGTCGCAACTCGAAAACAACTTGAGAAATTAACATAATTATGATATTAATAATCGACGAAGGAGATACTTGTTGAAACTTCATTATATAGATATAATAAAACACAGTTGTATAGTTTCAAAATAATATATATGCACTACATATGTTTCACCACACTGTGGCTTCATCAGGTGGATGAATATACTAATTCAAAATATTAATTAGATCTTATATATATCAATACAAAGTACAGAACTAATCTTATTCTAAGAGGGGGTGGACATGTATGAGTTTTAAGTTTAGTAGGGGGGAGTTATTTATGTCTAGTTGGTCATTTAAAATTATACCTAATTTATTATATTTGTTAATTTCTAAACTTTCTAACATATTAAGTTTTTTACTTTTATCTAGAACATGCAAAGTTTTAAAATTAGTATTGAATTTGTGATTATGTTCTAGGCAATGATTGGCAAAAGTTGAGTCTGTCTTCTTGTCTCTGTGGCTTCTTTCATGTTCCTTCATTCTAATATCAAATGTCCGTCCTGTTTGTCCGACATACACTTTTTTACAATCTTCGCATGTCAACTTGTAAACCCCTGAGTTTAATCTATTGTCCGTTTTATCTTTGTTGTTTTTTATAGCGTTTTGTAAGGAATTGTTGGTTTTGAATGAAATGGTCTCTTCTTTACTTGTTTTTATTAAGTTTCCTACTTTGTTTGAAATTGTACCGATGTATGTGATAGAATTATAACTGAATGTTTTATTGTTTTTTACTGTTGGGTAAATTGAAGATATCGTTTTAGATTTCTGTAGTTTTTTTAGAATATTATTAATTAAATTTATGGTGAAACCGTTATTTAGCGCTATAACGTGTATTCTATTTAGTTCTATATCGAAATTTTCTTTACTCAACGGGACGTTAATTAGTCTGTGAAGCATTGATTGATAAGCAGATAATTTGTGTGTAATGGGGTGAAACGAATTTGCGTGTATAGTTGTGTCTGTATGTGTAGGCTTGTGGTAGATAGAAAATTCATGTTTTTTAGTTGTGTGTGTTATAGTGAGGTCTAGAAAGTTTATGGATTTATTTTCTTCTATTTCAATGGTAAATTTGATGTTTGGGTGAATAGTGTTAATGTAATTATGTAGAGATTTTAATTGTCTGTCTGTACCGTTAAAAGAAACTAATATGTCATCCACATATCTTATCCAGTAAATACAATGTTTGAACAACGGGTGTTGGCTTATTATGTTTTCTAAATGATTTAAGAATATGTCAGAGAGTAACGAACTTAGGGGATTTCCCATAGCTAGTCCCTCTGTTTGTTTATAAAATTCATGTTGAAATTGACAATAGTTTTGGTTTAAACACATTTCTAGTAAATTTAAAAGTTCTATTGTAACAGTGGGATTGGTCTTGTTTTTGTTCAAATTTAAGGAGATTATGTTTATTACGTCCTGGGGTGGAATACTTGTAAATAGATTAGTGACGTCGAAAGATAACAATTTACAATTGTTAGGTAAATCTATATTTGAGATTTTATTTATTAAATCCTGAGAATTCTTAATTGAAAAGTTGGATTTGAATTTAGTATGTTCAAGGATAAGGTTTATTAAATATTTTGACAAATTTCTACATGGGGCTTTTACATAAGATACTACTGGTCGTATCGGTAAATTGTCTTTATGTAATTTAATTAGACCGTATAATTTAGGTGGTTGTGGGTTCATAATAGTTAATTTTGTTCTTAAATTATTATTAATCAGTGCTTCTGACTTATTTATGGTTTGTTTTAGTAGTTTTTGATATTTATTGGTGGGGTCGGATTTTAGTTTAGTGAAGGAGTTATTATTTATAAATTCTTGAACTTTCATTATGTAATCTGTCTCTGGGATCGCTACAACAGTGTTGCCTTTGTCTGCTTTGGTAAATATAATATTGTTGTCTAATGTTTTTTGTTTTATTGATTTTAGTGTATTGATATCTCTGTTATAATTATGGGGTGGTTTATAATTTTCAATAATGTTCTTTGTTATATATTTATTGGCAATATTATCTGTCTGTTTGCTTAGGGCTAAGTCTGCTTCTACCGCTAGGTTTTTTAGGTGTTTTTCATTGATGTTAGGATTCAGGTTAAATTTAAATCCTTTTGATATCAGATTCTTTTCTTTTGTATTAAAAGCAACGTTTGATAGATTTTTAAAACGATCATAGAAAGTTATATTGCTGTTATTGATATCCGGTGTTGTAGGGATGATATTTCGTTTTTTAATGAGCACAAGTTTGTCTAATTTGCTTTTTTGTATTAGGTATTTTTTATGGACTATGGGGTTGATTTTATTTTGAATAGCTTCGTACAATAGATCATACTCTAGGTTACTAAGTTTAAATGAAAGTTGTGAGTGCAGTACCTTGATATATGATGATAGACTATCCCTTATACTGTATAGTTTCTTCAGTTCTTCTTTTAGCCAAACTTTCTTTCCTGCCTCTATTGCTGAGAATGCTGCTCTACTTTTGTGGTTGGTTTTGATTACGATGTGTTTGGGTGTGATTTCTTGTTCTTTGCACTGATGTAGGAACCAGATGTTCTGCTCATTGATTTTGTATTTTAAACGTAGTTTAAAAAACCATTTCTCCTGATCACCATCACTGGCTAATTTTAAATTAATAATCGACGAAGGAGATACTTGTTGAAACTTCATTATATAGATATAATAAAACACAGTTGTATAGTTTCAAAATAATATATATGCACTACATATGTTTCACCACACTGTGGCTTCATCAGGTGGATGAATATACTAATTCAAAATATTAATTAGATCTTATATATATCAATACAAAGTACAGAACTAATCTTATTCTAAGAGGGGGTGGACATGTATGAGTTTTAAGTTTAGTAGGGGGGAGTTATTTATGTCTAGTTGGTCATTTAAAATTATACCTAATTTATTATATTTGTTAATTTCTAAACTTTCTAACATATTAAGTTTTTTACTTTTATCTAGAACATGCAAAGTTTTAAAATTAGTATTGAATTTGTGATTATGTTCTAGGCAATGATTGGCAAAAGTTGAGTCTGTCTTCTTGTCTCTGTGGCTTCTTTCATGTTCCTTCATTCTAATATCAAATGTCCGTCCTGTTTGTCCGACATACACTTTTTTACAATCTTCGCATGTCAACTTGTAAACCCCTGAGTTTAATCTATTGTCCGTTTTATCTTTGTTGTTTTTTATAGCGTTTTGTAAGGAATTGTTGGTTTTGAATGAAATGGTCTCTTCTTTACTTGTTTTTATTAAGTTTCCTACTTTGTTTGAAATTGTACCGATGTATGTGATAGAATTATAACTGAATGTTTTATTGTTTTTTACTGTTGGGTAAATTGAAGATATCGTTTTAGATTTCTGTAGTTTTTTTAGAATATTATTAATTAAATTTATGGTGAAACCGTTATTTAGCGCTATAACGTGTATTCTATTTAGTTCTATATCGAAATTTTCTTTACTCAACGGGACGTTAATTAGTCTGTGAAGCATTGATTGATAAGCAGATAATTTGTGTGTAATGGGGTGAAACGAATTTGCGTGTATAGTTGTGTCTGTATGTGTAGGCTTGTGGTAGATAGAAAATTCATGTTTTTTAGTTGTGTGTGTTATAGTGAGGTCTAGAAAGTTTATGGATTTATTTTCTTCTATTTCAATGGTAAATTTGATGTTTGGGTGAATAGTGTTAATGTAATTATGTAGAGATTTTAATTGTCTGTCTGTACCGTTAAAAGAAACTAATATGTCATCCACATATCTTATCCAGTAAATACAATGTTTGAACAACGGGTGTTGGCTTATTATGTTTTCTAAATGATTTAAGAATATGTCAGAGAGTAACGAACTTAGGGGATTTCCCATAGCTAGTCCCTCTGTTTGTTTATAAAATTCATGTTGAAATTGACAATAGTTTTGGTTTAAACACATTTCTAGTAAATTTAAAAGTTCTATTGTAACAGTGGGATTGGTCTTGTTTTTGTTCAAATTTAAGGAGATTATGTTTATTACGTCCTGGGGTGGAATACTTGTAAATAGATTAGTGACGTCGAAAGATAACAATTTACAATTGTTAGGTAAATCTATATTTGAGATTTTATTTATTAAATCCTGAGAATTCTTAATTGAAAAGTTGGATTTGAATTTAGTATGTTCAAGGATAAGGTTTATTAAATATTTTGACAAATTTCTACATGGGGCTTTTACATAAGATACTACTGGTCGTATCGGTAAATTGTCTTTATGTAATTTAATTAGACCGTATAATTTAGGTGGTTGTGGGTTCATAATAGTTAATTTTGTTCTTAAATTATTATTAATCAGTGCTTCTGACTTATTTATGGTTTGTTTTAGTAGTTTTTGATATTTATTGGTGGGGTCGGATTTTAGTTTAGTGAAGGAGTTATTATTTATAAATTCTTGAACTTTCATTATGTAATCTGTCTCTGGGATCGCTACAACAGTGTTGCCTTTGTCTGCTTTGGTAAATATAATATTGTTGTCTAATGTTTTTTGTTTTATTGATTTTAGTGTATTGATATCTCTGTTATAATTATGGGGTGGTTTATAATTTTCAATAATGTTCTTTGTTATATATTTATTGGCAATATTATCGGTCTGTTTGCTTAGGGCTAAGTCTGCTTCTACCGCTAGGTTTTTTAGGTGTTTTTCATTGATGTTAGGATTCAGGTTAAATTTAAATCCTTTTGATATCAGATTCTTTTCTTTTGTATTAAAAGCAACGTTTGATAGATTTTTAAAACGATCATAGAAAGTTATATTGCTGTTATTGATATCCGGTGTTGTAGGGATGATATTTCGTTTTTTAATGAGCACAAGTTTGTCTAATTTGCTTTTTTGTATTAGGTATTTTTTATGGACTATGGGGTTGATTTTATTTTGAATAGCTTCGTACAATAGATCATACTCTAGGTTACTAAGTTTAAATGAAAGTTGTGAGTGCAGTACCTTGATATATGATGATAGACTATCCCTTATACTGTATAGTTTCTTCAGTTCTTCTTTTAGCCAAACTTTCTTTCCTGCCTCTATTGCTGAGAATGCTGCTCTACTTTTGTGGTTGGTTTTGATTACGATGTGTTTGGGTGTGATTTCTTGTTCTTTGCACTGATGTAGGAACCAGATGTTCTGCTCATTGATTTTGTATTTTAAACGTAGTTTAAAAAACCATTTCTCCTGATCACCATCACTGGCTAATTTTAAATTAATAATCGACGAAGGAGATACTTGTTGAAACTTCATTATATAGATATAATAAAACACAGTTGTATAGTTTCAAAATAATATATATGCACTACATATGTTTCACCACACTGTGGCTTCATCAGGTGGATGAATATACTAATTCAAAATATTAATTAGATCTTATATATATCAATACAAAGTACAGAACTAATCTTATTCTAAGAGGGGGTGGACATGTATGAGTTTTAAGTTTAGTAGGGGGGAGTTATTTATGTCTAGTTGGTCATTTAAAATTATACCTAATTTATTATATTTGTTAATTTCTAAACTTTCTAACATATTAAGTTTTTTACTTTTATCTAGAACATGCAAAGTTTTAAAATTAGTATTGAATTTGTGATTATGTTCTAGGCAATGATTGGCAAAAGTTGAGTCTGTCTTCTTGTCTCTGTGGCTTCTTTCATGTTCCTTCATTCTAATATCAAATGTCAAAAAAAAAAAAAAAAAAAAAAAAAAAAAAAAAAAAAAAAAAAAAAAAAAAAAAAAAAAGTTATAATTCTATCACATACATCGGTACAATTTCAAACAAAGTAGGAAACTTAATAAAAACAAGTAAAGAAGAGACCATTTCATTCAAAACCAACAATTCCTTACAAAACGCTATAAAAAACAACAAAGATAAAACGGACAATAGATTAAACTCAGGGGTTTACAAGTTGACATGCGAAGATTGTAAAAAAGTGTATGTCGGACAAACAGGACGGACATTTGATATTAGAATGAAGGAACATGAAAGAAGCCACAGAGACAAGAAGACAGACTCAACTTTTGCCAATCATTGCCTAGAACATAATCACAAATTCAATACTAATTTTAAAACTTTGCATGTTCTAGATAAAAGTAAAAAACTTAATATGTTAGAAAGTTTAGAAATTAACAAATATAATAAATTAGGTATAATTTTAAATGACCAACTAGACATAAATAACTCCCCCCTACTAAACTTAAAACTCATACATGTCCACCCCCTCTTAGAATAAGATTAGTTCTGTACTTTGTATTGATATATATAAGATCTAATTAATATTTTGAATTAGTATATTCATCCACCTGATGAAGCCACAGTGTGGTGAAACATATGTAGTGCATATATATTATTTTGAAACTATACAACTGTGTTTTATTATATCTATATAATGAAGTTTCAACAAGTATCTCCTTCGTCGATTATTAATTTAAAATTAGCCAGTGATGGTGATCAGGAGAAATGGTTTTTTAAACTACGTTTAAAATACAAAATCAATGAGCAGAACATCTGGTTCCTACATCAGTGCAAAGAACAAGAAATCACACCCAAACACATCGTAATCAAAACCAACCACAAAAGTAGAGCAGCATTCTCAGCAATAGAGGCAGGAAAGAAAGTTTGGCTAAAAGAAGAACTGAAGAAACTATACAGTATAAGGGATAGTCTATCATCATATATCAAGGTACTGCACTCACAACTTTCATTTAAACTTAGTAACCTAGAGTATGATCTATTGTACGAAGCTATTCAAAATAAAATCAACCCCATAGTCCATAAAAAATACCTAATACAAAAAAGCAAATTAGACAAACTTGTGCTCATTAAAAAACGAAATATCATCCCTACAACACCGGATATCAATAACAGCAATATAACTTTCTATGATCGTTTTAAAAATCTATCAAACGTTGCTTTTAATACAAAAGAAAAGAATCTGATATCAAAAGGATTTAAATTTAACCTGAATCCTAACATCAATGAAAAACACCTAAAAAACCTAGCGGTAGAAGCAGACTTAGCCCTAAGCAAACAGACAGATAATATTGCCAATAAATATATAACAAAGAACATTATTGAAAATTATAAACCACCCCATAATTATAACAGAGATATCAATACACTAAAATCAATAAAACAAAAAACATTAGACAACAATATTATATTTACCAAAGCAGACAAAGGCAACACTGTTGTAGCGATCCCAGAGACAGATTACATAATGAAAGTTCAAGAATTTATAAATAATAACTCCTTCACTAAACTAAAATCCGACCCCACCAATAAATATCAAAAACTACTAAAACAAACCATAAATAAGTCAGAAGCACTGATTAATAATAATTTAAGAACAAAATTAACTATTATGAACCCACAACCACCTAAATTATACGGTCTAATTAAATTACATAAAGACAATTTACCGATACGACCAGTAGTATCTTATGTAAAAGCCCCATGTAGAAATTTGTCAAAATATTTAATAAACCTTATCCTTGAACATACTAAATTCAAATCCAACTTTTCAATTAAGAATTCTCAGGATTTAATAAATAAAATCTCAAATATAGATTTACCTAACAATTGTAAATTGTTATCTTTCGACGTCACTAATCTATTTACAAGTATTCCACCCCAGGACGTAATAAACATAATCTCCTTAAATTTGAACAAAAACAAGACCAATCCCACTGTTACAATAGAACTTTTAAATTTACTAGAAATGTGTTTAAACCAAAACTATTGTCAATTTCAACATGAATTTTATAAACAAACAGAGGGACTAGCTATGGGAAATCCCCTAAGTTCGTTACTCTCTGACATATTCTTAAATCATTTAGAAAACATAATAAGCCAACACCCGTTGTTCAAACATTGTATTTACTGGATAAGATATGTGGATGACATATTAGTTTCTTTTAACGGTACAGACAGACAATTAAAATCTCTACATAATTACATTAACACTATTCACCCAAACATCAAATTTACCATTGAAATAGAAGAAAATAAATCCATAAACTTTCTAGACCTCACTATAACACACACAACTAAAAAACATGAATTTTCTATCTACCACAAGCCTACACATACAGACACAACTATACACGCAAATTCGTTTCACCCCATTACACACAAATTATCTGCTTATCAATCAATGCTTCACAGACTAATTAACGTCCCGTTGAGTAAAGAAAATTTCGATATAGAACTAAATAGAATACACGTTATAGCGCTAAATAACGGTTTCACCATAAATTTAATTAATAATATTCTAAAAAAACTACAGAAATCTAAAACGATATCTTCAATTTACCCAACAGTAAAAAACAATAAAACATTCAGTTATAATTCTATCACATACATCGGTACAATTTCAAACAAAGTAGGAAACTTAATAAAAACAAGTAAAGAAGAGACCATTTCATTCAAAACCAACAATTCCTTACAAAACGCTATAAAAAACAACAAAGATAAAACGGACAATAGATTAAACTCAGGGGTTTACAAGTTGACATGCGAAGATTGTAAAAAAGTGTATGTCGGACAAACAGGACGGACATTTGATATTAGAATGAAGGAACATGAAAGAAGCCACAGAGACAAGAAGACAGACTCAACTTTTGCCAATCATTGCCTAGAACATAATCACAAATTCAATACTAATTTTAAAACTTTGCATGTTCTAGATAAAAGTAAAAAACTTAATATGTTAGAAAGTTTAGAAATTAACAAATATAATAAATTAGGTATAATTTTAAATGACCAACTAGACATAAATAACTCCCCCCTACTAAACTTAAAACTCATACATGTCCACCCCCTCTTAGAATAAGATTAGTTCTGTACTTTGTATTGATATATATAAGATCTAATTAATATTTTGAATTAGTATATTCATCCACCTGATGAAGCCACAGTGTGGTGAAACATATGTAGTGCATATATATTATTTTGAAACTATACAACTGTGTTTTATTATATCTATAATTATGATATATTCTTATTAAATTATACCGAAACATTGCAAGATACTTTTTCACTTAATGTTAGTAATAATTAAATATTATTCTTTTTTTGAAGTAGCATTGAAGCAACATTTTTAAACTAATTGTCATTATTTACGAAAATATATCTTACTTACATATTTTTCTTTTCGTCTGAAGGATTTGATATTTCGTCTTATGCCCACTTTTGTACCGAGACTAAAATATTTCCCAATTTGTACCACATTCCAAAAACATACCTTCATTGATTCACATTTCGTACAGCGAACAGGTGGTTACTGATAATCTCTTATTTTAAAATAGGGATAAAAGTGTTTTTCAGTAAAAATCTTTGTTAAGATTTAGGACTTTAATATAGGTATAACTGCACCAAGGAAATTTGTAAACAAATTGAATAATAATTGCATGATATTATGTATCATAATAGAGAAAAAGCAAAATACATTTTAGTAACATTTTACAACATACTGTAATTTTTCTAAACACCATCGGATGTCCTTACGACCTACCGAATTACCGAATCTTTCAGTTTCACTTATCGCAATATATACATCCATATTATTTCTTCTTTTGGCAGGGGTAATGTGTAGATCTGTCCTTTGTTTAATGTAGCTGAAATGTTGTGTAGGTTTTTTTTTTAAATGATTTTACAAGTTCCAGAATATTTGGATTATACGAGGTGCATTCAAGTTCTAAGGCTTCCGATTTTTTTTCTCCAGACTGGAAAGAGATAGAAGCATGTGCATTGTTTTAAAATGAGCGTGCGTTCGTTGTCAATACGTCACAGAGATGGCAGCACTGTACGGCAGATAGAATTGTAGCGGCAGCGTCGAGAATGAGAACTGTTTTAGATACTTAAAATGGCTACGTTTTCCTTACTTGAACAGCGTGCAATCATTCGTTTTCTGAATTTGCGTGGTGTGACACCAATTGAAATTCATCGACAGTTGAAGGAGACATGTGGTGATGGAGTTATGGATGTGTCGAAAGTGCGTTCGTGGGTGCGACAGTTTAATGAAGGCAGAACATCGTGTGACAACAAACCGAAACAACCTCGGGCTCGCACAAGCCGGTCTGACGACATGATCGAGAAAGTGGAGAGACTGGTTTTGGGGGATCGCCGAATGACAGTTGAACAGATCGCCTCCAGTGTTAGCATTTCCGTGGGTTCTGTGCACACAATCCTGCATGAGGACCTGAAAATGCGAAAAGTGTCCTCCACAAGGCTGCTCGTGTGGCATGTTGCCAAGCAATGTTGACGCGCAACCAAGGCATGAATGGGACTTTCTTTTCGTCGATTGTGACAATGGATGAGACGTGGATGCCATTTTTCAATCCAGAAACAAAGCGCCAGTCAGCTCAATGGAAGCACACATATTCACCGCCACCAAAAAAATTTCGGGTAACCGCCAGTGCTGAAAAAATGATGGTGTCCATGTTCTGGGACAGTGAGGGCGTAATTCTTACCCATTGTGTTCCAAATGGCACTACGGTCACAGGTGCATCCTACGAAAATGTTTTGAAGAACAAGTTCCTACCTGCACTGCAAAAAAACGTCCGGGAAAGGCTGCGCGTGTGCTGTTTTACCAAGACAACGCACCCGCACATCGGGCTAACGTTACGCAACAGTTTCTTCGTGAAAACAACTTTGAAGTGATTTCTCATGCTCCCTACTCACCTGACCTGGCTCCTAGTGACTTTTGGCTGTTTCCAACAATGAAAGACACTGTCCGTGGCCGCACATTCACCAGCCGTGCTGCTATTGCTTCAGCGAGTTTCCAGTGGTCGAAACAGACTCCTAAAGAAGCCTTCGCCGCGGCCATGGAATCAAGGCGTCGACGTTGTGAAAAATGTGTACGTCTGCAGGGAGATTACGTCGAGAAGTAACACCAGTTTCATAGTTTTCGGGTGAGTAGTTAGTTAGAAAAAAAAATCGGAGGCCTTAGAACTTGAATGCACCTCGTATTTGCCGGTCATACGATTTAATGCATTATGCCAAGTTTCATAGCGTGGATTGACAAGCCTTTAGAGCCCAACTCTTCCCAAATTTTCACGCACATATGCGCCTGACGTTTTATTATGTATGAATCGCAATGAATAATAATAATATGAAAAGTAATAAATAATAATATGAATAGTAATAACATTTGTATGTGTATTACTTGTGCAAAACAATTTTCTAATTTGAGATGACATGTAAAAAAATTTCATCCCAACGGAAATACCTAACCTAAATTAAATTTATTAAAATCGACTTCACAACTTGGAAGAACTACAAGCAGACACAGAGCAGGAAATTCATAATATCAATGAAAACCAATTACAGCAATTATTTGACAATATTAAGAAACGAGTAAATTTATGTTTGGAATCTAATGGTGGACAATTCGAACATGCATTATAATGAACATAGTAGTTGTTTTGTTATAATTAAATTTACAAAAAAAAATTAACTTGTTTTACTTTAAATATGTTGTACTTAATTTTATATCTTCATTTTAATTATAAATGTTTCAAAAAATAAAAAATAAATACATAAATTATAAATAAATGAATCTATATTCCATTCTACTTTTTTTATCACATTTATATTAATTTTCTGCATAGGAAATCAATATAAATTTGATTTATTGAAGATCTAATATCAATATTTTATCACCCATCCATCTATTTTGTACATTAATGGCAACTAATTCAAAACCAAATCGCCAACCTGATAAATATTTAGCAGGGCGGGAAAGTCGAGCTATCGTCTATCATTAAAACTCACTCTGTATGTAGTTTTATTTAATTTAAAACAGATACAAATTTCTCAGATATATTTTAAGCTTCTCTAAATTCGTTGTGTACCAAATTAAGATTGCTTCTTGTTTTACGTGCAATCCATGATCTAATCCACCAATGTCGCTTTCTTATATTTTTTAAACCCACAGCAACTCTTAAGGCGTACACAATGGTAAATTTCGTCGTCTTCTATAAATATCTATTTTTTGTTTTATTTTGTACATTTCCTCAACACTAACTTACGCGAATACTTTAACAAATTGACGTAGTGACTTTACATTTACGCTTTTATATATACCAACAACGAAATGCTACTAGAGAACACTAAAAAATCGAGAGTAAAATAGAACATTAATTTGATTTGATTTCCTCAATTTATCGACAATATTTTTGCCTCAATAAATTGACGTAAGGTTGATGCTTATTCCAATAAATCGGAGATCCACTTGTACGATTTATTGACTGCAAAATCGACAAATGTAAAACCAGTTATAGGATATTGGTACTATGAAAGTTTTATTAGATATGTTTCCGATCTTTAGGAATATGTAATAATATCCATGCATAATCTAATGTAATATTCAAAAAGCTGTTTTATGTGGAAACATTGTGGTATGTGATATTCTAGCCCCGGATATCCAGAAGCAATATTGAATATTCTTAATTATTCTTAACTCAAATCGTAATTAAATAATTTGTAATAATTTAGAAGTAATAGCTTCATGTAATCTCTGGAATACTTTTACAGAAAGGTGAACAGATTGAAATCAGAAACTAACCTCAAAAATGCTTAGATAGCATAAAGTAAATAAACATACAAGTATTTCACATACCATAACTGAGATTAAGGATAAACATGTGAATATGTACTTGTTATTCCTCTCAAATTTAAAGATTACAACCTTCTTCTGCGTTAAAGCAAGCGAATCCCATACAATAACAACAAACGTTTATCTTAGAGCAACATACTTGCACAAAATGTATAGATAACGTATGTATCATTTCTACGTACCTACTTAACCTTTCTCATTTGCAAACGATTTGTACGCAGACAGTACGATTTATGCAGTTTATTTCACTCACGTTCCACGTTAAAATCTCACGAAATATTCGCTAAATATACGCACACACAAGTTCACGCACCCTTGCAAAACAACTAGAAAAACACTGAGCTTTGTCGGGGTCCGTACGATTATTTACGCGCTGCGAATTTGTCTTAAAAAGTACATGCAATTCAACGAATGTCGCGAAACTGTTTAATGTCTACCACTGCTAAACAAACATACATACATAGCTCTAACGCGACCGTTCTAAAAAAACTCGAATTGAATTTTAAATAACGAACGTGATTTTGAAGGTTACATTTCACGTTCATATAAAGTTATGTCGGTAAGGTGCAAGCCTTTCATTTTCCGTACGGTACCGAGTATGGGAGAATTAGCTGCGGATTTCAAGCCATAAAATGCGATCTAATTTGCGATTGTCGTGTGTGTTATTTGAAGATAAACCGCGAAGAATTAGTTGTAATATTATTAGGGAGTTATTTTTATAAAATGAAAGTTAAAGCTAATATTTTAATATTCTAAACACATTACATATATACAACCATGTATTGAACATATATGTTATATATATGTTCAGCCGACTTCAGCCTGTACATTAAGAAATTAAAAGCAGACAATTTCTTAGAAACAAAAGGGATTATAAGGGTATCTTGAACAGGTAGAAAAACTTTAATTTTAATAGGTGTAGTAGACTTTAGTTTAGTAATCTTTTATTCGTGATAGATGAGTGCTAATATGAGTAAGGCGTATTTAAAAAGATAGGAAGCAATTTTTTAGTGGCTTCATTCAAGATGCCCGAAGATGAGTAGTACTATTACCGCATTCCCTGAACGTACTATAAAGTAATCGTGTTACAGGCGTGGATATCTTGTCACGTACGCAGCCCAATTTACAATAGAGCACTTGTGCTATATAACAATAAAAATTTAAAATCTTTTGATTATGGCGTGCTTAAATTTCAGAAGAAAACAATTTATTAGTGTATATAAAATACTGAATTAACTTAAATTTACAAAATTAATGTATTTTGTCTTTTTATGTAACTAAAGTATGTACCTCACAAACAGATGATGATTTAAATCGTTTGTTGTGGGATTTCTATGCACCTATAAGAACCAATAGAAAGGCAGTATTCAAAATCGCGTAGCGATTACAAGTTTTTACAACTCTATACGTTCGGATATAGTAATTACGTAAATCCGAAAAGTTTGTACAGTAACGGACTATACCGGATAAGCGAGCGTCCTATAGTTATACGATGATACACGAAATCAGCTCTTCCAAGCGTGACCCGATATATTGCGCACCGTATACCTAACGTGACCATTTATTTTTTTACATCAGAGTGGGACGTCAAAAGAATCTTATAAAAAAATACTTATTAGTACCGTAGAACGGGGATATATGAAACAGGTGGGGTTATATGAAACTTTGAGGAGCCTTTTTCGAATTTTTCACCGTAAATGCTAAGTTGGCAACACTCATAATTCCAAACATACTCACTCGCTGAGAAACACCTGTGCGTTTATGTGGAGTGCCGAAAACAATCGTTTGGGCAAGCAGACACGCGATGTAGTGTCCCAAAGGCGACGCTATACAAAAAGTACCAAGGAATGCATGGCGATAAATTGGGAAAACCCCCGGCAATTTCCGTAGCAGAAGAAAATATAATTAGTCAGGCCATCATTACGGCGGCAGAATTCCGATTTCAATTTACCGAATCGGTATTACAAGATTTTGTACAACAGTACTTCAATCGCAGAGGAGTAAATCTTTCCGCTTTTAATGACAATCGACCAGGGAAGGACTGGTGTCACAACTTCATGCTGCGACATCCAGAACTTGATGGCCGAAATTCAAAAAACGCTAAAAGATGTCGGGCAGATCTATCGCGCCAGGGCATACAAGATTATTTTAATCACCTAAAAACAACGGTGAATGGTGTTTCTCAGCGAACGTGATAAACTACGATGAAACCAATATAACCGATGATCTTGGTTCGATAAAAATGTTTATGCGAAGAGGTACCGAACACGCAAGCAGAATAATGGATTGATCTAAAACTTCCACCTCTGTGATGTTCCCTATCGCGGCGGACGATACATTACTTCCAATTTACGTAGTATTCAAAGCGAAATACTTGTACAGGTTTGACGGAGGCCCAATAAATGCCCGATATAATAGAACCTCATCGGGTTGGTTCGACTCAGTCACCTATCCTATAAAGTTATCAAAAATTGTGAAGAAGAGAATATTTCCTTTGTCTTTCACCCGAGAAACAGCACACACATCTGTCAACCCTTAGATGTTGCCGTCTTTCGATCTCTAAAACGAAAGTGGAGACAAATTTTAACCAGTTGGAAACAACACAATAAAGGTGTAGTTCCAAAACAGGAGGCATCACAATTAGTAAAAAAATTAATAGAAGATAATATTAGGTTTTTTTAAACATTGCATCACACGCAAGGTGACGTTGATTGTTTAATATAAGATCAACCGTCAAAGCCAAAACGTTGTACTTATTTATATTATATAAAGTATCGCTTGAACTTTTCGACTCTTCTCAAGGAACCAAAGAGAATTAAACAAAAAATTCTCTTAAAGAAAAATAACTGAATAACAATTCCAAATAATTTTATTAGAACAGATGGTCAAAACGATTATCTAACCGAAATGCGCAATACCCTAATCTGTCGACAAAATTTCTGTGAACATTTGACAATGTCTAAAGTAATATGTTCCGCATATAATGGTCAATATTCGCAGTTAAATCAGTTTTAGCACTAGCTTTATTATTCCGAAAACGTAAATAAACAATTTTGCATAATCCGACAAGAAAAAGTCATTTGGGGCTAAATCAAGCGACCTAGCAGGCCAGTGCTCTAACCATTTATCAGTATTATCACAATTGCAGTAACCATCCTGCTGAAATATAACATCGTTTATAGAAATATCTGGTATGCTTTGCACACTAGGTATGATACCACTCTGCAAAAGAACTAAGTAAAAGTCCTGTGCAAACTTTAACTTTTTCCGGATATTGTGTTCGTGCTACATAAATCGTACGTTTATTTCGTTGGACCAATATAGCATATAATGCACATAACTACATATTAACGAACATTTAGTATATCACACCATTTCTCGTTTTGAGAATTACTTATGTCGTCGCCGTTCTGGCCGTCTGCGTTCTATGTATACGGTAAACGCTACTGCAGCTGTTCCTGCTAAATTACTCGACATCCACTGCGGAAGCAAACATCTTGTCCCGTAATGTGAACATTGCTTCCAGAACAATCTTTCGCATCATTGAGGAAGGTTAGGCATGGAGTCTTACAGATCATCATTTAATGCCAGCCCTGAAACCCAAGAACATAAAGGCTGTTACGGCTTAAGGTGAAGAAGAGGCTCAAATTTTTTTGTTATTGAAAAAAAATTAACCGATGGTGTGTTCTATAAAATCCCGGAAGATCGCGACACTGGTTCAGCGTGGTCACTATCCAGCCTCAGTTATTATTTGGTAAAGTGCGCCAAAACATCTTCACAAGAGTTATGAAGATATTTCTGTTATTCATTTTTAGGAGACTGGGGTGAAAATATTTTCCGAGTACCAATAAACTATGTTGGAAACATATGCCTTATTCTGTGCGAAGATATGGGTACTTTAGAAGAATTCGGTACCCGTTCACAAACCGAAATCTATCCAAATATGACTGGACACCAACATTCCTAAATTTATCAAGGCTTCAGATTGGTTAGCTGGTCTGATCTGAAGCGTCTTCTCTATCGATTATGGTATGTTCTCGTATGTATGGTTTGTAGAAAAATAGCGTCCACATTTGGAGTCTCCAAAACGAAGTACTCTTGAAGCTGAAACAAAAATTTTTGGTTTGTGAAGTGGACAACAAAATTCGAGAGATTCACGATGTCAAAGTTATCAATTCATTTTCCACAGGTTTCTAGGTCAGCTTTATACGCCATTGTTTCGGAGAAACTGCAATATCGAAAATTTCTGGCGATCACAAAACAAAAAGATTTGGGCTGTGCTCTATCGTTTTTGACTCGATACAATCAAGAAGGAGATTAATTTTTTGGACTACATCGTTACAAAACAGAGATTTTGGTGTCTACACTACAAGCAACAGTCAATTGAATGGCAACATACGCATTGTCGCCAGCCAGAATTAAAACCAAATAGACACTTTCAGCACGAAAGATTATTTCCACTTCGTTTTGAGACAGGTTTGTTAGTGGATTTTATGCCAAGAGGCACAATGATCGATTCTAATGCGCGTATTATCAGACGTTGAGAAAAATTCAGCGTGTCGTACAAAACCACCGGCGTGACCTACTGTGTTCCGGTGTGATCTTGCTCCATGACAATACAAGGCCACACGTGTCCGCACAAACACACGGTCTTATTAGGTCTTTTGATTGGCACAAATGGAACATTCACCTTAAAGTCCAAACCTTGCCCCCTGTAATTTTCACTTGTTTTGGTACTTAAAGGAGTTTCTTGATGGTCAATGGTTCGATGACAACAAAGAAGTGAAAACTGTTGTCATGGATTGGGCTTCTTTATATGCGGCAGATTTTTGACAACGGTATGACAACTGTTTGAACAAAAATGGAAATTATGTAGAAAAGTAGATGAAGGTATCTTGAATGTGGATGTAAATATGTTTTGATGGTATTTACAGTATTTTTCTTCTTATTCAAAAACGGACCTTATTTAATAAGTGTCCCTCGTACATATTAAACCATTGAAAAACATGCGTCAAGTTCGAATAGAGCTCAATTCTTTTTGCTTATTATAAATTGTATATATAAATAAGCTTGACAAAACACACAAACATTAATTAACTTATATAATTGGAAGCCAAACCATTAAAAGTACTTAATTAACACAAATCAAAGAACAATGTCCGTGTTAAATGCCACGTAATTATGTATTATGTGCGTATTCGTTAATCGATTGTGTAAACTTAAAAGTTCGTTTGTTGGGGCCACTAACGAACCGTGTAAAATCGTGAAATGACAGTGGTTTGTCGGTTCGCCTATTATTGAAGAATAAAAAGACCAATTTCTCTAATGTGTATTGACATTAACTCGAAAGAATGCTTTTCTAGAAATAGAATTATTGAAATTTTTGTGATTTGAAATTAAGTTGAATGTATGCCTAATTTACAACAATTTGTATACAGTTTTGTTCCCATTGTTATAGACTACTATTCACGTTAAAAACTTTTAGCTGTAGTATCATATCTATTTAATGTTACAGACGTAAAATTCGATTTATGCAAAATATTGAAAATAAATTCAAAACCGTGGCAATTAAACATTAGAATTATTGGAATGAATTTTCCTTGCAAATTAACCAAGAACGAAAGTAAAATTTATACATAATAGGTAAGCAAATAAGTTCGTGCGGTTTCTGATGGTAACATAAATATTTATTAAGAAATAATTATACAATATTATACATAGTATATTACACTATTATACATAGAATAATTTTAATAACATCCAAGATTAGCATGTAAGAACTAACGAATTATGTTACGTTTGCTCTGCATCACCCGGTGGAACTTAATAACAAGTGTTAATTTGAAAAGTCAATCTAGTAGCATGTGATTTAGTGAGAACATTTTGAAGTATGTCGTAAATTAAAATTTACTACTTAACTTACGAAGTCGTATATTTTGACAGTTTCATACATACAAATAAATAACAAATGTGATTGACATTATCAAATGTCATTTGGATTTACGTTTAGGGAACAACAAATACATACTAATATATTTGCGTCTTATTCTATAAAAATTTCAAAGTAACCTAGATTGACTTTTCATTTGAACACACGTTATATATATATATATATATATATATATATATATATATATATATATATATATATATATATATATATATATATATAGATAATTACTTCGTGACAATTGTATGTTATGGTAAATTCAATTTGTTGGCGATGTAAGGTCTGGTTTTACTTCAAAATATATATATTTAAAACAATCCTACATGTTTCAGCAAATTATGCCTTTTTCAAGGAATATAAACTATAAATGACAGTATATTGCCGAAACATGTGGGATTGTTTTAAATATATATATTTTGAAGTAAGACCAGACCTTAAATCGCCAACAAATTGAATTTACCATATATATATATATATATATATATATATATATATATATTTATATTTAAAATAATAGATTTTTTATTGGTTTTAGCGACCTTTATTGAATTTTGATGTTTTTACGACGTTTCGACTATTATTAATTCAGTCTTTTTCAAGTAACTGGAAACAAGAAATATTACAATGAAAACATGAGAACTGTGTTGGTTTCGTGTGATAGACATAACAATTAAATTAACAATTTTAAATTTAAAATTAGATAGATGAGTTTATTTGTCATTTCTTTGTTCTCTTTACTATATTTGTAGTGTAATTCAAATTTACAATTTATTCATTGGGCGCCACTTTTATATGATGCCGGTGTATTGTAAAAAAATATATATATTGTTTATTAAAGAAGTATTCTATTAATAATGAATATTAATATGAACAAATGCAATTAAGTTGCAATATTACATAGAACTCTAGTTATTCTCTTAAATTGAAGTATACTTGTTTGCCTATCTGAAAGGCTTTGTCTATTTTTAATATTGAATGATTAAAATTGGAAACAGATAGGTTAATTTTCCAAGAAATGTATTTTAAATCTCTTTAAATATAGTTGTGAACAAAACATATAGAGGGAGAGGTTTTGAATATTACATATGTTGCATGTGGGTGATACATTTAAAAGTTTTCGTTTACAAACGAAGTATAAATAACCTCAACAGGTGTACATGTGTTTATTATATTGTTTCTTTCTTTTATGGGCTCAAAATTATATGTATAAATGTCCAGCTTTTTAAGAACATAGAGACTCTTGTGTTGTGCATCTAAATACACTTTACTTAGTGGGATCGGTGACTCGAATAGAAATACATATGGAAATTGTTTATGTCCAAAATAATAAATGATGGTGATTTTGTCTAAATAATAAGGATAATTCTACAAAAATGAAACGAGTAAGTACAGGAATAAAGTAAATGCTTTAATGCATGAAAATGTTTCACAGGTAAGTTAAACAATTTAAAATTAGTATTTATAAATATGCATCATGTCACGTGATTATCTCTACGTAAACTAAATTTAAGGTTAAATTAATGAATGTGACAAATTTTCCTTTAATCTTTAAACAAACATAGATGCTTCTATTAAAATTTAATGGATTAAAATATAAAAAAACATAGAATTGAGAACTGAGAAAAGCGCAAGTTGAACTGTATTCTTCGTAACTTAACTTACGTAATACTTAAAACTAAAAGTACCCATTAGGTATATTCATTTAAAAAAACATTAATCAATGTTTTGGTACGAGAAATTAATTAATATAATTCTCAAAATTACAGAGGAGATTTCAAAATACTTAAGTGACCAAGGAATGAGGCAGGTTCTTCAAAAATCTTCTCGTTTCCAAAAATGCAGGATACAAGTTTAGCGGGTGGTTGAATGGCGTCACCTCTATAGTTCGGGCCTCGTAAGATGCTGTCTTCGGTGAAATGAAATTTCCGTTTTGTCCGGAACTGGTTGAAGTATCGATTCCCAAAAGGCGTTAAAATGTTGCTGGATATTCTGGTAATGTTTTAAGATGTGTGTTGTATATCTTTCTATTTAATTTACCACTTTTTTTCTATTTTCGAACGGAGCACTTAATTAAACGTCGGCGTGGTGTTCGGAGAATTTCAACTTAATGACGCCCACTATCTTTTGTTTTTAATCCTCGTTTCTGATTCGTTCAATTAGTATTTGTTAATTTAATCTCGTTACTTTTATTTAATGAAAATGACAATTTAATTATTTTAACCAAATGGCTATTTCACAAAAATTATATACATTGTTCTTGTGAATAAATAATAGTTATTTGTACATACAAGTCTTATTTCAATGCTGATTTATAGTCGAGATATTTCCAACGGTTATTAATTTGAAAATGTACAGCTTTCTCTAAAGTATATGTCATTGATAGTCGATCAATTAAGTTGAAATGTTTTCGGTAATTCATGATATATAAATAAAATGACTAAGGCAAACGAAAAGACCAACATAAATGATAATGCAAATTAATTTCTAACAATTAAAACGCGAAATCAACTTTATTGATTTAACAGATGAAGAATTCAGTTCAAAAAATTATCTTAATTTCTAATTTTTACATTCTAACTAATAATCTGTATTTTAACTAAACTAGGGATTCTTGTGGGGGTAGGCCTGATCTACCTCAATATATATATATATATACATATATATACGGCACATATATATATATATATATATATATATATATATATATACGGCACATATTAGAATTTTCATTGAGTGTTTAATTTTGGGGTTCGTGTCGTAATTGACTCACAATATTTTGAATTTATATTCTATATAATTACATCTTTCCATTTTTCAAACGTTGTCTTTTTATTTCAAGAACGCTATATATATATACATATATATATATATATAGCGTTCTTGAAATAAAAAGACAACGTTTGAAAAATGGAAAGATGTAATTATATAGAATATAAATTCAAAATATTGTGAGTCAATTACGACACGAACCCCAAAATTAAACACTCAATGAAAATTCTAATATGTGCCGCCTATGAATTCAGAATATTCAGAATGTAAATATGTACCTCTATTGAAGTTACATATACAACGTATGTTTACAAACGTAACAACTGCCGATGTTATAAAAGCTATACTATCCTGTATGCTAGGGTGAATACCCCGTACAAAATTAGGAACCAGATAATAATATCCTGTCGTCGGTGAAATTTTCCTAAATTTTCATCCATTAGCTATTTAATAATAATCTATTTCTTAGCCGTACAATTAATATATATAAATATATATATATATATATATATATATATATATATATATATATATTTAGTGTTTAAAGAATTTTGTTTTTCTTTTTTATTTTATTGGCCGTGTCATCAAAATTCAATAAAAGGCCGCTAAAACCAATAAAAATCTATTATTTTTATATATATATATATATATATATATATATATATATATATATATCATTTGATAAATTTTGGAATTTCGGCTATATTAAATATTTAAATTAGAATGTTATTTCGCGAAGTAATGTGAAATGTAAACATTGCTATCTACAATTACAATGCTAATTATACGAAATTTTTATTGAAAAATACGTCCTTAGGTGGGACTCGAACCCAAAACCTTTAGTTCTCTAGATAGCAATATTTATATTTCATTTTTATTATCTGATATAATAATAATTCATGCTTACCTCACCGAAGAGCTTAACGTCAATTATAGTGGGCACTAGTAGACCACCAGTTATTATTACACTTGCGCCCGCGGGGCAGCTTAAGATATCAGGTAGTCGGCATTCACCTTAAGCAAGAAGGAAAACCACCAACCACAAGTTTTGTCGAGCAGCAAGCCTCGGATTCGAGCCCGAAACTACCGGCATAATAACTGAGTGCGTTACCACTGCGATCTCAGTCGGTTCAAAATAATATGGTATTATAGCTGAATAAATATACTGTTTATCTTTATTTACTAAAGTAGAACTCTTTTATTTCTTTAGTTTATGCTAATTTTTACGGATGACACCAGAAACGCGTCTTCTACCTTTCACAAAACCGACGCTTTCTCCGTTTTGTAGATTGTTTTTCCGTGGTTACCTCTGAATATGTTTTTCGACTACTTATAATTTACTATCGTGTTCAAAAAGCCAGTAAATGAAAAAGAAAACCTAAAGATTATATATAGCATTTGAAATAAACTTTTTTTAATATATATTCTGGTTATTAATCGTTCTTGTAAATAACTATTACGACGTATTACATTTAAATGTTATAACACAGAAAGGATTTACGAGCAGGTTAGGATCTTCCTGAGTTTAAAAAAGAATGTGGCGCCAGCACATGAATAAATACAAAGATTAAAACATATGAAATACCTTTGGTGTCGAAGACAATTAATTAGTTTATATATAGGTATATATATATTGGATGCCCATCTAACCGCAAATTAACTCATGCGTTTGCTATATTTGTACAGATCTACATAATTACATTAAAGCAGCATGCATGAAATGACTATGCCATGATCTTCTTGTGATGTTCTCGAAAGTGTTGCTCCGTAAACAACCATGATAATTTCAAATAGGTAGGTGTAGGAAAAAGTTGTGGGCAGAATGACCAATCCGCACACTCACACAAGCCACGTCGTTATCTTTTTGTGTATCTGGTTTTATCTGTCTGAGTATTGCAATTTCTATTAATAATTTGGAGAGTATGTATATTTGGTAATGTATGTGCGTTTGTGCAAGTACGAGAAGTAATTATTCAAGGAATACAAGGTGAATGTCCTTATAAAGAATATTATATGTTCTTAGAAATGAGTGTTATTTTGTACATGGGGATTTAAAAAAATTAACGGTAGAAAGTATCTCTGCAAACATAATTTGCGTTTACTAATAAATATAGTATTTTGGATCAGGTATACGAGGTAAGTGCCATATTATGAGGTCCGTCCAGGTCGGCCAGAAGAAATGGTGACGCCACAAAAGATTTTGTATATTGAAGAATTGATGTTGGTCTTTCACGATAACAGACGAGACACGTGGTAAACTGTTTCTTCGGAACAAGTAACATTCATATTACAATAATACCTAATAATCCTAGTATTTCTCTCTATTAAGTGAATATAACGAGCGTTCAACTAAATTTTACCTCGAAGTTGCCCATGGAAATTATACGTATATCTTAGCTTTTTACTTAAGTTCTTAATATGAATTTTGTTGGTTATGAACTATTTGAATGACATTATAAATGTCAAAATAATAAAATTAAAATATTTAACTAAATGAGATACGTTTATTTGCAACAAACAAGTAACATTTTATAAAAATTGTTGAAAGTGGCCACCACCTTGTTCGAGACATTTCTAACATCTTCTTCTAATGAAGGAGAAAACGTTTTGTAGTAGCATATCGTCGATTTCGTTAATTATTTCAGCAATTCTGATCTGAAGGTCTGCAAGATCAGGTATCTGTACCCCAAAAATTGAGTTCTGTAAAATGGCCACAGAAAAAAATCACAGTTCAGGTTCACAAATCAGGGGTTAACATCACAAGATCTTGTTGGAAATTCATGTTCGATGTTTAAACTTATCAACCGATTTTGATAAATTTCCGTATCATATTAATTGTTTCACAAGCTGTGTGCACTCTAGCTCCGTATTGTTGAAAGTAACCCTGATTTATTTCTTCTTCATTAAGCTGTTCAATAAATGTCATAATAATTTCTTGTCGATACCTTTCTCCTTTAAAGAAAATACGGCCAATGATTTTCCTTCGACTAATCGCACACCATACACCAATTTTCTGTGGATGAACAACATAACAGTCATGCGGTTTCTTAGTATTCCACATCCTTATATTTTGTGAGTTAACATATCCATTCAGATAAAACCATGATTCATCTGAGAAAAATTTTGTCAAGAATGTCATTATCAAAATTATTTAAGAACCACTGACAAAATGTTGTTCTTCTAGGATAGTCAATTTCTTTGATTTCTTGATAATAGGCCATGCGATATGGAAATAAAAGTCTTTTTTCAAAATTGTATGACAAGTGCCAATTGAAACACCCACTCGTGGAGAGAATACTCGTATGGATGTTCCTGGTGTATCATTCATAATTTGCGTTACATCGTCAACTAGCTCTTCCGTACATTTTTTCGGACGGCCACTGTCTTCTTTCCGTATAACACTCTCTGTTTCTCTGAAAACCTTAGTGCAATATTTAACTGTGTACCAAAAACTATCAAAATCAAAGACGAAGTTTGGAAACATATTTCTAAATTCCTCTAAGCATTCTTCAAGAAAATAGTGCCATTGTCCGTTAATATTACGTCCGTTCCAAAAATAAGATTCAACCATGAATGATTTGTGTTGAACAGTGAAAACCATTTTAAATCAATTTTAAATTAGAAAGCAATTTCAAAAAGCTCCAACTAAGTATACATCAGAATAAATAGTCTGTCAAATTGACAACTGATGCAAATTTAAATAGTACAAGTTACGACAAACATTTTTATTGTCAGGGACTACTAGAGGTAAAATTTATTTGAACGCTTTTTATTATGTTACCGTAACTGGGCATGGTTGCCGGCTTGAATTCCGTCAAATGTCATTCAAATAAGTTGTCTACAATTTTATATTTAGAAGTTCCTACCTATTTCATTTTATTTATAAATCGATATTATATTTAAGATCAGTTATTTTCGCAACTAAAGCATTCCTAAACCGTTAGGAAAACAAGCGAAAGAAATCATTCGATCATTAATATTTCGAAATAGAACGCGATAATAATTAAGGGGCCATTACTCCCGCTCTCTGCTTGTGTCAAAAATGGGGGACATCTAGTCCAAAGTGAAAACGGACTAAAGACAAAGCCTGTCATAGATATTGATGATTTTAATCAATATGCAATTAGAAACACAGTTTATGACATGTATAAAAACAGTAAGTTTAAAGTAATTTATTACTTATATTTATAAAATAAATATTTCAATTAATTACAGAACAGCATATTACGATTTCATCTTTGAATACCCTCAACGAAAAGGAACTTTTTTCTATTGATAATACATCTTTATGGAGAATATTGCATGGAATAGGTTTTCATTACAAGAAGGATGATCTAAATCGAGCATTAATGGAATTCCCACATATTGTATTAAAACGTGTTACGTTCTTGCAACAATATGTTCATATGAAACATGAGCATTTATTGTTTGGTTTCTTCGATTAAACCTAGGTTTTCCTAGATGGAACTATTTGCAAATCTTTACAAAATGAGTCAATATAAACAGTCAAAGCTATAAAAGAGGGTGGTAAAAGGTACAATCTATTACTAACAGAATATTATTAGTACGTAAAGTGTATTTATCTTAACTGAATTGATTCGGCTTTTACTTGATGTAGATCCAGAATTTAAAATAGAAATAAAACTACGGTTCAAATATTCAGTTTTTAATATTTAATCATAACACAATTATTTCGCCAACACAGTGGCTTCCTCAGGTGCTTACAGCTAAAGAGCACGTTACAAACTAAGCCACTGTGTTGGCGAAACAATTGTCCTGTTACGATTAAATATTAAAAAATGAAGATATGAACCGTAGTTTTATTTCTATTTTGTATTTATCTTGTTATAGATACATTGTATTACATGCACGCAATTCTAATGGATTTATTCCTGAAGCTGAATTCATATTTACAACAAATAGACAGCATCTGGGCCACCACGGTGGCAGGAACAGGAACAATTTCTTATACTGGTTTGAACATCAACTTCTTGTGAATTTAGAAGAACCCTCCACAATTGCTTTAGATAATGCCCGTTATCATAGTACTATTAAAAATAAAAGTGATATTCAATAAAAATTATATTCATTGGGTTTTGAAAGGCAAGACATATTGCCATTTATAATCAATGAAAGTAATTCTGATTCTGAAGACAGCATAAATGTTTAATAAAATTAGTATTTCATATTAATATTGTCTTCTTTTCATTTATATCATATGTTTATCACAATGTTACAAGCCCTTAATCTCTATGTATTTTGATTTTCTGTATATTATTTTTGTATATGTAGTCCAAAATAAATAAATTCACATATACATTTTTATTTTGTTTGTATGTATAATAAAATAACAACATAAAGCATACTATAAGTTGTAAATATTTTAAAATGACATAAACCAAACCTCATATATTATTTACTAACAACAGCTGACTCAAAGCAATGTAGATTTGTCAACCCTGTTTTGTAACTATTTATCACGTGTCTCGTCTGTTATCGTGAAAGACCTATAATGAAAGATCGCCGTTTGAATGTTAATGAATTATTAGCAATGAGAAAAATATTAAGTACAATTGTAATAGTGACAGCTATCGATATGTAATAAAAAATACACAACATTGTTGTTGTTTGTAGATCTCGGTTTCTGTGTTGGAACCGCATCGAGTTTCAAGTGACATCTTCAGGTCTGTACGTAGATGTTCGTCGTTTCGCAGTAGCTTGAAGAATGATAAGACAGTCATGTGTCTTGAATTTTGTTTTGTGGTCGAAGATAACTCCATTTCCACACCGTTGTTATGTATGTCCCAGGGTTGTGAGTGTTTGAGTCTGATTTAATCGTCCGTTGTTGTGTTTTTTTTTGCGCGGTCCTGTGTGTGTTGTGTGTGTAAAGTCTGTGTGTCAGTCGCTTTTTGTGCGTTTAAGTCACGTGTGTAATTTCGTTGGTCATCATCACATTTTTTGTTTGCGTGTCAGTTGTGTGTGTGTTTAATGTGTTTTATTGTAGAGTGTTATTATTGCCTGTGTCTGTGTAACGAAGTGTTGTATTTGTTCGTTTGTTGCGTTAGTCGAGTGTAGTGTTATTAGCATGTTGCCTAAGGCAAGTGCTAATTCGTCAACTGTGTTAAGTTTTGTCTTGTTTTGTCGTTGTGTCCATGGGTTAATTGTTGGGGGTGGTGCTGGTATGTATTTAGGTTGAGGTGTGGTTTTGTTTGCAGGCAGTTTCGGGATTGTAAACGCGTCGGTGATTATTGTTTCGGTTGTCGGTTTTGTTTCTTCTGTGTGTTCTGTGTTGAATGTAATTGTTGCTGTCGGATTGTTTTCTTCTGTGTGAGGTGTGTTGAATGTGATTGTTGCAAACGGATTTTCGCGATCAACCATAAATATTTGTGATTGTTCGCGCAACAGACGTTGGATTTCTTTTTCGTCGGTGGTGTCTTCAATTATCGTTTTAGCGTCTATTAATTGTTGTTCGGTGCATCTTCTTCTGAATGTTGGCCTCAGTGCCATGTTGGTGATTTGAATCACGTTATCTGTTCTTTCTCCGGCCATTTCTTCCGGGTTCGTATTTACGCTGTATTTGACGTAAGTGCTCTCAGCTGCGATGTTGCAAGAATGGATATCGCAGTGAGAAATGAGCTAAGACAGAGACCGGCACAATTTATTTAGGGGTTCGGGTCAGATAGTGCTATTGGCTGGGGACAATGCGCCGATCGCATGCGTCGTATGGACGTGGTATTTCGATGTAGAGTTCAGTAGAGTTTGCCACTTTGGATGTAACGTATAGCCATCGTCTCTATTGAGAATATTTAATTTGACGTTTCGATACTATATACAGTATGACTGAAGTTTCCTTTTGTTAACTTAAATAACATAAAACTGTTACGTTTAGCATGTGAAATATTTTTATGTAATTTTAAATAATATTTCTTCTTTGAATATCTCGATATTAACTTAAGACATTTCTTCTGTATATTCGTTTCCAAAGAGAAAGTTTTTCTATTGTTACATTCTGAACCGACCGAGGCCTTTTCTACCCTTCGTCATCTACCTGATCTAACGTAACTGTCGAATTTCTTTCTAGTATATTCCAATTTTTAAATTCTTAATTAATATTATTTACATCTTCTTTTATATGTCTTGTTTGATATCGTTAGGAAGCTTATGTCACAAGGGTTACTCTAAGAATAATTATGACATCGACAGACTACGTCTTCAGGTCGCGCTTTTAATTAACTATAATTCAAGATATCGACCCCCTCTTCGATAGGTCATAAACAGCCCTTTTCAAAACTTTACTTTCTTTCGATACGGACAACGATCAGGGCTTTTTCGCTAGTGCCTCCGAAGGTTACACACACACCTTGTGTACTGTCCAAGTCACGATGTCCCGCCGTCCAGGTGTTCTTTCGCTTCTAAGGTAATTCTGTATTGTTCTATATATGTTATTCTTTTAAGCGAATTCATATTAATTTAAACTAATTAATTTCTTATCCCACCGGACAACACCGCTCTACATATACTTGTCCGAGTATATCTTCAGACCACGTGGCCGCCAACTCAAGGTAACTGTATTGTTCTATACAGAGATTATTTTATATTCATCGTAATTAATTAACCCTTAATTTACTACTCCATTTGACGTTCGTTTCAGAATATTTTTGTGTGTTAATTTTAGTTACTTAATTGCCGCTACTCGTGTACATATTACTTTCTTATTACTTATTACTTATTACTTATTACTTATTACTGTTTCACCTTTCTATTTCAGATATTTTATATTAATTTCTCGATTACTAATTTATCGCCCCTTCTGTATATATTACTAATTTAATGACTTTTACATACATCAATTTCTTTTATTTAAATATACGAATTTCGATTTATTATTATGTGAATATGAATATAATACGAATATAAATATAAATGAATATGAATATAAATTTTAAGGACGCTGCTATGTGTTATTTTATGTAACTAAGTCGTTGTATATTTATTTTAATTAACCAATACCACGCACGTCCTGGACCTTTGATGACACTTCACCAACACCACAAATTATTGTATTACAAAATAACTAAAATATTATTTTATTATTTATCTTAGAATAATTTCATTATTATTATACCTAGCCAACCCCCTAGTTAGTAATAAAACAAACTTAAAAACAATAACATTTTTTAATTTAAAAATTTAAAATAAAAATATAAATTAATAATAGTAACAAAAACGATATTTTTAGGATAGTTAATACGTACTTTAGATGTCTACAACAGGTGTTCGAAGTTTCCCCCACCGACGCGCATAATGACTATTCTGTTGACATTCACCGTAAATCAAAATAATATCAACTAACTCACTATTGGTAAAGTGGTATGCCATTTTATGTTCATTCAAAAATATTTTTGAACTAGCACTAAAGTAAAACTAACGTCTTATTACTACGAAAAATACCGTTGAACTAATATTTAATCTACGAAACATTGCACGCATTGTTTCGGTTGACGTCACTAAACATACAAACAAACCGGACATTTCATTCTATCACATGTACCAAGTAAACTGCAGTCTCACATCTTAAACTTGACCCTGACACAGTTTGATATCGTTACGGCCACTCATCGGTTACTGATCTATTATGTATGAAATGTGTACAGTGAAACTTGAAAACATTGGGCTGTTATAAATAATTTTTTTTTGGCGTTTCAAGACAACTTTTATTAGAAAAAATTTTTACTATTTTATTTGTTAAATTTTTTGTAATATATCGCAAAAAAAAACAAAATGAAACTTCAGTCATACTGTATAGTATCTTTTTCAAAAACTGTTAAACTTTATTTAAATGTTAAAAAATGGTAAGAGACGATATTATAATAAATCTACTTACATTAAATTTTTGTGGTCTTAATATATTGCGACGTATTTGTTATGCATTTCTAAATAAAACTAAACTTTTGTATTAGCAGGTAAGCTGTTTTCGGATTTGTGTTTATTTTGACGGGTAGAAATAATGTTAGTTTTGTCAACAGTTTGTGATTTAACAGTTCTTGACATGTCTTTTTATTTTTGTCATATTTATATTGTTATTATACGTGGGTTGTTTATTTAATGGGTAGGTATATTGTAGACAAGTTATTTAAATTTTTCGGTCATTAATTTAATTTGTATTTTTTGTATGTGGATGCTTTCTAGTATATTCCTTGTTTTGTTTGTTTTTTTTCAGATGTAATTAGTGCGGTTTTATCGAAATTGAAAGTGTGTTTTGTTTGTTTGATATGCTTTTTAAGGGCTGTAAAATACATGTTGATCTCGCTTTTCTACAGTAAGATGAGGGCCATAAAATATGTAGTCACACTGTATTTAAATACAGGCCATTTATTACGCTTTAAAGTTAAACGAGCCTTTTCTGTGGAAACAGCACAATCACTCGCAATTTCAGGAGTTGATGTCGCGGGTTTGTAGGTTACATAAGCTAAAAACCTTTCTTCGTCTTCCGGTTTGAATTTCTCTTTCAAGTGATCTATTTTTGTAAACGAAGCATACCTTTTCAAATTGTTTTCTAACTTAGAAAATAGTCTTTGATTTGGCTGTCTTCTTTCCATATAGCGTTGATAATACAATTCTCTAGCGTATTACTATTTCTAGTACTAGTATAGGAACAAAAAAGCATATCTTTTTTTCTTCGTTGGAACACATGTTTACACAAATATTTTATAGATAATACCACTTAACTCTAGTACAGTTAAGTATTTCATGGGAAATCAACTTATTTGACAACTGACAATTCAACAACTTCTAACTTAATTTCTGCTGCATTAAAGTAGTTTTTAAAAAGGCCACTTAGCTATCTTCAGTTACTAATAGTATCTGAATTACTTCCGCTATAATAAAGATTTTAAAAAGATAACCTTATAAAACCTTATATTTATGAAATGAGAACAAAATAAGCATTTAAATGAAGTCATGGCCAACTATGATTGCCATTTAAAAAAACATAAGTTTATTTTATATCTTGATATTCAAGTGTGCCATGAATATTTAATAAAGATTACTAAATTCTACATAAAAAATACTATTAGATGTTATTTTTAGTTTTGCTCTGTCTTCGATGGTTACGAATAGGGAATCCAATCCCTCAAACGCGGGATCAATAATGCGGGACTACACATGCGGGATCCGCGAGATTGGCGGGACTGAATAAAAATATCCGAATTTGAAAAAATATATATGCCAATTTGTTAGTGTATCTGAATTTGAAAAACAAAGGTGTATCTATTTGTTAGTGTATCCGAATGTAACTGATATCAACTGTGGAAAGGGTATTTCCCTGCAGGATTGTGGGGATTTTCCTTGCTACTCGAGACGCGACTGAGTACAAACAAAGTGATTTTGTTTCGTTTAGTGCATATTGTAGTGGTTTTTTCCCCGAAGAATAATTTTTTAAAAACAATTATTATTTATGTATAATTTATTTTCAGGGTTATATTTAGTGATTTACAATATTTTATTTAAATATTTAAATTGGCGGGTATTTTGTACCTTGCCTGTATATCGTTCGTAGATTGTATTGATTCACGTTGTTTAAATTTTCACCGGACGTGGTATCGTTCGATGTTCACATTTTGACTGATATTTTTCGGTACGTCCGGGAGATTTCTCGGACGATCGACAGAGATTTATCTTCACTGAGATGAGTTGCACGTGTTTATATTAAATAAAGACTCTCTTTATTTAAAAGTTTGTAGTTTCGCTTGATTTTAGTTATGGTTTGTTGATGTGTTTAAAGTAACTATCGTGTTATTACGAGTATTTTTAACTTGTAATTTTTGCTTCATTATGAAACAGACATGTAAATAAATTTACATATCTGTAACTGTATACTTGGACAATACCTCGTATTTTCGGCATTTACTTCTGCTTAAGACATATGTTTCTGCCATTTATAGGCGTCGTCAGCTAAGCTAATGAAGCAATGTATACAAATGACACAAATCTTTATAAATAAAATCTGTATCTGTATATGACATTAAGCCGAACCGCTCATTAGATATAGCAAGTTTCATTCTATAAGTTGGCACTTACTTACGAGTGACATCTTACGGACGAAAGAGACTATACCAAAGAAAGCGATGTTTCGATTCCGTCTTAAGCAGAAGTAAATGCCGAAAATACGAGGTATTGTCCAAGTATACAGTTACAGATATGTAAATTTATTTACATGTCTGTTTCATAATGAAACAAAAGCTTTATACGTGCATATAACGTATAGACATATTTAAAACATTTTTGTAATTTTTGTTGAAATATGCAATTCATCTGGAAAAATCCCTCTTTAAGTTTTTTGTGTGCTACGATTGCATTAATTAATTAATGTAAGTAGGATTTTTGTAATTAATTTCATTTATATTATTCTTTATGACAAATTTTATGATTTCGAGCTCATTAGTTAAGTTATTATATATATATATATTTAGTAAATGAAGAGCAAGGAAAATTTTCATAGTTTTTATGAGGGTTTTTTTTTGTATTCAGGTGTAAGATATTTTGTTGAAATAAGGTATTGGAGGGAAATTCATATTCATGTTGAAGTGCGCATGATTGGTTTTCAGACACGCGTATAGCAGCTTGTTGTCTGTTTGACGTTTGATTTTGGAGGGTTAACGTAAACAATTTAAAAAATGAAAGTTTTCTATGCTATTTAATTAGGTTATTTTGTTCGCGATTAATTGGAGGTTTTCATTACGAGCGAGTCACTTATCTCGTAATCTTTTTCCTCCTGCTTCTTGTGTTTGTTTGCAATTAGCGATCTTAATATTTTTTTTTTTAAATAAATAATTTTGGCAAAGTGTTTGTTTTAATGCTTATATATATTTTTGCAATCATGTTGAATAAAAGTAAACTTAATAAAATTAGAGAACCGAGAATATATATAAATGATGATATGTCTAAAGAAGAGAGAAATATACAGAAGGTAATTAGAGATAGGGCCAAAGAAGAAACAAAAGCCGGTAAACGAACAAAGATTGGATATCAGAAGTTAATAATTAATGGGGAAAAGTGGAATTGGAATAACGAGGAGGAAAAGCTCACAAAAGAATTAAAAATACCAAATAATCCAAAAAACCAATAGAAAGGATAAGAATGGATATGGAACCGGTAACGACAAAGGCTACGAAATTGGATAATCTATGTGGAGGAGACAAGGAGGTACTGACAAATGTTATGAAAGAACATAAGAATGGGAGAGAGTTATGGTTCCTGGGTACATGGAATATACGAAGTATACAAGGGAAAGAAATCGAAATAATAGATGAATTTGAAAAGAATGAACTCGCAATATTAGTAATTACCGAAACAAAGAAAAAGGAAAAAGGAGAAATGTTATTAAAAAATGGCCACATGTTAATATATAGCGGTGTGGAAAATAATCAGAGAGCAAAGGCGGGAGTGGCTTGTATAATACATAAAAGACTAACTAACCGAATAAAAACATGGGAAGCTATTAACGAAAGATTATTGAAAATAGAAATAGGAGACAGCAGGACCGAAATAAGAACAATAATATCGGTATACGGACCAGATGAAAATGAAACACTTGAGAAAAAAGATAGACTTTGGGAGCAACTCACAGAGACTACAGAAAACTCAAGGGGCGCTATATACGTGTGTGGTGATTTCAATGGTCGAGTGGGGAAACGGGATCATATATATAGGACAATGCTAGGGAAACATGGAGAAGAAACTAGAAATAATAACGGTATAAGATTGCTAGATTACTGCCAATTGAATAATTTGATTATTACTAATTCGTTTTACCAACATAAGAATATCCACAAATACACGAGAGTACAACAGAGTAGAAACGAAAAATCAATAATTGATTACATATTAGTGCAAAAAGAGAGAAGACAGGAAGTGATGGATGTTAGAGTCAGGAGAGGAGCTGAGATATACAGTGATCATTATTTATTAACAGCTAAAATAAAAGGAAATACAAGCAATGAAGAACGAAAAAGAAAGACATATACAAAATCGGAACATACATCAATAAGAACATACAAGCTAAGAGAAAAGGATATAGCTTTGACATATAGAAATATTACCGAACAAAAGATGCAAGAAGAATATGATAATATAGAGACGACAAAGTTAAATGAAGCCTGGAACATCTTCAAAAATATTACGATTGAATCAGCTATTGATGTATGCGGCACCTTCAACAGGAAAAGTCTAAATAAACAAACAGCATGGTGGAATGATGAGATAAAGGAAGAAGTTAAACAGAAAAAATTGCAATGGAAGATATATCTGAATGACAGTACACCCACTCAATACGAGAAATATAAGCACCAAAGGAAACTAGTTAAGACACTAGTTATAAAGGCGAAAGAGAAAGCATGGACGGACTTCGGAAACAAACTTGAAATTAACAGCAAAGATAACCAAAAGTTGTTCTATAAAGCATTAAAGACATTGAGAACAGAAAAAGGCGCAGACCAAATACATATAAAAGATGCAAATAATGTAATTTTAACTAACGAATTAGATATTATGAGCAGATGGAGAGAGTATTTCCAAGATCTACTAGGTGGTAATACTATAATAACGCCCAGTATAGTAAGGAAAAAACAAGTAAATGAAGACAACAACGAAATAATAATAATGGAGGAATTGGAAGTAGTAATAAAAATGCTGAAGAATGGGAAATCGCCAGGTGAAGATAAGATTACATCAGAAATGATAAAAAACCTCGGGGAAACAGGAAGAAGATGCCTACTGGAAATAATCAACAAAGCATGGATAAAGGAAGAGATTCTGGATGAATGGTCAATAGCACTATTAATACCAATATATAAAAAAGGTGATTGCAAAAACTGTAACAACTACAGAGGAATTACTCTACTTAATACTATTACTAAAATCTTGGAACAAATCATAAATAACAAACTTAAAATAGTAGTAGAACCACACCTTGCAGAACCGCAAAGTGGGTTTAGACCCGGAAGGAGTGCCCAGGATCATATATTTACAATAAAGCAGATACTCGAGAAAAGAAGACTCCAAACAAAGAAGACATATTTAGGATTTATAGACTTAGAGAAAGCGTTCGACCGAGTACCAAGAACAAAAATCTGGGAAAGCCTAGAGAATAGAGGTATAAGTAGAAAAATTATAAATCTAATACAAGGCATCTATGAAAACCACGTAAACTTCGTTATAAAAAATAACACGAAATCTGAGGGGTTCAAAACGGAAGAGGGACTGAGACAGGGAGGAGGACTAAGCCCGATGCTCTTTAACATATTTATGGATGATATTATTAGAGAATGTGATAACTATACCCAAAAAATGTGGGTTGGCTATAGGGACCTCCGTAGAGTAGAAATTGATATTGGAGCATTCGCAGATGACATAGTAATAATCGCAGAAAATACACAACAACTTAAACATAATCTGGAGGTTTGGAACGAAGTGTTACAACGAAACCAAATGAAAATAAATATAAATAAAACCAAAGTAATGGCAATCGGAGAAGAACAACTTGATATTACAATAGGCAATGCAAAAATAGAACAAGTTAAGGAGTTCCGATATCTGGGGACCATACTAGACGAGTCAGGACAGCAGGATGCAGAGATGAATGAGATAGAATAGGAAAAACAATAGGATTATACCATGCACTAAATAAAAACTTCATTAGCAAAACAGAAATCTCAGTTAAAACTAAAATACAAGTCTTTAAAACGTTGTACCGACCAGTCCTAACGTACGGATGTGAATCCTGGATACTCTCGAATAAGCACAGAAGTAAAATCCAAGCAACGGAGATGAAATATCTAAGAAGAGTCAAAGGAATAACCAGGAGAGATAGAATAAGAAATACACTAGTAAGAGAAGGACTGGATATCCCATCTATATTTACGTTTATAGAAAAGAGACAATTGAGTTGGTGGGGACATGTCCAAAGAATGCAAAATACAAGACTGGCTAAGCAAGTATACGAGGCAAGAATACAGGAAAGAAAGAAAAGGGGAAGGCCAAGAAAAACCTGGAATGATACAATAAGCAGTATATTGAAAGACAAGAATAAATCCTGGAAAGAAGCAAAAGGAATGGCGAAAGATAGAAAAATATGGAAGAAATTCGTACATGGCGAAGAATAACAGCTTACCCGACACCTTACGGTAAAAGGGTTATCAGATTATATATATATATATATATATTTTTGCAGGAGATGGGTTTTCAGCTAAATGTAAATTATGCCCTTCTCTCATAAAAATCTCTGTTCGGTCAACTAAAGGCCTTCACACTTACTTACGAAAAAAGCATAACTTAATCGAAGCGCGGAGCGGCAGCAGTACTGTCGATAATTTAGCACAAGGAACAACAAGTCCAAGTGTATCATTCACTTGCATTTTCGAAATCTTGAGTGAAAGTGTTTCTGTCCTATCGAAAAAGAAGAAAATTACAGATTTTTTCTCAAGTGAGAAAAAGGTTTCTCGAATGGTAGCTAAGGATGGTATACCCTTCTCTAAGTTTATTAAATCGAGTGATCTACGTATTAGCAGGCTACAAATTGCTTTCTTCTGGCAGTTAGATACAAACTATGGTGATGGCATACGGAGCATCGATTAAACAAAAACATCCACGAACTTGAAGCTCTGAAAGAGTCTCTAAACCGATTCACATTAACATTCGATGAATGGTCATCGTTGAGAAATCGTCGATATTTAAATATCAATCTTCACATGTATACCGCTGGAGCTGTAAACATTTGGAACCTGGGATTAGTAAAAATTTCAGGTAGTTTTCCTGCTGAATCTTGTGCTTGATAAAGAACCGAAATATAATATTAACTTGGAACGAGATATTGTAGCAGTAACAACATATGGTTCTGCAGTCATGAAGAAAGTTGGCTGACTGTTATCAGCACATCATCAGTTATGCTATGCAAGTAGCATGTATGAAAGTGGTCAAACTGTTTAGTTCAAAATCTTCAATGAAAAACGGTCTGTTACAAAATTATATAAAAGCAGAATTTGGCAGAGAGTTGCAGTTAATACGCGACTGGAGAACGCGGTGGAGCAGTCTAGCAGCAATGATAACGAGGTTCAACAAGGTTAAAAACTGCATATCCAAAGCCCTTGTTGATCTAAAAAAAACTTCATGGTCATATTCTTTTACTGCACAAGAATGTGCATCTTTGTTCGATCTTGATCGTGCTTTAGATCCAATTAAACTTGTTGTCAGTGTTTTGTGCCGCGAAGATGCAACGTTGATTTCAGCTGAAACCACATTGCGTTTCATGATAAGCAAATTGGAAAGGCAAAACATGACACTAAGGAACGAACTGGTAACGTCCTTACTACGCCGGATAAAGAAACGCCGAACTTCAGTAACAAGTGTGATGCTTTACATTGAGAATCCAAAGATATATCTGGGAAAAGATACAAACGACGAAGACATGTTTTTTTAACCAAGCAAAGCGATACTAAGAAAGGAAATTCAGATTTCATCCAGTGGCTATTGTTAGACGCATCTCAACCGTCGGCTCAAAACGACGAAGTTGAGCAAGTTAGAGACGCTGATAATGATAACGACTTTCCTTTGTCCCATATGATGACAAGTCGTGAAACCTCGCCGTGTACATTTGAAGATGAATTAGAGCGCAGCCTTTGTACTCAATGGGTAGCAGGGACTTCATCTGCTTCTGCGCCCACCCGAGTAAGCTCTCTAGATCTAGACCTTATAATAAAACGTGAGATGACACTCTTAGAATGCATCGGCAACAGAGGAAAATATTTGGAAGGTGCTTATGACTACGTAAAGTCCATTCCTCCAACAAGTGTCGAAGCCGAGCGCGCGTTTTTTTGCCGCTGAGTACTTCTGTAATAAGATCAGGTCAAATTTACAAGATCAAACTTTGAATACTTTATCATTTCTCTATCTTTTGATACTTAATTTTCTTAGCAACTGAAAAAAGTATTGTGATGACCTCAGTCCTACTGGCTTGCGGGATTGAAGTTTTGATGCGAGATTGGATTCTCTAGTTACGAAGATATGTACAACGGAAAATTTCGTCAAATTTCAATTTTCCTTAAATATCTCAAAAAGTTAACAACATATGACCAATCTGAAAATGCCATCAAATACTCATCAAAATTCTGAGCAACTTTGCTAATTTATCCGATCCGGTATTTTCAATACTAAAAGAGTTATCCGATACTGAGATAGAAAATGGGCAGCCTGTATAGTATCGAAACGTCAAATTAAATATTATTTTAATTACCCGGCCGCTACTCCCAAAAAATATTAATTTTATCTCGTATTACAATTACGGCCAAGAAAATAAGAAATTCCTTCTAATATTATTATTTATTATATAACAGTTCACTTGAAACATTAAAAAAAAGATAGAAATTAGTACATTTAAAAGAAGTTTAGATTTAATATTTATAAGTTCATTCAAATTCAATTTACGTGAAAAGAGCAACGATCCTAGTTGTAGTAGAGGTAGTTTAGTTATCAATCAACTCATTTATTATATTTTTATGTCGTCCCAACGTGGTACAATAATTATTTAATATAAATATATAATCATAATATGTATATTTATTTGTATTTAGAGATCTGTTTTTGTTATCCTAATTATTATACATACACAACTATAATTACCCAGTTAAGCGTATGCGAAGCATAAAACAAAACGCACCTCATTAGCACAAAATGCAGTAATTAAATTTTAAACCGGGAAATCAGCAAAAAGAAATAAACCAATTAAAAAGAGGATTAAGTATCTTCTCTCGTAAATATGTTTATTTTTCGTACAAGTTCTTTTCATGAAATTAGCTTTCTCAGCTCGGTTAACAAACAGTTAATGATTCTTATTTGTTTTCCTTGCACATTCGCGATAAGAGGTCCATTGTTTATTTCTAGTTGCTAGTTGTAAAAGAAGCAAGATTCGATCTGTGAAACCTTGAGATCTTAACGTTCTTCCTCATATAGACATATATGTATGTATGTATGTACTTACAATGTAGATGCACAAGGATTCTTAAGTGCTTATTATGCCGCAAATTTTTAAACGAATTATTTTAGTTAATTAATTTATTACACTTTACGCATAAGCCTGTGCGTGTTCTATCAAGCACGATGATACCCACTAAACATGGGCATTTACAATTCGTAAATTAAAATTTAGCCCACCTCTAATTTAATCATTAATATGAAAAAAGAATTTGTAATTGTATAGGTGTTATGCGCAGGCAATTATGGAAATCAATGCTTGCTTATTTTTCTTTTTGAAGTTTATGTAACCACTGAAAGATTAGCAAATGGTTTATAAATAAAATATCAGGTTGATGACAAGTTCGTAATGCTTCTTGTTTCTGGGATGAGAGTGCCTTGAAAAAAGAATTGCTGTATATGTCAAAGTTATTTTAATATCGTATTATTATTTAATTGAATACTAGTATTTGTGATTTTATGCAGAGACTGTATTAATTACACTAGTCAACAAATTTTCATTTTTAAAAATCTTTAACAATAGTAATAACTAGGGACCGGGCACGACAGGCCCATGACACATCGGCCACGGGCGTACTATTGAAAATTTGTATTTTTTAAGAGTTTTTAATTTAATTTAGATAACTGGAAAACCAACAGGTGGTGATCTATAAAATACGAAATACATTTTTATATCTTCATTTTGTAGTTCAAATTGAATAAAGGAATATTAATATTAACTGGCAACACTTTCTCAAGGTTGTCTTCTGTAAAATTTGTTCCATTGAATGAAATATGTACATCCTTATAAATAGAAAACATCCTCTCTGCATCGCAACTGGTTATAGGTGCATACTGGAACTATTCTTTTATTTCAGCATATTTAGCAGTTGGATTTTGGGGAATTGTCTCCATACACAATTGCCGAAATGTTATTAAATCTGGATTTCTATTATTAAAAACTGCGTTAAACTTTTGCCGAAAACCACATCCGAAGTCACTTGGAATATGTTTCAAATTATTAATAGGCACAAGTAATGTGGTTAATCCATCATTTAATTTGATATTTTTATTTTCGAAATAAGTGATTAGTTTTTGGCAAATTTCCAAAGTGTTCCTGAAAAAATACAACTGATTTTTTAAATTTGGAATTTGTATTAGTTCCTTGCACTCAGAGGTAGTTCGAGCATCGTCATTTAAACATGTGACGAAGTCTTGTAAACTATGGAAATTCTCTGCATAAAAACTAGTAGCTTCCAACCATGTTCCCCATTAGGTTATTACTGGAAAAGGATGCAGTGACAAAGATGGCAGTTTTTCCCTGTAAAGAGCTACTTTCAATGATGCTTTTCTTAAAACTTTTTTAAAAGCGGATACAAGTCTATCAAATTGTGTAGCACATGTTCTCCACAGAATCTGTAACTATATCATAAATGACGATGCTCGAAGCATTTCTGAGTGTAAGGAACTAATACAAATTCGAAATATAAAAAATCAGTTATACTTTCTTCAGGAAAACTTTGAAAACTTGCCAAAACTAATCACTTATTTTGAAAATCAAAATCTCAAATTAAATGATGGATCAACTACATTAGTTGTGGCTATTAAAAATTCGGAAAATATTCCAAGTCACTTCGGATGTGGCCTTCGAAAAAAGTTTGACGCAGTTTTTAATAGAAATCCAGTTTTAATAACATTGCGGCAATTGTGTATGGGGACAATGACTCAAACTAGTTGCGATGTAGAAAGGACGTTTTCTATCTACAAGGATGTATTTCATTCAAAGAGAACAAATTTTACAGAAGAGAACCTTGAGAAGGTATTGCTAGTTAATATTAATACTCCTTTACTAAACTTGAACTACAAAACGAACGAATAAAAATGTATTTCGTATTTTATAAATTACCACCCGCTTGTTTTCAAATTAACAGTTAAAACAATTAAAAAAAGAAACTAACTCGCCTTACTTTATTTATCTTACGGAATATAAACTAATAAATAAAATAACTTACTAAAACTCCTCAACCTTCTGTCTACGCCCATGAAAGGAAGTTAACTATAATATTGAAGTAATTGCGCCACAATTCAATGACAAAAAGCATATATGCGGTTAGCCGAATGAATAGTGCTATTCAATAACTGCGTGTTGTACTTAGCGATGTTATAGAATATTTATATTGTCCATCGTAATTTCGGCCTGATGCGTCCGGTCTCTATTCATAACACAAATAAAATATATAGATATTGCGTGAAACATAAAGCAGGTGTTCATCGCTGCACCACATTCTCTGAACACTCTCGTCTCTCTTCTCTATCGCTCTCTCACTCTCCCCACACATCTCGCTTATATACGAGTGACACCTTTCATATTTTCACAGTCGACCACTGGATGGTGCTTTTGACATATGTAATCACTATATTCTTAAAGTTTGATATATGTCAATGAAAGATCTGTGATAGCTTAGAAATTAAGTAAGTAGTTTGTTGACAGTGACAGTTTTAAAACAGTGAGTTTATAAAATAATGGAGATTACTCGTAAAGGTTTTCGATGGATAATTTTTTACTATTGTAAAAAAGGCCTAACTCCACAAGAATCCGCTATATCGCTTCGGTCAACTGTTGGTAATGAAGCACCATCAGAGAAGACAGTTTACAATTGGTTTGCAAATTTTCGTCATGCTCGTGTCTCAGTGAGTGATGAATCATGTACAGGTCGGCCAAAAACTGTTGTGATTCAAAATAACATCGATGCTATTCGGAAAATGATAGAACATGATCGACACGTGACCTACAGTGAGGTAGAGGCATCTCTTGGCATATCGCAGGCTGCAATTTATTCGATTTTACATAAACATTTATTTGTAAAAAAATATGTTCCAGACGTTTCATATGTATTCCACATAACTTGACCGAAGCACAGAAAGCAGTTCGTGTCAATTGGTGTAAAGAGATGCGCAAAAAATTTGATTTAGGAACCGCAAAATCCATATACAACATCGTCACAGGTGACGAAACATGGATATATGCGTATGAGCCCGAAACCAAGCAGCAATTTAGTATATGGGTCAGGCGCGGCTCGTGATGACATATTTGGGAGTGCAAGTACAATGATGCGAGTGCTTCGTGTATTCTCGTGTACTAACTGTAACGTTTTCTTAGTAAACACCGAAAACACACGAGGCACTCGCATCATTGTACTTGCACTCCCAAATACGTCATCACGAGCCGCGCCTGATATGGGTGTTCCAAGACGAACCGAACCCCACAAAGTTGTTCGTGCAAGGAGCACTTCCAACAAAATGATCGCTCGTTTCTTCGGCTCTACAAGTCACATCGCAACAAGTAATAATTTGTTTGCCAAAAGTTATAGATGAAATCAGCAAGAATAACCGAAAACGTCGCATTATTCTTCATCACGACAATGCGAGTTCTCATACAGCACGTCTAACAGTTGACTATTTGAAGCCAAAAATTGTTGAAATAATGTCTCATTGTCCATATTCACCTGACTAATGGCCGAATAATTTCTTTTTGTTTCCAACTGCGAAACAAAAAATGCGTGGGCAGCGATTTTTAACACCTCAAGAAGCAGTCGAAGCCTTTGAAAACCATGTTTCTGAGATACAACCTTCAGAATGGAAAAATGTTTTGAGAACTGATTCATGCAAAAGTGTATAGACCATAAAGGCGAATATTTTAAAAAACAATAAAATAGTTTGCTCCCAAAAATTTTGTTTTCTTCCAAGATTTTGTAAAAATATAAAAGGTGACCCTCGTACAATATTGAACACTAATGTTATGTGTAATGGCGGTAGAAGTATTTTATCAGGTTGAACTAGTGACTTATGACGTATATTCTTTTGTCCAGGAATATACTACGGAATTCCTTGATTGACTGACCCACTCACAAAGAAAACTACAATTATTTGTATACCCTAGTTGTCAACCTAGTAGAATTGGTACAACTTTGAGATTTGCGTTGATATACCATTTACACATTTTGTAATTAATTCTGTCTTTTAACTGGATTACGTAGCCAACGGAGATGGATGGATAAACGTTTCCTATGTGAAGAAGAAGAGTTTTCAAACACAATTTCGAAGCGTCGATGAAAAGAGGCCATTCTTTGGGATGGTGTTGGTGACCTAATGCCACCATCAAATCGTCGACATTATTGCATTATGAAAGATCCTCGTCGATTGAAAAATTCTACGATAGTCCTTTCTGACGGTTATGTACACAAAAATATATGTACCTGGAGCTTACAGTGTCCATCCTTAGAGTCTAGATCCTAGTATTTCTGCTTTAGTTTTTGACAAATTCGGGTCTCGTATAAGATCATTTAATTCTAGCTGATTTATTAGGTGTGATCCGTCCTCTTCAGATGGTAAATATTCATCATCACACATACTTCTTCTGGTTTTGTAACATCATATTCTTCACTCGAAACACCTATGGGTCTTGGTACTGGCGAAGTGGCGAATGTGGTGCTGGACGAGTAGCAGAAGGCATATTACCATAACTAATATTTTTCTTATTTTTGTTGGTAAACTGGAAAGTTTTCCTGCAGCAAAAGTAGCAACCAATCAAATGGTCCGTTTGTTAACATCAAATCATAGGTCTTGCAAATGACATAGCGCTTTTCTTACAATTTGACCAGCCTCTCAGAGTAACAGCACATCGTGCGCAGCAAATGATGGAGGAGCCCATGGCTTGTCTTGATGTTCAATAGTTAAGCCAAAATAGAGAAAATATAGCTTTTCTAATAAAGGTGTAATATTCCGATTATGCTGGTGGATTGTGAATTCTTGTCATACATAACAGAAAGTGTTTTGGATTATTTATACACGTATGCATTATTGTGAAATAAAAAAAACGTTCAGCTTTCATAAACCGACTTAGCCAAGAAAAAGAAATCTAAAGAAGAATTTGAATATTTAACAGTTCGTTTATTAAAGAAAGAAATTGCAGGGGACGAATCGTTAGATTCCACAGAGATATTCTATAACTTTAATTCTGCCAGAGCAGATATAAAGTTCTTCCATTATTTTCCATTTATAAACACCAAGTGAATCACCATTTTGACATAAATAATAATAATAATTAATGCCTTATCATTCCCCAACACCTTTACACCAATTACATGGGCATCGGCATCGACGGGTTATAAGTTATTTTTACGACTGCGCCTGTGTAACAACTTTAATTATTTGGCTCTCGGTATTTATTTTAAATAAGAAGGAAAACTACTAAAATCAAATTTGATCCCGCGACCACCAGCGTAATAAGCCAGTGCATTACCACCGGGCTATCAGCCGTAAAGGAAAACCTAGACTTTAGATACAATGTGAAATTTTGTCAGTCTCTATTCTTAACATTTAACAGATATTTTTAAAACTTAGAGAACTTATTACGTTTTTGCTTGGAAGTCACTTATTATATAATGGAGAGAGTCTTTATAAGACAGCCTTTTCCTTTTTGTTGTTGAATAATAAAGTCGATATATTCTATCAATACAAGAACTTTCAAATTAATCAAGTAGTTCTTGTATAATGCTGGCATACCACGGTTAATGCTTCACCACGGCAATTAACGTTTTAAGTTCACACTGAAAATGTCACGGACTATTAATAGGCTAACTCGTCGCCCATTACCACAATTTTATTTTCATCTTGCGGAGAGGTAATTTGTTTGAAATACTCTTTATTGACGGTATTACAATATTTACTCAAGAGAGTGTTTGATATCTACTACATGTATATACTTTCTTAATAATTAGATGTCTTTTCACAATTTGTTTCCTTAAGCTAATGTCAAGTAGTTTAACCTTGTCTTGTACACTTGCCTTCCACTATTTTGTTTAGAAACATTCGAATCTCTATAATTAATATATATATATATATATATATATATATATATATATATATATATATATATATATATATATATATATATATATATATTAAATAAAAAGTTATTATTTTTTTAGGTTTTAGCGACCTTTAATGAAATAAAACAAGTTTATTCATAAAAAAAACGACGTTTCGACTTTTATTCATTTTTACTCTTTGTCAAGTCTGTACATAGAAACTGCAAAGGAACAAATAAAAATATGTTTTTATTACTATTTTATATGATAGATTTGTAAAACCAATTGTTCTATTTGTTAATAAATGCTTTCAATGAAATTACTATCCTAAATTATACACACATAAAGAATTTTTATTTGTTTCTTTTTTCCTTTTTTTCTTTTCATAGTTGTTATTTAATGGGATGTGTGTTTCAAACTGAGATATTTTGCGTGCTCCTCTCTGTAAGTGAAACTAAACTGTTTACTGTGTTTTTGCGATTACATATTATATATTATTATTAGAGAACGGACAATTCATTTATGTATTTTTGAATGTATCTTCTCCAAAGACGTAGATACGTATTTCACATTTCTACATGATTCTCAATACGCCCCTGTTGGAGAAGACACATGCAAACAAACATAAATACGTTACTATCTAGCCGAAATTATTCAGACAGAGCGTGAAGGAATATTCAGCGCTGTCTACATAATAAAAGCCGAAGCAGACGTGTTTTCTATAGTCGGTAACCACCGTATCTATACAAAACTGTATTCTCGTGTCTTCACTATTTATGTTTCAAATTATGTTGTCATATACATATTCGGCTCACGCCGATAAATAGTGAAGACACGAGAATACAGTTTTGTATAGATACGGTGGTTACCGACTATAGAAAACACGTCTGCTTCGGCTTTTATTATGTAGACAGCGCTGAATATTCCTTCACGCTCTGTCTGAATAATTTCGGCTAGATAGTAACGTAGTTATGTTTGTTTGAATGTGTCTTCTCCAACAGGGGCGTATTGAGAATCATGTAGAAATGTGAAATACGTATCTACGTCTTTGGAGAAGATACATTCAAAAATACATAAATGAACTTGTATTGTGTTCTTCACACCCCATTTTTAATAATATTTTTTATATTATTAAAAATACTTTGGTATTATACAAATGTAGTGAGGTTTTACCCACTCAAGTATGTTTCAAATTATGTTGTCATAATTTTTTTTGTTCCTTTGCAGTTTCTACGTACAGACTTGACAAAGACCAAAAATTAATAAAAGTCGAAACGTCGTTTATATATATATATAAATATATATATATATATATATATTATATATATATATATATAACGGGTGTTCATTTGAAAAGTCAATCTAGTAGCATGTGATTTACTGAGAGCATTTTGAAGTATGTCGTAAATTAAAATTTACTACTTAGCCTACGAAGACGTATATTTTGACAGTTTCATACATACAAATAAATAAAAAATGTGATTGACATTATCAAATGTCATTTGGATTTACGTTTACGGAACAACAAACACATACTAATATATATGCGTCTTATTCTATCAAAATTCCGGATCCGGCAACTTATGTATTATACGAGTGATGTTTCTTTGATCTTGAACCTATTCAGGTGGTATGAGGGATTTAAAAGTGATGTGAAAACAATAGAAGAAGCATGATCTGGATGTTCAGCATCAATGCGTAACCATGATCTCATTGCAAAAGTGAGAAAACAATGTAAAGAAGATGTATCCTTATATCACCGCATCACTATATATTTTCCTTATATAAAGTGCGCTAGGGCCGCGAGTATAATATTTTTTTTTACTTCTGATGAGGACAACTTAGTTATCGAAATAGGTATTTGGGATTTAAAGCTATATTGTGATATGGGGTTTAATTTAATTAACTTTTACAGTACAAGCAACAGTCTTTGATTCATTCAGAGAAATGAATCTATTCAAACTACTCAAAGAAATTGAGGAGTCACATTTCTAATAACTTATAACTAGCGACCGGACATGAGAGGCCGAAATTACAATAAACCATATAAATAGTCTCCAAAATCGCTAAATTCAACACGCAATTTTTGAATAGCACTATTCATTCGGTTAACCGCACATCTGTTTTTTGTCTTTGAATCGTGACGCAATTACTTCAATATTACACTTAAATTCCTTTTTTCATGGGCGTACATACAAGCGGGAGGAGTTTTTATAATTTATTTTATTTATTAGTTAATATTTCGTATGGTAAATAAAGTACGGTGAGTTTTTCATTGTTTTAACTCTTAATACTTCGTAATTTTTTTAATAGATCCTGTTCAAATATCGTTTCATCGTATCTACTTCTCCCAATTATTTTGACGTAAGTGTCCAGTGAATTTCGTTAAGATTCAATAACTTACGGCATACATTTTTAATTTTCATTTATTTAGATCTAGAACATTGTCTAAGCTACTTTTTCAGATATGATATAGAACGTCGAGAATGGCATCGTGATACAATGGCGAGTTGGATTAAGGGTCAAACTGATTCCAAAATGTATTGCAAAGTCTGTAAAATATCGTTAAAAAATCTAAGAAATCGCACGTAAAACGTCACTTAGCATCGCAAACACATACACAGAAATTAAACCCGTTGAAATCCGACAATTTTAACGAAGAACGTGGATCCCAAAATCTGAGATGTAAAACTTAAAGAGGGAATTTTTGTAGGACCCCAAATTAAACTTCTACGACAAGATAAAAATTTGAAGAAACCTTAAATGACTTGGAGAGTGTTGTTTGGAATCCTTTTAAAAATGTAACCCACAATTTTCTAGGAAACTGATTATCTGATAATTTACATAGCACTTGTTGTGTTGTGTGTTGTTAATGGATTCTTAGAAGTTACCATAAATTGGGCTGCAACATGAGCCTTAAAATACATTTACTGTAACACTAGAAGATTCATGTGCATTAATGGAGATTCCAGGCAGATTCTGGGAACACACTATGTTTTGTTTGAATTCCTGTTGATTCACATTGATTGACACATCACTGCCTATTGCATCAGAAGTCGATGGATTCTGAATAATTTTAGTGGATGTATTAGGTGCACTAGACAGTATTCGAGCAACATCAACTTTTTTCATGGTGGAATTATCAATGTAACCTTCAGCCACTGCTGAAGATTTCCATCCTCCATGGCGCTTAATTGTTATTAAGTCACCTCCAGTATTAGCCAAGTGTGTCACACTTGAACGCCTAAAGCAATGTCCAGTGAAGAGCTCAGGATTAGGCAAATTTAAGTAAGTAGCAATAACTTTTGGTACTTTTCCTATAGTATTAATGCCAATTGGATTATTCACGCAAGAACCATTTCTATATTGCAGGAAGAAGCATTTATGTGTAACATGAGTGGGACGAAGTGAATAATATTTTTTGACCAAATCAATCCATAATTTTTCTGTTATAATAAATTGTCTTGGAATATAAGTTTTAGTTTTTGGCACTCTAACCATTATGACATCATTTTTAAACTGTATATCATCTAAAATCATGTTCATGATTTCTTCACGACGACAAGCTCCATTATAACCCATTATAAGGATAACCTATCAATATTAATATGACTATTATAACAAAATAATGTAGAACATTAATAAAATACTATTACAAGGATGTTTTGTTTGTATTACTTACTTTCATTGCTAAATATGTTTTATCATCGGCTTCTATTATAAAACAGTTAATATCATCTATTTCTAAAATCTTGGATTTCTTAGGCTCGTAGCCTTCAGATAATCTTTTTAAATATGCAAGAAGCCTAGAAAATTTTGAGATATCTATATTTTTATAAATATTTAAACAACATCGTAACATCGAATATGTGGACCACAAGGTCGATGCCTTTTTTATCTTGCTTTCCTTATCAAGATAAGCAATAATTACATTTTCAGTAATATTCGCGATATTATTTTCTTTACACCAAGTTAAAAAGTGCTCGTATTGCTTTTGATAAATATGTCGAGACTTTGTTGGCAAAAGATTTTGTAAATTATCTTCTGCTATTTTGCGAATCTCTGGGGGCGTGCAATTATTTGCTTCGTCCATTTCGTTAATAATTTATTACATAAATCAATCTAGATTTTAAACTTAAAATGACATATAGCACCGCCGATTTTCAAATATTTAAAATGCTCTAGTTAAACATCAATGCTACCAACTTCAAAAAAAGAAAATTTCTACAACTTTCGTACAAAACATGCCTCTTATTTTAAGTCTTTTTGAACTTTTAATGGCCGAAATAGAAAAACTAGTATAAAATACACGTTTCATAAGACATTTTAGTGCACTTGTTCTTTAGAAAACTCGCCTTGCGGCTCGTTTTCTAAACTTGAACGCGTGCACTAAAATCATGTCTTATGCAACTTGTACTTTAATATACTATATTTAAACTCACATCTGTATTTCTTTCACCGGAACCTCGGCGACGTAAGTGATGAACACGATGACAGGTTTTATCAAGACATTTCTGTTATTGAAAACCGTTATCAGGACAAGTGTAACAGTGAAATTACTTTTCAATATTTTTTTTGCCAAAACCTGACGTGCTAAAATAAATTTGTTGTTATTACTATTGTTAGAACTATAAAAGAGTCGAAAATTTTACATATCTAAAAAAATGAAAATTGTTGACCAGTGTTATTTTGCATAGAAACTAAGAATTTATTAAACAAAAATGGTATTTGAATATACATAATTCCTATACATCATAATCACAAATAACTTAACATACTTAACATTGAAAAATAACAGGTGTTATATTGGCGTGGGTGTTAAACACTTAGATTAAAGATACTCATAAATTTACACAAATGGAAACACGAAACATAAATAGATATTACTTTCCTTTATAAAACATTTAGGAACGGGGCCATTATGATCTCTTTTTTAAATCGATACCTTACCTAAAATTACCTACTCATCAAACTATTACGCTTACAATAAACACACCTCACAGCAGCGTATAATAACAGCAATCGTCGGGTCAATTTCGTAAACATCACAGTGTTTAGACATCCGTTACGACTTTTTTTTTGTGCTTCCAATGCAAACGTGTTCGTTGTTGGTGGCAGGCAGCGGCATTGCTCTGCCAATCGGTGCACCTAAACCGGCGAATCTGACGTCACTAACGATACATTTTAGTGGGTGTTGACCATGACCAACTCGCCCGTTATGGGAACGAATCTCGATAAAATTCTTATTTGTTCTGAACGCATATGTTCACGATGGTTGTTATTGTTGTTGTTGGTGTGTTTCTTTTGGGAGTCGTAATTGTCAAGATTGTAAATACACATATACGCATGCAGACACGCAGGTGTGTATGCTTAGTACGAATTTGTATTGGGTGGAGGTGCCGATACGAAAAGAAAAAGATTTTGTAGCACGAACATCTTAGAGGATATCGAATGATCAAAAATTAATTAAATTTTGGTCATTAAGTTAATTATAAACATTCCTTTTGTAATATATAAATTTTTATTATGTTATACCGGGTTATAACAAAGGTAGGAAAGTGAGATTTTCTGTACGTGTATGGTATACCGATAGGTCCAACTCGCAGCGGGCCATAGGCAACAATATACGTATGGAACGTAATGCGATGTGGCAACGTGTGTACGATGCCTATATTGAGTGACTTTCTTAAAATTTAAATTTATTTTGCCGAATTATTGATTTTTTTACTTTTATCTTTTAGGAAACGTTATTGTTTTTTTATTACTTAAAATTACTTTATATGAAAAATAGTATACCATAAAAGTGTAAACAAAGACAGTATACATTGAAACGAATATTCATTCAATTGTATTGTCATGAAATTGAATTTGTCAATCGTTGTTAAATTTGTTAGAATGAATAGATATTTATATTTATCGGAAAATACTAATACTTAAAGCAAACAAATAAGGTGTAGTGTTTTGTTATAGGAATGTATAATATCCATTTCTTCCTGCATATTGATTATGCAGCTGATGCTTTCGTAATATGCTCATATTTGTATTATTTCAACTTATACTTCGGTCGATACATACCGACTTCCTTCAAACCAGGAGGAAGCTACAGTTGTAATTAAACTATACTTCCTTTTTTTTATTACCTACGAATATTCACAATTCCAAAATACGTTACAATGTTGCTTATTTTAGATTGTAATTAGCTGAATGCTGTCGCAAAACTGATCTCTGCATTTTTAAAAATGCCAGAATAAAATTAACCCCTGCCCTTATTATAATTTTACAAAGGAACAGACACGTACTTCAATATCTACGAAAAACTAAGCCTACAGTTCATGTATAATACAGTGATAATGAAGACTGGAGCGTTTGTCGACCTACGAAGTTGTACTTTACTTGTTTATTGTTAATAAAAGGCTGATGGAAATATTACGTGAGATTTTGGTATCTGTATTATAAGAACATCACGATAATAGTAGAAATACAAATATGAGCATATTACGAAAGCATCAGCTGCATAATCAATATGCAGGAAGGAATGGATATTATACATTCCTATAACAAAACACTACACCTTATTTGTTTGCTTTAAATATTAGTATTTTCTGATAAATATAAATATCTATTCATTCTAACAAATTTAACAACGAATGTCAAATTCAATTTCATGACAATACAATTGAATGAATATTCGTTTCAATGTATACTGTCTTTGTTTACACTTTTATGGTATACTATTTTTCATATAAAGTAATTTTAAGTAATAAAAAAACAATAACGTTTTCTAAAAGATAAAAGTAAAAAAATCAATAATTCTGCAAAATAAATTTAAATTTTAAGAAAGTCACTCAATATAGGCATCGTACACACGTTGCCACATCGCATTACGTTCCATACGTATATTGTTGCCTATGGCCCGTTGCGAGTTGGACCTATCGGTATAACAGCAGATATTGTAAAATTATTTACGAATATAAAGGTGTCACAAATTCCCGCATCCACCTTCAGATTTTCTCAGTTTAAATGGATTGCTATATTTTTTAGAAATTATTTCGATAGCCACCTAAATTACCTTTGCAGTGATATATGGTTTGGTGCCCTTTCGACATTTAGTTTTGGTTATATTGGATTTTTCGTCAAAAATTTTACAGTTGCAGCCTCCGATGTTTTACGACACAGGCTGAAGATGGAGATCGTGTATCGAATTATTCTTTGGATATCAATTTGGGGTCTAACACTTCATATGTGTCAAGATGGTATAATTCAAAAATATATACAGGGCGTTAAATAGGTCGCGCCACATTTATCGAAATTCAAACACTTCTCTCTCGACTTTTTTAAATGGCACCTATATTTTTCGATACTGTCAGCAAATTTCCTGTAAAATTACCTTCAAAGTGGTACCAATAACGTAATCGTTACGCTTTAAATTTCATTCTATATCTTATATAGTTGCTGCGCCTTAAATTTCATTCTATATATTATATAGTTGTTGCGCTTTGAATTTCATCACATATATTTAACGTTTTATGTCCCGGTATACTGTTTTCGTCACGAGTTGCTTTAATTTTTATCTCACGTATACGTATGTCGCCCCTCTCTACCGCCTTGATTAGCGTCTCGATATAAGGGATTCGTGCTCCAGCCGTAAGTAAGATCAGTTGGTGGTTCTAAGTGCATGTTACAATCTTGAGGGAATTCAGTTTTACGTAATTTTACGTATTTTAAAAAATATCGCAATGTGGATAAGAACGTAGAACGTAATACGAATTATAAATTGCCGATACCGTTCCGTGTGAGATTTGGAAGTTTAAAAGGAGAAAAAAACTTCCTTTTGCATAAGTTTCTGGACGGCATTTCTGGGACGTAATCGGCGGAACAACTGTACACCCTCTGTAAGTTGTAATCTAGGAACCGAAATTTTCTTTTTCGAAATTAATTGCAGCCATTGTAATTTCAAATATATAGGTTAAACGAAACGCTCAATGATAACCCGTTTTAAAGAACATATATTAGATATTAAATTTAATAGACCAGAAAAATCGAGCGTCGAAAACCATATATTGAACATCACATATCACACAAATATCATCAACCCCCGAGATCTCGACGAATACAAAAGCATCACATCGTTACAAACAAAATTAATACGTTTAACTCAGACAACGGCCCTATCCCATACAGTTGTCATTTTTCAGTCTTAGAAAAGAGGTAGAAAAAGTTGAAGGCATGAGAATAAACACATGGCGTTGCCGTTTTCTTAGGACGATTAATTTTAGTTGTGTATTTGTTTTAAATTCGGTGTATACGTATTAATGTTTTTATCTACTGATGATGACAACTTAGTTGCCGAAATACGTATTTAGGATACGGTTATTAATTGTGGTAAGTGGTTTTATAGCTGGTTGGCTTTGATTTTCCAACAACAACTAAGAACAAAAAGGTTTTAAGTATATCTATACGTTATGCACGTATAACGCTTTTGTTACAATTGAAACAGACATGTAATATACATATCTGTAACTGTACAAGATAAAGCAAGTTTCGTCCTATAAGGTGGCACTATTTAATAAGTTACATCTGACGGACGAAAGAGACTGTGTCGGAAAAGGCGACCTTTCGTTCGACCAGCTATGCTGGTACAAAAAACGAAAAAATACGTATATCGGTGTAGTACATTAACAACGAGCCAGATGGCAGTAAATATACAAAAAGGTTTTAAGTATATCTATACGTTATGCACGTATAACGCTTTTGTTAGAATTGAAACAGACATGTAATATACATATCTGTAACTGTACCCATAGACAATACACCTCGTACTTTCAGCATTTACTTCTGCTTAAGACACGTGTTTACAGATACAAACCTGTTGTTTAACAGATCTGTATTATTTTGTATACATTGCTTCACTAGCTTGACTAATGACGCCTAGATGGCAGAAACACGTGTCTTAAGCAGAAGCAAATGCTGAAAATACGAGGTATATTGTCCATGTGTAAAGTTACAGATATGTATATTACATGTCTGTTTCAATTGTAACAAAAGCGTTATACGTGCATAACGTATAGATATACTTAAAACCTTTTTGTATATTTACTGCCATCTGGCTCGTTGTTAATGGACTACACCGATATACGTATTTTTTCGTTTTTTGTACCAGCATAGCTGGTCGAACGAAAGGTCGCCTTTTCCGACACAGTCTCTTTCGTCCGTCAGATGTCACTTATTAAATAGTGCCACCTTATAGGACGAAACTTGCTTCATCTTGTAGGCGATTTCAGTGTAAATGTATATACAGATACAAATCTGTTGTTTAACAGATCTGTATTATTTTGTATACATTGCTTCACTAGCTTGACTGATGACGCCTAGATGGCAGAAACACCTGTCTTAATCAGAAGTAAATGCTGAAAATACGAGGTGTATTGGCCATGTGTACAGTTACAGATATGTATATTACATGTCTGTTTCAATAATATAATTGTAACAACTAAGAATCTAACGAAACGTAAAATTTCTGCTGAAAATTTCCACATCAAGTCGTTTTTCGTAGTTTCTCTTTGTTATCATCGTGTTTTAATATTTGTTACAATTTTATTACTGCTTGCTTATTGCAATTTGAATTATTTGGTTATTTAGTATTAGTTATTCTAGAGACCGGACACATCGTGCTGAAACGACGCCATTACAACGGACGATATAAATAATCTACAACAACTGTAAGTACATCACGCAGTTATTGAATAGCACTATTCATTCGGTTAACCGCACGAAAAAATAGATGTGCAGTTAACCGAATGAATAGTGCTATTCAACAATTGCTTGATGTTCTTATAGATGTTGTAGACTATTTATATCGTCCGTCGTAATGACGTCCATTTCAGCCCGATGTGTCCGGTCTCTAGTTATTACTTATTACTTTAATCCGGTTATCAATTATACAGTTTTGTTCCCGTTATTTTTTGCCTATTTTCATTTACTAAAAATGAATTTCTCGAAGGAGGAATTCATAGACATGGTATTTGTTCTTAGATCTTGTGACAGAAATCCACTATTAGCATCAAGAATGTATCCAGCGGACTACTCTAATCGTAGAACGCCGGGTAGTAAGAGCTTTGACAATTTGTTGGTAAAGTTTCTTCGGTCGAGTTCAGTGTATTACCCCAAACATGAAAGGACAAAAACTATGACAACAGAAGATAATAAAGTAACAGTCATTCAATCAGTTATAGAAAATTCGCTCGTGTCTGCAAGGCCAATTTCGAAACAACATGGAATTACAACCATTAGCACGAGAAGAATTTTCAAAGAAATCTTAAGTTTCACCCTTATAAAATTAATATTTATCAAGGCTAATTACAAACAGATTTTGAAAAGGGACTCATGTATTGTCAATGGCTGCTTTTACGATTACGTCAAGATCAAAAGTTTATATATGCCATTCCAAATAACACTGGACTTTTGGGAAAGATAGGGTTTAAAATAAAAGCTTGTGATTGGTTAAGAGAGAGGCTGAATTTACGCAGCAAAATTAAGTTTATTTTCTTCGGTCAAATTTACTTTTACTGTCAGTTATTTCCGTCGGTACTATTGAATTATGTGTTCTATTAGTTGTTTATTGTACTATTTATTATTAATATTCATTAAAAAAAGTTTATTATAAAAATAAAATTCTCATCTTCTGAAGATATTTATGTGTGTTAGAAAGAAATAAAGTACAATTTGCGATTCGCACTTTGAGCAGTACGTACTTCCAAAAAATACTTTATCAATTGTAATAAGATATTGATTGAAATATTTTATATCTGTCTAATTCCTGTCGTTTTACCTTTATAGCTACAAATACAGGGTCCGGCAACAAAGCGGGGACGGAAGATTACACGCGTATTTGAAAGTTAGTCAAATATTTAGTCATCGGATATCCTTCCGTACCATCAAGCGCACGTTTTAAAAATATTTTGTTTTATACAGGGTGTTCCAGATGGAAATGCCAGACTAAAGTTGCATTTTTTTAAATGGAACACCCTGTATATTAATAGATAAAATGATCCGCGCTTGAAAGCTGGTTACATTGACATAATGTTGTATGGGTCTAAAGTTGATAGTTTCTGTGTAAATAATTATTTTACTTGATAAATTGATACATTTCAGTAGGCTATTCTGAATAAGGAAAATCAAAAGATCCGAAACCAATAAAATAGAATATTTTCTACTAGTATGCACTTTCGTTGCTACGTGAAATAAATTCTGCAACTGCTCGCGTTATACAGGGTGTTCACAATTTCGCAAAATCGAAGAAATCTCGTAATTTTTAAATGGAACACCCTATATATTTTTAGCTCATTGAAAAGCCCTTTTACTACGCTTTCTATTGATACCTCACTTGATGCACCTAGGATGGATCATTTGCTAATTATTTCTTTTTAGAATTGAATTAATGAAAAATGCTTGTATTTTTAGTAGCTAATTTGCGCTTTTAAACCTTCTGTAAGATCGGGTATTCAACAAATTATCCATAAATGGTCTATAACAAGAAGAAACCCCATTAAGTACGAGAACCAGTTGATTTTCACTCAGCGGTGAAAGCAAACATTAAATTAATATAAAGTAATATAGCATTTTCAAAAGATTCATGCTGATCAAGTTATCTGGTGTCAGTTTTAAGCTTGTATACTTAATAACCAAGTTGTCAAAAATTTCGTTCCATCTTACACAGTATTTCGTTCAATCTTTAAAAGAAATTGCTATAATGACTAATTTTAGTATTCAAGAAATGGTGAATATGATATTTATTCTTGGGGAGTGTACAAGAAATTGTCTCCTAGCAAGTAGAGTATATACAGAGAGATTTCCAAACCTTGAAAGAAAGCTAAGACCGGAAGCATTTGAAAGGTTATTAGAGAGATTTACAGAAACTGGTAGTGTAATATACAAGAAGAGAGAAATAAATAAGCCGGTAATCAATGAAAAAAGCGAATTGGCCGTATTATTAACATTACAGGAAAATCCACATATAAGTATAGACGGTATTTCAAAGGTAACAGCTATTGAAGATAGGAGCGTACGAAGAACTTTAAGAAGTCATAAGTATCATCCGTACCATATGGAATTAAATCAGGAAATGCATGGTGATGATTTCATTAAAAGAACAGACTTTTGTGGTTGGTTGTTAAATAAAATGCGAGAAATGCCAAATATTTTAACAAAGATTTTGTTTAGCGATGAGGCTACTTTCAAAAGTAATGGGGCGGTAAATAAACATAACATGCATTATTATGCAACAGAAAACCCGCATTGGATACGTCATGTAGACAATCAGAATAGATGGTCTCCTAACGTCTGGGGAAGTATACTTGGTCCATATATCATTGGGCCGTACTTTTTCGATGGAACCGTTACAGGCGATACGTATTTGGCATTTTTGCAGAACGAACTGCCTAATTTACTTGAGCATGTGGATGCTGACCCCCGACAAATTTTCTGGTCGCAACACGATGGTGCACCTGCTCATTACAGCCTTAACTTTAGGGAGTTTCTAGGGCGATGGAACGAAGACAAATGGATAGGACGAGGTGGTCCAATCGCTTGGCATCCACGAAGTCCAGAACTTACTGTCTTGGACTTCTACTTTTGGGGATATGTCAAAGCTCTAGTTTATGTGGAAGTTCCTACAACAATGGAAAATATGATGGAACGCATAAGAGAGGCATTTAGAAATGTTCGCCAAGAAACATTACAGCATGTTCAACAGAATTTCACCAGGCGGCTTCATTTATGTATTGAGAGACATGGAAGGACATTTAAAAGTTTTCTTTGATTTATTTGCATTTACTATTTACATTTACTTTATTTTTATTTACTGTGCTACTACTTTTGTTAATTAAATTTGATGTTGTGGTTAATAATTATAATTAGTATTTATTTAAAATAGTGCAAACTTTTAATACTACTCGTACTTGATTCTTTCCTACATGATTTCGATTCATGTTAAGCTAATTAGATATGTATTGTATCATATTAGGTATTCGTAAAATAGTTGGTTTTACAAAATTCTTTAAAATACAAATTAATTAATGTAAATTTTTTATTAAACTAACACCAGATAACTTGATCAGCAGTGAATCTATTGAAAATGCTATATTACTTTATATTAATTTAATAATAATAATTTAATTAATGTTTGCTTTCACCGCTGAGTGAAAATCAACTGTTTCTCGTACTTAATGGGGTTTCTTCTTGTTAAAGACCATTTATGGATAATTTGTTGAATATCTTACAGAAGGTTTAAAAGCGCAAATTAGCTACTAAAAATACAAGCATTTTTCATTAATTCAATTCTAAAAAGAAATAATTAGCAAATGATCCATCCTAGGTGCATCAAATGAGGTATCAATAGAAAGCGTAGTAAAAGGGCTTTTCAATGAGCTACAAATATACAGGGTGTTCCATTTAAAAATTACGAGATTTCTTCGATTTTGCGAAATTGTGAACACCCTGTATAACGCGAGCAGTTGCAGAATTTATTTCACGTAGCAACGAAAGTGCATACTAGTAGAAAATATTCTATTCTATTGGTTTCGGATCTTTTGATTTTCCTTATGCAGAATAGCCTACTGAAATGTATCAATTTATCAAGTAAAATAATTATTTACACAGAAACTATCAACTTTAGACCCATACAACATTATATCAATGTAACCAGCTTTCAAGCGCGGATCATTTTATCTACTAATATACAGGGTGTTCCATTTAAAAAAATGCAACTTTAGTCTGGCATTTCCATCTGGAACACCCTGTATAAAACAAAATATTTTTAAAACGTGCGCTTGATGGTACGGAAGGATATCCGATGACTAAATATTTGACTAACTTTCAAATACGCGTGTAATCTTCCGTCCCCGCTTCGTTGCCGGACCCTGTATATACCATTGGTATTATATTTGCCGCTTCCTTCTTGAATGAAATTAGTAAAGAATATTTAAGCTTTCTTAAGAATAAATATAATAATCAACAAACGTAAAAGACAAAAAATGATCTTTTATATAGATATGTAGGTACGTAACCTCAACATATGAAAGCCACCATATGTTCTATTTGTTTGAAATTCCTGTATAAATTACAATCAGATTGCAGCGCCATTTGGTCCAATCTTATTTGAAATGGTATATAGACTGTGTACTTTTCACAGATGAAGCAACATTTGCCAATTCTGGAATAATTAATAAGAAAAATTCACACTAATATCACACAAGTAACCCCCCATTTTGTGCAACCTATTTTGTATCAACACAAATACAGTGTTAATACATCGGGAGGTATCATAGGAAACACCATTGTAAGTCCATTGCTATTTAACAAAACTTTAAATTGTGAAATTTATAGAGACTTCCTATAAAATAATTTACCAATACTACTTGAAGGCCTACCAGGTAACTTCATGGATAGATTGTGGTACCAACAGGATGGTGTACCTACATATCACGGAGCTGCTGCAAGAGCGCACCTAGATTGGGTATTTACAAATAGGTGGATTGGGAGTGAAGGTCCAATAACCCGGCCACCGCGATGACCTAGATCTCACCGTAATCACCAGATCTCACCCCTTGTGACCTACTATAAAAAGCATAGTTTACATTACACCCCCCGCAGAAAGCATAAAAGCTATTTTGACTATTTTATTAAGGAAATGTCACTTATCAAACATATAAAAGATGTCATTTTCATAGGTTACTAATAATGTTGATGTATTTCCAGTAACTATGATATTCGACATTAAATAACTCGAAAGCGGTTTAAGATACGGGTACTATATGATATATTTTTGAAATAAAAAAGGAAAATTAATAATGTACAGGTAAAATTAATGAATAAATGAAATCAGAAAAAAAAAATACTGTACAAACAGGTATTCCATTTAAAAAGAATATTATTTTTTTTGTACCCCGTTGAATCTGTACGCCACTGTGTTTTTGATGGTATGTAAAGAAGTTTCAGTCATAGCCACACAACTTTTATTTGAAACATTTTTTTATATATTCAATAATAACGATGATAAAGTGTGGGTAATTTATAATGAATCACCTGTACATGGAGTTGTTTAATTGTAAATTATGATTCGACTTTTTACTATGCTAATAATATTTTTACATATTTCCAGTACCTGTCTGAAAAAGAATCTAAATTAACGAAAAATAAAATACAAAATATAAAATGTTACATGCCATAATTAAAGGAATTAGGGTTAATCGCATCGAATTAAAATTTTAGGCTTGGCAAATTAGTTAAAGAGAATTAATTAAATGCAGAACACATAATATGTAAGTGACGAGATTAGGTGATTGTAAAGGAGCTCGGAAAAAATAAGTGTTTAATAGTGAGTCATGTTTATTTGCTATCGTAAAATGTTGGTATAATGAACGTTGTTTTGGGTTGTGCATGTTTGAAAGATCAGATTTATCTATATACAAGGTGTGTATAAATTGTCGCAAAAGGTACACGTAGCGACATTCTTCGTTCGGTTCTGAATAAAAAATCTTAATGTTAAAATGTCGTATCATGCTTCGTAAATTCGTAAATGTCAAAATTTGACACTAATGATTTTGATTGAACTCACTTTGAAATACAAACTTATTGTTCTACAACGTTGCCAAATGTGTTTTTCGTGGAAGTACGTTAATGAATAAATGTTTAAAACAAGCTTTTAAATCAAAAAGAAAACGTTTACGAAATAATACTAGTAAAAATTTTTTCTTCAAACTAAATTGCATCTATCTCTATTAACAGATATCGAAGAGCAAATGTTAGTTACGCACTAAAAGTCTGAACTTCAAGAACCCCGTGAAAACAAACGAAGCATGATACGACATTTTAATATTAAGATTTTTTATTCAGAACCAAACGAAGAACGTCGCTGCGTGTAGCTTTTGCGACAATTTATACACACGTTATATATACCTATGTAGGCTGTCCAAGAGGAGTTAATACTGACACAAATATTAATGATTGTACACAACATAAGAAAGAACGCCGTTCTGCCAACTTGCATAGACATTTGTGGGTATGGAAATGATATATTTTTTAACCTTAACACCAAATCACTAAACAAATTGTATCAATTGGTACAAAACCATTCTTGCACTCTTTACCAGTTGGTCCCACCTCATTTTACGTCGCATTAGCAAGCGAAATTTGGTTCTATCCATATCAATACGAAAAAAAGCAACAGAGAGATTATTTTCCAAATTTAGTCTGTTTCAGGAGAAGTTATTCGTGAAAAAAGGCGTACCCGCAGGATGGTCATTCATTTCTTCAGTAGAACTGGGTATGTTACAACTATTGCTATAATTGACTATAAACTGGTCAATTACAAATGTTTGTTTGTTTTTGAAATACGTCAATGTTTAACAGAAACATGAAGAACGTTTTCTTCATTACAATCAATACAGAAATGTATTGATGTAATGAAGATATTTTAAGAAAATATAAAAAAAATTGCTAGAATAAAATATTGTGTTACACTGCATTTAGCTTCTCGTTAAAAGAAAAAAGAATTTATTTTAAGCAAGTGAAAATTTTGTCACTTATTAATAGGCTTCGGATAATTATGCATTTGCGTAAGTGCATATGAAAATATTTATTTAGTTGTTATTATGTTTAAGTGCATATTTTGAACCCTTTTCATTATAAAAACATATTTAATGTTCTTGTTAGAATAATTACACTTTTGCAATTTCCGTCTACCGGTTAGTATTTCTTAAAACTTTTTAGCGCTAAGACATTTCGCATAATTATAAAAATAACACCCATTAACTCCATACCAAACGCGAACAGATATTTTATAGCAGACAATTAAATAATCTCTAAACCATTGAATAGATAGGTGAAGTGAATAGCAAGTTAAAAAAAGTTTCTATAAACAGCCAACACGATAGTTAGTGTTTTTAAACCACAATACTTAGAAATATTAAGAGGACTACCGGGGATTACTCAGATAATCGAGCAACGAGAAATAAATATAGCAGGGATTTCCTTAATTTTACCAGTTCCTTTTACATTTCAACAAACTGTATTAGTTGTGTACTAATTACAATAGTATTAATATCCATCGAGATGCCAAAAGAAAAAAGTGTGTAAGTGCAATTTTAAGTCAATTCGTGAGGGATTATAATGATTTTACAACAGATGGGCGTCTGTTATTTTGTAAATACTGCGAAGTTCATGTTACGGCGACAAAAAAGCTTCAAGTCATTCAGCATTTTCAAATCGGAAAACACACAAGCAATAAAAATCGTAAAAGGGGAAATAAAGAAGGACAAATGTTAATTTCTAATTTACACCGGCATGGACCTAAACGCAGGGTATTCGGTGAATAACTTTGTACAGGTTTTATTTGCGCTGATATTCCGTTAGTTAAATTAAAGAATGAAGTTTTTCTCGCAACTTTATGGAGAAGTATGCAAAGGGAAATATTACAGATGAATAGACGTTAAGAAAAAAATTACGTTTTCGAGTTATACAGGGTTCGTCAGTGAAGCGGGAAAATTTAAACTACTTTATCTACAGAAGTATTTATTTTAACATTAATGTTTTTACTGTTTTTTGTTAAGGTAGACTTGCCATTTTATTTTTTAAAGAGAATAATTGACAGGTGGGCATCATTACGATCTACGCATTCTTGTAGTCTTCTTCGAAAATTTTCCATTACTCGCCGTAACATTTCCGGTGTAATACGTGCAATTTCTTCTTGAAATTTTAGTTTTAGTTCCTCTAACGTTTGTAGTCGCTCAACGTACACCTTGCCCTTGAGCAAACCCAAAGAAGAAAGTCGAATGTGGACAAATCAGGCGATCTAGCCGGCCAAACAATGTCTCCATTTTTGATATGATATGGTTTGGAAAAAGTTCGCTTAACATACGAGCAGTATGACTAGTAGCACCGTCTTGCTGAAACCACGTAATCTCTGGAAATCAAACCAGTTCTTGCCTCAAAAATGTTGTGACCATGATTGTGTAACGAACTGCAGTAACGGTTGTAGCATTTCCTCGATCGTATTCAAAAAATAATGGTCGAACAATGCCAGATGAGGAAAGAGCGCACCATACTGTCACCTTAGGACTATGCAAGGACTTCTCATGTAACTGAAGTCGGTTTTCAGTGCTCCAATATCGGCTATTATGTTTATTTACATAGCCGTTAAGATGAAAATGGGCTTCGTCTGACATAAACATATGGTGGATTAAGTTTTCATCCCTATCCAAACGTTGCAACATTTCTTGACTAAAATTCATGCGATTAAACAAATCAGTTTCTTTTAATTCTTGGGCAACTTTAATTTTATAGGGGTGAAAAATTAAGTCCTAATGTAAGATTCGACGCATCGACGGTTCACTGATATTCAATGTTAATGCATGTTTAATCACAGAACGTGTTGAACTACATGTTATGACTAGAGAACGGACATTCTTACCACATGACTCGGCGTAATTCAATGAAGTATTTGTTAGTCTTACCCGACCATCTGGTCCGTTGCAATTACAATGGACAACACAGCGATTGTATGCCGAGGATATATTCCATTAAACGCAATCCGCAATTGGAAATGTTTATAAACTTCGCCGAGTACATCCCGCCTTAATACAATGAAGTATTTGTGTTTGATTTTCTAGGCCACCTGATTTTTCGCAGCGTTAACAATGGACAACGGCTATTGATTCGGAGAACTTAGTCACGTGGTAAGAATGTCCGTTCTCTAGTTATGACAGTTCGAACTCTATCAACATTTTCGGGCGTTCTAATATTTTTGCTGCTCCTTTATGTTTTAAATTTAAAGTAGATCCAGTTTCTTCTAACTTTTGTACCCACAAATTAATTGCGTGAATAGACGGAAACCAGCCGTGACGCGGAATATTGTAGTGATTGCGAAATAACCTTCTGACAGTTGTCACGAAGTCACCATTTTTATAAAACGATTTAACACAATAAACACGGACAGACCACTGTTCTATGTTTACTAAACGGTGTTAAATGACTGACAATTTATCATTAACTTCAGCGCCCTCATTCAAACGTCAAATGAATAACAGAGTTTTTAAATTTTCCCGATGACGAACCTTGTATAGATCAACACTGAATAAATTAAGAGAAAAAGTAAAGAATCATTCTATTTGGGTCTAGTTGGATGAAACAACCGACGTAGAACAAAGATGCATAGTAAATTTTATATTTGGTTAATTAGGAGTTAATGAAGAAAAAGATAAATCATATTTGCTGACTTTAAAGGGGCTGAAGAAAGTGAATCATTCAACTGTCGTTGCAACGATTCTCTAAGTTTACTATGGCCGCCTAGAATTTTATACGAAAAAGCGTTACTAGTTTGTAGCGATGCTGCACCATATATGTTCAAAGCAATGCAGGGTTACAGATTTTGTATCCTAATATGATACATGTGACCTGTGTAGCGCATGCTTTACACTGAATAGTTGATTTAGTTCATACTCTTTATTCAGACGTTAATATGCTGATATCGTCTGTGAAAAATATTTTTTTAAAGCACCAACTCGTTACATATGAAACAGACATGTAAAAAAATACACATCTGTAACTGTAAACATGGACAACACACCTCGTATTTTCCAGCTTTTTACTTCTGCTTAAGACATATGTTTCTGCTATTACTATTAAGCGTCGTCAGTTAAGCTAGTGAAGTAATTTAAAAGCTTAAATCGCCTACAGATGTATATTTTTTTACATGTCTGTTTCATTTGTAACAAATGCGTAATACGTGCTTAACGTATTGACATACTTAAACCTTTTTTGTATATTTACTGCCATCTGGCGTCGTGTTACTGGACTTACACCTATATACGTATTTTCTTCCCTTTTGTACCGGCTTAGCCGGTCAAGGGAAGGTTTGCCATTTTCGGCATAGTCTCTTTCGTCCGTCAGATGTCACTATATTATATAGTGCTACCTGATAGGACGAAATTTGCTATACCATATAGACGATTTAAGCTTTTAAATTTCTTCACTAGCTTAACTGACGACGCTTAATAGTAATAGCAGAAACAAATATCTTAAGCAGAAGTAAAAAGCTGGAAAATACGAGGTGTGTTGTCCATGTTTACAGCTACAGATGTGTATTTTTTACATGTCTGTTTCATTTGTAAAAAATGCGTAATACGTGCTTAACGTAATTGATATACTTAAACCTTTTCTGTATACCAACTCGTGTTTAAAGGTTTCGGGAAATAGTAGGGGATGTTCTACTTTCACCCGCGCCAATCATTACAAGATGGGAAATTTGGATCGACACTGCTATATATTATGCTGAACATCTTGAAATTCTGAAGGAAATTGTTTACTGATGAAGCGCAGTGCATTAGAGAAGCACATATTTATCCGAGAAAGACAAATGTTTGATTTAATTTTTATTTGAGCTAATCTGGCGTGCATTTCGAGTGCAATCTCGACGCTAGAAACTAAAGGCTGATATTTAAAAGACAGCATTGAAATAGTAGAAAATATAGTAGTTAGACGATTAGCAAAATTCCATAAAAATTGTTTCATCAATAAATTAAACGCAGTGTTGTCAAAAAATACGGGCTATCAACAACTGAAAAATATCAGTGAGGTGTTGCGAAATAAAACAACCCTTAATGAAAAAAAAAATTTAAATGCCAGTGACATTGTAAAATATGAATTTTGTACCAATAGTTTTCTATGTCTTAACATAAAAAATAAGAATTTATTTTTTAAAAACTTTTAGTGCATATTCTCAATGTTTTTGGTGCATATTTCTTTTGCATAATTACTTAGTTTTTCAGTGCATAATTATCCTAAGCCTATTTATTAATAAGCTCTTTTCTGTCTCTTTTCATATGAAACAGCCTTATAGATAGCTTTTGTAATATCAAACATGTTCACATGCTTTTCGTTCGTTACCTGTCTCAATTTTCGGGCTTGAATCAGGTTTTAGAAATTGTTATTGCACTGAAATTGGTTTCAATACAATAGCAAAAAACAGTCATTCTGAAGATGCTCGTAATCGAAGATGCATTAGCAATAGTAGCAAGATTTAAGAACACGCTTCTTGTTTCGGAAGTCGAAAAGATAAGTGGGGATTTATTTTATATTCCTGTACATTCAATAATGCCAAAATTAAAGATAAACTCATTCTATTTTAATATTTATTTCATCCGAGCTCAAACAGAAAAAAAATCACAGAAAAAATGTGGTATATAATTGCTTTATAATCAGTTAGAATAGCAGTGTTAGATTCGGTTATTTGTTTAATAACAACTTGTAGATGAAATTCGTACCGATACGTTTGACGTGTACGTCCCTGTTGAAGGAAACGCGTGGCCTCAGTGATGCGTCTGATCGTTGGGAGTCCGAGCGGGTAACATCCGGCATCCCAGCTACCGCCCGTTCATCCTGCAAAATACCCGGTAAACTTCGCTATTTACAATCCACAGATCTCGATATTATGGTGAATGTGTGCAATTGCAAAAACACAAAGAACACAGAAACATGACAGAGAGAGATGATATGCCTATGTGAAGTTGATGATAGGTGTAATGGTAGCAGATGATATTGGTAGTTAGTAAGAATGAGAAGAAAAGTATGTGGAAATTACGGTGGTGATTTTTATGATGAAATTTTGTTAATTAATTTATACTTCATAAAAATAAGGGAAATTTTAAGTATATATATATATATATATATATATATGCGTGTTAATAATAAATTATAAACGGGCAAGTGATCTGTCGATTAATACTCATTTGTTTTCTATCTCTCCATCTTTCGCAACAAATTTGTTGCATCTTCAGGAGATGTTTACAGTAATAGCTAAATTCTCACAGAATGTAGATGTAAAAAATATAAATATATATACGAAAGGTTCATTTTTCTTGGAATTCGGCTAAACTAAAAAGTTTTAAAGTTTAGTTGATCTCCTTGGTATGTATAATATAAGTCGATACGTGCAAAATTCAGTGTACATTTTATATTTACTAAAAGAGTAGAATATACATTAAAATTTATTCAAATCAATATGTTTCCGAAGAAGACAATAAATGTCGAATCGTCAAATTAAGTTTTTATTTAAAGAAAAATTTATCAATAAGCCAAATTCTAAGAAAAATAAACTTTTTATATTCAAGGGAACGGCTATTGAAAAATAGAAAGATAATATATATATATATATATATATATATATATATATATATATATGTATATATATATATATATATATATGATTATTTCGTGATCTTAGTGTGTTATGGTAAATTCAAATTGTAGGCGATTTAAAGTCTGGTTTTACTTCAAAAACTATATATTTAAAACAATCCTTGTTTTAAATATATAGTTTTTGAAGTAAAACCAGACCTTAAATCGCCTACAATTTGAATTTACTATATATATATATATATATATATATATATATATATATATAATTATTTCGTGCCCTTTGTATGATATGGTAGATTTAATTAATAATTGGCGATTTAAGGTCTGGTTTTACTTAAAAATGCATGTATTTAAAACAATGCTACATGTTTCGGCAAGTGATGCCTTTCTCAAAGAATTTGAAATATAAATGACAGAATATTAATGTCATACTTATACATTTGTAGTTGTCATGGATAAAATTATTCAAAGATACATCCAGTTTAATAATAATAAATTATGCCTTAGTATTCAAAGAATAGTAGACAACAAAAACGGGGAATGGCACGGCATGAGTTATTATTATGTATGTGCCCGTGGAGTGGCTTAAGATGTTAAGCTGTCGGCATTCGCCTTAAACGAGAAGGAAAACCACGAAAACCTACTCGGCAGCCAGTCATGGATCCAAACACTAAACTGTCAGCATGATAAGCAAATGTACAGATATTTAAATAAAACATAAGATATATATTTATACATATATTATGATGGTAAACTGCAGATCGTTACATAATTAGGTTGTAGTATATACTGCTTAAATTTTTTATATCACTTCTGTTGTTAATTGAATTTTTTTCCTGTTTAATACTAATCATTTCTTTAATTTCCCTTTTCATTGTGTGTTGTTCTTTATCAAATTATCTGTTTGTTTTCAAAATCGAAATGGTGATCGCGTTGTAGTTTGTGTAAATAAAGCAGTTTTGTCTGTCTTAGAGTATTTGTGGGCTTGTATTCTTTTGTATACATATTGTTTAGTTTGGCCTATGTAGTAACTATCGCAATCGCGACATGGTATTTTATAGATGATATGTGTTTCTCGATTTTTTTCTATTTTAGGTTTTAGTTTTGAAAACAGATGTAAACATCACTTGCCGAAACATGTAACATTGTTTTAAATATGTATATGCATTTTTAAGTAAAACCAGACCTTAAATCGCCAACTAATTAAATCTACTATATATATATATATATATATATATATATATATATATATATAAAGATAGTTATTTCAATCTTTTCTTGACCTTTGTATAGTATAGGAGATTAAGTTAATCGGCGATTTAAGGTCTGTTTTACTTCAATGTATATATATATATTTAAAATAATTCATCTTAAAATTCAATTTAAAATGAGAGTAATATACCTCATTCTTGTACACGGATTATACATGGTGCAACACGGTTGTACATGGTATGGGTGAAATTTATGTTTTCGAGTAATTCTGTTCGAAGAAGTTCTCGATATTCCAACTTGGCGCTCTAACATACGTGCTGATGTATGAGGAATTTCCACAACAGTCGCCAATAATATGTGTTCATTTTCTTAATTCGTAAAAGTTATCGCAAGTATAAACTACGGAAAATATCGATTTCTATTCTATGCTTATTTCTAATTACTAATGTATCTAAAAATGGTATCATACTGTTTTCCTTTTCCGCCGTGAATTTAATAGTCGAAAATTTCAAATTTAACGGAAAAAAAACCAATATCAATAGATTCATCACCGCGGGTTCAAATCATAATTTTTAACATAAGATAGCTTCGTTTAATTTCTTAGTAAACTTTCCGTTAACAAAAGAGAGATATGAAATACAACTAGATTTCATTAAAGACATCACGAGGCATAATGGCTTTGACATAGAAATAATTAATATATTAATTAGAAAAACGAAATTAAAAAAGATAATTCGTGAATCAACAAGTTTGATATCTAACGTAACCGGAAGAAAAAGTACATGTGTTTACCATCCAAACATGAAAAACATTAATCGAGTTGTTAAAAAATGACGTTGCCAAGTTGCCTTTCGCTACGAAAACACCTTCAAAAGTCTCCTAGGTGATACCAAAGATAAAGTTAATTTGAACTTGAAATCAGGTATATACAAAATTAATTGCGATGATTGCAATTTGAAATATATAGGCCAAACGAAACGCTCAATAATAATCCGCTTTAAAGAACACATATCACATATTAAATTCAATAGACCAGAAAAATCTAACGTGGACAATCATTCATTAAATACAGATCACAATATGTCGATTAAAGGGTTAAAACTTGTCAAAGCATTGATATCGTTAAAAACAAACGTGATACGATTAACTCGGACAACGGTCTTGATGCCATATAGTTGCCTATTTTCATTTTTAGAAAAGAGATAGAAAGGTTGAGCGCGTGCGAATAGAGAATAAACACATGTTGTTGCCGTTTTCTTAAGAGAGGTAAGTAGTCGTAATTTTTAGTCTTATATTTTTATTTTAAAGTCAGTATACGTGGACACCGTGTAAAGTTGTTGTGTTATTATATGTGCCAGCTTTAATATGCCCCATGTGCGACACTTTAATTAGTGGTTTTACCTAACTTAGTTGTCGAAATACGTATTTAGGATACAATTATTAATTGTGGTAAGGAGTTTTATACCTTTTTGAGTTGATAATTTCATGATCGACCTCTTTATTTGTATTGTATAAATGCTTCAAATAAAATAAGAGGCCACCTAAAAATAACTGAATTTGAATTTATTTATTTAGACCAGTGTTTTTCAACCCTTTTCATGACACGACCCCCCTAGTATCAACAAATATTTCCCGACCCCCGACCCTTTTTTTTCATGTATGTTAAAAATATTTAATCCATACAAAAATTTTAGGCTTTTGCGTTATTAGGATTCGGATATAAATATACAATTAAGTATGTAAAACATATAATTTTAAATCGAATACGTGGCCAATTGATAACTAACAAACAAATACAAGCATATTGTTAGGGCCGAGACTCCCAGCGCCATCTGTTGGTAACACTTGGAACTAGTACAGGTTCCGAGTGTTACCAACGGATGGCGCTGGTAGTCCCCCGCGCGCTCCACGGCCCGCGCTAAAGGTCCACAAGTTTCGAGACGTTTCGTTACGGTTCGAGATCATTCTCGCTAGAATGCGCTGGCCTATAAATAGGGTGGTCGACCGCGGCCACGGCAGTTGAGTGCAAGACCGCGTACCAAGTGGTCGTGTCGTCTGCTGTTTAGTTGTTTGAAGAGCGCGAATCACTTGTTTTACGTATTTATTTGAGTTGTTTGTTATAATTGAATATGGATAAATTCCTGAAAAGATCATCAGAACCATCAACGTCTAAGTCTAGCGGCAGTAGTGGAATAAAGAAAAAACGTCTTTATGACGACAATTATTTGAAATTTGTGTTTACTGTGATTGAGAATAAACCGCAATGCGTAATTTGCTTTGAAACTTTGTCAAGAGAAAGCATGAAGCCATCGAAGTTGGTACGCCACCTAAACAGAAAACATCCTAATGAAAAAAATAAACCCGTGGATTTTTTGTGCGAAAATTAAAAGCTCTTGAACATCAAAAAACTACTATAGGACAAATGTCCAACCTAAATGAGAAAGCGTTGCTCGGTAGTTATCGAGTAGCATTTCGTGTGGCTAAAGCAAGAAAACCTCACAGTATTGCCGAAAATTTGATTTTACCAGCGGCTTTAAATATAGCAGAGATTATGTTTGGCAAGCAAGAGGTCGAAAAGCTCAAAAGCATACCTCTCTCTGACAATACCATTCAACGCAGGATAAGCAATATGGCGACTGACGTTCGTGATCAAGTCATAGAAAAAATTAAGAAAAGTTCTTTTGTGTCCTTGCAATTTGATGAATCAACGGATATTGCGGGTTATGCGCAGTTTGTAGCTTTTGTGCGTTTTGAATCCAATGAAATATTAATGGAAGAAATACTATTTTGCAAGGCACTACCCAAAAATACTACAGGTCAGTGCTTGCATGACACGTTCCTTGAAGCTACGCAAGACATGAATATCGATTGGGCACAAAAATGCATTGCTATTTGTAGTGACGGAGCAAAAGCCATGAATGGTGCGAAGAGTGGATTTATTGCTAGACTGAAAGAACAGATGCCAAACGCTTGTTGGATGCATTGCTTTCTCCATCGCCAAGCTCTTGCAGCCAAAACTTTGCCACAAGAATACAGTCAAGTTCTAAATATTATTATTAACATTGTAAATTCTATTAAAGGAAAAGCGTTTCAGACTCGATTGTTTCTAATCATTTGTGAAGATATGGGGGCACTACACCGCAATTTGCTTTACCATACAGAAGTTAGGTGGTTATCAAAAGGCAAAGTACTGACCAGAGTCATGGAACTTCGCGCTGAACTATTAGTATATTTACAACAAGCCAAGTCACATTACTCTGAATTCATTTCTGACCCGGAATTCCTTTTGAAATTGGCTTTTCTTTCTGACTTATTTGAGCATTTAAATAACTTGAATAAAAGTCTTCAAGGGCGGGATGAAAATGTCATTACAGCAAAAGACAAACTCCATGGCTTTATAAAAAAAATTGAATTGTAGTCATCATCTATAAATCAAAACAACTTTGATTCATTTTCGTCGACACAGTCTTTCATTGAAGAAGTCGGAAGCGAGATAAACATCAACTCATATATATCTGGTATGAAAATGGTGTTAGATAATTTGAAGAAAGAATTGTGTCATTACTTCTCAGTGCAAGAGATATCGGATAACACTGGGCAAAGATGGATCTTAAATCCGTTTTTAAATGCAGCTATAAATGAGGCAAATTTATCAACTAAGCTCAAAGAGAATCTGCTGGAATTATTTGCCGATGGGATGATACACTTGGAATTCAAGTCTGAAAATTTGGATACCTTTTGGTTAAAAATAAGAACAGAATACCCGGAATTAACAACCGAGGCTTTGAAGTGTTTGATTCCATTTTCTACCTCGTACTTGTGCGAGTTGGCATTTTCATCAATGGCCCAAATAAAAAGTAAACTAAGAAATCGCTTAAATTTGGAAAATGATTTAATACTTAAAGTTGCAAAAACGGATCCACGATGGGAGAAATTTATTGAACAAACTCAAGCGCAACCAAGCACATTAAAATGAACGAGTACTCGAAGATTTTATTTTTTGTTAATGTGTTTGTATAAATAACATAACGAGTATCATTTTGTTAACTTTTTTTAAATATATCTACCTTTTTAAAATTTATTGCTTTTTTTACTGAGTTCTCTCGACCTCTCGCGACCCCCCTACAGAGGCTTCGCAACCCCCCAGGGGGTCGCGACCCACAGGTTGAAAAACACTGCTTTAGACAATTCGAACAAAAATTAATTCAAATTAATGTAATTTCTTTTCAAAGATACAGGAAATCTCATTGTTCTTCTACCAAGTAATTCTAGCTTATCTGACAACACGACGTTCTATTATATGTATTTATATTAAGACCCTCGAAGGTGAACTTGTAAATAAATAACAACTGCACAATATAGAATACATTATTTTTACTATTATTGTATTTGCGTCTTCTTTATTTTATTTATAGTACCTATGTGTATCGGACGCTTAGCCCGGTAATTACATAGAGGGGCTGGTACAGACCTATCGATACTCGCGCCCTATCACGGGTGTTCTCGCAAAAATGCATCCATACACAATGAATGCACCAGTGCATATTAGATTGGCATCTGTCACGATTACAATGGACATGGAACGAACGGAAGAGCTTTGAGATATAAAAAATAAAATAGCAGAAAGAACAAAACAGGAAAAAAAACACACAATTATCCATTATGCTATTATTATTGATATACATTTAAACACAGGTGTGTATCGCTCAAGGCTGAGCTGATTACCATTCATCTGCGTTGGGATTCTTCTCTGCGTTGTAATGGCGGTGAAAAAATTTCATTGTTCATATATCTACATACTGTCATCTCTGCATGAGTAGGCTTTGGATAATGTATACCTTCCTGAACGCGAAGTTATTTCTAGCTAATGCCGCGCGCAAATTAAAATTAAAAAACACCGATATAATTGATATAAATATTACGTAACTTTTGAAACGAGATTTCTAAATTTAAAAAAATGTACAAATTCGCAATTGTACGTAGGCTCTTATTTGAAATTTATGATTTGAATAACCCCGCATTACACATTAATCTTCACATAAATTTCAAAGCTTATAGATTTCGAGGAAAGAAATGTATAAATTTTGACCATGACTGTTTTCATAGAAATTAAAATTGGATATATAAATAACCACACCTGCGAAGGTCATTTTGCATATGTAACGCCTGTTCATTCACAAAAGCGAATCTAATTTATGTTACTGTTTCTTTTTTTATTACTGGCGTATGTTAATTTTGATTAAATTTCCAAATTATCTAATTTTCAGAATCATATAAATTAGAAATATTAAATAAACAAGTTGGAAGGAAAAGAAGAATATTGAAATTTTACGAATTTTGAACTACACTGATGGAAAAAATTAACGTACCACCAATAAAATTTATGAATATATAAATTTGTTTATCAAGAAAGCTTTTAAATCACACATTTTTTGAAAAAGAAACAAGTAACCCTTGTATTGTCACGTGAATTAGTTCTCTGTTAAGTCGTTTCTATACAAGTTAAGACTTGTTTGCGCTTAATTGCAATATTCCATTGTTATTGGTAGCAAGTGCAATAGCGTTGTGGGTTTGATTGTCCTGTGTTTTCTCAACTTGGTGGTCAGATTTTCATTTTGTTAAAATTGTGTACATATTAAAATATCTCCAGTGAGAAATTTAAGTGAGTATGATACTGTGAAAATTGTCACCTTGATTGAAGAAGGATATAGCCAACGTGAGGTTGCACAGAAGCTTGTTGTTCCTCATACGACTGTTGGTCGATGTCTTAAGCGGTTTAGAGCAACAGATTCACATGCTTGGAGACCAGGGCAAGGCCGACCAAGATCCACAAATAAAATGGACGATTGTTTTATACACCTACAAGCATTAAGGAGTCGGTTCCTCACCGGAAATGAGATAAAAATAGACTTCGAGATATTTGAAATGTTGCGATTTCTTCCAAAACAGTAAGAAGAAGGCTCAAAGAATCTGGATTATGAACAAGACAGGCCCTCTTTGAACAATACCCCCCAAGCAAGCTAGGCTTGAGTTTCCTCGGAACATGTGGATAGGGATTTGGATGACTGGAAGAGAGTCTTGTTTACTGATAAAATCAGAATAGGCTTAAGATCTTCCGATGGACGCACTTTTATCTGGAGAAGACCAAGAGAAAGATACATGGTCCTCCAAGTGTCTTTCTGTGGGGATCAATAATGCTTTAGGGTGGCATTTCTTTCGAGGCCCGTACGGATCGTGTAGTGATCCGAGGAAGAGCATTAAACGCTATGTGGTATATTCAGGAGATTCTGGAAGAACATATCACACCGTTTGCATCTTACATAGGCGACAATTTTTTTCGTATGGATGATAATACCAGACCGTACCGAGACCATATCGCAAACGAATTATCTGAACGAGGTTGGTATTCAACGTTTAGAGTGGCCAACGCGTAGTCCTGACTTGAACGTGATAAAACACGTTTGGGATCACTTTAAACGACGTGCATTAGACATCGAAATCCTGCTCCTGAAAACTTGGCTGAACTGGGAAAGATACTGAGATTTATCTTCGTCGTTGAACACACATTGCACATAGGTCACCTCATCAACATTGAGGGAACAAAAACAATAGAACATAGAACAATTTCATTCAAGAATAACCAGAGAAGCAATCGAAATAGAGAAAAGATAGAACAATCTAAATAAAAGAGATGACGGACAGAGAGTACCCAATACCTGGAAAAACGTTTAGGCGCGAATATAAAAACATTCAATACAGACGCGAATGCAACATAACACCGACACCGCACACCGAGATCCCCATTCCACCCCCACCCTATACCGACCTAGAAATAGTGACACCCAGACGAATAACACGTAGTACAACTCGAAAATCGAAAGTACAACGATTTGAAAATGGCAGCAGAGAGATTGCCGATTGCTCGTCTAGAAAATAGAGCTTCACAGGGCTTAGTGACATCTACACGGCGCAACTCCCGAAAAAAACTGTTCTGTCAATATAGATTTAATTTGTATTTTTCGTTTTATTTAGATATAATCAAATAGATTTAGTTGTATTTATTTTACGTATTAATTCATAGGTTTCAGTTTTGTTCTAAGTATAAAGTGTATAGAAAGGTCTTGGAGTTTCCCAAATATAATCTGTTAATTACCTAAGTAGTCAGGTATAACCTTCTTTTAAATCTGTTCATTTCCTGGTTGTAAACCTTTATAATAGCATAAGTTTCATTGTTATATTTCATGTATTGTATTGTATTTTATATATTCATATTTTTACCATAGGTTTATTGTTATTGTTAGTGAGTAAACACACGATTGTTTTTCTATCACAAAAAGAATGTTTTCTGTAATTTTCATAATCGTTTATTTTTTTGAACAAAAAATTTGCATTAAATTCTGTTTGTGAAATAAAAATTCTGCGTCGAATTCGTCGAAAGTGTTAAGAAAAGGTTTCGGTAATAAGTGCTTTTCAGAAATAAAAAGAGTTTGAGTGGTAAAAAGTATTCAAATAAGGCACTTTGAAGATGAGGACCGATCATCAACTGATAGAAATCACGTCAAGTAAATCAAAAATTTCGAACTCAAAAATCATCTGTTAACAATTAGAGACCTTTGGATAATACAGGGATTTTATTTGGATCGATCCAAGCAATTTTGAAAAACCAGTTGGGCTCTATACGTGCCCCACCTCGATTAGTTCCAAAATCGTTCGATTTCGTCGAAAAATAACGACGTGTTAACGGCTGTACAGAGATGATCTCTGACTATCAGTCTATCATGAAACGCATCATTACGGGTTATGAGTATCGTGCCAAAGCACTATAGGTCAAATAGCCACTTTTTCTGTGCTAAATTAATAACTTCTTCAAAACCATGGTATTCAAACTAAAACCTGTAGGAATTTACTATGTAAGAATAAATCTATTAAAAAATGCAACTTAACCCATTAGCGACCAAGAATTAACCCTCTTGCAACCATTAATGCAAATATTATACGTAGTATTCATTTATTTATTTTAATTAAACTACAATATTCAGTAATTGCTTAAATCTAATTCGTTTTGTAAATTTAAATCAAATAGGTCCTCATCAATTTCATTAATTTCATCGTCTTGGTTGCTAAGATGAATTTCTTCTATGGTTTCGCTGCAACATAACAGTTCAATTGCTTCAGGTGGAAGAGTAGAACGTTTCCGCTTTTGCAAGCGCCTATTTAAAAATTTTGTGGAAATTAATGGATCTGAAGTATCGACAGCTCTATTAAATACCTCTAGCAGGTTATTGGTACGATTGTTTCTGCGGGCGTGATGCAATCTATCGGCTTTGTATATCTTATGTCGCGATTCAGCTGTTTCTTCTGCAAAATAACCCATTGGAAGTGCTGTATTTTCTAATATTTCTTTTGAATGTATTAGTACTTTATGTAATGTGGAAGTCATTGGCAACCAAGGATATAGATTCTGAAAACATTTTGCTGTTTCAAAGCAATATGTTTCAAATTTAGTTGAATTAATTGCAAACTGGCAGGATAAACAAATCAAAATGATTTTGAATCGATATATTAAATCTTTGTCGACATTATTTATTTCAGAAAAAATAACATGCTCAGTAAAAGCTCGACGAGCAGTGTTTCCGTCATTTGTGGAACCGGAGCCACCTACTCTGGGCATGTCGACACGAAGTCCGAGCTTTTTCCAAAAAGCGTTTTGTATGTCTGTTTTTCTTTTTAAAATAATTAACTTATCATCTCCTCGTACCTGCCAATTTTGTAATTCGCATTTATAGCCTAAATGTAATACAAATTCAAAAAATCTAATCCAGCAATAAAGGGGACTAAGTCCAAACTTTAAGTTTTCATATTTTGCCTGGAATATTTCACTTTTGTAATTAAATGTGTTCATAAAGTCCTTCGGCGTAGCAGCACAAATGGGACAAGCCTGGTTTGATCTAGTTCCAGTTATAATGTTTAAAACTTTTCCATCAATGAGTGTTAAAAATAATTTAAATGATACATCAACAAATTTTCCATCACCAATTGATATTTTTACGCTTGCCAGAGCGTCAATTTCTTTTTTTAAATCCAGGTCTTCCTTTAAAACAACTTGTTTTGTCTCCTTTGTGTACTGCAATTTTATGGGCCGTCAAAATCTTACAGACTGTGGTGTGCGGTTGTTCCAAATTGGCGTTCCGGATAAGAGCAGTAACCTTAAAGGAATAAACTGTAGTAGCTAAAAGAGAGGCATCATAGCTATTTGACGAACCTGCCTCATTAAAAGTTTGTTTATATTGCGACTGACCAGTGCTGCTATCAAATCCATAGCTTAATATTAATACCGATCCCAAAAAATTCGTCTTCTCCGCTTCCATTACAGTTTCAAAAACTTCTTTTTGGAGGTCAACAATTCTTTCAGCCGTATGCAGTAAAATAGATTGCAACGAAACTTTGGCAAGGGTCTCTTTAGCTATTATACCCTGAGGTCGACATTTCAACTTTGCAGCTGTAATTTTCCTATAATGTGGATATATATCGCAATTACGTAATTTGTTTTCGTGACGTATTGCATTATATTGTTCTTTGGAAAAATTATATTCAAGAAGAAAAGCTAAAGCCTCATCCGCAGATAGTGGAATTGGCTTTTGGAGATCTTGATAGCAAACCTTACGCATTTTTTATGGTCTTGTTGGGCTTTCAATACTTTCTTTTAGCACTGCAGCTAAATCAGCATCACCGTGCTTACGAGCTGATATTGCCACTGCACGAACGAGAAGATTTGTATCAGCTTTCTCATTTGAAAGGTCTGCAGCTTCTTTTCTTTTCCCAAATTCTGATTTTGCGTTGAATGGCACACGTGGACGACCAACAACTTTTTCGGTGCCATTCACCACAAAATTTAAATCTGAATTTAACCACGCATGATTTTGTTCCTTAAACACATGCATCCTTCTGTGACATTTATCCCACTTTTGAGCCAACTTTACGCAAAAAAATGTAATGTTTGCTTTATATGTTTCTCCATTTTATCTGAAATCGTATGAGAACTCGGTTTATTACATTTTTCCTGGATTCTTCGAATACTGTACGTTATCTCTAGTCCACTTCCTGTTTATTGTAATTTACGTACTTGGTATATTGCCATTATATTATATATTATATTATATTGCCTGTAACAATTGTATTGTGTATTTAGTATTAATATTTATTTTATTTCCACATAATTAAGGTTTCATGTGCATATTGTTTATTTTAATCCATTTATGACGTTGGTAAACTACAGCATATACTTTTCCTTGAAGAAGGGTAAAATATTTGCATGGCAATTTCAGTATAATCAGTTTAGTTATTTTCTCTCTCCCTTGTAACTGACGGGGACAAAACTTTTTTTGTAAAAATAAGGTAAAACAAAGTTTAGTTCCAATCAAGATCTCAGCGATCTCACTACAAGAAAATACTATGTATTAGTCAGTTTCTCGGTCTTTACTATTAAAACCAAATTCATACATTTATATTAAGTTTAACGGAACTCCAAGGTTCAATTTATTAATTATCATGTAAATAAATTAGTGTTATTCAAACTACTGCATTATTTCAACTCATATTTCGGTCAATACATACCGAAAATTCCTTCAAACCAGGAGGAATAAACAAAAACAGTTAACAAATGCAACATGATGCAATTTTCACTTGCTTATATTTTTTCTTTTCTACGTAGACGTTCAAAATAAATATTATTATTTCTTATTTGGTTGGGGTTAGTTTTCTTTTAATATATTTAGCGTCCTTTGATTCAACCTGGTTTCCGTTTGTACGTTATTACAGGTACGTCATCCGAGTAATAAATCGCTTATACAAGCAGTCTACAAAACAAAGTAGTGCCATTTTTAAATATCAATTAGTTTACCAACGTTTGGTTAAGAAACCCACGCCGTCTTCACTGAGCTGTGTCCGTGGTATTGGTCGGCTGACTAGTAGATTTAACAGTAAACCGCCCATGAAAGGTAAGTCCACGGAGGGCTGTTAAATTTGGTAAAATTTTTGGATTCTATTGCTATTGTTTACGCGTAGCATTGTTCGGAAGCAATTCAATGAATTGCGACTGCAGGTTGTCCGCCAACCACTCTATTCACTGGACTAGCCCATTCGATCTTCCACTTATTCAAAAAACTCAAACTGGGTGACGACCTTGATGTTAATGATTATAAAACTGGTATAATGGCACTCCGACCACCGCTCTGGTCCAAGTGTATTAATGTCGAAGTGGAATATTTAAGAAAAATCATTGCCGTAATTCAAGTGTTTGATTTTAAGTCTCACCTTCCATCAAATCATCCACGTAAATATTTGCTTATTAATTCCTATCGTCATATTAGTCATATATCACATAGAGGTTTTATCACTAAATCTTCTTAACATCTGTTTTCAACATCCTGCATTCAATGACAAACACAAATATTCAATGCCTATTCTTATTCATTTAAGTCAAGTCTCTAAATTCTAGATGAATAATCCACGGGAAACGAGCGAACCAACAAACAAGTGTTTACGCGACATTTAACACCTACCCGTATACTTTATACAGTTCGATTTACTCGCTATTTTTGCACACCTCCGAAGAACGCAAAACTGATATATGTATAGTGTGTATGTATAGTTATTATGTAGGTGAGAATTGCACACACGTGTATGTAAATTAATTGCATATAAAACATGGAAAAGAAAAGAGAGAAGTAATAAAGTAATGAAAAAGTCAACGAGCATCGCCGACGCACATATCTGTTTATTCTAGGGTGAGAAAGTATAACTTGGTATTTCACATTTTGAAATCATACGTGTATAGTACTACGTACAACTGTGAATATTACGGCAGCCTATCGACTGTAATTACTTGCAAAAGTTACAGGTGGTGAATATCGCACGCAGAAGCCCGTGATTTATAACGTTGTTAAGACTCCGTACAGAAGATTATGCGACGATCGTAAAGTATACAGTTTTCGTTCGCTCTCAACTTTAATTCCCGAGCATCTAATAAGAAAAAGCGTTGAGTAGTATCTCAACGAGTATACATACCCACTAATTGCTGTACAAATGGCCTTATATATGACCCAACGCAGCACTAAAGGAAACGTTCTTTTCTACTAGTCTAATAATTAACGAGGATAACATATAAATGATAAAGATTGTTTTAATGAAAGCTTCCGCATGTTCACCAATGCAATCTAAATACTGAAAAAATTGTATTAGAGGACAAATATATCCTCTGTCTAAAAAGAAACAGATGTCTTCATAAAAAACAAAGCGCAGGTTAATTCACTGGACAACAGCCAAAATGTATCTAAAATAAAATCGACTAAATCTTATTATTTTTGGTGTGCTAAAACCGAAAATAAATTTATCTTGTTAATATTAGTTCAAGTTTTAAAGATACGCGATGTCATATGTCCCTGAAATCGCATGTCTGCCTTCTACTAAACAGCCCCTGTATACAAACAGAGGACAAACGCCACTATCGCAAATATTATGGAATTGAATAGAAAATTCTTGAATATTCTCTAAAAATCTAGAAGCCGTATTTGGGTATATAAGCAGCTACAAAGCGGAGAGGTTGGTTAGTCGAAGTTAGTTATTCGAATCGAATAGTTGACATGTCTTGAAAGTGTGTAAACAATCCAGATCACTTCTGTTATGTTTGTGGTGAGATTACTTTTGCGTCTCAGAAGATGGGGTATGTTGCTTCTGCGTAGCTCGCGAATACGCAGGAGCAACTATTCACACACGATCAGCTTCTTCTCCAGAAGATCAGCTATCCGTGTGGTCTTAAGGAGCGCAAAGAACCAAGGATAACATATTTTTGCATGCTAGTAATAAGTTTTTGCACTTCCGTAGTTTTAATTTTTTTGCACTTAAGTAAATTTTTCATGTTTTCACTGATTCCCCAAGAACGCCAATTATCAGCGGTATAAAGAATATGTTGCAATCTGCATAAGTTTTTCGCAACTCAAATAATATTTGGCTGTTTTTCCCGCTTCCTTTTCTATGATCTGGTCTTCGCTGGGGCATGACACTTCGAAAATGCACATACATCTGTCTGCGTAATCCAACAGGGTCATATCAGGTTTATTAGCTGAGAGTTGTCTAGTGGTGCTAAATACAAAATTCCATAAAACTTTGTAGTTTTTATTTTCTATGACACTGCCAAGCTGTGTAATGTCGTAGGAAGAAATAATTTTCTCATGTATATCGTAGATATACCTTGTATTAGATGGTAGTATATCACTTGAAGAGCTGCATCATGTCGATGTATATATATGTTTGAGAGGTATTTCTGGTAGCCTGCCAGTAAATGCATGTCAGTTTCCAGCATTAATTTACATGCTCTACACTTAGAGTCGCCAATATTCTATCCCATGACCCTCCTCGCATAATCTAGGGTGTGGTATACGCCATCCTGACAGGCAATTATTTAGCCTTCTGTTTTCGAGTATAAATATGATGTATGCAAAAACTGAAAGTTAGGTCGTGGGGCAGGTGTTATTTGTCTATATTCTTAATAAACAAACCATGCATCGCCTTCTCTCGATGTTAGCTCACCAGTCTATCAGCACACCACTCTCTGAGCATCCGCCTCAACTCTGCTGCAGGTACCTGATTGAGATTTGTCTTTTCTCAACTAGATTTGATGACACTGTACTGTAGTTTTAGTTCGTTAAGCGCTCTCTCCGTCTCTCCACACAAGAATGCTGGGGAGCATTCTTGTGGGGGCAGCGAGTGAGGACTCCCGGAGTTGTTGTTCAAATTTTGGGCAACCATGCTAGGCTAAGGTAGAAGGATGAAGGAGTAAATATAAAAAAAAATAAAAATAATAATTACAATAATAATAAAGAGGAAGAAGACAAGTGAACATCGTACAGAGATTTTATACTGCAGTTAACAGTACTGCACATGTTGTATCCACTACACAAGATTCATTTCTGAAGATAGTTAGGGCACGTGAAGAGGAAGGAATGGGTTCCTTCCTCTATAAAAAATATAAATGACAGCATATTCTGTCATTTATATATTTTTTATATCCTTGACAAAGACATCATTGCCGAAACATGTAGGGTTGTTTTAAATATATATACTTTGAAGTAATAAACCAGACCTTTAATCGCCGACTTATTAAGTTTACCATATCATACCAAGGTCACGAAATTTGTATAAATATGGTGTTATCCTCTAATTGATTGCTGTGACTGTTGGATAAGAAACGTATTATTATTATTATTAAGTGGATTGGTGGTGGTGAACCGGTGGAAGAATGGTTATTATTACCATTATTATTATATTGCTGAACCAAATTAATACTTGCGTTCCCTTTTTAAACACGACCTTCTTCGGGTAGTCGACTACAATACCACTTACACAGCTGATAGAGTCTGATTTTCAGAAAGTCAACAAATTCATGACACGCGATTCCATAGTTACTTAATCTTAAATGAAGATTATATACCTACCACGGTGTAGTAACACACATGCTATTAAAAAAATAATTCTTTATTATTACTTTCTATAATAATTACTTAACCATACATGAGCGAGAGGTATTATGTGCAGACGTAAACAATTCATTAAAATTTATCTTTCTCATTGTCAGTTGGAAACAATACTTGTTGCATAATTGTATTTTATTGACAGTGCGCCAGTGCTAACAATGTATTTTACTTACATTTTTATTATGACGTTCCGCATAGCAGACATTCTTTGGTTTATAAGAAAAAACAATAATTATATAGCAATACTCGACATACGTAGTTCTAAATTAGATCCAAGTTAAAAACAAAATACAATACAATGTAAATTAGATTGCTTTTTATGTTTTTTTAAAACCAAACAATGCTCTTGACATAATTAGCCAATTATTTTTTTTCACGATTACAGCATATAATTATCGTCAATATTCATCAACAGTATTTGTGAATTTGACATATAATTTTTTCAATTTTTTTCCTTTCTCACCTATACGTACATATTGTGTTTATAAAAATAACCACGCAAATTTGACTAAACATTTTCATGTTTCAACCTTGACATAAAACTACCACAAAAGCGCAAGTTTTTTTCTTCCTTTTAAGTCCTTAATTGGCAGTGAACAATTCTCGTCATTAAGAGGATAGTCGGTAGTGTCATGGATATTTGGATAATTGACGGAATCAAGGTCGATTTTTATTGCTGGTTCAATTGTTGCTGACAGATTTGATTCGTGAAATATAATTAATCATATATGTGTGCATATTCAATAATTTAATTTATGCTTCATAAAGTTAAGTTTGAGTGGCGTCGCTATTATTATTTTGACAAATATGAACGATTTAGAAGAACGGTTTTGCAATGAAAAATTTGAATAGAAAAAATGATCATTTAATAGTTTTCAACGAATGTTATTGAAGAAATAAATAAATGAAAATTTAGTTTTTAAATTAAAAATTTACGAGCAAAAAATAAAGAGATAAAATTGGTATCGTCGGTCGGCTCACAGAGGCGTGGACCAGCGATAGGTTCTGTGGCATGACTCACTTTACCAGCGCTTCGGGTGCTATGTGTATGTAGTACATGAATACGTGAACAGCTATCATAGTGTGAAGTTCTTCTTCTTCTTCTTCTGTTTTGGGTTGGACGCCAGCACGTCCAGGCACTTGACCACACTGCTCTTTGTACTATACCCAATAGATCTCTCAGTTCCACTTTGTTAGTGTTGTGTCCTCGATAAAAGCCATAGTGTGAAGTTGTTTATAGACGAATACGCGTAGGTGTAATTCAAACTGAAAGCATTTTTCTAAACAACGCGCACTTTTATTTTAGTAAACCCAAACGCACTGACGCCTCTGTTTGCCTACCTAAGTGCCAGTCTTCAATGAGACTACAAAAACGGGACTGCTCAATCCCTATCTCTTAATATATACGGTGTCTAAAAAAAAACGTAGCGTGCTATGGCTCTGTTATTTATACTAGGAATCGAGTGAAATAGAAACGAGAAAGAAATGGTTATAAAGATACTGCAAACTGCTCTGAATTTAATTTTCATAAACAATAGCTCTAATGTCAAACGACAGTCAACGTTTTTTCTAATGTTAACGTATATACGTCGGCTTAAAATTCAGTCTGATACATATTTTCTTTGTATATCCAAAGCTAGGCAATAAGTGCACTTTACTTTTGTTAAAAAATTACTATAGAAAATTAGAAAATACAGTGTGCTCCCGGATTGGGTTCACAATAGGTATAATGGATCAAAAATTTTCGAATTGGAATTTCATATTTTGGGATTCCGCTCTGGTTAGTCTGAAACTTATTTTTAGTTTACTTTCGATTTTTAAAAATCAAGTAGGCCTTTACAGTAGAACAAAAATTATTGTCATTTCAGGTACCTTTTCCGTTCACATTACGCCAAAGTGTTACTTAGAAAAGTTACTAACCGCTGTCCGTAAACGCAAACGGACAGCGTTTGCCTGACACATGGAAGCCAGCCCTGTTTAATAGACGGATTACACATAAGCGACGTACTGATAATAACTAGAGACCGGACAGATCGGGCTGAATTGGACGTCATTACGACGGACGATATAAATAGTCTACAACATCCGTAAGTACATCACGCAGTTGTTGAATCGCACTATTCATTCGGTTAATTGGCACATTTATTTTTTGTGTGCGGTTAACCGAATGGATAGTGCTATTCAATAACTGCGTGATGTACTTACAGATGTTGTAGACTATTTATATCGTCCGTCGTAATGACGTCCAATTCAGCCCGATGTGTCCGGTCTTTAATAATAACTTACGACAGACCAGTAACACCAACACGGACCGAACACAAACCGATCGACCAATAGCGAAAGAACAACCGACGGACCAATCAGAAGGAGTCAGACACGCGTCCCCACTACTACGGGACCATATACTACGAGCGGCACAGGAAATCGACGTACTTTTGAAGTTACTGTCGAGAAGATCCTGAAGAAAAAGGCGAAAGTAATGTCACCGAAACATGTGGAAGAAAGTTGTCCTTCTCAGGACGAAATCATCCAAACGCGGCGAAATATCCCAAAGAATAATGCTTCATATACATATATAACAAGTGTTCATTTGAAAAGTCAATCTACTAGCATGTGATTTACTGAGAACATTTTGAAGTATGTCGTAAATTAAAATTTACTACTTAACCTACGAAGTCGTATATTTTGACAGTTTCATACATACAAATAAATAACAAATAATAGGTATTTATTGAAAACTATAACAAATGTTGAAAATGTTGTCCTTCAAGATCAATGCACTTTAAAATCCTCCGTTCAAAGCAATTTATTTAAACCAGAATTGACGCACGATTATTTTATGCACTAACTGATATTTGTGATTGACATTATCAAATGTCATTTGGATTTACGTTTACGGAACAACAAACACATACTAATATATATGCGTCTTATTCTATCAAAATTTCGAAGTAACCTAGATTGACTTTTCAAATGAACACACGTTATATATATATATATATAGTTTCTTAGCCGTTCATTTAATATATCGTTTGATAAATTCTTGGAATTTTCAGCTTTTTATATTAAATATTTTTAAATTAGTATGTTACTTTGCGAAGTATATGTAAATGTAAACGTGGCTGTCTACAAATTACAACGAAAATTACACGAAATTTTATTTGAAAAATTTTCATCCACATTGGGAACCCAAGTCTACTGTTTGTTGGACCGTCGCTCTAACCAACTGAGCCACGAAGACCTTGGCGTCAACAAGTCTTTTGGAAAAGCCATTTGATAAATTCCAAGAATTTATCAAATGATATATTAAATGAACGGCTAAGAAATTATCTCTATATATTAATAGCTAACGATGAAAAATTAGTAATTTCAAACTTTCAAACTGACGTCTGAAGATTAACATCGGTGTCTTATAAGGGGTTTCCAAAAGACTTGACACCAAGGTCCTCGTGGTTCAGTTGGTTAGAGCGACGGTCCGGCAAATCGTAGACTTGGGTTCAAATCTCAACGTGGACGAAAATTTTTCAAATAAAATTTTGTATAATTTGCGTTGTAAGTTGTAGACACCAATATTCACATTCACATTTACTTCGCAAAATAACACTAATTTGAAAGTATTTAAAATATTTAATATAAAAAGCCGAAAATTCCAAGAATTTATGAAATAGGATATATATATATATATATATATATATATTATATATATATTATATATATATATATATATATATATATATATATATTCAAATCTTGCAATAACAACACATTGCTGGCTTCAGCTAGTTTCATATAAAACAAAAAAATATTTTAATAATGTAAAAATATTGTTAGAAATCAGGTGTGAAGAACACAATTCAAGTTCATATTTTTTTTTTCAGAAATGTTTCATGTTTCATCTTATCATCAGTAGATGCTGCTGAAAATATACTTTCACCATAAATAATCCCTTACTATATTACAAAAGTCATCAGTAGAGTGGACCAATTCGGAGCGAAAGCAGAGGCGTGACTAACGAATTGGTTCCCGCATGCGAAACATTATTAATATGTAGAGATATACTATCACGAACGGTGCTGTTATTATGTTAAATACAAAAAAAATGTAAGACGGTTTTTCTAGATTACATAAATAAAATCTAAAATGCATGTAATTAGATGATTAAAAAAAAACTTATCGTCTTATGCGTTTTCCGTGACTTGAAAATCTGGAGAAGCGCGATGAAATATTGTTAACATAAGGTGCGTCTCCAAAGTTATTTCTCGAAAACGCCTCCGCCGTGAGGAAAATATGTGCTTGTATAAAGAAAACGATCGCTCCACATCTAGTGATGTGATGTTTGCATAATTAAAATAATCTTTGAAACAACTTAACACATCTGTAGACGAACCTTCACAAATTTGTCTAAGTCTGGCAAAATCTAAATCTTTATCTAAAACACTTTCAAACTTACTTAAAATACACTCATTTCTTGCTTCTTCTATCGAACATAGCTGTGCGTGTGTATCTTTCACAACTAGCACTGATTCCTGTAACGATAGCGAAGAATTTTGTAGGTTTTCTAATGCTTGCACTATTCCGAAGTAATTGTTGTGAATAGTTTGTAAATCACTTTTAACCTGACTATTTTGAAATTTTTTTCGACTTTCTTCGATAGCGGCATTATCTTTCGGATTTAATAATAAAACCACTTCTTTTATATCCTCAAAATATTTATGATAGTAAAATGCCGCTCGTAGCCATGTTCCCCATCGTGTCAGAATCGGCTGTGGTGGCTCAGGGGTATGGGGACACAATTCGTGAAATTTCCCAATACGTTTTGGAGATTTCAGGAATACTGCCTTTGTACTCGATATTAACGCATCTACATTTGAGTAACATTTACGGATCCGTTCTGCTACAAGATGTAGGGCATGGATTTTACATGTAATATGTAAAAAGTTACCACACTGTTCCTTAAGAGACCGACCTACAGAAAGCATTGTTTCGGCACCATCTGTCACAAACATTAGGATTTGATCTCTGGAAATTTCAAATTTTTCCAATGTACTTAACACCACGTTTGAAATTATCCGCGCAGTACATTCTTCTATTTGTCTGCTAGCTAATAAAATTGAGGATGGCGATTGATTTAGTTCCATTTTACGCACCATAACATTAAGTACAGATTTTTTTTGCTATCAGTTGTTTCATCCACGCTCAACCACACTTTTTTATTTTTCAGATCAGCCTTAATTTTATTTTCTAAATGTACACGAACAGATTTTAAATAACGTCGTAAGTGGGTGCAGCTCGGTAATTCTACATTGCCATATTTTTCAAGAAATGATTTAAACGAATCATTGCGTAACAAAGTAAACGGCAAATTACACACAACCATCATTGTACACAAATCAAATAAGAACACTTCGTATTTTGTATCGGCACCAGTGTCTCTATCTTCATGTCTTGCGCTATGCACGTGGCGTTGCAAATTTGATTTTGTTAAATGGTTTATATATATATTGCACACTAAACATTTTACATTTACCCCATTGTAAGATAAACTAGGATGGTTCTCAATAAACCTATTGACTAACTTTGATGATAGCGGCTTTTTACTGTACGCTCCTTCAACATTATTAAATACACAGAATACACTTTCCTGCTGCTATTATACGTGTACACACGATGACCGTGAACAACATACTAAGTAATCGTATGTGCGATGGGGAACGCGGGAACCAATTCGTTAGTCACGCCTCTGCTTTCGCTCCGGATTGGTCCACCCTAGTCATCAAGACACAGCGCAGCAGAACATTCAGCGCCGCTTATTTACTAATGTCGAACACCAAAGCAACCATCGCTGTCTTCATGACAAGTGTAAGACTTACCTAGGGTCCGTCTGACGGAAACAACCGCAACTTGCGGAAGCTGTGTTTACGTGCCTCCACTCTACATCGGACACAACCTAATTTTATTTTATTAACTCATATTATTTCAATGTCTAATTTCCTTAATATTTTATTTAATTTATCTGAGATTGGGGGGGGGGATATATGTAATTGAATGCCATATAGTTTTGTACATTTCTTTTATATCATTTATTTTCTGCTATCATTTTAATTTTGTTTATTTCTTCTTTGAAGTCCTCAGTACTTAATGGCATGTGTGACATTTTTGTCTAGGAGTGTGAAATTTAATGACATTTTTATTTTGAGCGATTCTTTTATTTTCGCGTGTAGTATATTATCTGTAAATGTAGGATTTCTATAAATATTGTATAACAACCTATTACTATTTTTGTATATCATCAGTTACTAAAATGTTTCACCAGGAAATGACTGCAACATCAATTAATAATATAAATTTATCTAATTTATTTTCTAGTGGAAGGTCAACCATTTTTGCTGAAACATTAATTGATGAAGACATTATTTTTATAATTTATAAAGACTTTGAACCTAAAAGATTGCTTTTTCATAAACATCTGTGACCAAGAAAAAAAATCAATTTACATTTTATAAAAAAAAAGGCGAATAACACTTCTCGCACATATAAATGATTGCAAAAAGATCTTAAATTAAAAAATCTTGTTTTGCTTCTATAAGTAATAATTTAAACTGCACATACGACCGCCCAAAATAAATCTAGACAATGTGATTCGATACGCGCGGACAGGTTCGGTTAATTACTTAAAATCGATTAAATCGCATCGAATCAAGCGACTATCGCGTGAACAAAAACAAATCGCAACAATTCCTTCGTCGTCTAAATATAGAAGCGCCGATGTAAGAATGAACGCTTGCCTTTATATTTTCTGCCCGTCGACATTTTAGGAATAAGGTCGTTTAACACCCGATACGACCTTCATGCTCAGATAATGCAGTTTAAAGAAACTTCTTTCATTGCATTTTTTCTTATATCCTACCGGCTCGACTTGTAAACTGTAATGAATATTACTTATGTTAACTAATTACAATTTAATAGCTTTTTAATTAGTAATATAGAAAGAATATACAAGAATCTGGTCATAATAAATATAGCAAAACGAAGAAGCTTTATCTTGCAGAAAACGCATTGTGTTGTATAATAATTGCTACTTTAAATGATCTTATTTGTAGTGTTTAATAGATTCCATATATTGTATGTAGTAAAGGGATTATCACTAAGAGCGTCAGAATTTTAAATGCAACGTTGGCAACACTGCTTAAATTACACTGGCCTACAACCATTTTGGTGCTGGAGATTTTAGACCCGATTTTAAGTATGTCTTACATGGCGATATCAAAAATGTTACCCGTTTTCTTCTGTCAGCTCTAGTTCCCTAGAAAAAAAAAACACAATTCACGAAAAAATATATATTTTATTGACATTAAACATCAAGAAATTGTCTTTTGAGTGATTTTCTAGAATGAAACTGACTCGGGCAATCTCGCATGATTCCCCAGCAATAGTCAGCCATCATATGACTGTCCCACCTTCCTTGGTATCTATTCTCCATTGTTTTTAGGTCTTGGTGGAAACGTTTCCCTTGTTCTTCGCTTAGATCTCCTAAATTGTGTTGGAAATGATGTAGATGACTATTGAGATAGTGTAATTTTATACTCATATTACAGCCTAAATCTTTGAATCGCACCAGCATTTCCTCTACTAGTTCTACATAGTTGTCAGCCTTATGATTTCCGAGGAAATTTTGTGCAACTGCTACAAGAGATTGCCAGGCAAGCCTCTCCACATCATTCATACAAGTCTCAAAATTAGTTGTGTCTTTCATCAATTTACGTATTTGAGGTCCATCAAAGATACCTGCTTTTAGTTTTTCAGTACTTAAAGCAGGAAATTTGTGAGAAATAAACTGGAAACATTGACCATTTCTATCGAGAGCCTTAACAAATTGCTTCATTAGCCCTAATTTTATATGCAACGGCGGAAGAATGATTTTTTCTCTTGAAACTAAGGGTTCATTTATAACATTTCTTTCCCCAACAACAAGAGCATCTCTCACAGGCCAATTTTTTGCAGTCCAATGACGTGATTTAGCTCGACTGTCCCAGAGACAAATAAAACATGGTTATTTAGTATAACCACTCTGTTGACCCAATAAAAAATTAACCATCTTCAAGTCGACGCAGATCACCCAGTTATGTTCAATATATTTTATTTTTTGGCTTAGGATCTGATGTTATTCCGCAGTCATCATCTACTTGGGAAGAAATAGGTATTTCAGCTTCATCCTCCTGAGATTGGTGCACTACCTGGTGAAAAGTTGGTATTGGAACATTTTCTGAATGAGGAACAGGTCTTTGTACTGAAGAAATATTGGGGTATTTCCATTTATGGCGATTGTTTTTGTTGATGCCCACTATATTAATCATACAAAAGTAACAGTCGTCATAATGATTTTTTTGTTCTCGCCATATCATAGGCACTCCAAACTTCAAAGACTTACGTTTCCCTCTCTCCCGTTGTCGCAAATGTTCAACGCATATTTTACAAAGATGTTAAATAACAAGGGTCTAAAATTGGAACCCTGGGGCACTCCGGAAGTAGAAAGTACGTTCTAGATTTGTAGCATTATAGTATACAAAATTCCTTCTATCAGTAAGGTAAGAAGTGACGAGCATTATTAGTGACTTGCTGAAGCCGAACAAACTCATTTTACCCAGGAGAGCAGTATGGTCAATGGTATCGAAGGCACGAGAAAAGTCAGTATAAATGACGTCCATCTGCTCTCTCCTGTTAAGTGTTTCACATACAGCCTGAGATAAAAGGGCGAGGTTTTGAAGTGGTAGACCTTTTAGACATAAAACCATGTTGGTTTGGCGGCAGGAATGATTTGATGTTAGAGTAAATATGGTCATATAGTATAGCCTCATATACCTTTGCAAAGTTGGGTAGGATTGATATGGGCCTGTAATTATTAACAAAAAAATACAAATATTTTTACATTGTATAGCTAAACTAGGTCATGTATTCAAAATATCCATTTCATCAATACGACCTCGTTGAGTTATGGTCTTACACCACATTGTTTTTATCTTGTAACCAGGTCACTAGACTAAAGTGACACGACACACTCTAAAGGTACAAAACGAGACATTGAGAGGTCTCTACAAGCAGAGTCACTGCAGAGCTAGAGTTGGTACAAGCCTAGTGCCTCATATTTATAATGTAGTGTTTATTGTTGTTATCGTTATTGAATTATATGTTATTATTTAATCGTTGTCCTGCATATTATTTATCACACTGATAAACCTGCTTTATAAATGGAACTGCCTCGGCAACAATGTTACCTCCGGGACCAGGTGACATTACATGGCGATCTCGCCCACGTCTGATATTACATGGCGATCCTACCTTTAGTTAGATGAACATATATTACATAGTGATCCTGCCATCCCATCATCTGACGTTACATGGCGATCTGCTCACGTCTAACATTACATAGCGATCCTGCCAGCCACTTAAGACCGTAAATACATTAAGTGGAAAGTGGAACAAGCCCGAGCATATGGTAAGCCGCTAAACAAAATGGAAACTACGTGACGGAAGAAGAAGTCATCCTTAGCCAGGAGCATTCCGAAACCGCTCACGTCAGCCATTACAACATTTTGTAGGCTTAAAAAACTTTTATCAAAAAATGTGAAATAATGTGCAATTAACTGAATTTTTTGTAATGTGATATATTTGTTAAGCGAATCGTAAAAGATACATCAATATTATGACTGAAGCCGCATACTTTCATGAAATTTTGGAAACATATATGCGTATATAATACAGTTTCCGTGTGCATATAATTCCCAGCTTTAATTATGATAATTCTAATACATATCACTGTCACTATTAATCCTTTAAATTTATTAGTTTTACGTCTACACAATAGTTTTGTTCGCTAGTAAAATCGAAGTGTAGTAGATATTTCTTTTGAGCTAATTTTAACACATTCTTGGTATTTACACATAATTTTATTGTAGATGCAACACCTTCAAACAATAGATAAGTAATAAGATATTAATTGAAATATTTTATATATGTCTAATGCATTGGTATATATTTGCCGCTTCTTGTTTGAATTAAGTTATTAAAGTATGTCTAACCTTTCTTAATAACAAATATGCTAATAAACAAACGTAAAAGTAAAAAAATAATCTTTTATATAGATATGAGTATATAACCTCAACATATGACAGCAACCATATGTTCTACTTTTTTGAAATTCCTGTGTAAATTACACTCACATTGCACATTGCCATCTGGTCCATTCTTATTTGGAATAAAATATAGATCATATAATTTTCTATACATGAGTTTACAATAAATGTAACTTAAGTTCGAAAAAAAGTTAGTTAAGAAAACTTATGATAGCTGAGGAAAATTAGAAAGAAAAGTTTAAAACTCTCAAAGACGCCATTTTATTAAAGTTTTTGTATAAACGTACAATTAAATAATAAAATAAACTAAAACAATAACTTTGTTATACCACTTTATTCACATGTAATAGTGACCGCGGTTTGGACTTACAATGTCATTATCAAACTGCAAAAGTTACAGGCCTACATAGATCTTATAAATGACACAAAAATATATGGGGGTGGTTTATAATGTTATTTAAAATTACTACTATATACTTAACTATTATATACAACATTGGAAAAGAGGTGTATATATAAGATCCAACTGGTCGTTAAGAACAATATCTATTGTGTTGTTTCCGCTTTTAAAAATTTCTAGGGACTAATTTACGACCTTTCTCGGCCAAATGCAATATTTTATGATGACCAAATGTATGCCTTTCTGTAATAAGATGGTTTGCGAATGTTGAATCTGTCTTCTTTAGTTTATATGACCTCATGTGTTCTTTTACCCGTATAATAAAACTTCGACCAGTCTGACCTATATATACACTTTTACAATCATTACAATATAATTTGTACACTCCTGATTTATTATTGATATCTGTTTTAGGTTTTGCGTTAAAAATGAAATTACTTATTTTTACATATGGTTTGTAAGCTATATTTCCAATTTCCTCGCTTATTTTACCGAAGTAAGTTAACGAGACAAATTGTTTCAAATTAGCACTATCTTTAGGATATACTAAACTAAGGGCCCCTTCTAACTGTTTTTTCTTTAGTATACTGTCAATTACGCTACTTTTATAACTGTTGTTTACCGCTATTTGTTATTGTTATAGTATTGATTTCACGAACAAAAGATTCATTACACAAAGGAATATTTAATGCTCTATGTATCATAGAATTAAAAAATGAATGTTTGTGTGTCTTAGGGTGTAGTGAATCTTTGGGAATAATGCAATCAGTGAAAGTAGGTTTACACTATATATCAAATTTTAAGCTCTGATCTAATTTGTTTAATTTTAAATCTAGGAAGTTAATACTGTTATTCTCTTCTATTTCTACTGTAAAATTGATATTAGAATGGATTGAATTTATGTAGTTCAGAAATGTTTGTAGTTGTCTATGAGTACCCTTAAAGCGAGCTAGGATGTCGTCTACATACCGATACCAAAATTTAATACGTTTTTTACCTAGTTGTGATGAAAGAATTTTTTTTTTTTTTAAGTTAAAAAAAAAAATTCTTTCATCACAACTAGGTAAAAAACATTAAATTTTGGTATCGGTATGTAGAGGGATAGAGGGTAGAAGTGAATAACAGTATTAACTTCCTGGATTTAAAATTAAACAAATTAGATCAGAGCTTAAAATTTGATATATATCGTAAACCTACATTCACAGATTGCATTATTCCCAAAGACTCACTACACCCTAAGACACACAAATATTCATTTTTTAATTCTATGATACATAGAGCATTAAATATTCCTTTGTCTAATGAATCTTTTGTTCGTGAAATCAATACTATAAAACAAATAGCGGTAAACAACAGTTATAAAAGTAGCGTAATTGACAGTATACTAAAGAAAAAACAGTTACAAGGGGCCCTTAGTTTAGTATATCCTAAAGATAGTGCTAATTTGAAATAATTTGTCACGTTAACTTACTTCGGTAAAATAAGCGAGCAAATTGGAAATATAATTTCAAAAAATAATAGTAATGTTAGTATAGCTTACAAACCATATGTAAAAGCAAGTAATTTCATTTTTAACGCAAAACCTAAAACAGATATCAATAATAAATCAGGAGTGTACAAATTATATTGTAATGATTGTAAAAGTGTATATATAGGTCAGACTGGTCGAAGTTTTATTATACGGGTAAAAGAACACATGAGGTCATATAAACTAAAGAAGACAGATTCAACATTCGCAAACCATCTTATTACAGAAAGGCATACATTTGGTCAACATAAAATATTGCATTTGGCCGAGAAAGGTCGTAAATTAAGTCTTTTAAAGTCCCTAAAAATTTTTAAAAGCGGAAACAACACAATAGATATTGTTCTTAACGACCAGTTGGATCTCATATATATTCACCTCTTTTTCAATGTTGTATATAATAGTTAAGTATATAGTAGTAATTTTAAATAACATCATAAAGCACCCCCATATATTTTTGTGTCATTTATAAGATCTATGTAGGCCTGTAACTTTTGCAGTTTGATAATGACATTGTATGTCGAAACCGCGGTCACTATTACATGTGAATAAAGTGGTATAACAAAGTTATTGTTTTATTTTATTTTATTATTTTCAAAATGAATTACCACAAAGTTACGGCTACCAGTATTAATTTTCTTGTAAAATTAAATAATTTTAAATACATAAGAAAATCAGTATTAATTCTTTAATAAAATAGTCATACGCAGTAACTTTAGAAATATATTTTCTAAATATGTACATTTATATATCCAGATAGAATTTCTAGTTGTACTTTGTAAAATGTTTCGGGTGAAATCTAAATCGTAAGATAAAAACTACGAATAGTATTACTAGTTATTTTATATTACATGTAACTATCTAGTTCATAAAACTTCTTCACATTATTACACTAATTCTATTCTGATATTTCGGGTCGTTGAACAAAAAGCTATCTGGATACATGTATACGTAAACATACTTTATATGTAAATTAGAAGCTTTTCATAAAATGTTCGCCACGTAACGTATATTGAATTATATTTTACTACATCGAGAGTGACTTTTATGATCCGTTTTTATGTTTTAACATATAAATATGTAGATAGTAATATTTATTAGTTAGCATATATTTATATTTTAATAACTTTATTTAGGCAAAGCACGAGTACGTACTTAAAATTTTATTTGCAAAAACATAAAATAAAATACTGAAAGTTTAATTTTATTAGAAGTATAGAATATTTGAAGTAAGATAACTCGCAAAGACTACAGATTAATTTCTGAAAAATTTGTATGTGTTCGATCATCTTTATCTGTTGACAGAATATTAACAATGCATCATAAAATCATCAAATATACTTGCCTAGTTTTATGTTTTTTTTCTAAATAATCGCGTAAAGATTATACATACAAATGAATATTGCCGTTTCCTTGTGGAAGACTTGGATTTTTCAACACTGCGGGATACATTAAGAAATTTTTAAACGGATCATAACCCAAGATCACATTTTTAACTCCTTTTGTTAGATTTACTACACTACTACATACAAGGGTAGTTATGACTGACAAGGCTAGTGCTGGTAAGTGCACTTTTTTCTCGGTATACGTACTCAGAACGTTTTGTCATACCGACGCTATATGGTGATTCGAAAGTTTCATCTTAGCCAAAACATGGAATTACCCCGTGATAATTTTTATGTGATGATTTATTACGACTAGGCGTTGATTAGCTCAACAAACGTATCGGTCAACACATTTCGACCTTTGGTAATGAAGCCCCATTTGAAATCACTGTATTTTACTAGTTTAGCGAATTCAATTGTGACCGTCGAACAGATGAATTTCAAGAAGGTCGTCCAAAGTCGGTTATTGCAAGATCGTCGACTAGTATGGCATACATAAGATATTACATGAAAATTTATCTGCGAAAAAGATTTCTTCATGGGAGGTTAAATGCGGACAATTACCTTCAATTTCTTATTGACGAACTGCCAGGTCTTTTAGAGGATGTGCCACTGAATGTTCGACGAGACATGTGGTTTCACATGGATGGGACACCACCACATTTCGGAATTGCTATCCGAAATTGGGTAAACGTCAATTTTCCAGGACGGATTGGTCGAGGTGGTCCTGGTGCATGGCCACCCAGATCACCCGATCTTAATGCCTTTGACTTTTATTTATGGGGGTACATGAAAAATTTAGTCTACGCGCAAGTTTCGAACACAAAAGAAGAGTTGTTGGATCGTATTCACCTGGCTGCTGAGCATATAAGTATAAGTAAGCCTTTTCTAGTATTAATATTTATACAGATTTTCCAATGATATATTAACTTTTAATTTATCCTAATGTGATATATTTATTTTCAAGATTAAATATCAATGTCTAATAGCGACTCTGGCGTAATTTTCTTTACATTTTAATGCAATATATTTTAAAACAAATGACTTAAAGAATTTTTATAGTGTCTATCAACTTTTTAAATGACATATAGAAAACACAAATACTACGAATTTATCATGTGTACTATTGAACTTTATTCAGAAAAATGTAAATAAAATGTTAACTAAATATCGCCAACTAATAAGCTAAATATATTTGAACATAAGCAAGAAAATTTGAATATTTTAAACTTTACCACCGTTGATAAAACATTTTAAATTAACATAATAGAATTCGATCCCATTACATATATTTCTTTGTGTTTTGACGGTATATTTCTAGTGCAAAGTCGAAAATATACTTCAGAATATAATAAATAGTATATCTTTCCTTCTTTTTGAAACACCAATATATTAAAAACCCAAACAAATGTTGAGCAAATAACTCGAAAGCTATTTAATCGTGACCGTGTAGGTTGCAGCAATCAGATCCAGGCATCTGAACAAATAACACCTGAGAATAGAAATACTTCTAGACCGTTACAAATATATATTTCGCAAATTGATCGCCGTACATAAAATAGGAAGAACGCGACTGATGAAGTATGCAGAGGTCAGGTCAGATTTGTTCTTAATCTCTTTCCAAACGTACCCAACTACCTACATACATGTGTCTGTTAATAAAAAGCCAGACTAAAATAGTAATGATCCTCTTAGAATATTCTGTGTACTTGCATACCTCACCTCTCACACATTTTACGGGTTATATTGTCGCGTGACATCAGCGCGAATGTTATTTGTCAGCGAAATGAATCGGTTTCTATGATATCGTTGTCATTAGATCAGTGATTAATATGAATATGAAATGAGAAACCTATTGTACGTAGATGGGGCTCGTTAAACGTTAACTGTCATTTACGGAAAAAGGTTATAAATTGATTTGGAACTGTGTAATAAATTATAGACATTTAAATTTTGTCATATTTTTTCCTTGAATTAACATATCTGTAAAGAAGAATAAGAAAAATTACTAAACTGGTAGGTGTTGGTCGGTAATATAATATTTTTTTTAAGATGCCTATTAAAATACGCTGTTCAAACCATACATATTTAAACATATTCATAATATACAACATGCGTAATAAAGTATAACTTTGTAACGATGTTCAAAACGTTTTTTCGTTCCTAGATGTCTACAGATATACGTCTTTCTCTGAGCCATATCTGTAACTGATATGCAAACTCGTACAAACTGTTATTAAAGTGTTTGTGATTCAAACAATAACTCCATAATTGCCAAAGATCGAAGGGGTTTTCGAATACGCGTTATAAATTCGTGGCTAGGCTTATTAAAATTTTTTAGGTACCGCATAGTTGATTGCTTTGAACATTTTCAACACATTATTGCATAACATAATTGTTGCTGAATATGCAATTTTTTCTTCTCCTTTTAGGGACAAGTATCTGGTTTGTCATTGTTTTGAAATACGAGGTACTTCCCAGAAATTCCCAAAATGTGAAAAAAAACGCAATAAATTGTCTTTACAAGTTATTCACGACCATCTCCTTCAAAATACTTTCCTTCCGCATGAATACGCCTATCCCAGCGACTTGACCATGACTGGAAGCAGTGCTGGAAGTGTTCGCATATTAAAATGTTCAACACTGCCTGGGATTCGCTCTGGTTCTCCTCAACAGTATTAAAACAGTGCCACTTGAGCTTTAGATTCAGCTTCGCAAACAGGAAGAAGTCACAAGGGGCAAGATCTGACGCACAGCAAGTAACATGTGGGCTAGTGCATTGTCGAGGTGTAGGATCCACGAATTGTTGCGCCATTTGATAGACCGCTTGCTCGAATGTTTTCTCTTAGTTGCCGAAGAATATCGTAATGAAATCGTCCATTAACTGTGTCACCTACTGGGAGAAATTATTTTTTGTGCACGATGCCATCAGCATTAAAGAAGGAAATCAACACTGACTTGAAGTTGCTTCGAACTTACTGTAATTTCTTTGGGTGTGATTATGATGGCGATTTTCACTGCTATGACTGTTGCTTTGTTTCAGGATCATACCCATAACACCTATGATTCGTCATCAGTATTAATTCTGGTGCTGAAGTTCGCATGCTGTTCGGCAGTTGTTTTCAGCTCTGTACATACATGAACACGGTGCCGTTTTTGTTCAATGCTTAGTAAGCACTTCGCAGCATTACGCTGCTGTGGAGTTCGCCGGAGAGAATACACTGACAAATGCCGTTGGACAAGCCAATGTTACTAATGTCATGAATTGTTCTGCTTCGGTGTTGCAGGTTAGCATCACATGATCAACAGACACAGGTCCATTTTTAAAACTGTTGTACCACTAATAAGTTTGCGTCTGGTTTAAGTATCCTCACCAAATGATTTTTTAAGCATTTTCAGAGTTTCCGCTGGCGTTTAACTAAGTTTGAACAAAAGAAAATACCAGATGAACTGCTAACAATTAGAAGAATTACGACAATGTATGACTCTACGATATACAGGATGTTACAAAAATGTAGGGCTGGCTATACATAGACGGTTTCTACAACTAAAAATAAGCAAAAAAGTTTAAATAAATTTATGTCCTAAAATGGTTCGTTACTGAGTTACGGCCACTTGAGGTTTTTTTCTTTTTATTTTAGAAAAGGTTACAGAAAACGGGAGTTTCTTATGTTTCTTATAGTAAATGTTCAAATTGGCCTCCACGGGAAGCAACACAAGCTTCAGCTCGTCGTATCATGGACTGCCTCACGCGCTGAAAAATTCATGGTGTATTTCGAATTTGGTAGCATCCATCTTCCACTCTACGTTGAAGATCTTCAATATTTTGAATTGGAGTAGAATATACCATAGACTGTAAATGTCCCCATACGTAAAAATCTATTGGATTTAAATCTGGAGACCGTGCAGGCCATGCTACAGGTCCACCGCGACCAATCCATCTTCCAGGATATACGGCATTTAAAAATTCGCGTGCTGTGTGATTAAAGTGAGCCAGTGCACCGTCGTGCATGAACCACATGCGTCCTCTAGCATTTAGTGGAACATCGTCCAGAAAACCTGGTAAGTCGTTTTCTAAAAAATAACGATAATTCTGCCCAGTAAGTCGTGGTGGAAGTACAAAAGGACCAATCACAAATTCGTTAATAATTCCAGCCCACAAACTAAATAAAAACTGCGCTTGATGTCTGGACTGAATAATAGCATGAGGGTTTTCTTGTTGCTACTGGTGTAAATTATGAAAATTGACGATACCGTCTCTTGTAAAGCCAGCTTCATCACTAAAGAGCACACACGACAGAAAGAGATGATCGGCGGCGCATGTCCGTAACAACCATACACAGTAAGTTTCTCGTGATGGGAAATCATTCTCACTAAGTCCCTGTACTCTTTGCAGGTGGTAAGGAAAAAGCTGATTAGTTCTTAAAATACGCCATACACTCACATGATCGACATCTTCCGCCAATGCCATTCTTCGAGTACTAGCACCTGCATTTTCTTCAACACGATCCAACAAACGTTCTTCCAATTCCAAATTTCTTGTGGTTCGTGGTCTGCCGCGATCTCGGACTACTGGTTTGAATGATCCTGTTTCTCTTAATCTAATATGAAGCCTTTCGAAAGTTTTTTCATTTGGTAAACGTCGGTTTGGGAAATATTCTGCGTAAAGTCTTTTTGCTTCTGCTCTGTTGCAATGTGCCAAACCATACATTAAATGCATGTCGGACATCTCTTCGAAAGAATAATCTGCCATTTTATACTATTAATTAGAAAACAGTACTAATCACAAAAGGCTTAATCAACTTTCACGACTGATAGCAAAAAACACGGACTGCCTACTGAATGATTAACATAAGTTACTCACTTGTCGGCGACTTGTTCAAACATGCAATACGAACGCTTCGCGTCTGCGCGATAATTTGTGACGGGATACACACGTGTCGGACATGCAATACGAAAAACTTCAAGTGGCCATAACTCAGTAACGAAACATTATAGGACACAAATTTATTTAAACTTTTTTGCTTATTTTTAGTTGTAGAAACCGTCTATGTATAGCCAGCCCTAAATTGTAACACCCTGCCAATCGATAACCAGTATAGAACGACCTCCCTCACATCCCTCTATTTCCGCATATTATCCACTACTTTAAGTGACTATAGGACGCTCACTCATACGGTGTACAGAAAGATTGAATAACTTCAATAATGGTTCAAAAATTCAATTTAATCAGTTTTAATACAAATAGAACCAATATGCATTAAACACATCTGTATCTGTCCACATGGACAATACACCTCGTATTTTCCAACGCTTACTTCAGTGGATAATGCTCCAGGGTACCCGGTTAATTTACCAGAATTATTAGAAGATATGAAGATTGGGTACCTTCCTAAAAACACAACAGCTCTAATCCAACCAATGGGTCAGGGTGCTATAGCAACTTTTAAGGCTTATTATTTGCGCAAAACTTTTCGTAAACTTATTCAGCAAACCTATGGTGAATCTTCGATAAAACAATTTTGGAAAAACTACCACATCAAAGATGCCGTGTACAACATTAGCGAATCATGGAAAGACTTAAAATCAACTACAATGAACCATGTTTGGAGACAAATATGGCCAGAATGCAGAAAATCTAATGAGTCTGATGTTAATTCTCTTCCTGAAGTTCGACAAAACATATTGAGCTTAGCAAAAGATCTTGGTTTTGAAGATTTAGAAGGTGATTTAATTGACTCGCTCGATGCTGACAGAGAACCTCTTTCAAACGAGGAGCTGATCCAGTTAGTAACCGAACAAACTCTTGATGAGGAGCCAGAGCCTGCTATATCCAGGCATCTAACAGCAAAAACCTTGACGAATGCGCTTTCTTATTTCGAGAAGGGAATGAACATCCTTCTTCAAAATGATCCCGACGAAGAACGCAGCGATTAAGTATCTCGTGAAGTAAACTCAGCCATTAGATGTTACAAAACGTTGCAAAAAGAAGCAGAAAGGAGGGCGAAGCAGACAAAGTTGGACGAATATTTTAAGTTAAGTCATTCAACAACAACGGAAATTGACGACGGCAGCATTTTATCAGATTAAAAAAGCTTCCAAACATTTTATAATTTTTGTATGTTAATATGATCTCTTTTGTTTTTCTTTCTTGAACTATGTAATGTGTTCATTTTATGTATGTATTCTTATTTGTTGTGTTATTTTATTTTAAAGTAAGTATGTATTTTTATAGAAAATGAAAAGAATAAAATGCCTGATGAACTAAACCTTTTTAATATTATTTTTTTTAATTGGAACCGATCTGATTGAATTTGTATGGATTTGTATGAAAATAATTGATTCGTTAAACGGCTTTTCGCTTTACGGCCAACTTTTACGGAACGTATCTAGGCCGTTAAGCGAGGTATGGGTGTTAGGGTGGGTCACTGGTATATGAGAAAAAATAAAAGTTCTCGAATCATATTCTAATAGCAATATTTTTTTGTCTTACATCAAAACAAATAAAAATTGCTAAAAAAAGTTTAAAAAAATCACATCTTGAGCCCGCGCCGGAGCTCCTAAGAATTTAGTATTTTGAAAAAAAGCCATTTTTTAAATTTTAATATTTTATTTACTATCAATTATTATTAATTAGAACTGAAAACATTTTTAATTAAACTTAAAAAAAAATAAAACTTTTGTTCTTATACAACATAAAACAATAAAATCACGAAATTATATTAGTTATTTTTTGGTCACAAAATCTTGTTTACTGTCAAATCTGGGCATCTCTCGTCTTGATTCAAGTTTCGTCTGTATTAAACCTTCTCTTGATTTTTTATCGCATAGAGTCATGGATGCTTCTGACACTATTTTCACAGTTCGTTCCACCGCCTGAGTATGACATGGCAGCTTAGCAAAAATTAGATTGTCACTTTCTTGACACTCAACTGCCGCATTTATTTCTTCAGTAGTGATGTTTCGAAGAATTGGTGGATCGAAAAATTTTTGAATCCAATTTATAACTTCAAAGTAGTTACTTGCGTCAAAATTGATAGTCGGGACCTCAAACACGCGAGGTTGCTTTCCAGTATGAGGTGAGCTTCGTGCTTCTTGAATTCGTCTGGCTGCCAGTTCTCTCACTGTTTTATTTTCATCCAACAACATCGATAGAAGCAAGTTTTCTGGGTGAGCAAAATAGGCGTTACGTTGAATTACGGGATCTATTACTAGTTTTAACTCTGCAGGAAGGTATCGTGAGTTTGTTACCAATTTCCAAAAATTTTTAGACCCATCTTTGCAATTTGGATTTGTTTTTATTTCAAACCATACTGGAGCATAAACTTTTACATAATATTCAGCTAATACTTTTAGCTGATATGACGGGTTTGATGTAGAAATATATAAACGTAAAATTCTATTTGCTTTTGTTAGCCATCGAGCATGGGATATTTTTCCTGGAGACCTGTTAGCTAAGCCATCGTGGCAGTGTCCACTTATAAGAGATATAGTTATTTCATAGAAATATTTTTGATTTGTACTTAAGCCCTCAAATTGTATTTCCGGAAGCTGGCCTTCAATTCCCTCGTACTTGCTTTGGGTAGTTTTTCGCAGTTTTCTAATAAGTTGCCAATAGGACCAGCATGCGAATATGGCCCCTTGGTAACACCATCTAGTTTGTTAAATAAATGTTTTAATGGCAATTAGTTCAAATGTAGCATGCAAATAATCCATTGCCGTGGGCGCTGAAGTCTTTTTTCCAATACTCTTATTACTCCGTTAAATTTCCCAGTGTTAGTGACTGTACCATCACAACCAATTGCCATCAAATTTTCTTTATTAATTTTTTGAGACGAAAGAAGGGCAATAATTTACATTTCAATACTTTTAGAAGTACTTCGATCTGGTGTTGCATAGCCAACATAAACTGAATCTGACTCCTTAAGAACAGATACATGTTCCTCAATCAATATTTGTCTGTATTTCTTAGCTCCATTTTTAATAATATTAAGCGTCTTACCTTTTCGGCCGTCAAAGTATAAAGCTGGTAGGTCTAGCTGCTTCTGCTTTTGAATATATTATTTACGTACTTTTTTCTTTCCCGTGGTATTTTTTATTTATCAATTGGTTCACTGCCAGGAGATATATCTTGCAATACAGAAGAAGCAATAGCAGCCGCTGCTCTATCGGAAACACCGTAACGGTCACAAGTTTTTGATAACATAGGCAAACTAAAAATTTTTTTGTTTCTTCTTTTTTTCCTTCTGCCTTTGACGTGGAAGGTAAACTAAAAGAATCATCACAAGAAGAACTGGAATTACTTACAGATAACTCCAAGTCCTGCTGTTTTGAGTTAATTTTGTCGTGACTTTTATTTACGTTTTTTTCCGTCTTTGGTGCTCGGGCTGCTCTTTCTTGCAATTTAGTTGTAAGAACTCGATCTATTCCTCCAATACGCATCTTTCTCGCCCCCCTTTGGTCACTAAAAAACTCTTGTTCTTCTTTGGGTACCTTATATTGCCTTGGACAGCAACAAAGATCAATTTGTTTACATTTACAGGAACAAATATCAAACAAAACTCTGCTACGTCGGAGAAAATTTTCTTTCTGATAAACGGATATTTTTTTCAACGACTTTTTGAGATTTTTGCACTTTATATGATAACCGTTTATTAGTTGTATGACTTTTGTATTTGAAACTGTAGGAAGAGACGATTTTCTACACATTCTACCCTTTGAGCTACAAGTTTTGCAATATCTAAAAACGATGGTTCTTTGGTAGTATTCCTCGTTATTTTCAGTTGTAACCTATTCCACTCATAGCATTTCATAACATCTTCGTAAGTTGGCAAAACGTTATCATTAATACCTTCTACATTTCCGAATATCGGGCAGAAATAACCTTGGCTTCTGGTTTCCATAATAACGATTAGAAGTTAAAACAGTTCAAATAAAAAAATAAACACACAACTTCACTGTCCGAGTAGTAAAACCAAACTGATCTTTTTATTATGTATTATTTTATATGTATTCTATCAAAAATATTTCCTGGAAGAAGATATACGTTTCAATGAATGAATTGCTTGTGTGTCTGAATTCTCGAGAACTTAAATGTCGTTAGGATACAGTAATATGCTTTTCTGCAATGCAATGCTATGTTGTTATGTAAAAAAGGGATATGGTCGTTATATTCAAAATTTAACAAAATTGAAGATCAAAGCGCGGGCTCTTACACTAATAATAAATTAATAATATTTTACAGGGGTCTAATGCAGACAAAAATACAACATATTTACGCTATTAGAAGACGATTCGAGAGAAAAAAAAAATTTTGACCCACCCTAATGGGTGTATTTTGTTTTATTATTAATATTGTGTTTTAATTACCGTTGGATTAAATTAAATACAAATATTTTACAATATGATTAGGCACATAAAGTACGCACAGTTGTTATTTTATCTGCTTTTAATAAAGTGATATTTTTACCTTATCAATAATGACAAATAGGTTGTCACTTTTATGACGTTTGAAGATAAATATATTTTTCGTCATATCTACCGCGTAAGTAAACAGTTATGACACCTTTTTTTGAAACGTAAATGACACTTTACATACCGTATTGACAGTTGCTATGGTAGCGGGCTGTAATATTTCATTACGACCCTAGGTAAATAATAGCAATATTTAGAACATTTATAACAAATTTATTTGAAACATAATTTTAATTAACAAAAACACATAACCAGTAAAAGTAGAATCTAGTACAAAAACTTATCACTTTGTAGTATTAAATGTAAACGAACAATTAGATCTTTCTGTCACGGTGGAAGATTTCCATGCGCCGTATCTATTCAGACCAAGAACATCAATTCCTGAATCTGCTAATAATGATGCCGATGGATTTAGACCGTCTACCATCATTTTTATGCTTCAAAAATCCTTTCAATTTAGCAAATTGTATCAAGACTTCTCTAGCAAAATTTCAGTACAAGCTATCATTAATATCTTCTACATTTCCGAATATCGGGCAGAAATAACCTTGGCTTCTGGTTTCCATAATAACGATAAGAAGTTAAAACAGTTCAAATAAAAAAATAAACACACAACTTCACTGTCCGAGTAGTAAAACCAAACTGATCTTTTTATTATGTATTATTTTATATGTATTCTACCAAAAATATTTCCTGGAAGAATATATACGTTTCAATGAATGAATTGCTTGTGTGTCTGAATTCTCGAGAACTTAAAAGTCGTTAGGATACAGTAATATGCTTTTCTGCAATGCAATGCTATGTTGTTATGTAAAAAAGGGATATGGTCGTTATATTCAAAATTTAACAAAATTGAATATCAAAGCGCGGGCTCTTACACTAAAAATAAATTAATAATATTTTACAGGGGTCTAATGCAGACAAAAATACAACATATTTACGCTATTAGAAGTCGATACGAGAAAAAAAATTTTTTTTGACCCGCCCTAATGGGTGTATTTTATTTTATTATTAATATTGTGTTTTAATTACCGTTGGATTTAATTAAATACAAATATTTTACAATATGATTAGGCACATAAAGTACGCAAAGTTGCTATTTTATCTGCTATTAATAAAGTGATATTTTTACCTTGTCAATAATGACAAATAAGTTGTCACTTTTATTACGTTTGAAGATAAATATATTTTTCCAATTTTACTTATTAAAATGATCATTACATATATTGAATTTCATTATTAAAACAACATTTTAATCATAAAGGTGAATACAATTAATCAAAACAGTGAATAAAATGTTTCTATCAACACTTTATTCACACTGCTATTGACAACAGTAGCAGAACAGTATATCGACGAATCAATTGCTCAAAAAATGTTCACGTCAAAAAAAATTTTGACAGATGTAAATTCAAATGAAAGGCCTGGAACTTCCACTGCACTTGACCCTGACGAAAGTAGAGTCAACTTAGCTTGCACTGTACTTGACTCTGACGAAAATAGAGTCAACTTTCCTGGTTTAAGAATTCATCAAATTATATTATTAATATTACAATCAATATTCATGTAAATAAATTACCTAATCAATAATAAATTTTTTTGAAACTTTTGCAAAATTGGAAAAAATCTTGTATGTTACACGTGAATAAGCAAATTTTATCCACTCAAAAACATTATCGCACTCGGCTTGCACCTCGTGCGCTAAACAATTTTTTCGTGGATAAAATTTGTCTTTATTCACTTATACCATAAATAGCTATTTTCTCCCGACCGAGAATAAAGTGTCATCTTATACATCTGACAATTGACATATATTAGACTACTTTATTCTCTAGGGAATAAAATATTCGATTTTCCCTAGGGAATAAAGTGAATACTGTAGTGAACGACTTTTGGTTCATTTTTTTAAGTCAAAATTAATTTAACTGTCAGATTTACGAAGCATTTAAATATATCAATCAACTTTATTTTGTAATCGTAATAGTAACATTAGATGAGTTTACAATATTTATATATGGACAATCATCTGATATCTTAACTTGGCGGTTGCTTACAGTAGTGCTTGTGCAAGGTTCGTTCTCATTTACTTGTAAACTCGTTTTACCTTAGTAACCAGAAACTATGCACATTTTCATGACAAACCAACTTAATTGAATGACATCAGATCAATCTATCAATCAACTGTCAAACTAATAATGAAATAAATTATTACGTTTAAGGTCGGGAGAAAAGTTTGGTATGTAATTCGGGAATAAACGTCTATAATCCCTCAACAGAAAATGCCCTCGCTCCTTTCGGTCGCTCAGGCATTACTTACTGTCTCGAGATTAAAACTGTCGTTTATTCCCTTAATACATAAATATCTATTATTGATACATGCAGTATTTTCTTATTCAAAAACTAAGATTATTTAAACAATATGACTTATGTAACTACGTATTGTGGACAACTATTAAAAACCAATAAAATAATGTCGATATAGACGTAGCATAGGTGCAAAATATTAATGAACCAGGTAAATAAGAAAATTAAATAGACAAACAGACAATTTTATTTTTATTTAGTCGATGAAGACAATTCTCCCGCCTAAAAGCAATTAAAAATGGTACTAACGCCATCGATTTCACAAAAGACACCTGAGTAGGCAGAAAATAGTTGATTTGAATGCTGCAGGTAAATGCTCGCCTACTCTATCATTAGCCTTCTATTCCAGATCTCTCTAACGTTCGTACTGCCGTTGTTGCTGTTGCCGCACCGTCATCGCGACCGCTGCACAAGAACAACTGAACCGTGTAGAAGGAAAACATGCATGACGTAACTCTCTCAGTTTATGATTCTTCTCGCCGGATAAGCGATATAAATGAATTGGCAGAATTGTAAATAATTTGCACCACCTACGTTAAACGTTTCTGAAGTTAATATATGCAATATACTCGTATATTAAGTTAAAAATTATCTGATATATATTTGTTTATTGGAAAAATTGAAGACATGTAAAGTTATAAATACTCCTTCTACGGTTTAAATATTTTAATGTATTTGTTAAATAACTTTTGAAGATGTTATCGACGATTGGAATTTCATATATTCGATTCGGTGATATTCGAAACCTAAGCAGTACATATACTCAAGTATTGGAACTTTTTTTAAATAATACTAGCTGAACCCGACAATGTTTTTGCTATTGCTAGATTTTAGTACATATATAGATTAAATAAACAAAATTGAAAGATTGATATCAATTATTGTATTTAGTTAAAATTAGGTATTTACATATACATTATTGTTTTAGTGTTTTGGATTACATAATATTACATTTGTAATTATTGTTGTATTCGACTTTAAGTTAATTGTTATGCTCTTGGATATACAATGTTTTTGGTGAATGTAAATAAATCTTCTACGCATGCGCGACGGCATTTCTTACGTGAATTTAAATGTGAGAACTACTGGGCGCCATCTACATTTAAATAATAGTACTGCTGTTATTGGTATTTTATTATTAGGCCACCAATTTTTTTGTACTGGTCAGATCAAGGATTTCAATAACCTTCCCCGGACAATACGGATTACTTTGATACAAAATAATACAAATCTGTATAAAAACAAATTTGTATTTGTATATACATGGACACACAGTATGTATTTACCAGCCACCAGACGCATGCGTTTCTGTCTAACGACTTCATCAATGGAGGATTTACGATGACAAACGACTGTAGTATATTTCGCGGTCATGTAGCAAATTTTGTTCTATCAGTAAATACGTACTGTGTGTCCATGTATATACAGATACAAATTTGTTTTTATACAGATTTGTATTATTTTCTACCAAAGCTTGATGTGAGATGTCGCATCGATATGCTAATTTGTTTACGGATTACTTTGTAAAAAACTTCGCATACATATCGCTGTGTTCTCTTATAACCGAGATAAATTGAATAACTAAATAAAGTTGAAAACAGTAATGAAAAATTTAAAACAAGTAAATTTTTAATACATCCTGTATTAACATCGTCTTAAAACAAATCTCTTAGTCATTTTTATGTAAAGTTTCTAGTTATTTTCTGTAATAAGTTTTTATATGCACGATATAGATCGTGTTAAGAAAAACACATCTGTGTATAATGTATATTCAGTAAAGTTATATTGTACGTAAAATGTCATGTAAATTACTATATTTCTTTACGTTCTGGTTTATAATTGTTAATAACTTAGAATTTAAATCATGCTATATATATATATATATATATATATATATATATATATATATATATAAATATATATATTAAAAATAATAGACTTTTTATTGGTTTAGCGACCTTTTATTGAATTCTGATGTTTAGTTCTACGACGTTCCGACTTTTATTATTATTCAGTCTTTTTCAAGTAACTAGAAACAAGAATTAGTACAATGAAAACATGAGAACTGTGTTTGCTATTGTGAGACTGAATTAACAATTAAATTAACTATTCAAATTAAAATTAGATTAAAGACTGAATTAACAATTAAAGTTAAATTTAAATTAAAATTAGATTAATGATAAGTAAGGAAAAATTAAAGTGATTACATCTGTATAAATGAATTGAAAATTTGAATTAAACTACAAATACAGTAAAGAAGCATTGAATGACAATAAACTCACCGTTTTTTTTTGGGTTTCAAAAACACGCATTCTGTGCAACATGTGTTATCGGGGACATCCGAGACCTTTTTTTATAATGGACCGACCGTACTGGTTCGAATATTGTAAGTGTCTGTGTCTTGGTGTAGAGAGGCTAATTTCTGTTCTATTTTGGAATTAGCAAAGTTGTCAGGACCGTGTTTAGGGGTATATAGTTAAAGTATTTACAAATGGGAACTGATAAAAAAAAATTTTTGGTTTGTGTTTGTGTGTGCGGGGGGGTTTGAATTTATCTATTGTTTAATGAGTGGGTAATAGAGTTTAGAAAGTCCATCAATTTCGTTTCTGTCGTTGATTGTTCTGCTGTTTTTGAAAATATGGGTCATTTCTAAGACCTCCCTAGCTTTTGTATTCTTTTTCTGTTATTACTTTGGTGTTATCAAAATCAAAATTATGTTTTAGTGTCAATTGGTGTTTTTTTTAAAGCAGTTTCATTTTTTGCGTATTTGTGACCTTTCAATCTTTCTTGTAGTAACTGTTTTGTTTTGGCCTATGTATACTTTGTCACAGTCTTTGCAGGGTATGTTGTATATTGAGTGTGATTGTTTTAATGTAGGTGTTGAGTCTTTTAGTTTGGTGTGTAGGAATTTTAGGTTTTTACCGCTTTGGTGTGCTATTTTAAAATTAAATGGTTTAAATATATTGTCTAGTTTTTCGGATAATCCAGTTATATAGGGTGTGGGGATATATGTTAATTCATTGGTTTTTTTGTTTTTGTTGTGGCCGTTTGTTGTATTATAAATTTTATTAAAAGGTCGCTAAACCAATAAAAAGTCTATTATTTTGAATATTAAGACACGGCCAATAAAATAAATAAGAAAAATAAAATTCTTATAAACACTAAATATATATATATATATATATATATATATATATATATATACATATATCAATTTATAAAAGAATATTTTTAAGTTATAGTAATCTTCATAATCAATACTTGAATTTTACAAAAGTTCTTAAATACGTAAATATTGTTTTTGTAACAGTTACGATGTACGTAAAATTTCAAACAAGATAACGTGAATTGTAAAGAATACACGGCGTCGGACGTTAAAAAAAGGAACACTTGAAAATAAGAACGCATTTAAAATATGAAACATTATTAGAAAGAAATGTTAAAGAAAACGTAAATCAATATAAGAACGAAAGTTTTTAAATATGGAATATTATTTGCAAGAGTATTTTAACTTAAAATGTATTTGAAAAAGAATTGACGTCACGGGGCAGATATAAAGAAAATTTCTCAAGGAGAGAGACACTAATCGAAATTTCGTTTCAAAGCGGTGGTCTAAAAAATTAAATTTTTGTTTTTGATTAAGACTTTAGAATTTTGATATTTAGTTATAAATAAAACAGTTACATTTAATTTAAATTTATTAATAGATAATAATAATATATTTTTTACAGCGTTTAGTTTATTTTATTTTTGTAAGAAAACTAAGAATGAATCAATATTACGAGGAATTTGATCAGATGTACAATAATGAATTCGACAAGTAAACCATGTAACAAAGAAACACAAGATTTTGAAGTATTAAAATTAAATTTATAAGCTTATTTGTTTTATGTGGACATTTTATTTGAGCGTGTACAATTTCAATTTCTGTATTAAAACAGGTAATAAAATACAGCTATCTTTAACTTGTAAGTAGGGAAAAAAAATCTCACGAACATATCTAGGTTTTGAACTCGAAATTTTAAACTTTATTTTAGATACTAACTAAAATACATCATGTGTTATTGACGATTTTATGTAGCAGCGTAAAGTCTCGCCACGTAGATATGAAATAACACATTTTTCCTTTGTAATATTATCAACTTTTAATACTATTATATCCACAAACTTTACAATATCCGATCCCGGGACCCCCGCCATCATAAGCCAGTGCGTTATTACTAAAGACGGCAGACTATGTGCCCCAGCAGTGGCGTTGCGTGGAGAGTTTAGCAGAATAACAGTGCGCTTACTTAAAAATAAATATAGCGAATCCCTATACAAAACGTGAAGAAAAAACATAAATAACTTACCCAACATGTTTACATTGTTGCAAAAAAATGCGGATGTGCGCGATGAAAAGCTGCACCATAATATATGTTTCTGTATTAGTCTCGGAAAGGTTCGTACGTAGCGACGCATATATATGTTTATATACAGGAGAAGGATTGTTCGACGTTGAATGATGTTATATTTGCATAGTTAAAGCGCTCTTTGTATCTGTACAACGGATCTTCAGTATTGGTAAAAAGTTGCTCTAATTTTGTAAAATCTACATTTTTATCTAATAAACTGTTAAATTTTTCACGGACACAATCACTTTTTTCATCTTCAAGGTTATGCAGCACTAGTTTTACGTGGTCAATAATTGCTAATGAGTCCGATAAGGACAGCGCAGTGTTCTGTAAATTTTTTATTGCGTCCAGTATTGGAACGTAACTGTCGTAAATAATTTTTAAATTTTCTACAACTTGAGGATTGTTAAATTGAACCTGGCTGAGCCGTATTGCAGCTGCTTCTTTGGCATCTGGTTGTAAAATCACTGATTTAATTTTTTCAAAATGTTTATAATAATAAAATGCTGCTTCTAACCAAGTACCCCATCGTATAAGAATTGGTTGCGGCGGCTCGGGTATATCAGGACACAGCGAATGAAATAGCCGAATCCGTTTCGGAGATTTAAGAAAAACCGCTTTCGTTTGTCCTATCAGTTGATCCACATCAGAATAAGTTGTACGTATAGTGTTTGTTACAAGGTGTAAAGCGTGAAGCAAACATGTGACATGCAGCAGGTTTGGTTGAATCGTTTTGAGTAAGTTTGCCGTGGAACACATAACATTGGCAGCATCGGTAACTAACATTAACACTTGCTTCGGTAAAATCTCAAATTTGTGTAGTGTTTCTATTAATACATCATATATCGCTCTGGCAGTACACCCTTGCATTCGTTTACAGGTTAGTAAATAAGGAGGAGAAGGTCCTTGCGGAGTCAGCGTCCGTACTAGAATGGCTAGGATGGACTGTTTTTTAATATCTGTAGTTTCGTCTATTGTTAACCACAGGAATTTTTTTTACCCTATTTTTCGCACAATTTACAATTCTCTCACGCACTGACGCACCAACTTTTTACAAATACTGAAGATCCGTTGTACAGATACAAAGAGCGCTTTAACTATGCAAATATAACATTTCTCAACGTCGAACAATCCTTCTCTGTATATAAACATATATATACGTCGCTACGTACGAACCTTTCCGAGACTAATACAGAAACATATATTATAGTGCAGTTTTTTCATCGCGCACATCCGCATTTTTTTGCAACAATGTAAACATGTTGGGTAAGTTATTTATGTTTTTTCTTAACGTTTTGTATATGGATTCGATATATTTATTTTTTAAGTAAGCGCACTGTTATTCTGCTAAACTCTCCACGCAACGCCACTGCTGGGGCACATAGTCTGCCGTCTTTAGTTATTACTAGTCTGTCGGCCTATTATTTCAGATTTCAAGATCATGCAATTATTCATCCTCGGAAAATAACAGACGCGCAATTGTTTAGTTTTTGGTTTTAAAGTACTTCTAATTCACCTCCTCTACAACTATCTACAACAACATCTACAACAATCTACCTGTATTTACAGAGCTAACTGAATTGTATTTAAAACGTATAAAGAAACCTAGAAAGTCGATTTAGCATATTTTCTGAAACTTGCCTGCAAAGAAATTATCAAAAAATGTAGGCGTTAAGAGTGATGCGAAGCTGTGGAGGAAATTGTTTTGAAGGCAATCCTCTTCATTTTTTTATTGAGAATAAAAAGTTATAAAAATAACATATGATGACGCTATGTTGTGAACTTGTTGACCAAGGTTTGTAATCATAAGATGTAATATATGTCATGCTAATACGAGTTGTTAAATGTAAAGTTAAACAAAGTTAATATCGTATATAAGAATATTAAATATATTTAGAGGTCATAAATAATACTTGGCGCTTCGAACAGTTGATTAATTTTCGAAAATCAATTAAATCAATGGCAAATATATTGGAAAATCTTTGATCGAAGTCCATCAATCATTCTTTACAATAAAAAGTCGTTTTTAAATCATTTCTCTTATCTAAGTTACTTCGGTCAATAAACGTTATAAAATTTATATACATATTTATAAGTAGAGAACGGATGCAATTTCCATAAAACGCAATCGGCAATTGGAATTGTGTATAACGTCGCACAGTACATCCCGGCGTAATTCAATGAAGTATTTGTTTGACTTACTCGGCCATACGTAATCACACAATAACAATGGAAAACTCAGCTATTGTATTCGGAGAATATATTGTTTTTTAAAGTGTTTTCATGAGCGTAGATAGAAGCGGGGTTTTTATAATGTATTTTATTTATTAGTTTATATTTCGTAAGATAAATAAAGTGCTGTGAGTAAGTTTCTTGTTTTCATAGTTTTAACTGTTAATTACATCGTAATCTTTGTGATAGATCCTGTTTAATATTGTTTGATTGAATCTATTTCTACCGATTATTTCGACGTAAGTGTGCATTGAATTTCGTTCAGTTTCAATAACTTACGCACACATTTTTAGTTTTCATTTATTTAGATCTAGAGCATTGTTTAAGTTACTTTTTCAGACATGATATGGAAGAATGTCGAGAACGGCATTGTAAAACAATGGCGAGTTGGATTGACGGTCATACTGATTGTATGTCCATTGTCAGTGATTCCGAAATTTATTACAAAATCCGTAAAATGTCGTCAAAAATTCGTCACTTAGGATCGCAAACACATCTGAACTCTGTAAAACTTTTATGGCGGTTAATATTCCATTAAATAAACTTAGCAATCCCATTTTAAAAATATTTCTTCAAAAATATACTGGTCGAAATGTTCCTGATGAATCAACTTTACGCAAATATTATGTTTCTAGGTGCTATACGAGAACAATAGAACGCATTAGAACCCATCCTTTAAATCAATACATATGGATAAGCGCCGACGAAACGGTGGATATGTTAGGGCGCTGTGTGGTAAATGTTGTGGCTAGTGTACTACATCCAACTATTCCCTATAACTCATATGTAATAGCAACAAGTGTTATAAATAGAGTTGATGCGGAAACAGTTGCTGAAACCATTAAGGAGAATATGCAAAAAATGCTTCATTCGGACGCCACGTACAAAGAAAAAATACTTTTATTTGTCAGTGATAGTGCTGTGTATATGTTAAAAACAGGCAGACTATTGAAGAAAACATATCCTAATATGCTGCATATTACTTGTGTAGCACATGCTCTCCACAGAATCTGTGAATATATCAGAGACACTTTTCCGGAAGTTGATAGACTTGTATCAGCTTTTAAAAAAGTTTTCAGAAAAGCACCATTGAGAGTAGCTCTTTTCAGGGAAAAATTTCCATCTCTGTCACTGCCTCCCACTCCAGTAATAACTAGATGGGGAACATGGCTGGAAGCTACTAGTTATTATGCTGAGAATTTCGATAGTCTAAAACATTTCGTAACACTGCTAAAGGAGGATGCTAGAAGTATTGGTGAGTGCAAGGAGCTCACACAAATCCCAAATTTAAAAAATCAGTTGTACTTTCTTCACGAACAGTTTGGAAAATTGCCAAAACTAATCACTTATTTTGAAAATCGAAATCTCAAATTAAATGACGGATTAACCACATTAGATGTGGCTGTTAATAATTTGAAAAGTATTCCAAGTGACTTCGGATGTGGCCTTCGGCAAAAGTTTGAAGCAATTCTTAATAGAAATCCAGATTTAATTACATTGCAGCAATTATGTATGGAGACAATTCCACAAAATCTAACGGCTAAATATGAAGGAATAAGAGAATATTTCCAGTATGCACCTATAACCAGTTGCGATGTAGAAAGGACGTTTTCTATTTATAAGGATGTACTTAATTCAAAGAGAACAAAATTGACAGAAGAAAACCTTGAGAAACTATTGCTAGTCAATATTAATACTTCTTTACTCAACTTGAACGACAAAATGAACAAATAAAAATGTTCCAATTATAGAAATAAAATTAAAAACTTTAAAAATACAACTTTTCAACAAATACATATGTATTTCGTAATTTTATAGATCACCGCCCGTTTGTTTTCCAATTATATAAATAAAATTAATTAATAAATATGTATTTCGTAATTTTAGATAGATAGATCACCACCCGTATGTTTTCCAATTATATAAATAAAATTAATTAATAAATATGTATTTCGTAATTTTAGATAGATAGATCACCACCCGTATGTTTTCCAATTACATATATAAATAAAATTAAAAACTTTATAAATACAACTTTTCAACAAATAAATATGAATTTCGTAATTTTATAGATCACCACCCGTTCGTTTTCCAATTATATAAATAAAATTAAATATTTTAGAAATACAGCCTTTCGCCAGTACTGCACTGGGCTTTGCGTCATGTGGTAAGCGTGTCCGTTCTCTATTTATAAGTTATAAGTACTTTTAAGTCGTTAGTTATTTAATATTTACAAATGTTTTCATCCTGTTTTAAATAACTTGATAATTAACAATGAAGGTGCATTTTTAATTCGGCAATACACCAATGTGGTAATTAAAAAAAGAACCTTGTACCATCTATAACGTTGTTCGAACACCTATTAGGTTCACAATGTATTTCCGTTGGATGATTTATTGTCGAAATAAACAAACATGTTTGTTAGTATTCTGCTGAGAGAAATTACGACATATTCTTATATCACCTTTAGGTAATAATTTAATTAAAACTTCCTGCTATGTGCATGCTGATATATTAGGTTTAGTTGTATAAATATATATTAGTATGTTAAGTGTGTATTTGTCTAATTATTTAATATACCAAATGCATATATTATGAAATAACAAATTATTTTTATTTCTTTATTTTATTTCTTATTATTTCCTTTTCCTCAAGAACAGCCAAATTTGGCTGGGTTTGATTATGGAAATTGAAAAAGAACGGATATAATTAATATATAAATGTGAAGATGTTAATAAGATAAAATAATGTTTGCAGATTTTCAAAACGACGTCAATTCGACAATTCAACTAATAAAGAATGTTCTTAAAAGTTTTAGATATAATACACGAGGCGTATTTTTTAAGTAAGTAGTATTCTGTTAATATTTATTTAGGGAAACTTTTGGGCCAGTCGTTTACTATGTGACCCATAGTTCGTTCTACACTTCCGTAGTCGCAGAGGCCAGTATCTGCTAGCTCCAATTTATGAAGCATTGAGTTGCACTTTCCGTGATCGTGTGCGGAACCTATTTAATTGAGACCATTGCACATGTGGGTGAGTGAATCCCAGCGGAAGTTCCGAGGGATTAGAAATTAAATCTCTGTTCCTCATTTCAGGGTGTTCTTGATAAATCTTGGATCGATAATAATTATATAATGATCCAGAATCGTCACAAGAATCGATACAGTGGCATGTTAAGGGCTCGAGCCACCTCAAGATGTTTAAAGTCACCCCATCTACTGGAAGAATAATGGTAAATGCTTTTTAGGACTGTCAAGGAATTTTGTACGAAAAATGGAGAACATTATACAATCTTGGTGCATCGTCTCAGAGATTCTATTAAGGGAAAAGTCTCGCCTTACAGTCCAGATGTAGCACCCAGTGACTACTTTTTGTTTTCGAATCTCGAAATAACACTTAGGGTGACATACTTTAGGGACGATGAAGAACTTATAGCAGCTGTAGAGAACCATTTTACAGAGAAACAAAAATATATAATATTTTAACAATGGACTAAATATGTTATGACCTGTACTCAAAAGCAAGGAATCTTAGTTGTAATGCTTTAATTTTTTGTTTTAATGTTGCTACGGGTAAATAGCAAAAATAAATATCATGAAACTGGTTTTCGTAACTTTTCGATTTACGGTAGAGTTCTAAGAACTTACCTATGTAGGAAGGCTGACAATAAAAAAAACTCAACTAGCCAGTACCTAGGCTAGGACAGTGCTGACAGCGTGGGGTTCCGTTAAGTGACTAACTATTTAAAATAAATAAATAAATTTCTATATATATAAAAATTCAGCCTGTGTATGTTTGCGCTCGCAAAACTCCGGCCAATTGACTTGAAATTTTGATACAACGTTGCATTCGAATACGCGAATGTTTTTATAATAAAATTAATTTCTTTTTACACAGCGCGACAAAAGTCGTCCTACACCGGTGAAATCTTCGGTGACTTAGACATAAGTAGCTAAAAAATTTCTCAAACACTTGATTTGGTAGTACTTTTTATTAAAAGTTGACGTTTGCTAATCATATACTCTCTTTACGCTAATATATTCTTAAAAAGGAAAATAACTTTGATTTAATCTTGAATATTGTCTTATATGAAAACTGAAAATAATGTGTATAATGTGATAACTAAACAAGGTCATGTATTCACAATATCCATTTCATCAACACGACCTTGTTAAAGTTACGATTCTTACACCACATTGTTATCATTTTATAACCAGGTCACTAGGCAAAGGGGACACACTCTAATGGTATATAACGAGACACTGAGAGGTCTCTACAGTCAGAAGCAGAGTCACTGCAAAGCCAGAGTAGTACAAGCCTAGTGCCTTATATTTATAATGTAGTATTTACTGTTGTTATCGTTGTTGTTATCGTTATTGAATTATATGTTATTATTTAATCGTTGTCCTGCATATTATTTATCACACTGATAAACCTGTTGTATAAATGGAACTGCCTTGGCAACAATGTTACCTCCGAGACCAGGTGACATTACATGGCAATCCTGCCTTTAGTTAGATGGTCAGGTATTACATAGCAATCCCATCACCTTCTGATATCATATGGCAATCCTGCCATCCCACTTCTGATATTACTGGCGATCCTGCCTTTAGTTAGATAGTCAGATATTACATGGCGATCCTGGAATCTCATCATCTGACATTACATGGCGACCCTGCAATCCCACCTTCTGATATTACAATAAGTTAGATGTAAATGTCAGGAAGATGTTATTTAAAAAAAATATGACAGAAGAATATTGATAATATATTTGAAAAACAATTAAACAAGTAACTGGGTTTCTGAAAGAAAAAAAGAGAAATTATTATTGATTGTCGACGTACACGATATGAACAAAATCATTCTAAACAGAATCGCAGGTGAAATAGTGACATACAAATCCGAAGTAAGGAATTTTCCAACGGAATTCCCTCGATATTCCCGGATGACCGTCACACATACTGAATTTGAAAATTGGACTGCTAATTGTATTACTCCGAAACATCAATCAGCCAAATTTATCCAATGGCAAACGATTAGTAGTTAAAAATTAATGAACGATCTAATCTATTACTATCAATGAAGCGCAAGGGCAATCTTTGCAAGTATACGGTTTGAATTTAGAAAACGATTGCTTTTCTCATGGACAATTATACGTCGCATGGTTCAGAGTCGGTAAACCGTCTGACCTTTATGTTATTGCGGAAAACGGGTAAACAAAAAATGTAGTAAGCCACTAGCTTTACAATAAAAAATATATTAAAAAAAAAAACTTTTTTCTTCCTTTCCTTTCATTCCACATAGCCACAGCAACGCAAGGCAGAATATTGAATTAAATTATGTGTTTTCTTGGTGAATCTATGTTCGCTACAATACTGTTATTTACTTTCCCATACATTTCATATCAGACTGAACTACAGCGCTTTAGCGTTTAGCGTTTAGCTAGTAATAAATAAAAAGGATGCAAACGTGAATTATTGTTGAATTGTAATTAGAGGTCATACATCACACGGATGGCGTAGATGCTATAACGTACCCACAAGGCGTAGTATTAAAAAAAACAAGGAAACTACGACTACAAATCAACACTCGCACATAATGAAAACTGTAACGATATTTATTGGAAATGTGTAACATACGCTATTTCACTTGACTGAAAATTGCTATATAAACTATGGAATGTAAATGTTAAGATTAATTATTAATTGTTAGATAACTATTATATGATTTGAATATTAAATAAAAGTAAGTATAAACTACAGAATGCAAATTTGAAATAAAACCAGAAATCAACCGGAAGCAATGACTTACAATAGAAATTATTTGCAATAGCAATTAATTGTAACCCACGGAAATAATTCGTTAAAACACTTATCTGCTTATTTCGCGAGTGTATAGAAGGTGTAGATCTAATTCAAAACCAGGCAATTCGCCCAATTATCAGGCGAAGAGCCAACCACGTGGCCGATTACCGGCATCGTAATTCGGTCGAACCAGAATTTACCAATATCAAACCAGCTCTAGTTCGATTCTCGTTCCAGAATCAACGTATCGGTAGCTTAGTGTCCTAAATTAGCAGATGAACACAAAGAAAGCGTAACTAGAAAATTAGATCAGCTTACCGTCCTAGATGATTGCGGGCCTATCTCAAAGACTGTGTGCTTTGAATCCAAGAAAAGTCATAGTCAAAAGCAGCAGAAGTCTCAGACCAAATACCCATCTCAACAGGTTTTTTACTCGCAATTCGCACGATATTTCGCAACAATGCACCAACTATAAAGCGGCCTTCAAATCTTTTACACACAGGCCTTACGATCTCTCAAACGGAAATGCCACACAAATCCCAACACGCACGCTTATGGCGCCACGTCTTATTTCTACAACGTGATTGGTGGAATATACTCGCTCACTGTGTACACTGTGTACATTTCATGTAGACGAACATACGCCAACGGTATACTCCGATATAGAAAAAAACGTAACAATTCCTAATTCGAGAAGATAAAAACGTCTCCTCGTATATTAGTTGTAATAAGGAAATATTTTGAGAAAGTCTAATAGAATTTTCAAAATAAAATATTGTATTTTACAGTAATGGGTGCAACAATAAGAGAACATCCCTCGTATAAAACATCTGCTCCATATAAATACGCGCATGAGATAGATATTTCGGCGAACAAAATACATAGTTCCACTGTCATTAATTCTAGCTCTAAACACTGTGGGTATATGAAGTATTGCTGTGAATTTTTTCACAGTACCTCGCGTAATGACGGGGTTGGGCACCGATCCAATGTTAGAAAATATATTACCAGATTCTAATCACGCGGAAAAAACGCCCGACTCCTAGTAAATTATTGTTAATAATTATTAGTTGTCTTCATAATTAATTTAAGAGAAAGTTTTCTTTATATTCTTTATATCGTTGCCCCGTTCTAACTAATGTAGTAGCGGCTTATATTAGTTAGTACATTAAGAATCAAGGCCTTTGATTTCACACATAAACATGTAGACTTATGTTACATCAATATGATATATACGGATGGGTTTCTTCAAGAAAAAAAAAACAGCAAAATTAATATTTATTTAAATTTATGTATTGAAAACACATAAAATTTTATCGATTTTCTTTGTTTCAAGGCCAATGTTTCGATTTTTCGTAAGAGTTCGTTGTACGAGACGAAAGAAAGAACTAGAGTACAGTTCTTCGTTTGTAAGATTTGATATTCTACAACATATACGAGGAGCATTTTTTAATCAAGTGCCAATTTAAAATATGGCTCTTTAGCTTTGAAATCGCTAGTTCGCGCATGCGCTCTGATTATCCGCTATTACGTTTATTTGGCGAACTACCTTGGTGGGGTGTGATTTCTACATCGAGTACCCTAGGCATGGAATGTATACATGGTAGTGCTTTACATCAATGCAGGGTTGCCAGGTTTAGTGATTCTTCACTAGATTCAGCGATTTTGGGACTGTGTTAGTGATATTGTGAAAAACTTGTGTATTTTAGCAAAATCTAGTGATTTTACTAGGTTTCCTATATGTAATTCATATAAAATAATATATTTATCAAAATATATTAGTTTACGTTATTTATTATTATTATAGATCCTACGTAAAATTACATCTCCATGTTAGTACTGGAAGCAATTTCTATGCATTAAAATTAAATAACTGCTTGGTATAATACTAAGGTATACAGGGTGTTTAAAAAAGGTGCGGCAATATTAAAGGGGGTGATTGCCCAGGTCAATTTATACAAAAAGTGCCTATAAACATAGGTCCGCACACGCTTCGTTACCGATCTACAGCGTGTTGAAGTTTAATTTTAAAAAACAGTAAAAACTTGATTTTTTCCAAAGCGGCTTGAGATATCATAATGAAATTTTAGGCGTGTTAATAGCTGTTGGAGACACATACTTTTCAATACAACACGATGTTTCAGTCGTACCTGTGGCGCGCGTATTGGCACGTCACAGGCTATTTTTCAAGAAAAAATAGGACGCCTCTGATTTCTCTAAAAATACAAATATGCTTTTATTTATTGTTCACTTATGAAGAATTATGTGGGGCCATTTGAAGTCCTTGGTGTACGCTACTCCATTGTAAAACGTAGAAGACTTAAGAAACCGAATCATTGCTGGGTGCAACTCAATTAAAACCGATCCTGGTGTTTTTCAGAGAGTTCGCTAGTCAATGAGGAGAAGATTGGATTCTTGCATCCGAGCTAGAGGTGGTCACTTTACATAGTTTTTGTAATTTTTGGTTGATAAAATTGTTGGTTTGGTAAAATATTTTTTTTTGCCCTTGAATAAAACCTTGTTCTTTAATATTTTTTCTGTAATAAATGGACATGCACTAAAATGTTTTTTTTTAATTAAAAACGGTACGTCGTACGATAAAAAGTTAAGAGAGTTTTTTTCTACATAATTGAACAATAAATAAAAGCATATTTGTATTTTTAGGGAAATCAGAGGCGTCCTATTTTTTCTTGAAAAATAGCCTGTGACGTGCCAATACTCGCGCCACGGGTACGACTGAAACATTGTGTTGTATTGCAAAGTATGTGTCTCCCACAGCTATTAACACGCCTAAAATTTCATTATGATATCTCAAGCCGCTTTGGAAAAATCAATTTTTTACTGTTTCTTAAAATTAAACTTCAACACGCTGTAGATCGGTAACGAAGCGTATGCGGACCTATGTTTATAGGAACTTTTTGTATAAAATGACCTGGGCAATCACCCCCTTTAATATTGCCGCATCTTTTTTAAACGCACTGTATAAGCTCGAGTAAGTACCGTTTAAATTATTTTTAAATTTTCAATTTTTAAAGTAGTTGCGATGAAGAGTAAGCACCTATTTTAAACGATAATGTATAAAAGCCCTTTGAAAGAGAGTTTTTCCATGAAATTATATATATATATTGATAAAAGGCAGAGATGCTGTCAATTATTAAAAAAAGAATAGTATTTATGTTGAGCGAGAAGTGATAAGTTAAATAAATTTTAAAAATAATAATTGGGCGCCTTATTAAATGTGATACACTTCTCAATGTACGCAATCTCTGTTTTTGCTTGCCAACTAGACTCAGGGTGCATGAAATCTGTATATAAATGTTTAAATAAATGGTATATCTCAGGCTCGTCGTGACTAAAAGTAGTTGCTTCCTTATTAGTAATTTAAATAAACGATTATCAAGAGAAATAACTTCTACAACTGGATCTACATCAATAAAAGATTTATATCAATATAAACAAAATATTTATTGTATTAAAAGAAGAAAACTGTAACAACATGTGCAAATATAAAAGTTTAAGTGGAATGTGAACTATATATGTCTATTATAACAAGGTGATAAATCGACAAGGTTATGTGTGTTGTTATTTTATAATAAATGTGTACTAAAATTATATGAACAATCTCTAATACGTAGGTAAGTACCTTTTAATTATGTGTACAGAGTAAAATAAATATATTATTTAGGAAAGTCATATTTTTGAAATGATATCTGGTAAAAGGTAAAAAAATTCGAGAATCTTTATTTATTTATGTGATTCAATTTTTAAAGAAATAAATTAAAGACGATATTTATTAGTACCGTAGATATAGTTAACCTGTGGTTCTGCTTGTAGGTTCTAAGCGGCTATGTTGTCGAGTATTGCTGATGTAAGTTACCCCGAACGCTCTCCGATGTTGGCGGCCTGTGCGGGAAGTTTTGATGGCGCTCTCGAAGTTTTCCTCGGACTCGAAATAAGTCTGCTAGAATCTCTCTATGACCTGGTATTGCTGTTGGACTTGAGGTATTTGCTTGATCTAACACTCCTCCAAGTAGTAAATGGCCTGTAGTCCTTCTTAGATATATATTTTGGGTATTTTCGTGTACTTGATAACGAAATTAATCGTTTAACGCTTTATTTGGCGTTTATTCGCAGAAATTCGGTTATTTGCCAAAATCTCGCTTGTAATTTACTACCAGTCTTTCTCAGGTTATCTAATTTCACTTTAGCACTGTTTGTATATTTTAAAATTGATTAAATTTAGAATTTTCAAATTGAGAATCGAAAAATACGTCTTATGCGTTTATGAACTTTACATAAGATGATGCCGATAGCGACTGTTTTTTAATCAAAGCCTATTTATTTAATCTCTAAATAGTCTCGAAGTTTTTCCTTTAAAACTAATTTCTAAGACATATTTTAACTATACATTATATATTATCTAGATTTAAAAATTATTTAAAAAATTCTAACCTAATTTTTATGTCAATCTTAATATTACTTTGCGTAAATTGGGCACGATAAATATTTACATTTTGGAAGATGTCGATTAGTGGGCGTGTCTTACTAGCGTCGATATAATGTATAGATGTATATGAATTTAAATATTGTTACTTTCGCGCTAAGATGTGAATATTGAATTGAAAATAATATAAATGAAATTAATGAAAGAAAAAGAAATATACTAATTTAAAATTGTAATATTATCGTTATATAAATTCGTATACATTTCGACACTACTAAAACTTGCTAATTCCGTTTCATAACCTTGTTTACATAAATATTCGTGATGTTGAGTAACCTATTTTTCCCATTTCAGTTGCTGCTCTAAGGGTACGTCTTGTATCATAACAATATATATATATATATATTTATACTATATTATATATATTTACCATAACATACTAAGGTCACGAAATAATTATCTATATATATACATATACGTATACGTATATATATATATATATATATATATATATATACCGCATGTGCCAAATATCATTAGGAATAGGGAATACGTATGAGTACATACGATGTATATGTATATGGAAAAGCCGATCCAATGCCAGCGAAGACCGCGACGGCCGGCAACGATTGTCTCCGATTGTTTCGCAAATACAAGTTAGCAGTAATAATTTGACCATCGACATAGGTACTTGTAATGCGTTCTAAAATAACATTTACGAATTGCAAGGGATTTGCTTTTCTTGTTTCTTTCAGTAGATGCAGGAAATTTTTAAGCTGCGGTGCGTCGCATAAACAAAAGCGTAGTTCTAATAAAATTAAAGAATAATCCTAAAAAATAAATAAAAAAGGATTCTAAAAATTATAATAAATTATGCAAGAGGTTTAAAAATTCCTCCTTGCACAGCAAGACATTGTCCTAGGCGGTCGTAGAAATTAGCTCTTACATTTGCTAACATGTCGGCAGTCAATGAATTCGCAGCCTCAGCTATTTTTTCTCTCAAGGCAACTAGATTTTCTGCTCTACCAGCTTCATGAGTATAAACAATATTTTTTAGATATCCCCACAAAAACAAATCATTTGGCGATAGATCAGGAGATCGCGGGGGCCATTTAATGTTTCCTGTTCCAGTAATAAGACGGTTAGGAAAAGTATTTCCTAGAAATTCCTTTACCCTCACTGCATTATGTGCTGGACAGCCATCATGTTGAAACCAAACGATTTCCTGATTTATTCCAATGTTTTGAATGGCGAGAAGTATTTGATTTTTCAGTAATTCGAGATACTTGTCGGCATTTAATATACCATCAATAAAATAGGGGCCTATAGAATGGTCACCTAAAATACCTGCCCAAACGTTTAGTTTTTGTGGATACTGAGTGCGATTTGCAAAATGCCGGTGTTGATTTTCCGAAGCCCAATATCGAAGAACAGAGGGATTGTGCTTCCGTGTAATGGAAAAGTTGAATCATCGGTGAAGAGAATATTTTTAACGAAATTTTCATCTCGGTGTATCTTTTCCATAACGTCTTGACAAAACTCCATTCCCCGGAAATTGTCCTCGGGAAATATTTCTTGACTTTTCGAATATTTGAAACATTTTAAACCATTGCGTTTCCAAATACGTGAAATAGTTGTGTTACTTGTACCCAATTCCTCGGCAGCACTTCTAGTAGATCTCGTGTATCAATTTCCACAATACTACAAATTAATACAACCCGCCGTTCTCTTTCCTCAATTTTTTGTGGTGATACCTCTCTTGGTTTGCATTTCGTACAGTTATTGAGACAGAAACAAGTTTCAAATTTATTTATAATATTATAAATTGTTTGTCTGCAAGGTACAGAACGGTCTGCAAAAGTCAGCGCAAACAAATTCATGCACTCCATTGCAGACTTGCCAACATAAAACCATTTTACTAACTGAAGCTTTTCAGTGGGTGTATAAAGAGACATTATACATTAATTTTATTGTATGCTTTCAAACTGTAACGGCAGCAGCTAGACTGAATGCAAAATTTCCAGTCAATCGGTATCGGAGACAATCGTCAGTCGTCGCGGTCTTCGCTGGCATTGGACTGGCTTTCTCATGTACGTATACATTGTATGTACTTATACGTTGATTCTCTATGCCTAATGATATTTAACACATACGGTATAGTAGAATATTTTTATTGACGCGCGTATAGATTAATTTTCGAATTATTACCATAAAGTATTTACTGTAAGTAAAACTTTTTGTATATTTTTATTCAGTAAAAATACAAAATTGATTACGAAAAACATAATAATTACAAACATTGAATAGGAGAAAGCTTAAAATTAGAAGAGTTTTTCAGATGTAAAAGATGTGGTAATGACTACAATGGAGGGACATCTGTAATACATAAGCATCATGAATATCAGGATTCCATAAAATACCAGTGTTATTGTAAAATACTGTTTATGTAATCTACTAATATGTATATTATATCTAGAAATTGTAATTACCATTAACAAATATATTTACGAATATTATTTACCTATTGCTTTACATTTTTTTAAAATTTCAATAGTTTATTCTTTAGTAACAAAAACTTAGATGGTATATACATAGTACCGGTTAATTTATTTAATGAATGTGCATAATTTATGACTGTGGAAAAGGTCTAGTGAAATCTAGTGATTCTTTTACGTTTACATCTAGTGAAACCAATTCTTTTCACCTGGCAACACTGCATCAATGTCTTATTCCACCTAATACGCTAGAAGCGTACGCCAACGTTTCCCGCTTAGAAACTGTGGGCGGGCGTAGTAAGATCTTGGCCATAGGAAACGTAGTTTTCGTTCTATATTTCAGATTTTATTTTTTATCGTTATTCTTAGATTTCAGTATTTGCATTGTTTAGTTTATTTTTACTCTTATTTAGTATTCGATTATTATTAATTAATATCAACTTTTATATTGAATATTGTATTTAACAGTTTTTCAATCAACCTAAATAGTGTATGTTATAGCCTTCTTCTTCTTCTTCTCTGTTTTGGGTTGGACGCCACCACGTCCAGGCACTTGAGCACACTGCTCTTTGTACTATCCCCAATAGATCTCTCAATTCCACTCTGTTAGTCTTGTGTCCTCGATAAAAGCCACTATTCTCCTTAGGGGAAGGTTGAGTACACTCGAAGGATCCAATAGATCTCTCCCGAAATATTTCTGTCTGAGTTCCTTCAGTTCCTCACACGTGCATATTACATGAAGGCTAGTTTCCTCCTGTTTTTCACATCTCCTACACCAGGGCTCGCTAACCAAGCCCATGGTGTACAAATGCTTCCTTAAAGGACAATGTCCGGTTATTAACCCGGTAATTATTTTAATTTCTTTTTTGCTACTACGAATTAGGCTGAAAACTTTCCGTCCAGCCCCCTTAGTAGAGTTTTGGTATGGAGTTCACCTTCCGTTAACCTCCATTTATTTTTATGTTCTTTTGCTAGCCATAACCAGATCTACCTTTTAGCGGAATCCTTAGTGATACCACATACAGGTTCTGGCCCTATGAAGTTCCTATTAGTACTTTCTTTGGCCAGTTTTTCTCATTGCCTTTAATTCCCTCATGTCCTGGCACCCTGGCACCCCTGGGACCAGTTTACAATATTTCACCAGCTTAGACCTGGTAGATGGGTTCATAATGACTTTAATAGCCGCCTGACTATCAGTCATTATGTTATTTTTTTTTGCTTGCGCAGCCGGCTTCCCAAATTTCATCGGCGCAGGCTGCGACTGCTAACAATTTGGCCTGGAAAACCGTAGTATGTTTCCCCAGACATATCGATATCTCTTCCTTCTAGGGCACATTCCGCACATGCTTGCACCTGCCCCCTGACTAGATTGTGATCCGTCAGTGTACCAGGTGCCGGCACCACAATCAATCGATAAGTATGTTCAGCTTAGTTGTAAACATAATTTCAGGTGCCATACTGTCCACCGGCATTTGAAATATCGGCTCTTCCAGTATAGTTCCTGTGATATCTGTATGGCTCCCTATAACCTTGTTAGGACACCATACGTCATTGGCCTTCAGCCTCAGTATCGCAGCCATTGCCTCCGCCCTTATAAATAGTTCCAGCGGAGGGAGACCCACGATGGCCTCCATGGAAGCGGTTCCCGTGCTGTTCATAGCTCCCGTGATTTCCAACAGGGCCTGTCGCTGGAGAGTCGTGAGGAGCCCCACCGACGATGTGCGCTCCGTCCTCCTCCACCAGACAACTGCTCCATAGGTAATCGTTGGTCTTATTACTAATGTGTACAACCAGTATACCACATTTGGTTTTAGTCCCCAGGTCTTGCCAACAGCTATTCTGCATCTTATATATCTGCATGTTATAGCCTTTTTCTTTGTATATATTTTTTGTAACGATAACTGAGATCTCCGATAATCACTATTTGTCCTTCAGGTATGTAATGTCGTAATATATAACACCTTGAATATATACAGGTCTCTCCATATTTTTTTGTATTGAGTATTTAAATATTTTCGGAATATATATACAGGACCGCTTACATTGTATGTATTGGATATTTGTTAATAACTTTTGAGGGAAACTGTTTACAATAAATACCGTTATAATATTACTTACTTGGTGCGAATTTTGATTGGTAGTAGTAGCTTCCTTGATAGCATGCCTGGTGGGTACGTTATAGCCTCTATGTCATCCATGTGACGTATGACTTCTTACAATTCAATAATAGTTACTAGTTTAGTCAGTCACGTAACAACGTTTCGAAAGTAACTGCACACCATCTTCACTGGCCTAGGTAGGGAACTGGCTAGTTGGATTGTATTTTTATTATCAATCCTCCCATAAAAGTAAGTCTTTGGAACTCTGTTTATTGAAAAGTTACCGAAGTCAGTTTTTGTGATATTTATTTATTCTATTATCTGTAGCACCGCATCTATTGGCTAGCTGCGAACGTCATTACGGCGGCGTTTATCCAAGTTTGTGTTTGGTTGGTATATATTTAAAATACCTTAGACTATTGAAAATGTGGCAGATTATGAAATAAGCATTGTTATTTGTTTCGTAAATGCAAGAGACGTGAAGAGGAAGCTATATGAGCGAAGGAATGGTAAGAAATGACTTGGAGACCTTAAAGGTGACCATTCAAACGTGCACGACGACAAATCGAGTAGGCGATTATCCGTCATTAATACAGATGCTTTGCTTGATTTCATCATTATTTAATGTATTTCCTCAAGTTTCAAGAAGCGTTATCTATCAAATTGTTTGGCAGAACGCCTAAATACTCAGAATTTTTGCTCACGTTGGATATCTAAAATACTGAGTTGCACAAAATCAATCGTCTAGCCAGTGTTTTGACTTTCCTCAAAAGGTACAGCGTCGAAAGGGATATATGTATTTTTAAGAGAAACTGTCACTGGCGACGAAACATGGGTTACTCACGTTACACCGACGTCGAAACAACGGTCCATGGAACGGAGATATTCATCATCCAAGAAGGTGAAGTTCTAGCAAACAATTTCAGCCCAAGAAACCATGTGCACTGTACCTTGGGATAGGTCGGGAGTGTTGCTTGCGAATTTTTTGTCTCAGGGTGTTACAGTAAGTGCTGAGATATATTGGAAGACATTAAATATACTATGTTGTGCAATCCATAACAAAAGGCATGGTATGCTCAGTCTTTTTGCTTCACCACAATGGTCATCCACAAGTGGCTTATCGAACCAAAAATCTCACCGCGTCATATCTTAACCATTATCTGTATAGTCCTGATCTAGCACCCAGTAATTATAATTTTTCTTGAACTTAAACGAGCACCTTGACAGTCTAGGCTACGAGGACGATCACGACATCATAACGGTCGTGCTGCAGTGCTTAGCAAATCAGCCGGTAGATTTCTATGCGGACGGAATACAGAAGCTGATCGCACGATAAAATAAGTGTCTTAATATAGTTGGAATTAGGTTGAACAGTAAATTAGGGTCCAGACTTCCACGAATAAACAAAATAAATCTATAAAAAAAGCCTTGTGTTGGTATCAAAACGCTAAGACCGTAAAGGAACAGATGTGCTAAATTATAAGCAAATACAGAATATAATTTGAATTAAATAAAATGAATACTCTAACAAAATAAATCAAGATGAAACAAAAACTTAACTCAAACACTTCTCGTCACTATATACAGGTTACCGCTGAATAGCGCCCAAGCTATGAGAATCTGAAAAATACGTATAAATGTCTAAGTGAAAATCAAAAAATAAATTTCTTTGTAATTCATCAAAAATTTCAACATTTTTAGGGCCAAAATGTAGTTAAAGTCGTTTGTTTATTTGATATTTATCGAAATACGGTGTAATTCAAGTTCATTGACCTGCAAAGGTCGATGAAATTCCTAAACATTGATTAGACGATATGTTTAATATAAGTTGCTATTCATACATATAGTAAATGTTGATATTATGCCAACACATATGGTGCTTTTGTTACGATGTTTTTTTGTGCATATCAATAATAGCCTTTACGCCGAATATGTCGACAAACCTATCCCGCATTAATTAAATGTGATTAAAATTGAAGAGCTTGAACGTTGTTAAACTTATTTTATAAGTAAAATTATTATGTTTATAATAGAACAAATATCGTAATAAAACAAAAAATTTTATGTAGCGTGTCCAATAATATGATAAATACCTGGTTTTGAATAATTTGTTAGGAATTATTTACATGTAATTTTTTCGTTTTTAAATTTGTGTTTGGTACATCCAAGTACCGATGGAACAATATAATTAGTTGGTAAAGAGAATTACTGATGAATTAGAAGCGATAGACTGTAATGTCGCAGGTGTACTTAACTGCAACAGGGCCGGGCTTGAATAAAGAAAACTCATTTTCTCGTTACTACGTGAATATTGGACCACCGTTTTCTGTATTAAGGCATTACTTACATATACCTTTCACTCCGTTTTTTATTTGGCGCCATACACAACTAGCATTGTATCCGCGCAATGCTGGATAAAATTAATTGGAGCTCTAAGTAGTGTATTAGGTCTTGGTGGATAAAAAGTGTAATAATTCGAGCTATACAGTTTAATATATTATCATTATCAACTAACTTACACATTAATCTCTTCACGATGTTTTAAGGGTTGAAATTATGCCTATCTAGAAGGTAGTTTTAGTCAATATTTCTTTCTTGACAACTAGCGCCACATCTGAAGCAAAGATATTTCAGGAATCTCTGAATCCGTTCACTTAAGGAATCACGTGTCGAGTAGTAAGAAGACCATATTATTGAAACACTCCAATCTTCTCAAAACAAAAGCTTGGTACAATGACCTCAGAACAGTTTGATTCTGAAATGAACTGGTTAACCTTATAATAAATAACCTTGCATTTTCCATTCGCTATCGATGCCACCACCAACCAAGCTTGTCTATATGCATTGTAGTCTGAAGCAGATTGGGTTTCTAGTTTTTGGGAGAGTCTTTCTTTGTAACTCTTCTCACTCTCCAGAGAGATATATATATATATATATATATATATATATATATATATATATATATATATATATATATGGTAAACCTAATCAGTAGGCGATTAAAGGTCTGTATATTACTTAAAAATATATGTATTTAAAAAACTCTACATGTTTCGGCAGTACGCCTTTATCAAGAGAATACAAAATATAAATGACAGGATATAAATGTCAAGTAATTAAGTTGCTATGGTTTAAATTATTCAAAGATACATTCTAGTAATAATAATAAATCATGCCTTAGTATTCCAAAAAATAGATAGCAAGGTGTGAACATGTGTTGTTCGCTACTAGCAATTTGTGTCTCTTTCTGGGTATGAACTTGTGTGTTCGTTGCTTCTGGCAGCTTGCGTATCTCTATGGGTGTGTGGTTTTGTGTGAGAGCGTAAGTGTAGGGTTTTGTATGTCGGTGCGTTCGTGCGTGTGTTTAGTGACCGGTCGCGTGAATTTAGAGAGGTCGGATAACCAGCCGTTGCGTAGGGCCGCCAACCCTTTCCCGGCAACTTCTTTACAATTCCGTGCAGTACTTCGACGGCCTGACCCCCGCCCAAACGAGGCAAGGCGCAGACCAGCGAAGCGCACCCTGTACGGGGTTGCTCATCGCTAACCAAGGGAACACTCTTAGTGGCTACCTCGGTCATCTTTACCATATCATACCAAGGTCACGAAGTTATTATATTTATATATATATATATATAAGGGCTCCGACCTTCTCTAGATTAAAGTGTTCTAGGCAGTTTCTTAGATAGGGCTGTACATCTTATCAGTATCTCATCCATGAATAGTATAAGCAACAGAAGCTTAATACCTCCACTTGGTTGTAATATTGCATGGGTTTCAAATTCTGAAGTTCTGTTTCGTGTTAGCACAATGTTCTTGTAAATTTCTTGTACTAATCTAATTATTTTATGACTTATTCCTCTTTGGTTCATAATCATCCAGAGCTTTTCTCTCGGTACTTTGTAGAAGGCCTTCTTTGTAATAATAAAAGCTGAGTATACATTCTTTTACTCTTGTATAACTTTCTGCGTATTTCATATTAAGGCACGATAATGCGATTTATTTCTTATGTTATATATCTTCTCCAGAGTTCTTGATTTTTATGAAGAAAATTAAACGTTTTTTCTTTTGTCAAGTACCTACATTAATGAACGGATTTACCGATTTAAGTTAAAGACCACAATGTTGAAAATTGTAGCCTCGCTTACGGTACGTAAGTGAATCAGATTGCAGGACAACAAAAATCCCTTTTGAAATTGACGCGTGTATTCTTGTGAGATGCTGATACGCATGTAAGTACATGCCTGCCTACATATACACGTGTATGTACATGAACAACGTACAAGAATACGACCACACGAGTGAGTGTGAGAATCTGTTAAAGCACAACGAAGACGCACAGCGAAATAATTATGTTAATCTAGTTAATAAATCACATAAATAATAACCCAAGGTCCCCGCAGTGTAAGTATAACATATATTTACTTTAACGTGTGCTTTTAATTTACTTCTATTAGTCTTCATTGTTCGGAGCAGATTCTTAACAGTATTAATAACTCGCTTTGCCGGTCATTCGTTTTATGTATTTTTTCTTTCCTTTCAGGATCGAAAGAAGTCCTTGCGAGAATGCTCGTTCAACGTGTACATAATGTCAGGGTTCTATAGCTCTTTTCTTATTTCCATATTTTTATTGTTATTATTATATTATTTTATCTTATTTGCATCTGCTGCTCCCATGCACATCAAGCCTTGATTACCACAACATGAGCTAAATGAACGCAATAATGCCTAGCTGCTACCTACTACTCTTTATTTGGAATTTATTAATGACATTCACATTGGCTGCTCTCTTGTGTAAATCGTGCACTGTAAGACCTTATTTCTCGTAACATTTTTGTTTTGTGGTTGATACTGCGTGTTACTTAGTATCTTTTGTACTTTTGTGGTCGTATCACAGTGACCGACATCACTTTATAATATTTATTTCTAGCTAGAACAAGTATACTACACATGCAACACACACTAAATATATTAAGTGGAAAGGCCTGGACAAAATACCATAAAATCATGACAGTCTTTTTCTAGTGTCACTCAAATATACAATAGCATACAAGTTCTTCGAGCAAAGAATAACTGCCACGTTTCGCCATTAATAAAGACCGGATTATATGCGAATGTGCATATTTTACATATAATATGCATTTATCCCTCTTAATACACATATAAAAGAATTTTGTATACCTATTAATGCATAATTTCTGTTTTCTTTTTTATGGTTCACATATTTAAATAACAAAGAAAGCGTTATACGTAAATTGTAAAATACAATTTACTTGTATAATTTTTGAACAAATAAATATTATTATTATTATTTAGGGATTGCTCTATGTATATTTTAAATAAGGTAGAAGACAGACACACCCTGTTTCAGTTCCTTTATTGTGTTGAAGGATTCAATCGATGATGTTCCATCTTTGATTTCGGTATAATTTTTGTTGTAATATTGTTGACGTCCGAATTAATGTTGGTCTAACATCGAGGTTTTTCATTGCTTTCGGTAAATGTGAAACTGGGACACTGTCATAAGTTCTTTCAAGATCAATGAAAGCTATTATGTGTTTCTCTATTTCTCTTTCTGTTTTATAAAACTACGAGGTATTAGAATAATGTCTTTTCCAGTGGAACAAATGAACAAGGATTTTCACGCAATTAGTGTAAAAACTTTTCGATACTGCCTCGTATATTATAAAAATTTTATGAATATAATAGTTTATTTGTACGAACATAAACATGTGTACGTACATCGAATATTTTTAAAGAATGTATGTCACTAAGAAAGAAAAGCTCATAATATCCTCATTCAAGATGACTAATGAATCTGTGAAAACATGAAATCGAACACAGTTAACGTCCTCCGAACACGATTCATATACACATACACGCACACACCATAACAAAGATTAAATCGCGAAAGAAGAAGACGTAATAAAGCAATTGGTTGTTTCTTTTTCACGTTTTCCCACTGACTTATGTGATTTAAACCCGTATATAATACACATATACACGTTACATAGAGCCCAGTCTCATTAGTATTGTGTTGCATTAGAGTTTGGCGCAATTGCCACGAAACATTGTGTGTGTTCAAGGTGAAAGGTTACACCTCCGCTCACATGTGGTTGAAATATCATTTCACCGCATCTGACTGTCTCATCCTCGAGTCGGTGCACGCTTATTTCAAACATAGATACTTGATTTTCTGAACTCGTATCGCACCGTAACTGTAACCTTTACCGTTCTTTAACGAAATGAATGGAATTTTTGTTATATATTTATTAACGCTACGATCTGCATAAACCAATGAATATCATACATGTACAAGTGTAACGAAACAGATATCCTAACTGTTAATTTCCTTTCAGAATTATAATCAATCTTATAATAGGTATGTGTCAGGTGTTCAGTAACTTTTTACAAGCTATTTCTTATTATCGTAATGAGTATTTGATTTGGGAAAAAATCGACTAATAACTGTTTAAGTTGTGATAAGTTTTATGTAAATACTGTAGAGCTTGATGGCTTGATGTGTTATAAACTTACAGATGCTTGATTGGCAGGAAATGTCAATTATAACAATAATTGTTTATTGATTCATACTATAAATTAATAAAATACTATAATAAGTAAAACTTGTTTCTGAATAATAACAATATTGTCTCGGCAAACTTTGGTTTCATCAAACCAAAAATCATTAAAATAATGACTATTTAGTTATCATCACCTGGTGAAACCAAAATTTAGCGAAACAATAAGTAGTGTACCTATATTAGTGTAGAATCAATTATTTTGAAACAACACTTACTTATCAATTGCATTTTCGCGAAGTAATATAAATGAACTAAAAAATGAACTACATTTTTCGGCGCTAATTATTCGAATTTTTACCGAAAAAATATCTGTTTCTTAATGTGATTTAAGACTTTCCCGACGATTCGAAACTTCAGTCCTTAATAGCTTAATGGTAAAGTAGTGGTCCGGCAAACGAATGGACGTAGGCTCGAATCCTGCTTCAAGGCGAATTTATTTTTTTTTAAATTCGAATAATTAGCAGAGAGCGGACTGAAGCGATTGAATGGCCAATTGACCCGATAAAACGTTGTGGCGGTACCATATATAGTATGCATGTTATAACAGTCCCACTATTTGCTTGCTCGATTGCATTCGTCGATCAGATGTTGTTATTTCCGTCGTTATTGTGTCTATTCATTCATAAATTTTATATTACAGCGGCGTGATTCTGGTTTCCTTTCTTTCAGTGTTATTTGGTAACAAGTTTTAATATTTAAAAAAATCCGTTTTATATTGCATATTTATACTATAATTTTTTATAAATATTAAGTTTAATTTACTACCGTATTTTTGGAGTAGTTTTCGTTTGTTCTTTTCAGTCCATTTCTTTCTGTTCTTAGTATTTTTCTTTATTTTCATTAACTATGGAGAATTCTCTTAGGGCAACCATAATGATGGATTAAAGACCATACAGATTTGCATATTCGTAATGATACCGAGATATATTGCAGTGCCTGTTAATTAAGTTTAAGGCGTCTACAAAAGTGTAATGTGCAGAGACATGTTTCTTCGAAAACTCATCAAGATAACATATGACCATCTGTACCTGACATCTTTAACGAAAAACTTTGTGAAGCGTTCATGGCGGCCAATATCTCATTTAAAAAGCTTAACAATCCAGTCCTCAAGAGGTTTCTTACAAAATATACTGATCGTCATATACCAGATGAATCTAGTTTACGTAAATACCACTTACCAAAATGTTATTAGAAAACCATTAAAAAAATACGAACCAACCTATCTGGTCATTATCTTTGGGTAAGTGCAGACGAAACAACGGATGTAATGGGACGATATGTGTTAAATGTAGTTGTTGGTATTCTTCATTCGACAACTTCATACCAACACTATACATAATTGCATCTAAAATATTGCCAGTCGTAAATGGTGAAACAGTTGCTGAAGTAATTGATCTATGTATTCATAATATTCTGTCATCGGATAACAACTACAAAGACAAGATGCTATTATTTTTGACTGATGCGGCAGCTTATATGTTAAAAACAGGGAAGTTATTAAAGCAATCTTATCCCAATATGCTACTCGTTACCTCACTACACATAGTATGTGAATACATAAGGGGTCATTTCCAAATGTTGATATGTTGGTTTCAAAATTTAAAAAGATATTTCTCAAAGCTAAGACAAAAAATTGATGCCATATTTAGCGCAAATCTAGATTTGAATATATTATATCAATTCTGCATAGAGTCCATTGAAAAATTTATACTTTCGAAGTAAGTGCACTTTTGCAACATTTTAATCACGCAGCTATCACCAGTTGTGATGTGGAACGGACATTTTCTATTTTTAAAGACGTTTTAACATCTAAAAGATCTAATTTAACACACCTTGAACAAATTTTAGTTGTCCATAGTAATGTTTTACACTTTCAATGTTTCACAGAAAATACATAGTTTTGAGTTTTGTTCTTTGTAAATTATTTTTATTCAAAATTCGATACGCAATTCGCCCGTCAGCATTACTTTTGTTTCAGCAGTAGCTGCTACCGGTTACCAAACCGTTTATTACATTCGCTTTGTTGTGCATTGACAAATACATATTAACTGCATATTGCTGTGTTCTCTTCTAACCAAGATAAATTGAATAATTAAATAAAGTTGAAAATAGAAATGAAAAATGTTATTTTCTGCAAAAAGGTTTTAATATACAACAATACACATCGTGTTAAGAAGAAAGCACATGTGTATATATTTGGTAAAGTTACATTGTATGTAAGATGTCATGTAAATTATTATATGTATTTCTTTTCGTTCTAGTTTATAATTGCTAATAACTTAAAATTTAAATCATGCTATATATATATATATATATATATATATATATATATATACATATATTAATTTATAAAAGAATATTTTAAGTCAAAATAAGCGTCATAATCAATACTTGAATTTTGTAAATTTCTTTAGATACATAAACGTTGTCTATTGTAACAGTTAAGATGCATGTGAAATTTGATGCAATCTATTAAAGCTTTTAAAACTATCAAATATACTATTATTTGATATACATCTGATGTATATCATGCCTCGTGTGTTTTCGGTGTTTACTAAGAAAACGTTACAGTTAGTACACGAGAATACACGAAGCACTCGCATCATTGTACTTGCACCCCCAAATACGTCATCACGAGCCGCGCCTAATACATCACAAATTAGAATTATTAACATTTTATGATATTTATTTATAAGGATAAACATTCCACTCGTTTAAAAATGTGTATTATTAATACATTGAAACAATTGAGACAGTTTAGAATATATATTATGGAGTCCAAGATAATATTTGCTCATTTATTAGAAATTGATATGCTTGTGTATGTATTATGAACAATGCAGCTTTCAAATTTGGCTCAGTGGTTCAGGTTGGATGTGTTTTTAGTCGAAGGGAAAACACGGCATCGGACGGTGGAGAAGGACAGTAAAAATGAGAAGAAAACAGATAGCTTGCGGTACAAAGAAGCGGAATATTTAAGAAAACAAAAACACGTTTAAAAATTAAATACTATTACAAAGAAATTGTATTAAGAAAACGTAAATTAAGGTAAAAATTCGACTTTTTATGGGATATTATTTAGAAGAGTATTTTAACTTAAAATGTAGTTGAAAAAGAATTGACGTGACAGGGGATATATACAGAGAATTTTCTCAAGAGGGGATGAAATATCGTTTTAAAGCGGTGGTCACAAATAAAATTTTGGTATTGGAAATTGTATTGAATTTAATTCATCTTTAGAATATTTATATTTTTAATTTAAAGAAAATTATTACTTCAGTTTGTTTAATATAATAAGAAATTAGACAGGTCAGTAATGTAATAAAGACACTCAAGACTTTGCAGTACTAAAATTAAATGTATAAGTTTATTTGTTTTAAGTGGACATTTTATTTTAGTGTGTACAATTTCAATTTGTATTTTAAAACAGAAAATAGAATACAGCTATATTTAACTTGTAAGTAGGGAAAACAAATCTCACGAACATTTAAAGGTATCTGAGTTTAGAACTCGAAATTTTAACTCTCGTTAAATATATGAGATACTAATTAAAATATATCATGTGTTATTGACGATTGTATGTAGCAGGGTAAAGTCTCACCACGTAAATATGAAATAACACATTTTTCTTTTGTAATATTATCAAGCTTTAATACTATTAAATCCACAAACTATACAATTTATTCATTTTTAAATATAGACACTGTTTCATGTTTCATAGCATCTTGTAGGGTATAAAAACTCACTGGTCTAAAGTAATACACAGCTTTGTTTTGAAATATTAATATTGGAATTTAAATCTTTATTTATGTATCTATATAAATGTGAATATTATCTGACTAGATATAAGATTGGCGTTTTATGTTTTACTAATAATTAACGATATTTAATACAATTGAATATTAATGTATGTCTTGACAAAGTGTGAATAATAAATGGTTTAAGCTTAACATGCTATCGTGTTATTTCTCTCCTTATTACATTAGATGCTAGGCCTAGTTGCAAGGAACCCTTTTTGTAAAACAACAACCCTGAGAGCAATTTTAAGAGTTTAAAAATACAAAATATGTGTGTATGATGATTCATGTTTAATAATTAACGATTCATATTTAACCCTGAAATGCTATTTGGGGTACACATGTACCTTCTTCAAAAATTCCGCTAATCGAAAATAGATGGAGCTGCGCTCGCGGGCTTTTGAGTAGTTTCAGCACACGATGCGACAGTTCATGTGCGATATTGGTGAAAGACAGCGCCTTTGCATCTTTGAGATACTTGATAGTTGGGGTACATGTGTACCCCAGTGTAGCAGAATAAGACTGTATTAAATTTATTTTCGCTTGTAAGTATATATTTGTTTTACTAAATTATTTGATTATTAATGTTTTTACTGCATAGTTTATGCTATTTTTTAATTTAATTGTTGTCTTTTAGATCACGCAAGTAATGGCTTCTCGAAATAAGATTTTCGATCTAACAAATCCTGATGATCTAGCTGAAATACACCGTATTCTTTATGATTCTGATTCCGAGGGTTCTCAGGACGAGATCGATGAGGACGATGTTATTATACCAGATTTTAGAGAGGACCTCGAAGAGGACAAAGAGTCTGAAACTGAAGACGACCCAATAGCTTCCTCTATTCCAGTCCAACCTCAGGATCCCTTACCGCCCGTCTATGATTCTGAGGACAATGGACCCTTGGCACAGATACAGCTTGCAGACCAAGATAAGGTTAAAGTTTTCAAGGTTTCCACCAAACTAAGGGGCAAAAATGGATTCAAATGGTCAGGTGTGAAAGGAGCAGTTCATCGTACACCAAAAAGAAATCTTGTTATGCATTTACCCGGAAATAAATGAATCAAGACAAATACAATCAGGAATAGAAGCATGGCAATTATGTTTCACCAGAGAAAGTCTGGATTCTATAACAGAACATACCAACAAAGAAATAAAAATTCAAAGATTGAAATATTGCAAAGAAATGGACAATAGTGATACAGAAGATACACCAATAGCTAATAAACCTTCCTACACCAGAGACACAGATAATGTTGAAATGATGGCTCTCTTTGGTTTATTCTATTATGCCGGCGTAATGAAGATGAATGGAGTATTTACAAAAGAACTCTTTGATAAAGACAATGGTATACCCATATTTCGAGCAACAATGCCCGAAGCACGTTTTAGATTTTTAGTAAACTGCCTCCGGTTTGACGATAAAAACACCAGAGCTGAAAGAAGAGAAATCGACAACCTTGCAGCATTTCGAGAAGTTTTTGAGAGATCTATAAACAAAATGAAAAACTTATATGTACCTTCGGAGTACACCACAATCGATGAACAATTGGTTGGATTTCGTGGCCGATGTCCTTTCAAAATGTATATTCCTTCAAAACCCGATAAATATTGGATTAAAATTGTGATGTGCTGTGATGCTAAAACGGCTTATGTACTCGACGCTGAAGTTTATATAGGCAAAAACTCCACACCATCTAATATTCCTGTTGACCAGTATTATTGCGATAAACTTACCACTTCTTTTCAAGGAACCAATAGAAATCTGACAATGGACAACTGGTTCACATCTGTGCCGACGGCAAAAAAACCTTTTAGAAAAAAAAATACAATTGTAGGTACACTGAAGAAAAATAAAACAGAAATTCCTCCATCATTCTTGGGCCTCAAGGAGAGGCAGATAAACTCCGCCATGTTTTGCTATAGTGACCAACTTACATTATTATCATATTGTCCACCAAAAACTAAGAAAAAAACTGTTATCATGCTTTCAACAATGCATGAACATTGGTGATGAGTCAAATACCACCAAATTACCAGAAATTATAGAATTTTATAACTCCACCAAGGGAGGAGAGGACACTTTGGACCAACTGTGCCACACTTATTCTACTAGTAGAAAAACACGCCGTTGGCCATTATGCCTGTTTTATAATTTGCTAAATATTGTGAGATATAACTCGTTGGTACTTTTAAGAGGTTCGAATGCACCAAATAAAGAAATTGTCAAAAACAGAAGAGATTACCTGAAAAAACTTGCACTTGATTTAGTGAAACCTCATATGCAAAGTCGCTTGCAAACTTCAACTATGAGGCGTGAACTGCGTCAAACTATATGCAATGTACTAAAAATAACCCCTCCAGTAGAAGTACTAACAAGGCCACCTCCTACCACCGGTAGATGTTCATTTTGCCACAGAAATCAAGACCGAAAATCGAGGGTCAACTGCGATATATGCAGAAAATTTATTTGTTTACAACATCAAAAGAAAATTTGTCCAACTTGTGCGGTGTGATAATAAAATACTATTTTGCTGAATAAACCCAAATGTAGAAAGTTATTTTAACTTGTTTTTGCGTTATATTTAAATAAACACATTTATTGACAAAAATTAGCTAACTTTTATTAGGGGTACACCTGGACCCCACTGCAGCAGATTAAGTCCTCAAAATAAGTGTAGCGTTCCAGGGTTAATATATTGGCACCCTTTTTGAAAATCAAAGTACACAGCACAGGTATGTGCCACTTATGCATGTGATCATACGTATCAAATTGTTCGAAACTCACGGATCGCTTACAGAAACAAATCTATTGCGAAGGCAGACGCCTATAGGCTATGAATCATCACTCGCTCGAGTCTGCTCTCTGGTAATGACTTAAACTAAATCATTTAAAATTTGTTTTAAATTTTCATATTTTTTTTTCTATTTGCACGTGGAAGCTTTTAGTAAATCACTTCCTATACTCACGTAATATATATTAATTTGTATGATTAAATGACTCGCGATATAATTTAGAAACGGTGTCATTACGAAAAATATATCTATTAAAACGTGCAATTTGACATACACTCATTATATAACAGAATTCTTATAGATGCGGTGGTGAAATACTTAACACGCGAACGTGCGCACATACATATGTATGTAAGTATGAAAAACAAAGATAATTGACTAGGAAGGAACATTATTAAGGTAGAAGAACCGCCGCAAACATGAAACTTATGAATTAGTTTATCTGCCAGGAGTAATGACGCAAATTCTCATACAGTATCCCGGAGCCGTCACGCAACAGCGCAGGAGGAGTTTTATTTTATTAAAATTACGCTCACGTTCCTCTTACTTCTTCTTCATCTCTCCATGTGCATGTATCTCTCATTCCAGGATCTGCTATCAATTATTCCTATTTCGCTCGCTACAGCAACAACCGACTAAAGACATTGCGGTGAGTTCATAATACCACCGAGTGAGTTATCCGTATTTACACACAACAAAGTGAGTCGTTTTAACTAAAACCAATCGACCGTCCTCATCTATTACTTTGTACTTCGTACGTTTGAAAATTGCTCTTGTCACGAACAGTTGCCCTAAAAATATCGTACAGACAGAAACAGAGAACACCCACGAGGTAATACCACACCAATATGGCGAAAATGTTATTAGTTATACATAGAATAACGTCTATAGATATCATCCATTACGAACTAATTTCCTGTTACTGGACGCACAATATATATGAAACACAAGAGCCAGAAGCCAAAAATTTACGATCGGGATGATTAAACTTGATGCAGGAAATGCTTATGATTGAGTGTTATTCTAATTTCACATTAAAGGCAAGATACACTAATAGATATTAAGATATCCTTAGGATATGTTGTATATAACCTGCGACAAAGTTGCTAAAGCGTAGAGCTTGGATACGTTATTTCTAAAAATGCAATATACAAGTTAATTAAACGCTATCTCACGACCCCGATTTCATGATATCGATAAAGCGAATTAATATGAAATGTTCATAATTAATCACAAATATTATGGACGTAAACTATAGGACTTTATAATAAAGTAGTAAATTCTCATTTTTAAAACAAGCATTTAAAAAATAAGTACCGTTAGCGAGATACTGTAAAGTTACGGTCGTGATTTCGTAAATGCGCAATGATTTCCGTCATTCTTTGACAGTCAGGAGACACCATGAATCGTGTTTACATAATCTTCCGCGAATTTTACATGTTTAAAACAATCGAGCGATTCACCCGGTCCCGTATTTCTACACAAATTTATAACAAGCTTTTTGTTAGAAGGTGTTATCATTGAAGGAACGAATAAAAGGTGATAATTAATAAGTACGAAAGTAAATTTATCAAATAACTTTAAAATAATTTTAATGATGCCAGTAACCTCTGTCATAGACAAGAAAGCCAGATACGTTTTAATACATTTAAAATTCTTTGAATTTTAAGATTATGATATTATCATATACTGGCTTAAGCAAATATATGGATCCATTCGAATATCTTTGAAATGGCTGCCTAGATTTTAATGACTTTCTACAATTAATTATATACGAATCGGGAATTCGATGAGTATATTTAAATCTGAATCAGACCTCCGGTTTAGCCAGAAACAATGTTCATTTTTTTAGTGTAAATGAAACACCCTGTATATTTTTATGAATCTTCATAGAGCTCTGCTCTGGGAGTTCAGAGATAATAAGGTTTTGGCACCCTTTTGTTCAACAACGACAAATATATTTAATTGGGCAGCCCTAAACTCGTCCCCGAGCAGGTCCTATTTAATGTCTGCTACATTAATTCGCCCCCATGCTAATTACAGTGTTTTAATCCCTTACCTTAATTTGTCCTCGGACAAGAGATTAAGAAATTTATACTTTCTCGGAAATATAAATACAAAGTTGTCCTGTCTATTTCATACAAATTAAGTTCAAATCTTCTGTCTCTTTTACAACATGTTTTCACTTTTACCTAATTTTAATGAATTCGATTAGGTGGTTTAACGTCGTTTTTGGCAAATACGCGATTGGCTTGAATTGAATTCGATCGGATATTTTAGATCGGATGGTATTTCTGCGGAATAAACGTACTCATTCATTTTGTTTATATTTTTTGTTTATTTTTTTTTGTTCTCAATAAAATCTGCGTTATATTAGATTTAATTAAGTACCTCTTTTACAGATATTTTCTTCATATCTAAGTCGACGTGAACTAACAAGTGTTCATTTGAAAAGTCAATCTAGGTTACTTTGAAATTTTGATAGAATAAGACACAAATATATTAGTATGTGTTTGTTGTTCCGTAAACGTAAATCCAAATGACATTTGATAATTTCAATCACAAATATCTGTTAGTGCATAAAATAATCGTTCGTCGATTCTGGTTTAAATAAATTGCTTCTCAGTTTTAAAATGGCTTTCACTTTAGAACATAAAATTTTTTAGTCCAGGCTTATTTTCGAAGTGGTAATAAAATTGATGGTTTATGGGTTTATTCAGTTCAAGATTGCATGGTAGTATTTCAAGTTGAGTTTCCACATTTTGTAATAGATTATATACAATTTAAGAATACTTTGGATAGAACTTTAAAACTTTTTTCTGAAACTGGTAGTCTCTTAAGAAAATCAGGCAGCGAGGCAGTTAAGAAACGTACACCTCAAGTTGCCAATCGTGTTGAAGAAATAATGGAAAATGAACGACAAACGTCTGTTCGACATTTGAGTCAACAAATAAGCCTTTCTGTTGGTACAACTCACAAGTTATTAAAAAAAAGATATGCAACTTTATCCATACCGTGTCACAGCAGTACAAGAATTGTTAGAAATTGATTACCTATGTAGACTACAGTTTTGTAATTGGTTTGTAAATATGAACAATAATGGAGAACTTTCGCAATGAGTCATCTTTACTGATGAAGCATGGTTTTATAAAACGGGATACCTAAATTCACAAAATACAAGAATTTGGAGTAGTGAAAATCCACATGTAATTAATGAAGAATCACTACATCCAGAGAAAATTGGTGTTTGGGCAGCGATAAGCCAAAGGCGAATCATTGGACCAATATTTTTTCAGAGAACGTTAACTGCTCAAAGGTACCGTACGGAAATTTTACAACCATTTGTCAATCAGTTGCATGATGATGAACTTCAAAATGCATATTTCCAACAAGACGGAGCACCTTATCACTGTACTGCTGAATCTTTGGATTATTTAAGAGAATTTTTTGATGAGCGTATAATTAGTCGAAATACAGAAATTGCCTGGCCTGCACGTTCATGCGATTTAACACCTTGCGACTTCTTTTTGTGGCCTTATCTGAAAAATAACATATTTCGAACACCTATATTGAATATGAATGATATGCTACAGAGAATCGAACAGAAATGCATGGAAATTAATAACAATCCAGTAATGTTGCAGAATATCATCAGAAATTTTGAACGGAGGATTTTAAAGTGCATTGATCTTGAAGGACAACATTTTCAACATTTGTTATAGTTTTCAATAAATACCTATTATTTGTTATTTATTTGTATGTATGAAACTGTCAAAATATACGACTTCATAGGTTAAGTAGTAAATTTTAATTTACGACATACTTCAAAATGTTCTCAGTAAATCACATGCTACTAGATTGACTTTTCAAATGAACAGAAACTGCGTCAATATTTTCTAGTTTTGACACCTAAATCGGTCTTCCTGGTCGCTCCTCATCCTCAACGGAAAGTTTTTCTCTTTTGAATGACGCAATCCAATTTTTAACAATCGCATATGATGGGCATAGATGGTCAAGTGTGTTAAGTAAGCGTATCTTCGTAAATTTCCTTACCACTTAACCTCTTCAAATACAAGTATTTCATAATGCCTCGATACTCCAATTTATCGATTTTTACATTTGCATTCAGCATGATTTCTTTCAAAATTTGCTGCACAGCAATACTTCAACTTTTTGACGTAAGATTTTACAGTGATACTTTTAAAATGTCATTATTTCTTGCCATTATAACAAGATTTTGTTTTGTTCAAGGAAAATGGCCTAGGCTAACTAGATGTCAATACCTCTTCGTATATTCGCGCTATGTTACTCGAATGAATCCCTGTATTCATTACTAAGAAAAACCGATCTCTTTTGAATTCGTTGTAGCAATTATAAATTGTTGCCTTAGATGAGGCTTCTTCGCCAAATGCATTTCTAAGCCGATCTTCACATAGTTTAGGCACGTAAAAAATCATAGCCCCGAAACGTTTTCTAATCAAATTAATTATGAAAAGTAACGAACTATTAGAGCAAATCGAATAAACTACACGGCAACCAACTTGCAAAACATTAAAAAGTACGAGGTAAGCTGAAACATTCGGTAACTAACTATGAGATGGCGCTATGTAAAATCAATCTTTGACGTTATTGTATAGCTAGATGCTTCAATGATATACGCGTTAAACTTCATGTCGATCCGTCAAGTAATTTGTTGTGTACACTCGTTCAAAGCAGAGTGCTTTTGTCGCTTCTTAAAAATCGACAATATCGAAATTCGCGCAGTGATTAAATACCTGTGGAAAAAGTATTCGCCTAGAGAAATTCATCTTGATATGGTAAATGTGTTCAGCAAGAAAGCTCCTTGTTTTAAGACTGTTTGAAATGGGTGAACGAATTTGAAAAAAGGTCGTACGAGCATAAATGACGATGCTCGTTCAGGACGTCCTAAAACAGCTACTTCTGCAGAAAGTGTACAAAAAGTTTTGAAATTTATGGAAGCTGATCGCCGATACACATTGCAAGATATTGCTGAGGCTATACGCATCTCCAGAGAACGGGTGTCGTACATTTTAAATGTTGAAGTAGACAAGTCTAAGCGATGTGCTAGATGGGTGCCGCGTTTACTAACAACACAGCAAAAGCCCAAATGCGTGGAATGTTCTACAGCCATTTTGGGGCGGTTTCGGCAAAATCTAAAAGATTTTTTGCGCAAATTTGTGACGTGCGATGTAACTTTGGTTCACCACTACACACCACAAAATAAACAATCAAAACAGTGGAGTAAACGTTGTGGGCCAGCTCCAAAAAAAAGGATAAAGTCAGTCTATCGGTAGGAAAGGAGATGGCTTTCGTTTTCTGCGATGCGAAGGGAATCTTGCTTATCGACTACTTGCCAAAGGGACACACGATTACTGCACTATACTATTCTAAACTTTTGAATCGATTGAAGGCAGCTATCGTCGAAAAAAGACCCCGAAGGAAGCATAAAAAAATAATTTTCCATTAAAACAATGCTCCAGTTCGTACGTGCGGAATTGTCAAAGAAAAATTGGCCAAATTAAAGTTCGAAACGCTTGACCATCCCCCTTATTCGCCGGATTTAGCTCCGTCGAATTATCATCTGTTCCCCAAACTGAAGAAACACCTCGGCAGTATGATATTTGCTTCGGATGACGAGCTGATAGCTGCCGTTGATCACTATTTTGAGGAGCTCGCGGAAAATGAGTACTGTGAAGGCATAAAGAAACTTGAGCATCGATTAAATAAATGTATTGGCCTTGAGGGAGATTATGTCGAAAAATAAAACATATTTCACTGAAATATTGTTTTTTGTTATACTTTAGTTACCGAATTTTTCAGCTTACCCTTGTAGCTGCCAAATAAAAACAAATTAAATTTTTTCTAGAAACATGGCTATGCAAGATTGTTTCAGTGCAAGAAGCAATTCATAAAAAATAACCCGTATGCTTCCTCTTGTTTAAAAAAAAAACTAAATTAAGCCGACCGATTATAATTTGTAATATTTAATAAAATCCAAGTAAAAAACAACCAAATCGAAACTATCTTGTGTCTAAACAAATATAGAGGAGTAAGTACATTAAACAATAAGTTATTATTGTGTTATTTAGTCAATATAATTGATATGGGATTGATATGTCGGTTACAACAACATGAATGTGTTATCGTTGTCATGCATCCACAAGTATTTATTACACAGATTTTTTTTTACCTTTGCACCTCGAACTGCATTAAACACTTGCAAATTACCTGCAACAAAGAATAAATACATTAAAATTAAGGAAAGGCGGTACATACTTTTAGAACACAGTGTATATATTGTGTATAAATAATATACGGCGAGAGAAAAGAACAAAATTTGTAATTTCATTTCGATTACTTGCTTGTAATAATTTAAAAAAATCGAAATATTCAACGCAGAAATACAAAACAATAAATTAGAAACAATACAGTCATTGCCACCCACACCAAGCGGAAGCGTTTCGAAAATGGCTTTAAGCGTGTTTAGTTTAAACATCTCTTTACTATGGGCTCACACACATACACATACACGCGCATACATATTATAATAAAGAACCTCTAAAACAGGGATGCACAGACTTATAGGGAACAGGGGCCACTCGGGAAAATTATAAGCCAAGGACAGGCCACTACAAAGAATACTTATTAACACAAATATTTTTAATTTTAAATAGTATGAATTACTACAATGATAAAAATAAAAGAACATTCAAAAATGTTTGTTGTAATTATGTAATCTAATCATTACAATGTAATATTTCATGTTTTATTATTTTGATGCATGACATTGCATTGACCTAACAATTTTGTTTATGTTTGGCTCCACATTACTTGTCGCCACACGTAAAATTGCTTCAACATTTTCATTTGCCAGACGGTTTCGATTTTTTGTTTTGTTAAGTTTCATCACTGAAAACGTTTGCTTACAAATATACGTCGATCCAAATAAGCTTGCGCATTTCAATGCATTTATTCTCAACTCTTTATAAGCGGTTTTGTCATCGCAGCGGTAAAAGTTGAGTAAATTCCCTTCATTAAACTTGTTTCGTAAATTATCATCATTTAGCATGTCTATCAATTCTAGCTGTATTGATTCCGGTGCATTTTCGGGTGAAATGTTGAAAGGATTGCTGAAAATGTCTAATAGAGGTTTAACTTTTTTGAAGTCTAGCAAACGATCATGAAAAGCTTGTATTAAAATATCAATTTTTCCAACATAAGCGAAGTTTACATCAGTTTTATTGAAGTTCTCCATAATTTTTTTGTAGTTCGGAAAATGACTGTAATTGGCTGAATTGATTTGTGTCCTGAAAAGACTCAATTCGCTTTGAAAGAACGAAACATGAGAGTATAACTGCGCAATCAATTGTGATCTTTGCCTTGGAGTCGCGTATTTAAGACATTCAAGTGATTTGTGATGTCTTCAAGAAAGGCTAAGTCACACAGCCAATCAGGGTTGTCGAGTTCGGAGCCGTCCTTTTTCTTTTCCGTCAGAAATATTTTGATTTCTTCAATCAAGTTAAGAAACCGCTCTAGTGGCAATCCACGACTTAGCCACCTTATTTCAGCGTAAAACAGGAGATCACCATATTCGCTTTCAATATCCTCGAGAAATTGTGTGAATTGTCGGTGACTGAGACCTCGTGATTTTATAAAGTTTACAGGAGATACTACAACTTTCATCACATTTTCAAATCCCAATAATTTTGAACAGAGGGCCTCTTGATGTATAATGCAATGAAAGTGCATTAATTCCTTGGTATCTATGTTTAAATTTTTGTAAATACTTTTTTAACATAGTTATTATCCCAGATTTACTTCTAACCATTGAAGGTGCTCCGTCAGTCGTAATTCCAGATAATTTCGTTAAATCCAAATCCATTATAGAACATTTTACCAGAAGAGCTTTGAGCATGTCACTCCCCTTGGTTTGACTTGTCAAAGAACTCCTACCAATCAGTTCTTAACTAACTTCAAAATTTTGCGTTACACCTATTAAAAATATTAAGAGTTGAGCGGTGGAACTTATATCTGTAGATTTGTCGAGTCCTATAGAAAAATACTCAAAAGTTTTCGATTTCGTAGCTAATTGCTCTTCTATATTAGCTGCTAATGTGGTAAGTCTTCTTTGAACAGTCATCCGATTTAGTTGAATTTTCTCAAACCTCTTTGCATCTTTCGGACACATTTTTTTCGCGGCGATATCTAAACACTGCTTAACAAACTCACCATCTTTATAAGGCCGACAAGTTTTCGCTATTATTCGAGATATTTCAAAGCTATTTCAAAGCCTTCAAAGCTGTTTCAGCATCTTGAATTGGTTTTGTAAACATAGCTTGCTGGCCTATTAGTTCCCTTTGTAAAGTGGAAATTTTTTAATGATTTGTTCGATTTTCGCCGGTTAATTTGGTAAAAGTATGATGCTGGATTTCATAATGCCTTTTCACATTATATTCCTTCGGAATAGAAACACTACTCTTGCATATTAAACAGACACTTTTGTTATGCGATGAAATAAAGAAGTGTTTTTCGGTCCAAATATCTTGAAACTGTCGATTTTCATCTTCAACCTTACGACTACGTTTTTTACTGGGGCCTGGTTTATCCATATCAAAATTGATATTATATTTTTACGTAGGTAGATGCCAAGTTCGAACGACGAAATATTTATTCTTCACAGATTACATTCAAACAATATAACTTTCGCTTGTTCGTAGTTAAAACTTAACTGCCCCGATAGCGGGCGATGAGTTGTATTTATACGAGTTAGCTAACATCGAGAACCTACTACATTGTTCGGGGATAATACCGACGTGTTTCGCGAATCTTCGAGTAATCTATCTAGTTGGTTCGGCAGATTTCTAGTCTCGTAACAATATGCTTGGAAAGACGAGGAGCATACCTGTCCTACGTAGTAAACCTGAACAAGAAAGTAGTAGGTACTTAAAGATACACATCTTACTAACAATTACAAAAGTTAGAATAAAATAAAAAGTTAAGACATATTGATTTGAATGGATTTTTACCTACTTTTGTAGTTTTTCGAACAAATTTTAAAATTCGTTGGCGGGCCACATAAACATCGACAGTGGGCCGCGGTATGTGCATCGCTGCTCTAATATAAAAGATATATGCTAATAGAAAATACGTTAGAGTATAAACATATTGAAGATATTTGAATTTTTAAATATCGCGCACAAAAACTTGATCACATGTTAGTGAGTCTTTTTCTTTGTATAGAAAGTGTAGCACCGAACGGTACCCAACTACACTTTACACCAGATTTCATTCCTTTGCTCAGAATCAACACTTTATTGCTATACTTTTGCTTTTCCTTTGCACGGTGTAAAATAAATCACTGCTGCACCGTGCAGCTTTATCTACACCTAGGTAATTGCAGGAGTGAACTACACTGAACTGTCAACTGTCAATTTTTTTTAATTTCTGGTGATTTCTTGTATATACCTATTTCAAATAAAATGGATACAGAAAAATGAATAGGAATATTGGAAACAGATATAAATCAGTTGGACAATTTTTATTTTGTCTGCATCCATTTTTTAATTTCGGCAATTCAGTTATATATATATTTCAAATACCTATAAAAGAATACAGAGAACACGGGGATTTACGAACGAAAATTATATTTACTACAAGATAAAACGGGATAAATATTTGATCGGTACTTACGTAATTATAAAAAAAAAACACAATTTTAATAAAGAAATTGATAATACTTTTTCGGATATAATAAAAAGAGATTTTACTAGAAAACAATTTTATTTCGAATGTTTCTTTAAAAGAATTATTGAAACTCGGTCGGGACTTTTATGATATGAATTTAAATAGTTTTTTGTTTCTGTTATAATAAATAGAAATCAACAGAATATAATATAGTTCGGAATTTTTATTATAAAATACGATAAAGAAACTATTAAGGATCCGTCGGAACATATGAAATATAATGTAACGGTTTCTATTTTCTTACTTTTAGAAATCTTTCCTTTACCCTTTCTCGGACCTTTTAGAAAACGATGTACGGCTGTCTGTGTGTAACATTCTAGGACTTCCTTAAAGACGGTTTCGGATTGCAGCAGCAGAGTTTGTGAAGTTACCAACTTTAAATTGTCCTTTCTACGCTTGGAAATTTCGGCAAACGCAGATGGAACCGGACGGTGTTGAGAATTCACAAATCGACAGCACTACGGCGAACGTGGATGTAAAAAATAATTAATTAATATCGGAGAGCCCTAGAATACACTTAAGAAAACTGAGCTGATAAGGGTAAGTTAATTGATGTCTTGACCCCTGGCTACCATTCAGAAAGCGATAGTTAGAATTTTGGTAGTAGAGCTAATCTCAATTAATAACTGTACTTAAACGATCATTGATTAACTCTTGGCTAACTTATTTCGATGTAAAGTTCTCCATACTAGAGTTTGGGGCGAATTTAATTCTGACGCCACTTCACGTCTATGGATTAGATGTTGATGGATTATTATTTATCTAGAAAATACAAGATTTAGATAGACTTTGCAAAAACACATCTTAAGTTTACCATTTGAAAAATATCCAGTTGATTTTCATTCAAATTCCTGTTAAAATGAACATCACGCGGTTTGGTAAACGATCCATTCTGGACCAAGTTTCCATTAAGATGCAGAAAAATGGTACGATGTGGCTGTTGTCGTTCTGGATACAATTGTAAATATCTTGTACTCGTTATTGTATTTCGATTCGATGAATAAAAAATACTTAACATATTCGTTTCTCTTCGTTGGTGTGGTGTACGATATTTTTCTATTAAATTGAAATGTTTGACAGTTTGAAATTTCATTCCTACACCTTACTTAATCTTAAAATGTATTTTTCCTGAATTAAAGCATAATATCAAAAACTTGTGTCAACGTGTCGTACATAGTTAAAATAAGAAAAAAAACAGTATTTCTAGCGGTGTTGAAGTCTGACATAGTGCCGATAAGAAATACGAACGTTTATGATGGCCAGATAGAACCGAAGCGTCATATGGAAATTTCGAGTTTACCATTGGACAGTAGATCAAAGGTGGCCTCGAGAATGTGTTTTGAATTTTCCTCCGCAATCCTAAATAAACATGCTAGAGGTAAAAGAAGGAAATGAGTTTCTTTTATATATATATATATATATATATATATATATATATATATATATATAATAAGTGAGATCCCTATGGTGAGTGTTGAAAATAAATCAGCCTGTATAAGACAGCAATTTAAATCTACAAAAAAAATTATACTATCAAAACTTTAATTTTGAGGAAATTTAGGAACACGAACTTCTCAAATACGGTCCTGTATTCAAATTGAATCTAAATAAATAGAAATTATATGTTTATGTGTTGTCATACATGTATCACATGTATTCATTCATACATTTTCTTATGCATCAGCTGTCATTACTTATGAATAGGTTAACGGCCTGACCTTTGTAACACCTCGAAAAAAATACAATATCGAGTTTATTTAACAATTTTAAAATGTATAAGGGGTTTGTGGTGATATGAAATTTGTAATTTTTAGTTAGTTGCCTTAATATTAATTAAATCTGCGTCGACAAATATTAAATTACATTTGTAATTTTAATTTAATGTTAATATTTTTTTCTGTATTCTATTTGCCTCTTTTGTTAATGACAATTTCTTTGCCTTAAAAATGGCAAATTTGTGTGAAACAGGTGGAATTCTTAAAGGAGATATTCGATCGGTAAACTTTAGAAGTATGTACACATTTTAGCGTGGCTCGGTCTTCGCGGATATAGGGGCCACAGCTTGAAAAATACGTTGCCGAAAATCATCTTTCATGGACACGGCCTTCATAACTTGGATGCAATGTACCTCGATCTCTCAATCTGTGCACGGTTTGTAAAACCATATCATTTGATGGATACCTTCGGTTCGGAAACCGCCTTTCATAAATACACCTAGTAGCTCTAACATTTCCACTTGTTTCACCGTATAGTAAGACGATATCTGTTAATTCGTGATTTGAATAAGTCATACCTCACGGAAGTTGATAACAGACTGACTTCTGATTTACAGTATGCATCCTCGTATCTATAACTCCCACCATTACGCTTCAGTAGGAGTAGCGCTGCAATTATGAAGGATTACTAAATTTACCAGAGTCGGGTCGAACCACCGTATTTATTAAAGTTTTTTTTCTCGTTCGAGATAAAGTTTTCGTGCATTAACATTTTATGCTTAATATTATTACAGCTATTACATATTAAAGCATCAGGCATATTTCGTTTACGCCCTGTATACGGCCTGTAACATTGACTTAAGCTTTAAAGAGAATATTACCAAAAATAATCATACTCAATGTACTGTGAACTTTATCTAACCTTTCTTCTAAAAACTCCTATAATACTGATCATTAAGTATCGGTCGTAAAAACACTGGTCTCAATGTAGTTGTCAACTATGGCGGCCCAAACGTTGTAGAAAAATCTTTGTTGATATCGAGTATGTGCTATTTCATGCGGATTCACGTCCGACCATCGATGATTATTACGACTATTCATTATTCCATCTATTGAAAAGCTGCACTTATCGGCAAAAAGAACACTATTATTAAAATTAGGGTCATTGCATTGTTCTAAAAACCAACGACAAAATTGCAATCGTGAAAGAAAATCGTCATTTGAAAGAGCTTGTATTGTCTGTACATGAAACGGGTACAATAATTGGTCATGGAGAACACTCCAAACAGTCTTCGATGAAATACCATCAGCAGCAATTCGTCTAGTACTTGTAGTTGGGTCAGCAAAAACTATCTTAAGAATATATTCTTCTATAGCAGCATTACGAACTGTTCGGTTAGCCCCACAGTCCAAAGAAACCTTCGCGAAGGATCCTGTCTCTCCAAGACGACGATGAATAGCCGCAAAAGTCGCGGACAATGTCGCGCTAGATATGTTTCACGATACAGTCGTACAGCTTCGTGGGAATTTCCGTTCGCACGTCCATAAGTAAAATGAATATCTGTCATTTCCGCATTTGCGTATTTATACATTATGAGAAACTTAAAAGTGTTAAACGTCCATATGACATGTATGAATGAAACTTAATGTCATTATAGACAAGACAATGTTTGTCTTTGTCTTTTGTCTTTTTGTGGACGAGATTTCGGGAGGTGGACCATCCTTCGAAACTCAAGGCACCGTTTGCTATGATCATATGGATAAACTTTATTCGAGCAATCATTAAAATAACAATATTTTATAAGTATTGCAATAATAAAGTTATATTTCACAATTTGCGAAATTATTAACAATAGTGAAAAACTATCACAACTATTTAAGAGACCATTTTCCGTAAATTTTTTTATGAACTTTTATGATTATTTTGGTGAGTAGAGTCCTTTGACCAAGTTAATTGGAAACAGCCTGTATACACATAGTATTATTGAGAAATTATGGAAAAAAGGAATGGTCGTCATAAATTATAATAACGCCATAGAATTTTCCTTTTAAAAGAATATGAACGTATTTAAAATTCCAATATTTTCACAGTTCTAATGGGAAACAACAAGTTATATTGTGTCAAAAACACTAAAATGCATCTCGACTATTTAGTTTTTGTTGGTTTCTAGGGAGTAAGAGAAATAGCTTTCATTTTAAAATAATAATACCAATAATAATAATAATAACAACTCGTCTATTTAAAAAGAATTTACGAGTCAGTAAATTGGATACTGGCAAAACTTTATGTTTATTGAAAGTACTGCTCAAACGGAGAAAAAAGTAATGATTTTGAAGATGGAATTCGTGGGCTACCCATTTGGTCTTAAACAAATTAAATTTGCTTAGTTATTTACCTTATTTTCTTCAACAGTGAAATAAAATTACAAGTGCTTATAAATCCCTAAAACATTAAACATTGGAATTTAACTAAAAAAGCTTGCTTTCAATATTAGTGAATAATAATTTTATATACGAGGTGCAATGTAGATATCTCTCGGACTGATGCTATAAAAATTCGAAATTTACAGTATTTTTAAGATAACAAAGCAGCCACGTCATCAATTTGCGTCACATAACGTTGACAAATCTATTGTTTATATCTTGCAAATAATTGCCATCTGGGTTATATAGGTTATAAGTAGAATAGCACTATTCATTCGGTTAATCGGACATCTGTTTTCTCTCGTTGAATTGTGACGCAATTACTCCAATATTACAGCAACATTTCTTTTTTCATGGGCGCAGATAGAAGCGGGAGTTTTTACAATTTATTTTATTTATTAATTTATATTTCGTAAGATAAATAAAGTACGGTGTTACTTGTCCGTAACGCTTAACGTTTTATTGCTTCATTTCATGATTTAATTATTAATCTCTTTAATATATTTCGTTCCGTTTTTAAACGAACCTACCTGTATAGGTATCGTTATTCGCTATTTAAATTTATATTCAATTTCTTTAAGCTTTTTTTCCTTTTATTCTCTTGACCTTTAGTGCTTGCTTTTTTTTCGTTGCTAAGAACGTACGACAACTCGCTCTTTACATTTGATTATTCGCCATCGATCTTTGAACGAAGTTACCTACTGTACTAAACCTGGATATCGATCGATGTAACCGTATTGTATTATTGTAAATACGGCCCGGTTGGGATATTAATCGATCCAAGATATCGAAAATTTCTTCGCTTAATGCGATATCTCTCCTTGAGAGGATTTAAGGTGTTGGGGAAAAGCATACACTTGTAACTCGTTAAACCAACCATCGTTTTCATTTTTTTTTAACCGCCATCAGATGCATTAGTTGGTATGTATAGAGCTATCTCTGTAACTTTCTTTTCTCTTATTGCCGTTGTATTCCCTTATTGATTTAGATGGTGTAGCCGACAGGCAGACAAAAGAGTTAAAACAATTAGAACATCTTGAACCATCGTCGGATAGTTCCCGCCAGTGACGATCTTCTTTCGGAGGGAAAAAGGCCGATCTTAGTTGGAACAACAGATAAGCTTGTTAACTTAATTTTATTTTGTAAAATAATATTCGTAAGTTTCATATTTCGTTCATATATCTCATCATTATTCTAAAATTAATTTATCGTCATTCAATAACACAGGTGTTTTCTCTTAACGAAAAACCTGCTTGACCTTCGTTTTTTTTTCTTTTGTAGATCATTTTCTCCAACGTTTACGTTCATTTTTACGACCTTTTTTTTGGTCGTTCCAACCTAATTTTGCAATTGTTAACGTAAATTTATTTTTAGCACTTGATTGTGAATTTTATTTTGTTTTATTAATTAATTAGAATACGTTCATCAACCCTTTAATTGTTTGTATTTTTCAAATTTTTGCAAATCAATAAGAATAGTTTTATTTTATATATAAATTACACATTTTGCGGAATCTTATTTGTACTTTTTTTAAAAAAAGACGTTCTAGCTAAAGATCGTTTAATTTTAACAAAATTGTTGAACATTGTAATTGATTGTGAACCTACGATAAAGAAAGAACACGTATTGTTTTTTTTTTCAGGACGTACTAGGCCATCAGCCGCACTGTAAATTTTAATTAGTCGAATTATTTAAACTACATCTCTTTGTTCTTGATTTATCCGTTTCTTTATTTTTGACTGGCCTTCAGCCGCATATTTCTGTAGCAGTTTTTTTTTCCTAAGTCATATACGGGGATTGTTTAAATAATTTATATACGGGGGTTGTTGAGATAATTTATATACGGGGGTTGTTGAAATTATTTATATACGGGGGTTGCTGAAATAATTTATATACGGGGGTTGTTGAAATAATTTCTATACGGGGGTTGTTTGAATAATTTATATACGGGGGTTGTTGAAATAATTTGTACACGGGGATTGATTTAATAAATGATTATTGTTCAGTTGAAACGACGAATTTTTTTTTCTCTCTTTCTTTCTCTTGTCTCTCGAACCTCGAGAGTGGAACGAGTCTCGGTCTTGGAACCGGCCTTCTGCCCACGCAACTTGCCTTTTTTTGTATATAGCATATCTTTCATCAAGTTTCCGGGTTTGCGACGTCCAGCGGCATAAATTCGGTGGCGCCCTTTTCCACCTCATTTAGTTTTTTTTCTTACCTCTGGGTCTCCCCACCCCCTGAGCTGAGCTAAGGCAGCCTCAGAAGCCGGGTGGGCCGTTGGACGTTGGCAAGATCGGGCAGGGGCGGTTTTAGTCGACCGAGACTGGGTCTGCTCCGGGGAGCGTTTTCTTTTTTTATTATTTTTCTTTTGTTAAGCTCGACATTTGATCGTAGCAACTACGACTAGTGATCGTAGCAACGGTTAGTTTTTTTTTCATTGTTTTAACTGTTAATTACCTTACAAATGAAACAGACATGCAATATACACATCTGTAACTGTCACATGGACAATACACCTCGTATTTTCCAGTATCTGGACAATACACCTCGTATTTTCCAGCACCTGGAAAATACGAGGAATATTGTCCATGTGTACAGTTACATATGTGTATATTGCATGTCTGTTTCATTTGTAACAAATGCGTAATACGTGCTTAACGTATTGATATACTTAAACCTTTTTTGTATATGTTAATTGCCTAATTACATACTTCGTAATTTTTGTAATAGATACTGTTTAATATCGTTTCGCCGAATCTACTTCTACCAATTATTTTGATGTAAGTGTCCAGTGATTTTGTTAAGTTTCAATAACTTACGTAAACATTTTTAATTTTCATTTATTTAGATCTAGAAAATTGTTTGTTACTTTTTCAGATATGATTGGAACAACGTCGAGAATGGCATCGTGAAACAATAGCGAGTTGAATTAAGGGTCAAACTGATTGTATGTCCATTGCCAGTGATTTCTAAATTTATTGCAAAGTCTGTAAAATATCGTTAAAAAATTCCAAGAAATCGCACGTAAAACGTCACTTAGCATCGCAAACATATACACAGAAGTTAGACCTGTTGGAATCTGAAAATTTTAACGAAGAACTCTATGAAACTTTAATGGCGGCAAATGTTCCATTAAATAAACTTAACTATCCCACCTTTAAACCATTTCTCCAAAAACATACTGGGCGAAATGTTCCTGATGAATCCACCTTACGCAAATATTATGTTTCTAAATTCTACACGAAAGCAGTAGAACGCATTAGAAGCCATCTTTCAAATCAGTACCTATGTATAAGTGCCGACTAAACTGTCCATGTAATAGGACGCTGTGTGGCAGATGTTGTAGTTAGTGTACTACATCCAGCTATTCCATATAACGCATATATAATAGCAACGAAAGTTATAAATACAGTTGATGCGGAAACGATTGCTAAAACCATTAACGAGAATATTCAAAAAATACTTCATTCGGACGACAGTTACAAAGAAAAAGTACTTTTATTTGTAAGTGACAGTGCTGCATATATGTTAAAAACAGGTAGACTATTAAAGGTAACATATCCTAATATGCTACTAATATAACGAGCCATCGAAAAAATTCATAATTGGAGTAGACTGTGAAATTGGGTTGGTACTTTAGCCACTTCCACATAATGACACATTACTTGATGCTTGACAGTTTCATTTGGTTTCATTGTAAAAAAAGGTTATGGCATTGAAATAATACTACAACAAAAAAGAAAACAAATAATTTATTTAATATCGAAATCATAATCAAAATTTACATATAGCTACAGAAGTTGTTGAAAATGTTGTCCATTTGCATCTAAACACAAACCAACTCTTCTCCGCAATCCAGCAGAAACTTTATGCAGCATTTGCGGTGAGTTGTTGATCTCTTCACACTTTTCTGTTACGCGAATTCTCAGTTGTTCCAGATTATGAATTGGCGTTGAATAAATCGAATTTTTGATGTAAGGCCATACGAAAAAATCACATATGTTTAAATCGCAAGATCTAGTTGGATATGGGATTTCAGTGTTCCCGCTTATTATTCTGTTATCAAAAAATTCACTGAGATATTGAAGTGTTTCTCTGGTCGTATGTGCTGTTGCACCATCTTGTTGGAAATACCCATTTTATAATTCCTCATCATTCAGTTGATTTATGAATGAGCCGAGTATCTCATTGCGATATCGTGCAGCAGTAAGTGTACCTTCAAAAAAAATGGGACCCACCAATCTTCTTCGACATATTCCAACCCAAACCTAACTTTTTGAGGATGCAATGTTTTTTCGACAAAAAAATGAGGATTTTCGGAAGACCAACACCTCATATTCTGTGAATTAACATATCCAGAAAGATAAAACCAGGCCTCATCCGGGAAAAAAACTGTGTTAAGGATATCCTGATTGTGTAGATTATTTTGAAACCATTGACAAAATTCCACTCGTCTTAAATAATCCACTGGATAAAGTTCATGAAAACATTTCAGCTTCTATGAATGACAATGTAAGACTTTTTTAAGAATGAATTGGAACGTACCATAAGATAAATTTATTTGTTGGGTCACTACTGAAATGAATATTTATGGATTTTCATCAGTAATATGCTGAAGGGCTTCATTATCAGCTGTACGTTTAGATGGCCGTCCACTTCCAGTTTTTCGACCGACGCTACCAGTCTCTCTGAATAACTTTACACAATTTGTCAAAACATTGTAAAAATCATTGTAGTCAAACACTAATTCAGGATGTTCTTCACTAAAATCAGCCATGCATTCCGTAATTGAATACTGCCACTCGCCACTTACTTTCACACCTGTACGGAAGTAACATTCGAAAATTTTTGCTTTTTGTTCTATGTTGAATACCATTCTTTAAATAAATTTAATTTTCTTAATAAGAGTTTTGAAAAATTTGACACAAACTTATAGTTTCAAAGTCAAATAATAAATGTCATTATGTGGAAGTGGCTAAAGTACCAACCCAATTTCACAGTCTACTCCAATTATGAATTTTTTCGATGGCTTGTTATTACTTGTGTAGCACATGCTCTCCACAGAATCTGTGAATATATCAGACACCTTTCCAGAAATTGGTAGACTTGCACCCGCTTTTAAAAAAGTTTTCAGAAAAGCACCATCGCGAGTAGCTCTTTACAGGGAAAAACTTCCATCTTTGTCACTGCCTTCCTCTCCAGTAAAACCTAGATGGGGGACATGGTTGGAAGCTACTAGTTTTTATGCAGAAAATTTCGTTGCATGTTTAAATGACGATGCTCGGAGTATTTCTGAGTGCAAGGAACTAATACAAATTACACATTTAAAAACTCAGTTGTACTTTCTTCAGGAACACTTTGGAAATTTACCAAAACTAATCACTTATTTTGAAAATCGAAATCTCAAATTAAATGATGGTTTAACGACATGTGGCTATTAATAATTTGAAAAGTATTCCAAGTGACTTCGAATGTGGCCTTTGGCAAAAGTTAGACGCAGTGTTTAATAGAAATCCAGATCTAATAACATTGCGGCAATTGTGTATGGGGACAATGCCACAACATCTAATTGCAAAATACGCGGAAATAAAAGAATATTTACAGTATGCACCTATAATCAGTTGAGATGTAGAAAGGACGTTTTTTATCTACAAGGATGTATTTCATTCAAAAGGAACAAATTTTTCAGAAGAGAACCTTGAGAAAGCATTGCTAGTTAATATTAATATTCCTTTACTCGACTTGAACTACAAAATGAACAAATAAAAATGTGTTTCGTATTTTATAGATCACCACCCGTTTGTTTTCCAATTATATAAATACAATAAAAAAACTTTAAAAATACAAATTTTCAATAGTACGCCTATGGGCGATGAGTTATCCCAGTCCCTATTTATCACATTCAGATAATTTTAACCTTTTGATCAATTTTGATTGATTCAAATTTACTAATGTCAAACTAGGAATGTCATTAGAAAGATCAATTATTGCAAGCCAGTGTACGTAATGATCTGTCGATCATTACGTACACTGACTGAAACGGGGATGAAACTTGAAACGTGAACGACAGCAACAAAATTACTTTTCTTGTTCTTGTTGCTCAGCTGTAAAATATTGTCTCCAATAGTCTTTGTGATACAGTCCATCGCAGTGGCGTAGTAAAATTTTTTTAAATATCTTTATCATCTTTTTTTTCGCTTATGAGAGGTAAATTTTGAGAAAATATTTTGGATGTATATTCAGTTATAATATCACAAGAGCATAGAAAATAATCTATTATATTTCCGAGTCACGAGACGTATTCTGCGAAACAGTGTTTTAAGGATATACGTCGAGTGAAGAGGTTATATAATGGATTATTTTCGTTTGCTCGATTGGTATTCGTTACGATTATATAAAGAATTAACTAACGACATTTTTTTATTGGTTGAAATTAAAAGTACAAATATTATAATAAATATTTGTTGTATTATCTTTAGAAGTTGAATTTGAGGTGATGGTAGAGTTGGCAGAATCCTGTTTATTTCTCGGTGCCGTCTGCACGTGTCATGTTGAATGCCCAATCTTTCAAAATACTTGCTAATTGTTCGTCAGAAGTTTGAGCATAAAGTTTATAATTTCGCTGTTCACAAAATTCGGTGAACTGTTTCCAAACATATTTATGTGTTTTAACGGCATTTTGCGGTGTCAAATCTTCAATTTCTTTATCTATTTCGGTCCCCGAGCTTATACCAAAGCCTTCCATGTCGAAAAAATTTAAAAAACCTTATGAAAATTGCTGAATATATTTTTGACGTTTATCAACAAACTTCAAAACACTTGTTACCATGACAAAATTCATATTGTTAGAGGAAGCGAAACACCAAAACGGTTATATCACGTCGTCAAGAGTATATTCACTTATCAATACATGGTAACTATGTAAAATTTGTAATTGCTATTGGCTAAATTTCAAATGAGTTATACAATCTATATAATTACATCTCTCTATTTTTCATACGATGTCTCTTTATTTCAAGGACACCCGGTATACATTTACCTAGTTGAATAGGACCTTTTTGAGAGTGGTAGAAATTAGCGGAACAATATTGTCAGAACAATAAAATAAAACAGCGAAACTTGAGTGTTTTTTTTTTGTAATTTGTATTAAGTATATTTAAATATAATATTTCACTAAGAACGGATCCATAACAAGATTATCATTGAAAGTTTAAAACACCTGTGAATAATCTAAAAATAGACCACCTAGCTTAACATTCACCAATTTCAAAATTATGTAAATATCCGTATTCCAACATTTTGAATATCGCATTCAATATCGACTTACAATTCATAAATACGAATTGACTTGAAGTTGGTATGTTATATTTAATAAAGACTTGAAAAATCCTTTGATAAATTTCTTTCTAAATATCTCCGAGAGATACGACAGCTCTAAAATTGATTTATAATTTGACAAAACATGCTTGTCGTTCCTTTTATAAATTCTTTTCATATTTTGAGAAATATGTAGTTTTCGTTCCACAATGTTATAAATATATAAAGGTAAAATAGGTAATTAAGACTTTACGAAACGCATAATCATCTGTTTGAGTTGATTTAACCGTGACAGATACACGTAATCACGTTATTGCGTTCGATTTTCTCATCGAAAGACCCGAATCTCAGCTCGCTCCTTTCAACAACAATCCGAACGCAATTTCACGATTATATACATATCTATATTCGCTGTTATTATTATAATTATTGTTTATCTATAATAGATATCAAACCGGAACCACACCCGTGTAAAATTGAACCTGTTAGGAGGTGTTCTCTGCGAGGCCGTTCCGACACGCGAGAGCCAACGCCACGACACGGTATAGAAAGCTATCGCGGAGGTAAATAGGCGGCAGGTAAGGTGAGCGCAAGAGTGCACTTGTACTTTCAAGAGATGAATTTTTTACCGTATTATACAATGCATGATTTCAAATCGTTATTGCAACATCGGAGTTTTGCTCGGTCTTCCGTTCGTGCCCACTCTCTGTCTCTCTCTCTCTCTTCGCGTTCTAAAACAAACAAAACTTTACTTGAGAAGACAATGGTCAACAACATAGAACTTCGCGGTGGTGTTTCGCTCCGTTTGAGATGGTGTACACATTTTTGCGAATGATCGGTTAAAGGAACAGTCGTTTCTTCACCTCTGGATGATTTTCTTGTTGTTTTGCGACCGCAGCGAACACCTGAATGAGAATCGGTTTGCATGTACGTTTAAACGGAACATCTTTTCAATTATGAGATAGTTCTTTTACTGTACGAAAAGCATTTCAAAATTTTTAAGATCGAAGGTGGTTGTCTGTAGTAACATCCAGCCCCAAATTAAGCATCTGATCTAAATTTCGCATCTTACGGATGGAAACTCTGATACTTTGACAGATGTAATCTAGGATACTTCCAATAAGAAAATATGGAATGCTATACGAAAGAACAGCATGGTATTTATTATTCTTAAAACATATTTTGGATCCTGAAAAAAATTTAAGAGACAGTACCAAAACTCCTAGAAACTTTGTAGATATAACGAAAACATTTAGAGAGTACCACATATGTCATCATTAGGCACCGGACACAATAGATGGATCACATAAATAGTCTAGGTACAACACGCAGTTATTGAATAAGCACTATTCATTCGGTTAACCGTACATCTGTTTTTTGTCGTTGAATTGTGACGTAATTACTTCAATATTATACTTAAATTCCTTTCTTCATAGGCGTAGATATAAGGGGAAGTAATTTTTATAATTTGTTTTATTTATAAGTTTATATTTCGTAAGATAAATAAATTACGCTTAGTTAGTCTCTTTTTTTTCTTTGTTTTAACTGTTAATTACATATATACGTAAGTGTCCAGTAAATTTCGTTAAGTATCAATAACTTACGCCCGGTTTCATAATGGAACTAATGGGAGTATTAACTATAATTCTGAATAAAAATAAAAATATCAGTTTCATAATCCGTAATTATTTTTAAATTTTCCGTTAGTAATGAGTGATCATTAAAATTTTTGCTCAAGTAAGCCATGTACACAAAAAGTATGTCCTAACTTAAGTTATTAGAGGAGATCTGTCATTATAATTTCAAACGTCATGAATCATGATTGTTAAAAAATAATTTGAAAGACTTTTATATTAAATATATTTATAATTTTTATACAAAGTAATAGAATATTATAAAAAATGTGTAAAATGTTGACCATTCTCCACCAAGCATAATCGCACTCTATTTCGTAGAGCATTGAAAACATTGATCAGTATTTGCGGTGAGTTATTGATGTGCTCACATTTTTCTATGATTTTATGCCTTAACTCTTGTAGATTATTAATTGGTGTTTCATAAATAATATTCTTTATATATGGCCACACAAAAAAATCCATGACTGTTAAATCACACGATCGTGGTGGATATGGAATCGCTGTATTTCTACTTATTATCCTATCGCCATAAAATTGTTGCAAAAACTGAATATTTTCAAGTGTAACGTGAGATGTAGCCCCATCCTGTTGAAAATATCCGACCTGGAGTTCATCATTAGTCAATTGATTAGTAAAAACACTGAGAATTTTGTTACGATATTTCTCCGATGTTATCGTGCCCTCAAAAAATATTGGTCCTATTAATCGGTGAATGACTCATACCTACCCATACGCCTATTTTTTCTGGATGTAGAGGAACTTCTCTGTAGAAATGAGGAATTTCACTGGACCACATACGCATATTTTGCGAATTAACATAACCTTTCAAATAAAACCAAGCTTCGTTGGTGAAAAAAGTATGCTTTAAAATATTGTCTGTCATTGTTTGAATAAACCATTGGCAAAATTGTGTTCTTTTTTCATAATCCGTAGGTAATAGATTTTGTACAGAAGTTAATTTATATGGATACATGTGCAAGTCCTTTTTAAAATTTTTTGACATGTTCCATACGAAAGCCCTACTAGTTGCGAAACTCTGCGAATAGATGTTTGAGGAGATTCGTTAATAATTTGTCTGACATTTTCAATTACGCCGCGACTTCTCTTGACAGGAGGACCGCTTCCTTTTTTCCTTAAAATACTGCCTGTTTGACGAAAAAGATTTACACAATGCATTAGCGTATCACGGAAAGTTTTATAGCTAGGAACAGTAATTGGATATCTCTCTTCAAATTCCGCAAGGCAATTTTCTATTGAATGCTGCCAAATACCATCAATTTTTTGAGATGTCAGGAAGTAACATTCTACCATAAACGCTTTATGCATATCATTAAAGGCCATTACTTTTTCTTTTGATGAAACTTTAAAATATATATTTGACACTGACAGATGTTTGAAATAACATCTTAATGACTAAAGCTACGACATAATTTTTATATACACGGCCAGCTACGAGTGAAAATTTTAATGATCGCTCGTTACTAATGACACGGAAATGAACAGTTAAAATTTAATGGCCTGTTTAAGTTAACCTCTATTTTCTTGGCTTTTGCAAGTATCATTTTTTTAGTCCATTACTGCGTGTTTAGAGTTTAACAACACTCATTTTATTTGCTTAAAAAACATGCATTTTTAAAAGGTTAAAAAATCTTCCTTTGGAGATTGTGGTTAAGTAAAAACTCAAAAAGGTATAAACCCCTTACCACAATTAATAATCGTATCCTAAATACGTATTTCGACAACTAAGTTGTCATCATCAGTAGGTAAAACCACTAATCAAAGTGTCGCACATGGCGCACAGTAAAGCTAACACATAAACGCGCAACTACTTTACATGGCGTCCACGTACACACTAGTATACGTATACACTAGTATAGTATAGTTGAAAGGGAAAAATATTTAATTTCTTTACTTGCTGCATTAGCTAACAAATTGGTCCTCAACTATTATGAAACTCAAATATTTTAATGGACTGTTAATGACAGCATTACCTTTAATTCTCAATTAGATAATTCTCCGGTAAGGGTATAATTACGAAACCGGGCCTAACGCATACATTTTTAATTTTCATTTATTTAGATCTAGAGCATTGTTTAAGTTACTTTTTCAGATATGATATGTAACAACATTGCGAATGACATCGTGAACCAATGCTGAGTTGGATAAAGAGTTAAACTGATTGTATGTCTATTGTCAGTGATTCCGAAATTTATTGCAAAGTCTGTAAAATATCTATTATCGGGATAAAATAAAGCAAATTTTAATGAATTTAACTACTTTTTACTTTACACAGTAACGGTCGTTTCGTTTCGCAGGAGCTTCGTCAGACATTTACTAACTTGTGGGTTAGTTAAATTTGTTTGCGTTTAACATGTTTCAGATTTTCTGAAGACCATTACTAGCTTCATATCATATAGTAAATTCAATAGATTTTCCATATGTTTGAGAAACAATTTTCAATCATCTAAATAAAATAAATTATTTCTAGTAATGGGCCCATATACCACAATCTTATTTATTTGATTTCTTCAACAAGTTTAATGTTAGATAATCAGGTCTCACGAATTAATAATTAATAATTTTTTTACGGTGTTGTACTGCCACAATTGTTATTGACCCAAGTTTAATTTTGTTTCTGTAATATATAAATAAGTTTCTGATTTTGTGTAAATATGTACCTCAATGTTTGAAAAAGTTGGATATTTTAATATATACCAAAGCGATTTGATAACATAGCGACAAAAATATATTTTGATTTTCAACATAATCCCTATTCAATTCTTTACACTCGACCGAATGACTGTCTAATTTTTTAACCCATCTAAAAAGTTCCGGAAAGGTGTCTCTGAGGAAATATGTGCTAATATGGTGCATATTACTTGTGTAGCATATGCTCTCCACAGAATCTGTGAATATATCAGAGACACCTTTCCAGAAATTGATAGACTTGTACCCGCTTTTAAAAAAGTTTTCAGAAAAGCACCATCGAGAGTAGCTCTTTACAGGGAAAAACTTCCATCTTTGTCACTGCCTCCCTCTCCAGTAATAACTAGATGGGGTCATGGTTGGAAGCTACTAGTTTTTATGCAGAGAATTTCGTTGCATGTTTAAATGACGATGCTCGGAGTATTTCTGAGTGCAAGGAACTAACACAAATTCCACATTTAAAAAATCAGTTGTACTTTCTTCAGGAACACTTTGGAAATTTACCAAAACTAATCACTTATTTTGAAAATCGAAATCTCAAATTAAATGATGCTTTAACGACATGTGGCTATTAATAATTTGAAAAGTATCCGCTTTTAAAAAAGTTTTCAGAAAAGCACCATTGGGAGTCGGCTCTTTACAGAGAAAAATTTCCATCTTTGCTACTGCCTCCCTCTTCAGTAATAACTAGATGGGGAACATGGTTGGAAGCTACAATAGTTATAAATACAGTTGATGCGGATACAGTAGCCAAAACCATTTACGAGAATATGCACCAAATGCTTCATTCGGGCGACAGGTACAAAGAAAAAATACTTTTATTTGTCAGTGACAGTGCTACATATATGTTAAAAACGGGCAGACTATTAAAGGAATCATGCTCTCCACAGAATATGTGAATATATGAGAGACACCTTTCCGGAAGTTGATAGACTTGTATATGCTTTTAAAAAAGTTTTCAGAAAAGCACCATTGAGAGTAGCTCTTTACAGGGAAAAACTTCCAGTAATAAACTAGAAGGGGAACATGGTTGGAAGCTACTAGTTTTTATGCAGAGAATATCGATAGTTTACAAAATTTCGTTTAAATGTCGATGATCGAAGTGTTTGTGAGTGAAAGGAACTAATACAAATTCCAAATTTAAAAAATCAGTTGTACTTTCTTCAGGAACACTTTGGAAATTTGCCAAAACTAATCACTTATTTTGAAAAGCAAAATCTCAAATTAAATGATGGATTAACCGCATTAGATGTGGCTATTAATATTTTTAAAAATTCTCCAAGTGACTTCGGATGTGGCCTTCGGAAAAAGTAAGACGCAGTTTTTAATAAAAATCCGGATTTAATAACATTGCGGTAATTGTGTATGCGGACAATGCCTCAAAATCTGAAAAAGCTGAAATAAAAGAATATTTCCTTTATGCACCTATAACCAGTTGCGATGTAGAAAGGACGTTTTCTATCTACAAGGATGTATTTCTTTCATTATTAAATCGTATATTTGTATTAAGCATAAACTCCGAAAAATATTAATAATACATTGAAAAAGAAAACGTTAAAATATTGAAAGTTTACTGAAAACAAGTTACATTTTAATCAAAATCGTTTTTTTAATTAGGTTTGTTTCTGAAAAGCCCGTGTAGTATATTAAAACAAAGCTTAATTATATAATACAAATTAAATTCAAAATGAATTAATTTACTATGTGTATTATCGATTATAAACAGTATATAACTAAAATGTCTTGAAATACCATATATATATATTGTACAAGTTTCTAGAAAGTTGATTAAATATAAACAATTAAAATAGACAGATATTTCTTTGTAAATATGTATACGATGATTTGAATTGAAAAAGGCAGTGAAGTTACAAAATTCATTGTTACAAACATCTAGATTTACCTACAGTTTGTATTTATATAACAGGTTCTCATTTTATTTGTTTATTTGTTCATACGTACATATATGTATATTATTGTATATTATATATATATATATATATATATATATATATATATATATATATATGAAAAATTTTGTGAAAAACTTATCTGCGCGGAATGTGCATATATCGATATTTCACTGTTTTTTACAGATCATCAGTGCACCTTACCGAAGACAGACATGATATTCACTTCTATACTACGTGTATATATATATATATATATATATATATATATATATATATATATATATATATACATATAGTATTTCTTTAATCTTTTTTATCAAACATTTAATGGCTAGATTGTTTTTTTCAGATATTAATACAGAATAAGAAGTTCTTTATACACTGCTGACATTGCTGCATATATGTTAAAAACAGGCACACTATTAAAGGAAACATATCCTAATATGCTGCATACACATGCTCTCTGAATATATCAGAGACACCTTTCTGGAAGTTGATAGACTTGTATCCGCTTTTTAAAAGTTTTCAGAAAAGCACCATTGAGAGTAGCTCTTTACAGAAAAAACTTCTATCTTTGTCACTGCCTCCTTCTCCAGTAATAACTAGTTGGGAAACATGGTTAGAAGCTACTAGCGTCCAATACAGAGAATGTCCATAGTTTACAAAATGTTTGTTATATGTTTAGATGACGATGCTCGAAGTATTTCTGAGTGTAAGGAACTAATACAAATTCCAAATTTAAAAAATCAATTGTACTTTCTTCAGGAACACTTTGGAAATTTGACAAAACTAATCACTTATTTTGAAAATCAAAATCTCAAATTAAATGATGGATTAACCACATTAGATGTGGCTATTAATAATCTGTTAAATACTTCAAGTGACTTTGGATGTGCCCTTCGGCAAAAGATAGACGCAGTTTTTAATAAAAATCCAGATTTAATAACATTGCGGCAATTGTGTATGGGGATAATGCCTCAAAATCTAACTGCTAAATATGCTGAAACAAAAGAATAATTCCAGTATGCACTTATAACCAGTTGCGATGTAGAAAGGACGTTTTCTATCTACAGGGATGTATTTCATTCAAAGAGAATAAATTTTACAGAAGAGAACTTTGAGGAAGTATTGCTAGTTAATATTAATACTCTTTTATTCGACTTGAACTACAAAATGAACAAATAAAAATGTATTTTATATTTTACAAATCACCACCCGTTTGTTATCCAATTATATAAATCAAATTAGAAACTATTTAAAAATACAAATTTTAAATAGTACGCCCATGGGCGATGAGTTTCGTGTCCGGTCCTTAGTGATTATTAAAAAAAAATTAGCTTTTGGGAAAAAACTTTGTCAGTTCAACTTCTGTTTACGACTTCCATTCATGCTAAACTCAAAGAAATAAATCAGAAACGCAATTTTTGTCGCGCAAACAAAAATAAAACACTAATTGAACATTATTCCTAATTTATTCCTTCAATTATATACGTAGGCAGTTATAATCGCAGTTCCAATTTAAAACAGTGCGATCAATTGTTCATAACAAGCAATTAAAAAGTGTAAGATAATTAAATGGCGTTTCTTTTTGTTAAATATTCTTACGAGCAAGTTCGTTAAGGGTACAGTGAGTTCAATTAAATACTCCGATTCCATATATACATACGTATATACACGAGATTTACAAATCTACCTGCATAGGTTTGTATGTTACATCTTCACGTTACCATTTGCATTTAAAGAAAACAGCGATGTTTCATACAAAAATAAATGAGATATTTACTGAGATACAAAGACAATTAAATTAACGCGGAGAATCATTCTATTTTTAATGTGCGCACTATCTGCAAAAGATAAATATGCAAATACAGGATTTTATGTTTCTTTTAATGTTCATTTAGTAATTTATTAGACTTTAAATTAACAATAAATTTATAATATGCGATTATTTAACGACATAATATATAGTCCTTTTCAAATAATAAGGAAATAGCTTTCCGATGTGTAAATACTTTAATTATCCGGGTCTAAAGAAATGCAAACAGCTATTATTTAGAGCTGGTAAATAGCGCCACAGACAGTGGTGTAAGTTCGACAATAATAATAGTGACGGGACGGCGGCAGTGATACAATCTTCAGTATGTACATGTATGCTGCAGTAAGAACTATTTCTATTAAGATAAAATAAAACAAATTTTATGAATTTCACTTTTTAATTATCACTGTAACGAGTCGTTTCGCACCAACCTGGGCTTCGTCAGACATATAACTCGTTACAGTGATAATAATTAAAAAGTGAAATTCATAAAATTTGTTTTATTTTATCTTAATAGTTATAATGGAATTTCATCAAGTAAAGGCCGAAACAATCATATATTTTAAAGAACTATTACAAAGAACATTTATTATTTTCTTTTCTCTTGAAAGCACATTTAAACTACACATATCTGTATTATTAATCCAGCCTTTTATTTCGGTATCATGGGTATCACACCACGATTAATCTAAGTAACAAATAAAATGAGCATCTTCTCTAAATTATTTTATTCTCGTTAAATATTCATAACGGAGTTTCCGTATCCCTTCTGATTCCATGATGACACGCCGTTTGTAAATTATGTGATATTTAAAGCCATGGCTTTCTAACGTTCACCATAACCTTGTAATTGAGCGTATAGACTTCAATAAGGCTCTCCCATAAACTTGACAAGGTAGGAACTTGATTTTATCTATATATACTATAAATTGCTTGACGAATTTCTAAGTATGACTACTACTATGAATAGTCACAATATGTTAATACTACAATAATTTCATATTTTTTAAAAAGGTATTGTATATAGTACCGAAACGTCAAATTAAATATTGTTTTATTAATTACCCAGCCGCTACTCCCAAAAAAATATTACATTTATCTCGTGTTATAATTACGGCCAAGAGAATAAGAAATTCCTTATATACACACATATATATTTTCGTGACCTTGGTATGATAAGGTAAACTTAATAAGTCGGCGATTAAAGGTTCCCTTGACAAAGGCATCAAAGGGTTGTTTTAAATATATATACTTTGAAGTAATGAACCAGACCTTTAATCGCCGACTTATTAAGTTTACCTTATATATATATATATAGATTATATAGATAATTATTTCGTGATCTTTGTATGTTATGGTAAATTCAATTTGTTGGCGATTTAAGGTCTGGTTTTACTTAAAAATGTATGTATTTAAAACAACCCTACATGTTTCGGCAAATGATGCGTTTTTCAAGGAATATAAAATATAAATGACAGTAATTAATGTCATACATTTGTAGTTGCTATGGATAAAATTATTCAAAGATACATTCCAATTTAATAATAATAAATCATGCCTTAGTATTCTAAAATAGATAGACAATAAAAACAGGGAAACGCAAGATATGAGTTATTATTATGTATGCGCCCGTAGAGCGACTTAAGATGCTAAGCTGTCGGCATTCGCCTTAAACGAGAAGGAAAACCACAAAAACCTACCCATTTTCTTCAAAAGATATGTAGATGAGATCCTAACATGTATTGCGACTAATAAAATAAAGTATCTTTTAAGTAAGTAAGTTCAAAAATTTTCACAGCAAATTAAAATTCACTATTGAAGAAGAAATTAATAACAGTATTAATTTTCTTGATATCTCTTTAAGCTATGATAGACAGAGTACTATTTATACAAATTGGTATAATAAGCCCACAGCTTCTTTTCGATATATAAATTACCACTCAAATGCACCTACAGTATTCAATAATCCGAAATTGGTGGAGACTGTGGCTTGAAACCTGAAACAGAAATAAGAAAAACACGCTAACCACAATATATATCAATAAATACTATTATGTATTTCGGCAACTCAGTTGCCATCTTCAGTAGAATAACCTTAAAACTGAAAAACTGTTAAACGTAGCGTTTTTGGCTTAAGGTAAACTTTAGAAGATATGCTCTTCACGAAATCACCAGTGGGATAACACTAAATTCCTATCATCGAAATAACACTTACATACTACTTAAACCTAGCGTGAAATTTAGGGAACCGTGAATACATGAAGCGTAAAAATAATGCTATTGTCACAATAAAGCATACAAACTGGATTGAGGGATTGGTCCATTGTCAGAATTCACTAATTTATTCTTATTTCTATATATATAAATACTTTCATAACTATCTAATTCTCTATAATTATTAACAGTTTTAATCAACCTAAGGTTATTTGCTGGCACAGAATGACCTGTGTCCCAAATATGTCGGGCGACGCTAGATTTTTCGGGTATGTTGAATCTAAAGTGGGAAATATGTTCCTTGTAACGAGTTGAAATCGAACGTCTAGTTTGGCCGACATATTTTTGGCTACAATCGTTACAATTTATTTCATATATACCCGATTTATTTTCTACCTCAATTTTGTCCTTGGTGTTACCTAAAAGTGATTTTAATGTGTTACATGATAATAACTTAGAAATAGATATTTACCGAAAAGACACCAATGTGAACAAGTTTATAACCGCGGATTCAAATCACAGTTTCCAACAATAGATGGCATCCTTTAATTTTCTTATCCATCGAAAATAATAACCAACCTAATTAAGAAACATAGGCTTAGGAAACTAATTTATGATACCACGAGCTTACTACCTCAAAAAGACCTAGGTGAGAAATTTGTTTGTTTACCGTACCATTCAGCCTCTAGAAATCTGAACGCTATCTTCAAAAACCATTCTCTTCGAATAGCGTTTAAATCATGTAACTCATTAAAATCACTTTTAGGTAACACCAAGGACAAAATTGAGGTTGAAAATAAATCGGGTGTATATGAAATAAATTGTAACGATTGCAGCCAAAAATATGTCGGCCAAACTAGACGTTCGATTTCAACTCGTTACAAGGAACATATTTCCCACTTTAGATTCAACAGACCCGAAAAATCTAGCGTTGCCCGACATATTTGGGACACAGGTCATTCCGTGCCAGCAAATAACCTTAGGTTGATTAAAACTGTTAATAATTATAGAGAATTAGATAGTTATGAAACTATTTATATATATGTATAGAAATAAGAATAAATTAATAAATTCTGACAATGGACCAATACCTCAATCCAGTTTGTATGCTTTATTGTGACAATAGTATTATTTTTACGCTTCATGTATTCACGGCTCACGGTTCCCTAAATTTCACGCTAGGTTTAAGTAGTATATAAGTGTTATTTCGATGGTAGGAATTTAGTGTTATCCCACTGGCGATTTGGTGAAGAGCATATCTTCTAAGGTTTACCTTAAGCTAAAAACGCTACGTTTAATATTTTTTCAGTTTTAAGGTTATTCTACTGAAGATGGCAACTTAGTTGCCGAAATACGTATATAGTATTTATTGATATATATTGTGGTTAGGGTGTTTTTCTTATTTCTGTTTCAGCATTCAATAAAATGATTATAAATAATCTGACTGATAGAGCAGTAAAACTATCACATACTCAATACAGAAAAGATAACATCTAGAAAATTAAAACAATCTTAACACATAACAATTATCCATCACAACTTATAGACCAAACAATTAAAAAAAGAATCCCCCAAATATACAACACTACAGACACCAGTAACAATTGAAACAATCAGAAAAAAATAAATACACTTTAAAAAAATATGATATAGCTACAACATATAAACTTAGTAATACTAATATTACTAATAATCTATTTTCATAACTTAAACCTAAAATAGAAAAAAATCGAGGAACACATGTCATCTATAAAATACCATGTCGCGATTGCGATAGTTACTACATAGGTCAAACTAAACAATATTTATACAAAAGAATACAAGCCCACAAAAACACTAAAACAGACAAAACTGCTTTATCTACACACAAACTACAACGCGATCACCATTTCGATTTGGAAAACACACAGCTAATTGATAAAGAACAACACACAATGAAAAGGGAAATTAAAGAAATGATTAGTATTAAACAGGACAAAAATTCAATTAACAACAGAAGTGATATAAAAAATTTAAGCAGTATATATTATAACTTAATTATGTAACGATCTGCAATTTACTATCATAATATATGTTGCTGTTATACAATTACATATCTTATGTTATTTAAATATTTATACATTTGCTTATCATGCTGACAGTTTCGTGTTTTGATTCCTGTCTGGCTGTCTGAGTAGGTTTTCGTGGTTTTCCTTCTCGTTTAAGGCGAATGCCAACAGCTTAACATCTTAAGTCGCTCCACGGGCGCATGCATAATAATAATAAATAATAATAACTCATGTCTTGCGTTTCCCTGTTTTTGTTGTCTATCTATTTTAGAATACTAAGGCATGATTTATTATTATTAAATTGGAATGTATCTTTGAATAATTTTATCCATAGCAACTACAAATGTATGACATTAATATACTGTCATTTATATTTTAAATTCTTTGAGAAAGGCATCAGTTGCCGAAACATGTAAGATTGTTTTAAATATATACATTTTTAAGTAAAACCAGACCTTAAATCGCCAACTAATTAAATCTACCATAACATACAAAGATCACGAAATAATTATCTATATAATCTATATATATATATATATATATATATATATATATATATATATATATATAAGGTAAACTTAATAAGTCGGCGATTAAAGGTCTGGTTCATTACTTCAAAGTATATACATTTAAAACAACCCTTTGATGCCTTTGTCAAGGGAACCTTTAATCGCCGACTTATTAAGTTTACCTTATCATACCAAGGTCACGAAAATATTATATTTATAAATATTGAAGTAATACGCGGAATGCCGAGGAGAATTGCCCCACGTTCGGACGTCAAATGAAGTAACCCAGAAAGGTCTTATAGATGAAACGTGTAATTAACGTTAAAGTAATTATTGAATTTGCCCAGAAATTAAAAATAACTTAAAATAGCACAAAGTGGTAATAAATATGCCCAATAAATGACGTAAGTATTAGTGAAAGACAGGAAAAATCTCTAGATTTCAACAAAGACAAAATAAATAATTAATACTTAACTTCAATCGGCTTCCCTCAAGTGCTATTGGTATTGTTAATTATTTTACTTGTATCTTAATAAGAGACTCCGGCTAGCTTAAGTTTTATGGTGCTTATACAAAGACAATGCGAGTTCGGTGAATTGATAGAATACGTGTTTATTATTTTTAAAATTGTTTTTTACCAAGTGACAAACTTATATATTTTAAAGAGTAAAACTAGGAGGTGAAATGTAAAAATGACAGATTTAATGAACATAACAATTCATGAAGGTAGTTGATACATGATATACACACAAATTAACATTATAGCAGTCACGTGATTAAATTGAATGCTAATATTGGTATATAATCTATCTAAAACTAATTCAAAAACTTAAGGGAACTGTATTCTTGACTTATGTAATATATAGATTAAATTCTAACATTATAGGTATTCGTACATAATAATATTAACGATTAGTTTTCAAATTGTAAATTAAGAATGGTTAAAATTGTAGGAGATGTAAATAAATGGATACTCAGATTTCTGTAGCGGCAAATTCTGGATGGTCAATGGTTATTCGTGTCTAGAGGCAGGAATACAGGTGCAGTTGGAACAAACAAGCAGGTAATATTCGAGGCTGGGTTTGGGCGTCCTTTGGAAAATTGGAATTTTCGTTTTCAAATGATCAGGCAGGTCTTCGGATGTGAAAACTTCGTAAACCGATATCTGGTTGGTGAGTAATATGTAGGATATGTTTTGGTAAGGTTTACTAATTTATTTTCTCATTTTTTTTCCAATAATAGGTAGAACACTCTTATAATATCCACACGTTGTCAAACTTATTATTTTTCTCCCCTGACTCTCTATTGTTTTCAATCATCTCCAGGCATCTTATTCGTAATGCTTGTTAGTATTTATTTAATCTCGTACTTTTAAATTAAAAAGACTAAATTACTATGGCTAATCGTTTTATTATTTTACATTACTCATTATTCTAATCTTACTGTATTCAAAATTGTGTTTTGAAAGTTCAGTTTTGCGCTAAATACTTGATTACAAGGGAATCATTCCCGCCTAATGTAATAAAAATTAGGTACAGCTAATTGTCATAAACAAATGTCATAAATAATGTCATAAATATTTCCAATCAATTAAGTTAAAAAGTCTTCGGTGAAATGATAATGTAAATGAGCATGACTTCAGTAAATGACTACAATGAATTAAATAAATAAAAGATTCAAATTTGAGTAATTAAAAACGCGGAATTAACTTTATTGATTAGAGATGGCAAAAATACAGTTCAATATATAACTTATATTTTAAAATTAACAATTTAAAAATCAGTTCTGTATCTCTGTTCTAAGGCCTCATTATATACCAGGGCATGAATCACCTCAATATATATATATATATATATATATATATATATATATATATATATACAGTGAAATCTCCCTTGACCGGACACCTACCGGACTATTCCAATCTGTCCGCTCAAGAGAGGTGTCCTGTTAAGGGAATAGTTGGTGAATTTTTTGGGAATATTAAAATAAGTAAGCTCATAATGAACCAATGTGATTTTATTAAATATATAAAACATAAATGTAACCTCTGTAAATCAGCACAAAATTTAAAGTAATTGAATTGTACATATGTACATAATTCCTTGTTACTTATATCTAATGCAACATTGTAAAATAATTCAACAGGGTTGCCTGGCGAGTAGTTTTCTTAATGTTTTGGTCGTGATAGTGTAATTCTAGTGTGGTGAGTAACTCTAGTACGGCTGCATCTCCTCGATCTTGACTAAATTTTTTTAATTGTTTTACCATATCTATGGCTTGTTGATAAGTCGTTAGTTTCATGTTGCTCACTTCTTCCACATATTCATCCGATCCATCCAGTTACACAATATCCTACGACTGATTTCTGACAGAGGGCATGTCATTCGTATCTTCTGTTACTAGATTTTCGTCGAAGCTCAAAAAGGCCTCTACGTTGCATTCTTCAATCCATAATGCTGGTGGTACTTTCCACAATTCAGTTAATAGTGATAGAGGAACATTATCATCTGCCGTAAATTCATCTTCTGTGGACATGGTTTTTTGATTTCCAACAATAAGCCCAGCTTTTTGAAAACAGTTTTGAATCGTTTGTTTTGATACTTTGTCCCAAGCGTTCTTTATAAAGTAAATAGCATCTAAAATGTTAATTGATTTGCAAAGTTCATGAGCTGAATTTGAACACTTAATTTTTGCTAAAATAGTCTTAACGACAATGGTCCTATAGTGCAATTTAAAATTTTTTATTGTACCCTGGTCAAGGGGTTGACATACAGATGTGCAATTAGGTGAAAAAAACACCAATTTAATGTTATGCAGTTCTATGTCCCTTGGATGCGAACAGGCATTATCAACAAATAGCAAAATGTGTCTCTTTTGTCTTTGCATTTTGCTGTCTAGTTCCTTCAACCATTCCGTCATTATAGTACCAGTCATCCATGCCTTGCTGTTGGCCTTCCAAGTAACAGGCAATTCAGTTACTTTTATATTTTTGAAAGCTCTAGGTTTAGCCGCATGACCTATAACCAACAACTTTTCTTTGTCACCAAGCATGTTAACACAGTGCATGATGGTGACTCTTTCTTTTGAACATTTACCGCCAACGCATTTTTCCTGTTTTAAATGTAAAGTCTTGTCAGGAAGAGCACGAAAAAACAGCCAGGTTTCGTCGGCATTGAATACATCTCTCGCATGGCGCTTTCGAAACTTATCTAACCATCCATAAGATGCGTTAAATCCAGTATAGTCTATACGCTCAGCAATTTCTTTCGCTTTACTCTGCACCATGGGCCCTTTAAATTTGAGAACATTAAAATAAAACTTACCTTAGTATCCCAAATTTTTACCTGACAGAGGAATTCCTTTACTTCTTGCTTTGATAAACCACTCGTAGCACATTCTGTCTACATCTGCACCTCCTTTGTTAATAAAGCATCGTTTCTTATTAACATTAACATTGGAGTGCCGCACTTTCAATAGATCATCTCTATTTTTTATGATATTAGCCGTCTGTGTTTTACCAATACCAAAACGTTTAGCTAACTCACGAACACTAAGTTTCTCACTTTTGTATACTTCCACTATTTCAATCTTTTCCTTGAGTGTTAAATAATTTCGTTTAGATGCCATTTTTATTGCTACGTATACGCAGAAACACACGACTGTATGAATTCGGAGTCTCGGGGAAATCCCTATCTACTAACTAGCGTGCGTGCGAATGCCGTTGCGCATACCGATTTAGTAGTCCGTTTTCATATATGTACTTTGATGTGCGCTGTCCGCACAAGAGAGATTTTTTAAAGGAAACGGATTGAATTCGTCTGTCCGTGTCCGTCCAAGAGAGTGTCCGTTCAAAAGAATGTGATTTACTTGTAAATTCCGTAAGACAAATTCGGGGCTATCACAATGTGTCCGTATAAAGGAGATGTCCGCTCAAAGGAGGTGTCCGTTAGGAGAGATTTCACTGTATATAAATTGATAAATTTTTTAATTGTAGACGGCAATGTTTACATCCCTACTTACTCTGCAATTACATACATTCTAATTTGGTATTTGTAAATATGTATTTCATATAAAAATCCGAAAAAGTCCAATAATTTATCAAATGTTATATTTAATGAACGGCTAAGAAATTATATAAACACTTATATATATATATATATATATATATATATATATATAATGTGCTTGAAATGAAAAGACAACGTATGAAAAATAGATAGTATAATTTGTCTATTAGCCCAAACTTCCGTGAACAATCGTGCACATACTATAACATTGCTTTGTAACAAGACCACTACCAATTATAGCATTTCATAAACTAACATTACAGGTATGAGGAGAAACCTAAATGAATCATTGTCAATATTAGAAAATTTATTAAAAAAGCAGAAGGTTATGAATAAACCAAACCGGAAAATACTAGTTTTAGTTTCATCAATTAACTCTCCTCGTAAACCCTCATCAAAATATTTACAATATTATTACATGATTACTTAAACATCAAACTTACATAAATAATACTTCCTATTTACATTAGTGAAAGTTACATTTTCTAAAATATTATTAGAATTGAACGTCATGTCATAAATCACTAATTATTATAGGTTTTCTATTGAACAGATATATTATCGCCTGTAGTGTTTATGTACAATTTATTTTAAACACACCGGCTGCTTTATAATGGTGTGACAATGTCATTGTCGTGTGTGCTTTTACCGTCCCCTCGACGATAGTAAAAAGCCGTATTGTTCTCTGTATAAGGTTAAAATGAGTTTCTCTACGTTGGTGCCGTCAGTAACGACCAACTGTAATAAACACATAACCCCGCTAAGCAAGTGAAGAGAGATCTTCTAACACCTCTTTCACGATCGTTAAGAAGTCAAGATAGCCCCGAGTGCCGACTTCGCTTTTAGTTTTCTTCATCAAGAGCAATGCACTTTTTTATTTGTACTTCGACAACTCCGCTGACTATTCATACACGTCTGACACAGTGATGAAAATGAAAAAGAGAAACAAATTAGAAATAGACAGATGAGAAGCAGTAAAAATGATATTGGAAAGGGACATTTCTATTATAATCTTATTTGGTTTGCTATTCTTTACTTTTTACGTTGCTTGGATTTTAGAAATTATTTTTAATTTCTTTTTTCAATATTTTTTAACTAGGTTTCGGGCGTTTTTTGACTATGCGGAGCGTGTGAATAATTTGTTTTTAATATTTTTTAAGAACGTAGGTAAGATGTAGGTGAAAAATTAATTATTTTGAATATGTTTGAAGAATATTGAAAATATTATTTACATACTCCTCATAAGTAAAGCGGGGATATTTAGACAGCTTGCATGTGCGGCGAGCGAAGGTGGTACGGATATCTCCGCCACTCTACGCCCTCACCGACTTTAATTTTTCTCGCTTCGTTTATACCGCTCTGTATTTGAATTTTCATTATATTAGTATGTATATTGTTTGATATCGGCCGCGTCCCCTAGTGTGAGATTGAGTTCGCAAAATTTAACCCCACCCATCCGGCGAGTGCAATTTTAAAGATACTTCTGTTTGAACGACGAGTGTGTAAGATCGACATTTTGGTGTGCTCCGATATTCGAAATATAATTCACGTCTGCCCTAAGTTTTTTGGGAAATTAACGCAATTGCGGATTCGACTAGGGCACAATGAGAAAATTAATCATCGTGTAACATATTTACCAATTGTATCAAGATTCCCAGTCTGTAACGCGCAGCGTTTAATATTCCGAAAAAGTGTAAGCACTTTTTGGCTACTGTTTAAAATTTTGTATTTTTAATCGACATGCCTTCAAAAAATATAGGTCCAATAATCCTTCTCCGACAAACAGCTGCCCAAACTTCAGTTTTCTATAATGAAACAGATATGCAAAATACATATCCGTCACTGTAAACATGGACAAACACCTCGTATTTTTAGCATTTACTTCTGTTCAATACAGAAGTAAATGCTAAAAATACGAGGTGTTTGTCCATGTTTACAGTGACGGATATGTATTTTGCATATCTGTTTCATTATATAACAACTGCGTAATACGGCAAAAACTTATTGATAAATATCCCTTTTTTGTCCAATTTTCTGTTAATGCTGGGGTGCTTAAACATAAAAGTGCGGATTATTTGCGCTCCACGTACTCATGTTTTGAGAATTTACGTAGTCAGAGAGATGAAACCAGGATTGATCATTAAATATAACTTTTTCAATGCTGTCTATCGTTAACAACAAAATGGTCAATAAATTTTTGATAAAGTTCCTGTACTTTCGGTCTGTCCATAGGAAGTATTTCATGAGTCGCTTGCAAGCGGTAGGGTTGTAAATGCAGATCATGCTTAAGGATACGTCTGCAAGTGCTATAAGAAAGGGCTAATTCGTGGTGTAAATGTTGCACAGAAAGCTGAGGACGTTCTTCTACCAATTGCTTTATCGCTTCAACATTTTCCTTATTTCTAACTGTTGGCTTACCACTGCCCTTTTTGAGATCGACGTTTCCTGTTTCCCTGAATAATTGCACAAAACGATGGATATATAGAATATATGGGATAGCAACATCTTGAAATTCTTCTAAAAAATCCTGATATACATACTTGATAGAATAAACCCATTTATCATTAATTTTATTACCATTTCTAAGATAAATTTCAACCATTGCCGTTTCTGTTGTCCATTAAATACAAAAGCCATTACTAAATAACTAATACATTGCAAAAAATATCTTCCAACTTGTCAATTTGACTTATGGATTATTTACAAATGACACCTCGTCAATTCTCTAAGCTCAGATGCGACATATATGTCTATCTCAGTCGTTCATGGACTACATTAGGATACAAATTTTGTGGCTCGCTTGATAGCATATCTATGTTTACTAACGTCAAGTGTATAAATGCGATAATACATACATGTGAAAACATATCTCACATATCTGTATACGCGTAAATAGATACAAAATGCGTACCAAATTCGCATTGGAAACATGAGAATGGACACGTGTTCGGGTTGCCTTGCCTTCGTCAGCGTTTGACGTAAGTTCACCACGGCCTAAGTCAGTATATGCCAAATTTATTCGACACATGCCCATGAGAGAATATCTTACGGCATCTACCGGCCAAGAACGGCAACGTTTACCGACAGTTTCCGTGTCTATTTATTTATGCTAATACAAATACATTTTAACACGTAAATGTTACCGCATTCCTAAACGTATGTTTGACATTTATTTTAAAACTTTTTTTGATTATTTCTTTCGTGTACTCCGATAGTATCAAAAGGAGAAGAACACAATTATGTCCAGGCACATTACCGATTTTTTTGTTGATAAATATACTCTAATTATAATCCGACGTAGTGTAATTACTAGATGCCTTTTGTTCTTGTACATTAGTGCAGGAGGAATTCCTCTTAAACAAACGTCGGTGAAACACGCACATATACATGGACGCATAACGTAAGAAACAACGCAATTCTAAAGACTGTTCATCAGTAACAAATCCCGTAGACGGAGGGACTTGTATGGACACTTACGCTCCGATGCTCCATTGAACCAAAGTCCTCGATTTTCGCTATCATTACATTGTCTGTATGTATGTGGTTGTTGTTGTTGTTGTGCCAGACAAAGGCGGCAAAAGAGACCGCACATGCTCTGACAACAACAAATTGCCCAAACCGATTACAAATTACCATCGAGGTTCCCGTAATGACTTTTGAATTGATAGACGTGTATACTAGAATAGTGAAGCAGTAGGTTCTCGTTGATGCTATTGTTGTCGTGATGAGTGTCGGTCTGTAACAGTTTTTTTTTTGCATGCGAATGCTGTAGATTTATTCATTTCTTTACCGTGGTTGATTAGACGAAACTGATGATTTAAAAGAAATGCGGTGCCATTAAATCTTAAGTACATCGGCTAACTTTAGTTTAAATTTATTTTTATTAATTATGACACGACCATAATTTAGCTTTAAATTAGTCTTGAGCATAAAATCGTAATCATATTCGTGATTATCAAATTAGTATCGTATATACGAGGGGTGACCCAAAAATAATTGTTTTTCTTAATTTACATTAAAAGGAAAAAAAAGTCAAAGTCTTAAATGTACTGTTTTCCAGTCGTAATACGCTTGTCAGGTTTCTTCTCAATTATTTCATGCACCCGTATATCTCTTCAACTCCTATGGTGTCAAGGGCCCTCTGACTTAAAAAAACACCAGATAACATTAAAACACAATTTTTATTTTGAAAATACAAAAATAATAACCAAGCAAAAAAATACAAAGGCTAGGGAGGTATTAGAAATGATTCACATTTTCAAAAATAACAAAACAATCAACGACCGTAACGAGATTGATGGACTTTCAAAACTGTATTATCCGCTCATTAAACAATAGAAGAAAACCCCACCCACACAAAAAATGCTACTAAATGCTATTTTTCCATACGTCCGCATCAACCATGTCTAATCCTTCTAATAATAAATTTCTTACTTCGTCCAATTTAAATGTCTTATTATTGGCCACAACATGATGCTTGACTTGAGCCCATATAAGTTCAATGGGGTTAAGATTACAGTGATATGGAGGTAAACGTAAAACTGTACGGTCACTTTCATTTCATCGACCACGTATGAAACTGGATGACAAGTTGTGTAATTTTTTACAAGCTCAAACAATTCAATCTTTAGCATGGAATTATCAGCTAAAATTCCTTTGGTTAAAAGCCATTCAATGAGTGCCTCCTTTTTCCATGATAAAGTAGGTGACTTTTCTGTTTTAGTAGAATGATAAGGCGTATTATCCATTACTATAACACTATTGGGCTCAAGAGAAGGTAATATATTTTGCATCCATGCGATGAACACCTCACTATTTATATCTTCATGGTAATCTGCAGTTTTCTTGGATTGAAATAATAACAAACCCCCATTCATAAAACCAATTTCGCTGCCAATGTGAAGCACAATTAGTTGCTTTCTTATGCTAGATGGATCTTTTAAACCAGTGGAAAGACCTTCAACAAATGCTTGCCTTGGATTAAAAACGGATAAAAAGGAAAGAACGGCCGCGCCGGTGCTCGATCGTGCGTGGAGACCTGTGCAGCCAGTGCGCGCCGCAATGCGGGCACCGTTTTCCTCCGTCGCGCCGTTCGTTCTCTCTTCATCGCGCTGTTGTACACAAGGCGGTATTTCTTGTGTGATGCCTTTATATTTTATGCTTAGTTATATGAATTAAATGACAAAGAACGTTTTTAAAATTTCTACATAAAAAATTTCTATAACGTTTAAAATTTTGTTCGCTTGGATTCAAGGGCATATTTTTTTTCATGTGGCTTGCACATGCGTTAGAGGTTGTTTCGGGCTGTCATATAAGTTGTTTACTTTGTTTATTGTGGGAGAACTTAAAATACTTCTTTGCAATTTATTAGTTTGTAATTTTGCTCGGTTGTCACTAAGGAAGTTTAATTATACGTTACGGTCATTTTCGTATAATATTTTTACCTTAATAATATTGTTTAATGACGCAATATTTATCTTCATAGTCCATAAAGATATTTTTTTTTTTTTTTTTTTTAGTATTAAAGTTTCATTTAAATTTATTGTGATTTTCTTTTTACCTTTGTTTAAACTCTTTTACTGGCGCTATATAAATTTGTAGAAGAGAACAACCACGTTTTCCAATTGGAACCTTGATGGAAGAGCAGTCTTATGTTCGAAAATTAACCGATTGAATATCTAAGCTGGACACATTGGTTGTGAATTGTGAATAAGCAATATCTAATATCACAATTCATAGCAATATATACAAAAAGGTTGTGTCCATGTGTACAGTTACAGATAGGTAATTTTTTTACATGTCTGTTTCATATTGTATCATAGCAATATATATGTATTTAAAAAATGGAAGAAGCAATGATAAAAGCCAACTTAATTTTTTTTCTATAAAAAAATATTAAAAGAAACTCTAAAATCAAAATAAATAAAATAAAAGGATTTCTGGTACAACAGAAATGAATAACTAATATAAACACTTGAAAAGAAATGTTTCTAGATCTATCGAAATAGTAAAGTGTAAGCAACATGCATCTAAATGTGAAAGACGCTTGCCTACATTCACCTTCTGTGTTCGCTAGTGCGCTGACTACCAGAAAGTTGAAACCGACTCTGTGTCTGCGCCTGCATGACTCATTACAGGATAGCGTCTGTTCCGCAGTTTAGTTATGACAATAGTATACCACGAAAAAAAGTCATTTTTCGTGATATTTTTTTATTGAAAACGAATTGCAGAATCGTATGCATAGGTTCTCAGTACGAGAAATTTACGAAAATTAAATTTCATTGATTACAGCGCCATCTATCATGAATTGGAAAAATATTTCAGACAAATCCTATGTACTTTTCTCAGTAGAATTCGAATCTGTAACAAAATATGGGGGTTCTTATTTAAGATTTCAAAGTTACACCCGCCCTACATACATTCAGGGAGAGAGGAACTAATTCTAGCACTAATGTAACAAGTGTTCATTTGAAAAGTCAATCTAGGTTACTTTGAAATTTTGATAGAATAAGACGCAAATATATTAGTATGTGTTTGTTGTTCCGTAAACGTAAATCCAAATGACATTTGATAATGTCAATCACAAATATCAGTTAGTGCATAAAATAATCGTGCGTCGATTCTGGTTTAAATAAATTGCTTCTCAGTTTTAAAATGGCTTTCACTTTAGAACATAAAATTTTTTTAGTCCAGGCTTATTTTCGAAGTGGTAATAAAATTGATGGTTTATGGGTTTATTAAGTTCAAGATTGTATGGGTGAATTTCAAGTTGAGTTTACATATTTTGTAATAGATTATATACAATTTAAGAATACTTTGGATAGAACTTTAAAACTTTTTTCTGAAATTGGTAGTCTCTTAAGAAAATCAGGGAGCGGAGCAGTTAAGAAACGTACACCCCAAGTTGTCAATCGTGTTGAAGAAATAATGGAAAATAAACCACAAACATCTGTTCGACATTTGAGTCAACAAATAAACCTTTCTGTTGGTACAACTCACAAGTTATTAAAAAAAGATATGCAACTTTATCCATACCGTGTCCCAGCAGTACAAGAATTGTTAGAAATTGATAACTCACGTAGACTACAGTTTTGTAATTGATTTGTAAATATGAACAATAATGGAGAACTTTCGCAAAGAGTCATCTTTACTGATGAAAGTGATGAAGCATGGTTTTATAAAACGGGATACCTAAATTCACAAAATACAAGAATTTGGAGTAGTGAAAATCCACATGTAATTAATGAAGAATCGCTACATCCAGAGAAAATTGGTGTTTGGGCAGCGATAAGCCAAAGGCGAATCATAGGACCAATATTTTTTCAGGGAACGTTAACAGCTCAAAGGTACCGTACGGAAATTTTACAACCATTTGTCAATCAGTTGCATGATTATGAACTACAAAATGCATATCTCCAACAAGACGGAGCGCCTTGTCATTGTACTGCAGAATCTTTGGATTATTTAAGAGAATTTTTTGATGAGCGTATAATTAGTCGAAATACTGAAATTGCCTGACCTGCACGTCCATACGATTTAACACCTTGCGACTTCTTTTTGTGGCCTTATCTAAAGAATAACATATTTCGAACACCTATATTGAATTTGAATGATATGCTACAGAGAATCGAACAGAAATGTTTGGAAATTAATAACAATCCAGTAATGTTGCAGAATATCATCAGAAATTTTGAACGGAGGATTGAAGTGCATTGATCTTGAAGGACAACATTTTCAACATTTGTTATAGTTTTATTTATTTGTTATTTATTTGTATGTATGTATGTATGTCAAAATATACGACTTCGTAGGTTAAGCAGTAAATTTTAATTTACGACATACTTCAAAATGTTCTCAGTAAATCACATGCTACTAGATTGACTTTTCAAATGAACACTGTTATTTCACTCATTGAATTATTAAATTTTAAATCTGGAATTGCTTATTTTTCCAGATAATTGAAAGTTTCAAGTTAAAAAATACATCCAGTATACTGCGGTAAGGTCTTATTTTAAATTAACTTTTGCGTTACGCAATCGTTAAAAACTAATTTCACATATTCTCGGCTTTATGAACTGAAAAATTCGCTACGAGATTATTTTATAATTATCCAGTAACATATAAAGTATTCACTGATTGTTTTGAGGTGATATTATTAAAGAATTTGTTTATTATATCTCATGCAACATAGAATAAACTTATTGTGGACTTCCCACTGTCATCGACATGGTCTCTACTCGCCTTGCACTACATTAATTTTATTCAATGAAACGCGGCCGCGCGGTGAGAACAGATTTATGGACTGACGGTAACTTTTGAGCGCGGAATTAAAATAAGTTTAATTCTAAGTTTCTAATGTAATACCGCCAGTTGTCAGGCAGAATGAAGATAAACGGATAAAAAGGAAAGAACGGCCGCGCCGGTGCTCGATCGTGCGTGGAGAGCTGTGCAGCCAGTGCGCGCCGCAATGCGGGCACCGTTTTCCTCCGTCGCGCCGTTCGTTCTCTCTTCATCGCGCTGTTGTACACAAGGCGGTATTTCTTGTGTGATGCCGTTCGGCATGTGATGATGTGGTGTAAAGAGCGGTGCGCGCGGCGTGATGGTGGGGAAATCATGAATGAAATTATTAATGTTCCCCATGCAGGTCGTGCGTAAAAATTCACTTTGAATATTATTAACGCGCACTGAGATCGGTCTTACCGTTCGTTCACGTAAGAATGCTCTGCCGACTTTACAAAGGAATGAGCTAATGTTTTTCATAAATTTTAAATTGGAATAAATAAAGTATAGTGCGTTTTAAAGAGTAGAATTCAAAATTAGCTGACTATAAAGACATGAGTAGAGTATAATCGCCTAATGTGGTACATGTTCCTAATATGAAATACGCTGTTATCCAACGAAATATAGGCTTAATCTACTCAAACGCCCTTCTAAAACGTTTTTGTAAGTAGAACGCTTTAATACGGCTAGCGTCAATGACAGCGAAACAAACGTAGTTTCGACCAAGGATTGTATAAGAACATAGGATAGCCAGATCCCTATACCGGCAGTGTTGTACGCATCGAGCTGTGACTCCGCCTCCTGTGACGTCACAAACGGACCAGTCGCACCGATAAATAGTTGAGGTCTTGGGTTGCTTGAGTTAAAGTAAAGTGTTTTAATTTAGTTGTCGCCGTTACCCTTTGTAAATTAGCGACTGAAATGCCGGGACGTCGTTGTGCGGTAGTTGGCTGTAATAACAGTCGTATTTCTACGAAAATTACCAATAGAGAAATCGTTTATCGCAACTTTCCAAAGGCGACAAACTTCGTATCCGATACTGTCCGTAAAGAATGGATAAGGCGCTGCAGACGAGCAGATAAGTGGAATCCAAATACTAGCCAAATTTGCTCAATCCACTTTAATGCAAACGATTATGAACGTGATATGCGGAACGAATTATTAGGTAATAAATGTATTTATACGATATGAGATAAATTATTCTAATACATAGTAATTATTGCTAGGGTTACCTGTACGAAAACAGCTTAAATACACTTCTGTGCCTAGTGTAAATCTTCCACAAATGTCCAAAGATATAAAGAAAGTTGCGACAAGAGGGGAAGCATATTTAAAAAGAAAAAAGGAAAATAAAAGGAAAGAAGAAGTAAATAGATTGATTGCCGAACAATCGATAGCTTCATGTTTAGCGGCAAGTGAGCTGTCAACAGCCTCTTCAACAGCAGAATTTAAAACCGATAAGCCTTTAACTGTCCCAGCAGAAAATATATTATCTAAACAATATGCGGAGCTTCGTGAAAGTCACACTAAATTATCTACAGAGATGGAAATTATGAAACGCAAATTGAATTTGCAGAGAAAACAACTTTTATACTATAGAAGAAAGAACAAGCAAGATAAACCTGCACAAAAACAGGAAACGGTAAAAATACTGAGAAAACTCTTAACAAAAAATCAAATTTCTATTCTTCTAAACAAAAAGAAACGCGTTAATTGGACTACTGAAGAGATTGCAGTTGCTTTTACTATTCGTTACCTCAGCAAGAAATGCTATATATTTTTGCGAACTAAACTTAATTTTCCGTTGCCAGCGTTGTCATCTTTGAGAAAGTGGGCATCAAAAATCAGAATAACGTCGGGAGTTTTAGAAGATGTACTAACTTTTCTAAAGGTAGCAGGAGAAAATATGTCTGCAAGAGAGAAAACTGTAGTCATTTCTTTTGATGAAGTCAAAGTTCAAACCACTTTAGAGTATTGTGTTGGTGAAGATCAGGTGCTAGGTCCTTACAATTTAATGCAAGTCTGTATGGTTAGAAGCTTATTTTCTACTTGGAAACAGCCTATCTATCTAGACTTTGACAAAAAGATGACAAAGGATGTGTTAATGGATCTGATCACCCAATTGCATAAAATATCATATAACTGTGTTGCAATTGTAAGTGATTGCGGAAGCAGTAATGTTGGTCTCTGGAAAGCGTTGTCCGTTGACATAAATAAGACCTATTTCGAGCATCCGCAAACCAAGAAAAATGTTTATGTTTTCGCAGATGCTCCCCATTTACTAAAACTTCTCCGTAATTGGTTTTTGGACACAGGATTTATATTGAGAAGTGCTGGAAACAAAGAGATAAGAAAATAACCTTTAGAAAGTTTGATAGAATTAACCAATGTAGAAGTAAATTCCTGTTATAAAATTTCTGAAAAGCATATTACTGTTGAAAAGAGTAAAAGACAAAATGTAAGACTAGCGGCTGAATTGTTATCACATAAGACCACCCAGGCATTATTACGATACAAACCAAGCCCTGATAAAAAACTTGCTGAAGATGTCGGAATGTTCATAGAAAATATTAATTCTTGGTTTGATATTTTTAATAGCCATGTGAATAGATCTCCTGGCCCCGACCCTATGAAAGCCCCTTTTGGAATTTATTTACAGGACCAAGAACAACACTTAAATAAAGTTAGAGATTTAATATTTGACATGAGAGCTGAAGGAAAAAACACTTTGCAAATTTTTCAGAAAGGAATAATAATTTCTATAGAATCGTTGAAACTACTTTTACGAGATATGAAGACCGAATTTGAAGATGTACATTATATATGTACTCATAAACTTAATCAGGATTGTTTGGAGAATTTTTTCTTCCAGCTTAGATGTCGAGGGCCGAATGAACATCCATCTCCATTGGAAGCCATCAAAAGAATAAGAATGATTATTCTTGGGAAGAATCCTGGTATTTTAGAAGCACAGGTACATAAAATGTGTTTATTAATTCTTTACATATTCCTAGTATTATATAGGTACCTATCTACATAGCTATACTTTTTTTAAAGGTGAACACACAAGAAGCTGTTCCTGAAGAATATATAGTGGCCACAGTTTTGGAACAAGCGAAAGTTTCACTTGAATTACCGGAAGAGAAGTTTGACAGCAATGCAACTCAAAGTAGCAATGGAAGCTCGTTTTCATCATCAGGGATTTCAGAAATATCTGATGCAAAATCACCAGAAACAACGGACGATGCATTTGAGTACATTGCTGGTTTTATAGCGAAGAAATTTAAAAAAAGTCATCCCCAACTCGGCGATTATACTTATAAAATTAAAGCCGATCACGCCTACAATTTACCCTCATGGGTACAACAGCTCTCTTTTGGTGGTTTTATTAAGCCCTCAACAGATTTCTTAAGTACCATTAAACAATGGAACAAATATTTTGAGATATATCATGGCGATAATAAACTGCGGAAAGAAACACTGGTTGTTAAAAGACTAGCTTTAAAAATTAAAAAGCGAGAAAATTTGTGCTTTGTTATTATAAAATTATTTTGTAACTTAAGAACTGTTATCCGTATGAATTATTTAAATACAAAAAGAACCCTTGACAATGCTAAAAAATCGAGTAAACGTAAGCTTTCTACTAGTACACCGTCAGACACTCAACGAACACTAGCTAAAAAAATGCGAAAAACCACTACTTGATTCGTTTTTATTTAATTACTACGTAATAAAACATTGTTATATACTGATATTTTAATTGAAAAATATATATTTTTTGCTTTGTATAGAGAATACATGCTCATCGGCTTTCTTTATTTATGTTTATGTACCTAATAAATGTGTTTATTTGAAGTTGGAAAAGTTGTTTTTAAAATTATAAACCAAAGTATAACCTTATGGCAATAATAACGTGTATTATATTTATAACAGTACACTGACGGATATGTTATTATCAAATGAAATATTATATACCATAATAATAGCACTAATATAACTCGATAATTAATTGTAGTAGTAGCTAAACACATTTTATAAGGTGCTTTACAGTAGTGAACGCGTTCAACCTGGTCCGTTTGTGACGTCATGGCTCCCCACTACGCGGCGAAAATATTGCGGGATCGAGCAATCCTATGTTCTTATACAATCCTTGGGCTTAATCTACTCAAACGCTCTTCTCAAACGTTTTTGTAAGTAGAACGCTTTAATACGGCTAGCGTCAATGACAGCGAAGCAAACGTAGTTTCGACAACGGCCGACATTTTTTCACGTGCCAATAAAAAGTGTTGTATCTCCGTTGTTTTTGATATTCAAGGTAAGATATTTTGTGGGCCTAAAGGAGACTGACTGTTGGTAGGTTTGAAATATGGTCAATAGTCAATTCAGATAAACAAGTTTGATTTCGATTATGTTAATATAAAGTAAAAAATAATAGTCTCTTAATGAGGAATATTACACATTAGGAGACTATTTCTAAAATACCTACTTAGTTTTTGCAAAAGTCTTCCGTTTGTTTCAGGAATCAAGAGCACAAATGGAAGGAAGATATAAAGAATGCCGTAAAAGCAGTACGAACTCGTACAATAGGCTATTTAAGAGCTGCCAAAAAAATTTTATTGAATTAACGAGGAGAGAGAATCTGCAGGAAAAAAATGGCTAAAGAGATTTCTGAAAACACACGACGATAAAATTAGCATAAGAAGGCTAACAGGAACATCAGTTGTAAAAGCTGACAGATTTAATTAAAAAAGTGTGAACGATTTCTTTGACTTTCTTGAAAACGTCACGGATAAAAAAAATTATGCTTCTAGACAGGTTTTCAATGTGGATGAATATGGCATATATATCGTCCAATCTAAATGCCTCAAAATTTTAACAATGAAAGGCAAACGGCATATAGCACTTACTTTTGCGGAACGGAGACCCCTAATAACCATTCATATTTTTAAAGAAGAAGATTTTCTAGATGTTGAACACCAAGAAGAGGTTTATAGTGTTGCTCCAACAGCCAATAATCTTACCCGACAGCCAATTGTTATCACCGCAGAAAAAAATGAAAACCGAAATGCAAGTGTCATTGGTTGACAGTCCAGAAGATTATCCACAATACCCATTGTAAAGAGAAAAGTAGGTAGTCGAGGAAGAAAACCAGGAAAAGCCAAAATAAAAACTTCGACACCAAATAAAGATGAACTTTAGCATTGTATAAAAATGAAAGACGCAAAAGCAGCGACTAAAAAAATGGACGCACTGAAAAAAATATAATCCGAAAATCTAGGTTGTAATTCAGCTCAGAACCGTAGGCATGCTACAAATAAAAAACTCAAGCACCACAAAAAAGATTCGTCTTCATCAAGTGCAGAATTTTCTGCATCAAACATTTCAATGCAGAATTCTTCAGATGACGAAGAGATGTTTTCAAAACGAGGATCAAATCCTGATCAAGACATTAGCCTTCGTGCTCCGCGCATTGCTTCCCGGCAGTGTTCCGCATTTGCACGTCGCGCACCAAACACGAACTGACTTACGTGGTGCAGAAAGCCGGCAATGTACATAGCCGATTTTTCTTTAATTAAAGATTACTTAAATAATCAATAAATTTTGAGCACACTGTAAGAGATTTATTAAATGTTTAGACCTTACTCAGAATCTTATTTCATGTCCCCCCGAGTTACGTGAAAAATCTGTATACGTACTAACATTTATTTGTTGTTGTCCTGTAATTAGGTTTAACCTGTTGGGTAATAAACGATATTATTATTATTATTATTATTATTATAACGAATAGATTGAAACTCGAGAAAAAATACCTAGTTATACAGGGTGTATCATGAGGTTTCTTCCCGGTTTATGGAGGTGACTCCTGAGTTTATGTGGAGCAAAAAACGTAAATACAGTAATGGGATGTCATCTATAATTAAGGAGTCATAACAAATTTTCGAGACGCTTCATTGTGAATGGTGTGCTAGACATGTTTGCGCAGCACAACCGAGTGGGCGAGTGGTTGCCGTATCAACAAGCATTTTGTTTATTTTGCAGTCGCTAGCGAGTAGTTGCCGTAACAACAAGCACGTTGTTTATTTTGCAGTCGTTGTTTACTGTTGTTATCTCTTGTGGACATGCGATGCCTTGCAAGTTTTCTTCTAAGGAGTATGCCGATATGGTGTTTATGTTGGGCGTTTGTGATGGTAACGCGAAAGCAGCTGTTGCCAAATATTACCGTCGGTATCCTAATCGTAGGACTCCAAGTTCAAAAACATTTAGTGGAACATATCGAACATTGCGAGAAACTGGCATGCTTCCCAGTGTTCGTACTCTGTATGAAAGAAACCGTGACGTTCAAGAAGAGGAAAACATCCTTAATGCAGTAGAACGCAGTTCGCGTTCTAATACAAGATGCCTAGCTACCCGAGTTAACGTTAACGATGCCGCCGTGACAATAAGTCACGAAAAGTACAAAATGCTACACGCGCCGTTCGCACCCTTGTTCAGATGCAGGGAGTAAATTTTGAACATTTGCTTTAAATTCACTCTAAATGCAAGAGACTGGTATAATATAAAACAATTGTTTGTATTCTAACTATAATTTCCATTTTTGTTAGTGCTATCTTACAATAAAAGTTTTTTTCTATTTTATTCATATTGCCGTAACTCCTCAATTATAAATGTCATCCCATTATTGTATTTAAATTTTTTGCTCCACATACTATCAAGAATCACCTCCATAAACCGGAGGAAAACCTCATGATACAGCCTGTATAATTGTAGCCACTATTACATCTGATGTATATTGTTAAATTAATTACCTTTGTAGATGCCATACGATAAATAAATAAATTATAATAATTTCTTAACTTTATGCCTGTTTGTCTTCTAATGCATTTACAATGTGTAGTACGGCCTCTGGCTAATAAGACGTGATATGAGTATACGATGAAACCGATCTATATCGGCGTTTAGTTACATCGCTTCCACAGTGTATATCTACGTTTATATAATAATTTCAATTTAGTTTTTATGCGCAAAAAAACGTGACGAATTTCGCCATAAAGTTAGAAAAAGCAACAAGTCCATAATATTCTATTAAAACGACTGGAAAAGACATACAATATACGACGTAATGTTTATAAATGACTTGATGATATCACCATGTGCTAAAATATTTACATAAATTACGAGGCAATCTTTTTTTTTCGCTTTAGTTTAACTCATTCGCATTAAAAAGATATTAAATCGATAAAAATGTCTGTACGTTCACCTTAAATGGAAATTATTTTAATTATTAAATTCATAAATATTTTCTGAAAATATTAGCATTAATTAAATTTATAAGTGAACATTGACGTTTATTTGTCGAGATTACAAAAAAAAAACGAAACATAACTGGAAACATGTTAATTTCTACGTTTAGCCAAAAAAATCTCGATTGCTTATATCGAGAAATGTTAATGTTTCGTGTATATATTTCAAAATATGTGTACGTATGTATATGTATATTCAGTATATTCACCTATGAGCAAAAAGTAAAAGTAAAAGCTCTGCATTAATACTGCTTGCATAAAATTCGAATGTATTTACATTTGCATGGTTTTCGATGTTATAAATTATTAATATTTTCAAGTCTTTTATTTTAAAATCTTGCTTGTATGCAATATACAAAAAGGTTTAAGTATATCAATACTTTATGCACGTATTACGCATTTGTTACAAATGAAACAGACATGCAATATACATATCTGTAACTGTACACATGGACAATACACCTCGTATTTTCAGAATTTACTTATGCTTAAGACACGTGCTTCTGCCATCTATAGGCGTCATCAGTCAAGCTAGTGAAGCAATGTAATACAAATTATACAAATCTTTTTAAGAACAGATTTGTATCTGTATATACATAGATGGCAGAAACACGTGTCTTAAGCAGAAGTAAATGCTGAAAATACGAGGTGTATTGTCCATGTGTACAGTTACAGATATGTATATTGTATGCAATATTTAAATGCAGAATTTCCAATAACGTGTTGTGTCAGCCGAGTATGTTTTCGAACTGTGTTCACATACTTTAAATACTCTAAAGAGGTTTTCCTAAATAGTATGCTGCCGAAATAATTTATAACCTAAAATTAAAATATAAATACTTTAAACATTTTATAGGACAGTAAATACTACATCACTAACACTGTTCACATTAGTTAGAAGACAAATATCTTCAGCTTATAAGAACTATCTTGCAAATACTGAAAATAAGCTTAGAGACAATCCCAGACAGTTTTGGTATTAGTGAAAGAAAGGTAGAATGCAGCTCGCGGGGTCAGTCTTTAGGATCCTCAATCTATTAGTTAACGCATTTGATGATCATTTAAAGAACGTTTAAAATACACCCTCTACGACTAACAACATAGATCCCTTATCAACCAATTCAATGCGTCACTTATTTGATGATGATATACTGCTCAGCACTAAGATGCTTAGAAACAAATTTACTTCGGGAGATGATCAAATTCCTGCTTTTGTTGCGAAGGACTGTGGAAATGTGTTTGCTACCCCATTGGCGAAGTTATTTAATTTGGCTCTCGCTACATCTACCTTCCCCGCTATTTGGAGGAGTACTAAAATTGTTCTCGTCTAGTGATACTTCGGACATTACCAAGTGTCGTCCTATTGCCATCACATCGAACTTCGCAAAAATTATTGGTTGAAATTTATTGAAAATTATTGAAATTGCACTGTACTGAAAAGTATACCTACTTATTAAGATAAGACTACAATATCACCTAGTCAGCATGGCTTCATGGAAAAGCGATCTACTGTCTCTAACCTTACGGTATTTTCTCAATACGTTGCTGATGCGTTGGATTGCGGGTCACAGGTTGATGTTGTATATACTGATTTTGCCAAGGCATTTGATTGAGTTGATCACGCTCTCTTGTCAGCTAATTTGGAGAGTTTTGGATTAAGTAAACCCCTAGTTTTTAACTTCGTACCTACATAATAGGCCTCAACGTGTATTCTACAATGAATATTTATCATGGCCTTCTGGAGTTCCGCAAAGTTCTAACTTAGTTCACTGCTTTTATTATTTTCATTAACAATTTTTCAGACCAGATCGAGTCTAATTTCCATAATTTGTTGACCTTCAAATGGCTTCTCTATGACAGCTGCGATAAATATTCGTTCTAGTATTTATTTTGATATAAATAATTGCTGGATGTTCTTGTTTTTTGTTTCTATTACTTTTGTTCACAAGATATAACGAGCCATCGAAAAAAATCATAATTGAAGTAGACCGTAAGATTGGGATGATACTTTAGCCACTTACACATAATGACACATTACTTGATGCTTGGCAGTTTCATTTGGTTTCATTGTAAAAAAAGGTTATGGCATTGAAATACTACAACAAAAAAGAAAACAAATAATTTATTTAATATTAACATGTAGCTACAGAAGTTGCTAAAAATGTTGTCCTTTTACATCTAAACACAAACCAACTCTTCTCCGCAATCCAGCAGAAACTTTATGCAGCATTTGCGGTGAGTTGTTGATCTCTTCCCAATTTTCTGTTATGCGAATTCTCAGTTGTTCCAGATTATGAATTGGCGTTGAATAAATCGAATTTTTGATGTATGGCCATACGAAAAAATCACATGTTTAAATCGCAAGACCTAGTTAGATATGGGATTTCAGTGTTCCTGCTTATTATTCTGTTATCAAAAAATTCTCTGAGATATCGAGGTGTTTCTCTGGTCGTATGTGCTGTTGCACCATCTTGTTGGAAACACCCATTTTGTAATTCCTCATCATCCAGTTGATTTATGAATGAGCCGAGTATCTCATTGCGATATCGTGCAGCAGTAAGTGTACCTTCAATAAAAATGGGACCCACCAATCTTCTTCGACATATTCCAACCAAAACGCCAACTTTTTGAGGATGCAATGTTTTTTCAACAAAAAAATGAGGATTTTCGGAGGACCAACACCTCATATTTTGTGAATTAACATATCCAGAAAGATAAAACCAGGCCTCATCCGTGAAAAAACTGTGTTAAGGATATCCTGATTCTGTAGATTATTTTGAAACCATTGACAAAATTCAACTCGTCTTAAATAATCCACTGGATAAAGTTCATGAAAACATTGCAGCTTGTATGGATGACAATGTAAGACTTTTTAAGAATGAATTGGCACGTACCATAAGATAAATTTGTTTGTTGAGTCACTACTGAAATGGATGTTTTTGGAATTTCATCGATAATATGCTGAAGGGCTTCAATATTATCAGCTGTACGTTTAGATGGCCTTCCACTTCCAGTTTTTCGACCGAAGCCACCAGTCTCTCTGAATAACTTTACACAATTTGTTAAAACATTGTAAAAATCATTGTAGTCAAACACTAATTCAGGATGTTCTTCATTAAAATCAGCCATGCAGTTCGTAGTTGAATACTGCCACTCCCCATTTACTTTCACAACTCTACGGTAGTAACATTCGATAATTTTTGCTTTTTGTTCTATGTTGAATACCATTTATTAAATAAATTTAATTTTCTTAATAAGAGTTTTGAAAAATTTGACACAAACTTATAGTTTCAATGTCAAATAATAAATGTCATTATGTGGAAGTGGCTAAAGTACCAACCCAATTTCACAGTCTACTCCAATTATGAATTTTTTCGATGGCTCGTTATAAATATAAACACTTTTGTTTATATTCATATATCTTATTAACTAGTTTCAATCTTATTTGTTGTTTTATGCTGTTTTATATTTTTTTATATTTAGAAGAAGTTTGTCTGTTACTAGTGGTACTTGTTATGTATGTATATGATTTATAATTTTATTTTTAGTTTATCCTGTAAATAGAATTATAATTCTGTTGGGTAAATAAATAAATAAATATAAATATATAAGTAAATAATGAATTGACGACAACCTTTTAAAAACAAATATAATTCATGTACATTTGTTTTAAAAGGTTGACGTGAAACCAATATCTGGTTAATTTTAATGTTTTATGTATACAATCGATTTTAGCATGTTTAGTGGCGTCTTTTCTAAATTTTAGCTCTGTAATTGAACTCCTGAAAAAGTAACGAATGGTTATGAAATATAGAGTGAAATAAATGAGTTTTTTTTTATTTGACAGACCACTTACCCGTTCAATTATTTACTAATATAGTACGGTCGATAATACTTACAAGTCTATATAATATATGTATATATATATATATATATATACAGGGTTAGTATAAAGTCCCGGAACGGTCGCATAACTTTGTTTTTCCAGAAGTAATTTTTTTGAAATTTATTATTGATATATAGTTAAAAATTACGAATTTAGTCATGACATTCATATTTATTTTCTATTCCCAGTTTGACCGGAAATGCTTCCTACTATATTTTTTTAAATGGAATACCCTGTATAGTGTGGCAATTTTGAAAAGAAAATTAAAAATGACATTCAGAAATATAATTTTTTTTCTTTATCCTAAAGAAACTAATAGAAAAATCAAAAAACAAATTTAGTTAACGTGAAATAAAAAAGTATTAATAAATAGATTTAGAGACTACAATAAATGTTGAAATTGTGCTCCGTTAACCAGTTAGCAGTGATATAATCTATCAACAAAATGTCTTAGTGAATTTTGTAAAACTTGCGTTCTGATACTGTTTATTTCTTCAGTTCTTCGTCCCTCTAATTCTTCTAGATTATTTGGTCTATTTTTATGCACATGACATTTCAAGTGACCCCACAAAAAGAAATCAAGTGGCGATAAATCTGGGGAACGGGCTGGCCATTCGCTTGCTCGTCCAATCCAGCGTGCAGGAAATACATCCTCCAGATAGTCACGAACATCACTCAACGCGCAAAATGTGTCGGAGCCCAATTCGTTGGAACCAAATAGATTCGTTTGGTAGATTCAGTCTATTTGGATTTGGAAATAGCGCTGTAATTGCTGGCAAGATATTGTTCCGCAATAAATTTAAATATCTATTACCATTTCAAGTTTCTCTTATGAAAAGAGGGCCTATTATTTGATTTCCCAGTATACCAGCCCACACATTCACTTTTTGTGGGTGCTGCATATGGACTTTTTCTATCCAGTGAGGATTTTCTGTTGGCGAGTAACGATAGTTGTGCCTGTTGACCGTACCATTGAGATAAAACTTTGCTTCGTCGGAAAAGACTATTTGATTTACAAAATTTAGCTGATCTGTGATTAATGGTGTCATTATTTCGCAAAAATGTAGTCTGCGATCTGGATCATCTTCCAATAATTCATGAACAGTTTGCATTTTATACGGATTCAGTTTCGCAGACTGAAGCATTTATTGGGCAGATTTTTGGAGAAATGTTATGAATTTCGTTGTCGACACATGACTATTTTCTTGTATTGAAAGTAAAACATTCAAGCTGGTGTCCTCATCAGTTGCTGTTCTTGGACGTCCAGTTCTTGGCAACTCTTTTATTTGGCGAAATGCTTCGTACTTCTGAATTGTTCGGCACACTGTACTTTTACTGATTTGGCGATCGAGATAAACAGTATTGAATAAAACAAGAACTTCATCATATGAACGTTGACGATCACCATATCCACACATTATCAAAATTTCAATTCGCTCAGATTCTGTTAGTTTTAATGCCATTTTAAATATTTAGTTAGTTTCTTTAGGATAAAATTTTTTTTTTTACATTTCTGAATGTAGTTTTTAATTCTCTTTCCGAAATTGCAAGAATATACTGGGTGTTCCATTTAAGAAAATATAGTAGGAAGCATTTCCGGTCAAACCGGGAATAGAAAATAAATATGAATATCATGAGTAAATACGTAATTTTCAACTATATGTATATCAATAATAAATTTCAAAAAATTACTTCTGAAAGCACAAAGTTATGCAACCGTTCCGGGACTTTATACTAACCCTGTATATATATATAACAAGCGAAAGAAATCTTTCGATTATTAATAGGGTATTTCGAAATAGAACGCGATAATGGGCCACTACTCCCGCTTTCTACTGTTCGACAGGTAATATTTTCTATTATTTATATTATAAACATTTTAACACTAATATTTTTTTATTACAGAGAGTAGTAAGTGCTTTAAATATCCATATTGCCACAGTAAATAAAATATCATCTGTGTCAAAAATAGGGGGTTAAACCATCTAGACCAAAGCGAAAACGGACTAAAAAAAGCCTGTCATAGATGTTGATGATTTTAATCAATATGCAATTAGAAACACAGTTTATGGCATGTATAAAAACAGTAAGTTTAAAGTAATTTAGTACTTATATTTATAAAATATTTCAATTAATTACAGAACAGCATATTGCGATTTTATCTTTGAATAACCTCAACGAAAAGGAACTTTTTTCTGGTGGTAATACATCTTTATGGAAAATATTACTTGGAATGGGTTTTCATTACAAGAAGGATGATCTAAAACGAGCATTAATGTAATTCCCACATATTGTATTAAAACGTGTTACGTTTTTGCAACAACATGTTCATATGAAACATGAGCATTTATGTGAGTTTGTTTTCTTAGATGAAGCCTAGGTTTTCCAAGATGAAACTATTTGCAAATCTTGAGTCAATAAATGAGTCAATAAAAACAATCAAAGCTTCAAAAGTGGGTGGTCAAAGGTACAATCTATTACTTACAGAATAATATTGGTACGTAAAGTGTATTTATCTTGTTATACATATATTGTATTAGATACAGGTAATTCTAATGGATTTATTCCTGAAGCTGAATTAATATTTGCAACAAATAGTCAGCATCTGGATTACCACGGTGACATGAACAGGAACAATTTCTTCTACTGGTTTGAGCATCAACTTCTTATGAATTTAAAAGAACCCTCCACAATTGTTTTAGATAGTGCAAGTTATCATAGTACATACTATTAAAAATAAAAGTGATATTCAATAAAAATGATATTCTTTAGGTTTCAAAAGGCAAAACATATTACCATTTATAATAAATGAAAGTGATTCTGAATACAGCATAAATATTTAATAAAATTAGATTTTCATATTAATATTGTTTTCTTTTTATGTATATCATATGTTTATCACAATGTTAGAAGCCCTTTAATCTCTATGTATTTTGGTTTTCTGTATATTATTTTTGTATATGTAGTCTAAAATAAATAAATTCACATATACATTTTGATTTTGTTTGTATTTTTTGTACATATAATAACAACATATAGCATATTCGGAGTTGAAAATATTTAAAAATGACATAAACCTAACATCATAGATTATTTACTAACAACAGATGACTCAAAAAAATGTAGATTTGTCAACCCTGTTTTATAACTACCTATTTATCACGTGTCTCGTCTGTTATCGTGAAAGACCTATATCAAACTAGTATGTATGTAATTGCAAAGTAAGTAATTACAAATTACGAAACAAATCATACGAAATTTTTAATTGAAAAATATTGTCTATGTTGGGACTTGAACCCAAGTCTACAGTTTGCCGGCAAACTGTATGATTTGCTTTGTAATTTGTAGACAGCAATGTTTACATCCCCACTTACTTTTCAATTACATACATACTAATTTGATATATGTAAATATTTCATATAAGCGCCGAAAAACTCCAACAATTTATCAATTGTTATATTTAATAAACGGCTAAGAAATTATCTAAACATGTATATGTATGTCATATATATGTATATATATATATATATATATATATATATATATATATATACATAAAGATAATTATTTCGTGACCTTTGTATGTTATGGTAGATTCAATTAGTTGTTGATTTAAGGTCTGGTCTTACTTGAAGATGTATATATTTAAAACAATTTTATATGTTTCGGCATATGATGGCTTTTTCAAAGAATTAAAAATATAAATGACAGTATATTAATGTCATACTTATACATCTGTAGTTGTCATGGATAAAATTATTCAAAGATACATTCCAGTTAAATAATAATAAATCATGCCTTAGCATTCTAAAAATAGTTAGACAACAAAAACGGGGAATAGCAAGCCATGAGTTATTATTATGTCTGCGCCCGTGGAGCGGCTTAAGATGTTAAGCTGTCGGCATTCGCCTTAAATAAGAAGGAAAACCACGAAAACCTACTCGGACAGCCAATCAGGGATCTAAACACCGAACTGTCAGCATGATAAGCAAATGTACAGATATTTAAATAACATAAGATATATATTTATATAACAGCAACATATATTATGATGGTAAACTGCAGATCATTACGTAATTAGGTTATAGTATTGTTACGCCTAGCGTATAGAAGTTTAATTCACTTAATTAATACATATATTTCGTCTTTAAATATATCATTTAAATATATTTTACTTAAGACATTTTTTTTCATTTGTACAAACTTTCATTTTCGTTACAAAGAGAAAGTATTTCTATTTCTTTTGTCACCTTCTTAACCGCCGACGACCCTTCTTTCTACCTGACTCAGAACCCTAACGTTAATGTCGAATTTCTTCTAGAACATTCCAATTTTTAAATTCTTTTAATTAATATTATTTACATCTTCTTTTATATGTCTTGTTTGATATCGTTAGGAAGCTTATGTCACAAGGGTTACTCTAAGAATATTTATGACATTGACAGACGACGTCTTCAGGTCGCGCGTTTAATTCACTATAATTCAAGATATCGACCCCCTCTTCGATACATCATAAAACAAACCGTTTCTAGACATTTTCTATCGACGAAAACTAATAGTTCCGTTTTCTCTTGCGAACCTTTCGTGAGAAAACACACATCGCTCATCGTGCTGTTCAAGCACACAATGGAACTCACCACGCTGTCCAGCCTCTTTCGCTTCTAAGGTAATTCTGTATTGTTCTATATATATTATTCTTTTAAGCGAATCCATATTAATTTAACTAATTTCTTATTCCTCCGGTAAAACATCGCTCTGCATATACTTGACCAAGGTATATTTTCGAAGACCACGTGGCTACCATCGCCGCAAATCAAAAGGTAAGCTCTGTATTCTTCGATACAGAGGTTATTTTATATACATATTAATTAACCCTTAATTTACTACCCCATTTAACGTTCGTTTCAGAGTATTTTTTGTGTTAATTATAATCTACTTATCCACCACTCCACGTGTACATATTACTTTGTTTTAATTGCTTTTAAATATACGAATTTCAATTTCTTATTATGTAAATATAAATACAAAATTTAAGGACGCCGCTGTGTTTTATTTTATGTATTAAGTTGTTGTATATTTATTTTAATTAACCAATACCACGCACGTCCTGGACCTTTGAAGGAACTTCACCAGCATCCGTAATTATTTTATTATCTATCAAATAATTTTATTATTATAAATAGCCGAGCCTTGTATTTGTAATAGTATATACTGCTTAAATTTTTTTGTATCACTTCTATTGTTAATTGAATTTCTTTCCTGTTTAATACTAATCATTTCTTTAATTTCCCTTTTCATTGAGTGTTGTTCTTTATCAATTATCTGTGTGTTTTCAAAATCGAAATGGTGATCGCTTCGTTTTTTTTTTAAATTCATATTAAACATGTTTTGCACTTTTCTCAATAGTTGGTTTGTCAAATGTAAATATAACTAAGATATTAATTTTAATTGGTATCTTCATTCTATAAAATCGCTTAAGAATTGTTAATTGCTAATGTAAGTACATTTTCATATTTTACTTCGTATGGCTAATCTATAAATATTTTATCAGGTCTGATGAAGAAACAAATAAAGTTTCGAAAGGTTACGTAGCAATAAATCGTTTTATTTGATACATTGACCCAAATTCTGTGTTTATTATCAGTGAAATTATATACATATTAGAGTAAATTTGATCCAGTATTTTACACTTAAAGGAATTTTACTTAGAAGTATATATTATTATATTATATATTGTTTATGCTACATATTATAGAAGCCAATATTTTGAATTTTATTATTATTAAACCTGTATTCATCTCTAAAATAATAAATTTAATCTGTTTGTGTTGCAATTTTTACATTGACTAAAATATCAAATTATTATTCATTAACTGTCCTAATTTAAATTATAGGAAAAAATTAAACGCCGTGAATATTTATATTAGAATCAAAACGAAACAAATGAAATTGTTTCACCTTGTTCTGTAGATATGTATGTCTGCAAGTAGTTAGATTAATTACAATGGCAAAAATGTCGGGCAACAGGTTACTTTTAAAAACGACCCTGAACTAAATCACATTTACTGGCTGCAAAAGGTACACAGCACAACACACGTACAATGTATTATACAGAAGTATTTACTGTTGTTCCATTTAAATGGAAATTATTGTAAATAAACAATATTGGTTGTATTGATCTTGTTATAGATATTACTATTATACATACGTTTAATAACCAAACATAATTAGAAAGCTTTTATTATTGAATATATATAATAGTAGTAGCAAAAATTTAAAGGAATATGTTAAGTAGAAATAATTATACTTTCGCATATACCAAATCCAGTTTTCGATTGACTAATAAACAAAAGTGAATGTGCTGGTACTGATTCCTTTTGTTTGTTTTCTTCTCGTTTATATTTAATACGCTTTTGGCCCGTAAATGTCGTAAATTATAGGTTATTTATGATCCAATTTGAAACGAAATTAAGAGATTGACCACAAAGTTGTGGTAATCTAACGTAGTAATTTACACATACATAAATGATATTGCATAGAATGTTAGAGAGAATTCTCATTGTATTTGATGCTTAAAATTGATTAAGCACCTTCTTCGTTAGAATCTCAATTTTAATTTTTGTAAGTATTTAAAAGTGTATGACGTCATAAGCATAAATATAGTAACTATATTTCTATTATATTAAAACAAGTAATTAAGAGATTTAATTATTAAGAATATAGATAATACAGTTAAATATTAAAATTCTATGTTAATATTATAATTGAAAAGTTTGTTCGCGAGGATTCAAGGGTTTTTGTACGTGTCGATAGCACGTGTAAGTTTTTGTTCACGTATCAGTATACAGTGTGGTTCTCTAGGGAGAAATTAATATTAAACTTGATTATTTTTAGATAAGTTTTGATCGGTGTCATTTAGAGGATGTTTTCCATTCATTTGGCTGTCAATTTTCAATTAATGTTTTTACCTCCAGTATTTTTGTATAATACAGCATCTTTATACTTTGTAAAGATATATATTTTATTTTTTTTTATTTTTGTATTAAATATTCATTTTAATTTTTATCCTGCGTTTGTTTCATTTTAATTATTCTAATATTGCTGTTCTAACTTAACTTAAAAAAAATAAGTAAATACATTTTTGTGAACATTTCACTGGCGCTCAACTGATTTTATAGACACGTATTTCCTAAGTGGAACCCGAGAAGTTAGAAGTCTCATATTTGAAAATTCACCGACTGAGAAACCTAGTTGGGAAAACTAGTTGTGGATGGTGGCGTGCTAAATTTTCAAACCACTATTCATAGCAATATGTTAGTTATATTTACACAAACCAACTATTGTAAAAATCAAAAAGTGCATTTCTATTAAGCACGTTTAATAGGAATAAAAAAAAACACAAATTTGCATTGTAATGGTTCAATGCCAGAGCATTCTTTGGACACGATAATACTTAAAACCAAAAAAGCATACCTTTGAAGACGGACTCATCAAGCGATAAGCGATCAGATGTGACAAAAAAATGTATATATTTATATATGTAATTATGTAACAGTTTGAAATGAATTAAATACGAGGACTGCATACAAAAACAGGCCAGAAAATACAAAAAAAAAATTAAAATAAAATTTAATTTTAAGGTATTTCATGAGATCATTGTAAGTAATGGTGAACGTAAACGTGCGTTCTTTGGTATTTAGATTGTTAGTAATTTTTTATGGCTAAATTTTCTAAAGTAATTCTTTTATGAAAGTTATTTTCGTTGAATAAGCAATTTACACAGTTAAAATTGACATTGTGTTTGAAAGTACTGATATGAGATCCCAAAACACGCTTTTTTGAGTTTACCTTCAAATCACTGCGATGTTGGGTGCTGCGTTCACCCCATCTCTGGACTGTCTAACCTATATAATATTTGGAGCATTCATTTCATTTGACTGCATACACTATATGGTTTTTGTTGAAGAGAAGGTATCGGGCTCTTTAGTTTGGATAGAAATCTGCTTCCTGGAATAGCAGACGTAAAAACTATTTTGGACTGACGATTCCGGAAAAGAGTCTTGATTTTGTCAGTTTATTTAGGTTTGTATGGAAGACATTTTAGATACATTACTCCATGTTTGCATTGCTGTTGGTGTTGTTACTTATGGATGGTGGAATATTGTTAGTGCTTAATTTTGCGTATAAAAAGGAGGTGTCTTGATATTGTTTCACCTTTTAGAATCTGAATCGCTCTGAGAAGTGAATTACTCAAAGATAAACAAAAAATGAGGAAAACCTATGTAACGTAAATAGTATTCTGTTTATTAATTATATACCTTTTGAATAAAATAAAGTGCTATTTCATTTATTTTTGCTAGCCAATAAATAGTTTGTTATATCGCTACACGTTCTCTGTTTTATTGATCAATACATAAATTCTAATTATATTTTAAAGAGTCCAACAAAACCATTCAAATTTTAAATTAGAAATATATTTTATTAAAGTCAAAACAAATGGGTACGGTAACTAATATGTCGTCAATTCAATGTCTGCTGAAGTCTAAAATTATAAGAAAAATAAAAATTCGTTTTATAATCATTTGTTAATACGATAATTAATTAATGTAATCGTATAGGTACCTATTTACAATACAATTTATTAATATTATAATATACGTGATCGAATTCATAGGAAATCAATTTTTTATCATTATTTTGATTACCAGTTATTTACAGAACATATCAATTTTAATAATCTACCCTTAAACGATACAAAAAAAAATATGAGTATGTAATACAAACGCAAATAAATTTAAAATTGATTTAACTTAATGACCTTCATGGTGTGGTAACTTGGGAATTTAGTGAGCTCGCGAGCAGCCAACAACTTAAATCGATATAAAATATGAGATCACCGCAGATCGTTTTAGTTCTTGTAGTCTGCATAATGCGTACAAATTTATATACCCAACATGATCCTGCTGTTTAACCTGTCGCATAAATATCTCTGGTGTCATGCACCATAAATAAGCTTTTTAAAAAGTATCGTTTGATATTAATTTATTGATGGGTTTTAGAGCTTGTGTATATGTATGTACTATGTACGTGCTTGCATTTGCTTATATTTTTACCACTATCATACTCTCAATGCTTATTAATGACCCTATGCCGTGAAGTACAAAATTATTGATACAGGCAATAATTATTATGGGGATATTTACGCTTGTAAAATAAAATAAGACATAAATATAAATTAATGTAATAAGGTTTAGTAATTACTTCCATATTGTTCATCATACTTTATACGAGATTGTCTTTCACATACCATCACACTATATTTTCTCTGAGCTTTTATTCTTTTTTAGTGTTAGGTTTGCTCTCTATGTTCATTTTCTTCGCCTCTAGATATCTAGCGAATGAAGTTATTTGTCTAGAGGTCAAAGTTCTTATAAATATAACCTTTAGATATTTCGTTGCATGGTCATGTTCCTAGGTTAGATAAATAAGTGTTTTCATTTTTCATTGATCTGTCGTTAATATATTGGTGAAATCGGTGTTGACTAGTATGTCGTAATATTTATGGCTTCTGATAAAATTATTCAGTCCCAATAGAGATGATATATACAGGGTTACGCAAATGTATGAATAACAAAATATAGGTCTGATACTAACGGATTAAGTACAATTTATTTTATATACTCGATTTGGGGGTTAGTTGACCATCTAAAAATTTTTATTAATTGGTCCTCGTATTGTTAAATTTATAGTGTATTGTTTCTGGTTTTGATATTCTTGTGACGTTAGTTTTTCGGTACGTTTTTTTACGTATACCTATTTTTGAAAGGTTCATGTGAGACCATGTATCTATAGTTACCTTAATGCTTTAAATTCAAATTTAATCGACTTTAATATGTCTATGTACGTCAGTTCCATCTTTTAACTCTACATTCTGTGAGTATTTTGCTATTACTGTATATAATTTTGAATGTCTTGTTCATTTATCTTGTTGCATCTCCTGAAGAAGCAACAAACTTGTTGCGAAATATAGAGATCGAAAATAAATTAGTTTTAAGTGACAGACCGCTTGCTCGTTTTTAAATGATTATTAACCAATATAGTACGGTCGATAATTCTTGTAAGTTATATACAGGCTGTCTCACAAAAAACGCCCCAAGATGTAACTCTGTTATTTATATTTCGATTCTCATGAAATGAAATGGTTTGACGAGTACTATGTTTGAGGCTACATTTACTTTTTTGCAGCGCCATCTTCAATTCCTAGCGATTGTCAATTTTTTTTTTTCAAAATGCACGGTATATTTTTTTTGCATAAGTGAATAGAGATTTTTTTCCTGAATCCATTGATGTACAAACATTCATTTTAATTGTAAATTTAGAAAAGAAAATAATTAAAACACTTTCCAAACAGTAAATAAAGAACGATATCTTACATGTTAATTGGGTGTTAAGAAAGGTTATCTTATGAACCTGCTTTGAGAGTGAGGCAAATACTGCTGAGTTAACCGATGGCAATCAAAATCTAAATGTTATTGTATAGAGGTTATAATACAAGGGATTTGTTTTTCACTTATTAAGCGCGATATTTGAATTTTATTAAATTTTATTCAATATTTAAATTATTTTTTTTTATAATTATTATTTAATTGTACGTGAGGGGTTTATCACAATATATATATATATATATATATATATATATATATATATATATGAAAAAAAAACCACATCCGTCCAGAAACGTGCATATATTGATATTTCACTGTCGTTACAGATCGTCAGTACACGATATTCTAACATGGACATGATTTTATTTTTATACTTTCGTGTATATATACGAATTATATTGAATTTAATTGGAGTGAGAAATAGTAATTTTTCAAATCTCCTCTCACATGTAATTGTCGCTAAATTTGTGCAATTGATTCTACAATCTGACAAGATTACTCCTGCCGAAGAATGTAGACGCAAACACGTCGCGACGTTAGCCATCCACCTGTGCGGATAATGAAAATTGTGTGAAAAAAACCACATCCGTCCAGAAACGTGCATATATCGATATTTCACTGTCGTTACAGATCGTCAGTACTGACGATCTGTAACGACAGTTCGATCGTCAGTACTGACGATCTGTAACGACAGTGAAATATCGATATATGCACGTTTCTGGACGGATGTGGTTTTTTTCATACAATTTTCATTATCCGCACAGGTGGATGGCTAACGTCGCGACGTGTTTGCGTCTACATTCTTCGGCAGGAGTAATCTTGTCAGATTGTAGAATCAATTGCACAAATTTAGCGACAATTACATGTGAGAGGAGATTTGAAAAATTACTATTTCTCACTCCAATTAAATTATATATATACATATATATATATATATATATATATATATATATATATATATATATATATAATATATTATATATAATAATACCAACCTTCTTGATATCATATACATACATATTTTTTTAATTGAGTTTGTATAGTTTGTAACGTGCTCTTTAGCTCTAAGTAACTGTGCTGGCGAAACAATTGTCGTGTTACGATTAAATATTAAAAAGTGAAGATTTGAACCGTAGTTTTATTTCTATTTTATATAATATATTGTCGCCTTTAAGTAATTCACTTACAATGGTGATTCCTTGCTATTACATTAAAATTTTCTAATGAATACGTAATTAATTATGTGTCTATAATTTATATAAAATCCTCGCTACAAAAAGTAGTTTTCCATTGTGTTACATTTTTATTCTTCTGAATTAAAAAATAATATTGGTTAAGGATTTCAGAAACCTGTTTAATAAAAATTGCTTTAACGTAGTCCTCGGTAGTATAGTGGTCAGTATCCCCGCCTGTCACGCGGGAGACCGGGGTTCGATTCCCCGCCGGGGAGGATATTTTTTATTGATTATTTTTAAATAGCCACATATGTAATAATGAATATGCGTTAAAATAAAACTGTTGTCTGTAAAATATTATTGTACAAATGACAAAATATTAAGTACTGCAACCGTAAGAAAACGGAGAAAATTACAATGATTACTGTTCACCCTAGTTTGTTTCATTTTCGAAAAAAGAAAAATAATAATTTCAAAATTTTTTTCAAAATTATTTAAAATTGCTAATTCTTGGTTTCAACATTTTTTTTAATTATTCATTAAAAAATTCAACCAAAGCACTGTTATACCACATAACGTTGACAACATTTTCAAGTAGTAAAAAATATATTTTTTTAATTTACGAAAGCTTATTATTTATTACTTTACCTTAAAATTACGAGTACATTGTGGTTTTCATATACTCGTTCGTTGCGGACTGCTTTTGTCTTTCCTTGCACTTATTATGTGAATGACGTTTGTATTTTGTCTTTTTACAAATCGTGTTACAATATAAACAATTTTCTTAGGATTCTATCAGGTTATAAAGAAAATACGATAAAGGAGGGGGGGGGTATCTTTCAAATTATTAACAACAATTCACAGTGGCTTTATGCAGTTTACAAATCACTTCGAAATTTATTATACTACCGAAAGAATCATGTATTATTAATTGACTCTTTGCAAGTGGTTTAAAATACTTAACGAACAAGTAATGTTCTTTTATTAAAGTATTGCCTAATTGTATAAGACTTTCCGCCAAAAAAAATTTGGAAATAGTAACCGAAAACGAATACAAAACACATTGTTTTAATTACATGTCCGTTACTTCCTAGAAACACTTACTAATATTTGGGTTATAAGTCTATTTACATTAAAATTCAAATGTTCTTTCTCAATATTTCGTCAACGTATTAATGACTTTATTAGTACTAAAATTGCAATATACACTTTACTCTTATACTAACATATTAAAAAAAATAGAACTTACAGCTAGAAGTTAAACATTGGCAGTCTTATTAATTAATTTACACATAATTGTCACTAGTAACTCACAAATAAAATATTAACATTATATTTTTAAACAACTAAAACTGTAATGTTCATGTTTTATTTGTGAGGTGCTAGTGACAATTATGTGTTAATTAATTAATAAAACTGCCAACACTTAACTCCATCTGTAAGTTTTCTTTTTGGAATATATTAGTATAAGAGTAAAGTGTATAGTGCAATTTTATAGCTTCATCTGATGAAATCATTAATAAATTGACGAAATAAATTAAGAAATAATAAGCATCTATTGTCAAAGCTAAAACCTAAAATGGAAAAAATCGAGAAACGCATGTCATTTATAAAATACCATGTCACCACTGCGACAGTTACTACATAGGTGAGACTAAACAATATTTATACAAAAGAATACAAGCCCTCAAATACTGCAAAACAGACAAAACTGCTTTATTCAGACACAAACTGTAACGCGATCACCATTTCGATTTTGAAAACACACAGATAATCGGACACAATGAAAAGAGAAATTAAGGAAATGACTAATATTAAGCAAGAAAGAAATTAAATTAACAGCAGGAATGACATAAAAACTATAAGCAGTATATATTATAATTTAATAATGTAGAGTAGAGGTCTGCAATTTACCTTCATGAATATGTACACATGTATATATAGATCTTTATATATATGTGTACATACTGAACGTATAATTTATTAAAGTAATTTTAACTAATCGTAAAAAAAACCACGACATCACATATATAAATATGACAGTAATATGGTATCGTTTTTTATAATTTTATGTTTACATTTTTAAAAAACTCTTTGAAAAAGGCAATAATTGCCGAAACATGTAAGAGTAAAATTATTTTATATAAATAAATATTTATGCGTTATTTTTCCATCGCACATTACAGTATAACACAAGTAACTAAGAGCATATAGGGACAGTGTTTTAATAATTTTTTTCTTCTAAATTTAATCCAAACTGATGTATTGCACATCAATGGATTCAGGAAAAAAATATCTATTCAATTATGTAAAAAAATATATACCGTGCAATTTGAAAAAAAAATTGACAATCGCTACGAATTGAAGATGGCGCTCGAAAAAAGTAAATGTTGTAAACAACAAACATAGTTCTCATAAAACCATTTCATTTGGTACCTATCTCATGAAAATTGAAATATAAATAACAGTTACAGCTTGGGGCGTTTTTTGTGACAGCTGTATATATATATATATATATATATATATATATATATATATAATGTAGTGGATTGAAGATTGAGGGATGGATATTGTATGTATTGCTGAAGCCAAGATTTGAAGTTCAACGGATGGATTTGGTGAAGATATGTTTTAAGTTTGATTTTATTAATTTGTAACTATAGTAATCTCGATGTTATTTTTTGAATGAATTGAATTTTTTTTATTAAAAGACTGTTGCCTCAATAATTTTTCAGTGAATCCGAAATAAAAGACCCGAGATAAAACTGTTAAAATATTAATGTAAGTATCTCTAGCGATCTGGGTGGTGAGATCGTTATAATATAGGTACCGTATGTGTTAAATATCATTAGGCATAGAAAATCAATGTATGAGTACATACAATGTATACGTACATGAGAAAGCCAGTCCAATGCCAGCGAAGACTGCGACGACTGACGATTGGCTCCGATACCGATAGACTGGAAATTTTGCATTCAGTCTAGCTGCGGCCGTTACAGTTTGAAAGCGTACAAAAAAATTAATGTATAATGGCTCTTTATACACCCACTGAAAAGCTTCAGTTAGTAAAATGGTTTTACGCTGGCAAGTCTGCAATGGAGTGCATGAATTTGTTTGCGCTGACTTTTGCAGACCGTTCTGTACCTTGCAGACAAACAATTTATAATATTATAAATAAATTCGAAACTTGTTTCTGTCTCAATAACTGTACGAAATGCAAACCAAGAGAGGTATCACCACAAAAAATTGAGGAAAGAGAACGGCGGGATGTATTAATTTGTAGTATTGTGGAAATTGATAACACGAGATCACTAGAAGTGCTGCAGAGGAATTGGGTACAAGTAACACAACTATTTCACGTATTTGGAAACGTAATGGTTTAAAATGTTTCAAATATTCGAAAACTCAAGAAATATTTCCCGAGGACAATTTGCGGAGAATGGAGTTTTGTCAAGACGTTATGGAAAAGATACATCGAGATGAAAATTTCGTTAAAAATATTCTCTTCACCGATGAATCAACTTTTCCATTACATGGAAAGCACAATCCCTCTGTTCTTCGATATTGGGCTTCGGAAAATCAACACCGGCATTTTGCAAATCGCACTCAGTATCCTCAAAAACTAAACGTTTGGGCAGGTATTTTAGGTGACCATTCTATAGGCCCCTATTTTATTGATGGTATATTAAATGCCGACAAGTATCTCGAATTACTGAAAAATCAAATACTTCCCGCCATTCAAAACATAGGAATAAATCAGGAAATCTTTTGGTTTCAACATGATGGCTGTCCAGTGCATAATGCAGTGAGGGTAAAGGAATTTCTAGGAAATACTTTTCCTGACAGTATTTCCTAGAAATTCTATTACCCTCACTGCATTATGCACTGGCCCCCGTGATCTCCTGATCTATCTCCAAATGATTTCTTTTTGTGGGGATATCTAAAAAATATTGTTTATACTCATGAAGCTGGTAGAGCAGAAAATCTAGTTGCCTTGAGAGAAAAAATAACTGAGTTATTAGCATGTTAGCAAATGTAAGAGCTAATTTTTACGACCACCTAGGACAATTTCTTGCTGTGCAAGGAGGAATTTCTGAACCTCCTGTATAATTTATTATAATTTTTAGAATACTTTTTTATTTATTTTATTAGGATTATTCTTTAATTTTATTAGAATTATGCTTTTGTTTATGCGACGCATCGCAGCTTAAAAATTTCCTGCATCTACTGAAAGAAATAAGAAAAGCAAATCCCTTGCAATTCGTAAATGTTATTTTAGAACGCATTACAAGTACCTATGTCGACGGTCAAATGATTACTGCTAACTTGTATTTGCGAAACAATCGGAGACAATCGTTGCCGGTCGTCGCGGTCTTCTTTCCATATACATATACATCGTATGTACTCTATTATAAAAATTAACGTATGTTTCCTTTGTCGAAAAAAAAAGAAAATTAAACTTCTTCTAATTAAAAAACGTAATATTTAATCAAATACAAGTCAAGAAGAACCAAGTCAAAACTTATGTCAAGGCAAATGTAAAGTACATTAAGTAATGTTTCAGTATTTGTTATTTAATCATTATAATTGATATGAAATTATATGTTACTTACAACACAAAAGTGTTAGCGTTGTCATGCATCTACAAGTACTTATTAGAAAGAACTTTTTTACCTTTGCACCTAGAGCTGAACTAAATACTTGAAAATTACCTGGAACAAATAAGAAATATGTTAAAATTCAAACAGGGAACTGTTGGCATGCGGTCTTTATATTATAAATGAAAACAAAAAATTCTACATACTTTTCAAACACATTATTAATATATAAATAATATGTACCAAAAGTAGAGCGAAAAATTTGAAATTTAATTTCAATTAGGTACTTGAAAAATAAAAAAGAAAGCAGTCTTGCTTCATAATGGATATAATAAACCTTCTATTCCTATATCCATTCACTGACAATGAAAGAAAGATTTTATTTATTTATTTATTTACTGTCCAACAGAATTTCATATTCCAATAACAGCACAAATATATATTACAATATGACAAACACTTAGTAATAAAGTAATTATAACTCAATAATTCAATCGAAATTCATAATGAAAAGAAAATGTTTTACAAATATAAACATAAGATGAAAACAAAAGAAAAAAGTTCTACCAAAACCGCTAGATAGCAATCTCAATGACTTCAGTAAAGAGCATAATATTTATATCGCATGTGCCAGAGATCTCATTGAAACTGCTACACATGGCGAAAATGGAAGATGCGTAAACTATGTTGGTTTTAGCCGAGGTACAAGGAAAGATAACTGCAAAACCAAGTCAATGCAATCGATATTGTTGTGCACTAGATGATAACTTATCTACCATATATCTACCTACTTATCTACCTTTGCATATTTTTGTTTTTATACCAAATCAATAATGAGAAAATTACCATACTCAATGTAGTTGTGATATGTATACCATCACAAAACAAAGTTATAGAATTTTTGCATTAATTTCCTTTTATATTTTTCAGAAGATATTTAAAAAAAGAATATTTACAGCATTTTAAAATATTTCTTGAATTACAAGGCCTAAATGATCTATCTATAAACAATATTATGGCTTCAATAAAAAATAAAATAATTAGATCATTTAAACTTAATTAATTTATGCTTTTGTTTTACTTATTATGTGAACTTTCAATAAGCTCATGTTCGTGAAATTTTTACACTCTTGAATCTCAACCGCTCCAAATGCTCGCTCAAGGTATAATGGTCGTTGGTCTTCAATCGTGTTGAAATTGTTGAAATCGTTCCTTTTCGACGCCGATTGTGAGGCACGTTCTCGTTACACACGGGGTAGCGAGCAAGAACGGCTTCATGCACGAGCGGTATGATGGAACGTCCACGATTCGCGAGCGGACGTGATCGCGCCAAAGTAAACAAAGACAAACGACAGTCCAGAAGACGTTGTAGGTACTGGCGTACAGGTGTGCGACACCCCGATGTGTTAACAACGTTTTATTTCGTACGAACGACCGTCTGATCGGGCGGCAGCACGGCGGTAACTCTACGACCGACCTATTTGAGCACCTGTTTTATTGACGGGGTTAAAAGTCAGCCGCCGACCATTAATATTGCGACGCATGGTCATTAAATTTGTCTTACCCGATGGCATTACCTTTCTTTCATTCTTTCCTGTCGATTTGACAGCGTTTTTATTCATCTCAAAATCTATTTATTTATTTATTTCGTATGAGAAGCGATATAAATACAAAAAGGAACTAGCCAATATATTCAAGGCAACTTAAAAAAGATATAAAACCCTTTCTACAATTAATAATCGTATCGTGGACGTCACCTTTTCTGTGTCCCATGTTCAACACTGTGAATAGTGGTTTTAACTACTGAAGATGACAACTTAGTTGTTGAAGTGCGTATTTAGGATACGATTATTAATTGTAGTTAGGGGGTTTATACGTTTTTAAAGTTTTTACTTAACAACAGTCTCCTAAGAAAAACTTCGTATCCAAGGCAAGTTCAAAAATATATTCAAAGCAACTTAAAAAGATATAAAAAACCTTTACTTCAATTAGTAATCGTATCGTGGACGTCACCTTTTCTGTGTCCCATGTTCAACACTGTGAATAGTGGTTTTAACTACTGAAGATGACAACTTAGTTATTGAAGTGCGTATTTAGGATACGATTATTAATTGTAGTTAAGGGGATTATACGTTTTTAAAGTTTTTACTTAACAACAGTCTCCTAAGAAAAACTTCGTATCCCAGGCAAGTTCAAAAATATATGCAAAGCAACTTAAAAAAAGATATAAAACCTTTTACTTCAATTAATAATCGTATCGTGGGCGTCACCTTTTCTGTGTCCCATGCTCAACACTGTGAATAGTGGTTTTAACTACTGAAGATGACAACTTAGTTGTTGAAGTGCGTATTTAGGATACGATTATTAATTGTAGTTAAGGGGTTTATACGTTTTTCAGGTATTTACTTAACAACAGTCTCCTAAGAAAAACTTCGTATCCAAGGCAAGTTCAAAAATATATTCAAAGCAACTTAAAAAAAGGTATAAAACCCTTTACTTCAATTAATAATCGTATCGTGGACGTCACCTTTTCTGTGTCCCATGTTCAATACTGTGAATAGTAGTTTTACCCACTGAAGATGACAACTTAGTTGTTGAAGTACGTATTTAGGATACGATTAGTAATTGTAGTAAGTGGTTTTATGCCTCATCTAAGTTTTTACCTAACAATAGTCTTCGAAGAAGAATTTTATATCCAAGGCAAATTCAAAATAGAATACAAATCATAAGGCAGAATGCAACGATATTCTGCGCTATGGTGTATATATCGTCTTATCGGTCATGCGTGGGTAGAATTTTGTCGGCATCTGCATAGTGTGAACACAAGTTTGCGTGTGATCTTCGGACGCTTCCGTTGTAGCTATCTCGACGAGTCTAATTGACTGTTGCCGCTGCGTAATTTCATATCAATCATATCAAAACTTACACTGAAATAGGTGGCTTATATGGCGGCAAACAGAGTTTTATGTACTGCAATTTTATGTTTGGGTTGACTTTATTGACTAGGCCGAAGATCTATTGCCTTCCTCGAACATCTGAGGGTGAATAATTTTCCCGCTAATTTTCTTTGCGATATTTCTTCGTGTTTCGCTATTTCTAAAGCATAATTAACATCTGTAGGATTTTTGTCAATGGTTTTATAATTAATTGGCCATTGAGATTTGCCATGCGAGTCGCTAAATTAAAGGAAGTGGAAAATCTATTGAAAAATTTGAATCAGACCACGTGTTCCGGAAATCGCTTCGGGGACCACGTGTGAAACGGAAACGGCGCCATAGCAGGTTATCCTCGAGCAATATCAGCAAACTGTAAGGTAGATTTGGCCCTAATTACGCCGTGTCATCTGATCAATTATCACTCCACCCTGAGCTTCGTCAGACATATAACTAGTTATATGTCTGACGAAGCTCCAGCTGGAGCGAAACGATCGTTATTGTGTAAAGTAAAAAGTAGTGATATTCATTAAAATTTGTTTTATTTTATCCCGATAATGGTTCTAATGGAATTTCATCAAGTAAATGCTGAAACAAGTTACATTGTTTAGCTTACTTATTCTTATTATTATTATACATGTATTTTGTAAAATTTCGATTAAAATATTGATATAGTACATATTTGTGGTATCTTTAAATTTATATTGACATTATTTAATATTTTGACAATAATTTAGTTGTAATTATCACTTAAACTTTACATATTTTTGCATCTCATTTTGCAGGATCTCGCTCGCTACGCTCGCTCGTCCTGCAAACATTCCATTTCGTTACACAAAATAACCCATTTCATAACTGGTTACATAAATAGCTATTTTGGTATTTATGTACCGATGTGTTTAGATGCCGTATGCTAAATAAATAAATAAATAAATCCCTTACTTCGATAAAATTAATATTGGTTACATCAGTCCCGTCAGTTTGTTAATTAAAAAATCCCCAGACGTACGTATGCCATCGAATGCTAAAATTTCTTTGTGCACTTCAGCATTTTGTGACAGAAATACAGATATAACACGAACAATAGATTTTTGAAAACTTAGAAAGCATTTTATATTCTTCTGCCACATCAAACAAGAGCAAATGCAAATTTATGATAAGAGTTCAAATAATATTCAGCACACATCTTCAGCATTTAAGTAAATATCCGCTTTTTATTCAGACAGTGTAAAGACGAACATCTTTCACATCAGACTTTCGACGGCATTTAAACACTGCAAAAGATAGAAGAGTAACGATCGCGCAATAAAACTAAATGTCCGTTGCGCCGTTGCACGTGAAGAATCGCAATTTGTACGCGAACACCGATGGCACTCTCCCCCTGTTTCCTTTCCGCCCACAGGTAGAGATTCACGCACACAAGAGAAATAACGCGAAAAGGTTAGGAACCCAACGGGAATATTAAATCGATTTATAACTTCGATCTCGTATAATTGACGCGTGATGAATGGTTGTCATTACCCGCTTGAAATTAGAGGTTTGGAATTGTTGGCAGGCGGGTTGGCGAAACAGGTGACGAAGAGAGTATGAGGTAAGCAGCGGATTACATTTGCAAAACAATGATCCATTAAATGCTAAATAGGTATTGTGCTGCTTCTTAGCGTTTGTTATCTTTTTGGAAAGTGCGATACACTATTGCATCTTTAATGATGAATTTTCTCTGTTTAATATGACCGAGGCTACTGTCACCGTATTCGTATAAGTTTTAAGGCGTTGGATAGAAAACGTGTAGACGCAAGAAATTGGCTTTCACCGTTGTTTCTGCGAAAAATGTACGCGCAAATTTATTTCGTAAGTGGGACGTAAGACAAATTTAAAATTCAAATTTATAGCAAATAAGTTTATTATATAAAATGCGTTATATAATATGGTTATTCTGATTTACTAATAGAGCACTGGTAGTTTTATAACAAATAACCAGTTGAATGGGAATTAAAATAAAATTACATAAATAAGGTATTTGTTCGGTCAAAATAGATTTAATTTGTATTTTTAGTTTTATTTAAATATAATAAAATAGATGTAGTTGTATTTATTTTATGTATTTAATCATAGGTTTAAATTGTATAGTAATTGTAAATATAAAAGTGTATAGAAGAGTATATAGAAAGGTTTTGGAGTTTCCCATATATTTAATTTTGTTAATTACCTGTATCGTCAGGGGTATAACCTTCTTTAAAACCGTCCATTTACTAGTTGCAAAATGCTTATAATAGCATAAGTTTTATTGGCATATTTTCTGCATTATTCTTATATTTAATGTATTATATTTAGAGAACGGATGCAATTTCCATAAAACGCAATCGGCAATTGGAATTGTGTATAACGTCGCTCAGTACATCCCGGCGTAATTCAATGAAGTATTTGTTTGACTTACTCGGCCACCTGGTCTCGCAGCGATAACAATGGAGAACCCAGCTATTGTATTCGGAGAATATAGTGTTTTCAGTGGTGTCGTGTACGTAGAAAAATAAATAAGTTTATCGTATTTCGTAAGAGAAATAGCACGTACATTCCATTTCTTTTCATTTAAGCAACATCTTCCAATTATTTTCACGTACGTGTGCATAAAATTTCGTTATTTAATTTCGTTTATTTGGATCTAGAATATTCTTATTAGAAGCCATCTTTTAAATCAATACATATGGATAAGAGCCGACGAAACGGTGGATATGTTAGGACGCTGTGTGGTAAATGTTGTAGCTGGTGTACTACATCCAACTATTCCCTATAACGCATATGTAATAGCAACAAGTGTTATAAATAGAGTTGATGCGGAAACAGTTGCTGAAACCATTAAGGAGAATATGCAAAAAATGCTTCATTCGGACGCCACTTACAAAGAAAAAATACTTTTATTTGTCAGTGATAGTGCTGCGTATATGTTAAAAACAGGCAGACTATTGAAGAAAACATATCCTAATATGCTGCATATTACTTGTATAGCACATGCTCTCCACAGAATCTGTGAATATATCAGACATTTTTCCGGAAGTTGATAGACTTGTATCAGCTTTTAACAAAGTTTTCAGAAAAGCACCATTGAAAGTAGCACTTTTCAGGGAAAAATTTCCATGTCTGTCACTGCCTCCCACTCCAGTAATAACTAGATGGGAACATGGCTGGAAGCTACTAGTTATTTGAGAATTTCGATAGTCTAAAACATTTCGTAACACTGCTAAAGGAGGATGCTAGAAGTATTGGTGAGTGCAAGGAGCTCACACAAATCCCAAATTTAAAAAATCAGTTGTACTTTCTTCACGAACACTTTGGAAAATTGCCAAAACTAATCACTTATTTTGAAAATCGAAAGCTCAAATTAAATGACGGATTAAACATTAGATGTGGCTGTTAATAATTTGAAAAGTATTCCAAGTGACTTCGAATGTGGCCTTCGGCAAAAGTTTGAAGCAATTCTTAATAGAAATCCAGATTTAATTGCATTGCAGCAATTATGTATGGAGACAATTCCACAAAATCTAACGGCTAAATATGAAGAAAGAAAGGAATATTTCCAGTATGCACCTATAACCAGTTGCGATGTAGAAAGGACGTTTTCTATTTATAAGGATGTACTTAATTCAACGAGAACAAAATTGACAGAAGAAAACCTTGAGAAACTATTGCTAGTCAATATTAATACTCCTTTACTCAACTTGAACAACAAAATGAACAAATAAAAATATTCCAATAATAGAAATAAAATTAAAAACTTTAAAAATACAACATTTCAACAAATATATATGTATTTCGTAATTTTATAGATCACCGCCCGTTTGTTTTCCAATTATATAAATAAAATTAATTAATAAATATGTATTTCGTAATTTTATAGATCACCACCCGTTTGTTTTCCAATTATATAAATAAAATTAATTAATAAATATGTATTTCGTAATTTTAGATAGATAGATCACCACCCGTATGTTTTCCAATTATATAAATAAAATTAAAAACTTTATAAATACAACTTTTCAACAAATAAATATGTATTTCGTAATTTTATAGATCACCACCCGTTCGTTTTCCAATTATATAAATAAAATTAAATATTTTAGAAATACAGCCTTTCGCCAGTACTGCACTGGGATTTGCGTCATGTGGTAAGCGTGTCCGTTCTCTAATTATATTATTACGATAGGTTAGAGAGTTCGTTCGGTTTATTGCTGGTTTCCTGGATTCTTCGAATACTGGACGTTATCTCTAACCCACAGTTCAAGTTTAGATCTCAGCGATCTCACTACAGTTCCACCTTAGATCTCAGCGATATCACTAAAGTTCCTACTAAGATATCAGCGATCTCACTAGAAGAAAATATTATTTATTAGCCAGTTTCCCGGTCTTTACTATTAAGACTAGATTCCTGCATTTATATTAAGGTAACGGAACTCCAATTTAATTAATTAATTATCTAGTAAATATATTAGTGTTATTCAAAACTATTGCATTATTTCAACTCATATTTCAGTCGATACATACCGAAAACTTCCTTCAAACCAGGAGAAAACAATAGTATTGGTGAGGATACATTTACTTTTGTAATATTTTAATTTCAAACATTTTTTTATTTAACATAAACATAACATAAACACAACATTTCCAATTTTTTAAATATTTAACGTTCATTTTCGAATTTAAACCACTGTATAACATAATTTTATTATCCTATTCAAATTATAAAACTTTCTTCAGGTTCTAAGAAAGCGATATCCTTTACGTTTACGAATCTATTTATTGCTTTATACATTAGATCGCTGTTTTATTACCTAGAGCCATAGTGATTATTACGTTTCTCAAATATGTATAATAAATTTTATTACTTTAACAAGGACGATCCGGAACTATATACTTAGATTTATAACACCAATACTTAATTAGTAATTATATTTTATTATCTATTAGTTAAAATTAGATTTTTAAGACCCTATCGTAAACCTTGGATATTATGGTACAATTTACACGAATTAATAACATAGGAATCCCCGTTATGACGTCAAACAATACAATGTTTAACGAATACGCGGACTTAATTATGTAATAGTTTGTAGGGGTAGCGGTATTTTACCTACTTGTAACACAGCCTTAACACAACAGTCTCAATCGTAGCATCATAACTAGCAACAACAGAATGAAACAGTCGAACATCAAGACACACAATCTTACTATAAACATCAACATAACAATCATACTTTAACAAGAGACACCAGTCTCAACAGCAGTTTCATGTTAGTATAAGTCGTTGTAGATTCAAAAATAAATGTAAATAGTGTAAATAAATATATTTATTTACACACACGTTTATTCATTTAACAAACAGTCACCGAAGATTTAAAAAGTAAAGTGTATGCAGCTTCACAACCTGTGCACGGTGACGCAACATCAGAGCCTTGATTCTAGTAACTAGGGTGAAACATGTCCGCCAGAAACCGGATTCATCATAAATAGTTTGGTCTTCGAACTGCATCAATTTGGTCTTCGAGCCGCAATAATTCGGTTCTAAAAACCGACATCTGCAACAGGTATTATGTAACGTAGACATCACAAATATTGAATAACGATGTACCGAGTTACTATAAATGATTGAATCAAATATTGTATTAGGCTAACCTGATAAATTGGCTTTCCTGGTCAGCTTTGCTCTTCTGTTTTATTTATAGCTTTAAATTCTGTTAAGATATAATTGCCTGCTTTTTGGAATAAAGCAAGCCTTGGAAAATTAATGTTAGAATTGACATATTGCTTATTTCAGTACGATAGCATTTAAATAAATTAAATAGAGGATAAATAAGACCAAAACGTAATCAAAACGGGTAGTGCTTTGAATGACACTGTATAATACCTGATGCGTTACCAAATTCGATGCATAATGTCAATAGATCTTAGGTTAAAATTCTATAGTTATAGTTTAATTAAAATGAAAGCACTACGTACCAAATCAATTATGAATGTAATAAATGCTTTCTACATATACGACGCTAATTAATCGAATTTTTTATTGAAAAAAATATCGCTCTTATGCAGGATTCGAACCTGCGATCGAATCACGGAAAAAGCCTTAAATTGCATTTAGAATAGATAATATATTGTGCCCGCAGTTGGAAAATTTGTGCAAATCAATTGCATTTTCGCGAAGTTATGTCAATGAAATAATAATAATAATAGTAATAAAAAGTTTATTTTTTTTTTCCTTTACATCCATAACATAACAAAAATAAACGATAAAAAATTAAATAATAATAAAAAAAACAAATTCGCAGCTAATACAAAACAAAGTAGAGAAAAAAATGCTTTCTACATATACGACGCTAATTAATCGAATTTTTTACTGAAAAGAAAATTGGCCCTTATGCAGGATTCGAACCTACGTCCTCTGGTTTGCCGGACCACGTTCTTAACCCTTAAGCTATTAAGGGAAATATTTAATATGTATCTGAAGGAATTTTAGAGTATGTACGAGGAATAAAGGTTAGCATAAGTAAAGGAGTTGCCAATAATTTGGTGTCTATAAAGCTCAAATTAAACATTTCGATGGATATTTGGGTAATTAGTTTGAATTAATTAACAGTAAATTCGACATTGAGGTAAAATATTTATGTGATATATCTGTATGACTATGTAGAGACTCGCTTTCCGCTAAGAATTATAGAAGAAAGACATAATTGAATTAACGTCTAGCCTTGCCTAGAGGATCTTGACACTTTGGAGGGTCGAGCTCCCCTAGGCTAAGTGAGATACTCAAGTATGGTATTTTAAAAGATCAGAATCTAAGACCTAAAGACTTAAAAGCTATGTGTTTTATAAAATTCCTATGGTCATTTTTATTTAGGTGAAATCACAAAATATAGTCAGACTTAGGTTACATGATTTATAAATATTTAAAATATTATACAATAAAAGCATTTTAACAGTTAACATTTTATTGTATCATTTCTTGAAATTTACATTGGATGCTAGGCATAGTTTCTTAGAACCTAATAATAACCCTGAGACACACATAAGATATTTAAGAATCTAGAGCAGCGATGCACATACCGCGGCCCGTGGGCCGCATGCGCCCCACTGTCGATATTTATGCGGCCCGCTAACGAATTTTAAAAATTGTTCGAAAAACTACAAAAGTAGGTAAAAATCCATTCAAATCAATGTTTCTTAACTTTTTATTTTATTCTAACTTTTGTAATTGTTAGTAAGATATGTATCTTTAAGTACCTACTACTTTCTTGTTCGGGTTTACTACGTAGGACAGGTATGCTCCTCGTCGTTCCAAGCATATTGTTACGAGACTAGAAATCTGTTGAACCAACTAGATTACTCGAAGATTCGCGAAACACGTCGGTATTATCCCTGAACAATGTGGTAGGTTCTCGCTGTTAGGTAACTCGTATAAATACAACGCATCGCCCGCTATCGAGGCAGTTAAGTTTTAACTACGGACAAGCGAACGTTATTTTGTTTGAATTGTAATCTGTGAAGAATAAATATTTCGTCGTTCGAACTTGGCATCTACCTACGTAACAATATAATATCAATTTTGATATGGATAAATCAGGCCCCAGTAAAAACGTAGTCGTAAGGTTGAAGATGAAAATCGACAGTTTCAAGATATTTGGACCGAAAAATACTTTTTTATTTCATCGCCTAACAAAAGTGTCTGAGTAGTGATTCTATTCCGAAGGAATATAATGTGAAAAGGCATTATGAAAGTCAGCATCATACTTTTACCAAATTAACCAGCGAAAATCGAACGCAAAAAATTTCCACTTTACAAAGGGAACTAATAGGCCAGCAAGCTATGTTTACAAAACCAATTCAAGATGGTGAAACAGCTACTGAAGTTAGCTCTGAAATATCTCGAATAATAGCGAAAACTTGTCGGCATTTTAAAGATGGTGAATTTGTTAAGCGGTGTTTAGATATCGCCGCAAAACAATGTGTCCAAAAGATGCAAAGAGGTTTGAGATGATACAACTAAATCGGATGACTGTTCAAAGAGGACTTACCACATTAGCAGCTAATATAGAAGAGCAATTAGCTACGAAATCGAAAAGTTTTGAGTATTTTTCTATAGCATTCGACGAATCTACAGATATAAGTTCCACTGCTCAACTCTTAATATTTTTGCGAGGTGTCACGCAAAATTTTGAAGTGAGTGAAGAACTGATTGGTATGAGTTCTTCGACAAGTCAAACCAAGGGGAGTGACATGCTCAAAGCTCTTCTGGAAAAGTGTTCTATAATGATTTGGATTTAACGAAATTATCTGGAATTACGACTGACGAAGCACCTTCAATGTTTGGAAGAAAATCTGGGATAATTATGTTAAAAGAGTATTTACAAACTAAAAACATAGATACCAAGGAATTAATGCAGTTTCATTGTACGAGTATTATACATCAAGAGGCCCTCTGTTCAAAATTATTGGGATTTGAAGATGTGATGAAAGTTGTAGTATATACTGTAAACTTTATAAAATCACGAGATCTCAATCACCGACAATTCACACAATTTCTCGAGGATATTTAAAGCGAATATGGTGATCTCCTGTTTTACAATGAAGTAAGGTGGCTAAGTCGTGGGTTGTCACTAGAGCGAGAGCGAGATCAAAATATTTCTGGCGGAAAAGAAAAAGGACGTCTCCGAACTCCACAACCCTGATTGGCTGTGTGACTTAACGCGTCTTGTGGACATCACAAATCACTTGAATGTATTAATACAAGCTTTTCGTGTTCGTTTTCTAGACTTCAAATTTTCAGCAATCCTTTCAAAATTTCACCAGAAAATGCACCGGAATCAATCCAGCTAGAATTGATAGACATGCAAAATGATAATAATAATAATAATAATAATAATAATAATAATAATAATAATAATAATAATATTAATAGTTTATTAAGCGCCCAACAGCAAAGCCAAATATAGGCACAAAGAAAATGTATCGTACATGAATAAATTTACAAAAACAAACAAACAAAAATATATCCAATACACAGTTAACTTAAATCCAAAAAAAGAAAAAGAAGAAAATCAAACTTTAAACTCTAAACTTCGGTTCAAAAAATATGTCACTAAAGTATTTATTCCCACATCTACACATTTGATAAATCGGACTCCTTACCAATGCATTAGTCCGGCACACGGGATAGGCAAAAGTTGCAGAATTGCGAGACGCAAACTGAGGCACAGCAAAACACAGTCTTCCAAGTATCGAAGGACAATCGATGTTATTATGCACAACACTGCGTAGAAAGTTAGCACAGGTTACTTCGCGCCGGACATCCAGCAGCACCAAATCATGTTCCCTGAGAAGTAGGTTATTGTCAGTATTTCTAGGAGGATAATCACCAATCGTTTTAAAAGTAAGATACTTCAAAACACGACGCTGAACACTCTCCACATTCAGTTTATGATGATGATTCAATCTATAGATGGGATGCCAGACTATTGAAGCGTATTCCAATTTACAATTCAATGATGATAATTTACGAAACAAGTTTAATGAAGGTAATTTACTCAACTTTTACCGTTGCGTTCACAAAACCGCTTATAAAGAGTTGCGAATAAATGCATTGAAATGCGCAAGCTTATTTGGATCGTCGTATATTTGTTAGCAAACGATTTCAGTGATGAAACTTAACAAAACAAAAAATCGAAACCGTCTGGCAAATGAAAATCTGGAAGCAATTTTACGTGTGGCGACAAGTAATGTGGAGTCAAACAAAATTGTTAGGTCAATGCAATGTTATGCATCAAGATAATAAAACATGAAATATTTGTGTTAATAAATATTCTTTGTAGTGTCCCGTCCTTGGCTTATAATTTTCCCGAGCGGCACCTGTTCCCTATAAGTCTGTACATCCCGGATCTAGAGAGATATATGCGTGAGTGGCGGTCCACACAACAATTATATATACTTCAACAAGATCAAGTAGAACTCATAGCAATATGTTACAATCGAAAGTTTTCATGCAGCACAAGTCGCAATCAGCCGAATGGTCTGTTTGTTCACGCCAAATCATAGGTCGTGCTCATGGTATAAGCGCTTTTCTTACCGTTTGACCAGCCCCTCAGAGTAACAGCACAGCGTGCACAGCAAATGTGGGAGCCCATGGCCTGTCTTGATGTTCAATGGTCAAGCCAAAATAGTGAAAATATAACTTTTTCATTAAAGATATAATATTCCGCTTATGCTGGTGGGTAGTGATTTCTCCACACATATATCAGAAACTGTTTGGATTATTTATACACGTACGCGACATTAAGAAATAAAAAGACGTTCAGCTTTCACAAACCGATTTATATTACATCGAAAGGGCCGTGTGTAGCTCTTTATATATCCACATAGCCAGATATCTACCAATTCTTAATTTGATTGGTTCCAGAGCAAAAATGTGTGTGGTTTAAATTCTTCGACGTAGGAAACATGCAAGATGTTCAAACATGTCCACTGAATGTTCGACAGAATAATATTTTTAGTAGCATCTCTCTTATATGAAAGTAACTTTTGAAAATATTTCAAAATTCTAAAGTGATGGAGCAAATTTTAAATCAGATTTCGAATTAGCATGACAAAAGACATAGAGTCCACGTATTGGTGTATAGGAAAACCAACCTGTGTTGACCAGTGTAATTATAAAGTATAACAAGCGCCAATTAAGTTGGCGCTAGGAGGGGGTGCGCAGAAGCCGTTTTTAAAAACGTCCACCCCCACTACTCAAGTAATTGTCAGATTACATTTGTCATTGACGTTTGACGGAACATAATGTCTTTGCTAGGGGAACTTAAAGTGATACACACTCAGAGGTTAGAATTATCTGACATTTATTGTAAAACTAAATACAAATCTCCCCACTACTTCTAATCCTGCGCGAACTTACCCCTCCTCGCGCCAACTTAATTGGCGTTTGCTGTAGCAATGAAAATCATCTTCGATCGCATGGTATATAATACTATAACACTGGCCTACAACCATTTTGGTGCTGGAGATTTTAGACCCGATTTTAAGTATGTCTTACATGGCGATATCAAAAATTTTACCCGTTTTCTTCTGTCAGCTCTAGTTCCCGAGAACAAAAAAAAACACAATTCACGAAAAAATATATATTTTATTGACATTAAACATCAAGAAATTGTCTTTTGAGTGATTTTCCAGAATGAAACTGACTCGGGCAATCTCGCATGATTCCCCAGCAATAGTCAGCCATCATTTGACTGTCCCACCTTCCTTGGTATCTATTCTCCATTGTTTTTAGGTCTTGGTGGAAACGTTCCCCTTGTTCTTCGCTTAGATCTCCTAAATTGTGTTGGAAATTATGTAGATGACTATTGAGATAGTGTAATTTTATACTCATATTACAGCCTAAATCTTAGAATCGCACCAGCATTTCCTCTACTAGTTCTACATAGTTGTCAGCCTTATGATTTCCGAGGAAATTTTGTGCAACTGCTACAAAAGATTGCCAGGCAAGCCTCTCCACATCATTCATACAAGTCTCAAAATTAGTTGTGTCTTTCATCAATTTACGTATTTGAGGTCCATCAAAGATACCTGCTTTTAGTTTTTCAGTACTTAAACCAGGAAATTTGTGAGAAATAAACTGGAAACATTGCCCATTTCTATCGAGAGCCTTAACAAATTACTTCATTAGCCCTAATTTTATATGCAATGGCGGAAGAATGATTTTTTCTCTTGAAACTAAGGGTTCATTTATAACATTTCTTTCCCCAACAACAAGAGCATCTCTCACAGGCCAATTTTTTGCAGTCCAATGACGTGATTTAGCTCGACTGTCCCAGAGACAAATAAAACATGGGTATTTAGTATAACCACTCTGTTGACCCAATAAAAAATTAACCATCTTCAAGTCGACGCAGATCACCCAGTTATGTTCAATATATTTTATTTTTTGTAAAAGATTTGAAATTACCTCATATTCTTCTTTTACACATGTTGAGTGAGCAATTGGAACGGGAGCATATTTATTTCCAATATGTAGAAGAACTGCTTTTAGACTTCGTTTACTACTGTCAATAAAGAGACGCCATTCATTCGGCTGATAGATAGTTAAACCCATGAAAGCCAGCAAACCACTCACATTACAGCAATACACAAAATTTTCATCAGATGAAAAAAACTTCAATAACTTTCCCTCTCTCGTGCGATATGTAGACACTCGAACATCTGAGGAAAGACAATTTTTTTCTTTTAATCTTGACGCTAGTAACTCAGCACGTTCCTTCGAAAGATCTAAGTCTCTGATGAGGTCACTAAGCTCATTCTGCGAAAATGGCTTAGGATCTGATGTTATTCCGCAGTATTGAAAGTCATCATCTACTTGGGAAGAAATAGGTATTTCAGCTTCATCCTCCTGAGATCACTGCACTACCTGGTGAAAAGTTGGTATTGGAACATTTTCTGAATGAGGAACAGGTCTTTGTACTGAAGAAATATTTGGGTATTTCCATTTATGGCGATTGTTTTTGTTGATGCCCACTATATTAATCATACAAAAGTAACAGTCGTCATAATGATTGTTTTGTTCTCGCCATATCATAGGCACTCCAAACTTCAAAGACTAACGTTTCCCTCTCTCCCATTGTCGCAAATGTTCAACGCATATTTTACAAACACTATGAGGCACCAACACTTTATCTTGGTGTAGAATTTCAATACCGAAGTAAGCAAAATAGAAACGACGCACTGTGTTTGTAATCGACTTACGCTGATTTTTCAGTATGTATTCACCACAAACATAACAAAATATATCAGGATCGTTAACACAACGTCTGGACGTACTAGCCATAATGAAATAGTAACACAAACTTTATCGATGATATTGTAATAATGACTAGTTACGAACAAGACCATAACAAGACCGACAACAATTCACAATGAGGGTAGTAGGTAAACTAGAGCTGATGAGTTAAAATGACGTATGTCAATATACTGTACATTACCTACTTTATCGACAATTCAAACAAACAGAGATGCACCAAAAAAAAAATTTCTTTTGTAGGCCTGTGTAATAGTTACCTATATTTTACATATATGCAAAACAACAAGTCTTCATTAAATAAAACCTTTCAAATGATCCGTATAATTCAATCAATTTTTACGGTTAATGTGTTCATTTATCAATTACAATCCGAAATTACAACTTGATAAACACAGTACGAAAAAAAAAAGAATAAAACCAGTCGAAAATATACATAAGTATACACGACAAAACTAAACGTCGAAACTTCACATGAAATTAAGCAATTGTAGATAATTTAATCAGGTGTAACGAATCAACGACCAAAACAATTTTCTTCTTTCTTTGTTCGTTACGTGCTTCTGTAACCAAGGCAGATATATATATATTTTTTTATTTTAGACGTTTTCAATTGAACGATAGAAAAAGAAATAGAAGGAAGATCATCTTTAGCTATTAACAACGTCTCGCAATTACACCAGCTAGGCAAAAAGAAGAGAAAATGAAAACGGAAAAAAGACGGAAGAAGGAGAAGAAACTGGTAGAAAAAAAAATTAAATTGACTAGAAATGCTCGAATAAGTGACGCACAATTAATAACTGACGATTGAAACGTAGTGGAACATTAGAAACATTAAATCATTTAATACTAAATAATAGTCGAGGCATGAACATGAAACTGGTTTACAATTGGCTACAATAAATTACTAATAGGTCGTTAAAGTTGACGGTTATTGTGACCTCTACATAAAAACGCATAATCTATAATAACACTACACTATTTTAATGTCTATCTATACAGTGACGGGCAAAAGTGTGGAACCATGTCAATATTTGTCAAGTTAGTAAAAATATTGAAATAAAATTTTAGACATAAAGATTTGCAACGAGGAGCCATCATTTAAAATGTTTTAAGTATACAAGCAATTCAAGAAAAGAGCGACGTACTAAAATTATACTTTTTCAAATGGAATACACTATATTTTTGACATTTTAATATTCTCTTCTATAGCACGATTTTATCAATCTATAAAACTTGTGGTCTAAAATATTTTTTATTTATTAATTTGTAAGAAAAACAAAAAGAAATCTGAAACAGACAGAAACAAGAAAAATTTCTAACCACAATATAAATCAATAAACTCTTAATACGTATTTCGGCAACTAAGTGGCCGTCTTCAGTAGAACAATACGAATAAGAAAATTAGTGTTAAACGTAGCATCTTTGATTAAGGTACAACCTTTGAAGATATATTCTTCATCAAATCACTAGTGGAATAATACTGACTCTGTTGTACTCTTTTAATTGAGAAGTCATGGTGATCCGAATTGGCGAAGACTGTGGCTATAAATTTGAAACAGACAGAAACAAGAAAAATTTCTAACCACAATATAAATTAATAAACTCTTAATTCGTATTTCGGCAACTAAGTGCTCATCTTCAGTAGAACAATACGAATAAGAAAATTAGTGTTAGACGTAGCATCTTTGATTAAGGTACAACCATTGAAGATACAATCTTCACCAAATCACTAGTGGAATAATACTGACTCTATTGTACTCCTTTGACTAAGAAGTCATGGTGATCCGAAGACCGTGGCTAGAAATCTGAAACAGACAAAAGCAAGAAAAATTCCTAACTACAAAATAAATCAATAAACTATCAATGCGTTTTTCGGCAACTAAGTTGCCTTCTTCAGTAGAGCAATATGAAAAAGAAAAATAGTGTTAAATATAGTGTCTTTGATTAAGGCATAATCTTTGAAGATATGCTCTTCACCAAATCGCCAGTGTGACAAAACTCTACCAATCCAGAAAAAAAATCCTAATTTATGAAATTTGTATAATGGGTGTCATCTATTTCCTGACAATAAGCATCGAAACTGTTACCTTCTGTCTGTAAATTCGTTTGTAAACCTCGTTGGTTAAATGCTTCATATTTATTCAATACTTCTTTCAGCCAAATCTTGGAAGTTTCTAGGTTGGTTAATATACACTTTCAACATTAATCCTTATGTGCGCACCTAACTTATTCTACCTTGATGCGCGCCCGGGATACTCAGGTATCAACCTCCAGTTTTAACTACTCTTTGAGTTCAGATGTGAACAGAATCATTATAAATCGTAAAATGTATCAACTGACAGAAAATTTAATTATTGATAAGCAACTTTATCCTTATCGTGGACACACGAAGTTCACTCAATATATTTCCTCTAAGCCGGCTAAATACGGCATCATAGTATGGTTGATTTGCGACGCAGAAAATTCATATCCTTCGTCAGGAATTATACCGTGTGTCCTAATTTCGATGCTAACCATTGGTATCTCGGTTATTAGAAGATATAGAACAACGGTTAAATGGGGAATGTTTTGCAGAATTCAATACTCGCGGCAAATCTCATTTCAAATTTGATCTAACTTTTTAAATTTTTAAAATATTTTGAAAAATCAAAAATTTGCCGATTTCGTTATTCCTCAATAACTCGACAACGCTTAGTCTGACCTCTTTTAAAGTTTTATATTGTTGAGACACTTTTTTAAAACAAATTATTTGATACAAACAGAAACCCCCGATTGTCATTTGTTTTTAAGTTATTACCACTATCTTTTGTTTTCCATATGGCGGCCATATTGGATTTTGGGTTTGTTAGGTAGTCCTCAAAATGTGCTTTTCAACGATGTATAACATGCCTGAAAAATTTTTATTTATAGGGAAAATATTAATAAAAACGTAAATTAATCTTTAATATGAAATTAGTAGGCTGAAAAATTAAACACCAATGTCAAATGAAAGTGAAAAGATATTCTAAGTATAGCAAACGCCAATTAAGTTGGCGCGAGGAGGGGTAAGTTCGCGCAGGATTAAAAGTAGTGGGGAGATTTGTATTTGGTTTTACATCAAATGTCAGATAATTCTAACCTCTGAGCGTGTATCACTAGCAAAGACATTAGGTTCCGTCAAACGTCATTGACAAATGTATTCTGACAATGAAACAAAACGATAACCTGTCAAAGTACAATTAGTGCTGCAGAGATAAGTTAATTAAAACTACTTGTAGTTAGTGATAAGTAATTATTGTCAAGTATTAAGATTTATAAGTATTGGTAATGGCACATACATATTCAAACGAAGAAAAAGTTGATATGTTGGAAGTGTATTTCAAGGCAAATAGAAACACTAAAAATGCGTGCACGAGTTATGCAGAGCGTTTTCCAGAAAGACAACAGCCACACAGGACAATTTTTAGAAGACTAGTTAGCAAATTAAAGAACTTTGGAAGCTTCGAACGAAAACGAGCTAACTATGAAGTTAATGATGCTGATACACGTCTAAATAATATTTTGCAGAACGTTAGGAACAATCCCAGCACATCAGTTCGTCGTGTGACACGAGAAACAGGGATTTCAAAATCTACTGTTCACAGAACCTTGACGAAAAACAAGTATCACCCTTACAAACCAACAATTGTACAAGGTTTAAGTGATAATGACAATCTCCGACGATTACAGTTTAGCAGGTGGTACCTTCAAAAATGTGAATATGACGCTAATTTTCCTAGGAAAATACTATGGACAGATGAAACACGATTTACCAATTGTGGAGTGTTCAATAGGAATAACTATCATCATTGGTATACTGAAAATCCACATTTGGTAAATCAAAGAAGATTTAAAGTTCGATTTGGTTTTAATGTCTGGTGCGGTTTAATTGGTATGACATTTTGTTTACGTTTTTTTATTGGTTTTTAAACTCTTTTTTTCGTTTTAGATAATCAGTTAATAGGTCCTTTCATCTTTGATTACAATTTAACTGGTAACAGATATTTGGAGCTACTAACAAACGAGATAATGCCTGCTTTGAGGCAAATTATTAATCCCGAGAACATGCAAATCATCTGGTTCCAGCAAGATGGTTGCCCGGTCCATAACACTCGTAACGTGTAACATTTTTTGAGAGAAAACTTTAATGAGAGAGTGATTTCAAATAATGGACCCGTGCAATTGCCTGCGAGATCACCCGACCTTACCCTGCTTGACTTTTATTTATGGGGTACCACTAAAAACAAAGTATTTGATTTTGAACCGCCAGAAACTCGGGAAATTTTAGAACAAAGAGTACTAGATGTGCTACGATCAGTAAACGGAAACACGCTACGTAGAGTTTGTAACTCTACTCGAACAAGGTGTCAAAATTGTGTGGAACAGAATGGTCGTCATATTGAACAATTTCTTTAAGTGAATGTGAACTTTAAGTTCTGTATCTTTACTTTTTATTTCTATAATTTTTTTATCGTTTCGTTTGTTTACAGTATTACTTAGAATATCTTTTCACTTTCATTTGACATTGGTGTTTAATTTTTCAGCCTACTAATTTCATATTAAAGATTAATTTACGTTTTTATTAATATTTTCTTTATAAATAAAAATTTTTCAGGCATGTTATACATCGTTGAAAAGCACATTTTGAGGACTACCTAACAAACCCAAAATCCAATATGGCCGCAATATGAAAAACAAAAGATAGTGGTAATAACTTAAAAACAAATGACAATCGGGGGTTTCTGTTTGTATCAAATAATTTGTTTTAAAAAAGTGTCTGAACAATGTAAATCTTTAAAAGAGGTCAGACTAAGCGTTATCGAGTTATTGAGGAATAACGAAATCGGCAAATTTTTGATTTTTCTAAATATTTTAAAAATTTAAAAAGTTAGGTCAAATTTGAAATGAGATTTGCCGCGAGTATTGAATTCTGCAAAACATTCCCCATTTAACCGTTGTTCTATATCTTCTAATAACCGAGATACCAATGGTGAGCATCGAAATTGGGACACACGGTATATACGGGTAAAGTTGGCAACGTTCGTGAAAAGAATCAAATAGAGAGAGTTGTGAGTGAACTTGCAGCTCCATTCAAAAGGAGCGGCGGATATATTACGATGGACAATTATTTCACTTCTCTACCTCTCGCTATACAATTACTGTCTTCGAAATTGACAATTACCGGTACTTTGAGAACAAACAAACCGTAAGCAATGGCTGCTAAATCTAGAGGAGAAATATTTTCTCTCTTTGCTTTTCACGAACGCAACGTTGCACTTTGCTCTTACGTGCAAAAAAAAAAACAAAGCTGTAATTCTACTTTCTACAATGCATTGCGATGCTGCTGTCAACAACGGTGCAAAAAGCAAACCATGTATGATTGAATATTATAATAAGTATAAGACTGGCGTCGGCACAATGGACCAAATGGTGACACGATACACCGCGCATAGGCGCACTCAGAGGTGGCTTCTTGCACTTTTCTTCAACATCATTGATGTCGGCGCTCTTGCAGCATATATTATTTATTATGAAATTAATAGTATGCTTATGAGAAGAACAAATAAACGTCGTACTTTCTTGCATCAATTGAGCGATGAACTTGCAAAACCAGTGATTGAGGATCGCTCTTTGAATAATCAAATCACGCAAAATCATTCGACGAGACTCGCGATCGAAAGCGTGGTAGGATCCCCGAGCACTGCTTCCACTTCTGCTGCAAGAGAAGCTGAACCTCGCGATAGATCTGGCAGAAAAATAGTTACCGGCTCATGCCATATTTGTTATAAATTAACCATAAAAAGGCGTAGGTAAACTCGTAAAAGCTGTAAAAATTACGAGAGACAAAAGTTAGATGTATAGACTGCGAGAAATAAATAAATTTTTATTATATTTACACTATAAGTTATTGTATTTGTTTATTTATTAACCAATATTACCCCAATGGAACATTTATTAATACATATTAACATTGATTTACAGATGAATATATCAAATTTTTCTCTAGTGGATACCCTGGGTGCCCCCTGGGACTAACGTTACTTCAGTTACTTACTTAGTTCATTTTCTTATTGCAAAAAAATATAGCCATCTATCTATAGGGATCTCTTCATAAAGAGTTAAACTTCCTAGATCTGGAGGCTCAGATCGAAAAAAAAATTTTTCAAAAAGTTATAAGTAAAAATGTGACGAGGTGGGTACCCGGGTGCGCACATAAGGTTTAAATAACTCCCCAAGAAATAATCTGGTGGAGTAGGATCAGGAAAACTTGTAGACCGTTTAATTTCACTGCTTCTTCCAAACCATTTGCGGGCGAAAATTTGTTCTAATCTATCTAGGAGTTCCCATCCTACTGAAACTAGATATTATTTGAAAGTTGGCCATTTTCCTCTAATGCCAGAATTATCTGGTTATTTAAAATTCTAAATACCTTCCATCATTTAGAGTTTAGAGAGTAAAGGAAAGGCTTTATTTTTCTGTTACTACAAATACCAGCCCAAACGTTAAGCTTTCTAGGGTTCTGTGCCCAATAGCGACAATGACGTCTGTGAATAGTGCCGTTCAAATAAAAGCTTGCCTCGATTGCTTCTGAGCTTGCGGGCTGAAACCGCGTCTCTGACAGTGCTTCTTCCTTCTTTGCCGAAGTTTTGTTCACTATTCCAAGGAACATCGTCAAGGCTACTACTAATACTGCTGCAGCCCTGTAGATGTCTCTTGCAACAGTGTACGAAACGTCGGCCATGAAAGAAACAGTACAAGGACGCGGTATTAGCCCGGAAGTTCAAAAGCAATCATGCACAACTACTGTGGAAGTCTACAAGACAAGAAAAGGTTGCTTTCTTCAAAAATACTACATTATTTACAAAATTTGTATAACGATTACAAATGCTCATCATTGTTACACAAAACTGTTGTCTTCTGTCGAAATCATCATAAGATAGTTCTTGAACGAGGCGAATTTTATAAAGATGGTATTTTTCTTTATTAAGAATTCGTCCTACTGATTGACGACTAATATCATGCCTTCGCGTTAGGCTTTGTAAATAACGATTTTCTTCTAAAAATATGTCAATATCTTGTACTTTATCCTTATTTGTAGCAGATTTTACACGTCCAATTTTTTTGCTAATTGCGCACACTGCCGTCTATGTTATACCCCTGAAGGTTTGGTAATAAGAGAATGTGAAATTGGCGGTCGATTGAAATTTATAGTATTGAAAAGGTAACAAATTTCTTAATGAGTTGTTGCCCTACGCCAAATCAAATAATCGTTAGTATTAGTATTCCTTCTAATTCATTTAATTCAACCATTGTTGACAAACAACAATCATTTAATGACTCTTTTATTACACTAAATGTCACATACTACTAGATCTCGCGATAAAATACTCTGCTTTTTAATAAGAGAGACAAACCACCTTAACCTGCATCACATTATTCATATTTAACAGCAATTTTGGCGGTAAATTTAAATGATAAATTGATCAATCTAGGTTTGATTATTTGAAAAAGGACGGCTAGTTGAATTTATGCGCAGTGCTATTGTTAAAAATTATAATATATTATTATAAATTGATAATACAGGCCTGCATAAAATTTGTGATGACGTGCTTTTTGTTTGTTAAGCTCAGTTTTTATATAGCAATAACTAATTAAAATACAGTTGGTCCCAACCACCCACAGATTTTTTTTTGCACAAAAGGAAAAGAAAAAAAATATAAAAAAAATCTTATAATAGACGTTTTAATACATTTTAAAATTAATGTACTACTTCAAATTCTAGGTATTAACCCAAAAATGATTTTCTGTTGTGGTTTTAAAGAAATTTGTTAAATAGGCTCTCATTACCTGATGTAAATCTTTTATTATATGTATTAATTTTGGACAAGATTTCCGGGAATTTTTACCTGCTAAATCCTATTTATTATGCTTTCAATTTATTAGTACTGCGAAGAAGGATTTCAAGTTTATCACTAAACAAAATGTATATTTTAATGTCATTTACTTCATTATAGCTGTGAGTGTCGATCAGAAAACAAGTAAAATTAATTTGTCTTTAGTGTAGTGCTTGGTATTTGATAAATAAACATTGCTTAAAAATATGTCTAGCCGGGGTTGCAAAAACAAACCAGATGATTTCTGTTATATTTGTGGATATTTCGTCTTGAAAAAGTTTAAGAGACCAATTGGTGAATTTGTGAAAAATGCATATTATGCTTATTTCAAAATCAAATTAGGAGATCAAGATAAAGATTGGGCACCGCACGTTGTTTGTAAGGTATGTGAAGAAGGTTTAAGACATTGGACCAAAGGGAATAGAAAAAGCCTTCCTTTTGGAATACCGATGGTTTGGAGAGAACCGCAAAATCATGATGAAGACTGCTACTTTTGTCTTTGTGATATTAAGGGCCATAATAGAAAAACTTTGAAACATATTTTGTACCCAAACAATATTAAATCAGCTATCAGACCAGTTCCTCACAGTGATCATGTACCTATACCTATACCCCCCAAAGTACTACAAGAAGATATTGAAGCCTCTTCAACTTCCGGCTACGTACAGATGGATAGTGATTTTGAACCATCAACCTCAGGTCAAAACCAATCTCCGCTATTTTCACAAGCCGAACTGAATGATTTAGTAAGAGATTTGGGACTTTCAAAAGATCTTTCTGAAGTACTGGGGTCTAGGTTGAAACAAAAAAAATTGCTTGCCCCAGAAACTACCTTCTCTTGGTATAGAAATCGTGAGGCTGGATTTGTAAAATATTTTGCACAAAACGGACCACTCGTGTACTGCCAAGCAATTGCTGATCTACTTACTTTCCTCGGAGCTCCTGAGTACACACCTTCTGACTGGAGACTTTTCATCGACTCTTCAAAAAGGAGCCTTAAAGCTGTTCTTTTACATAATGGCAATGTTTTTGCTTCTGTTCCGGTCGGCCATTCTGTTCATTTAAAGGAAAACTATGGAAATTTACAGGAATTACTTTTAAGAATACAATATGAAAATCATAACTGAGAAGTGTGTGGAGATTTAAAAATTTTAGGCCTTCTCTTGGGTCAGCAGTCTGGATATACTAAATTTCCATGTTTCCTGTGCGAGTGGGATAGCAGAAATCGAGAACAGCATTGGATAAAAAGAGACTGGCCACAAATGGTGACTTTAACACCTGGAACCAAAAATGTAATTCGCGAAAGTCTTATTGACCCTCAAAATATGTTACTTCCACCGTTTCACATAAAACTTGGACTTATGAAACAATTTGTTAAGGCATTAAACAAAGAAGGAAATTGTTTTAAATATTTGTGTAAAACATTTACGACTCTGTCAGAGGCAAAATTAAAGGAGGGAATCCTTGTAGGCCCGCAGATTAGGAGCTTGGTGAAAGATCAAGAATTTGAAAATGTGATGGAAGATAAGGAAAAACATGCATGGCATGCTTTTAACGAAGTTGTACATGAATTTCTAGGGAATTATAAAGACACAAACTATGTTGAGATCGTTGAAAATATGCTGGAAAAATTCAGGATTCTTGGTTGCAATATGAGCATAAAAATTCACTTTTTACATTCCCATTTGGACTATTTCCCAGAAAGGCTTGGGGACGTGAGTGAAGAGCAAGGAGAAAGAATTCACCAGGATATTAAAGAGATGGAAAAAAGATACCAAGGGCGCTGGGACACAAAAATGATGGCCGATTACTGTTGGACATTGAGAAGAGATCTTCCTTTAGCTGTATATGACAGAAAAACAACCAAACGAAGCTTTGACCGGCGAACAAAAAGCCAATCGAATGACAATTTATTGACGGTGGAAAAGGTAACTGCAACATAATCCACAGTTTTTAAACAACGTAGTTACATGTGACGAGAGTTGGCTTTACTATTACGACCCTGAATTAAAGTCTCAAATTATGCAATGTGAAAAAAAACTGTGAAAAGCGCCGATAAAGTGATGCACTTCATTTTTGTTTATAAATGGGACGTTATTTATGATCACACTGTACTAGAGAATATACAGTAACTGGAGAGTACTATTCTAATGTGTTTCGAGCAACCCTAGAGCCAAAATTAATGAAAAAACGGCAGCTTTATCAAGACATTGGTTGGACCCTGCATCACGACAATGCTCCGGCCTACAGATCAGCGATTTGTCAACGAACATTTGAAGAATTCGGAATTGGGGGTAGCACTTATGATTCACCATCCCTACTCACCTGACCTTGCTCCATGTAACTTTCATTTGTATCCTGAAGTCAAAAAAGAATCGAGAGGTCAAAAATTTGAATCGAATTTAGAGCTCAACAAAGGGTGATTGGTATACTGAATAGACTCAAACAATGGTTTCTCAGATGTTTATGACAAGTGGACAAAACGATGGGACAAGTGTATTGCACAGAATAGAGAGTATTTTGAAGGATAGTTGTGAAGTTTTCTTCTTTCGTTATTTTCTGATATTTCCTAGTATTACGTATTTTATTCTATTTATTGATGTCAGTAAGTGATTTTCTAAGTATTTAAAAGCAGTACTAACTATTAATAATGTCAACGGCAACCAAATAATTCAAGTATAATATCTCAAAATGCCGCAAGCCGATGATAACCAGATGACACATAAAATTTTAATAGTCGCAAATTTATAAATACCATTTCCGATTGCCTTAATCAGCAATTTCTGATCTCACTGTAGTTACATGTCATGGAAATTGCAACACCAAGAAGGGGTGCAAATTTATTGACCAAACTTGACAGAAACGTATAACTATTCAAAGGTAATAATTGATTATAATTTTACAATGAAATGAAGGACCACTTGCTATTAACACATCAATATTTAACGAAACTGCATTACGGATCACAGTTGCAAAAACATAAATGGCAATATGTAGTTTTAATATCTATATTATTGAATAATAAAATTAAAAAACCCTTACCACAATAGAATTTAATGATTCTAAATACGTATTTCTACAACCACGTTGTCATCTTCAGTAGAAAAAACAGTGTAACACTTGAACGCACAAAAACACTCACAGAAAGATTGTTCTGAACGTCTTCTAGTTTAACACTAAAATCTTTAATCTTAAATGCTACAAAAATTACCTACATTTTGGTAAACCCCACCTATTCATGCAAGAGCATTAACCCATTATTTGTAAATTCTATAGAAAAACCGTTTAGAAATACTATAAAAGCCGTAATTTAACATACATTAAGAATCCAATTATGAAACTAATCCTTAAATTATGTTGAAATATAAATTTGGAAATTAATGTTGAGTCAGAATATTTTAATGGCAAATATTGTAATGAAACGAATTTAAAAATAAATTCCATAAATTCGAATATTTTTAATGGTTTTTCTATTTTTCTTGCTTTAATAACATCTAACTGTCAATTAACTCAAATAAAGAAGAACCTGGTATAGGACCCAAATCTGCGTTAATTACGTTATTCCTATTTTTAAAGATAAAAATTCTCTCAAAACTATCTAATTCGCGGGGGCGTGTGACGTTTTTTATTAATCTCAGACAGTCAGATGTTACGTTGTGATCTGATTCAAGAATATGTCGGGCAACACTTGATTTTTCCGGTCTATTGAATCTAATATGCGAAACATGTTCTTTATAACGAGTTAGAATCGAACGTTTTGTTTGGCAGACATATTTTTTATCACAATCCTTACAATTTATTTCATAGATTCCAGATTTATTGTTTACCTCAACTTTGTCTTTCGCGTTGCCTAAGAGAGATTTTAGGGAGTTATTCGACCGAAATGCTACTTGAACATTATACTGTTTAAAGGTTTTACTTAAATTTTTCGTAGTTTCGTGAAACGGTAAACTAATAAATTTTTTGCTCGAATCAATTTGAGGTAGCAAACATGTGGAATCCTGAATTGTTTTTCTTACTTTATGTTTTCTAACTAGCTTGTTTATCATTTCTGAATCGAAACCGTTGTAACTCGCGATTTTCTTAACTAAAGTTAATTCCTTTTCATATCTATCCTTTGTGGCATGCTTAACAAACGATTGATAAGAAAATTTAAAGGTGGTTGTAGAAATACTTTTAGAATCATTAAATTCTATTGCGGGAAGGGTTTTTTAATTTTATTATTCACTTATAAGCCACAGTCTCCGATTTGTTAGTAATCTATATTATTACATGAATTGTATTTGTAATACATAAAATAAATATTTACATAAAAATGATATTCATCCATTTTCACAAGCAAATAGTTAAAAAAATTTTCTGTTCTAAACACTATAGAAACACAAAAAAATAATCGGAAGTCTATATTTTCACGGGCCATTTTCAATTTTGTTTTTCTAATTAAAAAATATAGTACAATTGATTGGGGAGATAGATGTTGAAACTGCATTACAATAATTAATAACACGACGTTTAAGTTTCAAACAGATATAATGCTGATACTAAATATATTTCGCGACACTGTGGGATCATCGTGTGATGATAAATACAATATTTACGAGGACGGCACTCAAAATTTTTAGAAAATCAAACAAGGATTAGTTTTAAAAAAATAATTTTATTATTTTTCAAAATATTCCCCTTTAACATCAATACACTTTTGCATTCGATGAAACCAGTCTTTAAAGCAATGATGTTACTCTTTCTGAGACACTTTAGAAACCAGTTTTTTATAATATTTCACCGGTTCGTTTGATGACGTAAAAGTGATTCCACGCATTTTATATTTAATTTTTGGGAAACAAAATGGGATCACAAGATAGAAGGTCCATGATGCTGACGTCTAAGGCATCTAGATACAAGCGAGGATGCGTTATCATGGTGTAAAATTATTGTTCTTTTTGGGAGTTTTTCACGAACTTTTTCAAAAATTTGCTGTAAATAGACATTTGCGTACCAATTGGCAGAAACAGTAACTATCTTCTAATACTATAGAAGCAATATGGTCCATTTTAGAAAAAAAAAACTAGCAACTGTCTTTTTACCAGCACTGTACTTTTATAGGCATAGGCTCTGTTCGAAAAACCCATTGAGTCGATTGACTTTTATTTTCAGGATCATAACAATAAATCCGATTCATCACCAGTAACGATATTCCAATCCGAATTGGAAGTGCCGCTTTGGAGTTTCTCCGCACCATTCAATACGTGGTTCTTCTTGATCGGGAATCAGTTGATTAGAAATCCGTCAACAACAAAGTTTTTTCACTGTTGATGTAAAATGTTTTGGATTTGGCCCACACCAATACCCAATGTCGCCCGGATAAATTCATATGATATCCGTCTATCTTCCTCAAGCATTGCTCAAACAGCGGAAATATTGTCATCAGTAGAGCAGACCAATTCCCTGCGCGCCATGTGCGCCGATGTGAGGATGATTGTATTGCATCAGAACTAATAAAAAGCCAGTATGTGTTTGGTACTTGCTTAGACTGCATGTAAGTGCAAGCATACGTAATAAAATGTCGTCGACACATAATTCGAGAAAACGACCATTGTCAGACGAAGTGAAGTTTATTATGGATTTCCCGGACTTAATATACGATGGCTCAAAAATGGGTCAAAAACACATTGTAAAGAACACGTAAGCAGTTCGAAGCACAATAATAACAAAATTAATCGACAACAGTTTATACATGAACTTTGTGTAACTATGATTTCAAGATGGTCAGATTAAAATGGATTTACAAAGTATTATTATACACGGCGGACATGTTTTTCAGAAATAACCTTTGTTACGCTTAGCGTATAGAAGTTTTAATTCATTTATTTAAATACACATATTCGTCTTTAAATATCTCAATTAAATTATATTTAACTTAAGACATTTTTTACATTTGTACAAACTGTACATATTCGTGTCCAAAGAGAAAGTTTTTCTATTGTTACATTCTGACCGAGACCTTTTTCTACCTGATTCTCAGCAACCCTAACGTTAACTGTCGAATTTCTTCTAGATAAATTCCATATTTTAAATATTGTTTTAATATAATATTATTTACATCTTCTTTTATATGTGATGTTTGATATCGTTAGAAAGCTCATGTCACAAGGGTTATTTTAATAAAAATTATAACCCCTTCAGGTCGCGCTTTTTATTAATTATAATTCAAGATATCGACCCCCTCTTCGATAGATCATAAAGCAGACCGTTTTCTAGACCCTTTCCTATCGACACGAAAACTAATGGTCCTTCTTCTCGTTCGAACGTTCGAAAGTGCAACACCACGCGCCGTACTGGTCAAGTACCGGTGGCATGGCCACGTGCCCCCTGCATCTCTTCCGCTTCTAAGGTAATTCTGTATTGTTCTATATATATTATTCTTTTAAGCGAATTCATATTAATTTAAACTAATTAATTTCTTATCCCACCAGCCAACACCGCTCTACATATACTTGTCCGAGTATATCTTCAGACCACGTGGCCGTCAACTCAAGGTAACTGTATTGTTCTATACAGAGATTATTTTATATTCATCGTAATTAATTAACCCTTAATTTACTACTCCATTTAACGTTCGTTTCAGAGTATTTCTATGTGTTAATTTTAGTTACTTAATTGCCGCTCCTCGTGTACATATTACTTTGTTTTAATTGCTTTTAAATATACGAGTTTCAATTTCTTATTATGTAAATATAAATATAAACCTTAAGGACGCCGCTGTGTTTTATTTTGTTTATTAGTTTTTGTGTATTTATTTTAATTAACCAATACCACGCACGTCCTGGACCTTTGAAGGAACTTCATCAGCACCATCTAATTATTGTATTTATCTTAGAATAATTATTATTATTACCCCTAGCCAACCCCTAATTAGTAATACCTTAGAAACGCATCGGATGTTGAAAATATACAATCGAGTTTCTCCAGTTTGTCAATCCTTGGAAGACGCTTAAAACGGTAAGTGTTTTTTTAAATCCTCTGTCGTGCACACAATCACTGATTTCATACATTTTCCATTTTATTTATAGGTACATACAACGCTGCTATAATATGTACTATTCTTATTTTTCGTGTGTTTATGCATATTACTTTAATAGCAGAAAACCAAATGTATATTTAATTATTTCTGATAGAATAAATGTCTCTACTTCTATACTTATATCGGTAACAACCTCATGTTGCGTCCCTATTCTATCGCATATTCTAATATATTACGAATTACACTCCCATACCGGCGCTCATGGCGCGGACGGAAATTGGTCTGCTCTAGTCATCATCAGTAAGAACAGTCTACATCACTAAGAAAAAAACTGCTCTCTTTTGAATTGGCTGTACCTATAAATTGTTGCCTTAGATTGGGCTTTTTAGTCTAATGCATTTCTAAATCGATATTCTCATTATTTAGGCGTTAATGAAGATTTAAAATCATAAAAAAAATCATAGCTCGGAAATATTCTCTAGTCAAATTAATTTTTGAGTGAACACAAAAACTTTAAATTAACAAATCATTAGAGCAAATGGAACAAACTACATGGCAATCAACTCGCAAAACATTAAAAAGTAACTGTCAAATAAAAAGAAATTTATTTTTTTTAGAAACATGGCCAATCTAAATTTTTCCAGTGTTCCACTTGTATCATCACATTATGTCTTTTTGAAATTTAAATGTTGTGCATTCATTATTTAAATTTAAACATTATAATATTCACATAAATTTTTTGTGTTATTAAGAAAACGTATGTTTTTTCTTCCACTTGAAAAGAACTAATAAAAGAAATTTTTGTAATTAACATTTGGAATTTGTAATGGTTTTGATTTAAGCAATCACACCTTATTGAGAACTTTAATATGTCGCTACATTTTGAAATACCCTATGTATATGTGACTTCAAATTATAATAATGATAGCTCTTCATTGCTAATTTTCATGTCTAAAATTATATTTCAATATCTTTATGTAAATATCTGTCAAGTTAACAGATATTTACATGGTTCCACACTTTTGCCCATCATTGTATACAGTATATGTGTGTGTATTTGTGTTGATATAAGCACGATCAAAAGAAAAGCGATAAAAAAATCAATGCAAAAACGGTAAAATATATTCGAGATCATTTCCCGAATAATAGACACATCTTCATTCACGTAAAAAAAACAAGCTATGAAAGAAACGAATTGGTACCAAACAGATCGGTAAAAAATAATTGCGTAACCAAATTATAGAGTGCGCAAATAACTAATTATTAAAATTAGCATAATCTTCTGATTTAAATAAATATAATTTTGACAAATTGCTACCTATTAAGCGATAGAATAACTTGCAGGAGATAAAATCGTAAGGTTCAAAAAGTAATTGAATACATTATGTTCCGAATTTAATTTTCTGGTTGCGTTGAAGTGGTCTGGCATGAGCAAAGAGGTCTTCATCTCATTATCATATATGGAACCGGTATTTCACAGAGATCATCTCTATTTTATTCGATTCTAAGTATATGTTTTTTGTTCCAGGGTTTTTGATCTAATAACTATGAACAGGTGTTGTTTTTTTTGCATACGTCATCTGGCTTTTCTGTTTGCTTTATTAATAATTTGCTTGACATTTATGGGATTTTTGACTTATTATTTTTGTACAAAATTTTCGCTGTTATTGGTATATAAATATAAGTGTTTTCTGAAATTTACGAAGTGTTTAATATATTGAATTTAAATAACGTGTGTTCATTTGAAAAATCAATCTAGGTTACTTTGAAAGTTTGATAGAATAAGACGCAAATATATTAGTATGTGTTTGTTGTTCTGTAAACGTAAATCCTAATGACATTTGATAATGTCAATCACAAATATCAGTTAGTGCATAAAATAATTGTACGTCGATTCTGGTTTAAATAAATTGCTTCTCAGTTTTAAAATGGCTTTCACTTTAGAACACAAAATTTGTTTAGTCCAGGCTTATTTTCGAAGTGGTAATAAAATTGATGGTTTATGGGTTTATTCAGTTCAAGAGCATGGTAGAATTTCAACTTGAGTTTCCACATTTTGTAATAGATTATATACAAGAATATATATTAAGAATACTTTGGATAGAACTTTAAAACTTTTTTCTGAAAATGGTAGTCTCTTAAGAGAATCAGGAAGCGGAGCAGTTAAGAAACGTACACCTCAAGTTGTCAATCGTGTTGAAGAAATAATGGAAAATGAACCACAAACATCTGTTCGACATTTGAGTCAACAAATAAACCTTTCTGTTGGTACAACTCACAAGTTATTAAAAAAAGATATGCAACTTTATCCATACCGTGTCACAGCAGTACAAGAATTGTTAGAAATATTACCCACGTAGACTACAGTTTTGTAATTGGTTTGTAAATATGAACAATAATGGAGAACTTTCGCAAAGAGTTATCTTTGCTGATGAAGCATGGTTTTATAAAACGGGATACCTAAATTCACAAAATACAAGAATTTGGAGTAGTGTAAATCCACATGTAATTAATGAAGAATCGTTACATCGAGAGAAAATTGGTGTTTGGGCAGCGATAAGCCAAAGGCGAATCATTGGACCAATATTTTTTCAGGGAACGTTAAATGCTCAAAGGTACCGTACGGAAATTTTACAACCATTTGTCAATCAGTTGCATGATGATGAACTACAAAATGCATATTTCCAACAAGACGGAGCACCTTGTCACTGTACTGCAGAATCTTTGGATTATTTAAGAGAATTTTTTGATGGGCGTATAATTAGTCGAAATACTGAAATTGCATGGCCTGCACGTTCATGCGATTTAACACCTTGCGACTTCTTTTGTGGCCTTATCCAAAAAATAACATATTTCGAACACCTATATTATTTAAATGATATGCTACAGAGAATCGAACAGAAATGCATGGAAATTAATAACAATCCGGTAATGTTGCAGAATATCATCAGAAATTTTGAGGATTTTAAAGTAAATTGATCTTGAAGGACAACATTTTCAACATTTGTTATAGTTGTCAATAAATACCTATTATATGTTATTTATTTGTATGTATGAAACTCTCAAAATATACGACTTCGTAGGTTAAGTAGTAAATTTTAATTTACGACATACTTCAAAATGTTCTCAGTAAATCACATGCTACTAGATTGACTTTTCAAATGAACACTTGTTATAATTTCATTTATTTCAATATACACTCAGCGGCAGAATTAACCACACACTCTATGTTTTGTTATTTTGTTGGAGATTTTCGTAAATTTTCGACATTAGTTGACATTACATGACACTTTGATAGTAAATAATTAAGTTTAACTGTCATTTTCTGTGTATTACTTCATTCGTACGCTTATTAGTAATTTGGTTCAAATTTGACATGTTTAGTGTTGGTGTGTATCTTTTCAAATCGGTTTAAGTTAAGTTCAAAAACATTTTTAATTCGAAACAATGCATTAACGCAAACTCCGTAGCCAAGGCTGTGGTTCTATTCGATGAAGGTTACAGTCAATGTCGTATTGCTGGAATACTTGGTGCTGCCCGTGAGACAGTCAGAGATGCCATCAGGCGTTTTCGGGAGGCGGGTTCGTACACCAGAAGGCCTGGTCAGGGCCGCCATCGCTGCACCTCCGTGAGGGACGATCGCTTTGTTGCAAGCACGATTTTAAGAGATCGGTTTTGTACCGCCGTTGAAGCCCGTAATAGTCTTGCTGAGGTTAGAAATGTGGACGTGAGCAAGCGAACTATAAGAAGAAGATTGGCGGGAAATAATCTTTCAGCGAGACGCCCTTACAGAGCCCCACAGTTTTGCCCACATCACAAAACAGCTAGATTCCGCTTTGCGCGGGAATACAGTATGTGGAATATGATTCAGTGGAAGAATATTTTATTCTCCGACGAGATCAGAATTGTTTTAAGAAATCTCGATGCCGCCAGCGTATATACAGACGTCCAACCGAGCGGTTTGCTGCTTGTTCTCTTGTTCAAACTGTGGGTTACCAAGTAGTGTCAATAATGGTATGGGGTGGAATTTCTTAGGAGGCTCGTATGGACCTGGCGATTTTTGATAGAGGCGGTGCAGATGCTCACAGATATGTACAAGAAGTTCTTCAAGATCATGTCATTCCGTTTGCGCCATTTATTGGAGACAACTTTGATTTAATGCAAGACAACGCACGCTGTCACATCGCTCGAGTGGTTTTGCAATATCATAATGAAGTTGACCTCACAACTTTACCATGGCCAGCAAATATTCCAGACATCAATCCAATAGAACACATCTGGAATAACCTGAAACGTCGGATTCGAGCACGGAGACCAGCTCCAACCACCATCAGAGAGCTTTGGAGGTGCTTTGGAAGAATGGGAAAACGTCCCACAAATTGACATTCAAAACGTCATCGATACACGCAGGTTCTTTGATGTGATTCGGGCACGAGGGAGTAACACTTATTATTGATGTCAAGTTCGTTGACAACATAAATTTCCATAAATTCCATGCATTGCTAATCTTGTTCAAAATGTTCGAAATTTTCAATAACCTTTCAGATAAAGTCAGGTGTTCATTTCATTCGTTTTCGCTAAGCCAAAGCATTTGTTACATTCGAAAAGTGTTTGTTTTTCTATTTTCACAATTTGTCATAAGTTCGCACAATTTCTTTATATTCAAAATCAAGTATTTCCCCTCGGTAATAAGTTTCTGTATATGTTACGTCACCTTTATGTTATGTTTACCGTCAACTTATTATTAGTTATTCCCCTAGCAATGCTATTGTGGGAAACCCCGTTGTGTAAAGTGGGGTGAAGGTGTCTAGAATCATCATTATTGTGCCGTCACTACTCAAAGTAACATGTTCTACTATTAAATTTAAGTTAAATTGTCCACAATAGACTTAAATTTAGTAGTTAGTACCAGGTGGGTTGCAAAACAACTTTCCGCAGAACAACAGCATAAACGACATCAGCTTTGAGCTCGGCATTGCTACGAGTATACAGACGATGACTTTTGTCACGTATTATAACAGTTGATGAGACCTGGGTACACCAATATATCCCAGAAAGCAGGAATGTTAGTGTGTAATGGCGTCACTCAAAGTCACCTCCGCCCAAAGGAATCAAAACACAACCATCTCCTGGTAAAGTGATGGCGACTGTATTCTGAGATGTTGTTGAACCAATTTACGTTGATTTTGTTGAAGAAAGAAAATGATTAATTCAGCTTATTACAGTGAGCTTCTTGGGGAAGTTAATCTGGCTATATCCAAAGACTTCAATTTTAAAAGTTTCTAAGAAAAATTGTATGTAAAGAAATTAGTTTCTCATTGGATGCTATATCTACTGACCGAAGAACTAAAAACAGCTAGGGTGAATTGATGTCAAAAAACTCCATACCATTTCAACGCAGGAAACTCCAACAACGTGTACAACACCGCGAGTGGTGTCGAATCTTGAATTTACTCATAAGAGCTAAAAAATAAACACCAGTCCACCATTTAGGCAATTCAAAATGGAGATATATCAATACATTTGATATAATTTAATACCAAATGCTTTACGTTTGATAAAGATATGTGTCTGCCATGTGAGACGTCTACCGAGATGCATTCCTAGGTATTTTGTAGTATCAGCTTGTGGGAGTTCACAACCGTTGATTCTGACGGGTGGACAGGTTTCACGTCGCAATGTACGCCATATGCCATTTCGTAATCTAGTTTTGGATTTTATCTAAGGTTTCCTGAGGATTTCTTGAAGCCATAACAGCATCAACATGAGATGCATGAATTGCTGTATCGTCAGCATATGTTGCTACGGTTGTCAGCTTAGTAGTTGGTATGTTAGCCGTATATAGTAAAAATAATATTGGTCCTAATACGCTTCCCTGTGGGACACCAGATAAAATAGGACATAGATCGGTGTAGGTGTAGTTTTGTTTCAAACAGAAATGTCTCTCAGTTAGAAGTTGATAGTGAGGATGAGGCAAGTATGTTTTCAGTTTGTAAAATAGTCCATCATACCACACCTTATCGAAGGCTTGGGACATGTTTACGAAGCCCGCGAAGCAGTATTTTTTTGCCAATCTATGGATCTGTTCTATACTTCAATGATTATTTCTAAATCCGAATTGATGTTCTGGTATAATATTCCTTTCCTGTAAGATTTCTAATATTCTTTTAACATATATTTTTTAAAATACCTTCGAAAATATTGATAGAAGACTAATCTTCGTGGAGAACACTTCGAAAAATAATAAAGTCTTTAAAAGCTATCTACTGTTTTACTCCAGCTATATGCAAAATTTAAAAGACAAAATGCAGGACAAATTTGAATCACCCTCGTAAAAAGCAAAGATAAACCACGAATTAGTTAACTAGAAATGATAGAAAAAGACATAATAGTAGTAGAAATAAAGGACAAGTTGAGATTCGTAAGAAACAAAATGACACATTAATCTCTTAGGCGCGTTATGCTGGTTAAAATTTATTGATAAGTAATGCAAATACGAATATCTTTTTCAATAATTATTTTGTTATTTCATGAATTTTTAATTCAAAACGAATCTTATTTTAAAAACATTAACGGACTAAATTTAAAAAGAAATTATAAAGAAAATACATTAACAATAGCTACTTCTGAATGATAGTTTAATTTTGCATTTCCAATTTTCCATCATCTTTAATAACATTTTAACTTCTTATTGATGATTAAACTGAAAATATATCTTTTTAACATGTAACTACAGGCAATTTATTTTTATGTAGTTACTATGTACGACGTACAAATATTTTTTTAGCCATTAACTGCTTCGATAAGTAGAACATACTCGAAAAGAGATTAATAAGAACTCAACATAAACATCTGAGTTAAACAAAGCCTCATATAATTTCTCATTTTCGCTAAAGACACGCAATTTTAATGATGACTTGATTCCGAAAGAACATTATCTGCTAAGTATAGGTTTCGCTAAAACAATAGGTTCACCTGTTTTGTCGAGCTTGCCGCTGATATACACACATACAAACAAACTATTGTAACAAAGAAAACCAGTTGATAAATGTAACCGCCATTGCGGGTCGAACAAATGAAGGAGAAAAAAACGTAATGAAAAAAAAAAGATCAGAGGCAAAAAGATGAAAAAAGAAAATTGTATCACCGCGATCGCCACCACGAAAGAGTTTTCGTGTTAAAAATACTCCGGCTCTATTTTTAGTTGATGACTTGAATAATTGTAGAGTCTGTGTTGTGAAGTTCTCTTGTTGTTTGTTGATGTTGTGGCAGTGGGCAAAAAAGACGGACATTTTTGATATTTATCAAAGAACATCAAGGCCGACAACTGTATTAGACCGACACGAATTGAGACCGTTTTGCGTAAACATACACTGTTAAGGCAGCGTGAGACACATCTATAAGAGATGGCGAAATTGGTGTATTCGCAAACGTTCAAACGACATCTCTATTTTGTCACATTTGATGCGGTCTGCTCGAATTATTTCCTTTGTAAAGTTCGACACTGTTATTTAAAAAAATGCGAAAGTGTCTTAATTTTAAATGTCAGTAAAATACACCGGCTTACTTAACTTTTTGTAACTAATAATATATATAATTGTTTCTTAGAGTTCGGCTTGATTACTATTCATCAATTAAATATACTCATATTAACGTTTCGACTTTTTATTGTCTTTGTCAGAATAAATTGTTGATAATATAAGGTATTTTATGTAAATAACTTAAACTAATAATGCATTGGAATTTGACTTCATCCATACGTTAAGCACGTACTACGCATTTGTTACAAATGAAACAGACATGCATTACACACATCTGTATCTGTACGCATGGACATACATCTCGTATTTTTAAACAATAATTTTATAATATGCTTATTTATTATCCATAGCATATCAATATATATATATATATATATATATATATATATATATATATATATATATATATATATATTGATATGCTATATATATGAGATATATATATATATATATATATATATATATATATATATATATACATATATATATATATACAAGTGTCCCGTATCGTTATGTTCAAATTTTAAGGGTATAAAGTAGACTTCATTCCAAGTAACAAAAACGAAAAACTTGTATATACATTTTTATTTGTTTCAAAGTTACAGATCTATGAATGTGATTGTCAGATGTAATCCTAAAGTCAATAAAAACTGATGTTATTTAAGAAAGTTCAATTAATAATATTTTCGAAATGTCCACCTCCTTGTTGAATGCAGGCTTGTGCCCGTAAGCCAACAGAAGAAGTAGTTATCCGAATTTCATACTTGTTTTGTCGGATTTGCTCGGCAGCCAGGAGAATGCGATCCAACAACTCTTCTCTTGTGTTCGAAACTTGCGCGTAGGCTAAATTTTTCATGTACCCCCATAAATAAAAGTCAAGGGAATTAAGATCGGGTGATCTGGATGGCCATGCAACAGGACCACCTCGACCAATCCATCTTGGATAATTGACGTTAACCCAATTTCGGACAGCAATTCCGAAATGTGGTGGTGCCCCATCCATGTCAAACCACATGTCTCGTCGAACATTCAGTGGGACACCCTCTAAAAGACCTGGCAGTTCGTCAATAAGAAATTGAAGGTAATTGTCCGCATTTAACCTCCCAGGAAGAACGACAGGACCAATCAACAAGTCATCGATTAGGGCCACCCAAACGTTAATAGAAAATTCATGTTGAAATTTAGATGGGCGTATAGTTTTGGGATTTTCTGATGACCACCTGTGCAGGATTCTCAGATTTGTAACACCACTTCTCGTAAACGTAGATTTATCTGTCCAGAGGACTGTTCTGCAGAAATTAAAATGAAGCCGTGACTGTCCTAATATCCAGATAGAATAAACTAGACGAGCATAGTGGTCTGCCTCAAGCAAACCGTGTCCCCTGCGATAGTGATATGGATATAAGCCCTCACGTTTTAAAATTCGCCAAACTGCCGCTCGTGGCACTCCTAGTTGTCTAGCGATTCGACGTACACTGAGAGTTGGATCCCTTGTTACAATAGCTACTGCTTCTTCCTCTAAGTCTGCTGGCAAATTTACTCCTCGGTCGAAAAGATAATCACGGAGTCCACATTCCCGAATTTGTCTGTGTACTTCCAGAAACGTTCTGTAATGAGGAATGCGCCTATCGGGAAACCGATGTCGGTATTCAATAACTGCTTGACGTGCACTGCCGTTACAGTAGCCATACACAAAGTGCATGCCCGCATACTCTTGAGAAGAAAATTGGTATGGCATCTTGAATAAAGAAAAGGTGTGCACTCACTAATAAGCTGTTGTATGAACTGAAACGTAATGTAATCCTTTATTAAAAAATGCAAAGTTAACAGTCATCTGAACATTTGTTTATTGTATGATATTCATGGTTCAGCACTTACGAAATAAGTAAGAATCTTCTTTATCATAAATCAATTTCCAGTACTCTTTTTTGTAGATATTCAAGAAATTACTGTATGCACTACGACACGTGTTTATTTATTTTAGGATAACATTTTATTATGTTACGTTAACAATCACAGGCCTGTTATTGAATCGTATAACTTTTTTTAAATAAAATCAGTTTGTATTGATTTTAGGAATACATTTTTTTTTTCATGATCTGACAATCACATTCATAGATCTGTAACTTTGAAACAAATAAAGATGGATATACAAGTTTTCCGTTTTTGTTACTTGAAATGAAGTCTACTTTACACTCATAAAATTTGAACATAATGATACGGGACACTTGTATATATATATATATATATATATATATATATATATATATATATATATATGTTTTCTTTCAGGTTTCAAGTTAAAGAGTAACCAGAAGCAGAAGCAGACAGTTATCGCAAACCTGAAGATGGGAAATGTGATTTTTCCGAAACGTCGTCCAGAGACCAGCACCGGTCTTTACAAAGACCAAACAATGGAAACGTGGAAGAAAACCCGGAATCCAGTTACAACATATATATATATATATATATGTGTATGTGTGTGTGTATGTGTGTGTGTGTGTGTGTTTGTGTGTGTGTACGGTAAAAGGCAAAAAGAGATCCGCGAACCTGAGGTAAAAGATCGTAAAATAATAATTTTGCTTCCTGAATGTGTAATAATTTTAACAATTATGAAAACATCGCCACCATAATAATATACATCAGTTGTAACATGTATACATACTATATATATATATATATATATATATATATATATAAATATGTCCGTAAAAATGACACGTTAACCTATTTGCAAACATTGCTAACAGTAAATTAATTATTTATCATGTAGAGTGAGTCAGCACTTTTGATGCATTAGAGACTTGTATTGTAATGGGTCGAACATGCTTGATGTAATTAATTTAACTTATTCATAATAGATATATACACTATACACTATGCTCCAAAAGTATAAGAATACATATTTTCGCTTAAATAATCACTAGAGACTGGATTGTATGCAAAATGAATATTTTGGTATCTTTGTACTTATCCATTTCCCACCCTAAGAATACGTTTTTTACCATTTTTTTAGTGCATACAATACTAACTATAATAATTAACTATTTTACCAATTCATTCATGGCTTCATGATATTACTAATGAAAACTGATTTCCAGGAAGTAATGTTTTTGATCTCAATAGCAACGTGGAGGTTTACTGTATCCAGAATTTAACAAGGCATTAAAAAATGTAAAAATATACAGGCTGTTCCATTTAAAATAACAAATTAGATGTCTACTTCCGGTATAACCGGAAGTATTATTTTTAGAATCCTTGAATGTTTTACAAATGTATACTTAATTTTATTTTAAATGAATTATCCGTTGTAGAGATACTGAGGGGATTCCATACTTTTTACTAACACTGTTTAGTAAAATTATTATTATCTAGGGCCGGTTCTACAATACACTTTAACCCATCAATTATACCGTCGAATAACCCGAATGAGGATAAAGTTTAGTTAATCTCTTGTTAAACGTTCTATTGTGGCTAATTTTAAACATAATTTGGAATATATTGCAGTAGAACTTAACACTTGTGCCTAAGCGTAGTTAACTTTAGTTTTGTATAGAGGTCGGTATAAATATTTGAAATCGCAGTACGCATGGACTGATTGTAAATACAAACTTATTTGTTGTGAAATAAGTTTTTTTGTGCCGAAATCGTTTGTTGGCTGCTAGTAAATTAGAACTCGTATGATTACAGAAAGAAATTTTTGAAAAAGAACATGAAATAGTGCAAGAAAAAAAGTTTAGTAATTGAACTTTTAAAATTTAAATTAGATCAAGCAAAAAACTTTACTTGTATTGTATTCTAAGCTATAGATTTATTAAAACAAACGTATAATATATACTAAAAATAAATAGTTATTTTATTTATTGTCTTCACCAAACTGTATGAATTTGTTTGGTGTATATTAAAGAGCATGAAAAATACTGATGAAAAAAACTTTCAAATATATTAAATTGTCAAAGTAACAGGAAATTATAATTGTTTAATAAGTGAATATACATATTGCTATAGACTTTTCCCCGCAATATTTTGAAAATTTAGTTATTAGTTATGAATGTATTTTTATCTTGAACTTGAATATTTTTGAATCGTGTAGTTGAAGCACGCCGTTTTGCCTTTCTGTATCCGGAAACACTAATGTACTCTGAAGTTAGAAGGTCGTGTTTTTGAGAAGATAAATTCTTTATCTTTATTAATTAATTTCGTGATTTGATTTAATTGTGTTGGTGTTTGATTTCATTACCGAGTTATTTATACGAGTTTGTTGTTCTCGTAGTTTATTTGGTGGGCTTTCTAACTCAGGTGTCTCGAGAAAAAATATATATTTTTTTCAATTAAGTAAGTAAATTATTTAAAAGATTTATTATAATTTAAAAGAGTGTAATCCTATATTTTCTTATGTATATTTATTGTCGTATTGATATTTAATCTTAGTTCTTGAAATAAATGACAAAGAAGGTTTTTAAAGTTTCTAGTTAAAAAAATCTGTTAACTGTAAAATTTTATACGTTGGTATATCAAGGGCATTTTTTTTCATATGGATTGCACATGCGTTTAGAGTTTGTTTCGGGCTGTCATATCACGTTGTTTACTTTGTTTATTGAGGGAGAAATTGACAAGCATCTTTATGGAATTTATTAGTTGTAATTTTGCTCGGCTGTCACTAAGGATTTTTTTATCGTATGTGCGGTCACATCCATACGATATTTTTACCTTAATAATATTGTTTAATGTCGCAATATTAGTCTTTATATTTCATGAAGACATTTTTTTCTTGATTTTTTTTTATTGTTGTATTAAAGTTTCATTTTAAGTTTATTGTGTTTTTTATTTAACATTACTTCAAGAAGTTTACAAGTAACTTAAAGCAATTTATTTAGAACATTTGTTATAACTCTTTTACTGGCGCTATATAAATTTGTAGAAGAGAAAAACCACGTTTTCCAATTGGAACCCTGAGGGAAAAGCTGTCTTATCTGGAATATAAACCGACTGAATATCTAAGCTGGACAGATTGGTTGTGAATTGTGAATAAGCAATATTTAAAATCACAATTCATAGCAATATGTAATCATTTACGAAAATGGCTTTATTATTTGTTTAATAATAAAATTAACATGAGTATATATACAATAAAAAGAGGAAATATACAAATATTTAGAAGATAGTACAATAGTTGATATTAATATAAATTTGCAAAATGAACATTTGTTAATGTAACTCTGTATGCATCATTTTAATTATTTTTATTTTGCATATTTGCTTCTGGCTGTTCTTTGTAGAATTCAATGTTCTCATCAATGACCCACTCACAACATTATGTAATACTGTTACTGCTACTATTAGTGCTTTCGAGAGTTCCACATTAACTCTCATACCATATATGTAATAAGATTTGAAATCTTCTTTAAAACACCAAAAATCTTTCAGTCCAGTTTCTGGTTCTAATATGGAATTCATCCTACAATTGTTCACTACATCTTTGAGAATTTGCCAAAGGGGTTAATAAATATTGTATAATACTGTAACCGCTATCACCAAGTATAACTGAGTTATTGAAACAAATTGTTTGGTCACGTGTAGATACTGTTTAAAATCACAATTCATAGCAATATGTAATAATTTAAGAAAATGGCTTTATTATTTGTTTAATAATAAAATTAACATGAGTATATATACAATAAAAAGAGGAAATATACAAATATTTAGAAGATAGTACAATAGTTGATATTAATATAAATTTGCAAAATGAACATTTGTTAATGTAACTCTGTATGCATCATTTTAATTATTTTTATTTTGCATATTTGCTTCTGGCTGTTCTTTGTAGAATTCAATGTCCTCATCAATGACCCACTCACAACATTATGTAATACTGTTACTGCTACTATTATTGCTTTCGAGAGTTCCACATTAACTCTCATACCATATATGTAATAAGATTTGAAATCTTCTTAAAACACCAAAAATCTTTCAGTCCAGTTTCTGGTTCTAATATGGGATTCATCGTACAATTGTTCACTACATCTTTGAGAATTTGCCAAAGGGGTTAATAAATATTGTATAATACTGTAACCGCTATCACCAAGTATAACTGAGTTATTGAAACAAATTGTTTGGTCACGTTTAGATACTGGCCATCCACAAATTCGTAATTAAGAATCTCCTATTACCCGAATATTCCATGAAAGATATCGTTTCCTATTTTGGTACAGCTCGGCATTATTACCACCAGGAGACTGTATTCTTATGTGAGTGCAATCAATTATACTTAGTGCATTGGGAAATCTAGCTACCTGTTAAAATCTCAATTTAGTTTCTTGTAATTCTTCTACATTACTAGGCATATTTAGGTAAGAATTGTGGCCATAATCTGGAAATTGTATGTGTAACATTTTATATGATTATTTGTATTATTATTATTATTGTACCCATTACATAAAATCTCAGAGTTAATAAAAGTTTAATTTCTGCATCTATTCTGTGATTTATGTCTTTTGCATACTATTTATGGTCTTATATGTTCTAAAATATTTCTTGAAGTATTTTTACTTAATCAAAAACGCTTTTTGAACTCCGACAAGGTGTTAAAATAATTGACTCTGCAACAAAACAATATATTTAAAAATATACTATTATTGTATGCTCTATAAGCCTACCTGTCCTTAAAAGCCTTACGGCTCCGAAAGTAACGCACACGATATCTAATTTCTTCATCACTATTTGAATCAAAGACATTCATATTCATTTTAATTAATAAAATGTGTTATAGAAAAATGAGTCTAGAAAACTTAATATTACATAAACAAGTAACCAGCTGTTTACTAATACTTGTCACTTTTACTACCAACTAGAGTGGACCAATTCGGAGCGAAAGCAGAGGCGTGACTAACGAATTGGCTCCCGCATGCGAAATATTATTAATATCTAGAGATATACTATCACGAACGGTGCTGTTATTATGTTATTAAGTAATATAATAAGTTATTATAATACTTAATACTACATATTTGTATTATATTTTGTTTATTTTAGTTACAATTTACAGTCGTGTATTGTGTATTGTGCATTCTATAGAACAGGAAAGTGTTTTATATTTATATGAATATGAATATCACCTATATTTCTCTTAACACTGCTTTATAGAAATTATGTGTCAACAAATTTTTGCTGTTCCCTAGTTTTGATTTATTATAATTCCTACCTTTATCCGTCGTCTAAAGCTTAATATAAGCACTTATATAATATAAGTATATAATATAATATAATATAATATAATATAATATAATATAATATAATATAATATAATATAATATAATATAATATAATATAATATAAGCACTTATATAATATAAGTGCTTATATTAAACTTTAGACGACGGATAAAGGTAGGAATTATAATAAATCAAAACTAGGGAACAGCAAAAATTTGTTGACACACAATTTCTATAAAGCAGTGTTGAGAGAAATATAGGTGATATTCTTATTCATATAAATATAAAACACTTTCCTGTTCTATAGAATGCACAATACACAATACACGACTGTAAATTGGAACTAAAATAAACAAAATATAATACAAATATGTAGTATTAAGTAATACCATATGATCATATATTTCTACCCTCTAGAAGACAATGACGTTTTTCTTTTTTAAACTTAAGTTGGTAGCATAATTTAAGTTAACTTATTTTGCAGCGTATGTGTGATATAGGTTGTTTTATACTGATGACAGATTAGGTTTTGTCATTTTGACTAAAAAGTTTAATAATAAAAACAGCTACAATAAATGTTCAAAGTGAGCTCCTTCATTTTCTATGCATAGCGCAACTCTTCGTCTCATATTATTGAAGGCATTCCTTAAATTATGTGGTGTAATTTCCTCACAGACATTTCGGATAGCATTAGTAAGTTCTTCAATTGTATGTGGACGATTCGTAAATACTCTATTTTTTAGATGTGGATAAATGAAATAGTCCATAATTGTTAAATCCGGAGATCGTGGTGGAAAGTCTACTATTCGATTATCAAAGAATTCATGCAATAATTCCATCATTTCTCTTGTCTTATGGGCTGTTGCATTATCTTGCTGGAAATATCCCTCGCGGAGCTCATCATCATGTAATTGATTTACAAATGGTAGCAATAAATTATTACGATATCGTTCTGCATTTATCGTATTATTAAAGAATATTGGACCAATAATCCGTCTACGAGAAACAGCAAGCCAATCGCCTATTTTTTGTGAATGCAAGGGTGTTTCAAGAATTTCATGTGGATTTTCACTAGACCAGATGCGCATTGTTTGTTTGTTTATATATCCTGATAAATGAAACCATGCTTCATCGGACCAGAAGGATTTGTCAAGAACGTCATCGTTATTAATTATTAATCGTACCTAAGAACCACTGACAGTAATTAACTCTGGTTACATGATCGTCTTTTTTAAGGATTTTCTGGCAGGTCCCATATGACAGTTGTGTTTTTATTGTGAAAGCTTACGAATCGATTTCTTAGGTGATTGATTTATTCGTCCCTCAACATCTGCTATATTTTCAACTGTCCGCTTTAGTGGTCTACCAGCACCTGGTTTTCGAGACACAGACCCTGTTTCACGGAATTTTACCACTGACTTTTGAATTAAGTGCCGCAAACTGTCATATGTTGTTGGAAAATTTGGAAATTCTGCCCGAAATTCTTCTATACAAGGCTGCAAGGAGTACGACCATTCCCCATTTTCTAATTTTACACCATTCCTAAAGTATGATTCGATCAGAAAAGCTTTATGATTTATTGTAAACATTTTTAACTGTCAATTAATAAATACATTAATGACAGATGAGTTTTATTTATCAGAACATACACATAATGACAGATGTATTTTATTTGTCACTACCAACACGATATTTTCAAGAAATAATTTCATGGCTTGCTAGAGGGTAAATATAAATGATCATATTGTATAATATCTTATTGTATTACTTAATAACATAATAACAGCACCGTTCGTGATAGTATATCTCTAGATATTAATAATGTTTCGCATGCGGGAACCAATTCGTTAGTCACGCCTCTGCTTTCGCTCCGAATTGGTCCACTCTTCTACCAACACAAGAAAATTTGATATATTTAGCGATGTATAACTATCCGTGAATGTAGAACGTAGGCTGGCGTAAATCCCGGGTTATAATATGGAATAAGTAAAACATGGGATAGCTAACTGAGTTTTATCTGCGGTCGTGTAGAACCGGCCCCTAGAGTATTATAGAGTAACATATATAACATTCGATACAAACATCATAATATTATATTCATAGCAACCAATATAATTGCATTTTTTAAAGTTTCCGTATTTATTTTATAATTTTTTTTTGCATTCTCTACACTTCTAATAAATAAAAATAGCAATACCAGCAAGTCTGTCTCGAGCCTTAATAGCGAAAGCACAAGAACTACAGAAAAATCGATCATGCATCGCCCATACAACACTGCGGTTATATATATATAGGTATGAACTTAGTATTCTAAATTATCTGCTCTGTCACGCAAATTAGCATTTTACATCGCTTATAAGTAAAATGTTGCATCCCACTCGAATAACTGGAAGCCTATTCTCTCAGCGACGGACTCCTACTCTCTCTGACGTATTTCACTTCAACATTTAAACTAATTTGAATTCAAAAGATCAATGGACATATTTCTAGCGACCGGCACACTATTCTGTTCCCATACATCTGGACTGTGCTCGCTGTAACTTCATTTAGATGGTATTTTCTTTAACAAGTGCTCGAGGAAAGCGGTTGGATTCATGAAAGTCGTGTAAGAAAAAATCTAAAATTTACATAAAAATCGATTTGTGCAAGAATCTAAAATTTCCTCTTAGATTTATATGGTTAAGGCAGAAATAGTTTTATACCTACGTTTTAACCATGAACTATTCGACATAAAATTCTACCATATAACTGAAATTAAGAATTGTAATAATAACCAAAGAATGTGTTTGCAAATATTTTTTTATAACATTGCTCGATAATAGAAAGTATAGAAAATTACTAAATAAGGATTTGGTTAAAATAATTATTATTTTATGGAAATAATCAAAGTAACATAGGTCGCTTGAGAGTATCCTAGAAGTCGGTTTAATCTTTTCAATAATAACTATATTATTATAATGAAATAATAACGTATGGAGCATAAGTTTTGACGAGGAATGTTATTACCAAAAATAGTCTAAACTAGTTACCACTGGGCTAGAAAAGATGCCCGTTTGTTACATAGTTTGTTGTATAGTTACTATGGTGACATGTTAGATTTTTCAGAAATAGTTAATGCAATGGTTATGCCCACAATGCAAAGTGGGGTCAGAAATTTTTTTTTATTTTCACGTGAAGTGATTTTATTTAAGTACCTGTAGGTTCCATAGTGTCCGAGGTAATATTGAATAAAAAATAATTAATAAGTTGTAATAGATTGTCAGGCGCGGCTCGTGATGACGTATTGTTGGGCCGCGTACAATGATGCGAGTGCTTCGTGTATTAACTGCAGCGTTTTCTTGGTAAACACTGAAAACACGCGAGGCACTCGCATCATTGGACGCGCCCTCTCAAAACGCCATCACGAGCCGCGCCTGTAGATTGTTCAATTTAAGTTAATCACTACTTGGCAGTGGCGGTTTCTGCTATGGTTTGCAAGTTTGCGCAACCACCAAAACTAATAGATTTAATTTAATGAAAAAAGCGTAATTCTACATTTTTTAAATTAAAAATTTGTACTACCTCACAGAATAAATGAACTATTATAAATTACTTATAATAGGTATATCTAATTGGATATGAATACGTTAAATAAATGAGAGAATAACACACTTGGTTTGCAGACTCATTGCAATCCACGAACGTATATATCCCTATACGGCTGACGAACTTTGTCGAACGTCTTTCGGGTATATCTCCATAAACGACAATAGTGTTGCAGCAGCAGTGCAACCAAAACATTAGACATATTTCTTGCTTACGGTGCAACGGTATAAAAGCGAATAAAAAAGTTGTATTTGTGTGTTTAAAAGTGTTTATGCTCTTTATTTTTAAATAATAATGAATTCAGTGCAGAGTTTAATAGTGGATCCGTTCTATAAAAGAACGTACGCCGAAAAAATTGAAATAAAGCGGTTGGGCAGACCTGTTCCGAATTTAAATCTGAAACAAACGATTTCCAGTAAGACGCGAACTTTTAATAGACTATTTAATAAGGATATTTATAATAAACATTTGTGGATTTGCGGTTGTAGTATAAAAAATGCATTATTCTGCTTTCCTTGCTTACTATTTGAAGGTGAAGAATTATGGACGAAAATGGGTTTAACTGATTTAAATCATTCAAGCGATCGAATTAAAAAACACAGTATATCACAAAGGCATATGAAAAATGTAGTCCAATTATCGCTTTTTGGGAATGTGGATATTGCTGCTCAGATGGATAGTGCATATCGAAGAAATATAGCATTGCACAACGAGAAAGTTAAGTACAATCGATATGTAGTGAACATTATAATTAATTGTGTAAGTATTTGTGGAGCCTTTGAACTTGCTTTCTCAAGAAAGATAAATTTGCGACTGCGAAAGATCGTCGCATGGATTTTTTGCTTCAATAAAATCAGGATCAGAATCAGTGAGTTTTAAAAGCCTTTTTTCTTCTTTATATGTACCTTAGCAAAATTACTTTTAATAAAACATACTTAGTGACCTACCTTGTTTACCTACTGTAAAAAGTATTAGTATTCACTAAATTTGCAACCGCCACATTTTTGATGCACGAGCCGCCGCTGCTACTTGGCAATGCATTGTGGTTTCACTGTGTAACCACCCAAATTTTTTTCAAACAAAAACTTTGTAGGCTTTTATTTTCAGTATAATTACTATCTGTTCAATGCATCTTAAAGCAAACGTCATTCAATGCATCTTAAAGCAAACGTCATCAATTTTTATCCGTCTAAAGCAAATCAATACTCCTTGCTCAAGTTAAATAGTGTAAAAGGTATACATATGGAATAAACGTACATAATAATATATTACTTTTGCAGCAAAATTTAAATACGTTATTGAAATGAGTTTCTTCTCTTTAAACAATCTATTTTTTGCTGTATTTATACACCTAACTATAATGTTTGTGAATATTGGAAATGTTATAATCGGATAGAGAAAGAATTGATTGGCTAATTTACTTGATATATGTTGTAGTTTGTAAAGATTACGAGATGACTAAGTCACAGTATACCGTACGAACGCCGGGGAGTGATTGATCTACCACAATGTAGTAAGACGAAGACGAATAGCGAGTTTATGTGGTTAGGGTTGAGAGAGTATATTCAATCGGGTTCTACTGTCTAACTGTACGGGCGTTCCCTTTCTTTATCCAACACATTCTACATACGATCTAAGAACGAATAAAATAATCTCTCTCTAACACATTGAATATTCCTATCAGTCGGTCATTGTGTTCAAGCAAGGCCAATATACTTGCAGTTGGCCAGTCATTACTTATATATCCATCGATCGCACGACGTTGGGCACACGATATAGTTTATGCAGTAGTCTCAAGAAAGGGATTTTTTGGTATCAATTTATATTCTGCGCAAGGGCTTAAGCAATAGTATGCGCAGTAAAAAATGACAGATGACGCTGTTGTTTTGGTTACTGTTGTGTATTTTCAAGTGTATTTTGTTCAGTTTGCTTTTATATTTGTTTGTTATTGTTATAATTATTAATCTATTCGAATATTTTATTTTGAACATTTTATTTATGTCGTTTTTATCTGTTTTATAAGTGAAAGGACACATTTTTGTCGTAAGAATTGTAGTTGTAAAGAATTAGTGTAATTAAGTAATAAGAATAGTGCTTATAATTTCGTAATTTTTCTATACATTGTTTTATTGTAATGCCAGAGAAAATAAACGTACGTACCTATATTCTTAATATTATTAAACATACTTTTCTTTAGCATGTGATTTATTACAATATACCACTATAGAGTATCATTTTATTAGAATCATTTCACATTCTAAGCATTTTCTTCTTTTTCAGAAAGCAAACTGTACATGTATAAAAATTGTTTAGTTTTGAGCATAGTGTACGTAAGTATTGTATTAATGTGTTATGAAATCTAATATAGAAAAGAATAATAAAATTATTAAAGTGCCCTCTTAATTTTGTGCTTTTTGAGAAATTAATAATTTTATTTTACATTACAAAAGTTACTTTGACGGAATGAGAAAAACCACAAGTTTCTATCGAAATCCCCAGATATATAGCATTCATTGGCATGCATAATAAAATGTGATAACCAGTTCATTATTATTCGATAACTTATAATTATTTAACTTTTGAATTACATCAATATATTTTAAAATTTACAACTGTAAAATGAATATGATCTGTTCAAGTTTGTTATTCTTCTTAATATTGCAGACAATATTCACTTCATAACTAATTATTTATTTAAATATTCATATTTCTTTTAGAATTATCCATTGATAATAACCAATATCAATTAAATTCTTGTTAAAGACGCCGCAATCGTGCGCGTTGACATTTACAAGAAAATTTGAATACATTTTAAATTTAAAATATTGCCGCAATTCAGCGCACGGGCTTATGCGCGAGAAAAATTTGAACATAGGGAAATAACATTGCATGAGACTACTGCATAAACTATATACTGTGACTAAGTCACTATATGATAGAATAAAACACAAACATCATATCTTATACACTTATTTAAAAAGAACATACTATTTGCAAGTAAGCATTCAATTACTTTGCAAAGTTACTAATAAAGAACACAGTATCAGACAAATAAATATTTAAAATTTTTAACATATTTAATATTTAAAAACAGTATTTGAAAATAAATTAATTAATTTCAATATGAGTATCACTGCTGATTGATGCTTAATTATCCAATTCTTCCACCGAACTCGATAAATCATTTGGATTTACAATAATTGGTTCAACTTCAACCTCTCGTTCGTACCAAGTTTTAATCAGGTTGTTAGTATGCCTTACACAGTTTTCCTAAGTACTTGTATCACTTGATACACCGCACATAGCGAAGACTTTCTCATCCCCATAACCATCTCGGCTAATATTTTTATTGTAAAACCTCTTTGTTGAGGGCCAAATTAGTTCAATTGCATTAAAATCACAATGATATGGAGGTAATGTCAACACTTCATGGCCCTCTTTCTGTAATATTTCATCAACAGCATATTTTTTATCAGGCTTATTACTTTTAACTAAATCTAAAAGTTCATATTTCATCAAATTATTTGGAAGCATTATCTTATTGTTTGTTAACCAATCTATAATGTCTTGCTTTCTTGATGACGTATTTGGGACTTTCTTAATAACGATACTATGATATGGGGCGCTAAAGGATTCCGTTAAAAGGGAGATCTGGTTATGCCTAGAAAAAGAACATAAAAATAAATGGAGGTTAACAGAAGGTCAACTCCATACCAAAACACTACTAAGGGGGCTGGACGGAAAGTTTTCAGCGAACCTAATTCGTAGTAGCAAATTAAAATAATTACCGGGTTAATAACCGGACATTGTCCTTTAAGGAAACATTTGTACACCATGGGCTTGGTTAGCGAGTCCTGGTGTAGTAGATGTGAAATACAGGAGGAAACAAGCCTTCATGTAATATGCACGTGTGAGGAACTGAAGGAACTCAGACAGAAATATTTCGGGAGGGATCTATTGCATCCTTCGAGTGTACTCAAACTTCCCCTGAGGAGGATAGTGGCTTTTATCGAGGACACAAGACTAACAGAGTGGAATTGAGAGATCTATTGGGGATAGTACAAAGAGCAGTGTGCTCAAGTGCCTGGACGTGGTGGCGTCCAACCCAAAACAGAGAAGAAGAAGAAGAAGAAGATGGGGCGTTATCCATTATAATATTGATATTATTTGGCATGTTTAGCATAAGTTGAGTTGTAACCCATTCATTAAATTTTTTGCTATTCATTTCAGCATGATAGTCTGCAGTTTTCGTTTTTGATGAAAATATTAAGCTAGCACCATTTATAAAGCCCTTGTCACTTCCAGCATGGACAATAACATAATGCCATCATAATCTTCAGGTTTCCTACACTTTTTGTAGACTCGTCTTGCTAAGATTTTTCGCTAACATGCTTGGAATAAATCCATGCTTTATCCAGAAATACAACTGGCTTTGGTGAATTAGATATCAAATTGTCCATATACTTTCACAAAAAAACATTCCGTAATAATGCAATATTATGCCTTTCAATTAGCATTGGTCTATTGTCTTCTTTTTTGAATTTAAAGCCAATGTCATGTAATAAACTACTCAAAAACGCTGAACATAAATCAATGATTTCCCCATTTTTCAGTTCTTGTTTTAATGTATTTAAAGTAACATGTTTCTCTAAAATAAATATTTTATAATAAGCTAAAACAATATATTTTAGTAATATTTACTTTCTTTATACTTGTTGTAAAGGCTATTCCATACTAACTCCATCTACTAATACCATACTAATTCCTTCCTAACAGACTCACAAAGATCTCTAGTTTTTGGTTTAGATCGAGGTATCTTTTTACTTGGAGAGCTAAGAATTGAGTTCTGGGCCTTGCACTGTTTAATTGCATAAACTGTTGAGCATGATATATGAAAAGCATCACATATTCTCTGAAATATATATATTTTAAATGGTATAATAATAATGTAACAGAATAATTGAAACATACAACCTCACCAGTTTTGTATAATACAAAAGTATTTTTAATAATATAAAATATTATGAATAATAATGGATGTATTAGAGAGCATACCTTATAAATAGAGCTGAGGATGTTTGCGGTATAAACATGGTTATATCATGTAACCATAGTAAATTACTATGGTTACATGATATAACCATGGTTATACCGCAAACATCCTCAGCTCTACTTATAAACACCTCTTATAGGTAATAAAGGACTACCTTTCTCTTTCTCAAAATAATTCAAAACATTTAACACAAGCTCCTGTGCTTGTGAATTTGAGCGCTTCAGAGGCATTTTCTGAAACATTTACGTTAACCTCAATTAGATTTATTATTTTTTTAATAACTTACCGAAAATTCTTTCAATGGAGACTGTGGTTAAATAAAAATTTAAAAAAGGTATATAACCCCTTACCACAATTATTAGTCGTATCCTAAATACGTATTTCGACAACTAAGTTGTCATCATCAGTAGGTAAAAAGTACTAATTAAAAGTCGCACATGGGGCACAGTAAAGTAAGAAAAACGCTTCCGCACAACTACTATACACTGCATCCCATGAAGACTAAATTTAACATGCTAATCTAAAACTGCGAGACAAACACTTGCCTCTTAAGGAAAAAGGTCTAAACATGTGTTAAATTGTAGAACAAAGGAACGGCAGACATTCATCTCTAAGGAAGGCGCCACTAAATTCGATTTTTAAAAACTCCGATGACCCACTATTAAACTAAATGAAACACCTTATATTTCCACAAAACAATAGTATATTTAACTATATGTATATTTCATGTGCATTGCACACATCAGTAGTTATTATTTAAACGTATTATCTCTAGCACATGCATAGTAAAAACATCTATTCTGGGTAGGGGTGTACAGAATTTTTCAATTACAAATGGTTAAAAAGTATGGTCGTATATTGCAAAAACTAAACTCTATAGAAATTCCGAGAAGGACAAAATTGGGAAGGGCCGTTACATCCGAAAAGACAAGACATCTGACTGTGTTGTGTTATATTAAATAACCATCAAATATCGTGAAAAGGATCTATGAATTATTAGACATTGCAGGTATACAATTTAAGCCAATTATAAATAGGTGACATGTCATTGTTAAGGAGTTAAGCACTTTTAATATAATGTATAGAATTCACGGTTGGCTCTAGGTGAAACATGATTAATAATTTACTAAACAAAACACCCGGTACATTTGCTCCACAAAACGTGAAACAATTTACATTTTGTGAAACAAACACACCAAGTGCTTCATTCAGTAAACCATTGTTAAGGAGGTAATTTTTGTATTTTTTCACGTGTATGGTCTCCCACATGTCTAAATTTCTGCTGTTGCCCCCCCACCCACTTATGGTAATAAAAATGTGAATAGACAGCTGAACGGTATTGGAGATTTATCGCTATTCAAGGAGGTATGTTTATTTTTCGCGATAAATATACTTTCATAAGCATCAAGTTCGTGGGGTTTATTAATACATTTGATCAACTTCAAACCTGTAATCGGTATATTGTGCAGTGTGCTCAAAGCGTGATTTGCGACATTTGATTTATCCGGTCTATTGTATTTGATATGCGTTTTAAAGAACACATATCGCATATCAAATACAATAGACCGGATAAATCAAATGTCGCAAATCACGCTTTGAGCACACTGCACAATATACCGATTACAGGTTTGAAGTTGATAAAATGTATTAATAAACCCCACGAACTTGATGCTTATGAAAGTATATTTATCGCGAAAAATAAACATTTCACGTTATTTGATGGTTATTTAATATAACACAGCACAGTCAGATGTCTTGTCTTTTCGGATGTAACGGCCCTTCCCAATTTTGTCCTTCTCGGAATTTCTATAGAGTTTAGTTTTTGCAATATACGACCATACTTTTTAACCATTTGTAATTGAAAAATTCTTTACACCCCTACCCAGAATAGATGTTTTTACTATGTATGTGCTCGAGATAATACGTTTAAATAATAACTACTGATGTGTGCAATGCACATGAAATATACATATAGTTAAATATACTATTGTTTTGTGGAAATATAAGGTGTTTCATTTAGTTTAATAGTGGGTCATCGTAGTTTTCAAAAATCGAATTTAGTGGCGCCTTCCTTAGAGATGAATGTCTGCCGTTCCTTTGTTCTACAATTTAACACATGTTTTGACCTTTTTCCTTAAGAGGCAAGTGTTTGTCTCGCAGTTTTAGATTAGCATGTTAAATTTAGTCTTCACGGGGATGCAGTGTATAGTAGTTGTGCGGAAGCGTTTTTCTTACTTTACTGTGCCCCATGTGCAACTTTTAATTAGTAGTTTTTACTTACTGATGATGACAACTTAGTTGTCGAAATACGAATTTAGGATACGACTAATAATTGTGGTAAGGGGTTATATACCTTTTTTAAACTTACCGAAAATTTAAAGATACACTTTTTACTTTGTTCTCAGAAGAATAAATTTTTGTAATATTTAGATGGAATATAGTAAAAGCAAAGAAAAACCAAATAGAAAAACGCAATAATTACAAATAACAGATGATTGTAAGACAATTTGATTAGGACAGTTGTACCACATTTAAAGATATAGCAGTTGGGACACTTAACGTATTTATGAATGAAATTTGTCAGCCAATATCGGTAACCTTGGTCTACTGCCACCCAACCACGCGCAGACATAATAGCACGATATATCCTTCAGACATTTTTAAATATCAATATTTTTATTTTAATTAACCAAATATTCTAAATACAAATTAAGTACATTAAACTCATTAAACAAGTTAGTAACAAAATAGTGTATTTGGCGACGATAAACAAATAAAACTACATTGTTAAGTTTACTATTCAACGAATTTTAAAAATAAAACTTAGTAATTGTATTATTCAATTATTGCTTAATACAGAAGACTTAAAACAATAATTATGCACATTAGTATATTTGAAGAAATAATCTTTTTAAATTATTCGCCATTATCTATAATGGCTTATAATTTAAGGATTTTTCGATTTTTCTAGATCGCCTATTATCCTTAATAAAACTAGTCTAAATAACGGCAAATTTGTAAATTTTTATTATTCTAATTCATCATAATAATCCTACAATTACTATTATATAAAAATAACATATTCCAGATTAACAAAATTTTTAATATATGACAATTATTGTCGTTGTTATAGAAGAAGCAATATAAACGTCATTGTTCTTGGTTGATAACGAAAGTGGATTAAAATTGAGTGAAATCACTAGAAGTAGTCAATATTACCAATACATAATTACTAGAGAACGGATGCAATTTCCATAAAACGCAATCGGCAATTGGAATTGTGTATAACGTCGCTCAGTACATCCAGGCGTAATAATAATAACTAACAATAACTAACACATTTTTATTTTTCATTTATGTAGATCTAGAGCAGTGTTTAAGTTACTTTTTCAGACATTATATGGAAGAATGTCGAGAAAGGCATTGTAAAACAATGGCGAGTTGGATTGACGGTCATAACTGATTGTATGTCCATTGTCAGTGATTCCGAAATTTATTACAAAATCCGTAAAATATCGTCAAAAATTCGTCACTTAGGATCGCAAACACATCTGAACTCTGTAAAACTTTTATGGCGGCTAATATTCCATTAAATAAACTTAGCAATCCCACTTTAAAAATATTTCTGAAAAAATATACTGGTCGAAATGTTCCTGATGCACATGATGTTTCTAGGTGCTATACGAGAACAGTAGAACGCATTAGAAGCCATTTTTTAAATCAATACATATGGATAAGCGCCGACGAAACGGTGGATATGTTAGGACGATGTGTGGTAAATGTTGTAGCTGGTGTACTACATCCAACTATTCCCTATAACTCATATGTAATAGCAACAAGTGTTATAAATAGAGTTGATGCGGAAACAGTTGCTGAAACCATTAAGGAGAATATGCAGAAAATGCTTCATTCGGACGCCACGTACAAAGAAAAAATATTTGTATTTGTCAGTGATAGTGCTGCGTATATGTTAAAAACAGGCAGACTATTGAAGAAAACATATCCTAATATGCTGCATATTACTTGTGTAGCACATGCTCTCCACAGAATCTGTGAATATATCAGAGACACTTTTAAGGGAGTTGATAGACTTGTATCAGCTTTTAAAAATGTTTTCAGAAAAGCACCATTGAGAGTAGCGCTTTTCAGGGAAAAATTTCCATCTCTGTCACTGCCTCCCACTCCAGTAATAACTAGATGGGGAACATGGCTGGAAGCTACTAGTTATTATGCTGAGAATTTCGATAGTCTAAAACATTTCGTAACACTGCTAAAGGAGGATGCTAGAAGTATTGGTGAGTGCAAGGAGCTCACACAAATACCAAATTTCAAAAATCAGTTGCACTTTCTTCACGAACACTTTGGAAAATTGCCAAAACTAATCACTTATTTTGAAAATCGAAAGTTCAAATTAAATGACGGATTAACCACATTAGATGTGGCTGTTAATAATTTGAAAAGTATTCCAAGTGACTTCGGATGTGGCCCTCGGCAAAAGTTTGAAGCAATTCTTAATAGAAATCAAGATTTAATTACATTGCAGCAATTATGTATGGAGACAATTCCACAAAATCTAACGGCTAAATATGAAGAAATAAAAGAATATTTCCAGTATGCACCTATAACCAGTTGCGATGTAGAAAGGACGTTTTCTATTTATAAGGATGTACTCGTACTTAATTCAAAGAGAACAAAATTGACAGAAGAAAACCTTGAGAAACTATTGCTAGTCAATATTAATATTCCTTTACTCAACTTGAACGACAAAATGAACAAATAAAAATGTTCCAATTATAGAAATAAAATTAAAAACTTTAAAAATACAACTTTTCAACAAATACATATGTATTTCGTAATTTTATAGATCACCACCCGTTCGTTTTCCAATTATATAAATAAAATTAAATATTTTAGAAATACAGCCTTTCGCCAGTACTGCACTGGGTGGTAAGCGTGTCCGTTCTCTAATAATTACGTTAAATTAATATCATCGAAGTATCATATTATATTATAGATTAGGTTCGCCTATTAGACTAATTTTATAATAATTTAATTAACTTAATGATAAAAACAAATGTTTTAATTGTGTAATAGTTTATTAAAAAAAAAACAAATATGCTTCCATACAAATACGAAACTCAATTCACTGTTAACGATTTAAATATGAGATAATGTTAATTCGCACGATGTTAAGTTCACTGAGTTAACTAGACTAGACATCATAGACATGTTTGCAAATTTTACCAATTTTTACTACAAGCTGCGCGGTAGTAGTTCTAATTTAAGGACCACGCGCATGCCAATTTTGGCTGAATATTCTATATACGAGTGTCCCAATTGCTATAACTTTAAACTGTGGTTGTACGCTTTCTGTCCTTGTCTATCATACGAACAAATTGATTTTTTGTGATTCTTTGTCTAGCAGACTAACGTCTGTTCCAATATCAGTATTAAAAAGAAATGGTTATATTAAAAACCGTGCATAACTCGTGTTGCTCGATTATGACGTTTGTCTTAAGATATATTAATAGATATAGTTCCGCTATTCTGTGCTTCAAAGTGTTAAAATCCAAATATGAAAATTATGATAAACTAAAAAACTAGCTTATTCCATAGTAACATGTATTAATGTCAAAAACGAATTTGTCAAAAAATTACAATTAGTCAATTATGAGAGAATACAAAAACTATCACGAGTGTTTTTTACAAACTGGTTCCACTAGCTGTCTTCCTAAACTACCACCGAACTCGCCCTACATTAAACAGTCATGGAGACGCTTCAGAAAACACCTACTGGTATCCGAGAAACACGAAACTACAAAGTTTCATTTCAGAAGCATGGCAGCGATACTCGCAGAAAGGAAACGTCATACCTCAAATTATCCATCGTACATAATACATCCGTTCAGCATGTTTTCTTATTATAAAGAGATTGTGCTGTTTTTTGTATTTTGCAGTACGTTTCTGTTCAGTCCAATATCCAACACGTTCCTGTTCCGAGAATCAATGGTATCTAAAATTTCCGGAGTACAAGCGGTGAATTTATGTACTGATATCCTGATAATGTTGAATATAGGATTATGTTTTATATCTGGTTACCACCAACACCAAACAAAAGAAATAATTCTGGATCCTAGGTTAATTGCCATCAATTATTTGAAGACCTACTTCTGGTCAGATCTAATAGGAGCCATTCCAGTTATATATTTTGTACCATCCCAATTAAAGGATTCACCATTTCAACTGTTGTTCCTACCTAAGCATCTTATGATATATCCCAGAGTACTCACCATGCTGCAATATTTCCGCCATATTACTATACTGCTTCGAATCAGCGATGCACAGCACGAGATTATACGTATGATAGCGTTTTCTTTCTTTTTATTGCATTGGAGTTCTTGCTTACTGTACGTAATACAATACATATACACTATATTCAAGAAATCCGATGGATCATGGATGTTCGAAGCTTATATTCATCCGTCCCTTTCTAGGAACTTTAATAATGTCACACTGACTACAAAATATGTATGGTGTTTGCATATGGCTATGTGTCACTTTTATAGGATTGGTGCTGGAATTTACGATACGAAATCGATTGGTGATTATATCATTCTTTCTGTAATTATGATCATTGGTTCTATTTATTACGCCTATATAATTGTTATAGTATTACAAGCTATAGGCACTGCTAATGCATCAGAAAGTAAATATGAAGAGTTAATGAGGCAGATATATGATTACTTGCGCTCGAAGAAAATGCCTTTGCATATTAACATTCGCCTGCAGATGTATTACGAATATCGTTTCCAAAAAAGGTACTTCCGCGAACAATCGATTTTGTCCACACTATCCGAACACCTGCGTTACGAAATCAAACTATACACGTGCAAGCATTTAATTGGCAAAGTGGCAGTTTTCAAGGGACTATCAAAGAGCATGATTGGCAGTATTATTGGTGGACTAACGTTAGATATATACCTCACTAACGACGTTATAATTCGTGCCGGTTACCCCGTGGAATATTGGTACATAATTTCTTATGGAACGGTGGCAGTAATCCATAGCAACGGTGCCGAGATATGCCATTTAGAAGATGGTGAATGTTTCGGTGAACTTTCCTTGATAGCTGAGAGTGTCGAGAGCAACGTTATAGCTACAGAAATATCTGAGGTGTTTCGCATGCCGAAAGCTGATTTTTTGAGGTACATGACGAATGAAACTATATCGAAGAGAATAAGGGATATAATAGAGGAGAGACACAATCAAATAAAAGATAGTTTAGAGCGATTCGAGTATCAAAATAAAGAAAGGCAAGAAATATTGTATAAAGTTCGTAGCGGAAAAATTCTGGAGAAAGGTCACATAAGAAAAATTTAATTATAAACATTTTCAATTTGTATCGTTAGCTTTTTACGTTACGTGTTTTAAAATACTAGAATTATCAACTACAATATTTATTGTTACTAATTATAGCTTTTTAAAATTTAAAATAAATCTTATTTATTTATATACAATATGGTTGGTTTTTCATTGTTCAGCCTATATCAGTTTTATTATCAAAAATACAAGAAAAATGTTAAAGGAAAATTATTAGTAATCTTTCATAGCCTACTGATTTTTAGCAGCGATAATCAACTTTATTTTTTAAATGGAACACCCAATATATGTACAGGGTTATCCAGAAAGATGTTACCACTCATATGGAACTAACTAATTTTTAATTTAATTTTTTTTTTTTTAGTTTCAAGACAAAATATGGCCACCTGACTTACTTTGGAGGAGAGAAGGAAGGTAGCGTCTTGGATGGAAGTGTTTGGGTCACCCTCAGTAGTAAGACAAAAATTTCAGAAATGGTTTCAGAAAGAACCTCCAAGCCATTTAACTATCCGTCGAGTGCATGAAAAATTTGTGCGCACAGGGTCTGTCACTAATGACTGTAAAGGAAACAGTGGACGTCCCAGAACTATTCGAACGGAAAATAACATCATAAATGTACAAGGTCAAATAATTAACAGCCCAAGAAAATCAAGTACGAGATTAGCATTGGAAAGCGGAATCTCGCGGACAAGTGTTCTGAGAATTCTTCACCTCGATCTGGGAATGAAGCCGTATCACATTCAAATGATTCAAGCCCTTTCTGATGCCGATAAAATTGCTCGTGTTCGAGCTGCAGAAGTGATACTAGAAATAACGAACATAGACCCTAATGTTGTGTTCTTCATGTCGGATGAAGCCACATTTCATATCAGTGGCAACGTCAATAAGCACAATTGCAGCATTTGGAATACAGATAATCCTCATGAACTAAGAGAGCACACTCGCTACACACCGAAAGTTAATGTATGGTGTGGCATATCGAAGTTTGGAGTGCTTGGTCCATATTTTTTTAACGCCCAGACTGTAACGGGAGATGCTTACCTGGATATGCTGCAGAATTTTGTTGTAAACAATCTTCCCCTCCGTATCTTAACATCTGGTTACTTTCAGCAAGACGGTGCACCACCACATTATTCCTTAGCGGTTCGACATTACCTAGATCAAGCATTTGGTAGACGTTGGATTGGAAGAGGTGGACCTTTGTCTTGGCTAGCACGGTCGCCAGACTTGACCCCTTGCGATTTCTGGCTATGGGGAATGTTGAAAGATCGCGTGTATGCTACAAAGCCTACTGACATTAATGACCTGAAAGAGCGCATAATAACAGTAGTCCGCTCTATACCTATGGAAATGTGTGAACGAGCTATGACCTCTATGGTGCAAAGACTTCACTCATGCATTGAAAATCAAGGAGTACAGATCGAAGGAGTGCATTAGGTCTATTTTGACTTGTGTACATAATGTGTTACTTAATAAGTTACTAAAATAAAAGTTTTTCCCATATAAGTGGTATAAGTATGATAAGTATATCATAATGTATATAATCGTTATCCAGTTCTAAGTGTTAAATATTAATTATACGATGTTACCCAAACTTCGTGAGTGTCTTACTTTACCATAAGTCGCCCTACCTGTTATCCCGTGCGGCTACCCAACGGCCCACATCACATGGCGATCCTGGCAGGATCGCCATGTGGTATTAGTGCCGTTTGTGCACGTTCGTGGCAGGACGCCACGTGATGTTAGCCTGGTCCTGAGGGCTACATCGTTGAGCCGTCACGCAGATATCGTTGTCCCGTTAAATAATACACATAGTCGGGTAACATATAATTTAATACATAACACTTAGAAACAGGATAACAATTATATACATTCTTACTAACTAGTGTGTAGACTGAATGTGTGAATGTGAATGTCTGTCGTGAATGTGAATATGAATCTGAATCTGAATGATCTTGCTTACACTACAGTATATATACATAAGAGAAGGTCCTCGGACTACTTAGGGAATATTATACAAACCCTGACATGTAGTTGGTGTTTGCAAACAACTCGCGTTAGCGAGGACGTATTTGTAACACACGTTACACTTGCGTTACGGGAACGAGGCTGTGACCTGATTGAGATTGTTTGCATACACACAAACTGCATTGCGTTATCACATAACATCTATTATAAATTAAAAAAAAAATAAATACTAGATAGTAAGTAGTGTGTCTTATAATAATTGTTCAAATTGTCCACTATTACATTCTAAATATTTGTAGGCTCTCCTGGCGTTTTGCAGCATTGCAGGTGTAATTACCATGCAAACTGTGGTAATTTTATTCTTCAGTTCCTGAAGATTTTGAGGAGTATCATAAACTTGTTTTTTCAAAAAACCCCATACAAAAAAATCAAGAATTGATAAATCAGGCGATCTGGCGGGCCACAAAATTGGTCCTTTGCTGCCGATCCAGTTTTTACCAAATTTTGCAGATAATTTGTTACTGCAGCTCCAATTATGAGGTGGGGCGCCGTCATATTGGAACCAGAAGTTTCGTCTTAAAGCTAATGGGAGATTGTCTATGTAGTCTTGAAATTCATTTTGTAAAAATGATAAATATCGATTCTGAGTCAAAATTCCATCGTAAAAATATGGCCCCAAAATTTTATTGGCGACTATCCCTACCCATACATTAATTGAAAAACGCACTTGCGCACGAAATTCAACTATTACGCGAAGGTTAACATCGTCCCAATAATGCGTATTCTTTTTATTAAAAATTCCATTTCTGTGAAAATTAGATTCATCTGTCCAAATGATGTTATTTAAATATTAACGAGCCATTCACAAAATATAATTCTGTTGTTGGTATTATTAGCATGTAATGTTTGGACTAAATGTAATTTAAAAGGCTCTAATTTGTGTAATTTTAAAACATTCATAATTTCGTGTCTTAGAATATTAAAATCAAACGCTGCTTGTAAGTAGTTCTTGGATTGGCTCTAAAGTAAGTTAAAATAACAACTTCATTGCCGTGGTTATTTCCTCGTCTATCTTGAATATTATTTAAACGCCTTGAAAAGGTGCCAGTCAATCGCAGATAATTTTCTAAATTTTGAAAAGTATTTACGTGAGGTTGTCTTCTGTCAGGATATAAATTTTGATATAAGATAGCAGCCTGACGTTTATTGTTGTTTGATCTGTGAAAACAGCATAGCATATTAACTTTTTCACTGTTTGTGAAGCCCATGTTCATTTTTCTTATACAAAACACCAACGTTTTCTTAGTTAAATAAGAACCGCAATACCTTTGTCACTATTAAACACATCTAACTGACCTTATGTCAAATATTTACAGGTATAAACAATAGAATATCACAGCCAACTACTATAATTTTGTTTTTCCAATTATTAGGCATAATTTAAAGGCAGTTCCTTACTTCTTATACATCGTTATAATGAAAAATTTATTAGGAATTATATCTCGCAAAAATATACAGGTTATTCTATTTAAAAAAATAAAGTTGATTATCGCTGCTAAAAATCAGTAGGCTATGAAAGATTACTAATGGTGCAATTTGATAGATCATTTCGAGATAAAAAAACATTTTCTTTTAACATTTTTTTGTATTTTTGATAATAAAGCTGATATAGGTTGGACAATGAAAAACCGACCACTCTTGTTTATAGATTTATATATTTATTTCGTATGAGAAGCGAAATCCAAATTTAGATATTAGTGTATAAATCACGTTTATGACAAAAAAAGTCATAATAGTTATTTATAAAGAGCGATCATTAAAATTTTCACTCGTAGCTGGACGTGCATATAAAAATTATGTCGTAGCTTTAGTCATTAAGATGTTATTTCAAACATCTGTCAGTGTCAAATATATATTTTAAAGTTTCATCAAAAGAAAAAGTAATGGCCTTTAATGATATGCATAAAGCGTTTATGGTAGAATGTTACTTCCTGACATCTCAAAAATTTGATGGTATTTGGCAGCATTCAATAGAAAATTGCCTTGCGGAGTTTGAAGAGAGATATCCAAATACTGTTCCTAGCTATAAAACTTTCCGTGATACGCTAATGCATTGTGTAAATCTTTTTCGTCAAACAGGCGTATTTTAAGGAAAAAAGGAAGCGGTCCTCCTCTCAAGAGAAGTCGCGGCGTAATTGAAAATGTCAGACAAATTATTAACGAATCTCCTCAAACATCTATTCGCAGAGTTTCGCAACAAGTAGGACTTTCGTATGGAACATGTCAAAAAATTTAAAAAAAGGACTTGCACATGTATCCATATAAATTAACTTCTGTACAAAATCTATTACCTACGGATTAAGAAAAAAGAACACAATTTTGCCAATGGTTTATTCAAACAATGACAGACAATATTTTAAATCATACTTTTTTCACCGATGAAACCGATGGTTTTATTTGAAAGGTTATGTTAATTCGCAAAATATGCGTATGTGGTCCAGTGAAAATCCTCATTTCTACAGAGAAGTTCCTTTACATCCAGAAAAAATAGGCGTATGGGTAGGTATGAGTCGTCACCGATTAATAGGACCAATATTCTTTGAGGGCACGATATCATCGGAGAAATATCGTAAAGAAATTCTCAGTGTTTTTACTAATCAATTGACTAATGATGAACTCCAGGTCGGATATTTTCAACAGGATGGGGCTACATCTCACGTTACACTTGAAAATATTCAGTTTTTGAAACAATTATATGGCGATAGGATAATAAGTAGAAATGCAGCGATTCCATATCCACCACGATCGTGTGATTTAACAGTCATGGATTTTTTTGTGTAGCCATATATAAAGAATATTATTTATGAAACACCAATTAATAATCTACAAGAGTTAAGACATAAAATCATAGAAAAATGTGATCACATCAATAACTCACCGCAAATACTGATCAATGTTTTCAATGCTCTACGAAATAGAATGCGATTATGCTTGGTGGAGAATGGTCAACATTTTACACATTTTTTATAATATTCTATTACTTTGTATAAAAATTATAAATATATTTAATATAAAAGTCAGCATTTCAAATTATTTAGATCTCCTCTAATAACTTAAGTTAGGACAAACTTTTTGTGTACATGGCTTACTTGAGCGAAAATTTTAATGATCACTCGTTATAACAAGTACAGTTGCAAGCAATAAATTTTGGTCGTCAATGTCATTCTTTGACAAAATATAAGTTGCTGTATTGTGAAAAGGTCATAATGGTAATAACCTACAATTTAATCTGTCACATGTTATGTGACTGTCATTATTTGTTTGTGTCAAATTTTGTTACTTATTCTAACGTCGATACAATTTCAAACAAACATACGAAAATAATAATAATGAAAGATGAAGTATATTACAACAGAATAAATAAACAACAGTGAAATAAAGTAAATATGGTAACCAAACAACATTCACAAACTAACAACTACGAAAATTCAATATTTTGTTACTTCTCCGTTGGCCTTAATAATTTTTGCTAAACGATTCAGCATGGATAGCCATAGTTTTCTAAAGTTTTCTGGCGAAAGATCATGCCAAACGTTATTTATAACAGCGAACTTTCATCTTTATTCTGAGGTCTTACTCTACTCTTCTGTATTTTCTGTATTATATTTTTCATTGAATCACTAGTTTCTTAGCCTATATACACGAATCCGTCCAGACGCAGATAAGTGAAACACTTTTTCGTCGCTAAAAATAACATTTTCCCAGAAGCTGTTGTCTCGTAAAATGTGCTCTAGTGAAAATCCACTCTAGTTTCCTTAAGCCTAGTAGTCAGTCGTTTTTTCGGGCTGCTGAATAGTCTTTTAATTGAGCCGCTTGTACACGATGCCGAGCTGTGTGAACCGAAGCTGAAAAATTTGTCAAATCCACTGCACGTAAGACCGGCAGAAAAGGATTGTTTTCAACAACTTGTACTATTGCACGGTCATCTTCTTCAGTTGATTTCCTCGGACATCCGGATCCTTTTTTTTTATGAAGCATAATTAATATTCTCGCTCCACCGTCTAGCAACAAAATTTATTTAACTTTTTGCGAATCCTAGATGAGAAGCTATCATAGCTTCAGAGAGTCTAATTTATATTAAGGAAATAATCCTTACTTTGTTAAAATATGATATTGAAACCACATTAAACATGATTCAAAAAGCAAGACTGACAAACTGTAAATTTATATTGAAATTTCATTGACAATAAATATAATCAATATCAATCAAGGCGAAAATCGACATTGTGACAATTTCTTCAAATTTTACAATGACATTGACGACCAAAATTTATTGGTGGCAATTGTACATAAAGTAGGACTTTCGTGGCCGAATCGAGTTTATGACGAAGCGATCTTGCGAACAAGGCTATAATAAAGACGAGGCCAAGAAGGCCATTTAGGTACGAATTATATATTAAACATAATTTTATGTTCGGCTGTCCTTTTATACTTAATATACAAATAATTACAGTGATGATTATCTGACACTTCAGTATGTTAATATTGAGATAATACTGGGTATTTTGACAGTATTTTGTTAACTAGTGTGTACAAACGTCACTTAAATTATACAGAATACGCAATACAGAATGAATGCAGATGCTATACAAGATATCAAAGAATTAGCGCCAAATGCCGCTTTCGCCTCGTAAATCCAAATTTTAGTATAATAGTTATTTATGTACCTAGGTTCGTAAGTACAGTTTTATGGTCGAGAATACGATTGCAAACCGAGACCCGTAGGGTCGAGGTTTGCATGTATTCGAGACCATGAAAGTGTACTGTACGAACCGTGGTGCATATGAGATTTTTCGTCATACCTACTTTTTTTTTAAATAGACGAATTTGAATGATTTTCCACTTTACTTTTACTATATGTATACACATTAGTAACATCAAGTCAGGAATATTTGTCGTATCTATGGTAACCATGTTTGTGTCGATATAAATTTATATTTTTGATAAATGTCAAAGGATATGCAATAGATTTTCAAAAGTTTTTCTTTCTAAATAAAATTTATAAACATGAATCAAATAGAGATGGATGCTATTATAGCTTGTACTGAGATTTTGCCGGAGAAATCTAAAAACAGATACAATGAAACCTATAAAATGTTCAAAGATTGGAGTCACCAGAGGTATGTGGAGAGCATTTCAGAAAGTGTAATGCTGGCATATGTTCGTGATAGATCTATGAAGTTAAAAACACCAAACAGTTTATGGTGTGAATACTCCATGTTAAAAACTACCATATTTATTAACGAAAATGAAGATATTTCAAAATATCCTAAATTGAAAGGATTTTTGAAGCGTAAAAATGATGGTTTTAAGACTAAAAAGTCTAGTATCTTTACAAGAGAGGAAATGAATAAATTTCTTATTGAAGCTTCCGACGATACATATTTGTTGATGAAGGTAAGTTTACAGAATGATTCTTTTTAATTCGTGTTCATTCTATACTAATTTTTTGCAGGTTGTTATGATTATGGGAATTGCTGGGGCTTGTAGGAAAGATGAACTAGTTAAAATGAAAATTAAACATGTGGAAAATAAAAATGATGTAATAATAATTAAAATACCGGATACTAAAAATGGAATAAAACGTTCTTTTACAATTATTGCGAAGGAAGAATATCCAATTAATTTTATGCTAATTATTAAAAAATACATTGGTCTGAGATTAGAAAATATTACCAATGATAGATTTTTCTTAAAGTACAGTTTTGGTAAATGTCGAAATCAGTCTGTAGGAAAAAACACTCTCGCAAAAATTCCTAGCCAAATAGCAAAATACTTGTCGTTGGAGAACCCCACTACCTACACCGGACATTCCTTTCGAAGGACCTCGGAAATATTATTAGCCGATCAGGAATTGATGTTCTTGGTCTGAAAAGACACGGCGGATGGAAATCTTCTACCGTAGCAGAAAGCTATGTTTCCGATTCAATGATAAATAAAGTACAGAAAGCTGACCGAATTTTATATAAACAAAATATTACAGAGGCTGTTTGCTCAACTGTGATACAGAAAAATGAGAAGAAAGTTGATGATTCCATTAGGAATCCAAGTTAATCCAACCATTAATAATGTTGACATTATTGAAAATATAAACTTGCCTAGTAAGAAAGAAGACTCTATTGTTCAGATAGCTAATTGTTCTAATTGTTCGTTTACATTTAATATTACAAAATCATAAGATTTTGTACAAGATTCTATTTTTCCTAGTTATGTTAATTAATCATGTTTGAGATAAATTTGTCATAAATTTTCTAATATTGCTATTATTTCCCTAGGGTCGTAATAAATATTACAGCCCGCTACCATAGCAACTGTCAATACGGTATGTAAAGTGTCACTTACGTTTCAAAAAAAGGTGTCATAATTGTTTACTTACGCAGTAGGTGTGACGAAAAACTATTTACGCGACATATCACAAATAGTGTGTATCAAAAAAGATAGTACAAACGCAAGGTTAGTAAATGTATAAGGTTGCCTCGTAACTAATGGCGGCCGCCATAATACGCGTCATCGGGCAGGCCCATGCTTTTCCTGTCTAGTTGACTAGTTGTCAAAATAACCGGTCTAGATTGATGTTTGTAGTGTTTGTAGCGTTATTTTCTAATTTCATAATGTTTTATGTGCTTATACAAGATGTCTCGTATCGTTATGTTCAAATTTTAGGAGTGTAAAGTAGACTTCATTTCAAGTAACAAAAACGCAAAACTTGTATATCCATTTTTATTTGTTTCAAAGTTACAGATCTATGAATGTGATCCTAAAATCCTAAAGTCAATAAAAGCTGATTTTATTTACAAAATTTCAATTAATAATATTTTCGAAATATTCACCTCCTTGTTGAATGCAGGCTTGTGCCCGTAAGCCAACAGAAGAAGTATTTTTCCGAATTTCATACGTGTTTTGTCGGATTTGCTCGGCAGCCAGGTAAATACGATCCAACAACTCTTCTTTTGTGTTCGAAACTTGCGCGTAGACCAAATTTTTCATGTACCCCCATAAATAAAAGTAAAGGGGATTATGGGTGACCTGGGTGGCCATGCAACAGGACCACTTCGACCAATCCATCTTGGATAATTGACGTTAACCCAATTTCGGACAGCAATTCCGAAATGTGGTGGTGCCCCATCCATGTGAAACCACAAATTTCGTCGAACATTCAGTGGGATATCCTCTAAAAGACCTGGCAGTTCGTCAATAAGAAATTGAAGGTAATTGTCCGCAATTAATCTCCCAGGAAGAATGACAGGAACAATCAACAAGTCATCGATTAGGGCCGCCCAAACGTTAATAGAAAATTCATGTTGAAATTTAGATGGGCGTATAGCTTTGGGATTTGCTGATGATCAACTGTGCAGGCTTCTAAGATCTGTAACACCACTTCCAGTGAACGTAGATTCATCTGTCCAGAGGACTGTTTTGCAGAAATTAAAATGAAGCCGTGACTGCCTTAATATTCAGGTAGAATAAACTAGACAAGCATAGTGGTCTGCCTCAAGCAAACCGTGTCCCCTGCGATAGTGATATGGATATAAGCCCTCACGATTTAAAATTCGCCAAACTGTCGTTCGTAGCACTCCTAGTTGTCTAGCGATTCGGCGTACACTGAGAGTTGGATCCCTTGTAACAATAGCTACTGCTTCTTCTTCTAGTCTACTGGCAAATTTACTCCTCGGTCGAAAAGATAATCACGCAGTCCGCATTCCAGCAATTGTCTGTGTGCTTCCAGAAACGTTCTGTAATGAGGAATGCGCCCATCGGGAAACCGATGTCGGTATTCAATAACTGCTTCACGTGCACTGCCTTTACAGTAGCCATACACAAAATGCATGTCCGCATACTCTTTAGAGGAAAATCAGTAGGGCATTTTTAATAAAGAAAACGTGTTTACTCACTAATAAGCTGTTGTATTAACTGAAACGTAATGTAATCCTTTATTAAAAAATGCAACGTTAACAGTCATCTGAACATTTGTTTATTGTATGATATTCATGGTTCAGCAGTTATGAAATACGTAAGAACCTTCTTTATCATAAATAAATTTCCAGTACTCTTTTTTTGTAGATCTCTAAGAAATAACTGTATGCACTACGACACGTGTTTATTTATTTTAGTATAACATTTTATTATGCGACGTTAACAATCAGAGGCCTGTTATTGAATCGTATAACTTTTTTTAAATAAAATCAGTTTGTGTTGACTTTAGGATTACATTTTTTTTTCATGATCTGGCAATCACATTTATAGATCTGTAACTTTGAAACAAATAAAAATGGATATAATATGTACAAGTTTTGCGTTTTTGTTATTTGAAATGAAGTCTACTTTACACTCCTAAAATTTGAACATAACGATACGGGACACTTGCATATAAACTTTATTTAACTATTTACAAGTGTTTTACATTATAGTGAGAGGTAAAACTTGAATTTCTTTATGGTTCAGCTATTAAACTTTGTAAATGGGATTTAAGTAAAACACTTATACTAATTTCCAGTATATATTACACTTTATTATATATTAATAAATGGATGACATGTTTCGCTACGATGTAGCTTCTTCGGATCTTATATTACTACTGAACACGCTCTTCACAAATGTATGGCTTTTTTCTAAACTATTTCAATGGGTTGCACTTGTCTACATTAGAATCGTCTCTTACCGATATATCGTCTAAAATTACTGTTATTTTAATATTTAATGAAACCAGTTTAAAAGTGGGGAATTATTAAGGTCTAATTGGTCATTTAACAATATATCTGCATATTTAAGTTTATTTATTTCTAAGGATTCCAGTAAATTTAACTTTAATCCTTTTTGTTGTGACTGTAAAATTTCGAAATCTTTATTGAAACTATGATTATTTTCCAACAAATGAATTGCATAATTGGAATCTGTCTTTTTGTTAATAAAACTTTTAAAATGTTCCTGTATTCTTTTCTCAAAGCTCCTACCAGTTTGGCCTATGTATGTTTTAGGGCACTCTTTACATATTAGTTTGTATACTCCGGATTTATTACTTTTGCTTGTCTTGGATTTATTATTTTTTATGAATTTCCCTAAAGAATTATTAGTTTTATAAGCTACCTTTATATCTGTTTTTCGTAAAATTTTTCCTATTTTTTCACTTATCGGTCCTATGTATGTTAATAATTTATAATTGCTTGGTTTATCTTTTGTTATTGGGTACACATTTTCTATTGCTTTCCTATATTTCTTTTTTCTTAAAATTGTATCTACTATATTTGGGTTATATCCATTATTTTGCGCTATTTGTTTAATGATATTTAATTCTTTAAAGAAGTTTTCATTATTTAAAGGTACTGATATTAATCTGTGTATCATACAATGGAATGATGCTAGTTTTTGACTTACCGGGTGACAGGAACTATTGTGAATGATAACATCTGTGTGTGAGGGTTTGTGATATATTGAAAAGACATGTTTATTATTAGGTAGGAGCTTTGAGAAAAGAATACAGGAACATTTTAAAAGTTTTATTAACAAAAAGACAGATTCCAATTATGCAATTCATTTGTTGGAAAATAATCATAGTTTCAATAAAGATTTCGAAATTTTACAGTCACAACAAAAAGGATTAAAGTTAAATTTACTGGAATCCTTAGAAATAAATAAACTTAAATATGCAGATATATTGTTAAATGACCAATTAGACCTTAATAATTCCCCACTTTTAAACTGGTTTCATTAAATATTAAAATAACAGTAATTTTAGACGATATATCGGTAAGAGACGATTCTAATGTAGACAAGTGCAACCCATTGAAATAGTTTAGAAAAAAGCCATACATTTGTGAAGAGCGTGTTCAGTAGTAATATAAGATCCGAAGAAGCTACATCGTAGCGAAACATGTCATCCATTTATTAATATATAAATAAAGTGTAATATATACTGGAAATTAGTATAAGTGTTTTACTTAAATCCCATTTACATATAATGGATTTCCAGCAAGTATCGGCCGATTCAATTAAATTTATTAAACTTTGTAATTTTATTTTGGTTATTTATAGAAAAACTGCATTAAATAATATCTTGATAGCCAGTTAGTATTTGCATTTGTGAACCCATTTTTTTAGACATACAAAACCATTAATTAACTCCGTAATAACAGTTTATTGAAAGAACTGGGTTGTGACAGTAGAATACTAAATTAATTAATATGTGATGGTGTTTCATTGAGTCAACTACCTTCATTTCCTTTATAATTTATAAGCGTATTTTTAGGCAAAAATATTTACAATAAAAACTTTTTACTCCCATGAGTACACCAATAACTAGCAGACTTTAACCATTACTTAAAGCAATATTTTGAAATAAAGGACGACATGCTTTGTGTGATCTAATCACATATACTTATCTGATTAGATCGTACATAAACCAATCGTTTTGTCTAAAGAAAACAGTGATTTACTTTACTCGATTTATACCTATTTAACTAATGATAAAATTAAAATCAAAATCATTTTAATTTGAATGGGCACGCTGAGTTACGCTTTCCCGCGTAAGAATATTATTGGTGGAGAGTTACGAGGCAACCTTGTACATTTAGTAACCTTGGTACAAACGCAAGGTTACTAAATGTATAAAGTTGCCTAGTGCCCATTCAAATTAAAATGCTTTTGACTTTAATTTGATCATTAGTTAAATAGGTATAACGGTTAAGGTGGGTTATACTATAACCCACCTTAACATTGTATCTTGCTTGGAAACACTTCCATGATGATCAATGTCGATGTGCCGACGAAAAAGCCTTTGTACATGTGCCACAGAATCGTTATTTCTAGATAATTGTTCTACTGCAAATGCACGATGTTATACACTCCAACGCTTCATTGTAACTGAAATGGCATCCCACTAGAAAAATAATGCGTTCATGCACAGTTCTCGCAACCCCACTATTTTCGAATACTATCCATTCTAAAAATACCCGTTTCCTGTAAATTCCTATAAAAATATTAAAATATAAAAATATTAAAAATCGTTTGTGTGTGAATTAATCATATTTTCAAATATTTCAGCAGAAGTCTTTTCTTGTAGCTTTTTATCATTGAAGTATCTCCTTTCTTGTTTCTGGGGTAATTCTTCCACAGGTCTAAATATATAGATAAAGATGGAACAAATTTAAAAATATTCTAATTAACTAACCTTCCTATTTACTAATAATTCCTTGTATATACTATGGAAAGTACAATCTAAAATCTAAAGATAGTTCATTTAATCTAACCGCTCCGTTTAATTCTAAGACATCACCTTAATCATTTAAACAAATCAACAGCTAATGTAATCTAATCATCTAATGAGATCTCATACTCCTTATCACACAAAGCAAATCAAAAAATTTCCGCCGATCGTAGCGTAGCTTTTCTCTTCTTTCCACTTATTGCCGATACGAACATGTCAAAGCTTCTAATTTAACTAAGCCATTATTTCCGACATTCTCAATTTCAGCGCGGCCGGCTCCTCGTGTGCCGCAGCGTTACACCATTAAAGAACACAACACGAAAGATCTTATCTTTTTCCTCTCAACATATCGTGCTCATGTCGATTAGAATCGTGGAAGTTTACGCTTATGTACTTCCCCGATTTTGCGTCAGACCATCGGTACGTATGTGTGTGATACACAAGGGCGCACGAGTAGTAGACGTCGTTTGTTGTCGTTGCTGTTGTGTGGTTGTCCCCGTTGTTCTTGTTGTTACGAAGGCGACGCGTCAGGAAGAGTTGTGTTCTTTCTGCTTCGCGTACTCTTCCGCATATGATGCTTTATGAACCAAGAGAAGCATGCCGACAAGATCGAGGAATAGAGGAATAGGATACATGAACAATAGTTAAGAACGAAATAGTAGGAATTAATTATATTATTTTACATTTGCGCCAATATTATTGAGCATTTAAAATAGTATATTATGGGACCAGTTTTTTTTCCAACGAGCGATAGCTAGTTGAAAAAAGTAACTCGAGACGTTGAAATTTTATCAACCACTATATACACGCATATACTATCTTTTTTACGAATTTTTAAAATAAACGTTGATAAACCATTTTTTATTATTTTTGATATACATTAACTCTGACATTTCATAAATTTTTTTTTTCGGTAATTTAGTATTTTCGGTGTTATCTATTCCGCGCACTATTGTCACACATGATCATCATATGATATCCGCTTGTCATCTGTCAGTCACCGTTTTATATTACTATTGCCCTTTTTATTTCTCTCGTTTTAAGAATAAACCGACTGAATATTCACGTTTTTGTTAATGCGCAGTAAGAAATTCAATTTACGATAAGTAAGAAAAAGTAAGTATTATTCTACAAGTGTCCCGTATCATTATGTTAAAATTTTAGGAGTGTAAACTAGAAGTTACTGATCTATGAATGTGATTGTCAGATCATGAAAAAAGATGTAATCCTAAAGTCAATACAAACTGATTTTATTAAAAAAAAAGTTATACGATTCAATAAAAGGCCTGTGATTGTTAACGTCGCATAATAAAATGTTATCCTAAAATAAATAAACACGTGTCGTAGTGCATATAGTAATTTCTTGGAGATCTACAAAAAAGAGTACTGGAAATTGATTTATGATAAAGAAGATTCTTACTTATTTCGTAAGTGCTGAACCATGAATATCATACAATAAACAAATGCTCAGATGACTGTCAACGTTGTATTTTTTAATAAAAGATTACATTACGTTTCAGTTCATACAACAGCTTATTAGTGAGTGGACACGTTTTCTTTATTCAAAATGCCTTGCCGATTTTCTTCTCAAGAGTATGCGGACATGCATTTTGTGTATGGCTACTGTAACGGCAGTGCACGTCAAGCAGTTATTGAATACCGACATCGGTTTCCCGATAGGCGCATTCCTCATTACAGAACGTTTCTGGAAGTACACAGACAATTTCGGGAATGCAATTTCGACCGAGGAGTAAATTTGCCAGCAGACTTGGAGGAAGAAGCAGTAGCTATTGTTACAAGGGATCCAACTCTCAGTGTACGTCGATTCGCTAGACAACTAGGAGTGCCACTAACGACAGTTTGGCGAATTTTAAAACGTGAGGGCTTATATCCATATCACTAACGCAGAGACACGGTTTGCTTGAGGCAGACCACTATGCTCGTCTAGTTTATTCTACGTGAATATTAAGACAGTCACGCCTTCATTTTAATTTCTGCAGAACAGTCCTCTGGACAGATGAATCTACGTTCACGAGGAGTGGTGTTAGGAATCTGAGAAAACTGCACAGGTGATCATCAGAAAATCCCAAAGCTATATGCCCATCTAAATTTCAACATGAATTTTCTATTAACGTTGGGGCGGCCCTAATCGATGACTTGTTGATTGGTCCTGTCGCTCTTCCTGGGTGGTTATATGCGGACAATTACCTTCAATTTCTTATTGACGAACTACCAGGTCTTTTAGAGAATGACCCAATGAATGTTCGACGAGACATTTGGTTTGACATGGATAGGGCACCACCACATTTCGTAATTGCTGTCCGAAATTGGGTTAACGTCAATTATCCAAGATGGATTGGTCGAGGTGGTCCTGTTGCATGGCCACCCAGATCACCCGATCTTTATCCCCTTGACTCCTATTTATGGGAGTACATGAAAAATTTAGTCTACGCCCAAGTTTCGAACACAAGAGAAGAGTTGTTGGATCGTATTCACCTGGCTGCCGAGCAAATCCTGCAAAACAAGTATGAAATTCGGATAAGTACTTCTTCTGTTGGCTTACGGGCACAAGCCTGCATTCAACAAGGAGGTGGACATTTCGAAAATATTATTAATTGAACTTTTTTAAATAAAATCAGTTTTTATTGAGTTTAGGATTACATTTTTTTTCATGATATGACAATCACATTCATAGATTTGTAACTTTGAAACAAATAAAAATGGATATACAAGTTTTGGGTTTTTGTTACTTTAAATGAAGTCTACTTTACACTCCTAAAATTCGAACATAACGATACGGGACAGCTTGTATAAAACTTATAAAAATGTTACCTATTCTCTAACAATCGCAGAACCACATATTACTTTGGGTAGATTGAATAGTGTTCTTCGAGAACGAGAAATATTCATTGCGTCTTTGTGGAAAATATTGCAAAATACTAATCGAGAATTGATGGAATTGCCTCATACTGCTTTGAAAAGAATACCGTTTTTGCAACAATATATGCGTTTTAAAAATGAAAATACAATGCAGTTTGTTTTTCTTGATGAAACCTGGGTTTTTCAAGATGGAAGCTCTCAAAAATCATATCAAGATAAGAATATTAAATCTGTAAAAGCAAAACAATAGGTGGCAAAACGTATTAATTATTTAAAAAGTATTGGCATGGGCAATATATCATAGACCTTCGTTCTATAGATACATAGTCGTACATGCTGGTAGCAATAATAGTTTCGTTTCTGCAGCAGAATTAATCTTTCCGCAACAAATAGTAAAAGCATGGATTACCACCGTAACATGAATCTAAAAAATTTCTAGAATGGTTTCGAAAATCAATTTAGAAAGCGCTTCAGTTATTATAATGGATACTGCCTGCTATCATACGTCAATAATAAATAAATCTCTTACTTCATCATCAACAAAATACCAAATTCAGGAATGGTCAACTAACAATAAAACTTTTACAAGAGAGCTTTAAAAATAGAGTTCCTGGAGTTGGTTAGACTGTTAGTACATAAAATAATTACTGAATTAAGTTCAAATACATAATAATTTTTATTTAAAGATTTAAGCCATCACCTATTTATGAACCCGATAAATTAGCCGAGCTATATGGCCACACAGTTCTTCAACTTCCTCCATATAATTGTATTTTTAACTCTATAGAATTAATTTGGGGAATTGCAAAAAAATATTATTCTAGAAATATCTGTAAATATGGTAGGACTAATGAAGGCTGTAAAAGGTTGTGACAAGAAGCACTAAGTCAAGTATCTGCTGAAGCGTGTTTTGTTGACAAATTAGAGCAACTCGGAACTTTTTGACATTTACTCATGAAATAATTCTTTTGCGTGTAAACAAGAATAAAAATAAAATCTAGAAAAAGGTATACTTCATTAATGTAAATACGTTAATGAAGTATACCTTTACACCTTCTTCTTTAAACCTAAATTGGTGTAAAGAACTAACTATTCTGGTTGATATTGAAAATTCATAACATACGAATAGTGGTTTTGGATTTATAAGATTTATCTATGAATTCTTTTGTGAAAATATTTATGAAATTAAGAGCCAATATATTGTTTTGATTTTAATATCTATTTGACTTTATATTACACCATATTTATATGCTTTAGAGGCACATTACTAGTTTATTTCAAATGCAGCACCAATTATTACCTGTGCCTAAGAGGAACCCATGAGTAATGTGATAAAAACTAAAAAATAGAAAACTTTTATATTCTATTGCTAAATTTAATGTATGTACTGTTATATTATACCATAATTATTAATTAATATTTACTGTAATAAACTATTTCCATTCTTTCCATTTAATATTCTAAAACATTGATATTATATTTATTAATTTTGCAAAATAAAATTGGCTTTATTAAGTAATTTAAACTATGTATTTTTTTAAATCTAGAATATAGAATATAGAACCCAAATGCTATCTGTAAAAAAGATCTTTGAAGTTTTTAAATGTACTATAACCTATAAACCAAATGACAATTATTTTCAAGATGTAAACAATAGATTTGTCAATGTTGTGTGACGTACATTGATGACGTGACTGATCTCTTATCCTAAAAATACTATATATGTTACCTACAATGGTTATAAATCAAATTTCTTTTACTCGACTTTTGGAGTTCCTCAATGTTCTAACTTGGGGCCCATTATGTTTAATATATTAATCAAAAAATAACATCACTCAAAAAAGGTATAAAACCCTTTACTACAATTAATAGTCGTATCCTAAATACGTGTTCCGACAACTAAGTTGTCATCATCAGTAGATAAAACCACTAATCAAAGTATTGACCATGGGGCAACACACAGAATCGCGCACAACTTTACGCGGCGTCCACGTATATACTGACTTTAAAGTGAATACACAAATTAAATTTACGCCATCTTACCCCTTAAGCAAACGCCAACACCATGTGTTTATTCTTCTCAATGCCCTCAACCTTTTCTACCTCTTTTCTAAGTATGAAAAAAACAACTGCATGGGATAACACCGTTGTCAGAGTTAAACATATTAAATTTATTTTTAACGATATGAATGCTTTCCTATACGTCGAGATCTCTGGAGTTGTTGATGTTTTTGACAAGTTTTAACCCTTTTACCGAGACGTTGTGATCCGTGGACAATGCATTGTTTGCGACGTTCGATTTTTCTGATCTATTAAATTTAATATGCGATATGTGTTCTTTAAAACGGATTATTATTGAGCGTTTGCCCTATATATTTCAAATTACAATCGTCGCAATTAATTTCGTGTATACCTGATTTAAAATTCAAATTAACTTTACCTTTGGTATTACCTAGGAGAGTTTTGATGGTGTTTTCGGATCGAAAAGCAACTTGAAGACCTTTAACAACTCTATTAATGTTTTTCGTGATTGGACGGTATGGTAAACACATGTACTTGATGAACATGAAGAGTTCGTGTGTGCATTTATACAAGAGGGCAATAGTTCGAACATCTTCTTCAACGTAGTACAATTTTTACAATTATTGTATTTCTATAAATAAATGTATTTTATTTAAAACATATCACAAGAAACAAGATTAAGTTGTAACACAACTAAATTGTAATCGGTCAGATCAGAAAAACCTAACTGTTCCACAGTGTTCCCATTAGAGTGGACCAATCCGGAGCGAAAGCAGAGGCGTGACTAACGAATTGGTTCCCGCGTGCCCCATCGCACATACGATTACTTAGTATGTTGTTCACGGTCATCGTGTGTACACGTATAATAGAAGCAGGAAAGTGTATTCTGTGTATTTAATAATGTTGAAGGAGCGTACAGTAAAAAAACCGCTATCATCAAAGTTAGTCAATAGGTTTATTGAGAACCATCCTAGTTTATCTTACAATGGGGTAAATGTAAAATGTTTAGTATGCAATATATATATATATAAAAAATTTAACAAAATCAAATTTGTAACGCCACGTGCATAGCGCAAGACATAAAGATAGAGACACTGGTGCCGATACAAAATACGAAGTGTTCTTATTTGATTTGTGTACAATGATGGTTGTGTGTAATTTGCCGTTTACTTTGTTACGCAATGATTCGTTTATTTCATTTCTTGAAAAATATGGCAATGTAGAATTACCGAACTGCACCCACTTACGGCGTTATTTAAAATCTGTTCGTGTACATTTGGAAAATAAAATTAAGGCTTATCTGAAAAATATAAAAGTGTGGTTGAGTGTGGATGAAACAACTGATAGCAAAAAAAGATCTGTACTTAATGTTATGGTGCGTAAAATGGAACCAAATCAATCGCCATCCTCAATTTTATTAGCTAGCAGACAAATAGAAGAATGTACTGCGCGGGTAATTTCAAAAATGGTGTTAAGTACATTGGAAAAATTTGAAATTTCCAGAGATCAAATCCTAATGTTTGTGACAGATGGTGCCGCAACCATGCTTTCTGTAGGTCGGTCTCTTAAGGAACAGTGTGGTAACTTTTTACATATTACATGTAAAATCCATGCCCTACATCTTGTAGCAGAACGGATCCGTAAATGTTACCCAAATGTAGATGCGTTAATATCGAGTACAAAGGCAGTATTCCTGAAATCTCCAAAACGTATTCGGAAATTTCACGAATTGTGTCCCCATACTCCTGAGCCACCACAGCCAATTCTGACACGATGGGGAACATGGTTACGAGCGGCATTTTACTATCATAAATATTTTGAGGATGTAAAAAAAGTGGTTTTATTATTAAATCCGAAAGATAGTGCCGCTATCGAAGAAAGTCGGAAAAAATTTCAAAATTGTCAGGTTAAAAGTGATTTACAAACTATTCACAACAATTACTTCGGAATAGTGCAAGCATTAGAAAACCTACAAAATTCTTCGCTATCGTTACAGGAATCAGTGCTAGTTGTGAAGGATACACACGCACAGCTATGTTCGATAGAAGACGCAAGAAATGAGTGTATTTTAAGTAAGTTTGAAAGTGTTTTAGATTAAGATTTAGATTTTGCCAGACTTAGACAAATTTGTGAAGGTTCGTCTACAGATGTGTTAAGTTGTTTCAAAGATTATTTTAATTATGCAAACATCACATCACTAGATGTGGAGCGATCGTTTTCTTTATACAAGCACATATTTTCCTAACGGCGGACGCGTTTTCGAGAAATAACTTTGGAGACGCACAACAATATTTAACAACAATGTAAACAATATTTCATCGCGCTTCTCCACATTTTCAAGTCACGGAAAACGCATAAGACGGTAAGTTTTTTTTTTAATCATGTAATTACATACATTTTAGATTTTATTTTTTATATGTATCATCGAGAACGTTTCATAATCTAGAAAAACCGTCTTAGATTTTTTTTGTATCTAACATAATAACAGCACCGTTCGTGATAGTATATCTCTAGATATTAATAATGTTTCGCATGCGGGAACCAATTCGCTAGTCACGCCTCTGCTTTCGCTCCGAATTGGTCCACTCTAGTTCCCACATTTATGTTGAAATCATAGGCTACTCTAAATGCAAATTTAATTGAAGGCATAGTATTATACAAAGAAAATAATTATTTTCTTTTGACTTTTCGTACGTTTAGTAATTACTAAATATACGAAAAGTCCTTCTTTCAATATATCACCTCATAAAAATGAACACAAAAGATAAGCTATGTATAAGATCGTTTTTGTTTGAGTTAATTCCTAGTACTGGTACCTTTTTTTTGCGTTGTTTGAGAGGTCAAAATGTTCTAAACCGATAGCAGATACAAAGGATATTTTCTGTTACATCACACCTGTTAATTTTTTCATTATTTAAACAATTAGATAAATACTATAAACAATATAGATGTATTTTCGCAAATACACGTATCTATAGCTATTAGCAAATTGTTCAAACAAACTAGGGGTCAGTGTTTCCTATGTTAACGGAGATTGTAATTAGCATGGCATTAATGTTTTATTTTATAATTACACCTAATAAACATACAGCCCAACTGGTGACATCTAAAGTACACCATACGGTCGTATTTAAACAGTTAAAAAAAACAAGAATAAATTATGTACAGGCATGTCTGTGTATATCATAACCGATAGGTTACCTATCGATACAGAAGTATATACATAATAAATGTCAGTGCCCTCACAACTTCTATTTAGACCAGAGTAAATAATAAATAAATAATAAAATATTTATTTGTGTGCTTTCTAATAAAATGACTGTCCTTGAATTATAAGGGCTTCCACTAATTCACAAAAGTCTTTCTTTGGAGACTGTGGTAATTGTTTTGTCTCAAAACATTTGCTACGTAACGTATGTCTCAAAAGTTTTGGCACAAAATACAACTTGTCTTTGTAAACAAAAAGAATTCAGTGATTTGTCATTTTAATGACAGTTCAGTTACCGAAATCGATTGCATTGTAATGAGATGTAGAATATTGCAAAAGAAAGAAATGCCATAAATATAGGCCAAATTAGTTAGCTAGTATACTGAGATGTTGCCGTGTTTTAAGGCGCACTCATTTTGCAAATAACAAAGTCATCGTCATAGATGACGAAAAGTAATTTATCCTAAGTAATTTCTAAATTAAAGGTAACGACGGATTCTACACCGACAATGTAGAAGAATGTCCAGACTGTATATATATATATATATATATATATATATATATATGAACTTCATGTGTATGAGAATTAATAATTATTAAATCTCATTTTACATGCGATTGTCGCTATAATTTGTTGCATTTAATTCTACAATTCGGCAAATCACTTTTGCCCTAGATTGTAGACGCAACAAGCCGCGACATCAACTGTACAAGTTGTCAGTACAAATGAAATTTTTTTTTTTTTTTTTTTTTTTTTTTTTGTGAAAAACTAAAAAGTTTTTCACAAAATTTTTCATTTGTACTGACAACTTGTACAGTTGATGTCGCGGCTTGTTGCGTCTACAATCTAGGGCAAAAGTGATTTGCCGAATTGTAGAATTAAATGCAACAAATTATAGCGACAATCGCATGTAAAATGAGATTTAATAATTATTAATTCTCATACACATGAAGTTCATTACAGTTCGTATATATACACGTAGTATAGAAGTGAATAACATGTCTGTCTTCGGTAAGGTGCACTCATGATCTGTAAAAAACAGTGAAATATCGATATATGCACATTCCGCGCAGATAAGTTTTTCACAAAAATTTTTCATTTGTACTGACAACTTATACAGTTGATGTCGCGGCTTGTTGCGTCTACAATCTAGGGCAAAAGTGATTTGCCGAATTGTAGAATTAAATGCAACAAATTATAGCGACAATCTCATGTAAAATGAGATTTAATAATTATTAATTCTCATACACATGAAGTTCATTACAGTTCGTATATATACACGTAGTATAGAAGTGAATAACATGTCTGTCTTCGGTAAGGTGCACTGATGATCTGTAAAAAACAGTGAAATATCGATATATGCACATTCCGCGCAGATAAGTTTTTCACAAAATTTTTCATATATATATATATATATATATATATATATATAGATAAGTATTTCGTGACCTTAGTTTGTTATTATTGTTTTAAATATACATATAGTTTTTGAAGTAAAACCAGACCTTAAATCGCCTACAATTTGAATTTACTTTATATATATATATCCAAATGTAATATTAAGTTACGAAAAACTACTTAAATTTAAAATTGAACAGATTATTAATTAAAATTCAGAACGATAATTTAGAGCAAAAGAGTCAAAATATTATACTATTTCAAAACATACGAGTTCACGTGTTGTCCTTCGAGCACGGAAATTGCCAGGGGAAGTCGGTAATTGATTCGTCGGCCGGGAATTTCGTGGTTGAGATTAGAGTTGTCGATACCTGGATTACCGCTTCCAGAAGGTTTTACAGTTGTTTCGCTAATTACGTCTAAGAAATGCCGTCCAAAAACTCAGGCAAAAAGAAGGTTTCTTTTCTTCTTTTTAACTTCTAAATCTAATACGGAACGGTATTGGCAATTTTTAATTTGTGTTACGTTCTACGTTCTCTATCCGCAATATGCGATTTAATAGATTTACGTTACTTAATGCCCTCAAGAATGTAAAATGCACTTAACAAAACAACCAACAGCTCTTACTTACGGCTCGAGCCCGAATCCCTTATGACGAGACACCAATCGGGGCGATAGGGAGGGGCGACATACGTACACGTAAGATAAAAATTAAGGCAACTCGTGACGAAAACAGTAAACCGGGAGATAAAACGTTAAATATTAAAAGGATGCAATTTAAAGGGTAACAACTCTATAATATATAGGAAGAAATTTTAAAGCGTAACACGATATCAATTGGTGGGGTTTCCAGACCTTATTTTGGACGAGTTAGAGGCGAAACTGTGGACAGTCGAAGCTATATTAACAAAATTAATTAATTTTATGCACCAGCATCATGCTCAAGATGAGTTTATATTTTGCCTGGGCTACCTGCCGAAACTCAAAATTGGCTGAATACTAGTGCTGGGCGATACCGACGTTTTCGATATCGGGTACCGATACCAATCGAGGTATCGATACTTACCGATGTATCGGGTCTGTGCACGGTATCGATTCTGAGTACCAGAATCGGTAAAGTATCTATAGGTATCGATGCTTTGGAATCGATACCTTGGAATCGATACCTTGGAATCGATACCTTGGAACCGATACCATGGAATCGATACCTTGGAATCGATACCTTGGAATCGATACTTTGGAATCGATACCTTAATTCGATACCTAGAAATAAATAATCATAACCCGTTTTCTAGGTGTTGATTGTTTGATATCGGTTTCAAGAGATATAAAATTAATTTACCGATTCTACCATAACTATGGTATGAAATTTGCAATATTGTGAGATTATTTTTTGTAATAATTATAGTTATGTGATAGTAAGGATATTTGCTACACACAATAATATCATCCTTTTAAATATATATTATATAATATATATAATGCATATATACTTAAAAATTCTTTACTTAAAAAGTTATTGCATCCTTTATATACATTTAAAAAATGCACGAATGTAAGCTATCCGATACATGGCTACCCGATACATCGCTACCCGATACATCGCCAACCCGATACATCGATACTTAGCGAGTACTGGAATCGGTAAGGTATCGATAGGTATCGATGCTTTGGAATCGATACCTCGCTACCCGATACATCGCTACACGATGCATCGATACTTAGCGAGTACTGGAATCGATAGGTATCGATGCTCTGGAATCGATACTTTGGAATCGATACCTTGAATCGATACCTTAGAATCGATACTTTGGAATCGATACCTTGGAATCGATACCTTGATTCGATACCTAGGAATCAGTATTCATAACCCGTTTTCTAGGTATCGTTTGTTTGATATCGGTTTCAAGAGATATAAAATTAATTTATCGATTCGACCATATCTACGGTATGAAATTTGCAATATTGTGATATTTTTTTTGTAATAATTATAGTTATTATGTTTATGTTATAATATGGATATTTGCTACGCATAATATAAAATTCAACAACATCCTTTGAAATATATACTATATAATATTGTATAATGCTATATATACTTAAAAATTCTTTACTTAGTTATTGCATCTTTTATGTACATTTAAAAAAATGCATAAAGGCAAGCTACCCGATACATGGCTACCCGATACATCGCTACCCGATACATCGCTACCCGATACATCGCTACCCGATACATCGATACTTAGCGAGTACTGGAATCGGTAAAGTATCCATAGGTATCGATGCTTTGGAATCGATACCTCGCTACCCAATACATCGATACTTAGCGAGTACTGGCATCGGTAAAGTATCGATAGGTATCGATGCTTTGGAATCGATACCTTAGAATCGATACCTTCGTTATATGAGGTATCGGGTACCCGATACCAGTTATGGTATCGGATCCAGCAGGGGTGTACCGACGAGGCTGTAGAAAGGCGAAATACGTATCTACGTCTCTGGGGAGGGATATGTTCGGACACGTTCACAAAAATATTAATAATGAACTTGTATTTGTGTTCTTCACACCAGATTTTTATTAATATTTTATATTACATATTAAAAATACCTTTGTATTATACAAAACTGGTGGGGTTTACCTACTCATGTATGTTTCAATTATTCTGATACATTACACATGCGGTTAGTCCGTAGTATGAGTGAAGACACAAACAAAATGCAGTCTCTAGAGAGATTGGCTGTGCCACCTTTGGAAGGGCGTCGTTACTTCACATTGGTTATGTGGACGGGGCGAGGTACTTCGGCTGTCTGACAACAGGCAGCGCTGAATTTACTTCTACGCCCGGTCTGGATAATTTCTGTGATGTGGCGATGTTGTTCTTTTTTGTGAATGTGTCTGATAATATCCTTTCTCCAGCAGGGGCGTACCGACGAGCCTGTAGAAAGGCGAAATACGTATCTACGTCTCTGGGGAGGGATATGTTCGGACACGTTCACAAAAATATTAATAATGAAACTGTATTTGTGTTCTTCACACCAGATTTTTAATAATATTTTATATCATTAAAAATACATACATTTTATTCTGAAAAACGACAACCTCCAAAATTTATCGCAGGCTTGGCTTATTGAAGATTTCAGGGCCATTTTATCTCGAAAAGTGAATGATGGAGGTGTGGGAAACCGATAAGGAACAACAATTAAGAGGTGGATTTTTAGAAAAATTCGAGAGATTGATGTTAAAACGGGCCAACGCTTGATGCGAGATGTTCCCAGAAGACTGCGTGTTGTTGATGACTATGGGCCTTTACATTTAATTTGTTAATAAAGTTGTTAATTATATCTTTTCTGAAAAATTGGCGTAAAACCATTTTTACTTGTACAATATTATATAGAAATTTGTGTCTTTTGAGACATACGTTACGTTATATACATATTTTTCGCTTTTTCATTTATCCTACATACTGAATAACCTGTATTTCGAGTTATTATTTTTATTGTTATTTTATTATTATTACTAATAGATTTACGACAAAGGTGGCCTTAGAAAATATAATATGTGTCTGACAACATACGATATACCGAGATCTTTTAACCACGAAAGTCGAATGTTGTAAGTTTATTAATAAAAATTATTTGCAAATAAATATGTCGATATTGTTTACGTGCGGTTGTACAAATGCCAGCCTTTTCGTAAATCGTCTGTATAAGGTTGGCACGTGTCGAAATCTAAACACGATTCATTACATAATAACCTGATAAGCTATTCGCCATATGCCGATGCACCGTCGCGGTCCGATTCGGGCAACGTTCAATTAAATCTCATATTTATAGTTTACGTACATAAACAGTAATTTAATTACATTACAATGTGTGTATGTTACGCTGGCAACGTAAGTGCTGCTCCTTTTCTGCTACGAAAAGCGAGATATTTCACTCTTACTTTTACCAAGTACGAAACCGGACCGACCCCGAGGCCAATTCTTTCTGTTGTAATCATTCAATATTCGAAAGCCAAATAAATAAAAAACGAAAAATAAAGTAGCTTTCTTACAAAATATCCCGTTCAGAATAAATTAACGCAATGCATTAAAATATTGCATAAAAAATTTTGTTGTATTTTTTGTAAAAATAAAAATACAATCAATACAAAGAATATGGTATACTCACTTTCACATGAAATCCACCACCCACTAAAATTCAAACCACAATTTTGAAACTTCGGTAAAATAATGCTTTATTATCAACTAAGAAACGATGAAAGTTTCCGCCGAAAAAACTCATCTATTATGTTTCCTGTATCATTGTTATCTCCAACTTTCAATATTTTCTTCATACCAATTAATGAATTTCTGCCATCAAAATGTCAGTTTATTTGATTGTCAAACAGTCAAGTAGACACTTTGTAATGCCCCCAGTGCGAGGTCGTCGAAATTTTACCCATATTAATGATTTTGTTAGGGGCCGAATTATCGGTATGAAAGAGGCGGGTCTCTCATTCCGAGAGATTGGGAGAAGGCTGAATCGGGCCACACTACAGTTGCTCGGATATGGTCTTTATGGTCCGAAGAAGGTATTCAGAGGCGCCGTCCTGCTGGAAAACCCCCCCGAAGAAGCAACGCACGTGAAGACCGACTTCTTAGGCGGCTGGCTACCAGGGATCGATTTCAAACAACAAAGTCGATTGCTGTGGATTGGATGAGAGCTTTGAACCGACACTTGTCGATGGCAACTGTTTACAAAAGAATTTCTTCCTTTGGGCTACATTCATACCGTTCTTACTTTCGGCTTCCATTAACACCTCCTCATAAAGCAGCCAGACTTGCATGGTGTCAAGAACGGCAAGGGTGGGTTCATCAATGGAATGACATCGTCTTTAGTGATGAATCAAGGTTTTGTTTATGGGTGAATGATGGTCGTAGAAGGGTGCGGCGATATCGAGGAGAAAGACGGAATTTGGAGTTCGTTCAAAGACGACACACAGCCCTAACACCTGGGGTTATGGTTTGGGGGGCGATATGTGCTGGACGAAGGCCACCTCTTACGTTCATTCCAGGCACATTAAACGCACGTCGTTACATCGACAACGTTCTGGAACCGGTGTTAGTACCTTTCATGCAGACGTTGCAGAATGCCACTTTCCAACAGGATAATGCAACACCCCATACTGCTGTGGTTACAAGAACATTCTTAGAGCAGGTTGGATTGCAGATTTTGCCCTGGCCTGCACGGTCACCGGACTTGTCGCCGATTGAACATGTCTGGGGTATGATGGGTCGGCGACTAAGACAACTACCCAGGCCTCCTGAGAATCTGGATGAACTTCGACACCATCTAGAGGTTACATGGAACGAGATACGCCAGGAGGACATCGACCACTTAATAGAGAGCTTGGGAAGAAGAGTTAATGCATGCATAGCTACGCGTGGGGATGCAACCCACTACTAGCTTCTTCTTGAAAAATGTTAATTTTTGTTTTGCTTTTTTCAACTAAACTTTCATCGTTTCTTAGTTAATAATAAAGCATTATTTTACCGAAGTTTCAAAATTGTAGTCCATTTGTTATTGGGTGGTGTATTTCGTATGAAAGTGAGTGTATATAATAGATGCACGAGGGGATATTTATATCTAGTTAACCTAGGCCATTTTCCTTGAACAAAACAAAATCCTGTTATAATGGCAAGAAATAATTACATTATAGAAGTGTCACTGTAAAATCTTACGTCAAAAAGTTGAAGTATTGGTGTGCAGTAAATTTTGAAAGAAAGCATGTCGAATGCAAATGTCAAAATCGATAAATTGGAGTATCGAGGCATCATCAAATAATTGTATTTGAAGAGGTTAAGTGGGAAGAAAATTTACGAAGATATGCTTACCATACTTGGCGATTAATGCCAATCATATGCAATTGTCAAAAATTGGATTGCGTCATTCTGTAATGTCACCTGGTCCCTGGCAGGATCGTCATGTAATGTCACCTGGTCCCGGACGCAACATTGTTGCCGAAGCAGTTTTATTTATACAGCAGATTTAATAGAGACACAAATAACAAGTATCGGAACTATTAAATAACAATATTTAATGCAATAATGAAAACAAAAACAATAAATGAGATAATAAATAAGATAAATAAGATTCACTAGGCTTGTACGCAGTCTGCTTTTACAGTGACTCTGCTTATGGGGACTCTTGGTCTCTCGTTATATACCATTTGAGTGTGTCCCCTTAGCCTAGTGACCTGGTTACAAGATGTTAACAATGTAGTTTAAGATCGTAACTTAACAAAGTCGTGCTGGTGAAATGGATATTGTGAATACATGACCTGGTTTAGTTATCACAATTCAAAAGAGAGAAAAACTTTCCGTTGAAAATGAGAAGCGACCACGAAGACCGATTTCGGTGTCCACCCCTGAAAATATTGACGCAGTTCATGTCATGATATTATCAAACCATCGAATTGGGCTGAAATATATAGTTGAGGCACTAAAGATTTCATATGAATGCGTCTATTATATAGTTCACGTCGATTTAGATATGAAAAAAATTTATTCAAAATGGATTCCTAAATGCTTCAACCCCGAACACAAACGAACAAGAGTGAAAGCATCACGGTCAATTTGTGCCCGTTTTGAAGGAGATCCAGATTTTTTGAAGCGTTTTGTGACTATGGATGAAACATATTGCAGTGGATTTTTCCCTGCAACATTTAGTGAACATTTTTGAAAAATATTATTTTTATAGTGTACTATTTTCTATGACAGTGTATGATTTTATTGTATGAATATTAATGTTTTGTTGATTCATTTTGAATTATTAGGTTTTGATTAGCGCAGTTCCTGGAAGCCGTTTGGACTTGCTGGGCAATGTTTTTGATAACTGTAATTTTTTATGTTTGGATGCGTGCCGCATGTATCCTCAGACACGTCTTGATATTGAAGTAAGAGTTGTATATTGGGAGATACAACGTTTTTATCTTTTATTTCAATTAAATTCGGTTTTTGTTGTTGAATTCATTGTGTTTGTGATTGCTTTAATTCATTATCGAATTTATACGAGTTTGAAAACCTCGTAATTTTGATTTAATTTATCTCTTACTTGCACGTGTTCTCAAAGTTATAAAATAAAAGCTACGTAAGTTTTATTTTACATTTATAATATTATTTCTTTACAGTATGCATTTATTGTATTATTCATTGTATGAATTTATATATATTTTAATAGTAATTGAAATATAGATGACAAAGATACTTTTTTCTTTCTAGTAAATTTTTTTTTAACGTTACTTTCTAGAACGTTTTATTTTCAAGGTTGGTTCTTTATACTTGTGGTATCGCGCAAGTCTTAGATATTTCGGTTTGACAGATTTATTCTGTTTATATTTGAGTTTGTTATTTTGGGGAAATAGACAAAAATATCTTTGGAATTTATTAGCATTAATTTTGTTCGCGAGTCATTAGAGGACGTTTAAATTTGCTTAGCTGTCAACTCCAGCAAATTAAGTTTACCTCTATGTGTTATTGTTATACACAGGTCTTTATACTTCATAAAGATTCATTTTTTTTATTTTTTTTTTATAATAAACTGTAATTTGGAAACTGTGACTTTCTCTTTACCTTTGTTTGAACTATTAATTCTGGCGCCCATATTAACTTTTGTAGAAGAGAAGTACCACGTTTTTCCTATTGGAAACCCGGAGAAGAAAGCTGTCTCATAAAAGAAAATTAACCGATTGAGCATTAAAGTTGGACAGTATTGTGGTGAATAGTGGTTCAGTCAACTACGAACTCACTATTCATAGCAATATGTCCATTTTTACGACCCAGAAACAAAACAGCAATCGATGGAGTGGAAGCGTCATGTTTCTCCAGGGCCTAAGGAGTTTCGAGTTCAAAAATTCACTGGAAAAGATCTTGCTTCAGTTTTTTGGGATATCCGTGGAATAATTATGATCGATTACCTAAAAAAGGGTCAAACCATCACTGGAGATTCTTATTCTAAATTACTAACCACCCTGACAGAGAAAATTAAGGAAACAAGACGTGGCATAGTAGCGAATAGGCATAGTTGTTTTTGCAGGACAACGTTCCTGCACACAAATCGCACATTACCATGAATACAATTCAATACAATATAGGGCTCGAATTTCTGGAACACCGGCCCTATTCCCCAGACTTAGCCCCCTCACACTATTATCTGTTCCCTCGATTGAAGAATTGTTTTAAAACACGTCAATTTTTGTGTAACGAAGAGGTAATAGAAGTTGTGGAGGGCTGGTTTGCAGACCAAGAAGAATCTTTCTTCTTTTAACGGTTAAAGGCATTGTGTTAAGTGTATTAATTTAAAAGAAGACTATGTTGAATAATAAAATATTCTGAGGCTTAACTTTAAATTATTTCAATAGTAGGTTACGAATATACCAAACCCCCTCGTAATAAAAAGTGTCAAACTTCAACAGGTTGACATATTTTAATATTTAAGAGTCAAAATAAAAAAATATAGGAGGGCGGGAAGTAGAAATTACCAATAGAATAGGCAATGCAATAGAGACGTTTTCTGCAGTGAGCAGAGGTTTCCTGGCAGATCGCAAGTTGTAAATTGATAATATACAAATTGTAAATATGTTTCTTACCTTTCGTCGTATTAATTTTTTAGTTTCTAATCACTTGAAAAAGACTTAATTATATAAAAAAAGTCGAAACATCGTAGTAAAAAACTGAAATTCATTAAAGGTCGCTTAAATAACCGGCGTTAAGAAAAATTCAATATACTTTATTATTTAAATTTTCAATTTAAAAAAAAATTCCTTAAAAACTAAAAGTCATGTTTGAGATATATTACGGTAGCATGATACATTTACTTAACACAATTTAAAAGTTATCAAGAGAGACTGAACGCATCAGGCGAAATTACGATGGACCATATTAATAGTCTATAACATCGCTAAGTACAACACGCAGTTATTGAATAGCACTATTCATTCGGTTAACCGCACATCTGTTTTCTGTCGTTGAATTGTGACTCAATTACTTACGATATAACAGTTAAATTCCTTTCTTCATGGGCGTAAATAGCGTGAGGAGTCTTCAAAAATTATTTTATGTATTAGTTTATATTTCGTAAGATAAATAAAATACGATGAGTTAGTTTTTTTTTTCATTGTTTACACAGTTTATTACATAGGTACTTCGTAATATTTGTAATAGATTCTGTTTAATATCGTTTCATCGGATCTACTTCTCCCAATCATTTCGACGTAAGTGTTCGGTGAATTTCGTTAAGATTCAATAACTTATGCATACATTTTTCATTTTCATGTATTTAGATCTAGAACATTGTTTAAGTTACTTTTTCAGATATGATATGGAACAACGTCGATAATGGTATCGTGAAACAATGGCGGGTTGGATTAAGGGTCAAATTCCATTGCCAGTGATTCCGAAATTTATTGCAAAGTCTGTAAAATAGCTTTAAAAAATTCCAAGAAATGTACGCACGTAAAACGTCACTTAGCATTACAAACACATACACAGAAATTAGACCCGTTGGAATCTGACAATTTAAACGAAGAACTCTGTGAAACTCTATTGGAGGCAAATATTCCATTAAATAAACTTAACAATCCCACCTTCAAAACATTTCTCAAAAAATATACTGGTCGAAATGTTCCTGATGAATCTACCTTACGCGAATATTATGTTTCTAAGTGCTACACGAAAGTAGTAGAACTCATTAGAAACCATCTTTCAAATCAGTACCTATTGGATAAGTGCCGACGAAGCTGTCGATATATTAGGACGCTGTGTGGTAAATGTTGTAGATGGTGTACTACATCCAGCTATTCCATATAACGCATATGTAATAGCAGCAAAAGTTATAAATTTAGTTGATGCGGAAGCTGTAGCTAAAACCATTTACGAGTATATGAATCAAATGCTTCATTAGAATGATAGGTACAAAGAAAAAATAATTTTATTTGTCAGTGACAGTGCTGCATATATGTTAAAAACAGGCAAACTATTAAAGAAAACATATCCTAATATTCTGCATATTACTTGTGTAGCACATGCTCTCCACAGAATCTGTGAATATATCAGAGACACCTTTCCGGAAGTTGATAGACTTGTATCCGCTTTTAAAAAAAGTTTTCAGAGAAGCACCATCGAGAGTAGCTCTTTACAGGGAAAAACTTCCACCTTTGTCACTGCCTCCCTCTCTAATAATAACTAGTTGAGAAACATGGTTGGAAGCTACTAGTTTTTATGCAATTTTTATGGAATTTCGGTACTTTACAAAATTTCTTTACATGTTTAAATGACGATTCTCGAAGTATTTCTGAGTTCAAGGAACTAATACAAATTCCAAATTTAAACAATCAGTTGTACTTTCTTCAGGAACACTTTGGAAATTTGCCAAAACTAATTACTTATTTTCAAAATCAAAATCTCAAATTAAATGGATTAACCACATTAGATGTGCCTATTAATAATTTGAAAAATATTCCAAGTGATTTCGGATGTGACCTTCGGCAAGAGTTAGATGCAGTTTTTAACGGAAATCCAGATTTAATAACATTGTGCCGATTGTGAATATAGTCCTTTTACGATAACAGACGAGGCACGTCATCAACATACGTCATGTTTGCGTCACGCACTCTTGCCAAATCTTTTGTTTACATCTATCACAGAGGTTATGTATTAAAAATAAGTTGACATGTAATCCGCGTTGACAGTTACGTAGGTCTTGTTCATACTTAGGAAATAACGATAATTTACATACTTTTAAAACAATTAGATAAACCTAACGCCTAACTAATGAAATGCAAATAATACCACAAAACTGAATAAAAGGGACACGAAAAATACAGAACAACAAATGGCGCACAAGTGACAGATACGAATGACAGTAGCGAAAATAGAAGTTGGCAACGTTACGCAGGATAGGAACGTTTGCAAAGAAGAAATCTCTAGATATACGATAGTGAAAGACAGTTCTTTTTGGGTTTAGTATTGTATAGGTAGGTAATTCTGAAGTTTCCGGTTATGACGTGCCTCGTCTGTTATCGTAAAAGGACTATAGGAACAATGCCTCAAAATCGAACTGCTAAATACGCTGAAATAAAAGAATATTTCAAGTATGCACTTATAACCAGTTGCGATGTAGAAAGGACGTTTTCTATCTACAAGGATGCATTTTATTCAAAGACAATAAATTTTACAGAAGGGAACCTTGCCTATAATGCACAGCTAACTACTGTGCATTAGATTCGTATAATGTACAAAGCAATTCGGAGGTGAATATGATTGATCTGCAGTAAAACCACACCTAAAATTTTTTTTTAAGGAAACCAACGAACTTGGTGGATTTCTGCGGAAGTATGCTTTCTGAGAATTACAAGAAATTGAAAAGATTTGCTCGACAAATTATAATAATGTTTGAAAGTACATATTTGTATGAGCAGACTTTTTCAATTCTCAATTATAAGCACTGTTCACGATTAACTGATGCACATTTGGACGCAATATGCACGTCTCCATATCTAAAATGTAAGCAGACATAAACAAATTTGCAGCCGCAAAAATTGCATTAGTTTCTAATGTCTCAATACAGTGAAGCATTAGAAGTCTTGAATTTTTGGGCGCACACGAATTGCACGCAAATTACCTGGCCATGGTTAACCGCTATCCCAAATTGCACGCAGATTTTCAAAAAGGTATTTTAATCCCTCACCCGAATTGCACGTAAAGTATTTACGTAGGTAATTTCATGCTTTTCTTAACGGCCGTCTTACTTAACTGCATTTTAATGACAACTTAATGATATGTAGTATAGAAACATAAATACCTACTCAAATTCACTGTCGTCAGTTTTCTTTGAGTTAATCGTCAGTTTTCTTTGAGTTAGTCGTCAGTTTTCTTTGAGTTAATAAGTAGTGTCTCTTAGTATCATTGTTTAAAATGGAAAACCGTATCGAAGTGTTCAGTGAAAAAGGAAAAGTACTTATTGTACTAAATAATTTCAAGTATTACAAATCTCGGGAGATGGCTTCGTCCGAAGTATATTGGAGATGTACAGTAAGAAAATGCACAGCTAAGGTTAATACAGTGGACGATGTTATTACAAGAAAGTTTGAGTGTCATAATCATAGTGTTGACAAAGGAAAACTAATACGTAATGCAAGGAATCTATAGCCTACAAGGCCTCTCTACAGATTCTTGCTAGTAAATGTGCGGAATTGGATTTATCCCTGAAACCTCAGACGATTGTTATAGACTTTGAAAATGCCATACATAAAGCAGTGCGTGATTTGTGGCCAAATGTAAAAATCGTTGGTTACCGCTTTCACTTATCGCAAGCATGGTGGCGACAAATTCAAAAGTGTGGCTTAGTGAAAGACTATAAAGATAAACAATCAGATGTTGGTAAGTGGTTGAGGCATACGTTTGGGCTTACCTATTTACCCCCGGATGAAGTCGGTGACTGCTTTGTTTTTGATTTTCAGTGTAATATGCCAGATAATCACAAATTAGTAAAATATTCTGATTATCTAGTGGACACATATATTAGTGAAGAAGCCATGTTTCCGCATGAAGTTTGGGCTAAATGTGAGAGTTCATTCTGTAGAACAACCAATAGCTGTGAATCTTTTCACTATAAATTTAATTCAGCTTTCTACGTAGCTTTCTTTCGTAGAGACTTTGCTGCAGTTTCAATTAGTCACGTATGTTAAAATTAATAGTAGTAGTGCAAATACTTACAAGAAAACGTTATCGCGCCAAGAAATGTTTGTTAATAATTTAATTAAGCAGTATAAGAGTAATACTATCACTAGGATAAATTTTGTAAATGCCATTTCATACACTGTACTCAAATCTAATAAATAAAGTAATTTTTATAAATTTATTTATTGTATTATTTATTCTAGTAAGTTAATCTTTGCATTATAAAATATAACTTCATTTTGTTTCTTATCAAACCACCTAATGATTAAACACAAAAGAGATTAAAAGCATTGCCCGATGCAGGTAAACATCTTGCGTGCAATTCGAGTGCAGCCGAATTTTTTACTATTTACAATTCCATTAAGTACTTACTAAGTATTTAATATACGTAAAACTATAATAAATGTGATTAAAAATGTACTATTGTGTTTTATCTAACAATTTTAAAATAATTGCATACATAGTTATCACGCGGTTCGCACTGATCCTCACGTAAAATTTATAACAAAAGGCTTGCGATTCATGTTTTAAAAAAGTTATTCATTAGTGGTAATGGATAGTAAGACCCATTCTTATTTCTACTTTTGTAAATTATAAATTTTCAAAAATTGTTTCATTAAAAACACTACTGGATCGTAAATTTAACTTAATTCGTAACAAAGATAGCAACGGTTCGTGCATAATTGAGATCTGCTAACGTGATCCAAATAAAATTTAGAATTAAACCGTTTATTAGTATTTAAAACCGCCGAAAACAAAGTAGTGTCTTAAATTATAAATATCACTTGTAAAATAGAAATTAATAATAAAATTACTCGTAAGCAAAAATGAAAAAACAAAACAAATGCAATCTTACACTCTCAGTATCATAATGGATATGTTATACGCGGCTTCACTTTCACTATTTTTCCCACGTTTAACATTCGAAGTACATGCATTTTGCGGAAACCAAGAACAAGACGATACTTCTTGCTATTCAGTCCGGTTCGTAGACGATATCGGTAGATGGCTCCCGTCAAAAAGTCGTGAGGATTGTTTTTTTTTTGAGCACGCGGTGAACTTATTGATTTAGACGAGGTTCGTAATGTCCGTAATTAATTCACATCAACCGGTGATGGACGTGCGCAGGAAAAGTAAATAGTTTCACAGCAAGAGCGGAGATAGGATTATGCACAAAACTGATGGTATAGATGAAACTGAATTATTGGATATGCCTGAGAGTTTAATATAGGAAACATCGATGGACACGTGTTAAGCTGGAGAAACCAATAATTACATATCCACGGCATATGAGGATAATAAGTACGTGCATAAAGGAAAACCATTTTACTACGTGCTTGGTACAGGAAATGTATTTTTTATTATTTGAAATTGTAATAATGTAAAATATTTTTTTTATTAACTTCAAATATATTAATAAATTTGATTGTGGTTGAATCTTATTTTTTTTCCCTTTTTGTTACGTATTTAATTTAAATTTGGTAAAAAATAACGTATTGCTTTGAAATCTCCCCTTTGATAGAAATTAACATAAGTAAATAAGGTATAAATTAATTAAACGTAGCATAAACAAATCAAAACAGCTTGTTTTTGAATGCAACTGGTACATAATATGATAAATTTTGCATTAAACACATGATGTAAATGGATGAGAGGTTATAATGAATTTCGGCAATGTTTAAAACGTATCAAAATTTATAAGAAGGATACTGAATAAATCATTCTTTATACTGGGTGTATTTTTTAACTTTAAACTTTCAAATATCTCTAAAAATAACCAGTTCACGAAAAAATGTTCGGATTTAAAATTTAATAATTCAATGGAGGTAATACTATATGATTCAAAACACTTTTATAAGGGGCGGCTGTGGATTATGTATATTTCAAAAATGAATGTCTTAACTTAATTTACCTATCTGTCAAATGATTAGCTGGTTAGCGTAAATATTATAACGAGCCATCGAAAAAATTCATAATTGAGTAGACTGTGAAATTGGGTTGGTACTTTAGCCACTTCCACATAATGACATTTATTATATGACATTGAAACTATAAGTTTGTGTCAAATTTTTCAAAACTCTTATTAAGAAAATTAAATTTATTTAAAAAATGGTATTCAACATAGAACAAAAAGCAAAAATTATCGAATGTTACTTCCGTACAGGTGTGAAAGTAAATGGCGAGTGGCAGTATTCAATTACGGAATGCATGGCTGATTTTAGTGAAGAACATCCTGAATTAGTGTTTGACTACAATGATTTTTACAATGTTTTGACAAATTGTGTAAAGTTATTCAGAGAGACTGGTAGCGTCGGTCGAAAAACTGGAAGTGGACGGCCATCTAAACGTACAGCTGATAATATTGAAGACCTTCAGCATATTATCGATGAAAATCCAAAAACATCCATTTCAGTAGTGACCCAACAAACAAATTTTTCTTATGGTACGTGCCAATTCATCCTTAAAAAAGTCTTACATTGTCATCCATACAAGCTGCAATGTTTTCATTAACTTTATCCAGTGGATTATTTAAGACGAATGGAATTTTGTCAATGGTTTCAAAATAATCTACACAATCAGGATATCCTTAACACCGTTTTTTTCAAGGATGAGGCCTGGTTTTATCTTTCTGGATATGTTAATTCACAGAATGTGAGGTGTTGGCCCTCCGAAAATCCTCATTTTCTTGTTGAAAAAACATTGCACCCCCAAAAAGTTGGTGTTTGGGTTGGAATATGTCGAAGAAGATTGGTGGGTCCCATTTTTTTTAAGGTACACTTACTGCTGCAAGATATCGCAATGAGATACTCGGATCATTCATAAATCAACTGGATGATGAGGAATTACAAAATGGGTATTTCCAACAAGATAGTGTAACAGCACATACGATCAGAGAAACACTTCAATATCTCAGAGAATTTTTTGATAACAGAATAGTAAGCAGGAACACTGAAAACCCATATACAACTAGGTCTTGCGATTTAAACATATGTTATTTTTTCGTATGGCCCTACATCAAAAATTCGATTTATTCAACGCCAATTCATAATCTGGAACAACTGAGAATTCGCATAACAGAGAAATGTGAAGAGACCAACAACTCACCGCAAATGCTGCATAAAGTTTCTGCTGGATTGCGGAGAAGAGTTGATTTGTGTTTAGATGTAAATGGACAACATTTTCAACAACTTCTGTAGCTATATGTAAATTTTGATTATGATTTCGATATTAAATAAATTATTTGTTTTCTTTTCTGTTGTAGTATCATTTCAATGCCATAACCTTTTTTTACAATGAAACCAAATGAAACTGTCAAGCATCAAGTAATGTGTCATTATGTGGAAGTGGTTAAAGTACCAGCCCAATTTCACAGTCTACTCCAATTATGAATTTTTTCGATGGCTCGTTATTATCGTTGCTAGTAACATTATATTGAATTATTTGATAACTAACTAAAAATGGTATTTGCTGATCAACAAAAGGCATTCATTATTGAGTCATATTATCGCAATGGATATATCGAAAATGGTGAATAGAGGTACATGGAATAAAGGTATGTTTACGAGAATTTCATTTGAAGTATCCGGACGTAATAAATAATTGATGAAGCCATATTTTAGAAATATTTGTCAGTCAGCTTCACGATGGTGAATTAACCCAAGGGTATTTCCAACAAGATGGTGCAACAGCACATGCGGCACAACGTACTCTCCATTATTTAAGGGAATTTTATGACAATCGTTTAATTAGTGCTTGAACAGAAAATTCGCATCCACCTCGGACACTTGATTTAACACCATTACACCTCATTTAAAAAATACAGTTTATAAAGAACCTATCCATACTATTGATGAATTAAAAGCAAAAATTCAAGAAGAACATAATCGAATCACGCCTGAGACGCTTATAGGGTTTTTGAAAATATGAAACGTCGAGTTAGATTGTGTTTAAATCATAATGGTTATCATTTCCAACAGTTCCTTTAATATATGTTCCTTTTTACACAAATTTGTTCCTTCAACATTTTTAATAATTATATACAAACAGGAGATTTATTATTTACAAATACAATATTCTGACATTTAAAATTAATCATATTTAACAGATAAGTAAATAATATTAAGTTAAGACATACTTTTTGAAATATTTGTAATCCACAGCCACCACTTATAAAAAGTGTATTGAATCATATGGTACATTATTGCTAGAATTAGTGCCTCTCTCTCTCTCTCTTTCTCCCTCTCCCTCCATATAGGTGAGGTGGGGGTAACTTTAAAAACTTAAATAGGAACCCGTATATTTGACTAAAGATTCGAACATTTTTTTCAATTCATGATAGATGGCGCTGTAATCGACGAAATTAATTTTTTTTCAATTTCTCGCACTGAGAACCTATGCATACGATTCTGCAATACGTGTGCAATAAAAATACGTTTACTTTGCAAATAATCAAAATTACTCTTAGAAAATCTTTTTCATTTTACAAATTTTGAATAACTTGGAATACGTCACCTGTAGAAATGTAAATTGCTGGTGAATAAATTACTTTCTATATCTGTTACTTTACAACTTTTATCACATTTTTTTTCCTTTATTATTATTTAGTGTGTACTATTTTCGGTAAAAGAAAAGCTTCAATTTTAACATAAGTAAGAGTGTACTAACTACTAAGAGTGTACTAACACAAATGATTCGAATATATAATCATTTACCAATTGATATAAAAACAAAAAAAAAGACAAAATTTAAACAAGTATTGTGTCGCCTGTTAACATCAGAAGCATTTTGCAGTCTACTAGACTTTCTGGAGCATGGATTGTGATTGTAGTGTGATGACTTGCATTGTAATGTAATGTAGACTTTTGTTTTATATTATTTTATATTATGTCAGCAATTATTAATGTTAATCTAAATGTTAATTTTACTATTTTTACTATTTTTTTTTATCGTCCTGTATATACATAACCCTCCACTACATAAAAATATATAAATAGTATTTTTCTTATATTTGGAAACATTAATAAACAGAACGAATGGAAGATTAAATATAAAAAGAAAAATTTAATTAGGACACAGGGCTTTTTATAGCAAGAAACAACTATTAGAAAACCAAAAGTTAAGTAGAAACACAAAAATTATAATATGAAAGACAACCATAAGTTCTTCTATAGTAACACACACGGTTGAGACAACTAGCCTAAGATTGAAAGAAAAAGAGCGAATGAAAATTTTTTATATGAAAATCTGTGTTGGTGTCTTGATTTAAGATTTTCCCCTCCTCGGTATAATTAAAAAAAAAAAAAAAGATAGATAGATAGATAGATAGATAGAAGATAGATAGATAGATAGATAGCTGGATTTCTTGACCTTTGTATGTTATAGTAGATGAAATTAGTCAGCGATTTAAGGTATGCTTTACTTTGATATGTACATATTTAAAACAATCTTACATGTTTCAACACATAGTGTCTTTTTCAAAGAAATTTAATATATAAATAACAGTATATCAATGTCAAACTTATATATCTGTAGTTGTCATGGATAAAATTAAAATATTCAAAGATACATTCAAGTTTAATAATAATAATCATTCATGCTTAGAACTTTCGACAGCAAGACGTCAATTACTGGGGATTTGCAAGCCACGAGTTATTATTATGTCCGCGCCCGTGGAGCGACTTAAGATTTTAAGTTGTCGGCATTCGCCTTGAACGAGAAGTAAAACCACGAAAACCTACTCGGACAGCCCAGTCAGAGATCTAAACACGGAACTACCGGCACACTGGCTTATCATGCAAAATAGAAATATAAAACACACAACAAAAAACTTATGTCATAAAAATATCGAAACCCAGCTGTGTGTTATATATTTTTATATTTTAACATTTATGTATATTTGTTTCTAAAAGGTTGACGAGAAACCAACATCTTATTAATTTAATGTTTTAAACTTAGACGATTGATTTTAACATGTTTAGTGGTGTCTTTGCTAGATTTTAACACTTAATTGTAAGTATTCTATTATTGTCATATTGATTAATATATTGTAGTTTTGTTAAACGTGTAGAAACTCCTGAAGAAGTAACAAATTCGTTATGAAATATATAGAGTGGAATAAATGAGTTTTTTATTTGACAGACCCCTCACCCGTGAATTAATTTTTACTAATACCGTACGGTCGATAATACTTAATAGTCTCTATATATATATATATATATATATATATATATATATATATATATATATATATATATATATATATATATATATATAAATCAAAAATATTTCATTTGTTTTCTATAGACTCACAAACTACATAATCGATCTTGATCAAATTTGGTGTGTATGTTCCTTATGTTGTGTGGAAAGATGTTTTCATAATTTTTTGTACAAATTTTATCGCCAAATACTAAAGAATTAACAATATGTGAAACATGAATTTCTATAAGAAAAATTGTAACGTAATTTTAAATCATTATATAAAAAACATGACAACGTGACATATAAAATATGATAGTATAAAATATAATACCAGTATACTGTCACTTTTATAATTATATGTAATTGAATGTTTATATTTAAAAAAAACTCTCTGAAAAATGCCATAAGTGCTGAAACATGTCCTTAAGAGTTAAAGTATCTTAAATAAATAAATATTCAATTAAAACAGACCTTAAACGACAAAATAACGAAAATCTCCAGTACATATATGTACCGCTGCGGCCCTTGAAAACTCAGACATAAGATTTTGACGTAAATGTCAAAAACTTAAATTTTGACAAATCCATAGCCAGTTTATTTTTTAAAATGCCGCAATTATCATAATTACAAAAACCTATTATCAAAACAAAATACTAATTTTGAAGTTTTGTATTCTGATAATCGAAATGATATTTTTGAAATTGAAGTAAAGCAGGACACTATCTGCAGGCTTGTTAATTATCATGCTTTTTTAATAGACTATTTTGGCAATACATTTTGCATTCTACGCGTTTTTGAGTAACGTGGTTTGAGTAACGTTTAAAAAAGTTTACATCGCTTAAAATGTTTTTGTATTTAAGCATCTGGGTTTTCAAGGACCACAACTGCACATATGTATACTGTTTTCAAGTTGTCTCTTAGCAATTGTCTCGACAGAATGGCACTACCTCGACATTACGGTGAGCAATGCATTTTTGCCTGCGAGCACAATTATCGAATTGCTATGTGTGATTACAACTGCTGGAAATTACCAATCCTCACGTGCATATGTAGCATATTCGCAAATTGGAAAACCATCTGCTGTGTTTGTTTATCCACCAGATAACGAATAACGAAGAATATTGTGTATCCAAAGGCATTGGAATGATAGATTGATTATAATAAAACATCATTGATTCGTTGTTTAGCTAGAGAATAAACAAAAATTTTATATCGGTTAATGGCAGTTAACACAAAAGAAGTTTTAATTTTCTATAGAATGTGACCGAGCAACGTCGGGTTACGGGCAGCTAGTTTCATATAAAGAAGAAAATTAATTTACAAAAACTACAAAATAGTATCACCATAGACCGATTTTGAATAAGTATTGCAATCAATATATGTAATTTAAAAGCCGCGAATATAATAATTTATATGTTAAATGGTTCACACTGTATATACATATTATCTATGTATGTTATTAGTTATGTATTCGTTCAAATAAAGCTCTTTTAAAATTAATATCATATATAACACAATTTGCTTTTGTTTGATATAATTATGATGTGTAATACACCTACAATATTCAATAAAATGCCATCAAAATCCATTGCTGCTCCCTGTATAAAATCGATTTGGAAATTCTAGAAAAGTTCAGATATGCATTAGTGCAGACAAAAAACTATTACCTGCAGTCACCTACCAGTTTAGAACGTAAATTGCTGGAAATAAATGCAGTATTTTAACATGAATCGCTTTCTTCCATTAACAACCTACATACAATGTACATTTCCTTCTTCCATTTAATATCTACTCTCCAGGTGTTTACCCGCTGGCTTGAACACTGCCTGAAAGTGCATGAATCAAGGAAAATGTACGTTTTCACAGAGCCAATGAGTACACATGGACATACACACTCATAGATAGACACCACAACGACAGAAAGTCATCGACCTTGCTCTTTCCGCCAACGTATACTATAGATACAACCCGGTGTGCAGATTTTTCTCCCGTTTCAATTAAACGGCATATCTGCGGGCACAAAAACAATTCCTTCAATTCGCCAACGTGAACGCGGTTGACTCCGTCATCTCGCCTGTGCATTAGTGGTTTATTAAATGAAATTAATAAATTTATTTGAAAATGTTCAGCACACAAAATGTATCTATCTTAAGGTATGATTAAATTAGCAATAAAGATTTGCGCATTTTTGAGATAATATTTATAGATAGGATACCAATTTAAGCGCTTATGCAGGAAGAACTGAAAATAATGGAACCAATTTATGGAAAACATTTATAAGAAGACGTACTTTGAATGGAGACCCATAATTAAATCGAGAAATACTTGTAGTTATTATTACATTTATCAATCAAACCTTAATAGAATAACGATAACGTGTGTTAGTATTTTGAACTGCAAATGAGAATTAATGACTATTAAATATTATTTCTACATGCCAATGCAGTCGAATGTGTTGCGTTAATTACTACAATTTGACAAACTAAGTTTGTACCAGGCAAAACGCAACACGTTGCGACCTCAACCTTCCCGGTTCTTAGGATAATTCAAAATTTGGGAAAAGCCACATGTCATAGTATATTCAAAAAGATTCGAGAATTATAAAAATTACATAGAACTTCTAAGGCTTCTATGTACAATTAACAATTTATTTAAAATATTTATACATAAATTAACGTGCTAATGTTTAGTAAATGATTTAACACATTAAGGATGAATAATAATATTTTTGTTTTATCTTCCAGTTGCGCTGGAAATCGATTCATAGGATCGATGTTTTTTGTCTGTTTCCTTGAACAACGCGTGAAGCGATATATGATGCGTGGACTATTGAAAGCACTTCACAATAGTTATATTTTGTGTTTTCAAAAGATCTGAACTTGTGCTTATAAAACAATCTTAAAATTTGTTCTGTATATTTTGGTACATCTATTTTACAAACCCTGTATATTTTAATTTAATTATTAGAGACCGAACGCACTATAACATCGCTAAATACAACAGGCAGTTATTGAATGGCACTATTCATTCGGTTAACCGCACATCTGTTTTTTGTCGTTGAATTGTGAAGCAATAGCCTCAATATAACAGTTAAATTCCTTTCTTCATGGGCGTAGATAGAAGCGTGATAAGTTTTTATAATTCATTTTATTTAGTAGTTTATATTTCGTAAGATAAATAAAGTATATTGAGTTAGTTTCTTTTTTTTCATTGTTGTAGCTATTAATTACATATTTCGTAATTTTTTAATAGATTCTGTTTAATATCGTTTCATCGAATCTACTTCTCCCAATTATTTTGACGTAAGTGTCCGGTGAACTTCGTTAAATTAAGTACCATATTGCTATGAATGGTGGTTTGAAGATTTGTTACACCACTTTCCACAACTAGTTTTCCCAACTAGGTTTCTCAGCCGGTGAATTTTCAAATATGAGACTTCTAACTTCTCGGGTTCCACTTAGGTAATGCGTGTTCTAAAAGTAAGTTGAGCGCCTGTGAAATATTCACAAAAATTTATTTACTTATTTTATTAATTAATTAGCAATAATGGTATGTGTACAATGAAACAAACGCAAGATAAAAATTTAAATAAATATTTAATACAAAAATAAAAAATTTATCTTTACAAAGTATAAAGACACTGTATTATACAAAAATACTTGTGATAAAAACATTCATTGAAAATTGACAGCTAAATGAATGGAAAACATCCTCTAAATGACTCCGATCAAAACTTATCTAAAAATAATCAAGTTTAATATTAATTTCTCCCCAGAGAACCACACTGTATAATCAGATACAGATAAACGAACAAAACTTACGCATATGCAAAAGACACGCACAAAAAACCCTGATCAATAGAACAAACTTTTCAATTATAATTTTTAACAAAGAAATGTTAATAATAAACTGTATTATCTGTACTTCTAACAATTAATTCTCTTAACTACAAGCTTGAATACAATAGAAATATACTTATAATAATTTTATATACTATGACGACGTCATATAATTTTAATTTTACTTACAAGAAAAAAATATGAGGAGACTCTTACGAACAAAGAAGGTGCATAATCAATTTAAACATCAATAATACAACGAGAATTTATTTCTATAAATATCGGGACTTTAATACTTAATAAAACAACATCACTTTCAATCAATCAACCCGAATTAATTAAAATATATTTAAATATATTTCACAAAACAACCCTCTAGTTCAAACTATAAATTTCATTTCCCCGCAACTTCGATCTCTACATGAAATTTCGGATAACAAGTTTTTTCCCAAAATTATTTTAAAATATTCAAATATTATTTTAGAAAAAATCCATAGCAATATGTATACATCTTTTAATTTTAATTTATTTAGATCTAGAACATTGTTTAAGTTGTTTAAGTTACTTTTTCACATATGATATGGCACAACGGCGATAATGGCGAGTTGAATTAAGGGTCATACTGATTGTATATCCATTGCCATACCGAAATTTATTGTAAAGTCTGTAAAATATTATTTAAAAATTCCAAGAAATCGCACCTAGAACGTCACTTAATATCGCAGAAATTAGACCTGTTGGAATCTGACAATTTTAACAAAGAATTCCTTTAAATAAACTGAATAATCCGACCTTTAAAACATTTCTCCAAAATTATACTGGTCGAAATGTTCCTGACGAATCCACCCTACGCACTATGTTTCTAAGTGCTACATGAAAGCAGTTGAACGCATTAGGAGTCATCTTTCAAATCAGTACCTATGGATAAGTGCTGACGAAGCTGTCGATATATTAGGGCGTTGTGTGGTAAATGTTGTAGCTGGTGTACTACATCCAACTATTCCATATAAGGCATATGTAATAGCAACAAAAGTTATAAATACAGTTAATGTGGAAACAGTAGCTAAAACCATTTTTGAGAATATGCACCAAATGCTTCATTCGGACGACAGGTACAAAGAAAAAGTACTTTTATTTGTCAGTGACAGTGCTGCATATACGTTAATAACAGTCAGGCTATTAAAGGAAGCATATTCTAATATGCTGCATATTACTTGTGTGCTCTCCACAGAATCTGTGAATATATCAGAGACACCTTTCCGGAAGTTTATAGACTTGTATCCGCTTTTAAAAAAGTTTTCAGAAAAGCACCATTGAGAGTAGCTCTCTACAGGGAAAAACTTCCATATTTGTCACTGCCTCCCTCTCCAGTAGTAAGTAGATGGGGAACATGGTTGGAAACTACTAGTTTTTATGCAGAGAATTTCGATAGTTTACAAAATTTCGTTACATCTTTAAATGACGATGTTCGAAGTATTTCTGAGTGCAAGAAACTAATACAAATTCCAAATTTAAAAAATCGGTTGTACTATCTTCAGGAACACTTTGTAAATTTGCCAAAGCTAATCACTTATTTTGAAAATCAAAATCACAAATTAAATTATGGATTAATCACATTAGATGTGGCTATTAATAATTTTAAAAGTACTCCATGGGACTTCGGATGTGGCCTTCGGCAAAAGTTAGACGCAGTTTTTAATAGAAATCCAGATTTAATAACAATTGTGTTTTGGAACAATACATCAGAATCTAACTGCTAAATACGCTGAATTAAAAGAATATTCCAGTATGCACCTATAACCAATTGCGATGTAGAAACGACGTTTTCTATCTACAAGAATGTATTTCATTCAAAGAGAACAAATTTTACAAAAGAGAACCTTGATAAAGTATTGCTAGTTAATATTACTAATTTACTCAATTTGAACTACAAAATGAACAAATAAAAATGTATTTCGTTATTTATAGACCACCACCCGTTTGTTTTTCAATAATATAGATAAAATTATAAACTCCTTAAAAATACAAATTTTGAATATAACGCCCATGGGCGATGAGGCATTGGCCTCTCATATCCTGTTCCTATTAATTATACTTAATATATATATTGCTAATTATTGCATCATTTATTGTACAGGAATTAACTCATATATCATTTTGATTATCTTAAATTATGTATAGCAATTTCATATTGCCTCCACGTGCCTGATACGTTGTTAGGATGATACATCTATATTTTGAGTGACGGCGATAATATTTCTAAGATCGGCATCGAGAATTTGTCTTCTACCTGTTCTCAATAAAATCTCTTCTAGGAAACGCTAAAGATAAAATAGAGGTGAGTTCAGAATCCCGGTTTATATGAAATTAATCGGCGCGATTGTAAATTGAAATATATTGTTCAAACAAAGCGTTGAATAGTAACTAGTTATGAAAAACATATATCGCGAATTAAATTCAATAGACCGATAAATCAAGTAATAGAAAGCAATCATAATATAACGGAAAATTATTTAAAACTAATAAAAATTATAAACAATTCAAGACAATTCAAATTTATACGCAAGATCACAAACAATGTTATAATTATAATAAAAGTGATCCCAACTATGCTGTATAGTAAAATACTTGTAATTATTCTTTTAATTCAGATTTCTATCTTACACTATTTTACATAGAAAATAAAAGTATAAACTTAACATTATTTGAAACTATAGAAATAAACCAACATAAAAAATGTAATAATTTATTAAATGATCAAGTAGATTTCAATAATTCTAGATTATTTAATTTATTCCCGTGTAATTATACCGGGTGTCTGACGAGGTAGTTCTAAGTTTTTGTGTAGTGATTCCTATAAGCATATTCTTGATTCTTAAACTGAAATGGCAGTTTTAGAAATGTTAAGACAGGAACAAACTTCAAAATTTATGACAATCTTAGTTTTGTCACAAGGATCTACTCGATTCTCATATAGCGCAACTTTGACCACGCATATCTCTATAATACGAGGTTGAGAATTCGATCGATGTTTATAAGAAATTTTCAACTAATTTTTGACCAAGGAATAACTATACAAAAATACGAACTACTTCGTCGGACATCCTGTATAACATCTGGTACCCTGTCACCAACCATTAAAGAAAAGCATGGCCGTCTCTAATGAGGAAAGTTTTTGAAGGCACAGTACGTAATCATAGTACGTAGACATGTCATTAATATTTATTATTGCTTGATTCATTTTCTTAAAATTGACGCGTAGATTTATACAATAAAATTAAATCTTGCATACTTAAAAAGGAAAGAATAAAAAATTCAAAATTCGTTATCTAGTGTTTACCTAAAAGATAGAACTTCTCAAATTATATAGGCAGCACGAATAGTTGAAGTAATCAATTCTTAATGTAATAACAAGAGTTCGGTTCAAAGTCAGAAAGTCACCAGCGTTACAAAATCTTATTAATAGCGCATAAATGCATTTTCTAATAAAGCAATTTACATAAATATTCTAGTAATTAAAAAAAAGGACAGGCGAATTATATATAATAAACGCTTTATGTGGAAGGAGACGGAGTAAAAGAGCGCGCAGCGGCGGGAACTAATTCAGGAAACGGCCGAAGGCGAAACGTTCACTGTATATTTTTTTAACAAACGCCACGGATAATTGCAAGAAATTTATGTTGTCAATAACGTTTACCGGTGACGTTTTCTACTTTACGTTATTGATTGTTTTATTATTGAAGCATTTATTTTTCAGATGGGCACGGTAAATCATCATGAAATATTGAGCATTATCGATGGAACCCCGGTCCCATCTGCATCGATCGTTCAATGGATATCTATCAGAACTATCTACGTATACACGCGCACTGCAAAACGAGATCGCGTATCTATGTACATACATAAAATTAAAATAGTTTTATCAAATTACTATTGGCAATTTATGATCCTTGAAGGAAAAGGAAGGAATTCCAAAAGGATATATAAAAAGCACTCACATCTCGGATTAAACGCGAGGGCTTTTTTTTTGAAATAGTATCTGGCGTATAGTTAAAAACATAGCAATTTACTATAATGAAATGCTGTAATTTAGTATGATGTATTACAGTAGTTCTCGATTGCATAATTGTCAGATACCAGAGAACACGTTGACATAATATTTGAGTGAATATTTTTCGATAAAAGAACTACCTAAATGATTTGTACGATTAGATTTTACGGCACACGTCCACTGCCTTAAGCGGGACACAGATATATGCGGTGACAGCGGTGGCGGTATAAGTGGTGGCGGTGGTGGTCAGACTCGGTCTGTTAAATCAAATACGACCTTGTAGACATGTCGCTACATGGCTGGTGTTGCGAGCGGTGGTACTGCGTTCTAGCTAGCGGTGGCGGTAAGATACTGCTAGTTGTATTTCACCGCTGTTACCGCTCATAAACGTAGATACAATGGCAATTGAAGAAAATAACTTTATTGAAAAGCTGATAGAAAATGTAAGAAAAATTCCTGTTCTATATAATATCCGCAATACAAGAACTTTCCTATTAAGAACGCAAAATGGGATGAAATTGCGGATATTCTAACAATTGAAGGAATGGACTGTAAGAAATATCTTCACAATAATTTTATTGAAGTATGTTGCTGGATAATAATAAAATTATGAAACATTAATCTCTTGGCGTATTAATTGTTCCATTTCCTAATTTTTTGCCCATATTTGATGTTTCAAATATTCCCCATTACTATTTTTCCGCAACCTCCAACGTCTATGCCAATGAATTTATATTCTGGATCTACAATAGCCATTAAAGAAAATTTGTTCAGGTACTTCAGTAGTATAGTGAACCGGTTTTTGGTGGGCATGTAATAGTTACATGTCTTCCATCTATTCTTCCAAGACAATTAGGAAATTGTCAGATATCATTAAAACCGGAAATAGATTGCTACCAAAACGCGACCAAAATAAAATAATGCAAGTAATAAGGAGATTGCGAGATGTTCTGCAAGTTCTCCCGCTCTGGCCTAAACCTACCTGGTGATGGTCGTCCCGAGGATAGTACTCTGCCGGCTAGCTCAATAGAATCTGGAGAGTGGCGCGAGTCCCTAGGTCGCTGGTTGGTGGTTATGACGCCACCGCATTCAACCCGCAGAGAATCCGCGAATACGGAAGCGGGTGGGACTCCGGTAGCTTCAATAAAATAACTAGAGAGACAGCCCTTTATTACTTGCCACTGATACAAACGTGTCCTTGCTTTACACAACACTTGTAGAAAGGAATCAAACAAACGCAAGATGTCAACAATAACAAGTTTTAATATAAAGTAAAAGTTGGTTCAAAATGTAATTACAACGAGAATAACAGATGTCGCATGAAAAGTTAACGAAATAATGTCGCAAAGATTAAATATCAAGACAAAGTAGGTTTATATTGAAGTTAAAATAAAAATAACAAAAGTCGCATGAAAAGTTACAAAATTTTAATATAGCATCTCTACAAATTATATAAGTAACGCCTAAACATTACTAAGTGTGCCAAGACAAAAAAGCTTAGTTTGAAGATGAAATTAATTTCCAAAATTTCCCAGTTATACTCCCCAAATCACATATGTTTCGCACTAGGCGCAATTCAGAGTTTACAATAAACAGGTACTCCTGTCAAATCAACAACACCCTGTATACACAGGTGGTAAAACTTTGATCATTAAAATTTAAAATTCGATTTAAGATCTAAACAAGAGTTAAGCAGAACTCAAATTAAGTATACGTAATAGTGATTCTTTACAAATAGTTTACAGAATATCTAAAAGGTAATCTAGAACTTCGACGTAACACCAAGATATTTATTACTCTGTACGGAGGCCCGACTGAAGGTCCTAAGCCTCGTACAATAAACTAATTTAACTACTGGCTGCTGGTGAAGCTAGTCAGCCAGTTAAATAATGAAATTAAAAGGAATTGCTTGAATTCAGTCGATTAAAGCCTAACGGTTAAAGTTTATAGTTAAAGCCTTGTTTGCTATCTCAGTTTTATGAGCAAAATAAAGAGGTTTCACAGAGAAGTGAATAGCTTCTCTAGTGCCTACTTATGATTAAACATACAATAAATTAATTATAATTTTGAAAAGGATAGCAACAGTTAAGAAATAACCAGCAACTAATAATAATATATCAGCACATACTTTGGCTTGTCACCCACAACGTTCAGTTTCCAAAACTTATCTCGAGTAAGCCTTCACAGAGGTAGTACAGGAATGTCAATTCCAAAGATTTATTGGGAATCAGCCGCCATTATGCCGGAGATCACCATCCCGCTTGAAGACGCCATTTTGGGACGCCGTGTAAAATTGTTACAAAATACCAGAAAAAGGAAGCTCTGTCGATACCAATTTCACCATTGAGGGTGAATTGAGCATTTCTGCACGAATCTCCTTCCAAAAAATCGAAATTCTACGATGCACCGCTGCGTGGAAAATTGCGTATGGAAAGAAAACAGCCTTCCACGTGGTGTGGTTCTTGAAGAGATTCCGAAATTGCCACCACCGTATCTATAAAAATACTTTTGTATTATACAAATTTAGTGAGGTTTTACCCACTCAAGTATGTTTCAAATTATGTTGTCATATACACATTCGGCTCACGCCGACAAGTAGTGAAGACACGAGAATACAGTTTTTTATAGATGCGGTGGTTACCGACTATAAAAAACACGTCTAGTTCGGCTGTTATTATGCGGACAGCGTTGAATATTCCTTCACGCTCTGTCTGAATAATTTCGGCTAGATGGTAACGTAGTTATGTTGTTTTGAATGTGTCTCTTCTCCAACAGGGGCGTACCGACGAACATGTAGAAATGTGAAATACGTATCTACGTCTTTGGAGAAGAGATACATTCAAAAATACATAAATGAACTTGTATTGTGTTCTTCACACCCCATTTTTAATAATATTTTTTTATATTATTAAAAATACTTTTGTATTATACAAATTTAGTTAGGTTTTACCCACTCAAGTATGTTTCAAATTATGTTGTCATATAATTATTGTATCTGTCAGACATTTCTGACATTTGCGTTGTGCTTGTGCCGTTCGTTTAGGTTATAATAGTTTATCCAACGCCTATTTTGTCTACGATATTATATTTTAAATTTAAGAAATAAATTTTATCAAATTTATTTCTTATTAGAACTTCTAGTAAATATTCACGATGTTTGGTGACTATATTGCTCCAAAATGCCGAAGTATATGCGTAAACAAGCTAAAGAAATGGTTGCGTCGTTAATAACGTTCTTTGAACAAGATCGTGACAGTATTCGTATTCACGGACAACTTTTGATACCTGTTGAAGCAGTAGGGAAAGTAAGTGGTGTATTTTCATAAATATAGTGTTAAAGGAATGAAAACTTTTGTAATTTTAGCGTGTTGCCGCAGCTTTGAATATCAGCATATCTTCCGTTAGTGCAATCTCACAAGCAGTGAAAAACAATGAATCCCTCACTGAGCCAAAAGCAAATCGACAAAAGTCTAAGCCTGTGTTAGGTATAGATGATGCTATAAGGAATGCGATATATGAAATGTATCGTACTAGTACATTATATACCATTTTTAATTTACTTCTAAATATTTTGTATATTTTAACGTGTGTTCTTTTGAAAAGTCAATCTAGGTTACTTTGAAATTTTAATAGAATAAGACGCATATATATTAGTATGTGTTTGTTGTTCCGTAAACGTAAATCCAAATGACATTTGATAATGTCAATCACATTTGTTATTTATTTGTATGTATGGAACTGTCAAAATATACGACTTCGTAGGTTAAGTAGTAAATTTTAATTTACGACATATTTCAAAATGTTCTCAGTAAATCACATTCTACTAGATTGACTTTTCAAATGAACACCCGTTAGAACACATTACACGGCATAATGTGCTACAAATTTTGAGGGATAGAGACATATTTAATAGAAGTGTCTCTTCTCTAGGAACTATTTTAAAGGAAATAGGTTTTCGTTGGATCAAAGATAATCCTCGACAAGGATTGATGGAATTGCCTCACATAGCAAATGCTAGAGTTACTTTTCTATGGTAGTTATGGATATCTTAAGTTATCATAGTAAATTAGCAATCCAATGTCCTACCACAAGCTGAAGAAAACGTTCAAAACTGGCTACGAAATTATAAGATTTCCTTCGAAGCTGATATATTAAAAACACAATTGCTTCATTTAGTTTCACTGTAAGTGTATTTATTTTATTTCATTTGCACGTAAATTTAATAATTACATTATAGGAACAAGCTTCAAAAATCATATGTAGTTGATAACCTTGCAGAATACTATGGTCACAAAGTTCTGCGATTACCTTATTATCATTACATATTTAACCCTGTAGAAAATATTTGGGAAATCACGAAGACGTATTATAACAAACACATTGGTCGAGATGTGTTTGGTGCTGACAAATGTATTAAGATATGGAAAGGAGCCTTAAGCACCATCACAAAGGCAACATGGGAAAATGTAATTCATCACACAGACAAAGAAATTTTGAAGTGGTGGAATAGGGAGGTAGAATTTGATAAAGAAGATATCAGCCCAATAATCATACACCTCGGAGAAAGTGACTCAAGTGACAGTGATATGAGTGAATAAACAATTATAAATAAAATAGGAAAGTCAGTGTCTTTACAATAAAATAAAAATAAATATTACGTTAGAAAAACATGTTCGGTATTATAGAAAATTTAAATTTTGTTTGAAAGATAGATACGTGGATATGTTTATTCCATAATGTCATAGCATATACAGGGTGATTCTTAATATATGCGACAAACTTTAGCAGCTGATTCCTGGGGTTATTTTGATCATAAAAGTTCATAAGAACATATGTCCAAAACCGCTTAGTTCAGAAGTTATACAATATTTAATAGAAAGTTAAAATAATAAATGGTTTTATTATAAATTAACAAAATAATTAGTAAAAAAAAATAAAACAAAACTTATAGTAACTGTTGAAAATGACCGCCCCCAACTGCACTACAAGCTGCTATCCTCCGTCGTATTGACTGGCGAGTCTGTTCGAAAATACCAGGGGTATTTCGAATTGTTTCAAAAGCTGCTATAATACGATTTCTTAGTTCATCGACATTTTCCATGGGAGTCGTGTAAACTAATGATTTAAGGTGGCCCCAGAGAAAAAAGTCCAATGAATTTAAGTCTGGAGACCGAGGAGGCCACGGTTGTGGACCTTCCCGTCCTATCCACCGATTTGGATACGTACTGTCCAGAAACTCGCGAGCAAGTAAACTAAAATGCGCTGGAGCACCGTCATGCATAAAATACATTTGTAAACTTAACTGCAACGGAACTTCTTCCAGCAGTAGTGGTAACTCCTCTTCAAGAAAATTGCGGTATACCTCGCCATTTAACCGCATCGGTAAAAAATGTGGACCTAACAAGTGATCTGCAACAATTCCGGCCCACACATTTACAGAGAATTGATGCTGATGACGGGCATTCATTATTTCTCGCGGATTTTCTTCGGCCCATATGTGATTATTATGAAAATTAATAATCGCGTTTCTAGAGAAAGTAGCCTCGTCGGTGAAGAATATTTGAGCCAAATGGTTAGGATTTTGTACGACTTCGTGTTGCATCCATTGACAAAAAGCTAATCTTTGTGGAAAATCTGCTGGCAATAGAGCCTGCACCCGTTGAATGTGATATGGATACAACAGTTGATCTTTCAATATTCTCCAAACTGTGGCCTGACTAATGTTTAAATCAAACGCAATTTTTCTGGTGCTTGTTGTCGGATGTTCCTCAATTTCATTTAATACCATTTCTTCAACTTGTCGAGTTCTCACTGTAGATGGGGGACCCGCTATCAGTCGTCCGTTTTTTAAAACTTCCAGTTTCACTAATACGTTGATGAAGACGGGCAAACATGGAATAATGCGGTATGATACGGTTCGGGTATCGTTCTGCATAAAGACGTCTAGCAGCACGCGCATTTCCATTGGCAAGACCGTAAACGAAATGCATATCACACATCTCAGCATTCGTATAATTCATTTTAGAAAACAGAAACTGGCAATAAACTGAATGAATACTCTGATACTATTAACAAATATTGAAATAACAAATAAACAATTCGTAAATACCGTACATAATCACAACACGTGCTTCTTGAGCAACTGGTAAACACCAACTGATTAGCATCGACAACGCGACCACTACGCATATTAGAGAAACAGGCACAGACTTGTTTACGAGCTTGTATTACAGTTGGAAGCGGTCATTTTCAACATTTACTATAAGTTAATTTTGTTTTACTAATTATTTTGTTAATTTATAATAAAACCATTTATTATTTTAACTTTCTATTAAACATTGTATAACTTCTGAACTAAGCGGTTTTGGACATATGTTCTTATGAACTTTTATGATCAAAATAACTCCAGGAATCAGCTCCTAAAGTTTGTCGCATATATTAAGAATCACCCTGTATATGTACTTACATATAACTTATATTATATTGAGGATATTTTACAATATATATCATAATATTTTATTTATTTATTTTATAAATCCTTATACACCAATAAAATTAATTTTGTTTATTTTACTTCTTATTACGTTATAAATAACAATAATTATATCGGTTTATGTTATCTAATACCGTATTCGTATCGAAAACGTTGCTAAACATAACCTAATGTTCATCTATTCACTGACAAGGACAAATAATATGTAATTTTCAAATTATTGAGAACGTCGCTAAACATAACCTAATGTTCATCTATTCACTGACAAGGACAAACCATAGATGATTGTCAAATTACCTTGGCAAGCGCACAATACATTACGTCATTAACGATCAATTACGTGCATCGATATTTATCCTGCCTCGACTTTATTTTCAAATTACAGGTTAATACACTAAAACTAATATTGTTTGAAGAAATAATTGCACGTTTGTGGTTTTGTAATACTTTGATGAAATAAAATTGAAAAACAATTTCACCTAATTTCCACTTTATTGGTAAAATACCATGACAATTGTTTCGACACACAGTGTCTTCTTCAGATGGAGTAGTATTACAAACTAAACCTAAAAGGTGATAATATATTTAAACTTAAACGAGTTGCTTGTAATTAAGAAAGATATTTATGAATTAAATATTGCTTTCTACATTCCAATAATTCGAATTTTATCCCTTGAAAAAATTCACCCTTAAGCAGGATTCGAACCCACGTCCATGGTTTTCCGGACCATTGCTCTGCCACTAAGCTATTAAGGACTGTGGTTCCGAATACATCATGAAGTCTTAAGTTACATTAAGAAAACACATGTTAATATTGTTGCCTGTAGTTGGCACTTGTTGCAAATTAATTGGAATGTGAATGAATTAAATATTACTTTCTACATTTTTACGACGCTAATTATTCGAATTTTTTCCCGGACCATTACTCTGCCACGAAGCTGTTAAGGACTGTCGGTAAGCCTTAAGTTATATTAAAGAAGCACATGTTAATATTTTTGCCTGTAGTCGGCACTTGTTGCAACAATTAGCGTCGTAAAAAGGAAGAAAGCAATTCATTGGCATTACTTCGCGAAAAATGAAATTAATTTGTAAATGGGTACTTTATGTTCAATATTTAAACCTTTATTAATAAAGAGATTAAATATACCAGACTGCAAACATAATTGAAGGGTTTTTTGCAAGAAGCCTCTAAGAGTATTTTTTATGATATTCAGATTTTTGCCGTCATCTATGTTTCAAAGCGGGTACTATCGCCTGGTAATGTCAGATTTGCTATAAAACGACCCTACCTATATTCCTGAACTGATGCTTTTTAACCAACTTGCAGTCATTTTCATGCAAGAGGTCCCTATATTTTAATAAGGTGCCTTTGTATTATAAAGTACCTATCTACAAAACTAACGACAAACAAACACAATATACACAACCTATTATTTAAAGCCGCATTACAACTAAGTTGTTTCGCATAATGCTTCGCATAAGTGATGTTTCGAGTTCAGAAGAGAGTGTTGGAGGTAAGCGTTTGATTGTTAGCTATTTATTATAAATTCTGTATCGACATATCGACATCTTATACAAAAAAATTCTTAAACACCTCATCAAATAGTAATGCACGGCCGGATCATGCCGGAAAATGCATCGGATGCCGTAGAACTTCAGAAAAAGGAAGGACGCTTACGCATCGTAAAGACACGCTTCTGGGCGACACCACACCGGGACACTCTTCTCGCAGAGTCACGCCTAAAAGGGAAAGAATGTCTTCCCACCAAGAGGTATCGCTAGGGCAAATTTGTTACCGCAGCCAGGTAACTAGATTCGCTCCGTGACCTGATCTTAGCCTAAACAGGCGAAAGCATAGTCTCTTATATCGTTCACGGGGGGATGGGACGTTTCGTCGCCGCCGTTTCGGGGCCGCCGATTCGGAGCCGCCGTTTCGTGGTCGGGATGTTTGGGAGCCGAGCCGTTTCGGAGCCGAGCCGTTTCGGAGCCGAGCCGTTTCGGCGCCGAACCGTTTCGGAGCCGAGCCGTTTCGCGGCCGAGACGGTTCGCAGCCAGGCGGTTCGGAGCGGGGCAAAGTTAATATTTTTTAAATTTTTAAGAGCGTATGAAAGTAAGCACTGTTTATCGGCTTATAATCTTAATCAACATGTTAGCAAGAAGAAATGGCTTTAATTTCGGGAATTAAGAAGAATTTTGGGGGTAAATTTTTATTGTTTTAGCAAGTAGCAAGAATAACTTTTCTTGGCACAGAGACTCGCTTAACGGACACCACTCAATAACAGACACGAACATGCAAAAATGTGGACTTTGAATATAATGTCATTTACAAAATTACCTACTGATTACCAATAACCATTAAACAGATACTTTTATGATGCTACAAAGCAGAATGTCGTTATAATAATCCGTTTACACAAAAATGAATGGATAATCTGGGAACTTCTAGTATTAAAGGTATTCATGACATGAAATCTAGAAGGGTGGAATGGAAACATATAGGTTTAGATTTAGATTTATACTTAAAATACCATTTGTGCTCTTCAGACTTTTTTTTAATTTGCGTTATGATTTATGAATGATACAGAAAGTGTTCGGGAATTTTCAAAAAATTTAATTTAAAAAAGAAACAAAGAAATTTAACCGACAGAAAGCGATTAAAGTCATTTCTTCTTGCTAACATGTGGATTAAGATTATAAGCCGATAAACAGTGTTTACTTTCATACGATTTTAAAAGTATCAAAAATATTCACTTTGCCCCGCTCCGAACCGCCCGGCTGCGAATCGTCTCGGCCCCGAAAGGGCTCGGCCCCAAAACGGCTCGGCCCCGAAACGGCTTGGCCCCGAAACGGCTCGGCTCCGAACCGGCTCGGCTCCCAAACGTCCCGGCCACGAAACGGCGACTCCGAATCGGCGGCCCCGAAACGGCGGCGACGAAACGTCCTAGACCCCGTTCACGGAACCCGAAAAACTTCAAAAAGAGTTTGGGGGGTGATGCGCCCAGAAATATTACCTTCGACGTCAAAGTAGAGCGCTCGCATTGGTCACATCTCTCACGATTTCCGTAAGCCATTTACAATTTTATTTCAAAATTATATACATCACTGACCAAAAGTTTTTAATTGTTTATACGTGGAGATCGGAATTGTTTATAGATCGGGATGCGCACATTTATACAACAATTAAGACTTTGGACGACGGAGTTCGTCACACTGTCTCTGAATAAATAATACTAAATGAATATCTAAAAACAAAATTTCTAAGTGTCCCTTATTTAAGGGAATTCTGGGAATAACAATTCCGTTTATTTGCATATTTTGAAATCGATTTTGTTGTTCATTTAAATATATTTACGTCTATATATACGTCATATAAGTATATATATGCAGTATATAAATTCATGGTCTAGTACTGCACAACGCAAGATAGATTGTCGGGTATCTGATTCCACTTAATCTCCGGTTATGTTACGAACAGCCACCGAGAAACTGCAATAACATTGGTGTCGGTTTCAGTTACTGTTTGTATGTATCTGCGTGTATGTGTGTATGTAAATGCGCGTGTGTGTATTAAAGCACAGAACAGAGTGACTCATTTCTATCATTACGTGCAATTTCCTGAAATATTTTTGCTAGAAGAGATTACATCTTGCATTCATAATAACTATAACATTAATTCATTACCGGGATCACGAATTTAGCCTTAGCTTACAGTACTGGCGCGTCGGTCGCAGTCGTTCTGTTCTGAAAGATTTTCCTTTTTCGAATGCATTCTCGCCAGGCGTTCGGTATCAGTGGACCGCGGCGAAATTACCGCTCTTCCTCTCGAACGTAAGAGAGTTCGTCTTCGATGATGGTGATTGCATCATACAATACAACATCACGGTCGATGTGTTTTATACGTACTTAATGCTTTTGTTAGACAATTTTACTGCCATGCGGTGTTACTGATAAATGAAACAATTATTCTAAGCATAAATACTTCCTTTTTTGATAAGAAGATTCAATATATTATTCGCTAATGAAAATTAAGTGGTTTTATTCAGTAACTTTTTATTTTGGTACACCAATATTTGACATAAATAGTTATCATGTCTTATTACTGAAAATAATAATAATAATTATAATTCATCATTCACATAGTGCAGTCGACAGGTGCTACGAGGGTCACCTTTTATATTTTTACAAAATCTGGGAAGGAAATAAAATTTTTGGGAACAATCTATTTTATTGTTTTCCAAAATATTCGCCTTTATGGTCTTTACACTTTTGCATGCGTACGAAACAGTTCTCAAAACAGTTTTCCACTCTGAAAGTTGTATCTCAGAAACACGGTTTTCAAAGGCTTCGACTGCTTCTTGAGGTGTTGAAAAATCGCCGCTGCCCACGCATTTTTTGTTTCACAGTTTGGAACAAAAGGAGATTATTCGGCGACAAGTTATGTGAATATGGACAATGAGACATTATTTCAACACTGTTCTCCTTAAAATAGTCAACTGTTATACGTTCTGTATAGGAACTTGCATTGTCGTGATGAAAAATAATGTGACGTTTTCGGTTGTTCTTCCTGATTTCGTCTATAACTTTTGGCAAACAAATTACTGTACACCATTCACCGTTAACAGTTTTTCGATCCTCTAAAGGAATTGTTGCAATGTGTCCTGTACAGCCGAATAAACAAGCAATCATTTTCTTGGAAATGCTCCTTGCACGAACAACTTTTATGGAGTTCGGTTCGTCTTTGAACATCCATACAGAAGATTGTTGCTTGGTTTCCGGCTCATACGCATATATCCATGTTGTATACGGATTTTGCGGTTCCTACGTCGATTTTTTTGGGCATCTCTTTACACGAATTGACACGAGCTGCTTTCTGTGCTTTGGTCAAGTTATGAGGAATTCATCTGGAACATATTTTTTAAACAAATAAATGTTCATGTAAAATCGAATGAATTGCAGTCTGCGATATGTCAAGAGATGCCTCTACCTCACTGTAAGTCACATTGTCGATCGTGTTCTATCATTTTCCGCATACCATCGATGTTTTTGGAATCACAACAGTTTTTGGTCGACCTTTACGTGATTCATCACTCACTAAGGCACGACCATGACGAAATTCTGCAAACCAATTGTAAACTGTCTTCTCTGATGGTGCTTCATTACCAAAAGTTGACCGAAGCGATATAATGCATCCTTGTGGATTTAGGCCTTTTTTATGAACGCAAAAAATCATCCAACGAAAACCTTCACGAGTAATCTCCATTATTTAACAAACTCACTGTCTTAAAATTGCCACTGTCAACAAACTACTGATTCAATTTCTAAGCTATCGCGGATTTCTCATTGACGAATGTCAAACTTTAAGAATACAGAGATTGCATATGTCAAAAGCACCATTTAGTGGTCGATTGTAAAAATATAAAAGGTGTCCCTCGTATCTGCCAAGAAGTGAGGGAGCTAGGGTAATACCGAATGTTTATTTCAGGAATTATGCAACAGAAGTTTCCACCTACAAATTAGACAATTGTTTCGAGATGCTAGCTTTAGGTCGACTTTAAATGACAATGACTCAAAACTAATACGTCCATTTTAATGGACGTTGGGTTGGGACACAGGAGGATATCTCCCAGTATGCAAAACATATGGGACATCCCTCGTATTAATTTAAATTTTACTATTTTTTCTGTTTCTACCGCGCTCCTTTTGAAGATATTTTTGTATCAGCACTATCTTAAAGTTATTTTACCTGAGAGAAACGAAATGTTTCTTTACTTATTAAGATTCCTCCATATTTTCTCGTTACATAATAAGAATAATTTTAACAACAATATTCCCGTTTTTTTCGTCTTGAAACTCAATGGAAAAGTTTTTATTGTAAAGAAAAACAAATAATTGCGGTCAGAACTTTTATTGACTCATTGTTGTCCCGAAACTCGTGTGCATTTTACATAATATCCGACAGCTTCGCGTTTTATTTTTACGAACCAGTTGACCTTGCTAAACTATACAAATTCCTATCTACCAATGTCAATATGTTAGAACGATAACTTCGAAAAAGATATGTAACGCCATCTAACAACTAACAATGTCAGCAATTTTCAATTTTTCTTTTTCCAGTTAGAGTGACATATATTGATTAAGTACAATCTCTTCAGACCTCTTCGGCTTCTGTTAAGGGAGAACAGAACAGCACGTTAGTAATTTATTTGCGCACCATTCGAGTTAAAAGAGATAGTTTTATATGACTGACATTCCGCGAAGGTAACGTGATATCATAAATTATAGCACGTGAACATATATGTCATAATTATTGTGGTATACATGCACCAACTTGCAGGAGGAAGGATTTTATTGGCTTCGTTATCGTTACGGAGTCGACCGTGAGTGGAGTAATTTTGTGCAATGAAATATTTTATTATGGCTTCTTGGGTTTGTAATAATATGAAGGCGGTCAATGAAGGAGAGCTATTTACGTGGATTGGTATTATTATCGTTAATATTATAGATTTATTTTTATGAGGAAATTAATATCTGCAGTCGATAATACAATAACTAGAGCGATCTAGTAAATATATTATGGAGTATTTTAATTATTATAAAAGTTAACGTTGTTTCATATTTTATTAACTAACAATTTTATCAACCAAGTACTTACTACCAGTCAACATAATTTCGAGTGATGACCTTAAAATAATTTAATATCTTTTAAAAACTTAATGTACTTGACTTGATCCTGGAGTCCATCAAACATTCAGTTTATGTTTGTTATGTTATCATTCGAATTTCTTAATTGAAAAAAATTCGCCCTTAATCAGGATTCGAACCCACGCCCATGGTTTGCCAGACCACCGCTCTACCACTTGAGCTATCAAGGACTGTGATTTAGAATACATTTTGGAAGCCCTAATCACTTTAGGGAAGCAGATGTTAATATTTTGCCTGTAGTCGGCCTTTTGTTGAAAATTAATTGATTTTTCGCGAAGTTACGTGAATATAAATATTACTTTGTACATTTTACGACGCTAATCATTCGAATTTTTAGTTGAAAAAATTCGCCCTTTATCAGGATTCGAACACACGCCCATGGTTTTCCAGACCACCGCTCTACCACTTGAGCTATCAAGGACTGTGATTTAGAATACATTTTGGAAGCCCTAATCACTTTAGGGAAGCAGATGTTAATATTTTGCCTGTAGTCGACCTTTTGTTGAAAATTAATTGTTTTTTCGCGAAGTTACGTGAATATAAATATTACTTTGTACATTTTACGACGCTAATCATTCGAATTTTTAGTTGAAGAAATTTCGCCCTTAAGCAAGATTCGAACCCACGTCCATGGTTTGCCGGACCACCGCTCTACCACTTGAGCTATCAAGAACTGTGATTTAGAATACATTTGGGAAGCCCTAATCAATTTCGGTAAGCAGATGTTAATATTTTGCCTGTAATCGGCCTTTTGTTGCAAATTAATTGCTTTTTCGCGAAGTAATGTGAATGTAAATATTATTTTCCACATTTTACGACGCTAATCGTTCGAATTTTTAATTGATTTTAGATAATTAATTTATATTAAAATTAACATTAGTTGATTAGCTTAATGAACATACATTTCTGGCTTTTCGCGCCATGTAATATTTGATAAGATTAGCTCTGTACATAATTTTAGTATCATTATTTTAACAATTTCCAAACTTTAAATGTCGAGAGTTGTAATAGGTTGATTTAAGTGCAAAAATATGAATAACGAATTTAAATAACGATTATAAAATGTGTTAGAGACGATATCTTAAAGTTGACTGACAATAATAAAGATAATAGTTTTGTTATTGTCCACCTCATCCAGCTGTTACGAATGTAAACATACCCTATAGCGTATGTGTGTGAGATATTTATTATTTCTACACATTCTGAATATTTAGAATTTATAGGCGTCAAGTAATACTATTTTCGGGATGTTTTTAATGTCGGTGTTCACGTCGCAATTGAGTCATTTTATATTCTACATAATTACATCTTTCCATTTATAATATATTGTCTCTTTATTTCAAGGACACCTTGTAGACACACACACACACACACACACACACACACATACACATATATATATATATATATATATATATATATATATATATATATAACAATTGATAAATTATTGGAGTTTTTCGGCTTTTATATGAAATATTTACAAATATCAAATTAGAATGTATGTAATTGCAGAGTAAGTGGGGATGTAAACATTGCTGTCTACAAATTACAAAGCAAATCATACGAAATTTTTTTAATTTGAAAATATGGTCTACGTTGGGACTCGAACCCAAGTCTACAGCTTGCCGGGCTGTCGCTTTTACCACTAAGCCACAATAGACCCAGGTTCAAGCTATTTAGAAATGCATTATAAAGTAACAGTGTTAATGAATCAGATGTCATTTCATATATATATATATATATATATATATATATATGTATATATATATATATATATATATATATGAAAAATGAAAAATTTGCGGAAGACATATCCGCCTGGAATGTGCAAATATCGATATTTCAATGTTTTAGAAATAAAGAAATGCGTGAAAGGCACATCCACCTCGAAACGTGTATATACATACTAGCATTTCATTCTCGTTAGAAATCGTCACTAAACGATATTCGGAAACACACATGTTTTCCCCTTCTAAACTATATTAAGCAAGTTGAATTTAATGCAAATGAGAATTAATAATCACTAAAATCTCATTCCACATGCAGAATATCGTCTTTTACTAGTATTTTAAGAAGATACTATAATGGATGAAAACGTATCTTTCAAAAGGGTAAGTCTGATTCCAAGCTATGGCACACGACAATTTACCAGGTTAAGAATCCGATCAGATGAACGATCCCCTGTTCCACAATTCCAACAGCACTTAAATCTTGCGAACATCCAGACCAGCTCTAGATCTGTTCTAGCTCCAGCCTGGTTGCCTTAATTTGCGATATAAAACGTGGATTAGGAAATGAATATGGACAAATGTATCGAGAAAATGGTAGATACTTTTCGGACTTATGTCGAAAACTGTGTGTATTTACCCTACTGAAAGTTTTCGCCAAGAGACTCGGAAGTCAGATTTAAAACAACAATCCAGCACAAAATGTGATTTCAATCGCAACGATACACTACACGAAATACAAAATGTTCTTAAATCTTTTACACGACCAGCCCGTGCGATATCTCAGTCGGAAGTGAAGTCAAGCGTACGCGATTTTCTTGTTCGATCACCCAAAATTCTAATACGCACGCTCTCGGAGATAAGGATAATTCGCGCCTCCCATTGGTTGAATATGATCTCAATATACAGCAATACCATGTATACGAGGGTAGTTTGATACAAAAATCGTAGTAAGTTAACACGAAGAATCGCGAAAAACTTTTCCAATGCGTTCACGTGTACACACTAAATGTTGTCGAAATACGTATTGAGGATACGGTATTAATTGTAGACAGAGGTTTTATACGTTCTTTATGTTTTTACTTAACCACAATCTCCAACTAAAGAATTCGAAAAATTATTTGAATAATTTTAAATGTATATTACTATTTGAAAATGTTTTTTCTGTAACGTACAAATAAATAAGTCAAGAGACACACGTAAAGGCTAACATATCCTGAAAATCAATCAACAAATTTCATTTGTTATTAATAAAATTGTCAATTACATATATACGCTATGTATTAAAAAACAAACCAGAATTTATATTGCAAATTCAACTTTACAACAATTAAAATAGAAAAAAACAAATTACTCTTAACCCATATTTTTACTTATATACATGCAGCGCAAAAAATCGAGTAAGAAATAATATACCTCCAAGTAATGACCTTGAAGACACATGCAAGATCATTTTACACATATACACACAAGAACCTATTAATACCCCAACATCGTGCTCATTAAAAGATTCACGACAATGACAAGGTTATTATTCAATTCATTTTTTGTTCGATCTATCTATATTTACATGCACAATTCTATAAAATTCAGACATGCAAAAATGAGAACAAGAACACAGAGAACTGCAAGTTTTGGCAACACGCAGCTCAGTTATATTATGTACATTCTCCTCCTTTGGTAGTATAGCAACCAACACACGATCATAAAATTGAATCGAAAACGCAAGAGTGAAAGTATATCGTACGAATTGTTTTTTAAAGGTTACCGTATAACTAGAACAGACTCTCAAGGAAACAAGAATTTTTCTCTTTGGCTGCGCATTCAAACGCATTTCACTACGTTAGTAAATCGTGATTAAGTTAATTATTAATAAATACATTTCAACGTAATATGATATAATCGCCTTTTGTAATTTTAATATATTGGAAGTAACATCTGTTATTTTATTCTTTTGAAATATGTAAAGAATTTAGGTTGAACACTTATGTTAAGCCACGCCTCTCAAAACAAATTAATAATAATATTATTTATATAGATATATATATATATATATATATATATATATATATATATATATATATATATATATATGTATGTATATACAAGTGTCCTGTATCGTTATGTTCAAATTTTAGGAGTGTAAAGTAGACTTCAATTTAAATAACAAAAAACGCGAAACTCATATATCCATTTTTATTAGTTTCAAAGTTACAGGTCTATGAATGTGAATATTCTTTAATTGTTTCGACCTTTGCTTGATGTAAATCCATATCACTAATAAATAAAACACACTTAAGATGTTTTAGATTTACACTTTATTAATAAAATATTGACAGCTGTTTCGCTAACACAGTAGCTTCTTCAAATTCAACTTAAGACTAAAGATACATACAAGATACGGCGTTAATCAGGTAGTTGACCAAAGTTAAAATTCTAGGAACTATTACATTTTATTTTGCTTTTTGAAAACTATACATGTCCTATTTGTGTGAGGTTTAAGTATAAAAATATAGTATAAGCAACTAAGAAACAATATTTCAATGGGTGAACAGATTTAACAGTGGGGATGAATTCAAGTCTAATTTATCGTTTAGTAACATTTCTGAGTTTTTAAGTTTATTAATTTCTAAAGATTCTAAACAATTTAGTTTTCTACCTTTATTTTCTACATGTATGGTGTCGAATTGTAAATTAAATTCGTGCTCATTCTCTATTAAATGATTAGAGTAGGTTGAGTCAGTTTTCTTATTGATATAAGACTGATAGTGGTCTTGGATTCGTTTTTTAAACGTTCTACCTGTCTGTCCAATATATTTCCTAATCTATGAATGTGATGTCAGATCGTGAAAAAAAATGTAATACTAAAGTCATAACAAACTGATTTTATTTAAAAATAGTTATACGATTCAATAACAGGCCTGTGATTGTTAACGTCGCATAATAAAATGTTACCCTAAAATAAATAAACACGTGTCGTAGTGCATACAGTAATTTCTTGAAGATCTACAAAAAAGAGTACTGGAAATTAATTTATGATAAAGAAGGTTCTTAATTATTTCGTAAGTGCTGACCAATGAATATCATACAATAAACAAAAGTTCAGATGACTGTTAACGTTGTATTTTTAAATAAAGGATTACATTACGTTTCAGTTCATACAACAGCTTATTAGTGAGTGGACACGTTTTCTATATTCAAAATGTCTTACCGATTTTCTTCTCAAGAGTATGCGGACATACATTTTGTATATGGCTACTGTAACGGCAGTGCATGTCAAGCAGTTATTGAATACCGACATCGGTTTCCCGATAGGCACATTCCTCATTACAGAACGTTTCTGGAAGTACACAGGCAATTTCGGGAATGCGGACTGAGTGATTATCTTTTCGACCGAGGAGTAAATTTGCCAGCAGACTTAGAGGAAGAAGCAGTAGCTATTGTTACAAGGGATCCAACTCTCAGAGTACGTCGAATCGCTAGACAACTAGGAGTGCCACGAACGACTGTTTGGCGAATATTAAAATGTGAGGGCTTATATCCAGGGGACACGATTTGCTTGAGGCAGACCACTATGCTCGTCTAGTTTATTCTACCTGGATATTAAGACAGTCACGGCTTCATTTTAATTTCTTCCGAACAGTCCTCTGGACAGATGAATCTTCGTTCACGAGAAGTGGTGTTACAAATCTTAGAAGCCTGCACAGGTGGTCATCAGAAAATCCCAAAACTATACGCCCATCTATATTTCAAAATGAATTTTCTATTAACGTTTGGACGGCCCTAATCGATGACTTGTTGATTGGTCCTGTCGTTCTTCCTGGGAGGTTAAATGCGGACAATTACCTTAAATTTCTTATTGACGAACTGCCAGGTTTTTTAGAGGATGTCCCACTGAATGTTCGACGAGACATATGGTTTCACATGGATCGGACACCACTACATTTCGGAATTGCTCTCCGAAATTGGGTTAACGTCATTTATCCAAGATGGATTGGTCGAGGTGGTCCTGTTGCATGGCCACCCAGATCACCCGATCTTAATCCCCTTGACTTTTATTTATGGAGGTACATGAAAAATTTAGTCTACGCGCAAGTTTCGAACACAAGAGAAGAGTTGTTGGAACGTAGTCACCTGGCTGCCGAGCAAATCCTACAAAACAAGTATGAAATTCGGATACGTACTTCTTCTGTTGGCTTACGGACACAAGCCTGCATTCAACAAGGAGGTGGACATTTAGAAAATATTATTAATTGAACTTTTTTAAATAAAATCAGTTTTTATTGACTTTAAGATTACATTTCTTTTTCATGATGTGACAATCACATTCATAGATCTGTAACTTTGAAACAAATAAAAATGAATATACAAGTTTTGTGTTTTTGTTACTTGAAATGAAGTCTACTTCACACTCCTAAAATTTGAACATAACGATACGGGACACTTGTATATGATAAGAACGTTGCATAATAATATGGTAAAAGAATCCAAATTAATAGCTATATACATATAATTCAAGATGTTAGTTAATAACATAATAAGTTATTATGTTATTAAGTGACATCCATGGAATTATATGTATAGTTATTATGAAAAACTATTCACTTTCGCAATGAGAGCTACTTAACTTATTATTGTATCAATTAAGAATTAAGTGCTTTTTTTAGATTTTCGACACTAAAATTTTGTCATTTATCGCTTAAAATATTTGTATATGTTTAAAACGTTCTTTCGATTTCAACTGAAGTGAATAGGTGCATATTTGAATAACGCCGAGGTCTAAATGTAAACTAATATCTTTACAGTCGAACTTAATGATAATTATAAAATCTTTGATATTTCTATTAACTTTTAAAAACCATCATTCTTTGTTGTAACACTATAAAATTGATCTAGTATCACTTTACCAGTTCGACTTGAAACATTTTTTAATAAATTTTCACAATGTTCTATAATAGAAATTGACTGTAATAAATATATTTGGTCAGTCTCTAATTTTTTAATTAATCCACTTAAAAATTATAATCGGCTTTTTTAATATACGTCAATTGATCTAGAATTTCGCTTTTTTTCGAATAAACTTTTGGATTCTATAATTGATTCAGCTGAATCAGAAAAATCTAATACAATGCTTTTTATATGATTATTGTTATTCGCGTGGAATATGGCTGCGTTTAACCCCACGTTCCCCATCGGGTAATTACCGGTTCAGGAAGTAGAGGAACATTGCGAAATATTTCTTTATACTGTATGGGACTCGGGTGAGAAAACGGCGGGGAGGTAAACGATACCCCACCAAGTACACCAGATAAGAGAGAAGGGACGGTTATAGCACCAGGTGCCAGTTTGATTAGTTACGCCGACGATAGACGTGCAGAGTAATTACACGTAGAACATCGATTGTAATGGCAAAGTATACACAACCAGAAAAAAATTATTTAACTCATATGTTTATTCTTTATCATATCATAGAATTGCGTCTTTATTTTGTTACGTTAGCAAACCTTTTATTTTGTTCGATGTAGTGGTTGTGAATCAGTATTTTTTCACTTGAAATCTATATTACAGGTTTATGCAGATTACTAATAAATACACAGAAGTTTTTCTTTTCTTTGATGGAATTATGCATCCGTTTTCTCAGAATATTTTTTATTTTTTTCTTCAAGTGCAGCATTTTATTTAGTTATGTTAGCATAGTTGTATTTTTTTTCATTTGTTTATATTTTTTTTTATGTAGCGTTTGTACATCACCGGAATTGAATTATGTATGCAATCCCTGGTTTGTGCTATTTATATATACACAGATTTTTCTTTCGTTTTGATGGAATTATGCGTTTATTTTCTCTGAATATTTTTATTTTTTTTTATTGTACAGCATTTGTGCGTTTTTATCATTATTATCTGCGGTGCAAGACCTCTCATCTTTGAAATAGGTTGTGTATACACATACGCAATACGTATGTATATACCACACCTACTCCTGACGTATCATTGCTTATCCAATCATACTTATATGTATACCACACTTACATCTGACCTTATGGTAACCTATGCTTATCCAATCAAATGCTACACTATACATTCAATAAACATATCGGAGAAGTAAAGCGTCGGAGACGCGTCTTGCGCAGCAGTGACGTTTTCTTACCTCCTTTGCACACGGTATACTTGGACTCGTAGAGGTGCTTTCTTAAATATTTCTTTTACGTTCGAAACTAATGAATGGATCAAAAATATGCGATTTTATTTTGAAAATGTAAAAAATATTCACTTTATGCGCACAAACCAAAAATATGAACTTAATTTTATGCAAAATATGTAATTTTTTTATACCGTTAATCGCATTATTTCAGTGTACAATGAATATATCCACAATATTACGGTGATATTCCTAATAATAAAAATGTTTTTTTTTAAATAAAATAAAACAATCACTTTGTTTTACCACTTTATTCACATATAATTGTGACCGCGGTTTCGACATACAATGTCATTATCAAACTGCAAAAGTTACAGGCCTACATAGAACTTATAAATGACACATAAAATATATGGGGGTGGTTTATGATGTTATTTACAAATTACTACTATATACTTAACTATTATATACAGGGTTATTCATTATAAATGTCCCAGCCCTTACCATAGTTATTATTGCATAAAAGAAAAAAATTTTGAAATAAAAGTTGTATGGTTATAGACTAATTTTATTATAACGTTAACAAAAGTACAGTGGTGTGCGTAGTTTAGGGGACACAAAAAATAATTGTTTTTTTTTAAATGAGACACCCTGTATATTATAAAATTTTTGTAAAGATCTTTTTCTTCTGATTTCAAAAATATACCATATCATACCCCTGTCTTACACCGTTCTTATGTTATTAAAGGATAAATATAGCAAATTAAACCAGTTACTATAAATATTGATTTAATTAAATGTTGATCAAAACTCATTCGTAGATACAAAACTTTTATTTAATAACTTAAGAACGGTGTAAGACAGGGGTATGATATGGTATATTTTTGAAATCAGAAGGAAAAGGTCTTTTCAAAAATTTAATAATATACAGGGTGTCTCATTTAAAAAAAACAATTATTTTTTGTGTCCCCTAAACTACGCACGCCACTGTACTTTTGTTAACGTTATAATAAAATTAGTTTATAACCACACAACTTTTATTTCAATTTTTTTTTAATTTATGCAATAATAACTATGGTAAGGGCTGGGACATTTATAATGAATAACCCTGTACAACATTGGAAAAGAGGTGTATATATAAGATCCAACTGGTCATTTAAAACGATATCTATTGTGCCGTTCCGGCTTTTGAAAACCTCTAGGGCCTCTAAAATATTTAATTTACGACCTTTCTCGTCCAAATGCAATATTTTACGGCGACCAAATGTATGTCTTTCTGTAATAAGATGGTTTGCGAATGTTGAATCTGTCTTCTTTAGTTTGTATGACCTCAAGTGTTCTTTTTCCCGTATAATAAAACTTCGACCAGTCTGACCTATATATACACTTTTACAATCATTACAATACAACTTATACACTCCTGATTTGTTATTGATATCTGTTTTAGGTTTTTCGTTAAAAATGAAATTACTTGTTTTCACATATGGTTTGTAAGCTATACTAACATTACTATTATTTTTTGAAATTATATTTCCAATTAGCTCGCTTATTTTACCGAAGTAGGTTAACGAGACAAATTGTTTCAAATTAGCACTATCTTTAGGATATACTAAACTAAGGGCCACTTGTAACTGTTTTTTCTTTAGTATACTGTCAATTACGCTACTTTTATAACTATTGTTTACCGCTATTTGTTTAATAGTATTGATTTATAGTATTGATTATAGTATAGATTGTTTTTTTACATAAAATCCGAACTCTCTTCTCTACACGACATATTGTAGACGTAATTCGATTATCCCAAATTCATTTAATGTGCTCTGAAGAAACCATAAGTAGCTTTTTATATACCCATAAAGCACAAAAATTTTAATTTTTTGATTTAATTGACTATAGAGTAAAAAGAGACAATGGTTATGACGTAGCAAATGTGCGAAAATATGTTCAAACTTGAAATTTCAAAAATATATTTAAACACCCAAAAAATAATAATAATTTCAGATATAGTTTTGTATACTAAAATTATGATGTCAACGACCCGTACTGAATTTAACCAATATATCCACATTCTTTACAGTAGTTTACTTCCATACTGAGGTTCACTTAATTACTTGTATTATATGTGTTTTACTTCGTCCTGCAGCATAATTATTTTCGACACGCTAATCATTATTATGTAATGTACCCATAATATATATCAGTTCATACCGGTAAAACATTTTGTCACCGATGAATAATAAGAAATCCACTAAGAGAACTGCCTACACAGACGTGAGAGGGGAAAGAAAGGGTTAGATTAGCATGTGTCGTTAAAATTGTGCGACTATGATTATAAAACAAGATTTCCCATTCACACGTTATAGTAATACCGTACTGAATAATTTATGTTGACGTTTATTTCTTGTGTTGTTTGTGTTGCGTTCGTCATTCTTTTCACAGAGAAACATGAATGTTAATGATATTACTTATTCTTAAAAATTACGATCCTAAGTTATTATAGATTTTTAATTATATACGTGTCGAGGGATGTTGTCTTTTAGTGTTGCATGTAGCCATTAAATCAAACAGTGGATCGACTCATTTTCAAAATATTTTCCACAAAAATGGATACACTTCTGCATTCGTTCAAACAAATTATTAAAGCAGTTATTCAAGTCGCCAGTTGTCACAGTCAAAATTGCCGTTTTGAAAGCATCAATAGCTTCTTCCAGCGACTAGAATCGACCACACATTCCATTTCTGATCTTCGGGAATGTGAAAGAATCGTTGGGACTTCGGTCGGGAATATATTTTGGATGATCTTTTGAATTGTCTTTCGAGCTGTGCGCGAACTGGTATTATCATGATGCAGGATGATTCACCGTTGTGGGCTGGTTTCTTGGAGCACAGCGATTATTTCTGGCCAACAAACGGTTGTCTACCAATCCGCATTAACCGTTCTATGATCTTGCAAAGGAGTTGTAGCTACATGATCTGATTTTGAGACAAACGTTGCGACCATCTTTTTCGACACACTTCGTGAACGGATAACTTTTGTCGCGTTCTCTTCACCTTGAAACACTCAAATAGCGGACTGGCGTTTATCTTCGGGTTCATAGGAACAAATTCATGATTCATCGCCGCTCACGATGCTGTAGACGTTTTCTAATTTTCCGTTATTGGACCGGCTCAAAGTTTTTCGGCATCAATTAACGCGAGCCGACTTTTGCTTTTCGCTAAAAGATGCGGAATCCAACGGGAAACTAACTTTCGCACACGCAGTTCATCATGTAGGATCGTTTGGATTGAGGTCTTTGAGATACCCATGGATGTCTAAATTTCACCATATGTCACATATCTTCTTTAATAAGATGGCAAACAGCATCGATGTTTTTCTGGGTGGCTGCTGATCTTTGTGGATCAGTTCTGAGATCGTCGTTGATATTGGTTTGTCCACCTTGGAATGCACAGTACTAACGTGAAATTGTCGATTGATGTGATGCTTCATCTTCGAAAACAGAAACCAATTCAGAAAGACATTGTTGTTGAGTTATTCCTCTCTGAAAGTTGTAAAAAATTTTGCGACTAATTTACAACTTTAAAAATTCACTGCGACTAAATCACTTGCCGTTTCTTGATAAAACTTTAGATTTCGATTAACGAAAGATTGAAATTAATTTTGACACCTGACGTTTTATCACTGGCGCCCTCTATGAGACTATATGCAACACTAAAAATACATCCCTCGTATATAACAGAAACAATTTCAAACATACTTGGGTGGTAAAAATTCACCATTTGTATGAAACAAAATAGTTATTTATGCAACAAGTGCAAAAAGAAATGTTTATTGCACGCTACGTGAAATTGTCCAACGAGACCGTCAAGTCGAATTGGACAATACGTCGAGTGCAATAAACACTTTTTGCACGTTGCATACAATATTTTTTATACGTTCATGCAAAAAAGCAAAAAAAAATATTTAGGTGGCATAAATACTGTCTAGTTTATATATATAAAAGGCCGGATTATATCGAGCGATCAAGATAATTTGTAATCGAGTCAACCTTGAAACCGAAATTGTATGTCGTAAATACATTCGTCCTCAGTTGCATAGTTTACAGTAACTGTTGTTATTTTAGCTGTCAACTGACATTTTACTTGACGTTTGTAATGTAAGTGCAGTTCAAGTAAATACATACGATTTCGGAATCAAGGTTGACTCGATTACAAATTATCTTGATCGCTTGATATAAAGTTTGCATATTTGCATAATATATGCTTTTTTTTATATATTATGTTTATTTTGTAGTAATTCAGCTTTTTGTATATTTTAAGTATCCGAGTTTTATTTATTTACTAAATCAAATTTATTATAGGCATTACTAAAATATGTAGTGGATGTAACAAACAAACAAAAATTAAACAGCCTTCTTTAAATTAAAAATATTATTTTATTAAGCCTCTTCCCGTTACTTTTCCGATAAGCGTCTCCAAGAATTTATTAATGCTCTTCCCATACATCCAGGCCGAGACAAAATTCCAGGAAAAGCTAATACCTTAAATCTTCTAAATAAATACACAAATACATTTTACCAGAAAATTAGGAGTATATGTCTTTCTTTGCTATTCGGAGAAATTTATTCCCATATTCGAAAGCAATTTTATTTTAAACGTCATTTTACGTTGGCTTTTCGAAGTGTAAACTTGTGAGTTGTGATATATAATAGCAAAAATGCCGAAAATAGCGACTGTGCCTGGATAGATTTCACCTAATTCAGAATTGCGTATGGATGGAGAAAAAATATTTTGCGTAGCATGTTACAAGATTGTGAGTAAAATTTTAAGTTTATTTCCTGTTATTAATTAATGAATTAATGAATCTTTTACTAACATTTATTTTATAAGAAAACAACCGATGATGTGATATTTTTTTGCAGATTACAAGTGAGAGATAGTTCCAAGTCGACCAACATATGAAAACTCCATCTCATGCTGCAAAACTAACAAAGATGAAATTGGCGAAGAAGAGTCAGCAAACATTACCGCAATGTTTGCCATCAACCAAAAAATCGGAACAAGAACAATTTAATGGAGATTTGAGTCAAATGTTTATGTCAGCAGATATTACACTACATAAATTAAACAATTTAAATGTCAGGTTACTTTGCAAAAGTACATCTGCAAATATAACATTTCCGACGAGAGCATGTTAAGAAAAAATTATTTTCGCTGTATCTATGCAGAAACATTGAATGGCATTAAGAAGGTTGTTGCAAACAATTATCTTTATATATGCGTAGATGAAACTACTGATAGTGTGGGCCGATACATACTTTATTTAATGATTGGTATCCTTAACGTATCGGTTCCAGCAAAATCTCATTTAATTTTATCCCAACAGTTGGAAAAGGCGAATAATTTTACAATAACAAGGTTTATACAGGCAACTTTCTTCTTACCGGAATCGATTCCAACAGAGAAAACTTGAAAATCTTTTACCCAAATTTAATTCACACAACTGCTTGGCGCACGGACTAAATCGTGTTGCAGAAGAAGTCAGAAACCATTTTCCCTTAGTAAATTCTTTAATTATTAGTGTTAAGAAATTATTTTTAAAGGCCCCATTACGAGTTCAGTTTTACAAACAATCTACCCGGTGTTCCGCTTCCTCCTCGACCAGTAATCACACGATGGAGGACGTGGTTGGGGACTGCTATTTTTCATGCAAATCATTATGAAGGAATAAAGGCAATTATTATGGATCTTTGTAGGGATACACAATCTGTGATAGAAACCCAAAAGGTGTATTCGAGTAAAGAAATACCTCAACAGTTGGCGTATATTAAAACCAATTACAGTTTTATTTCCACTTCTATATTGCAGTTGGAAAAGCAATTTATGTCGCTAATCGAGAGCGTTGAAATAATAAACAAATTTGAAAAGTCATGTTTTGATGTTAAAGGAGGAGTGGGACAGTCTGTGTATGAAAATTTTTTAAGTGTAATAGGAAAAAATGAGGGTTTTAAAAAGCTAAAGGACATTACTAAAATCTTGTGTGGTGATTCAGTAGAAAATATTGAGTTGACAATAGACGATATTTCTAATTTGAAATATGCTCCTATAACAGAACGAACCTTTTCAATATATAAATACATGTTTTCAGACAAGCGTTACAATTTTTCTGTTGAGAACTTTGAAAAATATGTGATTGTAAATTGTTATTCATGGTAAAATGTTCTAAATAAACTTGTAGTAGACATAATAGAATATTTCTTTCTACAGTATTTAATTTTCTATCATTCCTCGTATTTTTGACTTGCATATTTTTCATAAGGAAGTGCATATTTAGACTAAAAATCTGCATATTTATGCGCATATTTTCTGTTTTTTTTTTGCATATAATCCGGCCTTTATATATAATATTTATACAAAAGGATACAAGCCCACAGATACTCCAAAACAGACAAAACTGCTTTATTTACACACAAACTGCAACGCGATCACCATATTTTGAAAACACACAGATAATCGATAAAGAACAACACACAACGAAAAGGGATATTAAAGAAATGATTAATATTAAACAAGAAAAAAATTCAATTAAAAACAGAAGTGAAATAAAAAAATCTAAGCAGTATATACTATAATTTAATAATATAAAGTAACGATCTGCAATTTACCATGATGAATATATACAATTGTTATTTAAATATCTGCACACTGACTTATCATGGTGGCATGCCCGCGTTTAGATCCGGGATTATGCTGTCGGAGTAGGTTTTCGTGCTTTTCCTTCTCGTTCTAGGTGAAGTCACTCCACATGATATTAACTCATAATCTTTTGATATTGTGGAAAGCGTATTTAATAAATATTGCTGTATAGTATTATATCGTCGTGCCGGTATTATTGATGTATATGTTTTATTTAAACCCCTTTTATAGAAATCACACCTTGTGGATACATTTAATGTAAATATATGTCCTCCGCGTGACGTATGTATTTTTTTAATATTTAACCTTAATTCACGGTGGCGTTCTTATTATCTATAATTATTATTAGTCAGCTATTCTTTATTATTTCGACTAAAACCTCACGCCCTTTCCACTGACGCGGAGTCCGGACCTGGCTAATTAAATCGTATGTTTACCACCAACCCTCTTACACCGGTAAGTATTTGTATCTCTGAAGTATTCTCTGAAGTAGTTTTACAAGATTACTTTTGTCACGTCAGTTATCCTCCGATGAATAGTTTTGGCCAGTGGCGGCTCGTGCTAAAAATTTTAAGGTGTTCTGCAAGTTTTACAAAAAAATTTACCTTGCACGGGCAGTAAGAGGTTGTCTCCCATCGATCTTATCGTGCTTTCTTCGCCTTCCGCACTGAAGTAATGTATTTCTGGAACGATTGTCAATTGTCACACAAAAAAATAAGAGTCACTAAGCACTACTTTACTAACAAATTATTTCCTATAAATTAAATCTATTCTACGTTCTTTTCGATTTGCAAATTTTGTTATCACTTTGTCATTAAAATTGTCTATTTCGGAGATAAACTTTTTTTTTCGATAGATAGCATGGAAAGAGATGTTAAACGATCTTCGGTCATTGAATTTCTGAGAAACGTCTTAATTCGATTTAGTGTTGGAAAGCATCGTTCGGCCTCTGATGTTGTCATGGGAGTTGTTATTACAATTTCTAATAATTTTCTAGTCTCCTTCAACGTATCTCCCAGATTGTTTTTTATTAAAAATTTTAGAAGAGGTAGTGCGCCTTTTAAAGATCTACAATCAGTTCTTGAGTAAATAACAGACAATTCAGTTCGTAATCTTTCTTTATCAAGAGTGGGATAATAGGAGCATGCGGAAGTGAGTTTGTCCTCAGGAAATTTACTGCAATACTCTCCAAAGCAGTCCGAAAAAAAAGTGATGCCACTAGTAGATGCTCTTTAAAATGAAATCGATCTTTTGCACAATTTAGAATAACATCACACACCTCTAAAGCCGAAATTCGATGATTAAATCTGCTGTTATTTGGACGTTTGCGTTTTTCTGGTGGTGGCTCATCGCTTATTAAATCTGATGCTTCACTTATGATGTTGTCAATATTATTTCGAACTTGGCCTATACTGCGTTCAAAATTTTCGATAGCGTCTTTTACTAGAGTGGGTTCAATTTTTCTTTGCTGCAATTGATTCAACAAGATATCTACATGGGGCATTACATGATGGAAAAAAGTCAGCCAAAAATTGAAGATCGGATCATTTAATGTACGGCAATAGAGGCGGCTGCACTACAGACTGTGTTGTTGGAGAATTGTTCTTCTATTTCTTCCATACACTCAATGAGAGAGGCCCTATTTTCGTACACAACATTAATGGTCCTGATATTAAAATTCCAACGGGTTGTAGCGCCGTGGGGGATCCTTCTGTTTACAATCTTGTTTAACACTTCTACTCGTTGGGGTGAATTATTAAAAAAGCCGGGAATGTCTTGTAGATTTCCAAAAAATACACGTACTTGCGAATTTGCAGAAGCAGCTTGAGGTTTTTGCAGCAACATCCGTTGTTTCGTCCGCCATGATCGCCAAAAACGGAGAATTATTAATTTCCTCAATTATTTGTTCTTGGCAGACTTCAAGTATGCACTGCAACAGATCATTCTGTATTTCTTTGGAAGTGCCTTTAAATACCGAACAATTTTTTAGGTGCTCACTTAGAGTTGCATCTAATTCAGCCGAAAAATTAATAAGTCCACGAAATATCCCCGGATTCTTGGAAGTATCGCTCTCATCATGTCCCCGAACGGCCAATTCAAAAGCTCCACAAAATTTTATACAATTAATAATTTTTGATAAAATATAACGATTCTTTGACACATTTTCATTATGTCTCTGTATATTTACCCAATAAGCAGAATCTAGTTGAGCCATAATATTAGTTGACCCTAGTAACGCAAATTCCATACAATTATGAAGATGGCTTTTAGAATTCTCATGTCTTTTTATTTTCAAACTCAAGTGCTCTAGATCCGTGACCCCTATTTCCGTCCAAGCTTTATCGCCACCAAAAAGTAAACAGGGAAAACAATTTAAAGCATTTTTTTTTGTTGCATCCACAAATCTAATCGTTTTTTGAATAAATATCGCTACTAAATTTACGTGTATAATTTTTCCCTCTACTTACACCAGTTTTTTCAATAGTGATATCTACTAATGGCCTACCTCTTGCTTTTAATTCTAACTTCTCTTCGTATGAATATTTAAAAAATCTCTTCACATTAATTAAATTAAAGACCACCTCCATAATAAACAAGAGTTTATATAAATTGTCAACAATATACAAAAACAAACAAGCACGCGCACAATATTATTGTTTTTACGTTACACTCGCCGCACAGTAAACAACACGCGTAAATATTAAACACCTATACCAAATCATATGAACGTGCTGGACAGAATGCAGCGAATATTGGCTTATAAAATCACGTATTGATTTCAGCCTTCCGCGGTGGAAGCGAGGTGCGCGCGGGTGTTTCAAAGAGCTCTGAGAGCCCGTACGTGTGGACCAGATAAGGAACAAGTGAGCGATCGCGCGAATTAGGTTGGTTATTCCACTGGTCGCCTTTTGTATATTATTTGATAATGTTCTGTATATAACCGGCGTTAGTGTTGTAATTTCGCAAGCGAATATCTCGGCATCTACTGATCGGATTTTGATGATTAAGGTGTCAAATTGTAGTATGCAAATTTTTTGATATACAGGGGGAGAATTTTCACAACAATATGTTACGCTTTTATAAACATCAGAAATGTCGGAAAAATTATGTAAAAGAAAACTAGTTTATAACTAATACAGGTTCGCCCGCCCAATTTTTTGGGAGGTCTGCAGCACTGCAGCGCTTATGCGCCAGCCGCCACTGGTTTTGGCCCATTTTCTTCTTTCTTCTTTCATCAAGAATTTTATCAGACTTGTATGTTCTAGCTGGATTTAACTCATTTTTGGTTAAATAAAGCTCCGTAAAAACAAAGAAACTCTCCTAATTTGAACTAACTTTGTCTGTATAAATGCAACTGTGACAACATTTGACTGTAAAAGCTTGCTATTTAAACACTTATTTTTTTGATGACTTGGCAGATAACACAAACAATAAATGTCTCAATAATAATGTTTAAAACTTGTTGGCTTCTTTTGCACCATCCTGTATTATCATATCTTTTCGACAGAGAATGTTAGGAATAAATTTATAACTCAAAATAGAAAACCAGATAAAATACTATTAAGGTAACGTAATTTTTTCTCAAATCTTAATTAATATTCTTGTCCGTCCATAAACGATATTACGCAACGCATGTGTTAGAGATAAGATGGTAAAATAAAATGCGGAATTTAAAACGCGAATAAACTTGACATTCTATTAGCAGAATTAATGAAACAAATGCAGCGCGACCGAATAAAAAAAGGACAAAAAAGAAGGAAAACTCTTCGGCAAACGTTTACCTTAGGTCACAGTAGGATGTCAGATCACTTCTCACTGAAGGCGGAAGTTGCTGGTGAGAGGTTCGCAGCGGAGCGTCAGCGGCAGCGGCCTCTTATATATACATATGTATATACTACAGGGGAGCACCGGCAACTTACAGCACAACAACAACAAAAACGGTTTGTTTCTTCAAGAAAAACACACAGTCATTACACTTCGTGTTCCGTGCTCGTTCCGTTTTGAAATCTCTCTCGACACTTTGGGTCTGCTCTTTCGTTCCTCCGGGTCGCACGAAACACCTGAAACAGACCAGAGAAATAAAACTATTACATTGCAAATTCCATCGGCAGTAACGAAGAAACGAAGCGAAGTGATGATAATGTTCTGCAGCAATGCGTCTATAAATTGGTTTTAAGATGAATTAAAAATAGCTTAATTATAATTATTATTAGTAATGTTGGTAAAGTAATTATAAGAAATTACAATGCATGCATACACATGGAGAAGTATGCGGGAAATAATTGGCGATGTAATAAAAACGTATATGCATCTGGACTACAATAGTCCATTATTGTTCCTCATTTTAATTACATCGTATTTGGTTTGGTTTAAATATCTACTGTGTTAATCATGCATAACAGATATAATCAAATGTTATATAATCAGATATAGTCGAAACAATATTTATTTCATTTAAGATTGCCTAACAGCATCTACTAAACGGCAATAATCTTAAAAGAAAGGCTGTCTCAGAACTTGAATTTTAAATTTAAAAGAAACACATTTTTTTAATGAAATTCCAATTTTTTATTGATCTGTAAAGAGTCAATTTTGGCATTAGACATGAAATAAAATATCAGTCAAATGTCCACCGTGACTGCGTTGGACGTTTACGAGTAAATGCGGCTGAACTTCATGAAAGTTGCGTTCGATTTCTTCGTTGAGTTTACACAATGATACAAATATGCATCAACATATCCGTATCTGTATATACATATTAGGGTGGTCCTTATTTTTAAACTTTGTTGTTTCGACAGTAACTACCCGTCAAAATGTTCGCTATAGTATAAAAATACGGTGTGCAAAAAATTATCACGATTGGGCGAGGTTAAGACGTGGCGCATCGCTCTTGAAATTTGGTTCAAAAATACTAAAAATAAAATTTTCTTGGTTGTAAAAAAAAAAATTTATTTATACTAAAAGATATATTTGACTTTAATTTTAAAATATTTTAAATTTCCTCGAGACGATGTCGTCTTAAAGCTTCTCTGGTTTTCATTTAAAACCAAATTTTTAAGTACTAGAATACAAAGTAAAATGCAAAGTAAAATCTATGTATTTATATACATATATGGTGACATATTTCCTAAGAAAATAAATGAAAATTAATAAAAAGATAGAAGAATGGTTTACTTTTGGAAAACAGAGTTAATAAATAGGAAAAACATAAAACATTCACTTACTCCTTGTGGCCACAGATTTGATAATGTTACAAAATCTCTGTCTGAGGGATAAATAAAAATGCTTTATTTTTAGTTATTTATATGTTATTTTATTTCAAAAAAGAATACTTGTTCATATTGGGTAAAATTTCCGATAATCCGCAACAATTTGCACTATCTGTTGCTTTTCTTCATCATCTTTGGATAACACTAAATTAAAATCTTCCATTAGCTTAACTGTTCGTTCTGCCGAGTCATTAACAACATTCATATTTTCAACGATATTAGGGCCAACGTTAAAACTAGGTTCATTTCCCATTCCTTTGAATCTTTTGTTAAAAAGTCCGTTAGAATACCAAACCTTTTAAAAAGATTAGGTGATTTTTGTGTTCTAAAATATTCGATGTTCTTATTAAGATATTGGCTGATAGTATGAGGAGTTACGATCAATTTTTTTAATTCGCATTCAGTAGGGTTATCATTTGGATTCATTTGGATCATAAAAAGACAACGCTGCTGTTTCTAGGGTTAAATACCACAAATGATTACTTAATTTGCTTAGTGACGCACGACTAATCTTCTCATCAACAATTTTATAAGCATGTAAATCTTTTAGCAATCTTAAATCCTGCATAGGGGCTTCTGCTGCTTGTATCCAATTTTTTAAATACACCCTTACAACAAAGATGCAAATATCACGAATACTAGTTATCTCCAATTGTATCATTTTAAATTCGTTTCGAAATAAATATAATTTAAGGCAATAAATAGCTTTCGACATCCAACGGACGTGATGAAATGCTCCAGGCTTTTTGAAGGTAAATTCCGGAACTGTACCACCAAGAAAAACTATAATTAATTGAAGAAGCTCTTTATAATCTATCAGAATAATTGAAATGCGAAAAACATGCGGTTCAGCCGTAGTATGAGTGAAGACACAAATAAAATGCAGTTTTCTAGAGAGTTTGGCTGTGCCAACCTTTGGAAGGACGTCGTTACTTCACATTAATTATGTGGACGGTGTGCGAGGTACTTCGGCTGTCTGACAACAGGCAGCGCCGAATTTACTTCTGCGCTCGGTCTGAATAATTAAGGTGATAGGTCGATGTGGTTCTTTTCTGTGAATGTGTCTGGGAATATCCTATCTCCAGCAGGGGCGTACCGATGAGCCTGTAGAAAGGTGAAATACGTATCTACGTCTCTGGGGATAGGATATATTCGGACACGTTCACAGAAAATATTAATAATGAACCTGCATTTGTGTTCTTCACACCAGATTTTTAATAATATTTTATATTATTAAAAATACCTTTGTATCTCTTTATAATCATCACGTGGTTGTTTTACTTCAGGATTTTGAGATGCAAATTTTATAATCTCGGATACACTCTCAACTGCATCCTTCACGTTCTGATCTTCAACACCACTCATAAAGTTAATTTTGTCAATTTTGATCCAAGCGTCTCTAAACTTCTGTCTTAGGTGTGCGGTCATTTTTTTACACTTTTTACGCAAGCTTTTATTTTTAACACTATTTCTGTTAAGTAACACACTCTTCTAATTCACAAATTTAATCAATTGTCATTTTATAGAGGAAGTCCCTTTTTAATTTTCTTAAATGCTGCACCACAGTGATGACAAATTTTCTTAACAAAAACGCATAAGAATATTCGAAAAAAGGTATAAAAAAGCTATATTTAGAACGCGTTGGCTTAAAAATAGTATATTGTTTACCGAGTAAGAAAAGCCTAACATTCCTGGACGACTGTGAAGATTGCTAAGTCGAGGCGCAAGCCGAGACTTAGCAACACAGAGTCCAGAAATGTGGCTTTTCCTACGAGGTAAACATACTATTTTTCCGCAAATCGTTTAAAATTCGACAGATATTAATTAATTTTGAAAAAATCTCGAATAATTTTATTCACAAATAAATGGTGTTTTGAAATTCGTAATATAATTGGTGCCGTTACTATGGAAACGTATGAATGTTGAATTGTCAAACTTGACGCATATAAATTTAACTGCTGGTGTTTTCGATAGCAAAGCAGTGTAAAATGGTAAGTTATGATGAATTTTCCATATCTGGGACTCCTCCAGAGCTGGTTGAGTTAGTGAATACTGCTTCATTAGAATTATTGCCAAAGAAATCAAGAGAAAAGTACGAATATGTATAAGAAAAAGTCAACATTTCCTAACAGTTAGGAAATGTTGACTTTTTCTTTAAGATATTTTGTCAGGAATGTCAAAATTTCCTAACGATTTGCGGAAAAATATCTATGCTTGTAAACTATTATCAGGATATGTAAATAATTTAGTTGCCGCCACAATTTTTGAAATTTGATTGCAATTAAATTTTTATAATCAAATTCTTGTTACAAATCGTGGCAGTTACCGTAAATTTAATTAAGTTATAATAATAAAGGTATAGGTATATTGTATACTAAAAAATATAAATACATAAAAATTATATTTCTGTTCATTATACCAACAGGGGTCACCTTGAGAGGCGGTGCGTCACGCCTTCCCTTTGTTCGATATGCATAATTTTTTGCATACCATTTTTACACAAACACAAACATTTCTAGAGGGAGTTACGGTCTATAACTTCAAAAATTTTTTCTTCCATACATCTAAAGACCACCCTAGTATATATGGACATACATCACGCATTTAAGTGTTCACTTCAACCACAGACGCGTGCGTTTCTGCCTTATCACTTTATCGGTGCGAGTTAATGAAGTAACGTGTAATGGTTCACTATACGCCAATTAATAAATTTTATCCTATCAGGTGACATGAGATTGTGATAACTTAACACATTCGATGTAATACTTGTTTAACGCAAAATGTCCTTCTTAGTTACTACATCTTTCGACATAGTAGTTCATGTATTTAGGTTAGCATGTCATTAACCTAGAATACGGGATTGTCTTTGCCAAACGTAATTACGGGACTATCGTAAATTTTACTCAATAAAGAAAAACAAAAATTTCCTTTTATTTTTAAGTTTTTCCTATTTCATATTTTTCCTTTTTTTTAGAAGTTTAAGCAAAATTTTATATTTTAGCTATTTTATCCCATTATTTTCAAATTTTGCTTTTCCATATTTTCCAGTTGTTCAGAATCTTTCATAAATTCACTCATAATTTCATATTTTAGCTTGTTTTCCATTATTTTCAAATTTCTCCAATTCCAAATTTTTGCATTTTTCAGAAATTCTCGCATAATTTTCATATTTTAGCAATTTTTGCTATATTTCCAAATTTTTCCAATTCCAAATTTCTGCGTTTTACGGAAATTCTTACATAATTTTCTATTTTAGTGATTTGATCCCATTATTTTCAAATTTCGTTGTTTCCAAGTTTTCCAAGTTTCTGCATTTTTCGAATATTCCTGCATAATTGTCAAATTTTAGTGATTTGATCCCATTATTTTCAAATTTTGCTGTTTCCATATTTTCCCGTTTTTCAGAAACTTTCTTTAATTTTCGCATAATTTATATACTTTAGCGATTTTTACCTAGTTCTTTCAAATTCTACAATTCCATATTTTCACATTTTTCAGAAATTCTAGCATAATTTTCATATTTTAGCGATTTATTCCTTTTATTTTCAAATGTTTTCAATGCCAAATTTCTGCATTTTTCGGAAATTCTCGAATAATTTTCATATTTTAATGATTTGATGCCATTATTTTCAAATTTTCCTATTTCAATTTTTTCCAGTTTTTCAAGAACTTTCAATAATTTTCATATTTTAGCGATTTTTTCCATTATTTTCAAATTTTTCCAATTCCAAATTTATCAAATTTTAATTAAAAAAAAAATACATAAAAACATAACGTTCTTCATTATCAGAACAAACATTTAAAATTATAAAATCAACATTTTTTATTATTTTTCACAACATACGGGCAATATCCAATAAATTGCAAAGACATCTTCTAACTTTTCAATTTGATTTATGATTATTTACAAATGACACTTCGTCAATTCTCTAAGCTAAGCTCAGACGTGACTTGTATGTCTATCTTAGTCATTCATGGCCTACCCACAATATATTAAACATACAGTAGGGACAGTTAGCGTATTTTGGCTTACAGTTTCTGAGGGTGCATGTGTGAAATTGGCGGTCCTCCAACAGTTGACCGACAGGTATCGACACAACATACTCGTAGATAAGAAAAATTCTACACAAACAACGTATTTATATTGTATACAAGTGACAACAAGATATATTAGTTTATATGTCACCTATATTTATATTTTTAAATAAGATATCAAATTATAATGTTAACGAAAATTAAGAAATAATATTTCGTGGGTAGCAACATTTAAATTTGAAAATGTCCAGTATTAATGTGGCCACCCGTATACATTATTTAGAAATAAAACCGAACTTTCAAATTAAATCATTTAAATTTATTAATGTAAAATATTGGTTTTAATTTTAATGTTGTGTATATAAACTTGACTTACTTCGATATTTTGTTGAAAAGAGTACTATTTTAATTCTTATATTTATTTTCCACGCAAAAACTTCAATTTTATTGCAAGTATAGGTGGTAAATATGTATATTATGTTATATGTATATGCATATTACGCATGTGTGATATATATTACCATAAAATTAATGAATACATAACAATAGGTATAGATAGAAAATAGATCTGTATTTTATTCTTATTGTGATTATATTTACTCTATAATTGTAGTATATTTTAAATGTATTTTGTCTGTTGGACAAGAAAGGTCTTTGTTATTAATAAAAAATATGCGTAACGTGTTATTATTTTGTAGACATTGGTTTGGTATTTTCTTAATTTAGAGATGCTAAAATTATGCCAGTATGAAAGCGTAAAACACATTACAAATATAATTGTTCATTATATTAGTATTCTTCTTAACATTTCTTGCGCGTATACATTATAATTATATAAAAAATATCAAGATGAATTGGTTATAAAAAAATATAAAGTAGGTCACCACTCAATATTTCCAATTATTTGTCTGCAAGTAGTTATTTTTTTTCATAATTTGATACATTATATTTATAAATAAAAAATATGATAATTTCCAATTTTAGATGGCGACATCTAGTATTATAAATAGGAAGGACCGCCAATTCGTCCACCATTTTGGTTATAAAGGCTGCACTACGAACATCAAAGGTACCGACAGCAGCTGTCCCTACTGTATGTTTAATATATTGTGGCCTACCTAGGATACAAATTTGGTGTCTCTCTTGATACCATTGTGTATACGCTTGATGTGTTACGCATCGATATGTTTTTTTGGTAAGTTGAGCCATCTGACTCCGGCTCCGCATAAAAACGAGAGATGACACGACCTGGAAACTTTGTTTGCAATAATGTCATTGTTTGGTGTTTAGTGTGGCAGGTTGCGCCATCTTATTGAATCTACATGTCATTTACTTCCATTCCATCCAATTCCCGCCGAATCTTTTAAAGAACATTTCTCCCAACCCACGAAAATAAAAAAATTACCTAGACTCTCGCCAAATTTATTATAAAATTTTTCTTCTCTTCATATGTAAAAATGTGGCAAAGCGCGGACGGGTGAAACGACTGTTTTTTTTAAGAAAAATGATTCGGAAGAAATAAAATTTCCTGATAGACACGAACCAAATTTAACACTTAAACTTACTCCAGGTCCATCGAAAGATAAATATATTTTTGAACTGTTATGTGATATATTATAATGCATATTCTCAAATTATAAACAATCGTCCTAGCAAAGAATTTGAAGATTCCTCAGATAAAATTAAATGTAAAAAACGGTAAGAAAAAGAATGTCAGAAGAACTTGTTTTCGCAACTGCTATTAAACTTAGAGATAAAGGATATTTGTCTGCTGTAAAACTTTTAACGGGACCATCAAGAACAACACCTAAACATGCTGAAAGAATGCTAGTAAAGTGCCGAACTCCTGACAGAATTGTTTTCTGTAGAGGCTCTAGATTTGATCATTAATTTAGACTTGACCCGCGACAAATACATTATGCTAAGAACTTCCGCAAAAGAATGTGGACACAATATATCAAAACGTAATTTTATCAAGAAGAATTTTTTATGAATGACAAGAAATGCAAGAAATTATTGTTTGTTAAAATAATTTAGAAAAAATAAATAAGAAAATATTTTCTCTTAATTAATATTTGGATAATGTGTTCAGTAAAACCTGTCCAAAGAAGCCACCTGAGGTAATGGCCAATTTCAAAGTTCTCCAAACCGACTATAAGGAAATTTCCATATACAAAAACCCGTTATTTACGCCCACCCTTATAAAACGACCTCGGCCAAATAAACCCAAATGTTTTTACGGCCTATCTTAATAGAAATTTACCTACCAACATCGGCCGGACTATTACTAATGTACCTTTACTGATGAAAATACTCAATAGTATTTTGTATTTGTGTGAAATTACCCATAATTAAACTTGTAAAAATGAATGCGATCTCAATCCCGAACACGTCCCGAAAGCAAATTGACGGCGCTATACGCGCATGTTTATGTTTGATCAAACAGAGATCGCCTTCATTTCTACAAGTTTACAATAACGTGATCTTTTAGTTACTTGGTTAGTTTAAAATTCTCTCCGTATGTGAAAGGTTCTTTCGGTTACTTTATTAGTTTAAAGTTGTCTCCGTATTCGAAAGTCTTAATTAAGTATGTTGCTAAAAAGAAAGCGTTTGTGGCTAAAAGACAAAACAAATATAATCGCGGAAAATGAAAAATATGAGTTAAGTTGGCCCAAACGACTAACTTGGCACAGACACGAGTTACACTGACATTTGCTGGGCGAATCGTTGGAAACATACATATTAGCAAAAATTAAAGCGAGTACCGGTATCTCCAGCATTTGTAGACTAGCTTATTGTCAAGTAATAAATGCATGGAATTTTGAGCATGTACCTTGATACCAGTTTGAACACCAAAATCTGTGTTTTTGTCGTTCATTTGTTGTTTGTTTTATTCCAATTTCAGTTCCTTTTATGTTTTTTTAATGGGGTTGTTGGAAAATTTTCCAGATATAATTCATTAAATGTTTCGTATATTTAATGAATTATATCTGGAAAATTTTCTTATGCAAGATATCAAACATTTTATGCTGTCATTTAGGAAAGAAAGGATGACGTCAACACTTTGAGACAAATGGATGTTGAGGGGTGATTATGGCATAAAAATGTGCATTTTTAAAGAACGGTATCGACGTGTTTCAGGATTTTTTCATAAAATCACTTGTTTCAGTCCCATTCGCCATATTCCATACTTTACGGACACGGTGTATATTAAATATAAGGAATCGTAGAATATAATATTTTATATATGGTATAATGGTCACTTGCAAAATTGAAACCCTTGTATAACTAAGTTTTATTACCATATTAAAATGCAAACGTTTACCTTGAGTTTAAGATGCGGGGCCTTTCATATTTATCAACCTGCATTCAATTCGGTACTTATTTCATTGCTAGTCGCTTTAGAGCTTTTTCACTTTACCCTTTTTTTATTAGTGAACGTGCCACGTACACAGTTTGCAACTTTCAAATGCTTTATCAAACACACGTTCACTAAATTTTGTACCATAAAATATCAGTATTAAGAATGCAAGCATCATAAACTGGGAATTCTAGTTGTAGCTAATATTTAATTAAAAATAATCTGCAAGGTTTGCTATTTTAGTAGGCACAGTTAACAAAGAAGACGGTTCTTTGGAACTTTGCCGACTTTTGTTTGTCATCTGGCCGCAACCTGGTGCGGGCTACCTGGTTAATAGTTTCAGAATTTACTGCAGTTAGGAGTAAATTTTGCTTATAATTTTTAAACAGTCAACATGACAGCGTTCAAGACAACAGTCTCACAAGAACAGTGCTCAAGACAACAGTCTACTTTTATAGTCCTTTCGACGATATAACGACCCGACTAAAGTATTAAAACCGTAAAGTCTATTACGGGTAACTATCTGGGCACAGTGGCAGATAAGTTCATACAAATGAGCGATTAGAAATATTAGAACATTTCGATACCGAATAAGGACTGTATTTACAAAATTACCCAATGCACATCTACGAGGTGCATTAAAGTTCTAAAGCCTCCGATTTTTTTTCTCCAGACTGGAAAGAGATAGAAGCATGTGCATTGTTTCAAAATAAGCGTGCGTTCGTTGTCAATACGTCACAGAGATGGCAGCACTGTACGGCAGATGGAATTGTAGCGGCAGCGTCGAGAATGAGAACTGTTTCAGATACTTAAAATGGCTACGTTTTCCTTACTTGAACAGCGTGCAATCATTCGTTTTCTGAATTTGCGTGGTGTGACACCAATTGAAATTCATCGACAGTTGAAGGAGACATGTGGTGATGGAGTTATGGATGTGTCGAAAGTGCGTTCGTGGGTGCGACAGTTTAATGAAGGCAGAACATCGTGCGACAACAAACCGAAACAACCTCGGGCTCGCACAAGCCGGTCTGACGGCATGATCGAGAAAGTGGAGAGACTAGTTTTGGGGGATCGCCGAATGACAGTTGAACAGATCGCCTCCAGTGTTAGCATTTCCGTGGGTTCTATGCACACAAGCCTGCATGACGACCTGAAAATGCGAAAAGTGTCCTCCAGGTGGGTGCCACGAATGCTGACGGACGACCACAAGGCTGCTCGTGTGGCATGTTGCCAAGCAATGTTGACGCGCAACCAAGGCAAGAATGGGACTTTCTTTTCGTCGATTGTGACAATGGATGAGACGTGGATGCCATTTTTCAATCCAGAAACGAAGCGCCAGTCAGCTCAATGGAAGCACACAGATTCACCGCCACCAAGAAAATTTCGGGTAACCGCCAGTGCTGAAAAAAATGATGGTGTCCATGTTCTGGGACAGTGAGGGCGTAATCCTTACCCATTGTATTCCAAAGGGCACTACGGTGACAGGTGCATCCTTCCTGCACTGCATCAAAAACTCCCGGGAAGGGCTGCGCGTGTGCTGTTTCACCAAGACAACGCACCCGCACATCGGGCTAACGTTACGCAACAGTTTTTCGTGAAAACAACTTTGAAGTGATTTCTCATGCTCCCTACTCACCTGACCTGGCTCCTAGTGACTTTTGGCTGTTTCCAACAATGAAAGACACTGTCCGTGGCCGCACATTCACCAGCCGTGCTGATATTGCTTCAGCGATTTTCCAGTGGTCGAAACAGACTCCTAAAGAAGCCTTCGCCGCGGCCATGGGATCATGGCGTCGACGTTGTGAAAAATGTGTACGTCTGCAGGGAGATTACGTCGAGAAGTAACACCAGTTTCATAGTTTTCGGGTGAGTAGTTAGTTAGAAAAAAAATCGGAGGCCTTAGAACTTGAATGCACCTCGTATTACATATTTATATAATTATATAAAATTATATAAAGTAATAATATAATACTAAATATTTATAAACAAATTAAATAAATATACTAAAAGTCTTCACAATTGTCAGAATACTCATAGTCAGTGATATCAGTTTCACGCTACACTACGCTGAAAGTAGATAAGATAGAGTCCATTTGCACATTTGCATTTTGACATTCAAAATATACCTGCCGCTGTGTTCGGGTGCTTGTCGGTAATAGACTATTTTAACCCTTTAGTCGGGTCGTTATATCGACGAAAGGACTATAACATCAGGAGTCTCATTTTTATCAACAAGACAACTTACTTTATGATCAAATCGATAAATTATTATGTATCAAACAGTGTAAATTTTGCAAATAAAGGTGTTAATAATAACACAGGACTGCATAAAATTTGTGATGACGTGATTTTTGTTTGTTAAGCTCAGTTTTTATATAGCAATAACTAATAATTAAAATACAGTTGTGCTCTATCACCCACAGATTTTTTTTGCACAAAAGAAAAAGAAAAAAATTTAAAAAAAACTTATAATAGGCGTTTTAATACATTTTAAAATGAACGTACTACTTAAAATTCTAGGTATTAACCCAAAAATGATTTTCTGTTGTGGTTTTAAAGAAATTTGTTAAATAGGCTCTCATTACCTGATGTAAATCTTTTATTACATGTATTAATTTTGGACAAGATTTCCGGGAATTTTTACCTGCTAAATCCTATTTATTATGCTTTTACTTTATTAGTACTGCGAGGAAGGATTTCAAGTTTATCACTCCAAACAAAATGTATATTTTAATGTCATTTACTTCATTATAGCTCTGAGTGTCGATCAGTAAACAAGTAAAATTAATTTGTCTTTAGTGTTGTGCGTGGTATTTGATAAATAAACATTGCTTAAACATATGTCTAGCCGGTGTTGCAAAAACAAACCAGATGATTTCTGTTATATTTGTTGATATTTCGTCTTGAAAAAGTTTAAGAGACCAATTGGTGAATTTGTGAAAATTGCATATTATGCTTATTTCAAAATCAAATTAGGAGATCAAGATAAAGATTGGACACCGCACGTTGTTTGTAAGGTATGTGAAGAAGGTTTAAGACATTGAACCAAAGGGAATAGAAAAAGCCTTCCTTTTGGAATACCGATGGTTTGCAGAGAACCGCAAAATCATCACGAAGATTGCTACTTTTGTCTTTGTGATATTAAGGGGCATAATAGAAAAACTTTGAAACATACCCAAACAATATTAAATCAGCTATCAGACCAGTTCCTCACAGTGATCATGTACCTATACCTATACCCTCAAAAGTACTACAAGAAGATATTGAAACCTCTTCAACTTCCGGCTCTGTACAGATGGATAGTGATTTTGAACCATCAACCTCAGGTCAAAACCAACTTCAGCTATTTTCACAAGCCGAACTGAATGATTTAATAAGAGATTTGAGACTTTCAAAAGATCTTTCTGAAGTACTGGGGTCTAGGTTGAAACAAAAAATTTTTTTTGCCCCAGAAACTACCTTCTCTTGGTATAGAAATCATGAGGATGAATTTGTAAAATATTTTGCACAAAACGGACCACTCGTGTACTGCCAAGCAATTGCTGATCTACTTACTTTCCTCGGAGCTCCTGAGTACACACCTTCTGACTGGAGACTTTTCATCGACTCTTCAAAAAGGAGCCTTAAAGCTGTTCTTTTACATAATGGCAATGTTTTTGCTTCTGTTCCGGTCGGCCATTCTGTTCATTTAAAGGAAAACTATGACAATTTACAGGAATTACTTTTAAGAATACAATATGAAAATCACAACTGGGAAGTGTGTGGAGATTTAAAAATTTTAGGCCTTCTCTTGGGTCAGCAGTCTGGATATACTAAATTTCCATGTTTCCTGTGCGAGTGGGATAGCAGAAATCGAGAACAGCATTGGATAAAAAGAGACTGGCCACAAAGGGTGACTTTAACACCTGGAACCAAAAATGTAATTCGCGAAAGTCTTATTGACCCTCAAAAAGTGTTACTTCCACCGCTTCACATAAAACTTGGACTTATGAAACAATTTGTTAAGGCATTAAACAAAGAAGGAAATTGTTTTAAATATTTGTGTAAAACATTTACGACTCTGTCAGAGGCAAAATTAAAGGAGGGAATCCTTGTAGGCCCGCAGATTAGGAGCTTGGTGAAAGATCAAGAATTTGAAAATGTGATGGAAGATAAGGAAAAACATGCATGGCATGCTTTTAACGAAGTTGTACATAAATTTCTAGGGAATTATAAAGACACAAACTATGTTGAGATCGTTGAAAATATGCTGGAAAAATTCAGGATTCTTGGTTGCAATATGAGCATTAAAATTAACTTTTTACATTCCCATTTGAACTATTTCCCAGAAAACCTTGAGGACGTGAGTGAAGAGCAAGGAGAAAGATTTCACCAGGATATTAAAGAGATGGAAAAAAGATACCAAGGGCGCTGGGACACAAAAATGATGGCCGATTACTGTTGGACATTGAGAAGAAATCTTCCTTTCGCTGAATATGACAGAAAAACAACTAAACGAAGCTTTTCTGAAAAAACGACAACGTTTTTTTAAGAAGCAAAAAGAATAAATAACTATTTCTAATAGTTTCTATGTATATATTTTAGTATTTTTTTAATATAATATAAAACTAGCGTATAAATGAAATAAATCGTGTTTTTTTCTATATTTTTTGATTTTACTGGTTTGAAAAATAACCTTACGTGATGCAAAAAAATAAAAGCAGATTTGAAATCAGCGCTACCCAATTACTAGAAAACAGTTAAAATTTTTAAATCAAATTTCAAAGTGTTGAAAAATACAGACCTGTGTAATCGACATAGGAGATACATTTTCAGACTTCATTATATCAAAAGTAAAGGTGTTACATTGGAGTGCTGCGTTTCATTACAGTCACCGACGAGTAAATAATTAGTGCATATACGGCGCTTACAACCCGTGCGCGGTGAAACAATACACAGCAGCAATCATGTCCACGTAACAGTGTACGTTTTCCCAACAGGAGTAATAATTTTAAACTCATTTTGACGTGTAGATATAATGATCAGATTTCACTTTTAATCATTTGTATTGTATTAACCAGTGCGTTCTAGAATCTGTGACATTTGGGAAGCCCGATGAAATACAACCGACTACATTACATGTATCTCTTAAGTATCCATATATACCAATACACACACGTAAGGAGATATGCAATAAAGTTATGCTTTTACATAATCACTTGAAAGATTATACTTAAATGTGAAAATATCACATATCGACGTGCATGTATGTATTTATCTCTCATAAATTCGATTCGATTTCGTTCGTGCGCTGTCACGACAATCTGTTTCGCTGACCCAGTGGTAATTTAAAAAAAAACGACGCGACCAGCGCACCGGCGCGATACACGACAATAAAAGGAAATAGAAAGTTTCGCCTGGATGTAATTCTCATGTCTGTTTAATTCTTTTTTTTTTGTTTGTTTTCTACAGCTCGAATTGTGAGAATGGCTGTAGGCACCGGTAGCGAGTCTGTAGTGACAGCCGAAACGCATTTCACCGGCCCGATAATATCGGAAATACTCGACGAAAAATGCGGCAGCGTGTTAATGTACTCTATTCCCGGGAGGTATCCAGTCAAATTGCCTACTGATGTAAGATTTAATACACTATAACATTGTTGCTACTTTCTTGTTGCACAGAATGAAATAGATATAAAAGATTTATTTCTATCGCGCATAATATGCACTTTCATCTCTTTCTATTGAATAAATTGAATAACGCTGACTGAAATGTGTGCTTTTTTACCGACAGTAGCGAGCATATAAATAACAATATTTAACTATTTCTCAATAATTACTCGTAAATATGATTTATAACGGATGCTCGAGTAAATTCGGCGCCGAAGCAATTCACGGATATTATAAATGTGTTTCGTATATTATTTAATTCAGTTTAATTGTTCATAACATAACGCCGTTGATTTAAAGTCAGCTAAATTTGCGATTAAATGAAAAATAATAATTTCCACCAAAATTCCAGGTACTTGGGTTCGCTTAAACTATTCCCCGCACTTACGAAATAAGTAAGAACCGTCTTTATCATAAATCAATTTCCAGTACTTTTTTTATCGATCTCCAAGAAATTACTGTATGCACTACGACACGTGTTTATTTATTTTATAACATTTTATTATGCGACGTTAACAATCACAGGCCTGTTATTGAATCGTGCGATATGGAACAGCTTGTATAGTCATCGATATATTTCCGGATACACTATACAACTATTGTATAGTAAAAAAAAGTAAATTGTTTCTGCTACCACAGTAAGAATTGTTGGAATAAATACCAATTGATTTGGTATTGCATTATTTAAGACTGGTTTGATTTTTTATAGCATCGATATCATCAGAGAACCCTAAAACAATATTTTTAATATTTCGATAATTTTTTGAATAAAAATTTGTGGCATTTAGCCATGTTCTCCACGTAGTGATTACTGGTTGTGAAGGTAATTGTAAAGGGGGAAATGGGCCTTTGTACAACTGAACTGACAATGGCGCTCTTAAAAAGTCTTTACATTTCTTTACATTAGAAATTCATTCATTCATTTACAAGAGGAAATCAATTTCTGATTTCTTCAGCAACTAATAAACACGAGTTCGCTTTATATCAGAAACCAACTCAGTCATACAGTCATCATATTCCAGCACGTTTTATAAATTTATAACTTTATTTATTATATAGGGTGCTTGTTCATCCGTTATAATATATACCATGTGGCCGCGTGCGTCTGCACTATAGCGATACCTGTAGTGTAAGCAAAACACACAGAGGTGTCCGTGTGTTAGAACGGTAAAGAAGTAGACGCAATGTTCCAATGGATTACAAGAGAGCCTAGTATTTCGCATATCCCTATGATGCACTCGTATTTGTCCAATAAATTCACATTTCTGTCGCTCCCGCATATGGGTGTTAGTTGCAATGTTTATATCGTCAGGGGAACTACTCTCTCACAATATTTAATAAACCGCGTTGTTGGTGTACGTAACGGTCATTTAAAAAATGGAGTATTATACACCGGAGCAAAAACTCTTTATGATTAAACAATTTTACGGTGGTAATTCCGCGGAAGTAACTCGAGCTTTATTTGCAGCTAATTACCCTGAAAGTCAAATTCCCAATGCAAGCACCATTCGTAGGACAGTTAATCGATTCGAAACTACATTTTCTTTAGTAACTAATAAAAATAAAGTTGTTCCGGATAAGAATATAAGTGATATAGAAATTCGAGTATGTGCTTTAGTCGAAGTAAATCCCACTATGTCGTCTCGACAAATTGCCCGCGAACTAGGTACCTGTAAAACAACGGCTCAAAAGATTTTACGTACTAATAAATATCGTTCATACAAATTTACAAGTTCACAAGTACTTTTTCCCCATGATTATTATCGCCGTATGCAATTTTGCGAAAGAATGATAAATAAATATCACGAAAATGAATTCTTTCTTAATAACGTATTGTTCACAGGTGAAAAAACATTTTGGCTACACGGACATCACAACCGCGCAGTTTGTCGTTACTGGTCGCGTAAAAATCTACATTTGAATATACCAACGCGAACGCAGTATCCAGAGAAGCTAAACGTATGGGCAGGTATAATTGGGGATCATATAATTGGGCCTTTTTTTATTGACGGTAATTTAAACGGAAATAGATATCTACAGTTACTTGAAAATAGTATTATCCCTGCAGTACGGGAGCGGTTCAATATTAATGAAGTTTGGTTCCGGCAAGATGGTTGCCCAGCGCACAATACCCGTTATGTAACAAACTTTTTAAACGCGGTTTTTGAAAACAGATGGATCGGTAACTCGGGTCCTATTAAATGGCCAGCGCAATCTCCTGATCTAGCCCCTAACGATTTCTTTTTATGGCCCTTTTTACATAATTCGATCTACGGATACGGTGATGAACGTCCATCAAATCTAGAGGAACTTCGCGCGAGAATTACCGAAATCACTAATACTGTCACAGCAGATATGTTAACAAATGTGCGTCGGAATTTTTATAATCGGTTGGGTTACTGTTCGTGTCAAGAAGGAGGTTTATTTGAACACTTAACTAATTAATTTATTTAGAATTTAATTATTGCTTAAGAATAACATTTTCTTTTAGCTAATTGCAGGTTTATTGCAATGTTGAATTACAATTCTGTTTTAAGAAGTAAATATTTTATTTTTAAGTATTTTATTATTGTTAAGTTTTTAGAGTGTAATACTACTATAATACTAAATATTATTTTGTTAAGAAGTTTTTTTATGTTAAAGTCTAGTAGTTCTGTTTATGTATGTTTGCTTTTTATGTTGTTTATGAAGCTGTGATGAGTTACTTCACTGAGATGTTATCAGTGATTATCTGATGCTTCAAACAACTGCAAATATTTACTTATATCGGGCACACAATACCTCCTACACTGCTTTTCACTTGCTTTGCCTACGAATACATTTATACGTATAACTTAATAATACGCCCGCTGTCGGTGTGGCAATTCAAGTTGACACGCCCATTATAGTCGACCAGTAGTTACTAATACATGCATCGCGCTATGGATGGCGGCCACACTGTATATAAATATATATATATATATATATATATATATATATATATATATATTTATATTGTAATGGGACACATTACGCCCATCTTATTTCAAAGCAGTTATATCCATTTGTAAAATTTTAAAGAATATTAAAATTAATTTATTTAAACTAAACAAGTCACATTGTATAAAGTCTAATGCTTTTCCCGCCATTAAATATTATTGCAGAACATTTCGCAATAATATTACATACGTATTTCGATCAGTTCCTTCTATGCTAAATCATCATTTTGTATAATTAAGTGTGTATAGTTAGCCATACATAAACTCTATTAAAATAATCCAGTGTCACATATACGAATCGTTAGAATCACTGTATTGCATCATCTACGAAACCAGTATGATCAAGAACTTTATAAGAAAGCCGGGGAATCACCAAGAGAAAACCGAAGCTCGGACGCATCAAGGAAATCGAAACGAAACACTCGACGTACTCTATTGCTAGCAGCTTTTATAACGTCATCCATAATCAGTGTAAATAGTGTTGGGCTCATTATACCACCTTTATTTAATCCATTATTAATATTAAACAGTTGAGATTGCAAGTTATCTTTTCTTATGTAGTTCTTATCATTTTGGTATAGGCTTTGTATACACTTTCTCAATTTTTGCTTAACATTTCTATGTTGTATCAGCTTCCATACCTGTTTCTGTGATACTCGATCAAATGCGTTTTCTATATCTAGGAATACTAGATACAGTTCTGTGTTCTTTGATCTGGTCTTTTCAATTATCTGTTTGATCGTAAATATCTGATCTTGCGTACTTCCGCCTTTCCTAAACCCACTCTGCGTCTCTGCCAGTTGTGTTTCTGTTACATTTCGTAGTCTTTTCTCCAAAATATGTAATATATTTATTATTTACTATTATTCATTTGTAAAGTATAACTTCTAAATGAATAGTAGTAACCTCAACGTATATTAAATACGGAAATCTACTTATTAATTTCGGAACTTCGTAGTAGAACGGTCTCTTTGTAGCTTTTAACATTATTGATTTATTATTTTTTACTTTACCAGAAATAACTATACTATATCGCAGCTGCCTTGGGTTGGGACACATCGGAAACATGCGTACATATAAAATACAATACGTGCACGCCCATCCACTGCGACCCTGCGTTTGCTCTCAAATAGGCATCCTTAATTATTATTATTGGAATTTAAGAAAGATGAAGTTACCTTTCATTACTTCCTCGAATACTAAATTAAAAAGTAAAACTCTTGACATGCATAAATTATTAAGACATAAATAAACATGTTCTTGTGTATATGTGGTTGTAATTACCATTACCGTAACAGTAACAAATCACATCAACATCAAATTTTATAAATGAGTAATCAAAGGTGTATACTTATTTATACATATACGGACATCTAGTGGAGAGCATCAACCCGATGATTACGTCTGCCCTTTTCCCATAACAAACAGTTTAATTAAGATATCCATTCACAGAGCGTTGTAAATAAAAATCGCAAAATTATTATTAAAGATGCACATCAACGTATATAACAACCTCATCAATGCGTCAATCGTATTGCCTGTCAACAAAAACACTTCGATCAATCGAAATTCCGAACGGATCTTCATAAGGTCGTTGTCGATTGCACGGCAACGATCGACGGCAGCGGTAAAACGCTACAACACATGTCCATAACAACAGCAAAAACCAGCAACAACAAGAAGAATCGACAGAAGAACAAGACGATAGAGACAGCTAGCGAGATTGCGTAAGAAATGGACCCGAGAACAAAGAAAAAAATGAGTGATAGTAAAGGAAGAGACGATAATAAACAAACAAAATACTATAAAATATGAAAGAAGAAACGGACAAGTAAATGAATGACGCACTTTTTTTTCTACAATTATAATAAAAGATACCCAGCCCCCTTATCAACGGCAATCTTAATTTAATGATTGCGATCTGTGGTGCTCACCGCGCAAGATTTAGAGAGATTCATCGACCGTATCGACCCCGAGTTAGATTGGACAAATCCGAGCCCCGGGAGTTATCAGTGCCCACCGGACGTAGATCAGTAGATGTCGCTTATGCTATGAATCTAGTAGGCGACATAGAATCACGCAGAAGCAGTTAGCTGCGTGCCGATGTTCAGTTTGTTAAGACAGCGACCAATCGAATGACAGATCTCAGTATGTATGCGTCCTGTTTGTGCGTACAGGACTGTAACGAAGCGTAATAAAAGGCCCTAATATTTAAGAAAAATTGAAAGACTGTAATACTTTCAATTAATTAACAAGTATGTTTCGATCTGGAAGTATTCAAACAATACAGATCGCCTCTAAGGAAGAATAAAAAGACATATCACATTGCAGTTTAAGACAACACAGTAAAATTACAAGTAAAATATTCCTCAATAGTACACAAAGACTGTTCCACAAGCCATTTCTTCATCACAGCATGAAATTTTCGGCAAAGCAAGCTTTTACTTCGCTTGGTAGCTTGTTATATAATTTGATAACCAGATGATTTGTTCTTATCTGCGTTTTATTTATCCCAGGAAAAGGAATTGTTGTTTCTTGCATTTCTGGTGTTACAATGGTGAAGAACTTTATTTTTAAGTAAAATTTATTTCCTTTACATGGAAGTAATCAAAAAATGAAAGTATCAAAAAAGGAATAGTATAGCCAATATGTGGTAGTATTTGAATAGGTTTCTGCAGGTTTTTCTGAAAACTTCACTTAAAGCTCTAATATTATATTTGTATTGTATTTTAAACACTGTTTAGATTTTAGATGAAACCGCCCCACAACAAAATGCCGTATAATGCTCGACTCTGAAAATTCCTGAAATAAGCAGTTCTTTCAGTTTCATAAGTGACAGTTTGCTTTAATCGTCGACTAGTAACTGCAGTTGCTAGTGTTGCTAGTTGCTGCATAGCAGATGATAATACATCGCCTATGCACTAATCTGCTTTTCTTTTGCGACAACAGCCCTAGAGTTGAATTTTAAATCAAGCATTCTCTTTTAAAACAATTGGATTTAATTAAAAGAATAAAAGAGAACATTGTTATATATATATATACTCTAAACAGTGTTACATATACATACATATATGTATATCTATTTAAGTTAATATTTTATATTTGTTTCATATATACACATATACATATCCACTAATAAGTAAAGTGTTATTTTTCTAATGTATATTACTGCATTCGTTTGCAATCTTTATATTTTGATAAGCATATGAATCATTATTAACAGGTCTAATATCCGTATCGATTTCAAATACACATTACATGTATTATTCTCATGCAGATTATCAGTAACAAATATTGCTTATTTAACACGTCTTTGTGACCACGTTTTATATTGAATGAATAACATCCTGTTTATATTGTATACAAATTTATTACGAACAAATAATCTATCGATATATAACCGCATATTTTGGTATATTACAGTTAGTTAAGGGTACGTGGTACAGTAAGAAACTTAAAACATTTCCATGTATAATAAATGTATTATAAATAATAAAATAGTATTCTAGTGATTTTTAAAAACATTTCGTACTTGTTTTATTTTGAACATAACATAAATTTGGCGCAGTCAGTAGGATCCGCTAAAAAAATCGTTAAAGAAAACGGGAGTGAAAAATCATCTATATTTTGAAAATACTTAGATGAAGAATCATTCAAAAACCGTAGGACGAAAAGTGGAGGAAAAGAATCCTGTTGTGTTCACCATTCAACGAGATTGGAAAAGAAATACGAAGTGATGCACATCAAACTGTAAGTACATACAATTATTCGTTTTGGACATTGCTTTCCTATTATATACCTTTACCTCAATTTTAATAAAACAAAAATCATGAATAACGAAGGTTCATCAAAAGATAACATGGCACTTACTTTGAGCCTGTCATTTCTTATAAAAATGATCCCCAATTTCGATGGAAAAGGGGAAGAATTATCACCATTCATATCCGATTGTAACAGTGCTTTTGATTTGGCTTCTAATGAACATAAAACTGTACTATTAAAGTATACCCTTACTCAAATTATAGGAAATGCCAAAATAGCCTGTAACAATAGGGAATTTAAAGAATGGAAAGATTTAAAAGACTTTTTAAAATCTCTTTATCAAGATAAAAAACATTATTCTCAAGTCTTTAACGAAATGATGAAATTAGAACAACTTTCAAATGAGTCAATTTCACAATTCGTAACTAAAGTTGAATCAGTTCAAAAACAATGTCAAATAGCTATACAAGAACAAGCAGAAACTGAGGATGTAGGTGGAATGACTAAATTATTAGATTTGCTCATAATTAGTCGCTTTCAATACCACTGCAAACTAGATATTTCAAGAATATTGCGAACTAAAGCAATAAAAAGTTTAAATGATGCAATCACTTATGCATTAAATGAAGAAAAAATAGAATGTATGTATCGAAACGAAAATCCTAGTCGCTTTAAACAAAACTCTTATAAATTCTGTAAAATATGTAAAAATAGTAGTCACTATACAAATGAATGCAGAAAAAATAATCTATCGATATATAACCGCATATTTTGGTATATTACAGTTAGTTAAGGGTACGTAGTACAGTAAGAAACTTAAAACATTTCCATGTATAATAAATGTATTATAAATAATAAAATAGTATTCTAGTGATTTTTAAAAACATTTCGTACTTGTTTTATTTTGAACATAACAACATATAGCTTCAGGGAATATAAAAATCACAACAAAAATTTAAAAATCGCTATAAAACAAGCATCTTAATAATAATACATAAAACAAAGTCGGGTTAGTTACACCATTTATAACTCAAGAACGGCTGGCTGGACCGACTTTAATGATCTCTGATTTGTTGGATTCGTCTCCGCCCCGAATAGCAGAATAACTATTAAAATATCGGAAAAATTCACGAAAAAAATTATACAGAAAATTAATTTTTAAATAAATTAGGTCAGGAACTCTGCCATCTTCCGCAATTGACAGCTTACGTCACGCACGCTTATAGCTTATTTGTAATAATTGGTGTCCATTGCAAATCAGTGACATAAAAGTATATTTTCTTTTTTGTTTTAAGTTGTCTGTGATTTGTTTTGAAAAAAGCTTATAAAGATTACTGGTCCATTTGTTTGTTTTGTGCGAGGGTTATTTTAAATCTTATTGTGCGAGTATTATTATTAATGATGCCGCGACCCAGAAGATCTAATCTTTCCCAACAAAGCCGTAATTAGGCTTCGGAACATTGCGAATCAATCCAATGAAGAAGAACGAGAAATCGCACGAGAAGAGCGCCGCGTTAGTATTGCCTGACTTCGTGCTTCTCAAACACAAGAGCAAAGAGAAGCAGCCCGTAAAACGGCTCGGTTGGAAATGAGAAATCGTCGAGCTTATCGCACAGATCAAAAACGAGATAATATTCGACGCGCAAGAAGAAATGCTTCAAGAGTTTATTTAAATCGAGCAGTTCCTGTCGACGAATCACGCGGATTGATGTCATTTCCTCCGAATTTTTGCAATTTTCTCTCATCGAAAGACGACCTCATCAACAAAGTATTCCCGAACATCATTGCTAACCACAAAAACAACAAATGGTTGAGTGTACGAGCAATTTTGGCGGCTAGGAACAAAGATGTGGATGACTTAAACTTAGTAATTCAGAATCAAATCGGTGGTACTCTGCTTTCATTCAAATCTATTGACTGTGTAACAAACGAAGACGAAGCCACCAACTATCCAACTGAATTTTTAAACTCCTTGGATGTGGGTGGCTTACAACCGCACAATTTACAAATGAAGGTTGGCTCGGTAGTCATCATGCTTCGAATCTAAACCAACCAAAACTATGCAATGGAACGTGTTTGGTGATAAGAAAACTGATGATCAATGTTATTCACGTGACGATACTCAAAGGAAAATTCAAAGGTGAGGAAGTTCTCATTCCGAGGATTCCGATGATCCTAACCGACATGCCCTTTGAGTTTAAACGAATTCAATTTCCGATTCGCCTTGCATTCGCCATGACGATTAACCAATTACAATTGTACACGTGTCGCCTGATAACAAAACGACAAATGTCGTATATCACAAGATCCTTCACTGAAGAGAATCAATCCGGGTGCAACCCATGCAGCAACATACATAGCTTCAATAAAGCAAATGTCTTGCTGACACGCCATTGAAATACTTGATTTTTGTACTTTTATTGAATTTTTATTTTCTTTATATATATTATCCTAATAAAGTATTGGACTTAATAAATTTTATTTTTCACTTAAGTATTATTTGTTCATTTCACCTAGGATACGGTTACCACAAACACGGTCATATCGCCCGTAAGCGTTATAACCGGGCGATATGGCTCATAACGCCCGGTAATTTAGTCACGGTTTTTAATGTTCTGTGAGTATAAATAAGGCCCGAGAAGAAAGGATATACATTTTACAGAACTAATAATTTGAGATTTTAAGAAAATCTAAAGAATGAAGCAAAACTTTAGCATTCTTTATTAAAATTAAGAGTATCTACATTGACAACTTGAAATCTTCAACTTGAATCAACGATTTAACCTTAATTTCATTTTAAATAACAGTTGTTGACAAACTGTCATTTAAAATAAAATTAAGGTTAAATCGTTGATTCAAGGAGTCATGTTAGATGCGTAATGATGCGTAATGCGTAATGATGCGACTGTCAACGACATGACAGTTGACAGAAATCTCGGAACTTTTCCAATATAATTTGAATTTTCTGCTTAAGAAATTAATTTTTCGTGAAAAATAAAATATTATATGAACCACTGGCGTTATGGCAATTATATTGCCCTCTGTAGACATTCATCCCTCGGACCAGAGGCTCTCGGACTGAATTAACGTCGACCTCAGAGCAATATAATACCCATAACGCTCTTGGTGCATAAATAACTATTTGGTATATTTTATTACATTAATAAAATCCTAAATTAAGTTTAGCTAAAAGTTAACACAACATTTATTGACTGTTAGGCGGTACGAAGTTCGCCGGGTCAGCTAGTATATTCATATAACGGGTGTTTTTTATAGAGGTATATAACTTTAAGTCGGCAACACTTTTTTAACTGGCGGCCATTTTGTCAGCTGTCAAGTGATTTATGTTTAGTTTGGTTTGGCATTTCAATATGAATAGATTGACGCCTGAACAACGCTTCCAAATTGTGCAAATTTATTTTGAAAATCATGGTTCTGTTCGAAATACGTATTGCGCACTACGTCCATTTTACGGTCAACATAATCGTCCATCAGAGCAATTAATTCGATTAACTATGGAACGTTTTCGCACCATGTTTACTCTAAATGATCATACGCATCCACAGAGACGTCGTACAGTGCGTACAGAAGAAGTCATTCCTGCTGTAGAGCGTAGCGTAGAGGAAGACCCGTCAGAACGTTACAGTCAATGGTGACCGCTATAGAGCCATGATTACTGACTTTTTCGTTCATCAATTGAACAACCATGATGTGCAGGAGCTGTGGTTTCAACAATACGGCGCAACATGTCACACAGCTTGTGCCGCAATTGATTTATTGAAGGAAACGTTTGGTAACCGCATAGTTTCACGTTTCGGACCCGTGAATTGGCCTCCAAGATCGTGCGATTTAACGCCGCTAGACTATTTTCTGTGGGGATCTGTGAAGTCGCTAGTCTAGGCCGATAAGCCCGAAACGATTGACCACTTGGAGGACAACATTCGCCGCGTTATTGCCGATATACGGCCACAAATGTTGGAAAAAGTCATCGAAAATTGGATCTCCAGATTAGACTACGTCCGAGCCAGCCGTGGCGGTCATATGCCAGAAGTCATATTTGAATTATAATGCCAGAAGATTATCTTTCGAATAAAGTAAATTTCATGTCAATTTAAAAAATTCATCTTTGTTTTATTCCATTTCAAAGTTCTATACTTCTATAAAAAACACACTTTATTATACAACAAGACACTTGAAATACTCGATTATACTCGATTATAGGAGACGTATTGCCTGAAACACCTCGAGACCAAAGGTCGAGTGGTGATTTTTTAGGCAATACGTCGAGTTCGAAAATTTTCAAGTGTAGAGTTGTATACAGGTAGACTATATCATGAAAATAAAAAGAAAAAAAGTAGTACGAAACGAGTCATGAGTCATGATTATAACTAACAAATCTGACAATTCAGTACTGTCAAATTATTGAAGTCGAAATCATAGTAATCTAATCGTAGTTTTGGCAGCGAATACACAAGAGTTCGTATATTCGATTATACAAAGGTTCGTATGTTCGATTTGCTTCATAATAGTCAATAACTGCTGTAATACGTAACAACTACAGAAAATCCTGCATTTTCATTGGGTCATAATTTTAGAATGAAATAGTCTATAATATACGATATATACGCTAAGAACAGAAAATATCAACTAAAAAATGAAGAATAGTCTATGAAACCGAGGAACGAGATTGAAAGCATGAAGTCAAGCATGAAGAATGAAGTGAGTCTGAAACGAAAGTGGAAGAGTAATGCTTACCAATTGAATAATAGTAGATGAAAGCAAAATTTGTAAAAAATAATATCAGTATTCAAAAGCAACACAAAATAAAAATAAATAACGTTTAGAAATAACTACTAAACTTCTAGTTTCTAAAATTTTTATTGTAAATCGACTACGATATTGTTTCCCTATACAATGGCTTCATCAAGTGGATGAAATACTGAATATTTAAAATATAATTTCATCCACCTGATGAAGCTATTGTATGGCGAAACAATATTGTAGTCGATTTACAATAAAAATTTTAGAAACTAGAAGTTTGGCACTTATTTCTCATCGTTATAATGAAGTTTCAACAAGTTCTCCTTCGTCAATCAACAGTGTGTCAATCAGGAACGAGAAAAAACCCTAACCATAATATAAATTAATAAACTCTAAATATGTATTTCGGCAACTAAATTGCCATCTTCAATAGAACAATCTGAAAACAAAGAATAGTGTTAAATACTTTAGTGTTATCTCGCTAGCGATTTGGTGAAGGTTGTACCTTAACCAAAGACGCCATGTTTAATACTATCTTTTTTTCAAATTGTTAATTTTTGGCGGTCGATAAACACCAATATTTCCATTATGAAAGGACTGGAAAGTTTTCTCGTCTAAGAAAACTATATTATTTTAAATATCATGCTGGTTAACATATTGCTGAGCAAATGCCAATCTTATTTGCTTATTATCTTCTGTCAAAAATATCTTATTCGCGCTACAGCAATATTTTAATTCCGTTTCAGCAATTCGTTTTTGGGCAGTTCTGATGCTACCAGGAAAATTAGTTACTTCTTTTGCTCTTATTGATGTATCAATGGGGTTTCTCTAATAAAATTTACCAGTTCTTCATCTTGCTTCCGAGATGATATTTTTCGGCGTCCTGAACATTTTTTTTTCCGAGAAAGACTTCATTTTGCAAACGTTTCTTGGCTCGTTGCACTGTATTTTTACTTATGTTTAGTTCACCCGCAATTCTTCTAACAGTCCATCCCTCTTGAAGTCGAGTTATTAAAAAGACTTCTTAAGCTGATTCAAATTTGACATTTTAAATTACTTTATTTAACAGTCATGTTAGTTGTCAGGAGCTGTCAGATGCGTTCAGATTTACACCAAACAAAATACTCGCGTACCCGTTTTTTTAGGCGCTCAGGGTACAATTTTCAGAACTCATTATTAAATAAAATTTAATAATGAAATGTCAAGTTAATTTAAGTCCACTGTAGGCAACTAAATTCAAAAATTTGAATTTTATTCTAAACATACGCGGACATTACCAACTGCCATAAAATTTCTCTAAAAAATACATTAACAAAGCCAATTGCAAAAAATAGCATAAAAAACACATTAAAACACTCATTTAAAAATTTTAAAAAGGTATATAACCCCTTACCACAATTATTAATCGTATCCTAAATACGTATTTCGACAACTAAGTTGTCATCATCAGTAGGTAAAAACTACTAATTAAAAGTCGCACATGGGGCACAGTAAAGCAAGAGAAACGCTTCCGCACAACTACTATACACCGCATCCCCGTATAGACTCTGATGAAAACACTCATTCATTAAAAAACTCGTAGGTTTGCCACACGTTTTTTAAACTTGAATTGTAAAACTATTTTAATATCTAGTGATGGAACGATATTTAACGAAACAAATGCTAGTCAAGCCAACCCTGTACGCAGATATTTTATTTAGGAATTGCGATCAGTCATAACACCTACGTTTTGAATATTAAAAAGACTTCGTTTGATTTAAACGTGCGTATACTTTTATCAACGCTTCTTCAAGAAGAATTTCATTCAGTTTAGCGCGCAATAATACAAATAAGATTAGAGAACATCTACAGCGATCGATGGTAAGAACAACAACAGCGTTTTCCAGTCGATAAAGTCGTTTAATCGCGGCGAACGGTCGATTCCGATGAATAAAAACGCTCACAGACATCGGAGTCCGGTGTTGCTTTTGCTCACTGTCTTTAATCTCTTCGCCTTGTTCCTGCAATCTTCATACCATACCAGGTCTTCTTCACATTACATTTGTTGTCCACTTGATCGGTCGCAGCGATCGTTATACATGATTTATGAATGATTTAGACCGCAAAAACGGCCGGCTTATGCTCGAATAAATCCAATATCGGTAATTATTCAGATATGTCTTGGTTATTTGTTATATTCCCAGGGAGATTCTATTAAAAAAGTATGCGGTCTGGAGTTAAGGTTAATATTAGTCGACTAGACGGGGTAAAAAAAGAAAGACAGAAATGGATATAATAAGTGGATTCGTTCGGTGCGGCCTTATGTTAACAAATAAATCATACGCAACTAGCCTTTATCGCGTTATTACTGTTCTGTACTTTAGTCTGTGTTTGAGTACGGCTATTCAAATCAATAATCTCGATTTAAAGTAATTGTTTATAAATTATAATTGTTTCGTTAGATGAAGATATATTGGAATGGGATGCTCTAATAAAAGATCATTTTTATTTACAACCTGTCATTATATAATAACACAGGTCAATAATTAGTTTTTTCAACTGCGTGGGATGTTTTTGGTAAATGTTGTGTTTTCCACAACGATATTTCTCTCTTTGTAAAATTTAGTAAATTCTCTCTCTCGTTGCCAGTACCACGAAATTTACTCTAGCACGCATCTGACGAAGATAACAAAACTTTTGGGAACAAACTATTTGATTGTTTTTCAAAATATTCGCTTTTATGGTCTATACACTTTTGCATGCGTACGAACCAGTTCTCAAAACATTTTTTTCCATCCTGAAGGTTGTATCTCAGAAACATGGTTTTCAAAGGCTTCGACTGCTTCTTGAGGTGCTGAAAATCGCTGTCCACGCATTTTTTGTTTCACAGTTGGGAACAAGAAGAAATCATTCGGCGACAAGTCAGGTGAATATGGACAATGGGACATTATTTCAACACTTTTCTCCTTCAAATAGTCAACTGTTAGACATGCTTTATGGCAACTCGCATTGTTGTGATGAAGAATAATGCGACGTTTTCGGTTGTTCTTCCTGATTTCATCTATAACTTTTGGCAAACAAATTACTGTATACCATTCAGCGTTAACAGTTTTTCGATCCTCTAAAGCAGCGATGAACATACCGTGGCCCGCGGGCCGCATGCGGCCCACTGTCGATATTTATGCGGCCCGCCAACGAATTTTAAAGATTGTTCGAAAAACTACAAAAGTAGGTAAAAATCCATTCAAATCAATATTTCTTAACTTTTTATTTTATTCTAACTTTTGTAATTGTTAGTAAGATATGTATCTTTAAGTACCTACTACTTTCTTGTTCAGGTTTACTACGTAGGACAGGTATGCTCCTCGTCGTTCCAAGCATATTGTTAGGAGACTAGAACTCTGTCTAACCAACTAGATTACTGGAAGATTCGTGAAACACGTCGGTATTATCCCCTAACAATGTAGTAGGTTCTCGATACTAGGTAACTCGTATAAATACAACGCATCGCCCGCTATCGGGGCAGTTAAGTTTTAACTACGGACAAGCGAACGTTATATTGTTTGAATTGTAATCTGTAAAGAATAAATATTTCATCGCTAGAACTTGGCATCTACCTACGTAACAATATAATATCAATTTTGATATGGATAAACCAGGCCCCAGTAAAAAACGTAGTCGTAAGGTTGAAGATGAAAATCGACAGTTTCAAGATATTTGGACCGAAAAATACTTTTTTATTTCATCGCATAACAAAAGTGTCTGTTTAATATGCAAGAGTAGTGTTTCTATTCCGAAGGAATATAATGTGAAAAGGCATTATGAAACCCAGCATCATACTTTTACCAAATTAACCGGCGAAAATCGAACGCCAAAAATTTCCACTTTACAAAGGGAACTAATAAGGCAGCAAGCTATATTTACAAAACCAATTCAAGATGCTGAAACAGCTACTGAAGTTAGCTTTGAAATATCTCGAATAATAGCGAAAACTTGAGATGGTGAGTTTGTTAAGCAGTGTTTAGATATCGCCGCAAAAAAAATGAGTGCGAAAGATGCAAAGAGGTTTGAGAAAATTCAACTAAATCGGATGACTGTTCAAAGAAGACTTACCACATTAGCAGCTAATATAGAAGAGCAATTAGCTACGAAATCGAAAAGTTTTGAGTATTTTTCTATAGCACTCGACGAATCTACAGATATAAGTTCCACTGCTCAACTCTTCATATTTTTATGAGGTGTAACGCAAAATTTTGAAGTGAGTGAAGAACTGATTGGTATAGGTTTGACAAGTCAAACCAAGGGGAGTGACATGCTCAAAGCTTTTCTGGAAAAATGTTCTATAATGGATTTAGATTTAACGAAATTATCTGGAATTACGACTGACGGAGCACCTTCAATGGTTGGAAATAAATCTGGGATAATAACTATATTAAAAGAGTATTTACAAACTAAAAACATAGACACCAAGGAATTAATGCAGTTTCATTGTATTATACATCAAGAGGCCCTCTGTTCAAAATTATTGGGATTTGAAAATGTGATGAAAGATGAAAGTGTAGCATATACTGTAAACTTTATAAAATCACCAAATCACAATCACCGACAATTCACACAATGTCTCGAGGATATTGAAAGCGAATATGGTGATCTCCAGTTTCACACTGAAGTAAGGTGGCTAAGTCGTGTGTTGTCACTAGAGCGGTTTCTTAACTTGATTGAAGAAATCAAAATATTGCTGGCGGAAAAGAAAAAGGACGTCTCCGAACTCGACAACCCTGATTGGCTGTGTGACTTAGCGTTTCTTGTAGACATCACAAATCACTTGAATGTCTTAAATACGCGACTCCAAGGCAAAGATCAATTGATTTCGCAGTTATACTCTCATGTTTCGTCCTTTCAATGCAAATTGAGTCTTTTCAGGACACAAATCAATTCAGCCAATTACAGCCATTTTCCGAACTACAAAAAAATTATGGAGAAATTCAATAAAACTGATGTCAATTTCGCTTATGTTGAAAAAATTGATATTTTAATACAAGCTTTTCATGATCGTTTTCTAGACTTCAAAAAAGTTAAACCTCCATTAGACATTTTCAGCAATCTTTTCAACATTTCACCCGAAAATACACCGGAATCAATACAGCTGGAATTGATAGACATGCAAAGTGATGATAATTTACGAAACAAGTTACCCATCAACGGCTAGCGTTGCCATACGGCAACGATAGCAATTGTTAGTCTTAGTAGCTCCATCTAACAGCCAATATCATAATGATGAGCCAGAGCCTAGTTTTCTGCTTTTAGAATAGTTGCCGAACTGACGCGTGTATATTGTTTTCACGTGGTGTTCTGTTGTTCTGTGGTACACGTGATTAAAAATATTGTTTCTATATTCGAGAACAACGATGGACTTCAGGTTAGAGTAAGTATATAAACAATTATAAAATATTGACTAAAATAAATAATTCCTGAATAAACTTATCGTAAAGATGTGTTTTGAGGTTAGGATATATTGTTTCATGCAGAAAGATTTATTAGTCTAGTAAAATTAGATCGAATAGGTAGGTGTTGCCGTACGGCAACGCTAGCCACCTATGGGTGCAAATGTTTATGCATTTCATTTTTATTTCTAGACGAGGTTTTTCGTTGGAAGAAGCGATAAATATGGCTTACAATGACGAAATTGATCCCGTGCAAATCTATATCGAGCCACCCGAAGCGAACGTTCTCACAGACGAAGATTCAGGAGAAGAGGATGAGGGCGCCTTACTGGATAACCTGAATAGACAACAACTACGTTCACAAGTTGAAATTGTCTTACCTGATAATGATAGAATAGATGGTACCCAAGAAAAAGTTGTCAATGAAAACTTGACTGAACGACCGCAAATTGCATACGAATTTACAAGACCTGGTAAAAACAAAATTACCTGGGGAAGTGGTGATATCGTTCCAAGAACTAGAGATTTTCCAGAACCGAATTACCTCAGATTTCGAGACCTTACATTTGTGGAAATTTTCGAAAAGTTCATTGATGACAATATCATAAAGTATCTTGTGGAAGAGTCGACCAGATATGCTCTTTTTTTAAATGAAGCCGATCCGAAAATTTCGCCAGAAGAAATGAAAAGTTTCATTGCAATTTTATACCTGACAGGATATTGCGAGCTACCGGGACGTGATTATTATTGGGATTCACGAGTCGATATGAACAATCGTATGGTAAGCCAAGCAATGAGACGAGATAGGTTTAGACAAATATTGAAGTACCTACATTGCGCTGACAACACAAAGCCAGTTCCAAATGACAAAATGTGGAAGCTTCGGCCGCTGATGGACAAGGTCAAAGCTAATTTTTTGGGAAACTGGGTAGCAGAAAAATATTTGGATTTTGATGAATCCATGATAAAATACTTTGGCCGGCACTCCTGCAAGCAATTCATCCGCGGTAAGCCTATACGTTTCGGCTATAAAATGTGGTGCCTAAATACGCCGTCGGGCTACTTACTAAACTTTGACCTTTATCAGGGAAAGAATCCTTATGGTAATCCCTTGTACGAGAATGAATTTGGAAAATGCATAGCACCACTAATAAACATGATCGATGAATTCTCTGAGCCAATGCGTAAGTTACCATTTAGTTTCTACTTCGATAATTTGTTTACGGGCTTCAATGTTTTGCACTACCTAAAAACAAGGGGATTTGATGGTACAGGTACTATCAGGGACAACCGTTTACCCCAGTCTTGCCCATTGCCTTCCAAAACTGCTTTTAAAAAGAACAGAAAAAGAGGCGAATATACATCGGCGTTGGACAAAGAAGATGGCATTATTGTAGTGAAGTGGTTAGATAATGCTCCAGTTTCAGCAGCATCTACTTGTCACGGAATTTCACCAATTTCGCAGGTGAAACGCTATTCTCAGTCTGAGAAAAAAATAATACAGATAAATAGACCCTCTATTATAACAGAATATAACCGTTTCATGGGTGGAACCGATTTATTAGACGAAAATATGAATAGATATCGCATCAGCATTAGAAGAAAAAAGTGGTGGTGGGCTATATTTACCTGGCTGTTAGATGCCTCAATGACCAACGCATGGGATATCACACGCAAGGCAAAATCAATCAATGTTTCACAATTGGAATATAGAAGAGAGATTGTGCAAACCTACTTGACTAGTTATAGAGTTGCACCAAGAGGAGCAGGAAGACAGTCGACTTCCAAGTCAAGCGTAACGTTACACCGTATATCCGATGATGTTAGGTATGACGGTAGAGACCATTTATTGATTTCCAATCCCGACAAGAAACGAAGAAGATGTGCAGGAGAAGGCTGTTCGTCAATCGTGAGAACAATTTGTAAAAAATGTAACATAGGTTTATGTTTAGAATGTAATTTGATGTTTCATAACAAATAAAGAAACTTGATCCTGTATTTGGCTAGCGTTGCCATATGGCAACGCATATTTTTATAGAGAAAAACACATTTTTTTTTGCAAAATTTACTTTTTATGTATAAAAACATGTTTATGAATAAAACTCTTGGATATGAACACTTTTTGTCCAAAAAAAAAATTCCGCCGTTTAAGGGTTAATGAAGGTAATTTACTCAACTTTTACCGTTGCGTTGACAAAACCGCTTATAAAGAGTTGCGAATAAATGCATTGAAATGCGCAAGATTATTTGGATCGACGTATATTTGTGAGCAAACGCTTTCAGTGATGAAACTTAACAAAACAAAAAATCGAAACCGTCTGGCAAATGAAAATCTGGAAGCAATTTTACGTGTGGCGACAAGTAATGTGGAGCCAAACATAAACAAAATTGTTAGGTCAATGCAATGTCATGCATCAAAATAATAAAACATGAAATATTACATTGTAATGATTAGATTACATTACGATTACATAATTACAACAAACATTTTTGAATGTTCGTTTATTTTTATCATTTGCAGTAATTCATACTATTTAAAAATAAAAATATTTATGCTAATAAGTATTCTTTGTAGTGGCCCGTCCTTGGCTTATAATTTTCCCGAGTGGCGCCTGTTCCCTATAAGTTTGTGGATCCCTGCTCTAAAGGAATTGTTGCTATGTGTCCTGTAAAGCCGAAGAAACAAGCGATCATTTTCTTGGAAGTGCTCCTTGCACGAACAACTTTTGTGGGGTTCGGTTCGAGTTGGAACACCCATACAGTAGATTGTTACTCATACGGATATATCCATGTTTCGTCACCTGTGACGATGTTGTATACGGATTTTGCGGTTCCTACGTCGAATTTACGCATGTCTTTACACCAACTGACACGAGCTGCTTTCTGTGCTTCGGTCAAGTTATGTGGACCCATCTTGAACATACTTTTTTTACAAATAAATGTTCGTGCAAAATCGAATGAATTGCAGTCTGCGATATGCCAAGAGATGCCTCTACCTCACTGTAAGTCACATGTCGATCGTGTTCTATCATTTTCCGCACAGCATCGATGTTTTTTGGAATCACAACAGTTTTAGGTCGACCTTTACGTGATTCATCACTCACATGACCAAATTCTGCAAACCAATTGTAAACTGTCTTCTCTGATTGTGCTTCATTACAAAAAGTTGACCGAAGCGATATAATGCATTCTTGTGGAGTTAGGCCTTTTTCATAATCGTAAAATATCATCCAACGAAAACTTTCACGAGTAATCTCCATTATTTTACAAACTCACTGTCTTAAAACTGTCACTGTCAACAAACTACTGACTTACTTTCTAAGCTATCGCGCATTTCTCATTAACAAATGTCAAACTTTAAGAATATAGTGATTATATATGTCAAAAGCACCATCTAGTGGTCGATTGTAAAAATATAAAAGGTGTCCTTCGTATATTAATGAAGTGAAACAATTATAACTATTAGCTTCATTTCCACTTTAAACTGATTTGTATGACTTCATGCATCAAACCATATCTTTAATACCTACAACTGATTATTATTAATAATAATAATAAATATTAAAATATCAACTTCTTGAGAAGATATATAAAAAAATATTATCTTTGGTTTTATACTGTTGTTGCTTTAATAATAAATACTTACGTTCTCGAAAAATAACGTTAATATAAAGATTCATTATCAAATAAAAGGGCATATCTTCAATGGAGTAGAAGTCGATGTCTCATTGTAAACACCTGGCATGAAACAGCTCTATGTACTTACAAAGCATCAATAACTTGGTAATAATGATATAACAGAACTATCAAGAGTATTAACACCAGGCAGACGTAATTGTTTTTAGGTACTTGCTTACTCTATTCTTCCTATACAATTTCATTTCCAGTCTTTTTTGCATTGCAGCCAGAGCTGTCATATCAATTTGATTGTATATAATAACTTGGTCGCTTAATGATAGTGCGACGTTGCTTAGATGAAAAAGAGAAACAAAGAAGGAGAAGAAGAAGAAGGAAAAAAAGGAACAAGTCCCGCAAACGTTAAATAACTGTACCAGATAACTGGTCGATTATTTTTCACCAATGCTGCACGTCAGTAATACCCAGGTAGGTAGATATTTAGTAGTGTTTTCGTTTTGATATATTACCATTATTACTGTTATTATTGACTTGTGTTACTGTACATATTATTAAGTAAATCCCGTATTCGTAGTATGATGTAGAAAGTCTTAGAATAATACCATAACATGCAAAATCTGTTTCAGATACATTTCGTTGAAGTTGTGATTAATATACATATTTGGAATATTTCTCTAAACCGCAATAAAGAATTGTAATGACATTTTGAATATGCAAGGGATGTTCTGACGAATTCTAGTTACTAGAAACTACAGGATTTATAAAGAAAATAATTTTATTGTTTTTAAAAATAATTCCCTTTAGCTAAAACACCTTTGATCAGTCTTTGTAATTACTTCTCAAAACAGACAGCAAATTCTCCTTTCGGCAAGTCATCAAACTATCACTAACATTAAGTGACAACCATATCAGCGTTAGCAAATCTCTTATCGGCATCGAATACTAAATCATTAGTAGAGACCGGACACGAGAGGCCGGTGACTCTCGCCCACGGGCGTACTATTGAAGATTTGTATTTTTAAAGTTTTTAATTTTATTTATATAATTGGAAAACAAACGGATGGTGATCTATAAAATACAAAATACATTTTTATTTGTTCATTTTGTAGTTCAAGTTGAGTAAAGGAGTATTAATATTAACTACAATACTTTCTCTTCTGTAGAATTTGTTTCATTGAATGAAATACATCTTTGTAGATAGAAAACGTCCTTCCTACATCGCGACTGGTTATATATATATACTCAGAAATACTTCGAGAATGGTCATTTAAACATTTAATGAAAAAACTATCGAAATCCTCTGCATAGAAACTAGTAGCTTCTAACCATGTTCTCCATCTAGTTATTACTGGAGAGGCAGGCAGTGACAAAGATGTAAGTTTTTCCATGTAAAGAGCTACTCTCAATGGGGCTTTTCTGAAAACTTTTTAAAAGCGGATACAAGTCTATCAACTTCCGGTGTGTTTCTGATATAGTCACAGATTCTGTGTAATATCTAGCATATTAGGACATGTTTCCTTTAATAGTCTGCCTGTACTTAATTTATCTTTCGAAATATAAACTAATAAATAAAACAAATTATAAAAACCCCCGATTTACTGGTAATTGGCATGATTGGTTAAGATCACAAGGAAATAGAACAACAGTTGTTCCACCTATTGAAGCAGTAACACCAAGTAGAGCAACTTCTAATCAAGTTAATAGACCTCCTAGAGCTGGAACATCAAGAGACGATTTTGGAGATTTCGAAGAAGAGGAAGCTGCACAAGAAGATCCCTCAGATATTATACAAGATATTATATTGGTAATATTTTTGACGAAAGTATGCATATGGAACAAGATGTTATTGATCCAACCTCTGACCCTCATAGTAGTAGTGGTGGTGGGGGTGTTAGTAATGCTATCGGCAATATTGAAACTGCTACAAAATATTTGAATATACCGAGATCTGTTGGAATGAAAGATGTGACTTTAACATTCAAGAAATCAAGAATATTTTATACTTATGGTTATGCATCCCAGCAAATAACAACAAAGAAAACAGTAAATTCTGTAGATGTAGGGGATCTATTAGAATTATGTACACCTTTTAGTTGCTTACCAGCTGATATGTTAGGTTTCTATATTGATTTATCAGAATTTAAAATTTTAAATGGAACTGTCAAAGTTCTAAATACTAATATAACAGTTGTTCCACAAGTGCTTCGAACAGCATTTGATTTCGGTACAACATTAACTGGAACAGCGACATCTGAACATGTGTCTGTTGGTTGTTCTGGCATTGGTTTAAATAAGAAAGTATATAGTCGCCATGGAACATATAATAGTGATCCAGCATTTCCAATGAAACCTACTGGTGTAAATGATTTTAATGGAGAATTATTTATTAAAAAATTATATGGTTCTAGAGATTTTGACGCAAATCAATTAGGAATGAATTTAGGAATTCCTAGACATATTAATATGTATTTTGTACTTGTAAGTAATAGTAGTCGAGAGTTGCCAGCACCAAATACAGGCAAATATCAACGAAACATTTGTGGGTGGCCTGCTATTGATAAAATGTATAGTGGATGATGGAGTTTTATGCCAAAAATTGGAGAAATTGTATTAGATTATAATTACAAACCAGTTAATGGTGTCATTGCTATTAAACGACATTATTTGCCGTATCCTGTTGATACAGGTGACGTAGCTTGGGCAGAAACTAATGCTAATTTTATTGCCAGTAAATTGACAGTTAAAAATCAATATGATGCTACTCGTAAAGAAACTACACCAGCAGTTTTTCCTGATCAAAATAAAAAATCTTATATTAATGTAAATTATTATATGCTAGTATTGATCCTGTTAAAATGTATCATCCTCAAAATAGAAAACAACGAAATACAACTATCCCTCTACCTTATTTTGGTGTATTACCCGTCCCACAATTAAATCCTGCTACAGATACTACGCAATTTCAGATACTTCAGACGCTTCAGATATTGCAAATGACTCCGCTATTGTCAATTCCTCAGTTGTAGGAGCACTAAACAATAGGGTGTTATCATCTGCAAACATTATTGTTTTACACATGTGAAGAGTTGCGCATAAATCATTGACATGTATCAAAAACAATATTGGTCCTAACTTGGAACCTTGTGGAACTCCATACTTGACTAATGGTTCTCTAAAACTGCTTTGTATCATTACTACTTGTTCTCTTTCTGAAAGGTATGATCGGAATAATTTTAGAGATCTTCCCCTGATTCTGTAGTATTGTAATTTTTGTAGTAAGATCTCATGACGAACCCAGTCAAAAGCCTTAGATAAATTCAGTAGTGTTGCAAACATTTTCTGATACATGTCGAAACCATTTATAACGCCATCAACTAGTTCACAGAAAGCTTGGATTTTGTTGATTACAGAAGAGGGAAGCGTTATTAAAGTAATCTAGCAATCTGGTATTCGATAACTCAACAACTCTTCAATAAGATCCTGGATCGCTTCCATTCCCTTTTTTATATATATATCATCAACAGGAGAATTATTCAGATTCATAATGGTGGTAAACACTTCCGTTTCATTGGTATAATTTAAATAGAATGATTTATTTTGAAATTCGTTGATTTTTCTCAAAAAAAGGCTTGTGTCACGATATGTTGCCTGTATATTTCCTGTGATGATCTCAGGTGTGGTAGCGAGGATCCAGAGAATTATGTCTTTCAAGTTCCAGGCGGAGATGCTGACGTGAATTCGCTGTTGATGAAAATGAAGCAACGAATAATAGATTCACAAACTAAAATGGAGCAGAAAAGCCTGGAAACTTCTGGAAACTTAGCGAAAACTCTAGAACAAATGGAGCAGAAGAATCTGGACAGTGTGAAAAGTTTGGAACAGCGTTTAATAGATTCACAAGCACAGATGGAGGAAAGAAACCTAGAAACTGCTAGAATTCTCGAGAAAAATCTAGAAAAGAAATTACTGGAAAATTCTAGAACTTTCGAGAAAAATCTGGAACAAATGGAGCAAACTTTGGAATTGATGGACAAGAAGAATTCTGAAAATTCGAGAGCTTTGGAGAAAGTTCTAGAACAACGACTAGCGGAAAACTCAGAAGCGTTAAAGGAAGAGGTTATCATAGCTGTAGAAGACAAAATTGGAGAACATTCTAGACTTTTAGAAGAAATAATGACTCAGATGAAATTACCCGTTACCACGAGTCATTATAATTCCTCAGGAGGTATTTCCACCGGCTCTATTCTATCCTCTATTATAAATAATCATTGAGTCGAAAACCATTACAACATCGGAATTATATTTTGTATAACATAATTTATAAAATATTATTATTATGTATATATTTATTTTTTAGATTATTGAATGTGTTTTGTTTCAGGCTAAAGTTGTTATTTCTTTAATTTATATTAGAATTAAGAAAAAACTATGAATAAAAAAATTATTTTGTGTATTTTATACTGGTCATTATTTATTTTTAGATTAAAAATTTGTATAATTCGCCGAGTCTATAAAAAATCAATTTGTTGTGGTTCCATTTTATTCATTTGAGTGATTTTATTAATTACTTCAGGTTATTTGTCCCATCCCATTAGACTAGTATGGTCGTTTATAGATTTCTGGAAATAATGAGTTTAACAAACAAAAAGTATTAAAAATAAAAAATTTTAATCTCAATAATTTTATTTTAAAAATATGACTAGCAAAAATATATATATATATGAGGGGGTATTGATATATAGTTAAGCCTTGAAAATTTCTAATAGACAAAAGTAAATATTGTGGTTGTTTTACAGTTACAACTATGATGTTTAATAAATAAGTGGTCAAAGTTAGATACCGACAAGTTGAATGGTTATAAAATTGTAAACTTTTGAAAACGGCATATCAGACTAATAGCTAGATTTGGAAGAAAACGCGTCAGTTATTAAGTATTATTAACTTTTGAAAAAGTTATCAGGCAAATAGTTTTTTTTTGATATTTTAGAAACCTTGAGTGATTAGGTAGATTAGGTAGTGGACCAATCCGGAGCGATATTGGTAAATATTTCATATAAAAGCCGAAAAACTCCAATAATTTATCAATTAATATATAGATATATATATATATATATATATATATATATATATATATATATGGAGTTTTTCGGTTTTTATATGAAATATTTACCAATATCGCTTCGGGTTGGTCCACTCTAGTGATTAGGGTCCCTTTTTCCATATTCACGATAAACCGCGAACACATTCGCTTCCGAAACGTGATATTTGGTCGTCCATTTAAAAACCTGTAGGTAACTTTGTTAGTGTTGTCAAATATCAAAAATCTTGGTGATCCCAGCGCCCTCTATAGAAAAGTCACGGTACCCTCAAATCTTATTCATCGATGATCATAAATAATGTAACTCAAATATGCCAAGCGCATATTTTGCATATTATATACATTTTTTTTAAATATTTGCATATATCCTTAATAAATAGTGTGTAATATAAATTGTGCATAATCGAAAGAATTTTGAATGATGTAGATCCTTGGCAGGCGTTTCAAGAATTCAAGATAAGCAATTTTATAAATCTTCCATTATGAAGTAATTTATTTTATTATGAGGTACAAGAGTATGGGCATTCCCAATCTTAAATTCCGAGAATTCAAAATAAACTGTTAACACTGGTTTTATTATACCTATATTTACATAAGTAGGTAAATAATAAATTGATTTCTGAATTTTATTTCTAAGTGTGCTTCGGAAGGGATAACATCGATTTGTGTTTTGTAGTGTTGTGGCATTTTATTTATATTTATTAGTAAAATACTCAATGTCAGTAGAGCGTCAGTGTCGGTTAAGCCATACAAAGAACTACGTAAGGATATGAGAAAAGTCTGTTCTGCGTGCGTTAAAATTGTTGAATATTCAATATAGAGGGTGGTGTGAAATCGGTAGATATCTGTTATTTTTTGAGATACAAAAAAAGTTAAAGTGAAGTTACGTTATTTTTGAGGAACATACACAATGAAACTATAAATGTACAGGGTATTTCAGTTTTGCCCTGTCAGTATTAACTGTGTTTTTTAACAATGTTTCTAACCAATTTCCAAAAAGCTAAACGAACCAGACATCTTTAACCGAGACCTATGTTGACCTCAAATATTCTCTTGTCAAAACTACGTAATCAAAACTTTTTTTCTCCAGAAGTATTGCAAATTCAGGTAGAACAACACTACGAAGAAACGACGTAAGTTCCTTGTATTCGTAGGTAATTGAGGAAATTAAAGCTAAAATTAAGAACAAACATTTTTACATATTGCTGTGGATTTTTCCCCATAAAAATATTAAAATATAATTATAAATGTATGTACTGTAATTTTGAACGCAAGTGTATATTTTTGAAATTATTTGTTGTGTAAAAAACTGGTTTTACATTCAAGCCTGCGCGCTTGATTTGACCTTAAGACAGACACTAGTTAACTGTGAGATAAGAAAGACGTGTTTATAAAAAGATTTATCTTTATCTTTTTAAAGTAACTTCGGGTTATTTTTGATTTAATTAGTGGTTGGTGTTGTTTAATTCATTACCGATATTTTTTACGAGTATGTAATCTCGTAATTTTTGATATTTTATAGCTTTCTTATCCACGTGTCTCGAATATATATATATATATATATATATATATATATATATATATATATATATTTTACGTAAGTAATATATTTTTTAAAAGATATCTTTTTATATTGAATGAATTGAATATTGTATTCTTCTATTGTATTAACATTGATTTATTGAGATTTAGTCTTAGTTATTTGATATAGATAACAAAGAAGGTTTTTAACATTTCTAGTAAAAAATCTGTAAATGTAAAGTTTAGTACGTTGGGACTTCAAGGGCAATTTTTCTAAGACATGTTTGTGCGCAAGTTATTTTAGTGTTTGCTTCGAGCTGTCAAGATCGTTTATTTATTTTGTTCTCTTGGGAGAAATTAGAAATTTTCGCGGTAATTTATTATTTTTAATTTTGTTCGATGTCATAAGGTTTTTTGAACGCATGCTGCGGTCATTTCCGTGCGTTATTTTTAACTTTATAATATTGTTAAATGATGCAATATTAATCTTTATACTCTATAAAGATTATTGTTTTTAATTTTTTTTTTATTTTTGTATTAAAGTTTCATTTAAATTTTATTGTGATTATTATTTAACCTTGCTTCAAGAAAACGAGTAACTTAATAGCTATTTATGTAACCAGTTATGAAATGGGTTATTCTGTGTAACGAAATGGAATGTTTGCAGGACGAGCGAGCGTAGCGAGCGAGATTCTGCAAAATGACATGAGTTACACAAAATAACATTTCATAACGTGTTTCATACAAGATTTTATCTAATTTTGACCAAAACATAGATTTATAATTTTCCAGTTGATCTGACATTAAACGTCATAAGTCGTATTAAATAATTAGTGACAGTTTTCATGCTATTGATAATAATTCATTTGACTTGACAGGTGTTTGTTAATTTAAGTATAAGTATTTACTTTTATTAGCTAAATATTTCGGTGCATTGTACGAGTAAAAATGTCGGATTCAGATTCAGGTGGACTACCAAGCGATATAGAAGAGGCTGCACAAAGTGCATTATCGACTGTGATTCCACAAAAGTCGAAAGCCCAGTACGATTTGGCTTATGAAAAATTTGGGAAGTGGCTTAAAGACAAAAAAATTAAATGTGTTAATGAGAAGGTTTTATTAGCCTATTTCGAGGGAAGAAAGAATCAAAAAGCTTCAACACTCTGGACTCTTTATTCCATGTTACGAAGTGAATTGTCTTTGAAGAAGAATATTGATATTGCAAAATATGCCAGTTTACATGCATTTCTAAAGAGGCAGTCAGAGGGATACCATGCAAAAAAAGTCTAATATTTTGTCAAAGGAAAACGTCTCCCGGTTTATGACAGAAGCTGAGGATAAAACATATTTAATGACAAAGGTCGCATGGATCGTTGGAATAGCTGGTGCTTATCGAAAAAGTGAGCTAACTTTTCTACGTGTGGGGGATATTTTAGACGAGTTTTCTCATTTTGTAATAAAAATCCCTAATACAAAGACAAAAGTAACGCGCGAGTTTGTGATCACAGAAGGAAATATTGAAGGGCAAAATTTTCTTGATCTTATTAGAAAATATATTTCTTTGCGTCCACAAAACGTTAATCACGATAGGTTTCTCGTCAAATATAATAATGGTACATGCGGGGCACAGCCAGTTGGCATTAATACAATCGGTAATCTACCGAAAAGAATTGCTCAGTTTTTGAAACTACCAAATCCCTTCTTATTTACCGGACACTGCTTCAGAAGGTCATCGGCTACCTTTTTGGCAGATTCTGGTGCGGATATTTTAAAGGTTAAACGACATGGAGGCTGGAAGTCCAATATTGTAGCCGAGGGCTATGTAGAGAATTCTGTAGAAAATAAGAAAAGGATTGCCAATGATATTCAAGCTCAAATGCACATTCCGTTTTGCATCATAACATCAGAGTACCTGCCATGAATTCTACGTGTGCAGGAATTAACCCCACCAATTGTTCACATTGTGTCATAAATGTTTATAATGCATAAAATAAAAATTTAACCAGTTTGTGTCATTTAACGTTCCCCTTTATTAACTTGAGATGAAATGATTTTTTCAAAATATTTCGTAACTAGTGATGAAATGAACTTTTCAACACTAGTTACGAAATATTTTACTTTTCGTAACTAGTTACGAAAAGTAAACCGTTTCCTAACGTCATACAGTTTTTAAAAGTGTCACTTTATGTGTCAAAATTAGATAAAGATATTTTAATAACTTTTCTCAAACGAATTTTGAGTGGCGTCCAACTAAAACTAACTTAAGTTTTTCCACGTTTCCGAGTGGAACCCTGAGAGGAAAGCAGTCCCATTTTGGAAATAAACCGACTGACTATCCTAGCTGGATAGATTTGTCGTGAATGGTGGTAAATTAATTATCAAAACCACAGTTCATTGCAATATATATTGATGTAAGCACCGATTCAAAAGGACGTTGTATTCCTCATTTATTGAGTGGCGTTCTTAGGGACGAAATTCTGTCATAATCTTAACATATTGCTTTTAAAGAGTTATAAAAAACAAATGCACTCACAGTGGCCAGATTTGTTCAAGAGGAACCACCAGCATTTTTTCTTCCTACGCCTGTTCCTGGAAATAATTTTTTGCTCATTCATTGTCAGATATAGCACCGTGCGTAATAAAGCTGGACAAAATTTGAAAATTTTTTATCCGAACTTGATATATGTGTTGTTCATGCTTTAAATAGGGTTGCTGAAGAGATTAGGCAGCATTTTCCTCTTGTTAATAGTTTAATTTCCAACGTGAAGAAAGTCATCCTTAAAGCGTCTATAAGGGTTCAGTTCTATAAAGAAAAACTGCCAAACACACCTCTTCCGCTTCAACCTATTATTACAAGATGGGCCACTTGGTTGGAAGCCACTTTTTTTATTGCACGAATTTCTGTCAACTAAAAATCTAATTTCAGAATGATCTGAAGAAACTTCCCAATCTCTCACTATTGATAAGCAATTATTTGAAGACAAAGAAATAAAACAACAACTTTCGTTTATAAAAACCAATTATAGCTTTTTTTCTAAAACAATAACACAAATGGAGGAATCTAATTTGCCATTAACCCGAGAGAACTAGTGAAACAATCTGTTGCAGCTTTTCAAAATGTCACAGGCAAAATGAAGGGCAAAATTTTTAAAAAATTAAAAAACATGATGGAAAAAATTTTAAAAAAAATTTTAAATTTTCATTACTATTTTCAACTTATTTAATTATTCAATTTATCTCGATTAGAAGCGAACACAGCAATATGTTATTTTAAGTCAATTGCAATAAAAATCGGATATGCTTCATTGCAACTTCAGAAATCTTTTACAAATGAAACAGACATGTAAAATACACATCTGTAACTGTAAACATGGACAACACACCTCGTATTTTCCAGATTTTTACTTCTGCTTAAGACATATGTTTCTGCTATTACTATTAAGCGTCGTCAGTTAAGCTAGTGAAGTAATTCAAAAGCTTAAATTGCCTATAAGGTATAGTAAATTTCGTCCTATCAAGTAGCACCATATAAAATAGTGACAACTGACGGACGAAAGAGACTATGCCGAAAATGGCAACCCTGGTGCTACCTGATAGGACGAAATTTGCTATACCTTATAGGCGATTTAAGCTTTTAAATTACTTCACTAGCTTAACTGACGACGCTTAATAGTAATAGCAGAAACATATGTCTTAAGCAGAAGTAAAAAGCTGGAAAATACGAGGTGTGTTGTCCATGTTTACAGTTACAGATATGTATTTTACATGTCTGTTTCATTTGTAACAAATGCGTAATACGTGCTTAACGTATTGATATACTTAAACTTTTTTTTGTATATTTACTGCCATCTGGCATCGTGTTAATGGACTTACACCTATATGCGTATTTTCTTCCCTTCTGTACCGGCTTAGCCGGTCAAGGGAAGTGTTGCCATTTTCGGCATAGTCTCTTTCGTCCATCAGATGTCACTATTTTATATGGTGCTACCTGATAGGACGAAATTTGCTATACCTAATAGGCGATTTAAACTTTTAAATTACTTCACTAGCTTAACTGACGACGCTTAATAGTAATAGCAGAAACATATTGTAGTGGTTTTTTCCGGGAAGAATAATTTTAAAAACAATTACTATTTATGTATAATTTAATTACAGGTTTATATTTAGTAATTTGCAATATTTTATTTAAAATTTATATTGGCGTGTGTTTTGGATTCAGACTGTATATTGTTCGAAGATTGATTTGATTTACGTTGTGGTCTTTTACCGGGCGTGATATCGTTTGTAGCTTGATTTATTTTTGATTTGGGGACGAAGGTTATCTTTTCCCGCTAGAGATCGATGTTCATTCAGATGAGTTGCACGTGTTAATATTAAATAAGGACTTTCTCTTTATTTAAAAAGTTTATAGTTTCGGTTGATGTTAGTTGTGGTTTATTGATGTGTTTAAAATAATTTTCGAGTTATTACGAGTATTTTACTTGTAATTTTTATTTGAAATATGCGATTCATCTGAATATCTCTCATTAAGTTTTTTTTTGTATGTGCTACGATTACATTAATTAATGTAAGTAGGTTTTTTTGTAATTTAATTTCATTTGATTTTATTCTTGATGTAAATTTCATGATTTTGAGCTCATTAGTTAAGTGAATATATATATTTTTAGTAGATGAAGAGCAAGGAAAATTTTCATAGTTTTTATGAAGGGTTTGTTTTCTTTATTCAGGTATAAGACATTTATTGATATAAGGTTTTGGAGGGAGAATTCATATTCATGTTGAAGTGCGCATGATTGGTTTTCAGACACGCGTATTGCAGATTGTATCTGTTTGACGTTTGATTTTGGGGGTTAACGTAAATAATTATAAAATTGAAAGTTTTCTATGCTATTTAATTAGATTATTTTGCTCGCGATTAATTGGAGGTTTTCATTACGTGCGTGTTATTTATCTCGTAATATTTTTCCTCCTGCTTCTTCTGTTTGTTTGCAATTAGCGATCTTAATATTTAATTAAGATATTTTTTTTTGTTTTTTTTTAAATAAATATTTTTGGCAAAGTGTTTGTTTTAATGCTTGTATATTTTTGTTTTTCTGTCCACGTTCTTAAATGAACCTGAGACGTTAAGGGACTCTATTAAAAGAAATAAAGTCTCCGAAGAGCAGCTCGGACTCATTGTGGTGCATTGTGGACTATCTTCAACGAGATCCAACAATACACAGCAATATGTCTTAAGCAGAAGTAAAAAGCTGGAAAATACGAGGTATGTTGTCCATGTTTACAGTTACAGATGTGTATTTTACATGTCTGTTTCATTTGTAACAAATGCGTAACACGTGCTTAACGTATTGATATACTTAAACCTTTTTTGTATATTCAGAAATCTTATCATCTTTAAATTAAAGCTAAATCGCATTGCGCGACGTTCAATACCTTCAGCTTTAATTCATTAAACATCAAAAAGTAAAAATAGAAGATGATGTATTCTTGTAATCAAATCAGAAGAAACTATTTATAAGTGGGAAAAATTTTGTTACATTCCAACAGGTTGTCCAGTGCATATAGTAAGCAAGTTATTCTTAAATGGAATTTCATCTAATAGAGGCCCATTATGTAAGATTATTATAAGTATTATTGTCATGCCGGCTTTTAATATCCGCGAAACTTTCCTTTTTTACCAGTTCCGCGTAACCGACGTTAATAACTTGACAGAGGTATTCGCGTTTATAATTATTAAATTCTGTACTTTTGCCACATTAACTACCATTTAATTGGAAACTGTTTAATGGTGCACGTTCGTTGTGTAATTTTCAATAGGCAAGTGAAATTACTGACACTTTCAAATACAGGCCTAATAGGAAATAATTTACAATAATTTAAATGCATAATGTTAGTTTATTTGCGTTGTTTCTTCTAAATAACTGATTTTCTAACTTTCGAATGATTCTATTCGTCTATTTTATAATCTTTAAATTAAGGTACTGGTATTAGTCTTGGAATCATAGCAATGTAAATGTACCACATCACTCTGTTTAATTCAACGCTACAGGTACCATTCATCTGAATATTACATAAAAAGTGATTATAAGAATGTTAGATTCATCCTAGCCTACTATCTAAATAAATGACCGTTTTCTTCACCTTTAGATGTCGCTAGTCAAACAAATTTACATTGTACACAACTATGTACAATTTTCATTTTATTTTATCGTTGATTGACGAAGGCCATACTTGTTGAAACTTATAAGGATATGAAATAAGTACTAAACTTCTAGTTTCAAAAATTTAATTTTAAATCCACTATAACATTGTTTTGTCATACAATGGCTTCATCAGGTGGATGAAACACTAAATATTTAAAATATTTATGTACAAATTATTGAGAAAAATGGTGGTGGAAACATTTTTACAATCTTAAATTTAAAAGAGGGAAGTTGTTTAAATCTAATTGGTCATTTAAAGCTAATCCTAAACTAACAAGTTAATTTAAAAAAGGTATATAACCCCTTACCACAATTATTAGTCGTATCCTAAATACATATTTCGACAACTAAGTTGTCATCATCAGTAGGTAAAAACTACTAATTAAAAGTCGCACATGGGCACAGTAAAGTAAGTAGTCTTTACAGGGTTGCAGTGTATAGTAGTTGTGCGGAAGAGTTTTTCTTTACTTTACTGTGCCCATGTGCGACTTTTAATTAGTAGTTTTTACCTACTGATGATGACAACTTAGTTGTCGAAATACGTATTTAGGATACGACTAATAATTGTGGTAAGGGGTTATATACCTTTTTTAAAATTTTTATTTAACCACAGTCTCCATTGAAAGAATTTTAACAGTTAAGTTTTTACTTTTTTCTCGAATATGTAAAATTTTGAAATCTATATTAAATCTATGATTAATTTCTAAACAATGATTTGCGAAAGTTGAATCTGTTTTCTTTTCTTTATGAACTTCTCTTGTGTTCTTTTATCTACCTTACATCAGAGAAAGAACAGATCGAATCGGACGTATTTTGAAGAAACACAACATAAAAACCATCTACGCGACGAACAGGAAGATCACACAAGCTATCGGCAGCCCCAAGGACAGAATACAGTTAGAAGATCAAGGAGTTTACGAAATACCATGCAGTTCTTGCGACAAAACTTACCTGGGCCAAACGAACACAGGACACACAATCAACTTCGAGAACAGAACAGAAATCATCGCGAAATCGGAACATTACTACACACGCATAATATGAGAAGCAATAGAATAAGAAAAACGACCAGGTAATTTAAACAGAGATGACGGACGAAGATTGCCGAATACATGGAAAACAGGTCTCATGAACACACAAGCACCAAAGGCTAATACAGTGGGCACAATTCATACGAACCGCAACCTAAATACTACACAGCCAGAATCAATACACACGACCGGCCCGACTACACGAGCGATGTCGCGCAGACGCCAGCAAGTATAAATAGAGCCAACACAACGAGCTTCCTTCATTCCACATCAGTAGATAAGCTATGGGGATTCTGGCGCAAAATCCCATGTATTTTCTTATGGAGGTTCATTTTGCATTTTTGGGGGCGAGTCGTCAATGCGCATGCGCCAACCCCAACTCCTACAATATATTCACTTATGGTGGGGAAGGTAAGAAGGGGGGTGAAATTATGATTTTATGTGGGGGTGAGTTTTACATAAGGATGAGGTAGGTGATCGGAAGCTCATGGTGGTTAACGTAGTCCGTGTATCTAAGCAAATGTGATTATGAAAGCCTAATTTGCGCCTACCTGGATCTGCCAGCAGCCCTTTTCTTACCCGAACTGTTTAATTCGAGTAGTAAGTGTAATTTTTTCGCTTCTTTGACATAGGTGAGACCAACCTCGTCTAGGCTGACCTAGCTCATATTTTTTTACGGGATTGAAGAAATCAAAGAAAAACATTTTTTTTTAATTTTATTTATATTTATTTTATTTCTCAATGAACTGGTGGAACATAATAAATATACTATCCTATTATAATTAATAAAAATGTTTTTCTTTGTTTTCCTCAATCCTCAATATGAGCTAGACCAGGCTAAACGAGGTTGGTCTCCCCTATCTCAAAGAAACGAAAAAATTACACTTACTACTCGAGTTAAACAGTTCAGGTAAGAAACTGGTTGCTGACAGATCCAAGTAGGTGTTAATTAAGTTTTCTTAATCACATTTGCTTAGATACACGGACTATTTTAACCATCATGAGCTTCCGATCACTTAACTCATCCCTATGTAAAACTCACCCCCACATAAAATCATAATTTCAGCCCCCTTATTACCCTCCCCACCATAAGGGAATATATTATAGAAGTTGGAGTTGGCGTATGCGCACTGACGCCTCACCCCCAAAAATGCAAAATGAACCTGCATAAGAAAATACATGGGATTGCGCCAGAACCGTCGTAGCTTATCTACTCACATATAGCGCTCCGAGAACTATCTCCCGAAGATGGCAGCAGCCAGTCTTCCGAAAGCTCGAGCAGAAACTAGTCCGTTCACGGACCTCTCAACGCGGGTCAGTTCCAGAAATTCAGACAACGCATATCTACTATATACAGACTGTCCCGTAAAAAAACGCCAACATTCATAATTCCGTTATTTATTGTCCGGTTTTATTTAAACAAAAAGTAAATTTAATAGCATCAAAAACACTATAAGATAGCAGTGTTTTATTTGTTTTCAATTGTTTTCATTAATGTCAAACGACAGTCAAGTTTTTTATTTTAAATGGCAACATATATATTTTTGGCTATATTCGGATTGTATTTTTTTTTCTGAATTCAACGATGTATAACATGTTTATTTTTGATAAACATTTATTGCAAAAAAAAACTTTATAAATTTCATCTTTGTCTTCCATTATTTATAAATATTCGAATGTGTCATGAAACATTTGAAATGTAAGTATTATAAATATTATTATAAGAAACAAAACACTTTACAATAAATCTCCTAATAATAAAAAATAAAAAAAAAACTTTATAAATTTCATCTTTCATTATAGTAGACTTGGCCCAGTCCACTAGCATTATGTCAATGTGCCTTAAGTGTCAGTTTGACTTTATTAAGTTTTCTGTATTATCCTGTTTGAACGTTTTGCCGCAACAAAAAGCGTATTTTCGTTAAAAATGAGTAACAATGAATTAACGGACATGTTACAAGTGTTCTTTGAATGTAATAAAAATCGCCTTCAAGCAGTTCGTCGGTACAGTGCTCGTTTTCCGGACAGAGAAGTTCCAGGTTCGAAAATATTTCAGAGAATTGAAAAGAATTTAAGAAATTATGGATCATGGATTATGGATCAATTATGTTGATGGATTCTTGGATTTTCGGCTTGTTAAATAAGTAATGAGTCAGTTAACGTTTCGACAACGATTTATTACATATCGGCGATCGTGTCTTCATCAGAACATTTTTTTACATATATTGTAATAAAAATATTCTTCTGTTCTTCATATTGGCGAGTCTGGTGTGTAACTTCATATATTTCTTGAATTCGTTAGTTAGTATGTTGTCTTGGATGGTTGTAATTGCTAAATTTTCATCCTTAGCCATTGTAGAGAGAGATGTCTATTTCTTAGCCTTTTAATTGATATATTAATGTTGATGGATTCTTGGATTTTCTCTCTCTACAATGGCTAAGGATGAAAATTTAGCAATTACAACCAAGACAACATAATAACTAACGAATTCAAGAAATATATGAAGTTACACACCAGACTCGCCAATATGAAGAACAGAAGAATATTTTTATTACAATATATGTAAAAAAATGTTCTGATGAAGACACGATCGCCGATATGTAATAAATAGTTGTCGAAACGTTAACTGACTCATTACTTATTTAACAAAGAAGCCGAAAATCCAAGAATCCATCAACATTAATATATATATATATATATATTGTTGTGATGCATGTTATCCATATAGAGCTGCATCTAAAATAGGAAGAATAAGACATACAAAGTGAAAAAGGGTTATAATATAATGGTTATATAAATAATATTATTAAGTCTTAGTAGTATCGAAGTGCATATGTATTTTTATAACGATCATTTCATTCTTTAAATTTCTATATACATTTTCCTTTCATTATTTAATTTTATTATATCATATTCAAATTTTCAAATATTAGCGCGAAAAACATATTCAAATCCATATGCAACTTTGTATTATATCGACACTAGTAAGACACGCCTACAAATTGACATCTCGCTAGGTTTACATTTATCATGCGCAGTATGCGATTTGTATCATTCAAATTTATCTTAACCTAACTTGGTAATTTATAATATAATTTTTAAAATCATTTAGATATTCTAAATTAATCAAATACTTTTTATATAAAATTGTTAAAAGGGTAAATCATCGAGATTATTGATATCAATAGATAGCGTGTTTGGTAATATTCAGACAAGTGCTGTCGAATTATTCGATCCTTGAATTTGAAAAATAAATAGACGCATCTTTTTAGACCAAGCCTTAGAAATCTTGTATAAAACACAAATTTAAATTATAAATTCAGCTAAAAGTGATAAAAAGTATCCAGAATATTAATTAACTCGATCGTCAAGTGAATTACTACAAGAATTTTCGGTAATAACGAACTTTCAAACAATATAGCACACAGACGTAGTTCCACCGAAAACGATAGAAAATCAGAAGAATTATATATAAGAATCCATCGCCGAACTTCAACAATATAGTCTAACGTACATCAACAACGATACCTGAAATTCTACAGCCAGAAACGAGCGCAGTGAGTAATTAGGCACCGAAGACGATGTCCGAGGAAAATCTTCGATAGCGTCTGCGTAAACAGCCACCTACACCGCCATCATTTTGTGCTGCACCCGAACATTTTTGGATCACCGAGGATCTTCCCAATTCACACAGACGATCTACAATCATACATCAGCATCATTATTATAACAGGTTTTCAGATAATATTTATTTTTTTTTCAAAAATTAAATTCTTTAAACTTTTATTTTATAATCTTCTCGAATTATTTACCTAATCTACCACGTCCTGTCATGATCTTTATATTTAATTAAACAACCTATTTATATCTTAGAGATAACAATAAAAGGGTACTCACCATAATTGTAATAAGAGTATTCACATTTATATACATATTATTTATTAGTTTAACACACATAACCTCTTTTCACATTAGTAACACCTTGTTGTTTATGCGTATATGCAGTTTCGTTAATATCACATTTGTAATACGTTATATTTTTACAGTTTCCTTTAATTTAATAAACATAATATTTTTAATTTTACATGAATCTTTTATTTGTTCATATTTATTTGTAGGAGTTATTATATTAAGCGTCAACATTAATATTATTCTCTTTTTTGGAAGCAACAACCTAAAACTCACAACGAGCCCGAGATCACCCACATTTAGTAAAGTTTTATTAAATATAGTTTCTTGCTTTCCGACTAGTTGGCTATTTGAGATAAAGATAGCGCAATCTGGGGTGAGATTTTATAAATTAAGGCGCCCGACTAATCTTTACAAATACATAATTTTATCTTACACTTTTATTTCATTAACATTTCATAATCTCACCTCAGCCCAGTAAAGGGGGACGTTATCAATTGTCGCCGACAACGTGGGCCTGTTGCTTCTTGTTGATAACTCATCTACAAAGTTAAATATTGCAAATAATTGATACTTTTCAAATTGTTTCATATATTATATAGACAAAAAGGTGTAGATTATTATTGACGTTGTGTGTACATGTTTTTCCTATTATAACAGCAGATTGTTACCTTTATTTCACTACATCGCAGACTTTGGAGGATTCTAGGACATATTAAAGGTTAGTGAAAGGGAAAATATCACCTTGTGCTTACGTTATTTTATTTAACTTTTGATTCACTAATAAAATTACAGTGTCTCGAGTATTATTATTCATATTTTAAACATAACTTTGTATTTTTCAACTATTTATTATTATCATACTTCTAAAATAAAGGATACATCTTTATATAAATTCATTAAACTTTATAAATTTAAAATATATCAAAATGGATACTCGACATAGAACCAAAGCAGTTAAGGACAGTACTGAAGAAGATAGGGTTGAACAGGGAGACATTCCCGTGGCACAAGCGTCTACAACTGAAGGGGTAAGTTCACCAGACATTGGCCAGGTGATGAATATGTTACAGATATTAATGACACAAATGACCGATTTAAAACAAGATAACAAAGACTTAAAACAAGAACTAACTAATACTAATAATAAAATAGATACAAATAACGATAACTTAAAACAAGACTTAACAAATAAATTAGATAATACTAATAATAAAATAGATACAAATAACGATAACTTAAAACAAGACAATATAGAATTAAAACAAGAACTAACTAATATGAAAACAGACATAAGCAACATGAATAATGATCTAACAACTAAATTAGAGACAAACATGAACAATATTAATCAAAAATTTGAAATAAATAATGCAAACATCGACAACAAATTAAGTGCTTTCAAAGTAGATTTAGAGGGTAAGATAGCAGAAATTTCTACAGCTCAGAAAAACATGGAAGAAAACGAACTCAAGTACTTAATTAAACTTGATGAAACCGTTAATCTACAGAATTTACATTGGGCTAAGCAGTTAGAGACCGCAACTACTGAAATTCAAAATAATACTGAACAGAGACTTAAAACTACAACACAAGACATACAACAAAACATAGACAAAATGATTTCTGAAAATAATAATTTGTTTAATACAAAATTGACCAATTTTAACAAATTAAATAATGATAACACAGAACAATTAAAATCATCGTTAAACCAATACAACGATCATAATAAACAAGAAATCAATATTGTCAGACAAAATTTAGATACTATAACTATAACTAATAATGAAAATTATACGACTACACAGACTAACATTAAACGATTGGAAAATAAAATAAAAGGCTATTTTACATCAACTAATTATATTAATACTAATAATAGCTCTATAAAGATAGAAAATTTACATCATTTCGACGGGGATATCACACGTGTACATCCTATGACGTATCTTAGTTGTCTTTTACGCTACTTAGAGGATATACCTGAGGAGAAGCAGAGGATGGAGGTCATACGAGTAACTTTACGTTACAGTGCACAAGAGTGGTTTCAAAGAATTGAGGACCATTGCAATTCTCTTGACCAATTTGTTACACTCTTTAAGAAGAATTATTGGGACGAAACGCAACAAAACAGAGCTAGAATACGGTTGTTGACAGGCAAATATCGATTGGGACAAGTATCACGCGAGACATACGCTTCCCGTATCTATAACCAGTGTAAACACCTGAATGACATGGAAGAATCAATGATTGCCAGGCAGCTCCTAAATCATTTCATCTACACCGATACACAGGCTATCATATGTCAAAGAGTTACGGATATGGACTCTCTCATAGACATAATGAGACGTCTAGATGATTATTCGGAGAATAACCATCAGCCACAACACATATATCGCAATCCCAACTCTCGCAATCATCCGTCACAAAATTCAAATAATCCGAACAATAACTCAAATAACTCACCACCGCAACGTTATAATAATTTCAACAACAATAATAGAAATCAAAATTTTACAAGATCATATAATAATAATAACAATTCTAACAATAATATGTACAATGATCGTGATAATAATAATCCAAACAATCCATCAAATAGACCTAATTACAACTACCAGCCATCCAGATACAACAGTAATAATTATTTCAATAATTACAATCGCACTACGGATCGACAAACAAACAATAACAATACAAACCATAATACTAATCAACAAGGAAGAGGATTTAATCATATCCGTAATCGTGGACGTGGTCACGTAAATAATATTAACAGACGTCATCGATCTGTATCGCCGATACGAACAAATATGGAGGAGGTATTAAAAAAAACGCCAATTTTAACAGAGGACCTCTACACCAACCCAACACAAGGCCCATCATCAGCACAAAATTAATAACCCATGACGACTGTAACATACCTTTTAAATTTGAAAATATTACTTTCTATCAACATCCGGAAGAATTCATTACTGTAGAAGATGCAGGCAACCAAACTACCCAAATATATACTTTACCTATTGTAAAATTAAAATTCGAAAATATCTTTTTATATTGCTTAATCGATACAGGAGCGGAAATAACTTTATTAAAGGCAGAGAAAGCTACGAATATACGGGGATACGAGAAGAATATTGTAAAAACGAAAGGGACAGATATCATTGCAGCGAACGGAAAACGCATGGGGACGGTAACAAAACAATTATCAACAGAAATATTAGTCGACAAATCAAAATACATCATACATTGCTATATTATAGATAAACTACAATACGACTGTATTATAGGTATTGACAGTATTAAAAAACTCAAAATGATCTTAGATTTCGAAAATGGTATACTAAATATAGATGAGAATAAAGTTATATTTGAAAAACAATTATCAGAAGAAGAGTTAAAAGGTTATAACCTATATAAGAAGGAAGTGCTTACGAGTGAAATAAATAATATTATATTAAATAATGAACCGTGCAATAGAAGAGATTACGAGGGGAATAATGAAACAGATGGAGAAATAATAGAATTTAATAATACAAATATTGGAATAGAGAGAATGGTAGTTAGGCAAGGAACGAAGGATTGTCACGAGCGAGGAGATGTTATGGAAGTTAGAATGGATAATCAAGTAGTGAAAACAATTAATAATTATGATGATATAAAGAATTTTATAGAGAACTCTAAGATACCAGATATAACTGTCATACCCGACTTAATAGCAATTTTATACAATAATATTACTCTTATTAACAATGATGTAGTGTTTGCAAAAGGATATCAGCATCCGATTAAAATAGATAACGAAGACCCACTAATTAGTAAAAATTACCCCATTCCGTATCATTATCAGCAGAAAGTAAGTCAGGAACTGGAACGATTAGAACAGACTGGCATTATAGAGAAGTCAAATACCTACTTTATAAATCCGATAGTTATAGTTCAAAAGAAAGACTTATCTCTACGCATATGTTTAGATGCAAGAGCATTGAACCTAAGAATTAAACCCGAATTCGAAATGCCGCAAAATATCGATGTATTATTAACAAAATGTGGTAATAAGCCCATATACAGCAAGTTAGATCTTAAGAACGCATTTTGGCTTATCAACTTAGAACCAGAATCAAGAAGGTACTGTGGTTTTCTAGTGAATGGTATTGTTTATCAATTCAGAGTGTGCCCATTTGGCCTAAAAACATCGCCCGCCGCCCTTATTAGATTTTTACATAAAATATTGGATAAATACGACGAATTCGCATTACACTATCTTGATGATATAATAATATTTTCCGAGAGTGTCGAACAGCATTTACTGCACCTAAAAATTATTCTAAATACTTTAACAACAGAAGGTATGAAATTAAACCTTTTAAAATGTCAATTTTTCCGTCACGAAATAAATTACCTTGGCTACGTGATAAATAGAGATAACATTTTACTTGATCCTACACGCCTGGATGAAATTAAGAATTATACAAGACCTAAAAATCTAAAAACACTACGAGGATTCTTAGGGGTTCTTAATTACTATCGCAAATTCATATCCCATTATAGTGAAAGAACTATACCATTATTAGATCTATTGAAGAAAGGCAAGAAATGGTCGTGGACCGCAGAACATGAAAGTTGTTTTAATCTGTTGAAAGAAAGCTTTGTTGAAAACTTAAAACTTCACCACCCTGATTTTACATTGCCGTTTGTAGTTAGAACTGATGCATCACATCAAACCATCGCAGCGGAGCTTGTTCAAATCAAAGATAACATCGAAACACCTATATACTTCATTTCACGAACACTCAAAGCATGTGAAACCAGATATACAATATCGGAGAAAGAGATGTTAGCTATTGTTTTTGCACTTACAAAGTTAAGATATTACCTTATTGGAAAAAGTTTTACGCTAGAAACGGACCATAAAGCTCTGGTTAACATAATGAGTTGCAAACTGAATAATAGTCGCATTTACAGGTGGACGTTGCTCATACAGCAGTACGAATTTAACATTGTATACAAACCAGGTAAGGAAATGATAACAGCAGATGCTTTAACACGACAGGACGGGGATGTGAAACGACAAAATATTTGCATAAATTTGGTACAACTTCAAAGACAGGGAATATTTTCCATTAACAAGCTTTTATCTATACAATCAGGTCCAGATTTCACTGAATTACATCAACAGTTAAAGGAAAAGGGAACTTACAAAGGCATGTCACTTAAGGATAATTTAATAGTAAAACAGATAGGTAAGAACATCGTATATGTCACAAATGAGAAACACACCAGGGAGATAACGGAATATTTACATTATTCATACACGCATATAGGAGGTAGAAAATGCTGGTTACTGTTTAGAGAGGCATTCTACTGTATCAATGATGAGAGAATCATCAAAAGCGTAATTAAACACTGCAGAACATGTGAACTTGCGAAGGACAAGAACTTTACGAATACCAATATCTGCCACAATATTGTAACTTACGACAAGTTAGAATTGATATCTATAGATTTTCTTTCAAACTTAATTCCAAGTACGAAAGGTTATAGAAATATTCTTGTGATTTGTGATATCTTTTCCAAATTTATCAAACTTATTCCTACACAGAAATGCGACACCAATACTGTACTACAAGCGTTAACAGATTATTTTACCCAATTTGGAAAACCCTTAGCAATACTATCCGATCACGCTACGTACTTTAACAATGACAGATACAAGGACTTTCTACATTCGCATAACATCCGCACCTACTATACATCAATACGTTATCCACAGGGCAATCCAACAGAACGATATATACGAGAAACTCTGAAATATTTAAGAATACTTCTACATGACAATCATAATAAATGGGCTAAATATTTACAACAAATAGAACACACCATTAATAACACACCCAGTACAGTTCATAACCATTGTCCCATAACAATTTTTACTGGTCAGCCACCGCAGAGACCTTGGACAGATCCAGAAGCCATCAACTTCAACGAACGACTTATAGAAGTAAGAGAGAAATTATTGACAAAGAAAATTAAATGGGAAAGAAAGAGGAATACCGTTGATAAGAAATATAAGACATATAATCTTAATGATAGGGTAATAGTGAAAAGATTGAGAGTAACTGATCTTAAAAATAAAATAATGGGAAAACTGCTAAAACCATATCAAGGACCTTATATTATTAATAGAATTTTAGGCAACAATACTTATGAATTAATGGAAGAAGAAACCGGGTACATAAAGGGTAGATACCATATTTCGATGTTGCAGGATTATTTAACGGAACAGTAAAATACAATTGAATAAATACAGTCATTAAAATTATTAATTACATTGAAAGGTATGTTATAGCTCGCAAAATACATCAATTAAATGAATACTACAACTAAACTATTGTTATATAATTACAAATAAATATACTTAAACAAGAAACATTAATTTAGACTGGATAATTTGAATTTGGACAGCTTGAATAAATAAAGAGAAGTTACAAAGAAACAATAGAATAATAGTTGATAATTAAAAAAAAAAAAAAAGGAAGAAAAGACTTTGGTATACTAATATAATGTTAAGGAAGTTCATCACACAAACAAACATTTCGTTTTTACAATTCATAAAGTTTTTATATTAAGGTGTTAACTTATTTTTCTTTCTAATTGTTTAATTCGAACGACACGTAATAAGTTTAGAAAAACAAGGTTGTTATCTTTCATTTCCTACATCATCTTCAGCGAAAAGAATGTCCTCATTTGTACATTCCGACATTTTTTCGACGGGGACATTGTTGTGATGCATGTTATCCATATAGAGCTGCATCTAAAATAGGAAGAATAAGACATACAAAGTGAAAAAGGGTTATAATATAATGGTTATATAAATAATATTATTAAGTCTTAGTAGTATCGAAGTGCATATGTATTTTTATAACGATCATTTCATTCTTTAAATTTCTATATACATTTTCCTTTCATTATTTAATTTTATTATATCATATTCAAATTTTCAAATATTAGCGCGAAAAACATATTCAAATCCATATGCAACTTTGTATTATATCGACACTAGTAAGACACGCCTACAAATTGACATCTCGCTAGGTTTACATTTATCATGCGCAGTATGCGATTTGTATCATTCAAATTTATCTTAACCTAACTTGGTAATTTATAATATAATTTTTAAAATCATTTAGATATTCTAAATTAATCAAATACTTTTTATATAAAATTGTTAAAAGGGTAAATCATCGAGATTATTGATATCAATAGATAGCGTGTTTGGTAATATTCAGACAAGTGCTGTCGAATTATTCGATCCTTGAATTTGAAAAATAAATAGACGCATCTTTTTAGACCAAGCCTTAGAAATCTTGTATAAAACACAAATTTAAATTATAAATTCAGCTAAAAGTGATAAAAAGTATCCAGAATATTAATTAACTCGATCGTCAAGTGAATTACTACAAGAATTTTCGGTAATAACGAACTTTCAAACAATATAGCACACAGACGTAGTTCCACCGAAAACGATAGAAAATCAGAAGAATTATATATAAGAATCCATCGCCGAACTTCAACAATATAGTCTAACGTACATCAACAACGATACCTGAAATTCTACAGCCAGAAACGAGCGCAGTGAGTAATTAGGCACCGAAGACGATGTCCGAGGAAAATCTTCGATAGCGTCTGCGTAAACAGCCACCTACACCGCCATCATTTTGTGCTGCACCCGAACATTTTTGGATCACCGAGGATCTTCCCAATTCACACAGACGATCTACAATCATACATCAGCATCATTATTATAACAGGTTTTCAGATAATATTTATTTTTTTTTCAAAAATTAAATTCTTTAAACTTTTATTTTATAATCTTCTCGAATTATTTACCTAATCTACCACGTCCTGTCATGATCTTTATATTTAATTAAACAACCTATTTATATCTTAGAGATAACAATAAAAGGGTACTCACCATAATTGTAATAAGAGTATTCACATTTATATACATATTATTTATTAGTTTAACACACATAACCTCTTTTCACATTAGTAACACCTTGTTGTTTATGCGTATATGCAGTTTCGTTAATATCACATTTGTAATACGTTATATTTTTACAGTTTCCTTTAATTTAATAAACATAATATTTTTAATTTTACATGAATCTTTTATTTGTTCATATTTATTTGTAGGAGTTATTATATTAAGCGTCAACATTAATATTATTCTCTTTTTTGGAAGCAACAACCTAAAACTCACAACGAGCCCGAGATCACCCACATTTAGTAAAGTTTTATTAAATATAGTTTCTTGCTTTCCGACTAGTTGGCTATTTGAGATAAAGATAGCGCAATCTGGGGTGAGATTTTATAAATTAAGGCGCCCGACTAATCTTTACAAATACATAATTTTATCTTACACTTTTATTTCATTAACATTTCATAATCTCACCTCAGCCCAGTAAAGGGGGACGTTATCAATATATATATATATATAATGGACTTCATGTGTCTGAGATTTAATAATTATTAATTCTCATACACATGAAGTCCATTATAATTCGTACATATACACGTAGTATAAAAGTGAAAGTCATGTCTGTCTTCGGATAATGTGCACTTATGATCTGTAAAAACAGTGAAATATCGATACTTGCACATTCCGGGCGGATATGTCTTTCTTTTTAATTTATATATATATATATATATATATATATATATATATATATATATATATATATATATATATATGTAACAATATTCGTAATATATGCAGTTTATTTCCTCACATTTGCTTCATAATTACATTTACATACTCACACACAGTAAGCCAGGGTACACCATACAGTAATGTATTAAGAAAAAAAGAAGTATCCTTCGCACATATCAAACTCCATTCCATGTATAATTACATATTTTTTATCCAATCCTTTCAGTCGTATCGGCTTTCAGCAGACGAAAAAAATTATCGCCGAGTTCCACGAGTTCTCATGCCTAGTCATATATCGGACAAAAGATGCGCGCGTAATTTCTAAGAAGCATTATCCCTGTAGCCTCATTATCTTCGCGTCTATTCAAGGCGATAATGTGTGGAATACTGCTTAGCAATAGGGATCTGTATGTGTTTGTATATTTGTATGTATGTGTCTGTATTACACGTAGTACTTACCTATATGTGTGCTTTTGCCGCGCGTTTGCTACCAACTAAACAGGTGTTAAATACCGAGAGAAATTATCTAATAAATGTTGCAATTTCTCGATCGTTATGCCTGCACGTCTGTTTGCACGCGTGTTTGTGCACATTAAATTCGTATTTCGCGCGTCTTAATACGTTTAAAATATTATAAATAATGTGTGTATATGTACACATATCTGTAACGTGTGCTAAGCGAGATTTAAGAGACCGATTCCGTATGCTGGCCGACTGTGTTCGACCAAGGTCTTCTTTATGTTTCATCGAAGCAGTCCGAGTATCGGTTGCGTATTAGTTAGGGTAATGCGGTCCTTTACGACTTCTTATACGCCGGAGCAGGGTTGTATATTTTCTTCTTTGAGAGTCTTAATTACATAGGATAATCGCGAAAAAAAATAAGTTTTATGTTGTAGGCACTAGAAGGGTCATTGACCATTAAATTACACCGATGTTGTTTAAATATTGCACTCCACAATAACGTTTTAGTGTTGTATTCAAAGACATTAAGATATTCTTGAATGAAGGTTTCCAAAAAGGTACGATATTTATCGTATATTCATTCGCAATTGAATTAACATAAGATTCCTCAATTCTCGAAATGTGTTTTAAGTTATATGACTACGAGACGTCACCTGCGTTCCAAATATCTCGCGTCCTATGTTATTACTAGAGACCGGACGCATCAGGCCGAAGTTACGATGGACCATATAAATTGTCTATAACATCGCTAAGTACAACACGCAGTTATTGAATGGCACTATTCATTCGGTTAACCGTTAAATTGTTACGCAGTTACCTCAATATTACAGTTAAATTCCTTTCTTCATGGGCGTAGAGTTCTTATAATTTATTTTATTTATTAGTTTATATTTCGTAAGATAAGTACGGTGAGTTAGTTTCTTTGTTTCATTGTTAATTACATAACTACATACTTCGTAATTTTTGTAATAGATCCTGTTTAATATCGTTTCATCGAATCTACTTCTCCCAATTATTTTGACGTAAGTATCCAGTGAATTTCGTTAAGTTTCAATAACTTACGCATACATTTTTAATTTTCATTTATTTAGATCTAGAACATTGTTTAAGTTACTTTTTCAGATATGATATGGGACAACATCGAGAATGGTATCGTGAAACAATGGCGAGTTGGATTAAGGCCAGTGACTCCGAAATTTATTGCAAAGTCTGTAAAATATCATTAAAAAATTCCAAGAAATCGCACGTAAAACGTCACTCAGTTTCGATATTAGACCCGTTGGAATCTGACAATTTTAACGAGGAACTCTGCAAAATTTTAATGGCGGCAAATATTCCATTAAATACACTTAACAATCCCACCTTCAAAACATTCCTCCAAAAATATACTGGTCGAAATGTTCCTGATGAATCCACCTTACGCAAATATGATGTTTCTAAGTGCTACACGAAAGCAGGAGAACGCATTAGAAGCCATCTTTCAAATCAGTACTTATGGATAAGTGCCGACGAAACTGTCGATATATTAGGATGCTTATAGGAAACATATCCTAATATGCTGCATATTGTCAAATTGTCAAATTATTAAGAGCATCGCTAAATATAACCTAATGTTCATCTATTCACTGACAAGGACAAATCATATGTAATTGTCAAATTATTGAGAACGTCGCTAAACATAACCTAATGTTCATCTATTCACTGACAAGGACAAATCATATGGAATTGTCAAATTATTCAGAACGTCGCTAAACATAACCTAATGTTCATCTATTCACTGACAAGGACAAATCATATGTAATTATCAAATTATTGAGAACGTCGCTAAACATAACCTATTGTTCATCTATTCACTGACAGGGACAAATCATATGTAATTGTCAAATTATTGTGAACGTCGCTAAACATAACCTAATGTTCATCTATTCACTGACAAGGACAAATCATATGTAATTGCCAAATTATTGAGAACGTCGCTAAACATAACCTAATGTTCAACTATTCACTGACAAGGGCAAATCATATGTAATTGTGAAATTATTGAGAACGTCGCTAAACATAACCTAATGTTCATCTATTCACTGACAGGGACAAATCATATGTAATTGTCAAATTATTGTGAACGTCGCTAAACATAACCTAATGTTCATCTATTCACTGACAAGGACAAATCATATGTAATTGCCAAATTATTGAGAACGTCGCTAAACATAACCTAATGTTCAACTATTCACTGACAAGGGCAAATCATATGTAATTGTCAAATTATTGAGAACGTCGCTAAACATAACCTAATGTTCATCTATTCACTGACAAGGACAAATCATATGGAATTGTCAAATTATTAGGAGCGTCGCTAAACATAACCTAATGTTCATCTATTCACTGACAAGGACAAATCACATGGAATTGTCAAATTATTAAGAACGTCGCTAACCATAACCTAATGTTCATCTATTCACTTACAAGGACAAATCATATGGAATTGTCAAATTATTAAGAACGTCGCTAAACAAAACCTAATGTTCATCTATTCACTAGAAGAACAAATTATATGGAATTGTCAAATTATTGAGAACGTCGCTAAACATAACCTAATGTTCATCTATTCACTGACAAGGACCAATCACATGGAATTGTCAAATTATTGAGAACGTCGCTAAACATAACCTAATGTTCATTTATTCACTGTCAAGGACAAACCATAGATGATTGTCAAATTACCTTGGCAAACGCGCAATATATTATGTCATTAACGATCAATTACGTGCATTGATATCTATTTTACCTCGACTATATCTTAATTATGCATATTTTATCTAAATTTCATGAAGCATTTGCAAATAGAACATAAATAAGTAAGTATTGCAATAATTTTTTGGCGCAGTTTATCTTAAAAATGGGTAAATTATAATGTTAAAACAATTATTAAATAATTAAAAAAGTTTTTTAAATGGTAAAGTGATTATTGGCCCCGCCTGTACATGGCGAAACTTATCAGCAACTCCTATCAATATCCACGGTGATCAAGTGATCATTCAGTTTTTAAAAGAATCGCATTTGCGATTTATTAAAAAAGTCACTATAATCTATGCTGAAGTTTAAATGTTCGCGATCTCAACTTAGCTCAATCTAATACACCGATTCCAACCGTTTTACTTTGGCCGATGAACGTTCGTGACTTGTATTTTACTCACTGTTTTAACTGTACAACAACAGCGGTTCTGTTGCATCATCGGTTGACTTGGTGTTTGTTCGATTGCCTTTTTTTTCGTATTGGTCTTCTTCTCCGCCGTTGATCTCGATTGTTACGGATCGTACGGTCGAAATTGCAAATAAACTCTACGAAGAGTCGGTCGTGTTTGTATGTTAAATCGGAAAGTGTTAAGCAGCACCAAAAGAGTTCAATGAAAGGATGAAAGAAGTAATAGGAAGAGGAACGACAAATGAGAAAAAAAGAGGAGAAAAGCAATATCGATCTCTCTCAGTCGTGCGAATTATAAATAAAATATGATCGGTTTTCGGAATTAATTGCATTGCAAGGCAAAAATTACGCACCAGTTCACTAATCCTTCGATATAATGAGTTTTTGATTTAATATTTGGAGTCCACGGTTTTTTTTATTCCTTTCTGGTTCTCATTGTTTGCTCGCTATTATAATTATATTTTTCTATAAATAAATAACTTTATGGCATTTTGCCAATATAACGATAGACTAAATATAGAAAACTGATTACGATAAAATAGGTTACGGAACGCTTTTTTTGTTTATTCAATTCGTATTTACACGAGTTGATTTACCACAACCGTTAATGAAGCTTGTATAAAAATTATACAATATTTATTAACAAAAAATATTAATAAGTCCACCTACTACAGATACAGTAGAAAATTCGAAGTGGGTCTCTATGTGATCCTACATCTGCTATTATAAGATAAAAAAAATTGAGCTATAAAAACACTGGAGACTTAAATACAATAGTTATTTGCAAATAATAATTCTCTTTTTCATTAAGGTCATTGTCCTATTTATACCATCAATATTAGGAACTGGTTTTAGAATTACTATAATGATAATAATAGTTAGGCTTGCCAGATTTCTGAAATGTTCAACCGGGACACCGGAATGCCCCCCAGCGTCGCGGGTATTCAAGGGTACACACCCTTGGCGGGTTTTTAAAGTGTTTTAAAGGGTAGTTTATTCTCAATGCTATGAATAAATGGTTACTGATTAGGAACCTAAAGCAGGGGTAATAATAAATGACACAAGCATATAAATTTAAATATTTTATTTCTCACATGTGAATATTTATGTTAATATAAGTTACAAAGGTATTTTTAATAATATAAAATATTATTAAAAATCTGGTGTGAAGAACACAAATACAGGTTCACTGTTAATATTTTTTTTGAACGTGTCCGAATATATCCTATCCCCAGAGACGTAGATACGTATTTCACATTTCTACAGGCTCATCGGTACGCCCCTGCTGGAGAAAGGATATTCCCAGACACATTCACAAAAAAGAACCACATCGCCCTATCACCGTATTATATATTCGGACACGTTCACAAAAAATATTAATAGTGAACCTGTATTTGTGTTCTTCACGCCAGATTTTTAATAATATTTTATATTATTAAAAATACCTTTGTATTATACAAAACTGGTGGGGTTTACCTACTCATGTATGTTTCAATTATTCTGATACATTACACATGCGGTTAGCCGTAGTATGAGTGAAGACACAAACAAAATGCAGTATTCTAGAGAGATTGGCTGTGCCACCTTTGGAAGGGCAATGTGGTTCTTTTTTGTGAATGTGTCTGGGAATATCCTTTCTCCAGCAGGGGCGTACCGATGAGCCTGTAGAAAGGTGAAATACGTATCTACGTCTCTGGGGATAGGATATATTCGGACACGTTCACAAAAAATATTAGTGTTTTTTGGTTTTAATCTTGTTGTAAAAATCTTCACCAGCTAATCCGATATTAATTTTACATGTCATCAAGCCTTTAACTGTAGATTCCTTCATCAAACCCCTATCATCAGTCCATGCGTTGTTCATTAAAGAAAATACTCTCTCAACTGGTGCTGATGTCCCAGGTAAGCAGAAGGCATACCCAACAATCAGATCAGATTGGTGGTTGCTATGTGATTCTCCTTGAAGTGACCAAGCACTTGAAATAATCACATCTCCGGTAGTCTCTTCCTGCTTCCACTGTTCCCAATTTGACTGCAAATACTCCTTAGCGAGCACAACTTCGTCAAACAGCTGATCATTGTTTATTTTCATATCGGGTACATCAAGAAGACTGCTATTAATAATTTCAGCAGAAGTTTCGGTGTTTTACTAATCAACAGCATTTGTTTTGGTCAGATTGACCCATGAAAACTGTTCAGCATTTCCAGAACTATTCTCCCAGAGGTCCAAGTATGTAATACATCTTTCATAAAAGCCATCGAATTCTTATTTCACACTGTTACGGACTTGCTCATCTAGATTCCTGTAGATGTTCTTTGCGCCCATAGGGATAAAGTTTGAAACCTTCCTTTCTGTCAGGTTTCTTTTGAGAGCTATATGAGCTACAGCAACCTCAAAAGCTGTAGTGTTATCTTTTTCCATTATCAGAATGGCCTTGTTAAACAGCGCAAGCTGTCCGTGGACAAATCACAAGTAGAGCTCGTCCGTTAAATCAGTAAACAAGTTTTTTATTGTTGATGGGCACATTTCTTTGTCTAAAAGAACGCTTTCAGACCTTCAAAAATCTGTAAAATTCTTTACAGCGCGGGCATCATTGATAGAAAGCGGGTGTTCTCGTGTTGAATGAGTTTACGGTACCCTATCTCGGCATATTCACAAAATTCTCTTAGTTTAGTTACACGGACTGTGTATATGTGGAAGAATTTATAAATCTTCCCCAGTAAGGCCTCAATATCGACTGGGAGACTATCTACTGCAGTTGGCACACAGTTGAGCACAATGTGTGCTCCACATCCGATTCCATTAATTTCCCGTCCTAGGACATTCTTCTTCAATAGACGGAAAACATTGTTCTTCCCTGCTCTTTTCACACCACCGAAGTTAGTGTTGCAATTATCGCCACAAAAGTCAATTAGTTTGTTGTTCAAATCGTTTTGCAACAGAACAGAGCATAAGTGATTTGTAAGATGTTTCATCCGCGACAGATTTGATATCTAACAGTTTTACTTGCACACCTAACGTAGCGCACAACAATTGGCATAAGTTTTATATCCTACAAAAATACCACAAAACGTTTTCTTCTCTATTAGAAGAAGATGTGAGAAATGTCTCGAACAAGGGGTGGCCACTTTCAACAATTTTTATAAAATGTTACTTGTTTGTTGCAAATAAACGTATCTCATTCAGTTAAAAATTTTAATTTTATTATTTTGACATTTTTGTCATGTCATTCAAATAGTTTATAACCAACAAAATTCGTACTAAGAACTTAAGTAAAAAGCTAAGACATACATATAATTTCCATGGGTAACCTCGAGGTAAAATTTATTTGAACGCTCTTTAACTCATCTCTAACGCTCTTCTCTAACATGAAGAAAGGGTTTGGGAGCCAACGGCAGAGTTCTATGAAGAGGGCATTAAAAAGCTGGTTTCAATGTTTCAATTTAATGATTTTAATGGGAACTATGAAGAAAAATAGTTGAAACTAATAGCTTTAAGTTGTCTATAATAAAAACCTTTCCATGTAATGGTGCTTTTTTTAATAACCGAGCGAAACATACTTTACGAATCGCCCACGTATAATAATAAAAATAATACCAATAAAATCTTTATTGTCCAAGAGGACATTAACGGAAAATAATCTAAACCAGAGATAAGTTATAAAGTGTTGAAAAAGGAAATGCTAAACAAACCATTCAATTAGCCTAGGTGTGGTATATATAAAAAATAAGTTACATTTTTATTTATTCACAAATATCGATACATAAACATTATGTCATATTATGTTATATTATGTATTGTCTCACTTACACACATTATTGTTAATTAATATATTTAACGCCCAACGTGGAACAGCAGAAAAAGAATCTTTACAAAAATTTCAGCCAATTTTTTTTCACTTAAATAATTAAAAAATATCCTTTAAGCTCGGTGATAACACATATTTTTCATCAATACTTCCTAAATTAACCAAATTTAATTCAGTATCTAATCGCCTTAACTTAGATTGAGAAACATTTACTAGATCTTCCCTAATTATCCCAGAATCGATAAAATCCAGTACGAAAATTATTTTTCCAATTCGCATTTCGATTATACCAGACCTCTTCACTAATATTGTACCAATTCTGCCTTCTGTAATTTTTCTCAAATCGAAATCCATCACACTTTGTAAATCTTTAATATGACCTTTGGTAGGAATCCAATCTGGCATTTGAAACAAGGAAATACAGGTGTGATCCTCATTATAATGACTTGATTTTTGAAATGATAATGCGACATCAGTTAATATATTGGCACGGATTTTATAGGAATCATTTATTAAATTTAAAATTTCGCTATTTGATTTAATTCCTTTCTCATCAATACTTTTCATATTATACGAACTGAAAGCACTGAAACTGTTTTTCTTTAACGGTAGAATAAGAGGTATATATTCCATTTCACCTTCTGATGAATCACTTTCATCATTTTCCCCTAATAATTCACTAATAATATCATTTTCTTTTTGTTCATCTATATCGCAAGTCCTTCTTATATTTCGAAGCTGTGAAATTTGTGGTTGTCTATTGGTATTGTAAGTTATGCAGTTATTCGAACATATAGCAGGATATTTCAGCTTCACGATTCCTTCGGAAAATATACCAGCAGATTTCATGTATTTCTTACTTTTATTTGCGGAATATGGTGATATTTCTCGATATTTCTTCAGTTTATGCAGATGTGTTTTCTTATTATTTATTATATTTGGTTTAACTTTGTTTCGAACTACGTTCAAATTTACTTTGAACATCTTCTTTTTATTCATTGTCTTAGCGCTCACAAGTTTTTGATTATGTATTTTTGGTTTTTCTTTTTTGATATGACATATGTGTGACATTTATATATTGGATGTCAAATGTAAACCTAACGACGCCTTTGTCAATAATTACAATTATACTGTATGACAAAAAAGAATGACTAAATAATAGTATATTATACTATAAGGGAGAGAAATGCGTTATTTTGGCAGAGGTGCAATTTGAAGCCCGAGGGCTACAATGCACCGAGGACAAAATAGCATCTCTCCCGAATGGTATATACTATTTTTTCCACGGTCTCATTAACTTAAAAACACATATTTTGTCATTATGAAGTAAGTAGCACCAGAATTATTGTATTCGGATTTGAGCATTTATTTAGTAGTTGTTGAGTTATTGTCATAACTACAAAATAAACAAACAAAAAGAATTGTCAAATTAAGGTGCTAGTTTGGTTTAGTTTAAAGTTTGTTTAGTGCACAATGAATAATTGTGAGTCGGAAGAGATTGTGGAGGCTGCATATATTGCAATAAGCAATTTGCTGCCTACAAGTCAAGATCTTTATACGATATAGCCTACAATCGGTTCAAAAAGTGGTGCGCCGAGAAAAATGTTCAAGTATACAGCGACAATGTTTTGTTGGCATACTTCAGTGAAAATGCAAAGAATTACAAGTCTTCCACATTATGGGCGCAATATTCTATGGTTAAGTCATGCTTGATAATTTACGACAACATAGATATAAGCAAATACCCCAAGCTGATCGCATTTTTGAAAAGAACCGGTGACGGATATCAAACGAAAAAATCGAAAATATTGAGAAAGGGTGAAATCGACCGTTTTCTATCAAGTGCAGATGACAAAGAATTCTTAATGATTAAGGTAAGATTACTTTTGTTGTTAGGTATTTCAATTATTAAGTATTTTGATTTTTTATAGGTTGGATTAATTCTGGGGATTGCCGGAGCTTGTCGAACTGATGAACTGGTCAATTTAACTGTAGATGATATTGAGGATGTAGGCTCTTCCTTGATTGTAAAAATTCCAAACACTAAGACAAAGATTCCACGAACCTTTGTGGTTACCGATGTGGAAAATATGCTTGAGTTGTTTCGAAAATACCTGTCCCTTCGTCCTCCCCACGTCAAGCATAAGCGCCTTTTTTTGTACTACAAAGCAGGAAAATGTAGTTCGCAGCCAGTTGGCAAGAATACCATGGGAAAAATTCCGAGTGTAGTAGCTTCGTATTTAAAATTACCTGATGCTGCATGTTATACTGGTCACTGCTTACGAAGATCTTCAGCGACATTACTGGCAGATGCTGGTGTGGATATCACGACAATAAAGCGTCATGCTGGTTGGAAATCAACGACAGTCGCTGAGGGTTATGTCGAGAACTCCATTGAAAATAAGACCAAAATTGCTAATCAGGTTTTAGTAGGTACCACTACTAGGGCAATCACAAAAACTGTAAATGTAAGCGAAAGTAATATTCCTTCTAATATTAATTTTGAAAATTGTACAAATGTAACATTTAATTTAAATGTCAATAAATAATTTCAATGTTATCTTGTTTTTTGCATGAATCACAAACGTTCTCCATAATGTAAACTCCCTTGGGAGCATTATACTCCCTTGGGAATAATCGACTACTTCTGTTTTAATTTTGATGTCATAGAAACTGATTTCTACTCCCGACCGTGGAAAAAAATATTATAATAAATCCCCTCTGACGTCCAAGTAGTAATATTTAATAATAATGATAATGATAATTATCCAAATTGAATTTTGAAAAAATATACGAGAAGCGTATATTGTGCATGTAAATTATATGACAATATAATTAGTTGATAAATTAAAACGTTTAAGGGTTCGTGAAATAGATATAACTCAGAGTTCGTGTATAAACCAATATTATTTATTTTTGTGCTCCGGTCTAGCACGAGAGTACTCTATCTTCTACACGGGGTTATCAGTCTCATGTCACATACAGTATCTATTATATTCTTACTTGGTACTTACCGGTCTATCTTACTGACGTCTCAGTTGTACGGAACAAGGTATTTAATATGCTTAGTTATTGTCGAACAGAGTGTGGTTCAGAGAGAAATCAAACACGAAGCTTTTAAATTAAATTATGGTTTAATAAAAGAACTACTTATCAGAATTCACAACAGCAACAATTAAATGCCCATACATAAAAATTAAGCAGTAGAAATAACATCAAATAGGAAGCAAAATTATACTACAATATCTTTTAGATAAATGACGAGGAAATGCATCAACAAAAGAACAAGTAAGTTATGTCAACACGTCATATGTGTAACCGTTTTTATGGTTATACTAATATTGAATACGCAATCTTTGTTTACAATATAATAATTTAATAATGAGAACTTTATTCTTTTCTGATGTGTTTGGTGAATTAAAAGATATTCTATTTTGAAATTGTTTTCTACCTGCTTTAATAGCTGAGTTTAAAATTCAATGTGATATATTCTTTTTCTTTCAAATACCTTACAACAATTCTGCTGTAATTGATTGACGCTTTTTTATTCACACGCTGCAATTCTATTGGTTTAGGTTTCCGCCTCTTGGTTGGTTGTTTTTCCAATCGCGCGGGAACAGAGAGAAATTGCCGGTTACAGGTCACCTTCTTTCCGCCAAACTACAAACTGCCTAATTTACTGAATGGGATGAATCTCTTTAAAAGAATTTATCTTCGAAATGATATTTGGTAGCTATCTCGGCACCTTTTTCTTCTAAGTTGCAGATTTTAGCACTATTATATTTGTTTCTATGTATCTTTGTTCGGCGTCGGTAGAACATTTTTCTTTAAGTCGGCATATCTCGGCTCCTAGAAGAGATACTGTCCAACCGAACCTTTCAAAATTCGTGGATATATTATATGTATCTTTCAGCACTACTTTAATTCTCGCACAACGATTACTTCCGCACCAATATAAATTTATTTTACCTATGGTCCACGAACGTGTCTACTCGCCCTGGCGATTGTAGTGTAACCCCCCGAATGCCAAACTTTTCATCGCAATCGTCTTCTTTTCGTAGATATTCGCGTGTACGCCATGAACATAGTTTCAAACGGTTTTAAATATTTGAAATAGATTTTAATAATAGTATTTAATAAAATTGAAATATAGAAAAGTTAATATCGCAATAAATTATTTTAGAGAAAATTTTAAATAGAAAATAATATGTGTTACTTGTAAATACGTGTTCATGTTGATGCATTTTTTTACATATATCACACAGCATCATTATAGCTACATTCAGGTTACAAATTTAATATACAGTGTGACATTTCTTTACATAAATAACTAAATATTTACAAAAGATTGCTAGCAAAACTTGTACTTGTGTTTCTTATTACATATAAATATCAAATGGAGATAATTAAAAATGTTAACTTAATAAATACTATAATTAGTGTAATTCCCAAACAAAAAATATTTATGTTGTGCATTCCTCGATTTTTCTTCCTTTCATGTGCATCTAATTTGTTCTTTATTACTTTTTTTTTAATTCTATCTAAGTGCTACCAGTATAATATGTATTTTTAATACAAATGCTGACTGTATTAAGGATAATAAGTGTTCAAATTTTTTCATTGAAGAATTCATTCCCTTAATAGAGAAAATTTAATAATGAGACGTTGCTTCACGAAACGAATACATACTGCTATTCACCTTGACATGCTTCTAATAAGATTATCTATGGTATAATGATGAATCTATGTTTCATTCATTATCACATATCGACCCAGAAAATCACTCTCGTTTTCTTTAAAGCGCGCCAAACATTGTTCGGAAAGGCACCCATCTTGCCATGTGCTATAGATGGCCCAAAAAATATCGGTCTAGGGTACGTTCATAAGTCATTAATAGAAATATATAATCTATACATTCTTAAGTAATATCTATAGAGCCTGAGATTAAAGAGTTGCTGCATGTAATTATTTTAATATGATGTCACTGTGTTTAGTTCCAACTTGCCATGATCTAGATAATGTTCCATTTTGGAATATCCATTTTTCATCTAAATATACAAACTGCCAAATATCTGATCTCATAGGATTCCAAAGAAGTAAATCTCCTAAAAACAACATTAGGTAATTCCGTAAGTCCTATTCTTGGATCATCTTTCCTCCAGCGAAAACCAATTCTTTGTAAAATCATGTGATGAGAAAATGATCTACCAGTATAGATATTCTTATCTTTTAATACTTAGAGACTGGAACTTAAAGTAATCTGTTCTTTATTCTGATACATTGCATAAATCGTATCACGAATATCAAATTCTGTTGTTCTCGAGATTTCAGTTACAGGTTTGTTTCTTGATTTAACTTTCTTAGGACTATGAACCTGTCCCTCATATCTAACAGATATAGTGGGAACGTCAAATAAGATGGCGGGCGGTGGGAGTAAGTTCGCGCAGATATTAGAAGTAGTCGGAAGCTTCGAATTTGGGTTTACATAAAGTTGCAAGTAAGCGCGTTTTTAAAAACGATTAAAAACTACTACGGCGCATCCCCACCGCTCGCCGTCTTATTTAGCGTTTATTCTACTGATGTTACTTACTATTGCAACACTAACAGAGCAACACGCTAGAATATTTAAAATTAAATTAGTAATTTAAAAACATAACAAAATAGATTTAATTACTTCATTTATAGCATACCGTGTGTCCCAATTTCGATGCTCACCATTGGTATCTCGGTTATTAGAACAACGGTTAAATGGGGAATGTTTTGCAGAATTCAATACTCGCGGCAAATCTCATTTCAAATTTGATCTAGCTTTTTAAATTTTTAAAATATTTTGAAAAATCAAAAATTTGCCGATTTCGTTATTCCTCAATAACTCGATAACGCTTAGTCAGACCTCTTTTAAAGTTTTACATTGTTCAGACACTTTTTTAAAACAAATTATTTGATACAAACAGAAACCCCCGATTGTCATTTGTTTTTAAGTTATTACCACTATCTTTTGTTTTTCATATGGCGGCCATATTGGATTTTGGGTTTGTTAGGTAGTCCTCAAAGTGTGCTTTTCAACGATGTATAACATGCCTGAAAAATTTTTATTTATAAGGAAAATATTAATAAAAACGTAAATTAAATGAAAGTGAAAAGATATTCTAAGTATAGCAAACGCCAATTAAGTTGGTGCGAGGAGGGGTAAGTTCGCGCAGGATTAAAAGTAGTGGGGAGATTTGTATTTGGTTTTACAACAAATGTCAGATAATTCTAACCTCTGAGCGTGTATCACTAGCAAAGACATTATGTTCCGTCAAACGTCAATGACAAATGTATTCTGACAATGAAACAAAACGATAACCTGTCAAAGTACAATTAGTGCTGCAGAGATAAGTTAATTAAAACTACTTGTAGTTAGTGATAAGTAATTATTGTCAAGTATTAAGATTTATAAGTATTGATAATGGCACATACATATTCAAACGAAGAAAAAGTTGATATGTTGGAAGTGTATTTCAAAGCAAATAGAAACACTAAAAATGCGTGCACGAATTATGCAGAGCGTTTTCCAGAAAGACAACAGCCACACAGGACAATTTTTAGAAGACTAGTTAGCAAATTAAAAAACTTTGGAAGCTTCGAACAAAAACGAGCTAACTATGAAGTTAATGATGCTGATACACGTCTAAATAATATTTTGCAGAACGTTAGGAACAATCCCAGCACATCAGTTCGTCGTGTGACACGAGAAACAGGGATTTCAAAATCTACTGTTCACAGAACCTTGACGAAAAACAAGTATCACCCTTACAAACCAACAATTGTACAAGGTTTAAGTGATAATGACAATCTCCGACGATTACAGTTTAGCAGGTGGTACCTTCAAAAATGTGAATATGACGCAAATTTTCCTAGGAAAATACTATGGACAGATGAAACACGATTTACCAATTGTGGAGTGTTCAATAGGAATAACTATCATCATTGGTCTACTGAAAATCCACATTTGGTAAATCAAAGAAGATTTCAAGTTCGATTTGGTTTTAATGTCTGGTGCGGTTTAATTGGTATGACATTTTGTTTACATTTTTTTTTGTTTTTTAAACTCTTTTTTTCGTTTTAGATAATCAGTTAATAGGTCCTTTCATCTTTGATTACAATTTAACTGGTAACAGATATTTGGAGCTACTAACAAACGAGATAATGCCTGCTTTGAGGCTAATTATTAATCCCGAGAACATGCAAAACATCTGGTTCCAGCAAGATGGTTGCCCGGCCCATAACACTCGTAACGTGCAACATTTTTTGAGAGAAAACTTTAATGAGAGAGTGATTTCAAATAATGGACCCGTGCAATGGCCTGCGAGATCACCCGACCTTACCCCGCTTGACTTTTATTTATGGGGTACCACTAAAAACGAAGTATTTGATTTTGAACCGCCAGAAACTCGGGAAGTTTTAGAACAAAGAGTACTAGATGTGCTACGATCAGTAAACGGAAACACGCTACGTAGAGTTTGTAACTCTACTCGAACAAGGTGTCAAAATTGTGTGGAACAGAATGGTCGTCATATTTCTTTTTTCTTCTTTAAGTGAATGTGAACTTTAAGTTCTGTATCTTTACTTTTTATTTCTATAATTTTTTTATCGTTTCGTTTGTTTACAGTATTACTTAGAATATCTTTTCACTTTCATTTGACATTGGTGTTTAATTTTTCAGCCTACTAATTTCATATTAAAGATTAATTTACGTTTTTATTAATATTTTCCTTATAAATAAAAATTTTTCAGGCATGTTATACATCGTTGAAAAGCACATTTTGAGGACTACCTAACAAACCCAAAATCCAATATGGCCGACATATGAAAAACAAAAGATAGTGGTAATAACTTAAAAACAAATGCCAATCGGGGGTTTCTGTTTGTATCAAATAATTTGTTTTAAAAAAGTGTCTGAACAATGTAAAACTTTAAAAGAGGTCAGACTAAGCGTTATCGAGTTATTGAGGAATATCGAAATCGGCAAATTTTTGATTTTTCAAAATATTTTAAAAATTTAAAAAGTTAGGTCAAATTTGAAATGAGATTTGCCGCGAGTATTGAATTCTGCAAAACATTCCCCATTTAACCGTTGTTCTATATCTTCTAATAACCGAGATACCAATGGTGAGCATCGAAATTGGGACACACGGTATATGGATAATAATAGACCTTTATTATTTCGTTCTTGTGTAAAGTAATTAAAAATGCATAGAAATTGGTTGGAATTACATAGTTTGGATATATGCACCTCAATAAGTTCATAGTCTGAACTCTTAATATAAATCATAGTTGAAGTAACATCACCCAACGATTAAAACTTAAATGTTTTGAAAACTTTGATTACCTACTACAATATGAAATTACAGAGAACATTGTATTCGATGTGTTAATGATCTACAGCAATGCTAAGAGAGTATTAATTTAATTAGTATTACTTATAGATACATACGTTGTTTGCTACCAAAATATATAAAAAATTTATTCACATTTTCTAAAATATATTTTTAAAGTGACAATATGTAAAATATACTTGCTTACATGGAATATCTTCTGCACAATTTATCTTCGTACATTAAAGATATATTTAAAAATTTCTCTTTATGTGTGTCAGTAAAGAGAAGAAGTTGTCGGTCGGATCTCAAAGTTCGACTAACGGACCTCCCCCTGATAAATCACCTCGTGTACCTATAACAGAGCATCACGCCTCTGTTCTTTCACATCAATCCAATGATCGACGCGTTCACCCAGGTTAATCGGTCGGGCAATTATCGCTAAATTATGATAATGATCTGGAATTAATGTGGAAACACCGAGATGATGACCATCTTTGGTACCGCGATTCTTCCTCACAATCGAAGAGCCATTCACTGCTCTCCTATTTCAGAACGAAAACCAAAGATACTCTTGTATTCGATATATTGTAGAATATCCCCTTTTGTCCGACGGTTTTGGTATTCTATTGTAATGCGTATTTCGAAATTATTGTCCCTTTCGTTATTTGAATTGATACAGTTATTTATAGTAAAGAAAAAAATGTTATGTTTTGTATTCAAATACGTTAGCAATTTAAAGAAAGATTATAAATGCGAAAACTCAAAAACTCGAACTCTGTATTATTCACGGAAAGTTTTAAAATACGAATTTTCTCGTCAATATACATATAGTAGACAGAAAAGGTAGATTAAAAAAGCATTTATAATAATAATTTCAATTACAATTATCATATATTCAGTTTAAGGCCACGAAAAAACAAATACACGAAATAATTCAGAATATAAATTAATACGAATATGTTAAAAACGTATCTGGATCTGCAGACATGGACATAGACAACGTCGAGGGATTCAAAATACGTCCCTGCAGGGAACTAAAATACCTGGGTGTGTGACTGGACACGAAGAGTACTTTTGCTGCTCACGTCAGGCACGTCGTGACGAAAGTTGAACGAACTATTGGGGCCCTATCAGGCTTGATGCCAAACATTGGCGGACCAACGGCATCCAAGAGGAAATTGCTGGGAGGTGTTGTAAACTCAACAATATTGTACGCAGTGCCGGTTTTGGGCAGAGCTACAAAAAACCAGAAGCTGACCGCAAAGTTAACAAGTGTCCAACGTCTGACTAGTATCAGAATAGCCAGTGCTTATAGAACCATTTCGGCGGAGGGGGTCGGTGTACTTGCGGGCATCCCTCCGGTAGCTCTGCTAATCAAGGAAAGGGAGGAGAGATACGCTGTAGCCTCAAAACTCGCCGCCAGAGAACAATTGCTTGGGAGATGGCAGGAAGCATGGAAGAACGGTAAAAACGCAGGCTAATCCCGGAAATCCAGAAGTGGATACAAAGACCTTACGGGGACTTAAACTATTTTATTAGGCAGGCGCTGTCTGGCCATGGCTGCTTCCGCAGCTATCTGTACAGCAGAAGAAGAGCGACCACTGACGCGTGTGATTATTGTGGAGGTATTGATGATGCGGAGCACACACTCTTTGTGTGTCCAAAGTAGGAGAACTTTAGAAATGAGTATGCTGCAGAAACGGGAAAAACTTTTAACGAAGACAGTATGATGAAGAACCTAATGGGATCCAAAGTTCAATACCTGTTAGTGTCCAAAACCATACGAAGCATCATAGCGACTGAGGAGCATGACCAAAGATAGGAGACTAAAGATGAAAATATAGACAACGCCAGCACCGAAGTAATGCGCAAGCGGGTTCCGGTGCGAGGTGTGCAAGACGACTGAAGGAGGGGTTTTTAGTCGGTATAACCTGACACTACCCACGATCAACATCTGTGTGGGTGTCTTGATTTAAGATTTTCCCCTCGGTAAAAAAAAAAAAAAAGAAAACATATTTAATCAATGGTCACTTCAACTACAGACAGATGTGTTTCGATCTTGCGATCTCCTCAGCGCAGTTATGAAGTGACTTCTTCAGATTCGCTCCCGCACCTAAGATTGTGCTTATCTTTTAAACACATGCATATGATTTTAAAATTAAGTGCAGGAATGTAGTATTCAAATTGTAAGCATCATACAGCGTATATAATTACTATATCATTAATTAAAATTGTGCACTTACAGAAATTATTTAACCACCTTGTAAATAATAAATACTTTTTCCGATGAAGACAGTGAATCTCTAAACGTTGAAATAAGTATTTTTATTTAAGGAACAATTAATCAAATCGAATTGCAAGAAAAAAATTAACTATTTATACTTAAGAGAACGGAAATATATATATATATATATATATATATATATATATAGTAGATTTAGATAGTCGGCGATATAAGATCTGTTTTACTTTTATGTGTATATCTTCTTCTTCTTCTCTGTTTTGAGTTGGACGCCACCACGTCCAGGCACTTGTCTTTGTACTATATTGATGTGTATATATTATAAATGACAGTATATTAATGTCATATTTATATATGTGAAGCTGTCATGGATAAAAATTACATTAACCAAAAACACATTCAAGTTTAATAATAATAATTCATGCCTTAGCATTCCCCCAACAGCTTCACGCCAATTAGAGGGGCATTGGCAATCCATGTCTGCGCCCGTGGAACGACCTAAGATATTCAGCCGTCGGCATTCGTCTAGAACGACAAGGAAAACCACAAAAACCTATTCGAACAGCCTAGTCCCGAATCTAAACTCGGGACTGCTAGCACGATAAGCCAGTGTGCAGATATTTAAATAACATATGATAGATATTTATATAACAATTGTATATATTCATAATAGTTACTTTATAATAATAAGTTACAGTACAGGGTACGACTCGGGAATAGTCAATTTTTAATTTTGATAGTACTCTGAGAGAGTAGGTGATATACGATCCTTCAACCGTATTAGGTTCGCCATTAACGTAGTCGGTATACAACATAGCGTTGTGGAGGTTAGAACATGGCATTTTCGCGTATGACACGTAGGTCAGAATGGGCGAGTCACTTGTCAACGTTTGCCAATACTTTCTCAGGGATCCCTGAGGAAACACTGATGCAAGTGCGAAATTTTGATATAAAATAAAAGACATCCCAAATTGAATATATTGTTGCTGTACTCCCCAATATACCTAATTCTAACATATATATATATATATATATATATATATATATATATATATATATAGGTTGTCCTTGAAATAAAGAGACAAGATATGATAAAAGTAATTATGTAGAATATAAATACAAAATATTATGACCCAATTGCGACGCGAACCCCGAAATTAAAAACACCCCGAAAATGATATTACGTGACGCCTATGAATTCAAAATATTCAGAATGTGTATAGATACTAATACCTCACACACCCATACGCTACGGCGTATGTTTATATACGTAACAGTTGGATGAGATGGACAACAACTAAACTATTATTTTAGTTATTGTCGGTCAATTTTAAGATATCGTCTGGGATTCTTTTTATTCGCACTGTGGGGTGACAAAAATGTTTTAAATATTATGTAATTTTTTTCTCGCTTATGAGAAGAAATTTTGGGAAAATATTTTAGATTTATATTCTATGTAATTACATCTTTCCATTTTTCGTACTTTCTCTTTTTATTTCAAGGACGCCCTGTATATATATATATATATATATATATATATATATATATATATTGCGATAGTCCTGCCTGATAAAACTAAATTTAGCAAATTAAAAGACCAACCATAATATATATGTATCAATTATAATTTAAGTAATTAAGTTTTAATATCACTATTCTTGCAAGTGGGTCGAGTACAAGAATAGGATCTCTTAAATTGTCTTTTAAAAGTATTTTTTTTATACCACGGCTGCCCATCTTATCATCTTTAATTGAAATAATAATGATTTTAAAAATTATTTCTTAAACTTTTTTTATAAAATTATTTGAGGACATCTATATTTGAAATACTAAATAATTAAAGTAGAAAACTGTTACCTTCCTTAAACCTTAACTGGTTGTTCTGGTAGAAAATTATAGTGAATATGTTACTACTTATTGGTTATGTATTAATCATGTATATTTATACTCTTTAGAAATTAAAGATAAATTATAGATAATTCAGTATGTTTATTGGAAAGACTTAAGTAAACAAATAACGAAGGATGTTTAATATAGACATACACGTAATGTTATGGTACGGTCGCGGTCACATAAAAGCGACCGGCACTTTTTCCTATTGTATACATCATGTCACTTAATAATGAAAAATGTCAAATATTATTTAATTTGTCATTAGTGTCATTAGTCATTACTTACAAAGCCAAAATTTATGAAAAAAAAACACAAAATGTCAAATTAGTGGTCGCTTTTATGTAACCGCGACCGTACGTAATCTGAATTTCAAGATATTTACAACACCACAATATTTATATATTTTGATGTGACAAAAGAAGACTTAATATATAGTTAACATAGTTTGAATTTATTTCTAATAGAAATTGGTAAAACTTTATTTTAATATATGTATATATATATATCTATATATATATATATATATATATATATATATATATATATATATATATATATATATATATTGTTATATATCAGAAACCTCACGTTGGGCTGGCAAATGTTATACTACGTGTGTGTGGGCTACGTATATAAATAAATGTAAAATGAATGTTAGTTATAAAGGCCCCAAAACGTTGGGCTCTAAATGTTATATTACGAGACTGGATATATATAAAATATTGTAAAATGTGAACGTAGATTGTATATAAAAATTCATTCAAATCGGGCTTATTCAATACTTATCTGTTTTTTATTATCGGCTAGCTTCTTTTTTTCTTCAGGGTTAAGGTCGGTTCACTTCTCTCCACTTTGAATTTATTTACGTAGCTTATTTAATTGGGAATGGAACAATATCTCAAGTATTTTACAAAAAAAAACCAAAGTAAAATATTGACAATTAACTTTATTAATCAGAAGACATCTTGAAAAATTTGAGAAATTTAAATAAACATTTTCGTGACACACATATGACATAAGGGAGACACACTCAGCGGTTGGTATTCTTACAGTACAAACAATATGGTGTACGACAAGTGCAAATGATTGTTGCTTTATTAAAATAGTTTATAAAAGTGAAATAGAGTCAAGTTTTAAAATTAAAAATAGTGGATACTAATATTTAAATAAGTTGAATAAAAATTACAGTGGTAGAATATCGGTGAAAGCAATGTAAATAGTTATTTATGGAATAAACAAAGAAAAGTTCTAGAAATGTTCATGAGCAAGTAAAAATGGCGCGTATAATATTTGTAAAATTAGCAAAAACCTGAATCTTCGGATATAACCTCTGTTGATTCCTGCGCCTGTGTTCTGGAGAAGTCTTCACAGCGGGAAACTGGAGAATATTTCTGCTACTGTCCCTCGGGATGACTTGAACTTTTTAAAATCTCCAAGTCCGACGGCGGCTGGAGCGGATGACCGGTCTCGAGCGTTCAACGATGATGTTTTATATACGGTGAAATTTTAGGCGGGTAGTTTTCGTATCGAAAACTTTAAAAATTCGTAACTCTTTAACTGTTTGGTCGGAAGATGTTAAATTTGGTCTACAGGTAGTTCGTATGTAGGTGTAACGTTTGGTAGACTTAAAAATCTCGAGCACTTAATAATTTCGCCAATTTATTTTAATTACTTCGGAGCACAAAAAAACGTGACCTCTCGCTGCAACTACTAATTACCGACGCCAAACTTTTCACTTGTTTCTAATTGCATAACTTGCCGCAAATCGCTCCATTCTTTACTTGCATTATCTTTTTGAATATTATTAAATTAGACATTTTTACAGTGTAAAACAGTTAAAAAAATTACAATTTGATTTATAAAATAACTTTAGTTATGTAACATATGTTGATGTGTTTACAATCACTCTGTCAATATCGGTTTCTTTTCGGGTTATTGCACCGTTAAAATTGTGGGCGGGGCTTAATTGTTCAAATACATTTGAATATAAATACGTTACATTTGTTTGAATAAACACGCGTTAAATATTAATTTGAAATAAAAATGAATATAAACATTACAATAAAAAAATAGAAAAATAAGTTAATTATTTCAAGGCAAATTTGTCGTCAAAATAAAGTATTTATACTTTGAATCAATCTTTCCCCTTCTTGGTATTAAAGTACATAGTAGATATAAACATTACGGTTACATGTATTCTTTATTTCTTTCAGAGAAAAAGCCCTTCTTGTAATGCCTCAATATATATATATATATATATATATATATATATATATGTTGTAACTGGATTCCGGGTTTTCTTCCGCGTTTCCACTGTCCAGCACTGGTCTTCGTAAAGACCAGTGCTGGTTTCTGGACGACGTTTCGGCAAAATCACATTTTCCATCTTCAAGTCTGCGATAACTGTCTGCTTCTGGTTACTCGTAAAACAGTTTTACGAGTAACCAGAAGAGAACACAGTAATTGGCAAATATTTGTTTACAAACTAATATTAATAGATAATTTTCATTAGACAATCAAATAAACTCATCACGTGTCGTTCCAATAATAAAATACACATTGTTTACAACTTAGTATAGATTTATGAACAATTTGTGAAAAATTTAAATATTTACATATTTAAACCCTATTATTTTAAAAACTAGTCTTTTATTTCTCAAATAAATAAGAAATGATCAATTATCAAGGTTATCGGTGAATCTACGTAGAGCCCTAGTTTAAGAACTCTCTTGCTATTTTATATATTTTATCTGAGCTAGGCCGAAGCAAGTAAGTACAATTTGCAAATCTTTATTATCGTTATAATTAAGCATTCAGCCTATTTTATAACAATGTATATATATATATATATATATATATATATATATATATATATATATATATACAGTGTGGAAATAAAGTAACGAATAAATTAACATTGTTAATATTATTCTCGTTTTGCAAAACATCTCAAAGGGGTATAGCGACTTTAATTTATATCTTCAGTTTCTAATGTCGTATATTTTTCATGTTATGTTATCGATATTTTGTTTTAATGATACCCTATATTTTTCTTTATTGATATTATATTTTTTTCCACACCATTCCGTATACAAAATTGAACAAACTTTTTAATCATCCTGTAAAAAATTGGTACCTTTTTGTGTGGTCTTTCCAACTTTCCTGTGTATCGACTATGTAATAAATATAATTTCAAATTCGAAAATAATTTGTACTACACGTTAGAATGAATTTATTACTATTATTACTTCATCGCAGATCATGTTACAATATTGTTATAAACGAGTTTCTTAGTTATTATTTACGTTCACTAAATCCATTATATGCATATTTTATTACACGTCAAGATAGACTTCTATTTGTTTTAATATTACGCAACAGATTTAACATGATACCAGTGACCTTAAAATTAAAGCGGAATAAATAAACTCAGCTATTTGTGTTAGAACTTTATAGTTCCTTATTTTATGCCAATTTTAAGCTTCTGGTATTTACATAAATTTCACAAGCGAAATATAAAATAGGCAAACACACCGGATGAGTCGGCTATTCTATTAAAAAACTAAAAATGAAAATTACCCAATAAGTCAGCACTAATTTACGTAACATAATGTACCAATTAGCAACAATTACTATATATATAATATACCTATGCATGTTTATAGGTAGCATAGGTGTGGTTCTAAATTCTCACATCATTCTACTCGCGAATTTACATAAATATTTTATTTAATTGTTCTATAACTCTGGATTTAAGCCGACAACAAAAGAAAATCTTTATTGAATACAGCAGGATATAATTTTAAATTGGCACAACAATAGTAATAAGAACAAAAACGCAGGCTTTATGGCTCATCGTTTGATTATATAACTTCTGATATAGAAAAATATAACACGAATGACGCAGTACAGTGCGATTGTAAATGTCTGAAGACAGTTCAAATTTACCGCCGTAGTTTTTAGTGTAATTCATATTTTGACGTTGGCTATTCTGTGGTACATCTAACAAAATCGCAGTGACGTTCGTTCATATATTTATTTGGTTCTCGTATTTTCATATTACGAGGGAAAGTCATTAAATAAGTCACAAACTGCTGTAGGAAAGCTGAAAATAGGAGTGAGTTGTTTCCCTATTTGTCAATAGGTGTCACCACAATCCAGCTTTATAATTCGCAAGTGACAGTTGGTGTGCGTGAACACAGGCAGTGTTAAAATGGCGACCGTGCTCGAAGATTGTACTGTGGAAGAGCAACGTGCTATTGTGAGTTTTTTCTGGGCAAAAGGACTTTCTGCAAAAGATATTCATAAGGAAATGTCTCCTGTTTACGGTGAAAAGTGTTTGTCGCGTGAAGCCGTATATAACTGAGTCGAGAAGTTCTCTCAAGGACGCTCAAAAGTTGTTGACGATCAGCGAAGTGGCCGCCCCGTTCAGATTTCGACAGATGCAACACTTCGACGGGTGGAAGACATGATTCGAACTGACAGGCGGGTAACAATAGACAGTATAGCCACTGCAATAGGGTGTTCTCATGGTTTAGCCTACGAACTGATGCACGATCGTTTGAATTTCCGAAAAGTTTGCGCACTGTGGGTACCTAGACAACTGACCGAAGAACACAGAAAAATTCGAATAGGCTGGTCCTTGCAACACCTCTCTCGATACACAGTGGAAGGGGAGAACATGTTTAACAGGATTGTTACTGGTGATGAGTCATGGGTGCACCACTACCAACCCGAAACAAAGCGTGCTTCAATGCAATGGAAACATCCTTCTTCGCCGTCAACAAAGAAAATTAAGGTTGTGTCCTCAGCTGGTAAGGTTATTCTTACCGTGTTCTGGGATTCTCAGGTAGTGCTCCTAGCCCATTTCCAGAACAAAAAAAAGAACGTGACTGCTGAATCATACTGTAGAGTTTTGTGGTTGCTTCGGGATGCAATTCGATGAAAACGTCCAGGCCTACTGACGAGAGGAATATTGCTGCATCATGATAATGCCAGGCCCCATTCAGCCCACTTGACCCAGGCGAGAATTGCACAGTTAGAGTGGGAACTTCTTGAACATCCGGCTTAAAGTACCGACCTGGCCCCAAGCGACTATCATCTGTTCGGTCCACTCAAAAAGCATCTTGGCGGCAAACATTTCGAGGGTGACAACGATGTTCAACAAGAGGTACGCACGTAGTTCAGACGCCAGCCCAAACACTTTTATGCAGCAGGCATTGGGGCATTGATAAAGCGATGGGATAAGTGTATTAATGTAGATGGAGACTTTGTTGAAAAATAAAACTTGTTTTTGGCTAACTATTTCTCTAATTATTTTTATAATACCTTTTTGTGACCTAATTACTGACTTTCCCTCGTATTTCCCTACTTTTATTTTCGATATTTCTTTTGCATTTACATAAAAAAACTGTTCTTATCAGAACTATTATTCTATATTTTACGTTATTTATGTAAGTTTAATAGAAACCTCGAATCAATACAATTAAAATTATTGCTTTTATTTTTTAAGTATTGTAGCAGCATGCCATTTACGGACGAGCAGGATGCTTTTATTCTAAAAGCACATTACCGTAGTGGGACTCTTAGAGAAGACGGTGAATGGTCATATTCATTGCAATCTTGCCTGAATCAATTTCGGGAAAATTATCCTAATCATATTGTTTCAAATAAAATATTTGCGCAACATAAAGATAGGGTTATTCGCCGCTTTGAAACTAAAAATTGTATTTGTAAAGGTAAATCTAGTGGTCGACCAACAGTCTTGACAGAAGATGTTGTTGATGATGTTAGACAACGGACTGTGGCAAGCCCAAACAAATCTATTCGAAAATTGGCTGCACAAACAGGTAAATGCATTTAATTAACGTTATTTTCATTACTAATTTTATTTATTCATTTAAGGTCTGTCATATAATACCACTAGAAAAGTTTTAGTACAAAATTTGCATATGCATCCCTACAGAGTAACTGTTATGCAACAATTGTTCAATATTGACTATGAACGTAGAGTGCAATATTGTCAATGGTTCAATGAAAATTTAAATGATGATGATATTTTAAATGTGACATTTATGTCAGACGAGGCTTGGTTTCATTTATCAGGATATATACATAGCCAAAATTATAGAACGTGGGCAACTGAAAACCCACATAATTATGTAGAAACCAGCTTGCATCCATTGAAAATAGGTGTTTGGATAGCCATGTCAAGACGACTAGTCATTAGCCCGATATTTTTTAATGATACTATTAATGCTGAGCGATATCGTACAGAAATACTGCAAGCTTTTATAAAACAATTGCACGATGATGAATTGCAAACAGGATATTTTCAGCAAGCTAGAGCTCCACCTCATGTAGCTCATGATACATTAGAATTTCTACAACAGTATTTCGATGATAGATTAATTAGTAAGGATCGTTGGCCATCACGTTCACCTGACCTAACACCTTTAGATTTTTATCTGTTTGGTTATTTGAAAACAAAGTTTTTGAAAATAGACCTCATTCTATAGAAGAACTGCAAGCAGCAATTGTTAATGAAGTTGACAATATAGATGAACAAGGACTCCACCGCATATTCTCAAATGTTAACAAGAGAATTAATTTATGCCTGGATGCTAATGGTGGACATTTTGAACATTTATTGTAGTGCTTTAGTTTTTTCTGAGTTAGGTTAACCATTTATAATATAACAATACCATTATACCACAACTCTCAAACTTCACAAGATTACTGAAAAATGCTATTATATGGTTTTCTGTAAATGACTCGTAGATAATTTTATATTTATATTTTCTTTCTAACTTACTTGTCAAATAAATGTAATAGATATATTGTATCTCTGGAACTAACTTAATATATTTTATGTTACAAATTGTTACCTTAATTATTAATGTGATGTACATTGATCTGTTTGAATAATGTAATGCATTAATTGTTAATAATAGTTACTATCTAACTTAATATTATTATTTATAGTGAGAATATTACTAATTTTGAATGAATTTAGTAGTAATAGCAATATTTAAAACACAAATTAATTTCTTATTTAATAGTGAACCCTCTAATACGAAACGCCACTGAAGAAAAATAATAGAAGCAAATTTTAAGCAGATACTAAGTGTGACCAACATTAAAAAAAAAATGTTGGCGCTAAATTCAAACTATCCTCAATCATTTACAATCGCACTGTATATGTGTTTCTATACACTTAAAACGTTCAAGATTTAAATCCTAAAATGCGCACTTAAGAAATATAGAAATTGAACGGTACTTTGAATGCGACATCACCCTCTATGTCGCATTTAAAGACCGGCGTGAACTTGGCAGCCTCTTTCTAGCAGTCAAAATTAGTGGCGTCCGAACTTTAAAAACACCAATATTGCTATTATAACAAAATAATTTGAAACATACTTAAGTAGGTAAAATCTCACATTATTTTGGATAAAACAAAATCATTTTTCATAATTGTATGTTTGGTTCTATCTTTCCATACATGCAGACACGATAGATAGATAGATAGGTTTATTATCTAGTGAAATACATAAATTGTACAATGGGCTTGTCTAATAATTAGAGACAGGACACGAGAGGTTGATGATTCATCGCCTACGAGCGTACTATTGAACATTTGTATTTTTAAAGTTTTTAATTTTATTTATATAATTATTATAATAATTATAATAAAACGGGTCTTTACACGGCTACAAAATACGAAATACATTTTTATTTGTTCATTTTGTAGTTCAAGTTGAGTAAAGGAGTAGTAATATTTACTAACATTACTTTCTCAAAGTTCTCTTCTGTAAAATTTGTTCTCTTTGAATGAAATACATCCTTGCAAATAGAAAACGTCCTTTCTACATCGCAACTGGTTATAGGTGCATACTGGAAATATTCTTTTATTTCCGCGTATTTTGCAGTTAGATGTTGTGGAGTTGTATTAAATACTGGTCTAACTTTTGCTGAAGGCCACATCCGAAGTCACTTGGAATACTTTTCAAATTATTAATAGCCACATCTAATGTCGTTAAACCATCATTTAATTTGAGATTTCGATTTTCAATATAAGTGATTAGTTTTGGTAAATTTCCAAAGTCTTCCTGAAGAAAGTACAACTGATTTTTGAAATGTGGACTTTGTGTTAGCTCCTTCACTCAGAAATACTCCGAGCATTCTCATTTAAACATGTAACGAAATTTTGTATATTATCGAAATTCTCTGCATAAAAACTAGTAGCTTCCAACCATGTCCCCCATCTAGTTATTACTGGAGAAGGAGGCCGTGACAAAGATGGAAGATTTTCCCTGTAAAGAGCTACTCTCAATGCTGGCTTTCTGAAAACTTTTTTAAAAGCGGATACAAGTCTATCAACTTCTGGAAAGGTGTCTCTGGTATATTCACAGATTCTGTGAAGAGCATGTGTTTACACAAGTAATATACAGCATATTGGTCTATATATTAATAGTCTGCCTGTCTTTAACATATATGCAGCACTGTCACTTACAAATAAAAGTACTTTTTCTTTGTACCTGTCGCCCGAATGAAGTATTTTTTGAATATTGTCGTTAATGGTTTTATCAACTGTTTCCGCATCAACTGTATTTATAACTTTTGTTGCTATTACAGATGCGTTATATGGAATAGTTGGATGTAGTACACCAGCTACAACATTTACCACATAGCGTCCTAATATATCGACAGTTTCGTCGGCACTTATCCGAAGGTACTGATTTGAAAGATGGCTTCTAATGCGTTCTAAGCACTTAGAAACATAATATTTGCGTAAGGTAGATTCATTAGGAACATTTCGACCAGTATCTTCGTTAAAGTTCTTCGTTAAAATTGTCAGATTCCAACGGTACCAATTTCTGTGCATGTGTTTGCGATGCTAAGTGACATTGTACGTGCGATTTCATGGAATTTTTTAACGATATTTTACAGATTTTGCAATAAATTTCGGAATCACTGATAATGGACATACAATCAGTATGTCCAACTCGCCATTGTTTTAGGATGCCGTTCTTCCATATCATATCTGAAAAAGTAACTTAAACAATGCTCTAGATCTAAATAAATGAAAACTAAAAATGTATGCGTAAGTTATTGAAACTGAACGAAATTCAATGCACACTTACGTCGAAATAATTGGGAGAAGTAGATTCAATCAAACGATATTAAACAGGATCTACCACAAAAATTACGATGTAATTAACAGTTAAAACTATGAAAATAAGAAACTAGCTCACAGCACTTTATTTATCTTACGAAATATAAACTAATAAATAAAATAAATTATAAAAACCCCGTTTCTATCTACGCTCATGAAAACAGAAATTTAACTGTAAATATCTAACAAACAACGTCGCAATTGTGTGAATGAAAACAGTTGTGCGCGCGAGCCAGATCAGTAGTGCATTCAATAACTGCGTGATGTACTTACAGATGTTGTAGACTATTCGTAATGGCGACGTCATTTCAACCCGATGTGTCCGGTCCCTACTAATAATATATACACATATAGCTTGTGTCATCGCTGAAGGAAGGTCAAGAATTCTCCGATGGAATATATACAATTAAAAAATTGTAAATCCCGTAACTTTGGCTTAAATTCCCGGGCATTGGCCTGTAAGTTTTAAGGGAGTCGATTAAAAAAATTTAGACCCATTGCACCTGGGCACATTTTTGTAATGTTTAATTTAATAACCTGAAATTATTTCTCTGCCTGGTGTTACATACATGAAAGTTGGAATTCTTCCTGAATCGTTTTTGATCTTTGAAAATGTACATTAACAGTTCTAATATGTACACCCCAAGCAGAGGTAAAATGTTGTATTGTCTGAAATAGGGCCTGCAGGAAGTTGCGGAGGTAACATCAGTAATGCAGCGAACTATACACTTTTGTGCAAGAAACACATCATAAGCATGCCGCAAAGATTCCCACACAACAATTCCATACGAAATCCTGAAATACACCTGCCCATAGTATAATCTGATCAAGTCCCCAACACGTGGTGCATGTTTCAAAATTTTAATTTGATAACATATAGAACTGATGCTATTGGTCAATTTTTCACAGTGCTCCCTCCAACTCAAACATTCATCAACCATAACACCGAGAAAATTAACTGATTCTTCACGACTAGTAACCTCATTATCTAAATTAATATCCAGACCAAAATCTGCCCTGGACTGCGTTGTATGAAAAAACATAAAAGACGTTTTTGCTAGGTTCATATACAACTTTTTGCACTGAAACCAATAGTTCAACTGCTTGGGAACCTCATTCGCTTTATTACACACATTCATAGGATCAGCACCCGAAACCACAGCTGTAGTTTCGTCAGCATATAATATAGAAAATTATACACATCATTTACAAAAAAAATGTCTCAGCATAATTATGAAATATATGATATATGTAATTAATATACACTAACTAAACAAGATATTCAATATCTGTAGTATAACATGAATCTTCGCTACTGTCCTCTTCTAAAGAAATTATTACTTCTGGAATGTCGTCTCGATCGAAACCTACTTCCTTTTCCCCCACTGTTGGATAAACCTTTCAGTGTGGTCTATTGTACGTGACCATATTTCAGTTTTAATGGTACTTAATGCTTCTTTCCCCATTGCAATGCACTTTTTAAGGGCCCAAGATGTTTGTTATAATAAGTTTTTGTTATACCCCAAATATTTTCTATCGGGTTGAAAATACAATGGTAAGGTGGCAGTCGCAATACCATATGACCAGATTCTTCTTCAATAGTATCAGTTTTATAAGTCTTAGGTGGCTTATTTAAAGCCACCAATTTTAACAACACTTTCTTATAGTAATCTTCTTGAAAAGGAATATGTTGTTTCGTTAGTGACTCTTTTATTTGTCCCTTATTTGCAGAATTATTTGGTAATTTATATTCCAAAGACGAGTGATAACTATGGTGGACCAATCCGGAGCGACTTTTGTAAATTTTTCATATAAAAGCCGAAAAACTCCAATAATTTATCAATTGATATATATATATATATATATATATATATATATATATATATATGTATATATATATATATACAGTATGACTGAAGTTTCATTTTGTTTTTTTGGGGGGATATATTCTAAAAAATATAACAAATAAAATAGTAAAATTTTTTTCTAATAAAAGTTGTCTAGAAACGCCAAAAAAAAATAAAAAATAAAAAATCCAAAAAATTTTTCTGGCGTTTCTAGACAACTTTTATTAGAAAAAAATTTTACTATTTTATTTGTTATATTTTTTAGAATATATCCCCAAAAGAAACATAATGAAACTTCAGTCATACTGTATGTATATATATATATATATATATATATAATAACTTCGTGACCTTGGTATGATATGGTAAACCTAATCAGTAGGCGATTAAAGGTCTGTATATTACTTCAAAATATATGTATTTAAAAAACTCTACATGTTTCGGCTGTGTACGCCTTTATCAAGAGAATACCATATTTTGTATTCTTGTGTATATCAATATCTCCATTTTGCATCAAATTCCTGCGTTTCTCTATTCGCTATGACCCGTCATATTATCATCATTATTGACGTGCATCGATTGTTTAATCTCACATATATATTAGTATATATTAGGTTTGTATCGATCAGAAAAAATAATATGCAGGTGAAATTTGAAGCACCCTTGTATAATTGTCAGTATATATTTATCATTACCACAATGAGATTAATTAAAGAGTCCTAATGCAGTAATATTTGCTCTTAGTGCGAGCTTTAATTTATGTAAATCTTTTTCACGGAATCATAAGCAAAATCAAAATAGTCACTCAGAACTAAATACTGACGAAACGTCGTAGATAAAACGTTTTGGGGTTCACAATAATAGTGTTTGATATTAAATAAACTAGATAATCACAATTATAATAGCCACTGATTCAGTTTCTTAAAGTATTTCTCTAATTCTTCACAATTTAAAAGTTCTTTTTTCCAACGATTTTTTTTTTACTTCAAATATTCGAGAGCGTTGAATTTACAATTAGGAACTTGTACCTGTTCTGATGTTAAAACACTTTCTCTTTAACATTCACCTATCCTTTAGTGGGTAGGTATACGAAATTATTCTCTTGTATTTAGTTATTTGAAAGTTTACGTACGTAGAATCGTAAAGATATTGTATATGTAGCCAAGAAAGAAAACGTTACCTATTTGCGTTTGTTTTTTCATCTCGTCCCACGCAGCAATTTAATGAAATTCAGCGGTTAATTGCCTTGACATTGAATGTCCATGAAGGTGTAACAGACGAGGAAAATCATGAAATGAATGGAGTTACGTAAGGTAATTAATTAGGAACATTTTCACTCGCTTAACACAACAAGTCCAACAAAGTGCACATTATATACATTACACTTACACGTGCTCGATTGCACACAAACACGTGGATATGTGTGTTCTTAAAATACATTTGGATTTTCTTTTTAATTCAGTTGTTAATACCATAGATATTTCTTTATTGCTTAATTAAGCCAGCAATTTTCCATTATATATATATATATATATATATATATATATATATACCGGGTGTATTATGAAAAACCTTTGGGGCTGTAGCTTCCTTATATTTTATCTGATTTTAATGAATGATATGTCAAACTAAATCATTTTTAAAGCACTGTAACCTGTTTTTAAAAAAAAAATTTGACATTTAGTTTTTGACAGACAGTAGTAAATTTTTTTTTAAAATTGTACTACATATTTTTTTTACTTATTCTAATAAACATTTATTTCCTGAAGACACCTCCATTAAATTGAGTGACAAATTTTTTATTATTAAAAAAAAACTACGAAATTTACAGAAATCAAGCTATAGTATATTTTAATGAATCAAATGTTCGAAATTGGCCCCATTTTGTTAGACACATTTGACTCCTTCTATTAACTCCAACTGCTGCGTTTAATATAAGATTTGGTGGTATTTCATGACATACTTGTACTATCCTTCTTACTAAATCATCTCTGGTATCAGGTGGAGTCAAATAGACATGATCTTGAATGTAAGACCACAGAAAGAAATCCAGTGGATTCAGATCTGGCGATCTAGCAGGCCATCGAATATGTCCGTAAGTGCCCATCCATCTGACGCCAAAATAATTATTTAGAAAATCAGTATTCATTCGTGCATTATGGGGTGTGGCACCGTCCTGTTGGAACACCACCCTGTTTAACTCAGCAAGTGGCAACTCATCTAAATAACCGCCTAATTCATTGCGTAACAAATTATTATACTTTTCTTGGTTTAGATTACCCTCCACAAAAAAGGCCCTACTACTCTAGCGCCTAAAATGCCACACCATACATTTACACTGAACCGATTTTGAAAATTGTGTTGCATCACAACATGGTTATTTTCAGTGTTCCAATGGCGATGATTATTTCTGTTGAATACACCATTTTTCCCAAAAGTGCATTCATCTGGCCACAACACACGACGATAAAAAATTGGATCTTCCCTTAGTTTATTCATGAAAACCGTGCAGAATTGAACCCTTCGTTGAGGGTCGTTTTCACCGAGAGCATGCACCTTCCGTGGTTTATAAGGAAAGAACTTGTGCTTCTTCAGAATGTACTCAACTGTAGAATGTGATACCTGCATGTAGTGAGCAATTTCTCGCGTAGACGTATTAGGGTTTTCTTCCACATAGAGCAAGACACTTAATTCTAAATTTTGATCTTGAATTACACGTGCGTTTATTTTCGGTTTTTGAATGATCCAAAATTTCGTAAATTTCGCACGAGCCTTCCAAACTTATCGGCACTTGGACGCAGTCAGTCAGGAAAACGATTTCCATAAAGTCGCAAAGCAGCTGCAGAATTTGTTCCGCATTCAAAATATACTTGAATCGCGTCCACACATTTGCCATTATCCATTTCAATAACAAAATTTAGAAATAAATCGTTGAAAATGTTATAATGAATGTGTGACTGACAGATGTCACAGCTCTCTTCGAAAATTTGGAATGCACTTTTATCGTTCAATATGACTGCTTGATTTTTTAATTTTTAAAATAAACACTGTAAATGTTGTTGTTGACCCACCGCTCACTGATAAGTGATAACATTGGTTTGTAATCCTTTATGGGCTATATAGTATTGAATGTAAGTGATTTTAAAAGGTACACACATTTGCTGGTAATAAAATGAAATAGAGTAGTTAAAATGCATTTAAGAAATCTGTGTTCGGAAAAACCAGAATAAATCGAACTAAAAAAAACCTTCAATTTCTCGATTTTTTTCATACAAGGATATCGTTGTTTACAGTTGCATATTCAGAAAAAGTAATATATTTGAATAAGAAAAAAAAAAGTATAGTGCAATTTAAAAAAACACAGTTTGCAGCTGTCTGCCAAAAACAAAGTGTAAAAAAAAATTCAAATCGGATCACGTTACAGTGTTTTTAAAACGATTTAGTTCGACGTATAATTTATTACATTCGGATAAAAAATAAAAAAGTTACAGCACGATAGGTTTTTCATAATACACCCGGTATATGAGATAGGTAGATTTAATTAGTTGGCGATTTAAGGTCTGGTTTTACTTAAAAATGCATATATTTAAAACAATCTTACATGTTTCGGCAAGTGATGCTTTCAAAACTGACTTCTGCTGTCAAACCTGACATCTACTTTCAATAACTAACATCTGAATCATTAACACTGTTACTTTATAATGTATTTCTAAATAACTTGAACCAAGGTCTATCGTGGCTTAAGTGGTAAAACGACTGTCCGGTAAACCATCATAGACTTGGGTTCAAGTCCCAACGTAGACAAAATTTTTCAATTAAAAAATTTCGTATGATTTGCTTTGTAATTTGTAGACAGCAATGTTTACATCCACATTTACTTCGCAATTACATACTAATTTGATAATATTTGTAAATATTTTATATAAAAGCCAAGAATTTATCAATTGATATGTTTAATGAATGGCTAAGAAATTATCTAAACATATATATATATATATATATATATATATATATATATATATATATATATAAATATATGAAAAATTTTTGAAAGACATATCCGCCCGGAATTTGCAAATATCGATATTCCACTGTTTTTACAGATTATCAATGCACATTATCCGGAGACAGACATGATTTTCACTGCTATACTACGTGTATATATACGAACTATAACGAACTTCATGTGTATGAGAATTAATAATTATTAAATCTCATTTGCAACAAATTATAGCGACAATCGCATGTAAAAATTTGGAAATTCTTTATAGATTACAAAGAAATTTCTATTTTGATATTCAGTTAGACATTTATACGTATTCTTCAGATTCGCATAGCTTGGGCGCTATTCAGCGGTAACCCTGTATAATAACAACGCCATAACTATAGTTGCGAATCTTGTGCGTACAACAGAATCGAATGCGCCCACTACTATGTATTTGCCGGTCGTAGATCAACGAGCGTTTGCACGTTGCAACGTGCATATTAATGATCAGAAAGCGGACTCGAGCGATTGATGATTCATAGCTCATAGGCGTCTGCCTTGTATTCGCAATAGGTTTGTTTCTGTAAACGATCCGTGAGTTTTGAACATTTTGATACGTATGGCAATATCATACTTACATATTCTGTTAATATATATCTGTCAATGTACAACAGAGCGAATGTACAGCAACTACTTCTGAAACAAAAGTAATGCTGACAAGCGAATTGCGTATCGAACTTTGAATAAAAATAATTAACAAAGAACAAAATTCAAAACTATATATTTTCTGTGAAACATTGAAAGTGTAAAGCATTACTATGAACAACTAAAATTTGTTCAAGGTGTTCCTGTGTTAAATTAGTTCTTTTAGATGTTAAAACGTCTCTAAAAATAGAAAATGTTCATTCCACATCGCAACTGGTGATGGGGCTTGATTAAATTGTTGCAAAAGTGCACTATGCTTTGAATGTATAGATTTTTAAATCGGCCCTGTACAGAATTGCTATAATATATTCAAATCTGGATTTCTGCTAAATATGGCATCAACTTTTTGTCTCAGCTTGTTTACAAATTCAGAAGGCATACTTTTCATTAGATCGATAACGGTATTTAAGTTAATTATCGCCTCTTTTTGGTTAATATCTTAATTTTGCATGTAAGTAATCGTATCTGTACGACACTGGAAATTAACTTTAATAAAGTTTAGCTGGTTTTGTAAATTTTCAATTTGTATCAGATGTTTACAATTAGAAATGCTTTGCGTATCATCATCTTGAAGATGAAAAACAAGGTTTTCTAATTCATCCAAGTTTTACGAATAGAAGAATGCTGCTTCTAGCCATGTTCACCACCTAGTTAACAGAAACTGGGAGTAAAGGCAAATTTGGAAGTATTTCTCTATATAATGCCACTCGGTGCAAGGCGCTTTGAGAAATATCTTTTTAAATGATGAAACTAACTTATCAACATTTGGAAAATGACCCCTGATGTATTCACATACTCTGTGTAGTGCATGTGCTGCACAGGTAAATATACAATATAACAATATAAAACGGATTTTTTTAAATACTAAACGTTCTTACCAAATAATACTGAAAGAAACGAAACCAGAAACAATCCCTTATAGAAGAGAATAGAAAATATACTATCTGAAGAACAATAAATACATATATGAATATAATGTATGATCAAAAAGTCTTTGGACCGTGATAGCCATGAAACGTAAAGCTATCTATAAAATTATTTACTTCTGTGATTCATTACCTTGAAGTACGCATAAGTCACAAATAAAATAGATTTTAGGTTATGGTATTTATTTACATTTTATGTATGTTATATTTAATAACATTTATAGAGATTACAGAATGCATTTATAAATAAACGAAGTTTTAATAACTAATAAAAAAAAAAAATAAGGCTCATTACAGTTAAGAAAAGAACTCCCACAATGAAACAATAACATTCAGGTAGATACACTTTTACAATAAAAAATTATAAAAGATGTTGAAAATGTCTTCCCTGTTCTTGAATACACCGGTTAACACGTCGGCCCATGTTATTAAAACCTTTAATTAAAAGATCAGGTGTTACTGTGAGACAGTTTTCAACAATACGTTCTTGTAATTCATCTAAAGTGTGAACTGGAGTTTTAAAAATGTTATTCTTAAGCAATGGGAATAAGAAGTGGGCTAAAGGACTCAAATCACAAGACCTAGGTGGGTAACGTCCGTCTGATATTAACCTTTCATCATAAAATTGACGTAAATATTCCATGGTTACTCGAGCAACATGCGGTCTCGCGTTATCTTGCTGAAAGTACCCATTATGAAGTTCATCATCGTGCAATTGATTGATAAAAGGATCAAGTATTTGATTTATATATCATTCAGCGTTTATGGTATCTTGAAAAAATATTGGCCGTATTACCCGTCTACGGGACATTGCAACCCAAACACCAATCTTAGGACTATGTAAAGGAGCCTCACTATGAAAATTAGGATTATTCTCGCTCCATATACGCATAACTTGTTTATTAACGTATCCAGATAGGTAAAAATAAGATTCGTCTGTAAAAAAAGTTAAATCAAGGATATCGTTATTCATATGGTCATTAAACCAGGTACAGTACGATTACTCTCTTCTGATAATCTGGTGGCAGTAACTTCTGACACATCTGCAGTTTATACGGAAACATGTTCAAGTCATGCTTAACAATGGTTTAACACGTCCCATAACTTAAATTGATTTCTTGTTTCAATCTACGCAAGGATAAGGTAGGTTCTTCCAGCATGCGTTGCCTAACCAGATCAATAGCATCATCATTTCTAGCCCGTATTCTTCCAGATCGAACACTATCGCTGATATTACCAGTTCCTTCAAATTTGTCCACAGTTCGTTGAAGTTGCCGAAAAAAAATCTCGTTCGATTATTGCGAAGTTGGGACATCTCTCACGGAACTCATTCAAACATAAACGAGGTGAATAAACCCAATTACCATTTTCACCTATATTTCCATTACTGTAGTATGATTTGATAATAAAAATTTTATGTTCTAATTGAAACATTTTGAATTATAACCAGCTGACTTGAAAGTTGTCAAGTACATGTCAAAACTAATTGAAATAAATAATTTCATAGATATTTCGTAAATTCCACGGCAATAGCGATCCAAAGACTCTTTGATCATACGATACATGTATATGCATGTAAATACGAGAATACACTTTGGAAATTAGCGAATAAATTTTTTTAAGCGATTATTTCAACGAAGTCTAACGAAGTAATATATGTATAAATGTATATTCCGTCTTACACGCCACTGTGAATTGAATTTTTGAAGGAATACACACGCTATTCATAACGACGGAAATAAAAACATTTGCTGCAGGAATGCAGTCGAGCAAGCAAATAATGGGGTTATTATAACATGCATACAATACCTGGGACCACCCCAATGTTTTATTGGAGCAATTGGTCATTCAATCGCTTCAGACTGCTCCCTGTTAATGATGTTGGGCGGACATAGAAACAGAATACGACCACTAAGTGATCAAATATATCGGTTTATTGGGGAATATCCCGACTTAAAATAACGCATTTGTTTAAATATGCTCCTGTATTTATTATACAATATGATCATTTATATTTACCCTCTAGCAAGCCATGAAATTATTTCTTGAAAATATCGTGTTGGTAGTGACAAATAAAATTCATCTGTCATTATGTGTATGTTCTGATAAATAAATCATCTGTCATTAATGTATTTATTAATTGACACTTAAAAATGTTTACAATAAATCATAAAGTTTTTCTGATCGAATCATATTTTAGGAATGGTGTAAAATTAGAAAATGGAGAATGGTCGTACTCCTTGCAGCCTTGCATAGAAGAATTTCGGGCAGAATTTCCAAATTTTCCAACAACATATGACAGTTTGCGGCAATTAATTCAATAGTCAGTGGTTAAATTCCGTGAAACAGGGTCTGTGTCTCGAAAACCAGGTGCTGGTAGACCACTAAAGCGGACAGTTGAAAATATAGCATATGTTGAGGGACGAATAAATCAATCACCTAAGAAATCGATTCGTAAGCTTCCACAACAAACACAACTGTCATATGGGACCTGCCAGAGAATCCTTAAAAAAGACTTACAAAAATTTCCATACAAATTTCATTGCGTGCAAGAGCTTTTACCAATCGATCATGTAACCAGAGTTAATTACTGTCAGTGGTTCTTAGGTACGATTAATAACGATGACGTTCTTGACAAATCCTTCTGGTCCGATGAAGCATGGTTTCATTTATCAGGATATATAAATAAACAAACAATGCGCATCTGGTCTAGTGAAAATCCACATGAAATTCTTGAAACACCCTTGCATTCACAAAAAATAGGCGTTTGGCTTGCTGTTTCTCGTAGACGGATTATTGGTCCAATATTCTTTAATAATACGATAAATGCAGAACGATATCGTAATAATTTATTGCTACCATTTGTAAATCAATTACATGATGATGAGCTCCGCGAGGGATATTTCCAGCAAGATAATGCAACAGCCCATAAGACAAGAGAAACGATGGAATTATTGCATGAATTCTTTGATAATCGAATAGTAGACTTTCCACCACGATCTCCGAATTTAACAATTATGGACTATTTCATTTATCCACATCTAAAAAATAGAGTATTTACGAATCGTCCATATACAATTGAAGAACTTACTAATGCTATCCGAAATGTCTGTGAGGAAATTACACCACATAATTTAAGGAATGTCTTCAATAATATGAGACGAAGAGTTGCGCTATGCATTGAAAATGAAGGAGCTCACTTTGAACATTTATTGTAGCTGTTTTTATTATTAAACTTTTTATTTTTTCAACTGAAACGTTTGTCTGTAATTATTTGTCAAAATGACAAAACCTAATCTGTCATCAGTATAAAATATCCTATATCACACACACGCTGCATAACTTAAATTATGGTACCAACTTAAGTTTAAAAAAGAAAAATGTCATTGCCTTCTAGAGGGTAGAAATATATGATCATATGGTATAAATATAATCTCACATTGCTAAATCAGGTGAGTATGGCGAATGTTCCATTATTTGTATATTTTTTTCAGCGAAACACTGGAAAGTTAAAATTGCCGAATGGGACGATGCATTATCATTAAACTGCGGAACAGACGCTGTCCTCTAATGAGTCATGCAGGTGCAGGTTCGCTTAATAATAAGATTGATGCAATATTCGCTCGTAGCCCTGATTTCAATGTCCTGAAAGGATTTGTAGTATTATTCAAAATACGGAAATCGGTAGAAATATTAAATTTAAAGATTATTATTTCTATGCGCCACTCACTAGCTCTGATGTTGAGCGAAGTTTTTCTATATTTAAAGACATACTGTCCAATAAAAGAACGCACTTTACAGAACAAAGTTTAGAATATACTGTAATAATTAATGTGAATAAAAACTTTACAGGATTTTTCGGTTGCCTTTCACGATTTGTCATTTGAAATTCACTAATTCTCAAATGACTTTACCAACTGTCAAATTTGTGTCAATTGTAATTCCCTTTTATCAAAACTGTTTCACTATTTGTCAAATGATTTTCTCTATTCTAATACAAATAAAATAATAGAAAGCAATCGAACTCATGTATATTTATTAGGAACCAACGAAACTTATTATGTAAAATAGACAATAAATAATGAAATTCTTAAACATTCAAGTACAATTTACGAAAGAATTTCGATTGTTCGTAAACAATCGCCTAAGTAGGACTCCATATGTTGTATGTAGTGAAGGCAGTGTTCGTGAGTGATATTTTCTGATACTCTGTGGATGGATTGATATAGCTCATCCGCATTTCTTGGTTGTGATCTCTTGATGTAATTTTTCCATTGACTAAACAATTCCTCAATTGGATTCAAGAATGGGCTATACGCCGGAATAAATACAGCATGGTGGCCATGAGCTTGAATAAGATTTAGTACTTCAGCATTTTTGTGAAAGCGAACATTGTCCATTATAAGATAAGCTCCTACGATATTATCATCACGAAAATGATTAATCAAATTTAACAGATACTCTGAAAAATGTTCCACGTTGTATGGTCTATCCTGTATTTGAAATAAATATAATGAATTAAAATTCATTCCAGCTACAATTGAATAATTTCGTCCTCTAACTTGGGCTTTACGTAAACATGCTGGAGTATTTTTGGCAGATCTACCAGAGGACACTCTTGCGTAAACATTTATACCAAATTCATCAATGAAAAAAATTTTGTCTCTCTCATGGATAATTCTGTTGTATTCAATTGCATAATCAAAACGATTTTGTATTATAGCTGGTGTATTTCTTCTTTCTGGTACGCACGTCACTCGTTTCATAGAATAATGGAATCCTTTTAAAGCCCTATTAATTGTTGATATAGATATTTGCATGTCGGGCCATTGGCAAAGACTCTTTGCTTGTAAATCACGAAGTGTAAGAGTACAATCCTCGTCAATCCAATCACATATTCGTTCCTTTTGAGCTTCATTAAGCTTTTGCTTTCTGTGACCCGGAGGTTGCTTATGTTTCTGTCCCGTTTGCACATGTTTTGCATAAATTTTACGCACTGTATTCGGTTTTACATTAAACTGTATTCCCACATCAATAGAAGATTTTCCCTGATTCATGGAGTTAATAATTAATGCGCGCACTTCGTTACTAATTTTCGCATTTCGCCTTCTCACACGCTCCATGTTACAGTAATGACAGTTCATAAAATTATTTTGACAAAAGATGAAATTCATTTGACAAATGTGAATATCATTTGAATAATGGTGAAATACAAATGACAAATGGTGAAAGACAAATAAAAGAGTGAATGTCATTTGATAAATAATGAATCACAAATGACAAATCGTGAAAGGCAACCGAAAAACCCTGTAATTATACTATTATATACTTTTTTTAAACACAAGTGATCGTGTATGATTGGTTTAACACCTTAGGATCTTTAATTGATGTTCTATTACCGCATAAGCGGCTTTCTTGTCCTCTTCAATTATTTTTTTAACAGCAGCAATGTTTTTGTAAGTAACAGCCGTAGGAAAACACCATGCTCCTTTTTGATGCTGGACAGAATTCTTTTCGCGCTCAAATTCCTTATACCATCGGTAAATTATAGCCAAGGAATATGCTGGTTCACTAAAAACTGAATCTAAACTCTCTTTTAAAATCATAATTATGATTCGAATGTGGTCTCTGGTTAATTCCATTTTCTTTTACTTTTAAAAAATAAGTAACAGCTTTATAACGAACGTAACTTCAACAAGAAAACCTCAAATGACAGATAAAGAGTTGCTCTAAATAAACACTGTAGGATTGTTTTTCACAGTCTACGAGATTTTCTTATTCTCAATACATTCAGCTTATCCCTCGTATAACACATAAGTAGCTGTTTATTATTAAATTTTTGACATCGCTTGTTTGAATTAGTTCTGCTGTACGGACGAAATACGGCAACACACAGTCATTACAAATGGCACCCAATTGGTTTATAATATAGAGTGTTTAACTTATAGTATTTTAGAATAAAAATGTCTTAATAATATTAAGTCAACAAATTTAAACCTACACAAAATAAGACATTATCTTAAATCTAAAACACACTTACATACCAATTCCCATACCCAAATACACTCCTAAATACATATGTTTATTCTCGAAAACATATTTCAATAAAAAATTATCTTTAAAATTTGACAGTCCATCAGTAAGATAAACATAGGAGAAATGAATTATGAAGTTGTAGCTGCATTTTTTGACCTAAAATCTTTTTCCCACAAGGTGAATGTGCCTCGAGTTGGGCTCGAGCTGCTGCCTTCGAAGGTAAATATTTAAAATGTGTATGTAAAATTATAACAGTGAAAAGGCAATATTTAAAGTCAATATTTGCTGTCACTACTCTTAAAAGTCTTCGGTAATCAATAAGTAGGTACATTTTTCAATACCGTATATTTCATGTTTCATGTGTGTAAAATGTAAAAAAAGTGGAAAGGCTCTTGCCACGGTGTTTATTTTTACAAGCAAAAAAAGCGAAAAAGAACAAAAGTTGTTTATCAATCGTTTTCACCTGCCAAAAGCCTAAGAAAATTGCTCGAAAGCAGTTACATATGTACATATACGAGTATAACATAGAACTTAAAGATATTTGGAATTACAACTGTTGTAGTATCAGAAAACAATTAAGTATTCAATTCAAACATTAGAAGAAAGGCAGTGAAGTTATAAATTTATTATATTATTTGAAGAATTCATTTAATTTGCGTCAAAACTGTGTCTCAATATTTTCTTCTACTGACTATCCACTAGGGCTGGGCGAAGTATCGATACATCGTCCAATACCCGATACCATAACTGGTATCGATTCCCTGATACCTCATATAACGAAGGTATCGATTCTAAGGTATCGATTCCAAAGCATCGATACCTATCGATACTTTACGGATTCCAGTACTCGCTAAGTATCGACGTATCGGGTAGCGAGGTATCGATTCCAAAGCATCGATACCTATCGATACTTTACCGATTCCAGTACTCGCTAAGTATCGATGTATCGGGTAGCGATGTATCGGGTAGCCATGTATCGGGTAGCCATGTATCGGGTAGCCATGGGTAGCCGGGTAGCTTACTTTTGTGCATTTTTTAAATGTACATAAAGGATGCAATAACTTTTTAAGTAAAGAATTTTTAAGTATATATAGCATTATATATATTATATAGTATATATTTCAAAGGATGTTGTTGAATATTGTAACATAAACATAATAACTATAATTATTACAAAAAAAAATATCACAATATTGCAAATTTAATACCGTAGATATGGTAGAATCGATAAATTAATTTTATATCTCTTGAAACCGATATCAAATAAACGATACCTAGAAAACTGGTTATGAATACTGATTCCTAGGTATCGAATCAAGGTATCGATTCCAAGGTATCGATTCCAAAGTATCGATTCCAAGGTATCGATTCAAGGTATCGATTCCAAAGTATCGATTCCAAAGCATCGATACCTATCGAGACTTTACCGATTCCAGTACTCGCTAAGTATCGATGTATCGGGTTAGCGATGTATCGGGTAGCGATGTATCGGGTAGCCATGTATCGGGTAGCTTACCTTTGTGCATTTTTTAAATGTACTTTAACGGATGCAATAACTTTTTAAGTAAAGAATTTTTAAGTATATATGCATTATATAATTATATTATATAATATATATTTAAAAGGATGTTATTATTGTGTGTAACAAATATCCTTATTGTGACATAACTATAATTATTACAAAAAAAAATCTCACAATATTGCAAATTTTATACCGTAGTTATGGTAGAATCGGTAAATTAATTTTATATCTCTTGAAACCGATATCAAACAATCGACACCTAGAAAACGGGTTATGAATATTGATTTCTAGGTATCGAATTTAGGTATCGATTCCAAAGTATTGATTCCAAGGTATCGATTCCAAGGTATCGATTCCAAGGTATCGATTCCAAAGCATTGATACCTATCGATACTTTACCGATTCCAGTACCCGATTCCAGAATCGATACCGTGCACAGACCCGATACGTCGCTAAGTATCGATACCTCGATTGGTATCGGTACCCGATACTGAAAACGTCGGTATCACCCAGCCCTACTATCCACGCCTGTAAAGAACGGCCAAAATCCTGTTACATCTAGTTCTGTAAAACTCTCAAATTATTTAACTATATATTCTGTTAATATTACACAAATGCACGAAATTTTGAGTGAGAGAATTTCAGAACAGTTTAAACATAACCCTGAGGTATGTAATATTATGACTAGACACCGGACACGAGAGGCCGAAACTACGATGGACCATATAAATAGTCTATAACAGCGCTAAGTACGACGCTCAGTTATTGAATAGCACTATTCATTCAGTTAACTGCACATCTGTTTTTTTGTCGTTGAATTGTGACGCAATTACTTAAATTTTACAGTTAAATTCCTTTTTTCATGGGCGTAGATAGAAGCGTGAGGAGTTCTTATAATTTATTTTATTTATTAGTTTATATTTCGTAAGATAAATAGAGTACGGTGAGATAGTTTCTTTTCTTCATTGTCTTAACTGTTAATTACATATTTCGTAATTTTTGTAATAGGTCTTGTTTAATATCGTTCCATCGAATCTACTCCTCTCAATTATTTCGACGTATGTGTGAATATATCAGAGACACATTTCCGAAAGTTGATAGACGTGTATCCGCTTTTAAAAAGCTTTCAAAAAGACACCACCGAGTGTAGCTCTTTACAGGGAAAAACTTCCATCTTTGTCACTGCCTACCTTTCCAGTAATAACTAGATGGGGAACATGGTTGGAAGCTACTAGTTTTTATGCAGAGAATTTCGGCAAAATTTCGCTACATGTTTAAATGACGATGCCCGAAGTATTGGCTATTAATAATTTGAAAGTGATTTCGGATGTGACCTTCAGAAAAAGTTAGACTCAGTTTTTAATAGAAATCCAGATTTAATAAGATTGCGGCAATTGTGTATAGGGACAATGCCTCAAAATCTAACAACTAAATATGCTGAAATAAAAGAATATTTCCAATATGCACCTATAACCAGTTTCGATGTAGAAAGGACGTTTTATATCTACAAGGATGTATTTCATTCAAAGAGAACAAATTTTACAGAAGAGAACCTTGAGAAGGTATTGCTAGTTAATATTAATACTCCTTTACTCAACTTGAGCTACAAAATTAACAAATAAAAATGTATTTCGTATTTTATAGATCACCACCCGTTCGTTTTCCAATTATATAAATAAAATAAAAACTCTCTCCCAACTAGTAAAATTTAAGTCTTTGTTTTACAAGAATTCCGAAGGCGAAAAGTAATTTTAACATATGCAACACTAAAACACGATCGATTATGAATTATGAATGAAGCAATATAAACTTTTTAAAGTTATAAAATAAACATAAAAACGAACATAAACACGAAGACAAATTGAGAAGGACTTATTTATAAATTCTTAAAGTTTATTTTTATAGATACCCACTGTATTTATTGCATAAACGTTCCTCTCTTCCGCATTTTATTTCACAATCTTATGAAAAAAACAACAAATGACCTTCGAAATGTTAAGTGATATTCAATCTGATCTTTTTTTTTTGGATGTTGATAGTCGACTGTCTCCTTTATTATTTCATTTCGTTTGTTTTTATGTAGGTACATTACAAAAGACTGTTCATTAATAATATGTGTGACCGATACTTCAAATGAAATATAAAATATAACATATAAATGTGCGATACACCGCTATGTTCAAAGGAATTTCACTGCGAAATACACGTAAATATAATGCATAATCGCAAAAAAAAGTGGCAAGACATTTTTGTGTAAAGGAAGGCTTTACATTGTCAAAGAAATTCATGAATTTATTCATGAAGTTCATGAATCCTTCCGTGAACGTATCGAACATATAATTAAAATCGAATTGAAAAACAATAAACTGTGGTTATCTGTGGATGAAACAAAGATGCGGTTGTTAATGTTACAATAGTACCACATCAATCGTCACTTTTAATTTTACCAGTTTGCAGAAGAGTACAACAATGTACTGCCGAAATAATTTCAGCATTAGTGTTAAATACACTGGAAAACTTTGAATATTCAACAAACCAAGTGTTAATGTTTGTGAGTGATGTGCCTAGTTTGATAAGTACTCGGAAATAACAATACACCATCCATTTCTTTTATGTAGAGGGCGTCCAAGACTTTTGGTGTTGTGTGTATAACACCAGTACATGTAGAATGCTCGTTTGCTACATATAAGCACATTTTTTTCTCCTTAACGCACTCGGTTTGTGGAAATTTCTGTGGAAACACATCTGATATTGCAAATGTTTAATCGATTTTACCAATTCATCACTTTATCGAAGACGTTTAAAACGGTAAGTTTCCTACTACTTTTTATTATTAAACTAGCTGACCCGGCGAACTTTGTACCGCCTAACAGTCAATAAATGTCGTGTAAACTTTTAGCTAAACTTAATTTAGGATTTTATTAACGTAATGAAATGAATACAAAAAATTTATTAAGTTCAATAGTTTATTAGAATAATATATATAAAGAAAATAAAGATATAATAATAGTATAAAAATCAAGTATTCCAATGAAGTGTCAGCAAAACACTAGTTTCAATACATAACTTTATTGAAGCTATGTATTTTGCTGCATGGGTTGCACTCGGGCTGATTCTCTTCAGTGAAGGATCTTGTCATATGCGACATTTTTCGTTTTGTTATCAGGCGCAAGAACAAATGGTTTGCCGACACGTGAACATGCCATGTACAATTGACCATGAGAAAAGCATTTTCTAGATTCAGGCCACAAACACTCAAGGATTGGCCTTTTCCACCTATTATTGAACCTACATTTGAGCAAATTTTTTGGATTAAGTCTTATATTTTAAAGAAAATGAACATTTACTCTCAACATAAACTACCTTGACTGTCGGATTAAATCCGTGTTCTTCGATAATGTCTGTCCCAAATGGAGTCATTTGAAAACAGCCATTGTATTTTTGAGTGTTCGCTAGAAAATGTCGTGATTCTGGTGTTTCACCACAAAGCAATGAGTGCTATGGCTCAGATGGCGGAGTCAATAATGGCAATTTCACTTTGTCATTAAGGCAGTACAATCCAGGCGTTTCTCTAGCAAACTCCAATGCGCCACAACGCTCGCAAACAACGTCCATTGTACCAATGCGAACGAAAGGATGCGAGTTATAATCAATTGAGCAATCGTATAGAAACGCTGCTTGATTCAAATCAACACTTGAAGCAGTTCTTCTTACGCGTCGAAGAATATCTCATTGTTGATATGTGCGATAAGCTCGACGATTTCTCACTGCCAACCGAGCCGTTTCACGGGCTGCCTCTCTTTGCTCTTGTGTTTCAGAGCACGAAGTCGGGCCATACTAACGCGGCGCTCTTCTCGTGCGATTTCTCGTTCTTCTTCAGCGGATTGATTCGCAATGTTCCGAAGCTTAATTGCATTACGGATTTGTTGGGAAAGATTAAATCTACTGGGTCGCGGCATTGATAATAATAATAAGACTACGGAACAGACGCTATCCTCTAAAAAGTCATGTAGGCACAGAGACAGAGTCTGTTTCGCTTAATAATAGGATTAATGCAATATTCGCTCGTAGACCTGATTTTAATGTCCAGAAAGGCTTTTGTAGTAATGTTCAAAATTCGGAAATCGGTAGATATATTAAATTTAAAGATTATTATTTCTATGCGCCACTCACTAGCTCTGATGTTGAACGAAATTTCTCTATATTTAAAGACATACTGTCCAATAAAAGAACGCACAGAACAAAGTTTAGTATATATTGTAATAATTAATGTGAATAAAAAATGTCTACTGTGATGTGACAAAACATTCACTTTAATTATAGGTGATATAATTAATTTCAGGTTTATACTTTTTAAATATTTTGATTTTTTTCACTGTATAAAATAAATGCATTATATATATATATATATATATATATATACATATATCTTGAATTAATTTCAATTCAAGTTAATTTAAATTCATTTAACTTCAGTGTTTTATTTATTTTCCTAAAAATAAATTTCCGTATATATACATTTGATTGGCTTTATTACGACTCTGGCGAAATATACTTCAAACTCCGTCTGTTTGCATTGAAAGACGTACAAACAGATACTGTTAACTTGATCGATTGTACATTGTCGGCACCGATGAATCACACCCGATACGGGATAGCGCCGGTTCCGCAGTCTAATAATAATACTCCCACAATAAGATTTATTAATAACACTCGCACAAAACAAACAAATGGACCGGTAACCTTTATATGCTTTTTACAAGACAAATCACAGACAACAAAAACAAAAAGAAAATTACACTTTTACGTCACTGATTTACAATGGACATCAATTATTACAAATAAGCTATAAGCTTGCGTGACGTAAGCTGTCAATTGCGGAAGATGGCTAACCTAATAGTTACTAACCTAATCTATTTAAAAATTAATTTTCAATAGTAATATCACAAGAGAGTGAGAATATATTGAAAATAATTCGACAGATTTTCGAAAACTTGTTGCTAGGGAATAGATCCCGAATGGCAACAAGTTTGAGAAAGACTGGAGAATTATTTTCTAATTATTTCTCACTCTCGAGTGGTATTCGAAAGATTACTTTTTTATGTTTAAATAAAAAATACAGCATAAAAATACAACTTTTTAATATTATTTCTGTACATTTACAAAATTAATTAGTGTTAAAAGTTTGTATGTGAAATACACAATCAATTATTGTAAATGTTTTGTCCGTGAGTGGTGGATCTTGCAACATTCTTCTGTTCTGTTGTGTTAAAAGTTATAACTTCTCCCTTGTCTCTTAGGTTATTAATCAAACTTGAATGATGTTCATTATTCAACTGCAGGTACGGTTTCAATGAACTAGATGAGCTGTGGCCAGTAATTTTTATTATTTCCTGCTCGTTACCACCTGCTTTCGCTAGATGAGACACTGCACTTGACCTTGAAGAATGGTTCGTCATTTTTATTTTTTTAGTGTCCAGCCCAATCATGTCCGCCGATTCTTTCATCCACTTCGACATTACGTTCACCCCCAACGGCATATTTTTGTACCATCCTGAAGAAGACGGTTTATCCCAAGCAATGTTTACTGTTAAAAAAAGTCTGTCAGTTTTTATATGTTCGTCCCTCTTGCTTAGCAATTTCTTGAGCAATCGGACAGGAGACGCATCAGGCTTTTCAGTATTTGGTATTAACCATTTACTATCAGTCAACTTTTGTGCCCCACCTTGCGCTGTTTTAGAGAAAACCGGATTATATTCTACTCTTCCAGTGGCCAAACCAGCATTGTCTGTTTCTTCTTGAAAATAATGCAGTAAACATTGACAACCTTCTCCCCCACGCCATGCTGGCTCATATGATGCAATGTGATAAAAGCATTTTTGCAAACCGAAGGGTGCCTCCTCGTCGTAGCGTTTTATTATTTCCATGATTTGTTCATTAGTTAGAATTGCAGAACTTTGCTTCCTTTTTTCTGGCACCTGTTGTAATATCTTACGTTTTGTATTTCTGGCTTCTCTCGCAGATTTAAATTCGATATCTTTAAAGGGGTCTAATTTTCTACTAAATTCGTTGTAGTACAACTCTTGCATTAATTTAGCGGTTTTATTCCACATTGTTTTAATAACGGCATTGCACCTTTTCATATTAAATCCCCAGTCTTTCAAAATGTTTGCCAGTTTTGTGACTGGTGAATTTCCTTCTAATTTGTAACCCCGTTCGTCGCAAAATGATTGGAATTGTTTCCATATTGAATTATTACTAACCACAGTATTTTTGCACGAATTTTCTTTAATCTGTGCGTTTATATCTTCCACTGATGATGAACTAAATCGCTTATGGTTCATTGCTTCCAATTTGCAATAATACTGGTGACAGGTGTCAAAACTAGAAAATACGTTGTCAACAAACAGAAACAAAATACTAGAAAATATTCTCGGGAGAATAATGTACTAAGATTATTCTCAGTTATAATATCACAAGAGCATAGAAAATAATCGATTATATTTCCGAGTCACGAGACGTATTCTGCGAAACACCACAAGAGCGTAGCTCGAGTGGTGTTTTAAGGATATACGTCGAGTGAAGAGGTTATATAATGGATTATTTTCGTTTGCTCGAGTGGTATTCGTTACGATTATATAAAGAATTAACTAATGAAATTTTTTTATTGGTTGAAATTAAAAGTACAATTATTATAATTAATATTTGTTGTATTATCTTTAGAAGTTGAATTTGAGGTGCTGGTGATGATAGAGTTGGCAGAATCTTGTTTATTTCTCATTTTTTCAAGTATCTTGCTATGGTGTTCATTAGTAAGCTTTAGATACGACTTCAGAGATTCAGATGATAAGTCACCTGTTATCTTAATAATTTCTTGTAAGTTTGCTCCAGATTGTGTCAAGATGTTAACAGCGGAAGAGCGATTGGAATGATTAGATATTGTTTGCTTCTTTGTATCATGTCCTATACTTTCTGCCGCTGAACGTGTCCATTTACTTAATTGATTAAGGCCTACAGGGCAGTTTTTATACCATATTTTAGTTTTCTGCCAATCAGGATTAGGTGTTAAAAATCGACGATTGGTTTTAATGTTTGGTGTTCTTACTGGACACTGATCTTCACAATTTTTATTCGGTGTCAACCATTTAGATTCAGCTGTATGTTTTTCGCCACCTTGTGCTGTCTTTGAAAATATGGTATTGTACTCAATACGTCCTGTGGGTTGATCATAATTGTCGCAATTTGCTCTGAAATAGTCAATTAAGCAAAAGACTGCTTCATTTCCACGCCACGACAGTTCCACAGAACAAATTTGATAGATTTTTTTTGTAAACCGTCGTATTACTCGTATTATTATTATTAAACCTGGCGTATTTTCGTAAAAAAATTACACAATTTTGCTAATTTCTTCCGCTTTAAGGGCGACAGAACTTGTTTTTCTTTTTTCAGGAATTGCTTGTAACTTCTTCCTTTTAGCTGCCCGCGCATTTCTTGCATCTTCAAAAATTACGCCTCTGAATGGATTTGTTTCTGGATTAAACTCTTCATAAAACTTTTTCTGGACAAGTTTAGCGGAAATATTCCAAATTGTTTTCACGGTACCTTCTTTGTATTCGGTGCCGTCTGCACGTTTCATGTTGAATGCCCAATCTTTCAAAATACTTGCTAATTGTTCGTCAGAAGTTTGAGCACAAAGTTTATAATTTCGCTGTTCACAAAATTCGGTGAACTGTTTCCAAACATATTTATGTGTTTTAACGGTATTTTGCGGTGTCAAATCTTCAATTTCTTTACCTATTTCGGTCCCCGTTTGACGTTTATCAACAAACTTCAAAACACTTGTTACCATGACAAAATTCATATTGTTGGAGGAAGCGAAACACCAAAACGGTTATATCACGTCGTCAAGAGTATATTCACTTATCAATACATGGTGACTATGTAAAATTTGTAATTGCTATTGGCTAAATTTCAAATGAGTTATATAATCACTATAATAATATTGTGATTGCACAGAATTAAACACGTGTCCGCAAATACTGCTAAACGATTGGATAATAAAATTATTAAAAAATAATCTGTATAATTTTTTTTCCGTGAATTTTTCCGATATTTTAATAGTTATTCTGCTATTCGGGGCGGAGACGAATCCAACAACAAATCATTAAAATCGGCCAGCCGTTCTTGAGTTATAAATGGTGTAACTAACCCGACTTTGTTTTATGTATTAAGATGTATACCTTATTATTTATATATGTAAGTTTCGGTGCGCTTTGGTTTTTAACAATAATAATTTATTATTCTAAATAAGCGAAGTGCGCTCAACGTTGTCCGGCGGCGACTGACAAAATACATATACGCGCGAGGTCGAGCCAACGGTGCGATGTTAGTCTAATGAACCTACTGATAATCTTCTGACGAAGCCACTGTGTTGGCAACACAATTGTCGCTTAACGAACAAATATTAATAAAATGAAGATTTTAACTATCAGCTTTATTTCTACCTTATTTAATTTATTGGCAAAATAAAAGCAAATAAATGTAGGATTAGGAAAAAATGAGTGAATCACTGAAGAAAGGTAATCCAATAAACACTTTAAACCGTAAATTTTAAACGATGTGCTAAATCACTATTGAAATACAGTTTCGAAAGTACTACTCTACTCTCAGGCAGCAATTATTTTGAAATTATTACGATTCTGATCTCATAATATCGACAGAAATATGTATTCAAATTATACAACAGTAAATTTCGCCTCGTGAAATATATTTATATGCATGTAAATGCAAAAATAAATTTAAAGTGTAGATACAAAACTAAAATAATCGATCTAACTACGATAATATCAAAGTTCAAACTATCGAGTTAACGTACAAGAGAGAGCAAATAAAAGACTTAACAATTCACCATCCGTATATAATTGATAAATAATAAACGTCATATCATTTACTAAAACCGATAATTTGAACGAATTAATACGAACACGAGAGCACTTCCGCATTAAAAAACTAGCAGCGACTCAACTTGTGAAAGTCTAAGTTTGTGTGTAGCTTAATCTTGATTTATATTACATATTCTAGATATATATATATATATATATATATATATATATATATATATATATATATATATATACACACATATGTGACGTTGACAAAACTGGATGTATGTATTATAAATCGCTTTGAATTTCGTATGGTGTTAAAATTTTTTCTCATTGATTTGGTTTCGTTTTATACAGTAATAAAAGCCAAAACGTTCATTTTCTCCGATCACTGTCTTTATATACTATGTACTACAAGTGCTGGATATACATTAATTAATTCATTTCATATTTAGAATTCAAATGAGTTTGTTTTGTAACTTATAAAGTTATATATTGAACGCGTATATATAATTTTATCTGAGCATACGGATATGTATTTAAGTCGATATTATATCGACGCCCTAGAATAATAAAACTAGTTAGATTTCAACACGCTTAAGCGAATTAACAAATATTAATACTTGTAGTATTGTTATAAATAATAGTAGATTTAGTTAATGGTCGATGTAAGGTCTATTTTACTTTGATATGTACTAGGTGGCGCAAAATTAATCACCCTGTCGGAAGATGTTATAACTTTTGCAAATGGCGTCGTACGTAAATCATATTTGACATTTGTGAACTAGACAGCTGCTGAATACAAACAGACAAACAATGGAGCGCTATACTCCGCAAGAGCGTGGAATAATTGTGTCGATTTTTTTTACCAATAATCGGTCGGTGGTGTTAGCGCAGCGTGAATTTCGTCGTCGATTTCCTAATCGTGTCGCGCCAACTGGACAAACATTACGCCGCTTAGCTGCTCGACTCGAACAGACTGGAACCACAAGAGATCTTCCAGGGCGTAGCCGCCACCGGACTGGTCGTTCTGTCGAGAATATCGCGGCTGTGGCTGCTGATGTTGCTGAGAACGAAGAAACATCAACCAGACGACGTGCCACGCAATTGGGCGTCAGCAGACGGACCCTACAGCGAATTTTAGTGAAAGACTTACACATGTTCCCATACAAAGTGCAAACAGTGCATCAGTTAATGCCTGCTGACCTTCAATCGGGTGTGAATTACTGTAGAGACATCCTCAATCTCAACAACGAAGTGAACGATTTTCAGTCGAAAATCATCATGAGTGACGAGGCGCATTTTCATTTAAGCGGTTACGTCAATAAGCAAAATCTTCGTTTCTGGGCACTGAAAATCGGCGTGTGATGCACGAAAAGCCGTTACATCCACCCAAGGCTACTGTGTGGTGCGGTGTTCACGCGGGAGGAGCGATTGGACCGTATTTTTTTGAGGACGCCATCGGCAATACGGTTACTTACAAAATAATACAAATCTGTATAAAAACAAATTTGTATCTGTATATGCATGGACACACAGTACGTATTTACCAGCTTTTGCTTCAACTACCAGACGCATGCGTTTCTGTGTAACCACTTTGTCAATGATAGATTTACGAAGCAAAAGACTGTAGTACACTTGCGGTCATGTAGTAAGTTTTGTCCTATCCGAAGATAACAGATAACCTCTTGCCATCTGACGGACAAAACCGACCACGCCGGTGCAAATACGGTTACTGTTAATGGCGAACGCTATAGGGCCATGATAAACGACTTCTTACTGCCAGAATTGAATGAGCGGGGCTTGGTGAACATGTGGTTTCAACAAGACGGTGCAACCGCACACACAGCAGGAGCCACAATGGATATTGTGAAGGAAGCATTTCCTGGTCGCGTAATCTCCCGTTTTGGCGATTTGGCATGGCCAGCAAGATCGCCCGATTTAACCATCCCAGACTTCTTTCTTTGGGGCTTCTTGAAGTCGCGGGTTTATGCCAACAAGCCTCAGACAATCGCAGCCCTTAAGGAGAATATTCGACAGGAATGCGAACAGTTATCACCAGAAATCGTGCGGAAAGTTATGGAAGATGCGATAAAACGGGCACGAATGTGTATCAATACTTGCGGCAGCCACTTGACGGATATCATATTTTCCAATTAACAGAAAAAATTGTAAAGGTCCAAATAAAGATTTTCACCCCTCAAAAATTGTTTTTTTAATTTACTAAAAAAGTTATTCAAAAACAAAATTGGATGATTAATTTTGCGCCACCTTGTATATATTTAAAATAATCTTACATGTTTCGGCAATTAATGCCTTTTTCAAAGAATTTTAAATTATAAATGGCAGTATATTAATGTCATATTTATACGAGTTTATGTGAAGTTGTCATGGATAAAATTGCATTACATGGATAACGTCGATGACAACTTCACATATATAAATATGGCATTAATATACTGTCAGTTATAATTTAATATTCTCTGAAAAAGGCAGTAATTGCCGAAACATGTAAGATTATTTTAAATATATACATATTAAAGTAAAACAGACCTTAAACCCCCGAATAACTAAATCTACTATAATATACAAAGGTCAAGAAATACTTATGGTTATAAATAATCACATTAGTAAAATAATAATAATAATAATAATGTTTATTGGCATTTAGCGAGTGACTATAAGAAATTGAAGCAAATATTTAATTGGGTAATATTGAGAAATCGGCTTGCCTGGTCATTTACGTTATATTTATTTTTTGGGCTAGAATTTGTTAGACTATACCGGGTACGCCAATAGTGTGTCGGTAGAGTTTGGCGTGAAAACTAACAAAGATAGGAAAGTTAGATTTTCTGTACGTATATGGTATATCACAGCGGATATTCTAAAATTATTTACGAATATACAGGGTGTTACAAATCCCGCACCTACCTTCAGATTTTTCAGTTTAAACGGATTGCTATATATTTTTTAAAATTATTTAGATAGCCGCCTAAATCACCTTTGCGGTGATATATTGTTATGTGCACTCCTGACAACTAGTTCTGGTTAATTTGGAAATTTTGTCAAAAAATTTACAGGTGCAGCGTTTGACGTTTTAAGATGTAGGCTGAAGATGTATTGTACATTGAATTATTCTTTGGATATCAATTTGGAGTCTAACACTTTATATGCTTCAATCACACCTGTGTATTACCTTAGTCCAGTGGGTGTAGTACTCTACAAAATAGCAAAGTATGACATAACGTGTTTTTATTTTAAATTTATATGAAGTTCTTCGGTGAAATTTTTGTATTTAAAAAAAAAGAAGTGTGCTATTTCATGTTCATGTGACGAGAAAACAATCCCTACCACATGACATATTTATTTCACAATCTAGGTTTAATTTAAATTTCAATTACTTAATGAAACTTTGAATTATAAATCGAAACCTAGATATCTTTAAATGCTTGTGAGATTTTTCCCTAATTGCCATTAAAAATGTCTGCGTTGTCTCTTCTATTTTTAAAACAAGAATTAGAATTAATTTGCAATTAATTAATAATCCATATACAACTTATAATCTGAAAATCTTTTTATTTTATGAACTTCAAAGTCTTAAACGTATTTTATACCTTACACAGACCTACTGCATATATTGTACAAGTTATCGAACTCGGCATGATACATGTCCATTGTTTTACGAATGTAATGTTAACGAATAAAATAAAAATAAAATTAATAATTCTCTTAAACAAATAAAATATATGCATTCTACAAGTAATTTAACTTAAAATATATGAAAGTATCTATTCAAACGAGTGCAATTATTAAAATGTGACAACTGCTTTCAATGGATGGATTAGAAGAAGTTGTTCCTTTTTTGAAACAATTATCTATATATATATATTTGGTTGGTGACGTCAATCCTTTTTCAAACGTAAAATAGTCTTCTTTGGTTCCTTTTTCAAATCATATTTTATATTTTAAAACTCTTATTCTTTGATTGATTTTTAAATGTTTTTCAAATGAAATAAAAATTTTCATAAGATATACTTTTATTTTTGTATGTTCCATCTTTATCTTGCATATCTCATTCTATGTTCTCTCATTATTTAAAACAACTAGGTTATTTCTATATTCAATTAGTATAATCCTTCTCTTTCTAATGTACTAGCTTACTCTGTCTTTCATTCGACTTCATGTATTGATCTGTGATTCGTGTCATATATAACCTAAAAATCTCAAACACAGTTTGACATCTATTTTGTTTATCATGTTAAAATAAACATATAGCAGGCAACATATTCAACAAATACCATATTAAGCTTTGTTTTGAACTTGGTGGAATCTTTTGAAGTATTATCAATATTATTGATCCTCTTTTTGGTCAATTACACCTGTCTTTAAATGAATGCCGTGCTGTTTCTTATAAAGTAGATATTACGAAATGTCAATTATAAAACACACATTACATCAAATTCTCTTTTATTACGAAGTTTTTATTGTCCTTTTTTTAGGCTATTCCAATTTGTTCTGTATATATTATGTAGTAATATATATATATATATATATATATATATATATATATATATATATCTAATTTTCTAAGATTTCCAATAGATATCTTTTACCTAAGATTTAACGTACGTCTTCAATGCCAAAGCAAACAATATTTATTTATCGAAGAAAATCTGCAAGATTTAAATGTTGATTAAGAAATTTTGCTACCATTATAATCTTCTAAATATCCTTTTAAATTTTGGTACTTATCGCATGTTCTTAAATTTTAATATTTCTAATCTACATCGTAATGAAATGATAATCTATATGACATTGAACATTGAATATGAATTTAACAAGTACACATACACGTGTTTTAGAACACGATCTGTCTTGTTATATCTTAAACCTATTGCAGAAAATAATAAAAAATCTCTATATGTAGTAAACATTAAATTTGCTCTATCGTAAGTTCATACAACGTGCATTTAAAATTGACTCGTTTCAAATGTGTTTCATTACTATTTCTGCTCTAATATATTTATTTCATTTATTTCAAAAGTGGAATATACAGCAATATGTCGAACTTTATTTTATCTAATTGATGGTTATGCAAAGTCTTTGCTTTCAAACAAATAAGAAAGTAATACGGTAGTAATGGTCGTCAAACAATCTTAATTAAATTATCATATAAAATATATATATTTGTTCCAAATAAAGGTAATATGTAAAACTAGATAGACCGTATACTAATAGATAAGGTGATTTTTAATATGTTTTAGAAAATATTAATATTAGAAAATTGTGAATTGAAACAATACATAAATTTTTCATTACGGATACAAGTCTATCCTGGTGAAAATTTAAAATACTTTGTGTTAATAATCGAAAATAGGACTTGTAAAGGTGGGAAAGGTATTCCAGTTGTCTGACATTGAGGTTCTAGATGATCTCAAGAAGTTGAAAAGGCCAAAAGGAGGCGATTTGAATATTTAGTAAATTTACATTTCTTAATTCGATTATGTGAAATTCAGGTATGTAGCTAATTAATTACTGTTTAATTAGTGTTTTATAATTTTATAATTTGGAGACCAAAATTTGTGTACGTCATTGAAAATTCTCGCAAAAGCACGCTAACCGCCCATTGTTTTTGTGCACAGCCTTGGTTTAATATGATTATTATGCAAAATCATTTTACTTATTTTTTTAATTAATATGAATAATTTAATATTTCCTATTGTTTCTATAGACGTTAAAAATCTTAAATTTAATTTACAATATACTTAGGTTAGGATCTTAATGTTATTTTAATCAGTATACGCATGCGTATGTGCCGCGAGCTATTTAAATGGTATAACTTTTTCATAAAATTGTCATCATATAATATTGATTTTAAATAAGTTGATTTTTTGTTAAATTAGCATTATATAAGTAAATTTTGTTGTCGGAAGCGATATATTGAATTTTCATTCGTAGAAGTCGTTTGTTGTTTAAAATTGTCATGTTCATGTTTTATTTGTGAGTTGCTAGTGACAATTATGTGTAAATTAATTAAGAAGACTGCCAACGCTTAAGCCTAGCTGTAAGTTTCCTTTTTTTAATATATTAGTATAAGAGTAAAGTGTATGTTTAATTTTATAGCTTCTCCTGATGAAGTCAATTAATAAATGACGAAATATTCAAAAAGAACATTTGAGTTTTAATGTAAGCTGACCGATAATCCAAATATTAGTGAATTTATATTAGTGCGGTCAAGAAATTATATATACAGTGTGTTTCACTTTTCATGGGGACACCTAAATAACTTTTTTATATTAAAAGCAATTCATATAAAATTTTTATCAGTTGTGTAGGCCATGGCAATGCACCCTTTAGTGCGAATAGAGTTTTTTAAAGTCAATATCTAGCCAACTATAATTGAAATAAAAAGTACTGTTTCAAGTAAAGTCATGCTAGCGATTAAGAGCAAAAGAGTATTAGGAAAAGTTTTTACAAATCACTCGAGAACCCCTAATACCAAATTTCGCGGAAAAATTTTCATTTTTAAATTCTTCTACATTTTTATGCTATCAGTAGATAATAGTTTGTTATTGCAATAATAAGAGTGCCATGAAGCAAGAAAATAATTTGTCAGTTCAAACGTCAATTTACTTCAGTTGTAACTATTGAACTTTGCTGAGCAATGGCCGATAGACATTTAAGTATTTCTCAAATAGAAATTACTCGAATTGTTGGTGATAATTAGAGACCGGACACATCGGGCTGAAATGGACTTTATTACGACGGACGATATAAATAGTCTACATCTGTAAGTACATCACGCAGTTGTTGAATAGCACTATTCATTCGTTTAACTGCACATCTATTTTTTGTGTGCGGTTAACCGAATGAATACTGCTATTCAATAACTGCGTGATGTACTTACAGATGTTTTAGATTATTTATATCGTCCGTTGTAATGACGTCATTGCAGCCCGACGTGTCCGGTCTCTAGTGATAATGTACGTTCTACCAGCCATATCTCTTAAACTCGTGTGAGGATTATTACGATATGCTACAAGTATTACTGCATCGAAATGATGTCCTCGATTGTTCAATTCTCGTTGACGTGGTTTAGCAACATTTCCAGTAGTGTTGAAAATGTTATTCATGTATGCAACAGTTCGATGACGAACGGGTGGACGTTCAGGATATCTTACGTTAGCTCTTTAGCACCCTCTCGGGTAGAACGTAGATTATCACCAATAATTCGAATAATTTCTACTTTTTGAGTAATAGTTAAATGTCTATCGATAGTTACAACTGAAGTAAACTGTTGTGAATGGACGTTGGAACTAACAAATTATTTTTTTTTGTTTCACGGAACTCTTATTATTGCAATAACAAACTATTATCTACAGATAGCAAAAAAATGTATAAGAAATTAAAAATGAAATTTTTTTAGCGAAATTTGGTATTAGGGGTTCCTGAATCATTTGAAAAATCTTTTCCTAATACTTTTTTGTTTTATATTAATCGCTAGTATGACATTACTAAAAACACTACTTTTTATTTTAATTATAGTTGGCCAGATATTCACTTTACAAACACCCTATTCATACGAAAATGTGCGTTGTCGGGGCCTACACAACTGATAAAAATTTTATATTGATTGCTTTCAAAATAAAAAAGTTATTTAGGTGTCCCCATGAAAAGTGAAACACACTGTATATATACTCATGGGCAAAGGTATTACATATTTTTAATATTTGGTGCTACGTGATATGTTTTGTTTATTTATGACTATTTTTTGTCACAACATATATACAATACAATATATACTTTTCTTGAATAATAAAAACATTAAAAGAACACATTACAGATAAACAACTTGATCCCCGGTTACCAAAAAAATAGGTATTGTAACATTTTATTTATTGATTTGCTTCCGAGATAATCTTAAGTTATTACTAGAGCTGAGGATGTTTGCGGTACGACAGGACCGTATGTAGTGCATCCCCACCAGCGTATAAACACGATGCAGCGAAACACAATACTGGACGATGTACACGCCCAGCTACGCGCAGTAAATGACAACAAAAATGTTAATGTAATAGAAAAGTTCGAGAGTGTGATAAACAATGATTTTGATTTTACCAGATTAAAACAAATTAGTAATGGTGCAAGTGTAGATTCGGTTTCTATCTATAAAGATTATTTTAATTGTGCGTGTGTTACATCCGTAGATGTCGAGCGGTCTTTCTCAAAATATAAAAAAATTTATTCATTACGGCGTACATCGCTCACCGCTACAAATATGGAAACGTATCTAATGCTACAAACTTACTGCAAGTCTTATCCACTTGGCGCTATGCTATAATAATCGTAAATAAGGTAAGTGTGTTATTTATATACAGTACACATAACTGACATACCTAAGTGATATAAATAGCGAATGCATGTAAAGCAATAAAATCACGCATGCATCACCGATCGAAACAAGGTCATTATATTCGTGCGTTTAACTGAGTACTATCCTGGCACACCGCAAACATCCCCAGCTCTAGTTATTACTCTCTCAGACGTACTCAGACTGTGTTGACATAAACGTCTACTTAGTACTGTCACTAAATGGAACATACGCTTAATTGCACCGAGCTGATAGCTGCTCAAATTATTGCCTTATCTGAAATGGGTCTGAAGTAAATGGAAATATAGAAACGGTTGCATATGCACCAATCCAGTGTTTGCCGTATTCTAAAACGATATGGGGAAATCGGCAAATTTAGCAAACGACCCGTACAAAGCCGACTGAGATGCAGAAGTGCAAGGCAAAATCGTTTACTACATATCACAGCTCTAAGAAATCGTGCTGCAACGACATCTGAGCTTGGTGGACATCTTGCAGAAACTATTGGGACGAATGTAATAAGTAGATTTACGGTATCTACAGCGTCCACGCATATACTCAGTGTATACGTGAACGCCGTGTAAAGTTGTTGCGTTACTATATGTGCTAGCTTTACAGTGCTCCATGTATGACACTTTGATTAGTGGTTTTACCTACTGATGATGACAACTTAGTTGTCGAAATACGTATTTAGGATACAATTAGTAATTGTGGTAAGGGGTTATATACCTTTTTTGAGTTTTTACTTAACCACAGTCTCCAAAGGAAAGCTTTTCACAATGAGTGTATATGTACAGGGTGAGTCATAACGGACGACCAAAAATGTACCAATGTATACGGGACACCTTCCGAATAACGAACCAATGTCTTAGTATGTCTATTTTATTTTGCATGCGAGCAATTTTTTTGTTATTAAAGTTATGTTTTCCGCGAATTAAAGATCTTCCAAATACTATCCAAATCTCCAAGTTAAGCCTTTCTTTTCATTCTTCAAAATTTTTTCATTAACGAATCTGTTCCTGCTCAAAAGAGGCGATAGCACACATCCCGTCTCACCCCACTTTCTATCTTAATCTTGTTCGACATTTGACCATTAATATCTATCGCAGCTCTGTAATCCTTAATTTAAATTAAATTAAATACAAAAAAATAACGGCATGAAAATACACGAAGCACATCACTGGACACCATCATCTCAGGTAAAAGAAAATAAATACAGATGTTATAAGAGGATTACGTTAAGTACACAGACACATCCAGGAAACAGAATTGTGTTAAATGACCGTTTGTAAGTCGGTAAGTTCGCCGGTGTTTGTACACAGCGGATAAGGTGGCGATCAAGAGGTACTTTCGCTATGACTTAATCGTGAAATTGACTTACATAATCACCACTTGATCCGTTATGCAAATTTAGATAATAGTCACCATACATCTGCACGACTATGTATGCACGTTGTATTGATTTAAGAAGTTTATATTGCTTAAAATTACCGTCGCACTGAACAGAAACGCGGCACTATTTCATACAACATTTAGATTTAAGATTTAAAATGGTAGACATGTAGAAAAAAGTACATAAATAAAATAAGGAATTTCTCGAAACGATTCACGGTTTTGGCAAGTAAAACTCATAATCAGTTATGGGAAATGAAAATCCTAACTGTGATTTTCTGTATGAGCTATTTCGAGTTTAGTCAATGTGATTTGTTATTTCAAATATAGAGGTTGTCCGACTAGGAAGTTCCAGAATGTTGTACAGTGATTCGTTCATTATAAATATAAAAAAAAGAACTTCCAATAAACATGGGTCCACTTAGGAAGCATTTTAGAGAGATGGGTGGTCAAAGTTGTGCCACATACTATCATATTTTCACAGACTAATTATGAAATTCTTAGCTTCTAAATAATGTATTTTAAAAATCCTTTAATCTTTAAATCGAAACTAGTAATTAACAGAAGCAACATTAGATGCGAATACGAATGTTATCAATTCTTAAAATAGAAATTTTACAATTGCTCGATATGTTTACCACAAACAGCCACACACACCTTGCGGCAAAACACAGGTAACTGAAATTATGAGTCGTTTGTGATTTATGTTTTCCTAGTAACCAAGTGTTTATTTATGCCATATAATACTTTGAGATATTACGTATTTAGTGTTGGGGTTTGTGTTATAGTTATGGTTCTCATAACAAAGGAGAAGGTTTTTATCGTCGAGTATTATTTCCAGTCATACGGAGTTGGGTGTCAGAATGGACCGAGCCTACGCCATATTAGAAAACATCACGAGGAGCATTTTAACAAGAGAGCACCAAGTAACAAAACAATCCTTAAATAGTTAATTGACGAAGGAGATACTTGTTGAAACTTCATTGATGAAGCCATTGTATGGCGAAACAATATTGTATGATTTACAATAAAAGAATTTTTGAAACTAGAAGTTTAAAACAATCCTTGCTATCATCGAGAAGATCCATCGTACGGGATCAATCTTGTGTCAACGGAAGGGTACAACTGAGCGCCCGAGGATCGTTAACACAAACGAGAACCATGGACGAGTTCTCCAAGAAGTGTTACAGTCCCCAAGGAGTAGTCTACGACGAACATCGCTGAAACTTGGTGTGAGTGATAGGTCTATTATTACGTTCTCCATTGGGAGATTTTTCACTGTGTGCCTTAAGGATTGCTTCAGAAACTCCAAATTCTGATGTCATTTAGAGCACACCAAATTCTTTAAACCCGACCATAACTTGTAATCTAATAGATAAGGGTCTGGACTAGAGGAAGGCCAATCATCCGGAAAAATAAAATTCGTTGCTCTGAAACCACTGTTGAGTTGTTCTAGCCTTGTGGGCCGGCGCTGAATCTTGTTGGAATGTCCATGGTTCAGTGTTAAACAATGGGTGGTTCAATGGTTTAACAACGCATGCCAAAACATTTTCTTGACACACGGGTGCTGAGATTTTAACCCCTTTTTCACAAAAATTAATGTTTGTCACTCCTTCGTAACTGGCTCCCACGAAACCATTACGGATGATGATATCTTAGTAACCTTGGAACAAACTGTTTTGCTTCTTTTAATGATCTAGCATAAATCATATCATTTTGTTTATTAAAAAAAATATTCAACAATGAAGATCTTTTCATCTGTGAAAAGGATTCGCTGATGTTCATTCGTGTATCGAGTCAGAAATTGTTGTGATTTTTGTTTCCTTTTTAAATGATCGATAAGAAAATGTCCCGCGTATCTTTCACATGCTCTTAGTCCAAGGTCTGGATTTATGATGCGCGACATTGATTGGGTTGATATTTTCATTTCGTCGCTCATCACTTTTTATTTCGTTAGCGGATTACGCCTAATTCGCAGTTTTACTGCTTTAATCGCTTATTGAGTTCTAACAGTATGAGATCTTCCTGTTCTTTGACGATCTCTAACATTACCGGTGTCGTCGTATAATTTTAAGGCCTACGTATACAAACATACGACTGATTCCCAGTACCTACAATGTTTTGAAAATTGAAGATTTCTCCACACCACACTTATGCAAGGCAATTACAGCAACGTCTTCCTATTCCATTATAAAACTGTATTTTATCTTTAAAATTTGCATAAACTTGAATAGCAGGAATGTCAACTGACAGTAAACATCCTTTTTTGTTTATTTTAGTTGTCACAGCGCTTGTGATTTATGCATCAAAGTTTTGTAATAGTGTCCGTGATAGTACTAGGTAGTTCAGCCCTTCTTCTTAGCTCACCCTGCGAACCCACACTTTATATCCTCCCTCGCATCTTATCAAAGGCTTGCTCGATTCTAACCAGTAGTTCTTTTCTCGTATCAGTCTCTCATCATCCGTACACAATGGTTTTTACGTCGCCCTATAAGTAAAAGTCCATAGGGTACAAATCGGGCAAACGGACCAATGGGACCGTTACGTCATGTCCATCGATTTCGAAATGTTACAATAAAAAATATGTGACAAGTCGTCCTATAATGCGCAGGGGGTCCTCCTGTTTGCTGACAAATTTGCTGACGAACATTCAAAGAGACGTCTTGAGCTGTAACGGAAGCTGGTGTTGCAGGAAATCTATATACATTACACTGTTGAGATTTGCCTCGAAGAGATTCGGCCCAAGCAAAACGTTACTAATCAGTCCTCCCCAAACTTTCACGGAAAAACGGTCCTGAAAATAGTTTTCCAAAATTGCATGTGAGTTTTTTTTGTTGTGTAAATTAGTGATTCCCTCCCTGGTGAAAGTCGCTTCATCACAGAAGAGTGCAATCGTAATAAAATCTTCATTTTCCAAAATCCAATTACAAAAGAGTTACTTAAGGGTATAATTATTGAGTCGCAAGTTATGGGTTGACTCAAAATGGTATGGGAACAAGTCATTTTCCTGTAACATAGTGTGTGTGGATGACTTTGACTGTCCTCAACAGAAAAAAAGTTTAAAAAGTCGTAAATTTTCTTCAAACGAAGAGACGACAGTAGCTGTGGAGGCCTGGTTTGCAGAGCTAGATAAAAATTTCTTTTTGAAAGGTATAGAGGCGTTGCAGGATCGCTGTATTAAGTGTATTAATTTAGGGGGAGAGTATGTTGAATAATAAAGTATTTTGATTTTCAAATTTTGTTTGCTTCTATAGTAGGCTAAGAATTTTTCAATACATCCTCGTATACACAATGATTTGGAGAACATCACCAGGACCCGACTGAAATCTAAGAGCACCCAATCAATATGAATGATTACTAGATAGCCTTTCCCAAAAAACAACCTGAATTGAGTGAAGAATAGAGGTTGAATTTCTTCTCCTACTGAATTTCTGCCGGGCGTTCTCAATTAAATAGGTTCCGCACAGGCAACGAAAGATGCACGTCAATGCTGTATAAATAGAAACTAGCAAATACTAACCTCTGCCACTACGAAAATGTGGAACAAACTATGACCCACATAGTAAACAACTGTCCCAGAAGAAGTTGGGGCATTCATGACCTGAGCAAGGCAAATTCTGCAACACTGGACTGTAAAATTTAGGTATTAGTGTATACTGTTCTTCATAGTTAATTGACGAAGGAGATACTTGTTGAAACTTCATTATAACGCTAAGAAATAAGTAATTAAACTTCTAGTTTCAAAAATTATTTTATTGTAAATACCACTACAATATTGTTTCGCCATACAATGGCTTCATCAGGTGGATGAAATACTGAATATGTACAATACAAGTTTGAATATTTATGTGAAAATTATTGGGGAAATGGCGGAGGAAAAATTTTTACAATCTTAAATTTAATAGAGGGGAGTTGTTTAAATCTAGTTGGTCATTTAAAGCTAATCCTAAACTATTGTATCTATTAATTTCTAAGTTTTCTAAGGTTCTCTTTTTAATAACACTCAAAAACGTATATTAACAACTATGAATCCCCTACCTCCCAAATTATACGGTTTAATTAAACTACATAAAGACAATACACCTATACGACCAGTAGTATCGTACGTAAAAGCACCTTGTAGAAATGTGTCTAAACACTTAATAGATTTAATTCTTACACACACTAAATTCAAATCTAAGTTCTCCGTTAAAAATTCCCAGGAATTAATTAACAACATTTCAAACTTGCAATTACCAAACAAATGTAAACTCATTTCTTTTGATGTATCGAATTTGTTCACTAGTATCCCACCCCAGGAGGTAATAGATTTAATTACTTTACAACTAGAACGTAGAAACACGAACATTGTCACAAAGACCGAAATTTTACAGCTCTTAGAATCGTGCCTGGAACAAAATTATTTTCAATTTAAAAAGAAATTTTATAAACAAACAGAGGGTCTAGCAATGGGAAACCCACTAAGCCCCTTATTAGCGGAAATTTTCATTAATAATTTAGAAACTATAATTAGTACACATCCCTTGTTTGGTAATTGTGTATATTGGTTTAGGTATGTTGATGACATATTAATTTGCTTTAATGGTTCAGATAGACAATTAAAAACTTTATATAATTATATCAACACTATTCACCCCAAAATCAATTTTACTATAGAAACAGAAATAAATAAAAGCATTAATTTTCTAGATTTAACCATATCACACAAAACTAATAAACACCAGTCGCTATATACCATAAACCAACACATACAGATACCACAATACACGCTAATTCTTTTCATCCTGTAACACACAAATTATCAGCATACCAATCAATGGTATATAGATTAATTCATGTACCCATGAGTAAAAGTAATTTCGAACTTGAACTAAATAGAATATACACAATAGCATTAAACAATGGTTACTCTATAAATATTGTCAATAACATTCTAAATAGCCAACAAAAATCTAAAACCCTTTCCTTAGTTTATCCAAAATTAAAATACAAGATAATTAATTCCTATAATTCAATCACTTACTTAGGAAAAATTTTGGAAAAAATTGGTACTTTCATTAAAAAACTTAATAACGAACATACATCATTTAAAACAGACAATACTATACAGAACATTATTAAAAACAACAAATATAAAATAGACAAAGAATCAAACTCTGGTGTATATAAGTTAACGTGCGAAGATTGTAATAAGGTATACATAGGACAAACGGGGAGGACATTCAAAATTAGGATGAAAGAACACGAGAGAAGCCATAAAGAAAAGAAAACAGATTCAACTTTCGCAAATCATTGTATAGATATCAATCATAGATTTAATATAGATTTCAAAATTTTACACATTCAAGAAAAAAGTAGAAAACTTAACCTGTTAGAAAACTTAGAAATTAATAGATACAATAGTTTAGGATTAGCTTTAAATGACCAACTAGATTTAAACAACTTCCCTCTATTAAATTTAAGATTGTAAAAATTTTTCCACCACCATTTCCCCAATAATTTTCACATAAATATTCAAACTTGTATTGTACATATTCAGTATTTCATCCACCTGATGAAGCCATTGTATGGCGAAACAATATCGTAGTGGTATTTACAATAAAAGAATTTTTGAAACTAGAAGCTTAATTACTTATTTCTTAGCGTTATACTGTTTTTCTATTATTTTTTTAAGATCGCTTCTCATACGAAATAAATAAATAAATAACCCCACTAAATTGGCATGATTTGATTTGTCATTATTGATATGACGACTTGTTAAGGAAAAAATATATTCGCCTGAATTTTTATCTTGTATTGTGCCTCCCACACTTAAAAATTAACACATTTGTAACATATTTTTAACATATTTTCCATATATTCATTAAAAAATCAATGTTCGTAATTTTTTATCTATAAATAACTTTTATTTGCCTTTTTATCTCTACCCGCTATTATTCTCTTCAGATAATTCTTTCGGTTTTAATTATTTATTTGATTGACAAATTACCGTTACGCCATATATACATATAAATATACCTACAATAACGGTACATTGGAATACATATTCCATGTTCATTAAATCATTACTTACCTTATTATCATTTAACCAATTACCTATTTGCATATCAATAGTCTTATATTCATAACAATGATAATAGTGTTTTTACTACACATAGGTGCTAACACACATCGTCATTTGCTAAACGGTATAAGATTATTTTCTAACCTTTTATTTATGTAAATAATAGACGTATAATGGGAACGTATTTTTTTTAATATCAGCTACGTTATCAATTAATATTTTCTCATTCCTACATTCCTGCCCAGTGCCAGTTAGTATATATATGTATATAGATGGCCGATCATAATAAGCACTGAGAGACTATAAATGATTCAAGCAAATATTAAATTTGGCAATTCTGAGAATAGATTTATCTTTTTTGGTTAGAATATTTTGTATAAATACAGACGACATATGGTTAGAATTACATATTTGACTTTTACATTGTCAAATTTTTTATAAATTTTGATTTAAGTATCACATATATCATCATAAAGTTATTGCGAGTTTAAGAAATTTATTCATTTACTGGACACAAGCCAATCGACATTATACCGTATGGAACTGGGGTGAGAGAACGGCGGGGAGGTAAACGATACCCCACCAGTAAGTACAGTAGATAAGAGAGAAGGGACGTTTATAGCACCAGGCGTGTCTGTGCCCAGTCTGATAAGATACGTTGACGATATATGTGCAGAGTAATTATACGTAGAACATCGATTGTAATGGCAAAGTATACTCAACCAGAAAAAAATTATTTAACTCATATGTTTATTGAAAATAATAAAATAAAATAAAACAATAACTTTGTTATATATACCACTTTATTCGCATATAATCGTGACCGCGACATACAATGTCATTATCAAACTGCAAAAGTTACAGGTCTACATAGAACTTATAAATGACACAAAAATATATGGGGGTGGTTTATGATGTTATTTAAAATTACTACTATATAGTTAACTATTATATACAACATTGGAAAAGAGGTGTATATATAAGATCCAACTGGTCATTTAAAACGATATCTATTGCGTTGTTTCGGCTTTTAAAAATTTCTAGGGCCTCTAAAAGATTTAATTTACGACCTTTCTCGGCCAAATGCAATATTTTACGGTGACCAAATATATGCCTTTCTGTAATAAGATGGTTTGCGAATGTTGAATCTGTCTTCTTTAGTTTATATGACCTCATGTGTTCTTTTACCCGTATAATAAAACTTCGACCAGTCTGACCTATATATACACTTTTACAATCATTACAATATAATTTGTACACTCCTGATTTATTATTGATATCTGTTTTAGGTTTTGCGTTAAAAATTAAATTACTTGTTATTACATATGGTTTGTAAGCTATACTAACATTACTTTTATTTTTTGAAATTATATTTCCAATTTGCTCGCTTATTTTACCGAAGTAAGTTAACGAGACAAATTGTTTCAAATTAGCACTATCTTTAGGATATACTAAACTAAGGGCCACTTGTAACTGTTTTTTCTTTAGTATACTGTCAATTACGCTACTTTTATAACTATTGTTTACCGCTATTTGTTTTATAGTATTGATTTCACGAACAAAAGATTCATTAGACAAAAGAATATTTAATGCTCTATGTTATTATTATTGTTATTATTATTATTATTATTATTATTATTATTATTATTATTATTATTATTATTATTATTATTATTATTATTGTTATTATATCATAGAATTAAAAAATGAATGTTTGTGTGTCTTAGGGTGTAGTGAATCTTTGGGAATAATGCAATCAGTGAAAGTAGGTTTACGATATATATCAAATTTTAAGCTCTGATCTAATTTGTTTAATTTTAAATCCAGGAAGTTAATACTGTTATTCTCTTCTATTTCTACTGTAAAATGATATTAGAATGGATTGCATTTATGTAGTTCAGAAATGTTTGTAGTTGTCTATGAGTACCCTTAAAGCAAGCTAGGATGTCGTCTACATACCGATACTAAAATTTAATATGTTTTTTACCTAGTTGTGGTGAAAGAATTTTTTCTGTAATGTGCTTCATGAAAATTTCAGCTAATAGAGGACTTAGAGGTGAGCCCATTGCCAGACCATCTGTTTGTTTGTAGAATTTGTTGTTAAAAGTAAAGTAACTTTGGTTTGTGACTAACTCCGTTAGAGATATGATTTCGTGTATAACAACCGGGTTTGTATTTTTCTTTACTAATATGTTTTCTATTAACCTTAAGCATTCCTTATGTGGTATTTTTGAAAACATGTTGAAAACATCAAATGATACTAGGATTATTTTGTAATATATATTATTATTATAATTATATTGTAATGATTGTAAAAGTGTATATATAGGTCAGACTGGTCGAAGTTTTATTATACGGGTAAAAGAACACATGAGGTCATATAAACTAAAGAAGACAGATTCAACATTCGCAAACCATCTTATTACAGAAAGGCATACATTTGGTCACCGTAAAATATTGCATTTGGCCGAGAAAGGTCGTAAATTAAGTCTTTTAGAGGCCCTAGAAACTTTTAAAAGCCGAAACAACACAATAGATATCGTTTTAAACGACCAGTTGGATCTTATATATACACCTCTTTTCCAATGTTGCATATAATAGTTAAGTATATAGTAGTAATTTTAAATAACATCATAAACCACCCCCATATATTCTTGTGTCATTTATAAGTTCTATGTAGGCCTGTAACTTTTGCAGTTTGATAATGACATTGTATGTCGAAACCGCGGTCACGATTACATGTGAATAAAGTGGTATATATAACAAAGTTATTGTTTTATTTTATTATTTTCAAAATGAATTACCTACCACAAAGTTACGGCTACCAGTATTAATTTTCATATGTTTATCCTTTATCATACCATAGAATTGCGTTTTTATTTTGTTACGTTAGCAAATTTTTTATTTTTTTCGATGTAACGGTTGTGCATCAGTACTTTTTCACCTGAAATCCATATTACAGATTTATGCAATTTACTAATAGGTACACAGAATTTTTTCTTTTTCTTGATGGAATTATGCGTTCGTTTTCTCAGAACATTTTTAATTTTCTCTTCATGTTCAGCATTTTATTTAGTTAGGTTAGCCTAGCTTTAATTTTTTTCATTTGTTTATATTTTCCTTGATGTAGCGTTTGTACATCACCAGAATTTAATTATGTATGCAATCACAGGTTTGTGCTATTTGTAAATACACATATTTTTCTTTAATTTTGGTGGAATTACGAGTTTGTTTTCTCTGAATATTTTTATTTTTTTTATTTTACAGGATTTGTGCATTTTTATCATTATTATCTGCGGTGCAAGACCTCTCATCTTTAAAATACGTTGCGTGTACACATACGCAATACGTATGTGTATACCGTGAATAATAGGGTCTTGTTCATTCAAAGTTTTCTCAATATAATCCGGTGAGTGAGTGGGAACATATTCGAATCTTTGCTTTGAAGGTAAATAATTCAGATATCAAGCTTCATAATGAAATCACGAACTTAGTCTGTCATTGATAAAATGTTTTTATCACGGCCTTGTAAATTCACACTCAAGTCGTTTAACCCTTGTCTGCATGACCGGGGTCCTTTGGCGACCCCAGCACATTTTTCTTCACAGTTGCCTACCCTGAATTAGTAGGCGTTTGGCCGTCCATCTATTTGTCATTTGCAGTTTGAGGTTATGTTGTGCAGTGGTAGTTTGACTATAAGTTTTTCCCTGTTCTAATTAAAGTTAAATTTGGTAAGTGGGGTCTGTAAAGGTCTGTGCTTTTGCGTACTAAATATAACATTTTAATATACACCTGTTTTTTTCTAGTTCTTGAAAAGAATGAGTCGTTTAGATCGTCGCCGTCCATTGACTAGCACAGAGTTGACCCAACTTGCTGAAAATATCGAAGATTTGTCGAATATAGAAGATGAATATGATGTCGATTTTCAAGAAATTCGAGTCCGAAGATAACCTCGAAAGTCAGAGCGAAGAAGATTCCGATGAATTACCAGATGAAAGTAATACTGAAGAATTTCATTGTAGTCAGTACGTTGCCAAGTCAGATTTGAAGTGGAATAGTTTACCTTTTCGCAGTAGTAAAACGCCACTGCGAAATTTAGTAAATGCACGTCCTGGGCCGACGCCGTTTACCGAAGAAGCGAATGATTCTATAGATATTTTAAATTTATTCATTACAAATGAAATGAAAGATATTATATGTCGTTATACAAATGAAGAAGCAAGGAAGAGTTATGCAGAATGAAATAAAAAAAAACCTAATTCACCAATGAATTGGATAGATTTAGAAAAGGGTGAACTAGATTGCTTCTTCGGTGTACTTATAAAAGCAGGTGGATTGAGATGCAGGAAAGAATCCACGCGTGAAATGTGGACAAGAGATTCCTCTATACGCCGCCCATTTTTTTGTGCAGCTATGTCTGTCAACAGATTTGAAGAAATATCAAGATTCTTAAGATTTGACGATAAGACTACAGGAATTGACAGAAAGAAGAAAGATAAACTGGCGGCTATTAGAGAGATTTGGGACTTATTTGTAAGAAATTGCAAAATAATGTTTAAACCTTACGAATCTCTTACAGTAGATGAACAACTAGTATGTTTTAGGGGCAGATGTCCCTTTAGACAATACATAAAATCAAAGCCTGGTCGTTACGGTATAAAACTCTGGGCACTTGCTGACGTAAAGACTTCCTATTTATGTAATCTTCAGGTTTACTGTGGTCGTCTTCCAAGTGGAGTGATGGAAAAAGAACAAGGAATGCTTATAGTAAAAGATATGGTTGAACCATATTTCGGTAGCTGGAGAGGCATAACTACAGATAATTTCTTTACAAGTGTACCTTTAGCGAATTATTTGTTGAGCAAAGGACTTACATTGCTTGGAACGGTTCGAAAAAATAAAACTGCTACGCCACCTCAACTCAATGTAATCTCAAGACCAGTTCATTCATCCATGTTCGCTTTCACAATGGATGTAAGCATGGTATCGTACATTCCAAAAAAGGGCAGAATGGTTCATTTGTTATCTACACAACATCAAGACGATAACGTATCTCCTGAAAGCGAAAATAAGCCTATTATGATACTAGACTACAACGAAACTAAACGTGCAGTTGATAACGCAAATAAATTGATTCGAGAATTTTCATGCGCTCGTAGATCACTACGATGGCCTTATAGACTATTCATGAATATTCTAGATATATGTGCCATGAATACATTTGTAATATTCAATGAAAAACACCCCGAATGGAAAAAACAACTTGTTACAACTGGGAGACAAATTAAATCCTGGAAACATGGAAAAACCGGCTCAAAATAGAAAACTTCCAATATTTGTAAAAACAGCACTCCAGGATTGTGGTATTGCCTTAGCAGAAACAAATTTAGATTCACAGAGAGATGAAGAAAGAACCACTTCGACAAAAAGGGGTAGATGCTATAAATGTCCAAGAGAAGGTTAACATAAAATTTATGGACTGTCACAAATTTGTTTGTGACGCACATAGAAAAAAAGAGACAGTGACGGTTTGTCTTCCATGCCTTTCATTAAAATAATGTTTTCCATTAAATTTTCTTTTTTAAAGTTATATGTAATTTCAGAGCATTGTCAAATCTAATGTTTTTTAACACATTTTTGTTTTGTTCTAATATAAAAATAATTGTACAACCATCATATTATATGTAACTTCGATAAAATTCAATTTTAAGACTTTTTTTAAATTTTAATTTGTCTTAAAGTACCTTAAATCTAAAAAAAATGGGGTCTCGACAGGACCCCACGTATGTGGTTACGTACGCATTAGTCTGTCATGCACACAAGGGTTAAATGACAAAATACAACAGCTTAGTAAGCCAGCAGCAAAATATTATTAATTAATCTTAAAATTTCAATAACCGGACTAACACTTCCCTTGCGATAACTATCTAACTTCTGTCTGGAAAAGAAGATTTTTAATTTTCCCCATTTCATGGGATAGTTTAGCAAACAGTCTATTCTGTAACTGTTGGCTCTTAATAAAATTAACCATTTTTACAGCTCCACAAAGAATTTGATTGAAATTTTCCGGCATGTTTTTTGCGACAAGAACATGTCTATGAAGGAAGCAGTGCGTCTATTCTGGACTTGGTATAAGATCTTTAATATTTTCATGAATCCACTATTCTTTCCTGTTATCGCCTTTGCACCATCAGTACATATCCCAATACATTTTGTCCAATCTATGTTAGTATAGTTTCTAGTAGCTTCATAAAAAACATCAAAAAGACAATGTCCTATTGCATGACTCGGTACTGTTTTGCAGAACAATATATTTCCTTTGGTTAATGTGTTTCTATCACATTTATACCTACAAAAAAGGTTTTAAATATATCTATACGTTAATGCACATATAACGCTTTTGTTTCATTATGAAACAGACATGTAAATAATTTACATATCTGTAACTGTATACTTGGACAATACCTCGTATTTTCAGCATTTACTTCTGCTTAAGACATATGTTTCTGCCATCTATAGGCGCCGTCAGTTAAGCTAGTGAAGCAATGTATACAAATGAAACAAATCTTTATAAATAGATCTGTATCGTATATGACATTAAGCCGAAATCACTTACTAGATAAAGCAAATTTCATCCTGTAAGGTGGCACTTATTTAATAAGTGATATCTGACGGACGAACGAGACTTTGCGGAAAAATTGGTCTTTCGTTTGACCATTTCGTTTGCTTTATCTAGTAAGTGATTTCGGCTTAATGTCATATACAGATACAGATCTATTTATAAAGATTTGTATCATTTGTATACATTGCTTCACTAGCTTAACTGACGACGCCTATAGATGGCAGAAACAAATGTCTTAAGCAGAAGTAAATGCTGAAAATACGAGGTATTGTCCAAGTATACAGTTACAGATATGTAAATTATTTACATGTCTGTTTCATAATGAAACAAAAGCGTTATACGTGCATTAACGTATAGATATATTTAAAACCTTTTTAAAAACGAAAGATCGCTTTTTTCGGCAAAGTCTCCTTCGTCCGTCAGATGTCACTTATTAAATAAGTGCCACCTTACAGGATGAAATTTGCTTTATCTAGTAAGTGATTTCGGCTTAATGTCATATACAGATACAGATTTATAAAGATTTGTATCATTTGTATACATTGCTTCACTAGCTTAACTGACGACGCCTATAGATGGCAGAAACATAATGCTGTGGTTTTTTCCCTGCAGAAGCAAGAAAAAAATAGAAAATTATATTGAACATTATTTGAAGGACATTGATGTAGAAATGTATTGTATTTTGGTGGGTGTTTTTTATTTCAGACTAATAACGATAAAAATTTAAATTATATATGATAAATTTTGTAATGTTTGATTTTGATCCACGACTGTATATTATTCAGGGCTAGATAGATGTTCAAAGTCGGCGCCAACCTGGAAGTCAGAGCTAGTACGGAGAGATATATATATATTTTCTCTATCTTGATTTGTTTTATTAGGTGGGGACGATGGCGTTTCCTGGAATTAGATTTTAGAGATTGACTAATGTTCTTCTGAGATAGGTCGAATTAATTTAATATTAAACAAGACTTAATTTTGTTTAATATAGTTATATTTTGTATAATTCGTTTTGTTTGTTTGGTACATCGATTGTATTTTTAAAATTCATTAGACGTGGTTTTACAAGTTTTGCATACTTGTAATAGATTTAATTTAAAATACCTCTCTGAAGAAAAAAATCTCTCGTGCTGTGTTTTAATTACATTAATTAATGTAAGTAGTATTTAATTATTATAATTTAGATATTGAAAAGAGCTCTATAAAATATAACTTGAAATTTTGTAATTTTTTATAATCAGAAAAATATCTAGAAAATTTGTCAGACTGTTTTTATGGAGTTTAGTTTTTATTCATATAAGTATTTTAATACGTAGAAAGGTGGGGAAAATGTTATTGGTTTGTCATGTTAGATGCACGCATGACTGTAAGATGATTGTGCGCGGAAGATAGATGAAGTTTATCTTGACGTTTGAGTTTGGGGTTAATATTATTGTTGACACCTGATAAATTTTCTTGAGTATTATTATTTCAAATATCTTTGCCCGCGGTTATTCAACTCGAGGTTTTTAACGACTTGTATCTTCATATGGTATCCAAGTCTTTTTACCCTCGCAGCTGTGCTATTGTCAGTTCAACGTTACACTTTGTAAAGTTGATTTTTTTTTCTTTTTCTTTTTTTAAAATAAAATTATAAGGGGGAAAATGCTTGTATAATTTGTCTTATACCTTGTATTATTTTATGATATAACCCGTATCCGAGAGGATTACCCCTGGAGAAGTGAGCTCAAGGAAGGCAACCCGATTGAAGATAGCTGGCAGAATAAGTTGCTGTGTGAAATCAAAGTTTATAAGCAATATAAAAGCACAGTTCACAGCAATATGTCTTAAGCAGAAGTAAATGCAGAAAATACGAGGTATTGTCCAAGTATACAGTTACAGATATGTAAATTATTTACATGTCTGTTTCATAATGAAACATTTATACCTCATAAAACATAAGAACTGAGACAGGGGTATTCTCTACGGCCGGAAATATTGTGTCAACTAAGAGAAGTTGCCTATTACCCGATAATGTCAACGTGTTTGAAGTTAAAAGAAAACAAAGAACATTACTTAGAATCGGAATAAAAATTAAGTGACCTCATAGTAATACGAGTAACGTATTTAATAAAATGTTTTAATTTTTTTAAAAACGTGGTACATTTTCTGAATTTTCTCTAAACTAGTAATTTCTTACTTTGGACCAATTTGAATTACGAATATTAACATAAAATTTCGAATTTTCAGTGTAAATTTATTTTATTTGATTCAATATTTCACATTTTTAATTTACATCGAATTTACTAAAATTCGTAATTTCGAATTTAGAAACTTTTGAATTTAACAGAACTAGTAAGAATACTGAGGAGTGGAAAAAGGCGCAGTAGAGAGCTGAAAATGTTTTACAGTAAACCAGACATAGTTGTGCATTTTAAAGTACAGAGAATAAGATGACTGGGTCATATGGAGAGACATGTAGAACATCAAAGTTGACTCTTTATGGTAATAAACCGATTACTAAGAGAAGGAGAAGGGGAAGAGATGGTTTGGAAGTGTGCGGGAGGACTTAAAATCAGTACAATTCAGAAATTGAGAAAGAACTGGAATTGAGACAGAAAGTAAAGAAAAATCCTGCAATCTCAGTGATTATGTTTTTGTTTGGATTTGTCTGTATAATGACTAGAGATACGCAGTCAGAGGTAAATGACGTCAGTGCCATGGACGGAGCGAGACCATCATGAATCTCGATTTAACATTTTTCACACGCGAATTAAAATATGTATAGAGAAACAAGTACTTACCAAGTAAGAATAAATACTCCTGACGTATCATTGCTTATCCAATCATATGTATGTGTATACTATACCTACATCTGACCTATCCTTATGCTGTCCTATGCTTATCCAATCAAATGCTTCACTATTACTACATTACTACATTCAATAAACATATCGGAGAAGTAAAGCGGCGGAGACGCGTATGGCGCAGCAGTGTCGTTTTCTTACCTCGTTTACACAGGGTATATACGGATTTTTTAAAAGCATTTGACACGGTAAACTATGGGCTCTTAAATCCGAAAATCCTCTATAAGATCTTATAAGTAAGCTTAATGAACGCGGTGCAGAAGCACAAGCACCACAAATATGGTTGGAAAACCGTAGATGTGAATCAGAGAGAGATTCCAAAATCCCTAAAGTTGATAGACACTAGATCCAGAGAGTAATTATTATGCTTAGGATAATTAAGTATTGTGATTTCAAAACACTAACTATTGTGTTGGCAGTAAATCCAGCTTTAACCTGCTATTAACTTCGCCTCTCTATTCAATGGGTTAGAAGATTATTTAATTGTCTGCTATAAAGTGTCGGTTTGCGTTTGGTATTCAGTTAATGCTTGTTATTTTACAAGTATGCGAGATGTCTTAGCGCTGAAAAGTTTTAATAAACACTAACCGGTACATATACAAACAACAGAAATCACAAAAGTGTAATTATACAGGCTGGCGCAGGGGAACGGGAAATTTTGAAATAACGTCATGTCCACGAATAAATTCATAAAACTAGTCATTTATTAACGAAAGTGCATGTATGCAGCATGCCATTTATGTTTTTACAATCAAAATGTTCAAAAGTGTCTCTTTACTTTTTAAAGATGACATCGGAAAGATGTCCTCCCATTCGGCGTTCACACTCTAACAGCCTGTTATGAAAACTCTGGAATGCGCGGTGTAGCAAATCTTGGGGAATGGCAGTGATTTCTTGTTGAATGTTCTCCTTCAGTTCATGGATTGTTGCAGGACGTGTACGGTACACCTTGCCTTTAAGATACCCCCACAGGAAGAAGTCGCACACACTAAGATCATGGGATCTCGCAGGCCATTCAATCTCACCGTTACGTGAAATAATGCATCTTCCAAACAATTGACGAACTGCTGCCATCGAATGTCGGGCAGTGTGTGACGTGGCTCCGTCCTGCTGGAACCACATGTTTTCGATGTTAAGATTAAGCTCGTACAGTCTCGGTGTAAAGAATGTTTGAAGCATTTAAACATATCGAGCGGATGTTACTGTCGCTGCACTTGTAAAAAAATAAGGGCCGATAACACCATGACATGATACAGCACACCATATTGTTACCTTGTCGGTATGTAGTGGTCGCTGGTGTAACTCACAAGGATTGTCCTGGGCCCAATAACGAAAATTCTGTTTGTTTACGATACCGTTTAGGTGGAAATGTGCTTCGTCTGATATCCATATGTTACCAATGAAATTCACGTCCTCGTTAATTTTAGCCAATATCTGCCTACTAAACTCCATACGTGACGCTGGGTCTCGTTCATGTAATTGTTGCACAATCTGCAACTTATAGGGATGGAAATGTTATTCGTGCAGTATTCTTTGTAAGCTTCGTCGCTTAATCCCTAGCGTAGATGCATGCCGTCGAACGGAGCGGCGAGGACTTCTCTCGATTGCAGCTCTAACAGCTTCAATGTTCTCTGGGGTACGTACCGTTCGAATGCCACCTGGAGCTTTCTTTTTCAAGGCAGATCCTGTTTCTTCAAAATTATGCACCCACGTTGTAATCGCATGCGCAGATGGGACACGTCCATGACGTCCAAGCTGGTAATGCTGTCGAAATATTCTCTGCGCGGCAGTCGCACTATCACCATTTTTATAAAACGCTCTCACAGCTACTGCACGTTCCGCACCAGTCCAACGATCCATGATTACTAAATGGCAATGCTTTCACAACAATTGTGCGACGTTACGAACAACTGCCGGCTCTACAGTGCTGACAACTGTAACGTTCAAAATTCCCCGTTCCCCTGCGCCACCCTGTACTAACAAGAACATTAAATATCTATGTGAAGTTATAGACTGTTTTAAAATAATACTTTGCTACAATGCATTTAACGGCTGCGGGAACTGTTAGTTCATTTTAATAATGCACATTAAACAAAAATGCAACAAATATTGTCAAATGATTTTCGAGAGTATCTTCCGACAAAGAATCAAATATTATTTCATTTAAATGAATGCCTCGGTTGGCTTTACAGTAGCCCATTCTGTCGACCCAATTTTTCAATCGTTTGAGCATTTATTTCATCAAGAGCCCATTTAATTATGTTTTTCGAAGCCTCAATCGTCTCTGGATGATCAGTATAACATCTGTCCTTGACGATTCCCCACAAATAATATCAAAGGGAGTCAAATCGCAGCTCCTACACGACTAGTTGACATCGCCATTTTGGCTGATAATGCGATTTTCGAAGATAGGACGCAAAACGTCCTGTTGAAACCTTCCTCTTCAATCGTAGGGAATAAAAAGTTAGTTAACATGGTACGATAACGGTTTCCGTTAACTGTTAGTGCGGCTTCTTGCCCATTGTCAAAGAAAAATAGCCCTATGATGCCTTTGGACTGTATTCTACACCATACAGTCACTCGTTTTGGATGCATTGGCATCTCAATTGTCACGTGTGGAGTTCCTGTGCCCCAAATATGACTATTTTCAAGGCAGTTCTGTCATAACCAATATTATTATTGTTCAGCCATATTTGAATACGGGAAAACAACGGATCTTATAAATAATATGAATGAATAAATACAATAAAATCGGAATTTTATAAATATGAATATGAACTCGTCGTAAATTCGAATAACATTTGACTGAATCCAAGCCCACTTCTGGCAACATAATCTATTCACTGAAACGAAAGAATTACTAGGATTATTAGGATTATTAGGTTTTATTGTAATTTAAGTATTACTTGCTCCGAAGTATCTGTTTATCACGTGACTCGTCTGTTGACGTGAAACGTCAAAGACTTGTACAATTACTTGCAAACGGAAATATCATTTGACATAAACTAACATTTGCATATGGGATAACATATAAAAATGTGATAAGTAAATGCAAATAAATATATCGTTCTATCGTACTCTATATCAGACGTAACTTCAAATTTTAATGGATTACTTTAACGCCGAATTTTTCTGAACACCCGATATAATAGTATAATAACTATTTTTTACAATTATTATTAATCTTCTGATGTGAAACATCTAAAGGCACGCCACAGGGATAAACTCGGCTCTTGAATGCCATCACGCGACGACCGCTCAGTCAGCGCTCCCCTCACTTCGTCATACAGCTGGTGCTCCCCTCTGTGTGCGTGTATATCGGTGAATGCTGTCTGTATGCTGGCGTCCCCTGTCCCTACTATCCCTGCAAGCTATACACTAGGCATTTTATTAAAAATGGGGTGTGAAGAACACAATACAAGTTATGTATTGGTGAATGTATCTCCTCTCCAGAGACGCGGATACGTATTTCACCTTTCTACAGGATCGTCGGTACACCCCTGTTGGAGAACAGATACATTCAACCAAACATAACTACCTTGCTATCAACCAGAAATTATTAAGCAAGGTAGTTATGTTTGGTTGAATGTATCTCTTCTCCAGCAGGGGCGTACCGACGATCCTGTAGAAAGGTGAAATACGTATCTGCGCCTCTGGAGAGGAGATACATTCACAAATATATAACTTGTATTGTGTTCTTCACACCCCATTTTTAATAATATTTTATATTATTAAAAATACTTTTGTATTATACAAATTGGTGTGGCTTTTACCCACTCATGTATGTTTCAAATTATTTTGTTATATACACTAGGCGTTCGCCGCTTTTACATATGTGTGTTTCTGTGTTCTATAGTCGCTTTACTTGTGTGCACGTCATTGTATCGAGTTTTCATTTCAATCGAAGCGTTCTTTCGAGCACAACAAAGTATTTTCAACCGACTACGTTGCAACTTTTCATTTAATCAAGAATTTAAAGCATACTTTATTTTATTAGTACTTTCTTGAACGGTACGAATAAAAACTTTGCGAAGCACGTGTATGACTTACAATTAACAATTACGAAGACCTATGATTTTATATAATCAAGTTATATTTTCTTAACTATATAAATACATGTATCGAATGGACAAAAGATTAGTAATATACACTGCCATTCAATTAATTTTTTACATAAATTAACGTTTTACAACCGAATAAGTGTCAAAATTTTATCGAATGACACGCGATTGTCAAGTTTTTTTTTTATTACGTCGTGTTGACATTTAAAAACAGAATAATTTATTAAATCAAGTTAACTAAGCTGTCACTAGGAATCACAAAGGTTTTTGACCATTTTCTTGAAAATTTCCTTATGCAACCACCTATAAATTGCATACCATTATATTCACGAGAAAAATGTCTTTTAAATATGAAAAAAAAAATACATGACGCTAAGAAAAAAAAAGTTAGTTGGCCTTGCATTAAAACAGTGAACTCAAATAAATCACTTACCTCAGCTTGCGTACGTTTCCTACTATCGTAATCAAGCATAATCAAAACTTAAATTCGTTCTTTTTGTGATAATTTTTCCATTTTTTATGCTAAATATTATACGAATCATATTTAGTATAAGAAATTTTTTAATTAAATTGTTCATTCAAAAGTTACAAGCGATATGCAATACTTTTTCGCCACCCTGTATATTGTATACAATACTAAATATTATGCATAAAAAAACGAAAATTTACCCTGCTAGTAAAACAGACCGTAATATAATATTTTCAACACTAACAAGTTTAGAGCCTGATGCACATGCCTGCTGATGCATCTTAAAATTCTAAACATTTGCCAAAATATATTAAGGTAAACCAAACAGTGTTATATTTTCTCATCGCAATCATAAATTTTCCAGTCGCCGATAAGAGATAAAAGGACCCGTAATTACTCTCTAAACACTAACAACTTTAATGCTTGATATCCTTTGAATTCTATACACGCAAAAAATATAACGATTAGAAGGAGTGTGTTATCGATGGTATGTTTGTTTAAAGTAAACATCACCGGTCACCCACTTGAATTCTTTCTCTCGATAGGCCAGTGTGTTTTTTAAATTACATGTTAGTATTATCTTAACCTATTGATTAATGACCAGTGTCTCTAGTAATGTCGAATAATTTTAGCGCGCAATTACAGCGCGGGCCTGGTTCCATATGAGAACGAAACTGTCACAATGCTTTCGGAAAGCTATTTTATTTGTACGCTTAACAAAAGTTCTGTGTTTTTGACTTCAACACTTCGTATTGTCGATTCTTCAGTCTATAAAGCTGTTAATACACCATCATAGCAATACATGTAAAAATTGCCACAATAGACGTTAATATTATAATGACAAAGGAGAATGACATTTTGTTGTTAGTTGATATTAAAAAATATTGGCAGTACCTGTAGTACCTACAAATAACTTCTTTTGTGTTGTCTTTTTAAATTTATTGTGAGTTTCTGAAAGACGTGTATTTAAAAAAATATATATTTTTTTATAAACTCAAAATATTTTTTTAATTTACTTTATATTCCCTTTTTCAATAACAATCAATTTCGATGTTCCACATCTGCCAGGCGTCCCGTGACAGCTAAGTTTTTTCTTTATTTTTAGTTTAAAAATTTTTTAAAGCGCCCCCCCCCCCCCCCGGCGAGTGAGGTAAAAAACAAACACTGCGCTAGTTTCAGAACAATGTGTAATATGTATTAACAGGTCAGAGAGTCATAATTTTACCAGTAAATTACACCAATTATACGAATTTACATAAATTTCTGTTGTATAAACTTTTTTTCGTAACGACCTAACAACGAAGAACAAAGATTTACTGTTTACACCCAAAACTTCGTAATGCATTATATGTCCTAATTAAAGAGAAGTGAATAGCTTTAACAATACGTATTAAGTACACCGACTTTATTTAAAAACAAACGAGACGTAAGTGCACATGCATAAATTAGTCGGTACGATTTTCTCATGTTTGCTTAGGTAATTCTTCTCAAGGTTCTCCTCCTATTGTAGAACACGTATTGCTTCGTAGTTAAACGTACTGTAAACATCGATATTATTTTTTTTCCTATTTTAATAGTGCAGCATTTACATTATACATATAGATACAATGTCGTTTAGTGTTCGTAAATAATTTAATTATCATAATTTTCCAATTTGTATTACATACTAGTAATTCAACAATTATGTGTACAATAACGACAATGGTATTTCGACAGTTCAATATCTAGAATATATAAATGTCAAGACTATAAGAGACAATAGTAATATTTGCCACCCGAGTGACAATTGCTGGCAAGGCGTTTATCGCTACTGAGGTCATATATTTGTATCTTAGTTTCATACAGAATTAAGTACAAACTCTCGAAACTTGAGAAGAATATTAAGTAAGCATTAGATGGAAATAGTAATGATAATAAAGGTTCCTGGATTGATATACAAGTGGCCAATATGACTGGTTTGTCTCTGAAATATTTTTAAAATGAAATAAAATACATCAATTTTGTATCCTAATCTAATAATATCAATCCAATTATTACAAACATGAATTCCAAAGAATACGAAGACCGGTAAAGGCTGAGATCAATTTAGCTTTTGAGTCATATATTCACAGAACTGAATAAGGCCTTATCAGTGCTCCTTCTGGCACTTTGTTCGTTCCAAGCAAGGTGTTACTAGAATTACCGACAGACTTCATGATTATATTAATGACTACAATGATCCAGCTTGCATTATCAATGCTTTTGCCACAACCTTTTCCAATGTTTTCTTGCCAAAATCTTCAAATTCTGCACTCCCTGATTTAATATCCAACTTACCACCACTACGAAGGACACCTTTTATATTTTTACAAGCGACCACTAGATGGTGCTTTTGATATACCGATAGGACCAGCTCTCAACGGGCCATACCGAGCAATAAGTGGCAACAGCGAATCCCCTCTACGCACAATAGCTTACATTACCATACATTGCAGAGTTATGAATTTAGTAAGACTTAAACCGCGCAAGGATATAGTCGTTTGCATATTCGTTCTGTATACGTAATTTGCCCATTTGTTTCAGATATAAAAAGGTCGTTATATCTCCAAGTTATTATTATTGTATTCTTAGCTGCTACGGAAAAGTAATTTTAAGTAATAAAAAAACAATAACGTTTTCTAAAAGATAAAAGTAAAAAAATCAATAATTCTGCAAAATAAATTTTAATTCTAAGAAAGTCACTAAATATAGGAATCGAAAATACCGCCCTCTCTCCCCAAACAATAGCCGAGCCTATTGTAAAACTCCCGCCTCACTCCCTCGAGATTTCTAGGGGTTATTGTCTCGAAAATTCTAAACAGTTGAACTTGCAACTGTTGCAAGCTTTACATTTGCACAGCTAGATACGAATGACGGGCAATCTATTGCTCTCGATCATCGGACTTATGTATGCGCACGCGGAGTGGCGTCGTACATACGTTGCCACATCGCATTACGTTCCATACGTATATTGTTCCGTATGGCCCGTAGCGGGCTGAACCTATCGGTATGTAATCACTATATTCTTAAAGTTTGACATTTGTCAATGAGAAATCCGCTATAGCTTAGAAATTGAGTCAGTAGTTTGTTGACGGTGACAGTTTTAAGACAGTGGGTTTGTATAATAATGGAGATGACTCGTGAAGGTTTTCGTTTGATGATTTTTTACGATTATAAATAAGGCCTAACTCCACAAGAATGCATTATATCGCTTCAGTCAACTTTTGGTAATGAAGAACCATCTGAGAAGACAGTTTACAATTAGTTTGCAGAATTTCGTCATGCTCGTGCCTCAGTGATGAATCACGTAAAGGTCGACCAAAAACTGTTGTGATTCCAAAACATCGATGGTGTGCGGAAAATGATAGGACACGATCGACATGTGACTTAGAGTGAGGTAAAGGCATCTCTTGGCATATCGCAGACTGCAATTCATTCGATTTTACATGAATATTTATTTGTAAAAAAAAAATATGTTCCAGATGGATTCCACATAACTTGACCGAAACACAGAAAGCAGCTCGTGTCAATTGGTGTAAAGAGATGCACAAAGAATTCGACGTAGTAACCGCAAAATCCGTATACAACATTGTCACAGGTAACAAAACATGGATATATGCGTATGAGACGGAAACCAAGCAACAATCTACTGTATTGGTGTTTCAAGACGAACCGAACCCCACAAAAGTTGTTCGCACAAGGAGCACTTCCAAGAAAACGATCGCTTGTTTCTTCGGTTGTACAGGACACATCGCAACAATTGCAACATCGCAAAAGATGACCCTCGTATGTTTACGATTAAGGGGCTAAAAACACGTTGACTACTGGTGATAATGGTATTCCTTGTTTTTTGGTGAAGGATAGTGCCTATATTTTTGCCGATCCCTTATGCAAGATTTTCAACTTGGCTATTCGAACGTTTGTGTTTCCAGACTATTGGAAAATTGCCAGAATCTCACCAGTTTTTAAGAAGGGTGATTATTATATATACTTGCTCATATGTATTAAATATTATACTTCTTTTTTTGCCCAGTTCTGGATAATATCTGTTGGGCATTTAATAAATTATTTATTTAATATTAGACAAAGTCCTCAAACCTGAGCCCCCTTAATTACAATTTCTTCACTTTTTGGTAGGTTTTGGGAGGAATATTTTGAATCGCTTCCCGTATATTGTTCTTCTGATGCTCTACAGTGTTTGGTTTGTTTGGATAAATATTACTTTTTAGAAATCCCCATACAAAGAAGTCTGGAGCCGTTAAATCGGCTGACCTTGGTCGCCAGATGACATTGCCATATCAAAAGAGTAAACGTCCCAGAAACATTGTTAGCAAAAAATTCATTGTTTTCCTAGCTGTATGACAACTTGCTCCGTCCTGCTGGAACCGCATGTATTGCAGATTAAGTTGTCGAATTTGAGGAATCGGAAAGCTTTGCAGATTATCGCGGTAGCAGTGGGCTTCAACACTCTTCATGATTTTTTGGCAAAAATCTTTCGTTGGTTTGCTAAGCTGCAATATTGCGTAACTGTACTGTCATCGACATTCGTGGTCTCTAGACTGTAGCTCTTGGGTCAACTGAATTTAGTGTGGCCGCAAATACAAGTCCATTTTTTAATATAGTGCCTAATGACGTGCAACGAACGCGCAGTTTTTGAGAACGACGTCTAGTAAATGTCCCACTACACTTTCACCAACTCTCTCAATATTTTCCATGGTACGAACAGTTTGAAAACGACTCAACTTTGGCAAGTTTTTAACTTCATCGCTTTGTACAAATTTTCGCACTAATTGACGAATGGCGTTCATACTGGTCACATTATTTTGACCGTAGATTCCTCGTAGACTCCATAAAGTTGCAATCATTGTCACATTATTTAAATACGGACGCATTGTTGAATCATGTAGCGTTCCGAACGCATTTGCTTTAAAAAACTATTGCATCACCACCTACGAAAATGCGTCTATTAAAAATGGCGTGCTATTTAAATCAATCTTGTATATATTGGCCATCTTGTATAAGGTCTGTATAACGACATTGTGTGGGTAGTGGGGATAGAAACAATTTCTAACCTGCAAACGGTATTTTCCGAGTATCTCCTTTTAGCATACTGCTTCGCTTTCTTGTGTATAACAGGATAACATTTATCATCAGTTTTATTTCTGAGATGCATATCAAGCAACGATCTGTGATAGAATTTTTAACGCTGGAAGGATACGCGTCCAACGAAATTTACTAGCATTTGAAAGCTGTTTATGGCAACGATTGCATGAATGCGAAAACTCTGTTAGAGAGGCGAAATGAAGGTGTTTAACAAGAAGCGATCAAGTTGGCCAGCCTCAGTAACAAATGAGAAGAGTAAAAGATAAGTGAATGCACTGATTTTAAAAAATCGCCGAATTACTCAAAACCAAATTTCTCTGCAATTGAGCATTAGTCAAGAAAGAGTCAAATACATTGTTCAGACGTTAATTTTTTAGTAGTTTAGTAGCTTAACGTTCAGGTTCTCTGGTTGTACCTTAGTATGGAGTCGACTTTCCGTTAACCTCCAGATCACCCTTCTTGCGCAATTCTTGGCGATTCAACATACAGGTTCTATGAAGTTTCTCTTGCAACCTTCCTTGGCCAGTTCGTCGGTTCATTGCCTATAATCTCCTCATGTCGTAGCACCCATATCAGTGACACAGTATTGTCTTGTGTCAATCTATTGACAACCTGTTTACAATGTTTCACCAATAACTACCCGACTATTAGTAATTGCGTTGATCTTTTGTTTACGCAGCCGATTTCCTGAATTTCCTCGACGCAGGCTGCGACTGCAAACAATGCAAACTGAAAAGCCGTCGTATATTACCCCAGCCTTAATATCTTCTTACTAGAGCACATTAGATTGTGATCCATCCATGTCCAGGTGCCGGCACCTCCAATCGCTTGAGCAACTTTTTTTCTGTTCCCTGGTCGGTATAGGTATGTTTAGCTTAGCTGTAATCATAATCTCAAATGTCATACTGTCCGCCGGCATTTATAATATCGACTCTCCCAGTATAGTTCCTGTGGTATCTGTATGGTCTCTTACAACCTTATTAGAACACCATAATCCATTGGCTTTAAGCCAATGGAAGCGTTTAAGCACTTTAACAAATGTTAATATCGTTTCATAATGACATGTTTTTAATGTCGAAACTTCAGTAACGTTATCTCTTATAATAAAGTTATGAAAAAACAAAGCAATCGTTTCTTTATGTATTGATATGGTTCGGGCTTGGTGTACCGATGACATGATTGAATGAGGTTTCTGGCGGTGATACTTCAGCCTCAGTTACCAGAATCACGACTCTGATGTTGCTTCACCGTGCGCAGGTTGTAAGGCTACATACACTTTACTTTTTAAATCTTCGGTGACTGTTTGTTAAATGAATAAATGTACTTTTATCTGAATAAATTTATTTCCACTATATAAAATTTTTTTTGGATCTACAACAACCTATACTAACGTAAAACTGCTGTCGAGACTGGTGTCTCTTGTTAAAATATGATTGTTACGTAAATGTTTAAAGTAAGACTGTGTGTCTTGTTGTTGACGTTGATGCTGTGTTTGAAAATATTGTGTTAAGACTGTGTGTCTTGTATTGATGTTGTGTTGATACTTTTGAGTCTTGTTGCTGGTATGAGACTTTAATTGATACTGTGTTTGAGTTCATACTGATCCATTCTGTACTGTTTTTCAAGTAGGTAAAAATATTCCACTACCCAAACATTATTACATATTAACTTACACAGATTGGTTGTACAGTGTATTATTAGACGTCATAAAGTGAATTTTTGTGTTATTAGTTCGTGGAAATTGTACCTACAAGCAATAATATCCAAGGTTTACGATAGTGTCTTAAAAATCTAATCTTATCTAATAAATAATAAAATATTGTTACTAATTAAGTATTGGTGTTATAAATGTAAGTATGTAGTTCCAGATCGTCCCTTGTTAAAGTAGTATAATTTATTATACATATCTAAGAAACTATGTCTTAACAATGAATAGATTAAACACTTTGTTCTCGTTAACCCAAGGTAAATAAATTAGCGGTCTGATGTATAAAGAAATAAATATTTTGAAAAAAACATGGCGATTATTAGTAAACCTAGATAATAAAACGAGTGGTCTAAATTATAAACTAGGTAATAAATAGATTTGCAGATGTAAAGAATTCTTATAACTTAAAGAAAGTTTACAATTTCAATGTGCTAATAAAGGTATGTTATACAGTGACTTAAACTTGAAAATATACGTTAAATATTTTATAAAATTGGAAATGTTTATGTTTGAATTCTATATCTAGATCTACTTATATTTAACAATAAAAAATATTTAAAATTAAAATATTACAAAAGGATAGTAAATGTATTCTCAACAAATATAACTTATGCATAATAATTAAGTAAAAACTATGTAACATGGTCTACTTGTGCATAATTGTTAATAAGCAATGATAAAATCAAACGAAAACGAGATTTTTCAAGTGATATAGTTGTTCTAACCAAATACATTAAAATACAAAGGCATTAACTTAATCTGTTACCGCACGGTGGTACTATTATCACATTCGAAACTTTTCCTAATTGAAACATAGCAAGTCACTTTGTCGGTATCGCCTTGCACATTTGTATATCTTTAGTGTTATGACCGAACGCGCTGGACGAGAAGCAAAAGCTAAGGAACACCAACTATGTGTTCTCTTTTTCTCCCCTTCTATCTCCTTCTCTCTTTTTGTATGTGTATATGTATATCCACCGATAAATTATGTAACTCGCATGCTAATCAGATATGAAAACACCATATATAAATAGAACGTGTACATACACAATACATAACTCTTGAAAATATCTAAAGTGTTAAAAGTGAAGCTATTCGTGGTATAGAAAAGAGACAAGTATTGCCAAATCATTAGTGTCGAGAGTACTTATTTCCTTATGAGAGAAACGCACATGTGCCCAGTGAATTACACTCTGTACATACATGTAGATATGTATGAATGGATGGATAGAAAAGTGAAAACATGAGGACAAAATGGATTCGTCAATATAGAAATAATTCCGGGCATAGAGATTGTTTGAAAAGAAAATACCATACTATTTTAATTTTATTATTATGCGTTAGCGTCTCTGTTTATTATTAACGTAAATTTAAACCGCGTCAATATACTCTCCTTCATTTCTAACATTCTCTGAATTAACCCTATAAGTCATCATTTATTACCACCTTCAATAAATTAATTTTGAACAAAATTGAAAATGAACCCTGTTAAAAATATAACTAACAGTGTTCTGAATTCAAAAAGTCACCTAGATATGATTTAATTATGAGTACTATTCGATAAGAACTATTAAGAAAGGGTTTAAGGTATTTATTGCACATTTTCAATGTCCAGAACTGGCATTTACCCGCTCAATGGAAGGTGGCTCAAACCATTTTTATTACTAAACTTGGTAAATCGACAGACAACATCAAGTCTTACGAGAGACTTAACTATTACATCTAAAATTATTTGAAAAGCTTCTGTTGATGCCTTCCTGGTTTGAGAAGCTTTTACACAACTATTCATTATTTAATAATAGATACTTATTATTTATTTGAAGTTTATTTTGAATGTCTGAGTGAATGCCGAGTTTTTGTCTGGCTCGATGCTTTATGAGTTCTTGTTAGATGTTTTCCCGGTGAGTTCTTCGTACATACTAGTCTTGACTGGTCTTTTGTGCCAGATAAATTATGAGGTCGCATCCGCAATTATTCCGACAAGGTAATAAAGCTAAACTCAAACTTATTGTAAGACATTTGGAATATTAATCAATAGACATACGGAAAAACCCTCAATGTACAGGACGAAGAGGGCTATAAACTGTAAACGCAAAACCCATAATAGACCTTTACTTTCAAATACACCTTTGCATATTTAACAGAAATAACAGGCACGTAACGGGCCACAGAATTACGTCTATTATAAATCTATACTAAATAAATTAGGGAACATCGGTAATCTTCTAGCATTACGCATGGATTGCAATGGTAATTAACATTAAATGGTATGATCCGAATGCCAGACCTTTCAGTATACTATATACATTGTTATGCATGCGAATTTAAAGAAAGTAATTAGCTAAATGTATATAATATAATAAACTAAATCTATGTAAAGGAAAAAACACAAAACAATTTGGAATATTATTGTTTTTGCATTGAATATATGCATATACGATGTAAAACAAAAGTTCACCGTTGTCTTAAGTTTTCTTAACAGTTTCTGTTGCAGAAATTAGACCCTATAGCCAACAACATGCAGTTAAAAAGCAAATACATCGTGTAAAATAAGCAGCAAAGACCTTGAAGACATATTGTACTGCTGCGTAACGTTTTTAGATATATCACAGGCCTTCGACAAAGATTTGCGCTATGATCCTCTATGATTCTCCTTTAAAAAATCATAACACTCCTTCCTCGTAACTACGTCCACATTTTTGAGTCCTATCTACATAACTATCGCTTCCTAGTTCAAGCATCTTGACGCATGCACTGGTATTTATCTTGCCAAACTGGAGCTCTGCAAGGTAGCGTACTCGGGCCCGTCCTGTATTTACTATATCTCGTATTATCGACCTGCCAACTATTCGTGACGTCACTACTACTACACATGCAAATTACGAGGTCATTCTTACCTCACATTTTAATCCTGTTATAGCTGAGAAACTATTTCCAACAAATCTGAACAAAATTCAAGACCGGATAACGAAAAGGAGGATCAGAGTAGCGAAAATAATCCAAGATCTACATATATCATATACTATTAGAAGAGGTTGCTGTCTTGCAATTTAAATAAATACTCTTTACCTCAAAAGAAAGACGCTAGATATCTAGGAATGTACCTGGATTGGAGATTGACATGAAAAAAGCATATGCAATCCTTTCTGCCCAGAGACTATGGGTATCGCATGGAATTTATTACTCGTTGGCTGCTGCATCAATATAATGAAAATCCAGATTTTATATCAAATGTGTTATGGTTTAATGAAGCTAATTTTACACAAGACGAACCATTTAAATACAATATCAGCACCGTTTCACTGTTCATGTTTGGGCTAGAATTCTTCGAGATGGTTTGCTAGAAATCCACATTTTAAATGAACGTTTAAATTCGCAATTGTATGAAAATTTGTTAAACGATCGGTTATACGAAATTATCGGAGATGTTCCATTGGATATTCGTCTAATGATATGGTATCAACATGATGGTGCGCCATGTCATAATGGAAGGAATGACATCGTGTGGTTAAACACTCGTTATCAGAATAATTGAAACATACATGAGTAGGTAAACCCCACCAGTTTTGTATAATACAAAGGTATTTTTAATAATATAAAATATTATTAAAAATCTGGTGCGAAGAACACAAATACAGGTTCACTATTAATATTTTTTGTGAACGTGTCCGAACATATCCCTCCCCAGAGACGTAGATACGTATTTCGCCTTTCTACAGGCTCGTCGGTACGTCCCTGCTGGAGATAGGATATTCTCAGACACATTCACAAAAAAGAACCACATCACCAGAATTATCCAGACCGGGCGTAGAAGTAAATTCAGCGCTGCCTGTTGTCAGACAGCCGAAGTACCTCGCCCCGTCCACATAACCAATGTGAAGTAACGACGCCCTTCCAAAGGTGGCACAGCCAATCTCTCTAGAAACTGCATTTTGTTTGTGTCTTCACTCATACTACGGACTAACCGCATGTGTAATGTATCAGAATAATTTAAACATACATGAGTAGGTAAACCCCATCAGTTTTGTATAATACAAAGGTATTTTTAATAATATAAAATATTATTAAAAATCTGGTGTGAAGAGCACAAATACAGGTTCACTATTAATATTTTTTTGTGAACGTGTCCGAACATATCCCTCCTCAATTTACCTCTACGCCCGGTCTGGGTAATTACGGTGATATGGTGATGTGGTTCTTTTTTGTGAATGTGTCTGAGAATATCCTTTCTCCAGCAGGGGCGTACCGACGAGCCTGTAGAAAGGCGAAATACGTATCTACGTCTCTGGGGAGGGATATGTTCGGACACGTTCACAAAAAGTATTAATAGTGAACCTGTATTTGTGTTCTTCACACCAGATTTTTAATAATATTTTATGTTATTAAAAATACCTTTGTATTAAACACTCGTTAGCCTAGAAGATAGATCGGTCATGGAGGACCTGTTAACTGACCAGCAAGGAGCCCCGATTTAAAATCTCTTGATTTTTATCTTAGGAGTCATATGAAGCAGTTAGTGTAATGTGTTGAATTTGATATACGCGAACAACTGCTTGAGAGAATTTTTAACGCTGCTATTGAAATTCGTAACCATGGTCAAGTAGCTAGGGTATACGATTCGCTGATTCGTAGAGGTCGTGCTTGCGTTAGAGCTCAAAGAGCACAACTTGAACAATTTTTGTAATAATGCATTTAAATAAAATTTTCTTAGATTATTGAATTATAAAACTTTCACTTCTTGTAGTTCCTTAAGTATACATACTAGGACATTGGTTTATAAGAAGTTCTTTACTCGGAAGGGTGTCCCGTATATGCGTATAATATTTGTACTTCGTATCGACCAAGAAAAATAAAATGCAGGTCAATTTGAATCACCCCCGTATATTCAACATAAACTTTTTATTTTTGTCCAGCTGGCTAGTAATTAATATTTACTCTTCGGCAACAAATATTATTATTATATCCTTATGGTTTTAAGAAAATACTTTTTTTTTATTGTTTTGATTACGTAACTTATTTGCATTTATATCTATCAAAAAAACATACCAACATACAAATTATGTATGAAAATTGATTTACAGAACGTCACCGGCAATGACAAGTCTTTATACAGAAACGGAAAGTAAGTAAAGTGTGCTAAATGTGTATTTATGTCTGTGTAATAGCTCATGTCACAGTGAGATGGTGTACGCCGATACCTTGACCGCATTACCAAAACCTTAGAATTCCATATACGGGCACAAAATGTCTTACGTTTCTTTTTTTTACCTAAGAAAGTATGCAACGTAGAAATCTACACCTAACCCTATCGAAACCAAAGTCCTACATTCGATTTTAAGAATTCAACTGCGTTACTTGTACGACGTAATTTGTCGCAATTAAAATCGCGATTGCGAATAAATATAAAAAGTATAGTAATACTTATATTTATATGGTGATCTATTGACTTTCAATGTCCTAATGATCGCAAATGACAGGTGATTTATTTTTAATAGTTTATGTAATTGTACAGCTTTGATATTTGCGTCAAATAATTACTGATGATGTTTCGAGCGCCACTCCTGAGATCTCGTCTCGTTATTTGGATTTTCCATGTTAACCTTTAAATTTATGAGTTTAGTTAGATTGTTCGTTGAAGAATTTATAATGAAATTAACCTCAAGACGATATTGATTGCAAATGTGTACGTTAGCTATCTATAGAGATTTTATATACTGTGAGAGACCCCAAGTTTTATATTTTAATTAGGTCAGTATATTTTAATTTAATTATTTATAATAGACAAAATACTAATCACTGGTTAACAAATTTTAATTTTTTAAAATTTTTCTTTAGAAACTATGTACAATTTTCGTTTCTTTTACAGTTCTAACAATAGTAATAACAACAGATTTACATTGGCACGCTAGGTTTTGAAAAAGAAAATATTGAAAATTAAACGAAATATTATTAATTAAATATGTACTGTTTAAAAGTATTTCTTTTCACGTTTTTTTATACTGTTCTTCGACACTTTCTCATATCAATGTCCAACAATAATCAGCAAACATTTCACTGTTCCACTGTAACATCATATTATTCACTTAAAAAAAGGTATACCGTGTGTCCCAATTTCGATGCTCACCATTGGTATCTCGGTTATTAGAAGATATAGAACAACGGTTAAATGGGGAATGTTTTGCAGAATTAAATACTCGCGGCAAATCTCATTTCAAATTTGATCTAACTTTTAAATTTTTAAAATATTTTGAAAAATCAAAAATTTGCCGATTTCGTTATTCCTCAATAACTCGATAACGCTTAGTCTGACCTCTGTTAAAGTTTTACATTGTTCAGACACTTTTTTAAAACAAATTATTTGATACAAACAGAAACTCCCGATTGTCATTTGTTTTTAAGTTATTACCACTATCTTTTGTTTTCCATATGGCGGCCATATTGGATTTTGGGTTTGTTAGGTAGTCCTCAAAATGTGCTTTTCAACGATGTATAACACGCCTGAAAAATTTTTATTTATAAGGAAAATATTAATAAAAACGTAAATTAATCTTTAATATGAAATTAGTAGGCTGAAAAATTAAACACCAATGTCAAATGAAAGTGAAAAGATATTCTAAGTATAGCGAACGCCAATTAAGTTGGCGCGAGGAGGGGTAAGTTCCCGCAGGATTAAAAGTAGTGGGGAGATTTGTATTTGGTTTTACATCAAATGTCAGATAATTCTAACCTCTGAGCGTGTATCACTAGCAAAGACATTATGTTCCGTCAAACGTCAATGACAAATGTATTCTGACAATGAAACAAAACGATAACCTGTCAAAGTACAATTAGTACTGCAGAGATAAGTTAATTAAAACTACTTGTAGTTAGTGATAAGTAATTATTGTCAAGTATTAAGATTTATAAGTATTGATAATGGCACATACATATTCAAACGAAGAAAAAGTTGATATGTTGGAAGTGTATTTCAAAGCAAATAGAAACACTTAAAATGCGTGCACGAGGAGTTATGCAGAGCGTTTTCCAGAAAGACAACAGCCAACACAGGACAATTTTTAGAAGACTAGTTAGCAAATTAAAAAACTTTGGAAGCTTCGAACAAAAACGAGCTAACTATGAAGTTAATGATGCTGATACACGTCTAAATAATATTTTGCAGAACGTTAGGAACAATCCCAGCACATCAGTTCGTCGTGTGACACGAGAAACAGGGATTTCAAAATCTACTGTTCACAGAACCTTGACGAAAAACAAGTATCACCCTTACAAACCAACAATTGTACAAGGTTTAAGTGATAATTACAATCTCCGACGATTACAGTTTAGCAGGTGGTACCTTCAAAAATGTGAATATGACGCTAATTTTCCTAGGAAAATACTATGCACAAATGAAACACGATTTACCAATTGTGGAGTGTTCAATAGGAATAACTATCATCATTGGTCTACTGAAAATCCACATTTGGTAAATCAAAGAAGATTTCAAGTTCGATTTGGTTTTAATGTCTGGTGCGGTTTAATTGGTATGACATTTTGTTTACATTTTTTTTTAACTCTTTTTTTCGTTTTAGATAATCAGTTAATAGGTCCTTTCATCTTTGATTACAATTTAACTGCTAACAAACGAGATAATGCCTGCTTTGAGGCAAATTATTAATCCCGCGAACATGCAAAACATCTGGTTCCAGCAAGATGGTTGCCCGGCCCATAACACTCGTAACGTGCAACATTTTTTGAGAGAAAACTTTAATGAGAGAGTGATTTCAAATAATGGACCCGTGCAATCACCCGACCTTACCCCGCTTGACTTTTATTTATGGGGTACCACTAAAAACGAAGTATTTGATTTTGAACCGCCAGAAACTCAGGAAATTCAAGAACAAAGAGTACTAGATGTGCTACGATCAGTAAACGGAAACACGCTACGTAGAGTTTGTAACTCTACTCGAACAAGGTGTCAAAATTGTGTGGAGCAGAATGGTCGTCATATTGAACAATTTCTTTAAGTGAATGTCAACTTTAAGTTCTGTATCTTTACTTTTTATTTCTATAATTTTTTTATCGTTTCGTTTGTTTACAGTATTACTTAGAATATCTTTTCACTTTCATTTGACATTGGTGTTTAATTTTTCAGCCTACTAATTTCATATTAAAGATTAATTTACGTTTTTATTAATATTTTCCTTATAAATAAAAATTTTTCAGGCATGATATACATCGTTGAAAAGCGCATTTTGAGGACTACCTAACAAAGCCAAAATCCAATATGGCCGCCATATGGAAAACAAATGATAGTGGTAATAACTTAAAAACAAATGACAATCGGGAGTTTCTGTTTGTATCAAATAATTTATTTTAAAAAAGTGTCTCAACAATGTAAAACTTTAAAAGAGGTCAGACTAAGCGTTATCGGGTTATTGAGGAATAACAAAATCGGCAAATTTTTGATTTTTCAAAATATTTTAAAAATTTAAAAAGTTAGGTCAAATTTGAAATGAGATTTGCCGCGAGTATTGAATTCTGCAAAACATTCCCCATTTAACCGTTGTTCTATATCTTCTAATAACCGAGATACCAATGGTGAGCATCGAAATCGGTATAACCCCTTACCACAATTATTAATCGTATCCTAAATACGTATGTCGACAACTAAGTTGTCATAATCAGTAGGTAAAACCACTAATCAAGGTGTCGCACATGGAGCACAGTAAGCTAGTAAACTGCTTACGCAACAACTTTACACGGCGTCCACGTATACACTAACTTAAACATGCAAATATATCGAGCGAAAGGATCAACAAAAAATTACCTCTCTTAAGGAAAACGGCACCCACATGTGTTTATACTCCAATTTGAAACGTCCACGACCTTTTTATTTACGGTTCTAAGAATGAACAGAGACAGGTGAAGGGGATCGGTCCTTTATCTCTGTTCATAGAATTTTGTTTGTTTTTAGCGATATGAATACTTTCGTAGGCGTCAAGATCGCGGGGGTTATTAATGGACTTGGCAAGTTTCAACCCTTTAATCGATACATTGTGCACTGTACTTAAAGCATGGTTGGTAACGTTAGATTTATCCGGTCTATTGTATTTAATATGTGATATGTGTTCTTTAAACCGGGTTATTATTGGTCGTTTTGTTTGGCCTATATATTTCAAATTACAGTCATCGCAATTAATTTCGTATATACCTGATTTTGAATTAAAATTAGCTTTATCTTTGGTATTTCCTAGGAGACTTTTGATAGTATTTTCGGACCGAAAGGCAACTTTGAGACCTCGTTCGTTCACAACTTTATTAATGTTTTTCGTGATGGGGTGGTATGGTAAACACATGTACTTTTTTTCCTGGTTACATTGAAATATCAAACTTGTGGATTCGCGGATTGTATTTTTTAGTTTTGTTTTTCTAATTAATTTATTGATTATTTCTATGTCAAAGCCATTACATTTTGCGATATTTTTAATGAAATCCAGTTCTATTTCATATCTCTCTTTTGTTAACGGAAAATTTAGTAACCGATTGACTAAGAAATTAAAAGAAGCTGTCTTATGTTGAAAACTATGATTTGAATCCGCGATGATGAATCTATTAACATTGGTTTCTTTCCGGAAAATATCGATTTCTATTTTATGTTTATTCCTAATCAGTAAAGTATCTAAAAATGGTATCCTGCCATTGTTTTCCTTTTCCACCGTAAATTTAATCGTCCGAAATTTCAAATTTAACTGATTAACGAACATGTCTAATTCGCATTTCCGTGTATCAAAAATCGCGAGAATGTCATCTACGTACCTGATCCAGACTCTCGGGAAATATATAGCGGGTACTTTTAAATTCTACTTCAAATTGACTCATGAATAAATTGGCTATGAAAGGAGATAGGCAGTTACCCATTGTTGTGCCTTGTTTCTGCTCATAAAATTTTTCTCCTACTTGGAAACAATTTTGCGTCATACACAGAGTTGTCAATCTCATGTATTCTTTTATTTTTGAAGGTTCAATGTTATTATTGTGGAGCAAGCTTTCTAAATATTTCATAGTCTCTGGAATAGGTACCGAGGGGAATAATGACGTTACATCGAATGAAACTAAAATTTCCCCGGCTTCCAGTTCACAATCTTTAATTTAACAAATTCTAAGGAGTTACTAACTGACAAATTTTTTGGTTTTACGGGTAAATTTTTAAATTCAATCACTAACCATTTGGAAATCTAATAAGATGGTGAGTTGATACCTGAAACGATAGGTCTCATCGAGTTACCTGGTTTATGTATCTTCGGCAAACAATACATTCTTGGTACTAAAGGATTACTAACATTTAATTTATACTTTTGGGTAGAAGTTATTAAAATTGGACATTTCTTTAACGCGTCTTTTGTGTCACTAATCATTTTAGGTAACGGAAGGTAGGTAAACTTTATTCGAGAAGCTTGTAAAACCCAAATCGATAAGAATTTGCAGCAGCACAAACAGAAATCGGTCAATAAAGAATGGAATATCATTAAAACTCTTAGATCGAAGGACTGTTTTTACCTAAAAGCAGATAAAGGGAACAAGTTAGTAATTATGGACAAAATCGACTATTTTCAAAGAGTTAAAAATTTAATTGCAGAAGGTCCGTATGTCGAAATTAAGAGAAATCCGTTATCTAAAATGATTAGTGACACAAAAGACGCGTTAAAGCCTGTAACTGGAATGAATCTACTAGGTTATTAATAATTATTATTATTTTCGTTATTATGATTATTATTATTAAAAAAATGATTCTACAAAAAAATCGCAGAAACTAGTAATTTATCTCACTGTATTTATAATGATAAACAAGTTCGTGTATGCGAAGAATTAATCAAAATAAATATAGGTCTTGCTAATTTTATAATAACCCAGCTCTTAAATTCGATTTAGTAATGCAAACATTACATTAAAAGATAGGTATAGTGTATTTACGAAGATTTATCTAAAACATAATATCGGCTAGATTTACATACAAAAAATTGAAGACCTTGTTATTTCGTAACACGTAATTATGTAAGAGATATGTAATTTCATTCTTATTTTACAACTGTTGTTATGATGCATGGGTATATGTAATAAAATTACGTCTTCTTTTAATTTATAGATAATTATTTCTTGACCTTAGTATGTTATGGTAGATTCAATTGAATTGAATCTACCTTATATATATATGCATATATATATATATATATATATGTATATATATATATATATATATATATATATATATATATATATAGAATAAAATAAATTAAAAGCGGGCAAGCGGTCTGTCAATTAAAAAACTCATTTATTAAGTATCCTTATATTTCGCAAAAACTTTGTTGCTTCTTCCGGAGACACTACAAGATTAATGAGAAATAACATTAAACAAATAAGAGTATAAAGCAGTAGTAAAATACTTACAAAATGTAGAGTTGAAAAAAATAATAAAAGTGACGTACAAGGACAATAAAATTGATTAGATTTAAAACTTAAAGTAACTATAGATAGAAGCCTTTAAAACCTTTAAAAAACATGTATATGTAAAAGTTAAAACATGAAAAATAAAAAATATAAAACGAAACATATAGCAAAAAACTAAAGTCACAAGAATATAAAAAAAATAATGCATTTTAACAGAAACACAAATAACGTAAATTATAGATCTGATACTAACGGACTAAGTATAATTTATTTTAATATACTCGGTTTGACGGTTAGTTGGCCATCTAAAAATTGTTTTGTTATTTGGTCCATATATTGTTAAATTTATAATGCATTATTTTTTTTTATATTCTTGTGACTTTAGTTCCTTCCAAATACTTCCAAATCAAAAATCGTCTAATCTGCGCCAAGCCTAAATTGCACTGGACAGTAGATGACTGGTCCAAAGTCATATTTAGCGAAGAGTCCAAATTCGCGTTTCTGTAGGTGACAATAGGAAATGTATTATTCGGGATAAAACTGAAGCTTTTGATAAGGACTGTCCAAAAAGAACTGTGAAATTTGCAAAAAGTGTGATGATTTGGGGGTGTATGTCTTGAAACGGTGTAGGAAAGATGAAGATAATAGATAAAATTGTTACTGCCAATAAATATCAGCAAATTCTGAACAATATCCTTATTCCTAGTGTAGAAGAGCTCTATGCCGACAGAGACTACATTTTTCAAAAGGATGGGGCATCATCCCATACGGCAAAATCAACAAAAAAAAAATGGTTTGAGGAATATGACATGCCAATTTTAGCATGGCCTTCAAGCAGTCCAGATCTCAATGTTATTGAGACCTTGTGGCACCGCATGAAAAGTTACTTAAGGAATAATTCTCAAGCAACAATAAGTGATTTAAAGACAAAACTCTCAGAAATTTGGGAATCCTTTACACCAGATTATTGCAGGTTGCTTGTGTAATCCATGCCAGCCAGAGTAAAAGTGTTATAATTGCCAAAGGTGATGCGACTTCGTTTTAAGTCATGTAATAAATGATCGTGCGAATATTAAGTTGTCAATGCAATTTGTTCATTTATTAATTTGTTAAGCTTCTATGTAGATTGAGTTTGAGTAAAATCTGTTGTTTTGATAAATATAATCTTTAATTGTGTGCCAAAGCTAAATATGTGAATATTAAATCAAATTATAAACTCCCAAATATAAAATCAGAATATATATCTAAAAATTAGTATCGTCCGAACATTAATTAAGTTATTGGGACTCGTACATAATCTTTATATTTCCTACGTATTACATATTTTTCACTTGTAATTAAGTATAGTATATTAATAAGTTAATAACGAGCCATCGAAAAAATTCATAATTGGAGTAGACTGTGAAATTGGGTTGGTACTTTAGCCACTTCCACATAATGACATTTATTATTTGACATTGAAACTATAAGTTTGTGTCAAATTTTTCAAAACTCTTATTAAGAAAATTAAATTTATTTAAAAAATGGTATTCAACATAGAACAAAAAGCAAAAATTATTGAATGTTACTTCCGTACAGGTGTGAAAGTAAATGGCGAGTGGCAGTATTCAATTACGGAATGCATGACTGATTATAGTGAAGAACATCCTGAATTAGTGTTTGACTACAATGATTTTTACAATGTTTTGACAAATTGACAAATTGTGTAAAGTTATTCAGAGAGACTGGTAGCGTCGGTCGAAAAACTGGAAGTGGACGGCCATCGAAACGTACAGCTGATAATATTGAAACCCTTCAGCATATTATTGATGAAAATCCAAAAACATCCATTTCAGTAGTGACCCAACAAACATCTTATGGTGCGTGCCAATTTATTCTTAAAAAAGTCTTACATTGTCATCCATACAAGCTGCAATGTTTTCATGAACTTTATCCAGTGGATTATTTAAGACGAGTGGAATTTTGTCAATGGTTTCAAAATAATCTACACAATCAGGATATCCTTAACACAGTTTTTTTCACGTATGAGGCCTGGTTTTATCTTTCTGGATATGTTAATTCACAGAATATGAGGTGTTGGTCTTCCGAAAATCCTCATTTTTTTTGTTGAAAAAACATTGCATCCCCAAAAAGTTGGTGTTTGGGTTGAAATATGTCAAAGAAGATTTGTGGGTCCCATTTTTTTTGAAGGTACACTTACTGCTGCACGATATCGGAATGCGATACTCTACTCATTTATAAATCAACTGGATGATGAGGAATTATAAAATGGGTATTTCCAACAAGATGGTGCAACAGCACATACGACCAGAGAAACACTTCAATATCTCAGAGAATTTTTTGATAACAGAATAATATGCAGGAACACTGAAATCCCATATCCAACTAGGTCTTGCGATTTAAACATATGTGATTTTTCCGTATGGCCATACATCAAAAATTCGATTTATTCAACGCCAATTCATAATCTGGAACAACTGAGAACTCGCATAATAGAAAAATGTGAAGAGATCAACAACTCACCGCAAATGCTGCATAAAGTTTTTGCTGGATTGCGGAGAAGAGTTGGTTTGTGTTTAGATGTAAATGGACAACATTTTCAACAACTTCTGTAGCTATATGTAAATTTTGATTATGATTTCGATATTAAATAAATTATTTGTTTTCATTTTTGTTGTAGTATCATTTCAATGCCATAACCTTTTTTTAAAACGAAACCAAATGAAACTGTCAAGCATCAAGTAATGTGTCATTATGTGGAAGTGGCTAAAGTACCAACCCAATTTCACAGTCTACTCCAACTATGATTTTTTTCTATGGCTCATTATTTACGTTCATTGAATTAACTGAGTAAATATTTAATTCTATTTCATAATATTTTATGTATGTACACAGGCTTCATGTTTTGGATGTAAAAATATCTCTCAGAAATAAACTTAATTTATGTATTTCAGTTTACCTGAAATCATCCAATAGTAAACCTATTAATTAAAGGTACGAAATACTTTCTTAAATGCCACAGAAAATGTCAGAGGTTCAGTTCATCCTCGATTTCGATCAGAGTCTTGATTTCTAAAAACATATCGTTTCTCTATATTTCATTGTATATCATATTTATTTTATATTTATTACTGTAACACTACCATATAAAAGAAATATTTAAATATTCCAATATTATATAATCGACTAATAAGGACATCGAAATAACATTTAACGAAACCGAGATAAAAAAACGTAAGTGTATTTATAAACGTGATAGGAACTCACCGGAATCTGGAAAAATCCGGTAGATAAGAATCCGGGTGTATAAACAAACGAAACACGAGCACACACGCGAGTCGAAAACGAAACGGTTAGAACTCGCGGTCAAAAGCACAGCAAACTGAGATATAAGGTACCTTCGCAGGTGAGGCTTACGAGAAAACTGATCAAGGTAGCTAGTTGTTGAGCTCTCAAACTATCCGCGGCGGCCTACTTGATGATGAAGGTAAAGTGAACATGTCACTTGAGATTTGCTCGGCTTTCTCGGATTCATTCGTTTTTGGTCATCGGTCGCTGGATTTGTGCGTTTTGTAATGTTTCATCTAATGAATAAATAATTATTTAATAATAAAAATTATTTATCAAGTCATCCAATTATATACTTTCGGTTTTAAACGAAATTATTTTATTGTAAATAATTATGAGTAATTGAAAGAGAAGACATTACTTGTTGTTGAATTGAAAGAATCGTTTAACAATCATTAATTCCAAATACGGCTAAATAAACATATTTACCTTAACTCTAAAATTACGCGTACTGACAAGTGAATCATCTAAAATAATACTCCTAAATAACTTTGCCGGTCGCTTCTTTAAACTAAAAGAATTCGCATCTCTCATAATTATGCATTATGCATAGGATTAAGTTTCCAAAATGAGTTCGAAATAAACCGATTTTCCAATTTCTTGGAAAACGCGAAAGCGGATGATTACGACACATTAATGATAAACATTATTCATTCATTTGAAGGTCTTGCTTGTAACATGTCACTTGTAGGTGCATATCCTCTATTCTCATTTGGATTTTTTCGAGAAAATGAAAGTACATAATGAAAGTAATGATTACGAGAAATGAAGAGATTTTAGGTTCTAAAATACGGCATCGATGTAAATGGAATCTAATAATGTATAGCAAGCAAACGGGTGACTATAAATGATAAATGATTTATATTTTTAAGTTCGAAATGGTTTAAAATTTTACAAAGCAAAAGTTAAATCAGCAAATGAATAAAACAATTTGTTGATTTTGATGGCAATCGGATATAATCCAAGCCGATGATTTGTAACACAGGCCTGCATTTTTCAACTCTTTGAATGTTGATTTAAAAATCTTAACTGTTTCCTAGTAATTGGGTAGCGCTGATTTAAAATCTGCTTTTATTTTTTTGTATCACGTAAGGTTATTTTTCAAACCAGTAAAATCAAAAAATATAGAAAAAACACGATTTATTTCATTCATAAGCTAGTTTTATATTATATTAAAAAAAATACAAAAATATACACATAGAAACTATTAGAAATAGTTATTTATTCTTTATACTTCTTAAAAAAACGTTTTCTTTTTCAGAAAAGCTTCGTTTGGTTGTTTTTCTGTCATATTCAGCAAAAGGAAGATCTGAAGGTAGTTTCTGGGGCAAGCAATTTTTTTTTGTTTCAACCTAGACCCCAGTACTTCAGAAAGATCTTTTTAAAGTCCCAAACCTCTTACTAAATCATTCAGTTCGGCTTGTGAAAATAGCTGAGGTTGGTTTTAACTTGATGGTTCAAAATCACTATCCATCTGTACGGAGCCGGAAGTTGAAGAGGTGTCAATATCTTCTTCTAGTACTTTGGTGGGTATAGGTGTATAGGTACATGATCACTGTGAGGAACTGGTCTGATAGCTGATTTAATATTGTTTGGGGTACAAAATATGTTTCAAAGTTTTTCTATTATGCCCCATAATATCACAAAGACAAAAGTAGCAATCTTCATGATGATTTTGCGGTTCTCTCCAAACCATCGGTATTCCAAAAGGAAGGCTCTTTCTATTCCCTTTGGTCCAATGACTTAAACCTTCTTCACATACCTTACAAACAATGTGTGGTGCCCAATTTTTATATTGATCTCCTAATTTGATTTTTAAATAAGCATAATATGCATTTTTCACAAATTCACCAATTGGTCTCTTAAACTTTTTCAAGACGAAATATCCACAAATATAACAGAAATCATCTGGTTTGCTTTTGCAACACCGGCTAGACATATTTTAAGCAATGTTTATTTATAAAATACCACGCACAACACTAAAGACAAATTAATTTTACTTGTTTACTGATCGACACTCAGAGCTATAATGAAGCATTAAAATATACATTTTGTTTGGAATGATAAACTTGAAATCCTTCTTCACAGTACTAATAAAGTGAAAGCATAATAAATAGGATTTAGCAGGTAAAAATTCCCGGAAATCTTGTCCAAAATTAATAGATGTAATAAAAGATTTACATCAAGTTTCTTTAAAACCACAACAGAAAATCATTTTTGGATTAATACCTAGAATTTGAAGTAGTACATTCATTTTAAAATGTATTAAAACGCCTATTATAAGATTTTTTTTATATTTTTTTCTTTTTCTTTTGTGTAAAAAAAATCTGTGGTTGGTAGAGACCAACTGTATTTTAATTAGTTATTGCTATATAAAAACTGAGCTTAACAAACAAAAATCACGTCATCACAAATTTTATGCAGGCCTGTGTAATTAATTTTTCGAATTATATTGCGAGGAAAAAATTGAATTCAATGTCGTTATTTTTCACGTCACTTACAAGAATTATCGACCGTACTATATTAGTTAATAATAAATTAAAAACGGGCAAGCGGTCTGTCAATTAATACTCATTAATTTTTGATATCTCTATATTTCGCAACGATTTCGTAGCTTCTTCAGGAGATTCTACAAGTTTAATGAACAAGACATTTAATAAATTAATGTATACAGCAATACCAAAATATTCACAGAATATAGACCTAAAAAATAGCAGTAACGTACATAGACTTATTAAAATTGATTGAATCTAAATTTAAAACATTAGGGTAACTATAGATTCATGGTTTTACATCAACCTTTAAAAATCATGTATATGTAAAACTTAAAATATAAAAAAACAGCAAAAAACTAAAGTCACAAGAATATCGAAACTAAACCTAATTGGCAGACCGTTTGCTTGTTTTCAATTTATTGTTAACTGTGTGTGTGTGTGTATATATATATATGTGTGTCTTCCGAATTTATTAATTTGCAAAATGTACTTGTGTGAAATCCGAACCTGCTCTGAAATTTCAAAGTTTCGAACTTAATCAACCACACCGTATAAATTTATTGGAGAATCCGGCCGAAGGACCAAATGTATATCTGCTTTCGAAGGACCAAATGTTTAATGTATATCCGATTCTCTAAGTACCAAATGCTGGGGTTGTATTCGGCTGGTAATGGACCATGTACAAATTTTTCTTAACCCACCGCCCACGGCGCGTAACTTCCATATAAGCTGGTTATTTATTTTGGTTGGTGTGAGTTATATTGAAATTCAGGTGTGTTTTCTGAGTATTTTATTTATTTAAGAAAAAACACTTAACATAATTTATTAAGATAAAATAAATAATACAGAAATTACTCGTTACACCGTCAAACAAAGTTTTAACTTTATAATAAGTGCTACAATGTAAACTTAAAATTTTAACAAAATAATTTGAAACATACATGAGTGGGTAAAACCACACCAATTTGTATAATACAAAAGTATTTTTAATAATATAAAATATTATTAAAAATGGGGTGTGAAGAACACAATACCAGTTATATATTTGTGAATGTATCTCCTCTCCAGAGACGCAGATACGTATTTCACCTTTCTACAGGATCGTCGGTACGTCCCTGCTGGAGAAGAGATACATTCAACCAAACATAACTACCTTGCTATCAAACAGAAATTATTAAGACAGAGCGTGAAAGAATATTTAGCACTGTCTACATAATAGAAAGGTGTAGAAAGGTGAAATACGTATCTGCGTCTCTGGAGAGGAGATACATTCACAAATATATAACTGGTATTGTGTTCTTCACACCCCATTTTTAATAATATTTTATATTATTAAAAATACTTTAAAATTTTAAATTCACCACTGTTATATGAGACTGCATGTTTCTTGTTTTTAATATTATACTCTTTGATATGAAAGTTGTGAATAGAATATTCTGTACTGTTGTTGAGTTAGTCTTCTATTTTGTACTGTTTTACAAGGTAAGTAAAAATAAACCGCTACCCCCAACTATTAAATAATTAAAATGTGCGAATTCGTTGAACATTGTATTGTTTGGGGAATATATATGTATTATTAATTCGTGGAAATTGTACCCACTGACAACAGACCCAAAGTTTACGATAGGCTCATATATATCTTACTAATAAATAATAAAATAAATATAATTCCTAATTAAGTGTTAGTTGGTGTTATAAATCTAAGTATGTAGTTCTGGATATAATTCCATTGTTTGGAAACGGAACTGTATTATACATATTTAGTTAACAATGGGTAGTCAGATCAAATATCGTCTTTTGAATAACCCTAGTCTATAAACAAACGGTCTAAATTATGAAGTAATAAAATCGTAAATGTAAAAGGTTCTTAGGACCTAATGAAAGTTTTGTAATTTAAATATGCTAATAAAAGTATGTTATACAGTGATTTAAACTTGAAAATGCACGTTGAATATTTATAAAATTGGAAATGTTGTAGTTTAATTGTTTTATGCCAAATTTACTATCTAACATATATAAATATATACAATATAACAAATATCGTTTTATGACGAAACACACACTAACCAGTTGTAGTGCTACAATCCTTTAATAAATGAGTACTGTCATGGACCAAATCTTCTTCGGCTGTTTTCAGGGTTTTTGGGTCTAGGGCATGTTTATAAAAGCTTTTTCTGAATTTGAAATCCCGAGACCATTTCTTTCATTGAATACTTGATATAAATCGAATGCACCAATCATGCCGCTATAAATTTATCGAGGCAATAAATTCGTCTCAGGGAGATACTCTATAATAGCTTTCATTTAAATTTTGTCAATTTTTAAATACAGGTAAGAACCACTGTAGATCAAAACTAATAAATTCTGAAAACAAGCCGTCGATGATGCCCAATTGTATGAAATTATGCGTCAGAGAACTTTATAACAGCACTAGATGAACCCAGCAATGTTTTTCTATTCCTAGATTATAGATTAAATGAACAAAATTTAAAGTTTGATGTCAATTTATCGTATTTAGTTAAAATAAGATATTTATATATTACTAAACTGTACAAAGCCTTTAGCTTTCACTCCATAAAAGTAAGAATATAAATAAATCAAAATGTCTAAACAACAGCATTCGAGCTTATTTTTAAGCATGCGCGGCGGTATTTCTTACCTCTAGAGCTTCAACGTGAGAAGTACTGTCTCGTCGTGTCACTTACATGTAAATAATAGTACTGCTACTATTGGTATTATATTATTAGGCGACCAAATTTTTATCGACTGATCGGAAGGAGGATTTCAATAGCTTCAAAACCTTCTCTGCCGAACGTGGATAATTTTGCAAAAAATTGCTCGTTTCACTGTGTATATTCGCCGGTCGACGAATACTGCGGAAAGTCTGTACCCGGTGAAAGACTAGTAAACAAGGGGCGGTTCTTTTTCCGTTTTCTAGTAAGATGGTCGTATTAGGGTTAGGTTTTATGCTCTAGTTAGGACTAACTTCGCAAATAGCGATGCCTAAAGGATTAAGGGTTTATTAAAGACACGAGCTAAAGGGTTGTGACGTCAATGAAATTAGAAGACCCTGAAATGGGGTAAATTTGAACATATTATTAAATTAACAATTTAATAAGATGTAATAATAAGAAGAAAATTTTGAGTTACGTTCTAGTGAGCGCACACTGTATATGGAAATTTCGATATTATTTTCAGCAGTAAAATTTTCGCTATATATCATATAAATTATAACAATAAAATTTATTAATAAACCATCCTACCTATTTTGTGCTTATACTAAGCTACTGACGTGTGCGTTTACTAATTTAAAAAAATGAAATAGTAAAGTTTATTATAGTGTAAAGTGTAAAATAAAACAGTAGTATGTACAAAGTTGTATATATGAAATATATTGACGTTATTGTATATGACACTCTTCGGATGATTCCAAATTGATGAAATTCCACATAAATTTTAAAGAGGCCTTAACCAATATGACGTAATAGTTATAAAGTTTGAAATTAAGTAATAAAAAAAAAAGGTAAAGGGAACTAAAAACACTAAAGTTCTTAAAAAAGCTATTCATTTCATCGCGAATTAAAGTAGTTGAAATCCGTGTACCTGTTAGCTTCATCTGCCATGAATGTTGAGATGGCGTCCCGACTTTAAAATCCTCAGTTTAAAGTTTGTAACAAAAGAGGCAAGATGCAACTAAATTACAAAATTTCACTAACACGAGGAACAAAACTTTTGTTACATTGTCGTGGTTACATTAAATCCTGTAAATACAACGTATACGTAACACACGAGTTGAGTTAAGCAGCTAGCATGTTGCTTTGGGTAGTGGTGGCCCATAGCATTGCTCGGTAAATACCCAGCAATGAGTTGACATTAAATACGACTGAAAACTGACGTAATATGCAGAAACACAATATGGGGGAGAATACTTGATTTTGAATATAAAGACATTGTGTTAACTTATAAAAAAATGGTGTAAAGAAAATGAGACGCGTTTCGAAAATAACGAATCCTTGAAAAAATACTTTAAATGATGCGTCGTACAATGTGGTTTAGGCGACCTTTACAATAGTGAATTTAGCGTAGCTATTAAAAGATGCTTATATATTGCCACTTGAGCACAGTGTTCTTTGCACCACCACCAATTCATATCCCAGTTCCACTCTGTTAGTCTTTTGTCCTCGATAAAAGTCACTATCTTCCCCAGGGGAAGTTTGAGTACCCTCGTAGAATCCAATAGATCTCTTACGAAGTGCTTCTGTCTGAGTCCCTTCAGTTCCTCACAAGTGCATATTACATGAAAGCTAGTTCCTCCTGTTTTTCACATTTCCTACACCAGGGCTCGCTAACCAAGCCTATGCTGTACAGATGCTTCCTTAAAGGACAATGTCTGGTTTTTAATCCTGTAATAATTTTGATTTCTTTTCTGTTACTACGAATCAGGTTGGTTGAAAACCTAGCGTCCAGCTCCCTCAGTAACGTTTTAGTGTGAAGATGACCTTCCGTTAGCATCCATTTCTGTTTATGTTATCTTTCTAGTCATAACCAAATCTGCCTTCTAGTGGAATCCTTAGCGATTCCAAATGCAGGTTCTGCCTGGTACTATGAAGTTCCTTTTAGTACCTTCCTTGGTCAGTTCGTCGGCTAACTCATCGCCTGTAATTCCCTCATGTTCTGGCACCCATATTAGTGACACAGTATTGTCTTGTGCAGTCTATTGAGGACCTGTATACAGTGTTTCACCAGTTTAGACCTGGTAAATAGATCCATAATAGCTTTAATAGCTTCTTATCGTTTACAAGTAACACATGAGATACTACCTGTTGATAGGCCACGAAGATAAGAATTTTGCAAACGATTTATTGAACAATTAAATAATAACCATGAAGCATTGTCGAAACTTATTTTTACAGACGAATCGTGGTTCCACCTCTCTGGGTATGCCAACTCTCAAAACATGAGAATGTGGACTACAGATAATCCACACTTTTTTATAGAGACTTCATTACATTCGCAAAAAAGGGGTTTAGGTAGCTATTAGCCAGAGGATTATTGGACTATATTTTTTGAAGGTATGTGAAAAATAATTTTTAAAAACATTGACTAGATTTCTAAAGCGCTCTGTTGGCACAATAATGTAATTTTTTTAACTTCTTAGGAGCAATAAATGCTGTACGGTACCAGTTAGAAATTTTAGCTCCATTTGTTAATATGTTACACGATAATGAGCTACAGGACGGCACATACTATCAATGCAAACATTGTTTTCATGCAGGAATCTTTTGGAGATAGCTTCATTAGCGTGAATACAGATACTATCTGACCACTACAATCTTGTGACTTAACACCATGTGATTTCTTTTTATGGCGACATTTAAAGAATTCGATTTTTGAAACATTCGTTACCGACCTTGACGATTTAAAACAAAGGATCACTAACAAGATTGAAGAAACCAATAATACACCAGAAATTCTTCGAAACGTTCTTAGTTCGCTTTAAAAAAAGAATTACTCTTTGCAGATATGTATGGAGGCCATTTAACACATCCTATTTAATATAATTTTGCCTTTTATTTTGTCATTCTATATTTCATGGTTCAACATAGTAATAGAGTATTACATTTCCTAATATTATAATTAAATTGAAAAATATATAATTGTTTCAGCCTTTACTTGATGAAATTCCATTATAACTATTATCAGGATAAAATAAAACAAATTTTAATGAATTTCACTATTTAAAAAAAAATTTGTAAATATTTAAGAAAGTTTGACATTAATACAGCGTATAGAACTAACAACAATTTATCTAAATTTATAAAAAACAATAAAGATGTAACAAACAACAATAAAAAGTCAGGAGTCTATGAGTTAACCTGCGGTAGTTGCCCTATAACGTATATCGGACAGACAGGCAGATCGTTTGAAATACGCATCAAAGAACATTTTCTTCATTTAGAAATAATAAAAGTGACTCTTCATATGCGTCTCATATTAATTCAACGAACCACAATTTTAACAAAGAATTTAAAATATTACACGTAGAAAATAAGGGCAAAAAACTTAATTTATTAGAGTCACTTGAAATTAATAAATTAAAGAAAATAGACAAGGTCATAAATGATCAATTAGAAACAAATAATTCACCCTTACTTAATTTATTTATTTGATATTCAGACAGTCACATATTGTATTTTTCCATAGAATTTCTTTACCTCCCTGTAATATAATGTAAACCCCTAGTTTTATTACTTAAGAACAGTATTGTAAAAACCATAGTGAAAGTTTTGTGAATAGACATTTTAGTAATAAAAAGTACCCATTCCTTCAACTATTTAAAATTTATAATAAAACATGTGTTTGTTACCGTATTCTTGTGTCAAGAAATTTGTAAATAAGTTAGTTATATGTCTGATGAAGCTCAGGTTGGAGCGAAACGATCGTTGCAGTGTCAATTAAATAGTGAAATTCATTAAAATTTGTTTTATTTTATCCTGATAATAGTTAAATTGAAAAATATATTTTTAAAATTAAACAAAGTGACAAGTGGCTGTCGAATCAAATTAAGACATAAGTGATTTTATTCATAGCACACTAAAAACTTTTTTTTTAGTTTACATTGTATATCTATTATCGGGATAAAATAAAACAAATTTTAATGAATTTAACTTTTTACTTTACACCGTAACGATCGTTTTGCTCCAACCTGAGCTTCATCAAACATATAACTAACTTATGGACAAATTTTTACACAAATGTCCTATATTTCACATTGTATATGTCTAAACTGAACAAATTTTTGGTTAAAATTTAATCATCAACAAATTCCACTAGGATAAAAATACATTTTCATATGCAAACATACTGAAAATTAAAAAAATATATTTGTTGCATGTATGTGTATATATATTATACGTCAGATATCGATATACGTAGGTAAAGCCATAAAAATGAACTCGTGTTTGTACCTACACGTATCGTTGAAATCTCCGAGAGTTCTTTATTAGGCATCGTATATTATGTATATTTTAACAGTTATCCTCCGTAGGTTAAAACGTATTAAAAACTGGTTTCACGGTGTGCATTATATATAAACACGTACAGGAACTGAAACGTATAAATTTGACTGCACACACAAAAAAAAATTTTAATTGAAAAAAGAACAATACTAGTGTTCCTTTTGGTGTTTAATTGACCGCTGACAGTTGAATAAAGGGGACTGAGCGCCGTGATTTGTAAGCGAATTCCTCCAGTAAAATCTGAGAATTCTAAGATTGGTAAATTATAGTTTAGAGTTTTAAGAAATTTAGATACAAATTAGCACGAATCTGTAGAATATTGTATTTTTAGGCATTTCATAAGTGTAATGTTGTCATAAATGTTATTAATCGTCAAATAAATAAAAATATTTGACACAGCGAGATAAAATATATACATATTTCGTAGACCAGTTATCAACTCCAATAGAAAGGAATCTTAGTCAATAACAAACAATATTGAACATAAAATACTTCATTATATCCAACTGAAAAACTGGAATTATTAATATTTTCGATATTTGCTTAATGTAATTGTCCCGAAAAATCAATAATGCATAACTGTTTCTTACGGGGAATGTTTCCAAAGTTCTGGGAATTTAGCTATAATTTGTTTATTTTATAAATTTTCGTCAATATTATAATGTAGTTTTTCAAAATAATCGCCATTTAATTAAATACATTTATCCCAACGATAAATCAATTCATCAGAATAATTGAAACATACATGAGTAGGTAAACCCCACGAGTTTTGTATAATACAAAGGTATTTTTAATAATGTGTTCTTCACACCAGATTTTTAATAATATTTTATATTATTGAAAATACCTTTGTATAAATCAATTTAAGTTGTCGAAGAACTTTTTCGCTGTCACCTCAATCTACCTATTTATGACACGTTTTATGTCAGTTAAACCCTCAAAACGAACACCCCGTAAAGATTTTCCAAATCTGGGAACAGATTAACATTTCTCGGTGCGAGATCCGGTGAATAAAGTGGATGCGTAACTTCCCGGGCCGTTCTCTGATAAGTTCCTGCCGCAGTTGTCCGAATAATAAATTAGAATAATATACTGCGTTAATTATAGTACCTTTCGCCAAATAATCCATAAAAATAATCCTTTCGCAATTCCAGAATACAAGAATCATTACCTTTCCAACAGGCGGATCTGCACGCATCTTAAGTGGAGGCCCTTCTTCGGGTTTACGCCATTCTTTGGATTGACTTTTGGTCTCAGGATTGAAATAAGGAATCCACGTTTCGTCAGTGATTATTATCCGTTGCCAAAATTCATCACACCGTAACGGGCTAACAACTTTTGAAATTGACGACAAGTGTCAGACCTATTGAGTTTCTGTTCCGGCCCCAACAGCCTTAGCACCCGGGCACGAAATGTGCCCTGGAAGGAAGATATCGATATGTCTGGGGAAACATGTTACGGTTTTCCAGGCCGAATTGTTAGCAGTCGCAGCCTGCGCCAATGAAATTCGGGAAGCCGGCTGCGCAAGCAAAAAAATTAACATAATGACTGATAGTCAGGCGGCTATTAAAGCCATTATGAACCCATCTACAAGGTCTAAGCTGGTGAAATATTGTAAACAGGTCCTCAATAACCTGGCACAAGACAATACAGTGTCGCTGATATGTGTGCCAGGGCATGAGGGAATTAAAGGCAATGAGATAGCCGACAAACTAGCCAAAGAAGGTACCAATAGGAACTTCATAGGACCAGAACCTGTATGTGGAATCACTAAGGCTTCCGCTGTAAGGGAGATCTGGTTATGGCTAGAAAAAGAACATAAAAATAAATGGAGGTTAACGGAAGGTCAACTCCATATCAAAACACTACTAAGGGGACTGGACGGGAAGTTTTCAGCCAACCTAATTCGTAGTAGCAAAAAAGAAATTAAAATAATTACCGGGTTAATAACCGGACATTGTCCTTTAAGGAAGCATTTGTACACCATGGGCTTGGTTAGCGAGCCCTGGTGTAGAAGATGTGAAAAACAGGAGGAAACTAGCCTTCATGTGACAGAAATATTTCGGGAGAGATCTATTGGATCCTTCGAGTGTACTCAAACTTCCCCTGAGGAGGATAGTGGCTTTTATCGAGGACACAAGACTAACAGAGTGGAATTAAGAGATCTATTGGGGATAGTTCAAAGAGCAGTGTGCTCAAGTGCCTGGACGTGGTGGCGTCCACCCCAAAGCAGAGAAGAAGAAGAAGAGCCTTAGCACCCATTTATCTGAAAGCTTTCTTACACCCAAACAAACATGAACTTGTCGTGTACCTATTCCTAGGCGTACACTAATTAGAAGAATCGTCATTCGTCCTCTATCCTCTTTCAGTAGGTTCTCCTTTTATTTACCGACGTGCTCGAGCAACCACTGCGTGGATCGTCTTCTAAAGATGTTCTACCACTTTTGAAACGATTTATCCACCGATATACAGTACTTTTAGATTCTGCTGACTCACCAAACACTCCTTGAAGAAGTTTAATAATTTCTGAATTTTTCACACCCACTTTACACAAAAAGAAAACTATTGCTTTTTGAGATTTAGCCGTGTCTTCCATGATTACACAAACAGTGCTACGAAAATGCGTCTATATCAGTCGAACACCTGAATCAAACTGAACGATATTGCACTGGATAGCCGCATAAACATGTCAAGATTTGCCTATCACCAACAGCATTGCCTATAAGTTCTGCGTAATTTAATTAGAGCACAATTCCCAGAACTTTGGAAATATCCCTCGTATATAGCAGAGAACAATTATTTCATCAGTACAATATTATACATAGTTGGAAGAAATTGTATGCCCAATGGGGTTTATAATAACCAACATACTTGGATTTGGGACGACGAAAATCCTCTGGCAACTAGAGCCATAGAACATCAACGACGATTTTCTATCAATACATGACCTAATATCGCTGATAATTATTTGATTGGACCTCACATGCTAAATAAGCGTCTTAATGCCGGTGAATATCTATTTTTTTACAAAACTATTTGCACGAACTCTTAGACGATGTTCCTTTGAATGTTAGATATAAGAGTGCTTCATGCAGGATAGCACACAGTACGCGTTTAGTTACGTAATGGTGTAATAATAATTTTAAAGTCAATTGGATAGGGCGCAATGGACCTGTTGTGTAGCCACCGAGGACTCCCAATTTGACCCCTTGCAATTTTTATCTTAAGGTCATATGAAACAAGTTATGTATTGAGTGCCAATTGAAAACAGAGAACACTTACGTGTCCGTATCGAAAATGTTGCTAGAACAATTGTTAATAACGTTGGTATTTTCGAACGAATTCGGGCATCTATTGTTCGTTGAGTGGATGCCTGTATTTCGACGGAGCGACATCATTTTAAATATTTACTATGAACAGCTGAAACAAAGTTGATGAATGTATATGTGTTTACGTAAAAAATTAATGTGATATAATTATTTGTACGTTCAAATCAAATAAAAGTATCATGTAATAAAATTTTTGTCGGTTTATCTATTACCTTGTTTTCAATGTGTCAATGTGTCAATGTGTCAATGTATCAATGTATCGTTGTTTTGATCAATGGATAACCTATTTCATAACATAAAGTGCACGTTCTTGCATTTATTTATGCAGTCAAACTTTTAAACTACTTCTCCCATTGCTTTGTCCAGGTTTATTCAAAAGTTACTTATGTATAAACCCATTCACTGTAAACAAGTGGAAATATAGGGACAATAAGTATACGGGACATTTCGGCTGTGTCAGAACTAGACTCGGCAAAGAGGGCCCAGTTTAAGCTTAATAAGGTTGGCACTCTTTTCAAACAACAACAGCCATCTATACGTCGGGTCGGGTACTTCTGGCTTATATTAGCATAGACATTTAATATAGCCATTATAAATAGTAGATTTTTATTCCTACTTGTGCAAAATTGAATTTGATGAACAGCATATGAATCCGAAGTGTTTTGTGATTTTTAAAAGTAACTCATTCATTCTTGTAACGTCGAAATGATATTTGTCACTTTTTGATATCCAAAATGGCAAGAAAACTGACTCCGGCAGACAAAGTACAAATTTTGTTAAATTTGGAAAATTGCACTGTTAAACAGGTCGCAGAAGAATTTTATTTGAACAAATCTACAGGAAAATGAAGGCAGTATATGTCGCAATCGAGGAAAAGAATATCAACTGATATAGATCACAATTTGTTTGAATGTTTGAGAGAAAATCAAAAAATCAAATTCAATTATGGAAATCTACCGAAAATACCTGGGAAAACATTATTGAAAAACCTAATTTTTTAAGAAGTCTCATTGATTCTGTACCTAGAAGGTTAAGGACAGTAGTTGATGCGAATGGCGGATCAATTAAGTATTAGTTTTCCGAAATTGGTGGAGACTGTGGCTTGTAATCTGAAATAGAAATAAGAAAAACACCCTAACCACAATATACATCAATAAATACTATATACGTATTTCGGCAACTAAGTTGCCATCTTGAGTAGAATAACATTAAAAACTGAAATTGTTAAACGTAGTATTTGGTGAAGAGCATATCTTCTAAAGTTTACCTTAGCCAAAAACGCTACGTTTAACATTTTTAGTTTTTAAGGTTAAGGCGATCCTGGCCAGCCCTTTAGGGCATAGGTTATTACATGGCGATCCTGGGCAGCCCTTTAGGGCATAGGTTATTACATGCCGATCCTCCAGGCACATAGGACCTTATTACATACTGAAGATTGCAACTTAGTTGCCGAAATACGTATATAGTATTTATTGATATATATTGTGGTTAGGGTGTCTTTCTTATTTCTGTTTAAGTATTAGTTTATTGTGTCTTCTAAATTGTATTAAAAAATTACTTGACATTTGACTTTTCTTTCAAAAAAAATTTCAATAAATACTAATCAATATTAGAAAATTTTGACAATTTTGACAAATTAGGTTATACTAGATTGATTTTGTGAGCTTACCTGTATATAACAAGTGTTCATTTGAAAATTCAATCCAGGTTACTTTGAAATTTTGATAAGATAAGACGCAAATATATTAGTAAGTGTTTGTTGTTTCGTAAACGTAAATCCAAATGACATTTGATAATGTCAATCACAAATATCAGTTAGTGTATAAAATAATCGTGCGTCGATTCTGGTTTAAATAAATTGCTTCTCAGTTTTAAAATGGCTTTCACTTTAGAACATAAAATTTTTTTAGTCCAGGCTTATTTTCGAAGTTGTAATAAAATTGATGGTTTATGGGTTTATTCAGTTCAAGATTGCATGGTAGAATTTCAAGTTGAGTTTCCACATTTTGTAATAGATTATATACAATTTAAGAATACTTTGGATAGAACTTTAAAACTTTTTTCTGAAACTGGTAGTCTCTTAAGAAAATCAAGCAACGGAGCAGTTAAGAAACGTACGCCTCAAGTTGTAAATCGTGTTGAAGAAATAATGGAAAATGAACCACAAACATCTGTTCGACATTTGAGTCAACAAATAAACCTTTCTGTTGGTACAGCTCACAAGTTATTAAAGAAAGATTTGCAACTTTATCCATACCGTGTCACAGCAGTACAAGAATTGTTAGAAATTGATTACTCACGTAGACTAGTTTTGTATTGGTTTGTAAATATGAACAATAATGGGGAACTTTTGCAACGAGTCATCTTTGCTGATGAAGCATGGTCTTATAAAACGGGATACCTAAGCGATATGCCAAAGGCGAATCATTGGACCAATATTTTTTCAGGGAACGTTAACTGCTCAAAGGTACCGTACGGAAATTTTACAACCATTTGTCAATCAGTGGCATGATGATGAACTTCAAAATGCATATTTCCAACAAGACGGAGCACCTTGTCACTGTACTGCAGAATCTTTGGATTATTTAAGAGAATTTTTTGATGAGCGTATAATTAGTCGAAATACTGAAATTGCCTGGCCTGCACGTTCATGCGATTTAACACCTTGCGACTTCTTTTTGTGGCCTTATCTAAAAAAGAACATATTTCGAACACCTATATTGAATTTGAATGATATGCTACAGAGAATCGAACAGAAATGCATGGAAATTAATAACAATCCAGTAATGTTGCAGAATATCATCAGAAATTTTGAACGGAGGATTTTAAAGTGCATTGATCTTGAAGGACAACATTTTCAACATTTGTTATAGTTTTCAATAAATACCTTATTATTTGTTATTTATTTGTATCTATGAAACTGTCAAAATATACGACTTCGTAGGTTAAGTAGTAAATTTTAATTTACGACATATTTCAAAATGTTCTCAGTAAATCACATGCTACTAGATTGACTTTTCAAATGAACACTTGTTATGTATTAAAAAGTTAGGAGAAGTACCCGACTCGACGTATAGATTGCTGTTGTTTGAAAAGAATGATTATTGTAAGTACTAACCTTATAAAGCTTAAACAGCCCCTCTATGCTGAGGCTAGTCAGAACACAGTTTTTTAAATTAAAAATAACACAATTGGCATATATTTTAGCAGTATTTTAGTAGTATATCTAATAATAAAATAAATGACACTTATTTAGAATAATACCTATTCAGAATAAATGTTTATTTTTTATATATATATGGCATTTTTGTATGTTATCCACCTAACCGCTAACGTAGCCTACGATTATCAAAGTTAGATTGTTGCGATGTGTCATCGACAAATTATACTTTGAATATTTGTATAAATAAATTATGTTTTTGGAACTGGCATAATATTAATTAGTTTTCAAATGCAACTTAACGTTTCTAACCTTATTTTTGTGAAGTAATGTGAAATTATTAAATATTGCTTTCTACATTTTACGACGCTAATTATTCGAATTTTTCTATTAAAAATTCTCCCTTAACCAGGAGTCGAAACCACCTCCACGGTTTACCGTGCCATTGCTCGGCCACTAAGCTATTAAGGACTGTAGTTCCGAATACATTGGGAAGCCTTAAATTACATTAAGGAAACAAATGTCAATATTTTTGGCTGTAGTCTGCACTTGTTTCGAATTAATTGCATCTACATTTTACGCATTTTACCACGTCCATGGTTTGCTTGACAGTAAGTGAATGATAAGTTTTCTTTTTTTTTTGTGCAATTCGCCCTGCTTACTATAATAGTTACTTTAACTTATTAATAGTGTGAACTGTTGGACAATAAAGATATTATTATTATAAAGTTTTAAGAACTATGTGAAGCATAGATTGATCAGTTTTTGTTAAAATCACATCGGTTAAAATTTAATATGAAGCTAAGATGTTATCAGGTATGTTACCATTTGAATATTTTCCTTGTAAAATCTGAAAACATTTTAATGTTTATACGAACACAAGTATTAACAAATACAAACTACATAAAATCATATAGTATGAACGCTAGCAACACAAGACCAGACCTTTTATACGTACAACACCTGCAGATCTAAAATGTAAATATAATACGACTACAGCAATGACGTTGAACAAAAGTTAAACAGATGTAACAATATATGTATGTATTGCATGTCGTACGATAAAGTGAAACCTTGAAATTAATACTAGAAAAGGCATACAATTAAAATTCAACTGTTAGGAAACAAGAAGGCAGGATTCAAGCACAGGAAATGAATCTTCTTAGAAGAGTAAAGGATGTATCCGATTAGATAAGACTACAAATAGCGATACAAAAAACAAATAAATGTATTTAATAGGTTGCCAAAGAAAGTCATAAACTTTAAACTGTAAACGTACTTGATCATCGAAGAAAAGGTTGGCATCCCTAACGCGTATTGTGACTAAAAATCGAATTATAGCATTGATGGTCAAGCTTGGTACTGTGCTATATAATTATGCAAATTAATCTTAATCATTTAAGAGAAATAAAGCAATTAAGAAACGGTATTATAAATTCCAACAAGAATACATCATTTATTTAACAACGAGCTTTAAGTACAGTCCTTTTTTTTGATATTTGAACAGTTCCCTTAAAAATATAATCTCACCAATACAAAATCGTCATTTTATAATTCTATAAAGGCTTTTGCAGACTTTTATTATAGCGATCTCATTCTAATAACACTGGTCAACACACTTTTGTCATACTGAGTCTAAATCTGATTTAAATTTTCTCCATCACGTCAAGATTTTGAGATATTTTCTTAAATAGTTTCTTCAAAACAAGTTATTTTTATATAAGAAAGATACTACTAAAAATATTGTTCTGTCGAACATTTAGTGGACACGTCTGAACATGTCCTTGTATGTTTCCTATGTTAGAGCACTTAAACCACACCCATTTTTGCACTGGAACCAATGAAATTAAGAATTGGTAGATATTTGACTATGTGGGTATATAAAGAGCTATACGCAGGTCTTTAGATTAAATGTAAGTCGGCTTGTGATAGCCTAACGTCTTTTCATTTCATAATGTCGCGCACGTGTATAAATAATCCAAACAGTTTCTGTTATGTAAGTGGAGAATTCACTACCCACCAACATAAACGGAATACTGCACCTTTATTAAGAGAAAACATTTTCACTATTTTGGCTTTATCATTGAACATCGAGACATGGGCTTCCAGCATTTGCTGCGCACGTTTTTATTAAGTGAGCTAGAGATGTGCTATGCTATTACTCTGAGGGGCTGATCAATCGGTAAGAAAAGCGCTATGCCATTGGGGGTTTACAACAGAAATAAGAAAAATATTAGTTATCTAGGTCTGCACTCTGCTACTCGTCCACTGCCTGATTCAGAAAGCTTGTCAGTACCATGACCCATAGGTGTTTCGAGTGAAGAATATGACGTTACAGAACCAAGAAGAATGAAGTCAAGTTATCGACCAGCGATGATGAATATTTGCCATCTGAAGAGAACGGACTACGCCTAATAAATAAGTTAGCATTAAATTGATCTTATTCGAAAACTTCATATATTTATTTAATGTCTTGACTGCATTCTTATCTAGCAGTTTGCTGGATAAATTGATCACAGTTTTCGACAGATCTGTTGTCTTCGTTTCTCTCTGGTTGGTCAGTGATGCTAGGTTTCTCAGATATTTCTCTTTTAGTTGGGTGTTTGTTCTTTGGTAGCTTATTAGTAGTACTGCTGCTTGGATATTTTCATAGTCCTGCGCTGGTATGTTCACGCACGTACCAACACAACCAACCCTAGCAATAGTAGAAGACAGACGACTGTCCAGGGATTCCACATTAGCAGAAAGAACATAATAAAGTATGAATGCCATCATTGGAACTTCTGTCCATTTGTGTAAATACAACATACTTTCAGGTGGAAGATAAGTTCTATCAACAAGAATTTGGCATTTCAATGGGCTCTCCTCTATCACCTATACTAAGCAATATACGAAAATATTATATTTATATATATATATATATATATATATATATATATATATATATATACCGTGTGCACAACGTCGAGCGATCGATGGATATATAAGTAATGATTGGCCAACTGCAAGTGGAAGGGGCTACATACGTTAAACTCCTACAGGGCGTATTTAATTGTGGTGAACCAAGAACGCGTTATGGCTGTTTATTAATAAATGATGTATCAAAATAAATATTCCAAATTAATAACTAATTGTTTAACAAACTACAAAATTATTTGTAGTATATTATTTATGGTTAATGTACGAATTTGGATATTTTATCCGACTACACCGTTGCTTTTCGCACTATTAGTCATATGCCGGCTGTCAACGTCCCTACAATAACGGATACTTTTGTTTATGTCTCTTCGGCCATAATACTTTAAATTTAACATTTAAATTTAAATAAAATGATATAATATAGTTGAAAGTATCATAAAATACAATTCGCCGTAAAGTGCAGAGTTTTTGTTTACTGCATAATAATAATTCTTACCGGCGAAGCATCAGATATTTTCATCGCTAAATATTCAATGATAAGTTTCATCATAGCTTCGTGGCTTGAACTTAAAAAATTCTTATTCAAATGAAAACACATAAATAATATAAAATTATGAAACAAAACCGTAACTCTTATTGAAAAAAATTAAAATAAAAAGTATTCTGTAATAGCATAAAATTTCAAAACAATAACGATTCTTGCAAGAATATAAATAAAGTGTTTACCAGTATAAATAAATGGCTTCCTTAAATAAACTACCTATAAAATATTAAATTTAACTAAAATACCTTTATTGGTAACAAATATTAATTATTAAATAAAAGAACATTCTAAAAAGAAAAACTAATTATTTAGTAAATGCTCAAATAAACCACCCTCTTGAGCCGAGCAGTAACCCAATCGGTTATAAAAATTACGACGGACATTTGTTAGCATTTCTATACGTACTCTACCTACGGATGACAAGGAGCAACTGGATCACCAGTCGTATAGCGTTCGATGATTATACAAAATAACCTACTTAGTGCGCAAGCTTGTTCTCCGATTAAATATATTCCGTCTTGCTTGAACACTTTGAGCGACTGATAGGAATATTCAATGTGTTAGAGAGAGACTATTTGATTCGTACTTAGATCGTATGTAGAATGTGTTGGATAAAGAAAGGGAACGCCCGTATAGTTAGACAGTAGAACAGACTGAATATACTCTCTCAACCCTAACCACATAAACTCGCTATTCGTCTTCGTCTTACTGCATTGTGGTAGATCAATCACTCCCGGGCGTTCATACGGTATATATAAATATAATATTTTCGTGACCTTGGTATGATAAGGTAAACTTAATAAGTCGGCGATTAAAGGTCTGGTTCATTACTTCAAAGTATATATATTTAAATATATATACTTTGAAGTAATGAATCAGACCTTTAATCGCCGACTTATTAAGTTTACCTTATATATATATATATACAGGGTGATTCTTAATATATGCGACAAACTTTAGGAACTGATTCCTGGGGTTATTTCCATCATAAAAGTTCATAAGAACATATGTCCAAAACTGCTTAGTTCAGAAGTTATACAATGTTTAATAGAAAGTTAAAATAATAAATGGTTTTATTATAAATTAACAAAATAATTAGTAAAACAAAATTAACTTATAGTAACTGTTGAAAATGACCGCCCCCAACTGCACTACAAGCTGCTATCCTCCGTCGTATTGACTGGCGAATCCGTTCGAAAATACCAGGGGTATTTCGAATTGTTTCAAAAGCTGCTATAATACGATTTCTTAGTTCATCGACATTTTCCATGAGAGTCGTGTAAACTAATGATTTAAGGTGGCCCCAGAGAAAAAAGTCCAATGAATTTAAGTCTGGAGACCGAGGAGGCTACGGTTGTGGACCTCCCCGTCCTATCCACTGATTTGGATACGTACTGTCCAGACACTCGCGAGCAAGTAAACTAAAATGCGCTGGAGCACCGTCATGCATAAAATACATTTGTAATCTTAACTGCAACGGAACTTCTTCCAGCGGTAGTGGTAACTCCTCTTCAAGAAAATTGCGGTATACCTCGCCATTTAACCGCATCGGTAAAAAATGTGGACCTAACAAGTGATCTGCAACAATTCCGGCCCACACATTTACAGAGAATTGATGCTGATGACGGGCATTCATTATTTCTCGCGGATTTTCTTCGGCCCATATGTGATTATTATGAAAATTAATAATCGCGTTTCTAGAGAAAGTAGCCTCGTCGGTGAAGAATATTTGAGCCAAATGGTTAGGATTTTGTACGACTTCGTGTTGCATCCATTGACAAAAAGCTAATCTTTGTGGAAAATCTGCTGGCAATAGAGCCTGCACGCGTTGAATGTGATATGGATACAACAGTTGATCTTTCAATATTCTCCAAACTGTGGCCTGACTAATATTTAAATCAAACGCAATTTTTCTGGTGCTTGTTGTCGGATCTTCCTCAATTTCATTTAATACCATTTCTTCAACTTCTGGAGTTCTCACTGTAGATGGGGGCGGGGGGGGGGGCGGGGGGTATCCAAATCGGTCGATAGGACGGGGAGGTCCACAACCGTGGCCTCCTCGGTCTCCAGACTTAAATTCATTAGACTTTTTTCTCTGGGGCCACCTTAAATCATTAGTTTACACGACTCCCATGGAAAATGTCGATGAACTAAGAAATCGTATTATAGCAGCTTTTGAAACAATTCGAAATACCCCTGGTATTTTCGAACGGATTCGCCAGTCAATACGACGGAGGATAGCAGCTTGTAGTGCAGTTGGGGGCGGTCATTTTCAACAGTTACTATAAGTTAATTTTGTTTTACTAATTATTTTGTTAATTTATAATAAAACCATTTATTATTTTAACTTTCTATTAAACATTGTATAACTTCAGAACTAAGCGGTTTTGGACATATGTTCTTATGAACTTTTATGATCAAAATAACCCCAGGAATCAGCTTCTAAAGTTTGTCGCATATATTAAGAATCACCCTGTATATATATATATATATACTGTTAATAAAAACAGAATTTGGGTCAATGTATCATCAAATAAAACGATTTATTGCTATGTAACGTTTCGAAACTATATTTGTTTCTTCATCAGACACTATAAATAATTACAAATTAGCCATACACAATACAATATGCAAATGTACTTACACTAGCAAATAATATATATATGTATATATATATATATATATATATATATATATATATATATATATATATATATATAGAAGAATTGGGACAAATTTTAGTAATTATATATAGATGGTGTCGTGACTTCAGCCAGCACAATATTGCATATGAAGCTGAACTGGGGAAAAATTCCAGTCATGAAATCGTTGATTGGTGCAGCTTTTGCAGAGAAATTTGCGAAAAATCGTTAATAATCAACCCCACGATGATAGGTGGGTTAAATGAAGATTTCACTACAAAAATGGTCGAAGTCGACGGATCGAAATTTTTTCATCTAAAATACCACCGTGGCCAGTATCTAAACTATATAGAAAGCCGACCGTACAGGACAATACATTCACAATGAATCCAACCATCCCCACAATGTTATAGCTGGGGTAGTCAGGTGCTTATACGACAGAGCGAACAACATCTGCTCAGATGAAAGGAATAGAGAAGAGGAGCAGAAGAACGTAACAAACACAGTAAAGCAAAATAGATATACAGAAAAGACGTTGTCAAAAGCCAGGGAGAATAAAGTAGCACAAGAACAACAGCAGCTAAGCGTGTGCACCATGTAATCCCGTATATCAGGGGCCTATCCGAAATACTCAGAGGAATAGGCAACAACTATAGAATTAAAACAGCCATGAAGGCGCCAAATACCATCGGAACCACCCTGACGAAAACAAAACTAGATAATGAAAATCAGAAAACCAAAGATTGTATATACGAAATACGCTGCGGGTGTAGAAGAAAATACATTGGATAAACAGGCAAACCTCTACAAGTCGGGATCAAAGAACATCAGAAAGTCTTCCCACTGGGAGAAACCGTCAAATCACTCCTAACTCAACATGCCTAGGAAGAGAAACACAGGATTACATGGGACGATGCAATAATCCTGGGCAAGGAGGACCATCAGACCAAAAGAACGCTGCTGGAAGAGACAGCTTATATAGCCATAACAGCAAACGCTATTCGTACACCGAGACTATAGATGAAAGATGTCTGGCTACTAATTATTCGGAAAAATATACAGAGAAGACCTACAACCACGGTACCAGAGACAGAATAGGCAATGTTAACCAAGACGCACCCAACACGGCACAGTAATGTAGAACATTAAAACTATAGCTTGTAGCTTAAATGTAAATAGAGGTTTTAAGAAATAATATTTTGTCCCCAAAATAGCATAGTGGTTAGTGTGCTTGTTAGTTCAAAGTTTCAAATTTAAGAGTTTCTTCAAATCTCACAGGAGTACATTTCGCAATAAAAAAAATTTGGACGGCCATGTTTTTTTATAATGGTTGGTGACAGTACACGTAATGTGTCACAAACGTGTAATTTAGAGTGAGCATAGCCATCTCTAATGAGGAAAGTTTTTTAAAGCACATTATATGTCAGACATGAGTTTAACAAGAAATCTTGAAGATGGCAGTAGGTTGACTGCCGAAACGTTGGATTATTCGAATCCTACAAACGATGGAACTAGCCCTAATAATTACTCAATGTGGTCTAAACGTAAATCGTGAATCAAAAGTAACTCCATATCCCTGATTACTGAATTCCTAGGTAAGGTCTTGCTACTCTATGCTATCTATGCTCTGATAAAAGCAAAATAGATCTAGATTCTTCTGCAAATTTTGAGCATCATCAATAGTATCATCCACAAAAGCAACAATGGGACAATCAATCGTCAATAAAATTCGTTGGCGAATAAGACAAATAAAAGTAGACTCAGATTGAAACTCTGCGGACCATCAAACATGTCAACAAACTCATTATAACGCTATCCATTGTAATGGACGTAAGAAAAACAATTCTGCAAATACCACCATAAAAGAGCAACGTACATTACTGTTTCTTCGCCTCATGTTCATTGAATATGTTCAAAAAGGTTGAGTAATTTTCAAACACTTATTACATTGAGTACAAACATATTTCTTTTCCCCATTGTCTATATTAACTGCGATGTGTGCCTTTAAGTTACCTTTCTATGTGAAAGTTTTAATACATGTTTCATTATACCTAAAAGCAATTTAATAAAATAACATAATTCTCTAATAAGTTTATATCCATATAATGCCAATTATACATATATTTAGAATACTAATAATAGTGTCGTCTTTACCTTTCAAAACCTAAATAACAAGTGAAGGTCATGTAAGTTATTTACTTTACACTTAATAATTGTTATTAGAAACAGTAAAATTTGTGTAATTTATTACTCAGTTAGGATATACTCGTACAAAAGCCAGAGGTAATTATTTAACAATTTTTATATAATAATAGAAGCCAAGCAAATTGCAGTGTCCCTAGTATTGTACTAATAAATCACAATGTACCATGCATTAAATTTAGTGAATTTAATTTCATTTAGTGTAGTCTATGATTTCAATATAAATTTTGGAACACTGTGGAACTATAAAGTTTTTCGAAAGTCAAATTTGGACAACTGTCATATGACAGATTACAATTTAGTTGTGTTATTTCTTATTTGTGAAATGTGAAATGTATTAAATAACAGACATATATTTACATGTGTTTATTGTAAAAATACTGCGTTCTACTACTTGTCTGGATTGTTACGCTTTAAATTTCATCTTATATATTATATAGTTAATTCCATCTTATATATATTTAACGTTTTATCTTCCGGTAAACTAGTTTCCATCACGAGCTGTTTTAATTTTTCAACTTACGAGTACGTATATGGCCGTCTGGGGGGATATTTTTAATAGTATCATCCCTCCTCCGTTGTATCCGGGTGGATCTTCTTCACCACCCGTGAACTATACCAGCTGATTGTTTTAAGTACATTTTACATTCTAGAGGTAGTAAAGTTGACGAAATCTCCATATTTTGGAAATCGCATTGTGAATACTAACGTAGAACGTAATACAATTTTTGAAATTGCCGTTTATCGTTCCGTGTTGACTTTAGAAGCAAAAAGAAAAACCTTACTTTTTGTATGAGTCTTCGTGGCATTTCTTGCATGTAATTAGCGGAACAATTGTAATCCTTATGGAAACACGTAATCCTAGCACCGACACAAATTTGAGGTAAATACTTTGAAATCTTCCGACCCCGGCTGATGAATCTAATTGTCGACATTCCTTGCAATCTCCGTGCTCAACACGAGGAATTAGTTTGGTATATCTTGTTTTAGGCTAAAATATTTGTCTCTTTTGCTCTAAATTACCGTTTTGGATTTTTAAAATCGTAAATTAACTAACTTTTAAAAAACTGTTTAAAAATTTAAAATTTTTATTAGCATTTCGTAAGTTAATATTATATTTGGATATATTTGTAGTTACGTGTAATCTAAAGTCAATTTGATTTTAATTTAATTTGCTTTGGCGATTGATATATTAATTTTACCGTAATATTTTTCTAATCTTTTTACAGCTTTTATATTTTATTCTTTGTATGTTCTAAATTTGTTTTTAACGTGAGATTTATCAAAATTCACATTCAGTTGAGGCTACTTTACGTGCGTTAACTTCAATTTTCGGTCGTTATGATCATCCAAATTGAAGATCAATTGGGCGACTTGTGTAAAAGTTTGAATCAGTATATTCAATTCATAACGTTCCAATGCCAGTGAAAGAAAGAAGTACAAGAAGCAAAGAGCATATTCCAGCTGTACGTCAGAGTGTTTACGACGATTCAAATTTGTCAATTTCTCGTTGAAGCCAGGCATTGAACATTTTCAAGATCAGTTTGTGACGAATTCTGGAAAAAGATCTTGACCTACCTATTTATAAGATTGCATTAACCCAAAAACCCAAACGATATTCAGATATTTCACTAAAATTCACATTCAATGGCCGCTACTTTAGGTACATTAATTCCAGTAACACTGGTCAACAAAGCTTGATTTTCTTATGCCCAAATACGTGTAGTTTACTCTTGATTTTAAGCAAATTTGTCGCTTTTATATTATTTTTACATTATTAATTGCGGCTTGAGAGCCATCTGTTAAACCTGATAATTCTTTTTATTATTTCTCTTCTATATACGAATATTGTTTTTCTAATTTGCTAAGTACCTGGATGTTATAATATTTGATCTATTTATGATATAATAAACCAGCTTTGTTATTATTATTGAACTTTGGGTTTTATATTATTGGTAATTTGCTTGTTTGATCCCTTCGAATTTATTTTCGGCAGCTTCTGTGTTAGCTGTGCAGATTGAGACTATAAACACGGTGGCGCCTATTAATATATCAAGAACCTATTCCTTGCTCGCCTCTAAACTCCCTAGCGTCTAAACTTAAGAGCTCCGGGGCATTACTGTGCGGTAAGTTGGTTAGGTCGTTAGGGTTTTAAGATATTAGGAAAGGCGCGCGTAGAACGGACTTATTGATTGTAGTGGGTACGTAATCGTGTGAAGTATATCTACTTTTGCAAGTAGCCTGTAAATACTGGTAACGCCCTTTGTAAATATAGATCAGTCAGGTTAACAACGTTTCGTCAAGAAACCCACGCCGTCTTCGCTCGAGCTAGATCCGTGGTCCTGGCTGGCTGACTTGTAGGTTTAAGGGAAACCCGCCCACGAAAGGTAAGTCTGAGGAGGGCTATTGGATTTCAGAAAATTACTAAAGCGAGTTTTGTTGCTTGCATCTTGCTTGGATAGCACCGATTCAATAGCGGAAACTCAAAAAACATCTATAGCATTGTGAGTAACGATGAATCATGGATTTATTTCTATGAACGCGAAAATAAACGTCGGTCCGCTGTTTGGATGTTTCAGGATGAAGAGAATGACGAAAGTTATCCGTTCGCAAAGGTGTCGAAAAAATGGTCGCAACGTTTGTCTCAAAATCAGGTCATGTAGCTATAATTCCTTTGCAATCTCGAACAATGGTTAATTCGGATTGGTACACAACCATCTGTTTGCCGGAAGTAATCGCCGTGCTCCTAGAAACCAACTCACAACGGCGAATCGACTAGCGAGTTCGCACACAGCTTGAAAGACAATTGAGTTTTTAGAGCAGTAACCGAATCGAATTATTAGATCATCTCCCATATAGTTCCGACCTCAGTCCAAACGATTTTCTTACGCTCTCAAAGATTACGAATGGAATGCGTGGTCGACAATTTCAGTCGGTGGAAGAAGCAGTACATGCCTTCGAAACGGCAATTTTGACTATCCCAACTAAAGCCTGGAATACCTGCGTTAATAATTAGTTTGAGCAAATGCAGAAGTGTATCAATTTTTATGGAAAATATTTTGAAAAGCAATAAAGTACTTTGATCCACTGTTTGATTTTATTGCTATATGCAACACTATAAGGAAATCCCTCGTACTTTCGGATTCATGAAAGCGGACACTTACTCACTTGTACATGCGAAAAGGCAATATACAAAATCAAATATTACATGCGTAGCTATTGAGTTAGGAACGTTAGATGTACAATGACACGCAGTAAAATTAACAAGAAACGCCATCTGTTTCAATTACTCTTCCTGTAATTATATTTCAACATTTTTCAAATTAATTTTACTCCACAATCAAAGAAAATAGAGAAACATGTATATACATTATAATAATATATAAGTCAAACATTGGAGTGCCATTTGAGTCAAACGTCTACTAAAGAGAGTTTTTAAGGTAAAATGTTAAACTTAAAGAAGTAAAATGAATTTAAATTCGAATTAGTACATATATTTCTGCGCAGGATCAATTATAGATGGTAAACGTTCGAAGTTAACGATCATAACCTGGACAACCAAAATAGTATTTTGTTTAAAAAAATAGCTGATGTTTAATGTAATTAGAAGAAATAATGAACATGAGCTCTCTAAGTATCTCAAGGGTCGTGAATATTCTTATTTGGAATGAAAGGTATGTTCATATCTCGGTGAATGTAGATTAATATTATAATATTTTATTAACTTATCGTACACACAAACGACTTGCTTTGGTAGCTTAAACTCTGTTTATTAAGAAAATATTATCTATATGAATTGAATATTTAACTAGATAACAAATTATTCAGAACAAACAATGGATTAACTATTTTTATCGAAACATAAATTATAAAGTTTATAGGTTTTGTAGGTGGGAAACGAATCAACAGATATGAAACAAATATTTGGCTATTTAAACTAAATAGGCTCTGATATATCAAACCACGCTTAAAAATGTGTAATTATTATTGAAATTTTTGATAGTAAACCAAATAATACAGACTTAGCTCAATATTTTCTTCACAATTTTTCCTCTATGGACATCTAATCTCTGCAATCAATTCTTGGTTCTCCTGACGTGCAGTTTGTATATTACCGAAACAGGAAAAATGGTCACGAACCTAGCAGATCTTATAGGTGTATAGTCCTCCAGAGTATTTAAGGTAAGCTGTCTCCTATGTTGATCCAGGGTGATCCGATACCATTAGATCAAGTACGGGTAAATGTTTTCGCATTTGTAACTTTAATTTTCCTGGTTTAAACGGTTTTTTAAAAAAAATTCTCCTTCAAAACATAACTAAACTTTTTAAAATCCAAAAATTATTCTCTTTTAAAACATAACTCAACTTTTAAATGCAAAAATTCTTCCCTTTTTAAAACATAACTCAACTTATCTAATTTTATACGTTTTCTAAAAATATATCACAAAATGCAACTGAATTTTATCGTGCTAAAAATTATTCTCCCAATTTTTTCAATAAGTAACCATAGCGACCCAACAGCTTTTCCTCTTTTGAAGATCATTGGTCGCTTTTGTTACACAGGTTTTCCAAAATATTTGACATTTTAAGTATAATTTTGATCTTTGATTAATTTTATAAACTTATTGCTTTACAAATAATTTTTACTTCTCACATAACCTTTGACATTAACAAATATTAACAATTGTATCTAAAACTAAGTAAATTTACATTGTCCTATTATTTTGGAAAATATAGGAAAGTCATATACTTTTAAAATTTAATTATAGACTTGACACTATGTTAAAAAAATACAATATAAATATGATACAGTCTTCCACCTTCTAAGAAATCTGATACCTATATATTAATAATAGAAACGTAACAAATTAAAACTAGTGCTTTCAATAAGTTTATTAACATTTTATTATAATATATATATATATATATATATATATATATATATATACATATTTCTCTATTTTCTCTGATTGTGGAGTAAAATTAATTTGAAAAATGTGGAAATATAATTACAGGAAGAGTAATTGAAACAGATGTGTTCCTTATTATATTTAATTATATTTCCACATTTTTCAAATTAATTTTACTCCACAATCAAAGAAAATCGGGAAATATGTATATATATATATATATATATATATATATATATATATATATATATATATTATATATATATATATATATATATATATATATATATATATATATAAGTGTTAGATAATTTCTTAGCCGTTCATTAAATATAACATTTGTTAAATTATTGGAGTTTTTCGGCTTTATTTATATGAAATATTTACAAATATTAAATTAGAATGTATGTAATTGCAGAGTAAGTGGGGATGTAACATTGCTGTCTACAAATTACAAAGCAAATCATACGAAATTTTTTATTTGAAAAATATGGTCTACGTTGGGACTCGAACCCAAGTCTACAGCTATCCGGGCTGCCGCCTTAACCACTAGGCCACAATAGACCCAGGTTCAAGCCATATTGATTGAATGTAGATGTCAAGCTGAAAGCAGAAGTCAGTTTTGAAAGCTCATGTCAGTTTTGATAGCAGATGTCAGTTAGTGAAAGCAAATGTCAGTTATTGAAAGCAGATGTCTGTTTTGAAGGCAGGTGTCAGTTATGAAAGCAAACGTCAGAATAGAAAGCAGATGCCTATTTTGAAATTAGATGTGAGTTACTGAAAGTAGATGTCAGTATTTTGAGAGCAGATGTCAGATTTGAATGTTTGAAAATGCTAATTATTATTCCATAGCTATATGAGTGTTAGATAATTTCTTAGCCGTTCATTAAATATAACATTTGATAAATTATTGGAGTTTTTCGGCTTTATTTATATGAAATATTTACAAATATTAAATTAGAATGTATGTAATTGCAGAGTAAGTGGGGATGTAACATTGCTGTCTGACGTTTGCTTTCATAACTGACACCTGCCTTCAAAACAGACATCTGCTTTCAATAACTGACATTTGCTTTCACTAACTGACATCTGCTATCAAAACTGACATGAGCTTTCAAAACTGACTTCTGCTTTTAGCTTGACATCTACATTCAATAACTGACATCTGATTCATTAACACTGTTACTTTATAATGCATTTCTATATGGCTTGAACCTGGGTCTATTGTGGCCTAGTGGTTAAGGCGGCAGCCCGGATAGCTGTAGACTTGGGTTCGAGTCCCAACGTTATTTTTCAAATAAAAAATTTCGTATGATTTGCTTTGTAATTTGTAGACAGCAATGTTACATCCCCACTTACTCTGCAATTACATACATTCTAATTTAATATTTGTAAATATTTCATATAAATAAAGCCGAAAAACTCCAATAATTAATCAAATGTTATATATATATATATATATATATATATATATATATATATATATGTATATATATTGATGTAGGTCAAGCCTACACATACGAATGCCTTAGTTAGCAAGAGACAGAATTTTAAGGTGTATATGTAATCATTAGAATAATAAGAAAGTATTGAAACTGAATTCTTCTTATGTAATATCAATAAAGTTGATTTCGCGTTTCTTATTGTTTAAAATTCATTCTCATATTTATTTATTCTTATCCTTTCATTTGCCTTAGTCATTTTATTTCGATATCTTGTATTTCCAAAGATATTTCAACTTAATTGATCAATAATAAATGACGCCAATTATTTAGGCGAGACTGTACTAATTTAAAATAACTACAGCGGGAATTATCCCAAACATAAAATGCATTATGTACAATTATCAACATTCACACGTCAATTATTTAGTTACTAAAATAAAATATGTAATTTATATTAAGCATATGTATATTTTGAATGATTAAATTATCATTTTCATTATGAATAAGTATCGAGACTATAGAAATACATACAGATTAGACGAATAAGAAGCTAGCATTCAGATCAAATGAGAGTTAGCGTCACTAGGTAAAAATCTCCATTAAACACCTCGACGTATTTAAGTGCCTCTCTGCAAATTAAAAGAAAAATCATCAATTAAATTAGAAAACCTATACATCGAACCTAGTCAAACCTTACCTGTATATCCAGCTCCTATTTGACGCATTTTGCGAATCCAGACGATAACCAGTGCCCAAGAAAACGAAAATTCCATTTCACCGGGAAAGCCTGCCGTTAGATCGAAAACCAAGCGGGGACGCCATCCGATTGCCCGTTCAAACTTGTATCCTGCATTTACGGATCTACCAGCCACATCCATAATAACCAATTCCTGTCTATGTCCACATAAGTATTCTTTTAACCTCCTACGAATTTTTGAAAATGTTATATTAATTCACTTCAACAAATAAAATCACAATCAAATTATTTTTAATAGTTATAACTTATGATGCATTTTAATATTAACATAATTTAAGTTAAGTCAAGAAGAATACAGTTTCCTGTTTAATATAATTAAATTTAATAATAGAATTATTTATGCATTTAGTTTTATTAATGTCACATTCATTTAGTTGTTTTGCTTAACCTAGAATTTATTTCATGTTTATTTTATCACGTGACCTGATACGTTTGAATATTCATAATCTATTTAATTTGATCACTTACCTGTTTTTTTTCAATAACTTCATTAAAGTCGTTTACATTATTCCTTATCTCACTCGTTTTATTTAGTAGATTTGAATATAAAAATACCATTATTTATTGTATCGGCATCAGCTGATTTTGTAAGTGTTCTATTGTAGTCACCGAACCTACATTTTAAAGTGTATTTTTCTATGCACAACACCAGAGTCTAATTGTTCTTCGAAGCCGGACACATAACACAAATTTTCGCCCACCCGAATATACTTATAAGAAGTTATATACATGAACAGCTGTTTAGGTTAAGTATACTTCGTTATTAACGATTATGTATCTTTGTATTATACGCAAGTAGCAGATTTAATATGTTATACAACCCCATCTGTGTGTAACATTTGATAGCATATTTCATATAGATATTTATAATTCACATTTTTTTAAATTTTCTTACCAGTTAATTTAATCGTTAAATTTTGTATTTATCATTAGCCCTTTTGGCTATATTTCAATTTGACGAGCCAACGTGGGGCAATTATAAGTACAATTATTAGGTACAATTCAATATATTTGATTATTTAGCTTGATTTTACATTACAACTACACTACAGTGTCGCTTGGCTCTATTTTATTTATTTGTTCATTCAGCTATATTTCAATATATATATATATATATATATATATATATATATATATATATATTTAATCTATGCGTATGCGCTGACATGACCGGACGACTTATGTAACTAATAGCTAATCTTAATTATTCGATTAATTATAAATATTAATTAAATACAAACTTTTTTCCTTGGTTGTATCAATTAAACCGATCTGCGGAATCTCTACGTTCATAATAATGACAAAATATTATTATCGAGTTGTTAATTGAGTTTGATGGTGGTCTGAATCGCTTATATATACTATGAATTAGCTATAAATAACAAAAGCGCGATGTTTAAAGATCGTAGATTATACGCCACCTATTCTCAAATGACTACGGAGTGAGATTAAAAAAAAACGAGAAAAAATTAATAGCAATCGTAACTAAATACAAACGAAAACAAATTACTGAAGTCTCCAAGATATGAATAAATGTATCTATAACTTTATAGTATACTTAATGACAACACAAGCACGATGCTTTTGTATTCTCTATTCTGTTGGAGATGAAGAACTGTTGCAAGAATTTTAAGTAATATATACGTATAAATTTTAACTTGAGGAAAAAAACTGCACGCTCTATCAATAAAAGTAAGAACGCGTGTGTTAATTATATCTTTTCAAACATTCTTCTGTAATCTGAAGATAAAAAATGGGGCTCATATATCTTCGTGTTAATTTATAGTTTCTTCCATTATATAAGTTGAGGTTTTTCTTGTTATGCCATTATGGTTATTCATAGTTTATAAAAATTACTTTTGATGATTACGGTATTAAGCAATCATAATATAAAAATACTATGCAAAGACATTAAGGTGTTTGTTAATGGTGATGTGTAATTTAAGCCAATGAAGAATCGAGCCATGTAAATACGCCGTTACTGTATTAAATTGTTTTTACAATAACACTGATAAACAAAAAATCTTTATAACGCTAAGAAATAAGTAATTAAACTTCTAGTTTCAAAAATTCTTTTATTGTAAATACCACTACAATATTGTTTCGCCATACAATGGCTTCATCAGGTGGATGAAATACTGTATTTCATTTACCTGATGAAGCCATTGTATGGCGAAACAATATTGTAGTGGTATTTACAATAAAAGAATTTTTGACACTAGAAGTTTAATTACTTATTTCTTAGCGTTATAATGAAGTTTCAACAAGTATCTCCTTCGTCAATTAACTATTTAAAAACCTTTATTTCGAAATATGGATAAAACAGGGCATATTGTTACGGAAAATTTTACCAGAAAGCAGAAAATGATCTTGGATTTTCTTTATCACCATCACTTGGATTGCTACGACACATTATCCAGCATTCGGTTGGGCACGTTAGAGAGATTATAGATAGGAGTCCGTTTCCTGACGTTAGTCTTCGCAAAAGAAACCATGCATGTAGCGCTATACCTGGAATTCTTACCAAGAAACAGAAACAATATTCGCTCCAGTATGAACGAGTAGTCAATAATGATTTTGATCAGTTTAATTAAGATTTTCCTACAAATATTCTCTCCTCTAACGCTCAGTGATAACATGCCATGGCATAGAAGCAAATCGTCCTAGGATGCACCTCGTTCCGTTCAGTTTTGAATGTGAAAAACTTCAAGAACTTACGGTGAACACGGTCCAAAGGAATAGAATTATTCAATTATTCAAAGTATTCAATTTTGCTTAAATCATAAGCATAGTACAATGATTTAAGCAAAGTAATATCTTTAATAATAATAAATAGTAATAAATCCCAGAGCTTCATAGGCATCGGAGCAAATATGCATTAGAAGGATCTAAACGGCAGTTTTGAATCAAATCCTTTGTTTCAGTCTTACAGGTTAACATATTGCTTTTAATACAATACGAGAATTTGCAAGGCATTACAGATCGGGTATAAGTGATCACGTTGCATTTGTCAATATTTAACTTAGGTTTAAAACGGTCACACCATATAACTAGCATGTCCAGATTCTGCTGAAGTTTAAATTGTTGAAATCTTTTTATATCATCCGCGTAAGCGATAAAGAACACTTTACTTGGAGAAAGAGATCATTTATAAACAAAACAAATAACAAGGAACCCAAATTTGATCCCTGAGGAACGCCAGAAGGCAGAAATCATGGCTAGCTCTTGCAGAAAGCGTTTACTCTATGGTAATAGTAGAGTTATACATAATTATCAATTTTCATTTATTTCCAACTACACCAATAAGTAGTGACCTGACACGAGAGGCCGATGACTCATCGCCCACGAGTGTACTATTGAAAATTTATAATGTGTTTTTTAAGAGCTTGAGAACTTAAAATGATAATACAAGACAGAAATATTGTTGGAATGAATTTTTTTTATTATAATCTGGTAGATAATTTCATGGCATTTATTTTTTAAATATGGTTTCCGGCATATGTCCGCCGCGGCTAGGAGTTACATGGTCCATTCGATCCGTCCAATTTTTGACTACTTTTTCCAATAAATCTGGCCGTATGGCGTCAATGGTGGCTTGAATATTGGCTTCCAATGCTTCAAGAGTTGCTGGTTTGTCGGCATAAACCAATGACTTAACATAGCCCCATAAAAAGTAATCCAGAGGCGTTAAATCGTATGAACGAGGGGGGCAGTGAACAGGACCATTTCTGGAAAGAAAGTGGTCACCAAATTGATTTTGCAATAAATCGATTGTTAAGCGCGCTGTATGGCAAGTTGCGCCGTCTTGTTGGAACCAAATGTCGTTGATGTTTAGCTGATTAATTTTTGGAAGCAAAAATTCAGTCAGCATGGCTCGATAGCGTTCGCCATTCACAGTAACGGCAGCTCCTTGCCCATTTCGAAAGAAATAAGGACCGATGATGCCGCCAGCGTGTAAACCGCACCAAACAGTCAATTTTAATGGATGTAATGGTGATTCGTTAACGGCTTGAGGATTGTCTTCGCTCCAAATACGGCAATTTTGCTTATTGACATAGCCATTTAACCAGAAATGAGCTTCATCACTAAACACAATTCTTTGATAAAAATGCTCATCTTCGGCCAGTTTCAAATGAGCCCAACCAGCATAAATGCGACGCAAACGGTGGTCGTTTGGTTTCAATTCTTGCACGAGCTGTATTTGATAGGCACGTAAGCCTAGATCCTTACGTAAAATTTTCCACGTAGTCGAAAGACAAAGGCCAAACAAGTTGAGAACGACGACGAATCGAAATTTCGGCGTCTTCTTCAATACTTCGCGCTACAGCAGCAATATTCTCTTCGGTACGCACATTTCTTTGTCTTGTTGATGGTTTTTAATTGATAAGAGTAAAATTAGTGCTAAAACGATCAATAACTGCACGAATTGCTTGCTCACTAGGCCGATTATGTTGACCGTAAAATGGACGAAGTGCTCTATAAACTTCGCGAACAGATTAATTTTTTTCAATGTAGATTTCCACAATTTGGAAGCGTTGTTCTGGCGTTAAACAATTCATGATGACTTGCCAAACCTTACTGAACAGAAATGTCAACACAGTTTGACATTCTCAGCTGTCAAACCATAGTTATCGATATCGATATAGTTCTCATGCAGCTGAGTTTTTAATTAGGTCCATACTGGAAGTATTCTTTTACTTCAGCGTAGTTAGCAGTTTTTGAGGCAGTGTATAAACTATTTTTATGACCTTCTTTTTGTCATAAATGTGATGTATACACTAATATCTAATTTTCAATTTCTTTTAACATCGCATCTCAATAAATAAATAAGCACATCCAAAAAATATTATTAAGCTTTGTTACATTGATTTTTCATGCAAGTTTTACCATCGTGTAGATAAAGATTGTAGAAAATTTAGTTCATTATAATCGTTTTCTTTGTGATCCGGCAGCGCCATCTAAAATGGTTGGTGTGCACTGTATTTGACCCCGCTCGTCTGGGCGATTTTAGGAAATTCTCTTAGTCGTGCGAAGTGAGTAGAGTTTGATTCTTGGTGTGCGCTCCGTAAAGCAAGATAAAAGTCACGCTATATCCTAATTTTTATGGTAATTTTCGCTTCAAGCAGTTTCAAAAAGGGTGTTCGCGGTAATTACAAGGAAGCCTACTTCCGTTAGTGAATTTGGACGTCTTATTGCGAAGCAGTTAGACGTAATTAGGCTCAGGTTTTTTTGTCCGACTAACGGGTAAATAAATATATTTCGCAAAAGGAAGACAGGCAACCAAGCAATCAAAGAAGATAGAAGATCAAGCCAATATCGTCTTGACTGAACATCTGGACACAAAAAACGTACCAGCTGTGGGTTCACTGCAACCCTGTATAGACTCTATACAGGGTCTATACAGGGTTGCAGTGTATAATAGTTGTGTGGAAGCGTTTCTCTTGTTTAACTGTGCCCCATGTGCGACTTTTAATTAGTAGTTTTTACCTACTGATGATGACAACTTAGTTGTCGAAATACGTATTTAGGATACGACTAATAATTGTGGTAAGGGGTTATATACCTTTTTTTAAATTTTTATTTAACCACAGTCTCCATTGAAAGAATATAACATTTGATAAATTATTGGAGTTTTTCGGCTTTTTTATGTGAAATATTTACAAATATTAAATTAGAATGTATGTTATTGCAGTGTAAGTGGGGATGTAAACATTGCTGTCTACAAATTACAAAGCAAATCATACGAAATTTTTTATTTGAAAAATATGGTCTACGTTGGGACTCGAACCCAAGTCTACAGCTATCCGAGCTGTCGCGTTTACCACTAGGCCACAATAGACCCAGGTTCAAGCCATATAGAAATGCATATCTAAACACTTATATATATATATATATATATATATATATATATATATATATGTATATGTACGATTCTTGAAGATACGTATCAAGGTATTGAAATACTGAAATAACGGAAGCAACGCACAGCATTTAAACATAAAGGGAAATCACATGCAAGACTGCAGGCTATCGAAAGAAACAGGTGTTTTTGTGGGAGCTTCGCGTCCGCTCTTGAGAGCGTTTATATTGTTGGTAACAATTTTGCTGTCCGTGTCCGTCCGACAGAGCGTCCACTTATGAGAGCGTCTTTTACATAAGGATTGATACCTAAAAATTTGGTTCCAGAAAAATATGTCAGGTTTTTAGAGATATCCACTTGTGGGAGCTATCCGCAAAGGGAGCTTTCACTGTATTTGGAACTTAGGTAAATTATAACGTAAGTCCAGTATTTATTAAAAGAAAATAATTGTTCAATATAAGATTATAAAATTAGTTAACGTACATATTTTGCTATAAAATTTAATTTTAAAATAATCTCGTATATAAATAAATGTTTATTTTAGTTGATCTCACACATGTGAATAATTTAAAGGCAATTTGATAAAACATCCTAAATACATACTGCATTGTTTTTGTCACCACACAACCATAGGCGTGTGAGAATATTTTGATCAATTGTAATTTTTGTTAACTTTAATATTTTTATTGATACCATTCTACTATTTTGAAACATACATGAGTGGGTAAAAACCACACCAATTTGTATAATACAAAAGTATTTTTAATAATATAAAATGTTATTAAAAATGGGGTGTGAAGAACACAATACAAGTTATATATTTGTGAATGTATCTCCTCTCCAGAGACGCAGATACGTATTTCACCTTTCTACAGGATCGTCGGTACGTCCCTGCTGGAGAAGAGATACATTCAACCAAACATAACTACCTTGCTATCAAACAGAAATTATTAAGACAGAGCGTGAAAGAATATTCAGCACTGTCTACATAATAGAAAGGTGTAGAAAGGTGAAATACGTATCTGCGTCTCTGGAGAGGAGATACATTCACAAATATATAACTTGTATTGTGTTCTTCACACCCCATTTTTAATAATATTTTATATTATTAAAAATACTTTTGTATTCTACTATTGCTTAGGTAACATAATGTGTGTAATTTTATTGTTCTGATACAGATCTGAGGTAGAACTAAAATTTATATCCTGGGTATTTGGTAATCGCTTGATTAATTAAATTGTCATATTTTTGTTGCATTCTACAGTTTAATTTAATTTATTTTTATTTTATTTTTGGAACACATTGCTGAATCAATACAATTTTATATAAAATTTTTGACTTATGTTCATATTTTAATGTCATATTCATTTTTTATTGTCATACTATTTTAACTTAAATTTGGAGCTTAAAAGCTACTTTGTTAATATTTGTTTTTTTTGTGAATATACGAATTAACATATTGGATTCCTTATTTTGAATTTAGGTACCCCTTCTTTAGTTTAATACGTCGTTTTGTTACATTTTTAGTAGTTGGTAAACGCATGCTCCTACGATCGCGCATCACTTTTCTTAGTTTACTCTCTCAAGCCTCCGTAAGTAAAACTAAGTGGCGTTGCCTACCATCTGTTTAGTCAATCCACGACCGTCTCGACTGACTAAGGGCATACACAATAAATAGAGACTCCCTTTAAATTGTGCGTTACCACTACCGATCTCGACTTTTTCCTAACATTTTCATTACGCTAAGCAGGTTTTATTCTTTCTTCACAATATTCATTATTTTTTCGAAATTTTTCAATTATATCGTGTAGCGTTTTAGTAAATCAATCATTTCAATTATTCCACAAAGGATAATTTGTATATATTAACCGTAGCATGTATTAGTTCACCCTGAAGCCTAAGTTATGTTCAATAATTATTTCTTATGAGGTATGATACTTATTAGATCATCAATATTTTGATACTCTTTACTGATTGATATTCTTATAGTTCAAATATTAACTTTAAAATATTCTGGTAGTTGTAATTGGATGAAAAAGAATCGTAAATATCTTGTCTTTCCATTAATCATTTAGTTTATTACAATTTCTATTTTTAAGTATTACCGAGCTCTATTTGATGGTGGTCGAATCGTGACGCTATGTTGCGCCCTGTCAATAAATTACGTACACAATGGAATGGGTTTTATTTATTTTGAATAATCGCTTTGAATCGATTCCCCGGCGTTTCCTGCATATTGATTCATTTTATTATTAATCGTTTTGTGCGCCCGATAACAAAATAGTTGGATTACATAGTCGATTGTATACTGAAATTTCGTCGAACGGCTACGACGAAAGCTTGCAAAGTAGGTGTCAAACGGATTACCGCCGGACACCATAACGAGATTATTAATCATACTTCATATATATATTTTTTAAAGGTTAATGTCTGTACTTATTTAAACTATTTATTAGTACGATAACTATAGATGTGATAGATTTGGAACTATAATGTAAAGGCAATGAGTTTCGTAGAAATCAGACAAAGTTAATGATAAATAAATTGGCAACGACAATCGGTTGAAAACTGTAATGAGATGTGAGAGATGTAACGGTGGTACATGCAAAACAGTAAAACAGAGTTAGGAAAAAATTATTGTGTCTAACAAACAGTTACAAAATGGTGAAATATGCATATACAGGCTCTCCCATAACTTATGGTTTCTACAGCATTTGCAGATGATAGACATAAGGGTAATTATTTTGAACATCGTTTGCCTAAGTAAAATGTTTATGGTTAAAGAAATACAGAGTGTTGAAAGTCATAGTTAATTTTCAAGCAGTTCCCGAGATTTTTGCATTTGAATGTTCTGTTGCACACTTTGCCGGTGGGTTAAAGATATTTAATTTGCAAAGTATGCCTTTAGTATTGACAATCATTCAATGTTTTCTACCTTTTCCTATCATAGGTACATCAAAAACTAGTTTTTACATTACCTAAATGCTGTAATCTTTCCAATTCAAAATAATAAATTAATAAATAATTTAACCGTGATTTACGGAATCTTCTCTGTGTTTATGCCCAAAAAAATTACAACGCACATGCTGCACTTAGAAGGTATGAAGAACTGGTAAGAATGTGGAAGAAGGTATGTGTTTGTTGTTCCGTAAACGTAAATCCAAATGACATTTGATAATGAAAATCACAAATATAAGTTAGTGCATAAAATAATCGTGCGTCGATTCTGGTTTAAATAAATTGCTTCTCAGTTTTAAAATGGTTTTCACTTTAGAACATAATTTTTTTTTAGTCCAGGCTTATTTTCGAAGTGGTAATAAAATTGATGGTTTATGGGTTTATTCAGTTCAAGATTGCATGGTAGAATTTCAAGTTGAGTGTCCACATTTTGTAATAGATTATATACAATTTAAGAATACTTTGGATAGAACTTTAAAACTTTTTCTGAAACTGGTAGTCTCTTAAGAAAATCAGGCAGCGGAGCAGTTAAGAAACGTATACCTCAAGTTATCAAACGTGTAGGAGAAATAATGGAAAATGAACCACAAACATCTGTTCGACATTTGAGTCAACAAATAAACCATTCTGTTGGTACAACTCACAAGTTATTAAAAAAAGATATGCAACTTTATCCATACCGTGTCACAGCAGTACAAGAATAGTTAGAAATTGATTACCCACGTAGACTACAGTTTTGTAAATAGGAACAATAATGGAGAACTTTCGCAAGGAGTCATCTTTACTGATGAAGCATGGTTTTATAAAACGGGATACCTAAATTCACAAAATACAAGAATTTGGAGTAGTGAAAATCCACATGTAATTAATGAAGAATCGCTACTTCCAGAGAAAATTGGTGTTTGGGCAGCGATAAGCCAAAGGCGAATCATTGGACCTATATTTTTTCAGGGAACGTTAACTGCTCAAAGGTACCGTACGGAAATTTTACAACCATTTCTCAATCAGTTGCATGATGATGAACTTCAAAATGCATATTTCCAGCAAGACGGAGCACCTTGTCACTGTACTGCAGAATCTTTGGATTATTTAAGAGAATTTTTTTATGAACATATAATTAGTCGAAATACTGAAATTGCCTGGCCGGCACGTTCATGCGATTTAACACCTTGCGACTTCTTTTTGTGGCCTTATCTAAAAAATAACATATTTCGAACACCTATATTGAATTCGAATGATATGCTACAGAGAATCGAACAGAAATGCATGGAAATTAATAACAATCCAGTAATGTTGCAGAATATCATCAGAAATTTTTAACGGAGGATTTTAAAGTGCATCGATCTTGAAAGACCACATTTTCAACATTTGTTATAGTTTTCAATAAATACCTATTATTTGTTATTTATTTGTATGTATGAAACTGTCCAAATATACGACTTCGTAGGTTAAGTAGTAAATTTTAATTTACGACATACTTCAAAATGTTCTAAGTAAATCACATGCTACTAGATTGACTTTTCAAATGAAAACTTGTTATAGTATGCATGTTAAAACAGCCCCACTATTTGCTTGCTCGATTGCATTCGTCGAGCAGATGTTGTTATTTCCGTCGTTATTGTGTCTTTTCTTTTATAAATTCTATTTTACACTGGCGTGTTTCTGGTTTCGTTTCTTTTAGTATTATTTGGTTACTACAAGTCTGAGGAAACGTTGGTGAGGACCGATTGGAGACCTTACTATCGCTTTCAGAGAGCTAGCTTTGTAACCCTCGAAACAAAGAAATATCAGTAACCGGTGATGCAGGATGCGCGTACTCTAGGAGAACCTCAGGCATCAACCTCCGAGGGTCAAAATGTTGAAGATTGTCCACATAAATCTTCAAGATAAGAAAACAGCCACAGCGGCATTTTGCCAAAGAATGCTGGCAGAAGATATCGATATCCTCCTCATCCAAGAGCCATCGATAAGTAGACGTAAGGTGGGAGCACTACAGATTAGGGGAAGGGAGCTCTTAGTTGGTACCCCAGACACTAAAATTAGAACTTGTATCTGTTTCAGAGCCGACCTGGACGTGATGATCATGGAGCTATGCAGAGGGGTCATGACGGCAGCCAGGATCAGACTGAGGGTCGATGGGGGGATATTGGAGACACAATTGCGCCTCTATACCTACCCATTAACTCTCCAGAGCTACCAGGGCCTGATCCTGAGGCCTTGGTAGCATATACTAGTAAGAATAATCTGGAATTGATTATCGGCGCAGATACCAATGCTCATCATAAGGGTTGGGACAGCAAGGATAACAATTATAGAGGTAAATCTCTCTTTAGCTAGCTCCGTGGTACTGAACATTATTGTCTGAATCAAGGTGATAAACCGACATTTAAGACATCAAGAGGGGAATCACTCATAGATGTAATCTTATGCACGTTGAGAGTACGGGATATTGTAAGGGGGTGGCATGTATCCGACAAGCCGTCGCTCTCTGATCATGCGTATATCCGCTATGAATTATGTATAGATATAACGGAACCCAGGCTATACAGGGATCCCAAGAGAACAGACTGGGGCTCTTACAAGGAAGACCCGTTAGCTGCAACCCGAAACATCCCTGTTAGAATAGGGAATGTGGAAGAGCTGAAGTTGGCTGTTGCATGGTTGCAACGGACCATTCTTCCCTGTTATGAAAATAACTGTCCCCTTAGGAAGCGCCGTATAGCTAGACGGGCTGCCTGGTGGAATACAGAGTTAACCAATCTAAGGAAAGGAATTCGCCGATTATCTAATTTAAGGCGAAGAAAAAAGGTAATTGGGAAGCCGACAAGGCTCTCCCCAATAAATTCAAAAGAGAGCAAAAGGAAGGCCTGGAGAAAATTCTGTGAGAATATCGAAGGTGCCCCTGACATGGCAAGAATTAACAGAGTTCTCAAAAAAGATCCTCCCAATACAATTTTAGATCTACACGAAAATCGGGCTGGAGGTGTACCAGTACCGTGGAAGAGACTTTACAGTATCTTCTGGCGGTACACTTTCCAGGTTCGGAGCGTATGGATGACTGTGATACCAATCACCTTGTCACCTCTTGGAGGGCGACAAATTTCTTTCCGGTATTTTAATCTCCATTAATTTTCGCAACTTGCCCCAATTTAACCTTCTTCGTATCTCTTACGGTTTACGAGATCCCAATGGTTAGCATCGAATCTGAATAACCCTGTATACAGAAGCGGATTTGGAAATATCATACGAGATCTTCAAGCCCCATTTAATTAGATTGGCGATAGGATCGTTTGAACCGCAGGACCAGACGGAATGTTTCTTAAGCTCTTTCAAGAGGGAATTAGGGAAATTATGGGTCCTCTATTGGAGATATTCAGGTCTAGCCATGCTATGGTTTATATCCCTAGGGCATGGAGAGAAACTAGAGTAGTGTTTATTCCGAAGCCCGGAAAAGGAACATATACCCGCCCTAAATCATTTAGACCAATTAGTCTTGCCTCTTTTATGTTGAAGACTATGTAAGAAATGATATATTTAAATATTAAAGAAGAGGCTCTGGACAAATCCACTGCATACCAGATGGGAAAATCAGGTGAGGCTGCCCTGCATAGCTTGGTGAGAGGGTTGGAAAGGAGCGTACACCACAAGGAAATTACGCTTGCAGTCTTCTTAGACATAGAGGGAGCTTTTGATAACACCTCGACGTGTTCCATTATTCGATCTTTAAGAGATCGGAAAATAATAAGTACCTCTTGTTGTTTTATTTCTTTGCATGTCTTTTTGACGCTAGACCTAGTTGTGTAGAACCCAAAAGATAGCCCTGAGATACGCCAATCATACAGAGCCTCAATAAAAATTATGCTTTTGTAACTGCCCATACAAATCACTCATTTAAATAAATTAAATTATTTTAAAAACAAGGTTCACAGCAATATGTACAGACGCACACACATACCTATTTCAAAAGAAAAATAGCAAATTGAATAAAAAAATGATTTTAAATATGTAGACCAGCCTTTCTTGCATTTAGAGCTTTTTATTACTTTTATTTACGTTATAGTTTTGAATGCGTTTTTTTTAATTAAAATAAAATAGTTTTTCATAAGAAAAAAGCAAGAAGTTGTTACCCTTATGTGTAATCAAGGACAAAATACGTAGAAAGAGACAAGCGTACCTAAAATGCCGGACTCTAGTTATTACATATTTCTATTATCGACATCTTAATCTAAATATATTCCTACATGAATAGCTACTGTTTTTCTGTTTCTTCATCTTATTGATCAAATTAACCTGGATCATCCTGTTATATATAGTTTTTCATTACGGTTCACCTTGAAGATTGTGTTAATCAGAGACCTTTGCGATGACAGATAGATGACAACTTTATTTTTATATAGCAATTACACACAAACTACCATCATAATATGCACATTGATTGTATACACCCATAAATAAATACATAATACATCAATGCCGCAAGAAATTTATGCACATCCATTAATTATGGTGAACACATCAGAATCGATTTCTCCCGCAGTGACAGTAACCATAAGTTTACAGTTAGTAAAGTAGTTTACGAGTGCGTCCCGGATTATAAAATGAATGCTTAATAGAATTCTTGTTAAAGGCGCCTAATAAATACATATCTGTAGTTGAGTATGTAGGTATAAATACAACTGCTATTTCTGGGTTAATTTATAGAGACACGTTGTGGGCACACAAAAGATAACCTGACGTTTTCTCACCACTAGCTCCGGTGTTTTATCATCGATGAGACGGTCTTTTAATAATATCAGCGGGCTTCCAATGAAAAACATAGAGATTCTAGCAGCAGGATATTTTGCAAATTAGTTTATTAAAAACTCAATTATATCAAAAAGGCAAAAGATTATTATAATAAGAATATTTATTATTGACAAGGCAGTTATTGGGCACAAAAAATGAGTCATAACAATCTCGTCCTCCAGTCATCTACAGTAGTTGGTAATATGCAGAAGTAGAGGGGCGCAAGGGAGGCTGCGCTAACGGCTAGCGCTAGCTGCTATCCACATAAGGACAATGCGACCAGTCATTTCTGTAGTGGCTGTCGGGTGGAGCAGAACTATCGGAGAGTTATATTTTGTCCTAATTTAATTTATTGTTTAAGTAAAAACTTAAAAAGGTATATAACCCCTTACCACAATTATTAATAGTATCCTAAATACGTATTTCGACAACGAAGTTGTCATCATCAGTAGGTAAACCACTAATCAAGGTATCGCACATGGGGCACAGTAAAGGTAGCACAACTAATCACGCAACAACTTTACACAGCGTCCACGTATACACTGACTTAAAAATACAAATATGTCGACTGAAAAGACAAAATTACCTCTCTTAAGGAAACGGCACACACATGTGTTTTTACTCTTTTTGAAACGTCTCCTTTAAGTTTTTACTTAACCACAGCCTCCAAAGAAAGACTTTTTATTGTTTACAGTCAATCTAGCATTTTCTTTTGTTAACGGTTGCTCTTCGGCATATTAATATTATTTTTGTTGTTAAAAGTCTTTCTTTTGAGACTATGGTTAAGTAAAGAAGTTTTAAAAGGTGTAAAACCTCTCACTACAGTTAATACCAGTATCCTAAATACGTATTTCGACAACTAAGTTGTCATCCTCAGTATGTAAGATTAATAATCACAGTGTTGAACATGGGGCACAGTAAAGCTAACACAAAAAATCACGAAATACTTTACAAGTCGCCCACGTATACACTAAGTTTTAAGAAACTAAAAATAGGTTACATACCCGTCTTCAGAAATGGTGCATATGTGTTTGTTCTGACGCCCTCGTCAACTATCTCTTATTTATTCCAAGAATTCGAAAAAGCAGGTAGCTGGAACTGAACCTTTGTACACGTCGTATGTTATTTTTATTTTTAATAATATAATATCTTCGTATATGTCCAACTCCCTCAGATTGCTTATATTTTTAATAAGTTTTAAACAATCTACCGTGATTATTTTATGAGCGGCTTCTAATGCATGACGGAAAACACTCGATTTTTTCGGTTTATTTGATTTAATATGCGATGTATGTTCTTTATAACGCGTTATTATTGAGCGTTTTGCTTGACCAATATATTTCAAATTACAATCTCTACAATTCATTTCATATAACGGGAGTTTTTTATAGAGGTATATAACTTTAAGTTGGCAAAACTTTTTTAACTGGCGGCCATTTTGTCAGCCGTCAAGTGATTTATGTTTAGTTTGGTTTGGCATTTCAACATGAATAGACTGACGCCTGTACAACGCTTCCAAATTGTGCAAATTTATTTTGAAAATCATGGTTCTGTTCGAAATACGTATCGCGCACTACGTCCATTTTACGGTCAACATAATCGTCCATCACAGCAATTAATTTGATTAACTATGGAACGTTTTCGCACCACGTTTACTCTAAATGATAATAGGTATCCACCGAGACGTCGTATGGTGCGTACAGAAGAAGTCATTGCTGCTGTAGAGCGTAGCGTAGAGGAAGACCCGAATCAGTCTATCCGCCATCGTGCACAGCAATTGGATAAGTGTCCATCCACTTTATGGAAGATTTTGCGGAAAGATCTTGGTTTGCGTGCTTACAAAATCCAACTCGTGCAAGAATTGAAGCCACACGATCACCTAGCAAGGCCTAGATTCGGTGAATGGGCCCAAAACAAGATTGCCGTTGATCCCGATTTTCATAAGCGAATTTTGTTTAGCGATGAAGCTCACTTTTGTTTGAATGAATACGTCAATAAACAAAACTGCCGTATTTGGAGTGATGGTAATCCTCAAGTGTATGTTGAGACACCGTTACATCCAGAAAAACTGACTGTTTGGTGTGCTTTATGGGCTGGTGGAATCATAGGTCCGTACTTCTTTAAAAACGATGCTGGTCAGAACGTTACAGTCAATGGTGACCGCTATAGAGCCATGATTACTGACTTTTTCGTTCATCAATTGAACAACCATGATGTGCAGGAGCTGTGGTTTCAACAAGACGGCGCAAAATGTCACACAGCTCGTGCCGCAATTAATTTATTGAAGGAAACGTTTGGTAACCGCATAGTTTCACGTTTCGGACCCGTGAATTGGCCTCCAAGATCGTGCGATTTAACGCCGCTAGACTATTTTCTGTGGGAATATGTGAAGTCGCTAGTCTACGCCGATAAGCCCGAAACGATTGACCACTTGGAGGACAACATTCGCCGCGTTATTGCCGATATACGGCCACAAATGTTGGAAAAAGTCATCGAAAATTGGACCTCCAGATTAGACTACGTCCGAGCCAGCCTTGGCGGTCATATGCCAGAAGTCATATTTAAATTATAATGCCAGAAGATTATCTTTCGAATAAAGTAAATTTCATGTCAATTTAAAAAAATTCATCTTTGTTTTATTCCATTTCAAAGTTCTATACCTCTAGAAAAATCACACTTTATATCCGATTTAATATTCATATGTACGTACATGACTTTTTGCAATTTTGGATGCACGTAAGTGTGAATTGGACATGTTCATAAAATAGCTCAATTTGAAATTTCCGACTATTAAATTCACGGCGAAAAAGGAAAACAATGACAAGATACCATTCTTAGTAACTGTTTTGTGAGGTGGGGTTTTTCAGTTCTTTTTGAATTACGGATTGTAAGGGCGTTAGATCTATTATTTTTTTAATATATTAAAAACACTTACGTACTTTTTGATCATCTTATTTATAAATGATCTTGTATTTATAGAAACGATGTGTATGTGAGAAATGTTTTCTCGTCGAAAGTGAATGCAAAACTGTTTTTTTTCTTACAAAGAAAATGGTTTAGGTTCACTTAGCGTTTTCAAATAGACCGTAAGGGGGTAAATGGCAACAAAATTAAAAGTAATAAAAATGACTAAACATATTACGGGTCAAACCCGAAAAATCTTACTCCTCATTTGGATAGCAACTAATCTATAAGCAAATGACAATAAGATAATTATACATAGTAACAAAGGAACAGCAATTAAATGTAGGTAAACTTACTTGTAATAGTATACAAAAATTGCAAGAACTTTGGAATTATAAATAATATTAATTAAATGCATTTAGAAACAGAGATAAAGAACAAATAAAAGTAACGGTTTTCTCAAAGTGTTAAATATATTTCTAATTCTAAACGTATAAATGATTTATTGCGAATGACAAAATAAAGATAAACTAAATATAATAAATTTATCATCTCGTACTTCTAATATCATTGAAAATCCCTGTTAATTCTCGAAATGTGTCTTACATTTCTAGTACGAGATGATATTTATCCACAGAAATATTACAATTGACAAATGGTAAACGCAATAATGGAAATAATCTAAATTCGATTATAATAAGCGTAGGCATATCGTTTTTAGACAGCTTAGCGATAAGCGACGACCAAATTAATGTATGCGAAAGAGCAATAAATACAAATAGATTTATAATAACCGACTGAAGTGACTGACAGAAACATAAAATTTCGATTAGTTATTATTTCGAAAATAAAACAAAATTAAAAAGAACAATTTACATAAAAGATACAGCGATTTATAAAGGTTTTTCAGATAATCTTCTTATAAAAATACGGTTCAGAGACAGTGGTAAAACATCAATGCCCTTTATTTTATTTTAAAATCGAAATATTATGCTAAATAAATTTAAAAAACAAAAGTCGAAGATAAACAAGACGTGAAACATAAGCTTAGTCTCCCGCAAGAATACGACGTCTCCTGGGAATGTATATAAGTTAACATGTGAAGATTGTAATAAGGTATACATAGGACAAACGGGGAGAACGTTCAAAATGAGGATGAATGAACACGAGAGAAATCATAAAGAAAAGAAAACAGATTCAACTTTCGCTATTTAAGATGTTATTGATAATATTTATAGAGTAATCATTGTTTAATGTTATTGTGTATATCCTGTTTAGTCCGGGGTTGAAATTACTTTTACTCATAGGTACGTTAATTAATTTATACACCATTGATTGGTATGCTGATAATTTTTGTGTTATAGGATGAAATGAATTAGCGTGTATTGTGATGTCTGTATCTGTTGGTTTATGATATATAGCGAACCCGTGTTTATTAGTTTTGTATGTTATGGTCTACTTTCGCAAATCATTGTTTAGAAATTAATCATAGATTTAATATAGATTTAAAAATTTTACATATTAAAGGAAAAAGCAAAAAACTTAACTTGTTATAAAACTTAAAAATTAATGTATATAATCATTTAGGATTAGTTTGAAATGATCAATTAGATCTAAACAACTCCCCTTTACTAAATTTAATATTGTAAAAATGTTTCCACCACCATTTTTTTCGATAATTTGTACATAAGTATTCAAACTTGTACTTTCAATATTCAGTACTTCATCCACCTGATGAAGCCATCGTATGGTGAAACAATATTGTAGTGGATTTACAATAAACTTTTTGAAACTAGAAGTTTAGTACTTATTTCTTCTTATCGTTTCAGTTTGGTATGTTAATATTATTTACAAAATAAATATACAATAGCTAATAGATCATTATAGAACAAAAAACGAAAAACATAAATCATTTAGAAAAAAAAAATAAAAAGAAAATTAAGGAGGCACTATTATGTAATGAATTGCAAAATAGAACAATAAAAATATAAAACTAAGAGAAATATTACAATAATATATAACCATCATGAATACTAATATTTAATAAATAAAATAGAAAACTATATATTTTATAAAGTTAATCATTTAAAAGTTACTATTCTTATATTTACATATTTTAAATAATATTTTCAAAGTTTCAAGTTCAAAATTCTTGTTCCTACTGTAGATTTGTGGTAGAAGAAAATCATTTGTTCTTCTAATGGAGCAAAATTCTGTTTTCCATAATTGGAGACATGTAGTGATTCAGGTTCCATTAAGCCTAATCGATTCCTAAGAACAAGGAAAAGATTATGAAAATAATGTTAGTTCAGAAATTAAGTCAATTTAGTACGTTAATATATCATTTTTCAGTAAAGCCGTATATAATTATCTTTCGAATATCAAACAAGTTAATTTCACGTCACGACGAAATTGTTCAATAAAAATTTCGTATAATTAGCGTTGTAATTGTAGATAGCAATATTTACATTTCACATTACTTCGCGAAAATAACATTCTAATTTAAATATTTAATATAGCCGAGATTCGAAGATTTATTAAATGATATATATTAATTGTAAGGCTAAGAAATAGTTTATTATTAAATAGCTAATGGATGAAAAATTTAGCGAAATTTCCACCGATGACAAAATATTATATCTATTCCTTAATAAATAACTTAAGGCATTCTAACAAAACACTCGAACGCAAGTCCGTAGTAGTGCAGAAGATAGAGCGTTAATCTAGAGAACTAAAGGTCGTGGGGTCGAGTCCCACCAAAGCGTTGTAACTGTAGATATCAATATTTACATTTCACATTACTTCTCGAAAATAACATTCTAATTTAAATATTTAATATAGCCGAGATTCCAGGATTCTAAGATCTAATGATATATATATATATATATTGAGGCATTGCAAGAAGGGCTCTTTCTCTGAAAAAATACAAAGGATACATGTAACTGTAATAATTATATTTACTATATAATTTAATACCAAGAAGGGGAAAAATTGATTCAAAGTATAAATACTTTATTATGACGACAAATTTGCCTTGAAATAATTAACTTATTTTTCTTTTTTTATTGTGATGTTTATATTCATTTCTATTTCAAATTAATATTTAACGCGATTTTATTCGAACATATTTAACGTATTTATATTTAAATGTATTTGAACAATCAAGCCCCGCCCACAATTTTAACGGTGCAATAACCCGAAAAGAAACAGATGTTGACAGAGTGATTGTAAACACATCAACATATGTTACCTAACTAAAGTTATTTTATAAATCTAATTGTAATTTTTTTAACTGTTTTACACTGTAAAAATGTTTAATTTAATAATATTCAAATAGATAATGCAAGTAAAGAATGGAGCGATTTGCGGCAAGTTATGTAATTAAAAACAAATGAAAAGATTGGCGTCGGTAATTAGTAGTTGCAACGAGAGGTCGCGTTTTTTGTGCTCCGGCTTAATTAAAATAATTTGGCGGAAATATTCAGTGCTCGAGACTTTTAAGTCAACCAAACGTTTCACCTACCTAAGGACTACCTGTAGACCAAATTTAACATCTTCCGACCAGACCGTTCAAGAGTTAAGAATTTTTAAAGTTTTCGATACGAAAACTACCCGCCCAAAATTTCATCGTACATCGAACACCATCTTTGATCGCCCGAGATCGGTCATCCGTTCCAGCCGCCGTCGGACTTGGAGATATTGAAAAGTTCACATCATCCCGAGGGATATTAGCAGAAATATTCTCCAGTTCCCCGCTGTGAAGACTTCTCCAGAACACATGCGCAGGAATCACAAGAGGCTATCCGAAGATTCAGGTTTTTTATTTTTACGAATAGTATACGCGCCATTTTTAACTTGCTTATGAACACTTCCAGAACTTTTTTTTGTTTATTCACTCAATAACTATTTGCATTGCTGTCACTGGTATTAAACATTGTAATTTTTATACAAACTTATTTAAATATTAGTATTCACTATTTTTTATATTAAAACTTGATTCAATTTCACTTTTATAAAATATTTTAATAAATCAACAATTATTTGCACATGTCTTACACCATATTGCATTTGTACTGTAAGAATACCAACTGCTAAGTGTGTCTCCCTTATGATATGTGTGTCACGAAAACTGTTTTTTTTTAATATTGAAACTTTTAAAGATGTTTACTTATTAATAAAGTTAATTGTTAATATTTTACTTTGGCTTTTTTTTTTTAAAAGTACTTGAGATATTGTTCCATTTCTGAGTAAATAAGCGATGTAAGTAAATTCACAGTGGAGAGAAGTGAACCTACCTTAACCCTGAGAGAGAAATAAGCTAGCCGATAAAACACAGTTAAGTATTGAATAGCCCAATTTAAATAAATATTGTATACAATATACGTTCACAGTAATATAACATTTTGAGCCCAACTTTTGGGGCAATATAAATCGTATGTCAATATCAATATTACATTATATTAATCAATAATTAACATTTTATATATTAACGCCCATCGACATATAACATTTGGAGCCAAACGTTTTGGGGCATTCATAACATTCATTCATCCATTCATTTATATACACGCATTCTGAAATATAACATTTGCCAGCCCAACGCGAGGTATAGCAATATAACAATATATATTAATTGTACGGCTAAGAAATAGATTATTATATATATATATATATATATATATATATATATATATATATATATATATTGATGTAGGACAAGCTTGCACCTAAGAATGCCTCAGTTAGCAAAAGATAGAATTTTAAGGTATATATGTAATCTTTAGAATAATTAAAAAATATTGAAACTGAATTCTTCATATGTAATATCAATAAAGTTGATTTCGCGAATTTAATTGTTTTTAATTCATTCTCACATTTGTTTATTTTTATCTTTTCATTCGCATAAGTCATTTTACTCCGATATCTTGTATTTCCAAAGATATTTCAACTTAATTGATTAATAATAAATGACGCCATTTATTTAGGCGACACTGTACTAATTTAAAATAATTACAGCGAGAATTGTCCCTACTATAAAACTAGCATTATATACAATTATCAACATTCACACGTCAAACATGTACTCACTAACATAAACTATATAATTTATATTAAGCATATGTATATTTAAAATGATTAAATTGTCATTTTCATTATAATAAAACGTCGAGATTATAAATATACATACAGTTGAACGAATCAGAAGTTAGGATTGAGAACAAATGAGAGTTGGCGTCACTAGAAAATTCTCCATTAAAAACACCTCGACGTATTTTAAGTGCCTCTCTGCCAATTAAAAGAAAAAGCATTAATAAATCTAAAAAACCCATACGTCAAATCTAGTCAAACCTTACCAGTATATCCAGCTCCTGTTTAACGCATTTTGCGAGTCCAGACGGTAACCGGTGTCCAAGAAAACGAAAATTACATTTCACCGGGAAGCCGGCCGTTAGATCGAACAACAAGCGGGGGACGCCATCCGATTGCCCATTCATACCTGTATCCTGCATTCACGGATCTACCAGCCAAATCCAGAATAATCAAGTCCTGTCCATATCCACATAAGTATTGTTTAATCATCCTACGAGTTTTTTGAAAATGATAAATTAATTTATTTAAACACATGAAACCAGTATCAAATTAGTTTTAATAATTATAACCTATGTTGCATATTAATATTAATTTAATTAAAACTAAGTCACGAAGAATACAGTTTCCTGTTAAATAATTAAAAGTAGATAATAGAATTATGTTAGCGTTTAGCTTTATTCATGTCACATTTATTTTGTTGTGTTGTTTAACCTAGATTTTATTTCACATTTATTTTATCACGTGACACGATACATTTTATATATATTCATAATTTAATTAATTTATTCACTTACCTGTTCTTTCTTTGCAATCACTTCATTAAAGTCTTTAATATTAGTCCTTATCTCACTCGTTTTATTTCGTAGTTTTGAATATAAAAATACCATTATTAATTGCATTGGCATCAGCTGATTTTGTAAGTGTCCTATTGCAGTCACCGAACCTACCATTTAAAGGGTATGTTTTTATGCCCAACAACAAGAGTCTAAATTGTTCTTCCTAGCCGGACACATAACACTAACTTTCGCCCACCCAAATATACTTATAAGAAGTTATATACATGAACAGCTGTTTAGGTTAAGTATACTTCGTTATTAACGATTATGTATCTTTGCATCATACGCAAATAATAGATTTAACGTTATACAACCCCATCTATGTGTAACAGTGGATAGCATATTTAATATAGAGATTTATAATTCACATTTTAAAAATTTTAACCTACCAGTTTATTTAAACATTAAATTTTGCATGTATATTTCATTAAGCCCTTTCGACGTCTCTTCAATATATATATACAGTATAACAACTTGAACTACGAAAGCCTATTGATAGGAGAGGGTGGTGGGAGGTAAAATTAAATGTATTCATTTAGCTTATTTAGCTACTTATATATCCACTACATTATATTATAACATTATTTTCTTTAGATTGACATTTTTAAATTCGTTAAAAAGTATTTTACTGGTATTGAAATGGTCTTTAATAAAATATCATTTAATAGGATAAGGAATAATACAGAGGTATGGATAATATGGTTTGATTATTGTCGGCACTTTTATTAACTTATAAAATGTAAAAAAGTAGTTATAGTGGCATAACTACAGTAGTTGGACATATGGTTTCGCGGACCTTTTTGTAGATATTAATACGTTCTATAATACTGTTGGACATTTTTTTGTTCTATCAACAATAGTTTCCGCAGCGTACGCGATGACAGATTTTTTGTGACTAATTTTTTCACACCTTGGGTTACATTTTTATTGGGGATCCCTTTTTTTTTGAAAATTTAATATGGCCTATGTCACTCAGTGAAAATGCAGCTTTCTAATGGTGAAAGAATTTTTGAAATCGGTCCAGTAGTTTTTGTGTGAAAAAATTACAAACATACATACAGAAACACAAATGTTTCCTCTTTATAATATTAGTGGATACATTTAATTTTACCTCGCACTACCTTCCCCTATCAATAGGCTTTCGTAGTTCAAGTTGTTTTACTGTATATATATATATATATATATATATATATATATATATATTGATATAATACTATGAATGCCGTGGAGAATTGCTAGTTTAATAATAATTAAAAATAATTGACAAATAAAATGAAATGATAGAATAGCTAGCTCAGAATCTTTAATAATAGATGATAATGATTGCAAGGATACTACTTAATCTCAAAGGGTCTCGAAGCGAGTTCTCGATACACAGACAGACATCTACTAATACATGAAATAAAACAAAAGCGTCAAATTTATGTATATAAATATATTTAAATGATATAATTTCAACTATCACAAGATACAAATATAACTATCAAATCTGACATTTAAAAATAAATAAAAATGACGTTTGAGATGACGTGAGTTAATATTATGTAGTAAAGTGATTTCAAGTAATGTTATATCCTTAACAAATTTATATATTACAATTTTCACTTAGATACCTGATAAATACAATTAATTTTGTAGTCCACAATTTCTGATGCTCTTTGGATGTAGGTCTCAGGAAAGTTTCCAATTATAACATCTAGATTAGTTGTCCATTGCTTAATTTAAACTACTGGATACTATCTTAGTCGCTACGATGCTGATTATACAATTTTGCAGTATCTCCCTCCAGGTTATGTTCAGTCAAAGTTCCTGAAGAGATGTTCTTTTACCAAAATAGATCAAAAGTAATATGATTTCTTCTTTAAGAGCGTTACTTCCGTATAAATCTATTCTTCAATAATCACAAACATATGTATGTTCTCCGTATATGGATAATATATCCAGAGTACTTATTATATTACTTCTTTATGTACAATACATGACCATAAACATTTTAAATACGGTATATAATCGGAATAATAAAAAAAACTGAATTTTAAAATGCAGATAAAAATCTTTTAATCTCCGTCAGAAAAAAATAATATCAATCAATAATGTTTTTCGTCGTCAAGACTCCCATCAGAAATTTTGTAAAAGTATAAATCAGATATTCTAAGGAATTTATACAAAGGTTTCTAAAATAATATAAAAGAAAATATAATAGGAAAATCCACCCACGTAATCTCAATTACAAAATATGAAAATGAAGTTCACAGAAGATATAAAAATAACAAGGCTTACAATAATATGTTCACAAATGAAATAAAACATAGTTGGTTTTAAAAATCCTATAACCTCGCGAAAATTAATTAAAGTAAATTTATTAATAAGCAATACATAACAATAGATTCAATATAACATGCAATATTAAACGATAACATGAATTCAAAACCAATTATGAACTTCTATTAAAATTACACAATTCTAACTATAAAGTAATACTTCACAAATATGAACATTCAAGATATAACATACTTGAAACAGATATCTAATAAGAAAAGAATTAATTAAAGAGGTAGGTTGACTCACAACAATATATATATATATATATATATATATATATATATATATATATTGTTATGGAAGTGAGTTTCCTTATTTACAAGCCATTCCTAGGTTTGAGAACTGCTAGAATTAAGTTGGAAATAGAATTTGTATATATATACTATAATTTTTGTTAAAGAAATCATTTAGGAATGTTCTGTTCTGTAATCAATATTCAAACACACTTATTGGAAACAAATATATAAGTAGAATCAAGATATCCATAGAAGCTTATGTTTAAAAAAGAAAGGGTCAAATCAGACACCTTGAGTTATAGCTTAACGTTTGGAGGTTACAAACATTCTAGGTTAAGTGAAATTCTCAAGCTTGGTATTTTAAAGATTTAGTAATATCTAAGAAAGACTATATGTGCGTTTTTAAACAATTCTCACAAACCTGTATGATGATAATTAGGTTTTGGTTTAAACAATGAGATACTTTAAGATTTAGAATACATAACTCGTCAAAACACAAATATATAAAATAAAAGAATTTTTAACAGCTTACATCTTGTATTATTTTTTTTTAATTTTAAACTCGAAATATAACCCTGAGATACGCAAACAATATTTAAGAGTCTGGAGAGAAATATGCGTGAGTAACTGCCTATATGACAATTACTTGCTTCACTTGTACCACGCAAAACTCACAGGAATATGTAGTATTCACATTATATCCTTTTGGAACTTAAGACGTTGTGTTATTAATTATTTGAATAAAGTTGCAACATATAGCTCCTCAATCAATCAATTATTTAGAAACAATGTCTATGTTTAAACGACAGAGAACCTTCATGTTGATATAAATACGAATATTTACATTAAATGTGTTAAATATCAATTAGCTTGTATGTTCTAATTTGCTAACAATTACAACGATCAATTGATTACTCATGTAACCCAAGTTAATCTAACTAAAGTTGTTAAATAGGTTCTTTACTTTTGAATTGCGATGTACATAAGGATCACTAGTTTGTAGGTAGACATATTATATAGCGAGCCTTACGTATGTTGTCGTCTGACAACAGAAAATGCAGATGCAGAAAATTAGGATCCTGTAACATAAAATTGCGTTTTCTTTGTAATGCAGTTAATGCGGTTTCTAATAATATGTTACTTACAACAATAGTAACTCAATAACTACCTGTTAGAAATAATTTTATGCCTACCCACTTACGTTATCCTGAAATATATTGAAGAATATTTCTTGACTCATAGTTACCGTAAATAATTTCGTTTCATATATGTATGAAATAAATACAATGAAAATTTATGTTACGAGGGCGGATTAGTAATTACTGACGAAAGAGGGCAGCAGTCGAATAAATCTTATTTGTTTTTCAAGTTGGTAATCCTTCAAAATATAACTGTCAAAATTTGCTTTCGTTTTGATCGTAAGGACGCTTGTTATTTAAGTAGCAAGTGAATTGTTTTTAACATTGTTAGAATCGTTTTTAAACATGGAAAAAGTGGAGTACCAATCAGTATTTAATGCCTTATTTTTAAAGAACAAAGGAAACTATGACATCAAAGCCTAGATTAAGTTTATTTACGGCGACTAACTTCTATTGACTGCAATTTTAAAATGAGCTTAAACGTGGTCGAACCACTGTATTTGATGAACAGCGGCAGTAAATGACCAAAAAACATGTGTTCCACACATTTTATCTGGATCAGTGGTTTTGCCTTTACTAATGAATTTAGTATGAAGAATTTATGTGCAGTATTTTTTGACTATGGACCATAAACATGAGAATTCAATTTAATGAAGATAAGACATGATCAGAAGGACTTTTGGCGCCGAATAATAATACTCGTAATAACAATAATTAATAAAACTTTATTGCAAACCATATACATTGTCACACTTCGCATATATTAAGAATTCTATTTTTTGATTATATTATTTGGAAATACACAAATTTAAAATATTAAAAATTCCAGACATTCTTGATTCTTCGTATTTTCAAGAGATAGCATTACTTTTGTATCGTACTAGTCAGATAGACGACCCTGTGAAAACTATCTACCTACGGCCGAACGGTCAAGTCATATATTCACATTCTGAAACTTTCGTTTCGTTTCTATTATGTCGTTTTAATTTAGTTATTAATTAATTACACACAACGTATTAATTGACAGAATTATAGCCACATTTAAATTAATATTGTCAACTTGATCTCAGCTTTATAATATTTTAACGATATTAATTTCATTGACATCACAACCCTTTAGTTCGCGCCTTAAATTAATTCTTTATTCCTTGAGATATGGCTAGTTTCATTACGATTGGTCATCGTTGAACTAGATTATAAAATAACCCTTCAGTCACGAGTTTTTTCTTACGTAAACTCTTCTTCTCCAACCGTCATGAGATAAACATTTCTCCTCTTTTTGCATTAACTCAGTCACTGTAGAAGCCTTGATTCGGATTATTCCGTTTCCTAATAGAGCGATGAGGATTTTAAAAATGCAAATGTTTGCTCTTTTGGCAGGTCGTATTTGGTTATGTTTTTGTAATAGTGACCATTAATGGGTTTATTCTGATGTTCTGTCATCATCTTGTTCTTTGCCGCTTGTTTTAATGCTTTTCGACGCCCGTTGGGCATTCGCTTTTGAGGCGTATGAATCAATAACTATTTGATATATCTACTTGGAGTTATCACATGCCTAAAACCTACTGATCTTGATGATCCTAGCTCTCTCTATTAAAAAGTTATAACTAATGTAACCCAAATATGCAAAGCGCATATTTTGCATATATTGCATATTATATGCATTTTTTAAATATTTGCATATATCCTTAATAAATAGCCTATTATGCATAATTGAAAGAATTTTGAATGATGTAGATCTTTGGCAGGCGTTTCAAGAGTTCAAGATAAACAATTTTATAAATCTTTGCTACGGTGCTAAGGAAAACCGTTTCGTCGAAAAAAAGAGAAAAAAAAAACAAGGGCGCCCACCTACCCGCTCCTGCCAACATCTAGCGGCCCACCCGGCTACTAAGACAGCCTCAATTCAGGGATGGGAGTCACAGAGGTACTGAGACGAAAGGTAGAAGAGGGCGCCATCGAATTTGATACCGCTAGACGCCGCAAATTCGGAAATTAAGATAACAAAATAATGGAAAACCACGCGGCTGGTAAATGGCGCAACCAAATCGTCCGAAACGAAAACAAAAGAAAAGAAAAGTTCGTACTTCGGGTAAGTAACTAATCTTTATTTAGAGCAAGGTTGACTTGCTGGTTTGATAAAACCCAGGAGAAAAAGAATTACAATAACGTATTAATCGGCTAAGTAATATTAATCAATAAAAAAAATAAAAGATAGCGAAAATACAAAGTATAGAAAAAAAACTGATTAAACTCTACCCAGAAAATTAACCCCGTAATGTCTCTGGTTCACAACTAAATACAAAATTATAAGCCAGATTTATTGTGCAGGCCTGGTATATGTCTGCAGGCTTTTTAATATTTAAAAAAATACAAAGTTTTAGAATATCGAAATTAAATTAAACAATGTTTGCGGTTTCTATAATATTAAATAAAAGAAACGAATGATTATTTACTTAAAATAACAAATCATAGAGAAAAGGTAAATCTTAATTTAAAATCATAAATTTAAAAAAATATATAAAACAAAATTTATTTTAACATGTATATGAACGAAAAACATATCCTTGAACACGTTTTCGACTTTGCTCAAAACAACAAAGAAAAATTCGACGGAGAGATCTTTATACTTTATGCACAAGTTGTTTTTTTGGTAAAGAGGAACATGTGTGTAATTACTAGAGAACGGACGCAATTTCCATAAAACGCAATCGGCAACTGGAATTGTGTATAACGTCGCTCAGTACATTCCGGCGTAATTCAATGAAGTATTTGTTTGACTTACTCGGACACCTGGTCTCGCCGCGATAACAATGGACAAGCCAGCTATTGTATTCCGAGAATATAGTGCTTTTTAAAGTGTTTTCATGAGCGTAGATAGAAGCGGGGTTTTTATAATGTATTTTATTTATTAGTTTATATTTCGTAAGATAAATAAAGTGCTGTGAGTAAGTTTCTTGTTTTCATAGTTTTAACTGTTAATTACATCGTAATTTTTGTGATAGATCCTGTTTAATATCGTTTGATTGAATCTATTTCTACCAATTATTTCGACGTAAGAGTGTGCATTGAATTTCGTTCAGTTTCAATAACTTACGCACACATTTTTAGTTTTCATTTATTTAGATCTAGAGCATTGTTTAAGTTACTTTTTCAGACATGATATGGAAGAATGTCGAGAACGGCATTGTAAAACAATGGCGAGTTGGATTGACGGTCATACTGATTGTATGTCCATTGTCAGTGATTCCGAAATTTATTACAAAATCCGTAAAATATTGTCAAAAATTCGTCACTTAGGATCGCAAACACATCTGAACTCTGTAAAACTTTTATGGCGGCTAATATTCCATTAAATAAACTTAGCAATCCCACTTTAAAAATATTTCTGAAAAAATATACTGGTCGAAATGTCCCTGATGAATCAACTTTACGCAAATATTATGTTTCTAGGTGCTATACGAGAACAGTAGAACGTATTAGAAGCCATCTTTTAAATCAATACATATGGATAAGCGCCGACGAAACGGTGGATATGTTAGGACGCTGTGTGGTAAATGTTGTAGCTGGTGTACTACATCCAACTATTCCCTATAACTCATATGTAATAGCAACAAGTGTTATAAATAGAGTTGATGCAGAAACAGTTGCTGAAACCATTAAGGAGAATATGCAAAAAATGCTTCATTCGGACGCCACGTACAAAGAAAAAATACTTTTATTTGTCAGTGATAGTGCTGCGTATATGTTAAAAACAGGCAGACTATTGAAGAAAACATATCCTAATATGCTGCATATTACTTGTGTAGCACATGCTCTCCACAGAATCTGTGAATATATCAGAGACACTTTTCCGGAAGTTGATAGACTTGTATCAGATTTTAAAAAAGTTTTCAGAAAAGCACCATTGGGAGTAGCTCTTTTCAGGGAAAAATTTCCATCTCTGTCACTGCCTCCCACTCCAGTAATAACTAGATGGGGAACATGGCTGGAAGCTTCTAGTTATTATGCTGAGAATTTCGATAGTCTAAAACATTTCGTAACACTGCTAAAGGAGAATGCTAGAAGTATTGGTGAGTGCAAGGAGCTCACACAAATCCCAAATTTAAAAAATCAGTTGTACTTTCTTCACGAACACTTTGGAAAATTGCCAAAACTAATCACTTATTTTGAAAATCGAAATCTCAAATTAAATGACGGATTAACCACATTAGATGTGGCTGTTAATAATTTGAAAAGTATTCCAAGTGACTTCGGATGTGGCCTTCGGCAAAAGTTTAAAGCAATTCTTAATAGAAATCCAGATTTAATTACATTGCAGCTATTATGTATGGAGACAATTCCACAAAACCTAACGACTACATATGAAGAAATAAAAGAATATTTCCAGTATGCACCTATAACCAGTTGCGATGTAGAAAGGACGTTTTCTATTTATAAGGATGTACTTAATTCAAAGAGAACAAAATTGACAGAAGAAAACCTTGAGAAACTATTGCTAGTCAATATTAATACTCCTTTACTCAACTTGAACGACAAAATGAACAAATAAAAATGTTCCAATTATAGAAATAAAATTAAAAACTTTAAAAATACAACTTTTCAACAAATAAATATGTATTTTGTAATTTTATAGATCACCACCCGTTTGTTTTCCAATTATATAAATAAAATTAAAAACTTTATAAATACAACTTTTCAACAAATAAATATGTATTTCGTAATTTTATAGATCACCACCCGTTCGTTTTCCATTTATATAAATAAAATTAAATATTTTAGAAATACAGCCTTTCGCCAGTACTGCACTGGGTGGTAAGCGTGTCCGTTCTCTAGTAATTACGTTGTATTTTTGAAATGAATTTAATCGTTTAAATAAGGCAAACCAAATGAAAAAGAAATAATCAATGATGCTTTTAAATTGATTTACAAAATTGATGGTATGAATAGAATTACGTAGTAAAGAAAAATTTAATATGTATAGAGAAAGTCTAAATTTGAATATTTCAATAACGAATAAATAGATTGAACAGAGTTATTAGCAAAATTATGAATTTGAACTGGTAAGCGTAGCGTTTACAAAAAAAAAATAACTGAAAATGATTTAGGGAAATAAAATAATGATAAATAAATTAAAAAAAAACAGAAAACTCTTAGCTCGATTGTCCGTCGTCTGTAGTGGGTAACTTAGTCGTAATTGTCGATGTCTAATTTTCCTTTGATACTAATGGATCGGAAAACTTCTACAGCAGGCCGTGGAAAAAAGAACCGTAGATATTTCAAAGAACTGCGGGACTTCAGTCGCCCATCAAAAGAAACACCTGTTTTAAAGATGCAAATAAACTAATAAAAATTAAAGAAATAAATTAATTTCAAAATTACGTACCAGAACAATTCTCGTGTTTTTTTTTTATACACAACTATAGGTCGTTTATGGAAACGAATTCCGCCCGCTACACCGTAAAAATCCCCTGTTCGTGTAAATTGGTACTTCCAAAAAACAAATATGTGTTTTTTTAACAAATCCCTGATGCAGGAATACTCGGAACAAAGAAAAAAACGTTGTAAGGAAAAGATTGATTATGCCTTTTAATAAAGAACACGTGGTGTAGGAAGAGGGGGAATCCGATCCATGGTATCACAACTCAGATATATCGATGTCTAGCTTACATCTGCGCGATCGAATCTTCGCTATCGACAATCAGAGTGGGGAAAGTAACGAAGAAAGTTAATATGCAATCATACCTACAGATATATGAACTTAAGTATATGAACGTTTCAAAATTAATATAACAGAATAAAATAAAGGAAGACGCTAATTTGTGACAAATAAATATTGAATCGATTCTGCCTTTACTTGATGTAAATCCATATCAAATGATAAAAACACACACAATGTTGTATTAGATTTACACTTTATTTACACAAATAAATACGTGTGTACGAACACGTAACATCTTCCATTATGAAGTAATTTATTTTATTATGTTTGCAGTTCTCAAGAAAAAAATAGGTCGCTTCAAATACATAGTTTAATTTCCAACATGAATAAAATCTCCCTTAAAGCGTCTATAAGAGTTCAGTTCTATAAAGAAAACGTACCAAAACTCCTCTTCCACCTCAACTTGTTATTACAAGATGGGGCACTTGGTTAAGGCGTTTTTTTATTTCAAGAACTTCTGTCAACTAAAAGAATTAATTTCAGTATTGTCTGACGAATCTTCACAATCTCTCACTGATGTTAAGCAATTATTCGAAAGCAAAGAAATAGAACAACTTTCGTTTATAAAAACCAATGTTTCTAAAACAATAACACCAATGAAGGAATCTAATTTGCCATTAACCCGAAGTGTAGAACTAGTAAAACAATCTGAGGCAGCTTTTCAAAATGTCGCAGACAAAATGGAGGACAAAATTTTTCAAAAATTCAAAAATGTGATGGAAAAAATTGTAGATTTCGGTTTCTTAGCTAAGTAGCTAATATTTCAGAGAGAGAATTTACTGAATTCATTGATTTGGGTCCTGTAATATTAAGCGATTTTAAAAACGCCCCTATTTCATTGGTTGATGTGGAACGGAGTTTTTCTGTTTATAAATTTTTATAATCAGATAGGACACAATTTTTTTTTTAATTGACAACTTCGAGAAACATTTAGTGGTTTACTGTTTTTACAATTAACCACAACCTGCTTTGTGCAATAAATATTTAGGTTTAGTTCAGTATGTAGAAAAATTAAAATGTCTGTTATTTTTAAGTAAATAACTAAACTTATGTATTTTAAGTAAAGACGGCAGACTATGTGCCCGAACAGTAGCGTGATGTGGAGGGATCGAGTAGAGGCGTACGACGATCAATTCAGTTGCCGTTGAGACGTTGTAAGCGATACATTGTTAACACAATCGTGTTGAAAATGTCGGGAGTGCGTAGAAACAATGCATCGACTCGGTTGCATGCTAACGTAGTAAAGAAATTTTTACTTACATCGGTTTCGCGATTTAATATATGACGGTACCGTAGTGAAATGTTTAGTTTGTGAAACAACTTTATTAACTTGGAAAGCAAGTCAGTGCCAAAGACATATAAATAGTGACAAACATAAATCGAATAATACTGGACGCAGATCATATAATAAATTTGTGTGTGATTTAACAATGATGTTAATTGCGACCAATATACCAATGCAGAAAGTGGAACACCCAATGTTTCGTCAGTTTTGGAAGAAATACAATCCTACGCGGAAATTACCAGCAAGAAGTACGCTACGGAATTACGTACCGTCAGTGCGTGAGAGAATTGTAAATTGTACGAGAAATACGGTAAAAAAAATTCCTGTGGTTAACAATACACGAAACTACAGATATTAAAAAACAGTCCATCCTAGCCATTCTAGTACGGACGCTGACTCCGCAAGGACCTTCTCCTCCTTATTTACTAACCTGTAAACGAATGCAAGGGTGTACTGCCAGAGCGATATATGATGTATTAATCGAAACACTACACAAATTTGAGATTTTACCGAAGCAAGTGTTAATGTTAGTTACCGATGCTGCCAAGGTTATGTGTTCCACGGCAAACTTACTCAAAACGATTCAACCAAACCTGCTGCATGTCACATGTTTGCTTCACGCTTTACACCTTGTAACAAACACTATACATACAACTTATCCTGATGTGGATCAACTGATAGGACAAACGAAAGCGGTTTTTCTTAAATCTCCGAAACGGATTCGGCTATTTCATTCGCTGTGTCCTGATATACTCGAGCCGCCGCAACCAATTCTTATACGATGGGGTACTTGGTTAGAACCAGCATTTTATTATTATAAACATTTTGAAAAAATTAAATCAGTGATTTTACAACTAGATGCCAAAGAAGCAGCTGCAATACGGCTCAGCCAGGTTCAATTTAACAATCCTCAAGTTGCAGCAAATTTAAAAATTATTTACGACAGTTACGTTCCAATACTGGACGCAATAAAAAATTTACAGAACACTGCGCTGTCCTTATCGGACTCATTAGCAATTATTGACCACGTAAAACTAGTGCTGCATATCCTTGAAGATGAAAAAAGTGATTGTGTCCGTGAAAAATTTAACAGTGTATTAGATAAAAATGTAGATTTTACAAAATTAGGGCAACTTTTTACCAATACTGAAGATCCGTTGTACAGATACAAAGAGCGCTTTAACTATGCAAATATAACATCTCTCAACGTCGAACAATCCTTCTCTGTATATAAACATATATATATATACGTCCCTACGTACGAACCTTTCCGAGACTAATACAGAAACATATATTATGATGCAGTTTTTTCAGCAATGTAAACATATTGGGTAAGTTATTTATGTTTTTTCTTAACGTTTTGTATAGGGATTCGATATATTTATTTTTAAGTAAGCGCACTGTTATTCTGCTAAACTCTCCACGCAACGCCACTGCTGGGGCACATAGTCTGCCGTCTTTAATTATAAGTACTTTTTTTATTTACATATTTTCAACATTTTTCTATATATTTTGACTAAATGATTTGCATATTTATGCGTATATTTTTAGGTTTTCCATTTGCATATTGCATATTTGGGTTTCCCTAGTTATAACACCATCTAACGGACATCGTAAACTATAGGTATGTACTGATGCTGACTTTAATATGACAATGTTGTGAATTCCTTTGCAGCACATTAATAAATATACATAAATACATATATACATATGTAAAACTTCAAGTATAACACGTACCAAAAATAATTATTATGTTATGGTGTCTTCTGGTACTCAAACTCGCGCAACGCAGGCCCACCAGCTTTTGTTTGTTTATTTGTCCAAAAAGATTAGCATACTCGATTAACTGGACAAACAACATCTTCAAAGCGAGCAGATCTCACTAAAGCGATATATCACAAACAAAATCTTACGTAACGCGTCAGTAATTCGTTATAATTACTTCCATTTGACACACGTACGAACGGTAAGGTAGGCTCCGTATACATATACTTAAACGTTTACACGCAGACAAGTCCTTTAGATCACTTTAGATATAAAGTAAACCTTCAGCTTTATTATTAGGTTATGAAGGATACGTATATTATTAAAACGTAGCTTCGCTTTTGGCTATGGAAATATAAATAAAAAAAGACTTGTCCTTCTGTAGAGATAAACTGAAAATCGTCATGAGCCCACGCGGTTTTGATTTTTATGTATTGAATTTACATGCGGACAAACATGATGATGTCCTTGACTTTGTGTATTGACCCGCAAAAATTTTTAGTATTTGCACGCCACCATTGATTCGATTTACCATTCACGTGTGGGAAAACGTATTAACTTCGATAGGAATACCGAAACAATGGCTTTTTAGCATAAAAGAGTAATTATTTACTGGTACCTGCTGGCTGGAAATTAATACGTAAACAATTCAAGCACGACCATTCCGATTTTATCGATGCAAAATTCAATGCATTATTACAATAAATGCTATGCAGGAATTGGATATTATACATACATAGATAGCTACATATCGTCTGCAATTCAAGTTCAATGTTAAAGTTATTTGTATATTTGTGCTTCATCAATACCAATGATTAGGGTTGGGATAATTATGCACTAAAAATCTTCAAAATATGTACCAAACACATTCAAAATATGCACTAAAAATCGACTTTAAAAAAATAAAAACTAAATTTTATTTTTCGTCAAAACACAAAAAATTTTTTAGAATCAAAATTACTGGAATTATAGAAACAAATTATAATTACATTTAACTACAACGTGACGTAAGAAATTTTCAAAAATAAATTTACAGCTATTATCGGCTAGAATATTGCACTATGAAAAAACTCTCTCGACATCGCATATTTTATTTACAATTCAAAATAGCGAACCAACATAGAATCACCCAAAGAGTATTAGGCGGGCGACACTTCTTGTGTTATATTGTAAAACTTCAGACATTAATAAGCAAAGCAAAATTAAAACATAATTAAATATGGTAAATTCTGTGTGAAAATAAAATATACGTACATGCCACAGTACAGAACCAATACACCTTGATAAATAACTAGCTGACCCGGCGAACTTCGTACCGCCTAACAATCAATAAATATCGTGTTAATTTTTAGCTAAACTTAATGTAGGATTTTATTAACGTAATAAAATGAATACAAAAAATTTATTAAGTTCAATAGTTTATTAGGATAATATATACAGGGTTAGTTAAAAGTATGGAGACGGCGATTTATTGTCGTTAATATTCATTTTGGGGAATTATGTTCAATATAAAAGTTTGTTAAGATATTGTGATCTACATTTGAGAATATTTGAAATTTTTTTCTTCAATTGTTTTTTAGATACGCCTGTCCGCGCATTTTTTTTTTTAATGGGAACTGGTAAATTTTGCTCTACCATTCGATAGAGAATTTCTTCAATTATTATATTACGATCATGGTTTTTTAATAAAAGTAATTTTGTTATCTTTAGTGTATCCTTTTTTAGTAGTATTTTAGTTTTAATATTAAGTAAAGAGGATTTTACAAAGGTATTTTTAATAATATAAAATATTATTAAAAATCTGGTGTGAAGAACACAAATGCAGGTTCACTATTAATATTTTCTGTGAATGTGTCCGAATATATCCTATCCCCAGAGACGTAGATACGTATTTCGCTTTTCTACAAGCTCATCGGTACGCCCCTGCTGGAGAAAGGATATTTCCAGACACCTTTCTCCAGCAGGGGCGTACCGATGAGCTTGTAGAAAAGCGAAATACGTATCTACGTCTCTGGGGATAGGATATATTCGGACACGTTCACAGAAAATATTAATAGTGAACCTGCATTTGTGTTCTTCACACCAGATTTTTAATAATATTTTATATTATTAAAAATACCTTTGTATTATACAAAACTGGTGGGGTTATCCTACTCATGTATGTTTCAATTATTCTGAAAAGAGGATTTTGCTAACTAAAATCCTGAAATATCCTATCTTAAGGTAACCCTGGCCAATTTTTCTTTCATCTCGAAGAATTTTCTTTCTGTTTCACCGTCTTTAGGTTTAAAAATTTTATAGAGGCTGGCCCAAAATGACCGAAGGGGTTTTAATTCCTTATAACTTTTTTATTATAATTTTTTTTTTGTTTTCAGTATTTTGTAAAGAAGACTTGGCGAATTTAAAATGGAACAGTACACAATTGAACAACATGCCAAAATCGTTGAACTTTATTTCTCAAATCAACGATCCATTGTTTTGACTCAGCGTGCATATCGTCGATATTTTAATGTGCGGGTTGGACCCTCAGAGTCAACAATAAACCGTCTGGTTGCAAATTTTCGAGAACAAGGGCAGTAAGGAACCTTCCTGGTGCCGGCAGGCGACGAACGGTGCACACGGATGACAATATTGAACGGGTACAGGAGAGTATTCGGGAAGATGGAGAAACATCAACCAGGAGACGTTCGACACAACTTGGCCTCTCAAGAGGGTCGCTGCAGAGAATTTTGTATACAATAAGAATGTTTCCATACAAAATTAACCTTGTCCAACAATTGAAACCGACAGATTACCAGCAACGACTTGATTATGCAATTTATTTTCGTCAAAAAGCAGAAGAAAATCATGATTTTATTCATAATTTAATTATGAGCGACGAAGCACATTTCCAATTAAATGGGTTCGTTAATAGGCAAAACTGCAGGATATGGGCTACGGAAAATCCAAGAGTAGTTCAACAGCGAGAATTACACCCACTTAAGTGTACCGTTTGGTGCGGTGTTTCGTCGGAAAGGATGATTGGCCCATATTTTTTTGAAAATGAACACGGTGTCGCCGTTTCCATCACTGGTGTTAGATATCGGACAATGTTGGAAAATTTTTTAAGGCCAGCCGTGGAAAACCATCCGCAAGTATGGTTCCAACAGGATGGAGCCACAGCGTACACTGCGAGGGACACAATGGCTCTTTTACGCGACATCTTTGGTGAACGAATTATTTCCCGTACAAGCGATTTTAATTGGCCTCCGCGTTCACCGGATTTAACCGCTTCAGACTGTTTCCTTTGGAGTTATTTGAAAGGAAAAGTCTATATTAATAAGCCTCGAACCATACAGCAATTAAAAAGTAATATACGCGACGAAATCAACAACATAACACTTGAAGTTTTGCGAAAGGTTATGGAAAATGTTTTGGAAAGAGCACGAATATGCGAAGCAGAAAATGGCCACCACTTGCGAGATATAATTTTTCATAATTAAATTAAAAATATTCTCCATTAATATACTGTATTTAAAATTTAAAAAAATTAATAATTATGTCTTAAATAAGAAGTTATAATGAACTCAAACCCTTTCGGTCATTTTGGGCCACCTGTAATGGACTTTTTTATTATCCATAATATGTCAATACATTTGCCTAACTCTTTATAATTGTCTCAATAAACTATCGTCAACTCTTTCCCATCTTACATAAATTATTTATTTATGTACAAAAGAACTTAATTTTAATGTCTGTGTTAACTAATTTAAATATATGTTTATTAAAAATACACTTAGTTTAGGAATTTTAAATGTTACCTATAGGGTGAATCTATTCTGTGGGAATCTATGCTTAGATCTTTATTCATGCATTTGAATATATATTACAAACTAAAGATATAGAAGACAACTCTATTTAAAAAATCAACCATTTAATTTAACGAGTTTACAAAGTATTAAATTGAGGCTTTTCATGATTGGTTATGGCATCTTTTAATCCAGCTTATTTATTCGAATCATTAATTTTTATAACAGCCCATTTACTATGTAAATTTATTTGCAATCTTCAACAACATTAGTAACCGCAGTCCGAGGAGCATTCATTGAAGAAGCAACTGCTTAAAGAGAACGATTCTCATTTCTGAGAACATTTGTGGAATTTCTCGTCTTCTTCTATTTCTCCGTCTTCTGTTTTCGTTATCCTCATTCCCTTTTCTTTTGTTTAAAAATAATTATAAATATAACCGGTGCGGTAAAGATACTACGTAAAAAAACAAAGACAGGAAGCTATAGACGAGAAGGATAGACATTGGGTTAGCGGAGCGGATGGTGTGGTGGATGCCTGATCCGATGTTGAGAGAAGACATGCATGAGACAAGAAACAATTCTATAATTGTTGGCAAGCTGAGGGAAACATGTGAGACCTCCCAGTCAACACACCGCTAACTAATATCTAATCAGCGGCATTTCAACGTAAAAACGATCTCGAACTTCGCGGACAGCCAGCGGAGAAAACCTAAATTACCCATAACCGTTCCAATTTTTCGAAATTCATATCACGCCGACGAATAATTAAATCAATTAGGCTCGACGACCTTGCCAATAAATGGAATTCTCTATGTTCTTTCTTGTAGCGCGTCGTCCTCTATCCTTTTTAAAACTCCATTACGGAGGTTGCTCCGATTTGGATGACGGCGACAGCGTATATAAAAGAAGAAGAGAATGATGAAAATATCGACAGAACATTTGTACGTACCGACATTGATAATTAAAGATATACGATTAATCGTTTTTGTTACTAGTGTGTGTATATGTGTGCGAAGAAAATGTAATAAGAAAATAAATACCAGACATTATTTAATTTTACTCTCTTTTAGAGATTTCTTTTATTTTATTAACTTATTAATTACTACTTAAAATATCTTCCAAATGCTTACTTTTAAAAGAGAAATATGTTACGAGGGCAGGTTGATTATTCGCTCGACCGTAAACAAAGGAATACTCAAAAAGGTTTAAGTATATCAATACGTTATGCACGTATTAGGCATTTGTTACAAATGAAACAGACATGCGATATACATATCCATGCCATCTTCAGTTGTCCATTGAAAGGATACAACGTCGTTTTTTAAAGTATCATTTTAAATTGATGGCATCTATCCCGAGCGAAATACGGACTACAATTTACTACTTAGAAGACATGGTTTACAATCATTAAGCCATCGCCGAGATACTCTGGCAGCGAGATTTGTGTGGAAGATTGTTCGTGGTACCATTGATTGACCTCATTTACTTTCCTTTATCAACTTTCATGGTTGGGTTGGCCACTAGGACCAACTTGTTGCAGGTATCTCCACTCATGACCATGTGCCGAATTGCTGAGGTGTGTTATGAAGACATTTTTATCTATTATCATCTCTGTCTTGTCCACTACTTGCCTATATAGATAATTTGAAAATATATTCCTCCATTAAAACATAGGACGACGTGTTGCATTTGCAGGGGAATTCGAACATTCTCTTCCAATGGTGCTCTACTTGTAAATTAAGATTGAACATCAACAAATGCTGCTACGTTTCTTGCACAAAAAAAGTTAATTTTATTAACTCCAGTTATTTTGTAACAATATTTTGTACAATTCTTAATAAGGTTGATAATATAAAGGACCTTGGCGTTTTGTTCGACTCTCGTTTAATTTGTGTGCAACACATATCAATAACACGTGTGTCGCTGCTTCAAAAACATTAGGTTTTGTTTTGCGTACCTGCAAACTCTTCTCTTCTATACCTTTGTTTAGAACTATGTATTATAGTTTTGTCCTTAGTAAGTTAGAGTATGATTCTCCTGTTTGTTCGCCTCATTCTATTGATGCCATCTATTGATGGCAATGAAACTCCATCTTGGCTTAATTCTGGATGCCAACTTGGGTAAGCAATTTATACAATCTTCTTGTTGCAAAGGTTTTAGTTGCAACATTTGTGTTCCGTTCCTTATATTTTTTTCTTTTCTTAAATTTTAACAGAGAAGTTCGCAAGGGCTATAGATATATACTAAGAATAATTTATCAATTTATTTATCAATCCATTGAAATTTCCGTGCCACATATAGAGGAATTTCAACATGAGGTAGCATTTTTTCTGTACCGCACATGCTTTGATAAAAAAGGTAGTTATTCTCTTTGCTTATAATATTGAAGACTACGATAACATTATTCGTCGTCTCTCCTAAGTAAAAACATGTCTACCATTTTGTATATAAAATATATATAAATTTGATTAATTAATTCTTTCTGTATTCAAATACTTAATTGTTAAGTACATATTTTTTTGTCTAAGTCAGACAATTGAAGTCATAGTTAGAGGCTGTTCGATCACATCATGATTACCTTAAAAGCCTGTTAAATTTGGTAATTGTCATTTACTTATTACATTTTTTTATATATCATTTAGAAACATTCAATATGATGATTTAAATTTCAGAATGTCAAGAACATAATTACAGATTTGCTTTGTGCCATTTTCTTTGTGAAAAGCATTCAACTGATCCATTATTTAATTTTTTTCTGGTTACATAATTAATATTTTCTGCATATACAATGTGGACAAAACTGAATAGATTTATTTTGTACAATTATTCTTAATTTGAAATTTTCGCTATTAAACATTTAATAGTGTCTTATATAATAATTATTGCATATATAGTGTGTACCAATCTCGATGTGAGATTTATCCAAGATCTGAGATAAATTATTTATGCAATTTTAGATTAATATTCTTATTTAATTTAATAGCTTAATTGGTCAAATCATTTCAATACGTTGACCTTATTTTTTATATAAATCTCTTGAATTATTTTTAGAATTTATCTAAAACGCATGATTTATGTGCGTATATTTTAATTTCACATATTATTCAATTATTGTCTACACTTTAGTTCATTATTTCATTTACTATACTGGGTGACTCTTTTACTCATGACCAGGCATTATGTACTTGTTTTATTGAGAATTAATATCACTATATTAATGAAATTATCTAATCGGTCAATATTATATATAAAGTTTTTTTTGTATTCCATTCATTAAATTTTGCTGTGATACTTTTACTATTTTATTGTTGCGCATAAGCAAAGTTGGCGTAACAAGTATTTTGCCATTCTGGTGTAACATTTATTTCCTTCTGTTTGTTGTTGCTGGGTTATTAATAAATCCTCTATTGTTATTGTTTTACATTTGATGTTTTATTAGTATAATAATAGAGAGACACATAGATACTTATGATTTAGGCTACAGAATTTAAACATGGTGGCGTAAGAACTCTTCCACAACTCGCTTCTAAAACTGAGGTGATTTCTTTAGCCTAAGATCCCCGGGCCAATCATGTTATTGCATGTACGTAGGCGCATATAACAAAGTCTACTACTTAAGTAAGACTGTAGGAGAAGAAGAAGTAGGGAAACGCAGACAATTTCGTAGGTAAAATTCCATGGTCAATCACATCAAACTTAAGTCCGTATATATCAACTTGACCACGTGTATCGAGATGGTCACTAATATACTGACAAATAGTCACAAGATTCGTCACTGTTGATCTTCCCGCATGAAACCGTGTTGAAATGGAGAAATATAGGATTTAGTGTTATGGTACAAACAGGATGTTGTAGATATATTAAAATAGATATAAGAACAGACGCAAGAACGAACACATGTATGTAATTTTTGAAGCGGGGTAAGTGACCTACATTTAAGACCCATAAAACTCAGTGTATACCTGGACGTCTTGTAAAGTATTTCGCGATTTTTGCGTTAGCTTCACTATGCCACATGTTGAACACAGATTATTATTTTCGCCTATTGAGGATAACAACTTAGTTGTCGAAATACGTATTTACGATAAAATGTGGTAAGGGATTTTATACCTTTGTTTAAGTTTTTACTAGCCACTAAGACACGCTTTTCACTTCAGAGGAACACTCGATTACACCACCACCTGCACTTAAACAGGAAGTGCGAAATTAAATACTAAATCGGGAATTTAACGAGAATAGAAAAATTTATTTCTTTGTTATCCAACAGCGAACCACAAACTGCGAAAATAAATTATTATTTGTATGTGCATGTGAGTGTGCATGTGTATATCTGTCGCGCCAATTAAAGAGGAATGCAGCGGAATTTATTTGTTGTATATGTGAATTTGCTCATTTTGAAGAAATTTTATTACGTAACTTATTCATCCGGTTTCTCTTAGCTATGAATTACCTGCGCGAAAAATATATGAATTACTCTAGCAATAAATTATACAGTGTCTCAACAGGAAAATGTGTTGTTAATTTTTGTCAAACGATATTATGCAAGAGCATGGGAACATTAATCACGAGCAACCAATTTCAAGGTGTATTTAAAATGTTGTTATGTTAATAAATAAAAAGGTAGTTGGATATGAATTAAAATTATTGGTGCGTGACCATAATAATATATTCGTATGTGAGAATATTATGACCCGAAGATATGAATGAGATAGTTTAATGATTGTTGTGATGTAGACTGATAAATTGTTTTAAAAATTGCCTAGGTATTTAAATAATTTAATACGAGCTACGACAATATAATTCCCGGAATGGACGCGTAACATTACTCGTGAGATAAATATTGAGTGAGCCACAAAAAAAGTTTTCAGAGTATGCCATGGATTAAATCAGTTATGTCTTAGATTGATTAAGTGATTTAACTTACATGTCGTACTACTAGTAATGAGTTAAATCGTTAAATAAAAGTTTCCAGGTGACATTCATTAAGCCAACCTAATATTTAAGTCTATGGAAAAATTTAATTACAGGGAAAAGATGATTATTTGAAAGTTTTGGTTGTTTAAATGTATAATAATAATAATAATAAACCGGCACAGGGTAGCCTAGAGCTAGGTTACTGAGGACTAGCGACCCCACGGTTTCCTGAGCTAACCGTTGGGTTGGGATAGCAGCCCCAATCAGGTACACTTGCTCCAAACACTGGAAGAAAGAGATACTGTGGTGGGTCGGAGGAGCAGGATGCAGGTAGGAACCGTCGTGATGATTAACAAGCAAGGACTGAAACAGCGAACTGGACACCAAACACAAATATGGCATGCTTCAGTAGAAACAAAGGACTCAGGCGAGGATGTTGTTGAGATACATTAATTTCAACCCACTTCGTCAACATAACAACAACTAAAGCGCCGGACCCTCTGGGCCGAGTAAATGAAACCCCCCCTACATGGGGGAGGTGTTATTATCTGCTTACTATGAATGAAGCATGCCACATGTAGTAGAGCCGCATAGATAGCTTACGGAAAAATACCTGGAAATAAGAAATAAGAAATAATAAACAACAATAATAATAATATTATGACAGTTATGCCAGCCATCTTGTTCTCACGAACCGATGGGTTAACACACTGGCAACCAAGGACAAATTGAATGTTCTTGTGAATGGAGGAAATAATAATAATAATAATAATAATAATAATAATAATAATAATAATAATAATAGTAATAATAATAAAAATAAAAACCGGCACAACACTGGAGGAGCTCCACAGTTTAATATATACAGGTGCATGTACGGTTTTGATATTAAATGATCAAAATATAGACCCCGTAGATATGCGATTCGATAGTAGAAATAGAACTCCTTGTTGGGAAATACGATTGACATTTAAATTAGAAAATCTGAGACGGAAATTGGAATATTAACTCAAAGCTTAAAGGACAATGCTAGCGCGAGGGTTAAGAGAGATGCAGAGGTTATAGTGAGCCGTTATGTTTCACCTGAAAACTCCAATGCTGTAGAAATTTTGGATTTATTAAAGCAGAAATTAGCGGCATATGCAAAGAGGTTGAAACGATATAAAATCAGTAATACCCGAAGGCAGCAAAATAAACAATTCGCTAGAAATCAAAAATTATTCTATCGTGGCTTGAGTGATGCAAATCCTGGACAACAGATTCAGTTACCAACGAAAGACAAAATATCAGATTATTGGTCTGGAATATGAAATACGCCGGTGCAACATATAAATGCAAAATGGCTGGCGGATGAAAGAAAGAAGGTAAGTAACGTTAGAACAATGCTAAATTGGCGGATTGATTTAGAGGATGTGAAAAGAGCAATCCAAAAAGCATTGAATTGGAAAGCATCTGGACCAGATAAAATACAAAATTTCTGGTTAAAAAATTTTACATCGACGCACCTACAACTTGCTAAGTGCTTCCAATTACTGCTAGAACAACCAACCGAACTACTAGAATTCATGACCGAGGGAAACACCTTCTTAATTCCGAAATCTAATGCATCTGCGGAAGATCCCTCTAAATATAGACCAATTACATGTCTTCCTACATTATACAAGATGTTCACCTCGATTATATCTGAAAAGATATATGCCCATTTGGAGAATAACAACCTTTTAGAAGAGGAACAGAAAGGATGTAGAAAAGGATCAAGAGGTTGCAAAGAGCAGCTCCTGATTGACTCAGTTGTGATGAAGAACGTGGTAAAAGCAAAAGAAAATCTCCACATGGCATATATAGACTATCACAATCAGATCTATATATCAGAAAGCGTTTGATAGTGTACCTCACTCGTGGTTGGTAGAGATTCTTAGGTTATATAGAATTGAGGAGCACCATATTAACTTTCTTAGCTACGCCATGACTAAAAATGGAAGACAAGTTTGTTAAGGAAAACCCCTACAGAAAGTATTGATGCAGGTAAGATCAGTATTAAAAGAGGCATATTTCAGGGAGACGCTTTGAGTCCACTGTGGTTTTGTTTAGGCTTGAAACCGTTAACAACTTTGTTAAATTCCCTAAATAAGGAATGTAATTTACTACAACCTGTCGTACAAATTAGTCACCTTTGGTACATGGATGATCCCAAATTGTATGCTAGGAAAAAGAATCATCTTCGCGATCTCCTAAACTGTGTTGGCCGTTATAGTAGAGATATCCAATTGAAATTTGGATTGGAAAAATGCAAAAGAAGTTGCATGGAAAAGGGACAATGGGTTGAACAGCGTGGGTTCGAAGTGGAAGGCGGACAAGGACTAGTTATTGGAATGGAGAGCAACGACTATTATAAGTATCTTGGTTATTTGCAGGCTAGAGGAATAGAACACAATATTGCAAAAGAATCAGCGAAAGATCAGTATTTCTCTAGGCTGCGATCGTTGTTGAAAACCAGATTGTCGGCAAGAAATATGTCCAAGGCAATAAACAGCTTTGCAACTTCCGTATTTACTTATGGATTTGGAATAATTAACTGGACTGATACTGAACTTGAAGCAATAGACATCAAGACAAGAGTAGAAGCCAGAAAATTTAGAATTCATCACCCACGTAGTGCGATCGAAAGGTTCCACCTACCAAGAAGAGAAGGAAGTAGAGGAATACCGAGTGCTTATTGCAGGCATTACACACAGGTAAATAATTTACGAGCGTACTTTCTGCAAAAGTCGAAAGAAAGTAGATTGCATAATGCGATTGCTCAAATGGACAATTTTACGCCACTCAAACTGGCTAACGATGAATTCAATCCATCCACGAGAATCTTAAGTATATCCCAACAGAAAGAGAGATAAAAAAATAAATCTTTGCATGGCAAGTATCTGTTAACAATCGGATCTGAAAATTTTGACACCTCAGCGTCGCAGGCATGGCTGTATACTGGTAACCTGTTTGCAGAAACAGAGGGATTCATAGCCACCATCCAAGATCAAGTAATTCCAACGCGTTCCTATAGGAAAAAAATTCTTAAGGAAAATTTATCTGACATTAAATGTCGTGTATGCACAGATAAGGAAGAAACAGTTGATCATTTGATGGCAGGATGCTCTGTACTTGCCCTCAAACAATACCTCGAGAGGCACAACAGGGTTGCGAAAATAATATATCAGCTGCTCAGACAGAAGCACTTGTCGTATTCTGAAAATGTCCCGTATTATGAATATGAAGCACCTTAAGTTTGCGAGGACGAAAATTCTCGATTATATTGGAATCGCCAAATAATCACGGATAAAACAATTCCCAACAATATTCCAGATATAGTACTGACACTGAAGAACGACAAGATAACGTACATCATTGACATTGCTGTTCCGTTGGCAAAAAACACTGCAAGGAACTATAGTGAGAAGGTAAATAAATATTTACCTCTCAGCGACGAAATCAAGAGTATGTGGAAGATGGACAAGGTCCTAATAGTCCCAATTGTGATTGGCGCAACGGGAGAAATCCCACATAAATTACACAAGTCCATAAATGTTTCTCTACCAGATCTCTACCAGAAACTTTATTTAAAAATGCAAAAAAGTGTCTTGTTAGACACGGCTGCAATAATACGTCGTGTGCTAAACTGATGTTGGAGCGCGCGAACGTGGGCAACGTGGCCGGGAGGCGAAATGACGGAACGGGTGGGGTGCTGATGTGGTCCTCTACTGGGTGGTAGCCTAGCATATGCGCTACCAAACTCTAGGGGGGTCTGCCCGATGGGCGGACAGGTGCCATTCCGCCTTTCGAGCAGGGGAGAGAGGAACCAAGCTACGCGGCGCAAAACACGGCGCCGCGCAATGCACACCACTAGGACCGATCCTGGGCGGCAACCTGGCTAGGCTGCCGTGAACAACACACACACGCTCGACGTGTGTGCAGTGCCCACGCAATGGCGGCAAACGTTAAGATGGCACAAAGTGTGACCGTCGTCGACAAAAGTAGCCGCTAAGAGTGTTCCATTGGTTGGCGATGAGCAACCCCGTGCAGGATGCGCTTCGCGGGTCTGGGCCTTGCCTCGATGGGGCGGGGGTCAGGCCGTCGAAGTACTGCACGGAAAAGTAAAGAAGTTGCCGGGAAAGAGTTGGCGGCCCTGCGCAACGGCTGGTTCTCCGATCTCTCAAAATTAGCGCGACCGGACACTAAACACATGCACGAGCGCGCTAAAATACAACACCCCTGCACTTGCGCGCTCGCACAAACACAAAACCACACACCCAGAGCGAGAAGCAAGCTGCCAGCAGCGGACAACACATAAGTTCACACCCTGAAAGTACTGGTAAGTATCTACTATAATCAATATTGATATAAATATAAATGAATGATAGAGAACTATGCCACCCATCTTGTTCGAATGAACCGATGGGGTAAGATAATGGCAACCAAGAACGAATGGTTCTTGTGAGTGGAAGAGATAATAATAATAATATATTTTCCCCCAACAGATTTATCCAATTACAGGGCAACTAAATAGAAATTAAAAGTGATACATTGCTAACATGAAAAAAAAAGTACATTCTCTGTGCTTATATATAAAAAATGAAAACACTTCATATAATAGCCAAGTATTTCACAAATTACTCGTTAAAAAGAAGTGTCATCATATAGTTCATCGGCATTCACTAATGCATGCGTAAGGGGGGCTTCCATCATGATATTAGTTCTAGCACCAGCCACAGAGAATGTAGGAACGTTTCTTGACGAAAGACGCGACACATGAAAACTAACTCGAGAAAGCAACAGGGCGAATCAATCACGTTGCCGATAATTTTCCTCAAAAATGAAGCACTCATTAGCTCTCTACGCGCACTCAACGATTCTATTTTGTGTCGGTGCAAGAGAAGATTGTAGTCACTTTAAAAAACTTTGTCGGTATGTCGGATGTCGGTACTCAATAACTGCTTGATGTGCACTGCCGCTACAGTAGCCATACACAAAATGCATGTCCGCATACTCTTGGGAAAAAAATCGGAAAGGCATTTTGAATAAAGAAAACGTGTCCACTCACTAATAAGCTGTTGTATGAACTTAAACGTAATGTAATCTTTTATTAAAAAATGCAACGTTAACAGTGATCTGAACATTTGTTTATTGTATGATATTCATGTTTCAGCACTTACGAAATAAGTAAGAACCTTCTTTATCATAAATAAATTTCCAGTACTCTTTTTTGTAGATCTCCAAGAAATTACTGTAGGCACTACGACACGTGTTTATTTATTTTAGGATAACATTTTATTATGCGACGTTAACAATCACAGGCCTGTTATTGAATCGTATAACTTTTTTTAAATAAAATCAGTTTGTATTGACTTTAGGATTACATTTTTTTTTCATGATCTGACAATCACAATCATAGATCTGTAACTTTGAAACAAATAAAAATAGATATACAAATTTTGCGCTTTTGTTACTTGAAATGAAGTCTACTTTACACTCCTAAGATTTGAAAATAACGATACGGGACACTTGTATAGAAGTACAGTTTATTTAAAATAACTTAGTTTTGATTATAGTTATGTTTTTCCTCTTTATAAAATTTCTCTTACATATTTATTTATATCAATTTCATAACACATACCTCATATACAACGATACCTACCATGTACAAGGTAAAGTCGTAAATTCGTAAGTACGTATAATTAAAAAAAATATATCAGGTATTGTATATCATTAGACTATGTAAGCTAAAATAATCCAACCACAAGCTCATGTACAATATACCGAACACTCATATACAATACATACGCACTTCGTGTTGATTGGATCTTGCTAAAGTCGGTTTTGTCTTCAGTAAGTTAAAAAGACTGTAATTTTCTTATTACGCACCGGACTAAAAATTAATAACATATCTATATGCAATATAATATGTCGGATTACCAATTTTATTAGATCTTGGATGCCGGTAACTTTTGTAATTAATTTCTTCTTTCAAGAGTAATATTTATAATGAAAGCGAATAATTAGTTTGCATATTAATACGTATTTCTTCATGTAGACGACGTTGTAGTTATTCCTTTACATTAAAACATATGTAAGCAAGTGTAAATATAATCCACATATATTTCTCGGATAAATAACGTATACGTAGACACACATATATATATCTTAGCAATTAAACAGATACATAAATATTAAAATAGTGCAACTTACATACATGCAAATGTGTAATTGGATTTAGAACAAGACTTTATGATTGCTGTCTTGTGTTACTGTCTTGAATTTGTCCGGTGCAAATAAATTTAAACTAAGCGTTTTAAGTTTTTTAGACAAGATTGCTTGAATAAAAAAATTCTATTCTGTGATCTTAAATGTATCAATAACAATGACAAAATTTTTTCATACGTTAAGTGTGAATATAGGTGAAATTTCTAGAGAATTATAAATGAAAAATTAGTAATCAACAAAAACAAAACTTTAAAAACTGCTAGTTTAATGCTCTTTATATACAGGGTCATCGAAAAGGTGTCCGGGATTTAGAAGCGAAATAAAAATCTTATTATAAATGATAGAATATTTATTTGTATAGTTTATTTCAAATTATAAGAATATAACTTTGAACGGCTTTAACGCTTTTATTTCACCACCTGCGGCAATAACTACCTGGCCGCTCAATACGATTATCTTTTACGCAAACAAGCTGCTGAGGTCCGTAATGACAAAATTTAAGTAAATTCTAATTACTGCAATTTAGATGAAATAAAATTTAATAATAATATAAGTACCAACAGTTGTTAGTTTGAATATATAGTTAAATAGTCATTAAATTACAATTTTGATTAAATATGTGCTTATATTTATTAAACAAAATTTAAGTAAATATAGTTAGGAGAGTTGGCATATATTACATCTAATATTGAGTCTATTTATCATTTATTGTTACATTTGATTTTTCTCTCTTTACTTAACGAACATGTAGCGACTTTTGCTGAAAGTGTTAGTGATTATGATGTGGATAGTGATAATACTGTTGGAGCACGACAGAGAAAGCATATATCAGAAGATGCAATACAGATAATTTTCAATGTCTATCATACCCTGATGGAAGAAAATAACGAACTACAAACCCAGAACATTCAACGAACGTCCCAATTAACCAAGGTGCCTTTTGGAACAATATATAAAATAAGTAAGAATAACGCAGGGCCTCGAAAACAAAGAAGTGACAAAGGAGCACCGAGAAAAATTGAAGAGTATGAAATTGATACTATTAGGCAGCAAGTCTCCTTCTACAGAGGAAATGTTGTATCTACCCTTGACTGCATACATAAAAGAATCAGTGATTAGCCTATCAATATTCAGTATTCTAAAGCAACCTTGTGGCGGACGCTAAAGAAAGCTAGTTTTAAGTTTGGCACTATAGACAAACGTCGCACAATTATGGACAGCCCGAGGTTACAGAAACTTTGATATGAATACTTAACGGCAATTAGGAAGGTATAGACAGGAAGGACGATTCATATGTTATTTAGACGAGACGTGGTATGACATCCATGACACAATTTGCAAAGGTTGGGTGGATAGTTCAAGTATGTGTCAGTTGGACGCGCCGGTTTCGAGAGGGAAGAGAATAATCATTCTTCATGCTGGGTCAGAAAAAGGATGGATCGGACAGCCGCTATTATCTGCTAAAAATGTTAAATCCTCAAGTTTAGATTACTATAAAGATATGACCTCATCTTTATTTGAAGAATAGTTTTGTGAGACTTTGCTGCCAAATTTACCAAAAGATATTGTGATAGTGATGGACAACACTCCGTATCATTCTCGACAGCAAACCAAAGTTCCTACAAATAGTAATAATAAGAAAGATATTAAAACATTTTTAGAAGCAAATGATTTATATTTTGAGGATCATTATACAAAAAAACAATTAATAGAGGTGATGAAGACAAAAGAATATTTAAAGGATTATTATGTGGATAACAGAGCCAAAGAAGCAGGACATACAATTTTGCATTTACCACCATACCATTGCATTTTCAATCCCATTGAATTGATATGGGCCCAACTGAAAAATACCATAAGACGAACAAATCAAACACCGAAATTTAGTGAAAGCAGTGTAACACACATAACAAATTCTATGGAACATATAACTGCTGTAAATTGGAAAAATGCTGTTAAACACGCAATAGCAAAAGAGGACGAATATATGCGCATGTACAAAATAGTAGCACCTTTGATTATAAATTTGCAATACGATTCAGACACAGGCACCGATTTGCAAGACGACTCAATCACAGATGATTTATGAAATGCGGTGACACATAAAAATTTTATTGTGTATTACAAATAAATTAACTTTATATATCTATATGTATCCACTACACATGTTGCCACACGGTTTGTAATTTTTTCTTTGTATATAAATCCAATGTACAGATATTTTTTATTATATACTTGAAATTAACAACGTTTTATTATTATATTATAGGGCCCTAATTTATAGTCAATACAGCCCCTAGATTCATACGTTGCAAATAGGTAAACCGTACCCGTTCAATAAGGAGACCAGGTATAATAATTATCATCACAGAAGGTGGTGCAATAAAAGCATTAGAGCCGTTCAAAGTTATATTCTTATAATTTGAAATAAACTATACATCAATCTAAAATTGAATTATTAGTCAATGGGCGCATGCGCAGTTGCTATCTTGCCGCACGCCGGCATTTCAGTGCAGCTGGACCTGATCAGTTAATTCACAGCCATCATGATTACCGTACAACAGAAAGCGCAATGTGTTTTGTAATACGCTAAGTTCAAATCAGTTGTGTTAGTGCAGCGTAATATACGGCAAACTTATAGGCAAAATCCGCCAACAGACAAAACCATTGTTCGTTTGTTTAGTCAATTCAAGAGAACTGGAAGTGTTGACATCAAGAAATCTTCAGGACGGAACGCACATCGGAAGAGGATGTTGAGCTTGTAAGACAGTCATTGTCCGAAGTCCTAGGAAGTCCATTGCCCGACGCAGTTTGGAACTTGATATGGCTAAAACAACTATTCAGAATATTCTTCATAAGCATCTTAAATTACATGCTTACAAAATGCTATGGAACATTCAACTAAGACATGAAATAAAACCAGCGGATAAGCCTAAGCGCATTGACTTTGCCGTACAGATGCTACGTAGCATTGACGACGATGGAAACTTGTATCTTAACAACATTTTATTCAACGATGAGGCAACATTTCAAATTAATAGTTGTGTAAACCGCCATAACTGTCGTGAATGGCGAGAACAGCAACCAAATGAAGTTTTCCAATACGTTCGTGATTCACTAAAAGTTAACGTTTCGTGTGACTTATGCAAATTTTTAAATTTCATCTCCTGAGGTTAAAAAAAATCGCGAAAATTTCAAAACGCCATAACTCCCGCATTTCTCATCCGATAGTCGCGAATCTTGCGCCAAATTAAAGATATCGTCATGAGAATTAAAACGCGTATACAATGTGCCAGTCTAGGACCAACCGTTTGGCCGCTACGGCTACGCGAATTTTTGCAAAATCGACATTTTCGATTAGAAAATTTACGGTTTTCCTGGCATAACTCGAGAAGTAGGCGTCCTAGAGCCTTCTAGTTTAGACCAGTCGATTCAGAGCGTCAAAACGCGTCGGACAGTATAGGATAGGTCATCTAGAGCCAGCTGTTTCCAAGATACAGAGAGGCGTCGAAATCGAGCATCATATTTTGGCAAAATTTTCGCGATTTTCAAAAATTTTCGATGTCGAATTTCTATTCAAAATCCACCCAAAGCTTTTCGGGGGCGCTAAAGAAGACAGTCTGAACGATTTTCCGCTGAAAATTCGCGATTTCATTTTTTGTACTGTTGACCTGTCGACACTTTTTCGTAAATATCTCGAGAACCAAAGCAGATAGCGAAGTCTTTACATATTATTACATATAGTGTTGGCGTCAAAACAGGGAAAATCGACAATCGACATTTTTGAAATTTTTAAATTTCATCGCCTGAGGTTAAAAAAAATCGCGAAAATTTCAAAACGCCATAACGCCCTGATTTCTCGTCCGATCGTCGCGAATCTTGCGCCAAATTAAAGATATCATCATGAGGATTAAAACGCGTATACAATGTGCCAGTTTAGGACCAACCCTTTGGCCGCTACGGCTACGCGAATTATTGCAAAATCGACATTTTCGATATCATGTTGTCGGCTCTTTCATGTTTGTAGAAAACACGATTACAGGTATTACTTATTTATTTGGATATGTTAGAAATGTATGTGTTCCCTCAAGTTGAATAAATTAAAAGGGAAAAAGGCATTAATGTCACTGAATCTCAGTATTTGAATTTCAGAAAGACAAAACACTCGTTTCTTATGTACCTCGAAAAAATAAGGCCGTAATTCTCTTATCCACATTACATGACGACGATGAAATTGATCCCAACAGCCGCAAACCTCAGATTATCTTAGATTGTAATGCCGCAAAAGGCGGAGTTGATACCGTCGACAAGATATGCGCCGCTTACTACATGTCCCGTATAACCAAGGGATGCCTTTAGTTGTACTCTACAGCTTGATGAACATTGGAGGTGTAAACACTGAAATTTTATTCAAACATGCATGTCCATCAAAAGCTTCGAAATACCAAAGTTTTTTTTTAAAAATATGTCACTTAGTCTGATGAAGCAGCATCTTATTTCTAGATCTAGAATCAAGACCTGCCGCATAATGTAAGCAGTTTTCTAATCGCCAACTATTGTCACCTGTAGAACCGAGAGGAGCAATAAAAAGCGTTGCAAAACGAGGCGTGCGTCCTTCATGCGTATTGAAAAGAAAAAAAACTTCAGCATCAGTAAAGGGCAGCCGCTGCAAATCCTTCACTTGCAAGATTCATTCTTTGGCTGAAATCGTCTGCGACACCTGCAGAAGAGCTGAGCAACACGACGAATAAATTGAAGAATACATTTTTGCATTGTATTGTAAGAAATATTGTTTATAATTATAGTATAAGTAACTTTCCAATAAAAATTATTTTGTTTTTAACATAACGTTATCATTTAATGTCTACGCAAATATGTGAGCAACTCCTCAAAAAAAAGTTCTTGATACGGCAAAAGGCAACGTGTGGTAAAATTTACGACACGCGCTCACTGATTGAAAATATTCAAGCGCGCCCACAGAAACGTTAATGGAGAGATCTGTTGGGCAAATTGACTATTATTATTATTATTATTATTATTATAACATAAAAAATTCCCCTCGTATATTTAAACAAATTCTACTTGGATTGAACACTTTTAACCACTCATTCCTGTACTTAACTACGCTGAAGCATCAGAAATACGAGAAATATGTTGCAGATATAGGCAATAATTGTAAAATTATCCTAGCTATTTCTAATCGCTCCAATTAAGAGAACGTAAAGCTTATTAAATTATTATATTCCACTTATTCCGATCTCATCATTGAGTAAATTCTTGTACTTCTAGTATCTACATATCTGTCAATATATTGTATGTAGATATATATATACCTAGAACCAATATTAGACGTTATCCGGTTGCGGCAAAGTGGTCTATAAATATAAGATTGCATCTTAATTTCGCCACAGAGCGGAGGTAGCAACTAAAGAACAAGCGAGGAACACCAACAACAACAAAAAAAAAAGAAGAAACAGTTATTTTGCATTCAACGAAGAACAACGCATATAAAAACAGGTGAATATCTCTACGAAATCTGAAACATTTCGGACAAGGTCGTTTGTTTAAGATACATCGCACAAAAAAGAAAATAAGAAATACACTATCGGCCACAGGTATTAAAAGTAACTAATAGTGAATAAAAACTGTAAACAACGTTTATTTATATCACGTTTTCTATATTAGTAGGCGAAATGTTCATAAAAAATTAAAAATTAATTGATCTAATTCATAGGTCTTCAAAATCATAATTTATAGTTACAAATGAAACAAATATGTATTACATATATCTGTATCTGTACACATGGACATAGACCTCGTATTTTTCAACGTTCACTTCAACCAAAGACATGTGTTTCTGTCTTAATAGACGTCATCAGTTTGGCTAATGAAGTTAAGTTTGACAGCTCGCCTTAAAGGTAAGTAGCAAAGTTTGCCCTGTCAGGTGGCAACCGATAATCTAGTGGCATCTAACGGACAAAAGAGACTACGCCAAAAATAACTACTTTCTAGACATCGTATTTTCCAAAGTAGGGAATTTTTTCCCCTCCCGTACCAGTATAGAGTAGCTATCGTAGCACGTGAACTATTATAATAGTGTGTCGGCGGAGCTTAGCATGAAAATTAATAAAGGTGTAGCAATGAAATTTTACGTACACATGTAGTATGCTACAGTGCATTTTCTATTTTTATTTATATATTTGGAGATGTTCCAAGAATTTCCGCAACCACTTTCAATTTTTTTTTTAAATAGATTGCTATACTTTCTTGTTATTATGATGATAGCCACCCAAATTATCTTTGCAATGATATATGACAATGTGCACTTACAACTGTTAGTTTTGGTTTTATTGCAAATTTTGTTAAAATCTTGACAGTTGCAGCGTCTAACATTTTAAGTCTTAGTCTGAAAATGGGTGTAGTGCCTCACGTAACTCTCTTGTTACCAATTTATGGACTAACACGTTATATGTTTTGAGGGTGAACAACGTGACACCATATATACAGAGTGTTAAATATGTCGTGCCAAAGTTATCGAAGTTTAAAGGCTATTTTCTCTTTTTTTTTTAAATTGAACCTATAATTTTTTTATTACTCAGCAAGTTCCTTGTAAAATTGCTGTTAAAATGGTGCCCATAACATAGTACTTATTTCTAGTATTTTCGAAGTTATAACCCTTTAATGGCATATAAGTAGCTATGTTTATAATATTAAATATGCAGTGCTGCATCTAATAGTTGGTTGGTTGGCCATGAAATAATATTAAGCAAAAATTGCTGTGTAACCAAACGTCAAATATCTACTTAAAATTTCCTTATAAAGTGTTTTTCTGTAGTTCCTCTTTGCTGTAATCACGTTTAATTGTTATAATTTAAGTTCGGCTAGTTAATTATCAATTTCCGTTTATTCGTTATTGGTTGTTATTTTGTTGTAAGTTATATCGTTTTGTTGTCATTATTTTTTTTTACATGCCGTAATAGTTTATAGTTGTGTTTCTTTAGAATGAATTTTTCGAAAGAGGAGCTAAAAGACATGGTATTTGTTCTTGACGCTAGCAATAGAAATCCACTTTTAGCATCAAGAACATATGCTGTGGAGTATCCTCACCGAAGAGCACCAGATATTAAGAGGTTTGAAGATTTGTTGACAAGGTTTCTTCGGACGGGTTCAGTGAATTACGTCAAACATGAAAGAAGTAAGACTATGGTTACAGAAGATATTGAAGTGACAGTCGTCCAGTCCGTTGTGGAAAGTGCGCGCGTATCTACAAGGATAATTTCGAAAGAACACGGGATAAAAGTCACTGCTGTAAGAAGAATTTTAAAAAAACATAAATTTCACCCTTACAAAATTCAAAATCATCAAGGCTTATTACAAACGGATTTTTAAAGGAGACTTGTTTACTGTGAATGGCTACTTTTCCAATTACGACAAGATCTAACTATTCTAGATCATGTGCTTTTCACAGATGAAGCAACATTTGCTAATTGTGGAATAACAAACAGAAAAAGTTCTCATTATTATGACACTAGAAGCCCTTATTTTGTGCCTGGGGAGGCATCATAGGAAACACTATTATAGGTCCATTCTTTTTAAATACTACTTTAAATTGTGAAATCTACACAAATTTCCTACAAAATAATTTACCATTGCTGTTAGAAGGTCTACCAGATACCGTCATAAGGAGATTGTGGTATCAACATGATGGTGCACCTGCACATTACGATGCTGCTGCAAGAGCACATTTAGATAGGGTATTCACCAATAGGTGGATTGGGACAGGAAGCTTTATAAGCTGGACACCGCCATCACCAGATCTAACCCTTTGTGATGTCTTTCTGTGGCCTACTGTAAAAAATATAGTTTACAAAACACCTCCTACAACGGCAGAGAACATGCAGCAACGAATCAGAAACGCTTTTCTTCAATTAAGTGAAAACAACATGGCTCAAAATGTAAGTCTGTCGATGCAGAGGCGATTAAGAGAATGTGTAGAGCAGAATGGACATATATTTGAACACATTTTAAATTAATTTTGTTTTATTATGGAAAAATTACAAAATGTAATTCTAAAACTAATAATAAAGAATTAAAAAACAGGTGTTTGTAAAAGTTACTTTGTTTGATATCATTTCATGGCCAACCAACTATTAGATGCACCGCATATTGAATATTATAAACATAGGTATACCCATTAAAGGGTTATAACTTCGAAAATACTAGAAATAAGTAGTATGTTATTGGTACCATTTTAACGCCAATTTTACAAAGAATTTGATGATTAATATTGATGATTCTTTTTTGTGAATGTGTCTGAAGATATCCTTTCTCCAGCTGGGGCGTGCCGATGAGTCTGTAGAAAGGCGAAATACATAATAATAATAATATTTTTTATATTATTAAAAATACCTTTTTATTTATTTATGTCTTTTATCAATAAAAAGTATGCTAGATCATAGAATTTTTCCAGTTGTGTTATAAAATCTTAGCAGATTAAATATTTTCTTAATATTGTACCTTTAACTTAGGAGTTTATGACAGGTTGGCCAATTTAAAAGAATAAAAAACTGGCGGGAAATTCAACTTGTCCTCATTCTTATTGGCTCATCTTGTATTGTAACACAATCAATAAATGGATTCAGTAAGTTAGATGATTACATTGTTTAAATTTAATGCGTTCGATATAATCGTTGAATATGCGCTCCATATCCTGGATAGTATTGCATTAACATTGGTATGTATTATCTCCTCTAATTGTTGTAGACGAAAGTCCGTCTGGTTTAAATTTGCTCTGCCCTTACCAGCTAAAATATGTGGCAAATGCAGATTTAAATCCCGTTTAACAGCAGCTTTTAAGCTGGACCAAGTCATTTCAGTTGGATTTAACATTGGGCTGTAAGGACTAAGTCTTAGCAAATTATGGTTGCTGAATTGATTTTCAGTAAATACAGTTTCTATACCGGCATGGAACGGAGCATTGTCAATTACTAACACCACATGGGTCTGAAAAATTTATCAATTCTCAATTTGAAGTTGATTATTCTCAATTTGAAGCTGGTTATTCTCAATTTGAAGTTGATTATTCTCAATTTGAATTTGAAAAGGTATAGTTTTGTTTCTTATACATATTAAATAAAATTAACATACTACACAATGTTTCATATTTTCTTCGCTACATTTTTTTAACAAAATAATTCTTTGAAAAAACCAATACGGCCCATAACATTTTTTTAATTCGGACCTGTTATATTTAGTTCACGACCAAGCCGTAGTGGGCACGCTAATACAAGTTCACTTGTTGGTATTTCAGTTTCCGTTCTATCACATAACGGGTGTTCAGAAACATTCGAAGTCAAAGTAGTCCTTGAAAATATGAAGTCATGTCTGAGATAGATTGATTTTGGACAGACAACAGTTGGCATTTAATAATTATTACAAATCAGATACTTAAGTAAAGATATATGATTTTTTGTTCAGAGCCCACTTGACATCGAATGTTTCTGAACACCCGTTATATGTTTTGTGGCTCAAACAACGTAGTAGCTTTACACCAGGGGCCGCCGACGGTAACAGTTGAAAAACCAACATCTTCATAGCATTGAAGAAATTCTAGAGAAATCGCAAACAGTACTCTACTCAATCATAGAAAATGACTTCCTGAATATCTTCCAGAACTTGAAAAACGTTGAGACCGGTGCATAGCTGCGCAAGAAGACTACTTCGAAAATGGCATCAACAGAAGGAATAAAACTTAAGTTTTGAATTTTTATGGCATCGGTCCGGGAACATTTGGATCGTACCTCGTATTTTAAGCGTGAAAAAAGTGCGTACGTCACATCATAATACATATTTAAAACGACGTTTAAAACAAGACCTAGTCGAACTATAAAACATTGGAAAAATGCGAAAGAGATGGAAATATGTGTCTAGATGCCCGGCTAAATGGATACAGATAGAAAAAAACTCAATTAATTTTATACCTAGAGCGTTCTGTTTTTGCGTTTTCATTTACTGATAAATGTAGATTCCTCTCTATACTATACTCGAGTCATATTAAAAAGATCGATGCAAATGTCTAGTCATGATTAATAAGAGTGAAAAAAAATGAACAGGTGATTATTATAGAATCATTCTCTTTGATGTTGCTTGCATACTGTGAGAATACACTAGAATTCTGTATTATGCTACATCAACAAACTCACACTAATATAAACTAAGAATGAATAATTGTCTTCGATACGTCTTTAGAGTTGTAGGTCTCGTTATTTACGGTGAAAAAGTTCGCAAAATACGAGATGATATCCTGAGAAATTACACGGGTGTATATTTTTCTTTGGATGTTTATTAATCTTTTCAATTATATCGTGCTTGTTACGAAAAAAGATTGAAATAAGAAAATTGCAAATATCAATTAAATGTAACTTGTTTTATTCTTTAAACAAATCGAATATGCTCTTCAAATTACACTGAATGACGAACAAAATGTTCATAATAATAATAATAATTAAAGTTCGGATTTTTAAATATGCGCATAAATATGTCACGTTCTTCCCAAAAATATGTCAAATATATTCGTCATTTTTACCATTTATGCATTTTTATGCACTTAATTTTTTATGTATTTCGCTTACTGGAAATCAAGTAAAGAGTAGTAAAACAACAAAAAGTAGTCTAAATTACATATTTACATAAAAAAAAAACCTTTATTACATAATCTATGATAAGAATATTGCATAATAATATGGTAAAAGAGCTATATAGATATAAATTTAAAGAACGGACACGCTTACCACATGACGCAAAGCCCAGTGCAGTACTGGCGAAAGGCTGTATTTCTAAAATATTTAATTTTATTTATATAATTGGAAAACGAACGGGTGGTGATCTATAAAAGTACGAAATACATATTTATTTGTTGAAAAGTTGTATTTATAAAGTTTTTAATTTTATTTCTATAATTGGAACATTTTTATTTGTTCATTTTGTCGTTCAAGTTGAGTAAAGGAGTATTAATATTAACTAGCAATAGTTTCTCAAGGTTTTCTTCTGTCAATTTTGTTCTCTTTGAATTAAGTACATCCTTATAAATAGAAAACGTTCTTTCTACATCGCAACTGGTTATAGGTGCATACTGCATATATTCTTTTATTTAAGCGTATTTAGCAGTTAGATTTTGTCCCCATACACAATTGCCGCAATGTTATTATATCTGATTTCTATTAAAAACTGTGTCAAACTTTTGCCGAAGGCCGCATCCGAAGTCACTTGGAATATTTTTCAAATTATTAATAGCAACATCTAATGTGGTTAATATATCATTTAATTTGAAATTTTGATTTTCAAAATAAGTTATTAGTTTTGGCAAATTTCCAAAGTGTTCCTGAAGAAATTACAACTGATTTTTTAAATGTGGAATTTGTGTTAGTTCCTTGCACTTAGAAATACTCCGAGCATCGTCATTTAAACATGCAACGAAATTTTTTAAACTATCAAAATTCTCTGCATAAAAACTAGTAGCTTCCAGCCATGTTCCCCATCTAGTTATTACTGGAGAGGGAGGCAGTGACAAAGATGGCAGTTTTCCCCTGTAAAGAGCTACTCTCAATGCTGCTTTTCTGGAAACTTTTTTAAAAGCGGATACAAGTCTATCAACTTCCGGAAAGGTGTCTCTGATATATTCACAGATTCTGTGGAGAACATGTGCTACACAAGTAATATGCAGCATATTAGGATATGTTTCTTTTAATAGTCTGCCTGTTTTTAACATATATGCAGCACTGTCACTTACAAATAAAAGTATAGTTTCTTTGTACCTGTCGTCCGAATGAAGCATTTGGTGCATATTCTCGTAAATGGTTTTAGCTACTGTTTGCGCATCAACTGTATTTATAACTTTTGTTGCTATTACATATGCGTTATATGGAATAGTTGGATGTAGTACACCAGCTAGAACATTTACCACACAGCGTCCTGATATATCGACAGTTTCATCGGCACTTATCCATGGCTACTGATTTTATAGATGGCTTCTAATGCGTTCTGCCGCTTTCGTGGAGCACTTAGAAACATAATATTTGCGTAAGGTGGATTCATCAGGAACATTTCGACCAGTATATTTTTGGAGAAATATTTTTATAAAGTGGGATTGTTAAGTTTATTTCATGGAATATTACCCGCCATAAAAGTTTCTTCTTTAGTTCTTCGTTAAAATTGTCAGATTCCAACGGTTCCAATTTCTGTGCATGTATTTGCGATGCTAAGTGACGTTGTACGTTCGATTTCATGGAATTTTTTAACGATATTTTACAGATTTTGCAATAAATTTCGGAATCACTGACAATAGACATACAATCAGTATGACCGTCAATCCAACTCGCCATTGTTTTACGATGCCGTTCTCGACGTTCTTCCATATCATATCTGAAAAAGTAACTTAAACAATGCTCTAGATCTAAATAAATGAAAACTAAAAATTTATGCGTAAGTTATTTAAATTGAACGAAATTCAATGCACACTTACGTCGAAATAATTGGGAGAAGTAGATTCAATCAAATGATATTAAACAGGATCTATCACAAAAATTACGATGTAATTAACAGTTAAAACTATGAAAACAAGAAACTAACTCACAGCACTTTATTTATCTTACGAAATATAAACTAATAAATAAAATATATTATAAAAACCCCGCTTCTATCTACGCTCATGAAAACAGAAATTTAACTAGAAATATCCAACAAAAAAACGTCGCAATTGTCGATGAAAACAGATGTGCGCGCTAGCCAGACCAATAGTGCATTCAATGACTGCATGATGCACTTATACGAGATGCATTCAAGTTCTATGGCTTCCGATTTTTTTTCTCCAGACTGGAAAGAGATAGAAGCATGTGCATTGTTTTAAAATGAGCGTGCGTTCGTTGTCAATACGTCACAGAGATGGCAGCACTGTACCGCAGATGTAATTGTAGCGGAAGCGTCGAGAATGAGAACTGTTTTAGATACTTAAAGTGGCTACGTTTTCCTTACTTGAGCAGCGTGCAATGATTCGTTTTCTGAATTTTCGTGGTGTGACACCAATTGAAATTTATCGACAGTTGAAAGAGACATGTGGTGATGGAGTTATGGATGTGTCGAAAGTGCGTTCGTGGGTGTGACAGTTTAATGAAGGCAGAACATCGTGTGACAACAAACCGAAACAACCTCGGGCTCGCACAAGCCGGTCTGACGACATGATCGAGAAAGTGGAGACTTGTTTTGGGGGATCGCCGAATGACAGTTGAACAGATCGCCTCCAGTGTTAGCATTTCCGTGGGTTCTGTGCACACAATCCTGCATGACGACCTGAAAATGCGAAAAGTGTCCTTCAGGTGGGTGCCACGAATGCTGAGGGACGACTACAAGGCTGCTCGTGTGACATGTTGCCAAGCAATGTTTACGCGCAACCAAGGCATGAATGGGACTTTCTTTTCGTCAATTGTGACAATGGATGAGACGTGGATGCCATTTTTCAATCCAGAAACAGAGCGCCAGTCAGCTCAATGGAAGCACACAGATTCACCGCAACCAAAAAAAATTCGGGTAACCACCAGTGCTGAAAAAATTATGGTGTCCATGTTCTAGGACAGTGAGGGCGTAATCCTTACCCATTGTGTTCCAAAGGGCACTACGGTGGCAGGTGCATCCTACGAAAATGTTTTGAAGAACAAGTTCCTTCCTGCACTCCAACAAAAACGTCCGGGAAAGGCTGCGCGTGTGCTGTTTCACCAAGACAACGCTCCCGCACATCGGGCTAACGTTACGCAACAGTTTCTTCGTGAAAACAGCTTTGAAGTGATTTCTCATGCTCCCTACTCACCTGACCTGGCTTCTAGTGACTTTTGGCTGTTTCCAACAATGAAAGACACTGTCCGTGGCCGCACATTCACCAGCCGTGCTGCTATTGCTTCAGCGATTTTGGTGGTCGCAACAGACTCCTAAAGAAGCCTTCGCCGCGGCCATGGCGTCGACGTTGTGAAAAATGTGTACGTCTGCAGGGAGATTACGTCGAGAAGTAACACCAGTTTCATAGCTTTTGGGTGAGTAGTTAGTTAGAAAAAAAATCGGAGGCCTTAGAACTTGAATGCACCTCGTATTAGGGTAGGTTGATAAATCCTAAGTAGATATTACGGTAAGTACACAGGCGTAAGACAATTGCTCGTGGGGGCATATAGCAAACTATGAATTAAAAAAACGCTTTTCAAGTATAACAATCAATACAAATACCACCACCACCACCAAGAGATCTACCAGTATTTTGTACATTTCTATCACAACGCATGATATTGTAAGATGAAAAAAGTTCATTATTACAGACTGGGTTACATGGCCAGGATGGGAGAAAAGACGGCTACCACTAGAAGAAAACAGAACAGAGTATTTATTTGTTTAAAAAAACAATAATAATACAAAAGATATAATAAATGTATCGAGTATATTAATATTTTCCCGTTACATTAGTTACATAATTATTACACAAAGATTCCCGTATTATCTTTAAATTTTAATAATTACTCTATAATTACTCATGGACAAGATTAAAAGACAAAAACTTAGCCGTGAAGCGTGACAATATGTATTTCCTGCTATGAATTTTCGTCACAACGTTTCCCATACGTATTTCACAAGAAATATAAGTGCGTATACGAACATACGACAAAGCAGACACTTATTAAATTAATGCGAAATTACAACGTTTATGCTAAAACAAATCACGGAGGTCGAGAATACATTGTCGGCAAGCTTACACTTGCCAGACCTGCAGTGGCAATTTCACCGAATTTTGCCACGATGTTATCACCGCTATGATTCGCCCATTAAAAAAATTTTATGTGGTACTGTATCTTTGCGGAACGGTCCTAAATTACCGGAAATGTCTTCTTCTAGCTGTACCAATGCGATGATGCAGATATTATTTCTGAAATTCGGGGAAAAGAACGTGTGACGGACACTGCGCTGCATTCGAACGTGAAATTTTCCAAAACATTAATTTTTCCATCATTAAAATGTTTTAGGAAGGAAACGGATTGAATTAATTGAACAAAGGAATTGTAATAGTTAATGTGAGCAACATCGTATAAGTAATCGGTACGTTTGATTACCCTTAGATCTTCATGTGTAATAGTTTTCCAGCGATTACGCTGTTGGTAACAAAATCTCATAATGAATCTAAAAATTGTAAGGTTCTGATCAAGAAGAAATTGATCAAAAGTATGGTATATTAGCAGCTATTAATATTTATTTAATTTACGTTTCATATTTTCATATTTCTTATAAACAATAATTTTATAAAAAATCTTTCTTTGGAAATTGTTGATAAGTAAAAACATAAAAAAGGTATAAAATCCCTTCCCACAATTATACGCGTATCCTAAATACGTATGTCGACAACTAAGCTGTCATCCTAAGTAGGTCAAAATAATAATCACAGCACATATTGAACATGGGGTACAGTAAAGCTAACACAAAATTTGCGAAATACATTCTAAGACCTCCGCTTTTCGGAAATGACATACATGTGTTCATTCTTATGACCTTCTCTTATATCTACTCTAAGAAGTTGAACAAGCAGGTAAAGGGAATTGGATCTTTGTCGACGTTGTAGGTATTACTTTCGTTTTTAATTATACAAATGCTTTCATATATGTCCAATTCCCTCTGATTGTTGTCCAATTATACGCGTATCCTAAATACGTATGTCGACAACTAAGCTGTCATCCTGAGTAGGTCAAAATAATAATCACAACACATATTGAACATGGGGTACAGTAAAGCTAACACAAAATTTGCGAAATACATTCTAAGACCTCCGCTTTTCGGAAATGACATACATGTGTTCATTCTTATGGCCTTCTCTTATATCTACTCTAAGAAGTCGTACAAGCAGGTAAAGGGAATTGGATCTTTGTCGACGTTGTAGGTATTACTTTCGTTTTTAATTATACAAATGCTTTCATATATGTCCAATTCCCTCTGATTGTTTCTATTTTTAATTAGTTTTCAACAATCTGTCGTAATGTTATGACTATTTTCTAACGCATAACGGACAACGCTCTATTTTTCCAGTTTATTTAATATGCGATATATATTCTTCTATTTTACTGAGCGTTTTGTTTAACCAATATATTTCAACTTACGATCGCTGCAATTAATTTCATATATACCCAACTTCAGCTTCATATCTAATTTATCTTTTGTGTTTCTCAGAAGAGATTTCAATGAGTTTCCAGATCGAAAAACAACTTGAATACCTCGTTCCTTAACAACCTTATTTAAGTTTTCCGTAATTCGATGATATGGTAGACACGTGAACTTTTTGTCATGATTTTGTTGACGTAACTAAAAAGTGGAATCGCAGATTGCCTTTTTTGAATTAGTTTTTCTTATTAATTTATTATATTAATTATTTCTATGTCAAATAGTACCTCGCAATATTTTTAATGAAATCTGATCCTTTTTCCTATTCTTCTTTTGTTAACAGAAAGTTTAGCTACCAATTGACTAGAAAATTGAAACTATCTTTTGTTGAAAACTGTCGCTGAGTCCACGGTGGTAAAGCTAATGTATCTAAGAATGGTATCCTATCATTGCTTTCCTTTTCCACCACGAATGTAATCAGAAATTTTTAATTTAAATGTTTTACGAATATATCCAATTCGCGCTTATCATATCATCTACGTACTTAATCCAAACTCTTGGAAATATTTTTAAATTCCACTTCAAAGTGACCCATAAATAAATTGGCTACGAATGGAGATAGACAAGTTACCCATTGCAATGCCTTGTTTCTGGTGATAAAATTTCTTCCAAGTTAGAAACAATTTTACGACGTGCAAAGGGTTGTTAACCGCAAGTAGTCCTAAACTTTTAACTGTGCGCCCATCTGTCGTAAGGTTTCTTCCAGTTTTACGATTCTGTAAATCACTTACGACTGAGGAAAATATTCGGACTTAAAAGTATCTACCGAAAACCAAGTCTCAGTCTCGACCACATCTGAAGTACACACGTCTTTTGGGCATCCGCATCAAATACATTGGTCCGACCATGTTTAAACTCAGCTATACATCGTTTTATCGGGGTAATCGATGGAGATTCGTCCTCGTAAACAGACTTCAGCTCATCCTTCATTTCGTAGTTTATCAAGTTCTTTAAAAACTGAATCACTATATTTAAAGAACTACTAAATACGATTTTTTTAAATATTGTACTCTTTCGTGAAGCTCACTAACTACTGACCCGCCCTCCTATACTAGATAATAAATATAAATTATGGTATATTATTATTTACGTGTACTATATCTTACTGTACTATATAATGTACTATATAATAAATGTTTTTATCTTTCTACAAATGTCTTATCCTACAGTAACAATAAATACTATATTATATGGATTTGAAAAAATAATGATATGTGGACGTAATCTTCTTTTCAGTTTCCTTCCTCAGCTAGCTCTTCTGGCGTGGGCGCATGGAGTTGTATCTTCTTATCTCAGGTGTTTATTTATTAATTTTAAAAGTTTTAATTTTAGGTAGAATGTTATTTTTTTTTTAATTATACAGAGTGAGTTTTTTTGAATGTTTAGCATTGGGATCCCAGAAACTACTGGAGATAGAAAAACGCTTAAATGGGGAAAGATGCGCAGTTTTACGATTTTGATTTAAAACTGCTTTTGTTTCTCCGATAACTTTCATGGCTTATTAGATATTCAAAGAAAACTAAATTTTACGATTTTCTCTTTAAACATGCTTAGCATCGTTAATAGTAGTTTTAGAGAAAAAGTGTTCAGACAAAAGTATTAGATAATTTTACGCCAAATAAAACTATGTAGCTAATTTTTTTTTTTCGTTCACCATTATCGAGTTATGACACAAACTTGTGTTTTTTTAAATTGAAACCATAGTTGGTTTTGACATCATTAAGAAGCTTATTTTTTGCTGATTACAATGATATAAGGTTTGATATGGTTATTTTCAAAAATAAAGAGGATATAGATATTTCTATGATTGTTCACTTTATAAGATAAAAACTTAAAAAAAAAAATGTTTGGTGTTTTGTAATTCAAAAAACGAAAAATCTGAGTTACAATAGTGTTTGTTGGAGCAGTCGAGATAAATATACTAACATTGCTTTCACGTTGAGTCACAGAAGTGAGAGCTGTTAATTTTTACTTTTAAGTCAAGTTAATTGTCAAACATTGACAATTAACTATTAATTAATTTAATTGTAACTTAACTATAAGCGGTGCAAACGGCCGTTAATCATAAGTTTGCATTGGCTATGGAATTTTCTAACGTAGAAAAGCGTGCTATGGTTGAATGTTACTTTCAGTACCAGAAAAATTCTACTAGAGCTGCTGAAGTTTATTTTGAAAATTATTTTTATCGACGTCAGCCGTCGCTACCTACTTTTAAGAGATTATGGTATAATTTAGCAGATTATGGTTCGTTCGTTAAACCAAAATAAAAAAAAAGGGTTGGATGAAGATAGAGAAATAAACATATTAGCAAGTGTCGCTCAGAATCCATCTACATCGACCCGACAAATTTCAACAGAAATGGGCTCCTCTCAACGCACTATTGTCAGAGTGTTGAAGAAGCATAAATTTCGTCCCTACAAATTATCGGTATCACAAACTTTACATGAAGGTGATAACATCAGACGAATAGCTTTTTGTAGATGGTTTAAAGATCAGTGTCAAAACGATCAACACTTTTCAATGAAAATATTATGGACTGATGAATCTCGTTTCACAAATTGTGGAATGTTTAATAGGCACAATGAGCACATATGGTCTCAAACAAATCCACTTCACGTTGAACATAGGAGACCACAAATTAAATTTGGGTTTAATGTTTGGTGTGGTGTTAAAGAATCAACTGTTCTTCGTCCTTTTATTTTTGATGGATCACTAACTGGCAATCGTTATCTTAATTTTTTACAACAAGATTTCGAGGAAATGTTAGATAATTTAAATTTAAGAATCCGAGCAATGCTGCAATGGTTTCAACATGACGAAGCGCCTCCGCACAATCAACTGAATGTTAGAAATTATTTAAATTTGAACTTCCCTAATCAATGGATAGGACTAAATGCACCCATTGAATGGCCGGCTAGATCCCCTGATTTATCAGTTTTGGATTTTTTCTTGTGGGGTGTACTAAAGGACACAGTATACAAAAGAACATATGAAACAATCGACGATTTAAGAGAAGCTGTCTTAGTTGCTTTTAATAACATCGATAGGCGTAAAGTCCGCAATGCTACAAATTCTGTTGTGAAGAGATGCAATTTGTGTATTAATAATAATGGAGGCATCTTTGAAGATTAATAATGTTGTGCGCCCTTAATAAAAGTTCTTATAGTTTTCATTTTATTACTACATAAGATTTCAAAATCAGTTTTCGTTTGGTTTGTATTTTATCAGTTCGAAATTCAATTGTTTTCCATAAAAATCATAAAAATGTCTATATCCTCTTTTTTTTTGAAACAACCATATCAAACCTTATATCATTGTAATCAGCAAAAAATAAGCTTTTTAATGATATCAAAACCAACTATCGTTTCCATTTAAAAAAACATAAGTTTGTGTCATAACTCGATAATGGTGAACGAAAAAAAAAAATTAGCTACATAGTTTTATTTGGCGTAAAATTATCTAAAATTTTTGTCTGAACACTTTTTCTCTAAAATTACTATTAACGATGCTAAGCATGTTTAAAGAAAATCGTAAAATTTAGTTTTCTTTGAATATCTAATAAGCCATGAAAGTTATCGGAGAAACAAAAGCAGTTTTAAATCAAACTCGTAAAACTGCGCATCTTTCCCCATTTAAGCGTTTTTCTATCTCCAGTAGTTTCTGAGATCCCAATGCTAAACATTCAAAGAAACTCAGCCTGTATAACTCTTTGTAATTTAACTTTTTTTTTAATTTTGAATTCGGTTTTTAAATTATATTCTTTATTTTAACATTTATGATTTGACATTTATAAAAAAAAGGTATTTTGAAATTGGCATGTCTCTGACCTTAAGTCATTGGATGACCGATGGTTCTTTATCTTCTTGAAATCTTCTTTCTTTCTAGTATTTCTGTTTATTTTTAGGCAGCACATATCTTCTTTAATTGCTATATTTCTATCTTTTATACGTTATTATGGAGACAGCGCTGAATATTCTTTCACGCTCTGTCTTAATAATTTCTGGTTGATAGCAAGGTAGTTATGTTTGGTTGAATGTATCTCTTCTCCAGCAGGGGCGTACCGACGATCCTGTAGAAAGGTGAAATACGTATCTGCGTCTCTGGAGAGGAGATACATTCACAAATATATAACTTGTATTGTGTTCTTCACACCCCATTTTTAATAATATTTTATATTATTAAAAATACTTTTGTATTATACAAATTGGTGTGGTTTTTACCCACTCATGTATGTTTCAAATTATTTTGTAATATTTTATATTATTAAAATACTTTTATATTATAACAATATTAATTGAAATAATTATCTGGACAGTTATAAGAAAAATAGGGCTAATTTTCAATGTTAGTTTCATCAAATTTCAAAAAGGCATTTAAGAATAAAGAAGAAGAAGTATTCAAAAAAAGTATAGCTCTTGTTTAAAATGAAAATGTCATAAAAGCCAGAGACCGAAAAAGATTTAAGAATGATTGTTTCGACACCGATTAATAAACACGTACTTATTATTAAAAATCTGGTGTGAAGAACACAAATACAGGTTCACTATTAATATTTTTTGTGAACGTGTCCGAACATATCCCTCCCCAGAGACGTAGATACAGCAAACCGATTTTCATGTGGCCGATGGGAGAATTTGTACGTGCGTCAAGTAAGGGTCAGTGTTAGATAGAGACAGCATTCGGAAAAATGAAATGCAAACTCTTTGTGCGAGTCGTGCATTGGGACGTAGTAAGGGATAAATTCAGAAAATCACATTGTTGAACATGTTTATAATGGTTTGTATTTCACTAAATTAAGGCAAATAGAAGTAAAATAAAACGCATAGTTTCATGTAACATGTTTAATTAAAATGTCTTACCTTACCTACTAGCTAATAGCGTACTAACATCACATTAAGGGGATGACTGAATAAGATTGTTAGCTACTCTTAACGGTAGAAAGGCTTAGGATTAAGTAAAACCAATTTGGGTAATTAACTGAATTACTGGCAAATAATGTTTATGCTAATCTCTTTCTCATTATAATCACATTGTAAACTTTCTATATGTACAAAAGAACAGTATATTCTTCAACGAGCGTAGGCGAGTGTTGTAATAACATTATTTAATAGTCGTGGAGAAAAGAATGTTATTAATACTAATATTATTGGAAATAACAATGAAAATAATAATTACAATAAGAAATTACATAAATACTCAAAAATAATTATAGGAGAAAACAATAATGAACAATAACTAAGTTTCAAAAAAATTACGGTAAATTATACATATAATTATATAAAAAGTTATGCAGAATCACTATCACTGACTTCCTCTTCGCTCTTCGATTCAGAGTCTTCACCCAAATTAATAATGAACTAGTCTGTAACTTCGTCTATGAGAGGTTCCGCTTCCAAAAACTTTTGCTCCCACTTTATCGCGTGGTCACAACATTTATTCCATTCAGCAGCACTAAATTCATCAAAAAAGTTATCACATAATTGTTGAACATATCTAATAGTGAATGATACATTTTTTTGTGCCACATATTGTTTAAGAGATGCCCATACTAACTCAATCGGATTTAAATCTGGGTGGTATGGCGGTAATCGCAAAACACTATGGCCACGTTGTGTTAACATTTCATCTATCTCGAACGTTTTAAATGTTGGCTTATGTACTTTAATAATATTATATAAATCGGGCTTGAGCATGTTATTGTCGAAGTAAATATTTTTAGACCTTAACCAGTCTATCATAACTGATTTCCTGCTATTAGAATTCGGTGGTTTATCTTTTTGGACATCATCATAAGGAGCATTGTCAATTACTAGGACAGACTTTGGAGGCAGGTTTGGAATTAATTTTTCTAACAACCATTTTTTGTAATTTTCATAATTCATCTCGTGATGATAATCTCCCGTTGTGGTATTAGACTTAAAAATCAATTTAGCATTCGGAATGAATCCCGTCTCGCAGCCAGCATAAACAATAATTAGTCTTAGACCTTTTGATATAGGCCTTGCTAATCCTTCATTGGAATTGTCACTCCAACAAGTAGCCACGGTATGAGAACTGTGGATGTAAGTTTCATCCATATATATAATCGGTCTTTTTTCATTTCTGTAGCTTTGAATGGTACGCAAATAAGACACTCTTAACTGACAAATGTCGTGCTTTTCCATTAACAACTTTCTGTTGGTTTTTGTTTTTCTCCAACGAAAGCCCATATCTTTTACTACTTTCCGAAGAGAATCTATTCCTCCAGTGTATCCTGTTTCTTTAAATTTTCTTAGAATGTTTGGCATTGTAGGCACAATTTTGTCAACAGTAAAGGTATTTAAAATTGTTCTACGCAGCACACCTTTATCTGCATCGTCTAAGTCGGTTTTGAGCTTGGTTTTTTTTATTTTTCTTTGGCGATGTAAAAGATGAACCGGCACCTGCGTTTATTTCACTTTTTTCTTTAACAATCCGTCTAATACTTCTCTCAGAAACACCCGTTGCGGCAATAACGCGTTCATATAACTGATCCAGTGGAATTTTGAGTACCCCTGAAGTTTTTTCTCCTTGCATATATTTAAATACATTTGAGATCACTTCACGAGTTTGACTGTGTAAAACACATTTATTTAATTTACTTTTAAACTCCATTACTCACTACCTTAATACGGCACTGCACTACTGTGTTTATCGCTTAAAACGATGTAAAACACTGAATGCCAGAGGTTCCCCTATCAATGAATTTCGTGCGCATCTCGAGGGCGGTACTTCTAACCGGCCACATGAAAATCGGTCTGCTGTACGTATTTCGCCTTTCTACAGGCTCGTCGGTACGCCCCTGCTGGAGAAAGGATATTCTCAGACACATTCACAAAAAAGAACCACATCACCGAAATTATCCAGACCGGGCGTAGAAGTAAATTCTGCGCTGCCTGTTGTCAGACAGCCGAAGTACCTCGCCCCGTCCACATAACCAATGTGAAGTAACGACGCCCTTCCAAAGGTGGCACAGCCAATCTCTCTAGAAACTGCATTTTGTTTGTGTCTTCACTCATACTACGGACTAACCGCATGTGTAATGTATCATAATAATTGAAACATGCATGAGTAGGTAAACCCCACCAGTTTTGTATAATCCAAAGGTATTTTTAATAATATAAAATATTATTAAAAATCTGGTGTGAAGAACACAAATACAGGTTCACTATTAATACTTTTTGTGAACGTGTCCGAACTTTATTAATATTGAACTTGTATTTGTGTTCTTTACACCAGATTTGTAATAATATTTTATATTATTAAAAATACTTTTGTGAAAAGTGTTTCTTTGGAGACTGTGGTTAAGTAAAAACTTGAAAAAGGTATATAACCCCCTTACCGCAATTATTAATCGTATCCTAAATACGTATTTCGACAACTAAGTTGTCATCATCAGTAGGTAAAAACCACTAATCAAGGTGTCGCACAGTAAAGCTAGCACAACTGATCACGCAACAACTTTAAACGGCGTCCACGTATACACTCACTGTATACGTGGACGCCGTGGTTTTAACTACTGATGATGACAACTTAGTTGTCCATATGTATTTAGGATACGATTAATAATTGTGGTAAGGGGTTATATACCTTTTCAAAAACACTTTTGTATTATACGAAACTGGTGGGGTTTTACCCACTCATGTCTGTTAATATTTTTATGTTAAATATTTTTATCAATCTGTCGAATTGTTTATATTTTTCCCAAAATTTCATTTAATTATTGAATGAATGTTGCTTTTGATGGTATAATATTGTTAATACTGATGATTTATGCCTTTTCAGCAAATGTTATCTTATCATATTTTCCAAAATTTCAAATAAATTCTTATTATGTGTAGTTATTCCTCTTGTTTTTGTAAATTGAACCCCTCTTGAGTAATTTAAGCTTATTATTGTTTCATTTTATTTGTTTTTTAGATAAAAAATCTTCATTCAGTTGGTGTGGAGAATCCCGATGTCTATAAACTCTGTTCGGATGTTAATTTTGTTGACTGATTAGTGTGTATTTTGGTTCCTTCTTTGACTTTGAACTGTTTGTTCTTCTTTCAGTGGTAGATATGAACATTATTCTGTTTCATACCAAAATAAGTTTAAGTATATCAATACGTTAAGCACGTATTACCCATTAGTTACAAATGAAACAGACATGCAATATACACGTCTGTAACTGTAGACATGGACATACACCTCGTATTTTCTATTTACTTCTGCCTAAAATACGTGTTTCTGTTATCTTTTATCAGACTTCATCAGTCCACTTCCCTCACTTTTACTTTCGGCATAATCTCTTTTGTCCGTCAGATGTCACTAGGTTATATGGTGCCACCTGATAGGACAAAATTTGCTATATCTTGTGAGGCGATTCTTTAAGCTTCACTTTACTAGCCTTACTGATAAAGTCTGATAGTAGATCACAGAAACACGTGTCTTAGTAAGTGTTGGAAAATAAGAGATGTATGTCGGTGTGTACAGTTACAGACGTGTATATTGCATGTCTGTTTCATTTGTAACAAATGCGTAATACGTGCTTAACGTATTGATATACTTAAACTTTTTTGGTATATTTGCTGCCATCTGGTATCGTGTTAATGGACTTACACCTATATACGTATTTTTTCTCTTCTGTACCGGCATAGCCGGTCAAGGGAAAATTGCCACTTTCGGCATAGTCTCTTTCGTCAGACAAATGTCACTAGGTGGCACCTGATAGGACAAAATTTGCTTTGTGAAGCAATTCTTTAAGCTTTACTTCACCAGCCTAACTGATGAGGTCTGATAGTAGACGACAGAAACATGTATCTTAGGCAGAAGTAAATGTTGGAAAATACGAGGTGTACAGTTACAGACGTGTATATTGCATGTCTGTTTCATTTGTAACAATTATTCTGTTTAATTAAGTTTGAATTATTATATTACCAAGTTTTTTTAAGAAAAATATTTTTCTTCTTTGGTGTATCCTTTCTAATAGCAGTTTTTTTAGTTTTAATATTAAGCAAAGAGGATTTTGCTAATTAAAATCTTGATATGTCCTATCTTAAGGTAACCCCTGACCAATTTTTCTTTTATATCGAAGAATTTTCTCTCAGTTTCACCATTTCTAGGTTTAAAAATTTTGTAATAAGCTTATTTACCATCAATAACATGTCAATATATTTCGTATGAGAAGCGATATAAATCCAAGAAAACACTATCAATATATCCAAGGTAAATTCAAAATCGGATACAAAGCATAATCTGCGTTATTCGCTCCAGGTCAAAAGAAATTCGTCTTCCCAATCGGCCAATTACTTATTAAAAAATCTTATTTAACATTAAATATTTTCACAAAAAAGGGCCAAAGAAGTTTAATTTATTTAAAAAATTGACATGATGTGGCAGACCATTTCTTAATTAAAATTATCGCCCAAAAATTGAAGATTTCAAAAACTAATTAAGCTTACAAAATTTACTGAAATATGTAAGTAAGTTTTTTCACACTTCTGTCTTGTGTGAGGACTTAAATATTCTTCTTGAACAAACCGGATCGTCAAAAGCACATGTACTCATGTTACTATGCAAAAAATTTACAAAAACAAAAACACGCACTTTTTTGCAAGATATTTCTTTATGACATTCTTGCTTCTTTTTATACAATTTATGTACAAAAATTTTAGTTTGAAATTGTTTCTATGGCGACAACATTGTTGAATTATTTACTTCTATTTTTGACGTTAAATTTTTGAGATATTGCGTAAAAATTGTTCATTTTCGCTAATATAAAAAATGGCACATTTATCTGAGCGAGAAAGAATCGAAATTTTAATTATGGTTGGGTATGGGGACAGACAAAGAACGCATGCAGAAGCATGCGATTTGTTTAACCATGAACACCCTGATAGACCTCCAATTACCAGGTCTACGGTGACAAAACTAGTTGGAAAGTTTACCGAAACTGGATCCGTAAAATATCGACCACGGCAAGGTAGACCTCAAGTAGGAGAAGATGTGAAATTAAATGTGCTTCTAGAAGCAGAAGAAAGGCATCATGTTTCCACCAGACAACTTGCGTTAGCCAATCAGGTGGCTCACTCATTTGTCGTCAACTTATTTAAAAAAGAACACTATCATCCTTACAAAATTCAACTTGTACAGGAATTACATGAGGATGACGAAGATCGTCGACTGTCGTTCTGTGAATACGTAATGTTACGTTGTAACCAAAATCCAAATTTCTTGGAAAACATCGTCTACGAATTAGATAAAATGTATACATTCTAAAACACATGCTAAAAGTCATTAAAATAGAAAAAGATAAAAAAAATTATACAGTAATATCCAAATGTCGAAGATGAACCTCGTTCAGGAAGGCCATCAACCTCAACTACTGATGAAAACATAAACACAATCAAAGAGCTTGTACCTTCCAATCGTCGACTGACTCAAAGAGACCTTGTAGACATTGTTGGCATACCAAAAGGATCAATCCAAACAATTTTAAAGGACGATTTGAGCTTGTCTCGTCTGTCTTGTCTTGTTCCAAAATCATTGAATTTGTTTGAAAAACAACGTCGTGTTGAAGTGGATGAAGAGATGCTTTCTATGACTGATGATGATCTGAAATGCATAATTACTGGCAATGAAACTTGGATCTATGCTTATGACCCGGAAACTGCTCAACAGTCGAGTGAATATCGTGCTGTAGATAAATCAAAACTAAAAAACACGTCAAAGCATGTCAAAAATAAAGGTTATGTTGACTGTTTTCTTCGACTACCGTGACGTTGCATCATGATAATGCACCATTACATACTGCTATCATTATTCATCATCATATCAGTTTTTCATAAAAAAAACAAGTGAATGTCATTTTGCAAGCACCTTATTCGCCAGGTGAGCTCCATGTGACTTTTTTTTCTATTTCCTCGATTGAAATTGCCACTTTGTGGACATCGGTTTGAGTCAATAGAAGCCAATAGAAAAATTCGCTGGCCGCTTTGGAAGCTATACCGGAAATTGAGTATAACAAAACTGGAAAAAACGTTAGAATGAGTATATTCGATTGGAAGGGGATTACTTTGAAGGAGACACAATAAATTTGGATGAATAAAATATTTTCTGTGTATTTTATTTAATCATCTCATTACTTTTTGTCCAGAGCAATATATTCTTCGTTCATATTTGACGCTATTACGAAAAAATCTATCTAAATCTATCCAAATTATTATTATTAATATTATTATATAATATACTTTATTCAAAACATCAGTAAATGATGAATGCCAAATATGTACATAAAAAATAAGTCCGTAAACAATCAGAACACTAATGACAGTAATGACAGACAGGCGAACAAAGCTTCATCGAAAAAAAAGTTATTTATACGATTGCTTTTGTTTTTTTGCGGTCGACCGATGCTATCTAATATCTGCTTGTATAAAACAATATGCGACCCACAGACCAGCAGTCTAGTTGATGCCTGCTCAGAGCGAGTGGTTCATTAATGTTTTCGCCTTATTTAAATTCTATTAACGGAACCATTGGCTCCTGGAGAACCACTGTCGCGGTCGCTACTACGTATAATCTGATGGTTGACGTTTCACAAAGGTGATAAATAAATGATCTCATCTGCGAATTTTAAATAAATATATCCACATAATGTAATAATAACTAAAAGAAACAGTTTCTAGATTAAGAAACAAACAACTCGCCATTAATAAATTAACACTGGTATTATAAATATCAGAATTATTATTCAAGCGTACAAAAGCACGATGTAATATTCCTAAAAAATTGAAATTAAGAGAAAATGAATTCATGCTGATATTAAAATAAGTAGATTAGATAAGTACTCTAATGGTTTTATTTGTAAAAGTAGTCCAAAATTTGGAAATGGAAATCTTAAAATTAATTCATAAACAAATTTGAATTTTGGATGATAATATGCATTTTATACCTCAAGGCCATGTAATAGGATTTATTACATGGAAGCCGAGTTGATGCCATGACTCGCAAATTAACTTTAATAAAAATTGGCGTTTGTGATGCCCATGGTCCTCGTTACCGCTTTGTGCTTGTTAAGCATATCTGATGCCAGATTTAATTCGAAATTGCCAATTGCTTGAAGCCATTGGTGGAATTGTATTGCATTTGTTGTAGGAAATACATGGAGTATTTTTTCGTCTAGATTGCAACCAGGTACACTGCACCCGTACAACTCTTATGAGCATCAAATCAGAGTTTTTCGGTTGCGTTAACGGGACAAAAATATTCTTACTGTCACTTATAGACTTCATAGATTACACATACATTGCTAATACCTATAACTTAAGTCAAATTTGACAAGTCAAATAAGACTTGCCAAATTTGGCTTACATTGATAATATGTTAGTGTACGGGTTTTATATGTCGGGTAGTGTACTTTGCATTTTACTCTTGACATTATAACCTAAAAGTAGAAATTAAATTTAAGGGGGTCAGTAATATAGAATTGTTTCACATATACTTACTTCAACGTGAGTTAATTTAAATCAACTTAGATATATGTAAAAAATTAAATAATAAATATAAATAAATAAATAGTTGAACGATTGTAAATGAATAGATCATGGACAGAGGAAGTAGTTTATTAATGGCCTCCCCGTCACTAGCAATAGCACAAGAAACTATTACCATATTATAAACTTAAATTTGCACTGTGGTGTTTCCATCATGTGGTTACTATGGTAACCAACGATAACACTGATAATGCAGCGCCACCTAGGTCAGGAAATTAGTTTTACATGTCTGAATCTTTGTGGTTCCGAGCCTGTCAGGACCAGGATGAGACATTATAACAGATATAAGTTCAATTTAATTGCGGAAAAAGTTAGTAGTGTGAATTGGATCAATTACATAACGATAGAAAACTTAGAAGATTGCTACGAAAGTGTATGTAGTGTGCTTTTGGATATTGTCAATGAAGTCTGCCCATTTACGTTCAAACAAACAAGAAGAAAAACGAATCCATGGCTAACTGACGAACTGAAAACAGGTTACCTAAAGAACTCTATAAAAATTACGCATATTATGTGAAAAGTGAAATCAAGAAGGCTAAAACGACATATAATTCAAACTACATTCTGTTATCGGATAATAAAAGTAAGGCAACATGGGCATTGGTGAATAACATGGCAAGGAGAAAGAAGGAGCAACGGAATTTTCTGACTACTGTTAAAGTTGCTGGAGTAACAGACCAAAAAGAGCTCTTGGACTATACCAACAGATATTTCCTGGGTATAGTTGCTAATATTGATGATAGGCAGCCAGCACATTTTGAAGAAATGTCCTGTAAGGAGACGTGTTTTATGGAACCGACGACATCGTCAGAGGTCTTCAACACCATAATGGAACTGAAGAACACCATGTCTGGGGGACAGTACGAAATATCCGTTCCCGTACTTAAGGCCGTCGCAGAGCATCTTGCTGACCCACTGTGTCATATTGTCAATAGATGTTTCGAGACGTCCACCTTTCTGGATGCTTTGAAGACGGCTGTTGTGTGTCCGGTGTACAAGGAGATGTTCATGACATCACAAATTATAGACCTATAGCACTAATTTCGAATGTGGCCAAGGTGTTTGAAAAACTGATATATAGAAGAATGAATGGGTTTCTTGTCAAACATAAACTTATCACAGATAGACAGAATGGTTATCAAACAGGAAAATCGACATGTTCAACCGTATTTCAGGTGATTTGTGAAATACTTGATGCCTGGTCGAACAAAGAGCAAGTAGCAGAAATTTTTATGAACTTGTCCAAGGCTTTTGATACCGTTAATCACAAAATCCTTTTGGAAAGATTGGAGAACTTGAGATTTAGGGGAAATTGTTGGAGCCTTATTAAATCCTATCTAAAAAACAGAAGGCAAATTGTCGTGGCAGTGAATGGGGAGGGAACCAGAATTGGGTCTGGGTGGCTCACTGTTACCAGGGGTGTATCACAGGGCTTCGTGCTGGGGCCTCTTTTATTTTTAATTTACATAAATGGGTTACCACTAGTATTTAATTATCCTATGGCCTTATTTGTGGATGATGTTTCATTGGCAATAAGATCAATGGAAACAAAACGTCTTGAGGGAAACCACTACACAGGCATTGTCCTCTGTGAGCGCTTTAGAGACGGTGTACTAGCCTCGTCGTCCGAAGTAGTGTTTCTCGGCATAAGGGTCGATTCACAACTGAATTGGAAGTCCCATATACGCTATTTATTTCGGAGGATTTCTCCATTTCACTATGCTCTGAGGGTTATCGCCGGCTCAGTAAACAGTGAAGCCAATCTGTGTGCGTATCGAGCTTACGTAGAATCGCGGTTGCGGTATGGTTTAGTCTTCTGGGGAACAATGTGGATGTGGGAAGACTTTTTATTCTGCAGAAGAAATGTCTTCGTGCAGTTTTTAAATTGGAACTTACTGACTCGTGCCGAGAAATATTTAAAACAATAAAAATACATACGCTTGCCGGTCTCTACATTCTGGAGTGTACTTTGTGTGCGCGAAGGGGTATGAGCAGTGCGTTTGGCAGGTATGTCTTAAATCATACGTACAGTACTCGCGGGACTGAAAGTGTCTAATTTGCGGTGCCACAAACAACTCTGACCAGGGTACAAAAGAACGCAACTAGTCAGGTCTTAAATATTTATAATCATATCCCAAAGTACATTAAGGACTTTAGCAGGGAAAAGTGCTTTAAGAAAACATTAGAAAATTTTTTATATATACAATCTTTTTATTCTTTGGATGAATTTTATTCAAAAAAATTTTAATGTGGTGTCTGTGTCATGTTTTATTTTGTTTTTATATATTTACATGTACTTGTATACATATACTTGACGAGTTCTATACACTTGTACAATTTTGAACAAATAAATATATTATTATTATTATTATTGTTTCGTCTTATAAACGAAACGAATTCATATATCGTATAGTAAACATAAATATTATTAATTTTGTATTATATATTAAATATAAGTATTATTCATTTTAATATTACACATTAAATATAAAGAAGTCATAGGTAGTCATCAGATATGCATGCCCGGTACTTATTTATTTGTCGCATACATATTTGTCATCAATGTTATTCTACCGGCAGTTATTTATTGCCGCCTTCTCAAAATGCGTTTCAAATTATGTTATTTTAACAATGAACGTGCCATGCCATGTATACAGTTAGAATCAATAACCATCTGCAACGTTTGTAGGCACAATTTAAAATCAAGGCGGTTCTTTGTAACTTTGCCGACCTTTTGTTCGTCATTTAGCCGCATGTGGCCTATTTTTTGTTAATTGAAGGGAAGGGTAAATTTTGCTTACAATGTTTAAAAAGTTTTTAAATAGCTCTGCGCGCGGTTACAACAGCAGCAAGTCGCGAACTCAAGTCACTAAGACAAGTCGAGTAGCAATTCGTCACAGAACAACGTTCTTACAATACTCGTAAGAACAATGTTCAAGACAACTGTCTACATTAATTAATAACAGTCGCGAGTCTTAACATAATAACGTTCTAGCAAACAGTCGTAAGAACAATGTTCAAGACAGCAATCGACTTTTAATATCAAGAGACACCAGTCTCATATTTGATCAAAAGACAACCGTCTTTCATTATACAACAAATTTTATGTATGAAGTAATGTAAATATGTAAATAAAGGTTTTAAATTGGATGTGCCGCATTTCATTAATAACTGTCACCAAAGATTAAAAAATTAGTGCGTATACGGCCTTACAACAATTTGGAGCGACGACCAAATAAATTAGTTGCCCCATCAATTATTATTATTATTATATTATTAGCGAAAACGTACAGAATTAGTATGGTTTTGAACTTTCCTATTTAAGCTGCCACCCCTTGGGCCGCAGTTTATAAAAATGCAACGTTGCCGTCTATACATATTATACTTTCTTAGCATTTCAATAATTCTAGCGTGCCCCTCATACTTCTTACTAGTATTACCTAAAACTTAATTATTCCTCAGTTGTACATAAATCTTTTGCTGTTGTAGGCTCAAAACCCGTAAAGAAATCATAATTGTAACAACCACTTATATACGTCAATCTCGTATACTTCAAACCTTTATTTATCAATTTTTCTCTTTTATCATCCCGATCCAAACATCAATAATGATAATAATATAATCACGCATTCTTTCGTCCATTTAACATGACAAGCAATTAAGCGCTTTCATGCAACAATTGCACAGATGGATGAACGTTCACGTAAACATATTCATGTACAACACACAAAAACAAACTGAAGCACAAACAAGACCGCTCGCATAGATAAAGATAAATATCCTCGATTGGGAACGTAGTATAATACGCGTACCTACGTTCAAAGCAGAAAAAAATCCACTTTATTATTAATGAAAGTGCCCCCGTTTATGAATTGCAAATAAAATTCTCACGTGTTTGGCGCGTATATATCAAGCGATTTTTCAATTATCTCCCCGCGTGATCTATCTCTGTTTTTGTGCCGGGCTGTATAGTTGGTATCGCGACCGGTGTAACGCAACAACACAACGCGCGCAACAACAATATGCAAAATATGCGATTCAGATAACCAATCGCTATTTTAACTGTATTGATCTTGTTTTACATGCAGCGCGACGTTACGTTAGGTTTATTCCGTTTGATTAGTGATTTTCACTGTCCGCGATCGAGGAGGCATTTTATGGGCGCGCTAACTGGTTGTTTATGATGATATTGTTGTTATCATTGCCGGCGCGGTACGGACGCGGTCCCGAAGTGGGAGGTTAATGGGGTAATAACTCCTCCTTGGAGAAGTCAGGCAATGTAAATTTTTCGCTGTATAATAGACTCGCATGTGTAAAAATCATTGGAAATTAATTTCTTCACAAAAAAAGATTGGGTAAACTTTATTCATATATACAGTGCATTCGAAAAGTTACTTTGGTTTAATTTTTTTAACCAGAAAAATAAAGTAAAATGAAAAACAGCTGGGGTTTCTGTGTTAGCATGCACGGACAGATAATAAGAATATGTCTAAACTATTTGCATAGAAGATCATTTTAACCCTATTTCATAATCTAATTATTTTTTCTATGATTTTTTTTATAATCAACTTAAGTTTGTTGGGCAAAAAGAATATGTGGAGACTTCAGTGATTACAAATTCAACGCCTTACAAAACTTTATGAATATATTTCGAATAATAATAATTAAAGACGCGAGCTAAAAAGTTGCGATGTCTATGAAATAAATATTATTAAAATATTCCTTGTAAAAAAAAGCTTGAAAATTATATCCAACATAACACGAAAATGTACCTAATTAATTAAATAACTAAATTTAAAACTAAATTAGGAATTATAAACGAACGTTAGATATGAATGACTAAATGAATTTATATTTTAAATCTGAGATATTTGTGAAGAATATAAGTTAAAATTAAAATTAAAACATTCTTGATATATACGAGGTGTAACAATTTCAAATTATTTTTTTATATACGCATTTAATTTAAAAAAGGTATATAACCCCTTACCACAATTATTAGTCGTATCCTAAATACGTATTTCGACAACTAAGTTGTCATCATCAGTAGGTAAAAAACTACTAATTAAAGTCACACGGAGCACAATAAAGTAAGATAAACGCTTCCGCACAACTACTATACACTGCAACCCTGTAAAGACTAAATTTACCATGCACATCTCAAACTACGAGACAAAACACTTGTCTATTAGAAAAGGCTTTTAAAAACATGTGTTAAAATATCGAACAAAGGGACGGCAAAAATTCTTCTCTAAAGAAGGCGCCTACTAAAAACGATTCTAAAGCTACGGTGACCTACTAATAAACTAAATGAAACACCTTATATTTCCACAAAACACTAGTATATATAACTGTATGAGCATTTCTTGTGCAATGTACAAATTAATAGTTATTATTTAAACGTGTTATTTCCAGTACTCAGGTAGTGACAAAATCTATATTGGGTAGGAGTGTAAAAAAATTTTCCATTAACAAATGGTTAAAAAGTCGTATATATATATTAAAGGCCGAACTCTCGTTGCAAATTCTGAGAAACACAAAATTAAGACGGGGCGTTGCATGTGAAAAACCAGACATCCGGCTTGTTGTATTATATTAAATGAGAATAGAATTCACGGTAGTCTCTGGGTGTGTTAAGGAGGTAATTTTTGCATATTAAATTAGAATCACTTCACGTGAAAAGGGTCATTGAATAATTGGATATTGTAGGTATTTAATTAAAAAGTTAATTATAAATAGGTGGCATGTCCTAGTTAAGGAGTTAAGCAATATAAAATAATGTATAGAATTCACGGTAGGCTCTGGGTGAAACATGATAAATAATTTAATAAACAAAACACCCGGTACATCTGTTCCACAAAAGTGCTTCATTCAACAACCATTGTTTAGGAGGTAATTGCATTATTTCACGTGTATGGATTCCCACATGTCTATATTTCTGATGTTACATCCCCCACCCACTTATGCTTTGAGCACACTACACAATGTACCGATGACAGGTTTGAAATTGATAAAAGGAATTAATAAACCCCATGAACTTGATGCTTACGAAAGTATATTTATCGCGAAAATTAAACATAACTCCTTGAATAGCGATAAATCTCCAATACCGTTCAGCTGTCTTTTCACATTTTTATAAGTGGGTGGGGGATGTAACATCAGAAATATAGACATGTGGGAATCCATACACGTGAAATAATGCAATTACCTCCTAAACAATGGTTGTTGAATGAAGCACTTTTGTGGAACAGATGTACCGGGTGTTTTGTTTATTAAATTATTTATCATGTTTCACCCAGAGCCTACCGTGAATTCTATACATTATTTTATATTGCTTAACTCCTTAACTAGGACATGCCACCTATTTATAATTAACTTTTAAATTAAATACCTACAATATCCAATTATTCAATGACCCTTTTCACGTGAAGTGATTCTAATTTAATATGCAAAAATTACCTCCTTAACACACCCAGAGACTACCGTGAATTCTATTCTCATTTAATATAATACAACAAGCCGGATGTCTGGTTTTTCACATGCAACGCCCCGTCTTAATTTTGTCTTTCTCAGAATTTGCAACGAGAGTTCGGCCTTTAATATATATATACGACTTTTTAACCATTTGTTAATGGAAAATTTTTTTACACTCCTACCCAATATAGATTTTGTCACTACCTGAGTACTGGAAATAACACGTTTAAATAATAACTATTAATTTGTACATTGCACAAGAAATGCTCATACAGTTATATATACTAGTGTTTTGTGGAAATATAAGGTGTTTCATTTAGTTTATTAGTAGGTCACCGTAGCTTTAGAATCGTTTTTAGTAGGCGCCTTCTTTAGAGAAGAATTTTTGCCGTCCCTTTGTTCGATATTTTAACACATGTTTTTAAAAACCTTTTCTAATAGACAAGTGTTTTGTCTCGTAGTTTGAGATGTGCATGGTAAATTTAGTCTTTACAGGGTTGCAGTGTATAGTAGTTGTGCGGAAGCGTTTATCTTACTTTATTGTGCCCCGTGTGACTTTAATTAGTAGTTTTTTACCTACTGATGATGACAACTTAGTTGTCGAAATACGTATTTAGGATACGACTAATAATTGTGGTAAGGGGTTATATACCTTTTTTAAATTATTATTTAACCACAGTCTCCATTGAAAGAATTATACGCATTTAGTTTGTCCGGTAAACACACGTTAATACAGCTTCTGCAAGTTACGTTTGTACCGTCAGATAGAAGCACTTCGCTTAGTTCTGCACTTGTTATTGAGACTGTGATAGTTGTTTTGGCGTTCCTCAGTGAACAGCGCTGAATGTTCCTCTACGCTTCGTCTTAATAACTTATGTGATATAGCAAAGTTATTGTTTTGTGGATGTATCTCTCTTCAGCTGGGGCGTACCGATGATTCTGTAGAAAGATGACATGATACAAGAGACATGTGTCTACGTCTCTAAAGAGAGATACCTTTACAAATATATGAACTTGTATTGTGTTCTTCGCACCAGATTTTTAATAATATTTTATATTATTAAAACTATTTTTGTTTTATAGATTATATCTACAACACAAGAGCATTGTAAATTGTGATAATAAATTACTAGATTTAGCAATAACAATTTGAAACATACTTGAATGGGTAAAACCTCAATATTTTTTCGTATAAAAACTTAATACAAATTGGGTGTAGAGAACACCCAATACGAGTTATTATTTGTGTGAAAATTGTTATCCAGACATGCAGACACGTGTTTCGTCTTGCTATAGACTCGTCAGTGCACGATGCTGGGATAGACAAAATTCACTACAAAAGCTCCCTTACTACATATAATCGAGTCACAAAAGACAGCATAGAAGAACACTCGGCACCGATTATTGACTAATATCAATATCATGAACGCAAAATCACTTTTTCCTACACTTGTCATGTGAACGGTTTATTCCAATTGCGTATTTTACTCCACAATTTACTCCATAATTAGATAAGTGTGTTCCAAAATTCAAAAAAACCTCTCGTATTTTTCCTACATAGTTTAATAGTGGCCCAAGTAACACTACTTCAAAAAATGGAAAACCTCAAGCTCGGAAACTCACTATCATGAATTTCGAACACTACGTAAGCTGGTAAAAACGGAAACTGAAAACGCACATGGGACTTTTTTTATCTCTTGAAAGAGGAATTAACAATGATTCGAAATTGTTTTCAAGTTTAGGATTGCAAGTTTCGGATTCCGAATTATATTAGGAGAGACGGTGAAGGCGTTATTAATCCAGATCAAAGAAAAAGTATTTCTTTGGAGACTGTGGTTAAGTAAAAACTCGATTAATAATCGTATCCTAAATACGTAAATAATCGTATCCTAAATACGTATTTCGACAGCTAAGTTGTCATCATCAGTAGGTAAAACTACTAATCAAAAGTGTTGAACATGGGACACAATAAAGTTAACACATAGAATCGCATATAACTTTGTACGGTGATTAGGGGTTTTACCTACTGATGATCACAACTCGAAATATGTATTTAGGATATGATTATTAATTGTGGTAAGGGGTTTTATATCTTTTTTAAGTTGCCAGATCATACAGTTAGGCATTTACTTAAAATTTTTGAGATATTTATTATCCTCGTTCTGTATTGCCTGCCTTAGCAATTTTCGAAGTTACTAACTGCATCTATGTAGATCCAATCAGCCATGAATGGACACAAGATGAATTTGGTTGGGGTTTCTAATTTATTTACATATTATACTTCATTATTGCGTGAACCGCTTTGTGCGATTTTCAGCATATTTATAGCGTTATATACAGAGCGTTATTGAGACAGCCAATGAACAACGCTAAATGTTCTTCTATGCTCTGTTTTAATAACATCTGTAATACAGCAAGGTTATTGTTTTTGTGAACGTATCTCTGTATCTCGCCAGTGGTAGCGCACTGACGATTGTGTAGTAAGATAAAATACGTGTCTGCGTCTCTGGAGAGATACTTTCACAAATATATGAACTTGTATTGTGTTCTCCACACCCGATTTTTAATAATATTTTATATTATTAAAAATATTTTTGTAATATACCGTGTGTCCCAATTTCGATGCTCACCATTGGTATCTCGGTTGTTAGAAGATATAGAACAACGGTTAAATGGGGAATGTTTTGCAGAATTCAATACTCGCGGCAAATCTCATTTAAAATTTGACCTAACTTTTTAAATTTTTAAAATATTTTGAAAAATCAAAAATTTGCCGATTTCGTTATTCCTCAATAACTCGATAACGCTTAGTCTGACCTCTTTTAAAGTTTTACATTGTTGAGACACTTTTTTAAAACAAATTATTTGATACAAACAGAAACCCCCGATTGTCATTTGTTTTTAAGTTATTACCACTATCTTTTGTTTTTCATATGGCGGCCATATTGGATTTTGGGTTTGTTAGGTAGTCCTCAAAATGTGCTTTTCAACGATGTATAACATGCCTGAAAAATTTTTATTTATAAGGAAAATATTAATAAAAACGTAAATTAATCTTTAATATGAAATTAGTAGGCTGAAAAATTAAACACCAATGTCAAATGAATGTGAAAAGATATTCTAAGTAATACTGTAAACAAAAGAAACGATAAAAAAATTATAGAAATAAAAAGTAAAGATACAGAACTTAAAGTTCACATTCACTTAAAGAAATTGTTCAATATGACGACCATTCTGTTCCACACAATTTTGACACCTTGTTCGAGTAGAGTTAGAAACTCTACGTAGCGTGTTTCCGTTTACTGATCGTAGCACATCTAGTACTCTTTGTTCTAAAATTTCCCGAGTTTCTGGCGGTTCAAAATCAAATACTTCGTTTTTAGTGTTACCCCATAAATAAAACTCAAGCGGGGTAAGGTCGGGTGATCTCGCAGGCCATTGCACGGGTCCATTATTTGAAATCACTCTCTCATTAAAGTTTTCTCTCAAAAAATGTTGCACGTGACGAGTGTTATGGGCCGGGCAACCATCTTGCTGGAACCAGATGTTTTACATGTTCTCGGGATTAATAATTTGCCTCAAAGCAGGCATTATCTCGTTTGTTAGTAGCTCCAAATATCTGTTACCAGTTAAATTATAGTCAAAGATGAAAGGACCTATTAACTGATTATCTAAAACGAAAAAAAGAGTTTAAAAACAAAAAAAAATGTCATACCAATTAAACCGCACCAGACATTAAAACCAAATCGAACTTGAAATCTTCTTTGATTTACCAAATGTGGATTTTCAGTAGACCAATGATGATAGTTATTTCTATTGAACACTCCACAATTGGTAAATCGTGTCTCATCTGTCCATAGTATTTTCCTAGGAAAATTAGCATCATATTCACATTTTTGAAGGTACCACCTGCTAAACTGTAATCGTCGGAGATTGTCATTATGACTCAAACCTTGTACAATTGTTGGTTTGTAAGGGTGATACTTGTTTTTCGTCAAGGTTCTGTGAACAGTAGATTTTGAAATCCCCGTTTCTCGTGTCACACGACGAACTGATGTGCTGGGATTGTTCCTAACGTTCTGCAAAATATTATTTCGACGTGTATTAGCATCATTAACTTCATACCTAGCTCGTTTTTGTTCGAAGCTTCCAAAGTTTTTTAATTTGCTAACTAGTCTTCTAAAAATTGTCCTGTGTGGCTGTTGTCTTTCTGGAAAACGCTCTGCATAACTCGTGCACGCATTTTTAGTGTTTCTATTTGCTTTGAAATACACTTCAACATATCAACTTTTTCTTCGTTTGAATATGTTTGTGCCATTATCAATACTTATAAATCTTAACACTTGACAATAATTACTTATCACTATCACTAACTACAAGTAGTTTAACTACAAGTAGTTTTAATTAACTTATCTCTGCAGCACTAATTGTACTTTGACAGGTTATCGTTTTGTTTCATTGTCAGAATACATTTGTCATTGACGTTTGACGGAACATAATGTCTTTGCTAGTGATACACGCTCAGAGGTTAGAATTATCTGACATTTGATGTAAAACCAAATACAAATCTCCCCACTACTTTTAATCCTGCGCGAACTTACCCCTCCTCGCGCCAACTTAATTGGCGTTTGCTATACTTAGAATATCTTTTCACTTTCATTTGACATTGGTGTTTAATTTTTCAGCCTACTAATTTCATATTAAAGATTAATTTACGTTTTTATTAATATTTTCCTCATAAATAAAAATTTTTCAGGCATGTTATACATCGTTGAAAAGCACATTTTGAGCACTACCTAACAAACTCAAAATCAAATATGGCCGCCATATGAAAAACAAAAGATAGTGGTAATAACTTAAAAACAAATGACAATCGGGGGTTTCTGTTTGTATCAAATAATTTGTTTTAAAAAAGTGTCTCAACAATGTGAAACTTTAAAAGAGGTCAGACTAAGCGTTATCGAGTTATTGAGGAATAACGAAATCGGCAAATTTTTGATTTTTCAAAATATTTTAAAAATTTAAAAAGTTAGATCAAATTTGAAATGAGATTTGCCGCGAGTATTGAATTCTGCAAAACATTCCCCATTTAACCGTTGTTCTATATCTTCTAATAACCGAGATACCAATGGTGAGCATCGAAATTGGGACACACGGTATATTATTGTATATTGCTACCAAATTAATGTACCGTTTGGTTTGTAATTATGATTTCAGGATTTGATTTAAAACATAAAAGTAGTAATTACTACATAGTAGAAGTGACTTAATATCCTCTTTCGCCAAGCCCTTTATATATCAAGCTAATATAAATGGTAACTAAATTCAAATAAAATGCAAAATAATAACACTGAATTTTAATAATATTTATGCTTGATTGTATAAAAGGTGATGATTTACATATACTATTTTTTTACGTATTTATAAACTTGACACAATTATAAATATATGTTTATCTAACGCTTCTAAGAATCTTTAATTGGCATGCTCATAATTGTGTTCCCACAATTGTACACCGCATTTGCGGAATTCTATATTACATATTTACTATGTGTTTTTTTTTTTGAGCAAATTATTAATGTCGACCTAGTTTCGCATTTCTCTAACAAGGGAAAAATATGTATAACAATTACTTTTAGTCGTTTTAAACAAAAGCTACATATTTTACACATACAAGGTTGACAATTGCAAGAGTTTACAGTTTTAATGTGCATTCTAATAGTCTTTTTTATGGTCAAGACTTAATTTGATATTAAAATTGTCTGAACACACGAAATATATTTGCGCACAGATTAGTATTATTAAAAAATTGTGCTCTAATGAAAGAATAGCTTTTTCTTTGAACATGGTAACTCTTCCTTCCGCTTAGTTACACAAAATAACACAAGTTATTGACTTCTTTTTGGGATAACTAAAATATCGTTGATTGACGAAGGAGATGCTTGTTCAAACTTCATTATAACGATAAGAAATAAGTACTAGACTTCCATTTTTTTATTGTAAATTTACTACAATCTTGTTTTGAATATTTACGTAAAAATTATTGAGAAAAATGGTAGTGGAATCATTTTTACAATCTCAAACTTCGTAGAAGGAAGTTGTTTAAATTTAATTGGTCATTTAAAGCTAATCATAAATTATTATATCTATTAATTTCTAAGATTTCTAACAAGTTAAGTTTTTTGTTTTTTCTTGAATATGTAAAATTATTAATTTCTAAACAATGATTTGCGAAAGTTGACCATAACACATAAAACTTATAAACACAAGTTCGCTATATATCATAAGCCACCACATACAGACCCCACAATACACGCTAGTTCATTTCATCCTATATCACAAAAATTATCAGCATACCAATCAATGGTGTATAGATTAATTAAGGTACCTATGAGTAAAAGTAATTTCGACCTCGAACTAAACTGGATATACATAATAGCATTAAACAATGGTTACTAGGGTGGTCTTTAGATTTATGGAAGAAAAATTTAGTTATACAGTTATACACCGTATAACTGTATAACGTAACTCCCTCTAAAAATGTTTGTTTTTGTGTAAGGTATGCAAAAAATTATGCGTATCGAACAAAGGGAAGGCGTGGCGCACCGCCTCTCAAAGTGCCCTATTGGTAAAATGAACAGAAATATAATTTTTTTTATGTATTTATATTTTTTAGTATACAATATACCTATAACTGTTTTATTATAACTTAATTAAATTTACGGTAACTGCCACAATTTGTAACAAGAATTTGATTATAAAAATTTAATTGGAATCAAATTTCAAAAATTGTGGCAGCAACTAAATTATTTACGTTTACAAGCATAGATATTTTTTTTAAGCCAACGAGTTCTAAGTATAGCTTTTTTAATCCCTTTTTTCGAATACTCTTACGCGTTTTTGTTAAGAAAAGTGTGCACTGTGGTGCAGCATTTAAGAAAATTAAAAAGGGACTTCCTCTATAAAATTGTCAATTAGAAGAGTGTGTTACTTAACAGAAATAGTGAAAAAGCTTGTGTAAAAAGTGTAAGAAAATGACCGCAAACCTAAGACAGATGTTTAGAGACGCTTGGATCAAAATTGAAAAAATTAACTTTATGAGTGGTCATGAAGATCAGAAAGTGAAGGATGCAGTTGGGAGTGTATCCGAGATTATAAAATTTGCATCTCAAAATCTTGAAGTAAAACAACCACGTGATGATTATAAAGAGCTTCTTCAATTAAGTATAGTTTTTCTTGGTGGTACAGTTCCGGAATTTACCTTCAAAAAGCCTGGAGCATTTCATCACGCCCGTTGTATGTCGAAAGCTATTTATTGCCTTAAATTATATTTATTTCGAAACGAATTTAAAATGATACAATTGGAGATAACCAGTATTCGTGACATTTGCATCTTTGTTGTAAGGGTGTATATAAAAAATTGGATACAAGCACCAGTTGCAGCAGAAGCCCCTATGCAGGATTTAAGATTGCTAAAAGATTTACATGCTTATAAAATTGTTGATGAGAAAATAAGTCGTACGTCACTAAGCAAATTAAGTAATCATTTGTGGTATTTAACCCCAGAAACAGCAGCGTTGTCTTTTTATGATCCAAATGTTACATATGAGTCGAAGAATCATGGTGCAAGCTCTGGATAACCCTACTGATTGCAAATTAAAAAAATTGATCGTAACTCCTCATACTATAAGCCAATATCTTAATAAGAACATCGAATATTTTATAACCCAAAAATCACGTAATTTTTTTAAAAGGTTTGGTATTCCAACGGACTTTTTAACAAAAGATCCAAACGAATGGATAAATGAACCTAGTTTTAACGTTGGCCTTAATATCGTTGGAAATATGAATATTGTTAATGACTCGGCAGAACGAACAGTTAAGCTAATGGAAGATTTTAATTCAGTGTTATCCAAAGATGAAGAAGAAAATCAATAGATAGTGCAAATTATTGCAGATTATCGGAAACTCTACCCCAATATGAACAAATATTCTCTTTTGAAATAAAATAACATATAAATAACTAAAAACAAAGCATTTTTATTTATCCCTTGTCAGACATTATCTTGTAACATTATCAAATCTGTGGCCACAAGAAATAAGTGAATGTTTTATGTTTTTCCTATTTATTGACTCTGTTTTCCAAAAGTAAACCATTCTTCTATCTTTTTATTAATTTTCATTTATTTTCTTAAGAAATATGTCACCGTATATGTATATAAATACATAGATTTTACTTTGTATTCTAGTCCTTAAAAATTTGGCTTTAAATGAAAACCAGAGAAGCTTTAAGACGACATCGTCTCAAATAAATTTAAAATATGTTAAAATTAAAGTCAAATATATTTTTTAGTATAAATAAATATATTTTTTACAACCAAGAAAATTTTATTTTTAATATTTTTGAACCGAATTTTGAATTTTTGAGCGATGCGCCACGTCTTAACCTCGCCCAATCGTGATAATTTTTTGCACACCGTATTTTTATACATAACGAACATTTTGACGGGGAGTTACGGTCGAAATAACAAAGTTGAAAAATAAGGACCACGCTAATTGGTTACTCAATAAATATTATCAATAACATCTTGGATAATCAACAAAAATCTAAAACCCTTTCTTTAGTTTACCTAATATTAAGAAACAATATAACTAATTCCTACAATTCAATGACTTATGTAGGAAAAATTTCGGAAAAAATTGATACTTTCATTAAAAGACTTATGAACGAACATATATCATTTAAAACAGACACTACTATACAGAACATTATTAAAAACAACAAAGATAAAATATACAAAGAATCAAGCTCTGGTGTATATAAGTTAACATGTGAAGATTGTAATAAGGTATACATAGGACAAACAGAGAGGACGTTGAAAATTAGGATGAAAGAACACGAGAGAAGTCATAAAATTAAAACAGATTCAACTTTCGCAAATCATTGTTTAGAAATTAATCATAGATTTATTATAGATTTCAAAATTTTACATATTCAAGAAAAAAGCAAAAAACTAACTAACTTAGAAAACTTATAAAAATTAATAGATGTAATAATTTAGGATTAATTTTAAAGACCAATTAGATTTAAACAACTCCCCTCTATTAAATTTAAGATTGTAAAAATGTTTCCAACACCATTGTTCTCAATAATTTGTACATAAATAAACTTGTATTTTAAATATTCAGTATTTCATCCACCTGATAAAGCCACTGTATGGTGAAACAATATTTGTAGTTGAATTACAATAAAAAAAAAAATAAAAAAACTTTTAAACTAGAAGTTCAGTACTTATTTCTTATCGTTATAACTAAAATATCCTTGAAATTATTTTTGAAGCATTTGTGATGTTATCGTGACACCCAAAAAGAACCAATTGCAAATAATATCCGTAACCAATCTGAACGTGGGATCTTCTAAACGGTCGAAATCGACAAGGTGAAGTTATCAGCTGGCCCAGCGAGACGGCGTGTCGGTCGATATAAAATTATGTGTGCCACCTTGCTAAAATTATGTGCAATGCCACAGATAAGTTGTAACAGATAACTAAAGAAAATGCAAAACTTAGCACGATATTTTAGTCGAAATGGAATCCCACGACGCGCACAGAGTGTGCCCGCCAATCATGTGACATAACGATGTGTTCCCTTTCTTCACTTATTCCCGCAGAGCTCTATGTATCTTAAAATTTGTAAGAAAATGCTTAGCCTGCGTACAACCTCCGTGATTTTACATTTTTGTACTACATCGGCTATCTGTAAGGAACTTATTTGTGGCAATACACTGTATATAGATCAACGGGATGAGAAAACAAGGAACTTGTCGGGTGAGTTCCTCGTATCACCTCAAGTAAATTCTTAATGAAAGGGAATAACGAAAAAAAATAATGATAAACACCAAAAGAAAAATCCTAAAAGAAACATTTAAACAAGAAAGAAAATTAAAAAGATTAGTTAATGCGCGTGGCCAAGATGGCGGACAAAAATTACGCCTACCATCAAATACGAAGATGTACTATGTCGATTACTGTTCAAGATGATCCATCCAAACAAATACTATTCGAAACTTACAAAATTGGCATCAAACTTGGCAATTTTAGATACTCATTTATACAGGGTTACCGCTGAATAGCGCCTAAGCTATGCGAATCTGAAGAATACGTATAAATGTCTAACTGAAAATTAAAAAAGAAGTTTCTTTGTTATTCATCAAACATTTCTGGACAATACTTTTAACAATAAGATAATTTTACGCGTATGAAGGGGCACAAATATGCGAAAAATAACACAGCCTTAAAAAAACATTATTCACACATACGTTTAACTTTAATGATGTCAAAATATTAAATACGGAAAAAAATTTAAAAGCCAGATAAATACTAGAAATGATAAGATCCGAAAGCATGAGCAAGTGGCAGTAAATGATAGGAGTGAAATTGCTGGTTTATCCAAAATATATTATTCAATTTTATAATAACTTTGCTTGTTCATAATACATAGCAGAAACTTATACTGGAATCTGCCTGTAAATTATTTCAGAATAGATTTATGCATACACAAATAACAGGGGGAAAAAAATAATATATACAAAAAACATGTTACGCTCTAAAAATGATCCTTATACCTTTTGGGAATTTTTAATGAGTTAATTACATTATTTGCTAACTTCAAGTCATCATAGGCTATTCAAAATTCAGTATTTTCGTTTAATATAATTTTATTTACTTTAATTACTAATTATCGATCATCATAGGCCATTTCAAAATTTGATATTTTCATATAATTTTGTCTGTTCAAATTTTTTGGATGTCACTATATCCCTATATTTTTATCCGGCTTATTTTTATATACTTCGGCGCAGTTCGACATTTTGGAAATTTTATGCGAAGTCATGATTCGTATATTTATATTGATATTTTGATTATTGTTTCTCCTTATACAGTTCTAAAATTGTGGTATTTTTTATTAGAACTTTGTAAATCTATTAGAATGCTTTAATTCATTGTATAACCTTTTTTTAAACTTAATTTTGCGTTCTCAATTTCTTTTGCTTAGAGCGACATCTTCGCGCCACTTAAATTGGCTTAATTATCCTTTATTGCTGCGAAATAATTACCGAATTTTTGTTTGTTAGCTTCCTCATTTACTCTTTAACCTTGTCAGGGTTTTTGGGTAATTATCTTCCTTTCTTTCAAATATTCCGTCCAGAATAGTTTTTGTTACTATGACGTGGTTTTCCTCGCGAATAAATAGTCGTACATTTGTAAGAAGATCCTCTTTCCTTACTGATCAAGCTCTGAAGTAGTCTGGTGTTTGAAAACTCGAAGTTAATTTTTGAAATTTATATATATAATTTATATAATATATATATATATATATATATATATATATATATATATATATATATGTGTGTTATTTTCTGCTTATGCAGGTTTTGGTCAATCTTGACTTTGTTTATTAATTCACTGGTGTAGTGTTTTAATTCGGGGACTATTCCCCGGTTCTGGAAGTTTTCACGACCACGTGTTACTTCAGGTGAGTTTCTAGACATGGGGACGGCTGTTAATTCTATCGCAGCATCGTTCTCCGCTTTTAATGATACTTTTGGATCTTCCATTTATTCTTTTCTTTTCGCATTTATTTAGGCTTCTTTTTTGGTACCGAATAAGGGAAAGTTGCGGCGTTATTTTCTTTGCGAGATATATCGATCTTTGTCGGCGTTCCCGCCGAATTACGCATCCTTGGTCATCGGACAACTGGTACTCAGGAAAGACTCTTAATTGGATACAAGGACAACTAAGACGCAAGGTAGTGACCTGAACATATTATTCTCTTGTGAAAGAATTCTAGATAAATGTTATATATTTCTTTTCCCTTGGGAGGACCGCATGGTGTTCGACCCACCATTTTGTATAATCATATTTGCGATCTTGCATCCCTGTAAATTTACAGTTCTTTTTTTTTCAACTTGCATAGTCATCTTTCTAATACAAATTGCTGTAATCCTTTTTTTTATTAAATTAATATAATGTCAACCTCATATATGTAGATTGAATCAAAAATATGAAATGTGTAATATGTTTTTTTTTTATTAATCTGTATCGAATTCTGATCAGTTTTAATTCTTAAATAATATTGTTTAAATAAATTAGTCACCTTAATAGAAATCAATTTCACCTCATAGAGTATTGTTCCAGACTTGTTTTCTTTTATAATATATAATTCAAACATATAATTTTACGTATACTGTGTGTTGCATATTTGTTGTAAGGTACGTCAAAGCTTTGAGGAACTACTTTTGCAAACTTTAACTCATATTACTAGTAGTTTATATTTACTTTTATACTCTCATTACGTATTACTACTTGGCTATATTAATCTCGTACCTGTTGGTACAGAGTGTTTTGCTTACTTTTAAACTTATTTGGTGCAATTTATATGTTGACTTACGGAATTTATTATTTTCATTAATAAATATTGTTGTTACTGTTTATGCTGTTGTTTGTGTTTGAGTTCCTTATGTACTAATGAGCAAAAGTGATAGTTTTGTGAACCAGGTATACGAACAGCCTTTATAGATTTCTTAAGCCCTTTTGGCCCAAGGGTGTTCTACGTTGACCAGAAAATTTGCCAGACCAAACGTAGTGGTGCCCAAATAACATCTATGCGTTGTGTTGGCCCACGACGCTCCCGCTATTTAATACTGAGCTGGCTGATGAGTTTTTCGAGGGGCCTTTGTAGACCAGGGGCGGAATTAGGGCGGTGACCTAATTCCCACTGCGGTTTTTGTGTTACCTATACTGCTTTAGGGCTAACAAACACTACATACTTTTTGCGTAGTTCCAAAGATTAACATGAACTGTTTGCATTCAGTACACATTTACAATACGAAACAAAAGAGTCAGATGAGAAATTACTAATACAAAATTAAACAAAATGTTTTTAAAAATTTTAACATGTTGCGTGTTAGTTATTAATATTATAGTTGCATGTCTATTGTGTTTTGTCTTGTTTTCGAGATAAAAGAGGAAAACAAAAAAAAAGAAAAATTGGGAAAATGTTTTTTTCTACTTTAATTTTAACTCTAATTAATTATAAATATTACACTGTAACTTCTTTTGTTCTGACTCAAAAGTACAAGTACTATTACAGATATACACATTTTTCTGAAAAAGACAATAAATAATAAATTGTCGAAACGTTAAACAGTGTTTCATTATTTAATTCAACAATAAGCCGAATTTCCAAGAATTTTTACGGTTTAATATACTTAGTGAACGGCTAAGAAACAAATCTATTCTCTCTATATATTATAATATAATACAGCCACACGTTGGGACTAAAAAAATATAATATAATTTGTACCAAAATATAATATAATATGCTCCACGTTGGAAGCTAATTAAATATATAATTTGTAATTGCTATTTGAATCTCCACCTAGAACTTATGTGGTGTTTATTAACGTTCTCTATTTATATAATCGTTAAATTCGATCTATTTATCTCTTTAATGTCTACTAAAGAAAGTTTTAAAAGTAAAACATTTAACTTGAAGATATAAAATGAATTTAAATTCGAATTTATACACGCATTAATACATATATTTCTGCGCAGGATCAATAATAGATGGAAAACGTTCGAAGTTAACGATCATAAAACTTGTAGAACCAAAATAGTATTTTGTTTTAAATAATAGCTGGTATTTAATGAAATTAGTAGAAATAATGAACATGAGCTTTCTAAATATCTCAAGGGTCGTGAAAAATTCTTATTTGGCAAGAAAGGTAAATTAGTTGTATATATCGTAATTAATCTAGGTTAGTACGATTATATTTTATAAACTTATCGTACACACAAACAACTTGTTTTAGTATCCATGTATATACAGATACAAATTTGTTTTTATACAGATTTGTATTATTTTGTATCAAAGCTTGATGTGAATTGTCGCATCGATATGCAATTTGTTTTTGCTGTATTACGCCACCTGGCGACGAGTTAATGGACAGTAATATGCGTACTTTTTCTTTTCCTGTAATAGCTTTGCTATTCGAGAAGAAACACTTTGCACCGGCGTGGTCGGTTTTGTCCGTCAGATGTTATGAGGTTATCTGGTGTCATCTGATAGGACAAAATTTTCTACATGACCGCGAAGTGTACCTACAGTCGTTTGTCTTCGTAAATCCGTCATTGACAAAGTCGTTAGACAGAAACGCATGCGTCTGGTGGTTGAAGCAAACACTGGTAAATACGTGCTGTGTGGCCATGTATATACAGATACAAATTTGTTTTTATACAGATTTGTATTATTTTGTAAGTAAATCTTATCTATTTGATTTGAATATTTAGCTTGATAACAAATTATTAAGTACAAACAATGGATTAACTATTCTTATTGAAACATAATTTATAATGTTTATAGGTTATAAATATTTGGATATTTAAACTAAATAGGCTCTGGTAAATCAAACCACGCTTAAAATTGGTATATAACTTCCCTATTTACATATTTTAAAATGATAATTATTGGAATTTTAATCTACTTTCGGTAAGTTTATATAAGTCTGTTTATTTATTAAGTTAAATTTTGGAAGTGAATCATATAATGCAAACTTAGCTCAACATTTCCTTTCTAACTTCATGATTTTCGTTTAGAGACACTTAATCGCTGTGATCCATCTTGGTCAACCTGACGCACAGCTTGAATATTATCCGAAACATCTTCATTTTAGATAATATGGCTACTAGAGATTGTTGATCCAGGGTGATCCGATACCATTAGATTAGGAACGGGTAAATGTTTTCATAATTGAATTGATTTGGCATTTACTTGATAAAGATCCATAATTTAAAATAGAAATAAAACTACGGTTCTAACCTTCACTTTTAATCTTTAATCGTAACACGACAATTGTTTCGCCAGCACAGTGGCTTCCTCAGGTGCTAAAGAGTACGTTACAATGTAACGTAACGTACTCTTTAGATGTAAGCACCAGAGGAAGCCACTGTGCTGGCGAAACAATTGTCGTGTTACGATTAAAGATTAAAAGTGAAGATTAGAACCGTAGTTTTATTTCTATTTTAAATGTTTTCACTCAAAATAAAAATGTGAAATTATAACTTTAACACCACAGAATATGTGAACACATATAATAGATGGCAAAAAGGATTATAACGATCTTTTTTAAGGGTTATCTTCTGAGATTCTCCCCGTACAAGTGATGATATATTCTCCAATATCCCAAATATTTGTTGTATTAATATTTTTCCAGTTAATTATATGTTTTTATAAGAAAGTAAGTAGATTTTACCATTTGTAACTTTAATTTTTCAGATTTTAAGCGGTTTTTAAAAAAATTCTCTTTCAAAACATAACTAAACTTTTTAAATGCTAAAAATTATTCTCCAATTTTCTAAATAAGTAACCATAGCGTCCCAACAGCTTTTCCTCTTTTGAAGATCATTGGGAGCTTTAGTTATACAAAATTTCCAAAATATTTGACATTTCAAATATAATGTTGATCTTTGATTAACATTATCTAAAATTAACTAAATTTACATTGTCCAATTACTTCTGGAAAATACATAGGAAGGCCATATACTTTTAAAAATTTAATAATAGATTTGACACTTCAGGTTAGTAAACATTCAATATAAATATGATATAGTCTTCCACCTTCTAAGAAATCTCATACCTACTCGTAGATATAGTAATAGTAGAAATGTAACTTAATTAAGATGCGTATTCAATTTTCCCTATGAGGATTAATATTCGATTATATTATATATATATATATATATATATATATATATATATATATGATAATTTTGATGTTCTCGCGGTTGTATGATGAAATGATGGTTTCTCGGGTTCTTGGCCGCGTGTGAGATGTGTCCTGAGAAGGATTGTTGTCTCGACGTTTCGACGGGATCGCACTCGTCATTTTCTAGAGTTGTTCTTTCACTTGACGCTGAAGAGTAACTGCCGATCGTGTCCTCGGGTGTCTGCTATTATGTTGCACTATGGGAGGTAGGGGTTGCGCTGCTGCCGTCGTGCGTACACGGCTTCGCGTGATTGGTCCGGGTGTCTGTGATTCCTGTGTGGGGGCGTGTACCTGTCTCGATGTGTTGTGTTTCGTATTAGTCTTGATTTGCATGCCGGCTAGGAGTGGCTTCCAGGTGTACGGTAAACGTTGGCCGTCGTCGCGTTTGTTTAGACTTTTGGGTCTCTTTTCTATTTCAATCGCTTCTCTAGTAATTCTAGTAGATAGACTTTCGCTCTTCGCTAGGATCTTCGTATTCTCGAAGTAGAAAAAGTAACCAAAGCAAAAATAAACGAAACACCGCTGAGCGAAGAAATAAAGAAGCAGACCATCCCCCGGGAAAAATCGTCCCGATGTCCAAAACTCTACGGACTCCCAAAAATACACAAACCCGATGTACCACTTCGTCCGATTGTTAGTTCTATTGGATCACCAACACAAGCTCTAGCACGATACCTGGCATAAGAACTTCAGCTACACGCAGAACAAATGGCGTCCTACGTAAAGAATGCAGATCATTTCATTGAACTGATAAAAAACGTTCATGTTCAACCAACGGACCTGCTAGTCAGCTTCGATGTGACATCTCTATTTACGCAGGTGCCAATCGCAGAGACCATATCCATATTAGAAAACCAGTATCAAGTACAAAAGGCTACAATTAACCTGATAGAACACTGCCTTATAAACACATATTTCACATACAACAACCAGAAATATCGACAAGTCGAAGGCGCACCGATGGGTTCCCCGCTATCACCGATTATAGCGAACTTATTCATGGAGAACTTTGAAACAAACTTTCTAAACACCTGTAAGAACAAACCGAAAATGTGGCTGCGCTACGTCGACGATACATTTGTAATATGGACACATGGCAAAGAAAAACTACAAGACTTTTTACACCAACTAAACTGCGAACATCCGAAAATTAAGTTTACAATGGAGGTAGAAGAACAAGGGAAGCTACCTTTTCTAGATGTGTTAGTGATCAAAAAAGAAAATGGAACATTGGGACACACCGTTTACCGGAAACCTACACACACAAATAGGTACTTAAAAGCACAATCGCATCATCATCCGGCACAATTGAACTCAGTAGTGAAAACCCTAGTTCTACGATCCGAACGACTAACAGACGATGAACATAAAAACGAAGAAAGAAGAAATATTAGAAACGCTCTTCTTGATAACGGGTATTCACAAAGAACAATAGACAAAGCCAGACACAATAGAGCAGAAAAACGGGAAAAAGAGGAATTTACATCAAAGGCCTTTCTACCATATATAAAGGGTACCACAGACAAAATCGGTAGAATACTAAGAAAACACAACATAGACACCATCTTTACAGCACAGGGAAAAATAGCCGATAAAATAGTCAACGCGAAAGATAAAATTCCACTTGAAGACCAAGGCGTTTACGAAGTGCCGTGCTCGGAATGCGAACAATCCTATGTAGGCCAGACGAACAGGCGAATAAGCGTGAGAAAAGAGGAACACATAAACGCAGTCTTCAAGATACAAACAACATCATCTCTAGCACAACACCGCCTCCTAACGGGGCACACTATTGACTTCGAGAATACGAAGATCCTAGCGAAGAGCGAAAGTCTATCTACTAGCCGGCATGCAAATCAAGACTAATACGAAACACAACACATCGAGACAGGTACACGCCCCCACACAGGAATCACAGACACCCGGACCAATCACGCGAAGCCGTGTACGCACGACGGCAGCAGCGCAACCCCTACTTCCCATAGTGCAACATAATAGCAGACACCCGAGGACACGATCGGCAGTTACTCTTCAGCGTCAACTGAAAGAACAACTCTAGAAAATGACGAGTGCGATCCCGTCGAAACGTCGAGACAACAATCCTTCTCAGGACACATCTCACACGCGGCCAACAACCCGAGAAACCATCATTTCATATATATATATATATATATATATATATATATATATATATAATAACTTCGTGACCTTGGTATGATATGGTAAACCTAATCAGTAGGCGATTAAAGGTCTGTATATTACTTCAAAATATATGTATTTAAAAAACTCTACATGTTTCGGCGGTACGCCTTTATCAAGAGTATACAAAATATAAATGACAGAATATAAATTTGTTGTATTAATATTTTTCCAGTTAATTATATAACATTATATAATTATATAACATTTATATTCTGTCATTTATATTTTGTATACTCTTGATAAAGGCGTACCGCCGAAACATGTAGAGTTTTTTAAATACATATATTTTGAAGTAATATACAGACCTTTAATCGCCTACTGATTAGGTTTACTATATATATATAAATATATATATATATATATATATATATATATATATATATTGTAGTAATCCCTTTAGCGAACAACGTAGAATAAGCTAGCAAAACAACCGCTACAATATGATGACTCGCGTACGGTCGGCTAAATAATGTTCAATCAGGGAAATTTACAACATTCAGTATAATAATGAGACTCTTACTGATAACTATTAAGTACCTCAGGTTCGTGTGAATTGGTCCCTGTTATGTGCTGTGGAAGTAAACATACATTTAAAAAAAAACAAATCTTTATTTATATTACCACTTTCTATATAAGATATTTATTGATATCGAAAAGACACATATATCGATCCTTCAAACCTTTGACGGACAAACTGACATCTATATCAGATTGGCTATAACTCACAAGGTGTTATCCACAAGGTTTAGTACTACGCTAGATTAGGTAGACTAAAGAAACCTTTCAGCATATTATTACTACGGTGATTAAATAAAACAAACAAACCTTCAACTTCAGACAAAAAGAAATAAAATATTTATTGAGTTAATAAAAAAATTGCTAAGCAAGAAAATGTAACAAATATGGTGGTAGTATGTTGTATACCTTGACAGGTAGGTATTTGTTTTCTATACACTTACTTTCTATACTTAAATATTACAATAACCTAAGTTTTTTTTTTAATATTCTTCAGGAAATATAATTAATCAAAACTACTGAACGTTAGATAGTTTTCATCAAAGGAAATATAAGTTATGAGGACACTAAATGTATGAATCAAAATTTATGATGCAATACTACCCTGATAGCAATGAAAACCGAGGTGTTCGGAATAGGAATAACCTAGATGAGATTATTCACGTCTAAAATAAACCCAAGTAAATGATGTAGTCCTAGAATGGTCTATAAACTTTCAATTAATAAGTAAAATTATCCTATTAATTTGTGAAAAAGTATTCTGAATAGTTTTTAAATGATTAAGTATTGTTTACCAAGTTTATCGATTAATTTTAAACTATTAACAAATTGATGTCTCTTTTATGTGTATAATTTTAGGTACCTTCTTTAATGGGATGCAAAGTTGAGTCCGGATGTAAGGAAGAACTAGGGTGTTGCCTCGATTGATACTGGATAAGGGAAAAATCTCTCGGATCTTCTAAATATTAATAAATCTTCTCCGAATTCTAAAATAACTGTTCTTGCTTAAGGACAGGAAGTTGAGGATGATTAATTTACTACGTAAGGTTCCAAAATATAGTAATCTTCTTAATTATTCGAGTTTTAAAACTTAATATTGTTAGTCGCCATGTTGTATTTTCAATTTAAAAATGATGCTTTCGAAGATTAATTATAAAAACACTGGTATACGCCGTTCAAATGATTGTTTTCTAATTGATTAAATGTTAAACTATCTATTTAAAATATTTTTAAGCACGTTAAACCGTAGAAATTATTTTTAAAATCTGTTTTTGTAATCTGCGGTATAAGAACAACGCTAATATTTTTGAATAATATGGCTTCCGTCTCTAACGGAATATATGGAACGACTCTCCCGGATAGACGCCGGTAAAAACAAAATGTCCCCTTAAAATTTTATACACATCTTCTCATAGGATAGTACGAACAACGGAAATGATGTAAATTTAAATGTTCAAATTTATATCAATTACAATTTCCATCAGAATTAATTACCTATAACTTATTACCTATATTTAAATTGGGATATTTAAAACTATTCATAATATTATATTTATATTTCCTTTGATTTTTCCTTTTCTTTAACTTAGAGTTTAAAAATGTATAATATAATATGTTTTAATTTTTCAAAATTTTATTCATATAGAAAAATAACTAAATTGACATATATAGGTGTTGGAGGTAATTTGCCTCACAACAATATATATATATATATATATATATGTATATATATATATATATATATATATATATATATATATTGTACTTATATATCTATATATTTTTGGAATATTTTGGAAAACGTGTGTAATAAATGTTGTTTCTTTATAAAACGTGGTGCCGTTGTTTTTTATTTATATGTTGTATGTATTTAGAATCCTTTACTATAGACTTCACACCTTGTGGGTGTCTTATGTAATATATCTCGGAGATCTAACGTATGAACTCTATTTACAATTTAACCTTAATTCACTGTGGCGCTCTTATTCTATTTATTATAGTCAACGACTCATTAAGGTTTCGATAAGAACCTCACTCCGTCGTCACTGATCATAGTCCAGGCCTGTCTAGTTAAATTGAACCGTTACCATCAACCTTCCCATATTGATGAGTCTGAGGACTGACCCTACCGCATTTCCGCAGTATATCGTACAGCATCGGTATCCAGTTTTACGAAATCTATTTTTGTTACTTGCCGGTACCACTTAGTTAAGTAATCCTAGATTAAGAGTGGTTCAGAAGTACCGGCCCTAAGAAATTAATAATTAAATTAAATTAAAGGAATTAATAAAAATATTTATAATTTAAATGTACCTACCTAATCCGTGTGTATTTTAAGGCGGAATACAAATCCTATAATCATGTATTCTTTCAAAACAGTTATTGACTGTCATTACGGTTAATTAATAAAATAAAAACAGGCAACGTTTTATGCGTTCTTATTTATGAGCCGCACGGCAGAAATGCCTTTCGATTCATACAAATGTTATACACGGGCCTTACATTTGCATATTACACAGTATGCGTCGATGATGAATGCTCCTTAGCGATTCATAGCTCGACAAAAACGGATAAATAAAGCAGAGTAAACGAAACCGAGCGCGTATACATTATAAAACCGAGAGAAGGAATGGAATAACAACGCAACGGTGGTGTAGCGGGAAAAAATATGTCGGAGAATTTATTATAATGAACCTGTTCGTAACCTATATATGTAGATACTCACTCTCACTTTGTGTGTATACGCGTCTATAAAAGATTATTACGTATCAATTCGAGCTAAAAAGAACGCATTAGGAGGTGGTTATTATACATGTGTATATTGTTTTTAATAAGACTTGTATTTTACTGTCGTTATTTATTATTTTAAATTTGCATAGCATATCTAACACAACGACAGTTTCTCTGCTATTACGTTTTATATTACCAATTTATACAAAATAAAAGTCCCCACTATACAGCTATACAGCTGTCTTTGAAAGAAAGACGACGTATGAAAAATGGATCTTAATTGTAATTATATAGAATATAAATCCAATATATTGTGAGTCAATTACGACGGTAACCCCAAAATTAAACACCCCCTGAAAATTTTATTATGTTCCGCTTATGAATTCAAAATATTCAGATTGCGTATAACTAATCAATACCTCTATTGAAGTTACACACACCCATACGCTACAGCGTATGTTTAAGGTCAATAACCTCAATATATTTACGTACAAAATCAGTTGTTTATACATTCATGTGAATTATTAAAAACAATGATGCGTGGATATTGAGGGTGAAATTCGGTACGTAATACACGTTTCATGTGTATTACATGAATGTTTTTTTTTGTTGCGAGAAGTAACAAATATAAAATATTGAAATAGATTCACAATATTAACAAATACTGCTTTTGAATTTACAAGTAAACACACGCTGCAATGTTTATGTTTATAAATACTCTAGAAGATAACATTGCTTAGACAGTTTTGTATGCCAAGAGTTCGATAGCCTGGTGCGAAAAGTCATCTGTTAAAAATTTATACTTGCATGTGAATTTTTTTTAAGAAGTTGTATTAAAAGAAGATATAAGATGGGGCATTTCATAAGTAATTTGGTAACAATCTATCTTTAATCGAAGACGTAAATGTAAATTATATCGTACACGTACACATGTATACATGTAACTGATCGAATTGGAGACGAAACTTTGAACTGGCCTACAATAACAAAAATACTCTTTTTGTAATTGTCGGTCACCTTTAAATATTGGCCGCGAATTGTTTTCGAAGCATCTCCTGAAGAAGCAACAAATTCGGTGCGAAATATAGAGAGATAGATAATAAATGAGTTTTAATTGACAGACCACTTGCCCGTTTTTAATTTATTATTAACTAGCGGAATACTTCCACATACAGGTACTTGTCCTATGAAGTTCCTCCTAGAACCTTCCTTGGCCAATTCGTCGCCTATCTCAATGCCTTTAATTTCTTCATGTCCTGGCACCCACATCATGACACAGTATTGTCTTATGCCGGTCTTTTGAGGCTTTGTTTGCAATGTTTCACCAGTTTAAACCAGGTAGGTGCATTCATAATTGCTTTAATAGCTGCCTGACCACCAGTCATTTTGTTGATTTTTTTGTTTGCGCAGCCGGTTCGCGAATTTCCTCAGTGCAGGCTGTGACTGCAAACAATTCAACCTGGAAAATCAGCGTATATTTCCCCAGACTTAACAATATCTTTCTTCTAAGGCACATTCCGCATTAAATAATTTGTTGTTAGTTCTGAATGTTTCTTTTTTGTTATTCTTCTTTAAAAACTTAGAGACATTAACGTTGGGACGCCCTACATATCTAATTGTTTTGTATACGCAACCCGCTCGTTAGAAGTCTTCTGTTAACGCCTTAGGACACTTTTGAAAATTTGTGGCACGTAATCTTGATGCTTGATGTGTTAAGATAAAATATTTACTCTCATGGGCCACGGTTATACCGAAAGTCATAGCCAACTTTTATATTTCAAATGGAATATTATATTTTTAACGTTTTTTTAGATTTCTTGTAAAGTGCTATAACACTTTATATTAAGGTTTCTTTTGTAAAAGAAATTAACTCTATATCTTATAACTAAATGAAAAATTAGCAATTTCAAACTTTCAAACTGACATCTGAGTATAAACATCAGTGCCTTATATGGCATTTCTAATAGACTTCACACCAAGGTCCTAGTGGCTCAGTTGGTTAGAGCGAGGGTCTGGGAAACCGTAGACTTGGGTTCAAGTTCCAACGCGGACGAAAATTTTTCAAAATAAAATTTCGTATAATTAGCGTTGTAATTTGAAAACAGCAATGTTTACATTTACACTTACTTCGCAAAATAACATAACAATATTTAATATACAAGCCGAAAATTACAAGAATTTATCAAATGATAATATATATATATATATATATATGAAATATTTACAAATATCAAATTAGTATGTAATTGCAAAGTAAGTGGGGATGTAAACATTGCTGTCTACAAATTACAAAGCAAATCATACGAAATTTTTAATTGAAAAATATTGTCTACGCTGGGACTTGAACCCAAGTCTACAGTTTGCCGGACTGTCGCTTTTACCGCTTAAGCCACGATAGACCTTGGTTCAAGCTATTTAGAAACGCATTATAAAGTAACAGTGTTAATGAATCAGATGTCAGTTATGAATGTAGATGTCAAGTTGAAAGCAGAAGTCAGTTTTTAAAGCTGATATCAGTTTTGATAGCAGGTGTCAATTATTGAAAGCAAATGTCAGTTATTGAAAGCAGATGTCTGTCTTGAAAGCAGATGGCTGTTATGAAAGCAAACGTCAGATTTGAAAGCAGATGCCTGTTTTGAAGGCAGACGTCAGTTATTGAAAGCAGATGTCAGTATTTTCAGAGCAGATGTCAGTTTTGAAGGTTTGAAATTGCTAATTATTACTCCATAGCTATATGAGTGTTTATATATAAAGGCTGATTCAAATTAAGTGCGCGCTATTGCTATCTCTGTTATTATTGATTCTAGAAAGTAGGTTAAATTAGCAAAGTATTAGTGTTTTTAAGTTGATTAGCATGCAGTTCATGAAAAAAAAATTAAATAACGCATTTTCGAGAAATTTTGAAATTTATAATTTTTTTAACCGGAACACCTGTATATTTTTTAAAATTCTGAGTGATAATGTTCTTTGTAATATAAAAGTTTCAATACACTATTGTCCTAAAACGAATAATAAAGTATTTACGGTGGAATTTAGTTGATGTCAAAGATACACTTTCATTCTGTAACATCAGTAGTAGGCTTCTTTCACTTTAAACAGAACAAATAGTTATGCCCTTTGTAAATGTCAATAACGTACTGAATATAAATCTTTCGCACGTTTAGTTATTAAAAATATTTTTTTTATGTTGTGTTCATTAGTTCTCTATTTATTTTTCTAAATATTTTGGTTTTACTTTCGTTGCTTAGTGTTTGACAATATTTCACTATGGTATTTCCTCAGCAGCAGCCAGATCGACGTTACTTTCGAAAACTTTACAATCAGTTTAGACTGCACGATTGCTTAGTTAGAAAGAAAAGAACAAAGAAAAATATCGTCGTACACGAAGAAGTAGAAATTACAGTGTTAGCATATTTTGAAGCCCATCGCGAATTTTCCATTAGGGATGCTACTAAGGAATTGGCATTAAGCTATTCATCAGTTCAAAGAATCTTGAAAAAGCATAAGTATATCCCCTTTAAGTTCAGAATCTCTCAAACATTACAGCCAGGAGATTAGCTTTCTGTCATTGGTTTGTGATGAAAATTTGAATTAAGCACAGTATATTTTATGGAGTGACGAAACAAATTTTTCAAGTAGAGGAATGTTTAATAAGAAAAATAGTCACTACTGGTCTCGAGAAAATTTATTAATAGTTCGTCCACAAGTTCGATTTAGTTTGAACGTTTGGTACGGATTAATTGGTTCGGTAGTCGTTGGTCCACTGTTCTACAATGGTACGTTGACAGGAAACAGATATCTGGAATTTAATCGTAACGTTCTAGAGGATTTCTTTGATAACGCCAATTACCTGATGCGCCAAAATTTATACTTTCAACACGACGGTGCTCCTGCACACAACTATCACCTAGTGCAAACCTACCTCGACACCATCTTTGCCGAAAAGTGGATTGGTACAAATGGTCCAATTCAATGGCCAGCACGCTCCCTGACCCCTCACCCTTTAGACTTTTTTCTTTGGGGATACTTAAAAATGAGGTGTACAAAACGCGATACGACAACGTGCGCGAGTTGCAAGACAAGGTCAAAGAAATTTTTCGCCAATTAGATAGAAGGACAATCTTAAGAGCCACCCAGAATGTACTGAAGCGGGCACGAAAATGTATTGAGCAGGAAGGTGACACCTTTGAGCAGTATTTATAAATTATACATGTACTTTCTTCTTTTTAATTTAATTTTGTAAGCTGTAATATGTTAAAATAAACATTAAACACAAAATATGTATCTGTTTTCTCAAAAGTTAGCGGAGCAATGACAACATTTAAAAGGAAATAGAAACTGCTATAACTACTTTATTATTCGTTTTAGGACAATAGTGTATTGGAACTTTTATATTACAAAGAACATTAGAATTCAGAATTTTAAAATATATACAGGCTGTTCCATTTAAAAAAATTATAAATTTCAAAATTTCTCGAAAATGCGTTATTCAATTTTTTTTTCATGAACTGCATGCTAATCAATGTTAAAAACACTAATACTTTGCTAATTTAACCTACTTTCTAGAATCAACAATAACAGAGATAGCAATGGTGCGCACTTAATTTGAATCAGCCTGTATGTATATATGGTATATATATATATATAATTAATTCGTGACCTTGGTATGATATGGTAAATTCAATCAGTTGGCGATTTAAGGTCTGGCTTTACTTTAAAGTATATGTATTTAAAACAACCCTACATGTTTCGGCAATGATGCCTTTATCAAGGATATAAAATATAAATGACAGTATACAAATGTCATATAATTGAGTTGCTCAGTCCCCATCCTAGCTCTTCCTATCTTCTGGCTTATTTCTTTCCATCTGTTTATTCCTCCTGGTGTGAAGGATGTTCGGTATGTATCGACCGAAGTATGAATTGAAATAATGTAATAGTTTTTGAATAACACTAATATATTTACAAATTTAGTCTTGGAGTCCCGTTAACTTAATACAAATGCAGTATCTGGTCTTAATACTAAAGATCGAGAAAATCGGCTAATAAATAGTATTTGCTCCTATTTAGATCACTGAAATATTAGTAGGAACTGTTAGTTAGCTATCACTTAGACCTAAGCTAGAACTGTAGTTAACTCGAAAAGATCGTACTTTGAACTGTAGTGAGCTCTAAGAGATCTTGTTTGGAACTGTTTTTTCATTTACTTATTTTTCGGTAAGAAAGTTTTGTCCCCGCCAGTTACAAGAGAGGGAGAAAACAACGAAATTGATTCTACAGAAATTTCTATACAACCATTTTCACCTTTCTTCCAAGAAAGGTATATGCTGTAGTTTCCAACGTCATAAATGTATTAAAATAAACAATATACGCCCGAAACCCTTAATTATAGAAAATAAAATAACTCTTAAAATAATAAATATACAATACACAGGAAGTGCGTTAGATATAACATAATATTTCGCAGAATCGCATCGAACAAAACTATTTAACCTATTAATAGAGATTTATTAAATGTTTAGACATTTATACAGTTCGCTGTCTCCAGTAGAAATATAACGTAGTTCAGATTAAATACGCTTCAGATATGTGATTTTACAAAACTTCATATTAAGGTCTCTTAATATGAAGTGTTATAACACTTTACAAGGAATCTAAAAAAACAATAAAAAATATAACATTCCGTTTAAAATATCAAAGTTGGCTATGACTTCCGATATAACCGGAAGTGATTCATAAGTGTAAATATTTTATTTTAACACGCCAAGTATCAAGATTACATGCCACATATTTTCAAAAGTGTCCTAAAGCGTTAACAAGAGAAAACTTCTAATGAACGGGTTACGTGAAAAACCTATATACTCTGGGTATCTTTTATTATGGAGTAGACTTGCGAAATAGCTTTCTTAAATAATTTATTTGGTAGAATTTTATCAATCATTCCCAGTTTATAATTATTATTAATTTCAATTTGTTTCACTATATTTAGCACTTTTTCAAAATTAACTAATTTGAATATTTAATTACTTTACTGATATATCTATCCATAAAAAATACTCTGTGTGATAATTACAATGTATAAGACTTGTAATGACTGCTTTGATTTAAAATCGAAACAGTCATAAACAATGTGCACCTTTTTTTCTTTCACGTTATACGAGTAGCCTCTAAATACTTTACAAGAACGGCGCAACAGATAACATTATGTGATAGAAACCTACATATATGATGAAATGTTCTGTTGAACAGTCGCCGGGGAGGATGGCGTGAGATTTAATATGAAGATTACAAAAGTCGGCCAGTGTTTATTCCTTTCTGACAAGATCACATCACTAATTACAAAAAATTACTCGTAGCTTTTCAAGTGGCGTACCCACAACCACATCAATAACGAGACCAACATAATATCTATGCGAACATAATTAGTAGGGATTTTCTGAGGTTAATCGAAAGATAACTTTTTCTACTTTTTATTTTTACTACTAACTTACCTCTATATATTTGCACGTACTACCATTACTTTTACTTCTTGTGTTCTAATCTTCGAATCTGCTAAAGGAACGGTGTACCAGCATGTGTTCATATAATACATAAGGTATAAAGGTGATCCAGGTTAAATGATATCAATACTTGTATATTAATAATTTTGATATACGAGGGATAAGCTGAATTTATTGAGAATAAGAAAATCAACTAGATTGTGAAAAATAATCATACAGTGTTTATTTAGAGCATCTCTTTATCTGTCATTTGTCGTTTTGTTGTTGAAGTTACTTTCCTTATAATTCAGCTACTTATTTTTCAAGTAAAGTAAAGTAAAAGAAAATGGAATTAACCAGAGAGCACTTTAGAATCAAATTTATTATAGTTTTAAAAGAGGTTTAAGCGCTTATGAGTGCAAAGAGAGTTTAGATTCAGTTTTTAGTGAACAAGCACCTTCCTTGGATATAATTTACCCATGGTATAAGGAATTTGAACGCGAAAGGAATTCTGTTCAGCATCAAAAAGGAGCAGGGCGTCCTCCTACGGCTGTTACCGACAGAAACATCGCTGCTGTTAAAAAAAAATAATTAAAGAGGACAATAAAGCAACTCATGCGGTAATAGAGCATCAAGTGAAGATTAGATCCTCAGCTGTTAAAATAATCATATACGATCACCTGCATTTACAAAAAAGTGGTAAGTCTTTTTTTGTGCCGCATCACCATTCTGACTTCCAAAGAGCAGAGCGTGTAAGAATTTGCCATGAAACTTTAAATTTCTTGAATAATGGCTTCAACCTTCCTAAACGCCAAGAGATTCGTGTATGGATTCACGAAAATAAGGAAACTCCTACAATAACTAAGAAGCCACGAGTTATTCATGCGGTATTCTTCAGAAGTACGGACTTAGTAAATGCAATTAAGCTATATGGACAAAATACAGTTACAGCTAAGTGGCACACTGAAAAATGTTTGCCTGAAGTGTTTAGTAGAGTTCCAGACAAGGGGATTATGTTCCACCATGATAATGCATCGTTTCATACGGCAGTTTTAACTCTCTTGGCTGGAAAAAATATACACTCAGGTCTCGTTTTATGCGATAGATGCGTTCCAAAAGAAATTGCATAAATTGAATTCGCATAAAACGATACTCTAGCTTCATATAAAAACTAATGATTCGTTCCAAAATTCTTAAAAACCGCATAAATTCAAATTTTAATTAAAAAATCAAAACAAAATCGCATAAAAAAATCAACAAAAATATATTTATTTCATTTACTTAACCCATTAGTGGACAAAGTTATTTTTTCTGGAAATTTTACTATTTTGTTCAATATTCATGATGATATGACATTAAAAATGCTATAAATAAGCTAGGTTTCTAAATCCATTTGAGAATTTGCAAAATGTAGGCCGTCCCTTATAGGGGACGCCGTCCTCTCTGACATTAGTTTTCAATATAATTGGATCTCTATTATGTTGGGTCAATATTAAATTAATTATATGAAACTTGCAAGGTAAGATAAATAACTTATACACTTACAAGAAAATTCTTACTGTTTATTAAGAAATTATCGAGGATTACAGCAAACATATTTTATTTCAAGTGAAAATCTTTGAAACATTGTTTCGGATGCAAGGCAATATTATATTTCTCGCATATAAACTGACTTTTCTTTCCACAATGTTTACATCTTCGGTCGGTATTATTGTATATAATCATTTGTCCAGTATTGTCAAACCTTACATCAGTGAGTGGATTGGAGACACGTCCCTGGTGTGGTTTTGAACCAAAAGATTTCAAGAGTGTCAACGCTATATATCGGCGAAATGCTAATAAAGACTGTGCATTATTTCCATCTGGCTTCAGCTGTTTCATCAAAAGCCATCCATTGACAACTGAAACGTCTAATAAGTACACTACTAACGGCCAGTACCACTTCCTTTGCCGTATTCTAGTTCTATAAACAGCTACCAAACCATCCAACTTATCAACGCCGCCCATTCCTTTATTGTATCCAGCCACGATTTTTGGCTGTAGGAGATTTTTCCTACATTTGGAAACTCTATCCCAACGAGTAACATTTCCAATTGAATTGTCCTCAAAATTTGAGGCTATGGACACCACCTTGTTGTCCTTCCATTGCACTAAAAGTGTAGAGTGTTGATTAGCATAAAACTTGTAGCTGCCTCTACTTTCTTTGTTCCAACTTTTTTATTTGGAACAGAACACTGTTCAAGTCTATTCTCGCGAATAGTTCCTGTAGCGCAATATTTTTGTGCAGATAAGTGAGCTAGCAATGGTAAAGTCGTAAAATAATTGTCGAAATATATTTTGTAGCCTTGATTTTTAGGCACCTCAGTTTGCTGAAGTGAAGTAAAGCCAAAACAATATCACCACCAACTCCAAAACGTTTTTCAAGACTGCTATTCTTTTCTGTGTATATATCGAAACCCACCATATACCCTTCATTAGTACATAAAACCCAATTTTTAAATCCGAAGCGTATAGGTTTCCCACGGATATATTGCTTAGCGTAATGTTTCCCGTAATAAGGAACCATACTTTCATCGATTGAAAGATGTTCCTGCAAACCTCCATGTTGTCTGAAATTTTTGGCAAGTTTATCAATGAGCGGCCTGATTTTGTATAACCGGTCTTCCTGCACGAGTGTAGCGTTGTCACTGAAGTGAATATGTTTCAATATTTTTTCGAATCTTTTCAATCGCATGCTATCTTGCACAATTTTCGGTACATCGTCTTCATTAGACCAATAAATTCTTCTGTTCGGATATTTTCCATATCCCGAAAATAAAAGAATTCCCAAAAATACATGTAACTCATCTGTAGACAAGTCTAAACTGGTATTCTTTTGCAATGCATATTTGTTAGATTGCTCTACTATAGCGCTTGACAGCTCCATGTCAAAGAAAAGCTTGAAATAGTCCAATGGAGTTTTAGTATTTCTGCTGTCAGTAGATGGCTGCTCCGGATCACACTCTCTGCGTGTTCCATCTGCTATTACTGTGGGATTCTTTGTCCATTTAGATTTCTCATATGATTGTTCACCTTCATCGTCTGTTTGAAGAATGATATATTTTCAGTAATATATTAGTTTGTCGTTACCTTTCATGCTCCTCCTCAGCTCTGCTGAACTCATCAAATCTTCTGCTTCGTCGAGGTACGTGATTCACATTTCCTACATGGTCATCATCTGACTCATCACTATCAACATCTGTCTCATTAGAATTGTCGGGAGGGAGAATAAATACATCAGGCGAGTTGATATCATCATCCTCTATAATGTCCATGAGTTGCGCGAGAGTCAACCTGTAAACGTGTAAGACATCAAGTTACAATGAGCGACGTCCCCTATAAGGGACATCACATGTTTTCAAGTGTTTTGGAAAACACATACATTCTAACACTGATTTACACAGCCAGGTCTATTTATTACAGTCATTTTTAAGTCATCAATATGAAACAATCAGCACTAGTAGGCCAGTCTTATATAAAATAAGTAAATACTTACACGTTATTCCGTGTGGTGTAGAGTGCAGGATCCATTTTTAATTTGAAGACACACTGTCACCTTTCTAGCACAAACTGCAAATGAAGTTTGTTGACCTCGGTTGTGATAGTGCTACTACAGTGCGCAGGTCCGTATATACCCCCTCCCAATAAAATAAATACAACAAACAACGCCGTCCCTTTAAACGGACGCTGTCCACTAATGGGTTAAACAATAAAAACAAAACACGTTTAAAAAAATAAACAAAAATATAATATTAATTCATTAATTACAGAAAATACAGAAAATGATCCAAAAAATAAGCTAAAACATTTTTTAAGGAAATTCTGTAAATATGTATGATTAATCTGAATTACTGAATAATTGTCTACATCGTTTTGGAATTGATTCAACGTCACTTTTATCACTAGATGATATTAATCATATTGTCATCATATGGTAAAATATCATTTTCATCACTAGAATTTATCTCGTGAATAGGGGACGAGATCAAAGAATTTTTAGGGGCTTCAATTGTTTCTTTTCTTGCAAAATAATTTGTCATCAAACTTTGCGATTTTGAATTTTTAAGTTGCTTATGCAACTCTTGATATCCGGAAAACAGATCAGTCAGTCCGCGTTGAATATTTAACGCTCTTTCCGTATCTGGATCCATATTAAGAATTTGATTTTGTAAAGCATTAACTGTGCTGAGGATATCACCAATTTTTTTTGAAGTGAAGTGTTCAACAATTTCTTCGGAATCACTGTCTTCACTATCCATATTTTTCTCAGTTCCAATAACTAAACTAATAACGTCGTTATCGATTAATCGTTCTTCAGCTAAAAGTTCTTCTAAATGATCGTGGTTTAGCGAGTCAAATCCATCTCCTCCAATTTGATGAGTTAAATCTATAATTTCATTAGTCAGTGTCGATATTTCCCCACCAGTACTTCTAGCAACACAATCTGGCCATGTAGTTTTCCAGCATGCATTTAATGTTTGCGATCGCAGTTTAGAGATCGCTGATGCTGCCAGAATAATGCAATGCAAAATTGCAAATTTTTTCCAAACTTCATTTAATGTAAGTGATTCATTTTCAAGTTTGTTTAAAATGAATTGATAAGTGCTTTTTATGTAGTATTTTTTAAAAGTTGAAATTATTCCTTGATCTAGAGGCTGAGGAATGCTAGTTGTGTTGGGTGGAAAAAATTCGACTTTAATGTTTGGATGTTCCAAATGAGGATGGCCGGGTGCATTGTCTACAATCAGCAAAACTTTAAATTCAAGACCTTTTTTCTTCATATAAGATTCAACTTCTGGTACAAAGCATTTTTGAAACCATTCAGTAAACACTGAAGTTGTCACCCATGCTTTAGAATTTGCCATCCAATGAACTGGCAAACGAGTCAAATCCTTACCTTTAAGAGCTCGTGGCTTTAAAAACCTATTTACTACTAGCGGCTTTAACATTTTATCTCCTGAAGCATTACTGCATAGTAAAAACGTTAATCTTTCCTTGCAAGCTTTAAATCCACTGGCTCGTTTTTCTGATTTCGCAATGTAGGTTCGACTTGGCATCTTTTTCCAAAACAGACCAGTTTCATCAGCATTAAATACCTGATCTGGGCAATATCCTCCATCTTCAATAATTATTTTAAATTTTTCTGGGTAAGCTGCGCAAGCGCTCTCATTTGCTGAAGCTGCCTCACCTCTAATTTGAATGTTATGGAGGTTATTTCTTATAATAAATCTTGTCATCCATCCTTTACTTGCTGTAAAATCCTTTGGCCTAGAAATTGACGGTTCAGAATCTTTAATTGTCTCATAAAATTTTAAAGCTTTTTCTGTGATCATGTATCCGCTAACAGGAATTTTCTTTTTCGTTAAGTCTTCAATCCATATAACGAGAGCTTTTTCCACTTTTTCAATTAACGTGTCTCTTGAGTAAGAAGAATATTTAGTGCTTAGTTTTGTGCCTGAAATTACGGATTTTCTTATTGAAATCTCATTTTTTTTAATAGCTCGAATTGTTGATTCCCCTAGTTTATATTCCTTTCGAAGTGCGGTATATTTTGCTCCTTTTGAAATGCGATCTAAAATTTCAGTTTTTGTTTCCAGGGATATAGTTTGTCTCTTTTTTTTATTTTTTTCCATTGTTACATCCTAAATGATAAACAAACATTCAGCAAATAAAAGAGCCACCAAAATTTATGATTTTTACACTTACTTTTTCCCAAAGTGAAATGTTTATTGAGGTTTAAAACTGATTCCAATTTAAATGTTAAAGCACTCGAATCACTCACTCACTGCACCGTAATTAAACAAATGAACCAGCTAATAAAAAGGGCAATTCCCACAACACACATGCGTATCTTCTATGCACAGAAAAAACACTGCACCGTATTTTTTCTTTTCCTGTAATAGCTTAGCTATTCGAGAAGAAACATTTTGCACCGGCGTGGTCGGTTTTGTCCGTCAGATGTCATGAGGTTATCTGGTGTCATCTGATAGGACAAAATTTGCTACATGACCGCGAAGTGTACCTACAGTCGTTTGTCTTCGTAAATCCGTCATTGATAAAGTCGTTAAACAGAAACGCATGCGTCTGGTGGTTGAAGCAAACGCTGGTAAATACGTGCTGTGTGTCCATGTATATACAGGTACAAATTTGTTTTTATACAGATTTGTATTATTTTGTAATGGTTTTATTATTAATAAAGTTTAATTTCATGCTTTACAAGTTTTACGCGTAGTAGCATATCACGATCTGAGTTACCAACTGTTGTTATTCGATGTTTGAGGTCTTTTATTGTTTTGGAAAATGAAGGAACATAAACTTGAACTTTTACATATACCCATAAGAAATGACCACATACGGTAAGGTTTAGCGATGCCGAACGACAAGCATAAAGAGCAAGATCTTGGGCCCTCTACTAACCAATCCAACGTTGGGGTACTTCTTCATTCTCAAAAATCAAACGGTGCCAATGGGAAGAGTGGAGGGTGCTCCACCTTTTTGAAAATTGAATTGATCTGAATCTGCTTGTAGTAGAGGGAAAAGCCAATTCTGGAGCATATTGAAACATGAATGTCCTGTTACAGCGCGTTCCTCGAAAAAAAAATGGGCCATAAACCTTGTTCAAGGACTCAGCAAGTTCAAGCGAATCTCTCGTGTTCAGTTTTCTTGTGAGAGTGCGACGGTTGACTGTACCACTTATGTGGAAGATGGCCTCATCACTGAGAATAAAAATATAATGAAGACTTCGATTATGTACAACACCAAATCGCAAAATTTCGTCGAAGTTCTCTTGGTAAATTGTTGAACGAGCAGCAGTCTGTTTAATTTTATATGCGAAGGTATTCTTAACGCATGCATCTGGCATGTGTTAAATGGGTTGGGGGATCTGAAGTTCACGATTACCTCTATTTGTCGACTGCCTCGGATTTCATTGAAAAGTACCACGGATTCTCTCCACTTATTCCTTCGAAACTCGCGATCGACCTGGACTTTTGTCTTTACACAGTCACCATCTTTCCGTAAACTGTCGAAGCCACAGTCGCATGTCGTTTTTTCCAAATATTTACCAAGTTACACGTTTTTCCCCTGGCGCGATGACATCCAGATAATCACAGCATTTACAAACTCTGTACAGTTTATTAATTTCATTGAAACGACTATAAAAGTCTTTGTTATGTCGAAATTCCAAGTAAAGCGTTTACGGGGATTATTCGTCATTTTGAGAAGTGAAAGCTCTGTAGGAGCATTGCACCTAATCTCGCTCACCTGGCTATTCTCGAAACAATTCACTCCGTACACGATAAATGTAGAGAAGTAATGCAAATGAATCTTTTATGCTCAATGTGGCAACACTGCATCAGACTGGAGATGACTGCATGTGATTGAAAGGAGTAGGTACGCAACCATAAAAGGTGCAGTCCACTCAGCTCAGTGTTAGCAGTGTGATCGCATTTGTTTACACTTGTATTCCAATACCGTGTCACACGAAAAATGCAGACAAATTTCGAGTAGCAATATGCAATTAAATTTTGCGTTAAACTGAAAAGAACTGCAAAGAACTGCTTCAGAGACACTTCAAATGTTAAGAACAGCATATGGAGGTGCTACGTTATCGTCAGCGCAAGTTTTCAGATGGTACAAGGCTTTTAAACAGGGCTGCAAAAGCATTGAAGATGAACGGCGCTCTGAACGGCCGTCCACATCGAAAATCGATGAAAGCATGTCGAAGGTGCGTTCTGTGTCAGCACGAGAAAGACGGTTAGCAGTCAGGATGATTGCACATGTGGTAAGTATAAGTAACGTACTAAGCACGAGAAAAATTTGTACAAAGCTGGTGCCCAAGAACTTATCTGATGAACAAAAAGAAAATCGCTTATCCATTAATCGAGAACTAGTAGATCGCTTAACAACCGAACCAAACTTCATGCACAGAGTGACAAAAGGTAATGAATCATGGGTATTTGAATACGATCCTGAAACAGAAGGAAAAAGCGCGGAGTAGCACACACGATCATGACCGCGGCCGAAGAAATCCCTGCTTATCTTCTTTTATTATTGTCGTGGAGTAGGACCAGACAGGAAATCAAACGTTTTATCACGAGGTCTTTGTACGCTTGCGGAAAAGGGTTTAGCGTGGTGCGACCTGACATTGTCAACTCTTGAATCTTGCACCATGATAATGCCCTCAATCGCACATCATTGTCGGTTGGGTAATTTTTGGCAGAGAAGAACATTCCAGTGCTCCCACAACCACACCACAGTCCAGACATGGCTCTGTGATGTCAATCCAGCTAGCCACTGGCAGGATCACCATGTGATGTCAGAAGTGGCTGGCTGGATCGCCATGTGATGCCCCCTGGTCCTCGTTGGGGCTGCATCTCCGAGGCGGGCTCTAAAGAGGCCAGTTTTATTGTTGCAATAAATAATGCGCTCGGAAACAATATAAAACAACGTTTAATAAATACTTAACAACATTACATATTACGATGTTCACATGTACAAGATTGATTAGACTCTCGCTCTCTTCTGTTCTCAGTTTATATATCATGTCCTAACCTACTTATTTACTTAATGTTATATTAACCTGGTTACTCAATTAAACAAGAATGCGAAATATGCAACAATTAATGAGGACATGTTTCGTCAAATACGTGTTGCATTGAATATGTAGAAATGGGTGTCCTACTTTAGTTATTACAACTCCATGTGATTATGTTCTTTTTGCAACGGTTAAGCGGAAGTTAAAAGGTTCCATTAGGTAGCAATACATAACACCCAAAGAGTCTTGACGCAGAATCTAAACAGTCTAAAGAAACAAGACTTGCAGAATTGTTACCTGGAATGGCAAAATCGCTGAAGATGCTGTGTACATTCCCAATAAGCATTCTATGAAGGGGGGGTTAAATTGTAGATACATTCAACAAAAAACTTTAAAATAGATCATTCTCAGTACCTACTTCAGAGACATACCCCGTATGCAGTTTTCAGTGATATATGCAAAACTCTATGAGGACCTCCCACTCAAAGATGAGATCATAAATATATAAACATAGTCGCAAATTTCCCGCAATCTCACCGAGAATCTAAATTAATCACAATATTTTATACACGCAAGCCGTTAGAACGACCAAAGAGATAGTACCGAGGTGTCATCTTGTAAATCTCCGCACAACTCTTGTCCGCAGGTAATTCAAGATTCCCTTATAGGAGTTTCTCTGGATTTTGTGCGCTCACCTCGAACCACTCCGAGTACATACATACGCGACAATCTTGGCGATGGATAACAGTATCCCACTCACCTCATAAACTCGGACAGATCGATATATTTCCGTTTATGAATATGAACGTTATTGAAGGTTTCTGGTACGTATCTTTAAAGTCTTTGCATATATACACGTATCTTGTTTCTTCTTTCTTGGAATTCATTTATATCTTTACGTGAGAAATTGTAATAATGTGACTTGGATTATGGTGCTTCGTAATATAATTTGAAATGTAAATAAGGTGGTCGATAACATTTTTGTAATAAAATTTCTGTTCTTTATTCTACCTTCATTCATTTTTGCAATAGACATTCTGACAATGTTTATAGAGAAAACATAGCTCGCCTTATCAAAGCTACGAAAGACAAAAATATAGAAGCTACTACAAAATTATAATACGAAAGTTATAAAGCTAATTACAGTCTATTTACATAGTTAGTAATACAGTAGTAATGTTTTTCAGGAAAGCATAACTCTCCAGATTTTTTAAAACAAAATATTTTATTTCCATAGAAAGAATTACTAAACTATGTCATTATTGAATGCTTATGAGCGAAAAATTATATCTGAAAAATTATGGCCATTTTCACGAATACAAATATGAAGCCGCTCTCAAAAGTTAGGGTCCACTCTTGCCAAAGTTTCTTCATCGATTTCTGCGATTTTGGCCCGTATTGCATCCTTCAATTCTGCGAGCGTACGTGGTTTTCCTTCATAGACGCGTGATTTTAAGAATTCACACAGATAAAATCGCACATGGAAAGATCGGGTGAACGTGGAGGCCATGGAAGATCTCCAAAGTGTGAAATCACATGATCAGGGAATGCAGTTCGAACAGCAGTCATGGAAGCTCTCGCTGTATGGGTACTAGCCCCATCCTGTAGAAACCTGACGCCCTATAGTTTCTCGCCTGCAAAGCTCAGGTAGGAAACAGATTTCAAACATATTAACATAGCGGTCTGAAGTAACCATTACTTCTTCAAAAAAGAATGGCCCGAAAATTCCACACTTTCCAATACTGCACCAAACAGTCACTTTCGAGCTGTGTAGTGGTCGCTGATGTAATCCGTGAAGGTTTTCTGAAGCCCAGAATCGACAGTTTTGTCTATTTACTGTCCAATCGAAATAAAAATGGGCTTCGACGGTCAAATCCCCATTTTCTTCAAAAATGTCTAGCATTGCTTGACAGAGTGCGAGATGTTGTTGGTAATCCAACTCGTTCAACTATTGGACTAGCGTAATTTTATATGGGTGAAATCCTAGGTCTTTGTGTAAAATTCGCATGCACAGTGCTTTGCGACATTCGCAGTTCTGCAGAGTGACGCCTAGCAGAGCGACGAGGATTTCGCATTATTACCTCTCTTACTCGACCCACATTACCTAGCGTTCAGGCGGTTCTGGCAGGGCTGGGTGGTTTACTTTTCAATAATGAAATTCTATAATCACTGTAATTAAATACTTTATTATTAAAATAATAAAATAAAACAATAACTTTGTTATACTACTTTATTCACATATAATCGTGACCGCGGTTTCGACATACAATGTCATTATCAAACTGCAAAAGTTATAGGCCTACATCGATCTTTTAAATGACACAAAAATATATGGGGGTGGTTTATGATGTTATTTAAAATTACTACTATATACTTAACTATTATAGACTGGTCGAAGTTTTATTATACGGGTAAAAGAACACATGAGGTCATATAAACTAAAGAAGACAGATTCAACATTCGCAAACCATCTTATTACAGAAAGGCATACATTTGGTCACCATAAAATATTGCATTTGGCCGAGAAAGGTCGTAAATTAATTCTTTTAGAGGCACTAGAAATTTTTAAAAGCCGAACCAACACAATAGATATTGTTTTGAATGACCAGTTGGATCTTATATATACACCTCTTTTCAAATGTTGTATATAATAGTTAAGTATATAGTAGTGATTTTAAATAACATCATAAATCACCCCCATATATTTTTGTGTCATTTATAAGATCGATGTAGGCCTGTAACTTTTGCAGTTTAATAATGACATTGTATGTCGAAACCGCGGTCACGATTATATGTGAATAAAGTGGTATAACAAAGTTATTGTTTTATTTTATTTTATTATTTTCAAAATGAATTGCCACAAAGTTACGGCTACCAGTATTAACTTTATTATTATGTTCACATATTATTTGAAATAGTGTAAAAAAGTAGTTAAAATCAACTATATTCTTAAAATTTTCACGATAAGGGAGCATTCACATCATTGATGTTGTCTATGCTGTGTTGTTAATTGTATTTGTCATATACGGGTTATGTTCAACAAATGTCATTTATTCCATCAAATGTAAACAAAATGATAGATGCAATATTCCCTAAAAGTCAAAATATTTTTTGTAAATTTCGCAATTTGTTAACAATGCGCGAGTTAGTTGCAGGCAGAACACATAACCCTGGAATAACCCGATTAGTACCTTTAAATCAAGTAGGTATTTTAAAAATTGTATATTTATTGGAGTTAAGTTTCTATCAATGACGTGAATGGACTTAAAAAATTTAAGTGTTATTGGATTTTAATTTTTACGTTATTTATATTACGAATGTTTTAGACCAAAATTATATCTCCCATTGATCTAGAACTCACCCACACCAAGCCGAAAGTAACAAATTACAGGCAAGGACAAAACACAATAATTTAAAATATATACATACTTTAGCCCTACTAAAATTCAGTCTACTTCGATATGTTGAATGTACAATGTGCCAATTTTATATTTTAAGTAAAATAGTTGAAACTGTTAAAAAAATAAAATAAAAAAGAAGAATATAAATTGTAAGTACCATAAATATATATATATATATATATATATGTATATATATATATATATATATATATATATACAGGGTCCGGCAACGAAGCGGGGACGGAAGATTACACGCGTATTTGAAAGTTAGTCAAATATTTAGTCATCGGATAACCTTCCGTACCATCAAGCGCACGTTTTAAAAATATTTTGTTTTATACAGGCTGTTCCAGATGGAAATGCCAGACTAAAGTTGCATTTTTTTAAATAGAACACCCTATATATTAATAGATAAAATGATCCGCGCTTGAAAGCTGGTTACATCGATATAATGTTGTATGGATCTAAAGTTGATAGTTTCTGTGTAAATAATTATTTTACTTGATAAATTGATACATTTCAGTAGGCTATTCTGCATAAGGAAAATCAAAAGATCCGAAACCAATAGAATAGAATATTTTCTACTAGTATGAACTTTCGTTGCTACCTGAAATAAATTCTGCAACTGCTCGCGTTATACAGGCTGTTCACAATTTCGCAAAATCGAAGAAATCTCGTAATTTTTAAATGGAACACCCTGTATATTTTTAGCTCATTGAAAATCCCTTTTACTACGCTTTCTATTGATATCTCATTTGATGCACCTAGGATGGATAATTTGCTAATTATTTCTTTTTAGAATTTAATTAATGAGAAATGCTTGTATTTTTAGTAGATAATTTGCGCTTTTAAACCTTCTGTAAGATCGGATATTCAACAAATTATGCATAAATGGTCTATAACAAGAAAAAATCCCATTAAGTACGAGAAACAGTTGATTTTCACTGATCGGTGAAAGCAAACATTAAATTAATATAAAGTAATATAGCATTATCAATAGATTCACTGCTGATCAAGTTATCTGGTGTTAGTTTAATAAAAAATTTGCACTAATTAATTTGTATTTTAAAGAATTTTGTAAAACCAACTATTTTACGAATACCTAATATGAAACAATACATACCTAATTAGCTTAACATAAATCGAAATCATGTAGGAAAGAATCAAGTACGAGTAGTATGAAAAGTTTGCACTATTTTAAATAAATACTAATTATTAACCACAACATCAAATTTAATTAACAAAAGTAGTAGCACAGTAAATAAAAATAAAGTAAATGTAAATAGTAAATGAAAATAAATCAAAGAAAACTTTCAAATGTCCTTCCATGTCTCTCAATACATAAATGAAGCCGCCTGGTGAAATTCTGTTGAACATGCTGAAATGTTTCTTGGCGAACATTTCAAAATGCCTCTCTTATGCGTTCCATCATATTTTCCCTTGATGTAGGAACTTCCACATAAACTAGAGCCTTGACATATCCCCAAAAGTAGAAGTCCAAGACAGTAAGATCTGGACTTCGTGGAGGCCAAGCGATTGGCCAAGCCCTAGAAACTCCCTAATGTTAAGGCTGTAATGAGCAGGTGCCCCATCGTGTTGCAACCAGAAGATTTGTCAGATGTCAGCATCCACATGCTCAAGTAAATTAGGCAGTTCGTTCTGCAAAAATGCCAAATACGTATCGCCTGTAACGGTTCCATCGAAAAAGTACGGCCCAATGATATATGGACCAAGTGTACCTCCCCAGACGTTAAGAGACCATCTATTCTGATTGTCTACATGACGTATCCAATGTGGGTTTTCTGTAGCATAATAATGCATGTTATGTTTATTTACCGTGCCCATTACTTTTGAAAGTAGCCTCATCACTAAACAAAATCTTTGTTAAAATATTTGGCATTTCTCGCATTTTATTTAACAACCAACCACAAAAGTCTGTTCTTTTAATGAAATCATCGCCATGCAATTCCTGATTTAATTCCATATGGTACGGATGATACTTATGACTTCTTAAAATTCTTCGTACGCTCCTATCTTCAATAGCTGTTACCTTTGAAATACTGTCTATACTTATATGTGGATTTTCCTGTATTGTTAATAATACGGCCAATTCGTTTTTTTCATTGATTACCGGCTTATTTATTTCTCTCTTCTTGTAGGTTACACTACCAGTTTCTGTAAATCTCTCTAATAACCTTTCAAATGCTTCCGGTCTTGACTTTCCTTCAAGGTTTGGAAATCCCTCTGCATATACTCTACTTGCTAGGAAACAATTTCTTGTACACTCCCCAAGAATAAATATCATATTCACCATTTCTTGAATACTAAAATTAGTCATTATAGCAATTTCTTTCAAAGATTGAACGGAATACTGTGTAAGATGGAACGAAATTTTTGACAACTTGGTTATTAAGTATACAAGCTTAAAACTGACACCAGATAACTTTATCCGCGGTGAATCTATTGAAAATGCTATATTACTTTATATTAATTTAATGTTTGCTTTCACCGCTGAGTGAAAATCAACTGTTTCTCGTACTTAATGGGGTTTCTTCTTGTTATAGATCATTTATGGATATTTTGTTGTATATCCGATCTTACAGAAGGTTTAAAAGCGCAAATTAGCTACTAAAAATACAAGCATTTTTCATTAATTCAACTCTAAAAAGAAATAATTAGCAAATGATCCATCCCAGGTGCATCAAATGAGGTATCAATAGAAAGCGTAGTAAAAAGGCTTTTCAATGAGCTAAAGATATACAGGCTGTTCCACTTAAAAATTACGAGATTTCTTCGATTTTGCGAAATTGTGAACACCCTGTATAACGCGAACAGTTGCAGAATTTATTTCACGTAGCAACGAAAGTGCATACTAGTAGAAAATATTCTATTCTATTGGTTTCGGATCTTTTGATTTTCCTTATGCAGAATAGCCTACTGAAATGTATCAATTTATCAAGTAAAATAATTATTTACACAGAAACTATCAACTTTCGACCCATACAACATTATATCGATGAAACCAGCTTTCAAGCGCGGATCATTTTGTCTATTAATATACAGGGTGTTCCATTTAAAAAAATGCAACTTTAGTCCGGCATTTCCATCTGGAACACCCTGTATAAAACAAAATATTTTTAAAACGTGCGCTTGATGGTACGGAAGGTTATTCGATGACTAAATATTTGACTACCTTTTAAATACGCGTGTAATCTTCCGTCCCCGCTTCGTTGCCGGACCCTGTATATATATATATATGTATATATAAATATAATATTTTCGTGACCTTGGTATGATAAGGTAAACTTAATAAGTCTGCGATTAAAGGTCTGGTTCATTACTTCAAAGTATATATATTCAAAACAACCCTACATGTTTCGGCAATGATGCCTTTGTCAAGGGAATACAAAATATAAATCATTTATATTCTGTCATTTATATTTTGTATTCCCTTGCCAAAGGCATCATTGCCGAAACATGTAGGGTTGTTTTGAATATATATACTTTGAAGTAATGAACCAGACCTTTAATCGCCGACTTATTAAGTTTACCTTATATATATATATATATATATATATATATATATATATATACATATATATATATATATATATATATATATATATATACATATATATATATATATATATATATATATATATAAATTTACCTTTACAGGAAAACACCTAGTATTATAATAAGATTTATTCTGATGAAGACAAAGTAAAAGTCGAAACGTTAAAATGAGCATTTTTATTTAATGAATAGTTATCAAGCCGAATTCCAAGAAATAATTAACCATTTTTATCTTTATATTTTTTTTCTATATATATATATATATATATATAAAGGCGTTTACAGGCCATTTTAAACCCAATGCTTAGTAATATTGCCAGCACTCTCCAAATTCTCAGTCTCTTCCATTCCACATCCTTCATAACAGTATCTCTCCATTTTATCCTTGGTCTACCCTCTTTCATTCTGACTCTGTCCATCATATATTTTTAATCAGTTTGACGTCTTCTACACTCAGGTGCAAAAAAAACGGGCCATCTATAATTTTTTTGGAAAATCGTTTGAAAATGTTATTTTGACTTTTAGTTTACGCTTTTGATTTTTTATCGGCAAAGGACTTGCTTCTGAAATATTTAAAAAATATGATATTTATTATAGTTTAGTTATAATAAACAATAACACAAACAAATAAAAAGTATGTTTATACTTAGCAAAATTTATGTTAATAATAATACATTTTAGAGGTACAGAAAACGAAAATTAAATCTTTAAATAGACTTCAATATTTCGTGTTGCCTCCTCTAGATCTAATTACCGCTCGCATATGGCGTGGTATACCACTAAAGAGCTCACGAATTGCATTCTGCGGAATATTCTTCCATTCTTCTTGAGAAGCTGCATGAAGTGCATTTATTGTGGTTGGTGCTATTGTACGAGATCTAACACGTTTACCTAACATGTCCCAAACAGGGTCTATAGGATTTGCATCCAAAGAATATACTGGCCAATTAATTTTTCGAATGCCAACATCTGCCAAGTATTAACTGACGCATCTCACTGAATGTGGTCTCGCGTTATCCTGCACCAGGACAAAGTCATCACCAATAAATGAAGCGAATGGAACCGTGATATGCGAGAACTTCCTCAATATACCGTTGTGCCGTCAATAAGCCTCCATCGATGAACACTAATTCTGTAGTGGCTTCCATTGCAATGTCTACCCACAACATTACCTCCGTTATGACTAAGTCTGCGGCTGAAAACACACACTGCGAATCGTTCGTCTCCATACTCGTTTCCGTCCGTCTAGTGAATGGAGAGAGGACTCTCGTTTACCGATGAGTCTGGACTGATCGGTAAACAGTAAATTACTCCATTGCTCAAAATTCCAGTTGATATGTTCACGAGCAAATTGTAATCTCGCTACTCAATGGCGTAGGGGTAACTTAGGCCCAGTTGCTGGCCTAAAAGCCTTCAAACCAAATTCGTGTAATCTTCGGCGATCTGTCCACTTACTTACATTTTTATCACGAACATCCCAAAGTCGAAGTTTTTATCTGTACTGAGGACAAGTGACGATCCCGTAGAGAATTAAGGAAAAGAAATCTATCGTCTTGAGCGGTAATTTCCCGTTTTTTTTACCACTACCTTGTCTTCTTGTGTTTGCACCAATCTCCCTAGTACGTTGTAGCTCACTTTGAATAGTAAAACGACAAATGTTAGGGAACCGAGCCACATACCATTGGCTTCGACCATCTTCTACGAGAGCTACTGTTTTAGCACAATCTTCACCACTTAGAATCATAATTAACAACAATCTTTAACACTTAACTAGTCTGTCACATTGAGAACAAATTGCCTAGCAACGGAAAAATCTGTGAAGAATTGTAAAACAGGCAGTCTAATTCAATGAATGGAACGTGGAACAGATGAATTTGAATGTTTAGTGTTCATTTAAGACGAGAATAAGTTCCTAACATATTATTCTGTCTGTTTGTAGTCCAGGAGAAAGTATTCTGTCGATAAAAAATCAAATGTGTAAACTAAAAGCCAAAATAACAAACATTGTCGATTTTCAAAAAAAATTATAGGTGGCCCATTTTTTTTGCACTTGATGTATTTTCTCAAGATTACCGAGCCACTGGAGTCGGCGCATTTTTATGAACTGTGTTTTAGGAACGTCTCCATATAAGGCGCGGATTTATTCATTCGTTCATCTCTTCCATGCTTCCTTCGCGCTCTTCCCACCGAATATCCTCCTTAGTATCCTTTCCTCCCAGATTTTTCTTGTATTTTCTTATCCATAATTTGCAGCCATATATTAGAGTTGGTCTCAGTACAAATTGTTATAATTTTATTTTAGTTTTTATTTTTTGAGACTTCTCTCGATTTATGTATATTATTTAATCCTCCCGCACATATATTACTCTTTGCCAGTCTTAAGTCTATTTCTGTGGTCTCATTAGGTAGATTTATTATCTATCGACACTCTTAAATACATGGAGTTACCTACCTCTTTAAAGGTCAAGACTTCCCCACCATTAATTTGCATTCTGAGTGTTTCTTTTAATACAGTGTTCAATTAGTTAATTAACATATAATTAATTTCCTGCTTGATTGAACAAGCATGCGTCTGCATTAAATAAGTGTTATTAAATTATTAAGAAACCTTCAAAATTTATTATTACCTCGCATTCCTCCGCAAGTATGAAATTCCGCATTTGCGTGTTGTTTTTATCCTTTTTTTTTTATTTTGCTCCAGGAACGGTGTCTCATAAAGATAAATACATTTTCATATTATCCGGTGTATGTGTGGTGCACGTGAATTATATAAACGCGAGACCTTCATACACATATTTTAATGCGACAATAAAATAGCGCGAACATATAATAATAACCCAACTGCGCCGTGGAGTATATCGCATTGGTGTTATTCGACTCACACCGTTCATTCGTATTAAATATCATTTTGCTATCGTTGCGTGTTTTAGAATAATGTCTATTCGTGTAGATCTGTAAAAGCAAACTGTTCGAAAAATACTAATTCGTATTTTATCTATCTACCTTTGCGAGATTATCAAGTTTCTTATCATACTCTGACATCGATCACAAATATTCGTAAAGAATTCGTTATACCGGGTATCCCATGATATGACTGCCACAGGTCAAGGATGTGAAAATGTAATATTCCAAATAATAATTTCAACTTCATTAAATAGAATAATATCCATATCTACCACTGAAAGAACAACAAACAGTTATAAATCAAAGAAGGAGCCAAAATACGCATTAACCAGCCAATAAAATTAATATCCTAAGAGAATTCATAGATATCGGGATTCTACATACCAACTGAAGGAAGATTTTCACCTAAAAAAACAACAAAAAGGTTTTGTTTAAGTATGACAATACGTTAAGCACGTATAAAGCGTTTGTACAATATGAAACAAACATGTAAATAATTTACATATCTGTAACTATGCACATGGACAATACACCTCGTATTTTCAGCATTTACTTCTGCTTAATACATATGTTTCTGCCATCTAGGCGTCCTCAGTTAAGCTAGTGAAGCAATGTATACAAATTAATACAAACCTGTTATAAACAACTGATTTGTATCTGTATTTAAATTTACTGAAATAGCCCGCATAGATCAAGCAAGTTCCGTCCTATAAGAAGACAACTATTTAATAATTGACATCTTACGGGCGAAAGAGACTTTGTCTGGAGGGCTACCTATCGTTCGAACAGCTAAGCTGCTACGGGAAACGATAAAATACGTATGTAGATGTAGTCCATTAACAACCAGCCAGATGGCGGTAAATATACAAAAAGGTTTTGTTTAAGTATGACAATACGTTAAGCACGTATAAAGCGTTTGTACAATATGAAACAAACATGTAAATAATTTACATATCTGTAACTATGCACATGGACAATCCACCTCGTATTTTCAGCATTTACTTCTGCTTAATACATATTGCAGTGGAATGTGCTTTTTAATTGCTTATTAATTTTTTTATTCACACTACAACTTATGCTGCCGGCTGTTCAGTCTAGTAGATTCCTTGAGATCACTTCTCCTGGGTCGCTCTTCTCAGATTAGGGCCAGGTTATGTTAGAAGTAAAACAATAAATGTTAATAAAAGTCTCAGTTAGCTAATTTACAAATTTTAATCAAAAAAAAATAAAAAAAAATCCCTTTACCGAATGTATAGGGTGCTAAAGCAACATTAACAGTAGCATTAGAAGGAAAGACTCTTTGTGAATATGACTCGCACACAGAGAAAAACCCCCTGTGACTCTCGAACAAACATATAAATTAATAAATAATGGAGAAATTTGTCAAGTTTGACCTCTACTTTAACCCCTACAATTTCAAATGTCAAAAACAACAAAGTTATTGAAACCGCGTAAATTGGCTTCCAGTCATGCGCAAATAAAACACGACACAATTCAACCCACAACAAAAAAAAATCCAACCTGAATTTAAAACGTTCTAGAATATTATCTTGAAGAAAAAACTCCACTAACTAAAAACCATGACAACTTTCTCTAGTATTCATATACTACTTCAAATATCAAAATTATCACAAATAATACATGAAATTATAATAAGCAAAATAATCGTAGTATCAATTATATAAATTAAATATTTTTATCGAACTTACATAGATCTATGCACTGATAACACAAAAAAAAAACTACGTGAGAGATATCATACTTATTTTAGATCCCAAACTCTCGTAAAAATCGAAATAACATTACATGCACATGAATAAAATGCATATACAAAAATAAAAACCCGATTTTACTTAAAACAGAGAATAAAAAATGAACTTCTTATCCTCTAACAACCGGTCACTTTGCAAGTTTTGATATCTCTAACAAAATTTACCGCGAAAAAATCCTACATCTACTTCAATAGTACCACAACTGTCCACATCCATACGTTTAAACTAATAAACATACATCAGTTCAAAAATATAATTTCAAATATAATAAATATTAATAAAATTCAACAATTGTTCAAATTTTAAATCTTCCATCTTTTTCTCTCTCTCTGGATAGAAAAATCCACTACAATATGTTTCTGCCATCTAGGCGTCCCCAGTTAAGCTAGTGAAGCAATGTATACAAATTAAAACAAACCTGTTATAAACAACTGGTTTGTATCTGTATTTAAATTTACTGAAACAGCCCGCATAGATCAAGCAAGTTCCGTCCTATAAGAAGACAACTATTTAATAATTGACATCTTACGGGCGAAAGAGACTTTGTCTCTGTATGTAAATTATTTACATGTTTGTTTCATATTGTAAAAAAAAACAAATAAAATAAAACAATAATAGGTTTAAATTACTCAAGAAGGGCTCAATTTACCAAAACAAGTATAATAACAAAACATAATAAGAATTTATTTTAAATTTTGGAAAATATGATTAGTATTTTTAAAATTTATAAAATAAAGTAAAATATAATAAGATCACATTTGCTGAAGGGGCATAAATCATGAATAATAATATTATAACATCAAACACAGCATTAATATAACAATTAACTGAAATTTTGGAAAAATGTAAAAATTTTTACAGATTAATAAAAATGTTAATGTAAAAATTTTAATTAAAATAATTACCTGGACAGTTATAGGAAAAAGATGGCTAATTTCCAATATTAATTTCATCATATTCCAAAAAGGCGTTTAAATTAAGAAGAAGAGATACCTAAAAAAACGTATAGTTTTTGTCTGAAAGGGTAATGTTATAAAAGCCAGAGACCGAAAAAAAAATTGAGGATTGATTGTGTCGACACTAAAGAATACAAGCATGTTTTTCGATCCCGGGATTACGAGATTTTTGAAGTGGAATCCTAGGATTCCGGAATTAGACTACGTGGTTTCTAATTGGGTTCAAATGGAAAAAAAAACAAGTTGCTACCTACGCGATCTAAAATAGTAGCGCACGCTAACAACAAGGCTGACGCTAGATGTACAGCGAATACCTCTCCTTGTTGCTGCCAAAACGTGTAACTGTGATCTCTCCAACACTCGCTGGGTAAGAAATCAAACACAAAAATCCAAACAACAAATAACTTTAATCAAACAACAAAGTATCAAAACAATCGATATTCAGGTTAACATAAAAACACAATAGAAAACAACCGGGAGTTATCAACAATATCAGAATAAATCAAAAGTACCAACAGGTGTACGTTTCTTCAACTTGGTATAGATGGCTAAGTATATAATTAACAAAAGCATACAAAAAAAAGGTTAAGCCAACTAAAAATTATCCTACGAACGAGGTTAAGCCTCTCTAAATGTAATGACAAAGAAAATTGTAAGAATATAAAGTGACGTGAACAAAATTTAAATGTCCACTAAATATTTGGACACCGGGTATATAAACTTACAGTATAAATAAGGTAATATATAAAATATCTATCATAGATAACGCTATATGAATCTGACAAAACAAATGTGCCCGAAAGTCAAACTAGCACAGGTACTCTAAATGTGAAAGCAACCCCCTGTATAACAGGTTATAATTAAATACAAGAAACTATACGTCAAATTACAAAGAATAGGTAATTCGAGAGAACGGTAGTGAGAATTCTTACTGTGGTTCTGTACAAAACGTTTACAAAAATATAAAGTAATCACTGATTTAAAATTCGACGTGCTCTCTAATTAAACGGTAGCTCCACTCATGGTACGAGCCTCAAGATTATAAAATTGCCAAATGAAATGGTTGCAAGATTCATAAACTACTTAAGATAATGAAAAGTAAATGAGTTTAATCTAATTATAAATTTACCATACTAAATTAATTTAAGGGGTGAAGCCCTTAATTTGATTATACAAGTGATAGGATCACAACTAAAAAAGTAGAGAAAGGAGAAGCCCCTCTCTGTAGTTAAATAAAAATAATAAAACCAAAATTACACTATCACCCTATTGATGATTAAAAAGAAGTTAAGTTTTAATTAGTCTCCAAACAAAAGATGTCTCCTTAAAGACACCGAAAAATTTAAAGCACACTTAGCTGGCTCCAAGACTTTGATGAAACGTTTTCCCCGGAGTCTGTCTTCCTGGAAAGTTCATCAAATAAACGGAATGTAAGGGTTTTAACCACCATACAGGAAACTTGGTCCTAGACGGCCTTCGGTCACCACGTGGAATTATTTCTTAACGGAATGAGTTCAAAATGGTCAATCACGCCATTCCGACTGAATATAAATAAATTCCAGAATTATACCTCAATTAACCGGATAACCCGATAAAATCCTAGGAAGAAAATTCGAAATAATTAAAACTCAATATATTAAAAATATTTCTTACCGCCGAACAAGCTCCTTCGAATACAAGAAACACGTTATCGTGGCGATGTCTAAGGAAGAAGTAAGTGCAGGAAGCCGCGTATTTCACACAATGGCCGACATACGTCATCATGAAAATTCGGAAATATTAATAAAAGAAAACAGAACTCAAAATCTCCCAACGATTAAAGTATGCCTAAAGAGTTCAAACGAGCCCACTTTGTTAATAATTAATTTTCAGGAAACGGTAAATATCAAAATCAAGGTAATTATACATTCAAAGTAGAATCCTGTAACTGAAGGAAAACAAAATTCCGAAGAGAGGGCGCTCTAACGAAAGAATTAACAATTAATAACCTGAAACGGTAATTCAAAATTAACGACACTGCGTCAAGACGCTCTTACAATTCAAAAGGCGAATTTCCACATAGCAAACTAGGTAACGGAGATACATGACTCGAGGAAATCGGAAAACACTGTCAGAATTATTAACGCGGCAAAAAGAATGTTTAAAGAAGAGTACTGCGTCAAACATAGCAACTTCAACAATATCGGAACCAACCAGATGGCGTCCGCAAATAAAGAACCAAAATTATATAACAGAAAATATAGGGTCGGTCAAAATAATCGAACCCGAAATTAGAATTAGGAATTATTTAACTTTTGAAAAGCTTAAACGACATGATAATTAATAAACTAAAAATATAAAATAGAGTAATTTGAAACAATTGAAAAATAAGCGGATCACGATGACTTGAAGAGCCTAGAATAAGAGTAAAAGGAATAAGAATTTACCAGCATAACGCCGAGTGATTTTCTATACGTAACAAAGTAATTTCTTAAAAATTATAATTGGGGTTAGGAGGTTTGTTGTCTTCGCTCATCATCTGTTTGTAATCCTGACCTTTCTTCCTCTTCCGTGTCATCTCGACTATTTAGTCTTTTAACAATACTCTTTATTTGCTCCCTCACTAAAGCTTGTGTAGGAACTGAAAATAAGTCAAACCATTCCAAATCCGATAATAACTGATTATCATGATCTTTCCGTGGATTTTGTAAATAATTCAACACACCAGTTAAATCATCATTTCGTCGTTGCTTTTTTCTAGACAATTGTTTTATAAGAAATTTGAAAGCGGCATCAGCTGTGCATAAATTAGCATGTCGTCTACTGTTAATTTAATTGGGGTCAGCACATCAACAATTTTATTTACCAAGTCAAAATCAGCATCTTCTAAACGGATTGGATGATTGAGATCTATAAGAGCTTTTTGAATTCAGGTTTTTAAAATAGAAAATCGTTCCAACGTGGTTAAGACTATTCCACCTGGTTTTACAGTCCAAAGGAAGTGACAGCTCTTTTTCATGTTCAATCTTCACATATTTTTCAAGTACTGTTTCATTTTTCAATGGAGACCTTTTGAAATACACTACAACTTTGCAGATTTTCTTTATCAGCTCATTAATTTTTCATCTTTCGTTAACTCTGGTATGTGTTCTTGCGCAAGTTCATTTTGTGACATTTAGATTAAACCTGATTCTGGACAGTCAAAGTCTTCTAAATTGTCATCATCATCGCTATCGTTCATATAATCAGGAGTCACAGCTGGTTCATTTATAGTATCATCTGAGTCTGAGGAAGGGCTGTCTTGAAAATAATTCTTTATTTTATAAAGCACATCACAGACGGCCAAATTGAAACCATGTGCGAGACACAGTTGTTGTTCAGTGCAAACAAACTGTCCCACCTTTATAATAACGTTCGGTCCCTCGGTTACAGTAGCCACGATATCAGTTTCCAGGGAAATATCAAATTTACTAAGACCTATACTTCCATGAATAGGAACGAGTCCTAAGCTCCATTTTTTTTTTATGTGAATGAACGTTGACATCCATGTATTGTTTATTGGACGTTGATGTCCACTCGTCGAAAGATAGACTGAATCTCTCACCTGCACTTTTCAAATGTTTTAATTCTGCAGTTACTTGCTTTCTGATTTTTTCACTGTAATTCATAACACGCTTTCGAATTGTGACGGCTGATTTTGGTAAATCCGTGTATTTCGCTAAGAGCAATTTTCTCAAATCGTCTGAAGTTATGAATACACTGAATGGAAATCCATTTAATGCAATCATTCTTGCCAAAACATCATCCAGGCTATCTTCGGCACTTTTAGTAAAATAATCTTGTAACTTTCGTTTAGCTGGCGGCGGTGCTGTGTTCAGATTTTCAGAATCTTGACTTGTTGAAGCTGTTAAACGATTAACGGCAGCTAAAATCTTAATGTTATGTTTTGATGACGAATGTGTATGTAGTCCCTTAGTCGATCCACTCAAAGTCTTGAGAATGCCAGGGCATCGCTTACATTTAGCACTATTCCCGTCTTTCGCAACTAAAAAATAACTCCACGCTGACGACGTATCACTGTTTTCTTTATGTTGAACAAAGTCTCCCACCATTTAAAATAACTTTTTCAGATAATTGACTTTTAAATTTAAATGACGTAACCTGCGTAACCTTGTCGCTGCTGGTAGAATAATAAATGAAAAAAGTAAATCCTAATAAGCGTATTTATACTTTCGTATAGGGAATCCCCGACGGGGAATCCCTCGCAACAATATTATGATATATCATATGAGGTGATCGGGTGATTACTCTGTTGGCCCGCTGGGAAATTACTTTAACAGTATTGTATTGAAGTATGCCGGGCAGGGAAGTCCTTTCCATGTTACATATTATTTGGGCTGTACCTGTGTAGTACTTTTATCGTACGGCGTACCTAAAGTCATTGTCAAGGCGCAACGAATTACGGAATGCAAACTGGCAATCCCGAAAATCCCATGATTAGCCAAGTACAGTCCCGGAATTTACGGGATCAAAACCCGGCCGGGATCCCGAGATCCCGGGATTCGGGATACCGGGATTGTATTCTCTAGTTAAGAAAGAAGAGGCGAATTGTTATAATATTAGTTTATTAGTTTGTTATGTAATTTCATGATTAAATACATTACTGAAACAGTTTTCTTCTCTTGTTGAAATCTAAAGAACAAAATTAAAAAAGCTAAAGTGTATATGAACTTTTTTGTTCAGAGTCACCTCTAGAACACATTGTGTAAGTTTGTTAGTTACCTCAGTACAGCCTGTATATAAACAAAATAAAAACCTATCTTTAAATTGTACCTTTAATTTGCTAGAATACAAAAATAAAACTATAAACGAGTATAACGATTCCAACCGATTCTCTAATTTCTACAATTACTTATCTCATTATTCAGAGCGCATGCTTAGGATATATAATTCTTACCCTTTACTCAGGATCTAAATATAATATAATATATTATAATATTATATTATATTATAATAATATTTTAGATTTTTTAGATAATATTTTATATTATTAAAAATATTTTTGTTTTAAAAAATGTTACCTACTTGTTCAAAGAAGAAAAAATAACAAAAACCTTCACTAAAATTTAAGGTCTATTAAACTTATCCAAAATTAGCTGGGCATTTAAAAATTAAATGTAAACAATTATAAATTATGAAATTAGAAATACTTTAACTTATGATTTATGCATTTTTGTGATTATAAAACCTCTAGAAATATATAAAACATTCCTGGTAGAGCAAGGAATTTCCTTAATTACTAATAAAAAGCGCTTTAGGTCTCAACTCATTAACATTTATTATCCACTAAACATGCACAGCACTGCAAAATTAAGTTGCTTAATTTACTTTTGCATATTTCAATTCCTGCACTTCCTACATTAAACATAAAATATGCCCGGTAGTATATAAAATATATAATTTAATTACCTTTGATGTTACTAGATGTAAGTAATAGTTTCTTAACTAAAACTGCTTAAGAACTAATTGCTTCAATCCGTTATGATATAATAGTATAATATGTATATAAAAACATATAAATGAAGATACACAAGATATAACGTGTGACCCATCGGGTATGCTGAGTTTAAATTTCCCACTATTTTTTTATATTTATAATATATATAATATATTATAAAGGTAAAAGAAAATTCACACTTGGTTATTTGTTTCACTGCAATTTTATTTACAAAATACGCTTGGACAAATTTGTTTCGAACTTCACAGTTCATTCTCAACTGAACAAGAAAAGTTTACTTAAAATACGAATAGATAATTTAAGTAAGGTGGGAGTAACACTGTGAAACATATACGTGAGTTATGTATTATGGGGGTTTTCCTAGTAATTAACGAGAAACAGCCTTAATAATAGGGGAGATTACGAACTCTGTTTGTTCATTTACTATATTTAATGATTTGTTTATTGCTTTAGATATTTCCATTATTTCTAAAAAGTCTAATCGTTTACTTTTATTTGCAGAGTGTAAAATTTCAAAATTATTTAATGATACCATGTGTTGTTCATTTATACAATGCTCGGATATACCTGAACATTTCTTGGAATATAAAATTGCTTTCCTATGTTCTTCTATTCGTGTGCGAAAACATCTTCCAGTTTGACCTATGTAGAAAGCATCACAGTCTAAACAATTTAATTTATACACGCCACATTTATCTGCTTTTTGAATTATATCCTTATTATTTGTCCAAAGTTTACCTAAATTTAATTTATTTACTATTATAGTTTTTATGCCTAGATTAACTAATCTATTATTAATTTTATTCGTGGTCTTTCCTATGTAATTTATTAAACGATAATTACTTGGTTCTAATTGGGGGGCTGCATAAAAGAATTTATTAATCTGTTTATGTTTTTTTTTTTAAATTAATCTATTAATAATATCAGGACTGTATCCGTTGTTCACGGCTAGACATTTCAAGACTGCAACTTCTTTATCAAAATTTGGTTTTGAAAGGGGAACGGATAGTAAGTTATGTATGAAACTGTTGAAAGAGGAAAACTTAATGCTATCGGGTTGTTTGCTATCTGCAAATATGAGGGTGTCAGTGTATGTGTATTTTCTGTAAATACTATAATCTAATTTGCCATTTAATTTTGTTAGTGTAAGGTCCAAAAAATTTAAACTGTTATCTAATTCTTTTTCTATGGTGAATTGTATTTTTTGATTGATTTCATTTAAACGATTGAAGAATAAATCTAATTGCCTGTCAGTACCGGTCCACACACATAACACATCATCCACATATCTAAACCAACTGTGTATACAATTAATAACTGAGATTTTAGAACAAAACAAATCTTCTTCAAATTTTAACATAAATATTTCTGCTAATAAACGCGACATGGGGGAACCCATAGCTAAACCGTCTTTTTGTTTGTAGTATACATTATTAAATTTAAAATAATTTTGTTGTATGCAAATATTCAAGATATTTCGTAATTCTATTTTACTGTCGCCTGTCAGCGTACTATTTGCTATTAAATCATTTAAAATAACGTTCAACTCATTGATAGGGATAGAAGTATACAAACTGCAAACATCGATGTTTGCAGTTTGTATACTTCTATAATAATATAAATAAACAATAAACAAATCATTAAATATAGTAAATGAACAAACAGAGTTCGTAATCTCCCCTATTATTAAGGCTGTTTCTCGTTAATTACTAGGAAAACCCCCATAATACATAACTCACGTATATGTTTCACAGTGTTACTCCCACCTTACTCAAATTATCTATTCGTATTTTAAGTAGACTTTTCTTGTTCAGTTGAGAATGAACTGTGAAGTTCGAAACAAATTTGTCCAAGCGTATTTTGTAAATAAAATTGCAGTGAAACAAATAACCAAGTGTGAATTTTCTTTTACCTTTATCATTTAATATGTTTCACCAAGTGCCTAGCGAGACCTCAATCAATTATAATATATAATATATTGTTATATAATATAATATTTGACATCTGTCTTCTGCAGTCGTAATAATAATAAAAATAACAATAATATTAATAATCTTTATTGGCCAACGGATAATTTCATTTCTAAGACAAATACATAACAGAGGAAAAAGAAACAGATATATACTAAGTTCCGAGGGAAATCCAGAAAGTGGTAGCCGTTTACTCATACAGATGGCGCTACTGGTCCAACTAAAAGCAAAGCGACGCAGGTGCAGCGTTGCTAGTGACTGAAATCAGTACCTTTTTACCTCTAACAGTACTTCAGTGCTACTTTTTCTCCATCAGTACCTTTTTTCCGACATATTCAGAACACATTTTGTCGTTTTAGAAAGATTTATTGATATAATCCATGAATATAGTATAATACGAATGAATAAAATATTCTTATCGCCCACTTTCTGTTTTGATTCTGATTAAAGATGATAAATGGCAGCATATGTAAACTTATCCTTGTACTTGTAGTTTTATCATAGATATAGTAACGAGCCATCGAAAAGATTCATAACTGGAGTAGACTGTGAAATTGGGTTGGTGCTTTAACCACTACCACTTAATGACATTTATTATTGGACATTGAAACTATAAATTTGTGCAAAATTTTTCAAAACTCTTATTAAGAAAATTGTTTGTGTTTAGATGTAAATGGACAACATTTTCAACAACTTCTGTAGCTATATGTAAATTTTGATTATGATTTCGATATTAAATAAATTATTTGTTTTGTTTTTTGTTGTAGTATCATTTCAATGCCATAACCTTTTTTTACAATGAAACAAATGAAACTGTCAAGCGTCAAGTAATGTGTCATTATGTGGAAGTGGTTAAAGTACCAACCCAATTTCACAGTCTACTCCAATTATGAATTTTTTCGATGGCTCGTTAATAGTAACTAAAAAATAAATAAAAAGGTCAAGATTTTTTGTATGAATTTTGAAGGAATTGTTAAATAAAAAAGTTATATATTAAAACAATTGTTTTTATTTAAATTTACTTAAGAGAATATTGAAGTTTTTTGTTACAAATTCCTATACATTGCTATATATGTATATATGTATATGAATATATATATATATATAGATATATATATATATATATATATATATATATATATGTCATGCCAAAAGTTTCACCGTCGCAAAAAAAAGAAAATTAAATTAAACTACTCATTTTAAGTCGGCAGTACTTTTACCTCTAGATCAGTACCTTTCTGTCTTTGGCCGAGTACTTTTATTTTTATAGTTCTGGCAACGCTGCGCAGGTGTCAACAGTGTCATGGTAGCTTTGCGGAGAGAAAGAGTTCGAGTTCCTCCGGTGCGTTGTGTTTTGTGACTGTTTACAATAGCGCATTTTTTAAATGTAGAAAACGTCCGTTCAAGCGAAATTCATCGCAGGATTACTGAAGTTTACGGTACGGGAACAATAGATGAGTCATCTGTCAGGCACTGGGTTCGAAATTTCAAAGAGGGAAGAGAAAATGTGTACGATGAAGACCGATCAGATCACCTTTCCCTTACCACCGATGATCTGAAGAAACGTGTCGATAATTTCATCAGGGAAGATCGGCGCGTAAAACTTAATGATATGAGTAAACAATTTCCTCAAATTTCACCATCATTGCTCCATGAAATCGTGTCGGACCATCTGAATTACAGAAAAATTTGTTTAAGGTGGGTACCCAAAATGCTTACCGACGAGCACTAACTTGTGTAACTTGTTTAACGTATGCATTATTTCGTTGTTTTACTTAAATGCCCTGAAATGCCCCTAATTTATGGGTTACGTTCGGTAATTCGTAGAAGTATGATATAATGCGAGAACATTCTACAATCTCATAAAATGGTATAATCTATTTGTACTTTTTTGAATAAAAATATGCTTGAGTATCTACCCACACAATCAATTATGTATTTTATATAAATTATATCAAGCCCAAAACTCACAGCAATAGGTTTATTAAACAAAAACTATTTGTTTCGATGTCCCCTTCAAGTTTGTCGGTATGTTTTTGAGACATATTGTATTATAAATATGAAATAAAATATTTATCAAAATGCATTGGTGCGCAGTGGGGCACTCTGGGTATTTCAGAATGCAGACATGCAAAGTAACTCCATAACTCCACTAAATACCATAATGCCATTTTATATAAATTTTTAATTTATGTCAGTCACTACGTCTATGTAAAAGTCTTCCTAATTAGCATAATGAATAAAAATTAATTATAAATTATACAAAATCTTTAAATAGTTTTAACACGGAAACTTAATTGGCTAATAAAAATATAAGTATATACTTTAGCAATTAAATCAATGTATTTAATTATTCATGAAATCACATGAACGTTCGCCAACGTTTTTATATAGCAAACTTCGATATTAATTGCTACCCCCGTACTAAGTAATTAAAAACAAAATAAACCTCCATAAATAATTGCGTATCTCTGTATATTATGCCCAAGTATCTTATTAGAAAAATACACAAACTGTAATGATTCTAATAATTTATTCAGGAACTATAAACCAATACGAGATTTTTAATTAACTGAAGCAGGCGATTTAAGGAAAAGTTATTGCACACCGGCGTATAATACTTATACAATCCCAGCGTAATAAAACTATACACCGATCGGGGCTATTTTATAACGTGCCTGCAACAAGTAGTCCGCCATTATTTTACGACTTTGCGTGCGTCTCCGAGTCCCTAGAGAGCGTTCAGGAGCATACCATCGCATGATCTCGACATTAACATATATACATTATTACACGCTATTCAATATTTAATAAAAACATACCTATTTTAATTATATTTTTTCAAACGTCAAACGTAATTGCTTATTAGTATTGTTCCGCCTATCATACGAAAATACGCAGCTCTCAATATTTCTCTTCCTTTTTTTGCTGTTTGTTCTTCTTTCAGGCCGTTCGCTCGTTATTCTCTTGTAATATGTGTTTTACATACATGAAGACGCCTTTCCGTTTTCTTTATCAATTTCTCTTTCTTTTTCAAATACATCATATACCTTTGTAAATCATGCATAAAGAACGCATGTGCCCGTTCGTGTTATTCTTGCTTTTAACTTCGCTCATACTGAGCTGTGAACTACGGGATACCCAATTCTGTACAAACGCGTAATCTCATTAATTGGGTTATTAAGGCACGCTCATCGTAAATTTAATCTTTTCAATAATACTAGCTCGTAAATCTATGAAGGGATAACATTACGATTAATTTAATGCTGTTATTAAATTATTTGTTTTCATTCCTTTTTTTACCTCTGTTCTATGACATTTACCTACGTGGTTGAAAGTTTTGAGGTTGTACATACAAAATAGAAGTATTAAATTGCACGACATGCTTAGGGCGTGCTGGTTTAGATAGAAAATTGATGTTCTGCTTGTATTATCAATTCCATTAGATGCATAGGTAAATATCGATATAAATTGTTACAGAGAGGCCGAGAATATATGTAATTATTAACTATCTAATAATCATCCTATTAAAGTGATTTATGACTTTTGCTTTAGAAAATGTTGTTTAGATATAAACCGTAATTACAATGAAAAATTGTATAAATTAGCATTACATGGAAAATAACGAATGATCCAATTCCAGTTCCCTAACTTTTATTTAAGAAAGAACACATGAAATGTGTATATTCTACACAACTACCTAGATAATAGATACCTGATTCTTCAAGACGAACACGAGGAATGGATAATGGGGATCAGCAGTGGAATCTCAGAAGACTCACTCGTTGGGCCGTTGCTCTCGAGTGTTCTATATGATGGCATACTGAAACTCAAGGTGCCCGGAGGATGTGCATCTGGTCGCATATGCTAATGATTTGGCTACAATAATAACAACTAACACTGAGAAAGAGGTAAGAGGTAAGAGCTAAGGTGGATAGGATCATTGAAAAGATAAGATTGTGGCTTAATGACAATAAACTTAAACTCGCACCACAAAAAACCGAAGCAGTGCGGCTGTGTGGTAGAAGGAAAGTAGAAGATGTGAGTTTCGATATTGAGGGAGACGTCGTTAAACCACAACGAGAAATGAAATACTTAAGTATATGAATACAGAGTAGAGAATACAATCCCGGGATCCCGAATCCCGAGATCTCGAGATCCCGGCCGGGTTTTAATCCTGAAAATCCCGAAACTGTACTTGGCTAATCTCGGAATTTTCGCGATTGCCAGTTTACATTCCGTAATCCGTTGCGCCTTGACAATGACCTTACCTGTATTATATTAAGGGCACTTATTCCATAAAGACAAAAATCAACCTTAGCTACGCCATACGATAAAAGAACTACACAGGTACAGCCCAAATAATATGTAACTTAGAAGGGACTTCCCCGCCCGGCATATTTCAATACAATACTGTTAAAGTAATTCGCCAATGGGCCAGCAGGGGAATCATATTTTGTTGGGAGGGATTCCCCGTCGAGGATTCCCTGTACGAAAGTATAAATACGCTTATTAGGATTTACTTTTTTGATTTATTATTCTACCAGCGACAAGGTTACGCAGCCTACGTCATTTAAATTTAAAAGTCAATATCTGAAAAAGTTATTTTAAACGGCGGGAGACTTTGTTCAACATAAGATAAAACAGTGATACGTCATCAGCGTGGTGTTATTTTTTAGTTGCGAAAGACGGGAATAGTGCTAAATGTAAGCGATGCCCTGCCATTCTCAAGACCTTGGGTGTATCGACTAAGGGATTACATACACATTTGTCATCAAAACATAACATTAAGATTTTAGCTGACGTTAATCCTTTAACAGCTTCAACAAGTCAAGATTCTGAAAATCTGAACACAGCACCCCTGCCAGCTAAACGAAAGTTAGAAGATTATTTTACTAAAAGTGCCGACGATAGCCTGGATGATGGGTTGGAAAGAATGATTGCATTAGATGGATTTCCATTCATTGTATTCTTAACTTCAGACGATTTGAGATAATTGCTCTTAGCGCAATACAAGGATTTAGCAAAATCAGCGGTCACAATTCGAAAGTGTGTTATGAATTACAGCGAAAAAATCAGAAAGCAAGTAACTGCAGAATTAAAACATTAAAAAGTGCAGGTAAAAGATTGAGTCTATCTTTCGACGAGTGGACTCAACGTCCAATAAATGATACATGGCTGTCAACGTTCATTCATATAAAAAAAATTGGAGCTTAGGACTCGTTCCTATTCATTTAAGTATGACGGCTGAAAATTGTCTTCGTATATTGAAAGAGCGTCTAAGTAAATTTGATATTTCCCTGGAAACTGATATCGTGACTACTATAACCGATGGACCGAACGTTATGATAAAGTGAATTATTTTCACGACAAGCAAGACAGTCCTACCACAGACCCAGATGATACTATAAATGAACCAGCTGTGCCTGCTGATTATATGAACGATAGCGATTATGATGACAATTTAGAAGACTTAAACTCTCCAGAATCAGGTTTAATCTTAATGTCACAAAATGAACTTGCGCGAGAACACATACCAGAGTTAACGAAAGATGAAAACATTAATGAGCTGTTAAATAAAATCCGCAAAGTTGTATAGTGCATTTAAAAAGATCACCATTGAAAAATGAAACAGTACTTGAAAAATATGTGGAGATTGAACATGAAAAAGAGCTGTCACTTCTTTTGGACTGTAAAGCCAGGTGGAACAGTCTTTTGAACATGCTGGAACGATTTTCTCTTTTAAAAACCTGCATTGAAAATCTTTTATAGATCCCAATCATCCAATCCGTTTAGAAGATGTTGATTTTGACTTTGTAAATAAAATTGTTGATGTGCTGACCCCAATTAAATTAACAGTAGAAGGAATCTGTCGACGAGTTGCTAATTTATGCACAGCTGTTGCCGCTTTCAAATTTCTTATAAAACAATTGTCTGGCAAAAACTCAGCACTCGCCAATAAAATGAAAACATCCTTAGTGGAACGTATAAAGCAACGACGAAATGATGATTTAACTGATGTGTTGAATTATTTACAAAATCCACGAAAAGATAATGAATATCAGTTATTATCGGATTTGGAATGGCTTGACTTATTTCCAGTTCCTACACAGGCTTTAGTGAGGGAGCAAATAAAGAGTATTGTTAAAAGACTAAATAGTCGAAATGATACGGAAGAGGAAGAAAGGTCAGGATCACGAACAGATGATGAGCCAAGGCAACAAACCTCCCAACCCCAATTGACACTAAAGGAAAAGTTGCAGCTGAAAATTAATAAGAGCATGGAATCCCCAGATCCTGAAGTACAAAATGAATCGGGGTTGGTAAATAGTATTAGACGCGAAATGAGCCTGTTCGAAAATGGAGGAGTTCGTGGATATCACTTAGAATTAGCATATAAATATCTATTGTCTATTCCTCCAACCAGTGTAGAACCTTAGCGAGCGTTTTCAGCTGCTGCCTATGTTGGCAATAAACTACGAAGCAGGCTTGGAAAACATTGGATGCTTTGTATTTCTGCCATTATATTTTCGAAATTCTAAATAGCTTTTTGAATTGTCTTTTTTGTTCCTTATTTTAGTATGTTGTGTATTGTATTGTGCAACAATATTAATAAATAATTTTTAAGAAATTACTTAAGTATTTTTTTCATTTGAGCCTAATTAGAAACCACATAGTCTAATCCCGGGATTAGGCATCAAAAATCCTGTAATCCTGGGATTGAAAGACATGCTCGGGATTATATTCTCTAATACAGAGCCATATGACTTTCACATAGCATATTAGAAGTACGGCTGATAAGGCCGCAAGCCTTGATTCAGCGCTAGCAAGAATCATGCCCCGGACCAGATGGAGGAGGATACTGGCGGCGGTGACTGACTCTGTCATGGTGTATGGCGCGTCTGATTGACATGAGAGGATGAAGCTGGAGTATTGCAAAAAGAAACTCATCGGGGTTCAGACTACAATGGCAACAAAGATCACAAGTGCGTATATAACTATATCAGCGGAGGCAGCGGGAGGCATTGCTGGTCTAATACCGATCGAACTCTTGTTACATAAATGATAGAGACTCCACAAACAATGAAAGCAGGAAAAAAGAAAAGAAGAGCGAGATAAGACCATATGAAATGGTGCGAAAACTGGGAATACTCAACCAAAGGCAGGTGGACGAAAGAAATAATTCCTGATCTTAGAGCTTGGATAGACAGGAAACACGGAGACGTGGATCATCAATTGACACAAGTTCTGTCTTGGTCACAGTGGATACGTGGACGCCGTGTATTGTTTTGCGCGATTATATGTGTTAGTTTTACTGTGCCCCATGTTCAACACTTTGATTAGTGCTTTTACCTACTGATGATGACAACTTAGTTAACTAAATATGTATTTAGGATACGATTCCTAATATTGGTAAGGGGTTTTATCCTTTTTGGAGTTTTTACTTGACCAGAGTCTCCAAAGCAAGACTTTTCAGGATGAATTATAATTAGGCATTCTCGGTCAGCTTACATTGGCGTAGAGGGAGGAGGGGTTTGAGATGTACGTGAACTATCATAATGCGTAGATGTATTTACGAATACGCGTATGTTGTAATTCAAACACAAGGCATTGAAAATGTCAGAAGTTCATAGAAATGCATCAACTCGCCTGTTTGCTAACAGGGTAAGCAGATTTTTATGGCAATTTCCAAACTTAAAAATGTAATGGTAAAGTAGTGAGTTGCTTAGTTTGTGAGAAAAGAGAGAGACGCAGATACGTATTTCATCTTTCTACATATTCGTCAGTACGCCCTTACTGGAGAAGGATACATTCACAAAAAAGAACAACTTCGCTGTCTCACAGAAATTATTAAGAGCGTAGAAATACATTCAGTATCGTTTCCAGAGATACGGTGGTGTCATCTGAGGGAAACGCTTTGTTGTTATATAGACAGAGCTAGTTGCTTCTACGCTCGGTTTTAATAATTTCTATGAGATAGCGAAGCTGTTCCTTTTTGTGAATGTATCTTTCTCCAACAGGCGCGTACTGACGAATCCGTAGAAAGATGAAATACGTATTTGCGTCTTTGGAGAAGCACACGTTCACAAAAATATTAATAATGAACTTGTATTGTGTTCGTCACACCAGATTCTTAATAATATTTTATATTAATAAAAATACTTTTGTATTATATAAAATTGGTGAGGTATTTGCCTACTTAAGTATGTTTCAAATTATTCTGTTAAAAATTATTAATGAGAATTACGTTTCAGTAATGGACGCAATAGAAAAATTACAGAATTCGTTGTCCTTACCGGATTCGGTTGAAATTGTTGCCCATGTAGAAACTGTGCTACATAACGTGTGTTCATTTGAAAAGTCAATCTAGGTTACTTTGAAATTTTGATAGAATAAGAGGCAAATATATTAGTATGTGTTTGTTATTCCGTAAACGTAAATCCAAATGACATTTGATAATGTCAATCACAAATATCAGTTAGAGCATAAAATAATCGTGCGTCGATTCTGGTTTAAATAAATTACTTCTCAGTTTTAAAATGGCTTTCACTTTAGAACATAAAGTTTTTTTAGTCCAGGCTTATTTTCGAAGTGGTAATTAAATTGATGGTTTATGGGTTTATTCAGTTCAAGATTGCATGTTAGAATTTCAAGTTGAGTTTCCACATTTTATAATAGATTATATACAATTTAAGAATACTTTGGATAGAACATTAAAACTTTTTTCTGAAACTGGTAGTCTCTTAAGAAAATCAGGCAGCGGAGCAGTTAAGAAACGTACACCTCAAGTTGTCCATCGTGTTGAAGAAATAATGGAAAATGAACCACAAACATCTGTTCGACAATTGAGTCAACAAATAAACCTTTCTGTTGGTACAACTCACAAGTTATTAAAAAAAGATATGCAACTTTATCCATACCGTGTCACAGCAGTACAAGAATTGTTAGAAATTGATTACCCACGTAGACTACAGTTTTGTCATTGGTTTGTAAATATGAACAATAATAGAGAACTTCACAAAGAGTCATCTTTACTGATGAAGCATGGTTTTATAAAATGGGATACCTAAATTTACAAAATACAAGAATTTGGAGTAGTGAAAATCCACATGTAAATAATGAAGAATCGCTACATCCAGAAAATTGGTGTTTGGGCAGCGATAAGCCAAAGGCGAATCATTGGACCAATATTTTTTCAGGGAACGTTAACTGCTCAAAGGTACCGTACGGAAATTTTACAGCCATTTGTCAATCAGTTGCATGATGAGGAACTTCAAAATGCATATTTCCAACAAGACCTTGTCGCCTTGTCACTGTACTGCAGAATCTTTGGATTATTTAAGAGAATTTTTTGATGAGCGTATAATTAGTCGAAATACCGAAATGGCCTGGCCTGCACGTTCATGCGATTTAACACCTTGCGACTTCTTTTTGTGGCCTTATCTAAAAAATAACATATTTCGAACACCTATATTGAATTTGAATGATATGCTACAGAGAATCGAACAGAAATGCATGGAAATTAATAACAATCCAGTAATGTTGCAGAATATCATCAGAAATTTTGAACGGGAGATTTTAAAGTGCATTGATCTTGAAGGACAACATTGTATGAAACTGTCAAAATATACGATTTCGTAGGTTAAGTAGTAAATTTTAATTAACGACATACTTCAAAATGTTCTCAGTAAATCACATGCTACTAGATTAACTTTTCAAATGAACACTTGTTACTTTAAATGAATAAAAAAGTGTTTGTCAGAGATAAACTTAATACCGTATTACGTAAAATATTGATTTTACTAGATTAAAACGACTTTTTAACAGTGTTGCGAAAAATTTGTTGTACAAATTTAAAGACCACATTAACTACGCGAATATTACATCGCAAGCTATGGAACGATCTTTTTCTGCGTATAAGCAGATATATACACCGCAAAGAACAAATCTCAAGGAAGCTACTGTAGAAACCCACGTTATGCTGCAAGTGTTCACTAACGCACATCCAGATTTTTTCTAAGCATCGAAACTTATTGGGTAAGTTGTTTAGTATATTTTATCTGGATTTCCAATAATTCTACGATAATTTTTTCTCCTAAATAACGCGCAGTTTTATTTCGATAAACCCCACGCAGTGACGATAATGCTGGCCGACCTAAGTGCCTTTCTCTAATTATGATTAAAGTACATTATAATTCATTATAGTTGAAAGAGGTTGAAGTAGAATTGATCAGATTTTACTCCATACGAATAAATATTTGATACTAAAATACGCTACTAAAATTTAACATTCTATTAGACATGAATCACATGAACCATCAAACTCTTCGAAATTTTGTCGAGAAAATGTTAAAAGCAATTACGGAAGATATATTTTTATTTGACATTAACAAAGAATTATCTAATTTGTATCTTGTAGTAACTAGCTGAATAATTTATCTAGTCCTTCCCGTGTATTGCACAATAACAAATTACCAATTACCTTCTTAGATTTTATTACCATTATCTCGAGATATTCCTTCAATTTATTTAGTATAGTTAATAACCGGTCAGTATTAATTCACATATATATATACATTTATACCACCATGAAATATGATTTGTTTGGTCGGTTAATTTTTAAATTAATTTCACTACTTATCTCGATCGTTAATATTGACCACAACGGATGTACGTTTGTACGTGTTAAACCTGTGTAGGTACATTTTAAATTTTGTGTTTGTAATTTATTACAAAATTATCGCCGAGTTTCCGCTAGGTGTAAATCCAATTTTCATTATTAATTCCTTCGTTCAGAAACTGCATTATTATACAGAGAGATCTAAAAGTCGCACACATCAAAATAAATGTTTCTGTAAATAGTAGTTTCGTTGAATTATTTCATTCGGCTACCGTAAGATAGCACCACAGGTGTTACCGACAACAAACCTAGACGTCAGTGTAATGGAAATCTGACACATAACGTCTTTAGTATTATGGAGTTCACTACTTCGTAAACGTATTGTTTTCCCAATCATCCATGTGCACGTGTTGCAGAAGAATTTCGTGAAAAATATCCAGATGCCGCAGTAGCTAACAATCCAACAATACAGAGATTAATCACCAGTTTACATGAATGCGATCAATTGCAGACAAGAACAGAGCCAGGAAACCGATCTTTTTTAGTTAAACTGGTTGTGGTTATAAAGGTGATGCTGCGTTCGCCTTCAAGAAGCTTGAGGAGACCATCAACATACACTCAGATTTTGTATGGAAATGCTCAGAAAGCAATGAAGAAGTTCAAATTTTATGCATATCATGTTCGTAGTGTTCAGAAATTATAAGAGCCGGATAAACGAAAGCGCCTAGTGTACTATCGATGTTTTCGTCCATTCGTCGACAGCGATGGAATTGAAGACTTGACCGTGTTTTCTTCACTGCTGAGGCATGGTCATACCTTAGGGAATACGTTGTTACGCTTAGCGTATAGAAGTTTTAATTCATTTATTTAAATATACATATTCGTCTTTAAATATCTCGATTAAATTATATTTAACATAGACATTTTTTACATTTGTACAAACTGTACATTTTCGTTACAAGGAGAAAGTGTCTATGTTATATTCTTGACCGAGACCTTTTCCTACCTGACTCTCAGCAACCCTAACGTTAACTGTGGAATTTCTTCTAGTACATTCCATTTTTTAAATTCTTTTAATTAATATTACAGGACGGAACTTGCTTGATCTATGCTGGCTATTTCAGTAAATTTAAATACAGATACAAACCAGTTGTTTATAACAGGTTTGTATTAATTTGTATACATTGCTTCACTAGCTTAACTGAGGACGCCTAGATGGCAGAAACATATTGCCATGGATTTTTCCTTGGAGAAGAAAGAAAAAAATAACAGAACTATATTGAACTTTTTGTGAAGAACATTTATTAAACTCATGTATTTTATTTTGGTGTCTATTTTATTTCAGACGGGGATCGATATAAATATATTTAATTTTAAGTGATGAATTTTGTTATGTTTGAATTTTTAATCCATCCCCGTATATTTAGGTTAGTCAGATGTTTAAAGCCGCCGCCATCCCGGATATAATATTGTACTAAGATGTATATTTTTCTCTATATCTTGATTTGATAGTAGGTGGGGATGCCCTTGCGGTTCCTGGAACTTCATTTTAGAGATTTTTTGAATGTCCTTTAAGATAGGTCTGTATAAGTGTATATTAGACACGACTTAATTTTGTCTAATATAATTAAAATTTTGGATAATTCGTTTATAGTTTTTGGTGCGTCGTATGTGATTTAAAAGTAATTTATCGTGAATTTACAAATCTTTTATATTTGTAATTTTATTTAAATGATACACCTATCTGAAGAAAAGGAATCTCTCGTGTTTAATTGTGACATACATTAATTAATGTAGGTATCTTTATAATTATTAATATATATTGAAGAAAGCGCTATAATTAACTTGTAAACTTTTGTGAAATTTTTTATGTATTCAGAATAATATCTAGAAAATTTGTTAAAGGGTTTTTTTGTGGAGTTTGGGTGTTTTTTATTCACTTTGAATATTTCAATACGTAGGAAGGTGGGGACGAGTTTGTGTGATGTCATGTGATTGCATTCATGACAGTTCAGATTTTGATTTCGCGCGCAGAGTAAACAATTCTTTATTTTGACGTTTAAATTGTTGGGTTTATATTATTGTTGACATCTGATGAATTTTTGGATATTAGTAATTTTGTTATCTTTGCTCGTGATTTGTCATTCAAGGTTTTTTAACGATTTGTATCTTCATATGATATCCAAATCTTTTTTATCCTTGTTGCTGTGCATTTAACAGTTCAACGTTACACTTTGTAAAGTTGATTTTTTTTTTATTTTTTTTTTAATATAAATGTAAGGGGAAAATGTGTGTATAATTTATCTGACACCTCGTGTTTTATTTTATGATATAACCTGCATCCGTAAGGATCGACCCGAGAGAAGTGAGCTCAAATAAATCTACGAGACTGAACAGCCGGACGATTAAGTTGTAGTGTGAACAAAAAGATTTAATAAGCAATCAAAAGCACATTCCACTGCAATATGTATTAAGCAGAAGTAAATGCTGAAAATACGAGGTGTATTGTCCATGTGCATAGTTATAGATATGTAAATTATTTACATGTTTGTTTCATATTGTAATATTACATACTTCTTCTTTCATATGTTGTGTTTAATATCGTTAGGACGCTTATGTCACAAGGGTTATTCTAATAATATTTATGACATCGATAGAAGTCATCCTCAGGTCGCGCTCTTATTAATTATTATTCAAGTTATCGACCCTCTCTTCGATGGATCATAAAACAGACCGTTTTTCTATCGACACAAACTATCAGCCTTCTTCTCGTTACAACTATCATAAGATCCACATCTTATGCGCGGTACTGTTCAAGTGCTAGCCATGATCCCACGTGCCCCTGCATCTCACCGCAATTAAAAGGCCAACACCGCTCTACATATACTTGAGTATATCTTCAGACCACGTGGCCGCCGCAAATCAAAGGTAACTCTGTATTCTTCGATACAGAGGTTATTTTATATACATTAATTAACCCATAATTTACTGCTCAATTTAACGTTCGTTTTCAGTATATTTTTGTGTTTATTTTTAATCTACTTATTTACTGCTCCGCGTGTAGGTAGTACTTTGTTTTTATTACTGTTTTATTTTATTACTGTTTTAATTACTTTTAAATAAACAATTTCAAGTTCTTATTATGTAAATATAAATACAAGTTTTAAGGACAACATGTGTTTTATTTAGTAACTAAGTTGTTGTATATTTATTTTAATTAACTATCATCACGCACGTCCTGGACCTTTGAAGGAACTTCATCACCACCACAAATTATATGTCATAAAATAATTTCGTTATTATTATCCCTAGCCAAGCCCTAGTTAGTAATAACGTGAATAGTCGAAATAATAGAATCTGGTCAACCGAGAATCCTCATGTCTTTCATGTCTTACATTGTCACAAAATTAGTGTATGATGTGCCATTTCACGAATAATGGACCTTTTTCCTTTGAAACTACAGTGAACAGTGTTATGTACCAAGACATCATTTCACAGTTTATTTGATTGCGTGAAATCGACGAACGCGATTATTGGTTGCAGCAGGACTGGGCCACATGTCACACATGTAATAAAACAATGCATTTTTTACGTCAGTTTCCTGATCGGCTCATTGGCACACCGGGTACAATTAAATGGTCAGCGACGTTCGATTTATCAACTAATGACATCTTTCTTTGTGGTTTTATGAAGAAGAAATTTATAAGCATGATTTTGAAAGGGCTAACAGTCTAGCTGAGTTAAGGGTAAACATAATTAACTTTTGTACAAACATTATGCAAGAACAACTAAGAAGTATGAGGATAAATCTGTATGACAGATTTGGTTACTGTTTAGCACAAGGAGGTTGATTATTTGAGCCCTTAATTCATTAAATTAGCATTGATTAATATTAAAATGTTATTTAATTTTAAATATTTATTTTTCAATTTATGATCTTTAATTTCCGTTATCTTCCTATAAAAATTACATCACTCTTCAAATTCATTATTGTTCATGCTTTTAGTTAACTTAAAATGCAAATTATATAATTCTAATTCAAATTTAGTACGTTTACTGTACCCGAGATCTAGACGCATATGAAAGTATTCGTATCGTTAAAAACAAACGGAATGCGATTAACGTAGACAATGGTCCGATTCAGGCGCGGTTCGTGATGACGTATTTGGGAGTGCAAGTACAATGATGCGAGTGATTCGTGTATTCTCGTGTACTAAACTGTAACGTTTTCTTAGTAAACACCGAAAACACACGAGGCACTCGAATCATTGTACTTGCACTCCCAAATACGTCATCACGAGCCGCGCCTGGTCCGATAGCATATAGTTGTCTCTTTTCATTCTTAGAAAAGAGGTAAAAAGGTTGAGGGCGTGCGAAGAGAGAATAAAAACATGTGGTTACCGTTTTCTTAAAAGGACTTGTCGTAATTTTTAGTAGATATATTTTTATTTTAAAGTCAGTGTATACATGGACGCCGTGTAAAGGTTGTTACGTTATTATATGTATTAACTTTACTGTGCCCCATGTGCGACACTTTGATTAGTAATTTTACCTACTGATGATGCCAACTTAGTTGTCGAAATACGTATTTAGAATACGATTAATAATTGTGATAAGGGGTTATACCTTTTTTAGTTTTTAGCTGTAAGTGTTTAAGAATTATAATTAAAATTATTATTTTTGTACAAATGCGTTTTATTTTCTATTGCTATTAAGCTACTATTATGTTGAAAAATATGTATTTAAAGGCCTATGCGCACTAAAAATATAACCTGATCTGTATACAAGTGTCCCGTATCGTTATGTTCAAATTTTAAGAGTGTAAGGTAGACTTCATTTCAAGTAAGTACAGATCTATGAATGTGATTGTCAGATCATGAAAAAATATATAATCCTAAAGTCAATACAAACTGATTTTATTTAAAAAAAGTTATACGATTCACTAACAGGCCTGTGATTGTTAACGTGGCATAATAAAATGTTATCCTAAAATATATAAACACGTGTCATAGTGCATACAGTAATTTCTTGGAGATCTACAAAAAAGAGTACTGGAAATTGATTTATGATAAAGAAGGTTCGTACTTATTACTTATTTCGTAAGTGCTGAACCATGAATATCATACAATAAACAAATGCTCAGATGACGGTTAACGTTGCATTTTTTAATAAAGGATTACATTACGTTTCAGTTCATACAACAGCTTATTAGTGAGTGGAGACGTTTTCTTTATTCAAAATGCCTTACCGATTTTCTTCTCAAAAGTATGCGGACATGCATTTTGTGTATGGCTACTGTAACGGCAGTGCACGTCAAGCAGTTATTGAATACCGACATCGGTTTCCTAATAGGCGCATTCCTCATTACAGAATGTTTCTGGAAGTACACAGACAATTTCGGGAATACGGACTGTGTGATTATCTTTTCGACTGAGGAGTAAATTTGCCAGCAGGCTTAGAGGAAAAAACAGTAGCTATTGTTACAAGGGATCCAACTCTCAGTGTACGTCGAATCGCTAGACAACTAGGAGTGCCACGAACGACAGTTTAAACGAATTTTAAAACGTGAGGGCTTATATCCATATCACTATCTCAGGGGACACGGTTTGCTTGAAGCAGACCACTATGCTCGTCTAGTTTATTCTACCTGGATATTAAGACAGTCACGGCTTCATTTTAATTTCTGCAGAACAGTCCTCTGGACAGATGAATCTACGTTCACGAGAAGTGGTGTTACAAATCTGAGAAATCTGCACAGGTGGTCATCAGAAAATCACAAAGCTATACGCCCATCTAAATTTCAACATGAATTTTCTATTAACGTTTGGGCGGCCCTAATCGATGACTTGTTGATTGGTCCTGTCGTTCTTCCTGGTAGATTAAATGCGGACAAATACCTGCAATTTGTTATTGACGAACTGCCAGGTCTTTTAGAGGATGTCCCACTGAATGTTCGACGAGACATGTGGTTTCACATGGATGGGGCACCACCACATTTCGGAATTGCTGTCCGAAATTGGGTTAACGTCAATTATCCAAGATGGATTGGTTGAGGCAGTCCTGTTGCATGGCCACCCAGATCACCCGATCTTAATCCCCTTGACTTTTATTTATGGGGGTACGTGAAAAATTTAATCTACGCGCAAGTTTCGAACACAAGAGAAGAGTTGTTGGATCGTATTCACCCGGCTGCCAAGCAAATCCGACAAAACAAGTATGAAGTTCGGATAAATACTTCTTCTGTTGGCTAACGGGCACAAGCCTGCATTCAACAAGGAGGTGGACATTTCGAAAATATTATTAATTGAACTTTTTTAAATAAAATCAGTTTTTATTGACTTTGGGATTACATTTTTTTTCATGATCTGACAATCACATTCATAGATCTGTATCTTTGAAACAAATAAAAATGGATATACAAGTTTTGCGTTTTTGTTACTTGAAATAAAGTCTACTTTACACTCTTAAAATTTGAACATAACGATACGGGATACTTGTATAAGATAATCGAATACTTTTGCGAAATTATACAGAATACTAACAGATCTGTAATTGTTAATATCACTCCAAGAACCGTTGTACATAGTTTCATACATAATAAGTTGTCTCTCTTCATTTAGTTGATCAAGATCTTTGATAATGGTAGAAGTATCGAAACAATATTGTTAGACAGCACAAAATAAAATATAGTGAAACTGAAAAAAAACACAAAAATTTAAAAAAATGCAACGTTTAGAAACTCATTTTTGAAAGCAATTTTATATACAAATCTGGGTTAAAGCAACGCAATCCATAAATGAATATAAATTCACTAAACCAAGGTTGTTACAAGATAACATTTTCGCTTTGCCGGCCCAAGTACCTGGCCTTTTCTCTGCAAATTTCTCCTGTACCGTAAATAACAGTTAAGGTAGTATGAAGTTTTTAATTTAACGAAAAAAGAAATGGAAGGAATTCGAAATAAATCGGTTCGCGGGATCCAACCCACCCGATTTCATCTTCAATTCAAGCTCGCCAATATAATAAATATCTATACCGACTATCTTGCACGCTCCCGAATACCGTTACACTTTTGTACAGAGAGAAGAGCGCAATCGATACACCGCACTCCGGCATCGACACACAAGACACCGCTACCTTGACACGAATGAGGGTGTTCACCAAATAGAGAAGTTCGCGCAAAGTAGCGCGCGGGTGACCTGCAACGGAGTGTGAATCACAACTAAACCTCACCATATTAGGGTTCGCGGAGGTTGTCTATAAAAAAAACCTACTTCTCTCTGTTAATGCTTGTATACAACACAACCACGCGGGGCTCTTGTCTTTATGGGAATTCGGATTAGCTACCAGACCTTCAACGTCAAGGTTCTCTTTTTTGTGTTTTCTATTTTTTTTATTTCTACTTCACTTCAAAATGACTGTCATCATTAATTCAGTCATCATTGTATTTGTACATATGCTCTTGAGGTATAATCTCAATGTATAGGTCAGTGACGATTGCGTAAATATATTACAATTATTTATTTGTCTATAAACAAATTTGTCAAAGAAATAGTATTCCATAATTAGAAGTTATAATTAGTATTTTTAAAGAGTTTTTAATTTTATTTTTCTATTTCGGTGCTATAAAGTGCACTTTTCGACACCCGTTTGGGTTGCATAAAGTATTACTTTTTCGCACGCAAAATTTTGTTTTTAGAGGTTGGTCACAAAAAAAGAAATGGAATTAAATCATATGTAAATGTCAAATATAAATGTGTATAACAAGCATGTGTAGTAAAAGTTGTATAGGTACAAAGAATAAAAAACACTTGCTAACATTTTATTTATACTAATTAACAATATAAATTGTTAAACAGAGTTGGAAGATCTAATGCTACTATTGACATTTATTTCCCATTTTGAATAGTGCAACTGTTATAAACGTTTACTGTAACACTAGAATATTCATGTGCATTAATGGAGATTCCAGGCAGATTCTGGGAACACACTATGTTTTGTTTGAATTCCTCTTGATTCACATTGATTGACACATCACTGCCTATTGCATCAGAAGTCGATGGATTCTGAATAATTTTAGTGGATGTATTAGGTGCACTAGACAGTATTCGAGCAACATCAACTTTTTTCATGGTGGAATTATCAATGTAACCTTCAGCCACTGCTGAAGATTTCCATCCTGCATGGCGCTTAATTGTTATTAAGTCACCTCCACTATTAGCCAAGTGTGTCACACTTGAACGCCTAAAGCAATGTCCAGTGAAGAGCTCAAGATTAGGCAAATTTAAGTAAGTAGCAATAACTTTTGGTACTTTTCCTATAGTATTAATGCCAATTGGATTATTCACGCAAGAACCATTTCAATATTGCAGGAAGAAGCGTTTATATGTAACATGAGTGGGACGAAGTGAATAATATTTTTTAACCAAATCAATCCATAATTTTTCTATTATAATAAATTGTCTTGGAATATAAGTTTTAGTTTTTGGCACTCTAACCATTATGACATCATTTTTAAACTGTATATCATCTAAAATCATGTTCATGATTTCTTCACGACGACAAGCTCCATTATAATCCATTATAAGGATAAACTATCAATATTAATACTATTATACAATACTATATATATATTTATACTATTAAAACAAAATAATGTATGTAGAACATTAATAAAATACTATTACAAGGATGTTTGTATTACTTACTTTCATTGCTAAATATGTTTTATCATCGGCTTCTATTATAAAACAGTTAATATGATCTATTTCTAAAATCTTGGATTTCTTAGGCTCGTAGCCTTCAGATAATCTTTTTAGATATGCAAGAAGCCTAGAAAATATTGAGATATCTATATTTTTATAAATATTTAAACAACATCGTAACATCGAATATGTCGATGCCTTTTTTATCTTGCTTTCCTTATCAAAATAAGCAATAATTACATTTTCAGTAATATTCGCGATATTATTTTCTTTACACCAAGTTAAAAAGTGCTCGTATTGCTTTTGATAAATATGTCGAGACTTTGTTGGCAAAAGATTTTGTAAATTATCTTTTGCTATTTTGCGAATCTCTGGGGGCGTGCAATTATTTGCTTCGTCCATTTCGTTAATAATTTATTGCATAAATCAATCTAAATTTTAAACTTAAAATGACATATAACACCGCCGATTTTCAAATATTTAAAATGCTCTAGTTAAACATCAATGCTACCAACTTCAAAAAAAGAAAATTTCTACAATTTTCGTACAAAACATGCCTCTTATTTTAAGTCTTTTTGAACTTTTAATGTCCGAAATAGAAAAAATAGTATAAAATACACGTTTCATAAGACATTTTAGTGCACTTGTTCTTTAGAAAACTCGCCTTGCGGCTCGTTTTCTAAACTTGAACGCGTGCACTAAAATCATGTCTTATGCAACTTGTACTTTAATATACTATTATATAATTGGAAAACAAACGGGTGGTGATCTGTAAAATACGAAATACATTTTTATTTGTTCAGTTTGTAGTTGTAATTTGAGTAAAGGAGTATTGATATTAACGAGTAATACTTTCTCAAGGTCCTCTACAATATAATTTTGAATGAAATACATCCTTGTAGATAGAAAACGTCCTTTCTACATCGCAACAGGTTATAGGTGCATACTGGAAATATTCCTTTATTTCAGCGTATTTATTTCTATTAAAAAATGCATCTAACTCTTTCCGAATGCCACATCCGAAGTCACTTGGAATATCTTTCAAATTATTAGTAGCCACATCTAATGTGGTTAATCCATCATTTAATTTGAGATTTTGATTTTCAAAATAAGTGATTAGTTTTGGAAAATTTTCAAAGTGAAAAAAGAACAACTTATTTTTTAAATTTGGAATTTGTATTAGTTCCTTGCACTCAGAAATACTTCGAGAATCGTCATTTAAACATGTAATGAAATTTTGTAAACAATCGAAATTCTCTGCTTAAAAACTAGTAGCTTCCAACCATGTTCCCCATCTAGTTATTACTGGATAGGGAGGCAGTGACAAGATGTAAGTTTTTCCCTGTAAAGAGCTACACTCAATAATGCTTTTCTGAAAACTTTTTGAAAAGCGGATACAAGTCTATCAACTTCCAGAAAGGTGTCTCTGATATTTTCACAAATTCTGTGGAGAGCATGTGCTACACAAGTAATATGCAGTATATTAGGATATGTTTCCGTTAACGGTCTGCCTGTTTTTAACATATATGCAGCACTGTCACTGACAAATAAAAGTATTTTTTCTTTGTACCTGTCGTCCGATTGAATCATTTGGTACATATTTTCGTAAATGGTTTTAGCTACTGTTTCCGCATCAACTGTATTTATAACTTTTGTTACAATTACATATGCGTTATATGGAATAGTTGGATGTAGTACACCAGCTACAACATTTACCACACAGCGTCCTAATATATCGAGAGTTTTGTCGGCACTTATCCATAGGTACTGATTTCAAAGATGACTTCTAATGCGTTCTACTGCTTTTGCTTAGAAACATAATATTTGCGTAAGGATTCATCAGGAACATTTCGACCAGTTTACTTTTGGAGAAATGTTTTGAACGTGGAATTTTTAAGTTTATTTAATCGAATATTTACCGCCATTAAAGTTTCAAGTTAAAGTTCGTCGTTAAAATTGTCAGATTCCAACGGGTCTAATTTTTGTGTATGTGTTTGCGATGCTAAATGACGTTTTAAGTGCGATTTCTTGGAATTTTTTAACGATATTTTACAGACTTTGCGATAAATTTCGAAATCACTGGTAATGGACACACTGTTTGACCCTTAAATCTAACTCGCCATTGTTTCACGATGCCATTCTCGACGTTATTCCATATCATATCTGAAAAAGTAACTTAAACATTGTTCTAGATCTAAATAAATGAAAATTAAAAATGTATGCGTAAGTTGTTGAAACTTAAAGAAATTCACTGGACACTTACGTCAAAATAATTGGGAGATGTAGATTCGATAAAACGATATTAAACAGGATCTGTTACAAAAATTACGAAGTATGTAAATAAAATGAAAAAAAGAAACTAAACTCGCCATATTTTATTTATCTTACAAAATATCAACTAATAAATAAAATAAATTGTAAAAACTCCTCCCGCTTCTATCTACGCCTATGAAGAAAGAAATTTAAGTGTAATATTGAAATAATTGCGTCAGAATTCAACGACAAAAAGCAGATGTGTGGTTAACCGAATGAGTAGTGCTATTCAATAACTGCGTGTTGTACTTAGCGATGTTATAGAGTATTTATATGGTCCATCGTAACTTCGGCCTGATGCGTCTGGTTTCTAGTTATAATTAGAGAACGGACGCAATTTCCATAAAACGCAATCGGCAATTGGAATTGTGTATAACGTCGCTCAGTACATCCCGGCGTAATTCAATGAAGTATTTGTTTGACTTACTCGGACACCTGGTCTCGCCGCGATACAATGGACAAGCCAGCTATTGTATTCGGAGAATATAGTGTTTTTTAAAGTGTTTTCATGAACGTAGATAGAAGCGGGGTTTTCATAATGTATTTTATTTATTAGTTTATATTTCGTAAGATAAATAAAGTGCTGTGAGTAAGTTTCTTGTTTTCATAGTTTTAACTGTTAATTACATCGTAATTTTTGTGATAGATCCTGTTTAATATCGTTTGATTGAATCTATTTCTACCAATTATTTCGACGTAAGTGTGCATTGAATTTCGTTCAGTTTCAATAACTTACGCACACATTTTTAGTTTTCATTTATTTAGATCTAGAGCATTGTTTAAGTTACTTTTTCAGACATGATATGGAAGAATGTCGAGAACGGCATTGTAAAACAATGGCGAGTTGGATTGACGGTCATACTGATTGTATGTCCATTGTCAGTGATTCCGAAATTTATTACAAAATCCGTAAAATATCGTCAAAAATTCGTCACTTAGGATCGCAAACACATCTGAACTCTGTAAAACTTTTATGGCGGCTAATATTCCATTAAATAAACTTAGCAATCCCACTTTAAAAATATTTCTGAAAAAATATACTGGTCGAAATGTTCCTGATGAATCAACTTTACGCAAATATTATGTTTCTAGGTGCTATACGAGAACAGTAGAACGCATTAGAAGCCATCTTTTAAATCAATACATATGGATAAGCGCCGACGAAGCGGTGGATATGTTAGGACGCTGTGTGGTAAATGTTGTAGCTGGTGTACTACATCCAGCTATTCCCTATAACTCATATGTAATAGCAACAAGTGTTATAAATAGAGTTGATGCGGAAACAGTTGCTGAAACCATTAAGGAGAATATGCAAAAAATGCTTCATTCGGACGCCACGTACAAAGAAAAAATACTTTTATTTGTCAGTGATAGTGCTGCGTATATGTTAAAAACAGGCAGACTATTGAAGAAAACATATCCTAATATGCTGCATATTACTTGTGTAGCACATGCTCTCCACAGAATCTGTGAATATATCAGAGACACTTTTCCGGAAGTTGATAGACTTGCATCAGCTTTTAAAAAAGTTTTCAGAAAAGCACCATTGAGAGTAGCTCTTTTCAGGGAAAAATTTCCATCTCTGTAACTGCTTCCCACTCCAGTAATAACTAGATGGGGAACATGGCTGGAAGCTGCTAGTTATTATGCTGAGAATTTCGATAGTCTAAAACATTTCGTAACACTGCTAAAGAAGGATGCTAGAAGTATTGGTGAGTGCAAGGAGCTCACACAAATCCCAAATTTAAAAAATCAGTTGTACTTTCTTCACGAACACTTTGGAAAATTGCCAAAACTAATCACTTATTTTGAAAATCGAAATCTCAAATTAAATGACCGATTAACCACATTAGATGTGACTGTTAATAATTTGAAAAGTATTCCAAGTGACTTCGGATGTGGCCTTCGGCAAAAGTTTGAACCAATTCTTAATAGAAATCCAGATTTAATTACATTGCAGCAATTATGTATGGAGACAATTCCACAAAATCTAACGGCTAAATATGAAGAAATAAAAGAATATTTCCAGTATGCACCCATAACCAGTTGCGATGTTTTCCATTTATTTTCTATTTATTAGGATGTATATCAAACGCCAATTAAGTTGGCGCGAGGAGGGGTAAGTTCGCGCAGGATGAGAAGAAGTTGGGAGATTTGTATTTGGTTTTACATCAAATGTCAGATAATTCTAACCTCTGAGCGTATATCACTTTATGATCCGCTAGCTAATACATTATGTTCCGTCAAACGTCAATGACAAATGTATTCTGACAATTACTTGAGTAGTGGGGGTAGACGTTTTTAAAAACGTTTTCTGCGCACCCCCTCCTCGCGCCAACTTAACTGGCGTTTGCTATACTTAATTCAAAGAGAACAAAATTGACAGAAGAAAACCTTGAGAAACTATTGCTAGTCAATATTAATAGTCCTTTACTCAACTTGAACGACAAAATGAACAAATAAAAATGTTCCAATTATAGAAATAAAATTGAAAACTTTAAAAATACAACTTTTCAACAAATACATATGTATTTCGTAATTTTATAGATCACCAGCCGTTTGGTTTCCAATTATATAAATAAAATTAAAAACTTTATAAATACAACTTTTCAACAAATAAATATGTATTTCGTAATTTTATAGATCACCACCCGTTCGTTTTCCAATTATATAAATAAAATTAAATATTTTAGATATACAGCCTTTCGCCAGTACTGCACTGGGTGGTAAGCGTGTCCGTTCTCTAGTTATAATACACTATAGCTCATAAGTAGAGCGAAAGCAGAGGCGTGACTAACGAATTAGTTCCCGCGTGACCCATTGCACATACGATTACTTAGTATGTTGTTCACGGTCATCGTGTGTACACGTATAATAGCAGCAGGAAAGTGTATTCTGTGTATTTAATAATGTTGAAGGAGCGTACAGTAAAAAAACCGCTATCATCAAAGTTAGTCAATAGGTTTATTGAGAACCATCCTAGTTTATCTTACAATGGGGTAAATGTAAAATGTTTAGTGTGCAATATATATATAAACCATTTAACAAAATCAAATTTGCAACGCCACGTGCATAGCGCAAGACATAAAGATAGAGACACTGGTGCCGATACAAAATACGAAGTGTTCTTATTTGATTTGTGTACAATGATGAGAAATAACTTTGGAGACGCACCTTATGTTAACAATATTTCATCGCGCTTCTCCAGATTTTCAAGTCACGGAAAACGTATAAGACGGTAAGTTTTTTTTTAATCATCTAATTACATACATTTTAGATTTTATTTTTTATACGTATCATCGAGAACGTTTCATAATCTAGAAAAACCGTCTTACATTTTTTTTGTATCTAACATAATAACAGCACCGTTCGTGATAGTATATCTCTAGATATTAATAATGTTTCGCAAGCGGGAACCAATTCGTTAGTCACGCCTCTGCTTTCGCTCCGAATTGGTCCACTCTACTCATAAGTAAAGATACGGAATTTTCGCAAATAAAAAACAGAAATTTCGGAAAAAATTTGGAATTTCAAAATTTTGCTAAAATTCGCATTTACAGTGGCAACAATTAATTTGGAAACACAAACAATTTTACATCAATATCGATTCGTAAACTTAAAAATGCCAAGAAATCTAACACAAGCTCAAAAAATTCTGGCTATCAGCAAACTGGAAGAAGGTTGGAGTCTGAGGCGCGTTGCGGCAAACCTAAATGTAACCCATAGTTGCATTTCCAAAATACAAAGGAAGTGGACACTACCACACAGTTGCGCGCGTTGTTACGCCAGGACATCCGTTGATCACATCAACCAAAATCCGTTTTCTAATGCTATGGAGGCCCGCCAAATTGCAAATTTCTGCAGTCCAATAAGAACTGCCCGAAGAAAAATAAGAGCAAGCGACTTGTCTAGCAGAAATGCTGCCAGACAGCATTTTTTAACAGAAGCACTGAAAGAAAACAGGGTTGAATTTACACTTCAACATTTGAATGAAGGCCCCACTTTTGGAACAAAATTGCGTTTTCCGACGAAAAAGTCTCCAAGTCTTATTATGATGTCAGAATCCGTGTGTATAAACCAAGAAATGAAAGATATAGTGAAAGATATACAAAGAAATTGCACACCAATGGAAAGTTCTTAATAAACGTATGATCCTGGATTAGCGCGGATGGTCAGGGCACATGCTTAAAAATTAACAAAAGGCTGACTGGTGTAGTTTATAGAGACATTCTATAAAACATAATGTTACCAAGCGTAGCAGAAAGGTTTACCGATGGAAATTTCGTCTTTCAGCAAGACAATTATCCCATTGTGCATTCATACGGCACAATTTTCCTGCTGAAAGATGAATAGTGCAGAATTGGTTACGGGTCACTAATATTGAGGTATTGGAGTGGCCTTCGCGTAGCCCAGACCTAAATCCTATGGAAAATGTATAGGGTTTAATGGTAAAGAAAATTCGTAGATGGAACATGGTTCCCAGAAATAGGGAAGAACTGTGGAGAGCGATTCAATAACAGGCTTGGATAGAGCTGAACGAAGAACACGTAAGAAATGCAGTTGAATCAATGAACAGAAGACTGATAAACGTAATAGAAATTAATGGTGCCACCACTAGATATAACGAACTGTTAAGACAATTTTGCTCTATTTTAATAATGAAAGTTTTGCTCGTAACACTTCCAAAGGTTATAAAATGTAATTAAAATATTATAAACAACATGGGTTGATAACTCGGTGTTTTATTGTGATCTGACTAAAACCGGAAAATGTTAATATGATAATGTTCCTAACAAAAAATTTTAAAAATATTAATAAGTAACCTAAGTATTTATTTTATTAAAATTACAACCAACCTTTTCTTATTAGCTAAAGAAATAACTCAATGTGTTTTATCTTACTATGCTTTCTAACTATTAAAGATATGAATGTTTAAGCATTCAAAGGGAAATTATTTAGATTGCCATACAGAATGTACATGACACTCTTTAAATCTATTACGGAACTGTTTGCTTTATCAGTAAAAATTATTTTACTTAATATTTCGTTTTCATTTAAGAAATTAAATATTATATCACAAAAATCGGTTCATTTTACTTTATCTTCCTTGAAAAGCTCTCGATGGTTTGATATTTTTATGGCTTATATTTGAATTCTTTCAGGGTTTTGAACACCGAACTGTACGATACTCCAAAACGCCTGGCTACATCTAAAAACGATCCTGCATAGCACAGGATGTTCAGCTCTATGTGTTCTGTTAACACGTGATTGGTTTCCTTTTCTTTGTGGAAATTTCGAAAACAACTATCTTCTCTGAATTTGTTAAAAATATTTAAAATTATTTTCGCACAAGGTCTAGACTTAGAATAATTAACCGAAAACATGTCTCTGACCGTTTAACTATTGTTCTTTTAGTACCACATTGTTATTGCTATGAAAAGGTACAATGTCGTCATCTTTTAAATTATATATTTTTCAATCAAATGTATTTAATTCATGTACGAACAAAAATTCATAAATATTTGACATTAAAAAAAATTTTATCCTCCATATGGCAAAGTAATTACGAATTAAGCAACTTGGTGTATAACTGGTTGCCTACGGTACCACTAATGCATTGACTATTCTTTATTATGATTACACATAGGGAATCTATGTATAATGATTAAAGACGGCAGACTATGTGCCCGAACAGTAGCGTGATGTGGAGGGATCGAGTAGAGGCGTATGACGATCAATTCAGTGGCCGATGAGACGTTGTAAGCGATACATTGTTAACACAATCGTGTTGAAAATGTCGGGAGTGCGTAGAAACAATGCATCGACTCGGTTGCATGCTAACGTAGTAAAGAAATTTTTACATCGGTTTCCCGATTTAATATATGACGGTACCGTAGTGAAATGTTTAGTTTGTGAAACAACTTTATCAACTTGGAAAGCAAGTCAGTGCCAAAGACATATAAATAGTGACGAACATAAATCGAATAATAGTGGATGCAGATCATATAATAAATTTGTGTGTGATTTAACAATGATGTTAATTGCGACCAATATACCAATGCAGAAAGTGGAACACCCAATGTTTCGTCAGTTTTGGAAGAAATACAATCCTACGTGGAAATTACCAGCAAGAAGTACGCTACGGAATTACGTACCGTCAGTGCGTGAGAGAATTGTAAATTGTACGAAAAATACGGTAAAAAAAAATTCCTGTGGTTAACAATAGACGAAACTACAGATATTAAAAAACAGTCCATCCTAGCCATTCTAGTACGGACGCTGACTCCGCAAGGACCTTCTCCTCCTCATTTACTAACCTGTAAACGAAGGCAAGGGTGTACTGCCAGAGCGATATATGATGTATTAATAGAAACACCACACAAATTGGAGATTTTACCGAAGCAAGTGTTAATGTTAGTTACCGATGGTGCCAAGGTTATGTGTTCCACGGCAAACTTACTCAAAACGATTTAACCAAACATGCTGCATGTCACATGTTTGCTTCACGCTTTACACCTTGTAACAAACACTATACGTACAATACCTGATGTGGATCAACTGATAGGACAAACGAAAGCGGTTTTTCTTAAATCTCCGAAACGGATGCGGCTATTTCATTCGCTGTGTCCTGATATACCCGAGCCGCCGCAACCAATTCTTATACGATGGGGTACTTGGTTAGAAGCAGCATTTTATTATTATAAACATTTTGAAAAAATTAAATCAGTGATTTTACAACTAGATGCCAAAGAAGCAGCTGCAATACGGCTCAGCCAGGTTCAATTTAACAATCCTCAAGTTGCAGCAAATTTAAAAATTATTTACGACAGTTACGTTCCAATACTGGACGCAATAAAAAATTTACAGAACACTGCGCTGTCTTTATCGGACTCATTAGCAATTATTGACCACGTAAAACTAGTGCTGCATATCCTTGAAGATGAAAAAAGTGATTGTGTCCGTGATAAATTTAACAGTGTATTAGATAAAAATGTAGATTTTACAAAATTAGGGCAACTTTTTACGAATACTGAAGATCCGTTGTACAGATACAAAGAGCGCTTTAACTATGCAAATATAACATCTCTCAACGTCGAACAATCCTTCTCTGTATATAAACATATATATACGTCGCTACGTACGAACCTTTCCGAGACTAATACAGAAACATATATTATGGTGCAGTTTTTTCATCGCGCACATCCGCATTTTTTTGCAACAATGTAAACATGTTGGGTAAGTTATTTATGTTTTTTCTTAACGTTTTGTATAGGGATTCGATATATTCATTTTTAAGTATGCGCACTGTTATTCTGCTAAACTCTCCACGCAACGCCACTGCTGGGGCACATAGTCTGCCGTCTTTAATAATGATAAAAAAACCGATATAATGATTTTATGAAATTTAGATTAGGATGTTGCTGTTCCTTTTTTCTTATAATAATAAAGTAATTACTGAAAGAAATTCAATGATTTGCATAAAGTGCGGGAAGTTCTTTTGTAAATGTAATTTAAAATCTTTCTGGTCACACAAGAATTAGCAAATATATCCAACCTATTTATAAAATCTGTAGTATCCACCTCTTCATTATCTACATGACTTTGTAGCGGAAGTGATCATTTAATAGATAATTTTCGTCTTTTTATTTTAATGTTTATACCACAATAAAAAAATATACTTTCTTAACAACTTTTGTAGTGTCCTTCTTGCAAGTAGTATAAATTTTTGGGCTAAAAATGATCTTGGACCTCTTGTATAGAGAGCTAAACATATATTTTCTCCTTCAAACTAAAACAATGTTGTTTTCATTTCTTTTTTTTGCTTTAGGTAAGGTTACGCCTTTATTTCCCTTCTAAAATTTTCTTAATAGTTTTAATTATTTATTGACGAGTGCCGGTATCTTATTTTGCTTGCGTATCATTTAATACGTATGAGTGCTGATATCGCTATCTGTGGCTGAATTGGTACCTATCATCCCTTTCTGCGAACGTCTGCTGGTATGCGGAAGAGAGAGACTGGCCGACAGCCTTTTGTAGTGTAAGGTCGCTTAAAAAGTTACGAAAAGTACATCTTCGTAACGGAAGTTAACTCACGCTTCTTCGACTTATAGAATTTCACGTTTAATTACGGATCAGGTCAAGAGTTAGTGAATATTTTAGAACAGCCAATTTTGCCGCTTGCGACTCAAGAAGGTTGGAGAAAATTATCAACCGACTTTGAATTTTTTCTGCTTGGCGTGCTACTTCGACTTCGTTTTCGGAAGAAAATAATTAACTTTTCGCGGAAGACACCACGCACACTACCACCTCTCCATCCACGGCAGTTCATGGTAATCTAATCCACCGAACAGCGATACTCCGAAAGAAATTAATTACCTTCACAGACGAATAGGGAAAGGATACAAGTAACTGGTATTGTTAAATTTTCCTTTGTGTAATTTAAATTTCCTCTAATAATTTATATATAGGTACCGGGTGTCTCAGTTATGTTTTTCCAATGGATCTATAAAAATACAAATTTGAAATTTAAGGCATCTGATGTACACCTAATGTTCTTTAAATAGAGCCTAATATTAATATTCTTTCACTTCCGGTTTAACCGGAAACGATCCTAACTTTTTTATTTTAAATATCACCCTGTATATTTTCCTTAAAATTTGAATTCTACGCGAAATTCTCTTTCCCATGAAGTATCACACTTTACATTTAGACTTCAAAATAGAGGTGAAATTGCCGTTTAAATATTCGAAAATTGTGATCGTAGAAAAGCGATCTATGGAAATTAAAACAAAATTTGACATTACTTATTTGTTAACTTTGACAGTTCATAAAGAGTTATTGAAATTTGTCTCAGAGTTGCTTCGAACAAAGTTTTATTTAAAATGAATAACGACGATTTTACAAATGAGGAAAAATTGAATATGATCCTCAAGGGAATGTATAAAAAACAAGCGTGTTTACCGAGAGCGATATCCTGACAGACGAATGCCAACCGCTATGTATTTTGCATGTCTGACTTCAAATTTGGAGACATGTGGTGCCTTTTCAAAGAAAAAAAAACATTTTTAAAAGAAAATCTCCTACTGATAAATAAAGAGCACAGTGTTGGTGTTTTGAGAACGGTGCTTAATAATCCGCTTATTTCAATTCGAGAAATCGAACCAGAATGCGATTCTTCTTCTCGTTCTTCTTTCAACGAATCCTAAAATCTACCAAACACAGTTCTTTCAAAACGTACCTGCATCAAGGATTAGATTATTTTCTATGGAGATATTTGAAGAATATGGTATACCACACGCCTCCTGCAGATTTGGAAGATTTAAAAAATAGAATTAGGATGAATGCGTAGCTCTTAATGCTATGTTATTAAGAAGTGTTACTCTGGTGAACTTTTGCATCGAACCGAATGCTTTTGCATTGAAGCAAATGGACATTTTGAACATTTTCTTTAGCATCTTTTCTGGCGCTCACGGTTTAAGTTTGTTGCCGCTAAAAGATTCATAAATAAAATTAATAAGTATATTTTTTGTGACAAATGAAACAGACATGCAATATACATACATATCTGTAACTGTACACATGGACAATACACCTCGTATTTTCAGCATTTACTTCTGCTTAAGATACGTGTTTCTGCCATCTATAGGCGTCATCAGTCAAGCTAGTGAAGCAATGTAATACAAATTAATACAAATCTTTTTAAAAAACAGATTTGTATCTGTATATACATTTACGTATATTGCATGTCTGTTTCATTTGTAATAAATGCGTTATACGTGCATAACGTATTGATATACTTAAAACCTTTTTGTATATTTACTGCCATCTGGCTGGTGTTAATGGACTACACCGATATACGTATTTTTTCGCTTATGTACCAGCTTAGCTGGTCAAGCGAAAGGTCGCCTTTTTCGGCATAGTCTCTTTCGCCCGTCAGATGTCACTTATTAAATAGTGCCACCTTACAGGAAGAAAATTGCTATGTCTTGTAGGCGATTTCAGCGTAAATGTATATACAGATACAAATCTGTTTTTTAAAATTATTGTATTAATTTGTATTACATAGCTTCACTAGCTTGACTGATGACGCCTATAGATGGCAGAAACACGTGTCATAAGCAGAAGTAAATGCTGAAAATACGAGGTGTATTGTCCATGTGTACAGTTACAGACATGTAAATTGCATGTCTGTTTCATTTGTAACAAATGCGTTATACGTGCATAACGTATTGATATACTTAAAACCTTTTTGTATATTTTTTGTGATTTATTTAGTTTTACGTTATATGACTTTCAATAAAATGTAAATCGCTCTTGTCTAAATGAATATTCTTTCTAACAGAGATTTTACAAATGCATTTTTAGGAAATGTATTTGTGCTACTTTAAATTCAAATGCGAAACAATGAACAAGCTTTTCATTATTTTCTACAATCCTAATTTTTTAATATTTAAAATGTAATTTCACCTCTTTTTTGAAGTCTAAATACAAAGTGTAATACTTCATTGGAAAGAGAATTTTCCGTAGAATTCAAATTTTGAGGAAAATATACAGGGTGCTATTTAAAATAAAAAAGTTAATATCGTTTCCGGTTAAGCCGGAAGTGAAAGAATTTGAATATTAAGCTTAATTTAAAGAAAATTATCTATATATCAGATGACCAAAATTTCAAATTTTTATTTTATTAGATAACGAAGGTTCGTCATTAGAACAACATAACTAAGACACTCGGTATATACGGTATTAGTTAAAAGTATGGAGGCGGCGATTTATTGTCGTTAATAATCATTTTAGGGAATGTTCATTATAAAAGAATTTTTTTCTCTTTACAATAATATTTTTGTTTTTTTAAAATTCATTTTAATAACTTTTTTATAAGAAATGGCCGGCTCATGTGTTTAACAGATGTTCGGTACATCGCAGATAGACAGAAGCGTAGCGATAAACAAACTTGAGCGACATAATTTTATCAGTGGTTATTGTGTACGTCAAATCTTTGACAGAAATAATTAATTTGTGCAATTTATTGCTGTTAATATTAACAATGGCGAGTTTAAGTGAACATGAACGAATTGAAATACTTATGATGTTGGGTTATGGAGATAGACGCAGAAGTTTACAAGACGTTTGTAATTTATTTAATGATACGCATCCAAATAGAAATCCAATTTCTAAATCCGTTGTTGGTAAAACTTTAAGACGCTTTGAACAAACGGGTAGCGTTAAAGATTTGCCAAGGAGTGGTAGACCTAGAACAGCAAAATGCAATGATAACAAACTGGATATTTTATAGGCTGTATCTGAATATCCCCATTTATCAACCTATCAATTAGCGGCCAATTTCAATATTTCTCAGTCATCGATCGTGTCATTTTTAAAAAGTGAAAAGTATAAACCTTATAAGGTACACCTTGTACACGAGTTAACGGAAGATGATTTTGATAGGAGATTACAATTTTCTGAAGAAATGTTAAATATTTGTAATAATAATGAAAATTTTGTCAACAATATTATTTTCTCTGACGAAGCTACTTTTTTCCTTACCGGTGAAGTAAACAGACATAACTGCAGATACTGGTCATCGGAAAATCCCTCTTGGTTTTTGGAGCACCATACGCAGTGCCCTCAAAATGTTAATGTTTGGGTTGGCATTCTAGACGGTCATATTATCGGTCCCTTTTTCATCAATGGCAATTTAACTTCGGCTCTGTATTTGCAGTTATTGCAAAATAAAATAATACCTGCTTGTGCTACGCTCTATCCTCATGAAAACAATGAACACCTGCCCAATGACAGTATTTGGTTCCAGCAAGATGGCGCCCCACCACAATATGGTGTAAATGTTCGTCAATATCTGGACAACGTTTTTCCCCACAGATGGATTGGAAGATGAGGAACCATTGAATGGCCAGCCCGCTCGCCATATTTAAGTCCTTTAGATTTTTTTCTTTGGGGATACGTAAAAAACAAAGTTTACAAAGATAAGCCCGATAACGTCGAAGATTTACAAATCCGAATTACCAGAACGATACAAGAAATTCCCCGAGATTTTTTACAGAACTCTGTTCGGGGTTTTGTAAATCGATATGGGTCATTGTCAAATTACTAATGGACAACAATTTGAACACTTACTTTAATTTACTTTGTTATTAATTCGCTTAATTTTTCTTATAAAAAAGTTATTAAAATGAATTTTAAAGAAACAAAAATATTATTGTAAAGAGAAAAAAATTCTCTATCGAATGGTAGAGTAAAATTTACTAGTTCCCATTTAAAAAAACTGCGCGGGTAACTAAAAAACAATTGAAGAAAAAAAAAATTCAAATATTCTCAAATGTAGATAAAAATATCCTAACAAACTTTTATAATGAACATAATTCCCTAAAATGAATATTAACGACAATAAATCGCCGTCTCCATACTTTTAACTAACCCTATATATATTGCTATCATATTTTGGCCGTAATCAATTTAATTTCTTGAGCATAACTTAAATATTAATTTTGTACTCATTCAATCTTTTATTATCATTAGTATCATTACTTATATATATGCAATTACGATTTTTTTTTGAGCCACCGGATGTAATGGTTTTTCACAGGTACACATGCAGGTGTTCGATAGACGCCTTTTATAAAATAATAATTTTTGATTTTCATTAGCATATTTGTATAAGATATTTTTACTACCGCTTTTTCGTTATAAAATTTTTGTAAGTTTGAATCTATGGTACCGTAGAAAAAAACGACGGGATTTAATCATTTAATCTGTAATTGAAATTAATTTTCTATTTATTTTCATCATTTTTTTTACGTTCAAAATATATTTACCGTACTATTACACTTTATTTTTGCGTTACTTAGTTGTGGTTTTTGTATAGATGCTTTTATAAGTTTGATGAGGGATTATACAGTCGGTACTTATACAGTGTGAAGATTTAATTCTTAAAATATATTTTCATTACATTAATGTTTGCATATATTCATTTAGTTTAATTTTTTTTATAATATTCAAATATTTCTTGGTTGAATATACGAATTAATTGTTCCCAAGTATTTTCTTTGCAGGTATCCTGTGCAGCCTTCTGGTATAGTACGTAGGTACATAGTAAGTTTATATCTACCGCGTGTTTGAGTTGTTGTATGCGCATGCGCCTAAGATCGCGCAATCTCTTTTCTCAGTTTCCAGTCTGAGCTTCCATAAGTCAACCTGACTGGCGCTACCTGCTAACTTTTAATTTTAGTCCCCACACCCGTCTCCACTGACTAGGGCATATACAAGCTGTCCCGTATCGTTATGTTCAAATTTTAGAAGTGTAAAGTAGACTTCATTTCAAGTAACAAAAACGCAAAACTTGTATATCCATTTTTATTTGTTTCAAAGTTACAGATCTATGAATGTGATTGTCAAATCATGAAAAAAAATGTAATCCCAATGTCAATAAAAACTGATTTTATTTAAAAAAGTTCAATTAATAATATTTTCGAAATGTCCACCTCCTTGTTGAATGCAGGCTTGTGCCCGTTAGCCAACAGAAGAAGTACTTATCCAAATTTCATACTTGTTTTGTCGGGTTTGCTCGACAGCCAGGTGAATACGATCCAACAACTCTTCTCTTGTGTTCGAAAATTGCCACCACTTCTCGTGAACGTAGATTTGTCTGTCCAGAGGACTGTTCTGCAGAAATTAAAATGAAGCCGTGACTGTCTTAATATCCAGGTAGAATAAACTAGACGAGTATAGTGGTCTGCCTCAAGCAAACCGTGTCCCCTGCGATAGTGATATGGATGTAAGTCCTCACGTTTTAAAATTCGCCAAACTGTCGTTCGTGGCACTCCTAGTTGTCTAGCGATTCGACGTACACTGAGAGTTGGATCCCTTGTAACAATAGCTACTGCTTTTTCCTCTAAGTCTGCTGGCAAATTTACTCCTCGGTCGAAATGATAATCACGCAGTCCGCATTCCCGAAATTGTCTGTGTACTTCCAGAAACGTACTGTAATGAGGAAAGCACCTATCGGGAAACCGATGTCGGTATTCAATAACTGCTTGACGTTCACTGTCGTTACAGTAGCCATACACAAAATGCATGTCCGCATACTTTTGAGAAAAAAATCGGTAAGGCATTTTGAATAAAGAAAACGCGTCCACTCACTAATAAGCTGTTGTATGAACTGAAACGTAATGTAACCCTTTATCGTTAACAGTCATCTAAAAATTTGTTTATTGTATGATATTCATGGTTCAGCACTTACGAAATAAGTAAGAAACTTTATGATAAATCAATTTCCAGTACTCTTTTTTGTAGATCTCCAAGAAATTACTGTATGCACTGCGACACGTGTTTATTTATTTTAGGGTAACATTTTATTATGCGACGTTAACAATCACAGGCCTGTTATTGAATCGTATAACTGTTTTTAAATAAAATCAGTTTTTGTATTGACTTTAGGATTATATTTTTTTTCATGATCTGACAATCATATTCATAGATCTGTAACTTTGAAACAAATAAAAATGGATATACAAGTTTTGCGTTTTTGTTACTTGAAATGAAGTCTACTTTACACTCCTAAAATTTAAACATAACGATACGGGACACTGGTATAACAAATAGAAGCTCCCATACTATGTGAGATACAACTACAGTTCTTTTTTTATCCTGACCATCTCCAGACGCCTTCGCTGCGCCAGATTCGCGGTAAGGTAGCAGTAAGTTGACACTTTATATATTGACCAACAACACTATCAATATTGAGTAAGGTTTTGTTGATTACTTTTTCATTATATTCATTTTCTTTCTTTAACTGATATGTATATTAAGCTGTTGCTCTTCTTTATTGCAATAATTATCATTTTAAATAATTTCAGTACTTATCAAGAGTTCTTTTATGTTCGGGCAACCCTTTTGTTGATATAGCACCAACACTGGCTAAATTTATTTCTATATCTACAAAAATAATCCAGTCTAATATAGGTTAACAAAAAAAGATTTTATCAAATTACTTTTTTATACATCCCATGATCACTGTAGTGGTGCTACATTCTAACGTAAATTCTCGTAAGCTAGTTTTGCGATACTTACTTTTGCTATTATTCTTAGCAACTTACCTCGTATTAGAAGATTATGTCTTAAAATAAAATAGCGTTAAGCCAGCTAAATTGTTCCTTTTATATTTAAAGCAATTATTCATGAAGCCCCCTCGTATCTACTACTATGTAACATGAATAGCATAACAGAGTTTAACATATCATGAGTCTTATTTACGATGAAGTGGCGAATCGTTTAGGTCCTCTGAAATAATTGGAAAGCCTTAATGACTCTTCTGTAATACAAGATATGAATATTAACATTCAATTAAACTTACGCGCCATTACAAAATTATAGCTCTTGAATCACTTAACCGATAAATATAATTTATCCTCTTTTAATTTTCCTCTCTTTAATCCTTCTCTATAGATATTCGAACGCAAACTTCGAAAGATTTCAATGCGATAGTAATTGAAATAATACAATGGCACTGCATTGTATGACTGACGAAGCAAACTTTTTCATTTTAAGTTTTCCAGTCTTGCATGGGAAATTCTTATCCTTGAAATAACATCACATATGTTCTTTACTAATTACTATTCTATTATTCTCCTTATTATGTTATTCAATGCAACTATATTCATTTCTAATAAGATACATGTGTTCAGATAATTTAACAATAACTTTAATCGTTCTTCCTAAAGCATAACTCAATGTTCCTATATTATAAGCCAATTACATTGTACCTAATTATTTCAATATCAATTACAATCAATAACTATTTTATATCAGCCGACGGACATGTTTCGTGTATGTGAACTTAGAGTGTATTGACCAAGTGTGCAGAGCGACAACGAAGAAAAGAGTTGTCTTATTACCTGGGAATAGCTTGAAGTTGTAAAAATATCAAATGCACTTACAATCATACAGTGTTTCTATAAATAAAGATCGCAATTAAGTATTTACTTCCGCCATCTATTTACAGGTCGTATTTGTTTAGACCAATAAAACTATTACTCACATGCATACCTCGTGTTCAACTGACTGGTATATTGTAGTGACGAAGAGAATAAACGTGAAGGTAACGCGAACTTGTTTGAATTTACCTGCCTTGCATTATTTAAGATATAAATAACAAGGCATTAGAAAAGGAGAAATTAGTCACAAAGAAAACGACATATAATTCTATAATGAGAAAAATATAAAATTAAAAGCGGATTGCAGAATTATTTATATACATACGAAGATCTTGAATCGAAGTAGTCTTTACGATATAAATTCATAATTGATGAAATGTAAATGAAAAAATAATATCACTTAATTTCCACTTTATTGAGGTAAGAGACCAAATTTAACGAGTACAAGTAAAAAGCGAGACAACCTAAATAAAATAAAAATTCAGTTGAATAAAGGAAAATTGCCGAAATCCATATGGTTATTAAGTAAATGGTTCGTATTTTTATATTTCAAAATTTTCATAGCTTCCAATAAATTAAATTTTTGCGATTTATTTTCTGTGTAAAATTTTAAAGTTACAGTTAAAATTATGGGCGGAGTTCGAGGAGCTCCAGTCTGCATCCAATTTTTTGAAAAATAATTATTGGGACGTTTAGAGGACCTTTGGAGAATCAATTTATCCGAATAAAGTTCTTGGCGCAAAAGCACCATTAATCTATAAAAAAATAAAATACGTTCAAAATGACTACTAACTTATTACGTAACGTTTTTCTCCATATACATGTAAAATATATATTTGGCCATTATATGGTATTCTTTATTTATGTAAATGCCATTTACGTTCATATTTTCTGTGTATTTGTTTTAATTAATCGTTATTTTTTAAATAAACGCATTTGAAAATTTGACTGTCAAAAGAAACGATCTACCAACAATCATTTGTTTCAGATCTCCCAACTTCTGCAAAAGAAAAAGATGCCATTCGTATATATTTCAATATTATTTTCCATATCGTCAATTTTTAACAGAAATTTATATAGTGCACAATTAATAAGTGTAAATTTATTGCTTGAAATTAATTAATTAAATTAATTAAAATGCAATGGTGTTTTTATTTTTTTTTGTTTTTATGATAACCCTACTCAACCAAAAAATAAATTTATATATCTTTCTTTGTAAAAATGACGTTAAGAAAAGACTTTTAAAATATATCTGAACAGTAATATTTATATTTGTTAGACACAGGCTGGCAGTTCTCTAGTAAATTTTTGTTGACATATCGCTCCATTTGATAGTCAAATTTACAATTTCGTTTATTTGCAAAATTTTCGATTAAATGAAGCGAATAAACAGAAATTATAAACGTAAATGGCATTAATATAAATCAAGAATACCATACAATAGTCAAAAAATAGACGTTTAAAAACTATTATAGGAACCATGACGACTATAAACCTTTTTATTTAAACCAATACCAGAGCATCCAATTGAAACATGTTCAGATGTAGCTGTTCCTGTTAATGTAGTACCATAATCAAATGCTGTACGGAGACCTTGAAGAACTACTGTTACATTAGCATTAAGCACTTTGACAGAACCATTTAAAATTTTAAATTCCAACCATTCTAAATAAAATCCCAGCATATCTGCTGGTAATGTAGCAAATGATGTACATAATTCTAATTTATCACCGATATCAACATCATTGACAGTTTGTGAATGTGTCAATTGTTGAAAAGCGTAACCATAAGTATAGAAGATTCTAGACTTTTTAAATGTCAAGGTTATATTTTTCATACCCACCGACCTTGGAATTGTTAAATATTTATTAGCACTTTCCAAAGCACCTATATCATTACTAATACCGCCACCACTACTGACACCACTGGGACCGGGTTCTTGATTAGAAACATCTTCTTCCATATGCATACTTTCATCGAATATATTTCCTATATCTTGCAAAATATCCGGGGCTTCTAGTACAGGATCTTCTCCTTCAAAGTCTTAAAAAATCGTCGTTTAATTTTTTTTTTAGATTAATGGTGCCATTGCGCTAAAAACTTTATTAGGATAAATCAATTCCCGAAAGATCCTCTAATCGCTCCAATAATTATTTTTGGGAAAATCGACTGCAGACTTGACCTCTACTATACCCTTTGATTAGAAAAAAATCTACCTCTCTGGCCTATATAAGATTTAGAACATGAACTATATACAAGTTTGTAAACTCCCGAATTATCATGTTATTTTTTCTTTATTATTTTTAATAATTGAACCTACAGAGTTGTTGGTTATGAATCCTATGTTATAATTATGTCCCATTAAGAATTTAGAAATTTTTTGTGTTAAATTACCGGTATAAGTAAGTGTTTTATATTTCATATCAAAACTATCTGCTTAACAAGTTTCTTGAAGCTTTGTTTATTAAGAATATTGTAAATAATTTCTGGTCTATATCCATTGTTATAGGCTATTTTTTTAATGTAGGTAAGTTCTTTACTAAATTTTTCTTTCGATAAGGGAGCACTAATAAGGCTATGAATTGAACGAAGCCATTTTATGGGAGTATGGATGTATAGATTTGTTGTGAATTACTGTATCAGTATATGACGGTTTATTATATATGACAAAATCATGTTTGTTATTTTTATTTAGAATAGTTAAATCTAAGAATTGATGATTTTATTTATTTTTTTTCAATAGTAAACTTAATGTTACGGTGGAGATTGTTAATATATGATAAAAGAAAAAATTTAATTCTCTACCTGTATCCGTAAAACAAGCTAAAACATCGTCTTTGTCAATAAATAAAATGTGTTGCAAAGTAAATGTTCATGAATTTTCTTTTCTAAATTATCCAACAAAATTTCAATAGAGATCATTTCATAAAAACCAAACACAGTTATTATACAGGGTGACTCGTGAGGAATCGACCAAACTCAAGGAGTGTATTCTACTGGTGAAAGTAATGTAAAAAAAACTCAAATGTTGTTATCCGATTTTTATTTGTTTTCGAGTTATAGCGTAATTAAAAATGTAGATTTAGTATACCATGTTTATGTATGTATTCGTAACAACAGTGAAACCCCGGTAGCAATTCATTATAGGGAAGTCTACCTAGCTGAAGCGCAACCTGTTCGTGGTTTTCCGAACTAGCGGTAGTGACATTGAAAGCAGTCGAGAAATAGTGTAGAGTGGTTTGTATGCCTAATGCGTCTAATGTCACTACCTCTAGTTCATCGTTGATATAGTGAGGGCGCTGCCATCATAAAAAATGTTCCCTATACCTTGGAGTAAATTATAACATTGTGTTCGGGTATTGTGACATTGACTTGACGTTTGTACGACTATAGTGTAACAAACTAAAATGCCACACACTTATTCTAATTTAGAATATGCTAATATGGTGTTTGTTTATGGATTTTGTGATGGGAATGCTACAGCTGCTGCTAATGAATATCGTCAACGGTTTCCACACCACAGACATCCTAATAAAACTGTATTTATTAGTGTATTCAACACATTGTGCGCGACCGGAAAGCTTCCCAGTGTAAACATAATATCTGAACGAGGCAGTCGACAACAATTACAAGAAGTAATTAGAAGATTTTAATTAGAAGATATTCTGGATGTAGTAGAAGAAGACGCAACTACCAGCTCACGGAGAATTAGTATTCAATTGGGCATTCCACAAACAAGGGTGATAAAAACACTCCACGAGCATGGCTTACGTCCGTACCATGTACAAAGAGTACAGCACCTACAACGAGATGATAATCGTAGACGTATGGAATTTTGTCGATGGATAAATGATAATCCTCGTTTTGTATCGCGTATACTGTTTACGGATGAAGCGACATTCACCCGTGACGGTATTAATAATTGTCATAACCAGCATGTATGGTCAGACGAAAATCCACACGCAACAGTCGAAAGGAACTTTCAACATAAATTTTCGGTAAACGTGTGGTTGGTATGATCGATGGTTTTTTAATTGGTCCTTACATTTTTGAGAATCGCCTAACGGGAGACACCTATTTAGAAAATGAACTGCACGGACTGCTAGAGGATGTTCCCATAAACATCAGAATCCAAATCTTCTACCAGCACGATGGAGCGCCTGCACATTACGCTCGTGCGGTCAGGCAACATTTGGCTGAAAGGTTTCCAGGTAGTTGGATTGGACGTGGTAGTCACATTGGTTGGCTTCCTAGGTCTCCAGACCTCACGCCACTCGATTATTGTTTATGGGGCTTGTTAAAAAATGAAGTGTATCAAGTAAAAGTGGACACACATGAAGCACTAATTCAACGGATTATGAATGCTGCTGACAATATCAAACATCAACCTGACGCAATCAGGAACGCAACCAGCGCCCTTGGTAGACGATGTAAAAAATGTTTTGAAATGAATGGCGGTATTTTTGAAAATATATTATAAAGAACGATAATACCACTAAAATACAAAAACTTCAATGTATGAAATTTTGTTTATTTTTAATTACGCTATAACTCGAAAACAAATAAATATCGGATAGCAACATTTGAGTTTATTTACATTACTTTCACCTGTAGAATACACTCCTATAGTTTGGTCGATTCTTCACGACTCACCCTGTATAATAAAAATTGTTTGTAGTTTAGAACACGTACTGCATATTCTTACACTGCGTTCCTTACAGATATTATTTTTGCAATTAGCAAATACCATTTTGGTTTTGCGATTCATTTTCGAAGGACATCTGAGTATCTTTTTCTCTTGATCGTTTCATTTGTTTGGACTGTAGGTGGGTTAGAGGTATCGATAATTTTTTTCATATACTCCGCAATACTATGTCTTATGTTAAGAGTTCCTTTACTAAACCTTTTAGAAATATTCTGCGTTTATGAGTGAGCCCAGCGTTATAATCTAGATGTTTTTTGGTAGAAACAATAAACGCTTTTAATGCTGCCACGTCAATTATATTGAATCATAGGCCATTGCTTACTTCGACTTTTACATTTGTATGTGAATACCATTTGATCAATAACATTGACATCAGCTTTTTGTTTCATTGTATTAGGAGATAGTTTCGGGATTATTTTTAGCGTCGTCATTGACAGCTGTGCATAGTGCTTAGTAAAATTATGCATTTAATCTTTTTAGATGTGTAACTTACCATGCTTATGTTGTTTTTGAAGGAAAATACAGATGTAATTAACGATTTTTCGATGGTTTCATCTCCTTTGGAATATGTCGCTTATTTTGACGTAGCGTACAAACAAGGTAATATTTTTCCCCAAAAGGTACTCTACCAATAGAACACTCATACAAAAATTATCAATTGTCAAATTCAAGATGAAAATTATAAATATGTATTACTTACTAAAATTTGCGCTATTCAAATCCCAGATTCTTATGTGCAGGTTCCCCAGGTTGGAAACCAACATAGACTAAATCATCGTTTCACAATCTGAGAGTCGTGGTGATATTAAAATGGGTTCGCGAAATAGACTAAACAATAATAAGAAATCATTTTATTGAAAAAATTATTTATTATAAACATTTTACTTACAATAAGTACACATATAAAGAAAATAAGTTAATGCGATGGTTGCATATGTTTTTCTTTTAAAAGTTTCTCCATACGTGGATGTACGTTAGAAACACGCAGAAGCAAATTGTTTTGTAGTGATAAGTAGAGAACGGACACGCTTACCACATGACGCAAAGCTCAGTGCAGTACTGGCGAAAGGCTGTATTTCTAAAATATTAATTTTATTTATATAATTGGAAAACGAACGGGTGGTGATCTATATAATTACGAAATACATATTTATTTGTTGAAAAGTTGTATTTACAAAGTTTTTAATTTTATTTATATAATTAGAAAACATACGGGTGGTGATCTATCTATCTAAAATTACGAAATACATATTTATTAATTAATTTTATTTATATAATTGGAAAACATACGGGTGGTGATCTATAAAATTACGAAATACATATATATTTGTTGAAAAGTTGTATTTTTAAAGCTTTTAATTTTATTTCTATAACTGGAACATTTTTATTTGTTCATTTTGTCGTTCAAGTTGAGTAAAGGAGTATTCATATTGACTAGCTATAGTTTCTCAAGGTTTTCTTCTGTCAATTTTGTTCTCTTTGAATTAAGTACATCCTTATAAATAGAAAACGTCCTTTTTACATCGCAACTGGTTATAGGTGCATACTGGAAATATTCTTTTATTTCTTCATATTTAGCCGTTAGATTTTGTGGAATTGTCTCCATACATAATTGCTGCAATGTAATTAAATCTGGATTTCTATTAAGAATTGCTTCAAACTTTTGCCGAAGGCCACATCCGAAGTCACTTGGAATACTTTTCAAATTATTAAGAGCCACATCTAATGTGGTTAATCCGTCATTTAATTTGAGATTTCGATTTTCAAAATAAGTGATTAGTTTTGGCAATTTTCCAAAGTGTTCGTGAACAAAGTAAAACTTATTTTTTAAATTTGGGATTTGTGTGAGCTCCTTGCACTCACCAATACTTCTAGCATCCTCCTTTAGCAGTGTTACGAAATGTTTTAGACTATCGAAATTCTCAGCATAATAACTAGTAGCTTTCAGTCATGTTCCCCATCTAGTTATTACTGGAGTGGGAGGCAGTAACAGAGATGGAAATTTTTCCCTGAAAAGAGCTACTCTCAATGGTGCTTTTCTGAAAACTTTTTTAAAAGCCGATACAAGTCTATCAACTTCCGGAAAAGTGTCTCTGATATATTCACAGATTCTGTGGAGAGCATGTGCTACACAAGTAATATGCAGCATACTAGGATATGTTTTCTTTAATAGTCTGCCTGTTTTTAACATATACGCAGCACTATCACTGACAAATAAAAGTATTTTTTCTTTGTATGTGGCGTCCGAATGAAGCATTTTTTGCATATTCTCCTTAATGGTTTCAGCAACTGTTTCCGCATCAACTCTATTTATAACACTTGTTGCTATTACATATGAGTTATAGGGAATAGTTGGATGTAGTACACCAGCTACAACATTTACCACACAGCGTCCTAACATATCCACCGTTTCGTCGGCGCTTATCCATATGTATTGATTTAAAAGATTGCTTCTAATGCGTTCTACTGTTCTCGTATAGCACCTAGAAACATAATATTTGCGTAAAGTTGATTCATCAGGAACATTTCGACCAGTATATTTTTTCAGAAATGTCTTCAAAATTGGATTGTTCAATTTAAATAATGGAATATTAGCTGCCATAAAAGTTTCACAGAGTTCTTCGTTAAAATTGTCAGATTCCAACGGGTTCAATTTTTTTTAGTGCTTTATCGATCCTACGTGACGTTTTACGGTTGATTTATTGCAATTTTTCAATAACGTTTCACACACTTCACAATAAATTTCGAAATCACTGGCAATGTACATACAATCAGTATGGCCATCAATCCAACTCGCCGTTATTTCACGATGCCATTCTCGGCGCTCTTCCATTGTCTGAAAAAGTAAGAATATTCTAGATCCAAATAAACGAAATTAAATAACGAAATTTTATGCACACTTACGTGAAAATAATTGGAAGATGTTGCTTAAATGAAAAGAAAAGGAATGTACGTGCTATTTCTCTTACGAAATACGATAAACTTATTTATTTTATCTACGTACACGACACCACTGAAAACACTATATTCTCCGAATACAATAGCTGGGTTATCCATTGTTATCGCTGCGAAACCAGGTGGCCGAGTAAGTCAAACAAATACTTCATTGAATTACGCCGGGATGTACTGAGCGACGTTATACACAATTCCAATTGCCGATTGCGTTTTATGGAAATTGCATCCGTTCTCTAATGATAAGTGACGATTCCTGTATTTAGTTTTTAGCGCAACCGTAGACGAAAAACCCTTTTCACAGAGATAAGACGTGGCATTTCGACGAGCAAACCAAAACGTATTTAAATATTCAGATGTAAATTGCAGTTTTGTCGGCAGAAATTTCTATGAGCGGTCGTGAATTTCAACTGGTAACCTAGCAGCGGCAACAACGTTTTTACTAAACGGATTCTCCATCAACTGACTTTATAGCTCACGCAAATCCATGTTCGTACAATCCAAACTGTGGTAAATAATAGTGTCTTGTTCATTCAAATTTTTCTCAATATAATCCGAAGTGAGTTGGAACATATCCAAATTTTTGCTTTGAAAGCGAATAATCCAGACATCAAGCTTCTTAATGAAAGCTTGAATTTTGTCTGTCATTAATAAAATGTTTTTATGATGTCCTTGTAAATTCACACTCGTTTAAATGCCAAAATACATCTGCTAAGTAAGCCAATAACAACATGTACCCCTTATTCTGTAAAAACAATGAGAATATCGTTTGTTTATCCTGGAAAAATATTATTTATTCATTTCGCAATTCCAATATCCGTGTTAACACTTTGTTACGTGTTCGTAACCGCTCATTTAATCGCATATTAGCGTCTTCCTTTATTCCGTTCTGTTCTATTTATCGTTAACCTACCTGTATATTTTTCTGTTTTCGTTCACATATCTGCAGCGGATTACGTACTAGGTTTTTTTGGTGGCTTTCCCACTCCGTCTACCGATCGAAAAGAGTCGACCGAGCAGACCCCGGTACTGAGAAGTCGTGCCTCGTCGTTATCATTCCACAAGTTGTTGTTAATTAATAAGGCTTAAATAAGCGCTTTATGTAAAGTTCACACCTAGCCTCCTAGTTTAGGGACTTCTTTTGTCAACACCTTACGCATCGCACGTGCATCAATTACTTTTTTTGGACAAAAAGCGAAACACGTCTCACAACAGATATACTTGAGAAAAATAGTCATCAGAAATTGATCTAATGTTTTTTTTTTCTGGACGATCGTCGTACTGCCGGTCATTGTAATCTCCACGCTGTTTGTTGCCTGGCGTAGGGCTTCCGTCTTGAATTGAGACCGCCGACCTTTCGACGGGACAAATAAGCTAAGATTTAATTTAATAACACTCAAAAACGTATATTAACCACTATGAATCCCCTACCTCCCAAATTATACGGTTTAATTAAACTACATAAAGAAAATACACCTATACGACCAGTAGTATCGTACGTAAAAGCACCTTGTAGAAATGTGTCCAAACACTTGATAGATTTAATTCTTACACACACTAAATTCAAATCCAAGTTCTCCGTTAAAAATTCCCAGGAATTAATTAACAACATTTCAAACTTGCAATTACCAAACAAATGTAAACTCATTTCTTTTGATGTCTCGAATTTGTTTACTAGTATCCCATCCCAGGAGGTAATAGATTTAATTACTTTACAACTAGAACGTAAAAACACGAACATTGTCACAAAGACCGAAATTATACAGCTTTTACAAACGTGCCTGGAACAAAATTATTTTCAATTTAAAAAGAAATTTTATAAGCAGAGGGTCTAGCAATGGGAAACCCACTAAGCCCTTTATTAGCGGAAATTTTCATGAATAATTTAGAAACTATAATTAGTACACATCCCCTGTTTGGTAATTGTGAATATTGGTTTAGGTATGTTGATGACATATTAATTTGCTTTAACGGTTCAGATAGACAATTAAAAACTTTACATAATTATATCAACACTATTCACCCCAAAATAAATTTTACTATAGAAACAGAAATAAACAAAAGCATTAATTTTCTAGATTTAACCATATCACACAAAACTAATAAACACGAGTTCGCTATATACCATAAACCAACACATACAGATACCACAATACACGCTAATTCTTTTCATCCTATAACACACAAATTGTCAGCATACCAATCAATGGTATATAGATTAATTCATGTACCAATGAGTAATAGTAATTTCGACCTTGAACTAAATAGAATATATACAATAGCTTTAAACAATGGTTACTCTATAAATATTATCAATAACATCTTGAATAGCCAACAAAAATCTAAAACCCTTTCCTTAGTTTACCCAAAAATAAAACACAAGATAATTAATTCCTACAATTCAATTACTTACTTAGGAAAAATTTCAGAAAAAATTGGTACTTTCATTAAAAAAATTAATAACGAACATATATCATTTAAAACAGACAATACTATACAGAACTTTATTAAAAATAACAAAGATAAAATAGACAAAGAATCAAACTCTGGTGTGTATAAGTTAACATGCGAAGATTGCAATAAGGTATACATAGGACAAACGGGGAGGACATTCAAAATTAGGATGAAAGAACACGAGAGAAGCCATAAAGAAAAGAAAACAGATTCAACTTTCGCAAATCATTGTATAGAAATTAATCATAGATTTAATATAGATTTCAAAATTTTACACGTTCAAGGAAAAAGTAAAAAACTTAACCTGTTAGAAAACTTAATTAGAAATTAGAAATTAATAGATACAATAGTTTAGGATTAGCTTTAAATGACTGTAAAAATTTTTCCACCACCATTCCCCAATAATTTTCACATAAATATTCTAAGTTGCGTTGTACATATTCAGTATTCATCCACCTGATGAAGCCATTGTATGGCGAAACAATATTATAGTGGTATTTACAATAAAAGAATTTTTTGAAACTAGAAGTTTAATTACTTATTTCTTAGCGATTTAATTTTCTCTTTACATGTTCAATTCGACTTTATTTTTGTTGTTTGTTTTGCTGTTTGCGGGATTGGATTCCCTAGTTTCAAGTCTTTACTTCGGTGTCCGGATTTTTAGTCTGCGAGTGTATTTAAAAATGTTAATTTATGTAAATATCACATTCATTCTACCCCAAATATGATAGTACTGATTCACTAAGAAATACTACTGCATATAACCATAGAGTGGCCAATAATCCTGGTTCACCTGGTGCTCCACAAATAAACTGTATTTATTTTCTAAATATACCCCGTATAATATAAACACGTGAGTACTTTTTCGACTTTAATATACACCGCATTTACTTTTAACACTATCATTAGATAAATACGTGTATACATGCTTGCTCTTTTAAATTAAAGAGAGCATTATAAAAACGAAGAATCATCTAACACAATAAATTATTATTATTAGAGCATCTATTAGTCCGACGCTTTTTCCTTTTATATATCAATTTAGAGTTACGTTGCATCATCATTGAGTAATTACTATAATCCGTAAGCGACGGTATAGATGGATAATTGTACGGAGTCCAGTGTCTTGTTCTCAAAGGAAATTTGAATAAAAGATAAGTGCCGTAGGTATTACAACACGTCCCGTCTATGTAACAACATATTGGTATACACGAATACAGGTTGGGATTACCTATATTTCGAACCTTATATAGAAACCGGTAAGTATTTAGGCTGTGATTCTGGCTCCAACGACACCATTGTGGATTCTGTTACATTGCTATTACTTTTATATTAACATAATTTAAACACTTGCAAACATAAAAAAGAACAAAACATAGAATAAACTATATCTAAAAGATTTATGTGTATTACTGATTGCGTCATAGGGCATCTAATAAAAGTAAGACGATGACTTTTATGACTTGTTTGGTTGTTTGAATATAGTTAGAACTCGATACAGAAGTTTTCAAACTTTCAATTTCTTCTCATTTCTCAAAATTTATGCCTAATCCGAATCAATCCATTGATTAAATTTTACGAAATAAACCAACTTTTTTTATTTAGAGTATAAATAAACATAATAATAACAATGATAATTTATTAAATAGATCTTGTCCAGAACCGTCGAAAGAACAGAAGTACAATAGTTAATACATATTGCTGTGAGCTTTGTTAGTGTATATACATAAAATAAATTATTGTTGTGTGGGCAGTTACTCAAACATATATTTCTTTAGACTCTGTATATTTTTTGTATATCTCAAGTCTATATCTTTCGTGTTTTACTTAACTAGGCCTAGCATCCAATGTAAGCGTAAAGAAATAATAAAGAGGTAAATTGCAAAAATTATTTTATTGTATTGTGGTGTAAGTCACCCAACGATACGTCAGGCGAGTGATGACATCACGCGCGGAACACATCATCAAGTCTTCCGGACCTCTGAGAAAGAGTTCGGAATTATTCTGGAATGCTTACAGGCCTATATAAGCCCTCGAAGATGAAAGGAGAAAGGCAGACGACCAGCAACCGGTAACGAGTATTGTGATATAAATAAATACTGTGAAATAAATATTGAAATAAATACTGTTATTATTAGTAATAGTTTTAAGTGTTATATAATGTATTTTGTTTTGTTATTAATATAGTGTGTTTTAATTACTCTTATATATTCACATATTCTGTGGAGAGTATGTGCTACACAAGTAATACGCAACATATTAGGATATGTCCTCTAATAAAAGTATTTTTTCTTTGTACCTGTCGTCCGAATGAAGCATTTGGTGCATATTCTCGTAAATGGGTTTAGCTACTGTTTCCGCATCAACTGTATTTACAACTGTTGTTGCTATTACATATGCGTTATATGGAATAGTTGGATGTAGTATACCAGCTACAACATTTACCACACAGCGTCGTAAAATATCGACAGTTTTGTCGACACTTATCCATAGGTACTGATTTGAAAGATGGCTTCTAATGCGTTCTACACTTTTCGGGTAGCACTTAGAAGAAACATAATATATATAACAGTATATTATAATACATCCTTGTAGATAGAAAACGTCCTTTCTACATCGCAACTGTTTATAGGTGCATACTGGAAATATTCTCTCATTTCAGAGTATTTAGCAGTTGGATTTTGAGGCATTGTCCCCATACACAATTGCTGCAATGTTATTAAATCTAGATTTCTATTACAAAACTGTATCTAATTCTTGCCAAAGGTCACATCCGAAGTCGCTTGGAATATTTTTCAAATTATTAATAGCCTAATCTAATGTGGTTAATGCATCCTTTAATTTGAGATTTTAATTTTCAAAATAAGTGATTAGTTGTGGCAAATTTCGAAAGTGTTCCTGAAGAAACAACAACTGCTTTTTTAAATTTGGAATTTGTATTAGTTCCTTGTATTCAGAAATACTTCGAGCATCGTCATTTAAACATATAACGAAATTTTGTAAACTATCGAAATTCTCTGCATAAGAACTAATAGCTTCCAACTTGCTCTCTCAGATATTATGCATAAATTTACACACACAGTAGTAAATTTATCGTTAATTTATTCAAATTCATAATCCATATATGTTTTAAAATATTTTTATTTTTATTTTATAGTCTCCTATTAATATAGTGCTTTATTTACTTACTCAAATCTGCACAATACTTTTACTTCAATAGAGTTTCAATACAATTTTAAATTAAACGAACTGTATAAAAAAGTATCTAATGCAATATTAATAATTATAAATAAAAAATGCTTCTAATTGTAAACGTAGATATATCAAATTATTGATAACTTTCATAATAGAAATTGAAGTTTATTCAAACCGTTAAAATCTAAATGAATGTTAAATGTTGAAATATTGAGTGAAAAGTGTCGAATTAATGAATTATCCTGAATCCTGAACGTCGAATCTTGAAGAATCTTGAATGTCCTCTTCTGCCGCTGCTTCTCCTTTTATACTGTGTTGTTTTTTGCATATCGGAAGATGTTCTCCCACTTCTCATATTTATTTCGAAATTTTGTTTTATTTTTTATTTTCTTCTGTTTCAACCCTCGCATTACTCTATCTATTATATGCAAATTTGTTTTTTTCTTTCTTCGTCTGAAGTTATTATGTTTACATAAATTCTCATTTGGTGTTTTATCTTTCAAGATTACAGTCATTTCCATTTTTGATTTCTACGATTTTTTTTATCTTGACGTAGTTCCGCATGTCTCAACATGCAAATATTTATGCGTCTTTTGTTAGATCTTTCGCTATTTTCTTTCTTTGTCTTTCACATGCTTCTTACGTATATGAGACGGTGGTTCTCTAGCCTAATAAATCTCATACATTTTCGTGGTAGACATGCGTATTCTGATTCATTTTTCCTTTTATCGAAATGGCAGGTGCTTTGTTTATATTTTGAACGTAAGAAATTTTTCAATTCCAAAAATTTTCCAAGCACAGGTGTAGGACAAACCAGAATATCGAACTATTTTTCTTAGGCTAACATGAGGATTAACAGCCACTGCAGCTAATAGAGCGACTTCATTATTTTGTCCGGTGATTGTTGCTCGACGGGTCTTTTTTTCGGTTGAACACTTCCATTAGTAGTGAATTGTTTGATAGTACGGTGAAATGAAGCACGTGACCTAATCCTATCCGGAAAATGCTGAACGTAGAGATTGACAGCATTATCAAGACTTTTCTGTCAGCTTTTCCATACACCAGAACCATTTCAATTTTCTCATATACAGTTAAATATTCCATTCCGTAGTATGTACCATTAACAGCATAACGAAAACAGATCTTTTACTTTTCGAAATATTCTTCGAACTGAGTAAAATAAGTTGTTTCTTAAAGCTATTTCTTTCTTTTGTACGTTTATTTTGTGTTTTTGGAATTAGAAAAAATGCGAATGGAAGAAATAATACAACCGATTTTTGCCCAGTTTGTGACTTCACGGAAGACCTTTAAAACGATAAGTGTTCCACTACTTTTTATCAATTTATACCTTATTATTTATTTATACAGGGTGTTAGGGAATGCTTTAGCCAATATTTACACATCGATTTATTTATAAAATACAAACAAAAAAGTTATATGCCATTTTTGTGAAATATGTAGCGTTTTGGAGAAAAAGCATAGTTAAATTTATTACTAATAAACAAGACACAAACAATAAACAAATAACACTACTTATAGGCAACACGTTTATTTGTTACAGATGCCTATGATCCGGCGGCGACTGACAAAATATATATAGGCGCGAGGACGAGCCGCCGGTACGATGTTACTCGAATGAATCTCTCAGCACGATAAATTCGACCTTACACTGCTGGCGACTATTGGAACGTGATTGGGAGGGCACTCCACATCCGCCTTATTCTCCATATCTCGCTCCGTGTCTTTCGTTCTCCATCAAACAACCTTCTACAAAACTCCTTTAACAGGAATATCGCGTTTCAAAATTGGCAGGATGACTTCATCACTTCCAGACCACCAGATTGCTTTAGGCGTGGAATCGAAAAAATAACTAAATCGTTGGAAGGCAATCGTAAATAATGGAAAACAATATATTCTGAATTCGTTCGTTTATTTTGTTTGTTAAAAAATTAATACATTTTGATACAAATGAAACAGACATGCAATATACATATCTGTAACTGTACACATGGACAATACACCTCGTATTTTCAGCATTTACTTCTGCTTAAGACACGTGTTTCTGCCATCTATAAGCGTCATCAGTCAAGCTAGTGAAGCAATGTAATACAAATGATACAAATCTTTTTAAGAACAGATTTGTATCTGTGTATACTTAAACCTTTTTGTATATTTACCGCCATCTGGCCCGTGTTACTGGACTACACCTATACGTATTTTTTCGCTTATGTACCAGCATAGCTGGTCAAGCGAAAGGTCGCCTTTTTCGGCATAGTCTCTTTCGTCCGTCAGATGTCACTTATTAAATAGTGCCACCTTATAGGACGAAATTTGCTATATCTTGTAGGCGATTTCAGCGTAAATGTATATACAGATACAAATCTGTTCTTAAAAAGATTTGTATCATTTGTATTACATTGCTTCACTAGCTTGACTGATGACGCCTATAGATGGCAGAAACACGTGTCTTAAGCAGAAGTAAATGCTGAAAATACGAGGTGTATTGCCCATGTGTACAGTTACAGACATGTATGTATATTGCATGTCTGTTTCATTTGTAACAAATGCGTAATACGTGCATAATGTATTGATATACTTAAACCTTTTTGAATACATTTTGAGCTTAACTTACATCAAGCCAATATATGAGAAAAGCATATAATATTCGTACGCAGAATTCACTCGACTTTTGAAATTGCAATTCTCAAACTATTAACTCAATCAATTAATCAAAATTATTCCTCTATCCCGACAGTTACTTTATATGTATATCAAAAGGGTATCACATCATTCTGAACTTTTACCTATTAAGCAATGTAAAAGGTTAAAACTTTTGCAACGACACATTCTAAACTACACCTACAACAAGTTGGTGTATTATTATGAGTTATGAATGTTATGATTTATATATTGTTATACATGTATGTTATTATAATCTACTTGTAATAATGCAATATTGTACAACAGTCGCAATTGTATTTATCTATTCGATTTAGAATGTGTACATGTCTTACAACCATTTAGCTAATATTCATGTGAATCTACATATGTGGTATATTAGATAAATAAGAAAATTTGAGTAATTAATAGGAAAATAGTTTCAACATATTTGAATATTTGTGTGAACTTTGTAACTTTCTAAAATCAAAATATTTTAGTTCTTATTTAAGAAATACATTTACTCAGCAAGAAAGCAAAATCTATCGATATACCTACCTCAATATTCGCCGATGTTGCGCCGATGGCAAGGATTCGTCGTCTGAGACGTTTCCGGCTGTAATATTAGGAGCCTTCCTAACCCAGTGCTGTTGCGCCTACCTATTTTTCGATACATTTACAAATTTTCGTTGGTATCTACTGAAAAAGTATTGAATTCTACCGAAAATTTGTTCATATATAATATCAAAAGTGGTAAAACTTTGTCGACAAAATTTCGATATTGTTACGAGTGTTTCTTACTCCTATGAATTAACTTTATTAGTTTAAAAAGTAAATTGCTTTAGATATGTATGACGGCCTGTTCTATCAAAAAAAGATAGGTTATGAATCCTATTTTGGCATACTCCTATTATAATTAGATTAAAAAGTTTTAGAACTGCCTTCAACGCTACATATAACCTAACCTAAGAAAATTTTTTTAACGATACTTGCCTTTACACTGATTTTATCCACTACAAAACTGATTAATTTGTGAATATGTATGCGTGGTTACCACTTTACATTGACGTTTTAGAAGGAAAATACCAACCTGCAGGGTATTACCCAGCGCGGCATATTTCCTCACTTTACTCTAATCTCAAGAATCATGAAAATAAAAAAACAATAACAATTAATTATATCATAGACCTTGTAGTAAGGTCTTTCACGATAATAGACGAGACACGTGATAAACAGTTACTTCGGAACAAGTAACATTTAAATTACAATAATACCTAATAATCCTAGTATTTCTCTCTATTAAGTGAATATATTATGTTACCCAAACTAGGCATGGTTGCCAGCTTGGATTCTGTCAATGTCATTGTTGTTTACAATGAGTTCATATTTACAAGTTCGTACCTATTTCATTTTATTTATAAATCGATATTATATTGAAGATCAGTTATTTTCACAACTAAATCATTCCTGAACCGTTAGAAAATCAAGCGAAAGAAATCATTTGATCATTAATGGGGTATTTCGAAATAGAACGCGATAATAATGGGCCATTACTCCCGCTTTCTCCTGTTCGACAGGTAATATTTTCCATTATTTATATTATAAACGTTTTAAGACTAATATCCATATTGCCACAGTAAATAAAATATCATTTATGTCAAAAATGGGGGTTAAACCATCTAGTCCAAAGCGAAAACGGCCTTAAAAGCGCCTGTCATAGATTATCTTAATCAATATGCAATTATAAACACAGTTTATGACATGTATAAAAACAGTAAGTTTAAAGTAATTTAGTACTTATATTTATAAAATAAATATTTCAATTAATTACAGAACAGCTAATTACGATTTCATCTTTAAATACCTTCAACGAGAAGGAACTTTTTTCTGTGTTTTTTTGTGTTAATACATCTTTATGGAAAATATTACATGGAATAGGTTTTTATTACAAGAACGATGATCCAAAACAAGCATTAATGGAATTCCCACATATTGTATTAAAACGTGTTATATTCTTGCAACATTATGTTCATATGAAACATGAGCATTTCTGTGAGTTTGTTTTCTTCAATGAAACCTGGGTTTTTCCAAGATGGAACTATTTGCAAATCTTGACAAAATGAGTCAATAAAAACAATCAAAGCTACAAAAGTGGGTGATAAAAGGTACAATCTATTACTAACAGAATAATATTGGTACGTATTTATCTTGTATTACATGCAGGTAATTCTAATGGATTTATTCCTGAAACATCAAATCCTGAAGGAACAATTTCTTACTGCTTTGAACATAAACTTCTAATGAATTTAGAAGAACCCAGTTGTTTTAGATAATGCTAGTTATCATAGTACTATTAAAAATAAAAGTGATATTCAATCAAACTGATATTCATTGGACAAGATATATTACCATTTATAATCAATGAAAGTAATTCTGATTCTGAAGACAGCGTAAATGTTTAATCAAATTAGTATTTCATATTAATTCTTTTATTTATATCATATGCTTATCGCAATACTACAAGCCCTTTAATCTCTAAATATATCGATTTTATATACAGGGTTAGTTAAAAGTATGGAGACGGCGATTTATTGTCGTTAATATTCATTTTAGGGATTTATGTTCAATATAAAAGTTTGTTAGGATATTTTGATCTACATTTGAGAATATTTGAATTTTTTTTTTCTTCAATTGTTTTTTAGTTACGCCTGTTCGCGCAGTTTTTTTTAAATGGGAACTAGTAAATTTTACTCTACCATTCGATAGAGATTTTTTTTCTCTTTACAAAATTTTGTTTGTTTTTTTAAAATTCATTTTAATAACTTTTTTTATAAGAAAAAGCCGGTTCATGTGTTTAACAGATATTCGGTACATCGCAGATAGACAGAAGCGTAGCGATAAACAAACTTGAGCGACATAATTTTATCAGTGGTTATTGTGTACGTCAAATCTTTGACAGAAATAATTCATTTGTGCAATTTGTTGCTGTTAATATTAACAATGGCGAATTTAAGTGAACATGAACGAATTGAAATACTTATGATGTTGGGTTATGGAGATAGACGCAGAAGTTTGCAAGACGTTTGTAATTTATTTAATGATACGCATCCAAATAGAAATCCAATTTCTAAATCCGTTGTTGGTAAAACTTTTTAGACGCTTTGAACAAACGGGTAGCGTTAAAGATTTGCCAAGAAGTGGTAGACCTAGAACAGCAAAAAGCGATGATAACAAACTGGATATTTTATTGGCTGTATCTGAATATCCCCATTTATCAACCAATCAATTAGCGGCCAATTTCAATATTTCACAGTCATCGGTCGGGTCGTTTTTAAAAAGTGAAAAGTATAAACCTTATAAGGTACACCTTGTACACGAGTTAACGGAAGATGATTTTGATAGGAGATTACAATTTTCTGAAAAAATGTTAAATATTTGCAATAATAATGAAAATTTTGTCAACAATATTCTTTTCTCAGACTCTTTGCCTTACCGGTGAAGTAAACAGACATAACTGCAGATACTGGTCATCGGAAAATCCCTCTTGGTTTTCGGAGCACCATACGCAGTACCCCCAAAGGGTAATGTTTGGGTTGGCATTCTAGGCGGTCATATTATCGGTCCCTTTTTCATCAATGGCAATTTAACTTCGGCTCTGTATTTGCAGTTATTGCAAAATGAAATAATACCTGCTAGTGCTACGCTCTATCCTCATGAAAACAATGAACACCTGCCCAATGACAGTATCTGGTTCCAGCAAGATGGCGCCCCACCACATTATGGTGTAAATGTTCGTCAATATCTGGACAACGTTTTTCCCCACAGATGGATTGGAAGACGAGGAGCCATTGAATGGCCAGCCCGTTCGCCAGATTTAAGTCCTTTAGATTTTTTTCTTTGGGGATACGTAAAAAAACAAAGTTTACAAAGAAAAGCTCGATAACATCGAAGATTTACAAATCCGAATTACCAGAACGATACAGAACTCTGTTCGGGGTTTTGCAAATCGATTGGGTCATTGTCAAATTACTAATGGAAGACAATTTAAACACTTACTTTACTTTAGTTTGCTATTAATTTGTTTAATTTTTCTTGTAAAAAAGTTATTAAAATGAATTTAAAAAAAAAAAATATTATTGTAAAGAGAAAAAAACCTCTATCGAATGGAAGAGAAAAATTTACCAGTCCCAATTTAAAAAAAAATGCGCGAACAGGCGTATCTAAAAAAACAATTGAAGAAAAAAAACAAATAATCTCAAATGTAGATCAAAATATCTTAACAAACTTCTATATTGAACATAATTCCCTAAAATGAATATTACCGACAATAAATCGCCGTCTCCATACTTTTAACTAACCCTGTATATTATTTTTGTATATGTAGTCTAAGATAAATTCAGATATACATTTTGATTTTGTTTGTATTTTTTTTGTATATATAATATCAACATAAAACATATTAGGAGTTGTAAATATTTTAAAATGACAAAAACCTAACCTCATATATTATTTACTGACAACAGCTGACTCAAAGCAGCATAAACTGGCCCACCAAAAAACTGTCTGACTCATTTTGACGTTTGGCAACATTTTAACAAAATTAACACGTTGTGAATCAGTTTTTAAGTTTTGAGGGTATTGAGACGCAAAATGTCAATGTAGGTATATTATGGCCAGATGGATCTATTTAAATATTTTATTTATAACCTCTAACAATTCATATACTATTTTTGAAAAATCGATAACCCATTTTACAATGCAAAAAAATTACTAGGATAGTTTTCTGTCCGCCAGTTTACCGCCGAGCTCATACCCTCAGATATATGGGTAGAGTAAAATGTTTCCCGGCTACAGGCTGAAGAAGTGCGAGATAACTCAACGCCATAATAATAATAAATCACGCCTTAGCATCCTCCAACACCTTGACGCCAATTACAGGAGACACTAGTAAGGCATCAGTCATTACGCTGGCGCCCGTGGAACGACTTAAGACATTTATTTACCTTAAACGAGAAGGAAAACCATGAAAATCTTCTCGGACAGTCCAGCCCTGGATCCGATCTCGGGATTCCCAGCATTATAAGCCAGTGTATTACCACAAGCCTATCAGCCGGTTATACTACATTTGAAATCATAAAAAATTATGACTCGAAAATTATATATCTGCTTTCGAAGGACCAAATGTATAATTTATATCCTATTCTCGTAGGACCAAATGTTGGAATTATATTCAGTTCGTAAAGGACCATGTATAAATTTGTGTCTTGACCCACCGCTCACGGGGCGTAAGTTCCATATACGCTGGATATTTATTTTGGTTGTTAGCAATTATATTGAAATTCAGGTGTATTTCTGAATATTTTATTTATTTAACAAAAACACTTAAACCTAATTTATTAAGATCAATCTCAAATGTAGCGCTGAACGTAAGCTTAAAACTTTAAATTCTTTACTGTTATATGAGACTGTATGTCCCTTGTTGTTAATATGATATTGTTTGATATGAATGTTATGAATAGAATGTTCTGTGGTGTGTTATTGTTGAGTTAACACTGTTCAATTCTGTACTGTCTTACAAGCAGGTAATAATATACCACTACCCCTAACTATTACATAATTAAAATGTGCGTATTTGTTGAATATTGTATTGTTTGACAACATAATGGGAATTTTTCAGTGTTAATACTTCGTAGAAATTGTACCTATGGTCAACAATACCCTAGGTTTACGTTAGGGTGTAAAGATCTAATAAATACTTAAATAAATAAAATATAATTACTAATTAAGTATTAGTAGGTGTTATAAATCTAAGTATGTAGTTCCGCATAAATTCTATTGTCTAGTAATGTATTTTGTTCAATAATGACTATTAATCACTAATCCGAGAACCTAAAGAAAGTTTTATAATTTGAATATGCTAATAAAAGTAGGTATGATATACAGTGGTTTAAACTCTAAAATGCACGTTAAATATTTATAAAATTGGCAATATTATAGCTTAATTCACTTATACTAAATTTACTTATATCTAACATATTGTAGTGGTTTTTTCCCCGAAGATAATTTTGAATAATATATTTTATTTATGTACATTCATTTTTGCAGGATATTTATGTATATTTTGAAAATTATTTTAATTTAATGTTGGACCGATTCTTTTGGTTATATCTGTATATCTCTGTGACGTATAAAATAGTTATAGTTTGACATGTGGTCGTATTTTGCGCTTCGGATAGGAGGTTAGAGGGATGTAACCTGCAGACACACATAGAATATTGGTAGATACAGTTGATTTTAATGGAATAGTTAATTAACTATAAATTTTTGATTAGTATCACGTTTATTGTTTGTAATTAGTTGATGGTGATTTGATTTCATTACGGGATTATTAACGAGGGTTTTGACTCGTTAATTTTGATTAATTTTACTTTTATCTGCCATGTGTGTTTCAAATATAGTTTTTATATATATTTAAAAACGCAAGTTATATTAAAAATTTAATATTTCAATGCATTGATTGTTAGAGTTATAATCATTATTGATTATATTTAATTTAGATATGTTTGATAGTTTTGAATAGCAAGGAAAATTTTCATATTTCTTATAAGGGATTTTTTTCTTTATTAACATGTAAGATTTTTGTTGAAGTCAGGTTGGAGGGAAATTTATATTCATGTTTATGTGCGCATGATCTGGTTTTAGACACGCGTGATAACAGTTTGTATCTGTTTGACGTTTGAATTTTGGGACTAAAGTAAACAATTGAAATTAAAAGTTTTCCATACTATTTATTAGTTTAAATTTTGTTCGCGTATAATTGGAGGTTTTTCATTGCGAGCGTGTCACTTATCTCGCAATCCTTTTCCCTCCTGCTTTTTGTTTATTAATGCAATTAGCTATCTTAATATTTGATTAACATTTTTTTCTTTTTTTTTGTAATAAAGACATATTGTGGAAAAGTGCTTGTTTTAATGCTTATATTTTGTTTTTCTGTCCACGTTCGTAAATGAACCTGAGACTTTAGAGGACTCTATTTAAAGAAATAAACTCTCCGTAAGGCAGCCCGGACTCATAGTGGTGCATCGTGGATTATCTTCAATATATTTCTACAATACACAGCAATATGTAAATATATACAATATAACAAATTTAGTTTTATGACAAAAGAAAAATGTTCACGCGATAGTTTCAATTTTACAAGAAAATGCTTTTCTTTAAATGCTGCGTAGGCAACACTAGTTCACTTAAGTACAAACTGTCTACTGAATTATTGGTTAAAAATACCAAATATTATGAATATGACAGCTGAAACATGTAGGCGCTACTTAGATACCAGATTCTAGAAATTTTTTCAGCAACCCTTATATTCATTACACATATTCACGCGTCATTTAATTACTTGAATATATTAGCATTGAGTCTGTATTATCGAGAGATTTCATTAAAATTAAAAGAGATTAACAGCACTTCATTTGTTGTGGAATTTATTTCATTAAATTATCATTAAACTTAAAAGCTACGTACATAAGTATTTTTCTGTAATTATTTATAAAGGACAAGCATCTCGTGACAAGAAAAACCGCAGCGAGTTAACGTATAGATAGTAATAAAGAAACAAATCACAGTTCATCAAAAGAACCAGTCACCCGTTGACCTATGCTCTCCCAGTGACCAGAAATTCCATTGTTCTTTGCAAATGGGAGTTCATGTATGTAATAAGTAGTCCATTGGTACCTTTGTGTGTCATGGTCGCACGTATTGTTGCAAAATCCTTACCACTAGCTGAACACAACAACATCCATTTCACTTACACTTCCACACATGTATAACACATGCACACGTGTTTGCATATATGCGATTTCTAATGCGTGAACGTTTTGTATAATCTACCCGTGTGGTGCTTACTAACTGTTATGATAAATTGTATTGCATGCTTTGTTTACGTACCTATTTATGTGGTACATACGTTTGGACACATGAAGCTTATTATGTTACGACCGTATGTTTACGACATTACGTAACGGGCTAAGTTGTAGGTACTTGTGTGTACGTATTATTGCTGGAGAATTATGACCATGCGAAGGATAAATCATAAATTATTATCGTTATTGTCGACGAAAAGAGCCGCTCATAAAATAAGCATATGTTAATTGAAACTCTAAAACGACACGATGAAAGCATACACAACGTTTTTTCTTAAGGATTTTCTCATTTCTATTAATAGCATGTAATCGGTAAAATTTTAGCGTACCAAGTTGAAACCATTGAACCAAACATCTAATATATAACTCAATGTTTATTTATTTAGATTCTATTTTTGTAGTTACTAAATTCCTAACTTGAATAGTAGATTGATTTATGCCTATTACGGAAATGTGGAATGTTTCATAATGTATTCTGAATTTGTTGTCAAATAATCTCGAAATAAATGATTTTGGAAGTTTTTCTGGAATTTTATTGCTCTAATTTTTTATAATCTTTATGGCCTGCCTCAATTACATCTTCTGACATTTGGCCTCAATTATATCTTCTGACAGTTGCCCTACTGGCAAAGGTAAAGATTTTATAATATCAGCTCCATGTATTAACAGTTTGCTAACACTGGAACTCATTTTGTACCAACCATAAAGCGAAATAGCCATCTTTACTGTTTCAAAGCAATATTTTGTCCTTACGTTGGCTAGACTTGTAACGTTGGAGACGAAGAAGGGTAAGTTTTGATGTAACAGAACACTCGTGGATGGGAAAATGTTTTATGACCCAGTTTTTAAGGGGGAGGAGTAAATCAATGACATATATCTTAAGAATTAAAAACTAATCAAAGACGCGAGCTAAAGAGTTGCGATGTCGATGAAATAAATATCATTAAAATATTCCTTGTGGAAAAAACTTAAAAATTAGATCCGACATGATGTAATTATGAAGAAGTTCACAATAGTAATTTAATTGTGGCTATTATGTCGATATTAGTATGGGATCAGTAGCATTTCGACATCCACATAAGATAGCTAAATAATAAATTAACTTACTAGTCCATGCGTACAGTTACAGATATGTATATTGCATGTCTGTTTCATTTGTAACAAATGCGTGATACGTGCATAACGTATTGATATAATTAAAACTTTTCGTATATTTACCGCCATCTGGCTCGTGTTAATGGACTACACCTATACGTATTTTTTCGTTTATGTACCAGCATAGCTGGTCAAGCGAAAGGCCGCCTTTTGCGGCATAGTCTCTTTCGTCCGTCAGATGTCACTTATTAAATAGTGCTACCTTATAGGACGAAATTTGCTATATCTTGTAGGCGATTTCAGCGTAAATGTATATACAGATACAAATCTGTTCTTAAAAAGATTTGTATCATTTGTATTACATTGCTTCACTAGCTTGACTGACGACGCCTATAGATGGCAGAAACACGTGTCTTAAGCAGAAGTAAATGCTGAAAATACGAGGTGTATTGTCAATGTGTACAGTTACAGATATGTATATTGCATGTCTGTTTCATTTGTAACAGGATATATAGCTTCATGTGTTCTGTTAACACGCGATTGGTTTAATTTTTTTTATGGGAATTTAGAAAACAACCATTAAAAATATTTAAAATTGTCTTCGCACAAGATATACACCTGTTGGGATAATTAACTGTTTCAAATAAATTATCATCTATTTTTCAATAAAATGTATTTGAAAAATCAGAAATATTTGACAATTGGAAAAATACGTCAGTGGTGTATAACTGGTTGCGTACTATGCCACCAATGCATTGACGTTTATTTTTTTAGCTTTACACATAAGGCGATGTATGTGTAATGATAAAAAAAGAACCCAGTATAAACACTGCATATAAAATATTTAGATTCAGATTAAAACGTTAATTAGAATTAAGTAATATCATATTTAATTTATTAAATAACTTGTTAATAAACAAATATAAAATTTTGAATAAATTAATTTTAAAATTTAATCAAAACTTTGTATGGATTTCGCGAAGTATTTACTAATTGGATACTAATTAAAACAACCAAATTAATCCCTGATATCTATAAGCATTTTGAGAATGAATTCAGGTAGGTATTTGCTAGTGTAGCAAAGCATAACGAACTTAAAAGATTATTTTTAAAGTACACCAAAAACAAACTACACAGCAATATATTATAATAGAATTACTTCAAAACAATCTTTGGGTCTGTTCGGTATCTTTTTATGTTGAAATTAAAGCCAGATTAAATGCTTGTTTATAATAAACATGTTAAAATAAAACATGAACATGCATATTCTACAACTTATAATTTGACGGAGTCGTTATTTATAATATTTTAGCAGGTACCATTAAAAAATCCCATAAACTTGCATTTTTTTTTTGCTTAAAAGTCACTGATTAGATAAAATAAAAGCCTGTTGTGGGTTGTTTATTCCAAATATTTTATAACTAGTACTCTCATATTTTATATCTTTCTGACATTTGTGCAAATTATGACATGAACGAACATGAGATTTTGTTAGTGAATTTATTGCAAACACATACGAAACAGAACATTGAAAAAGCAATTAGGTGCATTGTAACTTGTTTAAAAAGTCAGAAAAACTTTACGAGTTGACGAATTTTGCGACGTCGTATAATTTACAGTCCAAGATGCGAAAGTTAGATAGATACATGACAAAAAGAAAATAGATACATTGCAAAACGAACTGTGTTAGAAAGTAAGCAAAAAAAAACTGCAAATGAAACTACACAGTTTCACAGTTATGATCTTTATTGTAACGGGGGTGGATCCAGAAATAAGGTTCCCATAAATTTTACAAACATTTTTCATTCTCATAGAAATTTACATCTTTTTCAACGCATTTTTGTAAATGGTACTCTAATTTATCGTAGAACTTCGCCGCCAACCCGTTGAGGGAGCGTTTCACCCCTTCTTTGAATTCATCGTCGCTCCGGAAGCGTTGGCCACTCAAGTATTCCTTTAACTTGGGGAACAAGTGATAATTACTAGGCGCGAGATCAGGACTGTAAGGTGGGTGGGGCATGACAGTCCTCCCAAAGTGTGTCAAAAGTTCCTGGGTTTGACGGGAGACGTGAGGTCGGGGGTTGTCGTGAAGCAGCGTTACACCGGCTGTCGGTCGTCCTCATCGGCGGTTCTGAATAGCTCGTCTGAGTTTTCTTAGTATTGCACAATAACTGTCTGAGTTGATTGTTGTCCTAGGTTCCATGAAGTCGATCAGCAGTATCCCCTTATGATCCCAAAAAACACTGGCCATGACTTTGCCAGCAGAAGGAGTTTGTTTGAATTTCTTTGAGACTGGTGACCCAGAGTGACGCCTCTGTTTGGATTTTTCTTTCGTTTCGGGAGTGAAATAATACATCTACGTTTCCTCTCCCGTAACAATAGAGTCCAACAATTATTCCTTATCTTCTTGAAGATACTGGCGAGCACAGTCAAGGCGTTTCTCCTTGAGTTCTGATGTCAATAGCCGTGGTACCCATCGAGCACAACACTTGTGATACCCCAATTTTTCACTCAAAGCTCTTTCTACTGTACCGTAAGAACTCTCAGGAATCCGAGCAACAAGTTTACGGACGGTGATCCTCCTGTTTTGTTGGACCATCTCGATAACCGCCTCCGAAACTCACGCTCTTCCACTACGTTCTTCATAGTGAACTTCCTTCCGATCGGTAGGTACTAAACGCCCTGCACCACTTTCGGACGTGTTGACCGGCCATACACTTGTCGCCATACATCTCTGTCAACTGACGATGAATATCCAGGGGTGGAGTCCCTTTGGCGTGCAAAAAACGAATTACGGAACGAATCTCGCACTTGGCAGGATCAACAATGGGAACCTCCATCTCGGACGGCTGCTGAGCCAAGACTGAGCGGCGCAGCTTAGCGCGGCCGGGGGAATCGGTGGTGGGGGAATAGCCACGCACAGCGGTGTTGCCAGATTTGGCTTTGCACCTTCCCGTGCAGCTGTAGCTCTTTGGGAACCTTATTTCTGGATCCACCCTCGTATTAACGCGCACAATATACATTTTCATTATTACACTTTAACATATACACTAACCTGTTCATTAATTGCGGAATTATACAAGCTGTTTGGTAAAGGTGTTCTATAAATTTGAAAACTTACAACATTTCCTAAAGTAGATTAAAACAATGATTTAATATTTTAAATAAATTGCGTTGTGTTTTCATAATTTTCTCTATCCAAACCCAGTACGGACACATGATGTATTCTGAAGACTTTACACCAAGAAATAGAGAAGAACCATAGGAAGCAATATTCCAGACATGCAAAATCTAGACAGCTATAATTTTGAAAACCTAATTTTTTCCATGAATAAACGTCTACAATCACAATAGATGGTAACGGGGATGCTATTCAAAACGAATAAATTTCATTGTTTTATTTTCGTTCTTGTTATTGTTATATTTCTTTAAGTGATGTTACATAATAAATTAAAAAACAATTATTTTACCATTTCTAGTAAATTTAATTAAATGCGATATTCGTCCGAGTATCCACCACTGTTGTTGAATGTAATTTTAATTGGAGCCTGAGTTACATGCCAAATTTTTAAAAAATGCACTAGTTTGATTACCTAATACTGTCGGCGTCCAAAAAAAACGGGACATGTCTTATAACGATTTTTTCATTAATTTAGTTTTGTCTGTCAATATTAGTAGCCATGAATATAAGTTTATGCATCTGTCATTATTAAGTTAGTATACTGCAACAAAGTACTGTCACAATAGGTAAAAAAAGTGTCCCGTTTTTTATGTCGCGAACCGTATGTCTGGAAATGTTATTGACATTTAATAACATTGGAAGTAAATTTACATGGTGTGAATTAGGTTTGTGAATTTGAAAGTTATACCTACTTCATTTAAGTAGACCATCGTAGTAATATTATGAGTTATTACATGACACATTATGACGGCTATAATAATTATTATTTTGACTTATTGAAGATCGTTTTAAAAAGCAAAAAAAAGGTGGATCAGTTTACATAAATTTCACGAATATAACATAACATAATAACGGGTGTTCAGAATCATTCGAAGTCATAGTAGTCCTTGAAAATATGAAGTCATGTCTGATATAGATTGATACATTTACTTAATACAATTTTATAGGTTATCATACACGCAAATGTCAATTTATGTCGAAATATATTACTTTAATATGCCATATTAATTAATATAAACTAGTCAAATAATGATTTTAGAAGGTAACAGTAATTAATTTGCAAATTTCAAATTAAGTATTTTGATATTTTAGAGAATTCTTGCTGAACAATAGCACCTCTTCATGCGATAACTGGAAAAAATTACATAATCCAATTAATATGCTGTTCATTCTTGTGTAATAAAACTCATCTAATCTGTAGTAACATGTAAAAAGACAATGCAGAATTAAGAGGAAATAACTTTACAAGTAAAGGTTTTATTCATCTTATAGTGACAATAGTATCTAGTTATCATAATAGTTTAATATATTAACATTCAATAAATTATTGTAAGAAATGGCTTAAAATAAATTTGAAACAAATAAATTGTTTGTAGAGTCCTTAGATTACAACCTTATAATAAATATCATAAATTGTAGTTGTATAAATTACCAACAATAATGACCATAATTATAAAAGATGTTGAAAATGTCCACCACCTTCTTCCAAGCATTTTACGCACCTCCTCCGAATGGTACTAAATACATTTTGCAGTATGGGACTATTTCTAATTTCACTAATTTTATTTATAATTCTGTCTTGGAGATCTATATAATCTTGCACTGGTACTTGATAAATTGAATTTTTTTAAAAAAGCCATAAATAGTAATCACACGGTGTAAGGTCACAAGATCTTGGAGGAAATTCATGATCGCTGTTCAAACTAATTAAACGATTACCAAACACTTCTTGTAACATATTCATTGTTTCCCCGGCTGTGTGAGCTCTAGCACCATCTTGTTGAAAGTATCCCAAAGCTAGTTCATCATCGCAAAGTTGATTAAAGAAAGGCAATAGTATTTCCTGTCGATATCTTTCTGCAGTCAAGGTATCATTAAAAAAAAAATGGACCAATAATCCTTCTTCTACTTATAGCGCACCAAACACCAACTTTCTGAGTATGTAAAGGAGCTTCAACATAAAAATTATTGGGTTTTTTATCCCTCCACATTCTCATGTTTTGCGAGTTAACATATCCACTAACATGAAACCATGCTTCGTCTGAAAAGAAAGTTTTGTCTAGGACATAATCATTAAAATTATTTGTAAACCATTCGCAAAATACTACTCGTCGCGGATAATCAATATCGAGGATTTCTTGCAAACAAGTTATACGATATGGGAATAACTGTAAATCATCTTTTAAGACTTTATGGCAAGAACCAACTGACAACCCGGTTTGTTGAGCAAGAGTTCTTTCTGAAGTTTTAGGGGCATCAGTCATTATTTCTCTAACATTCCCAATCACTTCTTCTGTCCGGACTTTTGTCGCAAACCACCCTCTTGGCGTCCCACTCTACTAGTTTGTCAAAAAACTGGAACAATTCTGATTAGTGTACACTGAAAAGTATTATAATCAAAAGCAAGGTTGGGAAATTCATCTCCAAATTCTTCCAAACAAGCTTGAATTGAATATTTCCACAGGCCATCGATCTTTTGACAATTTCGAAAATATGTTTCAACCATGAATGCTTTGTGTACGTTAGTAAATACCATTTTCAAAATTAAAAAATATAAATTAGTATCTTCGATATTAGATTCTGACAATTTTTGGCAGACAACAGTTGACATTTAATAATTATTACAAATCAGATACTTAGGTAAAGATATACGATTTTTTGTTCAGAGCCCACTTGACTTCGAATATTTCTGAACACCCGTTATAATATAACAGCGCCATCTAGCGAAATTTGCGAAATCTTTAATCTAAATTCCTTAAAATATAAAAATCTATATACATAAGTTGAATTGAATTGAGTGGTTTTTCATGTATTAAGCTTCTTCTTATAAGAATCTTTATCTGCTAGACTCTTTAACTTTTAACATTTTACTTAGGCAAACTTAGGCTCAAAATAACTGTTTTTTTTTTGTCTATTATCTCCAAATGATGTATGCCCCATAAGTTATGGAACACCTAAATAAAAATAAAATTTACAAAATCAACAAAAAAGATTTTTTTCTGTCAAGTCGAGAACATATAGCGTTTACCTCGTATGTTTCGTGAAAATAATACACCTGCACATGTTTAAACGATACAATGAAAAAACTTTTCAAAAGTGCTATTTATTTTCCAGTTGATATAACCAAGATATTAAATATGCGATAATATAATTTTTAATGCCTGATTGACTCGATAAAGGAACGCTAGCGTGAAACAACTCCAAGAATCTTTATTTTATTTGGAAAAGCTTTTAAACTGGATCATTTGAAATCATTTAACGACCAAGAATATAAATGAAAATGCATTTAAAACATTATAAATTTAATAAATGATTATTGATACACATACAACAAAACAGGAATGTAAGTACATATACATGATGATTACAAGTTTCCTGAATCTCGTCTAGCCTTTTTTTAGCGGCAAAAAAACCTCTTTACTTTACAGAAGTAATTGATGTCAGTGACCACTTGAATGACAATAAAGATGACGGATAATTTTTTAATAATCATCCTGCCATTAAATAATTAAAATAATTTTCTTCAATATTATTGACGTTTAGAAAAACATTTTGTTTTTTTTATTAGGTATTTATTATCAAAAAAAAAAGGAAAAATCTTTGAAAAACATTACCTGATTCAATTAAATGTTACGTGTGTACTTGAGCCGTCTTTCATTTAAGATTTTTTACTATGTTCAAATGGAATCATTCTTTGCTCTGATTTTTTTATTTTTACTTGTTAAATCTATGTATAGTAAAATACGTTGGTGCAGATATTAAAACTGTACATTCACATCTTAAATTATATCTAAAACTCGCTTCTTAGACTTATTATACACTTCACTGTTCCACTTGCTCTCGTGAGACAAATAAAACTTCTTGCATTCACAACTAAAAATTTATTATATTATTTGGCGCCATTCAACGTGGTGCAACTTTATTATAATATATATTATATATATACACATATAACGGGTGTTCATTTGAAAAGTCTAGTAGCAATCTAGTAGCATGTGATTTACTGAGAACATTTTGAAGTACGTCGTAAATTAAAATTTACTACTTAACCTACGAAGTCGTATATTTTGACAGTTTCATACATACAAATATATAACAAATGTGATTGACATTATCAAATGTCATTTGGATTTACGTTTACGGAACAACAAACACACTAATATATATGCGTCTTATTCTATCAAAATTTCAAAGTAACCTAGATTGAATTTTCAAATGAACACACGTTATATATATATATATATACATATATATATATATATATATATACATATATATATATATATATATATATATATATATATATATATATATATATATATATACATAAGGTAAACTTAATAAGTCGGCGATTAAAGGTCTGGTTTACTTCAGAGTATATATATTTAAAACAACCCTACATGTTTCGGCAATACGCCTTTGTCAAGAGAATACAAAATATAAATGACAGAATATAAATGTCAAATAATTAAGTTGCTATGGTTTAAATTATTCAAAGATACATTCCAATAATAATAATAAATCATGCCTTAGTATTCCAAAAAATAGATCGCAAGGTGTGAAAATATGTGTTGTTCGCTGCTAGAAGCTTGTGTTTGTTTCTGGGTATGAACCTGTGTGTTGGTTGCTGCTGGCAGCAGATTTTGTATTTGTGTGATCGCGTGACGAGCGCACTAACATACAAAACCATACACTTACGCGGTCACACAAATACAAAATCTGCTGCCAGGTTCATACCCAGAAAGAGACACAAGTTTCTAGCAGCGAACAACACATATTTTCACACCTTGCTATCTATTTTTTGGAATACTAAGGCATGATTTATTATTATTATTGGTATGTATCTTTGAATAATTTAAACCATAGCAACTTAATTATTTGACATTTATATTCTGTCATTTATATTTTGTATTCTCTTGACAAAGGCGTATTGCCGAAACATGTAGGGTTGTTTTAAATATATATACTCTGAAGTAAACCAGACCTTTAATCGCCGACTTATTAAGTTTACCTTATCATACCAAGGTCACGAAGATATTATATTTATATATATATATATATATATATATATATATATATATATTCAATAACTGACATCTGATTCATTAACACTGTTACTTTATAATGCATTTCTAAATAGCTTGAACCTAGGTCTATTGTGGGTGAGTGGTAAAACCGACAGTCCGGCAAACTGTAGACTTGGGTTCGAGGCCCAACATAGACAATATTTTTCAATTAAAAAATTTCGTATGATTTGCTTTGTAATTTGTAGACAGCAATGTTTACATCCCCCTTACTTTGCAATTACATACATACTAACTTGATATTTGTAAATATTTCATATAAAAGCCGAAAAACTCCAATAATTTATCAATTGTTATATTTAATAAACGGCTAAGAAATTATCTAAACACTTATATATGTATATATATATATATATATATATATATATATATATATATCTATATATATATATATATATATATATATATATCTATATATATATATCTATATATATGTATATATATATATATATATATATACCGCATATGTCAAATATCATTAGGCCAAGGGAATACGTATGAGTATATACGATGTAACGTGTGTTCATTTGAAAAATCAATCTAGGTTACTTTGAAATTTTGATAGAATAAGACGCATATATATTAGTATGTGTTTGTTGTTCCGTAAACATAAATCCAAATGACATTTGATAATGTCAATCAAATATCAGTTAGTGCATAAAATAATCGTGCGTCGATTCTGGTTTAAATAAATTGCTTCTCAGTTTTAAAATGGCTTTCACTTTAGAACATAATTTTTTTTTAGTCCAGGCTTATTTTCGAAGTGGTAATAAAATTGATGGTTTATGGGTTTATTCAGTTCAAGATTGCATGGTAGAATTTCAAGTTGAGTTTCCACATTTTGTAATAGATTATATACAATTAAGAATACTTTGGATAGAACTTTAAAACTTTTTTCTGAAACTGGTAGTCTCTTAAGAAAATCAGGGAGCGGAGCAGTTAAGAAACGTACACCTCAAGTTGTCAATCGTGCTGAAGAAATAATGGAAAATGAACCACAAACATCTGTTCGACATTTGAGTCAACAAATAAACCTTTCTGTTGGTACAACTCACAAGTTATTAAAAAAAGATATGCAATAAATACTGAAATACTGAAATTGCCTGGCCTGCACGTTCATGCGATTTAACGCCTTGCGACTTCTTTTTGTGGCCTTATCTAAAAAATAGCATATTTCGAACACCTATATTGAATTTGAATGATATGCTACAGAGAATCGAACAGAAATGCATGGAAATTAATAACAATCCAGTAATGTTGCAGAATATCATCAGAAATTTTGAACGGAGGATTTTAAAGTGCATTGATCTTGAAGGACAACATTTTCAACATTTATTATAGTTTTCAATAAATACCAATTATTTGTTATTTATTTGTATGTATGAAACTGTCAAAATATACGACTTCGTAGGTTAAGTAGTAAATTTTAATTAACGACATACTTCAAAATGTTCTCAGTAAATCACATGCTACTAGATTGACTTTTCAAATGAACACTTGTTATATGTACATATATGGAAAAGCCGATCCAATGCCAGCGAAGACCGCGACGGCCGGCAACGATTGTCTCCGATTGTTTCGCAAATACAAGTTAGCAGTAATCATTTGACCATCGACATAGGTACTTGTAATGCGTTCTAAAATAACATTTACGAATTTCAAGGGATTTGCTTTTCTTATTTCTTTCAGTAGATGCAGGAAATTTTTAAGCTGCGGTGCGTCGCATAAACAAAAGCGTAATTCTAATAAAATTAAAGAATAATCCTAATAAAATAAATAAAAAAGGATCAGAGGTTCAAAAATTCCTCCTTGCGCAGCAAGACATTGTCCTAGGCGGTTGTAGAAATTACCTCTTACATTTGCTAACATGTCGGCAGTTAATAAATTCGCAGCCTCAGTTATTTTTTTCTCTCAAGGCAACTAGATTTTTTGCTCTACCAGCTTCATGAGTATAAATAATATTTTTTAGATATGCCCACAAAAAGAAATCATTTGGAAATAGATCAGGAGATCGCGGGGGCCATTTAATGTTTCCTGTTCCAGTAATAAGACGGTCAGGAAAAGTATTTCCTAGAAATTCCTTTACCCTCACTGCATTATGTGCTGGACAGCCATCATGTTGAAACCAAACGATTTCCTGGTTTATTCCAATACAAAGGTATTTTTAATAATATACAATATTATTAAAAATCTGGTGTGAAGAACACAAATACAGGTTCACTATTAATATTACGGTACGTCCAGCAGGGGCGTACCGATGAGCCTGTAGAAAGGCGAAATACATATCTACGTCTCTGGGGAGAGATATGTTCGGACACGTTCACAAAAATATTAATAGTGAACCTGTATTTGTGTTCTTCACACAAGATTTTTAATAATATTTTATATTATTAAAAATACCTTTGTATTATACAAAACTGGTGGGGTTTACCTGCTCATGTATGTTTCAATTATTCTGATTTATTCCAATGTTTTGAATGGCGGGAAGTATTTGATTTTTCAGTAATTCGAGATACTTGTCGGCATTTAATATACCATCAATAAAATAGGGGCCTATAGAATGGTCACCTAAAATACATGCCCAAACGTTTAGTTTTTGAGGATACTGAGTGCGATTTTCAAAATGCCGGTGTTGATTTTCCGAAGCCCAATATTGAAGAACAGAGGGATTGTGCTTTCCGTGTAATGGAAAAGTTGGTTCATCGGTGAAGAGAATATTTTTAACGAAATTTTCATCTCGATGTATCTTTTTCCATAACGTCTTGACAAAACTCCATTCTCCGGAAATTGTCCTCGGGAAATATTTCTTGAGTTTTCGAATATTTGAAACATTTTAAACCATTACGTTTCCAAATACGTGAAATAGTTGTGTTACTTGTACCCAATTCCTCGGCAGCACTTCTAGTAGATCTCGTGCTATCAATTTTCACAATACTACAAATTAATACATCCCGCCGTTCTCTTTCCTCAATTTTTTGTGGTGATACCTCTCTTGGTTTGCATTTCGTACAGTTATTGAGACAGAAACAAGTTTCAAATTTATTTATAATATTATAAATTGTTTGTCTGCAAGGTACAGAACGATCTGCAAAAGTCAGCGCAAACAAATTCATGCACTCCATTGCAGACTTGCCAGCATAAAACCATTTTACTAACTGGAGCTTTTCAGTGGGTGTATAAAGAGCCATTATACATTAATTTTATTGTACGCTTTCAAACTGTAACGGCCGCAGCTAGACTGAATGCAAGATTTCCAGTCAATCGGTATCGGAGACAATCGTCAGTCGTCGCGGTCTTCGCTGGCATTGGACTGGCTTTCTCATGTACGTATACATTGTATGTACTCATACGTTGATTCTCTATGCCTAATGATATTTAACACATACGGTATATATATATATATATATATGTATATATATATATATATATATTATAGTCGTCTATAATGTTGAAGAGATAATTCCACAACAGGATAATGTCCCCCGTTTAGGCGGCCACAAGATGTAGTAAACCGTACCTAATTCAAAAATACAGTTCTACAGATGTGCGACTAATAAAATTTATCCTGTAGAATGTGGAAATTTACTACATTCAGGAATTATATTGGTAATATTTATGAGACTCTAATAAATTAATTATTTATCTTAGGCGTGTGAAGTAGTCCGTAGATTACGTTTAAAAGCTGCGGAAATAAACATATATTAAAACAAAACCTTTATTAATTTTATCAATTTAAAGGGATATATAGATATATATATAGATATACATATATATATATATATATATATATACATAATATTTTCGTGCCCTTGGTATGATATGGTAAACACAATCAGTTGGCGATTAAAGGTCTGTTTTACTTCAAAGTATATATATTTAAAAAAACCCTACATGTTTCGGCAATGATGCCTTTATCAAGGATATAAAATATAAATGCTAATTTTCTTGTATTCTTTGAGGATTTTCTTTTTTTCTTCGTTTACATAATTGTATATTTCATGATGTAATTGTGTGTCATTTATATTTTATATCCTTGATAAAGGCATCATTGCCGAAACATGTAGGGTTTTTTCAAATATATATACTTTGAAGTAAAACAGACCTTTAATCGCCAACTGATTGTGTTTACCATATATATATATATTCGATCACTTAAGCCGTTTGTCATACATGCTGACATCTATCTCAGGGTTGAAAAAACTTACTGTATGAAATCAGCAAGACCGTTATCTTCTTTAAAACAGGTTGACAAAAAACCTTTTAACATACAACTGAGCTATGTGATAAGTGATAATAACACTTCTCTTTCAAAAAAAAACAATATAAAACATTTATTTTAAATCCAAGAATACTAAAAAGGTAACAAATACAGGAGTGGATATGGAATACCTTAACAGGTCGGTATTTGTTTTTAAAACTTTTATTAAAAATAATAATTATACAATAATAACCTAAGTTAATTTATTCTTGCAGGAAATGTAAAGAAAAAAACATTTGGTTGTTTGCTTTTCAAAGGAAATATAAATTTTAAAACACTAAATGCATAAATCAAAACTTTATAATACAACGGTGCACTGATAACAGTGATAACCGAAGTGTTCAGAGAAAGAATAACCTTGACGAGGTAATTCAAATCTAAACTTTAAACTTTTAATTAATATACAGAACAACACAATTGACATATAGGATGACGTTTTCTGAATAGTTTACTTGAATCATACTTGTCTAGGTATGTCGATCTATTTTAAAATAATTAACAAATTATTTTTCTTTCATGAATGTAATTTAAGGTGCCTCCTAAATCAGAATACGGAGTTAAGTCAGGAAGAAAGGAATGATCTCGGTGTATATCTTCAGAAATTTCTGGAAACTGGAAAAATTCCTCGTTTTTCTTAAATTCTGGTCCCGAATGACTTTAGAAGGTCTGGTATTCAAAGAATTGATGAGTCTGGTACCAAAATGCAGTTATTTCTTAGTTTAAAGCAATATTCTCCAAATTTCCATTCGGTCAGCCATTAAAATTTTTAATTTTGAAATGATCCTTAGATGATAATTTTATTAAATACTTGATTTACGCCGTTCAAATGATTTTCAATATAATATTTTTTAATGTCTATTCTTAGAAAATGCGGACTAAAAAAATGCTATATTTTTACGGAATATGGCGTCCGTATCTTATGGGCTCTATACAACTACTCTCCAAAAGACGCCGATAAAAAGCAAGTAACGTCCCCTTGAAATCTGCTCCACAACATCTCATTGGTTTGTTTAGAATCAACGGAAATGATGCAGAAATTTATAATTTGAATTTATATTCAAATTTATATCAATTACAGTTTCCTTCAGAATTAATTACATAGTTACAACTAAATACATATTTAAAATTAGATATTGAAACTATTCAAAATATTGTATTTATATTTCCTTAGATTTTCTTTTGATTACATTTACTCTTAATTAAATATTTAATTTTACCTTTTCAAAATTTTATTTAGTGTTAAATTAACCAAATTCAAATATTTATATTGTTTGAGGTAATTTGCCTCATAACATTATATATATATATATATATATATATATATATATATATATATATTTGTTTTTAAGAGGTTGACGACAAACTAACAAAATATTATTTGATGTTTTAAATTTGACGAATTTTAACATGTTTAGTGCCGTTATTTGCTAAATTTTAACTCTGAATTACACTCCTGATGAAGTAACCAATGCGTTATGAAATATAGAGTGGAATAAAGGAGTTTTATTTTTACTTGACAGACCGCTCACCCGTTAATGAAATTTTTACTTATATATATATATATATATATATATATATATATATATAATTATAGAAAATTTCTTGACCATAGTAATATAAATTCACTAATATTTGGGTTATCGGTCTGTCTACATTAAATCTCATATGTTCTTCCTCAATATTTCGTCGAAATTTCTTTGTTCCTATCAAAAATCAATAAATAAAATCATCCCTCTTTTTTTATTTTCAAATTCCCAACTACTTATTTAAAACAAAATCATGAATCTTGTTAAAAACTCTACTTTTCACAATGTCATAATTTTTAAATATTTTTTGACATGTATATTTAACACATTTATATTACTTATTCTTAACATCTAAAACTCAATCCCTTTTTATAATTAAGATTTCATAACAATATATATACTCGTCGTATTTTTAGCATAACTTTACTGAGAAACTCGCCTTTTAATTCCGATAGCTGTTGCGGAGTATACATGCAGAACTCAAAACCGCAACAATCAATCATTCTGGAATTATTTAACCTTTATGTACGCCGTAAGTGATTTATGATCTTCTATTTTGCAAAGTTATTTGTAAGAGTATGGTTTTCAATCTTCATATATATATATATGAATACAGCGATTGACTATTAGATCAATCTATTATAACCTGATCACAATTTTTATCTATTATATGTATAGATATAGATATATATATATATATATATATATATATATATATATATATATATATATATATATATATATGTGTGTTTGTGTCTGTGTGTGTGTGTGTGTGTGTGTCTGTGTGTGAGTTTGTATTTCTTGGTTTCCTAAAATACCATTGACTTTATTTTCGCAGCTGGATATTAAATACCAATGTAAAAACGTAAAGCAAATAATAAATCTCCATTAAATTATTAAAAAAAAGGTTATTTACTATTAAGTTATCATTTATTTTCATCCTGAAATAAACACACAAATATATATATATATATGTCGGCTGGTAAAAATAGAATGTAAAGAATGCTAATATAGTTGATATATGATATAAGTATTGGGCGCCTTTTTGAATTATTAAATATTTATTATTAACGTAATCTAACAGCTGATTGTAAGTAGTATCCACAGTTAATAATAGATGTCGTTTTTTGAGCATGAATTGGATACAGAATCTTCTAATCTCCTATCTCAGGATCGTCGTGGATAAAAAACACTCTTTAAAGCTACGTAAAATACCATTAACAATATAAATAAATTAGATTTCGCTACGCATGAATAAATAAAAACACCACTTTAATAAATTACGTATTTAATATTTATTTGAATCAAGAAAACTATACAAGAATGATGAATAAACTCGGCTCAACGGTGAAATCGTATATTATGATATTTATGATAGTAACAGTGTATGATAATAATTGTGGTTATGTTAAACTAGTTGAAAATACAAAAGCGATTATTATTATAGGTAAGTACTATACGTGTAATTAACTACAAAGATTCTTTATTTTTAGACATCTAAATGATTATTAAAGTTAAATCAAGATATTATTTTGTAAATTTTGATATTAGTAATATAAAAAGAATTTGATTTACTTTGAAAGGTAATAAAAGACCTGTGTTTCGTAGGATGGGCAGCCAACTGGAAAATAGACTTCTACGACTCAAATCCTGGTGTGCATCAAGGTATGATAAAGGATATATTCGGATGGATCAGGTGAATTTCTTTATATCGACTCCGGTGTTAGTTATTAGCAGAGAACGGATGCAATTTCCATAAAACGCAATCGGCAATTGGAATTGTGTATAACGTCGCTCAGTACATCCCGGCGTAATTCAATGAAGTATTTGTTTGACTTACTCGGCCACCTGGTCTCGCAACGCTAACAATGGACAACCCAGCTATTGTATTCGGTGAATATAGTGTTTTCAGTGGTGTCGTGTACGTAGATAAAATAAATAAGTTTATCGTATTTCGTAAGAGAAATAGCACGTACATTCCTTTTCTTTTCATTTAAGCAACATCTTCCAATTATTTTCAGGTAAGTGTGCATAAAATTTCGTTATTTAATTTCGTTTATTTGGATCTAGAATATTCTTACTTTTTCAGACAATGGAAGAGCGTCGAGAATGGCATCGTGAAACAATGGCGAGTTGGATTGAGGGCCATACTGATTGTATGTACATTGCCAGTGATTCCGAAATTTATTGTGAAGTGTGTGAAACGTTATTGAAAAATTGCAATAAATCAACAGTAAAACGTCACGTAGGATCGTTAAAGCACGAAAAAAAATTGAACCCGTTCGAATCTGACAATTTTAACGAAGAACTCTGTGAAACTTTTATGGCAGCTAATATTCCATTATTTAAATTGAACAATCCAATTTTGAAGACATTTCTGGAAAAATATACTGGTCGAAATGTTCCTGATGAATCAACTTTACGCAAATATTATGTTTCTAGGTGCTATACGAGAACAGTAGAACGCATTAGAAGATATCTTATAAATCAATACATATGGATAAGCGCCGACGAAACGGTGGATATGTTAGGACGCTGTGTGGTAAATGTTGTAGCTGGTGTACTACATCCAACTATTCCCTATAACTCATATGTAATAGCAACAAGTGTTATACATAGAGTTGATGCGGAAACAGTTGCTGAAACCATTAAGGAGAATATGCAAAAAATGCTTCATTCGGACGCCACGTACAAATAAAAAATACTTTTATTTGTCAGTGATAGTGCTGCATATATATTAAAAACAGGCAGACTATTGAAGTAAACATATCCTAATATGCTGCATATTACTTGTGTAGCACATGCTCTCCACAGAATCTGTGAATATATCAGAGACACTTTTCCGGAAGTTGATAGACTTGTATCAGCTTTTAAAAAAGTTTTCAGAAAAGCACCATTGAGAGTAGCTCTTTTCAGAGAAAAATTTCCATCTCTGTCACTGCCTCCCACTCCAGCAATAACTAGATGGGGAACATGGCTGGAAGCTACTAGTTATTATGCTGAGAATTTCGATAGTCTAAAACATTTCGTAACACTGCTGAAGGAGGATGCTAGAAGTATTGGTGAGTGCAAGGAGCTCACACAAATCCCAAATTAAAAAAATCAGTTGTACTTTCTTAACGAACATTTTGGAAAATTGCCAAAACTAATCACTTATTTTGAAAATCGAAATCTCAAATTAAATGACGGATTAACCACATTAGATGTGGCTGTTAATAATTTGAAAAGTATTCCAAGTGACTTCGGATGTGGCCTTCGGCAAAAGTTTGAAGCAATTCTTAATAGAAATCCAGATTTAATTACATTGCAGCAATTATGTATGGAGACAATTCCACAAAATCTAACGGCTATATATGAAGAAATAAAAGAATATTTCCAGTATGCACCTATAACCAGTTGCGATGTAGAAAGGACGTTTTCTATTTATAAGGATGTACTTAATTCAAAGAGAACAAAATTGACAGAAGAAAACCTTGAGAAACTCAACAAAGTTACAACAATGAGTACTTACTTAACAGTAAGTAACAGAGTTTTACTTACTCAACAAAGAAACGAAACAAAGTTAATACATATCTTATAATATCTAATATGTATTAACTTTGTGACAAGAACATGTGTTTGTGCGATTACTTCTTTTGTTCGTCAATATTGCACATGTGGCTTTCTTTTAGATGTGTTTGTCCTGCTTTTAAAATGTAATTTCGAAATAACTATGTACGTTCGTTGATATTAGTTGTATTAATTTAGAATATTACAAACATATGAATATTAAGACAAAGTAATTTCTCCAAAAAAAAACAAGTTCACATTTTGATCCCCTGAGGAAGCATACGAATCCGATGCGAAATATTGGGATAAAAAAATAAAGAACTCACTTAAGTAATAGAGTTTAATTTTGCTGGATTCTCCCAAAAAACGATTATCCTTTCCATACATGTTCTAATGGCAAAGACTAATTTTATATATATATATATATATATATATATATATATATATATATATATATATATATATATATATATTGGAAGTTCTTATTTTCTTGGCCGTAATTGTAATATTGCTATGTTGCTTTTTCATAATTTCAGCAAAGCAAGAAATATACTAGAAAGCATTCACTTACAAAAACATACAAATTCAATTAATAACCGAACAGATTTACATAACTTGTCAGCAATACACCTAATCATTATATAAATATCCCCCGTATAATAACATAATAACAATATAAACATTACAAAAGTAAAATAAAAATCACTTATCCGAGAACAGTAACCCCCGCCAACCGCGCAAAGTGTTGACAAAGCTAAGATTCTTACTACCCGTCAAAATAAACACATGGCCGAAAATAGTCTACCTGCCAAAAAAAAATTTAGTTTTATTTAGAAATGTATAGCAAATACGTCGCAATATATTAACACCATAAAAAATTCATCTCTTACCTTTTTTAATATTAAAATAAATTTTACAGTTTTTGAAAAAGATACTATATATAGTATTGAAACGTCAAATAAAATATTGTTTTAATTACCCGGCCGCTATCCCCAAAAAATATTAATTTTATCTCGTATATATACATATACAGACCGTCCCGTAAAAAACGCCAACATTCATAATTCCGTTATTTATTGTCCGGTTTTATTTAAACAAAAAGTAAATTTAATAGCATCAAAAACACTATAAGATAGCAGTGTTTTATTTGTTTTCAATTGTTTTCATTAATGTCAAACGACAGTCAAGTTTTTTATTTTAAATGGCAACATATATATTTTTGGCTATATTCGGATTGGTTTTTTTTTTTCTGAATTCAACGATGTATAACATGTTTATTTTTGATAAACGTTTATTGCAAAAAAAAAACTTTATAAATTTCATCTTTGTCTTCCATTATTTATAAATATTCGAATGTGCCATAAAACATTTGAAATGTAAGTATTATAAATATTATTATAAGAAACAAAACACTTTACAATAAATGTTGAAATTGCCCGCCACCTTGTTCAACACATATCGCACATCTCCTAATTACTCCAAAGGTCGCATTTAAAAGACAAGCGGCAGGTACTTCTTGACAAGTGTTAATAATTCTTTGTCTTAAAATGTCAACATTTTCTGGAGTTGTTAAATAAACTCGATCTTGTAGATAAGCCCACAACCAAAAATCGAGGGGCGTAAGATCCGGTGAACGCGCAGGCCACTCGATAGGACCGGATGTTCCTATCCACCTATTTGCAAATTGGGTGTGCAACTAATCAGTATTTACTCTGGCGTTGTGCGCGGGAGCCCCATCTTGTTGAAAAAATATTCTATTTAAATTTGCCAAAGGTAATTCATCTAAAAAGTTTTGGAGATTTTCGTGTAATAAAGTGTAGTATTTTTCTTGATTTAAGCAACCATCTATGAAAAATGGCCCAATTAATTGATCACCTAAAATGCCACACCAAACATTTACGTTGAAACGTCTTTGAAAATTATTTTCAATTACAAATCTCGGATTGTCTGCACTCCACTGTCGATGTATGTTTCTATTAAAAATACCGTTGTTGCTAAAAGTGCATTCATCAGACCAAATTATCCTTCTGTAAAAATTCGGGTCTTGTTCTAATGCATTTAAATAAAAACGACAAAACTGGATTCTTCGGCCAGGATCAATATTGTTCTAATGCATGAACTTTTCGAGCTATGTACGGTTTAAGTTTGTGTTTTCTTAAAATACCATGAATTGTAGTTTTTGATACCCCAATATTATGCGCAATTTCGCAAATCGAAGTTCGTGAATTTTGCTGTACTGCAAGAAGAACATCTAATTCCTTATCTTCGGAGAATTTCCGTTTTTGTGTTTTTGGTTTGGTAAGTGATCCATAATTTCTTAAATTCTTTTCAATTCTCTGAAATATTTTCGAACCTGGAACTTCTCTGTCCGGAAAACGAGCACTGTACCGACGAACTGCTTGAAGGCGATTTTTATTACATTCAAAGAACACTTGTAACATGTCCGTTAATTCATTGTTATTCATTTTTAACGAAAATACGCTTTTTGTTGCGGCAAAACGTTCAAACAGGATAATACAGAAAACTTAATAAAGTCAAACTGACACTTAAGGCACATTGACATAATGCTAGTGGACTGGGCCAAGTCTACTATAATGAAAGATGAAATTTATAAAGTTTTTTTTAAATTTTTTATTATTAGGAGATGTGCGATATGTGTTAAACAAGGTGGCGGGCAATTTCAACATTTATTGTAAAGTGTTTTGTTTCTTATAATAATATTTATAATACTTACATTTCAAATGTTTCATGACTAAAGACGGCAGACTATGTGCCAGACAGACAAGAATCATTTCACCATGTGTACTAAATATTGTTTTGGATACTATAATATAAATATGTTTTGAAGGTGCATCTCTTATTGCCAATAATACCACTTTTTCTTTAGAATAAATGTTTCGTTCATTGTTAGAAATATAAAATAATGTTTTTTTTTTATTTTGATTTAGAACAGCAAAATATATGTTCAAATTCTGTTACCTCTTTGATAAATGCATGTATGGAAATATTTAGGGAACTAAATGTAAACTATAACTACTAAATATATGTTTTTCTGCTCCGATATGTAAACAAAGCGAGAGAATGAAAAATAATATTTAGTACAGATGGTGAAATGATTCTTGTCACCATGCACCGGGCACATAGTCTGCCGTCTTTATTCATGACACATTCGAATATTTATAAATAATGGAAGACAAAGATGAAATTTATAAAGTTTCTTTTTTGCAATAAACGTTTATCAAAAATAAACATGTTATACATGGTTGAATTCAGAAAAAAAAATACAATCCGAATATAGCCAAAAATTTATATGTTGCCATTTAAAATAAAAAACTTGCCTGTCGGTTGACATTAATGAAAACAATTGAAAACAAATAAAACACTGCTATCTTATAGTGTTTTTGATGCTATTAAATTTACTTTTTGTTTAAATAAAACCGGACAATAAATAACGGAATTATGAATGTTGGCGTTTTTTACGGGTAGTAAATTCAATTTGTTGGCGACTTAAGGTCTGGTTTTACTTCAAAATATATATATATATTTAAAACAACCCTACATGTTTCGGCAAATGATGCCTTTATCAAGGAATATAAAATATAGTTGCTATGGATAAAATTACTCAAAGATACATTCCAATTGAATAATAATAAATCATGCCTTAGTATTCTAAAATAGATAGACAACAAAAACAGGGAAACGCAAGACATGAGTTATTATTATGTATGCGCCCGTGGAGAGTCTTAAAATGTTAAAGCATTCGCCTTAAACGAGAAGGAAAACCACGAAAACCTACTTGGACAACCAGACAGGAATCAAAACACGGAACTGTCAGCATGATAAGCAAATGTATAGATAATTAAATAACTTAAGATATATAATTATATAACAGCAACATATATTATGATGGTAAACTGAAATAATTATCTTTATATATATATATATATATATATATATATGAACTTCATGTGTATGAGAATTAATAATTATTAAATCTCATTTTACATGCGATTGTCGCTATAATTTGTTGCATTTAATTCTACAATTCGGCAAATCACTTTTGCCCTAGATTGTAGACGCAACAAGCCGCGACATCAACTGTACAAGTTGTCAGTACAAATGAAAAATTTTGTGAAAAACTTATCTGCGCGGAATATGCATATATCGATATTTCACTGTTTTTTACAGATCATCAGTGCACCTTACCGAAGACAGACATGATATTCACTTCTATACTACGTGTATATATACGAACTGTAATGAACTTCATGTGTATGAGATTTAATAATTATTAAATCTCATTTTACATGCGATTGTCGCTATAATTTGTTGCATTTAATTCTACAATTCGGCAAATCACTTTTGCCCTAGATTGTAGACGCAACAAGCCGCGACATCAACTGTACAAGTTGTCAGTACAAATGAAAAATTTTGTGAAAAACTTATCTGCGCGGATTATATTAATTCTCATACACATGAAGTTCATTACAGTTCGTATATATACACGTAGTATAGAAGTGAATATCATGTCTGTCTTCGGTAAGGTGCACTGATGATCTGTAAAAAACAGTGAAATATCGATATATGCACATTCCGCGCAGATAAGTTTTTCACAAAAAAAAAAAAAAAAAAAAATTTTTCATTTGTACTGACAACTTGTACAGTTGATGTCGCGGCTTGTTGCGTCTACAATCTAGGGCAAAAGTGATTTGCCGAATTGTAGAATTAAATGCAACAAATTATAGCGACAATCGCATGTAAAATGAGATTTAATAATTATTAATTCTCATACACATGAAGTTCATTACAGTTCGTATATATACACGTAGTATAGAAGTGAATATCATGTCTGTCTTCGGTAAGGTGCACTGATGATCTGTAAAAAACAGTGAAATATCGATATATGCACATTCCGCGCAGATAAGTTTTTCACAAAATTTTTCATTTGTACTGACAACTTGTACAGTTGATGTCGCGGCTTGTTGCGTCTACAATCTAGGGCAAAAGTGATTTGCCGAATTGTAGAATTAAATGCAACAAATTATAGCGACAATCGCATGTAAAATGAGATTTAATAATTATTAATTCTCATACACATGAAGTTCATTACAGTTCGTATATATACACGTAGTATAGAAGTGAATATCATGTCTGTCTTCGGTAAGGTGCACTGATGATCTGTAAAAAACAGTGAAATATCGATATATGCACATTCCGCGCAGATAAGTTTTTCACAAAATTTTTCATTTGTACTGACAACTTGTACAGTTGATGTCGCGGCTTGTTGCGTCTACAATCTAGGGCAAAAGTGATTTGCCGAATTGTAGAATTAAATGCAACAAATTATAGCGACAATCGCATGTAAAATGAGATTTAATAATTATTAATTCTCATACACATGAAGTTCATTACAGTTCGTATATATACACGTAGTATAGAAGTGAATATCATGTCTGTCTTCGGTAAGGTGCACTGATGATCTGTAAAAAACAGTGAAATATCGATATATGCACATTCCGCGCAGATAAGTTTTTCACAAAATTTTTCATATATATATATATATATATATATATATATATATATATATATATATATATATACCAGGTGTCCTTCAAATAAAAGGACAACGTATGAAAATGGAAAGATGTAATTCTATAGAATATAAATCCAAATATTTTCCCAAAATTCCATCTCATAAGCAAGAAAAAAAATTACAAAAATATTTAAAAAATTTTTGTCACGATCTGATTTAAAAAATAAAGGCACAAAATTACATCTCAAATTTTACTTAACGGTCGGTTGGATTTAAATAACTCACCTTTGCTAAATTTAGTAATTTAAAGCAAGCATTTAAACGATAATAAAAATGCACATTTTATTTGTAAACTTGTTTAGTATCCAATGGTATAACAAGTAAGGGTAACCAGATGGGCCACACATTATTTGTGTAAATTTTCACATTTTAAAGACATTGTAAAATAATATTAACCTTTTGTATATATGTATACGAATTTGAACTATTAGTTTTACTTCTGTTTTAATAATTCTTTTATTTTTGTTACATATTTATATTTAAATCGGTTTAATTGCATAATGAAGATTTTTGTTTCTAAAAAATAACACAAAAAAGAAATTTCAACTGGATATTTTTTAATATTGTGTGGACAATCGATACCCTACCACGTATACAACCAAGTATACATCAGAGTACTTCAGGTTTCAGTAATTCATCTAAGGTACAAATTTTATAATTCGCTTTAACCTACAAAATAATGTTAAAATTATTTCTTATTTTGTATTGATCCTGATAAATAACACACAGAAAATAACATAACGTAGAAAGAAATGTGACCTATAGTGCATACATTATCAAAGAAAATTTTCATCAAGGAAACAGAACGTTTTAAATGTATAGATCCACTTCATAAAAGATTATGTTACTATGTATATTGCGAACCGCCCTAGCCCTAGTAGCCTTCCTGCAACAATCAATTACTGAACAACCCGGTCAGGGTTTTCTACCACTATAATCTGATCGATTATAGTGATAGAAATGTATAAAATAAGTCTGATAAAGTTTACAAGTACACGTAACAGAGCCCATTGACGCTAACTGTTCTTTGATCAATACAGGGAATATTCGCCCACAACAGTCGAGAAAGGCCAAGTGTAGTCGTGTAAAACTGAGCTATTATTAATTCTGGTTCGCGAATGTTTATAATAGCAACACGAATATAAAAAAAACGTTAACGTTTTCAATTTGATATTGCAAATGCCGCAGTGGTTATATTAAAAAAAGTAAATTAATATAAAGTTTAAAAATAATTCCATTTTAACCGGAAAGTTCACTCAATTTAATATACAGAGTTAGTTAAAAGTATGTAGACGGCGATTTATTGTCGTTAATATTCATTTTAGGGATTTATGTTCAATATAAAAGTTTGTTAGGATATTTTGATCTACATTTGAGATTATTTGAATTTTTTTTTTCTTCAATTGTTTTTTAGTTACGCCTGTCCGCGCATTTTTTTAAATGGGAACTAGTAAATTTTACTCTACCATTCGATAGAGAATTTTTTTCTCTTTACAAAAATATTTTTGTTTTTTTAAAATTCATTTTAATAACTTTTTTACAAGAAAAATAAAACAAATTAATAACAAAGTAAATTAAAGTAAGTGTTCAAATTGTCGTCCATTAGTAATTTGACAATGACCCAATCGATTTACAAAACTCCGAACAGAGTTCTGTAAAAAATCTCGGGGAATTTCTTGTATCGTTCTGGTAATTCGGATTTATAAATCTTCGACGTTATCGGGCTTATTGTAAACTTTGTTTTTTACGTATCCCCACAGAAAAAAAATCTAAAGGACTTAAATCTGGCGAACGGGCTGGCCATTCAATGGTTCCTCGTCTTCCAATCCATCTGTTGGGAAAAACGTTGTCCAGATATTGACGAACATTTACACCATAATGTGGTGGAGCGCCATCTTGCTGGAACCAGATATGTACTGTCATTGGGCAGGTGTTCATTGTTTTCATGAGGATAGAGCGTAGCACTAGCAGGTATTATTTCATTTTGCAATAACTGCAAATACAGAGCCGAAGTTAAATTGCCATTGATGAAAAAGGGACCGATAATATGACCGCCTAGAATGCCAACCCAAACATTAACCTTTTGGGGGTACTGCATATGGTGCTCCAAAAACCAAGAGGGATTTTCCGATGACCAGTATCTGCAGTTATGTCTGTTTACTTCACCGGTAAAGCAAAAAGTAGCTTCGTCAGAGAAAAGAATATTGTTGACAAAATTTTCATTATTATTTAATATTTAACATTTCTTCAGAAAATTGTAACCGGCTTTTTCTTATAAAAAAGTTATTAAAATGAATTTTAAAAAAACAAAAATATTTTTGTAAACAGAAAAAAATTCTCTCTCGAATGGTAGAGTAAAATTTACTAGTTCCCATTTGAAAAAAACTGCGCGGACAGGCGTAACTAAAAAACAATTGTAGAAAAAAAAAATTCAAATATTCTCAAATGTAGATCAAAATATCCTAACAAACTTTTATAGTGAACATAATTCCCTAAAATGAATATTAACGACAATAAATCGCCGTCTCCATACTTTTAACTAACCCTGTATATTCTTTTCCACTTGTAATCCATACCGATTTAATTTTCTTTTTTACTTTAATATGATTTAACTCAAACTTATGCCTTAATACCTTTCCTAGTAGCGTTTGGTTTTCTAAGCATGACATTCCATGAGAAACTTTATTACCCATTTCGACATAGATTTCTTTTCGTAGGGCAATAAATAATGCCATAATAACAAAAAATAAAAAAAGAAATAGTTTGCTTTGTTAATGTGAGCGAGTAAAATACAAAATATTATTTAAATGTCAATTCGTAAGGTAATACAGTCTAGCTCTCTATGCTCTATGCTCTCTAACCTTCCTCCAACTACCATTGTTGATGTTGACATTGATGACGTCGCTATATGCGCTGGAAAATTGAAGAATTCGACTATTGCTGGTCCGGAAATATCCCAAGCTTCCTAGTCAGGGATTTTGCTCACATCTTTTCTCCGCCTTTATCGAGAACTAGCGGATACCCGGCGTGTGCTACTACGCTAAAAAAAATGAAATACGTGTGTTTGAAAAAAAGAAAATTTTGTTTATATATTAACTTTTTTATCTTAATGCTAGCGGATAAACAATATTTTTAGTTTTTTCGGTAGGTGTGTAAACATAAAGATTTTTTGGCGTTCCAACTCTAGAGCAAGCCGTGCTAGAGTTGGCCGTGCGAAAAACAGGAATTTTCTAAGTTCAAACCAGCAACACTTAGCGATTGGCCTTGAACCTTGTTGATGGTTATGGCGAAAGCAAGACGCACTGGAAACTCTAAACGCTTGAAATCGAAGGGTAAATCGGTTGAAATCATTGGAATTCGTGGTATCAGCACATCTTCTCCTTTACATTTGCCGCTGATAATTGTGGCTTCGATTAAATTTGAAGATAGTTTTTTAACAGCAAGTCTTGTTCCGTTGCACAATTTCGGTGGATCTAAATTGCGAATCAGCATCAATGGTGAACCAACTTTTAAAGTTAAGATGTGTGGTGGCATTCCAGAAGGTTCCAAAGAGTTAAGAAGCCTTAAGAGCCTTCAAACTTTGTATGAGATCTGCCACGCCCACTTGTCCAATCACGCCCATTTTCACTTCGACTACTAATATTAATAATTTATGGACTCCTACAAAGTTTGAAGGCTCTAACTATTATATAACTCTAGATATTTGATATTAAATATTTATTTTGTATGAGAACAGCCACGCCCACTTGTCCGATCCCATCCATTTTTGTCCTGATTACTCACATTAGTAACATATGTACTATTGCAATGTTTCAAAACTCTTGCTATCACAATACTCGAGATATATGATGTTATTCAATTTATGTGGGAGGGGCCACGCCCACTTGAAATATCAAAAAGATATATAGCCGTAAACCTAATCTTGACTATTACCTTTCTAATGAAACCGGTTTGGATCACATCGGTTGGATAGTTTCAGAGTCTATAAAGGACAAACAAACATTTTTTGTATTTTATATATATATATATATATATATATATATATATATATTTATATATATATATATATATATATATATATATATATATAGATTATTAACCTGGCTTTGCGTAATTGTAAGTTTCCAAATGTATGGAAGATTGCTAGAATTTGTACTGTCTTTAAAAAAGGAGATGCTGCCAACGTCCTTAATTACAGACCTATAGCCATCCTAAGTAATTTTTCTAAACTTTTTGAACATCTGCTGCACAATATTATAATGAAGAACTTTAGAGTATGTATATATTTCGCCGTCTAAACATGGATTTATGACTGGTCGTTCTACTACAACAAATCTTTCTATTATTACACAGGAAATAGCTGAAGAGCTCGATGGGGGCGGTCAACTTGATATAACATATACTGATTTTACACGAGCTTTTGATGCCATTGTCCATGTGATATTGCTGCCGAAATTAAGTGCATTTAGTCTGCCTAATGCTTTGATTGGGTTACTTCATAAGTTATCTTCAGGATAGGCACAATTACGTGTATCACAATGGTTTTAGATCAGAGCCTTACACTTCCACCTCTGGTGTGCCGCAGGGCTCACTTAAGACCACTGCTTTTCATTATGTTTATCAATGACCTACTAACTTCCATACCTTGCGCAGTTTTGGCCTATGCAGATGACCTTAAGATTTATCGTACCATATTAAATGAACTAGACATAACTTTTCTGGTGCATGAAAAACAAGTTCAATCTGAATATTGGCAAATGCAGTTCTGTATTTTACACGAGGAAACATAATGCTTTGACGACTACTTATTTCATCCATGGGAAACCTGTTGCGCGTTCCAATAGTGTCTTGGATATCACGTTTGATAACCACTTGAATGTTTCGCAGCATCTGGTTAACGTTACCTCAGCTGCCAAGTCACTTGGCTTTATTATACGTGTCACCAGGGATTTTGATGACCCCAGAACATTAACAACTTTGTATTACGCATATGTGCGCTCTAAGCTTGAATATGGATCGGTTGTGTGGTATCCTTATTATACAATTCAAAATCAGATGGTTGAGAAAGTGCAGAGATTTTTAAAGTTCATGTCTTTCAAATTGGTTGGAGCTTTTCCCGAGCGTAATATTGACTACAATCTTCTCTTGCACCGACACAACATGGAATCGTTGTGTGCGCATAGAGAACAAATGAGTGTTTCATTTTTAAGGTAAATTATCAGCAACAAGATTAATTCGCCCCGCTTGCTTTCTCGAGTTAGTTTTCATTTGGCGCGTCTTTCGTCAAGAAACGTTCCCACATTCTCTATGCCTAGTACTAAAGGTAATATCATGATGAAAGCGTCATCCTTTATTGAATGCCGATAAACTATATGAGGACATATTCTTTTTAACGAGTAATTTGTGAAATACTTGCCTATTATATGAAATGTTTTTGTTTTCTATTTATAAGCACACAGATGTACTTTTTTTTTCTTCATGTGTATTACTTTCGATTTCATTTTAGTTGCCCTGGAATTGGACAAATCTGTTAGGTACAAATATAGAATACATTTATAAATTTGCATACTTCATTATTGAAGCACGGGAATTAAAAAAAAAATACGAAAAATAAGAAATAGAGATAGAAATCTGAACGATGCCGAAGAAAATGATGAAGTAAATATTTTTGCGTATTTTAGAGGAAACCCGCTTCTTCAACTCGAATTGCTGTACGAGAACTTGGCATCACCAGGTATAAAATCATGAAAGTACTTAAGATGCACAAAATGAAACCCTTTAAAATTCGTTTAGGCAACATTTACAACCGCTCGATCTGCAAAAACGAATGAATTTTGCAATTGGTTATTACATATGGGAAGACAATACTTGTCACACATTTGGAATGGTGTGTTTAATAAACATAATAATTAGTTTTGGGATTATGTAAATCCTCGTAGGATACAGCAAACTCGATGTCAAAGATGTTTTTCTACAAATGTCTGGATAAATGTGATAGGGGATCAGTTATTAACACCCTATTTTTATAACGGCACACTTAATCAAAACTTTCTTGAAAGTGAATTTCAAGAAAATTTAGACCATCTGCCTTTAGCTATCCGGAGACAAATCTGGTTCCAACATGACGGCCCACCACTGCATAACGCGCAATTAGTAACAAATTTTCTACAATTAGAATTTGAAAATAGGTGAAATAAAGGGCCACATTTATGGCCTCCTAGATCGCCTGACCTTTCAATATTAGATTTTTTGTCTGGGGATTTATCAAAAATAAGATCTATTGCACTTTATCGAATACTAGAAGAACTCTAAAATAAAATGCAATTGGCAGCACAGGAAATTACGCAAATCAATTCCATTTTCGCGAAGTGATGTGAATGAAATAAATACTTTCTACACATACGACGCTAATTATTCGAATTTTTTTATTGAAATTTTTTACTACATAAGGGAGCATTTTTTTCAGTAAAAAATTCGAATAATTAGCGTCGTATATGTAGAAAGCATTTATTTCATTCACATCACTTCGCGAGAATGCAATTGATTTGCACAAATTTGCCAACTACGGACACAATATAATATCTGTTCTTAATGCAATTTATGGCTTTTCCAGACGATTTGAACTTCAGTCCCTTAATAGCTCAAAGGTTAAGGGCGTGGTTCGGCAAACCAAAGGACGTAGGTTCGAATCCTGCATAAGGGCGAATTTTTTTTTCAGTAAAAAATTTAAACAATTAGCGTCGTATATGTAGAAAGCATTTATTTCATTTACATCGAATTTGTTAAAAAGATTCCAATTTAATTTATTACGCCGAGCTATTATGGTGTATATAACCAAAAATGATGGACATTTTGAACAATTTCTTCAATAGTATTTTTGCTTTATCGTGTTATTGTTTTTCAATTGTTCTTTAACCAATACATATATGAAGGGTATATATGCAAAATGCGACATGACCTTTTAAACGAATTTTAAGAAAACTGCAAACAATTGTCACAAGCGTCTTTATAGTGATAGCCCGGTTTTCTTTTTATTAATTGAATTGGCTACAGTTTTTCTTTAAGTAACACTATGCCTTTTAAAATGATTGTTGAAACAAAGCCAAAATTTAAAAAAAATAGATTGACATGTCCAGTTTTGCATTTAAATGGTGGACTTGTCGACATTTGAATCTAAAAATATACAAAAACAAGTACTAAGAGACAATAATAATTTTAATTTGAAGTCATGTTTATTGAACATAATAATAGAACACACTCTGGACATGAATAAAATATAATTTGGAGTTAAGTGTCCACTGAACATAATTCAAATTCTAAAGGCAAAACAAACAGACTCATTAAACTTAAAGTAATAGTATCACAAAAACAATACACAATAATAATTAGAATAATAAAGTTAAGCTTTAATTGCAAACTGCTCCTGCTACATCTTCCGGTTCTGAATTTTCGTCGATGGCAGCATCAACGATTTCTTTATTACGTTCAAAAAGTTGAACAAGATACTGCAATGCTGGATTAACTCTGTAATTCTCGCCATAATGGTTAAGCAATAAACTTTCAATACTTTTTATCTTATCTGGTTTAGGTGGTACCTACATATAGTTCTTTTGGCTTCATGCCTATAATTTTTAGGCCTCTCTTACAAACTCCCTTAGCATGCCCCATGTCACTTCTATACAAGGTTTCACCTCTTATTAAAACAGTATCCTTGCTCCTTTGAAAAATAAATCGTTTGCAAGGTTTAAATTGGAAGTGCCAGTTGGTAGACTTTCAAGGATTCTTTGAGTTTCTTTTTTCCAGTCAAAAGCTTTAAAGTCTTGTCCCATCTTTAAAACTTTTGCCCGAGATTGTATGATGTTTATGTAACCTTCTGGGTTTAGTATTTCAGATTGTTTTCTCACAGCTTTTTCTATATTGCCGAACACTCTGTCGGGTGGTAGAAACGAATGACCTACCACAGGAAAAATAACTTCGCAATGCTTAATATGAGGTGGAGCAGAACAATACAGCCAGTTGCAAAGCATTCCCATAAATGTGGAGTTCTTGTTCTGCCCACCGCACCCATCACAAAATAGACGAACTGTCGTTATGTTTTCAGAATATTCAAAATTTGATAAAACGTGATAAACTCCAGAGGCAATCTCATTCGAACTATTCGGTCTGTCCGCTTCTGTCCAAACAAAACTCCAAACATTGTTATCGGAAAGCTTTGATTTTGAATTTCCAGCTACTACACTGAAATTATAGAAATTAATCTGCATAGAAAAATACGCTTGTTGATCTGGCAATTTAGGCAACGGCATATTCTTTTCACAGTCAAAAGAGAAATTGGCAATGTGAGGTTCATCTTTTTTCAACAGGTCATAGAATCTTTTAGCCTGGAGTTTATATATCTTATGATTAGTTATTAATTCTGTTTTTGCAGTGGGATCGGTACAGTGCTTAATTTTTTCTTTAAACTGTAAGCATTTGGAACACTGATCTGTCTGGGGAGTCCCAAAACCCACATTAAAATGTCTGTTAAAATAAGTTCTGAAATAACAAAGCTTCACTTTCAGACTGTTTTCGGCCTGCTGATTATACATAAACCAAAGCTTCTTCACATTCAATTCACAGGGTAAATAAACTCGATGAGGAGTATCACTACGGCAGAAATGGCTTTCGGTACATTTGAGAGATTCAACAAATTTCTTTATGCTTTTTATCATTTTGATTTTTTACTCTATCTCCTCCTCGAGTTTCTGTGGGTGGCAATCCAGTTTGTCCAAATTTCTTTACTAACCGTATAACTCGGTCTTTTTTTATACCTAATACACCCAAAAATGCCTCTCGACAAACTGGAATTTTTAGTCCCTCTGTAGTTTTAATTGTATATGCAATGGAGATGGCGTAGGCCTTAGATTTTGCTCGGTGATTAACCCTAGGTCTCTTTCTTTTAGGGGGAGTTCCAGTGCAATATGTAAGAACGAATGTGTCTTGAGCGGCTTTGTCTTTCGTACGATAGAATAACTCGTGGAACTTTTTTACATCAGTTATGTTTAGATGTGAAGTACATTGATAAGGCTGGTATGGTTTTCCTTTATGGCCGCATCGAGGAAATATGGGCAAAGATTTAGGGGCATACCTTCAAATAATAAAATAGATTTATTGTAAATTACATAGATACATAACCCTACTGTTATGCTTACCTTGCACGTTTTGCTTTTGTTCGCTTCCAGTCTTCTGGGTTGCAATGTCTTTTCCTTGCTCGATTTTCTTTATCTTCCACTATTATTGAACATCCCGTTTCCATCTCGTAGTATTTGAAAATTCACTTCACTTTTATTAAACAACACCTGTTGCATTTATCTAATAGCAACCACAATCGGCCATGATATCAGCAAGATCACATGAGAATAATTCTTTATTTCTATTGGCTACTGTGGACGTGTCGGTCTTTGCAACTGAACCGAGTAGACAAATGTCGCACTTTGCATCTTATCAGATATTTCAACCTCTGAAATTTCTATTCATTTGTTGGATTTTGCAGCTAAATATATAGTAAAACCTTACAGAAACAGTCGACAAGTCTAATGATTTATATACCTCAATTTTCGTTCTTTTGTGATTGGTCGCGTTTTGCATATATACCCCTCATATCATACTTATGTGTTTCCTTTTGTTGTTAATATGATGGCGTTATTCATTGCCCAACGAAAAAAAAAATAAATTGTATTCAGAATTGAATAAACTAGCTAAATATCCAATAATATACAGGATGTTCAATTAAAAAAAAAATTAATTGGATCATCTTTTGTCTTTCGAGTGGTAGCACCCTATTTTACAGGATCGGAAAGAGGGCAAAAAATAGTATCGGATACGTTTTGATTTGTTTTAAATATGATACTCTCAACAAAAATATTGAGTGTACAATTAAATTAATTAACATTCTTTTCGCCGAACTGGAACAATTATGGTTGTGGATGCAGGTAGAGATATTTCAGCACTAAAAGGTGCATGGAGATGAAAATCTAGTGAAATTGGCACGCGTTATATCGAATCGAAATGTCGAGAAAATTATTTCAAAGTAATAAGTCTACAAATGCTATGCCGTTGTCGTTTACTTGTGCATTCTCTGCACCAGCAAATGGTTTAATTTCAACTAATTCATCGTCCTAATTTTTATTTAATTACAATTGTAATATGATTTTTAGCATATATGATACAAATAAATAGTATATTGTGTAACTAGTGATGAAAGTAACATTTTTTTAAGTGAGAGAACAGTATACCAAGCTAGGCGAAGCTGAGTTTGGTAATGTACGCGAGCCTAAAAAAATGATTTCAACGAGTTAAACGATATACATTCTCTACGACCTCACCTATGACAATATAACAAACTTAAAGAAGGTATGCAAACAAATACTTTATCTTCAATTAAAAATTACAAAACTATAGATCATATTTAAATTATTTATGATTTAAACATGGATACATAGAATATGTAGACCATAAGGTCGATGGCTTCAAATTTTCCCACAATTTTGCAAAATATGCAAGCAGCACAATTTCCGAATATGAATTTACGCTATTATCAGCCCTCTATTCAATGAATTTTACATAGACTCCTTCATACCTCTTTCTAGATTTTTTTCGTAATAAACCAGCATAGGCTTTCTCAGCTTGATTTGCTATTTCTGGTGGTGTGTTGGGAATATCTAAATCACTTTCTGAATCAGAAATCATGATAAAGCTACAAACAGCACAAACTGACGTGATTTAAAAATGACACGATATAGCAACAACAGGCAACTAGACGCAGGTGAAATTTAGTAGGTAATTTTCGTCACTAGGGACGAAAGTTAACGTTATAGGATTTTCTCGCACTAGTGACGGAAATCAAATTTTCGCTGCAGTATTTGGTGACGAAAAATGTCTTTTTATAAAGGGTCGTAGAAAAACTGAATTATCTAATGATTGATTGATATATATTAATAACGGTAATACCGACAGGTAACTTGTAAAATAAACTCATAATTACGGTGTTTTGATAAATTGATGTTTACAAATGAGTAACAAATAAAAAATGTAAGGCGATAGGGTATACTGGAATCTGTATCCTGATTTAACATGAAAAATACTCGCACTATCGAAAGGTCCACTCCCTTCGCAGTTTCAAAAATTATATTAAGCAATATTATTGATATGCTTTTCACTGTACATTAAGTATCTTTATTATCTTCATTTAAATAATTGACAGACTAGACTACTCAAGACGTGCCAACTTCTTGAGGTAACTGATATATATCTAATAACAGTTAACGTATTAAAACGTATGTGCGTACAGTCGCGATAAATTTTGAACTCCCAATGAATTACAATTCCCCACATTCGTGATTAAATTTTATAACTAGCAAGTGTATATATTCGATTAGAACTTATAAGCTGTCGTGACTGTACGTTAGATTAATTACGACTATTGCGTCTATTTTTTTAAAGTAATATCAATGAATAAACATTATAATCAGACAGAGTAGGTGTACAATAATCTTGCAAACGAACAGTAATTGATGCAAATAATTCCTTGTACTTGACAAATACAAGTGAGTATACACCTACTCTAATAAATAACATTCTCTAAATGTACCTACACGATCTTACTATTGCTATTATCTTGAAAAATTAATTTCGAATAAGCACTTGATTATTAAAATGAACATATTTGAATTAACGAGGAATCAACAACATATACATTATGTTAGAAAATACGCAGATGCATTTCTTTAAACAATAACAATGACACAGGAAGGTTGCAATTCCATCACACAGGTGGTAGCAGATCTAAGATCTCTTTAAACAAATATCCGTTTAATACTGAAGCTGACATTTGTCAAATTTTGGAAATTTCTTTGCTTTGTATTTGCCACACTGAGAATTATAGTTATTGTCAAATGGTGTTTAATATTTAGAGAACGGACACGCTTATCACATGACGCAAAGCCCAGTGCAGTAATGGCGAAAGGCTGTATGTATTTCTAAAATATTTAATTTTATTTATATAATTGGAAAACGAACGGGTGGTGATCTATAAAATTACGAAATACATATTTATTTGTTGAAAAATTGTATTTATAAAGTTTTTAATTTTATTTATATAATTGGAAAACATACGGGTGGTGATCTATCTATCTAAAATTACGAAATACATATTTATTAATAAATTTTATTTATATAATTGGAAAACAAACGGGTGGTGATCTATAAAATTACGAAATACGTATGTATTTGTTGAAAAGTTGTATTTTTAAAGTTTTTAATTTTATTTCTATAATTGGAACATTTTTATTTGTTCATTTTGTCGTTCAAGTTGAGTAAAGGAGTATTAATATTGACTAGCAATAGTTTCTCAAGGTTTTCTTCTGTCAATTTTGTTCTCTTTGAATTAAGTACATCCTTATAAATAGAAAACGTCCTTTCTACATCGCAACTGGTTATAGGTGCATACTGGAAATATTCTTTTATTTCTTCATATTTAGCCGTTAGATTTTGTGGAATTGTCTCGATACATAATTGCTGCAATATAATTAATTCTGGATTTCTATTAAGAATTGCTTCAAGCTTTTGCCGAAGGCCACATCCGAAGTCACTTGAAATACTTTTCAAATTATTAACAGCCACATCTAATGTGGTTAATCCGTCATTTAATTTGAGATTTCGATTTTCAAAATAAGTGATTAGTTTTGGCAATTTTCCAAAGTGTTCGTGAAGAAAGTACAACTGATTTTTTAAATTTGGGATTTGTGTGAGCTCCTTGCACTCACCAATACTTCTAGCATCCTCCTTTAGCAGTGTTACGAAATGTTTTAGACTATCGAAATTCTCAGCATAATAACTAGTAGCTTCCAGCCATGTTCCCCATCTAGTTATTACTGGAGTGGGAGGCAGTGACAGACATGGAAATTTTTCCCTGAAAAGAGCTACTCTCAATGGTGCTTTTCTGAAAACTTTTTTAAAAGCTGATACAAGTCTATCAACTTCCGGAAAAGTGTCTCTGATATATTCACAGATTCTGTGAAGAGCATGTGCTACACAAGTAATATGCAGCATATTAGGATATGTTTTCTTCAATAGTCTGCCTGTTTTTAACATATACGCAGCACTATCACTGACAAATAAAAGTATTTTTTCTTTGTACGTGGCGTCCGAATGAAGCATTTTTTGCATATTCTCCTTAATGGTTTCAGCAACTGTTTCCGCATCAACTCTATTTATAACACTTGTTGCTATTACATATGAGTTATAGGGAATAGTTGGATGTAGTACACCAGCCACAACATTTACCACACAGCGTCCTAACATATCCACCGTTTCGTCGGCGCTTATCCATATGTATTGATTTAAAAGATGGCTTCTAACGCATTCTACTGTTCTCGTATAGCACCCAGAAAGATAATATTTGCGTAAAGTTGATTCATCAGGAACATTTCGACCAGTATATTTTTGAAGAAATATTTTTAAAGTGGGATTGCTAAGTTTATTTAATGGAATATTAGCCGCCATAAAAGTTTTACAGAGTTCAGATGTGTTTGCGATCCTAAGTGACGAATTTTTGGCGATTTTTTACGGATTTTGTAATAAATTTCGGAATCACTGACGATGGACATACAATCAGTATGACCGTCAATCCAACTCGCCATTGTTTTACAATGCCATTCTCGACATTCTTCCATATCATGTCTGAAAAAGTAACTTAAACAATGCTCTAGATCTAAATAAATGAAAACTAAAAATGTGTGCGTAAGTTATTGAAACTGAACGAAATTCGATGCACACTCTTACGTCGAAATAATTGGTAGAAATAGATTCAATCAAACGATATTAAACAGGATCCATCACAAAAATTACGATGTAATTAACAGTTAAAACTATAAAAACAAGAAACTTACTCAAAGCACTTTATTTATCTTACGAAATATAAACTAATAAATAAAATACATTATAAAAACCCCGCTTCTATCTACGCTCATGAAAACACTTTAAAAAGCGCTATATTCTCGGAATACAATAGCTGCATTGTTGTCGCGGCGAGACCAGGTGTCCGAGTAAGTCAAACAAATACTTCATTGAATTACGCCGGGATGTACTGAGCGACGTTATACACAATTCCAATTGCCGATTGCGTTTTATGGAAATTGCGTCCGTTCTCTATTAATATTGCTTGCCATAGTCGTACGTGCCTGTTTTCCGTTAGCTTTTATATTCACATTTCTTGTTTGGAACGCAGCACAATCTATCCCATTTTCTTAAATAATTGTAATTGGCAAATATTGACATTGGTTATTGTGTTTGATTTTATCAATTTTTATATTTACGTCAAAAGTGATTAGCGCATAGGACGCTAATGTTAATTGTTACGGTCGAACTCAAGTGCAGAAATGCTAATTTAACCAAAATTTAACACAAACTGTCACTTCAGTATTGAACGGACACCCATTAGATCTGCTCATACAAAACACATAGACATCGCTTTAAATGACACGGCCCACATAGTTACAAGATGCTTTCATCCCACCCCATTGGAGAAGATATACCCTCCCACTAGCATCCCGTCACCTGATATAAGGCCACAGGCTGGTTTGGCGCAGGAGAGGAAGACACAAATGACAAACACAAGATGTCCTCTATGTATGCAACCAGACTCCGGCCAGATCGAGATTGAAATCCAGGAAATGTTTCCTAAAAAGAGAGGCGATAATGGAAAGCTTTACATCTGCATCACGTAGAACTATGGAAAAACAAAATGCCGAATAATCCAATTTTACTGAAAGAGGAACAAGTTCCCCTGGAGATAATCAGCCTTATACAATCTGGAGGACATTGAATATACTGCGGACCGGTGTTACTCGCTGTCACGTACACCTTAAAAGATGGAATTTTCAGGCGGAGAACGATCTGTGTGAATGCAAATCAACCAACGCTTATTGCCCTGGCCTTGGGGAGGGCTGTACAGTTGACTACCTGTACCTCGCAAATGACAAAGCTATAGCCGTGACTAAACATTGGTCGCCTATCTAGAGTATCGACGATGTTCAGACACGGAAATGAATGAATGAACTGTAACTATTATTCATTTAGCGTATAACATCTAAACACATCGGTACATACCAAAAATAATAGATATTTATGTATTAAGGGAATAAACGACAGTTTTAATCCCGAGACAGTAAGTAATTTTAAGCATTTTCTGTTGAGGGATTATAGACGTTTATTCCCGAATTACATACAAAACTTTTCTCCCGACCTTAAATGTAATAGTTTATTTCATTATTAGTTTGACAGTTGATTGATAGATTGATCTGATGTTATTCAATTAAGTTGGTTTGTCATGAAAATGTGCATAGTTTCTGGTTACTAAGGTAAAACGAGTTTGTTTGTGTCTATATATAAATATTGTAAACTCATCTAATGTTACTATTACGATTACAAAATAAAATTGATTGATATATTTAAATGCTTCGTCAATCTGACAGTTAAATTAATTCTGACTTAAATGAATGAACCAAAAGTCATTCACTACAGTATTCACTTTATTCCCTAGGGAAAATCGAATATTTTATTCCCTAGAGAATAAAGTAGTCTAATATATGTCAATTGTCAAATGTATAAGATGACACTTTATTCTCGGTCGGGAGAAAAAGTACATAACATAAATAAATTTATCACAAATATCTAAGGATTTAATATAATGCTTATTCTTGAATACATTTTCAATCGTATTCAAGAATTCCCTAAAGTCTCCTCCAAATCACCTCGGGGAACAATCCCCAACAATATGGCGTATGGTTTGACGCGTAGCTCTGTAGTCACATTCCAGGTCAGCATATCCCATCTACAGGTTGTCCGGACATCTTCCACAGTTTGAACGTGATTCTGTTCAAGGATGATCATTAAACGCCGGATTATATGCAGTTTGCATAAATTTGCATATTTGCATAATATGCATTTTGTATATTATTTGCATATTTTTAAGTATCCGAGTTTTATTTATTTACTAAATCAGATTTATTATAGGCTTTACTTGGATGTAACAAACAAAAATTAAACAGCTCTCTTTAAATTAAAAATAGCATTTTATTAAGCCTCTCCCCGTTACTTTTCCGATAAGCATCTCCAAGAATTTATTAATGCTCTTCCCATACATCCAGGCCGAGATAAAATTCCAGGAAAAGCTAATACCTTAAACTTAATAAATACAAAAATACATTTTACAAGAAAATTAGGAGTATATGTGTTTCTTTGCTATTCGGAGAAATTTATTCCCATATTCGAAAGTAATTTTATTTTAAACGCCATTTTACGTTGGCTTTTCCAAGTGTAAACTTGTGAGTTGTGATATATAATAGCAAAAATGCCGAAAATAGTGACTGTGTCTGGAAGGATTGCACCTTATTAAGAATTGCGTATGGATGGAGAAAAAGTGTTTTGCGTAGCATGCTGCAAGATTGTGAGTATAATTTTAAGTTTATTTCTTCTTATTAATTAATTAAGTTTTTAATTATTCCTTATCTTTTACTAACATTTATTTTATAAGAAAACAACCATGATGTGATATTTTTTTTTGCAGATTACAAGTGGGAGAAAGTTCCAAGTCGACCAACATATGAAAACTCCATCTCATGCTGCAATACTAACAAAGATGAAATTGGCGAAGAAGAGTCAGCAAACATTACCGCAATGTTTGCCATCAACTTCCAAAAAATCGGAACAAGAGCAATTTAATGAAGATTTGTGACAAATGTTTGTGTCGGCAGATATTCCACTACATAAATTAAACAATTTAAATGTCAAGTTTTTTTTGCAGATTACAAGTGGGAGAAAGTTCCAAGTCGACCAATATATGAAAACTCCATCTCATGCTGCAATACTAACAAAGATGAAATTGGCGAAGAAGAGTCAGCAAACATTACCGCAATGTTTGCCATCAACTTCCAAAAAATCGGAACAAGAGCAATTTAATGAAGATTTGTGACAAATGTTTGTGTCGGCAGATATTCCACTACATAAATTAAACAATTTAAATGTCAAGTTATTTTTGCAAACAGTTGGAAAAGGCAAAATAACAAGGTTTATACAAGAAGAACTTGCAACTTTTTTCTTACCGGAATCGATTCCAACAGAGTTTGTTTTTGACGGATACTGCACCATACATGGTGAAGGCAGCTTTCAACTTGAAGATCTTTTACCCTACCCAAATTTAATTCACACAACTTGTTTGGCGCACGGACTAAATCGTGTTGCAGAAGAAGTCAGAAACCATTATCCCTTAGTAAATACTTTAATTAGTAGTGTTAAGAAAGTATTTTTAAAGGCCCCATTACGAGTTCAGTTTTACAAACAACATCTACCCGGTGTTCCGCTTCCTCCGCAACCAGTAATCACACGATGGGAAACGTGATTGGAGGCTGCTATTTTTCTTGCAAATCATTATGAAGGAATAAAGACAATTATTATGGATCTTGATAGGGATGCACAATCTGTGAAAGACGCCCAAAAGGTGTATTCGAGTAAAGAAATACCTCAATAGTTGGCGTTTATTAAAGCCAATTACAGTTTTATTTCTACTTCTATATTGCAGTTGGAAAAACAATTTATGTCGTTAATCGAGAGCGTTGAAATAATAAACAAATTTGAAAAGTCATGTTTTGATGTTATAGGAGGAGTGGGACAGTCCGTGTATGAAAAATTTTTAAATGTAATAGCGAAAAATTAGGGTTTTAGAAAGCTAAAGGACATTGCTAAAATCTTGTAAATCGTCTTGTCATTCAGTAGAAAATATTAAGTTGACAATAGATGATATTTCTAATTTGAAATATGCTCCTATAACAAGCGTCGATGTAGAACGAACCTTTTCAATATATACGAGGGAAGATCAGTAAGTACCCATGTTTGAAGACAGGTGGCGCTGCTGAGGGAAGTTGGCATTACCATCTTGTACTACCATCTGTCAGACAACACCATAATAAATTTCAGACTGATTCATAGGTTAGTTTTTATTTGGCAGCCAGTTGTATCACACGTGTTTCGTGTTTCTCGATAAAGTGGAAAAAGAGCAATATCGATCCGTAATTCGCTTTTTATTTTTGGATGGAAAAACATGCGAAGAAATAAAAGCGAAGTTGGATGCTGTCTATGGGGACCCTTCACCATCTATGACAACCGTAAGATATTGGTTCAACGAATTTAAACGTGGTCGTACATCTGCTTTTGATGAGGAGCGCCCAGGCCGCCCGACAGACGTGGTTACTGAGGATATCGTTGAAAAGGTCCACGACATGATTCTCGCTGATCGCCGAACGAAAGTGCGCGAAGTAGCAGAGGCCGTAGGCGTGTCGTACGGAACGCAATTAATATTTTACATGATAAGATATCGGTGAGAAAGGTGTCGGCCCGATGGGTGCCGCGATTGCTTACGGTGGACAACAACCGAATACGGTTGTCAATGTCGAAGCAGTGTTTGGACCTCTTTAAGAGAAATTCGCAGGAGTTTTTGCGTCGAGTCGTCACCGTTGATGAAACCTGGATCCATTATTATACGCCAGAGTCCAAGCGACAGTCAAAACAATGGATTTTTCTGGGTGAATCTGCTCCGAAGAAGGCAAAGACGGTCCCATCGGCCGGAAAGGTCATGGCCACGATTTTTTGGGATTCCAACGGAATAATCCTCATGGACTTTTTGCAGAAAGGAAGAACGGTCACGGGGCAGTACTACAGTGAATTATTGGACCGATTAGATATAAAATTGAAGGAGACACGGCCCCATTTGGCTAAGAAAAAAGTGCTGTTTCACCACGATAATGCACCAGCACATTCATCCAGAATTGTGGCGGCAAAGTTGCATGAACTGCACTACGAATTGCTGCCGCACCCACCGTACTCGCCTGACTTGGCTCCCTGCGACTTCTTTCTGTTCCCCAACATGAAAACGTGGCTCGGGGGGAAAAGATTCAGCTAAAACGAGGAGGTTATCGTCGAGACAGAAGCGTATTTTGCAGAGTTTGACAAATCGTACTTTTTGGAGGGGCTAAAGAAATGGCAGAAACGTTGGGAATAGTGTATTGTACTAGAAGGTGATTACGTCTTCTTTCCTAACACGGGTATTTATTGATCCACCCTCGTAAATACATGTTTTCAGGCAAGGGTCACAATTTTTCTGTTGAAAACTTTGAGAAATATGTGATTGCAAATTGTTTTCATAGAAAGTGCATACTTAGGCTAAAACATCTGCATATTTATGCGCATATTTTCAGTTTTGAAATGATCATATTCTCACAAAAACTTCTCCTGTATCACATAGCATATTTCAACTATAGCACTTATGGTATTATAGATTCCGAATGGAGGATAGTACACTGCCTATTTTGTATTGGCCCAAAGTCCTTCAAAACATTCGTGAAAGTTAAATGAAATACTCCCAGAAACATAGAAAAAATGTTTTGAAAACTTAATTCTTTGAATACAGAAGTGTGGAGAATACTTCAAGAAAATGTAATACAACTTTCAGAAGAAAATATTGCGATTGACAACACTGGATTTAATATTAAAGTTAAATATTAGATTTAGTATTAAAGGGATGTTCTCCCCTTTTAATAGTATGAACAGGCAGTGACTTTTAAAAACATAACATTCTATTTAAACGAGAAAACTAGTGTATTCATAAAATTAATATGAGCCCAATCAAAAGTATAAATTTATCCTTGAACATACAACTAAGTAATATTATTATCTAAATTACGAGTGTGTAACATTATTGTAATAAATACCTACAAGTATCATACCATGTCACATCTTTATCATTTTATAATTGCAATATCTGGATTTTTTATCATTACGACACTGTTATTTATTTATAAACTAATAAATAAACGACGTTTAAGTTAATTATTGAGTTATGAAGGTGAGTGAACGTTCTAAATAGTATGAAATGAAAAGTGTACGGATTCAATTAAGGATATTATTATACAAAAGAGGTATTTGAACAATCTTTCTTAAAATTAATTGGATTAAATTAAGTTGTATATAAGAAGGATGTTGTAATTAACACATAATAAATTGGGGGCAAATAGTAGAAAAATGACTTTCATATTTAACAATTAAAATTCTTACTTAAAATGTAAAAATTAAATAGTTATTTATGCATCAAGGGGCGTTATGAGTGTTATATTGCTCCGAGGTCGACGTTAATTCAGCCCGCGGGCCTCTGGTCCGAGGGATGAATGTCGACCGAGGACAATATAATTCCCATAACGCCAGTGGTTGATACAAGATTTTATTTTACACGAAGAATTAATTTCCTAAACGGAAAATTTAAATAACAGTTTCGCGATTTCTGTCAACTGTCACGTCGTTGACAGTCGTTACGTATCATGTCTTCTGGCTCGTTAGTTTCTAAAAATGATTTCGTTCGAGTGCGCAGGATAGTTAAATTCGAAACCCATAACATCTATGAGGCATACCTCGCTGGTCTATAAATGGAGATTACCAGGAATCCCAAGATATTTTGGCGATTCATTGAACAGAGGAAGGGAAACTCAAGAATCCCTGCCTGTTTAAAACTTGGTGATTTTCACCTGACGGATCCAGATGAAATGGTCGAAGCCTTTGCGAATACTTTTTCAGATGTATCCAATCACGGGCAATTTCATTCTCGTCGACTCTCCAGAAATGTCTGAACAACTTTCACATCGGAACCTTTTCAGAGAGTGATACACTAACAGCCATTAACCACCTCAAGGCAGGCTATGCATCTGGTCATGATGGACTACCTAACTTTAAAATCAAGGACTGCGCTTCCATTCTCTGCCATTCTCTTTAATCTTGCTCTCCGCACATTTACGTTTTCGGAAGTTTGGAAGACAAGCAGAATAACACCTATATGTGAAAAAAGGTAGTAAAAATGATATTGTTAACTACAGACCAATTACTATTTTGTGCAGCTGCTCTAAAATCTTTGAGCACTTACCTTATGACAAACTATATAAATATATTCGATGTTTCCACACAGCAGCATGGTTTTATGTTTGATAGATCAACTTTAACTAATTTGACTGAAATTACTCAGTATATCAGTTCCTCTATTGACTCAAAAGATCAAGTCGATGTTGTTTATACCGATTTCGCGAAGGCCTTCGGCACTATTGACCATACCATATTATTGTCCAAACTAAGTTCATTTGGCTTTACTTCATCCTTAACAGACCTGATACGAGGGTGGTTTGACAATTAACTTGGTTCGCACACTAATAGAGGGCGCAAATGTAATCTGTATATGTTGTTATAAAGTGTCATTCCTATGAGTTAATATTCTCTGGTCGTAAGTCATTCTGACAGTAACTCGTTGTTTGACAGTTACTTAAACAGAAGTGTTTCGTGCAATAGCGAAAAATGGATAAAGTTGGAATTCGTGGTGTGATTTAATTCTTTTATCTGGAAGGGAAAACAGCGAAGAAGATTCATGAGAGAATTTCACCAACATTGGGTGACTCATGTCCTTCTTATGAGTGTGTTCGACTTTGAGCCCCGAAATCAGCTGTGACACCCGAAATCATCGATAAAGTCCATGATTTGATTTTAGCCGATAGACGAGTGAAAGTGCGCGAGTTAGCGGAAGCCACAGGCATCTCAACTAAGCGAGATCACTTCGTTTTGCATAAATAATTGCACATGCAAAAACTGTGCGCAAGATGGGTGCCGCGTTTACTCACTCAAGAGCAAAAGCGAATTCGCATACGAATATCTGCCGACAATTTGCAAGTATTTCAGAAGAATGTAGTTGAGTTTTTTCGCCGTTTCGTGACAATGGACGAAACTTGGATACACCACTATATCCCGGAAACTAAACAACAGTCGAAACAATGGATTGCCCGTGGCAAATCGGCTCCGAAAAAAGCGAAATGCGTTCCATCCGCTGGATAGGTCATGGCGTCAGTTTTTTGGGACGTAAAGCGAATTCTCCTAATTGATTACCTTGAAAAGGGAACAACCATTACCGGAGACTACTATGCATCACTTTTGGACCGATTAAAGGCGGCAATAACAGAGAAGCGCCCGGGAATGGCCAAGAAAAAGGTGTTGGTTCACCATGACAATGCTCCCGTGCATTCAAGTCGTGTCACTCAGCAAAAATTGGCCGAGCTACGATTTCAACTGCTTCCGCATCCTGCGTATTCGCCAGATCTAGCTCCTTCGGACTACCATCTATTCCCGAAACTAAAAACTTTTCTGGCAGGACGAAAGTTTGAGTCTAATGAAGATGTCATACACAAAGTGAACCAGTATTTTGAAAGCATCGAAGCAATTCATTTCCGTGAAGGAATCGCGAAGCTGGAGAAACGTTGGGGCAAGTGCGTTGAACTTCGAGGGAACTATGTCGAAAAATAAAGTACGTTGCAAAACTCAAATTGTTTTCTTTCATAGCAAACCAAGTTAATTGTCAAACCACCCTCGTAAATTGCCCACTTAACACAATTGACGAGTTATTAACTCGCTTAGTATTTCTTATGATTTTCTTTATTTGAATTGTCATTTTTACTGTTACTAGTTTATGGAAGAGAACTTAATTTAGTTTTTTGACACTGTATTTTATTATTGTATTGCAGTGGCGGGTCGTGCTAAAAATTTTAAGGTGTTCTGCAAGTTTTACAAAAAAATTTACCTTGCACGGGCAGTAAGAGGTTGTCTCCCATCGATCTTATCGTGCTTTCTTCGCCTTCCGTACTTAAGTAATGGATTTCTGGAACGATTGTCAATTGTCACACAAAAAATAAGAGTCACTAAGCACTACTTTACTAACAAATTATTTCTTATAAATTAAATCTATTCTACGTTCTTTTCGATTTGCAAATTTTGTTATCACTTTGTCATTAAAATTGTCTATTTCGGAGATAAACTTTTTTTCGATAGATAGCATGGAAAGAGATGTTAAACGATCTTCGGTCATTGAATTTCTGAGAAACGTCTTAATTCGATTTAGTGTTGAAAAGCATCGTTCGGCCTCTGATGTTGTCATGGGAGTTGTTATTACAATTTCTAATAATTTTCTAGTCTCCTTCAACGTATCTCCCAGATTGTTTATTATTAAAAATTTTAGAAGAGGTAGTGCGCCTTTTAAGGATCTACAATCAGTTCTTGAGTAAATAACAGACATTCAGTTCGTAATCTTTCTTTATCAAGGGTAGGATAATAGGAGCATGCGGAAGTGAGTTTGTCCTCAGGAAATTTACTGCAATACTCTCCAAAGCATTCCGAAAAAAAAAGTGATGCCACTACTAGATGCTCTTTAAAATGAAATCGATCTTTTGCACAATTTAGAATAACATCACACACCTCTAAAGCCGAAATTCGATGATTAAATCTGCTGTTATTTGGACGTTTGCGTTTTTCTGGTGGTGGCTCATCGCTTATTAAATCTGATGCTTCACTTATGATGTTGTCAATATTATTTCGAACTTGGCCTATACTGCGTTCAAAATTTTCGATAGCGTCTTTTACTAGAGTGGGTTCAATTTTTCTTTGCTGCAATTGATTAAACAGGATATCTACATGGGGCATTACATGATGAAAAAAAGTCAGCCAAAAATTGAAGATCGGATCATTTGATGTACGGCGAATAGAGGCGGCTGCACTACAGACTGTGTTGTTGGAGAATTGTTCTTCTATTTCTTCCATACACTCAATGAGAGAGGCTCTATTTTCGTACACAACATTAATGGTCCTGATATTAAAATTCCAACGGGTTGTAGCGCCGTGGGGGATCCTTCTGTTTACAATCTTGTTTAACACTTCTACTCGTTGGGGTGAATTATTAAAAAAGCCGGGAATGTCTTGTAGATTTCCAAAAAATACACGTACTTGCGAATTTGCAGAAGCAGCTTTAGATATAATTAAATTTAATTGATGGGCATAGCAATGTACATAGTGCGCAAAAGGGTACTTTTTTTAATCAATGCTTGAACGCCTGCGTGTTGTCCGCTCATCACCGCTGCTCCATCGTAACTCTGTGCAATCAGTTTGTTAGGTGAATTTTGAATTAAAGCATCTATGACACTTAAAATTGTTTTGCTAAGTGTTTCTGCACCACATTTTTCAGGAATGACGTAGTTCCAAAAACGTTCAATTGGCTCACCATCACGAACATATCTAAAAATAACTACCATTTGAGTTTTTGCAGCAACATCCGTTGTTTCGTCCGCCATGATCGCCAAAAACGGAGAATTATTAATTTCCTCAATTATTTGTTCTTGGCAGACTTCAAGTATGCACTGTAACAGATCATTCTGTATTTCTTTGGAAGTGCCTTTAAATACCGAACAACTTTTTAGGTGCTCACTTAGAGTTGCAACTAATTCAGCCGAAAAATTAATAAGTCCACGAAATATCCCCGTATTCTCGGAAGTATCGCTCTCATCATGTCCCCGAAGGGCCTATTCAAAAGCTCCACAAAATTTTATACAATTAATAATTTTTGATAAAATATAACGATTCTTTGACACATTTTCATTATGTCTCTGTATATTTACCCAATAAGCAGAATCTAGTTGAGCCATAATATTAGTTGACCCTAGTAACGCAAATTCCATACAATTATGAAGATGGTTTTTAGAATTCTCATGTCTTTTTATTTTCAAACTCAAGTGCTCTAGATCCGTGACCCCTATTTCCGTCCAAGCTTTATCGCCACCAAAAAGTAAACAGGGAAAACAATATAAAGCATTTTTTTTGTTGCATCCACAAATCCATTCGTTTTTTGAATAAATATCGCTACTAAATTTACGTGTATAATTTTTCCCTCTACTTACACGTTTTTTCAATAGTGATATCTACTAATGGCCTACCACTTGCTTTTAATTTTATCTTTTCTTCGAATGAATATTTAAAGAATCTCTTCACATTAATTAAATTAAAGACCACCTCCATAATACACAGAGTTTATATAAATTGTCAACAATACACAAAAACAAACAAGCACGCGCACAATATTATTGTTTTTACGTTACACTCGCCGCACAGTAAACAACACGCGAAAAGAAAATATTAAATACCTATACCGATTCATATGACCTCTGCGCTGGAATGAATGCAGCGAATATTGCCTGGTAAAATCATGCATTGGTTTTAGACAGTCACGGGGGAAGCGGGGTGCGCGCGGGTGTTGGAAAGAGCGCTCAGAGCACGTTCGTGTGGACCAGATAAGGAACAAGTGAGCGATCGCGCGAATTAGGTTGGTTATTCCACTGGTCGCCTATTGTATATTTGATAATATAGTATATACGATATAACCGGCGTTAGTGTGTCGGAAGCGAATATCTCGGCTTCTACTGATCGGATTTTGATGATTGAGGTGTCAAATTGTAGGGTTTGATGTCCTCTACAGGTGATGTAGAAAAATATGCAAATTTTTTGATATACAGGGGGAGAATTTTCACAACAATATGTTACGCTTTTATAAACATCAGAAATGTCGGAAAAATTATGTAAAAGAAAACTAGTTATAACTAATACAGGTTCGCCCGCCCAATTGTTTGGGAGCTCTGCAGCACTGCAGCGCTTATGCGCCAGCCGCCACTGCGCAGGATAGTTAAATCCGAAACCCATAACATCTATGAGGCATACCTCGCTGGTCTTGAAATGGAGATTACCAGGAACCCCAAGATATTTTGGCGATTCATTGAACAGAGGAAGGGAAACTCAAGAATCCCTGCCTGTTTAAAACTTGGTGATTTTCACCTGACGGATCCAGATGAAATAGTCGAAGCCTTTGCGAATACTTTTTCAGATGTATACCAACCACGGGCAATTTCATTCTCGTCGACTCTCCAGAAAAGTCTGAACAACTTTCACATCAGAACCTTTTCAGAGAGTGATACACTAACAGCCATTAACGACCTCAAGGCAGACTATGCATCTGGTCATGATGAACTACCTAACTTTATAATCAAGGACTGCGCTTCCATTCTCTGTCATTATCTTTAATCTTGCTCTCCGCACATTTACGTTTTCGGAAGTTTGGAAGATTAACAGAATAACACCTATATGTGAAAAAAGGTAGCAAAAATGATATTGCTAACAACAGACCAATTACTATTTTGTCCAGCTGCTCTAAAATATTTGAGCACTTACTTTATGACAAACTATATAAATCTATTCGATGTTTCCACACAACAGCATGGTTTTATGTTTGGTAGATCAACTTTAACTAATTTGACTGAAATTACTCAGTATATCAGTTCCTCTATTGACTCAAAAGATCAAGTCGATGTAGTTTATACCGATTTCGCGAAGGCCTTCGACACTATTGACCATACCATATTATTGTCCAAACTAAGTTCATTTGGCTTTACTTCATCCTTAACAGACCTGATGCGAGGGTGGTTTGACAATTAACTTGGTTCACACACTAATAGAGGGCGCAAATGTAATCCGTATATGTAGTCATAAAGTGTCATTCCTATGAGTTAATATTCTCTGGTCTTAAGTCATTCTGACAGTAACTCGTTGTTTGACAGTTACTTAAACAGAAGTGTTTCGAGCAATAGAGAAAAATGGATAAAGTTGGAATTCGTAGTGTGATTTAATTCTTTTATCTGGAAGGGAAAACAGCGAAGGAGATTCATGAACGAATTTCACCTACTTTGGGTGACTCATGTCCTTCTTATGAGTGTGTTCGACTTTGGGTAAATGAGTTTAAGCGTGCCAGAACAAGCATTAAAGATGCACCACGTCCTGGAGCCCCGAAATCAGCTATGACACCCGAAATCATCGATAAAGTCCATGATTTGATTTTAGCCGATAGACGAGTGAGAGTGCGCGAGTTAGCGGAAGCCACAGGCATCTCAACTAAGCGAGATCACTTCGTTTTGCATATAGTTATAATTGCACATGCAAAAACTGTGCGCAAGATGGGTGCCGCGTTTACTCACTCAAGACAAAAGCGAATTCGCATACGAATATCTGCCGACAATTTGCAAGTATTTCAGAAGAATGTAGTTGAGCTTTTTCGCCGTTTTGTGACAATGGACGAAACTTGGATACACCACTATATCCCGTAAACTAAACAACAGTCGAAACAATGGATTGCCCGTGGCGAATCGGCTCCGAAAAAAGCGAAATGCGTTCCATCCGCTGGATAGGTCATGGCGTCAGTTTTTTGGGACGTAAAGCGAATTCTCCTAATTGATTACCTTGAAAAGGGAAGAACCATTACCGGAGAATACTATGCATCACTTTTGGACCGATTAAAGGCGGCAATAACAGAGAAGCGCCCGGGAATGGCCAAGAAAAAGGTGTTGTTTCACCATGACAATGCTCCCGTGCATTCGAGTCGTGTCGCTCAGCAAAAATTGGCCGAGCTACGATTTCAACTGCTTCCCCATCCTGCGTATTCGCCAGATCTAGCTCCTTCGGACTACCATCTATTCCCGAAACTAAAAACTTTTCTAGCAGGATGAAAGTTTGAGTCTAATGAAGATGTCATACACAAAGTGAACCAGTATTTTGAAAGCATCGAAGCAATTCATTTCCGTGAAGGAATCGCGAAGCTGGAGAAACGTTGGGGCAAGTGCGTTGAACTTCGAGGGAACTATGTCGAAAAATAAAGTACGTTGCAAAACTCAAATTGTTTTCTTTCATAGCAAACCAAGTTAATTGTCAAACAATTAACACAATTGACGAGTTATTAACTCGCTTAGTATTTCTTATGATTTTCTTTATTTGAATTGTCAGTTTTATTGTTATTAGTTTATGGATGAGAACTTAATTTAGTTTTTTGACACTGTATTTTATTATTGTATTGTCCTCTTAATGGATAAATCTGTTGGACAATAAAGACAATTATTATTATTATTATTAAGCTGTGGCAGTCATGTCACGGGACATCCAGTATTTAAAATTGCTGCTTCCAATTCCTGTTTTGAATTTCACATTGTGTTAACCTACCTACTTTACGCATCATTTTCGACGTTTGAATAGTGTAACTTTTCGGAAGAATTCAGTTTTTTATTTATCAATAGACTACATAATCTCTTTTTATGTCGGAACAATATTTTTATAATTGTTGTTTGCAAAAATAATTAGGAATTAATCCAAAAAAATATCAAATATATAGGTACCTAATATAAATCTTTAATATTGTAGTTATTATCTTTACTTAATTGATATTAACTATATTTTATGCCGATTAAATAATATCTGTCAATGTATAAACGATTCACGTATTTATGTATTTAGATGAAACAAAGAGATAATAACGTAATTTTTGTAGAATTACGACTATAATTTACCCATTATTACTTACAATTTCCCATTAATACTGAACAAGAAAATACGTTCTGAAATGAATAAAAGTATTAAAGTGTGTAATAAAATAATTAACGACCATGTAATATTGAAGCAAGCTAGGGACCAATGCTTGTTTACCTGCATGGTGGACAACCATAATCGTAATTCTAATACAGTCGACGATTATATAGCAGAACGTAACATCGAACTTGTTTAAATTTGTTCATCGATCCTATTAAAGTAATTACTAATCTGATGAAAGTCGTAAAAAATATGGTAATGTCGGATTAAATGCAAACAATTATTTACATATATTTATTGTTATATAAAAACAAGTAGTTTTCCTGTTGCGATTGCAAAATTATCATTTATTATGAGGTAATTACTTCTTGGTATTTAAAACTATAAAATAAAGACTGGTAAACACGTAGTAAATTAATGTAAAAAGTAAATCAAAGTAATGTTTACGTTTACAGCTTCATATTTGTAGAATTAATGAAGATATGTTGATTCGTGATAAATTTAATAAAACATATTGTTCTTGAATACTTAATACTCAAACTCAACTATATACTTACATAACAACATCTACATATTTAATTGATTAATGGTGGCATAATAAATGTCTATTTTCTGTGTAACTTTGATTAATATTTTATTTAAGGTTCACACATAGACATTTCGATATAGTTAATGACATAAATTAATTTCTTTCGCTCTATGATCTTTAACCTATATCTTTCTCTTAAATGAAGTTTAATTTGACTTTTTTATGTCAAAAAGTGATAGTTTCAAATGGCCTTAAAGTACTTGAAAAATATTAGATGTCTAGAGCCAGTAGTGTTTTGCTACCTGATAAACCAAGGATTAGAAAAGGTAGAACACATTTAATTGAATATTTTGGAATATTTCATTTCTCGTGTTTATTTGTATCCATAAAAAATGTCTGAAACACTAGGCATTTATGAAAATTGCACCGTACTCACCATTTCCATACGAAAATTACACCGGTTTAAGCAGTACATGGACCCGGGGTCTATTTTTTGGATCGAAGTTGATCGTCGCGGCGTCGGTTCATATATTCGGTAGATAAACATAACCTCTATTCGATCGTCGTAACCAGTGGCGGTTGTTGTATAAGGCCACGAAGCCGCGCGCCCTTCTTAGAATTTTTAATATAACACACAATTTAAATGTTTATTTAAATATTTATTATTACTATTCATTTTATTATTATTATTCATATAAGTATTTAAAATTTTTAAATTTAAAAAAACTCCGTTTTCGTTGTCTAACGTTGTTAGAACCCACAGAATTATATTAAGGCAAGGAATTATATTATGGCGCAAATACGCCGCGGCCTGCATAAATCATTACAGATTCCTGGGGAATGTGACCCGATATTGACCAATAGTAACGATTCCATAAAAACATTTAGGAAATTTTACGGCGCAGTTATTTAGCATGCCGGCTACGGGAGTATCCTACCATATCGTGTTATTACCAAAGAAGTTTGTGATATAATTACAGTACAAATGAAGGAACGCTTTTCTTGCCGGGGTCATTTACAAGCGGCTGATCTTTTTAACAAAGATAAATATTCAGAGTTTTCAACAAATTTCCTGTGACTGTTTTAAACGATGTATGTTCATTTTATCCGATGTTGAGCACATCAAGATTAAGAACGGAGTTGGAGGTAATTTACTCGAGAGAAGATTTAAAAGAAATTGTTGGAGCAATGAATCTTCTTTTATTTATTATTTATGGGAAATAACTTTAGTGAAACATTTATCGAAACATCGAAAATATTAAAAATTATCGTGACGACTCCCGTGCCGAAGCAGAACGCACTTTTTCGACGAAAACATTTTTGCGAAATACCATGCTTAATGACAGATTAAATGCTTTAGCTATGATGTCCATAAATCGAAATTTAGTGCACGAAATAAACAATTTTGATGATAAACTCATGGAAAAATGTATTTCCATGAAGGACCGCAGAGCGGATTTCATTTTAAAAAATGACTTACAAACCTATTCTGTTTAGTTTAATCAGTGTAAATATGTTGTTCTTTCTTTTTCCTTCTTATAAACCGTGGCTACCTACTTTGTGAACTGATTTTTTATGACATTATGAAAACTATTCCGCTGTTCCAGCTCTTCGTTTTTGCAAACTTGAATTTTAAGGTAGGTGGATTTTTGTTTAAAATGGGCCCCTTATTTTGGATTTTTTCGGTTTTGATTTACAATTATTATTGTTTTTGTCGTTATTGTAGGTATTAATATTTTTTAATTCCTATGTATTTATTCAACTTAAATAAATGTTATAAGTGGATACTTTTTGGCGCAATTTGAATATATGTTATTTGGTATTTTATTTCTGGTGCGCCCCTCCAAACTCAAACCCCACGACACGCCACTGGTCGTAACAAAGACAGAAAATATGGAAATATCGTAAAGTAACATTCGTAACATAATTTTTTATCGTAACTATTCTTTTTTGTGTGAAAACTGATAATTTGTTGTAAGAAAATTAGTTATCTCATCATCTTCACTATCTAGTAGCTTTGTCACTGTAACAAGTGCAATTTCTTGGTACATTGCAATGATTTTAATCGCGTTTAAGACTCAAAATCCAAATTAGCTTACAGCTGTAATATAAAAGTGTTTTTATTTATAGGTTAGAAACTTTTATTCAACTGTTGTTCGGAAATTGATTAATCTGATTCATTTACTGTAAATCAGCTGATTATCCGGTACATCAATTTTCATAAATGCCTATTATCTATTATGTACAAGATAATAGGACATTTTTACTAAATTTTGGATACCTATTTAAATTTGACTTTTTTTTTATTATTTGAAATTTGCCAAAATTTAAAAAACATCACAAAAAGTTAAATGATGCGAAAAATAATTGAAATAAGAATATTGATGATTTATACGTCAAATTGCCGTTTATTATAACATTGATACAAACTTTGTATTTATTTTTATTAGAGAGAGAGGTAAATTAGAATTGAAAATAGTTCAGGGAAACCAAAAAATTCTATTCAGGAACAAGACGATTTAAAATTTAAATTTGTTCGCTGGGGTTTGAATTTTAATAGATTATGTTGACTAAATATGTTGTGATTTCAAGCATTATTTACATTTTTATCATATCCAGATACAACAAACATTACGAAATAAAAAAGCATTACTTTTTACAAACGTATACGAGTATAATAACAATATTGTATTTAATAATGACAAATTGACACTTTTACATTTTAATATATCAAAAAAATACATAAATAGCTTTAATCGGAATTCTGAAACTTTCATTAATAAGACCGTTGTCTCTTTATTTGAAAAGACCGTTAAATCGTTCTTTTTAATTCTTTTATACACAGACGCAGGGATGTCTCTTTTTAAACACCAACAGTAGTCGTACCTCTACTCCATTTCTTTTAGTATGGATTTCGTTAATCTCTCCTTGTTCTTTGCTCATTTGTCCAAGATTTTCGGGAACAAAATCAAGATGGGCATGTGAAAAGTGCTCATATTGCAATCTTATTCGCGAAGCTTTCGCAACATGTTTTGAACAACTTTTTCATAATCCTGTGATTTATAATTTCCGTTACACTTGCGAAAGCAATCCAGACTTCACTTTCAACAGCAGTCATACTAGTTTTAAAGTGATTGTCCAAAAGCAATTTTCAAATTTGAGGACCTATGACTATGAAGATACCTTCCTAAAGTTTTGCTGACTGTCTAGACTGTTTGTACATTTTCCCCTTGCCATACTAAAAGAGAACTAACACGCAATAAGAGCTCACGAAGGTGTTGGCGACTGCACAAGGGATGTACCACTTATATACACTCTGTAGTTGAGTGAAGTGTACAAACAAGTCAGCGTACGCTCAGACAAGTTTAAGCATGCACAAGTTGCTGTACTTGGGCCAAATATTTAATACGATTACGAATACAGGGGTATAAAGGTATTACCAAGATGTACGTAACTATAGTTTCAGCCACGAAACTATAGTTACGTACATCTTGGTAATACTTTGTGAAAAGTCTTTACGTGATAGAAACAAGCGGACTTTGGTTTAGTAATCAGTAAACATGTATAAATCGCTGACACATGTTTCTATTTATACTCCAAATACACTGTAAACCAAGTGTGACTTTAGTACACGCTATAAAAGTATAGTTCATAAAGTATAAGTTTTCAGTTCAAGGTCAAATTCGAAGCATATGATTCAAATCAGTACTGCAGAGTCAAATGAAGTCTGTATTCAATCGCGGAAACAACCGTTTGTCATCATAAAATATAAACGTCATGTTTCAATATTGTCAAAATTTTAGTATGTTGCAATATAACCAAAGAAAGCATATACATAACCTACATGTCAAAATAATAATAATGAGTAAAGTGGGAACATTAATAGTTCAAAAGTATTGTTTCTTTTCTAGTTCTGTATAAATATATTCTATCCAAGAAAACTATGCCGAAATTATTACTTTAATATTTGAACAAATTATTTTAAATATTATTTATAATTATAAACTCACGAAAATATTCGATCAAAAATTTATTTAAAAAGAAATATTTCAAGTCAGATATCAATAGTGAAATGAGGTATTGAAAAGATCTTTAGTGTTAAAAATGTTTGCATTATTAAGAACGACATACCTACCAAAATCATTTTCTTGCACTATATCTGGGTTAAGAAGATTGGGAATGTATTAATTTGATGAATAATTTAGATTTCTACTTAACTTATATATTGTTTATATTTTAAATAAATTTAAATATATTGGAAAAGAATGTAAAAGTTATGTTCGTAACTCTTTGAAAAAGAATTAAAACCTTTTGAAAGTTGTAAATATATGTTGTCAAATTACATTTATAAAATTATACATAAAAGAAACATTTATATAGTCTACATTTAATATTTTATTGTTTCTTAAGAAAATAATGGTATAATAATACAATCCAAATCCATATTATCCTTTATTAGATGAAGATAATATTTAACAAACACATGAGGATTTTCTGATAACTACATTTGATAATTTTGCAGGTTAGTACACTACCAATAAGAAAAAAACAAACTTCATTCATATAAAACTTTGCCACGAGATCTTTATCATGTAATGTTTCGTTGAACCAGTGGCAGTAATTTCTTCGCTGCTTTATATTATGTGCATGCAAATGATACACATTGATGGTTTTTATGGCAGTATTCCATAATTTCTGTTTTTTTTGAGGAGGTATTTGGTTGTTTATTTTGACTAGCGCTATGATAAGGAGCATTATCTATTATTATAAGTGATGGTACCTCAAGATTTGGTATAAGCTGATCATTTACCCATTGCTTAAAGGAGTCACCATTCATTTCTCCATGGTAATCACCAGTGATTGTTTTTGATGGAAAAATCAGACTAACTCCTTTAATGAAGCCATTTTCTGTGCCAATATATATAATAATAAACCGTTTACCATCATAGTCTTTGGGTTTCCTAACACTTTTTATATTATCATTTTGCCAGGATTTCATTCTATTCTCTTTCGAAAAGATTCAAATTTCATCAAGGAACATAACTTGACATAAAGTTGAATTTAAGTTATTCATATATTCCCTTAAAAATACATTTCTCATTCAGACTATATTTAATTTCTCTGTGAGCGCTCTCCTGTTACACTCTTTCTTATATTTAAAACCAATATCTTTAAGCAATATTGCTAAAGTAGTTGTACATGTATGAACAAATTCTTTTATAGCCAAAACATTGCTTAAATTTTTTAAGGTAAGATGTTTTTCTGAAAAATTTTAACATGTAATAAATATTTACAATATATTAAAAACATACTTTCTTTATACATGTCATAAACAGTATTTCGAACTTCCATTTTAGTTGCTTCTGCTAAGTCCTTAGTTTTTGCCTTCTTACAAGACCTTTTTTTGCTAGGAGACGATAAGACTGGATTCTGAATGTTACGATGTTTAATAGTGTAGACCGTTCTACTAGAAATATTAAGGGCTTCTGTTACCCTCTAAAATAAAACGCCTTATCTAACTGATTATGTGAATTACTTCATGAACGCGGTCGATGGACATAAATGGTCCACCATTCTCCTTTATCTGTTAATAGGCTGTAAGATTTAATACAAGCTGTTTCGCTTGAGAACCAAGAGGTTTACTTGGCATCTAAGAAATATTCTGTAAAATAAATAAGTTAGAAATGTCAAAGTAATAATCAAACAATTTCGTACTTATTGCCACTAATTGATATTACTATTTATTATCAGTATTGTTCTCAAAAAAACAGATTTTGTAATTTTTGATAAACTAAATATTCAAATTGGAAGAATGCTTAACCTAGAAGTCAGAATACCGGAAACAAAGTCAATAAACAACAATATTGACATAATTTGACAAGTCGAATATCATAAGACTATCTCCTAGACAACCTATCCTTTTTATTTAATATAATATTTCAAAGACGTATGTCTTAACTCAAAATGACAAACGTCTGTAGTATTACAGCGCGTGTTCATGTGTGTTAGAAAGAGATAAAGTACAATTTGCGGTTCACACTTGGGCAGTACGAACTGAAAACTTATACTTTATGAACTGTAAATCCTTTTGCCACCGTTACTAAAGTGCAGAAGAATCTAAGTTTGCGGATACAACGGTCTGTCAACGAATAAAGGAAACGGATTTACGTTGCGAAATATTAATTTTATTTGCTCTAAAATAAATACTAAACTTATGAGATGAGCCATTACATGAAAGTACCAAAATTCAACTTTCTATTTTTGTATTTTTTCTTTATTAATTCCGCGCACATTGTTTATTTAATTCAATAAATTCACAAATTAATTTCAGAAGAGAATTTTTCTCACGGATTTATTAATTCCTAACGTTTTTCTGGTCCAAGTTTTAAATTTAATATTCAGATTCGCTGTTGTTAATATTTCATTTCTTTACATTAGGAATATTGTAATCGTTGCAAGAAACATGACATTTCTTATTTATCTGTCAATGTGTCGTGTCGAATAAGTTAATTTACTTAATCCAAAATCATGAAATGAGTAAAAGAAAACAAAAATTTGAATGCGAAAGAAAATAAAACATTCTCCGTCAAAGCGTTGAACAAAGAAGGCGTTCGCTTATTTAATAACTTAATTTAAAAGTCTTTTCATGCGAAAATCAAGGAAGGAGTTTTTGACGGCCCACAAACAAAAACAGCTGAAAGATGAAAAAAGGTGAAGTCTGGAATTCGTTTCAGTTGTTTATTTCTAATTTAGCTGGAAGCAATAAAAGTCTGAAGTACAAAATATCTGTTTAAGATTTACTCAAGAATTATACAAAAATTGGTGTGGAATGCTGTTAATTCTTTTAATTCTTCCAATAAGCATAAATATGTCTGAAGAATAATTTCTTGTATTCACACTTAAATTTTTTTTCCGGAAAATCTCGACGACATAAGTGTCGAGAACAGTGAAAGGTTCCACCAAGAAATAAAATCCAATCAACAGTATTATCAAAGATTTTCAAATAAGAAAATAATTGGAGATTATATTAAGTGCCTCAAAAGAAAAACGAATTACAGAAACAATAGAAGACAGACGAAAAGTCAAAATAGTGATATATGTACCTAGTCAATTTTCGATTTTCATTTTGATCCGAAAAAACTACTTTTTCAATATTTTGGCTCGTGCACTTAAACTCCTGAACCGATTGGAAAATAATATTTCTAATATTTTTTTGTTGCTGATTCGATTTAATAACTTTAACGAGCAGATTGGTCGTTTCTAACTCGAGAAATGGTCTAAAATTTCAAAATGGTCAAACTACTTCCGACGAAAAACCAAAAAAAAAATCCAAAATTAATCTCAAAAATGTATCCACAAAAAAATGTTACTGCAATTTTCAAATTTAGTAGGCCAAAGTACACACGACAAATAGAGTGGGTCCCATGCGCAGAATTTTTATTTTTATTTGCAAACCAGTGTCATTCATTAGTATGGCTTTGACTTAAATGTTTCTTTGAACGTTCTTTTTCTCAAAAGACACGCATAATATTAATAGATTAAATTACTGGAAAATAACATTTTTAAAAATTAGAGTTTCGAATATATTACATTAACTGATCTTTAAAAATACTTTCTATATAGCAGTTTGTCTCAATTAAAAATAAAAAATTTCGCCCAACGTGGGGCTCGAACCCACGACCCTGAGATTAAGAGTCTCATGCTCTACCGACTGAGCTAGCCGGGCATACATTCACGGATTCGTAAAATCAGTTTAAAAATAACTACTAAATGAAATAAGTAATTCACTACAATATTTTTCACCATGCAATAACTACATCAAATGGATGAAAAACTGAATATTTATGTAATAATTATTGTGAATCTTAAATTTAAAATAGAGAGGAATTGTTTAAATCTAATTGATCATTTAAAGCTAATCTTAAATTATTATATCTATTAATTTCTAAGTTTTCTAAGTCAAGTGTTTTGCTTTTATCTTAAATATGTAAAATTTTGAAATCTTTATTAAATCTATGATTAGTTTCTAAACAATGATTTGCGAAAGTTGCATCTGTTTTGTTTTTTTATGACTTCTCTTGTGTTATTTCATCCTAATTTTGAACGTGCTCCCCGTTTGTCCTATCTTTTCTTATTACACTATGCACATGTTAACTTATATGTATATACCAGAGTTTGATTCTTTGTCTATTTTATCTTTGTTGTTTTTAATAACGTTCTATATGATATTGTCTGTTTTAAATGATATATGTTCGTTATTAAGTTTTTTAATGAAAGTGCCAATTTTTTTCGATATTTTTCCTAAGTAATTGAATTATAGGAATTAGTTATATTGTTTTTTTTTAAATATTGGATAAAATAAAAATAGTGTTTTAGATTTTTATTGACTATTCAGGATGTTAATGATTAATCATATTTATTAGATTTTAGAACCATAATCTTGTTTATAAGCACCCAAATGCGGGGATAAAATGGTCTTTATGGCACAGATCAATCAAAAATTGTTAGGCACAAATGGATTAATAATTAAAACAAACGTCAGTGTGGAAGATTTATTAACATCAAATTGTCAATTTTGACATATTTAGAACGTAAAGCAACATATTTGTTACAAAATAATACAAATCTGTACAAAAACAAATTTGTATCTGTATATACATGGACACACAGCACGTATTTACCAGCGTTTGCTTCAACCACCAGACGCATGCGTTTCTGTCATGTATATACAGATACAAATTTGTTTTTATACAGATTTGTATTATTTTGTATCAAAGCTTGATGTGAATTGTCGCATCGATATGCAATTTGTTTTTGCAACATATTTGTTGTACAAAACAATAAAATTTTTTTTTAATGTTTTGGAAACTAAAATGGAAAAAACGCTGTATGTACCACGGGCATAATTGCCGATTATGGCCCTCGGAAAATTAAAAGCCCTCCTTCGTCGGGCTTTAAACTTTCCCTCGTGCCATAATCTCCTAATTATGCCCTTAATAAAGGATGGCCCAAAATGACCGAAGGGGTATGAGTTCATTATAACTTCTTATTTAAGACATAATTATTAATTTTTTTAAATTTTAAATACAGTATATTAATGGAGAATATTTTTAATTTAATTATGAAAAATTATATCTCGCGAGTGGTGGCCATTTTCTGCTTCGCATATTCGTGCTCTTTCCAAAACATTTTCCATAACCTTTCGCAAAACTTCAGGTGTTATATTGTTGATTTCGTGTTATATTATTTTTTAATTGCTGTATGGTTCGAGGCTTATTAATATAGACTTTTCATTTCAAATAACCCCAAAGGAAACAGTCTGAAGCGGTTAAATCCGGTGAACGCGGAGGCCAATTAAAATCGCTTGTACGGGAAATAATTCGTTCACCAAAAATGTCGCGTAAAAGAGCCATTGTGTCCCTCGCAGTGTGCGCTGTGGCGCCATCCTGTTGGAACCATACTTGCGGATGGTTTTCCACGGCTGGCCTTAAAAAATTTTCCAACATTGTCCGATATCTAACACCAGTGATGGAAACGGCGACACCGTGTTCATTTTCAAAAAAATATGGGCCAATTATCCTTTCCGACGAAACACCGCACCAAACGGTACACTTAAGTGGGTGTAATTCTCGCTGTTGAACTACTCTTGGATTTTCCGTAGCCCATATCCTGCAGTTTTGCCTATTAACGAACCCATTTAATTGGAAATGGGGTTCGTCGCTCATAATTAAATTATGAATAAAATCATGATTTTCTTCTGCTTTTTGACGAAAATAAATTGCATAATCAAGTCGTTGCTGGTAATCTGTCGGTTTCAATTGTTGGACAAGCTGACAAGCTATTATTTTCTAAGTTTTCTAACAGGTTAAGTTTTTTACTTTTTCATTGAATGTGTAAAATTTTGAAATTTATATTAAATCTATGATTAATTTCTAAACAATGATTTGCGAAAGTTGAATCTGTTTTCTGAGAGAAGCCATAAAGAAAAGAAAACAGATTCAACTTTCGCAAATCATTGTTTAGAAATTAATCATAGATTTAATATAGATTTCAAAATTTTACACATTCAAGGAAAAAGTAAAAAACTAAACCTGTTAGAAAACTTAGAAATTAATAGATACAATAGTTTAGGATTAGCTTTAAATGACCAACTAGATTTAAACAACTCCCCTCTACTAAATTTAGGATTGTAAAAAATTTTTCCACCACCATTCCCCAATAATTTTCACATAAATATTCTAACTTGCATTGTACATATTCAGTATTCATCCACCTGATGAAGCCATTGTATGGCGAAACAATATTGTAGTGATTTACAATAAAAGAATTTTTGAAACTAGAAGTTTAATTACTTATTTCTTATCGTTATAATGAAGTTTCAACAAGTATCTCCTTCGTCAATTAACTATTTAAATATTTTTTAAATAAATTATCTATTTATAGCATAAATTAAATACTATTAAGGCTTATTGGAATAGATGACACCCTCAAACTTCGAAGTGAGGTCCTGTGGCGCAACGGATAACGCGTCTGACTACGGATCAGAAGATTCCAGGTTCGAATCCTGGCAGGATCGTCTTTTTTACAATTTTTAAAATAGCAATTCAAATTTCGAAAAACTAAATTAGAACACAGATAAAAACAAAACAAATTGAAGTTATGATCTTGACGATTCAATTAGAAGTTCTGAATAATAATTTTGAAATAACAACTAATAACTAGACATTACCAAAGAACAAATAATCTATAAGAAACTTTATGAGGAAATCGTGTAGGTAGGCGCGTTTAATTATTGTTCTGTTCAATTTGAATTGAAAGTTATAAAGCTAAATGTTACAAGCTCAGAAAGCGATCATTCACTCAATTAGGTCAAAAAGTCTTTAACAACAAACGCATGCGCCATTTTTAAAGGGGCAACAATGAATAAATTGGGGTTAGTGATGTTGTTACAGTGTTAGAGACTGTACCGTAAGACTAGCTTTTATGAAAAGCATGAATGAAAAAATTGTGATGTAAAATGTATTTGCATACTGTAATATATTTCTTGAAAGGTAGGAGGTGCAAATACCCTCAACGTAATTTAATTAAGGGAAACCTTTCTAAATAACATGCAATTTACTATCAATTTGTCAATGAAAAATTCTAAGTATATATTTTCATTTAAAATAGTAAAAGAATAATGTCTATTATTGTAAAGTGTTGTTTTAATACTACGGATGTCTCAACTGTAGTTGAAACTATGATACAGAAGTGTTCAGATTCCGGATGTAAGTATTTTTCATTCATGTTACATACGAAAATATTTGTATCTTTAGTTTAAATTTTACTACTTAAGGTGATGTTAAATTACAATTTTACATTATCGAGCTTACAAATATATGTAAATTCCTTCAATATAGGTATATTTCTACTTGTATATAAATTACTTGAATTTTTAATTAACAAAAATCGTTCTACTAAATACATCAAATTCAATAAGATTTCGATTTAAATTCAAAGGATTATTTCAAATTTAAATAAAATTCAGTGTAGATGACGCTGTAGTCAAACGTCAGTTCTATTATTGAGGTATACAATTATACAGAAATGTCAAATCCGTAAAAAACTATGGAAGCATTTGATGTGTCAAGTAACAATTATTAATAGCTCCAAATGTTCTAATTGTTGAATCGAATCACCAAGGGTAACTCACAATGTTTGGTAATTATAAACAAAATCAATCATCTCATGCTTAATATATATTGTTTCCATGTCGCCTTTTTTTAGGTTGCTGTGGCTGCTGCAGTGCTTTAAGGCCTAGATACAAACGACTTGTCGATAATATATTTCCTGTCACACCTCAAGATGGGTTAGTGAAGGCGAATTTAGAAAAATTAACATTTTATTCCTTGAGTTCACCAGAAAAACTTGATCGTATCGGCGAGTATCTCTACCAAAAAGCGGCAAGAGACATATATAGAAAAAGATATGGGTAACAAATTTTGTTCTATATGCATTTGTATATAATACAAATGGATATTTATTTGTATATAAAATATATAAATTACTTGATACACAGGTTCGTTATTATTGCAATGGAAGCTATGGATCAATTGTTACTGGCATGTCATGCACAACAATTAAATTTATTTGTAGAAAGTTTCTTAAAAATGGTTCAAAAATTGTTGGAATCTACAGAACCCGAACTGCAGATTTTGGCCACACAATCTGTAAGTTTTCTTTCTAAACATATGAATAAATATTGCCAAAAATACAGTAACCATTTTCGTAGTTTGTTAAATTTGCTAACATAGAAGAAGATACTCCATCATATCACAGAAGATATGACTTTTTTGTTAGTAAGTTTTCGGCAATGTGTCATAGTGGTGCTCCAAGTGATATTAGAAATAAAATTCGAATTGCTGGTATACAAGGATTACAAGCCGTTGTAAGGAAAACAGTTTCTGATGATTTAGTTGAAAATATATGGGAACCCGTGCATATGGATAAAATTGTACCAAGTTTATTATTCAATATGCAGGTATTAATAATATACAGTTGATGCGGCTGTATATATTCTGTTTTAAAATAGTTTTGTAGAATCACTTTTATTTTGATATTACAGGAGTCAACATTCCATATAAAAGAACCTGGAGAAACAGAATCCATATCCGAAGAACAAGCAAATGATCCTCCTATGTTAGCTGAAACTTGTATGAGAGAACTTGTTAGTAGAGCATCATTTGGTCATATAAGGGCTGTTCTGAAACCAGTATTAAGGTTACTTCTCAAAATATTTTTATATATATATAAAAAAATTGTAATAACATTTCTATATAAATGGATAAATTTTGTAATAATTTGTGAATTGCAATGATTCATTTATGAATCATTTAATTTATGAAATTGTTCATGATTCAAAAAGAGGGTTTGTTACATATGAGAACAATTGACTATATCTCTCGAAAATAGTTACATACCGCGATATCATAAAGTTTTTGGGTCAACGGTGGCCATGGGGTGAAAAACGTCTGTCTTAATTTATATCATCCTTTTGAGAAAAATCTGATAAAATTTTCAGGTTATGTGTCATACTGACATTAAGATTAATATATTGACAAATTTTAACGTCAGCATGACACTTAACCTGAAAATTTTATCAGATTTTTCTCAAAAGGATGATATAAATTAAAACAGACGTTTTTCACCCCATGGCCACCGTTGACCCAGAAACTTTATGATATCGCGGTATAATAGAATTCATTGACAATATTATTATTTAGTCAAATAGTTTGTCACGTTTTAAATCAAAAAAATTGCAAATTAGAGGTACTTAGCGCTTTTAGATGATGCTTAGATGTAAATCAATGATATAAACATAGTGAAAATTCTTTCTTTGGAGACTGTGGTCAAGTAAAAAATTAAAAAAGGTATATAACCCCTTACCACAATTATTAATCGTATCCTAAATACGTATTTCCACAACTAAGTTGTCATCATCAGTAGGTAAAGCCACTAATTAAAAGTCGCACATGGGGCACAGTAAAGCTAGAAAACCGCTTACGCAACAACTACTTTACACCGCGTCCACGTATAGACTGGGAAACCTTTCTATACGTGGACGCGGTGTAAAGTAGTTGTTGCGTAAGCGGTTTTCTAGCTTTACTGTGCCCCATGTGCGACTTTTAATTAGTGGTTTTACCTACTGATGATGACAACTTAGTTGTCGAAATACGTATTTAGGATACGATTAATAATTGTGGTAAGGGGTTATATACCTTTTTTAAGATATAAACATATATTTAGCTTAATTTAAAATCAGTATTCTTGTTAAAAATTTGTATTATGTGTTATAAAATATAAAAAGATTTAACAAGAAATGTTTGAAACGATTAAGTCTATATAAATCAATCTGAATCTTAACTTTCATTTGTTATAGGTAGCTTTCACAAAGAACAAAATTAACTTTTTAAGGTTTCCATTGCAAAAATTATTTTTTCAGTACAGGAAAATATTAAATTTTGTTGAAAAAAATTGCTATTTGACAGTAGATATTATTTACTAATCCATTCAAAATATGTCTTGGGCAAATTATTGATCAAGTTGATCAAAGCTGTAATAATTTGTTAAATTACTCAACTTTTTTAGATATCTTATTTTTTAAGTAATTTCTAATGATGTTTTGATATTTAAGTTAGATTGACAAGTTAATTAGGAAGTTTGCCAACATAACCTATATAATTATTTATAACTACTAATAAACTAACTTATTAATGTTACTAAATTGTGTATAGGTAGACAAGGGAACATAATTTTTCAAAATCAAGCTTTTTAAATTACACCCCACTTTTCATAAATGAATTTATTTGTTAATACATATTATTTCTTACTTTTATTTAAGGATTTTAATAATTTTATTACTTATTTTTAGACACTTTGACCTACACAAAATATGGGTACCAAATCCTTTTGCTATACATACATTTCGAATTATAATTTTCTCAATTCAGGTAAGTTCAAACTATATATTTTCAAATATTGTCTAAAGACAAACAAATATTTTTCAGGCGCAATACTCATATACTGTTGTGGAAACATTAATGGCCCACTTAGATGAAAACTCCAAATCTAGTCCTACCATTCGTACAAGCATTGTTGATGTGTTATCTAAAATAATTGCCATAGCAGCTGGAGAAAGTGTTGGTAAGTAATCGTTTTCATTATAATTTCGTAGAATCTCACACTAACATCTAGCAAAACTAATACTAATGTGCAGTGACAGGTTATAAATTGAATGTAGTAAAACACGTTTATTTTCGGAAATTTCATAATGAACTATCCTAAGTGACTTCAAAAATCTTGTATCTGAAAAATATCTGAAGGTATTGCAGAATTAACAGAAGCTAGAAATAATGCAATCATCGGTTGAAATAATAAAGTATATCTTGAAATTAGGTGTAATATATTCTTTAAAAGTGTGAAAACTGATAAATAATATGATCTAACTGCACCAACTCGGAAGATGCACTAAAACCCATTTAATTGAATAATTACTAGAACAGACCGTGAACTACTAAATTAACTGCTACAGAGTCACAAGTTGAGATAAAAACAAATGTTATATTTGTCATTTCTGACTTATTGTAATAACAGACGATATCTACCTATCATAATAATGTAAGTTGTTCAATTGACAAATTCAGTAATACAAGGCATGTTATATTACATATCTACTTTTATTAAAAGTTGTAACAAATAATTCATATCTCCAAAATTTAAGAAGAAATAAATTTCAGACTATTTGCAAGACAGTACAAACTTCGACAAAAAAAGAACTGCAAGATTTTAACAACCAACATATGCTCAAAAGATCTCCATTCACTACTTCTCATATCATTAAATGTTCTTCAACATCTCTGCAGATATATTATTTATGGCTTCTTTAATTGCAACTTCTAATTCATCTAAATTATGAAGTCAGTTGTGAAATATGGTGTCCTTTAAATCTATAAATAGGAGAAAAACTCCAAAGATGTCATATCAGGTGAAACGACCGGCTATAAATCAGTAATTAATCTGTCATCGTAAAATTGTGCCAAATAATTTGTTGTAATATAATCCATCTTCTGTTAATTGCGATCTAAACATCAACGTCATAAAACTTTCACGCAAAGATGTACCTATTATTATCCGAAATGTGAAGGGTTTTTTTTTGGTGAACTTGAACAAATAAATGCCTATTTGTTTGTTGGATCGACAACATATAAACATTTCCATTTCTATTTATTTAAATTCAATCTGACGACAGGGCCATATTTGAAAAGTTCGTGTTCCTAAATTTCCGCAAAGTTTCGACGGAATAATTTTTTTGTAGTTTTGAATTGCCTTACGTATCTATTATAACGAGCCATCGAAAAAATTCATAATTGGAGTAGACTGTGAAATTGGGTTGATACTTTAACCACTTCCACATAATGACATTTATTATTTGACATTGAAACTATAAGTTTGTGTCATATTCTTCAAAACTCTTATTAAGAAAATTGTTTGTGTTTAGATGTAAATGGACAACATTTTCAACAACTTCTGTAGCTATACGTAAATTTTGATTAGGATTTCGATATTAAATAAATTATTTGTTTTCTTTTTTGTTGATAGTACAACAATCCCATAACCTTTTTTTACAATGAAACCAAATTAAACTGTCAAGCATCAAGTAATGTGTCATTATGTGGAAGTGATTAAAGTACCAACCCAATTTCACAGTCTACTCCTATTATGAATTTTTTCGATGGCTCGTTATATTTGAGTATAGCAAGCGCCAATTAAGTTGACGCGAGGAGGGTGTGCGCAGAAGCTGTTTTTAAAAACGTCCACCCCCACTACTCAAGTAACTGTCAGAATACATTTGGCATTGACGTTTGACGGAACATAATGTCTTTGCTAGGGGATCATAAAGTGATACACGCTCAGAGGTTAGAATTATCTGACATTTGATGTAAAACCAAATACAAATCTCCCCACTACTTTTAATCCTGCGCGAACTTACCCCTCCTCGTGCCAACTTAATTGGCGTTTGCTATACGTCTGAATATTTCATTTACACCATGTACAGGGTGGCCCAAAATGACCGAAGGGGTTTGAGTTCATTATAACTGCTTATTTAAGACATAATTGTTAAATTTTTTTTATTATAAATATAGTATATTAATGGAGAATATTTTTAATTTAATTTTGAAAAATTATATCTCGAAAGTGGTGGCCATTTTCTGCTTCGCATATTCGTGCTCTTTCCAAAACATTTTCCATAACCTTTCGCAAAACTTCAGGTGTTATGTTGTTGATTTCGTCGCGTATATTATTTTTTAATTGCTGTATGGTTCGAGGCTTATTAATATAGACTTTTCCTTTCAAATAACCCCAAAGGAAACAGTCTGAAGCGGTTAAATCCGGTGAACGCGGAGGCCAATTAAAATCTCTTGTACGGAAAATAATTCGTTCACCAAAGATGTTGCGTAAAAGAGCCATTGTGTCCCTCGCAGTGTGCGCTGTGGCTCCATCCTGTTGGAACCATACTTGCGGATGGTTTTCCACGGCTGGCCTTAAAAAATTTTCCAACATTGTCCGATATCTAACACCAGTGATGGAAACGGCGACACCGTGTTCATTTTCAAAAAAATATGGGCCAATTATCCTTTCCGACGAAACACCGCACCAAACGGTACACTTAAGTGGGTGTAATTCTCGCTGTTGAACTACTCTTGGATTTTCCGTAGCCCATATCCTGCAGTTTTGCCTATTAACGAACCCATTTAATTGGAAATGGGCTTCGTCGCTCATCATTAAATTATGAATAAAATCATGATTTTCTTCTGCTTTTTGACGAAAATAAATTGCATGATCAAGTCGTTGCTGGTAATCTGTCGGTTTCAATTGTTGGACAAGCTGAATTTTGTATGGAAACATTCTTATTGTATGCAAAATTCTCTGCAGCGACCCTCTTGAGAGGCCAAGTTGTGTCGAACGTCTCCTGGTTGATGTTTCTCCATCTTCCCGAATACTCTCCTGTACCCGTTCAATATTGTCATCCGTGTGCACCGTTCGTCGTCTGCCGGCACCAGGAAGGTTCCTTACTGCCCCTTGTTCTCGAAAATTTGCAACCAGACGGTTTATTGTTGACTCTGAGGGTCCAACCCGCACATTAAAATAACGACGATATTCACGCTGAGTCAAAACAATGGATCGTTGATTTGAGAAATAAAGTTCAACGATTTTGGCACGTTGTTCAATTGTGTACTGTTCCATTTTAAATTCCCCAAGTCTTCATTACAAAATACTGAAAACAAAAAAAAAATTATAATAAAAAAGTTATAAGGAATTAAAACCCCTTCGGTCATTTTGAGCCACCCTGTATAAACACAGAAACTGTTTGTTACCACCTAGGAAAGTAACGTTTGACAGACTGACTTAGTATAGACATAGCTCACACCATCTAGCGTTACAGAGCTGTACTACAATCACTTCGCAAATTGTAATACAATTGAATTTAAAAAAATTAATTGGAAGAGCACATACGAGGTTTTTTAAGGCGAAATAGAGCTCATTCATTTCACTTTTCTTAAACACCTAATCACACATTCAACAACTCTCATATTTATACTGTATTTTACATTTAAAAATTAGTTTTCTATTATATATTACCAATACATAATATTTATCTTCTTGTTATAGGACCAAGTGTTTTGGAAATAATAAACTCTCTCCTCAGTCATCTAAGAGATTCAGTGAAACATGGAACCAGTCAAATGGAAGAGAAAATGTACCAAGACGCCCTGATCAACGCTCTGGGTGAATTCGCAAATCACCTACCGGACTATCAAAAAATAGAAATCATGATGTTCATAATGAACAAGATACCTTTCCCATTAGTTGAGAACCGTTCGCCTGCCGATAATTTACTACAAAGCATGTTGCTAAAAAGTTTGCTAAAAGTCGGTACGAAGTATCAAACGATTCATTTGAATACGACTTTCCCCGTTTCGTTCTTGGAGCCGTTGCTTAGAATGTCTTTAGCACCAGATCCTGATATGAGATTGTTGGTACAAAGGATTTTGCACACTTTGATTGATAGACACAATAATCTGGAAAAATTATCAAAACCTTAGTAAGTTATAAACTTGATTTACTTTTATTTTTATAGATATATTTTTTAATTTATAACTTTATTTTAGCATTGATATAACTGAAATATCTTTAACGTTAGAAAAGTCATCCAGACCAGATTTAATTTTCATAAACAAACACGGCCCTATAATCTACGATGCTCTGTATACTAGCCTACAAATGGACTCGAATACCGTTAGGAACATAGAAGCTGTTTACACTACTTTAGCATTGCTTTGTGTAGAGCTTTCCAGCACTGAAACGGCGATAGATCTACTACAACTTGTACTAGGGTAAGACAGTCAATTATATGTAAATATTAGTAGAAATCTTTTAAATGTTATTCAATAAATATTTAAAACGTCGATACGATATTTATAAAATATTTCTTTTAATTTAAAAACGGAAATATTACGGTGTTGCAAAACGTTTTTTTGTTTTCGTGCCTAGTAGCATTTGTAGCTTTGATGTCGATAAATTGCTCAGCCCTTTGCAATTCGAATGTTCTATACAGAATGGCCTTGAAAGAAAAAGACATTGTATTTTCATACAATGTCTTTTTTGGAGAAATGTAATTATATAGAATATGAAACTAAAATATTTTCCCAAAATTCCCTTTCATACGCAAGAAAAAGAATGACAAAGATATTTAAAAAATATTTGTATCGCCACTGTGCGGCTGATTATAACATAAAGAGTAGGTACCCCTCCTCTTTATGGTATATTGTTCGACTTTAAGTATTGAAACAATCGTGTCCCCGATTTTGACTTATGTTATAGGTATTAGCAATCGATGAAGTCTATAAGTAACTGTAGTAATATATTATATAAGACATACATAAGACATGATTTTTGCGCACGAGTTCAAGGTTTAGAAAACGAGCCGTAGGCGAGTTTTCTAATGAACGAGTGCGCAAAAAGGTATTATGAAACGTGTATTTTATACTATTTTTTCTATTTCGGACATTAAAAGTTCAAAAAGAGGCATATTTTGTACGAAAATTGTAGAAATTTTCTTTTTTTGAAGTTGGTAGCATTGATGTTTAACTAGAGCATTTTAAATATTTGAAAATCAGCGGTGTTATATGTCATTTTAAGGTTAAAATTTAGATTGATTTATGCAATGACCAACCTCTAAAAACAAAATTTTGCGTGCGAAAAAGTAATACTTTATGCAACCCAAACGGGTGTCGAAAAGTGCACTTTATAGCACCGAAATAGAAAAAAATATTTTTATCCTTAAGGCCGCTTTGAAATTTTTATTGCATGCAATTTTTATTGCACGATTGCAATCCAAACATTTTCGATCAGCTGTTGCAATTTTTCTTGCGTTGCAAGAAATAGAACATGTTCTATTTTTCTTGCAAGCTAGTTGCAATTCTAGTATTTTTTTAAGGATTTTATCATAGCCAACACATCCCTGTCTTTTTACAAATATAACCTACATTTGGGTTGTGATTTTAGATCGTTGATATACAAAAATTGTTCTCTTAAATTTTTATTTTAGTTTTTCTATTTAACCAGGGTTTAAGACACCATCTTCATTTCCAAATGTTTGCTTTTTCTGCTAATAATGCTGAAAACGCAATAATTAGTAGAAAACAAACCGTTTTAATTTTAATTTTGCGTTGATTTTTATCCATAACAGTCGTTTTCTGCTTTCATAGTATGTACAGATTATGTATGTTATTTTGTTTCTGATAAATATATGTTGGTCAACTTGATTGACAAAAATAATATCACGGACTTGCATGTAAAAATTGCAAAGTGTAAAGCACGGCTAAGTGTGCAAGAAAAATTGCTGTAACAAAAATTGCAAAACTGTAAAGCGGCCCTTACAAAATACAATTACTGCAAGAATTAAGTGAAGATGATTTTGATCGTAGGATTTAATTTTGCGAAGTTATGTTGCAAAAAAGAAGGAATACAAATCCGCACTGGATGGATCAGGTTCATACACAGTATTCCCAACAATTAAATTTTTGGGTGGGAGTTGGTAGCAACAATATTGTAGGACCTTTTTTCATTGATAGCAACTTGACAGCAGATAAATATTTAGAACTATTGGAAGAAAATATCATCCTTCAACTTAATCAAGACCAGTAAATTTGGTTCCAGCAAGATGGTGCACCAGCACACTATGCCATTAACGTTAGAAATTTTCTTAACGCTACTTTCCCAAACCGATGAATCGGCCGACGAGGAACTATCGGCAATGTCACCAGACTTGACACCATTTGATTTTTTTGTGATGGTATATAAAAAGTCGGGTTTACGTTAATAGGCCAGAAGATCTCAAATTACCAATTCGGCAAGAAATTTCGGATATACCTTTGATTTGGTGGGAAAACCTAACTCGAGGCTTCATTCGACGTATCTGTCCAGAAATTTGGACAACGTTGTTAATTAATAAGTTTTTTCGATTAAAATATTGAATTCTATTTATTAGGAAAGATTTCTTTATAATATTTGAAATTTATGCACTTTATTTAGAGGGATCATGGCATTCCCCATTATTAATGTTTGTGGCAGTGTCAAACATAATTTTATGACGTACTTTTACTTACTTCATCCAAGAAGTATTATTCAAAGCACGGCCTGCATTAATCGTTTAGTTCACAATTATGTTTCTGTTCATCCTTAGAAAATGCATTTTGAAATACGTATTTATCATCTAGTTCACAGTTATTTATTCAAGCCTTTTTCTATTTGTATTGTTTCTACTTAAGGTGTAGCCGCTATGGTCACTAAATGTTTAGGCACATCAGTTAAGAATTGTAATGTTTAAATCAAAGGCTTGCCGCCTATAATGATAGACACGTAGTTGCCCATTAAGCCAGGCGGACTTTCTACAAAATTTCATTACTGTCACATTTCAAAGATCTCTTGTATTAAACAATAGTATTTCGGACACACGATTTATCCAAGGTCGATTATGGGTAAAACCGTATGTACCTGACCCATCAATTTATCTATTCCATACAATATAGCGATGTCAAGTTTATGTAAACTTATGTACCTATCCTGTTTCGACCAATCATAAGAAATAGGATGGAGTCTTATGACTACGTTTTTCTTTACCTGGCTAATATTTTAGGATTAAAAGTTTAAGTTTGCTAAGATCTATCAACAAGATTACACGTGCCATTCCGAGCAGCTTCAAACGTTACTAAAATAAAAATTTTTGGCTAAACCAAGCGTGGGGCGAACAGAAAAGCAGATATAATTTTGGCAAGGCCAACATTTAAATAAAAGCAGTATTAGAAAGTTAAAAACAGAACACTACATGATTTAAGTTGTCAGTTCGGATCAAAAGGTTTTACGAAAGAAATGAGACAAATTGCTTAAGGATCACAAAGTGGCCTTTTTTGTCACAATATCCGTCATTATTTTGCATTGAGGGTGACTATGTCAATGTGAATATGTTTCAAACAGGCAAAGACAACAAAAATAATAATGGTCATAAAGATTATACAACTCAAGCAGTTGATTATTTTTCCGAGAAACTTGCACAATATGGCGAAGGTACGGAGGTGCCCATCAGAAGTTTGTTAGGGCATCGTTCTCAAGCAAGTCCAGAAGTTAGGCACGTGTCAGGGCAACATTTCCACGAATTCAGGGAATCCAGAGACCTATTTACTAGATGATGAAAAAGAAACAGTTACTTTGAAAAACTACAGCAACGTAAAATCGCATACTCAGAAACTACATTTTAATCTAAACGTTCAAATAGATCCAGAAGCAACACAGTCTCTTCTTGATTTTTGCTATGAATTGTGATTTTAAAATTTGCTTATTCACAATCCTCGACAAATCTATCCAGCTTGAATACTCAGTCAGTTTACTTTCAAAATGGGACTACTTTCCTCTCAGGGTTCCAATTGGAAAACGTGATTTTTCTCTTCTACAAATTTATAATGCGCCAGTAAAAGAGTATTGACAAATGTTATAATTATATTTCTTTAAGTTACTTGTAAACTTCTTGAAATAAGGTTTAATAATAATAAACACAATAAAATTTAAATGAAACTTTAATACAAAAATTTAAAAAAATAATCTTTATAAAGTATAAAGATTAATATTGCCTCATTAAACAATATTATAAAGGTAAAAATAACGCATGGAAATGACCGCAGCATGCGATCAAAAACCTTTGTGCCAGCCGATCAAAATTAAAAATAATAAATCACAAAGAAACTTTTTAATTTCTCCCAAGAGAAACAAAATCAAGATAAACAAACAGATTTGACAGCCCGAAACAAACTCTAACGCATGTGCACCCACATGTAATAAAAAATGCCCTTGATATACCAAACGTAAAATTTTACAGTTACAGAAATTTTTTACTAGAAATTTTAAAAATCCTTTGTTATTTATATCAAATATCTAAGACTAAATCTCAATACGATAATATTAATACAATAGAAAATACAGTATTTAACTCTTTTCAATATAATAAGATATCTTTTAATAATATATTACTTACGTAAAAAATATATATATATTTTTACTCACGTAAAAAACAATGCGAGACACATGAGTAAGAAAGTGTAAAAATATAACAATTACGAGATAAACAAACTCGTTAAATAGCGGTAATGAATAATTTATAATAATATTTTCTGTTTGCGACTTATGTAACATTGTTTTTCTTGTATTTAATAATTAAAGAGTGTTGTTATTTTGCGAAACACTGAGCGAGAGAAGACCTTCTATTCACAACTTGAATCGACGACGATTCAACAAAAACTAGTCATTACGTATTTATAACCCGTGATTCGAAGAAGTGTCAAGTCCAGCCACATACGCCCTAACAGTATCCATTACTGCCAGGAAGTTAGTGGTGGACACTTTGAACACCTTTTGTAAATAGTTGCTTATTTAAGAAATGTTTTTTTTTTATTATTACCCCAAAAGAGACCGAACTTTAACCGACTTTTTATCCGTTTTCTTTTAAACTATTTTGGAAAATAGACATACTAGTTTTACATCGCTGACCTCGGCAAAAAGTGATCTTTCCAACGATGCCAAATTCAAGTACTGTTGCCATTTAAAAGAAAATCAAGTTAGCCTTGGATTTCAAATATGCGATAAGAAAAAGAAATGAACATATAGCCAAAAAGATCCAAACATTTCCTTATGTTCGTGTACAAAATTTCATTAAGATATCTCGAACCGTTTTCGAGATACTTGACCGTTTCCATACATAATAGCGACTCTGTACAACATAATCAACCGAAATATTTCCATAAGTCTGATTGGTTAAAAGACGTTGGCGCCATATCGTTCGGTCGAGCAGTTAAATCAGTATTGGCCGGGAAATTATGAAGTGAATAGGGTGTGGTTAGTGGACCTCTTCGTTTTGGCAGTCGATGTCAATCTCGTATGGGTTATGTTCATATAAATATAATCTAAAATAAATGATTTTTTTATAACGCGAGCAGAGTAGAAAATAAACATTCTATGTAAATGGGATTTAAGTAAAACACTTATACTAATTTCCAGTATATATTACACTTGATTATATATTAATAAATAGATAACATGTTTCGCTACGATGTAGCTTCTTCGGATCTTATATTACTACTGAACACGCTCTTCACAAATGTATGGCTTTTTTCTAAACTATTTCAATGGGTTGCACTTGTCTACATTAGAATCGTCTCTTACCGATATATCGTCTAAAATTATTGTTCAGTAGTAATATAAGATCCGAAGAAGCTACATCGTAGCGAAACATGTTATCTATTTATTAATATATAATCAAGTGTAATATATACTGGAAATTAGTATAAGTGTTTTACTTAAATCCCATTTACATATATGGATTTCCAGCAAGTATCGGCCGATTCAATTAAATTTAAAAATAAACATTCTATTTTCTAACTTAATTAATTGGCATTATAAAGTCTTTAAAGATCATTCCGATAACACATTTTCTTGAACCAAATAATAATTTTTAGTCTGTCATAGACGTTCTCAATAATTTTTATATTAATTTTATCATACATTTCTACGAGTTTATTTCTTAATCAACTTAAATTTTCAGGGCAGTTCTGAATATCTGCATTAATGTTATCTTCTACAATAGAATCAAGTAAAGAAACATTAATACACGTAGAATTGTCTTTGTAAAATAATTTAACCATATGCATAACAATTATGTTTTATTTCAGAATACAAAGTTTGTCGTTAAACAGCACTGTCCTTTCAAATGCACAAAAATTCAACCTACACGCTATTGTTATCAGTTTGCTAACATTGGTGCCGTTAGTCGTCAACATTCAACCTCTGCTCGAATATGCCGACAAACTCGTTTCGGCCCGTAGACAAGAAGCGCCCCATCTCCTTCCAAATCTATTGGAACAGTATTCCTCGAATTGTGAGTTGGCCAATAAGTTACCGCATCTATTGATTGATCAGATGGCTGTTTGCGAGTGCGTGAAAAGCGGAGGACTAGATCCGGCGAGGCTGGCCCAGACCTCTCCTTATGGTGCCGGAGGTCCGGGTGTAGTTGTCTCGGGTGGCTCGAATCGTCGTAGTTGGGTAGATATAGGTGCTAGAGGAAGCGTCGTAGAAATAGGAAACGTGGCCGAGGTTGATAGTGCTTCTAGTTCTCCTGGAGTGCAAAGGGTAAGAACTATATTAGTGCTTTCACTATATTTATTGTAACTATAGTATGTACATAACGTGTGTTCATTTGAAAAGTCAATCTAGGTTACTTTGAAATTTTGATAGAATAAGACGTAAATATATTAGTATGTGTTTGTTGTTCCGTAAACGTAAATCCAAATGACATTTGATAATGTCAATCACAAATATCAGTTAGTGCATAAAATAATCGTGCGTCGATTCTGGTTTAAATAAATTGCTTCTCAGTTTTAAAATGGCTTTCACTTTAGAACATAATTTTTTTTTAGTCCAGGCTTATTTTCGAAGTGGTAATAAAATTGATGGTTTATGGGTTTATTCAGTTCAAGATTGTATGGTAGAATTTCAAGTTGAGTTTCCACATTTTGTAATAAATTATATACAATTTAAGAATACATTGGATAGAACTTTATAACTTTTTTCTGAAACTGGTGGTCTCTTAAGAAAATCAGGCAGCGGAGCAGTTAAGAAACGTACACCTCAAGTTGTCAATGGTGTTGAAGAAATAATGGAAAATGAACCACAAACATCTGTTCGACATTTGAGTCAACAAATAAACCTTTCTGTTGGTACAACTCACAAGTTATTAAAAAAAGATATGCAACTTTATCCATACCGTGTCACAGCAGTACAAAAATTGTTAGAAATTGATTACCCACGTAGACTACAGTTTTGTAATTGGTTTGTAAATATGAACAATAATGGAAAACTTTCGCAAAGAGTCATCTTTACTGATGAAGCATGGTTTTATAAAACGGGATACCTAAATTCATAAAATACAAGAATTAGGAGTAGTGAAAATTCACATGTAATTAATGAAGAATCGCTACATCCAGAGAAAATTGGTGTTTGGGCAGCGATAAGCCAAAGGCGAATCATTGGACCAATATTTTTTCAGGGAACGTTAACTGCTCAAAGGTACCGTACGGAAATTTTACAACCATTTATCAATCAGTTGCATGATGATGCACTTCAAAATTCATATTTCCAACAAGACGGAGCACCTTGTCACTGTACTGCAGAATCTTTGGATTATTTAAGAGAATTTTTTGATGAGCGTATAATTAGTCGAAATACTGAAATTGCCTGGCCTGCACGTTCATGCGATTTAACACCTTGCGACTTCTTTTTGCGCCCTTATCTAAAAAATAACATATTTCGAACACCTATATTGAATTTGAATGATATGCTAGAGAGAATCGAACAGAAATGCATGGAAATTAATAACAATCCAGTAATGTTGCAGAATATCATCAGAAATTTTGAACGGAGGATTTTAAAGTGCATTGATCTTGAAGGACAACATTTTCAACATTTGTTATAGTTTTCAATAAATACCTATTATTTGTTATTTATTTGTATGTATGAAACTGTCAAAATATACGACTTCGTAGGTTAAGTGGTAAATTTTAATTTACGACATACTTCAAAATGTTCTCAGTAAATCACATGCTACTAGATTGACTTTTCAAATGAACACTTGTTATATACACATTATGACAATAGCAAAATTATCGTTAAAATTATAAAGTCAATGATAGTTCTCGAATCATTTAGATTATTTATTAGTAGCCATTTTAAGGTTATTCAAGATTTAATTGTTAATTTGTTTTTTTGTTAAGCAGTCTCACGGTTAGCAATTTATTTACAGAGCCTAAAGACAAAATACCTCTATTACATAATTACATTTGACAGCTATAATAATATTCTACACGAAGACTGTGGAGGTTGCTATATTGTCTTGAGCTCTTGCCCGACATTTTCTAAATTTAAATCATCACTTTGATTATAACAATGTTAGGATTTTACATCGCAAAAGCAATGATAAAAAAATTATTGTTTTTGGAAAAAACCAGCAGAAAAATTAATTCTAATATTTAATTTTTATCTATTAATAAGATTTTTAGAGTAATATATACAATACTAGTTGTGGTATAGTGACAAAGAAAACAAGGGGTGGAAGATATATGTGAGTAATTAATGCCTTCATACAAAAAGTCCCCGTCCAATGTTCACGTAGTAACGAGAAAATGATTTTTCTTTATTCGAGTCCGGCCCTGTCGCAGTTAAATATACGGGCTTCTACCTCTATTTCATTAGAAACATTATAATTTTACGTTTAAAAGAACGTTAAAACTTAAATTTTAATCACGTTTTAATTAATACGACTTAGGTTTGTCCACATATTCGACGTAAAGACTTATTATTGATATCCACAAAAAAAACTTCGTAATAAAAGCACCATATGTGTTTAAATGTTTGTTCATAAATGTTTTGATATCCAAATATAAACGTATAGCGAAAACCGAAGAAACTAAGCATTAATTTTTTCACCGCAGCTACCAAGATTTCCACACTTTTTTCCCACATAAAATGACGTTATAAGCAGTAAATTCACAAATTTATTACAATACTACACAAGCTGGAAGTTCTTCGACATGAACTGCAAATAGCCTTAGATACAATCGGTCAGAAAGATATCAATCGTCTGATTTTATACCAAGACAAGTTAATAATATATTATTAAAAAGATTTAAGAAATATTTAAGCTTTTTTACTGTAATTTATTAATTTCTTTGTTAAGATGTATAACTTTATGTTAACAAAAGAAAATTATTTATGTATCCGGAACCGGCAACTAGCTGCTAGGTGCCATCTGATATATCCGTCGCAAAGTTTGACATTTTTGACGGTATTTACAGGGTGTAAATGAAATACGCCGACGTTCGCTAGTATGTATATAATAGGTACATACGATATTAATTCAAATCTACAAAAAAATTTATTCTATGGAAACTTTAAATTTTACGAAGACATTTAGGAACACAAACTTTGCAAATACGGTCCTGTATTCAGATTGAATCTAAATAAATAGAAATTATATGTTTATATGTTGTCGAATCAACAAACAAATAGTAATTTATTTGTTGGAAGTTCACCAAAAAAATCCACTCCACATTTCACTTCAATGTAATGCGTATTTGTGCGTAAAGTTTATAAACATGTATTCATTAATTTCGTAGATATAAATTTTCTTATGCATCAGCTGTTCTGTGATAATTTATAAATAAGTCAATGGCCTGACCTTTGTAATATTCCGAAGAAAATACAATATCGAGTTTCTTTAAATGTTTTAATATTAAATTCACGAAGAGAAATAATAAACTACATTCGTAATTTTTAATTGAATGTTCATTTTTTCTGTGTTCTATTCTATCTTTTTTGTGACAATTTCGTTGTTTTAAAAAAAGGCAGACTTGTGTGAAGCAGGCGGAATGCTTAAAGGAGGACGTTCAATGTGGCTGCCATTTGCATAAATACAAACTTCTAACCGATCGGTAAACTTTCGAAGTACACAATTTAACACGGCCCAGTCTTCACGGATATGGGCCGCAGCTTGAAAAATACGTTGCCGAAAATAGTCTTTCACGGCCTTCATAACTTGGGTGCGATCTCTCAATCTGTATACGGTTTGTAAAATTAAATCATTTGATGGACATTTTCGGTTCGGAAACCACTCTTTATAAATACGTCTAGTAGCTCTAACATTTCCACATGTTTCGCCGTATAATAAGAGGATATCTGTTAATTCGTGAGTTGAATAAGTCATGCTTCGCAAAAAATGATCACAGACTGATTTCTGACTTGCAGTATGCATCATCGCATCTACAACCACCCACCATTACGCTTCAGTAGGAGTAGCGCTGCAGTTATAAAGGAATACTAAATTTACCTGAGTCGGGTCGAGCCACGCGCATTTATTAAATTTTTTTTTTCTTTGATCTCGTTTGAGATGAGTTTTCGCGCATTAGCATTTTATGCTTAATATTATTACAGCAATTACGTATTAAAGTATATCGGAATATTTCATTTACACCCTGTATATTTAGAACGTTTTGTCATACGGACAATTGTCTATTTTATACTTAAAGTTAAGATATTACACTATACATCTCTATTATTTATGTTAAATTGCATTTATAAATTAATTGTATTAAATTCTATTAGGTTGAACCATTAATGGCTACCCCTAAAAAAGTACAATTACGCCCAGCTCCTGTAGAAATATCAAAAAGAACATGTTTAGAATGTGTATTTTGCATGTACGCCTCTTCCGATACTCCTCATTGTTGTACCTCCTTCACGAGTTTTGGCCAAGTTCATTGTCCATGTGTAAGCCCATTTCTCCAAATTTTTCTACATCCTGTCTTGTATTTAATGAAATCCGCAAATCATTTTGCCGTTATTACTTACAGAAATTTCCCGAAGAAGAATTAACGTTTGAAAGTATGAAGAAAGTGCTAACCGAACCTATAGAGTCTAGGAAAGAATTAGAAGCGGAACGAAGAGAACAGATCAGTCACACTTTCCGCACGGCAACGTTTTCGGAACTCATTCGTAAAACTCAACCCAAGGTAGGTAGCAAAAAATCTATTTCGTTGGCCTTAAATTATTTCTTCTAAATTTCCTAGTACGTAACTCTATGCTACTAATAATAAACAATTAAACAAAAAATGTTATTAAATGAAAACAAAGCTAACTCTAAGAAGTACAGCCGGTACGATATTTGTTGAACTGGAATTCCTAGCAGACAGCTACGTCACTTTCTTGGAATAAACCGCACTCGACACCTGAATAGGATACACATTGACAGCGCGACGTTCACCGTAGCAGGTTGCTGTAAATCTTTGCATACAGTCGTTTGCGTAGCGTGTATCTTCCTGAGTGTATAGACATTTTAGAAGAAATCAACTGCGAAAAATAAAAGATAGGAATTTAATTCCCAGTTTAAGGGTATTTGTTTGTGCTGCCAACCAAATTTCTTGTGCAGAGTAGTTCAAAATATTAGAGAAGATATACAGTGAGCCAGTTTTATCGAAAACATTATCATACAAGTGGTACAAAACATTCAAAGAAGGTCGAGAAGTGGCTGAAGACTTGTCTTGTTCTGGTCAACCTCCGACTTGTTCGACTGATGAAATATCGACAAAGTGAAGGAAATGATTACGGAAACTCATCCTTTAAGTTTAGAAGCGATGTCTTAGGATCTAGATATGTCTCATTAATCCATTCGCACCAATTTATTTGATGTTTCGAATATGATACTTGTCGCGCCACGGTATGTATTGGAGGAGCAGAATTTTCTTCAAAAAACACTACAAACGGGTTACTGAAGATATATTTGAACGAGATGTGAGTTAATGAGTTTAACTTGTAAATACATAATACAAAAAACTTCGGAATAGTGCTGTGATAATGAACCTAAATCGAAAAAACCACTCATTCGGTTGCACATGCACGTATTATATTTTATATGTACATATGTTTCCGATGTGTCCAGTCTCAAGGCAGCTACGATATACGATGGAAAGTCATTAAATAAGTCACAAACTGCTGTAGGAAAGCTGAAAATAGGAGTGAGTTGTTTCCCTATTTGTCAATAGGTGTCACCACAATCCAGCTTTATAATTCTCAAGTGACAGTTGGTGTGCGCGAACACAGGCAGTGTTAAAATGGCGACCGTGCTCGAAGATTGTACTGTGGAAGAGTGCTATTGTGCGTTTTTTTCTGGGCAAAAGGACTTTCTGCAAAAGATATTCATTAGGAAATGTCTCCTGTTTACGGTGAAAAGTGTTTGTCTCGTAAAGCCGTATATAACTGGGTCGAGAAATTCTCTCAAGGACGCTCAAAAGTTGTTGACGATCAGCGAAGTGGCCGCCCCGTTCCGATTTCGACAGATGCAACACTTCGACGGGTGGAAGAGATGATTCGAACTGACAGAAGGGTAACAATAGACAGTATAGCAACTGCAATAGGGTGTTCTCATGGTTTAGCCTACCAACTGATGCACGATCGTTTGAATTTCCGAAAAGTTTGCGCACTGTGGGTACCTAGACAACTGACCGAGGAACACAGAAGAATTCGAATGGGCTTGTCCTTGCAACACCTCTCTCGATACACAGTGGAAGGGGAGAACATGCTTAACAGGATTGTTACTGGTGATGAATCATGGGTGCACCACTACCAACCCGAAACAAAGCGTGCTTCAATGCAATGGAAACATCCTTCTTCGCCGTCAACAAAGAAATTTAAGGTTGTGCCCTCAGCTGGTAAGGTTATGCTTACCGTGTTCTGGGTTCTCAGGGAGTGCTCCTAGCTCTTTTCCAGAACAAAAAAGAGAACGTGACTGCTGAATCATACTGTAGAGTTTTGTTGTTGCTTCGGGATGCAATTCGACGAAAACGCCCAGGCCTACTGACGAGAGGAATATTGCTGCATCACGATAATGCCAGGCCCCATTCGGCCCACTTGACCCAGGCGAGAATTGCGCAATTAGGGTGGGAACTTCTTGAACATCCGGCTTACAGTCCCGACCAGGCCCCAAGCGACTACTTGTAACTCTATGTAAAACCAAATACAAAGTTTCCCACTATTTCTAATGTGCGAAGTTACTCCCACCGCTCGCCATCTTATTTGGCGCTTGCTATACATATAAAATATAATACGTGCGCGTGCAACCGACTTCCCATTCCCTGCGACACTGCGCTTGCTCTCAAATGAGCATCCTTAGCCATAATTGCTCGAAAATCAAAGTCATGTTGACTGTTTTTTTTTTCGTGGTGTTGTCCAGTCAAAATTTCTTCCAGAAAGGCAAACGGTCAACGAACAGGATTATCTTCGCGGTATGAAGCGCTTGAGATAATATTTGCCTGAAAAGGCCAGGTTTATGGAATAATACTTCTTCGATTTTGCAACACAATACTGTGCCGTGTCTATCATAAATTTTTGTTTAAAAATTCAACCAATGACATCTATCAAGTACCCTGTTCACTTGATATGACCTCGTCTGATTTCTTGCTTTTTCCCAAAGTGAAATTATTACTTCGTGGAACATGATTCAATCTATTCAAGCTATAAAACAAAATTTTACAGAATAAGCTGCACGCCAAACCGAAAAGTGCATATAAGAAATGTTTCGACGATTAGTCGTTGGCATGAGCGTGTCACATCGAACGGGGCGACAAAAGAAATTAAGATGATTAAATTAACATTTTATGTTTTATTGAATAATTCCCGGTATTTGATTGCCTCTGAGATTTCGGGCTGGAACAGCATCCTTGGCACTGCTTCCGCGTTAGCGGACATTTTGTCCACTGCTGCAAGCGGCATCTTCGGGACTGTTACTATTGTTGCTACACTGAAAAAGTTTCACTACAGCAACAGTAGTTGTAATAAAAGGGGAGGGCGCTAAATATAAAAGGGATCCAGTGTAATAAAATTATTAAAGTTTTAAAAGTGGCGTGCAAGCGAGCACACTGTATATTGAAAATTTAGTTATCAATTTTAACAGTCACATTTTCGTAATATAACATAAATTACAACAAATTCCTACCTATTTTGTGCTTATACTGAACCACTAATCGTCCGATCAGCATATCTCAAGGTCCTAGGTTGATGATTTCTCGAAGGTAAATTTTCTCAAAAGCGCTACTGTCTTTTATATTACATACACACGGTTGTTGATGTTATCAAACCAGAATAAAGGCAGACTTCCGGATTTTAGTATAATAAATTTGGCTCATACAAGAGAGGTAAGAATGCGTTGCCTCAAAACTGTTAAATAAAAGATTCACTAACTTGTTAAGAATCAACTTAACAATTTAATCACTTAACAAGTACGTTTAATAATTTGAAAATATATGAAATAGTAGTTTATTATAATGTAAAGTGTAAAAGAAAATAGTAGCAAATGTATCAGAATAATTGAAACATACATGAGTAGGTAAACCCCACCAGTTTTGTATAATACAAAGGTATTTTTAATAATATAAAATATTATTAAAAATCTGGTGTGAAGAACACAAATCCAGCAGGGGCGTACCGATGAGCCTGTAGAAAGACGAAATACGTATCTACGTCTCTGGGGAGGGATATGTTCGGACACGTTCACAAAAATATTAATAGTGAACCTGTATTTGTGTTCTTCACACCAGATTTTTAATAATATTTTATATTATTAAAAATACCGTTGTATTATACAAAATTGGTGGGGTTTGCCTACTCATGTATGTTTCAATTATTCTGATACATTACACATGCGGTTAGTCCGTAGTATGAGTGAAGACACAAACAAAATGCAGTTTCTAGAGAGATGGCTGTGCCACCTTTGGAAGGGCGTCGTTACTTCACATTGGTTATGTGGACGGGGCGGTACTTCGGCTGTCTGACAACAGGCAGCGCTGAATTTACTTCTACGCCCGGTCTGGATAATTTCTGTGATGTGGCGATGTGGTTCTTTTTTGTGAATATGTCTGAAGATATCCTTTCTCCAGCAGGGGCGTACCGATGAGCCTGTAGAAAGGCGAAATACGTATCCACGTCTCTGGGGAGGGATATGTTCGGACACGTTCACAAAAATATTAATAGTGAACCAGTATTTGTGTTCGTCACACCAGATTTTTAATAATATTTTATATTATTAAAAATACCTTTGTATAGTAGCAAATATAAAATTGTATTATTGTATTTAACACAGTTAAAATGGTACAAAATTCGTGAATTTAGCTTATAGATAATCTACATAAATTTAAATGAGGCTTTAATTAAGGTAAAGTAATGATTATTAAGTATGTGTTAGGTAATTAAAGAAAAAAAGAATAAAACCATGTACAAAAAAAATGTAAAGTTCATGAAAAACTGTGCAACTTAAAGCGAATATCAAAGTAGTGGAAATTTATTTACCGGCTGACGAGGTTGGGCGTTTTTACCTGCGTCTGCCAGTGGTGCAATGATGGCGGCTCGACTTTCAAATCCTCAAACAAGCGATAGTAACAAGGGGAGGGATGCAAAATTTGACAGGGTCTGGATGCAACTAAATTGCAAAATTTCACAATTCACAAATACTCAAATACTTTGTCGCGGTTACGTGAAATCCTGTTAAAACAGCTTGTACGCAGTGCACGAGTCGAATTACACAAGCAAACAGCGTGGTGCTCTTCACTGGTGACGATTCGCTAATAATGTTCTATGTCCCACAACAGGTCTCCCTAAATAGCATTAGGTATTCAGGGGAATGCCCAGCAAAAAGTTGGCAATAAAGATAACTTAAACACATTAAACGTGGTGTAACGAATACAGAAACGCAATAGTAACAGGAAATGTTTGATTTTAAATGTAACGAAATTGGGAATTTACAAAATAATGCAATAGTAAAAAAATTCCTTTTGAGTGTAAGATAGTAACAGACTCGAATATGTTCCTTGCAACAGTGGACGAAATGTAGGGCAAGAAGGAAGCAGTACCAAGGATACTGCCCCAGTCCGGAAGCCTACAATCTAAGGTTTCCGGTATTTGTTTGACAGAACATAAAACTTTCATGAGTAATATAAAAAAAAATATTCGCAAAACTATACTAACTCCTTGCTTCTAGAACAACCTTAAGAAAAAATTAGACGAAATATTCAAGACCTTTCCATCTAAAACTAAAAGGAACACAATTTGATATAGGAAACCTAGATTATTGTATATTGATTGTTGATCGTAAAATGTATACTTTTTTTTAAAATATATAAAATATTGTATTACAAGTTTTTCTTTTTCTCTTTAGCACGATGTCCTCCAAAATAAACTAAATGAAATCTTCAAGTCTCTCTCTATTAATGAAGGTCGTAGAAGTCCAACAGATAAAAAATCCAATGTTCCAGTCTACGAACAGAATTTTCCTGAATTATTCGTACATTAGATGAATCTAACTAAGCATTATAAAATATGTTGTGTTTGACAATATTTTAATGATTAGGGTAAAAAATTAGATAATTTAATCTTGTCGTGAAGGTGTTCTAAAAAGAAAATTGTTTCTTTATTTATATATCCATTGATTAAAAGATGGTATTTGTTGTCTGTAATGTCTTTTTTCTTCGACATTATAAATTTTTCAAAATTATGTGACGTATTTTTATATATATTTACAACATTTATTTTAATAGTTATACATATTGTTAAAAGCAAAAGAAAAATGCTGTATGCGCTCTCATAAGAAATTATTAGTTTTTATATGGTGTAACTCATGTAATTTACATGTAGAAGTAGTAAAATCATTGCTTTTAATTAATATAGGAAATTTTTAAACAATGTTTTTTTGCTACATGTCATTTTACTTTGCCGTCGGTATTTTATTGTTTTTATTATCTGTTATTACTCTATTGTCAAGCTAATAAATTGATGCAAATGAATTCGCTTTTTATTTTCCCATTTTACATACTTTCTTTCTTAATCCTTAACGCCTTTTTATCTTTAGCTTTTCGAATCTAAGAGACATCGTATATAACAGAGCACAGTGACGATGACATAGGCTTCCAACTTCCGTGTATCCGAGAATATATGCACTCTTCTGTTGGTCGCAGGTATTCTTTTGGAAGTCTAGTACGTCAAAGCTATCGTAAAAAACTCCAAATTTACTCAAATTCAATATAATATACAAAAAGAAATTAGCCGTCACGGGACGTGAATATTGATTAAAGAACAGAACATTCCTTAATGATTTATTTAACAAAAATTACGGTATACATATATCTGCTTATACGCAGAAAAAAATCGTTCCATAGCTAGCGATGTAATATTCGCATAGTTAAAGTGGTCTTTAAATTTGTACAACAAATTTTTTGCAACACTGTTGTTAAAAAGTCGTTTTAATCTAGTAAAATCAATATTTTTACGTAATACAGTATTAAGTTTATCTCTGACAAACACTTTTTTAATCATTTAAAGTAACAAGTGTTCATTTGAAAAGTCAATCTAGTAGCATGTGATTTACTGAGAACATTTTGAAGTATGCCGTAAATTAAAATTTACTACTTAACCTACGAAGTCGTATATTTTGACAGTTTCATACATACAAATAAATAACAAATAATAGGTATTTATTGAAAACTATAACAAATGTTGAAAATGTTGTCCTTCCAGATCAATGCACTTTAAAATCCTCCGTTCAAAATTTCTGATGATATTCTGCAGCATTACTGGATTGTTATTAATTTCCATGCATTTCTGTTCGATTCTCTGTGGCATATCATTCAAATTCAATATAGGTGTTCGAAATATGTTATTTTTTAGATAAGGCCACAAAAAGAAGTCGCAAGGTGTTAAATCGCATGAACGTGCAGACCAGGCAATTTCAGTATTTCGACTAATTATACGGTCATCAAAAAATTCTCTTAAATAATCCAAAGATTCTGCAGTACAGTGACAAGGTGCTCCGTCTTGTTGGAAATATGCATTTTGAAGTTCATCATCATGCAATTGATTGACAAATGGTTGTAAAATTTCCGTACGGTACCTTTGAGCAGTTAACGTTCCCTGAAAAAATATTGGTCCAATGATTCGCCTTTGGCTTATCGCTGCCCAAACACCAATTTTCTCTGGATGTAGCGATTCTTCATTAATTACATGTGGATTTTCACTACTCCAAATTCTTGTATTTTGTGAATTTAGGTATCCCGTTTTATAAAACCTTGCTTCATCAGTAAAGATGACTTTTTGCGAAAGTTCTCCATTATTGTACATATTTAGAATCCAATTACAAAACTGTAGTCTACGTGGGTAATCAATTTCTAACAATTCTTGTACTGCTGTGACACGGTATGGATAAAGTTGCATATCTTTTTTTAATAACTTGTGAGTTGTACCAACAGAAAGGTTTATTTGTTGACTCAAATGTCGAACAGATGTTTGTGGTTCATTTTCCATTATTTCTTCAACACGATTGACAACTTGAGGTGTACGTTTCTTAACTGCTCCGCTGCCTGATTTCCTTAAGAGACTACCAGTTTCAGAAAAAAGTTTTAAAGTTCTATCCAAAGTATTCTTAAATTATATATAATCTATTACAAAATGTGGAAACTCAACTTGAAATTCTACCATGCAATCTTGAACTGAATAAACCCATAAACCATCAATTTTATTACCACTTCGAAAATAAGCCTGGACTAAAAAAATTTTATGTTCTAAAGTGAAAGCTATTTTAAAACTGAGAAGCAATTTATTTAAACCAGAATCGACGCACGATTATTTTATGCACTAACTGATATTTGTAATTGACATTATCAAATGTCATTTGGATTTACGTTTACGGAACAACAAACCCATACTAATATATACGCGTCCTATTCTATCAAAATTTCAAAGTAACCTAGATTGACTTTTCAAATGAACACACGTTATTTTTGTGTGTTAGTTTGTTAATTACTTATTCGACGTATTCTGTATATATTACTTTTATTTAATTACTTCAAATATATCAACGCACAATTTCTTTCTTGTAAATAATAAATACAAACTTTAAGGACAACGTTGTTGTGTTTGTAGTTTGTGAGTTGTAATATATTTATGTCAGCATTATTATACACGTCCTGAACTTTTGATGCATCACCAGCACCCACGATTATTTATTTCAAATAATTTATTTTATTGTTAGCACAACACCACCAAACAACATGTTTGTAATAATATGTAATAATAATAATTTAATTAAAAAAAAATAGCTCGGAGGATAGAGATTTCGGACAAATGAACAGGTGATATCCAAGACAACTGCATGTTTTGCAGAGTTGAAACTTTTTAGATGGTTTAAAAAAATTACAAACTCGCTGGGTTAAGTGTGTAGACTTGCAAGGGGATTATGCCGAAAAATAAAATATATTTTTTATAACCTCACCATATTTTGTATATAAAAAAAAACATTTTTAACAATATACAGTGTGTTTCACTTTTCATGGGGACACCTAAATAACTTTTTTATTTTGAAAGCAATCAATATAAATTTTTTTATCAGTTGTGTAGGCCCCGACAACGCACCTTTCTGTATGAATAGAGTTTTTATAAAGTCAATATCTAACCAACTTTAATTAAAATAAAAAGTAGTGTTTCAAGTAATGTCATACTAGCGATTAAGATAGAGAAAAAAAGTATTAGGAAAAGTTTTTACAAATCACTCAAGAACCCTTAATACCAAATTTCGCGAAAAAATTTTCATTTTTAAATTCTTCTACATTGCTATCAGTAAATAATAGTTTGTTATTGTAATAATAAGAGTGCCATGAAGCAAGAAAATAATTTGTCAGTTCAAATGTCAAACGTCAGTTCACTAAGCAGTTTATTTCAGTTGAAACTATTGAACTTTGTTGAGCAATGGCCGATAGACATTTAAGTATTGCTCAAAAAGTAGAAATTATTGGAATTGTTGGTGATAATGTGCGTTCTACCCGAGAGGCTGCAAGAGAGTTTAACGCTAGACATCCTGAACGTCAACCCATCCGTCATCGAACTGTTGCATACTTGAATAACATTTTCAACACTACTAGAGATGTTGCTAAACCACGTCAACATGAATTGAACAATCGACAACACCATTTCGATGCAGTAATATTAGCAGCGTATCGTAATAATCCTCACGCGAGTTTACAAGATATGGCTAGACATTTAAATACCTCTTACTCCAAAATTTGGAGATGTCTCCGTTGTCACAAAGTAAAACTGTATGAGCCAAAATATTTACACGCCCTTGAAGAAGGAGATCTCAATAGAAGAATGGAGTATTGTCTATGGGCTCAAGGCAATTTTCTAAATGACAGAATTTTTAAAAAAATAATGTTTAGTGATGAAGCTACCTTCACTACAAATAGTATTGTTTCATCCCAGAATTGTAGATACTGGGCAACAGAAAATCCAAGATGGGTTATCAATTGTAAAAGACATATTCGCAGAAAGTTAATGTGTGGTGCGGAATTTTAAATACACAAATCATTGGCCCGTTTTTCTTTTTTGATACGCTAAATGCAGAAAGGTTTTTAATTTTTTAAATACTGTATTAATTGATGTGCTTGATGATTTATCATTGGATATGAGGCGAGATTTACACTTCCAGCTAGATATATAGTAAAATATATAGCAAGAATAGTGCGAGCATGGTTAGACGAAAACTTTCCGTTAAGATGGATAGGCTGTAGTAGCCCTTTGATAGAGATCACCTGACATTACACCACTCGATTTTTTTCTTTGGGGGACTATTAAAAATGCTGTGTATGGATCTAGACCTCAAAACATACAGGAACTGTGCCAGAAAATCCGACAAGCCTGTCGAGAAATTTCTCCAGAAGTATTACGACGGGTTGTACTGAATCACAAAAGGCGATTGGAAAAATGTATCCGTTTTCAAGGTGATTTAGTGGAAAAAGATCCTATTTAAAATATTGTTCATTAAATTGTTGCTTTTGTTTTGTTTGTTCTTTAATGTTGAATAAAATTTGTGAATTGTTTTCTTGTTTCATGGCACTCTTATTATTGCAATAACAAACTATTATCTACTGATAGCATAAAAATGTAGAAGAATTTAAAAATGAAAATTTTTTCGCGAAATTTGGTATTAAGGGTTCTTGAGTGATTTGTAAAAACTTTTCCTAATACTTTTTTTTTCTATCTTAATCGCTAGTATGACATTACTTGAAACACTACTTTTTATTTTAATTAAAGTTTGTTATTACTTATATTGACTTTATAAAAACTCTATTCATACAGAAAGGTGCGTTGTCGGGGCCTACACAACTGATAAAAAATTTATATTGATTGCTTTCAAAATAAAAAAGTTATTTAGGTGTCCCCATGAAAAGTGAAACACACTGTATATCTCCAGCCGCATGTACTGATGCTTCCATAGTAAGATGAAACACATGGAAAGACATTTTCACACAAATATGAACTTGTATTGTGTTCTCTTTTATATAATTAAAAATTTTTTTTATATCCGAAAATAAGTATTTCCTTGAAAAAGTCACTCCCCCATCAAACTGCTCTCGTATGTATAATTCTCGTTTTATAATAAATATAAAAATGGATCAGAATTTGCATTTACTGATTAAGCAGATATATGAAAACAAAAAAAACATGGTATTATCAGTATATCAAATCCATCATCTGGTATTTACAGTACTAATGTGATAAGATTGCCTGCTGTGAAAACAGATAACCAATATATAGCAGGTAGACACGTCTATAATTTTGCGCGTAATAATTGTTTCACGGTTAATTGATAAACATCGAAAATATTTAAAAAATGCCATTTTCTGACCCATGTGAATCACCAGGTGAAATTGCATATCCATCATCAAATCAGTAATAGTTTTAAGACGTTTTCAATTGTTTTAGAAATCCTTTCATGCGGGTCTTTTGTTGAAAAGTTCAAATCTAAATATGGAGAAGTTAATATTTCATTTTACACTCGAAATTTAGAGTCTGCCATAAATGAAGTAAGAACATTGGAATCCGCGACGTATGTAAGTTACAACTGCCATAACAATACTTGTATTCATACGTATGTATGTATCACATAGGCACAGACTTATTGGCAACTGCTTTTAAATATTAAATTATGTAGATACCTAACCGTATTTTGATAGATCTAATTTGTACATGGAATTGCCTTTTACTTATTAAATTAAAATTTTATAATTAATATAAAATCAAACTTGAAAAACTCTACAAACTATTTCCAAAAAGTTCTTGTCTTCAATTAACACAAATTATTTCGTGAAGAAATGTATATATTTTTAAACGGACAAAACAATTAAGGTCTATAAATAAAGTAATAGCAACATAAAAGATTAATCTACAAAGAACTGCCATAACAGCATTGACATGAAACTGTATTAGTGTTTCAAAAAAAGTAAGATTTTTAACAAACTTTCGTCTCATTCAAGATTCTTCGACATTTTCTTTACTAAACTTCTCATTCAATTTAAACATCAAGTACAAAATGTACTACCCTGAAATCCCGGAATTTGAATGTGGCGCGCGAAGAGATGGTAGTACAGCTCTATAGCGTTAGATGGTGTGAGTTACGTATACAGGGTGAGTCGTGAGGAATCGACCAAACTGTAGGAGTGTATTCTACAGGTGAAAGTAATGTAAAAAAACTCAAATGTTGCTATCCGATTTTTATTTGTTTTCAAGATATAGCGTAATTAAAAATAAACAAAATTTCATACATTGAAGTTTTTGTATTTTATTGGTATTATCGTTCTTTATAATATATTTTCAAAAATACCGCCATTCATTTCAAAACATTTTTTACATCGTCTACCAAGGGCGCTGGTTGCGTTCCTGATTGCGTCAGGTAGATGTTTGATATTGTCAGCAGCATTCATAATCCGTTGAATTAGTGCATAACGAGGGTCCACTTTTACTTGATACACTTCATTTTTTAACCAGCCCCATAAACAATAATCGAGTGGCGTGAGGTCTGGAGACCTAGGAGGCCAACCAATGTGACTACCACGTCCAATCCAACTCCCTGGAAACATTTCAGCCAAATGTTGCCTGACTGCACGAGCGTAATGTGCAGGCGCTCCATCGTGCTGGTAGAAGATTTGGATTCTGATGTTTATGGAAACATCCTCTAGCAGTCCGCGCAGTTCATTTTCTAAAAAATGTAAATAGGTGTCTCCCGTGAGGCGATTCTCAAAAATGTAAGGACCAATTAAAAAACCATCGATCATACCACACCACACGTTTACCGAAAATTTATGTTGAAAGTTACTTTCGACTGTTGCGTGTGGATTTTCGTCTGACCATACATGCTGGTTATGACAATTATTAATACCGTCACGGGTGAATGTCGCTTCATCCGTAAACACTATACGCGATACAAAACGAGGATTATCATTTATCCATCGACAAAATTCCATACGTCTACGATTATCATCTCGTTGTAGGTGCTGTACTCTTTGTACATGGTACGGACGTAAGCCATGCTCGTGGAGTGTTTTTATCACCCTTGTTTGTGGAATGCCCAATTGAATACTAATTCTCCGTGAGCTGGTAGTTGCGTCTTCTTCTACTACATCCAGAATATCTTCTACTTCTTGTAATTGTTGTCGACTGCCTCGTTCAGATATTATGTTTACACTGGGAAGCTTTCCGGTCGCGCACAATGTGTTGAATACACTAATAAATACAGTTTTATTAGGATGTCTGTGATGTGGAAACCGTTGACGATATTCATTAGCAGCAGCTGTAGCATTCCCATCACAAAATCCATAAACAAACACCATATTAGCATATTCTAAATTAGAATAAGTGTGTGGCATTTTAGTTTGTTACACTATAGTCGTACAAACGTCAAGTCAATGTCACAATACCCGAACACAATGTTATAATTTACTCCAAGGTATAGGGAACATTTTTTATGATGGCAGCGCCCTCACTATATCAACGATGAACTAGAGGTAGTGACATTAGACGCATTAGGCATACAAACCACTCTACACTATTTCTCGACTGCTTTCAATGTCACTACCACTAGTTCGGAAAACCACGAACAGGTGGCGCTTCGGCTAGGAAGACTCCCCTATAATGAATTGCTACCGGGGTTTCACTATTTTTACGAATACATACATAAACATGGTATACTAAATCTACATTTTTAATTACGCTATAACTCGAAAACAAATAAAAATCGAAAATTCTTTCAATGGAGACTGTGGTTAAATAAAAATTTAAAAAAGGTATATAACCCCTTACCACAATTATTAATCGTATCCTAAATACGTATTTCTACAACTAAGTTGTCATCATCAGTAGGTAAAAACTACTAATTAAAAGTCGCACATGGGGCACAGTAAAGCAAGAGAAACGCTTACGCACAACTACTATACACCGCGTCCCCGTATACACCAGTGTATACGGGGACGCGGTGTATAGTAGGCTATATTGTATTGTATATTCGGCTAACAAAAGACTTCTTTGTCGTCTTCGGATAGTTTCATCCGCAAATTCCTAAAAGTTTTTACATATATGAATTTGTTGCAGAATACTCGTATACCCATTCACCATTGATTTTCGAGCCTTTCCTAAATAAACTTCAATATATATTTTCTTTGTTGTTCATTAAATACGAAAGCCATTACCACTGATAAGTTATAACAGATAGCTGAAGAGAATACGAAACTTGGCACGGCATTTTAGTCGAAATGGAACCTACGATACGCGCAGAATGTACGCGCCAATCATGTCATATAACGATGTGTTCCTTTTCTCCACTTGTTCCTGCAGAAGCAGAAGATGTCTTAAAATTTGTAATAAAACGCCTAACATGTGTACTACCTGCGTGATTTCACGTTTTTGTCCAGCATCGGCTATCTGTAAGGAACTTCTCTGTGCCAAATTTGTTGCATTTTTCGCGAAGTAATGTAAATGTGAATATGCTTTCTACATACTACGACGCTAATTTATTTGAAATTTTTTATTTTTAATAGAAAAAAAATTCGCCCTTAAGTAGGATTCGAACCCACGTACATGGCTTGCCGGAGCATCGCTTTAACCCCGGCAGTGATTTCGTATCTTTGTGGGAATCCCTTGAGTTACATCAAGGAAACAGATAATATATATCTTGCATCAAATTTGCTCAACAGCCTGCTACGGGCAAGATATACAAGTGTCCCGTATCGTTATGTTCAAATTTTAGGAGTGTAAAGTAGACTTCATTTCAAGTAACAAAAACCCAAAACTTGTATATCCATTTTTATTTGTTTCAAAGTTGTAGATCTATGAATGTGATTGTGAGATCATGAAAAAAAATGTAATCCTAAAGTCAATAGAAACTGATTTTATTTAAAAAAGTTCAATTAATAATATTTTCGAAATGTCCACCTCCTTGTTGAATGCAGGTTTGTGCCCGTAAGCCAACAGAAGAAGTACTTATCCGAATTTCATACTTGTTTTGTCGGATTTGCTCAGCAGCCAGGTGAATACGATCCAACAACTCTTCTCTTGTGTTCGAAACTTGCGCGTAGACTAAATTTTTCATGTACCCCCATAAATAAAAGTCAAGGCGATTAAGATCGGGTGATCTGGGTGGCCATGCAACAGGACCACCTCGACCAATCCATCTAGGATAAATGACGTTAACCCAATTTCGGACAGCAATTCCGAAATGTGGTGGTGCCCCATCCATGTGAAACCACATGTCTCGTCGAACGTTAACAGTCATCTGAACATTTGTTTATTGTATGATATTCATGGTTCAGCACTTACGAAATAAGTAAGAACCCTCTTTATCATAAATAAAATTTCCAGTACTCTTTTTTGTAGATCTCCAAGAAATTACTATATGCACTACAACACGTGTTTATTTATTTTAGGATAACATTTTATTATGCGACGTTAACATTCACAGGCCTGTTACTGAATCGTATACCTTTTTTTAAATAAAATCAGTTTTTATTGACTTTAGGATTACAATTTCTTTTATGATCTGATAATCACATTCATAGATCTGTAACTTTGAAACAAATAAAAATGGATATACAAGTTTTGCGTTTTTGTTACTTGAAATGAAGTCTACTTTGCACTCCTAAAATTTAAACATAACGATACGGGACACTTGTATATCATCTGTTTCCTTGATGAAACTCAAGGCATCCCCACAAATATTCGAAATCACTAACTTTGATAGCTTAGTGGTTAAAACGATGGTCCGGCAAGCCATGCATGTGGGTTCGAATCCTACTTAAGGGCGATTTTTTTTCTTTAAAAAATTCGAATAAATTAGCGTCGTAATATGTAGATAGCATATTTGCATTTACATTACCGCGCAAAATGCAACAAATTTGCACAAGGGCCTACTACGGACAAGATATGTATCATCTGTTTTCTTGATGTAACTCAAGGCGTTCCCACAAAAATTCGAAATCACTGCTTATGATAGCTTAGTGGTTAAAACGATGGTCCGGCAAGTCATGCACGTGGGTTCGAATCCTACTTCAGGGCGATTTTTTTATCTATGCCATTACTTCCTCGCAAATTTCTACAAATACTTTTGTCAATACGTTCCGCCAATTTCTCTACATACATGAGTTTAACACAGATATAGCTGCAATATTTGTCTTTTTATCCATAGTCTCCTCTAAAAAGAAATGTGTGGCTCAGTCGTTAGTATTTGAATGAAAATTTCTTACTTCTATCAGTCAAATACTGCAGTCGGTTCACCTGTCATTCGGTTTTTGAGCTTGCTACATTTCGGTAGCATATTCCCTATCGCATTAACGTTAAAACCGTTGTTTCACCCAAAGTTATTTATATATAAATGAAGATTTTACGTCAATAGCTTTTCTAATGTTCAAGGGCCTTCCTATTCCAGTTTAATAGGCGTGCTATTACATTTGCTTTTATAGAATATTTAATTCATTGTAGACTACTACTTAAATAGGCATACAGCGGCGTCACTGCGTTAGCTTTACTGAAATAATTTATAAAAATGCTTTCCGTTCGAATTACACCTACGCGTATTTTTAAATACGTTTATAAATAACTTCACACTATGATAGCTGTTCATGTATTCCTGTGCTACATACATATAACACGTGAAGCGCTGGTAAAGTGAATCTCCCGAACCTCTCGCTTGTCCACACCTCTGTGCGCCGAACGAGATTAGTGGTTTTTAATAATCATACTTAAATATATTTATATGTATGAGACTTATAAAAAATATTTCCTTTTCAGAGAAATCTTATAATACTGTATTTGCACAATGATTTTCATTCGTTTTCAAAAGAATTTTGTAAACAATTAAATAGTAAGGAGTGGACAGATGTTCTGATAAAAGATTATTACCTAGCTGCCTGGGATATTACCGAGGATAAAGTTAGCAAAGCCCTAAAGCCGATTGTGAAAAAAATATTTGGTTATAGTATTATATATGAAAAGTTAAGTAAACAAAAGCCGGCTATTTTTGTAATATCTTCATCCGTTAATATTCTCGAAACAATAGATAACACAACTTCTCTCAGACACTTTCCGTTTAATTTAAAACATAGACTACATAATCTCAAATTGCAACAGCAACATGAACAAAAACCAGCAGAAGATGTGGATGGCTGTGACGAAATATGGTAAGTTTATATGCTGTTCAGTATGAAACATCAACAATTTTTATATTATTTTATAAATGAAAGAAATATCAGGAAAAACGTGCAAACAGACAGAAATTAATTTCAGTTTTTTTTCTTAACTTTGAAGTTACGGGAATTTCACAATATTTTCACTGCAGGAACTTGTGTGGTATTTAAGGAAATGTTAGAAGTGTTGCCCTTTACTTGCTAATAATACACATTTTATTCGATCTTTAAAAATTACCTAATTTTTATTTTGTTTTAAAAACTTTGATTTTCACGAAAAAATATAAATTTGTGACTTCTCACCAATTCGTTTCTATTAATACGTAATTATACAAAAATGGTAGACAAATTAAAATAAAACACACAAATGATGTTTGTAGATTTACACTGTATTAAAAAATTATATTGTATGACAGCTGTTTCGCTACACAGTAACTTCTTCAAGTACAGATTGGCCCAAAATGACCGAAGGGGTTTGAGTTCATTATAACTTCTTATTTAAGACATAATTATTAATTTTTTTTTATTTTAAATACAGTATATTAATGGAGAATATTTTTAATTTATTTATGAAAAATTATATCTCGCAAGTGGTGGCCATTTTCTGCTTCGCATATTCGTGCTCTTTCCATAACCTTTCGCAAAACTTCAGGTGTTATGTTGTTGATTTGGTCGCGTATATTATTTTTTAATTGCTGTATGGTTCGAGGCTTATTAATATAGACTTTTCCTTTCCAATAACCCCAAAGGGAACAGTCTGAAGCGGTTAAATCCGGTGAACGCGGAGGCCAATTAAAATCGCTTGTGTACGGGAAATAATTCGTTCACCAAAGATGTCGCGTAAAAGAGCCATTGTGTCCCTCGCAGTGTGCGCTGTGGCTCCATCCTGTTGGAACCATTCTTGCGGATGGTTTTCCACGGCTGGCCTTAATAAATTTTCCAATATCTAACACCAGTGATGGAGACGGCGACACCGTGTTCATTTTCAAAAAATATGGGCCAATTATCCTTTCCGACGAAACACCGCACCAAACGGTACACTTAAGTGGGTGTAATTCTCGCTGTTGAACTACTCTTGGATTTTCCGTAGCCCATATCCTGCAGTTTTACCTATTAACGAACCCATTTAATTGGAAATGGGCTTCGTCGCTCATAATTAAATTATGAATAAAATCATGATTTTCTTCTGCTTTTTGACGAAAATAAATTGCATAATCAAGTCGTTGCTGGTAATCTGTCGGTTTCAATTGTTGGACAAGCTGAATTTTGTATGGAAACATTCTTATTGTATGCAAAATTCTCTGCAGCGACCCTCTTGAGAGGCCAAGTTGTGTCGAACATCTCCTGGTTGAAGTTTCTCCATCTTCCCGAATACTCTCCTGAACCCGTTCAATATTGTCATCCATGTGCACCGTTCGTCGTCTGCCGGCACCAGGAAGGTTCCTTACTGCCCCTTGTTCTCGAAAATTTGCAACCAGACGGTTTATTGTTGACTCTGAGGGTCCAACCCGCACATTAAAATGACGATATGCACGCTGAGTCAAAACAATGGATCGTTGATTTGAGAAATAAAGTTCAACGATTTTGGCACGTTGTTCAATTGTGTACTGTTCCATTTTAAATTCCCCAAGTCTTCTTTACAAAATACTGAAAACAAAAAAACAAAAATTATAATAAAAAAGTTATAAGGAATTAAAACCCCTTCGGTCATTTTGGGCCAACCTGTATAACAATAAACTAATGTTACATATTATATATCCAACACAACCATATTGGGTTACTTCAAACTATTATCTTAATTGCTATATGTCAACCTTAACTGTATCTAAATTCGTGGAAAGTACAAAATTAATAATGTAACAGAACAATTTAGCAAAACTCCATTTTACAAAACACAAATTTAACAACGGGGAAGAATTCAAGTTTAATCTATCATTTAATAGTATATCAGAATTTTTGAGTTTATTGATTTATAACAACTCTAAGCAGTTTAGTTTTTTTCCTTTATTTTCGACATGGAGAATATCAAATTGTAAATTAAAATCGTGGTTATTCTCTAGTAAATGATTAGCGTAGGTATGTTGAGTCAGTTTTTCGATTGATGTAGGAATATTGATAGTCCTTGATACGTTTATTAACAGTTCTTCCTGTCTGTCCAATATATGTTTTAGTACATGATCCGCATGATAGCTTATAGACTCCCGATTTATTATCTGAAGAAGCTACTGTGTACTGAAACAGCTGTCATATATAATTTCTTAATATAGTGTAAATCTACAAACATCATTTGTGAAATGGATTTACATCAAGTAAAAGTCGAACCAATGCAAGATTTGCTTTATTTAGTCAACTTTATTTATTAGTACGTACCTACAGTATAGGTACCCTTTTGGACTATATTAATTTTTACCCAATTTCTGCTAGAAATACTAATTAATGTTTTTTATTTATAAATTCAAAAGTATACAGTGTAAAGTCACATCCGATACAAAAAAAATATTACTTAATAAGAATAGTTCCAATTTTACAAGAGAAAAATAAACCAACCATTTTACATTGGCAACTTAATGTTCGGACGACTACGATTGTGAATTAATCTTCATTAGAGGGGCCATGACAGTATCAAATTTGACAGTTATCGCCTCGACAACAATTACTAAATGGTATGGCGAGACGTCCAGCTACGACATTCGGGGTAAAAGTACAGGACAACCTAAGAAAGTGACACCCAGAATGAGAATGCATCTCGTAAAAATTTGTAAAAGTCACCGCAGATAACGGCTTTTTTTATTGCAAAAACTAATGTGACGATTACACGAGAATGTTGTAGGCAGTGGATAGATAAATCCGGCCTCAGTTTTTATAAGGTAAAAATGAAAAAAATATATAATTTGATCTCATTAGATTTGAATTTAATATTAAGTATTTTATTCAAAGCGAAAGAAAAGCCACTGTTGACGATAATTCAAAAGAAAAACCGTCTAATATTGACAATGTTCAAATTATGTTGGACACTAGAAGATTTGTTCAAAGTCGTGTTCAGCGATAAATCCAAATTCGACGTCTCTGTAGGTAATTGTAAAAAACGAATTATTCGTAATAGATTGGAAGGTTTTCATAAGGACTGTCAGATTTTCAAAGGGTGTGATGATATGGGGATGTATGTCTGGAAAAGGTGTAGATAGAATAGAAATAATAGATGTGACTGTTAATGCTGTCAAGTATCAGCAAGACCTCTATCCAGATGGAAATTTTTTGTCAATATAATCTATACATTTTTTTAACTTTGGTTAGATTATTTTCGTTTCCTGAGAAATATAATATACACTCTATTGCAAATGTTCTTAATATTGTAATATACCCAATTCTTTGTTCACAATAAGGAATTAACATTTGAACATACACAAATTGTAAATATTTATCAAAAATCATATCGTCCGAATTTTATGTTGTTAGAACTCGTAGTACTATTATCGAGATACAAAACGTGCGTTATCCAGACTTATCTATCTTTGCGGCGCGGCTCGTGATGACGTATTTGGGAGTGCAAGTACAATGATGCGAGTGCCTCGTGTGTTTTCGGTGTTTACTAAGAAAACGTTACAGTTAGTACACGAGAATACACGAAGCACTCGCATCATTGTACTTGCACTCCTAAATACGTCATCACGAGCCGCGCCTAGTTGCTGATATATTCTATTCAAGACTCAGTAAGTCATTTTTAGAAAAGGAAAGTCAGTGGAATTCGTAGATTTTAGATTAATTTTGAAACTGGCAGATATCATTGTATGGCATTACCGTGTGGGTCAAGACAGTTCCGGCAAACAATAAACAAAGAAATCACACGTTTTATTATTCTATAATGGTGAATTTTACCTTAACATACCCGCGTTATAGCGCCGATTAATATGTTGAGGATATAAAAAAAAAATTTGTTTAAAAGGTCATATACGTTAGGAATTTGAAGAAAATTTTAGTAGCTCCAAATTTATGGTAAGAGTCGGTATTATTTGACCTAAATGTTTTTCCCAATATTTAATCATACATTAAACATTTAATTTACTCCGTATTACATATTCACCGATTTTAAAATCTTTGATTATTTTCTGAACTAATAACACTGGTCAACACAGTTTGGTTTTATTATGCACCAATTCGTGAGTTTATGTTTTTTGTCATGCTGATTCTGAATCTGATTCAAAATTTGCTCCGTCACGTCAAGATTTCGAGATATTTTCTTAAATAGTTTTTTCAAAAAACGCATTAAATTTAACCAAATTTCAAAGTTACTTTTATATAAGAAAATTACTACTAAAAATATAGTGGACGTGTCTGAGCATGTTTCCTACATCAGACCACTTAAACCACGCTCATTTTTGCTCTGGAACCAATCAAATTAAAAATTGGTAGACATCTGGCTGCATGGGTATATAAAGAGTCTACACACGGCTCTTTCGATTCAATGTAAGTCGGTTTGTGATAGCTGAATGTCTTTTTATTTCATAATGTCGTGTACGTGTATAAATAATTAAGAGTTTCTGTTATGTATGTGGAGAATTCACTACCCACCAGCATAAGCGGAATATTACACCTTTAATAGAGAAGTTATATTGTCACTATTTTGGCTTAACCATTGAACATCAAGATAAGCTGTGCTGTTACTCTGAGGGGCTGGTCAAACGATAAGAAAAGCCCTATGCCCTTTGCAAGATCTATGAAAGAAGCAAGTATCAACCAGCGATGATAAATATTTGCCATCTAAAGAGGACGGACCACACCTAATAAATCAGTTAGAATTAAATGATCTTATTCGAGACCTAAACAGGACGATACTATACAGCGCCATATACTATACAACGTGTCCACTTAAGTATGAGACAAATGGGAAATATTTTTATTTTTGATTTCACAGAAAACTTTATAGAAAAGAAAAGTTCGTGCATCCTAAGAAACTTGATATTTTGTATTCAGGGTTGCGTTGTATTACTTGGTTAGAGGAAAAATTAAAAAACATTGAAGTTGCCGTAAGAGTACGCTACACTTATTTTTAAAGATATCAAAAATATTCATATAAAAATGTTGTTTCAAATTTCAAAATATGCTCAAATACGAATTGTTATTTAAAATTTCGAAAAAATAAAAATTAAATTATCGAGCAATAATAATAGCAAATACGCAATAGTTTTTAACATCCATCTATTTGACAGTAGTTCTATGGTTGTCATTTGTATTGTTACTTTAATAATAAATTTTATGTAATTGCACGTGAAATCATTTACATTCGATATCAATTTTTTATAGCTGAAATGCAATAGAATGGAACAAAAATCATTTGCATATAACTTTATGAAAATACATTTTTATATTACAAAATAAATATGAAATTAACAAAAACAACAAATTCAGAAATACAAACAAAAAAAAAAAGCTATTCAAAATGATGCCCCTCTCGTTGAATGCATATGTTTGTACGCTTGTTGAAATCCTCGCATGCATGTTGTAACACAATAGGATTATTTCTTAAGAACAGTACCGCATCTCCTATTTTGTTTTTCAATTCTTCTAAATTCTGAAACGGCCTTTTTGAATATACTTTATTCTTTAGCCATCCCCAGATAAAGTAATTCATGGGGTTTAAGTCGGGCGAGCGCGCTGGCCATGGAAAAGGTCCATTTCGTCCCATCCATCTTTCTCCAAATTTTTCATTTAAATAGTCTACAACTATTCGTGCACTATGTGCAGGTGCTCCATCATGCATAAACCAAAGGGTTCTTATAATATTTAGTGGCAATTCGTCTAATTCGTTATCGAGGTATGTTTGTAGAAATTCCAAATATCGTTGTGAATTTAATGACGATTGAAAAAAATACGGACCAAAATTTTTCTGTTTAAAATTCCACACCAAACGTTTACCTTTTGCGAATATTGATTCTTGCAGGGAATTCTAAAATGTGGGTTGTCAGACGACCACCAACGACAATTTTGTGCACACACAACACCATTAGTAGTAAAGGTTGCTTCATCAGTAAACAAAATGCTTTTGAAAAATGTTTTCTGCGTTTCTAATGTACCTTGAATATCCAAAGAAAATTCAAATCTATTGTTGTAGTCCCGTTCCTGCAAAGTTTGAATATATCTTGGCTTATAGGGGTGATATCTATTGTTAACCAAAATGTTGCTTACTGATGATTTTTTAATATCCAAATTGCTTGCAATTTTTCTGACAGAAATTTTGGGATTTTCAATTACACTTTGCATAACACGTAAAGAATTTTCGAAATGTCTCACTTGCTTTTCCCTACTTTTTTTGTAACGCATTTCTAAACTACCAGTTGCTTTAAACTGATTTAAAATTCTTGAGACGCTTTGGAAACTAATAAATTTGTTGGGATGTCTTTCATTAAAAATATCAGCTGCGTCTCTACATGTTTTGTAGTTATCTCCGCAAATAAGAATTAATTCAGCTCGCTCTTGCATAGTTAACCGTTCAGCCATAGTTGGTAGGTGATAAGTGATAACTTAATGAATTGTCATAAAATTACTTAATTATTAAAGTGACAGCGGATCTGACAATCACATAAAATTTATTACTAAAGTGACAATACAAATGACAACCATAGAACTACTGTCACATAGATGGATGTTAAAAACTATTGCGTATTTGCTATTATTATTGCTCGATAATTTAATTTTTATTTTTTCGAAATTTTAAATAACAATTCGTATTTGAGCATATTTTGAAATTTGAAACAACATTTTTAAATGAATATTTTTGATATCTTTAAAAATAAGTGTAGCGTACTCTTACGGCAACTTCAATGTTTTTTAATTTTTCCTCTAACCAAGTAATACAACGCAACCCTGAATACAAAATATCAAGTTTGTTAGGATGCACGAACTTTTCTTTTCTATAAAGTTTTCTGTGAAATCAAAAATAAAAATATTTCCCATTTGTCTCATACTTAAGTGGACACATTGTATATACCTAATTAATATTATTTCATTTACATTTCAATATTTTTTTCTCCGAAACCTGACGTGCCAGAATAAATTTGTTATTATTACTATTGTTATAACTATTTTCATAGCTCCTAAAGAAAAATGAAAATTTGTTGACCAGTGTAATAGGGAATTATATAAATTATTCCTAACTGCATTTTTTTAAATATACGTTTTAGTTCAAAAAGATTTCAACAGATAATATACGAATATATGGGTGATAGAGACTTCGATTCTTTTGAATATGATGAACATGAATATTTGAAGAAAAAAATATTTTTCGCTATATTCGGAATGCCTGATTCAATTGAAGAAGATGAAGAAAAAAATAAAACAATAGATGATATGTACAATATAATTCGTTCAACAAACAGTAGGTACTATTTTCGTTATTTTGAATTTGGGGGGTTTCACAAAATAATTGATGGGCTTCAGTTATTTTCTAGTTACATTAGTGTTGGATTTTATTATAAAATTCAATCTTTCATGAAATTTTAATGCCATTGCTCAAGAATATCTTCAGTTTTTATGCATTATACAGCCACCCACTAAAGAAATGAAACAATTTATTTGCATATAAATAACACAAATTGCAGACCTATAGTAAGCTAGACGGTACGTCATTCTTCTATCTGATCAAGTGATATAGTGCGTTCAAAAAAAACCTGCATCTAGTGAGCCATGATTTCTAAGTGACATCAAAAAGCATGTCGTAAATTTGCTAATATGAATTTCTTAAGTGACAGTCACATCTAAATAACTGACAGCTTTAGAAATTTGTAAGGTTAGAAAATTTCAGGATTAATTGCTAGGTTATAATCTTCCTGTCATGAATAAATAAAATTCCGTGTTATCGTTTTTAATTAGATGACACTAATGACATTAACATTTGACAATTCAGGACGGTGCGGTTAAGTTACGACATACCTAAAAATTTCATGGCCAACTCTGAGGTTGTTTTTTTTTTGAACGCACAATATAACGTGCCTTCAAAAACTTTCCTCGTTAGACACGGCAATGCTTTTTTTTAATAGTTGGTAAGTGCACAGTGCACGTATTCTGTCACAAACGTATAATTTTGATAGTTGGTTATGTCATGTAAATGTGTGTAATAATTAGTAATTTAGTTTTTGAAAAAATATTTATTACAATAGTCGAAATTAAAAGAAAATAATACTAAAGCAGATGTTGGGAATGTTGACCATTTGAAGACTGTTGCATATCTATTTGAAAAGGGAGTAGGGGTTTTCATAGAGGAGGTTGGCAAGGGAGTTCGATATGGGGGAATGGGATTTTTGTAGGTGGACGCTAAGATATATATTGTAGGAATATGGAGAAATAAAGAACCGTTAAATGTATTGTGACTATATCCTATTCCTACCCGTAAATATTACACTACATACACAACAAAGACAAAGTTGAACTCTACGCTTCATGCTTTCAAAACCATTTATTAGGATTTCTTGGGTTATGTCAGCACAAGAATTCACAATAGCATTACGAAGCTGTTCGATTGTGATGTCTGGTCTTGAAAATGGTATTCTTTAAATATGGAAAAATAAAATAGTCTAAAATTTCCAAATCTGGAGATCTTGGAGGAAAATTAATAATTCTTGTATCGAAAAATTCTTGCAAAAAAGCTATTGCTTCTCGAGATTTGTGCGCCAGTGCATTACTGGAAATATCCTTCCGTAAGTTCATAATCATGAAGTTCATTAATAAACGGCTCTAATAATTCATTTCGATATCTTTCAGCAGTTATGGTTTGATTAAAAAATATAGTCTCAATAATTCATCTCCATGAAACTGCTAGCCACGCGTCTATTTTTTGTGGATGTAGCGTAGTTTCCACAAGATTTTCTGCAGACCAAATTCTCATATTTTGCTTGTTTAAATATCTTGAAGATGGAACCAAGCCTCTTCCAAAAAGAACCATTTTTTGAGAATGTCATTATTATTTACGCTACTCAAAAACCATACTGTGTTCTCGTAATAAAATCTACCTGTTTGAGTTCCGAAATTGCTTGAATTTTATACGGAAACAACTTTAAGTCCTTTTTAAAATAGTATGTTCCCACTGACAAATGAACTTGTGATAGTTTTGCGATTGATTTTTGGGATTGTCCATTCGACGCCGAATATCCCCTATGTAATTTACTATTCGCCAGGTTTCCGAGTCATTGCCCCTGTTTCGCCAAAGTTTGCATATGTTTTAGGAGTTGTGCATAAGTAACTGGCAGATTAGGATACTGTTGTCGGAAATCCTGTAAGCACGGATTAGTGGAATAAACATAATCTCCATTTTCTAATTTTTAGCCAGTGCTATAGTAACTCTGAATAATATAGTTATTTATGCACCAATGGCGTTATGGGTATTATATTGCTATGAGTTCGACGCTAATTCAGCCCGAGAGCCTCTGGCCTGAGGGATGAATGTCGATCAAGGGCAATATAATTGCCATAATGCCAGTAGTTCATACAAGATTTTATTTTTCACGAAAAATAAATTTCTTAAGCGGAAAATTCAAATTATATTAGAAAAGTTCCGAGATTTCTGTAAATTACCGGGCGTTATGAGCCATAATGCCCGGTTATTACGCCCATGGGCATTATGACCATGTTTATTGTAACCGTATCCAAGGTGAATGTACAAATAATACCTAAGTGAAAAATAAAATATTTTATGTTGTACAGTGCACTCGCCTAATTGTGACAGGCAGGTGTGACACTTGTTAATAATTATTTGAAAAACCCGCGCCATTATAATGAATTCCACGCTATCTGACCGTTGGCATGCGCAATACTCACCGGCAACAGTCAAAGTGCGGGAAAAATTGCTGCATGGTAAGTTCTTGATTTCATTTTTATACGGTGATTTTCTTAAGTTTGAGACAGTAGTCCACGAAATTCAATGCCTCCTCCAGTTCTCAAATACTTCAATGTTCAATTTTCAACACTTATAGCTAAAAGTACGCTCTTTCAAATGTCATGTGTTACCTAACTTCAAATCATTGTTTCTTTCCATTGGAGGTAGTGTCACATTTAGCCACCCAAAATTATCGTCGTGGCTAATGGGACAAATTTCTGTTTAAAATGTGACAGTACTTTTAATTTGAGATACTTATCTGCACAGACAAGAAAATGTCAGAAACAAAGAAAATTCGCAAACCGCGAAGAAAGCTATATACAAAAGAAGCCATGGAGCGTGCCAAGGAGCTAACCGAAAATGGATGAACTGTGAAAAGAGCAGCTGACGCATTCAATATTCCTCGGTCCACTCTGATATTACATTTAAAAGGGTGGAAGAATCGTAGAAAAGTCACCAACAGTAAGGTAGGAAGGCCAGTGGAAATGGCAGAGGAGATTGAAAGCTGCATAGCGGAAAATTTGCAAGTCCTAAACAAATGGGGATTTGGACTTACCAGGAAAGAAGTTATCGATTTGGTCGAAGCCTATCTCAGGGAGAATAAGATTGAAAAAAGGTTTAAGAACAATCGGCCAGGCAAGGACTGGTTTATTTCTTTCTGCAAACGGTGGAACCTTTCCTGCAAGAAACCTATAAAACGGCAAACTGTCGTACCGAACAAACCACACCGTAAATTATTTATGGTTTTTTCGATCTGTTGGAAGAAACAATTGCAGAATTGGGCTTGAACGACAAACCCTCTTGCATATTCAATTTAGACGAGACTTCGATATGTCATGATCCGCAAAATACTAAGGTTGTAGCGACAAAAAACAAAGCTGTTTTCCGGACAACACAGGGGACAGGCAGAACAAATACATCCGTCCTTTTTTGTATTTCTGCCAATGACGATAAATTACCACCTTTTATCCTATATAAAGCAAAATACCTATGGGATTCATGGATGCCAGCAGATGCATATCCCGACACAGGATATATCGCTACACCAAGCGGATGGATGACATCAGAAGCCTTCTATATATGGTTCAAAACTAGATTTCTGAAACACTGCCCCAAAGAACAACTACTTCTGGTTCTATTTGATGGTCACAAATCACACCTGACCATCGACGAAGACATTACACTGTTGAAACTGCCACCGCATACTACTCATATTCTACAAACCCTTGATAACACACCATTTAACGTTTTCAAGAAAAAATGGGACGAAATGCTGGTTTCTTGGCAAAGAGAACATTACGGCCAAACGCTTGGAAAAAGCGATTTTGCAATTTTGCTGGGAAAAGCTTGGACTGAAGTGAGCCCTTCTACCTTAAAGAAAGGGTTTGAGAACACTGGCATTTTCCCCTCAATCGTCAGAAAATCAAAACGGAGATCTTCAAGCCAGCAGAACTGCAGGAATTCAATGAAAAAAAATCCAACGTTGAACATAATGTCAATGATACCGTTTTGGAACAGTCTGTAGTGAACAGGAGCGATGCTCGTCCAATAGCTACCGCTTCGCAACTTCCAAGTCCATCCTCAAGTTCAGTAAGCCTGGAGTCGTTGATTTTACAAAAGATTGCAAAAAAAGGTCAAACCAATCAGAAGAAGTCTAAAGCGACGACGAAACTAGCAGAGGTTTTAACGAGAGAAGAATATCTCGAATCGCTGAAGTCCTCTGCTTTGAATGTGCAAAAGACAAAAAGAGTGCGAAAGCAGGTGGCAGAAACAGATAGTTCAGATGACTATTCAGTCCATGATTCAAATTCTTCATCGGGTCCATTACTTGAAGTAGAATCAGATGTTGATGATCCAGACATGGGACAGTCACCTGTTTCCTCTGATGTTTCAACCTATTCGATGAGAGATATAAATGAACGAAATTTGGTTCAATCGCCTTTTCCTCAAGATGTCTTACAATCTAGTTCATGGGTCGTGGTCGACTATTCAACAAAGAAATCAAAAGTTTACTATATAGGAACAGTCCTAAACAAGACTGATGATGCACTCGAAATAAAATTTTTAATAAGGAAGAAGGAATATTTTGTGTGGCTAGACATAGAAGACATCGATACAATATCTGCAGATCGGGTAATCACAATTTTAACATCGCCTCGAAAAAACAGACGCGATAGATTTTCTTTCGTCGAAAAAATTGACAAATGTGTTTTGTAATCTTCAAGATATCCTTATGATAATTTATTGTTTTTGTTTATAGTTAAGAGAGTTGATGTTTTTTTATTCATGTTTTTTATGAAGCAGATTAGTTTTCGTTTATGTTATGTTGTTTGTTTAATGTTCTAATAAACCAATTTTTTTATTACCCAAAGTCACATTTAGACCCCTTAGGTGTGTCACTATTAAAACTGGCGAATATATAGCGAAACAATGAGAGTTTACCCGTGTGTCACATTTATAATTAAGAAGTGTCACATTTGTAATTTTGTCTTATAAATGTGACACCTACAACAATTTAAAAAAATACATATATATAATTCGGCATTTCGAATACAATGAGGTCATTTTAAATGTCCAGATGAATGCAGGTATGCTTACTCGGTAAGGATGACAGGCAAAGTTCTTATAGAAACTATAACGAATAAGATTTTGAATATTTTGTTCAACATGTAGAAATCGTGTCACAATTAGGCGAGTGTACTGTAACTCTAACATTATAATAAAATAATTTAAAAATATAAGCGTTTATAATTTTAATTTATGTATGACAACTGTCAGAATTTGGAGTTTTCTAAAGCTTCACATGTGCACCAATCTTTGATTACTTAAAAAACAGCCAACTATAATGAGGAAAGTTTTTGAAGGTTTTCCTGAATATGAATGCTACTTGCAAATCTGCAATTTGTGTTGTCTATATAAAAACAAGATGTCTCATTATTTCATTGAGCTGCTATATCTTCTACAAAGAAGAGGCATCCATCTACTTTAGCTGTAACACAGGACCAAATTATTACAGATGAATAGTATTGTATTGTTTCTAATGCGCACTTCTTTTTGAAACGTTAAAGACATCTCTCAAAAAAATTAATTTATTCTATAACCGCCTCAATCTTGGATCCATCCTAATTATAATCCATTATAATGAACAAGTTGATTGGTATGGATCATTATGAATCATTATTAAAATGTGATGCACTTATGCATCAACCTGATATGTCTTCTTATGCTATGCTCACCAAATCACGACTAATAAACTGATGGGTTTGAAGAATGTATATTTATAAAGGGTCGAGGGACTAAGTCCTAGATATATGAATAATAAATCATCCCATTTCTCGGCAAACACATCGGAAACGATTAGGTGGTGTGGTACTGTGGAACTGTATTGAAAGTTCATATTTCAATATTAAATGACATACGTAGGTGCATTTTTGTACAGATACTATATTCATTTTATTTTCCTGAAAAAAATGGGTTTCTTTATATGTTTTTAGTGTTTATTTTTTATATTTTCTGAATAAAACTGTTAATTCGGTTAACATTGTTGATTGAAGTTGAATTAATCAGTAGGTACATAGTTTCACTGTATCTTTTCCATCTCATCTAATGTGCAAGGCGAGAAATTTTATTTTAACAAATATTGATACATCCGAACTTAAGCCGTAGTTTAGACATCATAAAATATATAAATTGTGCAAGTCTCAAAGCTAGAAAATCCACCAAGTAACCTAATTTTATAGTACGTACTTTCGATAGCTAAAATGTTGATAATTATAAATGAAATGTTTATTTTCAGACAGATATTCTAAATGGGACGATAAAATAGTGATATCCTTTGTTTACAATTGCACAGAATTAAGTAGTTTAATGACATGTATGAATCCATTACCGATTTTCGTCATGAGAAAATGCAAAGGTGAAAGCAATCCATGCAGATTATTCGTAGATCTAGACCTGAGGGTGTATACCTCTTGGAAAAGGTACTTACAAAGAAACAAGCTACCAAGATGTAGGATGATAGTCCCGAGTGATGGAAGGTATAGAAGTGATCCTGCCGGCAATGTTCTTTTGGAAATGCATAAATCACCGCGCTGTTCAAAAACAGAAAGAATACTGCATTATGTTGATATAGCAGCTACCGTTTTCGCACTGATTGCTGCATTTGTGATGGTAGCAAGTCTCTTGTTTTCATATTTAGCACTGCCTGCAGGAATTGTCGGTGTGCTATGTGCTATATATTCCATAGCGAGAAGTTCCATGCAAATTCATGATAGAAGAATTCATAAACAGGTTAGTTACTTTCTATAATGTGATACACTACAGCTCATAATAGTTTGAGCACTTGATATTCTTATATAAAATTTGAAGATAACTTAAAATAAATAAACAAAAAAGTATGTATTGATCTTTTACTTATCACGAATATATGAAGAAGATAAAAACTCGTTTTAGATAACAAAAATTATAAATCTGTTGTTAAGTCTTCTGTTCGTTAAAGATCCTCCTTTGGCATTACGCAACGCGTACTATTCTTGACATCCTTTTGATTTATTTTCTCAATGTTTCTTTGAGATTTATTCCATTCATTTGGCAATACAGTTCAGAACTTGTGTTTGGATATTGAACATTCCCTCCACAAGCCAGGTCGGCCGATAGCGTGATCGTAAGTCACTATCTTATTTACAGGGACGTCGGGATCGATTCTGGGGCCATCGCCCAGAAAGATTTTCGTAATTTTCCTTCACGTTTAATAAGACATAAAAAGAATTGTAGTAATTGAGTAGTTGTTTTGGCTATTTCCATCGTGTATACGGTTTGAATAATCTGACGTTTCGGCAGTCAATCTAATGTTGTCTTTAGAATAGCCCTGAGAAGAGCCAGTTCTTGCCGAACTCATGTCTGACATATATGTCTTCCCAATTTTTTTTTATGTGCGATATGTACTCGTATGAGATTCGGACCAGGTCTAAAATTTTTAACTTGTAAACTTTGTAAATCAAACACACTAACCACTACGCGTAATGGTTAGTAGGTATTTAGTTTAAATTACATATTTATATTAATGAATCCTAATAAATAGAATTACCTACAATAGAATTGAAGTTATTGGAAATGCAAAAAATTGGGGAGTTTTGATATTTCTTCTACTTGCTGAACAGTAAAAAGCATCATGCAATCTTAAATTCGAACTTAGTACACGGAAATTAATTTGGCTCAACAATCAATGCTATTGTGCAGTTAATTATATAAAAACTTAATACCACAATTTGTTTAAAACTATTCAATATTTCATAATCCATACCACGATTTGAATAAATTCCATCTTCGACATACATGAGGAATTTTAAAAATCTTCGCTAGACCAATTCAATCGCATTAATATGTACTGCGTAATAGGACACCGCTCCAACTATCCATATTGCAACGTGGATCATACAAAGACATCGTACAGCAATTTGAAAGAGTGGATATTGATAAAATTTTTACTATATGCTTTTTTTGCATTGTACTATATGCTCAGTGAAGTAAATTTCCTATTTAATACGATACCTAAGTGCAGTGGCGGCTCTTTAATGAGAGCAAGTGAGCAATTGCACCCCCAGGAATTATGAAACAAAACAAACCAAGCGGCGACTAACTGTGAAAGTATTTATTTATTATATATATTATGTATTCATAGTTATTGACGAGGAACGTGGCACGCTAAGAACGTACATATACCAATCGTCGTCACAGATATACTGAGCAAAGCCCAACTTTTGCTCTGTTAAGGCATTAACATTACATTGATGGTGGGGAGAACTGTATTTTGTCGTACTTCAATGTCGTATAATACATAGCGTTGGAGCAACTGAACCAGGCTGCTCTCGGGCGTTGTTACAATGAATACGGTATCTTTTTTACAGAACAACGCGTTTTCGCGGTTAACGTATAATGAAAAAATCGCAGTAAAAAAATCTTAAACGGCCGATGCCTCAATTATGTTTAAAAAATAAACAATCTGTTAAAGGTAAAGACGTTATAAGAAAATTCAAAATGAAGATTTATCAGAAAAATGACTGGATTTGTGGGTGTGAAATTAAAAATACTTTGTTTTGTTTTCCGTGTCTTTTGTTTGGTGGTGAACCGTCCGAAAGGCATTTGAAAAATATAGTTAGTCTAAGAATGTTAGGAAAAAATAACATTCAGAATGTTTTAGATTCATCATATAGAAAAGCAATTCAACAACACAATGAAAAGGTAACAAAAAATAGGCATGTGTTAAATTTAATAATAAATTGCATTAGATTTTGTGGCGCGTTTGAACTGGCACTTCGGGGTCATGATGAACAGCGAACGTCGAATAACAAGGGCATTTTTCGGGAATTGATAAATTTTACGCAGAATTGGATAAATCGCTCAGAGATCACATCGAAGCAGCACCGGTTTTTAAGGGATTATCAAAAACGATACAGAATGAGCTGCTTGAGGCAATGTTGAACGTGTGTCTTAAACAAGTTGCCAGTGAAATTAAAGCAACCGACTTCATATCTGTGATAGCTGATGAAACCACAGATGTGTCCAATCAGTTTCAGTTGGTGGTTGTTTTAAGATATATTGTGAACGCGAGACCGGTGAAAGATTTTGGAAATTTCTTCTGCCTAGTGGACACGATGCTAATTCTTTATCTGCCTCCATCCTTAACGAAATTAGTTTGCTTGTTGATGACCCAGAAAAACTGATTGCACAGAGCTATGATGGGGCAGCAGTCATGAGTGGTGCTATTAACGGCGTACAAAGACATGTCCAAGACCAGTATCCAAGGGCTAAGTTTGTACATTGTTATGCACATCAGACAAATCTAATTATGTCACATGCTACATCGAGCAGTAGTAATTGCAGAATTTTTTTTGCCAATCTGACGGGATTATGTACATTTTTCTCCACTTCACCACAACGAGCTGCAAGATTGGAAGAATTCCTTCAGAGAAAAAGCTTACCTCGTTCTTCAAAAATAAGATGGATCTTCAATTCTAGGACAGTGAATACAATATATGAGCACCGAGAAGAAATAATTGAAGCTCTAGAACAAATCGAGGGAGAAGCTAGTTTACAAACTACCATTCATCAAGCTAGTGCCAATTTGCGAATTTTAGATGAGGAAAATTTTATCTATTGGTTAACTTTCTTTCATAAAATTATGCCACATGTGGACATATTGTTTAATCAATTACAAAATGTCAATACAGATGCATTAAAAATCAAGAATAATTTAGATAATTTTGAACGCGCTATTGGAAAAATTCGAACCGAAATCGCTGACACAGATAATCAGTTGGTTAAACAAAATGACCCAGAACTGACTCCTCGACCATCAAAGCGGCGAAGAGTAACTGACGGTAGCCAAAGAAGGAGGGAAACTATTGAAGTGTGCGATATTATTTTGCTAGAAATAAAAACTAGATTTCGGTATACAGGGCACTTAATATTAGCAAACTTAATTTCTTTTAAACAGTTCTCCTCTTTTCAAAAAAAATTCCGGAAGATTGCCTTAAAGAAGCAGTAAAATTTTATCCATGCCTCAATGAAAGCAGACTACGAAATTCAGTTCGAAGTCTGCTTTCATTGAGGCATGGATGGAAAGAGTGAAAGAGATGGTATTATACTATGAGCTACTGCAAACCGAATACGTTTCAATTCATTCGATTGAGCTTGACAATCCGGTGAGTATTCGGTAAACGTCCTCAACCGTGTACGTTTATTTGCAATACAAACAACGTGTGAACGGTTCTATACTCAATATATGCGCCACTACTTATTCAGTAATATTTATCCTGCGAAGAACGTGTGAACTAGCCCTCAGTGAACCAGTAGCTGTTGTTCTACTGTCTATGCAGCTACTGTACTCGCCCGAGGTGTTTTTGCGGCGGAAAGTACTTACCCAGTCAGTTGATCAGCAGCTGTCTTCAACGCACCTCCACAGTTCCTACTCTCCTCTAGTGTTCTGAGAGGGTCAGTTGTGTGTACGGACAGTTAACTCGCCCAAAAAAATGAATAACCAACAGTGTATCATAATACGTGAAAATATACGACGATAGCCTTACTCCTTGGCGAGTAAATGAGAATTGTAAAAAGATGATAAAAAAAAGAAGTCTGGATAAGGACTTGGTTACGAAATATAAATTTTGGAGCAACCTCCATGATTATGAGAGAATTACACAGTAACGATTCACAGGAATACAGAGCTGTTATCCGGATTGCACTTCAGCAATTAGATTTTCTTTTAAGTCTGATTGCTTCAAAAATTCAACGCAGTGATACATTTACGCGAGAAGCTATACCAGCGAGAGTGAAACTGGAAGTAGCATTAACTTATCTTGTCTCAGGAACAACTTTCCGAATGTTGACAGTAATTTCCAAAGTGTCAAAGACAGCTATAAGCAATATAATTGTAGAAGTATGTTATGATATTTCCGAAAGTAACCTCTTGATTTATCACATCCTTTTCACCAAATTCAGGTTTACCAATTTCACATTTTGCAATTTGTTGCAATTAAGCTTTGCGTACATCTCTGTTTTTATAATCTTGGGTGAAATAATTCCATAAATTTTCATTTTCTCTGTACAATTTTACAAATTTAACATTATCTGCCTCACTCCAACGGCCCGTCATTTTGATATTAATATAGATTTTGTTTTACAATATGCTTGATTGTCAATGATGCATACTGTCTACGGTCCGTCCTCGTCCACACGTAGCGAGTAAAGGGTGAGCAGCTGGCGTTATCATGGTGGGGGAAGGCAAGTGGCCATTAAAAACAAAAAAGATTGAAGTAGCTGTCCGCCAGTAACTGTCGTTCAGTAACTGGGCCGTATGGTTTACACAGGCCGAGTTAGGAGACAGTAACTGTCCCCCAGGCACTGTCCGCCGGCGACTCGACCCGTGAAAACCAGCCTTTTGTAATATTTAAAGAAACATCATATACCAATTTGCAATCACACAATATTCAGTAGATTCAATAGCATACAATACCTTCATATCGTCAGCAAAAGAAGTTTCTCACAAGAGACCACCGAAGTTATATCATTGATAGAAATGAGAAAATGTAAAGGGTCCAAGTTTGATCCCTAAAGAACAGCTTAAACAGGTATATTAAACGGTGTTGAACGGTCTGCATTCTATCGAATAAATATGATTAAAACAGACTTACTTCTTATCAAAAGTTCACTGGAAAATAATTGATAAAATATAATATGACATTTCAAATAGATTTATTTGGATCGGTGTTGATGAAGAAACCGATATTATGGGAAATTGTATAAAAAATGTTGTAGCTAATATGCTATATCGATCACACCACTACAAACCTTACTTAATAGCATGTAAAGTAGTCAAGCAAGTTAATGGAAAGGCAATAGTAGAAATAGTTCGTGAAAGTCTGATATTATTGGTCCCTATTATGAAAGAAATTGTTGTACTTATATCTGATACTGCTTCTTATAAGATAAAGTGTAGTAAACTTCTTTAAAGTATTTCCAAACATGTTGCGCAAAACTTTTATGGAACATTAATTGCATCTTATATCGTGTCTGCGAATTTATCAGATTACGGATAACTTTCTAGCTAAGTACTTTCAACAAAATTTTTCATAATAGTCATAATCTCTGTAATAACTACTATGTCTACTTATGCGTTTACAAGTTCGATTATGTTTCAGAATCTAAATGTCAAAAATGCAGATGCTAGAGGAGCTTATTTAAATATTATTGGAAACACGATAGGAATAGTAGGTGGCGCTTTCACTAGAACAGTAGCAATTATAGCTACTAAAGGCATCAAAATAGGAAGGGTAAGAAACATGTTAATATTTTATTTTTCTGATATAGTGTAACTTCCATAGTGTAGTGCTTACCACATTTCTCTCGGAAGAAGTTTTTATTAAAATCTCAATTAAAGATCAATTTTTATTATAATAATTAATCCAATAATTGTAAACGATAAACAATAAAATAACGAGTGACTATAAATGATTGAAAATTTATTTCTTAAGTTGGCGACAATTCTGCAACTTTATGTTGATATTCCTGATTTTTAAATTCAAATTTGTGAAATATTTGGCAAAGTACACGTCAAACATTCAAGTAAATAAAACATTTTTTACTCTCAAAATGGTCTTACATTTATTGTAATGTCCTATTTTCGAAGCGGCTTGCTAAAATGAAATGGTAATTGGACATATTCCACTTTTCACTGAATCAAATTGTTGAACATAATCCTCATATTTCTACTGTCCAACATATAAATAACCTGTGTCAACCTGTGCAATAACTAGATTTTTTAAATAACGGAAATGGTGTTGATACGACGATTGTATGCAATGTAATATTATACATAGATCAATTCCCCTAATATTATATTTAATTTACTATGTGAGCCAAAAAAACTGAAATAGTTGGAAACACTTTTCTAGTGTTTTTCATTTTAAGATTTAGTTCAGGTTAGAATGACAAACACCTAACATTAGCTTGACGGTTAATTATTGACAAGTTGTCAAAGGCGCATTGTTTATAAATGTCATAGTGAAGTAGTTGTCAGACCACCACCAACTTTAACACTAAAATCAATGCTACCAACTATTTCAGTCTTTTTGGCTGACATAGTATATATAAAATGTTATAATTGTTACTTACGATAATGAGTTCTACAACACGTACAATACATTTTCTTGGCGGCACAAAACAGAATTACTTTAATATGACATTCAGTCGCGACTCGTGATGACGTAAAACGTGGGCACCTGCACGGATGAGACTGCTTCGTTTAAGCTTTCATATATACAGAGAAGCGAGTAGATGCAACCGAAATTGTTCGAAGCAGTCTCATCCGTGCAGGTGCCCACGTTTTATGTCATCACGAGCGGCGACTATGATGACATTAATACGCTAAATAATTGTGGGATGTCTTACTTCAAGACGGTTGGTCTACCTGATGTAATTATACCTATAGAATATAAATCCTAAATATTTTTTCAAAATTCCTTCTCACAAGCGAGAAGAAAATTTACAATTAAATAAAAATTGTCACGCCACTGTGCGATCTACTATATTATAACAGACAATATCTTAAAGTTGACCGATAATAACAAAAAGAATAATTTTGTTATTGTCCATCTTATCCAGCTGTTACATGTAAACATACGTTGTAGCGTATGTGTGTATGAAGTATTTATTAGTATACACATTCTCAATATTTTGAATTCATAGGCGTCACATTATAGAATTTTAAGGGTTTTTAATTTCGGGGTTCGGTTCGTAATTGACTCACAATATTTTAGATTTATATTCTATGTAAGTACACTTGTGCCCATAAAAATTGCATACATTGACTATTGGACTGTGTAAATGCGATTTTAGACCGTACACAAATATCACGTTGATATTTGTCGACTTTCGCTAAAGTTTCAAACAACCGGTATTACATAACTAAAATATTACAAAAATCAGCTATAAGTATTGTATGCAATTTTTATGAGCACAAGTGTACATTTTTCCATTTATCATACGTTCTCTTTATTTCAAGGACACCTGTATAAAGCGATTGACCAAACAAGCCAATTTCTCAGGGTTGTCAAATTAAATATTAGCTTCAATCATTTATAGTAACTTAGTATAATTAAAACAGAATATCATTCGAACTAGATACTCCCGTTGATATAGTATTAGCATGATTCAGGCGCTGCTCGTGATGACGTATTTGGGAGTGCAAGTACAATGATACGAGTGCCTCGTGTGTTTTCGGTGTTTACTAAGAAAACGTTACAGTTAGTACACGAGAATACACGAAGCACTCGCATCATTGTACTTGCACCTCCAAATACGTCATCACGAGCCGCATGATTGTTTGCTAAAATTTTTATTGTAAAAATTCGACTATACAAACGAAATGAATGAAATATAATAGTCAAAATGCAAATATATGTCAACAAACGCTCGATTTATACACTATTGTGAGCGGTCTCCCTGATTAATCAATTGCAAGCGGTATTCGATATTTGACGTATTAGTCCTACATCATTGCCTTAATTCGCTTCTGCGTGTGTTGGGCGATTATACTATAATAATTATCGATGACAAAAGTTAAAATATATTAAATTATTATTAATCATTAAAGAAGTTTAATTAATTAATTTAATTTTTTTTATATTTAGGCATTCATTTGCCCGACCATTTTTCATTATTTTAATTTTAGGCTGTTGTAACGACCGTAAATGCTTTTAACTATGCCGGCATGACGACAGATTTTGTCGGAATATTAAATGCCATCCATGCCATGCAAGGAAGCAGAAGACCAGATTCGCTTCAAATTCTTCAGTTTGCTTTTTCCATCTTGTTCTTTAATAATAGCGTAGTAAATTTGGTGAAGACTAAAGGTCAGTTTATCCAATCGGAGATTTCGCAATCCGTGAAAGCAAGCATATCTCAAAGGTAAATTTGCTCTTTATAATAAGGTGTGAGCCATATTTTTCTTTTCAGAGATAGCAATGAAAAGATTCAATCATGTTTTAGATTCTACTTACTAATTTATCGTTCCACTATTTGAGAAAATTTCCCTATTTTAGAATTTTAAAATTATATAGCATTCATTATTAGACTATTAGCTTGTTTTATTTATTTTATTGTTTAGGTACACATTACAAATAAAAAGATTGTATTCAAGAAAAATATCAACTAAACAGTTTTTTCCATGACCTGATCAATAAATCGCTGATAAAATCCTCGTCTTCAAGGTATGTCTGCAGGAAGTATTTCATAGGTCGCTTGTAAAAGGATTTAAGTGTAAATCATTTTTAAGGATACGTCTAGAGTACCATAAGAGAAATCTAGTGCTTGCTGTGTCATACAGAAATCTTGATCCTCAATTACTTGCCTCAACGATTTAACAGTTTTTTTTACGATAGACACTACAGTATGTACAAATTCTTCTAGAAACTCTTCATATGGATGTCTTACAAAATTAACCCATTGATTCCGGCATTTCTTTAATAAATATCAATCATATATCGTTTTTGTTGTTTATTAAACACAAAAGACGTTACTTACTATTTCATTTCCAGCATATAGTGATGAATTCAAGTTTCGTTCATTGTCACAAAACGCAACCAAAAAATCACTGGTTTCTTGAACAGTTGCAAATATTCAGCATATGCTTCTCGCATTTCGTTTCTGTTCTAGAATGAGCAAATGCGGCACCTATCTTGCGTCAAAGTTTTTTCATGCGCAATTTATTTTGCAAAATGAAATGTAAAGAAATATACAGTGCTTCTCAAAAGTCCCCTCCCCCCCTCTTATCTTTGGAACGATTATACATTCACAAGTGAAATTTGGAAACTGAATATTATAGGTTATAAACTTCCCTACTAGTGATGATAGATGACGAAATCGTCATAGATGACGTCACAAGGCCATTGTGACCAATAATTTTAAATGGAACGCTACGGCAAGCGACACCTCTTTTAAAAGGTATCGAAAAAACCTATTCAATGATACTAATTTTGTTTGTGTTTGAGGCAGTTTTAATGGCTCATTAGTAAACATGAAAATTTAAATTCCATTCAGTATGATATTAAATACAGATTTAAGAAATAGTATGTACTTAAAGAAATTGCTCAAAGTGACCTCCATTTACTTCCTGACAGTAAAATATCCTATTTTTAAACTCTTCTCGTACTTCTTCAAATGTGTCTGCGGAAACAGCCTCACATTCTGCAACAATACGTTGTTTTAAAACGTCAATATTGTCAAGTTAATACTAAAATTCCAAATTCAAGCTCCGCCTCTGGATAGTTGTCAAATAATCTGACGTTTTTCTTAGTCTCCGAAATTCGACGTTTTTGTAATTGTCCAAGTTTTTGAACATTTAATAATTTGTGTATTGTTGATCGAACGTCTCACTGTTATAACAGCTTTTGGTATTTTTAATATTTTTGTACATTTTAATAATTTGTTAAACTGTTGTGAGCCGAAAGTTTAAGTGCTTCAAGAAGCGAAATGGTACGTGCTGGGTGCTTGGTGAAACTAGACAAAATATTCATGCAGCAGAACGCATTTTTAATGAGAGGTTTCCCGATCGCCCCATTTCGAGGACTTATTTAAGGGAGCTTCTTCGTAAGTTTGAAACAACGGGTAGTATTAATGATTCCATTCCAACAGGATGGTGCTCCTCCACACTATTTCGGTGCAGTCAGACGGTATTTGCATGAGGAGTATCCTGGTAGATGGATTGGACGACGAGGTTCAACGGAATGGCCACCTCGATCACCGGACCTCACACCTTTGGATTTTTTCTGTGGGGGTACCTTAAATCGAAGGTTTACGCCACTGAACTTGACAATATTGACGTTTTAAAACAACGTATTGTTGCAGTATGTGAGGCTGTTTCCGCAGACACATTTGAAGAAGTACGAGAAGAGTTTAAAAATAGGATATTTTACTGTCAGGAAGTAAATGGAGGTCACTTCGAGCAATTTCTTTAAGTACATACTATTTCTTAAATCTGTATTTAATATCATACTGAATGGAATTTAAATTTTCATGTTTACTAATGAGCCATTAAAACTGCCTCAAACACAAACAAAATTAGTATCATTAAATAGGTTTTTTCGATACCTTTTAAAAGAGGTGTCGCTTGCCGTAGCATTCCATTTAAAATTATTGGTCACAATGGCCTTGTGCCGTCATCTATGACGATTTCACTAGTAGGGAAGTTTATAACCTATAATATTCAGTTTCCAAATTTCACTTGTGAATGTATAATCGTTCCAAAGATAAGAGGGGGGAGGGGACTTTTGAGAAGCACTGTATATTAACTCCTACTGAGTTTATTTATAGTATAATAATAATAATGTTTATTACCCAGCAGATTTCACTCCGATCACAGGATAAATATATTTAAAAAAAAGATGTATATGAACAGTTGTTCACCACAGTTTGACTAATACATTGGGATGAACTTCGAGTCTATCACGATACTTTACAATATTTTCTAATTTCTACTCTAACGAAAGGTACACAGTTCGGCATGAAGACCTCCCCTATTTAAATTGGTAAATTGGTAATTACACACAAACAAACAAAGATACAGAAAAAAATATTTTTATTTATGAATAACATACACAATGCCATTTTACATTACCATTTTTTAAAATTCTGTCCTTTAAAAGGCGACCTCTATTACTGACACATTAACTGAGCCGTTCCCGGAAATTTGCCATAATTCTTCGTGTCATTTCTGGCGGAATGCTAACAGCTACCTGGGTAATTACTTCCCCTTAAGAGTTTCCAGGGTCGTAAGGAGATGTTTGTGCACGACTGCCTTTAAAAGTCCACAAAGGAAATAATCACAAGGCGTCAAATCTGGCGACTTTAGGAGCCAGCCAATGTCGTCACCGTGCAAGGAGGAGGCGCCCAGAAAACTGTTCGCCCAGTATTTCTTGAGAACGCCGACTGTAGCTCCGTCCTGTTGGAACCAAACTTCTCCTTCATAATCCTCAATGGATTGGTTAATTTTGGGCCGCAGGAAAGTCTCTAACGTGTGACAGTATCGATTTGTATTAACAGTTACTGTCTGGCCCTCTTCTTCAAGAAAGTACGGACCACCACACATCAAATTCGGCAACGTCACACCAAACAGTAACATGAGTGCTGTGAAGTGGCCGCTCGTTAAGTTCTCAAGGGTTACCTTCAGCCCAGCACCAAAAATTTTGCTTATTTACAGTGCCTGCCAAATGAATGTCTAAAAAATGCCTTCACACAAAGCTCTGCGAGTTTAAAAATCTCTTTCATTCGGTTCCTGTTTAACCATAATTTTGTAGGGATTCATGTTGAGATTGTTGTGCAAGATTCTTCTTATACCGCTGAACGTTTAGGAGATTGCAAGCTGGAAGCTCTCAAACATGTCACATTATCCGGCGTTGTTATGGTCCGAGATCGGCCAGATTTTCTTTTTAATGTATACCACTATCGATTGATATCTCCTCCACAGCCGTTACCCCACCTTTCTTCGTCCATTGGCCTCTCCAAATAACGGAGGTCTTTATGCCGGATCCTGAAGATCCATGGTTTGTCGTAAAGATTATGTTTTTGTATATTATACAAATGATTTGGACAACTGTTTGATTATAATGTGGCGTCATTATTGCAATGCCATCTGCAAAGCTTGCAACTACTAATGACTTATTAGTTGGCAGGTCAGCGGTGTAAAGTAACTATAATAGTGGTCCCACAATACTCCCTTGAGATAATTATGCCAGTCTTGACATTTCTTTAAATCTGTTCGTTTTAATATTTCACAAGGTATTTTCTATGGGTTAGGTATGATTTCAGAATATGGTAATAATGTTGTGAAAGATTCATTTTCAATTTGTAAAGGAGGTCTTCATGCCAGAACATATCAAAGACCTGCCCAATACCAAGAAATACAACTGAACAGAATTTATTCCCTTCTAAATCGTTGATTATATACTTTAAAAGCCTGTGTATATGTTCTATAGTATCGTATTTTTTCCTGAACCCAAATTGATCGGTGAGAATTAGTTCTATCTCTTCTAATATTAGCACGAGTCGTTCCAACAGAAATTTAACGCATTTAATTAGTCGCTTACCTATTCAAATATAAACGATGTGAACAAAATTAAAAGAAATTTGAATTTATCAATGGTCATTCTCTAATAACTCACCAAATTAACTATAATTTGTATTTCAGGCCCAATTACAAAAGCACAGGACAAACAGTAAATCACTTGCGTAACATACACACAGATGAAGTAATGAAAACGTTAAATAATATAACAGTGCAAGCTGGAATGTCACGAATAATCAATTTTTCTAGTTCCAACGGTAGAGTTACGCTTAACAACGTTTCGGTCAGTATCATGAAACAGACCGTGGTGAAATTCCAAGGAATGTATCTTCCTCCCACTCAATACGTTACTAAAGTAATACAAGCAAGATTTTTAACCGACGAGGAAAATGTTGACCTGTACGTTGATATCTTATACACATATCCGGCTGGAATAAAAAGTATAATAATAGAATTAGCCAAGAAGCTTCTAAAATCGATAAAGGAAGAGAATTTACAATTTAGCGATACCATCAAAAGAATATTTCCTCATTCGACGTATGTGTGCAAAATACTAGAAGTTATAAATATGTTTTTTGAAGACAAACAAGCTGAGTCTCCATTGGCTGAAACCGAGGAAGAAAACCGGGAAAATTTTTTTCGTATAATTGAAAATTATTACGAATCAAGCAGCAGCATTGTTATGGACTTAATGCAATATTACTTAAATTGGTTTACAACAGCCATTTACGAATACGAACGAGCCCAGATTAATAGAGAAAAAAGAAGGTTGGCACAGGAGAGGTTTAAGATTAGAATCAACTGCAAGAGATGTGGTGGTCATTATTACAAACATGCTAAAAATCGTAAAAGTATAATTTTGTATAGAAAATAAAATATTTGTGAATACATGTTTTTATTATTAAGATGTTCGCATAAAAATAATTTCGCACTCCTACCAGTTAATACCGTACGTTCAAAAAAACTGCCTCTAGTGAGCCATTATTTGTAAGTAACATCAAAAAGCATGACGTAACTTTACTAATATGAATTTCTTAAATGACAGTTAGGTACATCTAAATGAGAGACGGCTTTAGAAAATTGTAAGGTTAATTGCTAGGTTATAATCTTCCTGTCATGAATAAATAAAATTCTGTGTTATAGATGACACTAATGACGTTAACATTTGACAATTCAGAAAGAACGGTGCGGTTAAGTTACGATATACCTAAAAATTTCATGGCCGACTCTGAGGCTGTTTTTTGAACGCACAATACAAAGGTGTTTTAACGGGAAAATAACTTTTCATTGAAATACTTATAGAACTTGATGATTTATTGTATCCTCTTCAAAACAGCGTTCGTTTAATGACCATTACGGTCGATGAGTTTTTAAAATGGAAGTACCATATCCAGACTTTGTCTCAAGTCTTATATAATGTGTGCTTCGAGATACGTCACTTGAGAAAGCTGGTGGACGAGGAGGTACTACGCATGGTTTACTTCGGATGTTATACCAGGATTAGGTACAGCGTTGCTGTACTGACTTAGATTAAATATTCATTAGAATAATACACAATTTGATCAATCATGCGGAGGTATTTTCAGAAATCACTTTTTGTTAACAACCTTTTATGGTATTTATATATTCGATGTTCTACTATTTCCCTACAAACACAAATATTTATTTGAAGAAAATATTGCATTCCATGATTACTCAACGAGACGTAAAACTAATTGCTACTATCCCAGACACCGGCTGGCTTTGATAAGAGTGGAGTTTGCTCTTAAATATCATATCAATTCCGAACGCGAGCCCCAAAATTTAAATATCCCCTGGAAATTGTATTATGTGACGCCTATGAATTAGAAAAACTTGAATATTATATACAAGTTACGCACACACACATACGCCACAGCGTATGTTTACGTACGTAACAGCTGTCGATGTTATAAAAACTATTACATTGTTGTATGCTAAGGAAATAACCACGTACCAAATCAACTGTTTATGCATTTAAGTGAACTATTAAAAAATAAAAAATGTGTATTACTTAAATGTTTTTTCTTTGTTACTAAAAGTAACAAATATAATGGATTTAGAATGTCTATAAGAAAATACCACTATTGAATGCAATGTTTGTAAAAACTAGAAGATAACATTGTGTAGGCAGATTTGTATGCTAAGGGTTCGATGAATTTTTTAAACATTAAAAGATGTAAGATGTGTGTTCTACAATCATTTAACGTCCTATTTAGTAACAATCTATCTTTAATCGAAGACGTAAATGCAAATTGTATCGAACGTACGTAACAATCAACAACTAAACGAAACTTAAATCGAGATGGACAATAACAAAACGATTCTTTTTGTTTTTGTAGGTCAACTTTAACATATTTTCTTTTATAATATAGTCCATCGCACAGTGGCGTGACAAAAATTTTTGAAATATCTTTTGTAATTTTCTTTCCCGCTTATGAGAGGGAATTTTGGGAAAATATTTTGGATATATATTCTATATAATTTAATTTTTCCATTTTTCATACCTTGTCTTTTTATTTAAAGAACACCGATATATATCAGAATATATAAATCGTAGTTCACTATTGAGTGTGCCATGGATTAAATCAGTTATGTCTTAGATTGATTAAATGATTTAACCTACATGAACTACTAGTAATCGTTAAATAAGAGTTGCCAAGTGACATTAATTAAGCTAACCTAATATTTAAGGCCTACGGAAAAATTGAATTTCAGGGAAAAGACTGTTATTTGAAAGTTTTGGTTGTTGAAATGTGTAAATTACAATGATTTATTATAAAAAAATAGTTTTTTGTCTTAAAATGAAAAAATAGCGAAAAATAAAATTTGAAAACTAACATCAAAAACCAAATCAGATTAAGCAACATTATGTATGTAAAATCTCATAATATTTAGAATAAAGATCAATTAATAATTAAAGAAAGCACAGTGATTTATTAATGCAGTATACACAAAACAAGCAAGTATGACATTGAAGCAATCATGAATATTTCCTTTTAACACAAATGTGTTGGTTCTGAAAAGAAACGGCTTTTTATTGGAGAAATAAATCGTCGTCATTTGAGAAGTCATCCATTGGAGTTTGTCGTGTGGAGTTTTAATGATGCGTTTACCCTGTTGTCTAAATAAAAATAACAATACACAATCTATTACATAACAATATTCATTAAATAAGGCGCGTAACATAGCCACCACCTTCACCTCTACAACGTAAACACCGCTAAACGTCTACTGCAGCATTGTCGGGGATATAGCCCTCTTTACCTCGTCACTGCTTTAAATTTCCAACTTCTCGAATCTATCGGTATATATTTATAATAAATTACCAATCGAAAAATTATAACTGGAGTAAGAATAGTATTGGCAAAAAGAATTTAATAACAAGTGCAAAGAGAGAAAGAAGTTATAAATAAAGTAATATAAAATCCAGAAATAAAGGATCAGAAGGAAAGAAGATAAAATATATTTAAGAGAGTTAATTGACGAAGGAGATACTTGTTGAAACTTCATTATAACGCTAAGAAATAAGTAATTAAACTTCTAGTTTCAAAAATTATTTTATTGTAAATACCACTACAATATTGTTTCGCCATTCAATGGCTTCATCAGGTGGATGAAATACTGATTATTTCATCCACCTGATGAAGCCATTGTATGGCGAAACAATATTGTAGTGGTATTTACAATAAAAGAATTTTTGAAACTAGAAGTTTAATTACTTATTTCTTAGCGATATTTAAGAGAATTTAGTGAAAATGGATTAAAGAAACGAGAACATATAGGATACAAATTTGATTGAAAGAAGTTAAATAAGACTGAGATATTTGAAAGGTGATGTTTTTGAAGTAATTTCAACAAAGTGTCAAAAGTCAAGTGACAGGAACAGTATTAAAATAGCAGGTTACATAGTTAATGAGAAGTTATGTTAAATAACTAATCGGACAAACAAAAATGTAGTCAATCTACTAGCTTTACAATAAAAAATATTTTTGTGAAAAACATTTTTTTCTTACTTTCCTTTCATTCCGCATAGCCACTGCAACGCAAGGTAGGGTATTGAATTGAATAATGTGTTTTCTCGGTGAATATCCAAAGCGTGGCCGGGTTTAGCTAGTTTTACATAAGAATTTAAACATGAAAAAGTGTGTGCGAAAGCGATGTCGAAAATGTTGGGCACTGTATTGTCTATAAAGAGGTTTCTAGCCAAGTATAACATCCCAGTGTTAGACCATCGATCGTATTCACCTGACCTTCACCTATGTGACTTTTGTTTTCCAAGATCAAATCTGTAAAACAATATTTTAGACCGTTGAAGCTGTGAAAGGAAAAGTGGCTCGCGTCATAAACGAGCTCTGAGAAAAAGACTGTCAGTACTGTTTTGCACAATGGAAAATTCGAATGGAGTTGTGTAGGGGATAGAGGAGGGGTGTATATAGAAAATGATCCAAACTTCTTGGAAAGAGTGATAACATGTGATGAATCTTGGTTTTTCACCTATGATCCAGAAACTAAGCGCTAATCAATGCATTGGAAGAGCCCAATTTCAACCAGAACTAAAAGAGCGCGAATGAACAAATCAAAAATTCAAAGCTATGATGATCGTTTTTTTTCGATATTCAAGGAATTGTGTACGTTAACTCGGTTCCTGAAGGTCAAACTGCTAATCAGCATTACTACCTTGAGGCTCTTGCTCAATTCCTTAAGAAAATCAGAAAAAAAGACCCGGATTGTGGAAAAAAGACATGGGCTCTTCATCAAGGCAACACACCGGCACACACTGCATTATCTATCAAGACGTTTCGAGTCAAGCATGACATCCCAGTGTTAGACCATTCGCTTTATTCGTCTGACCTAGCACAATGTGCTTTTACCTACATTAAAAGGAACAAGATTTCAGGCCGTTGAAGCTGTGAAGGAAAAAGCAGCACGTGACATGAACGAGCTCACCGAAGAAGACTTCCAGAACTGTTTTGACAGTTCTGGAATGAAAAATTCGAATGGAGCGGTATAGGGATAGAGGAGGGGTGTATATTGAAGGGGATAATAATAATAGGATATTAAAATATGAGTGGATATTAACGTCATTAAAATACGCGCGATTTTTCATGCAGGACGGCAGATCCGGGGTGCTTGAAATATAGCAAGTGTTTGAATAATCAGTTATCCACGATGTTGTACTTTGAATATACTTTTTTTTTATTGGTGCCATTTTAAAATGTTTTATTGGTTTCAATACAGCAAACAGAAATAACTAATAATGTCAAATTGTTGGATGTGATATGACATCAGTATGCCTTTGACTGATATCGAAATAAATAAACTAACAATTAATTTGTAAACAATCTGTCATATAACACTTATTGGGTTATTGGTGTGTAACGATGGGTTTTAAGATTGATTATTTAAGTACTAAATCTGAGTGTAGATTAATACCGCAAAAGTCGGAAACCGCATATAAAAATGAGTACGACAGATTTGTTACAAATGAAACAGACATGCAATATACATATCTGTAACTGTACACATGGACAATACACCTCGTATTTTCAGCATTTACTTCTGCTTAAGACACGTGTTTCTGCCATCTATAGGCGTCGTCAGTCAAGCTAGTGAAGCAATGTAATACAAATGATACAAATCTTTTTAAGAACAGATTTGTATCTGTATATACATTTACGCTGAAATCGCCTACAAGATATAGCAAATTTCGTCCTATAAGGTGGCACTATTTAATAAGTGACATCTGACGGACGAAAGAGACTATGCCGAAAAAGGCGACCTTTCGCTTGACTAGCTATGCTAGCTAGTACATAAGCGAAAAAATACGTATAGGTGCAGTCCATTAACACGAGCCAGATGGCGGTAAATATACAAAAAGGTTTAAGTATATCAATACGTTATTGCACGTATTACGCATTTGTTACAAATGAAACATTAACTGTACTGTAACTGTTACTGTAACTGTAACATTTGTATTACATTGCTTCACTAGCTTGACTGACGCCTATAGATGGCAGAAACACGTGTCTTAAGCAGAACTAAATGCTGAAAATACGAGGTGTATTGTCCATGTGTACAGTTACAGATATGTATATTGCATGTCTGTTTCATTTGTAACAAATGCGTAATACGTGCAATAACGTATTGATATACTTAAACCTTTTTGTATACGACAGATTTATCAAATGGATGGAACAGCAACAGGCTACAGTTATAGATGAACAAGTTATGCTTGCTTACCTTCAGGAAATGTCGGACCAGTACAAGGCCGACGATGTGGGCTATCAATTCGATATTGCAAAGTATATTGCGGATAAACAAAGTGATTAGTATAAATTATTTGTGAAAATGGATGCATTCATGAAGGCAATTAGCAAGAATAACGTAGCAAAGAAGGCTCATGTATTGTATTTTCAAAGATGCACCGGACATGAAGGTGGTAGCAATTTGTGTTATCTTTAGATCTTGTAGAAGATGCGAATTGTGCGATTTACGCCTATACGATACAAGAGGAAAGCGTATCACTTATTACCATCGGATCATCTAAGACAGTGAAGACTCGACGTTTTACTATTGCCGATAGTTATAGAATTCATTATGTAAGTTTGATAAAGCAGTATTTATCGTTGCACCCCCAAATGTGAGAACGGACTGAGTTTTCTTACGGTATGACAAGGGGAAGTGTACTAATCAAGTAGTGGCTATTAATACGACGATCGTGAGAAATACACGGGACACGTGTTTCGACGTACATCCGCTACCTGTAAGGCGAATGGTGGTATGACAATCGATCAAATTTAACGGCAAGTAGGTTGAAAATCGGCAACTGTGGCGAGTGGTTACCTCGAAGAGAGTATCAGCAATATGAAGAATGTTTCAAACATTATTGGGAGTGCCATTAATGGAAGCACGATCCCAGTGACTTCCGATAAGTGTTAAAAGTATTCACTTGAATAGCATCTCATCTGATTTAAAAAACCGAAAGTTTAATCTTTCAAACAATACCAATTTTACATTTCATATTCATTTTTTCGATAAAATTATTATGAAATATTTCATTAGAGCTTTTGAGACTATTAGTAACATTTTATTTATTGTTAATAGATTGTTTTATCAGATCAATTAATAAACAGTTGACATTTATACTTGACTTATTTCGATTTGTTGACGTTGTCCCTAGTAATTAAATATGTACAAAGTTATAATAAAAAGTTTTACAGCATCTCATTATTTTATAGACACCTCGTATCAATTGAAACCTAGCTATAGAGCGTTTCACGTTCACGGTGCAATATGGGCCTTATGGAGAAAGTTTACATAGTTGTCAAATTGTTCAATACAATCTGCCAACTGATAAAATAATTTTTGAAGTTTGATTTTAAAATAACCTCTATTAACAGCGTTGTCATAGCACATAACCTACATAACTTAAGCACGTAATTATAATGAAGAAAATCCTTGTTTATATTGAATTGAATTGTTTTCCAATCAGAAATATAATATTGATAATCAGCATGAAGGGGTTGAATATGCACTTGATATTAAAGCAATCAACTGAATTTGTTAATAAATCAGCTTTGGAGCCATCTGTTGAACTTAATTCTATCGTATGTGCAATGTTTTATAAATTACAATGTAGGAGCAATAATTCTTGAATGTCTTTTGGTCTTTCTTGTATTTACAGCAACAACAATATAAACAATAGTACTAAAAAAATAAATAAATTATTTTTATATAACTAAAAATACATTTAATTATTTGGATACAATTCATTATTGAAAAGTTCAAACTAGAATTTCAATATCCCGACGAAGGGTTTGAACATGCGTTCGATGTTGATGAAATGTTAGAGTAATAAATTAATTGAATCTATTAACAAATCAGCCTCTGAATCATCATTTGATCTTGATTCTTCCGCATGTTTTATGAATTCCTCAGTATTAGCTAGCAGTTCATCGACAATCCATACCTCATCTTCAATTTCTTTTTTCATGTTTGATGTAATTTTCCCAATTTTCTGCTGTTATGTTATTATTAGAGCAGACCAATTTCCGTGCGCGCCATGAGCGTCGGTATGGGAGTGTAATTCGTAATATATTAGAATATGCGATAGAATAGGGACGCAACATGAGCTTGTTACCGATATAAGTATAGAAGTACAGGCATTTATTCTATCAGAAATAATTAAATATACATTTGGTTTTCTGCTATTAAAGTAATATGCATAAACACACGAAAAATGCTTAAGTGTTCTTTACAATGTGTTTTTGGCCAACACATTAGATATGTATTGCACACTAAACATTTAATTTTTGAGCCATCGTATATTAAGCCCGGGAAATCCATAATAACATTTTATTACGTATGCTTACACTTACATGAGGTGCAAGCAAGTACCAAACACATACTGACTGCTTTTTATTAGTTCTGATGCAAATAGAGATGACATATCTTTTACTTTGAATGTAGTGATGTTCATCTTTATATGGCTCTTTACTTGTGCCCAAGCCATATCTATTGGATCTGGCTCACAATGATAGGGTGGTAAACACTTTTTTTGCCAAAACATCAATCATATACAAGTGTCCCGTATCGTTATGTTCAAATTTTGGGAGTGTAAAGTAGACTTCATTTCAGGTAACAAAAACGCAAAACTTGTATATCCTTTCTTTATTTGTTTCAAGGTTATAGATCTATGAATGTGATTGTCAGATCATGAAAAAAAATGTAATCCTAAAGTCAATACAAACTGATTTTATTTAAAAAAAAGTTATACGATTCAATAACAGGCCTGTGCTTGTTAACATCGCATAGTAAAATGTTATCCTAAAATAAATTTAATAAACACGTGTCGTAGTGCATACAGTAATTTCTTGGAGATCTACAAAAAAGAGTACTGGAAATTGATTTATGATAAAGAAGGTTCTTACTTATTTCGTTAGTGCTGAACCATGAATATCATACAATAAACAAATGTTCAGATGACTGTTAACGTTGCATTTTTTAATAAAGAATTACATTACGTTTCAGTTCATACAACAGCTTATTAGTGAGTGGACACGTTTTCTTTATTCAAAATGCCTTACCGATTTTCTTCTCAAGAATATGCGGACATGCATTTTGTGTATGGCTACTGTAACGGCAGTGCACGTCAAGCAGAATACCGACATCGGTTTCCCGATAGGCGCATTCCTAATTACAGAACGTTTCTGGAAGTACACAGACAATTTCGGGAATGCGGACTGCGTGATTATCTTTTCGACCGAGGAGTAAATATGCCAGCAGACTTAGAGGATGAAGCAGTAGCTATTGTTACAAGGGATCCAACACTCAGTGTACATCAAATCGCCAGATAACTAGGAGTGCCACGAACGACAGTTTGGCGAATTTTAAAACGTGAAGGCTTGAATCCATATCGCTATCGCAGGGGACACGGTTTGCTTGAGGCAGACCACTATGCTCGTCTAGTTTATTCTACCTGGATATTAAGACAGTCACGGCTTCATTTTAATTTCTGTAGAACAGTCCTCTGGACAGATGAATCTACGTTCACGAGAAGTGGTATTACAAATCTGAGAAACCTGCACAGGTGGTCATCAGAGAATCCCAAAGCTATAGGCCCATCTAAATTTCAACATGAATTTTCTATTAACGTTTGGGCGGCCCTAATCGATGACTTGTTGATTGGTTCTGTCGTTGTTCCTGGGAGGTTAAATGAGAACAATTACCCTCAATTTCTTATTGACGAACTGCCAGGTCTTTTAGAGGATGTCCCACTGAATGTTCGACGAGACATGTGGTTTCACATGGATGGGGCACTACCACATTTCGGAATTGCTGTCCGAAACTGGATTAACACCAATTATCCAAGATGGATTGGTCGAGGTGGTCCTGTTGCATGGCCACCCAGATCACCCGATCTTAATACCCTTGACTTTTATTTATGGAGGTACATAAAAAATTTAGTCTACGCGCAAGTTTCGAACACAAGAGAAGAGCTGTTGGATCATATTCGCCTGGCTGCCGAGCAAATCCGACAGAACAAGTATGTAATACGGATAAGTAGTTATTGGATAAGGATAGGATAAGTTTTTATTGACTTTAGCATTACTTTTTTTTCCATGATCTGTCAATCACATTCATAGATCTGTAACTTTGAAACAAATAAAAATGGATATACAAGTTTTGCGTTTTTTGTTACTTGAAATGAAGTCTACTTTACACTCCTAAAATTTGAACATAACGATACGGGACACTTGTTTGTCATATTTAGGTCAAACTTGTGATACACAAAGTAACAAATCTCTTTTTAACATATTATCTTCAACAGGTATATTCTTTTCAGTTAGCCAGTTTATTATATTTTCCTTCCTCTATGCATTTGTAGGAATCTTATCAGTCTTTCTGCTGTGGTGTGCCGCATTATCTAGAAAAAAACGGCATTTTCTGGGGTGTTTGGTAATAACTGCTCAATAAACCATTTTTAATATGTTCCTGCATCCATTTCATTATGAGCATCGGCAGTATTAATAATAACAGGAAAATAACAATATTTGACATACGAAAAATAAATTAAATTGTGACTATGTCAATTTCATTAACAAATGAAAAATCACTAACAAAAATATGGATACATTTGACAACGGCTAGAGAGATAGAAAACGTAAGCGTTATAGTAATTCTTTCAATGGAGACTGTGGTTAAATAAAAATTTAAAAAAGGTATATAACCCCTTACCACAATTATTAGTCGTATCCTAAATACGTATTTCGACAACTAAGTTGTCATCATCAGTAGGTAAAAACTACTAATTAAAAGTCGCACATGGGGCACAGTAAAGTAAGAAAAACGCTTCCGCACAACTACTATACACTGCAACCCTGTAAAGACCAGTTTTTACAGGGTTGCAGTGTATAGTAGTTGTGCGGAAGCGTTTTTCTTACTTTACTGTGCCCCATGTGCGACTTTTAATTAGTAGTTTTTACCTACTGATGATGACAACTTAGTTGTCGAAATACGTATTTAGGATACGACTAATAATTGTGGTAAGGGGTTATATACCTTTTTTAAATTTGTTATAGTAATTGTTTAAGATAAAAAAAGATGTACATATCCCCATAAGAATATACACTGCATCGTGAACGTGAAACGATCTATAAATATTCTGTCCGTGTCCGATCATGATGTCTGTTTAAATGAAAATTTTTTATTCGGAAATGCAAATGTGTACGTCGGCTCTATAAAAAGTGTTCGTTAAATAGATATGTCCATCTAACAAAGTGCCCCTTTTAAAGACATTTCACTGTATTTAGAATTACTGAAACACAGGCGCGGCTCGTGATGACGTATTTGGGAGTGTATGTACAATGATGCGAGTGCCTCGTGTGTTTTCGGTGTTTACTAAGAAAACGCTACAGTTAGTACACGAGAATACACGAAGCACTCGCATCATTGTACGCGCACCCCCAAATACGTCATCACGAGCCGCGCCTGCTGAAACAAGATCATGCATCGTGTTTTATCATAATGTACAATTTCAACTTTATTTTTTTATATACAGTAGTGTAACAAATACAATTTTGGTAAAACATTACCTGAATCAGATTTTTGGACGGTAGTGTATAAAAATTAGTTTTTGTTCGGACTTTATACCAAGAATTTTAAAATTTAATTTCAGGAATAATATTTACGTTATCCCGCTATCTAAAAATGACATCATAATCGCATGAATTTTCTATTTTGCATGACTAAAACACAAAATTCATTCTCACTTCCTTTTTATTTTTTTGGACAATCACAATTTTACAGAGAACTCTATCTGAATCTATTATGCAAAACGAAAATTAAAAAAGTGAGGATTCTAATCAAAACCAACTGAAATCCTCCAGAAATACTATTAACGATTACAACCGTTGTAAAATTCTTTGTTAAAAATCACAAAACTTTAAAAAATATATATTAAAAATGCAGACTATGTTACACTGAAGTTGAGATAATACTAAATGCGTCTTTTTGTGTTTGATTAGTAATAGTAAATACGCAGCTTCTATCAGAAATGTGGAAAAAAAATTTTAAGTATGTAAACACAATTTAAAAAAAAACTATTCGACTTTGAGTAATTCGACGTCGAATATTAATGTAGCGTTTGGTGGAATAATCCCCGGATGCCCGCGGGAACCATATGCGTAATCAGGCGAACAAATCAGTCTTGCTCTTTGGCCTACGCTTAACTGAAACAAATTAAAAAAAATTACATCTCTTATATACATGCAATTATCAATATGAAAATGAAATTTGAAACTATATATCAGTTAAAATGGCTTTAATGCGTCATCAAAATATCAGAGCGCAAGGATTGTGTTACATCATTTAGATTATTATTATTATATAAACTACCGATAACATAACATAAACATAAGGTACCAAGTAGAAAACGTAGAATAATATGTAAGAAAATTGCTCTTTAACCTTTGTTTATTTACAGCCAAAAAAATATACAGTAATCCCTTAACATTCGCGAGGGTTACGTTCCAGAAACTGTTGAGCCGAATGTTGAGTCTATCTTTCTGATAACTTGATTAATTATTCGAAAATAAAACACTTGGCTTAGTTTCACGACTTCTTTATTAGATATACTAACAATTGTTTCGGCTATTAGGCCATTATCAAAGAGCTATCTAAAACTAAACTTACTCTACTTAAGGTTAACTTATATACCTGTGTTCATTATGGGTGGGAGAATGTGGGTAATTGATATTTAAAATTGCATCGATATAGGGGGTATTTATGAATTCTAATTGCGTGTTTGTGATAACTCGATTTTGTCTTTGGGCTTTTTTAATTTCAAAAATCTCTAATATATTTAACTTTTTACTTTTTACTACATTATGAATGAGGTTACAGCTATTTATATCGGATAAGTGGTTCTGGTCTATACAATGTTCTGCGAACCCTGTGTGTTTAACACTATATTTTATATCTCTAATATGTTCTGTTAACCTTTTATTAATACATCTGCCACTCTGTCCGATATAAATAGCTTCACAATTCTGGCATTTTATGGAATATACTCCTGATTTATCTAAGTTATCTATTTTATCTTTAGTATTATTCAACAATGTACCTAAATTTACTTTATTTATCCACACTATGTTAATGTTGAGTTTCTTTAGTAATTTGTTTATTTTCTGTGTTATGGGATGGATATAAGTGATTACATGCCAACTAGGTTTCTTTAATTCGGTTATTTCTGGGTATAACAATTTTTGAAGTATTTTCCTTTCTTTATGTTTTATCAGCTTATCGATGATATCTGAAACCAACATTTTCGGATAATATAGTACACGCTAACGCAAATCAATCACAAAAAATTAAAATGTCAACTTTCCATAGCTATATACATAGAGCAACAAGTATACCACTAAATAAGGAAGCCTTTAATAATGAAATGAACACAATTAAAATAATAGCAAAAAATAATGGTTACAACCCAGATATCATCGATAAGCTGATAAAACATAAAGAAAGGAAAATACTTCAAAAATTGTTATACCCAGAAATAACCGAATTAAAGAAACCTAGTTGGCATGTAATCACTTATATCCCTCCCATAACACAGAAAATAAACAAATTACTAAAGAAACTCAACATTAACATAGTGTGGATAAATAAAGTAAATTTAGGTACATTGTTGAATAATACTAAAGATAAAATAGATAACTTAGATAAATCAGGAGTATATTCCATAAAATGCCAGAATTGTGAAGCTATTTATATCGGACAGAGTGGCAGATGTATTAATAAATGGTTAACAGAACATATTAGAGATATAAAATATAGTGTTAAACACACAGGGTTCGCAGAACATTGTATAGACCAGAACCACTTACCCGATATAAATAGCTGTAACCTCATTCATAATGTAGTAAAAAGTAAAAAGTTAAATATATTAGAGATTTTTGAAATTAAAAAAGCCCAAAAACAAAATCGAGTTATCACAAACACGCAATTAGAATTCATAAATACCCCCTATATCGATGCAATTTTACATATCAATTACCCACCCATAATGAACACAGGTATATAAGTTAACCTTAAGTAGAGTAAGTTTAGTTTTAGATAGCTCTTTGATAATGGCCTAATAGCCGAAACAATTGTTAGTATATCTAATAAAGAAGTCGTGAAACTAAGCCAAGTGTTTTATTTTCGAATAATTAATCAAGTTATTACAAGAATGTTTCACCAAGAAATATCTGCGAAGTCAACCAATGAAATTCTATCTTTCTGTGTAAATGGGGAGGGGTTACATTCCATAATAGTAAATAAAGGTACAGAACATATGTGATGTTTTTTTTTTCATTACACAACGTTTTCAAGCTTATATTTTAATCTAGATGTGTATGTAAGTATAGTTTAGTAAATTGTTGCTTGTTGATGGCAGAAACTAACGAGTAATCTGGGATTGCTTGGCCAATTGCGTCTGTAACTTTCCAAGTTCGATGTAAGAGGCCAACGCAGCGTCGATTTCTCTCTTAAACTACAAACTTCGAACAAGGAACGGATGAAATTCAAAATTTTTTCAACAAGTTGTTGTTCTAAGATTAAAATTTCACTTAGGTGTTTTGCCGAGAACTTCTTGCCTGGGGTAAAAACATGTTAAAAAAAAGATAAAGAAATGAAATGCCGTAACGCTTGCCTGAGATTTCATCCTCCTCCTTTTCGTCCTCACCTTCTTCGAAGTCCTGTTGTTTGTCTTCCATCATCTCCAATAGCTCTTCTTTGGTAACCCCATTTTCGTGAGATTCTATAGATGGAATTCATGATCTAGAATTTCATCTTGCCCGATATTCTCAAATCCAACACCCCCGATTTGATGGGCAAGTTCCATGATCTCTCATTCTTGATTTATTTTTAGGCGGAAGGTATTTCTCTTTAACAACCACTTCCGGTCAAAGATACTTCCAGCATGCATGCATAGAGCTTGTCTTCAACTCTCTCAGTGAGGTGTCGATATCTGCGATGCAATCAACTATGATAAATTTTTTCCAACTGGAAACCACTGTTTCTGCTGAATTAAGCTCAATCGAATCCAAAATTCGCTTGAAACATCGCCTGATGTAATAGGCTTTAAAAGCTGACATTATTCCCTGATCCAGGGTTTGAATTAAAGGCGTCGTATTTGGGAGCAAAAATATCACATTAACATTGGGATGAACTCCTACCAGAGTAGAGAGAGGTCCAGATGCGTTATCGATTAAAAAAAGGACTTGGAAGACAAGGTTTTGAGGCGCAAGATAGTTATTTACCTCAGGAATAAAACAATCATTAAACCACTCCTGGAATAAAACACCGGTGACCCATGACCTTTTATTAGCTCGCCAAAAAAGGGGTAACTGATTTTTATTTTTTTCCTTCAATGCTCGCGGATTTAGGACCGATATATCATCATCGGCTTTATCTGAATAGCACCTGAGGCATTTGCACACAAGGGAAGAGAAACTCGATCTTTTGTCAACAATAGATAGCTTTTAAAGACTTACGGTTTTCTCCATGAATCACTTTTGCATGCACTCGAACCAACTCTGGAAGCAGTTAATCCACTCGTTTGTTTCCGTCCTTGATTTTCGGAAAGGTAAAGAAATCGTTGGGACTTAGGTCGGGACTGTACGGAGGATGGTCTAACAATTCGGACGTTTTGTTGCGTTAAAAATTCAATTGTCTTGCGAGCTGTGTGAGAACTTGCATTTCCTTGGTGGATAATAATCGTCGTTGTTGGTTAGTCTCTCGGCGCTCAGCGATGACTTGCGGCAAACAAATGGTTGTATACCAATCGGCAGTAACAGTTCTTTGATCTTGTAGAGCAATTGTTGCTGCATGACCTGCTTTCTAGAAACACTTCGAGAACGGATGAATTTTGTCGGCTTTTCTTCACCTTCGAACACACAAACAGACGACTGGCGTTTATTTTTTGGTTCACATGAGTAAATTCAAGATTCATCACCACTCACGATATTGTACGTTTTTAGGTTCCTGCGTTGAAGCGGTATAGTTTTTTTGACACCAATTCACCCTAGCCTGTTTTCTGTTCTTCGGTCAACAAATGTATCCAACGAGAAACTAATTTTTTTACAAACAATTCTTCATGCAAAATTTTTTGAAATGAGACCTTTAAAATCCCCAATGATGCCTCAATTTCGCGATATGTCACATGTCGATCTTCGTTGATGAGCTTGCGCACATCATCGACGTTTTCCTGAGTGACTGCCGTTTTTGGTGCATCTTGTCTTGGATCGTCCCTAAGACTAATCCGTCCACGTTTAAATTTACCATACCAACAAGAAATTGTAGACTGATGTGGTACTTCATTACCGAAAACAGAAATCAACTCGGCGAGGCATTCTTCTTGAGATAATTGTCTTCGAAAATTATAAAAAATATTGCGCGAAAATTTTCACTGTTTAATTATATTTTTCGACTAACTTGTCAACTTTGACAGTTTGTTGTAGCTACAACACTATCACGTATCGCATTGAAACTTTGGATTTAGGCTAACTAAAGATGGAGGTTAATTTTTAGTACTGACATTTGATTAGTAATGCCCTCTATGTCCCAGTATGCAAAACATAAAAGACATCTCTCGTATATAGGATTAATAGAAAGTTTGCATTCCGTGGCCAAAGTTAAAAAACTGGGTGTTTAGTTGCCACATGTATCGAGCGACAACTAGAAGAATAACGTGTTAACATTGGTACTTCTTTGTTAGCTCGTCCATATCCTCCTCCATATCAATATCAAGAACAGAAAAGAATGGCATAGCCCTATCGCTAAAAGGCAATTCCAACTTCCCAAGCAAAAGCTGGTGCTCCTCCGCGTAAGTTGATGTTGTCCATCTGGTGTAGGAATCTAACCATTGCTACTGGGATTTACTGTCAATAACTGGCTTGAGGCTGCAATTCAAGAAAAAAGACCTGGAAGATATAGACATGTTGACGTCATTTTGCAGCACGATAACGCTAGTTCTGCTAACATTACAAAAGCGTTTATTCAAGAACTCAGTTGGGAGGTCATTCCACATTCGCCTTATTCTTCTGATCTCGCTCAGATTTCCATCTCTTTCAATCTACAATGTGTTTCACTTTTCATGGGATACGTAAATAACTTTTTTATTTTGAAAGCAATCATTGCACCTTTTTGTATGAATAGAGTTTTTATAAAGTCAATATCTAACCAACTTTGGGAGGCAATCATAAATAGTAAAGGATATATTCTTGATTAGTCCATTCATTTAGTTTGTTAAAAAATTAATCAAATTTGAGTTCAATCAAAACGTTACGAACTTACATATCATTTAATATTTAAAAAAAAATTATTTCATGGCTTTCTAGAACATAAAAGATTCAAAACATATAATATTTATTACGAACAAAGATAAAATTTCTAATATTGAAGATAGATCTTTTGAATAGTTTCACCAATATTTTCGACTATTCTTTTGTATACTTTAAAATTTTTCTATGTGATACCCATAAACAACTTGTTGAATCAGAATCTGTACCAATTGAAATTTAGTGACTAATTATTTATCTTACGTAGAATAAACTTTGCGTATTCCAAATAATAAAATAGACAAAACGCAACTATAGAAAAAATAATAATTAAATACCTGTGCAACACCTTCGTCCCAGCCTTTAATAACTTCCCCTTTGCCAATACGAAATTTAAATGGCACTTCTCTATCTCGAGATGAATCAAATTTTGTGCCATTTTCTAGAGTGCCTGTGTAATGTACAACAACTGTTTGGCCAGTTTTGGGAAAGGTTTGACCTGTAACAGTAATTAAACACAACAATGTTAAATAATTCAAGGTCAAATTGTTTACATTAAATGCAAAACTGGAGATTAATGCATTTGATTAAAAAAAATTTTTCATTAAATATAATATATATGCTATACATAAGTATTTTTAATGCTTATATAAAAGCGAATAATCTCACTCACCATCTCCTGGGGAAATGTTCTCTATTTTTACACCCATTATAAACTAAAAGTAACCTATAAATTACGAATATTGAATGATTTTGACCAATACATAATTTAAAATTAACTGTATTTACCTTTACAAATAAACTTAAAACACTTAAACTCAGCTAAATATTCACAGGTACAAATAATAAACGTAAATAATGGAGAATTTATCTGTACACACGCCTTTTTAGGAAATAAATGACTGTTTCTTGGATCAATTAGATTCTCAATGTATAGAACCAAACGTGTAGAATCATCTTTTGGTAGATTGAGTTGACAATAGAAAATGTAGAAATCTGTAACTATGAAACAATTTAAAACGGTTATAATTACGCTGCAATTTGGAAAATTGGGAATTTAATCGTTTATAATACAAAAACAAAGATATAAATTACTTTTCAAATACAAAATTAAAAGTATTTTCTTATTTAGTGTTTCTTCAATTTGCATATAAGAACCTATGAAAGATAATGTAACGAGCGATCAAGATAACTTGTAATCGAGTCATTCATGAATCCGGAATTGTATGCCGTTATTTGAACTGCATTACAAACGTCAAGTAAAATGTCAATCGAATACGGTTACAATCGGAAAAGACATACGGATTCAAATTAAAGAATGACTCGATTACAAATTATCTTGATCTCGAGATCGTTACCTATACTCTGAAATTTACTGACACTTAAAGTACTTGAACTATTAATTATCATCATGATTTATACTTATGAGGCTATAATTAGTATCTTCATTTAATAGTGCGTCCGGTACCATTTTTTGTATATATTTGAAGTGGAAAATCTCATGTTACATGCATGTGCAATAGAGATGATTCAAAATGTCCACTCTTAAAGTTGTAAAATTATTTATTAGATTTTTTTAGATATCAAAATGATACTACTTTGTAACAGAAAATATATGGTAACATGATTTGCAGGTTATATTTTATATTTGATCTTGATGTTTAATGGTTAGCAAACATGCCAGTGCTTACGTTCAAATCCTTCCCGCTTACTTAAATGCATTGAAATAGGAATTTAGTTATTTTCATACAGTAAATAATAAAAATAAATTAAAACACTTGGCTTGTTTCACTATGAGATTTATTTAAATTCTCTAACAATTGTTTCGGCTGTTATGCCATTCTCAAAGAGATCTATAAATCTAACTTAAAGACTATCGCACTTGTTCTTATATGTTGTCTGTTCTTGTGTGTAGTGGGGGTGGTACTATATTGTGTATTACGGTGTCTATAAAGGGTGTATTGGCATATTCTATCTGTGTGTTGGTGATTAATAGATTTTGTTTTTTCGCTATTTTTATTTCTAATATTTCTAGGAGGTCCAATCTCTTGCTTTTTGTGATATTGTGTATTAAGTCGCAGTTATCTATATCGGGGAAGTGGTTGAGTTCTATACAGTGTTCGGCAAAGCCTGTGTTTTTCTCACTATATAAAATTGACTTTTTGTGTTCTTTAACTCTGTTTTTAATGGCTCGTCCACTTTGGCCGATATAGATAGCTTCACAGTCTTTACATTTTAATTTATAAACACCTGATTGGTCCATTTTATCTCTTTTATCTTTGTTGTTGCTAATCATTGTTCCCAAATTTGTTTTATTTACCCAGCTTATTTTGATATCTAATCCTTTTACTATTCTGTTTATTTTATTAGTGAGTTGTGGTATGTATGTAATTTTGTGCCATCTTTGTATATTTTCTGTTATTTTCGGGTATAGGTATTTGTTCTTATTATTTTGTATTTCTTTACGTTTTAACAGTTTATCTACGATTTTAGGGTCATATCCATTATTTCTTGCGATTAATTTAATTGTGTTTATTTCTGTATTAAAATCTGTCTTGTTTAATGGTGTGTTTGTGGCTCTATGTATATAACTATTGAATGTTGACATTTTTATTTTCATCGATTGTTTCGCGTTTGCATGTAATATGTTGTCTGTAAAAGTGGGTTTTCTGTAGATTTCGAATGTAAGCTTATTATTATGTCTGTTTATTGTAATGTCTAGAAAGTTTATTTTCTTGTCTTTTTCTTTTTACAATTTACAAAAGAAACAGAAAAAGACAAGAAAATAAACTTTCTAGACATTACAATAAACAGACATAATAATAAGCTTACATTCGAAATCTACAGAAAACCCACTTTTACAGACAACATATTACATGCAAACGCGAAACAATCGATGAAAATAAAAATGTCAACATTCAATAGTTATATACATAGAGCCACAAACACACCATTAAACAAGACAGATTTTAATACAGAAATAAACACAATTAAATTAATCGCAAGAAATAATGGATATGACCCTAAAATCGTAGATAAACTGTTAAAACGTAAAGAAATACAAAATAATAAGAACAAATACCTATACCCGAAAATAACAGAAAATATACAAAGATGGCACAAAATTACATACATACCACAACTCACTAATAAAATAAACAGAATAGTAAAAGGATTAGATATCAAAATAAGCTGGGTAAATAAAACAAATTTGGGAACAATGATTAGCAACAACAAAGATAAAAGAGATAAAATGGACCAATCAGGTGTTTATAAATTAAAATGTAAAGACTGTGAAGCTATCTATATCGGCCAAAGTGGACGAGCCATTAAAAACAGAGTTAAAGAACACAAAAAGTCAATTTTATATAGTGAGAAAAACACAGGCTTTGCCGAACACTGTATAGAACTCAACCACTTCCCCGATATAGATAACTGCGACTTAATACACAATATCACAAAAAGCAAGAGATTGGACCTCCTAGAAATATTAGAAATAAAAATAGCGAAAAAACAAAATCTATTAATCACCAACACACAGATAGAATATGCCAATACACCCTTTATAGACACCGTAATACACAATATAGTACCACCCCCACTACACACAAGAACAGACAACATATAAGAACAAGTGCGATAGTCTTTAAGTTAGATTTATAGATCTCTTTGAGAATGGCATAACAGCCGAAACAATTGTTAGAGAATTTAAATAAATCTCATAGTGAAACAAGCCAAGTGTTTTAATTTATTTTTATTATTTACTATATGAAGTTAAAATGTTTCACCAAGAAGTATCTGCAACAACAGCCGAGAATTTAGTTATTATTAGAGCAGACCAATTTCCGTGCGCGCCATGAGCGCCGGTATGGGAGTGTAATTCGTAATATATTAGAATATGCGATAGAATAAGGACGCAACATGAGCTTGTTACCGATATAAGTATAGAAGTAGAGACATTTATTCTATCAGAAATAATTAAATATACATTTGGTTTTCTGCTATTAAAGTAATATGCACAAACACATGAAAAATAAGAATAGTACATATTATAGCAGCGTTGTATGTATAAATAAAATGGAAAATGTATGAAATCAGTGATTGTGTGCACGACAGAGGATTTAAAATAAACACTTACCGTTGCTAACTGTTGCCGATTAATTTTGTTATTATTGTGCTTCGAACTGCTTACGTGCTCTTTACAATGTGTTTTTGACCAACACATTAGATATGTATTGCACACTAAACATTTAATTTTTGAGCCATCGTATATTAAGACCGGGAAAATCCATAATAAACTTATTCACTTCGTCTGACAACGGTCGTTTTCTCGATTTATGTGTCGACGACATTTTATTACGTATGCTTACACTTACATGCAGTCTAAGCAAGTACCAAGCACATACTGAATGCTTTTTATTAGTTCTGATGCAATACAATCATCCTCACATCGGCGCACATGGCGCGCACGGAAATTGGTCTGCTCTAGTTATTATTCATTGATATAATTGATGTGTATGGCGTGTATTCATTAATTTATAATATAACATAACTTATATTATATGACTTGATACGAATTAAGGTAGCTAGCAAAGAAACTCCCACAGAAATATTGCTAATTAGTTCTTAATTTACTTTTATTTATATTTATTGTATTTAATACACATTTTACTTTCGTTTACTTTCTAAAAATATGGATTAGTAGAACATGAATATCGAATTTTGTGTTTTTATAAATTTCGAGATACCATATCTAGATACCTACACATATTATGAGCTCAAAAAATTAGAGCTATATCAAACATTTAATAACTGCCGTATAAATTTGGTCATCAATTTCGAAACTACTAATTATTTGAAATATATACAAATTAATAAACTTACAATGAAACCTTATTGGCAACTGAACTCTGTCCTTTAAACAGTGGCGGCTGGCCCATAAGCGCTGCAGAGCTCCCAAAAAATTGGGCGGGCGAACCTGTATTAGTTATAACTAGTTTTCTTTTACATAATTTTTCCGACATTTCTGATGTTTATAAAAGCGTAACATATTGTTGTGAAAATTCTCCCCCTGTATATAAAAAAATTTGCATATTTTTCTACATCATCCTGTAGAGGACATCAAACCCTACAATTTGACACCGCAATCATCAAAATCCGATCAGTAGAAGCCGAGATATTCGCTTCCGTAATTCCAACACTAACGCCGGTTATATATAGTATTTTATCATAAGTAAAAACACAAGAGCTTTTTTTTTATCGGATAAATTTCTCTTTGTAACGAAATTATTTTGCCAATCAGTAATTTGACGAGAAAAACTTACATGAAAAAATCGCGAGACGATAGTCGAGCGATTTTTTCTAATGTAAGTTTTTCGAGCGAAATTACTGATTGGAAAAATATTGAGTTAAAAAGAAATTTATCCGATTGAAAGAAAAGCTCGAGTGTTTTTTGGCAAGATAAATTAACGACATGAATAAAACTTTTTAAATTGTCTCCATATTGACGATTTTGTATTTCTTGTGTTTTGCAGTATTGATCTTTTGATATTTGTTGAAATTTCCCCAAACCGACTCGTATTTTACGTTCAACGATACTTAATAGTTATTACCTGTCAGCTGCCAAAATAAATTAAGTGATGCAGGGCTACTAGATATGTAACAGGAAGAAGCATTTTTATCGGAGGAAGAAGCATTTTTATCGGTGATAAAAAGCTATGTAGGTTTTTATCGCTGTCAAAGTGACAAAAATGTCACCCGCATATGGACATTTTTATATAGGAGTTAATTTATCAAATAATATACAATAGGCGACCAGTGGAATAACCAACCTAATTCGCGCGATCGCTCACTTGTTCCTTATCTGGTCCACACGTACGTGCGCTCAGAGCTCTTTCAAACACCCGCGCGCACCCCGCTACACCCGTGGCTGTCTTAAACCAATGCGTGATTTTACCAGGCATCGTCGCTGCATTTAAACCAGCGCGAAGGGCGATATGATTTGGTATGTAAACTAATATTATAAAGAGGAAACATTTGTGTTTTTGTATGCATGTTTGTAATGCTTTCACACAAAAACTACTTCACCGATTTCAAAAATTCTTTCACCATTAGAAAGCTGCATTTTCACTGAGTGACATAGGCTATATTACATTTTCAAAAAAAAGATATCCCCAATAAAAATGCATTAATGTAACCCAAGGTGTGAAAAAATTAGTCACAAAAAATCTGCCATCGCGTACGCTGCGGAAACTATTGTTGATAGAACAAAAAAATGTTCTACAGTATTATAGAACGTATTAATATCTACAAAAAAGTCCGCGAAACCATATGTTTAACTACTGTAGTTATGCCACTATAACTACTTTTTTACATTTTAAAAGTTAATAAAAGTGCCGACAATAATCAAACCATATTATCCATACCTCTGTATTATTTCTTATCCTATTAAATGATATTTTATTAAAGACCATTTCAATACCAGTAAAATACTTTTTAAATTATTAAAATTGGACATTCCATTCAAAAGATATAACGAATTTAAAAATGTCAATCTAAAGAAAATAATGTTATAATATAATATAATGTAGTAGTATAGCAATGGCCATATTCATTTTGTTTGTAATAAATTGACAATCGAAAAATTATAACTGGAATAAGAATTGTATTGGCAGAAGGAATTTAATAACAAGTTCAATGAGAATGAAAAGTAATAGGAAACAGGCACAGAGAAGCTGTTATAGAAAGAAGTTAAACATAAAGTGATATAAAATCCAAAAATTAAGGATCACAAGAAAGGAAGATTAAATATTTAAGAGAATACACTCACTATTGTATTTATTCAAGGTAGGATCGAAGAAAAGACAACATATACGATACAAATTTTATTAAAAGAATTTAAATAACACTGAGATATTTGAAAGATGACGTTTTTGAAGTAATTTCGACAATGTGTCAAAAGCCAAGTGACAGGAACATTATTAAAATAGCGGGTTACATTGTTTATAAGTTATGTTAAATTAGTAAATGGACTAAACAGATTTAATAAGCGATGAGCCACCACCAGAAAAACGCAAACGTCCAAATAGCAGCAGATTTAATCATCGAATTTCGGCTTTAGAGGTGTGTGATGATATTCTAAATTGTGCAAAAGATCGATTTCATTTTAAAGAGCATCTAGTAGTGGCATCACTTTTTCTTTCGGAATGCTTTGGAGAGTATTGCAGTAAATTTCCTGAGGACAAACTCACTTCCGCATGCTCCTATTATCCCACCCTTGATAAAGAAAGATTACGAACTGAATTGTCTGTTATTTACTCAAGAACTGATCTTTAAAAGGCGCACTACCTCTTCTAAAATTTTTAATAAAAAACAATCTGGGAGATACGTTGAAGGAGACTAGAAAATTATTAGAAATTGTAATAACAACTCCCATGACAACATCAGAGGCCGAACGATACTTTTCAACACTAAATCGAATTAAGACGTTTCTCAGAAATTCAATGACCGAAGATCGTTTAACATCTCTTTCCATGCTATCTATCGAAAAAAAGTTTATCTCCGAAATAGACAATTTTAATGACAAAGTGATAACAAAATTTGCAAATCGAAAAGAACGTAGAATAGATTTAATTTATAAGAAATAAGACAACCTCTTACTGCCCGTGCAAGGTAAATTTTTTTGTAAAGCTTGCAGAACACCTTAAAATTTTTAGCACGAGCCGCCACTGCCTTTAAATAACTTTAACATATTCTTGAATAATCTCACAATTTAGTTCATTAATATTATTCGGTTTAAATATTGTCGTCCAAAGTACCTATGCTTAATTTTAGAATAAATTCATTTCAAAAATGTTAATATTGATTTTGACAATAAATTTTTTTTGTTTAATTTTAGTATTGATATTTTTATTCACCTTTATCATTATTGTTTTATCCATGTGGTGGCAAACATGCAGAATCCAGCTCCCATTTAAACTGACACAATTGACACATTTACGCATGTTCTTTCTTCAATTTCTTGTGATGTAAATTCTGGTTTATTCTATAAATATAATCTAAATTCAAATTTTTATTATATCTGTTGGTTTAAAATTTAATGTAAAAAAAGAATCGGTAATAACTAGAGAACGGACACGCTTACCACATGACGCAAAGCCCAGTGCAGTACTGGCGCAAGGCTGTATTTCTAAAATATTTAATTTTATTTATATAATTGGAAAACGAACGGGTGGTGATCTATAAAATTACGAAATACATATTTATTTGTTGAAAAGTTGTATTTATAAAGTTTTTAATTTTATTTATATAATTGGAAAACATACGGGTGGTGATCTATCTATCTAAAATTACGAAATACATATTTTAATAAATTAATAAATACATATTTATTAATTAATTTTATTTATATAATTGGAAAACAAACGGGTGGTGATCTATAAAATTACGAAATACATATTGCAGTGGATTTTTCCCTGCAGAAGAAATCAAGGAAGATATATAAAACATTATATTTTGTTATATTTTGGTATATTGTATTCTTAGGCGATTTATGCGAAAATGTAAAATTTTAGATGATAATTTATTATTACATATGTGAATTTGATCCATGACTGTAGATTGTCCGGGCCTAGTTTGATGTTTGAAGTCCGCGCCAACCTGGAAGTCATAATAGTACAGAGATATATATATATATTTATCGCTATCTTGAGTTGTTTATGTTAGGTGGGGATGTGATGGCGTTTCCTGGAACTTCATTTTAGAGATTTCTGAGTGTTTTCTGAGATAGGTGGTGTTTTATTTGATATTGAACAAGACTTAATTTTGTTCAATATATATATAAATTTTGGATAATTCGTATTGTTTGTTTGGTGATTCTGATGTGTTTAAAATTCATTTGACGCGGTTTTACGAGCCTTTTAAACTTGTAAATTGATTTAATTTAATAGACCTATCTGAAGAAATAAATCTCTCGTGTTGTGTATTCGAAACATTAATTAATGTAGGTACTATTTGATTACTATAATTTAAGTATTGAAAAGAGCTCTATTATTTAATTATTGTGGATTTTGTAAAATTATTTTTTATAATCAGAAAATATCTAGAAAATTTATCAGAATATTTTTTTGAGTATAGTTTTTATTCAGATTAATATTATAATACGTTAGAAGGTGGGAAACTTTTGTGTGTTGTCATGTTAGATGTACGCATGACTGTGATGACTGTAAGATTTAGATTTTCGGTAAGATAGATAAATTTCTATTTTGACGTTTGAGTTTGGGGTTAATGTTATTGTTGATATCTGAGAAATTTTGTTGATATTTGTTAATTAGATCTTTGTTCGGGTGTCATTCAGAGTTTTTTTCCTCTCTTGTACAGTCATATTTTACAAGAGTTTTTTCTCTATATTAAGACGAAATTTAGTCAGAATTCTGCTTTATATTTGATAAAGTAGTTTTTTTTTTCTTCGTTTTTTTTTATTAAATGTATGTGGCGTTGATGTGAGTTTTATTTCTTGAATTAACACTTTGTATTCTCTTTTGTACCACGATTTTCGTAAGAAAAAACCTGAAGAATAAGAGCTCAAGGAAGGCGTTCCAACTGAAGTTAGCAGGCAGAATAAGTTGCAGTGTGAATTAAAAGTACAATTCACAGCAATATGTATTTGTTGAAAAGTTGTATTTATAAAGTTTTTAATTTTATTTATTTAATTGGAAAACATACGGGTGGTGATCTATCTATCTAAAATTACGAAATACATACATATTTATTAATTAATTTTATTTATATAATTGGAAAACAAACGGGTGGTGATCTATAAAATTACGAAATACATATGTATTTGTTGAAAAGTTGTATTTTTAAAGTTTTTAATTTTATTTCTATAATTGGAACATTTTTATTTGTTCATTTTGTCGTTCAAGTTGAGTAAAGGAGTATTAATATTGACTAGCAATAGTTTCTCAAGGTTTTCTTCTGTCAATTTTGTTCTCTTTGAATTAAGTACATCCTTATAAATAGAAAACGTCCTTTCTACATCGCAACTGGTTATATGTGCATACTGGAAATATTCTTTTATTTCTTCATATTTAGCCGTTACATTTTGTGGAATTGTCTCCATACATAATTGCTGCAATGTAATTAAATCTGGATTTCTATTAAGAATTGCTTCAAACTTTTGCCGAAGGCCACATCCGAAGTCACTTGAAATACTTTTCAAATTATTAACAGCCACATCTAATGTGGTTAATCCGTCATTTAATTTGAGATTTCGATTTTCAAAATAAGTGATTAGTTTTGGCAATTTTCCAAAGTGTTCGTGAAGAAAGTACAACTGATTTTTTAAATTTGGGATTTGTGTGAGCTCCTTGCACTCACCAATACTTCTAGCATCCTCCTTTAGCAGTGTTACGAAATGTTTTAGACTATCGAAATTCTCAGCATAATAACTAGTAGCTTCCAGCCATGTTCCCCATCTAGTTATTACTGGAGTGGGAGGCAGTGACAGAGATGGAAATTTTTCCCTGAAAAGAGCTACTCTCAATGGTGCTTTTCTGAAAACTTTTTTAGAAGCTGATACAAGTCTATCAACTTCCGGAAAAGTGTCTCTGATATATTCACAGATTCTGTGGAGAGCATGTGCTACACAAGTAATATGCAGCATATTAGGATATGTTTTCTTCAATAGTCTGCCTGTTTTTAACATATACGCAGCACTATAACTGACAAATAAAAGTATTTTTTCTTTGTACGTGGCGTCCGAATGAAGCATTTTTTGCATATTCTCCTTAATGGTTTCAGCAACTGTTTCCGCATCAACTCTATTTATAACACTTGTTGTTATTACATATGAGTTATAGGGAATAGTTGGATGTAGTACACCAGCTACAGTAAAGTTGATTCATCAGAAACATTTCGACCAGTATATTTTTTCAGAAATGTCTTCAAAATTGGATTGTTCAATTTAAATAATGGAATATTAGCTGCCATAAAAGTTTCACAGAGTTCTTCGTTAAAATTGTCAGATTCCAACGGGTTCAATTTTTTTTCGTGCTTTAACGATCCTACGTGACGTTTTACGGTTGATTTATTGCAATTTTTCAGTAACGTTTCACACACTTCACAATAAATTTCGGAATCACTGGCAATGTACATACAATCAGTATGGCCCTCAATCCAACTCGCCATTGTTTCACGATGCCATTCTAGACGCTCTTCCGTTGTCTGAAAAAGTAACAATATTCTAGATCCAAATAAACGAAATTAAATAACCAAATTATATGCACACTCACGTGAAAATACTTCCAATTATTTTCACGTAAGTGTGCATAAAATTTCGTTATTTAATTTCGTTTATGTTGCTTAAATGAAAAGAAAAGGAATGTACGTGCTATTTCTCTTACGAAATACGATAAACTTATTTATTTTATCTACGTACACGACACCCCTGAAAACACTATATTCTCCGAATACAATAGCTGGGTTGTCCATTGTTATCGCTGCGAGACCAGGTGGCCGAGTAAGTCAAACAAATACTTCATTGAATTACGCCGGGATCTAGGTACTGAGCGACGTTATACACAATTCCAATTGCCGATTGCGTTTTATGGAAATTGCATCCGTTCTCTAGTAATAACTTTCGTTTGGATTAAAAAAATTGCTAGAAAATAATCCGTTTTGGCATTATGGTAGTCCTTATAACATCGGATGTTCAGAAAAATTCAGCGTCAAAGTAATTCAGAGAAATTTGAAGACATGTCTGATATAGAGTACGATTTACTCGCACAATTTTTGTAGGTTATCGTATACACAAATGTCAGTTTATGTCAAATGATATTTTAGTTTGCAAGTAATTGTAACATCGCTTGAAATTTCATTGAAGTGTTATATTAATTAATAGAAATTAGTCAAGTATAGCAAGCGCCAATTAAGTTGGCGCGAGGAGGGGGTGCGCAGAAGCCGTTTTTAAAAACGTCCACTCCCACTACTCAAATAATTGTCAGAATACATTTGCCTTTGACGTTTGACGGAACATAATGTCTTTGCTAGGGGATCATAAAGTAATACACGCTCAGAGGTTAGAATTATCTGACATTTGATGTAAAACCAAATACAAATCTCCCCACTGCTTTTAATCCTGCGCGAACTTACACCCCTCCTCGCGCCAACTTAATTGGCGTTTGCTATACTGATCTAGGATTATAAGAATAATTAATTTAGATTATTAAAATTAAGCATAGAATATGTTGAAATTGTCCACTACTTACCTTCCTCCAAGCATTTTCCACAACCTCCTAATGCTGTCAAATATACTTTGCAACGTGGGACTATATCTAATTTCATTAATTTTCTGTATAATGCTATCTTGCAGATGTATATAATTTTGCACTCGGACTTGATGTATCAAAAAGGCCATAGAAAGAAATCACGATGTAAGATCATAAGATCTTGGAGAAAAATTACATTAGCTGTTCAAACTAATTAAACGTTTTCCAAATACCGTAGACGTTTAGCGGTGACAGTCACTGTCACTAAACGTCTAATGCAGCATTGATGGGGTATATTATACAGTGTTGCCAGGGGAAATTTTTTTAATTCCCTAGGCATTTGCAGAAAATTTCCCTAGATTTCCCTAGAATTTTTAAACAATTTTCAAGACGTACTTAAAAGCGGATTGGGGATTGCAGGTTATATAATACAAAAAAATTTAAAAAAAAACGATTACACAAATCATAAAAACAAAATATATATTTATATATTTTAATATAACAATAACTAATCTAGGTAACATAATATTAAATATACATATAACAAAGACAAACAATTTTTTTAAATAAATTCTATCATACTAAATACTATCATACAATATATCAAATTTTTTAAATAAATCATTGTTAAGTTCGATATTAAAACAACTGTTGCCCTTCATTAATGTTTTGCAATGTAAAATGCCACACAACGTTTCGGTGGATAACCGGTTACGGGTTTTGGTTTTATTTAAGTTAATTTGCGAAAATACACGCTCTGCAGTCGCACTAGTGTGTGGCAAACTAAATATATTAAATATAAATGTGCACAGTTTTGGATACATAAGCATGTCGTCGCCGGATTTAAGACTGGCAATTTTTTTCCAGAATTGTTCAACATTCAAGTCTCCAAATTGAGACAAATCTGTATTTCGTAACATTCGCCATTCCCTGTCTATCTCATTTAAATCATTGCCAACTAAATTCGGGAAATTAATGGCCATAGGTGCTATTGATTCATATTTTTTTGATATTACATCGATGGGTGAAATCATTTCGATTTGCTTTAAAATAATAATTGATCTATTCTTTTGGTCGAACCTCTGATATATTTGATGGCACCCTTCTATTAAAAAATCTAAACATCGCCGTCTAAAGTTCGCTAGTTCATTTATATTTAGCCCATGGGTATTATTAGCTATTTTACCCATAACAAAGGCACCTAAATAAATTTTCTCCAGGTTAACAAAATAGTCTGGATTTTTATATTCTACATTTTCAGTTGGCGTTCTATCGAGATAAGTCCTTTTTAAGTAACAATCTAGTAAAGATTTTAATGCAGTTTCTACATTTCTACATAATATGTGAATTTTAACGCCCTCAGACTGCATCTCTGTGTTTAAATTTGTGAAAAAAAGGTAAAATATATTCTAGAAAATGAAAATATAATTTTATAGTGGGATTGTTGAGACCATTGAAAATATTTTTCGCTGTTATATCTTTATCACTTAATTGTGCATTTGTGAAATACAATTTTAAAGCATCGTATTGCTCTAAAAATCGTCTAACAACTGATAATAAAGATAACCACCTAGTCTGAGAGAGTTGTAGTATTTTATGGGGTTTTAAAGCTAAAAACTCTTGAAATTCTTTGAATTCACTCTGTCTTTTGTAACTGTATTGCAAATAGCTGTATATATCTCTGACTAGTTCCTCAAGAGAAGAAGGTAGCTTTTCACAAGCATAATTAGCGCAAAGATTAAAAGAGTGGCAAACACAATTAAATATAAATAAATCTGGGATATCTGCTTTTAACTTAGTAGATAGTGAATTGTGTTTGCCCATCATTGCACTTGCGTTATCGGCAGCAAAGCCTATCAAATTCTCTTTATAGTTAATATTATTTTTAACAAAATATTCCGTAATGCTATTATATAAAGATTCTGCTGTACCACTAGGCACTTTCAACAAACCGAAAAATAAGTCTTTGATGCTAGTGCCATCAAACACTCGCGCTACTAGTGCTAAATGTTTAATGGATCCTTTATCGGTAGATTCATCAACAATCAGTGAAAATTTATTACAAATTAATAAATTTATAGTTTTATCAAAACTATAAGAACCGATAACATTATTAACAATTGCAGTTGCTTTTGTGCGGTTATTACTGTAATTTTTTGCGATCTCAGAGTCGGTAAATGTGGTTCTTATAATTTCCGATAAATGATCTAATGCATTTAACGCAATATTATGCTCGGCTGCAAAAGCGGCGAATCTTACTTCAGCGGTTTTAATTTTCTTTTGAAGATCGACTGTTTGTAAAAAAGAAGATATATCAGTCAAAGACTGTTGTTTAGTTACAGAAGTTACTAATTTTGTATGTGCTTTTCCGTGCGCGTGTTTCAATATTTCTGATTTGCCACATATAAAATGCTATTAAACTTAAATAAAACACCTTATATTTCACAAACAATAGTATATTAACTATATGTACATTTCATGTGCCCTGCACACATCATCAGTAGTAACTAAATTTAAAAGTATTATTTTTTAAATACATGTATAGTAAAAATATCTATCTATTTTTTTGGTTAGGGGTGTAAAAATTACAATTATAAATGGTCAACAAATGGTCAAAAAACATGCATATAAAAATATAAAACTAAAAATAAAAATAAAAAATTTTGGTCGTATATTGTAATAGTGCCTGTTAAAATCTATTGAAATTCCAAGAAAGGACAAATTATGGGAAAGACCGTTACCTATGAAAAAACAAGACAATGACTGTGTTTGGCATGTCGGGTTCTATTAAATAACAATATAGTAACGTGAAAAAGAAAAATTAGTTATTAGATACTGTAGGTATATAATTTAAAAGCTTATTATTAATAGGTGAAATGTCATTGTTTAAGAGGTAATTTTTGTATTTTTTCATATGTATTGCTTCCCACATGTCTAAATTTTTGCTATTACATTTTTTAATTAATTTTACATTATCTAAGCTGAAATTATGTCCGGTATCTAAATGATGTAGAGCTAATGCTGATTTATCTACATTGTGAAGTTTTACATGAGCTAAATGTTCTTTGAAACGGGTTTGAATATTTCTTCTTGTTTGGCCGATATATAATTTTGGGCAGGAATTACAGTTAATTCTGTAAATTTTTACACCCCTAACCAAAAAAATAGATAGATATTTTTACTATACATGTATTTAAAAAATAATACTTTTAAATTTAGTTACTACTGATGATGTGTGCAGGGCACATGAAATGTACATATAGTTAATATACTATTGTTTGTGAAATATAAGGTGTTTTATTTAAGTTTAATAGTGTAATAATTTCACAAGTGCTCAACATATATACTACACATATAAAATGTTTTTACATGCCTTACAGTATGCATAATTTTGTCCTTTTTCGCTGCTTCGCAACCAGTTTTTAAACTGCGGGTTCTGCTGCCACCGAATATTGTATTTCTGTGCATAGGATTTTCTTTTTCTTTTCTTCGATATATTCTGTGCCTCCTCGGACGAAGAGGCTGATGAAAATTCAGATATATCCTTCACAGAAGATGGCCCGGCCTCTGATGACATATTGATCCTTTACTTACTGCATAAAAATAATTACAAATATATTTTAATTAATTGTTAAAATAAAAGCAAAATCTGAAATATTCACCTTTTTGAATGGAAACGCACTTTTGATTCACTGCTTTAGAAAAAAACTTTGTATTTAAGAGATAGTAATAAGTGTATTCTTTAAAATACTAAAACTGTTCTTTGAGGCTGAACTGAAACTAGTCAATGTATTTTTGATACTGACCGCTAATTAAAAATTCAAATAAAATTCTTGGATTGAATATATAAAAATATTGGGTAAAATTTGGGGGTAAGTACATAATATACCTATTTTAGTTTTATTGCCATCAGCTGGTTATCTTTTATGTCATACTCATAAATAAAAAATGTACAATAATTCGGGGTTTTATATTATTACTATCAATAATCCTCTTTTGTGTATAGAATTCGCACGTGTTACTTTAAAGTGCTAACATATACTTCTAGAACGTAATAAAGATATATTATTTTGTCTATTGTATTTTTATTAGAACAATATACATTATCTATAAATTCCTAAATAGCCCCGCGCCGTACCATAAAATAATATTTACAAATATATGTAAATATGTACATATAGGAATTTATTACTCTGAAGTGATTCCTATATTACCCATAATTTATAGTTTTTATTACTATAAAATCCTCTTTTGTATATATTGTAATTCCCACGTGATACTTTAAAAATGTAGTTCACAAAGGTATTTTCTTTTGCTTTATATATTTAATATAACAATACGTTTATTTATTTCTTGAACATGTGCATACTAAATTTGTAGAATAGTCGTGCTTCATAAACAATAATGTACATACACTTCTAGAAATAGGAATTCCAATCTTAATTATTTAATTTTCCTAAGTTACTTCTTGTTCAAGTTTTAACACATAAAATATGAGTATGTGTGTCATTATTACGGGTCATAAAAATCTATTGATTAGTTAATAAAAGTAACCACATCGTAATTCGGTATTAATTAGATGGGTTTGTAGGTATAAGATGAACGTATAAATTTGGAATGGTGCTTTTCAAAATAAAAACCACTCGCTATTGAGTTGCAATTAACAACTACTATGCGAAATTTTTGGGATCTTTGTATATCGAGGTTTCCTTACATGATTCACAATATTTAAAGTTTCTACGTTAAGGTAATCCCCAACATATATACTGGAAATATTGTGACACAGCATAATTCCCTAGATTATAGCCTTATTTCGTAAAAATTCCCTTTTTCCCTAGCACCCACCTAAATTCCCTAGGTCTAGGGAAATTTCCCTAGCTCTGGCAACACTGGGTATATATAACCTTCTTTGCCCCGTCGTATTTCCTATTTCTCGCATCTATCGGTTATGTTCGTATGTGTGTCCGTTATTGTCTCAAAGACTACTGTACCGATTTACGCGTGGTTTTTTCCAAAATGGTCCGCGTTATCCGCAGAATGTTTAATTAAAACTATTGCAATCCTCGATCTGATCAGTAGAAAGAAAGTTATGGGCCTAATAATATAATGTCAATAATGACAGTACTATTTAAATGAAGATGGCGCCACGAGACAGTATTTCTTACATTGAAGTTCACACAGACAATTATACGTTGTATCTTAATTGAAGTAATATATAAAGATGCGCAATTATTATGCACTTTAGCGTAGCCAAAATTGGATCCGACATCTAAGGGTCGCATTGTACTGTTGGTTCCAAGATGATTTCAGTTTATCGCACCCTGTCGGGTAAAAGCAACAATCGCAGCCCCATAGATTAAAAAAAAAGAAATCATTTTCTGTTAGTGCACTACTCCACAATTTATTAATATATAAAAGTAAACCGCTAAAAACTTCTATAAATATTTCATAATACACGAGGAAAGTGGCTAAAATCAGAAAAAGAATTAGCTCTTTCTTTGTATTATAAATCGCCCGGAGCTTATAAATTTATGTTACATAACATGAAATTCACATTACTATCTGTACGAAAAATTCAAAGTTTGTTAAAAGTGTGGAATTTAAGAATATAAGAACAGGCAAATTTTATTGAAAACAAAGTGCATGACTGAAAGAGAGAAAATGTGCATTACAGATCTATTACCCACATTATTACAGAAGGCGGTACAAATTTCAATAATATTGAAGTTTTTGAAGGTAGTAGCAGACGAATTAATATCTATTGCATACATGGCTTTCAGCGGGCATTACAATAAATTCTTTTATTTTGGAAACATTTAAAGAAAATGGGAATATCTACTAACCGGATTATTAAATCAGGATCCTCTGGATTTTATAGACAACAAATATTAGAAAACAGAAAAACATCTTTTGAACATACCAAAGTTTATACTAGAATCATATATAAACTTTGCTAGTCCTAAGTCTGGATGAAAGTGTGAAAGGAATATTGTTTTTATTATTAATATTTATAATTAATAATTATAAGTATTTTCGAATACAATTTTTTATTTATTTTGTAAAGAAAGCGGAAGAGCACAAAGAAGTCGATCGCAGATAAGACCACAGGTTCACCTTTCTTTCATGTACAATTGCAATGTCTATTATAAAATACAAAGCATTTATTGCTGTTAGACTCGCATTGTAAAATATCGTTTCTCTCTCGTATTATCATTGTTATCTAAATAAACGCAATTGTTTCAAAAACTGTCGCTTGGCGGCACCACAAAACAGAGAGTTAATAGGCAAGATGTCTGCGGAGGTACATTGGGGTAAGATACGCTGTAGCATATAATTTTGCGCATCTTTATATATTCCTTCTGAGGAAGTGAGAGGGGTAGTGAGAAAGTTCCGGCCACGAAAAGCACCTGGATATGATGGAATTTCATACCACGCACTCAAGCTCATGCCAAGAAAGGGCATCGCTGCGATGACGAACATCTGCAATGCAATGCTACGACTGCGTCATTTTCCAACCCCCTGGAAGTGCGCGGACGCAGTAATGTTGCCGAAGCCGGGAAAGTCGCTGACTTTCCCACAAAACTACAGGCCGATCAGTTTGCTCCCTGTATTAGGGAAGACAGCTGAGAAGCTAATACTGCGTCGACTGGAAGACGAAGTCGAGGAGTTGGGCATCATCCCAGATGCCCAATTCGGATTCCGACGCGACCATGACACAGTTTTGCAGGTGCTACGACTCGTAGTGAATGTCAAGGAAGGTTTCAACGTAAGGGAATACACGGGAGCTGTGTTCCTGGACGTTGCCAAGGCATTCGATAAGGTCTGGCACCAGGGCTTGTTGTACAAGATGCATCAAGCCGGCATCTCAATGGGACTCCTGAAATTACTCAGGACGTTCCTAATCAAACGAACATTCAGAGTTTTACTAACGGGCCATCGTTCTGATTTCAGGTTAGCGACAGCAGGGGTACCGCAGGGCTCGGTGCTCTCACCACTTCTCTTCACGATCTACGCCAGTGACATTCCGACAGTACCGAGAGTCAATATAGCGATGTACGCGGACAACGTGTGCATCTTCACCCGCTCCAGAAGCGCCAGGATTGTTGAAGCCCAACTTCAAGAATCTTTGGATCAACTGGAAGACTGGTACAGCAAATGGAGGCTTCGAATACAGCCCGATAAAAGTACGGCCGTACTTTTCTCGCGGAGTGGACTTAGGAAAGCGAGGGAGAGACCGGCGAGAGCGCTAACCATGGACGGGGACGAGATTCCATGGCGGACCGAGGTCAAGTACTTGGGGGTTATTCTGGACACTCGGCTGACGTTTGGCTCGCATGTGACGTCCGCAGTGGATCGCTCGAAGCAGATGCTTGTGGCGTTCTACGCAATGTTGAACCGGCGAAGTAAGCTTGATCCTGCTTGCAAGATCAAGCTCTACAAGACCGTCGATGCTGTACGCTTCTGTCGCTTGGGCGACCGCTGCGAACTGCCACATGAAGAAGTTGTAAGTCGTGCAGAACCGGGTGCTTCGGATGGCCCTCGATGCTCGATGGTTCGTGAGGAACACCACCCTCCACCGCGACACCAACATGATGACAATCCAGGAGGAAATCAAGAAGAACTCCGAGAAAACATTCGCGAGAGTACTGGATCATCCGAATGCTCTCATCGCAGAAGCCGCCGACTACGACCCCGAGATCCCATGGCTATACAGGAGACCGAGGATGACACTCAACTGAAGATTCGACTTACTTGAATATTTATATTTATTTAATTTGTTTTTTTTATTTCTACAGGGTTAACTGTTTGTTATACGTTTCGTCTTGAAGCAAGAAGACGTCATCCACCGACCGTGGTGGGAATCAACAACAACGAAGAAAGAAGCAAAGTTTGTCCGAACCAGGACAAACATCATTGAAGACGGAAGAGGTAAAGGAGCAGGCTCCAGGAACTCTGCAAACAGAAGAGGATCTGTGGATCTATATACCTTCAATCAACGGCAGTACACTATCTGCAGTTTTATTAATCATTTTATTTCTGCATACATAATAAATATATGTAGGTAAGGTTTTTAATGACATTCGGTAAAACTGTATGTAAATTGTGTGCATATTGTTTTTAGGAAAAAGGAATAACCAATCAGAAAAGAACTAAGGAGCTAGAGTCGTTCTAGACTTAGTAAGAACTTACCAGCAGGACATGAAATAACCACTGATAATCTTTTCACGAGTCTGCAATTATCTGATAAACTTTGGTTGCGCGGGAATGACCCTTTGTGGTACCTTTCGGAAAAATAAAACGTTCACACCAAACGAATTGTTGCCTACGCCATATAAACCGATAAAGTCATCTATGTTCGCGTTCAGAAATAATCGTACTTTGGTATCATACGTGTCCATAAAATAAAGCAGTCATATTGCTATCGAGCCAACACACCGATGATAAGGTAGCAGAAGAAGATAAAGACTACAAGCCTGAAATTATATTATTGTATGTATAACAAAACCAAAGGAGCGGCTGATGTAGGTAATCAACTTGCTCAAGAATACGCAACACAAAGGAATACCAATTTTATGGCCATATTTTATCATATTATAGATACAACTGCCATCAATGCATTTAAGGTTAGGAAGCTCACTAATCCTGATTGGAAAGAGAATGATAAAGATGCACGAAGAACATTTCTACTTCAGTTGGGAAAGGACTTGGTAAAAGAAAACATAATTCGTCGTTACAACAAATATATACAACCCCAAATAAAACAGTTAATGATATAAACAGAGAGCGGACTCGAGCGATTGATGATAGCCCGTTTATGGGCTATCGATAAATACTGCTTCATCAAACTTACATAATGACTTCCATTACCAGAGAGTGGACTTGAGCGATTGATGATTCATAGCTCATGGGCGTCTGCCATATATTCGCAATAGGTTTGTTTCTGTAAGCGATCCGTGAGTTTCGAACAATTTGATACGTGTGATACTGTGTAAGTGGCACATACCTACATATGCAGTTAATAATCTGTCAATGCACAACAGAGTGAATGCAATAAACGGTTTGGTAACCAGCTGCAACTATTACTGAAACAAAAGTAATGCTGACAAGCGAATTGCGTATCGAATTTTGAATAAAAATCATTTACGAAGAACAGAACTCAAAACTATGTATTTTCTGTGAAACTCTGAAAGTGTAAAACATTACTATGAACAACTAAAATTTGTTCAAGGTGTTCCTGTGTTAAATTAGTTCTTTTAGATCTTCTTTAAAAATAAAAAATGTTCATTCCACAACACAACTGGTGATGGGTGCGTGATTAAGATGTTGCAAAAGTACACCATACTTAGAATGTATAGATTTTTCAATCGGCTCTGTGCAGAAATGATATAATATGTTCAAATCTGGATTTCTGCTAAATATGTCATGAACGTTTTGTTTCAGCTTTGGGAAATATCTTTTTAAATGATGAAACTAACTTATCAACATTTGGAAAATGACCCCTGATGTCAGGCGTGGCTCGTGATGACGTATTTGGGAGTGCAAGTACAATGATGCGAGTGCCTCGTGTGTTTTCTGCGTTTACTAAGAAAACGTTACAGTTAGTACACGAGAATATACGAAGCACACGCATCATTGTACTTGCACTCCCAAATACGTCATCACGAGCCGCGCCTGCCTGATGTATTCATATACTGTGTGTAGTGCATGTGATGAACAGGTAACATATAGCATATTCGGATGAGATTGCTTTAATAACTTCCCTGCTTTTAACATATAAGTTACAGCCGCATCAGTCAAAAATAATAGAATCTTGTCTCTCTACTTATCCGATGGCAGAATATTATGAATCATTGATCAATTACTTCTGCAACTGTTTCACCATTTACGACTGGCAATATTTTAGTTGCAATTAAATATGGTTGGTATTAAGTTGTCGGATGAAAAATATCAACAACTACATTTAACATATATCGTCTCATTACATCCGTTGTTTCGTCTGCACTTACCTAAAGATAATGACCAGATAAGTTGGTTCGTATTTTTTCAATGATTCTTAAATAACATTTTGGTAAGTGGTATTTACGTAAAGTAGGTTCATCTGGTATATCACGATCAGTATATTTTGTAAGATACCTCTTCAGGACTGGATTGTTAAGCGTTTTGAAAGGGATATTGGCCACCATGAAAGCATCATACAGTTCTTCGTTAAAAGTATCAGGTGCAGTTGGACATGTTATCTAGATGAGTTTTCGAAGAGACATGTCTCTGCACATTACACTTTTGTGGACGTGAACAGGTACTGCAATATATCTCGGTATCATTACTAATATGCAACCAATCTGTATGGCCTCTAATCCATCCTACCATGGTTGGCCTACGAGAATTCTCCATAGTTAATGAAAATAAAGAGAAATATTAAGAACAGAAAGAAATGGACTAAAAAGAAGAAACGAAAACTACTCCAAAAATAGGTAATAAATTGAACTTAATATTTATAAAAAATTATAGGATAAATATACAATATAAAACGGATTTTTTAAAACACTAAAAGTTGTAACCAAATAACACTGAAGGAAGCGAAACCAGAAACACGCCACTGTAAAATATAATTTAAAGAATGAATAAACACAATAACGACGGAAATAACATCTGTTCGACGAATGTAATCGAGCAAGCAAATAGTGGGGCCGTTATAACATGCATACTATAATTCTTTCAATGGAGACTGTGGTTAAATAATAATTTAAAAAGGTATATAACCCCTTACCACAATTATTAGTCGTATCCTAAATACGTATTTCGACAACTAAGTTGTCATCATCAGTAGGTAAAAACTACTAATTAAAAGTCACACATAAACGCTTCCGCACAACTACTATACACTGCAACCCTATAAAGACTGGACCAGTCTTTATAGGGTTGCAGTGTATAGTAGTTGTGCGGAAGCGTTTATGTTACTTTACTGTGCCCCATGTGTGACTTTTAATTAGTAGTTTTTACCTACTGATGATGACAACTTAGTTGTCGAAATACGTATTTAGGATACGACTAATAATTGTGGTAAGGGGTTATATACCTTTTTAAATGCATACTATACATGATACCGCCACGTTTTATCAGGGTGCTCTCTGGATATAAGTTATGCCAGAAGTACAAAGCAATCAAGCTACTATGAGCACAACAGCAACTACAATAAAAGTACACGACCGTTGTTATCTCTGCAACAGAAAACTTGACAGAAAAACAAGACAACTGTGAACTCTCTGTAAAAAGTTTGTTTGTACTGAACTTTTCTCAAAAAAATGGTTTTGTTAAAATCGTAGTCATGAATAAATATTCACTTGTTAATAAATTATTGTAGGGGAGACTGTCGTACCTTGATAACAATGTACCTTGAAACACCCGAAATAACTGCCATCTATGTTGAGTTTTAGTAGCGCTTTTAGATTTTTATACACCAATATAATCCATCTAGTGAACCAGTGTGTGGTCATCCTCCGTGGTGAATGCTTATATTGTGTTTCGAAAAGTTGACCGTTTTAGTAACATTTGTTACTTTTTGTTATTGCTAGAGCTGAGGATGTTTGCGGTATAACCATGGTTATATCAAATAACCATAGTAAATTACTATGGTTGCCGCATGGTTATACCGCAAACATCCTCAGCTCTAGTTATTGCATCATATTTTAAAAGTGTTTGTAAGTGTAACTATTTGTCAATATTAGACGAAGTAGTATGTAGGGTGTTTTCTTATATGATTAAATTTCAATAATGTGCAAGTCATTCATAAAAATAATGAGATTTATGTAATGGCGTCACCTCATGTACCTTGAAACAAAGAGGGTCTTGTACCATGAAACACTTACATATGCGGCATAAGAAACAAATAAATTCATTGTTGGCGTTAATATTCATTTTGAACTAAAAGCCTGAAACACGTTAACTTTTGTTCTTAAGACAACACTTTCTAACATAATAAATTTACCTAGTACGTTAACCCCCCAAAAGGGGTAGCTACCCCCTTAATTTTATTAAATATAATTATGTAGCTTTCAATATCTCATTTGAAAGGTATTTCAATTCTCTATTAAGCGGTGTTCCGTTCGCTTGGTTGTGGAGATACATCACTTTAAAGTTGAGAAATATTTGACTTTAGACTGTTGTAACTTGGTAACCAAGCAACGGAAATTCACAAAGTAGAGTTGTATTGAGAATTAAAATACCTTTTTAATGTGCTGTCACGTGATCCCCTTTTTAATTTTAAAATATTAAGTTGTAGTAATTAATTATTGATTTTCAGGAAAGGCTTTAGAATGCCCAGAAGTAAAACGGGAGTTATGCGACCTCCAGTTGATGTTGACAGCCTTAAAGAAAGAGGCAGTATTAGCAGTTGCGGGTGCAGAAGAAACCATTTCTATAATGTATCAACTGCCACTCTATCACGACATATTCGTACTTACCGGGAAGCTGGCAACGATTCAAATATGAAAATCGGTTAGACATAAAGGTGTTTTCAGCAGAAGAGGAGAAGAGTCTGGTAAACTACATCCAGACTGTTGCAAAGATGCACTATGGCCTGACTAAAAAAGATGTGCGTGAACTTGCATTTCAGTTTGCCAAAGCCAACAATAAAAAAGTTCCACCCAAATGGGAAAGTGAGAATGTCGCAGGTGAGGAGTGGATGCGACACTTTATGAAGCGGCATGATCGTGATTTGTCCATTAGAAAACCGGAAGCAACTAGTTTGGCACGAGCCACGAGCTTCAATCGAGTAAATATTGAAAAGTTCTTCTCCAATTTGGAATATGTTCACCGGCGATTTACACCTATTCCGCCTGAACGAATTTGGAACGCCGACGAAACTGGGTGCACAACAGTCCAAATTCCACCAAAGATCGTTGCACCTAAGGGCTTGAAGCAAGTAGGAAGTGTTACTTCTGCAGAACGGGGACAAATAGTGTCTGCGATTTGTGCAATCAGTGCTACAGGGAATCATATCCCTCCTATGCTGATTTTCCCAAGAGTTAACTTTAAAGATTTCATGACGACTGGAGCTCCCCCGGCACTCTTGGCTCAGCAAACCCGTCTGGCTGGTCTACTGATGAACAATTCGTGAAATTCATTAAGCATTTCATAACACATGTGAAACCTACGCGTGAGCAACCAGTGCTCCTTGTAATTGACAACCACGAGACCCACTGTTCTTTTGATGCCGTAGACCTTGCTGCAAAGAATGGTATTCATATCGTTACTTTTCCACCCCACACTAGTCACCGCTTACAGCCGTTAGATGTTACGGTATTCGGACCATTCAAAACGTTTTACAACCAAGGTTTGGAAGCATGGCACATAAACAATCGGGGAATCGGGGAAAACTTTTACAATATACAATGTCGCTGATATAGTAGGCATTGCTTTTCCTCGAGCTTTTACAATCACCAATATTTGCAATGGCTTTAAAAGTACGGGAATCTACCCTCTAGACAAAGGAGTGTTCACAGATGACCAGTTTTTGCCTGCATCGGTTACTGACAGACCGATTCCCGACAATATAGAAGGAGCAACAGCAGGACCTTCTAATGAAGCAGCAGTTACACGGTCATACAATGCTCAAAATACAGCAAACAGTCCTAAGAAATCTGATTCTGTAACCTTTTTCCGGTCTCCAGAAGAGATTAGACCTTTTCCAAAAGCGCCCGCCCGGAAGAAGCAAAAAGGACGTTGTGGCTCTACAAAAGTTCTTACTGACACTCCTGAGAAGGAAGAACTTCTTCGTAAAAAAGAATTAAAACAAGAAAAAATAGAAAGGCAAAACCAAAAACATTATGCCCCAAAAAGCAGAAAATAACTAAAATTTTATTTAATAATGGCAGCAGTGATGCAAGCAGTCATGCAAGATGTAGTTGTAAAACTCTCTCCAATATTAACATGTGGCACTGCAAGAACCAAACACCTAAAGTCTTTTAAGTTCTCCTTTTGTAGATTTAATGTAAAGTAGGACTAAAGTTTATTATATATAGTTTAGAGAATAAACAGTAATATTTGATTTTTTTATTTATTTTTATGTTGTCTCAAGGTACAGTGGTACATGTTTCAAGGTACACGAACATTGTTGTACCTTGTAACAATACAAGGGTTTTCAGGAACTGATATAATTAGTTTAATTTTAAAAGCTAAAAGTTTAAGAACATGTCCTGTGGTCAAGTAAACTGTAAATTATATTTTAGAACTCAAATCAATGTATTACGCCAGATGATTAAAAAGAAAATAAATCAAATGTAAAAACTGTTCCAAGGTACGACAGTCTCCCCTATTCGATATTTTTCTTAATTAGTTTTCTTTTCATAGCATTGGTTTAACTAGACGTCAATAAGTCCAGTGTTCTTGCAATAACAAAAAATGGATATTTTAATTTGTTCTAGGCCTTAAAACAATTGGGGTGTAAATGCACCCCACCTGGTAGTTATCGAAGAAAAATAGGTTGGGAGAATGAGGGTTAAGAATGTTAGTTGTATTTGTGTTTAGCTCAAGTCTAGACTACGGGCCTTTCAACATTTTTCCTATGTTTTAAATAACAAAACCCACAAATTAAAAAAGAAAATATATTTATTATATTTTGTACAAAAATACATAAAACTGTATTACATAGTGAAATCAGATTTTATATAAATCACAATATCAATTGCACAGATTATGCAAAATTTATGAATTCAAGAATGTTTTCAACTATCATTCTCAGTCTATAAAAATATATCTTGTGGAAAACAATTATATCCGTAGGAAAGGAATACATTGAATGAGAGCAAATTAAAAAATAAATAGTCATCTTCTAGAAAGCTGTATAGGATACACACAATCTTAGCTTACATACTGTGAGATTTTTAGTATTACTTACAATATTCGGAAAAATCCGAGTTACAAAACGTGAATGAGTGTGTCCTTGCATTAACTAAATATAAACTTTAAGTATTGTGAAATAAAAACTAAAACCAAGAATTCTTTTGCATATTAATTTTAAAATTAAATAATATTGGCGCCCAACACATAAACGGTCAAAATTAACATTAAAAGTAACGAAAGAAATAAAAATGGATACAGATATCTGTGAACATATAAACTATTCTGTGTTTAAGTAAATCTTCCATTAAAGAAGTTTGTTTAATGTAAATATCATTTAAGTTTAATGATTACTTTTGAGATGTTGAGATCATTTACTATGCAAACAAAGTTGTGGCATATAATTTTAGATCCAAAACCAAATTTATTGTTTGTATTCGTACAATATGATTACAAATATCCGTACTAAACTTAAATAATAGACTTCTTATGTTACTTACTGTTACAATAAGGAATGTTATGTGGCCAAATCTCACTGTATGCATCGACATACAAATATTTCAAAAATTAAATATACTTCAATATGACCAGTTCATTATTTTCTGGGAAAACATTTTGCACATCATTCTCCAGTAACTTACATATTTAATATAAATACATAAATCACCTATAAAATTTAAATAAATTACACAGTCACTTCTCAAGAGATACCCGACATATCTGGATTATTAAAATCGTCTTATTTCGCTGTATTGTTCGAATTATTATTCGTTACTGGTTTAGGCAAGCTTCGAATAGGGCCTAAGGTCAGTATAGATGAGACTCCCATATTGTTTAAATTAGCCGCTACATTTCTATTGGTCGCTGAGATTATCGGCAGGGCGAACGTTGTTTCGGTAGACGCCCCAGCCGGTAATGGTATGTAATTGTATATACCGAAAGTGGTCAATCTGTGAACCAATCCGGGTTGTTTTAGGTCTATTAATGGTATACCAAATTCTGATAATCCGCCCGTTTTATGAAAACTCTGTCGGTGTTTACTTAAACTGATCGCGTTCGGATATTTCGCCGGACACAAATCGCACTGGAACGGTAGCACTTTCTGTGATAGGTTGGGCGGTTTCGGCGGAGTAACTTTCTGCGGTGTAGTTTCTACCACACTATCGTCCGTGAGATCTACAGTTGGTAACTTGCTATCTGGACTATTACTCTGAAATAAAAGAATTTAATATATTCATATATTTATTAACGCGAACTCATCTGGGAAAAGTGAAAGCTTAAAGTGTTTCAAAATGATCATTACAATTTCAGTACATTTTTTTAATATCTCTTATGTATTACAATTTGTCAACACAAAATAATATATGAGGAACAACACCCGGTGGTGTGCCCTCGATATATAAACTAATTCTTGATCATAATGAGGTTTTACATACTGTATTTCCCAGTTATATAAAGTAATTGTATAAGTTTATTGAGCTTAGATATTTGTTAACATAGGGAGGTCTGATGTATCGACTCTTTCTAATCTTCTATTGCTTGAGGGTAGAAGATTACTAGCTGGCCCATTTAAATGATTTTAAATCCTAATAAAGCAACTATGACTTACTTTTAGTAATTTGCTACATACCATGGAGCATTACAAGTTTGATGAGGAACCTTAGGCTGGAAACGTTGAATTTTTAATATATTTGGATCGCTGGTGTACCATAAATTTGCTCCCATAGAACTAAATAGGTGTCAGTATGCACTTGTAGAACAATAATTTATTTTCTGCGCTTAGTTTAGAATTTAAATGGCTATGAAGTCATATTTACTTTGGTGTTCCGCAGGGCACCATCCTCGGACCGACATTGTACTTGTTATATAGAGCGAATGTTCCAACCACTGATAACATAACAATTGCAATGTATGCGACTGGCGCTGGCAGTATAACTTCTAATGTGGACAATAATATAATAGCGCTTCGGTTAAAACCATTTTAACAAATCCACCTTTCAAATCTATTCATATTAAATTCATCTTAAAAAAGCAGTAGAACCCACTGATATGAATATACAATGGCAGATTGTCTATCTAGAATGATTTCAATCAATGTATGACTATGCATCATTGTTTCCGTTTGCTAAAGTAAACTAAGACTTATAAAGCGATATGAACTACTTAGTGTGAGGTAGTCTCATGTAAAACCGAAGCAATGTTTAAAACCTACAAAAATAGTATCGGAGCCTTAAGTAAAGTTTCCGGAAGAACAAGCTGCGAAAATCTATTCAAATAGCGCAACATACTCCCTATACCATTCCTTTTCATTCTTCCTGCTTTGATTATGTCCATAAAAAATACCAGATATAGAAAAAATATCACCATTTCTTCTCATAGGATAAATAAAAACGCAATTAGCGCAAGTCCCCTAGGTATTAAATTATATAACTAGTTGCCAAGCGGAATGAGACTGGATTGGCAAAGATTCCTGTGCTGTGGTGAAAAAATGCCTTATAGAGCAACCTGTGTATACTGAGAAGAATATTTTACTTGTGATTTTACTGTTTTGTCTTAAATTGCAATGTGGTTTTTAATCTTTTTATATATAATCGTCGTTGATTTATCCGAGAACGGGTTGATATGCAAGGTCTCTAATAACTGCATTGAGTGAGTAGTGGGGATAGAAACAAGTTATAACCTGCAAACAGTAATTTCAAGTATCTCGCTGCATTGCATTTTCCTGTGTACCGTCATTGAGTATCAGTATCATTTATCATGAGTTTGATTTCTCAGATGCGTGCCAAACAACGATCCGTGATAGAGTTTTTAACGCTGGAAAGTTGCGGTACCATCAACATTTATTTACAGGCGTTTGAACGTCGTTTATGGCAACCATTGTATGGATGTGAGGAATGTCCGCCAGCGGCTTCGACGTGAAAAACAGAAGCGAAATGAAGCTGTTTGACGACCAGCCATCAGGTTGATCAGCATTAGTGACGCATGAGAAGGAGTCAAAGACAAGCGAATGCACTGATTCAAGGAAATCGCCGGATAGCGCGAAAACAAATTGCTCAGCAATTAGGAATTAGTAGGGAAAGACTCCAGTAGATTGTTCAGACGTTGAATTACAGAAAAAATTGCATCAGATGGCTCCTCGCGACAATTAACGGATATCATAAAAGAATAAAGAAAACATTTGTTAAGAATTTAACCAGTACCGACGTGACAGAGGGTGATTTTCTTATGGACATCACCACCGTGGACGAATCTTAGGTTCATCATTATTATTTCAAGTGTTCCATCATATCATACCTGCCGAAGGGGTCAACGATTAATTCAATAAGATACTGCAAAACTTTACAATCACTAAGAAATCGTAAATAGCGTATCTCCTCATGAATACCGCAAATTACGTCGCATATGTGTAATTTTTAGCATGCAATTTCCATACTTGCATGTGTCTTGCTCCTGAAGAAGGCGCTGTTACCTCTCTCTCAATCCACCTTTCTTGCTAGTTGACGTGGATGTATTCTACGAGTGATGGTTTCCAGTTCTGGGAATTTAGCTATAATTTTTTTATTTTGTCAATTTTCATCAACATTACAATGTAGATTTTCAACATAATCGCCATTCATTGAATACATTAATCCCGACGATAAATTAATTTTTTAAGCCGTCTCAAAGAACTTTTTCAGTCTTTTCAATCCACCTATTGCACGTTTCACGTCAGTTAAACTCTCAAAACGAACACCCCGTAAAGGTTTTTTAAATCTGAGAACAGATGAAAATCACTCGGCCAGATCTTTCGCCAGATAATCCATAAAAACAATCCTTTCGCAATCCTAAAACTGTAAGCATTATCTTTCCATCAGATGGAACTGCACGCGCCTTAAGTGAAAGCCCTTCTTCAGGTTTACGCCATTCTTTGGATAGACTTTTGGTCTCAGAATTGAAATAAAGAATCCACGTTTCGTAGGTTCTCCGCGACAGTAATGTTTCTTTCATTTACCAACGTGCTGGGCGACCGCTGCGTGGATCGTCTTCTATGATGTTCCACCACTTTTAAAACGATCGATCCACCGATATACAGTACTTTTAGATTCTGCAGACTCACCAAACACTCCTTGCAAACGTTTAATAATTAAGTTTTCACATTTTCTTTCTACAAAAAGAAAATTATTGTTCTTTGGTCTTCCATGGTTACATAAACAGTGCTACGAAAATGCGTCTATATCGGTTGAATACCTGAATCAGACTGAACGATATTGCACTGGATAGCTGCATAAATATGTCAAGACATGTCTATCACCAATAGCATTGCCTATAAGTTTTGCGTAATTTAATTAGAGCACAATTCCCAGAATTTTGGAAACATTTCTTGCATTATCTGTTACCTGTCCCGCCCAATCAAAACTGTCACTTCTAAATTCATCTAGCAGAAAGTCACCTTCAGCCACATACTGTTCTGTCCATAGGGCGGAGAGCCGGCAAAAATATTATCAACTTATTGAAACTGTAAGTTGCGAAAGATGAGATACGGAACAAAAAATATGAAGCGTAAATAATATCTTATTGACAAAAAAAGAATACGTTGCAATTGGAACTGTTATCTTTAGGATTAAACAAGGATAGATTTTTGGAGATACATTTTGGGAACGTACTTTTTTTTTAAAGAATTGTTTCACATTAAAAAACAAAAAGCATCAATGTGATGATCATTTTGAACTAAGAAGAAAATCCTAGTTTAAGCCAATTGTTAGTGTCTTTTCACTACGTCAAAGTTAAAACATAATATGTATATATAAAATAAATAATGCAATCTCTAAGAACGAATTTCTTTATATTTTTTTAATATTTTTTCTGCTTTTCTTCTACTTTTGTAATTATTCTCTTTTCAAAGCAAACTAGCTAATACGTACCTTAGAGTTTGTATTATTATTTTTATTCGTAGGAATAATACTGACTGCACTGTTGAGGTTAATAGCCAACGGTGGGGGTGACTGCTTCTTCGGCGGTGGCGTATCGGGCTTCTTGGGTTTCGGAGCCGCGGTGACCGTTATGCCTCTCGTTGCGAGAATGTTGGCCACTGCTTTAGCATCGGACTTTTTAGGACTAGGTGCTCTCGGTGGTGGATTTCGAACTGACAATGTTATGGAATCGGATAAGTGCATCACATTATTATCACCGCCTGGTTCTGGCGCATTCCCCTGAAAGTAAAGAAAATATATAAGACATATATTCGTAAGTTATGGATTAAAGTTATTAAATGAAATAGAATGAAATAAAGAAAGTTTGAAAGAATTTTTTTTGTAATACTACTCATTCATTATTGATTAATCCGAATTGGTGGGGACTGAGACTTTAAATCTGAAACAGACAGAAACAAGAAAAATCCGTGGCGATTTGGTGAAGACCATATCTTCAACGGTTGTACCTTAGCTCAAAAACGCTACGTCTAATAATATCTTTCTTTTTGAGATTGTTCTCCTCAAGATGGTAACTTAGTTCCCGAAATAGTGGTTAGGGATATTTATTAACATTTTTTTCGGATTTTATCATGTAACATTCATTGATAGATAACACCGCACAATAAAACTAGGTTTCTTTTGGTTGCATGACAATTTACAAGTGTTGCTTGCTAACGCCACGTCAGTGATTGTAAATCTACCTTCAGATACGTTCTAGCAACTCGAGTTGGTTGACACATAAGTACCCTTCTAAAATTTATTAACTAGTCGAGTGCTGTTATCATTAGTGTTAGTAATTAATTAGTTTTTGTGTATTTGCTGTGATGTCTTCATCAAGAAGAACCTGTGTAAACAGTCCAAATTTTTGTTACATTTGTGGCGATTATATGTTTAAAGAATCAAACAAGCGTGCATGAATTACTTTCGGTTTTCGTAAGAGAGAAATAACACGCCCTGGATTCGTAGTTTTGTATATAAAAGCTTTGTGGTCTTTGCGTTTATGGGCAAATAAGAAAAGACATTCTTTCAAGTATAAAACTCCAATAATCCGGCGTGAATCATCAAATCATCATAATGACTGCTATTTTTGTACTATGAATGTCAGGAATAAATGTAAGAATAAAGCGAAAAAATCGTTGAATTTATCCTAGTGTACGATTAGCTAACGGGTGGTCATTTGAAAAGTCAATCAAGTAGCATGTGATTTAGTGAGAACATTTTGAAGTATGTCGTAAATTAAAATTTACTATTTAACCTACGAAGTCGTATATTTTGACAGTTTCATACATACAAATAAATAACAAATGTGATTGACATTATCAAATGTCATTTAGATTTACGTTTACGGAACAACAAACACATACTAATATATTTGCGTCTTATTCTATCAAAATTTCAAAGTAACCTAGATTGACTTTTCAAATGAACACACGTTATTAGACCTGTTTTGAGTTCCAGTGATGCATTAGAGCCACATCCAGGTACATCTCAGGAACATGAATACGAGAGCGACATTCAAATCAATGATAACGACAGTGATTTAAAACATTTTATAGCTGTTTAATACCTTACATTTGTATATATTTGCCGCTTCTCGCTTGAATAAAATTATTAAAGAGTGTCTAAGCTTTCTTAATAATAAATATGTTAATAAACAAAATCCAAAAAATAATCTTTTATGTTACTTTTACTTTTACATTACTTCGCGAAAAATGCAACAAATTTGCACAACGGCCTACTACGGGCAAGATATATATATATATATATATATATATATATATATATATATATATATATATATATATATATATATATATATATATATATATATATATATATATATATATATATATATATATATATATATATAGTGTTTAAAGAATTTTATTTTTCTTTATTTTATTGGCCGTGTCTTAATATTAAAGCACTGCATACTTCCCCCCGTTGATTGACTTGTTTTTTTCAGCAATTCTTAATTAACCTAATTACCAGGAAGTTCGTTGTCGCGAAAGGGTGTGTTCTGCATACTGGTACAAACTTAGTTTGTCGGATTGTAGTAATGAACGCATCACATAAGTCGACATTTACATGTAAGAATGAGATTTAATATTCATTAATTCTCACTTGCAATAAGTTCCAAATGTTAACTATGTATACAGAAAGTATAGAAATGAAAAGCAATGTCCGTCTTCGAGGAATGCCGTGCATTGAAAAGTTCCAACTAGAAAGAAACGCGTCTGTACGTTTCCTCCCGTTGATTGACTTGGTTTTTTCAGCAATTCTTAATTAACCTAATTACCAGGAAGTTCGTTGTCGCGAAAGGGTGTGTTCTGCATACTGGTACAAACTTAGTTTGTCGGATTGTAGTAATGAACGCATCACATAAGTCGACATTTACATGTAAGAATGAGATTTAATATTCATTAATTCTCACTTGCAGTAAGTTCCAAATGTTAACTATATATACAGAAAGTATAGAAATGAAAAGCAATATCCGTCTTCGAGGAATGCCGTGCATTGAAAAGTTCCAACTAGAACGAAACGCGTCTGTACGTTTCCTCCCGTTGATTGACTTGTTTTTTTCAGCAATTCAGAAAAACGTTTAAAAAAGACAATTCGCGAATCCACAAGTTTGATATCTCAACGTAATCAGGAGAAAAAGTACATGTGTTTACTATACCATCCAATCACGAGAAACATTAAACGAGTTGTTAAAGAACAAGGTGTCCAAGTTGCTTTTCGGTTCGAAAGCACCATTAAAGGTCTCCTAGGTAATACCAAAGATAAAGTTAATTTGAATTTTAAATCAGGTATATACGAAATTGCGACGATTGTAATTTGAAATATATAGGTCAAACGAAACGTTCTACAATAACCCGTTTTAAAGAACACATATCACAGATTAATTTTAATAGATAAAAAAAATCGAACGTCGCAAACCATGCATTAGCCACGAATTACGTCTCGGTAAGAGGGTTAAAACTTGTCAAAAACATCAACAATCCAAGAGATCTCGACGCATACGAAAGCATTGACATCGTTAAAAACAAATTTAATACGTTTAACTCGGACACCGGTCCTATCCAATACTGTTGTCTTTTTTTCATAATAAATCGCGAAAATTTCATCTACGTACCTGATCCAGACTCTTGGAAAATATTTAGCGTTATTTTTAAGTTCTTAACTTCAAATTGACTCATAAATAAATTAGTTTTGAAAGAAGATAGTCAAGTGCCTTGTTTCTGTTCATAAAATTTTTCTCCAACTAAGTACGTAGATAACATTTTCGCAATTTTTGATACACTTTTTTCATTCTTATAAAAGAGGTGGAAAAGGTTGAGGGCATTGAGAATACACACATGGTGTTGTCGTTTTCTTAAGAAGGGTAAGTTGACGTAATTTTAGTTTGTGTATTCACTAAAGTTCAACACTTTAATTAGTGGTTTTATCTACTGATGATGACAACTTAGATGTCGAAATACGTATTTAGGATACGATTATTAATTGTGGTAACGGATTTATACCTTGTTTGAACAATGAGTAATTACAAGTAATTTATATTTTAGCGTTATTGAGAAGCACAGTAATTCCTGAGAACACCAAGACGAAGAAGTGAAATATTATACAATAATAGGAGTAATAATAATATAGTGGGTTTGATTGTGATAGCGAAGTTGTTGCTTTGTAAATGTATCTCTCCATCTGGGTCGCACCGATGATTCTATAGAAAGATGAAGCACGTGCCTACGTCTCTAGAGAGATACTTTCACAAATATACAAACTTGCATCGTGTTCTTACTTACGATTTTCATAAGATTTTATATTTTTAAAAATATTTTTGTTTCAACATGTATTGTAAATTGTTTTTACAAGAAATCACAATATTATTAACAGTATCTATTACCAATAAAAAGCCGTCATCCTTTACAGTATTTAATTGCACTTTATCCATGTATCCGTTTGTTTTTCGAGTGGTTTTCGGTAAATTTCGATGTAATTTTCTTTGGGCTCTCCCTATATTATTACATATAAAAGTAATATCTTTCCTAGTTAATTTAGAAGCCGTATCTTTTTCTAATTCAAGTTCCCGTTGAATAATTTTGGACGATGATTCGTCAAGATTTTGATCTTCGATCCTCTTCCTTTTTGTTGCATTGCTAATTATTTGCCGATTAATTTTTCGATCATTTTCGGGCTCATGATCATGAACACCAACAATTTTAGAAAACACGGAATCTTCTGCACCACTCAGAGTATATAATTTCACAGCACACTTTTTTTTCAAACAACGCCAGAGAATTTCATCTCTATTTTTCAAAGTTCTACAGCGATAAAACTTATAATTTTCATAAACTAATAGCGTATTTCCACGCTGACCAAACATTTTTCGTAGGGCCATACTAACACTTGGAAATTACAAGTGAAACTACCCACTTGCAATACAAAAGAGCTTATATATAGTCTTACCAACTAGTTGCAGGGCGAGTATACAAGTACACAAGTATACATAAATGACTGACTAAATAGAAAATAAAGTTTCTGTTTTAATCCCGATTTAAATCACATTTAAATAGAAATTCACTTAATGAGGTTGTTTAGGATTAGGAAAACTTCAGGTATTAAATTTGATCTTACAGGAGTTCGTATAGGGATTTAAATAATTTGCAGGTATGAACTTATGCACACACGAACTGCACGAATTTTAAGACAAGTACAGTCGGTTCGTTTTATCTGGGCGAGAAAGGTAAATGCACATTATATTTACTTTACATTTTATTTGAACCCACACGAATTCCGTTATGGGCAGATGTTAAAATATAACAAGTACAAAACGTCCCCTAATCCCATCCCGAATTCCGTTACGAATGTGCTTGTTCGGATTTGTATATAATTCTACCCCTTATCCCTCAATACCAGTGGCGTGTCGTCGGGTTTGAGTTTAGAGGGGCGCACCAGAAATCAAATACCAAATAACATATAGGCAAATTGCGCGAAAAAGTATCCATTCATAACATTTATTTAAGTTGAATAAATACATAGGAATTAAAAAATATTTATACCTATAATAACGACAAAAACAATAATAATTGTAAATCAAAACGGAAAAAATCCAAAATAAGGGTCTCATTTTAAACAAAAATCCACCTACCTTAAAATTCAAGTTTGCAAAAACAAAGAGCTGGAAGAGTGGAAAAGTTTTTATAATGTCATAAAAAATCACTTCACAAAGTGGGTAGCCACGGTTTATAAGTAGGAAAAAGAAAGAACAACATATTTACACAGATTAAACTAAACAAAATGGGTGGGTAAGTAATTTTTTTTAAATGAAATCCGCTCTGCGGCCCTTCAATGAAATGAATTTTTCCACGACTTTATCATTAGTCTGTCATTAAGCATGGTATTTCGCAAAAATGTTTTTATGTGTTTAAGCGCTGAAAATGTGCGTTCTGCTTCGGCTGTTGTCATTGGAGTCGTCACGATAATTTTTAATAATTTCGATGTTGCGATAAATGTTTCACTAAGGTTATTTTCCATAATAAATAAAAGAAGATTCATTGCTCCAACAATTTCTTTTAAATTTCTCGAGTAAATTACCTCCAACTCAGTTCTTAATCTTGATTTGCTCAACATCGGATAAAATGAACATACATCGTTTAAAACAGTCACAGGGAAATTTTTTGAAAACTCTGAATATTTATCTTTGTTAAAAAGCTTGTAATGACCCCAGAAAGAAAAGCGTTCCTTCATTTGTACTGTAATTATATCACAAACTTCTTTTGCAATAACACTTCGAAAATTATCATCAATTCGCCTTCTTTTAGATGTTTGATATTCTGATTCAACATTGTTTTTAAGAGAATCAATTTGATTTCTAATGCCAGAAAGACTTTTCTCGAAAATTAGTAAGTCTTTTTGCAACTGTACGCTGCCCTTATTTTTTGATTGCAATTGATTATACAGTATGTCAACATGTGGCAAAATTTTATGGAAGAATTTTAACCAAAATATAAATTCGGGATCTTCCAATGCCCTTCTTAGACCGGATGCTTCATTTGCAGTAACACTTTTCTCACATCTGGTTTCAATTTCTTGGAACACTTCTACAAGCTTTACAAGATTTTCGTGAACAAAATTAACTGTGCGAATATTATAATTCCATCTAGTTGTCACCGCCCTTGGTAATCTTTTATTTACTATCTCTTGCAAAACATCACAACGATGAAATGAGTTTGAAAAAAAAACAGGTATGGCCGACAGATTATTAAAAAACACGCGTACTTTTGCATTTTGTGATGCTGATTTCTGCATAATGAGGTTTAATTGATGGGCATAACAATGAATAAAATGAGCATTGGGATATTTTGTTTTAATTTGAGCTTGAACGCCTCTGTTCACACCGCTCATAACATTTGCGCCGTCATACGTTTGACCTATTAATTTTTGGAGAGTTTATAAAACTAGGGGGTCAATTTAATTTTCAATGCATGTTCTTAACTCATCACCTGTTTTATCTTTCACCCTTATAAAATCCCAAAAATATTCACGGATGGAGTCTTCACAAAAATATCTTAATATTACAACCATTTGACAATAATTTGAGATATCAGTGGTTTCATCGCATTGAATTGATAGATAGTCTGCCTTTTCAATTTGTTTCCAAATTTCTTCCCTACACACTTGTAACATACTGTCTAGAATTTCATTCTGGATAGTATTTGTGGTCCCTTTAAAAACGGTTGCCGTACGTTAATGTTCTTTTAGTATATTGTCCAGCTCTGCAGAGAAATTAATTAATTCTTTAAATATTCCTTGGTTCTCAGAGGATTCACTTTCATCATGACCTCTAAGTGCTAAATCAAAAGCACTACAAAATTTTACACAACTGATTATCCTTTTTAAAATATGGCGATTTTTCTGGACCTTATTATTATGCGAAATAATACTTCCTCTGTATGCAGAGCTTAAGTGAGACATAATATTAACCTTACCGAGCACAGGAAAGGCAGTACAAGAATGATGTGGTCATGAGACGATTCATGTTTCTTCATTTTTTCAGGAAGATGGTGTAAATCATTGATTCCTCTTCTTGCCCAGTTGGGGTCCATTCTAGAGTCGGCTTTATAAAAAAAGCAAGCACGGAAAACACTACACCAAATTTGTTATCTCACACCCACATATCGAATTGCTTTTTATAAATATATTTTGAAAACTGACGCGTAAAAGTCCGGTTGTCGGCTTTTCGTTCACAAGTTTGTGACAAGTTTATATCTGGCAACGGCCTCCCCAGTTCTTTAATTTTAAGTTTATCGGCTAATGGCACCCTATCAAAATTTATTTGAATAATATTATTTATTATGACTAATCACACCCGAATTATATTATACGATACGGTATAGTCCCGTAGACGGCACTGAAACACTGGCCGCTAGATAACTGCGCCGTAAAATATCCTAAATGTTTTTATGGAATCGTGTACTATCGGCCAATATCGGGTCACATTCACCAGGAATCTATAATGATTTATGCCTATTTGCGTATTATTTATACGTATTTGCGCCTTAATATAATTCTGTGGGTTCTAACAACGTGTTAGACAACGGAAACGAAGTTCAGTTTTTTAAATTTAGAAATTTTAACCACTTATATGAATAATAATAATAAAATGAATAGTAATAATAAATATTTAAATAAACATTTAAATTGTGTTATATTAAAAATTCTAGGAGGGGCGCGCGGCTTCGCGGCCTTATACAGCTACCGCCACAGCCCAATACCAGCCTCTATCTGCCAGTACCTGCATAATACCACTAAGGACTAATTAAGCAATGCGATTCTTTGAATGATTCAAATGGGAGAAAAACCTTAGAGGGTGTGCACCTAATTATGCTAATACTAGAAAGGACTATGTAATTAATGTGATTCTTGGAATCTTGTAAATCAGTATTCCATAAACATTAGATCGGAAAGAATGTTCTTCAAGTCAGTTTTAAATTTAAGGTGTTAAGTTATAAGTTATAACTAAAGACGGCAGACTATGTGCCCACACTGTTAAATTTAATAATACACATAAGGTGTATTAGATAAAAATGTAGATTTTACAAAATTAGGGCAACTTTTTACCAATACTGAAGATCCATTGTACAGATACAAAGAGCACTTTAACTATGCAAATATAACATCTCTCAACGTCGAACAATCCTTCTCAGTATATAAACATATATATACGTCGCTACGTACGAACCTTTGCGAGACTAATACAGAAACATATATTATGGACCATACCATAATATATGTTTCTGTATTAGTCTCGGAAAGGTTCGTACGTAGCGACGTATATATATGTTTATATACTGAGAAGGATTGTTCGACGTTGAGAGATGTTATATTTGCATAGTTAAAGTGCTCTTTGTATCTGTACAATGGATCTTCAGTATTGGTAAAAAGTTGCCCTAATTTTGTAAAATCTACATTTTTATCTAATACACCTTATGTGTATTATTAAATTTAACAGTGTGGGCACATAGTCTGCCGTCTTTAGTTATAACTTATAACCGTCCGTAGTAAGTAGTTACATTGCGAATATGGAGTTTACCGAAATGTTAAGTGAACGTGGAAAGAAGTTGTTGGTGAGGGAAAATTAAGTTTTACTTTTATCGTGAAATAAAATCAACAGGGGAAATGTGTTAGAAGTACATAAAAGAGACTGTTATGCGAAATTGTTTCTTTTCAACGTAGTTTATTCAAAATTTTCTGGCAACCACAACGATGAAAATTATGAGGGTGTTTTAAGCAGACAGAAACCTAGCAATAGTGTTAAGAAAAAGGAAGTCGAAGATATCTCTGCCAGACTAAGAAAATTAGTCCATAAGGAACTTTCGGGACAAGAGGATATTATTGCGATGCTAACATCAAAGGATATTAAATATATTGCCAACAATATATCTTATGCGCAACTGCAACTGCAAGTTCCAAAATTACCACATTCAATAAAAGAAGTTCAAGAAATGCTTAATCTAATCAAACCGACAACATAATTGAGTGAAAAATTTTTTCTTATATATGACATTCCACTAGAGATTGTTATATTTTCTTGTGCTTCTAACGTAATTTATGTGTAGAAACCAAGAACAGATTTACATGGATGGAACTTTCGCATACTGCACAAACCAACTTTGACTTATTTACAATTCTTGAAAGCAAATGTACAGAAATGAAGTATAATTTTGATCTTACAAATATAGTTGTTGACTATGAAATAGGAATTCTTCAGTGTGTTCAAGAATTATTTCTTGAAACAACCGCCGTCGAGTGTAGGTTCCGTTTGCCTAAGGCGTGGTTTTGAAAAATACGGCACTTGGACTTACTAATGAATATAAGGGCAGAAATTCCGAAATTGGTATATGGCTACACCATGGCTTTTGGAATAATGTTTTTGCCCTCGCATGAAGTTGGAGATGCATTTGTCCACGTTAACATTGTAAGCCTTCAAAAATGATACATTCAGCGCTAAAAGAAAATACTGGTCATTTCAGTACAATCACCGTTCAAGACATTCATTACATCCGCAACAATCTATATAATAACAGAAGAAAAATCTCTACCGCTCTTACCGAAAAATAGGGCAGAAGTTATTAAATGTGTTACAACATTGATATTACGACACTGGAAAAAGAGAATTTTGTCTTTATCATTGACGAAGTTGAAGATATTGTCGTATTCACGTGCCTAACAAATGTGATTTTTTTAATGTTTTTATGCGATAGTGAAAAAGTATATGTCGACGGTACATTTAGTTACTGTCCCGATCATTTTCTGAAGTTATTTACACTGCATATATTAGAAAATGGGTATTATATCCCACCAGCATTTTGCTTACCGTCGAATAAAAAGGAGTATTCTTACAAAACACTTATTAACCTGTTGCGAAAAAAGTGTCATAGTTTGGGTTTAAATTTGAACCCAAAAGTAATCGTAGCGGATTTTGAAATTACAATCCACAATGCCACAAAAGCGGAGTTTCCAGATTCCAAAGTTATAGACTGCAGATTCCATTTAGCACAAGCATGATTCCGCAAATTTCAAAATCTGGGCCTCGTTCTTTATTATAAGAACGAAACCAGTGAAATTGGAAAGTGGCTACGCTATCTATTTGGTTTACCATTTTTAAAACCATTGGAAGTAGGCGATTGTTATGCTTTTGATTTTTCGGAAATACCTCAAGATGAACATTTATCACGCTTTTCCGATTATTTGGTTGACAATTATATTTCAGAAGAAGCCGTTTTTCCACCTATGTAGTTTGTGGGCAGAACTCAGCGATAGCATAGAAAGAAGCACAAGCGCTTGCGAATCTTTCCACGCTAAACTTAATGACAGTTTTTATTCTACGCATCCATCAATTTTCCATTTTATTAAAATTTTGAAGGAGTTTCAAACGGAGACATATAAAAATTCAAAGTTTATCTGAATGTGCAAGATTACGAGATCCAGTCGTGCGTAGACGTAAGCAGTGCGTTACTAGAAAAATCAATGAGTATAAAAATGGATCTGTTTCGAGATTTGATTTTGTTAAATGTATAGCTTTATCTTATAGCTGTTATAAACGCTAAATGTTAATGTAAATGTTAATATGTATTAGGGCTTGTATAAAACACAAGCAGGCATTTCTATTTCAGTCTTAATTAGTAAAATTTGTTTTGTGGCACTTCCTGAGTTTTTCATTCCTTGTATAAATAAATATGTTATCTATAGCTTTTAAATAAGTGTTTGGTTTTACATCAAATGTCAGATAATTCTAACCTCTGAGCGTGTATCACTTTATGATCCCCTAGCAAAGACATTATGTTCCGTCAAACGGTAATGACAAATGTATTCTGACAATTACTTGAGTAGTGGGGGTTGGCGTTTTTAAAAACGGCTTCTGCGCACCCCAATCCTCGCGCCAACTTACTTGGCGCTTGCTATACTTTCCCACAAGTCAATTAATTATTATTAGTATTATTGTACTTTGAATTAAAATTATTTGTAACATTTAAATTATGGCGTTTGAAATTCTAATGATACAAGAATATAATTACAGTTCAATTTACATAGAATAGGTCGAAAGATGTTTTTCCTAAGCTATTACATATTTTAATAACATAAAAACAAAAAAAAAGCTTTTATACACTTACTTGTATACTCTGAATTTGCGGTAACCCTGTATTCTTAGGCTGGACAGCAATTACTTCGCAATCCGCATCGTCGTGTTTATCAGGAACTAGCACGTCCATACGTTTCCTTTTCGCTTGCAACGCCTGAATCTGTTCCGGACTTCTCTTAATCATTCTCGGACCTTGTTGATTTTGATTTGGCGGTGAATTATTAGGAACACCCATCCTAGGCCTCGGACCCCTAATGCCCATCGGCGGAGCCCCTCTTGGCCTGACCATCGGAGCCCTCTGCCTAGGCATCATAGGTTGTCGAGCGGCCATTGGTTGCCTGGGGGAAGGCTGTCGTTGTGATTGAGGTTGCATCGGTTGCCTAGGATTCATTTGCGGTTGCCTTGGAGCACCGGGTTGTGAATATGACTGAGCCATCGATGTCATTGGTTGAGTCATCTGTTGCGGACGAGGCTGAGGCATTTGCGGCTGTGACATTGGTGGTCTTGGTGGGGGTGGCATATGCGCTCCGTAACCGTGACTCGGAGGATAATACATAGGGTTGGGAGGTCTGTAAAAAAGAATTGATTTAAAATATTGATTGAAATGGAACTGTTGGCATAGAAATATCAAAATCGATCCATGGAATTTTAAAATTATCTGCGTGAACATACTTAATTTTTACAAAGCGAAACATTTGTTAAAACTAACTTCTTTTTAAATACAATACATATATATGTATTTGGTTTTTGTTAAATCACAAAGTTTCAAAAGATAATGCAAAATTAACAGCATCAATCCCTATATTTTCTATTTTCTTTGTTCCAATGTATTGTGATGACACTGATGACTCATCCAACAATGCGTCACGCGTCATACCTCTGGCGTTTACTCGATGCATGCAGAACGCTCTAGAAGAGTATTCACCACGATATATATGCCGTCGAGGAAGGGATTGAATTATTCAATACCAGAGCATCGCGGTGTGAACATAAATACAAATTCATAAATATGCTTATTGTTAGTAATTAGTTTTTATATTGTTATTCGTTTTATTATTAATATAGTGTGTGTCTAAAGTTATCGTTAGTTTTATTTACGAACCCGAAAAGACAAACTTTACAGTATTTAGAATGTTTAAAGATATATTTTTATAGTTAAATGGGTTCTCACCCATAAACGGCACTAATGTTTACCGATACGTCATTATATTACAGCCGAAATCGATTGAAAGTCCGGTGTGTGCAAAAGAAAGTCCGTTATCTTCAAATGAAAATCCGTATGTTCAAATCAAGGTACGCTGAGAACAAATTAGAGTCCGTTGAAAATAAACTGTCAGTTGCATGTTTGTTACGTTAGTAGAAACGTAATTTAAGATGGTTTATGATAAAATAAGCAACGAAAAACGAAAACTGATTATAGATGCATTTGACATTGAAGTCTACAAGTAGAACTTTCACTGTAAAATACAACACAGTGAGAAAATTGGTCCGAATCTACCAAAGAGAAGGAAGGATAGAAAAATTAGTGAAGGCTCACAGAAAAAAAGATTTTAACTGATAACGAAATTGAAGAATTGTACAATTGGGTCGATGAAGACTGCACAATTTTAACGAAAGACTTAAAAGCAAAGTGTATGGCTAATTTTGGTAAAAAACATTAGCCGTACAACTACAGATAGGTATGTGGTGCCATCTATTTTGGTACGAATAGGTATTGTTATCAAAATGTATCTTGTATTTTCAGATATTTACGCAACTTCCATTACACATTAAAACTATTACAATGATACCCAAAAGAAGAAACTGCCAAGAAGTTATAAATAATCGGCATGCATACGCTATGAAATTTAGGGAAATGATGGCCAACCCAAAGAGAATGTTATTCTTAGATGAAACTGGCATTCAAATCTTTTCGCGAGTGAAACATGGTCGAAGTCCAGCAGGTATTAGAACTACTAAAGTAGTAAGACAAATGCGAAGTAAAAATACAGGGTGGGGCATAGGAACCAAGTGTTTTTGGTTTGGGTAGTACTCGGCCATTAGAAAAGGGAGGGGCGCGCGGTTTATTACAATCCATTCCTCGACTCAAAGCATTTCACTTTCTCAGTTGCCACTTGCCATCATGGAGAGGTGGACGCTAGAGCAACGCGTGTTCGCGTATGATTGTTTTGTTCGAAGTGGCGAGTCGGTGACTGCAGTACAGCGTGAATTTCGCAGAAGATTTAATATCCATCGTAATGACTCTGTTCCTGCCCGAGATACCATCTTACGCTGGGTCAATAACCTTCGAACAGTAGGTTCAATAATGAAAAGAAAGCCGCCCGGTCGTCAACGTACTGTGCGTACTCCTGAGAATATTGAAAGGGCGAGACAAGCATTACTGCGAAGTCCACGCCGCTCTGCACGTCGACATTCAGCTGCACTTCAAATCAGCAATCGCACTGTACGGCGGATTTTGGATGGTGACTTACATTTCCACCCATACAAAATACTGGTTGCCCAACAATTAAATGTAAGAGATTACGCCCAACGCTTGAGTTTCGCACAACAAATGCTTGAACTTGTTCAGGAGAATGAAAACATGTTGTTACTCATGAGTGATGAAGCTCATTTCCATCTTACGGGGGCCGTTAATAAACAAAATTGCCGGTACTGGGCTGACAAGAATCCACGACAGTTACATGAGATGCCATTGCATAGTCCTAAGGTAACAGTTTGGTGTGCGGTGGGAAAATTTGGCATCATTGGCCCATATTTTTTTGAAGAAAATGGGGTAACCGCTACAGTAACATTTGCGCGTTACATTCATATGGTGAATAACTTTTTCATACGTGAATTGTTAAGAAGAGGTGTGGATATTCAAGATTTGTGGTTACAGCAAGATGGGGCCACGGCACACACCGCCAGAGCATCTATGGCAGTTCTTCGCCACCTGTTTCCAAATCGTCTAATTTCGAGATTTGGTGACGTTTTGTGGCCTCCTCGGTCTCCCGACTTATCGATTTGTGATTTTTATCTATGGGGGTACCTCAAGTCACGTGTTTACGAGGCCAAACCCCGTACGTTAGACGCATTAAAGGAATCGATTCGTTATGAAATCTCCCTAATCGACAGAGACATGCTGGAAAGAGTGGAGGCCAATTTTCGTCAACGGCTGCAACAGTGTATCAATGAAAACGGACATCATATGCCAGATGTAATTTTCCGTACTTGAATATTTCAAAATGCTTTATTATTAGCTATGTTGTACTACCAATAAATTTTTTTTAGAGTAAAAACTAATAATTTTATTATCATTTCAAAAACACTTGATTCCTATGCCCCACCCTGTATATCAATTTGTCCGGCAATGAATAACCAAAAAGTATATTTCTTCGAGAAGAAAAATACACCTTACAATGGCGATACATTTTCGCACTTTCTGACTTTATTTTTTCAGAAACTTGAAGATAATGGTAACGAACGCGTATTTATTATTATGGATAACGTTCCATTTCATAAAACCAATGAAATACAGACTTTGATTGCAGCACTAGGTCATGAGGTAGTTTATCTCCCTGCTTATTCAGCCTTTTTGAACCCGATAGAAAATTTATTTAATCAATGGAAAAATAAAATAAAACAAACAGAACCACGCACTCAAGATGAATTATATATAGCTATTGAAAACGCTGTAACCGAAATATCCAACGAAAACTGTTTGAATTATTTCAATCACATGCAGACATACATACCAAGATGCTTAAGATATGAAGTTATTGATGATTAGTAAAACAAATTTCAATGTATTTGTCTTTGATCTAATAAATACTAAAGCGCCGGACCCTATGGGCCGTGAAAATGAACCCCCTACATGGTGGGAGGTTAATTATCTATATATGTACATACGTGACTTATTTGCTTGATCTGACAATGCGAACTTTCATTTGGAAATAGAGGTACTTTCATTTGGACAAATAGAACTTTGTCTCGCACACACCGAACTTTCAATCTATTTCAGCTATATTACAGTATGAATCAAACTGGTACTGGAAAGTCAAATTAAAGTCTATCATTTTTAATAAATAACAAATTTTGAAATGGGAGCTGTCAGAATTGACATTTGACAGGATTTGTAATTCTGAAAGATAAATTTACATAATTTGTTGACAAAAATATTATATATGAATGTTTATGCAAGTTGTTAAACTTGAGTGATAAATCTTTCTATTTTAAAGTGCATATATATAACTTTAAAATATTATCAACTAGAATTCCTTGAACGAATTATAGGCTTTTTCGCGACGTAGCATCTAGTAACAGCTGTTATAAGCTATAAGCGAATAACCATGCTTGTTATTAAGTTATCTTTTTTTAATTTCAGATTTCCTTTGTAACTTTAACACCACAATATTATTTAAAGAATGACCGAAATTTAAAGAATGACAAAAAACGGGAAAATCGTGTATGTTATAAATTTGTTTGGTTATGGTAAAAGTAAACATGAGAATCTAATCTCAGCCAAGCTAATCACAAGAAATTTCAATTTTTGTTAGCAAAACACCTACCCCATATATGTATGTATATGCAGAATGGAAAAAAATTAAAGTGTTTTCTTTTAAAAAACTCAAAAAAGGTATATAACTCCTTACCACAATTACTAATCGTATCCTAAATACGTATTTTGACAACCAAGTTGTCATCATCAGTAGGTAAAACCACTAATCAAAGTGTCGCATATGGGGCACAGTAAAGCTAAACACATATTAAAAACGCACCAACTTTACACGGCCTCCACGTATACACTGACTTTAAAATTTTCGAATGACTTTAAAATTCTAAAATGACTTCAAAATTTTATTTTAAAGTCAGTGTATAGTGTATACGTGGACGCCGTGTAAGTTGGTACATTTTTCATATGTGTTTAGCTTTCCTGTGCCCCATGTGCCACATTTTGATTAGTGGTTTTACCTACTGATGATGACAATTTAGTTGTCGAAATACGTATTTAGGATACGATTAGTAATTGTGGTAAGGGGTAATATAGCTTTTTTGAGTTTTTACTTAACCACAGTTTCCAAAGAAAGACTTTTGTTTTCTTTTAAATGATTTTGCTGATAATGATTTAGTCCTCATAAAGATAATGCTAACGTTAAACAAGAAAGATTAAAAATTGGGCGACATGTCCTATTACATTCGCTAAGATCCCAAAATATTAGACATGAAATTGACCATCATTTGTGGATAGAGTAAAATTACTTTCGGATGAGACTGGCGCAGAAACACATTTTAGTAATTAGAAAGAGAGCCACCTCATAAATGAGAGAAACAGCTAGTAGTATAAATCCGTGTACTATACGAGCCACAAACGTTTATCGATTATTTGTCAGTCGATACCAGGCATTTGATCTGTGTGTTACGTAGTGGTCTTGTACGTACATTGCTCCCGCTGCCGACTGCTCAATGTTTTTAAGGTGTTCAGTATTTTTGTAATGTCATCGCTTGCGCATCTTCAGTCTCATCCGAAAGCAATTTTACTCTAACGTCCTATACAATGAGCAAATATTTTTTCAACTTTTTAGAGTGAAAAAATTCACATTTAGGAAACTTTTAGATGTCTTAATAGTTAATAATAAATATAAGAATAAACACTAAACAGTACTAAACACAAAAACGAAAATATAACCTAAAATCAACAAATGTGTAACAGGTCAATATAATCGTCTTTTTAAAAAGGTTACAAGTGTTATAACAGGTGAAGCAATGATGACTTATATTACAATAGCGTTACTTCCATATTTCCCTATATTATTTCTAATGAAAACTCTCGCGAAAAAAAGGCTTATATTGATGAAAGGGAGGATTTAGTAGAAATGTATGAATTTTGTAAAAATACAATCACCATAAGTGGTATTAAAGTATTTTTAAAAGTGGTCTGAAGATTAGTAGCTAATTAGTAGTATAATATATTTTTCTTACAGCTGGTTTCATAATATTTCTTTAAAAGGGATTTTATCTAAAAGGTTATTTTGCCTAAAAGTTCTTTTAAATGCTACATTAAAAGACGACCATTTCATAATCATAATGCCAATTCTTTCTAACTAAAAGGACTACCTTAAATTAGAAACGTTGATCATACTAAAAATTTAAATTGATTGAAATACGCGTCAGATCCAGAACATAACCTAATATTTTGTTGTGTTTTATCACGTTTTGGAGACTCGATTAGTGTGTCGTCACAAAGACGAAACACATGGCAACATTAGATTATTTTTTTCCAAACAAAACAAAGACATATAACCTTACTTTACAAATATGCGACATTTCAACACAATAGTTATTTACGATACAAGTGTTTTAAAAGTGCGATTTTATTTCACGAGTAAAAATTTACGAGTGAAATAAAATAGCATTTTTAACACGTGTATCGTACAATATTTTTTCTACAAACACAATTTTTATTATAAAATATAATGAAATTCCACTGACCAAATTTGACAGCTCATGAATACGTTTTGACACAACAGGACGCAACCGTTAAATTACGTGAAATTAAGTTGTCACAATTCATACAAAAGATGAGTTCGTGTTTTAATAAAGAAAATGAAGTAATAGCGAGAATAATAATTCTGAAAGTACTGCAACACAGGAAATAAATATCTCGAATTTCACAAACTGTACATTTAATATTAATTATCCAAGAAATATGTAATTTTCATTTAGTAATAAAAATCACTTCAATATATGTTGTCATTTTTGACAAACTGTCATGTCAATTTACTTTTAACACTAGTGTTAAAAGTACTACTTTTAACACGCTACGCTATAACATCGCATTTTTAATTAAAAAGTTAGCCGTGTCAAAATGTCAACTTTTAACGGTGTTTGTAGAAAAAAAAAATTATTAAGCAATTTAGTATTTTATTTGATTTCGTTCAATAAATAATGGCAAGTACTCACGTAGGTGTCGTGCATTAAAAAAAAAACCTGCCTCTAGTGAGCCATAATTTCTAAGTAATATCAAAAAGCATGTGTAACTTTACTAACATGAATTTCTTGATGACAGTTACATCTAATAGCTGTTTTCCATTTGAATTCGAACGGTACGCTTTCGTACTAAAAAGTACGCGTATCTGACGCGTACTGAGTACTGGCAAATGGAACATCGATTTAAAATTGGATAACAATACTGTTTGATTGTCAGTTCTTAACTTGTAATTTTGGGTAAGTTTATATTTGAGTAGATTTCTTTAAGAAGTTTGTTCCTTTATTAAATTAAAGTTAAATTTTAATAATTAAATTTTACGTAAATGACTTTTGTCCATCACTTAAAATTAACGTAGGTAATTGTTGGTTTAAAGCTGTTATACTTCATTTTCGTATTATTTTCTTAACCACGTTTGAAAAAAATATTTAAATGTCAAATACATGTATAGCAAACTCCAATTACGTTGGCGCGAGAAGGGGTAAGTTCGCGCAGGATTAAAAGTAGTGGGGAGATTTGTATTTGGTCTTACATCAAATGTCAGATAATTCTAACCTCTGAGCGTGTATCACTTTATGATCCCCTAGCAAAAACATTATGTTCCGTCAAACGTCAATGACAAATGTATTCTGACAATTACTTGGGTAGTGGGGGGTGGACGTTTTTAAAAACGGCTTCTACGCACCCCCTCCTCGCGGCAACTTAATTGGCGCTTGCTATACAGTAACTTAAACCAACCAATGGATATGCTACCGTACTTAACCGTACCAAGCGTCCCTAAAATAGCTAATATGCCAAGGGAAGGGTGAAGGTATTTTTGTACGGTTAAACAATTTCCGGTTTCGGCAAATGGAACACAGTTGGTACGCGTGCTGTACTGTACCGAATAGTAGAGGGACTGTACTTTGCTCAAATGGAAAGCAGCCTAAATAAACAGCTTTAGAAAATTGTAGCGTTAGAAAATTGAAAAGTTAATTGCTAGGTTATAATCTTTCTGTCACGACATGACATGATGACACTAATATTTGACAATTCAAAACGGTGCGGTTAAGTTACGACGTACCTAAAAAAATTCATGGCCAACTCGGAGACTGGTTTTTCTTTAAACGCACGATATTAAAAATTTGAACGATTTCTAATTTTTTCACGACTGCAATATAAAACAGGGAGAAAATGGTTATGGATTAGGTAATATTCAAAAAATTAATGATGAGGATTTTACTCGAATTATTCAAGGCATTGTTAAAGCAAGTATCAAAAGTATCTGCTATAATGTTGAGGTAAATGATGTAATATTTGTATGAGTTGCTTTCCAATGTTATCTTACCCAATGGTTATATTCTTTTGATTTATGTATTTAGGGAATGTAAAATATTTACATTCTTTCTGTTCACTGTAATAATACGTGTAACACATTACCATGCTCAAAATAATTTTGATGTACGCGATTAAAACAACTTTAGACAAAAATTACAATCAAACCGGCCAGTGAAAAAGTTGAATAAAAAGAAAGGTTATGTCACTTTGTTTTGTTTGGAAAAATCTGTCCTGCGTTGCAATTTTTTTACGTCAGCACTAAACTTCCCATTTGCTACAGGTTTATTAGTGTTTACCAACAAATTGGTATAAATATTATTTAATTAAATTAATTTTAATTAAAATAAATTAATAGTGATTACAAATATGTATTAAAGTAGTTTTAGCGAGAAAACGAGATAAAATCAAATTATTTCGAAGTTGAATTTCTTTCTATTTCACCGTAAAACATAACGAATAATTCTACGTCTAGCAAAATCCGCTGTTCCAATTTTTCTAAAGATCAATTTCTTTTAATTGAGGAAATCAGTAAATTTAACAAAATTCTAGATAATAAAACAAGCGATAAAATTGGATGTAATGAAATGGTAAATTTATGTTATTCTTTTTTTTTTGGTTATAAATTTGTGATATAATTTAAATCTGTATTTGAAAAAAAATTATAAATATAAAATATATTTATTTACATTTGCATTATGATTTTACATTTACACCTGTTGGAGTGCTTTGCAATTAATAACTGCTTTTCTGCTTCTTCATAAAAATTATACACGTCTGCAGGGCAGACACGAATTGAGGACCAATATGAAATTATAACGAAGGGTTTACTTTTGTACCTGGAAATGTCCCACGAATTGAGGACCAGACTTCTTTGGTATTACATATTATTTCTAATGTATGTGATATCTGTTCTTATCAAAGAGTGCATTGTATCAGTGTTTTCCTTTATTACAGAATGAATTATTTTTGACGGTCGTTCTGTCATATCTTCTGTAGCTTTCCGTTTGCTTGCCACACTCAAAATCTGCCTATTTAATTATTTTATGTCCTTTTCATGATTATGCAAGGTTTCTTTTCTTGAAATTATATTCTCTGAACCCAGCGTAAAAACTTTTGCATTGCACTTACTCATAGTACAAGTCCAAAACTTTTCACCACTTTTAAGAACCTTTTTTTCACGATATTTATAATCATCCAACACCAGTAACGACTTTCCCTTTTCACTTAATATCATTTTAATTTCGCTCATTTTCACTCACTTACAAGACAGCTCAAATTAAACTAAATCTATAGTAAAAACAAACATTACTTCAATTATCGAAGATGGATTGGTCGATGTGGTCCTGTTGCATGGCCACCCAGTTCACCCGATCTTAATCCCCTTGACTTTTATTTATGGGGGTACATGAAAAATTTAGTCTACGCGCAAGTTTCGAACACAAGAGAAGAGTTGTTGGCTGCTGAGCAAATCCGACAAAACAAGTATGAAATTCGGATAAGTACTTCTTCTGTTGGCTTACGGGCACAAGCCTGCATTCAACAAGGAGGTGGACATTTCGAAAATACTATTAATTGAACTTTTGTAAATAAAAACAGTTTTTATTGACTTTGGGATTTTTTTCATGTTCTGACAATCACATTCATAGATATGTAACTTTAAAACAAATAAAAATGGATATACAAGTTTTGCGTTTTTGTTACTTGAAATGAAGTCTACTTTACACTCCTAAAATTTGAACATAACGATACGGGACAGCTTGTATATACTTATATAATTGTACCTCTTTCTCGTACGTATTGTTATTTTCATAATGTCAAAGCTGCAGTAACGTTATGTTATAATAAAGTGATAAAAAACAACGTAATGCTTTTCTTGTGTTACGCCAATTACCTTAGATTCAAACAAAACCATTACACGTGTGCCTAACGCTGAAATTAATATGTTGTGTTGGGTAATAAATTTTATGGTTGATCCACGTTGTTCAGGCAGATCAGACAATGTTTAACATTTCAGAGAAAATTTGCTTGGCAAATGCGATATATAATTAAAATGGATGAACAAAAAATGCATTTTAAAAACACTTTATTAATAATTCTTATTCAGGGAGAGACAAAATACGACAGTCGCCGCTAGCGGAAATTGTTTGTTTACTCCCCTTCCGAAACTCAACCACAATTGGAAATAACCAAATCTTATTAAACGCGTTTGGAAATATCGACCATTCGATAAACGCGAATGTTTGAATTTTATCATCTGTGGCCTTCTGGATCGAAACATAATAACCGAACCTCTGCTGAAAGAAGCTTGGTGGAAACAATTCTGCAACACTAACCGCCGGGAATAAAAAAATAAGACGCGATCATGATGAGCTCGGAGCGGAGTATTTTAAGCAAATTTGATTCTAAGAAAGTGTTGTTGGAAAAGCGTAATATTTTACCAGCTTTGAATAAGTACTGTGGTCAAATGGACAAAATAAAAAAGGCAGTATTGCAAAACGATCGGAATTGGCAAACATGGGAGCGAACTTTCGCTAAGGTAACACCAAATCACATTAAAAAAGGTATAAAATACGTATTTCGACAACTAAGTTGTCATCATCAGTAGGTAAAAACCACTAATCTAGGTGTCGCACATGGGGCACAGTAAAACTAACACATATAAGCGCGCAACAACTTTACACGACGTCCACGATATACAGTATATATACAGCGCTTATATGTGTTAGCTTTACTGAGCCCCATATGCGACACTTCGATTAGTAGCTTTACCTACTGATGATGACAACTTAGTTCTCGAAAAACGTATTTAGGATACGATTATTAATTGTGGTAAGGAGTTTTATATCTTTTTTGAGGTTTTACTTAACCACCGTGTCTTTTTACGAAATCACATATTGCTTTGATGCCTAAGTAAAACTTGACAAGTTTTGAGTACGATGTCATGCAACAGTCATATCTTCAACGGATCTATTAGGGTCAGATTAATATCCCTTTTGGTCACTTCAAAATTATCTAGACTCTAAATGATATAGTATTCTCTTCAATGGACGATTTCTTTGAGTACAAATTTGTTATACAAATGTTCATATCCTTTATAATGTGAGTGAGAATATGAAACAAAGAATTAATCTTTGCATAGACCATAATGGGCAACAATTTAAACACTTCATGTAATTTTTTTGTAAAATACCTAAATATATTTAGTAATTAATTTGTTTAATTAATTTATGTTTGCTACATTATAATTTTATGTACAAGCCAATGCCTAGTTTATAAAAATATCTCAGTAAATTAGTTGTAATATCACCACCAAGTTTATCACTAAAATCAATGCTACCAACTACTGCAGTCTTTTTGACTCTAATTGTACTAATCTACTACTAATCTACAGTAATCTAAATCAATTTAAAATATAATTTTAGAAGAATTATAAAGAAACAGATTTTTCAAATAAATCTACGTTAAGATATAGATGACAAAAGAACTAGAAAAGCACTTTATCAATGACTTACTGGTGATATTGGTAAGGTTGATGGTACATTGGTTGTGGTGGTACTCCTGGATGTGGTGGATGAGGATACATAGGTGGCGGCGGTTGATATCCATGCGGTTGTGGTGGTGGGGGCGGTTGTTGAAACTGTTGTATGTTTATCAACACATTTTGTTGGTGCATGGCGCCGCTCCCTGACGGTTGTAATCTAGAAACTTGTTCGGCCAGCTGTTGCATAGGCAGACCGGCCAAGCTATCCAGGGGATTTTGAGAATGAGAGGATGTGCTCGCTGAAGAATTATACACTTGCTGTAATTAAAATGAAAGAATTAAGTATCAAAATTACAGAAAAAGCGTAAAGAGCTGAAGCTAAAGAACTAAGAACACAAAATTAATTTCTTCTTTTAATAATTGCTAATAACACTGTAGCGTTATCCCACTGGCGATTTGGTGAAGAACTAAGCTTTTACCTTAGGCAAAGACTAGCCAAAGTTTAACACTATTTTTCTTTGCCAGTTTGTTCTACTAAAGATTCTACGTATTTAGGGTTTACTGATTTATATTGTGGTTAAGGATTTTTCTTGTTTCTGTCTATTCCAGATTTTAGGCCACAGTCTCCACCAATTCGAAACATACTCAGAATGTTGTGTCAATTTGTATTGTTCACAGCGTGTTAAAAAATTAAATTAAGAGATTTTCGACTTGGATTATCTCCACAATAATACATCGATCAACTTTTCGACTTTTGGCGATGAAGAACCATCATCTAAAACCATTGTATATCACCGGTTTAGTGAATTCAATCATGGTCACTGTTCGCTCACGGACAAATTTAAAGGAGACTGTTGTGCTGGATAACATCGATGCTGTGCGCGCACTGATGATGCAAGATCGTCATGTGACATACTGTGAGATTGAGACATCCCTGGGCATTAGTATGACAAGCATACATAAGCTATTGCGTGAACATTCAGCCTTGAAAAGATTAGTACGCGTTCGATTTCGCATAATTTGACAATGTACACAAGCTGCACCAAAGCTGCAAAAGCGCAAAAAGCAGAAAAAATTGACATGTGGTTATGGTGCCACGTAGAACGTTCGATTCTAAATGGTACACAACCATTACTTTCCAGACGTCTTTGGAGAAATAGTAAACAACCAGCGAGGCAGGGTCATTCTTCACCAAGAAAAAGTTTTCAGCATATTGGCACAAACAACTCAATATTGACCAATCGAAACATCGAATTAATGTGTCATCTACCGTACGACCCTGATTTACTACCCAATGATTTCTTTTTGTACCTGGGTACACTATTATATCCAAGAAAGCAATAATGGCATGGAATGGGGTCACTCAATCTCACCTCCCCTCAAAAAATTCAAAACACAACCTCGGCTGGCAAAGTGATGGCGCGACTGCATTCTAATAGCGTTTCAGAATGTATTGGGTTAATTTACGTAGATTTTCTCGAGCGTAAGCTTCTTGAAAAGGTTAAGCTGGCCATACGAACAAAAAGTCGCGATCTCTTAAGTAAGGGCCTTATTCTCATCCACGGTAACACTCGGACACATACAGCCCATCTAACGAACAATATATTGGCAAAATTTGGTTGGCATGTATTCCCTTGCCCACCATATAGTCCGGACTTGGTCCCGAGTAACTAACATATCTTTGAGTCATTCAAAAAGTTCTTGGAAGACACACGATTTGCCTCTAGTAATGAAGTCAATAGAAAGAATTTTTTCGACGGGAATACAGAAACTACTGAGGCGATGGAGCAAATGTATTTTAAAGGGGTGTTGTTACTTAGAAAAATTATGTATATATAATATTAATTTGTAGTTTGTATCGACCAGAAAAAATAAAATACAGGTCAAATTTTAATCACCTATTATTAAAGTACTGTCATTAGTGCAAGTGTATTTGGGGGAACGAAAATTATTTTGTTTAATAAAAATTTGTTCTAAATTATACACATTAAATGCGAAAATTCATATAAACCAACCTAATGCAAAACAGTATATGTACCGAAATTAAACGGCCTGTTCACCTGCCTAGAATATTAGTAATTTAAAAACAAGCTATTTACCAATGCAGTCCTATTTCTGTCATCGAATCTATCCAAAGATATAAATTCACTTTCGCTTGTAGTGAAACCCAAATCTTTTGCTCTATCATTGTTATTATTAAAGAGACTAGATATTAAGGAACCATCGGATTCTCCAGAATCTGGTAGTCGAAGTGGATCCTCCAAAGAGGGCGTTGCCCAAATACTATTTTCGTCAGTACTGCCGTAGGCCGAATCACTATTTTCGCTACCGCTATTTAAATCAATCATTTCTGAAAGAGAAAGTATATATGTACTATCGAATTAAAAAAAAAAGTGGTACAGTCATATTTTAATGGTTTAAATTAAGCTGCGTGAATGTAGGTTATGTATATATTAAATGTAGGCGTCAAATTTAAATATTCGAATAACATATAAGTGTCAAAAATAACTTTTGCACGTTACTACGATTTTAAGTACGTTAGTAACGTCACAATACTGAAATGTTTAAAAATTGGCTTTACATATAACTTTACTACTGTACCACTATTTTTTTAATCCGATAGTAAGTTATAAAGAATAAAAACATTGATTAAAAAATAATACATTGCTTATTTTATCGATGCTTACCAAAGATTAAGCTGGATAATCATAAAAAGGAAATCTACAAATTGAATGTTAAATACCGATAAAATGTACCGCTGTCAGAAATATATAACCTCAAAATTTAATCGTTACATAAAAAAAAACTAACTAAAAGGAATAAATTATGTGATTTTGATACATTACATTATCGGTTCAGTGTTAGAAATATTTACATTGCACTTTCTTTAAAAAAAGTAATAAAAACTAATTTTAATCGCTCTATTAGATTTATTTGTAATCATTTACGTTTTGATGTGCATTTACAATTTATATCACTATGTTGTTTACCTAAAACAAATCTGTTAATATTCAAAACTATTACGAATTTTCTACGAGCAAAAGGTTATTATAATAGTAAATCGAGTAAAACACTAACTAAAACTGATCAAAAACCATTGAAGGTTATCATTAAACTAAAATTTTAAAAATACAACACTAAAAAATTTCAAATGATTATCACATTACTTCCGCACTTCTGCAGATATCAATGATTTAACAACAAATATTTTCCAGCTCTTTTTAGTTTGCAGAGAGTACGATTATTGCGTATCAATAATTTAAGTTAAACGTTAAATTAATTTATATTTTAATTTATATATAATTTTAACAAATTTACCACAAAAAATAACCCCCTAAACAGCATTATTAAGTAAGTTAACAAAGTAAACTATAAAATTAAATCGTTTATCATGATTATCATAAGCCTGTGCAACATAAGAGATGCTCTTTTAAAGTTGGGCCTTACCAATAAACGATAGTTTATTACTAATTACAAAAATAATTTTTTGCATAGTAAAAAGAAGCTCGGAGTTTTTTTTGTCAAAAAACACGTTTTGTATCACTATTTTTACCTTCTTTTTTTAACGATTTTATTTAACAATATTGACATATTGCAATTCTAATAGATACTATGATAATTGCAAGTATGAAAATGAATATTGATAGGGCAGCTTTTATTTGCTTTTATTATAAATTATAACACAATACACAATCATACAATGATTTGGGTGACAGCAAAATCGTGAAATCTCAATGACAGATTCTTTTTCACTTTTGACTTGTAAAGATCACTATGCAAAAAAAAACAAAAACGAGTACAACACGTTTTGAAAGTCTATTTTTTTTTACCTATTTGCTGGATTAATTCGGGTTTAACCCTCGTTAATCAAACTGCAAATTCATAAAAAAATGTATGACTCAAAACTAGTTGTGCAAATAACTATTTTAGCATTCTCCTGTCAGTAACATTCTCATAAGGTAGCTAGGGCAATTATATGTATATTAATATACATGGTGTTCTTGAAAGAAAAAGACAACGTATAAAAAATGGAAAGATACAATAATATAGAATCTGAATCCAAAAAATGACGAGTCAATTACGACGCGAACCCCAAAATTAAAAAACCTATGAAAATTGTATTATGTGCCGCCTATGAATTCAAAATGTCAGAATAATAAATACCTCTTAACTTACACCCACGTAAGCGCTACACTACAGTGCATGTGTGTGTGTTACATACGAACAGCTGTCGATGTTTATTAAAAACTACAACACTAAGATAACATTGTTGTATTGCTAAGGTTCAATAACCTCAATATATTTACGTACGAAATTAGATGGTTATGTATTCAAGTGAATTAGTAAAAATTAAGATATGTGCTCTACGGGGAATTCCACGTTTTTCATCTGTACGATTAATTTCATGAAATTATTTTATTATTTTGCTCAATTTCAATGTTTTTTTTTTTGCTCTAAATAAATCCTATATTACACAAATTAATTTACATTAATTTACAAACCCATTTTAAAAATCATACTAAAAATAAGTAACAAATATAAAATATTGAGATCGTGTTGGTTTGCAACCTTCGTAATTTGGCAATTTACTTGTTTTCAAAGTAATTCGAAACATACTTGAGTAGGTAAAACCTCACCAAATTTTGTATAAAACAAAATCATACAAAAATATAATGAACTTACTGTAAATGAGATCTAATGAGTATTATTAAATCTCACTTTACATGCAAATGTCGCCTAATGTGCTGCGTTAATTTCTAAATTTCGACAAATTTAGTTTGTACCACAAACTAAGTTTGTACCAGTATGCAGAAACGCTACACGTTGCGACGCCACCTTTCTGGTTGTTAGAATAATGAAAAATTCGTAAAAAGTCACATCTATTCCGGAAAGTGTGGATTCATTTCGCTTTTACTGGAGCTTGTTAACACACAGTATTCTGGACAGACATAACTTTTCACTTCTATATTTCGCGTATGTATAGTTAGTACAACTTACTGTAAATGAAACTAATGACTATTGACTGAGTTTGTCGAAATATAGAAATTAACACAGCACATTAGGCGATGTTTGTATGTAAAGTGAGATTTAATACTCATTAGTTCTCATTTATAGTAAGTTCGTTATACTAATGTCTGTTTCACCCAAACTTCGAAGTATTGGGTCTTATGGAGAATAGCCTCTCTTATTAACTTATAGCGATGCTCATATAACTATCTTTTTTTAACAGTACGACGTTGCATTTATTTTGGCGCACTTTGTCTCTAGGGGAAAATTTTTATTTTGTGTTTGTTATATACTCCCTGTCACTTGAAATTTTCGATCTGTCATCTTTTGTGTATATTTCGTTTTGTTTGGTTTTCTTTGATTTTTTCCCTTTATTTGTATTAATTCTTTTTTTTTTTTAAACTACTGCAAATTCAATAATATAAACTATTGTAAGTAAAATCGAAATAGTTAATTATTATCACATAAAAATGCAAACTTAGAGGTTGCAGGATGGAAGCCTTTAAAAGAAAGCACCAAGGCGAAACCTTTTCTGTAAGAGAAAAACTTATGATTTATAATTGCTTCACATACTTTGCGAACAGTATGAGTGTTTCCAAGGCAGTCGAAGAGACGGCAAAAGCTTTGGACTGTGGCAAAGGAATTGTGTATTCCATTCGCAAAGAAAAGGAAAACTGTCCCTCTGCATCTGTAGAAAAAACAAAATGTGCCACTCCCAAGAATACCCGCTTGCATATATACGAAGAACATGTACAAATGCTTGTGAGGCGTAAAGTACACTGTTTCTTTTTACGCAATATCCCACCCACGTTGGATATGATATTAGGTGCTGTACGTAACGAAGAAGCTATACCTAATTTCTCTAGGTCAACGCTCTACAGATTGTTAAAAGATATTGGTTTTTCATTTGAAAAAATTGGCAAGAAGGTAATGATGATGGATCGAGATGATATAAGATGGCGTCATGCATATTTACGTAACATTAGGAGATATCGCAGCGAAGGGAAAAACATTGTATTTACAGATGAATCGTGGGTGAATGTATCCAAAGCATGGACTGACACAACTGTAAGTACCTCTAGAAACGCATTCATGAATGACTTGAGTACTGGTCTAACTCCACCAAAAGGTCGAGGGCAACGATATGCTCTTATTCATGCGGGTAATGAGAAAGGATTTGTCACTGGTGCTGAGTACAACTTTCTCTGCAAAAAGAATACTTTAGATGCTCATGATGAGGTATGTGCAGAATTATATGAGAGCTGGTTCCTAGAATGCTTACTACCTAATTTACCTGCGAACTCAGTGATTGTGATCGATAACGCTTCTTATCACAGTCGCAAGCAAGAAAAAATACCAACTACTGCCTCTAAGAAGCAAGAGATTTTCGACTGGTTAAGTGAGAAAGGCATTCCTGTTGAGGAAGGATTATTAAAACGCGATTTGCTACAAATTTTGTCGATTCACAAGGATCACTATAATAAATATCTGCTTGATGAAGCAGCTGCTCAGAGGGGACATACCATATTACGTTTGCCACCCTATCATTGTACATTAAATCCTATTGAAATGGTATGGGCACAGGTGAAGAATTATATCAAGCACAACAATACTTCTTTTAAAACGAAGGAAATACCAATTCTCATAGAAGAAGGTTATAAAAATGTTTCAGTTCAGAACTGGCAAAATTATTTCAAACATGTTATGAATGGTAGGGCAACTTACTTTTCTTATTACTACTTTTTCTTATTTTTTTAAAATTTTTAGTTGAGGACGAGATGTGGAGATTAGATGAAATGCAGGATGATCCTAAAGAATTTATTATTCATTTGTCAGCTGGATCTTCTTCTGCTAGCTTTTCAGACATTGATGTATTTTAATTCATTGATTTACTAATTTGTTTATTTATTTTTGATTCACTTGTGAGAATAATATTGTCTTACATGAAAGTTGTGTACACTGTAAATGTCTCATATTTATAAAATAATCCAAAATAAAATTACATTATTGAATTAAAAAAAAATGTCGAAACGATTTTGTTTAATTTATGCACATCTACCTATTTTTGCATTAATGATTTTAACTAAATTGAACGTCTTGTAAATACAGATTTAAGACGAAAGTTTTCTAACCTAAAAGGTAAACAACATGCATTTTGAATGTCAAATCGATAAATCAATATCTTACGTATAGCCAATCTATAAATGAAATAACCCTATTGTTAGAAATTAGGCAACAACAAATGCAATCTCCATAAGAGCAATACTTCGAAGTTTGGGTGACATAGACTATAGCTATATATACGCGAAGTATAGAAGTGAAAAGCCATGTCTGTCCAGGATACTGTGTGTTGGCAAGCTTCAATAAGAGCGAAATGCATCCATACTTTCCAAGATGGATGCGACTTTTCACGAATTTTTCATTTTCTACCTGTTTCCTTAATTAATAATAATAAGAACACGTACAGTGAAAGTATCCGCAAATATACCGCTGACTTGTAAGCAAAATTGAAATCCTATTTCTTGCACCGTAATTAACGCAGCATTAAGGTCTAACCCTAACAGAAAGAAAGACATTAAGTGTACCAGGGTCGGTCTTAGTTTAAATTTGTATGTATTACAAAAAGTCATTAAGTAATAGGGAGGTACAATGTAGACTGCCTCCTCGTGTAGTACCCTGAAAGCGTGACTTGTCACGGCCAAGTAGTTTACATTATTAGGCTGCTAGACCTTGCCAGGATTTCCTAACAAAGAAATGAATCATAATTAACAGCGAAATTTTAGCAAATGATTCTCTTCAGAACCCATCGGCAAGCGAAGTAGGAAACGCCCTGAAGATCTTACAACTAAACGTTGAAGGCATGAACAGATCTAAATTTGAATGTGTATTTACTGAGGCTCTTGAATGATCAATTGGTAGATGTCGCCCTACTAAAAGAGACTCATTGTACCAACGAAATGCAACTTAGCAGCACATGCAAATTACCGAGATACTCCTTGGCAGTAGATATCCATCACGCTACCTATGGAACAGCCACCTATACACACATGCTATTTAATGCTTTATTCGATGTGCCATACGAAATAAAAATATTAAGTAATAGCTTCAATTAATAAAATTCTAATGCAGAGTGTATCTGCACATAATAAAATTTCACGAATATTTTTGAAATGATTAGTGAATATTAAATTATATATTAAATATCTCTATTTTTATAACCTTAAATTTTATAAAATAATGTATGGTTGAATACGGTTCTATACGTCGACTATCTACAATCGAAATTACAGGTACTTGGGTTGGCTTAAACGATTCGCCGCTTATATAGTCAACGGTATATTTCCGGATACACTATAAATGTAAATCATATCAAAATATACGCAAACGCCAATTAAGTTGGCGCGAGGAGGGGTAAGTTCGCGCAGGATTAGAAGTAGTGGGGAGATTTGTATTTGGTTTTACATCAAATGTCAGATAATTCTAACCTCTAAGCGTGTATCACTTTATGATCCCCTAGCAAAGATATTATGTTCCGTCGAACGTCAATGACAAATATATTCTGACAATTACTTGAGTAGTGGGGGGTGGACGTTTTCAAAAACGTCTTCTGCGCACCCCCTCCCCTCGCGCCAACTTAATTGTCGCTTGCTATACAAATGTAACGATCGAAATTGAATCGGGGAACAATTCCTTCGCTACTTAAACGCTAACCCCACTCTTTATTGTCGTTCACACTTCATCAAATGCAGTGGCACAACAAATATTTTATAAACATCTTTGTCATTTATTTTCTTGCGTTTGCGAAGTAATTTGGTGAAAATATTTTATAATACACCTTTCAATTTTTTATACGTTGTCTTTTTCTTTCAACGACACCCGGTATATATTCATAGTTAGCTCAAAATTAATTTGCAAATATTAAAGACAATGAAAAGATGCTTACCTGGTTGAGGATCCCCATTTGGGTTATCATCAGTTATTTCAGTAATAGTTAACGATTCCTTGAGTAATCCCGTTTTAATACGTATCTTGGGATATTCCGGCGACGGTTCTGGAGGTGGCGTCGGTTCAGCACCGGGTATATTACTGTAATCATTCGAATTACTTCCATCTTTACTTTCTTCAGTATTGGCGCCGGATGGAGAATTCGATTCCGAATTTGCGAGGGCGCCATTTTCGCCGATAAAATTCGGTGAGAAGTTAATGGTCGCCGGACCATCATAGTCCGGCGTTTCACCACCTATTTCCGTACCTTCCGCCAGGATTTCGTCTTCGCCAATGCCAGCGTCTAGATCTTCGTCCTTTATGCCCTCCTTTCCTTGGGCACCGGACAAAATTTCCTCTTGGTTCTCCAGTCCGTCGGATTTTAAGAGATCCTTGGGTGAATTCAAATTGTAACTGTTGGGGGACGAAATGATTTCGAAACTGTTGTCACTTTTACTCTTCAACGTGATCCTTATGGGCGGTTCTTGGACTCTCGTCAGGGACACCCAAGGTTGCTTTATGTGGAATAGAAGGTGGTTGTTTAGATAATATTCACTAGTGAAATTTACGTTGCAATCCCAACATGTCAAAGACACTGGTTCTTCTACGAACAAAAGAAGCTCCATTAATATACATGACTAAAACACGGATGAATCTAAGAAACGTGATTTTACTCGACACGGATCTTTATTTTTTTTTTTTTACTAAAGTGCTAATTAAAATGGAAAATATAATTAAAATTTGGGCCAAATTTATAACTGTATTTTATAATTATGATTTCAAAACGCGGTAATAATATTAATAACAAAGTAAGTTGTCCGTAATGATGTATCAAAAATGATACTTCGAAAGAAAATATTCGGTCTATCATTGGCAATAAATAAATATCATTTCCATTCATGTCTCAAGCAATTTATTCCAAAAAGCTACAATATTGGATTCAATTATTATTAGAGCAACGACCTGCTCTAATAACAGTACCGTCAGTACAAACTGTACCTGCTTCAATTTGTGAACCGTTTTGACCGCTCAGTGACTGGTTTGTGTATGACCAAAATTTAGTTGGAACACCTTTGGTATTTTTTCTGGAGTGCGCATCACTGTACTGGTTTTCTAGCGAGTTGGAACAAACCTAATATACGGCAGTAACTTTTTAAGACATCTTTGCATTGTTTTATTATACCCACGACGAAATACATACAGCGATCCTGCATTGTAATACGTATAGGAGCAAATCATCACAGAAAACAGTTTCTATTTTACATTCATCTTTATTGTGCTTACCTTGATTTATAGTTGAACACAAACTAAAGAAAATAAAAAAAAAATTGTCGGAAATAGTTTTCGCATTACAATTGACGCGAATTTTTCTTATTCGATCTGTCAATTTAAGTTTTTTATTAAATATTTTTAGATTAAACCTAAGATGTTTGCTAAAACATGTTATAAATGATTATTCAATAGGGATGTGACACATTTCAATGAAATCTACGGCAATTTTGTATTTTTAACATATAGTAAAGAGATAAATAAATTATATAAACGTATATTCATATACCTATTTACTTGGTTGAAAATATTTTCATTAACAAAACTACTCTAGATACTAACTACATTCTGTTCAATACTAGCACTAGTATAAATACGAAATATAACCACACAACAAATACTAGCTACAAGTATTCGATTTTTAATTTTAAAATCATAATTTGTATTATACGCAAGTATAATAATTTTGAGGTTAAAATTTTATTGGTGTGACAGCTGACATGTACTATCGTGAGCAATTGAAAGTAAACGCACTATTATAGCTGCGTAAATTTTACCAAATTGTCAAGCTAATGTCATTTATGTTATGATTAAATGCTGACACTGACACTTCAAAAGTACTGTATACATTAGATACATTTTGAAATTTCGACATGCCAACATAATAAAGTGTTAACTTTCAATTGCTCACGATAGTACATGTATTAAATATAAGGAAATATTTACGTGACTTTTAAGATCGAGTGTTGCAGATTGTTGTTTGAATCAGAACTACTGGAATTAACTAACAAACGTATGCATGCAGTATATTAAGGTCAGTTAATATGGTTTGAAATCACTACCTTTTAAGAAATATAGTTACACGTTCACAATAAATCTATTTTTATCAACTTTTCTACGTTAGAACAATTATAGAAAACAAATAGGTAAAGCATTTTAGGTACCTTAGTTAGGCAAAATATATACATGAATTTTATGACCAATTATATCAAAGAATTGTTTTCGTAACCACGGAAACATCATTCAAAATTAAACAGGGTTGCAATGTTACTTGATACGTTTGAACTGAAAATTCAGTTATAAACAGTTATATATCGTTGTTGTATACCGCTGTTTAATACAAATTACAAAATATATATTTTTTTAAATAGATAGTTGCATTTAATTACCACGGTTTTTAATATTTTGTTGAATACTGTCTTCTTTGTAACCCTATCTGTCTTGAAATTATTTACTTCAAATAATCTATCACATGCCAACGCTGTTGAGTGGTAATCGCGTTTCATTGGTTACAAATACATCTATAATATTTTGCCTAACTAAGGTATAATACCTAAAATGCATCTTTACCAACAAATGTAGTAAATATGTAATAAGATTTCAAAACAATGTTTTTCTATTTTGCGTTCGAAATGAACTCATTATGAAACCAAAAACAGTATCGAAATGAGCTCTATTTCGATACACTTTTTTTCATTTTTCAATGTTGGCGTTGTTCGAATACAGAAATAAATATCATTGCTGTCATATGATTTTAAGAATTTATGTACATTTGACAGATATGATATATGTTCGTATTTTACACAAACAACGTATGTTGTATACAATTGACAACAACATATATATGTTTCTATGTCACTCATGTTTATATTTTTAAATGAAATATCAAGTAATGTTAACGAAAATTAATAAATAATATGTAATATAATATACTTCGCGAATAGCAAGATTTAAATTTGAAAATGTCAAGTATCAATGTGACCAACCGCATGCTTTATATAAAAATTAAACTCTGAACTTTCAAATTAAATAATTCCAATTTAAGCAATTTATTAATGTAAAAAAACGCAAAATAGAAAAAATAGTATAAAAAACTCGTTTCATAAGGCCTTTTGCCGCACTCGCTCTTTAGAAAACTCGCCACAAGCGGCTCGTCTTCTAAACTGATCTCGTGCGGCAAAATGGTGCCTTATGAAACACGTTTTTTAATATACTATTTTCTATTTTGCGTTCGAAATGAACTCATTATGACACCGAAAACAGTATCGAAATGAGCTTCATTTCGATACGCTTTTTTTCATTTTTCTATGTTGGCGTTGTTCGAACACAGAAATAAATATCATTGCTGTCATTTGATTTTAAGAATTTAAGTACATTTGACAGATATGATATATACATGCTCCACACTCTACACAAACAACGTATATTGTATACAATTGACAACAAGATATATTAGTTTCTATGTCACTCATGTTTATATTTTTAAATAAAATATTAAGTAATGTTAACGAAAATTAATAAATAATATGTAATATAATATACTTGCCGGATAGCAAGATTTAAATTTGAAAATGTCAAGTATCAATGTGACCAACTGCATGCTTTATATAAAAATAAATCTCTTAACTTTCAAATTAAATAATTCCAATTTATTAATGTAAAAAACGCAAAATAGAAAAAATAGTATAAAAAACTCGTTTCATAAGGCCTTTTGCCGCACTCGCTCTTTAGAAAACTCAAGGCAAAGGCAAAATGGTGCCTTATGAAACTTGTTTTTTAATATAACGGGCGTTCAGAAACATTCGAAGTCAAGTGGGCTCTGAACAAAAAATCGTATATCTTTACTTAAGTATCTGATTTGTAATAATTATTAAATGTCAACTGTTGTCTGTCAAAAATCAATCTATCTCAGACATGACTTCATATTTTCAAGGACTACTTTAACTTCAAATGTTTCTGAACACCCGTTACTATTTTCAACCACACTTTTTGTTGATTAAACAGCAATTTCTGTCATCCATAAAGTAACACCATTTTGAGGTTAGATGTTAATGTCAACAATTTGAGTTACTGTTAGACAAAGAATGCAAGAAAATAGTTTCGTTTTTTTATGAATCAATTCAATTCTATATTTGTTTAAAATTTATTAAATATTAAATTCAGAAATAATAAGAATGCTTAAAATCACGTAGTATGTATATGTATTTACCAACTCATTTTAAGGATCGATTTAACGATCTGACTCATCTGACAGACACCACAAAAAATATAAGCCTCCTTTCCACTTTCAAACACTATAAGAACGATGGACTATAGACAAGAGTGATGAGCCCGACGAGTCCACCAGTTAGGTAGGGGTAGAATAAGTAGTAAGCTACTTGCATGGAAAATATCGTTGTATATACTATTTCCAAAGGAAATATTTTTTAGCAACTAGCTTGTTTCAGTTATTTAAAATAGTTTTAACATATGTGGTTCCAAAGCGATTGTATTACATATAATTTAATAAGATATAATAAATCCGGATAAAAATTAATAGAAAAGTTTTATTTTATTTAATCTATTTTAAATTTAGATTCTTAGAAGAATAAGTAAATTTAAATGATTTTGAACAGATAATTAGAGATGGCATATTGATGCCACATACATAGCCTGAGATATTTCGGTCGTTATCGGGTATAGAATTTCTTTAAAGTAACTGAATTTTCTATAATACAATAAATTTAATAAAATAATAAAATAAAATCGAATTAATGCAGTAACAAGTCGATAGCGACTACAGACATAATCCGACGCGTCTGTGACTCATCTTTCTCGAATACCGATTGAGCTAGAGCCATTTTGACACCGCATTTGACACTTCCGAGGACTCCCAGAAAACAAAAAAAAAAAGAGAAAGGGGTGGCCCCGAAAGTCTCGTAAGTAGAGACCGGGCGCATCAGGCCGAAATTACGATGGACCATATAAATAGTCTATAAGATCGCTAAACACACAACGCAGTTATTGAATAGCACTATTCATTCGGTTAGCCGAACATCTGGTTTCATCGTTGAACTACGAAGCAATTACTACAATATTATAGTGAAATTCCTTTCTTCATGGTGGTTCTTATAATTTATTTTATTTATTAGTTTATATTTCGCAAGAAAAAGAAAGAACGGTGAGTTAGTTTCATTTTTTTCATTGTTTTAACTGTTAATTACCGTGCTACGTAATTTTTGTAATATTTTCTGTTTAATATCGTTTCATCGAATTTACTTCTTTCAATTATCTTGACATAAGTGTCGCAGTGAATTTCGTTAAGTTTCAATAAGTTACGCATACATTTTTAATTTTCATTTATTTAGATCTAGAACATTGTTTAAGTTACTTTTTCAGATATGATATGGAACAACGTCGAGAATGGCATCGTGAAACAATGGCGAGTTGGATTAAGGGTCAAACTGATTGTATGTGCATTGCCAGTGATTTCGAAATTTATTGCAAAGTCTGTAAAATATCGTTAAAAAATTTCCAGAAAAGGACGTAAAACGTCACTTAGCATCGCAAACATATACACAGATATTAAACCCGTTGGAATCAAACAATTTTAACGAAGAACTCTGTGAAACTTTAATGGCGGCAAATATTCCATTAAATAAACTTAACAATCCCACAATCCAAACATTTCTCCAAAAATATACTGGTCTAAATGTTCCTGATGAATCAACCTTACGCAAATATTATGTTTCTAAGTGCTACACGAAAGCAGTAGGACGCATTAGAAGCCATCTTTCAAATCAGTATCTATGGATAAGTGCAGATGAAACTGTCGATATATTAGGACGCTGTGTGGTAAATGTTGTAGCTGGTGTACTACATCCAACTATTCTATATAACGCATATGTAATAGCAACAAGTTATAAATACAGTTGATGTGGAAACAGTAACTAAAGCCATTTACGAGAATATGCACCAAATGCAATGTTAGTGACAGTTCTGCATATATGTTAAAAACAGGCAGACTTTTAAAGGAAACATATCTTAATATGCTGCATATTACTTGTGTAGCACATGCTCTCCACAGAATCTGTGAATATATCAGAGACATCTTTCCGGAAGTTGATAGACTTGTATCCGCTTTTAAAAAAGTTTTCAGAAAAACACCATTGAGAGTAGCTCTTTACAGGGAAAAACTTCCATATTTGCCACTGCCTCCCTCTCCAGTAATAAGTAGATGGGGAAACTACTAGTTTTTATGCAGAGAATTTAAATAGTTTACAAAATTTCGTTACATCTTTAAATGACGATGTTCGAAGTATTTCTGAGTGCAAGGAACTAATACAAATTCCAAATTTAAAATAAAAAATCATTTGTACTCTCTCCAGGAACACTTTGGAAATCTTGCCAAAACTAATCACTTATTTTGAAAATCTAAATCTCAAATTAAATGATGGATTAACCACATTAGATGTGGATATTAATAATTTGAAAATAGTCCAAGTGGCTTTCAGCAAAAGTTAGACGCAGTTTTTAATAGAAATCCAGATTTAATAACATTGCGGCAATTGTGTATGGGGACAATGATTCAAAATCTAACTGCTAAATACGCTGAAATAAAGAATATTTCCAGTATGCACCTATAACCAGTTGCGATGTAGAAAGATTTTTTGGTACTATTTTTGCATAAACTTTCGTCATGTCTGCTATCATAAAAATACTGAAACGTCTATCTTTCCGCAAAATTTAATTAATTTTCTGAGTGTTCTCATCAATTCTTGATGTCACCAGAACTTTCAACCTTCTCCCGACCTATCAAAAATAATTTGTGCAATTTAAAAACTTAAGTTCGCGACATGGAATTATCGCCACACACTTCCTTCAACAATTAAAAACATTCAATTAACATCAATTTAGCATCAAAGTCAATTACAAGCCATCCTCATTCCTCCTAACCAAGCCTTAGCGGTTAGCGCATGCGCAGTCCCGTTATTTAATTGTCACATCTATGTCTCTGTAACAGTTTCTTAAATTATTGTAATAAATTTTGTAAGTTTTAAAGTATTTTAAACTCAATATGATACACAGAGCCTTCATTTAAGTAACACGCACGTGACTATTACAATATTGGTCGATATATATCGTGCGTTAAAAAAAAACTGCCTCTAGTGAGCCATGATTTCTAAGTAACATAGAAAAGCATGTCGTAACGTTACTAATATGAATTTCTTAAATGAGAGCTACATCTAAATGACAGACGACTTTAGAAAATTGCTAGTTTAAGTTAAAAAGGTCAACTGCTAAGTTATAATCTTTCTGTTACGGATAAATAAAATTCTGTATTTTCGTTTTTATTGGATTACACTAATGACATTTGACAATTCAGAACGGTGCGGTTAAGTTACGACATACCTAAACATTTCATGGCCAACTGTTTTTTTGAACGCACGATACTATTATAAGTCGGTAGAACGTAATTGCGATTATTTTTCGTTGAAAGTTTTGACAAATGACAAATAGCATGAATAGCAGCAACGACATTGACAGATTAGTGTTTGTGGGAATATTTTCATTATTTTGGTATTCATTTTATTTCGTTATAGTGTAAGTTCTTTTACGAGTTATAGAGCGTGTATTATTGATCTTCTTGCGCTGCTAATCATTAATAATGGAGCCAGATGCATTTATTTTAATGGCACACTATCGAAGTTGAACTCGACGTTGTAAACAACACTGAACTCGTAATATATTGCAATTTACCATTGCTTTTTCAATTGCGTATCGTAGTTCTTGCAAATTGACGAAGACGAATCAAGCGATCTACTCACTAAAAAATTTACTCTTACAAAACGGTGTGGGAAAAATAGCTGTAAATAATTCATAGTTGTATATGGAGTATTTGTTGTTGCAGAATTCTGTTGGCAATAACCATTAGGTAATTCTATGTTATTCAACTGATTTACAAATGATTCTACAATAATGGTTTCGTATCTTTGGGCGTTAATTGTTGTATCTTGAAAGAATATTGACCCAATAATTCGTTGTCTTGACATTGCCACCCAAACACCAATTTTTAACTGAATGCAATGGTACTTCGATTAAATTGTGTGGACTATCTGCTGACAAAGTTCCACAATTCTGCGAATTAACATAATCGTACAGATGAAACCATGCTTCATCGGACAGAAAGTAATAATTTGATGGTCAATGTTACTATGGAGATGATTATTATACCACTGACAAAACTGAAATCGCTGTAAAAAATCAGATGGGTGAATTTGACGGATAGTAAATTTATATCGGTGCAAATAAAATTGTTTTTTTCAGCTTTTTACGAGGAGATGCAGGAAAAAATTGCGTAGGCTTTCATGGCCGTTGTCACTTGTAATACAATCTTCTTGCGGGTTTCACCGTGTTGTAATTTCACTCGACGTTTCGCTATTCATACTGCCAGCTTGTTCAGGATCTGAAATCAGCCCATAATTTGACGGACAGTTGAAAATCTATATCGGTGTAAATGTAACTGCTTTTTCAGCTTCGTACGAGGGAATTTATAGGAAAAAAATCCGTAGGCTTTTACAATCGTTGCCATTTGTAATACAATCTTCTTGCGGGTTTCGCCGTGTTGTCCAAATTTCACTCGACGTTTCGCTGTCCATACTGCCATCTTCAGAAACTAGTATCAGACCAGAATTTGCTTAGAATGTATATAGTAAGATCTCTTTAATGTGAAAATTCGTTTATGTGAATATCTCAGTACCGTGAACACAAAATATTTTCACTGCATAAGTATGAACAACGAACATACTCGAAAACGTGAATAATGAATAATTTTAATTTTTAAGTCATCGGGGGTTTCTCTGTCTGTATGATATGCTATAATATGTAAAAGCAGGCCAGTGTTCAGTGAATGCTCTTGTGCGGTACGTTAACTGTCGTAACACGACAAAAGTGAATGCAAGGTGTTTGTCTTTAAGTGAAAAAGGTAAACTAATAGAAGATTATGAAAAAGGTTTGAGTGTAACGGCCATTTCAAAAACGTATGGCGTAGCAAAATCAAGAGTTTGCTCAATTAAAAATAAAAAGAAAAAAATCGTCGCTGTTTTGGCTAGTACGTCAACATCTAGCAAAAAATGTACATTAAGAGAAGCGGAATATCCAAAAATGGAAAAAATTCTATACAGATGGTTTCTTAAACAGCGCCAGAGAAACATTCCGGTTACTGCTAAAATAATGCGGCAAAGGGCTTTATTTTTTTATGATAAGGTGCATCAAAGTACACATATATTTAATGCCAGTTATGGGTGGCTCTAACGTTTTAAAAAGCGCTTCGGAATTCGTCATTTGAAAATTACCGGAGAAAAATTATCATCTCAGCCACATCTAGTGGATCCTTTTAAACAACAATTGTGACAAAAAATTGCGGAATTTGATTTAAATGAACATCAACTCTATAATGCTGACGAGACTGGGTTATTTTGGAAACTGTTGCCTAATAGGACCTATGTTTCACTTGCTGAAAAAAACGCTCCGGGAATGAAAATTGCGAAACAAAGAATTACATTCCTCGGTTGTACAAATGCAGCTGGCGTGCACAAATTAAAGCCGCTCATAATTGGAAAAGCAAATCGGTCTAGATGCTTTAAAAATTTCTGCAATCCAGTTGTCTACAAGAACAACGCAAATACATGGATGACGAAAGATATTTTTAAAGACTGGATTTTTAATCAGCTCGTTCCTGAGGTAAGTTCAAACAAAAAAAAGATGCCGTAGTTGATTTTCATAATTTTAGGTTAGAGCTTTTTTACGCAGTAAAAACATCTCAGAGAATATGCCATCCTTCTTCTTGATAACGCTCCTTCTCATCCCTCGGAAGCAGAATTAAAAACAACTGATGGCAAAATATTTCCAATGTTTATGCCTCCTAACGTAACACCATTAATACAGCCGATGGATCAGAACATCTTACGGCTCACTAAGCTTTATTATAGGAAAACTTTACTGGTCTCTATAATTTCCAATACAGAAAATATTCAGGAAGCTCTTAAAAATCTGTCGTTAAAGGATGCTGTATTGAATCTAGCCGCTGCATGGGATAAATTGGAGCAATCTGTTATCGCTAAATGTTGGCATAACATATTATCAGACAGTGACAATACTGAATCTGACGAAGAAGACACTCTCCCCTTAAATGTTTTACAACGAAAATGGAATGAAGAAACTTCCGAAGTTGTAGCTGAAGCAATGACTTTATTGAATAATCTTGAAAGTGAACCGACCATAGACCAATACACAAAAACTCATATTGAAGAATGGAATAAGTTACATATGACAGCGAAGATGAAGATGATGAAGACGATAAATTATTAAAAAATCAAGAACTTGAAATTCCTAAAGTACCGCATTCGGATGGCGTGAAAGCAATAAATATGGCGTTAGATTGGGCGCGTACAAACAATTTGGATGCTGAAGACATTATAAACTTAAAACGATTGCAAGAGAAAGCAATTTTGCTCAGCATTTCTAGCAAACAAATTCAATCAAAAATCACTAGCTACTTTATGTAATGTTGTATATTATTAAATAAACGATATATGTATGTATATATAAGTAAAACTGTGTATGTTTAGTATCTACTCGCTAACGTGAACAAATACCATAACGTGAACAGTCTCGGATTTTTTGTGTTCATGGTTTCGAGATTCTACTGTATAATTACCATGTTCATTTTACAAGCCGTTTCCAAAATAGGCCATTGCAGTAATTGCATATTTTTATGGTATTTTACTCGACAGTAAAGACGCTTTTGAATGTAAAAACAACAAATTGTTTTATTTGTTTGTTTGATTTTTACTTTGTCAAATTTAAATTTTTTAATTAAAAATCAAGTATTTTTCTATTTTAAAAATCAGATATGTCAACATAAAGTTGTAGAATTGTTGCCAGCTTAAGTAAACAAAATTAAATAATTTATAGTCACGCGTTAGTACAGAGATCCATCTCAAGTGAAGTGTGGTTGGTACCAGAAAATTCCCTAGAATAGAGCATTTTTACGTTTGTCAGATACCGATCATGACTATTTACAGTTTCTTTGACAGTCCTGTGAATTTATGTAACGGGTGTTCAGAAACATTCGAAGTCAATTGGGCTCTGAACAAAAAATCGTATATCTTTACTTATGTATCTGATTTGTAATAATTATTAAATGTCAACTGTTGTCTGTCAAAAATTTTCAGAATCTAATATCGAAGATACTAATTTATATTTTTTAATTTTGAAAATGGTATGTAGTAACGTACACAAAGCATTCATGGTTGAAGCATATTTTCGAAATGGTCAAAAGATCGATGGCCAGTGGAAGTATTCAATTCAAGCTTGTTTGGAAGAATTTCGAGATGAATTTCCCAACCTTGCTTTTGATTATAATACTTTTCAGTGTACACTAATCAGAATTGTTCCAGTTTTTCGACAAACTGGTAGTGTGGGACGCCAAGAGGGTGGTGGGCGACCAAAAGTCCGGACAGAAGAAGTGATTGGGAATGTTAGAGAAATAATGACTGAAGCCCCTAAAACTTCAGTAAGAACTCTTGCTCAACAAACCGGGTTGTCAGTTGGTTCTTGCCATAAAGTTTTAAAAGAAGATTTACAGCTATTCCCATATCGTATAACTTGTTTGCAAGAAATCCTCGATATTGATTATCCGCGACGAGTAGTATTTTGCGAATGGTTTACAAATAATTTTAATGATGATGTCCTACACAAAACTTTCTTTTCAGACGAAGCATGGTTTCATGTTAGTGGATATGTTAACTCGCAAAACATGAGAATGTGGAGTGATACAAAGCCCAATAATTTTTATGTTGAAGCTCCTTTACATCCTCAGAAAGTTGGTGTTTGGTGCGCTATAAGTAGAAGAAGGATTATTGGTCCTATTTTTTTAATGGTACCTTGACTGCAGAAAGATATCGACAGGAAATACTATTGCCTTTCTTTAATCAACTTCGCGATTATGAACTAGTTTTGGGATACTTTCAACAAGATGGTGCTAGAGCTCACACAGCGGGGGAAACAATGAATATGTTACAAGAACTGTTTGGAAATCGTTAATTAGTTTGAACAGCGATCATGAATTTCCTCCAAGATCTTGTGATCTTACACGGTGTGATTACTATTTATGGCCTTTTTTAAAAAATTCAATTTATCAAGTACCAGTGCAAGATTATATAGATCTCCAAGACATAATTATAAATAAAATTAGTGAAATTAGAAATAGTCCCATACTGCAAAATGTATTTAGTAGCATTCGGAGGAGGTGCGTAAAATGCTTGGAAGAAGGTGGTGGACATTTTCAACATCTTTTATAATTATGGTCATTATTGTTGGTAATTTATACAACCACAATTTATGATATTTATTATAAGGTTGTAATCTAAAGACTCTACAAACAATTTATTTGTTTCAAATTTATTTTAAGCCATTTCTTACAATAACTTGTTGAATGTTAATATATATTAAACTAGTACGATAACTAGATACTATTGTCACTATAAGATGAATAAAACCTTTACTTGTAAAGTTATTTCCTCTTAATTCTGCATTGTCTTTTTACATGTTACTACAGATTAGATGAGCTTTATTACACAAGAATGAACAGCATATTAATTGGATTATGTAATTTTTTCCTGTTATCGCATGAAGAGGTGCTATTGTTCAGCAAGAATTCTCTAAAACATCAAAATACTTAATTTGAAATTTGCAAATTAATTACTGTTACCTTCTAAAATCATTATTTGACTAGTTTATATTAATTAATATGGCATATTAAAGTAATATATTTCGACATAAAGTGACATTTGCGTGTATGATAACTAGAGCTGAGGATGTTTGCGGTACGGCAGGACCGTATGTAGTGCATCCCCACATTTAACTATTTATCTAAATATTCTCTGAAATGATTTGCCGGATCTCATAAATTAATAGAGTGATATTTTAGTATGCACTGGATATTGTTATTATACAAAATCATAATAGCCATTTGTATTTATGGATCATAAATAATAATATGCATTTAATTGTATTTGGTTGTGAATTCAATTTAAACTTAAAACGAATCGTAATATTTTAACGACAAGCCGTCCTTACAATACATGCATTCGAGACAAAGTGTGCAACTCTACGAATAACTTCCATAATTGATCGAAAATGGACATTTTGGAGCTGAAGTAAAGCCCCTATTCTTAGAAAATTTTATTACTGTCGTTAAGAACTATTATTATAAACAACAAAGGCCTTTTATTAGTGTTGAAGTTTTAGTTTCATTGAATTTCCATGTTGTAAGTAGTCAATTGTAAAGTGTTCATTCACAATATTCTAAAACAAGGTGTAAATTTAACTAAAATCCAGAAAAACACATTCTGATAATATATTACTAGATTAGAAGCTGTGTTTATTACTATTTATTATATTATTTTTATAACCAAATGCAATAAAAGCTACGAAAACAAAAGAAACCTCGATTTATTAAAATCTTGTCACACAGCCTTTCAAAGCCTGGCAGCACATATTTTGCATATATTTTATATATACTACCTACTTGAACTAGGTGAATGAAGTTAGAAGTTATAACTTATAACTTCTAACTTCACACAGCCTTTCAAAGCCTGGCAGCACATATTTTGCATATATTTTATATATACTACCTACTTGAACTAGGTGAATGAAGTTAGAAGTTATAACTTATAACTTCTAACTTCATTCACCTAGTTCAAGTAGGTAGTATATATAAAATATATGCAAAATATGTGCTGCCAGGCTTTGAAAGGCTGTGTGACAAGATTTTAATAAATCGAGGTTTCTTTTGTTTTCGTAGCTTTTATTGCATTTGGTTATAAAAATAATATAATAAATAGTAATAAACACAGCTTCTAATCTAGTAATATATTATCAGAATGTGTTTTTCTGGATTTTAGTTAAATTTACACCTTGTTTTAGAATATTGTGAATGAACACTTTACAATTGACTACTTACAACATGGAAATTCAATGAAACTAAAACTTCAACACTAATAAAAGGCCTTTGTTGTTTATAATAATAGTTCTTAACGACAGTAATAAAATTTTCTAAGAATAGGGGCTTTACTTCAGCTCCAAAATGTCCATTTTCGATCAATTATGGAAGTTATTCGTAGAGTTGCACACTTTGTCTCGAATGCATGTATTGTAAGGACGGCTTGTTTTAAGTTTAAATTGAATTCACAACCAAATACAAATACATGCGTATTATTATTTATGATCCATAAATACAAATGGCTATTATGATTTTGTATAATAACAATATCCAGTGCATACTAAAATATCACTCTATTAATTTATGAGATCCGGCAAATCATTTCAGAGAATATTTAGATAAATAGTTAAATGTGGGGATGCACTACATACGGTCCTGCCGTACCGCAAACATCCTCAGCTCTAATGATAACTAAAGACGGCAGACTATGTGCCCGGTGCATAAAAGGAAACGCAAAGAATATTGGTGACAAGAATCATTTCACCATCTGTACTAAATATTATTTTTCATTCCTCTCGTTTTGTTTACATATCGGAGCAGAAAAACATATATTTAGTAGTTATACTTATAGTTTATATTTAGTATCTTAAATATTTCCATACATGCATTTATCAAAGAGATAACAGAATTTGAACATATATTTTACAGTTATAAATCAAAATAAAAAAAACATTATTTTGTATTTCTAACAATGAACGAAACATTTATTCTAAAGATAAAGTGGTATTATTGGCAATAACAGATGCACCTTCAAAACATATTTATATTATAGTATCCAAAACAATATTTAGTACACATGGTGAAATGATTCTTGTCTGTCTGGCACATAGTCTGCCGTCTTTAAATTGATAACCTATAAAATTGTATTAAAGTAAATGGATCAATCTATATCAGACATGACTTCATATTTTCAAGGACTACTTTGACTTCGAATGTTTCTGAACACCCGTTATGTTAAAAATATTTACCAACATAACCTTTAATCATACATTCAAGTTATTGAAGCATACTACTTGTACAATGATGCCAAACTAATTTTTCTCATACCAACCTCTTTCACTTGGGATGGATCACTCTGTATAACATGAATTTGCATCAAGGTTACTAAATGTATAAGCTTGCCTCGTAACTCTCCACCAATAATATTCTACGCGAGATAGCGTCACTCAGCGTGCCCATTCAAATTAAAATGATTTTGACTTTAACTTTATCATTAGTTAAATAGGTACAAATCGGGTAAAGTAAATCACTGTTTTCTATAGGCAAAACGATTGGTTTATGTACGATCTAATCACAATACTTACACAAAGCATGTCGTCCTTTATTTCAAAATATTGCTTTAAATAATGGTTAATGACTGCTAGTTATTGGCGTACTTATGGGTGTAAAATGTATTTAATGTAAATATTTTTGCCAAAAAATGTGCTTATAAATTATAAAGGAAATTAAGGTGGTTGAAACGCCGTCAAATATAATATATCGCCTGATTCTGAGCAAACGCAACGATCCGAACGTATGAATATTTCTCCCGCTTCGAATACAATTCCCCTGAACGCGTTTAGCCAATCACAAACCAGTCTGTCGCGCAACCATTTAACAACTAATGTCACAAATTAGTGTCACCACTGTCACCCTATACGGAGTCTCTTAAGCGTTTGAATAGTGAAAATAAGAAAAGAAAATAGACATTACTGGTTCTGTACAAAATTTAAAACCATTATTCCCAAATCGCAGAGTTCCTAATGATACGTTCATTTTAGTATGCGCTGCAATAGAACTAAATTCAAATTTGACAGTTAGCGATATTTCCAACGATTTAGGCATATGCTGCTCTTCCGTTAACCGCATACTAAAATTAAATGGTTTTCGTAATTATAAATATTCCAAACATCATCAATTATTTTACGGTGATGAGTTTAAACGGATGAATTTCTGTTATTATATAATTAATTTCTCATTATGAACAATTTATTTTATTATCTGTAAGAGTAAATTTTTCTTAACATTACTAGAATTTAATTTAGTTTTTATTTATTTCTGAAGTTTATTTAGTTTACTATGAACAATTTTTGTGACCTTTATTATTAAAATTTAATTTATTAAATCTCTTGATGCCTTATTTGCAATTTTCTTAACCGCTTATTAATAATTTCATTACGCTTTGTAGAATAACGTATTGCAATTTACTCATTACCATAACACAGGACTAAACAATTTATAGTCCTTTAATAGTAATTTGGTAAGCAGATAATTTTTCTTACGCGGCTCCATAATATGTCAGTAGTATGATATATGACATTGATGTTGACACGCCTACAGCATTCAGGGGAATTGTATTCGAAGCGGGAGAAATATTCGTACATTCAGGCCGTTGCGTTTGCTCAGAATTAGGCGGTATAGTCCCGTATCAATTCATTTAGTATTCTACTGTTACAACCCAGTTCTTTCGATAAACTGTTGCGGAGTTAATTAAAGGTTTTGTATGTTTAAAAAAATGGATTCACAAATGCAAATACTAACTGGATATCAAGATATTATTTGATACAGTTTTCTTATAAATAACCAAAATAAAATTGCAATCTTTATAAACAAAAAATATTATTGAGTTAATACATTACTTTAATTCACAATTTTTTTAATTTTTTCAATGTTTTGCTCTCACTATAATGTAAAACACTTATAAATAGTCAAATAAAGTCTATATTTAAGCACAAAAAACACTATGAAATTAGAAAACAACGCTACGAACACTACAAACATAGAAACGCATGGCACACCCGATTACGCGCAATATGGCGATCGCCATTAGTTACGAGGCAACTTACTTTATTTACTAACCTTGAATTTGCATATTTAAAAATTGTAAATTTAAGTGATTCTTCATATGACGGTATATAAAATTTGCATATGTATATTTTATGATCCTGATCTAACTAGCAAATGTGGTCAATTACGAATTAGCTACAGTATATAATTTGATATCCAAAACTAACATCAAATCTAATTTATTCGCACACTCTGTATAAAATCACGTTCCTTCTCATAGTAACTATAAAAAAAACTTACCAGTTTCAGAGCTATAACTTACAGGAGTGGCGTTCATTGAGCTGATCATGGTCCTTTAAAAAAATAAAATATTCAAATTTAGTTGGAGATAAACATAAATTATGCAAGAAGCAAATATTTTATCGGTGCTAAACTCTAGTGACTAGTGTATTTGTACTTTAAATTAAGATTCTCTTTCTAAAAGTTAAGCTGTTTATATTACTCCTAACAACATTTATAGCGGTTATCATTTTCATTTCAACTTATCAATTTGATATGTGGATATCGAGGTTTATATTAAAGATAAAAAATGACTACATTTTCTTAACTGAGAATTTAAACCAGTTAGACCAGTTACGATCTAAATGCTTCCTTATCTCTAATCGTTGAAAACTAAGCATTTCTGTGAACCACTGTAAATCATTATAGCGTCAAGATTATCATGTCAGTTACATATAAAATATCGAATTTGATGAGATTTAAACTTGTTTATTAAAGTTAATGTTTGAACATGCTTGTACTAGCGATTAGCAAGTATAAATAGCATTGTTAAAACACCTTTTAGGGTGATGAAAGTTTCAACGATGCTTTTTTAGCGAGAAATTATCTTCCTTTTAAGAGGACGTCCAAATAAACTACTTGTCAAAAGTTAAGGATATTGCGAGAAAGTGACTTTAAAAAAATTTGCAAAAATTTTTATTTTAAAATAAATCAACATTAGTACATCAAATTTGTGTCATGAATCTGTTAATCTAAAAAGATTTCTAAAAAAAAGGATAAATTGAAACTGACATAATTTCTTCTTGCATGTAAATCATTTAAAAAATGCCTCTTTTAATAGATCAATTGTTTTTTTTATTCCTAAAACATCCTAAATCTATAGGACTAATCTTATTGATTCAAACTTTTATAGTATCATTATTCATTAACTATAGGATCCTTTAATTAAATTTTTGATACTCATATATTTTATTCCTGGTATACTGGTTTTATTTATTTATACAAGTGTTCCGTACCGTTATGTTCAAAATTTAAGAGCGTAAAGTAGACTTTATTTCAAGTAACAAAAACGCAAAACTTGTATATCCATTCTTATTTGTGTTAAAGTTACGGATCTATGAATGTGATTGTCAGATCATGAAAAACATGTAATCGTAAAGTCAATACAAACTGATTTTATTTAAAAAAAGTTATACGATTCAATAACAGGCCTGTGATTGTTAACGTCGCATAATAAAATGTTATCCTAAAATAAATAAACACGTGTCGTAGTGCATACAGTAATTTCTTTGAGATCTACAAAAAAGAGTACTGGAAATTGATTTATGATAAAGAAGGTTCTTACTTATTTCGTAAATGCTGAACCATGAATATCATACAATAAACAAATGTTCAGATGACTGTTAACGTTGCATTTTTTAATAAAGGATTACATTACGTTTCAGTTCATACAACAGCTTATTAGTGAGTGGACACGTTTTCTTTATTCAAAATGCCTTACCGATTTTCATCTCAAGAGTATGCGGACATGCATTTTGTGTATGTATGTAACGGCAGTGCACATCAAGCAGTTATTGAATACCGACATCGGTTTCCCGATAGGCGCATTCCTCATTACAGAATGTTTTTGGAAGTACACAGACAATTTCGGGAAGGCGGACTGCGTGATTATCTTTTCGACCAAGGAGTAAATTTGCCAGCAGACTTAGAGGAAGAAGCAGTAGCTATTGTTACAAGGGATCCAACTCTCAGTGTACGTCGAGTCGCTAGAGTACTAGGAGTGCCACGAACGACAGTTTGGCGAATTTTAAAACGTGAGGGCTTATATCCATATCACTATCGCCTTGAGGCTTGTCTAGTTTATTCTACCTGGATATTAAGACACTCACGGTTTCATTTTAATTTCTGCAGAACAGTCCTCTGGACAGATGAATCTACGTTTACGAAAAGTGGTGTTACAAATCTGAGAAACCTGCACAGGTGGTCATCAGAAAATCCCAAAGCTATTCGCCCATCTAAATTTCGACATGAATTTTCTATTAACGTTTGGGCAGCCTTAATCGATGACTTGTTGATTGGTCCTGTCGTTTTTCGTGGGAGGTTAAATGCGGACAATTACCTTGAATTTCTTATTGACGAACTGCCAGGTCTTTTAGAGGATGTCCCACTGAATGTTCGACGAGACATGTGGTTTCACATGGATGGGGCACCACCACATTTCGGAATTGCTGTCCGAAATTGGGTTAACGTCAATTATCCAAGATGGATTGGTCAAGGTGGTCCTGTTGCATGGCTACCCAGATCACCCGATCTTAATCCCCTTGACTTTTATTTATGGGGTACATGAAATTTAGTCTACGCGCAAGTTTCGAACACAAGAGAAGAGTTATTGGATCGTATTCACCTGGCTGCTGAGCAAATCGGACAAAACAAGTATGAAATTCGGATAAGTACTTCTTCTGTTGGCTTACGGGCACAAGTCTGCATTCAACAAGGAGGTGGACATTTCGAAAATATTATTAATTGAACTTTTGTAAATAAAATCAGTTTTTATTGACTTTGGGATTTTTTTTCATGATCTGACAATCACATTCATAGATCTGTAACTTTGAAACAAATAAAAATGGATATACAAGTTTTGCGTTTTTGTTACTTGAAATGAAATCTACTTTACACTCCTAAAATTTGAACATAACGATACGGGACACTTGTATAACTAGTCGCCTCAAATGAAAAATTTAAATTTTCTATGAAAATTACCATCATAATTGGAAGATTGGTTATATTAATAGTTTTCATTTTTTCAATATTACACCCTTATTTTTCTAATATTAACAATTTAAATGTAGAAAATTTAAGTATCGATTCAAACTATTCAATATCCCTTAATAAATACCTAACTAGCCCAATAAATATCATTCTTATTATATTAATTATTTACTTATTAATTACTTTTAATTGCAGTAGTAAAAATTACCAATATTAAAAGAGAACCATTACAACTTCACTAATAAAAATACCCTTACGAAAAATATCCCCTATACTTAAAATTATTAATAATGCACTAATTGATCTTCCATCACCTTCTAACATCTCCTGCCTGGTGAAACTTTGGATCTCTTCTAGGACTATGCCTAATCATACGATAACGCTTTTAATAGGTAGTGTGACCATCACGAGCTTCTATAACTGCTTGGCAACATCTCTGCATACTTTCCACTAAATTGTTCAGCACATCTTGTCTGATTTGCATCCAAAGTTGAGGCAGTAGATTCCTCAACTCCCGAAGAACTTCAGGGTGTGGTTCGTGTGCATCGAATGCTCTCTGAAGTTGATCCCAAGCGTGTTCGATGCAATTTAGCAATTTTGCAAACGAGAAATACCTAGATTTCCTCGAGTTTCAACTGCCCTGTCACATCGATGCGATGTTGCATTATCGTCAAGAAAAACGAAATCTTGACCGATAGCGGCGTGAAAATATGGAAACACATTGTTAATGACTTGCTCTCTATAAATCTTTTACTAAAATCTAACAAGTCTGTGCGTCCATTTAAACACATTCCTCCCCACTTTCCTCTGTTCGGCATATTTATTACTATTTCCGTTGATACTGACTTTATATCTGGCTATTCGCATTGAATGCGAAACATATTAACTCATACATTTTCGAATGTTCGCAGAAACTTTGTTGACAAATTAGGGTTACGCGTTTTTCAGTTAGGTGATCGTTTTAAACATCTGTTCTAATCAAATTATTCGGAATTGCTATTCAGTTATTTTTCTTTAAGAGAATTTTTTATTTAATTCTCTTTGGTTTTTTTGAGAAGAGCTATTTAGTTTCAAGAAGTGTTTTTATTTTATATTTTGCTATAAATAGAATTTGTTTATTTCATTTCTCCTTAAATTAAATATATTAAAACATTTATAAACACTGAAATAATACAAATTTTCTATAATCAAATGAGTTTGAATACTTTTGGTTTGATATTATTATTTTAGGCGCGACATGTATATACCGGGTGTATTATGAAAAACCTTTCGTGCTGTAACTTTTTTATTTTTTATCCGAATGTAATCAATTATACGTCGAACTAAATCGTTTTAAAAACACTGTAACGTGATCCGCTTTGAATTTTTTTTTACACTTTGTTTTTGACAGACAGCTGCAAACTGTGTTTTTTTAAATTGCACTATACTTTTTTTTTCCTTATTCAAATATATTACTTTTTCTGAATATGAAACTGTAAACAACGATATCCTTGAATGAAAAAAATCGAGAAATTGAAGGTTTTTTTTTAGTTCGATTTATTCTGGTTTTTTCGGACACAGAGATTTCTTAAAATGCATTTTAAATACTCTATTTCATTTTATTACCAGCAAATGTGTGTACCTTTTAAAATCACTTACATTCAATACTATATAGCCCATAAAGGATTACAAACCAATGTTATCAGAAGAGAACGGACATTCTTACCACATGACTAAGTTTTCCGAATACAATAGCCGTTGTCCATTGTTAACGCTGCGAAAATCAGGTGGCCGAGAAAGCCAAACACAAATACTTCATTGTATTACGCCGGGATGTACTCAGCGAAGTTTATTAATATTTCCAATTGCCGATTGCGTTTAATGGAATATATCCTCCGAATACAATAGCTGTGTTGTTCATTGTAATCGCAACGGACCAGATGGCCGGGTAAGACTAACAAATACTTCATTGAATTACGCCGAGTCATGTGGTAAGAATGTCCGTTCTCTAGTTATCAGTGAGCGGTGGGTCAACAACAACATTTACAGTGTTTATTTTAAAAATTTAAAAATCAAGCAGTCATATTGAATGATAAAAGTGCATTCCAAATTTTCGAAGAGAGCTGTGACATCTGTCAGTCACACATTGATTATAACATTTTCAACGATTTATTTCTAAATTTTGTTATTGAAATGGATAATGGCGAATGTGTGGATGCGATTCAAGCATATTTTGAATGCGGAACAAATTCTGCAGCTGCTTTGCTACTTTATGGAAATCGTTTTCCTGACAGACTGCGTCCAAGTGCCGATAAGTTTGGAAGGCTCGTGCGAAATTTACGAAATTTTGGATCATTCAAAAAACCGAAAATAAACGCACGTGTAATTCAAGATCAAAATTTAGAATTAAGTAGTGTCTTGCTCTATGTGGAAGAAAACCCTAATTACGCGAGAAATTGCTCACTACATGCAGGTATCACATTCTACAGTTCAGTACATTCTGAAGAAGCACAAGTTCTTTCCTTGTAAACCACGGAAGGTGCATGCTCTCGGCGAAAACGACCCTCAACGAAGGGTTCAATTCTGCACGGTTTTCATGAATAAACTAAGGGAAGATCCAATTTTTTATCGTCGTGTGTTGTGGTCAGATGAATGCACTTTTGGGAAAAATGGTGTATTCAACAGAAATAATCATCGCCATTGGAGCACTGAAAATAACCATGTTGTGATGCAACACAATTTTCAAAATCGGTTCAGTGTAAATGTATGGTGTGGCATTTTAGGCGATAGAGTAGTAGGGCCTTTTTTTGTGTAGGGTAATCTAAACCAAGAAAAGTATAATAATTTGTTACGCAATGAATTAGGCGATTATTTAGATGAGTTGCCACTTGCTGAGTTAAACAGGCTGGTGTTCCAACAGGACGGTGCCACACCCCATAATGCACGAATGAATACTGATTTTCTAAATAATTATTTTGGCGTCAGATGGAGGAGCACTTACAGACCTATTCGATGGCCTGCTAGATCGTCAGATCTGAATCCACTGGATTTCTTTCTGTGGTCTTACATTCAAGATCATGTCTGTTTGACTCCACCTGATACCAGAGATGATTTAGTAAGAAGGATAGTACAAGTATGTCATGAAATACAACCAAATCTTATATTAAACGCAGCAGTTGGAGTTAATAGAAGGTGTCAAATGTGTCTGGAACAAAATGGGGCCAATTTCGAACATTTGATTCATTAAAATATATGATAGCTTGATTTCTGTAAATTTCGTATTTTTTTTTTAATAATAAAAAATTTGTCACTCAATTTAATGGAGGTGTCTTCAGGAAATAAATGTTTATTGGAATAAGTAAAAAAAAATATGTAGTACAATTTAAAAAAAAAATTTACTACTGTCTGTCAAAAACGAAACGTCAAAATTTTTTTTTTTAAAAACATGTTACAGTGCTTTAAAAACTATTTAGTTTGACATATCATTCATTAAAATCAGATAAAATATAAGGAAGCTACAGCCCCAAAGGTTTTTCATAATACACCCGGTATATAAGCTTAGTAGTTTAAAATAACATGAATTATTTAATTGTAACTTATCTAATATGTATTTACTTCCAGTCGTGATGACAATTTTTTTTATAATATATATTTCGAAACAAATTTGTGTTAAAAGCAATTTTGTTCATACATATTCTAGTAAATTGGCGGTCAAAACAACTGTCCACCTCATTTGCATTTATAGATTAATATGAAGATTCTAGAACTTTCTACAAATAAATAATACTTGACTCAAATTTTGTTACTTCATGTATAAATAAAAAAAAACAATACTGCAGTAGGTAGCTGATATATTTAGTATTTTTATTTACAATTATGTTATTTTGAAATAAATCGCTTAAATATCTTGACATAGTTTCAAAATGGCGACATGAAACAATAGCTTCAAGGTCATGAAAAATGAACCCTAATACATCAAAGGCACCGCGGATTTTGTCCTTTCTGTTATTCTGTGGTCTAAAGCTTATTTTTGTCGTGGCAGCCACGCCTGGAAGCGCTGACTTCGTCTAACATCGGCTGACTAGGACGCTTGCCCATACGGTATATAAAAACAATTTAGATCGTAACTAAATTAAATAATGAAAATATCGTATTTCCCAGTTTTCTCAAAGGCAAGGACATGGTTTCGATTACTGTAAAAGAAGAATGGATGAGATTTTGTCGAAGGACAAATAAATTCAATGTCAAATATACACTGGTTCATTTTTGTGAAACAGACTACGAACGATAAAAATGTAGAGTTAAAAAAAATAATAAAAGTGACGTACACGGACAATAAAATTTTATTGTCCGATATTTTCTTTTAAATTATTGTATTGCATATATTACAAATGAAACAGACATGCAATATACATATCTGTAACTGTAAACATGGACAATACACCTCGTATTTTCAGCATTTACTTCTGCTTAAGACACGTGTTTCTGCCGTCTATAGGCGTCGTCAGTCAAGCTAGTGAAGCAATGTATACAAATGATACAAATCTTTTTAAAGAACAGATTTGTATCTGTATATACATTTACACTGAAATCGCCTACAAGATAAAGCAAATTTGGTCCAATAAGGTGGCACTATTTGATAAGTGACATCTAGCGAAAGGTCGCCTTTTTCGACATAGTCTCTTTCGTCCGTCAGATGTCACTTATTAAATAGTGCCACCTTATAGGACGAAATTTGCTTTATCTTGTAGGCGATTTCAGTGTAAATGTATGCATTGCTTCACTAGCTTGACTGACGACGCCTATAGATGCCAGAAACACGTCTTAAGCAGAAGTAATGCTGAAAATACGAGGTGTATTGTCCATGTTTACAGTTACAGATATGTATATTGCATGTCTGTTTCATTTGTAACAAATGCGTAATACGTGCATAACGTATTGATATACTTAAACATTTTTGTATATTGTATATATGTTGTGACCAAAAATAGTCATAAATAAAAAAACTTTTCACATAGCACCCAATATTAAAAATATGCAATACTTTTGCTCATGAATGTATATTATACAATATATAGTTACATAGAAACACAATTTATTCGAGCAGACAGTTTCAAATGGCTTCGGATTGCTATGACCAATCAGGGTTTAATTTTAATTTAGACAGGAGGAAATCGGAAATTATGTACAACTGTATTTTGTATGATATTGTGATGTGCGTCATGTGATATTACGTCAGCCGGTGACCTAAGCGATAATGTCACCGGCCATGCACATCAGGGCATTCCTCTAGAAAGCGAACAATCTATAACAACGACTATAAAAACACTCAAGGGGATTTAACAAGTAATCGCCATCAAATAAACATCATAAACATAAATTTGTATATAAATGAATATAGTCTATTCATTATTAGTTATAATGTACTTTCTATCAATATAGTTATTTTTAATTACCGTGTGTTTCATTAAACGAACCGAACAGAAGATTTATCACGATATATATACAGAGCCCGGCATAAGTCAGTTCACGCTGTTTTTTAACTATAAAATGTACTTATTGGTGCGATGAGACAAAACGATGGCGTTCGGGAATTTTCGGAGCCCCGCCTATCTACTCCACAGACAGATAGGAAGAAGAGGAGATAAGACGAAAAGGAAAAAGCGAGTGGCCAGCACGGTCACCAGACCCTAACGCCGTGCGAAAGTCAAGTTTCAGTGCATCAACACCACTAGCAGTTGAAGATGTCCCTTACAATTGTGGACGAAACGTCGGCCGAGAAGTAAGCAGAGCTAACGACGCTGTTCCAGAAATCTCAGAAGCAAACATAGGCAACGACCGCGGAAGTCAACAAGCCAAATAGTTGAACACTCCGGGCTTGTTAGTTTAATAGCTCTATTAATTAATCCCGTTGCTATATTTTTATGTCACACAATTTTAAAACTTATATCCTAATTTAATATATATTCTACTGTGCAACTTTATTTCAACAGAATAATATTTAATGTAAGTAGATAAATCAACATAATCATTGTACTTTCACTAATTTGAATTAATACAAATTACAGTTTGAAAAAGCTTGTATATATATACAGGATGAGTCGTGAGGAATCGACCAAACTCAAGGAGTGTATTCTACAGGTGAAAGTAATGTAAAAAAATTCAAATGTTGTTATCCGATTTTTATTTGTTTTCGAGTTATAGCGTAATTAAAAATGTAGATTTAGTATACCATGTTTATGTATGTATTCGTAAAAACAGTGAAACCCCGGTAGCAATTCATTATAGGGAAGTCTTCCTAGCTGAAGCGCTACCTGTTCGTGGTTTTCCGAACTAGCGGTAGTGACATTGAAAGCAGTCGAGAAATAGTGTAGAGTGGCTTGTATGCCTAATGCGTCTACTGTCACTACCTCTAGTTCATCGTTGAGATAGTGAGGGCGCCGCCATCATAAAAAATGTTCCCTATACCTTGGAGTAAATTATAACATTGTGTTCGGGTATTGTGACATTGACTTGACGTTTGTACGACTATAGTGTAACAAACTAAAATGCCACACACTTATACTAATTTAGAATATGCTAATATGGTGTTTGTTTATGGATTTTGTGATGGGAATGCTACAGCTGCTGCTAATGAATATCGTCAACGGTTTCCACATCACAGACATCCTAATAAAACTGTATTTATTTGTGTATTCAACACATTGTGCGCGACCGGAAAGCTTCCCAGTGTAAACATAATATCTGAACGAGGCAGTCGACAACAATTACAAGAAGTAGAAGATATTCTGGATGTAGTAGAAGACGCAACTACCAGCTCACGGAGAATTAGTATTCAAATGGGCATTCCACAAACAAGGGTGATAAAAACACTCCACGAGCATGGCTTACGTCCGTACCATGTACAAAGAGTATAGCACCTACAACGAGATAATAATCGTAGACGTATGGAATTTTGTCGATGGACAAATGATAATCCTCGTTTTGTATCGCGTATACTGTTTACGGATGAAGCGACATTCACCCGTGACGGTATTAATAATTGTCATAACCAGCATGTATGGCCAGACGAAAATCCACACGCAACAGTCGAAAGTAACTTTCAACATAAATTTTCGGTAAACGTGTGGTGTGGTATGATCGATGGTTTTTTAATTGGTCCTTACATTTTTGAGATTCGCCTCACGGGAGACACCTATTTACATTTTTTAGAAAATGAACTGCACGGACTGCTAGAGGATGTTACCATAAACATCAGAATCCAAATCTTCTACCAGCACGATGGAGCGCCTGCACATTAAGCTCGTGCATTCAGGCAACATTTGGCTGAAAGGTTTCCAGGGAGTTGGATTGGACGTGGTAGTCACATTGGTTGGCGTCCTAGGTCTACAGACCTCACGCCACTCGATTATTGTTTATGGGGCTGGTTAAAGTGTATCAAGTAAAAGTGGACACTCGTGATGCACTAATTCAACTGATTATGAATACTGCTGACAATATCAAACATCAACCTGACGCAATCAGGAACGCAACCAGCGCCATTGGTAGACGATGTAAAAAAGTTTTGAAATGAATGGCGGTATTTTTGAAAATATATTATAAGGAACGATAATACCAATAAAATACAAAAACTTCAATGTACGAAATTTTGTTTATTTTTAATTACGCTATAACTCGAAAGCAAATAAAAATCGGATAGCAACATTTGAGTTTTTTTACATTACTTTCACCTGTAGAATACACTCCTACAGTTTGGTCGATTCCTCACGACTCACCCTGTAGGTATATTTAAAGCATGAGAGAATTTCGTAACACTTGTCAAACATAAATGATTACTATCTATGAATCACTTCCAGTTGTTTCAATAATAAATATTTGCCGAGTTGTAGAAAATATGTACTCAGATAATCTAAAATACACCTAATTATTACCTAGTGGCGGTGCTGTGAATATTTAATTTAGAACAGCGTTTTATGTTTACTGAGAAGTACCAAACGTGACAGCTTTTAATATACATATACTTAAAAAGTTAAAAACAGAAACAAAGTTTACTTACTTATAGTGATAATTTTATTTATTTGTAATAGAGTTCTATTCCTCTATCGACCTGGGCAAACCTGTCGATTACATCTTCATAAAACTTGGGATTTTCCGATAAGTCTTTAATGCACTCCTTTTCTATCGATAACACTGCTAAATCCGACAGGTTTTCTTCATCTGTTGAGTTTCTGATGAAGGTTTTAATGCGCTTTAACGTAGAAAAGTTATGTTCAACCGACACGCTTCCCGGAATTGTTAAAACTAGTTGACAAAACTTAAACGCATCACTATAAGACTCTTCCAAACCAGTTTTTTTAAGAAAAAGCAGCATATTCAATGGCGTTTTCTGATTATGGACTTCTGGAGAATCATATAAAACGTTAAGTTGCGAACGCAAACCCTCAGTGTTAAATAAACTGGCATAATTTTTTTTTAGGCTAATAAATGCTTCCTCTGGAAAACGAGATTTGTTGTAGTTGCTGAAATTACATAATTCAACAAATTTTAATTCATTAAAATTCTGAAACCTAACTCGCAGTTGTTGTGTAATATTATCTAAAATTTCTAGGTATAATTGAAGGTAGGAAGTTTCTGTATCACTCAAATATTCAACCTTGATTTGTTTACTTTGTGGTTCCATACTCAAATTTACCGTTTCGCTCCAAACATGTTGAAATTGTTCTTTTTTCTGATTTAATCGCTTCTCAAACGCATTGATATGTTGAACACAGAAGTCGATATCATTCGATTTACTTTGTAAAATATCAAATAAAAGGTCGGTGAGAGAGAAAATTTCGGAAAACACATTAAGCAAAAAATTAAAATTGAAGTCATTCTCGAGCAATTCTAAATAGCCTCTCGAAGAATTTACTGTTTCAGGATCCCATAGCTCTTTCCTGTCCAAAATATCTTTAAACAGTTCTATTAAAGCCTCACGATTTTGCGCAATTGTCTGTACTGAACGTTCAGTGTAGTTCGACACTGTGGTGGAAACTTTTGGAAATCTCTTCTGTACATGAATATCCAGAGCTTGGATTCTTTTAGAAGATTCTGAAAAAAACGCAGCAATCCCATTTAAAGTCGAAAAAAAAACTTTGCAATCCTTGATAAGCCCAACACTTTGTGATAAAACTAGATTTAATCTATGTGCGAAACAATGAACAAATAATGCATTTTTAAATCTCTTCTTGACTTTTGCTTGAAGAACTCTTAGAGGATCTGCCATCAGAACAGCCCCATCGTAACTTTGAGCGACAAGTTTCGCACTACATTCCAGTTCTTCAACAATATCCAACACAATTTTATACATGGTTTCTGCTGTTCTGTCGGTGGTAATGTTCAAAAATCTTAAAAATCGTTCCTGAATAGCACCATTAAATTTTACATATCGCACAACCACAGCTAACAGGCTGAAGTCGGTTATGTCTGCTGTTGTTTCTAGCATAATGGATACGAAAACTGCATCTTTTATTTCCTGTTTGATACTATCCAATACAACCTGTGCTATGCATTTCATTAAGCCACTTTGAATTCTATTGGATGCATCTCGAAATACAGTCGAATCTTTTAAATGGATTTTTAAAGTTTTATTATACTTAACAAGAAATTCAATCAGGTCAATATAATTTCCCCTATTTTTGGATTCGCTGTCTTCTTTGCGGCCATTACTACTTAGTTCACGAGTTCCCAGAAAACAGGTAACGTCTATCAATCGCTTCAAAATGTTTCTATTGTTTGTCACTAACTCATTATGTAGGCCGTGGTTAATATTTAATTGATTGTCCAAACTATATTCGATACGAGTTTTTCCAAATGTTTTTTCTTTAATTAGCGAAGTTAAATGTCCTTTACTAATAACATGTCTTTTAATATTTTTGTGAAAATTGTTTAGGTCTGAGAAACCATTTGTGGTCCACAGAGATTTATCACCCACGTTGAAAAGTAAACAAGGCCAACAAAATAATTTTGCAAGCGTGGTGCATGCAGTTAACCATTTATATTTCTCATAATAGTCCATTTTAAAGTGTCTAATGAATTTTTTTGCAGACTGTTCAACTTTCGTTTCTATGTTCATTAATGGCATATGTCTACCTGAAGAAATACAATCACATTTTTCTTGAACACTGAAGCTAGAAAATCCTCTTTCTATTATTTTGCACACAACACAAACACAATTAGATTGGTCAGTTTTCTCCGAGGAGGATGGTTTATCTGCTTGTTCCATCATGACGGAGAAAAACCATTGAAAATGATGGAAATAAACACAAAGATACGGTCGTAAATTGAGTTTATCGTGAAACGAAAAAACGTGTAAATAACAGCGGTGTGGGACTGTCTCCGATTGACTATCATACGAGCACTGGAGTTATAGAAGCGGTTCACTTCGACGCTTCCCAGCCAAATAACTTTGATGAAGTCGATGATTGCCGACTAACTACGAGCGATCCATTCTAATCTCCACTCACGGAATGCGCCGGAAGGAACCCTGATAAGCAAAGAATGCTTGCATTATGTTTTGAAAGGCGAAAATTTAATTAATAATTTTAACATATTGCAGCAACAAAAATAAAATTACTAAATTATATTGCTTTGTGTTACGAAAGCAAGGGAAGCGATAATAATGAATCGCCATACCTTCTTTTACACTATATATACGAAGGTGCGGCTATAAAATAACGAGACCGATGCCGTAAAATTTTTACTTTGAATTTATACATATTTATTATTCCCTTCAATATACCTGGTGTCCTTGAAATAAAAAGACAACGTGTAAAAAATGGAAAGATTAAATTATACAGAATGTATACTCAAAATATTTTTTCCAAAATTCCTTCTCATAAGAGAGAAAAAAATGACAAAAATATTAAAAAAAATATTGTTACTATGCGACCGAATATATCATCAATTCTATCGGAAGCGATATCTTAACTGATCAATGTCAATGTCGTAAGAATGTTGAGTCGTAAGGACCAAAGGTTTGTATCAGCTCAGTTCTTTAAGTGGGTGTGCTCGCCATCTGATAGATTTTTAGCAAAACGGTACAAAATGGGTAGTTGAAATTTTCTGAGTAGCTCTAAAATACAATTAAAAAAAGACTGCTCCGCCTTTTTTTGTAATTTGTTAATATTACTTCATTATGTTATACATTATAATATACCGGGTGTTCTTGAAATAAGAAGACAACATATGAAAAATGAAAAGATGTAATTATATAGAATATAAATTTAAAATATATTAAATAGTTAATTGACGAAGGAGATACTAGTTGAAACTTCATTATAACGCTAAGAAATAAGTAATTAAACTTCTAGTTTCAAAAATTCTTTTATTGTAAATACACTACAATATTGTTCCGCCATACAATGGCTTCATCAGGTGGATGAATACTGAATATGTACAATACGAGTTTGAATATTTATGTGAAAATTATTGAGGAAATGGTGGTGGAAAAATTTTACAATCTTAAATTTAGTAGAGGGGAGTTGTTTAAATCTAGTTGGTGATTTAAAGCTAATCCTAAACTATTGTATGTATTAATTTCTAAGTTTTCTAAGAGGTTAAGTTTTTTACTTTTTTCTTGAATGTGTAAAATTTTGAAATCTATATTAAATCTATGATTAATTTCTAAACAATGATTTGCGAAAGTTGAATCTATTTTCTTTTCTTTATGGCTTCTCTCGTGTTCTTTCATCCTAATTTTGAATGTCCTCCCCGTTTGTCCTATGTATACATTATTGCAATCTTCGCATGTTAACTTATATACAGCAGAGTTTGATTCTTTGTCTATTTTATCTTTGTTGTTTTTAACAAGGTTCTGTATAGTATTGTCTGTTTTAAATGATATATGTTCGTTATTATGTTTTTTAATGAAATTTTTCCTAAGTAAGTGACTGAATTGTAGGAATTAATTAACTTGTATTTTAATTTTGGGTAAACTAAGGAAAGGGTTTTAGATTTTTGTAGGCTATTCAGGATGTTATTGATAATATTTATAGAGTAACCATTGTTTAATGCTATTGTATATATTCTATTTAGTTCAAGGTCGAAATTACTTTTACTCATAGGTTCATGAATTAATATATGTACCATTGATTGGTATGCTAACAATTTGTGTGTTATAGGATGAAAAGAATTAGCGTGTATTGTGGTATCTGTATGTGTTGGTTTATGGTATATAGCGAACTCGTGTTTATTAGTTTGTGTGATATGGTTAAATCTAGAAGATTAATGCTTTTATTTATTTCTGTTTCTATAGTAAAATTTATTTTGGGGTGAATAGTGTTGATATAATTATGTAAAGTTTTTAATTGTCTATCTGAACCGTTAAAGCAAATTAATATGTCATCAACATACCTAAACCAATATACACAATTACCAAACAAGGGATGTGTACTAATTTTAGTCTCTAAATTATTCATGAAAATTTCTGCTAATAAGGGGCTTAGTGGGTTCCCCATTGCTAGACCCTCTGCTTGTTTATAAAATTTCTTTTTAAATTGAAAATAATTTTGTTCCAGGCACGTTTCTAAGAGCTGCAAAATTTCGGTCTTTGTGACAATGTTCGTGTTTTTACGTTCTAGTTGTAAAGTGATTAAATCTATTACCTCCTGGGGTTGGGATACTAGTGAACAAATTCGAGACATCAAAAGAAATGAGTTTACATTTGTTTGGTAATTCCAAGTTTGAAATTTTCTTAATTAATTCATGAGAATTTTTAACGGAGAACTTAGATTTGAATTTAGTGTGTGTAAGAATTAAATCTATCTAAAACACATTTCTACAAGGTGCTTTTACGTACGATACTACTGGTCGTATAGGTGTATTGTCTTTATGTAGTTTAATTAAACCGTATAATTTGGGAGGTAGGGGATTCATAGTGGTTAATATACGTTTTTGAGTGTTATTAAAAAGAGACCCTGATTTTTCTATAGTTTGTTTAGTTTTTATAGTTTGTTGTTAGGATTAGCTTTAAATGACCAACTAGATTTAAACAAATCCCCTCTACTAAATTTGAGATTGTAAAACTTTTCCACCACCATTTCCCCAATAATTTTCACATAAATATTCAAACTTGTATTGTACATATTCAGTATTCATCCACCTGATGAAGCCATTGTATGGCGAAACAATATTGTAGTGTATTTACAACAAAAGAATTTTTGAAACTAGAAGTTTAATTACTTATTTCTTAGCGTCAAAATATTTTCCCAAAATGCGCTCAGAAGTAAGAAAAAAATGACAAAGATATTAAAAAAAAATTTGTCACGCCACTGTGCAATCGACTACCTACTACCTATATTATAAGAGACGACATCTTCAAGTTGACCGACAATAACAAAAGAATAGTTTTGTTATTGCCCATCTCATCCAGCTCTTCGTATGCATACGTATAACATACGCTGTAGCGTATATGTGTGTGAGGTATTTATTATTTAATATTATTTTAGATTTATGTTCAATATAGTTACATCTTTCCGTTTATCATACGTTGTCTCTTTATTTCAAAGACAGGCTGTATATGCATTGCCAGATTTTAAGGTACTTTTATAAAACTATTGCCGAATTTCGATTTTACATTGAACAAGTAGGGAAATTTTAAAACTAGACCGTATCAGAAATCATAAATCTGTTTACGATACCGATCGTTTTCTAAAACATAATGTTATTGACGATGTGTTTTGCGTTTGTATGGGTGTCGGCTGCTTTATTTTTCTCTATATCGTTGCGTTTATCGTTAATATGACGTCGCAGTTACACCTTCATGAAAAAATACGGTTTACTGTAGTACGCCCCCTAAAAAATTTCTTATTTACAGTAACGGGCAAACAGCTTTTATAGTATATTACATACCGAGGCGGAAAGTGGTTCATTGTCGTCGAGAGATTAGAAAGTTCACCGAGACGCGAAGTATCGAGGTAAACTTAATCTCGAGACGGGAATGAATCTTTCCGCTGAGGTTTGTATACTATTTTACTCACGATCGGTTAGTTATTAATTATTATATAAACTACTAAATCACTAAAGTTCAAAAATATAATAGTATTATATTTCATGATTTTTTGATAAATATTTTTGATAGGTACCGTTAATAATGATATTTTCTGATAGATTACTAAATTATTATCGTACGATTTTAAACATGGTCTTTCGCTAACAGTAAACAATCATGGAAATTCTAATGTAACAATTAATAATATTAATTCCGAAAGCGAATAAATTTTGTATTAAAACGTTATCTTGTTATTTACTTGAGAAAGATTTGTGAATAGTTTTATTATAATTTGATTTACTTATTTAAATGACACTGACATTTCATAAATACTGAAATGACATTACTTAGCCGATAAAGTGCTATTACCTACCTCGGCATGTAATAACGTTTTCTCACCGGTTTGAAGGTTAGAAATGTTCAGTTTACTAACTGCGTGAGTAAAATTTATTACCGATTAAGAAAACATTCACAGAAAAATGATTTTCCCACTCCCCTTATAGTAAGTATACCATTAATACATTGCTTCTATGGACGTAAGTTGGTTTTATCGAAATGGCTGTGGTTGTTAATGACAACAGAGCGTATGTGATTTACTTACGTCATCTAGAGAAAAAAACTGCATCAGAACACGTGCTCTTATAATTTATATTTATGGTCATATTACAGTTTGTACAATTCGTAATATTATTAACAAAATTGGGTTATTTATTTCTTGATAAGTCAATGTTATTATCACCTACTTTATCAACACTTAATTTTGTGGTTAAGTTTCAGATGTATTTAATATTCAATTCAGAAGTTGCTTACCGTTACCGTTTATCATAATTACATTTTTACCGATTATTTGCCCGTTTACAGGGCCAACTCTAGACTTGAGTCCGTTTCTATTTTTGAGGATTTTATTATCTGGGGAGTGGGAAAAATGTTATAAGCAATTCGGGAGGTAACATTAACCAGTCTCGAACTCTATTGTTGTAAGTCCTCGGGCAAGCCCTCGAACGCAAACTAGTCCTCGACTGGTAAATCTTACTTACCTCCCTTATTACTTAAATAACTATTTATTTGCTGCCACTATGGTAAGTAGACTATTGTTAAATTATTTTCAAGCAGGTAAGTTAATTTTACCGCGAAAGTCCTAGTTGTCATTGACGACGAGTGGTAAGTGAAATGATCTACTTACCAACCTTAGACAAATAAGTGATTTCGAGTCATGCAAATAATAAAAAAATATGTTGAACTTATAATTTTAATTATTATTAATTAATATTTATAGTTATGGTGGCCATTTGCAGCATTACATTTTGACTGTTACACTTTATATATGTACAGGTTGACTTACGGGAAACTGACGGTTTTCAAATGAACATTACTCAATTGTTTTTCAATAAAGAAGAAGTTTATTTTTACAAAACGAAAGATTAATATTTACCATTTAATGTAACATTGTCATTTATGGAAAAATATCACTCAAGTGACGGCCGTCCGCTTGAATACAGTCTCTGCCAAAATTCATTCACAACTCGTGCCAATAGCTCTTGGTCAATCGCATGCACCTCTTCTGTAATGATATCTTGCAACGTAATTAAAGTAAGGGGTTTGTGAACATAAACACGTTCTTTCAAGTACCCCCACAAGAAAAAGTCACAAGACGATAAGACCGGCGATCTTGGGGGCCACGGCACGTCACCGAAACGAGAAATGAGGCGCCCAGGAAACATGTTTCTCAAAACTTCCATTGATGCATTTGCAGTGTGTGCTGTGGCACAATCCTGCTGAAAATAAACATTTCTGAGGTTTATCTGTCTTCTTCGTAGTTCAGGTAGAAAAAACGTATTTAACATGTGAATGTAAGGCTCCGAATTCACGGTCACCGTAACGCCATTCTCATCAAAAAAATACGGTCCAATAACACCAAAAGCCGCAACCGCGCACCATACGGTCACACGCGCGAAGTGAAGAGGCCTTTCACGGGTAATGCGAGGATTTTGTGGGGCCCAGTAACGAAAGTTTTGTTTATTTACTGAGCCATCCAAGCTAAAATGAGCTTCATCGCTCATTATCACTATTGGGTTTTCCTCAAACAACACTTGCATACGTACGGCGAAGTCTTCGCGTTCAACATAGCCCCTCTCGTTGAGCATCTGAACAACCTGCATTTTATATGGGAGAAATTTCAAATCCAAACGCAAAATTCTTCTCACAGAATCACGGCTTAACTGCAACTCACGTGCATGGCGCCGTGCAGATCGAGTTGGGCTCCTGTTCATTGCCTCTCTCACTGCGTCGATGTTTTCGGGAGTTCTCGCTGTTCTTGCAGGGCCTGGCGGCTTCTTCTTTGCAATATTCCCTGTTGTTCTCAACGTTTGCACCCATTTCAGGATTGTATTGCGGCTTGGAACCGCGCTATTCCGGCGGAAAATTCGTTGTGTTATGATAACTGATTCGCCATTTTTGCCAAAAGTATCGTACGCGAATATGCGGTGCTGTATTGTCCACTGCTCCATTGTAACTGAAACGGTAAGTCATGCCGACGCGTATGACCCCTCCACCTTCTTCCTCCCACCACTAACGCCTTTATATTATCTATTTTAAAAACGTGAGTTTCCCGTATGTCACCCTGTATATATATAAGAATGTTTTAATTTAATTTGAAATTATATTTCTTTGCAAATATATTTCGAATTTAAAATATGAATTTAGACTTAAGACATTTTCTATATATATTTTGTATTTTTACATACATAAAAAGTCTTTCTTTTGTTATCGAACTACAACCGACCCTTGGACATCTACCTAACTGAGTCACCAATCTAAACGTTCGGTTACTATTCCTACAATACATTTCATTCTCAAAAAACTTAGTTATTAATTTAATTAATCACGTATACTTCTTCATAATTATGTCATGTCGCAAATCATTTTAAAGCTTCTTTCGCAAGAAATATTTTAATATTTATTTCATCGATATCGCATCTCTTTAGCTCGCGCTTTTAATTAATTCATAATTCTGACATCTATAACTTCGATCCCTCTCCACCTTAGGCCATAAAACAAAACCTTTGTTCTAGACGAGTGTTCTCTTACACCAAACTCATCCTTATTCTGTTGTTTCCAACTCTTGTAAGTTACACATCGTTCAAACTCGCCACGTGCTGTTCCAGCATCCAGACGTCGTTGCTTTCCACATATCCGATCGCGACATGCTCGTAACACAAAGGTAATCTGTATTGTACAAATATATATTATTCTTTTATTTAATTCACATGAATTTAATTAATTAATTTCTTTCCAGAGTAATTTTTAATTATTTATTAAATAAAAGTTGTGTTTTATTTAGTTAATAAGTTGTAATATATTTATATCAGCACACATTACACACGTCCTGGACCTTTGATGTTCACCATCATACTATTAATTATTTCAAATAATTTCCTTTATTGTCAGCACGTCGTCCAGCCAAACCAGCGTGTCTTCTTAATACTACGATATCGATTTCAATGGCATCGGTCGTATTGAACGGGCGCCATGAGAAAAACAGCAAATTATTGCGATCGATGCATGAGTTGAACGCGTCTTATGTCCATTAACGTCAAAAAAATTAATAATAAGTGGCACTGTCAAATAAATTGATCAAGAAATGTAAAATCAGATTTTTTATTTCGTGAACCGTAGCTGTGGGAGCAGATAAAGCATTATATACACAATGCAGGAGGTACGTCTCAGACTCAAAGCTACTTACCACCATTGTGGTGTAAATAACTATTAATATATCCAAATTAAAATGTCATTTGAAAATTAAAAAAGCATTACGTACTTACGAGAGTACTTATGCTACCTAAATATCGATATTTAAATGGCAGTGACTTACCAAAATCTCAAGTAGCTGGTAGTTTTGTATTTCTCTAGGAATTGCACATATCCAGTTCCTAAATACGACATATTTAGTCTTTATAAATGACAGGTATACAAAAAGCTACATAAATGTTCATTTAAAAAGTTAAAATTAAAAAACAATAATTGAAGCACTGTTACAAGTGTTGAGTTTTAAATTAAAAGTTACACTGCACGATAATTGAAATCCATCCTTCGTTCCTTTTTATTGGAAAATAAGTCTATAACTTGTTTATTGAAGTTTTCAATATTGTTAAGAAAAACTTTCTCTGTCAATAACATTCCCAATGCGCTAAGTTTCTCTTCTTTCATCGAATTTCGAAGAAATGTCTTAATGCGTTTCAACATGGAGAAACATCTTTCTGCTTCGCCTGTTGACATTGGCGTTGTTACTAATATTTCCAAAAGTTTGCGCGTTTCCTGAAAAGTGCCATCCATCTCCTCTTGCGAAATCAATGATAAAAGAGAAAGGTCAGAAAGTGCTCCAGAAACACTTCCCAATTCTTTTCTTTCATAAATAACCTGAAGTTCCGTTTTTAACCTGTTTTCTTCCAGAAACGAATAAGCATTGACTACTTCGGAAACAAGGTTTTCAGGAAATTTATTGCGGTACTCTGCAAAGTTTTCCAATGAAAATAAATTCGTTGCTAACAGATGCCCGGTAAAACTAAATCTAGCTTGTATTTGCTGTATAATAACATCGCACATTTCAATTGCTTCCCTGTTCTTTTCTGAAGGTACAAGCGTGCAGAACTTTTTTCGAGGAAGTGTTTCATTGGCCGTAAATTCTAAATCAATATTTTCAATGATCTCATCCATTCGATCACGTATTTTTTTAATTTCATTTTCAAAATGTTGTAAATCCTGTTTAACTTTAACTGAGTCGGTATTTTTTCTCTGAAACTGTTTAAAAATTATTTCCACATGGGGCATTATTTCATGGAAAATTGTTAACCAAAAAATGAAATCTTGATTTTGCAATCGAAGCTTGTACGCACCAGCTTGTTCAATTGTAGAATCCAACTTAATATGTTCACTGTCTTCTAATGTTTCCATGACATCTATCAGTTCTTTTCTATATTCATAAATGGTGCTAACTCCTCGAGATTGAAAGTTCCATGTAGCTAGTGAAGCACGTGGTAATCGCCTGTAAACAATTTCATCTAGTACCTTAAGTCTTCTAGGGGAGGTTGACAAAAAGGAACAAAGTCCAGATAAATGTGCGAAGAATACCCGAACCGATTTATTCACCGATGCTGCACTGCTCATTATGAGATTCATTTGATGTGCGTAATAGTGAACATAGTTAGCTGATGGGTACTTCTCTCGTATAATTTTTTGGACACCATTTAAACCTTCACTCATAGCCGATGTCCCATCATAGCTCTGGGCTATTAATTTTTTTGGAGTGTCACTAAGTAATGGGTCGATTTGGTTTAAAATACACTCCGAAATTGAAGCAACATCATGCCCTGAAGGATTAACAAAATTCCAAAACCTTTCGACCGGATGTCCACGAACAATATACCGTAAAATAATAACAAGTTGGAATTCTCCAGATACGTTGGTAGTTTCATCTGCAATCACCGCAACAAATTCAACTGCTTTAATTTCTTTGGCCACCTCTTTATGATAAACATCAAGCATACACTCCAGCAACTCATTTTGGATAGTTTTCGAAGGTCCTCTAAACACTGTAGACTTGTTGAAATGAGCTTTTAAGTCTTTATCTAAATGAGAACTGAAACTGATCAATTCCCGGAGTACTCCTATATTTCCAGACTCGTCGGATTCATTGTGTCCTTTTAGAGCTAATTCTAATGCACCGCAAAATCTAATGCAATTTATGATTATATTTAGAGCATACCTGTTTTTGTCCACTTTTACGTTATGTTCTACTATTGTGTTTCTATGTGTCAAAATATTTGATTTTCCAAGCATGGTAAAACTAAAAACATTATTCATATGTACCTTCGACTTCTCATGTGTTTTAATTTTTTCCCAGATGTGCACTAAATCTCTAACACCATTCTTCGTCCATGTTAATTCTCCGCCGAATAAAAGACAGGGAAAACAAAAAAGAGCTTGCTTTGCGTCACATCCGCAGATCCAGTTGTTCTTTAAGTAAATATTTCTACTGAATTTTCTCGTCCGTGTTTTCAAAGAGGATACAGCGGAGCCGGAAATATTTTGAGTTTTTGAAATGTCTAAATCTGGTAATGGTCTACCCAGCCGCTTTATTTCAAGTTTGTCTTCGAGAGAATAGCAAGAAAATGGATTTTTTAAAAGGTTACTGATTCTATTCATTTCGGGAAAACGAAATAACACACAAACGAAACAGTTAAAATCAGAAAACAATGAAAGTCGCGAGTAAAAAAGTAAAATCTGCGAACGAGCCGCTAGCACTAAACACAGATTAGGTAGAACTGAGCCAGAAAAAGTTGGCCCCAATGCTTCATAGAATCGGTTTTTTAACCACCCCTCCACCGGACAACACCTCGCAGACGCCACCAAACTGATTGAATTCTGAGCCAATTTGACACTTGACTCGAATGCGCTAAAATATTCGGGTAAAGAGTTTCTACTAACACGAGCGTACAAAACTAGCTAATGGCGTTTAATATTTAATAGGTGTAATTCTAATTACAATTACGTGTCGACTGCGTTTATTAATTAATCAATTAATCGTTATTTTCATGTAAAATAAAGTATTTTCGTATTATGTGTTGGGGCCATGATTCGCTGGCTCTTTAAGAGGAATCGCCGCTGTTTATATCAACAAACAAATATTTCTAGTATTTGTCAATTCTGTCAAGCTTTTATTAGCAAATAATTTATTTTTATTTTTTAAACATATTATTCTAAACAATCAAACACATAATAATTTAAAAAATCAAACGTCAATGTACAGATATTGCTGTAAAAATAAATCATACCGATTAAAGTACTTACTTAATTTAACAAGCCTATGCAACAATACATGATAAAGAAACCCTATTAAAAATACACATAAAACGCGTATTAAATTATTCTTCAATATGAAAACATCTACATTAGATAGTTACTAGATTAGGTGTATTTAACCACTTAATAATGAATTTCACAATTCCCAGGCAACATATGAAAAATAGAAAGCCTAAATTATATAGAATATTTTCCCAAAATTTCCTCATAAGCGAGAAAAAAAAATGAATATTTTAAAAAATTGTGTTACGCTACTGAATATTTCATAAATACTACCGGAGACGAAATCTTAAAGGTGACCCACAATAATAAAATGAATAGTCTTGTTATTGTATATCTCGTTTAAATTCGTTCTGTTGTCGATCTACAATTTTTCAATTAAAGGTAATAGATTGTAACTTAAATGCACGTAAAGCACACATCTTGCATGTTTTTTCAATATATCAGCTTTAAGAATTTACAAGTATAAATTTATACAAATTAACAGCTGACTCATGTTATCGAACTCTTACCATAACAAAACTTATCGGTTTTATAAATATATACATTGCCGCCTTTGAATACAATGGGGAATTCTGATTCCGAAATTCGTATTTAATTTCTCTAACAAAAAAAAAAACATTCTCGTAATACACATGCAATTTTAGTATGATTTTTAGAATGTGTTTGTAAATAAATCTAACAGATTTATTGTTTAATTAATTTTAAATTACATATTTGAATTTCATAACATCGACAGCTGTTAATATGTAAACATACGGTGTATGTATAACTTCAATAGAGGTACATACATATTTACATTTTGAATATCTTGAATTCATAGGCGCGCACATATTAGAATTTTCAAAGTATTTTGAGACAATGGGTATTCCTTCTAATTGTGAATATATTTCATTGTTAAATTTGAAGTAATTTTGTTCCAGGCATATATTTAATGCCTCTATTATATGTATTTTCTCTGTATTATCTGAAATACTACTCTTAATTTGTTTTTCAATTATGTCTTTTATCTCTTGTATACCCAACTCTTCGAGAATGGCATAACAGCCGAAACATATAATATATGTTAGAGAATATAATAAAATTGGTGAAATATAGCCAAGTGTGTTATTCCTACCAAGTACATCAATAAGTAAATGTTTATGTTTGAACTGTATATCCTAAATCTACTTATACACTGTTGGAAAAAAGTGACGAGCACACCCTGTACAATCTGAAGAAGTGGTTCTAACGCAATGAAATTTGGTATGGAAGTAGTACCATGCTGCTTCAACTCACCTCCATAGCTCCAAAACGTTACCCGGGGGAGCCGGATAACGTTAAAGTCTCCGGCCGATCATATTCCAGACATGTTCGATCTGATTGAGATTCGGAGAATGTGCCGGCCATGGAAGCATCCCTATATGGTTCTCTTCCACAGATCTGGGCAACACGTGCAGTGTGCGGTCGGGCATTGTCGTGCATGTATAGAAGACGTGGGCGCTGTCGAACGTAGGGAAGCACAACGGGCCGTAACACCTCATCTACGTAGCGGCAAGCCGTCATCGTATGCTGTATACGCAGCAGACGTGTACGTCCACCATGTGTAATAGCACCTCATACCATAATGCCCTACTGGCGGTGGATAGCGCATGGTTGGATGCACTCCTCGGGGTGACGCTCACCACGTCTCCGATGAACCAAAATTCGCGCGTCACCGGTGCTCAATTCGAATCTTGATTGGTCGGAAAACAAAATGTGCCTCCATCGACAACCCACTGATGTCTAGCCTCCACCCACTGGCGCCGTGTGCGGCGGTGCTCGCGAGTCAATGGAATCCGCTGCAACGCATAGCGCGCTCGCAGTCCACTTTCTAGCAAACGCCCCCGCACAGTTCGCGTAGTGAGTACGCCTTCCCTTCCTGCTGGCCAAACGGCTCCAAGTTGCCTTGAGGAAGACGTATGCGACGCTAAAGCACTGTGCACAAGGGCGCGACCCTCGCGTGCTGTGCTCGCGCGGGGCCGTCACGCTCCTGGCTGAAGGCGCGTACGTCCTTGCTCCATCCATTCTCGCTATGCCCGCTGCCCTACCGATAATGACCGCTCGAGACGGCGCGCGATATCACTAAAGGATACTCCTGTCGTATGTATCCCCAAAAACCATTCCTCGCTCAAACTCACTCAGATAACGCGAACGGCCTTCCATCACGCATAAAGTACGACTACAACTACCCTATTCCACTACACTAACAATAACCGGTTTCTCCCGCCCCGCATCGGTCTCCATGGAGACAACATATTGCAGCTGTCGGAGGCACTCAGTAAAAATTGCAGCGATAGAAAAATTCAAAACTCGCTGCGCAAACTCGTCTAGAGGAGACCTTAATGCTCCGCTAAATCTACGCATTTATCTTGACACGTTCAGATTATACAGGGTGTGCTCGTCACTTTTTTCCATCGGTGTATTTGAAAATAAAATATGTCTGAATTAAAATATTATGAAAGGATACTAAATGTATCCTCAACAACACTAAGTCGCGACGAGGTGTGTTCTACATACTGGTACAAACTTAGTTTGTCGGATTGTAGTTATCAACGCATCACATAAGGCGACATTTACATGTAAAAATGAGATTTAATATTCATTAATTCTCATTTGCAGTAAGTTCAGAATGTTAACTATATATACACAAAGTATAGAAGTGAAAAGCCAAATCCGTCTTCGAGATACTGTACATTGATAAGCTCAAACAAGAGCGAAACGCGTCTGTACGTTCCGTTGATGGACGTGGCTTTTCAGCAATTTTTAATTTTCCTAATTACTAGGAAGGTCGGAGTCACGACGAGGTGTGTTCTACATACTGGTACAAACTTAGTTTGTCGCGTTGTAGTTATTAACGCATCACATAAGGCGACATTTACATGTAAAAATGAGATTTAATATTCATTAATTCTCATTTGCAGTAAGTTCAGAATGTTAACTATATATACACAAAGTATAGAAGTGAAAAGTCATATCCGTCTCCGAGATACCGTACATTGATAAGCTCCAATAAGAACGAAACGCGTCTGTACGTTCCGTTGATGGACATGGCTTTTCAGCAATTTTTAATTACCACTAATACTGATCGTTAAAGCTGCATTAACCAATGTGAAAAAGGTTTGGTTTAAGTTCGTTAATTAGAAAAAAATATTTTTCTTCTCACAAATAATATTTCTGTTATTAAGATCGTAGAGGCATTTATGAAAATAATATTCCAAGGTAATTCACAGAAACTTTATTCGATAGAAAATATTTTCTCTCAAATTAAGTAAATTTTATTTTAATGAATAATTCAACTGTGTTGTGATATTTTTAATAATAGGCTTACTAACAGTGGCGGTGCGTGAGTATTGATCATGTGTGTTCTGCCAATCGCTACATGCCCGGAAGAAAAATGATAATAAATACCAACTTACCATAATAATAAACAAATGCAGTTAGTAGATTTCAACATTCCAAGTGTATTTTAACTTAAAAAGTACTACAAAAAAAAACCAAGTCAATCAATAATGTTATTTTTTATAAAGTAAATCTACACGCCGTTGTTTTACATCAGCAAACATTTCAATTACTTTTTCGTTGAAATCAATGTCACTTTTAATAAAACAGTTTTCGATGGACAGCATACAAAGCGCCGATAATCGATCTCCGCCCATTGAATTCCGCAGAAAATTTTTCACGCGCTTCAAAGTCGAAAAACATCTTTCCGTTTCTGTCGTTGACATTGGAATTGTTATTATTATCTTCAGTAATCTAACAGTTTCTCGAAACGGTTGCTCCAAATTATTTGCCTTTAACATATTTAAAAAAGCTACAGCCCCATTGCATTGTCGAAAATCTGGCCTAGCATAAATTAAGGACAATTCAGTTTGCAAGCGTTCTGGTTCAAATACTGGGTATGCCTTAATTGTGGTGTTAAAGACGTCTTTCGGAAATCTTTGTGTGTAATTATCGAAATATTCAGAGGAAAATAGGGCCGATGCTACCAAGTGATTAGTGTACTCAAATCTAGTTTTCGCTGTTTTTATTATTATATCACAAATCTCTAGTGCTGACGCACGTAAATTTACTTCCAAAATTCGCAGTCGTTTCGGGGCTGGTTCCGATTCGTTTCTGAATAGTTCTTCACCTTTCTTAATTATAGACTCAATATCTTCTCTAACCTCACTGATACATGTTTCAAATTTACTGATCGCACTTTTAACCACCACAGGATCGGTCTCTCTTGCTTGCAGCTTGTTGGACAAAACATCAACATGGGGCATAATATTATGAAAAATATTCAACCAAAACAGAAATATTTTATCAGAAAGCAATCGTTCTATAGCACTCGCCTGATTGATAACTATTGCGTTCGAAAATCGTTTTTGAATATGTTGCATGCATTCAGTTAAAGAAATTCGATGTTCATAAATGATATTGATGACTTTACTTTTAAAATTCCATGGTGTTTGTACTGCGTGCGGTAACCTTCTGCCTACTATTTCATTTAGCACATCCACTCTTTGCGGAGAATCTGAAAAGAAATTAACGACGCTATCCACATTCGAAAAAAAAACACGAACTTGGGTATTTTGTGAAGCTGCTTGGGACACGATCAAATTTAGCTGATGAGCATAGCAATGTACAAAATATGCTAGCGGGTATTTTTCTTTAATTTTTGTATGAAGACCAACATGCTTCCCATTCATAACGGCTGCACCATCGTAAGATTGGGCAATCAATTTATTGCAGTTGTCTTTTAACAGGGGATCAATTACGGAACGTATACAATCAGTTAAAGACTGTGCATCGTGATTTTCAGGATTTACGAATCCCCAAAATCTTTCAACTGGATTGCCTTCGTGCACATACCGTAAAATAACAACCATTTGAAATTGTGAAGTTACATCAGTGGTCTCGTCTGCCATAACGGCCAAGTAATCTGACTGGTTGATTTCTAAAATAATTTTATTTCTACATACTTCAAGCATACACCACAGAAGATCATTCTGTATATCTTTGGAAGTCCCTTTAAAAACAGTAGGTCGTTCTAGATGTTCTCGTAATGCATTGTCAAGATCTGCACTGAAATTTATGAGACCACGGAATACACTAGGATTATTTGATTCTTCAGTCTCGTCGTGTCCACGAAGAACGAGCTCAAAGGCTCCACAAAATTTTATACAATCTATAATTCGCGATAAAACGTAACGATTTTTTGTAACTTGTTCATTGTGCTTCTGTAAGTTAATCCAATAAGCGGAATCCAATTGACTTCTGATATTTATTTGACCTAACAGGGCTAAACTCACCACATTCGATAGATGACTTTTTGACATTTCGTGTCTCTTAATGCTTTGACTTAAATGACTCAAGTCTTTTACACCGCACACTGTCCAGGGTTTATCACCATCAAATAACAAACACGGAAAACAAAAAAGTGCATTTTTTATATCACATCCGCACATCCACTCTGTTTTAGTGTATATATTATTATTAAATTGCCTTTTATAGGTTTTATTTCGACTGCATCCACTGACTTCTATATTTAATTGCGGAGTTGGTCGTCCCAGTTCTTTTACTTTAATTTTATCTTCATAAGACAACGAACTAAATTTATGTAATTGTAAAAATGTAACGCTATTCATTTTAATCGGTTTTATGGTGAATCAGGTCAACGTCAACGTCGTTCGACATGAACTGATGAAATATCTCCGTTTGAGCTGTCAATTTCGCAGCACACAAACGTCATATAAAAGCCATATGGTCACGTGGTTAAGTAGCCAATGACAATGAAAGATATTTATAATTATGCGCTGTGTGTTGCCAGAATACGGATTATAATTTCTAAATATTAATTTTTAAAACATTCTAAGAAGCAGTCAATATAATTAATTTAAATAATATTACTTTACAGAATTTAATTAATGTGTTCTGCAGCTCTGATACAAAAACCGCCATTGAACCACTTAGGTACTAATTAATTTCGCAATTCTCAAATATAACAAATTTTAAAACAATAAATACTATATATATATATATATTATTAATTGCACAAATATTGTTTAATTTCAAGTTAATTATTAATCAAAATTATTTAGAATAATATAAATTAAAGCAATCGGTAATACAACTAATTATTCACTACTGTATTATGGGTTGCATGCACATCAGGCGATAAATATGCAATATATTTTTTATGAAACCTTATTTATGACGTTAATCCTATACCTGAGTGACACCTACGTGCAAAACTACAAAAGCTAATATTTAGTTAAACCTATTATTTGTGTTGGTAGCTATTCATTATTGCATGCTTATTAAGAAATGTAAACACAACATAACCTCATTAGTCATAAATTCCATAACACTACACGGAGTATGATGGGCACGAAGTAAAAATTATAAACAAATTATCAAAATACTTACAAGCATGGTAAACATTCCAAATAGACAGAGCTATCTGTCTATGTTCCCTTTTCCAAGTATTATAAAAATAAAAACGTGGGTATTTAAAAACACAAAGTTTAGAGTTCAATACTTGATTTTGTTATTATTATATACCAATCAAAACAATAATTGATAAACCAGTACAGTGAATCCACAAAATTTATTACGTAATCACTTTTATACCGGTACGTAAACAAACCCGTCTAGCCGAATAAAAGCTTTCTTGTACCGCGCTATATTAGTATGAGTATATAGCAGTTACAGCAAAACTGATGTACACACCGAATCTGCTCGAACACTGGACGACAGTATTGAGGCATAAGTTCGACAGAATAAAAAGTATACGGGCTGCGGGCCGCTCATGGGTTAGAACGAACCAACCCGTGCTCGGCAATCAGCTCATTTGGTTTCTGGTGGGGCAGGCGCAAGCGGAGAACATGCAAGAACCATTTGGAACCATTGCTGACTAGTAGCTATACATTGGATAGAGGAGGGGATATATTATAGTATAGATTGTGTTATCGACAAACAGAGAGACCGAGAAATTTGCTGCGTAGAACGAAAATCCAGCAGCAAAATACTAAAACCGCATTCAACTCCGTATCTGTACTTGTTGTTGCCAAGCACTCAAGTTTTATGACCCTATTTTCGAATACTCACCTCCCTCTGCGTCTCACGTCTCCCATCGTCACAGTGATGATAATAATTAGCCTTCACTAAGTCCTTTATGATTTTAAGCGTGAATACATTAACGTCAATTAATCAGCCTTTTGTTGGGTATATACCACTGTGTTAATATTATATTTGCTTTGTTAGTATTACCCGCAAACTAATGAATATATTTAATGTGTATTTACTGACACGGATCGGCTGTAGTTTTTGAGCTGACGGAAAAATGTTGTTACTATTTGCTAGTTTACACACTTTGATCGTTTGCGTTCAATATCAATAGCTGCGTCGCGCACTAACAATCTCGACCGCATTCGTTCTCTCTCTCTCTTTTTCTGCCATTTATCATTCTCTCTGCTCTGACTGTATGGCAGTAAATCCAAGCGAGTTTTTTTTATGCGTAAACCGCTTGGTAAGTGTAATCAAGTTTCGTTTCATCATCAGTAACATAACTGATGTGTTGGCGCTGTGTTAGTAATTTATTTTATAATATATAACACGACAAACGCTTCTCTGAGTTTGGATGGGTTACAAAAATTAATTAATTTTATTCGTTCGACTTTTGTTATTTTAATAAATTATATATGCGGTTCTAATACAACGAATTTTTCAAAAAATAATAAATGCAATAAAACAAAATGTACAATGTACATATATATATTTTAAAAAGGCATAGAATGTATTATACCAAGTGTTTCAATTTAAATGTGACTATATTAGTTTTATTTGCAAGAATCATTTAAATCATTCACAATGAAGCTTTGTAAATTGAATTTTCAACAGTTTGAAATTTTATTGATGCGAACACCGTCAAGTAGAAAGCAGAAAGCAGCTTTATTATAATAAGTTCTATTACAATTATTTAAATTAGAAAGACATTTTTACAGAAATATTTAAGAAGAAATTTTACTCATGGAATCATTTGAAGCAAATTTGTTTTTATTTTAAATTAAAAATGAATATTATACACGGATGGATTAACTGTCCGGCACAAAATTCGATCCATGTACTAATTTGGTTATTTTTTATTAGTTTTTAAATTTTGATTGTTTTCTTTTTGTTTGTTCGAGCAACGTGAGAGCGGGCGTTATCATGCATTAGCAAAAAATTGTCGTCAACAAATGGAGCAAAAAGCACCATATGTACTTCTAAGATATACAATCTCCAGTAACGCGCCAAGTATCTTCGGCGCCGTCGTGCGAAATACTGATAGGCGCCTTTATCCTATATGTATTGAGCCAAGTACACTCTTTGAAGTAACAATAAAATTATTGCTGTCAATGCTAAAATAATTGTAATAATTGTTTTATGTAAATTTGTTTATTTGTTGTAAACTTTCAAAAAATGTTTTTAATATTTTTAAAATTTAACTTATCACAAGTGGCCGTAGGCGCCTTTAAGGCCCTGCGCCGTTGTGCGCTGCACGACCTTGCCCATATGGACGGCGCGTCACTGACAATCTCTAATGTATCTGTTTGCATTCAGAGCTCCTCCATCTAACTTCTATGATCCACGCACTTATAGCAAAATAACAAATGGGTCAAGTTCTTCCAGTGTGATAATCCAATCATTTTCACGCTTGCTTCGAGCTTCAGCTTCAGTACAGAGTTTTACATGACGCAAAATTGGTTCAGATACAAGCAATCGCCATAAACTCAATATATCTCCTTGAATTATTTATATATACAGGGTGAGTCGTGAAGAATCGACCAAACTGTAGGAGTGTATTCTACAAGTGAAAGTAATGTAAAAAAACTCAAATGTTGCTATCCGATTTTTATTGGTTTTCGAGTTTTAGCGTAATTAAAAATAAACAAAATTTCATACATTGAAGTTTTTGTATTTTATTGGTATTATCGTTCTTTATAATATATTTTCAAAAATACCGCCATTCATTTCAAAACATTTTTTACATCGTCTACCAAGGGCGCTGTTTGTGTTCCTGATTGCGTCTGGTTGATGTTTGATATTGTCAGCAGCATTCATAATCCGTTGAATTAGTGCTTCACGAGTGTCCACTTTTACTTGATACACTACATTTTTTAACCAGCCCCATAAACAATAATCGAGTGGCGTGAGGTCTAGAGACCTAGGAGGCAAACCAACGTGACTTGACGTGACGTGACACGTCCAATCCAACTCCCTGGAAACCTTTCAGCCAAATGTTGCCTGACTGCTCGAGCGTAATGTGCAGGCGCTCCATCGTGCTGGTAGAAGATTTGGATTCTGATGTTTATGGGAACATCCTCTAGCAGTCCGTGCAGTTCATTTTCTAAAAAATGTAAATAGGTGTCTTCCGTGAGGCGAATCTCAAAAATGTAAGGACCAATTAAAAAACCATCGATCATACCACACCACACGTTTACCGAAAATTTATGTTGAAAGTTACTTTCGACTGTTGCGTGTGGATTTTCGTCTGACCATACATGCTGGTTATGACAATTATTAATACAGTCACGGGTGAATGTCGCTTCATCCGTAAACAGTATACGCGATACAAAACGAGGATTATCATTTATCCATCGACAAAATTCCATACGTCTGCAATTATCATCTCGTTGTAGGTGCTGTACTCTTTGTACATGGTACGGACGTAAGCCATGTTCGTGGAGTGTTTTTATCACCCTTGTTTGTGGAATGCCCAATTGAATACTAATTCTCCGTGAGCTGGTAGTTGCGTCTTCTTCTACTACATCCAGAATATCTTCTACTTCTTGTAATTGTTGTCGACTGCCTCCTTCAGATATTATGTTTACACTGGGAAGCTTTCCGGTCGCGCACAATGTATTGAATGCACTAATAAATACAGTTTTATTAGGATGTCTGTGATGTGGAAACCGTTGACGATATTCATTAGCAGCAGTTGTAGCATTCCCATCACAAAATCCATAAACAAACACCATATTAGCATATTCTAAATTAGAATAAGTGTGTGGCATTTTAGTTTGTTACACTATAGTCGTACAAACGTCAAGTCAATGTCACAATACCCGAACACAATGTTATAATTTACTCCAAGGTATAGGGAACATTTCTTATGATGGCAGCGGCCTCACTATATCAATGATGAACCAGAGGTAGTGACATTAGACGCATTAGGCATACAAACCACTCTACACTATTTCGCGACTGCTTTCAATGTCACTACCGCTAGTTCGGAAAACCACGAACAGGTAGCGCTTCAGCTAGGAAGACTTCCCTATAATGAATTGCTACCGGGGTTTCACTGTTTTTACGAATACATACATAAACATGGTATACTAAATCTACATTTTTAATTACGCTATAACTCGAAAACAAATAAAAATCGGATAACAACATTTGAGTTTTTTTACATTACTTTCACCAGTAGAATACACTCCTTGAGTTTGGTCGATTCCTCACGACTCACCCCATATATATATTAAAATAATAGACTTATTTATTGGTTTAGCGACCTTTAATGAATTTCAATGTTTTTCTCTACGACGTTTCGACTCTTTTTATTATTGAGTCTTTTTCAAGTGATTAGAAACAAAAAATTAATATAACGAAAGGTAAGAAAATATGTTTACATTTGTATGAATGAATTAAAAATTAAAGTTAAAATAATAATAAAGTAAGGAAAATTAAATGATTACATTTGTATGAATGAATTAAAAATTAAAATTAAAATAATAATAAAGTAAGGAAAATTAAAATGATATAAAACTCACCGATTTATCCCGTTTCAAAACACATGTGTACATGTGTGGTCGGGCATGCCCGAGACCTTTCCAGGGTCGACCGCGTTCCTCAGAATATTTTGTGTGACTAAATATCTTTGTTTGAGAAATGAAATTTCCTATTTCGTTTTAAAATTAGTATGGTTAGGCCATGTGTTAGGGAAACATAGTATATGTATTTACAATGGGAAACAATAAATTTTTTTTTGGTGTGCGTGGGTGGGGTTGGTTGTCTTCTATTGTTTAATGAGTGGATAATAGAGTTTAGAAAGTCCATCAATCTCGTTACGGTCGTTGATTGTTCTGCTGTTTTTGAAAATATGGATCATTTCTAAGACCTCCCTAGCTTTTGTATTTTTTTGCTTTGTTATTATTTTGGTATTTTCAAAATCAAAATTATGTTTTAGTGTCATCTGGTGTTTTTTAAAGCAGTCTGATTTTTTTGCGTATTTGTGACCTTTTAATCTTTCCTGTAGTAACTGTTTTGTTTGGCCTATGTATACTTTGTCACAGTCTTTGCAGGGTATGTTATATATTGTATGTGATTGTTTTAGTGTAGGTGTTGAGTCTTTTAGTTTGGTGTGTAGGAATTTTATGTTTTTTCCGCTTTGATGTACTATTTTAAAATTAAATGGTTTAAATATATTGTTTAGTTTTTCTGATAATCCAGTTATATAGGGTGTAGGGAAAAAACACCAGATGACACTAAAACATAATTTTGATTTTGAAAATACCAAAATAATAAAGCAAAAAAATACAAAAGCTAGGGAGGTCTTAGAAATGATCCATATTTTCAAAAACAGCAGAACAATCAACGACCGTAACGAGATTTAAGGACTTTCTAAACTCTATTATCCACTCATTAAACAATAGAAGACAACCAACCCCACCCACGCACACCAAAATTTTTTTTATTGTTTCCCATTGTAAATACATATACTATGTTTCCCTAACACATGGCCTAACCATGCTAATTTTAAAACGTAATAGGAAATTTCATTTCTCAAACAAAGATATTTAGTCACACAAAATATTCTGAGGAACGCGGTCGACCCTGGAAAGGTTTCGGGCAAGTCCGACCACACATGTACACATGTGTTTTGAAACGGAATAAATCGGTGAGTTTTATATCATTTTAATTTTCCTTACTTTATTATTATTTTAATTTTAATTTTTAATTCATTCATACAAATGTAATCATTTAATTTTCCTTACTTTATTATTATTTTAACTTTAATTTTTAATTCATTCATACAAATGTAAACATATTTTCTTACCTTTCGTTATATTAATTTTTTGTTTCTAGTCACTTAAAAAAGACTCAATAATAAAAAGAGTCGAAACGTCGTAGAGAAAAATATTGAAATTCATTAAAGGTCGCTAAACCAATAAAAGAGTCTATTATTTTAATATTAAGACACGGCCAATAAAATAAATAAGAAATTTAATTCTTATTAACACTAAATATATATATATATATATATATATATATATATATATATATATATATATATATATATATATATATATATATATTTAGTGTTTAATAAGAATTTTCTTTTTAAATTAAAAAATATTAATTATATTTATAATATTATATTATATATTATATTATAATTTATATATATATAAATATATATATATATAATTTATATTATAATTTAAATATTCCAAAGATCGCTTAGATGCTTTGTATATGTGTTTATAATAAAAAAATTAAAGTGAAAAATACCCACCCCCATAAATAAATTTTGAAAAGTGTCAAAGTGACCCTTCAGCGCTTCTAGTGTTAAAAGTCTTTTGTGCACTACTCAAGTGGACGGTCCATTCTGTTTCATCGAGAAAGCTGCAACTGAGGTTACTTATCTTGAAATGTTGGACAATTATCTCATGCCACAATTGCAAGAAGACATGAACAGACAGTTTATTTGTTCAATGAATGGTGTATCTCCACATTTCCAATACGAGATTACATCATCAATCGCTACGTTAAAGATAAAATCCATGTTTCACCTTTTCATGCGATAGTAAATAAATTGCTCGGATAATAGAAGCGGTTGCAAACATTGACAGTGATATGACACGTGAAATTTGGGACGAATTCACTTACAGATTAGTTACAAGGAGAAACCATATTGAACATTTGTAAATGAAACTTGAAGTTTTGCTGAATTGTTCGCCTTATTATTCAATTCAATAAAATTGATACTTTCGTCACAAATAAATGTTATTTCTTATTTCTGTATAACTAATTTAGGCAGACCCTGAATTCTTGCAAAATGAGAATTAATCTGAGCCAAATGTCTTGGATAATAGGAAGAAAATCTCGACTATCCCTAGAAAATAAACTCGTCATCTATAAAACTATATCGAAGTCTGTATCGGAGTCTTTAATTTATAAATCTTTTAAAGATTTCAAAATAAGGTACGCTATAGTGCGTGCGCTATTGTAATAGAATGCGTTGTGCAAGTACCTTTATTTGGAAGGAACTCAAAAAGTATAGTACAAGATATTGTAGTGTAGGTACTTAAAAATCATTCAAATAAACTAGCGAGAAACAGTGGCAAAGTTAGAGTTAGATGACTTAAACGGTTTAAACCAATGGACTTAAGTACTAAGTTTAGTTAATTAATTAAATTAATTAATAATTTCATTTATAAAAATAGTTAATATTTCCATGATCTTTTAACGAGAATAGTGTGTGGTAACCATAAAATTATCCAATTATTCTGGTTTTGTATGAACTGTACGGAACTGACCGTAAATAAACACCGAGCTTTGAAAAAATATTTAATTCTTTAAAAAAAATATTGATTTAAAATTATTCTTATATAAAAAATATGCACGAATAGACATTTAACAACATTAATTCCTTAATAATTTGAAAACCATTGAAGAATGGATCGGCGTAGAGAATAATATAAATTAAAATAAATTATGAAATTCAACGAAATTTAAATTAAGTAGTTTTAAAAACAAACTTCCAATAATACTATTAACCCGTAACTGGTGACGTGGAGTCTACCAGACTCCTGCTAAGTTTGTCTGTTTTGTATTTTAACAAATCCCGATTTAACCCCCGCACAGTGCGAAATTTCTTGAGTTTACCGGAACTTAATTATTCAAAACAGTAAAACAGTTCTATTTGTTGGTTTTTAAAATTTTTAATAAAAATTCATATGTTTTATTTAAAGTTTTTGAGTTTATTTGTGTTTTTCATTATAGAACAATTAAAAAACATACATTTTGAACACCTATTCAGAACTAGACTCATTGGAATCGTCTGAAGACTCGCAATCATTACATGGGCCTGAAAATCTTTCTAACAACACTAAAACTTCTAGCGTAACTTCACTATGCTTGGTTTTGGGTGCATTACGAAGACTAGCGATGTACGGATCCGACGAAATAAGCAGTCAATAAAATAAATCCGTATTTGTGTCAATTCTTGACGTTTTTCTAGTAAAAAGTTCGCGATATTTTCTGCAGTCTTTGTTTCTTGCCTCCTGAGCTTCTTCTGAAAATTGTCCGATCGGAAGAATGCAAGAGGCTATAATATCCTTTCCATGACAAAGGACTTTATGCACACTTACGGGCATTGAGTACCAGAAATATTCTTTCAAATACAATTCCAAAGTTTCTCTTGCATATTCGCCGAACTTTTCTGAATCACTTTAAGACCACAATTTAGGCACTCTAACAGCACATGAAAACGTTTGATCAATTCTAAGTTAACGCCAGTTATTTCGGCAGACTTTTCGGCATTTCTAAAGAATTTCCTCGCGGTATTACCATCGTTTGTGTTTCCGGTCTGCTGTTTTGGCATATCTATAAGCAAGCCAAGCTCCTCTTTGAATTTTTGTTGAATGTATTTTTTCTTCTCTGCAGCTTTTTTTTAATATTCTGCTCCACGAGCTTGCCATGCTTTAATACCAAGTTTGTACGATATATGTAAAATACATTCCAAAAACCTTATCCATGCATGGAGGGGCGATAGTCCAAGGGATAAAAAGGATTCGTTTATATTTTTTTGAGGTATATCGCAGATGTTGTTCATTTCACTAGGTTTAGCCCCACATAAGTAGCATGTTTGTGATGATGCACAGGATGATACAGCATTGCATACTTTACCGTCAATCATACAAAAGATCATATTTGCTGTAACCTGAAATTGCTTGCCATCTACAAGTATAGTGGTTGGAGTAAGTTGAGATATTTGTTCTTTCACTTTGTTTACATCTGAGGTAATTACACTGACTGTTTCTTTGGTAAAAACGAACTTAATGGGGCGACAGTACCGTGTGGAAGAAGAAGCAGGGTTTTTCCAAATTAGTGACTGATTATCACCATTATCATTTACGGAGCACATTTGGATTGGTACCATTGATACACTAAACATACTATCATCAGAGCTATGTTTGTCCATATACTTTTGTCGATAGTTAACTTGTTCCGCCCCATCACAACCCCACTTTACGATAATATTTATGCTTTAACGTTTGACAAAGTTCTAAGAGTCTCTTCTAGCCCTGTACAAAGTCTTGCTATGGTATGATTTATAAGCGACTGAACTGATACTTCAGCTGAAACTTCAGTTGTTATTATTATGTCCTTTGGATAGCATAACCTCTTTGCCTCCTTTACAACTTAATAAGGTGGATACAAAGTGCAACCGTGATGTTTTGCTTGATCCCGAACAATATTGTATTGATTTGACGATAAGTCTGCATCAATAAGTAGCGCCAGAGCCTGGTCCGGAGTTAATTTTCGTGGGCTGTTTGAAGAAGACATGCGAGCCATTTTGATTTTGCTTCCCTTTCTGGAGAAGCAGATGCCAGTTCCTTGACAATCGCTACAGAGTTTCGTTTTCCAGATTGGTATAGCTTTGTTACGGTTGCTTTGGCTAACTCGTCTTGACTACAGGACTTCAAAAGATGATGCACTTTTCTATTTTGCACTTTAGGATGACACTACCTAAATTCTTTTTTAGGTCTGCCTGCATTGGTCCTCGATCCACTGGGCAATGCATCCCTTACAGCATTTCAAAACTTTACATTATTTTCAAGCCAGACAGCATTTTTATTCAGAAATGATGCTAAATTTCGACTGGATTCCCTCCACCTTTTTCGTATTTTACAAACCAGTGCGCGAAGAGTTGCCTTTAAACATTTTGCGGTTCTTTCGCAGGGTAAATCCCCAAACTGAGTATGAGGTTTTAGAGGCGGGGTATTTACCTAACAAAATAATAAATAATCTTATGCATTTTACGTATTTCAAAAATTGAATAAAGTTCCGATAAACTTCCTAAATTTCGCACTGTGCCCCGCCAGATTCTATGTACCTTAATTTCTTGACTCAAGTAATGTGCAGTGGACATGTCAGTCCTGTTTGGCTTGCTGTTGTGTAGGTGTATGCTTGTAAAGTTCAGGCGGAGTCTCCCAGACATCATGTCACTGTAAGTGTAACTTTTTTCACAATTTTAGTAGTTTTTAACAATCGAATTTAGCGTGACTTTTTAGGATTTTCACAAGGGATCAATTGCCTTCAACTTCAAAACGAGTTAAATTTGGAGACAAAGATTTTGAAACTACACTGCAGGAGTGGCTTGACGAACTTGCAACTGATTCTGATAACGAACAAATGATAGAAGATGACATTTTTGAGGTTTCCGATCATGGCACAGAATCAGAACAATCGGTATCGAATATAGAAGATATACCTACAATATTTGACGATATCGAACCGGAAGCAAGCATAGAAGTAGATCAAGCACGATCAACCGATGTAGAAGATATTTCGAGAACGCGATACTACTATGGAAAAAATATAAATGGTCCAGGAACCAACAAGAAATACCCGAACACCACTTTATAACATCGTGTCGCATCTACCAGGACTAAGAGCTCCTGATGAACATCAGAACACTGAAAAGGTCTGGAATCTCCTGTTTGATGACACAATGATTTCACTTACTGTGCAATGGACTAATGTAAAATTAAACATAGTACGCCAAAAATATAAAAGAGGGGACAAACCGGAACTCAAACCAGTTGACGATATCGAAATGAAAGCGTTCATGAGGCTCCTTATATATATACAACCATTTTCTAGTCTAACACTGAAAATATTGCCTCAATATTTTCTACTGATGATAGGGGAGAGTGTTGTACCATGGGACGCATGTACCTCAGGACAAACGAGCTACAGCCGACATCTCTCAGCATTCAGCGAAAACGATCGGACAGGGCAAAAGTGGTGTGTAGACGGTTGATCTTCCCACTGTGATTTAAGATCCGAGGCCGTACGCATATTCTGTAAAGTAATTTCGTTTTTGTGCTCAACAATTTTACTTTAGCGTTCTCACAACTACGGGTGTTTGTATCCTGTTTTAGAGTTTCAACGAAGTCGGACAAGGTAAGTGTATATGTACTTCCACATCTACTCTTTCTTTTGATGATATGAAATACCTGCTTTTTCTAACCAATAAAATTTTACCAGCCGACCGCAGCAACGACGCATAACATGTACCTTGGGACAACAAATTGCATGTACCTTGGGACTGTCCCAAGGTACATGCAATTTTTGTTATTGTAAAAAATCGAAACCAAAGATGTTCTCTGTGTTATTTTTTACCAACTTTTTGTTTTTTACAGATTTAGCAAGATGCCACGAAGTAAAACTGGCAAAAAGAGAAATCCTGTTGATATTTCTGATCTCAAGTTAGCTGTTAACGACGTGCGTCAGCATAGCGCAAGCTTGAGAGATGCAGCAGCCGCTTACAATCTAAGTAAGACAACTTTAGCACGCCACCTTAAATTTCACCGTGAATCCGGTGAACCCGATTTTAAATATTCAGGTACCAATGCTGTAAAAAAAATGTTCACTAAAGAAGAAGAGAACCAGCTTGAGAACTATTTGTTGTTTTCATGTCGACTCAATTATGGTTTAACCAAACAAGAAATCCGTCTATTGGCTTATCAATATGCCGAAAGGAATAATAAGAGCATGCCAGAAATATGGAAGAAAGAGGAAAGAGCCGGTAGAGAGTGGCTTCGTTGGTACCTGAAGCGTCATAACTGTCATTGCGAAAAGCAGAGGCAACCAGTTTGTCACGGTCAACGAGTTTCAACAAAAAAAAATGTGTCTGAGTTTTTTGACAAACTAAAGAAATGCCAAGAAAAATACAAGTTCTCGGCGAGTAATATATATAATGTCGACGAAACTGGCAACAGTACGGTTCACGTTCCACCTCGTATTGTTGCAGCTAAGGGAGTGAAACAAGTAGGCTCTATGACGTCAAGCGAACGTGGAATCAATATTACCATGATAGCTGGTATCAGTGCTATAGGGAACCACGTGCCCCCAATGCTTATTTTTCCGAGAATGTATTTCAAGGAGCACATGTTGAACGGAGCGCCTCCAGGTACCATCGGAGCTGCAAATCCTTCAGGGTGGTCTAACGACGAAAAATTCTTTCTTTTTATGAAGCATTTCATCGCCCATGTAAAACCATCACATCATAGTCCCATTCTTCTGTTGTATGATAACCATGAGAGTCGCATTTCACTTGCTGTGGTTGAGTTGGCCAAGGCGAATGGAGTTGTATTGCTCACATTTCCACCGCACACTTCCCACAAATTACAGCCCTTGGATAGGACTGTGTTTGGTGCTTATAAGACCTTTTACAATCAAGCAGCTATGAATGGATGCTCCAAAATCCAGGAAAACCAATTAGTCTTTACCAAGTTGCCGAAATCATTGGAAAAGCATATCCAAAAGCATTTACTCAGCAAAACATCATTAAGGGGTTTGTGGTTACGGGGATTTGTCCCTTAAATTCAGAAATTTTTGGCGATGACGAATTTTTAAGCGGTTTTGTCACAGACCGAGCAGATCCAACTGCGATTACAACAGAAGCAGCTGAGGTTATAACAGAACCAATTGATAATCTTGACAGACCTGGACCATCGCAGCAAAACATAATGACCCTAGAAATGATAAGACCCTATCCAAAGGCTGCACCTAGGAAGACAAAAGGAGGCAGAAAAAAAGGCAAAACCAGGATATTAACGGAAACTCCCGAAAAAAATGAGATCGAGGCGGAATTTTTGGAGAGGCAAGCAAAAAAGTCTAAGCCTAAAGTTCGAAAAGTGACAAAACAAGTGTTTGATGAAAGCTCAGACGATGATGTAGAAATACCTGTGCAGAACTCTAGTGACGACGACGATTATTTGGAAAAAGTAGTTGAAGATGAAAATGCCGAGAGAGATGAAGAAATAACTATGGAAAATGAAATGATATTGGAAGGAGATTTCGTTTTAGTAGAACTGAAGGAAAAAAAGTCTGTGCAACACTGCATAGCGGAAATCAAAAAGATTTTAGAAGACGGTTTTGATGTTATTTACCTAAAAAAAATCATGAACAGTAATAAATTTGTGAAGACTGAGCAGTTGTGAAGACTGAGCAAGACTGAGCATAACTGAATCAGATATTTTGAGAAAATTGCCAAAACCATCAGTCGTGGGTGGATCCGAACGCCTAAATGAACAGTTGTCTTTACAAATAGACTTTATGTCTTTCAACATGTACTAGATAATAAAGATTTTGTATATATTGGGTAGGTATCTTTTTTCTCGTCTTTCGCCTCATGACCCACATTTGTTGGTCTTGTCCCGAGGAACATGCAGGGATGTCCTAAGGTACTTGGGACACATTGCAATATATTTTGTTATTGAAATATCATAATTATTTTACTGCATATGATTCCCAATAGCTTTTCTCTGAATAGCAGACAAACCACTTAATACGTGGGACATGTTTAAATGAATTTATATTTGAAAACGTATATACAGAAAATTAAAAATCGTCCCAAGGTACAACACTCTCCCCTACGGGAAGAGATATTTTTAGATTAGTTATGAGCCAGAAACGATTTGCTGTGCTGTTATCTTGTCTTCGATTTGACAATCCAGAGGATAGAGGTTTGCGGAAAGTAAGTGATCCTGCTGCGGCAATTAGCGAGCTGTTTAATAAGTACATATATAAAAAATTCTCAGGCAACGTTCACAATAGGTGAATACGCTTGCGTTTAAAGTCTATATGTCAGCAAAACCAGTTAAATATGGTATCAAAATCATGATGCTCACAGATTCCCGTAGCAGATATGTACATAATGGATACATATATTGTGGTAAAGATTCTGATGGTTTAACTTTGTCACAAGAAGAAAGGAAACTCAGTAAACCCACGCAAAGTGTGCTAACGTTAGCTAAGCCTTTGAAAGGTACAAACCGAAATATTACAGCTGACAATTGGTTTAGCTCAATTCAATTAGTGGGTGAATTAAAAGCTTGAAATTTAACGTATACAGGCACATTACGAAAGAACAAAAGAGAAATTCCATCCCAATTTTTACCCAACAACACAAGACAAGTAAAATCTTCTTTGTATGGTTTTACAAGAGATATGACTCTTCTATCATACGTTCCGAAGAAACGCAAAGTGGTACTACTTATTTCATCGATGCATCATTGTAAGTCAAATAACAATGATGATAAACCCGAAATGATTCTTCATTACAACAATACAAAGGGAGGAGTTGACTCTCTTGATGAAAAGTGCGCCGTATATAGTTCAAGCAGAAGAACTAGACGCTGGCCGATGGTAATATTTTTCCAGATATTGGATATGAGTACAGTCAACTCTTTTATCATGGACAACATGTACAAGAATAATTGTCAATTACAACGCTTTACATTTATGAAAGATTTGGCAAGCAAATTAGTGAAACCCCATATGGAAAGAAGAGTCGACAACGTAAAAATTTCATTAGAGATTCGTAACGGTATCAGAAAAATATTAAACATCGAGCCAGAACCAACACCTGCAGAAACACTAGAAAAAAGAACGTACTGTTTCTTGTGTGCAAAAGAGAAAGACCAAATATCTTTGTCGAAAGTGCCACCGTCCCGTTTGTTTGCAATGCTCTAATATAGTGTGTAGCGAATGCTGTGCCAGAAATGACTGACTTGAACACTTGACATTTTTTTTTGTCTATGAATTAACTTACATTGCTTTCAATTTCTATTTTTTCCATAATTTTTACTATTTAAGAACATTTTCTGTTTGACATGTCAAGCTTCTAAAATGACAAATTTAATTGTTTGAAGGATACCGTTGTTTTCCGAAGTTAGATTTACAATTTACTGATACAAGTACAATAACTTTTTTATTTGATAACTTTATTCAAATGTTTCGATGTTTATATGTTAACATTATAACTAAATATAACTACAGTTTATTCATTTGTGCTTTTTATTTAACGAAAATAATGAAAAATTAGCAAGGAGTCTCTCAGACCCACGTCACCACTAGTGTAATTTTATTCTACGTCACCAGTACGGGTTAATACTATCAATAGTCAAAATGAAAATATGTATTTCAAATACAAGAAGTTAATTCCAAGTTTGCATTTTGCACCCATAACAACTTGCGATTTAAAGAAAACGTTTTCAAGTTAGAACTAAATTAGAAAGATATGTGATAACAGAAATAAATCTTATTATAGTTATATTAAACTCGAATTCATGAAGAATAAAGATGAATATTACAGACCACTGTAGAAGCATACAGTCAAATATAGAGTTACTGATTTCACGAACAAAAATCGATTTGTCAACCAGTGACTAAAGAAAACGGTGTTAGTTCTCCTTAAGTTTAAGCTTCAACCTTTTTGTTAGATGCTTTGTATTGAAGGCAACGATTACCTGGAATAAGTTATCTTTGACTCTGGGACCTAACTTCCTTTAAAACAATTTACAAGGGATACGCTACCTGCCGTAAATACTTTTGGTAATGTATTGTAATTCTGAGTTCTAACTGACATAGATTGTATAATACCCTTTTTTTCGATTCTGTTAATGCTAGTGTACGACCCGAATATATCTCTAAGTTAAACTCAGTCTCATCTATATTAAATATCGGAATTTTGTCAACCAAGTCAATGTTCAGTGAAACAATTGTAGTAAATTAGAAATAAGTATTTGAAACTTTAAAATCAGCAACTCCAGGTGATAATGCAAATAAATGTGACATGCCTGCCAAAGTTTGTACAACGGGTTGGTCCTTTCTTGAAAACCATAGTAATATCAATACGGCTGTTCAGAATTTTTATAGCAAAATGTATTCTATCTTGCACTGCTCTGTTCCTAAATTCCGTTTATACCATAAACATAATTATCCTCCTTGGTTCTCTCTTGTTATTAAAAAAAAATTAAAGTTAAAATCTTATTACCATAAAAAATTGAAATCTACTCAATCCAATTATTATAAACATGAATTCCAAAGAATATGAAGACTGGTCAAAGCTGACATTAATTTAGATTTTGAGTCATATATTCCCAGAACTGAATTTCGCCTTATCACTGATATACAGTCCTTCTGGCACTTTGTTCGTTCCAAGCAAGGTGTTACTAGAATTGCCGACAGACTTCATAATTCTATTAATGAGTACAATGATCCAGCTTGTATTGTCAATGTTTTTGCCACAACCTTTTCTAATATTTTCTTGCCAAAATTTGCAGATTTTGCACCCCCTGATTTAACATCTAACTTACCACCTCTATGTTTACTATCTGTTGGCTGAGATTATACATACTATTAAGAGGCTAAAAAAACATGTTGACTACTGGTGATGATGGTTTTTGGTGAAGAATTGCGCCTATATTTTTGCCTATGCCTTATGCAAGATTTTCAACTTAGCTATTCAAACATCTGTGTTTCCGGACTCTTGGAAAATTGCCAGAATCTCACCAATTTTTAAGAAGGGTAATTGTTCCGACATTCGGAATTATAGACCTGTTGTCGTTATCTCTGCTTTTGGAAAAGTTTTTGAAATTTTGATTTATAAACATTTATCTTATAGCACCAGACCACATCTTTCTAATGCACAACATGGGTTCATGTCGCGAAGGTCTACTACAACTAATTTAGCACTAATATCTCTGGAAATAGCTCAGACTGTTGATGATGGTGCCCAGCTGGACATTATTTACCCGGTGATCAGTTAAATCAAATGCACGGAGAAGTCCGTACTTTTCCCGTGCATTTGATTTAATTGATCACCGCATTTTATTGGAAAAGTTAAGCTCCTTTGGCATTGGTGGATCGTTCCTTAGATTATTTCAATCTTATCTCTCAAACAGAATGAATTATGTTTATTACATTGGGTTCAGGTCTAAACTCTTCTGTTCCACTTCAGGAGTACCGCAGGGGCAAACCTTGGCCCACTCTTATTTAATATCTTCATCGAAGACCTTATCAAATCTATCAACTGTTCGGTATTGGCATATGCTGATGATATTAAGATTTATCACACGATTGACTCTTTGGTGGATATTAACTTGCAAACAAATGCTCACAAAATCTTGCGTAATAACTTAAGATTGAACACAGAAGTGTTTCCTGGTGTCTTATTTTAGAAAGATTACTAGAATTGAGTCGCGCTACCCTATTAATAATGTTGAAATTTTTCGTCAGTCTTTGATTAAGGATTTGGGTGTTACATATGATGAAAAATTTACATTTTCAGATCATGTCTTTAATGTCACAGCTGCTGCTTCTAGATCCCTTGGATTTATTGTTCGCACATGCAAATATTTTAATAATATCCATACCATTAAGATTCTTTTCTTTGCTCACGTTATTTCAAAGCTCAAATATGCATCCATAGCTTGGTATCTTTCTACGGTGCTCAGATTAATCTACTAGAGGGAATCCAGCGTAAATTTTGTGTGTTCGTTAAGTGTGATGGACGCTATCTAGTGCGTGGAATTAATTACGACGAGTTACTTGAACAACATAGTGTCGTTTCACTCTCAGAAAGGAGAAAGACCACTCACCACCAATTTATGCGGAATATCGTTACTGGTAAGGTAGACTTACCTGACTTGGTGTCCAAAGTTTATTTTCTTGTGCCACGTTTGAAATCAAGATCAACGCAATTACTTCATATTTCTATAGCAAGGACGAACACATTGTTAAAGGCGCCTATGGTACGTTCGGCACAGAATTTTAATATGCTGGAAATGCATTTGCCGTGATTGTTATACGTTTTTCTCATTTTTTTTTTAGGATACGTATTTAGTGTAATTATGTGTGTATCTATGTTTTCGTCACACCTACTGCGTAAGTAAACAATTATGACAACTTTTTTTGAAACGTAAGTGATACTTTACATACCGTATTGACAGTTGCTATGGTAGCGGGCTGTAATATTTATTACGACCCTAGGGAAATAATAGCAATATTAGAAAATTTATGAAAAATTTATTTCAAACATGATTAATTAACATAACTAGGAAAAATAGAATCTTGTACAAAAACTTATGATTTTGTAATATTAAATTAGAATATTTAGAATTAGAACAATTAGCTATCTGAACAATAGAGTCTTCTTTCTTACAAGGCAAGTTTATATTTTCAATAATGTCAACATTATTAATGGTTGGATTCCTAATGGAATCATCAACTTTCTTCTCATTTTTCTGTATCACAGTTGAGCAAACAGCCTCTGTAATATTTTGTTTATATAAAATTCGGTCAGCTGTCTGTACTTTATTTATCATTGAATCGGAAACATAGCTTTCTGCCACGGTAGAAGATTTCCATCCGCCGTGTCTTTTCAGACCAAGAACATCAATTCCTGAATCGGCTAATAATGTTGCCGAGGTCCTTCGAAAGGAATGTCCGGTGTAGGTAGTGGAGTTCTCCAACGACAAGTATTTTGTTATTTGGCTAGGAATTTTTGCGAGAGTGTTTTTTCCTACAGGCTGATTTCGACATTTACCAAAACTGTACTTTAAGAAAAATCTATCATTGGTAATATTTTCTAATCTCAGACCAATGTATTTTTTAATAATTAGCATAAAATTAATTGGATATTCTTCCTTCGCAATAATTGTAAAAGAACGTTTTAATCCATTTTTAGTATCCGGTATTTTAATTATTATTACATCATTTTTATTTTCCACATCTTGAATTTTCATATTAACTAGTTCATCTTTCCTACAAGCCTCAGCAATTCCCATAATCATAACAACCTGCAAAAAATTAGTATAGAATGAACACGAATTAAAAAGAATCATTCTGTAAACTTACCCTCATCAACAAATATGTATCGTCGGAAGCTTCAATAAGAAATTTATTCATTTCCTCTCTTGTAAAGATACTAGACTTTTTAGTTTTAAAACAATCATTTTTACGCTTCAAAAATCCTTTCAATTTAGGATATTTTGAAATATCTTCATTTTCGTTAATAAATATGGTAGTTTTTAACATGGAGTATTCACACCATAAACTGTTTGGTGATTTTAACTTCATAGATCTATCACGAAAATATGCCAGCATTACACTTTCTGAAATACTCTCCACATACCTCTGGTGACACCAATCTTTGAACATTTTATAGGTTTCATTGTATCTGTTTTTAGATTTCTCCGGCAAAATCTCAGTACAAGCTATAATAGCATCCATCTCTATTTGATTCATGTTTATAAATTTTATTTAGAAAGAAAAACTTTTGAAAATCTATTGCATATACTTTGACATTTATCAAAAATATAAATTTATATCGACACAAACATGGTTACCATAGATACGACAAATATTACTGACTTGATGTTACTAATGTGTATACATATAGTAAAAGTAAAGCGGAAAATCATTCAAATTCGTCTATTAAAAAAAACGTAGGTATGACGAAAAATCTCATATGCACCACGGTTCGTACAGTACACTTTCATGGTCTCGAATACATGCAAACCTCGACCCTACGGGTCTCGGTTTGCAATCGTATTCTCGACCATAAAACTGTACTTACGAACCTAGGTACATAAATAACTATTGTTTCGTCTTATAAACGACATTAATTTGTATTATATATTATATATAAGTATTATTCATTTTGTATATATTAAGTATAAGGAATCGTAGAATATAGTATTTGAACCTAAGGGTCAGGTACAAAATTGAAACCCTTGTGTAACTATATTTTATTATCGTATTAAAATGCAAACGTTTCCCTGAATTTAAGATGCGGCATCGTTCATATTTATCAACCTCTCTATTCAATTCGGTACTTATTTTATTGCTGGTCTCTTTAGACATTTTTCAGTTTACCTTGTTTTATGAGTGAACGTGCCATGTACACAGTTTTGAACTTTCAAATGCTTTATCAAACGCACGTTCACTAAATTTTGTACCATAAAACATCAGAAAGAAGAATGCAAACATCATAAACTGGGAATTTTAGCTATAGTTAATATAGAATTAAAAACCATCTATAATGTTTGCTATTTTAGAAGGCACAGTTTACAAACAAGGCAGTTCTTGGGAATTTTGCCGACCTTTGTTCGTCATCTGGCCGCATTCCGATGCGGCCTATTTTGTTAATTGTTCCAGAGTTTACTGAAGTTAGGGGTAAATTTTGCTTACAATTCTTAAACAGTCTCAACAGATCAACGTGCGCGAAAACAGTCATAAGAGCAATGCTCAAGACAACAGTCTAAATTTAATATTAAGAGACACCAGTCTCATGTTTTATCAACAAGACAACAGTCTTGCTTTATCAACAAATCAACAATTCTTATGTATCAAATAATGTAATTTTGTAAATAAAGGTGTTATATTGGAGTGCCACGTTTATTAAGAACTGTCACCGACGAGTAAATAATTAGTGCATATACGGCCTTACAACCCGTGCGCGGTGAAACACAGGAGCATCAAGTCCATGTAACAGTTACTGTTGCCCCATCAATGTTTATATATTATATGTACTTGCTCATATGTATTAACTATTATACTTCTTTTTTGCCCAGTTCTGGATAATATTTGTTGGGCATTTAATAAATTATTTATTTATTATTTATTCAAAGTGTAAACGTCAACATCAGATGTTATTCAAGTTGTTACATTCACCATCATATATTAATCTATTTTTTTTAAAAAAACAACAAATGTCGATTCTGAAAAGAACCTTGTTGATTCTAATAGCATAAAAAAAGAAAAAAAGGTATGGCATAATAATAATAACAGAAACAATATAGCCAATCAGAGCTAATGCTCAAAGTGGCCGCCATTCATTTGCAAGCATTTCCCGCCGCAAAAGACTCAATTTCTCGAAATTCTCGATGGCGCACCAGCACACTTCAGGCGTCATTGTGTTAACACGAAAAAGAAGAGGAATATCTTCAAGCAAATTGTGAAGTTCTGCGCTCAAAAAATCATTTAATCAATGAATTTCCACCTAAAAAGGCAAGAATAGTTAATTTTTAAGTAAAATTTACGATACAATTTTTATTTTTTTTTATATAAACCTTTAAGAAACATTTTCTTCTCCTTGTTCAGTATTATTCATATGTTAGGTTATGTACGTTTTCGTTGTTTTTTTCTAAACATTATATATGTACTTACTTGTTTTGGAAATATATGCAAAGTATGTAAGTATTAGAGACCGGACACATCGGGTTGAAATGACGTCGTCATTACGATGGACGATATAAATAGCCTACAACATCTGTAAGTACATCACGCAGTTATTGAATGCACTATTAAGCTGGCTAGCACGAACATCTGTTTTCATTGAGAATGGCGACGTTTTTTGTTGGATATTTACAGTTAAATTTCTGTTTTCATGGGCGTAGATAGAAGCGTGTGGAGTTTTAATAATTTAGTCTATTTAGGTTATATTTCGTAAGATAAATAAAGTGCTGTGAGTTTCTTGCTTTCATAGTTTTAGTTGTTAATTACATCGTAATTTTTGTGATAGATCCTGTTAAATATCGTTTGATTGAATCTACTCTCCTAATTATTTCGACGTAAGTGTACATTGAATTTCGTTCAGTTTCAATAACTTACGCATACATTTTTAGTTTTTGTTTATTTAGATCTAGAGCATTGTTTAAGTTACTTTTTCAGATATGATATGGAAGAACATCGAGAACGGCATCGTAAAACAATAGCAATCCAACTTTAAAAATATTTCTTCAAAAATATACTGGTCGAAATGTTCATGATGAATTCATCTTACGCAAATATTATGTTTCTAAGTGCTACACGAAAGCAGTAGAACGCATTAGAAGCCATCTTTCAAATGCCGATGAAACTGTCGATATATTAGGACGCTGTGTGGTAAATGTTGTAGCTGGTGTACTACATCCAACTATTCCATATAACGCGTATGTAATAGTAATAAAAGTTATAAATACAGTTGATGCGGACACAGTTGCTAAAACCATTAACGAGAATATTCAAAATATACTTCATTCGGACGGCAGGTACAAGAAAAAGTACTTTTATTTGTAAGTGACAGTGCTGCATATATGTTAAAAACAGGCAGACTATTAAAGGAAACATATCTTAATATGCTGCATATTACTTGTGTAGCACATGCTCTCCACAGAATCTGTGAATATATCAGAGACACCTTTCCAGAAGTTGATAGACTTGTATCCGCTTTTAAAAAAGTTTTCAGAAAAGCACCATTACAGGGAAAAACTGCCATCTTTGTCACTGCCTCCCTCTCCAGTAATAACTAGATTGGGGGCAACGATGCCCGGAGTATTTCTGAGTGCAAGGAACTAACACAAATTCCACATTTAAAAAATCAGTTGTACTTTTTTCAGGAACACTTTGGAAATTTGCCAAAACTAATCACTTATTTTAAAAATCAAAATCTCAAATTAAATGATGGTTTAACGACATTAGATGTGGCTATTAATAATTTCAAAAGTATTCCAAGTGACTTCGGATGTGGCCTCCGGCAATGTTTAATAGAAATCCAGATTTAATAACATTGCGGTAATTGTGTATGGGGACAATGTAACAACATCTAACTGCAAAATACGCGGAAATAAAAGAATATTTCCAGTATGCCCTTATAACCAGTCACGATGTAGAAAGTACGTTTTCTATTTACAAGGATGTATTTCATTCAAAGAGAACAAATTTTACAGAAGAGGACCTTGAGAAAGTATTGCTAGTAATATTAATACTCCTTTACTCAACTTGAACTACAAAATGAACAAATAAAAATGTATTTCGTATTTTGAAGCCGTATATATACCTGTTTTATTATTATAAGTATAACTATATAAATAAAATTAAAAACTATAAAAATACAAATGTCAATAGTACGTTCATGGGCGATGAGTCATCAACCTCTCCTGTCCGGTCTCTAGTAATTATGTATTTGTGTTATTGTGAAAAATATTAGATTTAGAAAAAAATAAATTTAGCATTTCAGGGGGCGGCAATTTTTGCCTGGCACCCTGGCGCCAACATACCTTGGTGCGGCCCTGTCCAGATATACCAATTAGCATCCTTATCTGCCGAAAATTGATTCATCAATAAACAAAATTAGGATTGTTTTCTTAAAAGCCAGGTACATAATTTTTTCTAAGTGTATCCGGCAAAACTCCAAATTATTGTCCTACATTTTTAACCGTAAATGAATTAATGATTAATTTGCGCATTTTGTTATTTTTTTGGTTATTATTCCTTCTCTGACGATTATTGTTATTATTTCCCATGGTAATAATGAAAATATCTGCGCACATGAAACTAAATTGACAAATAAAGAAAATCATTTCACAAAAACGGAATTTATTTGATAAAGCAAGCCTACTACTATAAAATAATTGAAAAGTCATTTGACAAATAGCGAAAAGCAATTGACAAATGTTGAAAAGCAAAAGAAAGTAACTGTATAATTATCCCCAATCTAAAAAAAATCACTGTGATGAAATTTTAATACAGGCGATGAAATTAAAGCAGCCTTAATACAGCACTTTTATGTTAAATCTATAAATTGTGCTTTATTAAACGATATAAGTAAATGCATAGAAGTCAAAGGAGGTATATTAGAAAGTAACAAATTTAGTACGTAGCCTACGCAGTGCATATAGTTGGCATAGGTTAACTTATGTTGCAGCATTTGTTATTTTCTATAAATTCTAGTACGCAAGGCGATAGTGAAACGTCAAGTGTTAGCATTCAACCTTGAACCTATCACCAGGTGTTTTTTTTCTTTTCTTTCTTTATTCAAATCAATTACTCTAGAATATAAATCGTAAATTACTATTATTCGGAAAAAAACATTATTACTATTGAAAGTGATTACGTTTTCTATTGTTTATAGGATTTCATTTTAATTTTCAGGCTGTTAAGTATTCTTTGTGAATATATGTAGATAAATCAAAAATGTAATTAAAATAATAAATACTAAAACATTTTCATTCGACAATACATAATGAGATATACGTCATATGTTCTCGACCTGACAGGTTTATACATGTCCAAACGTGTCTAAAGTATATTGTACGAGGGGAATTTTTATGTTATCTACCTAACTATAGTCTATTTTTAAACTAACAGGAGTAAATGGAAAAGCCACATTTACACTGTAAAAGTTACCAAATCAATGACATTCTGAATGTTTTTTTAAATTTTCGTATTTGATTAGTTTTTCTTTATTCATTGAGCTCAAAGGCAACATTTAATTTAACGTTATTTCCCGCTTAATTTTGAATATAAACTCTACATCAATAAAGTCACAACGTAATTAAACATTTATTAAAAATTATTTACATTAAACACAAAAATAACATAAATAAAGGATTTAAAGAAATCAAAGGCTCCGTTAACTACTTGTTACTTGCAAAAATTAAACAAAATAATCTATTCTAAATCTGAACTGTCTGAGAAAGTATCACTGTCACTATCAGCACCAATAGAAATAATAAACGGTTCGATTAGATCATCTACGATGCCATCAAGTGTGGCCATTTTTATTTCTTCCTTAATTATATGCTCAACACAACTTTTCCAATTAACATTTTGAACATTTTCGATAGCTTGCAATAACAGCCCCCTCACTTCTGTCAATTTAAATGTGATGTTCTTCGATGCTACTTCATTCTTTATTTTTGCCCATATCAACTCTATTGGATTGAGTTCACAATGGTACGGTGGCAACCTTAATAGAACTTTATTATTACGTTTTGCCATTTCATCAATCACATACAAATTATATTGTTCTTTATTTATTTTGATTAAATTCAGAAGTTCAGCTCGTACCATCTCTTCTCTGAATTCAATCTGCTTATTTCGCAACCACTCTTGCATATCTTTTTTCTTTGATCCTGCTGTAGGAATTTTCTCCATTCTACGGCTGTGGTAAGACGCGTTGTCCATGACGATAACAGCGTTGTCAGGTAATTTTGATAACACATTATTAAACCATGTCTCAAAAACGGCTGCATTCATTTCTTCATGATAATCTCCTGTTTTCTTACCTTCGAAAAGCAATAACCCTCCATCAACAAAGCCATGTTCGGATCCAATATGTAACACAATAAGCCTCCTCCCTTTTCCTGACGGGGTTTTTAGTCCTGTAGATAGCCCTTCGATGAATGTTTGACGCCGATCTCTTATACTGTTATCTATCCATACTTTTTCTTTTGTATGACCTTCATTAACCCACGTCTCATCTAAATAATAAATTGGTCTACCTTCTCTCCTAAATTCCTTCATTTTAAGTAAGTATTTCTTTTCATGTACTTGAAGTTAATTTGCTTCATAAATTTGTACAATGACGAACGGGACATTTGTGGTAAATCTGGACGTTTCTTTATTTCCATCAAAATTTTGTCCAACGTAGGTAATTCGTTTTTATAAAAGAAAGCATGCACTATTTGCCGCACAGACTGTTTAACTACTTCATCGTATGCAGCAACATTACCAGGTCGTCCTCCATAGTGTTTAGATGCAGTAACTGTACCAGTCTCATTATACTCTTTTATGGTGCGATATACTGTCGATTGTGCAACGCCTAAAAGCAGAACATTATCAAATTGGTTACATTATTCAATCCATGAAAACTTACCCACGGTGTTACTAATTTTAGAAACAATAACAGTTATTTTAAGATTCGGTTCATCAGTTCGCAGCTGTTTATACATATTTAAAACACATTGCTTTTCAGCAACAGATAAATGCCCTATATCTAAACGTTTGCGTTTTTTCGGAGGTGAAAATGATGCTGAACTTGTTGCAACAGTATCCATATTTATATGAATATTGAATAATTATCGATAACTACAGAAGGGTATCTTAAAGGTTTCGCAAATTCTAAAAAGAACGGATTTATTTACGTTAATACAACTATACAACTGAATAGAACAACGGGAACACAACAGAAAACGAAATTTGACAAGCGTTTGACATCGATAGGTCAACACGCAATTTTTGCATAACGTAATCCTACCTCTGAAGCAACCAATCACGCATAGTAATTTGGGCGCGATTAATTTAAAACGCTCCTCTTAGTTTAAAAATAGACTATAGGAAAGAAATATGTTACCGGGACAATTTTTTAACGTCAAGTTTCTATGACATTTTATAGTGTCATCTCCAAGTTTGTTCGAATCGCTTAACATGTCACTTGTCACTTTTACATTCGCTTAAAGAAGAGAAAATTAATTATTTGACTTGAGCACAGAAGCGTCTTAAAATTTTTATCAAAATAAGACAGTAACCCGAAGAATACTCATAAGAGAATGGTGTCAGCGTACGGAGAAAAAACTCCGTCCTATTTCCGTAAAATTTTGGTATAAGCAGTTCAAATGGGGCGGAGAATCCATTCATGATGACCCAAAGTGTGGAAGCCCTCTGGAAGAACCAACTGAAGAAATATACACTAGGCAACAAATTAAATACTTTTTTTTTTCACTGGGTTTACAGTATGTAATTATGATTCGTCACCTTAAAGCCAATTGCATCCAGTATCAATTTTATTTTTTCATGTAAACCCGATGATTTGTGATTGCCGAGGAAATTTTTAGTGACGCCGAAAAAAGCCAACCATGCATTTTTTTCCACGGAACTTAAGCTAGATAAAAAAGCGGGATCATTGATTAATTTTCTTATGTCAGGTCCTATTACGGTCTCCAGGTCTTTGATATCATCCACTACTTGTTCCTCCCACCTAATTTAAGGTTTACCTCTTGTTCGTGCTCCATATGGCTTCCATCTTGTAATTCGTCTCAACGTTGACCCATCTTCTCTTTTGTTGACATGCTCATACCACCTTATTCTCATCGATTTAATAACTCTTACTATGTTTTCTCTCTCCAATAACTCCTCTATCTCGTGATTCATAAGGATTCTCTAACCACCATCTTCTTTCTTTGGTCCATAAATTCTTCTGATCATTTTTCTTTCAAATGTTCTTAGAGCTTCTCCATCTTTCTGTGTTAATCTCATTGTTTCTCCAGCATATGTCACTACTGGTCTAATGGCAGTTTTATATATTCTTATTTTTCTGTTAATGCTGATTTTCTTATTTTTCATATATTTCTTGTATCTATAATATGCTCTGTTCCCTGCTTGAATTCAATGTTTCACCTCGTCTGTTTTCTGATTCTTACTACTTATCATGGATCCTAGGTACTTAAATATATCCACTTTCTCAATATTGTAGTTTCCCATTGCTACTTCTTTGCTTTCCTCAATATTTTCTTGTCTTGCGATTCTCATATATTTTGTTTTCACTTGATTTAATCTCAAGCCCTCTCTTCTTTGCTTCCGAGTCGAGTCTCAACAAGGCTTCTCTTAGACTATTTGGATCTATTGCTATTAATATATATCATCTGCATACGCTATGATTTGCATTGATTTTTCAATAATCGTCCCTTTAAAACCACAATCTCTTATAATTCCTTCTACAGCAATATTGAATATTGACGCAGATAATCCATTTCCCTGCCGTACCCCCGAATTAAATTCAAATTCTTTTGATATATCGTCCCGCAGCAAAACTGCTACTCGGGATCGTTTCATCGTCATTTTCATTAGTTTTATCAACTTTCTAGGTATTCCTAAATTTTCGGCATCTTTGAAAATCGCACCACGTCTAAGGCTGTCAAATGCTTGGTTAAAATCAATGAATAATATTAGAAGTTCGATGTTTTGTTCATAGCATTTCTCTATAATTTGGTTTAATATATATATATAGAAGAAGAGTGGATATTTGTTTAAATAACAATGGACTCATTTCGAACAAGAACTTTGAAATGCATGATGGTTACTTGTGCTTTGTTACATGCTTCTTGTTCTTGCTAAAAACTAATGTTTGGTATAAAATGTTCTAATAAGCTATTAATTATGTAGTGAACAGTACCATATCTTTCTATAATTTGATGTATGAAAGAAACAGTAGATACAGATTGTTGCAATTATGTTTGTATCAATTTCATCCAAATTTGAACAATTTCTATGTATATGCTGCCCTGTATTTACATATTGTAACAAAATAAAATAGAATAAATCCTTAATTTATTTATACCTTTCATGAAAAGCAAATTTATCCCATGAGGATTCACATATCTCCATCATTTATAGTGAAACATCATTTGGTAGTATGGTAAAGTAAAATGTAAAATAGTGTAACCTATAATTCTAAATTGAGTTGTGCTTGATCACATATTTATGACAAAAATTACAAAATACAAAAACATTCTACGCCTATGCATAACCGCGCGTCAAAATGGAAGTAAATATTGACACGTGATTAGCGGAAAGTGGTGTAGCATCAGGACAACCATTTTTGCTCTCTCTGTAAACCATTAATTTTACTATCATTTCTAACATAATTTCAACCATGTCCCGTTTCTGTTGTCCGTTAAATATAAAAGCCATTATTAAATAGCTAATAAATTGCAAAGATATTTTCCAACTTGTCAATTTGACTTAAATGACACTTCATCAATTCTCTAAGCTCAGACGTGACTTATATCTCTATCTCAGTAGTTCATGGCCTACCTAGAATACAAATTTTGTGGCTCGCTTGATATTTTTGATATCAGATTATGACAATTTTTGACAGACAACGTTCGACGTTTTGATTTAAAATTTAATACATATAAATCAATAGACTTAAGTTAGGACATACGATTTTTGTCCAAACTAAGCAACACCTGTTACTTTGTAAATTTATGTGACCATAACTGTACATATTTTATCGTAAATTCAAATGTATATTTTAGATTCTATAGAAAGATCAAGGTTGTATGGATAAGCCAAAATTTATCAAAACTAATTTTGGGTTATTTAAATGTCACCTCTAATAAATGTTTAATTTATTGTAGAATTGTATGACGTAATCAGACTAATCAGTAATCACTAATCTATCTGATAGAAACCATAGAGTAATTTTTATTGTTGCAACACGCAGCTATATCAAGGCCAATAGACTACACAAGTATAATAACAAGTAATGACGGTGTCTTGTTTCCATGCGCATAAAAAATAAGCATTTCCTGTTTATATCACATATTCACTTACATCAAAAATAGATTAAGAGGTATACTGTTTCAACAATACATTAGAAATAGCTATCATGCCTTAATTAATATTATAATTTCAAGGCTATAGCTAATATAGTGTAATTAAGTTTGTTTAAAATTATACTTTCAAATAATTAAAAATCTTGGAATAAATCTAATACATACAGACAGTAATTATTTTTTATTTTCATAAAAAAAAAGCTGTTAACCACATAAACCTTTTATCATTTAATATTCAGTTGTTATCTAAGGATATACAATATTAAGTTTCAGATATTAATAAGATTAAGCAAAAATATCGTCTTAATTGTCTAGAAAATTTTAAGTTTTGTAGTTTTAAAAACATTAACATACGATTGATTATTTTTATGTTACGAACTTGGTACTAATATTGGCTTTAGTACTATAATTATTTCGTCTTATTCAAAGTACTTTAAATAAAATGAAATTAAATAAAAGACATAATAAAAACTATATTGGGATGTCTTTGAAATAAAGAGAAACATATGATAAATGGAAATATGTATGTAATTATGTAGAATATAAATCCAACTACGACGCCAATCCCGAAATTAAAAACAGCCTGAAGATTGTATTACGTGACGTCTATGAATTCAAAATATTCAGACTGTGTATAAATAATAAATACCTTACACACGCATACTCTATAGCATATGTTTACATACGTAACAGCTGGATGAGATGAACTATTATTTTCGTTATTGTCGGTCAACTTTAAGATATCGTCTCTGATACTTTTTATAATCGCACACTGGCGTGACAATTTTTTTTAAATAATTTTGTCATTTTTTTTCTCGCTTATGAGACGGAATTTTGGGAAAATATTTTGGATTTATATTCTACAGTGTGTTTCACTTTTCATGGGGATACCTAAATAACTTTTTTATTTTGAAAGCAATCAACATAAAATTTTTATCAGTTGTGTAGGCCACGACAATGCACCGTTTCGTATGAATAGAGTTTTTATAAAGTCAATATCTAGCCAACTATAATTATATCAAATAAAAAGTAGTATTTCAAGTAAAGTCATGCTAGCGATTAAGATAGAGCAAAAAAGTATTAGGATAAACTTTTACAAATCACTAAAGAACTCCTAATACCAAATTTCGCTGAAAATTTTTCAGTTTTAAATTCTTCTACATTTTTAAGCTATCCGTAAATAATAGTTTGTTATTGCAATAATAAGAGTGCCATGAAGTTAGAAACTAATTTGTCAGTTCAAACGTCAATTCACTAAACAGTTTACTTCAGTTGTAACTATTGAACTTTGCTGAGAAATGGCCGATAGACATTTAAGTATTACTCAAAAAGTTGAAATTATTCGAATTGTTGGTAATAATGTACATTCTACCCGAGAGGCTGTGAGGATTATTACGATACGCTGCTAATATTACTGCATCGAAATGGTATTCTCGATTCTTCAATTCTCGTTGACGTGGTTTGGCAATATTTCCAGTAGTGTTGAAAATGTTATTCCAGTATGCAACATTTCGATGACGGATGGGTGCACGTTCAGAATGTCTCGCGTTAAACTCTCTAGCAGCCTCTCGGGTATAACATACATTACCACCAACAATTCAAATAATTTCTACTTTTTGAGCAATAGTTAAATGTCTATCGATAGTTACAACTGAAGTAAACTGTTCACTGAATTGACGTTTGAACTGACTAATTATTTTCTTGCTTCATGTCACTCTTATTAATGCAATAACAAAGTATTATCTACAGATAGCATAAAAATGTAGAAGAATTTAAAAATAAAATTTTTTCTGCGAAATTTACTATTAGGAATTCTGGAGTGATTTGAAAAAACTTTTTGTAATACTCTTTTACTCTATCTTAATCGCTAGCATGACTTTACTTGAAACACTACTTCTTATTTTAAGAATTTTAATTATAGTTGGCTAGATATTGACTTTATAAAAACACACTGTATATAATTACATCTTTCTATATTTCATACGTTGTCTTTTTATTTCAAGGACATCCTGTATAAGGTGATGGAAAGGTAGGATTTGAAGAGTGGCGATAATAAACATGTAGAGGGAAGGAGCAACCGAGAAGAAGGCTACAAAACTAACATCCTACTGGGTAGAGCAGAGAATAAAGAACATTCGAAAAGAGAACAGATAGTCTCTTCAAGTACTACCAGAATGTTCAACAAACCAGAAGCAACTCAAGAACCCAGAAAAACTGAAATAAGAAACAGAAAATTCCCAAAACGTTTACAAAATTTTATTCTCAAATGACTCAAAAAGATTATAGTTATCCTCAGCCTATTAGTTTCTTGACTCGATCAGCGTGTCGTCACAAAGACGAAACACATGGCAACATTACATTACTTTTTTCAAACAAAACAAAGACGCTAACCTTAGTTTGGAAGCGACATTTCAAAACAATTTTTTTATTAAGCAAGTTAGTATTTTCTGATTTCGTTTTTAGAGTGTATTTTTTCAATATCTAATGGCGAGTACTCACGTAGGTATTAAAAATGTCGATTTTAAATTTTTTTCGCTACTGTAATATAATGAAAAGGGGAGAAAATAGTTATGAATCAGGTAATATTTAAAAAATGAATTATGGGGATTCTACTCGAATTATTCAAGGCATTGTTAAAGCAAGTATGAAAAATATCTGCTATAATGAGATAAATTATATAATATTTGTATATGAGTTGTAGTGAAATATTCAGTGAAAAAGTCGAATATAAAGAAAGGTTATGTTACTTTGTTTTGTTTGGAAAAATCTACCCTGCGTTGTCATTTTCTTACATCAATACTTACATCAGTAAGATGTTTACGCTATTTCGCTTTCATATGGCGTACTAAATATAGTATTGTTGCCAAGTCTTTGTAGTTTCCGTATCTAAAAGGATTATAATCAAATATCAAAGAAGCTTTTGGTATGAAAAATGAGACAGTTTTTAGCGGTATTTTCACTAAAAAGTTTTTTTGATGCTCATATTCTTAAGAAATCTATAAATAATTATGGCTAACTATAAGAATATGCGACTTCGGTACCGAGGATACAATAAAAATGAAAATTATAATAACGTAGTGTTTACAAATTATTTTTGAAGAGGAACAAGTTTTGGGTAAGTTTTGTTATTTATTATTAATTGTTGTTGTATTTTATTAATTGGTAGTTTATTTTATTAATTGTTGTAGTAATAATTAATTTTAATATTTTGCATAAAAAATTATAATGACTTTCCCAAGTATGCACAAATATAAATGTAAAATTCCAGGTTGCGAAAATCGATATTATTCCAATACTTTTCCTGATTCGAGTTATCAAAATAAACATTTCTTCATTCTCCCTTCTGATGATGGTAGAAAACAGGTATGGTTGAACTCTATTAAAGGTTTTTCATCTAAATAATTTGGTATCTTCTCATTCCATCAGGTTCAATTGTGAGGAGGATAGTGGATATATCTTAACTAATCTGCAATCATTTATGTCTTCTATTGAGCTTAAAAGTGCTAAGATTAATACATTAAATACGAATGAATTAGAAGATTCTTCTCTAAATATTCCGATTATTGATGAGAATGATTTTAATTATTAAGCTGTCACCTATGTATGTGGATTCTTCCTACAAAAAGCTTAATTTACCCGATCGTGAGGTTTGTAAATCTTCTTTATTTTCTGTTAATGTAGAACCTCATCACCAAAGGCCGGATTATATGCAGTTTGCAAACATTTGCATAATATATGCATTTTATATATTAGTTGCATATTTTGTAGTAATTCAGCATTTTTGCATATTTTAAGTATCCGAGTTTTATTTATCTACTAAATCAAATTTATTATAGGAATTACTCAAAATATGTCGTGGATGTAACAAACAAACAAAAGTTAAACAGCCATCTTTAAATTAAAAATAGCATTTTATTAAGACTCTTACCGTTACTTTTCCGATAAGCGTCTCCAAGTATTTATGAATGCTCTTCCCATACATCCAGGGCGAGACAAAATTCCAGGAAAAGCTAATACCTTAAAACTTCTAAATAAATACAAAAATATATTTTTACCAGAAAATTAGGAGTATATGTGTTTCCTTGCTCTTCGGAGAAAATTATTCCCATATTCGAAAGTGTAAACTTGTAAGTTGTGAGTTGCGATATATAATAGCAAAAATGCTGAAAATAGCGACTGTGCCTGGATGGATTGCACCTTATTCAGAATTGTGTATGGATAGAGAAAACGTGTTTTTCGTAGCATGCTGCAAGATTGTGAGTAAAATTTTAAGTTTATTTCCTCTTATTAATTAATTAATTAAGTTTTTAATTATTCTTTTATCTTTTACTAACATTTATTTTATAAGAAGACAACCGATGATGTGATATTTCTTTTTGCAGATTATAAGTGAGAGAAAGTTCCAAGTCGACCAACATATGAAAACTACATCTCATGCTGTAAAACTAACAAAGATGAAATTGGCGAAGAAAGGTCAGCAAACATTACCGCAATGTTTGCCATCAACTTCCAAAAAATCGGAACAAGAACAATTTAATGAAGATTTGTGTCAAATGTTTGTGTCGGCAGATATCCACTACATATATTAAACAATTTAAATGACAACATAATTTGAAACATACTTGAGTGGGTAAAACCTCACTACATTTGTATAATACCAAAGTATTTTTAATAATATAAAAAAATATTATTAAAAATGGGGTGTGAAGAACACAATACAAGTTCATTTATGTATTTTTGAATGTATCTTCTCCAAAGACGTAGATACGTATTTCACATTTCTACATGATTCTCAATACGCCCCTGTTGGAGAAGACACATTCAAACAAGCATAACTACGTTACTATCTAGCCGAAATTATTCAGACAGAGCGTGAAGGAATATTCAGCGCTGTCTAGATAATAAAAGCCGAAGCAGACGTGTTTTCTATAGTCGGTAACCACCGTATCTATAAAAAACTGTATTCTCGTGTCTTCACTACTTTTTTTTATATTATTAAAAATACTTTGGTATTATACAAATGTAGTGAGGTTTTACCCACTCAAGTATGTTTCAAATTATGTTGTCATATACATATTCGGCTCACGCCGATAAGTAGTGAAGACACGAGAATACAGTTTTTTATAGATACGGTGGTTACCGACTATAGAAAACACGTCTGTTTCGGCTTTTATTATCTAGACAGCGCTGAATATTCCTTCACGCTCTGTCTGAATAATTTCGGCTAGATAGTAACGTAGTTATGTTTGTTTGAATGTGTCTTCTCCAACAGGGGCGTATTGAGAATCATGTAAAAATGTGAAATACGTATCTACGTCTTTGGAGAAGATACATTCAAAAATACATAAATGAACTTGTATTGTGTTCTTCACACCCCATAAATTATTGGTATTAAACAATTTAAATGTCAAGTTATTTTTGCAGAAGTAGATCAGCAAATATAATATTCCCGACGAGAGCGCGTTAAGAAAAAATTATATTCGCTGTATCTATGCAGAAACATTGAATAGCATTAAGAAGGTTGTTGCAAACAATTATCTTTATATATGCGTAGATGAAACTACTGATAGTGTGGGCCGATACATAGTTCATTTAATGATTGATATCCTTAACGTATCGGTATCTTATTTCATTTCATCCAAATAATTTAAAAAGGCAAATAATTTGACAATAACAAGGTTTATACAGCAAGAACTTGCAACTTTCTTCTTACCGGAATCGATTCCAACAGATAAAATTCTATTGTTTTTGACGGATGCTGCACCATACAAGGTGAAGGCAGCTTTCAACTTGAAAATCTTTTACTCAAATTTAATTCAGCGCACGGACTAAATCGTATTGCAGAAGAATTTAGAAACCATTTTCCCTTAGTAAATACTTTAATTAGTAGTGTTAAGAAAGTATTTTTAAAGGCCCCATTACGAGTTCAGTTTTACAAATAACATCTACCCGGTCTTCCGCTTCCTCTTCAACCAGTAATCACACGATACAGAACGTGGTTGGAGGCTGCTATTTTTCATGCAAATCATTATGAAGGAATAAAGACAATTATCTGTGATAAGACGCCCAAACGGTGTATTCGAGTAAAGAAATACCTCAACTGTTGACGTTTATTAAAGCCAATTACAGTTTTATTTCCACTTCTATATTGCAGTTGGAAAAACAATTTATCTCGCAATCGAGAGCGTTGAAATAATAAACAAATTTTAAAAATCATGTTTTGATATTATAGGAGTGTATGAAAAATTATTAAGTGTAATAGGAAAAAATGAGGGTTTTAAAAAGCTAAACGATACTGCTAAAATCTTGTGTGGTAATTCAGTAGAAAATAATGAGTTGACAATAGATGATATTCCTAATTTGAAATATGCTCCTACAACAAGCGTCGACGTAGAAGGAACCTTTTCAATACATATATAAATATATGTTTTCAGACAAGCCTCACAATTTTTCTGTTGAAAACTGAGAAATATATAATTGTAAATTGTTTTCATAGTTAATTAAGTTGGAAAATGTTCTAAATAAACTTGTAGTAAACATAATAGAATATTTTTTTCTACAGTATTTCATTTTCTAGCATTCCTCGTATTTTTTTACCTGCATATTTATCATAAGGAAGTGCATATTTAGACTAAAACATCTGCATATTTATCCGCATATTTTCAGTTTTTTTTGCATATAATCCGGCCTTTACTCATCACACATTTACAATGTTTATAGAATTTAGTGAATCAAATAATCTTCTTTATCCCACTCTTAGTTTGGTATTATATGTTAACACCATTTAGGATAAGATAATTGTGTCGTTAAAAATCTTTTGGCCATGTAAATTCTATTCACAAGAAAATGTTGGTAACTTTACATAAGGTTAGTTTTTCATCGTATACTTTGTTAAATCCGATCATCAAACTTTAGTTCAAGAGCAGTTGTTAAATATATCTATTAGTTTAATTATTAGGAAATTTCATGATGACATTTGTTGGTCTTCTAATGATAGATGTCTGAATCGAAACTCGAGGAAAATTAGGCAGCTGATGCATGTGTAGAAGATAAATTAAGTTCTTGGCACGTTGGCATGTTTAGGGTTTTCTGATCTTTTGTGCATATGAAGAATTGTCCTTATTTTATATTGCTGTTTATTATTGTTATGAGTATATAGTTTATTCTGTTTTATTGCAAGAATATTGCATTTTTTATATATTTGTTGAATTTTAAATATTTATTTTTCTTACATAGAGTTTTAATTTATTTTTTAACAAAATCAATTTTTATTTATATATACGTAAATTCGTGTCTGTGATTTCTATAACGAGCCATCGACAAAATTCATAATTGGAGTAGACTGTGAAATTGGGTTGATACTTTAACCACTTCCACATAATGACATTTATTATTTGACATTGAAACTATAAGTTTGTGTCAAATTTTTCAAAACTCTTATTAAGAAAATTGTTTGTATTTAGATGTAAATGGACAACATTTTCAACAACTTCTGTAGTTATATGTAAATTTTGATTATGATATTAAATAAATTATTTGTTTTCTTTTTTGTTGTAGTATCATTTCAATGCCATAACCTTTTTTTACAATGAAACCAAATGAAACTGTCAAGCATGAAGTAATGTGTGTCATTATGTGGAAGTGGTTAAAGTACCAAACCAATTTCACAGTCTACTCCAATTATGAATTTTTTCGATGGCTCGTTATAACAAGTGTTCATTTGAAAAGTCATTCTAGTAGCATGTGATTTACTGAAAACATTTTGAAGTATGTCGTAAATTAAAATTTACTACTTAACCTACGAAGTCGTATATTTTGACAGTTTCATACATACACATAAATAACAAATAATAGGTATTTATTGAAAACTATAACAAATGTTGAAAATGTTGTCCTTCAAGATCAATGCACTTTAAAATCCTCCGTTCAAAATTTCTGATGATATTCTACAACATTACTGGATTGATATTAATTTCCATGCATTTCTGTTCGATTCTCTGTAGCATATCATTCAAATTCAATATAGGTGTTCGAAATATGTTCTTTTTAGATAAGGCCACAAAAAGAAGTCGCAAGGTGTTAAATCGCATGAACGTGCAGGCCAGGCAATTTCAGTATTTCGACTAATTATACGCTCATCAAAAGATTCTCTTAAATTATCCAAAGATTCTGCAGTACAGTGACAAGGTGCTCCGTCTTGTTGGAAATATGCATTTTGAAGTTCATCATCATGCAACTGATTGACAAATGGTTGTAAAATTTCCGTACGGTACCTTTGAGCAGTTAACGTTCCCTGAAAAAATATTGGTCCAATGATTCGCCTTTGGCTTATCGCTGCCCAAACACCAATTTTCTCTGGATGTAGCGATTCTTCATTAATTACATGTGGATTTTCACTACTCCAAATTATTGTATTTTGTGAATTTAGGTATCCCGTTTTATAAAACCATGCTTCATCAGTAAAGATGACTTTTTGCGAAAGTTCTCCATTATTGTTCATATTTAAAAACCAATTACAAAACTGTAGTCTACGTGAGTAATCAATTTCTAACAATTCTTGTACTGCTGTGACACGGTACGGATAAAGTTGCATATCTTTTTTTAACAACTTGTGAGTTGTACCAACAGAAAGGTTTATTTGTTGACTCAAATGTCGAACAGATGTTTGTGGTTCATTTTCCATTATTTCTTCAACACGATTGACAACTTGAGGTGTACGTTTCTTAACTGCTCCGCTGCCTGATTTTCTTAAGAGACTACCAGTTTCAGAAAAAAGTTTTAAAGTTCTATCCAAAGTATTCTTAAATTGTATATAATCTATTACAAAGTGTGGAAACTCAACTTGAAATTCTATCATGCAATCTTGAACTGAATAAACCCATAAACCATCAATTTAATTACCACTTCGAAAATAAGCCTGGACTAAAAAAATTTTATGTTCTAAAGTGAAAGCCATTTTAAAACTGAGAAGCAATGTATTTAAACCGGAATCGACGCACGATTATTTTATGCACTAACTGATATTTGTGATTGACATTATCAAATGTCATTTGGATTTACGTTTACGGAACAACAAACACATACTAATATATTTGCGTCTTATTCAATCAAAATTTCAAAGTAACCTAGATTGACTTTTCAAATGAACACTTGTTATATATATATATATATATATATATATATATATATATATACCGCCTCATTCTGAGCAAACGCAACGATCCGAATGTATGAATATTTCTCCCGCTTCAAATACAAATCCCCTGAACGCGTTTAGCCAATCACAACTCAGTCTGTCTTATTCCGAGCAAACGCAACGATCCGAATGTGCAATCGATGTCATATGTCATACATACTTACATATTATGGAGCCGCGTAAGAAAAATTATCTGATTACCAAATTACTATTAAAGGACTATAAATTGTTTAGTCCTGTGTTATGGTAATGAGTAAATTGCAATACGTTATACTGATGATGGTTACACAAAGCGTAATGATATTATTAATAAGCGATCAAGAAAATTGCAAATAAGGCATCAAGAGATTTAATAAATTAAATTTTAATAATAAAGGTCACAAAAACTATTCATAGTATACTAAATAAATTTCAGAACTAATAAAACTATATTAAATTCTAGTAATGTAAAGAAAAATTTACTCTTACAAATAATAAAAATAATTGTTCATAATGAGAAATATAATAACGGAAATTCATCCGTTTAAACTCATCGCCGTAAAATAATTGATGATGTTTGGAATATTTATAATTACGAAAACCATTTAATTTTAGTATGCGGTTAACGGAAGAGCAGCATATACCTAAATCATTGGAAATATCGCTAAGTGTCAAATTTGAATTTAGTTCTATTGCAGCGCATACTAAAATGGACGTATCATTAGGAACTCTGCGATTTGGGAATAATGGTTTTAAATTTTGTACAGAACCAGTAATGTCTATTTTCTTTTTAAGTCTACAAATTGTAGCTTTGTTCGGGATGGGCCTGTCGGCATACCTTCCGGCAAATAAGTCACATACTCTTTCATAAAAATGATCAGCGTGATACCATTTCATCATTTCGGCTTTCTCTTCTAGTGTATAACGCGGCATGATCACTATTCAAACGCTTAAGAGACTCCGTATAGGGTGACAGTGGTGACACTAATTTGTGACATTAATTATCAAATGGTTGCGCGACAGACTGCTTTGTGATTGGCTAAAAGCGTTCAGGGGATTTTTATTCGGAGCGGGAGAAATATTCATACATTCGGATCGTTGCGTTTGCTCAGAATGAGGCGGTATATATATATATATATATATATATATATATATATATATATAGATATATCGCACTGATGAGATCAAAAAAGATCGAAACACGTATTTATAGCATATTTATAACAAAAAAAAAACATTATAGTACATTACGAATTCAGTACTACCATATCCACATCACGGTGCGCTAGCGTAAGGATCTAATTTTTAACGTGGAATGCGACACCCTTCTATCATATGCTCCTTGCTCAGTACTAAACTTCCCAATTGCATTAAAAAGAAAAGAGGATGTAGCATGAACACGTTAGGGCTACCACGAATAGTTAGGGAGCATACTCTATGAGGGTTGACAGATGGTAAGTGATGTACTTTATGAACATGTTTTAAGATGATTGTTATTAAAGTTAATTCTTAATTTACATCAAGTGTTTGTTTCATTACGTAGTACCCACGCACAGGAACGGCAAAAGAAACTTTATAATGTGTTCGGTTATATTTTTTTTTCTTCCATACGCAATTATACATACGTGCAATTTGCAGGTTATGTACCTTAATTTTTTAAATTACAACGATATTCTATAATTAGTATTTTGTAGACTGTTGGATAATAAGTAGATCTCACAAATGAAAATAAAGAACAACTTAGAACAAGAATAATAAGCAAAGTAAACGAACCAAAGCAGGTAAAAAAAGCGAATACGCAAGCCTTCTGAACTACAAAATAAGAGTTAGTGTTATTTTCAGTAAAGCATTCGATCACGTTAACCTTTGCTTATTACTACTGAAACTGAAAAAATACGGCATAATTAGGAATGTTCTGGCATGGTTAAGATCATACTTAGCCGACCGTGTTCAGAGTGTTGTTGTGGGTGGCATCAAGTCTCGAGATGTCCTTGTTACATCCGGTGTGCCTCAGGGGAGTCGTTTGGGTTCTATTTTATATTTTGCTATTAGATTTCGTCTTCATTTCTGTCGTTTTCTTTTATTTGCCGATGATATGAAACTTTTCTTACGCATTTGCTCTCAAAATGACTGCGCTACACTCCAATCGGATCTAGATGCCTTCGGCTCGTGGTCTATTAGAAACCTCATGCCTCTTAACACCGAAAAATGTAAAACTCGAAAGAAGAATGGACCTTCGGTAGCACAATACTTGTTGAATAATGCTCCTCATGAGAGAGTACGGCCGGTTGGGGATTTGTGAATTACTCTGGACTGTGAACTGAGGTACCACCTGCACATGGACGACATCTTATGTAGAGCGAATAAGATCTGTGGTTTTATCAAGCGCCAGCCACGGGATTTTAGAAATGTTATGGCTATTATAAAATTGTACTGTTCACCGGTGCGGCCAATCTTGGAATATTGTTGCATTATATGGAACCCACACACCGCTACATACCGTGAGCGTATTGGGAGAATTCAACGCAACATGGTCAATTACGTACTCTATAAGATAAATATCGATAAAAATTCCTATAATTACTTAGAACGACTGTGCCTGTTGGGCTTTGAATCATTAGACTCAAGGCGGAGAAAGGCATACCTCAAGTTTGGATTCCGGTTGTTCAACGCTTTCATAGAATATTCAGAGTAGCTATCCCTGTTCGATATGAGGGTACGAGCTGCGAGTACAAGAAATAACGATGTTTTTTCAGTGGGCTACCATCGGACGACATATGGACTCAGAATTCTCAGAAATCCAATAGATTCGGTTATGAGGGAACTGAATGGCTTGCCCTTGACGTGGATGTGTTTCATTGTACGAAAACTGTATTCTTTAAGTATGTGAATAATATAAACTTTGATGTAAAGTTTTTTTATGTTTTATATCTTAAGTTACATGTGGCTATTTATATGATTATAATTGTAGACATGGTTTGGAATTGAATGTCCTGTAATGTCTGATGTTTAAATAAATAAATAAAATCTCCTATAACAGAGATGTCCCCTTATTTTCCAATATACACACATTAAAATAATCTAGGGGACAAGCCTTTATTTGCTAGTATTTTGCAAGCCATATGTGATGTCAGAAGTGGCTGGTAGGATCGCCATGTGAGGTCGGTCCAGCTTGCTAGAAGCAGGGTCATATGTGATGTCAGAAGTGGCTGGTAGGATCGCCATGTGAGGTCGGTCCAGCTTGCTAGAAGCAGGGTCACCATGTGATGTCCCCTGGTACTGGTCGTAGTTTCGTTTCCGAGGCGGACTCATTAGAGGCCGGGTTTATGTATAAATAACCATAACCATATCATTACAAGTTACGATGTTCACTTGTATAACAGCGTTAAGATCTCATACACCAGACTGACTAGATTCCTCAGACTTTAGTTTATATATGGTCTCTACTTCCTACTAACCTAGTTAATGGGACCTGGTTATATACTTAAAGCGGACATGTCGCGTTAAATAAGTATTACACTGAATGTGTGGAAATAGGTATCCTACTTTATTATCACACATATATAACAAATGATTTGTAATGCCATTTTAAACATTAATAGACTTTGATGCTTGTATTTCGACAGTTTTAGTGACAATAAGGTCTTATTAACTGAAAAATCAGTGAAAATTAAAAAAAAATGTAAGATTTGTTGATTTGTCATCCTGAGATTTTTGTGTATATTTTGCAATCAATTTTCTTGTCCAGTTTCTTTAGCATTACTTGAAGATGGAGATACATCATTTAGACCGTGATACGCAATTAAAAGCTATTGGAATGATTAAAAGTGGTTTAACTCAAAGAGCCGTTGCAGAAGCTCTCAACACGTCAAAAAGTGTCATGAATTGTTTGTGGTTTAGATATCAGCAAACCAGTTATGTGCGTGAATATCATACAGAACGCACAAGAGCAACTCGACCAATTCATGACAGATACTTGAGACTTTGTGCATTAAGAAACTACATTACGGCGACAGAATTAGTGATTCGACTTTACGACACTCATGATGTGTTAATAAGTGATCAAACAGTGAGGAATAGATTCCATGCTGATGGTTTTAATGCCAGTCGTCTTCTGGGAGTTCCTGCTTTGTCGAGATGAAATCGCGGAAAAAGATTAGCAACATTTAAATTGGAATCAACAAAATTGGGCATCTGTTCTGTTTACTGACGAATCCCGATTTGGTTTGCGGGCAGATACAAAAAGAACGAGAGTGTGAAGACGTCTCGGGAATGCAGAACGATTAGCTACATCGCAAACTGTTCACAGCTTCCAAGGAGGTAGTGTAATAATTTGGAGTGGAATATCTCTTGGTGGAAGAACCGACGTCGTTCTCTTAGATCGGTATTTAAACGCCGTTGACAATATGGACATTATCCTTGAAAACATTGTGCTACCATATGCTGTAAGAATTGGTGCAAATTTTCAACTCATACAAGACAATGAGCGTTCGCATACTGCAGGTATCATTCCGTGCATTTCTTCAATACCACGAAATTAATGTTTTGCCATGGCCAGCACAATCACCTGATTTAAATCCTATAGAACACGTATGGGATTTGCTGCAATTTGCGATTTGAAGCATACTATGTCAAAATCTAGTCTTTGAAACAAAACAACAATTGAATCAGTGCCTTGTAGAACAGTGGAAGGCCATCGAACAACAAGAGCTAGACTACTTGATTATGAGTTTGCCAAACAGGTGCAGAAAGTTCGTCAACACTCGTGGAAGTTCCACAGGGTACTGACATTGCACTCATTGTCACATGTTGTTGATTGTTATTGTTTTTTTTTAAATAATTTTTGCCTTGTTATTGTGTTATTAATCAATTAATTAAATAAAATGAGAAAATCTGGGTTAGCATCAGGATGGTTTGAATCGTACCTAAGTAATAGATATCAATTTAAAAAAAGGTATATAACCCCTTACCACAATTATTAGTCGTATCCTAAATACGTATTTCGACAACTAAGTTGTCATCATCAGTAGGTAAAAACGCTTCCGCACAACTACTATACACTGCAACCCTGTAAAGACTAAATTTACCATGCACATCTCAAACTACGAGACAAAACACTTGCCTCTTAGAAAAGCTTTTAAACATGTGTTAAAATATCGAACAAAGGGACGGCAAAAATTCTTCTCTAAAGAAGGCGCCTACTAAAAACGATTTTAAAGCTACGGTGACCTACTAATAAACTAAATGAAACACCTTATATTTCCACAAAACACTAGTATATTTAACTGTATGAGCATTTCATGTGCAATGTACAAATTAATAGTTATTATTTAAACGTGTTATTTCTAGTACGCAGGTAGTGACAAAATCTATATTGGGTAGGAGTGTAAAAAAATTTTCCATTAACAAATGGTTAAAAAGTCGTATATATATAGTAAAGGCCGAACTCTCATTGCAAATTCTGAGAAAGACAAAATTAAGAAGGGGCGTTATATGTGAAAAACCAGACATCCGGCTTGTTGTATTATATTAAATGAGAATCAATCCTCGTGAAAAGGGTCAATGAATAATTAGATATTGTAGGTGTATAATTTAAAAGTTAATTATAAATAGGTGACAATGTGTTATATTAAATGAGAAACCATTCACGTGAAAAGGGGTCTATGAATAATTAGATATTGTAGGTATATAAATTTAAAAGTTAATTATAAATAGGTGACAATGTCCTAGTTAAGGAGTTAAGCAATTTAATATAATGTATAGAATTCACGGTAGGCTCTGGGTGTGTAGGAGGTAATTTTTTGCATATTAAATGAGAATTCAATTCACGTGAAAAGGGTCTTGAATAATTGGATATTGTAGGTATATAATTTAAAAGTTAATTATAAAAAGGTGACATTTCCTAGCTAAGGAGTTGCGCTATTTAATATAATGTATAGAATTCACGGTAGTCTCTGGGTGTGTTAAGGAGGTAATTTTTGCATATTAAATGAGAATCACTTCACGTGAAAAGGGGGTCTATGAATAATTGGATATTGTAGGTATTTAATTTAAAAGTTAATTATAAATAGGTGGCATGTCCTAGTTAAGGAGTTAAGCAATATAAAATAATGTATAGAATTCACGGTAGGCTCTGGGTGAAACATGATAAATAATTTAATAAACAAAACACCCGGTACATCTGTTCCACAAAACGTGAAACATTTCACATTTCGTGAAACAAACACACCGAGTGCTTCATTCAACAACCATTGTTTAGGAGGTAATTGCATTATTTCACGTGTATGGATTCCCACATGTCTATATTTCTGATGTTACATCCCCCACCCACTTATAAAAATGTGAATAGACAGCTGAACGGTATTGGAGATTTATCGCTATTCAAGGAGGTATGTTTATTTTTCGCGATAAATATACTTTCGTAAGCATCAAGTTCATGGGGTTTATTAATTCCTTTTATCAATTTCAAACCTGTAATCGGTACATTGTGTAGTGTGCTCAAAGCGTGATTTGCGACATTTGATTTATCCGGTCTATTGTATTTGATATGTGCTATGTGTTCTTTAAAACGTGTTATTATAGGTCGTTTAGTTTGGCCTATATATTTCAAATTACAATCCGCGCAACTAATTTCATAGATCCCTGATTTCGAATTGGAATTGATTTTATCTTTAGTATTCCCTAGCAGACTTTTGATGGTGTTTTCAGACCGAAATGCTACCTGGAGACCTCTTTCTTTCACAATTCTATTAATGTTTTTCGTGACAGGGTGGTATGGTAGACATATGTACTTTTTCTCTTGGTTATTTTGGGGTATCAAACTCGTGGATTCGCGGATCGTATTTTTTATTTTAGTTTTTCTAATTAATTTATTGATTATTTCTATGTCAAAGCCATTGTATGTTGCAATATTTTTAATGAAATCTAGTTATGTTTCATATCTCTCCTTTGTTAACGGAAAATTTAGTAACCGATTGACTAAAAAGTTAAAGGAAGCTGTCTTATGTTGATAACTATGATTTGAATCCGCGGTGATTGAATCTATTAACGTTGGTTTCTTTCCGGAAAATATCGATTTCTATTTTATGTTTATTTCTAATCAGTAAAGTATCTAAAAATGATATCTTGCCGTATTGTTCCTTTTCCACCGTAAATTTAATAGTCGGATATTTCAAATTTAATTGATTAACAAACATGTCTAATTCGCATTTCCGTGTGTCAAAAATCGCAAGAATGTCATCTACATACCTAATCCAGACTCTAGGGAAATATTTAGCGTTGTTTTTGAATTCTACTTCAAATTGACTCATGAATAAATTGGCTATGAAAGGAGATAAGCAGTTACCCATAGTTGTGCCTTGTTTCTGTTCATAAAATTTTTCTCCTACTTGGAAACAATTCTGCGCCATGCACAGAGTTGTCAGTCTCATGTATTCTCTTATTTTTGAAGGTTCAATGTTGTTCTTGTGGAGCAAGCTTTCTAAATATTTCATAGTCTCTGGAATAGGTACCGAGGGAAATAACGACGTCACGTCGAATGAAACTAAAATTTCCCCGGTTTCCAGTTCACAGTCTTTAATTAATTTAACAAATTCTAAAGAATTGCTGACTGACAAATTTTCTGGTTTATTTAGGATACGACTAATAATTGTGGTAAGGGGTTATATACCTTTTTTAAATTATTATTTAACCACAGTCTCCATTGAAAGAATTTTCAATAGATATCAAGTTGTAAAATATAAAAATGAGATGTCTGATAAGATTATTACAAAATACGGAGTGCCCCATGGAACAGTGTTAGGTCTACTACTCATTAATGATATGGTCAAAGTGGTTGATAGTTGCGAAATATGTATGTTTGCTGATGATACCATGATCTATATAGTTGGTTGATGATATTAGGGAGATGGTGGATAGCATGACTGTCCAATTAAATAAACTATAAATGGGTATATGAGAATAATATGGCACTGAATTTAAGTAAAACTAAGTTCGTGGTTAGGATAATTAAAAATTACTGAAAAGCCACTTCCATCAACGGGAACGTACAGACGCGTTTCGCTATAATTGAAGCTTATCAATGTACGGTATCTCGAAGACAGACATGGCTTTTCAATTCTCTACTTTGTGTATATATAGTTAACATTCTGAACTTACTGCAAATGAGAATTAATGAATATTAATTCCCATTTTACATGTCAATGTCACCTTATGTGATGCATTAATAACTACAATCCGACAAACCAAGTTTGTACTAGCATGTATAACACACCTCGTCGCGACTACGATCTTACTGGTTGTTAGGATAATTAAAAATTACTGAAAAGCCACTTCCATCAACGGGAACGTACAGACGGGAACGTACGAATATTCATTAATTCTCATTTGCAGTAAGTTCAGAATGTTAACTATATATACACAAAGTAGAGAATTGAAAAGCCATGTCTGTCTTCGAGATATCGTACATTGATAAGCTTCAATTAGGGCGAAACGCGTCTGTACGTTCCCGTTGATGGAAGTGGCTTTTCAGTAATTTTTAATTATCCTAACAACAAGTAAGATCGTAGTCGCGACGAGGTGTGTTATACATGATAGTACAAACTTGGTTTGTCGGATTGTAGTTATTAATGCATCACATAAGGCGACATTGACATGTAAAAATGGGAATTAATATTAATTAATTCCCATTTGCAGTAAGTTCAGAATGTTAACTAAGTTCGTGGTAATTGGTACTAAATATAAGATTTCTAAATTGAATTTTAATGATATAGATTTGTATATGGGCTCTGAGAAAATAAGAGAGAGTTGAGAATATAAAATATTTGGAGGTAATATTGAATACTAATTTATATTTCAAAAGTCACGTTCATTACTTATCAAATAAAATTTCTAAAAATATATTTTTTCTTGAATAGATTGTCATAATTTGTCACTATATTCCTAGCTATTGTTGTTTAAGTCTTTAATAGTACCACATTTTGATTTTTGCTCTGCCATTTTATTTAGTATAAATAGGAATAAGATGCAGCCACTCCAAAAACTACAGAATAAAGCTTTATTAAAATGTAATAGATATACCCCAACTAATATAATGCTAGAAACTTAGAAAACTAGAAATACCAACGATTTCTATATTGAAAACTCTAATAGGGTGCAAACAACCAAGAATGTGTTTGTGAACGGACTGAAACTTTTTAATAGTTTACCTACGCACGGTAGTTTGAGTCGATTTAAGATCCTTGTGATAGAATACCTTTAAGTTTAGTCTTCTGAAGATGGTTACATTATTCTTCTAACTTTATAATGATTTATATTTAAAACATTTATTGTGCATGTATATAGGAATTGCTAATAAAGTTATTATTATTATTATAAAAATTTATTAATTATGAAAATTCTTTCTAAATAAACAGATATTTCTCATTAATTATTCTTCACTGTTTCTCAAAGTAAACAACTAATGATTACTTCACTTATACCTTCACATATAACATATTATGCACCTCTATATAGGTGCATAATATGTTATGCACCTATGCAGAAATGCAATTCCTTGCTTGTCCCCTACATTATTTTGATGGGTGTATTAATCAGTTATATTCATTAATATAATATTTCTCTACTTTCTCTATTTCTCTCATTTTATCTACTGCAAATAAATTCTTATGTTATTCTAACCTGAAATAAATCTTAAATAGATATTTATTGTCCATAGCTATTTACCTAACTAATATACTAAAGTTGAAGCCTTTTCATGAGATTATTCAATGCTTTTTCAGTGCGTCTCGAGTCAATCTAAACATATTTAACTTACATTACTCGGTTAATGCCGAAACCATCTTACCAGACACGACTTGAAAATAAATATACCAACTTGTATACTATATATACTTCCAAACTATATTATATAACATACGTTTATTGAATAATTCATTTAATTCACATTGTTCTCCTTAAAAGATAATCAGTTATCCGTTTCAAAATATGTAAATTACATTTTTGTGTTGAGGAAAATGGAAGGACAGAGATAGAGAGAAACAAAAAATAACCATCAGATTAATAACCTCGGGCAGCTAATCTTCAAAACGAATGTGATGTGATTCAAACTTCTTTCCGTGCCTCAGTAGCGAGCAACGCTGGTGAGCGGATAAGGCTAAAAATAGCCTTCATCCATCTTCCTCTATCTTTTTTCGTGCGCGAAGCCGATCGTAGTATACTTCTCTCATTTTAGCGTTGAGTTGAACTCGCCGGATGTTTGGAATGTCAGACTGTAACTCGACCCTCTTCACTCGGAAAAAAAAGGACAGACAAAAGGTGGGGCGTTCGAAGCGATGAAGCAACCTTAATTTCGAGACTTATATGCTGCGTCAGGAGTTCGATTTTTTTGTTGTCAAGAGTTTCTTCCTAACATGTCTGCTTTTAAAATTGATTTTGTATTCAACGTGCAATTCCAGCATACTGCATTTCCTTATACCTATCTTTACCATTTGATTTGCTTTTTAATATTATTAAGTGCAGGTATATACATACATATGGCGTACAAAAACCGGTTTAATTTATATGATGCATATGTTTTTTTCTTATGTTTTTAACAACATTCATTTTACACCATTGTATAGCCGATATGTATTCTTCTAGCCACATAAATTAAAGCTTATTGTATTGAATAATTCTTTGCGTACTGAAAATTAAATCCAACAGATATTGAACAAAATTAGATGGACCGGGCTTTTACTTGATGAAGATACGTAATTCAAAATGGAAATAAAACTTTTAATAGTTTACTTTTCACTTTATTAATAATCGTAATACCACGATTGTTTCGCCTACACAGTAGCTACGTCAGGCAAGTTACAAACTAACAACAGTATAAACAAGTGCAAAAAAAGTTAATATTATTTTATGGCATCTTTAAAATGAGAGAAATTTTACAAATATTCGAGTTACTGCGACCAGGTCTTACTGTTATACTATTGGCCCAATAGTATAACAGTAACAATAGTATTGGGAAAGCTTATGTTTACTAATAGGAATTTAATACACTGAACTAGAATTTTTATAATAATAATTAGAGACGGGATGCATCAGGCCGAAATTACGATGGAGCATATAAATAGTCTTAACATCGCTAAGTACAACACGCAGTTATTGGATAGCACTATTCATTCGGTTAACCGCACATTTGTTTTTTGTCATTGAATTTTGACACAATTACTTCAATATTACAGTTAAATTCTTTTCTTCATGGGCGTAGATAGAAGCGTGGGGCGTTTTTATAATTTATTCTATTTATTAGTTTATATTTCGTAAGATAAATAAAGTACAGTGAGTTAGTTTCTTTTTTTCATTGTCTTAACTGTTAATTACATACTTCGTAATTTTTTTGAAAGATCCTGTTTAATATCGTTTCATCGAATCTACTTCTCTCAATTATTTTGACGTAAGTGTAAGTTTCAATAACTTACTCATACATTTTTAATTTTCATTTATTTAGATCTAGAACATTGTTCAAGTTACTTTTTCAGATATGACATGGAACAACGTCGAGAATGACATCGTGAAATAATGGCGAGTTAGATTAAGGGTCATACTGATTGTATGTCCATTGCCAGTGATTCAGAAATTTATTGCAAAAATATACTGGTCGAAATGTTCCTGATGAATCCACCTCACGCAAATATTATGTTTCTAAGTGCTACACGAAAGCAGTAGAATGCATTAGAAGTAGAGTGGACCAATCCGGAGCGATATTGGTAAATATTTCATATAAAAAAATTCTTTCTTTGGAGACTGTGGTTAAGTAAAAACTTAAAAAAGGTATATAACCCCTTACCACAATTATTAATCGTATCCTAAATACGTATTTCGACAACTAAGTTGTCATCATCAGTAGGTAAAAAACCAATAATTAAAAAGTCGCACATGGGGCACAGTAAAGCTAGAAAACCGCTTACGCAACAACTCCTTTACACCGCGTTCACGTATAGACTGGACGCAGTCTATATAAAAAACTCCAATAATTTATCAATTTATATATATATATATATATATATATATATATATATATTTAGTGTTAATAAGAATAAAAATTATTTCTTATTTATTTTATTGGCCGTGTGTATAATATTAAAATAATAAGCTTTTTTTTGGTTTAGCGATCTTTATTGAAATTCAATTTATTTAACAAACGACGTTTCGACTTTTTTGTATAAAATTAAGTCTTTTTCAAGTGATTTTAGAACTAAAAAAAATTACAAACGAAAGGTAAGAATTATATTTACATTATATGAATGAATTAAAATTAAAATAATGATTAGAGTAAAGAAACATTTGGAATTTACTGCAAGTGAGAATTAATGAATATTAAATCACATTCTTACATGTAAATGTCGACTTATTTAATGCGTTCGTAACTACAATCCGACAAACTAAGGTTGTACCAGTATGCAGAACACACCCTTTCGCGACAACGAACTTCCTGGTGATTAGGTTAATTAAGAATTAAGAAATACTCAAAAACAAGTCAATCAACGGGAGGAAACGTACAGTATTTCTTAATTCTTAATTAACCTAATCACCAGGAAGTTCGTTGTCGCGAAAGGGTGTGTTCTGCATACTGGTACAAACTTAGTTTGTCGGATTGTAGTTACGAACGCATTAAATAAGTCGACATTTACATGTAAGAATGTGATTTAATATTCATTAATTATCACTTGCAGTAAATTCCAAATGTTAACTATATATACAGAAAGTATAGAAATGAAAAAGCAATGTCCGTCATCGAGGGAATACTGTACATTGAAAAGTTCCAACTAGAACGAAACGTCGTCTGTACGTTTCCTCCCGTTGATTGACTTGTTTTTTCAGTATTTCTTAATTCTTAGAGTAAAGAAAATTAAAATTTAAAAATTTATAAAATTTTAAAAATTTAAAGTATATAAAGAATATAAAACTCACCAATTTATTTCGTGTTAAAAAACATGTGCCCAGTGCAATATGCATTTGGGAAAATACAGTGTGTTTACAATGGGAACGAAAAAGAAAAATAATTTTTTGTTTTTTTGTGTGGGTGGGGTTGTCTTCTATTGTTTAATGAGCGGATAATACAGTTTTGAAAGTCCATCAATCTCGTTTCGGTCGTTGATTGTTTTGTTATTTTTGAAAATGTGAATCATTTCTAATACCTCCCTAGCCTTTGTATTTTTTTGCTTGGTTATTACTTTTGTATTTTCAAAATCAAAATTGTGTTTTAATGTTGTCTGGTGTTTTTTTAAAGTTGTCTGATTTTTTGCATACTTGTGTCCTTTTAATCTTTCCTGTAGTAACTGTTTTGTTTGGCCTATGTATACTTTGTCACACTCTTTGCAGGGTATGTTATATATTGTATGTGATTGTTTAAGTGTATATAAGTCAGGCGCGGCTCGTGATGACGTATTTGGGAGTGCAAGTACAATGATGCGAGTGCTTCGTGCATTCTCGTGTACTAACTCTAACGTTTTCTTAGTAAACACCGACAACACACGAGGCACTCGCATCATTGTACTTGCACTCCCAAATACGTCATCACGAGCCGCGCCTGATATAAGTATATATTTATATATATATATATATATATATATATACCATGTGGCCGCGTGCGTCTGCACTATAGCGATACCTGTAGTGTAAGCAAAACATACAGAGGTGTCCGTGTGTTAGAACGGTAAAGAAGTAGACGCAATGTTCCAATGTGTAGTCGCGCAAGCGCATTAGCTGTCGCTCCCGCATATGGGTGTTAGTTGCAATGTTTATATCGTCAGGCTAATGCGCTTGCGCGACTACACATTGGAACATTGCGTCTACTTCTTTACCGTTCTAACACACGGACACCTCTGTGTGTTTTGCTTACACTACAGGTATCGCTATAGTGCAGACGCACGCGGCCACATGGTATATATATATATATATATATAAGTAAAAATTCATTAACGGGTGAGCGGTCTGTCAAGTAAAAATAAAACTCCTTTATTCCACTCTATATTTCATAACGCATTGGTTACTTCATCAGGAGTGTCTACATGTTTAACAAAACCACAATATATTAAACAATATAACAATAACTAAATACTTACAATTCAGAGTTAAAATTTAGCAAATAACGGCAAATTGTAACTCTGAACTGTAAGTATTTAGTTATTGTTATATTGTTTAATATATTGTGGTTTTGTTAAACATGTAGACACTCCTGATGAAGTAACCAATGCGTTATGAAATATAGAGTGGAATAAAGGAGTTTTATTTTTACTTGACAGACCGCTCACCCGTTAATGAATTTTTACTTATACAGTACGGTCGAGAATACTTAATAGTCTATATATATATATATATATATATATATATATATATATATATATATATATATATATATTAATTGATAAATTATTGGAGTTTTTCGGCTTTTATATGAAATATTTACCAATATCACTCTGGATTGGTCCACTCTAATAGAAGTCATCTTTCAAATCAGTACCTATTGATAAGTGCCGACGAAACTGTCGATATATTAGGACGCTGTATGGTAAATGTTGTAGCTGGTGTACTACATCCAACTATTCAATATAACGCATAGTAATAGCAACAAAAGTTATAAATATAGTTGATGCGGAAACAGTAGCAAAAACCATTTACGAGAGTATGCACCAATTGCTTCATTCGGACAACAGGTTCAAAGAAGAAATACTTTTATTTATCAGTGACAGTGTTGCATATATGTTAAAAACAGGCAGACTATTAAAGGAAACATATCCTAATATGCTGCATATTACTTGTGTAGCACATGCCCTCCACAGAATCTGTGAATATATCATAGACACTTTTCCGGAAGTTGATAGATTTGTATCCGCTTTTAAAAAAGTTTTCAGAAAAGCGCAATTGAGAGTAGCTCCTTATAGGGAAAAACTTTCATCTTTGTCACTGCCTCCTTCTCCAGTAATAACTAAATGGGGAACATGGTTGGAAGCTATTAGTTTTTATGCAGAGAATTTCGATAGTTTACGAAATTTTCTTACATGTTTAAATGGCGATGCTCGAAGTATTTCTGAGTGCAAGGAACTAATACAAATTCCAAATTTAAAAAATCAGTTGTACCTTCTTGAACACTTTGGAAATTTGCCAAAATTAATCACTTATTTTGAAAATCAAAATCTCTCAAAGTGACTTTGGATGTTGCCTTCGGCAAGAGTTAGACGCAATTTTTAATATAAATCAAGATTTAATAACATTGCGGCAATTGTGTATGGAGACAATGCCTCAAAATCTAACTGCTCAATATGCTGAAATAAAAAAATATTTCCAGTATGCGCCTATAACCAGTTGCGATGTAGAAAGGACGTTTTCCATCTACAAGGATTTTTTTCGTTCAACAAATTTGACATAAGAGGACCTTGAGAAAGTATTGCTAGTTAATATTAATACTCTTTTACTCAACTTAAATTACAAAATGAACAAATAAAAATGTATTTCGTATTTTATAGATCACCACCTGTTTGTTTTCCAATTAACAGTTAAAACAATCAAAAAATAAACTAACGGTGAGTTAGTTTATTTTTTTGATTGTTTTAACTTTATGTATCTTACGAAATATTGTGATGACTCATCAAGCGGTGCATCATACCTCTAGCGTTTTCTCGATGCAGGTAGAACCCTCGAGAAAAAAAATATCCACATCCATATATAAGCCGTCGAGAAATAGATGGCGATTATTCAATACCAGAGCTTCGCGGAGTGAACATAAATACAAATATATAAATGTGCTTATTGTTAATAATTAGTTTTTATATTGTTATTCGTTTTATTATTAATATAATGTGTGTCTAAAGTTATCGTTAGTTTTATTTAAGAAGCGAAAAGACAAACTTTACAGTATCAACTAATAAATAAAATAAATTATTAAAACTCCTCACCCTTCTATCTACGCCCATGTAGAAAGGAATTTAACTATAATATTGAAGCAATTGCGTCACACTTGCACGCCAAAAAACAGATGTGCAGTTAACGGAATGAATAGTGCTATTCAATAACTGTGTATTTTACCGATCTATATTATATACTATTTATATGATCCATCGTAATTTCGACCTGATGCGTCCGGTCTCTACTCATTACTTGAAATCGTACATATTGCAGTGAATTGTGGTGATGATTGCTTATTTAAATTGGCTCACAATACAGAGTAGCTTGCCCAGTTTAACTCAAATTGGAACTGCTTTCCAGGAGCTCTTGTATCTTCAGGGTTACCCTCACAGGGTACGTAGTAAAGTAAATAAAAGAAAAGGTATTAGAAAAGTAAACGAAGATTCACCGCACGAAATTTTAATTATAAAAAAGAAAAAAAAAATTCGACTTTATCAAGTATAAAGCCGTACTGAAACATCAATAGTGTAACAGATGTGAGGAAAACTTTTATACAAATGACAATAAAAGATAAAAAAACCTCACCAAATGACCTCGAACAAACTTAAACTAATTAAATATTCAGGAAAACTATCAAACTCCAGTTAATTACGTTATTCCCAACTAAACGTCAAACAGAAAAATAACTGTAGGCGCGCGCACCAAAATTTAATCCATGCGCACATTCAACATGGTATAAAGGCAACTTTCCCACCAATTCCTGACTTTCTAGAATATACTACAGATAGAAAAATACTTAAAAAAAAAGTATGAAAATTTTCCTTAATATTTGTCTGACTCTAAATATATTTTTAACTAACAATTTGCTGAATTTACGAGCTCATTCAATATTCAAATAACATAACTAAACTAATTTATATATAAATATAATAATACTTGCTAATATACACTTACATTAATTAATTAATGCTGTCATCACACTTCACAAAAAATTACAAAAGAGAGATTTCAGATAGGTCGCATAAATAAAAAAAAATTACAAGTATAAGAGACTTGTGTGAGACTAAACTAAAACATAAACCGAAATTACAATAATAACCTGAATAAAAAGGAAGTCTTTATTCAGCAGAAAATTAATTAGACCTATCTGTTCAATAGCTGGAAAATCTCTGCCTTCTTCTCGGAAACGAAGATATCACCTTACCCTAAAACAAAATCAAAAGTCCGGCTACAATAATGTACTTCCTCTGACCAGTACTGCGTACATCAAGACTACGCTTGAACACTCTACAGTCGTGGACCAAAATACATATAATAATAAAATTTAAATAAAATATTAAATATTTTCAAATATTTTTCTGGAATAAAATACACATAAATATATAGTCTTTTATAGTTTCTTTAAATTTTCTCTTCGGGGAAAAATTCATGACAATATGCTTGCCTTCTCAAAGTTCGTAAAAAACTATTTAATTGTGATTTAGGTGGTTCTAACATTTTTTTACGTCTAAATATAGTAATAATAGCGTTGTGTTTATCAAGATCATTTTTAAATAAATTAGTGACAAGCTCTTTCGTTCCATTGTCCACACCATGAGTGGGCTTAACATTATGATGAATATGTTCGTTTTCTGTGGAATATAGTAATCTTGCTATTGGAGGAATTATATAGCAAATAAATGACTGTCGGATATTCTTTTTCTCGATACTTTCCCCTTTTGCATCGAAATTCAACTCTCTCGCCATCACGACTTCGCTTTGTAGAGGTTTTACTCCATACACCTTCATTTTTCACATATAATTCAGCTTCCGATGCTTCTTCAAATATTTTTATTTTGGTCCAGTGCTTTGTTTCGAACTCTTTTGTTAATGTTTTCAGTTAGGTTATCACCTGAATGACCTGAATCAGATTTCACAAAATCTTCGACAAATGACGTCGCTTGCTCCATATCTAAATATATGAGTAGTTTGAGAATAGATTTTTACTTTTTGTATACAATTACTTCACACTAAACAAACATTTCACATCGACATGAATTCAGCATAATTCAGCAGTTGGTCACATATCGTGGACATTCCTCTAAAATATTCTGTCCAACATCGGGAATACCACAGGGCAGTAACTTGGGGCCACTTTTATTTTTAATTTATATTAACGATCTTTGTGGCGCGATTGCCTGCGAGAAGTGCTATTTGCAGACGATATGAAACTATACAAGGAAATTAACTCAATAGAGGATTGCATTGAGTTGCAAGGGGATATTGACCAACTTCTTGTCTGGTGTCATGACAATAAGCTGGCGATGAATGTGCCAAAATGTAATATACTTACCTATACTCGTAAGTCTCAACCAATAGTGTATGACTACTAGTGGGGCGGTACATGTATGAATCGGGGTTCGACTGTGAAAGATCTGGGAGTTGTATTCGATTCCAAATTGTCCTTCTCGGAACACATATCTTACGTGACGTCTACATCTCTCAAGACCTTGGGGTTTGTTATACGAAACTCAAAAAGCTTCACGTCTACTGACACCATTATTCAGTTATACAACTGTTAGGTGAGATCTAAATTAGAATACGCCTCACTGGTATGGTCACCTATATATACAACTCATATTGAGTCACTTGAAAAAGTGCAACGTAGATTTTTAAAATATCTACATTTTAAAGAATATGGCGAATACCCACGGCAGGGATATGATCATACTACTTTACTACAATTACTTCATTTCGATTCACTGGAACACCGACGCAAATTAACCAGTATTACATTCTTCTGCAACTTACTACACAATAACATTGATGCCCCCAAACTACTAAGTAAGCTGCCTTTCGCGGCACCACAGCGCTCCGCGCGTACGTATACCGCATTATACTGCCAAACTCCGAAAACTAATACTTTGCGGAAATCCCCAATCTATTCAATGTGTACCATTTGCAATGAAATTCTCACAGCCAACAAAAGTATTGATCTATTTTCCACCCCCCTCCCCATCCTATTAACTAATATACACACTCTCAATAGCTTTATCGTATAGCATTGTATCAACCACCTCACACCACTTGTTATTTACTTCTGCCTTCTTTAAGTATATGTAACACACGAACTGTATTATCAAATTCTTAAATTATCCTGTAATTAGATGTATATCTGTTGGGCTAATATATCTATTATTATTATTATTATTATTATAACCACAACATGGTTTCAAGCGCGCCTGCGCGGATTTAAGCCTGGTGCGTACTATCTACTTTTTGAAGCAGCTTGCTAATCACAAAAATCGAGCAAATTGAATTAAATATAAATTCGCCATTGTCGGTAGAATCATTATTTTGCCGTTTACATATATTTTTTGTCGTTAGAGCAAATATTTTGTCGTTCATTTATATTTTCTGTCGTTGGGGAGAATATATTGTCGTCAATTTACATTTAATGATGTTAAAATGGTTATATGTATTGTCGTTATCTAACATCTTTGTTGTGCACTATATTTTCCTGCCGCAGATAATACTAATTTTGTCGTGAATTGTACTAATTTTATCGGTCTAAAAAATAGCACCCATTTTAAAATATCTACATTAGTGCAAATGAGAATTAATGAATATTAAATCTCATTTTTACATGTAAATGTCGCCTTATGTGATGCGTTAATAACTACAATCCGACAAACTAAGTTTGTACCAGTATGTAGAACACACCTCGTCGCGACTCCGACCTTCCTGGTAATTAGGATAATTAAAAATTGCTGAAAAGCCACGTCAATCAACGGGACGTACAGACGCGTTTCGCTCTTATTGGAGCCATATCCGTCTTCGAGATACCGTACATTGATAAGCTCCAATAAGAGCGAAGCGCGTCTGTACGTTCCGTTGATGGACGTGGCTTTTCAGCAATTTTTAATTATCTACATTAGGTTTGTGAGTGTATGTTAGTGTTCTTAATTATGAATTTTTGTTGTCCTTTATTACAGGATAAATTTTAAAGATGTTTTTTTAAACATATTTTATATCGTCAGCTAGAGTATCTTTGCTGCACAGGTACTTCAGCTGATAAAAAAAGTATGAGAAAAGAGATTCATCCTAGCAGCTTCGAGAGAAAGGCTTGAGGCAGTTTTTGGAGTAACCTGGCTTCTTTATGAATGCCTGGTGAAGTTCACATTGCCTCTCCTTGGCTTAATATGGAACTAAACAACGGTCTGACTTTCTGGGACTAATTAATTTGTCAAGAATTCTGTAGCAACATAGCAACATTTTATATAGAAAATATTCGTATCTGCAATATATTGTATTGATTTGATATTAAAATTAATAGATCTGATCAGAATTCTTTTATAAAATAAAAGAAAGATTTTTATTCGCTAACAGTAGTTTTTGTTGAATTGGATTGTGTTCTCTTATCAATAATTCGATAAAAGCGCAGATAATTAATGTATTTTTTTAAATTATTATTTCTAATCTTTTCTACTATCAATCAAAATATAATAAATAATATTACTGATTATATCTTTATCTACATTTCAAGAATAAATATAAAAGTAATATATAACACATCTCATTTAAAGATAATTTAGAATAGATGCAAGTAGATATTTAAGTATGCACTTAGATTTTATATTCGTGTTTATCTAAATTTAGGTCAATCTTTCGAAGAAAATGGATACGTTTTAGACATTTATGGAACAATATCGTTATCGTGATGACTTGTTGACTTGATTACACGAAAAGAATTGCCTACAGATTATTTAATAAATATTTTGTAGAATGAGATACAAATATTTTCAACGGAGTCATGGATAAAAGTGCAAATTTAATCTTTGCTATCGCAATCAAAGATAATTTAATTAATTTTCTTTTATATATGCTTGTGAGTACTTAAGCTTTTGGAATTAAATTTGTTATAGTTTACAACCTTCACACTGTAGTTAATAGTACCACGTGACTATAAGTGATTGATGTAAATATTTAATTTGATGACCTTGAGAAATTGGCTTGCCTGCTCTATATTTATCTAATCGGGCTACAATACTTTATATTAATTATGAGTGACATGGTTACAATTACTAGTAAATCAATATTAACTGATATCAGAAGTGAGGTTTACATAAAATGATAGTTGAAACAAATTTTACAAATAACGAGGAATCAAGATATGTAATTTGTAATCGAGTCATTAATGAATCCGAAATCGTATGTCGCACTTATATTACAAACGTCAAATAAAATGTCAGTCCAATATAATGTGAGCCAAAAAAAGTTTGTCAGAGTATGCCATGAATAAAATCACGTGTGTCTTAATTTTATTCGACTTAGAACTACCTGTCCTTTTGTTAAATTTAATGATACAGAAATAAGAAAAACACCCTAACCACAATATATGTATATCAATAAATACTATATACGTATTTCGGCAACTTAGTTGACATCTTCAGTAGAATAACCTTAAAAACTGAAAAATGTTAAACGTAGCGTTTTTGGCTAAGGTAAACCTTAGAAGATATGCTCTTCACCAAATCGCCAGTGGGATAACACTAAATTCCTAACATCGAAATAACACTTATATGCTACATAAACCTAGCGTGAAATTTAGGGAACCGTGAAGCGTGAATACATGAAGCGTAAAAAAAATTAATGCTATTGTCACAATAAGGCATACAAACTGGACTGAGGGATTGGTCCATTGTCAGAATTCATTAATTTATTCTTATTTCTATATATACAACGTGTCCACTTAAGTATGAGACAAATGGGAAATATTTTTATTTTTGATTTCACAGAAAACTTTATAGAAAAGAAAAGTTCGTGCATCCTAAGAAACTTGATATTTTGTATTCAGGGTTGCGTTGTATTACTTTGTTAGAGGAAAAATTAAAAAACATTGAAGTTGCCGTAAGAGTACGCTACACTTATTTTTAAAGATATCAAAAATATTCATATAAAAATGTTGTTTCAAATTTCAAAATATGCTCAAATACGAATTGTTATTTAAAATTTCGAAAAAATAAAAATTAAATTATCGAGCAATAATAATAGCAAATACGCAATAGTTTTTAACATCCATCTATGTGACAGTAGTTCTATGGTTGTCATTTGTATTGTTACTTTAATAATAAATTTTATGTAATTGCACATGAAATCATTTACATTCGATATCAATTTTTTATCGCTGAAATGCAATAGAATGAAACAAAAATCATTTGCATATAACTTTATGAAAATACATTTTTATATTACAAAATAAATATGAAATTAACAAAAACAACAAATTCAGAAATACAAACAAAAAAAAAGCTATTCAAAATGATGCCCCTCTCGTTGAATGCATATGTTTGTACGCCTGTTGAAATCCTCGCATGCATGTTGTAACACAATAGGATTATTTCTTAAGAACAGTGCCGCATCTCCTATTTTGTTTTTCAATTCTTCTAAATTCTGAAACGGCCTTTCTGAATATACTTTATTCTTTAGCCATTACCAGATAAAGTAATCCATGGGGTTTAAGTCGGGCGAGCGCGCTGGCCATGGAAAAGGTCCATTTCGTCCCATCCATCTTTCTCCAAATTTTTCATTTAAATAGTCTACAACTATTCGTGCACTATGTGCAGGTGCTCCATCATGCATAAACCAGAGGGTTCTTATAATATTTAGTGGCAATTCGTCTAATTCGTTATCGAGGTATGTTTGTAGAAATTCCAAATATCGTTGTGAATTTAATGACGATTGAAAAAAATACGGACCAAAAATTTTTCTGTTTAAAATTCCACACCAAACGTTTACCTTTTGCTTGCAGGGAATTCTAAAATGTGGGTTGTCAGACGACCACCAACGACAATTTTGTGCACACACAACACCATTAGTAGTAAAGGTTGCTTCATCAGTAAACAAAATGCTTTTGAAAAACGTTTTCTGCGTTTCTAATGTACCTTGAATATCCAAAGAAAATTCAAATCTATTGTTGTAGTCCCGTTCCTGCAAAGTTTGAATATATCTTGGCTTATAGGGGTGATATCTATTGTTAACCAAAATGTTGCTTACTGATGATTTTTTAATATCCAAATTGCTTGCAATCTTTCTGACAAAAATTTTGGGATTTTCAATTACACTTTGCATAACACGTAAAGAATTTTCGAAATGTCTCACTTGCTTTTCCCTACTTTTTTTGTAACGCATTTCTAAACTACCAGTTGCTTTAAACTGATTTAAAATTCTTGAGACGCTTTGGAAACTAATAAATTTGTTGGGATGTCTTTCATTAAAAATATCAGCTGCGTCTCTACATGTTTTGTAGTTATCTCCGCAAATAAGAATTAATTCAGCTGGCTCTTGCATAGTTAACCGTTCAGCCATAGTTGGTAGGTAATAACTAGAGAACGGACATTCTTACCACACGAGTAAGTTCTTCGAATACAATAGCCGCTGTCCATTGTTAACGCTGCGAAAATCAGGTGTCCGAGAAAGTCAAACACAAATACTTCATTGTATTACGACGGGATGTACTCGGCGAAGTTTATAAACATTTCCAATTGCCGATTGCGTTTAATGGAATATATCCTCCGAATACAACAAGTGTGTTGTCCATTGTAATCGCAACGGACCAGATGGCCGGTAAGACTAACAAATACTTCATTGAATTACGCCGAGTCATTTGGTAAGAATGTCCGTTCTCTAGTAATAACTTAATGAATTGTCTTAAAATTACTTAATTATTAAAGTGACAGCGGATCTGACAATCACATAAAATTTATTACTAAAGTGACAATACAAATGACAACCATAGAACTACTGTCACATAGATGGATGTTAAAAACTATTGCGTATTTGCTATTATTATTGCTCGATAATTTAATTTTTATTTTTTCGACATTTTAAATAACAATTCGTATTTGAGCATATTTTGAAATTTGAAACAACATTTTTAAATGAATATTTTTGATATCTTTAAAAATAAGTGTAGCGTACTCTTACGGCAACTTCAATGTTTTTTAATTTTTCCTCTAACCAAGTAATACAACGCAACCCTGAATACAAAATATCAAGTTTCTTAGGATGCACGAACTTTTCTTTTCTATAAAGTTTTCTGTGAAATCAAAAATAAAAATATTTCCCATTTGTCTCATACTTAAGTGGACACGTTGTATAAATACTTTCATAACTATCTAATTCTCTATAATTATTAACAGTTTTAATCAACCTAAGATTATTTGCCGGCACAGAATGACCTGTATCCCAAATATGTCGGGCAACGCTACATTTTTCGGGTCTGTTGAATCTAAAGTGGGAAATATGTTCCTTGTAATGTGTTGAAATTGAACGTCTAGTTTGGCCGATATATTTTTGGCTGCAATCGTTACAATTTATTTCATATATACCAGATTTATGTTCTACCTCAATTTTGTCCTTGGTGTTACCTAAAAGTGATTTTAATGAGTTACATGATTTAAACGCTATTCGAAGAGAATGGTTTTGGAAGATAGCGTTCAGATTTCTAGAGGCTAAATGGTACGGTAAACAAACAAATTTCTCACATAGGTCTTTTTGAGGTAGTAAGCTCGTGTTATCATAAATAAGCTTCCTAAGCCTATGTTTCTTAATTAGGTTGGTTATTATTTTCGAATCGAAACCATTGTATGCAGCGATGCTTCTGATTAAACCAAGTTCTTTTTCATATCTATCTTTTGTAAGCGAGAAACTTAACAACCGATGGATAAGAAAATTAAAGGAAGCCATCTTTTGTTGGATTTTGTTGGATTGTGATTTGAATCCGCGGTTATAAACTTGTTCACATTGGTGTCTTTTCCGTAAATATCTATTTCTAAGTTATTATTATTCTTAATTACCAAAACATCTAAAAATGGTATTTGTTCATTGTTTTCTTTTTCTATAGTGAATTTAATTGTAGGGAATTTCGAATTTAATTCTATTAAAAAATCGTCCAAATTACACAACTTGGTATTAAAAACCGCGAAAGTATCATCGACATACCTAATCCATACTTTAGGGAAATATTTAGATGATCTCTTAAATTCTATCTCAAAATGACTCATAAACAAGTTCGCCATAAATGGAGACAAGCAGTTGCCCATTGCTGTGCCATGCCGCTGTTCATAGAAGTTTCCTTCAATTTGAAAGCCTTTCTGAGACATACATAAAGTTGTCAACCTCAAGTATTCATTGATTTTCTCGCGTTCAATATTGTTTTTAAGCAATAAACTGCCTAATATTTCAGTGTTTCAGGAATAGGTACAGAAGGGAACAATGAACTGACATGAAATGATACTGAAATTTCACCCTGTTCCAGCTTATAATCTTTGATTTTTTGAATAAATTCCAACGAATATTGATTTGAAAAACTTTCTGGCTTCTCGGGTAAATTTTTAAGCTCGTTTACCAACCATTTTGAAATCAAGTACGTCGGTGAGTTAATACCCGATACAATAGGTCTCATCGAATTACCTGGTTTGTGAATTTTTGGTAAACAATACATTCTAGGTACAAAAGGGTTGCTTACGTTTAGTTTAAATTTGAGGGGAGCAGTTATTAATTGTGGACAGTCTTTTAACGCGCTTTTAGTTTCTCTAATCATCTTAGGGAGGGGATTTTTGTTTAATTTGACATAAGGTCCATCCAATATTAAGTGATTAACTCGATTAAAATAGTCGGTTTTGTCCATAATTACCAATTTATTCCCCTTATCAGCTTTTAAGAAAAAGCAGTCTTTGTTTCTGAGATTTTTAATGATATTCCATTCATTATTGACCGCGATATCTTTGTGCTGCTGAACGTTCTCACGGATGCTACTCGTGCAGGCCTCTCTAACGAAAGATTTTGCAGAATCGCCAAAATTTTTGATAGAGGTCTCAATGCCTGCAACTATCTCATCCATGGGAACCCCACGGCTTGGCAAACAATATTTTAGACCTTTGTCTAATACTTTTAATTCTTCACTATTAAAATTCTCAGATGACTGATTGATGACTAGTGTTTCTTTCATGGAACTATTGACAATTGGTTTTTCATTAACCGATGGGCAAAGGTTACGAAATTTCTGACTTAATTTACAAATCTTACTGTTAAGTTTATGTTCAGTTATCTCCGTTACATGTCTATGAAAATGACACCTGTCCTCGTATTCATAATTACTTAAATTTTTAGTTAAACATAAATGCAAATTATATAATTCTGATTCTAACTTACTACGCCTACTATAAAGATATTTAATTTCTGAAGTCAGCCATTTCATTTTCGCGTAAAAAGTTACTTTATTAATAATTTTACAATTCGATGAAACATTAACTTTCATAACACACCCTTTCGCGACAACGAACTTCCTGGTGATTAGATTAATTAAGAATTAAGAAATACTGAAAAAACAAGTCAATCAACGGGAGGAAACGTACAGACGACGTTTCGTTCTAGTTGGAACTTTTCAATGTACGGTATTCCCTCGATGACGGACATTGCTTTTTCATTTCTATACTTTCTGTATATATAGTTAACATTTGGAATTTACTGCAAGTGAGAATTAATGAATATTAAATCACATTCTTACATGTAAATGTCGACTTATTTAGTGCGTTCGTTCAGTATTTCTTAATTCTTAATTAATCTAATCACCAGGAAGTTCGTTGTCGCGAAAGGGTGTGTTCTGCATACTGGTACAAACTTAGTTTGTCGGATTGTAGTTACGAACGCACTAAATAAGTCGACATTTACATGTAAGAATGTGATTTAATATTCATTAATTCTCACTTGCAGTAAATTCCAAATGTTAACTATATATACAGAAAGTATAGAAATGAAAAAGCAATGTCCGTCATCGAGGGAATACCGTACATTGAAAAGTTCCAACTAGAACGAAACGTCGTCTGTACGTTTCCTCCCGTTGATTGACTTGTTTTTTCAGTATTTCTTAATACAAGTTTGAATATTTATGTGAAAATTATTGGAGAAATGGTGGTGGAAAAATTTTTTTTACAATCTTAAATTTAGTAGAGGGGAGTTGTTTAAATCTAATTGGTCATTTAAAGCTAATCCTAAACTATTGTATCTATTAATTTCTAAGTTTTCTAACAGGTTAAGTTTTTTACTTTTTTCTTGAATGTGTAAAATTTTGAAATCTATATTAAATCTATGATTAATTTCTAAACAATGATTTGCGAAAGTTGAATCTGTTTTCTTTTCTTTATGGCTTCTCTCGTGTTCTTTCATCCTAATTTTGAATTTCCTCCCCGTTTGTCCTATGTATACCTTATTACAATCTTCGCATGTTAACTTATATACACCAGAGTTTGATTCTTTGTCTATTTTATCTTTGTTGTTTTTAATAATGTTCTGTATAGTATTGTCTGTCTTAAAATGATATATGTTCGTTATTATGTTTTTTAATGAAAGTATAAATTTTTTCCGAAGTTTTTCCTAAGTAAGTGATTGACTTGTAGGAATTAATTATCTTGTATTTTAATTTTGGGTAAACTAAGGAAAGGGTTTTAGATTTTTGTAGGCTATTCCGGATGTTATTGATAATATTTATAGAGTAACCATTATTTAATGCTATTGCGTATATTCTATTTAGTTCAAGATCGAAATTACTTTTACTCATCGGTACATGAATTAGTCTATATACCATTGATTGGTATGCTGATAATTTGTGTGTTATAGGATGAAAAGAATTAGCGTGTATTGTGGTATCTGTATGTGTTGATTTATGGTATATATAGCGAACTCGTGTTTATTAGTTTTGTGTGATATGGTTAAATCTAGAAAATTAATGCTTTTATTTATTTCTGTTTCTATAGTAAAATTTATTTTGGGGTGAATAGTGTTGATATAATTATGTAAAGTTTTTAATTGTCTATCTGAACCGTTAAAGCAAATTAATATGTCATCAACATACCTAAACCAATATACACAATTACCAAACAAGGGATGTGTACTAATTTTAGTTTCTAAATTATTCATAAAAATTTCTGCTAATAAGGGGCTTAGTGGGTTCCCCATTACTAGACCCTCTGTTTGTTTATAAAATTTCTTTTTAAATTGAAAATAATTTTATTCCAGGCACGTTTCTAACAGCTGTAAAATTTCGGTTTTTGTGACAATTTTCGTGTTTCTACGTTCTAGTTGTAAAGTGATTAAATCTATTACCTCCTGGGGTGGGATACTAGTGAACAAATTCGAGACATCAAAAGAAATGAGTTTACATTTGTTTGGTAATTCCAAGTTTGAAATGTTGTTAATTAATTCATGGGAATTTAAGAACTTAGATTTGAATTTAGTGTGTGTAAGAATTAAATCTATTAAGTGTTTAGTTTACACACACTAAATTCAAAATGTGATTGTAAAGTTTTAAGACTAAACTCGTAAATTTCAAAATGACAGTACATACGGGCTATTGCGATGGATCTCTTTCAAATTAGTCCCCTTCTGACTAAACACACCGGCTCCAACGGTGTTTCCACTTTTGGAAGTGTTCTTGGAAGTTTTCTTTGTTTAAGGGCGTTAAGAACCTTCTCTGTACTTGCCTGTATGTCTTCAATACAGCCAAATTGATTCCTGTTCAGCGAAGCTTTCAATTTAAGAAACAGGTAGAAGTCGGCAGAGGCTAGATCGGCCAATTCGAAATTGTATCCCGAGAAAGGTATTGTTATCTGAACCGAAGAAGGTCACAACGAAATTGCACCCTTACTATACAGACTTATAGATGGGGTTCACCTGTCTTCGATGGTCAGTTATAAATATATAATTGAAGCAAGATTGCCAAGTTTCTTGAGCAATTTGATTTAGTAAAATAATCAGTCACAAATCATAACGATATTTATTAAAACTTATTTAACTATAAAAATTATATACAATATACATTACAAATTATAATACTATACAAATATTTACATTCTGGCTCTAAATCTATATGACACCGCTTGTACAGATTCAAATTTGCTTATTTTATGATTTTTTAAATCGTCCAATTTTCCGTTTAGAAATCTTGTTTTTATTAAACTTCAAGGATCAATCATCTTTGGGGTTGAAAAAACACTATTAATCTTTATACTTGTATCAATTTGAAATCGTTACAAAACATTTATTAAGGAAGCTTAAGACAAAAGTGAACATTTGTTTGATACCGTATATGCATATATTTCATGCAAAAACAATATTCATAATTGTTTTGTATTTTTGTTTTTCATAGATTTAGTTTAGTTTATATACATTTATTCTGGATGTAAATTGGGCACTAACCTACCTGAAATTTTAATCTCGTTGGTAATTCGGGCACTAGCTAAAAATGTACTCGCAGAAGGTCTATGTAAACTGGGCACCGTATAAAGCAAACAAAAACAATAATATAGAAATAGTGTATTTCAAGTTGAAGTACAGCAAAAAGATAGAAAATAAAAAATATGTACTCATATGAAAACAATAATAAAAGCAAATACTTAATTATATAAAAACTATAATAAAAAAATAGTGTATTTGAAGTCATACTGATGAATAAAATGATATACACTTCACAAAGTGTAATCGTGATATTGTTCCATTATTTAGTTGTTCACACAGTTCATTTAGAGTTCTTAATTTTTGTTTTGCGCGTGTGTCTTTAACTCTTGCTGGTGTGTGTACACTTTGAATTCTAACATAAGTGTCTATTTGAAATTCCTTAAGCTTTTCGATAAAAATATAAATAGATGGATGTGTTGAATAAAATGACTCATTTAGTTTGGAATGAAACGCTTCGCATGCGTTTGTGGTGTTAGTGATCGATGGAGTTGCAGTAGCCCACATATGTGGAGAAAAAGGAGCATCGTCTTCTATGTATGTCTCCAATAAATAATCGGCGTATTCGTCAGCCTGTGCATGAGCAGGTTTTTCGGCAAACAAATCTAAGGCGAAACAATCGCCTACTTCGTCAGGATTCAAATACGTTAATCCAAATGTATATCGCAGCCATTTTCCTACTTCGGAATCTGTGTTCCTAAATTCTGCTGTTAAACCCAAACTTTGGATTTTCCTGAACCAAGATTGGTGCAAATGGAAACGACAACCATAGATTTGTGCTGATGGCCATAGAGCGCGAACCGCTGTGTGAATGCTTTTCTCAAAATCTACAAAAACTTCAGCTGGTCGTAATATTATAGAGTGACGTCGAAAGATTTCTTTTGTTAGCATTTCAAATAATGTTGCATACGTTTCACTGCGTTTATCAGGCAACAAACAAAACATCAATGGAATATAATGTCCATTATTAAGTCCGTGGATTGTAAATAATTGTAAAAAATATTTTGTATAATACGAAAATGTACCGTCCATGTACACTTTACGCATTCCACATAAACTTCTAACATTCGTTTCACAAGAAAACACTATGATATTGCTCACTGGACAGTTTATAAAAACGAAACTTTCATCCTTGCTTGTTTTAACATTAGCAGCTTCCACTATATCATGGACATCTGTCTTATTTTGTGGTAACGGCCCAGGAAGAAATTTTCTCCTTGCATTGTACAAATTTCTTCGGATATAAGTGAAATCTGTTATCGTAATTGTTTCCGGCAGTTCCTTAGCTAGTTCACGACGAATAATTTTCGCTGGTTTTTCGGAAATATCATCAACGGCTTTACGTTTACACGCATTTGAAATCACTTTTCGGTTTAATTTACTCTGATTCTGTTCATGATTATGTTCTAGCTGGCTTCTGCTCACTAAATTTTCTGCACCAAGCGTAAACACTTTTGCGCCAACGCCAAAACACTTCGCCACTCTTCAACACTTTCTGTTTTGAAAAGGTGTACTTGTTAACCACTAGCAAACATTTTCCGTTGTTACTGTCCACGAAAGAGACCTCCATAATTCTTAACAGTGGGCAACAAAACTCGAGACTGAGAAGCGGATCTAATTTCTTACTTTAAGCAAACGCCGCAAACAAGATAGAAATAACTAAATACACAATGAGTCGGTGAATTTTATTTCGTGGTCGAAGTTGCCTCCATTTCCACTCCATTGTTTCGTATCTCCCAGGGTTGTGATGTGTTTGAGTCTGATTAGTAATCGTGCGTTGTTGTGTTTATTATGCGGTCCTGTGTTGTGTATGTGCAGTCTGTGTGTCAGTCGCGTTTTTGCGTTTAAGTCATATGTGTAGGTTTACTGGTCATCATCGCTTTTTTGCATTTCTGTTGTGTGTGTATTTAATGTTTATTATTGTAAAGTGTGATTATTGTCTGTGTTTGTGTTACGAAGTACTGTATCTGTTCTTTTGTTGCGTTTGTCGAGTGTTGTGTTAATAGCATATTGCCTAAGGCAAGTGCTAATTCGTCAACTGTGTTAAGTGTAGTGTTTTTTTGTCTTTGAGTCCAGGGATTAGTTGTTGGGGGTGGTGCTGGTATGTATTTAGGTTTGGGTGTGGTTTTGTTTGTAGGGTTGTTTGGATTATTGGGACAGTTTATGAAAGTGGATAGGTGAGGGCCACCGCAGTTTGCACACTTTGGTGGGGTTGTCTTCGTCTTTGTACATAGATGTGTCGAATGTTCGTCTCTGCATTTTATGCATTTGTAGTTTATGTTGCAGTTTCTTTGGTGATGTCCGAAAGTCTGGCATTTGTGGCATTGTATAATGTCTGTCCGTTTGTTTAATTGTTCGATTTTTATTGCGAGTCCGCAGCAGTCGTGTATGTTATATATATAGATTTGTACTGTCTCGTTAGTTCGATTAATACTAGTGGTGCCGGTATGCCGTGTTTGCCGTTCATCCTTTTAATTTTTAATGTCGGGTAGCCTTTGCCAGTCAAGTCGTCTGTAATGTCAGTTTCGGTGATAAAGGTAGGAATGCCACGCATAACTACCTTTAGGGTCTTTTCGCTTCTCAATTGAAAAGTGTAAAATTGTATTTGTTCATTGTCGAGTGTGTGTTTAAGTTTTCGGTAGTCTTCGTCAGTTGTCGGTTCGATGTGTATGCCTGGTTTCACGAGCTTGCTTTGTACGGTGTTAATGCTGTGTGTTTTGAGTATGTGTCGTATGTGTGCCCATTTGTCTTTTTCGGTTATAATAATTGGTGCGATTTTGTGTGTTTCTTTTGTTTCAGTTTTTGTGTTTTGTGTAGTGTATGTCTTATCACTTACCCTGGGAGTGCTGTTGTATGAAGTTGATGGTTGTGGAGTGAGTTCGGGTTCCTCTTCCATCTTTTCCTCGGCGTTTGTTTTTTCGAGGACGCTGTATGAGTTCTTAGTTACGATAGGTGTACTTTCGTGTTCGGTTTTTTGTATTTTTGACGTTTTCTTCGGATTTGTGTAACTGTTTAAGATTGAGATGGTGAAGTTGGTTGGATCAAAATCTTCCATGTTGATATTGGGCGGGTTTACCGGGCTTGCTTCTTCTCTGGGCGATTCTAATACTTCTATTTTAACCGTCGGTTCGTCGGGATCCACGATGAATATTTGCGGTGATTTTATTAAGAGGTTTTGAATATTCTCTTCCTCCGTTGTTTGATTGATGATGGTTTCCGCGTCCTCGCGTTGCTGCGGAGTGCATCTTCGTTTAAAGCTGGGTTTAAGAGCTAAGTTCGTAATAGTTGTGGTGATATATCGTCCGGCCATTGCTTCCGGGTTCGTATGACGATGTATCGTCGTCGGTGTTCTCAACTGCGATGATGTTGTAACAGAGATCGCAGTGAGGTTGACGTAAAATACACAAACTAAATGTTTCCTTATACCGTGTGCACAACGTCGTGCGATCGATGGATATATAAGTAATGACTGGCCAACTGCAAGTATATTCGCCTTGCTTGAACACAATGAGCGACTGATAGGAATATTCAATGTGTTAGAGAGAGATTATTTGATTCGTACTTAGATCGTATGTAGAATGTGTTGGATAAAGAAATGGAACGCCCGTACAGTTAGACAGTAGAACAGATTGAATATACTCTCTCAACCCTAACCACATAAACTCGCTATTCGTCTTCGTCTTACTACATTGTGGTAGATCAATCACTCCCCGGCGTTCATACGGTATATAGAATATATTATAGCATAATACAATAGAGGCCCGCCCACAATACATGTACAAATAAAAATACATTTGAAATAATCTATTTGGTCATTAGGAAATTCCTTAATTTATTAACGTCGAATTTCTTACTTTAAGCTTTAAAGCGATCATTACCCGAACGGTACTGGTGCCTAGATTACCTGTAGGATTAAGCAATCCTTTTTGCAGGGCAGGTAAATCCATATACTTGGTGCCCAGTTTACATCCGCCCCATTTACTTATATATATATATATATATATATATATATATATATATATTTACTTATTTACGTTCAAGAGGGTTAACTCTGTAATTCATGCTGATATTATGGCATTACTAAATGTCTGTTTAAATCAAAATTATTTTCATTTCAACGGGGAAATTTACAGTAGTAATGATGGTTTGATTATGGGTAACCCCCTCAGTCCGCTACTAGCTGAAGTTTTTATGGACAATATTGAAAAATTAATTCATAGACACCCTATGAGTAACAAATTTATTTACTGGCACCGATATGTGGATGATATTTTAGCCAGCTTTACTGGTACCACTAGACAATTAGATAATTTCGTAACATATATAAATACAATCCATAGTAATATCAAATTCACCGTAGAAATTGAACAAAATAACTCTACAACTTTTTAGACATTACTATTTAAAAAATAAATAATAAACATGCTTTTTCCATATTTCATAAACCATCACATACTGATATAACAATTCATAATAGTTCAGTCCACCCATATAACCATAAATTAGCAGCTTACAATAGTATGATACACAGACTTTTAACAATTCCTTTAACGACTAATAATTACAACAAAGAATTAAATATTATTAAACAAATAGCTGTCAATAATAGCTATGACCCAAATTTAATTGATAATATTATAGCTAAGAAAAATGTACAAACAAACGTTAGAATAAGTAGTTCCTTCTGATAAGAGTAAAAATAAAAATAATCAATTTAAAAGTTTAACGTACATAGGAAAACCTTCAATTAAAATTAAAAAATGTTTAGAAATTTCAGACCTAAATACATGCTTTAAAACAGACAACAATTTAGCCAGGTTCATTAAAAACAATAAATCCAAATCTTCAAAAGTTAATAAATCAGGGGTATATAAATTAAAATGTGGTAGTAATTGTCACAAAATTTATATTGGTAGAACATTCAGAAATTTCAATACTAGAATTTCAGAACATAAACGTAGTTATGATAACAAAAAACTAGATTCTAATTACTCAAATCACTTATTATCTGAAAACCATTCATCCATCCGGAGTTTGAAATTTTACATGTACAAAATAAATCGCATAAATTAGACCTCTTAGAAGCCCTGGAAATAAATAAAAGTAAAAAGTCTGGGAATTTACTGAATGACCAACTAGATATAAATAGTTCTATTTTACTAAACTTATTTAATTAGGGTTTTTCCATGTGATTATTGTGTTTGAATGCCTAATCTCTTCCTTTCTTTGTTAACAGCTTATCGTTTCTTTCTTTATATACCTGTAATTGCCAAATTTATGTGCATACACTCATTTCATTTGTAGAATAATCATTATACCATCGTCGTTTGATAAAGCTACAGTGTTAGCGAAACGCGTCACCTTTTTGTAAACGTTTCGTAAATATACGTTTTATATAGTGAAGATTAAACAAATTAATTGTTTTGTTTTATTTTACATGGTATTAATATGGATCTTCACCAAGTAACAGCCCCATCTATTCAATTTTCAAAAAGAATATCAACTGATATAGATCACAATTTGTTTGAATATTTGAGAGAAAATCAAAAAATGACAAAGCGAATTCATAGATCTCGTATAAGATTTACTAATAAGGAACAATTATGGAAATCTACTGAAAATACCTGGGAGAACATTGTTGAAAAACCTAATTTTTTAAGAAGTCTCATTGATTCTGTACCTAGAAGGTTAAGGACAATAATTGATGCGAATGGCGGATCAATTAAGTATTAGTTTATTGTTTTCTAAATTGTATTAAAAAATTACTTGACATTTGACTTGTCTTTCAAAAAAAGTTTAAAGAACACTAAGCAATATTAGAAAATTTTGATAATTTTGACAAGTATAACCTATACTAGATTTATGTGAGCTTAACTGTATATATGTATTAAAAAGTGATGAGAAGTACCCGACCCCACGTATAGATAGCTGTTGTTGTTTGAAAAGAATGACAATTGCAGAAAGTACTAACCTTATAAAACTTAAACTTGCCCCTCTTTGTCAAGTCTATTAATTACAATTGTAATGCTTGCGAAATGCTAGATTTCAAAAATTTCCTAATTGATCTAATACCATATGATCATATATTTCTACCCTCTAGAAGGCAATGACATTTTTCTTTTTTAAACTTAAGTTGGTACCATAATTTAAGTTAACTTATTTTGCGTGTGTGTGATATAGGTTATTTTATACTGATGACAGATTAGGTTTTGTCATTTTGACAAATAATTACATTGTTACGTCCGTAAAATCATTTTGATAACAATCTGGGAGATTTTATGCAGTTCACTTCGTTACTATCCTCGATTAATCTACTTAGTCCGGTCATATATCATTATTTACGTTAATTGCTATTTTATTGTAATTTCTGGTTTTTATTTGATTAACTTAAGCTATTTTTCGAACTCTTATTCCTTCTTATTTTAATCGTGTCCCTATTCTATGGCTAACTCTGTATACTGCCGTTGTATTTTAAAAACGTTCCGACACAGTCAACATGTGTGGAACTTTGATTCGAACTCACGTATCTTTTAACTGTTTCTTTTAAGGCTATGACGTAGCGTACCATCTGATATTTAAGTCGATCTGCGTTCAGGTAGAGTGTCTTTTTCACGTGCTAGCCCTGAAGAAATCTGTTGCTCGGTAACTGGAAGTTAGTCCTTGCTATAACGCTTGTACTTATTCTGCGAGGGCAGGATTTAGTCTTACTTGACTTAGATTTATTTTACAAATTTCCTTTAGTGAGTGTAAGTTTCATTCGATTTCGTGCTTCAGGTGAGTTTCAAAACATAGGGACGACTGTAATTTTACTGCAGCTTCGTACTCTGTTTTCCTCTGGAATTTATGTACTTTCATTTATACGTTTTCCCTGTTTCATATTTAGGGCTGTAATTCACGGCTTAGGGAGAGTGATGCTGTATTAGCGACTGCGCGGAAAAATCCCGACTTAGGCATCCCGTTTGGAGGACGCATCGATTCCCGCAACCTACAGGACCCCGGAAACCACGAACTGGAAACCTACGAATCTTCTACTCGTAAGGTAGTGTGGATAAAATTAGATTAATCGATTCCTGAAAACCTGACGTAATTTGAGGAATTCCTACTGATTTCCGGTTATTTAAACGTAGATATATAAACTTATTTGTAATTATCTTTCTTTCTTTAATATAAATTTAAATATACAAAAACTGAGAGCGTACCACATGTTACACCGATACGTATCAATATTTTGTCATACATAGGTAAAAAACCTTCTGTTTTTCAGTTGTTTTAATCGTAGTTAGATTCTTTTAATATTAATCTTTCTTTAATATTTAAAAAAAAAACTGAGAGCGTACCACATGCTGCACTGTAACGGCACATTAATTCGTCAAATTTGTATATGCTTTCTTATTTTAATAATGTGTAAACTTTCGTAAACTAAACTTTTCCTATGCTTTGATTAGATTAGTTATTTTTCCATAATATGTATAATTCCTAATTTACCTTACGAACTAAGTGGCTTATAGCGATTTAATAAAGTAGTTTGAGAATTAACTTTTATCCTTTTCTTTAAAGTAACAAAGTTTGATATTTGATCGTTTGATTAATTCATACCATTCCCTACACGGGACAATTTATTTCATGAGCCAATTTTACTAACTAGATTCAACCCTTAGTATTTTGTAAAAAAAAACACTCTGGTACTAGTCACTTTACCAGGCTGAGAACTGGTTTTAATGGTTTGTTTTAATTCGCAGGTTTAAAGATTATGTTAATTATCGACATAGATTTATACTTTTATGTATATTAGAATCATTTTCATTCTGCCTTTTTTTTGTGACTTATCAGATAATGAATTAATCCTTTAAGATTAAGTTAATTTTCGTCATAGAAATATGCTATTATTTAATTTCTAAACATTTACATACTGCTTATTTTATGTTAAACTTGTTATTAAATTTAAACTTATTTATTTACTGAAAATTCATTTAGAGATTATTTCTGTATGTATAGCGTGGATACTCTAAAGTCAACAAAGCTTTGGAGCACTAATGACGCTAGAATATTAGCTAAGCTCTTGTTATCATCCTTCTCTGTATGTGTCATTATTTAGGAAATTCTTAAAGAAACATACTTAGCTGTAAAGTTTAAATTTTAATTTGCCTGAATCTTATTCGTTCTTTGTCTGTAATTTATTTTCCTTATGCATTGTACGCTCAATAAAGTTATGATTTACTGATTTTATTTGTGTTTGCGTTTGTAAGCCTTGAACCCGAACGAGCAAAAGAGTTTTAGAGTTTAAATCTGGAAGCCGAACACCCCTAAGTAGTGTACTTGAGCCCATCAGGCCCGAGGGTGTTCTGCGTTAACCAAAGAACTTGCCAGTCCGAACGCAGTGGTGCCCAAATTAGATCTTGCGTTGTGTTGGCCCACGACGCTCCCGCTTTCCTATACTGAGCTGGTCGGCAAGTTTTTCTAGGGGCCTTTGTAGATCTGTGGTATTGCTACCCGAACGGTTTAAAGGGGTAATAACATACAAACGTTTCAGTTGAAAAAATAAAAAGTTTAATAATAAAAACAGCTACAATAAATGTTCAAAGTGAGCTCCTTCATTTTCTATGCATAGCGCAACTCTTCGTCTCATATTATTGGCATTCCTTAAATTATGTGGTGTAATTTCCTCACAGACATTTCGGATATCATTAGTAAGTTCTTCAATTGTATGTGGACGATTTGTAAATACTCTATTTTTTAGATGTGGATAAATGAAATAGTCCATAATTGTTAAATCCGGAGATCGTGGTGGAAAGTCTACTACTATTCGATTATCAAAGAATTCATGCAATAATTCCATCGTTTCTCTTGTCTTATGGGCTGTTGCATTATCTTGCTGGAAATATCCCTTGCGGAGCTCATCATCATGTAATTGATTTACAAATGGTAGCAATAAATTATTACGATATCGTTCTGCATTTATCGTATTATTAAAGAATATTTGACCAATAATCCGTCTACGAGAAACTGCAAGCCAAACGCCTATTTTTTGTGAATACAAGGGTGTTTCAAGAATTTCATGTGGATTTTCACTAGACCAGATGCGCATTGTTTGTTTATTTATATATCCTGATAAATGAAACCATGCTTCATCGGACCAGAAGGATTTGTCAAGAACGTCATCGTTATTAATCGTACCTAAGAACCACTGACAGTAATTAACTCTGGTTACATGATCGATTGGTAAAAGCTCTTGCACGCAATGAAATTTGTATGGAAATTTTTTTTAAGGATTCTCTGGCAGGTCCCATATGACAGTTGTGTTTGTTGTGAAAGCTTACGAATCGATTTCTTAGGTGATTGATTTATTCGTCCCTCAACATCTGCTATATCGTCAACTGTCTGCTTTAGTGGTCTACCAGCACCTGGTTTTCGAGACACAGACCCTGTTTTACGGAATTTAACCACTGACTTTTGAATTATTTGCCGCAAACTGTCATATGTTGTTGGAAAATTTGGAAATTCTGCCCGAAATTCTTCTATACAAGGCTGCAAGGAGTACGACCATTCTACATTTTCTAATTTTACACCATTCCTAAAGTATGATTCGATCAGAAAAACTTTATGATTTATTGTAAACATTTTTAAGTGTCAATTAATAAATACATTAATGACAGATGAGTTTTATTTATCAGAACATACACATAATGACAGATGTATTTTATTTGTCACTACCAACACGATATTTTCAAGAAATAATTTCATGGCTTGCTAGAGGATAAATATAAATGATCAAATTGTATAATAGATGTAATTCTGTGGCGTATTTGAATGTAAAGGTATATTATGGGTTTTTCCGTATGTTTATTGATTAATATTCCAGATTTCCAACAATAAGTTTTAGTTTAATTTTTTTTGCATTGTCGGAATAATTGTGGATGTGACCCCATAATTGACCTGGCACAAAAGACTAGTCAAGACCAGTATCTACGAAGAACTCACCGGGAAAACATCTAGCAAGTACTCGTAATGCATCGAGCTAGACAAACGCTCGGCATTATCTTCGTTCAGACATTCAAAACTTTTGCTCAGATATCTTTTATCGAACAATTAATAATTGTGTACATAGTTGAATAAAATATTTTATTTATACGGAAAACTGTGCATAACAAAAAGCTTCTCTAACCAGGGAAGTTTCAATAACCATTAATAAAGTGGTTTATATTCGGATGTGCGCAATAAAACGAAGATTATATTTTGAATGAAAAGATTCACAAGCGTTCGTTGTTCTTTGTAGCGATGACGAATGTTCGGCCCAAACATTAGATGGAAAATGGAAATTTTCACTAATGTCATTGTCAACAAGGCAGTCACAAAATTCCGTGTGTTTTTCATTTTCCCGCTTAATTTCTGCTAAATCAATAGCAAACATTTCTCTTACATCTTCAGGATGAAGAAATGGTAATCCAAATAACTTAGTAATTTCTGTTTCATTTTAGTTTTTACTTTGGTACTGTACAGCTAACCCTAATTACTGAATTTTTTAATACCACGACTGCCCTGTAGAAGGAGTACATCGGGTGCAAAAAACTTCTCATGCCTGTTCCAATTTTTCTACAATAATTACGACTGCTTCTAAAAAGATTTTCTTGAGACAAAAGAGAATTTCAAACGATAACTCTTTGATCTTGACTGTCTTTGGTTAGTTCGAATGTAACTCACATTTCAAGCTTTTAAACTTTGCCCAGCGATTGTAACCCGTTGCAAATGCATGTTGCGTTAATGTAAAATATTGCTGTGTTGCTTCACAATTTAAAACTAAAGAAACTGCACCGCTTTTAAATCAAATTGAACACAGTCTTCCGATCACTTTCATCGTCTAATGAAAATTTTACTTCCCAAATCTAACCATTGGCATCTTCGATTGTCAATAGCACCTTCACCGGGCGAATTATAAATGCTTTTTACAGTAAACTATAGCCTTCTTCTTAACTGCATCTCATAAACGTTTAGCGCCTAAATCTGCGTTCACAAACCTCTTTGACAGGTGGGCCAAATTTTAAAAAGAACTGGGTTTACCGGACTGCAGACCAAAGTGTTACGGATACATAAGTGTGTTTTGTGTCTGATGGAAAGGCTCGCGGGCCATAAACTATTGCTTCATCTTAGAGAACGGACACGCTTACCACATGACGCAAAGCCCAGTGCAGTACTGGCGAAAGGCTGTATTTCTAAAATATTTAATTTTATTTATATAATTGGAAAACGAACGGGTGGAGATCTATAAAATTACGAAATACATATTTATTTGTTGAAAAGTTGTATTTATAAAGTTTTTAATTTTATTTATATAATTGGAAAACATACGGGTGGTGATCTATCTATCCAAAATTACGAAATACATATTTATTAATTAATTTTATTTATATAATTGGAAAACCAACGGGTGGTGATCTATAAAATTACGAAATACATATTGCTATGTACTGCGGTGTTGCTTAATTTATTTGAATTAGTCCACAATACACAACAGCTTGCTCGGTCTATCTCAAGTCGGGTCCGCCTTCCAGGAACTCTAGGGTCTTCAGGGCTACCCTCACAGGGTACGTAGTAAAGTAAATAAAACAAAAGGTATTAGAAAAGTAAACAAAGATTCACCGCACGAAATTTTAATAAAAAAAAATCCAAAAAAAATCGACTTTATCAAGTATAAAGCCGTACTGAAACATCAATTGTGTAACAGTGTGAGGAAAACTTTTATACAAGTGACAATAAAAGATAAAAAACCTCACCAAATGACCGCGAACAAACTTAAACTAATTAAATATTCAGGAAAACTATCAAACTCCAATAAATTACGTTATTCCCAACCAAACGTCAAACAGAATAATTAACTGTAGGCGCGCGCACCAAAAATTAACCCATGCGCACATTCAACATGGTACAAAGGCAACTTTCCCACCAATTCCTGACCTTCTAGAATATATATTACAGATAAAAAAAATACTTAAAAAAAGTATGAAAATTTTCCTTAATATTTATCTGAGTCTAAATATATTTTTAACAAACAAATTGCTGAATTTACGAGCTCATTCAATATTCAAATAACATAACTAAACTAATTTATATATAAAAATAATCATACTGGCTAATATATACTTACATTAATTAATTAATGCAGTCATCACACTTCACAAAAAAAATACAAAAGAGAGATTTCAGATAGGTCGCATAAATCAAAAAAATTACAAATATAAAAGACTCGTAATAAATCGAGAATTATTTTTAACACATCAGTAACACAAAACTAAAACATAAACCGAAATTACTATAATAGCCTGAATAAAAAGGAAGTCTTTATTCAGCAGAAAATTAATTAGACCTATCTGTTCAATAGCTGGAAAATCTCTAACATCTTCTCTCTCGGAAATGGAAAATATCCCCATATCTAACATAAAAATCAAAAGAGCAACAACAGCTATCACTTCCAAAGTGGCGGGAACTGCAAACATCAATCATGCTCGAACATTCTACAGTCGTGGACCAAAATACACATTATAATAAATTTTTCGATAAATATTAAATATTTTCAAATATTTTTCTGAAATAAAATACACATAAATATATAGTCTTTTACAGTTTCTTTAAATTTTTTCTTCGGGGAAAAATTCATGACAATATGTATTTGTTGAAAAGTTGTATTTTTAAAGTTTTTAATTTTATTTCTATAATTGGAACATTTTTATTTGTTCATTTTGTCGTTCAAGTTGAGTAAAGGAGTAATATTGACTAGCAATAGTTTCTCAAGGTTTTCTTCTGTCAATTTTGTTCTTTTTGAATTAAGTACATCCTTATAAATAGAAAACGTCCTTTCTACATCGCAACTGGTTATAAGTGCATACTGGAAATATTCTTTTATTTCTTCATATTTAGCCGTTAGATTTTGTGGAATTGTCTCCATACATAATTGCTGCAATGTAATTAAATCTGGATTTCTATTAAGAATTGCTTCAAACTTTTGCCGAAGGCCACATCCGAAGTCACTTGGAATACTTTTCAAATTATTAACAGCCACATCTAATCCGTTAATGTTGGTTAATCCGTCATTTAATTTGAGATTTCGATTTTCAAAATAAGTGATTAGTTTTGGCAATTTTCCAAAGTGTTCTTGAGGAAAGTACAACTGATTTTTTAAATTTGGGATTTGTGTGAGCTCCTTGCACTCACCAATACTTCTAGCATCCTCCTTCAGCAGTGTTACGAAATGTTTTATACTATCGAAATTCTCAGCATAGTAACTAGTAGCTTCCAGCCATGTTCCCCATCTAGTTATTAATGGAGTGGGAGGCAGTGACAGAGATGGAAATTTTTCCCTGAAAAGAGCTACTCTCAATGGTGCTTTTCTGAAAACTTTTTTAAAAGCTGATACAAGTCTATCAACTTCCGGAAAAGTGTCTCTGGTATATTCACAGATTCTGTGGAGAGCATGTGCTACACAAGTAATATGCAGCATATTAGGATGTTTTCTTCAATAGTCTGCCTGTTTTTAACATATACGCAGCACTATCACTGACAAATAAAAGTTAGAGAGAGAGGTAAATTAGAAATGAAAATAGTTCAGGGAAACCAAAAAGTTCTATTCAGGAACAAGACGATTTAAAATATAAATTTGTTCGCTGGGGTTTGAATTTTAATAGATTATGTTGACTAAATATGTTCATCTACTATTCATTAGGGTTTACCCGACATGAATATTCCTTAATGGCGATTTTAAAATCCCTGACGGAGATTACAGTTCTTCTAATATTTATAATCAAGGGATTATTATTCTTTGGAGTTTCCTAAACAGAATAAATACCCCATTCGTTTTCAAGTTCTCGTAAAATATACACTAAATTCTCCTTTAATTTTTTTAAACCGCATTTGTTCTATTTATGATACAGATTCAAAGTTTGTCGTACAATTATGTTCACCCAGTCTCCTCGACGAATGCTGACTAGTCTATAGTATATCTTAAATATTATGAAAGAATTCCAATATTTTCTATTTAAATTACATATAAGTTTCTTGGTCTTTTAGTATATCGTTTCCCGGTGACATGTGTCAATTTGCTCTCATTTTAAATCTTTCCTTACTTTTCATTTTTCAAACGTAAATCAAAGTTTCCTACCCTAACAGGACACCCCTAATCAAATCCAATTAAGTTATATTAGTACATCCGGCTCTGGCGATCATATAGGCACAACGTATGCAATTTAATCTAATTTACCGGGTTGTCGAGAGCTCGCTTTTATGACACAAAGTTGATTAAAATTGTAGTTGAGTGAAAAGTGAAAGGGATAAATTCTGTTTGCCGAGATGGATACGAGAATTATAAAGTTGTAACATTGATAAATACATATTTCCTATAAAAACTTAAAACTACTAAAAACGCTTGGATCTATGAAGGGAAGAGAATAAGCAATAGGTTCAGAGCTATCCTATATACATACATACATACATACATACATACGTACATATACATATATATATATATATATATATATATATATATATATATATATATATGGTAAACCTAATCAGTAGGCGATTAAAGGTCTGTATATTACTTCAAAATATATGTATTTAAAAAACTCTACATGTTTCGGCTATATACGCCTTTTTCAAGAGAATACAAAATATGAATTCATATTTTGTATTCTCTTGAAAAAGGCGTATATAGCCGAAACATGTAGAGTTTTTTAAATACATATATTTTGAAGTAATATACAGACCTTTAATCGCCTACTGATTAGGTTTACCATATCATACCAAGGTCACGAAGTTATTATATATATATATATATATATATATATATATATATATATATATCTAGAATAAAATAAATTAAAAGCGGGCAAGCCGTCTGTCAATTAAAAACTCATTTATTAATTATCCCTATATTTCGCAACAACTTTGTTGCTTGTTCCGGAGATAAAAATGTAGAGTTCAAAAAAATAATAAATATAGGGATAATTAATAAATGAGTTTTTAATTGACGGACCGCTTACACGCCCTCAATTTATTTTATTCAATATATTATGGTCGATAATTTCGTTTAAATTATATATATTAATTATTTCGTGACCTTTGTATGTTACGCTAAATTCAATTTGTTGGCGATTTAAGGTCTGGTTATATTTTAAAATATATATATTTAAAACAATCCTACATGTTTCGGCAAATGATGCCTTTTTCAAGGAATATAAAATATAAATGACAGTATATTAATGTCATACATTTGTAGTTGCTATCGATAAAATTATTCAAAGATACATTCCGATTGAATAATAATAATCATGTTAATCATGCCATAGTATTCTAAAATAGACAGACAACAAAAACAGGGAAACGCAAGACATGAGTTATTATTATGTATGCGCCCGTGGAGCGTCTTAAGATGTAAAGCTGTCGGCATTCGCCTTAAACGAGAAGGAAAACCACGAAAACCTACTCGGACAGTCAGACAGGAATCAAAACACGGAACTGTCAGCATGACAAGCAAATGTATAGATATTTAAATAACTTAAGATATATAATTATATAACAGCAACATTATGATGGTAAAGTGCAGATTGTTACATAATTAAGTTATAGTATATACTGCTTTAATTTTTTATATCACTTCTGTTAATTGAATTTTTTCCTGTCTAATACTAATCATTTCTTTAATTTCCCTTTTCATTGTGTGTTGTTCTTTATCAATTATCTGTGTGTTTTCAAAATCGAAATGGTGATCGCGTTGTAGTTTGTGTGTAGATAAAGCAGTTTTGTCTGTTTTAGAGTATTTGTGGGTTTGCATTCTATTGTATAAATATTGTATAGTTTGGCCTATGTAGTAACTATCGCAATCGCGACATGGTATTTTATAGATGACATGTGTTTCTCGATTTTTTGCGATAATGATATGGATATAAGAAAATTCGCCAAACTGTCGTTCGTGGCACTCCTAGTTGTCTAGCGATTCGACATACACTGAGAGTTGGATCCCTTGTAACAATAGCCATTGCTTCTTCCTCTAAGTCTGCTGGCAAATTTACTCCTCGGTCGAAAAGATAATCACGCAGTCCGCATTCCCGAAATTGTCTGTGTACTCCCAGAAACGTTCAGTAATGAGGAATGCGCTTATCGGTAAACCGATGTCGGTATTCAATAACTGCTTGACGTGCACTGCCGTTAAAGTAGCCATACACAAAATGCATGTCCGCATACTCTTGAGAAGAAAATCGGTAAGGCATTTTGAATAAAGAAAACGTGCCCACTCACTAATAAGCTGTTGTATGAACTGAAACGTAATGTAATCCTTTATTAAAAAATGGAAAGTTAACAGTCATCTGAATATTTGTTAATTGTATCCTATTCATGGTTCAGCACTTACGAAATAAGTAAGAACCTTCTTTATCATAAATCAATTTCCAGTACTAATTTTTGTAGATCTCCAAGAAATTATTGTATGCACTACGACACGTGTTCATTTATTTTAGGATAACATTTTATTATGCGACGTTAACAATCACAGGACTTTTATTGAATCGTATAACTTTTTTTAAGTAAAATCAGTTTGTATTGACTTTAGGATTACATTTTTTTCGTGATCTGACAATCACATTCATAGATCTATAACTTTGAAACAAATAAAAATGGATATACAAGTTTTGAGTTTTTGTTACTTGAAATGAAGTCTACTTTACACTCCTAAAATTTGAATATAACGATACGGGATACTTGTATATATATGGTAAATTCAATTTATTGGGGATTTAAGGTCTGGTTTTACTTCAAGATATATATATTTCAAGTAAAACCAGACTTTAAATCGCCAAAAAATTGAATTTACCATAACATACAAAGGTCACGAAATAATTATATATATATATATATATATATATATATATATATGAAAAAAAACCACATTCGTCCAGAAACGTGCAGATATCGATATTTCGCTGTCGTTACAGCTCATCAGTACACGATATTCAGACAAGACATGATTTTTATTTGTATACTTTCGTGTATATATACGAATTATATTGAATTTAATTGGAGTGAGAAATGAGAATTATTCAAATCTCATCTCACATGCAATTGTCGCTAAATTTGTGTAGTTGATTCTACAATCTGACAAGATTATGACTAACGTCGTAACGTGTTTGCGTCTACATTCTTCGGCAGGAGTAATCTTGTCAGATTGTAGAATCAACTGCACAAATTTAGCGACAATTGCATGTGAGATGAGATTTGAATAATTCTCATTTCTCACTCCAATTAAATTCAATATAATTCGTATATATATATATATATATATATATATATATATATATATATATATATATTATAATAAAATGTTAATTAGCTTATGGAAAACACTCATCTTAATTAGTCACATTTCTGTTATTGCTGTATATATGAGATTTCTTAGATGGTGGAAGACTATGTTCATATTTAGTGTTAATTGATCATATTTATATTGAATATTTTCTAACAAGGAGTGTCAAGTCCATTATTAAACTTTAGAAGTATATGACTTTCCTATGTATTTTCCAAAATAATTGGACAATGTAAATTTAGTTAATTTTAGATACATTTGTTAATATAAAAGGTTATATGAGAATGGAAAATTATTTGTAAATCAATAAGTTATAATATTAATCAAATATCAAAATTATATTTGAAATTTTAAAATATTTTGGAAATTTTGTATAACTAAATCTACCAATGATTTTCAAAAATAAACCATTGCGACCCAACCGCTATGGTTACTTATTTATAAAATTGGGAAAAGAATTTTTGGATTTTGAATAGAGCAGATGTGTTGTTAATTAAAGAAATTTTATTATAATATTTAATACGAGTAAATTATCTACATGACTACAAAATCATCTTACTAGTATATTATAAAATATTATTAATTAAATGGTTCTACGATTTTACCAAAATTGGAGAACGTACTCAATAGAGGATCTCCAAGGTACATTGCTTAAAAAGGTCGATATACACCTTTTATTATTGTTTATTTATGCTCATATGAAATATTGTGAACAATTTAATAATTTCACATTTATTTTGTGAGGATACCATAATCCGTTAACAAATTAACCTTAACGGAATAACTTGAGTTGAAGAGGGAAGTTTATGGACTAATATAGGAACCTTACATCCAAAGAGCAAATTTATCCATTGATTGAAGGAGACAGTTCACCTTTTAATTTATTGGAGGAGTCAACGTCTAGGATATATGTTTGGTTTCGAGACCAGTTTTCAAGTATCGAAGAATATTCCAGTTAGTACGACTAGAAATCCAAGGCTGATCGCAGGAATTAGGACTAATCAGTTGGAAATAGAAAAGATTTGAAGAAAGTATTTTATTTGCCAAAGCTTTAGTTTATGAAATCCCATATATTACATCCATGTTTAAATTTACATATATTTTCCCACCTAAAAAGAAATCTATATATAACCTATATATATTATAAATTATGTTTTAATAAGAATAGATAATACATTGATTGTACTTAATAATTTATTGTCAAGTTGAATATTGAAATCAAATAGATAAGATCTACTTAATAAACAGAGTTTAAGATACTAAAACAAGTTGTTTGTGTGTACGATAAGTTAATAAAATATAACCATTCTACCCTACATTAATCAAGATATATACAATTAACTTACCTTTCTTGCCAAATAAGAATTTTCACGACCCTTAAGATATTTGGAGAGCTCATGTTAATTATTTCTATTAAATTCATTAATCACCAGCTATTATTCAAGTCAAGTTACTCTTTTGGTTCTACAAGTTTTATGATCGTTAACTTCGAACGTTTTTAATCTTTTATTGATTCTGCGCAGAAATATATGTATTAATGCGCGCATAAATTCGAATTCAAATTCATTTTATATTTTCAAAGTTAAACGTTTTACCTTTAAAGCTTTCTTTAATAGGCATTAAAGAGATTAATAGATCGAATTTAACGATTATATAAATAGAGAACGTTAATATATACCATATAAGTTGTAAGTGGTGATTCAAATTACAAATTAAATTTATTCAAGTAAACAATTTGGATTTTAATTATTATTATTTCCTTTTGATAATTCTAATTCTCTTTAATATATATATATATATATATATATATATATATATATATATATATATATATATATATATAGGCGGGAGAAAAAGTACGGTATATAGCTGGGAACTTTTGAATGAGCAATTTAATTAAAAAATTTCTTATCAAAAAGATGGTTCATATAATATTTGGCATCACTTGGTAGCGTCATGTATTCTTTTTACACATTTAAAAGACATTTTTTTCGTGAATATAATTACATATATGGAATTTATAGGGGGTTGTATAAGAAAATTTTCAAGAAAAATGGTCAAAAACCTTGATAATTGAATAAAATTTATTATAATACACAAACAAAAACGGTGAGTTAATTTAAAAATTAGAGAAAAAGAACTTTACAAAATTAATTGTTTACGTCTCAAAACGGGCACCATTTACTGCCACACAATGACCTAGTTGGTCTCCATACTCCTGCAAAACATTCTGGAATGCAATTGGTGAAATCCTATTGACTTCAGTCTGAATTCTAAGCATAAATAAATCCTTGAGATTATTGAGTCGAGTTCGGTAGACTTCAGTCTTTAAATGGCCCCACATAAAACAACCCAAAGGATTTAATTTTGGAAACCTAGCAGGTCATTCGATGGGACCTCTTCTACCAATCCACCTGCTAAGAAACACCTCATTTAGGTACTCTCTTATTACTTCTCCATAATCAGGTGGAGCATACTCTTCAAACCATATGTGCTCCTTTTCCAACATAACTTCACAGAATTGACTTCTATCGAAATCATTTTCATTCAGTTCATGTAGAAGATGTATTTTAAAGGGTTTAAACTTTTCTTCTTTTAGAATTTTCCGCACGGATTTTGGGCCCAGATCATTATTTAAAGCAAGAGTTCTGGTGAAGATTTTGGGATTCTCCGTAGCATATAATAAAACATTCAAAGCCTTGTCTCTGTCAGCTACTGTTCTTGCTCTGCCGGTTTCTTGAGCATATTTAACGGTACTCGTCTCATTACACCGTTTTATAATTTGGCTTACAGTTGTTTGATTAATCGACATCCGCTCAGGATACTTATTATTAAATAAATCACATACCTCAACTCATGAATACAAATATGTTAAAACATATAAGGTGTCCCGTTATGTTCAAATTTTAGGAGTGTAAAGTAGACTTGAGTTCAAGTGACAGAAACGCAAAACTTGTATATCCAATTTTATTTGTTTCAAAGTTACAGATCTATGAATGTGATTGTCAGATCATGAAAAAAAATGAAATCCTAAAGTCAATAAAAACTGATTTTATTTAAAAAAGTTCAATTAATAATATTTTCGAAATGTCCACCTCCTTGTTGAATGCAGGCTTGTGCCCGTAAGTCAACAGTAGAAGAACTTATCCGAATTTCATACTTGTTTTGTCGGATTTGCTCGGCAGCTAGGTGAATACGATCCAACAACTCTTCTCTTGTGTTCCAAACTCGTCGAACATTCAGTGGGACATCCTCTAAAAGACCTGGCAGTTCGTCAATAAGAAATTGAAGGTAATTGTCCGCATTTAACCTCCCAGGAAGAACGACAGGTCCAATCAACAAGTCATCGATTAGGGCCGCCCAAACGTTAATAGAAAATTTATGTTGAAATTTAGATGGGCGTATAGCTTTGGGATTTTCTGATGACCACCTGTGCAGGTTTCTCAGATTTGTTCCACCACTTCTCGTGAACGTAGATTCATCGGTCTAGAGGACTGTTCTGCAGCAATTAAAATGAAGCTGTGGCTGTCTTAATATCCAGGTAGAATAAACTAGACGAGCATAGTGGTCTGCCTCAAGCAAACCGTGTCCCCTGCGATAGTGATATGGATATAAGCCCTCACGTTTTAAAATTCGCCAAACTGTCGTTCGTAGCACTCTTAGTTGTCTAGCGATTCGACGTACACTGAGAGTTCCTTGTAACAATAGCTACTGCTTCTTCCTCTATGTCTGCTGGCAAATTTACTCCTCGGTCGAAAAGATAATCACGCAGTCCGCATTCCCGAACTTGTCTGTGTACTTCCAGAAACGTTCTGTAATGAGGAATGCGCCTATCGGGAAACCGATGTCGGTATTCAATAACTGCTTGACGTGCACTGCCGTTACAGTAGCCATACACAAAATGCATGTCCGCATACTCTTGAGAAGAAAATCGATAAGGCATTTTGAATAAAGAAAACGTGTCCACTCACTAATAAGCTGTTGTATGAACTGAAACGTAATGTAATCCTTTATTAAACAATGCAACGTTAACAGTCATCTGAACATTTGTTTATTGTATGATATTCATGGTTCAGCATTTACGAAATAAGTAAGAACCTTCTTTATCATAAATCAATTTCTATTACTCTTTTTTGTAGATCTCCAAGAAATTACTGTAAGCACTACGACACGTGTTTATTTATTTTAGGATAACATTTTATTATGCGATGTTAACAATCACAGGCCTGTTATTGAATCGTATAACTTTTTTTTAAACAAAATCAGTTTGTATTGACTTTAGGATTACATTTTTTTTCATGATCTGACGATCACATTCATAGATCTGTAACTATGAAACAAATAAAAATGGATATACAAGTTTTGCGTTTTTGTTACTTGAAATGAAGTCTACTTTACACTCCTAAAATTTGAACATAACGATACGGGACACTTGTATATATATATATCTGTACACATGGACACGCACAGTGTATTTAACCAATGGTCATTTCAACTGAAGACACATGAGTTTCAATTTAGTGATCTCGTCAGTGCAGATTCACGAAGTCACGTCTTAAGATTCGCTCTCGCAATAACAGTACAACCTTATCCCGTCAGCTGGCAAGAGATATCTCATGACATCTGATGGACAAGAGAGGCTCACCGGTATAAGCGTTTTCTCTCGAATAGCTACGCCATTACAGAGAAGAAAGAAAAACGTATAATTGTGTAGGCCATTAAGTCGTAGCTAGATGGCTCAATATACTAAAGAATAGCGTATCAATGTGTAAACACATCAAATGCATACATCATCTGGCCAGTTCTCTTGTCAGCTCAAGGGATAAGGTTGTGTTTTTATTGCGGTAGTGAATCTAAAGACGTCACTTCGTGAATCTGTACTGACGAGATCACTAGGTCGTAACGCATGTGTCTGCAGTTGGAGTAACCATTGGTTAAATACGTTATGTATGTCCATGTGTACAGATACAGATATGTTCTAACATATTTGTATACACTTGATGTATTTACACATCGATTTACTATTTTTGGTATATTAATGTATACGGATTGAAGTGATTATAACCGGCAGAGAAAGCAGTAAGGAAAAAAGTAAGTGTGTTTACCTTTCTCTATTGACGTCTGGATGATGAAGATTCATCATGCGGTAAAGAATTAGCAAAGAATTGTAGCATTAATATGGCTTCCATTGAGTATTCATTTAACCTTCTGCGACGTGGTGAAAATACGTTGTTGTACTTGGAGAATGATTGCTCTACATCAACTGAAGTAACATTTGCGAATTTAAAATAATTCTCCTCATAACTTTCACATTCGGATGTGCTATTTATACGTTGACTTATACATAGAATTTTCTGCAAATCTAGATTTTTATTGAAAGCGATAGTAAATTTCTTGGCTACCTTTTGCCCTATATTATCTGTCAAGTTTTCCAGGGACGTTTTCATATTATCGACAATATTAAGTGATTCCGATAAAGATAATGTACGATTTTGCAATTGTTCAAGTGATACTCCTACAACAGAATATCTTTGGCAAATCTCCGCTAAATCCGCTTCAAGTTGATGATCCGAAAACAATTCTTGGCTTCTTTGAATATCTTCAAAATCCTGTGGTTCCAACGTGGAAATAAAAGATTTGATACTCTGAAAATGTTCACTGTAATACGAAACAGCTTCAAGCCAAGTACCCCATCTGGTTAATATAGGTTCAGGTGGTAATGGAATTCTTGGACAAAAGTTCTTGAATTGGCGAATCCGTTTAGGGGATTTGTGGAGAATCTTCTTCGTGTTAGCTATAAGTTGGTCTACTCTTGAATAGCTGTGCCTAATGGTATCTGCCACAAGATGAAACGAATGTAGTAAACATGTTATGTGAATGAGATGTGGAAAATCTGTTTTTAGTAATCGACCAACTTCAACCATGGTTGCGGCTCCATCAGTGACAAGCATTCTTAATTGATTTCGTTGTACACCGAAGATTTTAATGGCGTCTATTATCACCTGCACTATAGTTTCTGATTTCGTAATTAATAGACGTTTACTGCACAAAAGATATGGTATCGACGCGCCATCAAATTTTAAAGTGCGCACTAAAACATTAATTACTCTGTTTTTGTTAGCATCTAATATTTCGTCCACGTTTATCCATATTTTCTCATTTTTTAGAATATTACGTACAGTATTTGTAACGTGCAATTTCACACGTGGAAAATGCCTTCGTAATTGGTTTCTGCTCGGTAATTTCCAAGCTAGAAAATATTTTTCCCAAAATGTACGAAAAGCCTCGTGCTCCACAATAGTCTGTGGAATATTACAAACACTTAACATGAGTATAAATTCTGTGATGAAAGTCGGGTATGGTATTTTATTTTTCATATTTTGTCGGTGCTTCGTTGATTGCACGTGCCGTTTGCAATCCCGTTCTTCGTAAACCATTAAGTCCACGTTGCAAGCATTACATTTTACTGAATTGCCACGGTATATTAAATGAGGATACAGATGTATATATTTATTAATTTCATGCATACCTTGTAACCTGTGTTTTCGTTTACGTAACATTTTCACACACCAGTTTGCGATTGATTCGACCAGCGATACAAACTCTATGAGCAACACTGAAATAATACACAACTACGTGATATTAGCTATAAATAAAGTTATCCGGCCCGACGCCAGCGTACGCTACGCGCTTCTGTGCGCCGGTAAAATAAACCATCTCCACTTTGTAATTCAACCAATTACAAACACAATTAATAGAACAACTTAATAAAATCTTATTTTGGAAGAAAATTTACAAAACATTACATATCAAGAGGATTAACTTACTACGAAAAAGTTTATCCAAGAAATGTTGTCAATACAGACCAAGCTGATATAAACAATTATATGATAATAAGAAAAAACAATTGTGGAATTATTAGATAATCATATAACAAGGTTCACTAATTGAAAGTATATAATAGTATATAAGAGGTAGAAGAAAAAAATATAATACCAATAGGATCAATAAAATTAATTGCGATAAATAAAAAACTTGCAAATATTAATAAATAATAGAAATAATAATAATAAGAAAGAGGAATTAAAAGAGATAATGAATTGTCCAAAATGTTATAAGAAGCAATCAATTGGAATTAATTGGAGTTAATCAACGACGAACATGATAGCAGCAAATTATGAATATCGTTTACATTTGAAAGAAGAAAATTGTGTATATATATATACCGTGTGCACAACGTCGTGCGATCGATGGATATATAAGTAATGACTGGCCAACTGCAAGTATATTCGCCTTGCTTGAACACAATGAGCGACTGATAGGAATATTCAATGTGTTAGAGAGAGATTATTTGATTCGTACTTAGATCGTATGTAGAATGTGTTGGATAAAGAAATGGAACGCCCGTACAGTTAGACAGTAGAACAGATTGAATATACTCTCTCAACCCTAACCACATAAACTCGCTATTCGTCTTCGTCTTACTACATTGTGGTAGATCAATCACTCCCCGGCGTTCATACGGTATATATATATATATATATATATATATATATGAAATGATGGTTTCTCGGGTTCTTGGCCGCGTGTGAGATGTGTCCTGAGAAGGATTGTTGTCTCGACGTTTCGACGGGATCGCACTCGTCATTTTCTAGAGTTGTTCTTTCACTTGACGCTGAAGAGTAACTGCCGATCGTGTCCTCGGGTGTCTGCTATTATGTTGCACTATGGGAGGTGAGGGTTGCGCTGCTGCCGTCGTGCGTACACGGCTTCGCGTGATTGGTCCCGGTGTCTGTGATTCCTGTGTGGGGGCGTGTACCTGTCTCGATGTGTTGTGTTTCGCATGAGTCTTGATTTGCATGCCGGCTAGGATTGGCTTCCAGGTGTACGGTAAACGTTGGCCGTCGTCGCGTTTGTTTAGACTTTTGGGTCTCTTTTCTATTTCAATCGCTTCTCTAGTAATTCTAGTAGATAGGCTTTCGCTCTTCGCTAGGATCTTCGTATTCTCGAAGTCAATAGTGTGCCCCGTTACGAGGCGGTATTGTGCTAGAGATGATGTTGTTTGTTTCTTGAAGACTGCGTTTATGTGTTCCTCTTTTCTCACGCTTATTCGCCTGTTCGTCTGGCCTACATAGGATTGTTCGCATTCTGAGCACGGCACTTCGTAAACGCCTTGGTCTTCAAGTGGAATTTTATCTTTCGCGTTGACTATTTTATCGGCTATTTTTCCCTGTGCTGTAAAGATGGTGTCTATGTTGTGTTTTCTTAGTATTCTACCGATTTTGTCTGTGGTACCCTTTATATATGGTAGAAAGGCCTTTGATGTAAATTCCTCTTTTTCCCGTTTTTCTGCTCTATTGTGTCTGGCTTTGTCTATTGTTCTTTGTGAATACCCGTTATCAAGAAGAGCGTTTCTAATATTTCTTCTTTCTTCGTTTTTATGTTCATCGTCTGTTAGTCGTTCGGATCGTAGAACTAGGGTTTTCACTACTGAGTTCAATTGTGCCGGATGATGATGCGATTGTGCTTTTAAGTACCTATTTGTGTGTGTAGGTTTCCGGTAAACGGTGTGGCCCAATGTTCCATTTTCTTTTTTGATCACCAACACATCTAGAAAAGGTAGCTTCCCTTGTTCTTCTACCTCCATTGTAAACTTAATTTTCGGATGTTCGCAGTTTAGTTGGTGTAAAAAGTCTTGTAGTTTTTCTTTTCCATGTGTCCATATTACAAATGTATCGTCGACGTAGCGCAGCCACATTTTCGGTTTGTTCTTACAGGTGTTTAGAAAGTTTGTTTCAAAGTTCTCCATGAATAAGTTCGCTATAATCGGTGATAGCGGGGAACCCATCGGTGCGCCTTCGACTTGTCGATATTTCTGGTTGTTGTATGTGAAATATGTGTTTATAAGGCAGTGTTCTATCAGGTTAATTGTAGCCTTTTGTACTTGATACTGGTTTTCTAATATGGATATGGTCTCTGCGATTGGCACCTGCGTAAATAGAGATGTCACATCGAAGCTGACTAGCAGGTCCGTTGGTTGAACATGAACGTTTTTTATCAGTTCAATGAAATGATCTGCATTCTTTACGTAGGACGCCATTTGTTCTGCGTGTACCTGAAGTTCTTGTGCCAGGTATCGTGCTAGAGCTTGTGTTGGTGATCCAATAGAACTAACAATCGGACGAAGTGGTACATCGGGTTTATGTATTTTTGGGAGTCCGTAGAGTTTTGGACATCGGGACGATTTTTCCCGGGGGATGGTCTGCTTCTTTATTTCTTCGCTCAGCGGTGTTGCGTTTATTTTTGCTTTGGTTACTGTTTCTAAGTACGTTGTAGGGTCCGTGTTGATTATTTTATATGACGGGTCGTCTAGCAGTGATCTTATTTTGTTGTCGTAGTCGGTTTTGTCTAATACTACGGTGGCGTTTCCCTTGTCGGCAGGTAGAACTATGATGTTAGTGTCCTTTTGAATATATTTCAAGGCTAGATGTTCATCTCTTGTGATATTTCTCTTTGGTGGTTTTGCCTTTCTGATGATGGTGGACACTTCCTGTCGTATTATTTCTACGTTGTTCTGTTCGACTTTGTGTAGAGCTGATTCTACCCCGCATATGATATCTTCTACCGGAATGCGAGTTGGTGTTATCGCAAAGTTAAAACCCTTCTCTAGAACGCTGATGGCCGCTTCGCTTAGTGTTTTTTGTGATAAGTTGTGTACTGTTCTTGTAGTTTTGTTATTAATTGCACTTGTAGTCGGTTGCTGTTTCACTCGTAAATGTTCGAATTTCCGTTTCTGTGTGTTTGTTCTGATGTCGGAATCTGTTTCTGCCCTGAATGTACATAAGGTGTCTATTTTCTCCCATAGCAGCGGGTGTAGTTGTTTAGTTAGCAGTAAGTGTGCGTCTAATGCGCACTTGTCGGTTTCCTCGAGTTTTCGCCGGTTCTGGTGTATTAATTCCCGTAGTAATGCCTTGCTCGCTCGTGTTAATATGTTCGTCGATTTTGTCGTTTTGCTGTGAAACGATAATCTGCAGCAGTTGGGGATGAGATCTTGGTCCCGGCATCGGCGTAGAAAGGCTAGGTCGCATAACAGGCGTGCTTTCTTGCAGCGTAGTTTCTCGAATTTCTTCGAAAGATGATGGACTTCCTCCCCGTAGAGGTGTAAGATGATAATTTTGATGTTTTCGCGGTTGTATGATGAAATGATGGTTTCTCGGGTTCTTGGCCGCGTGTGAGATGTGTCCTGAGAAGGATTGTTGTCTCGACGTTTCGACGGGATCGCACTCGTCATTTTCTAGAGTTGTTCTTTCACTTGGCGCTGAAGAGTAACTGCCGATCGTGTCCTCGGGTGTCTGCTATTATGTTGCACTATGGGAGGTGGGGGTTGCGCTGCTGCCGTCGTGCGTACACGGCTTTGCGTGATTGGTCCGGGTGCCTGTGATTCCTGAGTGGGGGCGTGTACCTGTCTCGATGTGTTGTGTTTCGCATGAGTCTTGATTTGCATGCCGGCTAGGAGTGGCTTCCAGGTGTACGGTAAACGTTGGCCGTCGTCGCGTTTGTTTAGACTTTTGGGTCTCTTTTCTATTTCAATCGCTTCTCTAGTAATTCTAGTAGATAGACTTTCGCTCTTCGCTAGGATCTTCGTATTCTCGAAGTCAATAGTGTGCCCCGTTAGGAGGCGGTGTTGTGCTAGAGATGATGTTGTTTGTTTCTTGAAGACTGCGTTTATGTGTTCCTCTTTTCTCACGCTTATTCGCCTGTTCGTCTGGCCTACATAGGATTGTTCGCATTCTGAGCACGGCACTTCGTAAACGCCTTGGTCTTCAAGTGGAATTTTATCTTTCGCGTTGACTATTTTATCGGCTATTTTTCCCTGTGCTGTAAAGATGGTGTCTATGTTGTGTTTTCTTAGTATTCTACCGATTTTGTCTGTGGTACCCTTTATATATGGTAGAAAGGCCTTTGATGTAAATCCCTCTTTTTCCCGTTTTTCTGCTCTATTGTGTCTGGCTTTGACTATTGTTCTTTGTGAATACCCGTTATCAAGAACAGCGTTTCTAATATTTCTTCGTTTTTATGTTCATCGTCTGTTAGCCGTTCGGATCGTAGAACTAGGGTTTTCACTACTGAGTTCAATTGTGCCGGATGATGATGCGATTGTGCTTTTAAGTACCTATTTGTGCGAACATCCGAAAATTAAGTTTACAATGGAGGTAGAAGAACAAGGGAAGCTACCTTTTCTAGATGTGTTAGTGATCAAAAAAGAAAATGGAACATTGGGACACACCGTTTACCGGAAACCTACACACACAAATAGGTACTTAAAAGCACAATCGCATCATCTACTAGAATTACTAGAGAAGCGATTGAAATAGAAAAGAGACCCAAAAGTCTAAACAAACGCGACGACGGCCAACGTTTACCGTACACCTGGAAGCCACTCCTAGCCGGCATGCAAATCAAGACTCATGCGAAACACAACACATCGAGACAGGTACACGCCCCCACACAGGAATCACAGACACCCGGACCAATCACGCGAAGCCGTGTACGCACGACGGCAGCAGCGCAACCCCCACCTCCCATAGTGCAACATAATAGCAGACACCCGAGGACACGATCAGCAGTTACTCTTCAGCGTCAAGTGAAAGAACAACTCTAGAAAATGACGAGTGCGATCCCGTCGAGACAACAATCCTTCTCAGGACACATCTCACACGCGGCCAAGAACCCGAGAAACCATCATTTCATCATACAACCGCGAGAACATCAAAATTATCATATATATATATATATATATATATATATATATATATATATATATATATACAGGCTGACTGAAATTTCATTTTGTTTTTTTTGGGTATATATTCTAAAAAATATAACAAATAAAACAGTAAAAATTTTTTCTAATGAAAGTTGTCTAGAAACGCCAAAAAAAAATTAAAAATTAAAAATAAAAAAAATTTCTTTTGGCGTTTCTAGACAACAAAGAACACTTGTAACATATCCGTTATCTGATTGTTATTCATTTTTACAAAAATACGTTTTTTGTTGTGGCAAAACGTTTAAATAGGACAATAAAGAAGATTTAATCACACGGACACTTATTGACGTTTATCGCATTTTTGTTATTTCATGGCAAATTCGAAAATTTAAATAATGGAAGACGATTGTGTTTTATCATACACGGTTAAATTTTTTTTAAATAAATATATCGAATCCCTATACAAAACGTTAAGAAAAAATATAAATAACTTACCCAACATGTTTACATTGTTGCAAAAAAATGCGGATGTGCGGCGATGAAAAAACTGCACCATAATATATGTTTCTGTATTAGTCTCGGAAAGGTTCGTACGTAGCGACGTATATATATATGTTTATATATAGAGAAGGATTGTTCGACGTTGAGGATGTTATATTTGCATAGTTAAAGTGCTCTTTGTATCTGTACAATGGATCTTCAGTATTGGTAAAAAGTTGCCCTAATTTTGTAAAATCTACATTTTTATCTAATACACTGTTAAATTTTTGTGTGCGTGTATTATTAAATTTGATAGTGTGGGCACATAGTCTGCCGTCTTTTCACATGATATACATCGTTAAATTCAGAAAAAAAACTAATCCGAATATAACCAAAAATATATATGTTGCCATTTAAAATAAAAAAGTTGACTATCGTTTGACATTAATGAAAACAACTTAAAACAAATAGAACACTGCTTTTTTGTAGTATTTTTGATGTTATTTAATTAACTTTTTGTTTCAATAAAATCGGACAATAAATAACGGAATTATGATTGTTTGGTTTTTTTACGGGACAGTCTGTGTATAGTACCTTTTTCAAAAAACTGTAAAATTTATTTAAATGTTAAAAATGGCGGGAGAACGATATTATAATAAATCTACTTAAATTAAATTTTTGTGGTGTTAATATATTGTGACGTATTTGTTACGGATTTCTAAATAAAACTAAACATTTCGCATTAGCAGATAAGCAGTTTTCGACCATGAGTTTATTTTGACGGGTGGGAAGAATGTTAGCTTTCTCAACACTTTGCGGGGGAGGGTTGGTTTAACTGTTCGTGGACATATGCTTTTTTATTTTATTTTTGTGGTGTTTATATAATGGGTAGGTATATTGCTCACAAGTTATTTAAATCTGTTCGGTCATTTCTTGAATTTGTATTTTTTTGTATATAGATGCTTTCTAGTATATTTCTTGCTTTGTTGTACGTTTGATATTATTTACATTTACGTCTTCGATTAAAGGTAGATTGTTGCCAAATTGGACGTGAAATGCCCCATGTTACATCTTTCTTTAATCTTTTAAAAAATCACATGCAAATATAAATTTTTAATAGCCGACTTTTCGTACCGGGTTATCAAACCCTTAGCATACAAAGTAGTCTGCACAATGTTATCGTCTAGAGGTTTAATAAACATAAACATTGCAGAGTGTTTGCGTGTAAATTCAGCAGCGGTATTTTTTATGGACATTCTGAATTCATATTAATATTTTATATTTGTTACTTCTCGTAACAAAAAAAAACATTCACATAATCCACAAGAAATGAAGATGATTTAGGACAGTTCTAAAATTTTATAAAAAGCTAATTTTGTACGTAAATATATTGAGGTTATTGACCTTAGCATACAACAATGTTATAGTTTTTATAACATCTACAGCTGTTGCGTATGTAAACATACGTTATAACGTATGTGTGTGTGTGTAATTTCAATAGAGGTATTTATTATTTATACACATTCTGAATATTTTGAATTCATAGGCAGCACATAATACAATTTTCAGAGGGTTTTTAATTTTGGCGTTCGTGTCGAAATTGACTGACAGTATTTTGGATTTATATTCTGTATGATTACTACTTTCCATTTTTCGTACGTTGTCTCTTTCTTTCAAGGGCAACTGTATATATATACAGTCGACACTCTATATAGTTAAAGACCAAAATGTTGACCGAAATTTCACTATAAAGTGTTTTTCACTAAATAAAGAGAAAAAAATCACAAAATTTAATTATTAGAAAAGATTTTAAACATTTGAAAGTTTAAATACATAGGCATGTACATAATGTACATACTGTACACATTACATATTGCTATGGATTTTTTTCTAAAAATAATATTTTAAAAATAATTTAAAATAAATGTACATTATTTTTGGATATATGTGTATATCCGATATGTTTTAAATTTCATGTGCGAATATAAAAACTAGTTTTATTTCGAGGCCGATGTGTTCTTGAGGCCTAATATAATTCTGGAGACGAAGATCTGCTATTAACTGAGACAGTTGTGTTTATTGAAATATATATTTAAATTAGTTTGGGTTGATTTGAATGTGTTAATTAGTTGTTTGTATTTTGATATTCAATTCCCGATATATTTTAGAGATTTTGATTCTCGTAATTTGATGATTTTAAAAGATTAAACAACTGTTCTCGTAAGTCTCCAAATTGTAAGTAGAATAACTTTTTTATGTCGACATAAATTTAAAAATCAGATTATATTAATTGTAGTTCTATTGTTTTGGAACAAGTAGGAAATTGTTTTAAATATTAAGAATAAATAATATAGATTATTATTAAATTTCTATGTTATAAAATATTATAATTGAAAAGTTTGTTCGACGGGATTCACGGTTATTTTTTGTACATGTTATTGCGCATGTGTAAATTTTGAACGTGTTTCAGATTTTGATTATACAGTGTAGTTCTCTGGGGAGAAATTAAAAATAAACTTTATTATTTTTAGATAAGTTTGATCGGAGTCATTAAGAGGAAGTTTTTTCATTCACTCAGCTGTCAATATTACAGTGAATATATTTTACCTCATGTATTATTGTAAAATACATAATCTTTATACTTTATAAAGATAGATTTTTTTTCTTTTTTTGATTTTTTGTATTAAAGATTCAGTTTGATTTTATCCTGTGTTTAATTTTTGTGTTCTGGCCATTACCGTTAATGAATAAAAATAAGTAACTTATATAATATAAATATAAAACATATTGTGAACTTTTCACTGGAGCCTAGTATATTTCACAGTCACGACTTTCCTTATTGGAACCCGAGAAGTAAGAAGTCTCATATTTGGAAATCAACCGGCTGAGTAACCTAGTTGGGTAAACTAGTTGTGGATGGTGGCGCATTAAATCTACAAACCACTATTCATAGCAATATGTATGTACAGGGCTAAATACTACATACGAAATAAAAAGAGTACATAATACAAAATCTGTTAATACATACATTGTGCTATGGATTTTTCATAAGAAAAATACTGAAAATTACGTGATACATTGGAATATTTAAAAATGTACATTTATTTGGGAAAAGATTGTATATTGAAAATGTTTATAAATTTTCGAAGGTTAACTAGAGAGAAAAACTGGTTATCCGAGATTGCAGGTCAATTCCAGGAGACGAATTTTAGCTGTGAAACGAGAATTTTAAAGATATTTAAAGAGATAAATTCTCGTTGTTTTGATGATTAAATTTGATTAAGCACCTTCCTCGTGAAAGTCTCCATTAAATCTTGTAAGTAGAATTAAAATTTTATGACGTCATAATTAAAACAAGTATAGTTCCATTGTATTGAAGCTTCTAGTTAAGATATTTAATTATTAGGCATATAGATAATACAGTTTAGTATTAACAATTCTTTGTTTAAAATTATAAATGAAAAGTTTGTTCGAGTGGTGTCAGGGTTTTTTGTGCTTGGTTATCGCACTTGCGTAGTTTTGTTCGCGTATCAGTATCTGAATATACAGTGTGGTTCTCTGGGGAGAATTTAATATTAAACTTGATTATTTTTAGATAAGTTTTGTTCGGAGTCATTAAAGAGGATGTTTTCCATTCATTTATCTGTCAATTTTCAATGAATGTTTTTACCTCAAGTATCTTTGTTAGATGATACAGGATCTTTATACTTTGTAAAGTTATATTTTTTTATTTTTTTTATTTTTGTATTTAATATAATTATATTTTATTTCACTTTTTAACCTGCGTTTGTTTTATTTACTCACTCCAATTTTGCTAAGTATATTATATATACATATATATATTTAAAAGAAACTTAAAGAGAAATTAGTTTGGAATCAATTTTATATAAAATAAGTAAATAATATATAAATAAATTTTTTGTGAACATTTCACTGGCGCTCAACTATAAATTTTAGACACGTCTTTCCTAAGTGGAACCCGAGAAGTTAGAGATCTCAGATTTGAAAATTCACCGGCTGAGAAAACCTAGTTGGGAAAACTAGTTGTGGATGGTGGTGTAACATATCTTCAACCCACTATTCATAGCAATATGTATGTAAGTACATTTAAAATTTGTGTAGTCTTGAGAAATTGCTAAATAACACATGTATGTACATACATATTATGTACTAGGAAAAATAATCAGTTGAACATTACTTCTGTAAAATAATTGTTGCTCAACAAAATTCTCGCATTTATTCAAAGGCATAAAGATTTGATCAGGTACACTTTCCTGGCCCCTGAGAGTAGTTCGCACAATGTCAAATGCATTTCTTATTTCATTTTCATTAAATTTAGCAGGACATTCTCCGGTTTCAGTTTCTTCTTCATGATCTTCTATCAGGCGCGGCTCGTGATGACGTATTTTGGGGTGCAAGTACAATGATGCGAGTGCTTCGTGTATTCTCGTGTACTAACTGTAACGTTTTCTTAGTAAACACCGAAAACACACGAGGCACTCGTATCATTGTACTTGCACTCCCAAATACGTCATCACGAGCCGCGCCTGTCTTCTATACTTTTTATATCGTCAATTTATGTCTTCGTCAGTTGGGAGATCTGTCGTGCCAACATCATTGTTGATTTCTAAGAAATCTTCAAGTAAAAAATCTGCGTCGACGGTAACAGCTTTTTGTAGAATACCCCATCGTTTTCTTATGGTAGCGAGATCCATTTCGTCTTCTTCTTCCCATTCGTCAATTTTTTAACTAAAACCTGCTTTAGAAAAGCAGTTTTTGATTGTTTTCTGAGAAACATTTTCACTCCATACTTTAGCGACTTCGGTTATACACTCTTTAAGGGTAATCAATTTTTGGACTGGAAGGTTGCTATCAATCGCGTTAACAATTTTGTGGACAATTCTGTTTCGGTAATGATGTTTTATGTTTTTTATAATACCCTGGTCCATAGGTTGTAATTTGGAGGTCGTGTTTGGTGGAAAAAAGATCAGTTCAATATTCGTTAATTTTTTACTTACACTAACTGGATATGTAGGACAATTGTCTATAAACATGGCAATCTTTCGCTTTTGGCTTTTCATTTTCGTGTCCAGTTCTTTGATCCATATTTCGAAATTCTCAGAATTCATCCATGCCTTGTTATTACTGACGTAATCTAACTCCAGAGATTTAACTCCTTTTAAACAACGGGGATTTTTGCTTTTACCTATCAGTAATTTCAGTTTTTCTGAGCCATTGATGTTTGCTCCAACCATCAGTGTCACCCTTTCTTTACTTGTTTTAACACCAAAACATTTATCACTTTTAAAAGCAAAAGTTTTGTTTGGCAAACATTTAAAAAACAAACCGGTTTCGTCACAATTGAAAACGTTTTTTGGTTCGTACTTTTTCAATACACTTTTTAAAACAGTTTCAGTCCAAATGTCACAGTCCTCCTGACTAACGCTTGCACTCTCGCCGGACACCGTCTTGAAAACAATTGCATTGCGAGTCTTCCAGACACTCAACCACCCTTCACTAGCTTGAAAATTAACGCAGTTAAATTCTTTAGCAAATTAGCCTTATGCTTTATTAAATTTTCCGATATTGGTACGTTTTGATGCGTACGGGCCACTTGAAACCATCGTAAAACTGCTTCGTTTCTACTACTTCGAAAACTACTCGTTTTCGACTGCTTGGAACATTCGTTTTCTTGATGATACTTTCGCGACTTTTTATTATCAGAGAGACGCAACTTGGAGAAACACTGAATTTTGCAGCAACATCAATTTTTTGTAGTCTTTATCAACTTCCTCCAAAACTTTAATTTTCTCAGCTAAACTTAAACACACTCGCTTGGACATCTTAACTGATTCTTAAACAAAAACAAACTGAACCTGTTTGCGAATTATATATGTAATCTAGGCCTCGACTATATAACGTGTGTATAAATTGTCGCAAAAGCTACACGCAGCGACGTTCTTCGTTTGGTTCTGAATAAAAAATCTTAATGTTAAAATGTCTTATCATGCTTCGTTTGTTTTCACGGGGTTCTTGAAGTTCAGACTTTTAGTGCGTAACTAACCTTTGCTCTTCGATATCTGTTAATAGAGATAGATGCAATTTAGTTTAAAGAAAAAATTTTTACTAGTATTATTTCGTAAACGTTTTCTTTTTGATTTAAAAGCTTGTTTTAAACATTTATTCATTAACGTACTTCCACGAAAAACACATTTGGCAACATTGTAGAACAATAAGTTTGTATTTCAAAGTGAGTTCAATCAAAATCATTACTGTCAAATTTTGACATTTACGAATTTACGAAGCATGATACGACATTTTAACATTAAGATTTTTTATTCAGAACCGAACGAAGAATGTCGCTACGTGTAGCTTTTGCGACAATTTATACACACCTTGTATACATATAAAATGGGTTTTCCCCGGGATTCTCACAGAAATCTATTGTACCTGATTTAGCGTTATGAACGCGTTAAGAACTTTTTCAAAACAGTGCGTCATAAAAATGGAATTCGTGCTAATGTTAGGTAGAAATGGGAAACCCGAAGTGGCCAAAATCTCAATAAATGCATAAAAATTTATACATGAAATTCCGGTAAATATTTTATTATATAGAGTATTACTATTTTACAGATTCACTATATGCAGGGCTTTTAAAATTTCATTAAAATATTCTAGGGCTTGAAAAAAATTCACTATAAAGAGTTTTTCATTATATAGAGTTTCACTGTATATATATATATGTACGTATGTATGTATGCATATTTAAAGCTAGACCTCGTTTTTAATTTTACTATAAAATTATAATATTTCATTATTTTACTTTTACCTCTTCATATATACTATAAAGCATTTTCCCTTTAAGCATGTAACTCCATAATGTGACTGTATATTTGAAGAATAAAATGAAATACTAACATCTAATGTAAACCAGCTGGTAACTAGAAGGCGAAAAACTTCCTGCCCAATAACAAGACGGCTGGGAATCGTCTGTTCAAATTAACTGATAGCAGGCAGCTGCGACCTGGGATGTAACAAGAGAGAGAACCATAAGAGACAAAAAGTTTCAAGGTCCATATCTCATATGACAGTGGAAAATACCGGTTCATATTAACAAAGTATGGATGCATAATGGATAAATGAAACTGTGCGATGAGTCATTTATTCCGTGTAATTCTACTTAGAAATTTATAGGTTTATTACACCTCTATATACTTATATGTACAATTAGTCAAATAAATTATCGGCACATCTTATAAAAATAAGTAACAGAAGTTGATCTTGTGAAAAATGTAGTTATATACACGGAAAAATGGAACTTAAATCATTTTATTATTTATCGACGCTTTTGTTAACTGTTTTAAGTCTGTATTGATCCAGTCTGATGCTTACATTAATCAGTTTTTTGTCTCCTACAACCATCCAACTATTCACATAAATTTTATTGAAGTCAGTGAAGTCACTGTTATTAATACATCGTTAAAGAAACTGCCGAACAAGGGTACGATTGAAGACGATCAAGTATCGAGTAATTTATTTAGAAATGTTTCACCATTAAAGTCATTAACGCCAGTTGGTTTCATAGGAGAAGCAGAATCACTATTATAATATCCATGTCTATTATATACTTTTTTATTTAAACTAACACCAAAACATCCTATCGAAACATGTTCAGATGCCGTTGTTCCCGTTAAAGTGGTCCCATAATCAAAAGCGCTTCTCAAACCTTGAGGTACAACACTAATATTGACACCTAAAACTCTAACTGAACCATTTAAAATTTCAAATTCTGTTATATCAATATAAAAACCTAATATGTATATCTGCTGGTAAACAGCTAAACCTTCCGATACCTGAATTGGGTACAACTGTATCTCAAGCAGTTATTTTTCCTTGTTTTTGTGGATTAGGTTTGTAATTTTGGCTAACCCTACTGAGTTATCATTACTTATAATGTATACCAACATTACGTCGTAATTTCATGCTTTGTATTCCCAAAATTAAATCAAATTATGCATGGGGTATAACTGTACCCCCCTCCGGCATCCATGTTCCAAATGGAATTCTGGTAACATTGCGCAATCAGGCTCTTTTTCAAGGTGAATCAGTAATATCGGTATTGCTTTAGTCTCTGCGCGTAATCCAAGCAGTGAGGGTGTTTTGTTATTGTGTTTATTTTCACTTCGCTTCAAAGTGTGTTTTTGTGCAGATATAATGTCAAAAAAAAAAAGAAAATTAGATTTGTCTCGAGAAGAAAATCGTGCCGTAGCCCTACAGTGGTTGGAAGAAAGCGATGAAGATTTTCTTCAAGATGAGAATAATTTGTTGGATGATAATATAAAAGAAGCTGAATCCGAACCAGAGATACGACAGATATATTTTTTTTGTAATTCAGAACCACAAAGAATTAAATTTTGAATGGTTTCTGCTACAGATTTTTTCTCCGGAAAATAGTGATGAAGAGGAAGAGGTTTTGCAATCAGATTTGGCTTTCATTTCCAAGAATGGTACTGTGTGGAACGATCGTCCTCCAACAGCATACACCTAATATTCTAAATATTCTAAAATCCAGGAATGTTTCTGCAATTGCCGAATGTTTCCGAATTTTTAAGTCTGTATTGATCCAGTCTGATGCTTACATTAATCAGTTTTTTGTCTCCTACAACCATCCAACTACTCACATAAATTTTATTGAAGTCACTGTTATTAATACATCGTTAAAGAAACTGCCGAACAAGGGTACTATTGAAGACGATCAAGTATCGAGTAATTTATTTAAAAATGTTTCACCATTAAAGTCATTAACGCCAGTTGGTTTCATAGGAGAAGCAGAATCACTATTATAATATACATGTCTATTATATACTTTTTTATTTAAACTAACACCAAAACATCCTATCGATACATGTTCAGATGCCGTTGTTCCCGTTAAGGTGGTCCCATAATCAAAAGCGCTTCTCAAACCTTGAGATACAACAGTAATATTGACACCTAAAACTCTAACTGAACCATTTAAAATTTTTCAAATTCTGTTATATCAATATAAAAACCTAATATATCTGCTGGTAAACAGCTAAACCTTCCGATACCTGAATTGGGTACAACTGTATCTCAAGCAGTTATTTTTACTTGTTTTTGTGGATTAGGGTTGTAATTTTGGCTAACCCAACTGAGTTATCTTTACTTGTAATGTATACCAACATTACGTCGTAATTTCATGTATGTATTCCCAAAATTGAATAAAATTATGAATGGGGTATAACTGTACCCCCCTCCGGCATCCATGTTCCAAATGGAATTCTGATAACATTGCGCAATCAGGCTCTTTTTCCAGGTGAACCAGTAATATCGGTATTGCTTTAGTCTCTGCGCGTAATCCAAGCAGTGAGGGTGTATTGTTATTGTGTTTATTTTCACTTTGCTTCAAAGTGTGTTTTTGTGCAGATATAGTGTCAAAAAAAAAGAAAATTAGATTTGTCTCGAGAAGAAGATCGTGCCGTAGCCCTACAGTGGTTGGAAGAAAGCGATGAAGATTTTCTTCAAGATGAGAATAATTTGTCGGATGCACCAGAGTCTGAGGATAATATAAAAGAAGCTGAATCCGAACCAGAGATACGACAGATATTTTTTTTTGTAATTCAGAACCACAAAGAATTAAATTTTGAATGGTTTCTGCTACAGATTTTTTCTCCGGAAAATAGTGATGAAGAGGAAGAGGTTTTGCAATCAGATTTGGCTTTCATTTCCAAGAATGGTACTGTGTGGAACGATCGTCCTCTAACAGCATACACCTAATATTCTAAATATTCTAAAATCCAAGAATGTTTCAACAATTGCAGATAAAAAATTTTCGCAGAGACAGATTCACTTGAGTTGTACGCTGTTTTTTTGGTCTCTTTATTGCAACGGGCGTGCTAAAAGCAAATAGGGAACCAGTCCATTTTCTTTGGTGTAAAAATCCTCTGTATAGTAGAAGTATTTTTCCGGCTGCCATGTCGCGAGACAAGTTTTTATAGATCATCAGTTTTATGCGATTTAATGATCTAATTACTAGAATAGAACGTAGAGCAATCGACATGTTGGCTGCACTTAGAGATGTGTTTGAAAAATTTGTAGAAAACTGCAAAGAAAATTTTTACCAGAGTTCGCACCTCACAATTAATGAGCAACTTGTAAATTTTAGAGGCAAATGTCCATTGCATGTGTACATGAAATCGAAGCCTGCGAAGTATGGCATCAAAATATGGGCTTTGGTAGATGCAAATTCTGTTTAGGCTGTCGAACTTCAGATCTATACTGACAAGGAAGACAACAAGCCTGAAAAAGAACAAGGCAAACTCTTGATTTGGTATCCTGTCTCGTGTCTGGTTATGGTATAACCACTGATAATTTCTTCACTAGTTGTCCCTTAGCAAGAGCCTTACTAAATAGGCGTCTGGCATTATGCGGAACTCTTCGTAAAAGCAAACAAGACATTTCTGCTGCCCTACTACCGCATCCTTCTAGAGAAGGGAAGTCAACAGTGTTTGCATTTTTGGAAGATATTACTTTGGTTTCGTATACAGTGTACTCTCTCCTTACGGACACCTCTCTTAAGCGGACACCTCCCATAAACGGACACTTTTTGCAGTACCAAAAGATTACTTAGGGATTTTTAAAATTTTTCTCTCTTGAGCGGACAACCCTCCCATAACCGGACGCGGACACTTTTTTCCCACACCAAAGTGATTTCAGTTCCCCATAACCGGACAGCTTACAACACTGTAACACTGTTTTTCAGTTTACTCTTCTTCATATTCGTACATTCGTACAGATGTTGCTTATTGAATAATACGTGTATGTACAAAGGGGAATTCCCTAAATACGCACAGCTTGTTGTTTTGAATGTAGTACGTAAATACATAGTACATTTATAGATTCTTATTGTATACATACTTGAATCGCTATGCCTAAAGCAGTGTTGACTATTAAAGACAAAGTTAATGTCATTGAAATTCAAAAAAATGAGAAACTTAGTGTACGCGAGTTAGCAAAGAAATGTAAGATCAGTAAAACTCAAGCTGCTTGTATCATCAAAAACAGAGACCAAATTTTAAGATTGTGGGACACTGATGTCAATCCGGATAGAAAAAGGAGTATGCTGAACGTCAAAGGCGTTAACTTGATAAATTGTGCTACGAATGGTTTGTGAAGGCTCGAAATAAATGTATTCCTCTCTCGGACACACTTATCAGGAGCAAGGTTAAAGAAATTGCAGATAAATTGAATTACGCAGATTTTAGTACACATCTGGCTGCCTGGAAAGGTTCAAAGAACGGCATAACATAACTTTCCGTGCCATTTCTGGAGAAGCCGCTAGTGTAAACCAAGATGATGTCAAAAGTTTTACTGAAAAAGTGCCATCTTTGATTCAAGGATATGATTCACGAGATATTTATAATGCGGATGAGACTGGATTGTTTTTTCGCGCATTATCCGATAAAACATTTGCATTAAAAGGTGAAAAATGCACTGGTGGAAAAATGGCTAAGGATAGGCTAACGATTTTCCACTGCGTCAATATGGCTGGAGAAAAGGAACCCCTTTTTGTTATTGGGAAAGCTGCAAAACCTCGGGCGTTTCGCAATATTAATTTGAACAATTTACCAGTTACGTGGCGATCAAACAAAAAGGCTTGGGTGACGTCTGATTTGATGACTGATTTTCTAGCGCAGTTCGATAGAAAAATGCAACTTCAAGAACGGAACGTCCTGCTATTTTTAGACAATGCGGCCTCTCATCCTCGCGATCTTAAATTGAAAAATGTTAAAGTTATTTTTCTTCCAGCAAACACAACAGCATTTTGTCAGCCCCTGGATCAAGGCGTTATAAAAAACTTTAAGTTTTTGTACAAATAGTTATTTTTAAAAAATATTTTGCTGCAGATGGAAGACGGAAATTCTGCTTTGGATTTATCAAAATCAATAAATTTGTTAGATGTCGTTTATTTCATACACAAAGCGTGGGAGCAAGTGGGTCCCCAGACAATAAAACATTGTTTCAGGAAAGCTGGTTTTGAGAAAACAGATATCCTAAATGACGATAGCGGTTGGACCGCAGAAGATGAGCTTCCACTATCAGCACTTGGTCAGTTCTCCAATATTATTAATCAAGTTCAGAGCCAAATCCAAATTGACGTCGAAGACTATATTAATTTAGATAATGAAGTCTTCATTAATGATGAAGATGTGGAAAACATTAATAGTGAAATGTTAATTGCTTCCCAAGAAACGCTCGCCAACTCGTCTGAAGATGAGCTAGAAAGTCAAATTGAAGACAAGTTAACTTCCTATAAAGAGGCTTATTTAGCTATAAGAAAACTAAAGGCTTTTTCTTTGTATCACAGCGACCTTAAAGGTGTTCAATTGCTTACTGATCTTCAAATACATCTCCAAGATAATGAAATTAAAGGAAAAACGCGCCAAGCTAAAATTTCTGACTTTTTTAAATCTATTTGAATACCTTGCATAACAAATTTTGTTTCTTTTTACTTCTCGCAAAAATGTTAATGAAAATTCTGTTTACTTTATCTAATATTTATATGTTCTTGTTTTGGAAATAAAATTGTTTAAAGATAAATATATTACAAATTATTATTTACTCTTTTTGTACTTTTCTCATAAGCGGACAAATTTTTCAGTCCCATGGCTGTCCCCTTAAGAGAGAGTACACTGTACTCCTAAAAAAACAAAGTAATTCTTTTGAGCACCTAACATCATGACGATAAGGATTATAAGCCAGATATAATCTTGCATTATAATTATAATTCAACAAAAGGCGCCGTCGATACCATGGCCAAAATGGTCAACGAGTATAACTGTAAGAGAGCTTCTAACAGATGGCCTTTACATGCTCAACCCAGCCAATAAGATTCTTCACTTTTCGCTAAATGGGCGTTTCATTCTATATCACAAACACGAGTTTGCAAGAAAACCTGACGAGATGAAATTTTTCGAGTATTTTTCCTGGTTTTAAAAATCTATAAGAAACGGTATAAAAATTATACACAGTGTTCTTATTAACAAATACCAGGAAAAAGTTTTATTATTTATTACAGCCAAAATTTGCTGCAATTTATGTGATACGTTGTATATTTCAATGACTAAACTTTTTGCGCAATCTGTTCGATATACGAGGACTGATCCCTTTGCTCCGTCCCGACCCATTTATAAACCAAAACAATTATTTATCTTCACATCGCATTGTAACCTGCTATGTATAGACTAACGCTAGAAACTTACAAGTCTAAACCTGTTAAAGCGTGCCTACAGTAAACGTCCTAGGTCGAAAGAGTCACATATCAGTATTAAAATCTATCGTGTCGAGCAACGAGCGATGATTAAGTACTTACGTTTAAAGAAAATGACCCCAACTCAAATTCATCAAGATTTGGTGGACACATTAGGAGAATCTGCAGTATCATATGACATAGTTAAAAGGTGGTGTCGTGAGTTTAAATGTGGTACACAATCGTGAACACACGAACATGCAGGTGGAGCGTCCACAACGGTCACTATCCACGAAACTGTTAAAAAGGTTCATAATCTCGTACTGCAAGATCGACGTGTGACTATTAAGCAAATAGTTGAAGATCCTGGTCTCTCATACCATATGGTATATAATATAACAGCCGAATTGAACATGAAAAAATTGTCTGCAAGATGGGTACCACGAATATTTGCAGTCTTTTAACGCGATATAGACACGACCAAGAAATTTTTCTTGCAAGATTAGTGATAATGGATGAATCCTGGATCCATTATTATGATGTAGAGACCAAAATACAGAGCAAGGAGTGGGCACATTGATGTTCATCACAGCCGAAAAAATTCAACCTTCGGCAGGGAAGGTCCGTGCTATCAGTTATTTTGAGATGCTTGTTCGTACAAAATAGATTTAATTTTGTATTTTTAGTTTTATTTAGATGTAGGTATAATATATTTAATTCTAGTTTTTAAATTGTAAATATTATATATTGTATATAGAAAATGTCTTGGAGTTCAGATATCTTTAATATTGTTAATTACTTTAGGACTGGTCAGGTATTACATTTCTTCATTGTCTTATTTTCTACAGTCATAAAAACTATTTATTTTATTACAGGCACAACCCTCTGCCATTAATCCATTCATTATGTAAATAATGTATTTGAATAAGCATAAATATAATAGAATAAGTTTTATTGTACATATTTCCTGTTATATATTATTATAATAGGTTAAATAATTTGGTTCGAGGCGATTCTACGAAATATTAGATTATCTCTGTGCATTGTATATTTATTACTTTAAGAGGTATTTTATTTTCTATAATTAAGGGTTTCCGGCGTATATTGTTTATTTTAATACATTTATGACGTCGGAAACTACAGCATATACTTTTCTTGGAAAGGCAAAAATGGTTATATGGAAATTTCCGTATACTCTTTTTCATTGTTTTCTCCCTCTCTTTGACTGGCGGGGAGAAAACTTTCTTGCCGAAAAATAAGGGAATGAAGAAATAGTTCCAAACAAGATCTCTTATAGCTCACTACAGTTACAAGTACGATCTCTTCGAGTTAAAGCTTAGGTCTCAGTGATCTAACAAACAGTTCCTACTAAGATCTCAGTGATCTAAATAGGAGCAAATATTATTTATAAGCCAGTTTTTCTCGGTCTTCAGTATTAAGACCAGATACTGCATTTATTTAACGGAACTCCAAGATTAATCTTGTAAATATATTAGTGTAATACAAAAAAAATATTGTATTATTTCAACACATACTTCGGTCTACACATACCGACTTCCTTCAAACCAGGAGGAAGAAACAATGCTGAAGGCGTAATTTTAGTAGATTTCCTGCGGAATGGAGCCACAACTACAGGTGCTTCTTATGCTAATTTAATTTCAAAATTACGTGACTTGATAAAAGAAAAACATCTGGCAAAGTTGCGCAAAGATATTCTCTTGCACCAGAATAACGCATCCGGTCACAGGTCCGCCATTGCAACAGCTGCTATAGCTCAAGCTGACTTCGATTTAGTTGACCATTCGCTATATTCGCCAGATTTGATCGCCAGCGATTACCGACTGTTTCTAAAACTTAAAGAACGCTTACGTGGTAAACGTGGTTTGCAGAGGTTGGACAATCTTTTTTTCGAGAAGCATTAGAAATACTAGAGCATCGATGGGAAAAATATGTTAACCTTAAGGCCTGGGATACACATGCCACTTAGTAGCATGAAAGCACGGTATTTTCGAGCAAATGCTACGTAGTAGCAGGCAACTAGCAAATGTATACTAAAAGAACATGCTAGTAGAGCGCTACTAAATCGTTCGACGATCTATTTTTGTGCTAGTAGATGTAGATAGTTACAAAAATCATTTGCGAATGCAACCTGAAAAATTCGATGAACTTTTACGTAAAGTAGAATCAAAAAATACAGAGATCTGATACTGATATTTATTACGTCTCAATCGCGGCACAGGCACAAAACTTAGAAGTAGCAAGCTTGTCTTCGGTAAACACTTATAAACATGCTTTCCTTCACATCTAGCATGCTTATACTAGATGTTACCTCCGTGAGTTTACATTAGCTAGAACTAGCATAGTTTGTGGTCTACTTACCTAGATGAGCATGCCTACATTACAGCGTGCTAGTACGCTGTAAACTAGCATGCTAGCTCAGACAAGCATGTTTTTTTCTGTAGTATGTGTATCCCTAGCCTAATGAAGGCTATGTTGAAAAATAAAAGTAAGATATTTGCCAATTTTTTATTGTGCCTGGGTCAGGGGTGAAGCAAAGGGATCCACCCTCGTATATATTGTATTTTATTCTAAAATAGCGAGTGTTCGAAATAATTTCGTGTCAAGTTTACCTTGGACAGGAATTAAGTAACACATTCTTTAGATGTTTACACATCATTCTACTGAATTGCTATAAGTCATTATTACTCATTATTAACGACAAACGCTACTGATAAGTAAAATTTTCCAATGTAATTAATGCAGTGCATATGGAAACGTAAACATTCAATTAGGCAAATTCCTTCCCAGCAAGTAACAACGTACTCATTTGTTCTATTATACCTACTACTCAGTCTCATATGTATATCAGTAACAGTAAAACAACATTAGTACCAAGCAATAAAATAACTGTAGCTTTAATCAGTAGAATGTAGAATTATTCGTCTTGGTCTGTTATTAACAGTTGTAATAGAATTATGTATCTTATTTATTGTTTGTAACATTACTATAATTATTAACTGTACAAGCTTGTATTTACTATTAAACTTAAATAAAACATCTTATATTTCACAAACAATAGTATATTAACTATATGTACATTTCATGTGCCCTGCACACGTCATCAGTAGTAACTAAATTTAAAAGTATTATTTTTTAAATACATGTATAGTAAAAATATCTATCTATTTTTTTTGGTTAGGGGTGTAAAAATTACAATTATAAATGGTCAACAAATGGTCAAAAAACATGCATATAAAAATATAAAACTAAAAATAAAAATAAAAAATTTTGGTCGTATATTGTAATAGTGCCTGTTAAAATCTATTGAAATTCCAAGAAAGGACAAATTATGGGAAAGACCGTTACCTATGAAAAACAAGACAATGACTGTGTTTGGCATGTCGGGTTCTATTAAATAACAATATAGTAACGTGAAAAAGAAAAATTAGTTATTAGATACTGTAGGTATACAATTTAAAAGTTTATTATTAATAGGTGAAATGTCATTGTTTAAGAGGTAATTTTTGTATTTTTTCATATGTATTGCTTCCCACATGTCTAAATTTTTGCTATTACATTTTTTAATTAATTTTACATTATCTAAGCTGAAATTATGTCCGGTATCTAAATGATGTAGAGCTAATGCTGATTTATCTACATTGTGAAGTTTTACATGAAAACAAAGTCAAAACCATGTGCAATTTTTTTCCCAAATTTTGGGCAAGATACGTAGATGATGTTCTGGCAGTGATACCTGATTCTTTCGATATAGTTTCGTTTTTAAATATATTAAATACCCAATATCCATCAATCAAGTTTACGTATGAGTTGGATAAAAACAAATCTTTACCCTTCTTAGATTTAAAAATTACTATTTTAGACAGGAAGTTTGAATTTGACATTTACAGAAAAGAAACACATACTGACAATTACATACATAAACAATCAGACACTTTTAACAAATATAAAGAAAGTAGTTTTTATTTTTTAATTAATAGATTATTATCAATCCCTCTATCACCAGTGAATTTTAAGAAAGAACTAGACCACATAACAAAAGTAGCAGAATCCAACGGATACGATAAACAATTGGTGGATAAAATCAAAAACAAACTAGAAAAGAAGAAGCTAAAAACTTTTAAAACCAGATTAACTCCAAATACAAAGAGTAATACCAAAAAATATTGCAAAATTACTTTTCACAAAAGTTGGCAGAATAACGTAACTAAATTGTTAAAAAAATATAATCTAACTCCTGCATTTTCCAACACTCATAAGTTACAACAACATCTTCAAACAAAGTTAGTTAACACAGACCCACTGAAAGAATCAGGTATTTACAGAATTAACTGTAATTCCTGCCCAAAATTATATATCGGCCAAACAAGAAGAAATATTCAAACCCGTTTCAAAGAACATTTAGCTCATGTAAAACTTCACAATGTAGATAAATCAGCATTAGCTCTACATCATTTAGATACCGGACATAATTTCAGCTTAGATAATGTAAAATTAATTAAAAAATGTAATAGCAAAAATTTAGACATGTGGGAAGCAATACATATGAAAAAATACAAAAATTACCTCTTAAACAATGACATTTCACCTATTAATAATAAACTTTTAAATTGTATACCTACAGTATCTAATAACTAATTTTTCTTTTTCACGTTACTATATTGTTATTTAATAGAACCCGACATGCCAAACACAGTCATTGTCTTGTTTTTCATAGGTAACGGTCTTTCCCATAATTTGTCCTTTCTTGGAATTTCAATAGATTTTAACAGGCACTATTACAATATACGACCAAAAAAAAATTTTTTATTTTTATTTTTAGTTTTATATTTTTATATGCATGTTTTTTGACCATTTGTTGACCATTTATAATTGTAATTTTTACACCCCTAACCAAAAAAATAGATAGATATTTTTACTATACATGTATTTAAAAAATAATACTTTTAAATTTAGTTACTACTGATGATGTGTGCAGGGCACATGAAATGTACATATAGTTAATATACTATTGTTTGTGAAATATAAGATGTTTTATTTAAGTTTAATAATGTAATAATTTCACAAGTGCTCAACATATATACTACTTGTATTTACTATCAAAAATGTTTACAAATCGAAGTTGTGATATTATCATATTACTATATCTAGTTCTATGCAGTTAAATATATTTATATTTGTTTACACATAACCTCAACCGAGGAGTTAGTGTCATTTACAATGTAAAATTTTGTTAATTAATGTAACGGGTGAATTTTTTTTCTTAAACTGACAACAATTCTATAACTTTGTGTTGATATGTCTGATTTTTAAATCTAAATTTGTCAAAAATTTGACAAAGTAAGAAAAGTCAGACATGCAATTTATTATTTTCAAAATGGTCTCTACTGTCGAGTAAAATACATTTATTTTAATGGCCTATTTTGGAAGCGGCATGCAAAATGAAGGTGATATATTTCAAGCAGTTGATTTATAACTAGAGCTCGGATTTATAGGCAGAAAAACAGGGTCAAATAGGCGCCTATAAAGGCAGGAAGTTTTGATAAATAGGCAGTTAAATTCGAAATAGGCGAAAATATATACAAGTAGACGAATTAAAAAAATGTTTTAAAGTATACCTAGTTCTTCTAAATTGTAGAATAACAGTTACCCAACTTATTCTTTTATGTAACACCATAATAAAAAAGAATTATTTTGTGTTAATGTGTTTATTTTCGAAATTTTCACTGGACTAATGAGCAAATGTTATTAACAGAGAGCGGACTCGAGCAATTGATGATTCATAGCCCATAAGCATCAGCCTTGTATTCGCAATAGGTTTGTTTCAGTAAGCGATCCGTGAGTTTCGAAAAATTTGATACGTGTGGCTACCTACATAAGTGGCACATACCTACATATGCAGTTAATATGTATCAGTCAATGCACAACAGAGCGAATGTAATAAACGGTTTGGTAACCGGTAGCAACTACTGCTGAAACAAAAGTAATGCTGACAAGCGAATTGCGTATCGAATTACGAATAAAAATAATTTACAGAGAACAAAACTCAAAACTATGTACTTTCTATGAAACAATGAAAGTGTAAAACATTACTATGAACACCTAAAATTTGTTCAAGGTGTTCCTGTGTTAAATTAGTTCTTTTAAATATTAAAACGTCTTTAAAAATAGAAAATGTCCGTTCCACATCACAACTGGTGATGAGTGCGTGATTAAAATGTTGCAAAACTGCACGATACTTCGAATAATATCTTCAAAGATTTCTGCTAAATATGGCATCAACTTTTTGTCTCAGCTTTCAGAACTATCGTTTTAACTGATGAAAATAACTTATCAACATTTGGAAAATGACCCCTGATGTACTCACATACTCTGTGTAGTGCATGTGCTGTTATTGTTGTGGTTCCTAATAAACTAAGTACAATGAATTACATCGAAAATGTCTTGGAGGACATGTGGTGCCTGCTGCATATGGTGTCGGTCCTAACTTCCTCCTAATGCAGGATAATGCATGGCCAGATACCGCCGGCATCACCAGAAACTTTTTACAAGAGCGTGGAATTCAGGTCATGGAATGGCCGGCGTTAAGTCCTGACCTGAATCCTATTGAACACGTGTGGGATCAGCAACAATGTCTTCGCAGACTAGTGCGAAGCATTCCACGCAGGTGTGAGGAAGTGATTCGTGCTCGTGAAGAGCATACACGGTATTAAACCTGGCAAATCCACAGACAACCCTACTCTCATCGATACTATGACAGTCGTTTTCATTTTGTTTTGCGGTATTAATTTACATTTTTAAGTGTACCTTAGAAGTAACAAAGAGTTGTAACATTGTTTTTGTAATTTTCTTTAGTTAAATATATGCCGTTGAAGTATACCAAATTTGATTTTCCTTGACCTCTTATTTAAAAAGTAACATGTTATAAAAAAAAGTGTACCCCTATTTTTTTGAGCAGTGTATTATGTACGTAGTTATAAATTACTTGAATAACTTCTTAATTTCATTAATAGCTCTTTACTTCATTACTACGCGGTCAGCATGGATCAATACAAAAACATAACCCATGGGTCACTTAAGTGACATCAGACATAACCTATTATGTAATTGTCAGTTATCTGGCAACAATGTGGAGGGGAAGCGACGTTTAAAAAGTCGGAACTTACAGTGAACAGAGTATATGAGTAAATGAAATTTTCAGCGGTCATTTTGACGACAATATCACATTTGACATATCCATAGTCAGTTTATTTTTTAAAATGCCGCAATTGTCAGAATTACAAAAATCTATTATCAAAACTAGATTGAGAGACATATACAGGGTGTCCAGAAACTCTCCTGACAAACGAAGACCGGAGATTCCTCTGATAATTTTAAGACAATTAAACCCAAATTCACCTAGTCCGAAAATGCTTCCTAAGGGAGCTAGAGTTCTTTGAAGATGGCGCCTTGTATTTATTTTTTTTTAATTCCTCCAGAACGCTTCTATTTAGAAAAACAAAAACTGGTATGCTTATTTATCCTCCAGAGATGAATCGATTCCATCAATTGCGAATTTCTAGTACCGGTCATAGGCGTCCGTTTTGGGTAGGTCAACGGTTATTTTAAGGCATAACTTTTTTGTCTTTAACTTTTAAGCATTTGTGACACTAGATTATTAAATTTTCAGGTATTCAGGTATTTCAGGTATTTAAGTCGGTAGGATACACCGTTTTCTAGAAAAATCGATTTGTAAATTTTTCGTTTTTTCTTCATTAAAGTTCAATTTATTATGTACCTACTTATTTTTAGCGACGAAGTTGGCTTGGACTATCAAGGCATGGATGAAAATTAATTTAATAAATTAAAAACAAATTATTTATTACAATGGAACGAAACTAACAAAAAAAGAACAAGTATCAAAGGTAGATTGTTACAAAAGTTGCTCGATGTGATGACCATTAGTCTCTATGCATAAGTTTACCCTTTTGCTTAGAGAACGCCGAATTCTTTCAAAAATTCCAAAGTTATTTCTAAATTCGTTGCAAGCATCTTGTATCCTTAGCCAGAGTTGTGCGCGATTTTGTATCGGAACGGAATAAACAAATGCTTTTATGTATCCCCAAACACAATAATCGCAAGGATTAAAATCCGGCGACCTTGATGGCCAAGCAACTGGACCGCCTCTTCCAATCCAATGGTCTTCGTAGTTATTATCTAGAAAGGCTCGTACATTCCTGCTAAAGTCGGCCGGACAGCCGTCCTGTAGAAACCATAAGTTTTGCCGAATATTTAAACGCACCTCATCTAACAAATCAGGTAAAATATTTTGCAGGAAATGTAAGTAATCAGCACCATTTAAACGAGCAGGTAATTCCACAGGTCCAAGTAGATAATCGTCAACTACTCCTATCCAGACGTTTATGCTAAACCTATGCTGATGCTTAAATTCTTGAACAACGTGGGGATTGTCACCAACGTACGAATAATAATGTGCATTATGTACATTAAAAATTCCATTTTTTTAAGAATGTAGCTTCGTCACCAAACAAAATGTTCCTGAAGAAATCTTCATCTTGATTTTTCTGATTTTGTAACCATCTAGTGCTTGCACCTTTGTAAAATGAAAAGGATATAAATTTTCTTTGTGTAAGATATTTCCACGGAAGATTTTGAAATTGTGGGGTACATGGCAGATAGTCTTCGAACGCTAATTTCTGGATTTTCCTCAACTTCCATTAAAATAACATCTTCATGTTCTGCTGTTACATCATTATGTCTCCCTGTTTCATTATTTTTTGGGACCACTGAACCTGTTTCTCTTAATCGTTGATGAAGAGCTGTAAATGTTGAGTGAGTGGGATGCTGACGATTGGGAAATTTTTCAGCGTATCTACGTTGCGCCTGTGATAACGCAATGTAGTCATGTATATGCAAACACTCTCGACGAGGCCACAGCCTCGTTCTTTTTAATACAAAAGGTAACGTGTTTTACAAACACGACCTTACTCACGTGGTGATTGCATACACAAACTATATGTCAGGGTTTGTATTATATTCTAGAAAGAAGTACAAGGATCATCTCGGATATATAAAGACAGTAATGTAAGTGAGAGACATTCAGATTCATATACACATTCATATTCTGATTCACATTCACATAGTCAGAGCATAGTGAATAATGTATATACTTGTCAACCAGTTGTAAGTGTTAAAGTAATTATAAGATGTTACCCGAACTTTGTGCGTATCATTTACTACAATAAGTCGCCCTAACCTGCTATCCAATGGGGCCGCCCAAGCGGCCCACATTACGTGCCTTCCTTAGGCCATAGGGACCACAGCTTATCACATGGCGATTCTGCCTTAGGGCTTAAGGCCCCACCTTTTACCACACGCCGCTCGAGCGTTACACCTCATTTCGCCATAAACTAAATGCATATCGGCGTTATCCTCATTAGTAAAAACCATTTTTTTTTAAATTGAAATCGTTGTGTTTGAATAACACAAAGTAAAAAATGAAAAGATAAACTTCGCGAACTGACAACAATTTGACAATGAAAAACGTAGGTTTTACTTCTGTTGGCAGTTCAGAGCTAACTATTGCAAAAAATAAAAAATTGAACTTTAATGAAGAAAAAAGAAAAATTTACAAATCGATTTTTCTAGAAAACGGTGTATCCTACCGACTTAAAGTAAGAGTACCTTTTAGTACTGGAATACCTGAAAATTTAATAATCTAGTGTCACAAATGCTTAAAAGTTAAAGACAAAAAAGTTATGCCTTAAAATAACCGTTGACCTACCCAAAACGGACGCCTATGACCGGTACTAGAAATTCGCAATTGATGGAATCGATTCATCTCTGGAGCATAAATAAGCATACCAGTTTTTGTTTTTCTAAATAGAAGCGTTCTGGAGGAATTTAAAAAAAAAATACAAGGCGCCATCTTCAAAGAACTCTGGCTCCCTTAGGAAGCATTTTCGGACTAGGTGAATTTGGGTTTAATTGTCTTAAAATTATCTGAGGAAACTTCGGTCTTCGTTTGTCAGGAGAGTTTCTGGACATCCTGTATTAAGTTTTGTATTCTGATATTCGAAATGATATTTTTCAAATTTAAATAAAGGTCGCTATCTGCAGGTTTATTAATCTTTTTTTTAATTTACAATTTTTGCAAAACACTTTGCAATCTACGCCAATGATTGGTTTGAGTAATGTTTAAAAAAAGTTTACACCGCTTAAAATATTTTTGTATTTAAGTGTCTGAGTTTTCAAGGGCCGTGACTGCACATACAATACATATTCTTGGAAAGTAACTATCTAAAGGTAGATTCCACGGTCCGTAATATTACAGGCCTGGTCATGCCAGCTCACGCCAACGTGCCCTAGGAAGGATAGCGCCACGAGTCGATAACTTCAAAGGCGCAACGCAAGTGCAGCCGTGACGGTCCGTGGCGGCGCGGGCACACCTGTCACTTCTTGTTCATTTTTATTTCGATCGCGCTTTCGTGTTGTTGTACTCACGTAAATATGGGCTGGACGAACGAGGGTATTTTTGAGTTTTTAAGCTTATATGAAAACGAGCCCGCTCTGTGGAACACAAAATGTGTAGAACATAAAAATAGAAACGACCAATTAGATGCGTGGTGTAGAATTCAAAGTAAATTAAAGGACGGTAACATCCCAATTAAAGAAATTAAAAAGAAAAGGGATAACTTGATGTCAACCTATAGGAAATTGCGAAGCAAAATTAAAAAATCTATGGACACTGGCAGTAATGCAAACGACATTTTTAAACCTGATTGGCCCTTTTATAATGTTATGTCCATATTTTTGGATGACGTGTATAACCCGAGAATAACGAAGAATTCTGATGTAAGTATTTATATTTTGCATAATTATATCTAGTTACCTAACATTCTATATAAATTAAATAATAATAATATTAATAATAATAATAAATTTTATCATATTTAATAATTATTTTGCCATTCAACTGGGCCATTCCTTTTAAAGAATTCAGCAAAATTGTCTTCTATAACCTCGGCAGAAAGAGGTGCTCTTCTTGGTAAAGTTTTCAGCAATTTGTAGTAAAGTAAACTCCATTTTGGTCATTACGCCATGAACCAGATTGAATCACGCCATCTTCTTTCTCTGTCTCTAAGGGAGCTATCAGAGTGTATATTGATCTAGACTCTTTAGATTGTCTGAAGAACTTCCTTACAATGTCAGTATTGTCTGATTGTAAGAGCAAGGGTTTTGTTGGTGCTCTAAAAACGCCAGACATAATCCTGAAAATGTTTTCAACTATTCTTCGAGCTCGTGAAGGACTGTAATTAAACACGTGCTCTTTTGAGCCTCATTATGGGTTCAAGCAAACGGTTTCACTATATTTTCACTCAGAGCAAATGCACTATCTGCTACAAAAACATAAGTTAGTGACGTTCTTCTCAATGATAAATAATCTGCTGGTGGGAAATCTAGTTTGTTACAATTTTAATTTATAATTCTATATTTCTGTACACATCATCATCACTTATTCTTCCTTAGCATTCTGAATCCACAAACATGAAATTGTAATTGCGTTAGAAAATGCTATGGCGATTGATAAACTTTGAACAGTTGTGAATAAGACTCGGTATTAAAACATGTTGTTTCCCGTCCAGTGAAGCAAGGCGGTGACGAAAAGTCCAAATTTGACTGAATTCTTCTCTTTAACCAGTCAGATGATGTCCGTTGCAACTGAAACAAACAAAATAGCTAAGTTTTAATTATTTTTAGGACTCTGAAGATAAAGAGGAAACAGAAGAAGATGATAGTGAAAATGATGAAAAACGATGGGGGAACGATGAAAAGAAACAGGTAAATGAGGAGGATGAAAAATCATTTAAAACACCAAAAAAACTCCCTAAACGTTCAAAGAAGAATGAAACAGAAAAAAAAATGGATGAAGCCTATAACTATTTTAAACAAATTACCCAAAAGTCGGAGCAAGATGAATGTTCTTTGTATACTGAATTATTGTGCAAAAAGCTGAGAAGACTGCAAGAGAGAACGCGCGAGATTGCAATGCTTGAAATTGATAAATTAGTTTTTCATCTAAAGCAAAATGAAATACAGGGTCAGTCTTCACATTTATAAACACAAATTCCATCTGTATCATTATTCACCGTTCATCAACGCATAATCACTGACATTCATTTCTTTCTCCCCAACCAATACCAGACACGAAAATCTATAACCATTCACAACAGTGACACATCCATCTCCAACTTTCCATTCATCTCCTCCACAACCATCACTAAATATCCCTTGGAAATTGCAAATAAGTTTAACCAGATAGTTTTCTTATTGATGTTTATCTAAATTTTACTTAATATAATATATATCGGGTGTTCAAAAAAAAATTGCCTCAGAGTTGGGTATGGAATTTTCAATTACAAAATTTTACTGTTGCCAAGTAATTGTCTAAAAGAATTATTTAAATTAAAATTTAGATAATTCTTTGAACGTGTCCAATTAAATTTTGTCAAAATATACTGGCCTATATGCAACTTTCAAATCCATGCTGGCGAAAAGGTTATACGAAATATAATGAATATTATTTATCTAATCACAATTTGCTTGTTTAAACTAGTAGATATTTCTTGTCATTTTGCAAATTAATTTATTCATTAATACTTCAGTTAATTAAACCTGCAGAAACGGTTTTATATTAGCTTTATGTGTTTAATATATTTGTAATATTTTATTGAAAACATAAGTATGTTATTACATTTGATTTGATTTTGTATAAAAACCTAGCCCGATTGAGGAAAACTGACGACAGATTTGAATTTAGAGTATTCATATTATATACCGTGTGTAAACGAGGTAAGAAAACGACACTGCTGCGCAAGACGGATCTCCGCAGCTTTACTTCTCCAATATGTTTATTGAATGTATAGTGTAGCATTCGATTGGATAAGCATAGGTTAGCATAAGGATAGGTCAGATGTAGGTGTGGTATACGCATACATATGATTAGATAAGCAATCATACGTATTTCAAAGATGAGAGGTCTTGCACCGCAGATAATAATGATAAAAATACACAAATGCTGTACAATAAAAAAAAAATATTCAGAGAAGACAAATGCATAATTCCACCATAATCTGTGTATTTATAAATAGAACAAACCTGTGATTGCATACATAATTAAATTCCGGTGATGTACAAACGCTACATCAAGGAAAATATAAACAAATGAAAAAAAATTAAGACTATGCTAACGTAACTAAATAAAATGCTGCACTTGAAGAGAAAATTAAAAATATTCTGAGAAAACGGACGCATAATTCCATCAAAGAAAAGAAAAAATTCTGTGTACCTATTAGTAAAATGCGTAAACCTTCAATATGTATTTCAGGTGAAAAAGTACTGATGCACAACCGCTACACCGAAAAAAATAAAAAGTTTACTAACGTAACAAAAATAAAACGCAACTCTATGGTATGATAAAGAATAAACATATGAGTTAAATAATTTTTTTCTGGTTGTGTATACTTTGCTATTACAATCGATGTTCTACGTATAATTACTCTGCACATCTATCGTCAACGTATCCGATCAGACTGGGCCAGCGTTGCCAACCCGAAAATTCTGAAATCGGTAGACTCCTTCGTAAAAAATCGGTAGATTTATAAAAGGTGGCAAATTTAAAAGAAAAAGATTTATTTAGTAAAAAAACATTAAGAATTTACATTTTACAAAAATCATATTTAATAAAAAAAAACATTAGGTAAATATTTGATTGTTGATAAAGGTACAAAAAAATTAGTCATTATTCTAAATATTAAAAATGGTTATCTTCTATGAACAAACACAATTCATATAGTATGTAATTCATTTAGAGATACTTTTTCCAAAAGCAAAGAACAAATGAAAAAGGCCAATTTATTTAAGAAACTTGATTATCATACAAAAGAACCATTCTTTACAATTATTTTTTAAAGATTATTTCTCTCAAATGTTGGCCGCGACTGCGGTTAACGTAGTCTATTCTGCTGTTCCAATTTTCAATGACGCGTTCTAGCATTTCGAGTGGTATTTGTCCAATGACCCGAGTAATATTGGCCTCCAATGCCTCAATTGTAGCCGGTTTATCCATGTAGACTTTAGACTTCACGTAGCTCCACAGAAAAAAGTCTAATGTTGTGATGTCACAAGATCTAGGCGCCCAATTTACTGGTCCGAAGCGTGAAATTAAATGTTCACCGAATCGTTCTCGCAGTAAAGCCATAGTTTCACGAGCTGTATGGCTAGTGGCGCCATCTTGTTGGAAGTAAATGTCTTGTAGACCACGGGTGTCAAGTTCAGGCAGCAAATAGTCCCTTATCAATGCGCGATAACGGTCGCCATTCACAGTCACATTCCGGCCGGCTTCTGTTTTGAAGAAATATGGACCAATTATTCCACCGGCCCATAATCCGCACCAAACAGTTGTTTTGTCTGGATGTAATGGTAGCACTTCAATCTCTTCAGGTTGCTTATCACCGCAAATACGGGCATTTTGCTTATTCACGTACCCATTAAGCCAGAAATTGGCCTCATCGGAGAACAAAATTTTTGTCGAAAACAGTGGATCTTCTGCAAGTTTATCAAGAGTACAACGGCTGAAACGGAAACGATTCGGAAGGTCGGTCGCCTTTAGTTCTTGCACTAGTTGAATTTTGTATGCTTTTAAACCAAGATCCTTTCGTAAAATACGCCAAGTTGTTGCATACGACAAACCAAGCTGTTAAGAACGGCGACGAATTGATTCTTACCGGTCTTCGCGTACACTCGCTGCTACCGCCGCTATATTTCCTTCACTACGTGCTGGATGAGGTCTATGAGTCGCGTATTATCCATTATTGTAAATTGAGTTTCAAACTTATTGATGGTATAGCGAATTGTGCGTTCGGTAGGCCGATTATGTGGCCCATATGTTGCTCTAAGCGCACGATACACATTCCTTGTAGAACGCCCATTTTGGTAATAAAGCTGTACTATTTGTAGACGCTGTGCCGCTGTGTCTTTCCATTACGTAATGTCAAATAGTACTGAACCAGAATGCGCAGTCCGCTGACGCGTCGCATGCGCGCTCAGCCATTAAATCCCCACCTAAAAAAGTACCTCCAAATGAATCACCCATTATATAGTTCCTAAAATGAAAAATAGATTTGGTTGGATACCTAATCTAATTTTCACTTGAGGAACTATATAAATTATGTTTGTTCATAGAAGATAATTTTTTTCAACAGGAAAAGTATAACAATTGTTATTGCCTAAGTATTTTTTTGTATGCAACAATGCTGATAGACTTTCAGTGCTTAATTTGTTTCGTTGCTTTGTTTTCATCAAGTTTATGGTTGAGAATATCCTTTCTACATTAGCCGAAGAGTGTGAAAAAGATAATATATTGAAAGCAAAAGAACTCAAAAGATTAAACATAGCAGATCCGTCACTCAGTGTCAGCTTTTTGACTTCTTGCCAAAATAGCACAGCATTATCTGGAAATGCCTGAATTTCGGGGGTACTTCTTAGTAACCGCCATTCAGTGTCAAGTGTTTGTAACTGTGTATCATTTATTAGAAGTATAAGTGCTACTTCCGTAATAGAGCTTATTGAACCATCTTTCACACTGCTAGGATCAATAAAATTGAATAACTTAATTATATTTTCATTTAAAGGAAATCTTTGAATTATTTGGCTACATGCTTCTACATAAAAATTTAAACACCTCTGTCTAAAGAAAGCTATTTGGTCTCCTATTAAATTTAATTCTAATAAAGCTTTTGTAACGTTAGCGCCATAATAAATTTCTCCAATAGGTAAATAGTTACAAGGATCTTTGTATTGCACATTTTCGATTTGAGTTTTTCTTAGATATTCCCTTGTAATAAAACAAGCAAAGATAGACTTAAGTATGCTTGTAACACTTTTATATAATTTATACAATTTAGGAGATTCTGATTGCATTTCTTTGTTAAGATTATTAGAAAAAGGTAAGCTAAATTCCAAAAATAGCAAAAATAACTTGGTGGTAGGATCGTTCAATTTCTGTAAAATATTTCCTGCTGCTAAAATATCATTATTTGCTACAGAATCTGTAAAAAATAATTTTAATGCTGCATACTGTTCTAGAATTCTACAAACCAAGCTATGTACCGATAGCCACCAAGTTTGCGAAGGATGTAGAATTTTATGAATCTTAAAACCACAAAATGTTTGAAATTCTGCTTACTCAGTAATTCTCTTAGGGCTAGAACTAAAATAATTATATATACCTCTAGTAAGATCTTCCACAAATCTCGGCAACTTTTCACATGAATAAGATGCACATAAATAAAAAGAATGGCATATACACTTCATAACAAATAATGAGGGTATATCACGTTTTAATAACGTCATTAACGAATTTTTAGATCCCATCATAACATTTGCGCCATCTGATGTAGACCCTATCATATTGTCCTTATAAGGAATTTCATTTTCATTAAAAAATTGAACTATGTGGTTATACAAAGAATTCAAATAAATTTTACCTCAAAGAAGCCCTTGGAAATTATGATTATGTCTTAGCTTGTTACTAATTTTAATAGGAATTTTGTTGGTTATGAGATGAGATATTTGATTGAAATGACAAATGTCAAAATAATAAAACGAACATTTTTAAGTGAATGAAATATGTTTATTTCCAACAAACAAGCGAAATTTTATAAAAATTGTTCAAAGTGTCCACCACCTTGTTCGAAACATTTCTCACATCTTCTTCTAATGGAGGAAAAAGTGTTTTGTAGTATCGCATTGTCAATTCCATTAATTCTTTCAGCAATTCTGATTTGAAGGCCTGCAAGATCAGGTATCTGTACTTGATAAATTGAGTTCTTTAAGAATGGCCATAAAAAGAAATCACATGGGGTAATGTCACAAGATCTTGGTGGAAATTCATGTTCAGTGTTTAAACTTATCAACCGATTTTGAAAAAATTGCTGCAGAATATTAATTGTTTCACCTGCTGTGTGTGCTCTAGCTCCGTCTTGTTGAAAGTAACCCTGTGTTATTTCTTCGTCGTCAAGCTGTTCGATAAATGGCATAATAATTTCTTGTCGATACCTTTCTCCTGTTAAGGTTCCGTTAAAAAAAATAGGGCCAATAATTCTCCTTCGACTAATCGCACACCATACACCAATTTTCTGCGGATGAAGTGCGGTTTCAACAAAAAAATTATGTGGTTTCTCATTAGTCCACATCCTCATATTTTGTGAGTTCACATATCCATTCAGATAAAACCATGACTCATCAGAAAAAAAGGTTTTGTCAAGAAGGTCATTATCAAAATTATTTAAGAACCACTGACTAAACGTTATTCTTCTGGGATAGTCGATTTCCTTGATTTCTTGATAACAGGTCATGTGATATGGAAATAAATGTAAGTCCTTTTTCAAAATTGTATGACATGTGCCAATTGACACACCCACTTGCTGTGATAATGCTCGTAAGGAAGTTCTTGATGCATTATTTACAATTTCTCTTACATTATTAACTAGTTCTTCTGTACGCTTTTTCGCCCGACCTGCGCCTTCTTTCTGTTTAACACTCCCTGTTTCTCTGAAAACCATAACGGAATGTGTCACTGTGTGCCGAAAACTGTCATAATCAAAGATGACGTTAGGGAACTCATTTCTAAATTCTTCTAAACAATCTTGAAGAGAATACTGCCATTGTCCGTTAATCTTACGTCCGTTTCGAAAATAAGATTCTAGCATGAATTATTTGTGTTGTATAGTAAAAACCATGTTAAATCAATTTTAAATTACAAAGCAATTTTTGTCAACTACGCATCTGTCTAATTGACAACTAATGCAAATTTAAATTATTAATAATCATACGTTTTTAAAGGAATGGCCTACTAGAGGCAAAGCTTATTTGAACGCTTTTTACAACGTCACTGCATCCGCCGCAGAAAGTTTAATGGAGCCCAAAAATGTATCCTGAATATTGTCATAGTCATTAAAATATCTCACCACTAAACATAAATGTTTTGTGGTACTCCTGTCTGTGGATTCATCTACTATCAAGGAAAGTTTCTTTTTCTACAAACACCGTTAAAAGTTAACATTTTGACACGGCTAACTTTAATTAAAAATGCGATATTATAGCGGAGCGTGTTAAAAGTAGTACTTTTAACACTAGTGTTAAAAGTAAATTGACATGACAGTTTGTCAAAAATGACAACATATATTAAAGTGATTTTTATTACTAAATGAAAATTACATATTTCTTGGATAATTAATATTAAAAGTACAGTTTGTGTAATTCGAGATATTTATTATCTGTGTTGCAGTACTTTCAGAATTATTATTCTCGCTATTACTACATTTTCTTTACACGAACTTAAACACGAACTCATCTTTTGTATGAATTGTGACAAATTAATTTGACGATATTTTTACGGTTGCGTCCACTTGTGTCAAAACGTATTCATGAGCTGTCAAATTTGGTCAGTGGATTTTCATTATATTTTATAATAAAAATTGTGTTTGTCGAAAAAATATTGTACGATACACATGTTAAAAATGCTATTTTATTTCACTCGTAAATTGCGACACTCGCTAACGCTCGTGTCGGAAACTTTTACTCGTGAAATAAAATCGCACTTTTAACACTTGTATCGTAAATAACTATTTTTCTTAGTTCTTGACAAGTTAATTGAAAATCTTGACGTCCTAATACATTTTTCACTGTATATGTATATGTATTATAGCAAACATAAATGCTATAACCAGTTGATAGGGGGAAGGGCACTAAAAATCGGTAGATGAGGTCGCAAATCGGTATATCGGTAGATTACTTTCTAAATCGGTAGATCTACCGAAAAATCGGTAGAGTTGGCATCACTGGACTGGACACAGACACGCTTGGCCAGTGTTGCCAAATTTAAAAAATTCTTAGCGCAGACTCTAGCATCAAATATCGCCCAAAATCGCAGCCAACTTAAATTTTAAAATTTAAATTCCCCGCTAAAATAATTTAATTTTAAATTTAAATAAAGGTTCGAGTTTCCATTCCTTTCTGTATTTTTTTTTAATATTTGGCGTATTTGTCCATTTTTATTTTCGGTTTTATAATAGCAAACCGTAAATAAAATAAACTAATAATATAAGAGAAATTGAAAGAGAAACTGATTCTGACAACTATTAGATTATATTCGTTCTCACTTCGATATTTATACCTATTTATGAGATTTTAGCGGAATGTTTATTTAGCCAGTAGTGCCAGTATCAACGAAGTATTCAGTGGCTATAAACTACAAATAAACCTTAAAATATCTCATTCATAAAAAATAATCAGAATCCTGAAGCAGTTACAGTAAGTGGTCACATTTCAAGTTTATACTGTGAATTGTGTGAACTCGTGAACAAGCCTAAAAACTAAAACATTGATAAATCAAAGCGAGTAGGAGTAATTAAAAAAAAACATGTACAAAAGCGAGAAAAATATATTGATTTTACTCCTTAATTTTACCTATTGAAACCGAAATAAATGAATTCGAAAATTACAATTATATAAAATCGCCCAATTTGCGACTTGCGCTTTTTCAAAAATTCAGTTTCAATTTATCTTTTAATAGTAGCCCAAATTGTGATAAATCGCCCAATCTGGCCACACTGCGCCTGGTGCTATAACTGTCCCTTCTCTATTATCTAGTATACTGGTGGGGTATCGTTTACCTCCGCGCCGTTCTCTCACTGCAGTTTGCTATATGCCCCCACAAGCACCAGTCTTGCGCCTACTTACGTAATACCTACTACTTATTACTTACATAATATATCTCAATACATGATTGCCCAGGAGATCTTTCGGCTAAAGACCAGTTCAGTTTAGAGGCGAGTGGAGGGGGAGTTCTTATATCATTAGGGCGACACAATGTACCTTTAGCCGTAACAGAGAACACAGACTCTGCCGATAGTAAATTGAATAACTGTAGGTAACTACGTGTATCGTTGCTATACTAATAAATAACAACCAAGTTCAAAACAATAACAATAAGGATTTATTAATAATAAATCGAACAAAAAAGTAGTGTAAATCAAAATGTCAAAATACGGTATATGAATATTTTCTTTATAAAATAATAAAATGTAAAACATCAAAATTTAAATGAATGGAACAAAAAAAACTAGGTATTATTGGCCCAATAAGATAATTACGATATGATAATGATATTAATTTGCAACAAAACCAAGTAATGCCTGGTCATGAGTGGAATACTCACCGAGTATCATATATGAATGAAATAATTTAAAGTACAGACAATAAATTGACTAAAATGTGAAGTTAAACTATATGCACATAAAAGCAGGTGTTTTAGATAAATTAAAAAAAAATAAGATCATAAGATTTAAGAAAAAATAAGGTCAGTGTCTAAAATGGTTTGATCAATATGGAAAACAATTAAATTAACTAAAGACCTTAATCTAGAAATTGCATAATAATTTATCAAAGATCTTTAATAAATCTGAATAATTGAAACATACATGAGTAGGTAAACCCCACCAGTTTTGTATAATACAAAGGTATTTTATATTATTAAAAATACCTTTGTATTATACAAAACTGTGGGGTTTGCCTACTCATGTATGTTTCAATTATTCTGATACATTACACATGCGGTTAAGCCGTAATATGAGTGAAGACACAAACAAAATGCAGTTTTCTAGAGAGATTGGCTGTGCCACCTTTGGAAGGGTGTCGTTACTTCACATTAATTATGTGGACGGTATGCGAGGTACTTCGGCTGTCTGACAACAGGCAGCGCCGAATTTACTTCTGCGCCCGGTCTGGATAATTACGGTGATAGGGCGATGTGGTTCTTTTTTGTGAATGTGTCTGGGAATATCCTTTCTCCAGCAGGGGCGTACCGATGAGCCTGTAGAAAGGTGAAATACGTATCTACGTCTCTGGGGATAGGATATATTCGGACACGTTCGCAAAAAATATTAATAGTGAACCTGCATTTGTGTTCTTCACACCAGATTTTTAATAATATTTTATATTATTAAAAATACCTTTGTATCTTTAATAAACCTTACATAGATATTTGCACACACCGTAAATACAATAATTAGTATCTATAACATACTATCAAAGGTTCATTAGCATAAGGTTTAACTTATGGAAAATTAATACATAATATATCTATAAGATTTGTTTAGACTGTATGTGCAGAAAATATATTAATCTGATGTGAAATAAAATTGCTCACAAAGCTTAGTTATAATAAAAAAATATATTACACAAATTAAATCGAAAATTATATTTATATAATTTAAAAAAATGAAATAATGCCTGTTATATTATTTGCACTAAGGAAAAAAATGGCACAAAGCAAAACGATAATCAGGACGTAAAATTTATAAATTTAAATCAAGAGAAGAAAATGTGCTCACTAGATAAATATCTGAATATGGACAGAAAAAAATATGACAGTCAAAATTATATTTAAATTATATACAAGTTTATATTCACGTGTTTCCGTGTAAGCGGTCGAATCAAACCAATTAAGTCTTTGCGAATATGATGCTATATAATGCTACCTTATGGTGAACTTCACTATCATTTGGTACGGAAATTCCTACGTGGTAGATGCAAATCGACCAACAACTGCTTACGCCCAATTAGCTGATTCGGAAATAGCCCCATACAAGGTCTCTTGTTCAATGAATTTGTAATTCCTACAAAATTAAAGACTTGCCACGTGGTCGAAGAATGTACCCATTTAAATCCGTGTCATCACGATGCAACCCAACCTTAGAACAACTTCAACGTTGCTTTGCAATGCCCGATAGAATTTAACACCCGCTATAAGCGAACACATACCATGTTTTAATTAAAATTCTACCAGTTAGATACTTCACAACCCTGGCAATGAAGGCTTAACCACAAATACTTGAGCGAAAGATTAATGAGAGCGAGAATGGCTTGTACGCGCCTTATATAGACGACAAATACAACGTCATACGGCAAAAAAGAATATCTGAAAGAATATTCCAATTATCCCACATTTAATTGCTTTTAAAAAGGAAATCGACCGCAAAGAAAACATACTACTAATTTACAACCTCTTTCCTTTTAAATTTCGCTACACAATGGCAAAATTGACTAATTAACAACTCGTACTATATCACAAATAACTGCGTATAGATGTCACTGTATGCCTACTTCAAGTAGCTTCCCGAATCGAAATACCAAATAACTGAAATACTAATTAAACGCAATATCGAGCGACTTCAAAAATTCCGATAAATAATTAGGACACAATCCAAGTAGAAATAATACATTAAAACGACGTTATTAATTTATAGAATCGAAATGACTTTGCAGAAATTAAGTAAACGAATTCTATGTCAATGTGAATCTAAATCGCATGTACGACGCATACGAAATGTCAAATCATATTATTTAAAAGGTCTAAACAACACACAAAACAAGGGAAAAGATTTATTTAACTATGAAGCTCGTACAAAATTACAATTTTAGCACTGGTAAATTTAGAAGACCCTAATCTGCCTCTGTTTTAATTAACATCTTTACAGATAACCAACTCTAGATCTGTTAATGGAAATACACTAACATTAACTAAACAATGCAAGACGTGGTTATTGAAAGATCTAATAAATATGCTAAATATTCATACAAAAAAGTTAACAAGAAAGTTATACAAAAATAACTACCAACCAAAATGCAATATAATGTAATGTAAATTTTATGAATTTAGGAGCACGACAATTAGTAAATAAATATACCAGAAACCTATTATATATACCCTGTGATTCAATAATAACCCACAAACGAAAATACAAAACAGGGTAATTTAAATTTAGAAATTCCAGTAGTAAGATAAAGTAGTAATTAAATATAGCCGAAATAAAATGTACAATGGTCGAAATTGACACATAACAAGTGCCATACGGTATATCCAGGTAGAAAATTAAAGAAACGCACGAAAAAAAAAATTTGTAGACTTATATTACTAAAACGGTTAATATGTATAACAACGATTTCTGAAAAGAATGTAGCCTGATGAAACAAAACTAAAGCTGGTTTGAGAGCTTCCATTGTTACGCTCCGCATATAAAAATATTTTAATTTATTTTTAAATAATATATTTCTTCTTTAAATATCTCGATTTAAAATAATATTCACTTAAGACAATTTTCTGTACATATTCGTGTGCAAAGAGCAAGCATTTCTTTTGTTATATCCTTAACCGGGATACCCTTGGTTTTCTACCTGAGCCGTCAACAACCCTAATGTGGAATTTCTAGATACATTTCATTATTTTAATTGTTTTAATTCAATTACACATCTCCTATGGTGTTTCATATCATTTGGAAGTTTATGTCACAAGGGATATTTTAATAATATTTATGCCATCGATAGAACACCTCTTCAGGTCGCGCTTCTTATTAATTATTATTCAAGATATCGACCCTCTCTTCGACTTAGGTCATAAAACAGACCTTTTTCTAAAACCAGTGTTCTATCGACAAAAAACTATAAGCCTTCTTCTCGTTAGAACCTTTGTAAGTGAAACATCTTACCCGCCGTACTGGTCAAGTACTGGCATGATCCACGTGCCCCTGCATCTCGGCAAATAGAAGCATCGCTCTACATATACTTGTCCAAGTATATCGCCACTCAAAGGTAACTCTGTATTGTTCGATACAGAGATTATTTTATATTAATTGTAATTAATTAACATTTAATTTACTACTCAATTTAACGTTCGTTTTCAGTGTATTTTGTGTTCATTTTCAATTACTTATTTACCGCTCCTCGTGTATATATTACTTTTGTTTAATTACTTTTAAATATACCAAGTTCAATTTCTTTCTTATGTACAAATAAACACAAACTTTAAGGACAACGCTCCTGTGTTTTATTTAGTAAGTAAGTTGTTGTATATTTATTTAAATTAACCATTATCACACACGTCCTGGCCCTTTGATGAAACTTCACCAGCACCACTAATTATTTATTATCGAATAATTTGAATATTATCAGCCACGACACATCCACAACCAATAACCAGCAAAGCCACCATTTGTAATACCATATATATTTTGAAAATAATAAAATAAAATGAAACAATAACTTTGTTATACCATTTTATTCACATGTAATAGTGACCGCGGTTTCGACATACAATGTCATTATCAAACTGCAAAAGTTACAGGCCTACATAGATCTTATAAATGACACAAAAATATATGGGGGTGGTTTATGATGTTATTTAAAATTACTACTATATACTTAACTATTATATACAACATTGGAAAAGAGGTGTATATATAAGATCCAACTTGTCGTTAAGAACAATATCTATTGTGTTGTTGCCGCTTTTAAAAATTCCTAGTGACTCTAAAAGATTTAATTTACGACCTTTCTCGGCCAAATGCAATATTTTATGATGACCAAATGTATGGTTTTCTGTAATAAGATGTTTTGCGAATGTTGAATCTGTCTTCTTTAGTTTATATGACCTCATGTGTTCTTTTACCCGTATAATAAAACTTCGACCAGTCTGACCTATATATACACTTTTACAATCATTACAATATAATTTGTACACTCCTGATTTATTATTGATATCTGTTTTAGGTTTTGCGTTAAAAATGAAATTACTTGTTTTTACATATGGTTTGTAAGCTATACTAACATTACTATTATTTTTTGAAATTATATTTTCAATTTGCTCCCTTATTTTACCGAAGTAAGTTAACGAGACAAATTGTTTCAAATTAGCACTATCTTTAGGATATACTAAACTAAGGGCCACTTGTAACTGTTTTTTCTTTAGTATACTGTCAATTACGCTACTTTTATAACTATTGTTTGCCGCTATTTGTTTTATAGTATTGATTTCACGAACAAAAGATTCATTAGACAAAGGAATATTTAATGCTCTATGTATCATAGAATTAAAAAATGAGTGTTTGTGTGTCTTAGGGTGTAGTGAATCTTTGGGAATAATGCAATCAGTGAAAGTAGGTTTACAGTATATATCAAATTTTAATAAAATTTTAATTTAATTTCTGATCTACTTTGTTTAATTTTAAATCCAGGAAGTTAATACTGTTATTCTCTTCTATTTCTACTGTAAAATTGATATTAGAATGGATTGAATTTATGTAGTTCAGAAATGTTTGTAGTTGTCTATGAGTACCCTTAAAGCAAGCTAATTTAATATGTTTTCTTACCTAATTGTGATGAAAGAATTTTTTCTGCAATATGCTTCATGAAAATTTCAGCTAATAGAGGACTTAGAGGTGAGCCCATTGCCAGACCTTCTGTTTGTTTGTAGAATTTGTTGTTAAATGTAAAGTAATTTTGGTTGGTGACTAACTCCGTTAGAGATATGATTTCGTGTATAACAACCGGGTTTGTATTATATTGTTATATATTATATTGTATTATATTGTATATATTAGTAAAGAAAAATACAAACCCGGTTGTTATACACGAAATCATATCTCTAACGGAGTTAGTCACCAACCAAAGTTACTTTACATTTAACAACAAATTCTACAAACAAACAGAAAGTCTGGCAATGAGCTCACCTCTAAGTCCTCTATTAGCTGAAATTTTCATGAAGCATTTTACAGAAAAAATTCTTTCATCACAACTAGGTAAAAAACATATTAAATTTTGGTCTCGGTATGTTGACGACATCCTAGTTTGCTTCAAGGGTACTCATAGACAACTACAAACATTTCTGAACTACATAAATTCAATCCATTCTAATATCAATTTTACAGTAGAAATAGAAGAGAATAACAGTATTAACTTCCTGGATTTAAAATTAAACAAATTAGATCAGAGCTTAAAATTTGATATATATCGTATACCTACTTTCACTGATTGCATTATTCCCAAAGATTCACTACACCCTAAGACACACAAACATTCATTTTTTAATTCTATGATACATAGAGCATTAAATATTTCTTTGTCTAATGAATCTTTTGTTCGTGAAATCAATACTATAAAACAAATAGCGGTAAACAATAGTTATAAAAGTAGCGTAATTGACATTATACTAAAGAAAAAACAGTTACAAGTGGCCCTTAGTTTAGTATATCCTAAAGATAGTGCTAATTTGAAACAATTTGTCTCGTTAACTTACTTCGGTAAAATAAGTGAGCAAATTGGAAATATAATTTCCAAAAATAATAGTAATGTTAGTATAGCTTACAAACCATATGTAAAAACAAGTAATTTTATTTTTACGCAAAACCTAAAACAGATATCAATAATAAATCAGGAGTGTACAAATTATATTGTAATGATTGTAAAAGTGCATAGGTCAGACGGTCGAAGTTTTATTAAACGGGTAAAAGAACACATGAGGTCATATAAACTAAAGAAGACAGATTCAACATTCGCAAACCATCTTATTACAGAAAGGCATACATTTGGTCATCATAAAATATTGCATTTGGCCGAGAAAGGTCGTAAATTAAATCTTTTAGAGTCACTAGAAGTTTTTAAAAGCGGCAACAACACAATAGATATTGTTCTTAATGGCCAGTTGGAACTTATATATACACCTCTTTTCCAATGTTGTATATAATAGTTAAGTATATAGTAGTAATTTTAAATAACATCATAAACCACCCCCATATATTTTTGTGTCATTTATAAGACCTATGTAGGCCTGTAACTTTTGCAGTTTGCTAATGACAACCCGCGGTCACTATTACATGTGAATAAAGTGGTATAACAAAGTTATTGTTTTATTTTATTTTATTATTTTCAAAATGAATTACCACAAAGTTACGGCTACCAGTATTAATTTTCATATATATTTTCTCTACTTCTGGATCACTTGCTCCAGAAGGTGAATCATCGCACTCATTTTGCCATCGCAACAACGTTTCCTCGAACTTTACGAACGGATTACCAAACTTTACACTTTGTGCACACTTTTTCGATGCTATTATTGCTTTTGTACAACAACTTCATTTAATGCAGCTTGCAATTCAACTGAATGACAAAGTATGCTACTATGCGGGTATTTATACATCCTGTAATAATGCAGGTTCATTATTAATGACTCTGAAGATGATTTCTACGAGTTTTCAAGCGTATATTTGTTTTAATAAATACAAAAAATTTTCTAGGCACATGCTTGTGTATTTATCTTCTTTTAATGTCTCTAAAGTGAGATTTTGGTTAGGAGTAAAATTATAATGAGAAAAACTTAAATTAAGGTTAATGAAAACCATATTACAAAATATGGATTAATATAATAATAATTTGTAAATACAAAGACTTAAATGTGAAAGCACTATAAAAAGAAATGTTTCATTGTAAAATACAATTTATAAAAAATTTGTTACATAATACCTATTGATTTAATAATTATTTTATTCTTCGCGAAGTAATAAGTTTATTTAAAATCGACAACAAAACATAATTATTATGGTTTAATATAACTAAATATTATTTAAATTTAAAACTGCCGCCTATATTGTCAAGACTGCTCAATGTTTTTAAGGTGTTCAGTATTTTTGTAACGTCGTCGCTCGCGCATCTTCAGTCTCATCCGAAAGTAATTTTACTCTAGTAATTTACAAAACGTAGTGAAACACTTGCCCTTTTAAGCGTCCTCCGTGATGTCACAAAGTGGGTAGCATTTGTTAAATATTTGAAACATAAGGTACGTTTCCACAGTTGTTTCAGTAAACCGTGGGCGCCGTGGAGAACAAATGTACTTATATGCAGAAAACGACTGTTCTATATCCGCTGATGTAATATTTGCATAATTAAAATAATCTTTGAAACCAATTAACGGATCTTTAGATACACCTTCGTAAATTTGAATTAACGTGGTGAAATCCGAATCTTTGTATAAAACACTCTCGAACTTTGTTAGAACACGATGATTGGTTGCGTCACTTCCAATACGTAGCAATGTGTGAGCCTCGTCCACAACTTGCAATGCTTCCATTAAAGACACTGAAGGATTTTGTAATTTATTGAAAACCTCAACTAGTCTCAAGTAATTGTTCTGAATAGTTTGTAAATCTGATTTAACTTGATCATCTTGAAAGTTTGCCTGGCTTCTCTTGATAGCTGCATTTTCTTTCGGATCAAATTTGAAAACCACGTTCTTTATATCCCCAAAATATTTATGATAGTAAAACGCTGCCTGTAACCATTTTCCCCAACGTGTAAGAATCGACCGGGGTGGTTCAGGGATATGGGGAGATAGTTTATGAAATTCTCGAATACGTTCAGGGGACTTGCAAAAGACTTCCTTTGTACTTGCAATTAATGCATCTACCTGAGGATAACATCTACGAATAGTTTCTACCACAAGATGTAAAGCATGTATTTTACATGTAACATGTAAGAAGTTGTCACAGCTTTCTTTAAGATACCGGCCTACAGAATGCATACTTGGGCTGCCATCAGTCATAAACATTAAAACTTGGCTGCTTGAAAGTTCAAATTTTTCCAATGTATTTAACACCACCTTTGATATTACTTCGGCAGTACATTTTTCTAGTCTTTTACTAGCTAGTAAGATTGAAGATGACGGTTGATGTGATTCCATTGTACGTACCATTACATTAACAACATAATTTCTTTTACAATCCGTTGTTTCGCCCACACATAACCACAGTCTTTTATTTTTTAATTCTGATTTAATTCTACTTTCAATACGTTCTCGAGCAAGTGGTACAAAATTTTGTAACGTTTTTCGACTAGGTAATATACACTTCGCATATTTATTCCAAAATGAGACAAATAATCCTTTGTTTAATAAAGTAAATGGTAGATTACACAAAATAAGTGTTACACATAAATCGAATAGAAATTGCTCATTTAATCGTACGCCAGTCTTTTTATAATTGTGCTTCGCACTATTCACGTGTCGTTTACAGTCAGTTATCGTCCAACACATTAAGGATATATTGCAAACTGAACATTTGATTTTTGCGCCATCATAAACTAAATCCGGTAAATCTTTAATAAACTTATTCACTGCATCTAACATTGGCCGCTTTCTCGGCTTACGTACATACGACATTATTACAATTCGTTCAGAAGTCTACACATCCGTACCGCGTTCGATATATGTACGTACAAACAAGCCGGCGATACAATTATTACTGGCAATCGAGACCGTTTGCCGAGCTCTCGATATAGATAACACCGTCCCTGGCACGCAGCGCGATATTCGCCTCTTTTAAGTTACAAAATCACTTCTGATCAGTGATGTGGAAAAGTGCTTCTTTGCGTTAACAACTACAAATTGCTACTGCTACATTTGGTTAGTAGTTTAAAAAAGCTGCTACATTTTGTAGCAGTTTTATTTGAGATATTTATTGATAACTGTTCGGTATTTAGTAGGTTCTTTGAATCAAACTTGTGCCGTATATTTTATGATTTATTTAGGACTTAATTCAACAAACACATTTTCGTTACATAGTCATTACAACCATTTTTTTAAGATTAGATTTGTGACCTCTGCCGTTAGATTGCAGCAACCAAGCGCGTAATTCAAATATATCACATACATAACAATAACTGTTTCCACAAGTTTGCATTACTGTTGGCGCTACTCGTAGAATATTGGTACCACACAGATAACAGTCAAATTCTGTCAAAATGTTTGAATGCGTATACACACAATGGAATTAAGTAAAAATGAAAGGTCTGTAGGTTGTACCGTCGTATAATTAAACTTCCCGCTTTTACTTAACATGCTTTAATATTATATATGCACATCATAATCATAACTAACTTCACTATAATGCATCTTCCTTCGTTGCCACTACCAACCTAACGCTTTTAACAAATACAAGTATCCTGTATCGTTATGTTCAAATTTTAGGAGTGTAAAGTAGACTTCATTTCAAGTAACAAAAACGCAAAACTTGTATATCCATTTTTATTTGTTTCAAAGTTACATATCTATGAATGTGATTGTCAGATCATTAAAAAAAATGTCAATACAAACTGATTTTATTTAAAAAAAAGTTAAACGAATCAATAACAGGCCTGTGATTGTTAACGTCATATAATAAAATGTTATCCTAAAATAAATAAACACGTGTCGTAGTGCATACAGTAATTTCTTGGAGATCTACAAAAAAGAGTACTGGAAATTCATGCAATAAACAAATGTTCAGATGACTGTTAACGTTGCAATTTTTTAATAAAGGATTACATTACGTTTCAGTTCATACAACATACAACAGCTTATTCGTGAGTGGATATGTTTTCTTTATTCAAAATGCCTTACCGATTTTCGTCTCAAGAGTATGCGGACATGCATTTTGTGTATGGTTACTGTAACGGCAGTGCACGTCAAGCAGTTATTGAATACCGACATCGGTTTCCCGATAGGCGCATTCCTCATTACAGAACGTTTCTGGAAGTACACAGACAATTTCTGGAATGCGGACTGCGTGATTATCTTTTCAACCGAAGAGTAAATTTGCCAGCAGACTTAGAGAAAGAAGCAGTAGCTATTGTTACAAGGGATTCAACTCTCAGTGTACGTCGAATCGCTAGACAACTAGGAGTGCCACGAACGACAGTTTGGCGAATTTAAAACGTGAGGGCTTATATCCATATCACTATCGCAGGGGACACGGTTTGCTTGAGGCAGACCACTATGCTTGTCTAGTTTATTCTACCTGAATATTAAGACAGTCACGGCTTCATTTTAATTTCTGCAAAACAGTCCTCTGGACAGATGAATCTACGTTCACTGGAAGTGGTGTTACAAATCTGAGAAACCCGCACAGGTGGTCATCAGAAAATTCCAAAGCTATAGGCCCATCTAAATTTCAACATGAATTTCCTATTAACGTTTGGGCGGCCCTAATCGAGGACTTGTTGATTGGTCCTGTCGTTCTTCCTGGGAGGTTAAATGCGGACAATTACCTTCAATTTCTTATTGACGAACTGCCAGGTCTTTTAGAGGATGTCCCACTGAATGTTCGACGAGACATGTGGTTTCACATGGATGGGGCACCACCAAATTTCGGAATTGCTGTCCGAAATTGGGTTAATGTCAATTATCCAAGATGGATTGGTCGAGGTGGTCCTGTCGCATGGCCACCCAGATCACCCGAACTTAATCCTCTTGACTTTTATTTATGGGGTACATGAAAAATTTAGTCTAGGCGCAAGTTTCGAACACAAGAGAAGAGTTTTTGGTTCGTATTCACCTGGCTGCCGAGCAAATTTGACAAAACAAGTATGAAATTCGGATAAGGACTTCTTCTGTTGGCTTACGGGCACAAGCCTGCATTCAACAAGGAGGTGGACATTTCGAAAATATTATTAATTGAACTTTCTTAAATAAAATCAGTTTTCATTGACTTTAGAATTACATTTTTTTTCATGATCTGACAATCACATTCATAGATCTGTAACTTTGAAACAAATAAAAATGGATATATGTACAAGTTTTGCGTTTTTGTTACTTGAAATGAAGACTACTTTACACTCCTAAAATTTGAACAAGAGGAATTTAATTTGATTTTACAAAAAAATGCTAAAGGAATTAAATTTGATGTTTGATTTCAAATGACCAAATCTGTACTTGGAATTTCAATACCACTTATGTATATTCCAAAAATTTTGTTTTCATTTTTTTCATCGAATTTCATATTTTATTCTTTGTGGTTGAAGGCTTTGACTAGAACACGTCAAACACTAATTTATGTGTCAAAAATAACTCTAGACTGTAATTCTGTAATTTTTTGGTGAAAATGTTAACGTTATCACAAAAAATATATTAAATACAATGTTATGGTATTGGGGAAAAGAACTACCGCCACCTTGCAGAAGAATTTAATGAAAAATTTCCCGGAGTAACTGTTTCCCGTATGGGTATAAGGAAAATGTTGAAAAAATTTTTGGAAACTGATTCTGTTCTGAATTTAAAGAAAAAGAAAATAGTACGTGATGAAGATGATGGTTCTACAGTTTTAATTTTGGATTCGGTGGAAGATAATCCTAAAGTTTCATTACGGAGACAGGCGCTTCGATTAAATATGAGCAAATCTCATATTCAAAGAGTTTTGAAGGAACGTAAATTATACCCCTATAAACCTATTTTTATATCATACATTAGAACCGAGAGATGATGAAAAGCGTCTTTATTTTTGCATGTGGATGGGAGATAAAATAATGGAGAACCAAAATTTTCACAAAAGCCTTGTATTTTCCGATGAAGCTACTTTTTCTAGCAATGGTACCGTTTCGTCACAACATGTTCGTTATTGAAATGATTCTAATCCTCACTTTCGAATTGCATCAAAACGTCAATATTTTGTTAAGGTAAACGTGTGGTGTGCTGTTTCTTACCATGGAATAATAGGGTCATATTTTTTTTATGCTAATGTAAATCAGCACAATTATTTGGAAATGTTGAGCAACTTCTTCTGGGATGGTTTAAGTGAACTCTCACTTGCTTATCGGCAGAGGATGTATTTTCAACATGATGATTGTCCGGCCCACCGTTCGCGCATTGTTGCTGCCTGGCTCTATCAAAAATTCGAAAATATTTGGATTGGCAGTAATGGTCCTGTTTTAGAAGCCCTGACTTAACTAATTTAGATTTTTATTTGTGTGGACGGTTAAAGCAACTAGTCTACATGGAAAGTATTAAAAAATTGTATAAGAGATGCTATTGCGTCGTTGACACTTGAAGAAATTCGCAACAGTTACAAGGAACTGCAGCTTAGAGTCGAATTGTGTGCTGAAAGGTGTGGCGAATTAATAGAATAGTTTTAAACATTATTGTTTCTAGCCTAATCCTTTTTTTTGTTGTAATTGAAAATAAAAAATAAAAATTTGTAATTCTAAGTAGGGGTTTGACAGTTTCGTAATTCCAATTACAGATTTGGTCATTTGAAATCAAGCATAAAATTTAATTCCGTTAGCATTTTTTTGTAAAATAAAAAGTATTTTTTTTTCCTCTTGTAAACTCAATCCGGGGACATACGGTATATCCAACCTCCATAAATAAAGATTGCACTGATTACGCTTTAAATTTATAATCAAAACATCGCCCAGCAGCCCGTCAGAGATGAATCCCTTATAAATACCGTTGTATATCATTACTAATCATTAGTGCTAGCTTATCATCGGCGAAAAAGAGATAGAGGTGATCTCTTTTTATCTTTATCGCAATGCGAACAAACACACAATCATCCAAAATAATGGGTTCGATGGATGAAATGTCGAGACCCCAAAACGAGAGAAACAAGGTATTTATCCCAAAAGTAAACCAACTGTTTGTGCAAACAAACGCGGCTTATATACCTGCATGCATGTACACGAAAATAAATGTTGATTTTCGAAACTTTTAAGCGTACTTCCAATTCTAACGAGTGAAGATATTTCCTGTCTGTCTCATCTTGGAAAATTCGTAAGTAAAAAATTTCGGTTGGGTGGGAAGTGTCAGTCGGTTTTTCCAGGACCTCCAACTATACTCTCATTGGTCAAAAATAAAAATCAATAATTTTGCTTTGCAATCCCCACCGTGCGCTGTCACACTTTTACCACTTTTTAACCTCCCCTATTTTCGTTATTTCACCAAATGTTCGTCTCGCATTTCTGTTTGGTTACATTTTTCTTCTCATATTTCGATATTCATCATACTTTTTCATTTCTATTGTTAGTTTTATTGACATATCATGTATATGGGTTTAACCTTCACAGACCACTAAGGTTAATCGCGCTAACAATAGATAGATTGCGGGAGCGCAAAGCACAAAATACAACATCAAATAAATGTAGTTAAAGTAAACGTAATGCAACTGACAAAGATCGACTCATTTCATTGTACGGTTCGTGTGGGTATAATATATTGTATTTGTCAAACACAAGGAGATTGCAGTCATAAATAGAATAGACAAAGACCAACAATACGCAATACAGCAACTCTATAGAATTTAATTTTGAGTGAACTGTACTTTCTAGTTCCCCCCCCCCCCCCCCCCCTGCTGCCGTTCCCTCCTTCTCGTCGCAGCACTGTAGAAGTTGAAACGCTGATGGTTTCGAATTTTTAGCTGCTGACTAAATCGATTACAGCGACTGTTTCTTTCCACCTGCTGTTGTGTCACTGCTTAGTCAATTAGCTCCATCTCTGTCTCTATTATTTCGTCTTTGACAATTAAACTTTGGATATAACTTTTTTTCTTAATGAAGAATAATATTGGACTTGTCGGAGTTGTTTTGACGTTTTAATTATTAATGGACTTTCGAATGATTTATCATGTTAATCGAATATTAATTTTTAATTTATATCAGTGATGAATGGGATATAAAAATATATACAACCTACACAAAAATACTTTACGATGAATACATAAATTAGATAATAATACAGGCAGTTATTAAATGATTTGTATAAACATGTAAAGTAATAGATTAAGGCACATAAATTTGACAACTGAAAGAACCTTCATTACCAAGATTTCTAAACAATACGATGATTTTTATGTTTTTGGAGAACAATAGTAATAATAGTAATATTTATCTTTATAATTATTACCCAATAAGTTAAGCCAAATATCAGAGTATATTACCTAAATAATCATGAAATTCATGAATATACAAAATACAAGGTCATCATAAGTAAAGAATATATTTCAACTTCAACAAATTATATCAACAATAAAAACCGAATTTCTTGAATAATAGGATTTCTTATGTTCAACACTGTTTCATTTTGGTGGTATAAAAGCACCAACATTTCGTCCAAGTTATACACCGAATTATACAGTATGTTATATTTCATTTTATATATGCGGTTTGACAAACCAACACTATTTTAATGGTCCACTGCATTCTAATATAATAGTCTTTTTTTATAGCAGTTTTTTTTTCCATATAGATCTGTTCTGAGTATCGATGTAAACAGGAAGTTGTATGAGGCTTTGTTCTCTCACAGTTTTCTTATTGTTCAAACATATAAAATAGGGACGCGATAACTAGCGTTGCACGTCATCAATGAAGTATACATGATGTCATATCTATATTAGCCCATTTGAAAACATTTCAAATGCAATATGTATTAAAAAGTCTTAGTTTATTTGTTTTACATATAGTAGCACTACTTGGTTATAATTTATTACATTTTTGATAAAACAACACATGTTTCGAGTTGATTATGATTTTACAGTTTGTGAATATTTTTAACGAGGTGAATACAAGTATGCGACGTAGCCGATGTCAATTCATCAGTCATTGTCAATCTTGTTATTGTGTTTCACATAACCTGTATTTTTTCTTCCCTGTTGCATTTCGTGTTTTTTTACCTCCGTTTATTTGTCTGATATTTAAAAACAGTTTTTTTTAAATTATAGGTGCGTATTATTATTATCGGAATGAATGCCTAAATCCTTTTGTAAGCAATCGAAGCAATTAATTGCTTCACTAATAACCTTTTTTGAGAGGGAACGCGATGAAGGAGGTCCTTTCATACCATTTAACGCTGTTCAAGAGGTACGTACATGTGTTTGGCAATCACTATAATGCAAAAATTACATATTTCCTTAACATTTCAGAGAGTTGCTGCAGCATTAAATATACATGTGCCTACAGTTTCAAAAATATCGCAGTGCATGATGGCAAATCAACCTCTCACCAGTCCAGTGAAAACAAGGAAGAAAGCAAAACCAATTCGCGATCTAGAACCTGGCACAGAAACATCGATACGTGAAGTCATTTATGAAATGTATCGTACTAGTAAGCATATAGATATACAAGTACTACTTGAACTGTTATAAATATGATATATTTTCAGAACAGCATATTACTCGGAGATCTTTGTTACAACTCCTAAAGGAACGAAATATTTTTAATGGAAGCTTAACATCACTGGGTTTAGTTCTAAAAAATATCGGTTTCAAATGGAGGAAAGATGATCCCCATAGAGGTCTAGTGGAACTGCCACGCATTGTTATAGCACGGGTAGACTTTTTACAACAATATGTTCACAATATGAAGAAAATTTTTTGGCAATTGGTGTACCTCGATGAAACATGGATTTATGATTTTTATAAAATGTATACACCTTGTATTAGTAATGTACACATTTAAATTCATTCTGTAACATCATAAATGTACCCAGTTAAGTTTATTATAAACTTTATGGCAAAAATTATCCGAGTTTTTATTATAGTATTTACATCAGTATTTTAACTTAAAAGCAGATTTTGTGTAGCATGTATGTCAAAAGCTAAGCATATTATTGCAAAAGCTACAAGAAATTTATAGTAACAAACTAATAAAGTTTCTTAATCTAAATACCTGACAAATTTGCTCATAGATGAGCTTTTTCATTCAACCGAGCTTAAATGGTGATTTTAACGTTCCTTAACATATTCGAACTGTTGTTTCAGCAATAAATAATATAATCACTGAATATTTTTAATCCTTTGTAGCTAAACAATAAATTCAAGTACACCATAGATCATAAAATGTAAAACACTAATTGACATAGGTGTAAATAATATTTTGCGCTTAATTACCAATATTTTCAGAATACATTTGACATCATATAATGTAGATGACGTTAAATTACTTATTTAAATGTCCAAAGGATTGCGATTTGTATAAAAAATTGTACTTTATTAGTCTGCATAAGATTGATAACATTTATATATATATTGTGTTGATTAAATATGTAAATATTTATCTACAGGTGTATAAACCTACGATATGGTATTTCGATTCAATGCAGTTTCTGTTAGATCACGTGACAATAAGAAAATCAGTGGACATAATTGCTGTTTCTGAAGAAGCAGAAGTTGAAAATGTAAGTACAAGTATTGATACATTATCGATAATAGTTAAAGCAAGTATTGGAGTGTTTATTTTTATTCCAGGATTCTCAAGAAAGTACTACATTTCATACTTTGGAGAATATAAATGTAGAATTTCTACATGAAACTTCTGAACAAAATCAAAGAAATTCTAATGATGAGTTCGGCACAAATAGTAGAACTACAGTACATTCTCCAATTTCATCAACAAGTGTAACACCAACTACAAATAAAAAGCGAAAAAAGGACCACAGTGATAGGAATACAGATGAAAAACTTTTGGAAAGTATCGGAGGTGCAGTTAATATAATAAGTAAATCATTAGAAAAAAAGGAATCTAGGGTAGTAGAAATAAAATCATCAGAACATATTTTTGGGGAATTTATAGCAAGCGAGTTAGCTAAAGTAACTGATGAAGATATTTTATACGAAGCCAAGCGAGATATCATTCAGATAACATTTGATGCTCTTCATAAAGCGAGACAATTATAAAAAAAAACATTAGATTTTATAAACTGAACATATATTAAAAATTTTGTCTTTATGTAAGTAAATTAAATGCATGTTTGCTTATATATGTATATTTTTTCATGTTGGTTTTTAAACAATATTTCCTTTCAATAAATTTTAAAAAAACAAGGTATTTATAATTTTATTTTCAAATACAAAAAAATACATTATTATGGTGAAATAGCCTTTTCCTGCCATTCTACGGCTCCCAGTGGACTATTAAAGTATAACAGAAATTCTTCTCGAATCAGCTGGGCTTCATTGGTACTACGATTAACATTTTGCCAATTCACACATGGCAACTTAGATATATATGATTGGTCATTTACTATATTATTGGACTGTTCATTTTGAGTAATTATTAAGAAATTATGCAAAGCAACACATGCCAGTGTGATTAACTCGACCTTATCTACACAAAGATTTATAGGATTTAATAGAACTCTGAAACGATTTGCAAGTATTCCGAAACTATTTTCTATTACTCTTCGTGTTCGAGATAATCTGTAATTGAAAATTCGTTTCTCTTTTGATAATCCTCTTTGTGGATATGGCTTCAATATTCTAGTATTTAAGGGGAATGCTTCATCAGCCACAATTACAAATGGACTTCTTAATGTTCTTCCTGGTAATGCTTGGTTGATAGGAAAATTCAGGGTGTTGCCATTAATAGCTTTAGATAGTCCGCTTTGTCTAAAGACACCTCCATCACTAATTCTTCCATTGACTCCCACATTTAAATAGGTAAACTTATATTTTGCATCTGCAAGTGCAAGAAGAACTATGGAATGGTCCCCTTTATAATTATAGTAATATGAACCATCAGATCTTGGTGGCTTAAACTTTATAGGACGACCATCTAAAGCACCTAGACAGTTTGGAAATTGCCACAAATTATTATACTCATCCGATATTTCCTTCCATTCTTTGGTAGTAGCAGGGGTCTGAAAACATGTAACGCTGATAAATATAAGCATGTATTTTGACTTATTACATGTTGTTTGTTTTGCATTGTAAAACTATTGTAAGGGTTGTTAAATAATATATACATACACTTAGATATGGTTCTCGTAATTTTACATAAATAGCTTTACAAACTTTTGGAATTAATTTCGAAATAGTTGTTTCGTGTATTCTCGTGCTATACATCAAAGAGCGATATGATTCTCCAGTGGCTAGGAAACGTAAAGTTAGTTCCAGTCTATAAAAAAAAATAGTGGTTCAATTCATAAATAGAATAAGAAAAAATTATACATACCTATTCCTTGGAGAGATACATTGTCTCATATTTGTGTCGATAGCATGAATTTCAGGTTCGACAAATTTTAAGAGTTGCTCAAATTGTTCTGATGATAACCGCAAGAAATTTTTATATGCTGGCAAATCTTCACAACGTAATTCTCTATTTAACATATTCAAAATACCAAGTCCATGGCATTTTCTTTGCAACCAATGTCTTGACCATGACTTGTTTTTCCTCCGTTTTTTTATTCGCCGATTTATTATTATACCAGCTGCACTCAATAATACACCACACGATTCCAATAACAATATTTCATCCATTGTACATTTATAATACTACGAAATAACAGCAACTGAACTGACAATGAGCGAATTAGACGTGAATATGAGCCAAACAAGCAGCGTTAGGTTATGTTTATTTATTTAAATCAATTTGACACAGCTTTAAAGCGCATGCGTCCACAATAAATTTTGTACACAATTTTTTTTCAATATCATACCCAAATTTTTATTTATCAAAATATGAGCAAATTTTATTTTTACATAATTTGATACGTAATTATGTTGAGCATTCCGTAACAAATTATGTATCGTGTCATACAAGCTTTAGACAACAAATTTGTCTACAATAGAACGGATGATTATGTGGTAATCGGCCCAAATTATGGCATTTTAAATTATTAAATCCTTTTGATTTTATATTTATCTTGCTTTTTTAAGTACCATATACTTTCAATACTTATATCGCTTTCAGTGTTTGTGACTAGTTCAGATAGGGCGCACAGTCATGTTTATAAGCGAAAAAGAAAAGACAAAGATGTTTTAAAAAGTTTTTTTTTAAGCTACTGTGTGATCGACTATACGTATGTATTATAAAGAGTATCAGAGACGATATCTTTTAAAGCTGACAGACAGTAACAAAAAGAATGGTGTTATTATTGCCCATCTTGCTTTACTTCGATTAAAGATAGACTGTTAACATGTGTACCTGTAGACAGCACATATGTTACATCTTTTTTCAGTACATCTTCATCAACACTTAGCATACAAAGCTGTCTAATGTTATCTAGTGTTTTGAAAACATAAACATTGAATTCAATTGCGGTATTTCTTTATAGACATTCTAAATCCATTATTACTTATTTGTTACTTCTCGTAACAAAAAAAAACATTTGTGTAACACACATTTTTTTAATTTTTAATATGCGTAAACATATGAGTTTGTACGTGGTTGTTGACCGTAGCATACAACAATCTCATAGTTTTTATAACCTCGGTATGTAAACATATGCTGTTGCGTACCTATATGTGGATAACTTCAATAGAGGTATTTACATTCATAATATCTTGAATTCATAGGTGTTGGGTAATATAATTTTCAGGTAGCTTTTAATTTTGAGGTTCCTGCCGTAATTAACTCACTCAATATTTTGAGTATATTTCTATATAATTTAATCTTTTCATTTTTCATACGTTGTCTTTTTATTTCAAGGCCACCCTGTATATTACCTAAGTAGTGTTAAGTTAGTATTAGGAAATTCTTTCATAACCATTTATTTATTTTATTCGAGATTTTAGTTTAACAGCAGTCCATTCGATCTGAACCCCACCTCGTGATTGTTTATATCAAGCGAGTGACAAAATTTGTTTCCTAGGTAGGCCATGAACGACTGAGATAGACATATAAGTCACGTCTGAGCTTAGAGAATTGTCATTTGTAAATAATCACTTGTCAAATTGACAAGTTATATAGTTACGATTTAACCTATTACTAATAGTACGAATTGTAAGTTAGATCACTTAATCAATCTAGGACATAACTGATTTAATCCATGGCATACTTTGAAAACTTTTTTGTGGCTCACTCCTTACATAATTGCATGGATTGTATACATGTAAATTAATGTATTGCCAATAAAGATTAGTGCCCCCAGGTAATTAAATTCTTCCACTCTTTCAAATTCCAAACTTCCTTTTTGAGTCCTTACTTTACAGATCCCATCATTACGTTGCTTTCGAATTCCTAATTTTTTTTCTCATGATTTAATATCTAAACCCATCTTACGCGCCGCTTCTGTTAGCCTTTTTGTTATTTCTATCAGTTCATCCTCCTTTCTTGCTATTATCGCCATGTCATCTGCACAGCAAATGACCTGATGACTTTTGTACATCAAGTGCCTCTCTCTATTAAGGTAGCTGTCTCTTATAATTTTTTTCTAATATCAGATTAAACAGCAACACCTTCTTGTCTGAGTCCAGTCGCAATATCGAAGTCTTCTGATGTTCCTTCTCCGATCTGAACACTGCTTGAAGTTTTTTCTAGCGTCATTTTTACTAATTTCACTATTTTTGATGGAACTGCAAATTCAATCATTGTCTGTGATAGTTTTTTTTCTTAAGACAGAGTCGTAGGCTTTTTGAAAGTCCAAGAAAATTACACTTGCTGGGATATTATATTCCAAGCATGAGGTTAACACTTCTTTCATTGTAAAAATCTAGTCCGTTGTTCCTCTTTCCTTCCTAAATTCGGCTTGATATTGTCCTATTAAATCTTCTGCAATAGGTTCCAAGTTCTTTTTTATTACTATCGTCAAGATTTTGTATAGGTACTGTATCCAATAGAGATTCTTCTATAATTATTACAGTTAGATACATCTCTCTTTTTTATGTGTATTAATTTTATTGAATGGTTCCACTTTTTCGACATTTTTTCGCTCCTTTAAATATCTATTATTAACCGTAGATTTTTTATTTAGTTTTTCTCCGGCATACTTTATGTTCTCAATTGTTACTCTATTTGTTACTGGACATTTATTGTTTTTAAGCTGCTCTATTATTTTATCTATCTCTTGTCTGGTGGGCTCCGATATTGGGTTTGTCTTGTGCGTCCGTTCTGCTTCTTCTAATTTTTGTGTGCTTTCTTCTTCTTCTCACTTATTTAACACTTGTGCGAAATATTTTTTCCATCTTGTTCTTATTTCCTCTTCCTCTCCAATTAGATTATCTTTTTTATCTTTTATATACACGATTTGCCTGGGTCTTTTTTTTCCTCTCTTGGCATCAAGATAAAAGTTCCTCATTTCCTTTTTTTTTTGGAAAGTTTTCCATTTCCTGTGCTCTTTGTTCATTTTCTGCCCTTTTCCTTTGTCTGTATAACTTTTTGTATTCAGTCTTTGTCCTTTGTATGCATCTTTATCTTCTCTTTTCTGTGTTTGTATTGCTTTAATTCTTAGTTTACTTCTTATTTCTATTTCCCTCTTACAATCTTCATTCCAGCATTTCTTTTTCTTCGCTTTGTTTTTTTTTTGGAATGACTTTTTTTGATTGTCCAAAAAATTAATATCAAGAGTCAGTCGCCAAAATTGACTGAAGCATAAGCTTATAATATCTCTTGAATGTTTCAACTGTACATTAATGTAATAGTTGCAGCAAACTAGTAACGTTCACAGGCAAAAATTGAACAATAATCTCTCCATTCTTTAATATTTCTACATTTGGATGTAATGATGCGTTATCCAAAGAATCGCTTTCCCAGCCAAACCTTTTGATTCTAGGTATTTTGTAACTTTTTGGATAAATTGTTTATGAAACCACTCATTAAATAATTCGGATGACATCCAAGCATTCTTTTGATTTCTATAAAACACTGGTAAAGCATTGTTATTGATGTGTTTTAATGATAATGGCTTTTTTGACTTGACAATAATCATTAGCGAAAGGCGGCACTTTCCAGAAGCATTGCTACTAAGCAACAGTTATTCATTCTATTATACCCGGCAGCACTTCTTCTATTTTAAAATTAAGATCGGTTTCGTCCGCATTACAGATCTTCAATGCGAGAATACTTTTCCATAATTTCTTTAAAATTATTTTTAAAATTGGTACTGTTTTCATCGGCCGATAATTTCTCACCGGTAATTGTTAACTGCCTTATTTCATAACGATTTTTCCATTTACTTAGCCAGCCTTCACTTGCTGTAAAATCTTTATGTTGTTCTCCTAAGTTCATGGTAAATGCAATTGCCTTTGCTTTCAGAATAAGTCTAGAAATTGGAGTTCCTTTTTTCCGTTGTTGAATAAACCAAAGATACAACATTTTAACGCATGCAAAACACATCCGTTTTGAAGGTACTGATAATTCAGGTCATTAATGTCCGCATGTCACAGTCAATTCGTTCGGATATGGGAGGGCGAATATACTGTATCTAGAATGCCTGGCCACACATTAACGTTCTGAGGATACTCCGTTCACGTAGGAATTTATTTCCTCAAGACCCAAGACCAATATCTAGCATATTTCTTCAAAATTTTGCAAACATTTACATGATTTGTGTTAAACTTTAAATGAGAGAAACTTCAAAAACTTACAGTGAACACAGACCAAAGAAATGGAGTCACAAGCGTTGACTGGATACTAAATCAATGAGTATTCAATTTCGCTTGGTAAAATGATATCTTTTTAAAGCATTTTGACAAACGCATAATAGGTAAATCACGGAAATTTGAAGGCATCGGAACAAATATTAATTATATGCAATTTAAATATAAGATTTGAGTCAAATAAAACTCCGACATCCTTCGCTCCAGTTTTACTTGTTAAGATATTGCGTCCAATACAATAAGATAATTTGCAAGCCATAACAGATCGAGTCTAAGTGATCACAGAGCATTTGTTAATATTTAATAAAATTTAATAAAAAGTCTGAAGCGGTTATATTGTGCAATTAACATATCCAGCTATTGCTGAAGTTTTATTGTGGAAATCTCGGAATAGATTTTTATATCATCGACGTATACGAGAATGAATCACTTAACTTGGACGAGAGCATTCATAAATAAAAGAAATAGCAAGGGGTCCAAATTTGATCCATGAGGAACACCTGAAGCAGAAACGAAATCATTGGAGCAGTAACCATTGTAGGTCACGTCACATTTTCTTCGAAATAGATAAGACCGGACAAGACCGGTAGAAGCAGGAACAAGACCAAACTATCTTAATTGATGATGTAAAACAGAAATACTATTGCTCACAATATGTACTGGTCACATCTATAAGATCGCCCAAAAGCCATGTCCTATTTTTAATAGTTAATAGCGTCCATATCGTAAAATATTTCGACGTCAGCTTTTGACATTTATAATCAGTAAGTCCTGACAGATTAAAAATGGAGCCCTACACAATTCGGCAAAGCGTCCAGCTCGTTACGTGAATTGTATGATCAACATAATCGTCCTAGTGTATTAACTGGTTCAGTAACAGATATTCCAAAACGCGTATGTTGTCGAATGGAAGTAGCTACTTTGCTTTTGAACCATCTCTTTGAGGAACTGATTTGTATACACTGCTATTTTATTCTTGGCGCCAACACATAAATAAAAGTCTGAACTAGGAACGAAATATTTTATTATAATACTCTACACTTAACTTAAACGTAATATCTAATGCTAAGAAATTACAAATTAAACTGAATATTTACTGTGAACTGTTTGCTGAATGTAAAAAAGTGTAATGACAGAAAGGCACTATTCAAATAGAATGTGGAGCCTTTTTGTATGATATTTTAGATAGAACTTTGGATCTACTCACAAGGAGCTGTATAGGTGAGATGTCGTTTTCAGTACTTTTAAGTAATCATTAGTATTCGCTACTCAAACTTTGAGTAATTGTTGAATGTATTCGCTACTTTGACTACTTTGGTTATTTTGATTGCTTTGTTACTTTGATTCATATACATATTCATTTTACATAAGTACGAGTTTACAGATCGGTACCAGCATTCATCTTATTGTTTTGTGTAACGTTTTGTGACAGCATGTAACAACAGATAAATTGTAAACCAAAAAAATATGTTAACTGTCGACGGATAAAAAAGCATGTTTTACATTTTCATCTTTTAACATCATCGTCTTTGTTGGCACTTATTATAGGTCTGCTGTCGTAAAACCTATCCTCACATTAGTTCAATTTGTAAATATATTTTTATTGTATAGATATTATGTAATATAGTGTATTAGGTACAACTTAATTATCGTGACTTTACCCTGATGAAGCACACCAATTGAGTGGTGAAATATTTGGTAAAAATAGACAATTAAAAGAGTATTTCCAACTTGCCCCGTTCTTATCAAATAAAATTATATTTTAAATTCCAATTGTGTATCGTATTGGTCTATGTTAGTTTTAAATTTATTTGTAAATGTGTAATTAATTTTAAAATAATCACTGATAAACATGATTAGCTTATTTGAAATTTATTTACTTATAGTAAATTAAATTAGCTGTACATTCTGTAAATCTAAAATTTATAATTACGCAAGTAAATTGGATTGCAAATTTCTTTGTTTATATTTGACATATATATAGAAGGTGAGTTTTTTCCTATGCTTAGCATGGGGATCTCGGAAACTAGCGGAGAGACGATTAAGGGGAAGGAATTGCAGTTTTACGAGCTTAATTTAATGAGCTTTTTGTTTTTTTGGAAAAAATGCATGGCTAACAAGATTGCAATAGCAATTTTTTTGTTATTTGGTCCGGCGCCTATATCTCTGTTATTATTGACTTTAGAAAAAAAGGTATAAAGGACAAAGTTATAAGTTATTATGTGCTTAATAATACTGTAGAACCGAATTTTTCATTTAAGCTACAATTTTTGAAATTAAAGAGGTATGCTATAGGGTATAGACAATCATTGAATATGATATCTTGTACAAGTAGATTTATAATACATATGTACAAACGTAAATATATGAACAAAAGTATCAAATACAAGTGTAACTATATGAACCAAAAGTAATCGAATACGAATGTAACGATATGTACACAAAGTAATCAAATACGAGTGTAACGATATGTAGCGAAAGTAACGATTACATTTTCAAAGAGGTAATCGTTACTTCGGGTCCGTTTGTCTAACGAATACTAATGTACCGAGTAGTTACTACTACTACGACATCACTACTGCATAGATACTGATTTTTTTTAAGTTTTACTGAGTTTTTATCAAAAAGAAAAACTTACATTTTAAATATTAACATCTCCACTGATAATATAATTGGCGGAGATCGTATAATTTTTAAAAAATATAACTAAATGACAATAATTAACTAAACATTAAAATAAAGGTAACCCTAACAATGTGATAATTAGAAACCGGACACATCGGGCTGAAATGGACGTCATAAGGACGGACGGTATAAATAGTCTACAACATCTGTAAGTACATCACGCAGTTGTTGAATAGCACTATTCATTCGATTAACTGCACATCTATTTTTGGTGTGCGGTTAACCGAATGAATAGTGCTATTCAATAACTGCGTGATGTACTTACAGATGTTGTAGACTATTTATATCATCGGTCGTAATGACGTCATTTCAGCCCGATGTGTCCGGTCTCTAGTGATAATAAATGTGATCTATGTTACAATGGTATTGGCATTTTATGACTACGATTACTTAAACCTGTATATAATAATAACTTTGTTTGCAGCGTAAAAATTATTTTTGAATGTAATTCAAATGTATTAAATTTATTGTAACGCTAGTAAAATAGAAATAAAATTACGTTATAAGTAATACACCAAAGATTTAAAATAAGTGTTAATATAAGGAATTTATGATGGAACAATAAACTACTTTACAAAGATGTTTAATAGAGCTTCAAAGTAGTAACGCCAACGGTCTCTTGCAACAGTGAACGAAATGTCGCCCAAGAAGGAACCAGTGCCAAGGATGCTGTTCCAGTCCGGAATCCCAGAAGCAATGATAGACAGCAACCGCGTAAACCTGCAAGCCAGAATAATAGTTTAGTAGAAATTCCCAGTAAAACAATTATATTTATATGAACAGATGGTAAATAGTCTAAATTAATTTTTACCATTTGTATAAAACAAAAGTCTTTTTAATAATATAAAATATTATTAGAAATCGGGTGTGAAGAACACAATACAAGTTGATATATTTGTAAAGTTATCTCTACAGAGACGTATACTCGTATTTCATCTTTCTACAGAATCATCAGTACGCCTTTGTTGGAGATGCCTTCACAAAAAAAAACGATAACTTCGCTATCTCACAGAAATTATTAAAATAGGGCGTAGAAGAACATTAAGCGCCGCCTATTGACAAAACGCCAAAACAAATAAACACTGTCTCAATAGCAAATGTAGAACTTAGCAAAGTGTTTCCATCAAACGGCATACAGATACGTTTACAAGTATATGAACCTGTATTGTGTTCTTCACAACCGATTTTTAATAATATTTTATATTATTAAAAAGACTTCTTTTATACAAAATTGGTGAGATTTTACCCACTCAAGTATGTTTAAAATTATTTTGTTATTTACCATTTGTTCCTTCAAATTAATTATAAAATAAATAAATATATATACATATACAGGGTGAGTCGTGAGGAATCGACCAAACTCTAGGAGTGTATTCTACAGGTGAAAGTAATGTAAAAAAACTCAAATGTTGCTATCCGATTTTTATTTGTTTTCGAGTTATAGCGTAATTAAAAATAAACAAAATTTCATACGAATTAAGAAATACTGAAAAAACAAGTCAATCAACGGGAGGAAACGTACAGACGACGTTTCGTTCTAGTTGGAACTTTTCAATGTACGGTATTCCCTCGATGACGGACATTGCTTTTTCATTTCTATACTTTCTGTATATATAGTTAACATTTGGAATTTACTGCAAGTGAGAATTAATGAATATTAAATCACATTCTTACATGTAAATGTCGACTTATTTAATGCGTTCGTAACTACAATCCGACAAACTAAGTTTGTACCAGTATGCAGAACACACCCTTTCGCGACAACGAACTTCCTGGTGATTAGGTTAATTAAGAATTAAGAAATACTGAAAAAACAAGTCAATCAACGGGAGGAAACGTACAGACGTCGTTTCGTTCTAATTTGGAATTTACTGCAAGTGAGAATTAATGAATATTAAATCACATTCTTACATGTAAATGTCGACTTATTTAATGCTAGAACGAAACGTCGTCTGTACGTTTCCTCCCGTTGATTGACTTGCTTTTCAGTATTTCTTAATTCTTAATTAACCTAATCACCAGGAAGTTCGTTGTCGCGAAAGGGTGTGTTCTGCATACTGGTACAAACTTAGTTTGTCGGATTATAGTTACGAACGCATTAAATAAGTCGACATTTACATGTAAGAATGTGATTTAATATTCATTAATTCTCACTTGTAGTAAATTCCAAAAATTTCATACATTGAAGTTTTTGTATTTTATTGGTATTATCGTTCTTTATAATATATTTTCAAAAATACCGCCATTCATTTCAAAACATTTTTTCCATCGTCTACCAAGGGCGCTGGTTGCGTTCCTGATTGCGTCAGGTTGATGTTTAATATTGTCAGCCGCATTCATAATCCGTTGAATTAGTGCATCACGAGTGTCCACTTTTACTTGATACACTTCATTTTCTAACCAGTCCCATAAACAATAATCGAGTGGCGTGATGTCTGGAGACCTAGGAGGCCAACCAATGTGACTACCACGTCCAATCTAACTCCCTGGAAACCTTTCAGCCAAATGTTGCCTGACTGCACGAGCGTAATGTGCAGGCATCGTGCTGGTAGAAGATTTGGATTCTGATGTTTATGGGAACATCCTCTAGCAGTCCGTGCAGTTCATTTTCTAAAAAATGTAAATAGGTGTCTCCCGTGAGGCGATTCTCAAAAATGTAAGGACCAATTAAAAAACCATCGATCATACCACACCACACGTTTACCGAAAATTTATGTTGAAAGTTACTTTCGACTGTTGCGTGTGGATTTTCGTCCGACCATACATGCTGGTTATGACAATTATTAATACCGTCACGGGTGAATGTCGCTTCATCCGTAAACAGTATACGCGATACAAAACGATCATTTATCCATCGACAAAATTCCATACGTCTACGATTATCATCTCGTAGGTGCTGTACTCTTTGTACATGGTACGAACGTAAGCCATGCTCATGGAGTGTTTTTATCACCCTTGTTTGTGGAATGCCCAATTGAATACTAATTCTCCGTGAGCTGGTACTTGCGTCTTCTTCTACTACATCCAGAATATCTTCTACTTCTTGTAATTGTTGTCGACTGCCTCGTTCAGAAATTATGTTTACACTGGGAAGCTTTCCGGTCGCGCACAATGTGTTGAATACACTAATAAATACAGTTTTATAAGGATGTCTGTGATGTGGAAACCGTTGACGATATTCATTAGCAGCAGCTGTAACATTCCCATCACAAAATCCATAAACAAACACCATATTAGCATATTCTAAATTAGAATAAGTGTGTGGCATTTTAGTTTGTTACACTATAGTCGTACAAACGTGAAGTCAATGTCACAATACCCGAACACAATGTTATAATTTACTCCAAGGTATAGGGAACATTTTTGATGATGGCAGCGCCCTCACTATATCAATGATGAACTAGAGGTAGTGACATTAGACGCATTAGGCATACAAACCACTCTACACTATTTCTCGACTGCTTTCAATGTCACTACCGCTAGTTCGGAAAACCACGAACAGGTAGCGCTTCAGCTAGGAAGACTTCCCTATAATGAATTGCTACCGGGGTTTCACTGTTTTTACGAATATATACATAAACATGGTATACTAAATCTACATTTTTAATTACGCTATAACTCGAAAACAAATAAAAATCGGATAACAACATTTGAGTTTTTTTACATTACTTTCACCAGTAGAATACACTCCTTGAGTTTGGTCGATTCCTCACGACTCACCCTGTATATATATATATATAGTTGATTTAGATTTCGGCGATTGAAGGTCTGTTTTACATTAATATGTACATATTTAAAAAAGCTCTTACATGTTTCGGTAAGAATTACCTTTATCAAAGAATTCTAAACGACAGATATTAATGTCAAAGTTATATAAGTGATGTAGTCATAGTGAGAGATACGAATTCATAAATACATTCAATTCAATTAATAATAATTCATGACAGAACAAAAGTTTGATATCAATTATAAAAAGAATGGTAAGTCATGAGTTATTATTACACTTGCGTCCGTGGAGCGACTTAAGATATAAAGCTGTCGGCATTCGCCTAGGACGAGAAGGAAAACCACGAAAACTACTAGGACGCCAGTCAGGGATCTAAACACGGAACTGTCAGCATGATAAGCAAATGTACTGATATTTAAATAACATATGATATATAATTATATAACAGCAACATAACGTGTGTTCATTTGAAAAGTCAATCTAGGTTACTTTGGAAATTTTGTTAGAATAAGACGCATATATATTAGTATGTGTTTGTTGTTCCGTAAACGTAAACCCAAATGACATTTGATAATGTCAATCACATTTGTTATTTATTTGTATGTATGAAACTGTCAAAATATACGACTTCGTAGGTTAAGTAGTAAATTTTAATTTACGACATACTTCAAAATGTTCTCAGTAAATCACATGCTACTAGATTGACTTTTCAAATGAACACTCGTTATATGTATTATGATGGTAAATTGCAGAGCGTTACATTATTAGGTTATAATAAATACTGCTTAGATTTTTTATATCACTGTTATCAATGTTAATTGAATTTTTTTCCTGTTTAATATTAATCATTTCTTTAATTTCTCTTTTCAATATGTGTGGCTCTCTATCAATTATTTGTGTTTTCAAAGTTGAAATGGTGATCGCGTTAACATTTTTAACATCTAAAAGAACTAATTTAACACATGAACACCTTGAACAAATTTTAGTTGTTCATAGTAATGTTTTACACTTTCAATGCTTCACAGAAAATACATAGTTTTTAAGGTTTGTTCTTTGTAAATTATTTTTATTCAAAATTCGATACGAAATTCGCTTGTCGGCATTACTTTTGTTTCAGCAGTAATTGCTGTCGGTTACCAAACCGTTTATTACATTCGCTGTGTTGTGCATTGACCGATACATATTAACTGCATATGTAGGTATGTGCCACTTATGCAGTAGCCACACGTATCAAATTGTTCGAAACTCACGAATAGCTTACAGAAACAAACCTATTGCGAATACAAGGCAGATGCCTATGGGCTATGAATCATCAATCGCTCGAGAACGCTCTCTGGTTATTAAGGACTATGGTTCCGAATACATCGGGAAGCCCTACGTTACATTAAGGAACAGATGTTATAATATTTTGCCTGTAGTCGGCACTTATTGCAAATTAATTACATTTTCGCGAAGTAATGTGAACGAATGTAAATATTGCTTTCTACATTTTACGACGCTAATTATTAATTTAAAAAAATCGAATTTGCGTCGTAAAATGTAGAAAGCAATATTTACATTCACATTACTTCGCGAAAATGCAATTAATTTGCAATAATGTGTATACATTAACACAAATATTATGTAATGTGGCAGACCCTAAATGTAAAATAAAGTTTTGTGTCAAAGAATCTGATTTGACTTTTGTTTGAATGTTATATAAAATTTAGCATACTGACGAATATTTTTCTTTATTAAAGTATATTTGTCAATATTTTGTGCATATTTTTGTTAAAATATGTGCATATTTTGCTATTTTTACATGCATATAATCCGAGCTTTAGTCATGACACTCATGACTGATCAGTGATCAGTCATGAGTAAAGACGGCAGACTATGTGCCCGGTGCATGGTGACAAGAATCATTTCACCATCTGTACTAAATATTATATTTCATTCCTCTCGCTTTGTTTACATATCGGAGCAGAAAAACATATATTTAGTAGTTATAAAAAATTCTTTCAATGGAGACTGTGGTTAAATAATAATTTAAAAAGGTATATAACCCCTTACCACAATTATTAGTCGTATCCTAAATAAGTATTTCGACAACTAAGTTGTCATCATCAGTAGGTAAAAACTACTAATTAAAGTCACACGGGGCACAATAAAGTAAGATAAACGCTTCCGCACAACTACTATACACTGCAACCCTGTAAAGACTCTGTAAAGACTCAGTCTTTACAGGGTTGCAGTGTATAGTAGTTGTGCGGAAGCGTTTATCTTACTTTATTGTGCCCCGTGTGACTTTAATTAGTAGTTTTTACCTACTGATGATGACAACTTAGTTGTCGAAATACGTATTTAGGATACGACTAATAATTGTGGTAAGGGGTTATATACCTTTTTCAATTAGTAGTTATAGTTATAGTTTATATTTAGTTTCCTAAATATTTCCATACATGCATTTATCAAAGAGATAATAGAATTTGAACATATATTTTACAGTTCTAAATCAAAATAAAAAAAAAAAATTATTTTGTATTTCTAACAATGAACGAAACATTTATTCTAAAGAAAAAGTGGTATTATTGGCAATAACAGATGCACCTTCAAAACATATTTATATTATAGTATCCAAAACAATATATTTAGTACACATGGTGAAATGATTCTTGTCTGTCTGGCACATAGTCTGCCGTCTTTAGTCATGACTGTCATGAGTGAACTTTAGTGATCAGTAGAGCTGAGGATGTTTGCGGTATAACCATGGTTATATCATGTAACCATAGTAATTTACTATGGTTACATGACATAACCATGGTTATACCGCAAACATCCTCAGCTCTAGTGATCAGTGCTCACTAAAGTTCACTCATAGTCATGACTCATCAGTGCCTGCCACTTCAATAGGCCAACAGCGGCGTCAGCCACTGTTTGGCTTCACTGAAATAAAAGTGCGTGTTAGTTAGATAAAAATTATAATAGAATTAATGAAAACACAGATAAAATATAGTAAACTACATACCCAATATGCCTACATGACTATAAATATAACAAATGCGGATGTGCGATGCTGAACACCTGCAGCATAGCGTAAGTTTCTACAGTACTCTCTTTGAGATTCGTCCGTTGCGGCCTATATATTTGCTTATACGCAGAAAAAGATCGTTCCACATCTAGCGATGTAATATTCGCGTAGTTAAAGTGGTCTTTGAATTTGTACAATGGATCTATAGCATCACTATTCTTAAAAAGTTGCCCTAATCTGGTAAAATCTACATTTTTACGTAATGCAGTATTAAATTTTTCTCTGACACATGCACTTTTTTCATCATTTAAAGTATGTAGCACTGTTTCTACGCGGTCAATAATTTCAAACGAATCCGGTAAGGACAACGAAGTGTTCTGTAATTTTTTTACTGCGTCCACTACTGGAACGTAATTATCATAAATGGTTTTTAAGTCTGCTGCAACTTGAAGATTTTGGAATTGCATTTGACTTAGCTTTATTGCACCTGCTTCTTCAGCGTCCAGTTGTAAAATCAATAACTTTATCTTTTCAAAATGTGCGAAATAATAAAATGCTGCCTCTAACCATGTCCACCATCGTTTAAGAATTGACTGCGGCGGTTCCGGTATGTTCGGACATTGTAAATGAAATAGCCGAGTACGTTTCGGAGATTTAAGAAAAACCGCTTTCGTCTGTCCTATTAGTTGATCCACATCGGGATAACATTTTCGTATAGTGTCTACTACAAGGTGTAAAGCATGAAGTAGACATGTAACGTGCAGCAAATTAGGTTGAATGTTTTTGAATAATTGTCCCGTGCGATGCATAACTGCGGTAGCATCGGTAACCATCATTAGCACTTGCTCTGGTAAAATTTCAAACTTGTGTAGTGTTGTAAGTATTACATTATGAATTGTTTCGGCAGTACACTGTTGCAATCTTTTACAGACTAGTAAATAAGAGTGTGAAGGTCCTTGCGAGGTCATTGTACGTACTAGAACAGATACGATGGAATTTTTTTTAATGTCTGTAGTTTCATGTATAGTTAGCCACAGTCTTTTATTTTTTACTACGGTTTTCATGTAATCCTCAATTTTTTCGCGCACTGACGGTAAATATCTACGTAGCGTCGTCTGACTTGGTAGTTTCCAAGTAGGATTGTATTTGTTCCAAAACTGACGAAACGTTTCGTGTCCGATTTTTTCAACCGGTATATTACACGCACTTAACGTCATACCTAAATCGCATAGAAATTCAGTATGTGGTCTGCGTCCGGTTTTTTTAAATTTGTGCGTTGCGCTATTTATATGTTTCCTACACAAATGTGGATTCCAACATAATAAGCTTTTGTCACAAACTAAACAAGTCACTTCTTTACCGTTATATATTAAGTCTGGGAATTTCCATAAATATTTATTTACCCTGTCGCCAAACAGGCGAGTTGATGCGTTTCTACGAACTTTCAACATTTTCGCTTTCCGTTCGATTTATACCTACGCGTATTCGTAAATACGTCTATAAACAACTTCGCGCTGTAACAGCTGTTCATGTACTACCACTTTGAATCTCCCGAACCTCTCACTCGTCCACGCCTCTGTGAGCCGAGTGAGAATGGCGGTCTTTCCACTCATTACTCGCGGACTAGCGAGAGGTTCGGGAGACACATTGCCAGCGCTCGCGTGCTATATGTATGTATATACAGGCTTAGTTAAAAGTATGGAGACGGCGATTTATTGTCGTTAATATTCATTTTAGGGAATTATGTTCAATATAAAAGTTTTTTAGGATATTTTGATCTACATTTGAGAATATTTGAATTTTTTTTTTCTTCAATTGTTTTTTAGTTACGCCTGTCCGCGCAGTTTTTTTTTAAATGGGAACTAGTAAATTTTACTCTACCATTCGATAGAGAATTTTTTTCTCTTTACAATAATATTTTTGTTTTTTTTAATTCATTTTAATAACTTTTTTATAAGAAAAAGCCGGTTCATGTGTTTAACAGATGTTCGGTACATCGCAGATAGTCAGAAGCGTAGCGATAAACAAACTTGAGCGACATAATTTTATCAGTGGTTATTGTGTACGTCAAATCTTTGACAGAAATAATTCATTTGTGCAATTTGTTGCTGTTAATATTAACAATGGCAAGTTTAAGTGAACATGAACGAATTGAAATACTTATGATGTTGGGTTATGGAGATAGACGCAGAAGTTTACAAGACGTTTGTAATTTATTTAATGATACGCATCCAAATAGAAATCCAATTTCTAAATCCGTTATTGGTAAAACTTTAAGACGCTTTGAACAAACGGGTAGCGTTAAAGATTTGCCAAGGAGTGGTAGACCTAGAACAGCAAAAAGCGATGATAACAAATTGGATATTTTATTGGCTGTATCTGAATATCCCCATTTATCAACCAATCAATTAGCGGCCAATTTCAATATTTCACAGTCATCGATCGTGTCATTTTTAAAAAGTGAAAAGTATAAACCTTATCTTATAAGGTACACCTTGTACACGAGTTAACGGAAGATGATTTTGATAGAAGATTACAATTTTCTGAAGAAATGTTAAATATTTGCAATAATAATGAAAATTTTGTCAACAATATTCTTTTCTCTGACGAAGCTACTTTTTACCTTACTGGTGAAGTAAACAGACATAACTGCAGATACTGGTCATCGGAAAATCCCTCTTGGTTTTTGGAGCACCATCCGCAGTACCCCCAAAATGTTAATGTTTGGGTTGGCATTCTAGGCGGTCATGTTATCGGTCCCTTTTTTATCAATGGCAATTTAACTTCGGCTCTGTATTTGCAGTTATTGCTAAATGAAATAATACCTGCTTGTGCTACGCTCTATCCTCATGAAAACAATGAACACCTGCTCAATGATAGTATCTGGTTCCAGCAAGATGGCGCCCCACCACATTATGGTGTAAATGTTCGTCAATATCTGGACAACGTCTTTCCCCACAGATGGATTGGAAGACGAGGAACCATTGAATGGCCAGCCCGTTCGCCAGATTTAAGTCCTTTAGATTTTTTTCTTTGGGGATACGTAAAAAACAAAGATTACAAAGATAAGCCAGATAACGTCGAAGATTTACAAATCCGAATTACCAGAACGATACAAGAAATTCCCCGAGATTTTTTACAGAACTCTGTTCGGGGTTTTGTAAATCGATTGGGTCATTGTCAAATTACTAATGGACGACAATTTGAACACTTACTTTAATTTACTTTGTTTTTATTTTGTGTAATTTTTCTTGTAAAAAAGCTATTAAAATGAATTTTAAAAATACAAAAATATTATTGTAAAGAGAAAAAGTTCTCTTTCGAATGGTAGAGCAAAATTTACCAGTTCCCATTTAAAAAAAAATGCGCGGCAAGGCGTATCTAAAAAAACAATTGAAGAAAAAAAATTCAAATATTCTCAAATGTAGATCAAAATATCTTAACAAACTTTTATATTGAACATAATTCCCTAAAATGAATATTAACGACTATAAATCGCCGTCTCCATACTTTTAACTAACCCTGTATATGTAAATAGTACAGTACATGAACATTTTTGATAAGCGCGAAGTTATTTATAGACGTATAAGCTGTACTTACGAATACGCGTAGGTGTAATTCGAATGGAAAGTATTTTTATAAATAACGCGCACTTTTATTTCAGTAGGACCAACGCAATGGCGCCGCTGTGTGTGCCTACCCAAATGGCGATGTTTCCTCATTACAACACACCCAACGATACTACACACGTGGACAAAAAATTACGGACACCAAAAGAAATTTTTTTTACCAAGACATGAAACATTATGAAAAGTCTTTCTTTGGAGACTTTGGTTAAGTGAAAACTTAAAAAAAGGTATGTAACCCCTTACCACAATTATTAATCGTAGCCTAAATACGTATTTTGACAACTAAGTTGTCATCATCAGTAGGCAAAACCACTAATCAAAATGTCGCATATGGGGCCCAGTAAAGCTAGCACAACTGATCACGCAACAACTTTACACGGCGTCCACGTATACACTACTTAAAAATAGAAATATATCGACTAAATATCACGACAAAATTACATCTCTTAAGGAAACGGCACCCACATGTGTTTACTCTCTTTTCGAGCCGTCTACAACCTTTCTAACTCCTTTTCTAAGAATGAAAAGAGACAGCTATATGGGATCGGTCCCTTATCTCCGTTCATGGTGCTCTGTTTGTTTTTAGCGATATGAATGCTTTCGTATGCGTCAAGATCGCGGGGATTATTAATGGTCCCTTTAATCGACATATTGTGTAGTGTATTTAAAGCATGGTTGGCAACGTTAGATTTTTCTGGTCTATTGAATTTAATATGTGATATGTGTTCTTTAAACCGGGTTATTATTGATCGTTTCGTTTGGCCTATATATTTCAAATTACTTTCATCGCAATTAATTTCGTATATTCCTGATTTTAAATTAAAATTAACTTTATCTTTGGTATTCCCCAGAAAACTTTTGATAGTATTTTCGGACCGAAAGGCAACTTAGAGACCTCGTTCTTTCACAACTCTATTAATGTTTTTCGTGATAGGGTGGTATGGTAAACACATGTACTTTTTCTCCTGGTTACTTTGAGATACCAAACTTGTGGATTCGCGGATTGTATTTTTTAATTTCGTTTTGCTAATTAATTTATTGATGTCAAAGCCATTATATTTCGCGATATTTTTAATGAAATCTAGTTCCATTTTATATCTCTCTTTTTATTGCGTGATCAGTTGTGCTAGCTTTACTATGCCCCATGTGCGACATTTTGATTAGTGGTTTTTACCTACTGATGATGACAACTTAACAACTTAGTCGTCGAAATACGTATTTAGGATACGATTAATAATTGTGGTAAGGGGTTATATACCTTTTTTAAGTTGAAACATTATCTGCAAAGTAAAAATGAGATATAAAAAAGGTACTTAACAATTCATTCAATAAGAAAAAATCACGAAACAGTAAATTGTGCAAAATGAACAAATTCATTGGTCTTATGGACTAAGTTTTACATCTACTGTAGTATTATCATTAGAAACCGGACGCATCGGGCCGAAATTACAATGGACCAAATAAATAGTCTATAACATCGCTAAGTACAACACGCAATTATTTAATAGCACTATTCATGCGGTTAAGCGCACATCTGGTTTTTGTCGTTGAATTGTGACGCAATTACATCGATATAACACTTAAATTCCTTTCTTCATGGGCATAGATAGCGTGAGTTTTTAATTTTTTTTTATTTATGAATTTATATTTCGTAAGATAAATAAAGTACGGTGAGTTAGTCTTTTGTTCATTGTTTTAACTGTTAATTACATAGCTACTTCGCAATTTTTGTAATAGATCCGGTTTAATATTGTTTCAACGAATCTACTTCTCCCAATTATTTCGATGTAAGTGTCAGGTGAATTTCGTTAAGTCTCATTTATTTAGATCTACAACATTGTTTAACCCAGATATGCCCAGTGTACTACAGATGGTACAGTTATAAGCTTGTTCAAACCTGCCTAATCTCGCGTGCGATGGAGGTTTGTGCTGCGTACATGCATGCAATAAGAAACAGTCGTTGTGAGCGAGTGCAATTTGCGATTGTATAGTTTATTTCAAATTTATAAGAATATAACTTTGAACGGCTCTAATGCTTTTATTGCACCACATTCTGTGATGATAATTATTACACCTGGTCTCCTTATTGAACGGGTATGGTTTACCTATTTGCAACGTATGAATCTAGGGGCCGTATTGAATATAAATTAGGTCCAAATTGGTCCACTCTATTTATTAGTTTAAGAGGTATTTTATTTTCTATAATTAAGGGTTTCCGGCGTATATTGTTTATTTTAATACATTTATGACGTTGGAAACTACAGCATATACTGTTCTTGGAAAGGTAAAAATAATGGTATGGAAATTTCCGTATACTCTATTTCATTGTTTTCTCCCTCTCTTTGACTGGCGGGGACAAAACTTTCTTGCCGAAAAATAAGGGAATGAAGAAACAGTTCCAAACAAGATCTCTTAGAGCTCACTACAGTTCCAAGTACGATCTCTGCGAGTTAAAGCTAAGGTCTCAGTGATCTAACTAACAGTTCCTACTAAGATCTCAGTGATCTAAATAGGAGCAAATATTATTTATTAGCCAGTTTTCTCAGTCTTTAGTATTAAGACCAGATACTGCATTTACATTAAGTTAACGGAACTCCAAGATTAAATTTATAAATATATTAGTGTTATACAAAAATTATTGTATTATTTCAACACATACTTCGGTCGATACATACCGAAATTCCTTCAAACCAGGAGGAAGAACCAGTGGGACAAAAATATAAAAAGAAATGGTTCAAATTACAAGATATTATTTGCGAAATTTTGCCGCCCTCAGAAAATACCGTCCGTGGCGGACCGCCCCCACTACGCTACGCCACCGCGTTTTATCAAGTTTGAAGCAGTTTGCTCTTCCACATCAGACACTGTAGTGTCTCAGAATAACTCAAACACAACTCAACAAATATAAACACAAAAACTATTTGTGACCACCTAGCAAAATACCATTTGATAGACTGACGTAGCTCACACCATCTAACGCTATAGAGCTGAACTATTATTCCTTCGCGCGCCAGATTCAAATTCCAGGAATTTCTTGGAAGCACCTCGTGTAGAATTCGTGTACTATTCTTAGGTAGAATATTCGACGATTTTTTTTAACACCTGGTATATTTACTTACGCCCAGAATCTGGCTTGTTATGCCTAATTGAATTATTTTTTAATTCATTAGAATATATGTAATTAATGTAAAAAAGTATTTCATGTATTGAAGTTTTTCATTAAACTCTGTATTTTATAAGAATATAAAAATATGTTAATCATATGCGTAGCATTTATAGAATATTGCAATAAAAATAAACAATAAAAATCTTCCACGATTACAATATCTTTACAAATTAACTTTAAATTTCCTGGAACAGACCCACGCATTACATGACATTTTATGCTCATATACATATAAATATCAATTTTTCATTGTTCAAGATAAATTGTGCTTGATAGAAACTCTAAATCAATTCTAGCATGCAACTGCGACAATTGAATAAGCTAAATGAAGTGAAGCATTGATCAAATCCCAATTATTGAAAAGAAACTGTAACATGTGTAGATGTAAACACCTGATGTACCTATATAATTTACATTTATTGCGTATTTAAAAGGAATAATAGTTTATTTATATGAATAAAAGACGAATTTATGTACACAGAAAATTCAAAAAATATTCACATGTGCGAGGGATGTTTCCAAAGTTTTGGGAATTTAGCAATATTTTTTTTATTTTGTCAATTTTCATCAATATTATAATGTCGTTTTTCAACATAATCGAAATTTAATTGAATACATTTATCCCAACGATAAATTCATGTTTTTAAGCCGTCCTCGAAGAACTTTTTCGGTGTCTCCCCAATTCACCTATTTATGGTAAGTTTTACGTCAGTTAAACTCTCAAAATGAACACCCCCGTAAAGATTTTTTCAAATCTCGAACAGATGAAAATCACTCGGTGCCAGATCCGGTATATATTGTGGATGGGGAAGCAATTCCCATCGTAAATCGTTCAAAACATCCTTCGTTTTTCTTGCGGTGTGCGGTCTTGCATTATCCGGTTGCAATAACGGACGCTTATGCAACTTCCCCAGCTCCCAATTTCAAAAAATAACTCTACATTTTTATCTCCCAAAGAAGCAACAAACTCGTTGCGAAATATAGAGATAATTAATAAATGAGTTTTTAATTGACTGACCGCTTGCCCGTTTTTAATTTATTTCAACCTATATACATATATACATATATATATATATATATACATATATATATATATATATATGAAATGATGGTTTCTCGGGTTCTTGGCCGCGTGTGAGATGTGTCCTGAGAAGGATTGTTGTCTCGACGTTTCGACGGGATCGCACTCGTCATTTTCTAGAGTTGTTCTTTCACTTGACGCTGAAGAGTAACTGCCGATCGTGTCCTCGGGTGTCTGCTATTATGTTGCACTATGGGAGGTGGGGGTTGCGCTGCTGCCGTCGTGCGTACACGGCTTCGCGTGATTGGTCCGGGTGTCTGTGATTCCTGTGTGGGAGCGTGTACCTGTCTCGATGTGTTGTGTTTCGCATGAGTCTTGATTTGCATGCCGGCTAGGAGTGGCTTCCAGGTGTACGGTAAACGTTGGCCGTCGTCGCGTTTGTTTAGACTTTTGGGTCTCTTTTCTATTTCAATCGCTTCTCTAGTAATTCTAGTAGATAGACTTTCGCTCTTCGCTAGGATCTTCGTATTCTCGAAGTCAATAGTGTGCCCCGTTAGGAGGCGGTGTTGTGCTAGAGATGATGTTGTTTGTTTCTTGAAGACTGCGTTTATGTGTTCCTCTTTTCTCACGCTTATTCGCCTGTTCGTCTGGCCTACATAGGATTGTTCGCATTCTGAGCACGGCACTTCGTAAACGCCTTGGTCTTCAAGTGGAATTTTATCTTTCGCGTTGACTATTTTATCGGCTATTTTTCCCTGTGCTGTAAAGATGGTGTCTATGTTGTGTTTTCTTAGTATTCTACCGATTTTGTCTGTGGTACTCTTTATATATGGTAGAAAGGCCTTTGATGTAAATTCCTCTTTTTCCCGTTTTTCTGCTCTATTGTGTCTGGCTTTGTCTATTGTTCTTTGTGAATACCCGTTATCAAGAAGAGCGTTTCTAATATTTCTTCTTTCTTCTAGAAACGCTCTTCTTGATAACGGGTATTCACAAAGAACAATAGACAAAGCCAGACACAATAGAGCAGAAAAACGGGAAAAAGAGGAATTTACATCAAAGGCCTTTCTACCATATATAAAGGGTACCACAGACAAAATCGGTAGAATACTAAGAAAACACAACATAGACACCATCTTTACAGCACAGGGAAAAATAGCCGATAAAATAGTCAACGCGAAAGATAAAATTCCACTTGAAGACCAAGGCGTTTACGAAGTGCCGTGCTCAGAATGCGAACAATCCTATGTAGGCCAGACGAACAGGCGAATAAGCGTGAGAAAAGAGGAACACATAAACGCAGTCTTCAAGAAACAAACAACATCATCTCTAGCACAACACCGCCTCCTAACGGGGCACACTATTGACTTCGAGAATACGAAGATCCTAGCGAAGAGCGAAAGTCTATCTACTAGTTAACATTTGGAATTTACTGCAAGTGAGAATTAATGAATATTAAATCACATTCTTACATGTAAATGTCGACTTATTTAATGCGTTCGAAACTACAGTCCGACAAACTAAGTTTGTACTAGTATGCAGAACACACCCTTTCGCGACAACGAACTTCCTGGTGATTAGGTTAATTAAGAATTAAGAGATACTGAAAAAACAAGTCTATCAACGGGAGGAAACGCACAGACGACGTTTCGTTCTAGTTGGAACTTTTCAATGTACGGCATTCCCTCGATGACGGACATTGCTTTTTGATTTCTATACTTTCTGTATATATAGTTAACATTTGGAATTTACTGCAAGTGAGAATTAATGAATATTAAATCACATTCTTACATGTAAATGTCGACTTATTTAATGCGTTCGAAACTACAGTCCGACAAACTAAGTTTGTACTAGTATGCAGAACACACCCTTTCGCGACAACGAACTTCCTGGTGATTAGGTTAATTAAGAATTAAGAGATACTGAAAAAACAAGTCTATCAACGGGAGGAAACGCACAGACGACGTTTCGTTCTAGTTGGAACTTTTCAATGTACGGCATTCCCTCGATGACGGACATTGCTTTTTCATTTCTATACTTTCTGTATATATAGTTAACATTTGGAATTTACTGCAAGTGAGAATTAATGAATATTAAATCACATTCTTACATGTAAATGTCGACTTATTTAATGCGTTCGAAACTACAGTCCGACAAGCTAAGTTTGTACTAGTATGCAGAACACACCCTTTCGCGACAACGAACTTCCTGGTGATTAGGTTAATTAAGAATTAAGAGATACTGAAAAAACAAGTCTATCAACGGGAGGAAACGCACAGACGACGTTTCGTTCTAGTTGGAACTTTTCAATGTACGGCATTCCCTCGATGACGGACATTGCTTTTTCATTTCTATACTTTCTGTATATATAGTTAACATTTGGAATTTACTGCAAGTGAGAATTAATGAATATTAAATCACATTCTTACATGTAAATGTCGACTTATTTAATGCGTTCGAAACTACAGTCCGACAAGTCGAGGGAATGACGTACATTGAAAAGTTCCAACTAGAACGAAACGTCGTCTGTGCGTTTCCTCCCGTTGATAGACTTGTTTTTTCAGTATCTCTTAATTCTTAATTAACCTAATCACCAGGAAGTTCGTTGTCGCGAAAGGGTGTGTTCTGCATACTAGTACAAACTTAGTTTGTCGGACTGTAGTTTCGAACGCATTAAATAAGTCGACATTTACATGTAAGAATGTGATTTAATATTCATTAATTCTCACTTGCAGTAAATTCCAAATGTTAACTATATATACAGAAAGTATAGAAATGAAAAAGCAATGTCCGTCATCGAGGGAATGCCGTACATTGAAAAGTTCCAACTAGAACGAAACGTCGTCTGTGCGTTTCCTCCCGTTGATAGACTTGTTTTTTCAGTATCTCTTAATTCTTAATTAACCTAATCACCAGGAAGTTCGTTGTCGCGAAAGGGTGTGTTCTGCATACTAGTACAAACTTAGTTTGTCGGACTGTAGTTTCGAACGCATTAAATAAGTCGACATTTACATGTAAGAATGTGATTTAATATTCATTAATTCTCACTTGCAGTAAATTCCAAATGTTAACTATATATACAGAAAGTATAGAAATGAAAAAGCAATGTCCGTCATCGAGGGAATGCCGTACATTGAAAAGTTCCAACTAGAACGAAACGTCGTCTGTGCGTTTCCTCCCGTTGATAGACTTGTTTTTTCAGTATCTCTTAATTCTATCTACTAGAATTACTAGAGAAGCGATTGAAATAGAAAAGAGACCCAAAAGTCTAAACAAACGCGACGACGGTCAACGTTTACCGTACACCTGGAAGCCACTCCTAGCCGGCATGCAAATCAAGACTCATGCGAAACACAACACATCGAGACAGGTACACGCCCCCACACAGGAATCACAGACACCCGGACCAATCACGCGAAGCCGTGTACGCACGACGGCAGCAGCGCAACCCCCACCTCCCATAGTGCAACATAATAGCAGACACCCGAGGACACGATCGGCAGTTACTCTTCAGCGTCAAGTGAAAGAACAACTCTAGAAAATGACGAGTGCGATCCCGTCGAAACGTCGAGACAACAATCCTTCTCAGGACACATCTCACACGCGGCCAAGAACCCGAGAAACCATCATACAACCGCGAGAACATCAAAATTATCATAAATATATATATATATGTATATGTGTGCATACTGGAAATATGCACGTTAGTTCCAGCTGATTATCCCAGCAGAATTCAATTTGCTGAATGGTACTTGAACGAACCAAGATTTTCTTGGAGTGTATTATGGACATGCAAGGCATGTTTTACAAGAGATGGCTATTTTAGTACACACAATAGGCATATTTGGCAAGAAACTAATACAAATTCCAAATTTAAAAAATCAGTTGTACTTTCTTCAAGAACACTTTGTAAATATGCCAAGAACTAATCGCTTATTTTGAAAATCAAAATCTCAAGTTAACTGATAGATTAACCACATTAGATGTGGGCTATTAATAATTTGAAAATATTCCGAATGACTTCGGATGTGGCCTTCAGCAAAAGTTTGACGCAGTGTTTAATAGAAATCCAGATTTAATAACATTACGGCAATTGTGTATAGGGGCAATGCCTCAAAATCTAACCGCTAAATACGCTGATATAAAAGAATATTTCCAGTGTGCACCTATAACCAGTTGCGATGTAGAAAGGACGTTTTCTATCTACAAGGATGTATTTCATTCAAAGAGAACAAATTTTACAGAAGAGAATTTTGAGAAACTATTGCTAGTTAATATTAATACTCTTTATTCAACTTAAACTACAAAATTAACAAATAAAAATGTATTTCGTATTTTATAGATCACCACCCGTTTGTTTTCCAATTGTATAAATAAAATTAAAAACCCATGGGCGATAAGTCATCGGCCTCTCATGTGCAGTCCCTACTAATAAAGATTAATTTGTGATACATAAAATGACAATTAAACACACTTCTCTAATAAGGAATAATTTGTGATAGACGTAAAATGACAACTACTAAAATGGTTGTTGTTTTTCAAAGGTTGCTATGATTCAATTTTTACTTTGTACACCGCCGAAAAGTCCTGGGATCCCGATTTTTTCAATTTATCTCGATACTGAAAAATTTCCGGACACTAGTTTATTAATAAAAATGTTTATTTAAGTGCCCTTTATTATTTCTGAAAATTATAAATAGTTATTCTGTGACACACTGTAAAAAAGAATGCACATTCGGGAGCAGACGAAGCGTCGGAGTAGTAGGGGCTCGGGTTGCAAGCGCATGTATTATATTTATAAGTTCTCGCCAAGATAACTTAAAATGACTGCAATTAACACTTAGCGGATTATAAGGAGACCTGCGAGTTTACCTATTGAGGCATAAAATATTTAGAAATAGGACTTGTCTATAAGAGTGTATTCCGAAAAATTGTAAAGCGGCAACAGGTGCTGTTTTAAATAATCAATAGTGAAAATATTTAATCATCGAAGTTTCTTATATATAGGAACATTTTATTGGGAGAGTTATGATCAGAGACTGGACACATCGGGTTGAAATGACGTCGTCATTACGATGGACGATATAAATAGTCTACAACATCTGTAAGTATATCACGCAGATATTGAATGCACTATTGATCTGGCTTGCGCGTACATCTGTTTTCATCGAGAATTGCGACGTTTTTTGTCGGATATTTACAGTTAAATTTCTGGTTTCGTGGGCGTAGATAGAAGCGTGTGGAGTTTTAATAATTTAGTCTATTTAGATTATATTTCGTAAGATAAATAAAGTGCTGTGAATTAGTTTCTTGTTTACATAGTTTTAACTGTTAATTATATCGTAATTTTTGTGATAGATCCTGTTTAATATCGTTTGATTGAATCCACTTCTCCCAATTATTTCGACGTAAGTGTGCATTGAATTTCGTTCAGTTTCAATAACTTACGCATATATTATTAGTTTTCATTTATTTAGATCTAGAGCATTGTTTAAGTTACTTTTTCAGATATGATATGGAAGGATTGACGGTCATACTGATTGTATGTCCATTGTCAGCGATTCCGAAATTTATTGCAAAATCTGAAAAATATCTTTAAAAAATTCCATGAAATCGCACGTACAACGTCACTTAGCATCCCAAACACATGCACAGAAATTGGAACCGTTGGAATCTGACAATTTTAACGAACAACTCTGTGAAGCTTTTCTGGCGACTAATATTCCATTAAATAAACTTAACAATCTCACTTTAAAAATATTTTTCCAAAAATATACTGGTCGAAATGTTCCTGATGAATCCACCTCACGCAAATATTATGTTTCTAAGTGCTACACGAAATCAGTAGAACGCATTAGAAGCTATCTTTCAAATCAGTACCTCTGGATAAGTGCCGCCGAAACTGTCGATATAAAAAGTACTTTTATTTGTAAGTGACAGTGCTGCATATATGTTAAAAACAGGCGGACTATTAAAGGAAACATATCCTAATATGCTGCATATTACTTGTGTAGCACATGCTCTCCACAGAATCTGTGAATATATCAGAGACAACTTTTCAGAAGTTGATAGACTTGTATCCGCTTCCATAAAAGTTTTAAGAAAAGCACCATTGAGAGTAGCTCTTTACAGGGAAGAACTGCCATCTTTGTCACTGCCTCCCTCTCCAGTAATAACTAGATGGGGGACATGGTTGGAAGCTACTAGTTTTTATGCAGAGAATTTCTATAGTTTACGTTGCATATTTTAATTTCGATAGTTTACAAAATTTCGTTGCATGTTTAAATGACGATGTTCGGAGTATTTCTGAGTGCAAGGAACTAACACAAATTCCACATTTCCACATTTAAAAAATCAGTACTTTCTTCAGGAACACTTTGGAAATTTTCCAAATCTAATCACTTATTTTGAAAATCGAAATCTCAAATTAAATGATGGTTTAACGACATTAGATGTGGCTATTAATAATTTGAAAAGTATTCCAAGTGACTTCGGATGTGATCTTCGGCAAAAGTTAGACGCAGTGTTTAATAGAAATCCAGATTTAATAACAATTGTGTATGGGGGGACAATGCCACAACATCTAACTGCAAAATACACGGAAATAAAAGAATTTTTCCAGTATGCACCTATAACCAGTTGCGATGTAGAAAAGATATTTTCTATTTACAAGGATGTATTTCATTCAAACAGAACAAATTTTACAGATGAGAACATTGAGAAAGTATTGCTAGTAAATATTAATACTCCTTTACTCAACTTGAACTACAAAATGAACAAACAGAAATATATTTCGTATTTTGTATACCCGTTTTATTATTATAAGTATAATTATATAAATAAAATTAAAAACTTTCAAAATACAAATGTTCAATAGTACGCTCGTGGCGATGAGTCATCAACCTCTCATGTCCGGTCTCTAGTTATGATCTTATGATACAAGTATATCTTCCACAAATATAATCCAGTTTATTGACATTAATATAATTAATGTATTTGTCAACATATTTTTCTACCGCGAGTACAATTTAGTAATAAAAGACAGTAGAAAAAAAAACAAAAAATGCTGTAAATACAAGTACAAGATACATAAGGAACAAAACAAACAAAAGTTAAAGTATAAGAAATATGAATAGGTGAAATAGAAAACATATATATTAGAGAATACTAAAAGGTTTAATACTTTCTAAGTATCGTATAAACAGGTAATTAAAATCTTGTCCACAAATATCTGCAAGCGATTTTCAATTTACAAAATTAAAAGGCAAAGTCATAATAAAGGTAAATAATACATTTGGAATAACATATTTAACAAATAATGAATTTAATAATCAAAAATCAATTAATGGGATTATCACTTAATACATATGTCTATATTTTCCCGTCACTTTTAATCTGCCTGGAAACTAATAAACTAATTAGCATTTTAAACGTAAAAGAAATCTTTTAAGATCGTGCTTAATAATATTCCACCTTAATGCGACCCGGCTGTATTTACTATTACTAGTACTACTGCCCCATTTGGATTTTCATTAAAATCTCATTATCAATATACAAGTCATTTTAAATTATCTTGACGAGAACTATACATACATATTGCTATGAATAGTGGTTTTGAATGATAATACCACTATTCACCACCAATCTGTCCAGCTTGGATATTCAGTCGGTTAATTTTCAAGACGAGACTGCTTTTCCCTCAGGGTTCCAATCGGAAAAGTGGAAAACACAATTGTATTAGTAAAATGTTTGAGCGCCACTCAAAATTTATTTGAGAAATAGTAATTATGTCTTTAAGTTACTTATGAGCACAAACAAAAAAGGTTGAATTTAAAAAATACACACAGTTAACTTTAAATGAAACTTTAACACAAAAATTAAAAAAATTTAAAAAAATATCTTTATGAAGTATAAAGGTTAATATTGCGCCATTAAACAATACTATTAAGGTAAAAATATCGCACGGAAATGACCGCAGCGTGCGATAAAAACATCCTTTATGACAGCCGATCAAAATTAAAACTGATAAATTACAAAGATGCTTTTTAATTTTTCCCACAAGAAACAAAAATAAACAAACTGAAATGACAGCCCGAACCAAACTTTAACGCATGTGCAAACACATGAAAAAAATATGCCCTTGATACCCCAAGCGTATAAAATTTTATAGTTATAAACATTTTTTTATATACATATTTTGTCATTTAACTCAAATAACTAAGAATAAAATATATATATCAAAATTAACACAATGGAAAAATACAAAATTCAATACATTCAAAATAATGATAATAATAATAATATTAAGATATCTTTAAATATAATTTACTAACGTAAATAAAAAAAATATATATATATATTTTCTCGAGACACCTGAGGTAGAAAGCTTATAAAATTAACAATAACGAGATCAACTAACTCGTATAAAAATAACGGTAATGAAATCAAACACCAACCACAAATTAATCAAAAACCACGAAGTCACTTAACAAAGATAAAGATTTATCTTATAATAAACACGTCTTTCTACACCCAGAGTACATTTGCGTCTCTGGTTAGTCCACACGAAGCACGTAGACTTCGTATACAAAAATACAGTTATAAATATCGTACACAGCAAAGCAAAACGGCTTGCTCCAACTGCGCTAGTCAAAAATAAATATTCAAAATAATAATTCACTCATAAATAATGAAATAACTTTCCAAAATATTTGTGGGGAAAAGTTCATAGCAATATGTTTCCGATATATGTAGCCAGTCTCAAGAGGTGCTCACGACCTATAGCGATTAAGATTATTACTCTTAAATACCGATGCGCACTGATACATATATTTATAAATAAATAGTAAATACTATACTGTTATAAATTTATAAAACGTGTTGGAATACTTACCGTTTTAAACGTCTTCCGTGAAATCACAAACTGGATGTGATCGGTAAAATATTAGCAACATGAGATGTGTTTCCACAGTAATTTCCGCAAACCGAGGGCGCTGAGGAGAAAAAATGTGCTTATATGCAGAAAACGAGCGTACTACATCTACTAATGTAATATTTGCATAATTAAAACAATCTTTGAAACTAATTAACGGATCCGTAGATACACCTTCACAAATTTGTAATAATGTGGTAAAATCAGAATCGTTGTATAAAACACTCTCGAACTTTGTTAGAACTAGATCATTTCTTGCGTCACTGCCAGCACGCAGCAGTGCGTGAGCCTCGTCCACCACTTGCAGTGACTCCACTAACGGCGCCGAAGGATTTTGTAATTTATCTATAACCTCAACTAGTCCCAAGTAATTGTTCTGAATAGTTTGTAAATCTGTTCTAACCTGACTATCTTGAAATTTTGTCTGGCTTTTCTTGATAGCTACATCTTCTTTCGGATCGAATTTTAAAAGCACGCTCTTTACATCCTCAAAATATTTATGATAATAAAACACTGCCTGTAACCATTTTCCCCAACGTGTTAGAATCGACTGTGGTGGCACAGGGATATGGGGACAGAGTTTGTGAAATTCTCGAATACGTTCGGGGGACTTGTAAAAGACTTCCTTTGAACATGTAATTAATGCATCTACTTCTGGATAACTTCTACGAATAGTTTCTACCACAAGATGTAAAGCATGGATTTTACATGTAACATGTAAGAAGTTACCACAGCTCTCTTTAAGACACCGGCCTACAGACAGCATGTTTGCAGCATCGTCACTCACAAACATTAACACTTGGTTTGTTGAAAGTTCAAACTTTTCCAATGTATTTAATACTAACTCTGAAATTATTTCGGCGGTACAATGTTGTACTCTTCTGCAAGCTAGTAATATTATAGGTGACGATTGATGTGCTTCCATTGCACGAACCATAACATTGACAATTGAATTTTTTTTGCAATCTGTAGTTTCATTCACAGATAACCACACTTTCTTATTTTTCAATTCGGATTTAATCATATTTTCAATACGCGAACGGATAGTTGGTAGCACCCTTTGTAATGTTGTCCGGCTAGGTAACGTTCCTTTTCCGTACTTTTTCCAAAATGAACGAAATTGTTCCTTCTGTACTAAAGTAAACGATACATTACACAACATTAAAGTTAGACATAACTCGAACACAAATATGTCACCAGTTTTTTTCTGTATATGCTTTGCACTATTCACATGCCTTAGGTAGTTATATTTTGTTGTACACGCGAGCGGTATTTCACAAACTTTGCATTTTATTGTAGTACCTACGTAAACTAATTCTGGAAATCTACGTATTAATTTCTGTGCTTCATGGTAGAACGGTCTCTTTATATCTTTCGACATTATAACTGTACTAAATCGCTGCCGACTTGATACTGGCCACGCCACATATATCGGAAACATTATGTACATATAAACATGCGCGCAAGTCAAGCCCCTTCCATTCCGACGCTGCGTCTGCTCCCGAATGTGCATCCTTCCGTAATTGTATTTCGTCACATTGCATTTGTATTTACTTATTTTATATTTTGTCCTGTAATTTGAATTTTGTTTTAATTCTGTTGGACAATAAAGAATATTATTGTTAAATAATAAATCTATCCTATAATCTAACTACCGTAAATCATATTTTGCGAAATAACTAAGTATTTCACGGAATACCTGAAGCATACGCTTTAACTGCAATATACCGGGTGTTCCAATAGTGCGGTGTCGGTCGATATCACGATACCGTTTGAAGATACAAAAAAACTTTTCAAACGAATGCTATTTAATTCTTAAAGGGGCATAGCCTAAAAATACTTTCGTTTATATTTATTACTAGAGACCGGATGCATCAGGCCGAAATTACGATGGATGCGTTCGTAACTACAATCCGACAAACTAAGTTTGTACCAGTATGCAGAACACACCCTTTCGCGACAACGAACTTCCTGGTGATTAGGTTAATTAAGAATTAAGAAATACTGAAAAAACAAGTCAATCAACGGGAGGAAACGTACAGATCTGTACGTTTCCTCCCGTTATTATTTTCCATGGCCGCCTTAGTTTTAAGTACTTATTGCCTTGAAGTGAACAGCTTTTTATAAAGCGATTTTAAAATCGAAAAAATCTCGAAATCTATTGCAGATATGTATATGATTTGCTTAAGTAAAAATAAAGTGCTTTATTTTAGGAGTAAAATACCATAAAAAAGCACTATGCATTCAATTTAAAAAAAAATGGAGATCTTTCCATCTGAAATTAGTGATATTGCTTTCCCTTTTGTGAACACTCTGTATCAAGAAAAATAATTTTAGCAATTCGTAAAATTTATCGCAAGTATAAACTAGTCACATACCAGAAATTGACATGACTTAGCAAAATAGTACCTGCACATGACATTTATTAGAGAAAATATTAAATATTTCAAAAACTATTACGGTTAGGTATAGATAATCATATATGAGAAACATGTCTATTTTATAACAGACTAAAAATGGAATAAAATATAATATAATAAGATGTTTCGTTTGAAAAAAGTAATTTAGGTTTAGTACTGCTATTCTGAGCCACCTGTATAAACGAAAGTATTTTTAGGTTATGTCCCTTTAAGAATTAAACAACATTTGTTTGAAAAGTTTTTTTTATCTTCAAATATCGAGATATCGACTGACACCGCACTTTTGGGACACCTGGTATAACTAGAGTTGTTATTTCTCCCGACAGTCTAGAGTTCTACTCAGTACAAGTTAATATGTACAAATGTTTTCAATATACATCGGACTTTGTAAAGAAGTTGGGCCCGTAAAAAATTATAACAGCGAGATTAAAAAAAAACACTCACCTAAAATGGATGAAATCGGCAAAAATCTAGCACCATCAGATAAGTTTCTAAATTTGTCTCGGTAAGTAATGATCGCTGTGGTGAGAAAATTTTCTTATAATTTGAGAAAGATCGTTCGACATCTACGGATGTAACGCACACATAATTAAAATAATCTTTATAAATAGATAACGGATCTGTTGCTGCATCATCACAAATTTGTCTTAATCTAGTAAAATCAATATCTTTGTTCAAAACACTATCGAACTTTTCTACTACACGAACGTTTTTTGCGTCGTCTATATTATGCAATAATGTTTTCACTTCGTCCACTATTTGTACCGACTCCACCAACGACAACCGAGTATTTTGCAATTTTTCAATAGCGTCAAATAATCCTTTATAGTTATTGTTGATAGTTTTTAAGTCTGTTTCAACGGAGGTATCTTGAAATCTTCTCTGACTTTCCTTAACAGCTTCAGCTTCGTTTGGATTGAATTGCAGAATAACAGATTTAATTTGCTGGAAATACTTAGAATAGTAAAAAACCGCCTTGAGCCATGTTCCGCGCCGTATAAGAACTGGCTCAGGTGGTTCGGGAATGCCGGGGCAACGTCTGTGAAATTCCCGAATTCTTTCAGGAGATTTGAAAAACACTGTTTTAGTGCTTGCTATGAATGCATCCACCTTAGGATAACATTCGCGTATCGTTTGTGCCACAAGATTTAAAGCATGAGCTTTGCACGTCACGTGTAAAAGTTGTTCACGCTCTTGTTTTAGAGAACGGCCCACGCCACGCATTTTTGCCCCGCCATCGCTCATAAACATCAACAGTTGTTTAGGGGAAATCTGAAATTGTTCTAGCGTATCCAGCACTACTCTCGTAATCGCTGCGCCAGTGCACCTTTCAAATCTTTTGCTAGCTAATAAGATCGAAAATGTTGGTTTATGAGGTTCCACTACACGTACTATAACATGTAGAATAGAATTTTTTTTCCGATGCGTCGTTTCCGCGACACATAACCACAGTTGTTTATCTTTTACCTCGGCTTTGATCTTGTTTATCATATCTTGGCGTACAGTAGGTAGATATGCTATTAACGTACCCCGGGAAGGTAGCTTCCAGTTGGAACTGTATTTATGCCAGAAGTCGCGAAACGGTTGTTTATCCAGCAGGTGAAGTGGCAAATCACAACTGAGAAACATAAATAGCAATTGGAACATAAATTCTTCTTTTGATGACGACCCACTTTTCTTATTAATGTGTTTCTGGGTATTCACATGCTCTCTGCAGTCGCGTTTGCGCCTACACATCAACGGTTTATCGCAAACTTTGCACATAATTTTAGCACCATTATAATATAAATCGGGAAATTCTCCGATTAACTTTTTCACTGTGTCTAACATCGGCGGTCTTTCACATTTTCTTTCGTTCGACATACTGATATATGTGTTTATATCAACACAAATTCAACCGTTTCGCGTCGAGATCTACGCTTAACTAAAATATAAACATACACGGCCTAACACAATACATACAATTAACCTGCTTATCTTCAAATTCGCAATCTTCTGCAAAAGGGTGCGTCTCGTAAAAAAAGAACAAAACTTTTTAGTAATTTCTTTGTTAATACTTGAAATCTTATCGGACTGTATATATTAACAAAAATGCTGAGTTGTAATTTCATACGAACACGCGCTCTTTACAATACCCGATGTGTTCTGAAAACGTTCGTACGTATATATTAACTTATACTGAGTAGGATTCTGGAATGTGGGGAAAATCTGACAACTGCATTTATCAAAAATAACTAACGGCCACGCCTGAAATGTAGTACAGAGACGTAAATATTTTAAAATATTTACCTTTAACTTGCGAAAACATGTCTACTACTTTTTTATTACTCAGTAGTTAGTCAATTAATAAAATAGGTTGTGTACTGTTTTAGTAACATTACTTATAATCTTGAAATAATTTTTTTATCATAAAACCATTTTTATATTTAGTTTGTTTATTTTATTTCCACTCTTGAAAGTTTAAAAAGTAATTTTCAAAAATTCTATTCGTCTTACGCACCGACAAAATATAAATTACATAATGATAACTTAGAGTAGACAAAGAGGAGCAAGTTTCAGCGCAGTGCGTAGAAAATGGAGGGGCCTAGCGGCCGTATCAAGACGAGCGTTCAGTAACGTTTACGTATTCGCATCATTTATGTTCGTGACTTTCATAAGTGAGCATATGCGATGCGGACGCATGAATGTTTACACATAAAATAATTATGAAAAATATATTATATAACGTGCTGAAACACTTACTGTTTTAAAAAGTTTCAATGAGATCACAAACTGGGTGGCATCTATTAAATATTTGAATCATTAAATATGTTTCCACACTTGTTTCAGTCAAATGAGTACGGTGTGCGGAATAAATGTTTTTCAATGATGACAACGACCGTTCCACATCAAGTGACGTTATATTTGCAAATTTAAAGTAATCCTTGTGACAACTTAATGGATCTTTCGACGCACCTTCACAAATTTGTCTTAGTATGAGGAAATCTGAATCTTTGTCAATTACACTTTCAAATTTTCGTATTACACACTCATTTTTTTCGCCTTCCGCCGCACGTAGGTCCGAGCGAACATCATCCACAATTTTAACAGAATCCACAAACGACATGGACTCATTTTGTAATTTTTCAATTCCCTCCGCTAGTCCATAGTAGTTCTTGCGAATAGTTTCTAAATCACTTTTTACCTGACCATCTTGAAACAATTTCTGACTTTTCCCGATAGCTTCGGCGTGTCTCGGATCGAATTGTAAAACTACCTTCTTTACATCATCAAAATGTTGGCAATAGTAAAACGCAGCCTGTAACCATGTTCCCCAACGCGAAGCAATCGGCTGTGGTGGTTCAGAATCTTTGGGACATAGTCCGTGAAATCGTTTTGTACGTTTTAGGGACTTTGGAAACACTGCCTTCGTATGAGCTATTAAAGCATTTACTCGTGGATAACATTTAGGTATCAATTGCGCCACAAGATTTAAAGCATGTATTTTACATGTTACATGTAACAGATTGCCACTCTCTTTAAGAGATCGGCCAACGGAAAGCATGTCAGCGGCTCCGTCACTCACAAACATTAAAAGTTGGTTTGTTGAAACTTGAAATTTGTTCAATGCGCCCAACACCACTTCTAAAATTTCATCGCTAGTACATTTTGTAACTCTTTTGGAAGCAAGTAAGATAGAGGATGACGGTTTAAATTCTTCCATTGTACGTACCATCACATTCACCACAACATTTTTTTGCCGATCGGTTGTTTCGTCGACGCATAACCACAATTTTTTATCTTTCAATTCTGCTTTAATTCTTCTTTCAACATATTCACGAGCTGATGGCATAACGTTTCTTATCGATGTCCGACTTGGTAATCTATAATTCGAATACTTGCTCCAGAAGAAGCCAAATGCTTTTTGGTCTAGCAAAGTGAATGGTAGATTACATATAATAAAACAAACACCTAAATCAAATGTTAATCGTTCGCTGTATCGTTTGCCACGCATTGCAGAACAGTGTTTTGTACTTTTTAGGTGGCGTTCACACTTCCACCTGCTGGTACACGTCAAATAGTCGTCACACCTTATACATTTAATTCTATCGCCTTCGTATTCTAAATCCGGCATATTCGCTATTACGTTTTCTAGTTTCTTTGAAATAGGCCGTTTCCGAAACGTACCTAAATGGGGCATTTTCTAAGTATGTGTATACTGACATGCACTCACAACGATCACTGGAATAATACTGAACAAATGTGCTTTGATACGGACGCTTGAATTTCCGTGCCGCGCGCTTCTCCCCTCTACGTTACTCTCGGCACTGCACTGGAAAATGCCCCTCTTTGCCGAGTCTATTTATTACTCAGTAGTTATTTAATTAATAAAATAGGTTGTGTGTACTGTTTTTAGTAACATTACTTATATTCTTGGAATAATTTTTTTATCATAAAATCATTTTTATGTTTATTTTGCTTATTTTATTCCCACTCTTGAAAGTTTAAAAATTAATTTTCAAAAATTCCATTCGTCTTACGCATCGAAGAAATATAATTTACATAATAATAACTCTATAACTCTCTTCAAATAGCACGATAATTTATGCTACAAGAGAAACCAAGCGTTCGCATTGAATATAATAGAAACTCCAACTTGGACCCTGGCGTATACCGACTATACCTATTTGAAGGCGGAATGGAACGTTCCGAATAGATTACATTCCATGTTTTGCCAAGTGGTTCGCTACCTCCTCGACCCGTCCCCGCCGTGCCGCATCCTAGCCCACGTATAATGACCCTGTCTGTACCGTCCCGCTTCCCTCCGTAGTCCCCAAGCTAACGACGGTCTCAGTGGAACGACAACATCGCAACCAACTGGAAGTAAATTTTGATGTTCTGTATATGGCAGCAATATACAATACAACAGTCACGCTAGCACAGAGAGAGCTAAAGTTCCCCTGATGTTATATTCCTGCTTGCGACACAATCTCTATCTCGTTTCCATGGTGACAGGAAGGATATTAAATTTAACTGACAATTTTTTTTCTGCTTCCACCTCTATTGCTTTCTTTGTTTATTTTGTTTTATTCCTGCGCCGAGACTGTTTTATTGCGTATACTCACTCTAGTAGGAGAGAGCTGCGTTTCTATAGTTTCTCTCTTGCTACAATAGTAATTAATTACCATTTCGGAATACTTTTTTATGTATTTACTTGGTTTTCCGTGATAAATTGAAGCTTTCTTTTTTGTTATTTCAGGAAATATTTAGCGATCAATAGTACGATACAATAAACTGTTTAAATTCTTAAAAATATATAAATTCTTGCAGGAATATGCGAATTGAACGTCGTGTCACAACGTTAGCCTGTTAGGAATTTATTACTAACGTGGTATACATACATATAGAGTTGAGGTATTTATTGATTTAGTGCTCCGTTTATGGCATGACTCATTCTTTATCAAATACAAATATGATATCGTACAATTTATTATAACGAATTACTAGCGTTGTCAAAGTAGTGTATATATTTCTTATCACTTGAAGGTTATTTACGCATAAATCTAAAAAACCCACGTGGCATGCACAAATCGTAATTGGCTAATATAGCATTGTAATAACGTGCACTTTGATAAAACTTGGATGAACTTAATATCAGTTTGCAATACAATGACAAATGAAGGTCATAGATAAATAGACATTTTAATCTTTGCTTAAATTTCTGCTTCCTTTCTTAAAACATTTATTTTAAATAATATATCAGTAATATCAGTCAGCAGCGGGCGGCTCGTGCATCAAAAATGTGGGGGTTGCAAATTTAGTGAATACTAATACTTTTTACAGTAGGTAAACAAGGTAGGTCACTAAGTATGCTTTATTAAAAGTTATTTTTGCTAAGGTACATATAAAGAAGAAAAAAGGCTTTTAAAACTCACTGATTCTGATCCTGATTTTATTGAAGCAGAAAATCCATGCGACGATCTTTCGCAGTAGCAAATTTATCTATAACCCTTTGATTAAAATCTGGAATACTTTGGATAAAATCCTTTTCTTGAGAAAGCATCGCCAATGCAGAAAGTCTTTCTTGTGCCATGCTGTTTCTTAAGAAAGTTTTTATTCTCTTCAAAGTAGAAAAACACCGCTCCGCTTCAGCTGATGACATCGGAATTGTAATTAGAATTTTTAAAAGTTTTAATGTTTCACTAAAAGTCGCACTTAGTCCACTTTGTGAAATGATGTCATAAAGAGGAAGCAAACCCCGAGATTGATTTAAATTCTTCCGTTTCATAAATTACGCTTAGTTCAGTACGGAATTTCCGTTCATCAAAGTATGGGTAAGACTTAATTGTTTCCTGAAAGACATTTTCAGGAAAATGGAGGCTGTATTGATTAAATTTATCAGAATAAAATAGAGACGTTGCAGTTAAGTGTCCAGTAAAGCTAAACCTATCTTTGGCTTGACAAATAATAATATCACAAACTTCCTTTGCTTCTCGTGTATATTCGTTTCCATCGATCTTACGTCGTTTTGAAGTTGATGAGCCGGGCCCACTGTCACTTGTATCCGAAGTGTTCGTTATATTATTTCTGATTTGAGCTAACTGAGTTTCAAATGATAATATATATTTATTGGCCATAAGGGGATCAATTTCTCTAGTTTGAAATTTTGCATATAATATATCTACTTGAGGCATTATCTTGTAAAATAGATTTAACCAGAAAATAAAACTCTTATTAGTAAGAAGCGTAATATAACCTGAAGCTTGATTGATAGTAGTGATATTTACAGTTTTACTTTCATTCAAAATTCTTCGCATTGTTTCTATAATTTCTTCTCTGTGTTCAAACACAGTGGCGACAATTCTGGAATTAAAATTCCATCTGGTTGGGGCCGAACGAGGCAGCCGCTTTTTAACTGTTTCGTCCAATATTGTAACTCTTTGAGAACTATTTGAAAAAAAGGTACAAATTCCTTGTAAATTTGCAAAGAATATACGGACATTAGTATTGGCAGAGGCAGCATTCAACATAACTAAATTTAACTGATGCGCGTAGCAGTGCACGTAAGCAGCGTATTTATAAGTTTGTTTAATACGTGCCTGTACTCCATTATGCGATCCGCCCATGACGGCTGCCCCATCATATGTCTGGGCAATCAATTTTCTTTCGCTATCTTTAATGTGTGTTTCTAGTTCTGCAAGAATGATTGTAGATAACGTTTTCGCGTCATGATCTGACGGCGCTAAAAAATTCCAAAATCGTTCAACAGGCTTACCTTTAGCTATATACCTAAATACCACGGCCATTTGATATTTATTTGATACGTCTGTAGTTTCGTCAACTATTACAGATAAATAATCTGCTTCTTTTATTTCTTTAGAGATTTCTTCTTGACCCACACTGAACATTGTTTGTAAAACTTCATTTTGGATAGTTTTAGAAGTATACTTGAAAACAGTAGCTTTTTCTAAATGGTCTTTTAAAGCAACGTCCAATTCAGCACTAAAATTTATTAAACCACGAAAAACATCCGGGTTAGAGGACGAAATTGATTCATCGTGTCCTCTTAGCGCAAGTTCAAAAGCTCCACAAAAACGTACACAATTAATTATAATGTTCAGTACATATCGATTGTACTTAACTTTCTCGTTGTGCAATGCTATATTTCTTCGATATGCACTATCCATCTGAGCAGCAATATCCACATTCCCAAAAAGCGATAATTGGACTACATTTTTCATATGCCTTTGTGACATACTGTGTTTTTTAATTCGATCGCTTGAATGATTTAAATCAGTTAAACCCATTTTCGTCCATAATTCTTCACTTTCAAATAGTAAGCAAGGAAAGCAGAATAATGCATTTTTTATACTACAACCGCAAATCCACAAATGTTTTTTATAAATATCCTTATTAAATAGTCTATTAAAAGTTCGCGTCTTACTGGAAATCGTTTGTTTCAGATTTAAATCCGGAACAGGTCTGCCCAACCGCTTTATTTCAATTTTTTCGGCATACGTTCTTTTATAGAACGGATCCACTATTAAACTCTGTACTGAATTCATTATTATTTAAAAATAAAGAGCATAAACACTTTTAAACACACAAATACAACTTTTTTATTCGCTTTTATACCGTTGCACCGTAAGCAAGAAATACGTCTAACGTTTTGGTTGCACTGCGGCTGCAACACTATTGTCGTTTATGGAGATATACCCGAAAGACGTTCGACAAAGTTCGTCAGCCGTATAGGGATATATACGTTCGTGGATTGCAATGAGTCTGCAAACCAAGTGTGTTATCCTCTAATTTATTTAACGTATTCATATCCAATTGGATATACCTATTATAAGTAATTTATAATAGTTCATTTATTCTGTGAGGTAGTACAAATTTTTAATTTATAATTTAAAAAATGTAGAATTACGCTTTTTTTCATTAAATTAAATCTATTAGTTTTGGTGGTTGCGCAAACTTGCAAACCATAGCAGAAACCGCCACTGTTAATCAGTGTCGAAATACGTTTCGATACAAACACCTTCAGCATAATTTAGCACACGAATTTTACCATGTTTTGTTATTTTGTAGAGGCCCAGTTCACCTGCAATAGACATAACCTAGAAGACTGGATGTCGTATCTGATAACTTTTATAAATAGATTTCATGTACTATTTGGGCATTATTAATAACGTGTAAGAGATGCAAATTAGTTGCGAAATATTACGAAATCTCGTAATATCCACAATTGTTTCTTAGGTGATTATAGTATGTTTTAAACAGAGACCAACGAGACCGCCAACTGTATAACAAAAATTTGTTCTAGTGAAATGAAAGATCATTACGTCCTTCTCTAATAATTGGGCAGTCAATTGAAGACGGCCTTGTACAACGAGGCTGCATTCACCCGCCAAAATTTAAATTTGCTTTCTAGTTTATTGTCCCATTTATTTTTTATGTTCTATACGAAATGTTCACCTTTACATTTTCAAAAATTTCTTCATGTTTAATACATAAAGAAAAAGTACTGAAAATGTATAAACTTACACTTTACTATGTTCAATGAAATGATTGGAATACTTCACACAAAATTTACTTTATTATATTCTAAATAACTAAAATAATGTACAATAATATAGACCTACGAAAATTAATAATCTTTAATATCAATAATGGTATAAAATAGACATATTTTAAAGTACAATAAAAGAAATATATTTTCTTAATAAATTACTGATGTTCTAATTTTTCTAATTTACTTGTAGTATTTTCGTTCCGTAAATTTCTTACTAACCTTGTGCCAGTACCAAGAAAATCCTGTTTGAGACAAATCATCTATTACTGAGCATAAAATAAAATGGTAATGCTGTGTGCAAGACATCCACGAAAAATCTAATTGAATCATTAAATCAATACCTTGTCTTTTACTGTCCATCTCCTACCTTTTGGGCAACGTAGTTGAGAAAACAGTAAGAGAGAAAACAGATCAGTGGCGGCTCGTGAGTTATGAAAGAGGATGGGCACAAAAAAAAACTTACCTACCCATTCTTCAATTTTTCATGCTGTAAAAGACGTCTATGACTTTGTTGTCAAAATCCGGGATAGATTGGATGAACTTCTTTCTATTGATAGGACCGCCAATGCGTCCAGTCGATCTTCTGACATTGTGCATCTCAGAAAAGTTTTATTGCGTTTGAGAGTGGAAAACATCGTTCACATTCTGCTGTCAACATGGGCGTTGTACAAATAATATCCAACAGTTTGTATGTTTCCGTCAAAACCATTTTTTGATTGTTGTCTATTATGAATACTAAAAGTGGCAAAACACCACCTACGTCACACATGTCATCGCGCCCAAAAATTACTGAAAGTTCACTTTTCAATTTTACACTGTCCAGTATAGGATAAGATTTCACAGCTTCATCAATTTTTTTTTTGTGGAAATGAATGACTAAATTTTAAAATTTTGAGAATCAAATAATTTTGCTGCACTTAAGTGATCCCTAAAATCAAATCGGTCGCTAATTTGACTTAAAATAGTGCCCTTCCTTTGCAATAACAGCTCTGTCATCTCCAGCTGTAGTTTTTTGTCTTTTGCTTGCAGGTTCTTCATTATTGCGTTCTTGATTGTCCTTCTCAGTGGAATTTCTTAAATTCTAATGTGAATAATTTGCTGTTGGAATTGTTCAATTGCCTTTTGCAGTTGAACACTGTCAATTCCGTGCATTTGAGTCTGATTAAATAATATTTCAACATGTAGCATGATGAAATGAAATATTTTCAACTATAGTCTATTTTTAAACTAAGAGGAGTAAATGGAAAAGCCACATTTACACTGTAAAAGTTACCAAATCAATGACATTCTGAATATAAAATTGTTTGAAAGTTTAGTTAATATTACCAGTAGAAATAAAATTAATTGGCAACCACCATAGCATGCCGAAAGGACCAGTTCTCGTTCGATCACCGAAGTCAAACAGCATCGGCCGAGGTCGGTACGTGGATGGGTGACCGCTTTTAGATTCGTGAGAGATAGGTCAACACGCAATTTTTGCATAACGTAATCCTACTTCTGAAGCAACAAATCACGCATAGTAATTTTGGCGCGATTAATTTAAAACGCTCCTCTTAGTTTAAAAATAGACTATAGTAGAGAAATTCCGGGCAATTCAAATGTTTCAATAAACCACTTGCTTCACTAATAGTAACTGAAACCATCCCATCTTCGTCAATAATTCGTCAATAATGTCTAAACATTCTTTGAAAGAATCCTGGTGTTCAAATAATCTGTTCAAGTTCGACTTTTGAAAATCCAGCGTGTAGGAGCAATGCGTGGTAACCTAGATTTTCTGACGTCAATGTCTCATCATGGTCTCGTAACGCCAATTCAAAAGCTCCGCAAAATTTTATACATATAATTAACCGGCTCAAAATATGACGATTCTTTTCCACATCTTCGTTGTACTTAATTTTATATCGCAAATAAGCACTGTCTAACTGTTCACGTATGTCCACTTTGCCTAGAATACTAAAATCCACGCATGCATTCATGTGAGAAACGGAATTTTCGTGTTTCTTCGCCCTGTCTATGATATGCTTTAAATCATTCAAACCTTGTTTATTTCACACACTAACCTCTTTCTTAAAAATTAAGCAGATAAAACAAAATAGTTATTTGTTAATGAACATCCGCAAATCCACTCATAAATTTTTCGTACATATTTTTATTGAATACTCAATTGTAAGTTCGAGTTTTACTTGTGAAAGTGTTTATTTGAAGGTCAGGGATAGGCCTTCCTTTCTTCTGAATTAAAAGTTTTTCCTCAAATGATTGGGGGTTTTTTAAAAGATTTTGCACACAGTTAACTTCCATCATTAATAATAATAAACGTCTCTTCAAGCCTTTGAAATCATACACGTGCGGTACGCGCCGAAAACAATACAGTCACAATACTCACAATACATGTAAGACGTTAACTGGAGCTATTTTGTGCCCCGCACCGACGGTATAGGCGCATATGGCGAAGTTAAGCGGAGCCGGCCGATTCATACTCGGAATAGCTACATCTGAAATCGTAGCCCAGAACATAGTTTTGAGCGTTGGCATAGTGTCTGTGGTGCGGAAAGGAACTTTGATCCTATCGCCATTAAAATAAAATAATGCATTGAATTACATGCGAATTTCTTTCTGTGTTTATCTTGGTGGTTGGGTGGGCCCGTGCCCTTGTGACCATTAGTACAAGCCACCACTGTAGTCATGACAAACGCTAATTGTCAAAGACAAATAATTGCACTACTGGTATTTATTTTTGCATTCTGCATAAAACAAAAACAGTTTCCGGCAAGAATTAAAAGTCGCAAATAAATATATTTTAGGTAGATGAATCTGTTGCAGAACTAGAATTTGCATGGTGTTTACAAATGTAAAACTTATTCATATTTAATTCTACAAAATACTTTCATCTAAATAGTTGTTATTTTTATATTGCTACGCTATTGACCTTTGTAGAGGTAGAGGAATACAGGTAAGCATATGGCTAAACCAGGTAAAAAAATAAATCTTACCTGGGGATCGAGTTTCTTCGAATTTTTTGGGAGGCTTATGTTGTAAAGTTAAGCATCTTTTAACGGATAGGCGAATGAATTATATATCGTGGACCCCACATAAAACAGGTTACAGTACTATGCATCGTTCTCTCTAAGAAAGGAGCGTTGGGAAAGATAGGGCTTAAAATAAACATTTGTGACTGGTTAAAACTTACACTGGTAAAATCAAGATTTTGAACTTGTTCTGTCAAAGGTTTGTTTACTGTCAGTGCCGAGTTTTTCTATGCTGTCAGTACTGCCGATTACCGTATTTTATTAGTTGTTTATTGTGCTATATACTTAATTAAAAATTTAAAAAACTAAAAAAACATTCATTCATCACAGAAGAAAGAAAAATTTGATTTACATAATATTGTTGACAATATGCTAGAAAATTTGATTTTTACGGTAAATACTGGATCGTCCACACAATTTTCATTAGATTCAGGTTCTTATCCTGAAAAGTTATTAACCTATTAAAATTATTGTAGTCTTTGTAATCTTATTAATTTGCATTCTAGATTAAAAGATGAAATACCTACATTAAAGAAAACGCTACATATGAAATTCCATGAAATAATTGCAAGTGTGTATACAGGCTGATTCATTTTCGGCCCTCACCATGGGGATCTCGCTTATTATTGGAGATAGAGTATAGGTTTAAATTAGGCAAAGTTGTTAAATTTTGTGTTTGTTATAAATCCGTAAAGAAAATAGACCTGTGACAAATGACCTTCGTTATTTAAAAAAAAAACGCGAAAACCCCATTTTCTTCTTTTACCTGTAGCACCGATATTTGGCCTTGTAGAGAAAATATAAGAACACATCCTTGTGGCCATTTCTAAACCTCTATCCAGTGGTGTTCTCTAAATTTTTATACGACGTTTCGTTTCTTTCTGGCCATCATCAACTATCTAATTTCTTATAGGCGCCATATTGGATTTAGACATTTTCAGAAAGAGTATTTTTTTCTGATTTCAACCATGTACCACATGCTGACTAAAGTTTTTGACATTAGGTTTTATTTGAAAGAATAAATTATAAGATTAAATAAGGTAGCCATGGAATTTGAATCTGTCAAACATTTCATTTATTGTTCATTAATAATACAAAAATGTCATACACTAACGAAGAGAAACGAGATTTGATAAGTATTTTTTATTCTTCGAACCGAAATTCAACAGTAGCGAGTACAAGATATCTACAATTATATCCAGAACGACAACAGCCTCATCGTACCATTTTTCTAGATCTCGACAGAAATTTGGTCGAGAATGGATCGTTTAAGTGAGCCGCGTAATGGTCAAGACAACAGGAATTTAAATGAAAATCGACAAGATATTTTACAAATGGTAAATTAAAAGCGTGCTTTCAAATTTCATGTTAATCTTGTATTTTTATAGATAAATAATAATCCATCAATTTCTACACGCGAAGTAGCGTCAGAATTAAATTTGTGCCAGTCCAGAGTTTGGAGAACTTTACATAAAAGTAGGTTTAAACCATACAGGATCCATGTTAGTCACTCTTTACTGCCTGGAGATAATTTGAGAAGGCTAGAATATTGTAATTGGTTAATGGGAAGGATAGAAAATGACGAAAATTTTTTAAGCAAAATCATCTGGTCAGATGAAACAAAATTTACAAATTCTGGAATGTTCAACAGAAATACGGAGCACTACTGGGCAGTACAAAATCCCCGACAAAACAGGGCTAGAAGACCACAACATCGTTTTGGAATAAACGTTTGGATGGGTATTTTGGCAAATCGTCTCTTAGGACCAGTTATGTATGAAGAACATTTAAATGGAGAAAGATATTTAAACATTTTACGTACATACGTATCTGACTATCTTGACGACAATATCCCATTAAATCAATTACAATATTTATGGTGGCAACAAGATGGCGCACCAGCACACAATGCATCTGTTGTTAGAAATTTCTTAAATCAAGAGTTTGCAAACCGTTGGATTGGAAATAGGGGAGTTGTTGAATGGCCTGCGAGATCACCTGATTTAAGTCCGCTAGATTTTTTTTTATGGGAATATGTTAAAAATAATATTTATAAAGTAGATGCGCCACAAAACATTGAAGAATTACGAGACAGACTTCAGAATGCCTTCGATGCAGTTCCTAGAAGAACTATACAAAGGGCAATACAAAATGCCAGAAGGCGTGCCCAATTGTGCATTACCAAAGATGACCAGATAATTGAACATTTACTGTAATTGTTTATTGTTTACTTTTCTATGTATTTTTATTAATGTTTTTGTTATCTTGAACTCGTTACTGTTGAATTTCGTTTCGAAGAATAAAAAATACTTATCATATCTTGTTTCTCTTCGTTAGTGTATGACATTTTTGTATTATTAATGAACAATAAATGAAATGTTTGACAGATTGAAATTCCATGGCTACCTTATTTAATCTTATAATTTATTCTTTCAAATAAAACCTAATGTCAAAAACTTTAGTCAGCATGTGGTACATGGTTGAAATCAGAAAAAAAAACTCTTTCTGAAGATGTCTAAATCAAATATGGCGCCTACAAGAAATTATATAGTTGATGATGGCCAGAAAGAAACGAAACGTCGTATAAAAATTTAGAGTACACCACTGGATAGAGGTTTAGAAATGGCCACAAGGTTGCATTTTTATTTTTTCTCTACAAGGCCAAATGTTGGTGCTACAGGTAAAAGAAGAAAATGGGGTTTTCGCGTTTTTTTTTTTTAAATAACGAAAGTCATTTGTCACAGGTCTATTTTCTTTACGGATTTATAACAAACACAAAATTTAACAACTTTGCCAAATTTAAACCTATACTCTATCTCCAATAATAAGAGAGATCCCCATGGTGAGGGCCGGAAATGAATCAGCTTGTATATCGGATGAACAACACAATACTTACAAGGGACGCAAATTTTCAAACAATAGCTTTCCATTTGAGCAAAGTACGGTACCTGTACTGTTCGGTACAGTACAGTACGCGTACCAACTGTGTTCCATTTGCCGAAACCGGAAATTATTTAACCATACAAAAATACCCTTTACCTTGATGTACTAGCTTATACTTTTGGGGTACGGTAGCATATCATTCGTTGGTTTAAGTTATTGTACACGTGTTTGACATTTAAATCTTTTTTCAAACGTGTTTAAGAAAATATTACGAAAATGAATCATAACAACTTTAAACCAACAACTACGTTAATTTTAAGTGATTGGTAAAAGACATCTGCGCAAAATGTAATTATTAAAATTTAATTTTAAATGAATAAAGAAACAAACTTAAAGACATCTACTCAAATCAAAACTAACCTAAAATCACAAGTTGAAAACTGACAACCAAACAGTACTGTTCTCGAATTTTTTTTTAAATAGATCTTCCATTTGCCAGTAAATTGAAATTCAAATGGAAAGTAGCTAATACTACAGCTTCAAAAAATCACATCAAGCAAATCAAATACATTTAATTTCCAACAGACCACATCATCACGACCAAGAAAAACAACAAAGCCAAAAATATATTAGAAAGCTTTGATCTAAATCCCCCGCCAGCGACAGTGCAACCATAATCCCAATGCTGCCAGGTCTACCGTTTTTGCGGTAGATCTACCGTTTTAGTTATATTTTTGCCGTTCTACCGTTTTCGTTTAAAGTCTACTGCAAAATTGCATTGATACAAATTTCATAAAAATTTAATTTCGAAAAGGAAGAAAAAATTATAGTAGTTATACAGTGAAATCTGGTTATAGCGACTCCGCTTATAAGCACCAGTCGGATACAACAGCGAAATACCTAACACATGTTTGGAATTATATGTATATCAATGCAGAAATACTTCGGTTATAAACGTCGCTAATAGCGGCGAATCCGGCTATAACAGTGAGCATTGTTTGTTTAACTGACACCATCCTTTGGCTATAGCGACGATCGGAACAACGTGGACCGAACCTACTCAATAAAAACTGGGAATTACCGGCTTGTCTATGTATGTATTTTGTAAAACGAACGTTAAAGTACTATTCAGGTACACTAGTTTCGTGGATTGAAGTCGTTTATTTTGTAAGGGTCATAATATTTTGAAATGTCTTCTACACTGACATTAAAGCGTAAAAGCATATCTATAGAAGAAAAGGGTGCTATAATAGCAAGAATGTAAAACGGTGAAACTAACGCTAAGTTAGCTCTAGAATTTGGTGTTTCGCATTCAATGATATCAACAATATGGAAAAATAGAGCAAAAATAACAGACGCTTTTAATAGCAACGCCCTTAGATTGAAAAAACTTAGAAATACACAGCACGATGACTTGGATAAGTCTTTATTGGAATGGTTTAAAGTTCAAAGAAGCAGAAATGTTCCAATAACCGGACCGATTTTAAGACAAAAGGCTAATGAATTTGCCCTACTGCTGGGCAAGAGTGATTTCCATTGTTCCGAAGGTTGGATCAATCGATTTAAAGTGCGTCATAAAATCGTTTTCGGAAAAATATCAGGGGAAGCGGCAAATGTACCGGCTGGTGTTCCTGAATCGTGGTTGCAGATTGCAGAAATTAGAAAAGGATACACCGATGATGAAATTTTTAATGCGGATGAGACTGGATTATTTTATAAAATGACGTATAATAAGACAATGAAGTTTAAAGGGGATAAGTGTATAGGAGGTAAAATGTCGAAAAAAAGGATCACTGTCATGGTGGCTGCAAATATGACAGGAAGTGAAAAGAGCAAACTACTCGTCATAGGGAAAGCCAAGCGACCACGATGTTTTAAAAACATTACAGATAAGAACCTACCTGTTATTTATGAACACAATAGAAGAGACTGGATGACTTCAGAACTGTTCACCAAGTTTGTTCGTGATTGGGACAATAAACTTAAACAATCTGGTAAGAAAATTTTGTTAATTGTAGATAACTGTCTTGCTCACCCACGAATTGAAACTTTAAAAGCTATTAAATTGTGCTTTTTACCACCAAATTGTACTTCGGTATTACTGCCGATGGACCAAGGTGTAATTAACTCGTTGAAGGCACATTACCGCAAATTGCAAATAACAGAAATTGTTAAAAATATAGAACTTGAGAGAATGTGGGATTACACTCTTGGATGCTATATTTATGATATCTGCTGCATGGGAAACGGTATCCGCCAAAACAATTAGAAGCTGCTTCTCACATGCGGGATTTATTACACCAAACACTGAAAATTGTAATTTAGTAGAAGAAGACAGATTTGATGAAGGAGACTATATTCCGTTAGATCAACTAGTTAGTTGTACAACTGGCCAAACAATTACCAGTGATGAAGTACTAGAATTTCTTAACATCGATAAAGACTTAGAAACATGCAATAGTTTAAATGAATCAGATGTTGTGAAATATTTGTTTAGTGATGCAAGTGAAGAAATTGAAGAAAATGTAGACGTAGAAGAAGAAGAAGAAAATGTAAAAGTCCCATCTTGTGCAGAAGCTCTCGATGCCGTTATCACTTTAAAAAGATTCTTTATATTTAGTAGTACAAGTGATAACAAATTGAATTGATTCGGCATTTACTTGATGAAGATCCATAATTAAGAATAGAAATAAAACTACTGTTTTAATCTTCACTTTTAATCATTACCCGTAAAACGACAATTGTTTCGCCAACACAGTGGCTTCCTCAGGTGTTTGTAACGTACTGTTTAGAGGTAAACACCTGAGGAAGCCACTGTGTTGGCGAAACAATTGTCGTTTTACGAGTAATGATTAAAAGTGAAGATTAAAACTTTATATGTTTTAATTATTGTATTAATAAGATTATATTCATAAAATATACATGTATGTTCATATGTCTAAATTATTTTATATTTTAAAATTCGTTAAGTTCTTCCGTTTATTACAACCATCGGTTATAACGTCGAGGTTCGCTCGGTCCCCATCGTCGTCGTTATAACCAGATTTCACTGTATTTCCTAAATGCTATTAATTTGCTATTAATTCAATTAAATTAAATTTATATTTCTTCTGTATATTAATGTTTGTATTTAATCAGCAGAATTTTTTAAAATAGATCTGTATGCATAGGCATAATATACCGAGAGTTTTTTATATCACTGAACATAACACATGAATACACTTATGTTCAGTTTTAAAATAAATGCTTCAATGCATGGGAACGTTATGCAACCAACAATGCGTGTGTGTCATCACTTGTCGTAATAAGGCGTTTCAAACAATATTAAAATGAATGTTATGGTAAACTGAAAAAAAGTTTGTTTTTATTTATAATTCTTCTAACTTTTTCATAAATGTTCAAAATATCCACTTTCACATTCCATACAATATGCGAGTCGATTATGAAATTCCTGCAATGAGTGCGTTAAAAAATCCGGTTTGGTTCGTAATTCGTCGCAGGCTGTACTTATGCGTGCTTTTAAATCTTCAATGTTAGTTCAAATTACATTATCATAAATTTTAGATTTAAGGTATCCCCAAAGAAAAGTCATTTGGTGATAAATCTGGCGAACGGGTCGGACCAAATCTCCCTATCCATCGATCAGGAAGACTTGAATTTAGAAAATTTGTAATTGCTGTAGTTGAATGAATTGGGGCTCAATCCATTTGAAACCAGGAACCTTCAATGGCTAAATTTTCAAATCGAGGAACAATAAGTGTTCGAAGAAAAAGACGCTTCATCAGTGAAAAGTATTTTCTTCAACATATTATGATTTTCATTTAATAAATTAAATAGTGTTCCGCAAAAACCAACACGTCTTATTCTAGCTTTATGAAATAATTGTTGGTAATTATAAAATTTGTAAGATTTGTATTTGTAGGTACGGTACTGTTTGAGAATGTTTGAGGTAAGAGCTTTGCTTTGTAGGTACTGTTTGAGAATTTTAAATACAGACGTCAAGGGGGTAAGAGCTTTGCTTACTTTCGCTGAAAAGGGGGAGGGGGTATTAAAAATTACTAAAATTCTGCTTACGTAATACTTGAACGACACTAAGCGGGTGGAAATTTTGAAACAATACTACAACTTCAAAAAATCATATCAAGCAAACCAAACACACATTTAATTTCCAAAGGACCACTATCGCCACATCTGAGAAAAAAAAGCCAGAAATATATGAAAAAGCATTCATATAAACCCCCTTCAGCGACACTGCAACTATAATCTTCTTTTGCGAAAATAAACATTTAAGTGGTTGAGAAGACCTAAGAACGTATACATAAAAATTAAGATAAAAGCCAGATGTAGTCATAAAGACATTAACAGCGGAGCGGACTGAAGCGATTGAATGGCCAATTGTCCCGACAACACATTGTGATGGTATCCTGTATAGTATGCATGTTATAACAGCCCACTATTTGCTTGCTCGATTGCATTCGTTGAGCAGATGTTGTTATTTCCGTCGTTATTGTGTCGTTTTATTCATTCATAAAATTCTATTTTACAATGGCGTGTTTCTGGTTTCGTTTCTTTCAGTGTCTCTTGGTTACAACATTTAGTATTTTAAAAAATTCGTTTTATATTGTATATTAACCCTATAATTTTTTAGAAATATAAGTTTAATTTACTACCTTATTTATGGAGTAGTTTTCGTTTCTTCTTTTTAGTCCATATCATTCTATTCATAGTATTTCTCTTTATTTTCATTAACTATGGAGAATTCTCGTAGGGCAACCATGGTAGAATGGATTAGAGGTCATATAGATTGGTTGCATATTCGTAATGATACCGAGATATACTGCAGTGCCTGTTCTTTAAGTTTAAGGCGTCCACAAAAATGTAATGTGCATAGACATGTTTCTTCGAAAACTCATCAAGATAACTATCTGCACCTGACACTTTTAACGAAGAACTGCGTGAAGCTTTCATGGCGGCCAATATCACGTTCAAAAAGCTTAACAATCCAGTCCTCAAGAGGTTTCTTACAAAAGATTCTGATCGTCATATACCAGATGAATCTACTTTACGTAAATACCACTTACCAAAATGTTATTTGAGAACAATTGAAAAAATACGAACCAACCTATTTGGTCATTATCTTTGGGTAAGTGCAGACGAAACAACGGATGTAATGGGACGATATGTGTTAAATGTAGTTGTTGGTATTCTTCATCCGACAACTTCATACCAACCATACTTAATTGCAACTAAAATATTGCCAGTCGTAAATGGTGAAATAGTAGCTGAAGTAATTGATCAATGTATTCATTATATTCTGTCATCGGATAGCAACTATAAAGACAAGATGCTATTATTTTTGAGTGATGCGGCAGCTTATATGTTAAGAACAGGGAAGTTATTAAAGCAATCTTATTCCAATATGCTACACGTTACCTGTGCAGCACATGCACTACACAGAGTATGTGATTACAACAGGGGTCATTTTCCAAATGTTGATAAGTTAGTTTCGCTATTTAACCCTAGAATGGTATCGTTCTTTTCTAGTACATGACTAGTACAGTGGTGTCGCATATGACACTTCATTATATCTTTAACTTTTATATAGTTATCGTCCAAAATAAAAACAAATGTATAATTTTACATTAATTTTATTATAAAAAATAAAATGGTACAAAAATATAAAACAGTTATTCTCACAAAAATACTAATTACAGTTCTTCACTGCAGGGAGGACAAATAGGCCTTCTGTGTTAAGCACAAATGTGTTCACCGCATCTCACACATAGTTCTCGACCTTTTCTGTTGGCATTTCTAGGGCAAACATGACAACGTTTCTGACCGACAGGTTGATTTCTTTTTTCCAAACTAGGATTCTTTTCTTCCACACCTAAAATATCCTGAATTAGTAGACGTAAATATCTGGATATTGTTGGCACATTCAGTCTGCTTTCCAATTGTGGTTTGATCAATTGCATGCCTAAGTTTTGAAGAAATTGTCTTCTTGGGATGTATCTATAAGCACTATTTTGTTTTTGTTTGTTGGCGTTATAGATAACATAAGCATTGATTCCAATTCCATATATCATTCCATAAAATACACGTAAAGGCCATCGACACGAAATAGAATGATTTCGGGTTTTTTAGTTTCGTCTTCAATTTCGCCATAAGTGTGAAAAGTTGACAACAACAAAACTATTTTATTCTTTTTAGGTGAAAACGAAACTATAGTTTTATTTTCGTTGTAAGCAAAATCAGAGCTAGGAACAGTAGCTTTTTTCTTCAAGAAAGTTGGCGGAATATCTGCTTTATTTTTACGTAACGTTCCTACCATGGTTAGTTTCTTTTCCAATAATTTATTTGCCAAATCCGAGGACGAGAACCAGTTATCCATGGTAACATTCCGGTTTGTTCCATATATGCTCTCACACAGTTTCAGGACATATTGAGTAGGTAAAGTTTCAGAACTAGTTCTTCTTTCTTTTCCAATATATGGAATAGCAGAAAGCATGTAAAATGTCGCACATCATAACAATTTTTATGCCATATTTATCCGGCTTATTTGGAATATAGATTTTGAATGGACATCTTCCTCTAAAACTAAGAAGTTGTTCGTCTACAGTTACATATGCGCCAGGTGTATAATTTTCTGAACACTTTTCAATAAATTTATCCCACAGAAATCTGATAGGTGCAAATTTATCATCCTTACGCTCTTGTCTGGTATTTTTGTCATCAAAGCGAAGACAATTAAGTAAAAACTCAAAACGTTTTTGTGACATGGTTGCTCTGAAAATGGGTAATCCATATTGTCTGGACCATAAATCAGAAGTACTTAGAGAACTTGTTTTTAGAACCCCACTCATATACAACAGCCCGAATAAGGCCAATATTTCTTGTCTATTAGTACACCCTATAAAGCTTTGATTATTAGCATATTTGGAGGATTGTCTTGTTATTTCTTGGTTTGTGTGTTGAATAATACAATTAATCATTTCGTCGGTGAAAAATAACTTCCATGCTTCAATCTCATCTGCAGCTTTTAATGCGTTTGACTTTGGCCCTGGTAATCGAAGCACAATGTTCTTTTGCACTGTACGGCTATTTTTTGAAAAAAATGGTGATTTATACCATTTGTAACCATTTTTTCCATAAATTGCCTTTCGACGTGTAACAGATTCTTCTTCGGACTCTTCTCCCTCACTGCTAGACTCGACAGAAAAAGTATCTGAATGCTCACTGTCTAAAAGTTCCTCATCTTCAGATACACTGTCGTCGCTCACTATTTCTGGAACAATATTGTCCAAATCTGTTTCGCCTCTCTCGTAAGAACGTATAATATCCTCTAACTCTGCTTGAGTCAATGCTTTACTAGTGGAAGCCATATTTTGTAAATTAAAAAAATAATATCAAGAATGGTATTCTGGAGTCGTGTGTGACACAACCAATTGCTATCGATACGTAAAACAGAACAGAGCACTACAACTACCGCATTCAAAGCTGTACTGACACGTCGAGAGGTACGTAGGTGGTCGCTAACTTCTCTCTTCAATTATGCGTTTGGGAAAGTGTAGCTGTGTCATAGGCGACACCAACGTACCATTCTAGGGTTAAAAAGATATTTCTCAAAGCTGAGACAAAAAGTTGATGCCATATTTAGCAGAAAAATAGATTTGAATATACATATTAGATCAATTCTGCACAGAGCCGATTGAAAAATCTATACATTCGAAGTATGGTGCAGTTTTGCAACATTATAATCACGCACCCATCACCAGTTGTGATGTGGAACGGACATTTTCTATTTTTAAAGATGTTTTAACATTTAAAACAACTAATTTAACACAGGAACACCACCTTGAACAAATTTTAATTGTTCATAGTAATGTTTTACATTTTCAATGTTTCACAGAAAATACATAGTTTTGAGTTTTGTTTTTTGTAAATTGTTTTTATTCAAAATTCCATACGCAATTCGCTTGTCAGCATTACGTTTGTTTCAGCAGTGGTTGGTGCCGATTACCAAACCGTTTATTACATTCGTTCTGTTGTGCATTGACAGATACATATTAACTGCATATGTAGGTATGTGCCACTTATGTAAGTGATCACAAGTATTAAATTGTTCGAAACGTACGGATCGATTACAAAAACAAAACTATTGCGAATACAAGAGACGCCTATGGTCTATGAATCACCAATCGCTCGAGTCCGCTCTCTGGACATTACAGACATTAAAAGTTTAGAATGCCGACTGACAACATGTACTATTACATATAGCCAATCATTTTAATACTCACATACTCATATTATAAATAAAAAATAAACGACCAAACAAATACAAGACTAACTTACGTTGCTTCATATTTAAATCCAAGAGGAACTATGTATTTTGTCAATGAGATTAACAAAAAAGAACTCCGGAACAAAATAACACTCACAAACAGAATTGAAAACGTAACTGTCAATAAACGCAAAAGTCAAATAAAACTTATTTTTTGTAAACAAAGTCGAGTCCTCTATCCTTTTGCGAAATAAAATGTTCTACAACTTTTTCATCAAAATCGGAAATATTATGCATCAGGTCTCTATTGACGGATACCATAGCTAGGGCATCAAGTCGATCTTCATTCATTGTATTTCTTAAAAATGATTTTATCCTCTCAAGAGTTGAAAAACATCGTTCTAACTCGGCCGTACTCATTGGAGTTGTCACAATAATTTTTAGTAACTTTTCCGTTTCGCTAAATGTTTCGCTTAGATTGTTTGCAGAAAGCCAAGAAAGCATATTCAAACCACCCACAATATTTTTGATATCACCTCTTGAATAAATTACTTCAAGTTCAGTCTTTAGTTTGTCTTGTCGTAACATTGGATAAAATCCAATAATCGACTTGAAAGTTGAAACTGGAAAACACTGCGAAAATTTGGTGAAATTGTTTACGTCAATTAAAGATGCCGCTTCGAAATGGCCCCTGTATGATAGTCTCTCTTTGAATTGTAAAATCATTGCATCACAAACTTCCTTAGCAACTATGCAATTTCTTTGTTCAGGATTGATTTTTCGTCGCTTATTTTCAGTTCTATTCGTTATATTCCGTTCTATCTCTTCAGTGGAGTTTCTAATAGATAATATATTTTTTTCAAATTCCTCTAAATCTTTTACGAAGACAATGCAATTCTTATTCCTGCTTTGAAATTGATTGAATAATGCATCTATATGGGGAAACATTTTGTGAAATAAATTTAACCAAAATATAAAATCCGAGTCCTCCAGATTTCTTTGTAAACTGTATGCTTCTTTGCAAGTAATAGTTTTAGTACAGTTTTCCTGCAATTCTTCGAAGCATTCGATTAACCTCTCCCGATTCTCGAAAACCATATTTACGGTACGGATGTTATAATTGCAACATGTAGCGGCAAGTCGAGGTAATTTTCGATTTAAAGTTTCTTCCAATACATCACATCTGTGGCTAGAATTTGAAAAGAATGCGGGAATTGCGGATAAATTAGAGAAAAAAATTCTTAGTTTGGCATATTGACCGGTCACTTTTTGCATGATTAAGTTAAGTTGATGAGCATAACAATGAACGAAGTGAGCGTGTTTGTGTTGCAGTTTTATTTTCGCTTGAACTCCCCCGGGCGTCCCACTCATAACATTCGCACCGTCATATGTTTGTGCGATTAACTTATCGGGCGATCTTGGTAGTAATTTATTTAACTCCGTTTCAATGCATTGTGCTAAACCAGCAGCTGATTTATCTGTAACTCTTAAGAACGTCCAAAATCTCTCGTAAATATTCCCGTTGTGAAAATATCTGACTATTATTACCATTTGACAGTGATTTGAAATATCTGTAGTTTCGTCGCTCTGAATTGCCAAAAATTCACTGTCGTTAATCTGCTCTTTAATTTCTTGTCGGCATACAGCTAAGATACTCTCCAGAATTTCATTTTGCACAGTAACAGTACCTTTAAAAACTGATGCACTGCTTAAATGTTCTTTAAAAATTATATCCAGTTCTCCAGAAAAGTCAATTAGTTCACAAAAAATCCCACGGCTTTCAGAAATCTCTTCGTCATGTCCTCGTAATGCCAGTTCGAGTTTTCCACAGAACTTGATACAGTTAATTATTCTCTTTAAAATATATCTATTTTTGCTCACCTGTCCGTTGTGTTTCATAATATTTTGTCGATAAACTGAATCCAATTGACTTGCAATGTTTGTCGATCCCAATAAAGCAAACTCCGTGCAACAATGAATGTGACGTCCTGAAATGTCGTGTTTCCTTGCTCGATCGTTTAAATGTTTTAAATCCACAAAACCCGTTACTGTCCATGTTTGTTCCATTGCGTCAGCATAAAATAGAACACACGGAAAACAAAACAGGGCATTTACCACATCACAACCTGCAATCCACTTAAACTTTTTATAAATTTCCTTGGAAAAATGTCTCGTGAAATTTCGGGAGGCGACCTTATCTTGTTGTGTAAGGTTTAAGAGCGGAGTAGGCCTTCCAAGATTTTTAATTTTCAATTTTTCGGCTAGCGGAAGACTACTAAATTTAATTTTCAAGATATAGTTTATACTGTTAATATTATTAACCACTGCCATGATGATGAAACAAGAACAAAATAAACCACCTTAAATTACGCCCCGTTAATAAAACACGCTGTTACAGTACAACACACAACACCTCACATTAACAGCAAAACTCGCTTACGGGCTCGAACTACGGGCTCTTGCGATTATAGCCCACTCCCCATGCTTTTTTAGCGCAAAGCCCTCGGTAATAATCGGCGCACATCGTTCCCTGCCTTTACATAGGGAGATTTTTACTGTCTACTACATGGTGAATATAAGCTTTGGCGATGTCTAGGCTCCCATTCAAATAGCCCGACACAGTGCTGCCATGTCCCTATGTAATGCCCAGAGAACGGACTAAAGCGATTGAATGACCAATTGCCCTGATAAAACATTGTGGCGGTATTCGGTATAGTATGCATGTTATAACAGCCCCAATATTTGCTTGCTCGATTGCATTCGTCGAGCAGATGTTGCTTTTTCCGTCGTTATGAATAGTACATTGTGTGTATTCCTTCATAAATTTAATTCAACAGTGGCGTGTAAGACGGAATATACATTTATATATTATATCGTTAGACTTCGTTGAAATAATCGCTTAAAAAATTATATCCGCTAATTTCCATAGTGTATCCTCGTGTTTACATGCTATTATACATGCATATACATATGTGTATTTATTGTTTTTGAGATAGTATATTTTCTATTCTCTTCTATAGGAGATTGTTTCTGGTTTCGTTTCTTTCAGTGTTATTTGGTTACAACGTTTAGTATTTTAAAAAATTCGTTTTATACTGTTATATTGTATATTTATCCTATAATTTTTGATAAATATTAAGTTTAATTTACTACCTTATTTTTGGAGTAGTTTTCGTTTCTTCTCTTTAGTCCATTTCTTTCTGTTCTTAGTATTTCTCTTTATTTTCATTAACTATGGGGAATTCTCGTAGGGCAACCATGATAGGATGGATTAGACGCCATACAGATTGGTTGCAGATTCGTAATGACACCGAGATATATTGTAGTGCCTGTTCATTAAGTTTAAGGCGTCCAGAAAATGTAATGTGTAGAGACATGTTTCTTCGAAAACTCATCAAGATAACATATGACCATCTGCACCTGACACTTTTAACGAAGAGCTGTGTGAAGCTTTCATCGCGGCCAATATCCTATTCAAAAAGCTTAAGAATCCTGTCCTCAAGAGGTTTTTTACCAAATATACTGATCGTCATATACCAGATGAATCTACTTTACGTAAATACCACTTACCAAAATATTATTTGAGAACCATTGAAAAAATACGAACCAACCTATTTGGTCATTACCTTTGGGTAAGTGCAGACGAAACAACAGATGTAATGGGACGATATGTGTTAAATGTAGTTGTGATATTCTTCATCTGACAATTTCATACAAACCATACTTAATTGCAACTAAAATATTGCCCGTCGTAAATGGTGAAAGAGTTACAGAAGTAATTGATCAATGTATTCATAATATTCATCGGATAACAACTATAAAAACAAGATGCTATTATTCTTGACTGATGCGGCAGCTTATATGTTAAAAACAGGGAAGTTATTAAAGCAATCTTATCCCAATATGCTACACGTTACCTGTGCAGCACGTACACTACACAGAGTATGCGAATACATCAGGGGTCATTTTCCAAATGTTGATAAGTTAGTTTCATCATTCAAAAAGATATTTCTCAAGACTGAGACAAAAAATTGATCTCATATTTAGCAGAAAAACAGATTTGAATATATTATATCAATTCTGCACAGAGCCGATTGAAAAATCTATACATTCGAAGTATAGTGCACTTTTGCAACATTTTAATCACGCACCCATCACCAGTTGTGATGTGGAACGGACATTTTCTATTTTTTAAGACGTTTTAAGATATAAAAGAATTAATTTAACACAGGAACACCTTGAACAAATTTTAGTTGTTCATAGTAATGTTTTACACTTTTAATATTTCACAGAAAATATATAGTTTTAAGTTTTTCGATACGCAATTCGCTTGTCAGCATTACTTTTGTTTCAGCAGTAGTTGCTGCCAGTTACCAAACCGTTTATTACATTCGCTCCGTTGTGCATTGACAGATACATATTAACTGCATATGTAGGTATGTGCCACTTATGCAGGTGGCCACACGTATCAAATTGTTCGAAACTCACGGATCGCTTACAGAAACAAACCTATTGCGAATACAAGGCAGACGCCTATGGGCTATGAATCATCAATCGCTCGAGTCCGCTCTCTGCTAATTACCTAATTAACATAATAGAAAAGATTTCAATTTCCCTAACAAAATCCCACCTGTTAATGGTAATGGTTGTAGCAAATATATTAAACAGGGGTAATCAAATAGGTATTTATATTATTCTATTATCTATTTTTATCTATTATTATTCTTATATATATACTTATTGTTAGTAATACTCCCTAATACCTTCTATTACGGCCCTCGTATTTAATGCCGGGCAGGCCACCTGCTTTCTAATCGCCTCCTGCTTTCTAATCGCTGTGTAAACATATCGTACTTAATCCCGCAATAATATAATTATCCAAACCCTTAGGCGTTTCTTATTACGTTAAAAATACTATACTATACTTGTACATCATTCTCTCTAAGAAAACAGCGTTGGGAAAGATAGATCTTAAAATAAATGTTTGTGACTGGTTAAAATTTACACAGCTAAAATCAAGATTTTGAACTTGTTTCGCCAAAAGTTTGTTTACTGTCAGTGCAAATTTGTAAGTCTGTCCTCTGCAGACGTACTGCGTAAATATGTCTTTATTCTTTTTAAACACGAAATGCTACGGTCTGCAGAAGCACAGCAAGAATTAATAGTCAATATTAAAGAAAAGTCTGTATGCCTCTTTAAAAACTTTTTGCTACTTTACTAACATCCAAATCTGCATAGGTTTTTCACTTTTTAAATAGTCCTTTTTATCTTCTTCATGCCACAACGAAAAAGGTTTTTCCAATAAAAAACGCACGAGATCGAACAGTGGTAATGACATTTTACACCACAATGCAAAACACGTCTAGAGATACATGATAGACACAGACAAAACGAGTGTCAGACGCAGACTGAATGAGTGAAGCAACGCACTGTGTTGCTTCACTGAGATAACGTAATGCAATCCCCTCTCGCTTACCGCCTACGTGTCGTTGTCGTGGCAACCGCATAAATAGGAGAATCAAGTTGCGGCGAAATGTGAATTGATCCACTTTGTCGAGTTTGTTGTTTTGCTTAAAATATGAACATATTAATAATAGTTGTTTATTGTAATATTATTAGTATAAATAATACTATTTTTATTGTACGAAAGAAATTAGCTTTAACTTATTTTCCGAGCAAAAAATTTAAATATATGGAATAAAATATTAACTAATTGTACAAAAATTTAAGGCGAATCAGTGCTTCAGTTGATGCATCAAGAAAACGGCCACTGTTTTGAACCCTAAGTAAGCAAAGCTACTCCATTGAACGGTTTTTATAACATCAAGAGTCGTCTAAACAATATTATCTATTACAGTTTTTATAAACTTAAACATTGCAGCATATGCGTAAATTCAAAGGAGCTATTTTTAATACACATCTGATACATAGGCGGCACATGCTTTAATTTTCAGAGGGTTTTTAATTTTGGGCTCGAGTCGTAACTGAGTAACAGCTTTTTGGATGAATATTCAATATAATTGCATCTTTCCTTTTTTCACACGATGTCTCTTTATTTCAAGGGCACCTGTATATAAACATACACGATGAATCGAAAATGAAAGAATAAGTATTTATAATTTTATAAAGTTGGCACAGTAAACAGCGTTTTCAGTATACCAAAATGCATAACCTGGATAAGATCGGCTAAATATTTGCAGCATCAGGTATGTTTCAACAGTTTCTTCATGTAACCGCGTTCGCCGCGAGGAATAAATGTTCTTATACGCATAAAACGATAGTTCGACATCTAATGATGTAGTACTAGCATAATTAAAATAATCTTTGTATATACTTAACGGATCAGCAGATTCACTATCACCAAAAATTTGTCTTAATCTGATAAAATCTGAATCTTTCCCTAACACACTGTCTACTTCAGCAATAACACCAATATTTCTTGCGTCGCTGAATGCATGTAACTGTGTTTGTACAGTGTCCAATATTTGCATCGACTCCACTAATGACAACGAAGAATTTTGTAATTTTTGAAATGCTTCAAGAAGTCCATTGTAATTGTTATAAATAATTTCTAAATCCACTTCAACTTGGGCATCTTGAAATTTCTTTTGACTTTCCTTGATGGCAGTTGCTTCCTCAGGATCAAATTGTAATACTACAGACTTAATTTTTTGTAAATGCTCAAAGTAATAAAATGCTGCCTTCAGCCATGTACCTCCGCGTGTAAGAATCGATTGTGGAGGATCAGGGATGTGGGGACATTGTCTGTGAAATTCGCGAATACGTTTTGGAGATTTGAGACACACTGCTTTTGTGTGTACTATTAAACTGTCTACCTCTATATAATACCTACGAATAGTTTCTGCCACAAGATGTAATGCATGGATTTTACACGTCACATGTACAAGTTACCGCAATGTTGTTTTAGAAGCCAGCACACGGAAACCATGTTTGCGGCACCATCAGTAACAAACATTAAGAGCTGATTTTGCGAAATTTCATATTTCTTCATTATATTTAGCACTTCCTCTGCAATTACTTCGGCAGTACATCTTTCTAGTCTTTTACTAGCTAGTAAAATTGAAACTGACGGTTTCAAGGGTTCCATTGTCCGTGCCATGACGTTAAGAATAGAATTTTTTGGACGATCAGTGGACTCGTCCACACATAACCAAACTTTTTTATTTTTTAGTTCTGATTTAATGCTGTTTTCAATTTTATTGCGCACTGATGTTATATTTTTTCGCAATGTTGTCCGACTGGGTAATTTCCAGTTTGAATACTTATTCCAGAAAGAATAAAATAATTCATTATCTAATAAATTAAACGGTAGATTACACGTAAACAATGTTAATCCTAAATCGAATATAAATTGACTGTTCAACCCAACACCTTTTTTCTTATTATTGTGCTGTGCACTATCCACGTGTTTCTTACATTCAAATCTATTCCGGAACAGGAAAGTTTTGTCACACACTTCACAAATTATTTTACATCCATCATATATTAGATCTGGAAATTCAGAGGTAAAGTTCTGTACTTTGCTAAGCGTTGGTCGTGTTCTCGACGTTGGTAATTGCGACATAATTAAACTGTTGCGGTAAAAAACTCAGAAAACAATAAAGGTAATCGTACAAACGAGGTATATCCTCGACCCGAAGAACGATAGTCGACTGACGTTTCCCCTATTATAAAATAACATCTGCTAAACTCCTTCCACTTTTTCGAAGTACACGCTACTGACCGAACGTTCTTAGTGCCAACTCTGACTCATAAATAGGTATATACCTATTATGTTATAGTTTGTTTCAACTTATTTTCATTTGACTTAAGAGAAAATATGTACAGTTGCGAGATTTAGTATTAATACGAAAAGTAATAGAACAGAGAGAAATTAGCCCGTAGTGGCAAATTCAATGCTTCATCGGGATATCGAACTGGACCATAAACCTCAATAACCCATATAAAATAAGAATTATTTCAGTGAAAATATATTAGTGTAATTGTTAGACACGACACATACTGGCCGCTTTATAGAAATATCTTAGTGTGCATGTTATTTATATTTAGAAAAATTATGTTTTCTTAAGTTCTGTCATGTTAATATAATTCTATTTCGTTTTCACTGCATTTTACTACCTGCTAATATTAATTAGTATATACATGTATATTTCTAACCATTTTAGATTCCTATATATTTTAAATAATTATTCAAGATACAATTTTAAAATTAATTTTCTTAAAATAAATTCTTATAATAGCCATTCTAGGAGATTGCACTAATGATTAACAGCTGGTGTTCAACATAGAAAAAGAGATTAGATAATAATCAGAGACCGGACAGATCAGGTTGAAATGACGTCGTCATTACGACGGACGATATAAATAGTCTACAACATCTGTAAGTACATCACGCAGTTATTGAATGTACTATTGATCTGGCTAGCGCGCAAATCTGTTTTCATCGACAATTGCGACGTTTTTTGTTGGATATTTACAGTTAAGAAGTGAAAAGCCATATCCGTCTTCGAGATACCGTACATTGATAAGCTCCAATAAGAGCGAAACGCGTATGTACGTTCCGTTGATGGACGTGGCTTTTCAGAAATTTTTAATTATCCTAATTACCAGGAAGGTCGGAGTCGCGACGAGGTGTGTTCTACATACTGGTACAAACTTAGTTTGTCGGATTGTAGTTATTAACGCATCACATAAGGCGACATTTACATGTAAAAATGAGATTTAATATTCATTAATTCTCATTTGCAGTAAGTTAAAAAAGTTAAATTTCCGTTTTCACGGGCGTAGATAGAAGCGTGTGGAGTTTTAATAATTTAGTCTATTTAGATTATACTTCGTAAAATAAATAAAGTGCTGTGAGTTAGTTTCTGGTTATTATAGTTTTAACTGTTAATTACATTGTAATTTTTGTGATAGATCCTGTTTAATATCGTTTGATTGAATCTACTTCTCCCAATTATTTCGACGTAAGTGTGCATTGAATTTCGTTCAGTTTCAATAACTTACGCATATATTTTTAGTTTTCATCTATTTAGATCTAGAGCATTGTTTAAGTTACTTTTTCAGATATGATATGGAAGAACGTCGAGAACGGCATCGTAAAACAATGGCGAGTTGGATTGACGGTCATACTGATTGTTGTCAATTGTCAGTGATTCCGAAATTTATTGCAAAATTTGTAAAATATCGTTAGAAAATTCCATAAAATCGCACGTACAACGTCACTATCGCATACACATGCACAGACATTGGGACCGTTGGAATCCGACAATTTTAACGAAGAACTCAGTGAAACTTTTATGGTGGCTAATATTGCATTAAATAAACTTAACAATCCCCTTTAAAATATTTCTCCAAAAATATACTGGCCGAAATGTTCCTGATGAATCCACCTTACGCAAATATTATGTTTCTAAGTGCTACACGAAAGCAGTAGAACGCATTAGAAGCCATCTTTCGAATCAGTACCTCTGGATAAGTGCCGACGAAACTGTCGATATTGTAATGTTTGTTTGCCCGGGTCCTAAAACTAACGGTAACTTAGACACACACACTATATTAATAATAAAAACGAATAACAATTTAAAAACTAATTACTAACAATAAGCATATTTATATATGTATTTATATTTATGTAAGTTCACTCGGCGATGATTTGGTATGGAATGAATAAATCCCTTCCTCGACGGCTTATATATCGGCCGTCGAACATCTCTCGAGTTTTCTATATCTATTGCGAAGGTGCTAGAGATGTGATACGTGACGTCATTGGATGAGTCATCACAATATATTAGGACGCTGTGTGGTAAATGTTGTAGCTGGTGTATTACATTCAACTAATATTCCATATAACGCATACGTAATAGCAACAAAAGTTATAAATACAGTTGATGCGGAAACAGTTGCTAAAACCATTAACGAGAATATTCAAAAAATACTTCATTCGGACGACAGGTACAAAGAAAAAGTACTTTTATTTGTAAGTGACAGAGCTGCATATATGTTAAAAACAGGCAGACTATTAAAGGAAACATATCCTAATATTCTGCATAATACTTGTTTAGCACATGCTCTCCACAGAATCTGTGAATATATCAGAATCACTTTCCAGAAGTTGATAAACTTGTATCCGCTTTTAAAAAAGTTTTCAGAAAAACACCATTGAGAGTACCTCTTTACAGGGAAAAACTGCCAACTTTGTCACTGCCTCCCTCTCCAGTAATAACTAGATGGACATGGTTGGAAGCTACTAGTTTTTATGCAGAGAATTTCGATAGTTTACAAAAATTTCGTTGCATGTTTAAATGACGATGCTCGGAGTATTTCTGAGTGCAAGGAACTAACACAAATTCCACATTTAAAAAATCAGTTGTACTTTCTTCAGGAGCACTTTGGAAATTTGCCAAAACTAATTACTTATTTTGAAAATCTAAATCTCAAATTAAATGATGGTTTAACGACATTATATGTGGCTATTAATAATTTCAAAAGTATTACAAGTGACTTCGGAGGTGGCCTTCGGCAAAAGTTAGACGCAGTGTTTAATAGAAATCCTGATGTAATAATATTGTGGCAATTGTGTATGGGGACAATGCCACAACATCTAACTGCAAAATACGCGGAAATAAAAGAATATTTCCAGTATGCACCTATAACCAGTTGCGATGTAGAAAGAACGTTTTCTATTTACAAGGATGTATTTCATTCAAAGAGAACAAATTTTACAGAAAAGATCCTTGAGAAAGTATTGCTGGTTAATATTAATACTCCTTTACTCAACTTGAACTGCAAAATGCACAAATAAAAATATATTTCGTATTTCGTAGCCGTATATATACCCGTTTTATTATTATAAGTATACATAATTATATAAATAAAATTAAAAACTTTAAAAATACAAATGTTCAATATATAATATTTATGTAGGAAAAGAATTTGTAAGCAGGTACTTATTTTATATTTACTTGTACACTGACATCACTGACATGTTTTCATGTAAATCTTACAACGATAAACAATAAATATAAACCTATAGTACTGGTATACAAAAATTACATTAATACAAGTTATGCCACTTTAGATTATAATTTAAAAAGATTATTTTTTCTACCTTTGTAGCAGATAATCTACTTCTTCGATCTGTTAGAATCTATAATTGTTTGTTATATCGTTGTCTTTAAATTCTAATAAGTGCAGACACTACAAACCTATAAATTCAAAATCCAAAATATGCAAACGTAACATATATTCATATATTCATTATCATTAGTTTCATTACTACTACTCTTTGCTATTGAAACAAGCGACAATTGATGGAGTAGATAAGGACCAAAATTTAAATAAACAGAAATAGAGAGACTCTTGCATTAATGATTTGTTTACATTATGAAAAAATACGTGGACAATATATACATTTATAATTTATATCTTAGTAAGCAAGTATGCGGAAAGACCGACAAAAGCTTGACGACGTGCTGTTCCTTCGTGGTTATAGATTGAATAATCTCAATGGAATGAAATAGAGGAACGACGTACAGTTACAATTTCGGATTCGTTCCAATTCGTTCCACGGATGGATTCGTTCCTTTGTATCGAATCCATCCGGATCGACACATCACTACTACACTGAATTAAAAAAACTTAGACATTAGTAATGGTTCTGGAAGGTGTCAGAAGTATCTTCCCAGCAAGTCTATTCTGAGCAATTTACTATAATTCTATCAGATTTTATTGAAAATAATATACATATATTTATTAAGGAAAATATTTATTTTGAAAATTTCGGGGGCTCGAAATTCGACTTACAACTATGATCTCTTCAGCAATTTTACTCATAATCATCTATACATTACTTTTTTGCTATACGTTTTATCGAGAAAAAAAATTGATCCACCCTAATGTATATACTTTTAGAGCTGAGGATGTTTGCGGTATAACCATGGTTATATCATGTAACCATAGTAAATTACTATGGTTACATGATATAACCATGGTTATACCGCAAACATCCTCAGCTCTTTATATATACATGTGTAGATGTTATTTACATTCGGTCTATAGTGAATATAAAACTCTTAGTTATCACCTATTTAATTAATTTAGCAAATGTGTACGGCAACAATTAATCACATTCTGATTCGATCGCTTTACCACATGGTTCGCGTATCCCAACTGAGACAGTAACCCATTACGTGTTCTGTATAATTAATCATTGATCACATTTTGTTTTGCATTAATTACTAACGCTTACTAGAATATTCTTATTATCTTGAACTGAAAACGCTATAGTAACGTTTTCGTAATAAAGTCTTAATTATGTAAGATTAGGTAGATGCAACTATACACATTAAATAAACAAACATTCGCATTAGAACGTGTAGTAACAAATGCTTTGCCGTTGGAGTCACGTTCTAATAAAAAAAATAAAAGACGTTCTCTGACATATTCCATTAAATTAATGGCTGGCATTAAATAAAGATAATAACGAAAGTAATGAAAAGAGAGACCAAATTGAGGTGCGTGTCATAGGCGTGCGCTTTATAGTACAGGTGTCCAACCAGGATGTAGGAGAGTATTTGTAAATTCAATAAAAAAAAACACTACAAGTCAGAAAAATATTTTTTTAATTTTTATATTTAGACAAAGTTTTGGAAAATTAAGTGCCAAAGGTTATGTTGTCCAAATGTTTATCCTGGCGCTGCTGGCTTGTTGCAACATGGTTTGTTTGCATACACTTTCGCTTTAAGGCATCACCATAAGAAATAATCAAGGGGTGATCAGCGCTTCTTGGGTGCCACAATGAGAGATCACTTTTCCGGGAAAAGCGATTGACAACCTCAAGTGATTGGTTTGCGGTGTGGCAAGTGGCTCCATCTTGTTGAAACTTTAAAATTTTTGCAGTTGTGGAACCAAAAATTTTCTTAACATGTCGCAATACCGTTCACTGGTTACCGTAAGTGCTCGCCGGTCTTCAGAAAGAATAAGACCCAATGATGCCTTCACCAGACATGGCAGCCCACACAATAACGTTTGGACTATGTAATAGTCGTTCATATTTCTGTCTTGGATTTTCGTTGGCCCAGTAGCGGCAGTTGTATTTACTTGCGTGACCATTTAAGTGAAAGTTCGCTTCGTCACTAAACATAATGTTTTCGAACGTTGGGAAACGTTTAAGCATTGCATCGAAGCAAAATTCAGCAGGAGAAGATAGTCGGTAACGTCAGGTTTTGATCAAAGTAAATTTTGAGAGAAGTGCAACAACCTATCCTCACCACGCCCTTCCAAAGCGCGCCGTTACACGAGCGACGCAGATACAAATACTCTCTACCCTTTCTGGACACCTAGTATGTACAGTTACATTAAAAAAAGGTTGACGATCTAAAACACAAAATCAATACAATATTTTTAGGTCAAACCATAATATTGTTATGAATGAAATGTTACTATCGACGACAGCGATCAAATTGCATAGAGAAGAGCGGTCAGTTGACAGTGTTCATTATCTAAACAAGGTTTTCATTTTATGTTTATTTTTATTATTATATACTATACCACTGTAGTAAGTTAAATAACACCAATTGTAGTGTTCTGTTTTCTTTAAATTGGTGGTAAATAATGTTTATACAATCTATTCTTAAAAGCGAAATTATTATCTGAAACATTATTGTATTTTAATCGTTTTACGAACTGTATATAAAACGTTCATTTCTTAAGTCGATGAGTCAAAGGAATGTTAAGTATTTTTTACCCTTGCTATTCACACATGTATAATGCTGGCGCACTCTATTACTGCCATTCATCACGATAAGGGTTAGCTGTTTATATTTCGGCTTGAACTATCTCTTCAAGAATTTTAAGTGTGTTGATGTTTTGAACTGTGAAACATTTCAGTAAACGTATATAGTTTCCACCACCACATATTTTTGCATGATTATTTTTACTAGAATTTTAAAATGTTAGTTACAGTTTAAGCCGAATCTCCGCCGATTGATTATAAAAGTTACACTGTTCTTGAATTTAGTAAAGTGTAATATTATATTGCAAATTAATTAATTTTGTTTGTATGTTGATTGATTTTTAAAATAGACAAGTTGTCCTTGAAATAAAGATACAACGTATGATAAATGGAAAGATGTAATTATATAGAACACAAATCTAAAATATCAATAAGTCAATTAGGATGCAAACCCTGAAATTAAAAACATCCTGAAAATTGTATTACGTGGCGCCTATGAATTCAAAATATTCAGAATGTGTATAAATAATAAATACCTTATACGCCACAGCGTATGTTTACATACGTAACAGCTGAATGAGATAGACAATAACAAAATTATTCTTTTTGTTGTTGTCGGTCCACTTTAAGATATCATCTTTTATAATATAGTCGATCGCACAGTGGCGTGACAAATTTTTTTTAAATATCTTTGTCATTTTTTTTCTCACTTATGAGAGGGAATTTTGGGAAAATATTTTGAATTTATATTCTATATAATTACATCTTTCCATTTTTTAAACGCTGTCTTTTTATTTTAAGGACAGCCTGTATAGTTTGATCAATATAGTTTGGCTATATTTCACTGGTTTTATTAGACTAATTATACCATACAGGACAGCATGACCTCGAGTTGGCAGTACATAAGACAGACTCCGTCATTATAGAGGATCCAAGGAGGAGACGGCATCTGCGCTTTTCAAAAGGTGAGATAAGGTGAGGTAAGATATCTAGGAGTGGTGATTGGTGAGGGCGGTACTTTTGGAAAACACCTAAAGGAAGCTACGAATAAGGTTGTAAAGAACGCTGTAATCCTGGCTAGGCTGATGCCAAACTTGGGCGGGGCGAAGACCAGCAAGAGAATGGCACTATGCGGGGTGGTCCACTCAATTCTATTGTATGGGGCCTAAGTATAGCACACGGCACTGCAGAAAAGGAAATGTAGGGGGCTGCTCGAAAGTGTCCAGAGGAGAACTTCGCTGAGAGCTGTAATGAGGTATAGAACAGTGTAGGCCAGAGTTGCCCAAGTAGTTGCTGGAGCAGTCCCCATAGAACTATTGGTTCGGGAGAGATGTATTCTGCACGAAAGCGAAAATGGTCAGCTAGTCCCGGTAAAGAGGATGGCGAGAGCCAAGATTATTGAGGAATGGCAGAGGCTATGGAATGAGTATACAAGGGTAGCGCAGTGCACCAAAAGGATTATTCTCGACATCAAAAACTGGCTAGAGTGTCAACACCGAAATGTAGACTACTACATGACTCAGATCCTGACTGGACATGGTAGATTCGGGGTGTACGCTATGAAGATGGTAAAGCGAGACAGCGACGCGTGCCGATACTGTGGTAAGGTGACACAGCGAAACAAACGTTCTTCAGGTGTGAAAGGTGTGAGTATGTTAGGCAGCAAACATACATAGCTCTAAGGAAAGAGTCGACAGTAGGGAACATGATCCAAACAATGAAGGACCAGAAAAAGAATTGGGATAGAATCAAACAACTGATGATTCATATAATGACGAAGAAGGAAAAAGAAGAACAGATGGATGTGAGTGCAGGAGACCAACAGTCGCCCAATCTAAATACGTGATTAGGAAATCTCCAGTGATGTCGAACTCCTAATCCCCGTAGTATTCGGGGGAAGGTAGATAGACAGAGAAAATTATTAGTAACGACAGCCCTTCACCTTGACGTTATGTCGTTTCGACGGTTCCGGGGTGAAAGGGAGGTTCAGAGAGCCCCTTGTCCAGTTAAAACAAAATAAAAACATACGTTTCGGCTGTTATGCCATTACCAAAGAGATATCTTCCTATATAAAACCAAAGAAATATAACTAAGTATTTTATTTTCAACATTTAGTTAACTCAATTACTAAAATGTTACACCAAGAAGTATCTGCATCTATTCTAACATATATTTAGTAAAGCTGGGCATTTATTATATGAGCCCATACCCGACTCCCAAGCGAGACCCGACTTGTGACTAATTCACATTTGCCCATACATTACGCGAACCTGATACAGACCCAGCAAAAGAGTTCATTTGTAAAGTGACCGTGACAAGCCCTAAATACTCCTAATACCTCCCGTATTCTCAAGAAGGTCAAAAGTCGCTTTGATGAAATTTTTTTAATTACGAATTGTTTGCTCGCAATTGGAAACACTTCTTTACATTTATCAACTAAATTATCATAAGCAACATTTCTTTTGCTTTTATTGCAGTAATCCTTACTTTTGATATCCCATATATGTATTATCTTTATTTATTATCTTCAGAAGACATATTGAATTACAATCTCTACACTCACTCATGCACCGATTGAACTATTGTCTGGAGTAGCCGGACAAATCTGGACAAGCACACACATTGCAGTAATAACACGGATTGGTCGCGGTCGGGTCGTGTATTCGTCTGTCACACCAACGCACTACAGACCCAACCCCGACCTATCTGCGACATGTCTCTCATTAACAATCATTAGCGAATCGATCGGCGGACACATCAGCACGGACCAATCCGTCAGACCAATCCGGTAATGAATGAGGGCCTTAAGGGATATTGGGTGTTTATACTTGAACTCAAATGTTTACTTAAGGATCACACGTATTATTCGATTTATAAAGACCATCTTAAAGGTGCTAGACTTTAGTAGGGCGTCAACCTTTTTTTTAATATAACTGTACATGCATAAAAGAAATAGTAAGACGTTAATTTATAAAACATGGTGGAACACTTACCGTTTTAAACGTCTGCCGTGAAGCTACAAAGTGGATAATATTGGTTAAATATTTGCAACATTAGGTGTGTTTCCACAGTTGTTTCACTAAAGCGATTGCGGCGTGGAGAAAAAATCTGTTTGTAGGCAAAAAACGAGCGTTCTACATCTACTGATGTAATATTTGCAAAATTAAAATAATCTTTGAAACTAATTAACGGATCTGTAGATACACCTTCACAAATTTGTATTAATGTGATAAAATCCGAATCTTTGTATAAAACACTATCGAACTTTGTTATAACAAGATCATTTCTTGCGTCACTTCCAGCACGTAGCAGCGCGTGAGCCTCGTCCACTACTTGCAGTGACTCCACAAACGACACCGAAGGATTTTGTAATTTATCGAAAACCTCAACTAGTCCCAAGTAATTGTTCTGAATAGTTTGTAAATCTGTCTTAACTTGACTAATTTGAAATTTTGTCTGGCTATTCTTGATAGCTGCATCTTCTTTCGGATCGAATTTTAAAACCACGTTCTTTATAACCTCAAAATATTTATGATAGTAAAATACTGCCTGTAACCATTTTCCCAAACGCGTATGGATCGACAGTGGTGGTTGAGGAATATGGGGACACAGTTTGTGAAATACTTGAATACGTTTGGGGGATTTGCAAAATACTACCTTGGTACTTGCAATTAGTGCATCTACCTCTGGATAACATCTACGAATAGTTTCCACCACAAGATGTAAAGCATGGATTTTACATGTAACATGTAAAAAATTATCACATCTTTCTTTAAGATACCGGCCTACAGAATGCATACTTGCGCTGCCATCAGTCATAAACATTAAAACTTGGCTGCTTGAAAGTTCAAATTTTTCCAAAGTGTCTAACACCACCTTTGATACTATTTCGGCAGTACAGTTTTCCAGTCTTCTACTAGCGAGTAAGACTGAAGATGATGGTTGATCTGGTTCCATTGTACGTACCATAACATTAACAACTGAATTTTTTTTACAATCCGTTGTTTGGCCCACACATAACCACAATTTTTTATTTTTCAATTGCGATTTAATTCTATTTTCAATACGTCGACGAGCAATCGGTACAAAATTTTGTAACCCTGTCCGACTAGGTAACGGATATTTCGCGTATTTATTCCAGAACGAACAAAATGATTCATTGGATAATAAAGTAAACGGTAAATCACACAAAATCATTGTTACACATAAATGAAATAAAAATTCCTCATTAGATTTTACGCCAGCCTTTTTTGATATGTGGTTTGCGCTCTTCACATGTCGTTCGCAGTGCGTTTTCGACCAGCACATTAGAAACATATCGCAAACTACACATTTAATTTTTGCGCCATTGTAAATTAAATCAGGATATCCACTTATTAACTTCTTTGCTTGGTCGAACATTGGTCGTTTCCTAGATTTACGTGACTGTGACATTATTATTTTATATGTATGTAACAGTCTCTTGTAAAACAATACGCGTCACTCTAAATGTTCGTACATACTAATATCTAAGATCGCAGCCAACATCGTAGAAACTACAAATCGGGAGGGACAAGACTGCGCGTTAACCTGGTACGCCGGTGGAGCGCACCTCGTAATTGGCATCTCCAGGCCGGGCGGGGCGAGTTATCACTTATTTAATTCATTTAGAAATGTGTACGGCAACAATTAATTATACCTAACTCTAAAATTTGCTTTAATTGTTCAGATAGACAACTAAAAACTTACATAATTATATCAACACTATTCACCCTTAAATAACATTTACAATAGAAACGGAAATAAATAATAGCATTAATTTTCTAGACTTAACCATAACATATAAAACTAATAAACACGAGATCGCTATATACCATAAACCAACATATACAGACACCACAACACACGCTAATTCGATTCATTAGATAACACAAAAATTATGAGCATACCGCTCAATGGTGTATAGATTAATTAACGTACCTATGAGTAAAAGTAATTTCGACCTCGAACTAAATAGGATATACACAATAGCATTAAACAATGGTTACTCTATAAATATTATCAATAACATTATGAATAGTCAACAAAAATCTAAAACCCTTACTTTAATTTACCCAAAATAAAAAAATAATATAACTAATTCCTACAATTAAATCACTTACTTAGGAAAAATTGCGGAAAAAATTGGTACTTTCATTAAAAAACTTAATAACGAACATATATCATTTAAAGCAGACAATACTATACAGAACATGATCAAAAACAACAAAGATAAAATAGACAAAGAATCAAACTCTATAAGTTAACATGTGAAGATTGTAATAAGGTATACATAGGACAGACGGGGAGGACATTCAAAATTAGGATGAAAGAACACGAGAGGAAGGAAAAGAAATCAGATTCAACTTTCGCAAATCATTGTTTAGATATCAATCACAGATTTAATACAGATTTCAAAAGTTTACATATTCAAGATAAAAGCAAAAAACTTAACTTAGAAAACTTAGAAATTAATAGATATAATAATTTAAGATTAGCTTTAAATGACCAATTAGATTTAAACAGCTCCCCTCTACTAAATTTAAGATTGTAAAAAAAACTTTCCACCACCATTTTTTCCCAATAATTTGTACGTAAATATTCAAACTTGTATTTTAAGTATTCAGTTTTTATCCACCTGATGAAGCCTTTGTATGGCGAAACAATATTGTAGTGGATTTACAATAAAAATTTTTGAAACTAGAAGTTTAGTATTTATTTCTTGTCAAAATATTTTAACACAATGCTTAAAAACTAATTTCTTGTCTATATTGGTAGAATAAGAGCACAGACACAAATTGTGTAAAAACCTATTTTTTTATAACTAATACCCATAGACACAACTGATACCGGCATTAGTTGCTTGTAAAGCATGCGAGCAGTTGCTTAGAGGGCCTGATGATTTACTAAGAAATATAGCAAGTTACATTTCAGGAAGTGTAAATAAAAAGTTGTCCTACTCTAGTTGAACTACAAGAGTACCTTTCATCAAGACAAACAAAAAATTCTGTAATTAGCAACAACACGTTGGTTAACCCGGCATGATTGCATTGTCAGGATTTTAAATAACTCATTCAAATGCTGAGGCTAAACGGATTTTCTCTATCGTTTCTAATGTGAATAATAAAAAAATTAATAGACTGCATGGAACGAAGGGCAAATACCAGAAGATTGGAGAATTGGAATAATGTACCACTATTTAAAAATGGCGATAGCAGGGACTGCGCCAACTACAGAGGTATCAAACTGCTCAGTGTTGTATCCAAATCGTACGAGCATATTTTGGAGAAAAGACTAAGATATGTAATAGAAGCACAACTGGCAGAGACGCAGAGTGGGTTTAGGAAAGGCAGAATTACGCAAAATTACATATTTACGATCAAACAAATGATTGAAAAAAAACAGATCAAAGAACACAGAACTGTATCTAGCATTCCTAGATCTAGAAAAGGCATTTGATTGAGTATCACAGAAACAGGTATTGAAGGTGCTACAACATAGAAATGTTGAGCAAAAATTGAGAAATAGTATGCAAAGCCTATACCAAAATAATAAGAACTACATAAGAAAAGATAACTTGCAATCTCAAATGTTTAATATTAATGATGGTTTAAGGCAAGGTGGTATAATGAGCCCAACACTATTTACATTGATTATGGATAACGTTATAAAAGCTACTAGCAATAGAGTACGTACGGTACACGTTGGACACTATAAATTACAGCCGGTGTATTTGTCACACTGTGCTTTCGCCGATAATCTAGTGGTGTATGTGGAAAAACAAATAGATCTACAAGAAAATTTTGGAAATATGGGAAGAAGAGCAAACAAGAAGAAAGCTTAAAATAAATCTAAGTAAGACAAAGGTAATGGTGGTGGGCAAAGAAAACACGACAATTAATATCGAGACAAATGATCAAAAGATAGAACAAGTCAACACATATAAATACCTAGGAACAATACTGGACAGAGAAGGAAACATGGAATACGAAGTGAACGACAGAATAAATAAGGCAAAGAAATCATAGCCTGAGAAAGACATTGATACAGAAAAAAGAAATAAGTAGGAAAACGAAACTTACAGTGTACAAAATCATCTATAGACCCATTCTGACGTATGGAAGCGAAAGCTGGATACTAAATAATGCAATGAAAAGCAGAATACAAGCGATGGATATGAAATATGTATTTAAGAACAGTTTAAGGAATTACACGCAAACATAAAATAAGAAACGAAGCAGTAAGAGAAGAACTTGGTATCGAACCAGTCCTAAAGGTATTAGAGAGAAACCAACTCAAATGGTTTGCACACGTGTGCCGTATGAATGACAAGCGATAAGTCAAAACAATATGGGAAACAAAAGTACAAAGGAAGAGAAGACGTTGAAGACCAAGAAAATCGTGGAATGATGAAGTTGCCGCGATTCTAAAGGAGAAATGCAATAGCTGTATGGAGGCTAAAAGAATGGCGAGAGACAGGAAAGAGTGGGCAGAATTTGTATATTGTGATGATTTGTAGTTTAAGTTGTAATTGTTAAATGAAATATTTTAAACACCTCACACCCTAGGGTAAAGAGGATTTTCGATTGTATATATATATACAGGGCGTTACAAAAATTTAGGGCTGGCTATACATAGACGGTTTCTACAACTAAAAATAAGCAAAAAAGTTTATATAAATTTATGTCCTAAAATGGTTCGTTACTGAGTTACGGCCAATTGAAGTTTTTTTAATTTTTATTTTAGAAATGTTTACAGAAAACGGGAGTTTCTTATGTTTCTTATAGTAAATGTTCAAAATGACCTCCACGGGAAGCAACACAAGTTTTTCGAGAAAAATTACTGATAGGAAAAATTTTGAGTTAAAAAGAAAATTAATCGGTGAAAGAAAAGCTCGAGTGTTTTTTGGCAAGATAAATTAACGATTTAAATAAATAATAAATAATTATTTTTATTTGAAAGCAGGAGAACAGTTATTAAATGTACAATTATTATAAATTGTTTGGTTTGGTGTACTAATTTTAATATTATTTTCTTTGTTGCTTTCTACACATGCTGAATAATTGTTTTGTCTTATTTTATTGGATTCGCGTAAATGACAAGTTTTTTTAGATATCATATTTGTTCCTATTGGAACATTTTTATACCAATTATTAGAATTTGTCTTGTTCCAAAAGGGATTTGGAATTAAAAAAAAAGTCGTTCAGATGTTACAAAAATTTAGGGCTGGCTATACATAGACGGTTTCTACAACTAAAAATAAGCAAAAAAGTTTAAATAAATTTGTGTCCTATAATGTTTCGTTACTGAGTTACGGCCACTTGAAGTTTTTCGTATTGCATGTCCGACACGTGTGTATCTCGTCAGAAATTATCGCGCAGACGCGAAGCGTTCGTATTGCATGTTTGAACAAGTCGCCGACAAGTGAGTAACTTATGTTAATCATATTCAGTAGGCAGTCCGTGTTTTTTGCTGTCAGTCGTGAAAGTTGATTAAGTCATTTGTGATTAGTACTGTTTTCTAATTAATAGTATAAAATGGCAGATTATTCTTACGAAGAGATGTCCGACATGCATTTAATGTATGGTTTGGCACATTGCAACAGAGCAGAAGCAAGAAGACTTTACGCAGAATATTTCCCAAACCGACGTTTACCAAATGAAAAAACTTTCGAAAGGCTTCATATTAGATTAAGAGAAACAGGATCATTCAAACCAGTAGTCCGAGATCGCGGCAGACCACGAACCACAAGAAATTTGGAATTGGAAGAACGTTTGTTGGATCGTGTTGAAGAAAATGCAGGTGCTAGTACTCGAAGAATGGCGTTGGCGGAAGATGTCGATCATGTGAGTGTATGGCGTATTTTAAGAACTAATCAGCTTTTTCCTTACAACCTGCAAAGAGTACAGGGACTTAGTGAGAATGATTTCCCATTACGAGAAGCTTACTGTGTATGGTTGTTACGGACATGCGCCGCCGATCATCTCTTTCTGTCGTGTGTGCTCTTTAGTGATGAAGCTGGCTTTACAAGAGATGGTATCGTCAATTTTCATAATTTACACCAGTGGCAACAAGAAAACCCTCAAGCTATTATTCAGTCCAGACATCAACCGCAGTTTTCATTTAGTGTGTGGGCCGGAATTATTTACGAATTTGTGATTGGTCCTTTTGTACTTCCACCACGACTTACTGGGCAGAATTATCGTTATTTTTTAGAAAACGACTTACTAGGTTTGCTGGACGATGTTCCACTAAATGTTAGAGGACGCATGTGGTTCATGCACGAAGGTGCACCGGCTCACTTCAGTCACACAGCACGCGAATTTTTAAATGCCGTATATCCTGGAAGATGGATTGGTCGCGGTGGACCTGTAGCATGGCCTGCACGGTCTCCAGATTTAAATCCAATAGATTTTTACGTATGGGGACATTTAAAGTCTATGGTACATTCTACTCCAATTCAAAATATTGAAGATCTTCAACGTAGAGTGGAAGATGGATGCCACCAAATTCGAAATACACCCGGAATTTTTCAGCGCGTGAGGCAGTCCTTGATACGACGAGCTGAAGCTTGTGTTGCTTCCCGTGGAGGTCATTTTGAACATTTACTATAAGAAACATAAGAAACTCCCGTTTTCTGTAACCTTTTCTAAAATAAAAAGAAAAAAACCTCAAGTGGCCGTAACTCAGTAACGAACCATTTTAGGACATAAATTTATTTAAACTTTTTTGCTTATTTTTAGTTGTAGAAACCGTCTATGTATAGCCAGCCGTACATTTTGTAACACCCTGTATATATATATATATATATATATATATATATATATATATATATAACAATTGATAAATTATTGGAGTTTTTCGGCTTTTATATGAAATATTTACAAATATCAAATTAGAATCTATGTAATTGCAGAGTAAGTGGGGATGTAAACATTCTTGACATCTACATTCAATAACTGACATCTGATTCATTAACACTAATACTTTATAATGCATTTCTAAATAGCTTGAACCTGGGTCTAATGTGGCCTAGTGGTAAAAGCGACAGCCCGGCAAGCTGTAGACTTGGGTTCGAGTCCCAACGTAGACCATATTTTTCAATTAAAAAAATTTCGTATGATTTGCTTTGTAATTTGTAGACCGCAATGTTTACATCTCCACTTACTCTACAATTACATACATTCTAATTTGATATTTGTAAATATTTCATATAAAAGCCGAAAAACTCCAATAATTTATCATTTGTTATATTTAATAAACGGCTAAGAAATTATCTAAATACATATATATATATATATATATATATATATATATATATATATATATATATATCCTGCTAACAATCCGGCGTCCAGAGTTTATATTAATAGACTGGAAGAACTCACTTTAAATGCAACGTGCATTATTCGCAGTACAATACAGTACAAAACAGACAAAACTGTATTAATTACCCAATAACGGAAAATCTATTGAAACAACATAATAATAAGGTGATGTATATCTTTAAAATGAAATAAATAAAATTGTTATTAAATTGCCAGACTTTTTAAGCGGCGAGATTTTTTTTTAAGTAAATTCGTGATACTTTAATAAGGTTGGCGAGAAAATTTATATCATCAAGGTGGGCCTCACTGTCGCTTTACCACATGGTAATCTATTACGTGTTCTGTATAATTAAACTTTGATCAGAAGCAAGGAAATTGCGCCACACGCCAGAGACGGACGCTTAAAAATTGACACATAAAATTGGTATGTAGTAAGAAGTAAATTGTACAACGTGCTCAAACACTTACCGTTTTAAGATTTTTCCGTGAAGTCACAAACGGGATAACATCTGTTAAATATTTCAATCATCAGATATGTTTCCACAGTTGTTTCGGTCAAGCTAGTACGACGCGCGGAATAAATTTTTTTTAATGACAAAAACGACTGCTCTACATCTAGTGATGTTATATTCGCATATTTAAAATAATCTCTGAAGCTAATTAACGGACCTGTAGATACACCTTCGCAAATTTGTATTAATGTGGTAAAATCCGAATCTTTATTTAAAACACTCTCGAACTTTGTTATAACACGATCATTTTTTGCGTCATTTCCAGCACGTAGCAGTGCGCTAACCTCGTCCACTGCTTGCAGTGACTCCATTAACGACGCCGAAGGATTTTGTAATTTATCTATAACCTCAACCAACCCCAAGTAATTGTTCTGAATAGTTTGTAAATCTGTTTTAATTTGACTATTTTGAAATTTTGTCTGGCATTTCTTGATAGCTGCTGCATCTTCTACCGGATCGAATTTGAATTTTAAAACCACGTTTTTTATATCTTCAAAATGTTTATGATAGTAAAACGCTGCCTGTAACCATTTTCCCCAACGTGTAAGAATCGACTGTGGTGGTACAGGGATATGGGGACACAGTTTGTGAAATTCTCGAATACGTTCGGGGGACTTGCGAAAGACTACCTTTGTACTTGCAATTAATTCATCTACCTCTGGATAACATCTACGAATAGTATCTGTCACAAGATGTAAAGCTTGGATTTTACATGTGACATGTAAGAAGTTACCACAGCTTTCTTTAAGATACCGTCCTACAGAACTCATAGTTGCGGCTCCATCAGTCATAAATATTAAGAGTTGATTTCTTGAAAGTTCAAATTGTTCCAAAGTGTCTAGCACCACCTTGGATATTACTTCGGCAGTACAATTTTCTAATCTTTTACTAGCTAGTAAGATTGAAAATGATGGTTTATCTGGTTCCATTGTACGTACCATAACATTAACAACAGAATTTTTTTTACAATCCGTTGTTTCGCCCACACATAACCACAGTTTTTTATTTTTCAGATCAGCCTTAATTTTATTTTCTAAATGTACACGAACAGATTTTAAATAACGTCGTAAGTGGGTGCAGCTCGGTAATTCTACATTGCCATATTTTTCAAGAAATGAAGTAAACCAATCATTGCGTAACAAAGTAAACGGCAAATTACACACAACCATCATTGTACACAAATCAAATAACAACACTTCGTATTTTGTATCGGCACCAGTGTCTCTATCTTTATGTCTTGCGCTCTGCACGTGGCGTTGCAAATTTGATTTTGTTAAATGGTTTATAGATATATTGCACACTAAACATTTTACATTTACCCCATTGTAAGATAAACTAGGATGATTCTCAATAAACCTATTGACTAACTTTGATGATAGCGTTTTCTTTACTGTACGCTCCTTCAACATTATTAAATACACAGAATACACTTTCCTGCTGCTATTATACGTGTACACACGTGTACCGTGAACAACATACTAAGTAATCGTATGTGCGATGGGGCACGCGGGAACCGATTCGTTAGTCACGCCTCTGCTTTCGCTCCGGATTGGTCCACTCTAGTCATTATACGTGGGCTAGGATGCGGCACGGCGGGGACGGGTCGAGGAGGTAGCGAACCACTTGGCAAAACATAGAATGTAATCTATTCGGAACGTTCCATTCCGCGTTCAAATAGGTATAGTCGGTATACGCCAGGGTCCAAGTTGGAGTTTCTATTATATTCAATGCGAACGCTTGGTTTCTCTTGTAGCATAAATTATCGTGCTATTTAAAGAGAGTTATAGAGTTATTAATATTCATCATACTTTTTAATTTCTATTGTTAGTTTTATTGACATATCATGTATATGGGTTTAACCTTCACAGACTACTAAGGTTAATCGCGCTAACAATAGATAGATTGCGGGAGCGCAAAGCACAAAATACAACATTAAATAAATGTAGTTAAAGTAAATGTAATGCAACTGACAAAGATCGACTCATTTTATTGTACGCTTTGTGTGGGTATAATATATTGTATTTGTCAAACACCACAAGGACATTGCGGTCATAAATAGAATAGACAAAGACCAACAATACGGAATACAGCAACTCTATAGAATTTAATTTTGAGTGAACTGTACTTTCTAGTTCCCCCCTGCTGTCGTTCCCTACTACCCGCCGCAGCACTGTAGAAGTTGAAACGCTGATGGTTTCGAATTTTTAGCTGCTGACTAAATCGATTACAGCGACTGTTTCTTTCCGCCTACTGTTGTGTCACTGCTTAGTCAATTAGCTCCATCTCTGTCTCTATTATTTCGTCTTTGACAATTAAACTTTGGATATCACTTTTTTTCATAATGAAGAATAATATTGGACTTGTCGGAGTTGTTTTGACGTTTTAATTATTAATGGACTTTGGAATGATTTATCATTTTAAGCAAATATTAATTTTTAATTTGTATCAGTAAGAATGGGATATAAAAATATATACAACCTACACAAAAATACTTTAGGATGAATACATAAATTAGATAATAATACAGGCAGTTATGAAATGATTTGTATAAACATGTTAGAAAGCACATAAATTCGACAACTTAAAAGAACCTTTATTACCAAGATTTCTAAACAATACGATGATTTTTAATGTTTTTGGAGAACAATAGTATGTAATTGTAATAGTAATACTTATCCTTTATTACCCAATAAGTTAAGCCAAATATCAGAGAATATTACCTAAATAATCATGAATATACAAGGTCATCATAAGTAAAGAATTAAAGAATATATTTCCACTTCAATAGATTATATCAACAATAAAACCCGAATTTCTTGAATAATAGGATTTCTCATGTCCAACACTGTTTCATTTTGGTGGTATAAAAGCACCAACCTTTCCTCCACGTTATACATTATTATATATAAATTTGCAATACGATTCAGACACAGACACCGATTTACAAGACGACTCAATTACAGATGATTTATGAAATGCGGTGACACATAAAAATTTTATTGTGTATTACAAATAAATTAGCTTTATATATCTATATGTATCCACTACACGATTTGTAATTTTTTCTTTGTATATAAACTCAATGTACAGATATTTTTTATTATATACTTGAAATTAACAGCGCTTTATTATTATATTATAGGGTCCTAATTTATAGTCAATATGGCCCCTAGATTCATACGTTGCAAATATGTAAACCGTATCCGTTCAATAAGGAGACCAGATATAATAATTATCATCACAGAAGGTTGTGCAATAAAAGCATTAAAGCCGTCCAAAGTTATATTCTTATAATTTGAAATAAACTATACTTCTTCTGTTGGCTTACGGGCACAAGCCTGCATTCAACAAGGAGGTGGACATTTCGAAAATATTATTAATTGAACTTTTTTAAATAAAATCAGTTTTTATTGACTTTAAGGTTACACTTTCTTTCATGATCTGACAATCACATTCATAGATCTGTGTAACTTTGAAACAAATAAAAATTTGAACATAACGATATGGGACACTTGTATATATATATATATATATATATATATATATATATATATATATATACAGGCTAATTCAAATTAAGTGCGCACCATTACTATCTCTGTTATTATTGATTCTAGAAAGTAGGATAAATTAGCAAAGTATTAGTGTTTTTAACATTGATTAGCATGCAGTTCATGAAAAAAAAATTGAATAACAGATTTTCGAGAAATTTTGAAATTTATAACTTTTTAAATGGAACCGCCTGTATATTTTTTAAAATTCTGAAGGCTAATATTCTTTGTAATATAAAAGATTCAATACACTATTGTCCTAAACGAATAATAAAGTAGTTATAGCAGTTTCTATTTCCTTCTAAATGTTGTCATTGCTCCTCTAACTTTTGAAAAAACAGATACATATTTTGTGTTTAATGTTTATTTTACATATTACAGCTTACAAAATTAAATTAAAAAGAAGAAAGTACATGTATAATTTATAAAACCTGCTCAAAGGTGCCACCTTCCTGCTCAATACATTTTCGTGCCCGCCTCAGTACACTCTGGGTGGCTCTTAAGATTGTCCTTCTATCTAATTGGCGAAAAACTTCTCTGACCTTGTCTTGCAATTCGCGCACGTTGTTGTATCGCGTTTTGTACACCTTATTTTTTAAGTATCCCCAAAGAAAAAAATTTAAAGGTGAGAGGTCAGGGGAACGTGCTGGCCATTGAATTGGACCATTTGTACCAATCCACTTTTCGGCAAAGATGGTGTCGAGGTAGGTTTGCACTGGGTGATAGTTGTGTGCAGGAGCACCGTCCTGCTGTAAGTATAAATTTTGGCGCATCAGGTAATTGGCGTTATCAAGGAAATCCTCTAGAACGTTACGAATAAATTCCAGATATCTGTTTCCTGTCAACGCACCATTGTAGAACAGTGGACCAACGACTACCGAACCAATTAATCCGCACCAAACGTTAAAACTAAATCGAACTTGTGCAGCATGTGGACGAACTATTAATAAATTTTCTCGAGACCAGTAGAGACTATTTTTCTTATTAAACATGCCTCTATTTGAAAAATTAGTTTCGTCACTCCATAAAATACACTGTGCTCCATTCAAATTTTCATCACAAAAACTAACAAACCAATGACAAAAAGCTAATCTCCTGGCGGAATCTCCTGTCTGTAATGTTTGAGAGATTCTGAACTTAAAGGGGATATACTTATGCTTTTTCAAAATTCTTTGAACTGATGAATAACTTAATTCCAATTCCTTAGTAGCGTCCCTAATGGAAAATGCGCGCTGGGCTTCAAAATATGCTAACACTGTAATTTCTACTTCTTCGTTAACGACGATATGTTTCTTTGTTCTTTTCTTTCTAAATAAACATTCATGCAGTCTAAACTGATTGTAAAGTTTTCGAAAGTAACGTCGATCTGGCTGCTGTCGTAAAGGATAATGTTCAGCATAATATTCGCTAGTCCTTATTGAATTTTTACGACATAAAATGTATGCTTCCAACATATCGCATTTCTCCAAATGAGGAAATATCATAGTGAAATATTGTCAAACACTAAGCAATGAAAATAAAACCAAAATGTTTAGAAAAATAAATAGAGAACTAATGACCACAACTCAAAATTTAAAAAAAAATATTTTTAATAACTAAACGTGCGAAAGATTTATATTCAGTACGTTATTGACATTTACAAAGGGCATAACTATTTGTTCTGTTTAAAGTGAAAGAAGCCTACTACTGATTTTACAGAATGAAAGAGTATCTTTGACATCAACTAAATTCCACCGTAAATACTTTATTATTCGTTTTAGGACAATAGTGTATTGAAACTTTTATATTACAAAGAACATTAGCATTCAGAATTTTTAAAAATATACAGGTGTTGCATTTAAAAAAATTATAAATTTCCGAATTTCTCGAAAATGCGTTATTAAATTTTTTTTTTCATGAACTGCATGCTAATCAATGATAAAAACACCAATACTTTCCTAATTTAACCTACTTTCTAGAATCAATAATAACAGAGATAGCAATGGTGCGCACTTAATTTGAATCAGCCTGTATATACATATATATATATATATATATATATATATATATATATACAAAAAACTGACATCAGCTTTCAAAACTGACTTCTGCTTTCAACTTGACATCTAGATTCAATAACTGACATCTGATTCATTAACACTGTTACTTTATAATGCATTTCTAAATAGCTTAAACCTAGGTCTATTGTGGCTAAGTGGTAGAAGCGACAGCCCGTCAGACTGTAGACTTGTGTTCGAGTCCCAACAAAGACAATATTTTTCAATTAAAAATTTCGTATGATTTGCTTTGTAATTTGTAGATAGCAATGTTTACATCCCCACTTACTTTGCAATTACATACATACTAATTTCATATTTGTAAATATTTCATATAAAAGCCGAAAAACTCCAATAATTTATCAATTGTTATATTTGATAAACGGCTAAGAAATTATCTAAACACTCATATAGCTATAGAGTAATAATTAGCATTTTCAAACATTCAAATCTGACATCTGCTCTCAAAATACTGACATCTGCTTTCAATAACTGACATCTACTTTCAAAATAGGCATCTGCTTTCAAATCTGACGTTTGCTTTCATAACTGACACCTGCTTTCAAAACAGACATCTGCTTTCAATAACTGACATTTGCTTTCACTAACTGACATCTGCTATCAAAACTGACATCAGCTTTCAAAACTGACTTCTGCTTTCAACTTGACATCTACATTCAATAACTGACATCTGATTCATTAACACTGTTACTTTATAATGCATTTCTAAATAGGTTGAACCCAGGTCTATTGTGGCTAAGTGGTAAAAGCGACAGCCCGGCAAGCTGTAGACTTGGGTTCGAACTCCAACGTAGACCATATTTTTCAATTAAAAATTTCGTATGAGTTGCTTTGTAATTTGTAGACAGCAATGTTTACATCCCCACTTACTCTGCAATTACATACATTCTAATTTGATATTTGTAAATATTTCATATAAAAGCCGAAAAACTCCAATAATTTATCAATTGTTATATTTAATAAACGGCTAAGAAATTATCTAAACACTTACATATATATATATATATATATATATATATATATATATATATATATATATATATATATATATATATATATATAGACTGGGAGAACTCACTTTAAATGCAACGGGCATTATTCGCAGTACACTACAGCAAAACAGACAAAACTGTATTAATTACCCAATAACAGAAAATCTATTGAAACAACATAGTAATAAAGAGATGTATATGTTTAAAAAGAAATAAATAAAATTGGTATTTAATCACCAGACTTTTCTAAATGGCGAGATTTTTTAAGTAAGTTCGAGATATTTTACTAAGGTTAGCGAGAAAATTTATAACATCGAGGTGGCAACACTGTCGCTTTACCACATGGTACGCGTATCCCAACTGAGAGACTAATCTATTACGTGTTCTGTATAATTAAACATTGATCAGTAACAAGGAAATTGCACCACACGCCAGAGACGGACGCTTAAAAATGACACATAACATAATTAGTAGGGAGTAAATTGTACAACGTGCTCAAACACTTACCGTTTTAAGATTTTTCCGTGTTTCCGAAGTCACAAACGGGATAACATCTGTTAAATATTTCAATCATCAGATATGTTTCCACAGTTGTTTCGGTCAAGCTAGTACGACGCGCGGAATAAATTCTTTTTAATGACAAAAACGACTGCTCTACATCTAGTGATGTTATATTCGCATATTTAAAATAATCTCTGAAGCTAATTAACGGACCTGTGGATACACCTTCGCAAATTTGTATTAATGTGGTAAAATCCGAATCTTTATTTAAAACACTCTCGAACTTTGTTATAACATGATCATTTTTTGCGTCATTTCCAGCACGTAGCAGTGCGCGAACCTCGTCCACTGCTTGCAGTGACTCCATTAACGATGCCGAAGGATTTTGTAATTTATCTATAACCTCAACCAGCCCCAAGTAATTGTTCTGAATAGTTTGTAAATCTGTTTTAATTTGACTATTTTGAAATTTTGTCTGGCTTTTCTTGATAGCTGCTGCATCTTCTTCCGGAACGAATTTGAATTTTAAAACCACGTTTTTTATATCTTCAAAATGTTTATGATAGTAAAACGCTGCCTGTAACCATTTTCCCCAACGTGTATGGATCAACTGTGGTGGTACAGGGATATGGGGACACAGTTTGTGAAATTCTCGAATACGTTCGGGGGACTTGCGAAAGACTACCTTTGTACTTGCAATTAATTCATCTACCTCTGGATAACATCTACGAATAGTATCTGTCACAAGATGAAAAGCTTGGATTTTACATGTGACATGTAAGAAGTTACCACAGCTTTCTTTAAGATACCGTCCTACAGAACTCATACTTGCGGCTCCATCAGTCATAAATATTAAGAGTTGATTTCTTGAAAGTTCAAATTGTTCCAAAGTGTCTAGCACCACCTTGGATATTACTTCAGCAGTACAGTATTCTAATCTTTTACTAGCTAGTAAGATTGAAAATGATGGTTTATCTGGTTCCATTGTACGTACCATAACATTAACAACAGAATTTTTTTTACAATCCGTTGTTTCCCCCACACATAACCACAGTTTTTTATTTTTCAGTTCGGCTTTGATTTTATTTTCAACCTGTTTTCGCACCGATGGTAAATTCCTTCGTAACGTTGTCGTGCTCGGTAATGTTTGATTCGCGTATTTATTCCAAAATGAAATAAATGAATCATTACTTAACAAGGTAAACGGCAGTGTACACACAATCATAGTTATACATAGTTCATGTATAAACTGTTGTCGATTAATTTTGTTATTATTGTGCTTCGAACTGCTTACGTGTTCTTTACAATGTGTTTTTGACCAACAGATTACATATGTATTACACACTAAACACTTAATTTTTGAGCTATCGTATATTAAGTCCGGGAAATCCTTAATAAACTTATGCACTTCGTCTGACAACGGTCGTTTTCTCGATTTATGTGTCGACGTCATTTTATTACGTGTGCACCTTAAGCTAGTATCAAACACATACTGAATGCTTTTTATTAGTTCTGATGCAATACAATCATCCTCACATCGGCGCACATGGCGCGCACGAAAATTGGTCTGCTCTCCCCACCGTGCGCTGTCACACTTTTACGCATTTCTATTAGGTTACATTTTTCTTCTCATATTTCGATATTCATCATACTTTTTCATTTCTATTGTTAATTTTATTGACATATCATGTATATGGGTTTAACCTTCACAGTACTACTAAGGTTAATCGCGCTAACAATAGATAGATTGTGGGAGCACAAAGCACAAAATACAACATTAAATAAATGCAGTGGCGGCTCGGGGTGGTTCACATAGGGAGTGCATAATTTCAAAATTAAAAAGTGTAATACAAAAACGCTTACCCAATCCTTATAAATTTCACCGACGTACTGTTCCAGACAGGTACTGTTCATTGTTGAGTTTGTTTGAAGGAATAGTAAATATTACACTACACAGTTTAATTACATCTGACGATAAACAAAGTCCATTTTACGTGTCTTTGACTTGCAGAACCGTTCTATCACTTTTTCATTATAGTTTTGGAAATCATTTATACATTCTTTTTCACAAGATAACATACTGTAATGACTCATCCAATGACGCGAGGCGCGTCATCCCTCTGGATGTTTTCTCGAGGCCTACGTGAACGCTCTAGAAAAGTATTCACCAGTTATAAAAGCCGCGTCGAAGAAGGGATGGACATTCATTCGATACCCGAATCTCGCGAAGTAAACATAAATATAGTTAATTTAAAAAAAGGTATGTAACCCCTTACCACAATTATTAGTCGTATCCTAAATACGTATTTCGACAACTAAGTTGTCATCATCAGTAGGTAAAAACTACTAATTAAAAGTCGCACATGGGGCACAGTTAAACAAAAGAAACGCTTCCGCACAACTATTATACACTGCAACCCTGTATAGACTGTATAGACAGTCTATACAGGGTTGCAGTGTATAATAGTTGTGCGGAAGCGTTTCTTTTGTTTAACTGTGCCCCATGTGCGACTTTTAATTAGTAGTTTTTACCTACTGATGATGACAACTTAGTTGTCGAAATACGTATTTAGGATACGACTAATAATTGTGGTAAGGGGTTACATACCTTTTTTTAAATTTTTATTTAACCACAGTCTCCATTGAAAGAATAAATATAGTTACATAAATATAAAATACATAAATGTACTTATTGTTGTTAATAGTTAGTTTTATATTGTTATATGTTTTAATATTAATATAGTGTGTGTGTCTAAAGTTATTGTTAGTTTTATTTAAGAACCCGAAAAGACAAACTTTACAGTGGTATTCAGGTGTGGACTAATTAATAAATAATAAACTGAGTAGACAATTAAGTGTTAATTAAGTATTCGATTAAATAAATATACAGTGCGGAAAGACATTATTTTAAATATCGTGATGGCCAACAGAATGAAACTGACAGAATTAAAAGTGTCCGAGTTAAAACGAGAATTAGAAGAGAAGATGAGGATATAACTGGCAAAAAGTCGATCCTCCAGCAACGGCTTCGCAATGTGTTGATCCAAGAAGGCAAGGATCCAGAGAATTATGTCTTTCAAGTTCCAGGAGGAGATGCTGACATGAATTCGCTGTTTATGAAAATAGAACAAATGGAGCAGAAGAATCTGGATAGTGCGAAAAATATGGAACAACGATTAATAGAGAATGCGCAAATTCAAATGCAACAAATGCAGCAGAACCTGGAAACTTCTGGAAACTTAGCAAAAACTCTAGAACAAATGGAACAGAAGAATCTGGATAGTGCGAAAAATATGGAACAACGATTAATAGAGAATGCGCAAATTCAAATGCAACAAATGGAGCAGAAGAACCTGGAAACTTCTGGAAACTTAGCGAAAACTCTAGAACAAATGGAGCAGAAGAATCTGGACAGTGTGAAAAGTTTGGAACAGCGTTTAATAGATTCACAAGCACAGATGGAGGAAAGAAACCTAGAAACTTCTAGAATTCTCGAGAAAAATCTAGAAAAGAAATTACTGGAAAATTCTAGAACTTTCGAGAAAAATCAGGAACAAATGGAGCAAACTTTGGAAATGATGGAAAAGAAGAATTCTGAAAATTCGAGAGCTTTGGAGAAAGTTCTAGAACAACGACTAGCGGAAAACTCAGAAGCGTTAAAGGAAGAGGTTTTCATAGCTGTAGAAGACAAAATTGGAGAACATTCTAGACTTTTAGAGGCAATAATGACTCAGATGAAGTTACCCGTTACCACGAGTCATTATAATCCCAAGGAGGTCAACGAAGAATTTATACCACGGCCCATCGAAATAAAAGAAGAACTTGTGGCTATTTCAAAGACCAGAATCAAGCCACCAAACTTTGATGGAAAGACGTCATTGGGAACTTACCTGACGCAATTCGAAGCGGCCGCAGAAGCAAACGCATGGTCTTCTGCCGAGAAGGCGACTTCTTTAGTCACAGCATTGAGGGGTGATGCTAGTGATATTTTGCAGACATTGCCTCCTGAGGAACGTAAAGATTATTCTCAACTCATTAAACGCTTGGAGATGAGATATGGCCATGCGCATTTGGAGCAAGTATACCATACCCAACTGAAGAATCGATCACAGAAGAAAGGCGAGAATCTTCAGGAATTTGAGGCAGATATTGCTCGTCTAGTTCGACTTGCATATCCGATGGCGCCAGATAATTTCATGGAACACCTAGCTGTCCAGACGTTCATAGATGGTCTCCGGGATATTGATACGCAGCAAGCATTAAGGTTGGCAAGACCGAAAACCTTGATCGATGCTTTGGAGCACGCGCTTGAATTTGAGACTGCAAAACAAGCCTCTCGGAACCATGCTCGTGTCTGCACTGTTGGCAAGCAGGAAAATGAGGAGTTCATGGAGCAGGTGGTTAGCAGAGTTCTAAACCAGATCAAATCAAATAAAAAAGTACTGCGATGCTGGAATTGTGGAGAGATTGGTCACGTTCGAAGTAAATGTGGTAAGGTGACCAAGAAAGCATCGTCTGAGCAGCGGGAAAACTAAAGCGGGTCGATGAGCGGGGGCAATCATCGATCCAGCATCAGGAAGCCCTACGGACGCCTGGCCAAGTCGCATCCTTGCAACATCAAACCAACGGCCTGTATGTGGACGCTGTTATGGAAAGAAAGACATATGCTTGCTTGCTAGATACTGGATCGACGAAAACCATCGTGCGACCCGATTTAATTCCCAGAAATAAAAAGTTATTTTCTAGCAAATGGAGACTTAGGATAACAACAGGAGAAGCAGCTTCTGTGGCAGGTGAAGTAGATGTCAACTTTATCATAAGACCAACATCAATCCGACATCGTGTTCTCATAGCCGACATAGAAGAACAAATAATCTTGGGATTAGACATCATGAACACCCACGGCTTCCAGTTAAACATGAAAGAAGGCACTTTAAAAATAAATAATGACGAATTGTTTCTTCATGGGAAAAATTGTGGGAGTGTACAAGTAATTACAGCAGAGAATGTTGTTCTGGATGCAAGAAGTGAGACATTTTTGACGGCGTGTATGGAAGGTGATTATTTGGACGGAAATGTTACAATGTTGGAGCCGAAGGCTGATGATGACGAGGTGGGCCGAGGAATAGTAGTTGCCAAAATGCTGGTTAAGACTCAGAAGACTGTACCGATAAGGGTAATGAATGTGAACCATTACCCTGTTTCATTGAAGAAGGGTACTATTCTGGGGTGGTGTTCGCCAGTGTCGGCCGTCGTTCATCGCATAGAGGCGAAGAAGAATGGATTCGTGCAGGTTCCTGAGAAATTGTCCAAGATAATCGACTCCGCCTGTCAAGGATTGAGCAAGAAGGAACAAAGTCAAGTTAAGGACCTAATCAAACATTATGAAGACGTCTTTGAAACTGAGACTGGTATGAAAGGTAAAACCAATATTGTAATGCACAAAATAAATACCGGCGATGCAAGTCCAATTCGACAAGGACCAAGAAGGTTACCACTGGCAAAACGTGAGGAAGCCGAGCATATTATACAAGATATGGAAGGCCAAGGAGTAATTGAACCATCGAATAGCCCATGGGCTTCACCAGTGGTCCTTGTCAGGAAGAAGGATGGATCTACCAGATTCTGTGTGGACTATCGTCGTTTAAATAGTGTGACCAAAAAGGACAGCTATCCTCTCCCAAGAATAGACGATACGCTTAGACACCTTGGCAGGAGCAAAATGGTTCTCCACTCTCGACTTAAAGAGCGGGTATTGGCAAGTGGGAATGGATCCCAATGACAAAGAGAAGACTGCCTTCAGTTTAGGTACAGGACTCTGGCAATTTACAGTCATGCCATTTGGACTGTGTAACGCCCCAGCTACTTTTGAGCGACTCATGGACACTGTACTGAGGGGACTGTCCTGGAACACCTGCCTGGTATATCTCGATGATGTGATTGTGGTAGGGAAGACCTTTGAAGATCACATGAAAAATTTGGAAGTAGTATTCCAGAGGTTGCGAGATGCCAACCTAAGATTAAGTCCAAAGAAGTGTCACCTTTTCCGCAAGGAGGTAAATTACCTTGGACATGTGGTTTCCAGAAAAGGAGTTGCTGTGGATCCCGAAAAAGTAAAAGCTGTGGAAAAATGGCCGGTATCCAAAGACAAACATCAGCTAAGAAGCTTTTTGGGATTATGCACATATTATCGACGCTACGTTCCTGGATTCTCCAACATTGCAAAACCACTTACTCGCCTAACATAAAATCGAGCATTCATTTGGAACAACGAATGCCAAGCGTCCTTTGAGTTGTTAAAAGGTACGTTGATCAGTGCACCCGTGTAACTATCCACTGCCATCTGGGAGGTTTGTTTTGGATACGGATGCCAGTAACGTCGGGATTGGTGGCGTGCTCTCTCAAATCCAAGATGGACAAGAAAAGGTCATTGGATACTTCAGCAAGACCCTGTCCAAACAGGAGAGGAACTACTGCGTAACCAGGAGAGAACTATTGGCAGTAGTTAAGACCATTGAGCACTTTTACAAGTACCTGTATGGACAGAAGTTCCTGATCTGCACTGATCACGCCGCCTTAAAGTGGCTCTTGCAATTTAAGAATCCAGAGGGTCAAGTAGCTAGATGGATTGAGAGGCTACAGGAGTATGACTTCGACATTGAACACAGAGCAGGCCTCAAACATCAAAATGCAGATGCCCTTTCCAGAAGGCCCTGTCCAGAAGACAGCAACCGAATCGAAGACAAATCGGCCAACGCTCTTCGAACCACCGTGGTTGATGACCAATGGCAACCTGACAATTTGCGCGCAGATCAAGAAGCTGATCCGGATCTTGCAGTCCTCAGAGCTTGGAAGAAAAATGGGCAAAGACCAACCTGGCAAGAAATTGCTCCCCATTCACGAGAATTGAAGTCATACTGGGCACAATGGGATTCCTTAACCATGGATGACGATCTCCTGAGACGTGAGGTCGAAAATCAAGATGGAAGTGAGCGCAAGATGCAAATGGTGGTTCCCAAGAAAAGAATACCAGAGGTATTGCGAGAACTCCATAATGGTGCTTCTGGGGGACATTTTGGAGTCCATAAAACACTGGAGAAGGTGCGCCAGAGATTTTACTGGGTGAATTGTTCACGAGATATGAAAGAATGGTGCCAAAAGTGTGCAAATTGCGCCGGAAGCAATGGTCCGCAGAGGCGTCGACGTGCACCCATGCGGCAATACAATGTAGGAAGCCCATTTGAAAGGATCGCCATAGACGCCGCCGGTCCTTTTCCAGAAAGCGACAAAGGAAATAAATACATAATAGTGGTCATGGATTACTTTACCAAATGGGTTGAAGCATATGCTGTACCAAATCAAGAAGCTGGAACTGTAGCAGACGTGATTGTGAAGGAGTTAGTCAGCCGTTTTGGTGTACCCTTGGAACTTCATTCCGATCAAGGGCGGAATTTTGAGTCCAGTCTATTCGAAAAGATGTGGACTTTTGGGCATACGGAAGACGAGAACAACTCCCTTGCATCCACAATCAGATGGGATGGTAGAGCGAATGAACAAGACCATGATCAGACACTTATCCAAAGTGGTCTCCGAACACCAGAGAGATTTGGACGAACATTTACCATTATTTCTAATGGCGTATCGGACCTCCGTTCAAGAGACAACTGGCCAATCACCAGCAAACGTGCTATTGGGGAGGGAACTCCGATTGCCCTGTGATTTAAAGTTTGGGAGCAAGCCTGGTGAAGATCTTGCCGGAGAAGATTATGTCAGCACGCTCAGACGACGACTAGATAATATACATGAACAAGTCAGTCAATATGAAAGATGCTAGTGACAGAATGAAGGAGAGCTATGACATCAACGCCGAGAAGAGTGGTTACCATGAAGGCGATCGGGTTTGGCTATATAATCCACAACGCCGACGGGGCCTATCCCCAAAACTTCAAAAGAATTGGGAGGGGCCATACGAGGTGTTGAAGCGGATCAACGATGTAATAACCGCATCAGGCGAACACCTCACACTAAGCCAAGAGTCGTACATTTTAATCGATTAGCCCCATACTCTGGAGACAATGACGAAACCGTTGACTTGCGCCGGTTGGATAGCCAATACCATGAACTAACCTTCGAAGACTTTATGCAAGAGTATTCTGGTTCGAGAAAAGCTCGATTTGGGGTAACCATCGAGAAACAGCAGGATTTGTTCACGGTGCCGCCAGACTACGCGCTTGCTCATTGCGTAGCCCAAGATCTACGAATGGCCAAAGGAATTGCCTGGGAATTTAAAGAGAGATTTGGCCGAATCGAAAAGCTAAGGCAGCAGGGACCAGCAATTGGGAAGAGTCTCCAAATAATAAATGAAGGACAGCCCATATTTTATTTGGTCACGAAAGAACTGTCGAGCCTGAAGCCAACCTATCGTGCCTTATGGGAGGTCCTGGCCCACTTACGCGAACAAATTTTACAACAAGACATTCTGAAATTGGCAGTTCCAAAATTGGGTTGTGGATTGGACCGCCTGGACTGGAGAATTGTAAGGAGCATGTTGGAAGTAATCTTCCGACACACTGGTATGGAAATTCTGGTATGCAGTTACCAGCTTGAATATTCCTGTCCATCCAGGCAAGATAAGACCGTGGACTGTTATTTCGATATGACGTCGCAATGTAACAAAGGCCCTACCTGTCGATTTCGTCATCGTTTGAGGAGACCAAAGTATGACATGTTTCATTTTTAAGAAGGGGGCAATGTAATGACTAGAAAAGTATTCACCAGTTATAAAAGCCGCGTCGAAGAAGGGATGGACATTCATTCGATACCCGAATCTCGCGAAGTAAACATAAATATAGTTACATAAATATAAAATACATAAATGTACTTATTGTTGTTAATAGTTAGTTTTATATTGTTATACGTTTTAATATTAATATAGTGTGTGTGTCTACAGTTATTGTTAGTTTTATTTAAGAACCCGAAAAGACAAACTTTACAATAGTAAGGGCATTTAATCTCTCTTCTTTCATTGTATTTCTCAGGAAAGTTTTATTCTCTTCAGCCGTGAAAACTGGCGTTCCGCTTCGGACGTTATTGAGATTGTAATGACAATTTTTAAAAGCTTAACAATTTCATTAAAGGTGTCGCTTAATCCATCCAGCAGAAGACCTAGCAGACCTACAGCACCGACTTCTATATTTTGGCTAAATTCTTCTCTAGAATATAGAACGCTTAATTCAGTTCGTAGTCTGCTTTCATTGAGGCATGGATAAAATTTTACTGCTTCTTTAAGGCAATCTTCCGGAATTTTTTTTTAAAAGAGGAGAACTGTTTAAAAGAATTTAAGTTTGCTAATATTAAGTGCCCTGTATACCGAAATCTAGTTTTTATTTCTAGCAAAATAATATCGCACACTTCAATAGTTTCCCTCCTTCTTTGGCTACCATCAGTTACTCTTCGCCGCTTTGATGGTCGAGGAGTCAGTTCTGGGTCATTTTTTTAACCAACTGATTATCTGTGTCAGCGATTTCGGTTCGAATTTTTCCAATAGCGCGTTCAAAATTATCTAAATTATTCTTGATTTTTAAAGCATCTGTATTGACATTTTGTAATTGATTAAACAATATGTCCACATGTGGCATAATTTTATGAAAGAAAGTTAACCAATAGATAAAATTTTCCTCTTCTAAAATTCGCAAATTGGCACCAGCTTGATGAATGGTAGTTTGTAAACTAGCTTCTCCCTCGATTTGTTCTAGAGCTTCAATTATTCTTCTCGGTGCTCATATATTGTATTCACTGTCCTAGAATTGAAGTTACATCTTATTTTTGAAGAACGAGGTAAGCTTTTTCTCTGAAGGAATTCTTCCAATCTTGCAGCTCGTTGTGGTGAAGTGGAGAAAAATGTACATAATCCCGTCAGATTGGCAAAAAAATTCTGCAATTACTACTGCTCGATGTAGCATGTGATTAGCGTAAGTGTAGGGTTTTGTATGTTGGCGTGCTCATGCGTGTGTTTAGTGACCGGTCAGTAAACACACGCATGAGCGCGCCCACATACAAAACCCTACACTTACACGCTCACACAAACACAAAACCACACACCCAGAGAGAGACGCAAGCTGCCAGCAGCAACCAACACACAAGTTCATACCCAGAAAGAGACACAAGCTGCTAGCAGCGAACAACACATATGTTCACACCTTGCTATCTGTTTTTGGAATACTAAGGTATGATTTATTATTATTCAATTGGAATGTATCTTTGAATAATTTAAACCATAGCAACTCAATTATTTGACATTTGTATTCTGTCAATTATATTTTATATCCTTGATAAAGACATCATTGCCGAAACATGTAGGGTTGTTTTGAATATATATACTTTGAAGTAAACCAGACCTTTAATCGCCGACTGATTGAATTTACCATATCATACCAAAGTCACGAAAATATTATATATATATATATAGACTGGGAGAACTCACTTTAAATGCAACGTGCATTATTCGCAAAACTGTATTAATTACCCAATAACAGAAAATTTATTGAAACAGCATAGTAATAAAGTGATGTATATGTTTAAAAAGAAATAAATAAAATTGGTATTAAATTACCAGACTTTTCTAAGTGGCGAGATTTTTTAAGTAAGTTCGAGACATTTTACTAAGGTTAGCGAGGAAATTTATAACATCGAGGTGGCAACACTGTCGCTTTACCACATGGTACGCGTATCCCAACTGAGAAACTAATCTATTACGTGTTCTGTATAATTAAACATTGATCAGTAGCAGGGAAATTGCACCACACGCCAGAGACGGACGCTTAAAAAATGACACATAAAATAATTAGTAGGAAGTAAATTGTACAACGTGCTCAAACACTTACCGTTTTAAGATTTTTCCGTGTTTCCGAAGTCACAAACGGGATAGCATCTGTTAAATATTTCAATCATCAGATATGTTTCCACAGTTGTTTCAGTCAAGCTAGTACGACGCGCGGAATAAATGTTTTTTAATGACGAAAACGACTGTTCTACATCTAGTGATGTTATATTCGCATATTTAAAATAATCTCTGAAGCTAATTAACGGACCTGTGGATACACCTTCGCAAATTTGTATTAATGTGGTAAAATCCGAATCTTTATTTAAAACACTCTCGAAATTTGTTATAACACGATCATTTTTTGCGTCATTTCCAGCACGTAGCAGTGCGTGAACCTCGTCCACTGCTTGCAGTGACTCCATTAACGATGCCGAAGGATTTTGTAATTTATCTATAACCTCAACCAGTCCCAAGTAATTGTTCTGAATAGTTTGTAAATCTGTTTTAATTTGACTATTTTGAAATTTTGTCTGGCTTTTCTTTATAGCTGCTGCATCTTCTTCCGGATCGAATTTGAATTTTAAAACCACGTTTTTTATATCTTCAAAATGTTTATGATAGTAAAACGCTGCCTGTAACCATTTTCCCCAACGTGTATGGATCAACTGTGGTGGTACGGGGATATGGGGACACAGTTTGTGAAATTCTCGAATACGTTCGGGGGACTTGCGAAAGACTAGCTTTGTACTTGCAATTAATGCATCTACCTCTGGATAACGTCTACGAATAGTATCTGTCACAAGATGTAGAGCTTGGATTTTACATGTAACATGTAAGAAGTTACCACAGCTTTCTTTAAGATACCGGCCTACAGAACTCATACTTGCAGCGCCATCAGTCATAAACATTAAGAGTTGATTTCTTGAAAGTTCAAATTTTTCCAAAGTGTCTAGCACCACCTTTGATATTACTTTGGCAGTACAGTTTTCTAATCTTTTACTAGCTAGTAAGATTGAAAATGATGGTTGATCTGGTTCCATTGTACGTACCATAACATTAACAACAGAATTTTTTTTACAATCCGTTGTTTCGCCCACACATAACCACAGTTTTTGATCTTTCAATTTAGATTTAATTCTTTTTTGAATATGTTCACAAACAGACGGCAGTAAATTTCGCAACGTTCTCCGACTTGGTAATTTACAGTCCGCGTATTTATCCCAAAAGCAGAAAAATGTTTCGTTGTCCAGTAAAGTAAATGGTAGATTGCATGCAATAAGAGTAACACATAAATCAAATAGAAATATCTCATTCGATCGTCCAGCACTTTTTCTATAAGAATGTTGCGCACTATTGACGTGACGTTGACAATCCCTTTTGGACCAACACATTAGAGGCAAATTACAAACTACACATTGAATTTTTGCGCCATCATAAATTAAATCCGGCATATCTGCAATAAAGTTTTTAACTGTGTCTAACATCGGTCGTCGTCGCGAAGTACGTAACTGAGACATTTTTAGAGCAAATGTACAACAATAAAGTATAGTTACGGCACGAATTAATACAGAGCACGCTCGATATACATCAATTCTAGTAACCGGTTGAAACTGTACTGAAGACTGTAGCGGTTGCGGCCCCTTACTAACTCGAGCGCGGGCCACTGGCGCCTGGCGCCGTTTCCCTGCATTATGAAATACCTCATGTGATGTAGGTTATGCGTAGGTATATACATCATGTTTCGAAGTACATTGGTTCTTTATAGTAAATTTATTCTATCATAGAAAATGAATTGCTTTAAAGAAATACTGATAATGTTTTATTTACTGTTAAATACGAAAACTGTTTGCAAGTCAGTGTTGCCAGCCAGCGTTAACGTTATATCGGTAGATTTGTGGACAAATTTCGGTAGATTCCGGAAAAAATCGGTAGATTTAAAGTTTTTATAATATTATTACCTTTGCATGGTGCTGACTATTGCCAATGAGTAACATAGATATACAGCGTTAGTAAAAAGTCCCGGAACGGTCGAATAACTTTGTTATTTGAAAATTATGATTTCTGAAATTTGGTATGGGGGTATAGTTAATATAAATGCATTTTATGCAATACACCTAATATTTTTTTCACTTCCGGTTTAATCGGCAATACGTCCAACTTTTTTTTTTAAATGGAACGGCCAGTTTTTTTTAACACTATTGAATGCAAAATAAAAAACAACGTTCAGGAAGTTTTAAAATGTTTATTTTTATTCACAAGAAAACAGTTAAAAAATTAAAAAAGCGTCCTAATACAGAAAAATCAAGGTACCTGTCTATTCAGGTTGCGATTACAATAATTGTTCAAAATGCTCTCCATTTACAATTTGACAAAAATGTAAACTGTCAGTAAAATTTCTTATTGAATTTTGTATTTGTTCTGGAGTGATGCGATTGGCTTCTTGAACTATTCTCTCTTCCAATTGTTCAAGATTATGGGGACGATTTTTGTACACTTGACATTTCAAGTGACCCCAAAAGAAAAAATCTAATGGCGAGAGATCTGGCGAACGTGCTGGCCATTCGAATGCTCCTCTACGTCCGATCCAACGTCCCGGAAAAATGTCATTCAAATAATCGCGGACATTATGGGCAAAATGGGGGGGAGTTCCATCTAGTTGAAACCAAAAATGTGCATTAGGGTGATCACCTATGTTTGCATTTGGGAAGAGGGCCGAAAGTGCTGGAACAATCTCATTTCGCAATAAATTTAAGTAGACGTTGCCAGTTAAATTTCCTCTTATAAAAAATGGTCCTATGATGTTGTTTCCAACAAGACCAGCCCAGACATTCACCTTTTGAGGACGCTGTGTATGGACTTCTTCAATCCAATGCGGATTTTCAATTGACCAGTAGCGACAATTATGTCTGTTCACAGTGCCTTTGAGACAAAACGTTGCCTCATCTGAAAAAATGATGTGATCTAAAACATTAGGCTGCTGCTCGATTAATTCCGTCATTGTTTCGCAAAATTGTAGTCTACGATCTGGATCATCTTCAGTTAACTCATGGACGGGATACATTTTATAGGCTTTCATTTTTGCTGATTTAAGAATTTTATGAGCAGATTTTTGAGAGATCTCATGAATTTGACCTAATTCTGTTGTGGACACGTGATGATTTTCTTCCACTGTAAGTAACACATTCAAACTAGTTTCTTCATCTGTTGCTGTTAATGGACGTCCCCTTCTAGGTAAATCCTTCACCTGACGAAATTCTTCAAACTTTTGAATTGTTCGGCATACCGTACTTTTACTAATGTGACGATCCGGATAAACAGTATTAAACAAAATACGAACCTCTTCAAAAGAACGTTGACGATCACCGTACCCACGCATCATTAATATCTCAATTCGTTCTGATTCAGTAAGTTTTACTGCCATTTTCAAATGTGTTAATGTCTGAAATAAGTAAATTTATAGCGATGCAAAAGTTAAAACGCTTTTAAAATTGTCAAATGTGACAGCAAAAAGAATGAAAACACTAAACAACAACTATTTTCAAAGGTACCTTGATTTTTCTGTATTAGGACACTTTTTTAATTTGTTAACTGTTTTCTTGTGAATAAAAATAAACATCTTAATACTTCCTGAACGTAGTTTTTTATTTTGCATTCAAAAGTGTTAAAAAAATTGGGCCGTTCCATTTAAAAAAAAAAAGTTGGACGTATTGCCGATTAAACCGGAAGTGAAAAAAATATTAAGTGTATTGCATAAAATGCATTTATATTAACTATACCCCCATACCAAATTTCAGAAATCATAAATTTCAAATAACAAAGTTATTCGACCGTTCCGGGACTTTTTACTAACGCTGTATATAAGTTTCTACATACATATTATATTTGTTAATTCTTACTATACCTTTACTAAAAAAAACAATCTGCGATAAAAATTCAGATTTTATTTCCAGTTTCCTTTTCTTACTTAGATACATAGAGGTGACAAGAAAACAAAATTACAAAGGATAAAATCAATATTATTTTATTCAATGTAAACAAATACAAATAACTGACTGGCGTGTATTTTAAAATATAAATAAACATAATTTATCTTACTCAGTGGGATATAAATTATGCAACTTTTCTTCAATTGAAAAATCGTAATAACTTTTATTATCAATAAATTGCTTGAGTATACAATAGATATTATTGCAGTCGCTAATTTGTTCTGCTGTTTAATGTTCATTATCTTAATATTTGAAAGAACTCTCCACATTTGCGGATGATTGTGGAAAGCAAAGTAAATTTTGAACAAAATCTATTAATATACGAAACATCTGAGTAAACATCGAATACGACTGAATAATATCAGTATTTCGCAAAAGATGCTATTCTGTAACAAAATTTTGTATATCATTAAGATCTTTAAGTAAATTTGGAAACCTATTGGCTACATCAGTAATGGTGTGAATAGTGCCACTGTTAACTATGTGCGGATCCAAAAATTTAATTTCTGTAAAATATTGTTTTTAGTTGCAGGGGGTATTGCATACCGGAAAATTTTTATTTTGATATAAAGGGTGCGGCAAAAATAACTAAGCGATTTTAAATCGTAACAATCCCCGAACGCTGCACAAAACGTCAGTCGTATTGTGACAGTTATACTTGTAAGACTTAAGGTATTCATTATGCAGCGTTACACAAACCAAGAGCGAATAGAACTAGTTCAGTGGTATTTCGAAAGTAATTCAAGTGTTGTGTGTGTGCAAAGAAAATTTAGAACAAAATATCGTAATCGTCCTGCTCCAAATTCAAACACCATTCGCAATATTATATCAAAATTTTCTGGTTCAGTGGGGGATGCGTACCATATTGGTCGACCGCGCACATGTAGATTAGAAGAAAATATTGCTCGTGTACGGGACGATGTGCGTCAAAGGCCACAAACATCCTCACGGCGCCGTGCTCAGCAATTCCATATTAGTGACCGTTCTATTCGTCGAATTTTGAAAGATGACCTTCATTTATATCCATATAAAATTCAAATAACCCAGTCGCTACTCAATACAGATCATGAAAAGCGCCTAGCATGGAGCAACATGCTTATAAACTTATATAATGAAATTAATGATTTCCACACAAAAATTATCATGTGCGATGAGTCACATTTTCACTTGTGCGGATACGTAAACAAACAAAACAGCCGGTTTTTAGGTACAGAAAATCCTCGAATACTCCATCAAAAACCATTACACTCCCTTAAGGTCACCGTATGGTGCGGTGTTTACAGCGCTGGGATTTTAGGACCGTATTTTTTTGAAAATAATGCAGGTAATGCCGTTACTGTTAATGCCGATCGATACCGCGAGATAACACGTAATTTTCTTGGACCGCAGTTGGAAGAACTAAATCTGAGAAACATGTGGTTTCAACAGGAGGCGCCACATCGCATACAAGTCGAGAAACCATCAACCTTTTACAAACGATGTTTCCGGACCGCCTTGTTTCACGTGCTGGCAATATCCACTGGCCACCAAGGTCGCCTGACTTGACTGCCCCAGATTGTTTCCTCTGGGGCTATCTAAAGGACAATGTTTACAAAGGCAAGCCGGAAACGCTGGAAGATTTGAAATGGGAAATTCGTCAAAAAATTGCAGACATAACACCTGAGCTATTGGATACAGTTATGATAAATGTGATTAAAAGAGCTGAATATTGTCGAGATAATCACGGAACTCATTTAAAGAACATAATTTTCAAATAGTCAGTAATAATTTACCTAAAACCTCTACTAAAAGTAGGAATTAACAATTTATAAAATATTGTATTATTTGTCATAAATATACAGGTTCGGTCTACAATCATCTTGCATGCGGCTTCCCATACATAAGGCGTGAGAAGTTGCCAAACCGTAGCTATCTAACAAATATACATACGAGAGCCGGCAAGTAGACCTTTAGAGAAATAAAAATGTTCTAGATTAGTGGTTTGCCGAAGCAGATGTGATAGACAACGTACTTTAATTTTACCAGTACTTTTGTTGGAGAATTGACAAATGAATATGAATGTATTCCGTAATAGTGATATACTATACAGCTATGCACATGTACAATATTGTTAACAACGAGCGCAAAAAACATAATTTGAGAATCTTTTAGGTAAATAGTCATTAAATACAAGCTGTAAAAAATAGTAAATGTATAACACTACCAAAGAGAAATCCAGGGGCCTTAGGTCGGGGGATCGTGGCGGCCAAACAATTGTACCAACGGAACTTATTAGACGTTCATGAAATGTTTTCCTTAAAAATGCTTGAACCAGACGAGCAGTATGGGCAGGACAGTTATCCTGCTGGAGCCAGATATCGTCAAAATTAATCTCAAGGGCACGAAGAGCTGGTATAATTTCATTTTGCAGCATTTGCAAATATTTAGCTGCTGTTAAGGTGCCGTCAATAATAAAAGGACCAATGATGTGATCCCCAAAATGCCGGTCCACACATTCAATTTTTGGGGATACTGGGTACGCAGAGGTAGATAGATATGACAATTTGCTTTAGACCAATATCTTGTAGCCATTGGATTATGACGCCCATGTAAATAAAAGGATGATTCGTCCGTAAACAAAATATTTGCAATAAAATTGTTATTGGCAATGACCTTCTCCATAACCTGTTCGCAAAATGCAGCGCGTTTTGATTCATCGTGAGGACGTTTTTGACGTTTTTGAATTTTAAAGCTACAGTATCCTTGCCTATTCAAGATTTTTCTTACAGTTCCCGCTGGTATATTGACTTGTTCGGCAATTTGGAGCGATGAGCATGGTTCATTATGTTCAACCGCGCTACATACTAAAACTTCCCGTTCTTCTCTTCCTTCATTCAATACGCGCTTTCTAGGTACCTTATTTATACATTTTCGACAATTTTGCACACACCCAGTAGCTTCAAACTTATGAACAATACTCATTATTGTTGGTATTGTAGGCACAGGTCTATTTTGGAAAGAAAAAATAAATCGCCCTACTACCTCTTGAGCAGTACTGCCAGAGTAGTACCACTTAATAATTTGTATCCTTTCCTCGTTTGTATAAACCAACATATTGAATAGAAACTATAAAAACAGGCCAAAATCAAATAATACAAAATATAACTGCCAATTAGAAACAAATTAAATTCAACAATAAAATTAATAAATGTGAAGTAGGTAACTCTTATAATATTAACTTCAGATACTTATTAAGAATATCACGAACGTGAATAATAATATAAAAATTAAGAAAACAACCACCAACATGCACAATATTGGTCTCTTATGATCGAAATGATCGTATCGACCTGTCTTTAAGGGTTCCCACTACTTTTCTCGAACAGTACTTGCGCACTTGTGTATTTAACTTGGCAACTACGTTCGTTTATATACATGGACTTGTAGCTCGCATTTAAGGTAAAAACGGGCCAAAAGTGTATAGGAATTAAATCGCTTAGTTATTTTTGCCGCACCCTTTACATTTCATTTTCAATTCAGCTGCTTCACTAATATATAGTTCTATCAAAGAATTATGGATACATCCAAATAAGAAATAGTATCTACTTGTACAACAAGGATAGCATAAGCGAATGCATGTGTGAGCTGGTAACGACGACATATGATTCACAGAATTTATTTGAGCAAAACAAAGACGAAATTGATATTGCATACGCGTATTATTTTACGCATTTCGGTTTAGCTTTTTGACACCGTTTGTCTGACGCTTTGACGTTTGTATTTGATCATTTGTGCCATAAACTATAATACAATGTCTGGACGTGGTAGAACATTATGTTCACAATTACAAGAACTAGTTTTAAATTTATTGCAATATTTCCAGCAAGAGAAAGATAATGGTGGTCCTCTAAATCCATTACATCTGTACAAGAACTAAAGAATGAATGATTTGACATCTTACAAATACCAATGAATCTTTTTTAGCGAGTAGCAGATGCATTGAAAGTAGGAATAGCTACACTAAAACATATTAAAGCCCGGTTAATGAATAGTGCTATATACTCCAGGTCCTGGAGTATATAGCAGGCCTTTTCTTCCTGGAGTCCAGGAAGAAAAGGCCTCGTAAAAAAACAAAAACAAGATTTGACAAAATGCTATACATAATCACTAGAGATCGGACACATAGGGTTGATATGACGTCGACATTAGATATAAATAGTTTACAACATTTGTAAGTACATCACGCAGTTATTGAATGCACTATCGATCTGGCTAGCGCGCATACATGTTTTCATCAAGAATTGCGACGTTTTTTGTTGGATATTTACAGTAAAATTCCTTTTTTCATAGGCGTAGATAGCGTGAGGGGTTTTTAAAAATTATTTTATTTATTAGCTTTTTTAAAAAGGTATATAACCCCTTACCACAATTATTAGTCGTATCCTAAATACGTATTTCGACAACTAAGTTGTCATCATCAGTAGGTAAAAACTACTAATTAAAAGTCACACATGGGGCACAGTAAAGTAACATAAACGCTTCCGCACAACTACTATACACTGCAACCCTGTAAAGACTGAGTGAGTCTTTACAGGGTTGCAGTGTATAGTAGTTGTGCGGAAGCGTTTATGTTACTTTACTGTGCCCCATGTGTGACTTTTAATTAGTAGTTTTTACCTACTGATGATGACAACTTAGTTGTCGAAATACGTATTTAGGATACGACTAATAATTGTGGTAAGGGGTTATATACCTTTTTAAATTATTATTTAACCACAGTCTCCATTGAAAGTATTAGCTTTTATTTCGTAAAATAAGTAAAGTACAGTGAGTTAGTTTCTTTTTTTCATTGTTTTAACTGTTAATTATATAGTGAATTTAGTTAAGTTCCAATAACTTACATATGCATACATTTTTAGTTTTCATTTATTTAGATCTAGAGCATTGTTTAAGTTAGTTTTTCAGATATGATATGGAAGAACGTGGAGAATAGCATTGTAAAACATTGGCGAGTTGGATTGACGGTCATACTGATTGTATGTCCATTGTCAGTGATCCCGAAATTTATTGCAAAATCTGTAAAATATCGTTAAAAAATTCCATGAAATCGCACGTACAACGTCACTTATCATAACACAGAAATTGAAACCGCTGGAATCTGACAATTTTAACGAAGAACTCTGTGAAACTTTTATGGCGACTAAAATTCCATTAAAGTTAACAATTCCACTTTAAAAATATTTCTCCAAAAATATACTGCCCGAAATGTTCCTGATGAATCCACCTTACGCAAATATTATGTTTCTAAGTGCTACACGAAAGCAGTAGAACGCATTAGAAGCCATCTTTCAAATCAGTACCTACGGATAAGTGCCGATGAAACTGTCGATATATTAGGATGCTGTGTGGTGGTAAATGTTGTAGCTGGTGTACTAGGTGTACTACATCCAACTATTCCATATAACGCATATGTAATAGCAACAAAAGTTATAAATTCAGTTGATGCGGAAACAGTAGCTAAAACCATTTACGAGAATATGCACCAAATGCGTCATTCGGACGACAGGTACAAAGAAAAATTACTTTTATTTGTCAGTGACAGTGCTGCATATATGTTGAAAAACAGGCAGACTATTAAAGGAAGCATATCCTAATATGTTGCATATTACTTGTGTAGCACATGCTTTCCACAGAATCTGTGAATATATCCGAGACACCTTTTCAGAAGTTGATAGACTTGTATCCGCTTTTAAAAAAGTTTTCAGAAAAGCACCATTGAGAGTAGCTCTTTACAGGGAAAAACTGCCATCTTTGTCACTGCCTCCCTCTCCAGTAATAACTAGATGGGGGACATGTTTGGAAGCTACCAGTTTTTATGCAGAGAATTTCGATAGTTTACAAAATTTCGTTGCAAATTCCACATTTAAAAAATCAGTTGTACTTTCTTCAGGAACACTTTGGAAATTTGCCGAAATTAATCACTTATTTTGAAAATCGAAATCTCAAATTAAATGACATTAGATGTGGCTATTAATAATTTGAAAAGTATTCCAAGTGACGTTGGATGTGGCCTTCGGCAAAAGTTAGACGCAGTGTTTAATAGAAATCCAGATTTAATAACATTGCAGCAATTGTGTATGGGGCAATGCCACAACATCTAACTGCAAAATACGCGGAAATAAAAGAATATTTCCAGTATGCACCAGTTGCGATGTGGAAAGGACGTTTTCTATTTACAAGGATGTATTTCATTCAAAGAGAACAAATTTTACGGAAGAGAACCTTGGGAAAGTATTGCTAGTAAATATGAATACTCCTTTACTCAACTTGAACTACAAAATGAACAAATAAAAACGTATTTCGTATTATGTAGCCGTATATATACCAGTTTTATTATTATAAGTATACAATATGAAACAAACATGTAAATAATTTACATATCTGTAACTATGCACATGGACAATACACCTCGTATTTTCAGCATTTACTTCTGCTTAATACATATGTTTCTGCCAATATAGGCGTCCTCAGTTAAGCTAGTGAAGCAATTTATACAAATTAATACAAACCTGTTATAAACAACTGGTTTGTATCTGTATTTAAATTTACTGAAATAGCCCGCAAAGATCAAGCAAATTCCGTCCTATAAGAAGACAACTATTTAATAATTGACATCTTACGGGCGAGATTTGTATCTGTATTTAAATTTACTGAAATAGCCCGCAAAGATCAAGCAAATTCCGTCCTATAAGAAGACAACTATTTAATAATTAATTTAATAATTTCGCCCGTAAGATGTCAATTATTAAATAGTTGTCTTCTTATAGGACGGAATTTGCTTGATCTTTGCGGGCTATTTCAGTAAATTTAAATACAGATACAAACCAGTTGTTTATAACAGGTTTGTATTAATTTGTATAAATTGCTTCACTAGCTTAACTGAGGACGCCTATATTGGCAGAAACATATGTATTAAGCAGAAGTAAATGCTGAAAATACGAGGTGTATTGTCCATGTGCATAGTTACAGATATGTAAATTATTTACATGTTTGTTTCATATTGTACAAACGCTTTATACGTGCTTAACGTATTGTCATACTTAAACAAAACCTTTTCGATTATAAGTATAATTAATAATTATATAAATCAAATCAAAAACTTTAAAAATACAAATGTTCAATAGTACGCTCGTGGGCGATGAGTCATCAACCTCTCATGTCCGGTCTGTAAATTAATCACCAATTAATTTCTATCGCATGTTATTCGATGTAAATAAATTGCATTTTTTGTTTCTTTTGTAGCCACCATATTTCTCAATAAAGTTCTATCATTTCTATTTTGATATAGGTATGCTAAATATAATACATTAAAAGATTAATTTAGTTTATATTACATATTTTTAAAGAATAATGATAAAGTTGATTATCTAAACGGTAAACGTAAACTGTCATTATAACTTTCATGTTCATTTTACATTTTTACAGTATTTATCATGAGATGACGCCGAAGTATTGGTTTGAATCATACAATATTAAATGATGACGTAGGGATCATCTTTACTGATTTAAAGTGTATGTAATTCGTAATAAAAACACATTTATATATTATTTTATTTAATATTTATACAATTTAGCGTGGTAGTTCTGATTTGTTCGGTAGAATTGTGTTGAAAATCGGTAGATCGGTAGAAATCATCCGAAATCGGTAGGGCTGGGAACATTGATGCAAGCTATATTGTTGTGGAACAATCAACACCTATAATACGTATGCTTTTCTCTCTTTGTATGAGTCATGAATTTAGAGACAGGCTGGCGTCACTGCGTGGGATTTCCCGAAGTAAAACTGCGCGTTATTCAGATAAAAATTATAATAGAATTAATGAAAACGCAGACATAATATACTAAACAACTTACCCAATATGCTTATATGACTATAAGTATAACAAACGCGGATGTGCGATACTGAACACCTGCAGCATAGCGTACGTTTCTACAGTACTCTCTTTGAGATTCGTCCGTTGCGGCCTATATATCTGCTTATACGCAGAAAAAGATCGTTCCACATCTAGCGATGTAATATTCACGTAGTTAAAGTGGTCTTTGAATTTGAACAACGGATCTTCCGCATTACTATTGTTAAAAAGTTGCCTTAACCTAGTAAAATCTTCATTTTCACGTAATGCAGTATTAAATTTTTGTGTGACACATACACTTTTTTCATCATTTGAAGTATGTAGCACTGTTTCTACGTGGGCAATAATTTCAAACGAATCTAATAAGGACAACGAGGTGCTCTGTAATTTTTTTATTGCCTCGACTATTGGAACGTAATTAGCATAAATGGTTTTTAAGTCTGCTGCAACTTGATGATTTTGGAATTGCATTTGACTTAGCTTTATTTCAGCTGCTTCTTCAGCGTCCAGTTGTAAAATCAATAACTTAATCTTTTCAAAATGTGCGAAATAATAAAATGCTGCCTCTAACCATGTCCACCATCGTTTAAGAATTGACTGCGGCGGTTCCGGTATGTTCGGACATTGTAAATTAAATAGCCGAATACGTTTCGGAGATTTAAGAAAAACCGCTTTCGTCTGTCCTATTAGTTGATCCACATCGGGATAACATTTTCGTATAGTGTCTACTACAAGGTGTAAAGCATGAAGTAGACATGTAACGTGCAGCAAATTAGGTTGAATGTTTTTGAATAATTGTCCCGTGCGATGCATAACTGCGGTAGCATCGGTAACCATCATTAGCACTTGCTCTGGTAAAATTTCAAACTTGTGTAGTGTTGTAACTATTACATTATGAATTGCTTCGGCAGTACACTGTTGCAATCTTTTACAGACTAGTAAATAAGAGTGTGACGGTCCTTGCGAGGTCATTGTACGTACTAGAACAGATACGATGGAATTTTTTTTAATGTCTGTAGTTTCGTCTATTGTTAACCACAGGAATTTTTTTTTTACCGTATTTTTCGTACAATTTACAATTCTCTCACGCACTGACGGTACGTAATTCCGTAGCGTACTTCTTGCTGGTAATTTCCACGTAGGATTGTATTTCTTCCAAAACTGACGAAACATTGGGTGTTCCACTTTCTGCATTGGTATATTGGTCGCAATTAACATCATTGTTAAATCACACAGAAATTTATTATATGATCTGCGTCGACTATTATTCGATTTATGTTTGTCACTATTTATATGTCTTTGGCACTGACTTGCTTTCCAAGTTAATAAAGTTGTTTCACAAACTAAACATTTCACTACGGTACCGTCATATATTAAATCGGGAAACCGATGTAAAAATTTATTTACTACGTCAGCATGCAACCGAGTCGATGCATTGTTTCTACGCACTCCCGACATTTTCAACACGATTGTGTTAACAATGTATCGCTTACAACGTCTCAACGGCAACTGAACTGATCGTCGCCTCTACTCGATCCCTCCACATCACGCTACTGTTCGGGCACATAGTCTGCCGTATCACGACGCCGAAGTATTGGTTTGAATCATACAATATTAAATGATGACGTAGGGATCATCTTTACTGATTTAAAGTGTATGTAATTCGTAATAAAAACACATTTATATATTATTTTATTTAATATTTATACAATTTAGCGTGGTAGTTCTGATTTGTTCGGTAGAATTGTGTTGAAAATCGGTAGATCGGTAGAAATCATCCGAAATCGGTAGGGCTGGGAACATTGATGCAAGCTATATTGTTGTGGAACAATCAACACCTATAATACGTATGCTTTTCTCTCTTTGTATGAGTCATGAATTTAGAGACAGGCTGGCGTCACTGCGTGGGATTTCCCGAAGTAAAACTGCGCGTTATTCAGATAAAAATTATAATAGAATTAATGAAAACGCAGACATAATATACTAAACAACTTACCCAATATGCTTATATGACTATAAGTATAACAAATGCGGATGTGCGATACTGAACACCTGCAGCATAGCGTACGTTTCTACAGTACTCTCTTTGAGATTCGTCCGTTGCGGCCTATATATCTGCTTATACGCAGAAAAAGATCGTTCCACATCTAGCGATGTAATATTCACGTAGTTAAAGTGGTCTTTGAATTTGTACAACGGATCTTCCGCATTACTATTGTTAAAAAGTTGCCTTAACCTAGTAAAATCTACATTTTCACGTAATGCAGTATTAAATTTTTGTTTGACACATACACTTTTTTCATCATTTGAAGTATGTAGCACTGTTTCGACGTGGGCAATAATTTCAAACGAATCTAATAAGGACAACGAGGTGCTCTGTAATTTTTTTATTGCCTCGACTATTGGAACGTAATTATCATAAATAGTTTTTAAATCTGCTGCAACTTGAAGATTTTGGAACTGCATTTGACTTAGGTTTATTGCAGCTGCTTCTTCCGCGTCCAGTTGTAAAATCAATAACTTTATCTTTTCAAAATGTTTGAAATAATAAAATGCTGCCTCTAACCATGTCCACCATCGCTCAAGAATTGGCTGCGGCGGTTCCGGAATGTCAGGGCATTGTGAATGAAATAGCCGAATACGTTTCGGAGATTTAAGAAAAATCGCTTTCGTCTGTCCTATTAGTTGATCCACATCGGGGTAACATTTTCGTATAGTGTCTACTACAAGGTGTAAAGCATGAAGTAGACATGTAACGTGCAGCAAATTAGGTTGAATGTTTTTAAATAATTGTCCCGTGCGATGCATAACTGCGGTAGCATCAGTAACCATCATTAGCACTTGCTCTGGTAAAATTTCAAACTCGTGTAGTGTTGTAACAATAACATTATGAATTGCTTCGGCAGTACACTGTTGCAATCTTTTACAGACTAGTAAATAAGAATCTGACGGTCCTTGCGAGATCATTGTACGTACTAGGATTGACACAATGGAATTTTTTTTAATGTCTGTAGTTTCATGTATAGTTAGCCACAGTTTTTTATTTTTTACTACGGTTTTTACATAATTATTCATTTTTTCGCGCACCGTCGGTAAATACCTACGTAGCGTTCTAGGACTTGGTAGTTTCCAGGTAGGATTGTATTTGTTCCAAAAGTAACGAAACATTTCTTGTCCGATTTTTTCAACAGGTATATTACATGCACTTAACATCATATTTAAATCACAAAAAAATTCGGTATACGGTCTGCGTCCGGTTTTTTTAAATTTGTGCGTTGCACTATTCACGTGTTTCCTGCACAAACGTGGATTCCAACATAATAAACTTTTCTCACAAACTAAGCACCTCACTACTTTACCATTGTATGTTAAGTCTGGGAATTTCCATAAAAATTTGCTTACCCTGTTAGCAAACAGGCGAGTTGATGCATTTCTAGGAACTTTCGACATTTTCAATGCTTAGCGTTCGAATTACACATACGCGTATTCGTAAATACATCTACGCATTATGATAGCTGTTCACGTACTAAAGTGGGAGAGGCGAGACGCACAACTTGAACCCATAGCAGCTCTGAATCACTCAAACCCCTCACTCCTCTTCGCCAGTGTAAGCCGACCGAGAATGCCTGTCTCTAAGTTATTACTGTTCTTGTATAGAGTGTATGAGTTATCAAGTGCCAGCATTATCATCAAAACTGTTCTGAATATAACGTTTTTAACTTAAATTTCGAATCGCATGCGTTTGATAAGTTTGATTTCATATACAGTTTTAATTCTTTTGCATTTATTTTTGATTTCAATATATCCATTCGATATTGTATTCTAAGAATATTCTAGTAAGCGTTAATAATTAAATTACTAACGCTTACTACAATATTCTTATTACCTTGAACTGAAAACGCTGTTATATCTTTCGCAAAGTTTTCGTAATCAAGTTTTTATTATGTAAGATGCAAGTATATACATTAAATAAACAAACATTCGTAGTCAGTGGCATGTCGTGTGGTTTGAGATTGGAGGGGCGCACCAGAAATCAAATACCAAATGACATATAGGCAAATTGCGCAAAAAGTATGCATTTATAACATTTATTTAAGTTGAATAAATACATAGGAATTAAAAAATATTAATACCTACAATAACAACAAAAACAATAATAATTGTAAATCAAAATGGAAAAAATCCAAAATAAGGGGCTCATTTTAAACAAAAATCCACCTACCTTAAAATTCAAGTTCGCAAAAACGAAGAGCTGGAACAGCAGAATAGTTTTTATAATGTCATAAAAAATCACTTCACAAAGTAGGTAGCCACGGTTTATAAGTATGAAAAAGAAAGAACAACATATTTACACAGATTAAACTAAACAAAATGGGTGGGTAAGTCATTTTTTTAAAATGAAATCCGCTCTGCGGTCCTTCATGGAAATGAATTTTTCCATGACTTTATCATCAAAATTGTTTATTTCGTGCACTAAATTTCGATTTATGGACATCATAGCTAAAGCATTTAGTCTGTCATTAGGCATGGTATTTCGCAAAAATGTTTTTATGTGTTTAAGCGTCGAAAATGTGCGTTCTGCTTCGGCTGTTGTCATTGGAGTCGTCACGATAATTTTTAATAATTTCGATGTTTCGATAAATGTTTCACTAAGGTTATTTTCCATAATAAATAAAAGAAGATTCATTGCTCCAACAATTTCTTTTAAATCTTCTCTCGAGTAAATTACCTCCAACTCAGTTCTTAATCTTGATTTGCTCAACATCGGATAAAATGAACATACATCGTTTAAAACAGTCACAGGGAAATTTTTTGAAAACTTTGAATATTTATCGTTGCTAAAAAGATCAGCCGCTTGTAAATGACCCCGGTAAGAAAAGCGTTCCTTCATTTGCACTGTAATTATATCACAAACTTCTTTGGCAATAACACTTCGAAAATTATCATCCATTCGCCTTCTTTTAGATGTTTGATATTCTGATTCAACAATGTTTTTAAGAGAATCAATTTGATTTCTAATGTCAGAAACACTTTTCTCGAAAATTAATAAGTCTTTTTGCAACTGTACGCTGTCCTTATTTTTTAATTGCAATTGATTATACAGTATGTCAACATGTGGCAAAATTTTATGGAAGAATTTTAACCAAAATATAAATTCGGGATCTTCCAATGCCCTTCTTAGACCGGATGCTTCATTTGAAGTAACACTTTTCTCACATCTGGTTTCAATTTCTCCGAACACTTCTACAAGCTTTTCAAGATTTTCGTGAACAAAATTAACTGTGCGAATATTATAATGCCATCTAGTTGTCACTGCCCTTGGTAATCTTTTATTTATTATCTCTTGCAATACATCACAACGATGAGACGAGTTTGAAAAAAAAACAGGTATGGCCGACAGATTATTAAAAAACACGCGTACTTTTGCATTTTGTGATGCCGATTTCTGCATAATGAGGTTTAATTGATGGGCATAACAATGAATAAAATGAGCATTGGGATATTTTCTTTTAATTTGAGCTTTCACACCGCTCATAACATTTGCGCCGTCATACGTTTGACCTATTAATTTTTGGGGAGTTTTTAAAACTAGGGGGTCAATTTCATTTTCAATGCATATTTTTAACCCATCAGCTGTTTTATCTTTCACCCTTATAAAATCCCAAAAATATTCACGGATGGAGCCTTCACAAAAATATCTTAATATTAAAACCATTTGACAATAATTTGAGATGTCAGTGGTTTCATCGCATTGAATTGATAAATAGTCTGTCTTTTCAATTTGCTTAGAAATTTCTTCCCTGCACACTTGTAACATACTGTCCAGAATTTCATTCTGGATAGTATTTGAGGTCCCTTTAAAAACGGTTGCCGTAAGTAAATGTTCTTTTAGTATATTGTCCAGCTCTGCAGTGAAATTAATTAGTTCTTTAAATATTCCTTGGTGCTCAGAGGATTCACTTTCATCATGACCTCTAAGTGCTAAATCAAAAGCACTACAAAATTTTACACAACTGATTATCCTTTTTAAAATATGGCGATTTTTCTCGACCTTATTATTATGCGAAATAATACTTTCTCTGTGTGCAGAACTTAAGTGAGACATAATATTAACCTTACCGAGCACAGCAAAGGCAGTACAAGAATTGATGTGGTCACGAGACGATTCATGTTTCCTCATTTTTTCAGGAAGATGGTGTAAATCATTGATTCCTCTTCTTGCCCAGTTGGGGTCCATTCTAGAGTCGGCTTTATAAAAAAGCAAGCACGGAAAACAATACAACAAATTTGTTATTTCACACCCACATATCCAGTTGTTTTTTTTATAAATATCTTTTGAAAACCGACGCGTAAAAGACCGGTTTTCGGCTTTTCGTTCACAAGTTTGTGACAACTTTATATCTGGCAACGGCCTCCCCAGTTCTTTAATTTTAAGTTTATCGGCTAATGGCAGCCTATCAAAATTTATTTGAATAATATTATTTACGAAATTCATTATTTATTATGACTAATCACACGCGAATTATATTATACGATACGGTATAGTCCCGTAGACGGCACTGAAACACTGGCCGCTAAATAACTGCGCCGTAAAATATCCTAAATGTTTTTATGGAATCGTGTACTATCGGCCAATATCGGGTCACATTCTCCAGGTATCTTTAATGATTTATGCAGGCCGCGGCGTATTTGCGCCTTAATATAATTCTGTGGGTTCTAACAACGTTAGACAACGAAAATGGAGTTCAGTTTTTTGAAATTTAGAAATTTTAACTACTTATATGAATAATAATAATAATAATAATAATAATAATAATAATAATAATAATAATAATAATAATAAATATTTAAATTGTTATATTAAAAATTCTAGGAGGGGCGCGCGGCTTCGCGGCCTTATACAGCTACCACCACTGTATTATATTCTAAGAATATTCTAGTAAGCTTTAATAATTAAATTACTAACGTTTACTACAATATTCTTATTACCTTGAACTGAAAGCGCTGTTATATTTAGAGCTGGGGATGTTTGCGGTGTGCCAGGATAGTATTCAGTTAAACGCACGAATATAATGACCTTGTTTCGATCGGTGATGCATGCGTGATTTTATTGCTTTACATGCATTCGCTATTTATATCACTTAGGTATGTCAGTTATGTGTACTGTATATAAATAACACACTTACCTTATTTACGATTATTATAGCATAGCGCCAAGTGGATAAGACTTGCAGTAAGTTTGTAGCATTAGATACGTTTCCATATTTGTAGCGGTGAGCGATGTACGCCGTGATGAATAATTTTTTTTATATTTTGAGAAAGACCGCTCGACATCTACGGATGTAACACACGCACAATTAAAATAATCTTTATAGATAGAAACCGAATCTACACTTGCACCATTACTAATTTGTTTTAATCTGATAAAATCAAAATCATTGTTTATCACACTCTCGAACTTTTCTAATACATTAACATTTTTGTTGTCATTTACTGCGCATAGCTGGGCGTGTACATCGTCCAGTATTTGCAGTGACTCCGCTAACGATAATGCAGTATTTTGAAATTTCTCGATTGCGTTAAACAATCCTATATGATTGTTATAAATAGTTTGTAAATCTGCATCAAGGGAAGGGTTTTGAAAGAGTCTCTGGCTTTCCTTAATGGCTACAGCTTCGGCAGGATTGAATTGTAGAACCACAGATTTTATTTGTTGGAAATACTTGGCATAATAAAATGCCGCCTTTAACCAACTTCCCCAACGTGTAAGGATTGGCTCTGGTGGTTCGGGAATACCAGGGCACCGACTGTGAAACTCTCGAATTCGTTTGGGAGATTTTAGAAACACTTTTTTTGTGGTTGCTATTAATGCATCCACCTCTGGATAACATTCCCGAATAGTTTGTGCCACAAGGTGTAAAGCATGAACTTTACATGTCACATGCAAAAGTCTCTCACAATCTGCTTTAAGAGAACGGCCTACAGAACGCATTGTCGCAGCACCATCGCTCATAAACATCAGGAGTTGATTAGTTGAAACTTGAAATTTTTGTAGGGTATCGAGCACTACCTTCGTAATTACTTCGCTAGTGCAATTTTCCAATCTTTTGCTGGCTAATAAAATGGGAAATGTTGATTTGACAGGATCTAGTACACGCACTATAATATTCACAATAGAATGTTTTTTTCGATCTGTCGTTTCGTCGACACATACCCATAACTGTTTATCATTTACTACTGCTTTAATTCTGTTTTCAATGTCCTCACGCACAATTGGTAAATAGGTGAGTAACGTTCTCCGTGACGGTAGCTTTATGTTGGAATTGTATTTATTCCAAAAGTCGTGAAAGGCTTTTTTATCTAGCAGGTGAACTGGCACATCGCAGACGAGTAGCATTGTCAATAAATCGAAATTGAATTGCGTTTTAGACAGCACATTATTTTTTTTGTCTTTGTGGTTTACACTTTCAACATGTCTTTTACAGTCGTATTTGTCCCAGCAAAGTAACTGTTTATCGCATAATTTACAAACCACTTTTACTCCATTATAATACAAATCGGGGAAGTCTCGGATAAATTTCTTCACGTCGTTTAACAATGGGCGCTTTCTTGGCTTGGGCACGTCCGTCATACTTATTAAATAGAGCTCAAGACAACACACGATCACGTTGCCAGTTCACAACTAACTAAAGTGTTTATACGCTGGTGGGGATGCACTACATACGGCCCTGCCGTACCGCAAACATCCTCAGCTCTAAAACATTCTAGGAGGGGCGCGCGGCTTCGCGGCCTTATACAGCTACCACCACTGTATTATATTCTAAGAATATTCTAGTAAGCTTTAATAATTAAATTACTAACGTTTACTACAATATTCTTATTACCTTGAACTGAAAGCGCTGTTATATCTTTCGTTTTCGTCATCAAGTTTTGATTATGTAAGATGCAAGGTATATACATTAAATAAACAAACATTCGTAGTAACAAATAATTTACGTTACGTCGGGTTTGGAGTTTCGTTGTAATAAAAAATAAAAGACGTTCTCGGACATATTCCATTAAATTTAATGACTGGCATTAAATAAAGATAATAACGAAAATAATGATTGAACGTCATCAGGCAGCTCATTTATTTATCTTTCTCTTTTTTCGTTATTATCATTATATCATGCATTCCGTCTCACTCGTTAGTTATCCAAGTAAAACGCTATCGTAATAATGGGGAACTGTAAATTACATGCAGCTGAGCAGGTCATAAAAATAGAAATAATTTATTATTGAAGAGAGCGCGAAGCCAAGCGCTGTTACGCCTGTAGTAACCCAAAACTAACTTCCATCATGACCTCCTTTCGACCGTTGCTTTCTAAAATTATAGCATCGTCAGAAGGGAGCGGTTGGAACAAGTTAGGCTTTCCCTCTCTCCCTCCCTGTCTGTCTCTCTCGCTCTCTATAATTTAACGTTATGTTATATACAGGCAGATAGGACCCAGGCTAAGTGGAAATTACACTCCCCGCGCGCGCCCCGTCCCTGTAGCTCGGAATGTTTTGAAGCATTAGTCAGTCACACCCTACCGTACTACATTCCCCTCGCTATTCAACATACCAGCCAACATCGATCCAAACCGTGCTGTACGAAAGCCTTGAGGTCTCATGTTGACGAAGAAAGGAAACGAACTTTTAAGTGTAGATTCGACGGTCTTTTTTTATCTCGAACAACTGTGCGCTGATGTGGATAGCTAAAATAAAACTTGGATCATTTTCTCTCTCCCGTAACGCTTTTTTTACAAGATTTTTTTTGTCTAAGTCGATTCCAAATTTATTAACTTCATTTTGAAACGTTCCAAATTACTTAGGACATGTTTTGATAAAACTAATTATTTTTTTAATTTCTTTAGATATCTGAGTAATCAAGTATTCAGAAATACGCAACATACATATATATTTTAAATGTGCGTATGTTGTATTCACATATGTAGTTGATAAGTATATGAATGTTGTGTAACTGTATACCTACTTTCCAGTCGCTATTGATTTTGTTTGAATGGTTAGCTTTGTGTAACTGCTACTCTCTCCCTTTGGTGCTTGATTCCCGTAGGCACTGAATATATTTGGGGTTCGTGACATCATAGAGAGCTTAGTAGCTCTAATTACATGAAGCTGAAAATGCCTCGCTAAAATTTAAGATCTGAATTTCTTCCTTTTGGGAATATAATTTAAATGATTTTGTAAAAGACATAAAATGGGTTATATCACTAATATCAGAAATAAAACAAACTAAATTCAGATTCCAATTATATTTATTGAATTTATTAATATATTTCTCTTTAATCATTAATTTGTATGTAATTTCATTTGTGTGTGATAAACTAGACCTTGGAAAATATGCACTAAAACCGTTAAAGAAAATGCATGCAAATATGCAAGATAAACTATTAAATTATGCTCTTAAACATGCGTTTATGCTTTGAAAGATGCAATTATGGTATCAAATTTTATAGGTAATAAAATAATTACTTTTTTAATCGAACTACTTTTACTTAATGGAAATTCATAAATCATGAAATAAAAATTAAAAAGCAATATTACTTAATTTCCACTTTATTGAGGTTAGATCCCATTACAATTGTTTCGACACACAAAGTCTTCATCAGATGGAGTTGTATCGCAAACTAAACCTAAAGGATGTTGACAAATTTAAACTTACAAATTAAAATGCAAAAATCAGAGGGATGGTTCAATAATAGTCATTTTCTTTCGTGTTTTACACAAGGGTACCAAATATACAAAAAGGTTGTGTTTATGTATAACAATACGTTATGCATGTTTTGGGTGAATGTGGCTGGGTTTTACACTTCTGCGTAATCACGGGTCGTAAATCCGCAATAGCTAAATTTCGTTGAATATTGTCGTTAATTCAACTTTGAATATAAGTTCTTCTTTCGCTCAGTAGTTCGCAGAATAAAAAAGACACTTGTTGAAGTCACAACACTCTTTAATTATTAAATTATAAACAAAAACTAAATTTACATAAGCGGCAGCAAAATATATAATTACAAAAAAACACTCGGTTACATATTTAATTTCAGTAACGCTTTGAAGTTGCTGGGAATAGCGCGTGTATTCCCTTTGATGGATCTTAGCAAACTTAAACTATATTATTCAAAATATTAGGCGAGTAAGGGTAAATGCCAATCATAGACACTTATGATTGGTCGAAAAAACTAGTTACATGGGTTTATCCAGACGGGACTTGAGAGAAATCGTGTCTCCGAAATGGTATTGTTTAATACCAGAGTCCTTTGATAATGTGACCGTAATAAAACTTGTAAAGGTTCGTCTGTTTGAACGGACAACGGCGTGTTTATTACAATAGGCGGTAAACTTTTGATTTTAACATTAAAAGGCTTAACTGGGGTGCCTATACATACGGTGACCTTAGCGGCTATACCTTAAGTCGGAACAATACAAGATAGTAAAAGGCCTGGATGAATGATCATAAACTAAGTTGATAAATTCCTGTTAAATACATTTTGTAAAAGGGATGTTATAATATTGAGGTCAACGCTGTCATAAACGTTAATAACGGGGAATGCCTGTTCCTTCTAAATGAAATGATAAAATTCAAAATTAAAAAGAAATCTTAGAATACCTAGAATTACATGCCTATAATTAAATTGATTAATTAAAAAACTTATTGATTAAAAACGTTGTCCAGGTTTCTGGACATGCCGGCCTCCTTGAAATAGTATGCAATATCTTTTCAATAGGACTTATTAATACAGTGGTAAATGCTATCTTATGCTAAAGAACTAAATAAAATAAATGTAAAACACAATATCTAAATCTAATGTCAGTCCCTACAAAAGTTGCTGAAATGAATGTCAATAACATATTAGTTAGAATCTATGGGCAAAACACACATTTTCGTAGCACAACGTTTCACTATACCACTTATTGTTTTAACGGTTACTACTCTGATGACGCCATCGCTGCCTGGATGAACTTCTAGGACACGCCCTAATCTCCAATGACAAGGGGGAAGGTTGTCCTCGCGAATGATGACCAAGGCTCCGTTGGTGAGAAGAGACTGCCTGCTGTGCTTCCACCGGCAGCGAACTTGTAGCTCGTTCACATATTCCTTGCTCCATCGTGACCAATAATGTTGGGTTAATTTTTGCAACCGCTGATAAGCCGATAAGCGATTATCAGGCAGCTTCAGCAATGCGTGTTGCGGGAGGGCCGTTACTGGCCGGCCAATTAAAAAATGTCCAGGGGTAAGTGGATTCAGGTCATTAGGATCATTGGAGATGGGGGATAATGGGCGTGAATTTAAAACTGCTTCTATTTGTGTCAATACAGTCGTGAACTCTTCGAAAGTTAGAGACGCCGATCCTAAAACACGCCTTAAATGTGATTTCGTTGATTTGATACCAGCCTCCCAGAGCCCACCGAAATTTGGAGATCGAGGTGGTATGAAATGCCAGTTGATGCCTTGTTCGGCGTTAAAGTTTTGACTATCGGTTCCCCTTATGATTTGTATCAATGCGCGTAATTCCCGATCCGTGCCCACGAAGTTTGACCCATTATCGGAATATATATCAGACGGCTTGCCCCGTCGCGAAATGAAGCGCCTTAGTGTCGCGATAAAGGCTTCAGTACTGAGGGAACTTACTAACTCTAGATGGACAGCCTTGGTAACCATGCAAACAAATAAACATATATAACCCTTATAGTTTTCGCTGCCGCGAGAATTTTTATTTTTCAACATAAAAGGGCCAGCGTAGTCGACACCGCATTTTTGAAAAATACCGGAAGGTGTAATTCTGCCGTTGGGAAGATTGCCCATTATATATTGGTTCGACACAGGTTTAGCTTTGAAGCAAGTTATACATTTTCTTATTAGACCCTTTATTCTATTTCTGCCAGAAATTGGCCAGAAACGCTCTCTCAAAGAGTATAATACTGCTTGCGCACCGCCGTGTAAAAGAATCTTGTGTTCGTACATTATAATGAGATCAGTCAGAAGGTGATTTTTTGGTAATATGATTGGGTGTTTTTTACTGAATGAGAAGTTTGATTGTGTAATCCGACCTCCCACACGTAAAATACCGTTATCATCAACAAAGGGAGAGAGAGCGATTAGATCGTTAGTATATTTTGGCTTTTCTCCTACTTCGAACTTCCTCATGTAGGTGGGAAACGCTTGAAATTGTGCGATTCTTACGAGAGATATAAGGGCCGATTGTAGTTCGGAGGATTGCAGAGGGCCACATCGTCTGTCTCCTGCTGGCTTGAGACAATTATATGTAAACCGGATACACCATGCCGTGATTCGCTGTAATTTGACGAAAGACGAAAATTTGGCAAAGAGGTCGCATTCAAGTACGCTTGCAGCTAGTGAAGTTTTACGTACTTCCGGCAGTGTGTCCGGAATTAAAGCATTTTGATTTACATTAGGCCATTCATCATTTTTCTTGATAAGCCAATTAGGACCATGCCACCACAGAGCGTTATCACGCAGCGCTGATGCTGACGTGCCGCGAGAAAGTAAATCTGCTGGATTGTCCTGCGATCTAACATGGAACCACTCCTGCGGCTGGCTGTGAGATTGTATGAGTGCTACTCGGTTGGCAACGAAAGTTTGCCAGCGCGAGGGAGGGGATTTGATCCATGCTAAAGTGATTGTGGAATCAGACCAGAAGTGATACGATGTGAAATTGAGTGTAATTGCCACTCTAATTTTTTCAATTAAATTTATTAATAGGGCTGCCGCGCAGAGTTCAAGGCGCGGCAAGCTGACTTGACGTAAGGGTGCTACACGTGATTTGGCACATAATAAATTTGATAAATATTGTCCGTTAGCGTCGATACAGCGTACGTACACGCATGCACCATAAGCGCGTTCGGACGCATCAGAAAATCCGTGGCACTCAATAGCGCTCGAGTTTAAAAGCCAAGCGTATCTTGGTATATTATAAATGACGGGGCGTGAGACCTCATCTAAGAATTTAACCCACTTACAGTGTAAATCTTGGGGAATGGATTCATCCCACGATACTTTACATTGCCAGAGTCCTTGCATGATTAATTTAGCTACTATGATTACAGGACCTAATAATCCAATAGGATCAAATATCTTTGCGGTAGTGGAGAGTATAGTTTGTTTTGTAACAGATCTAGGAGAAGGTAAATGCGCAATCTCATATTTTAACACATCTAGCCTAGAATTCCATGAAACCCCTAATGTTCTTGATTCAGAATCATCGCACAGTTTGAGGTGTTCTGAGTCATTTGCATTTTCAAAATTGATTGAAGTATTACTCAGCCATTTTCTTAAATTAAAACCGGCAGACTTTAATATGTCAGTAATTTCGTCCTTTATTATTTCAAGATTCTCAATTGAATTACTGCCCGTTAGGAGGTCATCTACATAAAAATCCCGTTTTATAATGTTGCAGGCCTGAGGAAATTGTGCGCTATAATCTATAGCTAATTGTTTAAGACAGCGTGTGGCAAGAAAGGATGCGGACGCCGTGCCGTACGTTACAGTTTGTAACTCATAGCATCGTATATCTTCAGAGCAATCTGACCTCCAAAGTATACGATGGAATTTGCGATCTGCATCAGAGAGGAGAACTTGTCGATACATTTTCTCTATATCGGCAGTTATTACGAATGCGTGCTGCCGAAATCGTATTAATAATGAAAATATGTCGTCCTGAAGGGGTGGACCTACATGCTGGATATCGTTAAGCGATACTCCAGTTGTCGTTCTTGCGGATCCGTCGAACACCACGCGTGTTTTCGTTGTTGTACTGGAAGCCTTAATTACCGAGTGATGTGGAAAATAATAACTTTCATATTCGCTTTCATTACTATTTTCCTGTATCAGTTTCATGTGACCTAGATGCTCGTATTCGTTCATGAATTCGATATAATCGTGTTTTAAATTTGGATTTTGATTTAATCGTTTTTCTGTAGCGTAAAATCGCTTTAATGCAAGATGTCGCGAAGCTCCTAAATTCTGCTTATCACGAGAGAAAGGGACTGCGACAATGAATCGTCCCGATTGATCACGGGTTGTCGTATTAATGAAATTGCTTTCGACTTCTTGTTCGCGAGGTGATAGTTTCATATGCGAATCACATTCTTCCAGCTCCCAAAACCTTTTTAATTGCTTATCTACGCTTAAGTGGCAGGTTACCCTATTGTGTGGTTGAGATTCAGCAGCGGGTAACGGACCTGACAATATCCAGCCTAAACGAGTTTTGTGTAATATGGGACCGGTTTCGCCTAATCTTAATTGGCCTATGCATAATAATTGCCAGAAGATGGATGCTCCCAATAACATGTCAATTTCGCCTTCCCTGTTAAATGTTGGATCGGCTAAAGTGAGATTATTGGGAATGTTGAGAAAGGAAGAGTCAAATGAAACCATAGGCAGGTTTTCAGTTATCTTCTCTATAACTAGACAGTTTAAAGTTACCTCGAATGAAGTACAGTTTGAACGCACGCGTACATCAACTTTGCGCTTTATATTTATTGCATTTTGATTAATGCCGGACACGGTAGCTTGTGCGGGTGAACCGGGCAATCGTAATCTTTTAAAAAACTTATTGGTAATTAAATTAGATTGGGAGCCATTATCTAATATAGCTCTACAAGTATGCCAAACACCGGAACTATCGGCGACACGAAAACGAACAGTAGATAAAAGTATCTGACTAATTTCACTTGACGCTACGTGAGTCACTATGATTGAATTTGATTGGGATGGTGAGGTATTTGTGTCATTGATAGTGGGAGTCATCCTTTCATCGATATGCAATAGAGAATGATGCTTTTTGTTGCACCGTTTACAAGAATATTTCGATTTACATGATGATATGTTATGACCCTTACCTAAGCAATTTAAACACAAATGCCCTTTCTTTACAGCATCAATTCTGTTACTCGTATTCAACTTCAAGAATGATTCGCATTTATTGATGAAGTGCGAGTTACCACAGTGATTGCAAACACCGTGACCTGTTGAAACCAAACTACTAGTTTTTATTCTACTGCTCGACGTAGAACCAATTTCAATATTAGCTTTTTCTAATTGTCTACATCTTTTATTTAAAAATGATTTTAAGTCGTCTAGTGTTGGGAGTATGTTAATATCACTAGATGTTTCGGCATCCCATTCACGCTTTGCTGAGGTGTCTAATTTCGTGGATATTAAATAAATAATGAGCGCGTCCCATGAATTTACTGGTAATCCCAAACGTTCCAGGGATCGCCAGTGCCAATTTAAATTGTCCAATAATTCGCGTAATGCCTTATATGAATCGCGCTTAATGCTATTTATATTAAAAAGAGCTTGTATATGACTATGAACTATAAATTGTTTGTTCTCAAATCGTTCATTGAGCAAGTCCCAGGCTACCGCGTAGTTGTCATCAGAGATTGATACTGAATTTAGAATTGTCGCGGCATCGCCCTTTAAACATATATTTAATTAATGGAGTTTCTCCACGTTACTTAACGAAGCGTCGGAGTGGATCATGCTTTTAAATAAATCGCGAAAATGATACCATTTGTCAAAGGACCCGTCAAATGTGGGTAAACTAATAGATGGTTTCATAGCTTTGTTTGATTTAGCTAAGATAGGTGTAGCGAATGAGGAATTAGCTGACGGCGTGTTGCTTTGAACATTTATTGATGTTGAGTTTTGTAAAAGGCCGAGGGCTAGTGCATGAGCGGCAAAAAACTTCTCCTCGAAGTCCGCATTTTCTTGTTCGTGATCGTCCAAGTTATCATCGAGCAAGTCTAATAATTGATTTTGAACCTCGTTAAAATCGGATAAAATCGCGTCAAGTTTATCAAATTTGCTTTGAAGTAATATGTAGTCGTTTGTTTGTCGTGCTTCGTTTGCACACAATTCTTCAACATACTTAGTAAAACGTGTTAACCGCGATTTGATGGTACCGCGTTTTCTATTTAATTTTTCTAGTTCTGACATCGACATTTTGACACAAATAGATAGCAGAAATAAAGACAAATAGGTTAAATAGAAAGGATAAAATAGGACTTACTTGGAATCCGTTGTTCGATTGTGTGAATCACTTGCAGGTTGTTCCTCTTCCTCGGGCGGAAGTATATACCTCTTGATGATTCAATTTGCTTGGCTTATGTAATCTCTGGACCGAAAAACCATGTGTTAGATAATGCTATATCCGGCTCGAAGGACCATGCGTTAGATATTATCTTCGGCTCGTCGTTGGACTATGCGTTAGATACTATATCCGGCTCGTCGAAGGACCATGTTTTGGGTGAATGTGGCTGGGTTTTACACTTCTGCGTAATCACGGGTCGTAAATCCGCAATAGCTAAATTTCGTTGAATATTGTCGTTAATTCAACTTTGAATATAAGTTCTTCTTTCGCTCAGTAGTTCGCAGAATAAAAAAGACACTTGTTGAAGTCACAACACTCTTTAATTATTAAATTATAAACAAAAACTAAATTTACATAAGCGGCAGCAAAATATATAATTACAAAAAAACACTCGGTTACATATTTAATTTCAGTAACGCTTTGAAGTTGCTGGGAATAGCGCGTGTATTCCCTTTGATGGATCTTAGCAAACTTAAACTATATTATTCAAAATATTAGGCGAGTAAGGGTAAATGCCAATCATAGACACTTATGATTGGTCGAAAAAACTAGTTACATGGGTTTATCCAGACGGGACTTGAGAGAAATCGTGTCTCCGAAATGGTATTGTTTAATACCAGAGTCCTTTGATAATGTGACCGTAATAAAACTTGTAAAGGTTCGTCTGTTTGAACGGACAACGGCGTGTTTATTACAATAGGCGGTAAACTTTTGATTTTAACATTAAAAGGCTTAACTGGGGTGCCTATACATACGGTGACCTTAGCGGCTATACCTTAAGTCGGAACAATACAAGATAGTAAAAGGCCTGGATGAATGATCATAAACTAAGTTGATAAATTCCTGTTAAATACATTTTGTAAAAGGGATGTTATAATATTGAGGTCAACGCTGTCATAAACGTTAATAACGGGGAATGCCTGTTCCTTCTAAATGAAATGATAAAATTCAAAATTAAAAAGAAATCTTAGAATACCTAGAATTACATGCCTATAATTAAATTGATTAATTAAAAAACTTATTGATTAAAAACGTTGTCCAGGTTTCTGGACAATGCACGTATGAAGCATTTGTTACAATATGAAACAGACATGTAAAAAATTTACATATCTGTAACTGTACACATGGACAATACATTTTCAGCATTTACTTCTGCTTAATACATATGTTTCTGCCATCTAGGCGTCATCAGTCAAGCTAGTGAAGCAATGTGATACAAATGAAACAAATCTTTATGAATAGATTTGTATCTGTATATACATTTCATTGAAATCGCCTAAAAGATAAAGCAAATTTCATCCTATAAGGCAGTGGCGGCTAGCGCATAAGCGCTGCAGTGCTGCAGAGCTCCCAAAAAATTGGGCGGGCGAACCTGTATTAGTTATAACTAGTTTTCTTTTACATAATTTTTCCGACATTTCTGATGTTTATAAAAGCGTAACATATTGTTATGAAAATTCTCCCCCTGTATATAAAAAAATTTGCATATTTTTCTACATCACCTGTAGAGGACATCAAACCCTACAATTTGACACCTCAATCATCAAAATCCGACAAGTAGAAGCCGAGATATTCGCTTCCGAAATTCCAAATAATATTCAATAGGCGACCAGTGGAATAACCAACCTAATTCGCGCGATCGCTCACTTGTTCCTTATCTGGTCCACACGAGCGTGCGCTCAGAGCTCTGTCAAACACCCGCGCGCACCCCGCTACCCCCGCGAGTGTCTAAAACCAATGCGTCATTTTAGCAGGCCTGGTCGCTGCATTAAATGCAGCGAAATGCAGTGCATTTATTCCAGCGCGGAAGGCGATATGATTCGGTATACGATAGGTCCAACTCGCAACGGGCCATAGGCAACAATATACGTATGGAACGTAATACGGTGGGCAACGTGTGTACGATGCCTATATTGTGTGACTTTCTTAAAATTTAAATTTATTTTGCAGAATTATTGATTTTTTTACTTTTATCTTTTAGAAAACGTTATTGTTTTTTTATTACTTAAAATTACTTTATATGAAAAATAGTATACCATAAAAGTGTAAACAAAGACAGTATACATTGAAACGAATATTCATTCAATTGTATTGTCATGAAATTGAATTTGTCAATCGTTGTTAAATTTGTTAGAATGAATAGATATTTATATTTATCGGAAAATACTAATACTTAAAGCAAACAAATAAGGTGTAGTGTTTTGTTATAGGAATGAGGAATGTATAATATCCATTTCTTCCTGCATATTGATTATGCAGCTGATGCTTTCGTAATATGCTCATATTTGTATTTCTACTATTATCGTGATGTTATTATAATACAGATACCAAAATCTCACGTAATATTTCCATCTGCCTTTTATTAACAATAAGCAAGTAAAGTACAACTTCGTAGGTCGACAAACGCTCCAGTCTTCATTATCACTGTATTATACATGAACTGTAGGCTTAGTTTTTCGTAGAAATTGAAGTACGTGTCTGTTCCTTTGTAAAATTATAATAAGGGCAGGGGTTAATTTTATTCTGGCATTTTTAAAAATGCAGAGATCAGTTTTGCGACAGCATTCAGCTAATTACAATCTAAAATAAGCAACATTGTAACGTATTTTGGAATTGTGAATATCCGTAGGTAATAAAAAAAAAGGAAGTATAGTTTAATTACAACTGTAGCTTCCTCCTGGTTTGAAGGAAGTCGGTATGTATCGACCGAAGTATAAGTTGAAATAATACAAATATGAGCATATTACGAAAGCATCAGCTGCATAATCAATATGCAGGAAGAAATGGATATTATACATTCCTATAACAAAACACTACACCTTATTTGTTTGCTTTAAGTATTAGTATTTTCCGATAAATATAAATATCTATTCATTCTAACAAATTTAACAACGATTGACAACAAAATAATACAAATCTGTATAAAAACAAATTTGTATCTGTATATGCATGGACACACAGTACGTATTTACCAGCTTTTGCTTCAACTACCAGACGCATGCGTTTCTGTGTAACCACTTTGTCAATGATAGATTTACGAAGCTTTTTTGCTTCGTAAATCTATCAGTCTATAAATCTGGTAGTTGAAGCAAAAGCTGGTAAATACGTACTGTGTGTCCATGCATATACAGATACAAATTTGTTTTTATACAGATTTGTATTATTTTGTATCAAAGCTTGATGTGAATTATCGCATCGACATGCAATCTATTTTTTGCTAACGATTGACAAATTCAATTTCATGACAATACAATTGAATTAATATTCGTTTCAATGTATACTGTCTTTGTTTACACTTTTATGGTATACTATTTTTCATATAAAGTAATTTTAAGTATTAAAAAAACAATAACGTTTTCTAAAAGATAAAAGTAAAAAAATCAATAATTCTGCAAAATAAATTAAAATTTTAAGAAAGTCACTCAATTAGGCATCGTACACACGTTGCCACACCGCATTACGTTCCATACGTATATTGTTGCCTATGGCCCGTTGCGAGTTGGACCTATCGGTATTTAATATTTTCGCCACTATTTTTACGGTGCGGCGAGTTTAACGTAAAAACAATAATATTAGAGACTCTTATTTTTTTGTGTGACAATTGACAATCGTTCCAGAAATCCATTACTTCAGTGCGGAAGGCGAAGAAAGCACGATAAGATCGATGTAAATTTTTTTGTAAAACTTGCAGAACACCTTAAAATTTTTAGCGCGAGCCGCCACTGCTATAAGGTGGCACTTATTTCATAAGTGACATCTTACGGACGAAAGAGACTTTGCCGAAAAAGGCGGCCTTTCGCTTGAATAGCTAAGCTATTACATAAGCGAAAAAATGCTGAAAATACGAGATGTATTGTCCATGTGTACAGTTAGTAAATTTTTTACATGTCTGTTTCATATTGTAAGGGTACCAAAGTTTACCGAGTACAAACATAAAAACGGGAAAACCAAAATAAATAAAAGAATCAGTTATAGGCCTAATAAAGTAAAATTTCCGGAAATCTACCTGATTATCAGTGGCAGCTCGTAAGGGTGAAACAGGGTGGGCACAAAAAAAACTTTTCTATTTTTTGTACATAAAATCCATTCTCCCATTTTTCATGCTGGAAAAGACGTCTATGACATTGTGGTCAAAATCCGGGATAGACTGGATGAACTTCTTTTCTATTGATAGGACTGCCAATGCGTTCAGTCGATCTTCTGACATTGTGCTTCTCAGAAAAGTTTTAATGCGTTTGAGGGTGGAAAAACATCGTTCACATTCTGCTGTCGACATGGGCGTTGTACAAATAATATCCAACAGTTTGTATGTTTCCGTCAAAACCTTTTTTAGGGGTTGTTGTCTGTTATGAACACTAAATGTGAAAAAACACCACGTACGTCACACATGTCATCACGCTCATAAAATAACTGAAAGTTCACTTTTCAATTTTACACTGTCCAACATAGGATAAGATTTCACAGTTTCATCAAAAATTTTTTTGTGGAAATTAATGACAAGTTTTTTGAAAATTTGAAAATCAAATAAATTTGCTGCACTTAAGTGATCCCTAAAACCAAATCAGTCGCTAATTTAGCTTAAAATAGTGTCATATACTTCCTTTGCAATAACAGCTCTGTTATCTCCAGCTGTCGTTTTTTGTCTTTTCCTTGCAGGTTCCTCATTATTGCGTTTTTGATTGTCATTGTCAATAGAATTTCTTAAATTTCTAATGTGAATAATTTGCTGTTGGAATTGTGCAATTGCCTTTTGCCGTTGAGCACTATAAATCCTGTGCATTTGAGTCTGATTAAATAATATTTCAACATGTGTCATGATCAAATGAAATATTTTCAACCAGTAGAGAAATTCCGGGCAATTTAAATGTTTCAATAAACCACTTGCTTCATTAACAGTAACTGAATCCATCCCATCTTCGTCAATAATTTTGTCTAAATATTCTTTGAAAGAAATAATGTGTTCACAGTTCGACTTTTTAAAATCCAGCGTGTAGGAGCAGCGCGTGGTAATCTACGTTTGGCTATTTTATCAAGAATTACCGTTCGTTTTGGCGATCGAGAAAAGAACTTGAAAATGACTGCAAATTTGCAAAGAAAATTTTTACATTTTTATTGCATTGTGCCGCTCGTTCAATAATTAAATTAAATTGATGCACGTAACAGTGAATATAATGTTATGTGGCAATGTTTTTTTGATAATAACTTGGACACTATTTGTCTTACCACTCATCACGGACGCCCTATCTTAACTTTGAGATATTAGTTTATTGTTATCAGACCCAGAAGGAGAATTTAAAATAGTTTGCAATTCATTAAGCAATGTCTTTGCTAATACATCAGCATTATGTCCACCCGGCTTAAAAAATGACCAAATTTGTTCATCAAACACGTATCGAATAATAATAACCATTTGCTGATTATATTAGAGGCGTCTGTAGTTTCATCGGCTTCCAAAGCAATGAAATTTGCAGATTTAATTTCTTTTAATATTTCGTGCTTGTAAATTTACCACATTGCACCTGGCTGTTCGTTCTGAATAGTTTTTGGAGGCGCCTTGAACACTTGTGAACCTTTCATATGTATCGTAAGTACAGCGTCTAATTCAGCTGCAAAGTTAATTAAGCCTACATAAATACCTGGATTTTCCGACGTCAATGTCTCATCATGGCCTCGTAATGCCAATTCAAAAGCTCCGCAAAATTTTATACACATAATTAAGCGGCGCAAAATATGACGATTTCTTTCCACATCTTCGTTGTACTTAATTTTATGTTGCAAATAAGCCCTGTCTAACTGTTCACGTATGTCCACTTTGTCTAGAACACTAAAATCCACGCATGCATTCATGTGAGAAACAGAATTTTTGTGTTTCTTTGCCCTGTCTGCGATTTGCCTTAAATCATTCAACCCTTGTTTATTCCACGCACTAACCTCTTTATTAAAAATTTAACAGATAAAATAAAATAGTTTATTTGTTAATGAACATCCGCAAATCCACTCATATTTTTCATATATATCTTTATTAAATACTCTATTGTAAGTTCGAGTTTTACTTGTGGAAGTGTAGTTTATTTGAAGATCAGAGATAGGCCTTCCTTTCTTCTTAATTAAAAGTTTTTCCTCAAATGATACCGGGTTTTTTAAAAGATTTTGGACACAGTTAACTTCAATCTTTAATAATAAACGTCACTTCAAGCGCCGAAAACAATGCAGTCGCAATGAATGCAAGACGTTAACTGGATTTGGGCAATTTTCTGCCCCAAAGCGATGGTTTAAGCGCAGATGGCGCCTTCAAAGTTAGGGATGATTCTCTGCCCCATCCTGCATATCTTTTTTGCTTAAATTTGGTTAAATTGGTCCTTTTATTTTCTTCGTTTTTTATCCATAAAGTATTGTATATGTTTCTATTGATTATTATTATGATTATGGGGTTGAGTTATCTCGCACTTCCTCGGCCTGTAGCAGGGAAACATTTTACTCTACCCACGTCCCTGAGGGTATGAGCTGTTATTATTATTATCATTATCATGATTATTTCAAGCTTAGTGGTCCCCAAAGGGGTAAGTGTGTCTTACTTGTCAAAATATTCAGTAATACTTAAGTTATATCACAAATATGGATATTTTGTTATACAAAATATACGATAAAAGTAAACATTTATTTCTTGTTATCTTTGTATAGTAAAACCGCGTTGATAAGCGAGTTCTATAGATATTCCTGAGCTCGGTTATTTATAGACAGGCGCTAACAATTTTGTTTGTATTGTTAATCATGCCTGACAATTAACGAATAAATATTTTATCTGTTGATATAGTATGTTATTTATTAATACAGGAACACACGTTGCATAATCAATAGAGACGGTTACTCATGCTCTCATGCATATTGTTGTGAACGTGTAATTTAGCACGTATCTAGAGTTACAAAATGCTATATCCTACTAATCTAATTTCAGTATTATTAAAGGAAATCTCTATTCGATATAATATTAGTTTTAATAGTCATATAAACAGTATAGACCTCGGATAAGATTAAATAAATACATTTTCAGTAAACAACGTCTGCTTTTTTTAACTAATTTTAGTATCAGTGCTTCAAAATAGGACGAAAGTGAAATCCAGCACGTGTTGTTAACGGTTAACTTATTTTAAAAAGAAATCCGCTAATTAGCAACTTATTCACAGATTTAATGAAGTGATTAGCTCATATTTGAACTTGTTCCAAAAAAAAATATCTGCACAAATATATCCGTGATTATAAGCACTGAAATAAATTTTGTCATGTTGCCTTGAGATCTAATGATAATATTATTTGTTAATATCAATCGTATTAGGTCCTTTATTTTTAAAGCTTAAATATAACGGCTGCAAATAATAGAGTGACAACTATTTTGAAAATATTTTACACACCGTCAAATATCAAGTGCTGCCAAAGTAAAATATGTAAATAGTAGTGATGTCGAAAAAGTAACTATTCGCTACATTAGTATTTGTTACACAAGCGGAAACGAAGTAACGATTAAATACACAAACGGAAACGAAATAACGATTAAATACACAAGTGGAAACGAAGTAACGATTACCTATTTGAAAATTAAATCATTACTTTCGTCAGTTCCGGCTCTTTAATGAGAGCAAGTAAGCAATTGCAACCCCAGGAATTATGAAACAAAACAAACCAAGCGGCGACTAACTGTGAAAGTATTTATTTATTATGTATATTTATAGTTATTGACGAGGAACGTGGCACGCTAACAACGTACATGCACCGATCGTCGTCACAGATATAATGAGCAAAGCCCAACTGTTGCTCCGTTAAGCCATTAACATTACATTGAAGGTGGGGAGAACTGTATTTTGCCCTACTTCAATGTCGTATAATACATAGCGTCTGAGCAAGTGGTCCAGTCTGCTCACGGCCGTTCTAAAATGAATTCCGTCTCTGCTTTAGAGAACAACGCGTTTTCGCGGTTAACGTATGATGAAGAAATCGCAGTAAAAAATCTTAAACGGCCGATCCCTCAATTATGTTTAGAAAATAAACAATCTGTTAAAGGTAAAGACGTTATAAGAAAATTCAAAATGAATATTTATCAGAAAAATGACTGGATTTGTGGGTGTGAAATTAAAAATACTTTGTTTTGTTTTCCGTGGCTTTTGTTTGGTGGTGAACCTTCTTGGTCAAAGAACGGAATAAGAGACTTAATTCATCTTAGTGTTAAAATTATTAAACATGAAAATTCCGAAGGGCATTTGAAAAATATATTTAGTCTAATAATGTTAGGAAAAAATAATATTCAGAATGTTTTAGATTCATCATATAGAAAAGCAATTCAACAACTCAATGAAAAGGTAACAAAAAATAGGCATGTGTTTAATTTAATAATAAATTGCATTAGATTTTGTGGCGCGCTTGAACCGGTACTTCGGGGTCATGATGAACAGCAAACGTCGAATAACAAGGGCATTTTTCGGGAATTGATAAATTTTACGGCAGAATTGGATAAATCGCTCAGAGATCACATCGAAGCAGCACCGGTTTTTAAGGGATTATCAAAAACGATGCAGAATGAGCTTCTTGATGCAATGTTGAACGTGTATCATGAACAAGTTGCCAGTGAAATTAAAGCAACCGACTTCATATCTGTGATAGCTGATGAAACCACAGATGTGACCAATCAGTTTCTGTTGGTCGTTGTTTTAAGATATATTGTGAACGCGAGACAGGTCGAAAGATTTTGGAAATTTCTTCTGCCTCTAATTCTTTATCTGCCTCCATCCTTAACGAAATTAGTTTGCTTGTTGACGACCCAGAAAAACTGATTGCACAGAGCTATGATGGGGCAACAGTCATGAGTGGTGCTATTAACGGCGTGCAAAGACATGTCCAAGACCAGTATCCAAGGGCTAATTTTGTACATTGTTATGCACATCAGACAAGTCTAATTGTGTCACATGCTACATCGAGCAGTAGTAATTGCAGAATTTTTTTTGCCAATCTGACGGGATTATGTACATTTTTCTCCACTTCACCGCAACGAGCTGCAATATTGGAAGAATTCCTTCAGAGAAAAAGCTTACCTCGTTCTTCAAAAATAAGATGGAACTTCAATTCTAGGACAGTGAATACAATATATGAGCACCGAGAAGAATAATTGAAGCTCTAGAACAAATCGAGGGAGAAGCTAGTTTACAAACTACCATTCATCAAGCTGGTGCCAATTTGCGAATTTTAGAGGAGGAAAATTTTATCTATTGGTTAACTTTCTTTCATAAAATTATGCCACATGTGGACATATTGTTTAATCAATTACAAAATGTCAATACAGATGCATTAAAAATCAAGAATAATTTAGATAATTTTGAACAACCAACCTGTGCAACCACACGACCATAATGTTAAAGGCAGGCAGAATGTCATTATAGAAAAAATTAAAGCGCGCTATTGGAAAAATTCGAACCGAAATCGCTGACACAGATAACACAGGCCTGCGATGGTAAAATTCTCTGGATTTTATACAGTGATTTCAATAGATTTTTTGGTGCTGAAAATGGGAAAATTATTTAAAAAATTCCATCACGTAAGGTTTTTTTACAATCTGGGGTTTTTTGACCTATCTGCATGTATTAGTCTTTTTGAAAAGGACAATTTTGTTAAACCGTTGTTTAAATAAACTATTATTATTTTTTTACTTATGATGATGCAAGAAGTTGATATTCTGAATAAACATACACTAGATTTATGATAAAGAAGTTACAAATAGAAATAATTGAGCATGTCGCAAGACATGACTCATCATCTTCCTGTTACTACATGTCTACCTCCCCACCTCCACTACAAACATATTGCTATTCTAGACAAAACAGTTAGTTCATTCAATATCTTCTTTATAACTGTGGTGTGAATTTGTGTAATTAGTTGACATTTGTGATTAGTTGCTGAGTTAATTTAATTTTTATTTTACGAGTTTTTTAAAATTAAATTCCAATGGCATCAAGAATACCCAACTCAATGTACCCAACTCCTTCTGCTATATTTGTGGAAAGTTTACAGTAAAAAAACAGCAAAGAAACATTACAGATTTTGTAAAAAAAGTATATTTTGCATATTTTGGTGTGAAATTAGACCAAGACAAACCTTGGGCTCCTCATAAGGTTTGTTCAGTGTGTGTTGAAGAGCTTCGCCAGTGGTCACAAGGAAAAAAACAGTCTTTTCGCTTTGGAGTGCCTATGGTTTGGAGAGAACCGATCAATCATAGCGATGATTGTTATTTTTGTTCGTGTGTAGTACACGGATTCAATTTAAAAAACAAAAAGGACATCGTTTACCCAAACCTTCGATCCGCAACACGTCCTATACCTCATGGACCAGAAGTACCTGTTCCTTCACTACCAGATACATTAGATGATGTATCTGATGACGAAATGGTTTCACGTGCATGCGCAAGTGAACTGGATGAGGGAAGTGATTACTATAATACTGGAAGTGATGAGCCAAAACTGTTTGACCAATCTGAATTAAATGATTTGGTGAGGGACTTAAACCTTCTTAAGGACTCAGCTGAGCTTTTAGGCTCAAGGTTGAAAGAAAAAAAATTGTTAGCACCTAGCACAACATTTTACTGGTTGAGGAACAGAGAAAAAAAGTTTGCTCGATATTATTCCGAAGAAGATGCACTAGTTTTCTGTAATGATGTACCCGGGCTCATGGAACAATTCCACGTAGAATATAATGTTTCTGAATGGAGACTCTTCATTGACTCTTCAAAACGGAGCCTTAAGGCCGTTCTTCTACACAATGGAAATAAATATGCTTCTGTACCAGTGGGACATTCAGTTCATTTAAAAGAGTGTTATGAAAATCTTGAGCTACTTTTAATTAAAATTCGTTACAAGGATCAAGGCTGGACAATTTGTGGTGATTTGAAAGTTCTTTGTTTGTTACTTGGACAACAAAGCGGTTATACTAAATATCCTTGTTTTTTGTGTCAGTGGGATAGTCGTGATAGAAAGCAGCACTATTGTAAAAAGATGTGGCCACCAAGACAAACCTTACAACCTGGAATGAAAAACATTGAAAGAAAAAGTTTAGTAGACCCGAGCAAAGTTTGGCTTCCTCCATTACATATAAAACTAGGGTTAATGAAACAATTTGTGAAGACATTAAAAAAAGATGGAGAGTGCTTCAAGTATCTTTGCAGCTAGTTTCCTCGCTTGTCAGAAGCAAAGATAAAGGAGGGTGTTTTTGTTGGGCCGGATATAAGAAAGCTTATGAAAGATGAAGATTTTGAATCTAAAATGGAGGAAGCAGAAAAACAAGCATGGATAGCCTTCAAAAATGTGGTTACAAATTTTCTTGGCAACAAAAAACATGAAGATTATAAAAATATTGTGCAAAATATGTTAGAAAAATTTAAAATCTTAGGCTGTAACATGAGTTTCAAGGTGCATTTTCTAGATTCGCATCTCGACTACTTACCTGAAAATCTTGGTGTAGTAAGTGAGGAGCAGGGGGAAAGGTTCCACCAAGACCTAAAAGAGATGGAGAGAAGATACCAAGGAAGATGGAATATAAGCATGATAGCTGATTATTGTTGGATGTTAAAAAGGGATGGTCCACTACGAGATTACAGAAGAAAAAGCACAAAAAGGAGTATGGAAAGACAAAGAAAAAGATATTATAAGGACTTGTAAAGACATAAATAGTATTTTACTGTTTCTTTTCATTAGATTTAATGATATTTGTAAGTAATTTTGTTTTTTATATCCTTTGTAAATAAATTCAAAATGTAACAAAAAATTATTTTTAATTTTTAAAAAATATAATTTGAAGCCTTTTTGTGAAAAATCCTTACGTGATGGAGAAAAATAGAGTTCACATTTGGATTCAGCGCCCAAAAACACATAAGAATCAGCTATCAAATTTAAAACAATTTTTAGAAAGTTAAAAAACGCAGGCCTGTGTAATCAGTTGGTTAAACAAAATGACCCAGAACTGACTCCTCGACCATCAAAGCGGCGAAGAGTAACTGATGGTAGCCAAAGAAGGAGGGAAACTATTGAAGTGTGCGATATTATTTTGCTAGAAGTAAAAACTAGATTTCGGAATACAGGACACTTAATATTAGCAAACTTAATTTCTTTTAAACAGTTCTCCTCTTTTCAAAAAAAATTTCCGGAAGATTGCCTTAAAGAAGCAGTAAAATTTTATCCATGCCTTAATGAAAGCAGACTACGAACTGAATTAAGCGTTCTATATTCTAGAGAAGAATTTAGGCAAAATATAGAAGTCGGTGCTGTAGGTCTGCTAGGTCTTCTGCTGGATGGATTAAGCGACACCTTTAATGAAGGTGTTACGCTTTTAAAAATTGTCATTACAATCCCAATGACAACGTCCAAAGCGGAGCGCCAGTTTTCACGGCTGAAGAGAATAAAAACTTTCCTGAGAAATACAATGAAAGAAGAGAGATTAAATGCCCTTACTATGTTATCTTGTGAAAAAGAATGTATAAATGATTTCCCAAACTTTAATGAAAAAGTGATAGAACTGTTCTGCAAGTCAAAGACACGTAAAATGGACTTCGTTTATCGTCAGATGTAATTAAACTGTGTAGTGTAATATTTACTATTCCCTCAAAACAAACTCTACAATGAACAGTACCTGTCTGGAACAGTACGTCGGTGAAATTTATAAGGATTGGGTATGCGTTTTTGTATTACACTTTTTAATTTTAAAATTAAGCACTCCCTATGTGAACCACCCCGAGCCGCCACTGAGTCTTTCGTATTTGATTACTTTCAGTACATATCGTTACACTCGTATTTGATTACACATTTGTACATATCGTTACGTTCGTCCATGTGTATTATATTGTATATGGTATAAACCTAAGGATGCAGGATATCATATTCATTAATTATACCGGGTTTTTCTTTTGTCATTGTCATTACACAGGCATAAATGTATGGTGGCATATAATAGGCAACCAGTTATACACCAAAATCTACGTACAAACAATAGATTAATTCATAAATAGATTGCCATGGAGAGAAAATAAAATTTTTTTAATGTCACATATTTCTCAATTTTTATTCATTACAAAAATCTTAAATTAAATATATTTTATTGAAAAATAAGAATTTAAGGACGGTCAGAGACATGTTTTCCGTTAATTATCCTAACAGGCCTATACCTTGTGCAAGGACAGTTTTAAATATCTATAATAGATTCAAAGAAGATGGTTGTCTTCTAAATTCACATAAAAAAAATAATAAAATCAATCATATGTTAACAGAAGACATGAAGCTCAATATCCTGTGTTATGTAGAAGCATTCCTTTTAGATGTAGCATTTTGGAGTATCGTACAGTTCGGTGTACAAAACCCTGATAGAATTTAAATATAAGCCATGCAAGGTATCAAACCATCAGGAGCTTTTCGAGGAAGATAAAGTAAAACGAACTGATTTTTGTGAAAAAATGTTTAATATGTTAAATGAAAACAAAGTATGTAATTTTAAATAAAATAATTTTTACTGATGAAGCTACATTTACCATAAATGGTGAAGTCAACTCTCAGAATTTCCGGTTTGTATCCTACATTTATCGATTGAAAAATACTAAATTTCCTTTCCATTAATCCATTAGGTATTGGTCCAGTACAAATCCTCATGCCCGAAACCTAACCCGAACGCAGTACCCTCAAAAAGTCAGTGTCTGAATTGGAATAATAAGCGATAAACTTATTGACCCATTTTTTATTGACGGTAACCTCACTGCAGAAAAATATTTAAATCTCTTACGAAATCACATCATTCCAACAATTGAGATACTAAATGTTGATCAACTTTGGTTCCAAATGGATGGGGCTCCGGCACATTCTACTCACGCCGTCAGGACGACATTTCAAAGACAGTGGATTGGCAGGTTCGGCCCCATACCATGGCCCCCAAGATCAGCTGATTTATCTCCAAATGATTTCTTTCTTTGTGGCTTACCTAAAAAGTCAAATTTATAATAACATGCAAATTCATAACTTGGATGAATTGAAAGAACGTATACTTACTGCATGTGATGAATAAATCCAGAATTTATTCGGAATACTGCTTTCAAAATCGCCTTGCTTATTGCCTTGAAGACAAGGAGGGCATTTCGAAAACTTGCTATAAACGCTTTTGTTATGTCGTTTTGTTTATCTTAATTAATCGTTAGAATAAATAAATTTTTTCATTCAAATTGAGATTTTCTTTCTTTTCTACAAACATAACCTAATTCTTTGTGGCTTAATTTTCTTTGGTATTACCCACTGTTGCCAGTATCAGTATTATTGCCAAACTAGACTCTAGAATACTTTTGCGATAAATTTTAAGTTTTGAAATAGATTTAATGAGTTTCATGTACATTCTGTATGACAATCTAAATAATTTCCTTTTGAATGCCTAAACATTCATATCTTTAATAGTTAGAAAGCATAGTAAGATGAAACTCATTGAGTTATATCTTTAGCTAATAGGAAAAGGTAAGGTGTAATTTTAATAAAATAAATACTTTTTTATTTAGGAACGATATCATATTAACATTTTTCGGTTTTAGTCTTGCACACCTTTGTTCTAGTATTAAACGAGTTGTACTATACACTCTCACTTTCTGCTGAACTCGCTGGAATACAGAAGTATTTCCTAGCACATTGTTTTAAGGGTTTCAGCTCCATTCCTGTTACCTGTTAAAGAAAATTCAAATAAAAAATGCATTTACCTTTTTTCTTAAAACTTAACTTCCAAAATAAAAGAGGATCTACGTCCTGATTTGAATTTGACCTTTCGAGGTATTGCCTTATAGTTATTATAACATCGGCTGTAATTGATGTTACTTTCTCTTATTCTTTCTTGCAAAAATCCAAATAATGAAAGTTACTTTTGATATGGACTAATGTCTTTTTCGATTACAGGAATTTGTTCTTTTTATTTTCAGGATCTACTTTCTTCATAATATTAAACATTTCTTGATCTAAAAAGGAAGTAACCCCCAGTCGTTGCTGGAGGATTGCCTTTTTGCCGGTTGCATCCTCGTCCCTCTCCTCTAATTCCCGTTTTAAATCAGTCACTTAATTCCGTGAGTTTCATTCCATTGGCCATCACACTATTTAAAATAACGTCTTTCGCACTGTATATTTATTTAAACGGGTATTTAAATAACAGTTAATTGTCCACTTAGTCTGTTATTTACTAATTACTCACACCTGAATACCACTATAACGTTATTTTCTTTTTGGGTTCTTAAATAAAACTAACGGTGGGTTCTTAAATAAAACTAACGGTAACTTTAAACACACACTATATTAATAATAAAAACGAATAGCAATATAAAAACTAATTACTAACAATTAGTACATTTATGTATTTATATTTAATATATGATCAAAAAGTCTTTGGATCGCGATAGCCATGAAGTGTAAAAACCATGTATAGAATAATTTACTTCTGTAATTTGAAGTACACATAAGTCACAAATAAAATAGATTTTAGGTTAGGGTAATTAACGGGTGTTCAGAAACATTCGAAGTCAAGTGGGCTCTGAACAAAAAATCGTATATCTTTACTTAAGTATCTGATTTGTAATAATTATTAAATGTCAACTGTTGTCTGTCAAAATTTGCCAGAATCTAATATCGAAGATACTAATTTATATTTTTTAATTTTGAAAATGGTATTTACTAACGTACACAAAGCATTCATGGTTGAAGCATATTTTCGAAATGGTCAAAAGATCGATGGCCAGTGGAAGTATTCTATTCAAGCTTGTTTGGAAGAATTTCGAGATGAATTTCCCAACCTTGCTTTTGATTATAATACTTTTCAGTGTACACTAATCAGAATTGTTCCATTTTTTCGACAAACTGGTAGTGTGGGACGCCAAGAGGGTGGTGGGCGACCAAAAGTCCGGACAGAAGAAGTGATTGGGAATATTAGAGAAATAATGACTGATGCCCCTAAAACTTCAGTAAGAACTCTTGCTCAACAAACCGGGTTGTCAGTTGGTTCTTGCCATAAAGTTTTAAAAGAAGATTTACAGTTATTCCCATATCGTATAACTTGTTTGCAAGAAATCCTCGATATTGATTATCCGAGACGAGTAGTATTTTGCGAATGGTTTACAAATAATTTTAATGATGATGTCCTAGACAAAACTTTCTTTCCAGACGAAGCATGGTTCCACGTTAGTGGATATGTTAACTCGCAAAACATGAGAATGTGGAGTGATACAAAGCCCAATAATTTTTATGTTGAAGCTCCTTTACATCCTCAGAAAGTTGGTGTTTGGTGCGCTATAAGTAGAAGAAGGATTATTGGTCCAATTTTTTTTAATGGTACCTTGACTGCAGAAAGATATCGACAGGAAATACTATTGCCTTTCTTTAATCAACTTCGCGATGATGAACTAGCTTTGGGATACTTTCAACAAGATGGTGCTAGAGCTCACACAGCGGGGAAAACAATGAATATGTTACAAGAAGTGTTTGGAAATCGTTTAATTAGTTTGAATAGCGATCATGAATTTCCTCCAAGATCTTGTGATCTTACACCGTGTGATTACTATTTATGGCCTTTTTTAAAAAAATTCAATTTATCAAGTACCAGTGCAAGATTATATAGATCTCCAAGACAGAATTATAAATAAAATCAGTGAAATTAGAAATAGTCCCATACTGCAAAATGTATTTAGTAGCATTCGGAGGAGGTGCGTAAAATGCTTGGAAGAAGGTGGTGGACATTTTCAACATCTTTTATAATTATGGTCATTATTGTTGGTAATTTATACAACTACAATTTATGATATTTATTATAAGGTTGTAACCTAAGGACTTTACAAACAATTTATTTGTTTCAAATTTATTTTAAGCCATTTCTTACAATAATTTGTTGAATGTTAATACGAGTATATTAAACTAGTACGATAACTAGATACTATTGTCACTATAAGATGAATAAAACCTTTACTTGTAAAGTTATTTCCTCTTAATTCTGCATTGTCTTTTTACATGTTACTACAGATTAGATGAGCTTTATTATACAAGAATGAACAGCATTTTAATTGGATTATGTAATTTTTTCCAGTTATCGCATGAAGAGGTGCTATTGTTCAGCAAGAATTCTCTAAAATATCAAAATACTTAATTTGAAATTTGCAAATTAATTACTGTTACCTTCTAAAATCATTACTTGACTAGTTTATATTAATTAATATGGCATATTAAAGTAATATATTTCGACATAAACTGACATTTGCGTCTATGATAACTAGAGAACGGACACGCTTACCACATGACGCAAAGCCCAGTGCAGTACTGGCGAAAGGCTGTATTTCTAAAATATTTAATTTTATTTATATAATTGGAAAACGAACGGGTGGTGATCTATAAAATTACGAAATACATATTTATTTGTTGAAAAGTTGTATTTATAAAGTTTTTAATTTTATTTATATAATTGGAAAACATACGGGTGGTGATCTATCTATCGAAAATTACGAAATACATATTTATGAATTAATTTTATTTATATAATTGGAAAACAAACGGGTGGTGATCTATAAAATTACGAAATACATATGTATTTGTTGAAAAGTTGTATTTTTAAAGTTTTTAATTTTATTTCTATAATTGGAACATTTTTATTTATTCATTTTGTCGTTCAAGCTGAGTAAAGGAGTATTAATATTGACTAGCAATAGTTTCTCAAGGTTTTTTTCTGTCAATTTTGTTCTCTTTGAATTAAGTACATCCTTATAAATAGAAAACGTCCTTTCTACATCGCAACTGGTTATAGGTGCATACTGGAAATATTCTTTTATTTCTTCATATTTAGCCGTTAGATTTTGTGGAATTGTGTCCATACATAATTGCTGCAATGTAATTAAATCTGGATTTCTATTAAGAATTACTTCAAACTTTTGCCGAAGGCCACATCCGAAGTCACTTGGAATACTTTTCAAATTATTAACAGCCACATCTAATGTGGTTAATCCGTCATTTAATTTGAGATTTCGATTTTCAAAATAAGTGATTAGTTTTGGCAATTTTCCAAAGTGATCGTGAAGAAAGTACAACTGATTTTTTAAATTTGGGATTTGTGTGAGCTCCTTGCAATCACCAATACTTCTAGCATCCTCCTTTAGCAGTGTTACGATATGTTTTAGACTATCGAAATACTCAGCATAATAACTAGTAGCTTCCAGCCATGTTCCATCTAGTTATTACTGGAGTGGGAGGCAGTGACAGAGATGGAAATTTTTCCCTGAAAAGAGCTACTCTCAATGGTGCTTTTCTGAAAACTTTTTTAAAAGCTGATACAAGTCTATCAACTTCCGGAAAAGTGTCTCTGATATATTCACAGATTCTGTGGAGAGCATGTGCTACACAAGTAATATGCAGCATATTAGGATATGTTTTCTTCAATGGTCTGCCTGTTTTTAACATATACGCAGCACCATCACTGACAAATAAAAGTATTTTTTCTTTGTACGTGGCGTCCGAATGAAGCATTTTTTGCATATTCTCCTTAATGGTTTCAGCAACTGTTTCCGCATCAACTCTATTTATAACACTTGTTGCTATTACATATGAGTTATAGGGAATAGTTGGATGTAGTACACCAGCTACAACATTTACCACACAGCGTCCTAACATATCCACCGTTTCGTCGGCGCTTATCCATATGTATTGATTTAAAAGATGGCTTCTAATGCGTTCTACTGTGCTCGTATAGCACCTAGAAACATAATATTTGCGTAAAGTTGATTCATCAGGAACATTTCGACCAGTATATTTTTGAAGAAATATTTTTAAAGTGGGATTGCTAAGTTTATTTAATGGAATATTAGCTGCCATAAAAGTTTCACAGAGTTCTTCGTTAAAATTGTCAGATTCCAACAGGTTCATTTTTTTTTGTGCTTTAACGATCCTACGTGACGTTTTACGGTTGATTTATTGCAATTTTTCAATAACGTTTCACACACTTCACAATAAATTTCGGAATCACTGGCAATGTACATACAATCAGTATGGCCCTCAATCCAACTCGCCATTGTTTCACGATGCCATTCTCGACGCTCTTCCATTGTCTGAAAAAGTAAGAATATTCTAGATCCAAATAAACGAAATTAAATAACGAAATTTTATGCACACTTACGTGAAGATAATTGGAAGATGTTGCTTAAATGAAAAGAAAAGGAATGTACGTGCTATTTCTCTTACGAAATACGATTAACTTATTTATTTTATCTACGTACACGACACCACTGAAAACACTATATTCTCCGAATACAATAGCTGGGTTGTCCATTGTTATCGCTGCGAGACCAGGTGGCCGAGTAAATCAAACAAATACTTCATTGAATTACGCCGGGATGTACTGAGCGACGTTATACACAATTCCAATTGCCGATTGCGTTTTATGGAAATTGCATCCGTTCTCTATACAATTTTATAGGTTATCATTGATAACCTATAAAATTGTATTAAGTAAATGTATCAATCTATATCAGACATGACTTCATATTTTCAAGGACTACTTTGATTTCGAATGTTTCTGAACACCCGTTAGTTGCATTTTTATGTTATAACCAGCTGACTTGAAAGTTGTCAAGTAAATGTCAAAACTAATTGAAATAAATAATTTCATAGATATCTCGTAAATTCCACGGCAATAGCGATCCAAAGACTTTTTGATCATACGATATAAGTTAACTCGGCGATAATTTGGTATCGAATGAATCTCTCCCTCCATTTCCAGTCTTCTTATAGTCTATAGACTTTTGAGAATATCCACGAAGTTCCTCGGTCTTTTTAGAGGCGGTGGTATGTTCGCGCATGTGAGTGAGTCATCGTTAGACTATTCGCGAATATTATGGATAACCCCCATCACAATAGTTTGCACCCTGGTATGTCAAAAAGTAGTTTACACCGTCATATTCCAATAACTTCTGTCAAATAAGTAATCAAAGTGTATGTTAGCGTAAGAGATTAATCGGGCACCCAAATGCGCAAATCAGTTATATTGCCCAGAAATGAAGTACACAGACTTAAAAGTTTTTTTGGAATTTACTGCAAGTGAGAATTAATGAATATTAAATCACATTCTTACATGTAAATGTCGACTTATTTAATGCGTTCGTAACTACAATCCGACAAACTAAGTTTGTACCAGTATGCAGAACACACCCTTTCGCGACAACGAACTTCCTGGTGATTAGGTTAATTAAGAATTAAGAAATACTGAAAAAACAAGTCAATCAACGGGAGGAAACGTACAGACGACGTTTCGTTCTAATTGGAACTTTTCAATGTACGGTATTCCCTCGATGACGGACATTGCTTTTTCATTTCTATACTTTCTGTATATATAGTTAACATTTGGAATTTACTGCAAGTGAGAATTAATGAATATTAAATCACATTCTTACATGTAAATGTCGACTTATTTAATGCGTTCGTAACTACAATCCGAGAACACACCCTTTCGCGACAACGAACTTCCTGGTGATTAGGTTAATTAAGAATTAAGAAATTACGAACGCATTAAATAAGTCGACATTTACATGTAAGAATGTGATTTAATATTCATTAATTCTCACTTGCAGTAAATTCCAAATGTTAATATTCATTAATTCTCACTTGCAGTAAATTCCAAATGTTAACTATATATACAGAAAGTATAGAAATGAAAAAGCAATGTCCGTCATCGAGGGAATACCGTACATTGAAAAGTTCCAACTAGAACGAAACGTCGTCTGTACGTTTCCTCCCGTTGATTGACTTGTTTTTTCAGTATTTCTTAAGACTTAAAAGGTTTAAACCTGCGGACCTAATACATAGATTTAAATAACTTATACGCCTTTTGTCAGTGCAGTGTTACTTATTAACTCAAATTAGCCAACGAAATTAGTTTAAATATATAGGGGTATAATTTACTGAAACAATATGCCTTCATGTCATTATTTACTACTCATATCTTTTATTTAAAAATTATTGCAGATCTATATGGATCACGTATCATATATCATTGCATATCTTGCATATAAATACTGCTTTAAACATATTTCATATAAAATTGCATATTTGTTCATATTTATAATTAATTTCTAAAGGGCACCGTAAAAATATATAAAATCATTTATTCATAATACAGGCTGTCACACAAAAAACGCCCCAAGCTGTAACTCTGTTATTTATATTTCGATTTTTATGAGATAGGTACCAAATGAAATGGTTTTATGAGTACTATGTTTGAGGCTACATTTACTTTTTTCCAGCGCCATCTTCAATTCCGAGCGATTGTCAATTTTTTTTTTCAAATTGTACGGTATATATTTTTTTGGATAATTGAATAGAGATTTTTTTCCCGAATCCATTGATGTGCAATACATCAATTTTAATTAAATTTAGAAGAAAAAAATTATTAAAACACTGTCCGTATATGCTCTTCGTCACTTGTGTTATACTGTAGTGTGCGATGGAAAAATAACGCATTACGCATATGTAACTGTCATCTTTGACTTTTCTGTACTAAGCAAGCATATTTTGACAGTTTTGAAATAAATCATGAATTTCAATCAACTTACTGACATGCTACAAGTTTATTTTGAAGTCACTTTAAGAGAATGTTTGGAAAGTTTTTTAATTTTTTTTTCTTCTAAATTTACAATTAATTGTAATCTGTGAAGAATAAATATTTCGTCGTTCGAACTTGACATCTACCTACGTAACAATATAATATCAATTTGATATGGATAAACCAGGCCCCAGTAAAAAACGTAGTCGTAAGGTTGAAGATGAAAATCGACAGTTTCAAGATATTTGGAGCGAAAAATACTTTTTTATTTCATCGCATAACAAAAGTGTCTGTTTAATATGCAAGAGTAGGGTTTCTATTCCGAAGGAATATAATGTGAAAAGACATTATGAAACCCAGCATCATACTTTTACCAAATTAACCGGCGAAAATCGAACGCAAAAAATTTCCACTTTACAAAGGGAACTAATAGGCCAGCAAGCTATGTTTACAAAACCAATTCAAGATGCTGAAACAGCTACTGAAGTTAGCTTTGAAATATCTCGAATCATAGCGAAAACTTGTCGGCCTTTTAAAGATGGTGAGTTTGTTAAGCAGTGTTTAGATATCGCCGCAAAAAGAATAATGTGTCCGAAAGATGCAAAGAGGTTTGAGAAAATTCAACTAAATCGAATGACTGTTCAAAGAAGACTTACCACATTAGCAGCTAATATAGAAGAGCAATTAGCTACGAAATCGAAAAGTTTTGAGTATTTTTCTATATCACTCGACGAATCTACAGATATAAGTTCCACTGCTCAACTCTTAATATTTTTACGAGGTGTAACGCAAAATTTTGAAGTGAGTGAAGAACTGATTGGCATGAGTTCTTTGACAAGTCAAACCAAGGGGAGTGACATGCTCAAAGCTCTTCTGGAAAAATGTTCTATAAAGTGATATTTTAATACAAGCTTTTCATGATCGTTTTCTAGACTTCAAAAAAGTTAAACCTCTATTAGACGGAATCAATACAGCTGGAATTGATAGACATGCAGAATGATGATAATTTACGAAACAAGTTTAATGAAGGTAATTTACTCCAACTTTTATCGTTGCGTTGACAAAACTGCTTATAAAGTTGCGAATAAATGCATTGAAATGCGCAAGCTTATTTGGATCGACGTATGTTTGTGAGCAAACGTTTTCAGTGATGAAACTTAACAAAACAAAAAATCGAAACCGTCTGGCAAACAAAAATCTGGAAGCAATTTTACGTGTGGCGACAAGTAATGTGTAGCCAAACATAAACAAAATTGTTAGGTCAATGCAATGTCATGCATCAAAATAATAAAACATGAAATATTACATTGTAATTATTAGATTACATTACGATTACATAATTACAACAAACATTTTTGAAAGTTCTTTTATTTTTATCATTTGTAGTAATTCATACTATTTAAAAATTAAAATATTTGTGTTAATAAGTGGCCCGTCCTTGGCTTATAACTTTCCCGAGTGGCCCCTGTTCCCTGTAAGTCTGTGTATCCCCTAAAAATGTCTTTTTAGACTGTGATCGTAATTTAAAACGAGACTCTTCTCAAGAAATATGTCAATGGCAATCAACAGTTTTGCAACGACCGTACTCACTTACGGGTTTGCAATAATTGACTGGACAGATAAAGAGGCTGAAGGAATAGACTGGCTAATAGCTTACAATTAGTGGAAAGGACCTTCAAACAATAAATAATAAGTTATAACTTATTACTATATTATCTCATAACTTATTATAAGATATTGATTGAAATATTTTATACCTGGCTAATATGCATTTGCTATTTCCTGCTTGAATAAAATGATCAAAGACTGATCAGCTGTTTCTTTCCAATGCGTAATATTTTAAACACAATCTAAGCTTTTTTAATAATAAATATGTTAATAATAAACAAACATAAAAGCAAAACGCAATCACCCATTTTTAACACATTGTTAGACTTGAATCTAAGTCACTGCAAATAATAACGAGAGTAAATTCCAGCCAATTTGGCGAAACTATGTCATTAGTCATTAGTATTACTATTTCTAATAAATAAAGTGATTACATAAACTTGACAGTCAAAGTTTATTTGAAAAGAATCGACAAAGTGTCATATTTTATTTTGCTGTTGTTCATTAAATGTTTTTGTCGTTCGGGATATTTTCGAAAATCTAGTTGAAAACGTGTGCGTGATATGAATCCGCAATTTTTAAACCCAATATGTGCTTTAAAATATCAATCCGAGATTCAACATCATGCCCTATCGTGTTCTGCCATCTATGAAAGGAAAGGTGAAGTAGGTCTTGGGGTTTGGAGAAAACAATGTCGTTTATTAGAAGTAGACGCTCATGACCAGACATCCCGTGCCAATGCGGTGGTTATGAGTAATATCAAAAAGAGGTTAAAGGATGCATATGACAACGTTACATTTTACGCTAATAAGACTTGGACGAACGATTGCTACCTCTACCAGAAGACCAACCAGGTATAGTTATACTAATTTTATAGCAGGTCTTTAATAACTGTCACTATGACAGGAACTGTACGCTAGGCATATTAAAATTCAGGAGGCATTTAATGAAGAAGTGACCAGACCTAGGACCGTTAAAGATAGTATACCACAAAGTAAACTGGCCGAGTATTCTAATTACGAGTACGACGAAGCTAGAGAATTATCATATACACCGAACAGCAATGACGTGATGTTTCATTATACATGTCGATGTAAAGATGCAGCGATCAAAGAACCGTGGATGCTACCTGAAGTAGAACAGCTCTTCATTTGGCTCACCTATTCTAGAGATTTTAATTTATTGAGGTATAGAGATCTTGTCGAATTTGAACAGGTGGAAACGTCTACGATAAAACATACGTGTACTTTAGAAGACTTTCACAAGATCGATCCGAGATTTTTCGAAAATTTCGAAAGGACGCCGGGTAAAGCTCGCTACACAAAGCCCGAACCCGTGAAGGACATTGATCTGAAGACTGCCGTACCGCCTGTACTAAATTTTACGAATTTCGACGACATGACGGTTAAGATGAAGTTTAATTTAGGTGAGAAGTGATGTTTACATGATTTTTAAAATTATTCGTAGAAAAATTTTCAATTTCTAATAACTGTTAGACGAGATTTCGATTCCTTCTTCACATTTATAAAATAGTTAATTGATTCTGTAAGCATGCGATATATTTTTGAGATTTTGTATTTAAAATACAGGTTAAAGTTAAATGAATCGGTAGTTTTTATTACAATGGGGAAATGCAAAATATATGGACGAAAAAATGGATAGGACAAGACAATTTAGATCATTCCACTGTTATTATGTCCTTAAAACATGTTAAACTTAATAAAATTTTCAATTATAAGGGTAATCACTAAAGGCCGGATTATATGCAAAAAAAAAACTGAAAATATGTGCATAAATATGCAGATGTTTTAGCCTAAATATGCACTTCCTTATGAAAAATATGCAGGTGAAAGAAATACGAGGAATGTTAGAAAATGGAATACTGTAGAAAATAATATTCCATTATGTTTACTACAAGTTTATTTAGAATATTTTACAACATAATTAACTATGTAAACAATTTACAGTCACATATTTCTCAAAGTTTTCAACAAAAAAATTGTGACGCTTGTCTGAAAACGTATTTATATAGAAAAGGTTCGTTCTACGTCGACGCTTGTTATAGGAGCATATTTCAAATTAGAAATATCATCTATTGTCAACTCAATATTTTCTACTGAATCACCAAACAAGATTTTAGCAATGTCCTTTAGCTTTTTAAAACCCTCATTTTTTCCTATTACACTTAAAAATTTTTCATTCACGGACTGTCCCACACCTCCTTCAACATCAAAACATGACTTTTCAAATTTGCAACTCCAAGTAATTGGAAAAGAAATTGACGAAGATCATATACTCATGGCGTTAGTTATAGAATATCGTGTGTAGGTCGAAGTGACCGTTAGATCAGTGGTCACCAAATGGCGGACCGCGGTCCGTATTCGGACCGCAGGCAACTTTTATATGGACCGTAACTAAATTGTGTATTTTCAGAAAATAATAATGACTCATTCCCAGAAATTCATAATGTATCCAGAACTCAAAGATTTAGCAATAAAATTGTTTACCATGTTTGACTCAACTCATGTGTGTGAAGTAGCATCCTAAAAAATAAACTCCATTAAGAACCGGTACAGATCTCGAATCATAGATGACACCAGCTTAATGAGAATTAGCTGTACGAACATTACCGTAAATTTTAAGCAGGTTGTTCAAAATAAAACGTGTTATTTTTCCTATTGAAAATTAACCACGATTAACATTGTGACAAGTCTTTCTGAATCTATATATACTTTAAATTATTTTTCTTGTATTCTAAATATCATAATAAAAAACATCATTTGATACTTACGCAATTCATTTCACAAAACACAATCGATACCAATCGATTGTGTTTTGCACCTAAGATAACAACTGATTCCAAAGAAAAGTTACTAAGCAAAGCAAGTAGCCTAGATTAGTAGAGTAGTTGGTAACATGGTGGAAGGGGGTGATAAGAGGAGTTGGGAGTGGAGGTTTAAGTTTTCGGGACCGCGAAAGTTGACAATGTTTTGAAACGGACCTCTAGGTAAAATAATTGGTGACCAGTGCTTTAGACGGCGGATGGCTATAGGTATTCTGGAATAATGTCCATGAATATTGACTAAATCTACTTGAAAGTTGGGTTCATAAATATTTGTTGATTGCATTTGGGGTACGTTTGTGATACGCTGAGGGGGTGGATAGTATCAAAACGACTCTAGCTGCTAGTGGGGGTAATGAAATACTGCAATCTAGTCCTCAAGAAAGCGTAAGGTAAACACACACAGACACGCGTCATCTAGGAGACTTTTTCGAAGGTTCCCTTGGTGCTTACTGGGGGGGCTCCCAAAATGTGGAATCCGATGTTAAAATGGATATTCACGAATGGACCACCACTGATGAGCGTGTCCGATTATGTCTATAGACGGTATCGATTTTTTTCACATTAATTCAATTTTGAAAATGTATACAGAAACAAGGAAGAAGACTGATAAGGATAACCAATTTTTTTTCAACAGATTTGGGCGATTGTTAAGAGGCTTACAACGTCACGCGTCTTGGAATCATTAAAGGACCTCAAAGGAACTTATAAACTAATGGAGGCGGCGTATACTTTTAGCTAAAAAAAACAATTTAACAAACTTTACAGCATAAATACTTTAAAGTGATGTTTGAGTTAATTATTGGCACATATAAATAATACGATTATCCGAAATTTGCCGTGATAATATACAAAATTCAAGCTGAAATTATTTTTTTTTTACTACGAGTACGTTTTCTCTCATTAGTTTATAAGGCAAATTAGTTCCTATGAGGTCCTTTAATGATTCCAAAAGTTTTTTTTCAAGATAATAATAGGCTTTTATTGTGCAACAGCAAAGACTAATTATAGGACAAAATTGTAAGTTAAATACAGTAAAAGTCGATTATAACGACGACCAAGGGACCGACAATTTTCATCGTTATATAAGGACGTCGTTATATGCATTTTTTTCTAATATGTAATAAGGTACAACACACAAGTATCTGAATGCATTTTATTATAAATGAAGATAATTGTATTATAGCACATAGTTATAAATAACAAAAAACAATTACATACACATGAAGAAATTATTTTCCAAAAAAGTCAGTAATTTTTGTTTGATTACTGGATTGCAAAAAATAGTTCACTTCTAAGGCCCTTTCCAATATTATGACATTCTTAATGTAATCTTCATTCAACTTGTCATTAAATGAAAGTGATTTCGCACTATTTTCAAAGCTTTAATGGCCTCCAATGTTGATGGTGGTTCGAATTCCATCCCAGGGTCATCTTGATCTTCATCGATCTCGTATGCTTCTTCTTCTGTTTGTAAACCTTTTAAATTCATAACTAAATCTTCATCATTTAGCTCTCCCCATGTTGCCAAGTCTTTATCAATGTCAACAAAGTCATCAAATGTAACATTTGAATCAGTGTCCACGACGTACGCTTCTCGAATCAGTTGTGCCAAGGGAATGTTATCCTCGTCTTCAAAATGATCCTCTTCTTGAATAGCCACTGAGGGGAGAAATCCAGAATGTCGAAAACAATTAACAATTGTATTTTGTGAAACTGCATCCCATGCTGTGGATATCATCATGACGGTATCTAGAATATTAATTTTTATTTCATTGTTTTCATCTGCATTCATCATTTTCATGACTAAAGCCTTTCGGAAATGCACTTTGAGGTTCCTTATTATGCCTTGATCAAGAGGCGGAAGTTGTATTTGGTGGGAGAAAACACAAATTTATGGCCTTCAAATTCTGAACATTAACATGAGCGCTGCAATTATCCACCAACAACAAAATTTTCTTCTTTGCCGCACATAGCTCCTTATCCCAGTCTCGTAAAAACTTCTCGAATATTTCGGACACCATCCAGGCACGTCTGTTGGATCTGTAATCGACAGGAAGTCTCTTCATGCTTTTAAAACACCTGGGATTGTTTGATTTTCCAATCACAAGCAGCTTTTTTTAATGGTGCCGGTCATATTGGCGACCACCAATACCGTGACCCTGTGTTTTGACATTTTTGACATTTTACCCCCAGAGCATTTCTCTCCTTTAAATTTTAGGGTCTTGTTAGGAGTCATTTTGAAGAATAATCCGGTTTCATCCGCGTTAAATATCTGTTCATCCGTGTAGTTTTTACGTATCTCTGCAAAAACATTTTTCATCAGTTGTACTTTCGGATACAGATGCAGATTCACCAGAGACAGTGCCACCCACAATATTGTGACGGTTTCGGAATCGTTTGATCCAACTTTCTGAGCATTCAAAGTTTTCCAGTCCTAAAAGTTTGCCGAAATCATTGGCTTTGGCTTGTAAGATGGGCCCTGTTATTGGAATACCCTGGCTTCGTTTCTCTTTGAACCATATCAAGAGTGTCTTATCTATGTCATCATATTGAGAGCATCTTAACTTCTTATTCGTTTGAACATTATTTTTGAAGGCGTCTTCAAATTTTGTTCGATTTTTCCAAATCGTAGATACAGTGGAATGCGATAGACCAAAGCTTTTTGCAACCTCCACATTTGCCTCACCATTTTTTATGCGTGTAATTATTGCAAATTTGTCACTGATTGATAAGGCTTTTCTCTTTTTTGCAGGTGTCATTCTGTTTTGACACACATACATACATGTATCGTAACAAATAACGTAATTTGAACAACACCGGTTGCTTACAAATATGTATGTATATAATAATTGGTATGTATTGCTAATAGCGACGACGTTATACACGACTATGGTAGACATTGTCGCATATAGAAATTCAACCAATTCTCTACAGGTCGGTCGTTATAAGCAACTTGTTGTTATAAGCGACGTCGTTATAAATGACTTTCATTGTATATACATACATAAAAGAGAAAAAGAAGCAAGTTACAAGAATTGATTAATAGAATCGAAAAATATATTATTGTAATGCAAATTAGCAGCTCGACACATAGTTGTTATTGGTGATGATTGCAGCATGTTGGTTTTCGAAAATGGGATGGAAAAAGTACACGAATAACGGGAACATAATCTAGGAACCATGAAATTAAAGGAAGACAGGAGAAAAGACAATCAATGACACCATTAACCATTTTCCATACAAAATGGGCTCCATGTCTTTCCCGGCGATAACTTAAAAATAACTTAAAGATACAGGAGGTTGGAAGGATCTTAACAATAGTCTAGATTTGCCATAAAACTTCGGTAGATTTCGATAGCAATACATTAAGTTTTTTTAAAAACTAAATAATGTCAAATGCAATTGTTATTACTGTGTCCTATTTCGAATTACATTATTCATTTAAGTCCCGTCCTGGAATGTTGCCCTGACTGCCGATTGTGAATTTTCCATTTTTAATTTTGCTTTTGACAAAAGAGACTTTTTCATACTGAAAGTTATATATTAATGCTAAGCTTCGTCACCAAATACTTTGCTTCGTTTGTATGCGGGATTGTTTGCTGGTAGACTAACACTGGGATGTAGTCTTGTTTCTTATCGGTGAAATTGGCGTGTGTCGATTTTGCCTCGTTTAACTTGATGCGCCATTTCCTTGCCAATTGGTGATATTATTGACAGCTGTTTATAGTTTTTTTGTGGCTGACTGAATGTGTTTGTCAGTAGCGAGGAGAGCAGTGTCATCGGCAATTGTTGGCGTAACTACTCCCTCAGTCTGCGGGATGTCGTTATGTACAACAGGTAAAGTATAGGTCCCAGGACACTGGCCTGTGGTACTCCAGCAGAGATGTTCTTAATTTTTGACTGTTCTTCGCCATGTTTGACTCTGAAGTGTGAGTCAAAGATATATGATCGAGGAATTTGACTCATTTGTCGTGGCAAATATTGTTCCAGCTTGTATCCCTGGTACTACACTGTCAAATGCTTGGGCCACATCAAGAAATATCGTTGCACAGATTTTTTTCTCTTCAAGAACGTCAAATTAAAGAAAAAATAATGGCCAATTAGGATTTACCTACTACTATAAGAGACAAGTCTTCGAAGTTGACATTACCGCCACAACCAATATTAACCAGATAAGGTAATTTGATACATGCATATGCATTTTATTGTGAAAATTATGATGTAAAATGTGTTAAGTTACAATTAGATTCTATTGTAAGCGTAATGGAATGAAGCAGATACCATTATTATATGCTAAAATCCGATGTAACGTTTATTGCCAAATTTTGATTTATATTTCAAATTCAACAATATCTCTTGGAGCACATTGAATTCGAATAGTATCATCAAATAAAGTTTGCGGCGTTAAACAGGAAATACAAACCGCTCTCTATCAAATTCGTAAATTTGACGAGAATTTGCTTTGTTACAAATTTTCTAGATTGCCTACGCAGGCTATCCCTGCTAATAATATTTCATTATTGACCTCCATACCCTTATAAATTATAATTCTTCCTTCACAGTGTTGATTAAAAATAAAAGCTTTAATAAATAAAAGTTAATAACGAAATAAAACACTTTTTTCACAAAAATAGTTTTAATAAACTAAATGTATATTTCGTGTGCTCTGCACACATCATCACTAGTACTGTTTAATATTAATGTGAATGAAGAATTTAGTACCTGTTTACAAGATATTTAATGATGTCGGTATACATGCTAACAGTTTATTATTGAGGGGTGAAATATCATTATTTAGAAGATAATTTTTGTGTTTTTTCATGTATATGGCTTCCCACATGTCTAAATTTCTATTTTTTTTTCTATTTTTAACTAAACTAACATTTTATAAATTGAAGTTGTGACCTGTATCTGTATGATATAGAGCTAATGCTGACATTTCCATGTTGTGTAACTTAACATAAGCCATGTGTGTACCGTGTTTGAACATTTCTTGTGGTTTGCTCGATGTATAATTTTGGACAAGAATTACAACTTATTTTGTAAATGCCCGACTCTTTCAACGGATCTGTGTTAACAATTTTTGTTTCTAGACTGTTGTAACTTATTATTGTTAGAGAAAGCTGCAATTAAATTGTATTTTTTGAACAGTTTTATTACGCTGTTATGCCAATTTTTATGAAATGATATCTTACAGTATTTTTTATTGTTGTTCAAAATGTCTGGTGTTAGAGTGATTTTTGAAGTTTTGAGCCTTTTCTTTTTCTAGTTTGTTTTTAATTTTCAATACTAATTGTTTGTCGTAACCAATTAATAAGATACAAAGAACAGATGGCTCATGTTAAATTACACAACATAGAAAAGTCAGCATTAGCTCTATATCATACAGATACAGGTCACAACTTCAATTTAGAAAATGTTAGTTTAGTTAAAAAAGCAGTAATAGAAATTTAGACATGTGGGAAGCCATATACATGAAAAAACACAAAAATTATCTTCTGAATAATGGATATTTCCCCTCAAAAATAAACTGTTAGCATGTATACCGACATCATTAAATACTTAAGACATCTTGTAAACATGCACAAAATTCTTCATTCACATTAATATTTTATATTGTAATCACTAGAGCTGAGGATTTTTGCGGTAAGGCAGGACCGTATGTAGTGCATCCCCACAGGCGTATAATCAATACAAATGCAATTAAATTCTGGTATTTGAAAAATGATTATATGTATTACCTTAGTATTAAAATAAACCATCCATTTTTTATTACTAATACATGAAAGAAGTTTCTGAATCGATAGTTTATAAATAGTTCTACGAATTTTGAAAAAAATGTATGGGTGTACATGCACCATTTTATTATAAGAGGCAGGTAGTGTTTATCCACTCAAAGAAGTAATTGATACATTTCACAATACTTTTCTTTTAGAAATTTGGTTTGCAGAACAATAGACGATACTTTTTATACTTTCGTTATAGGAATAGAACATATGCCAGGATAATAAGGAATAAAGAACGATTGTCCAGAAACATTCAACAAAATCAATTAGGTACTCTGAACGAAATATGATGCATATCTTCTTTATTGCTATTTACTACAGTAATCCTTTCATACAGAAATCGCTTACCGGCAAGTATATGCATACTGGTGCATGTACACCCATACATTTTTTTCAAAATTCGTAGAACTATTTATAAACTATCGATTCAGAAACCTCTTTCATGTATTAATAATAGTAGTAATAAAAAATGGATTGTTTATTTTAATACTAAGGTAATACATATAATCATTTTTCAAATACCAGAATTAAATTGCATTTGTATTGATTATACGCCGGTGGGGATGCACTACATACGGTCCTGCCTTACCGCAAAAATCCTCAGCTCTAGTAATCACTAATCCTTTTGCCGTTAGTCCAACCCGATGCCCCTCTTTGTTTCATAGATATTTGGTATTTCCCCATGCACTTATTCTCAGAAATTGTATTAGTTTTAAGATTTATTGTAATTTTTCATTAATTTGTTTTCACCCTACCTCTAATTTTTCTGTATATGATGTATTTTCATATTATATATTGTCTCGTAGATATTATGTTTAAACAGTATTACTGATGATGTGTGCAGAGCACACAAAATGTACATTTAGTTTATTAAAACTATTTTTCTGAAAAAAGTGTTTTGTTTTATTTCGTTATTTCAATATTTCACAAGTGCTCAAAAAGTTAATATAGTAATTTTCGTTTTGATTTTAGATACCATCAAGAATATATGGAAAACAAGCCGATCAGACGATTTAGTACCACCAAAGAAAGTCGATATATTTAGGTCGTCTTTCGAAAATATGTTCGTGGACGAAGACCCTAAAGCTTGTAGCAAATACTATATTAATCCCGATAAATTTCCGTTCCATTTCAACGAGCTGCAAGAGAAGGCAAACGATTTCAGAAATCTGCAGGTGAATTTATAACACCATATAGATAGTTGTAAACATTGTCCACTTGTTATAGAGTCTCACCGAAATATTGAAAAGAGTAAAAGATGTCGAAGAAGGCGACTTAAAATTACTCACGGCGACGTGTCGTTCTGTTTCGGATGCTCTCATAAAATCTACACCAGCTAAGAGACTTTATTCCGATGTTGTGCAGGGTCAGGCGAATAAGAGTTCTGTCAAGGCGCAATTCAGAAACGAGTCGATGTTAATAAGAAGCGAATCGTTTAAAGATATCCGTTTTCCTATGGTTAAGCTAAATCCAGTAGACGATGTGCAATATAAAGTTGGTTCTTCGTCGAAAACGAAACCTCTGACCAGTTCTGCGAGTTGGTTAGATCAATCTTGGGGAAAACACGAGATCAAGTTGTTGCAAAAATCAGAAGAGAAGAAAAACGATGAATCCCAAGCAAAATTGACGACGAACTGTCACAATGTATATTCCAAACCGTTAACGACTTCTTTGACGAGTACAGATACGTTTTCGAACAATTCAGTGAACTGTTATGGAAGTAATTATGTTAGTTATCAAAATTATTGTCCTGCAAATTCTACTCTCAGCGATTATCAGCCTGTAGAGGTTTATGGAACATACAATCCGAATAATGTTTACGCGGGCTACTATGCTAATAATTCGTTTACATGCGCGCCAAATAGCGTGTATTGCAACAGTTATCCGAGTGCTAATTTACAACCTAATCTTTACGCTTATTCTCCTATGTCTTATACGAATCAATTGCCATCTAACGCCAGAAATTTCGTACAACAGAAACAGAACGCAGTGCATTATAATACGGGGCAACAGCAATGGATAATGAACCAGTATAGGACTCCTTCCCTCTACAATATAAATCATACTCCGCCCCAACCATATTTTTTACTGCCACCACAGTTACCTAAACAGCAAAGATGGCTGCCTACTGGACACTACATTCGACCACAAACTCCTCAAACTTTTCACATTAATGCTACGTCATCACACATTCCACAGCAGAATTGGAATGTCCAAGGACAAATCTACAGAACCAGTTCTACGCAGCATTTATGTCCACAGAGTCAGGTAATTGTATACTTAAAATGACAGAAAAGTGAATACCTAATACTTATGATTTCATTTATTTATATTTATGTAAATATGCTTTCTTTCGACGCGAACAAAAAGCCTTACCGTAGACATGGCCATATTTGCTAGCCGCCTGTAGCGCGGCTGCCGGACGGTACAAGTTCGTCCGGTGGTGGTATTGATGAAAATTCAATTTATAAGCAGGATTTGAAGTTAAGAAATATGTACAGTAGGCTGGGTCAAAAAATTTTTTTTTTCATTTCTTGAGAGGCTCAGTGATAAAAAGGTGCTAAATGGTATAGCTAATCTGCATATAAAATTTTATTGTATTATTTAAAGTTTTACTGCCTCCGGATAGCGTTAGAAATTTCAGAAAAAGTAGATTTTTGACATCACTTTAATTAATTTTTTAAGTTACATATCTATACAAGTTTTATGCAAAATAATTCTAAGTATCGGTATATCCCGATATAAAACTGTACTTTTACAATGTGGATTCACACTGTTAAATTTCCCCAGAACACGCATTTACATATCGCTACCTTAATATAGAAAGTCCCTAACTCAATTTTTTACATATCGAGTTCTTTTTTTGGATATTTCGATATATTAGAAGATCATCTATCAAAACATGCAAAAACCTCGATTTAAAAAAATGAGGTAGGGCATTTCTATATTAAGGTAGCAATATACAGCACTGATTCAGTCTAAAGGTTCAATTAGACGTGCCACAGCCCTAACCATATAAAACCAATCGTACGTGCTACAATGTTTTCGATTTTGGTAACATGCCGTAACGCCATAGCCGTAACCGTAGATATTCATTGAATTTTGGTTACGGCTATGGTTACGGCTATGGCACGTCTAATTGAACCTTAATACGGACAAATAAGTAATTAAAAGGAACAATAATATAAAATTCTGCTTTTTTATATATTACAAAAACTAAAAAACGTGCTGCTTTTGTATATGTTATCTAAACGGTTCAAGGCAAAAACAAAATAGGGAAATCCCCGTACAATCTTTATTTCTTATAACACGGTTACACGGAGTTAGATGAGACAAGTGTGCCGCGATCGTTAAAATAATTAGTGTTGCGTTGTAAAGTGCTGTTTGTGTTTTATTTGTTTATTTTATCATTTGAGAAATGGAGCGTACCAGAAATAGTTGGAGGTGTCCTTTGTTTGGTGTTTTATGTGATTTGAAAGATAATATATTACCAACTTATGAAGATGTGATGAAATTTTATGAGTGGACCCGTCATATCTTAAAATATGAGAGGGAAACTAAAATGGAGCCAACATATAAAGAAATAGAAGCCATTGTAGTTGCAAGAATAATGGAAATATGGGAGAAATCGTCTATACCTACAGTAGAGGTTAAACGAATAAACGAATGAATGTAATGCTACAAACATATCATTTAAAATGTAAAAATTTTTGAAGAATTTATGAAAGTAAGATTTTGTTTGATATTTCGGCATGTAAGTGCAGAGATTTTCTTAAATGTGCTTGCATTAAAAACAAAAAAATACCTGAAAGAGAGCGAAGTTTTATAATAGATCAAAGAACGGTTAGACAAATGGCTATAAGTAGTGTAGATGTTGGAACAACAATACAGATTAGAAAGACATTAAAAGAAAGTTGTTACGAGAAAAATCTACACTAAAGCAACAAAAAATGGCCGAAATACCTACAGATATATTTAGTAGTGCATCTGTAACCGAATGTATTTAGTGGGATAGTGAAGAAACACGACATTTTCAATTGCGTCCTTCAAAAACTGAAACAAAAAAGGGGCAATTGATTTTAGCTTATTATCAAAAACATGCAATAGATTTGGAGTATCAGACAGGGCAGGAGCTGCTATCGCATCTGCAGCTCTGCACACTTCGAGCTCAGTAGTTATAGACAAAAATAAACTTCGCAGACAAAGAAAAAAAACCAGAGAAAATATATCTTTACAACAAAGTGTTTCACAAATACCACTTTATATTTCGATGGAAGAAAAGACCGAAGTTCAATTATATCTGAAAAAGATGGAAAGAAGTACAGGCAATGTATACTAGAGGAGCATATTTCATTAATTTAAGAACCTAACTCGAAGTTTTTAGGATATGTTTCACCTTCTTCAGGCACTGCAAAGTGTATAGAACAAGAAAAATTCAACTTTTTCTTGAATGCCGATATATCGATGGATTTTTTGATTGCAATTGGTTGTGATGGCACAAATGTTAATGTTGGCAAATCTGGGGGTATTATACGTATACTAGAAAAAAGATTGGGTAGACCCTTACAGTGGATCATTTGTATGTTGCAAATGAATGAACTGCCATTCAGACACCTGTTTAAACATGTTGATGGTGGTACATCAGGACCACAGACATTTTTGGGAAAAATTGGCAAGGCACTTGAAAACTGTGAAAAAAGACCTATAGTGAAGTTTCAACCAATTCCCACGAACTTACCAGAGCTTTGTGTTGAAGATATAAGTGCAGATCAGAAGTATTTGTACAAAATAGTTAAAACAGTTTCAACGGGTATAGCTGCAAACAATTTGGCAAATAAATCACCCGGCAAAATGTGTCATGCTCGATGGCTAACACGTGCTAACAGAATTCTTCGTCTATATATTTCAGTTGAGAACCCTTCTGCAAACCTTACCACTCTTGCAATATATATTGTCAAGGTTTACGCTTCAGTGTGGTTTTCTATAAAAACTCTCCCCAGCTGTAAATACGGACCACGACACCTTTTAAACTAATTAAACTAAGCAGATATTTACCAACAGCTTTGAAAGCCGTTGTTGACCCAGTAATTCAAAGAAACAGTTATTTTGCACACCCTGAAAACTTATTACTTGCAATGTTGACAGATCCCCAGCAACACATTCGTGAATTAGCTGTCCATCAAATTTTGAAAAGTAGATCAGCAACATCAAAGCAATTACGGCTTTTTCAGATATCAACGATAAACTTTAATGCATCATCATATTTTGACCTTTTGAATTGGGAAGAAACTATCACTGAACCACCTATATTAAAATCTGTAAATGAAGAAAATCTTCGACTGTTTATTGAAGAAGAAAACAATGGAGGAATTGAGCTATTACACCTTCCCTGTCACACCCAAGCGGTAGAAAGAGCAGTCAAAGCTGTGAGTGAAGCATCATCAACTTTGTGCAACAAAACAACAAGAGAAGGTTTCATCAAAACGCAGATAGAATCAAGAAAATTAATGCCGAAATTCGATAGCAAAAAGGATTTTGTCACAAAATAAACTCATTATATTCATTATTTTTATGATAATCCTTTCTTGCACTTTTGTAAAAAAAAATTTGTCATGCTTTTTTCTCTAAATAAATATAATTACAATTGATTTCTAACTTTTCCAAATATATAAATTTAATTAGAGTAATTTTATATATCATGCTTTAAGTTCTTTTTTTAAGTACATTTTTGAAAGATTCAACATTAAACCGGAGGCAGAAGATTAACTCCGATTGCTACCAAACTTCGTAACCAAATAACACTTATAATTTGGCATCTTTTTGTCACCGTACATACCGTACGCCGTACATACATATGTGACCCAGCCTAATGTACATCGCGAGCATGGAATTCCAAACAACTAGTATAGCAGTTTTTCCAATATATTTACAATTGTAAACGTGTATTTTACTGTCACTTGTAGCTTTAAGTTATGTATCGATGTCATGCGTGCGTAAGTCATAAACAATTCAATAAAGATACTGAAGATACTGAAGAAATTTAATGTTTAAATAAGTATACAATTGTATCAGTATTTTATTGAAGCACCATTATGATCTAATACCAATTGTAGTCATCTCCTTATTGTTTGAATTAAGTTTCTTAATCCAAACAATTCATAATTTTCAGTAGCATCTTGCCAAGCACCTTGAACAGTTTGCCAAAGCTCGTTTCTATTCATCGGTCTAAAATTATTTCTATATAGCCTTTTGACGATATATCCCCAAACATTCTCAATTAGGTTCAAGTTTGAACTCTTCGCAGGCCACCGCAAAACTTGAATATTCTGGGTAGCCAGCCATTCCCTAACAGTTATGACGGTATGACATGGGCAATTATCATGTTGAAATATAAAGTTACCATCTGAAAAACTTTCCAAGACCGAAGATAGCATTATTCCAATAAATTTCTATATACAAATCCCGTTAATCGTTCTTCAATTTGATGGCAAATCCATAATCTTTCAGAAGTTATCCATGCCCACACGTTAACGGAGAATCTGCCGCTCGATCGACATTGGTGAACATATTTTGGAAGTCTGTAAACACGTAATTTCCCATTTTAACTAGAGCTAAAATCTTTTCATCACTGAAAACAACAGCACTCCAAAAATCTCTTTATCACGAAATAGAAATTAGCGAACTCTAAACGTGTCACTTTATTTATGCCACTCAAAAATGGTTTCTTGGTGGCAATTTTACATCTTAATCCATACTCCTTTATTCTTCTCCGAGCAGTCCACTAAGATCCAGAAAATTATGTTAGGGACTTTGCTTCAAGAACTGTCTGAAAAGGATGTTCTCTCATATGGTTAATTAAAGCGAGATCTTCAAAGAGCTCCAGGTTCTGGTGGTCGACGTATTCCTAATGTAGGCAGGAATACGTCGACCACCAGAACCTGGAGCTCTTTGAACCGTGTGGTAATGCTCCCAGCGTTTTTTTTATGTATTCTATATAAGACTTACTCACATTGCTCTTAATTTTGGCGTTTCATTAAGAAAAACTTTGGCATATTTTTAAATGTCAATGAAACATTAATAAATGTCTAATGTCAATAAAACTCTAAATGAAAGGCATATTTACAGTACCCAAATATTTATCTGGAATTCCATGCTTCTTGCTTTAAATATAAGGAGTGAGTCAGAAAAAAAGTTTTTAGCGTATGCCATGGATTAATCAGTTATGTAGATTGATTAAGTGATCTAACCTACATTTCGTACTATTAGTAATAGGTTAAATCGTAACTTGTCAATTTGACTTATGATTATTTACAAATGACACTTCGTCAATTCTCTAGCTCAGACGTGACTTATATGTCTATCTCAGTCGTTCACGGCCTACCTAGGATATAAATTTTGTGACTCGCTTGATACATTATACAATATATTATACAATATGTAAATACGTGTAAAATGTGCAGATTTGATATATATCTACTGTTTGAATTAAATACAATTTTAAAAATTACTTAAATGGGCTGGCCTTTTTCTATTGACGGCTGGATTCTGACGAAAGTGCATCTTGCCGTAAAGAATTGAGAATTAAGAAATACTGAAAAAACAAGCCTATCAACGCGAGGAACCGTACAGACGACCGTTTCGTTCTAATTGGAACTTCTCAATGTACGGCATTCCCTTTCGATGACGACCTTGCTTTTTCATTTCTATACTTTCTGTATATATAGTTAACATTTGGAATTTACTGCAAGTGAGAATTAATGAATATTAAATCACATTCTTACATGTAAATGTCGACTTATTTAATGCGTATAAATCTACAATCCGTCAAACTAAGTTTGTACTAGTATGCAGAACACACTCTTTCGCGACAACGAACTTCCTGGTAGTTAGGTTAATTAAGAATTAAGAAATACTGAAAAAACAAGCCTATCAACGCGAGGAAACGTACAGACGACCGTTTCGTTCTAATTGGAACTTCTCAATGTACGGCATTCCCTTTCGATGACGACCTTGCTTTTTCATTTCTATACTTTCTGTATATATAGTTAACATTTGGAATTTACTGCAAGTGAGAATTAATGAATATTAAATCACATTCTTACATGTAAATGTCGACTTATTTAATGCGTATAAATCTACAATCCGTCAAACTAAGTTTGTACTAGTATGCAGAACACACTCTTTCGCGACAACGAACTTCCTGGTAGTTAGGTTAATTAAGAATTAAGAAATACTGAAAAAACAAGCCTATCAACGCGAGGAAACGTACAGACGACCGTTTCGTTCTAATTGGAACTTCTCAATGTACGGCATTCCCTTTCGATGACGACCTTGCTTTTTCATTTCTATACTTTCTGTATATATAGTTAACATTTGGAATTTACTGCAAGTGAGAATTAATGAATATTAAATCACATTCTTACATGTAAATGTCGACTTATTTAATGCGTATAAATCTACAATCCGTCAAACTAAGTTTGTACTAGTATGCAGAACACACTCTTTCGCGACAACGAACTTCCTGGTAGTTAGGTTAATTAAGAATTAAGAAATACTGAAAAAACAAGCCTATCAACGCGAGGAAACGTACAGACGACCGTTTCGTTCTAATTGGAACTTCTCAATGTACGGCATTCCCTTTCGATGACGACCTTGCTTTTTCATTTCTATACTTTCTGTATATATAGTTAACATTTGGAATTTACTGCAAGTGAGAATTAATGAATATTAAATCACATTCTTACATGTAAATGTCGACTTATTTAATGCGTATAAATCTACAATCCGTCAAACTAAGTTTGTACTAGTATGCAGAACACACTCTTTCGCGACAACGAACTTCCTGGTAGTTAGGTTAATTAAGAATTAAGAAATACTGAAAAAACAAGCCTATCAACGCGAGGAAACGTACAGACGACCGTTTCGTTCTAATTGGAACTTCTCAATGTACGGCATTCCCTTTCGATGACGACCTTGCTTTTTCATTTCTATACTTTCTGTATATATAGTTAACATTTGGAATTTACTGCAAGTGAGAATTAATGAATATTAAATCACATTCTTACATGTAAATGTCGACTTATTTAATGCGTATAAATCTACAATCCGTCAAACTAAGTTTGTACTAGTATGCAGAACACACTCTTTCGCGACAACGAACTTCCTGGTAGTTAGGTTAATTAAGAATTAAGAAATACTGAAAAAACAAGCCTATCAACGCGAGGAAACGTACAGACGACCGTTTCGTTCTAATTGGAACTTCTCAATGTACGGCATTCCCTTTCGATGACGACCTTGCTTTTTCATTTCTATACTTTCTGTATATATAGTTAACATTAATTAACCTAACTACCAGGAAGTTCGTTGTCGCGAAAGAGTGTGTTCTGCATACTAGTACAAACTTAGTTTGACGGATTGTAGATTTATACGCATTAAATAAGTCGACATTTACATGTAAGAATGTGATTTAATATTCATTAATTCTCACTTGCAGTAAATTCCAAATGTTAACTATATATACAGAAAGTATAGAAATGAAAAAGCAAGGTCGTCATCGAAAGGGAATGCCGTACATTGAGAAGTTCCAATTAGAACGAAACGGTCGTCTGTACGTTTCCTCGCGTTGATAGGCTTGTTTTTTCAGTATTTCTTAATTCTTAATTAACCTAACTACCAGGAAGTTCGTTGTCGCGAAAGAGTGTGTTCTGCATACTAGTACAAACTTAGTTTGACGGATTGTAGATTTATACGCATTAAATAAGTCGACATTTACATGTAAGAATGTGATTTAATATTCATTAATTCTCACTTGCAGTAAATTCCAAATGTTAACTATATATACAGAAAGTATAGAAATGAAAAAGCAAGGTCGTCATCGAAAGGGAATGCCGTACATTGAGAAGTTCCAATTAGAACGAAACGGTCGTCTGTACGTTTCCTCGCGTTGATAGGCTTGTTTTTTCAGTATTTCTTAATTCTTAATTAACCTAACTACCAGGAAGTTCGTTGTCGCGAAAGAGTGTGTTCTGCATACTAGTACAAACTTAGTTTGACGGATTGTAGATTTATACGCATTAAATAAGTCGACATTTACATGTAAGAATGTGATTTAATATTCATTAATTCTCACTTGCAGTAAATTCCAAATGTTAACTATATATACAGAAAGTATAGAAATGAAAAAGCAAGGTCGTCATCGAAAGGGAATGCCGTACATTGAGAAGTTCCAATTAGAACGAAACGGTCGTCTGTACGTTTCCTCGCGTTGATAGGCTTGTTTTTTCAGTATTTCTTAATTCTTAATTAACCTAACTACCAGGAAGTTCGTTGTCGCGAAAGAGTGTGTTCTGCATACTAGTACAAACTTAGTTTGACGGATTGTAGATTTATACGCATTAAATAAGTCGACATTTACATGTAAGAATGTGATTTAATATTCATTAATTCTCACTTGCAGTAAATTCCAAATGTTAACTATATATACAGAAAGTATAGAAATGAAAAAGCAAGGTCGTCATCGAAAGGGAATGCCGTACATTGAGAAGTTCCAATTAGAACGAAACGGTCGTCTGTACGTTTCCTCGCGTTGATAGGCTTGTTTTTTCAGTATTTCTTAATTCTTAATTAACCTAACTACCAGGAAGTTCGTTGTCGCGAAAGAGTGTGTTCTGCATACTAGTACAAACTTAGTTTGACGGATTGTAGATTTATACGCATTAAATAAGTCGACATTTACATGTAAGAATGTGATTTAATATTCATTAATTCTCACTTGCAGTAAATTCCAAATGTTAACTATATATACAGAAAGTATAGAAATGAAAAAGCAAGGTCGTCATCGAAAGGGAATGCCGTACATTGAGAAGTTCCAATTAGAACGAAACGGTCGTCTGTACGTTTCCTCGCGTTGATAGGCTTGTTTTTTCAGTATTTCTTAATTCTTAATTAACCTAACTACCAGGAAGTTCGTTGTCGCGAAAGAGTGTGTTCTGCATACTAGTACAAACTTAGTTTGACGGATTGTAGATTTATACGCATTAAATAAGTCGACATTTACATGTAAGAATGTGATTTAATATTCATTAATTCTCACTTGCAGTAAATTCCAAATGTTAACTATATATACAGAAAGTATAGAAATGAAAAAGCAAGGTCGTCATCGAAAGGGAATGCCGTACATTGAGAAGTTCCAATTAGAACGAAACGGTCGTCTGTACGTTTCCTCGCGTTGATAGGCTTGTTTTTTCAGTATTTCTTAATTCTTAATTAACCTAACTACCAGGAAGTTCGTTGTCGCGAAAGAGTGTGTTCTGCATACTAGTACAAACTTAGTTTGACGGATTGTAGATTTATACGCATTAAATAAGTCGACATTTACATGTAAGAATGTGATTTAATATTCATTAATTCTCACTTGCAGTAAATTCCAAATGTTAACTATATATACAGAAAGTATAGAAATGAAAAAGCAAGGTCGTCATCGAAAGGGAATGCCGTACATTGAGAAGTTCCAATTAGAACGAAACGGTCGTCTGTACGTTTCCTCGCGTTGATAGGCTTGTTTTTTCAGTATTTCTTAATTCTTAATTAACCTAACTACCAGGAAGTTCGTTGTCGCGAAAGAGTGTGTTCTGCATACTAGTACAAACTTAGTTTGACGGATTGTAGATTTATACGCATTAAATAAGTCGACATTTACATGTAAGAATGTGATTTAATATTCATTAATTCTCACTTGCAGTAAATTCCAAATGTTAACTATATATACAGAAAGTATAGAAATGAAAAAGCAAGGTCGTCATCGAAAGGGAATGCCGTACATTGAGAAGTTCCAATTAGAACGAAACGGTCGTCTGTACGTTTCCTCGCGTTGATAGGCTTGTTTTTTCAGTATTTCTTAATTCTTAATTAACCTAACTACCAGGAAGTTCGTTGTCGCGAAAGAGTGTGTTCTGCATACTAGTACAAACTTAGTTTGACGGATTGTAGATTTATACGCATTAAATAAGTCGACATTTACATGTAAGAATGTGATTTAATATTCATTAATTCTCACTTGCAGTAAATTCCAAATGTTAACTATATATACAGAAAGTATAGAAATGAAAAAGCAAGGTCGTCATCGAAAGGGAATGCCGTACATTGAGAAGTTCCAATTAGAACGAAACGGTCGTCTGTACGTTTCCTCGCGTTGATAGGCTTGTTTTTTCAGTATTTCTTAATTCTTAATTAACCTAACTACCAGGAAGTTCGTTGTCGCGAAAGAGTGTGTTCTGCATACTAGTACAAACTTAGTTTGACGGATTGTAGATTTATACGCATTAAATAAGTCGACATTTACATGTAAGAATGTGATTTAATATTCATTAATTCTCACTTGCAGTAAATTCCAAATGTTAACTATATATACAGAAAGTATAGAAATGAAAAAGCAAGGTCGTCATCGAAAGGGAATGCCGTACATTGAGAAGTTCCAATTAGAACGAAACGGTCGTCTGTACGTTTCCTCGCGTTGATAGGCTTGTTTTTTCAGTATTTCTTAATTCTTAATTAACCTAACTACCAGGAAGTTCGTTGTCGCGAAAGAGTGTGTTCTGCATACTAGTACAAACTTAGTTTGACGGATTGTAGATTTATACGCATTAAATAAGTCGACATTTACATGTAAGAATGTGATTTAATATTCATTAATTCTCACTTGCAGTAAATTCCAAATGTAAAGAATTGACATAGAATTGCAGCATTCATATTTTGCCTCCATTAAAGATTCGTTTAACTTTCTGTGACGTTAAAATACGCGCTTGTACTGGGAAAATGACCACTCTACATCTGATGAAGTAAATATTTGCGGACTTAAAATACTCTTCCTCATAGCTTTTACATTCAGGTGACATTTATAAGTTGGCTGTAAAAATATGGATTTTTATTTAGAACGGCAGTAAATTTCTCGGCTACGTGATGCCCTATATTATCCGTCAAATTGTCTAGGGACGATTTCATATTATCGACTATTAAGCGATTACGATACAGATAATGCCAGTGATACAATACAACGAAGTACTTTTCGAAAATCTTCGCTATATCTGCTTCAACTTGATGGGCCGGGAACAATTCTTGGCTTCTTTTAATAGCGTTCGAATCCTGAGGTTTCAACATGGAAATAAAAGATTTGATACTCTGAAAATATTTACTGTAATACGATACTGCTTCAAGCTAAGTACCCCATCTAGTTAATATAGGTTGAGGAGGTAGTGGAATTCCTGGACAAAAGTTCTTGAATTCGCAAATCCGTTTAGGAGTTTTGAGAAAATCCTTCTATATGTTAGCTATGGAAAGGTCTACTTTCGAATAGCTGTGTTTAATGATATCTGCCACAAGATGAAACACATGTAGTAAACATGTTACGTCAAGGAGATGCGGATAATCTGTTTTTAGTAATCCCCCAGCTTTAACCAGGGTTGCGACTCCATCACTGACTAACATTCTTAATTGGCTTCACCATATACCAAAGACTTGAATAGCGTCTTTTATCACCTGCACTATAGCGTGTGCCTTCGTATTTGGAAGACGTTTGCAGCACAAAAGAAATGGTATCGACGAGCCATCCGATTTTAAAGTACGCACTAAAATATTTATTACACTGTTTTTGTTAGCATCTGTTGTTTCGCCCACGTTTATCCATACTTTCTCATTTTTTTTATAATATTCCGTACGGTATTTGTAACATGTAATTTCACGTGCTGGAAATGTCTGCGCAGTAGGCTTCTGTTTAGTAATTTTCAAGCAGAAAGAAATTTTACCAATGTATAGCAAGCGCCAATTAAGTTGGCGCGAGGAGGGGGTGCGCGGAAGCCGTTTCTAAAAACGTCCACCCCCACTACTCAAGCAATTGTCAGAATACATTTGTCATTGACGTTTGACGGAACATAACGTCTTTGCTAGGGGATCATAAAGTGATACACGCTCAGAGGTTAGAATTATCTGACATTTGATGTAAAACCAAATACAAATCTCCCCACTACTTTTAATCCTGCGCGAACTTACCCCTCCTCGCGCCAACTTAATTGGCGTTTGCTATATATATGTATTAGCTCCCTATAATCCTTGTAACTCGTATTTTCTTTTACGAAACATTATCACTCACGATACACATTCGAGAGGAACTAATACACAACTAATTATCTCTATTAAGATCACGATTCAATATTGACAGTACAAATTCTTGTAATTTATTGGCGTGTTACGTCACAGTAGGTACCGTTCATTCAATGTATTGTAAAATATGTGTCTTTCTGGGTTCTTTTAAATAAAACTACCGGTAATTTAAACACACACTATATTAACAAGAAAACTCACTAAATAACAATTTAAAACCTAATAACTTACAATAAGAGTATCTATTTCACAATATGTATTTATATATGAGTATTTATGTAGGTACATTTATATAATATCACATGACGGCGATTACTTGTTTAATGCCTTAATGCCTTCCTCGACGGCTTATATATAGGCAGCCGCATATTCGAGGACCATCCGAACTTCTCCCGTTTTATTCTAGATCGTCCGGGCGACTTGATGACATATTCGGCGCGTGATACCGTTTGCATGACGTATCGTCGGGTGACTATCACAGTATGAATGGATCTTATTGATATTTTTGTGCTGGAAAATTACAATTGATGCTATTGATAGACGCGATTCAGATTTTCATTAGTCATTTAATCTATTTAAATTAGTATTTATTCAATTGTACACTCTAATGCGCAAATTTAAACCAAAGTTCCAAGCTCTAATACACACTTAGCGAGCAACTTGTATCACCCGGCGGCCGCGCTACTGCCGTCTAGCAAAAACGACCATGATTTCAGCGCTGTTTACTGATAAGTTGTCATTATAGAGTGGACCAATCCGGAGCGAAAGCAGAGGCGTGACTAACGAATTGGTTCACGATTACTTAGTATGTTGTTCACGGTCATCGTGTGTACACGTATAATAGCAGCAGGAAAGTGTATTCTGTGTATTTAATAATGTTGCACAGCTATGTTCGATAGAAGACGCAAGAAATGAGTGTATTTTAAGTCCGTTTGAAAGTCACGCCTCTGCTTTCGCTCCGAATTGGTCCACTCTGGTCATTAAACACAGCTACTTGGGTAGGTAAGCAGTAGCGTCACTACGTTGGCTTTACTAAAATAAGAGTGCGCGTTATTTAGAATGCTTTACTTTCGAATCACACGCACGCGTATTCGTAAAGACGTCTATAAACAACTTCACATTATCATAGCTGTTAATGTATTACATGCATATAGCACGCGAAGCGCTGGTAAAGTGAGTTTTCTGAATCGCTTGTCTTTGCGTCTGTGAGCCGACCGAGAATGGTGGTGTTTATTTATCAGACCAGTTATCTTTTTTTATTTACACATTTTGCTTGAATACGTTGATAGATGATCTAAAAAAATTATTGCCGCAGTATGTGTAAAACTGGTAAACGGTGTGTTTGAAAAATTTTTTTGTTTACAATGCTAAGAGTGCGAAGAAATGCAAATTTCCGACAATTCTGCTTATTAACAACAAAATTATCCAAATGAAAATGAGCTTAATCGCTAAAAATGGTGTTTTTAAAAAATAGGAGGCGTAGGCAAAAAATACGGTGAATAAATTTTTATAGCAGCAACTATTGACGCTACATTTATTTGAAATAATAAATCCTATAGCTTGATTCGTTGAAACAGTCAGTGCTACGTTAGAACAAGTTGTGACTTGTCGGTCGGCTTTCAGAGTCGGAAAAATGAGGTCGTGTTTACCGTGTCTGTTGGGATTTCGAACAACGCGTTAATATTGAGTTTGATTTCAATTTCCAAAAAAGTGCCAAAGAAGCCATTGAAATATTAAAATCAGTGTATGGGGCTAATGTGGTGACTCTGAAGACTGTTTACAAGTGGTATGAGCGATTTAAAAGCGAAAATAAATCGATTGAAGACGGATAACGGTCGGGACATCCTTCAACCTCAAAAACAGACGAAAAACGTCCAGAAAGTTGAGAAAATGGTTCCTTCAAATGCAAGAGTGACTATTCGAGAGCTTCTTAAAGAACTGGACATCTCGTACGGATCCGTGGAAAGCATTTTAACCGATTTGAAGGAGTGTCTTGACGCAGATCCGGACTTCATGACAAAAATTATAACTGGAGATGGAAGGTGGGTGTATGATTATGACCCCGAGACAAAAATTCAGAGTTCCCAATGGAAAACGAGGGGCTCTCCTCGCCATTAGAAGGCATTTTAGTCATAGTAGAACGTTCAGGTCATACTCATTGTTTTTTTTTTATAGTGAGCACAGTGCGATCGGAGTTCGTTCCAAGGGGAACAACTGGAAACTCCGAATATTACGAGGGTTGTCTTTTATATTTTGCATATAGAGCTGGAATCACTTTTAAAGACATATTGTTTTTCGAAGTATTCTCCACGAAGATTAATGCACTTTTGCATGCGCTCGAACCAACCAACTCTGAAAGCAGTTATTCCACTCGATTGTTGGTAAAAAATGGTGTTTTTGAAGGTATCGACTGCTCCTTCTGACGATTGGAACCTTTGACCACGCAGTCCGTCCTTGATTTGCATTGCATTGTTTTGGTGGAGGATGATTTGCTGTTGTGAGTTCGTTTCTCGGAGCTCAGCGATGACTTGCAGCAAACGAATGGTTGTATATCAATCGGCAGTAATAGTTCTTTGATCTTGTTGAGAAATGACCTGCTGACCTACATGACCTGCTTCCAAGGCAAATGTCATAAGCATCTTTTTGGAGACACTTCAAGAACGGATGACTTTCGTCGACATTTATTCACCTTGGAACACCAAACAGACAACTGGCGTTTATTTTCTGGCTCGTATGAATAAATCCAAGATTCATCACCACTCACGATGTTGTACACGTTTTTAAAGTTTCTTGAGTTGAAGCGATATAGAGAGATATAGGCACGCCCTAACAGGTTTAGACTTGTAAATTTCTAGCGTTAGTCTATACATAGCAGGTTACAATGCGACGTGAAGATAAATAATTGTTTTGGTTTATAAATGGGTCGGGGATAAAGCAAAGGGATCAGCCCTCGCAAAAACCGTGCTATAAAAGGAAAACGTTTTGACACCATTCCCGGTATTGAGAGGGCCACGACAGAGCAACTGAAGGCCCTTCCGAAAGAAATCTTCCAAAAATACTTCGAATCATGGAATCAACATCGAGATAAGTGCATCGCTAGCCGAGGAAAGTACTTTGAGGGAGATTAATTCAAATTTGATGTAAGCTTATTATAAAGTCATTCACCATATTTTTTGATCACGCCTCGTATATGAGTCTATCATTCACTGTTTGATTTTCCATCACATAATTAGCGAATTGTCTCATGGCTTGAGCTCTTGAGTTAATTGAACTTTGTAAGGGCGGAGGTGAAGGGTCTTTAGTGAGAATACGATACAAAGTGGTTCTGCTAATGCTCAATTGTTGAATTGATTTCCTGGATTCTCATCGATACTCCCACTGACGATTGCAATGTTTTCGACCGGGCGCACAGGGCGAGGACGTGGTAAAGTTTGTTTGTCCATAACCGAACCAGTTTCCTCAAATTTTTTAATTAATTTTCAAACGGTGGACTCATTAAGTGAATTATGAATATGCATTATTCGAGGCTCGACAAAACTTTCACAAATTTGTAATGTGTTTTAACAATAACAATACGTTGTTTTTTTGTAAAGAGATTCATTTTTAATCATCTCAACGACTGCAAATGACAAACGTCAAACATTAGGGTTACCAACTTAAATATAAAAAAAAATCCGACGTACCCAATGGTCCACCCGTTGTAAATGTCGAAAAATCATAAGATTCAATTATCGCCAGAATTAAATTCAACCATCGCCAGTTTCCATCACATTAATATAATTGGCTTCTCATCGTCTGACTGCGATAATGAAGTTGCGGATTTACACCATATAATTACTAGGGTGCAGCAAATGACAACAACCGCAAATTACTAATCGACAAACTTATTAGAGTTTAAATTTGAATGTCAACTAACGTAAGCCGCATCTCGATATGTAATAGGGAAACATATACGCCATATTAATTGAATACATTACACAAGTTTACAAATTCCGGTCAACTTTTGGATCAGAGCAGATGAGAACAAATCTTGACGTTATTTGAGGTGCTGAATTCAAATCCGGGTTTCGTTTTTCAAAGTTGGTTCTACTTTGTGAGTTCGCGCATGTTGGCAGCACTGCGCTATCATAATGACAGTCAGCTGTTGGCGTCGCTAGAAACATTATTTAATTTGTATTTTTAAAGTTTTTTTTTAATCCAAAACGTGTGAAAATGCAAAGACAGAATTGTAAAGTTGATTCAAAGCGTTTTTGTTATGTTTGCGGATGTTATATGATCAGAAAAAGTGGCAAAGTTATTACTAATGTGATCAGAAATGCATATTTGTATTATTTTGGTTTCTCTGTATCAAACACTCACAAGCCGTGGGTACCGAAATTGTTTTGTAACGCGTGTAACACAATATTATACAAGTGGTCACGCGGTAAAAAAGTATGTTTTTCATTTTCATTGCCAATGTTATGGAGAGAGCCGAAAAATCATGTAGATGATTGTTACTTTTGCTTGATGAATGTCGTCGGTGTAAATGCAAAAAAACTATCAAAATATAAATATCCTGAAGTATCATCAGTGTCTAAGCCAGTTCCCCGTGCGAGCAATGATCCTTTGCCAATTTGTCCAGGTACGAGTGCAAATTACATGGAAACTTGTAGTTCATCACCGACGAACAGTGGAAGCGATTTTAACATGGAGGAAAAACATTTAGTTTCGCAAAGTGAACTCAATGATTTGGTTCGTGATTTGAATTTATCGAAACAAAAATCAGAATTGCTCGCATCTCGGATGCAGGAGTGGAAATATCTTGACACTCAAACAAAAGTCACTGTATATAGAACCAGAAATGAGGCGCTTTTACCGTTTTTCAAAAACGGTTTGTTTGATGCGATGAATACACCATACGATGTAAATGAAAGGCGTTTGTACATAGATGGTTCAAAATACAGCCTGAAAGCTGCTCTGATACACAATAGAAATATAAAACCATCAATTCCGATTGCTCATGCAGTGCAAACGAAGGAATGCTACGATACAATATGTAAAATTTTTACCAAGATAAAATATAAAGAGCATCAATGGAAAATTTGTGGCGATTTGAAGGTTTGAAAATAAATTTCAATTCAATTTTAAAGAATAAATGATTTATTACTATTCCTACAGGTTATTGGTCTCTTGATGGGGATGCAATCTGGTTTTACCAAATTTTGCTGTTTTTTGTGTCTGTGGGATAGCCGTGCAACTGACCAACATTATGTGAAAAAAGATTGGCCAAGCCGTACTAATTATGAACCAGGAAAACAAAACGTCTCTTCTATACCACTTGTGAACCCACAGAACATTTTCTTGCCACCTCTCCACATAAAGCTTGGCCTTATCAAAAACTTTGTCAAAGCGCTCGACCGTGAAGTATCGGCTTTTGAGTACTTGACCAAGTTATTTCCCAAGTTGTCGTACGCCAAAATCAAAGAGGGAATATTTGTCGGACCTGATATTCGAAAATTAATGGCCGACAGAAACTTTACAAAATGTTTAACGCCCAATGAAGCAACAGCATGGGTATCATTTCAAGATGTTGTTCACAACTTTCTCGGTAACCGCAAATCCCCGGATTTCAAGCAGATAATCGACAGTTTGTTGCAAAATTATTGCAAGATTGGAGCTCGAATGTCTCTCAAAATACATTTTCTGCATTTCCATCTCGAATTTTTTCCTGAAAACTTGGGTGATACAAGCGACGAGCAAGGAGAGCGACTACACCAAGATTTGGCGAAAATCGAAAAACGATACCAAGGATTTTGGGACGAGGGCATGATGAGCGACTACTGTTGGACTTTAATGAGTGAAACAGATCCCAAACAGTACAAGCGACTCAGTTCGACTGCTCTTCATTTCTAATTTAACACTTTTTAATGAATAAAATGGAGATTAATTGTCAAAAATTGTAAAAATTGTGTTTATTTAATATCTTCAAAAACTAGAACCAAAATCAAAAAACGGAGTGCAGATTCGGATTCAGCGCCCCAAATAACCATAGAAACAGCTGTTGGTTGCTTAGATCCAAAACCGTGTATGCTTGTGTTATTAGAGCTAAATTAAAATTTAAATTCAACATATAATAATGGCTGCAGACAGGACCAAATGAGTTTAGGGCATCTATTTTTACTCCTTTGCGGATTTTGCCTTGAACCTCTGGCCTAGTGTGTTTAAGTCGGCCCGACAGTAGAGATATCGATTTTTCGGTACTTTTAAGTAATCCTTACTATTCGTTACTCAAACATTGGGTAATCGTGCTTTACAAAATAATCAAAATAATTAAAATAATCAAAGAATCAAAATAATCAAAATAATCGAAATAAACGAAGTAAGTTTATTTCGATTATTTTGATTATTTAATTCATCTGTCATGTAATGTTCATTAACCAATGAAAAAACTTAATTTTAGTCATTTCCATGGTTACAAAAAAATTGCAGCGGTTATTAGACTAGGAAAAATTGCATCGAATATCGACTGTACTAGTTATGGAAGTGAATATTTTAAACAAATAAAAATCTGTATACATGCCCAACTTTTTAAAATCATATTTTAACTCAACAGGGGGCGAAGATTTTTCGCTTCTAAAAATTGTGAAAATTGCCGCCAAACTTAGTCATGAGATCTTTCTATGTTTTCGGGTACATTTTTTGTGATCTGTTCATCAATTTCCACGTCATTTTTCTCGCCAAATCTTCTCAATTCACTTTTCATCGTAATTTAAAACGATTCTTAAAAAAAATTTCTTGTGTGGGGAAAAATACCACAAACCTGTGGAACCATGCCAAGAAATTTCATTCTATCGAGATTCAAAAACATCCAGATGTAGTTCCTAGTATCCCTACCGAGCCTCCGGAAAAAAAAACAAGCGAAAGTAGTTAATTTTTTTCAGAAAAACAATCAATTTGAGATAAACGACTCTCGAGCGCTTGATATTACAAAATTTATAGCAGAAATGATATGCGTGGATGATATGCAGCCATTGAACTTAGTGAATTATGTGGGATTCAGTAGATTGCTGAACAAAATCTGTCCTAAATATAAAATACCGTCTAGAACTCATTTTGCGCAAAAAATTATACCTGATATATATATATACAAACAAGTAAAAAATCGTCTTATGCATGAACCCTTACCTTCTATTTGATTAACAGCGGATGTGTGGACAAGCGATTCGTCATAGAATGTAAGAAATTATTTCTTTAGTTTCACAGCTGGCACTGTGTCAGATGACTTTGAAACAAAATCTATGTGCCTAGAAGTAATGCCCTTTGAGGGAATAATTCATTGTCCTGAAAATATAGCACACAATATCCACTTAGCTATATTGAAGTGGGAAATTGCAAACAAAATTCAGACCATTGTGATTGACAATGCCAGAAACATTTCAAATGTAGTCAAAGATTTAGAACAAGAAGTTCATGGTACTCAACAAATTCCCTGTGCAATAAATATAGTACAATTAATGTTGAAGGAATGCTAATTTCAAAACCATTGATAAAACAGATCATAGATAAATCTAGATTGTAGGTTACTTTCGCCACTCTACCAAGGCGGAAAAATTACTAGAAGCGAGCCAAAAAGAGCACATTGTGCCTCAAAATGTCTTAATACAAGATGTAACCACAAGGTGAAATTCTACATATTATATGCTCAACCGTTTATATGAACAGCGAGTTGCATTACAAGCAGTATTGTTAAAAACTAATTGTAACTACGACATAAGTACTCAGGAATGGAAAATAATCAAGGAAATCACAAAATTACTATCAGTTTTTGAAGACAACACAAACGAACTAAGCAAAGATACTGCGATATTGTCTGAAGTTACTCCAGGGTTACTGGTATGTTTCGACTTCTGCAAAAAGGTCAGAATGAAGAAGCAACAAGAGTGCGTGTGTAAAAGACATTACTTTGGCATTATACGAGGCGTTACAAAGGAGATTTGGAAACATTGAGCAACACATGACTTGTGTAATAGCCACAGCTCTGGGCCCGAGATTTAAAACTCGTACTTTTAGGCAGGCCTCGACCCTACAGAAGGCAAAAGAAGTCCTATACATTTCCTTCTCAGCGCGCATTAGTCCTGGGACTGAAAACGCAAAGTTGAGCAGTGTAGCATTTGTTGCTCAGCCCTCCATCAGCAAAACAGGTATCTGGGATATCTGCAAGGAGATAATTGATGACACAGAAATGGATGAGCCTCTTTCACTTCTAATCGGTAAAACTTTTGTTTCATACTTCTTGTTTTTTTGTTTTTTTTTAATTTCAATTCAGTCAAAGAAGAAGTAGATTCCTATATCAAATCACCTAATTTACTGCAAGATGCCGACATTTTTCGATTTTGGAAAATTGACACACAATACCCTGTTTTGAGAGAAATCGCAAAAAAAAATTGTATTTAAAACCATCTAGTGTCGCATAGGAGAGGTTGTTTTCTACTGCCGACTTGATTCAGACCGATAAAAGCAACAGAATGACTGCAGAAAACTTAGAAATATGAATAAAAATTTGCAATATTTAAATTTTGATTATTAAATACTTCATTTATTTTACAAAGAACATTTTAACCTAATGTCATAAGATAAATCTCGCATTGTAACACTTAATGTAAACTTAAACTTAATTCTTTACAGTTTGTTTTCAGACTGTATGTTTTGTTCTGTACTGTGTTGTGTCAAGAATGTGAATATTGTATTCAGAATGAGAGTGTTATGTACAAGTAGGTAGAAAATATATCACTACCCCTACCCCTACATAATATATGTTTGATGTCATTGTTGTGTAATTTACCTATATTATTACTTCTTAGAAATTATATCTACGTGCAACAATGCCTAATGTTTATGATAATCTTAAAGATCTTACTGAGAAATAAATAGAGTTCTTAATTAAATATTAAAAGGGTGTCATAAATCTTCTTAATGTATTTCCATCTGTTCCATTCACCAATAATATATTTTTATGGTAGGTACATACATATTTAGAAATCGTGTGCCTATTATGCATTCTTAATTGAACAATGGGTGGTCATATTAAGGGTCTATTGAAATTGTTCACTAATTACCCTAGGCAATAAAGAAACGGTCTAATGTTAAAAGTAGGTAATAAACAGATTAGCAAATCTAGATTCTTGGAATCTAAAAAAATATTATAATTTTGAATATGTTAATAAAAGTACATTATATAATGGTTTACACTTGAAAATGCACGTTGAATATTTGTAAAATTTGAAATGTTATACTTTAATTCTTTTATGCTAAATTTACTTATATCTTAACATATAAATACATACAATATACAAAATTTTGTTTTATGACAAAACAACCAACTTCATCTTCAAAAACTATGGTCCCATTACACCACTACTCCAAAATGCGCACTAAACAATGCTCCTCTGTGGATGCATTATTCTTTCGTGAACAGCATGTGGATTTTCTTCACCACAAATCCGACAATTTTGTTTATTGACTCTTCCATCAAGATAAAAATGTGCTTCCTCGTTTAGAAAAATTTTGTTTCAAAAATCAGAAGCATCTTGTTTCTTACCTAACACCCAATTCAGAAATGTCCGACGTTGTAAATGGTTTGTAACTTTTAATTGTTTAGTTAGCTGAATTTTGTATGCTGTCAGATGAAGATCTGTCTGAAAGGTTGAATTGTTGTGAACGACTTGAATTCAGCGTTGGGATTTTAGTGTTGGTAGATTGTACTAAAACTTGGTGCCTGAATGTAATAGAAATGTAATAGATCATATGGGCGGGAAATTTAAAAATATATATGTATAGGTATAGAAAAACGCAATTATTTATTTTAGAAAATCTAATAAAATTTAACATAAATAATGCATTAGAATATTCTCAAAACAAAACGGAATAAATTCTTAAAAATAAAATAAATGTGCCATTATAATTTAATAATGGTTAAAAAATAAAATTTATTCTTATAATATTTAACATTAAAATGTGAGTTCATTGTCCTCAACATCTTCATCTTCTAATTGCGAATTCGGATTAATATTACGCTGTATAAGAAGGCCAGAAGGTTCAAAATTGTAACATTTATTACTTATTAGTGATTTGGTGTGCAGTAAGGCGTCGCAAGTATTCAACTGCAATTTATTTCTATTTTTTGTTTTCATTAGCATTAGTTGAGAAAAAATTCTCTCTGCCGCTGCAGAAGAGTGTGGTAAAGCAAAAAAGGCCTGAACAAAGATTGTTAAATTAGGATACATTAAGTTTCCTAGAAAGTTTTTCATATTGAATACCATAGTCCAAAATTCTTCAATAGGTTTATCAACATTCTTCAATAACATGTCATTCGTTGCTATGCTTCTCCATTCGGTACTTAATTGCTCTATATCAAGATCTTTAAATACAGAATTAAATCTGACATACATTGGTGTAATGGATGAGGGTGACACAGTTATAACTTTTGGGTCCAGATTTTGGGCAAAATTTAAAACTGGATCATTAAATCTGAATCCTTTTTTTATTTCCTTGCATAATTCCACATAAAAATCCAAACAGCTTACCTTAAAATTCTTAATTTCATTTTCTGAAACTGACTTTTCTAGTAATATGATTTCAGCTTTAGCTCCAACATAAATCTCATTTAATTGTAAAAAGTTATCTGGATGAAACAAAATTTGATCTAATTGGCATTGGCCTACGTAATCTCAAAGCATAAAGTTTTTTAATACAGTTTTTTACATACTGGTAATGCTACTTAGCAAAATGTGCATTCTAAAGCCCTCAGCTTGAAATTGCACATTTATTTTATTAACTATATCTAAAATATACGATAAAAACGTAAAATATAGTTTAAAAATATTATTGTTCATCGCAGCCAATATATGTTTGGCTTTTTCAATATTTTCAGCAAACGCTTCATTTGAAAAAAAAATTTTCAAAGCCGACCATTGTTCAAGAATTCTGTTAACGACTGACTCTAAGCTTAACCATCTCGTCTGTGAAGGCTTCAATAATTTGTGTGGTTGCAATTCTGCAAACTGTTGGTATTCTTTGAACGATTCTTGTCTTTTACTGCTGTGTGAAAAATAGGAATGTATATCCCTTGTCAATTCTTCAACAGAATTTGGAAGTTTACAACATGCAGAACTACTACATAAGGCCAATGAATGACATGTACAACCTAATACATACAGATCTGGGTTGACTTGCAGCAATTTTTGCTGTACCCCAGATTTCTGTCCCATCATTGTTGCAGCATTGTCTGCTCCAAATCCAATTAAATTGCACACTGGAATTTTATTTTCTTTAAAAAATGTGTAAATAACTGTATATATTCCGTTTGCTGTTGCATCTTCAATTTTTAATAGTGCCAAAAATTTATCACATACTTTTTCAGATGTCTTATCATAAAAACGAGCAACCATAGCCAAACTTTTTGATGTTGCAACATCTGTGGTTTCATCAATTATTAATGAAAATTTAGATTCTTGCAGCTTTTTTGATAAACTATACAAACTTTCTCTTTTCATAACGTCTTTACATATTTTTGTTCTTTTTTTCTGCATAATTTGACGTTTTTGGCAATATCAGAGTCAGGACAAATGGACGAAATCATTTTTGGCAAATGATCCAAAAAGGAGAAAGCTAAATTATGTTCCGCAATGAAACCTACCATTTTCAATTCCGCAATTTTAACCTGAGTGGCAAGTTTAAGCTCCTTTTCTTTGTTATAAAACATCGTAACTCGTGGAGGTTCTTGAGCACACTTTAATTTGTTCTTATGCATTGCTGAAGCAGCATGTCGATTAATATGAGTAATTACACCAATAATTGCCTTGGAGCATAATATACAAAAAGGCTCATCTGGTTTCCTTGGATTTCTAATTAACCACTTATTGAATTGTTCACTTTTCAGCCACGAATCTGTAAACTTTTGTTTGTAGTTTTTCTTATTGATCGGTCCTCCGTGAGACTCAGTGCTACTGCCACTATCATTTGAAGTTGAAGGTATTATGTTTCTTTTCTGTACCACTTTCTCTTGGTCGGCAGGAGTTGACTGCGTTTCCAATTGTTCTGCCAAGACCGTTTCATTCGGTTTTGATGTTTTTATTAAAAACCTTTGGAAATAAATAACAGTAATTAACAGAAACTAAACAACTAAAATATACATACTTATCCATATTTATTAAAATGTTATTATCACGATTAACTTTAGAGCTGACTACATAATATATGCCACCAACAACGACATGAACACCAACGTAAAAGATAATCTATCAAGACAATTGTCACCATATCGCCAGTAATTATCACACGCCCAGGTATTGTCCCAAGCAGCAAAATCACAATTTTAGAGAAGGATGAAAATATAAATTTGCTAATGCAGGACAAGTTTGCATATAGTGATTTTGCTACTAGGGATACTGTTCCGAAAATACAGGTCACAAGATTTGAATTAAAGTAAAAAAATCCACGAATACGTAATAGATTTATGTGCTTTCGTAACGACGTAATAAAACACAGGGAAATGTAATAGATTTATTACAATTGTAATAGCAATCCCAACACTGCTTGAATTGATGTGATTTAGATACTCAAGTACACTTTTTCTCGTGAGCATTATTGACAATTAACCGAGCACAACGAGGATGTGTTCGTGTTGCCTTACGGTTGTAGACGACAATTGCTCTCTGTTTCACAGAACCTAAATGGCGCGCAATTCAATTCCTATACATACTTCCAAATGAGACACCTTTAAAAGCAGTCACTTTGCATAATTGAAAACTAATTTTTTTTTTATTTATTCAAAAATTAATTAAGCTGATACATTTAATCTTGTCGTGTTGTGTTCTAAAATATAGAAATAACAATATTTAAACTTTAATTTTCGTCAATATGATCATTTTATCTAAAAGTATTTTTTTCTTATATTTCAATTACTTCTCATTTATAATTCAGGTCTTTGAAACATCATCTTTGGAGAACTCACCAAGATTTATTACAATTGTAATAGCAATCCCAACACTGCTTGAATTGATGTGATTTAGATACTCAAGTACACTTTTTCTCGTGAGCATTATTGACAATTAACCGAGCACAACGAGGATGTATTCGTGTTGCCTTACGGTTTGTAGACGACAATTGCTCTCTGTTTCACAGAACCTAAATGGCGCGCAATTCAATTCCTATACATACTTCCAAATGAGACACCTTTAAAAGCAGTCACTTTGCATAATTGAAAACTAATTTTTTTTTTATTTATTCAAAAATTAATTAAGCTGATACATTTAATCTTGTCGTGTTGTGTTCTAAAATATAGAAATAACAATATTTAAACTTTAATTTTCGTCAATATGATCATTTTATCTAAAACTATTTTTTTCTTATATTTCAATTACTTCTCATTTATAATTCAGGTCTTTGAAACATCATCTTTGGAGAACTCATCAAGGCAAAAATACAAAAGTCGAAAAATCAACTCCCAAATGAATCTAACCACCAACAAAACCCGTAGTAAATCGCCGGAAAGTCTCAGTTCGACGGAGAAAACAAAACTGAACATAAATTACAAGAGATTTACTTACGCGGAAACGGGCGAACCCACCGGAACAAACAAATATTTCCCTAATTCCACTCCAAGCGATATTGCCGAATACAAGCTAATAGTGAAGAAGAATTCTCCGATAAAAACGGATCCCAGTTCGCTCTCCAACACGGTAAAAGATTTCGACTGCGAACTGAAAGTCCTTCCGGTAATCACGTCGGCTTCTGACGATCTAGAAAGGCAAGCTCTGGACGAATATCAGTCTTCCAACGAAAGCTTCTATAAGGAATTGGAAAGACAGGCGGAAGAGCAATACGAAGACTCGGAAAACTCGCTCAGCCCCCCGAATGAAGATCTTTATTTCGGGGGGCGCGCATCTTTGTGCGAATACTTTAGTGTATATTTTTCAGATCTGTTAACGACCTATTTTGAGGTTTACATTTATCATTATGCTTAAGGTGTAATAAGTCTTTTGATCATTTCTCGCCCTAGTAAACTTTTTTATTTTATAGTTTTGTTTAAACGTATGGAATCAAAATATAAATGTTTAGGACGATATAAATAAATAATATATATTCAAGGAAGATAATATAAAAATTGTAAAACATACATAAATATATCTATGATTTTATTATGAAATTTAGTCTTCTCTTTTATTCATTTTTCTATTTATTTCTACGAGTCGCAATGTTCTCGGTGTGATAGATAGATGGCGCAAATATAACCGAATGATTATGATTTATGATTAAAGACCGGACGCATCAAGCCGAAATTACGATGGACTATATAAATAGTCTATAATATCGCTAAGTACAACAATGTGATATGGAGCAACGTCGAGAATGGCATCATGAAACAATGGCGAGTTGGATTAAGGGTCAAACTGTATGTTCCTTACCAGTGATTCCGAAATTTATTGTAAAGTCTGTAAAATATCGTTAAAAAATTCCAAGAAATCGCCGTAAAACGTCACTTAGCATCGCAAACACATACACAGAAATTAGACCTGTTGGAATCTAACAATTTTAACTAAGATCTCTGTGAAACATTGATGGCGGCAAATATTCCATTAAATAAATTTAACAATCCCACCTTCAAAATACTTCTCAAAAAATATACTGGTCATAATGTTCCTGATGAATTCACATTACGCAAGTATTATGTTTCTAAGTGCTACACGAAAGCAGTAGAAAGCATTAGTAGCCATCTTTCAAATCAGTACCTATGGATAAGTGACGACGAAACTGTCGATAAATTAGGACGTTGTATGGTAAATGTTGTAGCTGGTGTACTACATCCAACTATTCCTAATAACGCATATGTAATAGCAACAAAAGTTATAAATACAGTTGATGCGGAAATAGTAGCTGAAACCATTTACGAGAATATGCACCCAATGCTTCATTCGGACGACAGGTACAAAGAAAAAATACTTTTATTTGTCAGCGGCAGTGCTGCATATATGTTAAAAACAGGCAGACTATTAAAGGAAACATATCCTAATATGCTGCATATTACTTGTGTAGCACATGTTCTCCGCAGAATCTGTGAATATATCAGAGACACCTTTCCGGAAGTTGATAGACTTGTATCTGTTTTTGAAAAAGTTTTCAGAAGAGCACCATTGAGAGTAGCTCTTTACAAGGAAAAATTCCCATATTTGTCACTGCCTCCCTCTCCAGTAATAACTAGATGGGGAACATGGTTGAAAGTTACTAGTTTGTATTCAGAGAATTTCGATAGTTTACAAAATTTCGTTACATGTTTAAATGACGATGTGCAAGGAACTAATACAAATCCCAAATTTAAAAAATCAGTTGTGCTTTCTTCAGGAACACTTTGGAAATTTGCCAAAACTAATCACTTATTTCAAAAATCAAAATCTCAAATTAACTGATGGATTAACTACATTAGATGTGGCTATTAACAATTTGAAAAATTTTCTAAGTGACTTCGGATGTGGCCTTCGGCAAAAGTTGGACCCAGTTTTTAGTAGAAATCCAGATTTATTAACATTGCATAACATTGTATGGGGACAATGCCTCAAAATCTAACTGCTAAATACACTGAAATAGAATATTTCCAGTATGTACCCATAGCAGTTGTGATGTAGAATGGACGTTTTCTATCGACAAGGATATACAAAGGTCGGCATAAGTCAGGCAACGCCCTCGAAAAATCGGCATAAGTCCGGCAACGCTCATAAGTCTAGCAACGCTGTCGAAAAAGATTAAAACGAAGCATGTTCGTGCTTCAGACAGTTGTCTCGGTGTCATGATAACACGTGCTCGTCGAGTAGACGCGTTTTCAGAATGAATATCCGATACAAGTTCACGCTTCAAGAAAGAGTTTTTTTTGTTACGTCGTATCTTCGTACGAACGCGGATTACGAAACTATGTTTACCGAATTTCAACAACAATTTCCGAACTCGCCGCTACCAAATCGTTCAACAGTGTGTTCAACACGTACCCTTCCCGACCTCCGAACTGCAATTGAAGAAGAATTAGAAAATCTTCGCGGACAGCTTGACGTGCTTCGCCGGACCTGCCTCACCGTTGAGAAACGTTGCAGTAAATGCATTGATCAAGATGGCCATCAATTTGAACACTTACAGTAACCCTTTTTCGAATCCCTTTTGTAATTTCTTTGAATAAATTCATTTTGACGCTGCATTTTTTTCTTTTAATGCAAATTTGTTGCCTGACTTATGCCGACCCCTGTATTTCATTCAAGGAGAACAAATTTTACAGAAGAGAACCTTGAGAGAGTATTGCTAGTTAATATGAATACGCCTTTACTCAGCTTGAACTACAAAATTAACAAATAAAAATGTATTTCGTATTTTATAGATCACCACTCGTTTGTTTTCCAATTATATAAAAAAAATTAAAAATCCTTTCAAAATATAAATTTTCAATAGTACGCCCGTGGGCGATGAGTCATGGGCCTCTTATTTCCGGTCACTTATTTCTGGACGGAGATTCTATTTTATATTAATTTTTAAAACAGACCATATAGAATTTGGACGGAACTTAGTATAAATTTATAAAAAGTAGTAGAACACTTACCTACCGTTTTAAATGGTTTCCGTGAAGTCACAAACTGGGTAAGATTGATTAAATATTTGCAATATCAGATGTGTTTCCACAGTAATTTCCGCAAACCGAGTGCGTTGCAGAGAAAAAATGTTGTTATATGCAGAAAATGATCGTTCTACATCTACTAATGTAATATTCGCATAATTAAAATAATCTTTGAAACTAATTAACGGATCTGTAGCTACACCTTCACAAATTTGTATCAACGTGGTAAAATCCGAATCGTTGTATAAAACACTCTCGAACTTTGTTAGAACAAGATCATTTCTTGCGTCACTGCCAGCACGCAGCAGTGCGTGAGCCTCGTCCACTACTTGCAGTGACTCCACTAACGGCGCCGAAGGATTTTGTAATTTATCTATAACCTCAACTAGTCCCAAGTAATTGTTCTGAATAGTTTGTAAATCTGTTTTAACTTGACTATCTTGAAATTTTGTCTGGCTTTTCTTGATAGCTGCATCTTCTTTCGGATCCAATTTTAAAACTACGTTCTTTATATTCTCGAAATATTTATGATAGTAAAACGCTGCCTGTAACCACTTTCCCCAACGTGTTAGAATCGACTGTGGTGGTGCAGGGATATGGGGACACAGTTTGTGAAATCCTCGAATACGTTCGGGAGACTTGCGAAAGACTACCTTTGTACTTGCAATTAATGCATCTACCTCTGGATAACATCTACGAATAGTTTCTACCACAAGATGTAAAGCATGGATTTTACATGTAATATGTAAGAAGTTACCACACCTTTCTTTAAGATACCGACTTACAGAGAGCATGTTTGCAGCGTCATCACTCACAAACATTAACACTTGGTTTGTTGAAAGTTCAAACTTTTCCAATGTATTTAACACTAACTCTGAAATGATTTCGGCAGTACATTGTTGTACTCTTCTGCAAGCTAGTAAAATTGAAGGTGTCGATTGATGTGGTTCCATTTTTCGTACCATAACATTAACAACCGAATTTTTTTTACAATCTGTTGTTTCGTCTACAGATAACAACAGTTTCTTATTTTTCAATTCGGATTTAATCATATGTTCAATACGTTCACGGAGGGATGGTAGAAAATTTAGTAACCTTTTCCGGCTAGGTAACGTTCCTTTGCCGTAGTCCTTCCAAAATGAACGAAATGATTCGTTGTCTATTAACTTAAATGGTACATTACACAATATAAAAGTTACACATAAATGAAACAAAAATGTCCCGCCACTTTTTTTGCGATTATGCATTGCACTACTCACGTGTCTTTTGCAGTGAAATCTTCTTGAACACATTAGCGGTATATCACACACTTTACACTTTATTATGCTGCCATCGTACATTAAATCCGGAAATCCCGCTATCAATCTATGAGCTCCATCGTAAAACGGTCTCTTTTTCGCCATTTGTGACATTATCAAATTATTATTTATCACTGTAAACCAGCGAAGTGCAGTGAACGGTGTTCGGACGGCGATTGACGAAATATACCTATATATACGCGCTAGAACGAGCCGCCGGTGAGATGTTACCCGATGGAACCTCTCTCATTATTAAACAAGGCAAAAGGAAAACAAATTATTTCGTTCAAGATAAATTTATGTACGATGCCATCTGGAGAAACATAGTACAAATTGTATACAGGTTTTAAAGGACTCGTTTTTGTTACGAAGCGATGTAGATTCGTTTTATTAATTTATCTTTTAAAATAAAGATGTCAGAGTATTCACCTGTAATCTTGTTTGTTTTAATTAAATATCTAACCTCAAAATATCAATAAATGTCAAATACAATGAAACATCCGTAAATAACTGTAAATATATTAGTCAAAAAATAGTTTATTAGTTATTGTAGGGCCATTGTTTATATCATTGAACACTTACTATTTTTAAAATGTTAAATACATTAAAGGGTCTTTTGAATGCGGGCAAAGAAATTCTCAACGAAGGAAAAGTAATTGTAAACGCAGAAAAACCTCAGAAAAGGGATGATGATTCGAATATGGGAGCCGAAATATTATCGCATTTCCAACAGTCATGGGTAGATATACATAATTTAAACGAAGACAATGGAAGGAACGCTTCACTATTAGCAGATGATATAAACTCAATGCATCAAAAAGTTGGGAACGATTATCGCAATTTAGCACAAATTGTGCATTTACTAACTGTTGTACCTGGTTTAAAAAGTAATATCGATAACTGCGCCCTTCAAGTTATTACTATACAAGAAAGTTTTGAAAAAGTAGAAAAGACTTTGCTTACACTTGAAGACTTAATTGAAAAAATTGAAATAGAACAGAACAAAGTTGATCATCGACATCAATTTGCTCTATATAAAGAAAAAAAATTAGGTAAATTATATATATATATATATATATATATATATATATATATATATATATATCATTTTATATGTTATCTAATTTGAATCATTGGTCAATGAAGTACTTGTTGAAACTTCATATAATGTTAAGAAATGAGTAATAATTTGTGTGTGTGTAAAGTTTTGAAATCTTTATTAAATCTATAATTAGCATTACATATTCTCAGTTTGCATTTTAAATTTGTAGTTTTGAATATTTGAAATGATAACATTATTACTTGTTCCAAAGTTGTCTAATTTTAGTATTTTTATACATTTATAAGCATTTTGTTGCAGCAAATTTGGAGAAAGCCCGTACTGCAATGGCATCAAAACATGCTCAAGATGTAGTTATGCATGAACTTAAGCAAAAGAAAACACTTGAGGAAAGGCAACAAGTTTTTGAAGAAGCATTTCATAAAGATTTAGAAACATACAAAAATCTAGGAGAAATTCCAAGTATGTAATTTTTTTGTAATTAAAATAATTGACATTCAATAAATATAAATTATATTTGCCATTATGTATGTCTTTAAATAAAAATGAATTAATAAATGTAGACAGATAACCTGTTAGTTGACCCTTGATCTATCACAATAAAATATTTTCACTTTAATTCAGAAATAATAATTAAATCTAACATTAGTATTTAGGTAAAATATACATTCTCAGTTACTTTAGTATGTATCTAATATATAAGATGTCTGTAAAAAGTCTTTACAAAACCTACTACATATTTCTTATACTAAAATAAACCGATTTAAAACAACTTACCTTAGTAAAAATTTGCTTAGTTTGGGCGTTATGCAATTACAATTCTGAAGTTTTTTTTAATTTTAAATATGAAATAGCCGTTTCATGCGATTTTGTTAAAATTTGGTATGTTAACATAGATTTAAGAGACAAAATAAACCCATTTTAAAATATTGAGTAGTATAATTTCATAGGAGTAGAACTTAATTATAATAATTTTTATTTATTTTCATCTTTACTGATATTGTGAAAAACGTCAAGATATATCAAATCTAAAACATATATAGTATACAACATTGCACAACAAGCTTTTTCAAGCGACATCGTAATAATACACAAACATTAGGTTTTTGTGAAAACCTTTTACAGACACCCTTGTATAACTAGGGATTTTGTACCTTTTGAAAAAGTATTATTAAATGTTTATTAATTGATATATAAGATCATAGATTCAGATTGCAATTCTTTTCACACAGAAACAAAAGTTTCAAACAATTTTAATGTAAACTAGCGGACAAAAAAACTGTCAGACTCATTTTGACATTTAACAACATTTTAACAAAATTACACGTGAACCAGTTTTAAAGGTTATCGAGATGCAAACTGTCAATTGTATATTATCTGCCATATGGATCTATTCATAATGTAACAAGTATTCATTTGAAAAGTCAATCAAATAGCAGAGAACATTTTGAAGTATGTCGTAAATTAAAATTTACTGCTTAACCTACGAAATCGTATATTTTGACAGTTTCATACCTACAAATAAATAACAAATAATAGGTATTTATTGAAAACTATAACAAATGTTGAAAATGTTGTCCTTGAAGATCGATGGACTTTAAAATCCTCCGTTCAAAATTTCTGATGATATTCTGCAACATTACTGGATTGTTATTAATTTCCATGCATTTCTGTTCGATTCTCTCTAGCATATCATTCAAATTCAATATAGGTGTTCGAAATATGTTATTTTTTAGATAAGGCCACAAAAAGAAGTCGCAAGGTGTTAAATCGCATGAACGTGCAGGCCAGGCAATTTCAGTATTTCGACTAATTATACGCTTATCAAAAAATTCTCTTAAATAATCCAAAGATTCTGCAGTACAGTGACAAGGTGCTCTGTCTTGTTGGAAATATGCATTTTGAAGTTCATCATCATGCAACTGATTGACAAATGGTTGTAAAATTTCCGTACGGTACCTTTGAGCATTTAACGTTCCCTGAAAAAATATTTTGGTCCAATGATTCGCCTTTGGCTTATCGCTGCCCAAACACCAATTTTCTCTGGATGTAGCGATTCTTCATTAATTACATGTGGATTTTCACTACTCCAAATTCTTGTATTTTGTGAATTTAGGTATCCCGTTTTATAAAACCATGCTTCATCAGTAAAGATGACTCTGCGAAAGTTGTCCATTATTGTTCATATTTACAAACCAATTACAAAACTGTAGTCTACGTGGGTAATCAATTTCGGCTTGATTACACACGTAGACGTTTTCTACAATGGGTTTAAGTCGTCCGAGTTTGTTTCGAGTTCTGGAGTTCCTCAAGGATCTAACTTGGGCCCGCTTCTTTTTATATTATTTATTAACGACTTACTTCAGTCTTTGACGTGTTCTGGACTGGCCTATGTTGATGATTTGAAGGTTTATATGCGTATTCAGAAGAACATCGACTTGGTGTGGACGTGGTGTCAGCGTAACGGTTTGAAGCTCAACATAGGAAAATGTTGCGTGGTTCGATTTTCAAAGAAAAAAGATCTTTACCATTTTGATTATAATATTAATAATGAAGTTTTAACTTCTGATGGTACAATCAAAGACCTAGGAGTCATATTTGACAGCGGTTTAACATTCGTCAACCATATCATTAATATGTGCAAATCTGCTTCTGCTGTGCTTGGTTTTGTATTGCGCACCTCCAAATATTTTTCACAACCCGCAACTATTAAGCATATCTACTGTTCATTAGTTCGAAGTAAATTGGAATACGCTTCAATAGTCTGGCACCCCATCTATATTCATCATAAACGAATGTGGAGAGTGTTCAGCGTCGTGTTTTGAAGTATCTTACTTTTAAAACGAGTGGTGAGTATCCTCCTAGAAATACTGACCATAACCTACTTCTCAGGGAACATGATTTGGTGTTGCTGGATGTCCGGCGCGAAGTAACTTGTGCTAACTTTCTACGCAGTGTTGTATGTAATAACATCGATTGTCCTTCGATACTTGGAAGACTGTGTTTTGCTGTGCCTCAGTTTGCGTCTCGCAATTCTGCAACTTTTGCCTATCCCATGTGCCGGAGTAATGCATTGGTGAGGAGTCCGATTTATCAAATGTGTAGATGTGGGAATAAATACTTTAGACATATTTTTTGAACCGAAGTTTAGAGATTAAAGTTTAATTTCCTTTTTTTTTTTTGATTTAAGTTAACTGTGTATTGGATATATTTTTGTTTGTTTGTTTTTGTAAATTTATTCATGTACGATACCTTTTCTTTGCCTATATTTGACTTTGCTGTTGAGCGCTTAATAATTTCTGGTGGTGTATTTGGAAATATCTAAATCACTTTCTGAATCAGAAATCCTGCTAAAACTACAAACAGCACAAACTGACGTGATTTAAAAATGACGCGATATAGCAACATTAGTGAAAATTAGTAGGAAATTTTCGTAACTATGGACGAAAGTTATGGGATTTTCTCTCACTAGTGGCGAAAATCAAATTTTCGTTCAGTATTCGGTGACGAAAAATGTCTTTTTATAAAGGATCGTAGAAAATAGTATATTCAAAAACAAGTTTCATAAGGCACCATTTTGCCGCACGAGATCAGTTTAGAAATCGAGCCGCGATAGCGGCGAATTTTCTAAAGAGCGAGTGCGGCAAAATGCCTAATAAAAAGTTTTTTATACTATTTTTTCTATTTTGCATTTTTTACATTAATAAATTGGAACTATTTAATTTGGAAGTTCAGAGTTTAATTTTCATATAAAGCATGCGGTTGGTCACATTGATACTTGACATTGTCAAATTTAAATCTTGCTATCCGCGAAGTATATTATATTACATTTTTATTAATTTTCGTTAACATTACTTGATATTTTATTTAAAAATATAAACATGAGTGACTTAGAAACTAATATATCTTGTTGTCAATTGTATACAATATACGTTGTTTGTGTAGAGTACGAACATATATCATATCTATCAAATGTACTTAAATTCTTAAAATCAAATGACAGCAATGATATTTATTTCTGTATTCGAACAACGCCAACATTTAAAAATGAAAAAAGCGTATCGAAATTAAGCTCATTTCGATACTGTTTTGGATTTCATAATTTCATTTCGAACGCAAAATAGAAAAAATATTTTATTTATAACCTTTAACAATTCATATGCTATTTTTGAGAGACCGATAACCCAATTTACAATGCAAAAAAATGAGTAGGACAGTTTTTTTGTCTGCCAGTTTACAATTATCTTGATGATCATTCAACATGATAATATTGAGGAATATCATCTATGTACTATCAAATTCAAAAAAAGCGGTACAGTGGTGAAGTTATATGTAAAATCGATTTTCGAAGATTTTAGTATTGCGACGTTGCTAACGTACTTAAAATTGTGGTAACGTGTAAGTCATTTTGCACGTCAACAAGCGTGCGTGAATATAATCGCACAGTAATTATGAAGCATCGAAATAGCACTTGATTGTACAAAATAAAGGTGTTTAATTTATGAGAGAATACATTAATACTTCGTCATTTCTCCATAGAGTTCTATAATGTTCAGTAATCGTCTGGGCATAGTGTCTGACAGACTTTACCATTTTCTCCTATACGTTCTCAACGGGATTCAGGTCTGGACTCTTTGAACACCATGGTAGTATCTCAACTCTTTCTCCTAAATATTCCCGAACAATATGTGCCCATAACTTGTGCAATTATCGTCCTGGAATATAAAATTTTCACCAAAAAGAGGGCGAACTGAAGGCAACAGATATTCTTCTATCTGACGATAAATTACTGCATTGAATCTTTCGTTAAAGATAACGCACACACCCGGACCTCTGTCACTTACCCAGGACCACACCTTAAAGTGACCGGATCTGTTTGTCTTCCTGGCATAACGTGTCACACCTGGTTCGCCTAGGCCGGTAAATTTCATTATCGGTGGATTGAAACACTTTTTGTCTGAAAATACCACGTTGTTCCAAAAGTCATCCTGCCGTGTTACGTACTCCAAAGTAAATTGTAACCTTTGTTGTTTATTAACTTCAGTTAGCCAAATTTTATTCGTAGCACAACGATTTCTTAATTCTGACTCTCGAATTCTTCGTTGAGCCGTAGTATTTGAACCGGAAAAGTCTGTGTCTTGTGCAGCTCTGATTGCCGCTTCAAAAGGGTTTCTTCTAAGAAAATGAACTAATTCAGTAAAGGGCGCTCGCAATTTTTGGTTGACCTGGTCCTCGTTTTCTGGCTATAACATTTCCTTCAATCTTCTTTGCGCGTAATATTGTCGTTTTACTGACTCCTAACTCGTTTGCAGTTTTTCGTATTCTTACCGAATCATTTATACCAATTTGAATCATAGCTTTCTCGCAAATGCCAATAATACAGTCGAAAGCAAAAAAAGTAGACAAATAGTTTTCTGTAATAGATATTCTCAAAATGATTTGGTGTAAATGCGGCTTCAAAGTTATCTATTAATATTTTGTAATCTATCAAAATTGATATGAAATTATTTGAAGGATGCCTTTCATAAATGAAGATATTAAAGTGAATGTTACTGCAGATTTAAATAACGGTTTCAAAATACGACAAAGTGCTGCACGAAATACTCGTAATATAAGTAAAAACCCGGCTTTTAAAATTATAAAAGAAAATGGTGAGATCACCATAGAATTTCTAGAACTCCTGGTTCTGGTCGCAAAAGAATATCTACATCTGAGCAGGACCGCTATCTCACAAATGTACTTCAAGGACATCAATTTTCTTCAGCAGTGAATGCAGCTGATATCAGTAATTTTCCGGGTTCTGTTTTTACTACCTGACGAATTAAAGAAGCTAATTTGCTAAGAAAATCGTGTAGGGTATGCACTTCAACACCTGGCATATAATAGAAACTTTTGGAAAAATGTAATTTTTACAGACGAAAAGTTATTTCAGAGTAAAAAAAACGGACACATACATCTATACCGATCAAGAGAGTATAGATTTCAAGAAAACTTTATAAATAATATGTATTTAAAAAAATTAAAAGTAAATGTTTGGGGGTTGAATTCATGGCACTGGTCTGGTGTTTTATGGGGAAATAGAAGGAAATTTAAAATTAAATTCTTATGTCAACATTCTAAATAGTGTAACCTATAGTAACCTAATAGTGGATCTACTTCTTCCAAATCGTAATTTCATTATTCAGTAAGATAACTGTCCGATTCATACGTCCAATACAGTCAAAACATGGTTTAGACAAAATAATATTGATATGTTGGATTTTCCTCCAAGAAGTCCAGATTTAAATATCATTGAAAATGTGGGGGTTAATGATTAACGAAATAAAAAGACAAATCGAAGGCCTCAAAATAGAGAAGAATGCGTAGAAATAATTCAAACAGCAAGGAAGAATGTAGATGAAAATTATTGTGCCAACCTTTACAACTCCATTCCCAATTGATTAAACTAAGTTTTGAATAAATACATGTTCTATTACCAGATATTAATGTTTATATTTGTTATTAATTTTTTTTTATATTTATGCATGTTCTTTTTAAACAAATACAAGATCTTTTAATAATTTAATATTCCATAGAATCATTTCCATTAACACTAATTACATTTCTAAGTTAATAAAGTCAGGTTTAGAAAGCACAAAGTTTTTTGTCTACTTTTTTTGCTTTCGTAGTTTTAAAATATTTTATTAATTTATATTTGACGCTTAGCTCAATTTAAACCGATTCAAATATGACTCTACCACTTTTTTTTTTAATTCGTTAGTACAGTTACGGCTCTTGAAAACTCAAGATCAAGACACTTAAATACAAAAACATTTTGAGCGGTGTAAACTTCTTTAAACGTTACTCAAACCAATCATTGGCGTAGAATACAAAATGTATTGCAAAAATAGTAAATAAAAAAAAGATTAATAACTACCTTGCTCTACTTAAATTTCAAAAATATCATTTCGAATATCAGAATACAAAACTTTACTTTATAAGTGTTATTTCGATGTTAGGAATTTAGTGTTATCCCACTGGCGATTTGGTTAAGAGCATATCTTCTAAGGTTTACCTTAGCCAAAAACGCTACGTTTAACATTTTTCAGTTTTTAAGGTTATTCTACTGAAGATGGCAACTTAGTTGCCGAAATACGTACATATATAGTATTTATTGACATATATTGTAGTTAGAGTGTTTTTCTTAGTTCTGTTTAAAATTAGTATAAAAAAAAACTTAAAAAAATTGTTGTTAATAGAGTTAATAATAAACTGACTATGGATTTGTCAAATGTGACATTGTAATTAAAATGACATGAAAATTTGATTTACTCATTACAAAATTTTAAATTTTTGACATTCGCGTCAAAATCGAGTGTCTTGGGTGTTCAAGGGCTGCAACCGTACATCTGCTTTTTTGAGAATATGTACATATTATATTATATGTACAAATATGCACATTGTCATCACAGTGTTAGACGAACGTTCTGCAATAGCGCCAAAACATGTATCCAATATTACATGCTTCATCAGTATAAAAAAAAAACATAATCGTGCATTAGAACTTACTACATTATGTGAAGACACATTTGACAGAATTAATATTTTTTATACAAAACAAAATACTGTCTCTGTCTGTCAAGTAAATAGACATCTTGATTTGTTGGTATAAATTAATACGTAATTCACTGTTAAAAATTAAGAGTTCAGTTAAAAATAATATTATTCTTGTATCATAAAAGTTTATCTTTTCAGAAGTAGAAGTACACAACAGTCAACCAAGTGCCTTATTGGAAGACATGCAAATAGACTTTGATAAAAAAGAACTAGACAAATTTCTAGGGGATGTATAACATAACGTACTTTATTTGTATATTAAATGTGTATAAAATATTATTACGTTAGAAGGTGGAGGCTACATTAATATATTAATAAAATACACTTAAAAAAATTTGTATTATATGTAATTTTTATGATGTGATCACAATTAAACAATAAAGTATTACAAATTTATAAAATATGCTGAATATTTACAACTTAACATAAACATACGAGATCCAGAAAAAAAAAAATATGACAATGATCGCACAAGATATATATGTATATATATATATATGACATATATAGTTGCCTTTACAATAGTAGTGACGAAAATGTAAAGAAAAACAATGAATTCTCTAATATAAAACTTTTGGTAATTTTTATCAAATATAAAGAACTTATAAACTGTTCTCTTTCTAAGATGTTAACTTTTCTTGCATTTTTTTAAAATAGTAAAGATAATAATTATACATTACAAAAAATTGTTTTATATAATTCCTAACGTTTGTTATTACAATATTTAATTAATTTACTTTTATTACACAATCTTTTGTAAGATTTAGCAAATAATAATTCAACTTCTTTTTGCATTTTGTATTTATGTATAAATTGGTCTTGGACAGTAATTGGTATAAAGTGATTAAAAAAATAGAAGATAGTCTTTGATGTTCACTGTCTAAGATTGATCACAAATATTTTTTATTAATTTCATAAAAAAATGGCATAATAAAATATTGCTTTCAAAAACTATAATTTGCAAAAATTTTAAGTGTTTAGATATATATAAACGATGTTATAGAAACTATTATCTAAAATGTATATAAATTATTAGTGATAAGTTTTGAATACATCTTTAAACTAGCAAATCTTAAGAATAACAAATAGTAGTACTTATCAGTTTATACTCCGTTTCTACAAGAATATTAAACAAAATCAAAATTACTGCAATAGTTGTATTCATGGAAGCAATCATTGATAACAGCAGCCATTTGACATGTGTATTTGATCAACTGTATAACAAAAATTACCCAATACATTATTACAAAACTGTCATTTTTTGCGAGAATTCAAACAGGGCTGAGTGACGGCATAGCTTTATTATTGACCAATCACACGACAATATTTTAAATATGAAGATCCAATCACAAAAACTTTCGACAACAGTTAACGGTGTTTTTTGCGTTAAACCAATTGAAACTTTGAAAGTATATAACAATAAAACAAACATTTTTGGTAAATACATACTTAGATCAATAGCATCACACAAAGAATAATTAAATAAATAATATAAATTGTACATAGAAAATAATTTATATTAAATTAAACAATATAATTAAGAATTTATAATATAAAATTTTATATAACGTGTGTTGATTTGAAAAGTCAATCTAGGTTACTTTGAAATTTTTTGTTTGTTGTTCCGTAAACGTAAATCCAAATGACATTTGATAATGTCAATCACAAATATCAGTTAGTGCATAAAATAATCGTCCGTCGATTCTGATTTAAATAATTAATAATTTTGAACGGAGGATTTTAAAGTGCATTGTTCTTGAAGGACAACATTTTCAACATTTGTTATAGTTTTCAATAAATACCTATTATTTATTATTTGTATGTATGAAACTGTCAAAATATACGACTTCGTAGGTTAAGTAGTAAATTTTAATTTACGACATACTTCAAAATGTTCTCAGTAAATCACATGCTACTAGATTGACTTTTCAAATGAACGCTTGTTATTAGAATATACTACCATAATTGCCAACATATTTCATTTGTTTTATTAATTAATTAAATATAACTTTCTAAATGTCACTACAATATAAAAGATGAATACGTCTACGATACAAAATAGGGGCATAAAATAGTTGTTCACAAACCAAGTGTGCGAAGACAATTTTCGCAGTCGGAGCGTTTGTATAAAGTAGGATCGCACGAAACGAAGGGTGCTTTACTTGTGCGAATGCTGGAAAAAATATTCGCACACGTAGTTTGTATAATATTTTATCTGAGTAAAATTTTAGTAATAAATAATTATAATTTACGTGATACTACTTTTTGACGAAGTATTTTGTTTAAAGTGATGGAGGAGAATATGAGAATAATTAAATTTCCAAAGATTTCTATGTGTATTTTTGCAACAAACACAACTTTTATTATAGTAGATGTTATTTTTGGATGTAATTTATTAATTTTTCCGTCGACCATGTATTTATATGCTTTATTAATATACACAAAATCATTCATTAAAGATATCTATTAATGGACGATTTTTTATGACATATCAGCACATCAATGTATCTGGTGGTATCGGCGTGTATTTGTCGTTGTCAATCAAATTTGCAGTTTCTATTCTAAAATTTGTGTCGTGAAAACTTAAATAAGCATATAAAAAACGATTCTATTTAATTAAAAATACGGTTGACGGAAAAATATTGCAACTAACTCGTATGTTAAAATGCGATTGATAGTCTGCATAATTATCGCGTTCGCTAGACGCTCGCCGGTTAAAATATCTCAATTATTAATCACATTCATTAATAAATTTGTTAAATAACTATTATAGGTTAGGTTTTCTTATGTCTATTTTATATCATTATTAAATTTACAGTAATCATTATGGATAATAGATGGGAGTTATTGCTTTTTTAAATAGATTTAAAATTTTGTAGGATTTACAAGTTTTTATTTATCAAATTTATTTTCAATTAACATTTTAATAATTGTACCTAAATACATACTATAATAATGATTTATGCCTTTAATGACTTGTTTACTTTGAACACTATACAGTATTCAAAATGAGATTTCGCGTCCATCTAGTCTACCGCGAAATGACATTTTGGGGTTAGTAAGTACCGAGATATCAAAAATTATCTTGGTCACCGGTGGCTATGGAGTGAAAAACTTCTTCACTTATATCATCCTTTTAATAAAATTTTGATTATTTTACACATACAAATATAAACCAATCAGATTCGCATATTACTGAAGCAACTCGAAATTACAGCGGTAATTTATCGATAATTTTCATAGTAGAATAATTAGGCGTTGTTATGGAAATGCGGTTAATAAGGATAGACATTTCTAAAGTTCTGTCAATAAACTGGTTTCATTGTCACAAAACAATGCTGAGATTTGGGGAAGAATCAGTTGTAAACATTGATCAAATAGTAAAACAAGCTGAACCGGCTAATACGAAAAAGAGTAAAGCGTCAACTTGGCGACAATTTTGTGAGTTTTGTGATGCGAAAAACTACAGCATCGAACAAAATGTTACAGAAGAGGAACTTGCAGAAAGACTGGGCCTTCAATATGAGAAAGGTGAATGGGGAAGAATATAAAGAAGGTGTTGTTAAAACGATGTGGAATATCACGGCAAAATTGCTACAAGAGAAGTTTAATAACGAATATAACAGAAAAATTTATCCTTTTCAGAGCATCGTACTTAAAGCAGCCCGCGACGCAAGGAACTTCAAAAGGAGAATTCTTCAAGCGATACCTGGTAAACGGAAAATGAGTTCTGCAGCTTTACAGAAAAACGAATATGAAAAAATGATAAATGTTTGGGATGAAGCAAATCCAGATGGACTACAAAAGAAATTTTTACCTGATAGTGTCGATTGAATTGGCATGGCGAGGAGGAGAAGGCGCGGCATGTTTGATTCACTACTTCCAAGAAGAAATGAACGTATACACTACACCGATTGGAAAAATAGAGTACAATTCCATATTCACGAAAACTACCCAAGGTGGAGCACAAAAATGTGCTGACAGTAAATGGTTGATTCCCAACAAAGTAAAACCAAGTAATTGCCCAGTCAGACTTTTTAAAAAACTCATTTCAAAGAGGACAGAAAACGCTCGTATAAAAAGTGATAGACTCTTTTTAACTGTCAATCCAGCGTGGAATAAGAAAAAAGGTAGCTGGTATAAAAATATGCCTATTGGAAGAAATTAAATTTTGAAATGGTTTAAGAAAAGTGCTGAACTAGCTGGTTTCAACACAGAAAACCAAAAAATAAGTAACCATTCCAGTCGCGCGACAGCTGTCTCAAATTTAGCAAAAGCTGGTGTAAATGAGCAACAATTAATTAAAATTTCTGGCCATAGTAGTTCGCATTCTATTAAGCCGTATCTACAACTAGATAAAGAACACCATGAAACTATTATTAGTCAAATGCGAGGAAATAGTTACAACAGTGCAAATATTGATTCAAGCACATCCAATAAAAAACAGAATGTATATAACAATTGTACCTTTCAGTGTACTAATTTATACAAGAATTAATAAATAAAGAGTTTAGATAAATTTCATTTTGTATTACGTAAAATAATAATACCATACGAGCTTTGAATTAAAATCGATAATTTCAAAGCTCTTATGGTATTACTACAGAACATTTTCAGGTTGTGTCATGCTAACGTTAAAACTTGTCAATATATTAATCTTAACGTCAGTATGACACTTAACCTGAAAAAACTAAGACGTTTTTCACTCCATGGTCACCGTTGACCAAGATAATTTTTAATATACCGGTACAAAAAGTTCAAAAGGTTGTAATGTTATTTTCACCGTTGTTTTTAAAATTTTGCCGCGAAATAGGATTTCAAGTTTTGGTCGTACAGCGTTCAGTACTATTTAAATTCTCACGTAATAATTGGCTACTGTAAGTATTCTATAAACAATACTAGTAATTTTAACTGCTTGTTCTAAAGAGCTTATAGGTATAATTACATAAAAATTTATGGAAACATCCTACACAAAATAGCATGGAATCAAGTGAATCAACATGTTAATATAGTATTTTGAAAATCGCCAATGGAATGTAAATTTATTTACAAAAGTATAGAAATAGTCTAAATGGCACGTAAGAGTTTATGATAATTGAAAAGATATGGAAGATAGAATATGGTGTCCATTCCAAGTATGTAAAAAAGTAAAAAAAATTAAAATGTATAAAAATTAATATACCCTCATGATAATTTAGAATTCTAAACGTGAATTTGAACAACAAAATTGTCAAAATTGAAAAATATTAAAAGCATTTTAACTATTAACCTATCAGAAACAGTGCATGTTTTATTATATAGCTACTAATAATCCAATTAAAATGTTTTTACTAACAATTACAACTTAACTGTTAATACATAAGTACATTTAGGAATGAAAACCATATTAGGGTGATTAATATATGGTATATAATGATCAAAGAGAGTACTAGACATTTAAATATCAAGAAAATCTATCAAATTAATAGATTTGTCGAAGAGAAATTTGCTTTGACCTTATGGAATAGATGAACAAGAATTTAATTTATTGAAGAATGTTTGATGTAATCTACTATATATTTCTTTTAACATGATGCCAATATCTTCCATGATACACTGGTAGATGTTCACATAACCGAAATTCAAAAAGAAATGAATTGGCTAATTGAAATTATACCTAGTACTATCATAATACTGTTACAAAACTTTATGCATAAATCACAAGTGCTGTGACAAATAAAATAAACAAAAGACGGATATTTACTATCAGTTGACATTCCTGCTATTCAAGTGTGCAAATTTTAACGATAAAATACAGTTTGATAATGGAATTGGGAGACACAGAACCGCGTTTCTGTAATTGCGTTGCATAAGTGTGGTATGGAGAAATCTATTTTCAAAACGTTGCAGTCACTGAGAATCAGTCGTATGCTCGTATACCGGGCCATAAAATTATACGACGACACCGAAACTCAACAAGCGATTAAAGCAGTAAAGGCGGGAATTAGGCGCAATCATTAGGGAAACAAAAAGTGATGAACCGTGAAATAAAAATATGAAGGTCGCGCATCATAAATCAATATATTGGAGCAAGAGCATATAAAAGATATACGGGACATTTTCTTACCGACGATTTAAAAAGGAAACGGAAACAAAAATCGCAACAACTTCTGATTCGATACGCGAATGAACATCAACGAATCCTTTTCACAGATCAAAAGATCTTCACTGTTGAAGAATCTCTTAATAAAGAAAATGACATGATTTATGCTAAATCATTAAAAGAAGCAAAATAGTTGGTTCCAAGGGTACAAAGAGGTCATCATCCTTCATCCGTAATAGTTTGGTGGGGAGTCAGTTACGAAGGAGTGACAAACATTCATTTTTGTGAAAAGGGGTTAAAACCTCAGCAGCCGTTATCAGGTAAATGTTTTGGAATGCGTTGTTAAACCATTGTTTAACAGTGGCTTCAGAGCAACGTACTGAATTTTATTTCTCCGGATAATTGGCCTTCCTCTAGACCGGTCCTTAATCCCTTAGATTACAAGTTATGGTCGGATTCAGAGAATCTGGTGTGCTGTAAAAGACATCCGAATTTGGGGTCTCTGAAGCAATCCTTAAGGCACGCAGTGAAAAATTTCCCAATAGAGAACGTATGTGCTGAATAGATGCACGGCCTGAAGTCTGAAGTCCTGTGTTCAGGCAAATGGAGGCCATTTTGAATAATTTGTTGAAATAATTGTTACTTATTTATTGGTCAATAAATGCTGTAAAAATTGTTATGAAATCTTTTATTATTTCTGTTTTACAACTAAAAATTCATGTAACAGTATTTATGATAGTACATACTAGGTAGAAAATGTTAATCTTTTTTTTTTTATTTGAGGATTATGAAAATATATCAGGATTGGTGAAATAACAATTAAATTTGTGTTCTAATTAAGAGAAGAAACGGGAGAAAAATTGAATCATTATGATAATATACCTATCTCTTTCTGTAAAGCAGTTATTAACTGAAAATAGACTTTAGTGCTTAAGATTTGTTATTCCTGTGACTTAACCTTTACTACTTTCAAGTGTTATTAATATAAAATAATATTTAATATTAAAATTATAAGAAGATTCTAATATACACAGTTTTAAAGTTTTTATATGCATTTTAGATAAACTGCGTGAATGTAATTTGCTAAATTTAATCTATTTGATTGGACCCTACAAAATTGATAGTGAAAAACAACGATTATTATAAAACAAAATGAACTATACACCACATTGAATTTACTTGAACTATTATCAATTAAGAAAGAATCCAATCACTATCTATAATAATAATTATAATAAACGAAACATATTGTAAACATAACAGTGTATTGAACTATTTCTTGCTTTATTTATTTTGGTAGAAAAAGCCAATCGGCTAATAATATAACTGGCTAATGTGTTATTATATTGAGTTAATAAATATTTAACTAATGTAAATATAAAACTAGCACTCATTTCTCAACACTCTTATCAACACTGTAACATCAGTTAAACATATGAAACTCACCAGAAAGACAAATTAATACTTAAAAATTACATTCTTATATATCGCATAAGATTCCGAGTTGTTTACATATAAATGTCTAGGGCAGTTTTACGCAGGTGTAATTGAACATAATATAAGAAACCGCACAACTGCCCAATTCAATTATTAACTAAAATTATTGTATAACTAAAAATAAATACACAGATATGAAGAGTATTGCATAAATCAATGCAAAATTCCCTATATTTAAAGACTTTGTATATTTTGAGATCATATTAGTTGTTAGTAAACTTTTGCACCTATTCTGTTGTATCCGAGACTGAATAAACTAGTAAATTGAGCATATTACCAAAAATAAAATGGTCCAAATTTTCTAAAATATGTTGAGTTGAATATTAAAAAATCCGTTTAAAAAAATTAATCGGATTTACAAAGGATACACTTGCACATTAATATTTATCATAAAAAGCAAATGGATAAACTTACCGAAACAATAACTTTTAACTTAACAATTAACAAAGAGCTTAGGACGAATTAAAAATAAAATTTTAGTCTTTGTCGAAATTGCTTGGAAATCCCATAAGTTTATATAAAACATATCATTTTACAAGTCACAATTTAAAAAGGTATATAACCCCTTACCACAAATTGATAGTCGTATCCTAAATACGTATTTCGACAACTAAGTTGTCATCATCAGTAGGTAAAAACTACTAATTAAAGTCACACGGGGCACAATAAAGTAAGATAAACGCTTACGCACAACTACTATACACTGCAACCCTGTAAAGACTCCGCAGTCTTTACAGGGTTGCAGTGTATAGTAGTTGTGCGTAAGCGTTTATCTTACTTTATTGTGCCCCGTGTGACTTTAATTAGTAGTTTTTACCTACTGATGATGACAACTTAGTTGTCGAAATACGTATTTAGGATACGACTATCAATTTGTGGTAAGGGGTTATATACCTTTTTAAATTATTATTTAACCACAGTCTCCATTGAAAGAATTTTTACAAGTCACACTTAATAATCTGAAGAATTGATTCATTCTGTTTTTCTCGCGTTCTTTATCATAGGAGAGCGAGTTGATATACATTCGAAAGCAAAAAAGTAGACAGGAGATCTCGTGCTTTGTAAACCTGGCTTTATTTACTTGTCATTAGTATCAAGTCATTATTTATTCTATGGAATATCAAATAATTATCAAAACATCTTTCTGATTAAGGTGCAGTATTATAAACGACAAAAATCTGCAGATTTTATGTAGTAAGCAAATAAATTTAATTTATTCTATAGATACGAATTCTATTCTATAGATACACCATAGAAAATCGTGGTACTAAATGTTATTCATTGGTTAAATGCAATTAGCTGTTTGGTCCACTTAGGCATGATGCGCGATCTGAATCGATCTTTCCCGAGATCGATTCTTTCGTAACGCGATCTTCGATTTATGAATCGATTCAATTCTTCGAAATGGAAACAGCTTTACGATTTTCGCGTAGGGATGCGCATAAATCGTTTTATGAAATGAGCTACGACATTTTCATTGACGTTTTCGATAACATAGCATTCGATTTATTACAATACATATATAGAAAACCCAGTGGTAAAATTTTGTTTCATGTTTAAATAATACACTATATATAACATTTTTTTGTTTGCTAATAAAAGTACCTTTTTTAAGTTAAAAAGTTTTGTTTCTTAGAATATACAATATATGAAAAAAAAAAAAATCTTATACAACTTATGCATGAAAGCGCTCGATTTTTAAACACTTTCCTATTCTAAACTGAATCGACCTTCGATTTTTTATGCATCGATATTTTTCAGTTCGATCTTGAATCGATTCAAATATCGATCTTTTTAATTGAATAGACCACGCAAGCGTGACGTCAAATCGCCATTTTCTGTACGGTAGGTCAGGGTCTACGTTCCAAACAAATTTAAAGCGCCATTTGAAACGTATAGTCACTCTTGGTAAAACGATTTTTAATTAATCTTCCTATATTAATATCATTTGTTACTTGGTAAGTATGTAAGCAAAATATCAATATACATATTATAGTTATTAAAAACAAAATAATTGGCAATGGTGTTTTTTATTTGAAAAAAAATATTAGCAATGACTGCAAAAAAGCTTTTTCCACCTCGATAATTCTGCCTTTTCTGTAGGAAAAGTAAAAATAGTGCATCCCTTTTTTTCACTTAATGCTTGCAAGTAAGAGCAAAGCACATCACCATTATGTATATCTATCTAACCTCACTTTTGTACTATACTATAAAACAATTAATATTATTAATATCAGTTTTAAACAACGTCGTTCATACTTACATGCAATAACAATTAAAATTAACTTATAAATAACAACTTTTCACTTCAAATTTGCAACGCGTTCCAAATACAATACATGAAAAAAATTTAAATGCCGGTTGTTTGGAACGCGATCCCTGACCTTCCGCAAAAATGACGACAGCACTTGCGTGGTCTATTGGCGTAGCCCTAGGTCCAATGTGCTTCAAATAAACATAACCTTGTTTTTAAAAGTTTATATTTTGTGTGTTCGATAACTTGATTGTTGATAATGCCACATTTATCGGTTTGTATTTTACAAATAAAAACAAAAAGAAATCGTAAAGAATTAGGATTTTCTTGTATTTTTTCATTTTATTCAGTGGCTCCATCGTTTATCGAAACGCTAAACTGCAAAATATATAGCTATTCAGAGTTATTCTACAAATATTTATTTTACGGGCATGCATTTTTTATAATACTAGATTTCAATTTATTCGTCAAGTTATTATTCAGAGATTTATAATACCGGCCCTAATACGAACAGAAATACTAATTAAAAAACATGAAGAAATATACGCATTAATATCTGGTTATATAAAAAAAAGGTCTTTCAGGAACACAGATGAGACACGTGATACTTCGGAACAAGTAACATTTAAATTACAATAATACCTAATAATCCTAGTATTTCTCTCTATTAAGTGAATATATTATGTTACCGGAACTGGGCATGGTTGCCAGCTTGGATTCTGTCAAATGTCATTCGAATAAGTTGTTTACAATGAGTTCATATTTACAAGTTCCTCCCTATTTTATTTATAAAACGATATTATATATAAGGTCAGTTATTTTCACAACTAAATCATGCCTATATACAGGGTGGCCCAAAATGACCGAAGGGGTTTTAATTCCTTATAACTTTTTTATTATAATTTTTTTTTTGTTTTCAGTATTTTGTAAAGAAGACTTGGGGAATTTAAAATGGAACAGTACACAATTGAACAACGTGCCAAAATCGTTGAACTTTATCCATTGTTTTGACTCAGCGTGCATATCGTCGTTATTTTAATGTGCGGGTTGGACCCTCAGAGTCAACAATAAACCGTCTGGTTGCAAATTTTCGAGAACAAGGGGCAGTAAGGAACCTTCCTGGTGCCGGCAGACAACGAACGGTGCACACGGATGACAATATTGAACGGGTACAGGAGAGTATTCGGGAAGATGGAGAAACATCAACCAGGAGACGTTCGACACAACTTGGCCTCTCAAGAGGGTCGCTGCAGAGAATTTTGCATACAATAAGAATGTTTCCATATAAAATTCAGCTTGTCCAACAATTGAAACCGACAGATTACCAGCAACGACTTGATTATGCAATTTATTTTCGTCAAAAAGCAGAAGAAAATCATGATTTTATTCATAATATAATTATGAGCGACGAAGCCCATTTCCAATTAAATGGGTTCGTTAATAGGCAAAACTGCAGGATATAGGCTACGGAAAATCCTAGAGTAGTTCAACAGCGAGAATTACACCCACTTAAGTGTACCGTTTGGTGCGGTGTTTCGTCGTAAAGGATAATTGGCCCATATTTTCTTGAAAATGAACACGGTGTCGCCGTTTCCATCACTGGTGTTAGATATCGGACAATGTTGGAAAATTTTTTAAGGCCAGGCGTGGAAAACCATCCGCAAGTATGGTTCCAACAGGATGGAGCCACAGCGCACACTGCGAGGGACACAATGGCTCTTTTACGCGACATCTTTGGTGTACGAATTATTTCCCGTACAAGCGATTTTAATTGGCCTCCGCGTTCACCGGATTTAACCGCTTCAGACTGTTTCCTTTGGGGTTATTTGAAAGGAAAAGTCTATATTAATAAGCCTCGAACCATACAGCAATTAAAAAATAATATATGCGACGAAATCAACAACATAACACCTGAAGTTTTGCGAAAGGTTATGGAAAATGTTTTGGAAAGAGCACGAATATGCGAAGCAGAAAATGGCCACCACTTCCGAGATATAATTTTTCATAATTAAATTAAAAATATTCTCCATTAATATACTGTATTTAAAATTTAAAAAAATTAATAATTATGTCTTAAATAAGAAGCTATAATGAACTCAAACCCCTTCGGTCATTTTGGGCCAGCCTGTATAATATAATAACAACATAAAGCATATTAGTAGGAATATTTTAACCTCATAGATTATTTACTAACAACAGCTGACTCAAAGCAATGTAGATTTGTCAACCCTGTTTTGTAACTATTTATCACGAGTCTCGTCTGTTATCGTGAAAGACTATAGAGCCGTTTTTTGTTGAAAACTTCTTGCTATCTATTTGGAATAGAGTTATAAAGGTTGGTACAAATATTTTGATTTAGTACATTGTCCCATGCTGTGTGAACTATTTCTACCAATTCTTGTCTACTTTGAGGTCTTCGATTTAATTTCTTTATTTCTTTGATCATCAACCCCCACACATTTTCGATCATATTTAAATCAGGAGTTCTTGGTGGAAAATCCAACACACTGATATTATTTTCTCTGAACCACGTTTTCACTCTGTTCGATGTATGGATGGGACAGTTATCTTGTTGAATTGAAAAAAATGGCTGCACTGAAGGAAATATTACATTTCTTAGAATGTTAATATAAGACTCTGAATTTAAGTTTCCTTGTATTTCCCATAAAACAGCAGTTCCATGAATTGAAATCCAATCCCAAAAGTTTACTTTGAAATTTTCTGGATACACATTATTAATAAAGTTTTCGTCAAATCGAGTACGCTTATATTCAAAAAAATCACGTACATCTATTTTTTCCCGTTTAATTTTGTAATTTTCTGACGTTTATGAACGTCATACCGTGACAAGTTAATCAAAGATGCAAATACCAAAAGTTTCCGAACAAGGAAAGTATTTTATTATAGCAAAAGTTGAAGAAGGTTGATCAATTAGAGATGTTACACTTCATTTCCATTACAATAAGAGCACAATTTTAATTGAAACAAGATGGGAACAGAAACATTCCGCCCGAAGGAAAATAGACTCTGGTCGAAAACAAATTTCTACTCCTAATCAAGTTGAAAAAAGTATTAAAACGTTTTTAAGACAAAATCCTTTTGAATACGAAGTTCTGGCGGCTTTTCATACCGATTTTCCTGGATCCCAGTCAACGGTATCACATAGAATTAAAGAGTCGAAGCTTAGATCTTCAGCTAGCGCAAAGAAAAAAACAATTTTGATAGTTACACAAAAACAAAGGCGAATAATGTTTTGTCTCAATTGCATTTATCGACCCTTAGAATTTTGAGAACGAGTTGGTTTTTCACATGCAAAAATTTTTAAATCGTTAATTGATGGAAGAATCCAAGTTTACAGACCAAGAAATTGAAGATTTGCGGAGCGATATGTAAATACAACAAATAGTTCTGGTCGCATCTCGGTGAACGTGCGGGCTTGGATGTATGTTCATGGTCCAGGCGTATTTTGGCGTTTTAATAGATAGAATTACATGAATATATCAGAAAACGCATCGCTTCCTTCTTAATCTCAAATTTATCCTGATATCAATTTTATTTATCAACAGGATAATTGTCCTGTTCACGTTGCGAATGATGTGAGGCAATGGTTTCAAGATCATAACATAGAAGTATTAGCTTAGCCATCACATAGTCCAGATGTTAACTTTATAGAAAATCTTTGGGATTTATTTGTAAAAGGCATTTATAAAAGAAATTTCAGAGCCCAAAACGCAAATGAGTGATGGGAAATTATTCATCAGTCTTGGGAAGATTTATATGAAAATCATCACGAATTGTGTAAGAATTTAGTAGTCTATGCCACGTAGACACAATGCGGTTTTAAATGCAAACGGTGCCATGACTAAATATTAATCTAATATTCAAATAAAATTATCTAAAAAAAAAACCTTTATAATAACTTTTGTCAAAAATAACAGAAAGTCCGTTTTTAAACGATAAAAAACTAATAAAAAATGTTTACTTGATTTAAATGGTGTACGCAATTTTTTTGAATACAAGAGTGCACCACGACCAAAACCTCGTGATAGTTGCGCGGTAGCAAAACGTATAGAGCTGCTCGCATCGTATTGGCGCGCTGATAAAAGGGGCGGGCGTAAAGCTAGATAAGCCTAATTGCACCACTCCACCCACTCTAATACAATATGCGCAGACTGGCCCATCGCTATCACGAGGTTTTGGTCGTACCACCACGACCAAAACCTCGTGATAGTTGCGCGGTAGCAAAACGTATAGAGCTGCTCGCATCGTATTGGCGCGCTGATAAAAGGGGCGGGCGTAAAGCTAGATAAGCCTAATTGCATCACTCCACCCACTCTAATACAATATGCGCAGACTGGCCCATCGCTATCACGAGGTTTTGGTCGTACTGCTCTTGATTGGTATCCATGAATCGATCCATTTTTCTTGCTTTGAAATAACTTTTCATCTGTATAAATTACAGTTTCCCAAAATTGTCTGTTAATTACCAGACGTTCAAGTGCATATCCTACACGAATTTCTTTGTGACTCGCATTCAAATTAAGTTTCGGCAGTTTTATGGCACCGCAAATTAGCTTCTCTAATTCTTCATCGGGCGGTAAAAACAGAACTTGGAAAGTTACTTGCGTCAGCTGCATTCACTGCCGAAGAAAATCGATTTTCAGTAAGCACATTTGTGAGATGGCGGTCTTGCTCAGCTATCGATATTCTTTTGCGGCCAGAACCAGAAATTCTACACATTTTATGGTGATCTCGCCATTTTTTAATAATTTTAAAAGCTGTGTTTTTATTTATACAGTGTATAAATTGGCGGACCCACTACACGCGGCGATGTTCTTCGTTAAATTCGGAGTCCAAAATCCTAATACGAAAATGTTGTACCATGCTCCATATATTTGCACGAGGTTCCTAAAGTTCGGACTTTCAGTCTTGAAATAAGCATTATTACTCGATATTTGTTGACAGAAAGATCTACAATTTAGAACAAAGAAGAATTGTTGTTATTATCCTTTCGTTAAAGTTTTCTTTTTGATTTTAAAGTTTGTTTTTAATATTTGTTTATTAACTTATTTTGACGAAAAACACATGTGACAACGTTGTAAAACAATAAGTAGGCAGCCTAATGTTGTTCTAGTCAAATACATTACTACTGTCAAATTCATTCTGAAGGCAAAGGAAGCCTGATACATCGTTTTAGGATTAGGACTTTTAACTCAAAATTTGACCAAGAATGTCGCCACGTGTAGTGGGTCCGCCAATTTATACACACCTTGTATAATTTCTTTCCGCAATTTCACGTATTTTGAAACCTTTACTCAAATCTACAATAACATTGACTTTAATATATTCATGTATGGAAGGTATCTTTATAATAGCCGCTCTTAAGGCCGCTTTACAGTTTGCGATTTTCGTTGCATGCAATTTTTCTTGCACACTAAGCCGTGCTTTACACTTATTTTTGTCAGTCAGGTTGACAAACACATATTTATCACAAACAAAATAACACACATAATCTGTACATCCTATGAAAACAGAAAACGACCGTTATGAATAAAAGTTAAAATTAAAGCCGTTAGTTTCCTACTAATTATTGCGTTTTCAGCATTATTAGCAGAAAACGCAAACATTTGGAAACGAAGATGGTGGGTTAAACCCTGGTTAAATAAAAAAAAGAAAATAAAAATTAAGGAGAACAATTTTTAGATATCAAGGATCTAAAATCATTCGAAAATCACAACCCCCAAATGTAGGTTATATTTGTAAAAAGACAGGAATTTTGATCATGGGTTGGCTATGACAAAATCCCTTAAAAAAGTACTAGAACATGTTCTATTTCTTGCAATGCAAAAAAAATTGCAACAGCTGATGGAAAATGTTTGAATTGCGCATGCGTACAAAAAAAAGTGCATGCAACAAAAATTTCAAACTGTAAAGCGGCCTTTACACTAATCATTTTGAGAAAGTCTATGACAGAAAGCGGTTTTTTGTCTACTTTTTTTGCTTTCGACTGTATTTACGCGATCGCTTAGAGAAGGCCGTGAAATTAACACACATCACATTTTGACAACCGTTTGCTGTTAGTGTTTGATAAATTTGTGACAAAGCGTGTTTAGTAGGCGATTTTTTAAATTTTACCCTGCTGCTAATTAAGTGTAAGTGGATAATTTTGAACATCGTGCAGTGATTAGTATCTTTTAGGGAAAGGCATGTTCTTTACCGAAATCCATGATGCTATACGAGATTCACTGGATGAGGGTTGTTCTTCGTATACAACCGTCAGACAATGGGGATATGAATTTAAACGTGGCAGGAGCAGCTTAGACAATTATTTCCGAAGTGGACGGCTCAAAATGGCTACAAGTCCAGAAATGGTGGATAAAGTTGTTAAGTGACCGAGGATTGAAAGCGTTAGAAATAGCAGAGGCAGGGAATATTTCAAAGGAACGCGTGCTTTATATTTTGCCTGAAGAACTTGATATGAGAAAGCTTTCGGCAAGATGGGTGCCGCGTTTACTGACGACGGAACAAAGACGTGTTCGCTGTCACATATTGATGAATATTTTAACAATTTTTAACGCAACACAACATATTTTTGCGGCCGATTTGTTACTTGTGACAAAACATGGGTCCATTATTATACATTTTTTATCGCTGGGAAAGGTGATGGCATTGGTATTTTGGGATCCAAAGGAATATTTTTGATAGACTGTCTTCAAAAGGGCAAGATCGTAAAGAAGGCGCAGCTTCGGAGTGGAAAGGGCTTGGGTTGCGCTTACATATAATACATGCCGCGCAAACCAAGTCCCTTCCACTGCCCCCGAATGTGCGTCGCAAAGCTCAAACTGACATCAGTGCTAACTCCAAAACAAACTTTTGTTGGTAATTTCGATAAAATGCAAATTATATTTCAATTTTTTTTTAAATTCAATCTCGGCATACGTGTACCTTTCAAATGCTTCTTCATATCTTTCAAAATAAGCAAAATTATTCTAATTAGCATATAATATACTACAGAGACGATTATTTATTCACCAATTTTGACATTTTAATTTTTTTTTTAATTTTTAAAATGGTTCACAACAAAACTTAAATTACGAGTAAGTTAAATGTATAATATGTATATGCTTGTTAAAATACATGCTAATATAAGAAGTATTTCTTAAAATCGCTTTTTTTTTGTTTGCCAATTTTTTTGGATATTTTTTTAAATTTTTTGATTCTTGCTTGTATATGTTAAATCATTTTCTTCTTATAATATATATGTAAATATATATACTTCCAATTGCATTATATTATATAACATACCGTTTTTTAAAGATGTTTTATTTTTGGAACTTTTTTCATTTTTTTTTTCGAGTTTCCAATCATTTTATCTGAGTTTAATATTCCGACATTCAATGTGAGATAAAAATATCACAATGTCCTCTAAATAACTTACGCACAGCACAAGCAATATTATATTAATAATAATAATGGTATTATTATTATTACATTTTATTACTAACAATTTAAAATCTACCTTAAATGTTAATAAATGTATGTAATTAGCCGTTACAGCGAAATGTTCTGTTTTTCTATGTTTACAGAAAATTATGGCAAATATAAGAGTAATGTAATGTAATACTTTTTTTTTATATAAATATTTCAATATTTATTTAATTCAAAAATACTTCCTGTTTAAAATAACAGCACACAGACATTTTTATTTATGAACTTATCATATTTCCCCCTTAATGAAAATAATACTTAAAAAAATATATATATATAAAAACTACACAAATACATCTATTGTATACATAAATATATTTATTTACTTAGAAGGTATTTTTCGCGGATAAATTTTTGTGGAGAAATAAATTAAAATACTGCAAGTTTGAGTTGTGCCGGCAAAAATATATAAGTGGTTAAAAAAAAAAAGTCTTTGATACCTGAAAACAATACTAGATTTGTATTAAGGTAAAATTGAATCATTTTAACATCTTTAAAATATATCTTTGTTTGTAAACATGTTTGGAAATTAGGAAAATTTAATTAATAAAATATAAGCCTTAACCGCGACACATAATAAGCAATTACCAATTGTAGTATAAATTATTGGCAATACCAAAAGATACAACGAATTGGCTCGATCGGTGTTCAAGAATTGGGGACCACTACCTGAACAGACAAAATAAGTGCACCGAATTGCGGACCGTACTAAGGATTAAAATACGTAATGAGGGTGATTGCGTTAACGAGATTTTTATTAGGATAGGAAACTTTCTAAATTCTATATTTTTAGGTATAAGTAATGTTTGTTTTTACTATAGATTTAGGTTAATTTGAGCTGTCTTGTGAGCGAAAATGAACGAAATTAAAATGATCTTAAGTGAAAAGGGAAAGTCGTTATTTGTATTTGATGATTATAACTAATTATAAGATTTACAAGTATCGTGAAAAAAAGGTTCTTAAAAGTGGTGAAAAGTTTTGGACTTGTGCTGATGCAAAAGTTTTTATGCTGGGTTCAGATAATATAATTTCAAGAAAAGAAACATGATACAATGGACTCTTTGACAAGAACAGATATCACATACATTAGAAATAATATGTATTACCAAAGACTAACAAATCGGAGACTGTGGCTTATAAGTGAATAATAAAATTAAAAAAACCCTTACCACAATAGAATTTAATGATTCTAAATACGTATTTCTACAACCACGTTGTCATCTTCAGTAGAAAAAACAGTGTAACACTTGAACGCACAAAAACACTCACAGAAGGATTGTTCTGAACGTCTTCTGGTTTAACACTAGAGTGTTAAACTAGAAGACGTTCAGAACAAGGTTTAACACTAGAGTGTTAAACTAGAAGACGTTCAGAACAATCCTTCTGTGAGTGTTTTTGTGCGTTCAAGTGTTACACTGTTTTTTCTACTGGTTTAACACTAGAGTGTTAAACTAGAAGACGTTCAGAACAATCCTTCTGTGAGTGTTTTTGTGCGTTCAAGTGTTACACTGTTTTTTCTACTGAAGATGACAACGTGGTTGTAGAAAAACGTATTTAGAATCATTAAATTCTATTGTCTGAACGTCTTCTGGTTTAACACTAGAGTGTTAAACTAGAAGACGTTCAGAACAATCCTTATGTGAGTGTTTTTGTGCGTTCAAGTGTTACACTGTTTTTTCTACTGAAGATGACAACGTGGTTGTAGAAATAGGTATTTAGAATCATTAAATTCTATTGTGGTAAGGGTGTTTTAATTTTATTATTACCAAAGACGTAAAGTCATACTGCGTTTACCAAGCAGTATTTCAGATGTTTTACATATTCTGCCAACATTAAATTTAAAAATTTAAAAAAGGTATATAACCCCTTACCACAATTATTAGTCGTATCCTAAATACGATTTCGACAACTAAGTTGTCATCATCAGTAGGTAAAAACTACTAATTAAAAGTCGCACATGGGGCACAGTAAAGTAAAAAACGCTTCCGCACAACTACTATACACTGCAACCCTGTAAAGAATAGAGTCTTTACAGGGTTGCAGTGTATAGTAATTGTGCGGAAGCGTTTTTTACTTTACTGTGCCCCATGTGCGACTTTTAATTAGTAGTTTTTACCGACTGATGATGACAACTTAGTTGTCGAAATACGTATTTAGGATACGACTAATAATTGTGGTAAGGGGTTATATACCTTTTTTAAATTTTTATTTAACCACAGTCTCCATTGAAAGAATTAAATTTAAAAACAATGAAAACCATTTCTCTTGGACACTGATAAAATTAACAATATTGTACTATTTTCGTGCGATATTAATTTAAAATTTATGTGTAATAGTGAGAAAGTGTATCTCGACGGAACATTTCGATATTGTACGAAATATTTTTTACAATTGTTCACAATTCATGTTGTAGAAAACGGCCATTATATACCTTTATTACCGAATAAACTTCGGTCTACATACGAAAGACTTTTTGTTATTCTTAAAGAAAAGTGTTGTAATGCTAATTTAATATTTGCTCCAAAAATTATTGTAGCTGATTGTGAACTAGCTATTTACAAAGCAATTTCTGCGCAATGGCCCATCACGAAGATCACAGGATGTAAGTTTCATCTTGGACAAGCTTGATACAGGAAAATACAGAGTTTAGGGTTGGCTAAAGAATACCAAGATGAAAAAAGTGAAACTGGAAAATGGATGAGATATCTTTTTGGATTGTCTTTTTTAAAACCCGAGGATGTTAGAGACTGCTTTGCTTTGGATTTCGCCGAATTTCGGCCCGACCATATGCATCAAGCCGCGGTAGATTTAGCTGACTATTTAGTAGATAATTATATTGGGGAAGATTCTTTATTTCCACCAACAGTTTGGGTCGAAGCCAGGCGCGGCTTGTGATGACGTATTTGGGAGTGCAAGTACAATGATACGAGTGCCTCGTGTGTTTTCGGTGTACTAAGAAAACGTTACACTTAGTACACGAGAATACACGAAGCACTGGCATCATTGTACTTGCACCCCCAAATACGTCATTACGAGCCGCGCCTGGTCGAAGCTGTTGTAACTACAGAAAATTCTACAAATGCATGCGAGTCCTTTCATTCTAGGTTTAATTCAAATTTCTATTCGATGCACTCTTCATTGTATTTATTTGTAAACGTTTTGAACAATTTTCAAACAGATACTTATATTCGTATTCAAAGCCTTAAGGAGCCAGCCAAATGTAACAACAAAATTGTTAGACGTAGATTAAATATGTTAACTTCTAAAATGTCAGAATATAACAACGGTTTTTTAAAACGTATTGATTTTGTAAAATTTGCATCATATTTTCATAAAGTGTAAATATTAAATGTAAATATGTATGTATAATTATTGCATGTTTAACCGGATTCTTTGTCAATTGTGAGATAAATATCTATTTTTATCTGGATTCGTAATTTTTTTAAAATAAACTATCAAAGATTAAGTATAAATACATTATATCTAGTCTTTGACACTGTATTTTGCAAATAAATGAGTATAGTGATCACATCAATTATTAAGAAGGCTGGTCCTCAATTTATGGCACATTTCCAGGTACAAAACTAAACCCTTCGTTATAATTTCAAATTGGTCCCCAATTCGTGTCTGCCCGGCTGGATTATTATGTCATCACAGAAGTAATTCACTAAATGAATCTCTGTTTAGAAAACAAAATATTAAATAATTTTGAATTAAAAGAAATTCTTTTGAAAATGTATTGTTTTCTCGAATTTCTTTTCATTACTAGTAAGTAATGAAAAGACACTTTTTTTAACTATTCAAAATTTAGAAATCATAATTTCTTATTGATAATTTGTGTAATACAGGGGTGGGTGCGTTCCGCTAGCCGCACACAACGCTCACGGTCATTCCCGTTCCACTAGCATATGACTAGCTCATAAGTATTTTGAATCGATTCTGCCTTTACTTAATGTAAATCCATATCAAATGATAAAAACACACACAATGATGTATTAGATTTACACTTTATTTAATAATATATAACAGCTGTTTCACCGTACAATTCTTCAGATATAACAAGCGGTACTGTAAAACATTTTACTTAAACGTATATATTTTTTATTTTATGACTTAATGGTATTCTCAGAAATTGGAAACCGAAATATTTTTACCCGCCTCTTTTAGTATAAGGGATACATGTGTATCCCTTATACTAAAAGAGGCGGCTGAGAATACCATTAAGTCATAAAATAAAAAATATATACGTTTAAGTAAAATGTTTTACAGTACCGCTCGTTATATCTGAAGAAACCGTTGTACGGTGAAACAGCTGTTATATATTATTAAATAAAGTGTAAATCTAATACAACATTGTGTGTGTTTTTATCATTTCATAAGTATTTTGGTTATCTTACCAAGTGGAATGTGTTTCATTTGATTGAATCTTTGTTTTGATTTGTGAATATTTAAAAAATATCAATTCATAATAGTGATAAGACGTATTTTATAAAATAATTTTAACAAAACGCTTTAACAAAATGTTCAATCCAAATAACAATGCAATTATTGCACTAATACGACGAAGAAATACTTCTACATTCACTTCTAGAAGTAAATCTTTTTTTAAATCATACAACGTTATTAACTTCGGTTGCCATCATTGAACTTTTATAATCATGAACAACCACTTCAACCCACCTAAAGACATGGATCGCCGTGATTGAGAACAATAACGTCATTTATGACGTTTTCAGCACGCCCACAACGACCGTGATCGTTATGTGTAACTACATGGAACGACTCACACGAGCGTTTTACGTGCTTGGTGGAACGTAATGGAACGCACCCAGGGTGGCGTGGACCTAACTTACACATTTCAAATGTGAATAGTGCGCCGCCGCGATTGCTTATCGTGTTGGCGGGAAAGAGAATGGTAGAGAGAAGAACGCCATTTCATATTGTTAGTCGCAATGGAGCCTTGGAACATGTAACACCGTGTTAGCTGCGTTCATAGTTATTACAAAACAAATTCTGTGGCGGAAGTGCAGCGTGTCTATCGACGACAGTTTAATATTAGTCGACATGGTCACGTACCGTCTCGCAATAGCATTTGGCGCGCCAGCAATCTTGTATTTTAGGCATCAATAGAAGAAGTTTATTTCGAATGTTAAAAGATCAAATTTCGCCCTTCCAAAGTACAAATTGTGCGACAAATCAACGAAATTGGTTCGTAGGCAATAGTTTCGAAGCTCTGCCATTTCCCGGCGAATTATCCCGATTCTATAGAAAATGTTTGGGGACGACTAGTTAAAAAGATTTATAACCAAATTTTCGACCAGGAAATAAAAAAAGATCTTTGAAAAGCGAAAGAAAATAAATGAAAAGATATCAGCAATGATTATCTATTTATACAGAATCTAATTCAGTCGATACCAGTCGAGAAGGAAATTTGAGTAAATCTTAAAGTTATTTATTGAAAAACATTTCTCATTTTGTTAATGAAAAAATAACATTAGATCTCTATTTATTTAAAAATGACTGTGTATGACACATGCTCTGACAAAAATATTTATCGTTTTCCGTGCAAGCATGTCTAAATATAGCAAAGACTTGCTTTCTGCACTACCATGAGTGGGTTATTACGGGAAACCCAGCCATTCTGAATAATTTTCTAATGACCGACGAGCACATTTTCATGTTTCTGGGAGCATAAATAAACAACATGCGATACTGATCAGCACTGAACCTTAAGCAACTGCATGAAATGCCTTTGCACTCTCCTAAAGTGACAGTTTGGTGTGGAGTCGGTGCTTTCGGAAGTGTAGGCCCGTATTTCTTTGAAAATGACAATGAACAAACAGTGACTGTTGATTCAGAACGCTATGTGACTATGCTGGAAGGCTTTGTTGAACCCATGTTAAGACAGCTTGGCATTGACCCTACAAACCTATATTTTCAGCATAATGCAGCAAAAGCCCACACCGCGCGAAACACTGGCTGTAGTTCGTTGTGTTCAGAACTCTGGTTGGGTTTCCTCTTGTTTCGGGTAAATCGCTTCGCCAGCTTGGTCGCTCGACCTCAGTATACCAGACTTTTCCTGTGTGTTCCAGAGGCGTATCATGAGTATTCAAGAACTCAATCAAGCCATTGTTGACGAAGTTGCAGCCATTGATAAGGACCTACGGAGGCGCGTGTACAGCAACTTCAAGAAACGTTCGCAACAATGCATTGATGCAAACGGGGACCATCTGCCTGATGTAGTTTTCAAAAAATAACCTTGTAATCTATGTAAATAAATAGCATACTTGGTCGTATTTAAAAAAATTTGTATTTACTTTTTCCCTGGTTCCGTATATAATATCTGACGATTTCAAAAACGTCAATTGACTCCGCACCAGCCTGTATATACAGAATTTCCAAAAGGAAGATATTATATTTCAAAGTAATTTTATAACAAAAAATTTGACATAATTTCAAAGAGTTTACAGTAATTATTGCTATTTTTTTAAAAGAATTGGATGTCTTAAACGAAAGTTTATATCGTTTTTCACTTTAAGTAGAGCATATTTTTTTTCCTAAAAACAAAATTATAATTTAAAACAAAATTTGCTTTGATTTCAACAGAAACATAATTACACTTAATTAATAGTTACAATAATTCATCATAATCAATTTCCATGTGTGCTTAAGTGACAAAGAAATTTTTAAATTATTATTTTTAATCTCTGTATTCATATTAGCAAGTAAAGAAATACTTAACAAAATATCATAAAAACAGGATTATACTTCTACCAAAAATTCTTATTCTAAATATTTATATTAACAATATTTTAGTTAATTACTTTGAGATGTTTAATCTCTTCTAGATATCACGAGTAGAGTTAAATATCATTTGTTGCAGATCAGTTTGAAATTATGCGTTTTTTGTTAACAAAAATTAAATTCATTAGTGAAAATTTTATATAATGGCATACTTAATCCCTTCATATTTAAGAAAACAATACAACTCTTATAAGAATATGTTTGCTTGCTGTATTTCTTAACTTAAGTACAATTTAGTATATACTTGGGTTTATTAAAGTGTTAAAATTCGTTCTTAGTATCTTAACCTCTTGCAAAAATTTGTTTATAAAAACAATACTGTATTTTGGTAAAGTTTTAGTAAACTATTTAGTATTCATATAATTTACCTCCTTAAAAAATTGTCATGTGAGAAAAATTTGATAATTTTCCCTGTAAATAAATACTCAAGACTTAATTGTTAAATAAAATTGAGATAAAACAATAAAAATCTAAAGGCTAGTAAAACAACACAAATAACAATTGACAACTGATATTAACTAAAACATCATGTTGACCAACTACTTTTAATTAAAATTACTATTTATTAGGTTTGTTCCAACTATCAGTTTCGTAACGGTTTGCGTATTGTTTGGTGATCATTTTGCACAGCTTCTGGACCAGTAATAAACTATGGTTGGAATGTATTTCTGATCATTAGGTTATCATTGTTATCAATCTATTTTCTAGTACTGCCAACAGTGATAATTGTAATAATCAACTTTGTTCCGTTCTGTGATGTTGCTATTGCCAACTGTATTTCTCACAAGATGAAGTAATGCGCATGTCAGTACAAACGGTAGGCATAACCCAAATAGAAAACTACATATTACGTTACTTGTAGCTGCGTGAACAGAAGTTTCCAATGGCGTAGATATTTTGAACAGTTTAAGGCATTTTGTGGTGTGGAAAAATACAATTTGTAAACTAAATATTATGTATATCATATCAATAAATTATTAAATTTACCTCTGAACTTATATACTGCTTCAAATGCCTTGAAAAAGACAGTTATAAATAGAAAAACAAGCAGAATATCAAAAAAACGCTACTGACGCTTCAGCTGATATCAGGCTACCCCCTGCCGCGCAATAATGGACTCGACCGACGAAAATAAATGATCTGCGCATGTAGCGTAATATGTACTTCTCTATTTGGGTTATGTGTACCTGCTTCAATCTGTGAACTGACCGTCCAGTGACTGATTTGTGTATGATCAAAATTTGGTTGGAACACCTTTAGTGTTGTTCTATGTACTGTCCAAAATGAAGTTGGAACGCATTTTCTGCAATGCGCATGTCCGGTACCGTCACTGTACGGTTTTTCTATCGAGTTGGAACGAACCTATTGATAGCACTATAATTCGTCTCAACGCAGTACAAGTTTAATAGCAATATTTCATCTCTTATTATCTTAATGAATCTCTTAATAACGCTATCGTTATATCCTGCTGCAGCGTTGCAAATTCTATCAATTCTATATAAGGGCAATCGTAACACGTTCATCATCAAATGATGATTCAATAAGTGATTGAAAACTAAAATAGTATGTGTGGCTATTTATTATTCTTTTCATAAATATTCTCATTTATTACTTAAGTTGTTTTTATAAGTAGAAAAGTATGTTTTTGAATAAATTTGTCATTAACTTTGCAAAATTTGCTTTGCGATAAATATCTTGTTTTAACTAATCCACTTTTTTATATTATATTCTTTTCTTTTTGTGTTTCATAAAGAATGTCAATTGATAACCGGAAATATAAACTATAACATATAATGAGATGATTTAGATGATTATAATTAGGTTGAGACGGACTAGAGGAAAATTTGAGAAATACAGTGGAACTTCCAAATAGCAAATTTTTCTATTTAACGAATTTTTTTCCGGGAACGTTGCACTTGAATTGAAATTGCGTGCAAAATTACCTCCCAATAACAAATCTCGGACTTCTATATAGCGAATTTTCAGGGGAATTGTTTAACGTATATAATAAAAGACTTCTAAGAAATGGTCAGCCAGACTAAACACGTGAATAGCACAATTTAGTTCGTGTACTTCAGTAGTTTGTTGCATTTTAAATCGATAGGTTGTTTAACGACTGCGAAAATGTCTAAAAGAAAATGTTTGAATATAAACGACAAACTTAAAGTGTTAGAAAGCATCGATAAAGATTGTAAGAAAAAAGACGTTGGGGAAAAAATCGGTATACCTCCCAGTAGTTTTATCGACAATAATTAAAAATCGAGATTCAATTTTAAAATCTAGTGCCAATGCAGGGCGTGAGAAAAAATGGGTTAAAATGTGTGTTTTTGAAGACGTTGATCAGGCAGTTTTAAAATGGGTACATATCGTTCGTAACAAGAATGTTCCACTATCAGGCTCTCTAGTTAAGCAACAAGCTTTGAAGCTCCCTCAATCCTTTGAACATCTAAATTTTCAAGCAAGCAACTCAAAGCAATTAAAAAAAAAGGCGCGGTATTGTTGAAAAAGTTATTAGTGGAGAAAGCGCGGATGTTAATGAAGCAGATTGCAATAATTGGAGGAATAAAACATTGAAACGAATACTAAACCAGTACGAAGCTAGAAACATATTTATTGCCGACGAAACCAGCCTTTTTCCAAATGTATACCAAATAGCCTCACCTTTAAAAAATGATAAATGTTTCGGTGGAAAACAAAGCAAAGAGAGAATTACTGTAGTGATTGGAGCCAATATGACAGGAAGAGAGAAATTGAAACTCTTGGTTATTGCAAAAACCAAAAATCCAAAGTGTTTTAAAGGTAGAAAGTCGTTAGAAGTAGATTATCATTTCAATAAGAAAGCCTGGATGACAAGCGAGATTTTTGAAAACTGGCTATTAAAATTAGATCAACATATGAGTATGCAACACAGAAAGATAGCTTTAATTGTTGACAACTGTCCTGCGCACCCTTCTATAATTTCAAAAAGATTGAAAAGCATATTTCCCCCCAAACATGACGTCTAAACTTAAGCTAATGGACCAGGGAATAATAAAGAATGTCAAATTTCATTAACGCAAAAGGATTCTAGTAAAAATGATAAATGCAATTGAAAAAGATAATACCACAGTTATTAAGCCGATAATTAACCTGCGAGAACGCATTTCTGAATTGTCAAAAGTGTGGACCCATGAAGTTGCAGTAAATTGGGATTCAGAAATTGCCGCTTTCCGAAGTAAGAAATTATTGGAGAGCACTAGAAATGTCTGGTAATATTGATAGCAATATTACAATAGAAGATTACCTTGGCGTTGATAAGATATTGTTACGACTGAATATCCAAGTGATGATGACATCCTGAAGATTGTAGCAAGTAACTAGAGAAGTGAAATAGCATCAAACGATGATGACGGAGAAGACGATTCGGATGAACCTGTACGAAAACCTACAAACGAAGACATGGTTAAAGCTTTTCAAACAATTCGTCATGAACTACAATATTTAGAAAATGTTCCTGAAAATATTTTTAATGCCTTGAACAAGTGCGAGATCTATTATGAGAGAAATTTTTTAACCGTTCTGGTCAAAGTAAAATTACCGACTTTTTTACTAATTAATGTACGTATGTAGTTATAGGAAGTAAATACTATTATATGTATTTGTATTATATTATGTTGAAAAAATTAAATAAGTACTGCAATGCAAAAACTTTTTTCCATTTAACGAAATTTCCTTATAACAAACTTTTTCACAGGGTTTACTGACTTCGTTAAATAGAAGTTTGACTGTATTTGCGTGTTGAACTAGATATACCGACTGATTTAAAATATTTCGCGAAAAAGATACATCCAAACAGCTTCATTATAAAACACAAAATATAAAACAAAGATTAGCTTGTTTATTATTTATTTATATATTTATTTCTTCACCAATATCGTGCAATAGCAGTATAATATCGCCAACGTCTTGAAAATATTGACTCATCAGTTATGTTTGTAAACCGATCAAGGCGTGGTTATAAATATATCGATGCGTTTTAAAATCATAATGTATACAAACACATTACAAGTAAAATAGACTTGCTCTATAAGAGCCTGTATTGTTTTCTTAAGCATGAACTATATATTAATTAAAATAGCATTTCCTTCGTTCAATTTTGTTTTACATGAATATACTTATATCATTTTTACTTCATAAAACTTGCAGTATTTTAATTCCTTAAAAAAAAATAAATAAAACAATAAATTATCAAAGCAAAACAAGCCCCGACCGTATTTCAAATTATCTCTTGAATTTCCTGTCATCATGGAACTTTCGATTACATATGCTCTATTATTTTAACAATTTCTTGCTTAAAATGACATTGCGAATCATATTAATTAATCCATTTCTCTCGTTTATTTGTTTTCTTGTCTTTTCTGTTTTTTATCCATTTTTAGTTATATTGTGGCACACGCAGCACGATAGTTGCGATGTTGTATATTTCGCGTTTTGCAATGGTTGATGAATGTTATATGTGTATATGTAGGAATATATTTATAATGGATTTCATTTTTTTGTTTCGTTTCTTCCTTAAGGTTGCCAGTACCTGTTCGCAAGTATGAGGTATGTGGCGGAGAGCCTCTGTCACGCCGACTCATTTTCACCTTCCACAGGACGTCCATCACCGTACACGCTCAATGATGCTATATAATTATTTGGCATTACCTAAAAAATTAAGAAAATAATTATGATAACTTGTACTGGACATAAATATTACATCTGTGAAAGGGATTAAAAATCATCTTAAATTTAAATCAGTTTGGCGAAATTCATCAGAAAGAATTTTTGAAAATGAGAATAAAAATCAAGACGTGTTAGGAGGTTATTAGGATATAACTTAGCCAGCTCTACACCATAGTATAAACCTTATCCAGTAATATTAGTCTTTAAAATTATTGAAATAAAATGGTAACTGGCGTAGTAACTCCGCAGATTTCAACTGAGAGTCTGATTTTCTTTACGCACAGATTTAAGAGAGCAGCTAAAATAAACACCAGAAATAACATAATCCACAAGCTCTTCGGTACCGCTTGGGATGCGAACGCATCCACCCTTAGAACGTCAGCTCTAAGCCTTGTTTACTCGGTAGCTGAATACTGCGCCCCAGTCTGGTTAAACAGCTGTCACGCAAAGAATATCGATATCGAACTCAACGAGACCATGAGAACAATTAGCGGTTGTTTAAAAAGTACACCTCTACCCTGGCTCCTGGTTCTAAGCCATATTACACCTTGCTACAACCAGTACGTCGCGCTTTAAAAAAAAGGAAAAGTCTAAATACACCCCGGAGCAGACCCGGTCTCGGGCGACTGAAACCGCCCCCTGCCCGTTCTTGCCAACGTCCAACGGCCCACCCGGCTTCTGAGGCTACCTCAGCCCAGGGGTGGGGAGACCCAGAGGTAAGTAAAACAACCTATAACGATGGTCAAGGGCGCCACCGAATTCATGCCGCTGGACATCGCAAACTCGGAAACAATAGCCGTAACACAATAAAAAAAAAAGGCAAGTAGCGTTGGGTAGAAGGCCGGTTCCGCGACCGAGACTCGCCCCACTCTCGAGGATCGAGAAAGAAAACTGCGCTGTTTCCAACCAAACAAATCCTATTTATTATCACACTCGGTATATGAGATGAAAAAAAATTTTTACAAATCTTGAAATGGGGAACTTTTATGATTAAGTTAAAAATTTACTTAGAAACATTATGTAACATATAAAAAAAAAAATTAAAATAAATAAATTGATATAGTGAATTTACTACAATACGGCTGACGGCCAGTAAAAAAAAAAATAATTTGGAACAAGGTGTGATGTAATTAAAATTAATAGATATATTGAATTTATTACAATGCGGCTGATGGCCTTAGTTCGCCCTAAAAAAAAACAAATACGTATTCCTTTGTTTTCGGTTGGTTCACAATGTATTTTACAATTTCAACAATTCATTGAAATAAATTTTTAAAATTTTTAATTAAAATAAGTTGGCAAAAATATGTAATGCATATTACTAAAGTATTCAAATAATATACATGAATAAAAGCAATTTAATATTGAAAAGTTTTACATCTGATCGTGAAGCGAGTGAAGAAAAGTATTAAGAAAAGACCCCAAAAAAACAGGTCAGGCAACACAGGTTATTTTGTTTGAAAACACCTGGGAATTTATTAAAACGGTCGATAAGTTATTTGCAATAATTATATATATATATACCGCCTCATTCTGAGCAAACGCAACGATCCGAATGTATGAATATTTCTCCCGCTCCGAATAATAATCCCCTGAACGCTTTTAGCCAATCACAAAACAGTCTGTCGCGCAACCATTTGACAATTAATGTCACAAATTAGTGTCACCACTGTCACCCTATACGGAGTCTCTTAAGCGTTTGAATAGTGATCATGCCGCGTTATACACTAGAAGAGAAAGCCGAAATGATGAAATGGTATCACGCTGATAATTCTTATGAAAGATTATGTGACTTATTTGCCGGAAGGTATGCCGACAGGCCCATCCCGAACAAAGCTACAATTTGTAGTCTTAAAAAGAAAATAGACTTACTGGTTCTGTACAAAATTTAAAACCATTATTCCCAAATCGCAGAGTTCCAAATGATACGTCCATTTAAGTATGCGCTGCAATAGAACTAAATTGAAATTTGACACTTAGCGATATTTCCAATGATTTAGGCATATGCTGCTCTTCCGTTAACCGCATACTAAAATTAAATGGTTTTCGTAATTATAAATATTCCAAACATCATCAATTATTTTACGGCGATGAGTTTAAACGGATGAATTTCCGTTATTATATAATTAATTTCTCATTATGAACAATTTATTTTATTATTTGTAAGAGTAAATTTTTCTTTACATTACTAGAATTTAATTTAGTTTTTATTAGTTCTGAAATTTATTTAGTATACTATGAATAGTTTTTGTGACCTTTATTATTAAAATTTAATTTATTAAATCTCTTGATGCCTTATTTGCAATTTTCTTGATCGCTTATTAATAATATCATTACGCTTTGTGTAACCATCGTCAGTATAACGTATTGCAATTTACTCATTACCATAACACAGGACTAAACAATTTATAGTCCTTTAATAATAATTTGGTAATCAGATAATTTTTCTTACGCGGCTCCATAATATGTAAGTATGTATGACATATGACATCGATTGCACATTCGGATCGTTGCGTTTGCTCGGAATGAGACAGACTGTGTTGTGATTGGCTAAACGCGTTCAGGGGATTTGTATTTGGAGCGGGAGAAATATTCATACATTCGGATCGTTGCGTTTGCTCAGAATTAGGCGGTATATATATATATATATATATATATATATATATATATATATATATAATAAAATAAGAAACTGCGAATGACAAAAATAAAATCAACTCAACGAGAGCTTATCTGTCGGGTGGAACGGCTACTGTGTCCCTTCTCCCTTCCAAGAAAGCGTCACGTGCGGGAATAATCAGGTGGTCATTTTTTTCCGTTTTTCCTCGCCCGTCGGTTACACCATCTAAATAAAGGAATAAACAACGAAATAAGCGAAAGGGAAAAAAAAAGAAAGCCCAGATACATACCGAAGAAAGCGTTCGATGGCGGTGAAGTTAATTAGGTGCTGTTTACCGTGCTATTATATTTCCCTTATCTTATCACTTAAGATCCTCAAATTGAGATATCGCATTAGCGATTAATTTCGATATTAATACCAACCAAATCCCTCACGGCGCCGTAATTATACAAATTACATTAAGGCTACATTGATAAATATCGGTGATGGGGGAGAACGTAACCACGTTTCCAGATCGGCGACTAACGACGGAGTGTAGAGAGCGAGTTTCGTACTTTTCTTTGGAAAAAAGCAAGCACTGAGGTACGAGAAAAAAAGATAAAACTTAAAAGAAATCGAATAAATTGATAAATAACGAACAACGATACCTATACAGGTAGGTTCGTTGGAAATGGAGCAAAATATACTAAAGATATCATTAATTTTATTACAAAATAACGTGATGAAGCGTTGAGCGTTACGGACACGTAACAACCTCCCACCATTCGGAGACAGGAAAGCCTAGTAAGAGAATAAAATAATATCGAATCCCCATCTTCCAGTACACAATGATTTGCCTGATGCTAGCCTGTCGAGACTGAAGTCGAGATTTCCTCAACTACTGCTAGCAGAACGACTTATAGCAGATTTCAACCAAAATGATAGATGGAGAGAGTATTGGGCAGATTTCAAATCCGCTGAAGCGGCCCATATCATTGATCCTGCCTTACCCTTATCAGGAATGGGGCTGCGTCGCCATGAGTGGAAGACACTCAATAGAATAGGAACGTCCCATTTGTCGTGACTCATTCTATAAAAGCGGACTAACTGATACACCAACTTGCGAAAGCGGAGAACCTCGCCAGTCTATTCACCATATTACAGCTTAGTGCCTCCTTACAGCATATAGAGGTGAGATAAGTGACTTCTTTGAAACAACTGACAATTTTAAAATTTAACTTTTAGATGTTTAATCCATGTTAGCCATACGCTAAATAAATAATAAGAGAGAAAGACAGTACGTGCAATTACCTACACGTATTATAGTTTTATTTCAAAAGATCAAGGGTTCCGACAAGAAGTGATCCAATGGTTTGTATGGTGTCTACACGCCGGCTGTCTATTATTACCAGAGTTCACGAAGGACTTATTTTTACGAGGGCGGATTGATATACAGGATGCGTGAATGAAGTACGACGACGTTCGCTAATAGATAATAGATACGTAAGACAGCCATTTAAATCTGCAAAATGTTCTATCGAAACCTTAATTATTGCGGAAATTTAGGAACACAAACTTTTTAAATACGGTCCTGTATTCAGATTGAATCTAAATATGTAAATAGAAATTATATGTTTATATGTTGTCGATTCAACAAACAATTAGGCATTTATTTGTTCAAGTTCAATAAAAAATCTCTTTCACATTTCAATAATGTAATACGTGTTTGTGTGAATAGTTTACAAACATGTATTAATTCATTGCCTATATATAAATTTTCTTATGTATCAGCTGTTCTGTTGTTATTTATAAGTAGGTCAATGGCCTGACCCTTGTAATATCCCGAAAAAAATGTAATATGGAGTTTCTTTAAATGTCTTAATATTAAATTCACGCCGAGCAATAAATTACATTTGTAATTTTTAATTCAATGTTCATATTTTTTTCTGTGTTCTAGTTGCCTCTTTTTTAATGACAATATCTTTGCTCTAAAAAGGGCAGATTTATGTGAGACAGGTGAAAATCTCAAAGGAGATGTTCAATGTGGTTGCTATTTGTAAAAATGCAAGCTTCTAACCGATAACTGGTTCATCTTATAGCAAAACGATATCTGTTAATTCATTATTAGAATAAGCAATACTTCCCGCAAGTTGATAACAGATTGACTTCTGACTTACAGTATGCATCATCGCATACATCTCCAACTATTCCGCTTCAATAGGGATAGCGCTGCAGTTATAAAGGAATACTAAATTTATCAGAGACGGGTCGAGCCGTATTATTAAATTTTTTTCGTTGATCTCTGTTCGGGCAAAATAGATTTAATTTTGTATTTTTAGTTTTATTTAGATGTAGGTATATTTATGTTAATGTTTAATCCTAGTTTTAAATTGTAAATATTATATATTGTATATAGAAAAGGTCTTGGAGTTCAGATATATTTAATATTGTTAATTACCTTAGGCCTGGTCAGGTATTACATTTCTTCATTGTCTTATTTTCTACAGTCATAAAAACTATTTATTTTATTACAGGCACAACCCTCTGGTTAATCCATCCATTATGTAAATAATGTATTTGAATAAGCATAAATATAATAGAATAAGTTTTATTGTACATATTTCCTGTTATATATTATTATAATAGGTGAAATAATTGGGTTCTATGCGATTCTGCGAAGTATTAGTATTGCAAAGTATTGTGCATTGTATATTTATTACTTTAAGAGGTATTTTATTTTCTATAATTAAGGGTTTCCGGCGTATATTGTATATTTTAATACATTTATGACGTTGGAAACTACAGCATATACTTTTCTTGGAAATGTAAAAATAATGGTATGGAAATTTCCGTATACTCTATTTCATTGTTTTCTCCCTCTCTTTGACTGGCGGGGACAAAACTTTCTTGCCGAAAAATAAGGGAATGAAGAAACAGTTCCAAACAAGATTTCTTAGAGCTCACTACAGTTGCAAGTACGATCTCTTCGAGTTAAAGCTTAGGTCTCAGTGATCTAACAAACAGTTCCTACTAAGATCTCGGTGATCTAAATAGGAGAAATATTATTTATTAGCCAGTTTTTCTCGGTCTTTAGTATTAAGACCAGATACTGCATTTATTTAACGGAACTCCAAGATTAAACTTGTAAATATATTAGTGTTATACAAAAAATATTGTATTATTTCAACACATACTTCGGTCTACACATACCGACTTCCTTCAAACCAGGAGGAAGAAACAATCTCGTTCGAGATAGTTTTCGTGCATTAGCATTTTATGCTTAATATTATTACAGCTATTACACATAAAGTACGTCTGCATATTTCGTTTACACCCTATGTAAAGCCATTGTGTGGGTAGTGAGAATAAAAACAAGTTTTAACCTGGGGGAAGCCGGCCGCACAAACAAAAAAATCAACATAATCACTGATAGTCAGGCGGCTATTAAAGCCAGTATGAACCCATCTACCAGATCTAAGCTGGTGAAATATTGTGAACAGGTCCTCAATAAACTGGCACAAGATAATACTGTGTCGCTGATATGGGTGCCAGGACATGAGGGAATTAAAGGCAATGATACGACGACGACGAACTGGCCAAAGAAGGTATTAATAGGAACTTCATAGGACCAGAACCTGTATGTGGAATCGCTAAGGATTCCGCTAAAAGAGGCTGGTTATGGCTAGAAAAAGAACGTAAAAATAAATGGAGGTTAACAGGTCAACTCCATACCAAAACACTACTAAGGGAGCTGGACGGAAAGTTTTCAGCCAACCTAATTCGTATTAACAAAAAAGAAAGTAAAATAATTACCGGGTTAATAACCGGACATTGTCCTTTAAGGAAGCATTTGTACAGCATGGGCTTGGTTAGCGAGCCCTGGTGTAGGAGATGTGAAAAACAGGAGGAAACTAGCCTTCATGTAATATGCACGTGTGAGGAACTGAAGGAACTCAGACAGAAATATTTCGGGAGAGATCTATTGGATCCGTCAAGTGTACTCATACTTCCTCTGAGGAGGATAGTGGCTTTTATCGAGGACCAAGACTAACAGAATGGAACTGAGAGACCTATTGGGGATAGTACAAAGAAAAGTGCCTACGTGCTGGCGCCCAACCCAAAACAGAAGAAGAAGTTCTAACCTGCAAACGGTAATTTCGAGTCCCGTCGTAGCATGTAAAGTTTCATTTTCCTGTGTACCGTCGAGTGACAGTGTCATCATTATCATGAGTTCGATATCTGAGATGCGTGCCAAGCAACGATCCGTGATAGAATTTTTAACGCTGGAAGATTGCGCGTCCATCGAAATTTACAGATATTATGACTCCGAAAACAAGTGGCAGTCAATTGAATATCGTCGTCCTGATTCGCGATGAGGACGAAAACTCAAAAGAGTTCCATCAGCACATAAAGTCACGCTCACCATTTTCTGGGATGCATAGGGAGTCATACCAAATATCTGAAGGGATCATCGACTAATTTAAAACTGCGAAACTTTACGGCCACTAAAGAATCGTATGCGTAGAGTAAGACCGGAAAGAATGGATTCTTTTGCCCTATGACAACGCCAGATCGCATTGCAGCAACAAAACGATGAAGACAGTGACGAGCCCTGAAATGTACATCCTGTATAGTCCTGATTTAACACCTTCAGATTTCTGGTTGTTTTCAAAGTTCAAGGAGGTATTGAAAGGTCAACATTTTTCATGAGACACTGAAGTTTGAGCTACTGTTCGCAATTGGATCAACAGTAAGAAAGTTTTTTCATGGACGGAATGAAGAAATGGATTTAGCCTTTGGAGAAATGTGTTGCATTAAATGGTGATTATACGAAAAAAATAATTATGTACATTGGAAGTACAATACATTTACTTCATTTTGAGACTGGTTTGATTTATTTATTTCGTATGCACTGCCACTGCATTTACAGAAGTACGACTATAACATAAAGAGTAGGGGGTGGCGTTGAGTAGCGAAATAATTGCGCCACCGATTCAGTCAGTTTCGATCGTTAGATGTGTACAGTTCATTCGTTTTCCTTAGGCGAATTCCGGCGCATACCGTTGTCTGCTTCGGTCACGTTCGGGTTATGCGAACGACAAACACAAAATGAACAGATAGGTATTGGTATCAAGCAGTAAAAATAAACTCGAACACAAATGTAATCGGCCGTTTAATAATTACTATATTATCGCTTGCCGAGACCCTTCAATTTTTGTGGAGTACGGGCACAATACAATTCGACCAACCCAGTAAATATGATCTAATGCGCATTCCTCCTTCTCGCCTACATAAAACGAACCGACTGTATATGTGTACGTTCGATATGATTTAGGTGTTCCGATTAAGGGAAGGAAACAGGTAGATTGTGAAAGTTGTGGACGTAAAAGGCCCCTAGAGCTCACATCTTACATACAAAAGTATAAATTCTGAACAGCTAACACTTTCGCACGTAAATATATTGAGGTTAATGAACACAAAGCACACAAAGCAGTTTAAGCAATGCTATCTTGTAGTTTTTATAACATCGACAGCTGTTATGTATGTAACACACGTACATACGCTATAACGTATGTGTGTGTATTATAGAATCATAGTCTAGGGTCCTACCCACTAGATTAACATGAACTTAAATTACTTGCCTATTATTATATTGATATTTTCATATATACGAGGGCGTTTTGACGGGAAAGCTACTTTCCAAAATTTGGTAACATTTGCCATTATCAATATATTGCCGATTTCAGACATGTTTTAGAAGCCCATTGTCAAAATTTCGCGTAAATCTATTATATAGATCAGTATTTATTGTTGTTTAAAATAAAGCAGGTATAGAGAAAACGCGTTATATCCAATTGTACGTCATACTAGATCCATGACGACACGTCCTATATATGTTGCCGGCAAGATGCCAATTATAAGATTTAAGATATCAACTATAAAAAGGTCAATAATGAAGCAATTAATTGCTTCGACTATTTACAGAAACCTTTCGGCATTATATCCTAATGACGCAACAAGATAATAAACACAATGCAGTTCTAAAAGGAACTTTTTAAACAATCAAAATAAACGAGAGAAATGTATACAAAACTAGGCTTATTTGACAGGATATGTTATCTTTCAACAACGCAAGTAGCTATTACCCTGTTAAAAATATATATAAAAAACATTTAGTATTGAAACGGAAATTATGTGTTTATTTGCCATGAATGTCTATATTATCATCAACTTATAACATTTTGTATTTAAATTAACGAAATAAAAGCTTTCAAATATAGTTTAACTTTTTTAGTTTCTCTAATACAGTTATGACAGCATGTAAACGTCATCAGTGACGTACAATTGGACTTTTTGGACGAGTTTTTTCTATATGTATTTGTTGTTTTTGTGTAAATGTCCCTTTTACTGTTTCCAAAATGACTTTAAAGGTTATTGGTTTCACACCTCAAACATCAAAGATACAGAGTGAGTCTTTTAGCTTATTCTGTGGTTATGGTCAGAGAACATCCCTACTTCTCTTTTTGCAAACAATTCCGTGTATGTCGACGTTAACCATGGGGAGCTGTTTTTACGGATTTTTACTATATCATAATAACCAAACGCGATCTATTGAAAGAAACTAGAGAATGTTCCACAACCCAATATAAATATTCCCGAATTTTTACAATCTTACTTAATATAAGACTTCATTTATGTTTTAAATTATGTAGTTTTTCTCACCTCGAATATAATATCTTGATAACCATAACAAAATGTGCTTCCAAAAGGATTTGTGGTATTTGTTGAACTTGCCCTGTTTAAAACAACAGGTCTTTCGCTTGGTGTCAGTTGTTTTTTAAGCTCGTCCCAACGGCAGTACGCGGTCACATCGACACTATTTAATTGAAGATGAAATTCGCATCGTTGATACATATTGAAGTTATAGTGCCCTGGATAATTGGTATGCAATACAATTTTTTTTACTACGTGGCTACGAGCATCGAATAATATATCCTGGAACAGAATGCGAGATAAAATTATTTCGTGACGATGGGGACATATTAAAGATACTTACAATACCTAAAGTGAAGTAGTTAAAGAAATAATCGCTTCTTGTAGAACTAACTCGGCGATGCGCATTTGGACTGTGTATGCGCATTTTGTCTTCACTTTTATAGAACACCATGTTTGGAGTACCCAGCGAGGTGGCGACATCTTGCGCCGTTTGGCCCAATAACACTTCGCGCTCGAACTGCACCTTAGCAGAATCTATTCTCCTAGTATTGCCACCTATAAAATAATCTATTAAACAAAAAATATATCAATTAAATTCTTGCAACATTATTACTACAGTTGATCTATGATCTGATATTTTTTGTTAGTGTACTGAACATACTAGGAAAAATTCTAATGGTTTAACATAATTTTGATCAACAATGTTATTAATCTCTTTTATTCAGCTTTAAAGCTATTATTTCTTGTTTATGAAATAACACTATTTTGTTAGATATTAACTGTTTATACTTCAGGCACCTGATAGTAACGAGCCATCGAAAAAATTCATAATTGGAGTAGACTGTGAAATTGGGTTGGTACTGTAGCCACTTCCACATAATGACATTTATTATTTGACATTGAAACTATAAGTTTGTGCCAAATTTTTCAAAACTCTTATTAAGAAAATTAAATATATTTAGATGTAAATGGACAACATTTTCAACAACTTCTGTAGCTATATGTAAATTTTGATTATGATTTCGATATTAAATAAATTATTTGTTTTCTTTTTTGTTGTAGTATCATTTCAATTCATTCATTATGTGGAAGTGGCTAAAGTACCAACCCAATTTCACAGTCTACTCCAATTATGAATTTTTTCGATGGCTCGTTATAATTCACATGATTGTAACTCGAATATAGTCTTACCGAAGTTTCTAAGCTGTACATAATCTAGAATCTAGTAAAGAGTATTGTAAACTGGCGGCTAAAAAAACTGATCCACTCTTTTTTTTGCTTTATAAAAAATCTTTAATATGTCAAAATTATAATTATTATAGCTGTCATAATGTATTATGTAATAAGTCATAATACCACGATGGTCTACTTAAATGGAGTAGGTATAACCTCCAAATTCACACCATATAAATACTTAAAATTTTATTAAATGTCAATATGATGGCTCAGTTTTTTGTCCATCAGTTTACATTGGATATATACTCAATTTATTATTTGAACCCCGATTCACAAATCATCATATATAAGTAGAGAGGTTCATTCGAGTATCATAGCACGGGCGCCTGTATATATTTTGTCAATCGCCGCCGGATAACGTTGAGCGCGGGATGTTACGCCAATGAGATGTTACATGAATGAACCTAATGAACCACCTATATATGTGACATCATTCAAGCCTTTGATAGGTTCTGGTGATAAAATTAAAAAGAGAATTCTCCAGTTGTTTCAAATGAAGACTACTCGACGCTGTGCGTCTCAGTGAACTTACTATCTCTCGACGGTAATGAACTACTTTCCGCCTCGGTATGTAATATACTATTACTGGCATGTGAATTTTAAAAGAACATGGAAGATGTAATCTCTACAGGCATTTAACCTCCTACTTGGTAACAATCTATCTTTAAGCAAAGACGTAAATGTAGATCATATTGAACGGAGGTAACGATCGATAACTATAATACGAAAAAAGGCTATTAGACTTCAGGCGAAAATTGAAAATTTTGGAGAACGGCGTAATTTATATAATCTGCAATTAAGAAGAGAGTAAACAACCGTAGATTTAGAGCCTATTAGATCGATTTCAAATTTTAATGTGCGCTGTTACAGTTCTGCACTAACGTTTGCACAAGCAAAATGAGTAATTTAACTTCAGAACAAGTATAGTTGTTTTAATTGAAGATGGATGATCTCAAACATACGTTGCCAATATGATGAATATCAATCAGTCAAGTGTCTCTAGGGCAGTGGTCAGATGTAGGGAAACAAGCAATTACAGAAGACCACTACCAGGTCGTCTAAGCTGGACTACTCCCCAAGATGACCACTATCTAACACTACAAGCATTACGTCGGAGGCATGTAACTGCAAGAATTACAGAACGACTTGGCTAAAGTCAAAAATACTGGAGTGAGTACCCAAACTGTTCGTCATAGGTTGCGTCAAGTGAAATAAGAGCTAGAGTAGCGGTAGCAGCTCCTCGTCTTCCTAGGAATCACCGAATGGCTTGTTTAAGGTTTGCTATCGAACATGTCAATTGAGAAATTAATGACTGGGCCAATGTACTCTTCACAGATGCGTCAAGATATGGTCTTTACGCCACTGAAAGACTTACATCAGTTATACAGAAGAGACGATTAACGCTATTCTCAGTGCAATATCAGACCTGCGCCTAATTTAAATGGTGGCTTTATCTTGTTTGGGGAGACATCTGTTTAGCAGGTCGGACAGAGTCAGTACCAGTAAACAAAGGTACAATGACTGCCCACAAGTATATAACAGATATTTTAGAAGATCATATAGTACCATACGCGCTAGTAATAGGAAACGAATCTGTGTTAATGCACGGCTGCATGTAGCAATAATCGGTCAGGAATACCTTAATGAAGTTGGCATTCCAGTTCTAAATTGACCTACGGTAAGTCCGGACATGAATCCTAGCGAACATGTGTGGGACCATTTTCACAGAATGATATGGACCCAAAAAGAAACTGCCCTCCGTGAGGAGTAGGATAATTTAGACAAGGTTTATAGGTTAATTGAATCCATGCCAAACAGAATGCAAACGGTCATAAAAGCCAGATGTGACAATATCGAATATTAAAAGTTACTATCCTTTATTTTTTTTTCCAAAATTATAATTTCTCTTCCTATACATACTTAATAAAATTTTCAAATATGAGTTCTGTTTTTTTAATTTGGTCCCTAGTTTATGTAGATAATTCTAAAATAGTATATTAAAACACAAGCTTCGACAAAAGGCCTTATGAAACGAGCTTTTTATATTATTTTTTCTATTTTGCATTTTTTACATTAATAAATTGAAATTATTTAATTCAGAGATTCAGAAAGTTCAGTTTTATTTTTATATAAAGTATGCAGTTGGTCACATTGATACTTGACATTTTAAAATTTAAATCTTGCTATCCGCGAAATATTATTTATTAATTTTCGATAACATTACATACTTGATATTTTATTTAAAAATATAAACATGAGTGACATAGAAGCTAATACATCTTGTTGTCAATTGTATTCAATATATGTATGTATAGCAAGCGCCAATTAAGTTGGCGCGAGGAGGGGGTGCGCAGAAGCCGTTTTTAAAAACGTCCACCCCCACTACTCAAGTAATTGTCAGAATACATTTGTCATTGACGTTTGACGGAACATAATGTCTTTGCTAGGGGATCATAAAGTGATACACGCTCAGAGGTTAGAATTATCTGACATTTGATGTAAAACCAAATACAAATCTCCCCACTACTTCTAATTCTGCGCGAACTTACCCCTCCTCGCGCCAACTTAATTGACGTTTCCTATACGTTGTTTGTGTAGCATTTTTTTTTTTCTAATAAATATATCTTTCTGTTAAATGTACATAAATTCTTAAAATCAAATGACAGCAATGATATTTATTTCTGTATTCGAACAACGCCAACATTTAAAAATCAAAAAAAGCGTATCGAAATGAAGCTCATTTCGATACTGTTTTGGGTGTTATAATGAGTTCATTACGAACGCAAAACAGAAAAATTATATTTTAGAGTGCATCAGGGTATATTTAAAACTTTTTTAGCCATAAAAATTAATTTTGCGATGTAAACGCCTTTTTGTAGTTTATGCTATATTTTTTTGGCGGAGTGTAAGAGGGATGTCTTTTTAGTATTGCATATGGCCTCAATAGAGGGCGCCAGTAATAAAACGTCAGCTGTCAAAATAATCTTAATCTTTCGCTAACCGAAAGTTTTGTCATCGAGATACGGCAAGTGATTTAGTCATAGTGAAATTTTAAAGTTTATAAGTTGGTCGAAAAATGGAATTGAGTAGAGAAAATTTTCGCGCAATAATTTTTTACAACTTTCGGGGAGGATCAACTCAACAACAATATCTTGCTGAGTTGGTTTCTGTTTTTGAACTAAATCGACAATTTCACGTTGATACTATGAATTCCAAAGTGGACGCACTAGTATCAGCGACGAACCTAGGACAGGTTCGCCAAGAACAGCAATCACCCAGAAAAACACCAATGCTTGTGAGCCGCCTAGTTAAGGTAGCTAGACATGTGACTCATCGTGAAATTGAGACATTCATGTGTATTTCAAAGACCTCAATCCAAATGATCCTACATGATGAACTGGATGTGAGAAAGTTAGGTTCCCATTGGATTCCGCATCTTTTAACCGAAGAGCAAAAGTAGGCTCGCGTTAATTGGTGCCGAAAAACTTTGAGCCGGTTTAATAACGAAAACATCTATAGCATCGTTAGTGGCGATAAATAATGGATTTATTCCTATGAAGTCGGAAATAAACGTCAATCTGCGGTTTGGGTGTTGCAAGATGAAGAGAATCCGATAAAAGTTATCCGTTCGCGAAGTGTGTCGAAAAAGATGGTCGCAACGTTTGTCTCAATATCAGCTACAATTGCTTTGCAAGATCGAAGAACGATTAATGCGAATTGGTACACAACCGTTTATTTGCCAGAAATAATCGCCGTGCTCCAAGAGACCAACCCAATGGCGAAACATCCTACATCGTGCAAGTGCTCACACAGCTCAAAAGACAATTGAGTTTTTGAAGCAGCAACATATCGAATCATTAGATCATCCTACATATAATCCCGATATAAGTCCCGACGATTTTTTTACGTTCGCAAAGATCAAGAATGGAATGCGTGATCGACCATTTCAGTCGCCGAAAGAAGCAGTATATGCCTTCAAAACGGCAACTTTGACTGTTCTAACTGAAGACTAGAATAATTGCTTTAACAATTGATTTGAACGAATGCAGAAGCCATTCCATTTTTATGGAAAATATTTTGAAAAGCAAAAAAGCACTTTGAGTCGATGCACTGTTTGATTTTATGGCTATACGCAACACTGAAAAGACGTCCCTTAGTATTATTCGAAGAAATGGAAAGTATCTGATTTACAAACTTAACTAAAGAATATTTAAACTATTAATTTGAAATTATAAGAACCAAACTTTTGATATTATATTTTTATTAGATTCTTTGTGGTGATAACAGCCTATATTTTTGAAAGGTATGGTTTGCTAATATCTTTAGAAAGTGGTTAGTAAATGTAATTGGTTATTCTAGAATGTGAATGAAAAATAAATTTGATATGCACCTGTCAATAACGATAGTCTTAATCCTTTGGTATAGCAGTCACCTCTGAGGACTTCCGCTTTACTCAAGTACAACTGTCCATGATAACATGAGATCGGCAGTTCCGGTGCGGAAGCCTGCTCTACATTAGGTCCGCTGTATATGGTCATCCTGGAAACCAAAGGCGAACTGCCCGGCGGGAAGTGCAGAGATCCTACAACACAAAACGGCATTGCGATTTGCTAAAACATACTGACGCCATCTATTTCATTCGCTCATACCGGTGTCCGCGTCTCACCTATAACTTCTTAAACAAAGCTCTCACCTAAATTGTGCGTGCTACTCGTTTGACATTTCGATTCGACGGGAAAGTAAAACGACAGGCCCCTGAAGTTCAACACGAACAACTGCTTTTCGGCATCGTAAACGCCCGGATGCGTCGCTCCGAATGAATGTTCTATTTGTTCTATTGAGGGCAGTACTTCAGGTGAATTGAATGGCATACCACTAAAAATTTAAATTACATGAGTTCAATTACACAAATTGTTTTGCGACTTTAAAATTAAATCTTGAACGGAACAAAGGCAATTGTAACCAGAATCTAATATTTTACAACGCATGCGTAAATGATTTATACAGGCAGGATGTCCTTAAAGTAAAGAAACAATGTATGAAAAATGGAAAGATGTAATTATATAGAATATGAATCCAAAATATTGCGAGTCAATTACGACGCGAACTCTAAAATTAAAAACCCCCTGAATATTGTATTATGTGACGCCTGTTAATTTAAAATATTCAGAATGTGTATAGATAATAAATACCTCTATTTCAAATTACACACATATACGCTACAGCGTATATTTACATATACAACAGCTGTCGATGTTATAAAAACTATAATATTTTCGTATGCTAAGGTCAATATCCTCATACAAAATCACCTGTTTATACATACATTCAAGTGAATTATTAAAAATTAAGATGTGTGTTACATTAATTTACAAACCTATTTTAAAAATCATACTAAAAATAATTTGGAAACTTTTATAACTGATATTTCATATGTATTACGTAAATGTTTTTTTTTTGTTACGAGAAGTAACAAATATAAAATATGAATATGGATTCAAAATGTCTATAAAAATACAGCTATTGAATTTACACGCAACCACATGCTACAATGTTTATGTTTATAAAAACTCTAGAAGATAACATTCTTCTTTTTCTTCTGTTTTGGATGCTAGCACGTCCAAGCACTTGAGCACACTGCTCTTTGTACTATCCCCAATAGATCTCTCAGTTCCACTCTGTTATTCGTTTAAAATAATGTTATTATTGACCGGTATTTGTCTTTACTGTGTATTTTTCAGCTTTGTAATAATAATTTAAACTGTAATTTGCGAGATTTTTTTTTAGTTTAGCCACTCTAATTGTAAGTTCCCTTAAGTTTGTTGTTGTTAGATATGTATAAATGTCCGATGAGGTTCTATCTATTTAATTCTTTTGGTTGAACGCCAGTAAGTCCAGTTTTACACCAAGCACTTGAGCACAGTGCTCTTTGTACCACTCCCAACAGATCTCTCAGTTCTACTCTGTTAGTCTTGTGTGCTTGGTAAAAGCCACTATCCTCCTTAGGGGAAGTTTGAGTACCCTAGTAGGATCCAATAGATCTCTTAGTCCCTTCAGTCCCTAACACGTGCATATTACATGAAGGCTAGTTTCCATCTGTTTTTTACATCTCTTACACCAGGACTCGCTAACCAAACCCATGCTGTACATATGTTTCCTTAACGGACAATGTGTGGTTATTAAGCAGGTAATTATTTTCTTAATTTCATTTTTGTTACTATGAATTAAGTTGGCTGAACCTACCGTCCAGCTCCCTTAGTAGTGTTGTAGTATAGATTTGACCTTCCATTAGCCTCCATTTCTTTTTATGGTCTCTTTTAGCCATAGCCAGATCTCCCTTTTATCAGAATCCTTAGCGATTCCACATATAGGTTCTGGCCCTATGAAGTCCCTATTAGTACCTTCCTTGGCCAGTTCGTCGGCCTTTAATTCGTCCGTCATTGCCTTTAATTCCCTCCTGGCATCCATATCAGCGACACAGTACTGTCTTGTGCCAGTCTATTGAAGACCTGTTTGCAATATTTAATCAGTTTAGACCTGGTAGATGGATTCATAAAGGCTTTAATAGCTGTCTGACCATCAGTCATGTAAATTTTTTGTTTGCGTAGCCGGTTTCCCGAACTTCCCCGACTGCCTGGTGCCGGCACCACAATCGCTCGAGCGACTTTTTGCCTGTTCCCTGGTCGGTATAAATATGTTCAGCTTAGCTGTAAACATAATCTCAGGTGCTATACTGTCCACCGGCATTTGAAATATCGGCTCTTCCAGTATAGTTCCTCTGATGGCTCCTACAACCTTATTAGGACACCATACGTCATTGGTCTTCAGCCTCGGGATCGCAGCCATGGCCTCCGCTTTTACAAAAAGTTCCAACGAAGGGAGACCCACGATAGCCTCCATGGAGGCGGTTCCCATGCTGTTCATAGCTCCAGTGATTCCCAATAGAGTCTGTCGCTTGAGTCGTGAGGAGCTCCACCGACGATGTCAGCTCCGTCCTCTTCCACCAGACCACTGCCCCATAGATAATCGTTGGTCTTACTATTTCTGGGTACAGCCCGCGTACCATATTTGGTTTTAGTTGGCAGGTCTTGCTAACAGCTTTTCTGCATCTCCAGATTTATGTGTGTGAAGAAAAATAGCTAGTGAAAAATTTTCTAATTTATAATAACAAAACTTATAAATTTAGTAAATTTTTATGAACTGGGGATATACTCTAACTAATTATAAATGATTGAAGCAAATATTTAATTTGGCAGCTCTGAGAAATTATAGTGCCTAGTCATTCGCTTTAGATTTATCTTTTTTGGTTAGAATTTTTTGTATAAATTTGAGTGACATACTTTGAATTACTTGTTTGACATTTACTTTGTAAAATTTTTAACAGATATAAATTTAAGAATCAGACATGTCAACAAAAAATGTCGAAATGATTGCCAGCTTAAAAAGAAAATCAATCATTTGTACCCGTTAATTATAAGGAATTTTTAAAGTTAAAATTGTAACTTTCAGGTTCTTTTATAAAAGAAAGGTTAAAAGAACAGACTAATTATTAAGTGAACTTTTTTATTAGTTGGAATAGACGACCTACAAAAATACGAGGATTTTATTAAATAATTTGATCCACATTTTCCAAAAATATCGAGTGTGCCAACAATGGAACGACCAGTAGATTTATCTTTAGCCACATTACCAGTGTTTAAAAACACTGTGTTGTGAAAAGTAACGATATTCAATTATATTTGTTTTTCTGGATACATTTCGATAAACTAATTATAAATAAGACAACTGCTTGGAATATATCCAATTACCATCTTTATTTTGCAAGCCGCTTCTAAAATAGGTCATTACAATGAATGAATTCTACTCAACAGTAAAGAGCATTTCAAGTTATAAAAACTGCTTTATTTATTTACTTGTTTGACCTTTACTCTTAATTTTTTTTAATTAAATTTAAAAATCAGGCATATCAGTACATATAAAGTTGCAGAATTTTCGTCAGCTTAAGAAAAAAATATTCCTGTCCCCATTTATAGTCACCTATTATAATTTGCAGGTAAGTACAGTTCTGTGCAATAAATTGGCGTACGTCTTATTGCTCATTCTGGCATTATTTTATCACTGTGAAAACGGCTTATTTTTCCTATATTTAAAAGGTTAAGTAATGCCTTCATTATTGACATTAGTTGTCAAAATGCTTGATTCTATTCATCTTCTTTACAACTATCAAGGTTAGTAATTTTTGGTATGATCTTATGTAGGCGTATAAAGAAAATTTACTACATTACATAATTGTTTAATATTTAACACGAATAATAAAATACAAACAAAAATAAATATAAAACCATTACAAGAAAACATTAATATTTCGTCATATGTACTACCATTTACTTCAATGACTCCATTCCATCGATGGGGCATTGACTTTGATAATTGCTGCATGTAATTTTCATCTGCCGCTAATTCTTCCCAAGCATTTTCTATAGAGTCCCAAGGGTGATTCACGTTAAGAAAATTTTTTTTTTAGAACATATTTTTTTAGTTAATAAACCCCAGATATTCTCAATGGGGTTCAAATCTGGGCTGTTAGCGGGCCACGGTACCGTTTCAATGTTATTGTTATATAGCCATGTTCTAACAACGTTAGTCGTATGTACAGGACAATTATCATGTTGGTAAATAAAATTTTCCGGATATAATTGTCGAACAGACGGTAGCATTACATTTTCTAATATATGGCTATAGTTGTCAGCATTGAACCGCCCGTCTAGTTTGTAACAAACTCCTAGCCCCTTATAACTGCACCAACCCCATACATTTACGTTAAACCGCCCACTCCTTTGTACTGGATATATACTGGATGTATACTGTTCATTAAATTGTGCATGCGGCGGTCTAGACAAACGTATACGACCATTATATGTAGATTGAAATAGCTTCTCATCGGTGAATATGACATTTTGCCAAAATGGCAATTCCCTATAAACATGATTTATGGAAAATAATAATCGAGCTTGTTTGTGAACTTGTGCCAGCGATAATTTTTTAATCGCCACACAACTTTTCAAGTCTTGATTCTTGAATTCTTCGATTAGCTGTGGATCGTGATCCAGGAAAATTTACTGCAATTTTAGCATTATTAACGGTATTAAAAGGGTTTTCTCTCAAATGCCGCAAAAGCGGCGCGTCTTCTTCGTGTGTCGATATTCGTGGACGAGCAGAACCACGTCTTCTCGAAACTGTTCCTTCCTCCTCCCATCGTTTCTAAATTTTTAGCACAGTAGATTTATTGATGCCAAATTGCTGCTACTACTCTAATTAACCAGTTATCTTCAAATTTCCCTATAATGCGAGCCTTACTTAACAAATCTAAATGCGCGGGCATTTCTCGATCTATATCTGTCAGTCAAATATGACAAATTGATTTGACGCGATATGACAAATGGAAGTGTCAAAGCTTATATACATTTATACATTTATTTATCCCGTAATTATGAAAACCAAAAGCCTGATTTAAATTATCGTATATTGAGTGTACGCCAATTTATTGCACAAAGTGTACATGCATATTTAGAATTTTCGTCTTTTTAAATTCATTGTCAATAAATTCATTTCTTATTAGCATTAATATACATTTACATTACCCATAACATATAGAGATATAGACCCTTGATACTAATGTCATCACAGAAGATGAAGATTATATTTTATACGGTTCTCTCTTTAGATTTAATTTTAGTTGTACGTATTTTTTACTGAAATTTTCTTTGGGTGTATTTATTTAGTTTTATGTATCGTATATGAATGCATGTTCTTAAAATAGAGAAAATACAGATATATACCAGTTTAGCGAGTTATTTAATTACCTAGTTACATTATATTTAATTTGATTTTAAAAGAATGAAATTAAGATTTATATTAAATATGTGCATAAAGAACATGGGGTTTTTATTGTTTCCAAAATGTTCATTCAATTAAGCATTTCACATTTAAATCGGATTTAGTAGATGCTTCACTAATGTTACTGGTTTCTACTGTCAATCCAGTGAGATATGTTGCCGACAAAATGGCAATCCTAATCGTCATACTTTCTCATTTGTTTACAAAATAAAGCAAAAAGATGTTAAAGTTATAAAAGATTATTACTTGTGGTAATTATAAATTAAACAAAGAACAGGAAAAAATATAAAAAGACAATGCAATAAATGCAATAAAAAGATAATGCAATAATAATAGCATTATAGTAAATAGTATACAGGGCTGTCCTTGAAATAAAAAGACAACGTATGAAAAATGGAAAGGATGTAATTATATCGAATATGAATCCAAAATCTTGTGAGTGAATTACAACGCGAACCCCAAAATTAACCCCCCCCTGAAAATTGTTTCATGTTTCGCCTATAATTCAAAATATTCAGAATGTAAATATGTACCTTTATTTAAGTTACAGACAGTATGTTTACATACGTAATGGCCGTCGATATTTTAAAAGTTATAAATAACATTATGTATGCTAAGGTACCTCGTACAAAATCAACTTCTTATACAAATCGATAAGTAATTAAAAATTAAGATGTGCGTTACATTAATTTATAAACCCATTTCGAAAATCATACTAAAATTTCATGTGTATTACGAAAATGTTCTTTTTGTTAGAAGTAAGAAATATAAAATATGAATATCAGATTCAGAATGCGCCTATTGTATTTAAAGTCGACAATATTTATATTTATAAAACCTATAAGTTTTGTTATGGTAAGGGTTCGATAACCTGAATCAGCTGTTAAAATTTTATGCTTCTCAATTTTTAAAGTTGGTATACTCAGGAAACATGTAAGATGCGTGCTTTACTGGCATTCAAGTTATAATCTACTGTCTTTAACCGAAAAAAACGATCGACAACAGAAAGATATTTAAAGCGAAATGAATAATAACAACACTATAATGTGGGTTAGCTATACGATATCGTCTCCGATAGTATTTATAATATAGCCCATTGCGCAATGGCGTGGCAAACATTTTTTAAATAACTTTGTCATTTTGGAAAAAGTTTTGGGAAAATATTTTGGGTATATATTCTATATAATTTAATCTTTTCACTTTTCATTCGTTGTCTTTTTATTTGAAGTACACTCGGTATAATAAAAAGATTCTCACCAAGAAAAGATACTATATCGATGTGAATATTACATCGAGTATTGTGAATACATTAATACAGAAATGTAAAAAAAAAAACATACCTGTATCTATGTACATGGACATACACAACGCAATCAAACGATTGTCACTTCAACCTACAGACACATATGTTTCGATTTAACGATCTCATGATGAGATTGTTAGATCAAAACACATGTGTCTGTACGAAGAAGTAACAATTGCTTGAATGCGTTGTGTATGACCATGTATACAAATACAGATATGCTTTTTACGTTTCTGTAATAATGTATTCACAAAGTATTACTAATAAAATTTTGAGGAAGACGTCATCTTGATTGACTAATCAAATATTTTTGGATCAGATTGGATGGTTATACTATGGCGGAAGTCCAACGAAGGGACAAAATTAAAGAAAATTCGTTCAACAGTTAAACACGACGGAGAAAACCAATGGTATGGGGTTCCATGCCCGCAAATAGAGTTTGAAATTTAGCATTGATTGACAAAAGATATATTGAATAACCTGTACGTTAGCGCTGAAAAATGAGGCATTACAAATAGTCTCACGTAAACAAGGACAATGAATTTGAAATATACGACTGGTATTGCAAAAATTGAATACTTTAAAATTACCTACCCAAAGTATTACAAACTTTCGTCTAATCACCTATTCGAATCAATTAAATCAAGCAATCACAGGAACTAGGTCCTGAAGATGGTATCAGTATCTGTCAGAACCCCGTCCGAAATAAGTAGACCAGCTAAAACCTAGAATATGGAAATGGTAAAGATTCTGAAGAAGAGAAACCCTGGAAAGAAGCAACTATTGTAAGATGGAAATATTTTTGTATAATTTTTCTCTTCGCTTTAATCCCATCTTTCTCCTTGAATGCGATTATTTAAACGCCGAGATCTGTTGATGGTGACAATTCTATTTTTATTATTTTTATATTTATTCTCCAAATAAGAATTAGATTGCTGTACCAACGAATAAATTAACATTTTAGAAGTGATTTATACGTTTATAACTACTGTACGGACTGTGTGTCAATAATATCACGTAACTGGGGAAGACCCCGCCATCAATACTATGGGATAATAATTAATAATTATTGTATGGACTAAGTTAATGCATATGTGTCAAAACTATTTGAATAGGGAAAACTCCGTTGATCAGAATAGTACAATTTGCATTCAAGTTTGCCAATTTATTTAAAGAATTTGTGTCTACAAATCTTTTTTTCAATTATGTATATGCACATCCTTTCAAAATCGGGAAAAAAACATTTTATGAGTAGTCCTTCTTTGGGAACCATGGCTAAGTAAAAACTTAAAAAAAAAGGTATACAACCCCTTACCACAATTAATACTTGTATTTTATTACAACAACTAAGTTGTCATCCTCATTAGGTAAAAATAACAGTGTTGAACATGAGGTACAGTAAAGCTAACACAAAAATCGCGAAGACGACCACGTACTGTCGTGAGCAAAAAAAACGGGACAGTGTCAAAATCGTTATGTCAATTTCCTTGATTTTTTAGCGTTGTAATTTTAACATTTGATTAACTTTCAAACTCTACGTCAAATTATATATCATAGTTGATAATTCAAAATTGAAAATGCCGCATCTTTCGAAAACTGATAAACCTAGACTTGTTACTAGTTTGAAAAATGGGAAATCATTAAGAAATATATCGGTTCAATTTAATATTGGTAAAAGTTCAGCCGCAAGAATATATAAAAAAAAATGGAGGGAAGAGGATAATTTAAATCGGAAATTAATTTCCGCACGTAACAAAATTTCGGAATGACGAAATACTAATTATTTTAATGTAATAATTATTTTAATTTAATAAATAATCGTTCTCTATCGTTTTTAGTAATTTTTATTTACATTTATTTTAAAAATGTTTAATTAATGTCAACAAGACACACATTTTTGACAATTCCTGACTTACTATTATGAGTAAAGTTAGACACTTAAGTAGTCACAATTTAAACCCACGCAGAAACAGTGTCCCGTTTTTTTTGCTCAAGACAGTACTTTGAATGAATAGTACACATTTTTTCTATTTTTTAAATTTAAACACAGTTTATATATATTTCAATTCCATATCATATTTAATTATTAAAATACGAATACCTCCCTTTTCGCTTTAATACGCACTTTCTACATACACAGATGTACATTTAATATAAATTAAATTGGTAACTTGGCTCTTGATTAACAAATACTACGCGATCAATTATATTCTAAATTAGAGCAGTTTGTGAAATTTAAATTAAGTAGGTATATAAGTACTAATTTATAATTTGAATTGTCAAAGTGAAGTTTCAAAATGTTTGATTTAGAACATAAGATTTTTCTTACAGAATGTTATTTTAAAGACGCCGAACGACAAGAGAATGGTGAATGGACATATTCAGTACCGCACTGCATCAATGATTTTCAAAATGCCTTCCCTAATTTTCCTGCGGATTATCAAAAATTAGTCCAAGAAATTTACACATGTGTGGCGAAATTTCGTAATGTTGGAACTGTGGGTGGAAAGTTGGTAGTGGCGCGCCCAAAAAAAGAACTCCTGAGATTGTGGCAGATGTTGCAGTAAGAATGGAACAGTCTCCCAAAAAATCTCTTCGCAGATTAGCCCAAGAAATAAACCTATCATATGGAACTTGTCAAAAATATTAAAACAAAATTTAAATCTTTATCCCTATAAGATTTACGTCGTTCAAGAGCTATTCCCTCGAGATTTTCCTGTCCGAATAGAATACTGTCAGTAGTTTTTGAATAATTTAAATAACAACAACACTTTGGATTTAACATATTTTTCGGACGAAGCATGGTTTCACCTATCCGGCTATATAAACAAACAAAATATGCGTATTTGGTCTTCGGAGAATCCTCATGAGTTTATTCAATCGCCTCTCCATCCGCAGAAAATTGGTGTTTGGCTAGCGGTTTCTCGAAGGCGTATATTTGGACCTGTGTTTTTTGAAGGAACGATAAATGCTGAGAGATATCGAAATAATTTACTTGAACCGTTTTTCCAAAATCTTCATGATGACGAACTTTTACATGGGTATTTCCAACAGGACAATGCAGCAGCGCACAAAACAAGGGAAAGTGTAGCTCGAATTCGCGAGTTTTATGATAATCGAGTCATTGAATTTCCGCCTCGCAGTCCGGACCTAACGATTCTTGATTATTTCATTTATCCGTATCTGAAAAACACAGTTTTCAAAAATAACCCACATAATCTTGAAGAACTACAAGAGGCAATTTCTAATGCATGCAACGCTATAACCGTTCAGATGTTGGAAAATGCTTTTGAAAATATGAAACGGAGGATTAACAGTTGCATTGCAACAGGGGGAGAACACTTTGAACACCTTTTGTAATTCACAATAAAACTAATTTATCTTGTAATGCTTTCATTTCCATTAAAATTATATCGATTACACATAAGATTGACAAATGTCACAAATATAACATAACCGCAAATTTCAATTAATCAATAATTGACATTCTGGACAACCTAATAAAAAAAAACCCGCCTGCTATAATTTAGAATTTAAATGATCGTATGGTACTATATCCAGCATGCCTATACGTTGGCAACACTTTCGCTACGGTGATTATATTGTTGACTTCCGCCATATTTCTGATGCCTACTGTCAAAATTTCAAACAAATCTGACAGACAGGTTGTTTTATACACATTTAAAGAAAACAGTTTTCGTTTTTACGTAAATATGTGAATGTGCTCCTTCTAATGGAAGGATTTGTAAGTGGTTTGCTACTTTTAAAAGTGGCCATATGAGTTCGGATGATGCAGAACGTCCAGGACCGACATTTACCTGCAACTTCTCCAAAAATGGTTAATAACGTCCATGCTTTTCTAAGTAGCGATCGTCGATTGAAAATACGTGAGATAGCTAATGAAGTACATAAACATTTCAACCAAATGGGTACGCAATATTTTGCATGAACATTTAAATATTAAAAAACTATTCGTAAGATGGGTGCCGCGTTTGCTTAGTGCTGATCAAATGCAAGCTCGCATCCAAATATCAGGAGAATGTTTGGCTACATTTAAAATTAATCCAAGGGAATTCTTCCATCAATATGACACGGTAGATGAAACTTGGATACACCATTATACTCCAGAATGTCGGTGGAAAGAGATTCCGGACAAGTGAAGAAAGAAGTGATATCCGAAGCAAACAGAGTTGCCGAAAGATTAGGTACTTTTTGGATGGTTTGTAAAAACTGGAAACTCGCTGGGCTAAGTGTGTAGACTTGCAAGGAGATTGCGTCGAAATAAAATATATTTTTTACCTCAAAATACGTAACGAGTGATCATTAAAGTTTTCACTCAAATAAGCCATGTATACAAAAAGCATGTCATAATTTAAATTACTAGAGATCAGTCAATATGTTTTCAAACGTCATGATTAGTAACATTTACTAGTCGAGGACTAGTTTGCGTCCGAGGGCTTGCCCAAGGACTTGCAATAGAGTTCGAGACTGGTAAATGTTACCTCCCGAATTGTTTATAACACTTTTCCCACTCCCCAGACAATAAAATCCTCAAAAATTAAATGTAATCATGATAAACAGTAACGGTGAACAACCTCGAAATATAATAAATTAGACACATCTGAAACGTTATTAGGCAGTTCCTACATACAATTGTTTATAAACACAAATAAAACGATATTTGACAATTCAGTTGTGTTAATTGTGGTTTAAAAATGAGTGTTCCCAATGTAGAAGACGAAGCGAAAGAGGCTTGTTTGGATTTGCTTCCGGAGAAGTCGATGAAACGCTACGACTTAACATACAAATTGTTCAAGAAATGGTGTCAAGTTAAGGATGCCACCATCGTTTCGGAGTCCCTGCTGTTAGCGTATTTTCTGGAGAAATCTAAAAAATTCAAGGCTCCATCCAGTTTGTGGTGTGAATACTCGCTGCTCAAGAGTACATTATTTATAAATGAAAATATTGACATATCAAAGTATCCCAAATTACGTGCGTTTTTGAAGAGAAAAAATGATGGATACAGGCCTAAAAAGTAATGTGTGTTCACAAGAGAAGAGATAAATTTATTTCTTGAAAGCGCTCCGGATGATATGTATGTAATTACTTATGAAGGTATGGTAAACTTTTAATTGTAATCTCTTCTAATTGAACATTTCAGGTAGTGATGTTAATGGGAATTGCTGGAGCATGTCGCGACCAGGAGTTATGCGAAATGAAATTGATGGATGTGAAAGAAATAAATGAAATAATTATTGTTACAATACCAGATTTGAAAAATGGAATGCCGCGTACATTTACAATTACAGCCTCTAAAGGAAATAACTATTGCTATTTGCAATTTGTCAAAAAATATATCAACATTAGATCCAAAATTGCAAATGTACGTTTTTTCATGCGTTATCATGGAGGGAGATGTTATAATCAACCTGTCGGTAAAAATACAATCGCGGAAATACCTTGTAAGATAGCAAAATATCTGAATTTAGACAACCCCAAACTCTATACAGGTCATTCGTTCAGAAGAACGTCAACAACATTATTAGCGAATACTGGAGTAGAAGTTCTCACACTAAAGAGGCACGGGGGTTGGAAGTCTAGTAGTATTGCGGAAACCTACGTAGCCGATTCTATTGCTAACAAAAAAGCGATTGCTAATAAGGTTTTATATGATAATCAGATTAATCAGGGTACAAATTATACTGAAGCATCTTTGGCGATGAGTGTCAAATGAAACCACGGAATTAAGTGTTGCTGATAAAGTAGGTGATAATAACATTGAATTATCAAGAAATATAAATAAATATCCCAATTTTGTTAATAATGTTACTAATTGTACAAACTGTAATATTACCATAAATATAAATTAATAGAACACGTGTTTTGATGCATTTTTCTTCCCTAAAGGACGTAAGTAAATTACTTACGCGCCCCGTTGTCATAACAATCACAGTCATTTCAGTAAATAGTATATTACATACCGAGCGGGGAAGTGCTCTATTACAGCCGAGCGTCAAGGTAGCTTACCGAGGTGCAAAGCACCGAGGTAAGCTGCAGACGCGAGGCTGGAATGAGTTCTCCCGATGTATACGATTTTACTCACAATCTACTATTAGTAATTCTATATAAGTTTTATTTTAAATAATAATAATAATAAATATAATACATGAGTATCGGTATTTATTTTTATGATAATTTGATAAACTATTTTAAGGAAGATACTTGTAAAATCGTTGCTAGGCAATGTAATAAGTTTGTTGAATCTGACAGTTAGGTAATTATTTTGCCAGTTACAAAATATAGTACGGCATTTTTAATAATAAAAAATCTTTATACGTGTGTACTAAGAAATATGTCCGACAGTGAACTTGAATGCACCCCACCAGAACTGTAAATAGGTTTATTATTGTTTCTTTACTAAATAAATACAGAGTTTGATTCCAATTTATTCTTAAAAACATGTTTTAATGCCAAAATGACATTGATGTCATATTTGTGACTAATGAACTGACACTTGCTAGCTTGGAAAACACTTTTCCGCCTATAGCTGGGAAAGTGAAGTAGGTAAGTAATAAGTCGCTTCCCGACTGTTTCGAAGGGTACAAATCTACAGACTACTAACCGATTGTGAGTAAACCAACTTACGTCTATAGAAACAATGTATTAATGGTATGCTTACTATAAGGGGAGTGGGAAAATAAATTAAAATGTTCAAATATATCATAAAAGCTTTATGCATATCGTTAAAAGCCATTATTTTTTCTTTTGATCAAACTATATGAAATATAATTGACATTGATAGATGTTCGAATTAACATCTTACTGATTTAAGTTACGACATACTTTTTATACCGTCTGTTAAAAAAAGATTGTAAAATATTAATAAATATGGGTCCGCAAAGTAACGGTTTCTGAGATATTGAATGTTATTCCTTTTTTACCTTGCAAAAACCTGCAGTTTCTTATCATAGTTGGCTGATGGTTTGTGAAATAAACATTAAGTATTTGACTGTTGTCAGTTTTTGGCAGAAGTTTTCGTTTGTTATGGTTGTTTACTCTAACGCAGAATTAGCCGACATGAATTTCATGTATGGTCGTGCTAATGGGATTGCCACAGAAGCGCGACGTCTTTATGTTGAAGCTTATCCAAATCGCCAGATTCCTTCTAATCGTACGTTTGGAAGAATTCACCAAAGATTGCGTAATACTGGTTCATTAAGCAAACAGTGCCATTTATCCGGAAGACCAAGATCGGTGTCTACTCCTAGAGCAGAAGAAGAAATTATAGCATATACAGCATAATCCAGGGACGGATTGCGGAGAATATCGGCCGGGGTTGGAATTAGTGCTCTTCTTGTTTGGAGAATCCTACACGCGCAGCTGCTTTATCCGTACCATGCACCACAATTACAGGCCTTAAATCCACTTGATCATCAAGCACGTATGTTTTTTGTCGCTGGTTCCTACGCAATGATGCTAAAGACCTCCGTTTTCTTGTCAAAATTTATTTTACGGATAAAGTCGGGTTCACACGAAATGGAGTTGTTAATTTTCACAATACGCATGTTTGGGCCGACGAAAATCCCTATGCTGTAATGGAATCTGGACATTAGACATGTTTTTGATTAAACATTTGCATGGGTATTGTAGGCGACATGTTTCTAGGTCGTGTAGCTTTACCAAACCGATTAACGAGCGCTGCTTACCTAAACTTCCTGCAGAACACAATTTTTGATCTTTTGTACGATATTCCTTTGGACGAAAGGCAAGAAATGTGGTTCCAGCATGGTGGTGCTCCAGTTTATTTTTCGATTGCCGTTAGAGAGCATTTACATCAAACTTTCCACGTAGATGGGTAGGAAGGCGCTGACCTGTTTTATGGCCGGCAAGATCGCCGATTTAAACCCTCTAGATTTTTTTCTTTGAGGATATTTGAAACATGGTCTATGGTACTCCTGTAAATAGCCTCGATAAGCTACAGCTACGAATTAATCAAAAACAAATCCGAACCAATAAGGAGGTTTTAGAAAGAGTTCGAACACCCTTCAGACTAAAATGTCGCGCCTGCTTGGACAAGATAGGAGGGCACTTCGAACATCTTATGTAACTTTGTTTTTTTCTAGAATGTTCCTTTGTTTGTTTGTACATAATAAATGTTTCAAGAAAGAATAAACTTCCTTATCTCCGAAACTGCTACTTTGCGGAACCATGTTTGTTAAGACTTTTTTGTTTATTTTGGTTCATACTACTACCTCCTTAAATATTTTACACTATTTTTTTAACACTCGGTATACACGGTCTGCTACGCGTGAGAATTTTAATGCTCACTCGATATTTCATTGAAGTCACTCTCCCGTCAAACTGCCCTCGTATAATACTGAAATAGTACACAAGTATTGGATAGTTATATAAAATAAATAATGTGTAATTTTACAGTTCTTTGTAGTATTCTAATGAGTCATTACGATGACGATACAGGCGTATTTATTATTATTCAATATTCATTTCGTTTGTAAAATTGAAAAATTTCAATCATGAAGCTATAATAGTTATTTACGATACAAGTGTTAAAAGTGCGATTTTATTTCACGAGTAAAAGTTTGCGACACGAGCGTTAGCGAGTGTCGCAATTTACGAGTGAAATAAAATAGCATTTTTAACATGTGTATCGTACAATATTTTTTCTACAAACACATTTTTTATTATAAAATATAAAGAAACTCCACTGACCAAATTTGACAGCTCATGAATACGTTTTGACACAACTGGACGCAGCCGTTAAATTACGTCAAATTAAGTCACAATTCATACAAAAGATGAGTTCGTATTTTAATTAAGAAAATGAAGTAATAGCGAAAATAATAATTCTGAAAGTACTGCAACACAGGAAATAAATATCTCGAATTACACAAACTGTACATTTAATATTAATTATCCAAGAAATATGTAATTTTCAATCATTTTAATATATGTTATCATTTTTGACAAACTTTACTTTTAACACCAGTGTTAAAAGTACTACTTTTAACACGCTACGCTATAAAATCGCATTTTTAATTGAAGTCAGCCGTGTCAAAATGTCAACTTTTAACGGTGTTTGTAGAAAAAAGGAATTTACTAAAACTCAACATTTATGATCGACCCTTTTTAATAACTAAAACCAAATTTTCTTTAAACTCGTTAAACAAATATTCCTTTGAGCAGGTAAAAAAAACCCTCCCGTAATTTAAGTATACATTTAGCAGGTATATTTTTGCATGTTGGGAAAGGACAATTGAATGCTATGAATCCTGATGTTTTAAACTCTACAAGGTTGTTTGACCCTATATGTAAAAGCACTGATTCGAAACAAAATAAGATCGAGGAGAATGGATATTTTTTTATATTTTTTATTATTTATATTATTTAATATTATAAATAAAACATTATTATATGTATTTTTTATAATAATAGGATGCAATAATTCAAATTATCGTTTAGACATAACAAGAATTACATATTTTAAATTACAAAACTATATTACGAAATTCATATATGCAATGCTATTAATGAGTATTTAAAACAAAAACAATACCACACATCACGAAGTTGTGATAATACCAACCAAGTTATTTACATTTAAATTAAATGTACCTACTATTGTCATAAATACAAAAGAATAACATGAATATATTAATGATCGATTTTTATAAAGAATTAATAAATAAATAGAAAAATACTCACCAATATTTCAATTTGACTAATTTCATGTTACATATTTCTATAATTTTAAGTCTTTGCACAACTGGATCAAAAAATAATCTAATACCGTCCTGTGGTAAATTAATAATAAGATCTACTTGTAAGGGATTCTGCAATATCAAGCGTATTAACATGTAATAATGTACACCAAATTGAAAATAAGAAAAACTTACAGAATCATTATATAGAACTTGAACACCTTTAATAATTCCCACCTGGGATTGAATAATAGCAACAGATTGAGAAAAATGCATTCCTACAATCAAAATATAATTATTTAATTCGCATTTAATTGTTATTGTAAATAAAAAAAGCAAACAGGTAGTTAGAATTTTTTTAATGATATCCAAAGTATTGTCATCGATTACATAAAAGTGAGTTTATTTTAACTTTCGTGCAGGATACTATGTTTTGATAGTTATATTAGAAAAAATAAAAATAATTCGTAAAAAATAAAACGCACTAAGATATTTCAGACAAAACTACCTAATATAAATTCCCATTGTTCACAGCCTAAGGACCGTTCGGGGACGAGCTCTAAATCCAACATTGTCACAAATGTAACTTATTCACTAACTAAACACCTTCAAATACGACAATCACTTTCCTTTTTACTAGAAAAATAATTTATTTTACAATCGCTTCTTTGTCTAATTTCAGTCAAACGCCATCTTAGCACACAACTGTCATTTGAAAACAGCTGATCGCATAGTCGAGTAAATTTAACCTTATCACATGCATATTTAAATGTCATTTTCGCTTGTACCCGTGTATTTACCAAAACAAAGACGTATTTCTGTGTTCAGTATTATTCACCTAGGAAAAAAAATGTAAAAACTCGGTAAGCAGATATGTATGTATAAACTATTAAACAATTTTGTGAAATCGGTAAACAATTTTTCAGGTAATCTATGTTTCTAAGTAATGTAAATGTAGTTTTACGAATGTTACACGATTAATAATATTAGGTTATTTTATTAATATTCAGTGTATACTTATTTCCGAAGATATAGAAAATTTTATTAGTAAATATGAAATTATTATCGAACCTTGCTACTCAGTTTTTTCTATCGCTTTGATAGCTATTAATACATACTTTGCTTCTCTAAATTTTTGTTGAAAGATGTATACATACATGGATACACACCTAAATTATTATATACCTATTTTTTTTTTAACTTTTATGCTATCAAATAAAATTTGCATTATTACTTCTAAACTTTTTTATCAAAATCAATTCCCAGAGCACTGGCAAATCATAATACTGGAAATTACATTTGTATTTATTTTTTTTTATTGAAACATGCTTACGCTGTTAGAAATTATAAACTTGAGCCTTTAAATATTTTAGTTTTACAAAAATCTTATGTCAGTAACAAAATTATATTGATTAAACGAATTATTTTAGAATGCTTCAATCCACAACTATATACCCCCCAGATGGTATTCCATTAATAGGTGGTCATTATCGCAACTGCAGAATTCAAAGCAGAGTCAATAATTCCTCATTAATACTCATTATTCACAAACACTAATTTATTCCATGTGCCACATATATTGATTTTTTGCTAGTCTGTCTATTTGTGATTTTGCAATTTATTTTCGTAAATTCATATCTAAACTAAATAAATAACAGACTAATTAAAATTTGCCCTTATATATTTTGTAAACAACATTCAAAGATTAATGATAAAAGCTAAATAGCTTATTTGAAATTAATATAAATTTGTTTTTGTTATGATTTCTGTATTTATGGTGCGCGCTAGAAACAATATCTACACCGAACACAGACAAACACGCAATTAAATCATATTAATACAGAAATTGACAGTATCAATAACGTTTGATTAGGGGTAAAGAACATTCGTGATATGTTCTTCCTTTTGCTTCAATTTATCAAAATTAAAAGTTTGCTTTCTATATACTAGGTCCACCCCCGACCCACTCACAATAAAAAATTGACAAATATCTTACTTTTATTTTTCAACATAATCTCCATTAAGGTTAACACATTTCTTCCATCGATGTTCTAGCATATCTAATGCTTTTCGAAACCACTGATTTACCACATACACCAAATCATTATCTGACGGAAATTGTTTACCACGAAAGTGTTCTTTAAGTTTTGGAAACAATCGGTAGGGACCAAATCTGACGAATATAGCGGATGTTCAACTAATGCGAAACCTGCTTGAGCTATTGCAACTGTTGCAAAGGCGGACCTGTGACTGGTTGCGTTATCTTGATGCAAGAGAACCTTTACGCAACTTCCCCCGACGTTTTTCTTATATAAAGCCAACTAATTTGGGATTAAATTGACATAATAAGCACTTGTAATTTTGGCCCCCTTCCGTAGGAAATCTACTAAAATTATGCCTTCGGCATCCCAAAATATGGATAGCGGACGTACCTAAACTCGTCCCCAGAAATAAAATTAAGTAATCAGTTACAACTCGTACCTGAAAAAATATACATAAACTTGTCCCCGAGAAGAGTAGGTCCACAAAAATAGCTTCATGAATTCGTCCCAGACTTTATCGCAGTATGGAGCACCCATATACTTATTTAAAATCTATAGATAACATATTCATTTTTGGAAGAAATGAAAAACTCAGTAAGTGCCACAAAACATATTTTATTAATTAAGAATGGAATAGAAATGCTTGCTTGTGTATTATACAAGCACTAATAACAAGTGTTCATTTGAAAAGTCAATCTAGTAGCATGTGATTTACTGAGAACATTTTGAAGTATGTCGTAAATTAAAATTTACTACTTAACCTACGAAGTCGTATATTTTGACAGTTTCATACATACAAATAAATAACAAATAATAGGTATTTATTGAAAACTATAACAAATGTTGAAAATGTTGTCCTTCAAGATCAATGCACTTTAAAATCCTCCGTTCAAAATTTCTGATGATATTCTGCAAATTACTGGATTGTTATTAATTTCCATGCATTTCTGTTCGATTCTCTGTAGTATATCATTCAAATTCAATATAGGTGTTCGAAATATGTTATTTTTTAGATAAGGCCACAAAAAGAAGTCGCAAGGTGTTAAATCGCATGAACGTGCAGCCCAGGCAATTTCAGTATTTCGACAAATTACTTATACGCTCATCAAAAAATTCTCTTAAATAACAAAGATTCTGCAGTACAGTGACAAGGTGCTCCGTCTTGTTGGAAATATGCATTTTGAAGTTCATCATCATGCAACTGATTGACAAATGGTTGTAAAATTTCCGTACGGTACCTTTGAGCAGTTAACGTGCCCTGAAAAAATATTGGTCAATGATTCGCCTTTGGCTTATTGCTGCCCAAACACCAATTTTCTCTGGATGTAGGGATTCTTCATTAATTACATGTGGATTTTCACTACTTCAAATTCTTGTATTTTGTGAATTTAGGTATCCCGTTTTATAAAACCATGCTTCATCAGTAAAGATGACTCTTTGAGAAAGTTCTCCATTATTGTTCATATTTACAAACTAATTACAAAACTGTAGTCACGTGGGTAATCAATTTCTAACAATTCTTGTACTGCTATGACACGGTATGGATAACGTTGCATATCTTTTTTTAATAACTTGTGAGTTGTATCAAGAGAAAGGTTTATTTGTTGACTCAAATGTCGAACAGATGTTTGTGGTTCATTTTCCATTATTTCTTCAACACTATTGACAACTTGAGGGGTACGTTTCTTAACTGCTTCGCTGCCTGATTTTCTTAAGAGACTACCAGTTTCAGATAAAAGTTTTAAAGTTCTATCCAAAGTATTCTTAAATTGTATATAATCTATTACAAAATGTGGAAACTCAACTTGAAATTCTACCATGCAATCTTGAACTGAATAAACCCATAAACCATCCAATTTTATTACCACTTCGAAAATAAGCCTGGACTAAAAAAATTTTATGTTCTAAAGTGAAAGCCATTTTAAAACTGAGAAGCAATTTATTTAAACCAGAATCGACGCACGATTATTTTATGCACTAACTGATATTTGTGATTGACATTATCAAATGTCATTTGGATTTACGTTTACGGAACAACAAACACATACTAATATATTTGCGTCTTATTCCATCAAAATTTCAAAGTAACCTAGATTGACTTTTCAAATGAACACACGTTACATATTAACGTTTATAAAAATAAGCTATACATTTAACAAAATCAAATCTCGAAACAGATCCATTTTTATACTCATCGATTTTTCTAGTAACACACGACTGGATCTCGTATTCTTGCACATTCAGATAAACTTTAAATTTTTATATAAGTCTCTGTGTGAAACTGCTTCAAAATTTCAATAAAATGAAAAATTGACGGATGCGTAGAATAAAAACTGGCATTAAATTTAGCGTGGAAAGATTCGCAAGCATTTGTGCTTCTTTCTATGCTATCGCTGAGTTCTGTCCACAAACTAGGTGGAAAAACGGCTTCTTCTGAAATATATTTGTCAACCAAATAATCGGAAAAGCGTAATAAACGTTCATCTTGAGGTTGTATTTCCGAAAAATCAAAAGCATAACAATCGCCTACTTCCGATGGTTTTAAAAATGGTAAACCAAATAGATGCCGCAGCCACTTTCCAATTTCACCAGTTTCGTTCTTGTAATAAGGAACAAGGCCCAGATTTTGAATGCGGAACCATGATTGTGCTAAATGGAATCTGCAGCCTATAGCTTTGGAATCTGGAATCTGGAAACTCCGCTTTTATGGCATTGTGGATTGCAATTTCAAAATCCGCTACGACGACTTTTGGGTTCAGATTTAGACCCAAACTATGACACTTTTTTCGCAACAGGTTAAAAAGTATTTTGTAAGAATACTCCTTTTTATTCGGCAGTAAGCAAAATGCTAGTGGGATATAATAACCATTTACTAATATATGCAGTGTAAATAACTGCAGAAAATGATCGGGACAGTAACTGAATGTACCGTCGACATATACTTTTTCACTATTACATAAAACAGTCACATTTGTTAGGCACGTGAATACGACAATTTCTTCAACTTCGTCTATGATAAAGACAAAATTCTCTTTTTTCAGTATCACAATATTCAATGTTGTAACACATTTAATAACTTCTGCCCTATTTTTCGGTAAGGACGGTAGAGATTTTCTTCTGTTAATTATATAGATTGTTGCAGATGTAATGAACGGTGATTGTACTGAAATGACCAGTATTTTCTTTTAGAGCTGAATGTATTACTTTTGGAGGCTTCTCACAAATGTCATCGTTGCTTTACGTTTAACACTAGCACTTACTATCTGTCTATTTAGTTTCTTCAGATTCTTTTCATGATTGTTCTATTTCATTGCGCACAATAAATTTTCTGCACCTACAGTATAAAATTTTACCTTATAAGAGCGATTCGAACATCGCCAACATATTTCACCACTTTTTAAGGATTTGTGTTTGGTAAATTTTACAGAGTCTGCAATTAGCACTTGATTTCCATGTTCACTCAAACTGACAAAGCTTTCCATGCTTTTTCACAAATAAAAAGCACTTCTTAGCCAGAAATGTTATTTCAGACTGACGAATTATAAGTACAGTACAATCCCGATTATCCGAATCCGGTTTAACCGAAACAAACTATTTAAAAACAAAAATCCCGATTAACCGAAAAAATTCGCATTATACGAAACGCGTCTGGGATTCACTTATACTGCTAGGTGGTTCCCCTCGGGGTTTCACGGCAATACGACGGTCTAAAATGCGAATTGTTTTACATATGTATTAACGTCTCTTATTATCGCAAAAAGAGTAGTTTTATTATCAAATATTTTACAAAATGCAGTGTCAGAGCAATAAACGTAAACGCGTTGTTATCAGCTTGCAGGAAAAACTTAAAGCGGTTCGACGATTAGATAATGGTGAATTGCTTAAAAATATAGCAAAGGATTTAGGCGTAGGCGTAAGTACGGTTGCAGAATGGAGAAAAAAACGCGAAAAACTTGAAAAATGGTGTAGTGTTTTGTCATCGCCGACCCCGGCACGAAAAAGTATGAAAAGAGGTGAATACGAAAAAGTGGATGATTCATTATTTTTATGGTTTACACAGAATCGAGAACGTGGAATACCAATTTCGGGGACCATTTTAAAACAAAAAGCAGTGAGTTTAAGCGAAGAATTGCCGGTCATTGAAGCGCCTGAAAGTTTTTCTGCAAGTGATGGATGGCTAGACCGATGGAAAAAAGACATGGTGTACGTCAACTGAAAGTTTGTGGGGAAAAGTAGTCTGCCGATGTATCTGCCGCGAAAAAATTTGCAGAGAATTTTATGGAGCTTATGAAAGAAAATGATTTACAACCAGACCAGATCTACAATTGTGACGAAATCGGCTTGAATTACAAAATGTTGCCCTCAAGTACCTTAGCTTCAAAAACGGAAGCTGGAGCACCTGGTTATAAACGTAGCAAAGAACGTATCACTGTTCTTGCATGCGCTAATGCTTCTGGGAGACACAAACTTCCATTATTATGTATCGGTAAGTCAGCAAAACCACGAGCCTTCAAGAATATTCGTCCCAATGCTTTTCCTGTTTTCTATAAAAATAAAAAAAAAGGCTGGATGAATGCAAATCTATTCAAAAATTGGTTTTTTGAAGATTTCGTACCAAAAGTAGAGTCTTTTTTAAAAGAGCACGGATACCCCAGAAAATGTGTTTTGTTACGAGACAATGCTCCCACTCACCCAAGTGCGGAGCAACTTGAAAGTGGGGAAATAAAAGCAATGTTTTTGCCTCCTGCTGTAACTTCTCTCATTCAGCCCATGGATCAGGGTGTGCTGGAAAATTTAAAACGTAATTACAGGCGTTTGCTATTGGAGCATATTTTGGAAGAAGTAGATGAGGGTGCCAATCTCACTGAATGTCTAAAGAAGTTAAACTTGAAAAATGTTGTATATTGGATAGCTTCAGCTTGGAATCAAGTAAAAGGTAGAACCCTGGAAAAATCTTGGTCAAAATTGATTCAACACGAGGAGGGACGTATCACAGAAGCAGAGTCCGACCATGAAGAAAGTTTACAGCAAATTTTCACGAAAATACCAGGATGTGAAAATGTTACGGAAACAGAAGTTAATGAATGGTTAAACAGTGATAATGTAGAAGATGAAATGACTGACCAAGAATTAATTGAAAGTGTTTGCAAAAATGCTAATGAAATAAGCAGTGATGACGATGACGAAGTAGAATGCACTGACAATATTCCAGTAAAAATGTCACATTCAGAAGGACTAGAAGGCTTGGAGAGTTAACTTATGTAGAACAACAAGAAAATGCAACTGCCGCGGATGTTCTTTTTATAAAACGTTGGACGGCCAAAAACAGAAGTAGTGCTAAACGAGTGCAGTTAAAAATTACCTCATTTTTAAACAGTAAAGTGTAGAATGGGATATATATCTTATATTTTACGTTGCATTTAACATGTCTTTTATGAATGTACATATGTATGTACATACATATTTAGGCATTTATGTACATACTATGTTAAAAAAAATTAAGTAATAAAAATTAAACAAATTATTTGTTGATGTTTATTTTTAAATTAATATATAAATTCAAGTAAAATATTTCATAAATGTTTTTAAGTCGATCTAATGATATACGCATCCTAAACTCCTATTTTCCAAAAAAAAATTCGGATTAACCGAAATTTTGATTATCTGAAATCACTTTGGTCCACATTATTTCGGATAATCGAGACTGTACTGAATATAGTTTATATGGTAGATTTGGGTAAATTTTAAATTTAGAGAAATTTGAATTTAATTTGTATTTAATAGCCAGGACAACGTTGTATATTTCCAAGAAAGTATAAATTAATCTTAATCTCTTGTCCGGGGACAAATTAAAGTAAGGGATTAAAACACTGTAATTAGCATGGGCGCGAATTAATGTAGCAGACATTACAAAGTACCTTCTCGGGGCAGAGTTTAGGGCCGCCCACGGATAGCATGATCTTCCCTGCTGAAGGTTGTATCTTGAATTTTTTCGGCGGTGGTGAACGTCGATGTATCCACACTCCACTCCTTACTCTGTATTTCGGTCTCTACATCATAATGATGAATTCGGGAATCATCGATTGTCACTAATCTTGCAAGAAAATTTTCGAGTTTGCTTGTGTGTATCTGTTAACATTCGTGGTATCCATCTTGCAGACAAGTTTTTCATGTTCAATTCGGCTGTAATTAGATTATATACCTCATGATATGAGAGACGAGTATCTTCAACTATTTATCTAATAGTTCACACGTTGATCTTGCAGCACGAGATCATGGATCTTTTTAACAGTTTCTTGGGTAGTGACGGTTCTGGGTGTGGCCACCTGCATGTTCAACTGTACACGACTGTCTACCACATTTAAACTCACAACACCACCTTTTAACTATGTCATATAATACTGCAAATAATGTACCCACCAAATCTTGATAAATTTGAGTTGGGGGTCATCTCTTTTAAACGCAAGTATTTAGTCACCGCTGATTGCTCGACACGATCCATTTTGATACTGATATGTAACTCTCTCGACCTCGCGCGCCTATTGAAGCCACGCTTTAACAGGTTCAGACTTTGTAAGTTTCTAGCGTTAGTCTATACATAGCAGGTTACAATGCGACGTGAAAATAAGTAACTGCTTTGGTTCACAAATGGGTCACAGGCGGAGCAAAGGGATCAACCCTCGTAGTTGCTGTTGCACAAGCATTAGTTTGCCACATACACATTACTTTAATAAAAATGATTTATGCAATGATTTTATACTTTGTAATTACCTGGTTCCATTGGTATATAAATACAACGAAATCCTACAGCGGCACTTTGTGCATCGAAACGTTTAGGTAAGCAAACACCAATAACAATGTCTATTCAATTCAATGTTCAAAACGAAGAAGTAGTTGTGCCGCGATAGTTGAACAAATTCAAAATTCGACAACAGAAATTTTTCACTTAGATCCTAGTTTTTACGATTATTGCGATGGCTTCTGTAAATTAAACGAGAGTTCTTTTGATAACATTAATTTTGTATATTTGCAATGATGGGTCGCTGTTGAACAAGAATTGTATTTATGTTTGCCACAAATTAATTTATAATTCCTTGGCCCAAATCATTTTATATTTTTACGTAACTATTCGTAGTTAATCATAAAAAAGGTGTAAAACCACGTATGATATTCTGTTTTCATATCCTATATGCGTATTTCGACAACTAAGTTATTATCTCCAGTATACACACGTCCATCTATACGTGGTGGTCTAATAAAGCGTTTCGCGATCTTTGTGTTAAATTTACTGCTTATATGTTCAACACTGCTATTTCTTCCTATTGAAGATTACAACTTAGTTGTCGAAATACGTATACCGCCTAATTCTGAGCAAACGCAACGATGCGAATGTATGAATATTTCTCCCGCTTCGAATACAAATCCCCTGAACGCGTTTAGCCAATCACAAAACAGTCTGTCGCGCAACGATTTGACAATTAATATCACAAATTAGTGTCACCACTGTCACCCTATACGGAGTCTCTTAAGCGTTTGAATAGTGATAATGCCGCGTTATACACTAGAAGAGAAAGCCGAAATGATGAAATGGTATCACGCTGATAATTCTTATGAAAGATTATGTGACCTATTTGCCGGAAGGTATGCCGACAGGCCCATCCCGAACAAAGCTACAATTTGTAGTCTTAAAAAGAAAATAGACATTACTGGTTCTGTACAAAATTTAAAACCATTATTCCCAAATCGCAGAGTTCCAAATGATACGTCCATTTAAGTATGCGCTGCAATAGAACTGAATTGAAATTTGACACTTAGCGATATTTCCAATGATTTAGGCATATGCTGCTCTTCCGTTAACCGCATAATTTTAAATGTAGCCAAACATTCTCCTGGTATTTGGATGCGAGCTTGCATTTGATCAGCACTAAGCAAACGCGGCACCCATCTTACGGATAGCTTTTTAATATTTAAATGTTCATGCAAAATATTGCGTACCCATTCGGTTGAAATGTTTATGTACTTCATTAGCTATCTCACGTATTTTCAATCGACGATCGCTACTTAGAAAAGCATGGACGTTATTAACCATTTTTGGAGAAGTTGCAGGTAAATGTCGGTCCTGGACGTTCTGCATCATCCGAACTCATATGGCCACTTTTAAAAGTAGCAAACCACTTACAAATCCTTCCATTAGAAGCAGCACATTCACATATTTACGTAAAAACGAAAACAGTTTTCTTTAAATGTGTATAAAACAACCTGTCTGTCAGATTTGTTTGAAATTTTGACAGTAGGCATCAGAAATATGGCGGAAGTCAACAATATAATCACCGTAGCGAAAGTGTTGCCAACGTATAAGCATGCTGGATATAGTACCATACGATCATTTAAATTCTAAATTATAGCAGGAGGGGTTTTTTTTATTAGGTTGTCCAGAATGTCAATTATTGATTAATTGTAATTTGCGGTTATGTTATACTTTGTGACATTTGTCAATCTTATGTGTAATCGATATAATTTTAATGGAAATGAAAGCATTACAAGATAAATTAGTTTTATTGTGAATTACAAAAGGTGTTCAAAGTGTTCTCCCCCTGTTGCAATGCAACTGTTAATCCTCCGTTTCATATTTTCAAAAGCATTTTCCAACATCTGAACGGTTATAGCGTTGCATGCATTATAAATTGCCTCTTGTAGTTCTTCAAGATTATGTGGGTTATTTTTGAAAACTGTGTTTTTCAGATACGGATAAATGAAATAATCAAGAATCGTTAGGTCCGGACTGCGAGGCGGGAATTCAATGACTCGATTATCATAAAACTCGCGAATTCGAGCCACACTTTCCCTTGTTTTGTGAGCTGTTACATTGTCCTGTTGGAAATACCCATGTAAAAGTACGTCATCATGAAGATTTTGGAAAAACGGTTCAAGTAAATTATTTCGATATCTCTCAGCATTTATCGTTCCTTCAAAAAACACAGGTCCATATATACGCCTTCGAGAAACCGCTAGCCAAACACCAATTTTCTGCGGATGGAGAGGCGATTGAATAAACTCATGAGGATTCTCCGAAGACCAAATACGCATATTTTGTTTGTTTATACCGCCTAATTCTGAGCAAACGCAACGATGCGAATGTATGAATATTTCTCCCGCTTCGAATACAAATCCCCTGAACGCGTTTAGCCAATCACAAAACAGTCTGTCGCGCAACGATTTGACAATTAATGTCACAAATTAGTGTCGCCACTGTCACCCTATACGGAGTCTCTTAAGCGTTTGAATAGTGATAATGCCGCGTTATACACTAGAAGAGAAAGCCGAAATGATGAAATGGTACCACGCTGATAATTCTTATCAAAGAATATGTGACTTATTTGCCGGAGTTCCTAATGATACGTTCATTTTAGTATGCGCTGCAATAGAACTAAATTCAAATTTGACACATAGCGATATTTCCAACGATTTAGGCATATGCTGCTCTTCCGTTAACCGCATACTAAAATTAAATGGTTTTCGTAATTATAAATATTCCAAACATCATCAATTATTTTACGGTGATGAGTTAAAACGGATGAATTTCCGTTATTATATAATTAATTTCTCATTATGAACAATTTATTTTATTATCTGTATGAGTAAATTTTTCTTTACATTACTAGAATTTAATTTAGTTTTTATTTATTTCTGAAGTTTATTTAGTTTACTATGAATAGTTTTTGTTACCTTTATTATTAAAATTTAATTTATTTAATCTCTTGATGCCTTATTTGCAATTTTCTTAACCGCTTATTAATAATTTTATTACGCTTTGTGTGACCATCGTCAGTATAACGTATTGCAATTTATTTATTATAAAATCATTACAATAACACAGGACTAAACAATTTATAGTCCTTTAATAGTAATTTGGTAATCAGATAATTTTTCTTACGCGGCTCCATAATATGTAAGTATGTAAGACATATGACATCGATGTTGACACGCCTACAGCATTCAGGGGAATTCTATTTGGAGCGGGAGAAATATTCATACATTCGCATCGTTGCGTTTGCTCAGAATTAGGCGGTATAGGATACAAATATTAATGTGGTGGTTTTACACTTTTTTTTTAAGTTTTTACTTAGCCACAGTCTTCAATGAAAGACCTATTCGTAGTTAAATTAATAATAAATAATTTGTAGACTGAAAATTTTAGTAATATTCATGTAAGGGACCGCACTCACTATTCAATACAAGTTGGTTAATGACAAATACAATCGAGAATCGAAGTATTCCTGAAGTGGAATTTTGTTAAATGTATGATGGCCAAGGACAAAATCTTTTCTTTATAATAAATAATACTTTATAGCAGTTTATTACAATCGTGTTTCAAATGCATAATAAGCAAATTTAGTTTAATCTAATTTACAAACAAAACTTAAAACTATTATTGGGATAAAATAAAACTAATTTTAATGAATTTCACTACTTTTTACTTCACAAAGTAACGATCGTTTCACTCACACAGGCCTTCGTCAGTTAGTTATATGTACTAACTTATGAACATAATATTTTTTTACATAAATATACCGTAACAAGCACATGTTTTGGATGTGACTTTGTCATACACAAACTGGACGGTTAATTGAAAAAATGAAACAGTCTGATATCCATTATGCTTAGTTTTAAAGCCTGCTTTACACTTACGAGTAAATCGTATACGAACGTCAGAAATCGTAAATGTAAACGTGAAATCGTAACTCGTATACGGTTGTCAAATTGAATAGAGCGTAATCCGATTAGACATACGAGCAGTGTTGTTCCGTCTACCGATTTTTCTGTAGATCTACCGATTTTTCTACACTTCTACCGATCTACCGATGAAGCCATCATATCTACCGATTTTTAAACGAATGAGAAAAAAAAACAAAATTGTGTTAAAACTGTTTATATTCATGTAAATAATACGTGTTAATGTAAATATTTATAGGGGTATTTTTTTTTAATGTATAATAAAGAATAAAAATACAATACATATAATAAATTACTACTATAATGAAAATTAAAACAGGCAAGCAATTTTATGAGTAGGGACAGTAATAAAAGCTACTATGGATTGTAGTCGATATAATGCTTGAATTCAAAGGCAACAATTATGTATGTCGGTATTCATTTGCACGCTTCTCAAGCGCTCTTTATTCTAAATAAAGGGACTATTCTGGTTAAAAATTATCTCAAAGAAACATTGTTCTTCAAATAAATACTTATTCCCCCGAAAATAATTATTTCAAAATACTACAACAACGAAATAATCCTTTTCATTCGAACAAATGAATGAATGAAATAAATACAACATATCATTCAATAATGAATAAAAGCGATATCTATTTGGTTATTTGCTTATTTCTATGAGTTTAAAACAGTGGGGCATCTTGAGTGAAGGGTTTTTCTGTTTTTGCATTTAAAATTTGAAATCAGCATCCTATATCGGTTCTAGAAGAACACATACATAGGTGTCACTTGATTTTTTTTTAAATTAATATACCTAGTGTTAAAATATGGGTAGTGACAGTGACTGTGAACAACCTGGCCCAAGTAATATAGCAAAACAAATAAAATATTCCCAAAATTATAAGGAAGATTGGGAAAAGCTGGAAGACTTTGAGAGATGGCTTTCTAGAAGTAAAAAGGGAAAAAATTTTGCAAGATGTAAGATCTGCAGTAAAGACATTAATATTTCTAGCGGAAAAGATTTTCTTATGAAACACAGTCTTTCGATAATTCATAAACATACAGCAAGCATGATACGCAAACAGCCGCGTTTAACCGAGTTTTCAGCAGGTATGGCAGAATCGGCGCAAATAAAGAATAATATTGCCGAAGGTATGATTATTTAATTTTAATTATCTTGGTTTTAGCCGATATCCGCTTGTCTGCATTTATTGCAGAACATAATTTACCATTTTTGGTAATGGATCATTTGCCAAAATTAATAGCTAACATTTGTCCCGATTCAAAGATTGCTCAAGGCATATCGTGCGCCAGAAAGAAAACCACAGCTATTGTTCGAAATGTCATAGGTGCTGAATGTTTCGAAAATATATGTGAGGATATTAAATATAATAAATTTTCCCTTATTATAGACGAGTCTACAGATCGCTCAACGATAAAACATCCTTGTCTCGTCGTCAGGTATGCAAAAGACAATTTAATCAGAGACTGTTTTTTTGCTCTTGTGAAATTAAATAGTGCGAATGCGGAAACTTTATATAATCATGTTATAAATACATTTGTCTCAAATTCTGTTCCTTATAAAGATAATATGATTGGCTTTGCTTCTGATGGAGCAAATGTAATGATGGGAAGACATCATTCCGTTACAACATTACTAAAAAAAGATATACCGAATTTATTTGTCATGAAGTGCATCTGCCACTCATTTCACTTAGTTGCTTCATACGCACGCGAAAAATTGCCAAATTTCCTTGAAAACTTAACAAGAAATATTTTTAATTACTTCAACTCTAGTCCAAAAAGAATCAGCGAATTCCAAGAGTATCAATTATTTTGCAATGTTAAAATCCACAAAATTTTACACCCGTCCCAAACCAGATGGTTATCGGTTGATTCAGCTATTAAACGAATTCTAGAACAATACAATCCGCTCAGATTATATTTTACAACTGCTGTTGCAGATGGCGATGTCTCAACAGCTGAAAACATACTCGATCATTTAAATAATCCGCTAACCAAAGTCTTTCTATTATTTCTAGATTATGTTTTGCCACTCTTTAATAGTCTAAATCGTGAAATGCAATCAGAATCGCCAAAACTTTACACTTTATATAATAGTGTATCAAATATTTTTCGAACAATTTGTGACTGTTTCCTAAAACGTAACTATTTATTATCTACAGCATTAGAAAACATTGAATTTAAAAATCCACATAATTATCAAGCATTAGAAGATCAGTATTTAGGAGCAAATGTTAGAATTTATCTAGAAGGTAAATTGAATTCAGAACAAATAAAATATTTGCGACTACGTTGTTTGGATTTTTACGTTGAAAGTTGTTCACAAATCACGACTAGATTTCCACTAAAAAATAACCCCCTCAAAAAATTTAATTTCATTGACCCCGAGATAGTAAAAAGCGGAACTATAAGTTCAATAGCAGATATAGCTGTACTTTTTCCGAATTTAATACCACAAAACGAACTTGAAAATTTAGATAGCGAATGGAGGCAATTACGAAATTACACAGAACGCCAAAATTTCAGCACAGATATGTTAGAATTCTGGGCTAGTGTCAGGGCAATAAAACGTGGTGATGAATCGAATGTCTTTCCATTATTATGTAATTTTATTCAAAATTTGTCGTGTTTACCACATTCTTCCGCAAATGTGGAACGAATTTTTTCCTCCATCAATTTAATGAAAACTAAACAACGTACTAAATTAAGCACGGAAACAGTCACAGGACTTCTTCATAGTAAGACATATATAAATAAAAATAGCTGTTTCGATTTTAAAATAGACAAAAATTTGATATTGAAAATAAATGAAGAAACATTAAAAAATATACCTGATGACGAGCAGAGTTTATTAACTATTATTATTATTAACGTCATTAGTTTTATAAAACATCATGTATATAATAATATAAGTTATTGTTAGTGCGCTTCATATATATTTACATTTTTATTATATTTACTAGTTATATGATACTATTAATAACATAACTATTATTATATGTATTTTAGAAATTAAAATTGTTTTCATATAATTGTTTGATTTTAAACTAAGGATAAAAAAATCTACCGAATTTTCACGAACCATTCTACCGATTATCTCAACAGGTCACGGAACAACACTGCATACGAGTTTAGTAAATTAAAAATGGCGGAAAGTAAATTTTCAGCGACGGAGACGGAGGAATTTATTAACCTTTATGAATCTTTGGAGTGTTTATGGAATATAAAAATCAAGAAGTACCGTGACATTAATGCCCGCAATAAAAGTTACGAATTAATTGCCGATATAATGAATATTTCAGTAGATACGGTAAAGAAGAAGGTAAATAATTTACGATCTACGTATAGGTAATCAGGAGAAAAAAAATAACTATGTCAAAATTATTTTATTTTTTATTTTATTGCCCAATAAACTTTATTTGTGTGTGTTTACCATATTATGCAATGTACAGTTGTGGCCGCTACAAACTCAGACACTGGCTTTTCACACATTCTGTCAAATTAAAAAAATTCATGGTTTGTAAATTTGACTTTTATCCGGTATGGTTATGTTAGTGTCAGTTTATTGTAAGTCCGAAGCGTACACAATTTTTAAAATGCCTCAATTAAACGAACTGCAAAAGTCGATAATTAGAATTAGGCTAGAGGACGGCATGAGCATTAGGCACATTGCAAATTAAATAAATGTTGATAAAAACTCGATAAAAGTCAATGATATATTGCCCATGCCAATACTTTTTAAATAATTAATACCTTTTGCCACCTTCTGCAAATTATGAAGAACTCTTCGAAGATGCAGGTTCGGTAGAGTGAACTTCTCGCAGAATGAACCAAACGGTTTTGATTTAAATGGCAACATTCTTTCACGTTTCATTAACCTACGAAACACCAGCCAGGGAACATGCCAGACGCATATAACGCACCAACTACTGTAACGTAGCAACGCATGTCGGGGTTCTTGCTAGTATCCTATAAAACAGTTTAGGTGTTTGATTAATACACTACTATATCAGCCGACCGATAAATAAATAAAGGAATGAAAAATTTAAATGCTCGCTAGAAAGAATGAGAGGCTAGTACAGGTCGGCCCAAAATGACCGAAGGAGTTTTAATTCCTTATAACTATTTTATTATAATTTTTTTTTGTTTTCAGTATTTTGTAAAGAAGACTTGGGGAATTTAAAATGGAACAGTACACAATTGAACAACGTGCCAAAATCGTTGAACTTTATTTCTCAAATCAACGATCCATTGTTTTGACTCAGCGTGCATATCGTCGTTATTTTAATGTGCGGGTTGGACCCTCAGAGTCAACAATAAACCGTCTGGTTGCAAATTTTCGAGAACAAGGGGCAGTAAGGAACCTTCCTGGTGCCGGCAGACGACGAACGGTGCACACGGATGACAATATCGAACGGGTACAGGAGAGTATTCGGGAAGATGGAGAAACATCAACCAGGAGACGTTCGACACAACTTGGCCTCTCAAGAGGGTCGCTGCAGAGAATTTTGCATACAATAAGAATGTTTCCATACAAAATTCAGCTTCTCCAACAATTGAAACCGACAGATTACCAGCAACGACTTGATTATGCAATTTATTTTCGTCAAAAGCAGAAGAAAATAATGATTTTATTCATAATTTAATTATGAGCGACGAAGCCCATTTCCAATTAAATGGGTTCGTTAATAGGCAAAACTGCATGATATGGGCTACGGAAAATCCAAGAGTAGTTCAACAGCGAGAATTACACCCACTTAAGTGTACCGTTTGGTGCGGTGTTTCGTCGGAAAGGATAATTGGCCCATATTTTTTTGAAAATGAACACGGTGTCGCCGTTTCCATCACTGGTGTTAGATATCGGACAATGTTGGAAAATTTGTTAAGGCCAGCCGTGGAAAACCATCCGCAAGTATGGTTTCAACAGGGTGGAGCCACAGCGCACACTGCGAAGGACACAATGGCTCTTTTACGCGACATCTTTGGTGAACGAATTATTTCCCGTACAAGCGATTTTAATTGGTCTCCGCGTTCACCGGATTTAACCGCTTCAGACTGTTTCCTTTGGGGTTATTTGAAAGGAAAAGTCTATATTAATAAGCCTCGAACCATACAGCAATTAAAAAATAATATACGCGACGAAATCAACAACATAACACCTGAAGTTTTGCGAAAGGTTATGGAAAATGTTTTGGAAAGAGCACGAATATGCGAAGCAGAAAATGGCCACCACTTGCGAGATATAATTTTTCATAATTAAATTAAAAATATTCTCCATTAATATACTGTATTTAAAATCAAAAAAAATTAATAATTATGTCTTAAATAAGAAGTTATAATGAACTCAAACCCCTTCGGTCATTTTGGGCCACCCTGTACAAAGGACAAAAGCACATCCATCCGTAAAAAGCTCACCGATAGAATTCAAATTAGAGTGGGTGCAATTTTAACGTGATATATACAATCTTGTATATAAATAACAAATTAATTTGAATTAAACATGGTAAATCGTAATACCGTAAAATTTCTACTAATAATACAATCTTACTTATTGTACGATCGTTGCAATAAAAGACATTTGCCAGGCGATAGTACAGTGGTTCCGTACTGGATTATCGTGTCGGGGGCAACGGAATCGCAGTTTTCCTTCTCGGTCAGAGTGAATGCCGACCGTCAATTATTTTAAGTCTCTCCGTAGACACAGGCGTGATAATAACTCATGATCTGCCAATGCTTGCTGTAATTAACATTAAGCGGGGGGGAAGCTAACGCATGAATAATAATATTATATAAACATTCGTTTCGAATTCATATCGTATATTTTAATTTAGTTATTAAGTACATTTCTATTCTAATCATATATAAGTAATTTTACTTATTAAATTAGATTTTCTACATGTCAAAATTCTACTGGTCGTGTATCAATTGACATAATTTTATAACGGCGTTTAATTTCCTATTGTAAGGGTTATTATCGTGTGACGATATCATTTTAAAGGATTTTGTGCAAGGAATTGTTTAATGACATTGATTTTATTATCGTAATAACCTTTTACCTCGCTCATTTAATGGAGTAGCGTCACTTATTTGCAATATAATTGGTTATCCCTAACTCGGTGAGGTACAATGTAGACTGCCTCTTCGTGGTGTACCCTATAAACGTGACGTCACAACTAAATAGTCTACACTATTAGACTGCTAGACTTAGCAAGCATTTCCTAGCAAAGAATCAGCATAAACAGTGAAATTCCAGCAAATGATGCTCTTCAGAACCCATCGATGAGGGACATAGGAAACGCCCTGAAGATCTTACAACTGAACCTTGGAGGCATGAGCAGATCTAAATTTGAATATTTACTGAGGCTCTTGAAACGGACGTAGGAAATCCCTTCAGGTCTTACAACTGAACATTGAAAGCACTAGCAGATCTAAATCTTAATATTTACTGAGGCGCTTGAAAGATCATTCGGTGGACGTCGCCCTAGTACAAGAACAGCCACCTATGTACACACATGTAATTAAATGCTGTATTCGGTGTGCCATACGAAATAAATAAATCCCTAACTCAGTCAAGAAACTATTCCATATTCTACCGGTCTCTTTGAGAGGAAGGCATCCTTGTTACCTATACATACATATTTGATTTAGATTTAAATAATTTTCATATTGTTATGACACTATACCTAGCCTGGAACAAAGGCAGCACATTCTACCAGCGTCTACGTAACAATTTGGCGCTCCCACGTGGCGAAAAATACAAATCAACTAGCGTCTTTTTAACACTTCATTCTAACTATAGGTTTTATTTGTGAAGTAAAAAAGAAACAACTATTATGTATACTTATATATCTAATTTATTTATATACAAATATATAAATTAATTTGCGAGATCTATAGTCTACTCCAGTCATCAACGATTAATTCTAAAACAATTTGTACACCAATGGTTGTGGTATGCTAATGGTTGTAGAGTTATTCGAAATTGATAGGTATAAAAGACCACTAGATATTTAACCTGAAATTTATTCACATCTGTTTTTACTCAGTGTGCTGTCTCAGTGGGAGGCACCATACAATTTCCATCTGGATATCTTTTCCTAAAACTTTCAATCAACACTTCATCAACTAACTTAATACCTTCTACTTGATTTCCAAGCGTTATCCAGTTCGGTTGTATATTGTGAGGTCTCCCGAAAAGTTCTATTTTCCGCGTACCCGGTGACAATCTCTCGATCATACCGTATATTTCGTCCGGTTTATGACTGGTCGCGCGCACTTCCGCCACTATAACGTCAGAGTCTAAACCTCTGTTTAAATTTTTCGGATTTCCCTTCATACCCACTAAACAATGTTCTTTACCGTGATTTAACCAATGACCCGTCCGACCAGTTCTAATTATTCGTTGCAATTGGTTCGTTTTGACCCATATAATCTCGTCCACGCGTTCGTAACCCCATAACTTTAAACATTCACGACCTAACTCCATAGCACGACCGGTAACCCAGAGAAAAATAAGTCCTTCATCTTGCAGTTGCGGTATTCCAAGTTGTCTCATTTCGTCGTCTGACATTGTTCCATATGGGAGTTCCATGTGTATGTCCCAGGGTGGATCTGCCATTATGACGGCGAATTTTCCTGAAATATAAAATTCGAATCAATACACCATTCAATGAATTAATTTATCACTTAAACAATTCAACTCCCAGAACATAAAGGAGAATTTGACGGTACTCATTTCTAGAGTCGCGTGTATTTGTGCATATTATTTGCATTATACACAGTATTATATTAGGTCCATCTTTAAAGGCAACACAAATAGCAGATAACGAAACAGAATATAAAGCAAACGAAACTGTGAGGAGAAATTTTGTTTTACCATTCTTGTTTTGTAGAAAAGAATGACAAGATATTTTCCATTGTTTACTGTACTATCCAACGTCAGTACTCTGATAATAACGTGCTATGAAGTTGCTAAAAGTAATCACGCAATTGCCTAGCAAGTTCCAAAAATTCGTTAAAGTAGCACATTCGGTAATAAAGAATGTCTGTTTGGCTCATTCCTTTCTCTACATTTTTTCTTGTTTATTAAATTTTTTAGAATTTTTTCTTTTTGCTTCTTTTGTTAGTGCCTACGTTGATCAAATATTATCATTATCAAATTTTCCAAATTGTCCAATACTTTTGATGTTGAGTGTAGTTATTAAGTAACGTGCCTTCAGAAACTTTTCTCATTAGAGACGGCCATGCCTTTTGATAATGGTTGGTGACAGTCCACGTAATCTGTTACAAATTTATAATTTTGAATGAGCATGGCCGTCTCTAATGAGGAAAGTTTTTGAAGGCACGTCACATTTCTATTATAATCATATATTAGTAATTTTACTTATTATTAATTAGATTCAGTCAAAATTATACCGGCCGTGTATCAATTCACATAATTTTAAGGGTTATTAAAACCATATCTTATGACATATCATTTTAAAGGATTTTTTACAAAGAATTGTTTAATGACATTAATTTCATTGTCGTAACGCAATGGGAGATCTAGAGCGACAACATCTGCAGACGATATGACAGTAGTAGTCACTAGTAAGAGAAATAGACGAAAAACAACTGCAAAAATAAATATCAATTAAAAGTTGATAAGCGTCGGCTACAGAAAGCTGGTCTTCGTATGCGAATTGCAACTAAGAAACCTCTACAACGTACACAAACTAAAAGGAAACGATTGAAATGGGTCCATAAACATCGCCAATGAACAATATAAAATAGGACCAAAGTATTGTAGAACAATAAATAAAAATTTCGAGGATTTTGGTTCTCGAAAACGTGTGATTTGTGGGTTAGAGCGCAAGGGATGAATGTATCGCCTATACTGTTAAACTCAGCGGCGATTCGATAATGATCATAGACACAATCATAGGTAATCTGGAGAAACTCGTGGAACTGAATAGACACATCATGAGAATCACGGATTTTGGATTAGAAAGACTATATTTGAAACAATTATAAGACGAAGGACTTATATAACTTGTCGAACCAGTAACATCTGCTGCTGATATGTGAACTAATTTGCACTAATGAACACCGAAAACTATCGCAAAACCAATCGATGAAACAAAGATTTAGACATAGCAAGCAATTGTGCATATAATCAATGTAAATCTGTATGTGAAGGTGATTTGTCGGAAGACTTTTTAAAAGTTGGTTACACTTTCACCATGATTAGTATATTGCTATCTCCAACTATGTTTTAGATGGAGAAAAAAGAATTTGTTGTGTTAATTAAACATTATTTTTTACGTGCAAAGCAATTAGAGAAACTTAAGAAAAATTACATAAATTTTTCATTGCTTTCAAAAGTGGTCACAGGTACACAGAAAATACTCAACGTCCAGGCGTTTATTTACAGGAACTTCTCCAGAAGTTATTAATGAAGTCCATACAATTGCAAAGACCTACCGTCGAATAAAAGCGTGAGATAGTTAATACGCAAACATCTCAACAGAACGGGTACACGATACTTTGATCAACATTTAAATATGGCCAAGCTAACCGCCAAATGGCCGTCGCCCAAACGAAGTCCAAGAAAACTTCTTCGTCAATATGTCTTGGTTACATCACTATACTTCAGAGATAAAAACACAGCCAAACAATGGACTTATTCTGATGAACGTGCTCCAAGTGCCACCACTTTTTTCTGAATTTTAAAGGAGTAATCTTTATTGGCTATTTACAGAATAAAATAATGTATAATAATAATTGGTGATTATGTTAATGAACTAACACGTTTCGATGCTGAACTGCAGAAAAAGCGACTGCGCTTATTCAGAAAACTTTTGTTTTATTAGGATAACGCGCCCATTAATCTGCTAAATTTGTCGAATTAAGATACAAATTTCTGCCTCAACCACAATATTTTCCAGATCTTTCACCAAGTGACTTTTTCTTCTTTCCAAACTTGCAAAAATGGCGTGGTAGAAAGAGATTTGCGAAAAATGAGGGCGTGATAGCAGCAACGAATGCTTTCGAAACATTAATTTTTCGACAGCTTAAAAAATTTGAAAAGTCGCAGGGCTAAAGGCTGTAATACAGCATCATAGAAATACATCTAAAAATGCATGTAAAAATTGAAGCGCTTGACACAATACACCATAATATTTAGAATCAAGGATGACAAAGGGGAATGACATTTTGTTGTAGTAAAAAATATTGGTAGTACATACCTGGAGTAACTTGAAATAACTTCTCTTGTGTTGTGCTTTTTAATTTTGAGTTTCTAAAAGACTTGTATTTATAAAAAAGTTAATTAATCTGATTCAGTAGATAATAAATAAAACTAGAAACCAAAACCATGTCAACCATAGGATATATGCAAATGCCATAATGCCAACATCCACGTCTTCAACCAAAAAACTATAATCCCTAGAATTCATGTGAATGACTTTAAAAAATAGGACAGGATTTATTTCGTCAAATTTGTTACACGTTCAAAGGACATTGTTCCATAAATACATGTAATTTATGATGGTGTATTATTAGCTTAAGCGTATAAAATTGGATGGAAATTATGTTAAAAATAAATGAGATTATTTGCCATAAAATAAGTATTTTATTGAAGTCACTCTCTCGTCAAATTACCCTCGTAGCGTGAAATATATATTTTCTCCCGATCGAGAATAAACCGTCTGACAGTTGGCACATATTAGACTATATTATTCCCTAGTGAATCAAATATTCACTTTATTCCCTAGGAAATAAAGTGAATATTCAAATGAATGACTTTTAGTTTATTTATTTTGTAATCGTAATATTAACATTAGATGAGTTTACAATATTTATATATAGACAATCATCTGATATCTTCACTTGCCGGTTCCTTACAGTAGTACTTGTGCAAGGTTGGATTTTCTTGTAAAACTTTTCTTGCGATTTTAAGTTTATGACACAATCAAACTCATTTTTCCTTAACAACCAGAAACTATGCACATTTTCATAACAAAACAACTTGATTCACTGAGACCACATCAATCAATCAACTATCAAACTAAAAATGAAATAAATAATTACATTTAAGGTCGGGAGAAAAGTTTTGTATGCAATTCGAGAATAAACTTGAATAATTCCTCAACACGAAATGTCCTCGCTCTCTACGGTCGCTCATTACTAGAGACCGGACACATTGGGCTGAAATGACGTCATTACGACGGACGATATAAATAGTCTACAACATCTGTAAGTACATCACGCAGTTATTGAATAGCACTATTCATTCGGTTAACCGCACACAAAAAATAGATGTGTAGTTAACCAAATGAATAGTCCTATTGAACAATTGCGTGAGTACTTACAGATGTTGTAGACTATTTACATCGGCCGTCGTAATGACGTCCATTTCAGCCCGATGTGTTCGGTCTCTGCTCATTACTTACTGTCGCGGGAATATAACTATCGTTTATTCCCTTAATACATAAATAACTATCTCAGTTTCATATGTATTTTTAGTAATTTATACTGGAATTTAGTATCCGAATTCTTACGAACGGTAGTGTATCAATCGATCTTTCTGTATATTTATGTATATGAAACAAAATTGATTGATTACAGTAACGCACTTGATAAGTAATATTCATTAATTTTTATTAAAATTAGTAACTAGATCTAGATTACATCATTTGAATTGTTAATTTGAAAGGTATCATTTCAAATTTGCCAAATTTATTAAATGGAAAACGTCCTCCGATTAATAAAGTTAAAAAAATTAATAAATTTACGCGGAATATTTATTGTAATTAAGCAAATTACAAAGAGCTACCTGTCAATTGAAATATTTCGTAAACATAGTTAATTAGAAAGAACAAGTTGTAGTGATTGCTTTAGTTTAATGGTTTCCACGCGTGTATAAATGCAGAAATATCTAAAATTATATTATCGGAGTTGGTCTATAATTATATTAAATATTGCGTATTTGGCAGTTATTACTTTTGTCAAATTAAAAAAAGATGCAATCAATCGATATTTTACATTTATTAAAGAGTTTTTACGAAAAATATTAAGGTAGTTTCAGATTGCGTTGGCAGAATTTAAACCTTTGGAAACACTTCCCTTCAAGAGATTTGTGCGCTATATTTCTATACGAATATAAATTGCAATATAAGGTATTGTAAACTTCATGCTATATTAATTCTGTATTAGGAGAAAGACCTGTTAATAATCGGACCATTCAAAAGTGCTTTGCAAAATCTTGATTAGGAGATGATAATCTTGAAAATGAGCTCTGTGGGAGGGAATGAGGACTAGAGACTATTCTTGATAATTACGTCTTAAGAACTACAGCAGAAGCTTATTCAACAGTACGGTGCATTGTGAAAGCGTTGGAAAGTTTCTCCCACAACTTTAAGTTGGCATTTTGGAAAAAAGGAAAGGTAAAGAAACTAGAAAATTTGCTCTTTATTGGGATTTGGAAATAAAAACGAACCAACGTTCAACCAAGTCATAACTTACGATAAGAAATTAATAATGTAAGAGTTTAGAGAGTGGTGGAAAATACTGATCGTTATTCTATTCTTAGACTTAGCGAGGTAATAACAGCTAAAAAAGCTGTTGCTCGTAAATAGAGGTTACGCGTGCGAAAGTATGGAGCCAACAACCGAAATTAATCAACAGATTTGACCCCATAATTTTCCACGATAATGCTAGGGCATGCGTACATTACAAATAGCTGATGCTGCTGACATTTTTGACGCATTTTCATTTCCTTAACAACCTGGACCTATTTCTACTGAATAAACAGCTGCAATTTAGGAACAAGGAAAATTTCATCTTAATTAAAATCTATTAAAAAAAAATATCTGAATATCTGCTATATGGTTAGTACACACCAGGCGGGCGACAATTTAATGACCAAGGTCAAGTCTTGTATTGTTGCGCTTACGTGTTAATAGGAGGCGCTGGATGGTATTACGAGTTATAACGAATTTACACGGTGTTAGTCACGTGTTAGTATATATATATATATATATATATATAAAGTTTTTGGTTATGTTCATGTTATGTTTACGGTTTTCCATAGTGTTAATTATATATTTTAAACAGAACTATGTCCAAATCGAAACGTGTATATAAAAAATGTGCGGAATTGGATTGCAATAATGAGTTCAAGACAAACTCGAAGATAATGTATCATCGATTCCCTGTAAATGACTCAGGATGTTTAATGTGGTTAATAAAAATTAACAATCCTCTATTGACAGAACGATCACAAGCATATATTAGGCAGTGTTACAGTGTTTGCAATAAACATTTTGAAATAACATGTTTTCAAACTCCAGAACGGAAAAAATTAAACCGTGGTGTTGTACCAACATTGTTTTTATCCAAGGAAGAATCGGTACCACTTCCAGATGTGCAAGTCGAAGAGCAAAGAACTGGTACTGAAGGTTTGTATTTAAACATATTATTTAGATATTCTCGAATTATAAACATGTTAATCTTATTTCTAGGATGTATTATACTTGAAACCCAGCAATCTGTTATTGCTACATTTTCTGAATCAAAAGCATCAACATCCTATGCAGATAAAATGACCAACGAAAGCATTAGTTCAGGTAAACGGGGTGATATGATATTGAAATTCTAAAATTCTAATTCAGAAAATTTGATTTTCCAGCACCAGAAGATATAATACATCGTACACCAAAAAAGAGATAATATATTGACGCATGTATAAAAACATATGCACCTGGAATATTTAAGTATTAGTTTCATTTTTGTACTTTCTTTGTAATAAAAGCTTCTTTAGTTTATTACTTGCTGTTTAATTTCACACTTTCATAACTTTAAAATATTTATATATTATATTTTTCTCCCGACCGAGAATAAAGTGTCATCTTATACATCTGACAATTGACATATATTAGACTACTTTATTCTCTAGGGAATAAAATATTCGATTTTCCCTAGGGAATAAAGTGAATACTGTAGTGAATGACTTTTGGTTCATTTATTTAAGTCAAAATTAATTTAACTGTCAGATTGACGAAGCATTTAAATATATCAATCAATTTTATTTTGTAATCGTAATAGTAACATTAGATGAGTTTACAATGTTTATATATGGACAATCATCTGATATCTTAACTTGGCAGTTGCTTACAGTAGTGCTTGTGCAAGGTTCGTTCTCATTTACTTGTAAAATTTTTCTTGATGAGTTTACAAACAAACTCGTTTTACCTTAGTAACCAGAAACTATGCACATTTTCATGACAAACCAACTTAATTGAATGACATCAGATCAATCCATCAATTAACTGTCAAACTAATAATGAAATAAATTATTACATTTAAGGTCGGGAGAAAAGTTTTGTATGTAATTCGGGAATTAACGTCTATAATCCCTCAACAGAAAATGCCCTCGCTCCCTTCGGTCGCTCAGGCATTACTTACTGTCTCGGGATTAAAACTGTCGTTTATTCCCTTAATACATAAATATCTATTATGTATAATTTAAATAAACCGCTATATTATCCATTCAAATTAGTTTTCTTACATGTTCATAGAGGCGCTATATTCATGGTTTCATATAACGGGTGTTCAGAAACATTCGAAGTCAAAGTAGTCCTTGAAAATATGAACTCATGTCTGAGATAGATTGATTTTTGACAGACAACAGTCGACATTTAATAATTATTACAAATCAGATACTTAAGTAAAGATATACGATTTTTTGTTCAGAGCCCACTTGACTTCGAATGTTTCTGAACACCCGTTATTATCATTAAATGTCTCTTCTTCTGTGGTATGTTCTGTGGTACACACCAGGATACAAAATTGTTGGCAACATGCTGACGGCGATGTTGCTGTCATGTATCCCATCAGCAAGCAACATGTTGACGAATACCCGTCAACATCGGCGGCACAACATCAAATAAAATTGTTGCTAGTTGCTTGTATCTGTTTTTTCATTTCAAATGGAAAACATCGCTCAGTGTGGACGATGTTAAACTCGTATCCGAATTACCTGTAGCTGAATATCGGAGAGTGATCGGCAATTGTACTGATGGCTGCACGGTAGTGTGTACAATTTTTTTATACTTTAGGAGCTACTAACTGAAGAACTTCTTCAAAATCATATTTTATAAGTATGACAAAATTGCGGACCGAGCTACCATCGTTTAACATTAATTCAGACATTAAATTGTCGCCATATACTGTCGAATTTTTTAAAAACTCTCTTTACCACCATCTTCTTTTTCTTTTTTTTAAGATGGGCAGATGGGAGTTTGGTGTGGACGTGCAACATTATTGACATGTATACAGATACATCTACTTCTATCTCAACAAAATGTTGGAAACATGTTGATGGATGTTGTCAATACTTTGTATCCTGGTGTGTACTAGGCTTTATAACGTTGGTTAAAAAAGTAATAGAAGCGCAATTTTTTTGTTTAACTGCCATAGTGCGGCTATCTGTCTTCATTGACAATTAGCGTTTGTTGTGACTATAAAGGACCATTGCAACTATTTTTAATCAATTAGGATTTAAATTAATTACATTTGTTTCAATGCCTTAATTATTTGCACTGTTTTTATTTCCGAAAATAAACTTTGGTTTGGATGAACTGGTATTCGTTCACAATATTTTACACAGTTTTCACCAATTATTTCTTGCACCGAGGGAATTGACAACAGTTTTCGTTAAATGATAGAATTAGGAACGTAGTAAGGAGCTTCGATGATCATCCGTAATACCTTGTTCTGAAATCTCTAGAATATTTCAATATTACTAGTGGACGCTGTATCCAATAATTGAACACCATATGTCCAGATTGCTTTCAGAATGACTTTATACACTAGTAATTTGTTTTCAACGCTAAGTTTATAATTCCTTCCTATAATCCAGTAAAGTTGGCTCAACTTTAGTTCTAATTGTTTGCGCTTTGTGAATATGTGTTTCCGCCATGTGAGCCTCCTGTCCATGTACATACCTAGGTATTTGACATCTTCGGTTTGAGGGATATTACAGTTGTTAATTTGAATAGGCGGACATTTCTCTTTACAAAGCGCAAACGTAGCATTAGTAAATTTAAACTCATTAGCTTTCATACGTCATTTTTTCAATCCATACTGAATTTTATGAAGATCTTTTGTAGGTGCTTAGGTGCAATTGCAAGAACCCTATATGCAATCAGAGGATGGTAGTGTCATCTGCAAATGTCGCTGTTATCACTGTCGATGTAGTTGATAAGTCGCTCGTGTAGAGAAGGTACAGTACCGGTCCACGGACGCTACCTTGCGGAACTCCAGATAGTATAAGATGCAAGCATCAAAATTCGTTATTTTGTTTAATGAAGAAGAGTTTATTAGTTAGGTAGAATTTAAGCGTGGATAAGGAAGTTTTTTATTTTGTATAATATTCCAATGCGCCAAACCGTATCGAATGCTTGGGTCATATCGATAAGTGCTGCTAAACAATATTTAAATTACAACCAAACTGTACATTTGCAAAGCGTTTAATATACCTTAAAATAGTGAGAAGTATCTACTATTTTAAACAAGGAAATAGTAAAAACAAATTAGCATATCGATGCGAGAGCTCGCATCAAGCTTTGCTACAAAATAATACAAATCTGTATAAAAAACAAATCTGTATACATGGACACACAGTACGTATTTACCAGCGTTTGCTTCAACCATCATACACATGCGTTTCTGCTAACGACTTTGTCAATGGTTTACGAAGATAAACAACTGTAGTATACTTCTGGTCTAATAGCAAATTTTGTTCTATCAGATGACACCAGATAACCTTGTGACATCTGACGGCGTAGTCAGTTTTGTCCGTTAGATGTCAAGAGGTTATATGGTGTCATCTGATAGAACAAAATTTGCTATTAGACCAGAAGTGTACTACAGTCGTTGTCTTCGTAAACCCTCCACTGACAAAGTCGTTAAACAGAAACGCATGCATCTGGTGGTTGAAGCAAACGCTGGTAAATACGTACTGTGTGTCCATGTATACAGATTTGTTTTTATACAGATTTGTATTATTTTGCAGGAAATAGTAATTAGATTACTTAATAATATTTTCTTAATTTTATAATTTTCACCACCACGAACTTGGCATCTTGCCAATAGGTTAGTATAGGTGGCCAAAATTTAATTTCACGCGTTCAAATTATTATCCTAATTCAAATATCCACAAAAAATTAAAAACTAAGCTCGAATTTTAATTTAGATAATTCTTTTCTAATTTATTACACTTGTAAGCTACTTGACAACGGCAAAATTCGATAGTTGTGTTAAAACATACTTGAAAATTTTATAGCCAACTCTAAGGCAGGTTTTTTTTTAATGCACGATGTAAAAACGAAAGTTACTTCAACAATACTTTCTTACAATGAGCGACTTCTTAAAATTCAACTGAAATAAAGCCTATAAATATTCCGGAATAAAATAAGTGTTTTTCAAAATTTACCTAAAACTGTCATGTCTAAATATCTCAGATCGCACTGAACCCATTGCGGTGGATATAAAGTTGATCCTTCGGTACACACTACAGGTCCTTTAGGAATCACTTGTGCGATATCTTGCCCTGTCCTGTCCACTTCATAATGTACATATTTGCAGGTGTCCATGTGAAAACAGGTATTCAGAAATGAGCAATCGCCTAGAGCTTCGTCCGTATGTTTTTGGATTATTTTTTTGAAATGAAGCTTCTTACATTGAGAGGTGCCGGCATTTCTCTGACATTCAGCCTTCGTACCATGTGGACAGAATTCTTTTACCTGAGCCCCGCCCTGGGATCGGAAACGTTCCGCTAGCGACCGCTCCTTTGCCGTTGGCTTACTTAATAAGTCTAGTATTTCTTCACCTAATTTCTTGCTTTCTTTTTCTTTTGTCGATGGCATGGAAAGTAAAGACTGGAAATATTCAAAAATATATTATATTTGACCGAGAATTGCAAAAACTTTGATTAGTCTAATTCTGCACTATGCCTTGCTCTAAATGATTTGAAATTCTTAATTTTAATTACGTCACAAGTAATACTTTCTTTAGCACCTAAAGTGAATGGTTGTTGGATTTCACAACGTTTTTCCACTAAAAATTCGTATTTTAGGTTTAGTGTATTTTTTAAGGTTTCCCTGAATATGCTGGCAGCTTCTTCTAAAGATTTTCAAAGACTATCTTTAAAAAATTTCTGAAGAGACCGGCAATAAGAAATATACTTCAGCTAAACTCAACAGAAGATTTCTTTTTTCTGTCTTTGGAGACTGTGGTTAAGTAAAAATTCAAAAAAAGGTATAAAACCACTTGTCACAATTAATAATAGTATCCTAAATAAGTATTTCGACATCTAGGTTGTCATCATTAGTAGGTAAAACCACTAATCAAAGTGCTGAACATGCGACACAGTAAAGCTAACACATAGAATAGCGCACAACAAAAATATCAACAATCCCAAAGATCCTGATGCATACGAAAGCATTCATATCATTAAAAACAAAATTAATACGTTTAACTCAGACAATTTTAGTTTGTGTATTTGTTTTAAATTCAGTGTATATGTGGACGCCGTGTAAAGTTGTGCGCGATTGTTAGCTTTACTGTGCCCCATGTTCAACATTTTGATTAGTGGTTTTACGTACTGATGATGACAACTTAGTTGTCGAAACACTTATTTAGGATACGATTAAGAAGTTTTATACCTTTTTTGAGAAGATACTTCAATGATTAAATAATTTTCGAGATTTTTAACCCAAGAGTACTCTTTTAACATATGATTTATCATTTACCCTTTAATATAACGAAAATTAATGTAAACAATCCTTTACTGTCAGACTTATAAATTTTAATGATTGGTTTCAATTTACCTAAATCATAAAAATAGGTATTTCTAAGTTAATAATGATATTATTCGGTAAAGAGAGGTTATGCTTAATTACTTAAGAGAGGTATGAACAATGGTTAAGTGTATGTTCCTCTTCTGCTGAGAAAGCTTAATAGTGATGCTATAATAAATTGCATTGTAAATATTATTCAGTACGATCTCCTCTTAACTAAAAAGAAACAGTCTGCATCAGTTATGTCTATCTCTTTTCACTAAAGTAATTTGAAAATTAACAAATGATAGTCTTAGGTCCATATTTATAGTCAGACCTTAAGGCGGCGTCTATGCTTAAGTATGTGATTGTGACGCATTTGCGATTTATAAACCAACCTTAAGCACCAGCTGATACTTAAGGCGGCGATTATCTAATAATTTCTTAAGGTTGTGTTGGCGCTACCTTAAGTAGTTGTTTGACAGTTCGAGCATAGAAATATAACCCCTTAATATTTTGAACTTTAACATTTATTTTTTGAGCGATATGGATGTGTACCAAGAATTAGAATTAGATGAATTTTTGGAATATATAGATGTTCTAGAAGAAGAAATGCATGTAGAACGTGTCCGAAAAAGATACATACGAGATGCCAAAAATCCAATGGAATTTTTTAACGTGAAGGAATTTCGTGCCCGTTATCGATTTCACAAGAATACTGTGGCAAATACTTTATTACCATTAGTTTTGGAGGGCCTACAAAAACCTACTAATCGTGGTTTACCAATACCTCCAATATTGCAGTTGCTTGTTTGCTTACGTTTTTATGCCACTTGTAATTTTCATGTTGTATCCGGTGATTTGCGAGGTATAAGTCAACCTGCCATAAGCGTAATTATTAAAAGAGTATCAGTATTGACAGCGGAACAATTAGGAAATTTTATTCATTTTCCTTGAACTGTAGAAGGAAGACGCACTAATATTATAAGGTTTTATGAAGTTGCTCGTTTTCCAAATGTCGCAGGATGTATTGATTGCACCCATATAAAAATATCAAGCCCAGGAGGTAATAATGCTGAGGTATTCCGTAATACAATGGGTTTCTTTTCTTTAAATGTTCAGGTATTGTACAACTGAAATAATAGTCAACTATACTGTACTATTATCTATTGTAGGTCGTTTCAGGTCCTAATAGAGAAATAATGGATATAGTTGTTAGGCATCCAGGCTCAAGTCATAAGTGTTATATTTGACCGTAGTGCTTTAAGAGTGAGAATGGAAATAAGAGACATTCCAGGTTTATTAATTGGGGACAATGGGTATGCATGTAGACATTATCTGCTTACTCCGGTAATACAAGCAGGTATTTATAATAAACACCAAATATTTATGGCTAATAATTCACAACATTTTATGTAAATAGGAAATGAACAAGAAAGATATAACAGAGCACACAGAACAACACGAAATATTATAGAAAGATTGTTTGGTACCTGGAAAAGACGATTTCCTTGCCTTCAATTAGGTCTTAAAACTAAATTGGAAATGTCAATTGCAATTATATGTGCAACTGCGGTATTATATAATATTGGTTTAAGAGATAATGAAGATTTTGAAGAAAATGTTGATGAAGTACCAGCTGTTAGGAATGCCAACGATGGAGAAAGAGGGTTAGATTTTCGGAGACACTTCATTCAACAACATTTTGGACACTAGTAGGTATTAAATATTTCTGTATGTTGTTATCAAAATATTCTAATGTATATATTATTTAATAAACATGGGTTTTTCTCTCATTGTGTTTAGACAATTCCAAAGAATATGTATTTACTGAACACACGGAGTTTCCTTTTAATCTTAAAGTAGATTTTTATTAATGGTTACCTTCTCCCATTTAAGTGAATATAGGAATATGTTTAAAAAAAAGTATACATGTCAAGTAGATATGTTTTATTTCGTTTAAAAAAGTTCAAATTACAATGGTATTTTTAATAATATAAAATATTAAAAATCTGGTCTGAAGAACAGAGAACAGTTCAAATTAAACAAGTGATTACACATAATTAATTTATATAGGAAAAAGTACATTAAAGTAACACCTTTTCAATTAATATCTGAAAATCAACAAACAACACAAAAATGACAACATATACTAATGTAATGTATACAGCAGGAAAGCACCTCTTAAGTTGTTTAATACATAGCAAAAAGCACCTTAAAACTAAGCTTTCAAATTTACAACTGAAAAACAAATTTACATTGCAAAAGTACCTCTGTCCAATTCCAAAGGCAAATAAAACACCCATGACTTTTAATAAATCCCATAAACATGCAGAAATATAGTACAATATGAAAATGAATTCAAATTTTCAAAACATAAAAGTATTTAAAGAAATTTAGTTCATTTAGTTTTATTATTAAAATATTTGAGTTAATAATGTTCATCAGTGTTCAAAATTAACAAATTAATTTAATTCTTTAAAGTATTATGATTTGAAAATATATAGACAAATGCAACAGTAAAGCTTGCCGATAAAAAATACACCAAAATCTAAAACTTTCCAATCACCTTTTAAATTAGCAATATAAATCAAGAGCAGCTCATAGCCTTTGCACAGAACAACTATAGATTAACTACAATACACACAATAATAAAAGCACTTCTCACCATATAATACCTATGTCTATATATACCTACACCAACTAAAGTCTATCGATCTTCAGAGAGCTAGCTCATAACGCATAACCTTTACACAGAGAAACTATAAATTAACTTAAATATACACAATAATAAAAACACTTCTTACCATTTAATACCTATGTGTATATATACCTTACATGTTATATAGTCAAGTCTATTGATCTTCAGAGAACTGTAAAAACAATTAATTACAAAAGATGAAAGTAATGTAACAAAATTGCTAACCATACTCACCTTTCTTTTAAATTGCTGAAGTTTGAGCTTTGCCAATTCAGCTTCATCAGCAGCTCTCTGTCCATCTAGCTCAGCTTTCTATCGATCTATCTCAGCCCTTTGTCGATCTAGCTCAGCTGTCTCCACTGCTAATTTAATCCTCCTCTTTTCTCCCTCAATCCTGGATACCTCTAGTTCAGCAACCCTTGAATAATATTTAGCCCTCCCCAGGTCCTCTTCGATAACCATTTTCCTAAGTTGATGAAGCTCCCTACTGATGGCTAATGGAGTTATTAAGTTTTTGAACCCTACCATCTTTTTCCTTTAGTGCTTTTACTGCAATATGAACATGTTATGGTTTTTGATGAGCTGTGCCAGAAGCATTTTTTCCTTCGTGGTAAATGTTGCCGATTTATTCATCTGCAAATTTATGGATAATTTTTTTATTGTTCATGATATTTTGTATTTCTATTTCATCAATTCAACAAAATCTATTTATTTTATATTTACCTTTAATAAGTATTTATTAAATTTAACAAATTACACTATAAACTGTGAAATCTTTGGTTTTCAATAAAAAACGTGCGAACCAAATGCAACTTAAAAAGATCCACAAAGAACAATTTCGCGCCAAAATGTCATTCCGATAACAAAATTCCCTAACGTTCCGTGCTTGGAGCGAATCTATCCCGAGAATTTCCGAAGTATTGTTTATAAAATAGAACGCGTACTTGACACAAACTTCGAAGTAAGGCGTGCTTATGTTAGTACGCAACTTAAGTAAGTATTAGCACGGACTATAAATATGGACATTACTGCCGATATACATACGAGGGTGATTTGAGGGGAGTGACTTTTCAAAAGTTGGCAGCACTTTCGCTATGATGTGTATATTACAGACTTCAGCCATGTTTTAGAAATTTACTGTTATAGTTAGCTCAAGTCTGTGAGATAGATAGAAGTTTTTACAGTCATTTAAATTTGTTGTTTTTGTGTTAATATGGAGAGAAAAGAATTTCGTGTTAGATATTACTTTTGGAAAAATCATTAAAGAAACTAAAGAATAGAAATAAAACTACGGTTTTAATCTTCACTGTTACTCTTTATTCGTAAAACGACAATTGTTTCGCCAGCACAGTGGCTTCCTCAGGTGTTTACATCTAAACAGTACGTTACAAACTAAATGAAAAATAAAAAATATATCTATAAAATCAAAAAGGGGATGGTATTTAAAATATTTTTACAGAAATCTATACAAGTATTGTCGGTATTGAAAAATGTGGTGCATCTGGTCGGCCCTAACTGTATATTATAAGGTACTAAACGTGTTTACGCATAAATTTGTTTAATGAACTACATATACATTTGTATTATTGTCTAAACAGATTTTAAGTAAATAAATTTAATAAAGGCGAGTTATTTAAATCTAATTTATCATTTAATAAAATTTGTGACTGTTTTAATTTGTTTATTTCTAAACTTTCCAGTAAATTTAATTTCTTGCCTTTATTTTCTAAATGCAGAATTTGGAAATCTTTATCGAAAGGGTGGTTTTCTTCTAAAAGATGATTCGCAAAAGTAGAATCTTGCTTTTTATTTTTAAACGAAGAACAATGTTCGGCAATGCGTTTTTCAAACAATCTTCCGCTTTGACCGACATATATCTTACCGCATCCACACATTAACTTATAGACTCCGGATTTCTTATTTTTGTCTGTTTTATCTTTATTGTTTTTGATGTGTTTGGATAACTTATTATTAGTTTTAAAAACTGTGTTAATATTAAGTTTTTTTAAATAACTTGAAATATGCTTATTAGGTGTCCCAATGTACGTAAGTAATCTAAATTTTGAATTTTCTTTATCCTTTATTGCAGGGTATACCATAGAGATTGCTTTTTTGAAAAGTTTTTTTGTCAGCATATTTTCAATTAAAGTATCTGTGTAGCCGTTATTGATAGCTATTTGTTTGACTAAATTTAATTCTTTTTCATAATTTTCTTTAGATAGTGGATAATTAATTAATCTATGTAAAGCACTATGGAAACTCGCTAATTTGTGTTGTATGGGATGTGTTGATGATCGTTTGAAAAACGCATTGCCGAACATTGTTCTTCGTTTAAAAATAAAAAGCAAGATTCTACTTTTGCAAATCATCTTTTAGAAGAAAACCACCCTTTCGATAAAGATTTCCAAATTCTGCATTTAGAAAATAAAGGCAAGAAATTAAATTTACTGGAAAGTTTAGAAATAAACAAATTAAAACAGTCACAAATTTTATTAAATGATAAATTAGATTTAAATAACTCGCCTTTATTAAATTTATTTACTTAAAATCTGTTTAGACAATAATACAAATGTATATGTAGTTCATTAAACAAATTTATGCGTAAACACGTTTAGTACCTTATAATATACAGTTAGGGCCGACCAGATGCACCACATTTTTCAATACCGACAATACTTGTATAGATTTCTGTAAAAATATTTTAAATACCATCCCCTTTTTGATTTTATAGATATATTTTTTATTTTTCATTTAGTTTGTAACGTACTGTTTAGATGTAAACACCTGAGGAAGCCACTGTGCTGGCGAAACAATTGTCGTTTTACGATTAAAGAGTAACAGTGAAGATTAAAACCGTAGTTTTATTTCTATTCTTAATTATGGATCTTCATCAAGTAAATGCCGAATCAATTCAATTAAAGAAACTAAAGGAAACTTATACCGGGTGTCCTTGAAATCAAAACACAACGTATGAAAAATGGAAAGATTAAATTATATATAATACCTACATAAAAGGAGTGAGACACAAAAAAAGGTTTCAGAGTATGCTACGAATTAAATCACTTATGTCTTAGATTGATTAAGTCATCTAACCTACATTTCGTACTATTAGTAACAGGTTAAATCGTAACTTGTCAATTTGACTTATGATTATTTACAAATGTCACTTCGTCAATTCTCCAAGCTCAGATGTGACTTATATGTCTGTTTCAGTAGTTCACGGCCTACCTAGGAAACAAATTTTGTGGCTCGCTTGATACAAAATATGAATCAATTACGACGCGAACCACAAAATTAAAACCCCCCTGAAAATCGTATTACCGCTTATGAAAGAGCGACCACTGGTACACAATATTTTGCATCAACATTTAAACATGAAAAAGCTAACCGCAAGATGAGTACTGCGTTTGCTTACTGTTAAATAAATGCTAACTCGCATTACAATTTCAAATGACTCTAAAAGAATTATTTCATCGTTATGTCAAATATATTTCAAATATAAATATCTAGTGATAAAAACTTTCGACAACAGTTAACAGTCTTTGTGTCTTAAAGTAAATTAATCGTTTAATTGGCATATCTATAAAATAAAATAAACATTTTGTTGTAAATACTTAGATCAATAGCATCAAATAAAAAAATTATTAACATTGGCAACGTAGTGTTCGATCTGGCAACACTTGAACATGTGATATGCATATGCCTTCAGTACCAGTCGGAGGAGTCATTTGGTTGTTCGGGTCGATTTTTTCGAGAAACAGTTTTTACTAGTGTGTTCTATAAATGAATTATATCAATTTCTAATAACAGTGTGCTATCAGGTTATGCTTCAGGCTTGGTCATAATGTAACGAAAACTTTTGCAAATCTTCAGCAGGCCTACGGAGACAGTTTTTTGTCATGATCCCAGGTTTTTCGGTGGTTTAAGGTATTTTCAAAAGCAAAAGAGTCGATCGAAGATGAACCACGCAGCGGAAGGCCTTCATCTTCAAAAACAGATGAAAATGTCCGCAGAATCCGAGATCTTGTGCGTTCAGGTCATCGGTTGACAAAATAATTGAAGTCAAAGTCAAGAAAAGTTTATTTTGACTCACACAATCGTTCATTTCACCACTGAATTGGCGATGAGAAAAATCTGCGCAAAAATGGTTCCAAAAAACCTTTAGCAAGATCAAAAGGACATCAGGAGGGAAACATGTCTTGCCTTTTTGGAATCAATTGAATCCCCATTTTCTAGAACGTGGTATTACTGTGTGTTTGAGTACGTTCCGGAAACCAAGCGCCAGAACATGGCATGGCACGCTTCAACCACTCCAAGGCTCAAAAAAGTAAGAATGAACAAGTTGAAGATCAAATACATGCTGATTTGCTTTTTTGATAGTCAGGAAATCGTCCACAAAGAGTTTGTACCTCACGGCAAAACAATAAATTAACACGGGTGTTGCATCACGACAATAATATTCAAACTGCTGAAATCGACCAGCTATTCCAGTATCCGAGTTCCAGCACTGCTATGAGGCTATTACGAACTGTTTGGCTGGTAAGCGCTGTGTGGCTTACCAAGAAAGTTATTACTAGGGGTCAGTATTGAATTATAATTCTATTCGAATAAAAAAAAACGTTTAAATCAGCCTCATTACGTAATTTATACACCTCGTTCATTAGATCGAATTATTCACCTTGATATGAACAAGCATTCTCAAGCTTTCTAGTGAAAATGAAATACCCACATATGAAGATAAGAAACAGTTAATACTGTCTAGATGTATCTCACAAATTTGAAGCGGATGGGCTCAAGCTGCTTGAAAATAGGCCAAATGTGTATCTTATGAGTTTGAAAAATTCAAACCGATTAAAGTACCCTCACAAATTTGAAGCGGATGAGCTTTAACTGCTTGAAAATAGACCAAATGTTTATCTCATGAGTTTGAAAAATTCAAACCGATTAAAAAATCAAGAATAAAATGATCTAGTGCTAATTCTAACTATAACATAGTAAGTGTATCGAATTGGATGGGAATAATAAAATATATTTTTTACCCTATTTCATAGAAAAGTCGCTCGAATAAGTCAAATTATCAACTTATGTATACTAATTTAATATGGTAGCATAATCCTAAAATTATAAATAAGCCACTGTTATACTCCGTATACAATATCAAGAATGTTCTTAATTCCATTTTTAAATTATATTTTCTCACATATATTGAATTTAAAATATTAAAATTTCCTATCCATTTTCTCGCATATTTGATACAATTCATATTTGGAAGAGAAAACCTTTCTTTTGTATTGTATTGGTCAATCGACCCTTCAAAATCTACCTGGACTGAACGCTCAACTCGAGTATTCAACGTTCGTTTCGAATTTCTATTATATACATTTCATTTTAGTTATTAATTAATTACGTACGACTTCTCTTCTAACTATTTCTTAGTTAGTAAGGTGAGTTATTTAGCTATTTTTTCTACATGTCGAAGTTATACCGACCCCATATTAATATTGACATATTCTTATAGCCACATTTAAATCACTATTTTGAACTTCATCTAAATCATATGATGTCTGATATCATTTTAAAGCTTTCTTAGCAAAAAATATTTTAATGATATTTATTTCATCGACATCGCAACTCTTTAGCTTTCGTCTTTAACGAATTCTTAAGACATCGCCAGCTTCGATATCATTGGTTTATCATCGTTTACATCGTTTCTTCGTAACTACGCGTGCTGACCACACATGCACTATGAAGCACTGTTAGTTTTCCTTTGTTTTCTTCCATATGTCCGGTCGCGACATGTTTTAAATGTAACTCTATATTGTTCGATACAGAGATTTATTTTAATGACATTTCCATTGACATGAATTTAAGTGTGTTTTTATTGTGTGTAATTTTTAAATACTTATTCGTCATACTCGTATATAGAGCTTTTATTTTTTACTTGAATATATTTTCAAATCGTAATTTCTTTCTGGCAAACATTAAATAAACTTCAAGGGCAACATTGTTGTGTTTTCTTCGATTTAATAAGTCGTAGTTAATGACTATTTGTTTCAACACACTACACACGTCCTGGATCTTTGATGTTCATTATCCCATTTATTATTTTAAATCATTTACATTATTGTTAGGACGCTACAGCAAGCCTGGAATGAATCAACACAAGTCACGAGCGTGCATCTTTTAGCAATTAGGCGCTCCCATGTGGTAAAGTACACCAAACCCGAACTAGTGTTCTTGTAACACTCCCTATATATTTTCGTTGTAAATAAATTTACCATAAGAAAACTGTTTTTATTGGTTTTCAGTCTTCTTTGATGCTAAATTTTAATGTAAATACAGGAACATAATAAGCCCTATAATTTATCATAAAGTCATAAATTCAAGAATGTACTTCATTTATGTTGTTAATTAAGTTGAGTGCACATAAATTATAAAACAATTAAGATAGATAAAATCTACTTATCATGAACAAATATTCCAACAATTTTCTGTAATTACACAAGTAAGTAAATTGATGTTACAAATAAAAGAATTATATTCGAAAGTCACCTACAAAATATGTGATTAAAATTTCATAATAATTTCGTATCTAATAATGTGTTTTAAAGATATTTTACTGTGCGACATGTTAAAAATTATGTTTTTTAAATGTATCACTTTAACCCATTATGACCTGGCGTTACATATATGTAACGATTGTAGTAATCTACAATATAGTCGTGTATGTCTATAATTGCGATTATATCCATTAGATGGCACTGTAGGTAACTAAAGGAAAGCATATTCTTGCAATAGTAGTAAACCAAGTGTTATTATTTTGAATCTATGTAACGGTTCTCAAATTGCAAGTAGCGTGAGGATTAGTAATTATCTGGAAACCGGTATACAATTCGAGTAAGTATTATAAAATCTTTCAGACCTTAATTTGGGTGTATATGCCGTTGTATATCTTTAGCTAAAGGTTTAGTTAATGTTATAGGTTAGGAGTTTTGTAGAATTCACTTGTTGAGGCATAACTAGAGCGTTGTTTCGTTAGCGTTACATATATGTAACGCTAGGTTTTTATGAGGTCAAAATGGACGAATTGATAGACGGGCGGTGTATGTGTTTTCAAGTTTTATTAAATGTGTATATGTTAATTTCAGAAGAGGTTTGACCCTACAGGAAGCACTGGAAATGGCATATATTGAAACTGCTGAAGAAATTTTCATACAGCCGCCTGATAGCCACGAGTTAACAGATGAAGACTCTGCCGACGAAGATTCTGGGGGTACGCTGGATAATTTAACAGGTCGTCAATTGAGAGCGAACGTGGAGATAAAGTTGTCGAATTCTATAAGAATATCTTCACTAGAAGAGGCCAGTTGCGTTGAAGATCCAACCACTAATCAATTAGTTGAAAGAGTATCACGATTTATACTGCCAGACAAAATAAACCGTCAAGATGATATAGAGTGGACAACAAACGGAGATCTTGTAGCTCATAACCAATCTTTTTCATCTCCAAATTACAAACAGTATAATGAAATGTCTTGCGTGCAAATTTTTGAAAAATTTATTGATGATATTATAAATCTATTGCTGACCGAAACAATGAAATATGCTGCATTCAAAAACTGTCCTAATCCTGAAATAACAACTGAAGAATTGAGGTGTTTCATTGGAATCTTACTTGTTAGCGGTTACGATGTGAAGCCCTCAAAACGTCATTACTGGGATTCAGGTGCAGATATGAAAAACTCTCTCGTTAGTGAAGCCATGAGAAGGGACCGATTCATGCAAATTTTGAGATTTTTGCACTGCTCTGATAATAACAATATTGATGTATCTGACAAGATGTACAAACTTAGACCTTTTATGAATAAACTTAGAGGCAAATTCCATAAACATTTCGTGCCTGTTGAACATCTTGACTTCGATGAGTCAATGATAAAATATTATGGAAGACATGGATGTAAGCAGTATATTAGAGGAAAGCCAATTCGTTTTGATTGCAAGGTGTGGTGCCTGAATACATCCGATGGATATCTAGTCGATCTTGACGTGTACCAGGGTAAAAATCCAAATGCTGTACCTGAATTTGAAGAAAGATTTGGTAAAAACGCAGCTCCATTTGTTTCAATGCTCGAGAACTTGCCTAATCCAAGATTGCCTTATAAATTTTATTTGGACAATTTATTTACAAGTGTCACTCTGTTTAATTTTTTAAGAATCAATGGTTATGGGGGTACCGGCACTTTTAGAGAAGACCGTATACCACTAAGTTGTCCTTTAGCATCTAAAAAGGATTTGAAAAAAAAGGGTGGGAGAGGATCATCCGTTTCCGCGCTTGAAAAAATACACGGAATACTTTTTGTAAAGTGGACGGACAATAACGTGGTCACTGTGGGATCTACATGTCACGGTGTTGCTCCAATTGCGAATGTAAGGAGATATAGCCAAGCAGAAAAAAAGTATGTTCAAGTTACTCGTCCTAGTTTAGTAGGAGCATATAATAATTACATGGGCGGAACTGACCTAATGGATGAGAACATCGCATGTTATCGGATTGGAATTAGATAAAAAAAAGTGGTGGTGGAGCATATTTACCTGGTTATTGGATGCTGCAGTAAATAATTCCTGGATTTTGTTCAAACAAAATAGAAATATATCCCAGTTGGATTTTCGAAGGGCCATAAGTCAAAGTTATTTAAAAATGTATGAAAATCCATCCAAAAGAGCAGGACGACCACCTATTTCAAAGTCTAGCATTTCTATGAATAGAATATCAGATGAAGTTCGTTATGATGGAAGAGGTCATCTCCTTACTGTTATTCCGAATAAGAAGAGACGACGTTGTGCCGGAGAAGGTTGTTCCTCCAGTACAAGAACGATGTGTACAAAGTGCGATATCGGCATTTGTTTAGAATGTAATGTGATATTTCACACTAACACTCATTAAGATTGAATTTGCCTCTGTATTAGCCTAGCGTTACATATATGTAACACATTTTTTTTTAATTGCAATAAACAATTTTTTGTAGATGATATTTTTTTTTCATTGTTTTAATCAGTGTTTAGTCCAAAAAGTATGAAATTTTGTGTTGATAACAGAAAAAATTAATTCCGGTCATAATGGGTTAAAGCAATTTATAGATAAATTAGGTCCTATTTATTGAAACTAATATTTTTCCATGTACAGTGGAACTTCCATATTACGAATTTCCAAACAGCGAATTTTTTCCGCAAACGTTGCACTTGAATTGAAATTGCGTGCAAAATTACCTCCCAATAACAAACTTCGGACTTCTATATAGCGAATTTTTGGGGGAATTTTTTAACGGATATAATAAAAGACTTCTAAGAAATGGTCAGCCAGACTAAACACAACGTGAATAGCATAATTTAGTTCGTGTACTTCAGTAGTTCGTTGCATTAATCAATGGGTTGTTTAACGACTGCGAAAATGTCGAAAAGAAAATCTTTGAATATAAACGACAAACTTAAAGTGTTAGAAAGCATTGATAAAGGTTGTAAGAAAAAAGATGTTGCGGAAAAATCCGGTATACCTCCCAGCAGTTTATCGACAATAATTAAAAATAGAGATTCAATTTTAAAATTTAGTGATAATGCAGGACGTGAGAGAGAACGGGTTAAAATGTGTGTTTTTGAAGACGTTGATCAGGCAGTTTTAAAATAGGTACATGACGTTCGTAACAAGAATGTTCCACTATCAGGCTCTCTAGTTAAGCAACAAGCTTTGAAGTTCGCTCAATCCCTTGAACATCTAAACTTTCAAGCAAGCAACGGTTGGCTCGATAAATTAAAAAAAAAGGCACGGTATTGTTGAAAAAGTTATTAATGGAGAAAGCGCGGATGTTAATGAAGCGGATTGGAATGATTGGAGGAATAAAATATTGAAACGAATACTAAAACAGTACGAAGTTAGAAACATTTTTAATGCCGACGAAACCCGTCTTTTTTTCAAATATGTATATACTAAATAGAACCCTCACCCAAAATGATAAATGTTTCGGTGAAAAACAAAGCAAAGAGAGAATTACTGTAATTATTGGAGTAAATATGACAGGAAGCGAGAAAATGAAACTCTTGATTATTGGAAAAACCAAAAATCCAAGGTGTTTCAAATGTACAAAGTCGTTAGAAGTGGATTATCATTTCAATACAAAAGCCTGGATGACAAGCGAGATTTTTGAAAACTGGCTATTAAAATTAGATCAACATATGAGTATGCAGACAGAAAGATAGCTTTAATTGTTGAAAACTGTCCTGCGCACCCTTCTATAATTTCAAAAAGATTGAAAAGCATATTTCCCCCCAAACATGACGTCTAAACTTAAGCTAATGGACCAGGGAATAATAAAGAATGTCAAATTTCATTAACGCAAAAGGATTCTAGTAAAAATGATAAATGCAATTGAAAAAGACAACACCACAGTTATTAAGCAGATAAACAACCTGCGAGAATGCATTTCTGAATTGTGGACCCATGAAGTTGGTGAATCTACTATTCAACATTGCTTCTCAAAAGCAGGCTTCTCTGAAGTTGCAGTAAATTGGGATCCAGAAGATAAATTGCCGTTTTCCGAAGCAAGAAATTATTGGAGAGCACTGGAAATGTCTGGTAATATTGATAACAATATTACAGTAGAAGACTACCTTGGTGTTGATGAAGATATTATTACAACTGAATATCCAAGAGATGATGACATCCTGAAGATGTAGCAAGTAACCAGAGAAGTGAAATAGCATCAAACGATGATGATGAAGAAGACGATTCGGATGAACCTGTACGAAAACCTACAAACGAAGACATGGTTAAAGCTTTTCAAACAATTCCTTATGGACTACAATATTTAGAAAATGTTCCTGACAATATTTTTAATGCCCAGAACAAGTGAGAGAAATTTTTTAACCGTTCTGGTCAAAGTAAAATTACCGACTTTTTTTACTAATTAATGAACGTATGTAGTTATAGGATGTAAAAACTATTAGATGTATTTGTATTATATTATGTTGAAAAAATTAAATAAGTACTGCAATGCAAAAACTTTTTCCCATTTAACGAAATTTCCTTATAACAAACTTTTTCACAGGATTTAGAGACTTCGTTAAATAGAAGTTTGACTGTATTATTAAGTTAATGTAACGAAAAGTAAAATAAAAATCTATATAGCTACTGCAGTGTTTAATTTTCGAAAATCTTTAAATGTTGTCAAGTAGAAAATAATGCCAATGAAAAATACGAAACACATTCACAAACTAAATTGTGGTCATAAAAATTAAAGAATTTATCATTTGCTTAGACGTATCTTAAACTATTTCTGAACATAAACACCATTTAAATTTACATTGTAATTGTAATATGGCACAAGCTTTGGTATGCCATTATTTTTTTTAATTTGCGTCCAATTGTTTCATCCAATATTTAACCACTGTTTTCACTTCCATCAACGGCGTTGTATTGCTGACCTGCTCAAAATTTCTGAAGGTGGAAAAAGATTGCAAGATCAAGACTATAGGGTATCTGTAGGCCATCTAAAATTTCCAGTTTAAATTTATTCAAAAGTACTCGTGTGAAAGTGGCTGAGTATGATCATGCATTGTCATGCAGCTAAACTCTTCCGGAACTGAGAAGATCTGGCATATTACCTTTTATGGTAGTTCCAAATTTGATTCCTTCTTTCATAAAATCCATGAGTAAAATACCGTGCCCGTCTTTAAACACGGTACAAATTGTCCTCCCATTGGAAAGTACGTTTGATTTTTGTTGCTTCGGTGATTCACTACGTCACCATTCCATCGATTGATGCTTATTTTCTAGTGTTACATGAGCAACGCAAGCAGCATCGCCCATCATAATATGAACCAAACAAAAATTCGTCATCAGCACTGTTGTAGCACTCCAAAAATACCGTTCCTACTGTCATTTGCTTTGCCTTGGATTTCCCTATTGTATTATGATGCTATTCTGTAGATTAGGTAATCTCAGGGTTATGTTTTAGTTGAATGATTCGTTAAATTGTCTACACCTTCTTATAATTCTTTCACTCATTGCATTGCCATCATAAAGTTCGCAATTTTATCAATAAATGTTTCATGCATTTAAAAATTTAATTACTGAATTTATGCCACAACTAGACAGACTCTGGGTATAACTTAATTCACTTCAACACAACGTAACAAATTTGGAACTTACTGCACGTGAGAATTAATGAATATTATATCTCATTCTTACATGTAAATGTCGACTTATGTGATGCGTTCATAACTACAATCCGACAAACTAAGTTTGTACCAGTATGCAGAACACACCCTTTCGCGACAACGAACTTCCTGGTAATTAGGTTAATTAAGAATTGCTGAAAAAAACAAGTCAATCAACGGGAAACGTACAGACGCGTTTCGTTCTAGTTGGAACTTTTCAATGCACGGCATTCCTCGAAGACGGACATTGCTTTTCATTTCTATACTTTCTGTATATATAGTTAACATTTGGAACTTACTGCAAGTGAGAATTAATGAATATTATATCTCATTCTTACATGTAAATGTCGACTTATGTGATGCGTTCATAACTACAATCCGACAAACTAAGTTTGTACCAGTATGCAGAACACACCCTTTCGCGACAACGAACTTCCTGGTAATTAGGTTAATTAAGAATTGCTGAAAAAAACAAGTATATATACAGAAAGTATAGAAATGAAAAGCAATGTCCGTCTTCGAGGAATGCCGTGCATTGAAAAGTTCCAACTAGAACGAAACGCGTCTGTACGTTTCCCGTTGATTGACTTGTTTTTTTCAGCAATTCTTAATTAACCTAATTACCAGGAAGTTCGTTGTCGCGAAAGGGTGTGTTCTGCATACTGGTACAAACTTAGTTTGTCGGATTGTAGTTATGAACGCATCACATAAGTCGACATTTACATGTAAGAATGAGATATAATATTCATTAATTCTCACTTGCAGTAAGTTCCAAATGTTAACTATATATACAAAAAGTATAGAAATGAAAAGCAATGTCCGTCTTCGAGGAATGCCGTGCATTGAAAAGTTCCAACTAGAACGAAACGCGTCTGTACGTTTCCCGTTGATTGGCTTGTTTTTTTCAGCAATTCACAACGTAACAAATCAAACGTCAATGTGGTACTAATAATTTAACATTCACAGTTTTACTATACATGGTGTGTCACGACGAGCTTAAACTATCTGTATATTGGGAACTACTAAGATAATATTTATGAAAATTTATAGACATGGATTACAAATTATCTTGAAAAGTATACATTTTAGATATAGGTATCCTACACAAAGTGTCTCTAAAATTTTACATAGAATTCGAAAATTCAATAATATACAGGGTGTTGTATTTAAAATAACAATGTTGCTATCCACTTCCGATATAACTGGAAGTAGCATGTCTGTCGAAATATTTTGTTTTAATTCGCCATAATTTGTTATCTATGTTTACAAATTTTCATAGATATCGTGCTAGTAGTTTCCAATATACAGATAGTTTAAGCTCGTCGTGACACACCCTGTATATCTAATAAAGTTCTTTAGAGCAAATTTGCTTCGCTATCATCCTTTTAAAACGCATCAATGATGGAAACTGTTTGTGGATATGCTTCATATACGAGAATGATTTGACGGAAGGTAAGACTTGCCTATCAGTGTTTGCTCTGAAGAGAATTATTATTTTTGAGTAGGCCATGCCTTTACAAGATGCTATTTAAATTTTCACTATCGTCTGACGTTTAGTTTGACAGTTCTTAAGACGTGTTTAGTGAAAGTTATAAAATGGATAAAATCACTATTCGTGGTGCAATTCAGAACGTGTTTTTTAAGAAGATGAACACAAGTGGGATTTTGGCGAATATGTAGCAAACATTGAACAACGATGCTCTTTTGAAGGCTACGATTTTTCGCTGCGTTGTTCGCTTTAAACGTGGCGACATGCATCTCGAAGGTGAGGAACGTCTTAAACCAACTAACTGTGTTTCCATTTGACTCACACTTATGGGTGTCTCACTATTTAATGAATTGCTAGAGTAATTCTAATCAACTACATACATTTTATAATGTTTTAAATTTGATTTTTCTTTTGTGTAATGAGCCGCCATCTCGAGAAGAGAGTAGATTGCGTATTAAGACTAACGAATGGATTATAAAATAGTCTCTATTTACGTTACTTTAACGCTACTAAATTTAAAGAAAGTCCAAAACGTACAGTTGCGATCCTTGAAAATTCAGACACTTAAATAAAAAAATATTTTAAGCGGTGTAAACTTTTTTTAAATGTTACTCAAACCAGTCATTGGCGTAGAATGCAAAATGTATTGCAAAAATAGTCAATTTTAAAAAAATTATTAATAAAACTGCAGATAGTGTCCCGCTCTACTTAAATTTTAAAAATACCATTTCGAATATCAGAATACAAAACTTTACTTCAAAATTAGTACCTATTTATAAAAAAATAATTGTAATTCTGATAATTGCGACATTTTAAAAAATAACCTGATTATAGATTTGTCAAATGTGACATTGCCATCAAAATGACCGACGCAAATTTGATTTACACACACTAAAATTTTTAATTTTTGACATTCACGTCAAAATCGCGTGTCTGAGTTTTCATGGGCCGCAATTTTCTGTAGGTCATTGCATGACCTTTGTTTTGAGGTTACATTGAATAGATTTAGGTACAGAAATAGAGTCCATGGCTATCCCGAACGTAAGGACTTTTTGAACACCTTTATATCGATAATAAATAATACATTTTACATAAGCAAGTTAATATACCACTATAGTACCTATAGAAGAGATTGTCGAAGAGCAAGATCAGTTTAGCTCATGAGTCGCCTGATCATGAGATTCCACTTTTGATTTTTATAAATTGCATGAAAATGTATGTTCAATCACTCTGCAAGTTTCTGAGGTTTGATTCGGATTTTCTTTTTTATTATAGACTTCAGAACTTTCTTGAGCCTATCCCAAATATTGCACAATATTATCCATTATTTCAGCACAAAACAAAAATTACATTTATTTTATTGTGCGACTACAATAGATTGTTATGGAGAGATCTGGGAGATTATTACCTTTAGTGTATTATGAATATATGTAGAGTTAACTTATTCTACAACGAGACAGTATGGGAAATTGGTTATGCTTATTTGTTGTTAATTGACAAAGATTGTTGAATCAAATTATAAAAATTAAAGATAAATACAATAGCTTTTTTTAAGAACACTTTTTTAAAATTGTATGTATTTATATTAATTGTATGGGACATTAAATATAATGTTATAAAATGCTATATTTACTATTTTTATTAAAACTGATTAAACTTGCACGTTTAATTTGATTTTTTCTACCTTCAAATAAACTTAGATGTATGTGAAATATTTAAAAATTCATTGATTTTCAGTTTTAATCATTAAATTAGTATCCTAACTTGTTAAAAGCTTAAAAATAAATTAAAATAAGAAAACGAATTTTATTGCTGTTCAAAATAAAGGCCTGTCTGAGTTATTGACAAATTTTGTTATTAAACACGAGTTGAAGGAATAAATATATATTAAATTATAAGTGAATTTTAAAAGATTAACATTAAAATTGATATACACATACCTAACACATTTATTTATATTTACCATTATATCTTCAGCTTTGGGATCTTTCTTTTCTTTTTTCTTTTTATCATCATCTTCTTTATCGGGTGATTCTTCTCGTTTTCTTTTCACAGAATCTTGTCCTTCGGGAATTGCCTTAATTTCTTCAGTTAACATAGCATTTAATTTGCTATGTTCCACATTTGACACTTCCACTATATTTTTTGCATCTTTAACAAGATCTTTGACTGTTATCAATTTCTGCGTGGCAAACTTTTGTAATAGATTGCAAACTGCTCTGTGAGAAGCATGTCGCTCTAATGCTATTTTCAGAGAAGCTGCCAATTCTGTTGATAATACTGGTATTTGTAATGTCACTTCACATAATGCTTTTAGCAATTCATACTCCAATTCAGGATCAGTTTTAACAAGATCTTCTTCTTCATTTGTCGACTTTACTTTTTGTTCTTCTTTTGAGGTTGGTGTTGCTGGTAAATCCAAAGAATTAACAGGCGAAGAACTAGATAAACTAGAACCTAATATATCTTGCCGTTCTTTTTTTCGTTTTTCTAGTCTTTCTCGTAAACTGTTCCTTTTATTTTTAATAGCTTGTATTTCTTCCCAAGCGTCAGACATTATCCTTATGTAAATTAAATGATTTTAAACACAATAAAACTACACGAAATAATAGTAATTCCCGATTTACGGTTAGGTACATATCATGTTTGTATACACATATCAAAGATTAAAATACATAAATGATGATAAATTTATTAACTAAATTTTAATCTCAAAATCACTATGTAAATATTTATTTCTAAAGTTAACCAGTATGACCAACAATACGGTAAAAATATTTGGAAAATGAAACCGTGAATAACCTTGAAATGCAGTAAAGTTTTATCGAGGTAGTTATTTTAGTTTTATAATGTTCTTTGTTGTTAATCATGATAGCTGTGTCTTTTGACAGAATGCAATTTACACTGATATGAACATTTAAAAACTAACCTATACATAGACATTTCGAAAGTAAAAATGATGAATCGTCAAGCAATGTCATTATATAGATCACTAATTAGAGAGGCTAAAAAACTACCATCTTATAATTTCAGGTATTTTTTTGCATTTAGAATTACGAAAATAGATTACATAAATTTTCATCGATTTTTCAGAAATTACGCTTTAAGAAGGATACGGGATAGTTTTAGAGAAAATAGTAATTTAAGTGAATCTTCAAAAATAGCGGCTGTGTTAGACGAAGGCAAGAAGAATCTCGAAATAATAAAAAGACAGGTACCTTATTTTATAGGTTAGAATCCAAAGTTTGAAAATGTATTTTTAGGTTATTATCGGCCGATTATATGATACAGATAAATTGGTGATAGAGTATCAAAATAAATAGAAAAGAATGTTTTTTTATAGCATATTTTATGCATTTCGAGTGATGTTTGAAACGGTTTAAGTAAGAGGATCTTGTTATACAATAAATAGGCTTCTATATATAAAAATGTTTTATTTAAAAATTTTAAAATTATATTTTTTCTATATTATTTATTAAACCACATCCTCTATTGTATATATCTTCCAAAATAGCATCTTGATTTATAATTAATTTACCATTTGATAATTTTCTTCCATTAACATTGGAAATCTGAAAAAAACATTGCATCATGGATAGAAAGTTCCAAAAATAATTTCTAAATAGTTCCATAAATAAGAATGTATAAAGAATTTATTAAAAAAAATTTCTTATACATTTACTTACTTTAAATTCTTTAGGTTCTAAAACCTGTAAATTCCATAACATACCAATAACGTTACCACCATATATATCATAAAAGAAGGTAGCATAATCTCTATATATTTCCTACAAAATTTTAAAATATTTCAGTTTAATGAAACTATTGTACATATTTTAAAAATTATTACCCTTAATTCATTAACATATTTATTGACTGGATTAAAGTCAATCACAGGTAATATCTTTGAAACTTCAGCATCGTATCTTTCTATATAATTCTTATCTAAATCACTGCTTATAGATATACTTTGAGCCGATAGAGGATTAAAAGATGGTTTTAGATGTATGAGAACATCATATCCTTGTAGATTTGGCATAAAAATATCCTAAAATCATACATAACAATAAAGTTCGGATTATATACAAGTAAAAATAACAAAATATGCACATTCATTAAAGTAAACTTGGCTTTTTCTGTCAGTTTAGTAATGTAGAACTTTGAGAAAAATTAAAAAAAGGTACACACTTATTTTTTAACTGTATTTGCATCAAAATTATATTAAATTAGTATCTGGTCATAGTACCATTTCTAACAATTACTTCGTTTAATCTTCTAGGCATAGAATAGACAAGATTGTGCGTTAAATCTTCATATACATTTTCTATACTTTCCCATAAATCTTCTGCATAATGAGGCCTGACATTTAATTTTGAAAATCTTTTTATCATAAGGCCCCATATATTTTCAATTGGATTAGGGTCGCGACTTTTGACAGGATGTGGAAGCGATTCAACATTATTATTAGGAAATCAATGTCTAATAATATTTGCGGTATGCACTGATCAATTGTCCTGCATATAGTTATATGAAATTGTTTTTAGGATATATAGCAAGCGCCAATTAAGTTGGCGCGAGGAGGGTTTGCGCAGAAGCTGTTTTTAAAAACATCCACCCTCACTACTCAAGTAATTGTCAGAATACATTTGTCATTGACGTTTGACGGAACATAATGTCTTTGCTAGGGGATCATAAAGTGACACACGCTTAGAGGTTAGAATTATCTGACATTTGATGTAAAACCAAATATAAATCTCCCCACTACTTTTAATCCTGCGCGAACTTACCCCTCCTCGCGCCAACTTAATTGGCGTTTGCTATACCTGGCGAACTGGGTAACTTATGTAAGTTTGTGAATTAAATCTATATCCAATACGCCAGCAAATTCCAAGACCATGAAAACAAAACAATGCCCACACATTCACTGTGATTCTTCCACTTCTTTAATTATGACTAATGTATCTCTCATCGAATAGTGTTCTCGGAAGTCTATAAACATGAACAGGTCCATCATTTGTATTTTGGAGAACCTTTTCATCTGTAAATACAATGTTTTCCAAAAATTGTCGCTCCCTATGACTGTAATTTAAAGCATACAACAGTCGAGATTGCTTGTCTTCGTCTATTTTCTTTGCAGCAGCATAATTAAATAATTCTCAATTTTTAATTCTCGGGCATATTGTTGTTTGCGATCCTGGGAAGTTTGTTTCTACGATTGCATGCGTGCTTGTTTTAAATTGATTCTCTTGCAAATTCGCGTGCAACTACCCTAATTGACCCACCTACCTCTAGTTTTGCGATAATGCAAACTCTAATCAATTCTGTTGCCTGCGGAGCCATTATTCAATGAATAAAAGACATGGAACGACTTTGACAGTGATACATAAATTCTAAAATGTGTACGGTTTTCTTTCGAATAAAAGGGCACATTACATAATATTTGCACTATTAACAATATAAACTATGGAATTCACGGTTGGCACTTGGTGAAACATTATGAATAATAAAATTAAAAAATTAAAAAACACTTGGTATAATTGTTTCACTTTAATCAGAATTAACTCGACATGTGTTTTTTATTTATTATTGACTAACATTTTTCCTAAATTGACTTTGTTTACTTGGACAATATTCACTCCCTATCTTACCCAATTGGCTATATAACCCCTTACCACAATTATTAATCGTATCCTAAATACGTATTTCGACAATTAAGTTGTCATCATCAGTAGGTCAAACCACTAATCAAGGTGTCGCACATGGGGCACAGTAAAGCTAGCACAACTGATCACGCAACAACTTTACACAGCGTCCACGTATACACTGGAAACCTTGTTGCAAAACAAAATTGTGTGATAAATCAGGTGTTTACCAGGTGGGTTGCAGTGATTGTGACGCTATATTAAGATCCATACAGGAGCGTATTAACGAACATTGCATAGATTGTATACATGTATTCAATACTAGCAATTACAAATTATTACACAGTAATTTTAAAGAGAAAAAAGTAGACATGTTGGAAATCTTAGAAATCAAGAAAGCCAAGACAGCCAATAGGAACGTCACAAACACACAATTAGACTTCGGAAACATCCTCATCTTCGACATTGTAATTAAATCACTAGCACAGACTTATAAATAGGTATTGGTAGCTTTAGATTTTAGTTTGAATTTGTAAAGTCTTAGATAATGACCGAGAGGTCGAAACACGTGTCGAGTTAATTCTGATTAAAGTGAAACAATTATTTCTTTAATTGTTTCGACCTTTGCTTGATGTAAATCCATATCACTAATAAATAAAACACACATAAGATGTTTTACCTGATTAACGCTGTATCTTGTATGTATCTTTAGTCTTAAGTTGAATTTGAAGAAGCTACTGTGTTAGCGAAACAGCTGTCATTATTTTATTAATAAAGTGTAAATCTAAAACATCTTATGTGTGTTTTATTTATTAGTGAAACAATTATACCAAGTGTTTTTGAATTTTTTAGTTTTATTATTAAAAATATGTTTACATAAACTTAAAATATCTTTTGACATTATAAACGGTATTCAAGAATATATAATTACTAATATTTAGTAACTATTAGTAATATCTAACACTAAGTACAACTATTTACTTATGATTTCTTGTACGTTGTACTATAGGGCAAAGTGTTAATGCGTTGTTAACGGTGGAACATATTTTGCGTCCTGCAGAATCGTTTATATGTATCCCTATATTGTTATTAAATTTATTTTTAGAAATTGTTTGTGTTCAATCAAACCAAAATTCAAAAATATCATAGATTTCTTTAAAGAAATGAAATTTAATACACTAACCCCTTTTCCTGTAATGTTATACAAATGGACATTGCTTACGAAGAACGCGAGGGTTTGGTAAGTATACTTCCACTAAAATATCTATCTACGGTGTCACGAAAAAAGTTGGAACAGAAGGTGTTAGTGGTCATTTGGATGTAATCACTAGAGACCGGACACATCGGGCTAAAATGGACGTCATTACGACGGACGATATAAATAGTCTACAACATTTGTAAGTACATCACGCAGTTGTTGAATAGTACTATTCATTCAGTTAACTGCACATCTATTCTTTGTGTGCGGTTTTAAAATGTGCCTCATCTGTCCATAAAATACGGGATAACTATTCGGCTTCAATTTCCATCTGAGCCATTACTCGCAAAGAGAAATCGTACCTAGTAGCCAAATCTGCCTCCTTGAATTCAAACAGCATTTTCAGTTTATATGGATACATTTCTAGAATTTTGCGTAAAATTTTCCAAACCGTGGTACTTGCAATCGCTTGGATATCGCATTTGCACAGCTGATTGCTAGTGGATTACCTCTGGCTATGTCCTGATTCTCATGAAGAACCTCTGAAACTTGGACATCAGTAATTCTTGGTCTTCCTGATCTTGGTAGGTCAGCTACAGACCCTGTTCTTTCAAATTTTTGTATCAAATTGCGATACGCTTTCAATACAACGTGTCCAGGAAAGTATGCAACAAAGGGAAAACTTTTTTATTGTCTATTTCTCAGGAAATTTTATTCTTTATAAAAGTTTTTGCTTTACTTGAAACCCATTTACCCGTTAAAACAAATAAAATATCGCTTTAAATAATGAAAATATTCTTTAATAACTTGAAAATACAAAAATGTTATTTTTATGTTTTAAACAAACGTCACTCGATACGATGCCACTCTCGCTCAATACATAAATTTGTACGTCTACTTAAGTCCTGACGGCATTTTGAAGAAAATTGGGATTATTATTTAAATGCGTTACCGCTTCCTTAATCCTGTTCTGCAAATCTTCTTGGTTATCAAATGGCCTTTCTGAATACACCCGATATTTCAACCAACCCCATAAAAAATAATCCAAAGGATTTAAATCCGGCGAGCGTGGAAGCCATGGGAATGTTGAATATCTTCCTATTCATTATTCTTGAAATTCTTGGTTTAAATACTGCACGGCTCGACGAGAACTATGTACAGGTGCACCATCCCGCATAAACCACAAAGAACGTCTTCTTTGTAAAGGTAAGTTGTCAAATTCATCTTCTAATTCAGTAGTCAGAAATGCTAAATACCTTTCAGCATTTAGAGTTTGTTGAAAAAAATACGGCCCGACCACTCTTCTCTACAAAATTCTGCACCAAACTTTTATCTTTCGTGAATATTGGTTTTTACACTCCATTTGGAAATGTGGATGCTCCTGAGACCACCAACAGCAGTTTTGCGAACAAACTACACCATTTGTGGTGAATGTCGCTTCATCGGCAAATAATAATTTTCTGGGAAATGTTATGTCTGCTTCTATTTCATCTTGTATCATGAAGGAAAACTCTAAACGCTGGTCATGATCTCGTTCTTACAACGTTTGGACATATCTTGGGTTAAATGGAGTAAACTTGTATGTTTTAAATATTTGATGTACCGCGATATCATAAAGTTTCTGGGTCAACGGTGGCCATGGGGTGAAAAACGTCTGTCTTAATTTATATCATCCTTTTGAGAAAAATCTGATAAAATTTTCAGGTTATGTGTCATACTGACATTAAGATTAATATATTGACAAATTTTAACGTCAGCATGACACTTAACCTGAAAATTTTATCAGATTTTTCTCAAAAGGATTAATTAAGACAGACGTTTTTCACCCCATGGCCACCGTTGACCCAGAAACTTTATGATATCGCGGTACTGATGATTTACGTAATCCTAAATTAGTTGCAAATTTTCTCACAGATAATTTAGGATTCCCAATTACACTTTGTAAAACATTTAAGGAATTATCCAAATTTCTTGCTGGTCTAATGTTCCTTTTTAAAATTAAATTCCAAAGAGCCTGTTTGTTTAAGTTGTCGCAAAATTCGGGATACCGTAGACCAACTAACGTTTTTATTGGGATGCCTTTCGTTAAATGTCGCAGCTACGTTTCTACATGTCTTATAATTATCGCCACATATAAGCATTAACTCTGCTCTTTCTTGCAAAGTTAAACGTTCTGCCATAGTAATGTATTTTGTAGGATGTCAAAGTTACTGTCAAATACCATGCATACGTGATTAAAAGTAAAAAGTAATAACTTCATACACGATATTAAGTAGGTACGGAAATTTTGAACAATTAATAAAATAATTGTATTTTTACTATCTAATATGATAACTTATTTAGTTTAACGGGTAAATAGGTTTTAAGTAAAGCAAAAACTTTTATAAAGAATAAAATTTCCTGAGAAATAGACAATAAAAAAGTTTTCCCTTTGTTGCATACTTTCCTGGACACGTTGTATACGCTCTCAAACCCATTCTCGTGCGAAATCTTCGTAATCCAGCAGGCAGTGTAATTTCTGCCGCATTCATAATAACACTCAACTAAACCAATTCTTGTTTGTAAATCCATGCTATTACAGTGTGAGTCGTTTGAACTCTACGTCTACGTCTAGTTTTAATTTCAAAATAAAACTCCAAATTGAATGATTTCGTTTTGACACTCATGTCAACAATTGTAATGACAACTCTTTTGTTTTTCATAGATACAGTAAAATCTAAATCCAAAAGCAACTAGATTTCATTTACTTTTTGCTACTAGCTTGATTTTTTAAAATTATATAAGACTTTAAAGTATATCCATTACTTTATGATTACTCTATACTTTTTCTCATGATTATGTTGAGATATCAAACTTGTAGACTGGCGGATTCTTTTTTAAATTCGTCTTTCTAATTAATTTATTAATTATTTCTATGTCAAAGCCATTGTATGTCGCGATGATTTTAATGAAATCTAGTTCTATTTAGTATCTCTCTTTTGTTAACGGAAAGTTTGCAATCGAATGACGAAGAAATTAAAAGGAATTAATTGGGGTAAGGGGTTTTATACCTTTTTTTGAGTTGTTAAGTTCTGGGCACAACTGTACTGATATGTCATATAAGTATAGTAAAACATTGTATTTTATGTAAAAGCATTGTTATTTATTTTAGTTTTATAGGTCACAAAATATCGCAAAGTGTTTTAACCGGCTTTCCCAGAACATTTGGAAATCTGGTATTTCCCATGGCCAGTTATTTATATTAAACTTGCCGCCTACTGGAATTTTTAGAAGAAAACTTGTAATTTTAAGAAAATATGCAGTATTACATGAAATATGCATAATGTTGAAAAAATATGCTTTTTTGAATTGCCTGATTTTATTGGAAAAACGTTAAATAACCACATAAAACTCATAATTTTGTTGATATACTTTTTAACAACAAATATGCATTTCGCATATAATCCGAAGTTTACATATCAACATTATTCAAGTAAGATGAAATTCTGTTTGTACTTTTGATGCTATGGAGTGTAAATAGAGAAAAAATGTGTACAACCAAAATTGGGTGCAAAATAATTTTAGTATGTACAAGTGGTTACTGAATTTTGATACTTACTTTGACCGAGAAATTATCCCATTTTAAAATAGTTCCACCCAAAAATTTAAAGGTTTCACTGGCTAATACACGTATCCTTTTCAAAATATGTTTAGTAGGTTGTTCTTTTGCAAAAACTGATTTTCTCTGATCATATGGTGTTATGATATATAAATTTGGATAATTACTTCTGTTTTGTTGAAACTGTGATTCCAAATCACTTAAAGTAGCACCTGGAAATATCAAATAACGTAGGAATTGGCAAACAAAAATTGTGTGTCAATATTTACTATCAATATCTTCGTTAAAATTGACGATTATGGGGTTTAATTTCCAATCGAAATCTGTAATATGTTTCAAAAATCTAAGAAATGCTATTTGAGGTAGATTAGCAATTTGGAACGGCGGATCATTTAGATATACAGATGCGTTCCATAAATCGATCACTGTGTCCGATATATGATGGTCGTCAATCATTTGGGACCGTATCCAGCGCTTTGCTAAAGCGCAACAAGGCCCAAAACTCGGATAAATCTGATGAATACTGAAACAAAATAAAATTGACCAAGACATATACCGCATGTGTCAAATATCATTAGGCATAGGGAATACGTATGAGTACATACGATGTATATGTATATGGAAAAGCCGATCCAATGCCGGTGAAGACCGCGACGGCCGCCAACGATTGTCTCCGATTGTTTCGGAAATACAAGTTAGCAATAATCATTTGACCATCGACATAGGTACTTGTAATGCGTTCTAAAATAACATTTACGAATTGCAAGGGATTTGCTTTTCTTATTTCTTTGAGTAGATGCAAGAAATTTTTAAGCTGCGGTGCGTCCCATAAACAAAAGCGTAATTCTAATAAAATTAAAGAATAATCCTAATAAAATAAATAAAAAAGGATTCTAAAAATTATAATAAATTATACAAGAGGTTCATAATTCCTCCTTACACAGCAAGACATTGTCCTAGGCGGTCGTAGAAATTAGCTCTTACATTTGCTAACATGTCGGCAGTGAATGAATTCGCAGCCTCAGTTATTTTTTCTCTCAAGGCAACTAGATTTTCAGCTCTACCAGCTTCATGAGTATAAAAAATATTTTGTAGATATCCCCACAAAAAGAAATCATTTGGAGATAGACCAAGAGATCGCGGGGGCCATTTATGTTTCCTGTTCCAGTAATAAGACGGTCAGGAAAAGTATTTCCTAGAAATTCCTTTACCCTCACTGCATTATGTGCTGGACAGCCATCATGTTGAAACCAAACGGTTTCCTGATTTATTCCAATGTTTTGAATGCCCGGAAGTATTTGATTTTTCAGTAATTCGAGATACTTGTCGGCATTTAATATACCATCAATAAAATAGAATGCTAACCTAAAATACCTGCCCAAACGTTTAGTTTTTAAGGATACTGAGTGCGATTTGCAAAATGCCGGTGTTGATTTTCCGAAGCCCAATATCGAAGAACAGAGGGATTGTGCTTTCCGTGTAATGTAAAAGTTGATTAATCGGTGAAGAGAATATTTTTAACGAAATTTTCATCTCGATGTATCTTTTCCATAACGTCTTGACAAAACTCCATTCTCCGGAAATTGTCCTCGTGAAATATTTCTTGAGTTTTCGAATATTTGAAACATTTTAAACCATTACGTTTCCAAATACGTGAAATAATTGTGTTACTTGTACCCAATTCCTCGGCAGCACTTCTAGTAGATCTCGTGTTATCAATTTCCACAATACTACAAATTAATACATCCCGCCGTTCTCTTTCCTCAATTTTTTGTGGTGATACCTCTCTTGGTTTGCATTTCGTAGTTATTGAGACAGAAACAAGTTTCAAATTTATTTATAATATTATAAATTGTTTGTCTGCAAGGTACAGAACGGTCTGCAAAAGTCAGCGCAAACAAATTCATGCACTCCATTGCAGACTTGCCAGCATAAAACCATTTTACTAACTGAAGCTTTTCAGTGGGTGTATAAAGAGCCATTATACATTAATTTTATTGTACGCTTGCAAACTGTAACGGCCGCAGCTAGACTGAATGCAAAATTTCCAGTCAATCGGTATCGGAAACAATCGTCAGTCGTCGCGGTCTTCGTTGGCATTAGACTCGCTTTCTCATATACGCATACATTGTATGTACTCATACGTTGATTCTCTATGCCTAATGATATTTAATACATACGGTATGATAAATTGAAAAGAAACAATTAAATTAAATAGAATTCATATTGTTGAACTTATATAACTTAGAAATGTTTTCTTTAGAAACTTTCCTTTGAAAGTATGTCAATATTTACTTCCATATTCTATATGAAATTAGTCGTATACAAAAATAACTAAAATTTAGTGAATTACATATCATTTTTCTGTCATTCGTAGGCATAGACTTGTTTTGCTCATTTTATATTTAATTATTGGAACATTAAGGGCCCTCGTAGACTACAGACTTTCCATCGACCGATAGTTTAGTCGGGTTCTTAATCAGCACGAGAATATATGCAAGTACGCACACAACAACGATTCGGTATCCGCCGATAAATAAGTTTGATGGGCTACACGATTGCCTTCAAACTAAATTGTCGGCGAACTATCGGCCGACTGCTTAATCAGCATGGCGTTCTTTCCATGCGCGCACACTTGGCGATTGTTTAGTCGGCCGATAGTCTCAATCCTCTCCGAATTTTGATACAGACGGTCGTGCGTGTTTCATGATGGCGCTGCTTGCCGAAACGACTATCGTAAATTTGATAGAAGAAATTGAAAAAAGGACCGGCGCTTTATAAAAAAAAGCTTGAAAGAGTATGCTGACGCGAATCTTAAGAAAAAACGATGGGTGGAAGTCTGTGAAGCAGTTGTTCCCGATTGGAATAAGCTTAGTCCAGAGGATAAACAAAACAAGAATAGATCGTGTAAAACTTTCCTTGCAATAATCTATCACTGTAGATGGGATGTACCCAATACTCTCGGTTTCTCTTCTTGATCCTTCTCCTCCTTTGTAAAAGAGCAATAATAATAGTGTTCTAGACATTTTATTGATTATCAGTTTTCATCGCTCTCTTCAAGAGTAGCGTACCAACTAGCAAATTGTTTGAGAGTAATCGGCCGACTGTTGGCAGGTCTGCGCACTCACCGACCAGACTGTTTAGTTAGCTCAGTGTGCGCGCTAGCAGCCCAACACAACTAAACTATCGGCTGATAAAAAGTCTGTAGTCTGTGGAGGCCAAATGTTTCTTTTATAATCAATTTTATGGATCAGTATTTTTCTAGGTTTATTTCATTCGGCTATACTTAAGAATATAGCACCCTAATATTTTCGAAAAATAATTATTGGAACCTGTAAAGAACCTCAAAAAAAACTACTTTTTGTAATAAAATTATTTGGGCAAAAGTATTGGAAAGCTACAATTAAAGAAAATAGATTTCCCGCCTTATACGTTATGTATAAGGTATGTACCTATGCCCACACATATAAACACAACATAAACAAATATTTGTAATACTGGTCACATACAAACACATTTCCTCCCATTTTTTTAAATAATTGTAATTAGCAAATACAGTGGTCGGCATAAGTCAGGCAACAAATTTGCATTAAAAGAAAAAAATGCAGCGTCAAAATGAATTTATTCAAAGAAATTACAAAAGGGATTCGAAAAAGGGTTACTGTAAGTGTTCAAATTGATGGCCATCTTGATCAATGCATTTACTGCAACGTTTCTCAACGGTGAGGCAGGTCCGGCGAAGCACGTCAAGCTGTCCGCGAAGATTTTCTAATTCTTCTTCAATTGCAGTTCGGAGGTCGGGAAGGGTACGTGGTCCTCTTGCAAAAACGCGGTCCTTGAGAAGGCCCCACAGGAAGAAATCACAGGGTGTCAGGTCACATGACCGTGCGGGCCACTCAACGATTCCTCGTCTGCCTATCCATTCTCCAAAATGAACATTAAGGTACTCCCGCACACATAACGCGTAGTGCGGCGAAGCTCCATCCTGCATGAAATGGCGGATGTTCGCGAGTGTTGGATCGTTGTCCATTTGCCCACGTAAATCTTCGAGCAATTCCAGATAACTTTGGCCCGTCACGTTACCCTCAAAAAAGTACGGACCCACGAGACCTCCCGCATGGTTACCTGCCCACACACACAGCCCAGGCAGGTTTAATTCTTCTTCAATGAAGACGTGAGGATTCTGGTCGTTCCAGTACACGCAGTTATGCCGATTGACCGTACCGTTCAGCTTGAAGGTTGGTTCATCCGACCACAAAATGGAACGTTGGAACTGCGGATCATCCTGACTGCATCCGAGGTACCACTCGCAAAATTCCAATCTGCGATCGAAATCATCCTCGTGAAGTGCGTGGAGGAGACGCGGACGGTAAACTCGATAGTGCATGCGTTTCAGCATTCGTCGTAAAGAACGATCGGATATTTGAAGTTCTCCCGATAGCCGCACTGCAGATTGGTTCGGCTGGTCGACAAACGCCAGCGCCACTGTTTCCATATTTTCGTTAGTTGTTACAGATACCGGTCGTCCAGATCGCGGCCTTCCTGACATGCGTCAACATGGAGTTCGGTTTCATTATTGTAATCGGATATTCTCAGCACTGGTTCGTGACATGGCATTTCCTTTAAAATTCTAAATGATGCTTCTCTTCATCGCCAAAATTGAATCTTTTCCCGGCTTTTAGCATATCCGTCAGAGGTTTTGCTATCAGCGCATAATCCTTAATATATTTTCTAAAATAGACAGTTAAGCCTAGAAAGCTTTGCACTTTTTTAATGGTAGTAGGTTCTGGAAAATTTTTCACGGCAGCAACCTTTCTTGCAGAGGACTTCATCGAGCCATTTTCAATTTCGTGCCCTAAATAGTCGACTTTGGTTTTCAAAAACTAACACTTTTCCCATTTAATATCTAATCTATGATCTTCGGCGACACTTAGTACTTGTTCTAATCTGTGAAAAGCTTCTTCGACATTCTCTGCCGGTATGATGATATCATCTATACAAGAAATGACGATTCCCGTTTGCGTGAGATCTTTATCTCATTAATGAATAAGAAAATTAATACTGGTAGCCGTAATTTTGTGGTAATTCATTTAGAAAACAATAAAATAAAATAAAACAATAACTTTGTTATACCACTTTATTCACATGTAATAGTGACCGCGGTTTCGACATACAATGTCATTATCAAATGTAGGCCTGTAACTTTTGCAGTTTGATAATGACATTGTATGTCGAAACCGCGGTCACTGTTACATGTGAATAAAGTGGTATAACAAAGTTGTTGTTTTATTTTATTTTATTATTTTCATTAATGTATCTCTGAAATACTGCGGGTGAATTGCAAAGACCGAATGGTGTCCTTAAAAACTCATACTGTCCGTCTGGGATCACGAAGGAAGTATATTTTACGCTTGTTTCCGCTACAGGAACATGAAAAAACCCATTTTTCAGATCTAACGTAGTAAAGATTTGTGCTCTAGTTAATTGGGCTGTTTGATCCTCAATGATTGGTCACGGATATCTGTCCTTAATTATTTTTTTATTTAATTTTATATAATCGATACAAATACGTTTTGTTCCATTTTTATTATTAACAAGGACAATTGGGCTTGCGAAATCAAATACACTTGACCTTATGATGCCTTTTTCAAACCATTCTTCGATTTGAGCATTTACTTCATTTTTTGTAATGATAATTTTCTTGGTTGTTGATAGGTTGGTATTTCGATTTCTAAGATAATTTTTGTACATAACTTTGTTTCCTTTGGCTTTCTTGGCTCATAATTGTTGATCATTCTTCTAATTTTCGCGTCGGCAACAGAGCCCGTTTTTAAGAATTTCTGGTACATCTTCCACACTGTTGAACGATTTGGTAGCGGCGAGTTCGGAAATTGTTGTTGAAATTCGGTAAACATAGTTTCGTAATCCGCGTTCGTACGAAGATACGACGTAACAAAAAAAACTGTTTCTTGAAGCGTGAACTTGTATCGGTTATTCATTCTGAAAACGCGTCTACTCGACGAGCACGTGTTATCATGACACCGAGACAACTGTCTGAAGCACGAACATGCTTCGTTTTAATCTTTTTCGACAGCGTTGCCAGACTTATGAGCGTTGCCGGACTTATGCCGATTTTTCGAGAGCGTTGCCTGACTTATGCCGACCTTTGTATTAGCAATAAACATTTCGAAAAGTAAGGGTATTATGTTTAATTTTATCATAGAATTAGTATATTTACGTTAAAAGTGATTATCGCATGAGACGCTAATTTTGATTGTGACTGTCGAAATCAAGTGCAGTGGTGCAAACTTAACCAAAATTTGACACATACTGTCAGCTTCAGACAATAACGGACACCCGATAGTACTAGCACAGTTCGTATATAAGATTCTTAATTAACTTACCCGCTTAAAGCACTTATAACTTTAGGTAAAATATCCATATTCTTTTCTAATTTTAAGCTTTGTTCATTGTCTTTATACAAAGTAATATTATCACTATCAACAGTTTTCTTTAAAAGAGATAGTTCTTTTGGAACAAATAATCTAAATCTAAAGAGCAATCCTTCGTAAAACACGTCCAAATGATCCAAAGTAACAGAAGAGATTATGTTATGTGCTTTTCCCAATAATTCAGATAGCTTAATATAAAATTCACACTTCATGCATTGAAGAACATTTACGTCATCAGGCCAGCCTGAAGATTTGCCTGTAAAAAATATTACATAAATAAAGTTATTGAATCTTAAAAATTGAGACAAGTATTTTTTCCTTTGGCAATGTTATCATTAAGTAAAAAAATATTTTTTGAATATTATTAGACTAAACTTTACATGACAAAAGAACTTATATGGTATTAATTTACTATTGAAAATCAAGAGTTAATTCACAAATAGACGTACGTATCAGGCGCGGCTCGTGATGATGTACTGTAGGGGCACGTACAATTATGCGAGTGCCTCGTGTGTTTTCGGAGTTTACTAAGAAAACACTACAGTTAGTACACGAGAATACACGAAGCACTCGCATCATTGTACGTGCCCCAACAGTACGTCATCACGAGCTGCGCCTGGTACGTATTAAATATTGATAATAAAAGCATTCAACTTCCATAAGAAAGTTAGCCCAATTACCCATAAACATAACTGAATTTATGGGAGATTACATAGTTGGTGAATGGTCATTGCTAACATATTGTCGATCTATGCATGCACGATAACAAACATTTTAACGCCGTCCCTTGAGAAAAAATTAGAGAAAAGAAAAATTTATAGATGATTGGAAGGGCAATACATCAACATACCGGATCCGTTTAAATTCAACCGACAAAATTTTTGTGGTGATGGATGGTAATAAATTAAAGAACTTTTTTTAGTAACGTTTTGTTCTGGAAACGCCTCATTGGAAACCTAAATGGTTTTAAAATACTTCATGTCGATTAAGATGTTAGGCAACTTTTTATACATCTACAGATTATTGTTTTTGTTAGCTATATAAATTTGTCAAGTTAGCAACGACATAAATGTATCAAATTTGTTTATATTGTCATTAAGCTATTTACACATTTTCTGAGTATGCCGATATGCACTTAGTGTATGGTGAGTGTGGAGGTTCTAGTAGAGCAGTGCAGCGTTGCTAGGCAGTGTTGTACCTAAATAGAAGATTACCGCATCACACGGCATTTAACTGCTATAGTCCTTTTACGATAACAGACGAGGCACGTCATAACCGGAAACTTCAGAATTACCTACCTATACAATACTAAACCCAAAAAGAACTGTCTTTCACTATCGTATATCTAGAGATTTCTTCTTTGCAAACGTTCCTATACTGCGTAACGTTGCCAACTTCTATTTTCGCTACTGTCATTCGTATCTGTCACTTGTGCGCCATTTGTTGTTCTGTATTTTTCGTGTCCCTTTTATTCAGTTTTGTGGTATTATTTGCATTTCATTAGTTCGCAGTTTGTTCTTTAGTTTTCGTGTCCCTTTTATCCAGTTTCGTCGTATTATTCGTATTGTATTAAAACAACGGTTCCTTTAATAACCAATAAAACATGCCTAAGCCACTAAGCAGGCAATCAAAAGCGCCCATTGCGTCTTTAATCTCGTATTTCGAGAAAGAACGCGATAACAATGCCACGCTATTGCCGTTGAAAGCAGTAAGAGAGGTAATTCTAATAATTAATATATTTTTAGAGTATTAAACCTTGCGTATTTTATAGAGAGTAGCCGATGCTTTAAATATCCACATTTCTACGGTTAATAAGATTTCTTCAATGACTAAACAAGGGATTATTCCATCTAGTCCAAAGAAGAAAAGGGTAAAAAAGAAACCAGTAGTGAACATTGATGATTTTAATCAGTGTGCCATTAGAAACAAAGTTTATAACATGTATAGAGACAGTAAGTATTTATTATCTTATTTCGAACTGTAACATTAAGTTTCCCTTAAACACATTTTAGAAGAACATATCACCTTATGTACTTTAAACAACGTACTTAAAAGAAGCGATATTTTTAATGGTTGTACTACTTCCCTATGGAAAGTGCTACGAAACATTGGTTTTCACTTCACGAAAGATGATCCTAAACGAGCGTTGATGGAACTGCCTCATATTGCTTTAAAGCGGATCTCTTTTCTACAGCAGTATATACGCACAAAACAAGAACATATATATCAGTTTATATTTCTTGATGAAACCTGGATCTTTCAAGATGGAAGCACTTCAAGAACCTGGCAAGATGAACATGTCAAAACTATGAAAGCGAAACAAATAGGTGGCAAAAGGTAATCGTTTTTCTTTTTCTTTGTTGCATAAATTTTATTATGTTCTGTTCTAATAGGTATATAATATTACATGCTGGAAACGAAGATGGCTTAATTCCTGGTGCTGAATTAATATTTACATCCAATATCAAAAACTCTGATTATCATGGTGATATGAACCGTGACAATTTTCTGTTTTGGTTAGAAAATCAACTACTACGTAATTTAGAAAATCCTTCTGTGATTGTAATGGATAATGCAAGTTATCACAGTACAATTAAGAATAAGCCTCCAACATCTTCCACAACAAAATTAGAAATTACGAACTGGTTAAATGCAAACTCTATTGATTATGATGCATCAGCGTTAAAGCTACAGTTGCTAGATTTAGTTGAGCGGTTAGTATAATTATTCTTTTTTTAAATAATTACTGGCTATTATTATTTATAGTTTTAAACCACCACCCATTTATGAGGCTGATGAGTTGGCTAATAAATATGGTCACGTTGTGCTCCGTCTACCTCCATATCATTGCATTTTTAATCCTATTGAACTGATATGGGGTATTAGCAAACACTATTATAATAACCATATTGGCAAATACGGCAGAACAGAAGAAGGCTGCATAAAATTATGGAAGGAAGCACTCAGTGAAGTAACCCCAACATGTTGGGCAAACAGCATCAAACACACCGAAACAGAAATTAAAAAATGGTGGGATAGAGAAATTGGCCTTGAACGAGAAGATGTAAGGCCTTTAGTTATTAATATAGGCGCAGAAGAAAGCTCAACCGATGACAGCGATTTTGAATAAAAATTATGTTTGTCATTTATATCATGTTATATTAAATTTGCTTTTCTTTATTATAATGTCAATTTATTGTGTATACTGATAATAATATTTATTGAAATAAACGTATTTCTATTTTATTTCGATAGCTTAATTGCTGTTAATAACATGTCTCAATTATGCTAATTGTCAGTTATAATTTACCACGTACATAAAACTATAGTTAGAATGAGAGGCGTTAGGTTTATCTAATTGTTTTAAAAGTATGTAAATTATCGTTATTTCCTAAGTATGAACAAGACCTACGTAACTGTCAACGCGGATTACATGTCAACTTATTTTTAATACATAACCTCTGTGATAGATGTAAACAAAAGATTTGGCAAGAGTGCGTGACGCAAACATGACGTATGTTGATGACGTGCCTCGTCTGTTATCGTAAAAGGACTATATTGATCGAGGCCCCGATTTAAGTATGTTGGATTTTTATTAATGGGACATCTTAATACGCTTACCTATGAAACGCCTGTCCATATTCAACATGAACTAAGGGAACGAATACTTTTAGTGACGCACACAACCAAACATACACCTAGAGTGTCCGACGGTCAATGTTTCGGCGGCGCAATGCTTGTATTGATGAATAACCAAAATTTTGAAAACATTCTCTAGTTGTTTTAACATTTCTCTTAAATGTGTCCCTATTTCATTGTTTATTTTTATTCCATTAAAATAACATTTTCTAATTTTGTTATTGCAATCATTATTCCATGTAAATTTTTAATATAGAATTTAAAATACAATGACACTGATAATAAAAAAAAATCAACTTAATAATGATATACAGGATTAAATAGTAATTTTGTGTTTATTATTATCTTTAGTATCTATTAATAACGTTATCCTTATAAAATTTAATTTCAATATGAACTGTACTGCAACTGGAATATGTGGTTGCTAACAAAAAACATAATCTATAGATGTATAAAAAGTTGCTTAACATGTCAGTCGACATGAAGTATTTTAAAACCATTTAAGTTTCCAATAAGGCGTTTCCAGAATAAAAAGATACTAAAAGTTCTTCCATTTATTACCCTCCATCACCACAAAAATTTTGCCGGTTGAATTTAGACCGACTCTGTATATAAAAATGGATTGGTGATTGTTGGAAATGCCATAACTCGATAACCGCTCGCCAAATTTGCGTGATTCTTTGATCATTATGATCGAAATAGTCCGCGATGGGTTTTTACGCAAAGATATTTTGGGAAATTGAGGAAAAAATTTTTGACAATCATTAAAAACCAACATTGGAGATTTGTTTTGGAAACGCACTTCGGGCAATAACTTTCGATCGGATCGTCAGATTTGCTACATTTTTTGTTTGTTTTAATGTTTTTGTCAATTGGAATTTTGGAATAATTGAGCAAGATTTTTGGAAAATTATGAAAAATCAAAATTAATTTTTGAATGAAAATTTTGTATGGCAATTTGACGTAGCACACATTTTCGGCAGCAACTCACGTTTGGATCGTTAATTTTCTTATTTCTTTTAATGGTTTGTTAGTTACACAGAGTGTCCTTGAAATAAAGAGACAACGTATGGTAAATGGAAAGATGTAATTATATAGAAAAAATCTAAAATATTGTGAATTAATTACGACGCTAACCCCGAAATTGAGAACACCCTGAAAATTGTATTACGTGACGCCTATGAATTCAAAATATTTAGAATGTGTATAAATGTATGTTTACATACATAACGACTGGCTGAGATGGACAACAACAAAACTATTCTTTTTATTATTGTCGGTTAAATTTAAGATATCATCTTTTATAATATAATCGACCGCACACTGGCGTGACAAAATTTTTTTAAATATCTTTGTAATTCTTTTTCTCGCTTATGAGAGGCAATTTTGGCAAAATATATTGGATTTATATTCTAAATAATTATATCTTTTATACATCCGGTATAACATACCCCGACCGTGTTTTCTCTAACCCGTTAGAGAAAAGTCTAGAAAAAGGTAGGGCTGTGTATTTTTGATAGATATGAGAGTCTCAGAAATTAAAAAAAAGACAACATACATTTGCTGGCGTTTGACAGACACTTTGTATAATTTAGAATCTATGCTTACGTTCATCGAACCGCCAAAACGTGCAATCTAAACTTAACAATTTAGTGGCAGAATCGAAAAAACTGGAATTGAGAATAAATGTAAACAAAAGAAAAATACTAACAATCAATATTAAAAATACATGATACATATTGAGAGGCGCCACAGAATTTTACATATATGGGCAGTATAATTGCTAGAGAACGGACATTCTTACCACATGACTCGGCGTAATTCAATGAAGTATTTGTTAGTCTTTCCCGACCATCTGGTCCGCTGCGATTACAATGACAACACACCTATTGTAGTCGGAGGATAAATATCCATTAAACGCAATCGGCATCTCGAAATGTTTATAAACTTTGCTGAGTACATCCCGACGTAATACAATGAAGTATTTGTGTTTGTCTTTCTCGGCCACCAGCGTTAACAATGGACAACGGCTATTGTGTTCTGAGAACTTAGTCATGTGGTAAGAATGTCCGTTCTCTAATAATTGCTAGTCATGGAGAAATTGTAGGCAATTAACGAAGTACAACATCTGCTGTTCAAAAATCTTTAATTAAGCTTAGCAGCTTCGAGAGCAGTTCTTTTAAATATAGTTCAGCTAGGATATTGATCTCCCATTTGTAGGAACGTTCTTGTTAAACCTTCACATTGGGATAGTATATGAATCGCGAATCCCTCTTCCTCTTAATAGAATCTACGTACCGTTTCTTGTGTCAAGACCATATTATTGATATGTTTGTTGAGCTTACAATTCCCCGTTAATAGCCCTACTAACATCTTAACGGGACTTTCTGTCTTTATTCAGTAGGTTCGTTGTTAACGTAGGCGAATATTCTCTAAAGAACTGTTTTCCCTGTCTTTGATCGGGGGAGTTCTTTCACCTTTTCCTAGATCTCCATTCATCTCACATTTTCATGATTGTTTTAATAATTGTTTTTGTAAGGCCTAAGGAAGGCTCCTATGAAGCCTATAGACGAGGCCTGTCGGCCCAATTCGTTCGCCTTTACATTAGATCTGTGGCCTTCGTGCTCCTGGACCCAGGCTAATGTCACTTTCATGTAATCACCGAGCTTGTTTAGGGTACACACACAATCCCATACAAGCTTGGATTTAAGTTGTACTGAATCCAGTGTCTTTAACATTGCTTCGCTGCTGAAGAAAATGGTCACGGTGTGATTTATTCCACCGTGTGTTAATTTTCCCAACGCAATGATACTAGTACAATACTGCCATTTCTCTCTCATTTTCTTGAGTCTTACTTCTCAGCTCCAACGCCTTTTTCTGTTTTACAGCTGCCAGTGTACCAAATAGATTCTGTCTGAACGAGTGGGTCGTTTTTCCACTCCTCCCTATCTGGAATGACTATTTTATATTTCTTATCAAAGTTAAATTTTTGAACCACGGCATCACCTGGGTTCCCTCTACTAGGATCTTCCTGGAGTTTTTTTATCAACTTATAATGGTCAATACCGTGGACTTGATTTATAGATGTTTGGCCTTGTATTAATCTGTAGTATACCGACATTGCTTCTCCTTGCATATGGATATCAAAAAGTTATTAGATTGAATATCAATCTCCAATACAACTGTAGAAGGAGGTGTTGTCATTGCAGTGTCGGATAAGTTTTATTCTTCAGGTATGAATATTGTGTCGCCTCTTGAAGAAATTGATATTGTGGCAGTTAGCGTTAAATCTGGATCAGTGTCTCTTGTGTTTGTTGCGATTTATGTTCCACCAGGTATTGGCTTAGCGAAATTCAACACTTTATTCGATTTTCTTGATGTGGCTCTGATTACCATGGGTACGGTTCTTATGATTGGTGATTTCAGTGTACCTGGATATTATAATTCCACATTGACTGGTATTGGCGATAATATTTCTGTGCAACTGGCTGGTTTTGCTGCTGTACATAATTTAAAACAATGTAATAATGTTTTGAATAACAACAATAGACTTCTGGATCTTGTTTTGGTTGGGACTGACTACATTTGCGAGGTTGAGCGAAGTCTGGAGGGTCTTGTTGAGGAAGATATACATCATCCGCCTTTAGAGTGTTTACTCCAAATTGGGAACGTTGCTGAGTATGGTTTTAATAGTCAAGTCATATGGCGATATAACTTCAAGAAAGCCGATCTTAATGGCCTATATGCTATATGCTGCTGTTAATTGGGAGGCGCTCGAGATGTATGCTACGAATTCTGATGTCAATGGTATGTGTGACGTTTTCTATAGGATACTGTAGGCAGCCATTGATAAATATGTACCCAAGCTTAAACTAATTAGGAACAAACATTTTCCGCCGTGGTTTAGTAGAGCTATTATTAAGGATATAAAGCGTAAAAATCATTATCACAAGATGTATAAAAGATACGGAGCGAATTATTATAAGCATCGATTTTGTGCTCTCCGCTCATCCATTAAAACCAGCATTAGACGTAGTTACTCCAGCTATATACATAGTACTGAAAATGGAATCAAATCTGATCCACGAAAACTCTGGTCATTCATTAATTTAAAAAAGGGACAGTCACGTATACCGGGCCACATGATCAGCAATGACCAAGTGATATCGAAGCCTTTGGATATTGTGCAGGAATTTGCCACCTTCTTTAGTTCAGTTTACGATGCAAGTGGTCCTCGGGATTCGAGTTTGCTACAGTTGCAGACTACCATTACCAGCATTGATACATTGCCATTGTCCAGTGTCTCTGATCGTGATGTTCGCAATGCCATTAGGAAACTGAAGGGTACAATGACTACGGGTCCAGATGCTATTCCTTCATTTTTCGTGAAGGATTGTGCCGAGTGTTTGTTAAAGCCGTTGACACTCATTTACAATTCAATCATTTGTCAGAGGGTATTCCCGGATGAGTGGAAAAGAGCGAGAGTGACACCTGTGCTTAAGTCTGGATCGCGTGCGGATATAAGAAATTATCGGCCCATTTCCTTGATCTCCAACTTTGCTAAGATTTTTGAGATGATACTGTACACTGAAATCTATAATCATGTAAAGCCATATATCTGTAATAATCAGCATGGATTTTTGAAGGGCCGATCAACTGCGACCAATTTAAACAACTTTGCCCAGCTAGTATCTGAGGCCCTTGATGAGCGAAAACAGGTTGATGTCATTTTTACAGACTTTAGTAAAGCTTTTGATTGTGTACAACATCATATACTTCTGCGGAAGTTGGAGCGGTTTGGACTCCATACCGACTACCTGCTTTTACTCAGAGGTTATTTAACTGGGAGGCAGCAATACGTTGAATATGAGGGAGTCAGGTCACGAACTTATCTTGCCCGGGGTGGAGTTGCATAGGGTTCGAATCTGGGTCCACTGTTGTTCATACCATTTATAAATGATGTGTGTGATAAATTTGATTCTACCTGTTTACTTTATGCTGACGATTTAAAAATTTATCGGATAATAAATACTTCTGCTGACTGTGATATCCTGCAGAGTGATTTGGATCAATTGTGTGCTTGGTGTCAAAGAAATTGTATAAATCTTAATGTTGGAAAATGTAAAGTAATGACATTTTTTCGAAAAGCTGTCAATGTTGAATACAACTATGAAATTAACAGTGTAAATCTTCAGGGATATACGTAGGTTACAGATTTGGGAGTAGTATTTGATAGTAGATTAACCTTTAATAAACATATAGGTTTTATAATGCGATCTTGCACAGACTTTGTAAATATTGACACCATTACTATTTTGTATAATTCCTTGGTTCATAGCAGGCTTGATTATTGTTGTGTAGTTTGGTCACCAGCGTACTTGAAATATGTTAACCTGCTTGAGTCACTACAGAAGAGATTTTTAAAATATTTGTATTTCAAAAGGCATGGTGTATATTCTGCCTTATCATATGATAATTTGCTGGAACAATTTGGTTTTAATGGTTTATCTAATAATAGAAAAATTATTGCGTTACTACGTTTGTATAAGTTGGTTCATAATATTATAGATCATCCGGTGTTTTTGTCACGGCTTCGGTTTTATATTCCTCGTTTCAACACTAGAAACTCAATTACTTTCTTAAACAGACAGGCTGCAACGAATTCATATAAAAACTCCCCACTTTATAGAATGTGCCATTTATATAATTCATGTATGTAATTATAATTTAGATGTATTTGGCGATAATTACTGCAGGTATTTGGTTTCTGTGAAAGAATGTATTTATTTTACTTCTTAGATTTAATTTAGTTTGGGATAATTTTTCCATGGATACGCACGTTATGTTTAATGCTTATATACATGTATTTATATTTATAACTTCATCATTGGATGTATTCTGTTGGGTTAATAAACCGTTTATTATTACTATAGAAGTGGTTCCCATGGCACCAATGACACTTAGACACATTAATATTTGTATACACTTGTAAGCCGTTTAATAACTCCTTTTTGCTTAGTTCTTAGCTGTTCAATAGCTTATAATTGATATAATTATCACTGTGCATAGCCAGCGTCATTTTGGGGCCAAGTCCCCAGTTTGTCCCACACATTCGTCTACATTTGCCCAAGACAGGTATAAGCAGCATTCCCACAAGCCCTCTACTGTTTTCTAAGGTTGGAACGGACTGTAGGACAGAACATCGAATTGTGGAAAAGAATAGGTCAGAAGAGCATAAAACGAAAATTATAAGAAAGAAATAGAGATGCTTGTTGGACATTCTGCTTTATAATGGACACGGGAAAAATCAAGAAGTAGGTCACGTGTGTTATGAAGAACTGAAAAAAGCATGCTACATCACCGGATCGAATGCATTAAAGAAATTTTATAGACATTATAAATTATACCTACAGTTTCTGCACAGTATAATCTTTACTCAATGTCATGTAAAATTATTGTTATTTAAGTTCTCTATATATAACTGAGTTTCTTCAGATTTTGAAAGTTATTGAAGTTAAAATGTTTTTGAATACGATTCTTAATCTGTGCAATAATTCATTTAAATTACTTACCCATTTGTAGAACACATTCAATAGGTGATACATACATTGGACAAGTATTCATACCTAATTTTAAGGTAAGTTTTTTACCATTAAGTTGCGATATTTCCTTATTTTCTCTATAAGTAGTGGGTATTGGAGGAAATACCTTCGTATAGCTAAAAATTATAAAAAATATTATTTGCTACCCTATTAAATTAATTTAAAATAATACCTGAAAATATCAGAAACACCTTGAATATTTGATATGATAAGGGGCAACTGCAATTCTCTTAATTTTTTACTTAATTCATTATATATGTGCTTAACTTTTAAACATGCTTCTTCATTTGTCCCAGTTGGAAAATGAATAATAGTTTTTTCTAATTTCAGCACTTTCTCAAATTGATTACTGACAACTTGCATGTTTAATGGATACTTTTTCGTGAAAAGAAATTCTAATATTTTTATGAAAATATTTCTTTTGTCCTGTAATGTTTTACAAGGGAAATATACAACTTCTGCCGCTGTCGAGTCTTGAAATCTCCTAAAGCTTGTCAATCCCTTCCAAAACTCCTGGAAATGTTTCACTGCTTGAAGATCGTTTTCCACGGGACCTCTTTCAATAACATTGTAAGCATATTCCGGGTTCAAATTTATTCCAATTACAATGTCAGGTTCGTCGATGCTATCACCTATTTTTTCGTATACGTACGGAACGATAGATGACACCCGTTTTGCAAGTCCTTGCTTAAGTATGTCAATTACTTCTTTTACAATGAGATTATTATAAAATCCGTAATGTTTCCACTTCTTTTCGGGTGTGATACATTTATATATTGTTCTAAATTGATTTTCGTCTTTTAATCTAAAATTCATAGTTTGATGAAATTAACATAATTCTAATTTTAACTTCGTTAAAAAGAACTAATTTTAATTATTTTTAATCATCGATGGTTTTAAAAGGACAAGAAGACATAAATCAAAATCTGGTTTGAGCGGGCGTTGTCCATAATTGCTACTGGGATTCCGGACTGAAATATTTCTTTGAAATTATAGACTATCTTTGAATATCTTGGCTTCTTCATAACTGACAAAAATGAAGATGAAATACGAATTGATAAGAGAATTAATAGGCGAAGGTGATTTGAAGACGAAGAATGTATCTCGAGCAAGTTGTGAGCATATGAAGCAATAATTAGACTAACAATTTTGCATGACAATAAACTGTGAATTAAAAATAAGAACGTAGCAAATAAGTTAAAACGATATGATGGTAGAAATTAATAGACAGGATGGGATGAATCACACCGATAGTCAAACAATGTTAGAGACACTGCATTCAGCGCAAGTTAAATCTTAACTTGTATGGGATTGAATGTGTGCCCTAAAGGAATTCAGTGATCACAAAAAAGTGACATTAGGCAAGGTTTCAGGGCACGAAAATCAAACGTGTAATGAAAAGGCGGACGAATTGTCTCAACAGGCCTTGTCTACAACCTTCCTTTGGCGTTAAAACAAAAACAGTTATTAAAAAGACTATGTAAAAGTGGGATGAAAATAGATCTGGGGAAACGTAGAAAAGCAAAAGTTCGTTAGAGAATATTCGCCTACGTTTATAACGAACCTGTTGAATAAATAGAAAGTCCGTTAAGATGATACTACTAACACTCAATAAACATATAAATAACATGGGCTTGATACAAGAAACGGTATGTAAATTTTGCCAAGAGGAAGAGGTACTATGTTAATGCGAAGGGTTGACAAGAACGGGACAAATGGGAGATTAATAAGCTAAAGCGGAACTATATTAAAAAGAACCGCTCTCGAAACTGCTTAGCTTAATTTAAAGAGTAGGGTTAGAGGAAATACTCTAACGAGGCATGAGGAACAATAGATCTAGAAAGGTTGCAGTGAAATAGGCTTTACGGCCACCTCAAGTAATCTAATCTTAGGTGTTATGTTATGAGCTCCAAAAAATTGAGTTCCAAATGGGAGAAGGAAAGAAGAAGAGAACATCCACAAAAGAAGTGAATAGAAGCAGTAAATATTGACTTAGAAGGAATTAGAATGCACGTTTGAAGAGAACGAGTTCTGGATTGACTGAAATAGAAGAGAGTTGTTGAAAAAATAGAAGACATACAATTCTATATCTAAAAGCTATGGGTCTGAAAAGGTAAAAATGTAAGGTTTGAAATGCTGTTTTGTATATAAGGTGTAATTATTGTTTTTTACCATATGTTTCTTTAACTTAGAACATTGAAACTTAATTACAAGGGCCTCATTAGTGCAGTGATTGAAAAGTTTGCATTGAAAGTGAGAGATCGTGGCTTCAAATCTGTACTACAGAAACAGTTTGCTCAGTTCTGTTGTATCAAGCGAAGAAGGAATAGCTGCAGCACTCGGTAAGATTTCACTAAAAGATGCAATCATACATTTGTCTGCGGTGTGGAAGAAACTTAGCTCAACAGTAATCGAGAAGTCTTGGATATACATCCTGTCAAAGTTTAATGAACATAATGAGGATGCAGACGAAGATAACATTCCACTAAGTATATTAAGGGAAAAATTAAGATGTCAAAAAAACTTTGGTCCCTGATGCTATTAGGGATACAACAAATTTACTACAGGAAGGTATTAGAGGGTTTAGAAGTAGATAGCATAATCATAAACTGCAAATTTTAGGCTGACTACATTACTACAGATGTGGAAGATTTGGATAAGGATGAGGCAGCAGATGTTATGAAAATGTCTTCTTCAGATGGGGATGAAAATGAGGGCCTTGAAAAAAAATTGCCATTCCGGTGCAATTAAAGCATTTAATGTAGCTGTAGAATGGTCAAATCAAAATTCCATAAATATAAGTGAAATCATCACCTTGAAAGCAATTCAAGAAAATGCAATTATGGCCAAAATTGCTCAAAAAAATATTCAGAAAAAAATAAAGTTAATTTATTTAATTACACCCTCGTTTCTATGAACACCCTCGGTAGTATAAACGACCCACTGTATTTTTGTGTTCACACTATCGTGAGTGTACTGTATTGTTAATTAAATAGTTTATATTAATTATTAATAAATAAAAATGACAAGAAATATAGAACTCATTTATATATCGACCCAACACAATGTACAAAAAGATTATATTTCGTAATCGGTAAAGCTGGACAAAGCAAAGGGAAAACGACAATTTGTATGTTACATGTTGTACATGTAACAATCCATACAAATATATATTTTTCCCCCACAAACAAAATTTCTGTAAAATAGCGCTTTTAAATTGAATGCTTCTATTGTGTTGTGATATATAAACATTCGGACACGTAATCTGATATGAACGGTTCTACTGTGTCAGCACAAATAGAACAGTATTTTGCAGAAGTTTAATTTATGAGAAAAAAACACATTTATCCAAATTGCTACATGTACACAAGTTAGATACAATTATGTCATGTCGTATATCCTTTCGTTTGTCCAGGTTTAGTAATCGACAATATTATTTTTGCAATCTGGCTTGTAGGCTTAAGCGGTTGTTGTCTTCTGGGATTCCGGGCTGGAACCGCGTCATTGACACTGCTTCCTTCTCGGCCGACGTGTCGCATACTGTTTCAAGGGACATCTTCAAGACTGCTACTACTGTTGCTGCATTCAAACCAATTTTATGGTAGTAGCAGCCCTGAAGATGATCCTTGTAACAGTGGACGCGGTTCCAGGCCGGGATGCCAGAAGCAACCAATATTTTCTCAACTTTGTCCACTGAGCTTACAGATAAAAAATACAGAATACTACTTACTACAAAACTCTTTCAATAGCAAAACGCACCAAGCAATCCACTTTCATCATTAAAATCTATGACGTAATAGTTGTACATTTATATAAACCTAGTGTGGACTTATAAAATTTACGGTGAAGTTTACAGGGTTTATTTATATCTAAATTAACTAAATTTTCTAAAGTAAAATTAAGTATAGCAAGCGCCAATTAAGTTGGCGCGAGGAGGTGGTGCGCAGAAGCCGTTTGTAAAAACGTCCACCCCCACTACTCAAGTAATTGTCAGAATACATTTGACATTGACGTTTGACGGAACATAATGTCTTTGCTAGGGGATGATAAAGTGATACACGCTCATAGGTTAGAATTATGTGACATTTGATGTAAAACCAAATAGATACAAATCTCCCCACTACTTTTAATCCTGCGCGAACTTACCTCTCCTCGCGCCAACTTAATTGGCGTTTGCTATACATTCTCATTAAATAAAATAAGTAATAAACTAATGTATTTGGTGACTATTTCACTATTTAAATAGTCCTACAATTACTATTATATACATATAATCTATTCCAGATTAATAAAATTATAAATTTAGTAAGATATAGAAGACAATTATTTTCATTGTTATGAGACTGGCGATACAGACGTCATTGTTTTTGATTGATGACGAAAGTGAATTGCTACGAACATTTTGCTATAGTATATATTTCAAATATCACTTACTTAATTAATGCATCATATTGTAGACTAAATGGCACCTTCATTAAAAATAGTGACGTGAAAGAATTGAATTTATTTCCATCCAGTACATTTAAAGCTAGTTGTGCTTCCTGTTTCACCTTTAAATACATTCCCAAATATAAGAAACTGGTAATATTAAAACATCCAGTAAAGTCCAAAAATACAATGTCAAAACTTTTTTTGTACATATCCAAAGTATTAACTTTAACATCCTCACATAAACTTATTGGCTCTTCATTCCACCTACTATTTGCTATAAATGACCAAAATACACGAACAACTTGATAAGAACTCATATGAGTGTTAATTTTCTTCTTCCTTAGTAAATACGCAACTATATAGAAGACTAATTCATTAGTGAAGCTTCCAAATACTTTGTTTAATTCTCTTTGTTCTAACCATAAAACCAATAACTTGATGCCATCTTGGACATTTTTAACATTTAATGTATTTTCCATATATTCATAATTACTAAATAAGGAAAGTTCCCTGACTATAAAACTATTATATATCGGTGTTCCAGAATCACCAAACATTTTCACCTCAATCTCATCAAAATTATCATCAATAGGGTATTTGACATTATTTTTATCTGGCGAAAATCTATTTAGATTGAAACCTTTTTCAGAACCATTTATGAATATATTTATTTTAACCTTTTCTGAAAATTCTGGTATGACTTGAATGAAAGGAAGAAACATCAAGTTTTCAGAAAATAACAGTACAATATTCTTTGAAGCAATCTTCTCTTTAATTGAATGAAGCACATAAAGTGTATAATAATGTCTTTTTATAAAATATCTATTATTTAAATAATCTTTTGTACTGAAACATTCAGAAGGCATTGTAATATTTATATTTACTTGTAAGTCAGTTTTTGTTGAAACTTTTAGTTTATATTTCCCAAATAAGCTGCATCTTTCTGGAGGGGGAAATTTTAATGTGAGATCTCTGTCACATTTTAGATTTGTTTTATTTGTAAATAATTTGTTTATAAATTTTAATCTTTTTGTTAATTTTTTACCAATATGTTCTTGTATTTCACTTAACAGAACATCATCTTCTCTGTTTATGTTCTTAATGATGTTTGAAAAATTATTCCACCAATGATCTATTTCATCATGAATCTTTTGTTTTATATTTACTTCTGTTAGCAGTTCTTCAATTTGTAGACGAATCAAATTAGAACTGTACAGATTCTCAGTTTCTCTAAGTCGATTTAATTCTTCAGTTGTAGGGGGCTTAAGCAATTCTTTCTTCCTTCTCTTCCGCTTTCTACCTGCATCTAGAGAATGTTTTCTTTTTCCTAATTCGTCAATTCCCGAATCATCAGATAAAGATTCGTTTTCACTTGATGTATTCTAGGTACAATTTCATTATAGGCATTATATAGGCATAACTAGTTTACTTACGTTATCGGACATGACTGTAAATAATAAATTTTACTAAAGGAAATTATATAATAATTAGTTTTGCAACTTGGTATTTACAACTTCTTTTTGAACTACACATAAAATCAAACTATTTTCAACACATTTTTGGTTATGTTACAAAAAACATCCAAAGCACATGTGTAAATATAACCACAAACAACAAACAACCTAACAATCTGATATTAGTTCACAATTTTGGTGTTACCAAATATAACAAATGCACGACACTAAATACACAACTTGTACTTTTACCTTTGAACGAACAGAGCGAAGGGAAGGAAACACATTAGTATTTTTCATTTTAGTATGTTGGCTGTAATGATATAATTGGTGATGGCGGTAACATTTTTAGAATTTACCGAGTTACAGAAAGTTATTTACCTATTTGCGAAATACATGTAAGATCTTCTGTCTAGTCTAATTGTAATTTACTCTAATTACAAGTAGGTATATCATTTAGAATGTTCATATTTCTTTAATCACAGATAAATTATAAAAAATTACATGAACAATTTATTTATTGTTCACGTTCTAGTAAAAAAATGATAAAATAATTAAATATTAAATCGTAGTTATTTACAATTGTTTCATAGTAATCTTTAATAACTTGATTAATTATTCGAAAATAAAACACTTGGCTTAGTTTCACAACTTCTTTAATTATATACACTAACAATTATTTCGCCTATTAGGCCATTATCAAAGAGCTATCTCAAACTAAAACTTACTCTACTTAAGGTTAACATATATACCTGTGTTCCTTATGGGTGGGAGAATGTGGGTAATTAATATTTAAGATTGTATCGATATAGGGGGTATTTATGAATTCTAATTGCGTGTTTGTGATCACTCGATTTTGTTTTTGGGCTTTTTTAATTTCAAAAATCTCTAATATATTTAACTTTTTACTTTTTGCTACATTATGAATGAGGTTACAGCTCTTTATATCGGGTAAGTGGTTCTGGTCTATACAATGTTCCGCGAACCTTGTGTGTTTAACACTATATTTTATATCTCTAATATGTTCAGTTAACCGTTTATTAATACCTCTGCCACTCTGTCCGATATAAATCGCTTCACAATTCTGGCATTTTATGGAATATACTCCTGATTTCTCTAAGTTATCTATTTTATCTTAAGTATTATTCAACAATGTACCTAAATTTACTTTGTTTATCCACACTATGTTAATGTTGAGTTTCTTTAGTAATTTGTTTATTTTCTGTGTTATGGGAGGGATATAAGTGATTACATGCCAACTAGGTTTCTTTAATATTTATTTCTGGGTATAACAATTTTTGAAGTCCTTTCTTTATGTTTTATCAAATTATCGATGATATCTGGGTTGTAGCCATTATTTTTTGCTATTATTTTAATTGTGTTTATTTCATTATTAAAGGCTTCCTTATTTAGTAGTATACTTGTTGCTCTATGTATAGCAAACGCCAATTAAGTTGGCGCGAGAAGGGGTAAGTTCGCGCAGGATTAGAAGTAGTGGGGAGATTTGTATTTGGTTTTACATCAAATGTCCGATAATTCTAACCTCTGAGCGTGTATGATCCCCTAGCAAAGACATTACAAAATATGTTCTGTCAAACGTCAATGACAAATGTATTCTGACAATTACTTGAGTAGTGGGGGTAAAACGGCTTCTGCGCATCCCCTCCTCGCGGCAACTTAATTGGCGTTTGCTATATATAGCTATGGAAAGTTGACATTTTAATTTTTTGTGATTGATTTGCGTTAGCGTGTAATATATTATCCGAAAATGTAGGTTTTCTATATATTTTATATACTAACTTGTTGTCTTTTTTGTGTATTGTAATATCTAGGAAATTCAATGTGTTTTTGTGTTCCTTTTCTATAGTAAACTGTATTTTGGGGTTTAGTGTATTAAGTAGTGTTAGGAATTCTGTTAATTGTCTATCGGTTCCCTTCCAAATACACAGAATGTCATCTACGTATAGCAAACGCCAATTAAGTTGGCGCGAGGAGGGGGTGCGCAGAAGCCGTTTTTAAAAACGCCCACCCCCACTACTCAAGCAATTGTCAGAATACATTTGTCATTGACGTTTGACAGAACATAATGTCTCATAAAGTGATACACGCTCAGAGGTTAGAATTATCTGACATTTGATGTAAAACCAAATACAAATCTCCCCACTACTTCTAATCCTGCGCGAACTTACCCCTCCTCGCGCCAACTTAATTGGCGTTTGCTATACCTAGCCCAATAATGTATTTGTCTTGTAACGGTATTATTAATCTTAAATAATCTTTTTTCTAAGTGATCTAGCCCATTGTTAGCTAATATATACATAGATCACTTAGAAAAAAGATTATTTAAGATTAATAATACCGTTACAAGACAAATACATTATTGGGCTAGGTACGTAGATGACATTCTGTGTATTTGGAAGGGAACCGATAGACAATTAACAGAATTCCTAACACTACTTAATACACTAAACTTTAGTGTATTATATCCCTCCCATAACACAGAAAATAAACAAATTACTAAAGAAACTCAACATTAACATAGTGTGGATAAACAAAGTAAATTTAGGTATAGCAAACGCCAATTAAGTTGGCGCGAGAAGGGGTAAGTTCGCGCAGGATTAGAAGTAGTGGGGAGATTTGTATTTGGTTTTACATCAAATGTCAGATAATTCTAACCTCTCAGCGTGTATCACTTTATGATCCCCTAGCAAAGATATTATGTTCCGTCAAACGTCAATTACAAATGTATTCTGACAATTATTTGAGTAGTGGGGAGGACGTTTTTAAAAACGGCTTCTGCGCACCCCCTCCTCGCGCCAACTTAATTGGCGTTTGCTATACATTGTTGAATAATACTAAAGATAAAATAGATAACTTAGAGAAATCAGCAGTATATTCCATAAAATGCCAGAATTGTGAAGCGATTTATATCGGACAGAGTGGCAGAGGTATTAATAAACGGTTAACTGAACATATTAGAGATATAAAATATAGTGTTAAACACACAGGGTTCGCGGAACATTGTATAGACCAGAACCACTTACCCGATATAAAGAGCTGTAACCTCATTCATAATGTAGCAAAAAGTAAAAAGTTAAATATATTAGAGATTTTTGAAATTAAAAAAGCCCAAAAACAAAATCGAGTGATCACAAACACGCAATTAGAATTCATAAATACCCCCTATATCGATACAATCTTAAATATCAATTACCCACATTCTCCCACCCATAAGGAACACATGTATATATAGTAACCTTAAGTAGAGTAAGTTTTAGTTTGAGATAGCTCTTTAATAATGGCCTAATACCCGAAACAATTGTTAGTGTATCTAATTAAAGAAGTTGTGAAACTAAGCCAAGTGTTTTATTTTCCAATAATTAATCAAGTTATTACAAGAATGTTTCACCAAGAAATATCTGCGAAGTCAACCAATGTAATCTTTAAATTATTTATTTCATATAAATTTCATATATATTTCATTACAAAGGTAAAATGCAGTTTATGCAAAAGATACAAACTATTTTATGACAGAGTAATCATTACATTAGGTAAAAAAAATAGTAGTAAAATTTATTGCTTATATATACTAATAGAATAAAATCACTACATTAGAAAACAAAAAAAAAATGGAAATCAATACTAAAAGAAAGATAAGTTGAATGTTTTTGTTAAATATCTAGATAAGCGACAAGCAATTATGGAGATCGCTAGAATTTGCAAATGGCGGTACAATTATTTATCAGATATGAGAAAGTTGCAGAGTAGAGAACACGAACATATTTTTTCTGCCACTGATTAGCATAACAGTGCATATTGGGGTGCCTACGCATCAGTATCAAACATTAATCATTAATAACAAATTAATAGAGTGGGCCAGGGTATCTGCATATCAGGACAGAATTCAGTATATACCACCGCGCAGAAGTAGTCAGTTTTTGTGTTAGTTCATCTTGATTCTCGACGGTATATAGTCGAACATTTCACCGCTATCTTTTATGAGTTCTAAATGTAAGTCATAGCATATCGGACATACAGAAGCGCAAAAAGCGACGATCGCTTGATAATGTAAAAAAGTATATAGGTAAATTTCCGGATTTATATTATGATGGTGTAAAATTAGTGTGTAAAGTTTACGATAAACTGTTATTTCAGCAATTTTATCCAAATCGTGCTACGTAAATAAGGCAAGTGTGTTATATATGATATTTATAATTAAATAAATAAACTAACATTATTCTTTCCTGATATATACTTGCGTTAAACCCAAATGAGTAATATAGAAACTTATTACTGTCCTGGCGTGCAGACAAGTGACCCACTCTATATATTAACTTGATTGTGTCTGTTGTTAAAGTCGGCAATTTCTTGGCTTTAATAATAATTGAACATATAATCTAACGCAGTGCGGAAACAGTAGAAGCAGAAGTAATGATTCTTCTTCAAACATTTCATAAATCAAGGAAAATGCTTGCAATTAGATTATGATTACATTTGCGTAAAGAAATAATTACACGCCATTCTGGTAATATATTTTTTATTAAAGAAATTATATGTACTAGCGGAACGTTACGTAATTAAAAGTGTAAGTACATACGTGTGCATATATAAAATGTTTAAAATCTTTATATATCGTTTTCTGGTTACATAAAGTGAACTATAAAGTCATCCCATCGCCCCCATGTCTCCTTTTTGACCAGCAGGTCCTGGTGGACCGGGCGGCCCGGCAGGACCTCTGTCACCACGTGGACCACGCTCACCTTGTTGACCGGGTGGTCCAGGTGAACCATCTTCGCCGGGAAGTCCAGGTGGGCCAGGAAAAAACTGAAAAAATCGAATGTCTAGATGTCAAGGTTTGTTACGCCATCTGTTATGACTGCAACTAGTTGACTGATTACTACTAATTAGAGAAAGTTGCGTAATCTATTCCGCTATTATGCTCACTTATAATTTTACTTGCAAATTGAATGTACATATTAACAATTTTGCTGTTTTTATCTTTAGTAATGAAAAGGAAAAGCAATTTGCACGTTTTTCTTGAATTTTTATTCTTAGTACTTTGGACTGAGAGAAACAGAAGGACCAAACACTTCATTGATTCAAGTAGTAACGAGGTCACGCGTCATCCAAGCCTTACTACACACATCACATTTAGCCTACTTTTCTGCACTTTACACTATTGAACACTCGAGGAGTTTCTGAAAGGTACACAAGTTGTGGTTGAATTTTCAAATTACCGCTTGCATTGGCACAAAATAGCAGCGCGAGACGATCTTTTATTGGCTTGTTACCCGGCAGTGTTTTCTCCTCTGCTGTTATATAGATTCGCTTCGGCATCTTTTTCCAGAAGAGACTCGTTTCATCACAGTTAAATATTTGTTGAGGCAGGTACCCCTCAAAATCTGCGAGCTTCTTGAAGTCACCAATGAAATCCTCTACTGCCTTTGTATCAGAGCTTGCTGCTTCACCATGCTTCACAACGCTGTGGACGCCGGTTCTTCTCTTAAACTTCTCGAACCACCTACGGCTTCAGCTGTTGATGATACTGGCGCTTTCGTCATGAGGTCGGTAAAAACCACTTTCGCCTTCTCACAAATGATGTTCTCATTAATAGTGTTGCCTTGCAATTGCTTTTCATTAATCCATTTAAGCAGCAACCTTTCAGCATCGTCGAGAATACGCAGCCGTTGTGTAGATATTCTTGTCACTCCCTTTGAAGCATCTAATCTCCTTTACGTTTCATTTCTATGCTTATTTTTCTTCTTGCGGCTTTGTCTTCGCAGACATTTTTGCCACAGTTATTATATATAAAATAAATTAACACTATCCTTTGTTGTTATTAAAATTTACACAAAAAGAATCGCAAACAGTAAATGTGTTTGAACACGAGTTCCTAAATATATGTTATCACAAGCTAGCGAAACGACTGCTAAACATGCTGCTAAACTGATGTAGCATTAACATAATCCTGGACTTGCCCTGTCCTCGTCACCCGTTATGCAAGACATCGCCCACTATGCAAGTCAATTTTTTTTCAATTTATTTGGTCGTTATGCGAATTACTCGTTATAAGAGGTGCTCGTAAAGCGAGGTTCCAATTGTATTTGTTATTTTACTTCTTCAATTAAAGGGGGAAAATGAAAGCATTTGTAAATATGAAGGTTAAGTATAACAATTTGTTTAAATTTTATGTTTTTAATGTTTGTTTATTATATCCCATTTATACTACGCCACTGAAAAGTAGAATTATATAGTAACTTTAATAAAACCATCCAGCCGTGCATATTGGGTTACATACGCATCAGTAACTATTAATCATACTTATTCAAATTAATAATGCAATATCTTGCAAAAGTAAAATTGATAAATACTTACACGAGAAGATATTTCGTCTTTACAGTATATTTCGACGATCATTATTATGAAGGTAATACATATTAGAGGAATGTGCTTCATGGTTTTACTTGTTCTTGCGACCGATTTCTACTATAGGTACTGGCATATATCGTCTATATATATACCTATTAGTCTTTTTAAAAAATATATATTACTTTATGCAATTACACGTACTTATTCGAGTTTCTATAAAAGACAATGTAGGACACGGTAAAATCCTTAACCTGCGTCATAAATCTGTTAAATTTGTTAAAAAGCTTTAATATGCTAACTAGTGCTGTGAAACATATTTATTGCAGGATATTATATTCCTTTCATATCATGAGCAACACAAAGAAATTATTTTCCCAGAATCTTTCATTGTGAATATTTTTAAGAGTTTGCGTAAAAATATGGGTAGTATGAGGAAATATTTCAACCAAGGACGAATAATTGAACTTTTTATAGGCAAACTACGTTTATAATTTCATAATGTTCATGTCGTTGTGTTTGTTACTTTTCCTTGTGAATAAAGCATGGGATATAATATAGAAAACTTTAGTGACACGTGCGTTATACTTAAACAAACGTCTTCAATCATTTTTTAAAATATGTAATACGAACTATAACAACCAAAATAATTTGTTACAATTTTACCTATTTTCAATGTAGAATAAAAATGATCCACAAATATCATTTTGATCGCTTCTGTACGTAGTCAATTATATTTACATGTATAAGCCGTTAGTCGATTGAGCTGCGGTCCTCGTGTGATCGCCCTATTTTAAATATACATGATCGTTTAGCGAATTAGACAGAAGTACAGACGTATAAAAAAACCTATGCGATTTAAAGACTGGTCAAAAGCTTAGTTAATATCATTTTTGTTTGAGCTGATACTGCAGACGGTTTTTAATGAAACATTGTATTTATGAACTTAACCTAAATAACATGACACTTGATTAGTTTAATTAAGTTTGATTAAATTCTTCTAGCAATATAATATCGGTAGTTTAATTCCACTGGTGATTTGGTGAGTAGCATATCTTCAAAGGTTTTACCTTAGCCAAACACGCTACGTTTAGTACTATTTTATATTTTGAGTTTGTTCTCTGATGATGAAAACTTAGGATTTATTGATATACAGGCTGATTCATTTTCGGCCCTCACCATAGGGATCTCTCTTCTTATTGGAGATAGAGTATAGGTTTAAATTTGGCAAAGTTGTTAAATTTTGTGTTTGTTATAAATCCGTAAAGAAAATAGACATGTGACAAACGACCTTCGTTATTAAAAAAAAAACGCGAAAACCCCATTTTCTTCTTTTACCTGTAGCACCGACATTTGGCCTTGTAGAGAAAAAATAAAAACACATCCTTGTGGCCATTTCTAAACCTCTATCCAGTGGTGTACTCTAAATTTTTATACGACGTTTCGTTTCTTTCTGACCATCATCAACTATCTAATTTCTTATAGGCGCCATACTGGATTTAGACATCTTCAGAATGAGTTTTTTTTTCTGATTTCAACCATGTACCACATGCTGACTATAGTTTTTGACATTAGGTTTTATTTGAAAGAATAAATTATAAGATTAAATAAAGTAGCCTTTGGAATTTCATTTTGTCAAACATTTCATTTATTGTTCATTAATAATACAAAAATATCATACACTAACGAAGAGAAATGAGATATGATAAGTATTTTTTATTCTTCGAAACGGAATTCAACAGTAGCGAGTGCAAGATAACAAAAACATTAATAAAAATACATAGAAAAGTAAACAATAAACAATTACAGTAAATGTTCAATTATCTGGCCATCTTCGGTAATGCACAATTGGGCACGCCTTCTGGCATTTTGTACTGCCCTTTGTATAGTTCTTCTAGGAACTGCATCGAAGGCATTCTGAAGTCTGTCTCGTAATTCTTCAATGTTTTGTGGCGCATCTACTTTTTAAATATTATTTTTAACATATCCCCATAAAAAAAAATCTAGCGGACTTAAATCAGGTGATCACGCAGGCCATTCAACAACTCCCCTATTTCCAATTCAATGGTTTGCAAACTCTTGATTTAAGAAATTTCTAACAACAGCTGCATTGTGTGCTGGTGCGCCATCTTGTTGCCACCATAAATATTGTAATTGATTTAATGGGATATTGTCATCAAGATAGTCAGATACGTATGTACGTAAAATGTTTAAATATCTTTCTCCATTTAAATGTTCTTCATACATAACTGGTCCTAAGAGACGATTTGCCAAAATACCCATCCAAACGTTTATTCCAAAACGATGTTGTGGTCTTCTAGCCCTGTTTTGTCGGGGATTTTGTACTGCCCAATAGTGCTCCGTATTTCTGTTGAACATTCCAGAATTTGTAAATTTTGTTTCATCTGACCAGATGATTTTGCTTAAAAAATTTTCGTCATTTTCTATCCTTCCAATTAACCAATTACAATATTCTAGCCTTCTCAAATTATCTCCAGGCAGTCTAACATGACTAACATGGATCCTGTATGGTTTAAACCTACTTTTATGTAAAGTTCTCCAAACTCTGGACTGGCACAAATTTAATTCTGACGCTACTTCGCGTGTAGAAATTGATGGATTATTTATTATTTATCTATAAAAATACAAGATTAACATGAAATTTGAAAACACGCTTTTAATTTACCATTTGTAAAATATCTTGTCGATTTTCATTTAACTTCCTGTTGTCTTGACCATTACGCGGCTTAGTAAACGATCCATTCTCGACCAAATTTCTGTCGAGATCTAGAAAAATGGTACGATGAGGCTGTTGTCGTTCTGGATATAATTGTAGATATCTTGTACTCGCTACTGTTGAATTTCGGTTCGAAGAATAAAAAATACTTATCATATCTCGTTTCTCTTCGTTAGTGTATGACATTTTTGTATTATTAATTAACAATAAATGAAATGTTTGACAGATTGAAATTCCATTGCTACCTTATTTAATATTATAATTTATTCTTTCAAATAAAACCTAATGTCAAAAACTGTAGTCAGCATGTGGTACATGGTTGAAATCAGAAAAAAAAACTCTTTCTGAAGATGTCTAAATCCAATATGGCGCCTATAAGAAATTAGATAGTTGATGATGGCCAGAAAGAAACGAAACGTCGTATAAAAATTTAGAGTACACCATTGGATAGAGGTTTAGAAATGGCCACAAGGATGTGTTTTTATTTTTTCTCTACAAGGCCAAATGTCGGTGCTACAGGTAAAAGAAGAAAATGGGGTTTTCGCGTTTTTTTTTTAAATAACGAAGGTCATTTGTCACAGGTCTATTTTCTTTACGGATTTATAAAAAACACAAAATTTAACAACTTTGCCAAATTTGAACCTATACTCTATCTCCAATAATAAGCGAGATCCCCATGGTGAGGGCCGAAAATGAATCAGCCTGTATATTGTGGTTAAGGTTTTTTCTTGTTTCTGTCTGTTAGATATATTTTTAAAAAAGTTTCATAAATGTGTATTGTCTTACATCTTTTATTTGTTTTATGTTTATTTTTGCTTCTGAATCAAATTTTTGATAATAAGAGATTTGGGCTACACCATTAGATAATATTCTACAGAGCTCAAAGCAAAGTTTTAATCTATAATATTTAACCGTATTTCTTACAGAATTTTTTTTAATTTCCTTGTATGTAGAGATATATGCAGATATACCATATATACCAATTCAATAGAGTGCTAGAATTAGTCCCTCCATGTAAGCGGGGGTAACTTTGAAATCTTAAATAGGAACCCATATATTTTATTACAGATTTGAATGCTACTGGAAAAAGTACGTAGGATTTGTCTGAAACATTCTTTTCAATTCATGATAGATGGCGCTGTAATCGATGAAATTCTATTTTTTTCAATTTCTCGTACTGAGGACCTATGCATTTGATTCTGCAATACGTGAGCAATAAAAAATACGTTTTCTTTGTAAATATTCAAAATTAGTTTAAAAAAAACTTTATTTATTTTATAAATTGCGAATAACTGGAAAAATGTCACCGGTAGTAATGTAAATTGCTTATGTAAGTCCCTTCGCCTCTCACTTATCAGAGTGCTAGGTTCCCCTCGTCTCATGATCTTTCAATTAAAGTAACTGCTCAAAAAGATTGACTTGGACTTCAATGCACTTATTGATCCGCATTTCAAATGAGTGTACACAACTGAGAAGTGTATCTTCTTGCATTTCAAGCATTTCTGATTCGCTCATTATTTTTCACGTATTTTTGGTACTTGATTGTATACTTTGCAATTGAGATAACCCCATAAAAAGAAATCTGGCAAAGTAAGATTTGGTGATCTAGAAGGTCAATTTACTGAACCAGCTCTACCGATCCTCATTGAAATTACGTAAGTACTTCACGTGCTACCACTGAATAGTGTGCTAGACAACCATCACGTTGAAACCACATGTTCTGTCGCACTTCTAAGCTAACGTCTTCAAGTGGTGCGGATAGTTCATTTTCCAAAATGTCTCGGTACATTTCACCATTCAAGTGGCCTTCAGTAATGTGGGGGCCGATGACTTTCTTCCAAATTATTCTACACCACACGTTGACAGTCCAGTGCAACACTTCAGTAATGTGTATTGCGTCGATTAACCGCTCCGTGGTATGTGAAAGACGCCTCGTCGTAACGAAAAAAATTGGGGTTTCGTTGTAATTGTTCACATGCCCACTGACAAAAAGTTTTGGATTTTGGAAATCAACGCCATAAAGATCTTAATGTAAAGACACATGATGTGGATGCTATTTATGATTGACTATATTTGACCAATTACATATAATTATCGGTCTGTTCTTTTAACGTAGCGTGAATTTCGTCGTTTTTCTCGTCGTCCTGCATCGTTTTGTTGAGCGTCTCGTGCAAACTGCGCGTAACAATCCCTGGTTTGTAATGTAAGTGCAGTTCAAGAAACGATATACGATTTCGAATTCATGAATGACCCGATTACAAATTATATTGATCATTCGTTAAAAGTCATCCAGAAAAAGCGTAGCAATATATTTAACGCCGCTCATTGACTAATGTCAACATTTTGTTATAATATTAGATGTTGTCTATTTATTTACAAATGATAGCATATGATACATATAACGATATAAGACAAAAATATCTATGTGTTAATATACTTTAAAAGACCAGATTAATCTAGAAAACAAACACAAAAATTAGCTATAAGTGTTGTAAACTCGCTGCCATAAAATTTGTCATACCATTTTGACGTTTTCAAATTTTAAATAAATTTACACGTCGTGAACTAGACTTTCAGGTTTGGAGGTTATTATGATTCAAATATCAAAGTATACTATCTATTTTGAATTAAATGCGGTATTTTATTTATAATTTTATCAAGTTCCTCACTTGTATAGAATTTAAACATAAGCGCAATTTCAGATCTTGTGGCATTGTGTTGAGTGTTTTATGTTGAAAATACCCTCTGCTTTTTGTGTGTATAATTTTATAAGAAATTCGAAAAAATATAAAATGAACAATGTACTGCGACATAATATTTTAAATAAACTGTAGAACTGAAGTAGTAGTAGAAGTAGAACTGAATAAAGAAAACTATGAAACTATTTGATACACATACTAACTTTTAGCAATTAGTATTTTATTTTACTACCATTTTTTCTAATTACTTCTTCAAAACGGCATGGCATAGACAAGATTAACTTTTCTATATAACATATATCTTATCTAAACTTTCCCAAAATTCAAAAATTTTTTGCCCTAGTACGTCCTCGTTATTCGCCCTAAAATTACTATTATACATATTTTTTGTTATCCTGCCCCACAAATGGGAGCTAGATCCGGACTATTTGCTGGCTAGGGTAGCAATTCCACATGGTTTTGTTGAAAATAGTTCTTAGGAGCAAGACAAGTATGTACTAAACAGTTATCCAGTTGAAATATATAGTTTTCATATACTATATTCCTTGCGTATGGTAACATAGTATGTTCAAAAACATTTACATATATCTCTCAGTTGAGTCTATTTTGTAGACAACAGATGGCACCCCGGCCAACAGACCTAATACAAGCCCACACATTGGGCAACTGAAAAGCGGCCGCTTTTTTTGATATGATGAACATACCATTCCTCAAATCTCATGTTACTTGGTCTATATACACCCTTATTAGTCCGTCATGAGATGATTTAAAAGTTTTTTCATCTGAAAAGATTACGCGATTCCAAAAGTTCATACCCTTTCCTAAAAACTCCACTCTTCCTTATGATGTTTCGTTAAAAACGGTGTTCTAGCTGCCGCAAAGTTGAATATTTCCGCTTCTTTCAAGCAGCGACCTGCTCTAAACGATCCCGGAAAATTTGCTAAAATTTTTGAGCTAACAGCATTTTTGAATGGATTTATTCTTAAAACATTACATAACAGTGCGTCTTGTGCAACTATTGAAATATTTAAAGGTTCTGACTTTTCAATATAGCTTCCCTTCTCAATTTTTTATATACGCGTATAGCAGTGCGTTTACATATATTAAATTCGCGAATGACTTCATTAGGGGTATGACCACTTTTAATTTTAGCAGAAACTCGTGCACGTTATAATTCATTTAAGTACACCATTTTAAAAATTTGCGATTATAAAATAATGTCAGGTTTAATGATTTAAGAAATGTGACATAAATAGAGCTGAGGATGTTTGCGGTATAACCATGGTTATATCATGTACTGTAATTTACTATGGTTACATGATATACCGCATGTTATACCGCAAACATCCTCAGCTCTAGACATAAATGAGTTTTTCCACGGTCGGGAGTAGAAATCAGTTTCTATGACATCAAAATTAAAACAGAAGTAGTCGATTATTCCCAAGGGAGTATAATGCTCCCAAGGGAGTTTACATTATGGAGAACGTTTGTGATTCATGCAAAAAAAAGATAACATTGAAATTATTTATTGACATTTAAATTAAATGTTACATACCATCAATTTTATGAGATGTCAGGAAGTAACAATCTACCATAAACGCTTTATGCATATCATTAAAGGCCATTACTTTTTCTTTTGATGAAACTTTAAAATATATATTTGACACTGACAGATGTTTGAAATAACATCTTAATGACTAAAACTACGACATAATTTTTGGAGTTATAATGACAAAATACGTGTTTTTAAGTTAATGAGACCGTGGAAAAAATAGTATATACCATTCGGGAGAGATGTTATTTTGTCCTCGGTGCATTGTAGCCCTTGGGCATCGCCCTCGGGCTTCAAATTGCACCTCTGCCAAAATAACGCATTTCTCTCCCTTATAGTATAATATACTATAAACTATAAGTGTGATATAAATGATTTAAATGTGGCAGCGATGATTGACAATCCATATGACAGATCTGGCACCATTTTACAAAGCAAAAATTCACCATGACGTTATGGCCGCGAGTTTACTCGCTTTCCATGCTAGCTCGTGTCGTATTTTTAATTACTGACATGTGTCAGTTTCTGATATTGACAGATGTTTATAAATTGCATTTAATCTTAATATCAAAGAATAATGGCTGATCGACCAGCGCCTGATAAAGGAGAAGGATCAGCAAAGGCGAAGGGCGCTCCCAAATCAGATGAACCAGTAAAATCCAAAAAAGGGACACAAATAGTTGGTGCTATTGCAGGTAAATATAAAAAATTACAAGTTTTAACGTCACTTTTTAAAATTGACATGTTATTAGTCCTTGCTTTTTTGTAAAATTAATTTAAAAGTAAACCGTCCAGAATTCGAAAATCTCTTGGATTTTATTTATCGCTGAAAATGCAATGTAAGCTAGAAATGTGTTAACAACTTATCCACTACAACTCGAAATGCTGAAAAGTTTGGCTTTCGACTTTTTTTGAGTCTTAGCAAAAGCAAATTTAATTGAAAAAAATAGGGTTGAACCCAACTTTTAAAGTAAAATTCACAATAGAAGGTTTAGGGAGAAACCTGTAATATGAAAACATATTGGCAGCTTCTTCTTTACAAAATAAATTGAAGGAAATTAGGGATGAACCTAGATTTTAAAATAAAATTTGTTAATCCATAAATTACAATTCGTACAATGTAACAAGTGTTCATTTGAAAAGTCAATCTAGTAGCATGTGATTTACTGAGAACATTTTGAAGTATGTCGTAAATTAAAATTTACTACTTAACCTACGAAGTCGTATATTTTGACAGTTTCATACATACAAATAAATAACAAATAATAGGTATTTATTGAAAACTATAACAAATGTTGAAAATGTTGTCCTTCAAGATCAATGCACTTTAAAATCCTCCGTTCAAAATTTCTGATGATATTCTGCAACATTACTGGATTGGTATTAATTTCCATGCATTTCTGTTCGATTCTCTGTGGCATATCATTCAAATTCAATATAGGTGTTCGAAATATGTTATTTTTTAGATAAGGCCACAAAAAGGAGTCGCAAGGTGTTAAATCGCATAAACGTGCAGGCCAGGCAATTTCAGTATTTCGACTAATTATACGCTCATTAAAAAATTCTCTTAAATAATCCAAAGATTCTGCAGTACAGTGACAAGGTGCTCCGTCTTGTTGGAAATATACATTTTGAAGTTCATCATCATGCAACTGATTGACAAATGGTTGTAAAATTTCCGTACGGTACCTTTCAGCAGTTAACGTTCCCTGAAAAAATATTAGTCCAATGATTCGCCTTTGGCTTATCGCTGCCCAAACACCAATTTTCTCTGGATGTAGCGATTCTTCATTAATTACATGTGGATTTTCACTACTCCAAATTCTTGTATTTTGTGAATTTAGGTATCCCGTTTTATAAAACCATGCTTCATCAGTAAAGATGACTCTTTGCAAAAGTTCTCCATTATTGTTCATATTTACAAACCAATTACAAAACTGTAGTCTACGTGGGTAATCATTTCTAACAATTCTTATACTGCTGTGACACGGTATGGATGAAGTTGCATATCTTTTTTTAATAACTTGTGAGTTGTACCAACAGAAAGGTTTATTTGTTGACTCAAATGTCGAACAGATGTTTGTGGTTCATTTTCCATTATTTCTTCAACACGATTGACAACTTGAGGTGTACGTTTCTTAACTGCTCCGCTGCCTGATTTTCTTAAGAGACTACCAGTTTCGGAAAAAAGTTTTAAAGTTCTATCCAAAGTATTCTTAAATTGTATATAATCTATTTCAAAATGTGGAAACTCAACTTGAAATTCTACCATGCAATCTTGAACTGAATAAACCCATAAACCATCAATTTTATTACCACTTCGAAAATAAGCCTGGACTAAAAAAATTTTATGTTCTAAAGTAAAAGCCATTTCAAAACTGAGAAGCAATTTATTTAAACCGGAATCGACGCACGATTATTTTATGCACTAACTGATATTTGTGATTGACATTATCAAATGTCATTTGGATTTACGTTTACGGAACAACAAACACATACTAACATATTTGCGTCTTATTCTATCAAAATTTCAAAGTAACCTAGATTGACTTTTCAAATGAACATACGTTATATTAATAACGTTTGATCAAAATGTCTTTGGATCGCGATAGCCATGAAGTGTAAGAACCACCTGTAGAATTATTTACTTCTGTACTTTTTTACTTTGAAGTACACATAAGTCACAAATAAAATACCTATATTTTTGGTTATGGTATAATAATTGTATATACCTACATGTTTGAAACATTTTGAATTATAACCAGCGAACTTGAAAGTTGTCAAGTAAATGTCAAAACTAATTGAAATAAATAATTTCATAGATACCTCGTAAATTCCACGGCAATAACGATCCAAAGACTTTTGACCATACGATACTTAGTACGAGGGATGTCTTTAGTGTTGTATATATAGCCATAAAATCAAACAGTGGCTCGACTCAAAGTGCTTTATCGTTTTTCAAAATATTTTCCACAAAAATTGATACACTTCTGACTTCTGCATTCGTTCAATTGTTAAAGCAGTTATTCCAGTTTTCAGTTGGACAGTCAAAGTTACCGTTTTAAAGATATCTACTGGTTCTCCAAGCGACTGAAATTGTCGACCGAACATAAAAAACTCGTTGGGACTTAGGTCGGGTCTATACGAAGGATGATCTAATAATTCGATATTTTGCTGCTCCAAAACTCTATTGCCTTTCGAGCTGTGTGCCAGCTCGCATTGTCATGATGTAGGATGATTCGCCATTGTGGGTTGGTTTCTCGGAGCATGGCGATTATTTCTGACAAACAAAGGGTTATGTACCAATCCGCATTAACCGTTTTTTGATCTGGCAAAGGAATTGTAGTTATATGACCTGATTTTCAGACAAACGTTGCAACCATCTTCTTCGACAACCTTCGCGAACGGATAACTTTTTTCGGATTCTCTTCACCTTGAAACGCCCAACGGCGGACTGACGATTATTTTCGGGTTCATAGGAATAAATTCATGATTCACCGCTACTCACGATGCTGTAGACATTTCTTTGAGTTTCCGTTATTGAACCGGCTCAAAGCTTTTCAGCACCGAGCCGCCTTTTGCTCTTCATTTAAAAAAATGCGGGATCCAACGAGAAACTAACTTTCTCACACCAAGTTCATCATGTAGGATCGTTTAGATTGAGGTCTTTGAAATGCCCATGGATGTCTCAATTTCACGATTTGTCACATGTTTATCTTTCTCAATCAGGCGCCGAACAACATCGACGTTTTTCTAGGTGACTGCTGTTATTGGCGGACCTGTTCAAGGATCATCGCTGTTAATGGTGCATCCACGTTGAAATTCACAGTACACTTCGCGACATATAAAACCCGTACAAATCTTATGATTACAAAATCAGAGTTTTTTAGTTACGTAAACGGAACAAATACATCAGGGACAAAAAACCCGGACATTTATTTTATAAAAAGAAAAATGAGATGTATGTTAGTTAGAGTTTTTGTAGATAATGCAATTTAAAATGCATTAATTTGTGATAATTTTGTTACCATGGATACGTGTAAACAAGCCATTGTTATGAGATACGCCATTTAATTGTCGAAAGTCACAGTCACTACAGAATTTGTGTCTGCCTTTTTATTCTTTATTATCACTATTTGTTTAATTTTCACGTGTTATCAGTATTTTGAGTGTAAGACGGTAGTCACAATTTATCTTATTACACAATGAGACCCGAAAATATTGCTGCAGCCGTTGCTTTACATCAGAGGCTCCCAAACTTTTTTTTCTCATAGACCACTTTGAAAATTTTGCTGGTTCCGGTGGACCCCCTGCAGCTACATTTCTACCATATTCCCAAAACTCGACAAAAAATGTGAAGATTAGATCTAACTATGGAAATTTGCGTTGCGGCTGAGTTATTGGTTAATTAATTAATTGATTGTGCTGTGAGTGGATGTCAAAAAAGTAAAGTTAGCCAATCAAAAAAGTGATTCCATCCAGCTTTACTCCTTTGACATCTACTCACAGCACAAGAAACCAATCAATTCTCACATATTTTATTTAGAAAACTCCCCATTCGGAGTGGTAAAAATAAAAATAAAAATAGTATATTTCCTTGTGTTGTATTTATTCAAATATGTAATTATTACACTATTAATTATTATTGTTATCATATTACATTGTAATATGATAACAGTCGTAATATAATTAAAATTAAATATTAATAACGTAACGTAACTTCTACAATGATAATCACAAAATAGTAATAATTTTAGTGGGAGGGATGTACTTGATGGATTGACAGCAAATTATCAATATTTGGCTTCAATTTTGTTAGGAATAACCGCAAATCTCCCCGTTCTGTGATATTAAATCTGCTCCTTTTTTTTGTTAAAAGGTTTGTAACGACACTAAAACTTTTCTCGACAAGATATGACGAGGGAAACGCTATCAAAAGCTTTCTCGCAATTCCCCACAGTCTAGGATATTTTTCGAGTATTTCTGCCTGCAGCCAAAATGTTTGATACCCTCTTTTAAAATTCACCTTCAGTTCCTCATTAGTGCTAAGCTCGAGTAGCTCCTCTTGTAATATCACATTCTCCACTTCCGTTTCATCAAGTGGATTTATGATCCATGGTGCTATTTCTATCATCAGAATATCTTCAAATCTGATTTTAAAGTCATCATGCAGGGCAATTAAATGATGAACGTATGTGTGAATATCCTCATTAAGGCATTCTACCTGTGACAAGTTTGAAAACTGGGAAAATTCGCGCCGACTAATATTTTGCTTCATAAATTTCAATTTTCCAAGAAAAGCTGAAATTACACCCTTTGTTTTTATTAAATTGAGGCTGTCCCCTTGTACTTGTAAGTTAATGCACATTAAATTTTTTGAACAAACCTGTCAAATACGCGATGTCTGCTTTCAAATTGATCAGGTTTTCTTTTAAATCTGGATCTTTACTTTCCAGAAACTCTAAAACTGATTCAAAAAGTGAGAAAAATCTTGTTAAACATGCACCTTTCGACAACCAGCGTACTTCAGTATGTAAGAGCAATCGTTGGAAGTCTTCATCATTTTCATCGCACAATTGTGCCAATAAACGCGTATTCAATGCATTGCTTCTTATTTTGTTAACTGCATTAATCACAAATTGAAGCGATTGGTGCAATTTAGCACTCAAATTTTTCGCTACTAGGTGTTGTCGGTGGATGACACAGTGAATTGCAGTTACCTCTGGTATAATTCTTTTAAGATGGCTTATAAACCCACGACATCGCCCGGCCATGGCAGGAGCTCCATCTGTTGCCACCGAAATAACGTTTGTGAATGGAATCGATTTTTCCTTAAAAAAATCACTCAGTTACCTACCTGTAAATAAACATGTAACAGTCGCTGAGCTTCTTAAAATATTATCTGCCTACATTGATAGGTGAACTCAAGCCAACATTTTAGTTCTTCACTATCGAAACCAGATAAATTTTCGTGGACCCCCGCTTACGAATCGTGAACCCCCATTTTTTTGTCACGCCAACGTAGACCCCCGTCGAGTCTCCCGTGGACCCCTGGGGGTCCACCTGGACCACTTTGGGAATCAATGCTTTACATAATGATGATTGAGCAGTGTGCGTTACATCGCATATGTCATGAATATGACTAGAAGTACCATTCATGATGCCTTAAAACGTTTTAGAGACGCAAGAATACACCAGGAGACCAGGTTCGGGTCGTCCGCGATGCACAACGTAAAATGAAGACAGGCGCATGGTGTTGTCAGTTCTTAGGGAGCGTAACCTGCCATCTACGATGGTAGCCCAACGGTTTTTTTAACATGCATGGACGTCCAATATCGGCCAAAACAGTTAGAAGAAGGTTGAAAGCAAGTGGACTGAGATTACTAAGGATGCATCGCGTCGAAAGATTGCGCTTTGCACAGAATCATAGAGCCTGGAGAAACGAACAGTGGAGCTGTGTTCTGTTTACAGACGCATACCGTTTCAATTTACGCTCACCTGATGGACGTGAAAAAGTTTGAAGAAGGATAGGGGAACGATATTCGCAGTGCTGTATTTCCGAGAAATCGCCATTTGGAGATGGTGGAGTGATGGTTTGGGCAGGAGTGTGTATGAACGCTCGTACGGAGTTGGTTTTCGTAGACGGAAATCTAACAGCTGATAGGTACATAAATGAATGTTTGGCGAATCATGTAGTGCCATTTGGTCCATATATAGGCAATGATTTTCTTCTAATGCACGACAATGCGCGCCCACACGTCGCTCGCGTTACCACAAACTATCTGCAAGAAGTGGGGATTCGCGTTTTGCAATGGCCAGCAAGGAGGCGTTTTAGGAGGTGGCAGAGACCATCGGAAAACTTACAGGAGTTAAGAGAAGCACTTCTAGAAGAATGGGAAAACATTCCCCAAGAAGCCATTTCTAACCTGATTCAAGGCATGTTAAGACGTATGGATGCAGTTATCCAATGCCGAGGGAGTAACACGCGTTACTAAAAATGTTACAATCACAAAACATCTAAGCCACAACCGAAAAATGATGTTACTGGGTTTACGCCATTTCCGTTTTGACGAAAAGATTTTTTTTCTAATACTGTATTTATGATTAATTACATGAACCTTTGTTTGAAATGCGTTTTTCTATCATTTAAAATACTTAACCATTAAATTTTATAACATACTAGATCTTTAATTAACAATTTCTGACATAAAACAAGTGTCCGGGTTTTTTTCTCCCAGAGTGTATATTCATATTGCCACTTATAGAGTTCATAGGTTATACATACATTGCTAATACCATTTAACTTAAGTCAAATTTGACAAGTCAAATAAGACATGTTAAATTAGATAAGCTTGGTTTACATTGATAATATGTTAGTGTACGGGTTTTATATGTCGGGCCACTGCCCGACATATAAAACCTGTACACTTAGTACACTTACCAACGTGAAATTATTGATTGATATGGTGGTTTATCTTCGAAAATAGAAGCCAACTCAGTAAGACGTTGGTGTTAAGTTAATCCTCTCCAAAAGTTGCAAAAAATTCACTATGACTAAATCACATCTTGATGAAACTTTAGATTTAGGTTAACTAAAAATTGAGATTAACTTTTACACTTGACGTTTTATTACTAGCGCCTTCTATGAGGGTATGACGGCGGGAGAATAGAGAATAAACACATGTGATGCCGTTTTCTTAAGAGAGGCAAGTTTGTCGTCATTTTTAGTCTGTGGATTTTTATTTTCAAGTTAGTGTATACGTGGACTTCGCTTATATGTTTTAGCTTTACTGTGGCCCATTAGTGGTTTTACCTACTGATGATGACAATTTAGTTGTCGAAATAGGTATTTAGGATACGATTAAGAGGTTAAGTGGTAAGGAAATTTACGAGTATGTATATGCTTAACACACTTGGCGATCAATGCCGATCATATGCGACTGTCAAAAATTTGAATGCGTCATTCTAAAGGGAAAAACATTCCGTTGAAGATGAGAAGCGACCAGGAAGACCGATTTTGGTGTCCACCCCCGGAAATATTGACGCAGTCTATAACATGATATCAGACCGTCGAATTGGGCTGAAACATATAGCTGAGGCGCTAAAGATTTCATATGAATGGATTCCTAAATGCTTGAACGCCGAACACAAACGAGCAAGAGTGAAAGCAACACGGTCAATCTGTACCCGTTTTAAAGGAGATCCATATTTTTTGAACCGTCTTGCGACTATGGATGAAACATAGGTCCATTTTTACGACCCAGAAACAAAATAGCAATCGATGGAGTGGAAGCATCATGGTTCTCGAAGGCCTAAGAAGTTTCGAGTTCAAAAATCCGCTAAAAAAATTATTTCTTGCTTCAATTTTTTGGGATATCCGTGGAATAATTTTGGATCGATTACCTAAAAAAGGGTCAGACCATCACCGGAGATTCATATTCTAAATTACTAACCACCCTGAAAGAGAAAATCATGGAAACAAGACGTGGCATGTTAGCTATATTTCTGTTGTTTTTGCAGGACAATGCCCCTGCACACAAATCGCGCATTTCCATGAATACAAATGGGAATGCGCGATTTGAATACAATTCGGGATATAGGGTTCGAATTACTGGAATACCCGCCCTTTTCACCAGATTTAGCCCCCTCAGACTATTATCTGCTTCCTCTATTGAAAAAAAAGTTTAAAAGGACGTTAATTTTTGTGTAACGAAGGGGTAATATAAGCTGTGGAAGGCTAGTTTGCACACCAAGAAGAATCTTTTTTTAGAGGGGGTAAAGGAGACTATGTTGAATAATAAAATATTATTCCCAAATTTAAATTGTTTCAATAGTAGACTAAGAATATATAAATACCCCCTCGCATGTTTGTTTCCAGGTATGCTGAAGTTCTTCAGTATCTTCAGTGGTGTGTAATATTTCAATTTAATTCTATTTCTGCTGCTAATGTTACTGTCTGCTGAGACAGCTATGTCTATTAAGTATGTAATGTGTCTCATTTTAATTTGAAGTAGGTACCAAGTCTGATCCCAATAAAGTTTGTATATCTGGTTTTCAAGAATTGTTCTAGGTGTATATTGATAGTAGGGTGTACATGTATTATTAATTATGTTATATTTTTGTACTATTGCTTGGTGTAGCATTATTATGTCTCCTGGTATATTCTATTCCTGCTAGCGTTTTACATTCTAATATGGTCTATGGTTTGGATGCAGGATGTAAACGCATCTCCTGCAGCTCTAGTTTTGAATGTTTGTGTCTTTAATGTTGTACTTCCTATAATTTCTTGTAAGTATTACTTACAAAAGGTGAAATCTTCGGTCTCTGAGAAAAGTTGACCACTTTTTAGTCATTTGTAACTATCAGCACATTATTATTTTCATTATTATTATTATTATTATTATTTAATGAAATGAAAATTATACAATTTTAGCAACTATGGGTGGATTCACACTGGGTACCATAATAGGTTGGTCGTCTCCAGCGCAAGACATATTAATTAAAGATGGAATTACCGAAACCGAATTTACGCATGTAAGCAGTATAATGTGTTTGGGCGCCGCCAGTGCACAACTGTACTTGTTCCTTACTTTCGATCGGTTGGGCAGAAAATGGACCATTATCACAGTGGCCATGCCCATAATTGTCGTGTGGGTTTTGATGGCCTTCATAAATCACTTTATAGTTTTTCTAATAGGAAGATTTATACTTGGTTTCTGTGGCGGAGCATTTTGCGTAGCAGCCCCAACGTACATCGGTGAATATTCTGAAAAAGGGATTCGCGGAGCATTGGGAGTTATGTTCCAATTGCTTCTGGTTATAGGAATAATGTTTTCGTACGCTATGGGATTATTTTCAAATAGGTACGCATTAGTTTTTAATATACTTAAGCTCCAAACACAAACTTAAACGGGAAGAGATCAATGAATATGGTGAATATACTCGCATTTTTCCATAAAAATGGAGTCCGATTGGGTGTGTTCGTCAGATTTGACCCGCTCTTTCTAAGTTCGAAGATTCAATCGTAAAGATTAAAGTGGCTATAAAAAAGCTTATAAAAGTGCTCACGCAACTAAGACTTATTGACTTATTCGCGCGATCGCCTCTAACAGGCCGTGAAATAAAAAAATACACATCACATTTTGACACCCTATACCTTGTCACTTTACTGTTGGTGTTTGATAAATTAGTGACAAGGCGTGTTTCGTGGGCAATTTTTTAAATTTTACCCTGCTGCGAGAGTAAACAGTAGACTTTATTGTGTTTCGAATATTCTCCACGAAGATTAATGCACTGTTGCATGCGCTCGAACCAACTCGTTTATCCCACTCGTTTGTTGGTGCAGTCAAAATTGCATTTTCGAAGGAATCTACTACTCCTTCTGATGAGTGGAACTATTGACCATCCAGTCCGTCCTTGATTTTCAGAAAGGTAAAGAAATCGTTGGGACTTAGATCGGTACTGTACGGAGGATGGTCTAATAATTCGACGTTTTGTCGCGTTAAAAATTCAATTGTCTTGCGAGCTGTGTGCGAACTTGCATGGGTGCTGCTTGGTGGAGGATGATTCGTTGTTGTGGGTTGGTTTCTCGGAGCTTAGCGATGACTTACGGCAAACAAATGGTTGTATACCAATCGGCAGTAGCAGTTTTTTGATCTTGTAGAGAAATAGTTGCTACATGACCTGCTTTCGAAACAAATATCGCGACCATCTTTTTGGAGACACTTCCAGAACGCATGACTTTTGCCGGCTTTTCTTCACCTTGGAACACCCAAACAGGCGACTGGCGTTTATTTTCTGGCGCGTATTAGTAAATCCAAGTTTAGTAACTACTCACGTTTTTAGTTTCCTGTTGAAGCAGTATAGAGTTTTTTGACACCAATTCACCCAGCCGTTCTTCGGTCAACAGATGCGGTATCCAACGGGAAACTAATTTTTTACACACAATTCTTCATGCAACATTTTTTTAATTGCGGGTCTTTGAAATCTCCAATGATGCCTCAATTTCGCGATATGTCACATGTCGATCTCCGCACAGCATCGACGTATTCCTTAGCGACTGCCGTTTTTGGTGCACCTGCTCTTGGATAGTCTCCAAGACTAATCTGTCCACGTTTGAATTCTCCATGCCAACGATAAATTGTTGACTGATGTGGTGCTTCATTACCGAAAACAGAAACCAACACGGCGACTCATTATGAGATAATTGTCTTCCAAAAAAATATTATTGTGCGAACATTTTCACGGTTTAATTCAATTTTTCGACTAACTTGTCAACTTTGACAGTTCGTTGTAGCTACAATACTATACGTATTGCACTGAAACTTTGGATTTAGGCTAACTAGAGATGGAGGTTAATGTTTAGTACTGATATTTGATTAGTGACGCCCTCTGTGTCCCAATAGCCAAAATATAAAAGACATCCCTAGTATTGATTAAGTAGAAATTTTTATTTTGTGATTAAGTATCTTTTAAAGAAAGGCATGTCTCTTACTGAAATCCATGATGATATCCGAGATACCCTAGGTCAGAATTGTCCTTCATATACAACCGTCAGAAAATGGAGAAATGAATACGCGTGAATACGCGGGGCAGGAGTAGCTTAGAGGATGGTCGAAAACGGCTACAAGTGCAGAAATGGTGGATAAAGTCTATTGATTTGTTGCTAAGTAACCGACGATTGAAAGTGTTAGAAATAGCAAAGGTAGTCGGTATTTCAGGCACGGGTGCTTTATATTTTGCACGAAAAACTTGAAATGAGAAAGCTTTCGGCATATTTACTGACGACGGAACGAAGACGTGTTCGCTGTTAAATATCGATGAATAATTTAGAAATTTTTAAACGCAACACAACAGGTTTCTGCGCCGATCTGTTACTTGTGACTAAACATGGATACATTATTATATACCCGAATTTAAGTAACTGTTGAAGATGTGCACCAAACCTGGAGAACCAACTCCAAAGACAGCTATTACCGAAAAGCGCCCTTTCACCATGATAATGCATGATAATGCTGGCCTTCCAGTAGGGGTTGATGCAAAAAAAAAATTGAAGAATCAAGGTTCGAATTAGTACCGTACTCCTCATATTCGCCAGATCTAACACTATCTGACTTTCATTTATTCCCTAAATCAAAAGATTTTCTCGGAAGCAAAAAATTCTGCACAAAGGACTTCAACACTTTCGAGACGAAATAAAGAAGCTTTAACACAGATGAATCAAATGTATCAAATTAAGAGAAAATTATGTAGAAAAATAAAGTTTGTTTATTTACGATCGCCCGAATTAATCAACTTGCCCTCGTACCATTAATTCTGGTATAAATACGTGACAAGTCATGGGAAGTATTTTAGAGAAGATTATGTCATGCTTGTACAGGGTGGCGCAAAATGACCGAAGGGGTTTGAGTTCATTATAACTTCTTATTTAAGACATAATTATTAATTTTTCTAATTTTAAATACAGTATATTAATGGAGAATAGTTTTAATTTATTTATGAAAAATTATATCTCTCAAGTGGTGGCCATTTTCTGCTTCGCATATTCGTGCTCTTTCCAAAACATTTTCCATAACCTTTCGCAAAACTTCAGGTGTTATGTTCTTGATTTCGTCGCGTATATTATTTTTTAATTGCTGTATGGTTCGAGGCTTATTAATATAGACTTTTCCTTTCAAATAACCCCAAAGGACCCAGTCTGAAGCGGTTAAATCCGGTGAACGCGGAGGCCAATTAAAATCGCTTGTACGGGAAATAATTCGTTCACCAAAGATGTCGCGTAAAAGAGCAATTGTGTCCCTCGCAGTGTGCGCTGTGGCTCCATCCTGTTGGAACCATACTTGCGGATGGTTTTCCATGGCTGGCCTTAAAAAAATTTCCAACATTGTCCGATATCTAACACCAGTGATGGAAACAGCGACCGCGTGTTCATTTTCAAAAAAATATGGGCCAATTATCCTTTCCGACGAAACACCGCACCAAACGGTACACTTAAGTGGTTGTAATTCTCGCTGTTGAACTACTCTTGGATTTTCCGTAGCCCATATCCTGCAGTTTTGCCTATTAACGAACCCATTTAATTGGAAATGGACTTCGTCGCTCATAATTAAATTATGAATAAAATCATGATTTTCTTCTGCTTTTTGACGAAAATAAATTGCATAATCAAGTCGTTGCTGGTAATCTGTCGGTTTCAATTGTTGGACAAGCTGAATTTTGTATGGAAACATTCTTATTGTATGCAAAATTCTCTGCAGCGACCCTCTTGAGAGGCCTAGTTGTGTCAAACGTCTCCTGGTTGATGTTTCTCCATCTTCCCGAATACTCTCCTGTACCCGTTCAATACTGTCATCCGTGTGCACCGTTCGTCGTCTGCCGGCACCAGGAAGGTTCCTTACTGCCCCCTGTTCTCGAAAATTTGCAACCAGACGGTTTATTGTTGACTCTGAGGGTCCAACACGCACATTAAAATAACGACGATATGCACGCTGAGTCAAAACAATGGATCGTTGATTTGAGAAATAAAGTTCAACGATTTTGGCACGTTGTTCAATTGTGTACTGTTCCATTTTAAATTCCCCAAGTCTTCTTTACAAAATATGTACTGAAAACAAAAAAAAAAAAATATAATAAAAAAGTTATAAGGAATTAAAACCCCTTCGGTCATTTTGGGCCACCTGTAGTATTGGATGTATGTTTTAGGCGTCGTAATTTCGTAAAAAAAAATTCTGAATGACCTAAATTTTGGTTATATTTGGTAGATAGTTTTTTATGCCATTCATTATTTGAATATGATTTCAGGCATATGCGCCATCGCTAGCGCGAATATAGAGCAATCTGGAGGTACAATTTTCAACCACTTATTCAAGCATCTAGAGCGGCCATATATTGGTAATAATATTGCGAACGTTGAGTTTCAAATCGTCTAACGTCGTTGGCTTATCGACATAGGTTGAGGACTTGATGAGAAAATAATTCAGAGCTGTTAAATCACACGAAATAATTTGCTCATTCATGCCATCCAATCGGGGAACGTCAGTTGTTATATCTCTATAACTTTTAACATTGATTGACATTGTAACGCGCTGACCGGCTTCATTTCTGAAGATGGATGGCCTGATGACTTCTTCAGCGTATAGAGTGCACCAAACAGTAAATTTCTCTGGTTGTAACGGCATTTGAAGGATGCAGATTCTCTTAACTTCAAATGCGGATATTTTACTTGACTTCGTAGTTATTCAATCCAGTGGCGGCTCGGGGTGGTTCACATAGGGAGTGCATAATTTCAAAATTAAAAAGTGTAATACAAAAACGCTTACGCAATCCTTATAAATTTCACCGACGTACTGTTCCAGACAGGTACTGTTCATTGTAGAGTTTATTTTGAGGGAATAGTAAATATTACACTACACAGTTTAATTACATCTGACGATAAACGAAGTCCATTTCACGTGTCTTTGACTTGCAGAACAGTTCTATCACTTTTTCATTAAAGTTTGGGAAATCATTTATACATTTTTTTTCACAAGGTAACATAGTAAGGGCATTTAATCTCTCTTCTTTCATTGTATTTCTCAGGAAAGTTTTTATTCTCTTCAGCCGTGAAAACTGGCGTTTCGCTTCGGACGTTGTCATTGGGATTGTAATGACAATTTTTAAAAGCGTAACAACTTCATTAAAGGTGTCGCTTATCCATCCAGCAGAAGACCTAGCAGACCTACAGCACCGACTTCTATATTTTGCCTAAATTCTTCTCTAGAATATAGAACGCTTAATTCAGTTCGTAGTCTGCTTTCATTGAGGCATGGATAAAATTTTACTGCTTCTTTAAGGCAATCTTCCGGAATTTTTTTTTTGAAAAGAGGAGAACTGTTTAAAAGAAATTATGTTTGCTAATATTAAGTGCCCTGTATACCGAAATCTAGTTTTTATTTCTAGCAAAATAATATCGCACACTTCAATAGTTTCCCTCCTTCTTTGGCTACCATCAGTTACTCTTCGCCGCTTTGATGGTCGAGGAGACAGTTCTGGGTCATTTTGTTTAACGAACTGATTATCTATGTCAGCGATTTCGGTTCGAATTTTTCCAATAGCGCGTTCAAAATTATCTAAATTATTCTTGATTCTTAATGCATCTGTATTGACATTTTGTAATTGATTAAACAATATGTCCACATGTGGCATAATTTTATGAAAGAAAGTTAACCAATAGATAAAATTTTCCTCCTCTAAAATTCGCAAATTGGCCCTAGCTTGATGAATGGTAGCTTGTAAACTAGCTTCTCCCTCGATTTGTTCTAGAGCTTCAATTATTTCTTCTCGGTGCTCATATATTGTATTCACTATCCTAGAATTGAAGTTCCATCTTATTTTTGAAGAACGAGGTAAGCTTTTTCTCTGAAGGAATTCTTCCAATCTTCCAGCTCGTTGTGGTGAAGTGGAGAAAAATGTACATAATCCCGTCAGATTGGCAAAAAAATTCTGCAATTACTACTGCTCGATGTAGCATAATAATGTGACATAATTAGATTTGTCTGATGTGCATAACAATGTACAAAATTAGCCCTTGGATACTGGTCTTGGACATGTCTTTGCACGCCGTTAATAGCACCACTCATGACTGCTGCCCCATCATAGCTCTGTGCAATCAGTTTTTCTGGGTCATCAACAAGCAAACTAATTTCGTTAAGGATGGAGGCAGATAAAGAATTAGCATCATGTCCACTAGGCAGAAAAAATTTCCAAAATCTTTCGACCGGTCTCGCGTTCACAATATATCTTAAAACAACCACCAACTGAAACTGATTGGACACATCTCTGGTTTCATCAGCTATCACAGATATGAAGTCGGTTGCTTTAATTTCACTGGAAACTTGTTCATGATACACGTTCAACATTGCATCAAGCAGCTCATTCAGTATCGTTTTTGATAATCCCTTAAAAACCGGTGCTGCTTCGATGTGATCTCTGAGCGATTTATCCAATTCTGCCGTAAAATTTATCAATTCCCGAAAAATGCCCTTGTTATTCAACGTTTGCTGTTCATCATGACCCCGAAGTGCCAGTTCAAACGCGCCACAAAATCTAATGCAATTTATTATTAAATTTAACACATGCCTATTTTTTGTTTGTGTAACACCTTTTCATTGTGTTGTTGAATTGCTTTTCTATATGATGAATCTAAAACATTCTGAATGTTATTTTTTCCTAACATTCTTAGACTAAATATATTTTTCAAATGCCCTTCGGAATTTTCATGTTTAATAATTATAGCACTAAGATGAATTAAGTCTCTTATTCCGTTCTTTGACCAAGACGGTTCACCACCAAATAAAAGACACGGAAAACAAAACAATGTATTTTTAATTTCACACCCACAAATCCAGTCATTTTTCTGATAAATATCCATTTTGAATTTTCTTATAACGTCTTTACCTTTAACAGATTGTTTATTTTCTAAACATAATTGATGGATTGGCCGTTTAAGATTTTTTACTGCGATTTTTTCATTATACGTTAAACGCGAAAACGCGTTGTTTTCTAAAAAAGACACGCAGTTCATCGCAATAACTCCCGAGAGCAGTCTGGTTTAGTTGCTCCAACGCTATGTATTATACGACATTGAAGTACGGCAAAATACACTTCTCCCCACCATCAATGTAATGTTAATGCCTTAACAGAGCAACAGTTGGGCTTTGCTCAGTATATCTGTGACGACGATTGGTGTATGTACGTTGGTAGCGTGCCACGTTCCTCGCCAATAACTATGAAAGTATGAATACATAATAAATAAATACTTTCACAGTTAGTCGCCGCTTGGTTTGTTTTATTTCATAATTCCAGGTGGTGCAATTGCTCACTTGCTCTCATTAAAGAGCCGCCACTGATTCAATCTAATCGCTGAGCAATCATTCGGTATTATTTCTTGCACAAGTTGGATCATATAAGGCTGTAGAGCGAGATTTTTCTACGAAGTGGACGAACACATTCCCAAAAGCTATACACGGTGTCGAATCAACTCATTCGCGTCTTCCTCAACACTGCGCACTGTTTGTCGCCTATGCGGATAAGTATCGTCTACGAACGCGTAGGAAGACCGAGATCTATCCATATTGCTCAATAATCCGTCGAGTTTATGTTGAAGTTTAGACGACAGAGCAACGTTTTTCGAAATAAAATTGTACAATTTCTAAGTGTTGTTGTGGTGCCAACCTTTCCAAGATAAAATGGCAAACCTTACAGAGTATAAATAGTGCTTGGGTTGTCAGATTTTATAGATCTTTTTATGTTTACTCTAACAAAACACCCGATATAAATGATGTTTTTGTATTGTTTATTTACCGTATTAATTGATCTACTCTCTAGACAGGAACACATAATCTCACACATTACCAAAACATTTACGCACTCAGTTTTTGTAATTTAGCAGCTTAATTAATAATAAAAGAGGCGTTGTATTAATTTATATTTAAATGTTGGTCAACATTTTCACCATTTTGCTTGTATTATTATTGTATATGTGACTTTGAATGACGTTTATTTAATATAAAACGAAAACGTTTTTAATAATATAAAAATATTAGTAAAAATCGAGTGTGGAGAATATAAGTTCATATTTGTGTGAAAATATCTATTTCCTACAATCGTCGAAATTCAACATTACCACACGCAAGAGTGCGAGTGCGAGAAATGACTAATTCCCGTACTAGTGCGGGAATGTTAAAAAAATAAAAAATGCAGATTGTACTTTCTCACATTTGAGATTTATTATTATATATGTTGATACAACAGTTACTTAAATTATTAAATTGCAAACCAGTTAGTTGGTCTCTGGAAAAGGCTTCGGTTTCTTGGATCGATATCTCTCGTTCTTCCCTCTTCAAGTATGCGATTAATTTGGAATATTTACTAATATCAATTCCATACTTTAAGATCCAAGTACTTTTAATCATTGAGTAAGGTACCCAAAGTGTTGCCGGCTGTAGTAATTCGACTAATTCGACGAAATATGTAAGAACAGATGTTTCTGAGTAGCTATTCTATCTTCTTTTGACAGCACCATTTCACGAATTTTACAACGTTTTCTCGTATCTTGTTCTCGATTTTTTGGCAGTAAATTGCGAGTTGCCGAGTCAGCATCTGCTTGAATATCGTCGGGAATCCAGTTCTCATCCAGTTATTCGTTATTCTCGCAAATATTTATAATGTTTCTCGCCACAATTCACAAATGCTACTGTTTTTTACAAAATTATTGGTTGTTTGACATTTTTGTTCTATAGCAACCATTAACTTGATTCTCACATTGAAAAAAGCAAATTCAAATTTTGAAAAAACTTACCAAAAATTCAACTACGACGATTCTAAGCGATTGTAGGAAAAACGTTGTTCATAACATTTGCGGGAAAGCAATTCCGAAACTCATGCAGGTGACTCTTGCTTTCGTTTAGGAATAGATCCCGCACTTGTTACGAAAATAACTATTCCAGACACGCAGCCACGTGTTTCATCTTCCTATAGAATCATCAGTAAATGATGTTGGACAGATAATTTCGCAAGAAATAACACCCTCACTACATTACAAAAATTATCGAGACACAGCTTAGAAGAACAATCAGCCAGTGTCATAGCAAAGTCTGGTGGCACCCGATGCGGAGTTTTAAGTTCTCACTCCCATGTTCGTCAAAATATAAAATTAAGTTTATTGAAGAAACATTTTTTTTATTCGATTAAGTAAAGAGGGCAAAATGTTAATTGTTTTGTAAACATTCTTTATTAATAAGCTAGTTTAATGTACAATGTAAAAAATGCATAACTTTATTATTATTATACAATTTAATAAAAACTCAATTGTTTACAAGTTTCGTTCTCTGAGCTTCAATACAACGAACTGTACTTTAACATGATACTTAGATAGATACTCTTCTTTCTAACTTTTTGTTCCATATTTTTACACTATTTTCAATTGACAAAATGGCTAAATTAAAAGAGAATCGTGTTTGGTTCATAATGGATCTGAGATAATTCTTAATGAGAATTCTTTGAGTTTCGAAAAACTCCTCTCACATGATTGAACAGAAACTTATAAAATTACGATTTTTTATTAAAATTTTAATGTTAAAATGAGATTGGGAACAGAGTCGAAAAATTAATTTTCAACCACAAACTCTAAAAATCTTAAGGAAGTCCAACCAAGAGACACTACTCTTTTGGAATTTGGGCGACTTTTAGAAAACTTCTTAGGCGTTGTAATTTTTGTAAGGATACCATCTGCAGAAAGCTCATCGTAATTTTCAACCAACCTTTGAATGAACTTGGGTTTCCGAGGTTTCAATCAGATTGCTGGGCTCTAAGACTGCAAACCGATTTGATATGCATTCCATGAATTCCCAACGTGTATCAACTTCTTGTTGAAACCTGTCAATGCACTCTAACATTGACCTTTTCAGTTCTTGGTCCAAAGTCAGCCGCCTTCCACCGTCTGCCACCTTCTCTCCAGGCATAATTTTCTTCTTCCTGACAGCTCTTTTTACTACAGGAATGCCCATCTCTCCACACGTGTATTTTGCAAATTGCGGTACTTACTCAACAAGGTCACTTTATTTGTGGTTTAAAAAGACTTTTAGATTTATTATCTTGATAACAGACTTCTCGAAGCTCATTCCAAGAATCTGTTATTACTTTTGAACGTGGTTCTAAGACATTATTTCATAAACAATAATACTAAATTATTACACATCGCTCACCCGCAATTTGCTGCAATTAGCGATTGTAAAGGCCCATGTAAATTATTTGACATATTATTTTATATAACAAAAAGGCGCTTTAATATAAAAGCGGCAATTTTTTGTCATCCCCTCAGAGCTGATACCAGATGCCATTCGCCTTCCTACGCTCCTGCGTTCAGCACCGTTCATTAACGTCAGCATCACGATTGCCAAAACAATCATTGCTGTCTTCATGACGTCTGCATGAGGTTCTCATCGCATAGTCACAGAGCTGTGACGATAGAATCGCTTGCCAAGTCTTGTGCTTGTCATGAAAACAGTGAGTTGTTTTGTTATTAAAAATGTTTTCGTTTTATACAAAATATGGCGAAATTTTACCCAATCAAGTATGTTTCAAATTATTTTGTTTTATTTAAAGTCATATTGAATAGATTTAAGTACAAAAATGCATTTTGAAGTATACAGGCTGATTCATTTTCGGCCCTCACCATGGGGATCTCTCTTATTATTGGAGATAGAGTATAGGTTTAAATTTGGCAAAGTTGTTAAATTTTGTGTTTGTTATAAATCCGTAAAGAAAATAGACCTGTGACAAATGACCTTCGTTATTAAAAAAAAAATACGCGAAAACCCCATTTTCTTCTTTTACCTGTAGCACCGACATTTGGCCTTGTAGAGAAAAAATAAAAATACATCCTTGTGGCCATTTCTAAACCTATATCCAGTGGTGTACTCTAAATTTTTATACGACGTTTCGTTTCTTTCTGGCCATCATCAACTATCTAATTTCTTACAGGCGCCATATTGGATTTAGACATCTTCAGAAAGAGCTTTTTTTCTGATTTCCACCATGTACCACATGCTGACTAAAGTTTTTGACATTAGGTTTTATTTGAAAGAATAAATTATAAGATTAAATAAGGTAGCCTTTGGAATTTCAATCTGTCAAACATTTCATTTATTGTTCATTAATAATACAAAAATGTCATACACTAACGAAGAGAAACGAGATATGATAAGTATTTTTTATTCTTCGAAACGAAATTCAACAGTAGCGAGTACAAGATAACAAAAACATTAATAAAAATATATAGAAAAGTAAACAATAAACAATTACAGTAAATGTTCAATTATCTGGCCATCTTCGGTAATGCACAATTGGGCACGCCTTATGGCATTTTGTACTGCCCTTTGTATAGTTCTTCTAGGAACTGCATCGAAGGCATTCTGAAGTCTGTCTCGTAATTCTTCAATGTTTTGTGGCGCATCTAATTTATAAATATTATTTTTAACATATCCCCATAAAAAAAAATCTAGCGGACTTAAATCAGGTGATCTCGCAGGCCATTCAACAACACCCCCATTTCCAATCCAACGGTTTGCAAAATCTTGATTTAAGAAATTTCTAACAACAGCTGCATTGTGTGCTGGTGCGCCATCTTGTTGCCACCATAAATATTGTAATTGATTTAATGGGATATTGTCGTCAAGATAGTCAGATACGTATATACGTAAAATGTTTAAATATCTTTCTCCATTTAAATGTTCTTCATACATAACTGGTCCTAAGAGACGATTTGCCAAAATACCCATCCAAACGTTTATTCCAAAACGATGTTGTGGTCTTCTAGCCCTGTTTTGTCGGGGGTTTTGTACTGCCCAATAGTGCTCCGTATTTCTGTTGAACATTCCAGAATTTGTAAATTTTGTTTCATCTGACCAGATGATTTTGCTAAAAAAATTTTCGTCATTTTCTATCCTTCCCATTAACCAATTACAATATTCTAGCCTTCTCAAATTATCTCCAGGCAGTAAAGAGTGACTAACATGGATCCTGTATGGTTTAAACCTACTTTTATGTAAAGTTCTCCAAACTCTGGACTGGCACAAATTTAATTCTGACGCTACTTCACGTGTAGAAATTGATGGATTATTATTTATCTATAAAAATACAAGATTAACATGAAATTTGAAAACACGCTTTTAATTTACCATTTGTAAAATATCTTGTCGATTTTCATTTAAATTCCTGTTGTCTTGACCATTACCCGCCTTAGTAAACGATCCATTCTCGACCAAATTTCTGTCGAGATCTAGAAAAATGGTACGATGACGCTGTTGTCGTTCTGGATATAATTGTAGATATATTGTACTCGCTACTGTTGAATTTCGTTCGAAGAATAAAAAATACTTATCATATCTCATTTCTCTTCGTTAGTGTATGACAGTTTTGTATTATTAATAAACAATAAATGAAATGTTTGCCAGATTGAAATTCCATGGCTACCTTATTTAATCTTATAATTTATTCTTTCAAATAAAACCTAATGTCAAAAACTTTAGTCAGCATGTGGTACATGGTTGAAATCAGAAAGAAAAACTCCTTCTGAAGATGTCTAAATCCAATATGGCGCCTATAAGAAATTAGATAGTTGATGATGGCCAGAAAGAATCGAAACGTCGTATAAAAATTTAGAGTACACCACTGGATAGAGGTTTAGAAATGGCCACAAGGATGTGTTTTTATATTTTCTCTACAAGGCCAAATGTCGGTGCTACAAGAAGAAGAAAATGGGGTTTTCTCGCTTTTTTTTAAATAACGTAGGTAATTTGTCACAGGTCTATTTTCTTTACGGATTTATAACAAGCACAAAATTTAACAACTTTGCCAAATTTAAACCTATACTCTATCTCCAATAATAAGCGAGATCCCCATGGTGAGGGCCGAAAATGAATCAGCCTGTATAGGGGAGAGGTGCCATGAATGGGACAGTTTTTTTCTATTGCTCGTAAAATGTTTATTTTTAAGAATTTGCTAACTGCGTAAAAATTCTATATTTATTAGAGATATATAAACGTATTTCTCAACCAAAAAAAAAAAAAATGATAACTTACAGAAAATTTGATTTTGTCCCATTCAATCTTCAGTATGTTTTGAATGGGACATTACCGTGGATTGAATGGAACAGTTACAAAATCAAAGCAATACGACACAAAATGTAAAGATTTTATGGAGTAATATAATATGTATAATTACAAAATTCTACCAAATTTGGTTTCGTAAGTTGAAAAGTCAATATCAAATCTCATAGTTGCTTGTGTTCGTGGTGTTTCAGGATTCGTATATGGTCGACTTAGTTTTCTAACTATAGACACTCTCTCAACATCTGAAATGTCATCTTCAATTGGATAAATAAATTTATTGGAATTTCCAAATCGTCTTAAAAATTTTACTTGAAACTCACAATCACCTAAAATCTTTTGAATGCATCCTATATAAGAGAGCTTGTTCTTTTTTGTCGAAAAGTCTACTAAGACAAAATCGTTTTCCTTTAAAGTTAAAGCTCCATAATTATCATCAACATCGCTTCCATTATCACAATCCATGGCACTTTGATCTGATTCTTGAAGTTTTTTAAAATTATTTTTTCTGAGTTTTGCATTGTGCTGTTCTTCAATTCTATTCACTTCTGGGGTATCAGTTAAAATCTTAGTGGTTCCTTTTTCTCTACCTTGCTGAACTTTTCTTTCTGGGGCTTTTGGGTACGGTCTCACTGATTCGGGTGTCACAAATATCGGATAATTATTGGATTTCGAATGTGATGGTGTGGAGGGTCCTGGAATAGCTGCTGAGGGTGCCTCACGATCTGTCACGAATGAAGATAAGAAATCAGATTCTTGGAATACATGGCTATTAAGTGGATGTATCACAGTCGATGTAAAACCAGACATAATATTTTTTGTGGTAAATGCATTTATAAATGCTTTGTTTGCAGTTGCTGCAATTTGATAAATATCGAATGTCTTTCCTGGGTTTGATAGCATCCATTCATTTTGGGCGCTTTTGAAATAAGTTTTAAAAGGCCCATAGACAGAGATATCGAGTGGTTGCAGCTTGTGGCTACAATGTGGTGGGAACGTTAATAAATCCACGTGGTGGCTCTTAGCATAATTAATCACTTCCAAACTAATATGAGATTCGTGATTATCAAATAGTAGCAACATCGGTTCTTCTTTAGTTGGCTTTGTATATTTTACAAAATGCTGAAGAGCTAAGAAAAAGTTGTTCTCCGTCATCCATCCAGTTTTATTGGCGAGTCCAAGACTCCCTGGTGGAGCACTATGCAACATGAAATCTTTAAAATATCCCCTCGGAAAGACAAAGGCTGGTGGAATAGTATTCCCATTAGCACATACGAAATTCAGCATTGTTACCAAAGTTCCCCTCCCTGCAGATGTAGCCAGGCCGACTTGTTTTAAACCTCTTTAACAAACAACTTTCGGCGGATCTGTGACCGTAAGTAGTCCAGTTTCATCACAATTGAATATTGAACTTGTAGAAAATTTATGTTTTTCCATAACTCGCTCCAAGTTACTAAAAAATTTATTAATATTCGTTGGATTAAAGGCAGTCGCTCGGCTTAAACTCGTTTTCTCTGACTTTCTTAAAGACAACAATGATTTATGTCTGACTTTGAAATGTTTTAGCCAGTACAGTCCTGCTTTAGATTCAGCACCCATTTCGCTGGATAGGGAATTTGCAGTTTTTGAGCATATTGATATGCAAGTTGCCGAAATCCTGTGTGTCCAATTCCATAGCACATTTTGGATGCTGTAATTAAATATTCTACCAACGCACTTTCTTGCTCTAACGTGAAAATACGCCTATTACCAATATTGGGTTCATGTTTGAAATCTTCTACATCAGAAAGTCTTTTAGCACATTTTACTGCACGATGCAGTGCTGATTTTGATATATTATATTTTTCACTTGCACGACGAATAGATAGTTTATTGTTACACACATCTTTTACGGCTTCTGCCATGAAGCCAGGAGATATTCTAACAATTTTCTTGCCCTTGCCGACCATCGTAATCTAAAAGTAATAAATAGGTATAAAAAGATTTTTGTAATTATTTTCTTTCGAAGTGTTGCTTCAAGAATATTTAATTTAAGATTAGGATGCCATACTATTTTTCTCGAGTACCTTTAAAAATTTGATCGCTGTACAGCGTCTTGAATGGCGTCCCATTCAAAGCACTGAATTTTGTCCCATTCATGACTCTCATAACATTGTATGGAAATAAATCGATTACAGTTACTTACCTTGAAGATGCAGCTTCAACAATTAGACAAATAATTTCAGTAAACTCAAAGCTTAAATTGGCCAAAACTTCAAACAGATTTATCTTAAACTTTTTAGTTAAACAGACTTGTGATTAACTTAAAAAAGGTATATAACATAACCCATTACCACAATTATTAATCGTATCCTAAATACGTATTTCGACAACTAAGTTGTCATCATCAGTAGGTAAAACCACTAATCAAGATGTCGCACATGGGGCACAGTAAAGCTAGAACACCGCTTACGCAACAACTACTTTACACGGCGTCCACGTATAGACTAATTTCAACATGCAAATATATCTAACGAAAAGATCGACAAACTTACCTCTCTTAGGGAAACGGCATTCGCATATGTTTATACTCCAATTTGAAATATATCGAACGAAGGATCGACAAAAATTACCTCTCTTAAGGAAACGGCACTCAACATGTGTTAATACTTCAATTTAAAACGTCGACGACCCTTTTATGGTTCTAAGAATGAAAAGAGACAAGTGAAGGGAATCGGTGCTATATTACTGTTCATGGAATGTTGTTTGTTTTTAGCGATATGAATGCTTTCGTAGGCGTCAAGATCGTGGGGGTTATTAATGCCCTTTACAAGCTTTAACCCTTTAATCGACACATTGTGTAGTGTACTTAAAGCATGGTTGGCAACGCTAGATTTATCCGGTCTATTGTATTTAATATGTGATATGTGTTCTTTAAACCGGGTTATTATTGGTCGTTTTGTTTGGCCTATATATTTCAAATTACAATCATCGCAACTAATTTCGTATATACCTGATTTCGAATTAAAATTAACTCTATCTTTAGTATTACCTAGGAGACTTTTGATAGTATTTTCGGACCGAAAGGCAACTTGGAGACCTCTTTCTTTCACAACTTTATTAATGTTTTTCTTGATGGGGTGGTATGGTAAACATATGTACTTTTTCCCCTGGTTGCTTTGAGATATCAAACTTGTGGATTCACGGATTGTATTTTTAATTTTTGTTTTTCTAATTAATTTATTGATTATTTCTGTGTCAAAGCCATTATATGTCGCGATATTTTTAATGAAATCCAGTTCTATTTCATATCTCTCTTTTGTTAACGGAAAATTTAGTAACCGATTGACTAAGAAATTAAAGGAAGCTGTCTTATGTTGATAACTATGATTTGAATCCGCGATGATGAATCTATTAACATTGGTTTCTTTCCGGAAAATGTCGATTTCTATTTTATGTTTATTCCTAATCAGAAAAGTATCTAAAAATCGTATCCTGCCATTGTGTTCCTTTTCCACCGTAAATTTAATCGTTGGAAATTTCAAATTTAATTGATTAACGAACATGTCTAATTCGCATTTCCGTGTATCAAAAATCGCGAGAATGTCATCTACGTACCTAATCAAGACTCTCGGGAAATATTTAGCGTTATTTTTAAATTCTACTTCAAATTGACTCATGAATAAATTGGCTATGAAAGGAGATAGGCAGTTACCCATTGTTGTGCCTTGTTTCTGTTCATAAAATTTTTCTCCTACTTGGAAACAATTTTGCGTCATGCACAGAGTTGTCAATCTCATGTATTCTTTTATTTTTGAAGGTTCAATGTTATTCTTGTGGAGCAAGCTTTCTAAATATTTCATAGTCTCTGGAATTGGTACCGAGGGGAATAAAGACGTTACATCGAATGAAACTAAAATTTCCCCGGCTTCCAGTTCACAATATTTAATTAATTTAACAAATTCTAAGGAATTACAAATTATAAATTTTCTGGTTTTACGGGTAAATTTTTTTAAATTCATTCACTAACCATTTGGAAATCAAGTAAGTCGGTGAGTTGATACCTGAAACGATAGGTCTCATCGAGTTACCTGGTTTATGTATCTTCGGCAAACAATACATTCTTGGTACTAAAGGATTACTAACATTCAATTTATACTTTTTGGTAGAATTTATTAAAATTGGACATTTCTTTAACGCGTCTTTTGTGTCACTAATCATTTTAGGTAACGGGTTTCTCTTAATTTCTACATACGGACCTTCGGCAATTAAATTTTTTTTTTTTAATTAATAATATATAATATAATAAATATATATATATATATATATATATATATATATATAAATAATATAATATAATATATATATATATATAAATAAATAAAGGGGTTATATACCTTTTTTAAGTTTTTACTTAACCACAGTCTCCAAAGAAAGACTTTTAGACTTGTGATTAGTTTCCTAACAGGTTACATTCCGCGTTCTAAAACTTCTGACTGATACTGTGAAAACTAAACTGGTGAAGAACATAAGAATACTTATTAAAGTTGTAAATACTTGCTTGTTGTAAATACTTACCATCTATAAGCATAGCAAAGAAGTAGTATTTACTACCAGACATCAGAAAGCTGTATTGTCCCATTCAAGACTTGTCCCATTCTTGACACCTTTCCCCTAACTGGTTGGGACGTAACGACTTTTTGAACACCTGTTCAAAAAAATAGTCACCTATCGTGCTTTTCTTTAATATTTAATTAATTTCAGAACGTGTACTAATTTTCGTATTGGAATATACTTAAAGGTATAATATTTGTTACGCAATTTATATCACTAATTATTAAAGTCGGCTAATAAATTACGAAAACCGTGTACAACATTAAGCGAAAAAAACTTTATTCCTTGAGATACTGTTTCGATGGTATACACCACATATTACAAATCCATGTTAAAATGGAAAACCAAAAAAGTATGTGGACATTTGAACGAGTAGAGTGAAGGGGAAGATTGTTTATGTGGTACTCTAACATTGGTACATATTTTTAAATATTTTTATTTTGTTTGTAATATGATAACGTAAAATTGTAGAATCATTACACAAGTTTACAAATTTGAATTTATTTTTAGGGCAGGATGCAAAATCTACTGCATTTAGTGTATTTTGTAATGCTTAATTCAAATTCGCTGCTAGAAAAATTCCAGCATGTCTAGTCTTATAGTTATAGCAAGGTGGCGCCACTGAGGTTTAGTTATGATTCAACGTTTACCATAATTGTTTATCAATGAAAGTATCGTGCAAACGTGTTCATTTCATTCATAATATCGCAGAAAAATGTCGAGCCGAATGTGTAAAACTCGGCCGCACAAATTTGTTATGTATGTGGGCAATATATTTTTGGAAAAAATGGATGCGTAATTAAATAATCCCTTCTATCGGCTTATTTACATTATTTTGGTTTCCTGGTCGGTAACCAGAATAAGCAATTAACACCGCATTTGCTTTGCAATAATTGCAGAGCCATTCTACACAGATGGGCAAGTGGAGAAAAAGTTTATTTGCTTTATTTATTATATTTATACCAGTGCTTTGGAGGGAGCCTGCAAACCACGATAACGATTTATACTTTTGCGTAACAAAGGTCAATGGAATTAATGCAAAACACAAACGTTTCATAAAATACGCCGATGTTGTATCGATAACAAAGCCAATTATTCGATCAGATGATAAACCATTGTCAGCTTGTCCTGGTTACGTGGGTAGTACCTCTGAATCGGAAGTATCGACCGGCTAGCGATCTGAGATCAGTGACAGTGATTACATGGCCGATACAAATAGACAATTAGTAACTCAGGAAGAGTTAAGTGATTTAATCCGAGATTTGAATCTATGAAAACAACATGCAGAACTTTTAGCGTCGCGCCTTCAGCAGTGGTCCCATAACAATTCCCTGTGGTTCCCTACTAAGGGAAGCAAAGAGAACAGGAGAAAGTATTTTGTAAAAAGGGAATCTATTAATTTTTGTAGAAACATCTCGGGTTTATTTGGTGAGATGAAGCAGCCATATGATGATGCAAATGAGTGGCGCTTGTTCATTGATTGTAGCAAATATAGTATGAAGGCCGTTCTCCTCCATATTGGAAATGAAAAACCTTCGATTCTAATTGGTCATGCTGTCAACGTAAAAGAAACATTCTGTCGTGTTAAAAAAAAAGGGACACTTTTTTTACTTATTGTGATTGGTACTTATGAGGTTAGTTATAAATATATCTAATTTTACAGATTTGGATAGTAAAGATATATCGTTTGACATTTCGATTGATCATATTTATTTATCACTTGACGGTAAAATTGTGAATTTTTAACGGAAGAATGTGATCTAATATGCATTATAAAAATAAATTGAAAGACACGCAACTATTAGTTACAATCTTAAATTTAATAGTTAATGTAAAAAAACGACATGTGTTGAAACATTTATTGCAATAGGAAAATTAAAATTTAATTAATATTTTGTAAATGCACCTCCTGCATTAATAACAGCGTCAACTATACTAGGAATTGATGTAACATAGTTCATGATAAATTCTTGCGATAGTTCCTTCCAAGCTTCAAGAACGGCATCCAATAGTTGGTGTTTATTGTGAAATTACATGTTCTTCTTTTGGATATTTCTAACCATTAAAATCCCATACATTTTCAATCGGATCCAGATCCGCGCTATAACATGGAAAATTCAAGACCTGAATATTGTTGACGCGGAGCCATTCCATAGTAGTATTAGCTACATGGACTGGACAGTTATCTTTTTGAAAAATGAGATCTAATTCGAGGTATAACTCCGTAACCGAAGGTAGCATAATGTTTTCCATAATGTTAACGTATTGAACACTATTCAATCTTTGCACAATGTTCCACAAGACACCCACCTCACGTGCTGATATCCATCCCTACATATTCACAGAGAAACAAGAGTTTGTCCTAATAACATTAACGTTACATATTATTATATTTTGCACCTCTTGGTCTATACACTTAAATTCGTCGGTTATAACGGGTGGGGCAAAAGTCCCGCTACCATTTTAATTGCCTATAACTTTGTTGAAAGAAAAGATAAGTAAGTTTGGTTTTCATAAAAGATTTACTTGCTCTTTACATTTTTTTTCGTTATGATTGGAAAATTATATCGGCTAAATGGTGACCGCGATTCGCTATGCAACTTTCGGCTCTCTTTAAGGCATTTTTCATGACATCCTGCAACATCTCAGGCTGAATTTCTTCAATTTCTTGACGAATATTCTCTTTAAGATGTTGAATCGTTTGGGGCTTATTCACATAAACTTTTGATTTTAAAAACCCCATAAGGAAAAGTCAGGTGCAGCTAAATCCGGAGATCTGGCTGGCCATGCTAAATCGCCATTTCGCGAAATTAGTCTTCGTGGAAAAACGTCATTCAATAATTGAATTGTTGAACGAGCTGTGTGTGCTGTGGCCCCATCCTGCTGAAACCACATTTCCTCTAGTCCTTGCTCTTCCATTTCAGGCACAAGAAAATTTCGAATCATGTCTTGGTACCGTTCAGCAGTAACAGTAACTTAAACACCTTCGTCAGTTTCAAAAAAATAGGGACCAATGATGTTTCCAGCATGAATACCACACCATACAGTTGTTTTTTATGGATGCAATGACGTTTCATGAATTAATTGAGGATTCTGTGTCCCCCAAAACCGACTGTTCTGTTTATTGACGTGGCCACTGAGAAGAAAATGGGCTTCATCGCTCATTATCAATTTAGACGAAAAATCTTCAACTTCATCAGACAGCCTTAGGATTGCATTACTGTACTCAACTCGTTGATCATGATCTCTCGGTAGCAATTTATGGACTAATTGAATTTTGTACGGGAACATTTTCAAATCAGTTTTCAAAATTCGCCTTAAACTGCGTGCAGACATGTGTAACTGGGAACCACGTCTCCGAATTGATGTTTCTGGAGACTCTGCAACACTATCGCGCACCAGAGCCACATTTTCAGCGTTACGAGACGTCCGTTGCCTTCCAGAACGAGGCCTGTCTGCTGTCGTACCGTACTGTCGAAAATTCGCATGTAAACGATAAATTGTGGTTTTGTGAGGCACTGGACGATTAGGATATTTTTGACGCAATTTCCGCTGAGTGGCAATAATGGAACGATTATTTTCAATAAATATTGTCACTATTCCTGCTCGTTCTTGTGGCGTATATTTATCCATAATAAAATTTGGACGTCTACACAACACAATGGTTAAAGCTAAACTGAACTAAACGTCACATAACCAAGATGGCGCCCAATCAAAATGGTAGCGGGACTTTTGCCCCACCCGTTATAATGATTGAAGAAATTTTTAATCACTAAAAATTATTTTATCCCATTGCCAATATATTCTAAACAAAATTCCACTCTTTGTTCCTTACAAGCATTTAAAGGAAGTGTTTTACTTGCTGCAAAACGAATATAGACCATTATTTCCTGTTTCTTATAGCTTATAAATGTATTCTCAGTAGTTTGAGTAATCAAATTGTCATCATCCTGTTGCGTTGAAACAGATGCGCGACCTGAACCAATATTTCCTGTAGATTATACGCACGATGGTCTCGCTAATGCCGACCCCTTCTCTGCAATACGTCACTTCGACCATCCTTTCTCTAATTTTACTAGGATTATTCTTACTAAAGTTATACAAATTATACTGACAAAAATAATACTAAAAGCATACAACGACAGTTAGTTATAATTTTGACAAAATCAATATTAAAAGTATACAATGACAGTTTGTTGCTATAGTCATTTAGGAGGTTAAAGCAAGTAACAAGTGTTCATTTGAAAAGTCAATCTAGTATCATGTGATTTACTGAGACCATTTTGAAGTATGTCGTAAATTAAAATTTACTACTTAACCTACGAAGTCGTATATTTTGACAGTTTCATACATACAAATAAATAACAAATAATAGGTATTTATTGAAAACTATAACAAATGTTGAAAATGTTGTCCTTCAAGATCAATGCACTTTAAAATCCTCCGTTCAAAATTTCTGATGATATTCTGCAACATTACTGGATTGTTATTAATTTCCATGCATTTCTGTTCGATTCTCTGTGGCATATCATTTAAATTCAATATAGGAGTTCGAAATATGTTATTTTTTAGATAAGGCCACAAAAAAAGGGAGTCGCAAGGTGTTAAATCGCATAAACGTGCAGGCCAGGCAATTTCAGTATTTCGACTAATTATCCGCTCATAAAAAAATTCTCTTAAATAATCCAAATATTCTGCAGTACAGTGACAAGGTGCTCCGTCTTGTTGGAAATATGCATTTTGAAGTTCATCATCATGCAACTGATTGACAAATGGTTGTAAAATTTTCGTACGGTACCTTTGAGCAGTTAACGTTCCCTGAAAAAATATTAGTCCAATGATTCGCCTTTGGCTTATCGCTGCCCAAACACCAATTTTCTCTGGATGTAGCGATTCTTCATTAATTACATGTGGATTTTCACTACTCCAAATTCTTGTATTTTGTGAATTTAGGTATCCCGTTTTATAAAACTATGCTTCATCAGTAAAGAGGACTCTTTGCGAAAGTTCTCCATTATTGTTCATATTTACAAACCAATTACAAAACTGTAGTCTACGTGGGTAATCAATTTCGAACAATTCTTGTACTGCTGTGACACGGTATGGATAAAGTTGCATATCTTTTTTTAATAACTTGTGAGTTGTACCAACAGAAAGGTTTATTTGTTGACTCAAATGTCGAACAGATGTTTGTGGTTCATTTTCCATTATTTCTTCAACACGATTGACAATTTGAGGTGTACGTTTCTTAACTGCTCCGCTGCCTGATTTTCTTAAGAGACTACCAGTTTCAGAAAAAAGTTTTAAAGTTCTATCCAAAGTATTCTTAAATTGTATATAATCTATTACAAAATGTGGAAACTCAACTTGAAATTCTACCATGCAATCTTGAACTGAATAAACCCATAAACCATCAATTTTATTACCACTTCGAAAATAAGGCTGGACTAAAAAAATTTTATGTTCTAAAGTGAAAGCCATTTTAACACTGAGAAGCAATCTATTTAAACCAGAATCGACGCACGATTATTTTATGCACTAATTGATATTTGTGATTGACATTATCAAATGTCGTTTGGATTTACGTTTACGGAACAACAAACACATACTAATATATATGCGTCTTATTCTATCAAAATTTCAAAGTAACCTAGATTGACTTTTCAAATGAACACACGTTACTAATTAATATATGTAAATTAAGCCAAGATCGCAATAAGACATGGCCCATTTTTTTTTAACATGACAGTATATTTCGATGAGTGCATTTAAAGTTATCAACTATGAACAGCACAAGTGGAAGATGTGCGGTGATCTAAAGGTGATTACAAGGTGCTTTCACTAAATATTGTTGTTTTTTGTGCCTGTGGGACAGTCGTGCGACTACACATCACTACACAAGGGAAACGTGGCCTACTAGACAGACGTATTCACCGAGTATAGAAAACGTTAAAAATCAACCGTTAGCCGATTCCAAAAATGCGTTCCTTCCACCGCTTCACATCAAGCGTGGCCTTATGAAAAATTTTGTCAACGCCTTGGAAGTAAACGGTTCTGCATTTAAACATTTGACGGACACATTTCCGCAGCTTTCGTTTGCGAAAGAAGATATTTGTGGGCCCTCAAATTAGAAAATTACTTAATGAGAGAGAGTTTGCAAGTTGCTATTATTGCTAACTAGCGCTTGGTCCGGCTGTGGTTGCTAATAATAATGAATTATTTGAAATAAATAATTGTGGTGGTGGTGAAGTTATTTCAAAGGTCCAGGCCGTTTTAAATATATTACAATTTACTAACTAAATAAAACACAGGAGCGTTGTCCTTAAAGTTTGTATTTATTATTTACATAAGAAGTTGAGATTGATATATTTAAAAGTAATTAAATAAAAGTAAGATACACGGAGCGATAAATAAGTAATTAAAAATTAACACAAAAATATACTGAAACGGACGTTAAATTGGGCAGTAAATTAAATGTGAATTATTTGTGATTAATATAAAATAATCTCTGTATCGAACAATACAGAGTTACCTTTGAGTTGTGAAGATGTTCGTCCACGTGGTGTGTATCATGTACTTGAACAAGTATGTAGAGTAGAGCTCGGCCGGAGATCGAAGAAATTAATTAGTTAAATTAATGTGAATTACTGTGGATTAGATTAAGGATAATATATATAGAACAATACAGATTACCTTAGAAGCGACAAACGCCGGACGGCGAGGTGTTGTGGCATCGTGTACTTGAACAGCACGACGAGTAAGATGTGAACCTTACGAAGCATCAAAACAGAAGAATTTGTGTAGATAGAACACTGGTCTAGAAAAGGTTTGTGTTTATTACCCCTACGTTGGAGAGGGTAAATCGAAGCTGTCGATGTCTTGAATAATGAATGAATCAAAAGCGCTAGCTGAAAGGTTGTGATATCGATGACGCAGATATCATTAAAATATACTTTGTGAGCCAAGCTATCTAATGATATGCGACACCATATATTAGTAAGAGATGAATACGTAATTAAATTAAAATTACTTAATTTAAAATAAAATGTATAAAGACTTTTTAAAGCGACCGTTAAAGACTTGACGGTTCAAAGCAGGTAGAGGGCTCTATCGTAACACGATAACAAAAGAAAGGCTTTCTACTTTCACACGAAATGTATACAGAAAAATGGCCAAGAATTTGTATTTTAATATTTTAAAATGTGAGATATTTGCAGAAGGAATATTATTTAAAAATAAATTAAAATGTTCTATATATGCGAAGCGTAACACTATAACCAATACAAGCTGCAGCATGGTTATCATTTCGACGTATTGTTGACGGTTTTCTAGGTAACAAAAAAAGTGACAATTTTAAGGAAATTGTTGCGGAATTGCTGAAAACTTAAACTTAAAACACTGACTCCTTAAAAATTCACTTCTTACATTCCCACCTTGACTTCATTCCAGAGAACTTGGCCGCAATAAGCGACGAGCAAGGTGAACGCTTTCATCAAGATTTATTGAAACTTGAGAAGCGTTACCAAGGATATTGAGATGAAAAAATGCTCGGGAACTATTCCTTGACATTAATCAGTGGTGTAGTGGCAAATTTTCCAGTGTGGGAACGCTAAATAAATATATTTGTCAAATTATAAAGAAATTCGTATTTATATGTTTTCCTAGAATGCCTATAATAGCTAAGAACATAGAATGTATCTGAGCACGTTGAATAACGCCGAGTCTTCACGAATTTATTAAATAATATAGATAATCATAGGAAAAATAAAATAAAGAAATATTAACTTTATTTTTATAGACTTAATTTATTATTTTACACTACATCATGAAATAGTTTTATTCAACAATTTCTATATAGATAAAACTAACCTTACTATCATAACTTCATTTTTAAATTTAACATATTCCAAGAAAGTATAATCAACCATTTACAAATAATCCGCAAATGCGTCTTCTTCTTCTTTGCCAGGTTGGTGTTTACCTCTTCGAGTTCTTGTGTCATCAGCTGTGCGGTGTCGTCGTAACCATGTCCTGACGTGCTCTGGTTTCCATGTCCGGATATTTGGGCCATTCAACTTGATGAACATTAGAGCTGATATGTGCTCGATGGTCAGTCTTGTTCTAGTTGGCGATATTATCAGATTCATATGGCTAAAACCCCGTTCACACTCTGATGAACTGCATGGAATGAGTTTGTAGCAATTCATCAGTGGGTTTAAGCCCTTTGGAATGACCATGCTATTTTCTAAATAATCTCTAAAACTGGTTTTAGTTTTGTTTAAATTCAACCTGAATCTTGCACAGAGCTTTTCAACTTCTTTTTCTCCATATCCAATGGATTTTTCCGGTGGCCAGCTTTTGCTTTCAAGCACTTGCAATTCTGAAAGAAGTGAAATATATTCTTTTTCGTGATTGCTAGTCCCTGTTGATGGTTCGTTCCTGCTTCTAGTGGTGAAAAGGTTGTTAATGACACTTGATAGCAACTGTTTGTCATTAATAGCAGTTATTTTGCTACTACTTGTTAAGGGGACACCACAAAAGTTACCCTCGATTGCAGCTCTTTTGGCCCCAAGGCTCTTAATGCCAGGTTTCTCTTTAAGGCGCTCGAAAAAAGCAATTGACCTTCTTATGAGTTTGTCTGCATAAACTGCAGTTGTTTGTCTGATTTGAAGACATTCTGAAACCATCGACAATTCTGCTAATATGTCATACATGATCGCCAAATCTGACAGAAATTGAGTTGATGTCAGACGTTTAATCAATCCTCTGTACATCGCTCGTTCAGTTGTAGTTCTGTTTTGACGTCTTCTTGGGCCTTCTTAAAGTGAGAGTGCAAAGCTTGATAGCTATACCAAACGGCCGTAACTGTTTTAAAGGAACTGGATACCCATCTCGTACCCAAAATACGACCAATTTTGTTTAGCTCCAAATCAAGTTCACTAGCACACTCGGCTAGTTCTCGTTGGTTTTTAGGTGATTTGCTATAAAGAGTGTATAGCTTATCCATAAAAATTTGAAAGTGGTTAACAGCTCCCACATCACTGATCGAATCACTTACAGCTAACTCTATCCTATGGTTCATACAGTGCCAAGGAACAATGTTTGGAAATTCCCGTAGTAGCTTTCCTACGACGCCAGATTTTTTCCCTAACATGACACTAGCACCATCACAGGCAAATGCAACTAAATTCTCTTTTAGGAACTCATGATCAAACCCATACTTTTTCAAACAACCTAAAAGGGCTTCAAAAATAGAATTAGCAGTTTGATTAGGCAATTCAATCAGGTCTAAGAATAAGACATTTGGTGGAAGATCTTTGCTGGTTTCACATTTTAAATAAACGATCAAAGTATATTTATCACTCAAGCTTGTAGATTCGTCAATCAAAATTGAAATTTTACCTGAAATGCTTTTAATCTGATGAGTAATTCGTTTTTTCATCTCATCAGAAATGTGGTTAATGATTTCAGTTGCACTAAATCTAGAGTGTAATCCTACACCAATGTCCACACCATTCATTTTCTGAAGTTCCAAAAGTTCGGAATGGTCAGAAAAAGGTCTATCATTTCTTGCCAAGTAGTAAGCAGATCTAAATATTTTTATGGTAGGTTCGAGATTGGACATGTTCATTTTATCACAAACATTTTCAATAGTTTCCTTATCCGCCTTAGCAGATATGGTCTCAGCTGTCAAGTGGCCTGCTGATTGTTTGTGTAGGAAAATCTTTTTTCTTAAAGAAGTAAGTTGGGCAGACTTATTTGACCCACTGAATGTGATTGTAAATGTACTCCATTCTTTAGAAATTGAAGTACGTTCCTTCTTGAAAGCACCTAGATGAGAAACGTTGCTACATAATACACAGCCTAATGAACCATTTTTGCAATCTAACCAAAGGAACGCTTCTTTTTTGCGTTCCCACATATCGCTAGACCATATAGAAGGCCATTTTGATACATTTTCAATGTCAGGTGTTGCTGAAGATGAACTTACAGAAGAAGAACTTACAGCCGTTGCCGGTAAACCACTTTTATCATCTGAAGTCACGGGGAGAGGAATAGAATTCGTCCCTGAACCTGAAGCAGATGCATCTGGATCCTCGTTTAAATGTTGTTTAGTGAAGAACGACAGAAGTGTTTTTTGATTTATCTTCGACGATTCCATAATCCTCTGAATAATTTCACTGACACTGAGTAACTGCGTTTACCCTCCAGTTCGTCTGATTATTTATTATTAACAATTAACAGCGGCTAGAGACAAAACAATGTAAAGCGTAACCGAACTGAACTAGCGTAACGCACAATGACAAGATATTGAAGACGGACATGTCATCACACGAATGCCGGATGCAAGACTGGGGTGGGGCAGTCACCAGCCCGGTGCACAGTACAAAATGCAAGCAAGGTTATATTTAAATCAGATTACAATGCAAATTCATATTATCATTTAAGATCAACATCAATCGAGTTTACAAATGTTTCTTAAGTATTGTTTTATTATACATATACAACAATCATTTCATATAAAATCAGTATTTATCAATAAATTTATAATTTTTTCACTGTGAAAAACCAGTGCGGGAACGCCGTTCCCACGCGTTCCCGCACCACTACACCACTGACATTAATACATGAAACCGACCCAAAGTCATATAAAAAACAAAAGTTCAATGCTCAACATTTCTAAATTGTATTTAATATATTCCATAAACACGTGTATAGCAAACGCCAATTAAGTTGGCGCGAGGAGGGGGTGCGCAGAAGTCGCTTTTAAAAACGTTCACCCCCACTACTCAAGTAATTGTCAGAATACATTTGTCATTGACGTTTGACGGAACATAATATCTTTGCTAGGGGATCATAAAGTGACACACGCTTAGAGGTTAGAATTTTCTGACATTTGATGTAAAACCAAATACAAATCTCCCCACTACTTTTAGTCCTGCGCGAACTTACCCCTCCTCGCGCCAACTTATTTGGCGTTTGCTATAATAGAGTAACAAATGTATTTCGTCATATCTGCAAATTCACTATACATTTGGCCAGTCATCATGGAGTCATATTAAGTGCGGAGCGCGTTCATGTTGTTTGTTGTTTCATAAGTCGCGATCAGCCACTTCTGTTCAACGGAAATTCAGGACCAAATATCATAAGTAACTACCACAACGACCGACAATTATTGCATGGTATAATTAGTTTATTGAAACTGTTTGTGTATGACATAGCGCAAAAGGTCAGGATAAACCTCTAGTTGCCGAAAAGACAATCGAACAAATGCGTTCGTAACTTATAGAAAACACTTGCATGTGCCAGCTTAGAACAAAACATTCCCCAAACAACAATGCGGAGAATCTTAAGAACACGTCTGCAATTTAAACTATACAAAATACAGTTGCTGAGATAGTCGAATATGTAAGCGATTCGCCTAAGTTAAATGTCTTTTCTGCAAGTTCTACACAAGTGTACGGTATACTGTTTTTCATAGAGAAAACTGTAACTGTGGTCACTTATCTTGATATCTCATGCCACAGTTACAAGAAGACATGAACAGACAGCTTGTTTTTCAACAGGGTGGTGCATCCCCGCATTTCCATCACGAGGTTACATTTTACCTCAATCGTAGTGAAACGATAGCTTGACCGCCGAAATTCAATGGATTTCTGTGAGTCAGGCTACTTTAAAGACGAGGTTTATGTTCCACCTCTTCCTGCAAGTCGAAATGAATTGAGAGCTGGGATAACAGAAGTAACTGCAACCATTGACCGTGATTTGATACGTAAAATTAGGTACGAATTCATTTACAGATTAGATATATGCCATGATACAAGGGGATACCATATTGAACATTTGTAAATGAAATTTGAAGTTTTGTTGAATTGATTACTTCAATCAAATTTATGCTTTCTTTTCAATTGAATGTTATTTCTGTAAAACTAAGCTAGAAGGACCCTATACATACTTGCCGATAATTAGGTCTTTTTATGCAAAGAAAAATTTTAGATATAACCCCCCAACCAGTAACGCGCCAAGTATCTTCGGCGCCGTCGTGCGAAATAGTATTTCAATAACCTTCGTAACTTCTATAAATGTTACCGCCAACACCAACTTATATCATCAAAAACAACATACTAAAATGAAAAATACTAAGATATTTCATTTCCTTCACTCTGTACGTTCAAAGGTATGAAAGATATTAACTACCCATTTGAGTTGTGTATCTTGTAATTTGTGGTGTACACATATGAAGTTTGCAAAAGAAACTTTACGTGTACCGTCTCAACTTTAAGGTATTTATTGTTTTGATGAATTAAAGATATGTCCGGTATCACTAAAATATCTCTTTGAATTAAACGTTTTTCAAAGAATTATTAATAATGTGTGTCTATTCACAATAAAATAAATTATTTGCAAAGAAAAATATTAAATGTATTTAAAATGTTTGAGTATATATAGATCCTCTGGTATTATTATATTTTCATACCAACAATATTTATTCAATTATTATTTACTCTTTGGAAGAGTGGTTTGCGAAGGACGTCAAGATATTGGTATTATGTCTAGATTTTTATAGGTATTATATTTCTAAATTAAAAGAGAACGTGTTTAAAACTAGACGCATACATTGCAAATCAACAAACGATTCTTGACCTTCCAGAACAAGAAATGCTGTAGTAAATTCGAAAATAAAAGAAAAACGAATATTTAGTAGTGATGATTATACTTTGTAGAGCAAAAATTTCCTTGCTAAATCTTTGCGTTTATATCAGAACGCGCAGTATATTTGTCAGAACTCGTTCATTGTTTTTTATTAATACTGCAGCTATTGTAAGGTATTAATTTGGTACACTGTTTTGAATTTATTAACTAAAAATACATTGACTGCAGTGTATTTAACCCTAGGATGCATATTTGGTATAATATCTACTTTTGCATAAACCGGGCTAATTTAAGCGGCTTAATTTGACATGACAGATGAGTTCCATTTGTCACCATATTATACTCCAGTTAGAACATTTATCATATTGTTATATTTTCACATGTTTGTAATACAACATACCTGAAATTTATACTTTACTGTATTCACATATTGGGCAATACGCTGTAATAATATAATCACGTTCAAATACTACAAGTCGAGAATTTCTAGCACTAATAAGTATTTGTTATTTGTACTGGAGAAACAAACTTAAAATTTTAAAAACTTTCTTGTATTCAGAATGCAGTCAAAATTCAAATTCAGTGAAAAGAAGTACGAACTTCTTCTGCCTAGATATAAGCTTGGTAGTTTTAGAAATACTATCAGTCACCCAAAGCAATTTTCATTTCATTATCTTCTTTTCAATATTATATCTAAACTAAATTCTAAGGCACATTGTCGGAAGAAAGCCCGGTTCTTTTCAAATTCTGTTTCCTTTTGTTTAAAGAAAAAATCTTTGGAGACTGTGGTTAAAAACCCAGAATAAGATATAAAACCTCTTACCACAATTAATATTGGTATCTTAAATACGTATTTCGACAACTAAGTTGTCATCCTCAGTAAGTAAAATTAATAATCACTGCGTTGAACATGGGGCACAGTAAATCTAGCACAAAGAATCGCGAAACACTTTACAAGGTGTCCACGTATACATTAAGTTTTAAGAAACTAACATTAGGTCAACTCCTCTCTTCGGGACTGGGACATATGTGTTTGTTTACACACCCTCGTTACTTACCTTTTTCTAAGACTTCGAAGAGGCATGTGACTGGAACTGTTCTGTTGCCCACGTTGAAAGTGTCATTTTTGTTTTTAACGATATGAATGCTCTCGTATATGTCCAGATTTCTCAGATTTTTTATATTTTTAATAAGTTTCAAACAATCTATCGTGATGTTATGATCCGCTTCTAATACATGACGGGAGCACTCGATTTTTCCGGTTTATTGAATTTAATATGCGATATATGTTCTTTATAACTTATTATTAGGGACCGGAGACGAGAGGCTCGTGACTCATCGCTCACGGGTATACTATTGAAAATTTGTATTTTTAAAGAGATTTTTAATTTTATTTATATAATTGGAAAACAGAGGGGTGGTGATCTATAAAATACCAAATAGATTTTTATTTGTTCATTTTGTAGTTCAAGTTGAGTAAAGGAGTATTAATATTAACTAGCAATACTTTCTCAAGGTTCTCTTCTGTAAAATTTCTTCTCTTTGAATAAAATACATCTTTGTAGATAGAAAACGTCCTTTCTATATCGCAAATGGTTATAGGTGCGTACTGGAAATATTTTTATTTCAGCGTATTTAGCAGTTAGATTTTGAGGCATTGTCCCCATACACAATTGCCGCAATGTAATTAAATCTGGATTTATATTAAAAACTGCGTTTAACTTTTGCGGAAGGCCACATCCGAAGTCACTTGGAATATTTTTCAAATTATTAATAGCCTTATCTAATGTGGTTAATTCATAATTTAATTTGAGATTTTAATTTTCAAAATAAGTGATTAGTTTTTGCCAGATTTCCAAAGTGTTCCTAGAGAAAGTACAACTGATTTTTTAAATTTGGAATTTGTATTAGTTCCTTGCACTCAGAATTACTTCGAGGATTGTCATTTAAACATGTAACGAAATTTTGTAAACTATCGAAATTCTCTGCATAAAAACTAGCAGCTTGCAACCATGTTCCCCATTTAGTTATTACTGGAGAGGAAGGCAGTGACAAAGATGGAAGTTTTTCCCTGTAAAGAGCTACTCTCTTCTGAAAGCTTTTTTAAAAGCCGATACAAGTCTATCTTGCTACAAAAAAAAAAATTGCGGCATATTAGAATATACCGCCTGATTCTGAGCAAACGCAACGATCCGAACGTATGAATATTTCTCCCGCTTCGAATACAATTCCCCTGAACGCGTTTAGCCAATCACGAAGCAATCTGTCGCGCAACCATTTAACAACTAATGTCACAAATTAGTGTCACCACTGTCACCCTATACGGAGTCTCTTAAGCGTTTGAATAGTGAAAATAAGAAAATAAGAAAAGAAAATAGACATTACTGGTTCTTAACAAAATTTAAAACCATTATTCCCAAATCGCAGAGTTCCTAATAATACGTACATTTTAGTATGCGCTGCAATAGAACTAAATTCAAATTTGACAGTTAGCGATATTTCCAACGATTTAGGCATATGCTGCTCTTCCGTTAACCGCATACTAAAATTAAATGGTTTTCGTAATTATAAATATTCCAAACATCATCAATTATTTTACGGTGATGAGTTTAAACGGATGAATTTCCGTTATTATATAATTAATTTCTCATTATGAACAATTTATTTTATTATCTGTAAGAATAAATTTTTCTTTACATTACTAGGATTTAATTTAGTTTTTATTTATTTCTGAAGCTTATTTAGTTTACAATGAACAGTTTTTGTGACCTTTATTATTAAAATTTAATTTATTAAATCTCTTGATGCCTTATTTGCAATTTTCTTAACCGCTTATTAATAATTTCATTACGCTTTGTAGAATAACGTATTGCAATTTACTCATTACCATAACACAGGACTAAGTAATTTATAGTCCTTTAATAGTAATTTGGTAATCAGATAATTTTTCTTACGCGGCTCCATAATATGTAAGTATGTATGATATATGACATTGATGTTGACACGCCTACAGCATTCAGGGGAATTGTATTCGAAGCGGGAGAAATATTCATACATTCGGATCGTTGCGTTTGCTCAGAATTAGGCGGTATTTCCTTTAATAACATATATGCAGCACTGCGACTGACAAATTAAAGTATTTTTTCTTCTTTGTACCTGGCGTCCGAATGAAGAACTTCGTGCATATTCTCTTAAATGGTTTTAGCTACTGTTTCCGCATCAATTGTATTTATAACTTTTGTTGCTATTACATATGCGTTATATGGAATAGTTGAATGTAGTACACCAGCTACAACATTTATCACCACACATCGTCCTAATATATCGACCGTTTCGTCGGCACTTATCCATAGGTACTGATTTGAAAGATGGCTTCTAATGCGTTCTACTGCTTCCTTGTAGCACTCAGAAACATAATATTTGCGTAAGGTGGATTCATCAGGAACATTTCGACCAGTGTATTTTTGGAGAAGTGTTTTGAAGGTGGGATTGTTAAGTTTATTTAATGGAATATTTGCCGTCATCAAAGTTTCACAGAGATCTTCGTTAAAATTGTTAGATTCCAACAGGTCTAATTTCTGTGTATGTGTTTGCAATGCTAAGTGACGTTTTACGGCGATTTCTTGGAATTTTTTAACGATATTTTACAGACTTTACAATAAATTTCGGAATCACTGGCAATGGACATACAATCATTTTGGCCCTTAATCCAACTCTCCATTGTTTCACGATGCCATTCTCGACGTTGTTCCATATCATATCTGAAAAAGTAACTTAAACAATGTTCTAGATCTAAATAAATGACAATTAAAAATGTATGCGTAAGTTATTGAAACTTAACAGTTAAAACAATGAAAAAAAGAAACTAACTCACCGTACTTTATTTATCTTACGAAATATAACTCCTCCAGCTTCTATCTACGCCCATGAAGAAAGGAATTTAAGTGTAAAATTGAAGTAATTGCGTCACAAATCAACGACAAAAACCAGATGTGCGGTTAAACGAATGAATAGTGCTATTCAATAACTGCGTGTTGTACTTAGCGATGTTATAGACTATTTATATGGTCCATGGTAATTTCAGCCTCTCGTATCCGGTCCTTAGTAATTATTGAGCGTTTTGTTTGGCCTATATATTTCAAATTACAATTGCGGCAATTAATTTCATATACCGTATGTCCCCGGATTGACTTTACACCAGGAAAAAAAATAATTTTTGATTTTACAAAAAAATGCTAAAGGAATTACCAAGGTACCATTGCTAGAAAAAGTTGCTTCATCGGAAAATACAATGCTTTTGTGAAAATTTTGGTTCTCCATTATTTTGTCTTCCATCTACATGCAAAAATCAAGACACTTTTCATCATCTCTTGGTTCTAATGTATGATTAAAAATAGGTTTATAGTGGTATAATTTACGTTCCTTCAAAACTCTTTGAATATGAGATTTGCTCATATTTAGTTGAAGCGCGCGTCTCCGTAATGAAACTTTAGCATTATCTTCCACCGAATCCAAAATTAAAACTGTAGATAATCTTCATCACGTACTATTTTCTTTTTCTTTAAATTCAGAACAGAACCAATTTCAAAAATTTTTTCACCATCTTCGTTATGCCCATACGGGGAAACAGTTACTCCGAGAAATTTTTCATTAAATTCTTCTGCAACGCGACGGTAGCTCTTTTCCCCAGTACCATAACATTGTATTAAATATATTTTTTGTGATAACGTTAACATGTTCACCAAAAAATTACAGAATTAAGTTTGAACTTATTTTTGACATATAAATGATGAAAAAAATGAAAACAAAATTTTTGGAACATACATAAGTGAAATTGAAATTCTAATTGTAGATTTGGTCGTTTGAAATCAAGCATAAAATTTAATTCCTTTAGCATTTTTTTGTAAAATGAAAAATAAAAACTTTTTTCCTCTTGTAAACTCAATCCGGGGACATACCTACGGTAGGGAGATCCTTGTACTTTGGGACAAAAAAAAGTTCTTTGTGATAATATTTACAGCGTATAATTTTTATTGATTATTAATATAGAATACAAAAGATAATCTTGTTTTTATGTGAAGGAACCAATAAAACTGTTAATAAAATTAAATACATAAGAACAAAAAATATTTTTTTGTAATAACTTTTGTGTCCTAAAGTACAAGCCTTGTATTGTACTTTGGGACATAGATGTTTGTACCTTGGGACGGTTTAACAAATTCTATTCTACATTATAAGCTGATATGTCTGTTCCAAATTTAAGCTCCTCATTTTGTCTCGCAGTACCTGCAACTACTTATGGTTTGCCAAGTGTAATTATGGCATCGCTCTTTGGCAATTCGTACTCTATATTGTCGCCAATCGCAAATTTATGTGTTAATTTATTTTTTTTATAATATTTTACATTAAAAGTATCGTCATCAATGCCTGTGATTATAGCAACGTAATATTTTCTTATTCTTTTGGTTTCTAATTTTGCTAAAATATAGTCGCCAATCTTAAGTTGTTTGGTCTCATTATTTGTTTCTATCTCTGCTTCTCCAAATTCAATGTCTTCTAGAGAATCATCTGTATCTTCCAGCAATTCGTCTTCTGAACTACTCTCAGAACTGCTGTATTTTAAAATTTTCTTAACCTTCTTTTTCTTAATAGCTAATTCTTTCTTCTTTGTCTTATTTTTCATTTGTGCCTGCATTTCAACTTCATTTTTTTCTGGATTGTCAGTAACAATTCGGCATCTTCCTGGTTTCCTACCCCCTCTTTTACCTTCCTTCCTTGGTTGAGCCTTTGGATATGGTCGTACTTGCTCTGGTGTGTGATGTTCCCTTGATGGTCCAGGTTGAGGCTGCTCTTCCGAATTAGATGGGGTCTGTGGAATTAATCTATCTGTCACAAAAGAGCTCAAATATTCATCATTTTTGAAAACGTTCCTGTCAATAAGATATATTCCTGTAACAGAAAATCCTGATTGGACGTTTTTAGGTGTAAACGCCAGTGGATAAGCCTTCCCAACACATGATAAATTGACCGCCGCAATTGACAGCCGCATGATAAATTGACATTGGCGTGCCACAATGAACCAGTAGCCATTCATTACACGCAGTATTAAAATATTTTTTAAAGGCCCAAATACAGTTCTATCAAGTGGCTGCAATTTGTGGCTTGTATGCGGAGGAAAAGTTAGCATCGTTATTCCTGCAGTTTTGGCTAAGTCAAGAGCCTCAATTGAGATGTGACTCTCATGGTTGTCCATAATCAACAGCACTCTATTTTCAGTGGTAGAATGAGCGTGTTTAATAAAGTGATGTAGATATTCAATAAATATTGAACTATTTGACCACCCACTTGGATTTGCACTTCCTATGCTTCCTACAGGGGCACCGTTCAGCATGTGATCTTTGAAATATACTCGCGGAAAAACAAACATAGGCGGTATTGAATTGCCAATTGCGTTAATACTTGCTATAAGAGTAACATTTATACCCCGCTCAGCTGACGTCATGCTACCAACTTGTTTACACCCTTTTGCTGTAATAACTCTAACTGGAGTATGTACAGTTGACATACCCGTTTCGTCAACATTGTAAATATTTTCCGGAGAAAAGTGATAGCGTTGCATAACATCTTCAAGTTTATCAAAAAATGTATTTACGTTGGTTCTATTAAATGAAGTTGCTCTTGCCAAACTAGTTGCTTGTGGTTTTCTTAATGATATTCGTGGATGTCTTCGTAAGAAATACCTAAACCATTCTTTGCCTGCTTTTTTATTTGTATGCCAAGAAACAGGATATTTTCATGTTATTAGCCACAGCATAGTTAAATGCTAGTTTTCTTTCTTCGTGGGTTGATAAACCATAGTGCATATTAGCACATTCTAACAAATATGCAACTAATTCATTTTCTTGCGTTTCTGTTAAAACTTTTTTAACATCCTGAGCAGCACTGTAAATAAATTCTTCGCCTCCGCTTGCTTTATACTTAAGAATATGTCTTGAAAGAGTAGATTTTGATATCCCATAGTGGCCAGCAGCTTGCCGAACGCTGAAATTATTTTCTAAAACTAAGCGGGCTGCAGCAGTAACATTTTTTTCACCTGGTTTAATCCTTTTTTTGTTTAATTTACTTCTTGGCATCTGCAATTAAAGTTTCATATGATGAATAAAATATTTTAGTATAAGATTTGTACTTTGGGACACGTCCCAAAGTACAAACCAAAAGGTGTCCCAAAGTAAAAGCCAAGCTATTATTTTTTTTAAAGTTTAGTTTTATTAAAAGGTTAAGTTTAAAACACAAATTCTTTTGAAAATACATAATCTAATATTTGCTCTTCAAGATAACATAAGCAAATAATAATAATTTAGCTTACCTTGGATTGAAACGAGTTCGATGTTCTCAGATAATAATTCACTTCCAATCCTATAAAACACCTTAACATGCAAAACATAAAATGGCTCCTGGAATTTCACTATATTATAACACTTATAGACATCTAGTGTACAAATGCATAACTGATAGAAATATTGGCGCTCAATTTCAAATAAAACAATAATAAACTTGTGTGTCCCAAAGTACAAGGGTCTCCCTATATCCGTTTTCTGGTTCATATCTACTTTGTCTTTGGCATTACCAAAGAAAGCTTTAATTGTGCTTTCAGGCCAAAAAGCAACTTGGTGACAACTCTATTTAGCTTTTTCGTAATTTGATGGTATGGTGACCACGTGTACCTTTTCTCTTCATTTTGTTGAGGTAAGAAACATGTGTAATCGCAGATTGTCTTTTTTAAATTAGTCTTTCTAATTAATTTATTAATTATTTCCGGGTCAACGTGTATACGTGGACGCTTTCTAAAGTGTTTCGCGATTCTTCGTGTTAGCTTTACTGTGCCCCATGTTCGATACTGTGATGATTATTAAGTTTACCCACTGAGGATGACAACTTAGTTTGCGAAATGCGTATTTAGGATACGAGTATTAATTGTGTTAAGTGGTTTTATACCTTTTTTAAGTTCCTGCTGTTTATTTATTATTTAATAAGTGACTTAAAAAGAACTATATACTACTTAATAATATTAACTAATTAATATTCAAAATTTTACACAGAATGATACTTTGTACACCGATGATCGTGCCGCCAACTGTTTGCATTATAATGATGGTATTCTTGCCTGAATCACCCGTCCTTCTGAAAATAAAAAAGAAAGACGAAAAGGCAAAAAAATCTCTTCATTTTTATCGCGGAAAGGATTTCGATATCTCGCAAGATGAAAAAGACATCGAAGATTATATCAAGAGTGGAGAAGGTACCTTTAAAGAGAATATGAGAAAGAAGCCCGTCATTAACGGATTCCTTGTTCTGCTGGTCTTGCACATTGTCCAACAATTGAGCGGAATAAATGCCGTTATGTTCTATGCTGGAAATATATTTAAATCCGGTGACTTCTTTGGTCTCAGTAGTGATGCCTGTACAGTCATCCTCGGCGTAGTACAAGTTTTGTCTTGCGCAGTAGCTGCCGGACTAGTAGAAAAATTAGGACGAAGAATGTTATGGCTCATATCGTTAGGAGTCATGGCTGTATGTCTGATAGTAGCCGGATTATATTTCATCATAAAGATATACAACGAGAATCTCAGTAAACAAATTGAATTCATTCTCGTACTTTGTCTCTGTCTGTACATTATTGGATTTTGCTTCGGTACAGGACCATTGCCTTGGTTGATGATCGGCGAGTTGCTTTCAGCCGGCGCAAAAGCGGCAAGTGGTCCAATTATAACTGCCGTGAACTGGATATTAGCATATTTAGTAACTGTTTCGTATCCCTATCTAGACAAACTCGTCGGAGCGGGACCTGTATTTATTGGGTATGGAGTTATCTGTATTTTAGGATTTGTATTTGTTCTATTCTTTCTTGTGGAAACGAAAGGAAAAACTTTGGATGAAATTCAGACGGCTCTAGGCGAGAAGCCCAAGCAAGCTCCGGGTCAAAAGGGGAAAGCTGAAACAACAAAATAATATTTTTTGCAGAATAATAGAAAATTATTTGTATGGCGATTCTAGATTGTGCAATAAAATGTAATATATTAACTTTTATTTATTCAAAATGTTTATATCATATTTTATATTTATAACTATTGTTATCGGTATATTTCATTCCAAATTCACACTTATATTTATACAATATTTAGAATTTTAAGGTAATACGTAAAAATATGGAAATATAATCAATTTGTAATTATTATTTTGTAATTGCGGCGTTAATAAAAGAATATATGCTTGATAACTGTGTACTTTCATACCTTCGCAAACCACTTCTTGCCAGATTTCTGCTGAGTAAATAACTTTTACTTTCATTACAATTGTAAGTATGCTTTTTAATATTAAGTTATGTCTTAAAAAGAAGTGGTTTGTTAATATTGTGCTTGATTTCAATCAAATTTCCTTCCCATCTCTTCGTGATGCGTTTCTAACAAATTGGATCTTAACATTTTTACGCGCAAGGTTATTTCATATACTAGGAAACGATGTCCATTATTTTTAGATTACGTTATAATTATAGTTGTGGACTGCAGGAATGTATTGTATTGTGGGACAGCCAACCGAACTCAATAATAGCCCTGCACATAATTTATCACAGTACACAGGTATCATCAAGTAGCTTTAATAACACTGGTCAACAGAGTTTGGTTTTCTTATACACCAATACGTGTAGTCTTTTGTCATGCTGATTCTGAATCTAACTTAAAATTTGCTCCATCACGTCAGGATTTCGACATATTTTATTAAATATTTTTTTTTTCAAAAAACGCATTAAATTTTACAAAATTTCAAAGTTACTTTTATATAAAGCCCGTTTTACATCTGTCAATTTATTGATCAATTTCTAGAACTTGGGCTCTTGGTTGTCAAGTTGGGATTTTACATCTATCAATTTCTAGTTCAATTTTAAGTTCAATTTCTAGTTCAAGTTGTCTTCAATTTTCAGCTTCAAGCTCACTACTTTACATTTATCAATAAATTGATCAATTTCCAGAAGTTGGTCAAGTTCTAGAAATTTACCAAGACAAACATGTTCTATTTTTCCCTCAAGTTTCTAGTAATTTATTGGGGGATTTAGTTTATTGTATGTGGAGTGTATGTTTCTGTTTAATTTCTATCTAAATTCATTCAGCGTTCGTTGTTTATGCAATTTAGAGTCGATAAATGCTTACGGCAAAATGAATGAAATGAATGTTTCTTTTCATTTCCATATATATCACCAAATTTCCCTAGTACTAAAACGTTGCAAAAATAAATTCACTTTCATTCCAACTTTCCCCAGCAATTTATTGTCAGATGTAAAGCAGGAAGAAGTTCTTATTTTAGAACTAGAACTTGTTCAAGAACTAGATCTTGAAATGTAAGACAAATTTATTGACAAGTGTAATACGACAACAAGTTTCAAGTCAAGAACTAGAACTTGATCTATTTCAAGATCTAGCAATTGATCAATATCTTGACAGATGTAAAACGGGCTTAAGAAAGATACCACAAAAAATATTGTTCGGTCGAATATTGAGTGGACATGTCTGAACATGTCCTTGTATGTTTCGTACGTCAGAACATTTAAACCACGCCCATTTTTGCTCAGGAACCAATCAAATTAAGAATTGGTAGATATCTGGGTATATAAAGAGCTACACATGTCTCTTTCGATTCAATGTAAGTTCGTTTGTGATAGGTGAACGTCTTTTTATTTCATAATGTCGCGTACGGAATAAATAATCCAAACAGTTTCTGATATGTACCGAAGAATGTTTATGGAACGATTTCCAGACAATTTTATAAACTTTTTTATTGTTGACTCAATATTTTTTTATAGCATTGAGAGGGGGTTCGGAGGAATATGGAGCTATCTAATTTTTGCACATAAAAGATACGATTAAAATTATGTGTCCCATATAACCTTTTCCTATGGCTTATATGGAACATTTTCAACAAAAATAAAAAGTTAATATTTGAAAAAAGGTAGGGAAATGGCAAATGCATAATTGTTTATAGGAACAGTAAATAATTCATTTATTTAAATAAATAAAACATCATTCTATAAAAAATAAAATAAAATATTTCACTTAAAACAACAGAAAATAAAAATAAACAAAGAATAACCAATTAATCTACAAAACATCATCTGAGAAGGTGTGCACAAATCACATATCTTGCTGGAGCTTCGTCTGTACCATAAGATTGTACTATTGTACCGCATAAACTTTTTGTGCAAGTGTCAGCATTTTGACAATTAAATACTGCATAACAGTAGTTTTTCTAGCACATGCCCAACATGTGAAATGCATTACGTTCAATGCAACTAGATATTAGCACAACTAAGGACTATTTTACGCAGAAAACAACTATTTTACGCATTACTATGAAATTTATTTTAAAAGTCCAGTCTTATTTGTATATCTTCAATTAAGCAAAAACTTTAATAAAGAATGTATTTTTTTCATAAATCTACAATAAAAATGTTTTTCCTATTGGGAGGCCTATCCGGCAACACACTGTATAATGATTTATTAGTTAAAAATACATTTTAGGCTATTTTTTTTAGTGTTAATAATTGATATCTACACTAAAATTAAAAAAAGCTTAAATTTTAATAGTGGTTCTGAAAGGTGGCAAAAATACTTTTGCAGCAAACCTATTCTGAACAATCTAGTATAATTTTGCGATTTTATTGAAAATATGTAATACATTTATTAAGAAAAATATCTATTTTGAAAATTTCGGGGGCTCCAAATTCGATTTACACCTATGGTCTCTTCAGCAATTTTACTCGAAATCATTTATAGATTACTTTTTTGCTATACGCTTTATCGAAAAAAAATTGACCCACCCTACTATACATACCTAATTAATATTATTTCATTTACTTTTCAATATTTTTTTTTCAAAACCTGACCTGCCAAAATAAATTTGTTGTTATTACTATTGCTAGAACTATAAAGGAAACGAAAATTGTACATAGTTTCTAAAGAAGAATTTAAAAAAATTGTTGACCAGTGTAATTATTATATTTACCACGTAAGTTATCAATCTGTGAAATGTACATCCACATAGCACTATAGTTCAGGCCTAACTACCCACACTACTACTATTTGCATCGGGAGGGTGCCCCTACAATACCTCCCTGCATTCCGGACAAAGTGTGCAACTCTAGTTATAATTTACAAATATTATTACTTGGAACGAAGCTATCCGTGATCTAAGTGTTTCAAATGTTTCACTTTTAACAATCATGGGCTAAACTAAAGAATACGGCATCTCAATATTTTCGAAAAATAATAATTGTGACCACCAAAGGACTTCAAAATAAACAATTTTCCATTATTGATTGGAATTATTGATGGAAATGTACTGGAAAGCTTAAATTAAATAAAATACGTTACCCACCTTATATGTTAGACAGTATACCTATGACTGACACAAAAAAACATAAACAATTGTGTGTAATATTGGTCCCGACCAAGAGTTAATGAATATTATTCTCCTCTTGAAGTCGCTTTTTGTCTAAAATAACGACGAAATAGAGAGTACAGGATATGTTTTTTTTTTTGTTTTCTAAGTCTTTAAGTTAAAATTCTATAGTTTAGGAATCTGTATTACTAATTTCCATACCAAATAATTTTTTTTAAGATATAAAACTTAATTAATATTCGTATCCTAAATACGTATTTAGATAACTAAGTTGTCATCCTCAGTAGGTAAAAATAACCATTGCAGTGTTAAACATGGGACACAGTAAAGCTAACGCAAAAATCGCGAAATGTCCAGTTTTAAGGAACGTAAATTTAGGTCAGTTACTCCTCTTCAGAAATGACACATGTATTCGTTCTTACACCCTCTTCTTATAACTATTCTAAAAAGTCATATAAGCAGGTATAGGGAGTTGGATCCTTATTGGCGTTATATGTGTTATTTTAGTAGGTCACTACACTATGAATCTGACGATGCGGGTTGAAGCCCAGATCTAACCAATAATATCCATGGCGGTCAGGTAAGTTAGGTCAGTCAGGTCAGGTCAGTTAGTGGTAGGGGGTCAGTGCGTAACGCTAGCCACGTTACCAGCCTTGTGTACCGAATGGCCCAAGTCGTAACAAGCCTACCATGTTACTACCCCAAGGGCCTGTAAAGCTAGTTACAGGGACAATTATTATTGTACAGATGCTTTCATATATGTCCAATTCCCTCGAATTGTTTATATTTTTAATTTTTAAATAATCTACCATAATGTTATGAACGGTTTCAAACACATGACGGGCAACACTCGATTTCTCTATTAGTATGCGATATATGTTCTTTGTAACGGGATATTATTGAACATTTTGTTTGAGCAATTTATTTTAATTTACAATCGCGCCAATTAATTTCATATATACCCGATTTCTGATTCAAATCTAATTTTATCTTTTGTGTTTCCCAGAAGAGATTTGATTGAGTTTCCGGGCCGAAAAACAACCTGGAGACCCAGTTCTTTAAGAACTATTTAGGTTTTTCGTAATTTGATATGGTAAACACTATATATAAAAGTTTTTGTCACGATTTTGTTGAGATAACAGACAATTGGAATTGCGGATTGTCTTTTTTAAATTAGTTTTTCTAATTACAAATTTCTTTTCATATTTCTCTTCCGTATCTCACACCCTTTTATTATACAATGGCATGGATTTAATAGATCATTTCTAGAGAAGTTATTGTAAATGAAGGCCGTCCCGTACGTTCTGCATCTTCTACCATTTTCGTAGGTAGTGACCACTTACAAACCATATCATAGGAAGAAGCAGATTCGTCATAATTATGTAAAACCATAATATGTATAGTTTTCGAATTACCTAGAAAATCTCTTAGGTGCGTACAATTACTTTGTATCAGAACACGAACATTTATTTTTAACTGCAAATGACAAATAATTCTTACATTCCATTGGAACATGAAAATGCATGATATTTATGTAACTAATTTTAATTATTTTGCTCTACATAGATATGTGTTATGTTTACCGATGGTAATACCTCCGATAATATGCATAATAATGATGATTTATATGCCAGAATCTCCAATGTTCCTATTAGAAAAAGGAAAATATGCAGAAGCCGAGAGAGCCCTTCAATTTTACCGGGGCGAGCACTTCGACATTGTGGAAGAAATGGAAGATTTTGAAAATTATCTGTCTCGCGATGAAGGCAGTTTTAAAAAGAACATGAAGCAGGCTGCACCTATAAATGGATTACTAACACTTATTACCGTATTTGTTTATAAGAAAACGTGCGGTCTAAACGTTATGGGTTTTTATGCTGATGTTTTACTGCATGTTGGTGGTGTATATAACCTTCCAACATCTACACTTGCCATAATTTGTATACTTATGCAAATTTTAGCCACACTAACAACAGTGTTTCTAGTAGAAAAAATGGGAAAACGACTGCTTTGGTTGATATCTTCTGCAATTATAGCAGTAGCGACCATATTTATAGGAATTTACCTTTTAGTATTGGCTTTTAATGAGGAAAGGGGTAAAAAACTAGAATATTTTATTCTGTGGGCATTATTTCTTTACATGATTGGTTATGGATTAGGTGCAGGACCTTTACCTTGGTGCATGTTGGCCGAAATGCCTGCACCCGGCGTGAAAAATTTTATAACAACTTTAGTGGTTGGCATTTATTGGCTTGCAGCTTATATAAGTATAACAATTCAGAAAAATTTAGAATATACTGCGGGTGAAGGAACTGCATTTTTAGTAGTTGGAGGTACTTCCATGTTAGCATTTATTTTTATAATATTTTGCATTATAGAAACTAAAGGAAAAAGTTTATATGAAATTCAAAGATCTTTAAAATATCAATATAGACGTAGAGTTAGATAACAAACTCTAATCAGAACAATTATTTATCTTAAAAGAACTCAAAGTGTGTGCAACTTGAAATATTCCTAACTCACTCTCAATTAGTGTTTCAGAATTTGTTTTCATGTACATACTAGTGAATAAAATAGTTACTCTAATTATTTTTCGTTTATTTTCAAGTTAGTTAGAAAAACATTTGAGTGTGTAGGCGTTAATGGCTGTTGCCCATAGTTGATAAGCCTTCCGGATGTTGCGTTCCGTTGGGCGCTATTAGTTCCCGGTATTTCGGCGATTATACAGTCACTGTTCTTGGAAGGTTTCTAAAGATTAATGTTGTTACCTTCTGTTGTTCGTTATACCGGCTTTGTAAGAATTTATGGATGATCGTTCTTTCCATACCTACGATCAACACAGTTGCCGCTTGTAATAGGTAGATATATATGAGGAATACTGTTAAATTTCGCGGAATCAAGTACTCCTTGAATTGCCACCATTCCACAATTATCATATTCGTAAAATTTGACTTTTTTAACCTATAATTCAGTTGACATTTCGATTTAAAACCGAACAGTTTTGTCTCAACAGAATTTAACAAAGTAATTGTTATGGTAAATTCAATCTGTAGGCGATTTAAGGTCTGGTCCCACTTCAAAAACTATATATTTAAAACAATCCTACATGTACATGTTTCGGCAAATGATACCTTTCTCAAGGAATACAAAATATAAATGACAATATATTAATGTCATACATTTGTAGTTGCTATGGATAAAATAATTCAAAGATACATTCCAATTTAATAATAATAAATCACGCCTTGGTATTCTAAAATAGATAAACAACAAAAACAGGGAAACACAAGACATGAGTTATTATTATGTATGCGCCCGTTGAGCGACTTAAGATGCAAAGCTGTCGGCATTCGCGTGTGAAAAATGGAAATTTTGAATCGTGATTTTCGAGTGATGTTTTTTTAACGATTGTCACACATTACCAAGCATTATACTGAAAATTCCAACTTGAATTTATATTCTTGATACATATGAGTTTGTCCTGTTATTAGCTATTACCTGCATTATAGTATATTTATTTACATGATACCTTTGTAAAACCTGTTACACGTTGTGAGTCATAATTAGACCGGTCATACTTGTCAGCTCGTCAAGTTTGTACTAAATTAATAAAACAGAAACCTACGTAATATTGCAAACTTTTCACCAATCTTATTACGTAATAACAACGGCAAATAGGATAAGTGTTTCATATATAATTCTATTATTCATCCACCCCCGATAGTATTCCCTTTGCTCAGTCAGCTGTATGTTATTTATTTCACTAACGATTTTCTTTCTTAAGGCACTCAATTTTCTAGACAAACCATTTTAAATTTGGCGCCTAAACTGGACACAATATGGCGGCCAATTGCCGTTCTTTATATATATATATATATATATATATATATATATATATATATAGTGACTTTACACAAAGGGTGTAAACAGCTCCACCTGGTGGCGTTTGATTATAATTACGCCCGTTTACGCGAATGGGCACCTCGTATTTTAATTCAGGATACTTCTCGATAAACTAGTTTACTTCGTAGGTCAATGGTCGCTTTCTACCATGTCGTTCGTTCTGCATTACCACGCTGTGTAATACATTCGTCTACATTGTTGAATACATCGAGTCAGACTGTTGTTCACGGTTGATATTAAGTTCGGCCGGCTGTTCCACAATGCGTTCTTGCATTAGGAGAAAGTGTGCAACTCTAGTTATGATATGGTCAAATATATTGTATGTAAAACGGCTTACACACTTTTCGAACAATCTGATAATTTTGTGAATATATTAGACTCGGCAAAGAGGGGCAATTTCCAGTGCAGTGCTGAGAGCAACGTAGGGGAGAAGCGCGCGGCACGGAAACTCAAGCGTCGGTATCAAAGCACACTGGTTCAGTTTATTCCACTGGTCGTTGTGAGTGCATGTCAGTACACACATACTTAGAAGATGTCGCATTTAGGTACGTTTCGGAAACGGCGTATTTCGAAGAAACTAGAAAACGTAATAGCGAGTATGCCGGATTTAGAATACGAAGGCGATAGAATTAAATGTATAAAATGCGACGACTATTTGACCAGTACCAGCAGGTGGAAGTGTGAACTCCACCTAAAAAGTATAAAACATTGCTCTGTAATCCGTGGCAAACGATACAGCGCACAATTAACATTTGATATAGGTGTTTGTTTTATTATATGTAATCTACCGTTCACTTTGCTAGGCCAAAAAGCATTTGTCTCCTTCTGGAGTAAGTATTCGGATTATACATTACGAAATAAGAACATCAACGTTATGCCATCTGCTCGTGACTATGTTGAAAGAAGAATTAAAGCAGAATTGAAAGATCAAAAATTGTGGTTATGTGTGGACGAAACAACTGATCGGCAAAAAATTCTGTGGTGAATGTGATGGTACGTACAATGGAAGAATTTGAACCGTCATCCTCTATCTTACTTGCTTCCAAAAGAGTTGCAAAATGTACTAGCGATGAAATTTTAAGTGGTCTTGAGCGCATTGAACAAATTTAAAGTTTCAACAAACCCACTTTTAATGTTTGTGAGTGACGGTGCCGCTAACATGCTTTCGTTAGGCCGATCTCTTAAAGAAGAGAGTGGCAATCTGTTACATTGGTTAATGATACCTAAATGTTATCCACGAGTAAATGCTTTAATAGCTTATACCAAGGCAGTGTTTCTAAAGTCCCCAAAACGTAGAAAAAAATTTCACGAACTGTGCCCAAAGTGCCTGAACAACCTCAACCGATTACTACGCGTTGGGGAACATGGTTAGAGGCTGCATTTTACTACTGCGAACATTTTGATGAGGGTAGTTTTACAGTTCGATCCGAGACACGCCGAACCTATCAAGAAAAGCCAGAAAATGTTTCAAGATAGTCAGGTAAAAAGTGATTTAGAAACTATTCGCAAGAACTATGAACTAGCGGTGGGAATTGAAAAATTACAAAATGAGTTGTCACATGGATTACTTTAAATTTCCAAATATAACATCCTTCGATGTGGAACGGTTGTTTTCATCATTGAAAAATATTTATTCCGCACGCCGTACTCATTTGACTGAACAAGTGTGGAAACATATTTAATAATTCAAATATTTAATAGATGCCACCCAGTTTGTGATTTCATGGAAAAACAGTAAGTGTTTCAGCACGTTATATAATATATTTTTTATCATTATTTTATGTGTAAACATTCATACGTCCGCATCGCCTATGAAAGTCACGAACGTAAATGATGCGAGAACGTAAACGTTACTGAACGCTCGCCTTGATACGGCCGCTAGGCCCCTCCACGTTGTTCTCCGCACTGCACTAAAACTTGCCCCTCTTTACCGTCCGTCCCGTATCGTTATGTTCAAATTTTAGGACTCTAAAGTAGACTTCATTTCAAGTAACAAAAACGCAAAACTTGTATATACATTTTTATTTGTTTCAAAGTTACAGATCTATGAATGTGATTGTCAGATCATGAAAAAAATGTAATCCTAAAGTCAATAAACACTGATTTTATTTAAGAAAGTCCAATTAATAATTTTTCGAAATGTCCATCTCCTTGTTGAATGCAGGCTTGTGCCCGTTAAGCCAACAGAAGAAGTACTTATCCGAATTTCATTCTTGTTTTGTCGGATTTGCTCGGCAGCCAGGTGAATACGATCCAACAACTCTTCTCTTGTGTTCGAAACTTACGCGTAGACTAAATTTTTCATGTACCCCCATAAATAAAAGTCAAGGGGATTCAGATCGGGTGATCTGGGTGGCCATGCAACAGGATCACCTCGACCAATCCATCTTGGATAATTGACGTTAACCCAATTTCGGAACAGCAATTCCGAAATGTGGTGGTGTCCCCTCCATGTGAAACCACATGTCTCGTCGAACATACAGTGGGACATCCTCTAAAAGACCTGGCAGTTCGTCAATAAAAAATTGAAGGTAATTGTCCGCATTTAACCTCCCAGGAAGAACGACAGGACCAATCAACAAATCATCGATTAGGGCCGCCCAAACGTTAATAGAAAATGCATGTTGAAATTTAGATGGGCGTATAGCTTTGGGATTTTCTAATGACCACTTGTGCAGGTTTCTCAGATTTGTAACACCACTTCTCGTGAACGTAGATTCATCTGTCCAGAGAACTGTTCTGCAGAAATTAAAATGAAGCTGTGACTGTCTTAATATCCAGGTAGAATAAACTATACGAGCATAGTGGTCTGCCTCAAGCAAACCGTGTACCCTGCGATAGTGATATGGATATAAGCCATCACGTTTTAAAATTCGCCAAACTGTCGTTCATGGCACTCCTAGTTGTCTAGCGATTCGACGTACACTGAGAGTTGGACCCCTTGTAACAATAGCTACTGCTTCTTCCTCTAAGTCTGCTGGCAAATTTACTCCTCGGTCGAAAAGATAATCACGCAGTCCGCATTCCCGAAATTGTCTGTGTACTTCCAGAAACGTTCTGTAATGAGGAATGCGCCTATCGGGAAACGGATGTCGGTATTCAATAACTGCTTGACGTGCACTGCCGTTACAGTAGCCATACACAAAATGCATGTCCGCATACTCTTGAGAAGAAAATCGGTAAGGCATTTTGAATAAAGAAAACGTGTCCACTCACTAATACGCTGTTGTATGAACTGAAACGTAATGTAATCCTTTATTAAAAAATGCAACGTTAACAGTCATCTGAACATTTGTTTATTGTATGATATTCATGGTTCAGCACTTACGAAATAACCTTACCTTCTTTATCATAAATCAATTTCCAGTACTCTTTTTTGTAGATCTCCAAGAAATTACTGTATGCACTACGACATGTGTTTATTTATTTTAGGAAAACATTTTATTATGCGACGTTAACAATCACAGGCCTGTTATTGAATCGTATAACTTTTTTTAAATAAAATCAGTTTTTATTGACTTTATGATTACATTTTTTTTCAAGATCTAACAATCACATTTATACATCTGCAACTTTGAAACAAATAAAAATGGATATACAAGTTTTGCGTTTTTGTTTCTTGAAATGAAGTCTACTTTACACTCCTAAAATTTTAACATAACGATACGAGACATCTTGTATAAGTATTAATGTTTATTCACTGTTAATTCTACTCAATCACTAGTGGTAACGTCAATCCAAAAAATTAACGCCACTAAAAAGATCCAACTTTGTTTGAAGACACGTTATAAACGACTTTATAATTTAAAAAAATAATTTTTATTTATAACAAATAAGAGAACACAAAGGAACAATTCCATCGAATTCATTTTACGCCACTTGAAACATCACATCCATAAAATATTAAGTATACATACTCCAAGTGAAAAAAAGCATAAGCATTTGTATATTTTACATATATGTATGTCAAAAATAAGTACATTTTGCTGTTTCTCTTTCTCGTTATTTGTCTCCTTTTAAATATATACGTATAGGAACAAATATATCTTAAAAAAATATTATAAATAAAATAATTGTATTCAAAATAAACCAGGTAATAATAACAAGTACAATAAAGGAAAAAAAAGAAGCAACCGTATTACATATTGATTGTTGGTATAGGTGTATAATGTGTTATGTGAGAGTTTAAAAATTGATAAATATGTACAAGTCTTTTATTTTACAACATTTTTATTCAAGTTCTTTTTTTTATTATTTTTTTTGTATTACTCTGGATCACTAACACGTTGCTGTTCGAATTTTTGTAGTCGTTTCAGTCTCATTTGCTCATCCAAAGATGAATTATCCCCTGAAGATGGACCCGGTAAATTATCCGATAATTGGACTTTCACTTTATCACCAACGCCATTTCCCAGTTCATTCGATATTTGATCGCCCGGTGGCGTTGATGCAGGTGTTGGACTGGGCGATGTCGTTGCCGTAGTTACTTGCGTTGACGTACTCGTCGTCGGTGAAGGTGCCGTACTAGAGGTTTCAGGAGTAGATTGAGAGGGATTTGGCGTCGATGTCGAAGCTCCTGGATCCGAGGCTTCAGGATTCATTGATATATTACTGGCGTTTGGAACTGCCATGGACAAAGCAGCCGCCGCACTATATTGTTGCAACATTATGACCGCTGCATCTAACATTATCTGAAATTATAAACAAATTAAATTTCGGTGGTGTGTTGGAAAAGAAATTGTTAATTTTTTTAACTAACAAGTAAATATAACATGCTGTAACGACTTATAATAAAAAGCGTTCAAATAAGCTTTGCCTCTAGTAGGCCATTCCTTTAAAAACGTATGATTATTAATAATTTAAATTTGCATTAGTTGTCAATTAGACAGATGCATAGTTGACAAAAATTGCTTTGTAATTTAAAATTGATTTAACATGGTTTTTACTATACAACACAAATCATTCATGCTAGAATCTTATTTTCGAAATGGACGTAAGATTGACGGACAATGGCAGTATTCTCTTCAAGATTGTTTAGAAGAATTTAGAAATTAGTTCCCTAACGTCATCTTTGATTATGACAGTTTTCGGCACACAGTGACACATTCCGTTATGGTTCCGCAGAAAATTGGTGTATGGTGTGCGAGTCGAAGGAGAATTATTGGCCCTATTTTTTTTAATGGAACCTTAACAGGAGAAAGGTATCGACAAGAAATTATTATGCCATTTATCGAACAGCTTGACGACGAAGAAATAACACAGGGTTACTTTCAACAAGACGGAGCTAGAGCACACACAGCAGGTGAAACAATTAATATTCTGCACCAATTATTTCAAAATCGGTTGATAAGTTTAAACACTGAACATGAATTTCCACCAAGATCTTGTGACATTACCCCATGTGATTTCTTTTTATGGCCATTCTTAAAGAACTCAATTTATCAAGTACAGATAGCTGATCTTGCAGGCCTTCAAATCAGAATTGCTGAAAGAATTAATGGAATTGACAATGCGATACTACAAAACACTTTTTCCTCCATTAGAAGAAGATGTGAGAAATGTTTCGAACAAGGTGGTGGACACTTTGAACAATTTTTATAAAATTTTGCTTGTTTGTTGGAAATAAACATATTTCATTCATATAATTGATTGAGGTCTCGCTAGGCACTTGGTGAAACATATTAAATGATAAAGGTAAAGAAAATACACACTTGGTTATTTGTTTCACTGCAATTTTATTTACAAAATACGGACAAATTTGTTTCGAACTTCACAGTTCATTCTCAACTCAAAGTTGAGAATGAACTGTGAAGTTCGAAACAAATTTGTCCGTATTTTGTAAATAAAATTGCAGTGAAACAAATAACCAAGTGTGTATTTTCTTTACCTTTATCATATTTCATTCACTTAAAAATGTTCGTTTTATTATTTTGACATTTGTCATTTCAATCAAATATCTCATCTCATAACCAACAAAATTCCTATTAAAATTAGTAACAAGCTAAGACATAATCATAATTTCCAAGGGCTACTTTGAGGTAAAATTTATTTGAATTCTTTGTATAAATATCATTGGTACCATGGTTTCTTAAGATAATATGTATTTATTGAAAAAACATTACTGCCAAATTGGTCAATCCCTAACTGATCGTAGTAACCACCCTTCATTTCACCAATACCTCTAAGACGTCTTTTAAAAATCGACACAAAGAATTGAAATTTTATTAGTTCTCAGTACGTACAATGCTTTTGTGACATATTTTCTTCGCGTTATTCAGCCTTTCCGTGTGGTATGTTTGCAATGTACAGGTTGTCCTTAAAATAAAGAGACAACGTATGAAAAATGAAAAGATGTAATTATATAGAACATAAATCAAAATTATTGTTAGTCAGTTACGACGCGAACCCCAAAATTAAATACCCCCTGAAAATAAAATTACGTGTCGCCTATGGTTGAGAATGTCTATAAAAAAACTTCGATGGAATATACACGCTGCAACATACACTGAGATGTTGATGTTAAAGAAACTTTAACGGATAGATAAGATTGTTTAGACGGCTATCGATGTTATCAAAACTCGACAATGGAGGAGCTTTGTTTACTTATAGTTCAGTAACCTCAATACGATTACGTACGAATATATCAGCTTATAAAAGTGTCCCGTATCGTTATGCTCAAATTTTAGGAGTGTAAAGTAGACTTCATTTCAAGTAACAAAAACGTAAAACGTATATCCATTTTTATTTGTTTCAAAGTTACAGATCTATAAATGTGATTGTCAGATCATAAAAAAAATGTAATCCTAAAGTCAATACAAACTGATTTTATTTAAAAAGGTTTAATTAATAATATTTTCGTAATGTCCACCTCCTTGTTGAATGCAGGCTTGCGCCCGTAAGCTAACAGAAGAAGTACTTATCCGAATTTCATACTTGTTTCGTCGGATTTGCTCGGCAGCCAGGTTAATACGATCCAACAACTCTTCTCTTGTGTTCGAAACTTGCGCGTAGACTAAATTTTTCATGTACCCCATAAATAAAAGTCAAGGGGATTAAGATCGGGTGATCTGGGTGGCCATGCAACAGGACCACCTCGACCAATCCATCTTGGATAATTGACGTTAACCCGATATCGGACAGCAATTCCGAAATGTGGTGGTGCCCCATCCATGTGAAACCACATATCTCGTCGAACATTCAGTGGGACACCTCTAAAAGACCTGTCAGTTCGTCAATAAGAAATTTAAGGTAATTGTCCGCATTTAACCTCCCAGGAAGAACGACAGGACCAATCAACAAGTCATCGATTAGGGCCCCCCAAACGTTAATAGAAAATTCATGTCGAAATTTAGATGGGCGTATAGCTTTGGGATTTTCTGATGACCACCTGTGCAGGTTTCTCAGATTTGTAACACCACTTCTCGTAAACGTAGATTCATCTGTCCAGAGGACTATTCTGGAGAAATTAAAATGAAGCTGTGACTGTCTTATTATCCACGTAGAATAAACTAGACGAGCATACTGGTCTGCCTCAAGCAAACCGTATTCCCTGCGATAGTGATATGGCTATAAGCCCTCACGTTTTAAAATTCGCCAAACTATCGTTCGTGGCACTCCTAGTTGTCTAGCGATTCGACGTACACTAAGAGTTGGATCACTTGTAACAATAGCTACTGCTTCTTCCTCTAAGTCTGCTGGCAAATTTACTCCTCGGTAAAAAAAGATAATCACGCAGTCCGCATTCCCGAAATTGTCTGTGTACTTCTAGAAATGTTCTGTAATGAGGAATGCGCCTATCGGGAAACCGATGTCGGTATTCAATAACTGCTTGACGTGCACTGCCGTTACAGTAGCAATACACAAAATGCATGTCCGCATACTCTTGAGAAGAAAATCGGTAAGGCATTTTGAATCAAGAAAACGTGTCCACTCAGTAATAAGCTGTTGTATGAACTGAAACGTAATGTAATCCTTTATTAAAAAATGCAACGTTAACAGTCATCTGAACATTTGTTTATTGTATGATATTCATGGTTCAGCACTTACGAAATAAGTAAGAACCTTCTTTTATCATAAATCAATTTCCAGTACTCTTTTTTGTAGATCTCCAAGAAATTACTGTATGCACTACATGTGTTTATTTATTTTAGAATAACATTTTATTATGCGACGTTAACAATCACAGGCCTGTTATTGAATCGAATAACTTTTTTTAAATAAAATCAGTTTGTATTGACTTTAGGATTACATTTTTTTTCATGATCTGACAATCACATTCATAGATCTGTAACTTTAAAACAAATAAAAATGGATGTACAAGTTTTGCGTTTTTGTTACTTGAAATGAAGTCTACTTTATACTCCTAAAATTTGAACATAGCGATACAGGTATGCTTGTATGGTATACTTGTATAGTTACAAATAATCTTATGTGCCAAATACTTTTTGAGTCAGTAATTCTTGTTACCTGTATATTTCTTAACCACTGTATCCTAGCCTCTACATTTTCTCTTTCGGTCCCTTCGAGCTGTTGTAATTGCTCCCTGGTTAATGAAGCCAAGTTTTGCGGTGGTATCGGAGGCGGTGTCATGAAGGGGTTCATAAATGGAAAAGGTGGCATTTGGAATGGGGGCGGAGGTGGAATTGGTGCGTTGGCACCCGTATTTGGCGGCTGTTGGACATTATTATTTCCATTATTGTTATTAAACGGTATATTAATCAACGGATTTGGTTGCTGTGGTTGTTGCTGCTGCTGTTGTTGTTGTTGCTGAACATTGTTTCTCATATTAGGATTGAATAGATTGTTGAAAATATTAGGGGCCAAGAATGCATTCGGACCGGGAAACTGAAACGCATTCGGCGGTTGAGGTGGTACTGGGTTTGGAGGTCGTTGCTGTCTATTTTCCAGGTGTACGTTGGGACCTAAAATGTTCAAACGACACGTCGGGCACGTCTGTTGTCTTTGGAACCAAGATCGCAAACAAGCCGTGTGGAAAATGTGATTACAAGGCAACTTTTTACACCCTGTAGACATTTCTTCCCTACATATTATACAGACGTTATCTCCAGCCGTTAATTCTTCCTGCGTTGCGTCTGGATAAAGAGTATTCATATTATGTATCGCCCGCCTTGATAGTCTAACATCGTTAAAGGCCTTTTTGAAATTTCGTATCGTATAGTACATAGGTCTAAACGCAAACAAAGGTAAAGTGTATACTCTAACCATGATGACGACGAAAGTCAAATAAAGAATAACTTTAATAAAGCCCATGACGAGTTCCGTGTATAGTAAAAATACCGCTTTATTTTCCCAAGGTGTTTCGCTGTGTAAATCAACGGAATAAAGGGAATATTTGATGGCTATATTAAGGGCCATCGTCATTAAAATAGCGTATTCAAATCCAAAAACCAACTGGACTGATGCTCCTTTAGTTACTGTTGAATCGTAAGCGTGTTGGACAAAATAAAAGTCTAACGCGCCAAGAACTAATAGAAGAGAAAGAACTCGGATGTGGAATAACAAACCGATAATTGGACTCCTTTCCATCTGAAACAAAAACAATACTTATAATTCTTGAAATATTGAAAATGATAAATAATGATTACACTAAAAAAAAACATCATTTTATGACTCACTAGAGTTGCGCTTCTTGTCCGTACAACAGAGTCGAACGCGCCCGTTACGTGACGGTGCGAAGCAAATATTAACGTCGATCTCCGAAGTTTGTCAGTCGCAGATCAATTGTTAATGTTGCACCGTGAATATTTATACGAGCGTTTGTACGTTGCAAAGTGCATATTATGATGTCGGGTGTACGTAGAAACAGAAAACGATCACTAAGTGATCACTAAAAATACGATTGTGCAAAAATATTATGTTTAGTTTGCAATAAATCGTTGTTATGCCTGGAACAAACAAGCATGAAACATATAAACAGTGCACACCATAAACAAAAAAGTGGCCTTAAACCGAACAGTAAATTCATGTTTGATTTAATTTTTATGATAATGTGTTAATTTACATTTGCTTTAATTGATAACGCATTTCGATACTTCTGGGCTAAATATAATGCCACCGTAAAGTTACCAGTTCGGAAATCACAACAGTGTAATGTACCATTTATACGGGAAAAACTGGAAAATATGATAACTTGATTTGTTTAAATATGGTTTCATTCATCTCCGGTATTTATTATATAAATATAATCTCTATTTATAAAGTACATAACGCATAAGTAGTTTAGTATTATATTTTTTACTTCGATGTTTTTCCGAAGTCCGAAATCGTAAACGAGACGCCTAGTCCGATTCTGTTGTACGGAACTCTACCCATCACCTATAGCACAGCATAAACCTTACCCAGTCACTTCTTATCGGCACCTAAGATCTTTTGAAATAAATCTTGATCTGTTGAGTAGAGATACTACTGCTTAGGTCTGTACTGAGTATACTGTGCCTATAGTTAGCATTGAAGTGTGCTCTATATACACCGCGAACAATATGGTTAGCTACATCAAAATCCCTGGATTATATCATTTTAATATAAGGATATTGATGGCATTTCTCAGGCTTGTACTTGTGTTTGCTTATCTGTCATTATTATTTGCCGCTAATTGTTCTATAGTATTTTCGTTGCTCTTTTCTATGTATTCTTGCGTTCTTTTTTAAGGTGTCTTTATGCAGACATTAGCATAATGCGGTGCAATAAAACACCTTTATTATTACGGACTGCTTTCGAAGTGGAATTCAATTTAGCAGAATATTCTGAGAAAGGCGTGGCCCTCAGCACATATGAACGTCATCAATAAGATAGCTCAAAGCTTTTTGAAAACCACTAGCGTTTTGAACTGAAAATCGGAAAAACCGACAAATGATATTGTGGAAGATATTGAAATAGATTTGGATTATTTTCTGTGGGCATATGTCAAGTCACAAGTCTATGTCGACAAACCAGCCACAATTGAAGCATTGAACATAATATTATTCGTGTTATTAACGAAATAACGCCACAAATGTTTAAAAAAATAACCAAAAACTGGGTTCATCGGATGCAGTGTTTGAAGCGAGGTCGTAGAGTACATATGGATGAAATCATATACCATCATTAATGTCCTGGACCAAGCTTTCAACAAAATAAAAAATAATCTGAACACTTTGTTGTTTTTATTTCAGTTTAAATATAGGATACCCTTCTTGAAAACCCCTATATGTATCTGTTTAAAATCACTTGCTTGAACATGACTTTGAGTAACACTTGGTGAACAGACAATCTGTATAACTTTTTTGAAACAGATCCTCATGTGATAAAAATTGGTGTTTAGATTGTAATTAGTAGAAGATGGATTATAGAACCCATGTTCTTGACTGATATGACAAATGCTGATCCTTGTAGAGAAATGTTTTTAGAGCCGTTTAATAATTACTTGCATGATCATGGAATAAAAAAAACAGGTTTTGCAACAAGATGGAGTTTCTCCACATACTGCACAAACTAGAATTAATTATTTGGAACAGTTTTGTGAAGCCAGTCTTAAAGTACTGGTTCGTGGCCGGTTGATTCACAAGATTTAACAACTTTAGACTTTTCTTGTTTAGACATTTAAAGAATACCGTATTCCAAAACTGATTTCATAATTTAGATGAATTGGATGCTGCGGTTAAAGAATCAGTAAATAATATTTCTGCAGATATGTTAAGGAATGGTTTTAATAGTATGAGAACACGTATGTCTGTCTTGTAGTTGGAGGTCATTTTGAGCATTTTTATAGAGCAAAATATTTTAGATGTGCGAAACTTAGTTTTTTATATCTTTGATTCAAGTAAGGTATAGTTATTATTAGAGAACGGACACGCTTACCACCCAGTGCAGTACTGGCGAAAGGCTGTATTTCTAAAATATTTTATTTATATAATTGGAAAACGAACGGGTGGTGATCTATAAAATTACGAAATACATATTTATTTGTTGAAAAGTTGTATTTTTAAAGTTTTTAATTTTATTTCTATAATTGGAACATTTTTATTTGTTCATTTTGTCGTTCAAGTTGAGTAAAGGAGTATTAATATTGACTAGCAATAGTTTCTCAAGGTTTTCTTCTGTCAATTTTGTTCTCTTTCAATTAAGTACGTCCTTATAAATAGAAAACGTCCTTTCTACATCGCAACTGCTTATAGGTGCATACTGGAAATATTCTTTTATTTCTTCATATTTAGCCGTTAGATTTTGTGGAATTGTCTCCATACATAATTGCTGCAATGTAATTAAATCTGGATTTCTATTAAGAATTGCTTCAAACTTTTGCCGAAGGCCACATCCGAAGTCACTTGGAATACTTTTCAAATTATTAACAGCCACATCTAATGTGGTTAATCCGTCATTTAATTTGAGATTTCGATTTTCAAAATAAGTGATTAGTTTTGGCAATTTTCAAAAGTGTTCGTGAAGAAAGTACAATTGATTTTTTAAATTTGGGATTTGTGTGAGCTCCTTGCACTAACCAATACTTCTAGCATCCTCCTTTAGCAGTGTTACGAAATGTTTTAGACTATCGAAATTCTCAGCATAATAACTAGTAGCTTCCAGCCATGTTCCCCATCTAGTTATTACTGGAGTGGGAGGCAGTGACAGAGATGGAAATTTTTCCCTGAAAAGAGCTACTCTCAATGGTGCTTTTCTGAAAACTTTTTTAAAAGCTGATACAAGTCTATCAACTTCCGGAAAAGTGTCTCTGATATATTTACAGATTCTGTGGAGAGCATGTGCTACACAAGTAATATGCAGCATATTAGGATATGTTTTCTTCAATAGTCTGCTTGTTTTTAACATATACGCAGCACTATCACTGACAAATAAAAGTATTTTTTCTTTGTACGTGGCGTCCGAATGAAGCATTTTTTGCATATTCTCCTTAATAGTTTCAGCAACTGTTTCCGCATCAACTCTATTTATAACACTTGTTGCTATTACATATGAGTTATAGGGAATAGTTGGATGTAATACACCAGCTACAACATTTACCACACAGCATCCTAACATATCCACCGTTTCGTCGGCTCTTATCCATATGTATTGATTTAAAAGATGGCTTCTAATGCGTTCTACTGTTCTCGTATAGCACCTAGAAACATAATATTTGCGTAAAGTTGATTCATCAGGAACATTTCGACCAGTATATTTTTGAAGAAATATTTTTAAAGTGGGATTGCTAAGTTTATTTAATGGGATATTAGCCGCCATAAAAGTTTTACAGAGTTCAGATGTGTTTGCGATCCTAAGTGACGAATTTTTGACGATATTTTACGGATTTTGTAATAAATTTCGGAATCACTGACAATGGACATACAATCAGTATGACCGTCAATCCAACTCGCCATTATTTTACAATGCCGTTTTCGACATTCTTCCATAACATGTCTGAAAAAGTAACTTAAACAATGCTCTAGATCTAAATAAATGAAAACTAAAAATGTGTGCGTAAGTTATTGAAACTGAACGAAATTCAATGCACACTCTTACGTCGAAGTAATTGGTAGAAATAGATTCAATCAAACGATATTAAACAGGATCTATCACAAAAATTACGATGTAATTAACAGTTAAAACTATGAAAACAAGAAACTTACTCACAGCACTTTATTTATCTTACGAAATATAAACTAATAAATAAAATACATTATAAAAACCCCGCTTCTATCTACGCCCATGAAAACACTTTAAAAAGCACTATATTCTCGGAATACAATAGCTGGCTTGTCCATTGTTATCGCGGCAAGACCAGGTGTCCGAGAGTAAGTCAAACAAATACTTCATTGAATTACGCCGGGATGTACTGAGCGACGTTATACACAATTCCAATTGCTGATTGCGTTTTATGGAAATTGCGTCCGTTCTCTAGTTATTATTAAAAAAAAACATACTGTTTTTTATTAATCTAAGACTGCACTGTTTTACTGAAATTAATTTTCTGAAATATCTTAATAAAAGTATACAACATGTCCCAAAAGGTAGGGGACATCAGAACAAACATTTTTGTTTAATAAACATATGTCTGCAAATCTGTAGAGCAATTAATTGTTTTAAAACATATCCAAATAACTAATGTAATTCTTGATTTAGTTGGACGCCGTCTTTCGTTGCAACTACGGTTTTTGTTGGGCAGCAAAATCATTTCTTTATCATAAGTAAAAATACAAGAGCTTTTTTTTTATCGGATAAATTTCTCTTTGTAACGAAATTATTTTGCCAATCAGTAATTTGACGAGAAAAACTTACATGAAAAAATCGCGAGACCGAAAGGTCGAGCGATTTTTTCTAATGTAAGTTTTTCGAGCGAAATTACTGATTGGAAAAATATTGAGTTAAAAAGAAATTTATCCGATTGAAAGAAAAGCTCGAGTGTTTTTTGGCAAGATAAATTAACGACATGAATAAAACTATTTAAATTGTCTCCATATTGCCGATTTTGTATTTCTTGTGTATTGCGGTATTGATCTTTTGATATTTGTTGAAATTTCCCCAAACCGACTCGTACATTTTACGTTCAACGATACTTAATAGTTATTACCTGTCAGCTGCCAAAATAAATTAAGTGATGCAGGGCTACTAGATATGTAACAGGAAGAAGCATTTTTATCGGAGGAAGAAGCATTTTTATCGGTGATAAAAAGCTATGTAGGTTTTTATCGCTGTCAAAGTGACAAAAATGTCACCCGCAAATGGACATTTTTATATAGGAGTTAATTTATCACAATAAACATTCCACAGATGCTGATTTTCAGATCGTAGTTGTTATTAGTGACATTTAGTTGTCATCATTACATTAACTTTGTTGATTGTTAATTTAAAATTTAATCGAAATAAATGATATTTTCTCATTTGAAGAACTTGCCGATATGCACCTTGCTTATGGTACACCGCACAGTGTAATAGAAGAGACGCAGCACGCTTATATGAACAGAGATATCCGGAACGCAGACAACCTCATTATACAGCTTTTGCTTCCATCTATCGTCGCCTTATTGAAAGTGGGAACCTAAGACGTCCTGGTGGTGGTGGTCGTCCAAGAACAGCTCGTACGGTTCAATTTGAAGAAGTTCTATCCCGTGTGGAAGAAAACCAATCTACAAGTGTTCGCGCAATTGCACACTATATGGGATCCTCCAAGTCGACGGTACACCGTGTCATTCATGAACATCTTCTCTGCCCTTACCATTTACAACGCGTACAAGCTTTAAATCCTGAAGATTATCCGCATCAATTGGGTTTTTGCCAATGGTTTTTGGGTCACGACGAACATGATTTCGGAAGAGTGGTATTGTTTTCTAATAATGCATGTTTCATGCGCGATGATTTTTTGAATAGTAGAAATAGTCACATTTGGCATGATGAAAATCCTCGCATGTGGACTGGTATTGTTGGAGCGAATCTAATAGTTCACTTGATACCTGCTCGTTTGAACGCAGACATTTATCTGAATTTTCTGCAAAATGTTTTGCCTCTATTATTGGAAAATGTTTCTTTAAAGATTTGAAATAACGTGTGCTTTCAACATGATGGAGCACCTCCACATTTTGGTTTAAACGTGCGCCAATATCTGGACCAGCCCGTGGCCTGCCCCGCGCGTTCTTCCGACCTCAACCCCTTGAATTTTTTTCTTTGGGGTTATGTGAAATCTTTACTTTACGAATCGCCTATTCGTAATGAGAAAGATCTCTAAGCAAGAATAATGGCGAGTTGTACATATGTAGAAGCTGTTCCCGGAATATTCCATAGGATCCGGAAGCCAATGAACCGACGGTGTAATCTTTGTACTGAAGCAATTGGTCAACATTTTCAACAATTTTTGTAAACCATCATTTATTTGTCAATAAAACAAAGTCCAATATGAACAAAAAGTGATTTATTAATGTCCTCCTGAATATTTTTTGTAAAATAATACCAAAACAATTTTTCCTTTTTTATGCTGAAACGGCTCATTTGCGGACATATGTTTATTAAACAAAAAATGTTTGTTTAGATGTCCCTTCCATCCCTTAAAGTTTATCGGTCTGTTTATGGGACCCTGTATAATATAAAATGCCTTGTGTTATTGAACTGCCAATTAGGCAAATTACATACATTATTATGACAACTTAATGTTATGGCCATTCATCAGATAAAAATACCATATGAGCAAAAATTATTTAGATAAGGGATGGTCAGAGTTGGGAGGATCACTGTCTTTGATAAGTTCAGTTTGTTGTTGCCAATTAAATGTCAGTTTTGATTTGAAGTAGCTGTAATTATATTGGTTATGTTAGCTAAAAAAACTGACATTTAAATCATGTCGAATAAAATTTCAAATCGAAACTGCCATTTAATTCATGTTAAATAAAAATTCAAATCGAAACTGACATCCAACCAACATCAGGCTGAACCTATAAAAGACAGTGATCCTTCCAACCATGGCCATCCCTTATATAAATAATTTTTGCTTATATGGTATCAAGAAGAGTAAACAATATAGACAAAATTACATTGATGTAATCTAAATATTCTATTGCCAACTACAGACACTTTATATTGCTCACGAGGGAATGTCGTATACTAGGTAACAATTTTATTTAGAAAAGTTAAAATATTCTACTGCTTTATGCAAATAAATATTCTAAATATAATAGTATATTATATACTAGGTTTCAGGTTAATTGACTAAACTTTATAACTGTAAAAAACACATATTTGAAATAGGTGAAGTAATTTATAAATCAATCTGTTAAAACAAAAGACTAAAGTTATTTTAATATCTAAATGATGGGTATAAATAATTATAACTTATCATCACCTAATAGCTAATATACACTAATTAGAGCCAATTATAATTAATATTAAAATATTTAACAAAGTATACTGTTTTATTTCTAAAATAGAATATATTCAAAGTGATTGTTTCCACATTTAGTATGATGAATTTTTTAAAGGAAAATGTGTTTTGTACATTAAGAAACAATCATGAATATTAAATTACTTTCTGACATTGAATCCACCTTCACTATTATATTTCAAATTTAGTGCCATGGTACACTAATTTTCTTATATGTAATTTTTTTAGAAATTAAATAATTTTCTTTTTAGTAACAATAGTATTTAAAGCTTTCCAAAACTGATAAGTGACTGTACTGTATCCAAATTAATTCAGCAAAGTAACTGAATAACGGAACTATTTATATATAAAGTTACTCAATTTATTAGATACAGATTTAAATATTAACGTACTAAATTAGTAAGTATGAATTTTACTTACAAAGTCAACTCTGTCTTCAGCCAACCAGTGAAATGACTTTAAGAAGAGTAATAACGTAAATAGTGCTACAAATTTAGGATTGAAATCATCTCGAAATACTGTAAATGCTAAACAAGTCTCTGTAATTGCATACCATGATCGTTCCATTAAATGCTGTAAATAGAAAAGTTTTTATTTATTTACTTTAGTATGAAAACAATGCCAAAAAATTCAAACCTCAAATTCTGACGCGCGCAGCTCGCCGAAAAATATTTTCCTCATTAATTTTCCCATTAGGAAAACACATATAAATGCCTGACAATATATTACCTGAAAATTTAATATATATATTTTGTAAAAATTAAATTTTGTAATACTTACAGCCATACTAGGATTAGATTTAGTAATATAAACAACAGACGGATAAAATTGTTTTTTTTGATAGTATGCATTTGCAATCACTATAGTTGTGAGTGCAATGCTAATAAATGAAATTCCCAGTATTCTCATTTTTATTTCTATTAAAACATAATTACTTAGGTAGGTATTAAAATTTTAATAAATATTTATATTATTATACGTGTCTGTCAAAGCACTACGATGATGAAAATAATATGTCAAATTTATTTTGAGGAATCCCTCTAGTAGTGATTTTATTAAGCATCGTGGACCTTGCTGACTGGTTAATTGTCACCGCTAGTTTTTAAAGTAATACAAACAGGAACGAAAAGTTTTTGCTATTTAATTTTATATATTTGTGCCCATATTTCATTCTCAGTTTATTAATATTTAATATTATATCTTACTTACGAAGTGTAGCAATGAATTTTAGAAGTCATTCCATTCAATTTTTTTATTTATTAAGTATAACTGTAATCTTGAACAAAATCAATTTTATTTGTCTTTAAACTATTGCAGATAAACCGAGGGTTAAGAATCTTTTAAATAAGGATAACTGTTATATGATTGCAGATAAATATCACTTAGCAACGACTTTTTTTTTATTTATGAAAGCTAATTTTCATGTCGTCGACTACAACGAAAGGAATTTTCATGTGGCTTTGTAAACTACTTTCCTTTTCTGACAAGAGCAAGTATTTATTAAAATTATATCCGTAGGTATCTAAGCCATGACATACACGAAGACGAAGAGGAATTCAGAGATATTATATTACAAAATGCGTTATCCCCGTGTTTTTCTAAACGAAATATAAACATTTTTATGCAACAAAAATTTCGGCTAATCTGTAAAGTAAACGGTGATGTTATAGTACACAAAGAAATATGTGACATGTTATTTGCTAAAATACCACACGATATATGGCAGAGGTCTAAATCTGAAGATCATGGCGGTGTTCTCAAACAATTTTATTGTGATATTTGTTGCTTTAGTTATAATAAGTAATTTATTCTAGCTAGATTGTAATAAGAATTTACATTTGAACAAACTTCCTTTATAAGTACATGTTAAACATTTTCCGTTACATATTTTAAAAAACTCGTTTTGTTTTTAAGTTTTTGAAAATTGTTATTTGGTTATTTTTGCAATAACTAGATATACGAAATATTTTTTCACCAGATCTTATAAAAATTTTGACATTCCTGATTACATTTCTGGAGGAAAAAATCAGTATTTTCATACATATAGTCGTTGCCAGGTAACGAAAAATGACTTTATCATGAAATATTCATTTCTGTACTGTAAGTAAGGAAATAATATTTACTCACGATCTGTTAGTAAAAACCTTCACACCGGTAAGAAAACGCGCTACATACCGAGGTAAGTAATAGTATATTACATAACTAGAGTTGTAAATACCATACGCACGAAAGCGTAATTGTTTTACAACTCAAGTTTTGTACCATACTTTTTTACAACCGCCATGATGCCGACAAAATTTCAACAAAACATTACCTTTTATTGAAGACAAAGTTGTGAAGATACAAATTTCAAATGACATTTAAATATCATTTGACGGTTGAATGTGTTTGTGAGCGGAGTTAATTTACAGCGCACGTGCGTAATGAAGCATTTACAAGAGGGGTTGTTGGTACGATTTTCGCTATTTACACTAGCGGTCGTAAAAAATAGCACTACACCGGCTAGCTTATGTCACTTTACCGGCTAGCTTATGTCACTTTACCGGTTAGCTTATGTCACTTTCCGGCCAGGTAATGTCATTTCAGTATTTAGTGTCATTTAAATATTCACCAAATGGCGTATGTATTGTACATATTAACGTATCTACCTCTGCTCTTTTGCGACAAAACACTTTCACTCGGTGCTTTTGCGGCTTCTGACAATTCTTGCGGAATATTTTCATTCTCAAACATATTCGTAACAATAATTATTTTACAACAATAATAATTTAGTAATCTGTCAGAAAATATCACTATTAATTGTTGCGTTACCTAGCAACAGTACCTATGAAAAGCATTTGTCAAAATACCATGAAATTTAATGCTATTATATTTTTGAAATTTAGTGATTTAGTAGTTTATATAATAATTAATTACTAACCGATCGTGAGTAAAATAGTATACAAACCTCAGCGGAAAAATTGACTCCCGTCTCGAGATTAAGTTCACCTGGACGCTTCGTGTCTCGGTGAACTTTCTAATCTCTCGACGGTAATGAACCACTTTCCGCCTCGGTATGTAACATACTATTCCTTATTATTGTTTTCGAATTACAATAAATATTGAAAAGAATATTTAATAGCTCTACTAGCTTTGATGGAGTTCCAGAAATTGTAAATTCATCATTATTTTATAATTTTTTACTTTTCATAAGTTGAATTTTCGGAAACATCAGTAATTAAATTTCTATAGTTCAAGTTTGAAAATTTAAAATTATTACGTTCCCATAGCTAAACAACCAATTTTATTCCGAATTTCAAGGCAACATTTATTTGTGAATAACTCCTGTTTTTTTCATAATTAAGCAAAATTTTAATTTTTTTTAAAACTTTTGAACGATCTGCGTAGGAAAACTCGTCCAGGAATTTTCCAGGCTTTTCCGACTCGTTATACCTACAATGTACTATTGTAATAAATGTAATAATTTAAAAAAAATAATACATATATAACTTCATTATCAAAATAAAAGTGGAAAATATTGTAGAGGTGTAATAATAAAAGTGATATTGATTTAATTTAGGACACAATGTTTAGTAAAATATCAATTTGTTAGGAAATAATAGCATTTATTTGAATTCTCTAATAAATATTTACAAACGAATCTGTATCTGTCTGTATCATTCTCTCTTTTTTACTTTTTTGTTTCGGCCCTGTCGCAGATAAATACTTCTAATTCACCAGCAATTCTGTTTAGCGACGAATTATATTGTTCTATCGGTATTTGTCAGTGCCACCGCAAATTTAAAGAAAAAAAAATGATTAAATAATTCCATACAAATAATTTAAAACTAGATATCTATCTCATTAGACACGCTACATAAAGCTTTTTGTTTTATTATAAACATAATAATTTCGAACGTAAAATTATTTTATTATTTAACTTTGATTTTAATCACATTTTAATTTTTTTTCGAATCGAAGTAGCCTTTACTTAATGGAAATTCATATTTAATGCAATAAAAATGAAAAAGCAATATTACTTAATTTCCACTTTATAGAGGTAAAATCCAGTTTGCAATACAACTTCATCCGAGGAAGACACTGTGTGTCGAAACAATTGTAATGGGATTTTACCTCAATAAAGTGGAAATTAAGTAATATTGCTTTTTCATTTTTATTTCACATATTTTAATTAATGTGGCATAGGACATATTCGACGTAAAGGCTTATTATTGATATCCACAATAAAAACATCATATGTGTTTAAATGTTTGTGTATAAATGTTTTCATATCCAAATATAAACGTTTACTCTTTTTATGAATAATGACTTATGTTAAACGTATCGTCTAACCAATGTCTAGGAATTTTATCGACCTCTTTTGCAGGTCAATGCACCTGAATTATAGCCGTATTTCCCTAAATATAGATAGATATGGACCAATTTTAACTTCATTTTGTCGCTAAAAATTTGAAAATTTTCGATGAATTATAATGAAATTTTTTTTTAATTTTCAGTTAGACATTTATACGTATTCATCAGATTCGCATAGCTGGGGTGCTATTCAGCGGTAACTCTATATATATATATATATATATGAGATTTAGTTAGTTGGCGCATATACAAGGTGTGTATAAATTGTCGCAAAAGCTACACGTAGCGACATTCTTCGTTCGGTTCTGAATAAAAAATCTTAATGTTAAAATGTCATGCTTCGTAAATTCGTAAATGTCAAAATTTGACAGTAATGATTTTGATTGAACTCACTTTGAAATACAAACTTATTGTTCTACAACGTTGCCAAATGTGTTTTTCGTGGAAGTACGTTAATGAATAAATGTTTAAAACAAGCTTTTAAATAAAAAAGAAAACGTTTACGAAATAATACTAGAAAAATTTTTTTCTTTAAACTAAATTGCATCTATCTCTATTAACAGATATCGAAGAGCAAAGGTTAGTTACGCACTAAAAGTCTGAACTTCAAGAACCTCGTGAAAACAAACGAAGCATGATACGACATTTTAACATTAAGATTTTTTATTCAGAACCAAACGAAGAACGTCGCTGCGTGTAGCTTTTGCGACAATTTATACACACGTTATATATAAGGGGCGAAAGATACATATGAGTAACGCCTTCATCCAAAAAATGTTTAATGTTTGTGTCTCCATATTTCGTGACCTTCACTGAAAGGTTTGGCGGTCTTTCACTTAGTGGCCACTAAATGACTCTTGTATTATTATAGACATTTGTAATAAATTAACAAAAAGAAATATTAAAATAAATATATTAAATAGAATAATCGTAAAATAAATATTAGTCATTGCTAATAATTTTAAAATTCTCTAACCCATCACATTTGATAAAGACATTAATACTTGCATTATTTAGGTAAGTATAATTTTGAATTGAAAGTTGCGTCTTGGTTATATATAGAACAATTATTTAATATTGACAAAAATGAAGGTTAACATCGAAATTAACAGACGCTCATATTTTCCAAATTAATCGATGGCCCCCACCGCCCCCAACGAAATCAATACACCAATTGCATTGGTACCTGTTGCACCAGGCACTACAAGAGAAACTTTCATTTTTAATCGATTAATTCGGAAAATATGAGCGTGTGTTAAACTCGGTGTTAACCTGCAGTTCATTTTTTTATCATTATATGATTGCTATATATACCGTCTGAAAACGTGGTGTGTTAATGGCGGAGGCGTGAACAATATCCCACCAGTACACTAGATAAGAGAGAAGCGAGGTTTATAGCACCAGACGCAAGGCATGTCTGTATACACATACGCAATACGTATGTGTATACCACACCTACTTCTGACTTATCTCTATTGCTTATCCAATCAAATGCTACACTATACATTGAATAAACATATCGGGGAAGTAAAGTTGGCGTGGACGCGTCTTGCGCAGCAGTGTCCTTAACTTATCACATTTCCAGGCGATATAACCAAGACGCCACTTTCCATTCAAATTCAAAATTATACTTACCTACATAATGCAAGGATTAATGCCTTTTTCAAATGTGGTGGGTTAGAGCATTTTAAAATTATTAAATATTTCCTAATATTTATTTTACGATTATACTATTTAATACATTTATTTTAATATTTCTTTTTGTTAATTTACTACAAATATTTAAAATAATACAAGTCATCTAGTAGCCACTAAGTGAAAGATCGCCAAACTCTTCAGATGAACGTCACGAAATACGGAGACGTGCCGACAAGACAAGTGTCACTTCTTATATATTTCTCTTCGCTGGTAACTCCATAACCAGTAGTCAGCCGGATTTGTCTGGTAACCTAGCAGGCCAATTGTTTGGAAAATCCCTACTAATTAATCGACAAACGAAAACAGCAACAGCAAACTGACGCGATAGCAAGACGTCGTAATTGGTAAATTTCATTTCGTGTCTCACGATGTATGCGTTTTAAATATTGCAACGCCTGACAGCATACACATCGGTACTAACTTGACTCGTCGTCCATACAAACTGTCTAAATATCCTCGTTTTACTGCTTATTAAATGATGGTACCTATCAAAAAGTCGGAAATTTTAGTAGCGGTGTAGATGATTTTTAAAGACAAGCTATTGCCATAGTAAGAATGCAAGCAGGTACTTAACTTATGTAATAAATAATACTGTTCATACAAACATTTTATTCATCTTAAACATAAAAAAAATATACAATATTACAATTAATGTCATCAATGTAGTAAAAATTATATAAAAAATAAACAACAATATCCTTACAGGAATATAAAAAGGCACATCCTATATGCAAAAGTACAATAAAAATTTTATCCAAATTTTTATATGCCTTAAGTATGCTAACAAGAGAAACTTTGCACCTTAATACAAATATATATAAAATTATTCAGAAAGATCACTCAATATTGGAAAATATTAATTATTTTAGTAGTGTTGTCTTACAGAAGCGATAACTTTGAGGGGTGTTGAACGACTTTCTACGCCTAAAGGTGTTCTTAGCAACCTTTTCGGAGATTTAACAGCGAAAGGCCTTTTAATATGCGGAATGGATTTCGGTGTCAAACAGGTAGGCGAAGAATTCATTACGTCTTTAAGATTTTTACTCCTCACATAATTATTAAAATTGCTTTTGTTTTCTTTATTTTCACCGCTATCGTTCTCTCGAAGAATCAATGCTAAATTGGAATTTTTGACGACCTGTAAGCGTTGTTGTCGCATAGTATTTGGACTCTTACAAGTCCTTTTTCGTGGAGACGCATTCTTCTTTAAGGCTTTCCTGTCTTCAGGTTTTAAGGTACGGATTCTGTAAGATTGACGGTCGACGTTTCGTGTAGATCCCATTTTATTCAATCGAACGCGTGGTATTAATGTTGGCGTATCTTTGCTTAGACTATTGGAATTATCTGAATCGACCAATTTATCGAACAATTTTGCTTTAGCCAAGACCATCCCGGCATTTTGACTTCTTAATCTAGCTAAGGAAGCGCGACAATTATCTACGACATTCGTAGGTGTCTTTGAAGATCCAAAAAAACTTTCGGCGTTTCGCCATTTTTCGGAATAGCGCTTGATATGAGGCTTTTGACTTGACAGAGTCGATTCACCATGAAATGAAGAAGACCTAGTCGCAACTTTACTTAAATTTTCAACATTTTCATAAGAATTATCTGTTTGATCGATGCCAGAAGATTTACTCAATATATCGGATTTAATAGTGCTTGCTTTTCTCCTAGTTAGACTTGCTCTTGGTCCGGTATCAACTTCAGAAACGTACCAAGGCGGGTTAGTTTTGGCATTTTGTTTTTCTAACTCTTTAGAACGTCGTCGTAAACTTCCAATTTTTCTTGCACTGGGGGATCTTATCACTTTTTGTTCAGCAGACCTGCGGATTTTCAGTTCTCTACTCAATCTGCGAGCTAGTTGATCTGTAGTTGGACTTAAAGGTTCTGCCTGTTCTAATGTTTGCTCGTACGCATCTTGGACGTTTTCTATGGTACTGAATTGTTTAGTTAAATCTGCATTTGGATTTTCTAATTCTAGTGATATCCTGCGTTCTATTTCTGTCACCCTGTATTTTATTTCTTCGTATTCGGCTTTCGATATTTTTACGTAATCACAGTCAGAATGTTCGACACCTGTAGGTTGCTCTTTTTTTTCGGAATCGGTACTATTGCTATTCTTTGCGCCATCTTGCGCCAAAGAGGGCGCGCATGAATTTCTCTTTTTATTCTTACGAAATGTCGCTACTTGACTACTAACTTGGGACCATCTTCTTTCTAGTAGTCCTCTAGTGCTAACTGTCGTTCTTGAAGATTCGGAGGAAGTGTCTTCGTTGTTTTTTGAAGGCTTGGTTTTACTTTTTAGAGACCATTGGGATTTTTTCTCTTTTTCTTTGGATCTGAAAAGGTATGTTATATTTAAAATTAATATAGGTGATTGTCTTATTGCTACAATTTTAAATAACAAAAATTATTTACTTCCTAAATACCAATCCACAAGATGTGGTTTGATGCAGAATATCGATATGTATATTAGATGAATATGAAACAAACAGAATGTTAAGAAACCTCTTAAGAAAAGATATAAAGCCTTCTATTTAACATTGCAAAAAAAAGTTCAAATATAAGAATGTAAAAAAAAACATTTAAACAATCATTAATAGTCGGAAAAATCTCCTAGTGTATAAAACGAGGGACAGCTTTTATATTTTTACAATCAACCACTAGATGGTGCTTTTAACATATATAATCACTATATTCTTAAAGTTTGACATTTGTCAATGAGAAATCCGCGACAGCTTAGAAATTGAGTCGTAGTTGGTTGACAGTGACAGTTTTAAAACAGTGAGTTTGTAAAATAATGGAGATTACTCGTGAAGGTTTTTGTTGGATGATTTTTTACGGTTATAAAAAAGGCCTAACTGAATGCATTATATCGGTTCGGTCAACTTTTAGTAATGAAGCACCATCAGAGAAGACAGTTTACAATTGGTTTGCAGAATTTCGTCATGGTCGTGCTTCAGTGTGTGATGAATTACGTAAAGGTCGACCAAAAACTGTTGTTATTCCAAAAAACATCGATGCTGTGCGAAAATGATAGAACACGATCGACATGTGACTTACAGTGACGTAGAGCATCTCTTGGTATATGGCAGACTGCAAATTCATTCGATTTTACATGAACACTTATTTGTAAAAAAAAGATGTTCCAGATGGATTCCAGATAACTTGACTGAAGCACAGAAAGCAGCTCGTGTCAATTGGTGTAAAAATATGGGCAAAAAAATCGGTGTAGGAACCGCAAAATCCGTATACAACATCGTCACAGGTGACAAAACATGGATATATACGTATGAGCGTGAAACCAAGCTATGGGTGTTCCAAGACGAACAGAACCCCACAAAAGTTGTTCGTGCAAGGAGCACCAAGAAAATGATCACTTGTTTCTTCGGCTGTACAGGACACATCGGAACAATTCCTTTAGAGGATCGAAAAACTGTTAACGCTGTATAGTATACAGTAATTTGTTTGCTAAAAGTTATAGACGAAGTCAGGAAGAACAACCGAAAACGTCGCATTATTCTTCATCACGACAATGCGGGTTCCCATACAGCACGTCTAACAGTTGACTATTTGAAGGAGAAAAGTGTTGGAATAATGTCTCATTGTCCATATTCACCTGACTTGTCGCCGAATGATTTCTTTTTGTTCCCAACTGTGAAACAAAAAATGCGTGGACAGCGATTTTCAACACCTCAAGAAGCAGTCGAAGCCTTTGTAAACCATGTTTCTGAGATACAAGCTTCAGAGTGTACATAGTGCATGATTTACTTACATTTCAGCTTTAGCGTTAGGAACTGGTTTCGGGCAGGAATCAGGAGTTTTCCTTTTAGGGCTGTAAAATTAAAATCATTACCTACATTACCGGTACCGGACAACTTAGATTCTTACTTGGGATTGGCACTAACTGGAGTGAAAGGTGTGCTCAATGTAGCATTTTGTGGCAGCTTACTGAGGATTTCCCTTCTGCAAATATTGAAAAACAATTAGATATATAATCAAACCGCGGTCATAATTATTTACTTTTTTCTAATTGAAAATCCGCTCTTCTCGAATTTTCTCTTTTTTGCTGATCTGGTAGCGCGCGGTGTTATTAGTAAATCAGGCGTAACACTAGGAACTTCTTCTGTAGGTTTACTGCTAACCATTTTCTTCAGTCCGTTAAACATGCCTAAAATAAATGCTACAGTACTTCGTAATTTCTGATAGAATAAATAAAAAGCGTTCAAATAAGCTTTGCCTCTAGTAGGCCATTCCTTTAAAAACGTATGCTTATTAATAATTTAAATTTGCATTAGTTGTCAATTAGACAGATGCATAGTTGACAAAAATTGCTTTGTAATTTAAAATTGATTTAACATGGTTTTTACTATACAACACAAATCATTCATGCTAGAATCTTATTTTCGAAACGGACGTAAGATTGACGGACAATGGCAGTATTCTCTTCAAGATTGTTTAGAAGAATTTAGAAATGAGTTCCCTAACGTCATCTTTGATTATGACAGTTTTCGGCACACAGTGACACATTCCGTTATGGTTTTCAGAGAAACAGGGAGTGTTAAGCAGAAAGAAGGCGCAGGTCGGGCGAAAAAGCGTACAGAAGAGCTATTTAATAATGTAAGAGAAATTATAAATAATGCACCAAGAACTTCCGTACGAGCATTATCACAACAAGTGGGTGTGTCAATTGGCACATGTCATACAATTTTGAAAAAGGACTTCCATTTATTTCCATATCACATGACCTGTTATCAAGAAATCAAGGAAATCGACTATCCCAGAAGAATAACGTTTAGTCAGTGGTTCTTAAATAATTTTGATAATGACCTTCTTGACAAAACCTTTTTTTCTGATGAGTCCTGGTTTTATCTGAATGGATATGTTAACTCACAAAATATGAGGATGTGGACTAATGAGAAACCACATAATTTTTTTGTTGAAACCGCACTTCATCCGCAGAAAATTGGTGTATGGTGTGCGATTAGTCGAAGGAGAATTATTGGCCCTATTTTTTTTAACGGAACCTTAACAGGAGAAAGGTATCGACAAGAAATTATTATGCCATTTATCGAACAGCTTGACGACGAAGAAATAACAGGGTTACTTTCAACAAGACGGAGCTAGAGCACACACAGCAGGTGAAACAATTAATATGCTGCAGCAATTTTTTCAAAATCGGTTGATAAGTTTAAACACTGAACATGAATTTCCACCAAGATCTTGTGACATTACCCCATGTGATTTATTTTTATGGCCATTCTTAAAGAACTCAATTTATCAAGTACAGATACCTGATCTTGCAGGCCTTCAAATCAGAATTGCTGAAAGAATTAATGGAATTGACAATGCGATACTACAAAACACTTTTTCCTCCATTAGAAGAAGATGTGAGAAATGTTTCGAACAAGGTGGTGGACACTTTAAACAATTTTTATAAAATTTTGCTTGTTTGTTGGAAATAAACATATTTCATTCACTTAAAAATGTTCGTTTTATTATTTTGACATTTGTCATTTCAATCAAATATCTCATCTCATAACCAACAAAATTCCTATTAAAATTAGTAACAAGCTAAGACATAATCATAATTTCCAAGGGCTACTTTGAGGTAAAATTTATTTGAATTCTTTGTATAATATTATTTTTTAATTCGGAAACGCGCAAAATAGTTATTTATGCAACAAGTGGGTAAAGTAATCCTTTTTTTCACGAGTAAGAAAATTTGACGGCAATTCCTACAAGTGGAAAAAAGTTGCTTTACTCACAAGTTTCATACAAATTTTTCTACGTCCATAGATTTAAATAAATTCGATAAAACCTTTATTCATTTTTATTTTGTAATAGTAATATTAAAATTACAATTGTGGGCATTATTAATTTGAAATGAAGAAGCAACTACATTAGTATTAGTATGCAGTTGAAGCTTTCTTCACTGTCATTCACCACGACTAATAATAAGTAACACTCCTTTAACTAGAGAAAAAAAAAACGTTTTTATGATTGGAAACGAATGTTTGATAGTTTATTAGAGTAGCTGATTGACACGAGAGCGAAGCGTTCAAAGTACACTTTGCGTGAACAATTTTATAATTGCGTTAAAAAATGAAATGTTACGGCACCTTTTTTAACGAAAAGCGTGAAAAAATGAACCGCTATGGCACTTTTTTAAATGCTTTTCGATAGGTTCATGAATCATACATTTTATGAATGCAAATTAAGGAAAAAAACTAAGGATATTATAACGGACGTAGAAAAAATTATTTACTGACGGTTGTTATCTGTGAATTATAATACGTTAATCTAAATTTAATCATTCCAGTTCCGCTCTTTCGAGAACTTTAACGGCTATTTTCTATTTTTCGAACCCGATACCATACCACGCCTATTCCGTCAATATATTCAGGGCCATGTTTTATCAAAAATTTGAAATATACGACGTGCAGCAATTTATTTTCCGGATTGGGACAAAATACAAGAATATAATTGAAGTAATACAAAAAATGTTTGATATTTATTCAAAGTAATTTCGATTCAGATTAATATACTTATTGCAACGTTCTAAAAGTTTTTGAAAACAGTCAACGAATGCATCCGAAGAAATGGTGTTCAATTCGTCGGTTAGATTTTTCTGAATATCTTCTACGTCTTGAAATCGTTTCCCTTTGAGGAGAGTTCACTGTAGGAAAGAGGAAAAAATCCACCGGTGCCAGATCCGGTGAATAGGGTGGATGATTAATCTTAACAACTCCTTCTTTCGGGAGAAATGTCCTTACAATTAGTGAAGAATGTGACGGTGCATTGTCATGTAACAAGAACCAACTACCCTTTTCTCGATATTGTGGTCGCACTCGAGAAATCCGCTTCAGTAATTTCTTCATCACTTCAAGGTAGTATGCACCAGAATTGATTGTCCTTCCAGTAACAATTCTTTATGGATTACACAGACTATCGAAAAACGCAATCAGTATGGATTTGATTCTCGATTTTTGCAAATTAAACTTTTTGGGCCTTGGTGATCTTTTTCCAGGGGGGGCTTCATCTCAGGATCGTACTGAAACACCCATGATTCATCACCAATGACAATGCAGTTAAGAAAATTTTCGTCGTCGTAAAATTCTGAACAAAGTCTTCGCACGATGCAACTCTTCTCTATTTTTGCTCTTCCGTAAGATTGTGTGGCACGAACTTTACACAAACTTTCCTCTTTTTTAAATCTTTAAGCAATATTTGTCGAATCATCTGCTTATTCATATTTAACTCTTCTGCCATGATTCGGAGGGTCATTAGTCAATCTCGTGCCACAAGTACACGCACTTTTGCGATCGTAATTGCATTTCGACAAACGTCCAGTTCTAGCGTCATCTTGTCCATCTCTAAATCACTTAAACCACGCAACACAGTTGTATAACTTAAGGTATACACAGATTTCAACAGCTAGTAAATTTCTGTTGCAGTTTTACCTAATTTATAGGGACATTTTATATGTTCTCATTGTTCCATTACGACTGACAGAAACACAATGTGCGTGCAAGCGTGTTAATCAGAAACTAACAATTGTTTTATCTTCGCTTGACCGGCATCTATTGGTGAGATTGTGAATTATTACATGCTGTTTTCAGCGTTGCCAAGCCTCATGATTTTTCATGGAATCTAATGATTTGGACATTAATCTCATGATCTCATGACAAGAAAGTCAAATCTCATGATTTTTTAAATTTCAGCACGGTAAATATAAAATTTATAATTGGGAAAAAAAATCCCCCAAAATACGGGCCACGTAAGTAATTTTTTTATAGTATACTACATTTACAGACGTAAAGATCGACTAGTACTGGCATCTAGTAGTAAGTAGTATAAATTTTAGCAAAGTTCATCTTCTGACACATTAAAATTATATCTCTGGGATTTACTCAAGGGGAAATATTTAAATAACTCGGAGGTTATTCGGTAAAACCCCGAAATTAAACCTGCCCAAGAAGCCCAGGGAAGCGTCGCTGTGTTCATTTTCGGGTGAGTATTGTGAACGGAATCCGACTAGATAAGATTTAAAAAGTGTAGTATTATAATACGTAAAATGTATTTTGCATTTTTTTTAAATTTGATTTTGTGTTTTATTATTTTCTTCGCAGTATTTACTTTTTTGTTATGTTTTTAGTTTTTTTAATTTATTTATACTATTTTTTTATATAATAAATGTTTAAACATATGCTTATTTTATTAAAGTAAAACTATTCATAAGTTGGTACACTGTGTGACATATAAAACCCGTACAACTCTTATGAGTATAAAATCACAGTTTTTTAGTTGCGTAAACGGGACAAATATATTCATACTGTCACTCATAGACTTTATGGGTTATACATACATTGCTAATACCTATAACTTCAGTCAAATTTGACAAGTCAAATAAGACATGTCAAATTTGATAAGCCTGGTTTACAGTGATAATATCTTAAGGCGTTTTCGAAAATTAAACCCGGGCATTGGGGTTGCAACACGGTTAGCAAAAATGCGTTCGTTAATTCAGTCGGGGAGAAACTACCGTGTTCGTAAAATCGAAAGAGTAACCGGGTTGAATGAAGAACCCGGTTCGATTTTCATAACCCTGGTAAGTGAGTAGGGTAGTGTGGGTTGTATTTACTTCCTCTCCGGTCACAACCTGACAAAGCGTTAGGGTCAAAACACAAAAGCGGTTTTTTCACACGAAACAAATTTAAAATGAATTTGGAAAATTTGGCGTGGTGCAACATATGTGATTTTGTTTCCCGGGAGAATGATGTAGAAAAACATATTTCCGTGAATCATAGTTGTGATAATATTGCACAGACTTATGAAAATAATCCTACAACAAACTTATATACCTGATAATAAATTGTATTTTGAGACAACTGCTTCATAATTCTTAATGCAAACTCTTTTTCTTTTCCTCTTTGGGTTATGTTACATACAGAGTACGGTATCATTGTCATCGTCCGATTCGAGTACAAACAGACTTGCTAATACAACTATTTTATGAGTATTTTGAGTTGCAACTGTGGTATCCATATTTTCTCTCGTCTTGCCAGTACAGATTCTAAGCCATGCCATGAATATAGGTTATGTAAATGTTTACGTTACGCTACTCTACATGACCGCAAATTGCATTCGGAAATGTTTCAAATAACCGGGTAAAATTAGTGAACCTGTCAGGTACTTTCTGACCGGGTCAAGTTAATGCTATACACTTTCTGAAAACGCCTTTAGTGTACGGGCTTTATATGTCGGCCAGTGTAAACTAAGCGACTTTGGCGACATCTCATGACTCTGTCGCGAATTTTCATGAATTTCTGACCGTTTTCTCTTGAATTAAATTTATTCGACCTGGCAACGTTGGCTGTTTTATTTTTGATTCTATTTCAGATGACTCCACTAAAGCAGCGTTAATCCTGGAATTTAATTGCCGCACCCCGTAATTTAAAACTTACTAAGTTATAAATATGTATTTTAAAACTACTACTATCGAAATTTAACTTAATTAAAACAAAATGCAAAAGCACATCTATTTTTACTTAAAAAGAATGAATGAATAAACATATGACGGGCTTTTATAGTTGGCCAAGGCAAAGAATATAGAATATTTTTGAAGAATAATTATTGGAACCTTTAAAACTTCCAATAATTATTCTTTATCTTAATATACTTATTAGGGGAAAGGTATTAAGGCTTATTAACCTAAAAAAAATAACATTTGTTTCTAACCTTAAACGCTACATTTACGACCAAATACACATTATAAATTCTTTAGCTTAGCTTTATATTTTTTTCATTCATTTACTTACGTGTTAAAGATCCACTCCGGCGCTTTTTTTTCTTTTTTATACTTAAAGATTCCTCATCTGCTAAAGATGTTGATGACGAAAAAAGAGCTATACGCTCAATTATATTTTCAGGTACTACACCAATTGCACTAGCATTTTCTACCAATAGCTATAATAATTGAATTAATTTTAAACAAAAAAACTACAAAAATTAAAACCAAATGAAAAAATTAACACTTACTTTAAATAATTCACAAATTTTCGTAAGTCTGTGTGTTGCATGAGGAGCTAATTTTTCCTCAATAGGTAATAATGTAGGCCCCATAACCACAGCTAAATTATAAGCATCCATTTTATTTATTGAAGAATATTCTGTCACTTGATGTAAAAACTATTAAAAAAAATTTTTTGTTTCATTGTTAAAAAGGAAAGGTTATTCAAAACTTACTTGCATAAAGTAAGCTAAAGTATTCAAATGTTCACAGGGTAGAAGTAAACATGAAAGTAAAACAGCATTTAATTTGTTCACTGGTAAGATAATAGATCTAAGAAATAATTCATGATAGATATATGGAAACAATGGTTCAGGTAGTTCTCTAAAAAATGTTTTTAATACGCTTGCGACATCGATTTCATGATGATCACTTCCCAAATAACATCCTGCATCTAACGATAACTAAAAATAAATGAAGTACGCTTAGTCTCATTTCTGAGATGGATATACATCAAACTTACACGTATTTCATTTTGCCTGGATTTTGAGCCGCCTTTTCTAAATATTCCTTCTGTAGTGACTTTGGTTAAAATGAAAGAACACATTTCGTGGACTAGTTTTGGAACAATAAGTTGTTGACCACTTGACAAAGTAACTGTTTCTGTGGAAAGGGCAGCTAAAGGTCTTTTAAACAATTTTCTTGATTTACTTTCCTAATAATTACAGTAATTATTACAATTGATTCATGTTGCAGAAAAAATATTTGTTTAAACTAACCTGTACATTTTGTTTACTTTTTTTTTGTCTGAATTTTATACCGAAATTTTTGAGATCCTCTAAAGCTAAGTTTCTTATTTCTTCCTTTTTATGTACATCATTTAAAAACATGTTGTTTTATACAGGAATGTTAATTATTATATAATTTAAAGAAATCTTGTCATTTCAAACTGTAGCACACATGACTTTTGTTTAAAATTAAAACCAGTAGAGCGCAAACTCTGTTTTAAAATGATTGGAATGGAATACCGCCCAGCGAGATTATTCAAAAAATAACCGTCATTTTCAAATTGACAAATCTATTATTTTGTAAATGATAAATACGAGATTAGCGGATGTATTTATATAATTATTAGACAACAATGGCAATAAATTTACTTTCATCTTCGTTAATTGTTGATTAAATTATAAAAACATAACTGTTCATTATTAAGGTATAAATATATTGATAAATACAAAGAAATTGATTTTTCGGAATTTTGCTAATGGAATTGCCTTTTTAATATGTAGCTGGAAATATATATTCCGAACATTTTTTAAAACGTAAATAACTGCTATTTGTATGACACTAAAAATTATGTGTAACGTCACAGTTTAAAGATATATATATATATTATGCCGATATAGTTGCTTAGAAACCCCGTCAAAACATGTGTTTATGTTTGGGTCCAACAGGATCAGGCAAAACATTGCTTTTACGCAAATTGCAATATCCACATGCAGTCGATGAAACTACAACGGCTGTTCCCACGGTGGGAACTAATATGTTTCACTTGCGAAGAGGAAATATACAGATAGTGGTCAGGGAACTCGGTGGAATTATGGCGCCTATATGGCCTAAATATTTTGCAGGTCTGAATAAAATCATATACGTAATTGATACGTCGAATTTATGTCAGATATCAGCATCCGGTGTTTTACTGTACACAGTCTTAGCTGATCCACAAGTGAAAAATATTAAGGTATTCACGAAATACCTATATTAAAAAAAAATTAAGTTTATAAGAACTTAACTGTTAGCATTTTTTTTATTACATCTTTTCTTTAGATTCTTTTAGTTTTATCCAAAATGGACGTAAGTTACAGACAAATGAGGAACGAGGCACTTTTAATATTACAAATACGTAGATTACAAAACGAGGTTAAACAAGAGATACAAATTATTGAAGCCAGCGCAATTACCGGCGAAGGGAGAAATGAAATTCTACAATGGCTTTTTGGTGAAGATACAAAAAGGAGCATATTAAGTTGATCAATTTTACACTTTCTCACTATAACTTATCCTTGTTTTTTGTCACTGCTTTACTTTCACTTTCAATATATAAATGAATTCTTATAAATTAGATCCAGAATATGTGCATTAACTATTCTGCTCACTTATTCAGTTGTAAAAGTCACGATATTATAGAAATATGTTAAAAGTACGTAAACATTATTTAAAAATACCTTGTCATAGTTTAATATCCTTTATTATATATATTTCAGTTTATATAGTCGTTTTTTTAATATTTTTTTTTGCATAGATATCAAGTAACTTAATATTACTAATAGTATTTATGTTATTACTATCTTGTACGCCAGCTAAAAAATACGAAGACATACAATCAGATTATGGTAAGCATATTTTCTATTTTTAAGGTCAAATTTTGTCCATAATCAATGTTATTTTAGTTTCGAATCGAGTACAAATTAGAGTTTATCGGGAGCCCACAAAAAATACGGGAACACAATCTTTTGCGCCTTGGGGATATTGGAGTCAACAACCAGCTGATGGATATTAAGTTTTGAAAATTATTTTTTCAGTAGGATAAAATCGATGAGTGTTTATTTTAATTGTTTTATTATTGTATTTATAAATTAATTTTAATTAAAAAAATATGTTTAATTTTTATCAGTTTGATTTGATTAGAAGTAAATAAACATTAGAGATGGACTTAATAGTCTTATTTAGTGACCTAGTTCACAATGAACTATTACTTAGAACTTTGAAACTATACTTAGAAGACTTGATACAGCGATTTTATAATATGTGTTCTACATATGTAGTTATCAACACAAGATACCTATAGATCTAGATTCTTAAAATAACTGCTCCATTTTAATCATATAAAGCGTACCTAATTAAACAGGTTAAAATTTCAGTTGGCTACTAATTTATTCATGACTCATTTGCATATAAGTAATCTATGTACAGGCTGGCCCAAAATGACCGAAGGGGTTTGAGTTCATTATAACTTCTTATTTAAGACATAAGTATTAAATTTTTTTAATTCTAAAATCTAAATACAGTATATTAATGGAGAATATTTTTAATTTAATTATGAAAAATTATATCTCGCAAGTGGTGGCCATTTTCTGCTTCGCATATTCGTGCTCTTTCCAAAATATTTTCCATAACCTTTCGCAAAACTTCAGGTGTTATGTTGTTGATTTCGTCGCGTATATTATTTTTTAATTGCTGTATGGTTCGAGGCTTATTAATATAGACTTTTCCTTTCAAATAACCCCAAAGGAAACAGTCTGAAGCGGTTAAATCCGGTGAACGCGGAGGCCAATTAAAATCGCTTGTACGGGAAATAATTTGTTCACCAAAGATGTCGCGTAAAAGAGCCATTGTGTCCCTCGCAGTGTGCGCTGTGGCTCCATCCTGTTGGAACCATACTTGCGGATGGTTTTCCACGGCTGGCCTTAAAAAATTTTCCAACATTGTCCGATATCTAACACCAGTGATGGAAACGGCGACACCGTGTTCATTTAAAAAAAAAAATGGGCCAATTATCCTTTCCGACGAAACATCGCACCAAACGGTACACTTAAGTGGGTGTAATTCTCGCTGTTGAACTACTCTTGGATTTTCCGTAGCCCATATCCTGCAGTTTTGCCTATTAACGAACCCATTTAATTGGAAATGGGCTTCGTCGCTCATAATTAAATTATCAATAAAATCATGATTTTCTTCTGCTTTTTGACGAAAATAAATTGCATAATCAAGGCGTTGCTGGTAATCTGTCGGTTTCAATTGTTGGACAAGCTGAATTTTGTATGGAAACATTCTTATTGTATGCAAAATTCTCTGCAGCGACCCTCTTGAGAGGCCTAGTTGGGTCGAACATCTCCTGGTTGATGTTTCTCCATCTTCCCGAATACTCTCCTGTACCCGTTCAATATTGTCATCCGTGTGCACCGTTCGTCGTCTGCCGGCACCAGGAAGGTTCCTTACTGCCCCCTGTTCTCGAAAATTTGCAACCAGACGGTTTATTGTTGACTCTGAGGGTCCAACCCGCACATTAAATTAACGACGATATGCACGCTGAGTCAAAACAATGGATCGTTGATTGGAGAAATAAAGTTCAACGATTTTGGCACGTTGTTCAATTGTGTACTGTTCCATTTTAAATTCCCCAAGTCTTCTTTACAAAATACTGAAAACTAAAAAAAATATATATATAATAAAAAAGTTATAAGGAATTAAAACCTTTTCGGTCATTTTGGGCCATCTGTATATACGCTCCGCGACATAACGGGACACTTTTTTACCTTTTATGACAGTACTTTGTTGTAGTGATTGGATAATTCGAATGAAAAATAATCGATTATTGTTATAATCGAGACTGCTCGAGTACTCAACTTAATTCACTCGAACGAGTGAATTCAGTGAATTCTTTCGAACGATTTAATTGAATACAAATAGTAAAGCTCGGTAGAATAATTCGGATCTTCATTCGCCACTCGAATATGTCCGTTTTTCAAATCGGAAATAATCGTTCAACTTTCATCGTTCGGATCATCGTAACTCGCGTGTTTACTTTTTTTTACTTTTCTATTAAGTATTTAACCATTACAAAAATTAATTATATTATTACTTACTCAATAGTCGGCGATATAACGGGTGTTCAGAAACATTCAAAGTCAAGTGGGTTCTGAACAAAAAATCGTATATCTTTACTTAAGTATCTGATTTGTAATAATTATTAAATGTCAACTGTTGTCTGTCAAAATTTGTCAGAATCTAATATCAAAGATACTATTTTGATAACCTATAAAATTGTATTAAGTAAATGTATCAATCTATCTCAGACATGACTTCATATTTTCAAGGACTACTTTGACTTCGAATGTTTCTGAACACCCGTTATATCGAGTTTTTTCACAATTTCAGTTTAATATAGTATTTAGTATACATCAACAACAGATGGCGCCTAGAGCATTTAAAATATTGATTTAATATCAATAAATTGATTATTTTGTATATTGTTTTACAATATACATATAAGTAAACTATTTTAAAGACGGTTAAATTTGCTTAATTTCGGTAGATTTAACAATGAATTTGTAGATCGATAGATGAAAGCCGTTCGACATGAAATATCTCCGTTTGAGCTGCAATCATAGGCTACAATTCTCGCAGAGCACAAACGCAAGATGAAAGGCATATAGTCACGAGATTGAATAGCCAATCACAATGACAGATATTTATAACTGTTCGCTGTGCACGCATTTTTTATGCAATGTTGCATATACAGTCGAGTGTTGTCCAGAATACGCATTATAAGGTTTGTTCTAACCACCTGTTTCGTTACAATACGCGTATCGTTTGGTGATTGTTTTGTGCGCAAGCGGTAGTTTGCACTACTTTTGGACCAGTGATAATGATCAAGAAGTTGGAACGTATTTCTGATCATTTGGTTATCAATCTATTTCGTAGTATTACTAGCAGGTAATAATTGTAATAATCAACTTTGTCCTATGATATTGTGTGATATTACCATTGCCATTTGTAGTTCTCACAGGATGAAGTATGTAATGCGCATGTCAGCACACACGGTACATGCTTCGGTCTGTGAACTGTTTTGAACGTTCCGTGATTGGTTGTGTACGATCAGTTTAGTTAGGAATACTTAGAATGTATGGTCAGAAATGAAGTTGGAACGCCTTTTTTGCAGTGCGCATGTACTGGACCACCACTGTACGGTTTTCTTAGCGAGTTGGAACAAACCTATAATTTCTATTATGTTCAAATCATATTTTTAAAATATTCTAAGAACCAGTCAATATAATTAATTTAAATAATTTTATAGCTTTACAAAATTTAATTAACGTGTTTTGCAGCTCTTATACGAAAACTGCCACTGCTGCCACCAGATATAAAACCACCTCGTTTATATCTTCAAAATATTTATCTTAGAAAAGCCCTACCTGTAACCATTTTCCCAAACGTGTAAGAATCGACTGTGGTGGTTAAGGGATATAGGGGCACAGTTTGTGAAATTCTCGAATAGGTTCGGACTAGCTTTGTACAATTAATTTACCCCTGGATATCATCTGCGAATAGTTTACCACTAGATGTAAAGCATGGATTTTACACGTATTATGTAACAAGTTAGCACAATCTTTTTTTAGAGGCTGGCCTACAGAGAGCATGTTTGCTGCACTATTACTCACAAACATTAACATCTGGTTTGATGAAAATTCAAACTTTTCCTATGTATTTAACACTAACTCTGAAATTATTTCGGCAGTAATTTGTACTCTATACAAAGTACTTCTGTAAGCTAATAAAATTGAAGGTGAGGATTGATGCGGTTCCATTGTACTACGTACCAAAACATAACCCAATTTTTTTTACAAGTTGTTGTCTCGTCCACAGATAACCACGTCTCTTATTTTTCAATTTGGATTTAATTATATGTTCAATACGTTCACGGAGGGATGGCAGAAAATTTAGTAATCTTTTCCGTTCGTTGTCTACTAACTTAAACGGTACAAACTACACAATATGAAAGTTACACATAAATGAAACCAAAATGGTTCACTTTTTTTGCGATTATGCATTATTTACGTGTCTTTCTCAGTGACATTTCCTTAAACACATTAGCGGTATTATATCATACACTTTATTATACTGTATTTGTGTATTAAATCCAGAAATTCCTTTATCAATTTATAACCTACATCGCAAAACGGTTTCTTTTTGGCTATTTGTGACATTATAAAATTATTATTTGTCACTGTAAAACAGTAAAGCGTACTGAACGGTGTTCGAACAGCGACAGACAAAATATATAATATGTCCCAAAAACATACACGACCAGGTAGGGGTGATAGGAGACATCAAAACAAATTTTTTTAATAAACATGTCTGCAAATGAGCCATTTGTGCTGTAGAGCAATAAATTGTTTTAAATCATATCCAAATAACTAAACCAATGAGCCGTGTTCACCGTAAGTTTTTGATACTCCAAAAACTTACTTTACTCACATTCAAAGTTGATGATATCTACCCGGAACGTGGTGCATCCCAGGATGATTTGCTTTTACGCCATGGCATGTCACCTCTAAGCGTTAGAGGGGAGAATATTTGTAGGAAATTCCTAAATAAACTGATGAAGAACATTGTTGACTGTCCGTTCATATTGGACCGAATGTCGTTTCTGGTTCCTCGTATGAACTCCAGGTCCAGGTACGAACATTAAGGGAGAGTGGGCATCGTTATAGCACCGATAGCATTGTAGATAATTTAAATGTAAATACCGTAATGGGAGTGCTATTTTGTTTACTCTCAGCATGTAAATAAATTTTAGTAGTTTAGTAGTTTCGCTGGCTGATTCAAAGGTGGCGGTATGAAGCTCAGCCCGACATCATCTTCGATGTCATCCAGCTCAACGTCGTCACAAATATCCGAAAAATCATCTTCTGATGAATCAGACGATTCCGGCTCTGGTGGTCTCTTTTGTTTGCTTTCGAATTGCTTCGAATGCTTTCGAAGACGACGGAATGGATGATTCACCGTCCAAACCTTTACGAATGACTCCTTTACTATTCTTATCTTTCAGTTTCTTTTTGGTTTTGATTGCTTCTTCTCGTTGCCTTTTTTTTCTTCAGCTTCTTCTAGTTTTATTTTAATGGGAGTGCTCGTAAGAATTTCCGATTTCTTTTTGTTCCTAGATTTTCTTTTCGTTGCCTGATTAACGTTTTTTTTTGGTATTGTAGCCATAGCAAAGAAATAATTAACGTTAGACGTAGATGGCTGAGGGCTCAGGTCTCTCTTGATGTTGTAAATTTGGGTAATTATCTAGTATAGTGGCTGCACCATTTTGGCTGGATGAAGTTTCAACTTTAAGTGTGGTTTCTACTATAAGTTCTTCTACATGGTGGTACTAGGTTCAAAATCAGCATCGGTAAATTTGTCGGGATTCAATGGAAATATTCCAGACGTCCGAAAACCTGAAACTGCTTCTTCCATCGTAGCTACTTTCATGAAGGCCTTGTTTAAAAGTTCGGCTACATCGTATTCTGTTATTTTCAGATGACCGGTATTTGACAAGTAAAGATCATATTCCCTGAATACTGTATTTTTCAGAGGACAAAAAATGTCAGGTCCAGAGGCTGAAGGTGATCAGATGTATGTGGAGGAAGCGAAACCATGTGGATGTTATTTTCTTTGCAGAACTTATAAGCTCCAATTGTGATATGTGGCTGGAATGATTATCCAGAACGAGAAGGACAGGATCAGTAACGGTAGGCTTATTATGCCTCTGAAAGTGGCCCAGCCACTGAAGAAAAAGATCGGAATTTATCCAACCGTTCTTAGAACATTTGTATAACGCCCCAATTGGTCCATTTTTCTCGAGAGTTTTGGGCATCTTTTTTCTGGGATATATCATCATGGGAGGGATGTAGTTCCCAGCCGCATTCATACAAAATACAGGAGTTATTGTTCTTCCTCTTTCACCGGAAATTGCAGCTCCTACTTTTTTAGATCCCTTACGACCATAAACTTTAGGGCACTTATTCTGCACCGTGGTGATGCCTGTCTCATCCATGTTGTAAACACTCTTAGGTTCAAACTTAAACCTTTCCATAAGCGTTTGAAGGTTTGAAAAAAATAATTTGGTTGAGTCTTTATTAAAAGATGCAATCCTATTCAAACTAGTTCCTTCAGGCTGCCGTAGTGTTATATCAGATGACCTCTTAAAAAATCCATACAGCCAGTCCTTCCCAGCTAATCTCTTTTCCTTGTCGAATTTATGGACAACGTTATGTTGCTCAGCGTACCGAAAAGTTAATCGCCTAAGACACCTGGGTGTTAGGCCATAAAATAGCTTTGCTAGCGTCAAAATGTACTCTCTTAACTCAGATTCTATTTCCTCTGAAAAGACAGGCTTGCAACCCAAGCGAGGTTGCTTCGGCTGATTTTCTGACAGTTTTTTTCTGAGTGTCGATTCAGGAATATTGAAGGCCCTTCCTGCATCCCTTATTTTTTTGCCATCATTTCTTATCGAAAATAATGCGTTTTGTAACTCTTCTGCCGTATATGAAAGAATTGTGGTTTTTCTTGTATAATTTCTCGGCATCTGAAAAAAATATTTAATTAAAATTAAATTACGGGGGAATGGTGAGCATTAGCGCGCATCATTACCCCTTTAGATATTAAATGACAATCTTTAATACAGTTAGCAAATTACTTAACCCAACAATGTAAAACAAGCATCAACAGATACACAAAATCGTACTTTTTCATAAAAAAAATATATCTTATCGATTAGGGGAAAAAAATTGACTCACCGTCTTATTTTCCGTTATCAAAAAATTACAAAAACTGGCTCGATTTCACATAAACAGTGCGCGTTCCTTGCAAACGTATACAACTGATATGACGAGGCCTACGATAAATACAGGCCTAGGCGCACAAAAATCACGTGACCATCTTAGTCCCATAATTCCTTGCATCCTACGTATGTGTGGTTATGTTTATATAGTTTTGCATGTGCTACAAACCCTTTTATTAAGTTTACAGGTTATTTATAAGTTATAAGTGCATTTAAAGAACATTGAGAATACATAAATATAGTATTATATAGTAAGTAATATTTATTTGCATCCACTTCTGTGTTTTTAAAATGCCTACTTATTATTAATTTTACATTGTTTTGTTTTCAGATCATGCCTATACATTGCAGTGTAAAAGGATGTAGATCAAATGACAGAAATGAAACAGAGTATGTCACAACATTTGCACTTCCTAAAGATGAAGTTTTGAGAAAAACCTGGCTAAGAAAAATAGCAACTGATTTTACTACCATAAAAAATCCTTTTATATGCATCAAACATTTTGCAGAATGTGACATTATTAGAACAGATGTGTGTATTGTTGGTGGAGAACGTAAGGAATATCCAAGAAAAATACCTAAATTGAAAAACAATGTAGTACCTTCAATATTTCCAAACCTGCCGCACTATTTAAGTACAGCTCCTTCTACTCAAGAAGGTTATGTAATGTAGAAGAGGAAAATATGGAAACCGCTGTAAAAGACAGTCTTGAGTCTTTTCAAAAATATCAACAAGCGAGAGAAAATCACGCAATAGAAGATATTATAACGTATTATTATAATTCTAAGAATACCTCAAATGAATGGATTTTAATTAATCGAAATGAAAAGAGGTGTATTTGTGCTACATCGATGTGACCGAAGATGTCCCAAGTGTTCTTATATTCGGTAGTGGTTCAACAAAACTTAAATTATGAATTATGCATAAAAGGCGAGAAATTATCTTTTAAAAATATACCCCAGAACATGCATGTGTTAAATTCCATTCATATTTTAGAAGACATTCTTGATTTTGTGAAGTGTAGTGTTAGTGATCTAATTGAAAAAAATTCATTTGATAAAATTAATACTATGTTATCTGAAATTAGTGAAAATCATGAAAAAGCTGTGCAACTTTCTTTTATAATGGAGCAATTAACCTTATGCAGGCAGCCATCCAACACAAGGAGGTATAGTGCGAACACACTACGTTTTGCATCAACGTTATTTGTTCAGTCAAGTGCAGCATATTTTTCTTTGTATAAAAATAAATATCTATATTTGCCACATCCTAGAAATATAAGGAAGTTAATTGAATACTTAAAAAGTAAAGTAAGTTTTTTGAAAGACCATGAATTAATTGTAAATTTACATCTGGATGAAATATATGAAAAATAAAAAAACTGAAAGCTTAAAATATATTTAGTATAAGACAATGAGCTATTTATATTTGCTTATATACCTTTACTTTTATAAATCTTATGACTATTTTTCTGTTAATTTATATATATTACATATATTGTTGTTTGTAATTGTTTATACATTAAAAATTATTTACAATGACTATGTGATAATTTTATTAAGACCCAAACCATTCATTGCAGTAAAATATCTTGATACTTTCTTGTTCAATGTGCATAAAAAACACTTATCTACATAAATACTTTGCTGTTTTATTCTATATTTCGTACTAAGTAATTAAATAAAAAAAATTTAAAACAAATCGATTTATTACACCAAACGTTTGCACATATAGTACATTCAAATCTAGCGCGGTGAAGTTTTGGGACTAAGAAACAGTGGTCACGTGACCACTGTTTCTCGAATACGCGCCTAGGCCTGTCTTTCTCGTAGGCCTCGCTGATATGAATAATGACGTCAGTGATCCACAGTAGGCAGAAGGGAGTGCAGCACTTGTCGATTGCGCTTAAAAGCCCGCGGAATATGAAATATTGTGATGCGTACGATTACCCGATGCGCACGATTCCCCCACTCTCCCTTACATTTATGGTTCCCTTCGCGAAGATGAACGTCTTGAAACGGACTTCTACCTATGTTCTCTCCAACGTGGCCAACTGAATCCTGGATGGTCTGTTAGCTTGGCGGTGGCTCGCGGATGGACAGCACTATTTAAGTACCGTATATTTAAGTTCATTGTTTATTTAATTGCACTGCAATGTTATGTAATTATAATTATAATGTACCTTGTAATTGGGCCTAGCCTGTTGGGTACTAAAGTATATTATTATTATTATTCCTAAAGTACGAGGGATGTACAGTGTTTATTGTACAACAACGCAACATATTTGTTACTTATCTGTCAAATCAAGTGCCAAAGCTGTTTTTTGAAGCTTTATAAATTAAGAAGTTATTTTAGGGTAAAGTAGACGTTTCGCGTAGATTTAGAAAAATGGGGAAAAATGAACTTCCCCATGCTATTATTAAATATTTGCAAAATGAAGGTCTAACACCAAACAAATTCATGAAGATATGGTTAGTGTACCTGGAGATAATGCTCCATCGTATCAAGAACTAGTCTCGAGGGTTTCGATGCGGTAGAACAACTTGTGAACATGCTAAATGTTGGCCGCAAACTGCTTGTTCACAACAAAATGTTGATCGTGTATGTGACCTGATTAGATAAGAGCGTTGGTTAACTACCAAACGTCTAGCAGATAACAGGCATTTCAAATGGTACAATTGGAATCATAATCAACGAGGTTTTGGGATTTCATCAGGTGTCTGGAGGATGGGTGCCCCGAATGTTGACCCACGAACAAAATCCAGAGAAAAATCACTTCAGAAGCGAAATTGGCGTTGTTTAAGGGTAACTCGAAACGTTTTCTGGCTCGCTTTGTTACGGTTGATGAAATGTGGGTTCATCACTACGATCCCGAGTCTAAACTCCAAAGTAAAGAATAGTGACACAGAGGATCTCCACCACCTCGCAAACTTAAACTTTCAGGGGGTTTAGAGTATGACTACAATTTTTTGGGACGCTGAAGGAATAGTATTAATTGACTACCTGGAAGTTGGCCGTATAATCACGATCCAGTATTATGCAAATTTGGTAAATTCGTGACTGCATTAAAGAAAAAAGAAGATGAAAGTTGTCTCCTGGAATTCTCTTTCATCAGGATAACGTTCCAGTGCATAAAAGCATCGTTTCCTTGCAAGCAATTCGGGATGGTGAATTCGAACTGATGATATATTCACCATATTCACATGACTTAGCACCTAGTGATTTTTATTTATTTCTGATGTTAAAAGAAAGTATTCGGGGAACCAGATTTGAGAGCGTTGATGACGTTATGGCGACAGTTCGAGAATTCTTCTGTGACAAAGACCCGGTTATTTTAAAAAAGGTGTCTCTATGCTAGAACATACGTGGAATAAGTGTTTTCAAGTGCAGGGTGATTATACAGAAAAATAACCATGTTTTATATGCTAGGGACAATAAATACTGTACATCCCACGTAATTCTTGATTAGTTGGATGCCACTGTCTTTCGTTAAACATTTTTTGTTGGGCAGCAGAAACATTTCTATATCACAATAAACATTCCACAGATGCTGATTTTGAGATCGTAGTAGTTATTTGTGACATTTAGTTGTCGTCATAACATTAACTTTGTGGATTGTTAATTTAAAATTTAATTGAAAATGAATGATAATTTCTCATTTGAAAAAGTTGCCGATATGCACCTTGCTTATGGTGCAGCACAGTGTAATGAAAGAGACGCAGCAGGCTTGTACGAACATGAGATATCGGGAACGTCGGCAACCTCATTATACAACCTTTGCTTCCATCCATCGTCGCCTTAGAGAAAGTGGGAACCTAAGGCGTCCTGGTGGTCGTGGTCGTCCAAGAACAACTCGTACGGTTCAATTTGAAGAAGAAGTTCTACACCATGTGAAAGAAAACCAATCTACAAGTGTTCGCGCAATTGTACACCATATGTGATCCTCCAAATCGACGGTACACCTCTCTTCTTCACAACTTCTCTATCCTTACCATTTGCAACGCGTACAAGCTTTAAATTCTGAAGATTATTCGCATCGATTGGCTTCTTGCCAATGATTTTTTGGTCACAATAAACCTGATTTCGGGAGTAGTATTGTTTTTTGTTGAGGCATGTTTCACGCGATGGTTTTTTTTTAAATAATCGAAACATCATCTTCCTTGCACTAGTATTTCGAATCTTAAGTTTCTTTATTTAGAATGACACAGACACATTTTGAATAAGGTGTTTGGCGGTGCCGGCGTTTCTAAAATGTGCTCTTTTACGGAAGCGAAATGTTTTTTTAGATCGCAAATTTTACTAGCGGAAACAGAAATTCGAAGATTTAGTAGCGAAAATCCAAAAATCGATAAAAGTGAGAAGTATAAATTTATACAAAGATGTGAAAATTTCTGTAATAGGTTTTGAAACGTGGTAAGTGAGTATTAAGAAAAATAAGAACTAATCCAATAAATTAAGTGGTTTAGGAAATGTGTAAATTACACAAATTTTTCTTTAGAAACTATGTACAATTTTCGTTTCTTTTATACTTTGCGAGCAACCAAATCGACTCACCTATAAAGCGCGCATACAGACATCTTTCTTTCAAAAAGGACATAATTGATTCATGAAAAGCTTATGTCGTTATCAAGCCTGAAGCTTTGATTTTAACTTGACACCATTAGCATAACAGTCAACTCGGTTTAAATAATGCCATTTAAGTCAAAGTGTAGCGAAAATAAAAATTTATGAAAAGAAATATTGGTTGTTTATTTTTCAAATGAAGAAATAATGTGGAAAATAAGAAAAAAATTATTTAATCAGTACATGGTGTTACTCCCGCTAGCCCTGATAACAGCGGTAATCGAGTCGTCATTGATGCTATTAGTCTTTCTACGAAGTCTTGCAGAATTCCGTTCCATTACTCTAACATTCGCAGGAAATGGATTTCTGACCCGGACCCGGCCCGGAAGTTTGTCCCATAAACGCTTTATTGGATTCACATCTGGACTAACCGCTGGCAAGTCCATCGTCTGTATAGTGAATTCGTTTAGAAAATTTCTAGTGGTACGTGAAGTGTAATAACGGGCATTATCGTGAATCAATATGAAGCTACCACCGATAAATCTTGAGTACGGAACAACATGTTCCAGGAGAATATCTATAATGTACCGGTCATCTGTCAGTCCTCCACAACGGTTTCCCCTGGGCACGAAAACCAGTTCGGTTTTTCCCTCTGAAGCGATCCCAGCCCATATCATACAGAAGCCGCCGTCGTACCCAACTCTTTCGGCTAAACGTCAACGCGTAAATCGGTTGCCCGGACGCCTATAGACCCGACGTCTCCTGCCACTGCCATGCACACATTCTGCACTCATCGGTGGACAAGACCGATCGCTATTGCTTGATGTCCCAATTCAGATGATCTCGAGAAAATTGAAGGCGCGCTTGCCGGTGTCTTGGTGTCAATTTCGGGCCTGTAGCAGACCATTTTGGAGTGAGGGTCGCTTCTTTCACATGTCTTCTGACTGTCCACTTGCTGACAGCTACTCCAGGAACATTTGGTATGATGACAATCCTCACGCTGTGGTCTCTAGAAGACACCAGCAACAATTTAGTGTTAACATTGTTGGAGAGAATCTAATAGTTCACTTGATGCTTGCTCGTTTGAACGTAGACATTTATCTGAATTTTCTGCAAAATGTTTTGCCTCTATTATTGAAAAATGTTCCTTTAAACAATAGAAATAACATGTGGTTTCAACATGTTGGGGCACCTCCACATTTTGATTTAAACGTGCGCCAGTAACTGGACAAGCAACTTTTCCCGTCGATGGATTGGAAGAGGAGGTCCCGTGGTCTGGCCCGCGCATTCTCTCAATCTCAATCGCCTGGATTTTTTCGTTTGGGGTTATCTGAAATTTTAAGTTTACGAAACGCCTATTCGTAATGAGGAAGATCTTTTAGGCAGAATAATGGCGAGTTGTACACATGTAGAAGATATTCCCGGAATATTCCATAGGGTCCGCGAGTCAATGAACCGACGGTGTAATCTTTGTATTGAAACAAATGGTCAATATTTTCTATAATTTTTGTAAACCATCATTTATTTGTCAATAAAACAAAGTCCAACATGAACAAAAAATGATTTATTAATATCCTCCTAAAGATTTTTTGTAAAATAATACTAAAGCAATTTTTCCTTTTTTATGCCAAAACGGCTCATTTGCGGACATATGTTTATTAAACAAATGTTTGTTTTGATGTACTCTACCACCCCTTAAGGTTTGTCGTATGTTTTTGGGACATATTGCTATGAACTGTGGTTTTTATATTTACTGTACCACGGTTCACAACTAATCTACCCAACTACGATCCTCAGTCGGTTTATTTCCAAAAATAGGACTGCTTTCTTTTCAGGGTTCCAATCGGAAACGTGGTTGTCTCTACGAAAATACTTGGCGCCAGTCAAAATGTATTGACAAATATAATAATTATATTTCTTTAAGTTACTTATTAAATTCGTGGTGAAAGGTTAATTAAATAATGAGCACAATATAAAATTTAAATGAATATTTAATAAAAAAAAATCAAAAAAAGAAAAAGAAATCTTTATAAAGTATAAAGATTGTGTAATAAATTAATTACAACCAGAGGTAAAATAATTCATTGGATATGACAGCTAAATGAATTAAAAATCCTCTATGACTTCCGAACAAACTTATTTTAAATAACAAAGTTTATTTTTAATTTCTCCCCAGAGAACAACATAAAATAAACAAACTTGACAACACGTCAATACAAACACCATCAACTAATTAATTCAAATTCAAACCGAATTTTACTTTAAATATATAATTATACACTTTTTTTAAATAAAAAGAACGTACTTGTCTAACTGTTAAACTGTGTCTGCCGAGTCCACATCAACCACGGTGGCTTCGCATAAGGCTGACCTTCAATAATACAAGTTTTTGCTCCAGGCACATGAATTACATTTTCAAAAATATACACGTAAGCTTAAAACAATAGTAGGGGAGAGGGGGGTACATGTGGACAGGGGCACAAGTGGACAGTTGTTTTTTTCCATCTAGTTTTCTTTCCGAATCGTTCTGCCTCCCTCTCATAGATGCCACTAGTGGTATAGTTTTTTGACAATAAGTTGAACGTATGTCCGTTACAATTTGTTTGTGTAACGAGGTTATGTATTTTTTGGGGTGTAAAAGTAAATATTCAGTTTTTTAGAGATTTTAATATTATTCGGTCACATTTTGTGTTCCTTTGTGAAGTTTATCTTGTTTGGAATACTGTCGTATTTGATATTGGGTAAGTAACTACAGTTTTGTTCCATTGATAACCTAAAATAAAATAACCGTCAATTTTAAAAAACTATGCACGTGGGGCAGATGTGGACAACGAGTTTGGGGTATATGCTCTAATAAAACAATGTAAATAGTTTTTTTTATCTTACAGTTCGAACATGGTGAGAATATTAGAAAAACTGATAGATCTGATATTTCTGAAGAAGTGGTAGTTCAAGCGCTTCAGGATATAAAAAATTGTAACGGGTCAATAAGAAACGTAGCACAAAGATATGGATTGAAGAAGTCAATGTTACATAAATGGTTAAAGAAGCATAATCAACAAAATATAACTGATATAGAAATACCGGACATAGATTTTTTTAAATGAAGAAGAGGAGAGTTTAGTAAATTATATTCTTCAATCTTCGAAGTTACAATATGGATTAACCTACTTTCAAATTCGAACATTTGCCTATGAATATGCTTTAAAGCTCGGAAAAAAAGTTCCAAAGTCATGGTTAGAAAATCATGCTGCTGGAGTTGATTGGATGAAACGTTTTATGAAGCGTCACAATAATTTAGCTTTACGAAAACCGGAGTCCACAAGTCTAGCCAGAAGCATCAGTTTTAATAAAGTTAATGTAGATATGTTTTTCGATAACCTAGAGAGTGTTTACCAAAAATACAAATTTACGAGTGATAGAATTGTGAACGTAGATGAAAGCGGAGTGAACACTGTTCTACAAATGCCAAAAGTGGTCGCAAATAAAGGCTGTAAGCAGGTGGGACAAGTAGTTGGGACAGAAAGAGGCGAGCAAGTGACGTTCGTTGGAATAATCATTGCAAGTGGAAATGCTATTCCCCCTGCTTATATCTTTCCACGAGTGAGATTTAAAGAATCATTCTTGACTGGTGCTCCAGAAGGCGCATTGGTATTGCTTCTCCAAGCGGTTGGATGACCAACGAGGGATTCCTAGAAGTTGTAAAGCACATTAAAAATAATATGCATGTTTCTAAGGAAAATCCTGCCTTAATACTTTTAGATAACCACAATACGCATGCAACATTAGATGTTATATTGTACTGCAGAGAAAATGGTTTAGTACTCTTAACGTTTCCTCCCCACACAACGCATCGTTTACAGCCTCTAGATGTGTGTGTATTTGCGCCTTTTAAAGCTCGTTGTCGTGTAGCATTCAACTTATGGATGTCTAAACATCCGGGAAAAGCTATTACAATTTATGACATTGCACATCTAACGGCTCCAGCCTTTGATGAAGCTTTTAACAGAAAAAACATTATTTCTGGGTTTTTAAAAACTGGTTGTTATCCCTTTAATAAAAATATATTTTCCTCTGAAGATTTCGTTGGAGCTGAAGTTACGGAAGTCAGCGATGTGTCGCAGCAAGATAACACAAATGGTGCTTCTCAAGACTTTACCATGACTAATTGCGAAATGCCTTATACTTCATCAGCACCTGTTTTAGCTACCCAAAAACAAAGTTCCAAAATTGTAATTATTTCCGACGTAAACCTTACTCTGGAACAGGTCCGTCCATATCCAAAAGCTGTGCGAATAAGTTCTAAGAAAGGAAGAAAGAAGAAAATTTCGACCATCTTGACCGCTACACCAGAAAAAATAGATTAGAGAACGAAATGAAAGAAAAGAAGGAAAAACAGAAACTGGCTGAGGAAAGAAAGGCAAGAAATATAGAAAAGCAAAAAGCCAAATCTCATATTCGAAAAATTATTGACGAGGAAACCTCAGAAAGCGAAATTGAAAATTGTTGCGAAGAAACAGATGACAGTTCTATGGAAATTGGCGCCGAAGATAATAAAAATTTTGGATGGGATCTTACGAATATCCAGAAAGGAGATTTTGTTCTCGTTAAATTTGCGACAAAGAAAACACTTAAATTCTTTGTCGGTGTGATCGAAGATAAACTGGTAGAATCAGATTTTTTAGTGAATTTTTTTAAAATGACTGCCCGAGAAGAATTTGTATTTCCAGCTCAGAAAGACGATAGCCATATTTCTGCAGACGATATTGTGCGAAAATTGCCAGCCCCTGAAGCGAAAATTGGAACAGCAAGATCTAGCTCTTTTTTTAAGTTTCCTGTTAATTTTCATGGTTACAATATGGGTTAATACAATGTATTATGTAAAATAAACAATAAAAATTGCAGTTGTGAGAAAGTTTTATTAATTATAATCAACAATGTATGTGTCCATATGTGCCCTGCCGAAAATACTGCCTTGTCCACATGTGCCCCCTATAGGGGCACATTTGGACAAATTGTATCCTCTAGGAACATAATGCATTTGCCCTAAATAATTGCATTATTGCAAAAGTTAAATGTACACAGAGGCTGGCAGATGTATGAGTCTTACACTGAACAACTCAACACTTTGCTACGAATCTCATTTTACGATACAAAAAAAAATTGCTAAAATTTGTCCACATGTGCCCCCCTCTCCCTACATAGATATATAAATAAATTTTTAATATTTATTGGGGAAAAAACCATAGCAATATTTATTTATTTTATTTTATTTTTATTTATTTTATATATTTATTACCCAACAGAATTATAATTCCATTTACAGGATAAAATAAAACAAAATTGTAAATCATACACATAACAATAAGTACTAATAGAAAAAAAAGTATTATAAAGACACAATTTCCTAAATATAAAAAAATATAAGGAAGCCTAAAATAATATACAATATTCAAGCAAATAATATATATGAATATAAACAATAGTCTGGACAAGTGATCAAAACCAATAAAAACAAAAAAAAGAAACGGGAACATCCAGGAATTAATTACACACTATAACGAATACACATCGCAGATGTTATAGAGACACTGTCTGAAGCTCAACAAACCATGAAAATGTATATCCATTTCAGAAGAAACCTGATTCTAATTACTGCTCATAACGTAGACAGGAGACCTGACCAACACATTGGTTCGAGGAAAAGGAAGATAGAAAGTACGGGAAGGACGTAATAGCAAGTTCACTAGATCCGTCTGAAGTCGAAGGCAGTCCCTCGAGTCGGAGACTCGAGAAAACAACTTCAAGTCATCGGCAAAGAAAAGGTTATTAGACTCTAGCTGGTCTGAGAGATCGTTAATGAAAATAATGAAAAGTAGAGGACCCAAGTTAGAGCCTTGCGGAACTCCCGAAATGGCAATGTAAGGTGTCGATAAATATCCGTTGTAAAATACACGTTGAGGCCTATTATGTAGATATGAAGTTAAAAGGTTAACCAGCGGTTTACTAAATCCAAAACTCGCCAATTTAGCTGGCAAGATAGCGTGATCCACTCGATCAAATGCCTTGGAAAAGTCAGTATATGCGACATCAACATGTGACCCGCAATCCAACGCGTCAGCAACGTATTGAGAGAATACCGCAAGGTTAGAGACAGTAGATCGCTTTTTCACGAAGCCATGTTGATTCGGTGATATTGCAGTCTTAATAAGAGGGTATACCTTTTGGTATAATACAATTTCAAAAACTTTCGCGAAGTTAGAAATGATGGCAATAGGACGGTAGTTGGCAATGTCCGAAGTATCACCAGCTTTTAAGACAGGAACAATTTTAGTACTCTTCCAAATAGTGGGAAAAGTAGATGTAGCGAGAGCCAAATTAAATATCTTCGCTAATGGTGTTGCAAAGACGTTTCCACAGTCCCTCACAACAAAAGCAGGAATTTGATCATCTCCCGAAGTAAATTTATTCCCAAGCATCTTAGTGCTGAGCAATACATCATCATCCGATAAGTGATGCAAATGGAGAAGCATTGAATTGATTGATAGGAGATCTATGTTATTATTCGTAGAGGGTGTATTATAAACGTTCCTAAAATGATCAGCAAATGCGTTAACTATTGATTGCGGATCCTCAAGATTGACTCCTAATAGATGCATTCTACCTGGAATACGACTTCTCTTCTTTCTTTAACCAATGTAGGACCAAAATTGTCTGGGGTTGTCTCTAAGCTTAGTTTCAGTAATTTTAAGATAGGTCTTATAAGCTGAAGATATTTGTTTCTTAACTAATGCTCTCAGATGCTTGAACAATGATAGAGATGCAGCACTTTTGGTACTTTTAAAATGCTTAAAATATTTGTATTTTAATTTTAGGTTATACATTATTTCGGGAGTATACCATTTAGGAAAACGACGGGGGTGATTCACGTAAGTGGGGACGTATTTTTCGAACACAGAATATAGAGCATCGTAGAAAACTTCACACATGGAATCAACATCCGAGACACTGTCCAAAAAGTCCCAATCAATACACAACAGTGCATTGTATAAAAGAGGAAAATTTGCTTTACGAAAGTTTAAAGACTTGTTATTGTTAGTGGGAAAGTTGGCCGAGGTATCTGAAAAAATAGAAGTATTAATAATTAAAGGAGGATGGTAAGTGTCCTCGGGAACCAATGGTGAACCGTCACGTATGACCTCGCAATCCATATCAGATAAAACGAGATCCAGCAATTTGTTGTTAGAATTAGTAATGCTGTTGTATTGATTAAGGTTGCACATGTCCATAAAAGATGTTACAAGTATCGATTTAGTATCATTACCTGTATTTAGGTTAAGCTGAGGACAATTGAAGTCACCTATGATGATTAAATTAGGATAGTTGAAAACTACTTCTTCAAATAATTCCAAAAACGATTCGAAATTTGTAATCGAAATATAAGGCGGTATATTGAGAATAATAATATGGAAAGAAATCCCATTTATAGTACATTTGCCTCCAACGATGTCAACATAAGGAAATTCACGAAACACATCAGATAAATTAAAATCAATAAAATTTAGAGTACTCCTGTATGCTAGTAGAACGCCTCCTCCGCGAGACTGCCTTAGTTCTTCAAATCGTCGATCACAACGGATGACTGAATAGGTATCAGGAAAACATTCGGCACTATAAATATCACTCGAAAACCAAGTTTCACTTAGTCCAATAAGATCAAATGGCGAAAAAGTGACAGATGGAAGAAACTGAATGGCCTTTGTTCTCAATCCACGCACGTTCTGATAGTAACAGGTAAGATTATTTCTGTTGGGCGAAGCTAGTTTAACGAGACAAGTTTAGGAACACCCCTGATGTACTTAATTTGCAGGGATTCTCCGTTTACCACACGCTGTTGCAATTCAGTCTTCAAGGAATTGAAATGTTGTTGCTGACGAGGAGTTCGGTCGAAAGCAACACATCCTTGAAACTGCCATCCCGAAGAGATCCCCTAGCTCTACGGATAACATCATGAACCTGTTGCTCATCTTTCAAATTTATTTTGATGGGCCTAGGATTGGATTTGTTCGGAACCACCTTCCTCAAGCGCACTGGTGGAGAGCCAGCGTCAGCAGAAAGTTGGCTTAAGATGTCACGACATGTATCATCATCCTTCTTTCGACGATCAGCAACTGGCACGGATGCGTCCTCAGGCAAGCCGAACAATATTATATTACACTTTCTCTTTTCGCGCTCCCGGATTTCCTGGATTACCTCCTCAAAATCCTGAGCGACCAATGAATGGTTCTGTGGAGAATGTGTTCTCAATTCATTAATTTCGTCCTTTAAGGCAACAATTGCGGCTTTTAATTCAGCCATACCGTTCCCAATACCAGTACACTGCACGCATGTCCAGGAAACGCCCCGCTTTGAACGAATAACCCGCACCTCAGAAATGGTAACATCAACGCATTAGTAATTAAATACTTTCTTGCATATGTCGCATGTCAACGTTTTATGCTCCTCAACAGCAGTGACAAATTGACAAAGCAGTAGGAGCCATAATAATAAACTGCTCAGTAAGAAAAATAACAATAGTAATAAGTAAAGAAAGAGAAACAAAAAGACAGACACAATAATTAGCAGGATAAAACAGGGATACACACTTCACCTTAGCGCTGCCCGCCGCAAGGACTTTCAAAAAAAGACACACAAGGGATGAAAGGCAACGGTCAGGATCAGCTACCGAAACAGAAGGAACCAACCACGGATAAGAAAAAACAGTAAAAAGTTTATAATTTTATAACACGCAAATAATTTGAGTAATAAGAAACGTAAATATATATATATGCAGAAGAAATAAGTGCAAGAAATAAAATAGGATAAACAGTCACAGAAAAAGAAAGACTTACTATTAAAATAATCTGAATACAAACGCTTGTAGCTTCTTACCACTAATGTCATTCACAACATCACAAATATGACAAGAAGGACAAAATTTAGCACTATTTAATGATATAGAACATACCAAATAATTTAGGTTTTTCACATATATTAATCACAAATAAATGCAGAGTGCGAAAACGTGCACGATACACATGTATGCAAATCTCTAAACTCTATGTATATATGCGCGCTAGGACAAGCCTCTACTAATGTGTTCGCAGCCTTGAGTGTTATCAGGTTTAGGTTTTTAGAAATCAAATTAACAACTAGACATATAATAAGAAAAAAGAAAATATTTTATTTAAAATAGTATTAAATAGATATCACAACTAGATGAATCATTATGAGATTGCATAACAATATCAATGTGTACTGGCAGAACATAACATATTAATCGCCTTTATTCAGCTAGTATAAAATAAAATTATCCTTTAAAAAATTCCTGAAATTATTTCCAGGTATTCTTTGGTTTCTCTACAGCTCTTGTTTGAAAAGGCACAATTATTAAAAACCTTTTATTTTTAAATAATGTAGATTAGGAACTTACTGCAAGTGAGAATTAATGAATATTAAATCTCATTCTTACATGTAAATGTCGACTTTATGTGATGTGTTCATAACTACAATCCGACAAACTAAGTTTGTACCAGTATGCAGAACACACCCTTTCGCGACAACGAACTTCCTAGTAATTAGGTTAATTAAGAATTAAGAAATACTGAAAAAAAAACAAGTCAATCAACGGGAAACGTACAGACGGCGTTTCGTTCTGGTTGGAACTTTTCAATGCACGGCATTCCTCGAAGACGGACATTGCTTTTTCATTTCTATACTTTCTGTATATATAGTTAACATTTGGAACTTACTGCAAGTGAGAATTAATGAATATTAAATCTCATTCTTACATGTAAATGTCGACTTTATGTTAAACATAAATTGATTGTTTTTTTCAGTATTTCTTAATTCTTAATGTAGATTAGATTCGATGAAAAGCTAGTGATCAGACAGTAACATTTTGATAGAACGGAATATCGACATCTCTGGGCGCAAAGTGTCTTCAAGTCTGACTCTTGAATTTTCCTATAAAGCCAAGACAACTGAGTATTGGTGTAACCATGCGAGGTAATGAGATTCATGTATATACATGGTGAGAAAAACACCTTCTGGTACGAGAAGAATGAATTATCTTGGGGTTTTACGCCAATATCCTTGGAGAGGATACCTAAAAGAAATAACAAGTCATGTATCATATAACTAAAAAGCAAGTTTAATTAAAAGAAATATTAAATTTGAAACAAAAATCACTACACAAATATTACATTTAATTTTACAGGATATTCCTTTCTGAACTTTCAAGAAGAAACTAATAACTCTTAATAAGGACTGTGCCAGAAAGATTTGCATGATTCTCAATGTTTGATTAAAATAAAACAAATATTATATTATTAATGGAAAGGTGCATGGTTCACAAATACAGATCTACATAATTTTTTGTTACCTAATTTTTTTAAATTGAAAATTCAAATTTTTCGTTTTAATGTTATCCATCAGTTTCTACAAGGTCTCATTACGTATCACATTTCCAGACATTAGAAAAGTTTTTCAATACAATTGCTCTTCTCAAAGTATTTTTAACTAGTGCCCAACATCGTTCAACGGGGAGAAATTCCGGTATATTCTGTGAATTCATCTCGCTGTATAGAAACTTTATGACATTTTATGAAGACAGTCAGAAGTTCTCGAGTATGTTGCCAGATCTAGCCAAAATAATATTTGTTTTTGGTGATTTCTTATGAACATCAAGTCTTCTGTGTAAACACTCGTTGATATTCTGCGTTAATAGACTTTTAACAGAAAAGGGGGTCACTTTGAAATCCATACTGGTAATTTACTTGGTCAAATTAAAACTGTGCGACCAAACTTTCCACCGAAATTGTTTTTTTTAAACCAGAAATTATTTATACTTATTATCCGTGTTGCCCCAAAAATAGCAGTCGTTTTTAAAGTACCACTCTTAGATCAACAATCACTTTTTACCACTAACAGCTTATACAGCAACTCGACCGTCTTATTTGCTGTATTTGTTTGTTTTATTATTAGTTTTGGCGATTTCTGCTTCTAAGTACTTTCTCCTTGGATTGCAAATAAACTTAGTTCCAACTTCTTGGCAAATCACATACTGACATCAAAGGATTTTTTAATCGGATTCACTGTCTTTTTATGCATTTTTTATTAGATCTAGGTCTTAGGTCTTCCACTTCTATTTTTTGTTTATTCTTAAAAGAAATGATTTTGCCCGCCTGTTTTCAAAATAATTAACTAGCAGAAAACAAAGCAACGGTAGAAAAAAAAAACATTTGATTAATCTTCTTCCCTATATCGTAAAAAGGTTGTGGAATTTCTACAAGAATCTGCAAACTACAAATGTTCAGAGAAGTATCTATCCATCAGATACATCTGTACTTTTATTTTATTTTATTCAGCTTTAGCATGTACAGTTCTGTTCAAACAAATCTGGGACAACTCTTATAACTAGAGCAGACCAATTTCCGTGCGCGCCATGTGCGCCGATGTGAGGATGATGGTATTGCATCAGAATTAATAAAAAGCATTCAGCATGTGTTTGGTACTTGCTTGGACTGCATGTAAGCGTAAGCATACGTAATAAAATGTCGTCGACACATAAATCGAGAAAACGACCGTTGTCAGACGAAGTGAATAAGTTTATTATGGATTTCCCGGACTTAATATACGATGGCTCAAAAATTAAATGTTTAGTGTGCAATACATATCTAATGTGTTGGTCAAAAACACATTGTAAAGAACACGTAAGCAGTTCGAAGCACAATAACAAAATTAATCGACAACTGTTTATACATGAACTAGGTGTAACTATGATTGTGTGTACACTGCCGTTTACCTTGTTAAGTAATGATTCATTTATTCCATTTTGGAATAAATACGCGAATCAAACATTACCGAGCACGACAACGTTACGAAGGAATTTACCATCGGTGCGTAAACAGGTTGAAAATAATCAAAAAATCAAAGCCGAACTGAAAAATAAAAAATTGTGGTTATGTGTGGACGAAACAACTGACAGCAAAAAACAATCTGTAGTTAATGTGATAGCGCGTAATATGGAACCACATCAACCAACGTCTTCAATTTTATTAGCATCCAGACGACTAAAACAATGTAATGCCGAAAAAATTTCAGAGGTGCTATTTGATACTTTGGAAAAATTTAAACTTTCGAAAGACCAAGTATTAATGTTTATGACCGATGGTGCCGCAACCATGTGTTCTGTAGGCCGGTCTCTTAGAAAATATTGTGCTAACTTGTTACATATTACTTGTAAACTCCATGCTCCACACTAGTCTACACCTTGTGGCAGAACAGGTTCGTCGATGTTATCCAGAGGTAGATGCTTTAATATCGAGTACAAAGGCAGTATTCCTGAAATCTCCAAAACGTATTCTTTCGCGAATTGTGTCCCCATACCCCTGAGCCACCACAGCCGATTCCGGCACGTTGGGGTACATGGTTACGGGCGGGGCTTTACTATCATGAACATTTTGAAAAAATTAAGGACGTGGTTTTTTCATTCGATCCGAACGAAAGTGCAGCTATCAATACAAGCTAGAAAAAATTTCAAGATGCCCAGATTAAAATGGATTTACAAAGTATTCGTGAGAATTACTTGGGACTAGAAGACGCAATAACAAAATTAGAAAATGCGTCGCTGTCGTTAGAGGAATCGTTAAAGATGTTCACGCACAACTGTGTGCTGTAGAAGACGCAAAAAGTGAAAGTGTTCTAATTAAATTTGAAAGTGTTACAGAAATGCAGATTTTGACACCTTAACACTATTTATGATGGCGAATATAACATCACTAGATGTAGAACGCTCGTTTTCCGAATATAAACATATTTTTTCCTACGGCGGACATGTTTTTCAGAAATAACCTTAGAAACGCACCTGATGTTGAAAATATACAATCGAGTTTCTCCAGTTTGTCAATCCTTGTATTACAAATTAGGGGGCTTGTTGGTGTGCTAATAATAATATTATCTTATAATAAAATAATTAGATGGTGTTGGTGAAGTTCCTTCAAAGGTCCAGGACGTGCGTGATGATTGTTAATTAAAATATATATATAACCTACTTACTAAATAAAACACATGTTGTCCTTAAAGTTTGTATTTATATTTACATAAGAAAGAAATGAAATTGTTATATTTAAAAGTAATTAAAACAAAAGTAATATGTACCCGAGGAGCGGTAATTAAGTAGCCGAAAATTAACACAAAAATACTCTGAAAACGAACGTTAAATTGCGTAGTAAATTAAATGTTACTTAATTAGGATTAATATAAGTATCGAATAATACAGAGTTACCTTTGATTTGAGGCGATGGGCGGCCACGTGGGGCGTCGTATACCTAGACAGATATGCAGAGCGATGTTTGGCCGGAGGAACAGAAATTAATTAGTTTAAATTAATGTGAATTAATATGGATTCGTTTAAAAGAATAATATGTATAGAACAATACAGTTTACCTTAGAAGCGAAAGACACCGGGCGGCATGGTGGCGTATACTTGAACAGTACCGCGCGTAAGATGTGTGTGTAACTCACGAAGGTTCGAAAGAGAAGAAGGACTGATAGTTTGTATCGAAAAGAACATTGGTTTTGAAAACGGTCAGTTTTATGATCCATCGAAGAGAGGGGTCGATATCTTGAATTCTAATTAAATAAGAGCGCGACCTGAAGATGTGATCTGTCAATGGCATCAATATTGTTAAAATAACGCTTGTGACATAAGCTTTCTAATAATATGAAACACCATATATGAAAGAAGATGTATAATTCAATTAAAACAATTTAATAAAGAAATGTAAGTAGAAAGAAATTCCACAGAGTCAGGTAGAAACTAAGGGTCTCGTTTCGGAATATGACAAAAGAAATGCTTTCTCTTTGTACGAATATGTACAGTTGTACAAATGTAAAAATGTCTTACGTTAAATATATTTTAAAATGAGATATTTTAAAGAAGAAATATATTTAAAAATAGATTAAAATATTTTATATGCTAAGCGTAACACTTGGAAGACGCTTAAAACGGTGTTTTTTTAAATCCTCTGTCGTGCACACAATCACTGATTTCATACATTTTCCATTTTATTTATAGGTACATACAACGCTGCTATAATATATACTATTCTTATTTTTCGTGTGTTTATGCATATTACTTTAATAGCAGAAAACCAAATGTACATATATTTAATTATTTCTGATAGAATAAATGTCTCTACTTTTATACTTATATCGGTAACAAGCTCATGTTCGTCCATATTCTATCGCATATTCGAATATATTACGAATTACACTCCTATACCGGCGCTCATGGCGCGCACGGAAATTGGTCTCCTCTAGTTATAACACACGTGGATATACAAGAATGCTTAGATTTGTATAATTATAGGTGAGTTAGCAATATTTTACAATTAGGGCAATATTTCATAGTGTGCGTTGGTGATTCAGAATTATTATCTTTTGTTTTACATTATCAGAGTGACGTTTCTAGTGCATTGTGCGTTGATTCTGAGTTTTTTGTTACTAAAATGCCACATCTAAATGATTATAGGGTGTTAAAATTGTTACTCTAGCTAACGAGGGTCGCAAGCAAAAAGATATTGCACAAATACTGGGAATAAATCAATCGACGGTCTCTCGTGTTCTACAACGATTTGAAGAGACTGGGGAATACAGAGGGCGACATGGACAAGGGCGTAAAAGGTGTACGACGCAAAGGGATGACCGATATGTGCAACTCCAAGCTTTAAGAAATCGCACATTTACAGCTCCACAACTACAAAATGAATTATTGAATACAAGGCAAGTTAATGTAAGTGTAAAAACAGTAAGAAGAAGACTTAAGGAAGCTGGTTTAAATCTAAAACGTCCTGCTAAAGTCCCTCGGCTTCTCCCACATCACAAAACCGCCCGGTTACAGTTTGCACGAGCTCATGCAGATTGGGGTGAACAGGAATGGAGCAGAATTCTTTTTACAGATGAGAGTAGAATACATTTGAAGAGTATAACTTCTAAAGGGTCTAAGTGCCAAAATCTTGAAAATTGAGATTTTGATTGAAATCGGTAGTATGTCCATACCCCATTACAAATCGAAAGGGTCTATGTGCCTGAGATAAATATAATAGTTATGCCATTCATTTATAGAAGGCGCTGGGTCTAAGTGACGCGATCTGTAAATGTTATAAAGGGTCTATGTGCCATTTATGGAAACACTGTTTTAAACAGCTGTTTGACGCGAAACATCATGGAAAACAACGGTGTGTTGGAAGAAAGAAAAAGACGCAAAAGAAAATCTGAGAGTGTTATAAATGAAAGAAAGAGATTAAGACTGTGTGGCAAGCAGTATAGTACTTATAAAGGTGCACTTGTAAAAGGGAGAAAGCAACCAACAGAAAATAATTTAAGCTAACCTAAAATTAGCATTTTGTGACTGTTGGAATAATCATTCTTTGAATTATTTTCTAGGTGTGCAAATGTAATAAGAAATGCAAATTACTTTCCATTGAACAAAAAAGGTTTCTGTTTGATGACTATTATAAAATAAATGATCACAAGAAACAAAGTACTTACCTTCTTGGGCTCATTCACGTTGTCCCTGTAAATAGAAGGCGCCATGGCCATTATGAGGATCCTGCAGAAAGTCGGAGGCAATGTACTACTTACTATGGTGTTCCTGATGGTAAAGGAAGTCATGTAAAAGTGTGCAGAAAAACATTTTCAGACATATTTGGCCTTTCCCACAAAAGGGTACAAGTTTTAGTGGAGAAGAAAAAGCAAGGTGAAACAGTGTAAAAAGATAATAGGGGTAAGGCGAACAAGCCGAGGAAGTACTTTCCTGAGCTAAGGGAGCAAATAAAAGTCCATATAAATTCATTTCCAATACAAGAAAATCATTATAGCCGGAATAGGTCAATAAAACAATTTCTTAGTGCAGATCTTAATGTAAACCGTTTATATATTGCTTTCAAGAAAAAATACCCAGACACCGTTGCAACATATCGGTACTTTTCAGACGTTTTCAATCAAGATTTTTCTAACTTGAGATTTGGTAGGCCAAGGTCAGACACGTGCTCTGTGTGTGACCTCTATGAAAATAAAATAAGATCTACTGCTGATGCAACTAGTAAACGGTCTTTTGCGATCAAGTTAGAATTACATCATAGGAAAGCAGAAGCAGCAAGGGCTGCAATGCTGAAAGATGAAAACGAAGCTCAAAGGCCAACGAGTAAGAACACAGTTTTGTCCATAGATCTGGAACAAGTCCTTTTTTTACCGACGTTGACTCATACGCAAATGTTTTACAGTCGGTAGTTGTCGTGTTTACAATCTGTGTGTACATCTGTCAGACACTGGTGATGCATTTATGTGCTTATGGAATGAGTCCATTACAGGCAGAGGGGGCAACGAAATTGCTTCTGCGTTGTTAAAAGTACTAAAAAGAGAAAATGTAGCTCTAAAACAAAAACTTGTTGTTTGGTCCGACAACTGCATCGGGCAAAACAAAAATCGCATCTTATTTATGATCTTATTTATTATTTATTTTATTTATTTATCTTATTTATGATCTTATTTATGTTTATTTATCTTGTGGCGAATGGTTTTTTTGAGGAAATCGAGCATAAGTTCCTGGTAAGTGGACACTCTTATTTGCCGTGCGACCGCGATTTCGCCCAGATCGAAAAGAGGAAAAAAGTTACAAAAAATTTTGTACCTGCTGATTTGGAAAAGATGATAAGACAAGCTCGTCACGAAAAACCTTTCAATGTGGTTTCTATGGAAGAGCATGACTTCAAAAATCTGGATAAAGCAAGTGACTATATGTTAAATACCACAAAACTAAATATATAATCGTTGTGCTGGATGCGAATCACAAAAGACAATCCTGGAAAAGTGTATACAAAAACATCGTTTAGTGAAGTGCAAGACTGGACTGTTTGCAACGTTATAAAAAAAGGAAGAAAAGTAGAAGACATCAAGGATATGAGTCTTGAACAACTCGTGTGCAAAAACAAAATATCAAAAGAAAAGTTGAAGAATTTGCAAGATATGCTCGACTATATACCTCTGAAACATCTAGCCTTTTATGAAACTCTCATTGAGAGAACACAATAGGGTTTCAACGGGGAAGCAGCTCCAATAAGTCGGAATTAAAAAAAAATAGAGTTGGTACTTGGACCCTTTCAAAGTAACTTGCAGTCGGCAGTTGACTTCCTTTATAGAAAAATCATGGGGATCTTTATTTTTAACTAAGAAAAAGTGTTTATTTTAATTTTGAATTTGTTGTTACAAACTTCTGGTTTGGCATTATGTATAAAAAAATTAAAAAATTAATCCTAAAGTGCATACTTATGTTTTTATTCATTTAATTTGAATTTCCTCAACTTTTATCATTTTGGCACTTAGACCCTTTAGAAGTTATACTCTTCAATTGTGGAAGCCAGATGGACGTGATCGAGTCTATAGAAGAAATGGAGAACGATACGCTGCATGTAATCTTGTGCAAACCGTTAGCTTTGGTGGAGGTTTCATTATGCTTTGGGGTGGCATCAGTTGGGAAGGTCGCACAGCGCTTGTTGATGTTAATTTGAGAATGGATGCAGACTGGTACCTTCGAATCATTTTTGAAGAACATGTTTTACCATATATCGGCTTTATTGGGTATGACAGATTTGTATTGATGCAGGATAATGCCCGGCCACATGTAGCCGGTATCCAGTACTCCAGTACTTTGAGCAAGTCGGGATTGCGTCATTAGATTGGCCTCCATTAAGTCCCGACTTAAACCCGATTGAGCACCTATGGGACATTCTCAAACGCCGTATACGAGCTCGAAATCCAGTCCCTAATTCAATCGCATGAAACCATTAAAGATCTTCTGCGAAGCATGCCCAGAAGAATGCAAGCTGTAATTAGAGTTAGGGGAGGTAATACCCATTACTAATTCATCTTTATGTGACCTAAAAAAGAAATTATTAAATTTATATTTAAATTTAATTAAATGTTCTAACTAAAATCACCATATTTTATTCAATCATCCACTAATCTGTTCTAACGCTATCATATGTAAGAAAAACTTTACTAATATACGTAGAACACTTCAAAATAATACATTTAGCAAAAAAAAGTGCATAAATGTTATAAAAAATATATAAATAAAAGATTTATAAAAAATGCAATATTTTTGTCCGTGAGTGTAGCTCTATGTAAAGCACTTATTAAAATTAAAAAAAAAACCTAGAAAGATAATTAGGTTATTGTAAAAATTGTTACTACTCTGTATATAAAGTGAATTATTTTAACCTCATTTATCCCAATTGTTGAAATTTTGACTTATTACCTTTTTCAGGCGCAGTAGCGATTTAACATAAACTAACATTTGCGTGTACGATAATTTACTAAATCGTGTTAAGGAAATGCATGTAAATTTATCGCTTTATCGTATTCTATATTAGACATGAGTGACAACACGACGTCAAATTTCCATGGATTACTTTGACGCCGAATTTTTCTGAACATCCGATAGTTTTTTTCGATCTGTCAATTCAAAATGTCAAATTTGACTAAAATCATACTCTGAACTTTTTAGAAACCTATGTTATGCTCACTCATCACTTAACCTATCTAGTATTTATAGAGCATTTGACCTGTGTAACGAACTAGATTTTTTACAAATGAAACAGACATGCAATATACATATCTGTAACTGTACACATGGACAATGCACCTCGTATTTTCAGCATTTACTTCTGCTTAAGACACGTGTTTCTGCCATCTATAGGCGTCGTCAGTCAAGCTAGTGAAGCAATGTAATACAAATCTTTTTAAGAACAGATTTGTATCTGTATATACATTTACGCTGAAATCGCCTACAAGATATAGCAAATTTCGTCCTATAAGGTGGCACTATTTAATAAGTGACATCTGACGGACGAAAGAGACTATGGCGAAAAAGGCGACCTTTCGCTTGACTAGCTATGCTAGTACATAAGCGAAAAAATATGTATAAGTGTAGTCCATTAACACGAGCCAGATGGCGGTAAATATACAAAAAGGTTTAGTATATCAATACGTTATGCACGTATTAGGCATTTGTTACAAATGAAACAGACATGCAATATACATATCTGTAACTGTACACATGGACAATACACCTCGTATTTTCAGCATTTACTTCTGCTTAAGACACGTGTTTCTGCCATCTATAGGCGTCGTCAGTCAAGCTAGTGAAGCAATGTAATACAAATGATACAAATCTTTTTAAGAACAGATTTGTATCTGTATATACATTTATGCTTATAGGACGAAATTTGCTATATCTTGTAGACGATTTCAGCGTAAATGTATATACAGATACAAATATGTTCTTAAAAAGATTTGTATCATTTGTATTACATTGCTTCACTAGTTTGACTGACGACGCCTATAGATGGCAGAAACACGTGTCTTAAGCAGCAGTAAATGCTGAAAATACGAGGTGTATTGTCCATGTGTACAGTTACAGATATGTATATTACATGTCTGTTTCATTTGTAACAAATGCCTAATACGTGCATAACGTATTGATATACCAAACCTTTTTGTAGATTTTTAGTTTTAAGGTGGACGAAATGAAGTAGTGTCAAAGATGCGGTCGCAGTCTGAAAACCAACAATTTTTTCTAAACTGATTGACATATTCTGTGTTGGTGTTTGTTTTAAGTTAATTTCCTTCTAAAATTGATTCTAAATTATCTTTGAGAGCTATCCCGATTTAGGGTTTAAGAAATAAATTTAACAACTAAACGTACAGTAACAAAAAAAAAGAATATTTTATTTAAATAGTATTAAATAGATATCACAACTAGACGAATCATTTTGAGATTGCATAACAATATCAATGTGTACTGGCCGAACATAACCTGTTAATCGCCTTTATTCAGCTAGTATAAACTAAAATTAATCGTTGAAAAGCTTCTGAAATTCTTATTTCACCGGTATTCCGGTTTTCTTTGGTTTTCCTACAGCTCTTGTTTGCAAAGGCACAAAACTATTAAAAACTTCCTCCTTTTAGAAAATGTTGTAGATACTGTGAACAGCTAACGATCATACGTAACATTTTGATAGAACGGAATATCGACATCTGTGGGCGCAAAGTGTTTTCAAGTCTGACTCTTGAATTTTTCTGTAAAGCCAAGACAACTGAGTATTGGTGTAACCGTGCGAGGTGATGAGATTCATGTAAATACATGGTGAGAAAAACACCTTCTGGTGCGAGAAGAATGAATTGTCTTGCGGTTTTACGCCGATATCCTTGGACAGAATACCTAAAAGAAATAACAAATCATGTATCATATAATTAAAAAGAAAGATTAATTAAAATAAATATTAAATTTGAAATAAAAATTAAAACTCAAAGATTACATATAATTTTGCATATTGTTCCTTTCTGAACGTTTAAGAAGTTAGAAACTTTTAAAATATTGTATTATTTAAAACTGTAGTAACGACTGTGCCGGAAAGATTTTAAGTTATCCATCAGTTTTTGCAAGGTCTCATTATATATCTTACCGCTACCATTTTTCCAGAGATAAGAAATGTTCTTCAAGAAAGTCGCTGCTTTGCCTTCGCAAACTTAAGAATATTAAGAAAGTTTGCACTTCTTTAATTCAATAAGAATTAAAAACACAAAGTATTCTTAAGTTTTGCGGAGCGGTGTATATTGTTGTAAACATATTTATAGTAAAGATGTTAGTTATATAATTGTAATTTGCCCGTACAGCGCTTCGTGCGCTGCAGGAAAATATCCGACCCGCTTCCTAATATTCACGCCGGCGTGGAGTTATTCCACGAAAGGTTTCTAGAAGTGGAATCCCTTCCAAAGAAGATCGTTTTTACTGGATAATTTTCATATATAAACCCCGAATTTCACAGTAAATTTGAATTATTATTCAGCTAGTCCCTCAAAGACTTCTTGGCTAATACTAGAGATACCCTCGACCTTCCCGCCCTCTTAAATATGTTCCGATATTATTTGGTACATAGTTAAGGAACCACTCTCTTGCTAACGTTCCGATATTATTTGATACGTATGTATCACCGCCTTCTTCTATCTAGATATTCTGATACTTTTTATGTCTCGTTTGTGAGTACCGATTCCGTTAATTTACTGCACAAAACGTGACATTCGTTCCGTTCAGAAGCTCTCCAAATTTGAAGTATACCGAACCGTATGAGACAAACCCCTGTCTTTTAAGGGGAGGTGGAGGGAACCAGAAATAACCGTAAGCATGAAAATCTATTGTATTAAAGTCGCCGAATCAAATAAAGGTGTTTTTTATAGAGGTATAAAACTTTAAGTCGGCAACACTTTTTTAACAGGCGGCCATTTTGTCAGCTGTCAAGTGATTTATGTTTAGTTTGGTTTGGCATTTCAACATGAATAGACTGACGCCTGAACAACGCTTCCAAATTGTGCAAATTTATTTTGAAAATCATGGTTCTGTTCGAAATACGTATCGCGCACTACGTCCATTTTACGGTCAACATAATCGTCCATCAGAGCAATTAATTCGATTAACTATGGAACCTTTTCGCACCACGTTTACTCTAAATGATAATACGCATCCACAGAGACGTCGTACAGAAGAAGTCATTGCTGCTGTTGAGCGTAGCGTAGAGGAAGACCCGTCAGAACGTTATAGTCAATGGTGACCGCTATAGAGCAATGATTACTGACTTGCAGGAGCTGTGGTTTCAACAAGACGGCGCAACATGTCACACAGCTCGTGCCACAATTGATTTATTGAAGGAAAGGTTTGGTAACCGCATAGTTTCACGTTTCGGACCCGTGAATTGGCCTCCCAGATCGTGCGATTTAACGCCGCTAGACTATTTTCTGTGGGGATATGTGAAGTCGCTAGTCTACGCCGATAAGCCCGAAACCATTGACCACTTGGAGGACAACATTCGCCGCGTTTTTGCGATATACGGCCACAAATGTTGGAAAAAGTCATCGAAAATTGGACCTCCAGATTAGACTACGTCCGAGCCAGCCGTGGCGGTCATATGCCAGAAGTCATATTTAAATTATAATGCCAGAAGATTATCTTTCGAATAAAGTAAATTTCATGTCAATTTAAAAAATTCATCTTGTTTTATTCCATTTCAAAGTTCTATACCTCTATAAAAAACAAACTTTATAAGAAAGTATTACGAAAAGGCTGAATGATTCCAAGTAACCGATTTTATTAATTAAAATTAAAAGCTCGCATTGCATTATAATAAAATCTCCGAATCTCTAATTTTGAACGTCCTCACCGTTTGTCCTATATATACCTTATTACAATCTTTACATGTTAACTTATTTACACCAGAAACTCAAAAAAAGGATAAAACCCCTTACAGTTAATAATCGTATCCTAAATACGTATTTGGACAACTAAGTTGTCATCAGACAACTAAGCTGTCATCATCAGTAGGTAAAACCACTAATCAAGGTGTCGCACATGAGGCACAATAATGCTAACACATATAAACGCAACAACTTTACACGGCGTCCACGTATACACTATTTTTTATATACACCAGAGTTAGATTCTTTGTCTATTTTATCTTGTTGTGTTGAATAATGTTCTGTATAGTATTTTCTACCTTTTTTGATACAATAAATTTACTATCTTAGACATATTTCATCCTTAAAGAAACACTATTCACCTTCTTTGAATTTATTTAAAATTGTCTTAGGTTTTATAGGTTTAAAAAAAAAAACGCGAGAACCCCATTTTCTTCTTTTACCTGTAGCACCGACATTTGGCCTTGTAGAGAAAACATAAAAACACATCCTTGTGGCCATTTCTAAACCTCTATTCAGTGGTGTACTTTAAATTTTTATACGACGTTTCGTTTCTTTCTGGCCATCATCAACTATCTAATTTCTTATAGGCGCCATATTGGATTTAGACATCTTCAGAAAGAGTTTTTTTTTCTGATTTCAACCATGTACCACATGCTGAATATAGTTTTTGACATTAGGTTTTATTTGAAAAAAGAAATTATAAGATTAAATAAGGTAGTCATGGAATTTCAATCTGTCAAACATTTCATTTATTGTTCATTAATAATACAAAAATGTCATACACTAACGAAGAGAAACGAGATATGATAAGTATTTTTTATTCTTCGAACCGAAATTCAACAGTAGCGAGTACAAGATATCTACAATTATATCCAGAACGACAACAGCCTCATCGTACCATTTTTCTAGATCTCGACAGAAATTTGGTCGAGAATGGATCGTTTACTAAGCCGCGTAATGGTCAAGACAACAGGAATTTAAATGAAAATCGACAAGATATTTTACAAATGGTAAATTAAAAGCGTTTTCAAATTTCATGTTAATCTTGTATTTTTATAGATAAATAATAATCCATCAATTTCTACACGCGAAGTAGCGTCAGAATTAAATTTGTGCCAGTCCAGAGTTTGGAGAACTTTACATAAAAGTAGGTTTAAACCATACAGGATCCATGTTAGTCACTCTTTACTGCCTGGAGATAATTTGAGGATAGAGAATGACGAAAATTTTTTAAGCAAAATCATCTGGTCAGATGAAACAAAATTTACAAATTCTGGAATGTTCAACAGAGCACTACGTACGGAGTACGCACAGAGCACAGAATACGGAGCACTATTGGGCAGTACAAAATCCCCGACAAAACAGGGCTAGAAGACCACAACATCGTTTTGGAATAAACGTTTGGATGGGTATTTTGGCAAATCGTCTCTTAGGACCAGTTATGTATGAAGAACATTTAAATGGAGAAAGATATTTAAACATTTTACGTACATACGTATCTGACTATCTTGACGACAATATCCCATTAAATCAATTACAATATTTATGGTGGCAACAAGATGGCGCACCAGCACACAATGCAGCTGTTGTTAGAAATTTCGAAAATCAAGAGTTTGCAAACCGTTGGATTGGAAATAGGGGAGTTGTTGAATGGCCTGCGAGATCACCTGATTTAAGTCCGCTAGATTTTTTTTATGGGGATATGTTAAAAATAATATTTATAAAGTAGATGCGCCACAAAACATTGAAGAATTACGAGACAGACTTCAGAATACCTTCGATGCAGTTCCTAGAAGAACTATACAAAGAGCAGTACAAAATTCCAGAAGGCGTGCCCAATTGTGCATTACCGAAGATGGCCAGATAATTGAACATTTACTGTAATTGTTTATTGTTTACTTTTCTATGTATTTTTATTAATGTTTTTGTTATCTTGTACTCGCTACTGTTGAATTTCGATTCGAAGAATAAAAAATACTTATCATATCTCGTTTCTCTTCGTTAGTGTATGACATTTTTGTATTATTAATGAACAATAAATGAAATGTTTGACAGATTGAAATTCCAAAGGCTACCTTATTTAATCTTATAATTTATTCTTTCAAATAAAACCTAATGTCAAAAACTATAGTCAGCATGTGGTACATGGTTGAAATCAGAAAAAAAAAACTCTTTCTGAAGATGTCTAAATCCAATATGGCGCCAATAAGAAATTAGATAGTTGATGATGGCCAGAAAGAAACGAAACGACGTATAAAAATTTAGAGTACACCACTGGATAGAGGTTTAGAAATGGCCACAAGGATGTGTTTTTATTTTTTCTCTACAAGGCCAAATGTCGGTGCTACAGGTAAAAGAAGAAAATGGGGGTTTCGCGTTTTTTTCTAAAATAACGAAGGTCATTTGTCACAGGTCTATTTTCTTTACGGATTTATAACAAGCACAAAATTTAACAACTTTGCCAAATTTAAACCTATACTCTATCTCCAATAATAAGAGAGATCCCCATGGTGATGGCCGAAAATGAATCAGCCTGTATAGTTAACATTCTGAACTTACTGCAAATGAGAATTAATGATTCAGCAATTTTTAATTATCCTAATTACCAGGAAGGTCGGAGTCGCGACGAGGTGTGTTCTACATACTGGTACAAACTTAGTTTGTCGGATTGTAGTTATTAACGCATCACATAAGGCGACATTTACATGTAAAAATGAGATTTAATATTCATTAATTCTCATTTGCAGTAAGTTCAGAATGTTAACTATATATGCACAAAGTATAGAAGTGAAAAGCCATATCCGCCTTCGAGATACCGTACATTGATAAGCTCCAAGAAGAGCGTCCGTTGATGGACGTGGCTTTTCAGCAATTTTTAATTATCTTCTTTTCAATAAAACATAATATTTAATCTAAGATTTATATATTAAAATTCGACATTTAGAAAAATCCTTGACTGGTGTATAACTGGTTGCCTACTACGCAACCTATGCATTGCCTTTCTTTTTTTATCATTTCACATAGAGATGTATGTGTAATGATAAAAAAGAACCGGTTATAAACTAACTCATATCAGTTGATTCAAGTCTTAAAACACAACAGTTTTTAAATAAACTTTCGGTAAATGCGTCAAACACATGTGAAAAAAACTGTTTGGATAATTGGCACTGACCTTTCTTAATGTGCCGTTACTCTAAATCAGCGTATTGTTATTTTTTTCTAATATTTTATATGAATTTTATACTTTATACATTATATTCACACATATCTTACCTGTTATAAATACATCTTCCAAGTGATACACCGGTCTATTTAACGACGCGTTGAATAATTTCTGTACAACATCTAAGGATATAACATAACCTGTTCCTGATACAAAAGGAGGGTAATATTCTTCTTCATACAAATAAAACGGAGCGTACCTAGAAAATAAAATAAGTAAAATTAGGATATTTGATTAAACAAAATTCAGTCTTAACAATGGATTAGTAAAATTTCTCCTGCCCGATGTAATACCACATGATAAAATTATATTATTGTTGTCTTGTATGTGTAAAGTCTCAGTTAATTTAAAGATATATTTTCCGAATTTAATTCATACTACTTGTCTGGCATTAACCCATTAAAACCCAAGAAATTTTTTTGAAAAAAAAGCACTTTTTTTAATTGCTTTCTATTAGGGGCACTATTAGAAGGAAAAAAGTAAATCTAAGTCACACTCTAAAACTAAAGGTATAGAACATATATATATGTCCCTGAATGGGGACGATGGGATAAAGTGTAAGAAAAAGAAAAACTCGTAAAGTGATATTGATTTATTTAAAAAGAATACAAAATACTATTAAAATTAAAGAAAAAGAAACTAAAGCAGTATAAAAGAAATCTCTGCAATAAGTAACTGATTTAGCAATGATAAATTCTGAAACACTCCCGTTCTATGCAAAGAGTCACTATACATTGAGCAGCTCCACCTAGCCTTCTTGTGACAATGGGTACACCGTAGCTGCTGGTCCAGTTTTTTTGGAAAATGACCACCTTCATCACTTCTTACACTTGGTGGTACGTAACCTATAGGTCGCCTTTTCGATTTTGTCAAGTTCTGATTACAAGCTAAATAATGGCGAACTATCATCCTGTCAAACTCGAGCAATGATATTGAATTATCACTTACTAATTGATAAAGCCTCCAGGCATTGACCAGAGCCATGTTTAGCATATTGGTAAAAAGTACCCACCACCACTTTTTGCCGCGAATAGAAACTCTATAGTTGGTTACTGCCTGGTCGTGCAAATAAACTCCCCCCATAGATTTGTTGTAAGTTTTGAAAATATTTGGCTGTCGCACATCTACTATTTCTTTAGCCGCCGACGACCAACGTTTGACTTTACCAATAGGATCTAGTGTATCGTAGTTTGTAACCATAGAAACAGTATTGTTGTCTTGCCACCGTATAAAAAGAAGAGCGGAATCACTGCCATAAAAGTGTTCAAAATAACCTCTCTTCTGCTTCTTAAATAATTTTGCATACAAAAATGAGCTCGGAAATTGTAATCCAGTTGAGATATTTGAAAAATTATTCGACGACGAAATATTTGATCAATTTTCTGCCTCCATAACAAACTAAAGCGAAAAGGTTATATTACCACAAAATTATAATATAGGTGTTTTACATGGACTACTTCCGCCCAGTGTCCCCAAATGAGGACATCTATATATATTACTTACCTAACTCTCAATTTTGCAAAATTTTTCGAAAATTTATATAAAATACACAACGTTACACTCGGAGCAACAGGTTTCAGTATAATAAACACTGGTAACTAATAGAATTTAAATTTTATGAGACGATTAGTGAGATCATGCAACGCGCTCGTAGACAAGTGTGTGATCTTTGTTACAAAATGGCGTCTCTCGTTGCCATGCGCGAACACACAAATTTCTACATCGGAAATTAGGAAGAAAATGACAAAAATCAACACATTTCAATGGTTAACCTGGGCTATTTCTTAAGAGGGGGCGTTACAATGCACTTTTGTTTGCTGTCCCCATATGAGTACAGTGGGAGATAATGGGTTAATAGAGTTGCCGAAGAAATCAGGAATCAATTTCCTCTTGTAATAATTAACTTCCAATGTAAAAAAAAAAATTTAAAAGCCCCATTGCGGTTCAATTGTACAAAGCATCATTTCTCCACTTACAATTACCTTCCCAACCATTAACCATGGGTGGGGAATTAAATGCCGAAATTTTGTATTCAAAAAATTATCGAAATATTAAACATTTTATTTCAGAGTTTGATGATGATTCAGATGCTACAAAAAAGCCAGTCTTTAAAAAGTAATATAATACCAAATCAATTGGCATTTATTACCATAATTTTTCTGTAGTAGCAGACACAATTTTGAAATTAGAAACAACAAAACCGTTTTGACTCAATCTGTAAATTCAATAAACATATGCCATAACGTATTGTCAACTGAAAAAAAGGTATAAAACACCTTACTATAATTTATAATCGTATCCTAAATACGTATTTCGACAACTAAGTTGTCATCATCGGTAGGTACAACCACTAATCAAAGTGTTGCATGTTGGGACAAAATAAAGCTAACACACAGAATCGCACACATCTTTACACGGCGTCCATGTATACACTGACTTTAAAGTGAATAACACAAACAAAAATGTCAACTTACTCTTAAGAACTTAAGAACACGGCAACACTATGTGTTTATTCTCAACGCCCTCAACCTTTTATACCTCTTTTCCAAGAATGAAAAGAGACAACTGTGTGGGATAGGACCGTTGTTCGAGTTAAACGTATTAAATTTGTTTTTAACGATATGAATGTTTTCGTATGCGTCGAGATCTCTGGGGTTGTTGATGTTTTTGACAAGTCTAAACCCTTTAACCGAAACGTTGTGGTCCGTGGTTAATGCATGGTTAGCGACGTTCGATTTTTCCGGTCTATTAAATTTAATATGTGATACGTGCTCTTTAAAACGGGTTCTTATTGAGCGTTTTGTTTGACCGATATATTTCAAGTTACAATCGTCGCAATTAATTTCGTTTATACCGAGATAGATTTCATTAAAAACATCGCGAGATATAATGGCTTTGACATACAAGTAATTAATAAATTAATTAGAAAAACGAATTAAAAAGGCAATCCGCGAAGTATCTCAACGTGTGTTAGCTTTACTGTGCCCAATGTGCGACACCTTGATTAGTGGTTTTACCTACCGATGATGACAACTTAGTTGTTGAAATACGTATTTCGGATACGATTACACAGGTCTACAGTGATTTTGATGTTTGAAAGCTGTTTGCTAATTTGTATATGTTTGGGGGCCCTTATTCCAAAAAACGCCATATTTTTGCTCTTTCACGTAAAATTTTTTTATAGCGCTCTATATCTTAAAAATGTTAATTTATTAATATACATACCTATGACAAGAATATGTTTGTTCCATGTTAGCCATGATTTTTAAATGAATTGATTTTTATGAAATTAAATGTGATTTGGCAATACTGGTTAATATTAGATTTCTCAGCAAAGCAACAGAGTCGGCGCAGAAGCGTCAATACAACGTTGAAACCTGCTTATGTGCAGTTTGGTTGTGTTAGTCGTCGTGCTACTGTGTCCGCGCGCTTGTTGTCTTCGTTGTTGCGTATTTTAAGTGTTCTAGAACGTATAAATATGGAAAGAAGACATTGTGTGAACAATCCGAATAACTTTTGTTATATCTGTGGTAGTTATGTCGCAGTAAAGCAGAGGCAAACTATAACTTCGTTTGTGAAAAATGTATACCACGCTTATTTTGGTGTAAAAATTGGCGACCAAGACAAGTCCTGGGCTCCTCATACTGTTTGTTCCGTTTGCGTTGAAGCATTAAGAAACTGGCAAAAAGGCAGGAAGAAATGTTTAGCTTTGGTGTTCCTATGGTATGGCGAGAGCCTAGAAATCACAGTGATGATTGATATTTTTGTTCGTGTAATGTTCAAGGATTCAACAGAAAAAATAACAAACAAATTGTGTATCCCAATCTTGACTCTGCTATTCGACCAGTTCCTCATGGACCAGATGTACCGATACCTACCGCCCCAAAAGCACTAGAAAACGTCATATCGTCAGAATCAGAGGAATCTAATTGCGACCCAGATGACTCAGATTTCACACCAGATTTCAGAGAGCCCGAAGTGTTTAAGCAGAGCGAACTAAATGATTTAATTAGAGAATTGCACCTTCCAAAGGATGCGTCCGCATTGTTAGCCTCCCAACTTCGTGAGAAACATTAACTGGCACCTGGCGTCACATTAAGCTTTTACCGGGATCGCGAAAAAGAGATATGTCAATATTTTACTCAAGACGGACCGCTAGTGTATTGCAACAATATTCCTGACTTAATTTCAAAATTAGGAAATGTGCCGTATGTAAAAGAAGAATGGCGCCTGTTTATTGACTCAAGTAAGCGTAGTTTAAAAGGCGTTTTATTGCACAATGGTAACGAATTGGCCTCGGTTCCCGTTGCCCATTCGGTACATTTAATGGAAACGTATGAAAATTTTGAACTTCTTTTAAAGAAAATAAACTACCAAGAACATCAGTGGATGCTTTGTGGTGACCTTAAAGTGCTGTGCATGCTACTAGGACAACAAGGAGGTTATACAAAATTTCCATGCTTTATTTGTGAGTGGGATAGTCGAGCAAGGGATAGACATTGGACTCAAATAGAATGGCCCTCTAGAACAAGTCTTACACCTGGTAGCAAAAATGTATTAAGAGATAGCTTAGTTGACCCCAAAAAAGTTTTACTGCCTCCTCTCCATATCAAACTTGGCTTGATGAAGCAGTTTGTTAAAGCCCTAGACAAAAATGGACAGTGTTTTAAATATTTGTGCGAGACATTTCCAGCCTTATCCGATGCCAAGTTAAAAGAAGGTATTTTTGTTGGGCCGCAGATAAGAACATTATGCAAAGACAAGGATTTTCAAAACACAATGACCAATGTCGAGAAAAACGCCTGGGTTTCATTTAAAGAAGTAATTGATAAGTTTCTTGGGAACTCTAAGGACGAAAACTACGAAAATATTGTTTAAAATATGTTACAACACTTTCATCGTCTAGGTTGTAATATGAGTTTGAAAGTGCATTTCCTGTTTTCACACTTGAACTATTTTCCTGGAAATCTTGGAGCAGTTAGCGAAGAACAGGGAGAGAGGTTTCACCAAGACATTAAGGAAATGGAACGGCGATACCAAGGCAGATGGAGCATAACGATGATGGCGGACTACTGCTGGATGTTAAAACGGGATATGCCCTTAAAAACATACAACCGAATGTCCGGACAACGCAGCTTTCTGGCAAAAAGACAAAGATTTCACTTAAAAAAGACTGAGTAAAGTATTTTTTTCCACTTTTTTAACTTTTTACCTTAACCTTTTTACTCAATAAGCAAATAATTTTTTTTAGAAATATCGTTTTTTTTTCATTTAATATTTGCAAAAAAACCTTACGTGATACAAATAAATGCATAGAATTTTTGAAATCAGCCTACCAAAATTATATAAAATCAGTTTTCAAAATAAAAATATCTGTCAAAAAGTTTAATTTTGTAGACCTGTGTTATTAATTGTGGTAAGAAGTTTTATTCCTTTTTTTGAGTTTTCACTTAACCACAGCCTGCAAAGAAATCCTTCTTTTATATATTATCAACTATTAAAAGAGCCCGAGAAATAATTTTTAAAAAGCTAAACTCAGTATTAGAAAAAAATCAAGGCTTTAAAATTATTTCAAAGGTTTCTAATATTTTGAGAGCCTTACATTGTAAGCAATTTAAAAAATTCCTTTTCCAGATTCAAACACTTGCTAGACGACAGAAGACATTCACTTAAAATAGAAAATTTAGAAAAGCATCTTATTGTCAATTTTTTTTAATAGTACCTAATTATAATAATTGGATAGATCATACATCATAAGATTCATAAGTTAAAAATAAATAGATGTACTTATTGTTAGATATTATTAATTACACATGTATACACGGTTTTGCAAGGTAATTGCTAAAGTTGTTTCTAAGTTAATTTTGGACGCTGAATTAAAATCTTGAATTCGTTTTTTAGGATTGGTTGTAGTTTTCGAGATATTCAGTAAATTCACTTTTTACTATTTTAATTACTGGCCATTTTATTCAATAAAATGTGATTAATCAGAAGTAAAGTGCGGTTAAACTGAATCGTTTGTATTGTGTGAGATCCGCTTCACGCATTAGACGCCAACAGTAGTTGGTCATCATGGCCTCGTCCCAAAATCCTTGGTATCGTTTTTCGGCAAATCTTGGTGTAGCCGCTCTCTTTGCTCGTCGCCGTATCGCCCAAGTTTTCGGTGAAAAAATCTCAGAAAAACAATGTTTTCATTGGTAGTATGTACACGAGTTCCATCTTGTTGGAAGTAGCTTTCCTGTAATTCATCATCGTGTATTTACAAATGGTATTAAAGATTTCCAGTCTGTAACACGCAGCGTTTAATATTCCTAAAAGGTCTAAGCAGTTTTTGGCTACTGTTTAAAATTTTGTTGCTTCCATAAAAAAGTGCGGATTATTTGGGCTCCACATCCTCATATTTTGAGAATTGACGTAGCCAGAGAGATGAAACCAGGATTCATCAGTAAACATAACCTTTTTAATGGCTCTATCAATAACAACAAAATGGTCAATAAATCTTTGACACAAAATTTCTGTCGTTTCGGTCTGTCCACAAGAAGTATTACAGAGTCGCTTGCAAGCGGTAAGGGCGTATATGTAGATCATGCTAAGAATACATCTGCAAGTGCTATAAGAAAGATCTAATTCTTGGGGTAAATGTTGCACAGAAAGCTGCGAACGTTCTTCTACTAATTGCCTTACCGCTTTAACATTTTCCTCATTTCTAACTGTTGGCTTACCACTGCCCTTTTTGCGATCCACGTTTCCTGTTTTCCTGAATAATTGCACAAAACGGCGAATGCATGTGGAAAACTGATCATATGGGATAGCAATATCTGGAAATTCTTCTAAAATCCTAAAATGCACCCCTGATAGAATAAATCCATTCACAATTAATTTTACTACCATTTTTAAAATAAATTTCAACTATGTGCCGTTTCTGTTGTCCGTTAAATACAAAAGCCATTATTAAATACCTAATAAATTGCAGAGATATCTTCCAACTTGTCAATTTGACTTATGATTAGAGCTGAGGATGTTTGCGGTATAACCATGGTTATATCATATAACCATAGTAATTTACTATGGTTACATGATATAACCATGGTTATACCGCAAACATCCTCAGCTCTACTTATGATTATTTACAAATTACTAGAGTGGACCAATCCGGAGTGAAAGCAGAGGCGTGACTAACGAATTGGTTCACGATTACTTAGTATGTTGTTCACGGTCACACGTATAATAGCAGCAGGAAAGTATATTCTGTGTATTTAATAATGTTGCACAGCTATGTTCGATAGAAGACGCAAAAAATGAGTGTATTTTAAGTAAGTTTGAAAGTCACGCCTCTGCTTTCGCTCCGAATTGGTCCACTCTACAAATGACACTTCGTCAATTCTCTAAGCTTAGACGTGACTTATATGTCTATCTCAGTCGCCATGGCCTACCTAGGATATAAATCTTGTGGCTCGATATAAAAAGATACATACGTCTGTAGGATTTATCTACTATTAATCTACTAAAATATGTATTTGATTGCTTGTTTAAACTAGAAAAAATATAATTTCATAGGTATGCGATATCGTAAATTGTGTATTTCTGTTCCTTTTTTTTGTAAACATTATTTCCAATTATAATAATTTCGCCGGAAATTGTTCATAAAACTACTATTTATAATTCAAGGACGTCCTTAGAAGTCGTGTAGGTGCGTCTAATTCATTCGCAAAACGAACATATTAAAATGTATGAGTTAAATGCATGTAAAGGATGTAAAATGAAATTGTTGAATGCATTCATAAAACTGATATCTATTTTTAGATTTAACGAGACTGAAGTGAATTATAATGAACAAAAAAAAAACATTCCTGGCTTATATAAATATACATATGAGTATATGACCTGTTAAGTGCAATAAACTTACTTCCGTTTATTTTTGTGTACTTCTGGTATACATTATTTACACAACTATTGGTTTTCAACTGTACATCATTTATAAAGGAAACGTTATAACGCGGGATTTTTAAAAAATCGAAACTTTGTGAGTGAACAGTCAGTCGCTCCAAGACATGCCGAAAAGTGTCGAAAAACGTTTTAAGGGGCCAAAACGTCCGAGAACGATTTTAGGTTTTTAGCATGTATCTCGGCAATAAAAATAGATAAATTTTTTTTCTTATTATACAATATTAGTTATGTATAGTGGCAAAGAAAAAAGGGGTGAAAGGTTATATGTGATAATCAGAGACCGAATACATCGGGTTGAAATGACGTCGTCATTACGACGGACGATATAAATCGTCTACCACATCTGTAAGTACATCACGCAGTTATTGAATGCACTATTGATCTGGCTAGCGCGCACATCTGTTTTCATCGAGAATTGCGACGTTCTTTTGTTAGATATTTCTGTTTTCATGGGCGTAGATAGAAGTGTGATATCGTGAGATATTAGGTCTCTACATCTTGAAATTATATCAAGCAGAATAGGATTTGCGAATGAAAATTTTCCGTCTACATTTTTCTTAAAAAATAAACGTTTTATCTAAAATGACATCTTTTTTGATTTTAAGTTTAAACTGTGATTGATTCACGGTCGTATTCACCATGCTAGTTAACTGACAGTTCGATAAGCTAATCCGCGCTGTTAAGGTAATATTCACAAACGTAAAATAACTGCTGGTTTATTAATTGATTGTTTAGACTAATTCATACCAACATTGGCGCATTTTCCCCAACATTTACGGTTGTAAACTATCTTCATAGATATTAATGTGTAATGCCATGACGTATGTCACATGCAGTGATGGTAACCCTGACTCTTACTAGTAGATTATAGAAAATATCGGTAGATTAAAAAATTTACAGCTTTTTTAGGAATATCTTCTTTTATTTATTATTTACAACAATATATAAGTAACATACATTAAATAAAATATAAAATTTGATATAAGTAACATATACATTAAATAAAATATAAAATTTGAAAACAAATTTTTTAAAAAAATCTCATTTTACAAAAAATTACTCGTTTTCGCCATCTTTATAGAGTGTATGCTTAGCCATTCGCAAAGTTAGTTTTTTTCAATTGGAAAATCAAAGCAACTTTTATTTCCAATGTACTGCTTAGCAAGAATTAACCCGTTGATTGTATCCGTACCTAGCTTGTTTCTCTGTTTATTTTTTAAATTATTGGCCGTAGAAAAAATTCTTTCAACATTGGTCGAAGAATGCGGCAAACAAAGTGAATTAAAAACAAATTTTGTAAGACAAATAAATATACGTGTTCCGTCGCCGAATATCGTCGTTTCTACTTTTTGCTAAAATAATTCTACATTATCAGAGAAAGAGTTAATTTCGTTAGTATTTCTTAAGAGACGCCATTCATTGTCCAAAGTCTGAAGGTCGGAATTGTATAAAAAATCCGGGAAAATAAGTGCTATGTCGGTAATAGATTGAATTGATCCTGATTTACAACTACTGGATCTAAAAACTGAAATTTTTCCAAAGCATCTATATATATATAAAAGAGAGTGGCGTTAGTTACTACGCTTATAACTCAAGAACGCCTGGACCGATTTCGAAGATTCGCACCAATTCGGACTGGTCTCCGTCCAAATGAGAATAATACCCAAGAAAATTCCCGAATTATCCCGGAAAAAAAAATTATCAAGAAAATTCATTTTCCCATACATTTTGTAGGGAGTGATTTTCTACGCTTATAACTCAAGAACGCCTGGACCGATTTCGAAGATTCGCACCAATTTGGATTGGTCTCCGACCAAACAAGAATAATACCCAAGAAAATTCCCGAAATATCCCGGAAAAAAAAATTATCAAGAAAATTCATTTTCCCATACATTTTGTAGGGAGTGATTTTACTACGCTTATAACTCAAGAACGCCTGGACCGATTTCGAAGATTCGCACCAATTCGGATTGGTCTCCGGCCAAACAAGAATAATACACAAGAAAATTCCCGAATTATCCCGAAAAAAAAAATTATCAAGAAAATTCATTTTCCCATACATTTTGTAGGGAGTGATTTTACTACGCTTATAACTCAAGAACGCCTGGACCGATTTCGAAGATTCGCACCAATTTGGATTGGTCTCCGACCAAACAAGAATAATACCCAAGAAAATTCCCGAAATATCCCGGAAAAAAAAATTATCAAGAAAATTCATTTTCCCATACATTTTGTAGGGAGTGATTTTACTACGCTTATAACTCAAGAACGCCTGGACCGATTTCCAAGATTCGCACCAATTCGCACTAGTCCCCGGCCAAACAAGAATAATACCCAAGAAAATTCCCGAATTATCCCGGAAAAAAAAAATTATCAAGAAAATTCATTTTCCCATACATTTTGTAGGGAGTGATTTTACTACGCTTATAACTCAAGAACGCCTGGACCGATTTCGAAGATTCGCACCAATTTGGATTGGTCTCCGGCCAAACAAGAATAATACACAAGAAAATTCCCGAATTATCCCGGAAAAAAAAATTATCAAGAAAATTCATTTTCCCATACATTTTGTAGGGAGTGATTTTACTACGCCATCTTCATGATAGATGACGAAGTCTGCCGGGTCAGCTATTTAAATATAAATAAAATTTGAAGGCAAAACAACGTTTGCCGGGTCAGCTAGTTATTCTTTAAAGGAAACCGTTTCATTATTTGATCACATCCTTCTACATAAAAATCCAAGCATCTTAGTCTAAGAAAGGATAATTGCTCTTTGGTAAGTGACGTGCTGGATATTGTTTGTATCACTTTCGCGCCCAAAATACATATCCTTAATCTGCAGGTAATGTCTAGGATTTTTAAAATCTACGTCTGCCTAAAAGGGATTACCTTGAAGGTAATCCCTTTTTATGAACAATCGAATAACGTTTTTATAATAGTAAGTATGTTTTTATATAGACAATGTATTTTAGGGTGTTCAGATTGCATTTCCTTATTCAAGTTATTAAAAAAGGGTAGAACAAATTCTAAAAATTGAAAAATAACTTTGTAACAGGATCATTTAACGTTTTCAATATGTTATCTACAGACATGGTATCATTGGTACTATCGACATCGGTGAAATATAACTGTAGAGGTCCATACTATTCTAATAACCGCGAAACAACGCTATGTACGGATAACCATCGGGTTCGACATGGGCGTAAAATTTTATGGATTTTTGTATTACAAAATACTTGAAACTCGGTATATTCGCTAATTCGTTTGGGACTATGAGCAAAGTAATTATAGATATCTCTTGTGAGCTTCTCTATATACGGAGGTAACTTTTCACATGCATATGAAGCGCACAAATGGAAGGAGTGACATATACATTTCATTACAAAAAGCTTTGGATTGTCATTTTGCTATAAAGTCATTACTGAGCGATGCTGTCCTGCAATAACATTTGCCCCATCAGATGCAAAACCGACCAGATTTCCTTTATACAGAATTTCGTGTTTTTCAAAAAAAGTGACAATATGGTTATATATAATATTCGCGTCGGCTGCTTTAATTTCAATTAAAGCTAAAAAATTATCACAAATGGTGTTACTGTTATTTATTCTTACGCATATACAAAGATGTTTAATATTGCTCGTATCAGTCGACTCATCAACAATAAGGGAAAATTTGTTCGTCCGGAGATGATCAGATAATATTTGCATATTTTCGTATCCCAGTACATTTTTAACTATTGCAGTGGTTTTCCTTCTTGCACAGGCTAGTCTTTGGGCAATTTTTGAATCATGGCATACTGCGGCAACGACCTTGGTCAAGTGATCATAGTAGTAAGTGGTAAATTATGTTCGGCGATGAAAGCAGATAGACGTATTTCACCTATAACATGTACATAAAAAAATAAAAACTAAAGTTATGTTTAAATAAAGTAATTACCCTTTTTAACTTCTTCCTCTAATATAGAAGGAGCAGCAGTTGCAAACACTTCTAATGTGGGTTGTTTCGAAATAGCTTTTAGTTTTGTTTGATGAGTAGCTGAATTATTATGCTTCATGAGAGCATCCTTTCCACTAATTATATTTATATTTTTGTCGCATGAACTGCATTTTGCGTACTGGAACCCCTTTTCACTTTTTTTTTAACCAGCCTTTAAAAGCATCTATCGTTTCCCACTCTTTTTTATAAGTTTGGTTGTATTTCCTTTTTTTAATAACGCCGGAGCTACTACCTTCATTGCTACTATCACTATCACTCATTTTTGTCAGTTAATTAATAAGAAAGCATGACTAGATTTCTACATTCAATCTACTAAAATAAAATGAGGGAATAGGAAGTTGTACGTATATATAGTGTTTGCTTGGTGATTTCCCTATATAAATGTATTTAGGTGAATACCCTTATTTTGAAGTGAATTAAATAAATAACATCGAATAGGAAGTTAAACGTATACATATATGTATATAGTTTTGGCTGGTGGTTTTCCTATAAAACCATCGGTGAATACCCTTATATTCAAGTGAATTTAATGAATAACAATTGCTATCTATCTATTTTTATTTCCTTTTCTTTCTTTATTATCAGTTTTAGGTAAATAAATTCTTTCTTAGAGTAAGACAAGGAAAATGAGAAACAGTTTTTCGTTAAAAATACTAATATTAGTAAAAATAGTAACACCTAAAGTAACTGCCTATCTGTTTATAGGTAGCTAACATCCGTCAGATTGGTTATTCTAATTTATTTATTTGTTGTGCAGATTAGCCATTTAAAAATTGAAATATTTCGGTAGAATTCCATAGCACTTCAGTAGATCGGTAGATTATATCTAAATTCGGTTAGATCTACCGAAAAATCGGTAGGGTTACCATCACTAGTCACATGGTCAAAAACGAATAGAAAGTATACTGCTGTTCTACCGCCTATTACATATGTATTTATTTTTACACATATATAGTTTTTATATTTACATGGCATAAGGCCTTTTGCCGCACTCGCTCTTTAGAAAACTCGCCGCTATCGCGGCTCGTTTTCTAAACTGATCTCGTGCGGCAAAATGGTGCCTTATGAAACATGTTTTTTAATATACTAATATACTATTATTAGTTTATTTTGAGTGTTAATAAAAGAAGAAGCATATATAAAAGGTAATAATTACATTATTCTATAGAATTTAGAGTTTAATCTAATTTAAATATGTTGAGAGAGGGAAAACCTTAAAAGGTAAGAAGCTGGATAATGAAATCAAAGTGATACAAAAAAGAGCTACTGAGTTAGAAGTTGAATTAAAAAAAATCAGCGCAGAAACTGAATTTAAATAAATAATTCATGTTTTGTATAGTATGTAATGTAATTTTTCTGCATATTATTTATAGAATTGTAATTAAATAAAAATTTATAAGAGATGTGTACTTTGTGTATATGTAAGTAATAATGTGGACAGAATAGTGTTTAAAAATACTTTATTTTTATTCAACATTTCACAATAATTTATAATAAGAATATGAAAAATCAGTTTCAACAAATGCATTTGATAAGTGTAGAAAAAATTATATATATATTCTTGGTTATGTAGTGTTTGTTACTTATAAAACGTCAGATTTTTCTCGGCTAACATACAGAGAGATTAACAGTTGGCTAGTACCAAATTACAAATGGTGAATACCAGTTAGTGACTTAACAGTCACCTAAATTTTAACAGAGGGATAAACACAATGGTGAATACGGCCATTAGTCAGATATTACTTTAACAGTAGTAACTTAAGTTTATTTTAATAATTATAGCCTTCAACAGAAACGTTGTGTGTGGATTACCTCGTGGTACACCTGGGCAACGTTGAGTTAGCTCAACGGCAAAAGATGCACACATAGAGAGAGATGCGATATATAGATCATATACAGGGTGTTTGCATCACTCGTATGCATAATTTGGAGGGTATAAAGTTTCCAAATTGTATAATGTATTACAAAAAAAATCGCGTAGAAAAAGTTGTCAAATAAGCTTGGAAAAAAAGAAGATAATTTAGGAAAATGTTTTTTAAGACGGTCTAAAATGTGTGTGTGTTTTATCGACTGTTATTTAAAGGAAAAATGCTGATCTGGGAACAATAGACCCACTTGTCGAACATATGGCACTATTGTGCTTACAATATCATATTAAGACATTTACCGCTGAAACATTAATATTCGTATTTGTACCGACCACTGAAGTTGTATCTGGCAAATATGTATTGTATCATTTTATTATTTTTTTTTTGGTGTCGTCTCCTTACATCAATATGGCTTACAATAATAATGAATAAGTAGATATGGTGTTAATGTATGGTAAGTGCGCACAGATATGCGGAGCAATTTCCTAATAGACAATTGCCAGCTAGCCTTTGTACAATTACTTCAACGATAAAGAGATACTGGACAAAGAAGAACTTAATTTAAATTAATATTTAGTAATCGGATATCTGAAGAAGTAGGTGAGTAGGTATTTTATTTCTCATTGATGAATGTGTTTACATAAAGCGAACATGCATCGACCTTTAAACCAAATCTTTGTTATTGCACATCTGTTAGCGTATAAATAGAAACAATTTTATGAATGACTAATCTAATAATAACAAGCAAACAAAGGCATATTTATTTACTACGTTTTCTTTTTTATACATGTCACTAGACTGTGTGTTTGAACTAACTAAACAGCGAATTCTTGTAATTTATCACTTACTTACCTCAACACAATGTTTACTATCTAACCTAAAAACGATGACGTTCTCTTAAAAAAAAATATTTTTTTTAGCGGATATTGAAATAATTGACGTACATATACATTCTGTTTATATTATATCAACGAATGGGCAAAAATCCTGTATATGGGTATATCAGGACAGAAACTTCCCTGTCGCATTGGTAGCCCAATGTGTTAAATGTTCAACATTTTTATGAATTGGTATTTAAGTTTTATAGTTTGTGTATCAATTGTGGACATATTATTAGAGCAGACTAATTTCCGTGCGCGCCATGTGCGCCGATGTGAGGATGATTGTATTGCATCTGAACTAATAAAAAGCATTCAGTATGTGTTTGGTACTTGCTTAGACTGCATGTAAGTGTAAGCATACGTAATAAAATGTCGTCGACAAATAAATCGAGAAAACGACCGTTGTCAGACGAAGTGAATAAGTTTATTATGGATTTCCCGGACTTAATATACGATGGCTCAAAAATTAAATGTTTAGTGTGCAATACATATCTAATGTGTTGGTCAAAAACACATTGTAAAGAACACGTAAGCAGTTCGAAGCACAATAATAACAAAATTAATCGAGAACAGTTGATACATGAACTATGTGTAACTATGATTGTGTGTACACTGCCGTTTACCTTGTTAAGTAATGATTCATTTATTTCATTTTGGAATAAATACGCGAATGAAACATTACCGAGCACGACAACGTTACGAAGGAATTTACCATCGGTGCGTAAACAGGTTGAATATAAAATCAAAGCCGAACTGAAAAATAAAAAATTGTGGTTATGTGTGGACGAAACAACTGACAGCAAAAAACAATCTGCGCGTAATATGGAACCACATCAACCAACGTCTTCAATTTTATTAGCATCCAGACGACTAGAACAATGTAATGCCGAAAAAATTTCAGAGGTGCTATTAGATACTTTGGAAAAATTTAAACTTTCGAAAGACCAAGTATTAATGTTTATGACCGATGGTGCCGCAACCATGTGTTCTGTAGGCCGGTCTCTTCGAAAATATTGTCCTAACTTATTACATATTACTTGTAAACTCCATGCTCTACACTAGTCTACACCTTGTGGCAGAACAGGTTCGTAGATGTTATCCAGAGGTAGATGCTTTAATATCGAGTACAAAGGCAATATTCCTGAAATCTCCAAAACGTATTCAGAAATTTCACGAATTGTGTCCCCATACCCCTGAGCCACCACAGCCGATTCTGGGTTACATGGTAACGGGTGGGGTTTTACTATCATGAACATTTTGAAAAAATTAAGCAAGTGGTTTTATCATTCGATCCAAAAGAAAGTGCAGCTATCAATACAAGCCAGAAAAAATTTCAAGATTAAAATGGATTTACGTTTTTCAGAAATAACCTTAGAAACGCACCTGATGTTGAAAATATACAATCGAGTTTCTCCAGTTCGTCAATCCTTGGAAGACGCTTAAAACGGTAAGTGTTTTTTTAAATCCTCTGTCGTGCACACAATCACTGATTTCATACATTTTCCATTTTATTTATAGGTACATACAACGCAGCTATAATATGTACTATTCTTATTTTTCGTGTGTTTATGCATATTACTTTAATAGCAGAAAACCAAATGTATATTTAATTATTTCTGATAGAATAAATGTCTCTACTTCTATACTTATATCGGTAACAAGCTCATGTTGCGTACCTATTCTATCGCATATTCTAATATATTACGAATTACACTCCCATACCGGCGCTCATGGTGCGCACGGAAATTGGTCTGCTATACATATTATGTAAAAATTATAATTAAGTTTGAGACAATATGCAATATTTGTTAGTATTTAGTTATGACCTGTTCTTGTATTTATTAAATGCGAAAATAAATTATTTGCACGAATTTGTATGCCCACCTTTTTCAAATTCGAAGATTATTTTAAAATATGATGGCTTGGTTCTTTGTTAAGAATATCGAGATTTAATTTTTACAGTTCTTTCTGTTATTCGAAATGAATCAATGCTCGAGGTGGTATTATTTTGAAGCCTGTTTAGGGAAAACAACCTTAAATTCAATATAACCAAAACACACTTGGCTATTTCAGAATTTTTTATTAGATCTATTTCTAACATATGTTTCGGCTGTTATGCCATTGTCAAAGAGTATCTTAAAACTAACTTACAATACGTGTTCTTTTAACTTTTATACCTATTTTTTAGTGCTAGGGTGCTGGTTGGGACATATTTACAATCACGTCTATTATGGGGGTGTTAACAACTTCTAACTGTGTATTCGTAATTATTCTATTTTGTTTTTGTGATTTTTTAATTTCTAGTATTTCTAATAAATCTAGTCTTCTACTTTTTATTTCGTTATGTAACACGGTGGAGCTATTAATGTCGGGCAAATGGCTTTGTTCGATACAGTGTGTCGAAAAACCTGTGTTTTTATTACTATACTTTACGTCTCTTACGTGTTCGGATACGCGTTTTTTAATGGATCTTCCACTTTGCCCTATATATATAGCTGCACAGTCATTACATTTTATTGTGTATACTCCTGATTTTTCTATATTTTCTATTTTATCTTTGTTATTATTTAACATTGTACCTAATTTTGTTTTAATGCTAGATATGATTTGAATATCTAATTTTCTTAATATTTTGTTTACTTTGTTTACAAAATATTAAGAAAATTAGATATTCAAATCATATGTAGCAATAAAACAAAATTAGGTACAATGTTAAATAATAACAAAGGTAAAATAGAAAATATAGAAAAATCCGGAGTATACACAATAAAATGCAATGATTGTGAAGCTCTATATATAGGGTAAAGTGGAAGATCCATTAAATAACGCGTATCCGAACACGTAAGAGACGTAAAGTATAGTAATAAAAACACAGGTTTTTCGATACACTGTATCGAACAAAGCCATTTGCCCGACATTAATAGCTTCACCGTGTTACATAACGTAATAAAAAGTAGAAGACTAGATTTATTAGTAGAGCTGAGGATGTTTGCGGTACGGCAGGACCGTATGTAGTGCATCCCCACATTTAACTATTTATCTAAATATTCTCTGAAATGATTTGCCGGATCTAATAAATTAATAGAGTGATATTTTAGTATGCACTGGATATTGTTATTATACAAAATCATAATAGCCATTTGTATTTATGGATCATAAATAATAATACGCATGTATTTGTATTTGGTTGTGAATTCAATTTAAACTTAAAACGAATCGTAATATTTTAACGACAAGCCGTCCTTACAATACATGCATTCGAGACAAAGTGTGCAACTCTACGAATAACTTCCATAATTGATCGAAAATTGACATTTTGGAGCTGAAGTAAAGCCCCTATTCTTAGAAAATTTTATTACTGTCGTTAAGAACTATTATTATAAACAACAAAGGCCTTTTATTAGTGTTGAAGTTTTAGTTTCATTGAATTTCCATGTTGTAAGTAGTCAATTGTAAAGTGTTCATTCACAATATTCTAAAACAAGGTGTAAATTTAACTAAAATCCAGAAAAACACATTCTGATAATATATTACTAGATTAGAAGCTGTGTTTATTACTATTTATTATATTATTTTTGTAACCAAATGCAATAAAAGCTACGAAAACAAAAGAAACCTCGATTTATTAAAATCTTGTCACACAGCCTTTCAAAGCCTGGCAGCACATATTTTGCATATATTTTATATATACTACCTACTTGAACTAGGTGAATAAAGTTAGAAGTTATAAGTTATAACTTCTAACTTCATTCACCTAGTTCAAGTAGGTAGTATATATAAAATATATGCAAAATATGTGCTGCCAGGCTTTGAAAGGCTGTGTGACAAGATTTTAATAAATCGAGGTTTCTTTTGTTTTCGTAGCTTTTATTGCATTTGGTTACAAAAATAATATAATAAATAGTAATAAACACAGCTTCTAATCTAGTAATATATTATCAGAATGTGTTTTTCTGGATTTTAGTTAAATTTACACCTTGTTTTAGAATATTGTGAATGAACACTTTACAATTGACTACTTACAACATGGAAATTCAATGAAACTAAAACTTCAACACTAATAAAAGGCCTTTGTTGTTTATAATAATAGTTCTTAACGACAGTAATAAAATTTTCTAAGAATAGGGGCTTTACTTCAGCTCCAAAATGTCCATTTTCGATCAATTATGAAAGTTATTCGTAGAGTTGCACATTTTGTCTCGAATGCATGTATTGTAAGGACGGCTGTCGTTAAAATATTACGATTCGTTTTAAGTTTAAATTGAATTCACAACCAAATACAAATACATGCGTATTATTATTTATGATCCATAAATACAAATGGCTATTATGATTTTGTATAATAACAATATCCAGTGCATACTAAAATATCACTCTATTAATTTATGAGATCCGGCAAATCATTTCAGAGAATATTTAGATAAATAGTTTAATGTGGGGATGCACTACATACGGTCCTGCCGTACCGCAAAAATCCTCAGCTCTATTTATTAGAAATACTAGAAATTAAAAAATCACAAAAACAAAATAGAATAATTACGAATACACAGTTAGAATTTGTTAACACCCCCATAATAGACGTGATTGTAACTATGTCCCAACCAGCACCCTAGCACTAAAAAATAGGTATAAAAGTTAAAAGGACAGGTATTGTAAGTTAGTTTTAAGATACTCTTTGACAATGGCATAACAGCCGAAACATATGTTAGACATAGATCTAATAAAAAATTGTGAAATAGCCAAGTGTGTTTTTATAATAATTTGTTAATTACAAAATGTTTCACCAAGATGTGTCTGCTACGTCAATTAATGAAAAAAAAAATAACCAAAACAAATCCACTATTAATCATCAACGATGGTTATTAAATTTATGATTAAAATCCAAGCAGTGCTTTATCGCTTTATAAATTTTGTGTATTTAGTTTTTATTGAGTAAGTTTATTTCCAATTAACGTTTTAATAAATGTACTTTAATACTATAATAATGATTTATTCTTTTAATGATGGTTTTAAAACGAGATTTCTCGCACGTCTAGACAACCGCAAAATGACATTTTGCGGTTAGCAAGTACAAAAAGTATTTTTTTTTGCCACTGAGAAATTTGATTAAAATACAAGGTTAACAAATTATAATGGCGGAAATTATTTTCCGTTTCTAAATTGGATATCATTTAAACCAATAACTATCATTTGATAAGAGCTTTTTCGATGCTGATTTCTTGTGGTAATGCATAGGTCGGTTGAATATCCGGTTTAAATACCACATGATTTTTTCCTTAATGTAACGATAATATTTATTTTGAATAGACATTTTTATTCCCAAATATTTAGCTTTGTTTTATAAACACGCTACTATGACTAAGAAAACTAAAATTTAATATTTTGCTTACATATTATTTTATTTCGTGTGGATTGATATGCAATTACTGGAGGGGTATTCGTAACATTGTTTCCTTTGAACATTGAACACACGTTTTTGAGATGACTCAGAGAATTTCCAAATTAAAACGTCAAGCAGTTAATATATTTATTTCGGAATATACACTATAATTTGTGAAGGAAAAGTATAGGTATATGAAAAAGTGCATTATGTAACTTGAATAAGACTAACGAGTTCCACGGATCGGCAGTCACGGACATTCCAGGATTGGACTTGAATGAATAATTAATTCGCAACTGGTTATAGGTGCATACTGGAAATATTCTTTTATTTTAGCGTATTTAGCAGTTAGATTTTGAGGCATTGTCTTCATACACAATTATCGCAATATGATTAAATCTGGATTTCTATTAAAAATTGCGTGTAACTTTTGCCGAAGGCATAGTTATAGTTTTCAAATTATTAATAGCCACATTTAATGTGCTTAATTCATCATTTAATTTGAAATTTTGGCAAATTTCCACAAAGTGTTCCTGAAGAAAATACAACTGATTTTTTAAATTTGGAATTTGTATTAGTTCCCTGCACTCAGAAATACTTCGAGCATCGTTATTTAAACATGTAACGAAATTTTGTAAACTATTGAAATTCTTTCCATAAAAACTAGCAGCTTCCGACTATGTTCCCCATCTAGTTATTACTGGAGCGGGAGGCAGTGACAAGGATGGAAGCTTTTTCGTGTAAAGAGTTACTCTCAATTGTGTTTTTCTGAAAACTTTTTAAAAGCGGATACAAGTCTATCAACTTCTCTAATATATTCGCAGATTCTGTAGAGAGCATGTGCTACACAAATAATATGCAGCATATTAGGATATGTTTTCTTCAATAGTCAGTCTGTTTTTAACATATATGCAGCACTGTCACTGACAAATGAAAGTATTTTTCTTTGTACCTGTCGTCCGAATGAAGCATTTGCTGCATATTCTCGTAAATGGTTTTAGCTGTTTACTGTTTCCGTATCTACTGTATTTATAACTTTTGTTGCTATTACATATGCGTTATATGGAATAGTTGGATGTAGTACACCAGCTACAACATTTACCACAGAGCGTCCTAATACATCGAAAGTTTCGTCGGCACTTATCCATAGGTACTGATTTGAAAGATGGCTTCTAATGCGTTCTACTGCTTTCGTGTAGCACTTAGAAACATAATATTTGCGTACGGCGGATTCGTCAGGAACATTTCGACCAGTATATTTTTGGAGAAATGTTTTCAAGATGGGATTGTTAAGTTTTAAATTTTCACAGAATTCTTCGTTAAAATTGTCAGATTCCAACGGGTCTAATTTCTGTGTATGTGTTTGCGATCCTAATGACGTTTTACGTGCGATTTCTTGGAATATTTTAACGATATTTTACAGACTTTGCAATCAATCAGTTTGATCCTTAATCCAACTCGCCATTATCCAACGATGCCATTCTCGACGTTGTTCCATATCATATCTGAAAAAGTAACTTAAACAATGTTCTAGATCTAAATAAATGAAAATTAAAATTGTATGCGTAAGTTATTGAAACCTAACGAAATTCACTGGACACGTATGTCAAAATAATTGGGAGAAGTAGATTCGATAAAACGATATTAAACAGGATCTATTACAAAAATTACTAAGTATGTAATTAACAATTAAAACAATGAAAACAAGAAACTAACTCACCGTACTTTATTTATCTTACGAAATATAATCTAATAAATAAAATAAATTAAAAAAACTCCTCACGCTTCTATCTACGCCAATGAAGAAAGGAATTTAACTGTAGTATTGAATGTGTGGTTAACTGAGCGAATAGTGATATTCAATAACTGCGTGTGGTACTTAACGATGTTATAGACTATTTAGATGGTCCATCGTAATTTCGGCCTGATGCGTTCGGTCTCTAGCTAATATAATAATAGGCGACAAGCTCTACATTATACAAAGCGTCCATAAAGTATGGACACAAGTCCGTAGTAACGTTATTGTGCATTATTTGACAAAATGCAAAGACAGGTCTATTAGTGTTTTTTATTAGCTATATTTAGATGCTACCATTTTGTTTTTTCCGTCGACTTTGAATAAGTTATGACGTCATTGATAATTTTTTTAAATGTCAACTCCATTTTTTTTTATGGATTTTGAAAGATTTTACAATACTTTATTCGATGATGTAAAAATTTTGGTGTGTTACATTAGAAAATTTTTGAGTAATCATTTTTAAACTTTTTGCCATTCCCAAAGTGACAAGGTAATTTTTTTGACAGATTGTAAATAATCCGAATCACAACATTTTTGGTTGGTGTAAAGTGTTTTAATTATTCATTCTCTGAGATGCATTTATCCGAACGGGAACGCATTGAGGTGCTCATGATGACTGGGTTTGGAGATAGACGTCGAAATGTTAGGGAAGTCGCGGAGTTGTTTACTGAAACGTATCCTGAAGTGTACGCTATCGGTTTTTCAACTGTAAGTAAAATCCACAGAAAATTTTTGGAAGAAGGATTCGTTCGAGATAAACCAAAAAGTGGACGTCCATCAACGGCCCTAGGCACTCAAGTTGACTTTTTGTTAACAGTTCAAGAACGTCCTCACACAAGCACACGGCAACTTAATCGAGAATTTGACGTAGCAAAACTTGCAGGGAAACTTTTGCATAAATCAAAGTATCATCCCTATAAAATGAATTTAGTTCAAGAGTTGTCTGAGGACGATTTTGATCGGCGTTTGGAATATTGTGAACGGTTGATGCAAATTTGTGATAATGACCCTCTATTTCTCTTCAACATTTTGTCTTCTGACGAAGCTACTTTCACATTGAATGGCACTGTGAATAGACAAAATTGACGATTTTGGTCGACTGATTTTCCTCATTGGATGCAAGAGACACATACCCAATATCCGCAAAAACTAAATGTATGGGCAGGGATTATCGACGATCGCATTGTGGGACCGTTTTTCTTTGATGGAAACTTGACTGGGGAAATATACTTGAATTTTTTGAGGAATGAATTGGTACCCGTTTTAGTGGTTATTTTTCCAAATAATGAGAATCCACATTTGCCAGATCGTAGAATTTGGTATCAACAGGATGGTGCTCCTCTGCACTGTACGCTACCAGTAAGGCAATACCTCAATAATACATTTTCTAACAGATGGATTGAAAGAAGAGGAGCAATTGAATGGCCGGGTAGATTGCCAGATTTAACCCCATTGGGCTTCTTCTTGTGGGGTTACTTAAAATCAAAAATCTATGCGACACAACAGGAAAATTTGGACGTTTTACGATAACGCATCATCTACGAAACCATACTAATCACTCCCGAAATATTACAGAATGTGCGAAATGTAATTTATCATCGCTTAGGATTTTGTCAACAAAATGAGCAATTTTGAGCATTTGTTATAAATTTGGTCCTGAAAATGTCAAAAATAAAACTTACAATTAGAACACAATTTACTCAAAAATTTTCTAATGTACATACCAAAATTTTTGCATCATAGAATAAAGAATTGTAAAGCTTTCAAAATCCATAAAAGAAAAATAGGGTTGACATTTTAAGAAATTATCAATGACGTCATAATTTATTCAAGGTCGGCGGAAAAAACAAAATGGTGGCATTTAAATATAGCTAATAAAAAACATTAATCGACATATCTTTGCATTTTGTCAAATAATGCACAATAACGTTACTACGGGCTTGTGTCCATACTTTATGGACGCACTGTATATGTAATGTACTGTAATGGACTAGCATCAGAAATCGTAACTTTTCTGTGTTAGTCCCTTCAGGTCGATTAGATGAAATTTGTAGACTAAACAAGACTAATTACAATAATTTCGGGACGTAACACGGTCAAGATACCGTGAGAAAGAAGTTAGAGATATGTGTGAGAACTACACAAAAATAATATAATATACAGTGTGTAAACTAATAATTCGAAATACAATATAATATAAAATAGACAGGTATGGTACGTTACAGTACATCTAATACGAATTTGTCGGGTTTGTATTTTTTAATTCACCCTTATTTTTCATAATATCGTTAATTTGTGTTTTTCCAACCCCATATTTTTCGGCCAACTTTCGCGAACTTAATACTTGTCACTTTCCGCGATTATATTTATTTTGTCTTTTAGCGACAAAGGTTTCTTTTTAGTGACGTACTTAATTAGGAACCTTTCGAATACGGAGGCAACTTTAAACTAATCAAGCAACCGAAAGAACCTTTCGCATACGGAGAGATTTTTAAAGTAACCAAGTAATTGAAAGACTACATTATGTGCATTATGTGCAACAGCCAACAGTTTTCTAGAGAGTTGGCTGTGCTAACCTCTTTGGAAGGGCGTCGTTACTTCACATTAATTATGTGGACGGTATGCGAGGTACTTCGGCTGTCTGACAACAGGTAGCGCCGAATTTACTTCTGCGCTCGGTCTGGATAATTACGGTGATAGGGCGAGGTGTTTTTTTTCTGTGAATGTGTCTGGAAATATCCTTTCTCCAGCAGGGGCGTCCCGATGAGCTTGTAGAAAAGCGAAATACGTATCTACGTCTCTGGGGATAAGATATATTCGGACACGTTCACAGAAAATATTAATAGTGAACCTGCATTTGTGTTCTTCACACCAGATTTTTAATAATATTTTATATTATTAAAAATACCTTTGTATTATACAAAACTGGTGGGGTTTACCTACTCATGTATGTTTCAATTATTCTGATACATTACACATGCGGTTAAGCCGTAGTATGAGTGAAGGCACAAACAAAATGCAATTTTCTAGAGAGTTGGCTGTGCTAACCTCTTTGGAAGGGCGTCGTTACTTCACATTAATTATGTGGACGGTATGCGAGGTACTTCGGCTATCTGACAACAGGTAGCGCCGAATTTACTTCTGCGCTCGGTCTGGATAATTACGGTGATAGGGCGAGGTGGTTTTTTTCTGTGAATGTGTCTGGAAATATCCTTTCTCCAGCAGGGGCGTACCGATGAGCTTGTAGAAAAGCGAAATACGTATCTACGTCTCTGGGGATAGGATATATTCGTACACGTTCACAGAAAATATTAATAGTGAACCTGCATTTGTGTTCTTCACACCAGATTTTTAATAATATTTTATATTATTAAAAATACCTTTGTATTATACAAAACTGGTGGGGTTTACCTACTCATGTATGTTTCAATTATTCTGATACATTACACATGCGGTTAAGCCGTAGTATGAGTGAAGGCACAAACAAAATGCAGTTTTCTAGAGAGTTGGCTGTGCTAACCTCTTTGGAAGGGCGTCGTTACTTCACATTAATTATATGGACGGTATGCGAGGTACTTCGGCTGTCTGACAACAGGTAGCGCCGAATTTACTTCTGCGCTCGGTCTGGATAATTACGGTGATAGGGCGAGGTGGTTTTTTTCTGTGAATGTGTCTGAAAATATCCTTTCTCCAGCAGGGGCGTACCGATGAGCTTGTAGAAAAGCGAAATACGTATCTACGTCTCTGGGGATAGGATATATTCGGACACGTTCACAGAAAATATTAATAGTGAACCTGCATTTGTGTTCTTCACACCAGATTTTTAATAATATTTTATATTATTAAAAATACCTTTGTATTTAATTTAATTATGTGTACATACCAGGAATACATAATTATGGGCAATTTCGCACAAATACGAAATAATATTGGGTATTCCCATCAATAAAGATACATCATAAATAGTCCGGCCGATATCGGCAGGTAAATTTCTACGAAGATATGCCGTAAAAAATTGTGTTTATTTGGCCGAGATTGTTTTATAAGCCCGTAAGTAATGGGTTTTCGTATATGGGAATTTCCATATAATCGGTTCGGGGAACTTTGAAACTGTCCGTTACGTCAGGTGACCGCTTTAGCTAAGTGGTCAGGTTTTACTGTATATGCAAATTGTCTTATTATTTCTCTGACCACAAATATATCTCGTTTGATGCTAGGCTTTGCATACAGAACCATATATATATTCTGAAATAATTTTATACAAAGAGAGTCAGGGGAGTCAAGAGATATACAGGGTGTTTGGTGTATCGTTTGCCAAATTAAATTGGCCAATAGAAAGGGTTATTTGTTGTCTCTTAGAGCCCAATAACTCGATATTAGTCCTACGGATTTTTTTCTTTTCGATTTTCTAGTTTTTATTTTGCAAAATCCCAAAATTCAGCATGTAAACTTAAACAGCTTCCAAATTTAAGTTTAATTATCGACGATATAACGATCGCTTTTAGTTCGTCTTTTTATTGCAATGTAAAATTAAGTTTAAAGTGTATTTTTATCTCTTCCAAACACTTTGCGAGTTAATAAAATGAAAACTACATGTTATTTGCAAGTAATTTTGAATTTGGTTGAACCATACAACAGTACACATTAAAATTAAACACAAATTTGAAGCTTGTACCTATAAATTTTTACCCCCCCCCCCCCCTCCCCCAATGCTTAGCATTGGTATAATTTTTACAAAATCGTCCTCAGTTCAAGACACTTGAATTCATGACTGTATATAAATATTGCTGACGTAATCAGTAATCATCATTCAGACCCCCCGTCCCTCATGTCATCAAAAATAAGTAAAGCAGAGACCCCCCTTTTGTGCTTACGTAATACTTGAAAGGCCCCCTAGTAGAATACACAGCGCAATATATATGTTCTTATGATACATAACACTTCAAAATACATTTCAATGTCTTTTTGGATGAACTTTGTTCAAGAATGAATCTTAAAACCAAATATTAAAAAATTTTGTGAAAATAAAACAAAACGAAAGAAACAAGATATATTTAAAAACTATTCAGTACAATAATAAAGTGTCGACAAAGTTGAAGTTCTGCCAATTCGTGATTGTTACAATTTTTTTTTTATAGCAACTATGTTTAATACTATGTAAACGGGCATGTTGGCATGTTTTTGAAATTCATAATTCGGATATGAAGTATTTAGTATGATTAAATAATTGTTCAAGATACGAGGGATGTTCTGAAAATGTTTTCTAGTAGGGTGTTGATCCGGACAAAAAAAGTCTTTGGGAGTTGACAGTCTTTGGACAGTTTCCAGTTACAATATTGTGGTGTGAGTCATCCAACAATAGGTCCGGCGAGTGATGATATTACGCACGGAACACATCATCAAGTCTCCCGGACATCCGAGAAGGAGCCCGGAACTATTCTCGAATGCGTATAAACCCTCGAAAATGGAGGGAGAGATCGACGACCATCAACCGACAACGAGTATTGTGATATAAATAAATACTGTGAAATAAATATTAAAATAAATACTGCAATAATTCTAAGTGTTATGCAGGGTGTCTCCGATTAACTTGGCCGAACTCTAGGGGCGTAGGTTTCCAAGGTTTCCTAATCATTGGATTGGAAGGACAGGACCGATTGCGCTCACCTGATTGCAATCCATGTGATTTTTTTCTTATGGAGACATTTAAAAAGTATCGTATATCAAACACGAATTGTAAATCCGCAAGTTCTCTGACAACGTATCGAGCATGGTTTCCAATCAATTAACGAGACTCTTGGAATTTTTCACCGTGTAACACAATCGTTGATAAGACGCTATGAGACCTGCGTTATTATACAAGCTGGGCACTTCGAGCAATCGTTAAAATAATAAAATGTTATAAGTACTACAATAAAAAAGTTATATCTCAAAATTTGCGAAATTATTAACAACAATGAAAAACTATCACAACTATTTAAGAGAGCGTTTTCCGTATATTTAGTATATGAACTTTTATGATTATTTTGGTGAGTAGAATACGCCCCTTGAGTTTGGCCAAGTTAATCGGAAGCACCCTGTATAGTGTATTTTGTTTTATTATTAATATAGTGTGTTTTAAAATTATCGTTAATTTTAATTAAACGAACCCAGAAAGACAATTTTTTTAGTTTAGAAATGCATTATGTATTCGGGCAAGCTTTGTTCTTTTCTGTTAATTATGCATACAATAGAAATTTAGACATGTGGGAAGCCATACATATGAAAAAATACAAAAACTACCTCCTTAACAATGACATTTCACCTATTAATAATAAACTTTTAAATTGTATACCAACTGTATCTAATAACACAGGTCTACAGTGATTTTGATGTTTGAAATCTGTTTGCTAATTTGTATATGTTTGGGGGCCCTTATTCCAAAAAACGCCATATTTTTGCTCTATCACGTAAATTTTTTTTATAGCGCTCTATATCTTAAAAATGTTAATTTATTAATATACATACCTATAACAAGAATATGTTTGTTCCATGTTAGGCATGATTTTTAAATGAATTGATTTTTATGAAATTAAATGTGATTTGGCAACACTGGTTAATATTAGAGTCGGCGCAGAAGCGTCAATACAACGTTGAAACCTGCTTATGTGCAGTTTGGTTGTGTTAGTCGTCGTGCTACTGTGTCCGCGCGCTTGTTGTCTTCGTTGTTGCGTATTTTAAGTGTTCTAGAACGTATAAATATGGAAAGAAGACATTGTGTGAACAATCCGAATAACTTTTGTTATATCTGTGGTATTTATGTCGTAGTAAAGCAGAGGCAAACTATAACTTCGTTTGTGAAAAATGTATACCACGCTTATTTTGGTGTAAAAATTGGCGACCAAGACAAGTCCTGGGCTCCTCATACTGTTTGTTCCGTTTGCGTTGAAGCATTAAGAAACTGGCAAAAAGATAGGAAGAAATGTTTAAGCTTTGGTGTTCCTATGGTATGGCGAGAGCCTAGAAATCACAGTGATGATTGTTATTTTTGTTCGTGTAATGTTCAAGGATTCAACAGAAAAAATAAGAAACAAATTGTGTATCCCAATCTTGACTCTGCTATTCGACCAGTTCCTCATGGACCAGATGTACCGATACCTACCGCCCCAAAAGCACTAGAAAACGTCATATCGTCAGAATCAGAGGAATCTAATTGCGACCCAGATGACTCAGATTTCACACCAGATTTCAGAGAGCCCGAAGTGTTTAATGAGAGCGAACTAAATGATTTAATTAGAGATTTGCACCTTCCAAAGGATGCATTCGAATTGTTAGCCTCCCGACTTCGTGAGAAACATTTACTGACACCTGGCGTCACATCAAGCTTTTACCGGGATCGCGAAAAAGAGTTATGTCAATATTTTACTCAAGTGTATTGCAACAATATTCCTGACTTAATTTCAAAATTAGGAAATGTGCCGTATGTACAAGAAGAATGGCGCCTGTTTATTGACTCAAGTAAGCGTAGTTTAAAAGGCGTTTTATTGCACAATGGTAACGAGCTGGCCTCGGTTCCCGTTGCCCATTCGGTACATTTAATGGAAACGTATGAAAATTTTGAACTTCTTTTAAAGAAAATAAACTACCAAGAACATCAGTGGATGCTTTGTGGTGACCTTAAAGTGCTGTGCATGCTACTAGGACAACAAGGAGGTTATACAAAATTTCCATGCTTTATTTGTGAGTGGGATAGTCGAGCAAGGGATAGACATTGGTCTCAAATAGAATGGCCCTCTAGAACAAGCCTTACACCTGGTAGCAAAAATGTATTAAGAGATAGCTTAGTTGACCCCAAAAAAGTTTTACTGCCTCCTCTCCATATCAAACTTGGCTTGATGAAGCAGTTTGTTAAAGCCCTAGACAAAAATGGACAGTGTTTTAAATATTTGTGCGAGACATTTCCAGCCTTATCCGATGCCAAGTTAAAAGAAGGTATTTTTGTTGGGCCGCAGATAAGAACATTATGCAAAGACAAGGATTTTCAAAACGCAATGACCAATGTCGAGAAAAACGCCTGGGTTTCATTTAAAGAAGTAATTGATAAGTTTCTTGGGAACTCTAAGGACGTAAACTACGAAAATATTGTTCAAAATATGTTACAACACTTTCATCGTCTAGGTTGTAATATGAGTTTGAAAGTGCATTTCCTGTTTTCACACTTGAACTATTTTCCTGAAAATCTTGGAGCAGTTAGCGAAGAACAGGGAGAGAGGTTTCACCAAGACATTAAGGAAATGGAACGGCGATACCAAGGCAGATGGAGCATAACGATGATGGCGGACTACTGCTGGATGTTAAAACAGGATATGCCCTTAAAAACATACAACCGAATGTCCGGACAACGCAGCTTTCTGGCAAAAAGACAAAGATTTCACTTAAAAAAGACTGAGTAAAGTATTTTTTTCCACTTTTTTACTCAATAAACAAATAATTTTTTTTAGAAATATCGTTTTTTTTCATTTAATATTTGCAAAAAACCTTACGTGATCCAAATAAATGCATAGAATTTTTGAAATCAGCCTACCAAAATTATATAAAATCAGTTTTCAAAATAAAAACATCTGTCAAAAAGTTTAATTTTGTAGACCTGTGTAATTAATAGATCCTTTACTACTTTAGATCCACTTTACTATATTGTAATATACCCCTAAATGACTAACACAGTCAGATGTCTTGTTTTCATAGGTAACGGTCTTTCCCAAATTTGTCCTTAGAATTCCAATAGAGTTTAGCAGGCACTTTTACAATAATACGACCATATTTTTTCGATTATTTGCATGTTTTTCGACCATTTGTAGTTTTTTACAGCCCCACCAAAGATATTTTTACTATACATGTACATACCTACTCGAAAATATATATATATATATATTATCAATACCTTATTTACCGTTAGGTGTTAAGGTTAAATACAAAAATCTAACAATTCCCTAAAGTTACAGTACATTAAATCAGTAAGTGCAGCCTATCAGAATCTATCATTATTATTTTATTCTAATTTCGTTCCGTATATCATCCTTGCCCATTCTTTCTTGTTGATTGCCATTCTTTTCGCCTCTCTCCCTGACATTCCCTTGGCTCTCAATATGTCTTCCACTTGGCTGTCCCACGAATTCCTAGGTCTACCTCTTGGTCTTCACTGATATCTTCTTGCTTGCCATACTTTTCTTACTGTTCTCTCCTCTCCCATTCTTGTCAAGTGTCCAAACCATCTTAATTGATTTCGTTGTATATCTTCCTTCAGCGCCCGTACTTTAAGTTCTTCCCTTGTTTTGTTATTTCTTACTCTGTCTCTCTTAGTAATTCCCATTATTCCTCTTAAAAACCTCATCTCCATTGCTTGTATTTTGTTTTCCATTCGTTTCGTCAATGTCCAGCTTTCGCTTCCGTATATCAATACGGCCTTAAATATGGTTTTGTAAACTGAGGTCTTAGTTTTCCTTGACACTTCTCTTCTTCTCAGGAACGAATTGTTCAAGGAGTAATAAAGTGCTGATGCTGCATCTAACCTGTCATTCAGTTCTGCCTCCATGGTTCCTGTTTTGTGTATTTTCACCCCTAGGTATTTAAATGTTTCTACTTGTTCTATTTTAGTGTCGTCAAGTTTTATTTGTAATTCATCATCTTTTTTCCCTATTACCATAACTTTGGTTTTCTCTGCGTTTATTTTTAAATTCTTCTTTCGCAACGCCTCTGCCCATATATCTAGATTACGCTGAAGGTTGAGCTTATTTTTCGCATAAATCACCAAATCATCTGCAAATATGCTCTCTGCTATTTCTACCGGTTCCATGTTGTAGTATCCCACCTTCATTTTCTTAACTTTCATTTTCGCTTCTTTTGTTACATCATCCATTATTATATTAAATAATACTGGGCTTAGGTTGCCACCTTGTCTTAATCCCTCCGTCGTTACAAATTCTTCAGATCTTGTGTTCCTGGTTCTAACGTAATTTCTTGTGTTCTTATATAGGTACAGCTTTAATACAGTTTATTAATTTTTGCCCGACTCCTCTCCTTCTTAGACTGTTCCAAACTAGTTCCCTTGGCACGCTGTCAAAAGCTTTCTTGAGGTCTATAAAGGCCACATATATATTCTCATTGGTACATTTCTCTATTAATTGTTTCAGTGTGAATATGTGGTCCTGAACTCCTCTCCCCTTTCTGAAACCACTTTGTGAATCTTCTAACTGTCTTTCCACTGTTCTTTCTAGTCTTTTGGTCAGTATCCATTCATAGAGTTTGGCCAGCGTGCTACTCGAAAATAATACGTTTAAATAGTAACTACGGACGATGTCTGCAGTGCATATGAAATGTACATACACATAGGACCAGCTCTCAACGGGCCATACCCGGCAATAAGTGGCAACAGCGAATCCCCTCTACGCGCAGTAGCTTACATTACCATACATTGCAGAGTTATGAATTTAGTAAGACTTAAACCGCGCAAGGATATAGTGTTTCCATATTCGTTCTGTATACGTAATTTGCCCATTTGTTTCAGATATAATAAGGTCGTTATATCTCCAAGTTATTATTATTGTATTCTTAGCTGCTACGGAAAAGTAATTTTAAGTAATAAAAAAACAATAACGTTTTCTAAAAGATAAAAGTAAAAAAATCAATAATTCTGCAAAATAAATTTTAATTCTAAGAAAGTCACTAAATATAGGATTCGAAAATACCGCCCTCTCTCCCCAAACAATAGCCGAACCTATTGTAAAACTCCCGCCTCACTCCCTCGAGATTTCTAGGGGTTATTGTCTCGAAAATTCTAAACAGTTGAACTTGCAACTGTTGCAACCTTTACGTTTGCACAGCTAGATACGAATGACGGGCAATCTATTGCTCTCGATTATCGGACTTATGTATGCGCACGCGGAGTGGCATCGTACATACGTTGCCACATCGCATTACGTTCCATACGTATATTGTTACGTATGGCCCGTAGCGGGTTGGACCTATCGGTATAGTTAATATATGTACTATTGTTTGTGAAAATATAAGGTGCGTTATTTATAGTTTAAGAGTATGCATGTAATATAAAACTGTCTTCCATCGCAGATGTACAACGGGGTGTGGCAAGGACGGTCACAATTTACAACAAAAAAACAATAAAAAAAAATTTATAGCAGGTACTCTCGAAAATAAGGTATAAAACATTTGAAAGTATTTGTTGCATTTTTATTTAATATGAATTTTTAAAATGAACTAACAGTTCCCGCACCCGTTATTTAAAATGATATATTTTTCTATGTAAAATTTATATTTTATTTGATTTTGGCTGCAAAAGAGCTTTCAGTTATAAAAAAAAAAAGTAAATAAAGACTGCAAATATCAACCAGCATGCAATAATATGAATACTGTAGGTTTGTTAGTTACAAGGTAAGCGTCATATGTTCTCGGCCTGACAAGATTATAAATGTTCAAACGTGTATGTGTTGTGTGATAGTTGCACATCCGTTAAGATTACGCTATAAATACTGAAGTTCTATGAGCAATAGTTATGAATCCGCAATCAGGTAACGTCACCAGTGCGTAAAAATATCAGTTAATATAAGCTGAACACCGCGGGGTCATTAAATGTTTAATAAAGGTCGGGAATACTCTTAACAAATTAAACAATTTTCGTGATTTATCTCTTTCATATTCTACTGTAAAAAAGTATTTATTTAAGTAACAGTATTTACTTTTATTTATATAACACTTTTATGTCTACGATGTTTATTTCACGACGATAGCTGGTCCAAGGAATCATTCTTCCTTTAAGTGTTTATATACTCGTTGCTGTTTCTAGATTAATCCGTGTCTAGAATATTCCGGAAAGTCCCATGACGTGCACAGCCGGTGACGTTATCGTTTAGGTCACCGGTAACGTCGCATGATATAATATTCACTTCATAGTGTGAAGAGAATAGTGCAGCTGTACGTCAGAGTGCTTGTGAAGATTGTTTATTCCTCGTTGTTCTCAGGCACTGTGCATTTCCAACACTAGTTATTGGGGAATTCTAGAAAAAAGTCGTGACCCAAGTTCGTAAAAGACTGCTTTAACTCAAGAATTCAAACCATACGATCACTTATTGCGTCGTAGATTCAGTAATTGGGCTTTAGAGTAACTTAAATATGATCTTGAATTTCATAAGAAAATTATCTTCAACGAGGAAACTCCCTTCTGGCTTAAAGGTTTCCTGAATAAACTAAACCGATGTATTTGGTCTAAAAATTAGCCAGAAGTAATGCACGAAGAAGCATTGCATCTGCTTAAACTGCCTGGTGTGCATTATGTACTGAAGGATTAATTGGAGCTTGCTTTTTTCTAATAAGGCTGGTAATTTCTTTGCTGTGAATGGAACTCGCCGTCGAATTGGATGCTCTCGATTTGGACAGCGTGTGGTTTAAACAAGACGCTGCCACTTCCCACACCGCTAATCAAATAATTCACTTACTGAAAGAGGTGTTTGGTGAATCGATTATTTCCAGAAGTGGACCAGTCAATTATTCTCCTCTCTTATGCAATTTAACACCTGCAGACTTCTTTGTGTCGGGTTGTGCTAAGTCATTAGCCAACAAACTAGCAACATTACACGACTTGCAGACCAATATTGAACGTGTAATTGCCAGGCGCGGTTCGTGATGACTAGAGAACGGACATTCTTACCACATGACTCGGCGTAATTCAATGAAGTATTTGTTGTCTTACCCGGCCATCTGGTCCGTTGCGATTACAATGGAGAACACAGCGATTGTATTCGGAGGATATATTCCATTAAACGCAATCCGCAATTGGAAATGTTTATAAACTTCGCCGAGTACATCCCGCCGTAATACAATAAAGTATTTGTGTTTGACTTTCTCGGCCACCTGATTTTTCGCAGCGTTAACAATGGACAACGGCTATTGATTCGGAGAACTTAGTCATGTGGTAAGAATGTCCGTTCTCTAGTGATGACGTACTGTGGGGGCACGTACAATGAAGCGAGTGCCTCGTGTGTTTTCGGTGTTTACTAAGAAAACGCTACAATTAGTGCATGAGAATACACGAAGCACTCGCATCATTGTACGTGTCCCCACAGTACGTCATTACGAGCCGCGTCTGGTAATTGCTGATATTTGAGTTCAATGGATTCATTCTTTTCAGAGCTTCAGTAGAGAACAATTGACCAACGTTGTGTTCTATTAGTAATGCTATTAACTGTACTTTACACCGAATTAAAAATAAGTTTAAATTTCTCATGGTATTTGGCTTTTATTTTACAAGCAAAATGCGTCGCTATTAACGAAAAACTCTTTATATTGTTTTGTGTAACATAACTTATGGCAAGACTAGGTAAATACTAGGGGGTAGAGTGGACCAATTCGGAGCGAAAGCAGAGGCGTGACTAACGAATTGGTTCCCGCATGCGAAACATTATTAATATCTAGAGATATACTATCACGAACGGTGCTATTATTATGTTAGATACAAAAAAAATGTAAGACGGTTTTTCTAGATTATGAAACGTTCTCGATGATACGTATAAAAAATAAAACCTAAAATGTACGTAATTAGATTATTAAAAAAAAACTTAGGATGTATTTTTATTTTCTCATGTTCTTTTTTTGCATTTACTGTATTTGAAATTAATAAAATTTTGTGTTTTGAATTGATACTTTACTTCGATGTATTAAAACTGTGTATAAAAAAGTTATTATTTGTTTTCTTTTGCTTAAATAAAAACGACGTTGACTCACATATACAAGTTACGAGTCCATATATAATATAAACCATTCATAACTACCAGACGTACACTCAGCAATTTCATTCATTCAGCCGGATACACGTGGAGTAAGATAAGATAATATTTAATATATAAAGATGGGCAAAGCATTAGTTGATAGAGTTATTAGTGTAACTCTACGCGTGTTACATATACATATGTTACATATACATACGTCTTACATATACACATTCGCTATATGTGCACATTCTTGAGATAATACATTTTGTTGTGCTTATAAGTCCTTAGAATGCAGATAAGAAAATAAAATACAGTAAGTTACTTTGTGTGAATTAATTCAATTAATTTTCAGTGTTACATGAATCGTCAATGTAATAACTCGCATGTTTTGAATAAAATAATTTTAATTAAAAAGATTGTTTTAATTTGAAAAAACATAAATGGCGCAGTCAGTGAGGATAGTGAAAAGGCTTTTAGTGTAAATAAAAGTCGTGTGTTTCTACACTTAGTTTCACAAAATCTGCAAAAAAAAATAGAAATCATCGAGATTTCCCAGGAGCCGACCGGACCAGCATCGCCGAGAAGTTCCAACGAACCAAGGACAGCATCGCCAACGTTCACCCCTAGGATAAGAAACAAGAAACAGAAGAAGAAATGAAAATTATTTTATTAGTTTTAATGTAAGTACAATAATATTGTTCTTTAATATAATCTTGTGGCACAAATTTAATGTTTAACACTGACGACACACTCGACGAAATTTTAAGTAAATTTGCGAACATCTCTCTTAAAGACAATATGGCTATTAATATTTCTATGAGAGATTATCTCGAAACAATTCCTCATTTTGATGGTAACCCTATGTATATTTCAACGTTTCTATCGAGTTGCGATTCAATTTTACAAACTTTAGGCCGAGAAAATGATCCTGTATATAATGCGTTCTTATTTAGAGCAATCATTTCGAAATTAAACGGAAAAGCCGCGCAAGTTGCATCAATAAGAAATGTTACAGATTGGACTAGTTTACGCCGCCTTTTAATAAATACATTTAGTGATAAACGAAATGAATTAACATTAATATCAGAATTACAAAGAGTAGAACAACATTTAAATGAACCACCTAGTGCTTTTGGCGAACGATGTTTAAATTTATGTAGCATGTTAGTCGCACGTATTAATATCACCGAAGAAAACGAAGCGTTAAAAGCAAGTAAAATTGAACTATATCAAGGATTAGCCCTACAAACCTTTATAAACGGATTAAGAGAACCGACAAGACTTATTATGCAGTGTAGGAAGCCGAATACTCTTGAAGATGCTTTAAGTTACGCACAGGAACAAGAAAATTTGCAATATCAACGACATAAAACACCTATGACGTTCACATCTAATCAACCCAGAGTATCTCGACCAATACAAAAACCAAATATTCCTGTAAGATTCCCCTCATCGCATATCCCTGTTCAAACAAGACAGTTTACAACTCCACCATTCCAGTTTAGAAATCCATTACCTCCTAAAATTTATCATCAACAAAATCCGCAATTTCAATATCAAAGACCAACATTCCAAAATGTAAAATCTCCCTCTCAAATCACAAGAAATACGCATCAGACCTCGCAAATAAATCCAAATTTACCAAAACCAACGCCTATGGACTGGTCATCATCATCGGGTTTAACTAGAACAACAAATTTGCCAAATAAATATTACCCACAACAAACAAATCGACCATTATTTAATGTAGAAGAATTGTTTTATCAAGAGGAACCTTACCAAGACGAAGCAGCCGCCCTCGATTACGAATACGACTCAGAACAATATGTAGATTACATAAATCAATCAGTCGATCAGACGAATCAATATGAAGAGTACGACAACCAAGGTACTGAATCACAGGAAGAAAAACAAGAAAATTTTCTTTTACCAGCCTCGGAAAGAATGAACAAGAAATAATAGAAATTAACGTCACAACGGCATCTAAACTTCCATATATAATTTTACCGGAGACAAATTCTAAATTCATGGTAGACACGGGATCAACCAAATCGCTGATATGTTCAAAATTAGCATCCGATCATTATTCACATTTAATCGAACACGATAAATTTATAATTCAATCAGCTCATGACATCAGTCAACATAATTATAGTATAATTATTCCTCTTTCAAAAATTTTTAAAGAAAATTCAAATCATAAATTTCATATATTTGATTTTAATCCAAACTATGACGGTCTTATTGGTTTAGATCTTTTGAAAAAACTAAACGCAAAAATCGATCTATGCAATAATAAATTAATCACTAAAAACGCACAAATACCCATTTATTCGAGCGAAATTAAACTAAAAGAAACAAATGTACATTATAAACCAATTAAACGAATTACTATACCAGCAAGAACAGAGAAAATCGTAAAATTACCAGTTTCCGTAAACTCAGGAGAAAAATTTCTACCATATACAAAACTTAAATCAAAAATGGAAATACCAGCATCAATCGTTACAGTGGAAAATAGTGAATGTTATTCTACAATAATAAATTCATCTGACGAAGAACAAAATATAGAAATTGATGAGCCGATGGAAGTCGACGATTTTAATGAAATAGACCCGCAAAATGAAGAAATATGTACGTTAAAAGAAACTCAGGTTAATAAATTGTTAAACGAAAACTTAAATAAACTTCGATTAGATCACATGAACATAGAAGAGAAAAAAGCAATTAAAACACTTTGTTATGAATATAAAGATATTTTTTATAACGATAAACTTCCATTATCTTTTAATAATGCAACTAAACATACAATAAAATTAACAGAAAATACTACACCGATGTTCACAAAATCATATAGATATCCGCAAATACATAAAACGGAAGTGAAAAAACAAATTTCATCTTTACTTGAGCAAGATATCATCAGACACAGTTCATCCCCATGGAGCAGCCCTATATGGATCGTACCGAAGAAAATGGACGCATCTGGTAAACAGAAGTGGCGAATGGTAGTTGATTATCGTAAATTAAATCAACACACAGTAGACGATAAATACCCTTTGCCAAATATTTCCGACGTACTCGATAAACTCGGTAAATCTCAATATTTTACGACGTTAGACCTGGCCTCTGGATTTCATCAGGTACAAGTTGCCGAAGAAGATATAGAAAAAACTGCTTTTTCTACAGAAAACGGACATTTTGAGTATCTGAGAATGCCATTTGGACTTAAAAATGCCCCATCTACGTTTCAACGCGTAATGGATAATATTTTAAGAGGAATTCAAAATGAAACTTGCCTAACCTATATGGATGACATAATAATATTTTCGTCTTCTTTACAAGAACACATAGACCGCTTAAAATCAGTTTTCGATAGATTAAGAAAATATAACTTCAAAGTACAATTAGACAAAAGCGAATTTTTAAAGAAAGAAGTAGCTTACCTCGGACACATTATCACTCCGAATGGTGTAAAACCAAACCCGGAAAAGGTTAAAGTTATTCAAAATTACCCAATTCCAAAAACAACACGTGATATAAAATCATTCCTTGGACTTTTAGGTTATTATCGACGTTTTATAAAAGACTTTTCTAAAATTACAAAACCTCTTACAAAATGTTTGAAGAAAAATGAAAAAATCATTCATGATAGTGAATTTATTGATAGTTTTAATTTGTGTAAACAAATATTGATGAATGATCCAATTTTAAAATACCCCGATTTCGAAAAACCGTTTATACTAACAACTGATGCAAGCCAATATGCAATTAGTGGAATTTTATCTCAAGGCCCTATCGGAAAGGATCTTCCGATCGCTTATGCAAGCCGCACCTTAAATGATACTGAACAAAAATACTCCACTATAGAAAAAGAATTACTAGCTATAGTGTGGTCAACGAAACATTTCCGACCGTATTTATATGGCCGAAAATTTACCATCTGTACGGATCATCGCCCTCTTCAATGGCTTTTCTCACTAAAAGACCCACATTCAAAATTAGCAAGATGGAGACTAAGACTTGAAGAATTCGACTATGAAATTATATATAAGAAAGGTAAAGAAAACACAAATGCCGATGCTCTTTCAAGGATCGAAATTTATCCTCTAGAAACAGAATCTTTAATTGTTAATATAGATGACCAAGAATTACTAGAAATACTAGACGATAACGAAAATAGAAGATTGTCAGCTGACGAAATGGAACAACTTTTAAACAACTTAGACGATGAAAACGACGTTCTCGAAACAGTAAATTCAAATACAGAAGAAGGACCTCCATTAAGTATTCCTATTCAAGAAGAAGCAATTAACAACAAACAATTTCAAATACACGTTAAAACAGTTCATATAAATCCCCAGCCTACTAGATTTACTATAAAGGAAGGTAAAACAAATTTTTATGTTCAAATAACAAAAGAAAATAATTCTAGACTAATTCAAAATTTCATGAAAGAATATTTACAACCAAATCGAAAGTATTATATCACATTCGATACAGAAGAAATGTATAAACAATTCTGTAAAGAATATTGTGTACTATTTGGAGAACGAGGACCGAAAATCATACGATGTACGAAGAAATTACTGACAATAGAAGATAAAGAAGAACAGAAAGAATTAATAAAACAACACCACGAAGGAAAAAGTAACCACAGAGGTGTAAATGAAACTATTTCATTTCTACAAAGACATTATTATTGGAAAAACATGGTCGCAGAAGTAAACAACTACATAAATAAGTGTGAAATCTGTAAAAGAACTAAATATGACAGAAACCCTCCGAAATTACGGTTAAATTTAACAGAAACTTATGAAAAACCGTTCGAAAAAATACATATTGATACATTTTCGATTCAAAATAATGTGTTTTTAACAATTATAGACGCATTTACTAAGGTAGGACAAGCCTATTGCATAAAAGGAAAAACAGCAGTCGAAATAATGAATAAATTGTTAAGTTTCTTTTCGCATTATAATATTCCAAAATCTATAACGATGGATAATGGCACCGAATTTGTTAATAGAACTATCCAAAGCCTATTACTCAATCACAAAATACATATCCATACAATCACACCTCATAATCCTCAATCGAATGCGTTAGTAGCACGTTTTCATAGTACACTTTTAGAACATTTACGAATATTGACTGAAGAAGAAAATGAATCGATCACAAATTTAATGAAATATGCTATTATCGCGTATACTAACACCATACATTCTACTACTAAACACACACCATTTGAACTATTATTTGGATACACCGCAAATTTAGATCCTTTTGATTTACAATACGAAACCGAATTTTATGAACATTATACTGAACTTCATAAAGAAAGAATGAAGCGCCTTTACGATAACATTAAAGAAAAAACCAGAATTAGAAAACAAGAAATCATAGCGAACAGAAACAAAAATGTTCCACAATCACCATTTAAAGTGGGACAGAATGTATATTTAAAAACATCAAAAAGGAATAAATTAGCAAATAAATATACGGGACCTTATGAATTAATCGAAATCCGAAGAAATCACACATGCATAATAAAAAATTTACAAACAAACACTGAAACTATTATACACACAAATAGATTAAAGCAGCCAACTGTTTTAGATTCCGGTTCCACGTCGGATTAACGGAAATGCAAGAACAAGAAATAACAATTACACGAGTATCGAATAATCCAGGAATCTTGCCAATCAAATTGGGTATAGAAATATTAGAACGGCCCTTACATTCTCTAAAATGAATATAATGCATCCTTCCATAATTGAGCCACACTTACTTTTAAAAGAGCTTTTATCAATAACCGATTATCAATCAATATTACCTAAAAAACCATCAATGAAAAATATTATGATACTTGAAACACTAATAAATATCGAAGCATATCAACAGGATAAATCTATCATCTTCATCCTCGAAATTCCTCTCGTTCCAAACATCTATAATCTATATTATATTTATTCATTACCAGTGAACATTCAAAATGCCACAAAGATTATAATACCGACAACACATTACATGCTTCAGAACGAACAATATTATAGTAACTTGAACAGTAACTGTAAAGAAATTTCACCCATTGAATATTTATGTAATTATGTAGATGTATTGCTTATTACTGATACGAGTCCATGTGAAATTCAAATTATCATGTTAACAAATCAATACAAAAATTGTAAGCAAACATCAATAAAATTAAGCGATATCAAAACACAAAGAATTGAAAATAATAATTGGATAGTATTTTCCTTAAATCAAACTAAAATATCTGCAAGTTGTAATGGTAATCAATATGTTAAATTAAACTAATAAAAGATACAAATATAATTCATATTCCATCAGGTTGCAGTTTATCTGCAGTTTATCAATAAATAATAAAATTATTAAAAATTCACAAAACTTTAGAAGTAATATGTACAAATACCTTCAATTAGAATACGATGTAAAAATAGACAATGTGGATATGACAAGTTTTAATCCACTAAACCTAGAAAATATAAAATTAGAACAAACTAACGATATATTAAATAAACTACATATTCTAGAAAGCAATACCAGAAAAATCGAGTAAACAAAATTTAAATGATTCCCAGTTTAAATTTTTATCTCATAGGGGAGGTGTTACATATACATATGTTACATATACATACGTCTTACATATACACATTCGCTATATGTGCACATTCTTGAGATAATACATTTTGTTGTGCTTATAAGTCCTTAGAATGCAGATAAGAAAATAAAATACAGTAAGTTACTTTGTGTGAATTAATTCAATTAATTTTCAGTGTTACGTGAATCGTCAATGTAATAACTCGCATGTTTTGAATAAAATAATTTTAATTAAAAAGATTGTTTTAATTTGAAAAAACATAAATCGCGACACCTCAGTGTAATCTAGTTTAAGTCTACATTGTAACGTATTGTCAAAACCGTAAAACAAATAAATTTTTTTGTTAAATTTCAACGCTCTCGAAATTTAACTGGCGCAGTCAGGACGGATCTTGGCAACCACTGTTGGAGAATTACAAACGTCGAAAATAGTGAGTGTGAATTTCAATTCTTTGGCCAAGAGAAAGAACAAAAAGCGACAGTACGTGCAATTGGATTCAACGACGGTTACACAAGGCCTGGAGGATCAAAATTTCCAAAAGGTGCAACGTTTGAACTGGGACGAACGCCGAAACGATCAAAATCTCGTCAAGGTACCCATCAACGTTATAAAAATTAAGAAACACGACTTGAGGATCTAAATTTCCAAAGGTGCGATATTGAATTGGAAAAAACACGGAAACTATCAAAATCTCGTCGAAGTGCCAATCAATATTATAATTAAGAAGAAGCAACAAGCAAACAAAAGAAGTAACACAAGAAAACAACAATACTTAACAAGAAGAATAACAAAGAGAATAACACAAAGAACAAACCAACCAAAATCGAATGAAGATCTTACTAACAATTCTGTAAGTAGATTTTTAATTTTTTTTGCATATCTACAATTTACTGTAGTGATTATAAGACGTATTTTTGCTTTTGTGAAAAAAGTATTGAAATACACGACGAAAAGCAAACAGATTACAACAGAAATACATACTGGTAAGCAAAACTTTATATGTCAATAGAAAATCTTTTAGAAGACCTAGCAAATTCAATTAATACATTAAATTTAAACGAAATGCCTAACCAAACTTATACGAGAAGTTCTATATGCCAAGCAGAAATCTGCACGATACCAATATACAATGGTGATCCAAATACATTACCATTATTTATTGATGCCTGTGAAGATTTGATAAAAACTTATTTCGATAAAAATAATAGAGATAACCTTTTAAACCCATATTTAATAAGAATAATAAAATCAAGATTGAGTGGAGAACCGCAATCGATAATAGGGGCAAGAAAATTAAAAACTTGGCATGATATTAAAGCATTACTAGAATTAACATTCTTAGAGGTTCGTTCATCTTGAAGGTTAGGTTCAACGTGTTATTAATTATTTATATATGAAAATTACAAAAAAAACAAAAATAAGACAACGTGTAGCGTTGTATACAATGGCAATTGCTTCCTACTGTTTGTTGGAAAATAAGAAAAAGCCGGTGACAAAACGGCGTTGGTAATTACAACACAATGGGAATGTTGGCAATACATTTTAAACTCAAATGTAACCATAATTCCCTAGAAACTTGACGAAAAATTAGAGCGAGTTCTATTCCGACAATTTATTCATGAATTATTTGACAAGAAAAACTTCACGACAATTTTAGCGTTTACACGCTCCAATAAATTCAAGGTTAAAAATTTCATGAATTTATTTGATCGTGTAAACACGGCATAAGAAAACTGCATTACAAACATTTAAAAGAGGATTAATGAATTACGGTAGAATTGGCGAAATAATGTATTTAAAAAATCCAGAGACATTAGAAAATGCTCTAGCTGAAGTACTAGAATACCAAAATTGGCAGTACAGATGCGGAAAATCAACAATGCCGCAAAATAACTACAAAATAATACATCAGATAACACCAGGACACATGAAAACACCAGCCCAACAAGAACAACTTCCACGAATACAACAAGTACCACGAACACAACAATTTCAACACCAACCACAAATTTCATTCATTAAGCCGGATACACGTGGAGTAAGATAAGATAATATTTAATATACAGGGTCCGGCAACGAAGCGGGGACGGAAGATTACACGCGTATTTGAAAGTTAGTCAAATATTTAGTCATCGGATATCCTTCCGTACCATCAAGCGCACGTTTTAAAAATATTTAGTTTTATACAGGGTGTTCCAGATGGAAATGCCAGACTAAAGTTGCATTTTTTTTAATGGAACACCCTGTATATTAATAGATAAAATGATCCGCGCTTGAAATCTGGTTACATCGATATAATGTTGTATCGGTCTAAAGTTGATAGTTTCTGTGTAAATAATTATTTTACTTGATAAATTGATACATTTAAGTAGGCTATTCTGCATAAGGAAAATCAAAAGATCCGAAACCAATAGAATAGAATATTTTCTACTAGTATGCACTTTCGTTGCTATGTGAAATAAATTCTGCAGCTGCTCGCGTTATACAGGGTGTTCACAATTTCGCAAAATCGAAGAAATCTCGTAATTTTTAAATGGAACACCCTGTATATTTTTAGCTCATTGAAAAGCCCTTTTACTACGCTTTCTATTGATACCTCATTTGATGCACCTAGGATGGATCATTTGCTAATTATTTCTTTTTAGAGTTGAATTAATGAAAAATGCTTTATTTTTAGTAGCTAATTTGCGCTTTTAAACCTTCTGTAAGATCGGATATTCAACAAATTATCCATAAATGGTCTATAACAAGAAGAAACCCCATTAAGTACGAGAAACAGTTGATTTTCACTGATCAAGTTATCTGGTGTCAGTTTTAAGATTGTATACTTAATAACCAAGTTGTCAAAAATTTCGTTCCATCTTACACAGTATTTCGTTCAATCTTTAAAAGAAATTGCTATAATGACTAATTTTAGTATTCAAGAAATGGTGAATATGATATTTATTCTTGGGGAGTGTACAAGAAATTGTCTCCTAGCAAGTAGAGTATATGCAGAGAGATTTCCAAACCTTGAAAGAAAGCCAAGACCGGAAGCATTTGAAAGGTTATTAGAGAGATTTACAGAAACTGGTAGTGTAACCTACAAGAAGAGAGAAATAAATAAGCCGGTAATCAATGAAAAAAGCGAATTGGCCGTATTATTAACAATACAGGAAAATCCACATAGAAGTATAGACGGTATTTCAAAGGTAACAGCTATTGAAAATAGGAGCGTACGAAGAATTTTAAGAAGTCATAAGTATCATCCGTACCATATGGAATTAAATCAGGAATTGCAAGGCTCTAGTTTACGTGGAAGTTCCTACAACAAGGGAAAATATGATGGAACGCATAAGAGAGGCATTTAGAAATGTTCGCCAAGAAACATTACAGCATGTTCAACAGAATTTCAACCGGCGGCTTCATTTATGTATTGAGAGACATGGAAGGACATTTGAAAGTTTTCTTTGATTTATTTGCATTTACTATTTGCATTTACTATTTACATTTACTTTATTTTTATTTACTGTGCTACTACTTTTGTTAATTAAATTTGATGTTGTGGTTAATAATTAGTATTTATTTAAAATAGTGCAAACTTTTAATACTACTCGTACTTGATTCTTTCCTACATGATTTCGATTTATGTTAAGCTAAAATTAGGTATGTATTGTTTCATATTAGGTATTCGTAAAATAGTTGGTTTTACAAAATTCTTTAAAATACAAATTAATTAGTGAAAATTTTTTTTAAACTAACACCAGATAATTTAATCGGCAGTGAATCTATTGAAAATGCTATATTACTTTATATTCATTTAATGTTTGCTTTCACCGCTGAGTGAAAATCAACTGTTTCTCGTACTTAATGGGGTTTCTTCTTGTTATAGACCATTTATGGATAATTTGTTGAATATCCGATCTTACAGAAGGTTTAAAAGCGCAAATTAGCTACTAAAAATACAAGCATTTTTCATTAATTCAACTCTAAAAAGAAATAATTAGCAAATGATCCATCCTAGGTGCATCAAATGAGGTATCAATAGAAAGCGAAGTAACAGGGCTTTTCAATGAGCTAAAAATATACAGGGTGTTCCATTTAAAAATTACGAGATTTCTTCGATTTTGCGAAATTGTGAACATCCTGTATAACGCGAGCAGTTGCAGAATTTATTTCACGTAGCAACGAAAGTGCATACTAGTAGAAAATATTCTATTCTATTGGTTTCGGATCGCTTGATTTTCCTTATGCAGAATAGCCTACTGAAATGTATCAATTTATCAAGTAAAATAATTATTTGCACAGAAACTATCAACTTTAGATCCATACAACATTATATCGATGTAACCAGCTTTCAAGCGCGGATCATTTTATCTATTAATATACAGGGTGTTCCATTAAAAAAAATGCAACTTTAGTCTGGCATTTCCATCTGGAACACCCTGTATAAAACTAAATATTTTTAAAACGTGCGCTTGATGGTACGGAAGGATATCCGATGATTAAATATTTGACTAACTTTCAAATACGCGTGTAATCTTCCGTCCCCGCTTCGTTGCCGGACCCTGTATAAAGATGGGCAAAGCATTAGTTGATAGAGTTATTAGTGTAATTGTACGCGACACAGATCGCTAGTAACCTCAGTGTAATCTAGTTTAAGTCTATATTGTAACGTATTGTCAAAACCGTAAAACAAATAAATTTTGTTGTTAAATTTCAACGCTCTCGAAATTTAACTTACACATTTATATGAAATTAATAAAATTTTGTTTCGAATTAATATTTTACTTCGGTGTATTAAAACAGTGTATAAGAAAGACATTACGTGCTTTCTTTTATTCAAATAATAAATAATAAACCAAGAGTACTTACTTTTTTATCTTCACTGATACCGAAAGACACTGGATCTCAGTATTTATTTTATAATTTAAGTTAAACATAACTAAACAATTCAGAATTCAAACCGCACTATTAAGGATTAATATCGCAAAGCTAGTAATTGACAATTAAAATACCGACTTATAATACCTATCGATGGCTTATCAAATTTTAAAACATAATTGTACTTGTCAAAAATTTGACATTAAGTTGAGATTCGCATATCAAATTCAGCATTCAGCAGTAGTTTCTGTGGCATTCGAGAAATTAAGTTGGCAGTGCTGAATTTGATATGCGAATCTCAACTTAATGTCTAATTTTTGACAAGTACAATTATGTTTTAAAATTTGATAAGGTATTATAAGTCGGTATTTAATTGTCAATTACTAGCTTTGCGATATTAATCCTTAATAGTGCCGTTTGAATTCTGAATTGTTTAGTTATGTTTAACTTAAATTATAAAATAAATACTGAGATCCAGTGTCTTTCGGTGTCAGTGAAGATAAAAAAGTAAGTACTCTTGGTTTATTATTTATTATTTGAATAAAAGAAAGCACGTAATGTCTTTCTTATACACTGTTTTAATAGGTACACCGAAGTAAAATATTAATTCGAAACAAAATTTTATTAATTTCATATAAATGTGTATATGTGAATCAACGTCGTTTTTATTTAAGCAAAAGAAAACACATAATAACTTTTTTATACACAGTTTTAATACATAGAAGTAAAGTATCAATTCAAAACACAAAATTTTATTAATTTCAAATACAGTAAATGCAAAAAAAGGACATTATTTGTATAATACAAAGGTATTTTTAATAATATAAAATATTATTCAAAATCTGGTGTGAAGAACACAAATGCAGGTTCATTATTAATATTTTCTGTGAACGTGTCCGAATATATCCTATCCCCAGAGACGTAGAGATCTACGTCTCTGGGGATAGGATATATTCGGACACGTTCATAGAAAATATTAATAGTGAACCTGCATTTGTGTTCTTCACACCAGATTTTGAATAATATTTTATATTATTAAAAATACCTTTGTATTATACAAAACTGGTGGGGTTTACCTACTCATGTATGTTTCAATTATTCTGATACATAAGTATTATTCATTTTGTATATACAGTAGAACTCGGTTATATCGAACGCGCAAAAGGAAAAAAAATTGTTCGTTCAAAGCAAGTGTTCGTTATAAACGATTTTTAGTATTTTTCATACTTTGTATTTAAAATAATATTCACTAGAGTTTAATTCATATAAACATATTTAATTTTCACATAGAACTAAATAAACATAGTAAATACATACATACTTAGATTAAGAAAGTATAACTGTAAAAATAATTCGTGATTTTTAATTGAGTAGTTTTTTTTGTTAACATATCTTTTTCAATCTTACTTTGTAACAGATTAAACATGTCTTTTATACTATGATCTACATCTGTAAAGGTAATATAAGTTGATAAAACATTCAAGGCATTATACACTTCTCCAATGGTAGGTAGTCTCGCTGCGTTTTCTTCCATATCTGAATCTTCCATGACCTCTTGTAAATCATCTTCAAAAGAATTTGTTATAAGTTCTGCATCAGATGGAGCTTCAGTAGTTATTAATTCGCTGTCAACATTTGTATATCTGGTCAAATCTTCATTGTTAAATGGATTATTAATGTTATTTCTATCTATCCACGTTGAAAGAGGAAGGTTATCATCATCTTCATCACCAGCATATTTTAAAATCCATTGTGATAGCGGAAGATCATCATCCTCATCAAATAACGCATTACGCAGAAAACCGGCATGGCGGAAACAGTTTTCAATAGTTTTTGAAGTTACTTGTGTCCAAGCAGTATTGATCATTACTATAGCGTCTAGTAATGAAATGTTTAAATTCTCTTTATTTTCAAGGCAGTTAAATAACCGAGTCAAAAGAATTCTTTTGTATTGTGATTTCAGGCAGTAAATTACTCCTTGATCCACGGTTGTAGTATTGCTGTAGTACAAGGAGGTAGGAAGACCAGCTTAATGAATTTTAAATTTTCTATATGGGGATGCGCTGGGCAATTACCCCCCATTAATAAAATTTTTCTATTTTTGTTTTTTAATTCCTTGTCCCATTGTCTTAGCTCATTTTCAAACAATACAGACGTCATCCACGCACTTTTGTTTGATGCATAAGAAACGGGTAATTGATTACAATTTTTAAAACATCTAGGAGTCCTCGACTTTCCCACAACTAATAGCTTTCGCTTTTCCGATCCGGTCATGTTTGCACACACTAATACGGTTATGCGTTCTTTACTATGCTTACCGCCAACACATTTTTCCCCTTGATATTTTAAAGTTTTATCAGGTGTTACTCTGTAAAATAGTCCTGTTTCGTCTGCGTTAAAGATATCAACATCTTCATATCCTCTTCTTAAATTCGGCCAAATGTCTTTAATCCAGGAGCTAACAGTTTGCTTTGACACACTTGCGGCTTCGCCATGTATTTTTCCTGCAACGATATTATATCTTTTTTTAAATCTGTCTATCCAGACTCTGCTACATGTAAACTTAGTATTCTGGAGTTTTCCTAACTTTTCTGCTTTAAATTTTAACATTTCTCCAGTAATCGATGCAAGTTGATTTCTTTGGTAGCTAAACCATCTTATTAAACCATTATCCATGTCTTTTCTTATAGGTTTTCTAATTCTTCTTAATTTACTAACATTTAAATTGATTGCTCCTTTTAACTTTTCTTTATTTTTTTTTTAATTGTGGACACTGTTGATTTTGGTAAATTAAATTGCCGGCTTATATCTGAATTTGAACGCCCTGCTTCTAATTCCGAAATAATAGATAATTTTTCTTTTATCGTTAACACTTTTCGTTTCACCATTATTATTTATGTATGTATAAACGTTAGCATCTATGTATGTATATCAGATCACAGTTAGACTACAACTAAAGCAAGAATAACATCTCGATCCTACGATGTACCTATACATATACAACGGGGAATTACCGAAGAATAACCGTCGCGATAAGGGTATGGTTCGTTATATCCAAGCGTCATTGCAGATATTTCTCTTAACAACTTGAACTTTAAAAGCGAGAGTTCGCTACAAACGAGTTCGTTATAAGCAAGCGCAAAATATATTGCGAGCATAGGATATTTGATCGGGGAAATTGTTTTTGTTCGTTATCACCGAGCGTTCGCTATATCTAGGGTACGTTATATCCGAGTTTGACTGTATTAAATATAAGGAATATAGTATTTGAACCTAAGGGTCAGGTACAAAATTGAAACCTTATTTTATTGCTGGACTCTTTAGACATTTTTCAATTTACCTTGTTTTATGAGTGAACGTGCCATGAGCACAGTTTGGAACTTTCAAATGCTTTATCAAACGCACGTTCACTAAATTTTGTACCATAAAATATCAGAATGAAGAATGCAGCATCATCAAACTGGGAATTTTAGTTATAGAATTAAGAACCATCTGCAATGTTTGCTATTTTAGTAGGCACAGTTTACAAACAAGGCGGTCTTGGGAATTTTGCTGACCTTTGTTCGTCATCTGGCCTAGGTTGTTAATTGTTCCAGAGTTTACTGAAGTTAGGGGTAAATTTTGCTTACAATTCTTAAAGAGTCTCAACAGATCAGCGTACGCGACAACAGTCGCAAGTGTCAACACAACAGTGTTCAAGACAACTCTCAACATAACAGCGTTCTAGACAACAGTCATAAGTAGAGCTGAGGATGTTTGCGGTACGGCAGGACCGTATGTAGTGCATCCCCACCAGCGTATAAACACGATGCAGCGAAACACTTTAGTTAGTCGTGAACTGGCAACGTGATCGTGTGTTGTCTTGAGCTCTATTTAATAAGTATGACGGACGTGCCCAAGCCAAGAAAGCGCCCATTGTATAACGACGTGAAGAACTTTATCCGAGACTTTCCCGATTTGTATTATAATGGAGCAAAAGTGGTTTGTAAATTATGCGATAAACAGTTACTTTGCTGGGACAAATACGACTGTAAAAGACATGTTGAAAGTGTACACCACAAAGACAAAAAAAATAATGTGCTGTCTAAAACGCAATTCATTTTCGATTTATTGACAATGCTACTCGTCTGCGATGTGCCAGTTCACCTGCTAGATAAAAAAGCCTTTCACGACTTTTGGAATAAATATAATTCCAACATAAAGCTACCGTCACGGAGAACGTTACTCACCTATTTACCAATTGTGCGTGAGGACATTGAAAACAGAATGAAAGCAGTAGTAAATGATTAACAGTTATGGGTATGTGTCGACGAAACGACAGATCGAAAAAAACATTCTATTGTGAATATTATAGTGCGTGTACTAGATCCTGTCAAATCAACATTTCCCATTTTATTAGCCAGCAAAAGATTGGAAAAGTGCACTAGCGAAGTAATTACGAAGGTAGTGCTCGATACGCTACAAAAATTTCAAGTTTCAACTAATCAACTCCTGATGTTTATGAGCGATGGTGCTGCGACAATGCGTTCTGTAGGCCGTTCTCTTAAAGCAGATTGTGAGAGACTTTTGCATGTGACATGTAAAGTTCATGCTTTACACCTTGTGGCACAAACTATTCGGCAATGTTATCCAGAGGTGGATGCATTAATAGCAACCACAAAAAAGTGTTTCTAAAATCTCCCAAACGAATTCGAGAGTTTCACAGTCGGTGCCCTGGTATTCCCGAACCACCAGAGCCAATCCTTACACGTTGGGGAAGTTGGTTAAAGGCGGCATTTTATTATGCCAAGTATTTCCAACAAATAAAATCTGTGGTTCTACAATTCAATCCTGCCGAAGCTGTAGCCATTAAGGAAAGCCAGAGACTCTTTCAAAACCCTTCCCTTGATGCAGATTTACAAACTATTTATAACAATCATATAGGATTGTTTAACGCAATCGAGAAATTTCAAAATACTGCATTATCGTTAGCGGAGTCACTGCAAATACTGGACGATGTACACGCCCAGCTATGCGCAGTAAATGACAACAAAAATGTTAATGTAATAGAAAAGTTCGAGAGTGTGATAAACAATGATTTTGATTTTACCAGATTAAAACAAATTAGTAATGGTGCAAGTGTAGATTCGGTTTCTATCTATAAAGATTATTTTAATTGTGCGTGTGTTACATCCGTAGATGTCGAGCGGTCTTTCTCAAAATATAAAAAAATTTATTCATCACGGCGTACATCGCTCACCGCTACAAATATGGAAACGTATCTAATGCTACAAACTTACTGCAAGTCTTATCCACTTGGCGCTATGCTATAATAATCGTAAATAAGGTAAGTGTGTTATTTATATACAGTACACATAACTGACATACCTAAGTGATATAAATAGCGAATGCATGTAAAGCAATAAAATCACGCATGCATCACCGATCGAAACAAGGTCATTACATTCGTGCGTTTAACTGAATACTATCCTGGCACACCGCAAACATCCCCAGCTCTAGTCATAAGAACAATGTTCAAGACAACAGCCTACATTTAATATTAAGAGACACCAGTCTCATGTTTTATCAACAAGACAACAGTCTTGCTTTATCAACAACTCTTATGTATCAAATAGTGTAAATTTTGTAAATAAAGGTGTTATATTGGAGTGCCGCGTTTCATTAAAAACTGTCACCGACGGGTAAATAATTAGTGCGTATACGGCCTTACAAACCGTGCGCGGTGAAACAATACACAGGAGCATCAAGTTCACGTAACAGTTGCAGTTATCCCACTATATGGTCCTTCGAGATCAGATATCAGCGACAAATCAGCGAGTTGCCCCAACACATGAATTATTAAAAATTTAATCATGAACACTTACCATTTACTTCGAGTATTTCTTATAGGTTGGACGTGATCAAACAAGTGCCCCAATATAAGATTACTTCCGTCTTGGGGAATTAATGTGTTGATTAAATTTTTGACATTAAGGTACATGTCGTCGTCGATTTTGAGTAAGTACTCCGCTCTGCCATAGCAACGTCTTTCCACATTCTTCAACATGAATACGGACTTCAGAGATAAATTGTAGTAATTCTCTACAAAGTTCTCCTGGATAACATCGTCGTATCTTAAATATTCGTCTTCTAGTAGGCCCTGAAATCATTCTAATTTCATCGGAATCTAGCTAAGTTATGCGATCGCAAATAGTCGCTCTTACTTGCACAGCAAGATTAGTCGATCTTCCCACAAGAAAATAGAAATCTATAAAATAATTAAGTACTTCTTTTCTTGACGCCCACGTATGCCTGATGACTTTACGGGCGGCAAAGTTTTCCGGCGCAGAATAAATAATCACTAGCAAAAATACTTCGCTGTTGCAAAAACGATTTGGTAATTGTATAGTGGTTTCTTCTTGCGGTGAAATGTAAACGCTAACATTCCTTGTTTTGTTGTAATGCCAAGCGTCTAGTACTTCTGAAAAAAATAAATAAAATAATTAATTATGTTTATAATATCTAATTTTTGTAACTACACTTAAGAAATTCTATTTAAATTAAAATTGAATAATTGCTAATGTTGGCCCTGCAAACGTCCTGTCAGCAGCGCGTGCTTTGAAAAAGTGGAAGAGGTTTAGCAGATGTTATAGATAGGGGACCGTCAGTCATCTATCGTTTTTCGGGTCAAGTAGTTACCTTGTTTGTACGGCTGTCTTTATTGTGTTAGGAGATTTGTGCGGTTCAGTTCAATAATGCCGCAATTAAGAACATTGACCATCGGCTGTACTTTGTGAGTACAGAAAGTTTTCATGTTAGATTTGAATGTAAGAAAGACGTGGATAGTTCACATCACAAAAACTTTATATTCGATTTAGGATTAACCTAGCTTACCGTTTAATTTATGAAATAATTAATTATTTTTATTCTTTCTGAAATAAGCACTCGACTGGAAATTAGGTAGTATAATAACTTTTCGAAAAAATAAAGCATTCGTGCGCGATAAAATTGAAAACAGCATTAACCCTACACTGCGCAATTTTTTTTTCTTCGCCGAAAAACATTTTTTTCAATGTAATTTTGTGTGTAAAAATATGGAAAAATAATTAAAAAAATCCATGTGTAAACATTAAGTTTTTATTTAAATAAATGCATATTGCAGTGGAATGTGCTTTTAATTGCTTATTAATTTTTTTATTCACACTACAACTTATGCTTCCGGCTGTTCAGTCTAGTAGATTCCTCGAGCTCACTTCTCACGGGTCGCTCTTCTCAGATGAGGGCCAGGTTATGTTTGAAGTAAAACAATAAACATTAATAAAAGACTCAGTTAGCTAATTTACAATATTTAATACAGAAAAGAAAAAAAAAAAATCCCTTTACCGAATGTACAGGGAGCTAAAGCAAAATTAACAGTAGCTTAGGAGGAAAGACTCTTTATGAATATGACTCGCACAAAGAGAAAAACCCCCTGTGACTCTCGAACAAACATAAAATTAATAAATAATTGAGAAATTTGTCAAGTTTGACCTCTACTTTAACCCCTACAATTTCAAATGTCAATAACTACAAAGTTATTGAAACCGCGTAACAGTCTTACAGTCATGCGCAAATAAAACACGACAAAATCAACCCACAACTAAAAAAAATCCAACCTGAATTTAAAACGTTCTAGAATATTATCTTGAAGAAAAAACTCCACTAAAAAAAAAACATGACAATTTTCTCTAATACTCATATACTACTTTAAATATCAAAATAATCACAAATAAAACATTACATTAATTATAAGAAAATAATCGTAGTATCAATTATATAAATTAAATATTTTTATTTTATCGAACTTACATCGATCTAAGCACTGATAACACAAAAACTACGTGAGAGATATCATACATTATTTTAATTCAACAACGAGATCACCAACTCTCGTAAAAATCGAAATAACGTTACATGCACAGGAATAAATGCATAAACTAAAATAAAAACCCGACTTTACTTAAAACAGAGAATAAAAAATGAACTTCTTATCCTCTACAACCGGTCACTTTGCAAGTCTTGATATCTCTCCCTAAATTTACCGCGAAAAATTCCTACATCTAATTCAATAGTACCACAACTGTCCGCATCCATACGTTTAAACTAATAAACATACAGAGTCAGTCAAAAATATAATTATAAATATAATAAATATCAATAAAATTCAAATGTTGTTCAAAATTTAAATCTTCCATCTTTTTCTCTCTCTCTCTGGATAGAAAAATCCATGACAATATGTATCAAATTTGCTACATTGTGCAGAAGTAGTATGTAAGAATATAAGTCACTATTTCGTATGAAATTGCAAGAAACAATTATTATGCTTATTAAGACATAAGTGTAAAGAACATTTGGAACACTTTATGAAAGAAAAATATTTTCATCCTGGATTTTTGCAGCGTTGTCTCGTTTCATCGTGAGTAGGCCAGTGGCTATAGGAGTCCTGACGCACTTCTTTTGGAGGTACGTAGACAGTCGTAGCAGAGCGTGTCTTTTTGGCTTGAACACTTTTTTCAATGTCACTAGGCCTTCCTCTTTTAAGTGTAGATGTACTTCCTTGGTTGCATAAACAATATGCAACTATGCTATTTCAGCGCGTAATTGTGCTAAAGACAAATATTTCTCATTCCGAGTCGTACTGACTTTCCTATACAACAGCCATGAATTTATTATAGTCATGTCTAACAAATGATAAAATAATCGTAAATACCATTTTTTAGTTCGCATTGCTACCTTGTACCGACCAATCAATCCATCTAGCAGGTCGACACCCCCCATATGTCTATTGTACTCTTTTACTAGATTGGGGCATGAGATTTCGACGGTTTTCTTCTCTTTTTTTGTCAAACCGTTTTACTTGTGATAGGGGTAATTGTCCAGTGAAAGAAGCTAAAAGTAATACTGTTTTATTATCTTTCCATAAAACGGAAGAAATGTCCACTCCTTGGACATTCGCCACATATTCTTGGCAAGTGCCGCGCCGTTCCTTCGCCATTTCTTTGTCACTAATCATTTTGCAATTAGGAATTCTTGATCTTCTTACTGTTCCAAGAGAATGTATACCGCATTTAGCCAAGTGAACAATTAGAGGAATTGACGTATAGAAATTGTCAAAATTTACTCTGTAGTTCTCATTATGTGGTACGCTCCTGCATAAACGTATGACAATATTTGCACTGGATCCTAAATCTGGCTCTTCTGGTTTTCTATACTTCGGATTATTTTCGTCACCGGTGTAAATTTCAAATTTGTACGAAAATCCGTCTGTCCCACAAAGCAAATACAATTTGTATCCCCATTTGTGTGGTTTCATCGGTAGATACTGTTTTATGTAGTGTCTGCTTTTTGTTGCACATAGTTGTTCGTCGACACAAAGATATTGTTGCAGTGGGACAGATTGAAATTTATCATTCAATTTGTTTATTGCCGGCCGTAATTTATGCAGTCGATCGTGATCCGGATCATTCCTTGGCTTCATTTTTGTGTTGTCATTAAAGTGCAGATATTGTCGGATTTTAACAAAGTTGTTATAGCTCATGACTTCTCTGATTTTGTCAAAACCAAGTGTGGAGGACCAGTAACTTCTTACATCAGGCATTCGCACTAACGACATATATATATATACAAATTCCAATATATTTGTTTAAATCTTCCTCAGTTATTTTGGCAGGTTTACTGGGATCTTTTTGTATGGAGAATAGATTACTTTGCTCTACTATTGTCAAAATGAGTTCTTTATCAAAAAAATATTTAAAGAATGACAAAGGACTGCTCAGATTATCTATATCTGGTGGAAAATTTGCTATTCCTCGGAAAGTTAAAGCGTTGTAATCTATAATCAAATTTTTTTTTCGCCATAAAATATTTTTATATCTTTCTTTTAGCTCTTTTGCTTCTTTCTTAGGATCCCTCTGCATATGTTGCAAATTATCGCTAGCTTCAGCAAGCTCACTTCCTTCGTTTTCTACTTCCTCTTCATTTCTTTGATCTTCTTCTTCTTCCGAGTATTCTTCGTTATTCTCGATATTATTATCTTCAATCACTAACCCGTCTTCAAACTCAATAGGCATAGCTAATATAGAATTTCTAATTTCTTGATATATTTCTGATTCTTCGTCGCTCTCCTTTATGCTATCATAATCATCTTCACTTTCAGAGAGACGTGCGATTATATCTTCCAGTTCTTCCTGTCGTAGATACTTCGCAACCCATTTATTTTTTTTATCCGACATTATTTCACTCACATATAAACAAATAACACTCTCTAACACAATGTATCAGATATGATACATCTCATTTTCAATGACGGTATTTCTTAGAAAATTTATTGTTTCCACTGAATATGACACTTAATGTATTATATGAATCTTAGGTGTCCTACTTTTATAATTGTTTGTTATCGATATGTAATTATACGATAGTTTTATAATACTTTCTTGCACGTGGTTATCAACACACAATACACCGCCATACATTCACCTGTTCCATAAGTAAAAAATATGTGCAGACACGTTGGTACAAAAATCAACCGTAGTTATAGCGTATATAGGGATGTATTAGATTATCTACAAAAGTCACAGTGTGAATTTCATGCTCTCTATATTACATTTATAGGTTTAAAGGTAGTTGTATCAGATCTGCAACACTGCGCAGTGTAGGGTTAAATCAGAACTAAAAACTAAAAAAGGTTGAGTTGACTGATTGTCAAAAAAATTCTGTTCTTAGTGTCATGGCACAATGGAGCTTCTGAAACCGTCAGTTTCAATTTTTATAGCTTTTACAATGTACTGCCGAAGTAATTGCAAAGGAGGTGCTAAATATATGAAGAAATATGCTATTAAAAAAAAAGAAACTCGTAACGTTTACGAAGGATTATTTCTGCAAACTAATAAAAATAAAAAAAAATGTCAAAAAAATAATTTTTATTATTGTTTTTCAAAATATTCGCCCTTAAATTAAATGCATTTAGACATTCGATAAAACCAGTTATCATAGCATAAATTCCACTCTTCTTCAGTCACTTCAGATATATGCGGTTTGGCATTCCTTGTCGATCTTCATCCGAAAATAAATGTGCAATGTCAGGCACAATGTGATCACGCAATAGGTTTAGATATCTATCAGCTGCCAAATTTCCATCTATAAAGTATCGATCTATTATATGGTGCCCAATAAGACCAGCCCAGACATTTTTGTGGATGCTGTGTATGGTGTTCCATCATCCAATGAGGATTTTCACTGGACCAGTAACGAGAGTTGTGTCTGTTTACAAACCCATTTAGACAAAAAGTGGCTTCATCCGAAAATAAAATGTGGTTTAGAAAATTTGGATTATTATTGATCATTTCCATTATTGTTGCACAAAACTGCAATCTTCTGTCAGGGTTATCTTCGTTTAGCTCACGGAGAAGATGTATCTTGTAGTTCTTGTGTTTGTTCTTTTTTAATATTCGAACACCCGACGATTGACTAATATCATTATCCAAAGCAAGTTTAGTGGATGACGTAATTGGATTATCTGTAATATTAAGTAACACATCTAGAGCTTGATCTTGATTTGTGGCTGATTTTGGACGTCCAGACCTTGGCATATCTTTTACATTTCTAGTTTCTCTAAATTTTCTAACCAATTTAGACACTGTGGATTGTACAATACGATTTCTTTCCGGATGAACGTTATTAAATAAATGACAAACATCTTGATGTGAACTTTGTCGATCTCTATAACCAACCATCATTAAGATTTCAATTCTTTCAGTTTCACTGAGTTTCACCATGTTTACAAATTAAAATTAAGCTATTATTAGTATATCAACTTATTGAAAGGTACTTCACAATGACATTAAATAAAACAAAGGCCACTATCATTTTTTTAAGAGAATCTGATTTTATATAGGTCTTTCACGATAACAGACGAGACACGTGATAAACAGTTATTTCGGAACAAGTAACATTCAAATTACAATAATACCTAATAATCCTAGTATTTCTCTCTATTAAGTGAATATATTATGTTACCGTAACTGGGCATGGTTGCCGGCTTGAATTCCGTCAAATGTAATTAATAAGTTGTTTACAATTTCATATTTAGAAGTTCCTACCTATTTCATTTTATTTATAAATCGATATTATATATAAGATCAGTTATTTTCGCAACTAAATCATTCCTAGACCGTTAGGAAAACAAGCGAAAGAAATCATTCGATCATTAATATTTCGAAATAGAACGCGATAATAATTAAGGGGCCATTACTCCCGCTCTCTGCTTGTGTCAAAAATGGTGGTTAAACCATCTAGTCCAAAGCGAAAACGGACTAAAGCCTGTCATAGATATTGATGATTTTTAATAAATATGCAATTAGAAACACAGTTTATGACATGTATAAAAACAGTAAGTTTAAAGTAATTTAGTACTTATATTTATAAAATAAATATTTCATTTAATTACAGAACAGTATATTACGATTTCATCTTTGAATATCCTCAACGAAAAGGAACTTTTTTCTGGCGGTAATACATCTTTATGGAAAATATTACATGGAATAGGTTTTCATTACAAGAAGGATGATCTAAGACGAGCATTAATGGAATTTCTACGTATTGTATTAAAACGTGTTACGTTCTTGCAACAATATGTTCATATGAAACATGAGCATTTATGCGAGTTTGGTTTCTTCGATTAAACCTAGATTTTCCAAGATGGAACTATTTGCAAATCTTTACAAAATGAGTCAATATAAACAGTCAAAGCTACAAAAGAGGGTGGTAAAAGGTACAATCTATTACTAACAGAATATTAATAGTACGTAAAGTGTATTTATCTTAACTGAATTGATTCGGCTTTTACTTGATCCATAATTTAGAAGTAAAACTATGGTTCAAATCTTCACTTTTTAATATTTAATCATAACACGACAATTGTTTCACCAGCACAGTGGCTTTCTCGGGTACTTACAGCTAAAGAGCACGTTACAAACAAAGCCACTGTGCTAGCAAAACAATTGTCGTGTTACGATTAAATATTAAAAAGTGAAGATTTGAACCGTAGTTTTATTTCTATTTTGTATTTATCTTGTTATAGGTACATAGTATTACATGCATGTATTCTAATGGATTTATTGCTGAAGCTGAATTAATATTTACAACAAATAGACAGCATCTGGGCCACCACGGTGACAGGAACAGCAACAATTTCTTATACTGGTTTGAACATCAACTTCTTGTGAATTTAGAAGAACCCTCAACAATTGCTTTAAATAATGCGTTATCATAGTACTATTAAAAATAAAAGTGATATTCAATAAAAAATTCATTGGGTTTTTAAAGGCAAGACATATTACCATTTATAATAAATGAAAGTAATTCTGATTCTGAAGACAACATAAATGTTTAATAAAATTAGTATTTCATATTAATATTGTATTTTTTTATTTATATCATATGATATGTTTATTACAATGTTACAAGCCCTTTAATCTCTATGTATTTTGATTTTCTGTATATTATTTTTGTATATGTAGTCCAAAATAAATAAATTCACATATACATTTTTATTTTGTTTGTATTTTTGTGTATATATAATAACATAAAGCATATTATAAGTTGTATAATTTTAAAATGACATAAACCTAACCTCATATATTATTTACTAACAACAGCTGACTCAAAACAATGCAGATTTGTCAACCCTGTTTTGTAACTATTTATCACGTGTCTCGTCTGTTATCGTAAAAGACCTATATCACATTTTGCCGTTTATTGGAAATTATGATTTTACACAAAAATTTTGTTACGAAAGCATGTGAAAAAAATATTAAGTCATTTCAAGAAAAAAAAGAGGAATAGAAATCAGCAAAAAAAAAGCACATGGTTGCCATTTGAAAAAAAAAATAACGTTTCCATGGAAATGCGTTGACATACAGAAAACAACGAGTAGGCTAAGAAATGGAGAATAATTAGTAAAAAAAACTTTTATTAAAGACATTTTGTTATAAAGTTCATAATTACGGAAATAAACCGTCCATTCCATACTTTTGACTAACCATGTATTGAAGTTTGACAGACCAGTCAATTATGATCTCAATATTCACTAGTGATTAATGGATATCATAATGCTTGAGGAAACACATGCATTATAAATATTTTATACAATAGTCGTGGACAAATCATATTATACAGACCAGTTCCGTTTATTTAATTGTCACATCTCAAAGCCAAGGTGTCAAGTGTTTTATTTATTTTGTAAGTTTGTTTCTTAAAAATCTGAATTTTTCAATTCGTTGAACAGCACTAGTCATCATAGAAATAAAACATTAATCCAGATTCATAAAATATTCAAAAAAGCAGTTAGTTTATAAGAGACATTTATAACAAGTTTCAATAAAAACAAGGAGAAAGATAATACCCTAGAACCCGCTTCGCCGACATTGCAACTTCACAGGTGAGTCATAGTTTTGATAATATTTTCAACACGCACAGCTTCAAACTAAATCAATAATCGCAGCTGTTACTTTCTCCTTGTTCTTCGTCAATAAGATATGACAGAATCTATTTATAACTTGGAAAGATTTTCCTTATACATGAAAAGCTATTAAATCAATAACTTGTTATAGTACTCTTAAATGTATGTGAAATAAAAAATATGTGGATAGTAAAATTTTAAAGAAATATTAATATTGTCGTAGAACGCCTTAAAATCGTAATTGAATTTATATATCCATTAATGAAGAATGAGCACTTGAGGTGCTGCAACAATCTATTATGATAATTTTAATAAAATGCACCGGGCAGCAAAAACAGTAATGAATATGTGACAGCAAATGACTAAATATAATTAATAAAATGTTACTACTTTAGAATTAAAGACTTCTCAAACTTATCTGTGATTGACAAATTCTCAAGAATTCAGATTCTCGAAAGACACTGTAAATATTATAAATACCGCCTTTTTATATGACAGAAATAAAGCACACTAAATTTTAAAGCAATTTTCCATTATGCTTTTTTCAAATCCCATGTGCCATGGTAACTGTGTGGCAATTTAAAAATCATTTATGTACGACTGCATTAGAAACACGCTTTATACTTTCTTGTGGCTGTAAAGCTGTACTTTATTGTACTAGTAAAATAATATAATGCAAAAAATACTCTACTGTCAGTGTCAAAATAAAAGTTTATTTTTTGAACACCATTCGCCATACATACTAACGTGTGTTCATTTGAAAAGTCAATCTAGGTTACTTTGAAATTTTGATAGAATAAGACGCAAATATATTAGTATGTGTTTGTTGTTCCGTAAACGTAAATCCAAATGACATTTGATAATGTCAATCACAAATATCAGTTAGTGCATAAAATAATCGTGCGTCAATTCTGGTTTAAATAAATTGCTTCTCAGTTTTAAAATGGCTTTCACTTTAGAACATAAATTTTTTTTGTCCAGGCTTATTTTCGAAGTGGTAATAAAATTGATGGTTTATGGGTTTATTCAGTTCAAGATTGCATGGTAGAATTTCAAGTTGAGTTTCCACATTTTGTAATAGATTATATACAATTTAAGAATACTTTGGATAGAACTTTAAAACTTTTTTTTTGAAACTGGTAGTCTCTTAAGAAAATCAGGCAGCCCAGCAGTTAAGAAACGTACACCTCAAGTTGTCAATCGTGTTGAAGAAATAATGGATAATGAACCACAAACATTTGTATCTGTATATACATTTACGCTGAAATCGCCTACAAGATATAGCAAATTTCGTCCTATAAGGTGGCACTATTTAATAAGTGACATCTGACGGACGAAAGAGACTATGCCGAAAAAGGCGACCTTTCGCTTGACCAGCTATGCTGGTACATAAACGAAAAAATACGTATAAGTGTAGTCCATTAACACGAGCCAGATGGCGGTAAATATACAAAAAGGTTTAAGTATATCAATACGTTATGCACGTATTACGTATATTGCATGTCTGTTTCATTTGTAACAAATGCGTAATACGTGCATAACGTATTAATATACTTAAACCTTTTTGTATACTAGGTTTGATACTTAAAGCCGACCGACTATAACATAAAGAGTGGGGGTATCTACTCTTTATGTTATAGTCAGTCGAGTGGCGGGAGAAATATTTAACATATATTTTTGCGTTTTTTTTTTCTCACGTATGAGACGGAGTTTTGGGAAAATATTTTGGATTCATATTCTATATAATTATGTCTTTCCATTTTACATACATGTTTCTTTCTATCAAGAACACCTGTATAGAAATATTTACACGATCTAGGGGGGAAATGCGAGAGGTACTATTTATGTATTCTTAATAACTTCAATATCCAATATCCCTCTACCGCCAAACCAATTAATTTCTCGTCAGAGTTTTTACCGTCTGCCTAACTTCCTTCCTCGCTAGCAAAGCAGCTGATTATACAATACTAAATATTGAATATTTGTTCGATCCTATTATAGAGAATTAGGGATTTTATATAAAAATATTAATACATAATAATTATAAAATAATTTTAACCTAAAAAGTGAATGAGATATGTAACTACCGTTTCGAATTCATTCTAAAGTAAACAAATATGTACATATAACGATATCTACGTGATAATAGATCAAAAGGCTTTGAAACTATTGTAATCACTAGAGCTGAGGATATTTGCGGTACGGCAGGACCGTATGTAGTGCATCCCCACATTTAACTATTTATCTAAATATTCTCTGAAATGATTTGCCGGATCTCATAAATTAATAGAGTGATATTTTAGTATGCACTGGATATTGTTATTATACAAAATCATAATAGCCATTGGTATTTATGGATCATAAATAATAATACGCATGTATTTGTATTTGGTTGTGAATTCAATTTAAACTTAAAACGAATCGTAATATTTTAACGACAAGCCGTCCTTACAATACATGCATTCGAGACAAAGTGTGCAACTCTACGAATAACTTCCATAATTGATCGAAAATGGACATTTTGGAGCTGAAGTAAAGCCCCTATTCTTAGAAAATTTTATTACTGTCGTTAAGAACTATTATTATAAACAACAAAGGCCTTTTATTAGTGTTGAAGTTTTAGTTTCATTGAATTTCCATGTTGTAAGTAGTCAATTGTAAAGTGTTCATTCACAATATTCTAAAACAAGGTGTAAATTTAACTAAAATCCAGAAAAACACATTCTGATAATATATTACTAGATTAGAAGCTGTGTTTATTACTATTTATTATATTATTTTTATAACCAAATGCAATAAAAGCTACTAAAACAAAAGAAACCTCGATTTATTAAAATCTTGTCACACAGCCTTTCAAAGCCTGGCAGCACATATTTTGCATATATTTTATATATACTACCTACTTGAACTAGGTGAATGAAGTTAGAAGTTATAAGTTATAACTTCTAACTTCATTCACCTAGTTCAAGTAGGTAGTATATATAAAATATATGCAAAATATGTGCTGCCAGGCTTTGAAAGGAAATGAAGTTAGAAGTTATAACTTATAACTTCTAACTTCATTCACCTAGTTCAAGTAGGTAGTATATATAAAATATATGCAAAATATGTGCTGCCAGGCTTTGAAAGGCTGTGTGACAAGATTTTAATAAATCGAGGTTTCTTTTGTTTTCGTAGCTTTTATTGCATTTGGTTATAAAAATAATATAATAAATAGTAATAAACACAGCTTCTAATCTAGTAATATATTATCAGAATGTGTTTTTCTGGATTTTAGTTAAATTTACACCTTGTTTTAGAATATTGTGAATGAACACTTTACAATTGACTACTTACAACATGGAAATTCAATGAAACTAAAACTTCAACACTAATAAAAGGCCTTTGTTGTTTATAATAATAGTTCTTAACGACAGTAATAAAATTTTCTAAGAATAGGGGCTTTACTTCAGCTCCAAAATGTCCATTTTCGATCAATTATGGAAGTTATTCGTAGAGTTGCACACTTTGTCTCGAATGCATGTACTGTAAGGACGGCTTGTCGTTAAAATATTACGATTCGTTTTAAGTTTAAATTGAATTCACAACCAAATACAAATACATGCGTATTATTATTTATGATCCATAAATACAAATGGCTATTATGATTTTGTATAATAACAATATCCAGTGCATACTAAAATATCACTCTATTAATTTATGAGATCCGGCAAGTCATTTCAGAGAATATTTAGATAAATAGTTAAATGTGGGGATGCACTACATACGGTCCTGCCGTACCGCAAACATCCTCAGCTCTAGTAATCACATTAAATAATCCGAGACTTATGTAAATATATACATGAGTGGTACTTACAAATGTTATGATTAGATTATTACATGTTATTAACTTATCAATAAGGCTATCAACGAGCGCTGCATGCCATAGACGTTACATTCACCGGGGTAACTCTGCTATACTATCTGAAAAGTTTTCACACAACGCTAAAACGCTGAAATAAGGTCAGTGGACGGTCGGTGAACTGTAGTGGTGAGAGATCATATTTTCCACGGTCGTAGTTGATATTGAGTTATCGAGGTGTACCTATGTTACACCCTCTACTGTATTAGTTGAAACGCTTTAATTTAATAATAAAGTATGTCGCACGTGCGAAAGTCCAGAAAACCTTTGAATGAGCACCAAGTGAAAAAGTTTATTGGTGGGCTTGGTGATTTATCCTACGATGGAGTGAAAGTAATGTGTAAATTACGCGGTATACTCATTAATATGCTAGAGCAAATCCGACTGTACACGTCACATGAATTCTGTGCAATATCTAAATAGAAAACAGGGTGTGCGCTTACAAACTCAATTTAGATGTGATTTCTTGTTAATGTTGACAGCTTGTAGTATGCCGTTTCACATATTAGATAAACAACCATTTAGCCACAGTTCTAGTTACCAAGTCGCGCCACATTATGGAACCATATACCATATACAGGGTGTTTAATCACTTGCTTTCCTAATTTAGAGGGTAGAAAGTTCCCCTAAAGTTTACAATGTTTTACCAAAAAATCGCATAGAAAAAATTTTCAAATAAGCGAGAAAAAAAAAAGAAGAAAATATTATTGAAAGGAAAATTGCTGACCTGTGAGTAATAGACCCACTCGTCGAAATCAAGGCGCTATTGTGCTTACGGTGTAATAATTGTACCTGGGCGGGTGCAGTTTTGTGAGTGGTTACAGCAGCAACATTTAAATAGTGCACAATTTCTTGGTAATATCTGATTTTCTGATGAAACGAGTTTCACAAGAAATGGAATATTTAATTTTCACATTGCTCGTGAGAGACAAATGCAAAACTCCCGGACGATTAAACCAGCTCACCATCAACACCTATTTTCTTGAAATGTATCGATCGGTATAATAAATAATTATATTGTGGGGCCATTTTTTCCTACCGCCGCGTTTGAACGGATAAGTTTTTTTTGGATTTTTTACATAATATTCTGACGGGATTACTGGAATATATTCCTTTGAATATTCGCGTGTCGATGTGATATCAGCATGACAGGTTACCTGTACATATATTGTCCGCGTGGTGCGAACTAGAAAACATTAAGTCGTATTGTGTTATAATCGGATATCTTAAAAAGTAGGTGATTTTATTTTTTTTTGTCGTAGACGAATGTGTTTACATAAAGCGAACATACATCGACCTTTAAACCAAATGCTTGTTTTCACTCATCTGTTGGCGTGTAAATAGAAATAATTTTATGAATGACCAGTCTGAAATTAAAAAGCAAACGAAGGGATATTTATTTACTACGTTTTATTTTTTGTAAAGGTCACTGGACTGTGTATTTGAAATAAATAAACAGCGACTTCTTCTACTTTATCACTAACCTACCTCAACATAATGTGTACTGTGTAACATAGACTTTTCCTCAAAAATCAACATTATTAAAATTTTTTTTTGGCGGATAATCAAATACTTGATGTACATACTGTTTATATTATGTCAACGAATGAACAAACATCCTGTATATACGTTCGAAAGTATATTAAAGAAATACACCAATTTTAATAGATTAAAATAACATTGCAAATATTTGTAGTAGATCCACAGATTCGTTAAGTGAGTACAATGTGTATTTTACGTATGCCTGTGTTACATCAGTAGAAGTCAAACGGTCGTTCTCCAAATATAAGAACATATTTTCACCACAACATCACTCTCTGAGAAAACTATGGAAACATACCTGATGCTGTAAAGCATGAGCCGTCAACCTTTCGTTATAAGATGGCTATAAATTTTATGTGAGAATCAGTGCGGGCTGCCATAACTTTTTAAAATAATATTTTCAAATTTGTATAAAATAAAACGCAATAGTACATTTTTAATCACATTTATTGTAGTTTTATATACAGGGTTAGTTAAAAGTATGGAGACGGCGATTTATTGTCGTTAATATTCATTTTAGGGAATTATGTTCATTATAAAAGTTTGTTAGGATATTTTGATCTACATTTGAGAATATTTGAATTTTTTTTTCTTCAATTGTTTTTTAGTTACACCTGTCCGCGCAGTTTTTTTAAATGGGAACTTACAATAATATTTTTGTTTTTTTTAAATTCATTTTAGTAACTTTTTTATAAGAAAAGGCCGGTTCATGTGTTTAACAGATGTTCGGTACATCGCAGATAGACAGACGCGTAGCGATAAACAAACTTGAGCGACATAATTTTATCAGTGGTTATTGTGTACGTCAAATCTTTGCCGGAAATAATTCATTTGTGCAATTTGTTGCTGTTAATATTAACAATGGCGAGTTTAAGTGAACATGAACGAATTGAAACACTTATGATGTTGGGGTATGGAGATAGACGCAGAAGTTTACAAGACGTTTGTAATTTATTTAATGATACGCATCCAAATAGAAATCCAATTTCTAAATCCGTTGTTGGTAAAACTTTAAGACGCTTTGAACAAACGGGTAGCGTTAAAGATTTGGCAAGGAGTGGTAGACCTAGAACAGCAAAAAGCGATGATAACAAACTGGATATTTTATTGGCTGTATCTGAATATCCCCATTTATCAACCAATCAATTAGCGCCCAATTTCAATATTTCACAGTCATCGATCGTGTCATTTTTAAAAAGTGAAAAGTATAAACCTTATAAGGTACACCTTGTACACGAATTAACGGAAGATGATTTTGATAGGAGATTACAATTTTCTGAAGAAATGTTAAATATTTGCAATAATAATGAAAATTTTGTCAACAATATTCTTTTCTCTGACGAAGCTACTTTTTGCCTTACCGGTGAAGTAAACAGACATAACTGCAGATACTGGTCATCGGAAAATCCCTCTTGGTTTTTGGAGCACCATACGTAGTACCCCCAAAAGGTTAATGTTTGGGTTGGCATTCTAGGCGGTCATATTATCGGTCCCTTTTTAAAAAATGGCAATTTAACTTCGCCTCTGTATTTGCAGTTATTGCAAAATGAAATAATACCTGCTTGTGCTACGCTCTATCCTCATGAAAACAATGAACACCTACCCAATGACAGTATCTGGTTCCAGCAAGATGGCGCCCCACCACATTATGGTGTAAATGTTCGTCAATATCTGGACAACGTTTTTCCCCACAGATGGATTGGAAGACGAGGAACCATTGAATGGCCAGCCCGTTCGCCAGATTTAAGTCCTTTAGATTTTTTTTCTTTGGGGATACGTAAAAAACAAAGTTTACAAAGATAAGCCCGATAAAGTCGAAGATTTACAAATCCGAATTACCAGAACGATACAAGAAATTCCCCGAGATTTTTTACAGAACTCTGTTCGGGGTTTTGTAAATCGATTGGGTCATTGTCAAATAACTAATGGACAACAATTTGAACACTTACTTTAATTTACTTTGTTATTAATTTGTTTAATTTTTCTTATAAAAAAGTTATTAAAATGAATTTAAAAAAAACAAAAATATTATTGTAAAGAGAAAAAAATTCTCTATCGAATGGTACAGTAAAATTTACTAGTTCCCATTTAAAAAAAACTGCGCGGACAGGCGTAACTAAAAAACAATTGAAGAAAAAAAAATTCAAATATTCTCAAATGTAGATCAAAATATCCTAACAAACTTTTATAATGAACATAATTCCCTAAAATGAATATTAACGACAATAAATCGCCGTCTCCATACTTTTAACTAACCCTGTATATTAAATACATGGTAGATAGCTAATGCAACTGCAAAATATAAAAAAATGCAAGACGACTTATGACTCTGTAGTGAGACATTAGAATGCGATTTTTGCGGGTGCATTTATCTTGCAAGTTTTTATACGTCTGAACTTTCAAACATTGTTATAATTTGCTGAGCAAACTTTTTCAATTCCCTGTAATTCTCAGAAGAAAAATTTCTATAGATATCCATTAAGTTTGTGGTTTCCTTAAGTTGGTTTAAGTGTGGTATTACTTTGCAGATCAATCATATTTATTGGCAAATTGCAAAGATTTTTCAAAAATCTCCATTTTACGGTTTTCAAATTCAGTTTGGAGTTGTATTAACACACTTTTAATTTAAGTGTTTTTCCATTCAAACTTCATCCCAGCTACTTCCACAGCTACCTTGCAGTTCGGAAAGTTCACCAGTATGCTCGATAAACAGTCTCACTGACATTTTAAATGACTACACATCTGTATACATATTGCATATCAAATTGTTTTTCCGTTTTCCGTTTTTTCAGTTCGGCAGTCAAATCAATCAAAAACCCAAGATCTACTGGTGGTTAGAAAGCTCGTGTATTGGCTTTCTTTTCATCTCCATGAAGTTACAAACTTCTTTCCACAAATCGAAAACTCGTTGAAGTACTGCACCCTGACTGGACCACCTCACCTCAGTGTAACCCTATTTTTTCTTATAAAATTAACAGTAGAAATAACGTTGTCCATTATTTCTTTCTATGACAAAACCTGCGTCCAATGCGTCCTGATGAACTCGTAAACAGTGAAGTTTTCGTCAATACCTCGTATAAACGTGAGAAATTATACTGTATCCGATACATCCGTACTTTCCTTAATAGCTAAAGAGAAGCAGTCAAAAGACTTCGCTTTGTCTTAGAGACTTATCTTTTATTAAAAGTACATGAAAATGAATGTTTATCACGTATCCGGGTATTTGATACGTGGTTTAAGCGTTTCCAAGATGGCCGAGAAGATGATGAAGATTACGCACGCCCAGGACATCCTTCCACGTTAAAAACGGATGAAAATATTGAAAAAATCAGTAATCTGATCCGATCTGACCGTCGGTTAATTACACGTGCGATTGCTGAGACTGCAGGAATTAACCAAGAATGCGTAAGGCAAATTTTATATAAGAATTTAAACATTCAAAAAGTGTGTGTGAAAATTCTCGCTGTGGAACAAAAAGAAGCTTGTTTCTAACCAAGTATAACATCCCGGTATTAGACCATCCGCCCTATTCACCTGACCTGGCACGATGTGACTTTTATCTGTTTCCCAAGGTCAAATCTGCATTAAAAGGAATAAGATTTCAAACCGTTGAAGCTGTGTAAGAAAAAGTGGCACGCGTCGTGAACGAGCTCACAGAAGAAGACTTACGGCTTTGTTTTGTGCGATGGAAAATTCGAATGGAGCGGTGCAGGGATAGAAAAGGGGTGTATATTAGGGTGGAGCGATAATGTATGAATAAAAAAAAAATTTTGTTTTTTAAAATGGTATAGCGATATAAAGTTGCATTTCAATGAGTAAATTAAACGTACGAAATATTACCTATTTGTAACGATGTTTTGAGGTGCCCCAACACAATTGAAAATTTAAAAAAAATTACCTATTTTTCATATTGTGATCAAACTATATATTTTATTTGTTAGGTCAATATCTTATATTTTTTATACAGATTTAAAGAAGCGAGATACAAGAAATAATGGTAAACTAAATAATTATTCAGAAATACAATAATTATATATTAAATTGTTTTTTTGTATCAAAAGTAGGCATTTGTTGACGTGATAGTAGCCTTGCCCTGATGAAACCGTCTCGTTTATTTTTTCCACAAACTGCACTTGAAGCTTCTGTCACCACTTTGATGCAGCGCTCAACGGCTTGAGTATGGCATGGAAAATCTTTAATTTTTTGACATGTGCCGAGACCGTCTTTGACAATGGCTTTCAAGTCGTCATTAGATAAATTTAAAGTCAGAGGTGTCTCAGTTATCTCACAGTCTCGCCACGCTATAATGTCGGTATAATCTTCAGCATCGAAATTAAATGAAGGGAGTTTAAACGTTCGAAGTCCTGGAGTTTCTCACCTCTTGCTTTTAAAATTCGTCGATATGCTAGATCTCGTATGATTTCCCTTTCATCTCCAAGCATAGAAATAAGAACATTTTCTGGGTGACCAAAAAATCCATTTCGTTGGATTACCTTGTCAATGACCTTCTTCATATCGGCGTTCAAATAGCGACTCAGACTAATTGTTTGCCACTGGTGCTTAGCTCTGTTTATACACGAGGGATTACATTTTATTCTAAACCACATCGAACCATAAACTCTCATCACGTACGTGGCTAATATCACAAATTTTTCTTCGGGGTCAGGTTTAGTAGCATATAATCTTAGAATTCGATTTGCTGTTGTAAGCCATCTAGAGTGGTTGAGAGATCCAGGTTCAATGTGAGCTAAATCTGAAGAAAAAACGCCAGTGCTGATAGCGATCATAATATCGTACAGATATTTTTGGTCGGTACTCAAATCACCCCTGGAAATTTGAGGTAATATTGTAGGAATGGCATTGAATTCGACTATTGGCATTGTTTCACATTTTTGTAACTGATATCCAATGGCACCTGAAAAGCATTTAGGCCCTGTAGTTTTTCCGTCCAAATGTAACAACAGATGTCGCAGTGGTAATTCATTGGAATGCAACTGGCAGATAAATCACTGTAATGGTTTATTCAGTTCTTCTTCCATCAAACGAATAATATCAGCTTTAAAACCTGTGTTTACTACTGTTCCATCGCAACCAACAACTATTTCACTGAGTTTCACCGATTTGGATTTCAAGTGAGTTAATATAGTATCTTTAATACATTTAGCAGTTCCCAACTCACATGTGACATGCCCGAAATAGTCGCTTCCTGGCTCTGATAAAATCACATAATGGTCTTCTAGTACCCTTTTTCTGTAAAATTTATTTTTTTTTCCCATCAAAATACATACCGCGTAGGGTTTTCTTGCGATCTGCATCCTGTAAAGCTGTTCTGACTTTAGTTCTTTCACGGCGCAACTTTGAACGATCAATAACACCACTTGGATCCTTTGGTGAAATAATGCCAACATCTTTTAACACAGAAGAAGCTATAATGGCAGCGGCTCTGTCAGAAACTCCAGTACGATCACAGGCAAGAGCTAATGATGGTAAATTTAATCTCCTTTTTTTTTGGTGGCGGATCAACTGTTTTTTTTTGGTGCTTCAAGGTAAGGACTAGAAGCTACGCTATCGCTTGAACTGTCGCTTTCGATTGCCAAGTCTTCAGGTAAAGAACGCGAACAACACGGTTTCTCAAAATCAGTTATCTCTCTGTTACGCGATAAACTTTTTTGTTTTCTTTCTTCTTTTTTCTTATTTTTTTATAGTTTCAACCACATCTACACCGCCTATGACCATTTTTCTTGTTGTTCTTTCATCGAGTAAAAAATTTATTTCTTCCTTGGGAACACGACTGCCTTTTAAACAATTACAATTTGAGAAAAGTTGACATTTGCAACTGCAAACATCAAATAATCTGTGGGACTCAGTTATAAATCTATTGATCTTTTCTTCGTAATTTTTGTTTGTTTGACGACCTTTATAAGGTTTCATTAAGATTCTATATTTGTCGTGGTAGGAACGAATAAGTTGTAGAATTCTCTTAACACTAACAGTTGGCAGCGAAGCTTTTTGCCAAATTTCTAAAACTTCTTGAGCCAATATTTCGGATATGTCATGAACGGTTGGCTCTTTTACTGTTTTATTGGGCTTTAATTCATTTTTAATGAATAGGTAATTTTTCATAACGTCATTATAAGTTGGTAATTGGGATACTGGTAACTTCTCTGGTAATCCGAACACAGCACAGGTCATCATTTGTCGTGTTTTGACTTGAGACATTTTACTGTAATGAAGATATATAATATGTGCTAAAGTATTACAATATCTGAAACCTAAATAGGAAATTGAAAATACTACTTACATGAGTCTTATTTCGTGATCTCAGACGTAAAATTCAAAGGGTATCACAAGTCAAATAATACTCACGCGAGTTGACTATAGCGTTCGAATAACGTTTTAGGAGAGTTGCGAAATCGTCTCCACGTACTTCAACACCCACGCGTCTTAATACGCTCGCTTCGGATTATATTTTTCTATCTTATACTAACTGCGCAACACTCAGTGTGTAATTTAGCGTTCATTAAATATTTTTGATTTTTCGACTAAATTCATGAATTTTGCCAAACTTAATAATGTCGGGGGCACCTCTAAATATATCATGTGCGAAATGAAATTTTCTGTGTATATTTGGGAGATAATAGAGCAAATTTTTACAGGTATTCCAAAGCTATTGCTAAATTTTAAAAAAATCGCTCCACCCTAGTGTATATTGCGGAGGATAACAATTAAATATGTATAAATTTAAAATAAAAAGTTTTGCAGTATCAGTATCCTTATTGTACACTTATAGCCACACATCATATGCTAAAATATAAATGAACCCTGGACTAATTCTATTACCAAGTAGTATAAGTATAATATTGTTCAGTAAACATTTAATAATTCTTTCTTCGTGTTATACCGCTACCTTTCTATACATTATACATTTCCTACTACTATACTTATACAAATATTTAATATTAGTACATTATCTCTGGTAGGTACTATTGATAAGACTGGTTATGCTATTATATTACGTAACTAATTCTTATAATTTGCACAACACTATGTTGTTGAAAATTGAAATACACCTTTCGAAATCGTCTGATGACTGATAAGTTAATCGTTCAACATATTGCCAACAATTATTGTGATAGTAATTTGTATTATGTATATATATTGTTGTAATTCAAACTATGAGTGTACTAAGGTTGCCTGGGAATGAAAATATGGAAATTAAAATAAGGTAAAAGCATATCGTAATGCGGCTGTATGTGGACGCAACATGTGAAAATTAATGTCGAATTGATAATAAATTAATATGCCGACAATTTCTAATATTCTAGGTATAATTATATTTTCTCCCGACCGAGAATAAAGTGTCATCTTATACATCTGACAATTGACATATATTAGACTACTTTATTCTCTAGGGAATAAAATATTCGATTTTCCCTAGGGAATAAAGTGAATACTGTAGTGAATGACTTTTGGTTCACACAAACAAACTCGTTTTACCTTAGTAACCAGAAACTATGCACATTTTCATGACAAACCAACTTAATTGAATGACATCAGATCAATCTATCAATTAACTGTCAAACTAATAATGAAATAAATTATTACATTTAAGATCGGGAGAAAAGTTTTGTATGTAATTCGGGAATAAACGTCTATAATCCCTCAACAGAAAATGCTACTTACTTACTGTCTCGGGATTAAAACTGTCGTTTATTCCCTTAATACATAAATATCTATTATTTCAAAATTTACTTTCCATTTTTTATCATTTATTTAAGTCATTTAATTCATTAACGCGAAAATAAAAAGATATTTAATTTATTTACATTCAAATTTGTATCGACATTAGTTTAGACACGCCCACTTTTTAAAATAGGAAAGCCCGCGAATTAGATCTGTTTGTATAGACATAGCCAACATAATCTACCATCTAAGGCACACTCATTTATATTTGTAAATTCTAAAATTAATTTTATAAGTCTATTTAAACTCTTGGCAAACTTGCGGCAATTGTGTATGGGGACAATGCCTCAAAATCTAACTGCAAAAAACGCTAAAATAAAAGAATATTTCCAGGATGCACCTATAACCAGTTGCGATGTAGAAAGGACGTTTTCTATCTACAAGGATGCACTTCATTCAAAGAGAACAAATTTTACAGAAGAGAACCTTGGGAAATTATTGCTAGTTAATATTAATACTCCTTTACTCAACTTGAACTACAAAATGAACAAATAAAAATATATTTTGTATTTTATAGACCACTCGTTTGTTTTCCAATTAACAGTTAAAACAATGGAAAAAAGAAACTAACTCACCGTACTTTATTTATCTTACGAAATATAAATTAATAAATAAAATAAATTATTAAAACTCCTCACCATTCTATCTACACCCATGAAGAAAGGAATTTAACTATGATATTGAAGTAATTGCGTCACAATTGAACGACAAAAAACAACTGTGCGGTTAACCGAATGAATAGTGTTATTTAATAACTGCGTGTTGTACTTATCGATGTTATAGACCAGCGTTTCTTAAACTGACTCAGGGGTTCCGCGAAAGTTACGTGCTTTTTTTATAACATTCAAGGAAGTAACATAAAAAAAGTAATAAAAATTTAACGGCACAACTAAATTCCACTTACTAATCTGGATAGTCGGTGCAAATGCGACAGTCCGACGTCGCGAATTGTAACGGCACCGTCGGGACAATTTTTGGTATTTAAAAGCAGCCGCCCTGGTATAATCACGGGAAATCCCGGTATCGGTGATTCCCCGGCTCAATTCTTTATTGATCATTACACTGCGAGTATCCGGGCATAATAGTCACTTCCGATGTGTGTCTTATAAATAAAGTGATTGAAAATTAAAATAAAGTGATTGAAAGATAAATAAACTGATTGAAAGTTATTGATAAAGTGATTTTGTTGATTGATAAACTTTATTGGTTCTGTCTAAAACCAATTGTTTAAAACCAAACTGTCTGAAAACTGTGTTAAAACCTTTAAACTTTATTCGGTCTTAAGGGGGAGTTCTCATTTTTTGAATAAAAACTCGACGATTTTTAATAATTTTTTTAAAGAGGATTGTTTTTTTTATATAGAAACTTTTTTTTTAATGCGTTACGCATATCTTTGCAAAAACAAATTGTGTTTTAATTTGCCATAATTTGCCTCTGTAGCAGAGGGCGCCCGAAAAACGAGATACCAAACGGTAGCAAAGATTACTTCTGTTGAGTAAAATAGGATCTTTTCAAAAAATTAAAAATTATAAGAATGGCGCGCATTTTACTAAAAATTTGAAAAAACGACCTTTTTAGATTAGGAAAAGTGGAATTAAAACTGAAATATAGCATTTTAATCAAAGATCCTAGTTTGCCCGCTGGTGTACACGTTTACAAACATAATACAAAAAGATCTAGATCTAGATTGGTCAATTAGCGTCTGAGAAATTCTTGTTACCGATTTCAGAAACATCATTTTGGGAAAAATTTGCTTAAACTTTATACGAGTGATGTATACAGCTTGTATACAAGTGATACATAAAACTATATCTTTTATACGGAACCGAGTACTTATTCTAGACACATATAGCATTAAGATAATAAAAGAAAATAAAACTTTTTTTTAATAAAAAAATGAGAACTCCCTCTTAAAAGGTAACTGGTGCTGTTATTTTTGTCTTAAAACCATTTTCGATATTTTGTTGCAGGATGGAGGGATGGCTTAAAGAAGGCACTTTAAACCGTTCTGCTGCAGAACTTGACTCTTCTGTTTCGGACCCAGCAACTAGCTCTTTTGCTAAAGATAACTGTGGTAATAATAAAAGTGATGCAACTGAAATCGCCACAAACGAAATTAGGCCAGTAACGGCCTCTACAAGTAATCAACCCAGAGCAGTTACTAAAAAACTAAGGAAATATGATGAAAGTTATATATGTTTTAGGATTCATGAACGATAATGATAATCCTCAGTGTGTTATATGCAACAAAGTTCTACCAAATAGCTCTATGGCTCCAGCTAAAATGCGTCGTCATTTAGAATCTGTTCATGGCGAGCTTAAAGAAAAAAATGTTGAATTCTTCATTCGGAAGCGTGACGAACTTTTAAAATTAAAAACGGTTATGGTTCAAACCACAAAAACGGTGAATGAAAAAGCAAGTGAGGCTTCTTACTTAGTCAGCTATCTGATAGCTCAACGCGGTGAAGCATACTCAATTGCGGAAAATCTTATTAAACCTTCATGTATGGAGATGGTAAAGTGTGTTAGGTGAAAAATCTGCAAAAGAAATGGCTAAGATTCCACTTTCGAATGACACGATAGCTCAGCGCATCAGAAATTTAGCGGCCAATATAAAAAATGAACTTACTTTTCGTCTCAAATCATGCAAATTTTCATTACAAATGGATGACTCAACCGATGTATCTGGACTCGCAATATTAATTGTAATCATTAGATATCAGCACGAAAACGCATTATTTGGAAGATCTTCTTTTATGCAAATCTCTACCAGCACGTACTACTGGAATCGAAATATTTGGTCTTCTAAATTCTTTTCTTGAAGAGAATAAAATACCATGGGACAACTGTATTGATATCTGTACCGATGGAGCAAAGGCCATGAGTGGCATAATTAATGGGGCTGTACAGCTTATTAAAAATATAGCTAAGAACTGTTCTAATAGCCACTGCATGGTCCATTGGCAGGCACTTGCTGCTAAAAAATTATCCCCCAGTTATAAGAATGCTCTTGATGAGGTCATCAAAATCATTAACTTCATAAAATCTCGACCGCTAAATAATCGTTTATTCAAAATACTCTGTGAGGAGATTGGAAGTGTACATACATCTCTTCTTTTACATACTGAAGTCAGCTGGTTATCTCGAGGACAGATACTAACCCGTTTTCTTGAGTCAAGGGACGAGGTGCGTTCTTTTTCTTTAGAACACAATTTTGAATTGAAAGGTCGATTATTTGATAGAAATTGGTTGCTTAAAATTGCCTATTTAAGCGACATTTTTTCAAAGATAAATGAACTTAATTTAACCCTCCAGGGCAAACAAGTAAATGTATTTATTGCCCACGAAAAAATTCTTGCTTTCAAGACAAAAATAGAATTTTGGACAATTTGTATGCGCTCCAACGAGTTTGATTGTTTCCCAACAATAAAAGGCTTTTTAGAAGAAGAAGGGGTTGAAATGGCAGAGGCATTTATTGAAGAAAATATTCAACATATGAAAGGATTGAGTGAAGCTTTTAATAAGTATTTTCCAAATGAACAGCAGATTAAATATCAAAATGAATTGTGGATTTAAAAACCCATTTATTTTCAATGCACGACCTTCGACCATGTCGACGGAAGAATACGAAACTTTTATTGAAATGACATCTGATTCATCATTGCAAAATAAATTTAAATTAATGCCATTAACGGAACTCTGGTGCAGTATAAAAGATGAATATCCTCAATTGTCGCAAAAGGCCGTGTTGGTGCTTTTACCATTTGTAACCACATATATGTGCGAAACGGGGTTCTCAGCTTATTTGTCGACAAAAACTAAATACCGGAACAGACTTGATGCCGAACCTGACATAAGAATTCAACTTTCATCAATGAAGCCTAATATTAAGTATATTTGTGATAATAAAAAGCAATATCACTCATCCCATTAAAATTGAAATTTAAAAGTCCTGTAAATGTAAATTTAACAACATAATTTGAAACATACTTGAGTAGGTAAACCTACCAATTTTGTATAATACAAAAGTATTTTTAATAATATTATATATTATTAAAAATACTTTTGTATTGTAAATTTAAGTTGTTTTAAGAACTTTTGTGTTAATTTTTGAATTACTTTTTGAAGAAAATAAATATTTTTTGAAATAATTGTCATTTTTGTTGCATATAATCCATTTACAGAATGTTACATTAAAAGCATACTATTGAAACAAACCAGGGGTTCCACAATAAAAGTGACTACTAAAAAGGTTTCCACTTATCAAAAAGATTAAGAAACGCTGTTATAGACTATTTATACGGTCCATCGTATCTTCGGCTTGATGCGTCCGGTCTCTAGTCATAATCAAAGGATTTTAAATTTTTATTGATCTATCGCACAAGTACTCTATTGTAAATTGGGCTGTGCACGTGAAGTTCGTGACACCTCATGATTACTCTATACGTTCAATGAATAAGGTATAGTGTTTCTTTAAATTTGTCACAATTTTATATGTAGAGTTAGAAATACTTGAGTGAAGTAGATAATTCGATTCCCGGACATTTTCTTAGTGTGTTCTATGAGTTGTCCTTTTTCCAGAAATTTACGTTCGTGTGTTCATTTATTACTTGGTGCCTGTTATCCGATACCTTGGGCAGTCTCGTAATAATCAGTCTTCAAGTACAGTTTTAACTGTGTTATTGTAAACATATCGTATTTATCAAGAGATAATATCGTTGCTTATTGCTTTTGTGTGATGTGAAAATTTGCTTACTAGATGGTTTTGAATTTCATTTGTTTCCGCTAGGCGCAAGTTTAGTAAACACGCGGAAAGCGAATAACGTACCGAGTGATAAAAAACTAAGGATTTTGGCGTTATTGAATGCAGGATATTATTCGCAATGTGAAATTGCAAACAAGGAAGGGTATTTTCGAGAAATTGTACGACGTATTAACATTTTAATAAGGAAAAATATTATCTCTTCAAGTAATAGAAGACCGTTTTCTGGTAGAAAGAGGATAACTACCAGTCGGAGATCGAAATAATAACGGAAAATCGAATATTTAAATTAATTCAAGGAAATAGCCGGATCACACAAAAATAAATTGCTGATCTTGAATTACAGAAAAATTTGTGCGACAATTAATGGATGTCTTGAAAGAACGAAGAAAAACCTTTGGTCAAGAACTTCTTAACGAGTATCGACGTGAAGGAGATGATTTACTTATGAACATCACCACCGGGAACGAATCTTGGGTTCATTATTATGACTCCGGAAACAAGCGGCAGTCAAAGGAATATCATCGCCCTATTCTCCACGTGTATGAAAATTCAAAAGATTTTCATCAGTGCAGAAAGTCATGCTCACCATTTTCTGGGATGCAAAGTAATTCATACCGAATATCTGCGGAAGGGTACAACGATTAAGACAGTGACGAGATTGAAATTCACGGTTGTTACGCATCCTCCATACAGGCTTGATTTGACACCATCGGTTTTCTGGTTGTTTCCAAAGTTAAGGATGCATTGAAAGGTCAACATTTTTCATCAGACACTGAAGATCAGACACTGAAGTTCGAGCTGTTGTTTGCAATTGGATCAACAGTAAACAAGAAAGTTTTTTCATGAACGGAATGAAGAAATGGATTCAGCGTTTGGAGAAATGTGTTGCATCAAATGATATTTATGTGGAAAAATAATGATGTACATTGGTAATATAATAAATTTACTTAATTTTGAGACCTGTTTCATTATTTTGTCTTTTCTTATTTTATAGATTTAGAGATCTTATATATTAATCCGCCCTAGTATATATAACAATATGCAAGTCTATTAGTAAATAAAACTATATATATATATATATATATATATATATATATATATATATATATATATATAAATAATAGATTTTTATTGGTTTTAGCGACCTTTTATTGAATTTTGATGTTTGTTTACGACGTTTCGACTTTTATCAATTCAGTCTTTTTCAAGCATCTGGAAACAAGAATCATTACAATGAACATGAGCTGTTAGAGCTGTTGTTTGCAATTGGATCAACAGTAAACAAGAAAGTTTTTTCATGAACGGAATGAAGAAATGGATTCAGCGTTTGGAGAAATGTGTTGCATCAAATGATTATTTTTTTATATATTATTTTTAATATTAAGACACGGCCAATAAAATAAAAAAGAAAAACAAAATTCTTTAAACACTAAATATATATATATATATATCAATTGATAAATTCTTGGAGTTTTTCAGCTTTTCTATGAAATATTTACAAATATTATCAAATTTAAATTTAATTGATTTTAACATGTTCAGTGGCGTCTTTGCTAGATTTTAACTCTCAATTGCACTCCTGAAGAAGTAACAAATTCGTTATGAAATATATACAGTGAAATAAATGAGTTTTTTTTATTTGACAGACCGCTCACCCGTTAATTAATGTTTACTTATATATATATATATATATATATAGTAAATTCAATCAGTTGGCGATTTAAGGTCTGGCTTTACTTAAATCGCCAACTGATTGAATTTACCATATCATACCAAGGTCACGAAATAATTATATATATATATATATATATATATATATATATAATATTTTCGTGACCTTGGTATGATATGGTTAACTTAATAAGTCGGCGATTAAAGGTCTGGTTTATTACTTCAAAGTATATATATTTAAAACAACCCTACATGTTTCGGCAATGATGCCTTTGTCAAGGATATAAAAAATATAAATGACAGAATATATACACTGCTCAACTTTTGAACTGGTACACTTACAAGAATATATATAAATAACAATTTACTACTTTTTGAGCAACACTTTCTTGCTTAATTGATAGTATATGGTTCTGGGAAACACTTTTAAGGCGAAAAATTAAAAGAATAAAACTTAAATAACGAATTTCAAATGTTTTATGAGAAAAATAACAAAATATTCATTTTAGTATTACAGAAAAGTTTGGTTTGGAAAGAAAAGATAACCAAACACTTAAAGATTAATAATGCGTGGGATCTCCTCTAGCTCTTATGACCTCCTGGCAACGTCTTGGCATGCTGGAAATTAAATTCCGAATGTGATGCTGAGGAATATTTTGCCATTCTTCCAAAACGGCAGTTCGGAGATGATGGTGATTGTTTGGATCCACTCCTCGTGATCTTATCAACCTCTTCAGGTAATCCCATACGTTCTCTATGGGATTAAGATCTGGAGAGTTCGCTGGCCAATCCATATGCGTAATATTGTTCTCTTCAAAAAATGCATTGATTTGTCTTGTTCTATGAGGACACGCGTTATTATCAACAAACACAAAACCATCGCCTATTTCATTAGCAAATGGCAACACTACAGGTTGTAATACCTCATTAAGATACCTGACGCTATTCATTGTAGCATTTCCAAGCATAACCAATTCAGTACGACGAGTCGCAGAAATACCTCTCCGAACAGTAATTGAACCACCTCCATAAGCTTGATGGTAAGTCACGTTGTTCTCAAAATAGCTTTCTCCTCTGTTTCTCCAAATTCTAACTCTTCCGTCTGAGCTATGGAGACGCACTCTGGTCTCGTCACTGAATAAACAACGACCCCAATCTTCAAGATTCCAATTTGCATGTTGATGTGCCCACTCCAGCCTTCTTCTTTTGTGGGCTCTGGTCAACAATGGGCATTTTTTAGAAGATCTGGACCTTAAATTTACCCCATGGATCCCTCTTCTTACTGTTTGAGTGGATACTTGAGTACCTGTTGCATTCATTAACTGAATTTGGAGTGTTCTTGCAGTAGAAAATCTATTCCTTCGACACTGAACCATAATAAAACGGTCCTCCCTGACTGTTGTACTGCGATTTCGCTCTCCGCCGTGTCTATGTTGGACAGATTCAGTATCATTAGAACGCATTCGAACTCTTCTGGTCACATTGTGGCTCACATTGAAATGGGCAGCTACAGTTCTTAGCGATGCACCAGTCATAAGCATTCCCATAGCTTGGCTCATCTCTTCAATACTTAAACGCCTTAATGGGATCTCTAAAATGCAATCAACCACTCTGCATTAAAACTTAGAGAAATTAGCAAAAATTCTCTTAAAACTTGATAAAAGTATAAGCGCCCGCGAGCTTAGTAACTGCACTTATGACAGATAATAACAACGGAGTCGCAAAAATCATTGGATAGACATTTGTTTGCATTCCGAAACACAGCCCTGATCATATAGGAAGTCATGGCTAATGTCTACGAAGGGTTGTTTACTTTTACTGCAGGCTATATAAGTGTACCAGTTCAAAAGTTGAGCAGTGTATATATATTCTGTCATTTATATTTTTTATATCCTTGACAAAGGCATCATTGCCGAAACATGTAGGGTTGTTTTAAATATATATACTTTGAAGTAATAAACCAGACCTTTAATCGCCGACTTATTAAGTTTACTATATATATAAATATATATACATATATATAAAATGGTAAACCTAATCAGTAGGCGATTACATATATATAAATATATATCATTTGATAAATTCTTGGAGTTTTCGGCTTTTATATTAAATATGTTCAAATTAGTATGTTATTTTGCGAGGTAAATGTGAATGTAAATATTGCTGTCTACAAATTACAACGCAAATCATACGAAATTTATTTGAAAAATTTTGTCTACGTTGGGACTTGAACCCAAGTCTACGGTTTGCCGGACCGTCGCTTTAACCAATTAAGCTACGATAGACCTTGGTTCAATTTCAAACTTTCAAAACTGACATCTGCTTTCAAAACTGACATCTGAATTATTAACATCGTCGCCTTATAAGGCGTTTCTAATAAACTTGAACTACCCGTTGAATGGCTTAAATCCCTCTTAAGTGTTATTTATATTCCCGGGAAAACTTCTCGAATATTCGGGAACCTCTCTCTAGATTTTTCCCGATACATCGATATCTTTCGAGATGATGCCAGGTCGAACCCATCGTCGGATGACTCATCACATTAATTTGTAATAAACATCAAAAGTTAAATCAAAGCCTACTTGAGGATAAGTACATTGATGGGGGTTTCATGTTCTATTCTTTGTGTTATAAAATTCTAGTGAAAGAAGTTATAGCACCAATCTCGTTATATTTTGATATACCCTCATATATATACATATATAGCTCATAATAATTAAAATACTTGATGAAAATGTTATCTATTAATTAATTACATCCAATTAGTTAATATTTAAAAATCACGAAATTCTAGTTTTACAACACTTTTAAGTATCTAGAAAGTACCAAAAAATTAAATCTCATTATAAAAATGTTATATCTAAATTGAATTAATATCTAAAAATCACGAAAAATACTATCTTTTACAACAATTAAGTCACTTTTAAGTATTTATGAAACAATTAAGCCACTATAAAAATGTTATATCTAAACTGAATTAATATTTTATTTTATCCAACAGAATATTCCAATTCCATTTCTAGGATATTAACGTAAGTTCATATATGAGAAAAAAGGAGAGAATTCAAGAAATCAAAATAAAATTGTCATACACATAGCAACAAGCAAAGGTAAATAAGTGATATATGATATATAGGTTGTTTACGGTCTTGTGATTTTATTTTCAAGGGGTGATTAAACATCTTAAAATAAGGTCATTAACGTAAAAATACTTTAACAAAAATTGCATAATAAGAGTGGTATTACTGTTAAAATTTTTTTAATTTCTAATTTTTTAATTTTTAAGGCATGATTAAACACCTTAAAAAAGGTTATTAAAACTAAAACGATTGATCAACAACTTGGGTAAAGTAGATGTAAATTCAAGCTAGGTTACCAGTGAATTGTTTGCTAAGTAGGCTGATGTCAGTAACTTTTCCCATCTGTCAAGCTGTTTTATCAGTTGTCACTGCACTGCTGGATTGATATAAGTTCTTCCGAATAAACCCTAATGAGGAAAGTAAAAATCGTCCAGCGCACCAACAGTGAATACATTGACATGTTGTTATTTTATGGGGAAGTACGCCAGAATTCTGCTGCTGCAAGTCGATTGTACACTGAGCGGTTTTCTAACAGGCCAACACCTATTCCACAAAAATTCATCGCTCTAGTAATACGTGTACTGCAAACACGTTAATGTTGGGATGGTGGACTTGGCCGACACGAACGAATTTTAGATGACGAAGAAGAAGTCTTAAATCTTATAGAAGATCCTTCTAGTAGTACTCGAAAAATATCTCGCCAAGTAAATGTATCAAATCGAATTGTCTAACTAACGCTGCGCGAGAATCAATTGTATCCTTTCCATGTAACGAGCCATCGAAAAAATTGATAATTGGAGTAGACTGTGAAATTGGGTTGGTACTTTAGCCACTTCCACATAATTAAGCATTTATTATTTGACATTGAAACTATAAGTTTGTGTTAAATTTTTCAAAACTCTTATTAAGAAAATTAAATTTGTTTAGATGTAAATGGACAACATTTTCAACAACTTCTGTAGTTATATGTAAATTTTGATTATGATTTCGATATTAAATAAGTTATTTGTTTCTTTTTTGTTGTAGTATCATTTCAATGCTATAACCTTTTTTTTACAATGAAACCAAATGAAACTATCAAGCATCAAGTAATGTGTCATTATGTGGAAGTGGCTAAAGTACCAACCCAATTTCACAGTCTACTCCAATTATGAATTTTTTCGATGGCTCGTTACAAAAAGTACAGCTTTTACAACCTGAAGATCATCCTTTATGTTTATAATTTTTCCGATGGTTCCTACAAACACATGCTGAAATTCCAAACTTTTCTTCCATTGTATTGGTGACTGATGAAGCAACGTTTACACGTAGCGGCATAAGTAACTGTTGTAATACTCATATCTGGGCTGTCAAAAATTCACATGCTGGTTTGTCGTAATAATTTCCAGCACAGATTTTCGATAAACGTTTGGGCCGGACTGGTCAATAGACAATTAATTGGCTCCTTATGTTGCCCAATCGATGGAATGGATAAGATTATCTCTTGTTTTTGCAAAATCAGTTGAAGGAACTATTGGAAGAAGTTCCTTTGAATGTACGTCGACAAATGTGGTTTCTTCAAGATAGCACACCGCCACATTTTAATCATTTAGTTCGCCAACATTTAGATAATGTGTTTGAAAATAAGTGGATTGGTCGAAGTGGTTCTGTTCCATGGACTCTTCAGTCACTCGATCTTAACCTATTAACCTTACCCTTTGATTTCTATTTATGGGGCGTTATGAAGACTGTGGTAAACACCAACGAAATAATTGATTTAAATGATCTTCGCAACCGCGTTGAGGTAACTGCGGCGACAATTCGACGGCAAGACCAAGGCCTAGTAAATTATGCCAATTCATGGATACGTCGGGCGAGATTTTGCGTTCAACAACACAGCGATAACTTTGAAACTAGTGTAAAGTGAATTCCATGAAAAACATGAAAAAATTGTTTAATTTAATATCCCTAATCACCACTTAAAGATAAAGAAAAATAAAAACTACAACTTTTTTTTTTTTAATATTAATATCTCTCTTATTATGCAAGTTTTGTTATGATATTTTTACGTTAATAAAATCACAAGACCGTCAACACGCTGTATAGATATTAATATACTATATCTAATATTATAAATGCTCGTATCGCATATTCTCCTATACATAAAAAGCCAAAACAATATTGTAACCTTAAAATGAATATCATATATTGCAGTGGTATAAATTGTCGGGGATAATACCATAAGAGCTTGTGTTTATCCGGACAAACTTTCGTTTTGAATGAAAACTTTGTTGCTTGGTAACTGACGAGAACAAATAACATGGAAAAACTTTTTACCTTTTGCTATTTGTTCGAGTCATGTCACCTTTAAGCAACAAAGTTTGAGTTTTGTCAAAACAATTTACAGCCAACTTATAATAATAAGCAACAACACGGCAGAAATAATTAATTTTTTTAAATGTAATGTTAATATGTCAAAAACGATTACGTTTCGGTATAGGAAAATGAACATAAATTCCTTTCTGCCGTAGATTTGATTAAAGCAGAAAAAAGTGGCTAGCTCAATTTAAAAAAAATTAAAATATTTAACAATTAATAATAATTAACAACAAACCCTGTATACAGTATAGGAGTTTTAAACATATCACTAATTACCTTTGACCTTTCTACTGCTCACCACAGTAAGATATTTCTTATTTGTTTTAAGGGATGTTCACATAGAATTTTTAATATAAAGGTCTTTATCTGTCAATTCTTTATTAAAAAAATGAATATCTCGAAAAGTATACGTTCTAGATATAGGGTATCCTACATATAGTGTCTCCAAAATTTTACGTAGAATTCGAAAATGGAATAATATACAGTGTATTTCATTTAAAATAACAAAGTTGCTATATAATCGGAAATCGTATGTCTGTGAAAATATTTTCTTTAAATTCGCTATAATTTGTAATCCATGTCTACGAATTTCCATAAATATCATATTAGTAGTTCCCAATATACAGATAGTTTAAGCTCGTCGTGACACACCCTGTATATACCGCCCGGAAGGCATTATGATTCATTCAACGAGTAATCGCCGTCGTATTGATATTGTTATATAAATGTAAAATAAATATTAAAATAAATACTGTTGTAATGTCAGATGATGGGATGGCAGAATCACCATGTAATATCTGATCATCTAACTAAAGGTAGGATCGCCATGTAATATCAGACGTGGGTAGGATCGCCATGTAATGTCACGTAGTCCCGGAGGTAACATTGTTGCCGAGGCAGTTCCATTTATACCGCAGGTTTACCAGTGTGATAAATAATAGGCGGGACAACGATTAAATAACAACATATAATTTAATAAAGATAATAACAATGATAACAATAATAAACTACATTATAATTATGGGGCACTAGTCTTGTAGAGACTCTAACTCTCTGACTCTGGCAGTGACCGACTGGCCCTCGAGACCTCTGAGTGTCTCGTTATATATTACAGTGTGTCCCCTTGGCCTAGTGACCTGGTTACAAGATAAACACAATGTGGAGAAAGATCATAACTCACCGAGGCCGTTTGACGAAATGGGTATTTTGTAAATACATGACCTGGTTTAGTTATTGCATCTTCCACCCGGCGAAAAAGAAAAGAAAAGTCATCTGACATTACACTGTTATTAGTTATTAAATTTTACTTCTTGGTGTGTTTTAAATTATCGTTAGTTTTATTTAAACGAACCCAGAAGAAAGACAAGTATTTTACAATATTATCTATAATATGTAGGTACACCTAGACTATGTTTTATATATACATTAAAATAGATTTAGTTTTTCCTATACATACCTATGTGTATTTATATATTTACTTTAATTAATCAAATTAAGAAAAAAAAAATCTTAAAATCCAATTATGTATTTTATTAGTAAGAAGAAAAAGCTGACAATTACGGCCACCTTTATATCGTTTCTTTATTTGGTGGCTGTTATTGACAGGCTTTACTGTAACAAGTGTTCATTTGAAAAGTCAATCTAGGTTACTTTGAAATTTTGATAGAATAAGACGCATATATATTAGTATGTGTTTGTTGTTCCGTAAACGTAAATCCAAATGACATTTGATAATGTCAATCACAAATATCAGTTAGTGCATAAAATAATCGTGCGTCGATTCTGGTTTAAATAAATTGCTTCTCAGTTTTAAAATGGCTTCCACTTTAGAACATAAATTTTTTTTAGTCCAGGCTTATTTTCGATGTGGTAATAAAATTGATGGTTTATGGGTTGGTTTATTCAGTTCCAAGATTGCATGGTAGAATTTCAAGTTGAGTTTCGACATCTTGTAATAGATTATATACAATTTAAGAATACTTTGGATAGAACTTTAAAACTTTTTTCTGAAACTGGTAGTCTCTTAAGAAAATCAGGCAGCGGAGCAGTTAAGAAACGTACACCTCAAGTTGTCAATCGTGTTGAAGAAATAATGGAAAATGAACCACAAACATCTGTTCGACATTTGAGTCAACAAATTTTTTTCTTTCTGTTGGTACAACTCACAAGTTATTAAAAAAAGATATGCAACTTTATCCATACCGTGTCACAGCAGTACAAGAATTGTTAGAAATTGATTACCCACGTAGACTACAGTTTTGTAATTGGTTTGTAAATATGAACAACAATGGAGAACTTTCGCAAAGAGTCATCTTTACTGATGAAGCATGGATTTATAAAACGGGATACCTAAATTCGCAAAATACAAGAATTTGGAGTAGTGAAAATCCACATGTAATTAATGAAGAATCGCTACATCCAGAGAAAATTGGTTTTTGGGTAGCGATAAGCCAAAGACGAATCATTGGACCAATATTTTTTCAGAGAACGTTAACTGCTCATAGGTACCGTACGGAAATTTTACAACCATTTGTCAATCAGTTGCATGATGATGAACTTCAAAATGCATATTTCCAACAAGACGGAGCACCTTGTCACTGTACTGCCGAATCTTTGGATTATTTAAGAGAATTTTTTGATGAGCGTCTAATTAGTCGAAATACTGAAATTGCCTGGCCTGCACGTCCATGCGATTTAACACATTGCGACTTCTTTTTGTGGCCTTATCTAAAAAAATAACATATTTCGAACACCTATATTGAATTTGAATAATATGCTACAGAGAATCGAACAGAAATGCATGGAAATTAACAACAATCCAGTAATGTTGCAGAATATCATCAGAAATTTTGAACGGAGGATTTTAAAGTGCATTGATCTTGAAGGACAACATTTTCAACATTTGTTTGTTTCAACATAGTTTTCAATAAATACCTATTATTTGTTATTTATTTGTATGTATGAAACTGTCAAAATATACGACTTCGTAGTTTAAGTAATAACTTTTAATTTACGACATACTTCAAAATGTTCTCAGTAAATCACATAACGGGTGTTCAGAAACATTCGAAGTCAAGTGGGCTCTGAACAAAAAATCGTATATCTTTACTTAAGTATCTGATTTGTAATAATTATTAAATGTCAACTGTTGTCTGTCAAAAATCAATCTATCTCAGACATGACTTCATATTTTCAAGGACTACTTTGACTTCGAATGTTTCTGAACACCCGTTACTACTAGATTGACTTTTCAAATGAACACTTGTTATAAATAATAGAGCTTGAACATTCAATTATCAAGAAAAATAACAAAAAAAAACCTTGTGTCACAAGCACTTATCGTATTCGACTTTTAAACTTAGATGAACTTGGTGTGATAAGTCCTATATTTATAACAATTATAACACTTGTTCTTTTTATATTATGTGCACAAAAATATCCTTTTTTCATCAAATATTCCGTAAAAATTAACTAGGGCATTTATATTTTATACAAAAAAACTATGAATATGTTGTTATTTTTATATTAGGCAAAAGAATAACGATTAACTAATGCTTTAAATGTCTTTTTTAAAAGGTAAATACCACCTTGAATCAAAAATAAATGCTCGTATAATAGCTAGCGTTAATCAGAGAAACAGTTTCCTAAAAAAAATCTCAAGACCATAATATTTTTGAATTATTAAATAACATTGAGCACCAATATAGTTACTATAAATAAAACTTATAATGGATCTTGCAGTCGGATCTTTAAATTATAAAAAAGTTTAATGAAATCTTTATTTGAGAATGGTAGAAATTACCGAAACAATATTACTAGAACAATTAAAGAAATAGTGAAGTGTTTTTTGGTAATTTATATTAAGTACCTATAACAATAAAACTATTAGCATCTAAATAAAGAAATTTGTAACGCGTAAAGTTTAATTTGAAAACAGGTGTATTTGTTTCATAATAAAATATTTAAGTGCAAATTTTGTTTGTAGAATAATCTTGACAGTTGTTTGGCGAACAATTTACAAGCAATTATTATTTATAAATTTTATTGGACTGTTCAAACATTTGCAGATATCTCTTACAGTATAGTAATAACAACAAAATAAACATATGCCGGTATTTTAAGATATTTAAATAATTAGACAATAGAAATATAGAACACAAACAGAGGTATTACTAGATGCTTATCTAACCTAAATTAACACCAAACCTTTCTTATTAAGTGTAGGTATAATTGAATAATAATAATATAATAATTTAGCCATTGTCAGTGTATTTGAAAAACTGCATTAGTTATTAACCTGTTTTAAAAGAATTAATAAATATCTAAAAATTAGCAGAAATTATTGGTAATTAAAAAATAATAATAATATAAACCGTTGTAAAATAAAATGTTTTCTGGATTAATATTTTAATTTCTGTGTTATAATATATCATAGGATTCATAGGTAATTAATAACACTTATTCTTGATATACATTTCTAAAACTACTGAGTTTTAATTGACAAGATAGCTATAAAAGTATAGTTAAATATATTCATACCTAAGTTTTCTGTATCATATATGTTGTACACGATAGTAATAAAACACACAACCACAAAAATTAATAATAAACCTTTGGCTAAAGACAGACGCATCACGTACACAAAATTATTATTCATAGAAGATTAACTTATGGCATTTAAACTTATTGGTATTAGTTCAAGTCATACTAACTATTTAAATATTTTAAATCTTAACACCAAATTGCAGCGAACGCATGTTGATAAAGCAACTGTCATTTATTTCAATTCTAGTATACCTAGCCGCTTATGACCTCACACATCAATACGCAGAGGGTGACTGACTGAGCGAACGGGAAGCTACTCCAGTATTTTATTGCGGTAAAAATATTGTATACGTAAATTAAGTACAGTGTTCAACAATTTCAACCTTCCATTTAAGTTCCCAATATTATCAAATTCATTTCGTTTATAATTCAGTCTTGAGACGAAACTTTATACGTAAATATGTAACGCACCTTATAAATGAAACATAATAGCTCTTTTCCTGGTATTTAACGGACTTTGAATCAATCACATGATGTTAACAGGATCATAAAGAAAAATATATTTTGCACAAATATTTTCTTTGAATTCGATGGAATAGTTTGCGTTTAAAATTTCTGAAATACCAAGACGTGATCAAAATCAATAATTACGGATTCTTATAAGTATAACCTATAAGTCTAGACAAAAAGAGAGTGTTGTAGTACGTGATATTAAAAGTTTACTATCTAATATATAACCTAAAGACCTAAAGTACTTACCAGTAGTTTGCTCTTTCTTTGATAATTTATATTGTGCTTCATATTTATATATGTATAACTTGTATAAGGAAAGTTAAAAAACTACACAATTTAAATAATATTCCAAAAATTTTAAGAGATGTCAACACATTCAACACACTTGTTCACTTGTAAACACAATCAGCTGATTATGTGTATTTATAGTATTTTTATATAGATATTTAATTCATGGTTATATTTATTAATAAAAAACTAGTATAATGCCTATTGCATTTTAAATATATTAAAAAACTCTATTACAGGAATACCTTACTGGCTTACTTAGCAGCATACACCTGTAATCAAATTCAATGAGTTTTTTTATTGTTGTATTTTATTGTACATTTATGGATGGCTTTGTAACAGTAATACGTATAACATAAAATAAATTAATATTTAATTAAAAAAAAAATTGTAAAAAATAAAATACGTAAAAAATTTTGCTCGGTTATAGTATGTACTTATGTGTAAATAGAAAAATTATGACTTGAAAATAAAGTTGCGTCCGTGCCAAATGGGAAGACATCAGTTCTCAATTCACGAAATCGTTCGACAAATATTGTCTGGGACTATTGATGTCACTACCAACGTTTTTTCCAAAGTGGTATACTCGAATTACAGTGTCGACAATTGCACAAAAACACTTCGACATTCAACGTGAGGAAATAATCAGAAATAAAGTATAGCGGGTTGCAGTGAATTACATATTAGCCATCTACATATATAATCAACTAATTAAATATGGCAAATGTTGATGAGATTGTTATTTTAAATGTAATTGAAGCAATGAAAAACCTGGAAGATGTTGAAAGACATCCAAATATAGTGAAGATGGTTTTAAACTCAGCGATAATCAATTTATAACGCAATTTAAATTAACCAAAGATTTAGTACAAACGCTAATTGAACTTTCTGTCTCCAACACGTACAGTAGCGGCCCCTACAAACTCAAACAGTTTCACAAATAATAAATGTTGGCTTTGTAACATGGTCTTAATATTGAAGTTTATAAAATGTGGCGTATAAAATAAAAAATTTGAAAAATGGAAAAATTCAAATCCAAATAACGTTTTTGCAACAATATGTATGCGTTTTTAAAATGAAAATGCATTCCAGTTTGTCTTGATGAAATCTGAATTTTTCAAGATGGAAGCTCTTAAAAACCACGGCAAGATGAGAATATTAAATGTAAAAGCAAAAAAAGTAGGTGGCAAAAGGTATTAATTATTTAAAAAGTATTGATATGGGCAACATATCATTGACTTTTATCGTGTTTTTATCAACATTTATTTCATTTGCGATATGCCTAATGCTCATGCCGGCTTCTAGCTTAGTTCTAATTATCGACTTTTGCAGTTCGTTTGAGGCATTTTAAAAATTATGTACGCTTCTGACTTACAATAAACTAACACTAACATAACCATACCAGATACCTAAGTCAAATTTAAAAATAATTTTTTAAATTTTGCAGGAAGTGTCTTGAGTTGGTAGAGGTCGCAATTGTACATGCGCGACATATAAAACCCGTACAACTCTTACGAGCACAAAATCAGAGTTTTTAGTTGCGTAAATGGGACAAATAGGTATATTCGTACCGTCACTTATAGACTTCATAGGTTATGCATAGGTACATTGCTAATACCTATAACTTAAATCAAATAAGACATGTCAAATTTGGTAAGCCTGGCTTACAGTGATATGTTAGTGTACGGATTTTATATGTCGGGCAGTGTACGAGTTTCACGTATGGTGCCAGCATTCATCTTATTGATCTTATTATATCAGTAATCGAAATATTTTGGCTCGCAGAATTAGTATACGTAGCTGCTTAAGTATTTCCAACTTTCTCCAACCAAATTTCTAGCCGAGACTCCTAAAATAATTTGGAACATGATTGCGTGGGTAAAACCTCACCAATTTTGTATAAAACAAAAAGTCTAAAAATCGAATGTGAAGAACACAATACAAGTTCACATATTTGTAAAGGCTCCAGAGACGTAGTTCATCTTTCTACAGAATCATCGGTACGCCCCTGCTGGAGAGATGCATTTACAAACATAACTTCGCTATCCAACAGAAATTATTATGACAGAGTCTAGAAAAATATTTAGCGCAACCCATTGACAAACCGGCAAAGCAATTAAACATTGTCTCAACAACAAATGCAGAATTAAGCAGTGTTTCTATAGATGGTAACAACCATATCTATAGAAACTGTATGAATGTGTCTTCACTGCTTGTCGGACGAACAGAATGCGTATATAACATTCGGTTATATAGGTATAGCAAGCGCCAATTAAGTTGGCGCGAGGAGGGGGTGCGCAGAAGTCGTTTTTAAAAACGTCCACCACCACTACTCAAGTAATTGTCAGAATACATTTGTCATTGACGTTTGACGGAACATAATATCTTTGCTAGGGGATCATAAAGTGATACACGCTCAGAGGTTAGAATTATCTGACATTTGATGTAAAACCAAATACAAATCTCCCCACTACTTCTAATCCTGCGCGAACTTACCCCTCCTCGCGGCAACTTAATTGGCGTTTGCTATACATGGGTAGAAAAACAAAAGAGGCCTATCTATTGTTACAGCCAGTCAACCATTCGCAATTTTTGAAATTTTCGTTTTGAAAATGTCTTATACAATTTAGTTTGTTTTGTTAAATTAGTTAAAGTTGGAGTTGGCCTACCTTTGGCAATAATTTGTTTTTTTTCTTCAAAAAATTGCATACAACACATTCAGAATCAGACACATTTCCGCACAAATTTGGTTCCGAAACTTCCGAAGGGTGCTGGAAATGCATGAACAAGATCGTGCTTTTTCGAACAAAATTAGTGACGAGGCTCATTTTCTGTCTGGGTACGTAAATAAGCAAAATTGTCGCATCTGGGGCTCTGAAAATCTCAGAGAAATAGTCGAACAACCTCTCCATCTACAACGAGTGACAGTTTGGTGCGGTTTTTGGGCTAGCTGTGTCATTGGGCCATATTTTTTCGAAAATCATGCTGGTTCGACCATTTTACCGAATGGATTGTATTATCGAACGATGCTGTCTTATTTTTCCAGCCTGAAATTTTTGATACGGATGAATTTTATTTACAGTAGTTTGGCGCCATGTCATAAAAATGGCTTTATTGCGTGAAAAATTCTGTGGACATGTGATTTCTCGAAATGGTGTCTTCGATTGGCCACCGAAATCGTCCGAACCATTAGACGTTTTTCTTTGAGGCTGCGTTAAAGATAAAGTCTATATCAACGTTCCAGTAACTATTCGAGCACTCGAAACCAATATTTCGGTAAACACAGCTGCAATCTTGCGAAAACATGATGAAAAACTTCCTCAAAAGAATGATAGAGGAGTCGAGGCGGACATTTGGCAGATATTGTGTTACATTACTACATACTCTGAGAGTTTGTAATGTGATTAAAATAAAAATATTACTTTTCACAAAAATTTTTTCCGGTTGATTTAAAATGACACCTCTTGTTGCAAGACCTGTATATGAATGAAAATATTCATGTTTCTCATTTTTTTTTAATTTAAATGAATTTACTAACATAAAAAGTCTATCATTTGGAAAAAGGTAAAAAAAAATTGTAACGATATTATTATTCGTATCCTAAATACGTATTTGAACTAGGTTGTCATCTTCAGTAGGAAGTATAACGGCGTGAACATGGGGCGCAGGAAAGATAACACATAAAGATAGCGAAACACTTTACTAGACGTCTATGTATACTGTAATAACCAAATCGAGTCATGTATTGAACTACTTTTCTTATTCAAGGTACGACCCCGGTCTTGTTTCTATTGTATACAAAACACAACCTCGGTACGTTCTACAGCCTCGATATGTGTTACGCTCTTTCACCACGTTGTTGATATTATACTGAGGCCACTAGTCTGAATGAGGACACACTGGAGTATATAAGGAGGTCCATCAGATCTCTAGAGACAGTAAGACACAGAGAGACACTCCTAGAGAGTCCTAGAGAGTGTATTATAGAAACCTCCTTAAGACTAGTGTCTAGTTATTTGTTACTATGTATATTGTTATTGTTGACTCTTTATAATGTGTTAATTAATTATATGTTGTTAACCAAACGCTGCCCGTTTATTATTTAATATATCGGCGAATCTGCGTACAAACGCAGCGATGTGCCCCTTCAGGACCGGGTCACATCACAATACAGTGAATTTTAAGAAACCTAAAATTTACGTCACTTACTCCTCATCAAATACCTACCTTTTATTAATTCAGCAGCTTATTTACCTTGCTTTTTTTTTATTAAAAAAAGTGGAAATATTAATTCTTTCGAAATCACTATGAGTAAGTAAGCATTATCTACATTTTCCGCCATTACAATATTATTTTTGCGAACGCTAATAACGTATGGAACATAAGTTTTGAGAAAAAAATCAAAGGTAAAAATCGAATAAAAATTTTAGTAAAACATAAACATTGGGAAATTATTATATGTACGCTATTGCGTCATACAAAAACTAAATTCACAAAATTGATAAGGGCCCATGGTCCTCAATGGCACGCAATTTTAGTAGAATTCTCCCCCTCCATTCTCTGGGCGACGTTTATATTCACTTCTCGGATCTTCTGGAATATTCTGCTCCGTAAATGTGCTTCATTTTGCGCTTCTCAACCCTTGTCATAAACTTCCCGGCTCAGTAGTGCCCAAAATTCCTCAATGGGGCGCGTCTGGGATACGTTGGGAGGATTGACTTCCTTAGGTACATAATTCACGTTATATTCAGTTAACCATTTCTGTGTAATTCTAGCATAATGGCATGAAGCCAGATCGGGCCAGAATATTACACCATCATTTAGATGATGAGCATTAATTAAATTTATCAATTTAGATAGACATTTGCGCATATAGACGTTTGCATCCACAACTTCACTTCTAACTCTCCCAACGTAAGGTCTTGAAATTCCTGCTTGAGAAATAACGCACCAGACCATAATCTTGGCGGCAAATTTCGCGCCCGGTTTGAATTTTACGTTGTCAGGACAATTTGCAATATTGGACGTGTAAAAACCATCGTTACCCATTATTTCCGTATTGGATAATGTGAAATATTTCCCATCGTCTAAAACAATAACTCTGTTGCCAATAAAATGTTGACGCCTTAATGTTCGGCAGCATCTGGGGTTTTTCTCTAGCTGGGTTGCGGTGTATTTGGGACACTCTAATTCGTTTTTAGTCAAAACTCTGCCAACAGTTCTATTGGAAATTTCAAACCTACGGCCTAAAGTGCGCGTAGACGTGCCAACTCTGTCTTGAGCAGATTGGATGAGTCTGTTTACTTCATGTGGGGCCAAAACTGGAGGTCGTCCACTTTTAAATTCATGCATGGCATACCTTCTTTACATTCCTTAATTGTACGGTAAATAGTTGTTGACAGTCCAATGTTTAGATCGCGAAAAACGTTAACAATCTCGCGTTTAGGTACTCGTCCAACTAAATTATACAAGGTATCCCGTATCGTTATGTTCAAATTGTAGGAGTGTAAAGTAGACTTCATTTCAAGTAACAAAAACGCTAAACTTGTATATCTATTTTTATTTCAACATAATTTGAAACATACTTGAGTGGGTAAAACCTCACTTAATTTGTATAATATATTATTAAAAATACTTTTCCATTTTTATTTGTTTCAAAGTTACAGATCTATGAATGTGATTGTCAGATCATGAAAAAAAAATGTAATCCTAAAGACAATACAAACTGATTTTATTTAAAGAAAGTTATACGATTCAATAGCAGGCCTGTGATTGTTAACGTCGCATAATAAAATGTTATCCTAAAATAAATAAACACGTGTCGTAGTGCATACAGTAATTTCTTGGAGATCTACAAAAAAGAGTACTGGAAATTGATTTATGATAAAGAAATGCCTTACCGATTTTCTTCTCAAGAGTATACGGACATGCATTTTGTGTATGGCTACTATAACGGCAGTGCACGTCAAGCAGTTATTGAATACCGAGATCGGTTTCCAGATAGGCGCATTCCTCATTACAGAACGTTTCTGGAAGTACGCAGACAATTTCGGGAATGCGGACTGCGTGATTATCTTTTCGACCGAGGAGTAAATTTGCCAGCAGACTTAGAGGAAGAAGCAGTAGCTATTGTTACAAGGAATCCAACTCTCAGTGTACGTCGAATCGCTAGACAACTAGGAGTGCCACGAACGACAGTTTGGTGAATTTTAAAACGTGAGGGCTTATATCCATATTACTATCGCAGGAGACACGGTTTGCTTGAGGCAGACCACTATGCTCGTCTAGTTTATTCTACCTGGATATTAAGACAGTCACGGCTTCATTTTAATTTCTGCAGAACAGTCCTCTGAATAGATGAATTTACGTTCACGAGAAGTGGTGTTACAAATCTGAGAAACCTGCACAGGTGGTCATCAGAAAATCCCAAAGCTATACGCCCACCTAAATTTCAACATGAATTTTCTATTAACGTTTGGGCGGCCCTAATCGATGACTTGCTGATTGGCCCCGTCGTTCTTCCTGGGAGGTTAAATGCAGACAATTACCTTCAATTTCTTATTGACAAACTGCCAGGTCTTTTAGAGGATGTCCCACTGAATGTTGGACGAGACATTGAGAGAGAATTGGGTTAACGTCAATTATCCAAGATGAATTGGTCGAGGTGGTCCTGTTGCATGGTAGAGTTGTTGGATCGTATTCACCTGGCTGCCGAGCAAATCCGATAAAACAAGTATGAAATTCAGATAAGTACTTCTTCTGTTGGCTTACGGGCACAAGCAGGAGGTGGACATTTCGAAAATATTATTAATTGAACTTTTTTAAATAAAATCAGTTTTTATTGACTTTAGGATTACATTTTTTTTCATGATCTGAAAATCACATTCATAGATCTGTAACTTTGAAACAAATAAAAATGGATATACAAGTTTTGCATTTTTGTTACTTGAAATGAAGTCTACTTTACACTCCTAAAATTTGAGCATAACGATACGGGACAGCTTGTATATAAACTTTCGTATTTCAATGTTGTACGACATCTTTCAAAACTATTTCTGACAAATCTAACATGTCACCATAGTAACTAACAAACAAGCATCTTTTCTAGCCCAGTGGTGACTAGATTGATAACTAGATACTAGATTTTTGGTAATAACATTCCTCGTCAAAACTTATATTCCATACGTTATTATAATAAAAGAATTTAGAAAATATAAGCGTTTATAATTTGAATATATGTAGACAACTGTCAGAATTTGAAGTTTTCTAAAGCTTCGCATGTGCTCCAATTTTGGATTACTTTATTACTTAAAAAACCGCCTACTATAATGAGGCAAGTTTTTGAAGGCACGTTATATGTAACACTTTTATTCAAATCGTTCGCAACATCGTAATCGAAGCTCCGAAAGCCAACAAACCCGTACCATAACGATATTTTACAAAATAAGCCTGTAAGTTTAATTGTACTATACATCACAGAAAATGGAATAAAACGCAACAAAACTGTGTATATATATATTTCTAAAATTTAAAAAGTACAATATCTTGCGATACAACAACTATATTGTGTTGTCAATCATACGATAGTAATAATAATCATAATAGAACGAAAATGGAATGTACCTATGGTAATGTTACATTGGACAAACATTATTCACAGGATAACAAATATACTGGTAATTTCTGGAATATGTTAAGTAAAAAAACATTAATACAAAATACTTTTAGAGGCCACGAAACGGACGGACAAAGTTTCTTTATATATTTAGTATATACGTTTCGAGAACAGGCTACTAGATCAGTTTAGTAGAGTCAAAAGGCACTACGTAACATTCTTCGACGAGAACGAAAGTAATAAACAGATAAGGTACGATTACATAATTAATAATATTAAAAATAAGTTTTAAAAATGAAGGTACATAATTCATACATGGATATTATATACAAAATTTAGATAAAATATTTTACAAATAAATAAAACACACATAAGATGTTTTAGATTTACACTTTATTTATAAAGTGTAAATCTAAAATATCTTATGTGTGTTTTATTTATTTGTGATATGGATTTACATCAAGCAAAGGTCGAAACAATGAAAGAATTAAAATATTTTAGACAGTAGTAATTTTTATAGGATTATGAAGAAATATATAAGAAAATTATGTAAATAAATATATTAAAAGAATGTGTTTGATGTAGATAAAAGTATGAAGACAAAATTATAATTTTTTTGAAAAAAAATACGGTCCACCATAAATAATATTAAGTACATAAGTAATAAAGAAATATATTTCATTTTTATGATACTTTAACTGGATAGCTTTTACAAACACAAATTTTTAAAATAGTTTTTATTATATTAAATACAATTAATTTAATAAATTATTTTATACAGTATCTATAAACAGAGAGTAAATTTTTGGAAAACTATTTAATCTTGTCATAAAAAATGAACAAAGTAAGGACGAACGCAATATACAGTAGTAAATAACTTAAATAACTATTGATGTAATCGGGGGCGACATTGCTAAAGTAATTGTTTTGTATTTGTTGCCCTAAGAACCGCTGGTTCGAATTGGACTGCTGACTTGCAACTTTTTATTTATTTAGTATTCATTAATATGTAATAAAATTTAGATTTGCTTTTTTGTAGTAGTATAAAATATAATATTAATAACTGAATTAAAAAATATTGTAGTGGGCGGATCGTTTTGAAAAATTACTGTTTTCATCATGCCCCAGATGTATGCATCGGGTTGAGTAAGGTCTGGGCTATGTGAAACATAATTAAAGTTTGTTTTTCGGGAAATGACCCTGTCACCAAAATGATCTCTAATCATTCTCAGCGATTGACCAGTAGTGTGGCTTGTCGCACCGTCTTGTTGAAACCACTGTCGATGCTATAACAAATTTCTTGATCTACAGAATCGTCTTGAGGTCCTCTTTAAGAGGTATCAGAGCTTGTTGCTGATATTTTTCACTGTTGATGGTGGCAGTTTCCCCTTCGTGATCCGTTATGAAATAAGGGCCGACAATCCCATTGTCAGAAACTGCACCCCATATGGTTACTCTTTGCTGATGTAGTGGTGTTTCAATGAATTCCTCAGAAGGACTAAACTCAATGCTTTAAAAACTCTGCCAGTTAATATGGCCAGTAAATGAAACATAGGACTCATCTGAAAACTAGCCATTAGTCAAGAATTCATCATCTTCATAAATGTAAGCCGAGCACAGTAAACTAAACGTTGTGTTTTATCATTTTGGTTCAGTTGATGGCACTTTTAAATTTTGTAAGAGAAACCACCAATGCCATGACCATTAAACGCACAGATTCCCTTTTTATATCAAATTTTCGGGCAGTTCTTCGTATGCTTCTTTTCGGCGATGGTAAGACTTGCAGCATTACTCGTTCGTGACTTTCGTTTACTCGAACGCTTTTCTTTCTTCATGACTTGCCTTTTCGTTGTATGTTAACATTGCCAGTAGTTTTGATCCTGTTAACAACGTACAAAATAACACTGTTTGATGATTTAGGCTTTTGAAACATCTGCTCAAATTGAGATCCAACCCATTTAATGCCGGGTCTATTATTTCTGTCAAACTCGTATGAGCAATTATAACACGTGTCCGTAAATGTTTGAAGCTGACGTCTGTCAAAATGTATGCGTTTTTCGTCCTTAAAGTTCACCTTCCTGAGAATTTCAGTTGGTTTATTCCTATATGGTCATAGTCGCACGTGTGTATTTTTCGTTGGGTTTTATTATAGTTTTTCTGTTCAATTTTCATCTCCGTATTAGTTTTTCCTTGTATTGACAATCAGTTATTGGTTTTCATAATTACTAAAATAAGTTTGTAAAATTTGCGTAAGTAACATTCGATATTAAATTCCAGCGAGGTTATGTTTAAATATGTGTTTCAGATTTTATTAACGATATTGCCATGGTCTTTATGGCGGAGCTAAGCGCTTTCATTTTAATGGCCCATTTTCGGAGTGCCACACACAATCCTGATGGAAGCTGGACTTATTCTGTAGAATCATGCATAGCGCAGTTTAATGAAGTGTTTCCTGATGCAAATATTCCGTATGATGTCTTTGTTCAACATAAGCGAAGAGTTTTGGATCGCTTTGAAACAAAGCATTGTATTTGTACGGGAAAATCAACTGGAAGACCTTCGCTTCTTACTCAAGCGGTTGTTGATGATATTCAGCAACGTATTGAAGATAGTCCAAAAAAGTCATTGCGAAAGTTATCACACAGACAGGTAATAATATAAAAATGTACTGAGAAATAGGTTTAACTTCATTCTTTCTAGGATTAATCAAAACATCTTGCTCAAAAGCTTTAAAGAAGAGCCTCCATATGCATCCATATAAGGTTTCCGTAGTCCATCGATTATATCCCATTGACTTTGAATCAAGAATAACTTATTGTAATTGGTTTAATGAAAACATAAACAATAATGAAGTATTAGATCTAACCTTTTTTACGCATTAAGCTTGGTTTCACTTATCCGGTTATGTAAATTCTCAAAATTATAGAACATGGGCAACAGAAAACCCACATACCTTTATTGAAAATGAACTACACCCTATAAAAGTTGGCATTTGGGCAGCAATATCACGTCGTAGAATAATAGGACCGATATTTTTCCATGATACGATCAATGCTGCACGTTATAGAGATATATTACAACAATTTGTGGACCAACTCCATGATGATGAGTTGGAAAGTGGATTTTTTCAGCAAGATAATGCTCCAGCCCATACTGCGCAAGCGACATTGACTTTTTAAGAGAATTCTATGACGATCGTCTTATTAGCCAAGGTAGATGGCCACCAAGGTCACCAGACTTGACCCCTCCAGATTATTTTATGTTCGGAAAGATTAAAGATAACATTTATAAAAATAGGTTACATAATTTAGATGAATTAATGCAAGCAATTAAAAACGAGATTCAAGTGATTACACAACAACTTCAAAATGTTTTCGAAAATATGAAACGAAGAGTTAATTTATGTCTGCAGCAGCAAGGTCAACATTTCCAACATTTTTTGTAATTGCAAATATTACTAATAAAGAATGTTTGTATTTTTGTCATTGTAATGAATTTATAGTTATGATTTTACAATTATTTTTTTAAATAATGTTAATTAGCAAAAAACTTTTCCAAAAGTAAGCATATTGTACATACTTGATTTTAAGAAACAATTTTAATCATTATGCTGAAAGTAAGTACCGCGTGGGACGCTAATGTTAATTAGCGATCGCAATCAAATGTAGTGTTACAAACTTAACCAAAATTTAACAGTAGCTGTCAGCTTCAATCATTTACGGACGCTTCACATATAAAAGTTTTTTCTTCGATTGTTAGCATCTTATTCACATGCAGTGTTTTCTTCTCTATCAGATATCAGATTAATGTATATTAAAAATAAATTTAACAGTAGTACCATTTTCATAACTGTACTTCGTAGAGCTTAGAATTTTCAAATTTAAGTTGTTTTTATTTGACATATTTCTTATTATATAAGTCGTAAATAGGGCATGTCTACAAGAACATATAAAAAGGACGATTTTCGACAATAGTGTATTGTATATCGATTAAAAAAAGCCCAACATTCCTGGACGACTGCTTGCGGCTTGACCTAGCAACGCAGAGTCCAGGAATGTGCCTTTCCTAAGAGGTCTACGTACTATTTTTGCGTCGATCGTTCAAGAATCAATAAAAATTGAAATTTTGCTTATTTTTTAAAAAAGCAGCATTTATTCATAAATAAATGGTGCTTTGAAATTCTGAATACAGCGTTTTTCTATTGCTTTTCCTTATACGAGCCGGGGCTTGCAGTATATCAGGGCCAACTGAAAAATTTCACTTAAACGGACATTAGTCATTTTTTACTATATACTGCAATTAATTAAGCATTTTAACACAGCTTAAAATTAAATAATTTTGAAAACAATAACGATATTCAAAAGAAACAACAAAAATAATTGTTATCTTAATTAAATTGTAAGGCACCACTGCGTAATATGACCTTTATTTTTAATTACGGCTTCAATTCTTCTTGGCACCGTGTCAACTAAGTCCTGACAATCTTGAGATGTAAATTTATCACAAATTTCTGGCAATTTTCTCTTGATTCTGGGATTGTTCTCGCAGGACTGGCACGCAACCGTTCTTTAATGTTATGCCTTAATATTTCTATTGGTGACAAATCAGGACTATTGGACACTCACTCTAAGAGTGGTATATTATTGTTTGGGAACTGTCTGAAACCTCTTTTTGACGTATGACAACGTCCGCCGTCTTGCTGCAAAATAAAAACTTCTTCAGCGTCCAAAGCATCTTCTATAGTTGGTAATAACGAATCTGTTAAAATATTAAGATATTTTTCTGTATTGACGATCCCGTCAATAAAGTGTAGTTTTCCGACATCTTTTGTGGACATTTAGCCCCATACCGTAACAGAAGCTGGAAGCTTTACCTTCCTTTTTAAGCATTCTGAATTATACGCTTCATGTTTCTGTTGAATGACTGCTTCGACTATCACCCACAGAAATTTTGAATCGAGATTCATCACTCCACTGAATTCGATTCCACTGCTCAGGAAACCAATTTTGATTGTTTAGCCCATTTCAAACTATCTTTTTTTTGTTTTGCTGTCGGTAATCGATTTTGTATAGCCTAAAAAAATAAATACTTTCTTTGTAAATATATCACTCGTAGAATAACCATATCCCAAATTTTGAGCTTCTCTATGGCATGTCTCCATGTTTTCCAATTGCTTCACTCCATACTATGCTGAGTTTTCCGTATTTAGTACGTCTATTTTCCCGAAGTATTCTTTGTAATGGTCTTCTGTTAATGTCTGCGATTTTAGATTTTCACAGTAGAACCCCGTTATTCGCGGGGGTTGTGTTCCATGAAAACACCGCGACCGATAATAAAATAATAGGTAATAGGTATGTACGTATAAACTACAGGTATATATGTATGTAATCGACACAAATAGATATACGAGCCCCGTCCCGTTTCAATTGGCACACCTACTAAAATTTTAAATTTTACTCAAAACATGTTTGAAAAACGGTTACTATCAATTTTTTTAACTGAAAAATAAAAGGATAACACTCTTAAACGTTGGACAATATATATTAAATATGTACTTCAAATAAAATATATTCGATAAAAACAAAATTCACCAGTTAACCATTCGTGTCTGATTTGTTCCAGTATTCTTAACACATTTTTTTTCACATGCGTTTCTCAGTGTAGATTTTTTTGTTTGTTTGTTAGCCACTTGCACAATGTATGTATGCATTTCGAGTTATGAATTTAATAAAGTTCAGGGAAGTCCCGCCGTAGTATAAAACAGATGACGATTTCAATTTAATATCTATCTAGAATTGAATTGTGCGTGATTTGGTTGCAAAATGGCAAAGAATAATTTTACAGTGTTTACAATAAAAGAAAAAGCTGATGTTTTAAAGAAATTCGATCAAAGCAATAGCTAATATTTTTCACGTGCATAGAACAACAATAGCACGTATCAAGAAAAATGAATCAGTCATAAAGAAGTTTATCACACAATCTGAATCCGGCCCAGGTAAAAGAAAGACGCTCAAGGTCTCCGAGTTTCTGAAAATGGAAAAATCCCTGTTCAATTGGTTTGCAAATCAAAGAGCAAAAAACTTACCAATACCAAGTGACAGGGTGAAGGAGAAAGCTAAGTTACTCAATGAAAAAATCCAAGAAAAGCCAGGTGGCTTCAACGCCAGCAATGGTTGAGCTACGAACTTTAAAAAAAGACATGGAATCCGAAGGCTCAAAATATGTGGAGAAAAATTGTTGAACAAGAGTGCTTCTATCAATCCGTTTTTGGATAAATTCAACAAGAAAATTGTTGTTGGTTTATCAAAGGAGCAGATATACAATGCTGATGAGTCTCGATTATTTTGGCAACTTTTACCTGATAAAACTCTTCTTGTGCGTTCAAAAGAAACCTCGGCACCAGGTAATAAAATAAGCAAAGAAAGGTTAACTTTTCTCGCATGTACTAATGCTGCCGGAAATCATAAGAGTTAAATTAATGGTTATTGCGAAATCGGCGAATCCACGTTCATTAAAAAATTTTGCTGATATTCCCGTTGTCTACAAAGGAAACAAAAATGCTTGGATGACATTGGCTTCGTTTGAAGACTGGTTCCACAAAACATTTGTACCAGAAGTACGTAAATTTTTCGTAAAACAAATTTTTTTCAATGTAAAATTTCTTTTAAAACAGAGGAAAGAGTTTCTTCGTAGCAAAAACCTACCGCAGAAAGCACTTCTGGCAATGGATAATGCTCCATGCCACCAAAAAGATGGCGAGTTGACGAGCCATGATGGCCAAATATCGGTGATGTGCTTTGCTCCAAATTGCACCGCTCTAATACAACCCATAGATCAAAATGTTATAAGGCTTACCAAGTTCAGCTACAACAAGAGCCTTTTAAGTCATATTATCGGTCGTGGACATATTGTGAAAGACGCAATATGCTTTTTAGCTAGTGCATGGAATGCTCTTAAGGAAACTTCTATTCGGACTTCGTTTCAAAAATTGTTCGAAAAACCATCTGAGTGGGATAATGAAGATATCATTCCTCTTTCAGAGCTACGTTTACAGCTAGTTGATGATGCATCTAATTTTCAGAATATTACAACTTTGCTTCAGGAAATAGAACCATTGCAGCAAATGACTCATTTTGAAATCGAGCAATGGATTACTGAGAACACTACAGATACTACAGCTTTAAATGAAGAATACTGTATCGACGATGACGAAGTTGTCGGTGAAGAAGTTGGTGACGTGGTGCTTAATTTGAAAAAAATTACATCGGAGGATGCTATATCAGCATTTAATACTTGCTTGGAATAGGCAGAGCAAAACAATGCTTCCTTAGAGGATGTTATGACACTCCAGAGGCTTAGAGGCAGCGCAGTACCGAGTAAGCAAGTCTGCACAAAACAAACACGAATCGAAAATTTTTTTATTACATAAAATATGTAAATACTTAAAACTTTACAAGTGTATTGAACGAAATTATTAAAAAAAAATAAATGCTGTGCTGAAAAGATCTATTATAAACGCTTTTTAATTTAATTGTATGAAAAAGTTCGGTACTTGCAACAACCTCAAAATTTGCACCGAGCCCAGTTTTCATTGCGAGCAAGAATCGAGTTTCTACTGTATATTGCGTCATTCTATTAAATTTTAAAAAATCTACTTTTTAATTTTATTTTTTAAAAATTGTATAAATGGATTAAACGTCTTTTCAAACACCAGTAATATGTAAACACTACATTTAGAATAATGTAACTCTCGGTTAGTCGAACTGTCTTTTCGAATAAATTTTGTATCATAATTTTTATCTACACAGGATAGAATATATATTACTACAGTCTAAAAATGGTCATCTTTAAAGTGGTCTAAAAATATAAATTTGGTCGCTCAAAGAAAAACTATGAAATTTCACATCCGTTTATATACTGACTGTTCTAAACTCAGCAACCCTGTATTGTTTTTGTTCGCTTGATAATTATTACAAATTGTTTAAAGACCACACTAAAATATCCGAGTACACAGCGTAAAAATTAAAGCTAACAAAATATAGCGATGATAAAAAAAAAAAAATGGAACAATGTAAAATTGATAATAATAAGTATTATAATATATGACTTTCTTTCTTCCTTAAATACTCGATTATTTAAATAACATAATTAATAATAATTAAAATATAATAAATATAATACAATAATGGGAATACTGAATAATAAAATGAAGTTAGATGTTGAAATAATAAAATGTAAAATAATGCGAGACTTACGTAAAATTTTATATAAATATGATACAGTTTTGTTATTAATTTATTGCAATTTTATTAATTAATAAGCTCGTATTTTCATTTTCTTATTTATTTGGTATTATTTGGACGTTTTACTTTTTCGCTTAAAGTACTAATGTTCCTTAAAGGTAGGTAATTTCAAATATTAACATTACAGAGACGAAACAGCTGCAAATAATTACAATTATAATTAATTCCTTAAATATAATCAATGTAAAGTATATAAAAAATTCTTTTAAAATATTTTAAGTAGATTAAAAAAATAAGGATGTATTATACAGTGTGTGTCAAGATTTTCGTACGACATCGGTACACTTCGAAAATGACAGAATACCGCTTTTCCTTCGTAAATTTTTTTAGGTAAAATGCTTTCAAAAATGTGTAACGAAACGGATACAGAATAGGGGTGAATATCCGTTTGAATCGTTTTTATTTTAATTTTTTAACTTTACACAAAATTGAGATTTTATAAGTTGTATATTTACGATGTTTAATAACACTACAAAAATATTTAATACTTAAATCCGAATCTAAAACAGATTACAATCAGATTCTAAGTTGAAAACACTCAATTTTTTTAAAAAAACTTGTAAAGATTGTCCACGAAAAAAGTGGTCAAGTTAACCGTGAATTCTAGTAAAACAAAAGGTCATCTGTCAGATCGCTGTTTACGAAATATGATGAATGTTGACAAAACACATTGAAATACGAAAAAAGATATCAATCGTATATAACCAAAATAAGAATATATCGAACTTAGCGCGAAGGCAAATTTCCATCATTTGGTCACAGAATTCTTACCTAAGATATCAATGTCATCTTCTGCTAGCTCATGTACCAATTTCAGTTTATATTGATTTTTAAAATATGTGTAACATATTGAAAATTTTAAAGCGTTGGAAACAGAATAAAAAGTACTACAGAAATCAATAAAGAAAATGTAGGTTATCATTTAAAAAAAAATATCGATGACGTCATAACACGAAGAACAAATGACATTATAAAATGAAGGTATGCTGAAAATATTTATTCTAGCTAAAATCGCCCTTTGAGATTTTTTCAAAAAATAAATATTTAATATTATTGAATTCTTGGCATAAGAAAACTTATCGCTTGTGTTTATAAACATTACCGCCTTTGAATACAATGGGGTATTACGATTCCGACATTCCTATTTAAATTCTTTAACAAAAAAGAAAACATTCTCGTAATACACATGAAATGTTGGTATGATTTGAAAAAAAAGTAAATGTAAATAAATCTAACATGTATTTACTTGAATGTATTGAAAACCTGATTTTGTGCGAGCTATTGACTTTAGCATACAGAATATTATACCTTTTATAACATCGACAGCTGTTAATATGTAAACATACGGTGTGTGTGTAACTTCAATAGAAGTACATATCTATATTCTGAATATCTCGAATTCATTGACGCCACATATTAAAATTTTCAGGTGGTTTTTAATTTTGGGGTTCGCGAGGTAATTGACAATATTTTGGATTCATATTCTATATAAATACATGTTTCCATTTTTCATACGTTGTCTTTTTATATCAACGACAGCCTGTATACCTTGGAAACAAAGTAAACCGGTACCCCCACTTATTTGTTTTTTTCTTTTTCGTAGATAGAGCATTGGTTAAAGTTGGGTGATAAGAGACAGTCTAATTTTATCCGTAGTGGAGTGTAGTTTAAGCAAAATTATTTATTTTAAAATGCCACGATATACAAAAGTGTAAAAAATTGAATTGGTAAACCTAATCCAGGAGAGTTTTCAAAGAATCAGTGATTTGTTTGCTACAAAGTACTCCAACAGATCTATTCCATACGAAGCAACGATTTTTACAAATTTTATACCTGATGGAACTAACGACCTAGATATTAAAAATTTTCTTGTATCACCGTTTCAAATGAACTTATCAATAAAAACATTTAGCCTTGATTTAAAATTGCAATAAAAATACTAATAATAAACAATCTTCAGATTTTAACGGGCAAGTATTACAAAAAATGCCAGCAAATGAGTTCGAAGCGACACGATACACCTTGAACGCCAATCTAAGAACTAGCTACGTTTCTAGTTCTTGGAGAGTTGCCCAAATCATTATGATACCAAAACCATGCCTGGAAAGCCTGAAGACAACATCTTACATGCCCATAAGTTTACTACCAGTGATTTCCAAAGTATTTGAGAAGTTATTTTTGAAAAGATTTAAACCAATAATAGATTTTAAAAATTTAATACCTAACCATGAATTTGGTTTTGAAAAAAAATTGAAAAAAAAAGTTTTGGTCAGTTATTAAGTATTTATTTTCGAAAGGGTTATTACCCAAAGAAATTTTTGCCGATATAATAGAAACCTTAAGTGATCAGAGTCCTTCATACGCCACTATTAAAAACTGGATTGCGGGATTTAAGAGAGGCAGAAATATGATGAACGTTGACAAAACAAATTGAAATTATACGAAAAAAGATATCCAATCGTATATAACTAAAATAAGAATTAAAATCAATATTTCAAGAATTGTATTGTATACGCTGCAAGAGACGATTCAAACAAAATTTTTTAACAAAACAAAGAAGTATCTTTATCGTTGTTGAATAAATTAGGAGAGTATAAATATCGTTTGTGTGGATGTTGATTAGATTAGGAAACACACTGCCAATAGTAAAACAAGTTAAGATTGACCGGCGGAAAATATACGAACTATATACTCTATCCTCCGCCTCCCCGACCATAATGTACACTCTTATTAACAATTTCTATATGTCAATAGTTGTCAAATACAAATTTAAAAAAATATGATGCAGTAAAAATATAGGGCATACAAGTTGATTTTCTTTGCATTACCAAAAACAACGTTAAATAAATGTTCTTTGATAAATATTAAAACATCCTATTTATTTACAAGTTACGTCAAAAATAATAAGTATAATTCATCTAAAATATAAACATTAACATAACCTCATCATTTTCATGCCGTGATGTTTATAACTGACACCTTAAATTTTTTACTCGGATTGTACTATTCAAACAAGCCTGCTGGTTGACCGGTCAATCTTAAGTGGTTTTGCTATAGTTATCTTATCTGGAAGACATATTCCTTAAAAATATATTCAAAAATTGGAACTAGTCATTTAAAAAACAATCAAATTTAACGCTATTAAGTAAAAGGAATGTAAAAAATAGTTAATACAAATAATAAAATTTTCATTAAAAATTTAAGTTTCACAGCCAGCTAGGTACATTAAAATTAATAAATTATAGACTTGAAATTAATGGAAAAATGGAAAGAAAATGCAAAAGTTCTATTAAGACTTCTGACGTTCTTTTTTTTTACACATAAAGTAAAACGTACAAATAATTGTTAAAAAAATTCAGAAAAATATATAATGGAATGTATATAAAAGTCTTACAGTTCATTATCTTTAAGTACATGATTACATAATATATCAACAGCCAAGGTTTACTTAAGTAGGTAAGGTTACATTAATATTAACACAGTTTTGACGCCATGGGACGGCTTAAAATTTCTTAGCTGCAGAAAACGATATGCAAATGTCAAAAAATAGCGAAATGTCAAATCTAGAACGTTAACGTTAAAATTTAAACCAACGCTAACAGTTAACCTCACTGAAACTCTTTATAAACCTTGTTATAACACGTTCTTTACACATACTTTTTTGAGCAGCTCTCCATAATATAACAGAATTTTAAAAAATATTTATTCCTATATATTACTTTTACTCACCGTTGCAAAAATCACGCACTGTATCCGTTCGAGACGATTATTACAAATGCAAAATGGTTCCGTCGTCCCTGTTCATAATATTTTCATCCAGGGTAATTGCTGTCAGATCCACGATTTCGTCGTGGTCGTATTTGTCTTCGGGGTCTGAACCGGCCGTCGTCGCTGAGTGTTGCGAACCGCTGGATACTTGTGAATTTCTACCGAAACTGTTTCTCCTTACTGGAGGACCAACGGTTCGCTGATTGGCCGGTTTCACTGTTATTATTAAATTTGAACTGTTGGCAACCATCATATCCGTTACTTGATCTAAAGTTTTTCCGAATACTTCGATGCCGTTAACTTCCAGGACTTCGTCGTTAACTGCTAGAAGGCCCGTTGATTCGGCTAATCCTCCGGGAACTAATCGAGATATGAAGATTCCAGGTATCTTTTCAAGACCTAAAAATACTTTCTTTACTAAAATGCACGCAAATAATTCTTTAAAATTTGCAACATAAAATACGAAAACTAATGGTCATAGTTAAATGAACTAGTTTTGAGTTACACAATTTGAAGGAAATACAGGGGCCCCCAGTGAAGCGGAAAAATTAAAAATCCAATTTTTTCATGAAACGTTTATTATCAGAATTTCTTTTACAGATTTAAGTTGAATAAAGTGCCTTTAGTTTTTTAAAATAATGCCTCTCAAGGGCCATTACTGTGTAAACATTCTTCTAATCTTGATCGAAAATTTTCCATCGTTTGACGAAGTAAGTCAGGCTGAATCGGTGAAATTTCTTGTCTGATATTTGTCTTTAATTCCGGTTTCGGTTGGTTTGCGGTCTATCAATGTACACCTTGCTCTTCAGAAATCCCCAAAGAAAAAAGTCGCATATGGACAAATCTGGGGATCTGGCAGGCCACAAGATGTCGCTATGTTTGGATGAGCCCGTCCGGGAAGAGTTCTCTTAAAGCAGCAATGGACACACAAATAATATGACATGTGGCCCCATTCTGTTGGAAAAAAAATAATTTCCGGGAAACCTAGGGAGCTGTTGCATCAAAAATGTTCTGACTATATGTGTGTAGCGGTCTGCATTAACAGTTGTGGCGTTTCCTCTACCGTCTTGGAAAAATATGGCCCAAAAAATGCCAGATGATAAAAGTGCACACCACACGGTAACTTTCGGACTATGTAATGGCTTTTCATACAACTCACCTGGGTTTTCATCATTTCAATATCGACTATTTTGCTTGTTTATATATCCATTCAAATGAAAATGTGCTTTATCTGACATAAACACGCGGTGAATAAAGATTTCATCGTCATTTATACGTCACAATATTTTCGCTGAAAATCCTGCGAGTCAGCATATCCCTATTTTTCAAGTCTTGGACTGCTTGAATTTTGTAATGATGAAAAGATAAGTCTTTACGCAAAATTCGAGGTAACGATTTGTCCTTAATGTTTAGAGCGGATGCATGTTTCATTGCAGAACGTTGTGGACTACGCGTCAATACTACTCGAACTGTTTCAATATTTTCCTCTGCTCTTACAGACTTTGTTGCTCCTCCATGCTTTAAGTTTAATGGGAAACCAGTTTCTTCAAACTTTTTTACCCATGACATAATTGCATGAGCGGGTGATACTTTTCCATGTCGTGGAATATTGAAATTATCACGAAACAATCGTTGTACAGATGTCACAGTCACCATTTTCATTAAACAATTTTTCGTAGAAAGCACGGTGTACCGGACCACTGCTCCATGTTTAACAAATGGCATTAAATGTTAAACAATAATTCAAAACCTCCACGCTCTCTTGTGAGCAAATAAACGATAATTTCCCGCTTCACTGGCGCAGCCTGTATTTAGTAACAAGGCAATTTATTCTAAATATCTTTCTTCTCCTAAAGGGCATATTATTATACGAGGGTGGGATGAGAAGTGATGCGAATCGATGCTTATAGAGGTCCCTAGTAAAACTGCACGCGGAAGAATTATCTTCATGTCATGTGTCTGTATAAACATCAAGAAATATTTTTTCGATCACACAATTAGTTTGGTTTTGACAGTGTTAAGAAGCAGTTAGTGCACAGTGTTTCATGAAAATGAAGAATATCGAATATTGTGCTGTGATTAAATATCTTCGGCAAAAGAAATTTATGATGACATGATCAACACGTTGGGTGATGGTATTTTATCGTATGCCGGTGGGTTAAGTTAAAACTGTCACGACGCCGGATATTGTTGATAAAGTCCATGATATCGTGTTAAATGACAGGAGGTTGAAGCTAACTAAGATAGCAGAGATAGTGGAGATTTCAAAAGAACGCGTGCATTTCATCATAACACAAGAACTGCATATATACAAGTTATCCGACGTTGGGTTCGCGTTTGTGTATCAGTAGAGAACAAGCGAATTCGATGTCATAAGCCGGTTTAGACAAACTGAATCAAAATCGAGTGGATAATTTTGAACACCCTGCAGTGATTAAGTATCTTTTAAGAAAAGTCCTTTGCCGAAATCCACGATGATATGCGAGATACATTGAGTGAGGGTTGTCCTTCATATACATCCGTCAGAAATAGGGAAATAAATTTAAATTGACAGGAGCAGCTTAGAAGATGATCCTGCCAGTGGACTGCTGAACCCGGTTGCAAGTCCAGAAATAATAATAATTCATGCTTTAGCATCCCCCAACAGCTTGACGTCAATTACAGGGGGCATTGGCAGGCAATAAGTTATTACGCCCGCGCCCGTGGGGCGACTTAAGATGTTTAGCTGCCGACATTCGCCTTAAACGAGGAGATCCACGAAAATCTACTCGAACAGCCCAGCCCCGGATCCGACCCCAGAACCGCCATCCTGAAATGGTGGATAAAGTCCATAATTTTTTGCTAAGTGACCAGCGATTAAAAGCGTTAGAAATAGCAGAGGCAGTGGGCATTTCAAAGGAACGGGTGCTTTATATTTTGCACGAAGAACTATACATGAGAAAGCTTTTGACCGGATGGGTCTCGCATTTACTGACGACGGAACAAGACGTGTTCACTGTCAAATATCGATGAATCACATATAAATTTTTAAACGCAACACAACATATTTTTTGCGCCGATTTGTTACTTGTGACGAAACATGGGTTCATTATTATACACCCGAATCTAAACAATAGTCGAAGATGTCGACCAAACGTGGAGAACCAACTCCAAAGAAGGCCAAGACAGTTTTCTCGGTGGGAAAGATGATGGAATTGTTATTTTAAGTAGCAAAAGTAATACTGTTAATAGACTATCTTCAAAAGGGCAAGACCGTAAATGGCGAATATTACACAAATCTTCTAGATTGTTTGAAAAGTATCCAGAAACTAGTAAGAAGTGCTCTTTCACAATGATCTATTCCCTAAATTAAAAGATTTTCTCGGAGGCAAAAAATTCTGCACAAATGAAGAGCGAACGATTCAACAATAAACGATTATTTTGCAGGGTTAGAAGAAAATCACTTTCGAGACGGAATAAAGAAGCTTGAACACATATGGAGCAAATGTATTGAATTAAGAGGCGATTATGTAGAAAAATAAACTTCGTTTATTTATTAAATTATTCCTTTGTTTCTGTAAACTGGCGGATAAAAAATCGGATAAATAAAATATTTAAATAGATCCGTATGGCAGATAATATACCTACATTGACATTTTGCATCTCAATAACCTTCAAAACATAACAACTGATTCACAACGTGTTAATTTTGTTAAAATGTTGTCAAACGTCAAAATGAGTGGAACAGTTTTTTTGTCAGGCAGTTTACGATCGAGCGAATTAATTAACCTGCTTTCGTATCATCATCAATTAATTATTGATGTTTCGATAATTTGTAACTATTGTAAGTGTTATTTTTTCGGGTCTTTCAATTCCCTTGCTTCCAGGGTGTATATCCTAACTATATGCCAGTATTATTTTATAACAGAATAATTTGAAACATACTTGAGTAGGCGAAAACGCTCACCAATTTTGTATAATACAAAAGTATTTTTAATAATATAAAATATTATTAAAAATCTGGTGTGAAGAACACAATACAAGTTCATTATTAATATTTTGTGAAGGTATCCTTCTCCAGAGACGCAGATACGTATTTCATCTTTCTACAGATTCGTCAGTACGTCCTGCTGGAGAATGATACATTCACAAAAAGAACAACTTCACTATCTCATAGAAATTATTAAGACCGGGCGCAGAAGAATATTCAGCGCTGTATATTAGCAGATAGCCAAAGCAACTATCTCTGTCTACATAACAACTGTAGAACTAACAAACTGTTTCCATCAGATGGCCCCGCTGTATCTCCGACAACTGTATTATCTCGTCTTCTCTACTCTTTACGGATCAACCGCATACGTATATAACAGAATAATTTGAAACACACTTGAGTAGGCAAAAACGCTCACCAATTTTGTATAATACAAAAGTATTTTTAATATAAAATATTTTTAAAAATCTGGTGTGAAGAACACAATACAAGTTCATTATTAATATTTTTGTGAAGGTATCCTTCTCCAGAGACGCAGATACGTATTTCATCTTTCTACAGATTCGTCAGTACGTCCTGCTGGAGAATGATACATTCACAAAAAGAACAACTTCACTATCTCATATAAATTATTAAGACGGGGCGCAGAAGAATATTCAGCGCTGTATATTAGCAGATAGCCAAAGCAACTAGCTATGTCTACATAACAACTGTAGAACTAACAAAGTGTTTCCATCAGATGGCACCGCCCTATCTCCGACAACTGTATTAGCTCGTCTAATGATACGCATACGTATATAACAGAATAATTTGAAACACACTTGAGTAGGCAAAAACCTCACCAATTTTGTATAATACAAAAGTATTTTTAATAATATATCATATTACATATTAAAAATCTGGTGTGAAGAAGTTCTACAGTTGTTATGTAGACAGAGCTAGTTGTTTCGGCTGTCTGTTAATATACAGCGCTGAAAATTCTACGCCCGGTCTTAATAATTTCTGCTAGATAGCGAAGTTGTTCTTTTTGTGAATGTATCCTTCTCCAGCAGGGCGGACTGACGAATTTGTAGAAAAATGAAATACGTATCTGCGTCTCTGGAGAAGGACACTTTCACAAAAATATTAATAATGAACTTGTATCGTGTACTTCACACCAGATTATATTTTATATCATTAAAAATACTTTTGTATTATTATTTTTGTATTTTAATTACTGCTGCTTGCGTTTATGTTGATTTTAGAAGTATAAAAATGAAAATGTAAATCTAACAGTTTTAAAAAATCTTATAGAACATGCAAGCATTTTCAATATAACCTAAATGAAATGTTATCCATAAATACCTTTATACAAGCAATAAAACTAACCATTTTGTGTTACTCTTACACTGGTCCCATCCCTGATATAAAAGCCAAGTGGTTTATCACTTCCATGTTTCAATAATCTAACTCTTCTACATGTTTCAGGCACTATATCAACATCTATGATAGCAGACACTTGTCGAAAGTCAAGCGGATTAGATATTGCTAACGATTTGTGTTTAGCAGGAGCTCCTCCTAATATGCTTGATATTAAATTTCTTGGTTTTATAGTCCCATATCCATTTAATTCCTCTAAGCTGTCTCCTAGAAATTATTACATACATTCACAATATTTTTACACCAAGGAATATTCATGTATTACCTTTTCTTTGAATAATAACTCTAAGTAATGGCTTGGCATTCAAAAGGGCTCTTCGTAAGTTATCATCATTATTAATAGGCAGTAAATCTTGATCACTAGGATCTATGTAAGATACCAGAAATGGTATATCTGTCAGCAGATGTAATCGTTCTATAAGTGATCGGAAATCTTCAAATCTTGCTTGGTTATCTTTGTCCAATGAAAATCTTCGGAATTCAGCATCAAACTAGAAGAATAAAAAATATGCTTATGATATACAGCATGATTATTTCTTTATCATATTACTTATTCACACAGCTAGCTTTAAAAATTCGACAATTTGTATGTGCTTAAATTATACAAATTTTCTCATGTTATTATATATATAATAAACTGTCTGCTCATTACAATAAATAAGCATATGAAACTTATTTTAAAATAAAGGTTATTCGATTTATAATTCATTTTATTTTGTTTATATTGCTAAAAATTACTTCCACCATGTTTCATTGCATATTAGACTTGAGAATTGCTTACAGAATTATAATTATAAACCCATAATGTAATAAATTTTAATGTAATTATAATTTGGTATGCAACAGACTTCTCTCTTCTTCATGCTCTATATGATCATAATGAATCATTATTATTCTGTTGAAGAATGTTGAATTATAATTACAAAATATTAATTATATTCACATTTCTATCATGCCAATGTTATTTTGAAAACCATATACATGGCAATATGATTTCGCAGCAATATATGAATCGTACTTCTGTGAATGTATCTTAAAACATTTTAAATTGCAAAATATTATTGTTTTAGTTACATTTAGTATTTAATTAGATGTTAAACGTCCATGATTCATGTTATCTTTAGAGGATTACTGTGTCACATAGAAAGTGTACAAAAACACAGTACAATGTGAATGAACTTCTTCAAAATACGTCTTGTCTTTAATATCCATCCGATATATTTGTAAATCATTATGTTTAGATGTATTTCTACTTACTTTACTTTTAATTTCTACTTTGTTGTCAGTACATCCACTTTTCATAACAATTTTATTCTTCGACATATTCGCTTCACAAACATAAAAACGCACTTTAAAATATCACGAACGCTTTTGATAAAACATAAATACGCTCAGATTTGAACGTTAAAATAAAGGGAATAAACATAAATAAAAAATAATAAAATTTTGAATTATTTACGTTTATATTTCATTCTTTCCGTAGCTAGTCACCACTTATAGTCACCGTACGAACCCGTGTGATAAATTATTTCTTTCTTTCAGAAGTTTCAAAAATGTTATTTAAGTTAATCTATCTGCAAGTTATATCTAATGCTGTATGAAAATATATTATCTAATAATAAGCTGCCAAATCTTTAATTATGATATAGGATACGCAAAATTATCAACGGAGGTAATATTATACTAATAACGAAAAAGATTACTTGAGAATCTCTGGAATATTTACACTGTTCAGAAATTGGATATTCTCTTGTTGGTAATGTAGAATTCTAATATTATTGTATTCATAAGTGCGTTCGTTTTAATGACAAACAGGATAATACTTCCCATATAATTAAAATCTTTTAAAAACTAATATAAAAGACATAAATACTGATTTTTAACTAATGCAGCTATTCTAAATAAAAATATTTTTCCACAATAGTATTGCCTAATATACTATACAGTAAGTAATATAAAATATAAATTAATAAAATTTACTGACATCCTAATTTCATTAAACTGATTGCAAAATATAAGTATATATTATGGTATATTTTAAGTCTAGTGCTCTGGGTATGTACAATCTTTACAATTTTGAATACAATATTTAACTGAAAATATAGTTGTCGAAATATGTAAATATCTATAATCTTCAAATTCAAGTTAACTGTAAGTGTTAAAGTGAACAAACCCATAGTACCAAATTCAATGTGTTAGATTGCATAGATTTTTTTGACGTTTTGATATGTTTACTTGTTAAATTTCATTGTTTTTTCAAAATTATAAAATGCGCGAACACAATTTTGATCAAGAAAAACATAATCCTTGTTTAAAGGAGCAAAATTTATCATATAAATGTTTAAATAGTAATAATTTCGATAAAGATAAATGTCAGTTAGAATTTGAAAATTATAAAATTTGTAAAGGTTTTTGGGTAAGGGGTTAAGGACTACTTCTAAATATTGAAAATATGATTTTAAATTCTAGATGTTTGTACAAGCCGAACGAAGGAAAAATGGTATAAAGCCGGATTTGCCACCAGTTGAAGAACGCCAACAAATAAAAAAAGAGTATTTTACTAAATATAATGTGTAAACTAGTTATATAATATGTACTTAAATGCAGATTACTTTAAAGAAGGCGAGGAGTATAGAAGGAACAAAGTTTATTATGTGATATCATTTTTGAAGTAATAGTAATAATAAAGACGTGACTTACCTCAAAAAGAATTAGATATATTCAAGCCTATTTAAGAAAAAATTAAAAATTATAGTTTTTATATGAAACGAGAAATAAGGTACTTTTAGTTCTAATTGACCATTACATACTTTTGTAGAATGAAATTAAAAAAATTGTATTTGTTTGAGTCTATGAATTTTCTATATTTAACGACTGGTTTTCAGTTGTTTTTAAAAGTCACTAATCTTATTTGCTTAACTTGTGAATGTGCCTTACAATATCATATTTAAATTATTTATTCAATAAAATGCAATTTTGTTGTCTTAATTAAATATTTTTCATGAGAAATAATGAATGACAAATGTTGACATTTTTCTTAGTATCTTTATAATTAATTTACAATGATATTTTATTCTTTTAAGTTTTAGGTAAAAATCAAATGAAAATAATTCAGTGTAAATCAATTTTTGTAGGTAGTTTCTTTAATAATTAGGAATACAATATTGTTATAGAGATTAGGTACATGGGAAGGTATATTTTCTATATATTATCGCTGTTTAGATTATATATCTTATTTTCAAACTAGAAGGAGTAAATGGAATAACCACTTCTACACTGTAAAAGTTACCAGATCAATCACATCATTCTGGATATTTTTTTACAATTTTTATTATATTAATGCCTATATGGTATTTATCAGTTTTTCTTTATTTGCTGAACCCGAACGTAAAGACGAAATTTGATAAATGTTTGACATCGATACCTCAAAATGTTCTTATTAGTAAAACAAACTATAGTATCGCATGCCAGTAATTCATAATTTGATGTTAGTTTTATATAAATCACCTTAAAACCTATAAATCCATGACTATAAATACACAAACAATTTGAGAACTGTCCAATGTTCTAAAAAGCGCAACCTCATTGAAATTTTTACTAAATTATGGAAGAGGCATTATTTCAAATGATTAATATTCTAATATGAATGTAAAATGAACTGTACAATATGTAAGGAGAATGACTGCCATCATTTTGAAGCTAGATATAATGTATAAAAACCAAACAGCTTAAAATAATCTATGGCAAAAATTAGTAGTTTCCACGTAAAAAATTGCAAAGTTTCGTCTTTTAAGGTGTTTTATTTCTAAAATAATGTATATTTGTGACAGAGTTTACAAAAACGGAATACAAAAAAATAATTGTGTAATTAACCATTTTCGTGAAAAAGTTATAAAAAAGTTCCCATATCGTTCCGTGATTTGCAATATCACCGATCCCGAGCTATCTCACTTAAATCTTCATTGGGGAGTTTGTTTTTAATTTTGATTTTAATCCGTTGACCTCACAATAATCGTATGAATAGACCTTTTCAGTGTGAAATTTACGATTCACAAGAACAGTTACACATTTTGTCTATTCACACGTGCGCGGGAAAACTGAATTCGTAGATGCAACGCTTGTGTTGAAAATAACGGCGGCAGTGGCGGCTCTTGATGACGTACGATGTGCGCTGCTGCACGGATGAGACTACTTCGAACTATTTCGGTACGGTTACTTGCTTCTCTGTATATATGAAAGCTTAAACGAAGCAGTCTCATCCGTGCAGCAGTGCACATCGTACGTCATCAAGACCCGCCACTGAACGGCGGACATTTCCAACATTCGTTGTAAAACCAGTATAAGTACCTAGTTAATACATGTTTATTATTAGGTTAGATTATGTTTTCCGACATTGAATAAACATTTATAAGTTGAAATGAACATCTATTCCATACATATGAGAGAGAGTACGGTGTTGCCACCTTTTCTTTACTTCGCGTTCAAAATACTGTACTATATCAGAGTGGCGTTTTTTTTTTATAACAGCTGCAGAACATACTGATTAAACTTTGTAAAGCAATAAAATTAATTACTTTAACTGCTTTTTAAATTATTTGAACATACTACAAATTATTAATGCGTATTCCGGCAATGTGCGCCAATTGTCACTAGCGCTGTGACGCCACCACGCGATCTAAATTGGCGGGAATACCTATCCATAATGTATAATAGTTGTATTTATTTCCTCAATACATATTTTAAAATTTACAATAAATTCAGTGAAACTAAATATATAATAACAGAATTAGTATTCAAAACTACCTATACTCCATTTTTAAAGTAGAGACGAATTTCTGAACAGACCACTTTGACAGTGAAATCTCATTGGTTGAAAGCAAGGCCAAATTTCTTTCAACCAATGAGATTTCACTGTCAAAGTGGTCTGTTCAGAAATTCGTCTCTCTACTTTAAAAATAGAGTATAGTACCTGTGTATAAATTTATAATGAAAATGAGTAGTGAAGTAGTAAAAAATTGAGTGCAATAGACCACGCAAGCGTGACGTCAAATCGCCATTTTCTGTACGGTAGGTCAGGGTCTACGTTCCAAACAAATTTAAAGCGCCATTTGAAACGTATAGTCACTCTTGGTAAAACGATTTTTAATTAATCTTCCTATATTAATATCATTTGTTACTTGGTAAGTATGTAAGCAAAATATCAATATACTTATTATAGTTATTAAAAACAAAATATTTGGCAATGGTGTTTTTTATTTGAAAAAAAATATTAGCAATGACTGCAAAAAAGCTTTTTCCACCTCGATAATTCTGCCTTTTCTGTAGGAAAAGTAAAAATAGTGCATCCCTTTTTTTCACTTAATGCTTGCAAGTAGGAGCAAAACACATCACCATTATGTATATCTATCTAACCTCACTTTTGTACTTTAGTTACTCAAGTATAACCGTGCTATAAAACAATTAATATTATTAATATCAGTTTTAAACAACGTCGTTCATACCTACATGCAATAACAATTAAAATTAACTTAAAAATAACAACTTTTCACTTCAAATTTGCAACGCGTTCCAAATACAATACGAAATACCCTATGAAAAAAATTTAAATGCCGTTTGTTCGGAACGCGATCCCTGATCTTCCGCAAAAATGACGACAGCTCTTGCGTGGTCTATTGTATGGATTACATGAAAACGTTTCTATGAAAACAATACATTTGCACATATTTTTTATTATTTAATTATTTATTCTCATTACAAATTTATATACAGGTTCTAGTGGATATCAGTTTTGAGTCTATTAATGCTGTTATTATATTTTATTTCACTGAATTTACCTAAATTTTTAATTATTGATTAACGAAATTTATTCGTTTTTACGTATGTTTACATTATTCCCCTCAATTTATTAAACGACAGAATACCATCTACTTTTTTTTAAGGTTATGTGTATGTGATATTCGTGATACCTGTTCGATATTTTAAGCATTTTATATCTATATCCCATTTAATTGAATAAAATGTACACTTTAAAAATGGCAACCATACTCTTTACACCCTGTATATTGTGTCTGCAAAAAGCTTTCTCATATTTTTTGTTTTATAATCATAACATACCAGTAACTCCTTCTTTTTGTATTTTTTTAAAATGTTGTCAAGAAGTTTTTGTAGTGAAATCAAAAATACCTGCAAAGTTCAGAGTGTAGTCGCCAAGGCGTCCTGTGTTCATTTGAGACACGGATATTCAATGCTAGAAAATTTGTGTAGTATTTTTGGAGTAGACGTAAATGTACGTACTATTCAAATATCTTTCGTAAAGTTAAAAAAAAAGCTACTTGAAACTGAATGATGTATCTTGTTCCGGTCGACCTCTGAAGATAATGTATTACCACTAGAATTGTAACAAAATCCATATTCAACATCGAAGCCGCGATAACAGAAGAAGTTAAATCCTATTGATCAATCGGTCTTCTGCCTGTCATTTCGAAAAAATATTCCTAAAGAAAATGACACCCATATTGCTATGTGAAAATGCAATTTCCGACCATCAATTCGGGTTCGGGCAGCAGCATTCTACAATCGAATAAGTACAACGAATTGTAAATAAAATAAATCAACAGACACCTTGAAGTTAAGCGGTATTGCTCGGTGGCGTTCCTAAATATAAGGTGTGACACGTTGGCCCACTTTATAAAATTAAAAGGAAATTACCACAAAGCTATGAAGTACATACTAAAATCATATTGTGATGTGAGTCAACCGCAATATGTCAGGCGCTGAACATACTACCCGTCTCCGGAAAGGTCTAAAAACTCCGGGGATATTCTCGAAGGTCTATAGACTTATAAAAGAACTGGAAATGAAGGGAGACAATTCATTCAACGAGTACTTGTCGTCGTGTGATATTATATAAATGTAAATATTCATATATGAATACATATTGTGAAATAAATGTTCTTATTGTTAGTTATTAGATTTTTAAGTGTTATATAGTGTATTTTGTTTATTTGTTAATATAGTGTGTGTTTAAATTACCGTTAGTTTTATTTAAAAAGAACCCAGAAAGACAAATATTTCACAATGCCTTTCGAATAGACACTTCTTTGTAAAACATCATGAAGAATACTCACTCTTACTTCAGATCAATTCTGGAATCTTACAAGGGAGCGTGCTAGAGTCAATACCCTGGTTTGCACGATGACGACAACTTCTGCCGATGATACGGCTATATTAGCGTTCCATATGAATTGGAACATGACTTTACGCTACCTGCACAAACTCGAACAATGACTAAAAATATGGCGCATCAATAAACTTTAAACAATATACAACTGCTTCAAACAGAAGAAGCTAAGTATCTTGGAATACACCTCAACCGTAGACTCACATGGAAAAAACACACGTTTTGGGGATTTGAGAAATATAGCTTTGTATAGCAAACGCCAATTAAGTTGGCGCGAGGAGGGGTAAATTCGCGCAAAATTAGAAGTAGTGGGGAGATTTGTATTTGGTTTTACATCAAATGTCAGATAAGTCTAACCTCTGAGCGTGTATCACTTTATGATCCCCAAGCAAATACATTATGTTCCGTCAAACGTCAATGATAAATGTATTCTGACAATTACTTGAGTAGTGGGGATGGACGTTTTTGAAAACGGCTTTTGCGCATCCCTTCCTCCTTGCTATACTTGCAATTAATGCATCTACATTTACGAATAGTTTCTACCATGTGTAAAGCATGGATTTTACACGTAATATGGAAGTTAACACAATCTTTTTTTAGAGACCGGTCTACAGAGAGCATGTTTGCGACACCATCACTCACAAACATTAACACTTGGTTTGTTGGAAGTTCAAACTTTTCCAATGTATTTAGCATTAACTCTGAAATTAATTCAGCAGTACATTGTTGTCCTCTTCTGAAGGCTAGTAAAATTGAAGGCGACGATTAATTGTACCTACCATAACATTAAAAACAGAATTTTGTTTACAATCTATTGTTTTGTCCACAGATAACCAGTTTCTTAGTTTTCAATTCGTATTTAATCATATGTTCAATACGTTCACGGAGGGAGTGTAGAAAATTTAGTAATCTTTTCTGGCTAGGTAATGCTCCTTTATCGTAATGCTTCCAAAATGAACGAAATGATTCGCTGTCTACTAACTTAAACGGTACATTACACAATATTAAAGTTATATATAAATAAAATAAAAATGTCTCGCCACTTTTTTGCGATTATGCTTTACAATATTTAGGTGTCTTTCGCAGTGAAATTTCCTTGAACACATTAGGGGTATATCATACACTTTACATTTTATTATACTGCCAATGCACATTAAATCCGGAAATCCCTTTATCCATTTATGAGCTACATCGTAAAACATTCTCTTTCTGGCTATTTTTGACATTATAAAATTATTATTTGTCACTGTAAACCAGCAAAGTGCACTCGCTGAACGGTTTGGACGGCGACTGATAAATTATATATACGAGCTAGGACGAGCCACCGTTGGGATGTTACTCGAATGGACCTGTATATCTATAAGTCATAACTGCAAAGATTTTGTTCATGAATCTCTAGCATTTTATTTAACCTTTGTGTTTGAAAGAAAACAACATCCATAAATATTTTTAAGTTAGTTTGTATTCATAAAGTTTACAAGCATTTTCAAGGCTACATAATTTTTTTCAATTAACATACTGTATGTTAAAATATATGCATATATTTATAAACTACTGGGAAATACGTGATAGTTATCGCAGCATTACAGATTGACTTGCAAAACATGAAATACCACCATGTATCAAGGGTAGATTAAAGATACATCCTTGAACTTGTCTTTGTTAGTATTAGAATAGTTTTATCACTTAAATTTGACACACATTTAGTAATATTACATTTATACATGACATTCAAACTTATAATATGAATCTTTGGTATCATTCTAACAAATATTTCATCTTATTATAAGTACATAATAATTATGTTGGTAAGATAACTAAGTAAAAGTTCCTAAAATTATTTTTTAAATTTAATAAAGTTATGATTATAACAATTTTAGGACTTTGGTTTTTGATATTTACAGGATTCGCTGGGAAAGTGAGCAATTTTAAAATATTTTTGTGCCATGATCAAACATCAATGATTAATAAAGCGGGGATATTTGACAACTTGCATGGGCGGGGAGCGAAAATGCTACGGATGACTCAGCTAGTCTACGCCGTCACCGACGTATATCAGATGTTGCGGTGTCAAAAACGCATACATCGTGAGACATACGAAAGGTGTACAATAAATACTGCAATACAGTACGAATAAATAGTAATAAGCATTATAACGAGCCATCAAAAAAATTCATAATTGGAGTAGACTGTGAAATTGGGTTGGTACTTTAACCACTTCCACATAATGACATTTATTATTTGACATTGAAACTATAAGTTTGTCAAATTTTTCAAAACTCTTATTAAGAAAATTGTTTGTGTTTAGATGTAAATGGACAACATTTTCAACAACTTCTGTAGCTCTACGTAAATTTTGATTATGATTTCGATATTAAATAAATTATTTGTTTTCTTTTTTGTTGTAGTATCATTTCAATGCCATAACCTTTTTTTACAATGTAACCAAATGAAACTGTCAAGCATCAAGTAATGTGTCATTATGTGGAAGTGGTTAAAGTACCAACCCAATTTCACAGTCTACTCCAATTATGAATTTTTTCGATGGCTCGTTATTTTATGTTATAATTGTTGTTAAACACTTACTTATGCGCATGTATGCAGTCTAAATATCCTCGTTTTAATGATTAATACTATACAATCGCTTTATTTCTTTCCGTGTTAAACATGATATTGAATAACATATTATATTTGAGTGCTTAGGAATAAAGAAAGGTATACGGTGTCCTTTTGGGGGTCTGTCTGTACAGAAAAATTATTAAATCATACGTCATCATTTCTATAGTTCCATATGTTTCGGCAATTCTTCTAGAATCACTTTTTTTCGTTAAAAGTTTATAGTTACCAGGAATTGTATTTCTGAACATAAGAAGACTGTCTTGTAAATATTGCTTTCATTTCGATAGGTAGATAGGGAAAGTACCTGTAATGCGAACGTATAAATAAATATTATATTGCACAGATATTGTTTGAAGTCGGATTTTGTTTTAGAGTTTGGCCAAGTTAATCGGAAACACTCTGTATAGACATTACTATCCAAACAGAGAGTTTCTGTGAATATTTTATGATTCTACTTTTTTGGGTGTAAATAAAATGCTTTTTTCTCACGCATAAACAATAAAATTAATTTCCAAGATTCTTAGTTTATCTACCAAGGTCGGCATAAGTCAGGCAACGCTCTCGAAAAATCGGCATAAGTCCGGCAACGCTCATAAGTCTGGCAACGCTGTCGAAAAAGATTAAAACGAAGCATGTTCGTGCTTCAGACAGTTGTCTCGGTGTCATGATAACACGTGCTCGTCGAGTAGACGCGTTTTCAGAATGAATAACCGATACAAGTTCACGCTTCAAGAAAGAGTTTTTTTTTGTTACGTCGTATCTTCGTACGAACGCGGATTACGAAACTATGTTTAACGAATTTCAACAACAATTTCCGAACTCGCCGCTACCAAATCGTTCAACAGTGTGGAAGATGTACCACAAATTCTTAAAAACGGGCTCTGTTGCCGACGCGCCGCGGACAGCTTGACGTGCTTCGCCGGACCTGCCTCACCGTTGAGAAACGTTGCAGTAAATGCATTGATCAAGATGGCCATCAATTTGAACACTTACAGTAACCCTTTTTCGAATCCCTTTTGTAATTTCTTTGAATAAATTCATTTTGACCCTGCATTTTTTAATCTTTTAATGCAAATTTGTTGCAAATTTGTTGCCTGACTTATGCCGACCCCTGTACTGCAGATGTACAGTTCATCTAGTGGTCCATACCCACCTCAATAAATTACTCTCATTATTAGGTAAGGTGAAGAATCTACATAATTTGGGGGTGCATGATCTCACAAGGTGTCGGAAAAGGAACATATGATATATTTGTCAATAGTAGAATTCTACAAAAGCATCAACGCGCCACTTATCGCAAGATTCGTCAAGTTATTATATGGTTCGGGGAAAATCAAGTGAAGGTCTCGAGTTTATGGCTGCTGTTATCAGATACTTCTCGGTCATCGAAAATTAATGCCAAATTCTAAAAGAAAAACTTTTAAAACAGCCACACAGTGTTCCAAGGAGTGTCTATTCCACTGGAAACTTGTTCTAAACCTGTACCTAAAAGAACGAAAGTTGTCATTTTGGCAAAAGGAAAGATTATCAGTACATTAATATGTTTAATAAAATGCTATAGTAAACTATAGTTTGCCTTATTTTAGTGAAATACTGACAAAATGCACCCTGACTATAACACTTCCGTGATTGTATATTATGTTTTATTGCACTATTCTTATAACAATAAAAATATTACCTTTCCCCGAGCGAAACCTGTATGTACATTTATCAAACAATTTGATATCTTATTATCAAGATGTCTTTATCCCTTGAGAAATGATAGCTTCCTATTTTTATTTAATTACACTGGAAAATAATATATTACTGTAATTATCATAATATACATACTATTTTAATATAGAAAGAAATCGTATCCTATGTATAATATAAAAAATTATGTTACAAAATTGTACTGAATTGATATAATGTACGAACTAAAGAAAATCCCTCAAAAAATAGAAATCGACACACATCACAATATCTTTCAATTAATTGGTGTAGTAGATACAATCTTTGGACTTACAAATGTGGATATAAATAATCAATAATGCGAAAAAATGACGTATATATAAAGAGTAATCGAGAGGGCAAAAGAGAGCTAAAATAAACAAATTTATACAGCGACTCGATATTAAACTCAGACATGGGCAAATATTAATATTACCAAATTTTTCCATTATATAGATATCATAAGTAGTTTAATTATATAATACATATTAAGAGCAGATGAAACGCATGTTTTTTAAACCGCTAGTACTCGGCGAAGAGTGGGGGGTATTGATCTTGGATTATTACTGGGGATCGGCGAAACAAATTTTGTCCGGCTCACTAAAACAGTTTAGTAGAGTACGGTATCTCACTCTCGCATTCGTTAATAGCAAGTGAATATCAATTCGGCTCGAAAACTGCTGGACAATACCATGTAGATGTAACCATACGCCGGCGCAAACTTGTCTTACTTTGCCTATTAGAAGCACTGACATAGGCGTCGTACAGCAAGAACTCATTTGCATTAAATATTAATATAGTGAAATAGACATTTTAGAAAGAACAAAGAAAGTAGAAATAGACAACACAACAAGATTATTTTCAGCACTAAGAGAACAATTGTATTTCGCAAACGGCAAATATTATGTGTAGCGGGGGTATGTATCGGTATCGGAGCGTTTTGTATATTCGACGGCTATGGAATAATGACGTCAAAATATGTTTTGCCGATCCCTAATCATTACTGGCAGACAGCTCAGATAACGCAGTTTCAATCGCCATGGAACGTTGGAGCGTAGAGCACCGCGTGTTTGCTGTCGGGCAAATTTTTTTTAGGAAATAATGATTCTGTGGTCATGGGTTTTTTCCGTTGAAATTAATGTCGAACATTGAGGTGCAGTCCCAGATCGAAATACCTTACTCCGTTGGGTTGAGGCATTTAGAAGTACTGGCTCTGTGATGACCAAAAATAAACCACCTAGTCTTCCCCGTTCAAATTTGAACTCTGGAAAATGTAGACAGAGTGAGAAGGTCAGGTCTTGTTAGTCTGAAACGATCCGTCAGGTGATAGTCTGTAGCCTAAAACTACCTAGCACCTAGTCTTCCCCGTTCAGTCCGAACTTAAATTTCACTCACACAAAATAATAATGGTCCAGCATCTAAGTCAAAGGGATTTTGTGCAACGCACGAAATTTTGTAGCGTACTGGACGCCATTTTAACGGAAGATGCAGACGTCCTAATGATGATGAGTGACGAAGTCCATTTCCATCTGGATGGCTATGTTAATAGGTACTGGGCGTTGGAGAACCCATGTGAACTATACCAAAAACTTCTCCACAGCTTAAAAGTAACAATTTAGTGCGGTGTCTCCAAAATAGGGATTGTTAGTTCATACTTTTTTGAAGAGGGGGGGGGGGATCGCAGTTACTGTGACACCAGCACGTTACATCGAAATGTTAAACATCTTCCTACGTCCAGAACTTGAAAAGCACCGAGTGAACGTGAGAGAAATGTGGTTCCAACAGGATGGTAACACAGCTCACACGACGGAGAGCATCTATGTAAGTGGTTCGACACTTTTTTTGGGGTTACTTAAAATCAAGAATGTACGTGAATCCCGCACAATCGATGACCTGAAAATTTTCATTCGTTAAGAAATTGAAGCAGTGCTGAATGAAATGTTGCAGAAAGCCGTGCAGAGCTTTAAGGAGAGACTCCGAGTTTGCGTCCGACAAGAAGGATGTCATCTTAATTACATTCTTTTACAAACCTAATTAATGTATTTATGTGCATTTTAAAAATGCAATAAAAATAGTATTTAATGTAAACCTTTTTTCTCAATAAATAAAACAGCGGAAGTAATGAAAAACATGCGTTTCCTCTGCTCCACCATTTATTTAACAAATAAAAGGGAGCAAAAGTTATATAAATATCACTTAGTATCAAATTGGACACGATTTATAGCATATTACAGCATTCTTAAAGTTAATTTTGATGTGTCAAATTATTTGTTATAAGTTATAAATGATACATTGATCAGGGACAAGCAATTGCAGAGATCTAGTGCTAGTAATAGAACAGTGTAAAAAAGGGGAAACGGTTCATTCCATAACAAAAATTGTTAACTTAAGTGGCAGGTAATGATATATATTTTCAGAAAATTAATAATTCAGTTGAAAATAAAAAAAATTCCGGGATTTTTTAATGCACACACATGTTCGATTTAACGGAAGGTAAGTGTTTCTGAGGAGTTGAAAGAGTGATATAAATGAAGAAGGAAAAGAAATATATACAGTGTTCATTTAATCCCAAAAAGATCATAACCTAAAATTCGAAATTTTCTTTATACAAGATTGGCAGTACGAAAACCGTTATATAGATTTGTTCGGGTCCCGACAAACTGAACGGTTCTCGTGCAATTCTAGGACTGAGTAGTTCTAAGTGCGCTCTAACAAGAAATCCTAGATACAGTACAATCGCGATGGTGATGGTGTAGTTGGTTATTGAACACTCACCTAGACCATATTATACCGATAGGACCAGCTCTGAACGGGCCATAACCAGCAATAAGTGGCAACAGCGAATCCCCTCCACGCGCAGTAGCTTAAATTGCCGCACATTGCAGTTATGAATTTAGTAAGACTTAAACCGCGCAAGGATATAGTCGTTTGCATATTCGTTCTGTATACGTAATTTGCCCATTTGATTCAGACATAATAATGTCCAAGTTATTATTATTATTGTATTCTTAGCTGCTACGGAAAAGTAATTTTAAGTAATAAAAAAACAATAACGTTTTCTAAAAGATAAAAGTAAAAAAATCAATAATTCTGCAAAATAAATTTAAATTTTAAGACTTAAGGTCGCCCATTTCAACTAACGAACAAACCCTCACGTCTCTCTCCTCCCGATCGGCAGGTATTAGAGGGATATGAGGCTGTTCGTCAATTTGTTGGCATTTGCGGCAATTTCCGACTACACAGCCATATTTCCTAAACGCATTTACGATCCTTTAAATCGTCGAATGCGAAGGAATAGGCCGATTTACGTACTCTACAGCAAATAAATCAGCGGTTGTCCGACAGGAATTGCCGGCAAGATAATACGAAACTATTTGTACCTTCTCTGCGGTTGTATACACTGACATGATAACTACCTTTACGTTTGCAAAGCTAAATACGAATGACGGGCAATCTGTTGCTCTCGATCATCGGACTTATGCATGCGCACGCGGAGTGGCACCGTACACACGTTGCCACATCGCATTACGTTCCATACGTATATTGTTGCGTATGGCCCGTAGCGGGCTGAACCTATCGGTATAGTTCCCGATTTAAATATCCGTTTCAAAGTGAGCAAAAGACGACACCTTGTTTGAACAGATATTGCAAAGCGACTTGTTTAACTCTAGGACTACCGAGCGGGTCCAATGGACCCGAAACAATTTCTAACCATTGTTTTATCGTACTTATGGTTGGGCTAATTTAGTGGTATTAATAGACTTTTAAGTAAGAGTTACAGTATTAAAATTTTAACAAAAAAATTATTTTAGAAAGAATGGTTTTGGCAGTATAAAAATACTTTCGCGATTTACCAACCGGGACCCATATGTCGTTTACTGTATAAATGTAGGTAAAGCCAGTGTGTTTTACAATGATAGTGATTCGCTTATAAATTCCGGACTTCCCAGCTGCTGATAAACCTTTCTTGGGATTCCCCTATATATACAGAAAGGGGAAATCCCTTTATCATGCGGATTTTTGAGGACTTTACGTGTTTCAGCATATTTATAGCCGCACGTCGTGAACAATGCATTAGTGCTTGCCGAATCTGTGAAGTGTTACTTTGTTACTATGAATAAGACAAAATTTGTATTTTGTACAGTTGTGATGTGCGATTTGATACTTAAGCATCATTTTATCAATTGTCAGCTAGTTATTTCTGAATCTTTGATTGCGGCTATTTTCTACTTTGCGTTTAACTCATTACGGAAAATGGATCGTAGAAATAAGGAATACCTTACACAACAACAGCTAGAGGCGATAGTAGCCGAAATGAGTGACATTGAATACAATAGCGGATATGAAGCTTCAGATGACGATGGAGAGGTAGATGCAGTCGAAGGCCACATCGATATGATACAAGCACAGCAGAAGAATCAGATAGCGAAGAATCTGCTGAGAGCAGCGATGATGACCACAACAGAAATCCGACTGGAGCTAATTCTTTTATATCAAAGAACAAACAAGTTGTTTGGTACTAAGATCCTATTTTACCTCATCACGGAAGACAACCACGACACAATATTTTACGAGAATGTTCAGGCCCAACACGATTTGGAAATTACGAGATCGATACACCTGCTTCTTCTTTTTTATTTTATTTTCATAAACCTCTTCTTGAAATTATCCTAAAGTGGACGAATGAAGGAGATTTTCTTCGGAAAAAATTAGATAAAAATGGCTGTCCAAGAACTGAAGAAATTTATTCGAGTTTTGATACTCATAGGTGTATACAAATCTTATAACACAACTTTGGAGCAAAAGCAATGGTCGAAAAATCTTTGGTACTATTATCGCTCGAAATAGATTTCAAAATATACTTCGTGTACTTAGATTCGACGATGCAGCGGAAAGACAATGAAGAAAAAGGAGTGGCGACAAAATAGCACCAATACGGGAATGCTTTAAGTTATGGAATACTTATTTGCGAGATGCGTATGTACCAAATTGGTGTACGATGGTTGATGAACAGCTTGTAACTTTCAGAGGCAGATGTCCCTTCAGACAATATATTCCATCAAAACCTGGACGATACGGAATAAAATTTTAGGCCATTTGTGATAGTGTAACAACCTATGCATGGAAACTGGAAATTTATCCTGAAAAGTAGGGAGAGGAAAGAGACAAGAATCAAGGCGAAAAGATTGTAAAACTTTTAATAGAAGAAATTGGAAACTGAAACAGGTATGTCACCTGCGACAATTTCTTTACTTCGTACAATATTGCAAAGTATTTGTTATCAAAAAACCTAACATTCGTTGGTGCGATCCGTAAAAATAAGCCTGAATTGCCATCTTCATTTGTTGATCCAAAAAATCGTCAAGTGTTTCCGCACAGTTTGGTTTTACAGACGATGCGATGATTATTTCATATTGCCCAAAGAAACGCCAGCTTGTAACGTTGCTGAGTACTCTGCACAGTGAGAAAAATGTTGATAATAGCCAAAAAAGAAATCTCAGGTAAGCCTCGATTACGATAAAACAAAAGGTGGCGTAGGCAACATAGACAAAATGACACGATCAAACACCGTGAAAAGGATGACGAAGAGATGGCCTCTTGTAGTTTTTTATAACATGATAGACATCAGCGCCATGAACTCATACATTCTATGGAAGCTCTTGAAACCTAATTCAGCTTTTGATTTGAAAAAGAGAAGAAACTTTCTAATTGAGCTAGGAAAGTAGCTAGCAGAATAGAAGGACCACAAAAAACCAGAAGCAGAAGAAGAAGCTGAAGCATCTACTAGTTCTGAGATTCCAAGAAAGAAGAAGAGATGTGATGTTTGTCCATCTTCAAAAGACAGAAAAACAAGAACAACTTGTGCACGTTGTAAAACCAATGTATGCGGTGAACAGTCAGTAGTTATATGTAAGAAATGTGTTTAACCCACTTTTACGTCATTTATATTTTATTTTACAATATTTATGTCTTATTATTATTACTACTTCGGTTTATTCTAATGGTCTCTTCTTATGTTGACTAAAATAAAAGTCAAATGCTTACGCTATATTGAATTCAAAATAATCGCCGAATATTAGCTCAAACCCGGCATATAGTAATACGGGTCCAATGAACCCTCGCAGTAAGTAGGCCGTTTTCTTGGTAGTCCTAGGGTTAAGCAGAGGCTGTCCCCAAGACACGATCTGGGTGAACACAGCCTTGATGCGCAGGTATGTAGTCACTTATTATTGAGATATAATAAAACACAGTTGTATAGTTTCAAAATAATATATATAATGTTAACACACTACATATGTTTCACCACACTGTGGCTTCATCAGGTGGATAAATATACTAATTCAAAATATCAATTAGATCTTATATATATCAATACAAAGTACAGAACTAATCTCATTCTAAGAGGGGGTGAACATAATCACAAATTCAACACTAATTTTAAAACTTTGCATGTTCTAGATAAAAGTAAAAAACTTAATATGTTAGAAAGTTTAGAAATTAACAAATATAATAAATTAGGTATAATTTTAAATGACCAACTAGACATAAAACCCCTCTTAGAATGAGATTAGTTCTGTACTTTGTATTGATATATATAAGATCTAATTGATATTTTGAATTAGTATATTCATCCACCTGATGAAGCCACAGTGTGGTGAAACATATGTAGTGTGTTAACATTATATATATTATTTTCAAAACTATACAACTGTGTTTTATTATATCTATATAATGAAGTTTCAACAAGTATCTCCTTCGTCGATTATTAACTTATTATTGACTTAAATGAGGTCACAACTTGAATGTTTTTGAAATGCAATATGAAGCTCTATAAGAAAATAGAAGGGACTTTAGCATAGGATCTGCATTAACTACTGCGATTGTACACTCAGAAACTTACATTTTATCATAGAAAACATGATGGACTAGAGCACATTAAAAATTATTTTATAATTCCCGTTACTTTTAATCAGGCAATGGATCAAAATATAAACCACCTATTTAAATGTTGCTTGTGTCAAAATTGTCCTTATAGATAATCCTGATTCAAGGATATAAATGTCATAAAACCATTAGAAATGTACACAGAATACAATATAATAAATAAAACACATTCTTTCGAGAAAAGTGACTTGAAAATGAGTTTTACACTTGCCTAAGAACACAATAACGATAACCTATGAAATATTAATTAATTAATAATATATAAAATAAGTATCCTATCATCTTATTGAAATGACTGACTTTAAAGCTAGGAAAAATGTTCAACACATTTTTCGTTATTTTTGCCTTAAGTAGCTATTTCTGTTTATTTCATTAACATTACGTTATCGTTAGTGTTTGAAAAATATATCTACATACTTTTAAAAATCTATCTTTTATAAAATGCTTAGCTTATAAAATGTTTTGCTAATTTGTCTGAATTTTTTTGTTGAGCCACTGTATATAGGTACTACATTAACTAATTACGCGTGGTTTTGCCCAAATAGTTCTACAGTAAAAAATATATTCAAAACAAAAAAAATTACGTAACTAAGAAGGCGTCCGAGGGACAACGCCTGACAAAATCATGCGTTGTCTGCAAGTAGTCAATCTTTATGTTGACGAATTCTAAAGCAGTCTATGCGGAAATGATCACACATTTGTCTCACCTAAAATTAAAAAAAGGGTTTAAATTACTAACAGTTTTCTATGTCTAAAAAAGGTATTTAAATATTTATTATATAGCGAAAATTGCATTAATTATTTTAAATAAATTACCGATAAACGGCTATTGTAGATATGTTCACACCTTAGAAAACAGTGCAGGCTCTTATGGGACTACATGTATCCCTTTCTAATTACATTATTAACGTATATAACTCACCCATTTGCTAGTGTGCAGAGTTGTCAGATCCTGTTAAACAATTTGAATAGAATGACATCATTTACTATGTTGTTTCTAGTATTCAAAAGTCATTATTTGTTGTGGTTATCTGTTTATTTTTGGCATCTTGCATATTATTTTTTAAAGCATCATTTTATTGTAAAAACAGTAGTTTTTATAATTATTTAGAGACAATTATTGGCTAAACGTAAAGCATACCTCTGCTACCGATTTTCGCAAAAATAATTATTAGGGCGTAAAATAATTAAGTTTACAAAGTTTTAGGAGGAAAGGCATCGCTAAGCTACCAAAAATCAAATACGTTCAATGTGACAACTAACCTAAAACGTAACATTTACTTCCAACAGTTATTTATGTACTATCGTGAGCAAAAAAAAGTGGTACAGTAGTGAAGTTATATGTAAAGTCAATTTTTAAACATTTTAGTATTGTGACGTTGCTAGGGTACTTAAAATCGTAGTAACGTGCAAAAGTCATTTTTGACACTTACACCTATCTGTGCAAACGCCAATTAAGTTGGCGCGAGGAGGGGTAAGTTCGCGCAGGATTAGAAGTAGTGGGGAGATTTGTTTTTGGTTTTACATCAAATGTCAGATAATTCTAACCTCTGAGCGTGTATCACTTTATGATTCCCTAGCAAAGACATTATGTTCCGTCAAACGTCAATGACAAATGTATTCTGACAATTACTTGAGTAGTGGGGGTGGACGTTTTTAAAAACGGCTTCTGCGCACCCCCTCCTCGCGCCAACTTAATTGGCGCTTGCTATATATGTTATTTGATACTTATAGGTTATTTGAATATTTAAATTTGACGCGTACATCTAATATATATCTACATTCTCGCAGCCTAATTTAATCCGATTAAAATATGACTGTACCACTTTTTTTTGCTCACGATAGTACCTCGGTCGACATTCATCCCTGGGGCTGAATTAACGTCAACATCGGAGCAATATAATACCCATAACGCCAGTGGTTCATACAAGATTTATATTATTATTATTTTTCACGAAAAATTTTCTTAAGCGGAAAATTGAAACTACATTGGAAAAGTTCCGAGATTTCTGTCAACTGTCGTTGGCGTTATGGGCCTCATCGCCCGGTTATAGCGCCCACGGGCAATTTGACCGTGTTTATGGTAACCGTATCCAAGGTGAAATGAACAAATAATACTTAAGTGAAAAATAAATACACATAAATAGTATATTGTTTACCGAGTAAGAAAAGCCTAACATTCCTGGACGACTGTGAAGATTGCTAAGTCGAGGCGCAAACCGAGACTTAGCAACACAGAGTCCAGGAATGCGGCTTTTCCTACGAGGTAAACATACTATTTTTCCGCAAATCGTTCAAAATTCGACAGGTATTAATTAATTTTGAAAAAATCGCGAATAATTTTATTCACAAATAAATGGTGTTTTGAAATTCGTAATATAATTTTATTGGTTGCGTTACTATGGAAACGTATTAATGTTGAATTGTCAAACTTGACGCATATAAATTTAACTGCTGGTGTTATGATGAATTTTCCATATCTGGGACTCCTCCAGAGCTGGTTGAGGTAGTGAATACTGCTTCATTAGAATTATTGCCAAAGAAATCAAGAGAAAAGTACGAATATGTATAAGAAAAAGTCAAAATTTCCTAACAGTTAGGAAATGTTGACTTTTTCTTTAAGAAATTTTGTCAGGAATGTCAAAATTTCCTAACGATTTGCGGAAAACATCTATTTTCACTCGTAGCTGGCCGTGTATATAAAAATTATGTCGTAGCTTTAGTCATTAAGATGTTATTTCAAACATCTGTCAGTGTCAAATATATATTTTAAAGTTTCATCAAAAGAAAAAGTAATGATATGCATAAAGCGTTTATGGTAGAATGTTACTTCCTGACATCTCAAAAAATTGATGGTATGTGGCAGCATTCAATAGAAAATTGCCTTGCGGAGTTTGAAGAGAGATATCCAAATACTGTTCCTAGCTATAAAACTTTCCGTGATACGCTAATGCATTGTGTAAATCTTTTTCGTCAAACAGGCAGTATTTTAAAGAAAAAAGGTATTTTTAAGTAGTGTATACGTGGACGCCGTGTAAAGTTGTTGCGTGATCAGTTGTGCTAGTTTTACTATGCCCCATGTGCGACATCTTGATTAGTGGTTTTAACTACTGATGATGACAACTTAGTTGTCGAAATACGTATTTAGGATACGATTAATAATTGTGGTAAGGGGTTATATACCTTTAAAAAAAAAGTGGTGAGGTCCCGAAGCGTTTCGAAAAGAATGATTGCTTGTTTCTTCGGAAAAACGGGTCATGTTGAAACTGTTGCATTAGAGGATCGATGAACAGTTAATGCTGACTGTTATATGTCAATTTGTTTGCCGGAACTTATCGATAAAGTCAGAAAAAAACAACATAAACCGACGAATCATTGTTCATCATGACTAGAGAACGGACATTCTTACCACATGACTAAGTTCTCCGAATACAATAGCCCTTGTCCATTGTTAACGCAGCGAAATCAGGTGGCCGAGAAAGTCAAACACAAATACTTCATTGTATTACGTCGAGATGTACTCAGCGAAGTTTATAAACATTCCGAATTGCCGATTGCGTTTAATGGATATTTATCCTCCGAATACAATAGGGTGTTGTCATTGTAATCGCAGCGGACCAGATGGCCGAAAAAGACTAACAAATACTTCATTGAATTACGCCGAGTCATGTGGTAAGAATGTCCGTTCTCTAAACATGACACAGCACGACAACTATCGCGTTTTTGACCAACAGGAACATCGAATTATTGACTCATATTCGCTCGATTTAGCGGCAAATGACTTCTTAGTATTCCGAAACATCAAAAATAAAATGCATGGAAAGCGGTTTTCATCGCCTGAGGAGGCTGTTGAGGAATTTAAATCACTGGTTTTGAAGATACCTCGCTCAGAATGTGAAAAGTGTTTTAAAGGGGAGTGTTTTGAGAAACAGTAAAGCGATTTACATAGCGTAATTTGTTTAATTTCACAATTTTCCGCGAATTTTAGCATGGCCTTCGTACATGAAAAATTAGATTTCTTTATTTAGTAGGAATATGTATCGTGCAATTAAATTTTCTTTAAATGACTTTGAAGTATTTATTAATAGCTCATATGTTCTTATTGAATATATGTTTCTCACTTGATAACATAATAAAATTAAATATATTTTATATACATAATTGTTTTCCGTATTATTTTACTATGAATGCATCTGTGAAACTCGATTAAGCATTAAACAAAATTGTAATGTCTTGTAGTTAAATTCTATATATTCCTTAGATAAATGTGGGTATATTAGAATTTGATAACAAATTAGCTCTTTAAGAAAAATATCCGTCCTACCTATAGACTTCGTTATAATCGATATTTTTGAATCTGAACAAGTAGTTGTAATATAACTCAAATGTATACAGTGTACTCTCTCCTTACGGACACCTCTCTTAAGCGGACACCTCCCATAAACGGACACTTTTTGCAGTACCAAAAGATTACTTAGGGATTTTTAAAATTTTTCTATCTTGAGCGGACAACCCTCCCAGTGTCCGGACGCGGACACTTTTTTCCTACACCAAAGTGATTTTAGTTCCCCATAACCGGACAGCTTACAACACTGTAACACTGTTTTTCCGTTTACTCTTCTTCATATTCGTACATTCGTACAGATGTTGCTTATTGAATAATACGTGTATGTAAAAAGGGGAATTCCCTAAATACGCACAGCTTGTTGTTTTGAATGTAGTACGTAAATACATAGTACATTTATAGATTCTTATTGTATACATACTTGAATCGCTATGCCTAAAGTAGTGTTGACTATTAAAGACAAAGTTAATGTCATTGAAATTCAAAAAAATGAGAAACTTAGTGTATGCGAGTTAGCAAAGAAATGTAAGATCAGTAAAACTCAAGCTGCTTGTATCATCAAAAACAGAGACCAAATTTTAAGATTGTGGGACACTGATGTCAATCCGGATAGAAAAAGGAGTATGCTGAACGTCAAAGGCGATAACATTGTGTGAAGGCTCGAAATAAATGTATTCCTCTCTCGGGCACACTTATCAGGAGCAAGGCTAAGGAAATTGCAGATAAATTGAATTACGCAGATTTTAGTGCATCATCTGGCTGGCTGGAAAGGTTCAAAAAACGGCATAACATAACCTTCCGTGCCATTTCTGGAGAAGCCGCTAGTGTAAACCAAGATGATGGCAAAAGTTTTACTGAAAAAGTGCCATCTTTGATTCAAGGATATGATTCACGAGATATTTATAATGCGGATGAGACTGGATTGTTTTTTCGGGCATTACCCTATAAAACATTTGCATTAAAAGGTGAAAAATGCACTGGTGGAAAAATGGCTAAGGATAGGCTAACGATTTTGCACTGCGTCAATATGGCTGGAGAAAAGGAACCCCTTTTTGTTATTGGGAAAGCTGCAAAACCTCGGGCGTTTCGCAATATTAATTTGAACAATTTACCAGTTACGTGGCGATCAAACAAAAAGGCTTGGATGACGTCTGATTTGATGACTGATTTTCTAGCACGGTTCGATAGAAAAATGCAACTTCAAGAACGGAACGTCCTGCTATTTTTAGACAATGCGGCCTCTCATCCTCGCGATCTTAAATTGAAAAATGTTAAAGTTATTTTTCTTCCAGCAAACACAACAGCATTTTGTCAGCCCCTGGATCAAGGCGTTATAAAAAAACTTTAAGTTTTTGTACAAATCGTTATTTAAAAAAAATATTTTGCTGCAGATGGAAGACGCAAATTCTGCTTTGGATTTATCAAAATCAATAAATTTGTTAGATGTCGTTTTACACAAAGCGTGGGAGCAAGTGGGTCCCCGGACAATAAAACATTGTTTCAGGAAAGCTGGTTTTGAGAAAACAGATATCCTAAATGACGATAGCGGTTGGACCGCAGAAGATGAGCTTCCACTATTAGTACTTGCTCAGTTCTCCAATATTATTAATCAAGTTCAGAGCCAAATCCAAATTGACGTCGAAGACTATATTAATTTAGATAATGAAGTCTTCATTAATGATGAAGATGTGGAAAATATTAATACTGAAATGTTAATTGCTTCCCAAGAAACGCTCGCCAACTCGTCTGAAGATGAGCTAGAAAGTCAAATTGAAGACAAGTTAACTTCCTATAAAGAGGCTTATTTAGCTATAAGAAAACTAAAGGCTTTTTCTTTGTATCACAGCGACCTTAAAGGCGTTCAATTGCTTACTGATCTTCAAATACATCTCCAAGATAATGAAATTAAACGAAAAACGCGCCAAGCTAAAATTTCTGACTTTTTTAAATCTATTTGAATACCTTGCATAACAAATTTTGTTTTTTTTACTTCTCGCAAAAATGTTAATGAAAATTCTGTTTACTTTATCTAATATTTATGTTCTTGTTTTGGAAATAAAATTGTTTAAAGATAAATATATTACAAATTATTATTTACTCTTTTTGTACTTTTCTCATAAGCGGACACTTCTCATAAGCGGACAAATTTTTCAGTCCCATGGCTGTTCCCTCAAGAGAGAGTACACTGTATATAGACAATTTTGTAACTCATGTTTTGGTTATGTTATGAGGATAACAACAAATATCATGTAACCATATCAGTCAAATGTATCAATACCAACCATAAACACTAAAGTATAGATATTCCCAATAATAACTCTTGGAATCTCTATTTATAACGAGCGATTTAATAAATCCGGAGTCGAAGTAGGTTTTGCACGAAAAAACGTACTTATTTTCTAACTTAAGCATTTGTAATATCAACATACCTAATTGTCAATGGCTAATGTCAAGAATCTGCTTGACATTTTTATTTGGAAAAAAATTATTGAAGCCTTTAGAGGACCTAAAAAGGAACAAGTTTGCTTATAAATTTATGAAGGCAAACGTACTGTCAAGTTACAAAAAAAATATTTATATGCATTAATGGATAACTTAAACATCACCTGCACGTGTTTACTATATCAGCAAACATATTCTTTCAGTAAACTCGTAAAATGATGTGAAACATCGCTATCTTTATATGTTATTTTCTGGTAAACGTTGACATGACAATTATTTACATTATCAGGCTGTTAACTTGGGTTGGGCTGAGATGGGTTGAGTCGGGTCGGCTCAGCTTGGAGCGGGTCGGGTTGAGTGAAAATACGTCCATAATCAGCAACTTCCGAAATTTGACTAGTTGTGCTTGTGTTGAAGGTATACAAAAAGTAAGATTGTTTTTATTTTTTTGTAGCTTTACAGCACGTTTGCTCTCATAAGTTTATAAACAAAAATTTTTCCTGTTTAGGTCCTCTAAAGGTTCCAATAATTTTTTTCCAAATAAACCTCTCAAGCATATACTTGACAAACTCCCTAAAATTGTCCACCGTCCTGCTCAATACATTTTGCACATCTCCTTTTTTAGGTTTTCAACATTTTTTTTGAAATTTTATTAATTTTTTGTGTAATTTGAACTTGAAGGCCTGCCAGATCTGGAATTTGTACGTTGAAAATATAATTTTTTAAAATAGACCATAAAAAGAAATCGCCTGGAGTGATATTGCAAGATCTTGGAGAAAATTCGTGATCGCTATTCAGGCTAAGCAAGCGATTGTCAAAAAATTGACGTAACATGTTAATTGTATTTTGTACTGTGTGTCTTTTTGCTCCGTCTTGTGTTAACTCATTTACATTAAGTTTGTCAACAATAGCATAGAAATTTCTTTGTTGATATCTTTGTGCATTTATTGTTCGTTTAAAAAAAATTGGACCAATAATTCTTCTCCTACTTATGACACACCAAATATCAACTCTCTGAGGATAAGCAGCAGTCTCAACATAAAAATTGTTGGGTTTTTCAACACTCCACATTCTCATATTCTGCGAATTAACATACCAATTAAGATGAAACTATGCTTCATTTGAATAGAAAGTTTTGTCTAGGTCATCGTCGAAATTAATTAAAAATCATTGACAAAATTCGAATCTTCGGGGATAGTTAACTGGATAGATTTCTTGATAGCAAGTGAGACAATAAGGAAATAAGTGTAGATTCTTCTTTAATATTTTCTGGCAAGTGCCAAGTGAAAAGTTAGTTTGTTGTGACAGTACCCGAATTGAAGTTCCTGGGGTTTCATCCATTGGTTCTCTTATACGTTACCAATTAGTTCTCGTGCACGTTTTTTGGTTGACCACTTCCTTGTGTACGTTCCACACTACCTGTCTCTAAAGAGATTAATGCAGCGCCGAAGAGTGTGACATTCGTTGTAACTGAAAAGCAGATCCGGAAATTTAAGTTGAAATTCCGACAAACAATCGTTAACGGAGTACTGCTACTGTTCGTCAATTTTCCGTCCATTTCGCAAATATGACTCAACCATACAAATTTTGATTTTTTGTGAAAATTATTTCAAAATTAAATAAGTATATCAAAAAATTACTTTAATTTTACAATCGCTGAAATAAGTTTAAAGTTATGTGAAATAACGCGGATGGCAAGATTTAAATTTGAAAATGTCATGTATCAATGTGACCAACTGCATACTTTATATTAAAATAAAACTGAACTTTCTGAATCTCTTGAATTAAATAATTCCAATTTATTAATGTAAAAAAAATGTAAAATAGAAAAAATAGTATAAAAAACTCGTTCTTTAGAAAACTCGTGCCACAAAATGGTGCCTCATGAAACTTGTGTTTTAATATACTACTCTCATGCACAACCTACTTCAACACCGGATTTATTTTGATCGCTCGTTTTATTTAAATAAATTTTTTTAACGTTTTATAATTAAATCAAATTTTGCAAATTTATTATATTGCATTAATATTTTATTCAGCACTGTAATGTTTGCTAAGGTGCGAACAGATTCACAGGAACAGGTTGTAGCGGAAGTTTTTAGGAAAAGTATGAAAAATCATAAATTAATCGGCATAAATTGTTTTTTAAGGCAGACTAAGATCCATACAATTGTCTATGCGATTGAAACGATGCTGGAAATATTTTGTCTACTAAGAAGTAGGTATTTTAGAAAAACGTGCTGTGTAAAGTAACTGCTTCTTTTGCGGTGTTGAAAAATGCTATCAGGCATTTTTTTGCAATAAATGGGAACAAAAAGAAATTAGAAGAAAATCAGCCAGCACTATACGGGCACTGACACATTAAGTCCATCTTTTTGTTTGCAAATATTTGTTTGTTTGATCGGCTGTGTGAGTTCGCATTGTTAAGAATTGACGAAGGATGTTATGACGTCTTGGGTTTGTTTTACGCAATTCATTAATGACTTATGGCGAACAAATTCTTGTGTTGTAATTGAGGAGAATGTGTTTGTTGAGGCGCATCTCGAAACACCAAAATTGATTCATGCTTAGTTGCAGTCTTGTAGGAATAATTCCAAATTTCTTTGCTCCATTTAACACAAACCTTCTTCTTTTGAGTTTTGGCCAAATTGTGCGTAATCCAACAAGCACAAAGCTTTTTTGAGGATAAATGTTTATGCAGGATCCGATGTATTAGCTTCATAACAACGTCTATAGATGCCTGAATCTCACAGTATGTCACAGCTTAGTCTATTTAATCATTTCTCTTACAGTATTGTTGCAGGTTGCAACAATAGAGGTTGATGAATAACCTTTACGAAATTCCTTACTAAGACTGTAGAAATCTCGGCATCGTTTTCAACTGGTTTTTAAAATTTAAGCTTGAACGCTACGTCCTCGTTTGAATTCTGTAAATTAGTTGTAAAAACAGTGGTATTTGGTGGCGGTTTCTCCTCAACAGCCAGATAAAGTCAATTGATGTATTATTGTTGAAGTAACCTACATAGAAAATTGTACAAAATCATCGTTCAAAATTGACGAAGAGAAAATTATATTTTTTATAATACTTATCAAACTTATTAAAAGCAATCACAAATGAAGCTAGTTGGCTTTCTTTTTGATCTGTCCGTAATGTGTAATCGACGAAATGTCAAATTTTATGAAAATCATACTTTTAGTTATGCCACCTACTAGTGGCTTATAAAAACTTTCGCTGCAACCTACTATCTTAATATCCCCTATATAACGTTGTGATTAAACAACAAAGATTAGTGTATATCAGAGATTAAGTAATAGATTAGAAAGTGTCGTAGTTCTGCGACATCTAGCGAAAACAATTGGCAACTTAAAATTGACAATGTTAATTTAGGTTAGATAGCATTAGATCCCATTAACATGCTGTTCTTTAAGAGACGACAAAGTATTTTCGTAAAAATTAATAGTAATACTTACAACACAGGTGCCATAATGAATATGACTCAAAGTCGCAATTATACACAAAGCATATAATAGTGCTACATCAACTTGTGCCTGTTGTATGAGCAATGAGGCAAAGACAGTAATGGCGGTAGGAAAAAGCAGCCAGTTGTACAATTCTGACCTAGTGTGACTCATTTGGGCAACAATCAAGCGACACTGAAATAATTATTACACTGTTAAATTATTACTATTAGTAGTAAGTATTTAATATTATCATTATGCCAATAGAATTTCAGTTATTAATGTTTGAAGTTTTAAAAGAATTTCAACATGCATTATCTGGAAATATTATCATTGCAAAATAATGTCGTTTTGTAACATGCATAGTCCTTGGTCAAAATATTAGAAATACAATTATAATTAAAAAAAATTACATATAAAATCTAAGAACAAAGCTTATTAAATTTATGGAACTATAAAGCCTGTATTACACGATCAATTTTAATGTACAATGCGCGGCAAAAAAAGTAGTACATGTCATGTTTTAGTTGTGTAATTCTGCTTTGACTTATGACATTACTTACATAATATTTAATGTCATAAGAATTGTTAAATAATAATAAAATAAGAGACATTTTGTGTTCGTATTATTTCAAAATGGCATCATATTCAAAAAGGCATAGTTATTTCAGCACCTTTTGCATGTTCGCAAGTACACTAACCATATCTTCATAAATTTGTTGTGGCGCTAAACCTTTCATTTGCAGATATTTAATGACAGCGTGAAGTTAGTTTTTCTCCATTTTTCAAAATCTTTGAGCAGCTTCTATTTTAACTCAAGACAACTTTTTAACAAATACAGCTACACGACTCAACTTTGGCACTTTGTTTGACAGATAAACAACGAATTGTGTGTGTTGTTGTGTAATGTTTATTTCAATGCCTACTATACTAGGGACAGTAAATACTGTACGGTGAAGCGTATGTTGCCTCCTTGAAGAACGCTTAAATAGTGACGTGTACCGGAGAATTATGAATGATATTATGGTTCTATATGCTCGGACAACTATCGGAGATAATTTCATATTTCAGCAAGATAATTGTCCGGTGTATACATCAAAATCTGTTCAAAATTGGTTCAATGAAAATAGAATTGACATTTTACCTGGCCAGAAAATAGTGCAAATAGTCTAAATCCATTAGAAAATTAATAGGGTTTCTTAACACAAAAATTATACAAGGCAGCTTTTTGTCCTCGCATTGCTGCTGAATTAATGGATTCCATTCTAAATGGTTGGAATGAAATTCCGCTAAATTACACTGCAAATTTAATACAATCAATGCCAAGAAGATTAGGAAAATTCAAAACACTAGTGGCATAACAAAGTATTAACAATAATAATACCTATAATATTTTTACATGTTTTTATGCAGTTTTAATTATTTTTGATAATGTTTTGTTTAATTTTCATTTATAAAGGTATCTCATTTTTGAATTAAAGTATTAATGGTTATGTGTAGACTCGGCAAAGAGGGGCAAGTTTAAGCTTTATAAGTAGAGTGGACCAATTCGGAGCGAAAGCAGAGGCGTATTTTGTATCGGCACCAGTGTCTCTATCTTTATGTCTTGCGCTATGCACGTGGCGTTGCAAATTTGATTTTGTTAAATGGTTTATATATATTTCTAAATTTCTAAGTTCTGCTTTTCTAATTTACGGTCACAATCCTGGTAATATAAGGCCTTGTAATGTTTCCCAATATTTATCTAAAGCTGGTACACGTCTTTTGTGGCTCATTAATTGATAGCGGAGTATAAGATGAAAACAGTTCAGATCTTGGTAATATAAATTATTCTTTTTTTTTTATATTTTTTTTTTAAAAATTCGTTTTTCAAAAAACACATCCAATTCATTCAGGTGCAAAAATTCTTCTCTCAAATTGTTTCTTCAATAACTCACTATGGCAACCCAACAGCTTTTTCTCTTTTTAAGCTCATTGGTCGCTTTAGTTATATGTACATAATTTTCCAAAATATTTGACATTTATACTATAATTTTGTTCCTTGATTAATATTATGAACTTATTGGTTTACAATTAAATTTTCCTTCACACATAACCTTTGACATTACCAAACATTAACAATAGTATACAAAATTAACTAAATTTACATAGTTCTATAATTTTGGTAAATGTAAGAAAGTCATATACTTTTGAAATTTAATTATAGATTTGACACTCTAAATTAAGAAAACAATACAAATATAATAGACTTCCACCTTCTAAGAAATCCCAATAACAGAAATGTAACAAATTAAAACTAGTGTTTTCAATAAGTTTAATAACATTTTTATTATATTTACCTTCTCTCCCTTATAAAAAATAATTTGTGGAAAGAATTGTAACAAATTTTTTTTGAATTAATTGTTATAGTTAATCCTCTGTTTATTTTATTTTGTTTATTTAATTTTTTTTTAAGAAAAATAAAAGTAAATTATAAGCCTATAGAATATTTAAGTAACATGTGTTGCCTAATCATTATAATATATGTAACGGTTTAAATATTTAAATTTCCTTTATAGTGTATCATTGTAGTATATTAACATTATTTATATTATTTTGTTTAAGATGAATCTTCTATTTTGTCTTATATTATGTATCAAAGTTTAAAAACATTTGTATTATTTTGTTATCATTTGAATCAGAACTATCTAGGTAATAAGTAGCGAACGGACACGCTTACCACATGACGTAAAGCCCAGTGCAGTACTGGCGAAAAGCTGTATTTCTAAAATATTTAATTTGATTTATATAATTGGAAAACGAATGGGTGGTGATCTATAAAATTACGAAATACATATTTATTTGTTGAAAAGTTGTATTTATAAAGTTTTTAATTTTATTTATATAATTGGAAAACAAACGGGTGGGTGGTGATCTATCTATCTAAAATTACGAAATACATATTTATTAATTAATTTTATTTATATAATTGGAAAACAAACGGGTGGTGATCTATAAAATTACGAAATACATATGTATTTGTTGAAAAGTTGTATTTTTAAAGTTTTTAATTTTATTTCTATAATTGGAACATTTTTATTTGTTCATTTTGTCGTTCAAGTTGAGTAAAGGAGTATTAATATTGACTAGCAATAGTTTCTCAAGGTTTTCTTCTGTCAATTTTGTTCTCTTTGAATTAAGTAGGTACATCCTTATAAATAGAAAACGTCCTTTCTACATCGCAACTGGTTATAGGTGCATACTGGAAATATTCTTTTATTTCTTCATATTTAGCCGTTAGATTTTGTGGAATTGTCTCTATACATAATTGCTGCAATGTAATTAAATCTGGATTTCTATTAAGAATTGCTTCAAACTTTTGCCGAAGGCCACATCCGAAGTCACTTGGAATACTTTTCAAATTATTAACAGCCACATCCAATGTGGTTAATCCGTCATTTATTTTAGTTTATTATTTATGATTAGTTTTGGCAATTTTCCAAAGTGTTCGTGAAGAAAGTACAACTGATTTTTTAAATTTGGGATTTGTGTGGGCTCCTTGCACTCACCAATACTTCTAGCATCCTCCTTTAGCAGTGTTACGAAATGTTTTAGACTATCGAAATTCTCAGCATAATAACTAGTAGCTTCCAGCCATGTTCCCCATCTAGTTATTACTGGAGTGGGAGGCAGTGACAGAGATGGAAATTTTTCCCTGAAAAGAGCTACTCTCAATGGTGCTTTTCTGAAAACTTTTTTAAAAGCTGATACGAGTCTATCAACTTCCGGAAAAGTGTCTCTGATATATTCACAGATTCTGTGGAGAGCATGTGCTACACAAGTAATATGCAGCATATTAGGATATGTTTTCTTCAATAGTCTGCCTGTTTTTAACATATACGCAGCACTATCACTGACAAATAAAAGTATTTTTTCTTTGTACGTGGCGTCCGAATGAAGCATTTTTTGCATATTCTCCTTAATGGTTTCAGCAACTGTTTCCGCATTAACTCTATTTATAACACTTGTTGCTATTACATATGAGTTATAGGGAATAGTTGGATGTAGTACACCAGCTACAACATTTACCACACAGCGTCCTAACATATCCACCGTTTCGTCGGCGCTTATCCATATGTATTGATTTAAAAGATGGCTTCTAATGCGTTCTACTGTTCTCGTATAGCACCTAGAAACATAATATGTGCGTAAAGTTGATTCATCAGGAACATTTCGACCAGTATATTTTTTCAGAAATGTCTTCAAAATTGGATTGTTCAATTTAAATAATGGAATATTAGCTGCCATAAAAGTTTCACAGAGTTCTTCGTTAAAATTGTCAGATTCCAACGGGTTCAATTTTTTTCCGTGAAGAGGAATGTGCGTGCTATTTCTCTTACGAAATACGATAAACTTATTTATTTTATCTACGTACACGACACCACTGTAAAAACACTATATTCTCCGAATACAATAGCTGGGTTGTCCATTGTTATCGCTGCGAGACCAGGTGGCCGAGTAAGTCAAACAAATACTTCATTGAATTACGCCGGGATGTACTGAGCGACGTTATACACAATTCCAATTGCCGATTGCGTTTTATGGAAATTGCATCCGTTCTCTAGTAATAGAGATTAATCCGAATTGGTCCACTCTATTTATAAGTTTAGTACTTCATACAATAGTAATTCTTTTCAAACAACTACGTCGGCTCGGGTACTTCTCATCACTTTTTAATACATTTATACAGTTAAGCTCACATAAATCTAGTATAACCTAACTTGTCAAAAGTCCCGTGTCAAGTAATTTCTTAATACAATTTAGAAAACACAAATAAACTATTACTTAATTGATCCGCCATTCGCATCAATTACTCGCCTTAACCTTCTAGGTACAGAATCAATGAGACTTCTTAAAAAACTAGGTTTTTCAACAATGTTTTCCCAGGTATTTTCAACAGATTTCCATAATTGTTCTCTATTAGTAAATCTTATACGAGATCTATGAATTTGTATAGTAATTTTTTGATTTTCTCTCAATTATTCAAACAAATTGTGATCTATATCAGTTGATATTCTTTTTCTCGTTTGCGACATAAACTGCCTTCATTTTCCTTGTACTTTGTCTAGCGGAGTAAGATTTCTTGCTATTTTGGATATCAAAAATTGACAAATGTCATTTTGACGTTATAAGAATGAATTAGTTTTAAAAATTACAAAACACTTCGGATTCATATGCTGTTCATCAAATTCGATTTTGCATAGGTAGGAATAAAAATCTACTACTATAGATCGTTCCAACCTCCGTATTCAGTATGGGATATAATAACAACTTTTATCTCTTACTATCCTTAGTTGCTGTCATTAACGCTATCTTCACTTTCGGTTGCTATGTTGCAACTTATTGACATATGCTGTCGGCATCGACAACAGTATCTATCTGTCTATTAATATCAACTGTCAACCGTCATCGTCCTACTTTTAAAATACTTAGTTAAATTGTTAATTTGTTTATATAGTTGTACAAATTGAACACTTCTATCTTTTTCAAGCGTGCAAAGGGTAATATGGGTATTTTTATTGATTTTTATAAACGTTATAACATAATATAAATGTAATTACAGTTTTCACTGCATTAATGGAGCCTGTAGGAAGAAAACGGCGCAAAGAAGACAAATTTAGCCGTAAGAAGAAGTGTATGATTGCAAATGTTTTCAATTATTTCAATAAATCAATGAATGTGAGTGCTGCCGTTCAAGAAGCAAGTAAAGCTTTGGGTATCTCAGACCGTGCAATATATCATGTAAAACAGGAGCAACGAACTGGTTTATTATCAAGTCCAAAAAAAACTAAAAAAGGAAAGGCATACAACTAAATGATCGACTACATACATATGATGAGAACACGCAAGCAGCTATTCGACGTAAAGTGCATGGCTTTTTTATACAGAATATGCCACCTACATTAAATACAATTCTTGCTGCTGTCAATGCTGATGATGAACTCCCTAACTTCAGTCGAACAACTTTACATAGATTGTTACACGATATGGGTTTCGAATTTAAAAAAGTAGGACGAAATATAATATAAAAAGATATAAATATAAATATAATAGGAAAAATATACGTATTTGTATGATTCCAGTTCTTTTTGTTACAAAAGTAGAAACTATTATTTGTTAAAGGATCATCATCGTTTTAAATTTAATAAATTGCATAACACCCCAATATCGAAATAAATATTCACTGTACGTTGCATAGATATCGTTCAATTGTATATTTGTTTAGAAATGTGTGTAGTATTGTTAATAAATATTGAAATACAGCTATTTTCCTTGTAGTATTCTTTCCTATAATTTTACGTGCAGCGAATTCGCTATGCACTCTGTTAAAATTTAGTTACTTTAATAAAATAATAAGCAAAATGTCATATGAATCTCAATAATTTTGCAGCTTCAACGTCAAAAAACGTAAATAAAGGTTATGATTTGATCGCGTGAAATGTCGAATAATTAACCGGAAATGGTAATGTACAGCTGATTGGATGATTTTGCAACCATGAAACAAATTCCCATAAGACGTATACTGAATACGGAGGTTTGAACGATCTATTGTAATTTGGCTATGCTAACATAAGCCAGAAGTACCCGACCCGACGTATAGATGGCTGTTGTTGTTTGAAAAGAGTATCAACCTTATTAAGCTTAAACGTGCCCCTCTTTGCCGAGTCTAGTTATGTATTTGACAATATAGATTTGACATAAAATTTTAAATTTAATTAAATTATACATAGGCATAATCAAATGATCAAAATTTTCGTTTTGTGTATATTGGGTTGCATATACCGTGCAGTGTTTTCTTGTCGCATATAGTACATTTTAAGGTATATAAAAATGTAAACTAGTGAACAAAAAACTAACCTATCATATTGATATTTAATAACATTTTAAATATATTTTCACATGGTGTGAATTAAGTATCTGATCGCAGTAATATTGTGACTAAAGACGGCAGACTATGTGCCCGGTTCACATGAATCATGTCACCATGTGTACTAAATATTATTTGGGATACTATAATATAAATATGTTTTGAAGGTGCATTTGTTATTGCCAATAATACCACTTTTTCTTTAGAATAAACGTTTCGTTCATTGTTAGAAATACAAAATAATGTTTTTTTTTTATTTTGATTTAGAACTGTAAAATATATGTTCAAATTCTGTTATCTCTTTGATAAATGCATGTATGGAAATATTTAGGAAACTACTAAATATATGTTTTTCTGCTCCGATATGTAAACAAAGCGAGAGGAATGAATGAGCCATAAATTTTTTCCTGAAAGAGGAATACTTTCTTTGTATTATTGGCAATAACAGATGCACCTGCAAAACATATTTATATTATAGTATCCAAAATAATATTTAGTACACATGGTGACATGATTCATGTCACCATGCACCGGGCACATAGTCTGCCGTCTTTAAATGACTTATTACATGACACATTATGACAGCTATAATAATAATTATTTTGACATATTAAAGATCGTTTTATAATGCAAAAAAAAGTGGATCAGTTTTTTTGTCCGCCAGTTTACATTAGACGTAGATTATTTGTGGCAAAGATCACGCACTACGTACTGCGCCGAAAATTTACTTGATAAATTTTAATGCACATTAAAATATAGAAATTGCTCTATTTTTGAAGTAAATTTTCGGCGTAGTACGCAATGTGCATTATAACGGGTGTTCATTTGAAAAGTCAATCTAGTAGCGTGTGATTTACTGAGAACATTTTGAAGTATGTCGTAAATTAAAATTTACTACTTAACCTACGAAGTCGTATATTTTGACAGTTTCATACATATAAATAAATAACAAATATGATTGACATTATCAAATGTCATTTGGATTTACGTTTACGGAACAACAAACACATACTAATATGTATGCGTCTTATTCTATCAAAATTTCAAAGTAACCTAGATTGACTTTTCAAATGAACACACGTTATGTGATCGTCTATCTAATGTACATTATTTACTTAAATACATTAAAATTGATTGTGTTATATAGGCTTTAGAGTGGCTTTAGAGTTATTACAGTTCTTATTAATAGAGAAAGATTCATTCAAGTAACATCGCGCGAGCGCGCGTTTGTACAGGGTTACCACTGAAGAGCGGCAAAGCTATACGAATCTGAAGAATACGTATAAATGTCTAATTGGAAGTCGAAAAAGAAATTTATTTGTAATTCATGAAAAATTATCAAATTTTTAGGGCCAAAATGTAGTTAAAGTCGGTCTATACCTTTGTTTATTCAATATTTACTAAAATACAGCTGTAATTCAAGTTCATTGACCTGCAAAAAAGATCGATGAAATTCCTTGGCATTGGGTAGCCGATAAGTCTAACTTAAGTTCCTATTCATAAAAATAGTGAGTGCTGATGTTTTAATATCAAAACATTTATGCTCGCATATATGGTGTTTCTTTTTTGTGGATATCAATATTAACTTTTACGTTGAATATGTCGACAAGCCTATGGCGCATTTTAATTAATGAAATTATATAGTTCATAAAGTATTTATTTTCAGTCCAAGGCCAATTTTAAGGCATAAGAATACCTTAAAATGATTAACGGGTGTAGTATTACAGCGCGTATTTATAAGAGATAAAGTACAATTTGCGGTTCGCATTTTGAGCAGTGCGAATTGCAAAGAAATACTTTATTAACTATAGTTAACTAATCTGAACGCAAAACCAAAAATCGTCACAAAACAAAAAGCTTGATGTAGCGTGTCCAATGGATAGATACCAGGTTTTTAATTATTTGAATTATTTATATATACATACATGTGAATTTAGAGGAACATATTGTAAATTTCGTTTATTTCTAACTTTTATTATTTTATAGTTTATATCTAGATAGCTTTGGATGCTCCAGTAAACAATTGAAGTTTAAAAACATTTTTTTTAATTATTTTTTTCTTTAAATTTGTGGTGGTACTGATAAATACCAGTAGAACAATATAACTTGTCGGTAAAGAGAATTACTGATGAATTAGAGGTGGAAGCCCGTATTGCCGCTCATATATTTAACTGCGACAGGGCCGGACTCAAATAAACAAAAATCATTTTCTCGTTACTACGTGAACATTGGGAGATTTTTTATATGAAGACATTACTCATATGTATCTTTCGCCCTTTTTTTTTCTTTGACGCTATACACAATTTAGATTTTAAAAAAAGAAGAGACGTCGCGATCTGATGTGTCTACATTCTTTGGCAGCAGTAACCTTGCCAAACTGTAGAACTAACGCAACAAATTAAGCGACAATTGCATGTGAGATGAAATTTGAATTATTATCAATACTCACATGTAATAAGCTCGATATAATTCGTCCACACACGAAAGTATACAAATGAAAATCATGTCTGTGTCCGAATATCGTGTACTGATTATCTGTAACGACAGTGAAACATCGATATCTGCACGTTTCGGGACAGACGTGGTTTTCATATATTTTGCATTATCCGCACAATCTGGGTGGTTGACTTCGCGACGTGTTGTGTCTATATTCTTCGACAGGAGTAATCTTGCCAGATTGTAGAACAAACGCAACACATCAAGCGACAATTGCATGTGAGATGAGATTTGAATAATTACCAATTCTTACATGCAATAAGTACAACTAAGATTATATATTTTATCAGTCGTCGCTAGTCAACGTTGCGCGCACATCGATCGTGGGATGTTACGCCGATGTGATGTTACTCGAATGAACCTGTCCACATACTAAGCATCCGTAGAACACATAATTCGCTGAATATATGCTGGGAATTCAAAGTAGTTTTCTGGCGACAAATTACATACAGTTTACTTACACAAATGTTCGAAAATATCATTCCGGTCATGAAGAATAAAGCGTTAGGATCTGCTTCCAACACATTGGGAGCTTTGATTATCCAGAATGTGGTGAGGGCGAATAAAATTGTCACGGAGACGAGAGGTCTTATCGCCTCTGAGAAGGATCTCATGTGACCAGTTTTGTTTCTGTAAGAAGCGTACACATTATAAAATAGAGGAGGTAGATTAGTGAGCGTTGACGATACGTATAGCGTTGCTTCGAACATATGCGCCGATGATATATTCCCTGGTAACGTAAAATCCCATACTTCGTGGCCGTAAATCTAAAAAAAAAGATTGGTTAGATCAACTGTTAAGTTAAGAAATGTTAATACATATAGGTAATTCTTCCCAAGCGGACGCATCCCGCCGGCTAATATGCGAAGCTTTCAAAGGGACAATAATAAACCATTTGAATTTATTATTGTTATAAGTTGGGTTTGATAGATTATTTTAGGTGTATTTACCCAAAAACTTGTTTAAGAAGATGTCTAATAAGTTTTTTTCTGGGCTTCAGTGTAATTGATGGCGTAAACGAACGCCTAATATTAGTTTTCATGTATTTCCTAACCCCAAACAAACAATTCAAATTATAGATTATTTAGAGTAGAAGAAAATTGTTAACAGAAGAAATCCGTGAATTGAATCTACCATATATATATATATATATATATATATATATATATATATATATATATATAGGGTAAACTTAATTAGTCGGCGATTAAAGGTCTGGTTATTATTTCAAAGTGTATATATTTAAAATAATCCTACATGTTTCGGCAATGATGCCTTTGTCAAGGATATAAAAAATATAAAGTCTGATATATTTTTTATATCCTTGACAAAGGCATCATTGCCGAAACATGTAGGATTATTTTAAATATATACACTTTGAAATAATAACCAGACCTTTAATCGCCGACTAATTAAGTTTACCCTATCATACCAAGGTCACGAATATACTATATATATATATATATATATATATGTGTGATAAACGTAATGTTAATGAGAATTAATAATCAATAAATTCTCACATTACTGCCAATGCCGCTCTAATTCGTTGCATTAATTTCTACACCTGACAAAATCACATTTGCCTAAGAATGTAGCTGCAACGCGTCGCGGCGCCAACTGACCGAGTTGTACGGGAAAATGAAAAAATGTGTGAAAGTCGTATCCACCCTGGAATGTGCAGACGCCAGCGTTTCATGGTTTTACCAATCATCGGTGCACCTACATCCAGGAATAGACACGACTTTCATTTCTATACGAAGTGTATATATATTAATTGTGATAAACGTAATGTTAATGAGAATTAATAATCAATAAATTCTCACATTACTGCCAATGCCGCTCTAATTCGTTGCATTAATTTCTACACCTGACAAAATCACATTTGCCTAAGAATGTAGCTGCAACGCGTCGCGGCGCCAACTGATCGAGTTGTACGGGAAAATGAAAAAATGTGTGAAAGTCGTATCCACCCTGGAATGTGCAGACGCCAGCGTTTCATGGTTTTACCAATCATCGGTGCACCTACATCCAGGAATAGACACGACTTTCATTTCTATACGAAGTGTATATATATTAATTGTGATAAACGTAATGTTAATGAGAATTAATAATCAATAAATTCTCACATTACTGCCAATGCCGCTCTAATTCGTTGCATTAATTTCTACACCTGACAAAATCACATTTGCCTAAGAATGTAGCTGCAACGCGTCGCGGCGTCAACTGACCGATGTGATAATGGTGGGGCCTTAAGCCCTAAGGCAGAATCGCCATGTGATAATCTGTGCCCTAAAGGGCTGGCCTGGATCGCCATGTGATAATAGTGCCGTTTGTGCAAGTTCGTGGCAGGGCGCCATGTGATAATGTAGGGCCCTATGCCCTAAGGAAGGCAGAGATCACCATGTAATAAGCAGTGGTCGTCATGTAATAAGGTGGGCCTTAATGTGATAAGGTCCTATGTGCCTGGAGGTTCGGCACGTAAAGTGGGCCGCTTGGGCGGCCCCATTGGATAGCAGGTTAGGGCGACTTATCGTAGTAAATGATACGCACAAAGTTCGGGTAACATCTTATAATTACTTTAACACTTACAACTGGTTAACAAAGTATTTACATCGAGTACTATTACTATGACTGTATATGTCAATGTGAATATCTCTACTTAAATTACTGTCTATATATATTAGAGAAGATCCTTGTAATTCTTTCTAGAATATAACACAAACCCTGACATATAGTCTTGTGTATGCAATGTACACAGAGAACGGTCGTGTTTATATAACACGTTACCGTTTGTATTAAAAGGAGCGAGGCTGTGGCCTTGCCGAGAGTGTTATGCATATACATGACTATATTGCGTTATTACACCATCCCTGTTGGGGTTAAAGAAAACTAACGCTAAGGTGTTTGCTTTTCTTTGATCGGAATCTCTCTAACTATTTACTTTTCCCTTACAAATATGGTAACATTGTTGGGATTATAAATTTACAATGGTATTACTTAAACAATAAATTTGCTAAAAATTACGATAACTAAAATTCTAAAATGAAATCGTTATCGAGTATCACACTATAATAAGTACATGGTAAAATGATGGATAGTCTAATCTATATACAATAATAATAAATATATAACGAATAGATATATAATATAAATCTTAAGATGATAAATATCCTAATAAAAACTGTAATAAATATATAATATAGATTGTAAAGCTTTAAATAGATAATTTTAAATCCTAAAAGATAATGTTACACAGTCAGTTTTACATTGTTGAAGATTAAAAAATAATTAATTGGGCCTTTGTACACTGTCTCAATTTTGTTAGTCTGTTCGCTTTTTATATTTTATTTCTATATCATGTGCAACTTATATAGAATAATAGCCTTGATTCGCAGCTTGACATTCTTGTCTTTCTTGTTTTTCGCGTTTGGTTCTTGTTTTCCGATTCCTCATGCTTAATCTTCTTGTTTTAATTCTTGTGCATGATTGTTTGCTCCCAATTCTTGTGCTCCCTTTCCAACCATACTTTAAAATAAATCGACTCTCCGTTTTTCTATCTATTTTCCTCCATGGAAAAATTATTCTGGAAATCACTCTTTCGTGTATTTCCCTGGACAGCACCTATTTCGTGTCTGTTATGTTCCTGCGCAAAACTATCTTTTGAAGCTTATTCTGGCCACAGTAAGGGAGCTCGTACAGCGGAAATGCCCTTATGCGATCGTTTACTACGATAAGTCGCCCTAACCTGCTATCCAATGGGGCCGCCCAAGCGGCCCACATTACGTGCCGATCTTCCAGGCACATAGGACCTTATCACATTAAGGCCCACCTTATTACATGGCGACCACTGCTTATTACATGGTGATCTCTGCCTACCTTAGGGCATAGGGCCCTACATTATCACATGGCGCCCTGCCACGAACTTGCACAAACGGCACTATTATCACATGGCGATCCAGACCAGCCCTTTAGGGCACAGATTATCACATAGAAATTAATGCAACGAATTAGAGCGGCATTGGCAGTAATGTGAGAATTTATTGATTATTAATTCTCATTAACATTACGTTTATCACAATTAATATATATACACTTCGTATAGAAATGAAAGTCGTGTCTATTCCTGGATGTAGGTGCACCGATGATTGGTAAAACCATGAAACGCTGGCGTCTGCACATTCCAGGGTGGATACGACTTTCACACATTTTTTCATATATATATATATATATACAGATATACAGTTGACCCTTCACATTTGCAGCACAGTATATTAAACATTGAGTAGGGACAGCTGCCGTCGGTATCTTTGATGGTCGTAGTGCAGACTTTACAACCAATATGGCGATAATTGGCGGTCCTTCCTATTTATAATACTAGATGTCGTTATCTAAAACCCGGTGGAAATTATGATATTTTTGATTTATACATTAATATTTATATCAAATTATGAAACAAAACAACTACATGCAGACAAATAGTTGGAAATATTGAGTGGTAGACTTATCTATACCGGGTTTTTCTTTTGTCATTACACATAGGTATAATGTATTGACTAATTTTCATTTACCCTTACACATAGGCATAAATGTATGGTGGTGGCTAGTAGGCAACCAGTTATACACCAGTAATATTTCTCAAATTGTCAAATATTTCTGATTTTTCATTCATACTTAAATCTTAAATTAATAATATTAATAAGTAACCTAAGTATTTATTTTATTAAAATTACATCCAATTTTTCCTATTAGCTACAGAAATAACTCAATGGGTTTCATCTTACTAGGCTTAATAACTATTGAAGATATGCATGTTTAAACATTCAAAGGGAAATTATTTAGATTGCTATACAGAATGTAGATGAAACTAAAAGCTGTCCTACATATCGTTTTTACATAACACAGGTTATTCAGCTTCATGTGTTCTGTTAACACGTGATTGGTTTTAATTAATTTTTTTTTGTGAGAATTTAGAAAACAACCATCTTCTTTGAATTTGTTAAAAATATCTAAAATTGTCTTCGCACAAGGTATACGCCTGTTGGGATAGTTAACTGTTTTAAATAAATTATGTATTTTTCAATAAAATGTATTTAATTCAAGATTTAAGTATTAATGAAAAATCAGAAATATTTGACAATTTGAAAAATGTTACTGGTGTATAACTGGTTGCCTACTATGCCACCACCATACAATTATGCCTATATGTAAGGGTAAATGAAAATTAGTCAATGCATTGTACCTATGTCTAATGACAAAAGAAAACCCGGTATGTTATATATTTAGGCTATTCAGTTTAAGCTCAATATTTTTTATAGGATTTTTTTATATAATTACAATGTATACGCGCAAGAAACATTAAGAAGAATACTAATATAATGAACAATTATATCTTTAATGTGTTTTACACTTTCATACTGACATAATTTTATATAACATCTTCAAATTAAGAAAATATCAAACCCATGTCTACAAAATAATAACACGTTAAGCGTATTTTTATTAATTAATAAAGACATTTACTCTTCTCAATAATAATTACATGTTTTGTTCCTTCATTGTATTGTAATACTGTAATAATTTATTTCTATACAAGTGTCCCGTATCGTTATGTTCAAATTTTACGAGTGTAAAGTAGACTTCATTTCAAATAACAAAAACGCAAAACTTGTTTATCCATTTTTATTTGTTTCAAAGTTACAGATCTATGAATGTGATTGTCAGATCATGAGAAAATGTAATCCTAAAGTCAATAAAAATTGATTTTATTTAAAAAAGTTTAATTAATTATATTTTCGAAATGCCCATGTTGAATGCAGGCTTGTGCCCGTAAGCCAACAGAAGAGGTACTTATCCGAATTTCATACTTGTTTTGTCGGATTTGGTGAATACGATCCAACAACTCTTCTCTTGTGTTCGAAACTTGCGCGTAGACTAAATTTTACATGTACCCCCATAAAAGTCAAGAGGATTAAGATCGGGTGATCTGGGTGGCCATGCAACAAGACCATCTCGACCAATCCATCTTGGATAATTGACGTTAACCCAATTTCGGAGAGCAATTCCGAAATGTGGTGGCGCTCCATCCATGTGAAACCACATGTCCCGTCGAACATTCAGTGGGACATCTTCTAAAAGACCTGGCAGTTCGTCAATAAGAAATTGAAGGTAATTGTTCGCATTTAATCTCCCAGGAAGAACGATAGGACCAAACAACAAGTCATCGATTAGGGCCGTCCAAACGTTAATAGAAAATTCATGTTGAAACTTAAATGGGCGCTTAGCTCTGGGATTTTCTGATGATCACCTGTGCAGGTTTCTCAGATTTGTAACACCACTTCTCGTGAACGTAAATTCATCTGTCCAGAGGACTGTTATGCAGATATTAAAATGAAGCCGTGACTGTCTTAATAACCAGGTAGAATAAACTAGACGAGCATAGTGGTCTGCCTCAAGCAAACGGTGTCCCCTGCGATAGTGATATGGATATAAGCCCTCACGTTTCCAAATTCGCCAAACTGTCGTTCGTGGCACTCCTAGTTGTCTAGCGATTCGACGTACACTGAGAGTTGGATCCCTTGTAACAATAGCTACTGTTTCTTCCTCTAAGTCTGTTGGCAAATTTACTCCTCGGTCGAAATGATAATCACGCAGTCCGCATTCCCGAAATTGTCTGTGTATTTCCAGAAGCGTTCTGTAATGAGGAATGCGCCTATCGGGAAACCGATGTCAGTATTCAATAACTGCTTGACGTGCACTGCCGTTACAGTAGCCATGCACAAAATGCATGCCGCATACTCTTGAGAAGAAAATCGGTAATGCATTTTGAATAAAGAAAACGTGTCCACTCACTAATAAGCTGTTGTATGAACTGAAACGTAATGTAATCCTTTATTAAAAAATGCAACGTTAAGAGTCATCTGAACATTTGTTTATTGTATGATATTCATGGTTCAGCACTTACGAAATAAGTAAGAACCTTCTTTATCACAAATCAATTTTCAGTACTCTTTTTTGTAGATCTCCAAGAAATTACTGTATGCACTACGACACGTGTTTATTTATTTTAGGATAACATTTTGTTATGCGACGTTAACAATCACAGGCCTGTTATTGAATCGTATAACTTTTTTTTAAATAAAATCAGTTTGTATTGACTTTAAGATTGCATTTTTTTTCATGATCTGACAATCACATTCATACATCTGTAACTTTGAAACAAATAAAAATGGATATACAAGTTTTGCGTTTTTGTTACTTGAAATGAAGTCTACCTTACACTCCTAAAATTTGAACATAACGATACGGAACACTTGTATAATATTTTTTGTTTCTAATGTTATAATTTATTATTTCACTGCTCCTATTTATTAATAATATTTGATTGTAACATGTGTTTCTTTTTTATATTTGTACATAACAAAATTGTTTATATTTTTATAGTTTATGCATTTTTTGTATAATACTAATGTCAAAGAAACAACTATGTTTTTGTACCTTTTTGAAAAACTTCTAATAACGATATTAACACCGGTATTCCAGTAAAGCGTTTAAAAAATACCGAGTACTGATATTGTATTTTTGGTCCGGTATTCCAATCTCTTGCATATGTATTTCTTTGTTTTTTTTTACTACACTTTATGTCAGTAAATGTCAAATTGCATTTTACTTTTAAGTTTTATTTATCACACAGGCTTTTAAATGGGCCTGTGTTTTGATATAACGGAATTCCAATTTAACGAATCAAAAATTGACTGTCTTTATAATATTATTTATTGGCAATTTCTTAATGTGCTTTTATTTCATATTCTCGAATAACTTTGTTATTCTTTCCTCTATTATTATTGGAGGAACTTATTAAGTTCTCATGTTAATGAAAATATTGCCGAGGTCTCTCATTGGTTTTCTTACATAACTATACAAAAGTAGAATAAAGTTTTTTACAACCAAGTGGATGTATATGAAGTTTTGAGCGGTATTCAAATCATGTTATATGCGGCGAGTATTAATTACAAGGCGAAGGTCTACTTCAAAAACTATTATTATACTTACACCAGCAATGAAAAATATAATAGTAACAGCCCACATAGAAAAGTCGTAACTCCAAGGTAAAAATAGCACGCCAGTGTTATATTTTTCCCAATGCGTCAAATGGAAATTTACTATAACGTTCCATAACACTAGATACAATCTCCAAGTTGTTAAACTATTTCCACTTCTTCCGAATATGTGATATATTAATATTGGAATTAGGGCTGAGGATACTGAATCTAAGCCGTGATCGAATAATTCTCCTAACGGGCCGCTGGTCCCTGTTCGCCTGGCTTGTTTACCATCAATACCATCTACGGATTTAGAAATTAGGAAACAAATTAGAACTAGATATATTTTCATTAGTTAATTAAAGCTAGGTTTTACAAATGAAACAGACATGCAATATACATATCTGTAACTGTACACATGGACAATACACCTCGTATTTTCAGCATTTACTTCTGCTTAAGACACGTGTTTCTGCCATCTATAGGCGTCATCAGTCAAGCTAGTGAAGCAATGTAAAGCAAATTAATACAAATCTTTTTAAATAACAGATTTGTATCTGTATATACATTTACGCTGAAATCGCCTAATAACGTATTGATATACTTAAACCTTTTTGTATATTTACCGCCATCTGGCTCGTGTTAATGGACTACACTTATACGTATTTTTTCGCTTATGTACCAGCATAGCTGGTCAAGCGAAAGGTCGCCTTTTTCGGCATAGTCTCTTTCGTCCGTCAGATGTCACTTATTAAATAGTGCCACCTTATAGGACGAAATTTGCTATATCTTGTAGGCGATTACAGCGTAAATGTATATACAAATACAAATCTGTTCTTAAAAAGATTTGTATCATTTGTATTACATTGCTTCACTAGCTTGACCGATGACGCCTATAGATGGCAGAAACACGTGTCTTAAGCAGAAGTAAATGCTGAAAATACGAGGTGTATTGCCCATGTGTACAGTTACAGATATGTATATTGCATGTCTGTTTCATTTGTAACAAATGCGTAATACGTGCATAACGTATTGATATACTTAAACCTTTTTGTAGAAAGCTAGGTTTGTTAATGTAACTAAAATCATACAAAATGTAGAAATTAGTGTATTTCATAAGCTTACATACTCTTATCTTCTTCTTGTTTTGTGTTAGAATACTAGTTTCCGCATAAATTACTTGAAATACTTCTAAATTTATTTTCGTATTTGTGAGATAATGCTGGAAAATATTCTGGTACTAAGTCACACTGTTATTAAACCATAAGTATGCATTATTTATGCACTATTTATCCTTGCCCCAACTATTCACAATCAGCTTTTGTGTGACACGTTCGCAAGCGTCGTGTAAAGCGTCAACTGCATTTTTCAGGTTAAAGTTTTTCAAATGTTGTGCTATGTTGCCATCCTCGAACGCCATTATATGCTTTAACAAACTTTTCTTGTACAACATTTTGATATTTTGAATAACATGTTGATCCATCGGTTGTAAAATTGCTGTACAATTAGCATTGTACAGCAATTGGCATTAGCAAAATGCGAAAATTGGGATCAACATTTAATTCCTCAGTTACTAAATGCGAAGGAGCATTATCAATTAATAATAATGCTTTTTGAGGTCTATTTATACTCTCTAAAAATTGTTTAACATTAGGAATAAAGTGATCATTAAACCAACTGGAAAATATTTTCTTAGTCATCCATCCCTTTTTGGATCCTTTATATATTACTGGTAACGATGCATTCTTAAATATACGGGGGGTTTCCGCTTTTCCAAGAACAAAAACTGGAAGTTTATGCGTTCCTGATGCATTACAGCAAGGCATAAAAGTTAATCTATCTTTGGATATTTTTCTACCCGGAGCAGATTTCTCATCCTGATGCACCCAAGTCCCTAAGGGTAGTGCTCTGCAAAAGAGGGCCGACTCATCAGCATTAAAAATTTGGTCTTCATGTAGATCCATTTCGTTAACTATTTTCGCAAACTTTTGTTTGGTTTTGTTTGTTTGTTGTGGCTGTACGGCGCTCTCATCATTGGACAGTCGTTCTCCACACACTTTTAAAAACCTAATTCCATGTCGTCTTTTAAATTTCTCGAGCCACCCAGAGCTAGCCACGAAGTTACTGTTTCCTGTAATTTGTTCGTAAAATAATTTTGCCTTTTCTCGTAAAATATCCGAAGAAATTTGAACATGGGAGGCTCTTTGTTGTAGGAACCACGTATACAGAGCTTTCTCTACTTTAGGGTTTTGAGCCTTTTTTATAACTCTCCTATGTTCTGAAAAAAATGTCACCTATAGTTTTTGGGTTTTAATTACGTATATAAAATTTTTCTTAGGTATCGTATGATATGATGAGCTAACAAACGTTTTTATTTGTGTCCCTTTTCTTTTTATGTCCGCTACTGTGGATTTTGCCATATTAAATTTCATAGCCACAAATCGCACACTTTTTCCACTTTCTAATTCTTTTAAAACCTCACATTTTTTTGCCAAACTCGCAGTAACGTGCTTCCGTTTCGTTTGCGGTGGCATGGTTAAGCTATACATTTAGGTAGTTATTTATTAATATACATATACATACGTATGTTGCCACTTACGGAAGTAACGCGACTAATCCTGCAAACAAGGTCGCACTCCCGAACTAAAACTTCATATATTCGATTTACGCAGTTATACGAGCTCACTGCCTGTGAATTCCGGAATATATGCGTGTTGTAATTTCGGACTTCCCCGAACCGAGGATCGTTACCGCGTGTCCACGTCCGGACTGAAGAGAGATTTAAACACAAAATGTCCGAATTGTGACGATGTCCGTATTACTGAGTGTCCGATTGATCGCATGTCCGGACTGTAGAGGTTGCACTGTACTTGTAAAATCCATGCTTTTGGATGGCAGAAACTATATTAGGTTGAAGTTTAGGCATGGACAATACCCCGCGCACTTACACAAACTTGGCATGATAGAATCACCGGCGTGTAAGTGCGGACATGATTACGCAGATGTCAATCAGTTTTTATTTCAGTATCCAGATTATCTGATTCAAAGGGAATTATTTATTGAGTCAATTAGTCACTTAGGAATAGAAATGCCCATTAATATTGCATTATTATTACGTACAAATACAATAACAGTATACGAGGCGATATTAAATTTTTGGCAGCAAATAAAATATAAAGTTCATGAATTCGACATTGCTTCCTACTTCTACCTTTGTGGATTTATCTATCTTTTGACCGTTGGCCGTTTTTGTGTGTGTCTATAGTAAAGTCGCTTCGACAAGACCAGTAGCGTGAAGTGTGTCTCCCTGTCAAAGTTTTAATGTTTTTGATTATTTTTTGTGGTTCTTTGGCACATTATGAAAAACCGGGATTAGAATTTTGCTTGGTGGGCTTAAAACATCAGTAGATGTAGAACGCTTGTTTTCTGCATATAAGCACATTCTTTCTCCGCAACGCACGTGGTTTGCGGAGAAAACACATCTGATATTGCAACTATTTAACCGATTTCACCCAGTTTGTGGCTTCACGGTAGACGGTTAAAGGGTCACTACTTTTTAAAAATTTTACCTTATTAATTTATTTATATAGGTTTCGGTGCGCTTCGGTTTTTAAAAGTGATAATTTATTATTCTAAACTAGCGAAGTGCGCTCAACGCTGTCCGACGGCGACTGACAAAATATATATACGTACGAAGGCGAGCCGTCGGTGCGATGTTACTCAATGAATCTCTCTACTTATATACCTGTACCAAGGTATATTCCAGTTTTACCTCTTTTCATATTGTTTCATTTGTATCACCATTAACAACGTTTTGAATTGTAGTTTACTTTGTTTCACCTTATTTTATAACTTTATTTGTATTTATACAACTTTTTATTTTAACATATAACAATAACACAGGCCTGCATAAAATTTGTGATGACGTGATTTTTGTTTGTTAAGCTCAGTTTTTATATAGCAATAACTAATTAAAATACAGTTGGTCTCTATCACCCACAGATTTTTTTTTGCACAAAAGAAAAAGAAAAAAATATTAAAAAAATCTTATAATAGGCGTTTTAATACATTTTAAAATGAATGTACTACTTCAAATTCTAGGTATTAACCCAAAAATGATTTTTTGTTGTGGTTTTAAAGAAATTTGTTAAATAGGCTCTCATTATCTGATGTAAATCTTTTATTACATGTATTAATTTTGGACAAGATTTCCGGGAATTTTTACCTGCTAAATCCTATTTATTATGCTTTCACTTTATTAGTACTGCGAAGAAGGATTTCAAGTTTATCACTCCAAACAAAATGTATATTTTAATGTCATTTACTACATTATAGCTCCGAGTGTCGATCAGTAAACAAGTAAAATTAATTTGTCTTTAGTGTTGTGCCACAATTGTGTACATCAAGTTACGGCCGAATAATTTTAAAGAAACACGATTCTTTGTGCATTATAGCCAGGGGACAAGTAGTACTCTGTCTGCTTTCAGAAATTATATAGGTCATACTTTTAAGAGAACTTCCAGTACTTTGCCTAGCTAACAATGGAACCGATATCTTAGCTTTAAAAAAACATGGCGAATGGAAATCCTCGACAGTTGCAGAGGGGATGCGGGACACTCGTTACATAATAAAATAGAAACGGCCAACAGAATTTGATATGAAATTACTGAAAGTTCCATTCGAGGCCCTGTGGTTGAAGACAACATAGCAAACGTCAGTGTAACTGACATAGTTGAGTATGACAAAGCAAGGTGGGAATGGTATGTATGGTGTTATTTCTGTTTCAAATAACGAAAATAATAAGATACCTAATGAAGTTAAACATTTTGTAAACACACCTTTATTGAATATTCAAAATTGTTCCAATTGCAAAATCAATATTAATATCAATAAATAAACATGTTTTATCGATTATAATTATTTAATTATTTATTCCGTGTAGGCAGGCAGCAGCACTATGCGCGGAAGGTGACCTACTACGGTAAGTGACCTGCCATGGAAAAACATTTTTTTATCTTTAGATACAATCTTAGATACTACTTATTTGATGACCTGGTCGATTTACTTTCCATTATTGTCGACTTTTTGTTAATGTAATGTCAATTTATAAAAGTATAAATGGTACTTTTGCGTTCAAGAATGGAAAAAAATATCCATTTGAGAACGCAAAAACATTTCGTGTCCAAGATACAAACAATATTTTTTCGAAAACTGCAAAATAAGACTATCGCGTTATGCACAACAATTTAATTTATATTTGAAATCGTTTGAACCGTGTTTGAATCAAGACTGTTTAGACACGGTGACTATCATAAGATAGCAACCTAATAAACAATAAATATTCTTTGTTTGAAAAAGTAGTTTCAGAATTATACAGGGTGTTCCCTGAGGTAGCCGACAAACTTACACTATGTGTTCTAGAGGTGATTGTGAACAAAAAAGTGCATATACACTTTAGCTTATTTTTCTTTGTTCTTTAGTTTTTAACAAAAGAAGAAAGCTGTTTCTGTAATGTATTTAATCATGAAATTACATAACAAACTAATAATATAACAATTGCTCGAAATGTTCGCTTCTTCTTTCTAAACATGTTGCTAGTCTTTGAGTCATATTCTGTTTCCAGTTAATATCTGCTCAGGAGATCGCGCAGGCCGTAATACAGGGCGTCCTCTGCCTATCCAACAAAAAAAAATGAAACATGCCGACGCTCATGATACATATTTGTCATTTTATAAAATGACGGACAACATGTTTAGAAAGAAGAGGCGAACATTTCGAGCAACGATTTATTCGTTGTTTATAATACCGGCCCTAAGAATGTTTAATTCAAAATAACCTCGGATAGTGAAAACGAGCATTTACCAGAGGAAGTATTGGAAGCGGCACAAAGTGTTGTTTCACAATTAATCCCCATAAAATTATAAATAAGTATCGAAAAAATTACTAATTATTTTGACATTTCTTTTATGTTCTAGAACGAAAAAGACTTTGGCTTTCTAGAACATAAAAGTATTTTGCAGCTAGGTGACAAAAAAGGCCACTTTGTCACACGACAGTTTTCGAAAAATGTTTTTGTTTTTATGTAATTATTTAAGCAAATGACTTACCTAAAGTATACGCTATAAATACACTAACTGCTGTGATTAGAAAAACCCATTTTGGCAATGGCTGTACGTAACTGGGTCGGTCACGAGTTGACGCATAAAACTCGTAATCCATCCAAGACAACAATATAAAGGTGGCTAAGGTAAATAAAAAACCCAAAAATGTGAGTAAGTTTGGCGCAACCCATTTTGGACAAAGCTAAAAAACAGAGTCCTATGTGTAAAATTGGATTTTTTCCCAGCAAGCATTTCATAATAAAATATTGTCTTTTTATCATTAATTTTTCGTTTAAATAAATCGAAGAGCTATTGTATCGAAATAAATGCGAGATGATATAAACTCGAAAGAATAGGAGAGGCAGTTAAGTTCTCGGGTTGCTCACTGATAACATAATAAGAAATATTGAAGATGCGAGGATGATTTGATGGAAGGTGAAGCTAGTCTATCAGTGTTTGTTTGTGAAAAAAAATTATATTATTGTCAAGTAGGTCATATTCTGACAAGAGACTATTTAAATTTTCACTATTATTTGGCGTTTAGTTTTACAGATGCAATGACTTAAATAAGACGTGTTGATTAAAGTTGTAAAATAAAATCACTATTAGTTGTGCTATTGCTCTAAGTGTATTAACGTGGAACGGGAATATGATGAAAAATTAAAAAAAACCTTCCGTCAAATCATCCTTGTAATGTGTCTTCAAAAACTTTCGTTATTAGAGAAGGCCATGCTTTTTGATAATGGTTGGTGACAGTGCACATAATCTCTCACAAACGTATAATTTTGAATGAGCATGGCCGTCTCTAATGAGGAAAGTTTTTGAAGGCACGTTATATAAAGAAAGCTATACTCTATAATTTATAATAAATCCACTTTCTGCCTGCGCCGGTAAAATATACTCGTGAAAGCGACTGTCAAAATTTTCTTACAGTTGCTTTATTCATTAATGAATTTCTTCAAGCGTCCCAAATTATTTAAAATCTATAAAAAGGACAAAATTCTGTGAAATTTTATCGGAGTAAATTAATTATTGTATTTCTGGAATGAAAAGACACGCAGCTGTACAAATACAAGTATAAATATCACACATTGACTAGACGTCGTTATAACATCTAGTTAGCATGGTTCAGTCGCTTACATTTGTATGTGTCAAGAATATGTAGCTGTCATCAAATATCGGAGCGTGAGAAGTCGTATTAGATGTTATACAGTTAGGATGCAGGGTTACTAACTACGAGGGATGTCCGGATCCAAAGATACGTTTGCGCGGCACACCGACTACGTCGCTCCGATCAAGTTGAAACTTGAACGCATTTTAGAGGCGCACATGTACTACATAGGTGGCTATTGTCATTTCTCAGTACAACGTGTGCAGTGACAGCCGCACAATGTCAGTTTCGATCGAAGCATACTCCAAGTTTGAAGTGCGAGCGGTCATTTGTTTTTTGCATGCAAATAATAATAATTCATGCCATAGCATCGCCCAACAGCTTGACGCCAATTACAAGGGGGATTGGCAGGCTATTAGTTATTATTACGCCTGCACCCGTGGAGCGACTTAAGATGTTTAGCTGCTGGCATTCGCCTTAAACGAGAAGGAAATCCACGAAAACATACTCGGACAGCCCAGCCCCGGATCCGAACCCGGGACTGCCGGCATGATAAGCCAGTGCGCTACCACTAGGCTATCAGCCGGAACAAGCAAAGCAAATAATGAAACACCTACCGAAATTCATAACAAAATACTGAAGACTGACGGAGAAGGCGTTATGAGTCGAAAACAAGTTAGTGTTTGGTGTAAACAGTTCAAAAGTGGAAGCACAGCTTTGAATGATGATTCCGAAGGTGTGCGAAAAAAAACCATCAACAACGAAAACGAATGAGAATAAATTAAAGGTCGATACGCTGATTCGAGAAGATCGTCGGTAAAAATACGAGAAATTGCTCTACTGATCGGCATTCCTAAAAGCTCTGTTCATGAAATTGTATCTTAACTACGCTATCGAAAAGTGTCTGCGAGATGGGTACCAAAACTGTTGACTGACCAACACAAAATGCAACGAATGGCGGCAACAATGAAACCTTTAACGCGCTATCGTCAGGAAAACGGATTTCTAGAGTCTACAGTTACGGGAGACGAAACGTGGGTATATATCTTGCTCATAGAGTTTTTACCACCGAAAACGACAATCAGCAGCGATATTTATTGTAAAAATTTAGAAAAACTACACCAAGCCATTCGACAGAAACGAAGAAAAAGGTTGACGAAAGGAATCAGGTTGTTGCATGACAACGCAAGACCGCACATCTCAAATCAGACGAAGGTCTGGCTTCAGAAACACAATTGGGAAGTTATTGTCCATCCGCCCCATACTCCAGACCTGGCTCCTTCTGATTTTCATTTGTTTGGTCCGTTGAAAGCTCGTTTGTCGGGCAAAAGGTTTGAAGACGACGACGAACTTCAAGATGAAATACGGCAGTATTTTAGAAATTTGGAACGTACCTTTTACGAAGAGGGTATACAGAAGCTTGTGCCTCGCTGGGATAAGTGCCTTAACATTGGCGGCGATTATGTTGAAAAATAGCTAACAGTTCACGCTTTTACTTAGTGTATGTTTGATTTCTATAAATAAAATAGTCTGTCTGTAGTTCACAAATGTACCTTAGTAACCGGACATCCCTCGTAGAACTCCACTATTCGCATCTTAGTGAATTCGAGCAAGGATTTGTTGTTAGAATGTATAGTGACCGTGAGATTGTGTATCGTTACGGTCATTGTCATGAATGAATCAAGGGTTACGCTTGGGATAGGGAGATGTAAACTTTCATTCGTAGATAACATGGTGAACGCCTGGTCAAGATCTGCACGTAGCTGCGTAATATTAATTAAAAACAGCGTATTATGATATGGTGCGCAGGTAAGGGAGATGATTATGCTTGCTTGTAGTAATTTTACCACATTTAGTAGTGTGCACGTTGCCCAAATATAGTGAATTACTATAGAATATAAATGGCTATGGCAACTTGTGATCGTATATGAGTCATATACGGCAGACTATGTGCCCACACTGCCAAATTTAATAATAATATGTTTATATACTGAGAAGGATTGTTCGACGTTGAGTGATGTTATATTTGCATAGTTAAAGTGCTCTTTGTATCTGTACAATGGATCTTCAGTATTGGTAAAAAGTTGCCCTAATTTTGTAAAATCTACATTTTTATCTAATACACCTTATGTGTATTATTAAATTTAACAGTGTGGGGCACATAGTCTGCCGTCTTTATATATGACATACATGATAGTCTGAATCTTTATAGAATAGCTTTCTCGGTTTGCCAAATCTGAATTCAGGATATAATAGTTGCGATATTTCAACATTATCAGATTTTGTTAACTAAAGTAGAAAAGCTCTGGTGGCCTTCTTCCATTCAACTCGTTTCGGGGTCATACCGGGCTATTCATATATTTATGGTTTCTGCAAGATATTACCAGTAGTAACTTAATTACTGTATTTGTACGACATATTCCGAGAAATAGAGTTGGGTATAAACTTTTGCCTAGTGGCTTATCTGATAAAATTCATGAGTGAATAAAACAACTCGACATCTTTTAATAACGAAAAAAATTATGGCAGAAAAAGCATTTATTCTGGTTATTAATTCAGCTGATAAGAATCGTGCGTTCCGAAAAAAAACCTGCTTCTAGTTAGTCTAGATTTCATTGCATTTAGCTTTATTTGGTGTATTTAGTTTAGTACTCTGCTTTATCTCGTTTATTTACCTCAAATATTATTTGAAAGTTGAAAAAATCTGTTTTTCTTAAAAAATAGTGGTAATTGTTAATATTGGCTGCTAACAATGCTATTTTCTCAAGAACATAAATCATTGAATTGTACTGTCGAAATGGTCAAAGAATGGATACGATTAGCAGACTTTATTCAATTGATGAATATTTTGTTGAATTTGGAATTAAATACCTAGAAGCTGCTGCCAAATATGATAAGTTTCTTAAAATTCTAAATCTTTGTGCATCTTTGTTTCGTGGGACAGAGGGAGTTTTAGCAGAAAAGAAAGCAGTGACGGACCTAAAAAACGCACAGAGGAAGCAATTGAAAATATACAACAAATAATTGATAATGAACCAAAATCCTCGATACGTATCTTAGCACAAACTTACCATTCCATTGGAATTTATCAAGCAGCTGTGAAAAAATCTGCACCTACGCTCATATAAAATAACATCCGTTCAAGAATTTCTGTCAATTGATCCACCTCAAAGGCTTGTTATTGTGAATGGTTCATTAGTGCTTTGGGCAATGCTGATATTTTATCGAGAACTTTTTTCTCAAATGAATCATGATTTCATGTTTCCGGAAACGAGGGTTGTCTTTTATATTTTGCATATAGAGCTGAAATAAAACAGTAGATAGCTTTTAAAGATTCCATTGTTTTTCGAAGTATTCCCGACGAAGATTTGCACATTTGCATGCGCTTGAACCAACTCTGGATGCAGTTATTCCACTCGTTTGTTAGTGCTCCTTCTGACGAGTGTGAAGCTGTGACAACGCAGTCCGTCCTTGATTTTCCGCAAAGTAAAGAAATCGCTGAGATTTAAGTCGGGACTGTACGGAGGATGGTCTAACAATTCGACGTTTTGTTGTTTTGAAAAATTCAAGTCTTGCGAGATATGTGCGAACTTGCATTGAGTGGAGAATGATTTGTCGTTGTGAGTTGGTTTGTTGGAGCTTAGCGATGACTTGCGACAAGCAAATGGTTGTACATCAATTGGCAGTAACAACTCTTTGATCTTCTTGAGAAATTGTTGCTACATGACCTGCTTTCGAGACGAATATCGCGACCATCTTGTTGGAGACACTTCGAGAACGGATGACTTTTGTTAGCTTTTCTTCACCTTGGAACACCCAAAGAGACGACTTACGTTTATGTTCTGGCTCGTATGAGTAAATCAAAGATTTATCACCACTCACAATGTTGTACACATATGCGTTGAAGCGGTATAAAGTTTTTGGACACCAATTCACCCTATATGTTTTCTGTTCTTCCGTCAACAGATGCGGTATCCAACGTGTAACTAATTTTTTTACACACAATTCCTAATGCAAAATTTTTTGAATTGAGGTTTTTGAAATCCGCAATGATGCTTCAATTTCGCGATATGTCACACGTCGATCTTCGTTGATGAACTTGCGCACAGCATCTACGTTTTCCTGGGTAACTGCCGTTTTTGGTGCACCTGCTGTTGGATCGTCGTTAAGACTAATCCATCCACGTTTGAATTCTCCATACCAACGAGAAATTGTTGACTGATGTGGTGCTTCATTACCGAAAACGGAAACCAAGTCGGCGAGTTATTCTTGTTGAGATAATTTGACAGTTCGTTGTAGCTACAACACTACATGTATCGCACTGAAACTTTGGATTTAGGCTAACTAAAGATAGAGGTTAATTTTTAGTAATGCCATTTGATTAGTGGCGCCCTCTATGTTCCAGTATGCAAAACATAAAAGGCATCCCTCATAACGGGTGTTCAGAAACATACGAAGTCAAGTGGGCTCTGAACAAAAAATCGTATATCTTTACTGAAGTATCTGATTTGTAATAATTATTAAATGTCAACTGTTGTCTGTCAAAAATTGTCAGAATCTAATATCGAAGATACTAATTTATATTTTTTAATTTTGAAAATGGTATTTACTAACGTACACAAAGCATTCATGGTTGAAGCATATTTTCGAAATGGTCAAATGATCGATGGCCAGTGGAAGTGGAAGTATTCAATTCAAGCTTGTTTGGAAGAATTTTGAGATGAATTTCCCAACCTTGCTTTTGATTATAATACTTTTCAGTGTACACTAATCAGAATTGTTCCAGTTTTTCGACAAACTGGTAGTGTGGGACGCCAAGAGGGTGGTGGGCGACCAAAAGTCCGGACAGAAGAAGTGATTGGGAATGTTAGAGAAATAATGACTGATGCCCCTAAAACTTCAGTAAGAACTCTTGCTCAACAAACCGGGTTGTCAGTTGGTTCTTGCCATAAAGTTTTAAAAGAAGATTTACAGTTATTCCCATATCGTATAACTTGTTTGCAAGAAATCTTCGATATTGATTATCCGCGACGAGTAGTATTTTGCGAATGGTTTACAAATAATTTTAATGATGATGTCCTAGACAAAACTTTCTTTTCAGACGAAGCATGGTTTCATGTTAGTGGATATGTTAACTCGCAAAACATGAGAATGTGGAGTGATACAAAGCCCAATAATTTTTATGTTGAAGCTCTTTTACATCCTCAGAAAGTTAGTGTTTGGTGCGCTATAAGTAGAAGAAGGATTATTGGTCCAATTTTTTTTAATGGTACCTTGACTGCAGAAAGATATCGACAGGAAATACTATTGCCTTTCTTTAATCAACTTTGCGATGATGAACTAGCTTTGGGATAGTTTCAACAAGATGGTGCTAGAGCTCACACAGCGGGGGAACAATGAATATGTTACAAGAAGTGTTTGGAAATCGTTTAATTAGTTTGAACAGCGATCATGAATTTCCTCCAAGATCTTGTGATCTTACACCGTGTGATTACTATTTATGGCCTTTTTTAAAAAATTAAATTTATCAAGTACCAGTGCAAGATTATATAGATCTTCAAGTCAGAATTATAAATAAAATTAGTGAAATTAGAAATAGTCCCATACTGCAAAATGTATTTAGTAGTATGCGGAGGAGGTGCGTAAAATGCTTGGAAGAAGGTGGTGGACATTTTCAACATCTTTTATAATTATGGTCATTATTGTTGGTAATTTATACAACTACAATTTATGATATTTATTATAAGGTTGTAATCTAAGGACTCTACAAACAATTTATTTGTTTCAAATTTATTTTAAGCGATTTCTTACAATAATTTATTGAATGTTAATATATTAAACTAGTACGATAACTAGATACTATTGTCACTATAAGATGAATAAAACCTTTACTTGTAAAGTTATTTCCTCTTAATTCTGCATTGTCTTTTTACATGTTACTACAGATTAGATGAGCTTTATTACACAAGAATGAACAGCATATTAATTGGATTATGTATTTTTTTCCAGTTATCGCATGAAGAGGTGCTATTGTTCAGCAAGAATTCTCTAAAATATCAAAATACTTAATTTGGAATTTGCAAATTAATTACTGTTACCTTCTAAAATCATTATTTGACTAGTTTATATTAATTAATATGGCATATTAAAGTAATATATTTCGACATAAACTGACATTTGCGTGTATGATAACCTATAAAATTGTATTAAGTAAATGTATCAATCTATATCAGACATGACTTCATATTTTCAAGGACTACTTTGACTTCGAATGTTTCTGAACAGCCGTTACATTACTTCAAAAAAATATATGCATGTGGTTTGATGAAATACTCATATTTTTACTGATACCGAAAATTGGACTTAATTTACATAAGTAACGTGACCGAACAAAAACTTTGATAATAAATTTTTATTATTTGCAATCGTTGTTGAAGCGTGTACCTTTCCATGATTAAATGGCAGACACTAAATAACACAAACGTTATTCAATGACATATTTAAACTTCATTCATATGTCACAAATAACAATTCGAAGTTGGTGCGTCCCTATTGGAAAACACTATACATGGAACAACCTTATACCGCGATATCATAAAGTTTCTGGGTCAACGGTGGCCATGGGGTGAAGAACGTCTGTCTTAATTTATATCATCCTTTTGAGAAAAATCTGATAAAATTTTCAGGTTATGTGTCATACTGACATTAAGATTAATATATTGACAAATTTTAACGTCAGCATGACACTTAACCTGAAAATTTTATCAGATTTTTCTCAAAAGGATGATATAAATTAAGACAGACGTTTTTCACCCCATGGCCACCGTTGACCCAGAAACTTTATGATATCGCGGTATTTCATATAACTTTTTCACCAACACAGATCTGAAAGTTGCCTATAGGAGTAAATTTAATTGAAGGCATTTAAAACATTATCTTAATTCAAATATCCACAAAAATTAAACTCAAATTTTAATTTAGGCAATTCTTCGCTAATTTATAACACGTATAAATAAAGGTGGCAGCTACTTTAAAACAGTGAAATTTTGCAATTTGGGTTCAGACATCCTTGAAAATTTCATGGCCAAGTCTGAGGCAGTGTTTTTTGAACGCACGATAGTTAACATTGATTTCGGTTTTCAGATGTGTCAATATTTCTTGAACCAGTGGTATACAACCCGTTTACTAACAGGCGGCAAAAATTTGTGGGGTTATTCTTTAGGCTACCTTAATTTTTTTTTTTGTAATAAGACGATTTATAGAAGGATGCTTTGTTTGAAAGATACAGGCTGGTAAAAGTTTCGACATTTTTAAAATTATTAATGTAGCGCAAGTAAAATTATGGTGTCCTGCACTGGGCCTACGGAATACAAGAAACGCTCAGATGTACGTTTTTTTCTTTTTAACATTTGGATTTAAAAAAAACATGGATATTGTCTGCCATCACAACAGATATCGAAAACACCATTAGTTTAACCGGATATTTCATAAGTTGTTGATAACGTTTCCATTGTGACTTATTTTCTCTCTTTGGAAGCTCTTAAAATTGCGTCTTGTATTTAAGTTTGATAATTAAACTTATGTTAGTGAGGTTCTTTAATGACTGATATGCATTTTAATTATGGACTTGCTAATGTTAATTCGTTAGAGGCTAGGCGACTGTACAGTGTACAATTTCCCAATCGTCATGTGGCTAATAAAAAAAACCTTGCGAAGTAATCATCAAATTTAAAAAAAAGCACCTTTACATGTAATGGAGGTTCAAAGCGCCCAAATACAGTTAACAACGACAAATTTCAACTGCTAAATATGGCAGAGGAAGGTGCAGGTACTATGATAGAATAGCAGAAAAATAGTAAGTGCCTTGAATACAAGTAATAGACTGTGTGGAAAATTCTGAAACATCAGTGCTTGTATCCATACTACATTCAGCGCGTTCGGGCACTTATTCCACTTATTATTTTCTCCACGTATTAAATTTTGTCATACATTGGTCCAATTGCCTCAATTACTGTTGCTGATTCAAGATACAAGAAATACAATTAGGAACTTCCATTATATCATGTGTGGGCTGATACAAACCCACATACGGTACATACTTGAACATAATTTCCAACATCAATTTTCATTAAATACTTGGGTTGGAATTGTGGGTGACTGGGTAATTAGACAAGTACAGTAAACGCCATATTAGATGGCGAGCGGTGGGAGTAAGTCCGCGCAGATATTAGAAATAGTGGGAAGCTTCGTATTTGGTTTTACATAAAGTTGCAAGTGGGCATGCGTGTTTTTAAAAACGATTAAAAACGACTACGGCGCATACCCACCGCTCGCCATCTAATTTGGCGTTTACAGTATTTCTATCAGGAAGATTTACTGGCGAGGTGTATTGAAATTTTTTCGAATAATTATCGCTACCTTGCTTTTTAGAGGATGATTTATATTTTACATGATTTTATGCACGATGGAGCATCAGTACATTTCAGTGCGGTAATTCGTGAGTTTTTAAACGCAACGTATGGAGATGGATGGGTCGGAGTGGACCTCACTTATTGCCTACTCGATCATCAGACTTAAATCTCTTTAATTATTTTCTATGGAGCCAATTGAAGAAAATGAAGAAGATTTGAGAAGTCGAATAATTGATAGGTGTAATGCAATAACAAGGAATCCTGGTATTTTTGAAAGAATTCGGCAGTTAATGAGGACAAGATTGGATGCATGCATCTTATCTGGTTGTAGTCATGTGCAACTGTTTTTGAATATTAAGTATTATTACATGTAATCGTAAGTAATAAAGTATTGTCTTTTCCGAAAAGCTTTTATAAAATAACTCAAGGAATGACCCTCTGAATTTTTGCCGCATGTATAGTAAGCACCTGTACATATATATGAAATGTTCCCAGAAAGAATTGAATATGTATATGGTAATTGTAAAGACAATCTAAAAATAAGATAAATACTTACCAAAACTACTGTATTCCAAAATGGGTGCATAACGTATTTGCTTAAAGGACTAGTATCTTTGCAACTGTACTGTAAAACAGAAAAAGAAAGTCATTAGTTAAGACGAATATAATGATGGAGTTTTTTATTATAAAATCAGTGTGACGTGCAATTTGAGGTAAACAGTATTGTTGATAGAAAAATTTGAGTGTTTTTGTATACAGGCGTCCTTGAAATAAAAAGACAACGTATAATATAAGAGCGCGCGACTCAAACCATTACCATAAAAAAAAGCAGTATGAAATGTATACGCGAATAAGTCTTTGTAGTGACCGTATACGAAACGCTTAGTCTGTCGAGCAGCATTTAGCCGGAAGGTAAACAAATCAAATTGTTTATAAGCACAATATTTTACATTCCCTTACTTATGAACTAGCAGGTTTACAAGATGATTACGTTGTAGTTGGTGCTTCTCGCCACAACTTCGTTGAGGTATGTCACCCCTCGCGAGGTCGGACACCCTTGTCAGACCGGCGACAAGGGATGTTTTTGATAACAAACCATTACTTATATCGAAATCAGTACATAATATGTATAAAATTAAAGCTTATAAGATGACATCCGCCACACAAATGATCCTGTGTCAGCATGGAAATAGCAGGAAGTACTTGACAAACCGAAATTTAGCCCAATGAAATAATATTGTCAGTATATATACTTTACATATCTAGTGACTTTAGATCATTAGTTGTAGCTGATGTCAAAATACGTTAGTTTGCGTCAGTTCTCTCGAAAGACATAGGCTTGTCTCTTTTTTCCTTTTGCATTTATAAAATAAATTATTTCGTGTGTGAAAAAAGCGATGATTCATTCATCGATGAATCGTTCGAAAACTGTTCACAAATTCTTGCTTTCCGGAATATTAAAAAGTTCAAGTACGGCGATCTATTGCTCCTGCCAAATTCAAAAGAAGAAATCGGTTATTACGTTTTTTGTTACCGGAAGTTTGCAGTTCTAAATAATAAATATATCCCGGAATTTGATGGTTTTTATTTTCTGCATTTAATTGGTTCCCATTTATCACAAACGTTTGAAAAAGTTTGTGAAATAATTTTGATGAAAATTTACACAACCACAGCAATAGAAAATTAAAAGCTCCCTGAAAATTGTATCATGTTCCGCCTATGAATTCAGAATGTGTAAAAATATGTATCTCTATCGAAGTTACACACACACCGTATGTTTACATACTGCTATGGATTTTCTTTTTTTAAACAAAATATTTAAAATAAAATATTTTATTTTGAAACATGACTATAATAAATGTGTACGATAAAATTTTGCGAGGGAAAAACTGGTTATCCGGTCTCGATTTCATGTAGAGGTCGAAGTCAATCCAGAAGACGACTTTAAGCTATTAAACGAGAAGGTTGCTTTCTTCGATATATATTATATATATATAGTTAATTATTTCGGGTTTTGTATTTTTGAAAGTGTTAATAGTTGATGTTATATTGATTATATTGATTAAAGTCCTGATATTTAGAGAGTTAAATTATCGTATTTTTGTAGTTTAATTTGATTAAGCACCTATTTCGTAACTCTACATTAATTTTTGTAAGAAGAATAAAAGATTTTATGACGTCATAATTATATTTCTATTGTATTAAAACAAGTAGATAATAGATTTAAATATTAAGCATTACAGATAATACAGTTTAGTATTAACAATTCTTTGTTAAAATTATAAATGAAAGGTTTGTTCGATTGGAGTCAAGGGTTTTTGTGCATGGCAAGGTACATGTGGTAGTTTTTGTTCGCGTATCAGTATCTGAATATACAGTGTGGCTTTCTGGGCAGAATTTAATAGTAAACTTGATTATTTTTAGATAAGTTTTGATCGGAGTCATTTGGAGGACGTTTTCCATTCATTTAGCGGTCAATTTTCAATTAATGTTTTTACTTCAAGTATCTTTGTTAAATGATACCACATCTTTATACTTTGTGAAGATATATTTTTTTATTTTTTTAAATTTTTGTATTTAATATATTATATTGTTATTTCACCTTTTAATCTGCGTTTGTTTCATTTACTCACTCCAATTTTGCTAAGTATATTATACCTATATATATATATATATATATATATATATATATATATATATATATATATATATATATATTGTTGTGAGTCAACTTTCTTCTTTAATTAATTCTTTTACTAATAAGATATCGGTTTCAAGAATGTTATATCTAGAATATTCAGATTTGTGAAATATTACTTTATAGTAAGAATTTTGTAATAAATTAATAATTGGTTTTTGAAATCATGATACTGTTTAATATTGTATGTTATATTTAATCTATTTTAATGTTTTGCTAATTAATAAATTAACTTTAACTTATTTTCGCGAGGATTTTGGATTTTTAAAACCAACTATGCTTTATTTCATTTGTGAACAAATTACTGTAAGCTTTGTTATTTTTATGACTTCTGTGAACATCATATTCTAAATTTGTAATTGGGATTACGTGAGTGGATTTTACTATTATCTTATCTTTTATATTATTATTTTAGAAACCTTTGTATAAATTCCTTAGAATATTTGATTTATGCTATTACAAAATTTCTTATGGGAGTCTTGACGACGAAAAACAAGATTATTGATTATTATTTTTATTTGACTGATTGGAAAAAGATTTTTATCTGCAATATATAAATTTAGTCTTTTATTAATATTCCATTTATATTCCTTATATATAATGTTTATGGACGTTTATTGGACATGAGGAAGTGGTATTAAAAGATATTCTAGATGTATTAATAATATAAGGAGAATATAAATATTACATATGATTATGGAAGAATAGATTTATGTTAAAGGAACGCTCTTAAAGAAGAAATCAGATTCCTGTGTATTATTTTGGAATAAGAACACCTCATCAAAAATTTTAAACATAACCTGGAGGTATACCCTGCAGATTGGATCATAAGCATATCAGCGACAAGGATATTATCCAGTAATTTAAATCAAGTAACTGACAACCAACTTTGATGTTCCAGTTGGACATATTCCTGTGAATTTCGTCCAAAGAACATGTAGAAATTGTGATCTAAATTTAACATATCCATCAGGTATTTAAGAGAAAATTGTAACCTATATGTTTGTAAAAGATATAACATTTCTTGCAGTCATTTATCTATATATCATTTACTCACGTCATCTCAAATGTCATATTACTTTGCTTTTAAATGTCAGATTTGGTAGTTATATTTGTAAATCTTGAAACTTGTTTAATTTAGATCTTGACATACGATTAGGTTGTCTAGTATTTGAATAGGCAATACATCTCATATTATTGAACGAAGGATAGCATAATATCATATTATATCACGAACCTAATTTTTCCTTTTTAAAATGTCTTATTAATTTTTTTAAAAATTTGTATCTTGTGATAATCGAAATAATATCATTTTAATATATTTTCGTATATACATAAATTTGACTCTTTCGTTTTATTTCATGTATTTGTAAGTGTTTGTCTGTGTATCGAGAACTTACTTCGAGACCCTAGAGATTGAGTAGTTTTCAGGCTTAATAAATATATTAACTTCTCATATTTTATATTATTACATTATTGTCACCAGAACGTGAGGCATTTCTCTGCTCAGCCTCTCCGTATCTTATCATTTTTGACGTCCGAACGTGGGGCAATTTTCCACGGCATTCGGCGTATCATATCAATATATATATATTTAGTGTTAATAAGAATTAAAATTTATTTCTTATTTATTTTATTGGCCGTGTCATTTCTGCACCAAGACATTTAGTTACACTAAATATTCCGAGAAAGGCAGTTCGACCCTATAAAAAGGTTCGACATGCCTGACCATACATATTACACAAAATATGTGTTTTAACACGAAATAAATTGTTCTAATCACTTGTTCTAAGACATAATTATAAAAAAAAGTCGAAACGTCGTAGTAAAAAAACTGAAATTCATTAAAGGTCACTAAACCAAGAAAATGTCTATTATTTTAATATATATATATATATATATATATATATATATAACAATTGATAAATTATTGGAGTTTATCGGCTTTTATATGATTTAATTTACAAATATCAAGTTAGTATGTATGTAATTGCAAAGTAAGGGGGGATGTAAACATTGCTGTCTACAAATTACAAAGCAAATCATACGAAATTTTTAATTGAAAAATAATGTCTATGTTGGGACTAGAACCCAAGTCTAGAGTTTGCCGGACTGTCGGTTTTACCACTCACCCCCAATAGACCTAGGTTCAAGCTATTTAGAAATGCATTATAAAGTAACTGTAACTAAAGTTAATGAAACAGATGTCAGTTATTGAATGTAGATGTCAAGTTGAAAGCAGAAGTTAGTTTTGCAAGCTCATGTCAGTTTTGATAGCAGATGTCAGTTAGTGAAAGCAAATGTCAGTAATTGAAAGCAGATGTCAGTTTTGAAAGCAGGTGTCAGTTATGAAAACAAATGTCAGATTCGAAAGCATTCTTATATATATATATATATATATACAGGGTGTGTATAAATTGGCGGACCCATTACACGTGGCGATGTTCTTCGTTAAATTCGGAGTCCAAAATCCTAATACGAAAATGTTGTACCATGCTCTATATCTTTGCACGAGGTTCCTAAAGTTCGGACTTTCAGTCTTGAAATAAGCATTATTACTCGATATTTGTTGACAGAAAGAGCTACAATTTAGAAGAAAGAAGAATTGTTGTTATTATCCTTTCGTTAAAGTTTTCTTTTTGATTTTAAAGTTTGTTTTTAATATTTGTTTATTAACTTATTTTGACGAAAAACACATCTGACAACGTTGTAAAACAATAAGTAGGCAGCCTAATGTTGTTCTTGTCAAATACATTACTACTGTCAAATTCATTCTGAAGACAAAAGAAGCCTGATACATCGTTTTAGGATTAGGACTTTTAACTCAAAATTTGACCAAGAATGTCGCCACGTGTAGTGGGTCCGCCAATTTATACACACCTTGTATATTTAAAAGAAATTTAAAGAGAAATTAGTTTGGAACCAATTTATATAAAATAAGTAAATAAATTTTTGTGAACATTTCACTGGCGCTCAACTATATATTTTAGACACGTCTTTCCTAAGTGGAACCCGAGAAGTTAGGGGTCTCAGATTTGAAGATTCACCGGCTGAGAAAACTTAGTTGGGAAAACTTGTTGTGGATGGTGGTGTAACAAATCTTCAACCCACTATTCATAGCAATACGTAACAGCTGTCGATGTTATAAAAATTATAACATCTTGTATGCTAAGTGAATGATTAAAAATTAACATGTGTGCTACATTAATTTACAAACCTATTTTAAAAATCATTCTAAAAAAATTTGTGGACTTGTATCGAACGTATGTAACGATCAACAAATGAACGAAACTTAAAGCGAGATGGACAATAACAAAGCTCTTCTTTTTGTTATTGTCCTCCCACTCTAAGGTATCGTCTTTTATAATATAGTCCATCGCACAGTGGTGGGACAAAATTTGTTTAAATAGCTTTTCTCTATCGGCAGCTAGCCGTGCGAATGAAAGAAACCTGGAATTACAAATTAGTATGCAGTCGTGTCGTGTATAAACATGCCACGATCGGTGAGCTCGCTTAACCGTCCAATGTGGAAAACAGTGCGTAAATTCATTGACAATTTTCCGGATCTAAAATACGATGTCTGTAGAATAAAATGCACAGTATGCAATTGATTTTTGATGTGTCGTAGGAGAAGTGATTGCAAAATAAACGAAACCACATAATGTAATTTCAATATACTAATCATATCTGTACAGGATACTGTGTGTTGACAAGCTCCCATAAGAGCATCCACATCATACCTATCCCTGAATGGATGGTATGATTTATCACGAATTTTTAATTATCCTAACAACCAGGAAGGTGACGTCTCGACGTGTAGCGTTTCTGCATACTGATACAAAGTTAGTTTGTCGAAATGTAGAAATCAACGCAACAAATTAGGCGACATTGGCATGGAAAGTGGATTTAATACTCGTTGATTCTTATTTGCAGTAACTTAATTATTTCCAAGAAGTTAAAGCATTCAAGGACGGAGCAACCTCTTGATGGAGACCACCAAGAGCCTTTCTAAACGGGGAAGAATATGAACATCATGCGACGCAGTACCAAGAATAGCGTACGTGCCTTACCTCAATGAAGAAATAGATGAATAATAGGGAGAATTAGTCTTGTAAAATTATTTGTGAAATGTATTCATTTAACATTTGTTTTGATCTGTAATAAAAATTGCTTTTTACAAACAAACTTTGCGTTTCCAAACTTAAAATTCAGCCACACTTTTATTTGAAACATGTTTTTGTGTATGCAATGATAACGATGATAAGGGATGGGTAATTTATAATGAGTAACCTTGTACATATTTAACTATCCTGTCTATGAAAAAAAGATTATTTTCGCTAAAATGTTTTAAAGTAAAATTCACGGACACATAGAGCGGAAAAGTACATAAATATTTTTCAAATAAATTTTTCGTCAGCAGGTGTGTTTAGTGGAAAATACATATATTAAATAAGATTAGATCGAATATCTTATAACAAGCAAATATTGATTTCACAAGCTATCTGTATACTATTTGACCTTCTACAAGTTGATTTCCAATGAGAAACTAAATGGTGTAATATATGTATAAAAAGAAACATTCTTTCATGCACTACTTAAATTACAATTTTTAAGATTCTAACTCGATAGTAATGCCAATGTGATTCACTGAAAATAACTATGATTTCCACACATTTTTTATTATTACATTTAACATTTGTAATAGATTGAAATACTAGAAATATGTAAAACAGCCCATACAAAATTTATATAGGGAAAATAATGGGTGACATTAATTAATTTAGAAAATACAGGGGCATATTGATACATAAGGCCTCCAACTCTATAAAATAGGAATAAGAAAAGACAAAATAATAAAACCACTATCTAAATGAAGTAAATTGATTGTACTAACAATGTACATATTGTACATAAATAATTATTTTTGTACATAATCGCCATTTAGTGCAACACATTACTCCGAACCTAGGATCCATTTCTCTATTCCGTTCATGAAAAAACTTGTTTACTGTCGATCCGATTACGAACAACTGCACGAAATTCAATGTCTACTGAAAAATGTTGACATTTTAATACGTCTTTCAGCTTTGGCAACAACTAGAAATCTAAAGAAGCCAAACCAGGGCTGTACGGAGCATGCGAAACAACCGTGTATGTCAAGCTCATCACTGTCTTCATCGTTTCATCACAGAATAACCAGAATGGACAAGAGCGGATCATGGAATTTATGCGCAGAATCAAAAATCGCCATGTTGTAAATAGCGTTTGTTTATGTTTACGTTTTAGATGTTATTTATTAGTGTTTTGTTATAGATTATATTAAATTTGAATTATTTTTTTAGAACCATCGTTTCTATTTGTATAGTAAAATGTGTGTTCATTTGAAAAGTAAATCTAGGTTACCTTGAAATTTTGATAGAATAAGACGCATACCGTACGAACGCCGGGGAGTGATTGATCTACCACAATGTAGTAAGACGAAGACGAATAGCGAGTTTATGTGGTTAGGGTTGAGAGAGTATATTCAATCGGGTTCTACTGTCTCACTGTACGGGCGTTCCCTTTCTTTATCCAACACATTCTACATACGATCTAAGAACGAATAAAATAATCTCTCTCTAACACATTGAATATTCCTATCAGTCGGTCATTGTGTTCAAGCAAGGCCAATATACTTGCAGTTGGCCAGTCATTACTTATATATCCATCGATCGAACGACGTTGGGCACACGGTATATATTAGTATGTGTTTGTTGTTCCGTAAACGTAAATCCAAATGACATTTGATAATGTCAATCACAAATATCAGTTAGTGCATAAAATAATCGTGCGTCGATTCTGGTTTAAATAAATTGCTTCTCAGTTTTAAAATGGCTTTCACTTTAGAACATAAAATTTTTTAGTCCAGGCTTATTGGTGGTAATAAAATTGATGGTTTATGGGTTTATTCAGTTCAAGATTGCATGATAGAATTTCAAGTTTAGTTTCCACATTTTGTAATAGATTATATACAATTTAAGAATACTTTGGATAGAACTTTAAAACTTTTTTCTGAAACTGGTAGCCTCTTAAGAAAATCAGGCAGCGGAGCAGTTAAGAAATGTACACCTCAAGTTGTCAATCGTGTTGAAGAAATAATGGAAAATGAACCACAAACATCTGTTCGACATTTGAGTTAACAAATAAACCTTTCTGTTTCTCTATCCATACCGTGTCACAGCAGTACAAGAATTGTTAGAAATTGATTACCCACGTAGACTACAGTTTTGTAATTGGTTTGTAAATATGAACAATAATGGAGAACTTTCGCAAAGAGTCATCTTTACTGATGAAGCATGGTTTTATAAAACGGGATACCTAAATTCACAAAATACAAGAATTTGGAGTAGTGAAAATCCACATGTAATTAATGAAGAATCGCTACATCCAGAGAAAATTGGTGTTTGGGCAGCGATAAGCCAAAGGCGAATCATTGGACCAATATTTTTTCAGGGAACGTTAACTGCTCAAAGGTACCGTACGGAAATTTTACAACCATTTGTCAATCAGTTGCATGATGATGAACTTCAAAATGCATATTTCCGACAAGACGGAGCACCTTGTCACTGTACTGCAGAATCTTTGGATTATTTAAGAGAATTTTTTGATGAGCGTATAATTAGTCGAAATACTGAAATTGCCTGGCCTGCACGTTCATGCGATTTAACACCTTGCGACTTCTTTTTGTGGCCTTATCTAAAAAATAACATATTTCGAACACCTATATTGAATTTGAATGATATGCTACAGAGAATCGAACAGAAATGCATGGAAATTAATAACAATCCAGTAATGTTGCAGAATATCATCAGAAATTTTGAACGAAGGATTTTAAAGTGTATTGATCTTGAAGGACAACATTTTCAACATTTGTTTGTTTCAACATAGTTTTTCAATAAATACCTATTATTTGTTATTTATTTGCATGTATGAAACTGTCAAAATATACGACTTCGTAGGTTAAGTAGTAAATTTTAATTTACTCAACTAGAAAAGTCTGATTTTAGTCTCATAAGAGTTGCACGGGTTTTATATATCGCGCAGGGTACAGTGAGATTTAATAATCCTTAATTCTCATTTACAGTAATTTGATTTTCTGGATACACTTTGATAAATTGATCATTAGTCGACTGCTTGGAATATACCCAACTATTATCTATATTTAGGAAGACGTTTGCAAAATCATCACAGTAAATGATTTTTCCTCCTACGACACTAAGAATGATGTCAATTTCAGACAATTGAGTAGGCATGGAAGTTGACAATTTCATTAATCTGTCAAAAACCCGTACGTTATTATAACGCACGGTTATAACGTAATAATTTACTTTTATCAAGTAACGTGTGTTCATTTGAAAAGTCAATCTAGGTTACTTTGAAATTTTGATAGAATAAGACGCATATATATTAGTATGTGTTTGTTGTTCCGTAAACGTAAATCTAAATGACATTTGATAATGTCAATCACAATTGTTATATATTTGTATGTATGAAACTGTCAAAATATACGACTTCGTAGGTTAAGTAGTAAATTTTAATTTACGACATACTTCAAAATGTTCTCAGTAAATCACATGCTACTAGATTGACTTTTCAAATGAACACTTGTTACTTTATATAGTTTTAGTTAAGAATCACTTAGTTTTTATAGTATGCATTGTATACCTTTGTGATTTAGCAAAACCATCAACATCCACAAAATTAGGTATGAATTATAAATATTTATACAAAAACTTAGCAAGTTATGCATTTGAATAATACCGAAGAATTATGAAATTGACTCAATTTACTTAAAAATATTGCACTAGATTCACCATCTACAGAGTTATATATTATAGAGGATATACCCAAGGAAATGAATCAAGCAATCGAGATTCCTTCAACGTCAACAGAATTGAATATCAGTTCCGGAGTTGTAAGTCGTTCCATAAATCTTTAGTATATTATATAGCATTTAATTGTATAACCAGTTACATATTTGAATAATACTGATATGAAACTATTAATTAAAATCATGAAGATTTTTTTTTCTAGTAAAATGATGTAATTAACTTCATTTATTCTAAAATATTGTTGCAGTAGATGAAGTGCCATCAGAAGTAGATACAGAAGATATACCTGAGGAAATAATGGAGGAGATGAACATACATTAAACAACAAAGGAATCAGATGTCAATTGTATTTGCATAAAAATATCAATAAATCGTAGCATAAGTACTAATTGTATAACAAATTACTTTGAATAATATTCATGTTTAATTAAACCCACAAGATTTTATTTGATCTTTTAATAGTTTATCAACAAAATATTGGAACGTTGAAGGTTACATCACCATTACAAATAACTGAAGAAAATCAGGTTGCCACTTAGTTATCACCATTATAGTTTTGCTACATTTAAAATTATAATAGAAAAAGCATTTCTTAATAAAATAATAAAAATATTACATAAATATTGCGTTTTATTATTAATAATTAAGAATTCCCAAGTATACATTATTTTCAAAGTGTACCAGTTCTTAAGTAAGTCCTTAATTATATTAATGCAATAATAAAGTGTATATACTATATGAAATTATTTTAAAGACTAATTTAACAAAAACATGACAGGGATGTTCATAGACCCAGATGACGTCAAAACCAATGTGCATATATAGAATTACATTTTATCTGAGCATGGTTTTCTAACTATCACAGTGGCTCCATAAACATATACATATATTGATTATTGTTCGTTGTCACTAGGCGAGGATTATTAAATATGCTGAGACAATATCAATCATATCAATATCATATAGAAGAGGTTTAATAGACGTTTATGTGGATCGTAAATAGTAAATAGGTGTATGCTTTGTTTGTTTTGCTGTCTCTTCTTATGATAACTAGGAAACTAATTTTGAACCAGGTAAAAGTTATCGTCAGATATGGGTCACCTACGATAAATTCTTGGAAGTTACATTTTGTATATTGAAGACAAATAGTTGTAACGTAAATTTTACAATTTAGTAATTCGTATTTTTAATATTTCCTTCGTTTCTTCTTAATTTTCACATTAAAAGCAGTAAGATATAATCCACTTGGGCATTTAGAAATTTAAAACTAGTTTCTTGTATTTGCCTAACCTATCAGTTGTATTACGTTAAACGTCAAATTTGAAAACATAAACAAACAATGGAATTAAGGTTCCCAAACGACGCTACATCTATAACAATAGAAAAATCAGCTGTTGTCCATTCTGGCTATTCTGTGGTTTCATTGCTGCAATGCGGTCTGACGTTGCCGTGGTGCAAGAAAAAAATTGTTCTTTCAGGCCTTACTCTACGGATACGGTTCTTTAGTGATCGTAAAGTTTTGCAGTACCTTATTGAATTAATCGTTAATCCCTTCGGTAGATATTCGATATGAATAACCTCTTGCACCCTAGAAAATGCATGATTTTGTATTTTCGTACGCGTGGAGAATCAGAACGACGATATTACGGGGGAATATCGGTAAGTTTCGAGAACGAGACACACAATATCACTTTTCGCGGTAAAATCATATTTATTTTTCTACATAGTCTCTACATTTAGTCCAACGTTTTTCAAGACCTTTCATTCTTTAAGAAAAATAAGAATATCAAAACCTTCCAAATGTTCATTTACAGCTTCGATGATTTCATTATTCCATGAGAATTTCTTTCCAGCCAACCATTTTTTGAGGTTCGGAAATTGAAAGAAGTCCAAAGAGGCCAAATCTGGCGAGTACGGTGCAAGTTCAATTAAATGGAATGGCAATTCGTGCAGTTTCGCTATCGCAATTGCTGACTTGTGGGATAGGGCATTGTCTTGGTGAAACAAGACTTTTCCCCTTGCCATATGAGGCCTTTTGACTTTGATGACGAAATTATGTAAACCAATTGTAATAAACTGTCTTCTCTGATGGCGCTTCATTACCAAAAATTGACCGAAGCGATATAATGCATTCTTGTGGAGTTAAGCCTTTTTTATAATTGTAAAAGATCATTCAACGAAAACCTTCACGAGAAATCTCCATTATTTTACAAACTCACTGCATGAAAACTGTCACTGTCAACAAACTACTGACTCAATTTCTAAGCTATCGCGGATTTATCATTGACAAATGTCAAATTCTAAGAATATAGTGATTACATATGTCAAAAGCACCATCTAGTGGTCGATTGTAAAAATATAAAAGGTGTCCCTCGTAATACGCGCCTATTATTGTCCTCCCGTGTTGCAAGTAGTCAATAAAAATTATTCCTCGAGGATCCCAAAAGACGGTAGCCATCACCTTTCCAGCTGACGGCATCGTCTTGGCTTTCTTTGGAGTTGGGTCACCACGTACTATCCCCTGCTTTGATTGTGTTTTAGTCTCTGGCGTGAAATGATGTAGCCACGTTTCATTGACGGTTGCAAAACCTCTCAAAAAATCTACAGGATTACGCTTGAACATGTCTAGACGTTGCTGAGCAATGGTCACACGAGCTTGCTTTTGATCGTCTGACAGCAAACGCGACACCCATCTTGCATTAAGCTTTCTCATGTCCAAATGTTGATGTAAAATGTAACGTGCGCGGTCATAAGATATGTTTACTGCCTCTGCTATCTCTTTCAACTTTAATCGGCGATCATTTATTATGATTCCCTGAATGAAGAAACCATTAGAAAAGGTTTCTTCATCGGTAGATGTTTTTGGTCTCCCAGAACGCGATTTATCTTGTATGCTTGTTCGACCACGTTTATATTCATCAATTCAGTTCGCAACGGTTGCATATGACGGTGAAGACACTCCATGAACATCGTCCAGTTCCGTTTTTATTTCTTTAGCATTTAAGCTTTTCCAAAAAAAATGTTTAATAACTGCGCGGAATTCGATTTTTTCATGATTAATAAAATGCGCGCACTGTTTATTTTGCTTAGCTATTACGGCTTTACTTTATGCACTATCTGTCAAAAAATTTGACACCAGTTATATAATAGATGAGGCACTCAAAACACATGACCGGTACGCGCGCAAAACGCCATCTTCTGGTTCGTTCTAGAAACTTTCCGATCTTCCCTCGTACATTGGTTGCCGCTTGTTTTCGGGGTCATAATAATGAATCCAAGATTCGTCTCCGGTGGTGACGTTTATGAGAAAATTATCTCCTTCACGTCGATAATGGTTAAGAAGTTGACAAATGTTTTTTCTTTGTTCTTTCACGACCTCCGTTAATTGTCGTGGGACCCATCTGGCGAAATTTTTTCTGTAGTTCAACGTTTGTTGCTGGGAATCATATCGACTGCAGTGAATTTATTTGGAAAAGACTGGATAATCTGAATCAAGCCTTCTACAGTAATTGGGTTAATACAAAAAGAGGAGAAATATATAGGAATATTAATGGGGACATACGCAAAAGAGGGGGCAGTCAGTGGACACCTCAGAAAAATAATCTGCAAATGAATCAACGATATCCTGCGCATTGTCAAGTTTCCGTAAGCCGTCGCACACATTACTCCATGATTAATGAAATGCCTTAAGCCTGAGTTACATTACACTTTTTTCGTCTAGAAACTTGGACAAGTTTTCAGACTAGATGAACTTGTCGAAACTTTGATAGTGTAATTCAGAAGAAATACACCAAAGTTTATAAACTACAAAACTAGATCCGATCCCACTTTTGATCCAAGTTTCATACTAGACTTGCGCATTAAACACCATTTCGTTTGTACCAACTGTTTATTTTAAATAAAAATCATATAATAATTGCAGGTTATGTAGTGTTTGTTTTGTTCTGAAAATTAATAGAAATTGTGTAAGAATGTCCAGTAACAAAATTTGGGGCACCGATATAACGGTTTTCGAATTCATTTTTTAAATATTGTTGTATCTATAAGAGCTAATAAATAATCACAAACCATCTAAACGTCAAATATATATGTAATAATAAAAAACAGAAATTTTTATTTTATGTTGATAACGCACTCAAAGTTTGGTGCCCCCTATTCAACATAGCATAAATTAAAACGTGTATGAAATCTTGTACAAGAACTTGTTCAAGTTTCTAGTACGAAAAAAAGTGTAATGTAACTAAGTATTCCTTGTAGCGAATAGAAATTAGATATTTTAAATTCTTCATCGTAATGAACGCAACAAGAATATTTCCACTTATTATAGTAGTACTGCTTAAGTTTTAAATTGGCTATAATTTAACTTTTGAACCACGGAGGGTAAGATGATACCGTGGAAGATTTAAACTTAGGAACAGACCTATCAAATATATTGTATATAATGATCATTAAAATCATCAATTATAAAGTTTAATAAAAAAACCAAAAAAAAGTAATTTATGCGGATCTTATATTGCAGTACCTATAAAAATCCAAAAAATTGTTTACTTCACTTATCTAAATATATTGCGTGAGGGATTAAAATCACCGCTTCCGTCACACATGTTTTGAAAATTAATTAATATATAATTAAATAGCAAAACGATATTTTTCTAAAAACTAAGGTCATTCATTACATTATTCTGGAATTAAAATTATTATTACATTGCTCGTTGACTAATGATTAGTCTGGCATCATTATCTGGTTATAATTGGTTTGAGGTTAACAGCAATTATTAAAAATCGAATAATGGGAGAGAATTTATAATTTAATTTTTGAAGTTTCATCGGTATCCTCAGTAACGATAAAAATTATTCAAGGCAATTTGCACTTGCGACTAAATAAACTAGTTTTATTAATATACAAGGGATTCTTATTATGGATATTTATCAAGGAAAAGTTGACAACCGCACAGCGAACAAAAGTTATCGACGTTTATACTTGGGGACGTTTTTATCTTTTCACTAGGCATGAAGGCAGAAGGCTATATTATCAATAAAAAATAAATTTTCTACGGCCCTTTATAAAATAGTATATTAAAAAACAAGTTTCATAAGGCACCATTTTGCCGTACGAGATTTTTACGCTATTTTTTCTATTTTGCGTTTTTTACATTAATAAATTGCTTAAAATGGAATTATTTAATTTGAAAGTTCAGAGTTTAATTTTTATATAAAGCATGCAGTTGGTCACATTGATACTTGACATTTTCAAATTTAAATCTTGCTATCCGCGAAGTATATTATATTACATATTATTTACTAATTCTCGTTAACATTACTTGATACTTCATTTAAAAATATAAACATGAGTGACATAGAAACATATATATGTTGTTGTCAATTGTATACAACATACGTTGTTTGTGTAAAATACGGACATATATCATATCTGTCAAATATACATAAATTGTTAAAATCAAATGACAGCAATGATATTTATTTCTGTATTCCAACAACGCCAACATTGAAAAATGAAAAAAAGGGTATCGAAATGAAGCTCATTTCGATACTGTTTTGGGTTTCATAATGAGTTCATTTCGAACGCAAAATAGAAAAAGACATTTTTTGTCACTGAATACTACGGCGAAAATTTGATTTCCGTCACCAGTGAGACAAAATCCCATAACGTTAACTTTCGTCCCCGGAGACGAAAATTACCTACTTTTTCATCTGGGCCTAGTTGCTAGCTGTCGCTGTATCGCGTCATTATTAAATCACGTTAGTTTGTGCTGTTTGTAGCTTTATTATGTTTTCTGATTCAGAAAGTGATTTAACTCCACCAGAAATAGTCAATCAAGCTGAGAAAAAATTTTTCTCAGGAAAAATCGAAAAAGAGGTATGAGGAAATCTATGTAAAATTCATTGAATGGGGCTGATAATAGCGTAAATTCAAATTCGTAAACTGTGCTGCTTGCATATTTGCAAAATTGTGGGAAAATTTGAAGCCATCGACCATATGGTCTAAATATTCTATGTATAGCATCGTCTACTTCAATATATAAAAAGTTTGATTGTCAAACCCCCATAATTCTGAATAATTGTTCAAATGTAACAATTAATCAATATTAAAATCATAACTTATTTAAATATGATCTATACTGATTTATAGTTTTGTAATTTTTTGTTCAAAATAAAGTATATGTTTAGATAGTTTTCGTAAAAAAATATAGTGTTTAACTCGTCGAAATCATTTCTTTAAGCTCGCGAACATTACCAAACTCGGCTTTGCCTCATTTGGTAAACTGTTCTCTCGCTTAAAAAATGTTGCTTTCGTCACTCGTTACACAATATACTATTTTCAATACAGTTTTCTTGCTTTTGAATACAGGTATTACATCGTTTTAATATCATATTAATCTATCGTAAAAATATTGTTTTGATTTCTCTGCAAAATGGTTCTCTACACCTACTATAAGTTTGTCATCGTCCCTAAATTTTGTTCCACAGGTGCTTTCTCGAGATTTGGAAACAAAAACTAGTCACTGTGTGTTATATCTGGACTGTAAGGTGAGTATTTAATTTCCTCAAAACCAGAAACAAGCAAAAGTAGCTTTTGAAAGTCTTGACTTCCGCCCCAACGCATTGTGGTGGAACAACAAGACACCTTGCGCGTCTTTTCACTTTAATAGAATCTCTGCGACGATGCATCAAGTTTGCATAATGCTCTCGATTTATTATACTACCTTTATTCAGGTAATTAATCAGTTTTTTTTCCTGCAGAAGGGGTGACTTTAAAGTTCATGGGGTGGCTCGGGCCCTTAAAATATCACTGTATCGAATCTTGTTTCGATTCTAAATCATAACGATGGATTCAATTTTCATCTCCCGTGTTAAGTCGGTCCATAATTAAGTCTGGTTCGTTCTCAGAAAGCGCTAAGAACTGTTTTACTTGTTCTACACGGACACGCATTTGTAATGCCCAAAGCTTTCATTGAACTTGTATTAACTTTTGTCATTACACTTGTGTAGAAAGAGCGTGGTTTCTTGTTTTTCTTAACATCTGCAGTGATCACATCATTAGGGCGACCTGAACGGGGATTATCATTCAATGATTCTCGACCGTGTTTAAGCACTCGCAAATAGTTGACTTGTAAAGCGAATCATTCCGGTATACAGCCAACATTTCCTCAAGAATAATTTTTGTAGCTTTGTAAGGAACTTTGTGAGGGCGCTGTTAGGGCGTTATGTGGCTGGATTTGACACTTCTTCGAACGGGTCGTAAATTAGTAATGATTAGTTTCTGTAGAATCGTAGTTGATTCAAGTTGTGAATAGAAGGTCTTCTCTCGCTCAGTGGTTCGCAAAATAACAACACTTGTTGAAGGCAGAACATTCTTTAATTAATAAATACAAGGCAATGTTAGATAAGCCGTAAGTAAAACATATAAAACTTGGTTACATTTCTTATACCTGGTAACGCTTGAAGCTGAACTTTTAATTCTAAAATATCAGCCAGGTAAGAAATTGCAGTCATAAGACTCGACCCTAATTCTTATGATTCATCGAAACAGAATAGGTACATAAGTTTACATAAACTTGACATCGCTACATTGTATGGAATAGATAAATAGATGGGTCAGGTACATACGGTTTTACCCAGACTTGACTTTGGCGAATTTGTTTGTCCAAAATACTATTACAAAAGACTTTCGAAAATGAAACCTCAATGAAAATTGTAGGAAGTTCGTCTGGCTTAACGGGCAACTACGTGCTTATAACAATAGGCGACAAGCCTTCGATTTAAACATTACAATGCTTAATTGATGTACCTAAACATTTGGTGACCATAGCGGCTACACCTAAACTAAAAACAATACAAATAGAAAAAAGGCCTGAATAAATAACTGTAAACAAATGGTAAATACTATTTCATAGTACTTTTTCTTAGGATGAACCAAAACATAATTGTGAGATAAACGGTTAATGCGGGCCGTGCTTTGAACAATATTTCTTGGATGAGGTAAGTAATGGTACGCCATAAAATGATGTTTGACGCTGTCATAAACATTAATAACGGGGAATACCGTGATCGTTCTGAATAATGTGTATAAATTTCAATTTATAAAGAGATCTTGCCTAAATAAAATTTAATATTTTAATCAGAAAAACTTATTAATTAACAACGTAGTCCAGAATTCTGGACAGGTTCCATACACTATTTTGTTTATTTTGATTACCAAATCAATGCACAACAACACAAACTGACAGATAATACATTTAATAATGTTGCAAATGTTTTGTAAATTGGCGCACAACTTACCAAGGCATATGTGATTTTAAATAAGTATAATAGGATATTGTATTAAAATTTGAAACGGCCTCTCGTAAATCACCGCGTGTCTACTGGATAACATTCCTCGTATTTATTTTGTTCAGAACAAAAATTATTTTGTCTAAATTATTGCTTTATTTACATATTTACGAATAACTTAATGTTTACTTTATGTCATAACTATATGTACTACGTTTTTTAATTCGGAGGAGCGTTTTAAAAATCTCGCGGTAAAAAGAAGTCTCGTTATTGGTCAATTATCGGCCACAATGACACTAAAATTTAGAGTATTGACGGTTGACAGGTTGAATCAGCTGATCAAAACTTACATTTTGTATAATTATCGTTACTGTTTGTTTTCCTTCATTAAATTTTCCAAAATAAGTTCTTTTTAGAGCTAACTTAATATTTTACATACGTTACACTTTTTTCGTACGTTATTTTTCGATATGGATCAAGTACAAAGCACTTCTGGAACGCAAATATCACCGATACGAAAACGAAATTATTTAGACTTGGGGCACTTGTCTGTGTTTGAGAAACAAAATATATTAAATATATTTAAGAAACTTCGAAACGATAAACCTCAAATGAAGATGACTGTCATCGTAGCAAAAATAGCATGCGTTTTAGGTTAGTAAATAATCTGTATTCGTACGTATGTAGGTACTATATGCTAACTTACTTTCAGGAGTGGCAAAATCGACAATTTATCGTACAATCAAAGATTATAAACAGAATGGTCAAATTATTCCACCAAAACAAAGTTCAGGAAGGCATTCTTTAATTGACGAGTACGACGAAGGTGTCAAGAAATCCGTACGGCAAATAGTACACAGCTTTTTTTTTATAAAAATGAACTTCCTACGCTTAATAAAGTGCTAAATGAAATAATACAACGCGATGATTTGCCACAGATGAGCCGTTCAACTCTGTATAAATTCATGAAACACATAAATTTCAGGTCAGTGGGTATTTGAATTATTATATAGACAGTTTTACTTGTTCATGTTGTTACATGCAAATGCATATTACAATATAAATGATATAATATTATGTATTGCTGCAGATATATGACCAGAGATAGAAAAAGTGTTCTTATAGAACGTGATGATATAGTTAGATGGAGACGCAGGTATTTAATAACCATACAAAACTACAGATGTCAAAATCGTCCAATCTATTACTTGGATGAAACATGGTTAAACGAAGGACATACAAAGCAAAAAGTTTGGATAGATAATACTATAAAGAACCAATGACAGGCATTTAATGAAGGCTTAACTACAGGACTGCGGAATCCTGTAGGAAAAGGAAGACGACTTATAATTTTTCACATAGGTTCTGAAGCTGGATTTATGGAGAATGGTCTTTTACTTTTTGAAGGAAAAAAAACTGCAGATTACCATAAGAAATGAATGCTAATGTGTTTGAAGAGTGGTTTAGTCAAATATTAACAGTACTACCAGACAATGCTGTTATAATCATGGATAATGCTACATATAACAGCCGTAAAATTGAGAAAATCCCCACAACATCAAAGAAACAAGATATGCAAGCTTGGCTGACATCCAAAAATATTCATTATGATCCAACAATGGTTCGATCTGAATTACTTAACTTGATCCGTATTAACAAAGATAAATATAATGCATATGTCACAGATGAGATGGCTAAAAGTCAAAATAAAACTGTGTTAAGGTTACCTCCTTATCACTGCGAACTAAACCCTATTGAGTTAGTGTGGGCTCAAATAAAAAACGAGGTTGCAGTAAAAAATACCACGTTTAAACTGGGACATGTAAAAGAACTTTTATTGAAAGCCATTCAAAATATTACCGCAGACAAATGGAAAAAGTGTGTAGAAAATGTTGTAAAGGAAGAAGTAAGAATGAGTGAATAGGATGGTCTAATCGATAATATAATTGAACCTTTTATTATATCCGTTGGTAATGATAGCAGCGAAAATGAAAATCTGTCGTCCAGTGATACAGAATAAAGTTCTGCTTGTCATTTATATTATTTTATAAATAAATACTTTGAACTATAATGTATTCTGTTTATAAATAAAGCAATAAAATTAAATAATAGCTGCATAATGTATTATGTAATTTCTCTAATATCGATCAGAAAAGAATTACGTAGTAATGCATAAATCTGTTTAGTGTTTATAATTTCATAAAACAATCAAAAAATAAAATCAAAACTCACTTTTGATTATTGTAGATTTTAAAATAAAGTAAATAGTATAATACAAACGTATTGTAAAGTTTGTCTTTTCGGGTTCTTAAATAAAACTAACAATAACTTTAGACACACACACTATATTAATATTAAAACGTATAACAATATAAAACTAACTATTAACAACAATAAGTACATTTATGTATTCTATATTTATGTAACTATATTTATGTTTACTTCGCGAGACTGTAGGATTCAATGAATGTCCATCCCTTCTTCGACGCGGCTTTTATATTGTGGTGAATATATTCTAGACGCAGGCAGAACGATTGAGAAAACGCTAGATAGTATGACGCGCTATGCGTTAATGGATGAGTCATCACATTGCCCCTTCTTAAGAATGAAGTTTCGTCCCGAAACATGTCATGTTTTGGTTCCCTCAACCGATGGCGAAATCGACAGGTAGGGCCTTTGTTACATTGTGACGTCATAGCGAAATAACAGTCCACGGTCTTATCTTGCCTGGATGGACAGGAATATTCAAGCCGGTAGCTGCATACCAGAATTTCCATACCAGTATGTCGGAAGATTACTTCCAACATGCTCCTTACAATTCTCCAGTCCAGGCGGTCCAATCCACAACCCAATTTTGGAACTGCTAATTTCAGAATGTCTTGCTGTAACATTTGTTCGCGTAAGTGGGTCAGGGCCTCCCATAAGGCTCGATAGGTTGGCTTTAGGCTCGACAGTTCTTTCGTGACCAAATAAAATATGGGCTGTCCTTCATTTATTATTTGGAGACTCTTCCCAATTGCTGGTCCCTGCTGCCTTAGCTTTTCGATTCTGCCAAATCTCTCTTTAAATTCCCAGGCAATTCCTTTGGCCATTCGTAGATCTCGGGCTACGCAATGAGCAAGCGCGTAATCTGGCGGCACCGTGAACAAATCCTGCTGTTTCTCGATGGTTACCGCAAATCGAGCTTTTCTCGAACCAGAATACTCTTGCATAAAGTCTTCGAAGGTTAGTTCATGGTATTGGCTATCCAATCGGCGCAAGTCAACGGTTTCGTCATTGTCTCCAGAGTATGGGGCTAATCGATTAAAATGTACGACTCTTGGCTTAGTGTGAGGTGTTCGCCTGATGCGGTATATTAGATCGTTGATCCGCTTCAACACCTCGTATGGCCCCTCCCAATTCTTTTGAAGTTTTGGGGATAGGCCCCGTCGGCGTTGTGGATTATATAGCCAAACCCGATCGCCTTCATGGTAACCATTCTTCTCGGCGTTGATGTCATAGCTCTCCTTCATTCTGTCACTAGCATCTTGGATATTATGTCTGACTTGTTCATGGATATTGTCCAGTCGCCGTCTGAGCGTGCTGACATAATCTTCTCCGGCAAGATCTTCACCAGGCTTGCTCCCAAACTTTAAATCACAGGGCAATCGGAGTTCCCTCCCGAATAGCACGTTTGCTGGTGATTGGCCTGTTGTCTCTTGAACGGAGGCCCGATACGCCATTAGAAATAATGGTAAATGTTCGTCCCAATCTCTCTGGTGTTCGTAGACCACTTTGGATAAGTGTCTGATCATGGTCTTGTTCATTCGCTCTACCATCCCATCTGATTGTGGATGCAAGGGAGTTGTTCTCGTCTTCCGTATGCCCAAAAGTCCACACATCTTTTCGAATAGACTGGACTCAAAATTCCGCCCTTGATCGGAATGAAGTTCCAAGGGTACACCAAAACGGCTGACTAACTCCTTCACAATCACGTCTGCTACAGTTCCAGCTTCTTGATTTGGTAGAGCATATGCTTCAACCCATTTGGTAAAGTAATCCATGACCACTATTATGTATTTATTTCCTTTGTCGCTTTCTGGAAAAGGACCGGCGGCGTCTATGGCGATCCTTTCAAATGGGCTTCCTACATTGTATTGGCGCATGGGTGCACGTCGACGCCTCTGGGGACCATTACTTCCGGCGCAATTAGCACACTTTCGGCACCATTCCTTCACATCTCGTGAACAATTCACCCAGTAAAATCTCTGGCGCACCTTCTCCAGTGTTTTATGGACTCCAAAATGTCCTCCAGAAGCACCATTATGGAGTTCTCGCAATACCTCTGGTATTCTTTTCTTGGGAACCACCATTTGCATCTTCCGCTCGCTTCCATCGTGATTTTCGACCTCACGTCTCAGGAGATCGTCTTCTATGGTTATGGAATCCCATTGTGCCCAGTATGACTTCAATTCTCGTGAATGGGGAGCAATTTCTTGCCAGGTCGGTCTTTGCCCATTTCTTTTCCAAGCCCCGAGGACTGCAAGATCCGGATCAGCTTCTTGATCTGCGCGCAAATTGTCAGGTTGCCATTGGTCATCAACAACGGTGGTCCGAAGAGCGTTGGCCGATTTGTCTTCGATTCTGTTGCAATATCGACAGTCTTCTGGACAGGGCCTTCTGGAAAGGGCATCTGCATTTTGATGTTTGAGGCCTGCTCTGTGTTCAATGACAAAGTCATACTCCTGTAGCCTCTCAATCCATCTAGCTACTTGACCCTCTGGATTCTTAAATTGCAAGAGCCACTTTAAGGCGGCATGATCAGTGCGGATAAGGAACTTCTGCCCATACAGGTACTTGTAAAAGTGCTCAATGGTCTTAACTACTGCCAATAGTTCTCTTCTGGTTACGCAGTAGTTCCTCTCCGGTTTGGAGAGGGTCTTGCTGAAGTATCCAATGACCTTTTCTTGTCCATCTTGGATTTGAGAGAGCACGCCACCAATCCCGACGTTACTGGCATCCGTATCCAAAACAAACCTCCCAGATGGCAGTGGATAGTTTAAAACAGGTGCACTGATCAACGTACCTTTTAATAACTCGAAGGCCGCTTGGCATTCGTTGTTCCAAATGAATGCTCGATTTTCTGTTAGGCGAGTAAGTGGTTTTGCAATGTTGGAGAATCCAGGAACGTAGCGTCGATAATATGTGCATAATCCCAAAAAGCTTCTTAGCTGATGTTTGTCTTTGGGTACCGGCCATTTTTCCACAGCTTTTACTTTTTCTGGATCCACAGCAATTCCTTTTCCGGAAACCACATGTCCAAGGTAATTTACCTCCTTGCGGAAAAGGTGACGCTTCTTTGGACTTAATCTCAGGTTGGCATCTCGCAACCTCTGGAATACTACTTCCAAATTTTTCATGTGATCTTCAAAGGTCTTCCCTACCACTATCACATCATCGAGATATACCAGGCAGGTGTTCCAAGACAGTCCCTCAGTACAGTGTCCATGAGTCGCTCAAAAGTAGCTGGGGCGTTACACAGTCCAAATGGCATGACTGTAAATTGCCAGAGTCCTGTACCTAAACTGAAGGCAGTCTTCTCTTTGTCATTGGGATCCATTCCCACTTGCCAATAACCGCTCTTTAAGTCGAGAGTGGAGAACCATTTTGCTCCTGCCAAGGTGTCTAGCGTATCGTCTATTCTTGGGAGAGGATAGCTGTCCTTTTTGGTCACACTATTCAAACGACGATAGTCCACACAGAATCTGGTAGATCCATCCTTCTTCCTGACAAGGACCACTGGTGAAGCCCATGGACTATTCGATGGTTCAATTACTCCTTGGCCTTCCATATCTTGTATAATTTGCTTGGCTTCCTCACGTTTTGCCAGAGGTAACCTCCTTGGTCCTTGTCGAATTGGACTTGCATCGCTGGTATTTATTTTGTGCATTACAATATTGGTTCTTCCCTTCGTACCAGTTTCAGTTTCAAAGACGTCTTCATAATGTTTGATTAGGTCCTTAACTTGACTTTGTTCCTTCTTGCTCAATCCTTGACAGGCGGAGTCGATTATCTTGGACAATTTCTCAGGAACCTGCACGAATCCATTCTTCTTCGCCTCTATGCGATGAACGACGGCCGACACTGGCGAACACCACCCCAGAATAGTACCCTTCTTCAATGAAACAGGGTAATGGTTCACATTCATTACCCTTATCGGTACAGTCTTCTGAGTCTTAACCAGCATTTTGGCAACTACTATTCCTCGGCCCACCTCGTCATCATCAGCCTTTGGTTCCAACATTGTAACATTTCCGTCCAAATAATCACCTTCCATACACGCCGTCAAAAATGTCTCACTTCTTGCATCCAGAACAACATTCTCTGCTGTAATTACTTGCACATTCCCACAATTTTTTCCATGAAGAAACAATTCCTCATTATTTATTTTTAAAGTGCCTTCTTTCATGTTTAACTGGAAGCCGTAGGTGTTCATGATGTCTAATCCCAAGATTATCTGTTCTTCTATGTCGGCTACGAGAACACGATGTCGGATTGATGTTGGTCCTATGACAAAATTGACATCTACTTCACCTTCCACAGAAGCTGCTTCTCCAGTAGCTGTCCTTAGTCTCCATTTGCTAGAAAGTAATTCTTTATTCCTGGATATTAAATCGGGTCGTACAATGGTTTTCGTCGATCCAGTATCTAGCAAGCAAGCATAGGTTCTTCTTTCCATAATAGCATCCACATACAGGCCATTGGTTTGATTTTTCAAGGATGCGATTTGGGCAGTCCTTGGGACTTTCGGATTCTCAGCGGATTCTTTCTTGGTCCTTTTATCACATTTATTCTGGATATGACCGTTTCTTCTACAATTCCCGCATGGCCGCGCACTTTTATTTGATTTGATCTGATTTAGGACTTGACTAACCACCTGCTCCATGAACTCCTCATTTTCCTGTTCGTCGACAGAACAGGCACGAGCATTGTTCCGAGAGGCTTGTTTAGCAGTCTCAAACTCAAGCGCGTGCGCCAAAGCATCGATCAAGGTTTTCGGTCTTGCCAACCTTAATGCTTGCTGCGTATCAATATCCCGGAGACCATCTATGAACGTCTGGACCGCTAGGTGTTCCATGAAATTATCTGGCGCCATCGGATATGCAAGTCGAACTAGACGAGCAATATCTGCCTCAAATTCCTGAAGATTCACGCCTTTCTTCTGTGATCGATTCTTCAGTTGGGTATGGTATACTTGCTCCAAATGCGCATGGCCATATCTCATCTCCAAGCGTCTAATGAGTTGAGAATAATCTTTACGTTCCTCAGGAGGCAATGTCTGCAAAATATCACTAGCATCACCCCTCAATGCTATGACTAAAGCAGTCGCCTTCTCGGCAGAAGACCATGCGTTTGCTTCTGCGGCCGCTTCGAATTGCATCAGGTAAGTTGCCCATGACGTCTATCCATCAAAGGTTGGTGGCTTGATTCTGGTCTTTGAAATAGCCACAAGTTCTTCTTTTATTTCGATGGGCCGCGGTGTGACTTCTTTGTTGACCTGCCTGGGATCAGAATGACTCGTGGTAGCGGGTAATTTCATTTCAATCATTATTGCTTCTAAAAGCCTAGAATGTTCTCCAATTTTCTCTTCTACAGCTATGAAAACCTCTTCTTTTAACGCTTCTGATTTTTCCGCTAATCGCTGTTCTAGAACTTTCTCCACTTGTTCCAGACTTTTTCCGAAGTTTCTAGAATTTTCTAGTAATTTCTTTTCCAGATTTTTCTCGAGAATTCTAGCGGTTTCTAGGTTTCTTTCTTCCATCTGTGCTTGTGAATCTATTAGACGCTGTTCCAAAGTTTGCGAATTGTCTATCAATCGTTGTTCCAAACTTTTCACACTGTCCAGATTCTTCTGTTCCATTTGTTCTAGAGTTTTCGCTAAGTTTCCAGAAGTTTCCAGGTTCTTCTGCTCCATTTGTTGCATTTGAGTTTGTGAATCTATTAGACGCTGTTCCAAGGTTTGCGAATTATCTATTAGTCTTTGTTCCATATTTTTCGCACTATCCAGATTATTCTGTTCCATTTGCTTCATTTGAATTAACAGCAAATTCACGTCAGCATCTCCGCCTGGAACTTGAAAGACATAATTCTCTGGATCCTCGCCTTCTTGGATCAACACATTGCGAAGCCGTTGCTGGAGGATCGACTTTTTGCCAGTTGTATCCTCATCCCTCTCTTCTAATTCTCGTTTTAACTCGGACACTTTCAATTCCGTCAGTTTCATTCTATTAGCCATCACGATATTTAAAATAACGTCTTTCCGCACTGTATATTTATTTAAACGAATACTTAATTAACACTTAATTGTCTACTTAGTTTATTATTTATTAATTAGTCCACACCTGAATACCACTGTAAAGTTTGTCTTTTCGGGTTCTTAAATAAAACTAACAATAACTTTAGACACACACACTATATTAATATTAAAACGTATAACAATATAAAACTAACTATTAACAACAATAAGTACATTTATGTATTCTATATTTATGTAACTATATTTATGTTTACTTCGCGAGACTGTAGGATTCAATGAATGTCCATCCCTTCTTCGACGCGGCTTTTATATTGTCGTGAATATATTCTAGACGCAGGCAGAACGATTGAGAAAACGCTAGATAGTATGACGCGCTATGCGTTAATGGATGAGTCATCACAGTATTTTTAATAATATAAAATATTATTAAAAATCTGGTGTGAAGAACACAAATACAGGTTCACTATTAATATTTTTTGTGAACGTGTCCGACCATATCCCTTCCCAGAGACGTAGATACGTATTTCGCCTTTCTACAGGCTCATCGGTACGCCCCTGCTGGAGAAAGGATATTCTCAGACACATTCACAAAAAAGAACCACATCGCCACATCACCGAAATTATCCATACCGGGCGTAGAAGTAAATTCAGCGCTGCCTGTTGTCAGACAGCCGAAGTACCTCGCCCCGTCCACATAACCAATGTGAAGTAACGACGCCCTTCCAAAGGTGGCACAGCCATGTTCGGACACGTTCACAAAAAATATTAATATGTAGTGAACCTGTATTTGTGTTCTTCACACCAGATTCTTAATAATATTTTATATTATTAAAAATACGTTTGTATTATACAAAACTGGTGGGGTTTACATGTATGTTTCAATTATTCTGATAAGTAAATAGTAATTTTAATAACAATATTATATTTTAATAAACATCATTAACCTATATTTCAATTCTACTGTCAAAATAAGCAACTACAAATTACATGGTGTAAAATCGTCTTTTCAATTTACTCCTCCGAATTAAAAAACAGAGTTTAGTACTCAATAAACATAATATTCGATCAATATCCTTTTTTTATGATACTGTCCCTATTAGCATTTCCAACATTGTGTTTATTAAATTAGCAGTTCTGTACGTATTTGGTATTTAGTTTGCATAAGTGGAACAGTGAATATTTGTGACGTCCTAAAAAGCACAGGTCAATGTCTATCCTTTTCTTCTAGGTGCTAATAGTTTATGAATTATTTTATTTAACGTTAAAATAAATTTATTCTGTGATATTGGATTATTTTATTTCATTTTGTAGATGTTCCGTTTATTTGAATCTTTACGCTTAGCTTCCGATATAGGATAACATTGGTGAATAGTCACTGACCTCACACAGAGAATGTTTATACATAGGGAGTGGCTGCTTTTTCATTGTACACTCAATATTTTCGTTAAGAGTATATCATATTTTAAAGAAATCAAAACGTATCTGATACTATTTTTACCCTCTTTTCAATTCTGAATACAGCATAATTTTTTTCCTGGCAATGAATAACGACATAATAACAAAAAACAAAAAGTTTGCTGTGGAAATGTGACCGATTAAAAAACAAAATATTATTTAAATGTCAGTTCGTATACCAGTTGATAGGGTGACACAGTTTAGCGATTAGTGAACCATTATTGTTAGTTTCCCTGGGTTATCTACCATGTTAAGCATTTAAAAATAGAATTTACTACTGCAGAGAAAGCAGATATATTACGATGCTTTTATTTATTTAAATGATAACTGCCGAAAAGCTGCAACTATGTGTTAATCAATATCCTGATCGAAGACAACCAACCAGGCGCGGCTCGTGATGACGTATTTTGGTTTGCAGTACAATGATACGAGTGCATCATGTGTTTTCGCTGTTTACTAAGCAAACGTTACAGTTAGTACACGAGAATACACGAAGAACTCGGATCATTGTTCTGCAAACCAAAATACGTCATCACGAGCCGCGCCTGCAACCAACCGCAGTGGAATACATTTCTAAATTTGCACTCTTCATTCCCCCGCTTCTTCAACTCCAATTGCTGTACAAGAGCTTGGCATCACCAGGTAATAAAATCATGAGAGTCCTTAAGAAATACAAAATGAAGCCCTTCAAAATTCGTTTAGTCCAACATTTACAACCGCTCAATCTGCAAAAATGGGTGAATTTTTGCAATTGGTTATTAAGTATTGGAAGACAATACTTGTCACATACTTTATGGACGGGTGAAGCAAATTTTCATAAGAATGATGTTTTAAATAAACACAATAATAATTTTTGGGATGACGTGAATCCTCGTAGGATCCAGCAAACTCGATGTCATATACGTTTTTCTACAAATGTCTGGATAGCACTAAACCGATATTTAAACTTTCTTGATACTGAATTTCAAGAATATTTAGACTATCTGCCTTTAGCTGTCAGGAGACAAATGTGGTTCCAACATGATGGCACACCAGCACATAACGCGCAAATATGGTCTGTTCACCGAACACATAGAGTGATCAGTGTGATCACGACACAGGCACGTGTCAAACCGGTTTTAAACGAACGAATGAAAATAGTGTGCGGTCGTAGGCGATAGATGTCGCTGTACCGGTGTTATTTTTTTTACAGTTGAGAAGGCAAATTATTAAAATATTTTTGATAAGCCATAATGTAAATTTCTTGCAATTTCTAATTGTTTGAAATATTATAAAATTGTGAAATTTCTGTAGGCTTAGGAGAAATTTTTGTAATTCTCTGTTCAAGTAATACCAAAAACTGCATGTTACAGTTTATAATTCTGTATATGTATATGAACCTAACCTCTATAACGTGTGTTCATTTGAAAAGTCAATCTAGGTTACTTTGAAATTTTGATAGAATAAGACGCATATACAGGGTGAGTCGTGAGGAATCGACCAAACTCAAGGAGTGTATTCTACTGGTGAAAGTAATGTAAAAAAACTCAAATGTTGTTATCCGATTTTTATTTGTTTTCGAGTTATATCGTAATTAAAAATGTAGATTTAGTATACCATGTTTATGTATGTATTCGCAAAAACAGTGAAACCCCGGTAGCAATTAATTATAGGGAAGTCTTCCTAGCTGAAGCGCTACCTGTTCGTGGTTTTCCGAACTAGCGGTAGTGACATTGAAAGCAGTCGAGAAATAGTGTAGAGTGGTTTGTATGCCTAATGCGTCTAATATCACGACCGCTAGTTCATCGTTGATATAGTGAGGGCGCTGCCATCATAAAAAATGTTCCCTATACCTTGGAGTAAATTATAACATTGTGTTCGGGTATTGTGATATTGACTTGACGTTTATACGACTATAGTGTAACAAACTAAAATGCCACACACTTATTCTAATTTGGAATATGCTAATATGGTGTTTGTTTATGGATTTTGTGATGGGAATGCTACAGCTGCTGCTAATGAATATCGTCAACGGTTTCCACATCACAGACATCCTAATAAAACTGTATTTATTAGTGTATTCAACACATTGTGCGCGACCGGAAAGCTTCCCAGTGTAAACATAATATCTGAACGAGGCAGTCGACAACAATTCCAAGAAGTAGAAGATATTCTGGATGTAGTAGAAGAAGACGCAACTACCAGCTCACGGAGAATTAGTATTCAATTGAGCATTCCACAAACAAGGGTGATGAAAACACTCCACGAGCATGGCTTACGTCCGTACCATGTACAAAGAGTACAGCACCTACAACGAGATGATAATCGTAGACGTATGGAATTTTGTCGATGGATAAATGATAATCCTCGTTTTGTATCGCGTATACTGTTTACGGATGCACTAATTCAACGGATTATGAATGCTGCTGACAATATCAAACATCAACCTGACGCAATCAGGAACGCAACCAGCGCCCTTGGTAGACGATGTAAAAAATGTTTTGAAATGAATGGCGGTATTTTTGAAAATATATTATAAAGAACGATAATACCAATAAAATACAAAAACTTCAATGTATGAAATTTTGTTTATTTTTAATTACGCTATAACTCGAAAACAAATAAAAATTGGATAGCAACATTTGAGTTTTTTTACATTACTTTCACCTGTAGAATACACTCCTACAGTTTGGTCGATTCCTCACGACTCACCCTGTATATTAGTATGTATTTGTTGTTCCGTAAACGTAAATCCAAAAGAGACATTTGATAATGTCAATCACATTTGATATTTATTTGTATGTATGAAACTGTCAAAATATACGACTTTGTAGGTTAAGTAGTAAATTTTAATTTACGACACACTTCAAAATGTTCTCAGTAAATCACATGCTACTAGATTGACTTTTCAAATGAACACCCGTTATAGACATGAAGAATTGAAAGAATTATAATCAGCAATTGTTATCAAGCATGGGGGGAAGTAAAAGGCAATAATAAAGTGAACGAACGAACCAGAAAATATTGAGGCTTCCAAATATTGATAAATTCTTATCCTCAGACGATAAATAAATAGGAAACTATACATTGTATATACAAAATATGAAAGAATTTGTCATTTATATAAAAAAAAAAATTAAACACTCGAAATTTACGTGTAAAGATTGAAAAAGTGTTAAATTGTTGAAAATCAAATGCCCAAATATTCATAGGGATTTTACTGACATATGAGCACACATTTTTTTCATATGTATCGATACTTAGAAAATATTGATGGTGGAATACAGCTAAAACACCAATATTACGAACAAATTGTGATAGCTATGGATTTATTGAATTTAAAAAGTCGATCCAATAATTTATTCACTATTTTCTAAAAATTACATGTGTGAATATTTATTTAATTTTAATTAATAAAATCCCTGATGCTTCTACTGTGTATTCAACAAATCTCGTTTTCTTTTCATCTGGCTGTTGCGTATTTTGTATATAACGAGCGATCATTAAAATTTTCACTCGTAGCTGGCCGTGTATATAAAAATTATGTCGTAGCTTTAGTCATTAAGATGTTATTTCAAACATCTGTCAGTGTCAAATATATATTTGAAAGTTTCATCAAAAGAAAAAGTAATGGCCTTTAATGATATGCATAAAGTGTTTATGGTAGAATGTTACTTCCTGACATCTCAAAAAATTCATGGTATTTGGCAGCATTCAATAGAAAATTGCCTTGCGGAGTTTGAAGAGAGATATCCAAATACTGTTCCTAGCTATAAAACTTTCCGTGATACGCTAATGCATTGTGTAAATCTTTTTCGTCAAACAGGCAGTATTTTAAGGAAAAAAGGAAGCGGTCCTCCTCTCAAGAGAAGTCGCGGCGTAATTGAAAATGTCAGACAAATTATTAAAGAATCTCCCTCAAACATCTATTCGCAGAGTTTCGCAACAAGTAGGGCTTTCGTATAGAACATGTCAAAAAATTTTAAAAAAGGACTTGCACATGTATCCATATAAATTAACTTCTGTATAAAATCTATTACCTACGGATTATGAAAAAAGAACACAATTTTGCCAATGGTTTATTCAAACAATGACAGACAATATTTTAAATCATACTTTTTTCACCGATGAAGCTTGATTTTATTTGAAAGATTATGTTAATTCGCAAAATATGCGTATGTGGTCTAGTGAAAATCCTCATTTCTACAGAGAAGTTCCTCTACATCCAGAAAAAATAGGCGTATGGGTAGGTATGAGTCGTCACCGATTAATAGGACCAATATTCTTTGAGGGCACGATAACATCGGAGAAATATCGTAACGAAATTCTCAGTGTTTTTACTAATCAATTGACTAATGATGAACTCCAGGTCGGATATTTTCAACAGGTTGGGGCTACATCTCACGTTACACTTGAAAATATTCAGTTTTTGCAACAATTTTATGGCGATAGGATAATAAGTAGAAATACAGCGATTCCATATCCACCACGATCGTGTGATTTAACAGTCATGGATTTTTTTGTGTGGCCATATATAAAGAATATTATTTATGAAACACCAATTAATAATCTACAAGAGTTAAGACATAAAATCATAGAAAAATGTGAACACATCAATAACTCACCGCAAATACTGATCAATGTTTTCAATGCTCTACGAAATAGAGTGCGATTATGCTTGGTGGAGAATGGTCAACATTTTACAAATTTTTTATAATATTCTATTACTTTGTATAAAAATTATAAATATATTTAATATAAAAGTCAGTATTTCAAATTATTTTTTAACAATCATGACGTTTGAAATTATAATGACAGATCTCCTCTAATAACTTAAGTTAGGACATACTTTTTGTGTACATGGCTTACTTGAGCGAAAATTTTAATGATCAGTCGTTATTTAACACGGATTGTTTTGTCATTTGCAGAAAAATGCTTGCTTTTACGCTTTTTCGGTGGTGATTCTGCCATTTCTAATGAAATTAATTTAAACTGAGCACCGATGCTATGTACTACCTACAGCAAACCTAATTTTACCATAAAAAATAAAATGTAAATTGTAGTTGTAAAATCACGGAAAAATTCTAAGTAAACAACGTAGCTGACAGCTGACAAAGTTAGGTTATCTTGAAATTTCAATCGTTTGTAACTGACTTTTTTTAATTTTAGCCAGCCAATAAAAACTTCATTTTTTAAACACTTGCTGAAAAACCAGATGTTTTGTGTTGCGGTTTTGGTTCGTAGAATTAGTTTAAAGTACCAAAGAGCCAAAAAGCTTGTCTGAGCTTCTTTGAATAATTGAATTGATTCGACATTTACTTGATGAAGATTCATAATTTAAAATAGAAATAAAACTACGGTTCTAATCTTCACTTTTAATCTTTAATCGTAACACGACAATTGTTTCGCCAGTACAGTGGCTTCCTCAGGTGCTTACATCTAAAGAGTACGTTACAAACTAAATAAAAAATATATCTTACCGCATCCACACATTAACTTATAGACTCCAGATTTCTTATTTTTGTCTGTTTTATCTTTATTGAATCTAATAAATCAAATTCTATATTCATGAGTCTATAAGTTAATTCTGAGTGGATTACCTTAAGATAAACGTTGTAGACATCCCGTCTGTGATATTGGGATCTTCTCTCTTCCTTAATCCACCTCTTCTTTCCTTCTCTACTTCCTATTTTCGCTGCTGTACTATTGTTCTTCGTTTTTAATTCAACGTATCTCGGGAAAACTTCATTTTTGAAACACTTGTTGAAAAACCAGACAAAGCTTTTTGGCTCTTTGGTACTTTAAACTAATTCTACGAACCAAAGCCGCAAGCCAATAAAAAGCTGGTTTTTGTGATCACGAGCTGATCACGTATTTTTTGCACATTTTCTGTTGCGCGGATAGAGTATAGTAACAAATTTTCTACAATTAGAATATGAAAATAAGTGGATTGAGAGTAAAGGGCTACATTTATGGCCTCCGAGGCCGCCTGACTTATTATATTATATTTTTTGCCTCGGGATTTCAGGCGCGACTCGTGATGACGTTTTGTAGGGGCACGTACAATGATGCGAGTGCATCGTGTGTTTTCGGTGTTTACTAAGAAAACGCTACAGTTAGTACACGAGAATACACGAAGCACTCACATCATTGTACGTGCCCTAACAATACGTCATCACGAGCCGCGCCTGGGATTTATACAAAATAAGGTCTACTGCACTTTGTCGAATACCCTAGAAGAACTCAAAAACCAAAAAAAATACAATTGGCAGCACAGGAAATTGCACCAGATATGTTAAGAAGATTCCTACAGAATTTATTACGCCGAGCTCATATGTGTATCAACAAAAATGGTAGACATTTTACACAATTTCTTCAATAGGATTTCTTGCTTTATCGTGTTATTGTTTTTCTATTGTTCTTTAACCAATATATATATCCTACTTATGTGTTTTTTTGTTGTCGTTATTATGTAGTTATACTGTATTTAGAATTGAAGAAGCTAGCTAAATATCCAATAATATACAAGTTGTTCAATAAAAAAAATCTTTGTTTTTCAAGATAGCACTCTATTTCACAAGATCTGAAAGAGGACAAAAATAATATCGGATACGTTTTTATTTCTTTTAAATATAATACTCGCAACGAAAATATTGAGTGTACAATGAAAAACCAACCTCTCTGAAGACAAGTATGTATTGGGGATCGGCAGTCATCATTCCAGGAGAGGACTAAAATGGATTTGTAAAGGGCCGATCTATTCTTTAGTTAACCAATGCAGAATTTATTTCACGTAAGTAACGTAACTTCGTGTTTAAAATTGCTATGGGGTGAAAAGCACGATATAAATACAGAAAGTGTTATTATTTGTAACATATGGAGCTGCATATATGAAGGCAGCTGATCGGCCCTTACAACAACCATACATTAGTATCACGCATATCACATGTTTCGCATATACTCTTCATCGAGTATTAGAGGAAGTCAGAAAATGCTACCCAAATCCAGATAAATTGATATATTTTGTCAGGAAAGTTTCTGTGAAGGCGCCTCTTCGTGAAAAGCTGCCCCATATGCCACTATTACAAGAACCTGTTATAACGCGCTGGGGCAAATAAATAGAAGCAGCATCATATTATCACATGCATTTTGAAGACGTTAAAAGTACTGTCGTGAGCAAAAAAATCGGGACAGTGTCAAAATCGTCATGTCAATTTCCTTTATTTTTTAGCGTTGTAAATTTGACGATATTTGATTAACTTTCAAACTTTACGTCAAACTATATATCATTGTTGCTAATTCAAAATTGAAAATGCCGCTTCTTTCGAAAACTAATAAAGCCAGACTTGTTACTAGTTTGAAAAATGGGAAATCATTAAGAAGTGTATCGGTTCAATTTAATATTGGTAAAAGTTCAGTCGCAAGAATATATAAAAAAAATGGAGGGAAGAGGATAATTTAAATCGGAAAATAATTTCCGGACGTAACAAAATTTCGAATACGAAGGAAGACGAAACATTAATTACTGAGATTAGGCACAACACTTTCAAAACATTAAAAGAAGCTATAAGAACAACACAATTTCCTGTCTCGTCTTGTAACACAATGGTTACAAGAGAATGGAATTTAAACTTGAGATATCCAGCCCTACAGTCCTTGTCTAAATCCCATTAAAAATGTATTGGGATTAATGAGATAGAGCTTCTACTCAGGAAGAATTTTGGGAGATTGTTCAAAATGCTTGGCATCAAATTTTTATAAATGTAGTACAAAATATTGTCGCTTCAATGTCTACAAGATTAGATGCAGTTAATAATAACGGTGGAATGACGACATACTAATTATTTTAATTTTAATTTAATAAATAATCATTCTCTATCGTTTTTAGTAATTTTTATTTACATTTATTATAAAAATGTTTATTAAATGTCAATAAGACACACATTTTTGACAATTCCTGACTTACTATTATGAGTAAAGATAGCCACTTAAGTAGTCACAATTTAAACCCACGCAGAAACAGTGTCCCGTTTTTTTTGCTCACGACAGTATAATACAGCTACTGGATCCAAATGATGCTGTTTCTATTTTACACGCTCAACGAGTATTTATGGACCTAATTATTCAAGTAAATTTAGCCAATATTCATGGATTTTATTCAAGAATACCTGTAACCATTCGCCCTCTAGAGGTTACTCCGACCAACTCACAATATTCTATAACTAACGCCGTGAATATTGTATATGATCATTGTCAATTGCTTTTCCAATTACCTGGGAGTTGCTGCTGATAATGTAAAAAGAAAATTTAAAGCAGTTTTCTGAATCAAAATCCAAGATTTCGTACTGTACGCCGAATTGTTGACTTAGAAGTAGATTTTTCCGAACCGGGAATAAATGTCTCGTCACTAAAAAAACTTTATGCGCTTTAAATATGCCTCTACTTCATCGCTAGATGTTGAATGGTCGTTTTCAATGTATAAATGGATTTACGTTGACAGACAAATATCAACACATGAACATATCGAACAATTATTGGTGATTTACTATTATTTGATGTCTGGATATAAACGGTGAACAGTCAGGATATGTGATATGTTTTATAAACCATGCAATATTCCTCCTGGAGAAGATGTATTTACTTTTATTTGAAAAGTACTTGTTTCTTTATACGTATTTTGATTCGTGTGTGAAAAATATGAAATCGGGATTCATGACGTCCTCGTTCCGTCCCTGGCACTGACGTTATGTACCCCTGACTGCCGATCCCTATGTATAACACAGTTTATAAATACGCGCATAGTCATATACAGGGTGTTACAAAATTCACGGGCACGGATTATGGGATGACGTTAATTATAAAAAACTGAAACGAATGTTCCTTTACAATTTTTTAATCTGACTGATATTTTCTGAATTTTACCAAATTTTACAGCTATAATAGCTATAATGAAAACTGAGATATACCGCAATGTTGTCAATCATACTAAAGACAATACTTAAAAAACACCCTACTCTAATCAGAATTTTTTGAAAGTGTGGTATATATAACGTGTGTTCATTTGAAAAGTCAATCTAGGTTACTTTGAAATTTTGATAGAATAAGACGCATATATATTAGTATGTGTTTGTTGTTCCGTAAACGTAAATCCAAATGACATTTGATAATGTCAATCACAAATATCAGTTAGTGCATAAAATAATTGTGCGTCGATTCTGGTTTAGATAAATTGCTTCTCAGTTTTAAAATGGCTTTCACTTCAGAACATAAAATTTTTTTAGTCCAGGCTTCTTTTCGAAGTGGTAATAAAATTGATGGTTTATGGGTTTATTCAGTTCAAGATTGCATGGTAGAATTTCAAGTTGAGTTTCCACATTTTGTAATAGATTATATACAATTTAAGAATACTTTGGATAGAACTTTAAAACTTTTTTTCTGAAACTGGTAGTCTCTTAAGAAAATCAGGCAGCGGAGCAGTTAAGAAACGTACACCTCAAGTTGTCAATCGTGTTGAAGAAATAATGGAAAATGAACCACAAACATCTGTTCGACATTTGAGTCAACAAATAAACCTTTCTGTTGGTACAACTCCCAAGTTATTAAAAAAAGATATGCAACTTTATTCATGCCGTGTCACAGCAGTACAAGAATTGTTAGAAATGATTACCCACGTAGACTACAATTTTGTAATTGGTTTGTAAATATGAACAATAAAAGAGAACTTTCGCAAAGAGTCATCTTTACTGATGAAGCATGGTTTTATAAAACGGCATACCTAAATTCACAAAATACAAGAATTTGGAGTAGTGAAAATCCACATGTAATTAATGAAGAATCGCTACATCCGGAGAAAATTGGTGTAAGGGCAGCGATAAGGCAAAGGCGAATCATTGGACCAATATTTTTTCAGGGAACGTTAACTGCTCAAAGGTACCGTACGGAAATTTTACAACCATTTGTCAATCAGTTGCTTGATGATGAACTTCAAAATGCATATTTCCAACAAGACGGAGCACCTTGTCACTGTACTGCAGAATCTTTGGATTATTCAAGTGAATTTTTTGATGAGCGTATAATTAGTCGAAATACTGAAATTGCCTGGCCTGCACGTTCATGCGATTTAACACCTTGCGACTTCTTTTTGTGGCCTTATCTAAAAAATAACATATTTCGAACACCTATATTGAATTTGAATGATATGCTACAGAGAATCGAACAGAAATGCATGGAAATTAATAACAATCCAGTAATGTTGCACAATATCATCAGAAATGTTGAACGGAGGATTTTAAAGTGCATTGATCTTGAAGGACAACATTTTCAACATTGGTTATAGTTTTCATTGTTATTTATTTGTATGTATGAAACTGTCAAAATATACGACTTCGTAGGTTAAGTATAGCAAACGCCAATTAAGTTGGCGCGAGGAGGGGGTGCGCAGAAGCCGTTTTTAAAAACGTCCACCCCCACTACTCAAGTAATTGTCAGAATACATTTGTCATTGACGTTTGACGGAACATAATGTCTTTGCTAGGGGATCATAAAGTGATACACGCTCAGAGGTTAGAATTATCTGACATTTGATGTAAAACCAAATACAAATCTCCCCACTACTTCTAATCCTGCGCAAACTTACCCCTCCTCGCGCCAACTTAATTGGCGTTTGCTATAGTAAATTTTAATTTACGACATACTTCAAAATGTTCTCAATAAATCACATGCTACTAGATTGACTTTTCAAATGAACACTTGTTACTATGCTTACTCGAATAGTGTTTCTCCCAAATAATAGATGGTTCTTATTTTGTTTAAAAATTTAGTGTGGTCGTGACCAACCAACAAAAGAACTGTAACACGCAGTGAAGATAAATTCACGAATAAGTGCACGGAAAATATTGGTGCAAAGGCGGAATTAAAAGAGGAGGGTACATTCAAAATAAGAATTTTAATAAAATAAAATAACGGATATAACAGAAGAATAGCACGAAAAAAACCTTTATTAGTGATGTAAATGGCAGGCAAAGGTTAGAATTTGCGAAAATATATGAAAAGAAAGGCAGAGTATTACTTACGGATGAAAGCAAGTATAATATATTAGGTTGCGATGCCAGGGGACAAAGATGACGACAACCAAGGACAGTAATCGATTTAAAGAATTTTTGGGGATTTATGAGGGCCGCCTAGGGTGGGCAATTTAGTCTTTATCAATCAAAAGATAGATATTTTGAAACAATATTTGCGTATAGAGATAGAAAAATTGTTAGAAGATGAATGCATCTTCCAACAAGACCCAAAACATACTGCTAATATTGTGCGAGAATGGTCACTAACCCCAGTTGTATTTAAATCCAATTGAACATGATTAGAAGAAAGATTCATATAACTAATAAAGAAGCATTGAAAATAGTATTACACGTGGAATGACAAAAAATTGTTGCAATTTTTACAGAAAATTTGGTTTCCTCTTAGGTTCACGGCCGTAAGAAAAGCCCAACAAAGTACCAGATACCTTTGAATTTGTTTTAGAAGTTATATTTGATTTATGGATGAAAACTTTTGTGACCGACTGTATACACATACACGAGGATTTAAATAGTAAGAATAATGACAATACACAAAACCTATATTGATAATAATAATGAACAACAACTGCTTTTTATATGTAGTGTCGTTGGCTTATTTGCTAATAATAACTTCTTAATCAATGAAATATTCTAAAGTAACGTGTACATAATACATATACATTCTACATGAAATAGTTCTTATATTTAGTTAAAATGAATTGATGTAATCTGAACATTATCTAAAAAAAAAAATATTAGAGAAGATGTCATTGATCATCAAATAAAAATAATCTCATCTATATTTAAAATACAAACCATTGACACTTCAAACTCTTATCAAATATTTCGTAACGTAATAAAAAATGTTTACTACAAATTTAAACTTCCTACTAATTCCTATAATTGTATTTTTTTTTATAAATTAATAAAATGTACTTTTAAAATTGCCGATTCAATGTAATTCAAAATTTTCTTGTTTTCGTATCTTTTAATTAAAAATTAATATTTAATTTGTAGTATTAATTTATTCAATTAATAAACATTATTGGCTTTTAACATTGTAAGGCCAAGACATGCACCTTTATGTTAACGATAATCAAAAATTTTCCAATAAACATCCTGTTTTGTCTTTTTTGATGATCAACAAGAATAATTTTTACATAAAATTAGATCATAGTTCAACACGCAATGCCAAACTATTTCGTATTCAAGATGTTCTCATTTCCTTATCAAGGGTTATTTAATAAAAATACAAAAGTTTTAAAAACAAGGAAAAAACATAAACATACGAGAATTTCACGTGCAATTGGTGTACTAACCTTGTAATTTTCGAATCCGGTTAAATGCTCGCTATTAAGATATTTGACATTCATTTTGTTCGTTTTTCTATCACTAAAAATAATTAACAAATAAATTAGACTAAACCACAGTCAAATACCATTATAAACTTCTACAAAAGCGAATAGTATTCATAGGAGAATACTTGATTCACTAATAACCTTTATCGAATTTAGAATTGTAAGTAATGACGCCATTATTGTTTATGATTTGGTCGAAGCGATATCTATATTAGAAAAGAAGTATTCGATTCTTTATTAGTTTTATTATGAGAAGTGAATTTTCTTTGGTTTTCATTCGGTTTTGGATTAATTAGTTAGGTTATTACATTTAGTGAAATTTGTTTCTTTTTATATTCAAAGAAATGAAAACAGGAAACTGAAATTTAGATTAGAGAACACTATTTTGTCGTGAACAATAAATAAACTATTTAACACTAGATGTCGCAATAAGTAAGTTGTACTTGGTATTAGTAATTTGTGATTTAACTATTATTTTAAATTTGTTATTATTTTTTTGGCAATATGTATATGAAATAAATATATTTATATTTATTAATTATAATATAAATATAGTAGCATTATTACAGAGCGGCAATTTGTGAACATGTAAACTAATAATATTCGTAAATATTCGTTAAGAAACTATAGAAAAAAAGCAAAAATAAATATGTATGCATTTTCCGAAGTAATTATTTTTACAGTTAAATCGTTTAGACATTTTAACTACAATAATTACAATTACATTACATCATTAAACTGCATTATATTATTTTGACAATTATTATGGAAATAGGGTTACTACAATGTAACGCGTGTTCATTTGATAAGTCAATCTAGTAGCATATGATTTACTGAGAACATTTTGTTGGTTGGTCACGACCACACTAAATTTTTAAACAAAATAAGAACCATCTATTATTTGGGAGAAACACTATTCAAGTAAGCATAGTAACAAGTGTTCATTTGAAAAGTCAATCTAGTAGCATGTGATTTACTGAGAACATTTTGAAGTATGTGGTAAATTAAAATTTACTACTTAACCTACGAAGTCGTATATTTTGACAGTTTCATACATACAAATAAATAACAAATGTGATTGACATTATCAAATGTCATTTGGATTTACGTTTACGGAACAACTGTATATGCGTCTTATTCTATCAAAATTTCAAAGTAACCTAGATTGACTTTTCAAATGAACACACGTTATAATACCTATTGTAATAAAATTAGCAAAAAAGTATTTAATCTTTTTTTACTTTATAATATCTATAAGTACATTATCTCACTTAGTGTATATTATTATTATATTTTCCAAGCAACAAAGTAACGTAAGTTATAAAATTTTATTTTTTTTCTTCCTAATAATTTGGTTAAATTACAAGCTTTCGTATTGGATATCTTGCATGGTAAGTATAAAAGCATTTGCTTGCAGTTTCTGTCAATTATTCCTTCGTTCACATAAATATTGCAGGAGTTACTAGAAGTCATTTAATTATCATAATAAAGTAATTTAAGAAAACTGGAATAATTTAAAGAAACAGGACGGACAGGACGTTATCTACCATAAATTCGTTTATAAGAAATCTACTTAGCATATTACCGTAAAGACTTGCAATTATATAGACTTTATAAATTACATTATTAATGTATACATAATTTTGTTTTGTAACTATGCTTTTGGACGATCATATTTTAGTTTGTGGACAGTGCATTATTTTAATACAAATTAATAAAACCAATAATATTTATGTTTGATAAAATATGTGTATCGGTAATTTGCATATTTATAAGTATAATTACTTTTAGGTTATTTTTTTAATTTTCAATACATTCAGGATATTTTATGTTTGAATTATAGATAAACGGTATGGGGTAGGTTATTAAGAAGAAAACATCATTACCACATTGCATATTGGAACAATAAAGGGAGAAAAAAGTACAAATTATAAAGCACTCAGATTTTAATATAGTATCGTGTGTCCGTTATTGATTGAAGCTGACGCTGGTCAAATTTTAGAAAATTGCTTAGTATTTGCCGCACTGAAAATTATAATGTGCCATCGAGAAAAATCATAGACTAGACTATGTAAATGTTTTGGATTGGTACTCTAGCCACTTCCTCATAATGCCATTCATTATTTGACATTTTACTGTAAACAGCCACGCATTCTGGAATTGAATATTACCACTCGCCATTTACTTTCACACCAGTGTGGAAGTAGCATTCGATAATTTATACTTTCTGCTCTGTGTTGAATACTACCATTTTTTCAATTTAATGTAATTTAAAAAAAAGTTTTAAAGAATTTGGCACAAACGTTCAGATTGAATGTCAAGTAATGAATGAAATGTGGAAGTCACTAAAGTAACAGTCATTCTCATAGTTTACTCTAATTGTGATTTTTCTCGATGGCATATATTAGGTTTGTTTTTGCAGGCGTTTTGAAACGGTTTGAAAATATTTTTTTTCTACGCCCATGTCTGTAAACGTCAAAAATCGCATTGTTAACATTCCTTGTAAATGACATTTAACAATAACATGCACGTAATGAGATCTCATAACATACACGTGCGTTTTGAGAAGAAAACTTAAACTGCTTGGTTTAATCAAATTGCAATCAACTTTTTATCTACGTAAAACTTTATTTTTGTCTATTTACACAAATTTAGTCAATTGAAAAACATAAAACTTTTAGCATTAGCGAGATATATTTTGGATTAAAAGAGTGATGCCCCTAAATGTAGGCAGCACATTATGCAATTTCTTTAAAAATAGGACACGTTTTCTTAAGTATAGCAAACGCCAATTAAGTTGGCGCGAGGAGGGGGTGCGCAGAAAACGTTTTTAAAAACGTCTACCCCCACTACTCAAGTAGTTGTCAGAATACATTTGTCATTGACGTTTGACGGAACATAATGTATTTGCTAGGGGATCATAAAGTGATATACGCTCAGAGGTTAGAATTATCTGACATTTGATGTAAAACCAAATACAAATCTCCCCACTACTTCTAATCCTGCGCGAACTTACCCCTCCTCGCGCCAACTTAATTGGCGTTTGCTATAACATGCTATGGAAATAAATGTCATGTCATTTATATTGTCAATTTCTTTAACAAAATATTATTGTATCCGAACATTTTCTCAACTTTATCTACGAATATGTCTGATAGTAGTGAAAGTTATGAAATTATGAGCACTCCACCGGAGATTTTAGAAGAAGCTCAAGCTCCCACACATAATTTGTTACCGCTAAAATCCAAAGAAAGGTACGAAATTACCTATAAAAAATTTATGGATTGGCGACACAAGCATAACGTTAAATCCTTTTCGGAGAATGTTTTACTTGCGTATTTGGAAGAATTATCAAAAACTATGTAGCCATCTTCTCTATGGGCCATTTATTCGATGCTAAGAACTACACTAAACATTAATAATAACATTAACATAGCAGATTATCCAAAACTAATCGCCTTACTGAAGCGGAAATCGGATGGATTTAGAAGTAAAAAATCGAAAATTCTTTCTACAGAACACATTAATAAGTTTCTGAAAGATGCCCCAGACGATAAACCTTTGTTGTCAAAGGTAAAGAATTAAAATGTTGTATAGTTATCATCACATAAAAATGAGTTTTTATCTTTTTTGTTTTCAGGTTATCTCATTATTGGATTAAGCGAGGCTTGCAGTAAACAAGAACTTAGAAATATAAAAATGGAACACATTCAGGACACGGGAAAATCCTTGATAATTGATATTCTAGATTCTAAAACTAAAACGAGACGTTCATTTGTAGTACCAGAAACGTTTTATATCACATGTCAAAAATACATGAATTTGCGTCCTGCTGAAATGGAACTTGCTTTATTTCTTAATTACAGATATGGAAAATGCATGAAACAGGTTGTGGGGATAAACACAATCGGTAGTACACCACGTAAAATTGCTGAATATCATGAACTGCCGGAACCAAAGCAATATACTGGTCATTGTTTTAGGAGATCATCAGCCACTATGTTAGTTGACGCAGGAGGTGATATGCTATCATTAAAGCGACTCGGTAGCTGGCAATCTTCTACAGTGGCGGAAGGCTATGTGAATCAATCTCTTAAAAATAAAAATGACAACGCATTACGAATATCGGAGGCGATTACCAATTATCAATCTTCGTCTTCTGATGTACCGTGCAGTACTACAATTATAAATAACCGTTCATCACCATTAAGTAATAAGGCACAATCGATTTACAATAATTGTTCAATTGTTATTAACAACTATTATAATAAAGTTTAAATAATTGCGATGTCTTTTATTTAATAGAAGAAAATGAGTGGGCGTAGAAAAAGTATAGTACGTTATAGCAAACGCCAATTAAGTTGGCGCGAGGAGGGGGTGCGCAGAAGCCGTTTTTAAAACGTCCACCCCCACTACTCAAGTAATTGTCAGAATACATTTGTCATTGACGTTTGACAGAACATATTTTGTAATGTCTTTGCTAGGGGATCATACACGCTCAGAGGTTAGAATTATCTGACATTTGATGTAATACCAAATACAAAATACCAAATACAAATCTCCCCACTACTTCTAATCCTGCGCGAACTTACCCCTTCTCGCGCCAACTTAATTGGCGTTTGCTATACACGAGTTGTAAGCCCATTACTCACTCGTGAAATTTACGCACTCGCCGCTGCGCGGCTTCTTGCGTAAACTTTTTCATTTCGTGCGTAATGGGTTACTTACAACTCTTGTTACGTAATATACTATTATGATCACTTTTATACGCATGCGTAAATTACAATCGTTTCCAATTTATCCCCAATTTTTTCGTTGCTAAAACGAATTTCAAATTCGTGGCAGCTAGTGACATCTGCCATACAAATAGTAGAACTTCAGAATTTTAAAATCTATCACATATTTCTTGAGCAACATGTCTGCTTACATGAAAATGTTCTATGAATTCATTGTCTGTGTATAGAGGAATAATTATTTCAAAATTTTCATTCCTTATTTTAATTTTATCTTGAAAGAGTATTTCTTCTTCATTGATAAACTACCACTCAGTACTACTACTGTCACTAGTGGATAAACTAAATAAATCGGACATTCTTTTCATACAACCACTACGATTTACACAAAACAGTCAAGCAACGAGCGCGATGGATATTTAAAAAACATTCAGTCAGAATCACGATGTGCATAAAAATGCAACGCGCACGCGTCTGATATTCGATTTCACGAAAATACACAAACCATTCCAATCGATTGAAAATCATTTCACAACGATTTAAAAACTGCAAAAATGACAAATGTTTTATCAGGGTTTGATTTTATTTCTCTGCCCGAACGCTTTTTCTTCAATGCGCACACTCCTGATACTTCAAATGATTTCAAACGCCTGCAAAAACAAACCTATTGTCAATTGGTGTTTGGACATCTTTTGTCATAATCGTACGTGCCTGTTTTCCGTTCGCTTTTATTAAAAAAATTTTCGTTCATTATTCGTTCTTGTATCAGTTAATTTTTCATTATACTCACAATCAGTTATTTTCATAACTGTTAAAATTAAATTTTTCAAATTTGCGTAAATAACATTCGATATTAAATTCCAGGTTATTTTTAAAAATACCATGCATTACCTGTCTATTAAGTTTTTTTCATCAGCTTCAGGAAAAAAAAAATTAATAGAGCTAAACTTTAGCATGTGTTTTGCTGCAGATATCATCGATCTGTTGAAATTAGTAGAAACACAATATTATTGGCAAAACAGTAGTGAATAAAATGCAACAGATATTTTGTTAGTTCTTCAATTATTATTAATAACAATAATAACTTAATAATAACGCTTGGATTATATACAAAATATGTCTTTTTTTAATTGGCTTATTTTATTAAAAACAACACTAAATTAACCCAGAAAACTGATAATTTTGTTGATATACCTTTTAATAACAAAATTATTTTTTGGGTTTATATAATCTTTTTTTAAATAAGATAAAGCAATTTAAAAAAAAATATTTTGCATTTAATCGGAGCTTTAATTATTAATATGAAACCATTTCAAGCAAAATGGAAAAGTATACATAACCTCATTATATTTTGGTTTAGTTTTAGCATCAAGCTGTTTCCACATAAAAAAAAAGTTATAGCTGTTCATATTCCTATTCAAACAAATGCAGGTATAGCAAACGCCAATTAAGTTGGCGCAAGGTAAGTTCGCGCAGGATTAGAAGTAGTGGGGAGATTTGCATTTGGTTTTACATCAAATGTAAGATAATTCTAACCTCTGAGCGTGTATCACTTTATGATCCCCTAGCAAAGACATTATGTTCCGTCAAACGTCAATGACAAATGTATTCTGACAATTACTTGAGTAGTGGGGGTGGACGTTTTTAAAAACGGCTTCTGCGCACCCCCTCGTCGTGTAGTTTGCTATACTTACCTTAAAAAAACTGTATTATTTATGGATTAAAACACTTTGAAATTTGGCTATACGTTAAACAATACGGTACAATTTCTTATTAGTAACGCGTCACAACCTATTTCCTTTCTTTTAAATAATTGTAATGAGCAAATATTCGCAAACATTTCAAAAGTATATTTACGTCAAACGTTTAAATAAACGGCCAGGCTAACACTAGTACTATATCAATATTAGCTGATTTCAGAAGTATTTGTCGAATTGTAGTAATTAACATAAAACGTTAGGTGAAATTTGCATGTAAAGTGAGATTTAATAGTCATTAGTTCTCATTTACAGTAAGTTCAACATAATAAGTATACCGCCTGATTCTGAGCAAACGCAACGGCCTGAATGTACGAATATTTCTCCCGCTCCGAATAAAAATCCCCTGAACTCGTTAAGCCAATCACAAAACAGTCTGTTGCTAAACCCCCTCCTCGCGCCAACTTAATTGGCGCTTGCTATATGTATGACATCGATGTTAAGCCAATCACAAAACAGTCTGTTGCTAAACCCCCTCCTCGCGCCAACCTAATTGGCGCTTGCTATATGTATGACATCGATGTTGACGCGCCTACAGCATTCAGGGGAATTGTATTCGAAGCGGGAGAAATATTCATACATTCGGATCGTTGCGTTTACTCAGAATTATATATAAGAATGTATATACCTACACATAGTATAAAAGTGGAAGTCATGTGACTGTCACCAGGATATATTGTGTGCTGACGAATTCCAATAAGAACGAAGTGCATCCACACAAATATAATTATGTTTTATTAAATAATAGTAAGACATTGTAAATATTCTTTCTACACTTTACGACGCTATTTTATTCGAATTTTTCATAGAACAAAATTCGCCCTTAAGTAGGAATCGAACCCACGACCTCTGGCTTGCCAGACCATTGCTCCACACATTTCTGTAGTGTGGTTGGTGAAGAAGATATGTCTTAAGAATTATATTTCCTTTATTGTAGTGAATTCTATGTAATATGCAGATTTGTATTATTTTTGATAATGTTTTTTGTAATTCTCAATACGTTTTTTTTTATATCTTGTACTGTCGCGAGCAATAAATTCTGGTCGACAATGTTACTTAAAAATTTGGTTAGATTGTCACAAATTGTAAATTTCCCCCGTTTGATAATGCCAATGAATTGTCAACATGAATGAAATTTGACAAAGAAAAAATTACAACTATTGTTATGCAACATGATTATAAGTTATGACAATGACATTTGCGACGGTTATACAAAGAATTCAAATAAATTTTACCTCAAAGTAGCCCTTGGAAATTATGATTATGTCTTAGCTGAGAATTTTGTTGGTTATGAGATGAGATATTTGATTGAAATGACAAATGTCAAAATAATAAAACGAACATTTTTAAGTGAATGAAATATGTTTATTTCCAACAAACAAGCAAAATTTTATAAAAATTGTTCAAAGTGTCCACCACCTTGTTCGAAACATTTCTCACATCTTCTTCTAATGGAGGAAAAAGTGTTTTGTAGTATCGCATTGTCAATTCCATTAATTCTTTCAGCAATTCTGATTTGAAGGCCTGCAAGATCAGGTATCTGTACTTGATAAATTGAGTCCTTTAAGAATGGCCATAAAAAGAAATCACATGGGGTAATGTCACAAGATCTTGGTGGAAATTCATGTTCAGTGTTTAAACTTATCAACCGATTTTGAAAAAATTGCTGCAGAATATTAATTGTTTCACCTGCTGTGTGTGCTCTAGCTCCGTCTTGTTGAAAGTAACCCTGTGTTATTTCTTCGTCGTCAAGCTGTTCGATAAATGGCATAATAATTTCTTGTCGATACCTTTCTCCTGTTAAGGTTCCGTTAAAAAAAATAGGGCCAATAATTCTCCTTCGACTAATCGCACACCATACACCAATTTTCTGCGGATGAAGTGCGGTTTCAACAAAAAAATTATGTGGTTTCTCATTAGTCCACATCCTCATATTTTGTGAGTTCACATATCCATTCAGATAAAACCATGACTCATCAGAAAAAAAGGTTTTGTCAAGAAGGTCATTATCAAAATTATTTAAGAACCACTGACTAAACGTTATTCTTCTGGGATAGTCGATTTACTTGATTTCTTGATAACAGGTCATGTGATATGGAAATAAATGTAAGTCCTTTTTAAAATTGTATGACATGTGCCAATTGACACACCCACTTGTTGTGATAATGCTCGTACGGAAGTTCTTGGTGCATTATTTATAATTTCTCTTACATTATTAACTAGCTCTTCTGTACGCTTTTTCGCCCGATCTGCGCCTTCTTTCTGTTTAACACTCCCTGTTTCTCTGAAAACCATAACGGAATGTGTCACTGTGTGCCGAAAACTGTCATAATCAAAGATGACGTTAGGGAACTCATTTCTAAATTCTTCTAAACAATCTTGAAGAGAATACCGCCATTGTCCGTCAATCTTACGTCCGTTTCGAAAATAAGATTCTAGCATGAATGATTTGTGTTGTATAGTAAAAACCATGTTAAATCAATTTTAAATTACAAAGCAATTTTTGTCAACTATGCATCTGTCTAATTGACAACTAATGCAAATTTAAATTATTAATAATCATACGTTTTTAAAGGAATGGCCTACTAGAGGCAAAGCTTATTTGAACGCTTTTTACAATGGAGTATTTGCCATTATTGTGTCAAAGCATGACTTTGACGACCAGAATTTGTTATCTAATGTTTGGCTACTTTGTAATTTGTAATTATACGACTTGTTATCTTATGAATTTAAAAAAACTATTACATTGTACTTAAATTTCAATTGCTCAATCTTGTGTTTCTTAGAAAATAAGCTATTCGTATTGACTTTATCTTTTTAATATTTCACAATATTGTAGAGATAATAGCATGGGTCTCTTTTAGACAGTATCTTTAAATCCCATCACTATTATTGTCGTTATAGCATAGTATAAGTAATATAGTAGGAACACTATTAGATTTCTCGTAGACTAAAACACTAGTGTGAAAAGACGCGAAATATTGCACGAAATGTATATTTTCATTAATTTCTGATAGTCATGGTACTCATGGTAATAGAATGCATACGCAGTTATCGACAAACTATATGAGAATTATGTTTCAATATACATATCCTTGTTACTGCTTAGTACTTTTCCAGTATTGATATAAGAAATGTAGTAATGATATGATAATAGTAAACTGCATATTTTTAAGTGTAAACACAAGAAAAATCGTTAATTGCACTTTCAACATCCTAAATTTGAAATTAGTTTTAAATTCGGCAAATTTTCACACTGCGCTTGAAATCAAGGCCACATCAATCTGTCCGCGATTTTCATTCATAAATAGGGGAAGTGTCACTATTATATTACTTATACATACTATGATTATAGTCCGAACGACTGTACGAAATGGCAGTATTAAGTTTTTTTGCAATTACTTCCACAAAATTTGATTTAGTTTTACTTTTTACAATTAATACAAAGGTATTTTTAATAATATAAAATATTATTAAAAACTTGGTGTGAAGAACACAAATACAGGTTCACTATTAATATTTTTGTGAACGTGTCCGAAAATATCTCTCCCCAGAGACGTATTTCACCTTTCTTCAGGCTCATCGGTACGCCCCTGCTGGAGAAAGCCTGTGGAAAGGTGAAATACGTATCTACGTCTCTGGGGAGAGATATTTTCGGACACGTTCACAAAAATATTAATAGTGAACCTGTATTTGTGTTCTTCACACCAAGTTTTTAATAATATTTTATATTATTAAAAATACCTTTGTATTATACAAAACTGGTGGGGTTTACCTACTCATGTATGTTTCAATTATTCTGATTTTTACAATTAAACAATATTGTAGAGATAATCGAGTGGATGTCTTACCTTATCATTCCTTAGAATCACATAACTTTCAAGCATATTAATTCTTTTCAATTATAAGAAAGTTAATTAAAACATTACAAAATGATGGAATGTCATGATTTATTAGCTCCTGCATAATGTCTAAAAATTTACGCAAATGACCACTAGATGGCACTTGCCGTATATTTCAATATGATTGTCGTAAACTTGCTTTTTTCTTTCGTAAAACTGAACTTGTTGCTACCGTTGCTCTTGAGGATCGAAAAAACAGTAAACGCCGATTGGCATACAACAATTTGTTTGTGTGAAGTCTTCATGAAATTGAAAAAACCAGCAGACATCGGCGCATCATCCTTCACCACGACAACACCAGCTTTGATACAGCACAACAAACAGTTGATTATTTAAAGGAGAATAACATTGAATTAATGACTCGTTGTCCGTATTCGCCTGACTTATCACTTAATGACTTCTTCCTATTTGATTTCGTCAAAAAGAAATTGCTTGGTGAGCGGTAGTCGATACCAGAAGAGGCCGTTGAAGCATTTAAAAGGCATGTGTCTGAGGTACCCAGTTTAGATTCGAACAATTGATTTCTTCGAATGCAAAAGTGTTTAAAACTTAAAGGCGAATATTTTTAAAAACAATAAAGTGTTTTTTTCGATAATATATCTGTTTTTTTTTCTTTTGCTGGAAATTTTTAGGGTTCCTCTCGTATTATTATTCGGTACTATTGTACGAATTGGTAGTGTAATATTCAAATTGGTTTGATAGTTACTTTTCTAAAATTGCCCTTTATTTTTTTTTTTAAATACTTGAAAATATTATACAGAGAGTGGGGTAGGTGTCTTTCTGTATAATAGGTGCAAAGCGCATCACTTTCAATAATTAAAATTACTGTCAATTGTAAAAAAAAAATGAACTTACTAATTTTAAAAATTTGCAAATATATTTTTCAATCCAACTCCGTAATCGTGCAGCGTATTCGTGTCCAAGCCTGTATATTTTAGTTGGAGCGAATATGCGCGCTGCAGTGCGCGTGTTACAATTTTATTTCAAAATATCAAAAGCACCGACACGAAGTGAAAAACTATTGTATGGTTTATCACTCTATTCTGTACCCTGAGCGCTCAGTATGACTCAAAATTGATAACATTATAACATTCATTTACTTACTAATTTATCACGAAATATGTTTTTAATATATAAAAAATAAAAGTTAATTTCCTATTAGTGGTGTATAGGTACCTGTACCCCAGGGTAGTAAAACATAATATTTTTAATGGGTAGTCTTCTAGGGTTAAACGCATCACATTCTAGTGATGTGTAAAACTGCTATTTTTCATTAGCAGCTACAAACTGCTACTGCTACTTTTCGTTAGCAGCTTAAAAAAACTGCTACTTTTTGTAGCAGTTTCTCCTATATAGCAACATACGTACTATATACTTTAAATATTAAATAAAGCATTTTTCATTAAATACGGCTATTTTTTAATATCTTATTGTCTTACATAATAACTAATAAACGTTACAACATTTTCTGTCTTTTTCAATATTGATTGTTATTTGGTTTTGCTATAATCAATACAAATGCAATTAAATTCTGGTATTTGAAAAATGATTATATGTATTACCTTAGTATTAAAATAAACCATTTATTTTTTATTACTAATACGTGAAAGAAGTTTTTGAATCGATAGTTTATAAATAGTTCTTAAAATAGTTCTAATCTGCTGCATAAAAAATATTGCTAGCTTAATATTACTTTCCGTTAGAGCTGCTACGTCAGAAATATTTACATCGGAAAACTGCTACAAAAAGTAGCAGTTTCTTTTCATATTCGTTAGCTGCTACAAACTGCTAACGATAGTTAGCAGTTTCAAAATAGCAGTTTGCTTCGTAGCAACCCATCACTATCACATTCTATTTGGGAAGGATAACATTTCATAAATGAAACTCCTATCAACAGATGGTGTTGTTAAAATTGAGCTATTCCTGTTATTTTTGAAACAGAGTAGCGTATATTCAGCGAGTAGGGTGGAGACATCGATGTCGATGTTAAGATATCGATATTTTAACATCGACGTTTTCTCATCGAAATAACAATAAAATCAATGCTTTAGAGAAAACATGGTCACATTTTTATTTTTTTGCAAATGGAAGAAGTGGATTTAAGTGGATAATTTGGATTTACAGTCATTTGTACTTTCTATTTGTACTTATAATTTGTTTGATATTATATTTTTATATATAATTCATTTCTTATTATATCGTCTGGAAACGAGGTGAGTTAATGGCGGAGACGTGAAAGATACCCCACCAGTACACTAGATAAGAGAGAAGGGAGCTACCATACCAGGCCAGGACGGATACGATAGAAATACGAGTAAACACGCAATACGTATGTGTACACCACACCTACTTCTCACCTATCCCTATTGCTTATCCAATCAAATGCTACACTATAAATTGAATAAACATATCGGGGAAGTAAAGTTGGCGGGGACGCGTCTTGCGCGGCAGTGTCGTTAACTTACCACATTTCCAGACGGTGTGTTATTATTCATACTTCTTTACCCGCCAAGTCTTAAATAAAATACGAGGGCTGTTCTCTTTCCGCTGAGCCTATCTGTAGGCGATGATATTTTGCGAAATTTCGTTTGATAATTTCAATCTGGTTGTTTACAAGTTTACTTATAGTGACAGTTGTAATATACCTGATTGTTTGCAAGTTACATAAATTTAAAGTAATCCTCTGATCAATAAGTCATGGAACTGAACAAGAATCATTATCGAGCTGGGATTTTTTATCATTTCAAGCGTGGCTTAAGCCATAAAGAATGTTTTGAGGAAATCAGTCGAGTGTTTAGCGACAAGCCGTGCACAAAGCGATGCTACAATAAATTTCAACGCGGTCGATCTTCCTTAAGTGGCTCCTAAGCCAAAAACGGCAGTTACAGAAAAAATATTAGTCTTATTCTTCATGATTGAAGAGGACCGGCATGCTACTGTCAAAAGCATTCAAGCAACTTTAAAGATTGGTATGAAGGCAATTAACATTATTTTAGATTGGGTTCCGGTGGATTACGGTGGATTCTCTGTGATTTAACTTTAATTCAAAAGAAAAACCGTATGAGATGGTGCAGATCTACATTAGATCGCTTTGCCCATGGATCGTCTAACTTGGTGTACAACATCATCACAGGTGATGAAATATGGGTATACTGCTATGATCCCGAAAAAAAGCAACAATCGTCAGTTTGGGTCTTTGAGACTGAGTCGGCTCCAACAAAAGTTGTTCGTGAAAAAAGCCGAAACAAGAACATGGTCCCCACATTTTTTGGAATTACTGGACATGTTTCTACTATAGCACTGGAGGATAGACGTACTGTTAATTCAGAATGATACACTACAGTTTGTTTGCCTTAGGTTCTCCAAAATGTTCCCGGAAAACGTCCAAGAGGAAGGATCATCTTGCGTCAAGATAGCGGTCAGGCCCACACTGCCGCTCGAACAACTGATTATTTGAATGCCCAAAACAGAGAAATAATTGGTTATTCACCGTATATTCACCTAGCACCTAATGACTTCTTATTTTTTACGGGGTTTACGTTTCACATCGGCCGAAGAAGCGGTTGGTGCCTTTAAAAATCAAATAAACAAACTACGGCCAGAAGATCGGAGAAAATATTTGCAGGATTGGTTTTCACGGATGCAAAAATGCATTAACTGTGGAGGAGAATATTTTGAAAAATTATAAATAAATGTTTTTTGTAAATAAATTGGGTGTTACTTTACCAGGCTCAGCGGAAAGAGAAGGACCATTAAAGAGACACAAAAAATATAAATAAATCTACTGAAGCTTTTTGTAAGTATTAATAATAATAAATGTCTTTATTGCAAGAAAAGTTACAGATATAAATAAATTTACTCAACGAATAAATTGAAACCTGGTGTTATAAAAAATGCATGCAAGTAAAATAAATATTTGTAGAATAACTCTGACTATATCACTCTAACATTATGAACCAATGAAAATGCAGGATTTTCGTGTGGTTGACATGTATTACAGCGGTTATTCACGTATTATGACGCAAAACGAATATATGAACTTCTGTATATTCGGAATATAGGAACTCTTGTGGCAAGTGTTCATTTGAAAAGTCTAGTAGCTTGTGATTTACTGAGAACATTTTGAAGTATGTCGTAAATTAAAATTTACTACTTAACCTACGAAGTCGTATATTTTGACAGTTACATAACAAATAATAGGTATTTATTGAAAACTATGTTGAAACAAACAAATGTTGAAAATGTTGTCCTTCAAGATCAATGCACTTTAAAATCCTCCGTTCAAAATTTCTGATGATATTCTGCAACATTACTGGATTGTTATTAATTTCCATGCATTTCTGTTCGATTCTCTGTAGCATTTCATTCAAATTCAATATAGGTGTTCGAAATATGTTATTTTTTAGATAAGGCCACAAAAAGAAGTCGCAAGGTGTTAAATCGCATGAACGCGCAGGCCAGGCAATTCAGTATTATAAAACCGTTTTATAAAACCATGCTTCATCAGTAAAGACGGCAGACTATGTGCCCGAACAGTAGCGTGATGTGGAGGGATCGAGTAGAGGCGTACGACGATCAGTTCAGTTGCCGTTAAGACGTTGTAAGCGATACATTGTTAACACAATCGTGTTGAAAATGTCGGGAGTGCGTAGAAACAATGCATCGACTCGGTTGCATGCTAACGTAGTAAAGAAATTTTTACATCGGTTTCCCGATTTAATATATGACGGTACCGTAGTGAAATGTTTAGTTTGTGAAACAACTTTATTAACTTGGAAAGCAAGTCAGTGCCAAAGACATATAAATAGTGACAAACATAAATCGAATAATAGTGGACGCAGATCATATAATAAATTTGTGTTTGATTTAACAATGATGTTAATTGCCACCAATATACCAATGCAGAAAGTGGAACACCCAATGTTTCGTCAGTTTTGGAAGAAATACAATCCTACGTGGAAATTACCAGCAAGAAGTACGCTACGGAATTACGTACCGTCAGTGCGTGAGAGAATTGTAAATTGTACGAAAAATACGGTAAAAAAAAATTCCTGTGGTTAACAATAGACGAAACTACAGATATTAAAAAACAGTCCATCCTAGCCATTCTAGTACGGACGCTGACTCCGCAAGGACCTTCTCCTCCTTATTTACTAACCTGTAAACGAATGCAAGGGTGTACTGCCAGAGCGATATATGATGTATTAATAGAAACACTACACAAATTTGAGATTTTACCGAAGCAAGTGTTAATGTTAGTTACCGATGCTGCCAAGGTTATGTGTTCCACGGCAAACTTACTCAAAACGATTCAACCAAACCTGCTGCATGTCAAATGTTTGCTTCACGCTTTACACCTTGTAACAAACACTATACGTACAACTTATCGATGTGGATCAACTGATAGGACAAACGAAAGCGGTTTTTCTTAAATCTCCGAAACGGATTCGGCTATTTCATTCGCTGTGTCCTGATATACCCGAGCCGCCGCAACCAATTCTTATACGATGGGGTACTTGGTTAGAAGCAGCATTTTATTATTATAAACATTTTGAAAAAATTAAATCAGTGATTTTAGAACTAGATGCCAAAGAAGCAGCTGCAATAATACGGCTCAGCCAGGTTCAATTTAACAATCCTCAAGTTGCAGCAAATTTAAAAATTATTTACGACAGTTACGTTCCAATACTGGACGCAATAAAATATTTACAGAACACTGCGCTGTCCTTATCGGATTAGCAATTATTGACCACGTAAAACTAGTGCTGCATATCCTTGAAGATGAAAAAAGTGATTGTGTCCGTGAAAAATTTAACAGTATATTAGATAAAAATGTAGATTTTAGAAAATTAGGGCAACTTTTTACCAATACTGAAGATCCGTTGTACAGATACAAAGAGCGCTTTAACTATGCAAATATAACATCTCTCAACGTCGAACAATCCTTCTCTGTATATAAACATATATATACGTCGCTACGTACGAACCTTTCCGAGACTAATACAGAAACATATATTATGGTGCAGTTTTTTCAACGCGCAAATCCACATTTTTTTGCAACAATGTAAACATGTTGGGTAAGTTATTTATGTTTTTTCTTAACGTTTTGTATAGGGATTCGATATATTTATTTTTAAGTAAGCGCACTGTTATTCTGCTAAACTCTCCACGCAACGCCACTGCTGGGGCACATAGTCTGCCGTCTTTATTCATCAGTAAAGATGACTCCATGCGAAAGTTCTTTCTAACAATTCTTGTACTGCTGTGACACGGTATGGATAAAGTTGCATATCTTTTTTTAATAACTTGTGAGTTGTACCAGCAGAAAGGTTTATTTGTTGACTCAAATGTCGAACAGATGTTTGTGGTTCATTTTCCATTATTTCTTCAACACGATTGACCACTTGAGGTGTACGTTTCTTAACTGCTCCGCTGCCTGATTTTCTTAAGAGACTACCAGTTTCAGAAAAAAACTTTTAAAAGTTCTATCCAAAGTATGCTTAAATTGTATATAATCTATTACAAAATGTGGAAACTCAACTTGAAATTCTACCATGCAATCTTGAACTGAATAAACATATAAACCATCAATTTTATTACCACTTCGAAAATAAGCCTGGACTAAAAAAATTTTATGTTCTAAAGTGAAAGCCATTTTAAAACTGAGAAGCAATTTATTTAAACCAGAATCGACGCACGATTATTTTATGCACTAACTGATATTTGTGATTAACATTATCAAATGTCATTTGGATTTACGTTTACGGAACAACAAACACATACTAATATATTTGCGTCTTATTCTATCAAAATTTCAAAGTAACCTAGATTGGCTTTTCAAATAAACACACGTTATATTCACTGCCAAAACTACTATTAGATGGTAACGCCTTCAAAAATTTTACATTACTGAATTGTCAGATTTGATAGTTGTCATCGTGACTCGTTTCGCACAACTTTTTTTTCTTTTTATTATCATGATATAGTCTATCTGTATACAACTCGACACGAGTATTTTCAAGTGTCTCGTTGTAACGAGCCATCGTAAAAATTCATAATTGGAGTAGACTGTGAAATTGGGTTGGTACTTTAGCCACTTCCACATAATGACATTTTATTTGACATTGAAACTATAAGTTTGTGTCAAATTTTTCAAAACTCTTATTAAGAAAATTAAATTTATTTAAAAAATGGTATTCAACATAGAACAAAAAGCAAAAATTATCGAATGTTACTTCCGTACAGGTCTGAAAGTAAATGGCGAGTGGATTCAATTACGTAATGCATGGCTGATTTTAGTGAAGAACATCCTGAATTAGTGTTTGACTACAATGATTTTTACAGTGTTTTGACAAATTGTGTAAAGTTATTCAGGAGACTGGTAGCGTCGGTCGAAAAACTGGAAGTGGATGGCCATCTAAACGTACAGCTGATAATATTGATGCCCTACAGCATATTATTGATGAAAATCCAAAAACATCCATTTCAGTACTGACCCAACAAACAAATTCATCTTATGATACGTGCTAATTCATTCTTAAAAAGGTCTTACATTGTCATCCATACAAACTGCAATGTTTTCATGAACTTTATCCAGTGGATTATTTAAGATGAGTGGAATTTTGTCAATGGTTTCAAAATAATCTACACAATCAGGATATCCTTTACACAGTTTTTTTCACGGATGAGGCCTGGTTTTATCTTTCTGGATATGTTAATTCACAGAATATGAGGTGTTGGTCCTCACTTTTTTGTTGAAAAAACATTGCATCCCCAAAAAGTTGGTGTTTGGGTTGGAATATGTCGAAGAAGATTGGTGGGTCCCATTTTTTTTGAAGGTACACTTACTGCAGCACGATATCGCAATGAGATACTCGGCTCATTCATAAATCAACTGGATGATGAGGAATTACAAAATGGGTATTTCCAACAAGATGGTGCAACAGCACATACGACCACAGAAACACTTCAATATCTCAGAGAATTTTTTGATAACAGAATAATAAGCAGGAACACTGAAATCCCATATCCAACTAGGTCTTGCGATTTAAACATTTGTGATTTTTTCGCATGGCCATACATCAAAAATTCGATTTATTCAACGCCTATTTATAATCTGGAACAAGTGATAATTCGCATAACAGAAAAGTGTGAAGAGATCAACAACTCACCGCAAATGCTGCATAAAGTTTTTGCTGGATTGCGGAGAAGAGTTGGTTTGTGTTTAGATGTAAATGGACAACATTTTCAACAACTTCTGTAGCTATAAGTAAATTTTGATTATGATTTCGATATTAAATAAATTATTTGTTTTCTTTTTTGTTGTAGTATCATTTCAATGGCATAACCTTTTTTACAATGAAACCAAATGAAACTGTCAAGCATCAAGTAATGTGTCATTATGTGGAAGTGGCTAAAGTACCAACCCAATTTCACAGTCTACTCCAATTATGCATTTTTTCGATGGCTGGTTACAACAAGACACTTGAAAATATGTACTCGATTATACGAGATGTATTGCCTGAAACAGGCAATACGTCGAGTTTCGAGAATTTTCAAGTGTTTACTACATCTTTTTGTTTATATTTGTAATATACAAACCGATAAATATGGTATTATCAAAATTCAAGTTATCAAACACACACAAAATATAAACTTTAAAAATAAGGTTATGTTTAAGTGGAACAAACAGCTGTTACGAATAACATTTAATACTACGAGTTTCTAGGGTGTAAATTAATTGGTAGATTGACTTACTTAGTTTTCTTATTCGCTATTTATAATACCCAATCTATAAAGTTAATTAAATTTACTTGCTTACTAAATAAAATCTGCAGATTTTGTATTTTATAATACCGGCCCTAAGTTGTATAAATAACAAATTGTAAGTTCGATCTCCACAACCTCAAGGCGAGATTCAGGGTGGGATCCTTTCTTTAGCTCTTACACTCAACACTGGATGATAAATGCAATAAACTAAAATTGCTGCCAATATAATACGATTTGATAATATCGATATCTCGTTGTTTCTTATTCGATATTTTTTGAAGATCAATATTTTCATCGACGCTAAATATCCCCAACTCTAGTCGTGAGCGAGAATGGATAGATGTAAATAAACAAAACTGTTTATTATGGTGTCTTTTAAAATATAATTAAAAGAAAAACGCATTATTGTAATAAAATATTTATTAAAAACAATTAAATAATATTGTTTTTCGTTTATTATTTAATAATACCCAGAAAAAAAAACTATAGACAAAAAATACATCGTTGGCACTGTATGGGAGTATCTCCGTTTCATTTCACACACATTCGGAGACTATTACAATAATTAAGAAATATGTAATTAGGTAAATCAAAACAACGTAAAAAAGACATTTAAAACAATTACAAAGAAAACAATTAAAACGATATTCGCATAACAAAGTCTCTATAAAAAAATCCACAAACTTGAAAGGAAGAAAACGAACAACGCGTCACATATAAATTAACGTTTGGAACGTCAACTGTCTTATTTCACGCATAATATTTGTTTAATTTCTTTAAATATATTATTATCGTCATCATTATTATTACGGTTTTTCCCCATCAGATCACAATACAGAAAATGTTACCGAATACTGAAGAGTCTCTGTGAAAATATCGTCACTTCTTATCTTCGAGTTTTCCTTTGTCTAATGACGATGTCACTAACATTTGCTGTCCTTGTACATTCTGATTCGGATAAATTTTGTCCAAACACTTTAACGACTCACTAAGGAAGTTTTGAATTGCGGTTAGTGCCGCCACTATCGCGGGACTGCCGAACCCGTGACTGATTAGCGAAAAATGCGTCAGATGTCTCTGTATGGAGGGATCGAGTAGAATTTGAGGTCTGGTATTACACAAAGGCGATCTGTCCTGATTAAGGAGGTCCATGAGTTCCTTAGTTATTTGTTTGGTGGCCTGCAATAATTCTTTCCGTCGCATAGATTCACCGTGTTGTCTGAGAAGATATTCCGCTACCTGCCTGGCTGGGAATTCCGTTTCGCACACGTAACCGAAATCTCTAGCTAAATGTATGGCTTCTCCTTCCACCAGAGACGTTAACAGAGTGACGTTTGCCGCCTTTCTCCGACCCGCCGGTAAATTCAGACCAATTTTTTCCAGTTTCTCTCTGAGAATCCTGCCGCCATTCTTGCTCTTGGCCCGTCGTAATACTCCTCCTAAGAGAGACGCGTTTAAACATTCGGGAGGCGAGAGACGTCTTTGGACTTCACCAACTGTCACTTTGTACTTTGAGGTTGAGGAAAGTAACGATAAACGTCCTGGCACAGAGCAAAATACATCACTTGGAGACACAACGGCGCTGCCTCCATGGTCTTTACCGCTCTTCATGCCTGTAACAACAGTAATGGACAAAAATTATTCTTTTTAGATATTAACTGTGGATAAGGTATCTATTAAATACAGATATACATATTAAGAATATGTCAGATAATAATAATAATAATAAGGAAAGAACTGTTAGTAAATATCGTTCTATGATGCATACCAACATAACATAAACATATCATCGAGCTCATACCCTCAGATATATGGGTAGAGTAAAATATTTTTCGGTTATAGACTGAGGAAGTACCTACGAGATAACTCGACGCCATTATAATAATAATCTTTACTGCAAAAAAAAATATGTTCAACAAAAGGACAATATAATAATACTTATACAGTGCGTGTAAATATAATTTAACATAGATATACATAATATACAATAATAACATTAAAAAAAGAAACTAAAACGTAATACAGATGATGGTAAAGTAGGGTAAATGATTAGTGAAAAATTGGTAAGATGAGGGTAAGCAAAAAGAATCAGTTTCATTGTATTCGCGTTTCTTTGCCATATGATTGAGGGGTGCCATGGCGAAGACGTTTGTTCTGGCTCTGGTAACGAAGAAAACATTACTCGATCGAGTATCATACTTAGGGAGTGCGATATTTACAGATGAGAGCAGATGTAGCGCATGAATTTTTTCGTTCACTAACTTCACTAGCAGTCTTCTAACTTCTAACTTCACTGGCAGTTTTCCTGCGTACAGATAAAGAGAGAAAGTCGAAGTCTGAAAGCAATTCTTGAAAACATTTAAATACAAATTACTACAGTCCTTCAGTGGAGATTATGGCCAAGCAAAAACTTTAAAAAGGTATAAAACCTCTTACCAAATTAATATTCGTTTCTTAAATAAGTATTTGACGACTAAGTTGTCATCATCAGTAGGTAAAAATAACTGTTGAACATGGGCCACAGTAAAACTGACACAATAATCGTGAAATATTTGACAAAGTATTCAAAAATTCAGTGTTATCGTGCACGTCTTGCAAAGTATTTGGCGATTTTTGTGTTAGCTTTACCGTGCTCCATGTGAAGGAATCGTATCAATGTGTCATAGGTGTCTTCCTATTTTAAAAATCACGACATGATCTTATAAGGTTACTAAGCGTACGCGGGGCGAAATTGCAGATGTGATATGTTCAGATAACTGCAAACGTTGATCAAACATTTGTGTTTTCCTGGGAATAAGGGTGTGGTCCAGAGTATATGAAAATATTAACGGATTCTTGCAAGTAGCATAAGTGACAACGTCACATTTGTTAATATTAAACTTTATTTTGTTTGTGTGTGAACTGAAATCTCTTTGATGTTCTTCACAGATATAGAAGAAATTTTCGTAAATATTTTTAGATCGTAAACGTAAGCAAGGACACGTTAATCGAGAAGTGAAAAGAGATCGTTAATGTAAATACTGAACAGTAGCGGACCTAGGTTTGAACCCTGTGGAACGCCTGAAGCGAATGTATTGGAGTAAAACCTATTATAACGTAAGATGCTATGAAGATGACGGTAGATGAATTGACGCCGGAAAAACTCAAGTTTCGCAAAGTTCCTCAGTGTTTAGTATATCAACTTAGTCATGTAAATCAACACAGGAACTAATTGGATAATCTCTGCCAGATTTTGTAACAGTCGATCTGTCCAACATGAATCGGTACTGTTACGCTGTATTGTAGCGCTGCACACAGATATAAATTATATCATATAGAAAATGTTGCAAGAACTCAAGCGACTAAGTAAGATATTGGTATATAGTTTGTAATATCATGCTTGGTTCTCTTTCTTAAAAAAACGGATCGACTTTAGTTATTTACCTCAATTTTGGTTGATGTGCGCAGGATACGGTTAAAAATTATATGTAGTGGAATACACAGAATATGTAAAATCTGCTTTAGGATACATCATAGCTGTCAGAACATCATTCATCGTAAAAGGCTCAATAAAGAAATTATTAGAGCTCTCTTTATTATCTGGTGAAAGGGAAAGAGAACGAGGATTCTTGATTTTCCGAACGCTGACCAAAACACCCCCAAAGAACCCTAAAGTCTCCAAGGATTTTGCTTCCCATTCTGAATAAGTATGGATAAGTAGTTGTTACAAGCCTGGTATGTTTCTGATTTTTCCAGATGTCGCGGTTTAGAAAATTCTCTGCCGTTCGAGCAAGAGCCTGTTAATTTCTATTTTTTGTGGTAAAACTGTTTTAGTTTAATCGTACTGAATAAAGTTGAACTGTACCATATGGAAAAGTGGCAGGATGGTGTTGAATATTTCGGAACATGTCTGTCAGTAATAGAGTTCATCGTAATGTAAAATTCAGGAACAGGAATGCTAACTTTTGAACAAACATCCAAGTTTATGCAGCAACTTAATGTCGGATAATAATGATGCTCGGGAACTGGTGAAGTAGATTCGTATTCTACTGTTACATGAAAACCGATTTATTTATTTATTTCGTATGAGAAGCGATGTTAAATATTAATGACAAAATATTATGACAAAAAAGAAGGTCATAATAGTTATTTATGCACGAAGGGCGTTATGGTGGTCGACATTCATCCCTCGGTCTGAATTAATATCGACCTCGGAGCAATATAATTGCCATAACGGTGGTGGTTCATAAAAGATTTTATTTTTCACGTAGAATTAATTTCTTAAGCGGAAAATTGAAATTACATTGGAAAAGTTCCGAGATTTCTGTCGTCACGTCTTACATAACTCCTTGAATCAACGATTTAATCTTAATTTTATTTAAAATGATAGTTGCTGACAAGTTTCCCAGTTGTCAATGTTTAGATACTCTTAATTTTAATAAAGAATGCTAAAGTTTTGCTTCCTTCTTTAGACTTTCTTAAAAATTCAAATTATTAGTTCTGTAAAGTGTATATCTTTTCTTCTCGGGCCTTATTTATACTCACACAACATTAAAAACTGAATAAATTAGCGTTATGGGCCATATCGCCCATATGTGTGTTTATGGTAACCGTATCCAAGGTGAAATGAACAAATAATACTTAAGTGAAAAATAATACTAATTTAAACACTAACATCTAAATCTTTCAACAAATCCAGTGCTGCAGGAGTTACCTTGCTCACCTTGTGGACGCCACCAGGGAAAATTGCTTCTGGGGCAGTCGTTTACTATGTGGGCCATAGTATGTTCAACATTTCCGCAGTCGCAGAGGCAACAAAAACAATTGCACTCGAGCTTACTTCTATGCACACGCAACAGCATTTTTTACCTTGTGAACTTCAATGTGGGAAGTAATGTCTCGTGACGCCATCTACATTTAAATAATAGTACTGCCACTATTTTATATTATTAGGCCCCTAAGTTTCTTTCCACAGGTCAGTTTGACGATTTAAATAGCTTCGGACAATTCGGATCATTTTACAAAAAAAGAAAACGTAAAAAAAGTAGTTTTTTAGTCTATAACACATATGAACATTGTCTTTTATATTTATAGAATATCATTTCGTATATGTAATCTCTAAAAATAACTTAATTAAGGGTGCGTACCGAAAATATGATACAGTCACCGGAAATTTACTATTAATTGTGATTTTTCAACGTGTAGTAGCGACTGCGGAAATTTTACGGAATACTATACGGATGCCCAGATTACTTTACAGGATTATTCAAGTATGACATAATCTCTAAATTGATTAAATATGAAAACAAACGTTTTTAAGAAAATTGAGTTTGATTTCTATGGTTATTTACGAAACAACCAAACCTCAGTAACTGTGACCTGGAATATCATATTTTCGGGACGGAAAAATGTCAATTAATTGCCATCTGGTCACAATCTATTGTTTACAATAGGTACGCACCAGTGGCGGTAGCTGTATAAGGCCGCGAAGCCGCGCACCACTCCTAGAATTTTTAATATAACACACAATTTAAATGTTTATTTAAATATTTATTATAACTATTCATTTTATTATTATTATTCATATAAGAAGTTAAAATTTCTAAATTTAAAAAAAATTAACTCCGTTTTCGTTGTCTAACGTTGTTAGAACCCACAGAACTATATTAAGGCGCAAATACGCCGCGGCCTGCATAAATCATTATAGATTCCTGGTGAATGTGACCCGATATTGGCCGATAGTACACGATTCTATAAAAACATTTAGGATATTTTACGGCGCAGTTATCTAGCGGCCAGTGTTTCAGTGCCGTCTACGGGACTATCGTACTTATCTATAATATAATTCGGGTGTGATTAGTCATAATAAATAATGAATTTCGTAAATAATATTATTCAAATAAATTTTGATAGGCTGCCATTAGCCGATAAACTTAAAATTAAAGAACTGGGGAGGCCGTTGCCAGATATAACGTTGTCACAAACTTGTGAACGAAAAGCCGAAAACTGGTCTTTTACGCGTCGGTTTTCAAAAGATATTTATAAAAAATACAATTGGATATGTGGGTGTGAAATAACAAATTTGTTGTACTGTTTTCCGTGCTTGCTTTTTTATAAAGCCGACTCTAGAATGGACCCAACTGGGCAAGAAGAGGAATCAATGATTTACGTGAATCGTCTTGTGACCATATCAATTCTTGTACTGCCTTTGCTGTGCTCGGTAAGTTTAATATTATGTCTCACTTAAGCTCTGCATACAGAGAAAGTAATATTTTGCATAATAATAACGTCGATAAAAATCGCAATATTTTAAAAAGGATAATCAGTTGTGTAAAATTTTGTAGTGCTTTTGATTTAGCACTTAGAGGTCATGATGAAAGTGAATCCTCTGAACACCAAGGAATATTTAAAGAACTAATTCATTTCACTGAAGAGCTGGACAATATACCAAAAGAACATTTACGTACGGCAACCGTTTTTAAAGGGACCTCAAATACTATCCAGAGATTCTAGACAGTAGGTATGTTACAAGTATGTAGGGAAGAAATTTGTAAGCAAATTGAAAAGGCAGACTATTTATCAATTCAATGCGATGAAACCACTGATATCTCAAATTATTGTCAAATGGTTTTAATATTAAAATATTTTTGTGAAGGCTCCATCCGTGAATATTTTTGGGGTTTTATAAGGGTGAAAGATAAAACAGCTGATAGGTTAAAAAAATGCATTGAAAATGAAATTGACCCCCTAGTTTTAAAAGCTCCCAAAAATTAATAGGTCAAACGTATAACGGCGCAAATGTTATGAGCGGTGTGAGCAGAGGCGTTCAAGCTGAAATTAAAACAAAATATCCCAATGCTCATTTCATTGTTATGCCCATCAATTAAACCTCATTATGCAGAAATCGGCATCACAAAATGCAAAAGTACGCGTGTTTTTTAATAATCTGTCGGCCATACCTGTTTTTTTTTTCAAACTCATCTCATCGTTGTGATGTTTTGCAAGAGACAATAAATAAAATATTACCAAGGGCGGTGACAACTAGATGGAATTATAATATTCGCACAGTTAATTTTGTTCACGAAAATCTTGAAAAGCTTGTAGAAGTGTTCGAAGAAATTGAAACCAGAGGTGAGAAAAGTGTTACTTCAAATGAAGCATCCGGTCTAAAATCCCGAATTTATATTTTGGTTAAAATTCTTCCATAAAATTTTGCCGCATGTTGACATACTGTATAAATCAATTGCAATCAAACAATAAGGACAGCGTACAGTTGCAAAAAGACTTACTAATTTTCGAGAAAAGTGTTTTTGACATTAGAAATCAAATTTATTCTCTAAAAAACATTGTTGAATCAGAATATCAAACATCTAAAAGAAGGCGAATGGATGATAATTTTCGAAGTGTTATTGCCAAAGAAGTTTGTGATATAATTATAGTGCAAATGAAGGAACGCTTTTCTTACCGGGGTCATTTACAAGCGGCTGATCTTTTTAGCAACGATAAATATTCAAAGTTTTCAAAAAAATTCCCTATGACTGTTTTAAACGATGTATGTTCATTTTATCCGATGTTGAGCAAATCAAGATTAAGAACTGAGTTGGAGGTAATTTACTCGAGAGAAGATTTAAAAGAAATTGTTGGAGCAATGAATCTTCTTTTATTTATTATGGAAAATAACCTTAGTGAAACATTTATCGAAACATCGAAAATATTAAAAATTATCGTGACGACTCCAATGACAACAGCCGAAGCAGAACGCACTTTTTCGACCCTTAAACACATAAAAATATTTTTGCGAAATATCATGCTTAATGACAGACTAAATGCTTTAGCTATATGATGATAAATCGAAATTTAGTGCACGAAATAAACAATTTTGATAAAGTCATAGAAAAATTCATTTCGATGAAGGACCGCAGAGCGGATTTTATTTAAAAACAATGACTTACCCACCCATTTTGTTTAGTTTAATCTGTGTAAATAAGTTGTTCTTTCTTTTTCCTACTTATAAACGATGGCTACGTACTTTGTGAAGTGATTTTTTATGACATTATAAAAACTATTCCGCTGTTCCAGCTTTTCGTTTTTGCAAACTTGAATTGTAAGGTTTTTTGATTTTTGTTTAAAATGAGCCTCTTATTTTGGATTTTTTCCGTTTTGATTTACAATTATTATTGTATTTGTCGTTATTGTAGGTATTAATATTTTTTAATTCCTGTGTATTTATTCAACTTAAGTAAATGTTGTAAATGGATACTTTTTGGCGCAATTTGCCTATATGTCATTTGGTATTTGATTTCTGGTGCGCCCCTCCAAACTCAAACCCCACGACACGCCACTGGTACGCACGCTAAATATTAAAATTGCATGTCCAAAGCAAGTTAGTGGAGGAGCATAGGTATATATTTACTGTGTAGAAAGAATTATCATTATTATTATTGCTATTATATTAAATTAAATTCTAAACACATGTATACATTTTATTCAACCTCTGATTATCCAATAAACTTATACATTGTCATTTAAAAAGAAAAAAGACATTCGTAGTTCCACTTAATTCATCCTTAGAAGCTTTTTAATCAAGCTAACGAAAATACAAAAATATCATTTGTCGTAAGTTAATTGTAGATATTTTGTCGATATGGTAAGCAAGAATATTAGGTTCAAGAACAAAATTGTAGTATTTTATGGCGGGAAAAACGAAGTTTTGATTTTTTGTTTGTTATTAAATAGTTAAAATTAAGAAATTAGTTCAAGCAAATATTAATGTATAGCTTCGGAAAACAATTTAAAAATTTAATTTAAGTTAATAGAGTGAATTAGATAAAGAAACCAAAGTAATAATGTTTGCAATATATTAAAATCGCTAAAAGTGTTCTACGTATTTGTTTTTGTGTGGTTGTAATCATGTATCACATTGTCTAAGGTTCAGATACTCAGAAAACAGTTAATAGAAAATAATAAATTATTTTTTTTTGACAAATATTCTTTTAATATTGAATTAACCATCGACATTTCGTTACTATAGATTTATGCTTTATTTAAAATTAATTCTGTTATTACGAGATGGGAAACTCCGCGATGTTAATTTCACAGTGAAATTCATTAATTAAATTCGCGAAAAGAAAAAGAAATTTGCCGATATCGGACCATTGGCTCCAAAATAAATTACGTCGCTTCAATTTGCTATCTTAAAGTATGTTTTTTTTCCGAGCTTCCATTAGTCAAACGTATTACATTTCGAAGGTGAATACGGGCCCGGCTACCTATCGGAACGGACGCCAGGACAAATTCAATAAGTGCGCGAGCACAGTCGAAAATTTGCCTTGTCATAACATGTATACACACATTTTTAAATCGATAGTTTGCCAACCTAACTTGTTTGATTGGTTAATAAGGCCATCGAACTCCTAGTAAATTGGAAAGTTCTTAAAAACTTCTTATAGTGGTGCTTGTATACGCGATAATGCCGCGTACATAGAAACACCGGTGATGCCGCCAAAAAGCCGCTAGCGCAGAATGACGGACAAGAAATAGATGAAAAAGAAGTAGAACGAGGAAGAAAAACGAGAAGAATTTTAATTTGCATTTTTCGTAATTGTTTCACACGACTAGCTAACGAGTGAAACTAATTGCCAAATTGTTTATCGTCTAGAAATCAACAATGCATCGACGATAGAGTAGCATTGACGAAATTACTTTTGTCGAAATGTAAAAGTTTGCGCATTCAGAATAAAAGTGTAACAGTACTATGGAACACTTCAATGATGAAATATTAAAAAGGGTCATTACCTGTATTCGGACGTTTTATAATATGCGGAATTTAAAATGCTGTTGTCAATAATAAATGACAACATTCCTTTCAAAGCTCATGGTGGAATATTCAGCTGCTTAGATTATCTATTTACAATTATGACATGATTCAAAACAAGAATTAGAAGATAAGTTAGTAAACAATGATATGGAGAACGAATTATGGAAATTAGCTACATGGAATATAAAAACAGGGAAAGAGAATGAATTAGCAGAAGAATTCGAAAATATGAGAGTAGATATATTATCACTAACCGAAACAAAGAAAAAGGGATAAGGAATAATGATAGGAAATGATCATATAATGATTAGAGAACGGATGCAATTTCCATAAAACGCAATCGGCAATTGGAATTGTGTATAACGTCGCTCAGTACATCTCGGCGTAATTCAATGAAGTATTTGTTTGACTTACTCGGCCACCTGGTCTCGCAGCGATAACAATGGACAACCCAGCTATTGTATTCGGAGAATATAGTGTTTTCAGTGGTGTCGTGTACGTAGATAAAATAAATAAGTTTATCGTATTTCGTAAGAGAAATAGCACGTACATTCCTTTTCTTTTCATTAAAGCAACATCTTCCAATTATTTTCACGTAAGTGTGCATAAAATTTCGTTATTTAATTTTGTTTATTTGGATCTAGAATATTCTTACTTTTTCAGACAATGGAAGAGCGTCGAGAATGGCATCGTGAAACAATGGCGAGTTGGATTGAGGGCCATACTGATTGTATGTACATTGCCAGTGATTCCGAAATTTATTGTGAAGTGTGTGAAACGTTATTAAAAATTGAAATAAATCAACCGTAAAACGTCACGCAGGATCGTTAAAGCACGAAAAAAAATTGACCCAGTTGGAATCTGACAATTTTAACGAAGAACTCTGTGAAACTTTTATGGCAGCTAATATTCCATTATTTAAATTGAACAATCCAATTTTGAAGACTTTTCTGAAAAAATATACTGGTCGAAATGTTCCTGATGAATCAACTTTACGCAAATATTATGTTTCTAGGTGCTATACGAGAACAGTAGAACGCATTAGCCATCTTTTAAATCAATACATATGGATAAGCGCCGACGAAACGGTGGATATGTTAGGACGCTGTGTGGTAAATGTTGTGGCTGGTGTACTACATCCAACTATTCCCTATAACTCATATGTAATAGCAACAAGTGTTATAAATAGAGTTGATGCGGAAACAGTTGCTGAAACCATTAAGGAGAAAATGCAAAAAATGCTTCATTCGGACGCCACGTACAAAGAAAAAATACTTTTATTTGTCAGTGATAGTGCTGCGTATATGTTAAAAACAGGCAGACTATTGAAGAAAACATATCCTAATATGCTGCATATTACTTGTGTAGTACATGCTCTCCACAGAATCTGTGAATATATCAGAGACACTTTTCCGGAAGTTGATAGACTTGTATCAGAAAAGCACCATTGAGAGTAGCTCTTTTCAGGGAAAACTTTCCATCTCTGTCACTGCCTCCCACTCCAGTAATAACTAGATGGTGAACATGGCTGGAAGCTACTAGTTATTATGCTGAGAATTTCGATAGTCTAAAACATTTCGTAACACTGCTAAAGGAAGATGCTAGAAGTATTGGTGAGTGCAAGAAGCTCACACAAATCCCAAATTTAAAAAATCAGTTGTACTATCTTCACGAACACTTTGGAAAATTGCTTTGGAACTAATCACTTATTTTGAAAATCGAAATCTCAAATTAAATGACGGATTAACCACATTAGATGTGGCTGTTAATAATTTGGAAAGTATTCCAAGTGACTTCGGATGTCGCCTTCGGCAAAAGTTTGAAGCAATTCTTAATAGAAATCCAGATTTAGTTACATTGCAGCAATTATGTATGGAGACAATTCCACAAAATCTAACGGCTAAATATGAAGAAATAAAAGAATATTTCCAGTATGCACCTTTAACCAGTTGCGATGTAGAAAGGACGTTTTCTATTTATAAGGATGTACTTAATTCAAAGAGAACAAAATTGACAGAAGAAAACCTTGAGAAACTATTGCTAGTCAATATTAATACCCCTTTACTCAACTTGAACGACAAAATGAACAAATAAAAATGTGTCCAATTATAGAAATAAAATTAAAAACTTTAAAAATACAACTTTTCAACAAATACATATGTATTTCGTAATTTTAGATAGATAGATCACCACCCGTATGTTTTCCAATTATATAAATAAAATTAAAAACTTTATAAATACAACTTTTCAACAAATAAATATGTATTTCGTAATTTTCTAGATCACCACCTGTTCGTTTTCCAATTATATAAATAAAATTAAATATTTTAGAAATACAGCCTTTCGCCAGTACTGCACTGGGCTTTGCGTCATGTGGTAAGCGTGTCCGTTCTCTAATAATGATATATGTATATATTTTCCTTATTTATTTCTCTACCTCACTATCTTACATTTACACTTAATTATTTAATTGTCAATTGTTATATCGTGCCCGCCATTATTGTTCGCGCCATATGGGAAAATTTTTTATCTTTGATTTATTTAAAAATCTAAATCCGCAAAAATTTTGGGCACATTAAAAAAACCAAAATGGACAATTCGGATGCTGCAAGCGATTTTTGGCTTTAGAAAAAATTGCGTTCATTGAAACTTCAAAAAATTAAAAAATTTAATTTTAAAATGACGAAATTGGGTAACATTCAGTAAATGCGATGCCAATTATGAAACCAGATGAGATTCTTCAACAGATGTCCGAAAAAGTGTTATTTTTTAAATTTTATTTTTCTACATTTTTCTCGATTCTAAATGTTTTCCAGCAATCCATAATTTGCAACTCAGGCTCTATATCCATTGATATTCTAAGTCTTTCAAATACAAGACGAGTGTATATTGCCTTAACGCACCCTGGTCGAGAAATTGCAGTAATGAGGTAGTATTTGGCGGTAAAAATACAATCTTAATATTTTCATCTTCCATAGCAATGGATTTTGGATGACCAGGTGCATTGTCCATTATTAACAATGCTTTAAATGGAAATTGCTCCTGTTCCAAGTATCGTTTGACTTCAGGAATGAAGCATAGGCGAAATCATTCAATGAAAAGTGTTGCTGTAACCCATGCTTTCTTATTTGATTGCCAGAACACAGGTAGATTGCTTTTGTCTTTATTTTTGAGGGCGCGAGGATTTTGTGAACGATGTATTACGCCTGGCTTGATCACGTGCCCTACAACACATAATAGCAGCGTTAACCTGTCTTTGCATGCTTTGAATCCTGGTGCCTGTTTTGCTGTTTTATGAATATACGTTCTACTGGGCATTTTTTTCCACAGCAAACCAATTTCATCGCAGTTGAACACTTGTTTTTGGGTGGTAGACTTCCTCTTCAATAATCCTTTTTAACTCAGCCGGAAACGTAGCAGCAGATTCTTCGTCAGCAGATGCAGCATCTCCAGTGATCTTTAAATTTTTCAAGTTATATCTGCTCTTGAATCTATTCAACCATCCCCTACTTGCTGTGAATGGTTTTATGTTTTATGTCTGTAAAATATTACCACTGATCGGTATATGTTTCCTATTCACATCTTCATTTCATAAATTTAACGCTCTTTCTAGCTTTATTAGTACTTTATCACGTATTGTGGAAGTTTTTTTGGCAGTCTGGGGTGCCACAGAATAACTAGATCGAATATTCTTCTCCTTTTTTACAATCTCGCGTATGGACGATTCATTTTTATCATATATCCTTGCTACCTCAGCATACGATTTTCTTTCTTGTTGTATTAAATCAAGAATTCGCAGTTTTTCAGCAAGAGTTAATACTTCACGTCTTCTCTTAAGCTTTGAGAGACAGTCACTATCACGACTTCGTTGCTTTCGATGGATTATTGAGTAATTACATATAAATAACAGTGCGTACAAACACATGCAATCCACGAGAACATTTAAGTCGTACTGTGTACGAAAAATAAACGATTCTTCATATTCATGCCAATAAAAACATGACATTACATACTCAGCATTTGCTATTACAAATTTAAACAATGAACAGTATTACAGAATACAACCACTGCCTTATATCTCGTTTATATTTACTGTTTAAAGAGCTGTTGTTCATTGTAAACTTTTTATAAGTGCTTACTACAAACAATTCAAACATGTATTATACCTATACCTACAGTGATATATTGCACTGTAGAAACATCAGTATTTTCACGAAATGTGTAAATACATCAGTGAATAATGACGAATTGTAACGAGAAAAAGTTTAGATATGTCGCATGTCGCATCGCCGAACCGATAAATGGAACCGTGGATAAATGAATCTGCGAATACTGAGACCGCGGATACGGGGTCCGACAGTATTATTTTACAAAGTTTAAAAAAAAAATCGAAGAATTTACTCAAATATTGTAGATAGTGAGAAAATGTGGCTCATCTGTTTGGCTCTAACTGTTATACTATAGTGTACTAAACATGTTTACGCATAAAATTTGTTTTAATAAACTAAATGTACATTTTTATTATCGCCTAAACAGTTTTTAAATGAATAAATTTAATAAAGGTGAGTTATTTAAATCTAATTCAGCGTTAAGTAAATTTTGTGATTGTTTTAATTTATTGATTTCTAATTTTTAATTGTGTTTGTGTTCCGGTGAAACCAAGTACAATACCATCTACAAATCTATGCCAAAAGAAAAGGGTACATGCATTTTCGTCACCGACCAGGTAGATAAACCGTGCGCAAAAGTTGGGGCATTTATGACACATGCATTTTCGTCACCAAAGTGCTTAATTACGGATTACTCCTTTAAGCAACGGGCTATTACGAGGTACTTAGGAGGGCCGGGTTTCCCCAGGTTATTACATAAATATAATAGGTATGTACAGCAGACCGATTTTCATGTGGCCGGTGGGAGAATTTGTACGTGCGTAAGTAAGGGTCAGTGTTAGATAGAGACAGTATTCGGAAAAATGAAATGTAAACTCTTTGTGCGAGTCGTACATTGGGACGTAGTAAGGGATAGTAAGGGATGCCAGAGGTTCCCCTACCTATGAATTTCGTGCGCATCTCGAGGGCGGTACTTCTAACCGGCCACATGAAAATCGGTCTGCTGTATATATACATCTATCTACGTAAGAGGTAATATTATCGATGTATTAGAACTTAGAACTATAAATATAAGGTGATTAGTGTAATAGGGTTATTAAGGTAATTGAGAGAATGGGGGTATCTAATGTACGTATATACCTACAGAGCAAAGATATTACGTAGTTAGTAGAACAGTATCATTTCTTTGAGTAAGTATTGAGATTTTTGCAGTGATGGAAGCTAAAGTGATTTTAAGCAATCGTGGCAAACAAATGTTGGTTATTAAAGATTTTAAATTTAATTTTAATAAAGTTATTAAGTCCACTAACGAAAAGTTTTGGAAGTGTATCAATCGACAGTGCAAAGCAACAGCTCGCACCCTTGGTTCGACAGAGAATATTGTAGTAACGAAGTGCAGTGGAGTTCATTGTCATGAGGCAAATATAGCAAAATTGAACCGACAAATTTTATCTAACTCGTGCAAAAGGAAAGCGATGGAGGACCTTGCTGAAAAACCAGCAAAAATACTCAGACAGGAGACGCAAGAATTTTTTCCAGCAAGCTTAACAACAACGGACGTAGAGTATATAAGGCATGCTATGTACAATGCCCGAAGAAGGATACGCCCCGCTTTACCAAGAAACATTAGTGAAGTGCATAAAATCCTCGCGAATATCAATGTAGTGACAAACAAAAGTGAAAATTCTATTTTTGTGAACAGTGAAGGGGACAATATTGTATTTTTTTCGTGTGAAACAAATGTACGCACACTTGGCACAGTCTCACGAAATTTATCTCGATCGAACGTTTGACTATTGCACAAAGTACTTTTGTCAGTTTTTTACCATTCACGGGTATGCAAATGGTCACTACATACCCATTCTGTTTTGTTTACTGCCTGATAAGACTGCTACTACTTATAGGCAATTGTTTAGATTAATTATAAGTGCATGCACAAAGAAAAATATAGAACTAAATATAACAGAAATAGTGGTCGATTTTGAAAAAGCGATACACCTTGCCTTAACAGATGTTTGGTCTAACGTCAGAATAATTGGATGCCGATTCCATTTAGCGCAATCTTGGTATCGTAAAATTCAAAGCTATGGGTTGATAACTGAATACAAAGTCGACTCAAGCGAAATTGGATACTGGTTGAAACAAATTTTTTCGCTTATGTACCTACGTCCAGAAGAGGTAGGTGAATGCTTTGCCTTTGATTTAATACCAAATATGCCACAAGACGACCGACTAGTTAAATATGCTGATTATTTGGTTGATACGTATATCTCTGACGAATCACTTTTTCCGCCTTCAATCTGGGCAGAGCATTCAGCTACCTTAAGTCGAACAACAAATGCGTGTGAATCCTTCCATAAACATTTTAACGAGTCGTTATACAAGGATCATCCAAATTTATTTGTTTTTATAGAAAAATTGAAGGAATTTCAAATAGATACCTATATTAAAATACAAAGTTTGCATATGCCTACAAAAATTCACAATCGTAAAGTTAAAAAAAGGCAGTAATTTATTGAGTCTATGCTTACACAATACCAAAACAATGAAATAAGCAGGTTACATCTAGTTAAATGTCTCTCATATCATTGTTATTTTACATAAAATGATGTTTTACATATTTTTTATATAGCTCTGTACCTATGTATATATATTTGAATAAACAACCTTGTTTTATATAAATTGTTTCGTTTCATTTTCAACTGCTAAGTACCTACTTAATAAGATAATTAATTAATAAGATAAGAAAATGGTCGGTGACGAAAATGCATGTGTAAGTAACGTCTGCTTTTCAGGACGGTGACGAAAATGCATGTCCGATTATCACTTTTCTTACCTTGGTGACGAAAATGCAAACACCCAAAGAAAATATGCTTTCTTAGGGGATTATTAAAAATGATGGATTCTAAGTGGTTCATGAAAATTTATAATAGTAATGGACCCATTATTAGTTCTTCACTACAACTGTATATTGAATTATTAAACTGGAAGTAATTTTGTTTCAGAACAATATTTAACAAATCTAAGATTTCAGCTTTAATTACCGGGCTACTGTTCTTAACTAGAAGTAAATTTTCAATTAAATTAACGGTTTAGGTTGCAGGGACACTCGGCCGATAATAGAAATGTATATAACAGTTAGGGCAGAACAGATGAGCTACATTTTCTCACTATCTACAATATACAAAAAGGTTTTGTTTAAGTATAACAATACGTTAAGCACGTACAAAGCGTTTGTACAATTGTCCATGTGCATAGTTACAGATATGTAAATTATTTACATGTTTGTTTCATATTGTACTATCTTCAATATTTGTGTAAATTCTTAGATTTTTTAAAAAACGTTGTAAAATAATACTAACCTTGTCCATTTTATATTTTTAATATAGTTTGTAACATGCTATTTAGCAGTAAGTACCTGATGAACCCACTGTGCTAGCGAAATAATTGTCGTTCTATGATTACGTATTAAAAAGCGAAGATTTTAAACATTAGGCTTATTTCCATTTAAATTGCGGATATTCATCAAGTAAAAGCCGAATCAATTCAATTATTTAAATTTTACGTAAAGTTTACTAATATTTTTTGCACAAGTTTGGGTCCCTGACCAGCCGCCACTGACAAATAGGTACGCCACTGACACTAAAATCAACACCGATGTAGAAAAGAATCAAGATGTTTAGTATTTTCATCGCAACGTAACATAATAAACGTAATAGATTAGGAAAATAAATGACGAATTTAATTAGTAATCAAAGAATTCCGCTTAGTCACCATTTTCAAAGCGCATAACTTTGCATCATTCACCATTGTAGAGTGTCTTTAAAACATACGTACATATACCAATTTTATCCCGCTGTTACAATACTTTAGAGAAACTGGGTTAGGAATTTTCGTGATACTAAATAATAAAAGGTGACCGTGGCGCAAAAAACTACTTAATAGCTGTGTATAATATGTATCTGTTTAGAACGATTGGCACGAGCTAACACCGACTGTGGAGATAAGGTGCAGATTATGTACGAAAAAAAGAATAAAACTTTATTACAGATCGATTAAAATGATTACAAAACGAAAATGTAAAAGAGAACCGGGGTTACCGGCATTGTTATGTTGGCTATTGAGTTATTTTTTTCTTGTATACCAGGGCGTGCCAACATCTGTCGTCTGTAACTATTAACAGGCGATATATTATACAATATGTATGTGTATAGAAAACATGTATTAATATAAACAAATACATGGGCAATCATTTGACAGGGAGAGTTAGATTACTTTCCTTTGCGTAAATGAAAGAAATGCATATTAACTAGATATAAATTTAATTTTCCTTTATTTCGTTTCTAAGGAAAATACATAAAAGAAAGGAACTACTTTTCTATGTGGTCACATTGAATAATATTCGCCATTCTTGCGGTAATTAGATGATTATAGCATTAAATCAATTCAATCATTCTATTTTTCTAAATAAAAGATGTCTCTAGCAATCCAAATACACTTTATTCAAAAAATCATAATGTTATCATGATTTTTCGATCTTTACTGTATAAGGAGTAATAATTTAGTTCTCGAAATCGCCGCGTGGTGTCTTTCATGGCATAATTGTACGCAAATTATGAAAGTATTCTTGTTTTAACATGTTTGAACAAATACGTGCATAAATTTTAAGTTGATAGAGCCAGGTGTTAGCCTGTGTACAGTATAGTCTATTTACGATTACAGACGAGACCTGTTATAGTCAGTAATATCAGACGCAGTAACCTAAAGGTCACAAATTGCTAACATACGGGATCCATTATTGCTAGATATAGGATATATTATAATATAAGGAATTTTTATCTTGTAGATATACAGTTTTAAATTCTGGTAGTTGTGATATAAGACTTATGGTGCGAGCCCGAGTTTCCTAAGTTCTGAATTTTATTATGTAATTTTTTAAATTTGCCCATTTTATTATATTTTTGCACATAAACGATTGTAATTTATAACGCCATGGTTGAAATCGACTTAACCAGTCATATGTAAGGCATCATGCTTTTCTCTCGAACTCGTTAGTTCCAGTTAAAGGTATAAGGCTAGAGAATGTAGTCGCGATAGGTAAATGTATAAGTTTGTGAGGGTCAGCACCGTAGAGGAAGTGGATTTGATGCCCGACGGACGGCTTGACCAGCTGAGTTAGTTGTAAATTTCAAGGTTGAAGTGTAGGGGTTAGTGAAATAGAGCTAGTATACGTACAGGCTAAAAGAGCTCTGGTTGGCACCGACTTCACCAGTCACATACAAAGGAGACAGGCAACTCAAGAAAATGAAGCCCCAGTATTTAGGAGGAGCATAATAGATGATAATAATAATAATATTAATATATTTACCCAACAGATTAACAAAATATAGTTACAGGGTAACCACTGTATGACATTTAAAACTATAAGTCAGTGGCGGCTGGTACTATAGGGCACAAGGGCACGTGCCCACCCAACCAAGATAAACACAGAAAGAAATTCGCATGTAATTCAGTGCATTATTGTATTTTATTATTTTTACGTATTTTTATAACGATGGTATCAAAGTTTCCTTCCGCACCACAGACAAAGCATATCGCAGATAGGGCAAGGAAACACGAATTCCGTTTCTCACATGAATGCATGCGTGGATCTTAGTGTTCTAGGCAAAGTGGACATACGTGAACAGTTAGACAGTGTTTATTTGCGACATAAAATTAAGTACAACGTGAATGTGGAAAAAAATCGTCATGTTTTGCGCCAGTTAATTATGCGTATAAAATTTTGCGGAGCTTTTGAATTGGCGTTACGAGGCCATGATGAGACATTGACGTCGGAAAATCCAGGTATTTATGTAGGCTTAATTAACTTTGCAGTTGAATTAGACGCTGTGCTTATAATACATATGAAAGGTTCACAAGTGTTTAAAGGCGCCTCAAGAACTATTCAGAACGAATTGCTAGATGCAATGTGGCAAATTTACAAGCAGGAAATATTAAAAGAAATTAAATCTGCAAATTTCATTGCTTTGGTGGCCGATGAAACTACAGACATCTCTAATAATCAGCAACTGGTTGTTATTATTCGATACGTGTTTAGTGGACAAATTTTTGAACGCTTTTGGTCTTTTTTTAAGCCGGGTGGACCTAATGCTGATGTATTAGCAAAAACATTGCTGAATGAATTGCAAACTATTTTAAATTCTCCTTCTGGGCCTGATAAAAATAAATTAATCGCTCAAAGTTACGATGGGACGTCCGTGATGAGCGGTAAGACAAATGGTGTCCAAGCTATTATCAAAAGAACATTTCCACATGCACATTACCTTCATTGTTAAGCGCATCAATTTAAGTTAATTATTGAACGAGCGCACAGTGCAATAAAAATGTAAAAATTTTCTTTGCAAATTTGCAGTCATTTTCAAGTTTTTTTTCTCGATCGTCAAAATGAACAGTAATTCTTGATGAAATAATCAAACGTAGATTACCACGCGCTGCTCATACACGCTGGATTTTCAAAAGTAGAACCGTGAACACATTAACTGAACACCAGGATTCTTTCAAAGAATGATTAGACAAAATTATTGACGAAGATGGGATGGAATCAGTTACTATTAGTGAAGCAAGTGGTTTATTGAAACATTTGAATTGCCCGGAATTTCTCTACTGGTTGAAAATGTTTCATTTCATTATGCCACATGTTGAAATATTATTTAATCAGACTCAAATGCGCGGGATTGACAGTGCTCAACTGCAAAAGGCAATTGAACAATTCCAACAGCAAATTATTCACATTAGAAATTTAAGAAATTCTACTGACAATAACAATCAAGAACGCAATAATGAAGAATCTGCAAGGAAAAGACAAAAAACGACAGCTGAAGATAACAGAGCTGTTATTGCAAAGGAAGTATATGATACTATTTTAAGCCAAATTAGCGACCGATTTTATTTTAGGGATCACTTATGTGCAGCAAAATTATTCATTCATTTCTACAAAAAAAATTTGATGAAACTGTGAAATCTTATCATATGTTGGACAGTGTAAAATAGAAATTGAACTTTCAGTAATTTATGAGCGCGATGACATGTGTGACGTAGGCGGTGTTTTGCCACTTTCAGTGTTCATAACAACCTAAAAAAGGTTTTGACGGAAACATACAAACTGTTGGATATTATTTGTACAACGCCCATGTCGACCGCAGAATGTAAACGATGTTTATCCACCCTCAAACGCATTAAAACTTTTCTGAAAAGCACAATGTCAGAAGATCGACTGAACCCATTGGCGGTTTCTATCAATAGAATGTCATCATAGAATAGAATAGATCACAGAATAGATCACAGAAGGTCACACCTCAAGTAATTTAATTTAAACTAATTACTTCTTTCTTACTGAGTGCAAGAGAGTATGTAACAAAAAGACTAAAAGCTAAAGCCTAACAGGATTTGGACCAGACACAAGATGGGTTGAAAACAGATAGAGGGAAACAATTAATGCATTATTCTTGTAGCAAATAAATAATAGACACTGGTAAAGTGCGATTCTCGTTTGATTTGGTTCTTTAAGGAAACACAGGTGTTTCTTAAATCAAAATTCACAAGGTTTGGTATTTTTCATTTTGGTACTTGCTGTTTTCAAATAATTTATGCTTTGTTTATATAGGTAAAATTACTAAAAAGTGTTCATTTAAAGATGATATACAATGTACAGCTCAATTTCTAATAGATACTTACTTTTCAATAAAGGCAAGTCCGCGATAAATCCAGCATTGTCATCAATACCGCCTTGGGCTTCTTCGACGGCTTGACCAAGGGCTTGGTGTAAAGATAGAGGGTCGTCGTGCCCTCTTTGTGGTGCAGTGACACCATAGTCTGGTCTACCGCTTGCACCACTGCTGTATGGAAAACTGGCACCATGACTTAATTGACCCTAAAAGCAGGAAAGGAAATTATTTTTATTTTTATAAACCATTAAATAGTATTTTTGTTTTTATTATAGCTATACATATTTCACTGATTATTTTTTAATAATTTTATTAACCAATCGTTTAGCAGTATTTGCGGACACGTGTTTAATTCTGTGCAATCACAATATTATTATAGTGAGAATAATCTTAGTACATTATTCTCCCGAGAATATTTTCTAGTATTTTGTTTCTGTTTGTTGACAACGTATTTTATAGTTTTGACACCTGTCACCAGTATTATTGCAAATTGGAAGCAATGAACCATAAGCGATTTAGTTCATCATCAGTGGAAGATATAAAGATTAAAGATATACAGATTAAAGAAAATTCGTGCAAAAATACTATGGTTAGTAATAATTCAATATGGAAACAATTCCAATCATTTTGCGACGAACGGGGTTACAAATTAGAAGGAAATACACCAGTCACAAAACTGGCAAACATTTTAAAAGACTGGGGATTTAATATGAAAAGGTGCAATGGAGAAGATTACAAAGAAGCCGTTATTAAAACAATGTGGAATAAAACAGCCAAATTAATGCAAGAGTTGTATTACAACGAATTTAGTAGAAAATTAGACCCCTTTAAAGATATCGAATTTAAATCTGCGAGAGAACACAGAAATACAAAACGTAAGATATTACAACAGGTGCCAGAAAAAAGGAAGGAAAGTTCTGCAATTCTAACTAATGAACAAATCATGGAAATAATAAAACGCTACGACGAGGAGACACCCTTCGGTTTGCAAAAATGCTTTTATCACATTGCTTCATATGAGCTAGCATGGCGTGGGGGAGAAGGTTGTCAATATTTAGTGCATTTTTTTCAAGAAGAAACAGACAATGCTGGTTCACTGGAAGAGTAGAGTATAATCCGGTTTTCTCTAAAACAGCGCAAGGTGGGGCACAAAAGTTGACTCATAGTAAATGGTTAATACCAAATACTGAAAAGCCTGATGCGTGTCCTGTCCGATTGCTCAAGAAATTGCTAAGCAAGAGGAACGAACATATAAAAACTGACAGACTTTTTTTAACAGTAAACATTGCTTGGGATAAACCGTCTTCTTCAGGATGGTACAAAAATATGCCGTTGGGGGTGAACATAATATCGAAGTGGATGAAAGAATCGGCGAACATGATTGGGTTGGACACTAAAAAAATAAAAATTACTAACCATTCTTCAAGGTCAAGTGCAGTGTCTCATCTAGCGAAAGCAGGTGTTAACGAGCAGGAAATAATAAAAATTACGGGCCACAGCTCATCTAGTTCATTGAACCGTACCTGCAGTTGAATAATGAACATCATTCAAGTTTGATTAATAACCTAAGAGACAAGGGAGAAGTTATAACTTTTAACACAACAGAACAGAAGAATGTTGCAAAATCCACCACTCACGGACAAAACATTCACACTAATTGTGTATTTCACATACAAACTTTTAACACTAATTAATTTTGTAAATGTACAGAAATAATATTATAAAGTTGTATTTTTATGCTGTATTTTTTATTTAAACATTAAAAAATAATCTTTCGAATACCACTCGAGAGTGAGAAATAATTAGAAAATAATTCTCCAGTCTTTCTCAAACTTGTTGCCATTCGGGAATAGCCACTCGAGCCCTACGGGCTCTCGTGTCTATTCCCTAGCAACAAGTTTTCGAAAATCTGTCGAATTATTTTCAATATATTCTCACTCTCTTGTGATATTACTATTGACAATAAACGTAATAGATTCGTAAGATAGAACTATTTCTATGGAACTAGTTTGATAATTAATCTATGAGCGTATTGTCACCGCTACTATGGAGTGTAGTTTAGTCTTTAAGGAAGCATCTGTACAGCATGGGTTAGCGAGCCCTGGTGTAGGAGATGTGGAAAACAGGAGGAAACTAGCCTTCACGTAATATGCACGTGTGAGGAACTGAAGGGACTCAGACAGAAATATTTCGGTGGCTTTTATAGAGGACACAAGACTAAGAGTGGAACTGAGAGATATATCGGGGATAGTACAAAGAGCAGTGTGCTCCAGTGTCTGGATGTGCTGGCGTCCAACCTAAAACAGATGAAGAAGAAGAAGAGAAAGAAGAAGAAGAGGAAGAAGAAGAAGACCGAATCTTTATATGGATCGTAAGTTGTTCTAAATTCTTTGTAAAATTTTTATGTAGCAGGAAAAATTCTTCTGGTACCACATTATCATTGCAAATTTTTCGTCTTTATTGTGTTTATTCACGTTTTAAATAAATTATCTATTTTTTAATAAAATGTATTTAATTTAAGATTCATGTATGAACAAAAATTTAGAAATATTTGACATTAAAAAGATTCTTTTTCTCTCCATGGCAAACTGATTTAAGAATTAAGCTATTGTTTGTATAACTGGTTGCCTACTATGCATTGATTATTCGCTTTTTATCATTACTTCATTACACATAGGGAAATGTAACAAGTGTTCATTTGAAAAGTCAATCTAGGTTACTTTGAAATTTTGATAGTATAAGACGCAAATATATTAGTGTGTGTTTGTTGTTCCGTAAACGTAAATCCAAATGACATTTGATAATGTCAATCACAAATATCAGTTAGTGCATAAAATAATCGTGCGTCGATTCTGGTTTAAATAAATTGCTTCTCAGTTTTAAAATGGCTTTCATTTTAGAACATAAATTTTTTTTAGTCAAGGCTTATATTCGAAGTGGTAATAAAATTGATGGTTTACGGGTTTATTCAGTTCAAGATTGCATGGTAGAATTTCAAGTTGAGTTTCCACATTTTGTAATAGATTATATACAATTTAAGAATACTTTGGATAGAACTTTAAAACTTTTTTCTGAAACTGATAGTCTCTTAAGAAAATCAGGCAGGGGAGCAGTTAAGAAACGTACACCTCAAGTTGTCAATCGTGTTGAAGAAATAATGGAAAATGAACCACAAACATCTGTTCGACATTTGAGTCAATAAATAAACCTTTCTGTTGGTACAACTCACAAGTTATTAAAAAAAGATATGTAACTTTATCCATACCGTGTCACAGCAGTACAAGAATTGTTAGAAATTGATTACCCACGTAGACTACAGTTTTGTAATTGGTTTGTAAATATGAACAGTAATGGAGAACTTTCGCAAAGAGTCATCTTTACTGATGAAGCATGGTTTTATAAAACGGGATACCTAAATTCACAAAATACAAGAATTTGGAGTAGTGAAAATCCACATGTAATTAATGAAGAATCTCTACATCCAGAGAAAATTGGTGTTTGGGCAGCGATAAGCCAAAGGCGAATCATTGGACCAATATTTTTCGGGGAACGTTAACTGCTCAAAGGTACCGTACGGAAATTTTACAACCATTTGTCAATCAGTTGCATGATGATAAATTTCAAAATGCATATTTCCAACAAGACGGAGCACCTTGTCACTGTACTGCAGAATCTTTGGATTATTTAAGAGAATTTTTTGATGAGCGTATAATTAGTCAAAATACTGAAATTGCCTGGCCTGCACGTTCATGCGATTTAACACCTTGCGACTTCTTTTTGTGGCCTTATGTAAAAAATAACATATTTCGAACACCTATATTGAATTTGAATGATATGCTACAGAGAATCGAACAGAAATGCATGGAAATTAATAACAATCCAGTAATGTTGCAGAATATCATCAGAAATTTTGAACGGAGGATTTTAAAGTGCATTGATCTTGAAGGACCACATTTTCAACATTTGTTATAGTTTTCAATAAATACCTATTATTTGTTATTTATTTGTATGTATAAAACTGTCAAAATATACGACTTCGTAGGTTAAGTAGTAAATTTTAATTTACGACATACTTCAAAATGTTCTCAGTAAATCACATGCTACTAGATTGATTTTTCAAATGATCACTTGTTATGTGTAATGTTAAAAAATAACCCGGTATATTTTTGCTCTGTAGTTGGATTCGCCTGTTGGGCAATAAATGATATTATTATTATTATTATTATTATTATTATTATTATCACTATTATTATTATCACAATTATTTATTGATTTATATTATTTGTATACATTGTACTATTTGTTATTTATTTTCTGTAATATATAAGTGAATAAATAAATAATTTATCAAACAAGGCGAGGTATTTCAAGATTAAAAAAATAGAAACAAGTTATTTAAATTTTTCGAATTTATTCAATATATTCACCGCCCCCGATATACTGTATATAGTAACGAAAGAGATCTTTATAGAAGTATAACAAAGTTGGCGTTGTCCGATCTACATACAATGTCATAACTGCATCCTTACGATAAGATTAAAAGACGCGCTCCTGACATATTTCTCATGTCTTGACATAGTTGCACTAACGGGGAATACTTGCTTGAGAATGTAAGCAATCTGGATCCCTCTCCGATATTTCGGGCACCCCGTTTTCAGAACGCAACCCTGGTGAAATTTTTAGTTTCTGAATAAATCATATTCCGGCATAGTTTGGACCCATCGTAGACGATGCCGATATAATTTGATACGAACGTTGCAGCAAGTATGTAATAGTAAATATTTGATTATAAATTTTGTCAAAAAAACAGTGACGAACTTTTAATAAGAATCTGTTGGTGTAACTATAATTAATTTCATTTAATTCTTTTAAAATTTAATAGTCGTCACCGCTGTAAAAATGCTTAGATAGATTGACTTCAATTTTGTTTGTACTGAATATAAAAAAATATAGTGGAATTCTTAATGCATATTAAAAAAGAGGCATTTATTCTTTCTGTTCTATAAATTAACCGTTGTAATAGGTGATTGAAATTTTTTCATATATAATATTATAAGTGGTAAAATTTTGTCGACAGAATTTCGATATTGTTCGATATTAAGTGTTTGTTGTGAAGCAATTTATGGAACGACGTTGTCAAAAAAAAATCACGAGTCGTCAAGGCGAGTGATTTTTAATCAATGTCGTGAGATAAATTGGTAACAAATTCGAGTTAATCAATTTAGGAATTTTGCAGACAAAATTTTACCACGAATGATATTCCGATGACTATTTCACAAATAAAAAAATTAAGAACTATCGTCGATTGGGGCAAAATTGACTGCCACAAAAGAAAAAGGCTAGAGTGGGCACATCAACATGTAAATTGGAATGTTGAAGATTGGGGTCGTTGTTTATTCAGTGACGAGACTAGAGAGTCTCCATAGCTCAGATGGAAGAGTTAGAGTTTGGAGAAACAGAGGAGAACGCTATATTGAGAGCAACGTGACTTACCATCAAGCTTATGGAGGTGGTTCAATTACTGTTTGGGGAGGTATTTCTGCGACTCGTCGTACTGAATTGTTATGCTTGGAAATGCTACAATGAATAGTGTCAGGTATCTTAATGAGGTATTACAACCTGTAGTGTTGCCATTTGCTAATGAAATAGGCGATGGTTTTGTGTTTGTTGATGATAACGCGCGTCCTCATAGAACAAGACAAATCAATGCATTTTTTGAAGTGAACAATATTACGCACATGGGTTGGCCAGCGAACTCTTCAGATCTTAATCTCATAGAGAACGTATGGGATTACCTGAAGAGGTTGTTAAGATCACGTGGAGTGGATCCAAACAATCACCATCAGTTCCGAACTGTCGTTTTGGAAGAATGGCAAAATATTCCTCAGCATTACATTCGGAATTTGATTTCCCAGCATGCCAAGACGTTGCCAGGAGGTCGTAAGAGCTAGAGGAGGTCCCACGCATTATTAATCTTTAAGTGTTTCGTTATCTTTTCTTTCTAAAGCAAACTTTTCTGTAATACTAAAATGAAGATTTTGTTATTTTTCTATTAAAACATTTGAAATTCGTTCTTTAAGTATTATTCTTTTAATTCTTCGCCTTAAAAGTGTTTCCCAGAACCATATACTATCAATTAAGCAAGAAAGTGTTGCTCAAAAAGTAGTAAATTGTTATTTATATATGTTCTTGTAAGTGTACCAGTTCAAAAGTTGAGCAGTGTATTTCAAATTATAATCGAGGCAATTAATTTCATATATACCAGATTTCTAGTTAAAATCTGCTTTATCTTTGGTATTACCAAGAATAGCTTTAATTGTGTTTTCGGATCGAAAGGCAACTTGGAGATTTCGTTCTTTAACAACTCTATTTCGGTTTGATTCTTGCCATTTATTTATTTTTTTTTATTTCCTGATAGAAGTTTCTAATTTCTTTGCTCTGATACGACCCCTTTATTTTTAATAGTTCGTGGTCTATATAATTCTTTTTTTTTAAATACCTAAGTTCTTCTTGTTTGGTCACATTGCTTCTTATTTTATTCGTTGCGTTTCTCTAACAGTTTGGCCTTGCTTTGTTTTTTTTTAATCTAATTATTTCTTGCATTTCTCAGCAAACAAAGTTTATTTAAACATTGAACAAAAATAAATAAGTTGTGTTTGTTAATTCTTCACTACCGTTGTGTGTGTTGTTGTATATGCTTTCATTTTATTTCACTAAACGATAGCTTAAGCCAAACATATGGGTAAATACGTTTAACGCTATTTACAACGTAATTACAGTTTGAAAAATCTTTGTCCGTTTGTGACTTATTTAAAAATGTTATTTATGCCAACAGATAATTGTATAATACTTGAGATTTTTACGAAAGACAAGGATTTCTTTGATGCAAGATGATAATACTTATGTCAGCTTTCAACGTAATGTTAATTGAAAATTGCTTTAAGAGTAGAACACTTGTGCATTCGAATATGTATTTATGTGGGTGTTGTGCAAATTGAAAAGATGTTTGCATGGATATGTAATTGGAATTTTACCTGCTGGGGAATGCGTTGCTTTTGTTTAATGGAAATGATTGCAGTGACATGTAAAACAGTTACGGTGTTTCTGAAAACATTAATAGTAAAATTATACGGGATTTTAGTGTTTATGTACGTACAGTCCATGTCAAATTCATGGCTCATTATTGGGAGTTTGATCATTCTAAAACATCTAAAAAGTATGTTAGAACCAAGCGTTTATTTACAAATGATTTTATTTCTTATTTTCTTATCTCCATTATAAATACATGACTAGACTTGGTCAGTAAATAAGTTAAATAACATTGATGGACCAGCAATAATTTTTATGTTGAATCTATTTATACAGGATGCTACATGCTTTTAAATACGAGCCTAGCTGTTAGTACCTGGAATAGCAAACGAAAACAAATATTTATCATTGAAAATGGTTGTAGTGTTTTTCAAAATATTCTCCGTGATGCCCATATGTTTGAACAAATTTCCATAGCACTTTTTCTATTCCGATTGAGGTATTTCCAAAACATGCATTTTGGACGTATCAACTGCTTCTTTTGGCGTTGAAAATCGTTGATCAAGTAGTTTATTCTTCACATACGGGAACAAAAAAAAGATATTGGGTGCCAAATCGGAACTGTACGATATAATAAAACGGCTTACAATAATATGGCTTTACAGGTCCTTACATAATTTATTTGTAGTTTTTTTTAATAGTTGCGTTACATTGTTGTAATCAACAAACATTAATATTTTGTTTGAATTGACTATCTGCAGATAAATTGTTACACTTCGTGTATATTAAGAATATTTTAATTTAATTTTAAATTATATTTCTTCGCAAATATATTTTTAATTTAAAATATGAATTCAAGCTTAGACATTTTCTGTATATATTCGTTGGCTCGAGAAAGCCTTTCTTTTGTTATCATTCTGCTCAGTTGACCCTTCCAAGCAATCTACCTGATTGAACATTCAACTCAAGTATCTACGTTTTTTTCAAATTCTTACAAATACATTTTATTTTAACTTAGTTCTTTAATTTATTACGCGCAACACTTCTTCATAAATATATCATGTCGCATATCATTTTAAAGTTTTTTTCACAAGGGATAATTTAATGATATGTGTTTCATAGATATCGCAACTCTTAGCTCGCGTTTATGATTAGTTCTTAATTCAAGACATCTGCAACTTCGATTTTAGTCCAGTTGGCATGCCGTAAACATCGTTTTTGTCATACTGTTCAAGTACCTACCCGCCATGAAGCACGTGTCAACGTTTCTAAGGTAAAATTAGAAAAAGGGTTTTAAAGCTCGAATGTTAAAAAATTATAAATAAATGAATAGTCTGTTGTATGTCTGTTGATTGTCTGTTGATTATGACTGTTGTTTGTCGGTTAAATTCAGTAACTTTTTGGCAAAACCAGCTAAAAACTGAAAATAAAATAAATTTTCTAACTAGAAGAATACCCTAACAACAACATCAAACACTAAAAAGCACAGAAATAACAGTGTTTGAATTGACTAATGTAATAGTATATTAAAACACAAGTTTCATAGGGCACCATTTTGTGGCAAGACTTTTCTAAAGAACGAAGAAAAAGCCTTATGAACCGAGTTTTTTATACTATTTTCTCTATTTTGCATTTTTTACATTAATAAATTGAAATTATTTAATTCGGAAATTCAGAAAGTTCTGTTTTATTGTTATATGAAGTGTGCAGTTGGTCACATTGATACTTGACATTTTAAAATTGAAAGGCTACTATCCGCGAAATATTATTTCTTCATTTTCGTCAACATTACTTGATATTTTACTTAAAAATAACGAGCCATCGAAAAAATTCATAATTGAAGTAGACTGTGAAATTGGGTTGGTACTTTAGCCACTTCCACATAATGACACATTACTTGATGCTTGACAGTTTCATTTGGTTTCATGGTAAAAATAGGTTATGGCATTGAAATGATACTACAACAAAGAAGAAAACAAATAATTTATTTAATATAATAATATATAATAATTAATTAATCATAATCAAAATTTACATATAGCTACAGAAGTTGTTGAAAATGTTGTCCATTTACATCTAAACACAAACCAACTCTTCTCCGCAATCCAGCAAAAACTTTATGCAGCATTTGCGGTGAGTTGTTGATCTCTTCACACTTTTCTGTTATGCGAATTCTCAGTTGTTCCAGATTATGAATTGGCGTTGAATAAATCGAATTTTTGATGTATGGCCATACGAAAAAATCACATATAGTTTTAAATCGCAAGACCTAGTTAGATATGGGATTTCAGTGTTCCTGCTTATTATTCTGTTATCAAAAAATTCTCTGAGATATTGAAGTGTTTCTCTGGTCGTATGTGCTGTTGCACCATCTTGTTGGAAATACCCATTTTGTAATTCCTCATCATCCAGTTGATTTATGAATGAGCCGAGTATCTCATTGCGATATCGTGCAGCAGTAGGTGTACCTTAAAAAAAATGGGACCCACCAATCTTCTTCGACATATTCCAACCCAAACACCAACTTTTTGGGGATGCAATATTTTTTCAACAAAAAAATGAGGATTTTCGGAGGACCAACACCTCATATTCTGTGAATTAACATATCCAGAAAGATAAAACCAGGCCTCATCCGTGAAAAAAACTGTGTTAAGGATATCCTGATTGTGTAGATTATATTAAAACCATTGACAAAATTCCACTCATCTTAAATAATCCACTGGATAAAGTTCATGAAAACATATTGCAGCTTGTATGGATGACAATGTAAGACTTTTTTAAGAATGAATTGGCACGTATCATAAGATAAATTTGTTTGTTGGGTCACTACTGAAATGGATGTTGTTGGATGTTCATCAATAATATGCTGAAGGGCTTCAATATTATCAGCTGTACGTTTAGATGGCCGTCCACTTCCAGTTTTTCGACCGACGCTACCAGTCTCTCTGAATAACTTTACACAATTTGTCAAAACATTGTAAAAATCATTATAGTCAAACACTAACTCAGGATGTTCTTCACTAAAATCAGCCATGCATTCCGTAATTGAATACTGCCACTCGCCATTTACTTTCACACCTGTACGGAAGTAATATTCGATAATTTTTGCTTTTTGTTCTATGTTGAATACCATTTTTTAAATAAATTTAATTTTCTTAATAAGAGTTTTGAAAAATTTGACACAAATTTATAGCTTCAATGTCAAATAATAAATGTCATTATGTGGAAGTGGCTAAAGTACAAACCCAATTTATCAGTCTACTCCAATTATGAATTTTTTCGATGGCTCGTTATAAACATGAGTGACAGAAACTAATATATCTTGTTGTCAATTGTATACAATATACGTTGTTTGTGTAGAATTTTTCCTTTCTACATATATCATTTCTGTCAAATGTACTTAAATTCTTTATCGTATCATCAACTATTATGCCATCTTTATGTGAAACATTGATTGATAATTATTAGGAACATAATATTACAATATCTTAATAATAGCTATAGTTACTCATAATACGTTAGTAACGAACTAATAACACGTTAGATACAGCACCATAATACGTTAGATACAAAACCATAATACGTCAAATAGTACATTATCTGTGAACATGAATTTCAATATTTTGACAGTTCTCAATTTTGACAGTCTCACGAAATAAGCGAGCAAGACTGTTTCCCCAGCACCTTGAACATGTTCTTCATCTCGCCATTTACAAAACAGACGATATTCGTTTTCGTAATGCAATTTTGACTTGGCTGGCAACAATAGTTATTTACGAACCAAGTGCGTGAAATCATATTTCGCGAATGAGTGACCAGTTTAAAGCGCGAGCCGCAGGCGAGCGCTTTATGGACACGAATTCGCGAAATGTTTCACGCACGAAGTTTGTACAATATTTTTTGTACGAGAACTATAAACAATAATAATATTTATCTAAAATATAAATATAATTTCAAAATTTTTATATTTATAAGTATTTTTAACAATATTACTAGTATGTGTCAGTATGGCCGAGCGGTCTAAGGCGCCAGACTCAAGGTTTAGCTTGCCCGTTATACGGCTTCTCGAGCGTTCTGGTCATCTCTGAGGGCGTGGGTTCGAATCCCACTTGTGACAATTTTTTTTTTAGTTTTCTATAAATTTAAAAAATAATATTTGTTGCTGTTCTGACATTGAATTACATACCTTCCAAATATAACAATTTCTATTTCATTTCCTTTTATTTTCATAGAAAAACAACGAACTGGGTAGCATATTATTAAGGTTAGGGATTTATGATTTTAAAATGTCACTAAATTAATCAAGTTCCAGGAAGTACCAATTTACTTTTACGCACTCGTGCGTAAAGTGACTTTTTACGCACCCAAATCGAATCGTGAAATGACAGGTTTTGATAAGCGAGTACAAAAATCTAATTTTGCACTATTTGCAGCCTCTACAATATTTGCGGGAACATCAAATTCTTCCATGATTTATTAATTTATTTCAAAAACGTGCAAGCTTTGACGTAAGTATTTTGTATGACAGACAAATTGTTGATTTTGTTTTAATCTTGATATCGTTGATGATACGATAAAGCTTTGAATATAAACTCGAACATCAGCGATTTAAACCCTCTCGGACGTTACGAGGTGACTCGGCTAGCGCCTCGTCACCTGGCAACGTCCTCGAGTATTATAAATCGCTTAATGTTCTCGTTATATTAATAGCTATAAAATCAAATGCCAGCAATAAGATATTTATTTCTGTGTTCGATCAACGCCAGCATTGAAAAATAAAAAAAAGCGTATCGAAATGAGGCTCATTTCGTTTAAGTAGCTTTTATGCAAAACTGTTTTAAATATTTTATAAGCAATATTATCCTTACCACGTGTCCATGATTTGGGTCACTATCGCGCGGTCGTAATCCTAACTGTCCGTAATGATGTAAACCGGAAAGTCCTCCGTACGGATCGTTGAGGTACTCCAGATGTTGTTGAGGTGGTGGACTCGGTGGATGGTGAAAAGGCGGTGGGAAATATGGCGGTTGGAAGTCGGGCTGGGGCAATTGGTGTTGCATAGCGGAACTGTGGTGGAGGCTCCCGGAGCTCCGATGGTGTGCTCCGGAGCCGCCAGCACCGTATCCCGGCGAACTCCCACTCAGGGCCAAAGTTCCGTGACCGCTCGCCGTCAGGCGTTCCTGGAAAAAATATAATTATCTTGAATATTAAGTATACGTCAAATGAATGAAAAGTTATTTATTATATTCCTTTATGTTACTAAAATAAATATCATCTGTCATCTTAACATCTTTTATTGGATGATTTACTTGTTAATATGCGTGTTTAAAAAACTCGTTAATAATTTCTTTTAGAATATTTAGGTAATAGAAAAAGACGAATGATCACTTGCATTCATAAAGAACAACCTCGTTACATTGTGGTCTTGATTAATAGAGTTTGTTTAAAGAAAGTATATTGGGGTCGAATTATTAAGTCTTAACGAATATAAGGAAGAAATTAACGTAGACATAAAAGCCAAAATTAGTTTTCGCTTAAAGTAATTTAATGAAGTAATAAGTAATTATGTAGATGAATCAATTTTACCGTTAAATTTTGTGTAAGTTAAATTGCTTTGGAAAAAAATAGCTATTAAATATCTTTTGTTGGAGTTGTTTTTAATAAAATATTAATATTGAATCATTAAAAGTTGACTATATTAACAGTGAATATACGAATATTGACACGAAATAAAATATATTCATTTGTAAACAATTATTCAAGATGAAGATATCTCAAACTGAATTTTTGTTGGTAAAATTACAGGTGTTTCATGAACCTCTTTGCAAACTTTGGCACTGAAAACTAGATGTAATTTTATGAAGAAATGTTCATATGAATGTAAATTCTATCTTTCTTTGTTAAGAAAGAAAATTTTATAGACCACAGTATCCTTTTTCCTTACAAAGTTGGATTTATTTGGTTTTTGCTCTGCGCTGGTTAGGTTAATGTCACCATACCTCATAAATCGTTTTGGCTATGTTATTTACAATGGATTTTCTTTTAAAAATTTTCTCTCAACTCAGAAATATCTCAGGGTTCAAATATTGCCCCCCCTGCTTTTCAGCATCCTTATTAATGATCCCTTAGATAAATTAAACTGTCAATTTCTGGCCTATGCTGATGATCTTAAAATCTACAACATCATCCGCACACACGCCGATTACATTAAATTGCAAACTAATCTTTCTATAATTGGAGAATGGCGTAACCATAATTTGGAATATTTTAAAGTGTTTCTTATACTCGATATACCGGCCCGAAAATATTAGATTATTCTGCCAAATGAGTGTTGGTGCTTAGAAAGCTGGAGGCACATGATCTGGGCCGCATAGTTACCATACTTGGTGATTTTTTGAACGGTTTGGTGATCTGATGAAAACTTTTCATTTTGATATAACATCTGGTGAATTTTTAAGGGTATTAATTTTAAGAAAGATATATATATATATATATATATATATACATATATATATATATATATATATATATATATACATATATATATATATATATATATATATATTTAGTGTTTATAAGAATTAAAATTTATTTCTTATTTATTTTATTGACCGTGTGTATAAAGGTCGCTAAACAAAAAAAAAGTTTATTATTTTAATATATATATACCGGGTGTATTATGAAAAACCTTTCGTGCTGTAACTTTTTTATTTTTTATCCGAATATAATAAATTATACGTCGGACTAAATCGTTTTAAAAACACTGTAACGTGATCCGCTTTGAATTTCTTTTTTACACTTTGATTTTGACAGACAGCTGCAAACTGTTTTTTTTTAAATTGCACTATACTTTTTTTTTTCCTTATTCAAAGAGATTTCGAGATTCAGAGAGATTTCTTAAATGTATTTTAAATACTCTATTTCATTTTATTACCAGCAAATGTGTGTACCTTTTAAAATCACTTACATTCAATACTATATAGCCCATAAAGGATTACAAACCAATGTTATCAGTGTGCGGTGGGTCAACAACAACATTTACAGTGTTTAATTTAAAAATTTAAAAATAAAGCAGTCATATTGAACGATAAAAGTGCATTCCAAATTTTCGAAGAGAGCTGTGACATCTGTCAGTCACACATTCATTATAACATTTTCAACGATTTATTTCTAAATTTTGTTATTGAAATCGATAATGGCGAATGTGTGGATGCGATTCAAGCATATTTTGAATGCGGAACAAATTCTGCAGCTGCTTTGCGACTTTATGGAAATCGTTTTCCTGGCAGACTGCGTCCAAGTGCCGATAAGAACTTGAAAAATTAATATAGCTAACAAAAAAAAATTAAAAAAATCTATAGATGTATAAAAAGTTGCCTAATATATCAGTCAACACGAAATATTTTAAAACTACTTAACTTTCGAATAAGGCATTTTCAGAAGAAAAGAAACTAAAAAAGTTATTCCATTTATTACCCTCCATCACCACAAAAATTTCGTCGGTTGAATTTAGACGGACCCTGTATATGTAAATATATGGAATATATGTTCTTTTAAATAAATACGTTTTCATAGTAAAAAAACAGGGTAATTTTTGTAAGAAACTTTGCTTTTACATGAAAGGGTGAACTTTTATTGTAACTCGGACTAAGCTGTCCAAGTAGGTTTTCGTGGTTTTCCTTCTCATTCTAGGTGAATGCCGACAGCTGAACATCTTAAGTCGCTCCACGGGCACGGACATAATAATAACTCATAGCTTGCCATTGTCCTCTGTAATTGGCGTTAAGCTGTTGAAGAATGCTAAGGCATTAAGCACATTATGTTTGGTAAAATAGTAACTACACAAAAGTACTGAGTTCAATATGATAATACATACTACGTGTGTTCCATTGCTTATTTACATTTACATTATTTTTTCATAATTCAATTTCATTTCGGGACAGTACGGATTAAAGAAGCGTACTAAAACAAACACGATAAGGAGCCCATTAATACTTGTACGAAGAAATAAATCAAAACGAAAGGACTGACGTTAATGCAAGAAGTTATACCAGATTTATGTTGCTAATGCTCGTTCATATGATGTTAAAATTTAATTTGTTCGAAAGATCGAGACTATAATATGTAATTATGTCCTTCTTCTTTACAGTTTTAATCACTGCCAATTTGCAAAAATAATACGCTCGCAATCGCATTTAACGGTATCTGTGTGTAAGAATTCGTGTTACTACACGAATTAGTCAAAATTCATTTCGTGACGTAAATTTGTTGTGATTAAATATTCGAATTATTTTTGATATTTAGTAAATAATTTTGCAATTATAATTATGACAGTATTTATGTTTGCACAGTTAAGTTAAGGTAAGTTAAAGTAAAGAGGGAAATAAGAGAAGAAGTTAATATTTTTGAAATTATACAAGCTGTCCTAGAAATAAAAAGGCAACGTATAGAAAACGGAAAGATGTAATTATATAGAATATAAATACAAAATATTGTGAGTCAATTACGACGAGAATCCCAAAATTAAAACCCCCTGAAAATTCTAATATGTGCCGCTTATGAATTGAAAATATTCTGAATGTACATGTTCGGGCAAAATAGATTTAATTTTGTATTTTTAGTTTTATTTAGATGTAGGTATAATATATTTAATTCTAGTTTTTAAATTGTAAATATTATATATTGTATATAGAAAAGGTCTTGGAGTTCAGAGATATTTAATATTGTTAATTACTTTAGGACTGGTCAGGTATTACATTTCTTCATTGTCTTATTTTCTACAATCATAAAAACTATTTATTTTGATTACAGGCACAACCCTCTGCATCCATTAGGTAAATAATGTATTTGAATAAGCATAATTATAATAGAATAAGTTTTATTGTACATATTTCCTGTTATATATTATTATAATAGATTTAATAATTTGTTTCAATACGATTCTGCGAACATTAGGTTATCTCTGTGCATTGTATATTTATTACTTTAAGAGTATTTTCTTTTCTATAATTAAGGGTTTCCGGCGTATATTGTTTATTTTAATACATTTATGACGTCGGAAACTACAGCATATACTTTTCTTGGAAATGTAAAAATAGTTATATGGAAATTTGCGTATACTCTTTTTCATTGTTTTCTCCCTCTCTTTGACTGGCGGGGAGAAAACTTTCTTGCCGAAAAATAAGGTAATGAAGAAATAGTTCCAAACAAGATCTCTTAGAGCTCACTACAGTTACAAGTACGATCTCTTCGAGTTAAAGCTTAGGTCCCAGTGATCTAACAAACAGCTCCTACTAAGATCTCAGTGATCTAAATAGGAGCAATATTATTTATAAGCCAGTTTTTCTCGGTTTTTAGTATTAAGACCAGATACTGCATTTAGCATTTATTTAACGGAACTCCAAGATTAAACTTGTAAATATATTAGTGTAATACAGAAAAAAATATTGTATTATTTCAACACATACTTCGGTCTACACATACCGACTTCCTTCAAACCAGGAGGATGAAACAGTACATATTGCTATGAATTGTGGTTTTAAAATTGACTGCACCACCATCCACAACTAATCTACCCAACTAGGATACTCAGTCGGTTTATTTCCAAAAAATGGGACTGCTTTCTTCTCAGGGTTCCAATCGGAAACGTGGAAAATAAAATTGTTACTTAGGCGCCACTCAAAATTTTTGAGAAATGTTAAAATAATATTTCTTTAAGTTACTTGTTATATTCGTGGTGAAAGGTTAATTAAATAAAGATCGCAATAAAAATTTAAATGAAAATTTGATACAAAAATCAAAAAAAGAAAAAAAAATCTTTATAAAGCATAAAGATTGTGTAATAATATACTTATTACATCTAGAGGTAAAAATAACACATGGAAATGACCGCTACGTGCATTCAAAAATCCTCAATGAAAACCGAACAAATTAACTAAATCACAAAGACTATTTTTAATTTCTCTCCAGAGAACAATATAAAAATATAAACAAACTTGACAGCTCGATCAAAATCTACTAAATGCGCGCTCACATGTAACAAAAAATTCCCTTGAATTCCAAACGTATAAAATTTTTACAGCTAAATTTTTTACTTAGAAATTTTAAAAATCCTCTTTGTCATCTATCTCAATTAACTAAGACTAAATCTCTTAAATAACAAAATTAATACAATTGAAATACAATATTCAAATCTTTTGAATTCATAAGATATCTTTTAAAAATATATATATATATATATTTTTTCTTACATAAAAAATTGTGTGAGACACGTAGACAAGAAAACGTTGTTTTAAATATAAATCAATATTACGAGAGCAACAATCTCGTAGAAAAAACGGGAATTGAAATACAACCACCATCAATTAATTAACTAACATTCAAACCGAAATTACATTAAAATAGATAATTATCTATTTTCAAAATAAAATGAACATTCTCGTCTTACTGGTAAACTGTGTCTAAAAATTTAAAGTTGTCTCTCAGTCCACATCAAGCACGGCGGCTTCTAAGTAACACTAGTTTTTATCACATAAATATTTCAAAAATATACACTTAAGTTCAAAAATAATGTACACACATTTTTAATAAATTTTTAATATTTATTGGGGAAAAAACCATAGCAACATGTACTTCTATTGAAGTTACTTACACACCGTATGTTTACGTACGTAACAGCTGTCGATCTTATAAAAGTTATATTTAATATGCTAAGGTCAATACCTCGTACAAAATAATTTTTTTATACATTCGAGTAAATAATTAAAAATTAAGATGTGTGTTAGATTCATATACACACTCAATTTAAAAATCATACTAAAATTTCATGTTAATACACATGAATTTTTTTTTTTTTGTTGGACGTAAGAAATATAAAATATGAATATCGGATTCAGAATGCCCCATTGTATTCAAATGCGGCAATGTTTATATTTATAAAACCGATAAGTTTTGTTATGGTAAGGGTTCGGTAACCGGAGTCAGCTGTTAAAAATTTATACATGTAAATTTTTAAAGTTGATATATTAAAGGAACATGCAAGATGTATGCTTTATGGGCATTTAAGCTAGAGTCTTGTAAAAAAATTGTATCGAACGTACGTAATGATCGATAACGGAGCGATACTTAAAGCGAGATGAACAAAAAAAAATATATTTTGGATCAGCTTTAAAAAAACGTCTACAATAGTATTTATGATATATTCAGTCGGGCAGTGGCGTAACAAAATTTCTTTAAATATTTTTGTCAATTTTTTTCTTGTTTATTTAAGAGGTAATTTTGAGAAAATATTTTCGATTTTTCAAACGCTGATTTTATTTCAAGGACACCCGGTATAGTTATGTTAAAGGGATGCGTGTTTTGTTATACATTCTTCAAAAGAAAGTAGCACTGGAATAGGAAATGAACATCATTAACTTTCTAAATCACTACTTCTGACGCTGGCAACTACTAACTCACTATTATTTCACTAAATTGTCTTTTTTTTGGAATATTATTAGTATTGATATTTTCAAGAAGTTTAAGCCTGAGTGTTGCGGAAGCCACTCTACTATACGAAACTCATTCTCTTCAAAAACTATTTTGGAAACTTTTAATAATAATAATACACGAGCGCGGGATGATAATTAGATAACCTAACAATGAAACAGCGATTCTACGTGTACAAAAATATTTTTATTTTATGTAATTGTTCGAACGTTCACTACACTTTTTTCAACGATGTTCTTCCGCAATGCTCTTATCTCATCGCGGAAGATTTTTCTTGAAGTCCAGCGAGTTTAAATCTGAACCGAAGAGTCATCGTAGCGGATTTTGAAATTGCAATCCACAATGCCATAAAAGCGGAGTTTCCAGATTCCAAAGTTTATAGGCTGCAGATTCCACTTAGCACAAGCATGGTTCTGGGCCTTGTTCCTTATTATAAGAACCAAACCAGTGAAATTGGAAAGTGGCTGCGTTATATATTTGGTTTACAATTTTTAAATCAATCGGAAGTAGGCGATTGTTATGCTTTTGATTTTTCGGAAAAACAACCTCAAGATGAACGTTTATCATGCTTTTCCGATTATTTGGTTGACAATTATATTTCAGAAGAAGCAGTTTTTCACCTAGTTTGTAATTAGAACTCAGAGATAGCATAGAAAGAAGCACAGATGCTTGCGAATCTTTCCACGCTAAATTTAATGCCTGTTTTTATTCTACGCATCCATCAATTTTTTATTTTATTGAAAGCCGTGCGTTACTAGAAAAATCGATGAGTATAAAAATGGATCTGTTTCGAGATTTGTTAAATGTATAGCTAATTTTTATAAATGTTAAATGTAAATGTTAATATATATTAGTGCTTGTATAAAACACAAGCAGGCATTTATATTCCATTCTTATTTTTTTAAATTTCTTGCATAAATAAATATGTTATCCATAGATTTTAAATAAGAATATGGTTGATCCATACTGCGATAAAGTCGGGGACGAATTCATGAAGCTATTTTTGTGGACCTACTCTTCTCGGGGAGAAGTTTATATATATTTTTCCAGGTACGAGTTTAATTAATTACTTAATTTTATTTCTGGGGACGAGTTTAGGTACGTCCAATTTTTAGAAAGCTAAAAAAATTTAAATTCACAGTTCGTTCACCGATATCTAAACATTCCGAAATGCATTAAGTAATTACAGCGAGATTTGTAACAGTGGAACGTTTGTCAACAAAGCCATATTGGTATTTAAATATCGGATGTTTAACTAAAGGAAAAATAATATTAGGTATACCGCCTCATTCTGAGCAAACGCAACGGCCTGAATGTACGAATATTTCTCCCGCTCCGAATAAAAATCCCTTGAACGCGTTTAGCTAATCACAAAACAGTCTGTCGCGTATAGTTCCAACAAGATGGTTGTCCCGCTTACAACTCGAACTAATTTTTGTGACAGATTAGGATATTGTCTAGCTAAAGAAAGAGCTAACTTTGAATCTTTTATTTAAGGGTTGTGCATTTTTAAAGAAAATTAAGTTTATATTTTCAAAAGTAAATAGTTGCCTTCCGTTATTATATAATTAATTTCTCATTACGAACAATTTATTTTATTATTTGTAAGAGTAAATTTTTCTTTACATTACTAGAATTTAATTTAGTTGTTATTTATTTCTGAAGTTTATTTAGTTTACTATGAATAGTTTTTGTGACCTTTATTACTAAAATTTAATTTATTAAATCTCTTGATGCCTTATTTGCAATTTTCTTAACCGCTTATTAATAATTTCATTACGCTTTGTGTGACCATCGTCAGTATAACGTATTGCAATTTACTCATTACCATAACACAGGACTAAACAATTTATAGTCCTTTAATAGTAATTTGGTAATCAGATAATTTTTTTTACGCGGCTCCATAATATGTAAGTATGTATGACATATGACATCGATGTTAACGCGCCTACAGCATTCAGGGGAATTGTATTAGGAGCCAGAAAAATAATTGCACATTCGGATCGTTGCGTTTGCTCGGAATGAGACAGACTGTGTTGTGATTGGCTAAACGCGTTCAGGGGATTTGTATTTGGAGCGGGAGAAATATTCATACATTCGGATCGTTGCGTTTGCTCAGAATGAGGCGGTATAGTTATTGATAATTGCTGCAGGGCGATAGTTCCCAATCATAAAAGTGTCACCGTATATATAATATACAGGTTGTTCTTGAAATAAAAGGAAAGAGGTAATTGTATAGAACATAAACTAAAATATTGTGAGTCAATTACGACTCGAACCCTGAAAATAAAAAGTCCCTGAAAATTACATTATGTGACGCCTATAAATTCAAAATATTCAGAATGACCTCACACACACACATACGTTACAGCGTGTTTCCATATGTAACAGCTGGATGAGATGGACAGTAACAAAACTACTCTTTTTGTTATTATCCGTCAACTTTAAGATATCGTATTTTATAATATAATCAGTCGCACAGTGGCGTAACAATTTTTTTTTAAATATCTTTATAATTTTTTCTCTCGTTTATGAGAGGGAATTTTGGAAGAATATTTTGGATTTATATTCTATATAATTACATCTTTTCATTTTTCATACGTTGCCTTTTTATTTCAAGGACACCCGGTATATAAATATATGTATACGGTGATATTTTCCTGTATATGCATATCTTGTATACGCTTTCCTAGTTTGTGCTATTACTCTCACTTTTTGTTGGAAACAGATAAAATAATATTTGAATTTATATTTAATAGCAAATGCATTAAATTAAAATATATTATTTCAAATATCTACAATATTATTTTAGAAAATTTGTGGATTATTGTTTAAGATATTTTAATTAATTAAGCAAACATGCTTGAAGTTTTCGAAAATAGAGACTCAATAATTTGGTATATATTTGCGTGTACTTACGTTTTTTTAAATGGCAGTTATTAAATTGTTTGCGCTTTCCATAATTATATGAGGTAAATGTACTATAAACAATTTTTGTAGTGAATAATTCGACATTATTCCATGTAAAATGGAACTTTTTAAAACGTCAATGTAACAATTATAAACTGTATAAACTAATACTATCGACAAAAAATTAATAATAGCATAAATAGGATAATTTATAAAAAATATCAAATATAAGGCTTTGTATATATAATTAGATTTTAACGGATTGTATAAAGTGTATTGTATATTTTTGGATTAATGATGCGTTAATAATTCAGTTAAAATATTATTTTATAGTTCAGTGAACCTACTTAAGATTGCAGTGCATGACATAGCTCTGGAAAAAAATAGGGTAAAAGATCAATTGTTCTTAGGATGTGATACAGCAACATAAGATGATGGAGGTTTGGGGGAATTAAAGAAATATTATGACAAAATTATAATAATTTGAAAAGAAATACATGAAATATTGTTAATGCAATAATTACAGTGGCAAATAAATTGTATAATGTAATTTTGTTTGATATAAACATTCACAAGCTTTATGCTAAACGATAAATATAAAAAATTAGAAATATATAAATATAGTAATGTAGATTGTAAATTAGGATTGTTTTTTGATGTAGACGAAGGTAAAGAAGAAATAATTAACTAATTAAGATGATTTGACGAAGAAAAATATAATTGTAAAATAAGCAAAAATATCAACGAAAAATTTAAGATAACAATTATTGCATATTAGTAATTATTAGAGAAATTCAAATTTAAATAAGATATTAGTATAAACATTTAGAAATTTTTACACACCAGATTAACGTAAGCAAGTATTAGATACTATAATACTTTTAGTTTTAGAATCTATTTATTTCCTTATTTAAAAGGCAGTAAAAGTATATTTTGAAAAAGTCAACATTTTGGTAATATAATAGTTATAATTAAATAAGTCAAAAACGACAAGTAATCATAAATATTTTTTTAAAAAAGGTATATAACCCTTTACCACAATTATTAGTCGTATCCTAAATACGTATTTCGACGACTAAGTTGTCATCATCAGTAGGTAAAAACTACTAATTAAAAGTCAAATATACAATGATTACATTATTCCAAACAGCAACACAAAGTCTCCGGCCCAACTGAACGGTTACCTTAATCCCCCCTCTGACCATCTAATCCAATGATAATTGCTTTCTGGCCCAACTGACATACGTTCGTACTAGTTTATTAAATCTTTTGTGTTTTTTATTATCATTACCATAACGATGATTTTAAAGTGTAAAGGCCACTGTAACAGGCTCGTGTGTGGAGTAATACAATCAATAGCCCATATAGTTTAGGTTATGTAAGTACTTGTGATACAGTTTATTAATATTTTACAATGACAACATATTGGCAAGTTTGTTACATTTCCTTTTTTCTTCTTAATAAATAAAAACAGGTCTGAGGAAGGTCTAAATACAAGACCGAAACGTCACGAAACCAAAATAGTGTTTTTCTATAAAAGGACACCCTAATTCTACACAAGTGTAGCAAGAAATTAATATATAGTGCTATTCACCATCAACATACACGTTGAATTCCACCATACATATATATATATATATATATATATATAAAGATAATTATTTCGTGACCTTTGTATGTTATGGTAAATTCAATTTGCTGGGATTTAAGGTCTGGTTTTACTTCAAAATATATATATTTAAAACAGTCCTACATGTTTCGGCAAATGATGCCTTTTTCAAAGAATATAAAATATAAATGACAGTATATTAATGTCATACATTTGTAGTTGCTATGGATAAAATTATTAAAAGATACATTCCAATTGAATAATAATAAATCATGCCTTAGTATTCTAAAATAGATGGACAACAAAAACAGGGAAACACAAGACATGAGTTATTACTATGTATGCGCCCGTGGACTGTATTAAGATGCAAAGCTGTCGGCATTCGCCTTAAACGAAGGAAAACCACGAAAACCCACTCGGACAGCCAGACAGGAATCTAAAAATGGAACTGTCAGCATGATAAGCAAATGTATAGATATTTAAATAACTTAAGATATATAATTATATAACAGCAACATATATTATGATGGTAAATTGCAGATCGTTAGATAATTAAGTTATAGTATATACTGCTTAAATTTTTTATATCATTTCTGTTGTTAATTGAATTTTTTCCTGTTTAATACTAATCATTTCTTTAATTTCCCTTTTCATTGTGTGTTGTTCTTTATCAATTATCTGTGTGTTTTCAAAATCGAAATGGTGATCGCGTTGTAGTTTGTGTGTAGATAAAGCAGTTTTGTCTGTTTTAGAGTATTTGTGGGCTTTTATTCTTTTGTATAAATATTGTTTAGTTTGGCCTATGTATAACTATCGCAATCGCGACATGGTATTTTATAGATGACATGTGTTTTTCTCTATTTTAGGTTTAAGTTTTGAAAATAAATGTTTATTAGTATTACTAAGTTTATATGTTGTAGCTATATCATATTTTTTTAAAGTGTATTTAATTTTTTTTGATAATTGTGGAACATATGGAATCGTGATATATGTTGCGTCATTGTTTAAATTGTTATTGGTGTCTGCAGTGTTGTATATTTGGTGTATTCTTTTTTTAATTGTTTGGTCTATAAGTTGTGGTGGATAATTATTATCTGTTAAGATTGCTTTAATTTTCTTGATGTAATCTTTTCTGTATTGAGTATGCAATCTTAACAGATAATAATTATCCACCACAACTTATAGACCAAACAATTAAAAAAATTGTTTTATGTATGCTTGTTGAACTGTATGGTATCTAGAACCGACCATAACCTGAGATTAAGAAGCGCTCTTGTTTTAAATATTAGCATATTCAAAGTTCACATAATTGAACTAGTTATATATATTTCATTAAAGTATTTATTCTTTCAGCATTTTACATGGCTATATTGACAAACTTTAAATTACATATACATATACAGAGTATTTCCTTTATAACAATATATATATATATACTATTAAGTGCTGTCGAAAGATTAGTGGTTTACTTCTATAAACTGCTTTTAGTAATTAGAATACCATTAAGTTATATTTTAAAAGACAAAAACTAATTAGAAAGTTTTAAGGTTGAATTAGCAAAATGTGAAAATATCTGATAACACTAATCACAGTAGGCAAAAGCTAATTTGTTAATTAAGTTACTACCAAAAAATATGTTAATTACATTAAAATATTTAAATGACTAACAATACACCAAAAATGTTTAAAATCGATTACAAAGAATTTCATGTAATTTTCCTTTCGTACCAAAAAATATATTAATTACATAAAAATATGTAGAATATTACAAAAATGTTTAAAATCGATTACGAAGAATTTCATGTAATTTTCCTTTCATTTGAAGTAATAGGGAGAATTTGTTAACTTAGAAGTCACTTAGAAGTAATTTATTAATTTAAGAGACTATTATTAACTGTAGCGAAACTATTAAAATCGCTTAATCTAACACGATTATCAGAAGAAAAGTTAATTCCTTGCTTAAGAGGTATCTCAAAACATATAATTTATACGGGCCAGGTTAGTATAACACAAAAAGTACTGGAAAATACTTATTGCTATAATTATATTAGTTATTGATATCTTATGTTTCCTTCTGCTTTCATTTGATTTCTATATCTCTTATTTTAATTTAATATAAGTATTTTTTGAACTTGTACAGACTGGCCCAAAATGACCGAGGGGTTTGAGTTCATTATAACTTCTTATTTAAGACATAATTATTAAATTTCTTTAATTTTAAATACAGTATATTAATGGAGAATATTTTTAATTTAATCATGAAAAATTATATCTCGCAATGACCGAGGGGGTTTGAGTTCATTATAACTTCTTATTTAAGACATAATTATAAAATTTTTTTATTTTAAATACAGTATATTAATGAAGAATATTTTTAAAAAAATTATATCTCGCAATGGATCGTTGATTTGAGAAATAAAGGTCAACGATTTTGGCACGTTGTTCAATTGTGTACTGTTCCATTTTAAATTCCCCAAGTCTTCTTTACAAAATACTGAAAACAAAATAAAAATTATAATAAAAAAGTTATAAGGAACTAAAACCCCTTCGGTCATTTTGGGCCACCTGTATAAGCTTTTCAACCTAAATCTATCTGAGATTTTTAAAGGCAGATATAATCAAATTGAAGTAATACGTCTTGTAGAAAAAAGGCGAGAATCAATTAAAATAATTTCAGATCTATTTGTGAAATTATTATATGAAGGACTGCAATGTTTAGTATTGAAAAACTTTAAATATTTACCAGTAATTAAAAGAATTTTATTGAGTTTACACCATTCATCGACGATTCATAAATTATTTTGTAAATAAATCTAATTATCATAAAATGATGGTGGAATATATTTTTTTTTAACAATAAGCGCATCTTAAGAAGTAATAAATTAAACTAGTTAACAAATCGTTTATATAAGTACTTAAAGACAGACGTTTTAACCTCTAGGTTGAAACATTGCCGCACATCAAAACACCTATAAAAATTTCTTGATAAATACTCCTAAAAAACCGAGCTTTTTCTTAAAGATAATCCTTATTTACTAGATAATATTGATCAAGAAACGGAGTACCACTAAAAATAAATATTAGAAACTTTTTATATATGTTGAGTCGACTGTTTTGTATACGAGGCGTATTCAGAAACTAAGGGCCGTTTCCCATAGGATCCGAATTGATGGAGAGTGTGGCTTGAAATCGGAAACAGGTAGAAATATAAATATAAACTCCAAATACGTATTTCGGCAACTAAATTGCCATCTTCCGTAGAAAAAACTGAAAAATAAAAATAGTGCTAAACGTAGTGTCTTTGGCTAACACTCTAATATTATCCCACTGGCAATTTTTTGAAGAGTATTATCTTCAAAGGTTGTACCAACGACGCTACATTTAGCACAATTTTTCTTTTTTTTAGTTTGTTTTATTGAAGATGGCTTAGTTGCCGAAATACGCATTTAGACTTTATTGTGGTTATGGATTTTTCTTGTTTCTGTCTGCTTCCCATAGGATGTTACAAAGACATCGTAGTGCCAAAGTTTGCAGAATTGGGTTAAAGTAGTGGATTTCTTGTATAGATGGGGGCGCCATCTCAATAATGCTGAAATAGTTAGCATAGCGATATTTTGAGATGAGTGCTTCTTTCATTCCTATTGAAGCTCGTTTCGTTATTTGTTTTTTCACCTTAAAAGGCCCTAAAGCTGTTGAAATTAATCGAGAACTCGTTCCCATATATGGAGAAGGTGTAATGGATGCAGGTAAGGTGACGAAACGAGTTCGCGAATTTAAGGGAAAAAGAGTGAAGTTTTTCTCAAGTCATGAACGGAGATGAAACATGGGTCGCTCATTACACGCCTAAAACAAAACGTCAGTCCATGCAATAGAGTCAAACCAGCCCTATGGTAACAAAAAAATTCAAAACAATTCAGTCAGCCCGAAAAATCAGAGTTTCTGTCTTCTGAGATGAAAAGGGTTGATTGATCTTGATTGATTTTTTGCTGCAAGGCCAAACAATCAACGCTAATCGCTATTGTAAAATCCTAAGAAGATCCTGGGCGATTGAAAACAAACGAAGAGTAGTGCTGACATCTAAAGTTTGCCTTATTCGTGACAATGCCCGTCTCCATGCCGCTCGGCTTATAACCGAATTTCTGCAGTCATTTGGATGGGATATCCAGACCCATCCACTGTACAGATCCAGCTTGGCACCATCCGATTATCACTTGTTGACTTCAAAGGATGATTGTCTATCCGGAAAACGCTATGAAAGTGACGATGAGTGAAAGAAAGGGTGGAGTAATGGAAAAAAGAGCTAGCGGGAAACTTTTTCAAGGAAGGTACAACAAAACTGGTTCCTAAGTACAAACAGTGCGTTACGTCGAAGAATAGTTTATTATACATGTAACACCTTATAAGTTTTATTAACAAACAATAAAAACTCGATTTTCAAGAATAAAACGATCCTTAGTTTCTGAACAGGATAATATAAATTCACATTTAAGAAACGATGTTAGAGTCCGCACATTTTCCACTGACACTGACATAGTTGCTTGTTGCAGAAGCACTTTTTAGTTAAGAACCATAATTTAGAAGTATAAAATACATACTTTATTTTGTGTATATATAAGATTACTCTAATTAAGAATATAAAAAGCGTTCAAATAAGCTTTGCCTCTAGTAGGCCATTCCTTTAAAAACGTATGATTATTAATAATTTAAATTTGCATTAGTTGTCAATTAGACAGATGCATAGTTGACAAAAATTGCTTTGTAATTTAAAATTGATTTAACATGGTTTTTACTATACAACACAAATCATTCATGCTAGAATCTTATTTTCGAAACGGACGTAAGATTGACGGACAATGGCAGTATTCTCTTCAAGATTGTTTAGAAGAATTTAGAAATGAGTTCCCTAACGTCATCTTTGATTATGACAGTTATCGGCACACAGTGACACATTCCGTTATGGTTTTCAGAGAAACAGGGAGTGTTAAACAGAAAGAAGGCGCAGGTCGGGCGAAAAAGCGTACAGAAGAGGTAGTTAATAATGTAAGAGAAATTATAAATAATGCACCAAGAACTTCCGTACGAGCATTATCACAACAAGTGGGTGTGTCAATTGGCACATGTCATACAATTTTGAAAAAGGACTTACATTTATTTCCATATCACATGACCTGTTATCAAGAAATCAAGGAAATCGACTATCCCAGAAGAATAACGTTTAGTCAGTGGTTCTTAAATAATTTTGTTAATGACCTTCTTGACAAAACCTTTTTTTCTGATGAGTCATGGTTTTATCTGAATGGATATGTGAATTCACAAAATATGAGGATGTGGACTAATGAGAAACCACATAATTTTTTTGTTGAAACCGCACTTCATCCGCAGAAAATTGGTGTATGGTGTGCGATTAGTGGAAGGAGAATTATTGGCCCTATTTTTTTTAACGGAACCTTAACAGGAGAAAGGTATCGACAAGAAATTATTATGCCATTTATCGAACAGCTTGACGACGAAGAAAAAACACAGGGTTACTTTCAACAAGACGGAGCTAGAGCACACACAGCAGGTGAAACAATTAATATTCTGCAGCAATTTTTTCAAAATCGGTTGATAAGTTTAAACACTGAACATGAATTTCCACCAAGATCTTGTGACATTACCCCATGTGATTTCTTTTTATGGCCATTCTTAAAGAACTCAATTTATCAAGTACAGATACCAGATCTTGCAGGCCTTCAAATCAGAATTGCTGAAAGAATTAATGGAATTGACAATGCGATACTACAAAACACTTTTTCCTCCATTAGAAGAAGATGTGAGAAATGTTTCGAACAAGGTGGTGGACACTTTGAACAATTTTTATAAAATTTTGCTTGTTTGTTGGAAATAAACATATTTCATTCACTTAAAAATGTTCGTTTTATTATTTTGACATTTGTCATTTCAATCAAATATCTCATTTCATAACCAACAAAATTCCTATTAAAATTAGTAACAAGCTAAGACATAATCATAATTTCCAAGGGCTACTTTGAGGTAAAATTTATTTGAATTCTTTGTATTTAAATTAATCACTTATGAACGTATCCTTAACTAATATTTTTTGGACTGTCTGTAGCACATGATGTTTATATTTTCGCGCAGGTTGATGTCAACAGAAAACGCATAAACTCTAATGTTTTATTGACGAAGGATAAAGGTTGGTAAGGCACCTATATATTGTAAATTACTAATTTACTTAATTTCTTGAAGTAATAATTGAAAAATATATATCTAAATATGAAATATTGTAATAAGAGCTAGCGAAATCAATTTACAAAATATTCAAAAAATATTGGAAGTATTTGACGAATTTATAAACTTAAAAAAATATACGCTTGGGAAATTTAAAGTTGTAAAATTGAAACGCGATAATTATATATGTTTAAATAATAATTACTTATAACTTATAAGACTAAACAAAAACTAATTATTTAGTAGAAAATTTAAGTAAATTAATTATATAAGATATAGTAAATTAATATATTAAAATTAATTTAATTTAATCGATTATTAGTCCTAGCAACAATTTGATTAACTAAATTACTATGGTTTATTTCACACATCTTTTTTGTAGGTATCTACCTCGGTCAAAGCAATTTTACTCGATTAAAAACTGATGTAACAAAATCGTTATAATATTTTTTTCAAAATTGTTCCCATGGTCCAGATACTTTTTAGTAGTTTGTAGGCAATATATTACATTTATATTATCTTCTTTTTAATATATCTTTTCATAATGTGGGTTTAAATGGAAAGTTCGTTTAGTTTGCCAGTGATATTTTGTTCAAATAAAACCTAGCTAGAAGGAAATGTGTTTTTTATATGCACAAATTTAAATGACATTTGACAAGTCTCAGCATAGTTTAGAAATTTAAACAGATAATTTTAATTTTAATATGTATTGCCTAAGAAGAACATTACCAGCATTTATTGTAGTTTTGAGTCAACAAAATAAATTTAAATGAGTTTAAGAAGTAAAGCTTAATTTTAGACATACTTCAAAATGTTCAGAGCATATCAAAATCAACAATAGTCCGTTCGCATCTTAAAAAACAATACAGCGCTTATTGGAATATTGCACAGAGTTGCCACGTCTTATCGTGAAAGATATTTGAATAAAATATTAACGAAAATGCAATTTAATAAGTTTGCAAAACTTGAATTAATTCCAAAACGTTCCAAAATTAATTTAAATTATGAATAAAATACAGATTTCAACATAAAACTTATTAAAAAAATATGATTATTGGAAATTTCTGTACTTTAATGTACTATCGTGAGCAATTGAAAGTAAACGCACTATTATAGCTGCGTAAATTTTACCAAATTGTCAAGCTAATGTCATTTATGTTATGATTAAATGCTGACACTGACACTTCAAAAGTACTGTATACATTAGATAAATTTTGAAATTTCGACATGCCAACATAATAAAGTGTTAACTTTCAATTGCTCACGATAGTACATAGATTGGCATTTTCATGTGTATAGTTATCAAAAACTTCTACTGGTGTCCTCTTTCTAAAAACAATATTCATATTGCACTAAAATAACATAAATAATTATTTATTGAACGCTTATGCAATACTTATATACAGAGCCAATAAGTTTGAGGACAAGTTGAATTTCCCGCTGTTTTTTTGTTATCTTAGGTTGGTCAAAGTGACTGTAAATTTTCGAAAAACATATTTCCGCATATTGCTCGTGTTTGGAGATGTTTGGCGTTGTTATAAATATAAATTTATTCTGCCTTTCATTCAATTTCTGCATAAGTTTTTTTGTTAGATTTTATTAGAACTGTATTTTTTAAAGCGAGCAGGGAAGTTGTGACGAAAGAAAGGTAAAAATTCTGAATAAAACATTAGCGGTTATATTATGCTTCCTTATTGTCCTTTTTTGTTATAGACAACATGCCTTTATCCGAGGAGCCAAAGGCATTCATTTTGAAAGCTCATTATCGAAGTGGTGTGCGTAACGAGGATGGAACATGGTCATACTTGATACAATCATGTATTCAACAGTTTGAAGAAGCATTTCTTGATTTACATGTTCCATATAAAGTGTTTGTCCAGCACAAGGATCGAATTGTTTTGCACTTTGAAAATAATAATTGTGTTTGCAAAAAGTTTTTGTTCATAGACATTTAATTAATAAAGACTATCCATTTCTTCAACTATCCAAAAGATGTGTTTGTTACGGTATATTTAGCTTAAGATATGTACATAAGTTAGTTATATATCTGACGAAGCTCCTGTGTGAGCGAAACAATCGCAACTTTCTAAACTAAAAAGTAGTGCTATTCATTAAAATTTGTTTTATTTTATCCTGTTAATAGTTATAAATGAAGTATGAAATTTCATCAAGGAAAGGTTGAAGCAATCCTATACAATTGCTTTATTCCACCAGCCATCATGTGTTTTAGCCAAAATCTACTACCGAATATGACAAAATGAATTAGAAAATCCTTTAACGCATCAAATAAAGAACGTTTTGGAAAGATAGAATTCAGGTTTTCAGTTTGAGTTATTTTAAGAAATACTCAAAATTTTTATTTTATTTTCAATTCATTATATGACGTCTGAAATAGTACCGAGATATCAAAAATTATTTTGGTCAACGGTAGCCACGAGTGAAAAAAGCCTTAAGTTCCGTCATCTTTTTGATAAAATTTTCTGATTAAGTGCCATGCTGACGTTAAAATTTGTCAATATATTAATCTTAATGTCAGTATTACACTTAACCTGAAAATTTTATCCAAATTTTCTCAAAAGGATTTTGTCGCACGAGTTCAGTTTAGAAAACGAGTTCTTTTTACTGTTTTTTATATTTTACATTTTTTACATTAAAAAATTAAATTATTTCATTTGTAAGTTTAGAGTTTTATTTTTACATAAAGCAGTTGGTCACATTGATACTTGATATTTTCATATTAAATGTTGCTATCCGCAAAATATTATTTATTAATTTTCTACTTGATATTTTATTTAAAAATATAAACATATAATCCAATACATCATGTTGTCAAATGTATATAATATACAGCATTTGTCTCTTTTACGTATATTATTTCTGTCAAATGTAGGCACTTAAATTGTTAAAATCAAATGACAGCAATAAGATATTTATTTCTATGTTCGAATAACGTCAACATTGAAAACCGAAAAAAAAGTATCGAAATGAAGCTCATTTCAATATTGTTATAGGTTTCATAATGATTTCACTATGAACGCAAAATAGAAAAAATAAATTTGTGGCTATTCACAATAACAATTTGTATTTTGAAAACTTCAATCTTTAATGTAATTTGCATTTTCTTAAAGAATTTAGGAAAATAATTTTAGATTATAATTACAATCGCCACAAGAAATAATTATTATACAAAAAAATATATTTACATAATACATGAACAGAGGTATGTTCTTATGATCTATTGAAGAGTTTAAAGACAAATTGATAAGAATTATAATTTCTGAATTGCTTGATGGAGATTTGTCTTAAGGTAATTGTCTAAATAACTAAAAAGTTTACTGAAATGTACAAGATGGCCAATAAAATAGGGTACGTGCAGGGGTACCTATAAAATTGCGTAAATTAATTTCCTAAAGAAGTTTAAGAATAGTAAAGTAGATTCTTACTATAATCTTAATTTGTTTTATCAAAAAGTATTATTATATTTGAATTGATTCGGCTTTACTTATAATTACAATCGCCACAAGAAATAATTATCATACAAAAAAATATATTTACATAATACATGAACAGAGGTATGTTCTTATGATCTATTGAAGAGTTTAAAGACAAATTGATAAGAATTATAATTTCTGAATTGTTTGATGGAGATTTGTCTTAAGGTAATTGTCTAAATAACTAAAAAGTTTACTGAAATGTACAAGATGGCCAATAAAATAGGGTACCCACAGGGGTACCTATAAAATTGCGTAAATTAATTTCCTAAGGAACTTTAAGAATAGTAAAGTAGATTCTTACTATAATCTTAATTTGTTTTATCAAAAAGTATTATTATATTTGAATTGATTCGGCTTTACTTATAATTACAATCGCCACAAGAAATAATTATCATACAAAAAAATATATTTACATAATACATGAACAGAGGTATGTTCTTATGATCTATTGAAGAATTTAAAGACAAATTGATAAGAATTATAATTTCTGAATTGTTTGATGGAGATTTGACTTAAGGCAATTGTCTAAATAACTAAACAGTTTACTGAAAAGTACAAAATGGCCAATAAAATAGGGTACGTGCAGGGGTACCTATAAAATTGCGTAAATTAATTTCCTAAATAACTCTAAGAACAGTAAAGTAGATTCTTACTAATATTATTTTGTTTTATCAAAAAGTATTATTATATTTAAATTAATGAAGAGCTTAAAACAGAAATAAAACTTATGGTTAAAATCTTCACTTTTTAATACTTTATCGTAAAACGACAATTCTTTCGCCAGCACAGTGGTTTCATCAGGTACTTACAACTAAATAGCATGTTACAAACTAAATTAAAAATATATATAGATTAATTAATTACCCACTATCCAAAGAAAGTTATGAAAAAGAACTAAATTTAGTCAAACAAATAGCAACAAATAACAGCTACACGAGTATCTATGTAGAAAATATGCTGACACAAAACTTTTTAAAAAAGCGATCTCTATGGTATATCCTGTAATAAAGGATAAGCAAAATTCAAAATGTAGATTACAAACGTACACTGGGAAATCTAATGAACATATTTCAATGTATTTAAAAAAAAACTTAATATAAACACGGTTTTCAAAGCTAATAATAATTTATCAAAACATATTAAAAGTATGAAATCTGGAATCTATAAGTTAGTATGTGGATGCGGTAAGATATATATTGGTCAAACAAGATCGTTTGAAAAACACATTGCTGAACATTGTTCTTCGCTTAGAAATAAAAAACAAGATTTTACTTTTGCTAATAATCTATTAGAAGAAAATAACACTTTCAATAAGGATTTTGAAATTCTGCATTTAGAAAATAAAGGCAATAAATTAAATTAACTGGAAAGTTTAGGAATCAATAAATTAAAACAAACACAGAATTTAGTTAGGACCTATTAGATTTAAATAACTCACCTTTGTTAAATTTATTCATTTAAAAACTGTTTAGACAATAATAGAAACGTACATTTAGTTTATTAAAACAAATTTTATGCGTAAACATGTTTAGTACCCTATAGTATAACATTTAAAGCCGAACAGATAAGCCACATTTTCTCACTACCTACAATATTTGTGCAAATTCTTAGATTTTAAAAAAACGTAAAATAATTCTAACCTTTCATTTTATATTTTTAATTTAGTTTGTACGTGATTTTTAGCTGTAAGTACCTGATGAAGGCACTATGCTGGCAAAACAATAAATTGAAGATTTTAACCCATTATTTTTATGTCTATTTTATATTATTATGTTTATTAATTTACACATCCATAGAATAATATAATATAATTTTTAAAAGAATTTAAATTAATGAAAGTAAAAGGTGTTATTTTTCATTTGCTATATTATAAAAATTTACTAAAAATAAAATTCATTTCACATATAAGTTACGAAAAAAAAGTGCATATTCACCTGCCCTGAATTCCATAAAAAATAAAACTAAACAACAAACACAGAAACATTACAAAAAATAAAGAGAATAATAACCCAGGAAGCAAAAGAAACAATCGTAAAATCAAACGATGCGAAGAAATATGATTTAAAATACACACACCTTTACCTCATCGTACATTAACGCGCCCGCTACTACGAAAAGGAAATTTTCACACGAAAATGTACATGCGAGCGCTTGGGCGCGCGAACTTCTATCAAAAGGCGTTCACGCAAAAGACGGTACCCGAGCAGTCAGTCAGTCCGCTAAACTTTACTGCATACACAAGACGGCCACTCAATCAACAGTTCAGCACCTCAAGTCATAGAATGCCATGATAAAGTGACTATCGGCCTAGCCTAGGGCTAAAAACACGTGCATACGAGCGTAACCGACGCTATCCGATTTAAGTTGAGCTTTAGGGGCTTTACACACGTAAATCTAACGGACCCGTTATCCTTATTTGCCACTAATCTGTGTATATTGGTATTCATGACGCTATTACGGTAGAAAATTAGTTGAAAAGGAAAAACTTCACAGGTATTTGTTTGTAACAGGTTTCATTTTATGGTGCTTGAATGATTTGAAACGATTTAAGAGTTGTTAAAGTTTTTTTGTTGTCAGGATGTGACTTTTACTATAGTAAGAATTGCTATATGATAATTGTGTAAGCGAAGTTTGTATATAATACTGTGATTTTTACTATAATAGAACTTCAGTTTGTTGTTTAGTAGCGGTTCGTTTTTTACTATTTGTTTTGAATAATTTTTTTAAAATTTTGTGTATTAAAATACGCTATGATACGTACTTATAAATGAGTTGGAATATACGAGGATGTAGACGATAATATTTAGTGAGAGAATAACAATAAAAGAAGCATTAATATAGAAAATATAATTAAAAAAAGTCAAGAATACTTGGTTGCCGTTCACTCTATCCCTAATTAATAACATGCCTAAAAACTTTCCTCATTATAATAGGCTCCTTTTTTTAAGTAATTAAGTAATCAAGGATTGGTGCACATACGAAGCTTTAGAAACTGACAGTTGTCATAATATAAATTCAAATTATAGCCACTTATATTTTTTTAATTTTTTTATTATAATGTTTGAGTTACAACATAAAATATTTATTATTCAAAGTTACTATAGAACTGGCCAAAAATTAAAAAATGAAGATTGGGTTTATTTCACTAACCAGTGCTTATAGGATTTCCGGCAACAGTATCCTAATCCGCCAGTTACTTATGCACAACTGCAAAAACAAATTCAAGGTTGCGTTATTAAATTTGGTGAAACAGGGGCAATAACTCGTAAACCTGGCGGTGGAGCACCTAGAAAACAAAAAGAAAATTGCATAGAGAATATTCGACGTCGAATGGACACTCACCCATCAAATCAATTGCAAGACTATCTCAAGTTCATTTGTCAATGGGAACATGTAATACGATTTAAAAAAAGACATGGTCTTTGAATAACATAAATAAATCGTTCTTTTCGGATGAGGCTTGGTTGCATCTTTCAGGATATTTAAACAAGCAAAATATGAGAATTTGGTCTGCAGAAAACCCTCATGAATTCATGGAAACTAAGCTATATACACAGAAAATAGGCGTCTAGCTAGTAGTTTCAAGAAGACGAATTATTGGGCCTATATTTTTTAATCAAACTGCTGAAAGATATTAAAATGAATTATTAGAACCGTTTATTAATAAATTTCATGATGATGAACTTACGGAAGGATAGTACCAGCAAGAAAAACAATTTTATAATTATATCTTTCCATTTATCATACGTTGTTTCTTTATTTCAAGGACAGCTTATATATATATTAGGGTGGTCCTTAGATGTATGGAAGAAAAATTTTTTGATGTTATAGATCGTAACTCCCTCTAGAAATGTTTGTTCTTGTGTAAAAATACGGTATACAAAAAATTATGCGTATCGAACAAAGGGAAGGCGTGGCGCACCACCTCTCAATGTGACCCTTTTGGTAAAATGAACAGAAATATAATTTTTTGTATGTATGTATTTATATTTTTTAGTATACAATATACCTATAACTTTATTATTATAACTTAATTAAATTTACGGTAACTGCCACGATTTGTAACAAGAATTTGATTATAAAAATTTATAAAATTTAATTGGAATCAAACTTCAAAAATTGCGACGGCAACTAAATTATTTACATATCCTATAAGCCAACGAGTTCTAAATATAGCTTTTTATCCCTTTTTTCGAATACTCTTACGCGTTTTTGTTAAGAAAAGTTGGTTGGCATCACTGTGGTGCAGTATTTAAGAAAATTAAAAAGGGACTTCCCCTATAAAATGACAATTGATTAAAATTCACTAGGGTGGTAGAATTTTGTCATCGTTAATAGGAAAAGAATCTATAGATCGGATTCCAGTAGTTATATCATACAATGGCAAGGAACAATTACTTGGAATCCCAGCAATATCATCTGGAACGGGAAAGCACCTAATGAACCTAATTAAAAAAGTAGAAGCTTTATGTTGCGATACCACAGCTTCTAACTTAGGCCGACTTCAAGGCTCTTTTGGTTCTTTTAGAGCAAGCGATCGGAAAAGACCTTTTATATTTACCATGCCGTCATCACATCTATGAAATAATTTTAAGAAGTGTTTTCGATTAAAAAATTCAAAAATCATCAGGCCCTAACGTACAAATATTTAGCAGATTTAGAGACGCTTGGATCAAAATTGACAAAATTAACTTTATGAGTGGTGTTGAAGATCAGATTGTGAAGTATGCAGTTGGTAGTGTATCCTAGATTGTAAAATTTGCATCTCAAAATCTTGAAGTAAAGCAACCACGTGATGATTATAAAGAGCTTCTTCAATTAAGTATAGTTTTTCTTGGCGGTACAGTTCCGGAATTTACCTTAAAAAAGCCTGGAGCATTTCATCGTTCATCGTTGTATGTCGAAAGCTATTTATTGCCTTAAATTATATTTATTTCGAAACGAATTTAAAATAACACAATTTGAGATAACTAGTATTCGTGACATTTGCATCTTTGTTGTAAGGGTGTACTTAAAAAATTGGATACAAGCACCAGTTGCAACAGAAGCCCCTATGCAGGATTTAAGATTGCTAAAAGATTTACATGCTTATAAAATTGTTGATGAGAAGATTAGTCGTGCATCAATAAGCAAATTAAGTAATCATTTGTGGTATTTAACCCCAGAAACAGCAGCGTTGTCTTTTTATGATCCAAATGTTACATACGAGTCGAAGAATCTTATGGTGCAAGCTCTGGATTGCGAATTAAAAAAATTCATCGTAACTCCTCATACTATAAGCCAATATCTTAATAAGAACATCGAATATTTTATAATCCAAAAATCACGTAATTTTTTTAAAAGGTTTGATATTCCAACGGACTTTTTAACAAAAGATCCAAAGGAGTGGGTAAATGAACCTAGTTTTAACGTTGACCTTAATACCGTTGGAAATATGAATGTTGTTAATGACTCCGCAGAACGAGCAGTTAAGCTAATGGAAGATTTTTGATTGATAGTGCAAATTGTTGCGGATTATCGGAAACTCTACCCCAGTGTGAACAAATATTCTCTTTTGAAATAAAATAACATATAAATAACTAAAAACAAAGCATTTTTATTTATCCCTTGCCAGACAGAGATCTTGTAACATTATCAAATTTGCGGCCACAAGGAATAAGTGAATGTTTTATGTTTTTCCTATTTATTAACTCTGTTTTCTTTCTGAAGATGTCTAAATCCAATGATGGCCAGAAAGAAACGAAACGTCGTATAAAAATTTAGAGTACACCACTGGATAGAGGTTTAGAAATGGCCACAAGAATGTGTTTTTATATTTTCTCTACAAGGCCAAATGTCGGTGCTACAGGTAAAAGAAGAAAATGGGGTTTTCGCGTTTTTTTTTAAATAACGAAGGTCATTTGTCACGGGTCTATTTTCTTTACGGATTTATAACAAACACAAAATTTAACAACTTTGCCAAATTTAAACCTATACTCTATCTCCAATAATAAGCGAGATCCCCATGGTGATGGCCGAAAATGAATCAGCCTGTATAGGAACCATCGGGAAGTATTCGGAACAGGATACAGGTATAGATCTTCCGATTAAGTGGCAGGTAATAGGATGTTCAGCACAGTTATCTGGATGGCTTATATATAATAAAATTAAATTAAGGATTAGAAGGATTATTGTACAGGATACTGGCTCGATACTTGTGTGTTGTGGATAATCAAAACTTGTAAATGCACTTAGTATTCGAAGGTAAAATTATAACTCCCACGTAATATAAATTTTTAAATGATAATGTACTTTATTTTTCAGCTTCTAAATGCGATATTACACTTAGAAAATCGCCTTTTAAATCTTGAAATCGGTTAATTATGTGAAAAGCGACGCTTCACCATTTCTGGTTGTTGATTTATTCATACCTCTTTTTTTCCGTTACCTACGAAACTACCTGGAAAAATTTGCCGCCGAAAAACAAAGGCGTGGCCAATTTGAAATATAAGATTGAACTTCTAATTTAAATTGAATTTAAAATCATATGAAGGTACATATTTAAATATCCTAAATAATAAACAATAAGTAAGAAGATAAATTGACATTTAAAATTGTAAATAACTGCATGATAGATAACCTTACTTAAGTTATTCCAAAATAGCTGGCGCGATCAGACATAATTTAAATATAATAAGATAATATATTTCAAATTTAAACTTGAAATATTAACAAATTGTTTATATTCGCATAAATAATAAACTGAAGACAGAACCAGCTTAATATATATAAATTCACTAATATTTGGGTTATTGGTCTGTTTACATTAAAACCCAAATGTTCATTCTCAATATTTTGTCATTTATTAATGACTTCATCAGGAGATGCTATAAAATTGCAATACATCATTTACACTTAAACTAATATAAGTGTAATTTGTGTTATTGACGAAAGAATATGAAACGTCAAAAAAGAAACGAATATTTTCGAGAGATGCTTTTGTTCGAGATTAATAGAGGAGTAATGCATCGGAACTACTAGAACCATTTGTGCTGTTTACGCAGAAAACGGAATTGGGGAGAGTACAGCACGGAAAAGGTTTTCTCAATTTAAAGAAGGTCATATTGATCATGTTATATATATATATATATATATGTGATCATGTTATATATATATATATATATATATATACAACATATATAATTATAAATTATATAGTGGTTTCCGTTGTTCTTTCATCACATTCGTTAATTGTAGCGAGACTCATTTGGCGCAATTTTTTCAGTAATTAAATGTTTGAACAATGTACTAGACTCTTTCTTGTAAATCCCTAATTGATTCTTTTCATGCGTCGTTGATACTGGTTGATCTGATCGCTTTTCATTAAACACCTTTGTTTCGTCTCTACGACGGAGTTTTTCACGTCGAAAAGGCTGGCGAACATTTTTTACATCCATACAATCGTTGTTGTAAATAACTTTCAGCGTTAAAAATTCTATCACTAACCGTTGCTTGGTAGGCATCCCAGAAATTGAATTCATGAAAAATTACATTGTTACTTAACGACGGTACACAGGAAAATGCAACTTTGTATGGTAAGACGAAATATTGGAAATTGCCGTTTGAAGGTTAGAACTTGTTAATATACCCACTACTCACACTGGTATTGTTGGAGACCTTATATATCAATTCACCCACGTCTTTCATTTTACTTCATGAACGCGTTTTTCATTAAAACACGAAACTTGAGTTTTAAATAAAATCTGTCTGCTAATTTCTTTAATCATTAAAATCATATTAATCAATGCAGAACGGCTGCAAAATTTAAAAAAGTTTGCTTGCTTGCTGTAAAAAAGGATTAATCAACTTATTAAATTCACATAGGTGAAATAATAATGGACAATTTCGGGTTATTTTTGAGTAGTACTTTAACATCTCTCTTTGCTCCAACGAATTGAATGAGTAAGAAAACGTAACGAAATTACCTTCGGTACATAACTTAAACTACACATTAGTAAATGTTAAAAATTTCAATGAGTTACACACCATTGCAAATAAATCAGGGGCGGAGAGCATAGAGATCAATAGTCGTAAATAAATGAAAGACTCATGTTAAACACGAAACATAAACGGTTTCGAATTATACGGATTATCTTCGGTACGCACCTAATATTAATTTCATTTGTATTTACTGCTTCAGAAGTTTTCCAATCAGGTGTAACAGCAATTAAGCTTGTCATTTGTTTAATGAAATATCATACATGTAACAGCGTCGATCGCCGGCTTTATTACTTCCTTTCCTTCAATTCACCGCTTGAGTATATTCCTATACACCCGTAAACAAGATACAATGATATATTTATGTATACGTTTGTAACATATAATTTTCTTATCGCTTAAAATACGATTGAGTCCACTGCTTCACAACATCCACCTACATATTATTATGTAATTATGAATGATCGTTCTCGATTTCCAGAAGGATAGTGGCTGAGTTGATGCTGAGAGTTGTCCAGGACGAACAGTGACGGGAATGTCGTAAATAATAATCTGTACGTGTAGATTGTAGTTTATGGACCTTCTTGGGCATATAAACGAGCACACACCTGTTCTTTTCACTAAGTTGTGTACGTAGATGTACGTTTCATTTATTCGTGTATGAATGCGTACAGATGACGAGGATCAGTTTGGTTGTGATATGTTTAAAAGGTGTACAGTATTGTGCCCTTACTAATTTATAATCACGGACGATGTCTTCTCAATGTTTTTCTGAGAGCTTATTTAGAACGTGTCATAGTATGAAATTGATGTGTTCCTTCTCGACTTCGTTAGAATTGCTTTCGTCTTTTTTTCCGTTTGTTATTCGATTTATTACTGACGAGATTGTTTCCTAACATTCAATTATTTAAACCGAATAGCTAATTTCACGTCTTTTACTATATTCAATTGTTGTTTAAGTAATTGATTCTGTAAGAAAAAATACGCACATATTTAATGGTATTTCCGTATTACTAATGCCAAAAAGTAATTTATAAGACAATTTCATTTTCTACAATAATCTGAAAGTTTTCGCTGATAACACAGGTCTACAGTGATTTTGATGTTCGAAAGCTGTTTGCTAATTTGTATATGTTTGGGGGTCCTTATTCCAAAAAACCCCATATTTTTGCTCTATCACGTAAATTTTTTTTATAGTGCTCTATATCTTAAAAATGTTAATTTATTAATATACATACCTATGACAATTAAATGTGATTTGGAAACACTGATTAATATTAGATTTCTCAGCAAAGCAACAGAGTCGGCGCAGAAGCGTCAATACAACGTTGAAACCTGCTTATGTGCAGTTTGGTTGTGTTAGTCGTCGTGCTATTGTGTCCGCGCGCTTGTTGTCTTCGTTGTTGCGTATTATAAGTGTTCTAGAACGTATAAATATGGAAAGAAGACATTGTGTGAACAATCCGAATAACTTTTGTTATATCTGTGGTAGTTATGTCGTAGTAAAGCAGAGGCAAACTATAACTTCGTTTGTGAAAAATGTATACCACGCTTATTTTGGTGTAAAAATTGGCGACCAAGACAAGTCCTGGGCTCCTCATACTGTTTGCTCCGTTTGCGTTGAAGCATTAAGAAACTGGCAAAAAGGTAGGAAGAAATGTTTAAGCTTAGGTGTTCCTATGGTATGGCGAGAGCCTAGAAATCGCAGTGATGATTGTTATTTTTGTTCGTGTAATGTTCAAGGATTCAACAGAAAAAATAAGAAACAAATTGTGTATCCCAATCTTGACTCTGCTATTCGACCAGTTCCTCATGGACCAGATGTACCGATACCTACCGCCCCAAAAGCACTAGAAAACGTCATATCGTCAGAATCAGAGGAATCTAATTGCGACCCAGATGACTCAGATTTCACACCAGATTTCAGAGAGCCCGTAGTGTTTAACCAGAGCGAACTAAATGATTTAATTAGAGAATTGCACCTTCCAAAGGATGCATCCGCATTGTTAGCCTCCCGACTTCGTGAGAAACATTTACTGGCACCTGGCGTCACATCAAGCTTTTACCGGGATCGCGAAAAAGAGATATGTCAATATTTTACTCAAGACGGACCGCTAGTGTATTGCAACAATATTCCTGACTTAATTTCAAAATTAGGAAATGTGCCGTATGTAAAAGAAGAATGGCGCCTGTTTATTGACTCAAGTAAACGTAGTTTAAAAGGCGTTTTATTGCACAATGGTAACGAGCTGGCCTCGGTTCCCGTTGCCCATTCGGTACATTTAATGGAAACGTATGAAAATTTTGAACTACTTTTAAAGAAAATAAACTACCAAGAACAGCAGTGGATGCTTTGTGGTGACCTTAAAGTGCTGTGCATGCTACTAGGACAACAAGGAGGTTATACAAAATTTCCATGCTTTATTTGTGAGTGGGATAGTCGAGCAAGGGATAGACATTGGACTCAAATAGAATGGCCCTCTAGAACAAGCCTTACACCTGGTAGCAAAAATGTATTAAGAGATAGCTTAGTTGACCCCAAAAAAGTTTTACTGCCTCCTCTCCATATCGAACTTGGCTTGATGAAGAAGTTTGTTAAAGCCCTAAACAAAAATGGACAGTGTTTTAAATATTTGTGCGAGACATATCCAGCCTTATCCGATGCCAAGTTAAAATAAGGTATTTTTGTTGGGCCGCAGATAAGAACATTATGCAAAGACAAGGATTTTCAAAACACAATGACCAATGTCGAGAAAAACGCCTGGTTTTCATTTAAAGAAGTAATTGATAAGTTTCTTGGGAACTCTAAGGACGAAAGCTACGAAAATATTGTTCAAAATATGTTACAACACTTTCATCATCTAGGTTGTAATATCAGTTTGAAAGTGCATTTCCTGTTTTCACACTTGAACTATTTTCCTGAAAATCTTGGAGCAGTTAGCGAAGAACAGGGAGAAAGGTTTCACCAAGACATTAAGGAAATGGAACGGCGATACCAAGGCAGATGGAGCATAACGATGATGGCGGACTACGCTGGATGTTAAAACGGGATATGCCCTTAAAAACATACAACCGAATGTCCGGACAACGCAGCTTTCTGGCAAAAAGACAAAGATTTCACTTAAAAAAGACTGAGTAAAGTATTTTTTTCCACTTTTTTAACTTGTATTCCACCTTTTTACTCAATAAACAAATAACATTTTTTAGAAATATCGTTTTTTTCATTTAATATTTGCAAAAGAATCTTACGTGATACAAATAAATGCATAGAATTTTTGAAATCAGCCTACCAAAATTATATAAAATCAATTTTCAAAATAAAAACATCTGTCAAAAAGTTTAATTTTGTAGACCTGTGTAATAAATAGGATAATTTATGCGCAAATTAATTGATACGAGGGATATTAGAAATGTTTCTGACCTTTTTAACCCTTTAAGTATTACTGGGATAATCATTTCCCATCACATTTATAACGGCTCAGAAATTATCTGAGTACTGAATACATCGAACTATAATAACCAGTAGCGCCATCTAGTGGCAGTTTTTGGTATTACGGATGCGTGTGAAATTATAATAAGTGGGAATAATATATCCCAGCGTTTCCTTACTTGCATTGTATTTCATTTTAGTAGTTACAGTGATGTTTATCTAGAGATATTGCGATAATTAATTAGACTTAAAACTAAAACTATTATACATATAATGTTTATTAGTAACGAGCCATCGAAAAAATTCATAATTGGAGTAGACTGTGAAATTGGGTTGATACTTTAACCACTTCCACATAATGACACATTACTTGATGCTTGACAGTTTCATTTGGTTTCATTTTAAAAAAAAAGGTTATGGGCATTGAAATGATACTACAACAAAAAAGAAAACAAATAATTTATTTAATATCGAAATCATAATCAAAATAGCTACAGAAGTTGTTTAAAATGTTGTCCATTTACATCTAAACACAAACAATTTTCTTAATAAGAATTTTTAATAAGAGTTTGAATAATTTGACACAAACTTATAGTTTCAATGTCAAATAATAAATGTCATTATGTGGAAGTGGTTAAAGTACCAACCCAATTTCACAGTCTACTCCAATTATGAATTTTTTCGATGGCTCCTTACATTAAGGAACTGTCATTCGTATCTTTTCTATTAAATAAATTTCAAATTTACACAATGAAACTAAGTTGGCATTTTTGGGTTAGGTTCAATAGCGTGATAAATTTGACCTTTTCAAGCATATCTACATTATTTTTACTTTTTCTGCATTCAAATTTGCTTAGTAAGTATACTTTTAAAAACTCGCGCTAAACTTTTTGCTAAAATTCACTCGGCTCAGGACTCGGATCGGAGAAGAAAATAAACTGAATGTCCGGTGAAATACTTCGTATGTCATCATTAGAGACCGGATACATCGGGCTGAAATGGACGTCATTACGACGGCCGATATAAATAGTCTACAACATCTGTAAGTACATCACGCAGTTCTTGAATAGCACTATTCATTCAGTTAACTGCACATCTATTTTTTGTGTGCGGTTAACAGAATGAATAGTGCTATTCAATAACTGCGTGATGTACTTATAGATATTGTAGATTATTTATATCGTCCGTCGTAATGACGTCGTTTCAGCCCGATGTGTCCGGTCTCCAGTCATTATTAATTATTTTAGCCAATTCTTGCACATTTCTAGGTCAGGTAAGATACACTTTCTGTTTTAGATACACCCCACAAGAAGTAATCTAGTGGATTAGGGTCGGGCGAACGTGCGGGCCATTCTTTTCGCCTCTGCTTCCAAACCATCTGTGGGCAAAAGTTCGATCTAATCGATCTAGAACGATTGCTGAATATTGAGGGGGAGCCCCATCCTGCTGAAACCAGTTGTTTTGTGGAAGTTGGCTAATTTCCTCCAATGCAAGAATTATCTGGTTATTTAAGAGTTCCAATCTTTGACCATTTAGAGTTTTTTCTATAAAAAAAATTCCTATTATTCTGTTTCTACAAATACCAGCCCCAAAGCTTTCTAGGGTATTGCGTAAGCGTCTCTTGTATTCAGTGAAGATTACTCTATACCCAATACCAAGAGTTATGTCTGTGAATAGTACTGTTCAAAAATAAAAGGTTGCCTCATCCGAAAATACTATATTATTTACGAAATTGTTATCACGATTACAAATGTTCATCATTGATTCAGAAAACTATTGCCTTCTGTCAAAATCATTTTCAGAGAGTTCTTGAACAAGGTGAATTTTATAAGGATGGTATTTGTCTTTTTTAAGACTTCTTCCTACTGAACGACGACCAACATCATGCCTTTGCGCCATCTCGTTTATAGATCGATGGGGATTCTCCTCTACAGATATATGGCAATATATAGCGCATTAATTTCATTCGTAGCAGAATTTGCAAAGAATTTTGCAAATTGCGAGCACCAACATTAATGTTGAACCTCCTTAAAGTTTTGGTAATAATAGAACGTGAAATTGGCTGCCGATTGGGATGTATAGTATTATTAAAAAGGTTACATACATCCTGATGAGTTCTTGTCCTATCCGAAATTGGTGGAGACTGTGGCTTGTAACCTAGCGTGAAATTTAGGGAACCGTGAAGCGTGAATACATGAAGCGTAAAAAAATTATGCTATTGTCACAATAAGGCATACAAACTGGACTGAGGGATTGGTCCATTGTCAGAATTCATTAATTCATTCTTATTTCTATATATATAAATTCTTTCATAACTATCTAATTCTCAAATAGTTAATTGACGAAGGAGATACTTGTTGAAACTTCATTATAACGCTAAGAAATAAGTAATTAAACTTCTAGTTTCAAAAATTCTTTTATTGTAAATACCACTACAATATTGTTTCGCCATATAATGGCTTCATCAGGTGGATGAAATACTGTATTTCATCCACCTGATGAAGCCATTGTATGGCGAAACAATATTGTAGTGGTATTTACAATAAAAGAATTTTTGAAACTAGAAGTTTAATTACTTATTTGTTAGCGTTATCTAATTCTCTATAATTATTAACAGTTTTAATCAACCTAAGGTTATTGCTGGCGCTTCATGTATTCACGCTTCACGGTTCCCTAAACTTCACGCATGGTTTAAGTATTATATAAGTGTTATTTCGATGTTAGGAATTTAGTGTTATCCCACTGGCGATTTGGTGAAGAGCATATCTTCTAAGGTTTACCTTAGCAAAAAACGCTACGTTAACATGTTTCAGTTTTAAGGTTATTCTACTGAAGATGGCAACTTAGTTGCCGAAATATGAATATAGTATTTATTGATATATATTGTGGTTAGGGTGTTTGTCTTATTTCTGTTTCTTGTCCTATCTCCAAAACCGATCACCATTAATATTTGTATTCTTTCTCTTTCATTTAATTCAACCAGTATTGACATACAATAATTATTTAATTACACTTTTAAATGCCACAAATTATTAGACCTTGCTATAAAATTTAAAGATTGTAATATTTACGTTAACTTTTTGTTCGACAAAAAGAACAATTTTTTTAATTGCCACAATAAAAGAAGAAATAAAAGAAATTGTAGTACTTACATTTCGAATTGTAAAAGTTTTTATTTAAAAGATACTTTTGAAAATACTGAGAGATAAATGTTCTAAAAATTGGTTTGCATCTAAATCTCAAGCTAAATACTTTAGATACCAAATGTTATAGTTTGTTGAAATCGTGTTTTCGAGGACAATCCGAAAATGTAAAAAATACAGGTTCAATTTAAAAAAATATGACTTTAGTATCTTACTTTTTTTAAGCACTCTATATATTTAAAAACTACTTCTAATGATGGATCTTCATCCCCCTTTATCGTGTCTAAAATTTTACAACAATATCTTTTTTAATTTAACAGATATTTACATGGTCTTACGCACACATTTGCCCTTCACTGAATATGTATTATCGTAACAAAGATTACTGACCAAATTGCAAAATAACTACTCAGAGTGAACAGAAGCAAACTTCTTTCTTACTCCAGAAACTCCCGAAGCACACTCTAGGTTGTCGAAGAAGATACATGTTGCAACACCTTTATACCGGGTGTTCCATTTATGCTTCGAAATAATACGTGCGGGGGTACCTAGCACTAAAATAATGTGGGCTTGTCTATAACATTTTTCTCTTAGACGCTTGTTGACTGAGATACAGAGTGTTTTACCAAAAAATATAAATTACGCTGTAATTAGCTAACCAATCCACCGTCTAAGAACTATAAGACGCTGGATTGGATGTGGTGAAGGGGTACCAGCAAAACCGCCACCAATTCATTTTTATGTACTTGATTTTTACTTCTGGGGATTCACGAAAGGCAACGTTTATGCTGCGTCTGTAGAAACTCGACAGGAATTATGTGAATGTATTAGTCATAGATTTTCAAATTGAATGGAATTTTTTAAAAAATCATCGGCCTAACATTTTCCAATACAAAATATTTGATTTTATTTACTATGTATGCCGCTGGTCAAAAAGTAGGCCAAGAAAAATAAAAAATGTTACTTGAAGTTTGCAAAATTTTTTTTTCAATTCTTAGTTATAGCTGATTTTTTGGGTGAAATTTCAACCAGGCAACAAGCCTCTAAGACGAAAATGTTATAGACAAACCCACATTATTTTAGCGCGAGGTACTCGCGTAGATACCTTTGAAGTATAAATGCGACAACTAATTAAATTAAAATTGAAAAATAGTGTATTCTAGGCACTGCATTTGTTTCATCATACGATGGTTTCATTGTGAATGTAGTGTCTGCAATACATTTTTTTGAAACTTTAACATTTGTGTTTTATTAGTGATTATAAAAGCACATCATTCGCCTACTCTTTACATAAAAAGTAAGTTCATATCGGGCGGCCCTAAACTCGTCCCCGAGCAGGTACTATCTAATGTCTGCTACATTACCTTAATTTGGCCCCGGACAAGAGATTAAGAAATTTATACTTTCTTGGAAATATAAATACAAAGTTGTCCTGGTCTATTAAATACAAATTAAATTCAAATTTATCTAAATTTAAAATTTATCCAAATCTACCACATATACTTATAATTCGTCAGTCTGAAATAACATTCCTAGCTAAGAAGTGCTTCTTATTTATGAGAAAGCATGAAAAGCTTCGTCAGTTTGAGTGGACGTGGAAATCAAGTGCTTGCTAATTGTAAACTCTGTAAAATTTACCAAACACAAATCCTTAAAAAGTGGTGAAATAAGGTGGCGATGTTCGAATCACTCTTGTAAGGCAAAAGTTTATACTGTGGGTGCAGAAAATTTAATTGTGCGCAATGAAATAGAACATAATCATGAAATGAATCTGAAGAAACTAAACAGATAATAAGTGCTAGTGTTAAACGTAAAGCAACCGATGACATTTATGAGAAGCCTTCAAAAATAATACATTCAGCTCTAAAAGAAAATACTGGTCATTTCAGTACAATCACCGATCAAGATATTCATTACATCCGCAACAATCTATATAATAACAGAAGAAAATCTCTACCGTCCTTATCGAAAAATAGGGCAGAAGTTATTAAATGTGTTACAACATTGAATATTACGACACTGAAAAAAAATAATTTTGTGTTTATCATCGACGAAGTTGAAGAAATTGTCGTATTCACGTGCCTTACAAATGTGACTGTTTTATGCAATAGTAAAAAAGTATATGTCGACGGAACATTCAGTTACTGCCCAGATCATTTTCTGCAATTATTTACACTGAATATATAACAAAATGGGTATTATATCCCACTAGCATTTTGCTTACTGCCGAATAAAAAGGAGTATTTTTTCAAAACACTTTTTAACCTGTTGCGAAAAAAGTGTCATACTTTGGTTTTAAATCTGAACCCAAAAGTCATCGTAACGGATTTTGAAATTACAATCCGCAATGCCATAAAAGCGGCGTTTCCAGATTCCAAAGTTAAAGGCTGCAGATTCCATTTAGCACAAGCATGGTTTGGCAAAATTCAAAATCTGGGCCTTCTTCCTTATTATAAGAACGAAACCAGTGAAATTGGAAAGTGACTGCGCTATATATTTGGTTTACCATTTTTAAATCCATCGGAAGTAGGCGATTGTTATGCTTTTGATTTTTCGGAAATACAACCTTAAGATGAACGTTTATCACGCTTTTCCGATTATTTGGTTGACAATTATATTTCAGAAGAAGCCGTTTTTCAACCTAGTTTGTGGGCAGAACTCAGCGAGAGCATAGAAAGAAGCACAAAAGCACAAATCTTTCCACGCTAAATTTAATGCCAGTTTTAATTCTACGCATCTATTAATTTTTAATTTTATTGAAATTTTGAAGCAGTTTCAAACAGAGACTTATATAAAAATTCAAAGTTTATCTGAATGTGGAAGAATACTAGATCCAGTCGTGAGTAGACGTAAGCAGTGCGTTACTAGAAAAATCAACGAGCATAAAAATGGATCTGCTTCGAGATTTGATTTTGTTAAATGTATAGCTTATTTTGATAAACGTTAAATGTAAATGTTAATATGTATTAGTGCTTGTATAAAACACAGGCAGACATTTCTATTCCATTCTTAATTAATAAAATATGTTTTGTGGCACTTACTGAGTTCTTCATTTCTTGCATAAATAAATATGTTATCTATAGATTTTAAATAAGTATAAGGTTGATTCATACTGCGATAAAGTCGGAGACAAGTTCATGAAGCTATTTTTGTGGACCTACTCTTCTCGAGGACAAGTTTATGTATATTTTTTCAAGTACGAGTTTAACTAATTACTTAATTTTATTTCTAGGGGTTCGTTCATACAGTATCCTTGTTAGTTGAATTATCGTTTATAAACTTCAGCGTGGAATACATTGCTTGAAATTTAATTGTAAATTACTATTTTGTTTACTAGTATTACCAGCAAGATGATTAACGTAAGTAATAACAAGAAAGGTCCTAATATCTAGCCTTGAGGCACACTCGTATTTCGTAAATATAATATTGGACATCATTAGGTTTGGAAGGAGCTTTTCTATTTTATTAATTAATTGTTTGGTAACAGATGTGGCAAAATTTACAGTTATAAAATTAATTATCCACAGCTATGAGATGGAGATTTAATATATATAATTTTTCATTTACGTCAAAATTTCGTCCATCAATTAACACTAAAATCGTCAAAAACGATGACGCGGAGATATGTAAATGGATTTTAATAAATTAACCTTTTCGCATTTAACATAATAATAATAAACGAACAACGTCTAATGGCGTAAAATCTCTTTTTTATCAGACGGAACTGTCAAACCAGATGACGTTCATTTGTGTGAAGTTAATCTTTATTGAGAGACTTAACACACACATCTCACCTTGACACGCATTTCCAACGAACGTCGACCATTAATATCACCATTAAGAATCTACTAGACCGAGGTCTTTTACATATTTAAGAAGTAAAACTATTTGTTCACTTGATAGATACAAGTTGAATAATAAAATTTTCATTCCGAGTTTGTGTATCTGGACCTGTCGGTCTGATGTGTAAGTTAATTTTAATAGACCGTATCTTTAAATTGAGATAACCACGACAATGATAAGATAGTTTAAATGTTTCGTATATATTAACTTGGAGTTGAATGTTTTAGTTTCAATACACGAGCTTGAATTCATTCCGGAGGAATACCATAGATATTATAAAGTTTTTAATTCAGATAAAGTATTTTCACTTATAAGCATACCATTTAGAGAATCTTTTTCCATAAATAAATCTACTTTGTTTGGTGTAAAATAATATCTAATTAGCGGTACTACCACTAGAGGAGAGGATAATGAAGCGGTTGTGTATATACAAGGGCGGTTTGACGGAAAAGCGACTTTTCAAACGTTGGCAACAGTTTTGCAACGGTGATAATGTTGCTGACATCTGCCATGTTTCAGGTGTCTATTGACAAAATTTCAAATAAATCTGACAAATAGGTTGTATTTTACGGTGTATACGAGTTGCGCCACAGATTCTAGGAATTAGTAATCCCTCTTAAATCCGTATACGAGTTGCGCCAAAGATACACCTCGAGGGTGGTAAATGTGAAAGTTGGTCATTAAGTAGGGGTAGTTAATATTTTCCTTAAATATTACCTACATATTTATGGATGATATTCATTTATCGTCAAGTTAGTTAGTTAGACAATCATGGAAGTGTATACTATGTTTAGTGAGAAAGGAAAATTATTATTAGTAATAAATAACTACAAATTCAGAAAAACTTCTGAAAATTTAAATGGTGTTCGGTGGAGGTGTACAAATAAATCTTGTGCGGCAAAGGTTTATACAAAAAGTGGAAATTATTTCATAATAAAGAAAGATTTGAATCACAACCATCCAAGTGACAACACAATTGCAAGGCAAATACTTAGTAATTCAGTCAAAAGGAAAGCACAAGGTGACATGTACGAAAAACCTGCCAAGTTGATTCATAGTGAAATAAAACGTTTAAAAGAAGATAATTTTTCAATGCTAACAACAGAAGATTTGAACCGAACTCGGATAAATATGTATTAAGCGCGTCGAAGTATTTTACCTCCATTACCGAAAAACAGGGGCGAGGTTTTTGACTTAGTGAAGAATTTGACACCAAAAACAAGTAAAGAAGAAAACTTTTTGTTAGTAGCTGTTAGTGCAACACAAATTATAATATTTTCTTGTTTTACAAATTTGAATTTCCTATGTTCGACGGATTCAGTCTACATGGACGGACATTTGAATTTTGCACAAAATTTTTCTTTCAACTATTTACAATTAGCGGTTATAAAAAGGGACACTATGTGCCTTTAGTATTTTGCTTATTACCAAATAAAGCCAGTGAAACGTACCTAAACACTTTAAAATTTATCAAAGAAAAATGTATAACATAATATCAGTTTTAATACTAATGAAATTGTTATTGATTTTGAATCTGCAATTCATAAAGCCGTCAACACATTGTGCCCAAATACAAAAATTACTGGATGTCGGTTTCATTTAAGTCAGGCTTGGTTTAGAAAAATTCTATCTGAAATTAGCATTTTTTTAAAACAATTTTTTGGTTTGTCATTATTAAAACCAGATGATGTAGGTGAATGTTTTACGGAGATATTTGAATCTGCACCTGACGATGATAAGGTGATAGAATTTTGCGATTATGTACTATTAAAGTTTAAAAGTTTGTTATGTCTACTTTACTTCACCTCAACATTTACCATCCTCGAGGTGAATCTGGCGCAACTCGTATACGGATTTAAGAGGGTCGGATAATCCCTAAAATTTTATTTCTAGGATTAATTCAGGTACTTTGGCGCAACTCGTATGCGTCCGTATTTTATACTCATTTAAAGAAAACTGTTTTCGTATGGAGGAAGACAAATTCCGAGAGTTAATTAAACATTATTTTTTTGTGGTTGGAGAAACAAGTAAAGAAATCGAGGAAAAGTTACGTAAATATTATCGCCGTGAAAGTGCTCCGTCCCATTGAATGATTTGTAAGTGATTTTCTGCTTTTAAAAGTGGTCGTATGAGCACGGATGATGTAGAACATCCCGGACTGCCATTTACTGTAACTACTCCAGAAATTGTTAATAAAGTCCAAGCCCTTGTAGGTAGCGGTCGTCGATTGAAAGTGCGTGAAATAGCTAATGAAGTAAACATTTCAACCGAGCGGGTATGTAATATTTTGCGTGAACATTTAAATATGAAAGAGCTATCAGTGTTTAGGTGCCGTGTTTGTTTAATGCTGATCAAATGCCTGTTCGTACCCAAATATCAGGAGAATGTTTAGCTACCCAAGGGAATTCTTCCTTTGATATGTCACAGTAGATGAAACTTGGATACATCATTATACTCCAGAAACGAAAACGTAGTCGAAACAATGGATTTCTCCCTGACAATGTGCCCCTAAGAAAGCAAAAACCGTTTTTTTGGCCGATGAGATCATGGCCGTGGTTTTCTTGGGATACCAAAGGTGATATCTTTATTTATATAAATAAATTTGTCTTGTAGATAAAGTCTATCTTCAAGTGAAGCAGCACTGTAACGAACCCCGCCCGTTGAGCCACAATTGAACCAGAAATTAGCGCTAGTCCTAGTCTAATTATGAATAACTACAGCATCGCGGCTACAATTGTGACTTTTTGATTCATGCTTGTGTATAATTTGCATTTAAATGTATTTTCAGCGTTCAAGGTTATGTGTGATAGCCGTAGCTGCATCGCGACCCCCACCGTTCGTAGAAGCATTGTTTATATGCGCCCGCGATTTTCCCAGGTGAATCTCTTCTTTTTGCCCGATTTCAAAACATATATAAATCCACGATTTCCATAGAACTTAGATGTTTCTTTCGGTACTTACATTGAACTAAGCAGACGAATACCACTAGCGGTGCTTACGCCGTTTGTGGGAATTCAAGTCTTGTTCAGCTCTCCGTTAGGGAAGTCCATTAGCGGAACTTATGAAGCTTCTCGGGCTTTGCGCCCTCTTTATGTTCACTTCGCTTTGCAGTCACGCCCGTTAAGCAGCCTGTTAATGAGCTTATTAAATTAAGTACTACTAGAGCTGTCATTGATCGACTTTAAGCGTGAAAGTAGTTTAGTTCTTTTAGGACTATCAACCTATTTCATGCTTATCATTCAATTCGTGTAAACGCCATCTCTATGCATCTAGGAAGTGTATTTAATTTTTTCTGATAGTTAAATATACTTTAAAAAAATATGATATAGCTACAACATATAAACTTAGTAATACTAATAAACATTTATTTTCAAAACTTAAACCTAAAATAGAAAAAAATCGAGAAACACATGTCATATATAAAATACCATGTCGCGATTGCGATAGTTACTACATAGGCCAAACGAAACAATATTTCTACAAAAGAATACAAGCCCACAAATACTCTAAAACAGACAAAACTGCTTTATCTACACACAAACTACAACGCGATCACCATTTCTATTTTGAAAACACACAGATATTTGATAAAGAACAACACACAATGAAAAGAGAAATTAAAGAAATGATTAGTATTAAACAGGAAAAAAATTCAATTAACAACAGAAATGATATACAAAATTTAAGCAGTATATACTATAACTTAATTGTGTAATGATCTGCAATTATATAATTATATATCTTAAGTTATTTAAATATCAATTACATTTAAATATCATATACATTTGCTTATCATGCTGACTGTTCCGTGTTTTGATTCCTGTCTGGTTGTCTGAGTAGGTTTTCGTGGTTTTCCTTCTCGTTTAAGGCGAATGCCGACAACTTTGCATCTTAAGACATAATAATAACTCATGTCTTGCTTTTCCCCGTTATTGTTGTCTTTCTGTTTTTGGAATACTAAGGCATGATTTATTATTATTCAATTGGAATGTATCTTTGAATAATTTTATCCATAGCAACTCAATTATATGACATTTGTATACTGTCATTTATATTTTATATCCTTGATAAAGGCATCATTGCCGAAACATGTAGGGTTGTTTTAAATATATATCCTTTAAAGTAAAGCCAGAACTTAAATCGCCAACTGATTGAATTTACCATATCATACCAAGGTCACGAACCGGTTTCATTAGAAAGGTAATAGTCCAGATTAGGTTTACGGCTATATATCTTTTTGATATTTCAAGTGTGCGTGGCCCCTCCCACTTAAATTGAATAACATCATATATCTCGACTATTGTGATAGCAAGAGTTTTGAAACATTGCAATAGTACATATTGCAGTGGATTTTTCCCCGAAGAAACTGGGTAATGGACAATAAGAAAATTAAGTACATTTATTTAACATGTATATTTGTTTTATATCTAGGTATATTCACATGTTTAGATTTTTTGAGCTATTTATTAAGACAGTGACTGTACACTATTTGAAACTTTACAGCAAGGTGTCCGTCTTGCGGTCCTATTTTGTAGCTTTTTCGCTTGATGCCGGATCATGCATCCGATTAAAATTGAGAGATATCAACTTCGTTGCTTTGCATAGTCGAGTGTAAAAAATATCATTTTTTTCATTCAGGTTTTTGGATTTAAAGTCGGTTTATTTTATTTTATTGTGTTTTTGATGTGTATTTAATTTCATTTACGAATTTTACGAGTTGGTGATCTCGTTTGTTTTAAATTTAAATATATTTGGTATCTCTCGCCTTAGTTTTTGTGTAAAAGTGTTTATGTCGATGTAAGTACTTCACACATTTGATTTATATAAATTTCTATTTCGAGATAATTCTTGCTTATTTATAGATATTTGTGCTTATATGTTAAATTTTCATTATTGTTGATAGTAGAGTATTATATAGATATTTAAGAAAATTATCATGTTTTGTGAGGGAGTTTTTTATGTCAAGATTTTCTAGAACAATTTTATTCAGGATTTTGGAGGGAATATTTTATCATGTTTATGTTGCGCATGACCTGATCATTGACACGCGTTGTTAACAGTTGGTCTCTGTTGACGTTTGAAGTTTGGGGGTAAAGTAAATATTTGAATTTGACAATTTTCTTAATTATTTATTAGTTTTATTATTGCTCGCGAGTCATAGGAGGTTTTTCTCTATGTGCGTGTAATTTATCACACAGACTGTTTCCTCCTAGCTTTAGTTATTCAAGCTTTAGCTATCTTTACATTCTGTAAAAGGGGTTTTTAAATTTTTTTTTTAAATAAAGTTTGTTAAGGAAAATTGTGATTTTTATTAACGGTACTTTGAATTTTATTTTCCACGTTCTTGCTTGTGCGAGAGCAAGACCTGAGGTACGAAGATCCCAGCTAGAAGAATCGACGATTGAGCTAATCCGGACATCTGTGGTGAGCTGCATTTATAAGCAAAGGCACAGTTCACTGCAATATGTTACTAATGTGAGTAATCAGGACAAAAATGGATGGGATCGGACAAGTGGGCGTGGCTGCTCTCATAGCGGTAGCACACGCCGGGTACCCGCTAGTACAACATATTATATAATAGCTATACAATAAAAATATACTTACAAATTGAATTAATATGAAGAAATGTTTTGTGACAGTATACCTATAATAAGTAAAGTGCCAAGAAATACAATGATGTTAAAAGATAAAAAGGTAAAAGATGTTTTTTGTCGGTGAACAGTCAACATCATTTGATTAGTTTACACTTTACTTGTTGTTAGATGCTGTTACAAAACGTTTATATGTAATGTATTAAATTTCACCACGCATTATATAGGTACACTATATTAAAATAAATATATTATAACACAATTTAATAAAATTCATGCAGTTTATTTTAATATTTCCGCAAATTTAGTGAAAAGCAGTTACGTGCACTATTACTAATTCTGCAAGGCAAATAATACCGATTACTGATTTAATAAGACTAATAAGATAAATACCAGCACCGAACGTTAAACTCGTAATTACGTAAAATGAATATGTATATGAATCAAAGTATGTATCAAAGTAATCAAAATAATCGAAGTAATCAAAGTTTTCAAAGTAAAGAATTTATTCAACGATGACTCAAGGTTTGAGTAACGAATAGTAACGATTACTTAAAAGTACCGAAAATTGACATCTCTACCGTCCATATATCTTTCTATAATATTGATATTGTTATATTACAACGGTACATTGTCGCGTACTTTTCTAGGAATTATGTCGTAGAAATAAATTTAACCATTTATGTTCCCTTGTTGTGAAAAACATACATAAATTACTTGACGTATATTTATCATTATAGATATTCCGATAATATATGAAACTAATAACATAATCTGTATAATCAAGAAGCGATTACAATCGAACTCAGTATTTCTTTCCTGTGTTCACACACAACCAATAATAATACATATACTTAAGGGGCGCAAAATAGTATGTTTACGAGGCCATAATTATGGTGTCTTATGGTATAGCGCGGTCGATTTATGTTTTATGGTAATGACTTCAAATTGATGCGTAACGATGTATGAAAAAGGTGGCTGTACGCGCGAAAGCCCGCTTTTTCGATGCAATTTGCACCAATCGACGTCGTACAAAGAACCATCTGTACAAATAGATGTGTGTAAACTTAAAGAACGAGCGAACTTAAATACTGTAGTTGTACGGCAATGATGTTTTCTATGATCTTGTTTGCTACTGCGTGAAGTCGCCGTGTTTCGCTGTTATGATGGGTAAAGCTGGCGTGTAATATGTCATTTCCGTTGCGCTTCCATTGGTCGACGACTTAAAGGTCTTTTTCCGGTCAATTAGGGGCTACGTATGGTAGAGCGGAAACTGCGTGTGCCGTAGAAACTGGGATGGATTCGTAATTGTAAATTATGAATTTCTGATTTCCTTACGACTAAATTTAAATTCGCTTGTTTAAATATTTGATTAAATTTATATCTTAATTATGTATATTAGATAGTCTAAGTGGATTTTTTATTGCTTGTCTTTATTTGTTTGCATAATCATCTAATTTATTCTTTTCGAAATAATTCGAGAAATTTTGTACCCTTATTTTTGTCTAGAGCAGAAATAATAGATAGATAGATAGGTTTATTGTCAAGTAAAATACATAAATTGCACAATGTACTTGTCCAACAATATAAATACATAAAAAGTAAATACTAGCAAGAGACAATAATGTGTGCCATCAAGTATAAAATTTAAAAAAAACATCTTTCAAATCAGTACCTATGGAGAAGTGCCGGACAAAACTGTCGATATATTAGGGCGCTATGGGGTAAATGTTGTAACTGGTGTACTGCATCCAACTATTACTTATAACGCATATGTAATAGCAACAAAAGTTACAAATACAGTTGATGCGGAAACAGTAGTTAAAACCATTTACGAGAATATGCACCAAATCCTTCATTCGGACGACAGGAACAAAGAAAAAATACTTTTATTTGTCAGTGATAGTGCTGCATATATAATGGGTGTCCCAACAAGAGCGCCGGATTTAAATTTGCCGCCATTTTCTTAATACGAGTTGTACGGTGATTTTTATTTGACAGTTGTCACGTACAGACCACGCGATTTATGAATATGGAGAAGTATTCAAACGAACAACGCTTAATTATTGTACAAACACATTACAAAAATGGTGCAAGTTTTGCGAAAACAGTTCGCCAATTACGTCAAGTTTTCGGTCGCAATAATGCGCCAAATGAATCGACAGTGAGGCGTTTAATTACAAAATTTGAGACCAAATTTCCGCTGATGGATCAGAAGATCATTGTTCGTCGTCGTCCTTGTCGGTCACTCGAAAATATAGCCACAGGAAGGGAATCTGTGGCCGAGAATCCAGGAACTTCCATTCGGCATCGTGGTCAAGAATTAAACATTTCCAGAAGCACAATGCAACGAATTTTGGTAAATGATCTGCATTTGCACGTGTACAAGGTTCAATTGGTGCAAGAAATCAAGCCAAGAGACCATGCGCAACGCCGTGGATTTGCTGATTGGGTGTTGGAACATAAAATCATTTTTTCAGATGAGGCACATTTTCAACTCGACGGATACGTAAATATGCAAAACTGTCGGATTTGGAGTACTGAAAATCCTCGTGTGATACTCAAGAAACCAATGCATCCACCGCGAGTAACTGTTTGGTGTGCATTTTGGGCTGGGGAGTGATTGGACCGTATTTCTTTGAAAATTCGGCTGGATATGCGCTAACTGTTAATGGTGTGTGGTATCGCGAAATGTTAACGGAGTTTTTGTGGCCCGAATTGGATGTAATTGATGTGGAGGACATGTTTTGCCAATAAGGCGATGCAACCTACCACACAGCACGTGAAACAATGGTGTTACTGCAGCCCAAGTTTCCAGGCCGTGTCATTTCTCGATTTGGTGATCAACATTGGCCACCAAGATCATGCGATCTAACACCGATGGACTTTTTTCTTTGCGGCTATTTGACGGAAAAGGTGTATGCAAATAAGCCTGAAACAGTTGAACATCTTAAAGAGGAAATACGGCGCGTTATTGGTGAAATACAGCCACATTTATGCGAAAACGTTATTCAAAATTTCAACAAAAGAATAACCCTGTGCCAGAGGTTTCGTTTTCTTTATGTTGAAATAAAAATGTTTGCTTAATTAAAAAAATAAATGTGTTTTTCTTTAAAATTAAATCCGGAGCTCTTGTTGGGACACCCATTATGTTAGAAACAGGCAGACTATTAAAGGAAACATATCCTAATATTCTGTATATTACTTGTGTAGCACGTGCTCTCCACAGAATCTGTGAATATATGAGAGACACCTTTCCGGAAGTTGATAGACTTGTATCCGATATAAAAAAAAGTTTTCGCAGAAGTACCATTGAGAGTAGCTCTTTACAAGGAAAAACTTCTATCGTTATCACTGTATCCCTCTCCAATAATAAATAGATGGAATATGGTTGGAAACTATTAGTTTTCATGCAAAGAATTTCGATAGTTTACAAATTTAAAAAATTAGTTGTACTTTCTTCAAGAACACTACTGGAAATTTGTCAAACCTAATCACGTATTTTGAAAATCAAAATCTCAAATTAAATGATGGATTAACCACAGAAGATGTGGCTATTAATAATATGAAAAATATTCCAAGTGACTTCGGATGTGGCCTTCGGTAAGAGTTAGACGCAGTTTTTAATAGAAATTCAGATTTAATAACATTGCGGCAATTGAGTATGGGGACAATGCCTCAAAATCTAACTGCTAAATATGCTGAAATAAAAGAATATTTCCAGTATGCACCTATAACCAGTTGCGATGTAGAAAGGACGTTTTCTATCTACAAGGATGTATTTCATTCAAATAAGACAAATTTTACAGAAGAGAACCTTGAGAAAGTATTGTTAGTTAATATTAATACTCCTTTACTCAACTTGAACTGAAAAATAAACAAATAAAAATGTATTTCGTATTTTATAGATCACCACTCGTTTGTTTTCCAGTCACATAATAGTTATTTATGATACAAGTGTGTGAAGTAAGGCTTTTATGCACGAATTGCGAAGTTTAAAGAACGAGCCGAAGGCGAGTGTTTTAATCGCAAGGAGTGCATAAAAGCCTTTCACACACGTGTGTCATACAATATTTTATCTACGATCTAGTTAAAAAAAATTTATTCAGTCAACTTTTTCAAATTTACATTAATTGTCAAATTTGTACAGTTATTAATGTTACTAATTATTACATTTGGAATATTTTCTTTTCTTTCTTGGTTCACTTCTACTTCTCTTGTAATAGTGTGTGTTTGAGATGTCGATGGCTGAAGTTGTTGATTTCCTATTCCAAAGATTTTTCTCGATGTTTCTTTTTTATTTTTTAGGGAATTTTCAACATAACCTTCTGCAACGGTGGAGGATTTCCATCCTCTATGCCGTTTAACTGCAGAAATATTAGCACCCGAGTCTGCTAATAAGGAAGCAGATGAACGTTTGAAGCTATGTCCTGTATAGCCATCAGGATCAGTTAGATTGAGAAATTTAGCAATTAGAGAGGGTATTTTGCCAAATTGATTAATACCCACGGGCTGTTTCGTACACTTATTATTTCTATAGAAGACGAAAAGTCGTTTGTGATCAGTTACTGCTGGACGCAAAGAAGCATATTTTCGATAGATTTGCAAAAAACTTGGAATTTTATCCTTGTTGTCAACAACAGTAAAAGTTCTAGGTATTTTATTTCTGCATTCCCGGATAGTTATTATTAAAGCTGTTCCTGCATCTTGAATATCATCTGTTTGAATTTCTGACAACTCTTGTCGACGACATGCTCCTGAAATTCCAAATAGTGTCACAACCTAGAAAGTTATTTTATAAATAAACTTCATTAATTAAAATTTATAATTCCTTACCTTCATCAATAGAAATTGGTTATCTGGAGCTTCGTAGATAAATTTTTCAATTTCTTGTAAACTGAATATTTTTGATTTTTTTGGTTTATAATTTTCTGATGTACGTTTTAAAAAGGCAATCAGTTTTGTGTATTTGCTGATATCGATGCTCTTATTTATGTTGAAAGTCGCCTTGAGCATCGAATAGTGTGACCACAAGGTCGAAGCCTTCGAACTATTGGACTTCTCCGAAAAGTAAGCGATGAAGACGTTTTCCGTATAGTTTCTTACGTTTTTTCTGTTACACCAATCTAAGAAATCCTTGTACGTATTCATATATAATAACTTTTTAGATTTAACGGGTAACAAGTTTGAAGTTATGTTATTGGCTACATGAGCGATTTCTGGAGGTGTACCTAATAATTCTTCGTGATCCGTAATAATCTCTGGCATTTCTGGTAACAAGTTTGAGGTTATGTTGTTTGTGGTTTCAGTAATTTCGGCAAATTCTTCCTCATCCATAATGATCTCTCTAAATAATCAAAATGTGTGTTTAAATACCATTGAATTTGCAATAAATTAGTTGTTTCTCACCGTTAGGACTGAAAAATTGTAATTTACAGACTGCACAATAGACAAAATCACTTTTGTTTTGTTTGTTGTCGCTTGGCGTCGTTGTCAACAGAAATCATTTAATAATGATAGTCCCATTTAATTTACATTGGGTTTTTACGCATGATTTAATTCATTTACGCACGATTTATTTAATGTAGCTCTTTACACATAAAAACTTATTAAATAAATTGTTAATTATAGGATGGTCGTAGATAAATAAAATTAAAAACTTTTTAAAAATATAAATTTTCAATAGTACGTCCGTGGGCGATGAGTCATCGGTCTTTCGTGTCCAGTCCCTATTCATTAGTTTAAAATAAATAGAGAGACACAGAAAGAATAAAAAATTTCTTTTTAGCGAAACTTTCTTCCGACAATGTTTTCCTTCCCTTCGACATTCGATTCGATTGTAATTTATATTTTGTTCTCTCAGAATAATGGCGGTCCGAAATGAATCATGTAGGTGCAGTACATACAGAATGTAAATGCGAAACTTTCACCATTACGGAAACGTGCACCTGTAATTCGGTTCTCTCTTTTGAAAATGTAACATAGTTGGGGTATTAAACAAGAAAAAAGTCATCATCATCAACAACATACGTAATCATCGTAGACGGGCGGGTTATCATTCTCCTATTGATACGATTTTTGTTCCGCCTATTCAAAAATTCGATTGACAATCACAGAGAGAAGCGCGCCCGTTCTCGTCCATAGAGAGGCACCGCTAAATACGTATCCTAATGGACATAATACATACACTACAATTTAATCGACTTTTCTTCGAGTTCCCTTATACGGAACGTGATCTTTAAAATCGATCTGCGCCAGTAGGAATCCATTACGATCTAAAATGTTGCCATAAAATTACGGTTCTACGTCGACGAGATAAAGACGATAATCATTTATACGCAGTTTTTGTCTCTTTCTCTCTTTCTTTCATGTGGATTCTGCCCGTAATAAAATTTGTTTTTTCGACTTCCTTTTAACGTTGTATATTTTTTGAGAAGTCTAAAGTATCACTCTATATACAGAAGTCTGTTGCATAATGGCTGACCGTTTCATAACTTACAGATGAACGTAACGGAGAATTTGAAGTCAATTGTTATATATTTTGTGTTGTAAATATTTTTCAACAATGGACGGCTATGGGCTGTAAAGTGCGTGATTTTGTTTAATGCAAACACATGAACTCTGAAACTCTGAGACAAGCAGTATAATTTCTCGCATCTTGATTTTCAAATTGTATTGTATATATTGAAGTACGTTTGACAGTACAGTTGCTTTTTGATAAAGGGTGCTAGAATTATAGAAGATAAATAGTTTTTGACATTTGATAACTCTAATATCTTACAATATTCAGGCAACTGTATTTACAATACAAAATAATACAAATCTGTATAAAAACAAATATTGTATCTGTATATGCATGGACACACAGTATCAAACAGTATCACAAAGTATCAGTACAGTATCAAAGCTTGATGTGAACTATCGCATCGACATGCAATCTATTTTTTGTATTTACAATATTCAAAACCCGTGGGTGATGTGTGTAATCTGTTTCAATTGTAATAAATGCGTAATGCGTATGTTAAGTATTGATCTACTCAAATTTCTTTGGTAAATTCAAAACCTCCTTATGCGAGTATGCACATTGCCTATCTTATAAATCTTATAAAACCGTTTATTAGTTTAGTTAAAGATGCACTACTGAATATTGATTCAAAATATATTATTTAACTATATTTGATGACTTATAAACAGGTAAGAACTTAATTGTACGTATGCTAGCTTTGTTGGTACTGAAATGACCTATTAGTAATTGATCAAATATATGTTTGCGGTATCATACCGTAATATACAAATTACACAGGCCTACAAAAAAAAAATTTTTTTTTGGTGCATCTCTGTTTGTTTGAATTGTCGATAAAGTAGGTGATGTACAGTATATTGACATACGTCATTTTAACTCATCAGATCTAGTTTACCTACTATCCTCATTGTGAATTGTTGTGTTATTGTTATGGTCTTGTTCGTAACTAGTCACTATTACAATATCATCGATAAAGTTTGTGTTACTATTTCATTATGGCTAGTACGTCCAGACGTTGTGTTAACGATCCTGATATATTTTGTTATGTTTGTGGTGAATACATACTGAAAAATCAGCGTAAACCGATTACAAACACAGTGCGTCGTTTGTATTTTGCTTACTTCGGTATTGAAATTCTACACCAAGATAAAGTGTGGGTGCCTCATAGTGTTTGTAAAATATGCGTTGAACATTTGCGACAATGGGAGAGAGGGAAACGTAAGTCTTTGAAGTTTGGAGTGCCTATGATATGGCGAGAACAATAAAATCATTATGACGACTGTTACTTTTGTATGATTAATATAGTGGGCATCTACAAAAACAATCGCCATAAATGGAAATACCCCAATATTTCTTCAGTACAAAGACTTGTTCCTCATTCAGAAAATATTCCAATACCAACTTTTCACCAGGTAGTGCAGCAATCTCAGGAGGATGAAGCTGAAATACCTATTTCTTCCCAAGTAGATGATGACTTTCAATACTGCGGAATAACATCAGATCCTAAGCCATTTTCGCAGAATGAGCTTAGTGACCTCATCAGAGACTTAGATCTTTCGAAGGAACGTGCTGAGTTACTAGCGTCAAGATTAAAAGAAAAAAATTGTCTTTCCTCAGATGTTCGAGTGTCTACATATCGCACGAGAGAGGGAAAGTTATTGAAGTTTTTTTCATCTGATGAAAATTTTGTGTATTGCTGTAATGTGAGTGGTTTGCTGGCTTTCATGGGTTTAACGATCTTATCAGCCCAATGAATGGCGTCTCTTTATTGACAGTAGTAAACGAAGTCTAAAAGCAGTTCTTCTACATAATGGAAATAAATATGCTCCCGTTCCAATTGCCCACTCAACATGTGTAAAAGAAGAATATGAGGTAATTTCAAATCTTTTACAAAAAATAAAATATATTGAACATAACTGGGTGATCTGCGTCGACTTGAAGATGGTTAATTTTTTATTGGGTCAACAGAGTGGTTATACTAAATACCCATGTTTTATCTGTCTCTGGGACAGTAGAGCTAAATCACGTCATTGGACTGCAAAAAATTGGCCTGTGAGAGATGCTCTTGTTGTTGGGGAAAGAAATGTTATAAATGAACCCTTAGTTTCAAGAGAAAAAATCATTCTTCCGCCATAGCATATAAAATTAGGGCTAATGAAGCAATTAGTTAAGGCTCTCGATAGAAATGGTCAATGTTTCCAGTTTATTTCTCACAAATTTCCTGGTTTAAGTACTGAAAAACTAAAAGCAGGTATCTTTGATGGACCTCAAATATGTAAATTGATAAAAGACACAACTAATTTTTAGACTTGTATGAATGATGTGGAGAAGCTTGCCTGGCAATCTTTTGTAGCAGTTGCACAAAATTTCCTCGGAAATCATAAGGCTGACAACTATGTAGAACTAGTAGAGGAAATGCTGGTGCGATTCAAAGATTTAGGCTGTAATATGAGTATAAAATTACACTATCTCAATAGTCATCTACATCATTTCCAACACAATTTAGGAGATCTAAGCGAAGAACAAGGGGAACGTTTCCACCAGGACCTAAAAACAATGGAGAATAGATACCAAGGAAGGTGGGACAGTCATATGATGGCTGACTATTGCTGGGGAATCATGCGAGATTGCCCGAGTCAGTTTCATTCTAGAAAATCACTCAAAAGACAATTTCTTGATGTTTAATGTCAATAAAATATATATTTTTTCGTGAATTGTGTTTTTTCTTCTCGGGAACTAGAGCTGACAGAAGAAAACGGGTAACATTTTTGATATCGCCATGTAAGACATACTTAAAATCGGGTCTTAAATCTCCAGCACCAAAATGGTTGTAGGCCAGTGTTATAGGTGGTTCGACAGGTTTCATCAGATGTACTGGAAAAATCAAGGAAATCTTGACTAGGACCAAGAACATGGAATCGGTTATTTTCGTGGATCATTTTCGTGGTTCGTTGCTTCTAAGTTATTTTAAATTATTTCTTAATTATACGTGTTAACGTCATGCACAAAAGGACGCCAACCCTTAATGGTTTGTATTACTCCAGAGCCTCTTCTTTACTTTTCCAAATTTGTATTATTTTTACCTGTATATCTTTTAATTGCTTAATTTTAACTACTATTCAATAAAGTCTTTCTTTGGAGATCGTGGTTAAGTAAAAACTCAAAAAAGGTATAAAACCCCTTACCACAATTAATAATCGTATCCTAAATACGTATTTCGACAACAAAGTTGTCATCATCAGTTGGCAGCACCACTAATCAAAGTGTTGAATATGGGACACAGTAAAGCTAACACACAGAATCGCGCACAACTTTACACGGCGTCCACGTATATATAAAATGGCCAAAACACCTCATAGCGAGGCTAAGCAGTTTCGGGAAGCTTTCTAAATCCTCATTTTCGGGGTGGATCATGCCCCATCCTAGCTCTTCATATCTTCTGGCTTATTTTCTTCCAGAGTTCTCTATTCTTTGTCTTTTCCTGCCAGTTGTTAACGCCTGCTCCTCTTAAATCTTCTACTACTTCTTCTAGCCATTTGGATCTCGGTCTAGCCCTTCTGTTTTTTCCTCCCGGCTTCCAGTTCAATAGCAGCTTGATTGGGGATTCTTCTTCCGCCCTCTATACATGCCCTAGCCATTTTATTCTTTGCAGTTCTATTTTTTTTACAATATCTTCTCTTTTGATTTTTTGTTGCAGTTCATCATTTGTTCTTATTCTAAATTCATTGCCCGATAGCTTAATTGGTCCCATTATGGTTCTTAATATTTTCCGTTCGAGTATTTTTAGATTTTCTTCGTCTTTCCTAGTCGATATTATATTATATTATATTCATATGCCCTTTCTAGTATTTGCTTTATGTTATGCACCGCGTCTGTAGTCGATTTTCCGTCCACGTATACACATACTTTAAAGTGAATACACAAACCAAAATTACGTCAACTTATCCTTCTTAAGAAAACGGCATCACGATGTGTTTATTCTCAACGCCCTCAACCTTTTCTACCTCTTTTCTAAGAACGAAAAAACAAATGTATGGGATAGGGCCGTTGTCCGAGTTAAATGTATTAAATTTGTTTGCATCGACATCTCTGGTGTTGTTGATGTTTTTGACAAGTTTTAACCCTTTTACCGAGACATTGTGATCCGTGGTCAATGCATGGTTTGCGACGTTGGATTTTACTGGTCTATTAAATTGAATATCTGATCAGTTCTTTAAAACAGGTTGTTATAAACAATATTATATAAACACGGACTGAATCAAATTGTCAATGTGCCTACTAGAATTACGAATCATAGCAAAACATTAATAGACTATATTATAATTAATAAAAAGGATTTGGCACACGAAGTTCATAGAACTCCTCGGATTGGTGACCACTGCATTTTGAGCATTGCCATAGAAGAGGAAAAAGAAGCCCACTTAGAAAAGACTGTAATAAAGAAAAGAAAAATGAGAAATTATAGGAAGGAAAGTTTACAAGATAGCTTACTTGGTATCAACTGGAGCTATTCGGTGGTAAATGTTGATGTTATAGCGGATGCTTTCACAGCATAGGTGACATAATGGAGAAAATGTGTCCTATAGAGGAACTCATACTGAGGAAAATTTATTTGGAGAAGAAATGGATGAATAGCGGTATAATAGAAATGATAAAGTTAAGAGACTTGAACTATAGGCGGGCTGTATTTACTGACCAAGACTGCGACTGGGAAAATTACAAAATAGCGCGTAACAAAGTGACACAGCTTATAAAAAAGGAAAAGGATGAATATTACATTAAGATTATAGATAAAAATAGTAATAATAGTCGTAAATTGTGGAAAAACTTAAAAGCATTACTACCGAATAAAAGTAAAAATGTTAACAGTGAAATAAAATTCAGTGACGGAGCTACGGCTATCGCGAAGGAGATTGCTCATAAATTTAATACCATTTTCGTTAACAGTATTGAAAATATTATGAGAGATATACCTAGGTCGATGGATTATCCAAAGATACTCAATAATATTAATGCCCCCGTACAAATGGATTGCTTTACTGCTGTATCGATGGCGTCTTTAAAATCTATATTAAAATCTATGAAGTGTACTGGAGAGATAGGTGACGGAATATCAACAAACGTTTTAAAAGATTCCTGTGAAGTAGTTGCTGACAGGTTTCTCGATGTTATAAATACGTCACTTCGAACTGGTTAATTTCCTGAAGATTGGAAAACGACATATGTGACGCCAGTACCTAAGGTTAACGGAACGTGTTGGCATGAGGAATTTAGACCTATTAACTTAGTAGCTCCATATGAAAAAGTTTTGGAAACGTGTGTAAAAGTCCAATTAATGGAATATTGTGAAAAAAATTCTCTAATTGAGTCGAATCAGTCGGGGTTCAGAAAATATCATTCGTGTGAAACGGCTGTGCTGAGTGTTTGCGATGCGTGGGCGTAAGTAATTGATAAAGGCAAGTTTGTTTTGAGTGTATTCTTAGACTTCAAGAGGGCTTTTGAGACTGTTAACAGAGCCTTGTTGTTGTGTAAATTAAATAAAATGGGAATATCTGGATTAGCATTAGGATGGTTTGAATCGTACTTAAGTAATAGATATCAAGTAGTCAAATATAAAAATGAGATGTCCGATAAGATTATTACAAAATACGGAGTGCCCCAGGGAATAGTGTTAGGTCCACTATTGTTTATTCTGTACATTAATGATATAACAACATAATTTGAAACATACTTGAGTGGGTACAACCCACCAATTTTGTATAATACAAAAGTATTTTTAATAATATAAAAAATATTATTAAAAATGGGGTGTGAAGAACACAATACAAGTTCTTTTATGTATTTTTGAATGTATCTTCTCCAAAGACGTAGATACGTATTTCACATTTCTACATGATTGTCAATACGCCCCTGTTGGAGAAGACACATTCAAACAAACATAACTACGTTACTATCTAGCTGAAATTATTCAGACAGAGCGTGAAGGAATATTCAGCGCTGTCTGCATAACAAGAGCCGAAGCAGACGTGTTTTCTATAGTCGGTAACAACCGTATCTATAGAAAACTGTATTCTCGTGTCTTCACTACTTGTTCGGCGTTAAACCGAATGTATATAACAACATAATTTGAAACATACTTGAGTGGGTACAACCCACCAATTTTGTATAATACAAAAGTATTTTTAATAATATAAAAAATATTATTAAAAATGGGGTGTGAAGAACACAATACAAGTTCTTTTATGTATTTTTGAATGTATCTTCTCCAAAGACGTAGATACGTATTTCACATTTCTACATGATTGTCAATACGCCCCTGTTGGAGAAGACACATTCAAACAAACATAACTACGTTACTATCTAGCTGAAATTATTCAGACAGAGCGTGAAGGAATATTCAGCGCTGTCTGCATAACAAGATACATTCAAAAATACATAAAAGAACTTGTATTGTGTTCTTCACACCCCATTTTTAATAATATTTTTTATATTATTAAAAATACTTTTGTATTATACAAAATTGGTGGGTTGTACCCACTCAAGTATGTTTCAAATTATGTTGTTATATACATTCGGTTTAACGCCGAACAAGTAGTGAAGACACGAGAATACAGTTTTCTATAGATACGGTTGTTACCGACTATAGAAAACACGTCTGCTTCGGCTCTTGTTATGCAGACAGCGCTGAATATTCCTTCACGCTCTGTCTGAATAATTTCAGCTAGATAGTAACGTAGTTATGTTTGTTTGAATGTGTCTTCTCCAACAGGGGCGTACTGACAATCATGTAGAAATGTGAAATACGTATCTACGTCTTTGGAGAAGATACATTCAAAAATACATAAAAGAACTTGTATTGTGTTCTTCACACCCCATTTTTAATAATATTTTTTATATTATTAAAAATACTTTTGTATTATTAATGATATAGTCAAAGCGGTCGATAATTGCGAAATATGTATGTTTGCTGATGACACCATGATCTATATAGTTGGTGATGATATTAGGTAGATGGTGGATAGCATGACTGTCCAATTAAATAAATTGTATGAATGGGTATGTGAGAATAATATGGGACTGAATTTCAGTAAAACTAAGTTCATGATAATTGGTATCTACTAAATATAAGATTTCTAAATTGAATTTTAATGATATAGATTTGTCTATGGACTCCAAGAAAATAGACAGAGTTGAGAATATGAAATATTTGGGGGTAATATTGAATACTAATTTAGATTTCAAAACTCACGTTCAATACCTATCTAATAAAATTTCCAAGAAGATATTTTTCTTAAATAGATTTAATCATAATTTGTCACTGTATGCCCGACTGTTGTTGTTTAAATCCTTAATAGCACCACCTTTTGATTTTTGCCCTGCCATTTTATTTAGTATAAATGGGAATGAGATGCAGCAACTCCAAAAACTACAGAATAAGGCTTTGCGAATAGTATTAAAATGTAACAGATATACCCCAATTAATCTAATGCTAGAAACTTTAAGTTTATTAAGTGTAAAACAATACATAGTATATAAGACAATCGTTTTCATCTATAAAATTAAAATTGGAATAATGCCTCCTTACTTAAGTGGAAAATTGACAACGGTCGATCAAACTACGATCAACTACGGAACCAGAAATACCAACGATTATTATATTGAAAACTATAATAGGGTGCAAACAACCAAGAATGTGTTTGTGAACGGACTGAAACTGTTTAATAGTTTACCTACGCACATGAAATCCAGTGGTAGTTTGAAGAGATTTAAGATCCTTGTAATTGAATTTGTTAGGGAAAACTTTTAGTTTAAGTCTCCTGTTATTGTTCTAACTTTCATAGTTTATATTTTCAAAATTCATTGTGCATGTACATAGCAGTTGCTAGTAAAGTTATATTATTATTATATTATATTATATTATCGAGCGTTTCGTTTGACCTATATGTTTCAAATTACAATCGTCACAACTAATTTCGATTATACCTGATATCAAATTCAAATTAACTTTGTCTTTGGTATTACCTTTTGAATGTGTTTTCGGATCGAAAAGTAACTTGGAAACCTTGTTATTTAACAACAATGATTTTCGTTATTGGATGATATGGTAAACACATGTACTTTTTCTCCTGGTTACGTTGAGATATCAAACTTGTGGATTCGCGGATTGTCTTTTTTAAATTCGTTTTTCTAATTAATTTATTCGTTATTTCTATATAAAAGCCATTACCTACCATATACCTCGCTATGTTTTTAATGAAATCTAGTTATATTTTGTATCTCTCTTTTGTTAACAGAAAGTTTAGTAACAGATTGACTAAGAAACTAAAAGAAGCTGTCTTTTTGAATCCGCGGTGATGAATCTATTGACATTTGTTTCTTTCCGGAAAATATCGATTTCTATTTTATGCTTATTTCTAATTACTAATGTATCTAAAAATGGTATCCTATCCTTTTTTTCCTTTTCTACTGTGCTTTGTTTCTGTTAGTGTTGGAAAAAGTCGGTTACGATTGCAAATGTATTTTATGCACGGTTATGTCCAGCACATTTCAGTTTAGTTGACTGTGAGTTTTTGGACGGTGCGTATCCAAATCGGTGGATAGGGCGAAGAGGTTCACAACTGTGGCCTCCGTAATCTACAAACTTGAATTCTCAAGATTTTTTTCTCTGGGGTCACCTTAAATCACTAGTTTATACGATACCCATTGAAAATATTGACGAACTGAGAAATCGTATTGTTACAGCATTTGAGACAATTCGAAACACCCCCGATATTCTTGAACGCACTCACCAATTAATGCAACGGAGGATAGAACCTGTCATTTTCAACAATTTCTATAAGTTAATTTTGTTCTATTGGTACGTTTTATTGTATTAACTTTTAATTTACTATTAAACATCTCGTAATTTTAAAACTAAGCCGTTTAAGACATACATTCATATGAACTTCTATGATCATAATAAACCTAGGAATCAGCCCATAAAATTTGTGGCATATATTTAGAATCACCCTAGCCAAACTGACGAAGTCTATTGTTGTGACAGAAACACGTGTCTTTGGCAGAAGTAAATGTTGGAAAATACACGGTGTAGTTCCATGTGTATAGATACAGATATGTGTAATGCATATCTGTTTCATTTGTAATGTCATTTAATACTATTAAACATTTTAATAATTCTTATTTATGTTTAAAACATATTGTAAAAAATCAAGGATTTTAATATAAAATAATAGGTATTTTTTATACTAATAATAACAAAAACACATGATAAGTTTCACTCAACCATAGCCCTGGCGTGTGAGGTGATTTACACATACCCTGGTACGTAAATGCATTTCCTGACATTGTGGAGCTATGTGTGGAAGTAGTCAATATATTCTTTACTCTCTTTATACACGTACTATTGATTCGATTGATAAGAGGTGTTAGGAGAGCTATTCAATACATAAATAGAATAAACAGCTGTGCAGTTGCACTATGTGTATTCCTACTTGCGTTTAAATGTAAGGGGGAGGAGCTTACTTTGCTATTTCTGGCAAATAGGGAAATCTATTTCATTCTGATCCATTGAATAATTTCAATGTTAAAATTTAAATTTACGTACCCTATATATATTTATATATACGTATATATGCGTATGTACAAATTACAATTAAAGAACTTTTTTGTATATACTTAAATAAACACTACATTACATTTTTTTCATTATATGCTAATTAATTACATATTTATGACCACAAATAAATGTTAAGTAGATCATCTTTATAAAGCATATGGAAGTAGATGGCTTTCATACAACCACCGCTTATTGAATCGTCTTTTAATTGACTAAGAAATGCTATGTACCAAACTGATTCTAACAAGCGGAATCTACTTACAATGTTTCACTAAAATCCGACTGCAACATCCATTAACAATATAAAAAATATTGTCTGTCTACCTTTTTTTTTTTGAAGAGCATTGTTAATGTCTCCGTGAAGTCGTTTAGATTTACAAATAGTTTATAATTTATTGCGTAAAACTAGCAATTCATTTTGGAATATATTGAATCATTTTGAATAAATTAATATGCAGTTACTAGTGTTAAATGTCATTATACACATTTTACGTTGTTGAAACTTAATTCAAACCACTTAGCATATTAAACTAAAACAGATTATTGCAGTATTTTGGTTATTGAATTTACATAATCTTTATATGGATGTAATATTTAAAAAAAAACAGTCGAAAGTTTTTAAAAGCAAATGCAAAGTATTTATTCTTCTTTCACATTTAACCTCTTTCCAAGTAGCAGTCGGTATAGTTTTCAGAGTGTGTTTCGAATTTTGTTTTATCTCTTTAATAGATTAAAAACGGCATCCAAGATGAGATCTTTTGGGACGTGCAAATAGGAAACTGTCAAACTGTGCTAAATTAGAAAAATACGGTACCGGTAGAATGTGTGTGAAATGCTCGGCCATTTAGTCTGGAACAAGCGATGAAGTGTGACATTTTCTTTGTTTTGTTTTACGTTTATTATACAATCTGTCTTAATATAAACAATGAGCATATCTGATTTAAGACAAAACTGGCGTGAGAGGATCCTATTCTACTGAATATAACTAACTCTATATGATACAATTTCAATGTTCATGAGTTTATAGTACAGGGTGGCCCAAAATGACCGAAGGGGTTTTAATTCCTTATAACTTTTTTATTATAATTTTTTTTTGTTTTGTTTTCAGTATTGTGTAAAGAAGACTTGGGGAATTTAAAATGGAACAGTACACAATTGAACAACGTGCCAAAATCGTTGAACTTTATTTCTCAAATCAACGATCCATTGTTTTGACTCAGCGTGCATATCGTCGTTATTTTAATGTGCGGGTTAGACCCTCAGAGTCAACAATAAACCGTCTGGTTGCAAATTTTCGAGTACAAGGGGCAGTAAGGAACCTTCCTGGTGCCGGCAGACGACGAACGGTGCACACGGATGACAATATTGAACGGGTACAGGAGAGTATTCGGGAAGATGGAGAAACATCAACCAGGAGACGTTCGACACAACTTGGCCTCTCAAGAGGGTCACTGCAGAGAATTTTGCATACAATAAGAATGTTTCCATACAAAATTCAGCTTGTCCAAGAATTGAAACAATTGACAGATTACCAGCAACGACTTGATTATGCAATTTATTTTCGTCAAAAAGCAGAAGAAAATCATGATTTTATTCATAATATAATTATGAGCGACGAAGTCCATTTCCAATTAAATGGGTTCGTTAATAGGCAAAACTGCAGGATATGAGCTACGGAAAATCCAAGAGTAGTTCAACAGCGAGAATTACACCGACTTAAGTGTACCGTTTGGTGCGGTGTTTCGTCGGAAAGGATAATTGGCCCATATTTTTTGAAAATGAACACGGTGTCGCCGTTTCCATCACTGGTGTTAGATATCGGACAATGTTGGAAAATTTTTTAAGGCCAGCCGTGGAAAACCATCCGCAAGTATGGTTCCAACAGGATGGAGCCACAGCGCACACTGCGAGGGACACAATGGCTCTTTTACGCGACATCTTTGGTGAACGAATTATTTCCCGTACAAGCGATTTTAATCGGCCTCCGCGTTCACCGGATTTAACCGCTTCAGACTGTTTCCTTTGGGGTTATTTAAAAGGAAAAGTCTATATTAATAAGCTTCGAACCATACAGCAATTTTTCATAATTAAATTAAAAATATTCTCCATTAATATTCTGTATTTAAATTAAAAAAAATTAATAATTATGTCTTAAATAAGAAGTTATAAAGAACTCAAACCCCATCGGTCATTTTGGGCCAGCCTGTACAATGTTCTAGGTATCTGTAATTTTACACTTTAATTTAAAGATGGTCCAATGGCTTTTTGAGGTTCGGTCTTCTGATATTTTTGCTGTTATCTAGAAGCCCCAGAGCTGGTGAATTGGAATGTCTCTCGAGTCGTTGCAGACAGCGCCTACTGCATTCCCTGATCGTCTCCTGTACTGTATGAACAACCAAACATGTTTAATGTCTTTATTTGTCACAAAGTAGAGAACATCAATAACTGCACGTAGTGTTTTTGATTGGAATCTCTCTATGATCACAATATTGGATTTGGCTGCGCTATCCCATAGGTCCAGACTGGTTTAAAGATGACATTACATGCCAAAAGTTTGTTTCTAATAGAGAGTTGGGATTTTTTTGCAAGGAGTTAGTAGTGTTTCCGAAATTTTGTTGCAAGTTGTTAGCGTTTTTTCCAAATGTGCACTTTCCAGGTTAGCTTCTGATCTAGGTGTAGGTCTAAATATTGAACGTATTCCATCGTGGATATGTTTTTATTGTTAAGTCTTATTGAAGGAAAATTTCCGCGGAATTTTGTAAATACTACATAGTTAGATTTTTCTTCGTTTATTATAATACGGCAAGTTTTCGCAAATTCTTCTATTTAGTTTACGTTTTCTTGCAGAATTATTGCTACTACATTTGGATTATAATTTTCAACCAAAATAACAGTGTCATCTGCAAAGGTCTACTTCATTAGTTAGAATATCAGCTGTGAAGATTAGGTATAATATAGGTCCAAGAACGCTACCCTGAGGAACCCCCGATCTTGTTGGACGTAGTACCATGCAACATGATGCATTATTGTAATGCAAAAATCACGAGCTAACTTTCCATAATTCAGAGACGCATTTTAGACGTATGGTTTTGCGCAAGCAACACCTAACACTCCAATAATACTCCCTCCCTGTCAACGGACTGGCTGGTTGCAAGCATTTTAGTATAGTGCGCTATGAATTTCTTCTAACAGAAATCAAAGAAAACTGTTTGTTAACATGACTATTGAACGACTGTGGTTGATTCGGTTTCTTACCTTTGGCACGATACTCATAACCCGTAATGATGCGTTTCATGATTGACTGATAGTCAGAGATTATCTCTACACAGCCGTTAACACGTTGTTATTTTTCGAAGAAATTGAACGATTTTGGAACTAATCGAGGTGGGGCACGTATAGAGCCCAACTGGTTCTTCACAATTGCTTGGATCGATCCAAATAAAATCCCTGTATTATTCAAAGGTCTCCAATTGTTAACAGATGATTTTTGAGTTCGAAATTTTTGATTTACTTGACGTGATTTTTATCGGTTGATGATCGGTCCTCATCTTCAAAGTGCCTTATTTGAATATTTTTACCACTCAAACTCTTTTTATTTCTGAAAAGCACTTTTTACCGAAACCTTTTCTTAACACTTTCGACGTATTCGACGCAGAATTTTTATTTCACAAACAAAATTTAATGCAAATTCTTTGTTCAAAAAAATAAACGATTATGAAAATTGCAGAAAACACTCTTTTTGTGATAGAAAAACAATCGTGTGTTTACTCACTAACAAGAACAATTATATGAAATTTTGTATAAAAGACAAAGGCAGTGCTGTCAATACAAGAAAAAAAATTATCTGTTCCGATTGATTTAACCAGCAAGGTTAAAATGGACCAATCTAGATAGTCTTTAAGTACAGTAGTTAATCACTTATTTATACCTTGGAAGTATTAGGTTAAAATGGAAAGAATTTATCGTAAATTATCTATGCCATGGGAGAGTTAATAGAAATAATTGGATTATTGGGTACTAGGTTGGAACTATATGGTGGATATACCGCCAATTCCATGTTATTTTTTTTAATAGTTCACTGTTTGAGGTTGGATATCTAGACGAGCGTTATCGTTAAAGCTCGGATTAAATGCAGAATGCATAGTTGTTGTTAAAAGGTATATCCACAAAAATTATGAGAAATAAGGCAATTAGAAAAGCATATTTGCATATTTTTACTACTTGATCCATATTTCATCTAATACTGCATATTTGTGCATATTTTCTTCAAATTACATATTTCCTTCTAAAAATTCCAGTACACGACAAGTTTAAAAATAACAATTCAAAAATAACTGACTATTGGAAATACCAGATTTCCAAATGTTCTTGGAAAGTCGGTTAAAATAATAAGTCATAACGCTTTCTGCAAAAGGACGCCAACTCTTAATTGATTTTGTTATTCCATGGTCTTATATTTATATATCTAAGTTAACATTATTTACGCTTGTAACTTTCTTAAATTACTTATATTAATTAATATTTTATATTTTAATTGTTTTAAAATATCTAAATTTGCTTTTTGGTATGATGCTTTTCATATTCAAGCGTATTGCTTTCGAAATTGACTAACCTATTCATATAATCTCGCAACTAAGTTATAAAAGTATGTTTTTTTTGTATTTTTTTAAAGTAAATAATAAATTATTTTAGGAATTTAGTAAACAACAAATAACATTTAGGTATTCATATAACTAATTTGTATATTATAATTAACAATCAAATAATTGTACGAGTTAAACTAAATAAATGTTTTTAAACTGAATACTTTATGTTAATTCCTGTTTCTTTTGGTGTAGATGTATTGAAGTAAACTAGAACCATAAAAATACTTGTGTTTGTCCAATCCAAATTTTGCATAAGTCAAAAAAACGAATACGTGTTTGCTAACCATACTGTATAGTAAGTCCAACATCCGCGCAGCAGGTCGCTCAACTGACAGGATATTTTTATATCGTCAACCGACGGCAATAATATAAAAGGATTTGCGGTCCTGTTCAAATGTTTATGTCTTCCTCAGATTCATACATTCTTACCGTCCATTCATGAACGTACAAAAAATACGAACACATAAACACAATATACGAGCACACTTAAGAGCATGAATACGACTACGAAATCTTCACAGATGTAAATTAGCCACTATATAAATAATAATTTGAACTTGATTGCTTAATTAAGCAGACAGATTGATAATGAAAGATTCACGATACAGCAATGAATATGCATATACCAGATAAACACGTATGAATATGTATAGGTATATGTCAGAGATTCAAGGATTCTGTTCAAGAGATTTCATTTTCGTTTTGATTTTGGAATTCGTTTTATTTGGAAGATAAGGAAAATTAATTGTGGTATTTCGGTGATAATATATTTTATTTTAATAGCTTTAATTTATTCATAAATGTTGATATTGTTTTAAATAGTCGACATTTTTTTATAACGTATTTTTTAACGTATTTTAATGCAAATATTTTGAACTATTTTTTAAGGAAAAGCTTTAGTTTCCCATTGCTAAAGCAACAAAGCTTCACATTTTCTTTACAGCTTTGCGTTAGCGCTATCTATTTCCACAATTCACTTGTAATAATTTTTCACTCTTACAATTTATTGGAATGTTATATTACAAGATCCGGCAGAGAGATATAGAATTTTTTCTTATTCTTCTTCTAGATCTTTGGGTTGGACGCCAGTAAGTCCAGGCACTTGAGCACAGTGCTCTTTGTATCACTCCCAATAGAGCTCGCAGTTCCACTCTGTTAGTCTTGTGTCCTCGATAAAAGCCGCAATCCTCCTAAGAGGAAGTTCGAGTACTTTCGTAGGATCCAATAGATTTCTTCACATTTCCTACTCATTTCCCCACCGTTCCTCACAATTGCGCATTGCATGATGGCTAGTTTCTCCCTGTTTATCATATCTCCTACACCATGGCTCACTAACCAAGCCCATGCTGTAGAAATACTTCTTTAAGGGAGCTGGTAATAATTTTATTTCCTTTTTATTACTACGAATTAGGTTGGCTGAAAACCGAGCATCCAGCTCCTCTAGTAGTGTCTTAGTACAGAATGGACCTTCCATTAGCCTCCATTTCTTTTGATGTTCTCTTTCTAGCTATAACTAGATCTCCCTTCTAACGGAATCCTTGGCGATTCCACATATAGGTTCTGATCTTATGAAGTTCTTCTTAGGACTTTCCTTGACCAGTTCGTCGGCCTCATTGCCTTTAATCTCCTCATGTCTTGGCTCCCATATCAGTGATGCAGTATTGTCTTGTGTTGGTCTATTGAGGACCTGCTTACAATGTTTCACCAGTTCAGACCTGGTAGATGAATTCAAAATGGCTTTAGTAGCCGTCTGACTATCAATCATTATCTCTCTCTCTCTCTTCAGTGTGGTTTCCTTATTACACTTATCAACAAATTTCTTATTTTTTTTATTTCTAATTTCTGATTTCTAATGAGAATTAAATGCTAGTATACAAGCTGTCCCGTATCGTTACGTTAAAATTTTAGGAGTGTAAAGTAGACTTCATTTCAAGTAACAAAAACGCAAAACTTGTATATCCATTTTTATTTGTTTCAAAGTTACAGATGTATGAATGTGATTGTCAGATCATGAAAAAAAATGTAATCCTAAAGTCAATACAAACTGATTTTATTTAAAAAAAGGTATACGATTCAATAACAGGCCTGTGATTGTTAACGTCGCATAACAAAATGTTATCCTAAAATAAATAAACACGTGTCGTAGTGCATACAGTAATTTCTTGGAGATCTACAAAAAAGAGTACTGAAAATTGATTTGTGATAAAGAAGGTTCTTACTTATTTCGTATGTGCGGAACCATGAATATCATACAATAAACAAATATTCAGATGACTGTTAACATTGCATTTTTTAATAAAGGATTACATTACGTTTCAGTTCATATAACAGCTTATTAGTGAATGGACACGTTTTCTTTATTCAAAATGCCTTACCGATTTTCTTCTCAAGAGTACGCGGACATGCATTTTGTGCAGTGCACGTCAAGCAGTGATTGGCGCATTCCTCATTATAGAACGTTTCTGGAAGTACACAGGCAATTTCGGGAATGCGGACTGCGTGATTATCTTTTCGACCGAGGAGTAAATTTTCCAGCAGACTTAGAGGAAGAAGCAGTAGGTATTGTTACAAGGGATCCAACTCTCAGTGTACGTCGAATCGCTACACAACTAGGAGTGCCACGAACGACAGTTTGGCGAATTTTAAAACTTGAGGGCTTATATTCATATCACTATCGCAGGGGACACAGTTTGCTTGAGGCAGACCACTATGCTCGTCTAGTTTATTCTACCTGGATATTAAGATGTCACGGCTTCATTTGAATTTCTGCAAAACACTCCTCTGGACAGATGAATCTACGTTCACGAGAAGTAGTGTTACAAATCTGAGAAACCTGCAGAGGTGGTCATCAGAAAATCTCAAAGCTATACGCCCATCTAAATTTCAACATGAATTTTCTATTAACGTTTGGTCGGCCCTAATCGATGACTTGGTTGATTGGTCCTGTCGTTCTTCCTGGGAGGTTAAATGCGGACAATTACCTTCAATTTCTAATTGACGAACTGCCAGGTCTTTTAGTGGATGTCCCACTGAATGTTCGACGAGACATGTGGTTTCACATGGATGGGGCACCACCATATTTCGAAATTACTGTCCGAAATTGCGTTAACGTTAATTATCCAAGATGGATTGGTCGAGGTGGTCCTGTTGCATGGCCACCCAGATCACCCGATCTCAATCCCCTTGACTTTTATTTATAGGGGTACATGAGAAATTTAGTCTACGTGCAAGTTTCGAACATAAGAGAAGAGTTGTTGGATCGTATTCCCCTGGCTGCCGAGCAAATCCGACAAAACAAGTATGAAATTCGTATAAGTACTTCTTCTGTTGGCTTACGGTCACAAGCCTGCATTCAGCAAGGAGGTGGACATTTCGAAAATATTAAATTAGTGAACTTTTTTAAATAAAATCAATTTTTTATTGACTTTAAGATTACATTTTTTTTCATAATCTGACAATCACATTCATAGATCTGTAACTTTGAAACAAATAAAAATGGATATACAAGTTTTGCGTTTTTGTTACTTGAAATGAAGTCTATTTTACACTCCTAAAATTTGAACATAACGATACGGAACAGCTTGTATACACGCATCGAGAAAAACGTGGGTTTCATACATTTTTCATTTGTCCTCACAACCTGGATGGTTGACGTCACGGCGTATTGCGTCTACGTTCTTGGGCAGGAGTAATCTTAGAAGATTGTAGAAGCAATGTAACAAATTAAGCGACAATTGCGTGTGAGATGAGATTTTAATAATTATTAATTCTCACATGCATTAAGTTCAACAGGGTTTGTTTTAATATTAGGAATTTAGTGATTTGGCGATGAGCATATATTCAAAAGTTGTACCTTAGCCAAACAGGCTACGTTTAACATTATCTTTCTTTTTTAGATTATTGTACTGAAGAATTTAGTTGCCGAAATTATATTTAGAAGTTTATTCACTTATTGTGGTTAGGGATTTGTCTGGTTTCTGTTTGTGTTTTCATGTCTGACTTTATTGATTACTGTATCTTTCTCCTATCACACTATTATTAAATTTTAGGGCAAATAAGAACACATTTGCTACTGTAATAAATGCAAATACTATTTTAATTTACATCTGCAGAAGACGAACTCGAACTTACAGAGTTTTTAGAACTTTTAATATTGAATATCTCGCTGAAAAAAGATTCCCACAATATGTTTTTAGTTTGCATCAGATATAAGAGATTACGTAGATAATATCGTATCATAAATATATATTTACCGCTCGTGTAATCACATGAATTAAATATGAGAGATTTTCTAGGCGATAAGAAATACTTAAACTAGATGTGAAATTTAAATATAAAATATGTTGTTAGGACAAAGGTGCGCATCTATTGCTAATGCTACATTTAATTAGTAAATTTGTTATGCTTGTATCTGTCATATGTACTTTCTTCATAAATGTATTGGTTCAATAGGCGCTAAGTTTACTTGTGTTGGGTAGTATAAATTTATTGCTTGTTCGTCTGTAAATTTATGGCTTTTAGATAATAAAGAAAAAAAAATTAAAGGCGATATATTCTTTGGTAATTTAAATGATTAATTTTGGTGACAGTAAACGTTAAGATATAATTTATAATTTAATTTGTTTTGCTTTAGTACTTTTTTAAGTGTAAGCATTATACATACAATACACGAATTTCGTACGAGCCACTATAAATTAAGAAAACGTAATTTAAGACATTTCCTCAACTAATTAATTCTTTTATGAACACATAAGCGTCGACGAAACAGCACAAAAGTTATTAAGTGTTATTACAGATCGGATATTTTTTTTTTAGTTTAATACTGTTTTAACATTAATTATGATTACGTGGCTTCTACAAGGGGGTCACATACAAGAAAAAGGGGGCCGGTACCGCGAAGAATTTCCCGTCACACAATTTAATTAACGCAATTATAACCGAAAGATGTGACAGGAGAAATAGCGCGAGGCCCAACATGGGCGGCAACCCGCACATTCACAAAATAACTCGAAATAAATTAATTTTTATATTTTTTTTCTTCACGACTGTTTCGTCGGACGTGTTAACTCAGCTGGACTTGGTCGAGTCGTATACTAGCGGAGACCGTCCATCTTGATCAGCATCAATTAGGTGTCAGCCAACTAAATTATACGAATACGTTAAGACGTGCGGGCAAGACGAATTTAAAATGTAGATTAGATTTTTCGTAGTTTTGCTGACTAATTATTGGTCGATGTGTTTGTTGTGTTATTGCTGCTGATAATGATGACGGTGAACGCACAGGTTCGGCCTAAGGCATGGGAATAGAAATAATAAAGTTCTTATCTGAAAGAATTTATGTTTGTTGAAAGTTTTTTTTGTATACCGGGTGTACTTTTTAACATGAAACTTTCAACATCTCGAAAAATAAGCAGTTCACGAAAAAATGTCCAGACTTAAAATTTAATAATTCAATGGAGGAAATACATTACTAATGTAACATTAGTGCTAGAATTAATCCCTCTTTCTCCTTCCATGTAGGTAGACCGGGGGTAACTTGGAAATCTTAAATAGGTACTCGTATATATTAGTACAGATTTGAACTTTACTGGAAAAAGTATTTTTTCAATTCATGATAGATTGCACTGTAATCGATGAAATTCATTTTTTTTAATTTCTCGCACTGATAACTAGAGCAGACCAATTTCCGTGCGCGCCATGAGCGCCGGTATGGGAGTGTAATTCGTAATATATTAGAATACGCGATAGAATAGGGACGCAACATGAGCTTGTTACCGATATAAGTATAGAAGTAGAGACATTTATTCTATCAGAAATAATTAAATATACATTTGGTTTTCTGCTATTAAAGTAATATGCATAAACACACGAAAAATAAAAATAGTACATATTAGAGCAGCGTTGTATGTACCTATAAATAAAATGGAAAATCTATGAAATCAGTGATTGTGTGCACGACAGAGGATTTAAAAAAACACTTACCGTTTTAAGCGTCTTCCAAGGATTGACAAACTGGAGAAACTCGATTGTATATTTTCAACATCAGGTGCGTTTCTAAGGTTATTTCTGAAAAACATGTCCGCCGTGAGGAAAAAATATGTTTATATTCGGAAAACGAGCGTTCTACATCTAGTGATGTTATATTCGCATAATCAAAATATTTTTTTAAGCATGCTCCATGCTTTACACCTTGTGGCAGAACAGGTTCGTAGATGTTATCCAGAGGTAGATGCTTTAATATCGAGTACAAAGGCAGTATTCCTGAAATCTCCAAAACGTATTCGGAAATTTCACAAATTGTGTCCCCATACCCCTTAGCCTTTGAAACCTTAACACGTATTTGTGAGGGCACTTCTACAGATGCGTTAAGTTGCTTAAAAAAGTATTTTGATTATGCGAATATAACATCACTAGATGTAGAACGCTCGTTTTCCGAATATAAACATATTTTTTCCTCACGCGGACATGTTTTTCAGAAATAACCTTAGAAACGCACCTGATGTTGACAAATACAATCGAGTTTCTATAGTTTGTCAATCCTTGGAAGACGCTTAAAACGGTAAGTGTTTTTTTAAATCCTCTGTCGTGCACACAATCACTGTTTTCATACATTTTCCATTTTATTTATAGGTACATAACAAGTGTTCATTTGAAAAGTCAATCCAGTAGCATGTGATTTACTTAGAACATTTTGAGGTATGTCGTAAATTAAAATTTACTACTTAACCTACGAAGTAGTATATTTTGACAGTTTCATACATATACAAAAAAGGGATATTTATCAATACGTTTTTGCCGTATTACGCAGTTGTTATATAATGAAACAGATATGCAAAATACATATCCGTCATTGTAAACATGGACAAACACCTCGTATTTTTAGCATTTACTTCTGTTCAATACATATGTTTCAGCCATCTAGGCCTCATCGGTTGAACTAGTGAAGCAATGTGTATACAAATTAATACAGATCTGTTAAACAACGGATCTGTATCTGTATCTACATTTACGCTAAGATGGCTGAAACATATGTATTGAACAGAAGTAAATGCTAAAAATACGAGGTGTTTGTCCATTTTTACAATGACGGATATGTATTTTGCATATCTGTTTCATTATATAACAACTGCGTAATACGGCAAAAACGTATTGATAAATATCCCTTTTTTGTATATTTACCGCCATCTGGCGCGTGTTAATGGACAGCACCAATATACGTATTTTTCCGCTTTTTTTCGTAATAGCCTTGCTATTCGAGCGGAAGATCGCCTTTTCTGGCCTAGTCGCTTTCTTCCGTCAGATGTCACTGATTAAATTGGTGTCGCCTGATAGAACGAAACTGGTTATAGCTTGGAGACGATTTTAGCGTAAATGTAGATACAGATACAGATCCGTTGTTTAACAGATCTGTATTAATTTGTATACACATTGCTTCACTAGTTCAACCGATGAGGCCTAGATGGCTGAAACATATGTATTGAACAGAAGTAAATGCTAAAAATACGAGGTTTTTGTCCATGTTTACAATGACGGATATGTATTTTGCATATCTGTTTCATTATATAAGTTTCATACATACAAATAATAATAATAACAAATAATAGGTATTTATTGAAAACTATAACAAATGTTGAAAATGTTGTCCTTCAAGATCAATGCACATTAAAATCCTCCGTTCAAAATTTCTGATGATATTCTGCAACATTACTGATAACCTATGCATATGATTTTGTAATACGTTTGCAGTAAAAAATACGTTTACTTTGTAAATAATCAAAATTAGTCTTAGAAAAACTTTATTAATTTTACAAATTTCGAGTAACTGGAAAAACTCGTTTCCTAGGGTTTGAACGGCCTGATGTTTTCATACAGAAACCACTGCACAGTGCGCGAGTTACGATTTGGTGCGCCGTGTCCGGACACGGAATATTGGACCCTTATTTTGTCGAAGGTGATGCACAGAACTTGCTAAATGTAAATCAGGAACGCTACAGACATTATTATTGCCCCATTTGTGCGGGATTTGCACACTCTTTGCGGCGCAAGAAACCTCTCACTGCGACGACAGTGGATACAGCAAGATGGAGCTACAGCCCACACGGCGAAGGAGTCACTTACTCCTCTACAACAACGCTTTGGGCATAATTTCCCGTGGAAAGGAATTCCCGTTCCCTTTAGACTCCCTGAATCTCTCGGTTCCGCATGCCTACAAATGGGGGATACTGAAAGAATATGTTTTCCGATTAGATGACCCACCTGGAAATATTCCCGAATTACGCGAGAAGATACGGTCATTTTTTGCGTCCTTGCAACAGCCTGTGTTCAACATGTTCAACAATCTAAAGTACTGTTATGAGCAATGTGTAAGACGTCAGGGTGCACATTTTGAACAGATGCTGTACCGACGCATTTAGATATGTGTCCTCGTTAATTATTACATGTTATAATTACAAATTGATTTTGTGAATACGTTTGTAATTTCAGTTACCTTTGTTTTGCCGCATACTGTAGATCTACACATAGTACTATAGCTCGAGCCTAACTATTCTCACTGCTGCTATTTGTAACGGACAGCTGTCCCTACAATACAACCCTGCATTCCGGATAAAGTCTGCAGCTCTAGCTATGAGTTATTTATTATTACAGCCGCGCCCATGGAGTGTCTTAAGATATTTGGCAACAAGTTAAGCTTGTGACGTATCACTGCACTACCGGCCGACGAGGTAAAGATATTTAGAGCCGCTCCAAGCGAGAACTTACACGTAACAATGAAAGAAACAGGAAGGCGAAGAGAAAAGTGGATAATAACGATAAAGGAAGATTTACTACGATCGAGTATTTAGAAATAACAAAAGAAAGCATATGATATCGAGGAAAAAGAAAGAAATTGAAGTAGGTGATCAATAAATACGAAGCCATAAGCTAATAGACCTGCAAAGCTACATAAACTTAGAAACATTTTAATTTTTTTGGCTAATCAAAGATTGACAGTGTTTTAATGTAGAAATATCAAAAGATTGATTTCTAAATTAATCCTGTTGTTTGTACATTAATTACGATTCAACTCCTGCTACTAAAAATACGGAAACACGCAGTTTCAAGAACAAATGGTAAGCTTTAATTATTATACGAGAAATGATTGATGAATATGTAGTTTTATTATTCTTTCTCGAGTAGAAAAAGGTTTTTTCTTTTTATTTTTTAGCCATCGACTTGTACTGCAGCATAGGATTATAAGTGGAGGTATGTTTTACTTTTTTTTGCTATTTATTCATTTACTTCCTGCTTTTAATTCTTGCTGTAGTCGTGCAACTAAGAAATGCGTATGTAATTAAGAACTTAGATGCTGTAGTCTGAATTTATATCAATAGCTTCTAGTTCGCATTCAGTATTGGACTGGTAAGATATAAAACGACTAATACACATTATTAATATCATGTTTTTGTGTCCATCAGGTCGAATCAGCCAGCTTAGTCAGATCAGTTCAGACCAGTGCTGGTGTGTGTAGTAAATACATATGCATGTTTAATGATTGTTCTATTGAACGAGACTTACATAATGGTGGTTATTAACGGTTAATTCGTTTTGTATGGTGTAATTGTAAGCGATCACGTAGAGATTGATCGCATCGGTATCGAACATATACACAGACGCATCTACATAGAGACTGACAGAGGGCAGCACTAGTATCTCTCTCGTTCTATTTCGATTGAAGGTCTTGATGTACATGCACGGATATGGAAAAATGTATATGTAGATGTTGTTACTATTATACTTTACATACCGTATTTGTAGGCACAACGTAATTGTTACGTTTATCATTAACAATGACGTCCTGACATTTTCTCGTCCATTACGCGCACATAAACGTGATCTTAATCAGCGATTTATCTTTGGATCTCTTTCGCCTCACTCCACTTCTCTACCTGGCTGAACTATTTCGTATTACCAATTTACATTGCAGGAAAATAAACTAACATGATTGTCATTTTAATTTACTGCTTTCCGTCTTTGTAATGAGAGAATTGTCTAGTGAATGTTACTGAAACGACAGATTATTATTTTAAATTTTCCTCTGGAATTTTGTTTTGGGAAGCTTCAGAATGTTTATTCCACTTATACTCTGCCTCATATTAAAAAGGAGCTATTTCAATATCGCGCCGAAAAACTGACTTTTTTTTTAATGATTTCATTGGTTCTTGAACCGATGTGGTGAAACATGGACAATTACATGTGTTATATGTACAGGGTGATACAATAATTTGAGCTTTAGTTTTAACTGAAAATCGTACAAAATAATGACAACAAATGTGATAAAAGTTGTAAATGAACTTTTTTTCTGCCAATTCGCGGGTACATTTTGACAATGTGTCGATTCCTAGTGGTGAGTCTTTATGCCATTTTCTATTTATCCAGTTTGGAATACAACATAAAAATAATCTATTTGATTTAATGGTCAGATTATGTTTTTCCATCAACAGATTAGGGCAAAGACATTTTCACCGTTTTTAATTAACCACTTGCTATTTGTAAGTGATTTGGAACGTCCTTGGGCCATTTTGAAGAAAACAGGATTGTATTCAATTCTTCCAGTTCACTTTCCATCAATCCCTATTTTATTTTTGAAGTAATAGGTTTTACAATTTATAACTTCGATACGAGGTGCATTCAAGTTCTAAGGCCTCCGAGTTTTTTTCTCCAGACTGAACAGAGATAGAAGCATGTGCATTGTTTTAAAATGAGCGTGCGTTCGTTGTCAATACGTCACAGAGATGCAGCACTGTACGGCAGATGGAATTGTAGCGGCAGCGTCGAGAATGAGAACTGTTTTAGATACTTAAAATGGCTACGTTTTCCTTACTTGAACAGCGTGCAATCATTCGTTTTCTGAATTTGCGTGGTGTGACACCAATTGAAATTCATCGACAGTTGAAGGAGACATGTGGTGATGGAGTTATGGATGTGTCGAAAGTGTTCGTGGGTGTGACAGTTTAATGAAGGCAGAACATCGTGTGACAACAAACCGAAACAACCTCGGGCTCGCACAAGCCGGTTTGACGACATGATCGAGAAAGTGGAGACTTGTTTTGGAGGATCGCCGAATGACAGTTGAACAGATCGCCTCCAGTGTTAGCATTTCCGTGGGTTCTGTGCACACAATCCTGCATGGCGACCTGAAAATGCGAAAAGTGTCCTCCAGGTGGGTGCCACGAATGCTGACGGACGACCACAATGCTGCTCGTGTGGTATGTTGCCAAGCAATGTTGACGCGCAACCAAGGCATGAATGGGACTTTCTTTTCGTCGCTTGTGACAATGGATGAGACGTGGATGCCATTTTTCAATCCAGAAACAAAGTGCCAGTCAGCTCAATGGAAGCACACAGATTGACCGCCACCAAAAAAATTTCGGGTAACCGCCAGTGCTGAAAAAATGATGGTGTCCATGTTCTGGGACAGTGAGGGCGTAATCCTTACCCATTGTGTTCCAAAGGGCACTACGGTGACAGGTGCATCCTACGAAAATGTTTTGAAGAACAAGTTCCTTCCTGCACTGCAACAAAAACGTCCGGGAAAGGCTGCGCGTGTGCTGTTTCACCAAGACAACGCACCCGCACATCGGGCTAACGTTACGCAACAGTTTCTTCGTGAAAACAACTTTGAAGTGATTTCTCATGCTCCCTACTCACCTGACCTGGCTCCTATTGAGTTTTGGCTGTTTCCAACAATGAAAGACACTGTCCGTGGCCGCACATTCACCAGCCGTGCTGCTATTGCTTCAGCGATTTTCCAGTGGTCGAAACAGACTCCTAAAGAAGCTTTAGTCGCGGCCATGGAATCATGGCGTCGACGTTGTGAAAAATGCGTACGTCTGCAGGGAGATTACGTCGAGAAGTAACACCAGTTTCATAGTTTTCGGGTGAATAGTTAGTTAGAAAAAAAATCGGAGGCCTTAGAACTTGAATGCACCTCGTATGAAACAATTTTTTTTAAGACGAGGATTTGCTTCGTCCCAAGCATTTGCCATTAGTTCTATATCTTTTAAAGAAGGAGCTTGAGAACTAACCTTTCTCTTGTCGCCACAGTGTTGCACATTTCTTCCTTTACCATGTCTCGATTTTCTGACATTTTTAAAGAGGATACAAGCTTGTATTCAATTCTTCCAGTTCACTTTCCATCAATCCCTATTTCATTTTTGAAGTAATAGGTTTTACAATTTATAACTTCGCTACCTCTCCATGTTAGTCCAAACCAACTTACAAACCAACTTACAAAGCCACATATATGAAACAATTTTTTTTTAAGACGAGGATTTGCTTCGTCCCAAGTATTTACCATAAATATCTTTGTCTTGTATGGGGTATACCCTGATAGTACACTCTGCAAAGTTGTCAATATGAACTACTTTCTTGCTGACATGCTTTCGTTTAGGGCTGACCAGTGTATTGACCTTTCAAACATCAGTAGAGATTCTGCTAACAGTGGTAAGGCTTACACCTAAGCAGACACCCTAGCAGATACACGATATAAATAATGTAATTCATTATAGTTATAGTATTGTATGAATAACAATTATAATTCACCTCACGTATTGACGTTTATGATAACGTCGGCCCACCATTATCACGTTCTTCCTTAAAATACGCGATTGCAGCTGCAATTAGCGATTTACTATGACTAGAGAACGGTTTCCGCATTATTGCGTAAGCGAATAATTCCACTTCAGTTATGCGAATAACTGTTTGTAATAAAGACGAGATAAAAATGTGGAAACTAATAAAAAAGTGCAAACAGCAAGGAAAATAAATGACAGAACAAATTTGTCAACAATAGACGCTTCTTTCTCAGTCCTACAAACTTATGCGGCGATATTAACGTTGAATTTGATCATGTGTACAAGTGTTTATTTGAAAAGTCAATCTAGGTTACTTTGAAATTTTGATAGAATAAGACGCAAATATATTAGTTTGTTGTTCCGTAAACGTAAATCCAAATGACATTTGATAATGTCAATCACAAATATCAGTTAGTGCATAAAATAATCGTGCGTCGATTCTGGTTTAACTAAATTGCTTCTCAGTTTTAAAATGGCTTTCATTTTAGAACATAAAATTTTTTTAGCCCAGGCTTATTTTCGAAGTGGTATTAAAATAGATGGTTTATGGGTTTATTCAGTTCAAGATTGCATGGTAGAATTTCAAGTTGAGTTTCCACATTTTGTAATAGATTATATACAATTTAAGAATACTTGGGTTAGAACTTTAAAACTTTTTTCTGAAACTGGTAGTCTCTTAAGAAAATCAGGCAGCGGAGCAAGTAAGAATCGTACACCTCAAGTTATCAATCGTGTTGAAAAAATAATGGAAAATGAACTACAAACATCTGTTCGACATTTGAGTCAACAAATAAACCTTTCTGTTGGTACAACTCACAAGTTATTAAAAAAAGATATGCAACATTATCCATACCGTGTCACAGCAGTACAAGAATTGTTAGAAATTGATTACCCACGTAGACTACAGTTTTGTAATTGGTTTGTAAATATGAACAATAATGGAGAACTTTCGCAAGAGTCATCTTTACTGATGAAGCATGGTTTTATAAAACGGGATACCTAAATTCACAAAATACAAGAATTTGGAGTAGTAAAAATCCACATGTAATTAATGAAGAATCGCTACATCCAGAGAAAATTGGTGTTTGGGCAGCGATAAGCCAAAGGCGAATCATTGGACCAATATTTTTTCAGGGAACGTTAACTGCTCAAAGGTACCGTACGGAAATTTTACAACCATTTGTCAATCAGTTGCATGATGATGAACTACAAAGTGCATATTTCCAACAAGACGGAGCACCTTGTCACTGTACAGCAGAATCTTTGGATTATTTAAGAGAATTATTTGATGAGCGTATAATTAGTCGAAATACTGAAATTGCCGGGCCTACACGCTCATGCGATTTAACACCTTGCGACTTCTTTTTGTGGCCTTATCTAAAGAATAACATATTTCGAACACCTATATTGAATTTGAATGATATGCTACAGAGAATCGAACAGAAATGCATGGAAATTAATAACAATCCAGTAATGTTGCAGAATATCATCAGAAATTTTGAACGGAGGATTTTAAAGTGCATTGGTCTTGAAGGACAACATTTTCAACATTTGTTATAGTTTTCAATAAATACTTATTATTTGTTATTTATTTGTATGTATGAAACTGTCAAAATATACGACTTCGAAGGTTAAGTAGTAAATTTAAATTTACGACATTTTTCAAAATGTTCTCAGTAAATCACATGCTACTAGATTGACATTTCAAATGAACACTTGTTAGGTTTACTTGCTACAGATTTGTTATACCGAAAGTTCAATAAATGACGTGCACGTCTTCGTATCGTGATTAGCCAATAACAAAATTATGGCAGTCGATTGGACAGAATGGCAGGGAAAAATTACGAAATTGTGTTTTGTCGTTTGAAAACAGGGTGATACTCTTGAGAAAGTGATGGTATTGGTTGAAAAATCAATTGAGTGAAATAGTCACTGGAAATTTTTTCTACATGACTCTTTTACTTTGCTGTTTTGTAGTCATAGCTTAACCACTTATTGTTTCGAAAGAAAGGAAGAGATTGTTAAATAAAATGGAGTTCTTTTTTATATTAAAAAAAATATTGAATACTAAATTATGAAAATTCAATTTTAGCTGACCTCCAAAGATGTTTAACAGGATTTTTACCGTATAGTCTATTTTTATTTATTAATTTTAGTATATCATCTTACATATCCCTCTTGTCCTCTTGAATAAATTCTCATATATGATGCCGGTTCATCTAGTTCTGCGATCTTCGTGATTCACCACTACATACATACGTACGCGATATACTCAAAGGAAATAACACGAATACCTGAATAAAACTGTTCATTTAGAAAACAAAGCTCCCCAGATCTAATCTCTCGACTTACAATTATGAGCACGTTTTGAAATAATAGTATCGCAGTGAAAAATCATTTCTAGCACAAGACCCGTCGATGTTATACTATAGCGTATGTATGACCCAATATCAACGTTATAGTCCATTAGCGCACGGGTAAAATGATATACTACGCGTAGACGAGCTAATATGTAAAACCATAAATTATTCGCTTAATAAATTTATCGGTAAAACATGTTCGAGATGTGTCCGAGAGTGAAGAATATTAAATCATTATTAACCGAAGGAGAATGTGTTTTAATAGGCATACTATATTGTGCGTGTGGGCGATTTTCTAACACTTTGTTATCTGAGAAGTCTTAAATATACGGGCATCTAATACATTCTAAATTACGAAAGATTAGAACCCAGGTGATCTTGTTATACCTATATTTTAATTAGCGGTAAACTAATGATTGATGCCTCTAAAAAAATGTCATTGCGTCAGTAAAATTTTCGTTCTCATTTTGATATGGAATGAAGCAAATTAGGAGGATGGATCTCCACGTTATTCATAGCTGTTTGATATATTTACATTTTTGACACTTGATCGGATACAGTTTATCTAGTTAACTACATTTGATTAGTATACTTGTCAATCCAAAACATTATTCCGGCGCGTTTGACGCATAATTTGAAATACAAGGTGCTACCCAGAAATTCCTAGAATTTGAATTTGGCGCGCGATGGTATGGTAATATAGTTCTATAGCGTTAGATGTTGTGAGCTACGTGTAGACAAGGCAGTCTGTCAAACGATACTTAGGTGGTGGGAAACAGTTTGTCACAACCTAGCAAAGTGTTTGTGTTTGAGTTATTTTGCGACACTACAATGTCTGATGTGAAACAGCAAGGAACGTGCATCAAATCCTGCTTCAAACTTGATAAATGGCAGTGGAAACTCTGAAAATGCTTGAACAAGCGTTTGGCAAGAATGTTTTAGGCCAGATGTAAACTTATGAGTGGTACAACCGTTTTAAAAATGGACGTGCACGGATTGATGATAATGATGAGCGTTCCGGTCAACGAAGACGGCAGAACAACCCCTCCCTCCCTACTCTCCAAATCTTGCCCATTGTGACTTCTTCCTGTTACCGAAGTTGAAACTGAAGCTCAAGCTTGAGACAGATCGAAGAGATCCAGACCGAATCGCAGGCAGTATCGAACACCTTAACGAGCAAAAACTTGTCCAGCACTGCGTCTAGTCATAGACAAGTCGCTGAAATCGGTGTGTTCATGCTGGAGGAGAGTACGTTGAAGGAATTAATTTTTTTTTATATTCCGGGAATTTTTTGCGCAGAACCTCGCACGAGAACGGATCAGTAATTAGCAAGCCTAAAGAAAGAGGACAGCACCAAAAAAAATGTTTTTTTAAGTCGACAATTCTTCAAAACACAACTGTCAAAATTTGCGTTCATTTTGATCGTAAAGACGCTAGTTATTTGAGTAGAAAGTGAACTGCTTTTAGCTTGTTTTCAAATATGGAAGAAGTGGAGTATCAATCAGTGATTAATTTCCTGTTTTTAACGAACGAAACAATCTTCGAAATCAGAGCTGATCTGGAGTTTGTTTACGAGGACCATTCACCATCCATTTCAACTATAAAACGAATTACCATCAATTCAACGCACGATATTACATTGCGCGGCATCAATTTATTGCTACGACAGTTTATCGCACGACAATTTATCGCGACTAAAATTATTTACCATACATACGAGGTGCTACACAGAAATTCCCGTGGCGCGTGAAGGGATAGTAGTACTGCTCTATAGCGCTAGTTGGTGTGAGCTACGTCTATACTAACTTAGTCTGTCAATGGGTGCTTTGCTAGGTGGTGATAAACAGTTTTTGTGTTTAAGTTTGTTGAGTTGTGAGTTATTCTGCAACACTGCAATGTCTGATGTAAAAGAGCAAAGAACGTCTATCAAATTCTACTTCAAACTTAGTAAAATTGCAGCGAAAATTCTGAAAATGCTTAAATAAGCGTTTGGTGAGGATGCTTTAGGCCAGACGCAAACTTATGTTTGATGATACAACGTTTTGAAACTAGACAAAGTGTAAACTGGACTGTCCGTTGATGGTGATGAATATTCCGGTTGACCATCGACGGAAAACAGGCTACAAAATATACCAATGAAATTTGAGGACATTAATACGTTAAGCGTGAATTATGCATTTCTTACAAATGCAACAGATATGCATTATACATATCTGTATCTGTACACATGGACATACACCTCGTATTTTTCAACGCTCACTTCAGCCAAAGACACGCGTTTCTGTCTCAATAGACGTCACCAGTTTGGCTAATAAAGTAAAGTTTGATGGCTCGCCTTATTTTCGGTGTAGTCTCTTTTGTTCGTCACATGTCACTAGATTATCTTGTGTCACCTGATTTGCTACTTGCCTTTAAGGCGAGCCATCAAAATTTACTTCATTAGGCAAAATAATGACGTCTATTGAGACAGCAACACGTGTCTTTGGATGAAGTGAAGTGAACGTTGGAAAATAGGAGGTGGATGTGTACAGATACAGGTACCTATGTGTAATAAATATCTGTTTCATTTATAATACCACAAAATTTTGCAAAAGTGCGTGATGCTGTCTTGCGAGACCACAGGAGAACAATGCATGACATTCGTAACATGCGGTGTATTGTTGCGATGTTTGTGCCAATGTTACTCGGCATTGAACAAAAATGGCACCGTATTCATTTGTGCACACAGCTGAAAGAAATTGCCGAAAGAGACGCGAATTTCAGCATCAGAATCATTACTGGCGACGAATCATGGGTGAACGCGTATGATCCCAAAACGAAGCAGCAGTCATCGAAGTGGAAGACGTCATAGTCAGTCACCACGACCGAAGAAAGCACAACAAGTTCGAAGCAACGTCAAGTCGATGTTGATTTGCTTCTTTGGGGCTGATGGCATCGTATAACAGGAATTTTTCCAATGAGGTGAAACAGTTAATGTACGATTTTATTGCGGTGTTCTTTGCCGACTAAGTGAAAATATTCGACGTGAGCGGCCTGCCAAACGGCGCAACAATTCGTGGATCCTACATCACGACAACGCATCAACCCATACGTCGCTTGTCAGCTTCTAGTCTCGACAAAGATGGCAGTACCTCACACTCTGTATCCCCCAGATCTTGCTCCTTGTGACTTCATTCTGTTTTCGTTGAAACTGAATCTGTACGGACGCTGCTGTGAGACGATTGGGGAGACTTCCACCACTGCTTCCAGTCATGGACAAGTCGCTGGGATCGGTGTATTCATGCGAAAGGAGAGTACTTCAAAGGGGATGGTAGTGAATAAGTTGTAAGAACAATTTATTGTGTTTTTTTACATTCCGGAAATTTCTGGGTGACACCTCGTATATGTAGATGTTTCAACCTTATTTATTGATTTCTTTGATCGGATTTTAGATATATAAATATCCTCGGCTGTTGTTGCAGATACTTCTTGGTGAAACATTTTAACTTCATACAGTAAATAATAAAAATAAATTAAAACACTTGGCTTGTTTCACTATGAGATTTATTTAAATACTCTAACAATTGTTTCGGCTGTTATGCCATTCTCAAAGAGATCTATAAATCTAACTTAAAGACTATCGCACTTGTTCTTATATGTTGTCTGTTCTTGTGTGTAGTGGGGGTGGTATTATATTGTGTATTACGGTGTCTATAAAGGGTGTATTGGCATATTCTATCTGTGTGTTGGTGATTAATAGATTTTGTTTTTTCGCTATTTTTATTTCTAATATTTCTAGGAGGTCCAATCTCTTGCTTTTTGTGATATTGTGTATTAATTCGCAGTTATCTATATCGGGGAAGTGGTTGAGTTCTATACAGTGTTCGGCAAAGCCTGTGTTTTTCTCACTATATAAAATTGACTTTTTGTGTTCTTTAACTCTGTTTTTAATGGCTCGTCCACTTTGGCCGATATAGATAGCTTCACAGTCTTTACATTTTAATTTATAAACACCTGATTGGTCCATTTTATCTCTTTTATCTTTGTTGTTGCTAATCATTGTTCCTAAATTTGTTTTATTTACCCAGCTTATTTTGATATCTAATCCTTTTACTATTCTGTTTATTTTATTAGTGAGTTGTGGTATGTATGTAATTTTGTGCCATCTTTGTATATTTTCTGTTATTTTCGGGTATAGGTATTTGTTCTTATTATTTTGTATTTCTTTACGTTTTAACAGTTTATCTACGATTTTAGGGTCATATCCATTATTTCTTGCGATTAATTTAATTGTGTTTATTTCTGTATTAAAATCTGTCTTGCTTAATGGTGTGTTTGTGGCTCTATGTATATAACTATTGAATGTTGACATTTTTATTTTCATTGATTGTTTCGCGTTTGCATGTAATATGTTGTCTGTAAAAGTGGGTTTTCTGTAGATTTCGAATGTAAGCTTATTATTATGTCTGTTTATTGTAATGTCTAGAAAGTTTATTTTCTTGTCTTTTTCTGTTTCTTTTGTAAATTGTATCTTGTGGTTTATAGAATTTATTACTTTTAGGAACTCCGTTAATTGCCTATCTGTACCCTTCCATATGCAAATTACGTCGTCTACATATCTGGCCCAGAACTGGACTTGTTGAATTAATACCGTGTTTTTCTTGAATAGTTCTTCTTCGAATTTATTCATGTATATTTCTGCTAATAGCGGGCTTAACGGATTTCCCATCGGTAATCCTTCTATTTGTGTGTATGTTTCATTGTTGAATTTGAAGTAATTCTGATTTAGACATAAATTTAAAGTTTCTTTAATTTCTCGTTTATCTGTGTCATTAAGGTTATTGTTATTAATGTGTATGTCAATTATCTTTTTTATTTCATTTATTGGTATAGAGGTAAAAAGGCTTTTAATGTCAAATGAGACTAATTTAGCATTGCTAGGTATCTTTATGTTTTTTAAATTGTTCGTTAATTCTATGGTATTTTTTATCGCATATTTAGATTTGAAATTTATTTTTGTCGGTAACTTTTTATTGAAATACTTGCAAAGTTTGTAAGTCGGGGCATTTATGTATGATACTACTGGTCGCATTGGTGTGTTGTCTTTATGAAGTTTTAGTTGTCCATACAGTATCGGTGTTCGTGGGTTCATTATTGTTAGATTTTTATTCTTAAGTGTGTCATTGTTTTTTATGAGATTCTTAACTTTTTGTTGGTAATTATTCGTAGGATCGGAATTTAGTTTTTTAAAATCTTCGGTGTTTATTAGGTTATACATTTTTTCATTATATTTGGTTCTTTCTAATATTGTTACTGTATTACCTTTATCCGCTTTTGTATATAAATATCTGCCTAGCAAATAACATTATGATTGTTATTACTATTATTATTAATATTATTATTTTTATTATTATTATTAAGAATATTATTGTTATTATTACTATAGATAGTAGAATAATAACAATCATAATAATAAGATTGTCGTTTCATACACTGAGAGGTGATTAGCAATGGAATTGAATTATTAGGTAGATCAATATGAATGCACGGCATGTATCATTGTTGAGATTCACTTCGGTTATTTTTAACGGTTGAGGAGTAATAAATAATGATTTTCTCTTAGGTTGGAGGAAAACGTTACCCATTGACTTCCTATTCTTAGTTGATGAAAACTTACTTACTTTGATCTTAAGAGTTGCGCAATAGAAAATGCTAATTTAAGAAGAAACAAAGTTTATTAAAATTATTGTAATTTATTAACGTAAAAATAGTACCCATCCAAAACTTACAAGTTAAATTTTAATCCTCAATTTCTAATTTCTAAGAAGTTGTAAAATACATATATACATGCGTTATATGCTAGCGTAAGAGTCAGCAAACAATCTATATATAAAAGGCAATATTCGTATGTGTGTCCGTTACAGATTAAAAAGAAAACTACTGTGTGAATTTATGCGCGGTTTTTTTTTAAATGATCTGTGTTGTCCAGACAAAGTAGAAAGAAAATTAGAGCTTAATAATATAATATCAATAGTAGCAGTACTATTATTTAAATGTAGATGGCGCCATGAGACAGTATTTCTCACAATGAAGTTCAGGAACTAAGATATGTTGTCGCGTATGCGTAGAAGTAAGATCGAGTGTTGTTTTTTTGACAATTGGATTTATTTACATTATTGTTTTTATAAAATGAAGGTTAAATTTTGTGTGAAGTGCTGTAATATGTAAATATGTAATTTAACCAAATACACTCAGTGATATCAAATTGTCAATTGTGTTCATTTAATCTATATGTATTTATATATATAATAATATATAATGTTGAGTTGTGAAAAATAATGAATGGAAAATAAAAAAACAAAGAAAGAAAAACTAGCTCAGAAATGATAATTTAAAACTAAATAAAATAATATGCAGAAAATTCTTAATCTCAGGGTTACTAGCGGGATCCGAATATACAGACAGCAACACAGATATCCATAAAATAAAACGATTAAGTAAAATCAAATAACAAATAAATTTATTATACTATATAGTTTCGACAGTCTATAAGATACAATAACGTTTAATATGTTGGGTTTCAAATGTATACGTATGCACCCTACAATATTGCTATACACATAAGGTTGCCTACATCAATGTAATGAATATTATTATATAGATAAATGGATCGTGTCAAAATTTTGAGTGAAAACAAGATAAGAACAACAATATATTGATAAATATGTTCAGTAGAATATTATTATTGAAATAACGTGAGTATTATGATTTAGAAATATGAGATCGCAAGAAATGTTATATCTTTAATTAATAATACAGGAATAAATTTTCTCAAGAATGATACTTATGACCGTTATGGTAGTATCTAAATTTACGTGTTCTCTGGAAGAAGAATACTCTGTAGAATTCCAACAGGTTCAGCAAGTCCGAATGTAATGAATCAGTCTGTTTCCTCTGATAGATATTCTAGCCGCAAATCTGCATACGTTCCTTGATACTTGTAGAACTCTGCTAGGTTATGTCCAAATTTGATGTCCGGAAGAAAGCGTAATTTATCCAAAAATAACCAAGAAAAGGTTCCAGTAACTTCTTAAATATAGCTGCTTAAACGTAAAATTGCTATTAGCTTAATTGGAAATACAAAATGTAGATGATGAAGGTTTCCTAGTATCTCCACACTCGAAGTATGTTTCTCGCAAGGTATTTATAACATGTAAAATAATGAATTCACTTTCTTGTTATTAGAAATATAGCCGTAGATAATTTTTTAAATAATTTCGAAGAAGCAATTGAAAATTATTCTTTTCTTTACCACCGCATGCAAAAATCTCTCAATCAATAATAATCCTCTTTTTTTTTATCGTCTTGACTACATATCATATTTTGTAGAAACATAAATCAAATTTTCTTAGAAAACTTATACAATGAATTTCAAAATTATAAAAGATAATTTAGTCAGAATAGAAAGAAATAATTTTAAATATGTATTTCTTAAATATGACAGAGATGAAAATATCTCTGACAATCTAAAAATGTGATAATATATCCAACTCACGTAATTCCAAATGCACATTATAAAGTGATGTTATAAAAAATGATAATAAATATCAGAGTTTATCGTAATTTGAACATACATGAAATAATCATAGTCAGTTTTAGAAATCTAAAATTCTCGCGAACATAAGTAAGATGAATTTAATTAAAGGACGATACATAAAGATTAATTAAATATAACATAACATAGTAATCGGTAACATGATTTTTAAAACCAATTATGATTTTACATCTTTAAAATACAAAATTCTATCTATAAAGTAATGTTTCACAAATCTGATTATTCCAGATATAACATTCTTGGAATTGATATTTAATTAGAAGAAGAATACATTAATGAAGAATACTGACCCACATCAATATATACTCAAATCTAGCAATGCAAAACATTACCGAGTTCAGATAGTCGTTTGTACGAGTATAACATAGATATATCATACTCGCTAAGAATACTAGCTATGACGTAGAAGACACATAAATTTCAACAATAATTATAAGTTAATCGTTTGTGTTGCATTCAAATTTCTTCCTTGATGTATGTGCCGTTATTATTGCCATGAAATCGGCTCTTTTTCTCATAATTCTCGTTTATTTGATTAGATTAAATCAAGATATCATAAATTTAAATGTTCTCGACAACGTACAAGATGTCGGTTAGATATAGTAGTAATATATTTAAGAAAAGTTATAGCATCAAAAGACTGATTTTACATCCTGATCTGTGCTTCTTTGTATTTAGTAATAGATAATTATGTTGGATTGTATTCAATATTTCCAAATTTCGAAAGCATTATCGATTGCCCTTCCGTAAATAATTCGTATGTAATAATTCAATAGCCAATTAAGCAATTTAAAGATTTAAACGCTACGGCGTTTCCTGTCTTTTATAATATTTTCAAGTATTCATAGAAACTTTGTGTAATTAGTAATAATACTGATTATATAATTTATATTAATTATTCTTGAAGCTGTTTCAGGAATAAAAAATTATTAAATGTGGATTTATTAGTTGACAAAAAATATTAAGAATGTTGACCTCTTATAGCCTTGAAGATATTGATGAAGATTAGTACGGTTTATAAGTTGATGCGTGGATGTGGAAAAATGTCGATGTATAAAATTGTGCAAGAAATTTTGGTTGCATTAACGAACATTTCAATTTATTATTTATTTTTTCCATGTCTTTACAATGTTTCCTTCCATGTATTATTATTTTTTGCATACTTCTCTCCTCTTCGTTGATTTAACTATATAGGTTGTGAATTAACTTTTTTGCAATTTTTGTATACTTTAATGTTCGCAGCTTTATTCGCGAATAAAGCTGAACGAGGCAAAGTCGGTTCATGTTGATTTTCGCAATAAAAAGGATGTTAGAATCCCCTGGAAAGCACACGAAATAAAGATTAAGAGAATAATTAGAACTGAAATTCAGAAAAATATATTGGTTGTTAGGAAGAAACTCCATCCTGTTGATATATAATAAACTTCTATTATACAAACAGATCCTGATGACAGTTTGCAAGTTTAATATCCAGTTATGGAGTTGTACCAAATAGAGCAATAATGAAATCATTCAGCGCTTTCTTTTTCGGCAATAGTAAGTTCTATTACATGTAACATGTAAAATCCATGCTTTAAACTTTGTGGCGCAATTGATACCTAAATGTTAACCACGAGTAAATGCTTTAATAGCTCATACGAAGGCAGCGTTTCTAAAGACCCCAAAACGTACAAAAAAATTTCACGAACTGTGTCCCAAAGTGCCTGAACCACCACAGCCGATTACTATGCATTGGGGAACATGGTTAGACGCTACGTTTTACTACTGCGAACATTTTGATGATGTAAAGATGGTAGTTTTACAATTCGATCCGAGACACACCGAAGCTATCAAGAAAAGCCAGAAAATGTTTCAAGATAGTCAGGTAAAAATTTAGAAAGTATTCGCAAGAACTACTGTGGACTAGCGGAGGGAATTGAAAAATTACAAAATGATTCGATGTTGTTTGTGGATTCTGTTCAAATTGTGGATGATGTTCACTCACACCTATGTGCGGCGGAAGGCGAAAAAAATGAGTGTGTAATATGAAAATTTGACAGTGTTATTGACAAGGATCCAGATTTTCTCATACTAAGACAAATTTGTGAAGGTGCGTCGAAAGATGCACTAAGTTGTCACACGGATTACTTTAAATTTGCAAATATAACATCACTCAATGTGGAATGGTCTTTTTCATCTTTGAAAAATATTTATTCCGCACGCCGTACTCATTTGACTGAAACAAGTATGGAAACATATTTAATGATTCAAATATTTAATAGATGCCACCCAGTTTGCTATTTCATGGAAGCTTTTTAAAACAGTTTAAGTGTTTCAGCACGTTATATAATATATTTTTTCCACGGTCTGGAGTAGAAATTAGTTTCTATGACATCAAAATTAAAACAGAAGTAGTTGATTATTCCCAAGGGAGTATAATGCTCCCAAGGGAGTTTACATTATGGAGAACGTTTGTAATTCATGCAAAAAAAAGATAACATTGAAATTATTTATTGACATTTAAATTAAATGTTACATTTGTACAATTTTCAAAATTAATATTAGAAGGAATATTACTTTTGCTTACATTTACAGTTTTTGTGATTGCCCTAGTAGTGGTACCTACTAAAACCTGATTAGAAATTTTGGTCTTATTTTCAATGGAGTTCTCGACATAACCCTCAGCGACTGTCGTTGATTTCCAACCAGCATGACGCTTTATTGTCGTGATATCCACACCAGCATCTGCCAGTAATGTCGCTGAAGATCTTCGTAAGCAGTGACCAGTATAACATGCAGCATCAGGTAATTTTAAATACGAAGCTACTACACTCGGAATTTTTCCCATGGTATTCTTGCCAACTGGCTGCGAACTACATTTTCCTGCTTTGTAGTACAAAAAAAGGCGCTTATGCTTGACGTGGGGAGAACGAATGGACAGGTATTTTCGAAACAACTCAAGCATATTTTCCACATCGGTAACCACAAAGGTTCGTGGAATCTTTGTCTTAGTGTTTGGAATTTTTCCAATCAAGGAAGAGCCTACATCCTCAATATCATCTACAGTTAAATTGACTAGTTCATCAGTTCGACAAGCTCCGGCAATCCCCAGAATTAATCCTACCTATAGAAAATCAAAATACTTAATAATTGAAATACCTAAGAACAAAAGTAATCTTACCTTAATCATTAAGAATTCTTTGTCATCTGCACTTGATAGAAAACGGTCGATTTCACCCTTTCTCAATATTTTCGATTTTTTCGTTTGATATCCGTCACCGGTTCTTTTTAAAAATGCGATCAGCTTGGGGAATTTGCTTATATCTATGTTGTCGTAAATTATCAAGCATGACTTAACCATAGAATATTGCGCCCATAATGTGGAAGACTTGTAATTCTTTGCATTTTCACTGAAGTATGCCAACAAAACATTCTCGCTGTATACTTGAACATTTTTCTCGGCGCACCACTTTTTGAACCGATTGTAGGCTATATGGTATAAAGATCTTGACTTAGTAGGCAGCAAATTGCTTATTGCAATATATGCAGCCTCCACAATCTCTTCCGACTCACAATTATTCATTGTGCACTAAACAAACTTTAAACTAAACCAAACTAGCACCTTAATTTGACAATTCTTTTTGTTTGTTTATTTTGTAGTTATGACAATAACTCAACGACTGCTAAATAAATGCTCAAATCCGAATACAATAATTCTGGTGCTACTTACTTCATAATGACAAAATATGTGTTTTTAAGTTAATGAGACCGTGGAAAAAATAGTATATACCATTCGGGAGAGATGCTATTTTGTCCTCGGTGCATTGTACCTCTGCCAAAATAACGCATTTCTCTCCCTTATAGTATAATATACTATTTTATCATTATTTTATGTGTAAACATTCATGCGTCCGCATCGCCTATGCTCACTTATGAAAGTCACGAACATAAATAATGCGAGTACGTAAACGTTATTGAATGCTCGCCTTGATACGGCCGCTAGGCCCCACTGAAACTTGCCCCTCTTTGCCGACTCCAGTAACAATAACCAATTGTTTCATTTATTTGCATGAGTTGAGTTTTACTTTATAAAATTTTGAACAAATTTAAATTTAAAAATCTGGCATGTCAACATAAAGGTACAGAATTGTTTTCAGCTTAAGAAAAATATTTTCACCCGTTATAAATGCTTTTTGCAGTAGTTTAATTATTGCTTTGCTAGATATTTCCTTCTGTTTTTGGCTTACTCTGTAAGTTGCGAAGTCCAGTAATTTTAGAGTTTACTATATTTACGATATTTAACTAATTAATTTTGTTTTAGTTAAACATCTGAATACATAGAAAAAGAAAGAAGACTCGAAATACTTGAAACATCTGCAAGTCAATATTGTTCTGAGAACAGTATTTTACAGCTAGCTACTAGAGATAAATACTTTACATATTAGTTCTAAACAATCATCGGTAAAGTTTCTTTGAACTATTGACACTGAGTGAAATGTTATCTTCTCAGAACCTCTAATCACTACCGTTCAGCCGTAATTTATTATTTAAACTTTACTACATCGTTTGGATATTCAACGCCATTTTTAATATCTGATTGTATGTTTTCCTGATTCCAGCTAGTCTTTTATTTAAAGAGAACGCTTCGCGAAGCCGACCATTTTTAATCGAATTTGCGGCTTTCGCGAAAGCAAAAACTACGGACTATATATTTCCTAGTACGCGATTAATTTCTTGTAATGGTAAAGCCCACCACACCCAGACGACGGACAAGTGAAACGATGACGGACGCGCGGCTTAATTTAACATTTTGAAAAGATGTAGGATATTTGAATGAAATTAATTCGAACATGAAATTGCGTGCATACCGACATAGAAAAGACAAGATTATAATACTCTGATTCTATTTAATGTCTTCATCATGTATAACTAATTATATGTCTCCGCTTTATTTCGGTGTAGAAATGATCGTTTCTAATTTAAATAAAATAGGTTTTGATAATTATGTGAGGAAAAAAAAAGTGAAAAAGTAATGAAACAGCTTAATTTAAAATTTCGATTTAGTGCTTTTTACAATTCATATTTGTATAACTTCCAAAAGATGGGAACAATGAATAAGAAATGGTTTTATCTTTTGTATTTAGTCGCCAGAGGAAAAGTAAAGAGTTTCAGTAATAATAGGTTGGTATAATATTTTGTATTCTTTATTTAAATCGTTACACTTAAAAGCATTCGCTTCTTGCAGTTTGCTTTCAAATTAAATCAATTATAACACATCAATAGTGTTTGATCACACTTTAGACAGATAAATTCTTATTCAAATAATTCGATGCATAGGTCAACATCTGTCAAGCTCGGAAAATTAATTAAAAGAGCCAACAATGAATTAGTAGCATTTAAAACAATTTAAACCTAAATTAAGCGTAAAAAACTCATATGTACTAATAAACAAAATCAAAGACTTTACTTTAACGTCTAACACAAAACTCATTTCCTTTGACGTTCAAAATTTATTCCCTAGTATCCCTCCAGAAAAAACGGTTATTTTAGTAGAAGATGTTCTCCATAAAAATAATGTAAATCCAATAATTATTAATGAAATTCTTGATTTATTAAACATATGCATAGAACAAAATTACTTTTAATTTAATGAAAACATATACACTTGCAAAGAAGGTTTAATCATGGGTAATCCCCTAAGTCCGTTATTAGCTGAGATTTTTATGGATCATCTTGAAAATTCTATTCCAAAAAATCCTCTTTTTCAAAATGTATTATTTTGGTACAGATATGTAGATGATATATTACTAGGTTTCATAGGAACAAAGAGACAATTAAATTTATTATTTGATTATATTAATACATTGCATCACAATATTAAGTTTACAATGGAACAGGAAACAAATAATAGCATTAACTTTCTCGATTTAACGATTACTAGAATTAACAACAAATGTAACTTTGCAATTTACCACAAACCGTCAACTACAGATATAACTATTCATAACACTTCTTGCAATCCGATACAACACGAATTAGCGGCTTATCACAGTCTTATACATAGATTAATCAATACTCCGTTGAACCAAACAAATTTCGAGAAAGAGTTAAATTTAATTAAACAAATAGCTATCAACAATGGATATAAAAGGAATATAATAGATAACATTTTAATTTAATTTTTTATTATATTAATTTATTATATAATATTATATAATATATATATAATATTATATAATATATATATAATATTATATAATAATTTATTATATTAATTTTAATTTAATTTTAAATAAAAAAACTCCTTACAAAAGCCATATCACAAGTTCACCCAATATTAAATAATAACACCCAAAAATTTAAAATGATCACGTTTATAGGCTCTTCAAGCACAAAAATTTGTAAATATTTAAGAAAGCTTGACATTAATACAGCGTATAGAACTAACAACAATTTATCCAAATTTATAAAAAACAATAAAGATTTAACAAACAACAATAAAAACTCAGGAGTCTATGAGTTAACCTGCGGTAGTTGCCCTATGACGTATATCGGACAGACAGGCAGATCGTTTGAAATACACATCAAAGAACATTTTTCTTCATTTAGAAATAATAAAAGTGACTCTTCATATGCGTCTCATATTAATTCAACGAACCACAATTTTAACAAAGAATTTAAAATATTACACGTAGAAAATAAGGGCAAAAAACTTAATTTATTAGAGTCATTTGAAATTAATAAATTAAAGAAAATCGACAAGATCCTAAATGATCAATTAGAAACAAATAATTCACCCTTACTAAATTTATTTATTTGATATTCAGACAGTCACATATTGTATTTTTCCATAGAATTTCTTTACCTCCCTGTAATATAATGTAAACCCCTAGTTTTATTACTTAAGAACAGTATTGTATAAACCGTAGTGAAAGTTTTGTGCACAGACATTTTAGTAATAAAAAGTAACCATTCCTTCAACTATTTAAAATAAAACATGTGTTTGTTACCGTATACTTGTGTTAAAAAAATTTGTAAATAAGTTAGTTATATGCCTGATGAAGCTCAGGTTGGAGCGAAACGACCGTTACAGTGTTAATTAAAAAGTGAAATTCATTAAAATTTGTTTTATTTTATCCTGATAATAGTTTAAAACAACCAATTCTCTGTAAAATGCATTAGAAATAACGAAGATAAAACAGCAAAAAAGGGGAACTCAGGGGTCGATATGTTAACATGTGAATGAAATAAAGTTTATATTGGTCAAACGCGGCATTTGAAATCCGGACGATTATATATTTATTTTCACTATAATTAAGCATTGTAATTTGGTTTTTGTATAATTGAGTTGTGGAGATGACAGCATATTGACATTTATCTGTAACTTCTCACGCAGAATTATGTTATTATAAATTATGTTGTTGAGTGAATAAACCAAAGAGAAGAATTTATTAATCAGAGAACTACAAATGTTTAGTTTTAATTTTTAATACTTTATTGCAGCACCATTTCTGTTTAGCACCTCTTGTAAACGTCTAGGAATCGATTATAACTAGAGAACGGACAGGCTTACCACATGACGCAAAGCCCAGTGCAGTACTGGCGAAAGGCTGAATTTCTAAAATATTTAATTTTATTTATATAATTGGAAAACGAACGGGTGGTGATCTATAAAATTACGAAATACATATGTATTTGTTGAAAAGCTGTATTTTTAAAGTTTTTAATTTTATTTCTATAATTGGAAGATTTTTATTTGTTCATTTTGTCGTTCAAGTTGAGTAAAGGACTATTAATATTGACTAGCAATAGTTTCTCAAGGTTTTCTTCTGTCAATTTTGTTCTCTTTGAATTAAGTACATCCTTATAAATAGAAAACGTCCTTTCCACATCGCAACTGGTTATAGGTGTACTGGAAATATTCTTTTATTTCTTCATATTTAGCCGTTAGATTTTGTGGAATTGTCTCCATACATAATTGCTGCAATGTAATTAAATCCGGATTTCTATTAAGAATTGTTTCAAACTTTTGCCGAAGGCCACATCCGAAGTCACTTGGAATACTTTTCAAATTATTAACAGCCACATCTAATGTGGTTAATCCGTCATTTAATTTGAGATTTCGATTTTCAAAATAAGTGATTAGTTTTGGCAATTTTCCAAAGTGTTCGTGAAGAAAGTACAACTGATTTTTGAATTTGGGATTTGTGTGGGCTCCTTGCACTCACCAATACTTCTAGCATCCTCCTTTAGCAGTGATACGAAATGTTTTAGACTATCGAAATTCTCAGCATTAAAAGCTGATACAAGTCTATCAACTTCCGGAAAAGTGTCTCTGATATATTCACAGATTCTGTGGAGAGCATGTGCTACACAAGTAATATGCAGCATATTAGGATATGTTTTCTTCAATAGTCTGCCTGTTTTTAACATATACGCAGCACTATCACTGACAAATAAAAGTATTTTTTCTTTGTACGTGGCGTCCGAATGAAGCATTTTTAGCATATTCTCCTTAATGGTTTCAGCACCTGTTTCTGCATCAACTCTATTTATAACACTTGTTGCTATTACATATGAGTTATAGGGAATAGTTGGATGTAGTACACCAGCTACAACATTTACCACACAGCGTCCTAACATATACACCGTTTCGTCGGCGCTTATCCATATGTATTGATTTAAAAGATGGCTTCTAATGCGTTCTACTGTTCTCGTATAGCACCTAGAAACATAATATTTGCGTAAAGTTGATTCATCAGGAACATTTCGACCAGTATATTTTTGAAGAAATATTTTAAAGTGGGATTGCTAAGTTTATTTAATGGAATATTAGCCGCCATAAAAGTTTTACAGAGTTCAGATGTGTTTGCGATCCTAAGTGACGAATTTTTGACCATATTTTACGGATTTTGTAATAAATTTCGGAATCACTGACAATGGACATACAATCAGTATGACCGTCAATCCAACTCGCCATTGTTTTACAATGCCGTTCTCGACATTCTTCCATATCATGTCTGAAAAAGTAACTTAAACAATGCTCTAGATCTAAATAAATGAAAACTAAAAATGTGTGAGTAAGTTATTGAAACTGAACGAAATTCAATGCACACTTACGTGGAAATAATTGGTAGAAATAGATTCAATCAAACGATATTAAACAGGATCTATCACAAAAATTACGATGCAATTAACAGTTAAAACTATGAAAACAAGAAACTTACTCACAGCACTTTATTTATCTTACGAAATATAAACTAATAAATAAAATACATTATAAAAACCCCGCTTTATCTACGCTCATGAAAACACTTTAAAAGACACTATATTCTCCGAATACAATAGCTGAGTTGTCCATTGTTATCCTGCGAGACTAGGTGGCCGAGTAAGTCAAACAAATACTTCATTGAATGTACTGGGATGTACTGTGCGACGTTATACACAATTCCAATTGCCGATTGCGTTTTATGGAAATTGATCCGTTCTCTAATTATGTATACATTTTGGTGACAGATCATTGCAAATATTCTCGACCTTGTTAGATAATTCTTGGACATTTGCTGACCTAAAATTACTCCTGCTCATCGTCTTTACAATATATCCCCACATGTTCTCGATGGGGTTCAGATATGGGCTTCTAGAACACCACGGCAAACACTATATTATTTTCTCTAAACTGCCGAGAAACGACTCTTGCCGTGTGGACTGGACAATTGTCGTGTTGAAAGATGAAGTTTCTTTCAGGAGATATAATTTCTGGAAGGTAGAAAAACATTTTCTAATATTCTAATATAATCGTTTTAAGTTTTCCCCTATAATCCAACAAACACCTGGCCATGTGCGCAAATCCAAGCCTAGATGTTCACTGAGAATCTTCCGCCCGTTTGTGATCTTTGAGTATATTTTTCGTTAAATTGTGAATTAGAGGATCTACAAATACGGATTCGGTCATTATGAGACGACTGACAAACTTTTTCATATGAGAAAATAACATTTTCCCAAAAATTAAAACTGTGCGGCATAAATTTCAACGCGAAACCAATTCTTACTTCTTTATTATGCGCATTAAGAAATGTTTTTTCACAGACGCCCGATTTCTCAAGTCTGAAATTTGTCTCAACCGTTTTCTTGCTGTGCGGACACACCCGGGGTAATATGTTGCAGTCACTGCATTTACTGTTGTTTCGAACGGATCGTTTCTTATAAAATTAACAAGATTTGCATCCTGTTCGGGAGTTGACACACGTATACCACCGAAGCCTCGTTTTCTATTAACTCGACACTACCATTTAGTTTTGATATCTGAAATGGTTCTCTTCTCCACACCAAATATATCCGTTAATCTGCTAACTGACCATCATTGTAGTAACGTAATTATTTGAATTTTAGTTTGAGTATTCAAATGCTCCATATTAGCTTTATATTTTGACAAACCTGAATATGCCACTGACAGATTTGTAAACAGATGCAAATCGAGGTACATACCTATCTACTCTTAAAAATCCATATTCAAATTAAGTGTCCGATTTTCAAATGCCCCGATAGTACCTTTGAATAGAGGATTAAGGAACATGAAAAAAGTTAGAACTATAAAAAATGGACTCAAGATTCGCTAAACATTGCCTAGAATTAAACCATCATTTTATCAAAGGCTTTAAAATCTTATGTACAGGCTAAAAGCAAAAGAATTTATTTGAAGCTTTAGAAATTAATAGATATTGTAAAATAATTCATGACGAAGGATTGTTAACGGTTAGTTGAGTAGTTGTTTGAGCTATTTCCATCGTTAGTTGAATTTAGGTAATCCGACATTTCGGCAGGTAATCTACTGCCGTCTTCAGGGTAGCCCTGAGAAGGGCCGTTTCTTGCCAAACTTATAGTCTGACGTATAAGCCTTCTCAATTTTTTTTAGCGAAATGTATTCGTGTATTCTTTCAGACCAGGTTCGAATCTAACACGAATACATTTCGCTAAAAAAATGGGAAGGTATATACGTCAGACTATGAGTTTGAAAAGGAACAGCCCTTCTTAGGGTTACCCTGAAGACAGCAGTAGATTAACTAATATATATTTATATTATAATTATATTCTTTCTTAAATACAGGAGTAATTCTACTGGTCTTTCAGTAGTCTGCGGAAGTCGAAGTACAGAGTAATGAATTAAATATTGCTGTAAGTGGATGGCATAGTACAGATGCACAGTCCCATAGAAGAAAACCAGGTAGATTGTCATCACCAGAATCCATAATAGGTTTAAACGTCTTGGCAGTACTTCCCTCGCTGTAAAACTCCCAATGTCAAATGAACCTATGTAGATTTAGATTCATATCAAGCCGATTGGAGGAACAGGAGAGCTATAGATATTAGAAAAAAGTAACAGCGAAAGCTTGAATGATATCCACTGGTTCTTCAAATTTAGTGCTAAAGATCTTAGAATTCTAGAGGAGAAGCGTTTATTGTTGACGAAATTTCAGAAAAGTTGTGTTCTTCTTGGAAGCTCAAGGCGGCAATGTGCAAATCTTGTGTGTTTCCACTAAGCAAAGTAATATTCTTTGAACTTCGGATGCTTTGTAATAAGAAAAGTAAAATAATGAGGATATCTGCATTGTAAGGTATTATATTGTGGAATAAATAAATTAATGGTTGCATATATTGTATCATAGAAACCGTCAATACCGTCGCTAATATCAGAGAAAGTTCTCAGTAACGTCCAGTCAATCGCATTTAACGCGTTGTAAAGGAATATGAAAACAGCTTTGCGAAAATTGTAGCGAAAAAAATTACTAGAAACCAGATACTATAATTCTGGTCATGTTTCTGGAAGATGATTCATTAGTTGTCGAAAGGCTGGAAGATTTTTTATTCTGAATAGGTGATGCAATAATACAAGCAACCTATATGAGTGACATATCATAATACACAAGAATATATCGTCGTCGGTTAAAAATCCCAGTGTCTCTATAAAAATTAATTTATAAATTATTTAACAATAAATACTTTGTTAGAGTTTATTGTTAAGTATTTGTTAATACAAAAATTAAATACGTTTCAAAATATTCAATTAGATACAATTAAATGATAATATTGCATTTCAATGCCAATTAACTCATTATTATTCTTCGCGTTCTTACATTACCGGCTAACTGTCACATTAATTATCCACGCAGTTGCACTTGATCCCGGACAGTTTGCATATATTTCATGAAGAATAGATACTACATGTTTATTATACTTGTATACACATCAATTACACCGAGTGATGTATACGGGATATGATGCAATAAAATTATTATTTATCGTAAAAACAATAATTTAAAAAAAAATTTAATTTAGATATTATTGATTGCGTATATAATTTTAGAATTCATATTTTTTTTAAAGAACGATATTATTACCGTACGCCTGGCTTCTGTAGACGTTTGAAGTACAATTTTGACATCAGTTTATCGAAATTTCTATTACGAAATATAAATGAAATACACCGATTTAAAAGTTTCAAAGTTTTATTGTAATTTCCACTACAACGTTATTTCACAGCACTGATGCTTCATCAGGTGCATGAATAATGGTAAATTTACTACAGTACAAGTTATTTTATAGTTAACAGATTAAGTTTTTCTACTTTTATCTTGAAGCCCTTCAAAACCGAAACTTAAAAATTAACATCGATAAAACAAAGGTAATGGTAATTGCTAATCATTGTATAGAACATAACCACAATTTCAGCACTAACTTTAAAATACATCATATTCAAGATAAAAGTATATATATATATATATATATATATATATATATATATATATATATATATAAGTGTTCAGATAATTTCTTAGCCGTTCATTAAATATAACATTTGATAAATTATTGGAGTTTTTCGGCTTTTTTTATATGAAATATTTACAAATATTAAATTAGAATGTATGTAATTGCAGAGTAAGTGGGGATGTAAACATTGCTGTCTACAAATTACAAAGCAAATCATACGAAAAAAAAAAAATCCAACGTAGACCATATTTTTCAAATAAAAAAATTTCGTATGATTTGCTTTGTAATTTGTAGACAGCAATGTTTACATCCCCACTTACTCTGCAATTACATACATTCTAATTTAATATTTGTAAATATTTCATATAAAAAAAGCCGAAAAACTCCAATAATTTATCAAATGTTATATTTAATGAACGGCTAAGAAATTATCTAAACACTTATATATATATATATATATATATATATATATATATATATATATACTTTTATCTTGAATATGATGTATTTTAAAGTTAGTGCTGAAATTGTGGTTATGTTCTATACAATGATTAGCAAAGGTAGAATCTGATTTTTTACCTCTGTAACTTCTTTGATGCTCCAACACACGCTGGGCAAAGGTTCTTCCAGTTTGACCAATATAACATAATATAACATATTACACTCGCTGGTTAACCTATAAGGTTTTGGTTCGCCATTCTGAACAGTAATAGAACAGTAATAGAACTGCGCATAACTGATGCGCACAACTTTGTTAATTACAGAATTGTTCTGAATTTGAGTGAAGTTTGGAAAACCAAAACACATTGAAACTAAATTGAAACTTTACTAGTGCGCCATCTAGTGGCAATTTAAATAAATACATAAAAGTTTCAATTTTTTAATCTCTGCATAATTGTATACATAACTGTATTTTTGTGGAAGCTCATAATTGCTCACCGAGAATTATTAAAAAAATGAAGGTAAAAATATGATATGAAATATTTTAAAATTATTTACTTTAAAATATAATTTCTAGAAAATCAACACTGCATTTAGGATGATGGTTGTACCTTGACTTTTTTTTCCGAATATCAACTACCTTTATTCCTATTAAATCACCTACAAATTTAAGTATGACGTTTACCTGTAATTTGTTTGCCGTTGCCATGTTTTGATGCAAAAGTAAATTAAATTAATGCACTCAAATATTTCACTTCAAATTCTCTATGGGTATAGAGATTTAGAGTAATTTAGAGACCAACTGTTTACCTACATTCAAAAATGTCAAAACAGATAAACACAGTGCGTAAGCTCGAACTATTAATTCTGAATAGGTACTCGCTAAGGAGCAAGAACTCCTAGAACGGTTCTAGAATCATTCCGAATTAGTTCTTGCAACAATCAAAACATACAATCGAAAGTTCGGAACTAGTTCACATATAACTAAAACACCAAACAGCGAGTACGATTGCGCAATAGCTCTAGAACTGTTCAGAATTGCGAACCAAAACAAACCTAGTAGACACCCGAGTTCGGTTTTTTGTCCGTTTTGTAATTATTTTTTAAAAATCGTTTAATCGTGTTATTAGTTTTGTAAGCTATGGTAGCGTTAGTAGCTTTTTTGATTAAATTTCTTATTTTGTCTGAAGTTTTACCAACATAAGTTAAGGAAGAATAATGTACCGAATCCTTTATTGATATTTTAGGATATACCAAAGAGCGGATATGGGCTTTTTGTTTATGTCGGAGGATATTGTTGATAATAATTTTAGTTAATTTTTTTAATTTTCTGTTCTTAGTTTCTTTAGTTTGCCGCTTAATTGTAGAATAATAAACAGCGGCATTCTTTCACATCAAAATTGCCAGCTCTTAGAATGAAACTAGAAATAACAAATAAAGTTGCTTTTTCTAGGAGTGGGATAGTAATGCTAAGTTGCAACATTATTTTGTAAAAACTTCGCCAAGTACAAGAGTAGTTTTGAGCCTCAACGTGTAGATGGCGTTACTTCTCAAAACCATTCTGATACTACAATTCTATATGCTTTGAAAGATGTGAAAATTTCAACCATTTTGGATTCTCAGCTATTGTTTGGCAGTCGTTTTTGTCAGTCGATGTCAGTGTTTTTGTAAAAATGGTATCGTACAGTGATTAAATTCTTGCATTTGAAAGGCAATACGACTGTGCAAATTAAAACTGAGTTGGACGTTATTTACGGGGATTCTGCCCCGTTGTTTGTAAGCGTGAAAAAATGGGCAGCTGATTTTAAATGCGGTCGTAACAGCTTGGCTGATGATGAACATTTGGAACGGCCAAAAAGCTGCGACCACCACCGATAACATTAAAAATGTTCACCAGATGGTACTGGACGATCGTCAAATTAAGGTTAGAGATAACGTGTGTTCAGAAACATTCGAAGTCATAGTAGGCCTTGAAAATATGAAGTCATGTCTGAGACAGATTGATACATTTACTTAATACAATTTTATAGGTTATCAAATTAGTATATTAATACTTAAGTAAAGATATACGATTTTTTGTTCAGAGCCCACTTGACTTCGAATGTTTCTGAACACCCGCTATAACAGAGGCTATGCACATTGACTGAAGAATTGCAAATGTGAAAATTATCCGTCCGTTGGGTGCCGCGTTTGCTCACTTTGGATCAGAAACGTATTCAAGTGAACATTTCCAAATCCCTCTTGGAGCGGTTTAAACGAAACGACGCAGGTTTTATGCGTCGATTTATAGCTGTAGATGAAACTTGAATCCACCACTACACTTTTGAGACGAAAGAACAGTCAAAACATTGAATTGGAAAGTGTGAACCTGTTCCGAAAAAGGAGAAGACGGTTTCATCGGACGGGAAGGTGATGGGGACTGTTTTTTTGGGATAGTCAGGAAATCACGAGTATTTACAAACTAAAAACATAGATACCAAGGAATTAATGCAGTTTCATTGGATTATACATCAAGAGGCCCTCTGTTCAAAATTATTGGGATTTGAAAATGTGATGAAAGTTGTAGTACCTACTGTAAACTTCATAAAATCACGAGGTCTCAATCACCGACAATTCACACAATTTATCGAGGATATTGAAAGCGAATATGGTGATCTCCTGTTTTACACTGAAGTAAGGTGGCTAAGTCGTGCGTTGTCACTAGAGCGGTTTCTTAACTTGATTGAAGAAATCAAAATATTTCTGGCGGAAAAGACAAAGGACATCTCCGAACTCGACAACCCTAATTGGCTGTGTGACTTAGCGTTTCTTGTAGACATCACAAATCGCTTGAATGTATTAAATACGCGACTCCAAGGCAAAGATCAATTGATTTCGCAGTTATACTCTCATGTTTCAATGTCCTTTCAATGCAAATTGAGTCTTTTCAGGACACAAATCAATTCAGCCAATTACAGCCATTTTCCGAACTACAAAAAAATTATGGAGAAATTCAATAAAACTGATGTCAATTTCTCTTATGTTGGAAAAGTTGATATTTTAATACAAGCTTTTCATGATCGTTTTCTAGACTTCAAAAAAGTTAAACCTCTATTAGACATGTTCAGCAATCCTTTCAACATTTCACCCGAAAATGCACCGGAATCAATACAGCTGGAATTGATAGACATGCAAAATGATGATAATTTACGAAACGAGTTTAATGAAGGTAATTTACTCAACTTTTACCGTTGCGTTGACAAAACCGCTTATAAAGAGTTGCGAATAAATGCATTGAAATGCGCAAGCTTATTTGGATCGACCTATATTTGTCAGCATACGTTTTCAGTGATGAAACTTAACAACACAAAAAATCGAAACCGTCTGGCAAATGAAAATCTGGAAGCAATTTTACGTGTGGCGACAAGTAATGTGGAGCCAAACATAAACAAAATTGTTAGGTCAATGCAATGTCATGCATCAAAATAATAAAACATGAAATATTACATTGTAATGATTAGATTACATTACGATTACATAATTACAACAAACATATTTTGAATGTTCTTTTATTTTTATCATTTGTAGTAATTCATACTATTGAAAAATAAAAATATTTGTGTTAATAAGTATTATTTGTAGTCGCCCGTCCTTGGCTTATAATTTTCCCGAGTGGCCCCTGTTCCCTATAAGTCTGTGCATCCCTGGTCTAAACGGTCGTTTTAGAAAAATATGTTTAGGTTAGTTATTTAAATCCAACTGATTATCAAGTAAAATTTGTGATTGTTTTAAAAATCATTATTAAAAGTGTTTCTTCTATTAAATGATTGGCAAAAGTGGAATCTTGTTTTTTTACTTTTAAACGAAGAACAATGTTCAGCAATATGTTTTTCAAATGATGTTCCTGTTTGACTAACATATATCTTACCGCATCTACACGTTAACTTATAGACTCCAGATGAAGATATTTTAATATAATTTGATAAAATAAAATAAAACGCTAAAAAATAATGAAAAAAAAACACTATCAAAATGTTAAGTGCCCATAATTGCCGAAACTAACCAATGTTAAAATATTTTAAAAGACAAATTTATATGTCTGGTTACCAGTAATACCTTTTCAGTTTATAAGATAGAGTACAATTAAATAAGCAATTTTCTTAAATTTAATGTCTATTCTAATAGATTCCAGATAAGAAAATGATACAAAAACACATTCCTGTCACTATTAAATACAGTTGTCAGTCTGGGCGCAACTGTCAGTCGTACTTTTGTCCCGTTCAAATGATATTTTTTACGGTAATCCCCGCCATAACATCGTTAGTTTATAGCGAGAAATTATCATTAGGACGAGCGTTACGTAACAGAAGCTATTGCTGACACAACGGGTCGTATTGCTTGGATGCATGACCTTTGTTACTTACTACTGGTGGTGATGCGACACCAACTCGCGATTTTCTCCTGACAGACTCCTCTCCGTATTCAAGTAATTCTATCAAACGAGACGTTCCCGGAGCAGGTGTCGGTCAAGGTAGGGCATGTAAGGCCACAACACGTGTGGGCTCCCAAGTCTTTCTACTTGTCCGCTTTAAATGCATACAATGGTTTGAGACAATTGCGGTTATCTTCGTCCCATATATGGATAATATTAATTGAACGTGTGGTAATTAACGAGCGCGTGTAATAATAATTAGAACTTAATACTTTTAAAGGCTTAATTATTGTAAGGAGTGTAACTACATGGGGTGAGAAATTTTTTATTAAGAAGAAAGAGTGTAAAGAGCAGGTGAGCAAATACCACACTCGACGATGCAAGTGTGGTATTTGTGTAAAGTTGCAATTTATTAGTTAAGTAATTCAATGAATTTATTTTATAGTTTTTAATTTTCATTATATTGCAATTGAATCGGTTATTTCTTATACACCCTAAGTCATTTTTTATAGGTTTTCAGGAAACAAAAAAAATGTTTTATTCCTAGAAAAAAATATTGTTTACTTTATTTCAAATGATTGGGTGCGTTTAGCGAACTCAACAGCTGACAGTTAGCATAAAATCTGCTTAGTTCTGATTAGTGAAAGCGGCGGTAAATTCGCTGAACGGCTTTGCAACGTCTGGCTATTCAAAATTTGAATGTCACATGGGTTATGTCCAAACACTGTGCAAAGGGTCTATTAATTTTGTGTTTATCTCAACTTTTCATTTAAAATGGAAGAAGTAATTATGATAGAATATTTTCTTGAAGATGGATTGAATATAAATCAAGCTGCGCAAGTTATACTTAACGATCCCGTTCGGGAAAATATTATTCCTAACAGAATAGTTCCAGTTTATAATGAAGGATATATGGAAAATATTGTACCAAATTACAACTTCAATGAATTTAGAAGTCATTTTAGGACGACCCGTGAAGACACGGAAGAGTTATGCGGTTTATTAGCACCGCATTTGCCAGAACGACGTTTATATATTACTTTGGAAAAGAAGGTGTTGTTTTCGTTATGGGTGCTATCGAAGCAAGAAAGTTTCTTAGCAGCCAGTGATAGATTTGGTTTTGCTAAAGGGACAGGACACTACATTTTTATTAAAATTGTATCCGCAGTAGTGCAGCTGAAAGAACAGTATATTCTTTGGCCAAATCTGCAAGAATGTGATGAAATAGCATCCAGAGTAGAAAATCGATCCCGTAGGTATTAATAAACTGTTGCCACTTCCTACCACATTTTTATGATTTAAGGTATACCTGATGTAGTTGGATTTATAGATGGGTGCCATATAAATATTAAGCAACCTGTCAATAATGCAGTTGATTTTTATAATAGAAAAGAACAGCATAGTATAGTGCTCCAAGCTGTATGTGACGATAAAAAAATATTTACAGATGTATTTATTGGAATGCCAGGACGGGTGCATGACGCTCGTGTTTTGCGAAATAGCCCGTTATATGAGGCATTACTGGCAAACCCTCCTTTACTACCTGCTGGGCAACATATAGTAGGTGATGCGGCATATCCATTGCTCACAAATTTAATAAAGCCATTTCGCGATAATGGACATCTGAATGAAGGACAAAGTAGATTTAATCAAGTCTTATCTAGCCAGAGATCAGTTATTGAAAGAGCCTTTGCATTATTAAAGGGTATGCTTGGAATAGATATACGCATGTATTCTAATAGCATTACTTAAATTTTCCTCTCATTTTAAGGAAAATGGAGGCAGTTGAAGTTTCTAGATATGTCATTGCAAAATAAAATCCCACAAGTGATTCTGGCAGCATGCATATTACATAATTTTGTCTTGAAAAGACATACAGAGGAAAATGAAAATGATTATGTTGAAGGTGCCAATGATGTCCATTATGACAATGAAGACAATAACTATTGGAATGAAAATATAAACAACAGTGGAGCATTAAAACGAGATTTTATTGTAACATTATTACAGTAAAGTTCTACAATATAAATAAAATCTATGTTTTGGTCAAAATTAGATAAAATCTTGTATGAAACACGTTATGAAATGTTATTTTGTGTAACTCATGTCATTTTGCAGGATCTCGCTCGCTACGCTCGCTCGTCCTGCAAACATTCCATTTCGTTACACAAAATAACCCATTTCATAACTGGTTACATAAATAGCTATTTTTTTCATTTAAAAAGTCACGGACATAATAGTACACCTTCGTATAAGAAAAATTATACATATTTCATAAATAATAAGAACACACACTACTTTGTAACAATATCACTCTATTGGTTAACCAGCAACTGCAGTTTCGACATACAACTTCCTGGTTAAACTCAATAAAGTGATATTACTGCAAAGTACGAGTTCAAGTTCTAAGGCCTCCGATTTTTTTTCTAACTAACTACTCACCCGAAAACTATGAAACTGGTGTTACTTCTCGACGTAATCCCCTGCAGACGTACACATTTTTCACAACGTCGACGCCATGATTCCATGGCCGCGGCGAAGGCTTCTTTAGGAGTCTGCTTCGACCACTGGAAAATCGCTGAAGCAATAGCAGCACGGCTGGTGAATGTGCGGCCACGGAGAGTGTCTTTCATTGTTGGAAACAGCCAAAAGTCACTAGAAGCCATGTCAGGTGAGTAGGGAGCATGAGAAATCACTTCAAAATTGTTTTCACGAAGAAACTGTTGCGTAACGTTAGCCCGATGTGCGGGTGCGTTGTCTTGGTGAAACAGCACACGCGCAGCCTTTCCCGGACGTTTTTGTTGCAGTGCAGGAAGGAACTTGTTCTTCAAAACATTTTCGTAGGATGCACCTGTCACCGTAGTGCCCTTTGGAACACAATGGGTAAGGATTACGCCCTCACTGTCCCAGAACATGGACACCATCATTTTTTCAGCACTGGCGGTTACCCGAAATTTTTTTGGTTGCGGTGAATCTGTGTGCTTCCATTGAGCTGACTGGCGCTTTGTTTCTGGATTGAAAAATGGCATCCACGTCTCATCCATTGTCACAATCGACGAAAAGAAAGTCCCATTCATGCCTTGATTGCGCGTCAACATTGCTTGGCAACATGCCACACGAGCAGCCTTGTGGTCGTCCGTCAGCATTCGTGGCACCCACCTGGAGAAGACTGGAGGCGATCTGTTCAACTGTCATTCGGCGATCCCCAAAACAAGCCTCTCCACTTCCTCGATCATGTCGTCAGACCGGCTTGTGCGAGCCCGAGGTTGTTTCGGTTTGTTATCACACGATGTTCTGCCTTCATTAAACTGTCGCACCCACGAACGCACTTTCGACACATCCATAACTCCATCACCACATGTCTCCTTCAACTGTCGATGAATTTCAATTGGTGTCACACCACGCAAATTCAGAAAACGAATGATTGCACGCTGTTCAAGTAAGGAAAACGTAGCCATGATACTTAGTATCTAAAACAGTTCTCTTCTCGACGCTGCCGCTACAATTCCATCTGCCGTACAGTGCTGCCATCTCTGTGACGTATTGACAACGAACGCACGCTCATTTTAAAACAATGCACATGCTTCTATTGGATGCACCTCGTATAGCGTGTGTTGTCATTATTTATGAAATATAGAATATCACAAAGTATAAATACCCCATATATGTACACATTTACAAAAATTAACAAACACTAAAGCAGTAAACTCGGTTATTGTATAAAACTATGCAGTAGTAAGCAATATTTCAAATATTGTGTTTATAGCTTCAGCGATCCGTGAAAAGGTAATTTAAATTTATTGCTTCAACTTTCGAGTTGCATTACAGACATTACATTTTTATTTATGGTGAAGTGTTTAATAGTGACTGAAATGAAACCATCGACAGTGACTGTATCGTCATTAAATTTAGTTTATAATTTATTACACTATTAGAACCTTTTTTCTTTATGCTTTGAATAAATTTTCTATCAGTACCACGTATATTAATAGATTTGATGAAAGTTTACAGTTAATAAACTGTAGTCCACTACATAAATATGTAGTGGAAACGAAAATGGAAATTTAATTTCAATAATACCGGAATACAGAAGTTTTGTTGGGCTAGAATTGCAATAGACATTAGGTGCAATTTGCACCTAATGCCTTTCTTATAGATGGATTTAGCATTGCTTCGTTCATTTTTATCTAATTCTTCCATTCTATGCGATTCTGGGCTTGCTTTCCCACTTAGTTTAAGGAGTCCCTTCTGCTGTTTTTCTTTTTGCAATTATTTATTCTTCAAATATTTTTTCTCTTTTTGTCTGGGTTCAGCTCAGTACTTTTTTAAGTAGATAAGCTATGGAAGTTCAAACTCAAAATCTTTAAGATTTAATACAGAGGTCCAGATTGTATTTTTTCCCCCCCACTATCTACCTCACGTGACCACGCCCACAACCCGTGCAAAATTCAAACGCCAAGGAACCGGTAAGCAATGGTCTTAACAGTATCTGATAGAGTAGTGTCAATTTGGGAAGACACTGACGCAGAAACCAATTTGGAACTTATAAAGAAAAGTGTATCCCAAACGAGAGAGAAAGACATAGTTCTTGCATGTATAGACAGGCCGAATAACATTAACTGTAATATTATCCGGTTGTCTTCTAGCGTCCGTAAGGTGTTGATCGTGTTCTTTGAGTTAATTTGATTACAAAATCAGTTGTTTGAGTTTATTTTATTACAAAATCAGTTGTTTGAGTTTATTTTATTACAAAATCAGTTGTTTGAGTTTATTTTATTACAAAATCAGTTGTTTGAGTTTATTTTATTACAAAATCAGTTGTTTTCACAACTATTTGGAATAGAAGGCCTTTATATCTGTAGGTATTACATTATTTTTCATTAATTTTTAATAGGATTTGTTGAAACATGAACTTTATTTGTTATAGATTATTTATTATGTCTAGTTTACCGTCCACATCTGGATGTCGTGATCCAGCAGATGTTGAAATACCAGTGAAAAAAAGACAAATAATAGCAGAACAATCACGGGAAATCATTCATAACGTGTACAATTTTATCAAAAAGAGAAATATGAATGGTAAATTATTATATATGTAATAATACAAAGGTATTTTTAATAATATAAAATATTATTAAAAATCTGGTGTGAAGAACACAAATGCAGGTTCACTATTAATATTTTCTGTGAACGTGTCCGAATATATCCTATCCCCAGAGACGTAGATACGTATTTCACCTTTCTACAGGCTCATCGGTACGCCCCTGCTGGAGAAAGGATATTCCCAGACACAGAAAATATTAATAGTGAACCTGCATTTGTGTTCTTCACACCAGATTTTTAATAATATTTTATATTATTAAAAATACCATTGTATTATACAAAACTGGTGGGGTTTACCTACTCATGTATGTTTCAATTATTCTGATATATTATATATGTGTATTTATGTAATTAGTAACTAAGGGTATTTATGTATAATTATGTAGTAATAAAAGACGACGTGTAAACAACAAATTATTTTTACTCCGAATGAATATTCATAAATTTACAAATATAATGAATAAAATCTTGGTAAAAGAAGAAAAACTGTGATATATGTAAATGTTTAAATTATAATGAAAATAAATAATTGAACCAGAAATTGTTGGTTGTATCTCTGTTAAAAATCCCACTTGAAAATAAATAAAATAATAACGCTTTATTATTCATTCAGACAATAGAATGTGTTTATGAAATTATGTTTCATGGCAAACGAACATAATAAATGAAATATGTTGTTTCCGCTGCACACGAAATAAAAATATAAAACGTTTTACGTAAAATTCGAATTTTAAATTGCGCCCTAATTTAGACCCAGCCCGACCTATGTTTTTGAGGGCGTTAGTACTCAGGTTGCGCGATTCGCTCGCGCAGATTGGTGACTTCCCAAAGCGATTTTACTCTACAACTTTAACAAATCTTTATAAGATCTATACCGGGTGTCCTTGAAATAAAAAGACAACGTATGAAAAATGAAAAGATTAAATTATATAAAATATATACCCAAAATATTTTCCCAAAATTCTTTTTCGAAAGTGAAAAAAATGAAAAGGCATGTAAAAATTTTTGCACGCCACTGTGCGATGGACTATATTATAAAAACAATACCCTAAAGTTGAACGACAATAACAAAAAAATAGTTTTGTTATTGTCTATCTCGCTTTCAAGTTTCGTTCAGTTGTCTATTGTTACGTATGTTCGATACAATTTTTCGATTAAAGATAATATATTGTAACCAAATAGGACGTTAAATGCCCGTAAAGCACACATCTTACATGTTCCTGTAATATATCATTTAAAAAAAATTCATTCGTTTCGTGCCATGTTATCGAACCCTTACCATAACAAAACTTAGACACAATGTTATCGTTTTTATAAACATAAACGTAGTCGCCTTTAAATACAGTGGCGGAATTCTGAATCGATAAATATTATATTTTTATTTTTTACTTTTCATAGCACAAAAAAAATATTCACTGAAAATAATTTGTGAACATTCAGAGCTGATAATTTCATGTGAATGTATAAAAAGCTGACTTTGTGCGAGATTATTGACTTTAGCCTACTTTTTTTTATAACATCGACAGGTGCTACCTATGCAAACATATGCTGTAGCGTAGGTGTGTGTGTGTATAACTTATTTTGAATTCATAGGCGGAACATTATTTTTTTAGAGGATTTTTAATTTTGGCGTTCGCGTCGTAATTGACAATATTTTGGATCCCTATTTTATATAATTACATCTTTCCACTTTTAATACGTTGTCTTTTTATTTCAAGGACATCCTCTAGGACTCCACGTCATAAATAAATAAATTAAAAAAAGTTATACTGGAATGAGGAATGAAATTGAGTCGTTTCCAGTGACGAATCTCGAATTTATGGGCTCGTGATGGTCATAAAATGGTTAGAAGAAATTTAGGAGAAAGAAGAAACTTGCTATTTTCCGCACAGCCACATACGGCTCTTATTCAAGGTGTAATGGTCTGAAAGGCTATCTCCTCTAATAGTAATTTAAGGAATATCAAGTGCGATTTGTTACGCCAATAACAGGCACGGCTAGTGGTGACGTACTGTGGGGGCACGTACAATGATGCGAGTGCTTCGTGTATACTCGTGTACTAACTGTAGCGTTTTCTTAGTAAACACCGAAAACACACGAGGCACTCGCATCATTGTACTTGCCCCACAGTACGTCATCACGAGCCGCGCCTGGCCAATAATGCTCTTGAACTAGTGTTAGTATTATATTTTCAACAACTGTAAATCCATTTTTTTAACAGGATACGCTGTCACGAACCGCGGCAAAAAGTAATAACTTGAAATAATCGACCTCTAAATTTCATTAAATGTTAGTAGAGCTTCGGCACATTTTCGATTGAAATATATAGATCATAATGATATCTGCTCGTTTGCTCTACACCAGTGATTCACTGATATAGATGCTAATTAATCGAGGTTCCAATAATAAAGTGTCTTCCAACAGGGACTTCCGAACTTTGACAGTTGATAACGGTCATCCTGTTGAAGCTACATCTGTCAAATTAGTTGTCATTTATTCAGTCTGTTTTGCCAAATCACCATGGACGGATATAGCATTCAACAACACGTGCAAATAATAAAATTGTTTTATCAAAATGGGTGTTCTGTTCGGGCAACGTACCGCGCGCTTCGCCCATTTTACGGTCACCATAATCGTCTTACCGAGAGGACTATTCGCAATGTGGTGGATAAATTTGAGTCCACTGGTTCAGTAAACGATCAACCAACACCCGTACGTCGACGAAACGCAAGATCTGCCGAAAACATCGCCGCTGTCCGTGAGAGTGCGCAGGAGAATCCGAGGCAGTCGATTTCACGTCGCTCACAAGAAGTCGGCCTTTCGCAGACCACAACTTCGCGAATTTTGCGTCGCGACTTGGGCCTGCACCGGTACAAAATTCAACTGACCCAGGAACTGAAGGTAAACGACCATAGACAACGACGTGTGTTCGCTGAATGGGCTCTGGAGCAGTTGGCAACTGGCCTTAATTTTCATCGAAAAATAATCTTCAGCGATGAGGCCCATTTCTGGATGAATGGGTACGTGAACAAACAAAATTGTCGAATTTGGGAAGATACCAATCCACATGAGATCCAAGAGCGTCGAATGCATCCCGAAAAAGTAACTGTTTGGTGTGGATTTTGGGCTGACGGCGTCATCGGTCCATATTTCTTTGAGAACGACGTTGGCCAGGCCATCACTGTCAACGGCGAGCGTTATAGGTCGATGATTACCAACTTCTTTTGGCCTGAATTGGATGATCTGGACACCAACGACATGTGGTTTCAACGGGACGGCGCTACGTGCCACACAGCTCATGCCACATTGGATATTCTGCACGAGCGATTTGAGGGCATGGTCATCTCACGTGGAGGTGATGTGAACTGGCCACCGAGATCGTGCGATTTGACCCCGTTAGACTTTTTCTTGTGGGGTTTTCTTAAGTAGCAGGTGTATGCGAATAATCCACAAACTACAGCGGTCCTTAGAGCCAACATAACCCATGCCATCGGTCAAATTCAGCCTTATTTATGCGCCAGAGTCATGGAAAATTGGACATTTCGAATGCGCTCCACCCAGAGAAGCCTTGGCTGACATTTGAACGATGTTATATTCCACACATAATGGCATCAATAGATCTTACAAACGAATAAAAAATTTCGATGATATCTCACACACACTTTGTTTTATTTAAATTTAAAGATAGGAAGCGCTTAATGAAAGACCCGTTACTTATAAAATACGAGAAATTTTATAATCGGTTATGTAGAAAACTATATAAAGGGTTATCTTGTTGTTTTGGCTTAGGATAGATATTCTGATTCTTAGGCAGTGAATTAGTGGTCTACCTAATATTTCAAACTAAACTGGCAGAAATGTCAATGTAAATATATGGTATTTAAAAAAAATAATAGCTTTATTTCACTTCCTGTACCTTCGTTTGAAGAAGAAATTCTATCGCCTGAACATTTTTTCTTGAACATAACATTGTTATCCATAGTAGAAAAGGAGTAAAAAAATTTTCCATTTGCCTTTCTACAAGTAATTAAACATTTAACTAAACTCATAACTAAGCCTGTCAACAAGCGCTGTCTGCCATATGCGCTACATTCGCCGGGGAACCTCTGCTTTAATATCTGAACAGTTATCACATAACGGTGCGATAATGCTAAAATGAGGTTAGTTGGCGGTCGATAAACCGTAGTGGAGGAGGATCGGCAACGTCCTTCTCACGGCCGTAGTTGATATTGAGTTATCAAAGTGTACACATGTTAAACTCACTGCAGTGTTAGTTGAAACGTTTTAATTTAATAATAAAGTACGTCGTACGTGCGAAAGCCCAGAAAAACCTTTAAACGCGTACTAAGTGAAATAGTTTATTGGTCAATTTGATGATTTATTCTACGACGGAGCGAAAGTAATGCGATAAACCATTAACGTGCTGGAACTGACTGTGAATTCTGTGCTACATCAAAACAGAAAGCAGGGCATACCCTGTAAACTCAATTTTGGTGTGATTTATTGTTAATGTTGATAGCATAACATTCTGCTTCACCTATTAGATAAACAACCATTTAGAAAGTTTTGGCACAAATACAATCCACAGTTACAGTTACTAAGCCGCGCCACATTATGGAATCATATACCAAATGAACGGAACGACATTATAGAGAAGATGACATGTACATTACAAAATAGCCGACTGTGGTTATGTGTCGATGAGACGACAGATTGTAAAAAAATTCTATTGTCAATATTATAGTACGTGTTGTGGATACTTGGCAATCGACATTTCCATTGCTACTAGCTAGCAAAAGACCGACTGAGTGTACTGGCAATACAGTTACGCAGATTAGTGCGGAAATTTAAAGTGTCACCATGTCAATTCTTGTTGTTTGTGACCGATGGTGCCGCAACAATGCGAAACAAGGGAAAATTCCGAATACCCAAGTAAATGTCTGCTAGTAGAAGAAAAAATTCTTTTTTCTTTTTTTTTTAACAAGATATGAAACATTATCTACAAAGTAAGAATGAGAAATGAAAAAAAAGTTCTTAACATCTCATTCAATATGAAAAAGTCACGAAACAGTAAAGTAAAATTAACAAATTGATTGGTCTATCGGCTAGGTTTTACATCTAAGTTTTCACACAATTTAAGCGATTAATAGTGCCTATTAGCTTCACGAACTCTAATGACTTCTGCCATACGGTGTGGTAGACATTGCATGCAGTTGGCGACATCTTCTTGTGTAATGTTCCCATTCGTCATGAAGAGTTATTCGAAGATCCCGAATAGCTACCAGTATGGGTTGTCGGTGCCAGAGATTTCTGATAGGATTCAAGTCCAGGCTTCGAGCTGGCCATTGCAAACGGCGAAAGGTAACCGCATCCAAATATTGCTCAACCACCTGTGCGCCGAGAGCAAAAGAACAAAAGTTTGCAAGTAAATGCTCGCTTATAAACTTACACTGAAGATATACCTACAATTACTTGTGCGACAAAAAGTACATAGCTTCTTTTTACTAAATGTTGCACCAACCTTGAACACGGTTTTTGCTGCCATCAACGTTGACAATGACTAATTTAACATGATCTATATTATATAGGCTGCTTTTGAAAGAAATTGTAACGAAAACCATTCCCATTGAACAGGATGGTATTACAAACATGTAAAATACACATCTGTAACTGTAAACATGGACAACACACCTCGTATTTTCCAGCTTTTTACACATATGTTTCTGCTATTACTATAAGCGTCGTCAGTTAAGCTAGTGAAGTAATTTAAAAGCTTAAATCGCCTATAAGGTATAGCAAATTTCGTCCTATCAGGTAGCACCATATAATATAGTGACATCTGACGGACGAAAGAGACTATGCCGAAAATGGCAACCCTTCCCTTGACCGGCTAAGCCGGTACAAAAGGGAAGAAAATACGCATATAGGTGTAAGTCCATTAACACGATGCCAGATGGCAGTAAATATACAAAAAGGGTTTAAGTATATCAATCAATCAAGTATCTAGGATACTTCAGCGGCCACCCGGTGTAGTTAAGGGACACATTGTTTATAATTCCTTATAACAGTATTTTTCATTTCTTACTAATTACTTTATATTATTATTTTTATTACACTTGTTACGATGTGCACGCTTATGGCACGCAGTGTCTTGCTCATAACTTATACTATGCGGGATTGTTTTAAAGTTAAATTGAAGTACATGTATTAATGTAAAGAAATCATATGATCTTTTTCCTTTTGCAATAATATTATTAGTAGAATTTATTTTATAGTGCTTTCAGTGACAACAGGTTATGTATCTATTTACCTTCAGATAATTCATGATCGTAAAAGTAAATATTACATAATTTTCTTTCAAAATAGGTAATTTAAAACCACAACCTACTCTAACATTATCCGAGTATTCCTGTATTTTATCACAATAATTCGTAAACGTACGCAATAAATATACTACTCATACAGATATTTATTATAAACTTGAGTATAGATATTTCTGTTCAAAGAGAAGTCATCTTATGATCGCGGGGGGCAGAATGTAGGGGGATCCAACAGGGCGTGCACTTGCCTGACGGCATTCCTACGCTCGAGGCAACCTGCCTGGAGACACTCTCTCCTTACGTCGCGCCCCCAATACTCGCCGCTTTGTATCGCCGGCTCTTTCTATCTTCTCTTTGTACGTGTGTTGCTAGTATATTGTGTGTGTCTATAACACCGACCTAACTAACATACATACGAATTTTTCGAAATTGGTCGTCGGTAGCTGGCGAGATACATTACCGCAGCCGCAGAGAAGCGGCTGTTATTAAAGATATTTATGATTGGCTCACCGTGCCGGCTACTTTATTTAGTTAATTTAATGGAAAAGACGATGCAAAGGACGGCATAAATGGGGAAGAACACCGGAACGGTAAGCATTTAGATTACGGGGGATAATGATAATAATGATGATGATGGTGATGGTAATGAATAAGAAGAAGAAGTAGTAAATGGAACGGCTTCTCGTAATGGAATAATTTTAAAATATGTATTTTGGGCGCGACAGAATAAATCCACTGCTGGATCGTGGCAAACTTCTCTTCTCTAAGGTAATATGATTTGGAGTATCCTCTTCAGAATTCGACGTATTGTGCAAACAACGTTTACTTTAATAAGGCCGAAAAAGAAAACTGAGTGCGCGGTTTGTTGGTAGGTAAATAAAGAGAAATTTTTTATTCGATTTAATTCGAGTAATTCGTTTTATATTTTAGAGTTCATCAGAAGATGTTAGTATTACAAAATTACACATAAAGACGATTTACGATGAAATAAATTTATTTACTTTTACAATTAAAGAATGTCGGCGCACTGAGAAAAATGTAGTTGTACAGAGAACAGTGTCTCTGTATAGTTTATTTCAAATTATAAGAATATAACTTTGAACGGCTCTAATGCTTTTATTTCACCACCTGCGGCATTAACTACCTGGCCGCTCAATACGATTATCTTTTACGCAAACAAACTGCTGAGGTCCGTAATGACAAAATTTAAGTAAATTGTAATTAGTGCAATTTAGATGAAATAAAATTTAATAATAATATAAGTACCAACAGTTGTTAATTTGAATATATAGTTATTATATATAGTTAAATAGTCATTAAATTACAATTTAGATGAAATAAGTGCTTATATTTATTAAACAAAATTTAAGTAAATATAGTTAGGAGAGTTGGTATATATCACATCTAATATTGAGTCTATTTATCATTTATTGTTAATCTTTACTGCTGCATACATATTTGATTTTTCTCTCTTTACTTAACGAACATGTGGCGACCTTTTGCTGTTTGTTGGAGCACGACGAAAAAAGCATATATCAGAAGATGCAAAATATATCATTTTCAATGTCTATCATACCCTGATGGAAGAAAATAACGAACTACAAACCCAGAACATTCAACGAACGACACAATTAACCAAAGTGCCGTTTGGAACAATATATAAAATAATTAAGAATAACGCAAGGGCCTCGAAAGAAATGACAAAGGAGCACCGAGAAAAATTGAAGAGTATGAAATTGATACTATTAGGCAGCAAGTATACTCCTACAGAGGAAATGTTGTATCTACACTTGACTGATTACATAAAAGAATCAGTGATGAGCCTATAAATATTCAGTGTTCTAAAGCAACCTTATGACGGGCGCTAAAGAAAGCTGGTTTTAAGTTTGGCACTATAGACAAACGTCGCACAATTATGGAAAGCCCGAGGTTACAAAACTTCGATATGAATACTTAACGGCAATTAGAAGGTATAGACAGGAAGGACGATTAATATGTTATTTAGACGAGACGTGGTATGACACCCATGACACAATTAGCAAAGGTTGGGTGGATAGTTCAAGTATGTGTCAGTGGGACGCGCCGGTTTCGAGAGGGAAGAGAATAATCATTCTTCATGCGGGGTCAGAAAAAGGATGGATCGGACAGCCGCTATTATCTGGTAAAAATGTTAAATCCTCAAGTTTAGATCACCATGAAGATATGACCTCATCTTTATTTGAAGAATTGAACAGCGATTTTCAACACCTCAAGAAGCAGTCGAAGCCTTTGAAAACCATGTTTCTGAAATACAACCTTCAAAATGGCAAAATGCTTTGAGAACTGGTTCGTACGCATGCAAAAGTGTATAGACCATAAAGGCGAATATTTTGAAAAACAAAAAATAGTTTGTTACCAAAAATTTTGTTTTCTTCTCAGATTTTGTAAAAATATAAAAGGTGACCCTCGTACTGAGAAAGATGGGGAATTACCTGTAAGTGTTTTATTCCTACAAAATGGAGCACCCCCTTCTCACTATGCCATTAATGTTAGAAGTTTTTTAACATTGCCAAATCGGTGGATTGGTCGTAGAGGATTCATTGAATGGCCTCTGCACGGTCTTCAGATTTAAATCCCCTAGATTTTTTCCTTTGGGGTCATTTAATATCTGTGTAGGTACAACAATTTGGATTAACTTAAATGTGGAAAATTTTATTAAATTATATTCGAATCCATGCATTTTCCTAATCTTGTATATTATTAAACCTATACTGTCGACTTTTCTCAATGTGATCACTACTATTCCAAATACCATCTACTGCTGATTGAATGGAGCTTAAAAGTTGTACAGGTTACCTGATGCATTTATGCAAACAGAATACTACTTTCAAAAGGCTGCTTTAACCATTATTAATACATCAGAGTAAGTTAATAAGACTTGTAAGTTAAGTAAGGGATTCTTTTATTGCGTAAATTAGAATTTAATTCTATTGTATTCTTGACATTTGCTTGTTAATATTATTATTATTATCGTTTAGTAAAAATGGTGTTTATATTGTATACATATATGTGGGCCTCACAATCTTTTAAAGTTGACTATTTCGTTTTAACATCTAACACATTTCGATATATTCAGTTTAAGAAACAAGTTTGTGTCTTCCAACTTGGAACTACCGACTGAGTATGAGTAGTGTGTATATTCTATGATTACTGTTTGCTCAAAATATTATCAACATATATCAGCCGACAATGTTGGAATTTGTGTTTGTTTGTTAGAAATTCGATAATACAGTTTACGCATAGTGTGATCTGTTAAACAAAATTACTTAAAAATTTAGACTTTTATGAAAGGTTTATTGTGCAATATTGATTGTAAAAAGATAATAGAAATTTAAATATTTTATTCGTGGATTTACATAATTTAAGTGACATGCATAAAGTATGGCAGTGTGAATAATTATTAAAACCGATAGATTACCTGTTAACGAAAGCACCAACGAGTAATTGGGGATATGGCTTCAAGAAAAATTTCAGAATAACGATAATTTTGTTAAAAACATACGAGTCGTCGTTTCCTATAAGTAACAACATAATTCTTCCACAGTTAGATACTGGGCCAAGCAAAATGAACAGCGAAGTTTATCGTTATATACCAATATCAGCAAAAGTTAAATGTGTGGTATACTACACATCCATATAATATTGACGACACTTTAACAGAGAATAAATCTTAATACATAAAATAAAGTCTGGTTAGTTATACCATTTATAACTCAAGAACGGCTGGGAAGGTTAGCATGGTAGTCATCATACTTCGAAATCTAAACCATGGAACGCGTTTGGTGATAAAAAAACCTGATGATTAATGTGATTCACGCGAACATACTCAAAGGAAAATTTACAGGTGAGGAAATTCTCATTCCGAGGATTCCGATCCTAACCGATGTGCCCTTTGAGTTTCAATGAATTCAATTTAGAATTCGTCTAGCATTCGCCATGACGATTAACAAATCACAAGGCCAATCCGTGAGTGTTTGCGGTCTGAATCTAGAAAATGCATGTTTTTCTCATGCCCAATTGTACATGGCATGTTCACGTGTCAGTAAACCATCTGCTTTATTTGTTCTTGCGCCTGATAACAAAACTAAAAATGTCTTATATCACAAGATCCTTCACTGAAGAGAATCAACCCAAGTGTAACCCATGCAGCAAAATACATAGCTTCAATAAAGCAAATGTCTTGCTGACACGCCATTTAAACACTTGATTTTTGTTCTTTTATTGAAATTTTCTTTTATATATATTATCCTAATAAACTATTGAACTTAATAATTTTTTTGTATTCATTTTATTACGTTAATAAAATCCTAAATTAAGTTTAGCTAAAAGTTAACAAGACATTTATTGACTGTTAGGCGGTACAAAGTTCGTCGGGTCAGCTAGTATGAAATAAAAATGAAAAACCAATATTACTTCATTTCCAATTTATTGAGGTTAACTCCCATTACAATTGTTTCAACACACAGTGTCTTCCTAGGATGGAGTTGTATTGCAAACTAAAGGATTTTGACAAATTTACACTTAAATTAATTATTATAATGAAAAAATAATTATACTCAGAAGGATGGTTTTATAATAGGCACTTTATATTCAAGATGAAAACTTTATTACCCAAAGGGACCAAACTTTACCTAGTACAAACATAAAAATCGGGAAAACTAAAATAAATAAAGAATTAGTTGTAAAATAGGCCTAATAAGGAAGAATTCCCGAAATCCATGTGATTATTAAGTAAAAGGTCGATATATTTATATTTCAAAATTTCCATGGCTTCAAGTAACTTTAATGTTTGCGATTTATTTTCTGTGTGTAAAATTTTAAAGCTATAATTACAAGTATGGTCTCATCTTCAAGATGTATTGCATAATGTGAGTTATTCTTATTATTAATATAACTTCATTAATGATCTTTGATTCTTTTAGAAGAAGATCTACCTGTCTGGCCTATATAAAATTTAGGACATGAACTACATTCAAGTTTGTAAACTCCCGATTTATTGTTTTTATCTATTTTTGTTTATTGTTTTTAATAATTGTACCTAAAGAGTTGTTGGTTCTTAAAGCTACGTTATATTTATTTCTCGTTAGGAATTTAGAATTTTTTTTTGCGTAAGATTACCAGTATAAAAGTTTTATATTTATTATTCATATCACAATTGTCTCTAGGGTATACTAATTTAATAGCTCTCTTGTAACTTTGTTTATTAAGAATATGGTAATAAAATCTGGTTTATAGCCATTGTAATAGGCTTCTCTTAAATGTAGTTAAGCTATTTACTATAATTTTCTTTCGATAAAGAAGTACTAATAAGCAGAGGGCGGACTGAAGCGATTGAATGACCAATTGTCCCGAAAAATGTTGTGGCGGTCTCGCGTATAGTATGCATGCTATAATAGCCCCACTATTTGCTTGCTCGCTTGCATTCTTCGACCAGGTGTTGTTATTTCCGTCGTTATTGTGTCTATTCATTCATAAATTCTATTTTACAGTGGCGTGTAAGACAGAATATACATTTATATATTATTTCGTTAGACTTCGTTCTAATAATCACTTAAAAAAATATATCCGTTAATTTCCAAAGTGTTCTCGTGTTTAAATGCTGTTATACATGCATATATATATTTGTTGTTCTTGAGATAGTGTATTTTCTATTATTTACTATAAAGGATTGTTTCTGGTTTCGTTTCTTTCAGTGTTATTTGGTTACAACTGTTACTATTTTAAAAAATCCGTTTTATATTGTTATATTGTATATTTATCCTATAATTTTTTATAAATATTAATTTAATTTATTACCATATTTTTGGAGTAGTTTTCGTTTCTTCTTTTTAGTCCATTTCTATCTGTTCTTAGTATTTCTCTTTATTTTTATTAGCTAGAAGCAACATTTTTCTATTCGCAACAGTTGGATGAATTAAAAAACTTTCTTTTTCGTCTTCAAGATGATGATACGCAAAGCATTTCTAATTGTAAACACCTGATACAAATTGAAAATTTACAAAACCAGCTAAACATTATGAAAGAAGCTAATTTCCAGTTGCTTACAGATACGATTACTTACATGCAAAATCAAGATATTAACCTAGAAAAGGCGATAATTAACTTAGAAACCGTTATCGATCGAATGAAAAGTATGCCTACTGAATTTGGAAACAAGCTGAGACAAAAAGTTGATGCCATATTTAGCAGAAATCGGGATTTGAATAAAGTATATCAATTCTGCACAAAGCCGATTGAAAAATCTATACATTCGAAGTATGGTGCACTTTTCTAACATTTTAATCACGCACCCATCACCAGTTGTGATGTGGAACGGACATTTTCTATTCTTAAAGACGTTTTAACATTTAAAAGAACTAATTTAACACAGGAACACCTTGAACAAATTTTAGTTGTTCATAGTAATGTTTTACACTTTCAATGTTTCACAGAAAATACATAGTTTTGAGTTTTGTTCTTTGTAAATTATTTTTATTAAAAATTCGCAAAATACGCAATTCGCTTGTCAGCATTACTTTTGTTTCAGCAGTGGGTGCTGCCGGTTACCAAACCGTTTATTACATTCGCTCTGTTGTACATTGACAGATACATATTAACTTCATATTGCAGTGAATTTTTCCCCGAAGAAAATTTTAAAGAAACTATAAAAGACTATATATTTATGTACATTTTATTCCAGAAAGATAATTATAAAGATTTGATATTTTATGTAAAACTTTGTTATAAGGAGTATTTTGATCCACGATTGTAGAAGGTTCGAGCGTGCCGCCGATGTTTGCAGTGTCCGCCACGTCAGAAGTTATAGTTGTAGTTGTTCTTTTGATTTTATGTTAGCCATGCTGATATTTTTCATTTCCGGAGGGATGAAGGACAGAGATTAACCAGCTATTGAACAGATAGGTCTAGTTTTTTTTTTGGTCTGCTGAATAAAACTTCTTTTTATTCATATATTTTAGTTAAATTCGGTTTTCGTTGTTAGTTTTGTGATATTTTGTAGTGTAAAACTAATTTGCGATAAGTACGAGTCTGTATACTTGTAAGGTTGATTCGTATGACCTATCCGTAATCTCTCATGTAATAGTTTTTGTGAAGTGACGTATACATTAATTAATGTATGTATATTTTTGCAATTATATTTATGTATTTAGAAATAATTTAGTAAGATAGTTGAGCTCAATAAAGTCAATAATTTTTAGATTATAAAATATTTTGTAATCAGAGGAATATTAAGGAAAATTTTCAGATTTCTTTTGAAGTTTTTTTTATGAGTTAGATATTTATGAAAGTAGAATTGGTGGGAAAATTTTATTTGTATCATGTTAAATGTGCGCATGAATTAAAATTTTGTTGCGTGCGCTTACAGAGAGTTGTGCTGTTTGACGTTTAAAATTGGGATAACGTAATTTGATAAAGTCTGACAGTTTTTCTAAATATTTAATTAGTAATTTGTTCGGGATTCATAGTGAGGTTTTTCTTATAATAACTGTCAATTTTTATTTAAGTTTTCCTTACGTTGTGACACAGTAGGTGTCTCAACACTACTTTATACTTGATAAAGTGGTATTTTTCTTTTTTTTTAATTTTATTATATGTTTGTGGTGTTAATGCTAGTTTTATTTCGTTTCTAATACCTTTTGTTTTACTACCGACCCTGTGAGGGTAACCTTGAAGATCCAAGAGCTCCTGGAAAGCAGTTCCGATTTGAGTTAAGCTAGGCAAGCTACTGTGTATTGTGAACAAATTAAAATAAGCAATCAACATCACAATTCACTGCAATATGTAGGTATGTGCCACTTATGCTGTTTGCCACACGTATCAAATTGTTCGAAATTCACGGATCGCCTACAGAAACAAACCTATTGCGAATACAATGCAGACGCCTAAGGGCGTAATCATCTATCGCTCGAGTCCGCTCTCTGCAAATAAGTCTATGCATTAAAGAATTGAACGAAGTCATTTTATAGAAGTATGGATGTGCAGATTTATTGTGAATTACTGTAACAGTATGTGACGGTTTACGGTATATGGAAAAATCATACTTATTCTTATTTACAATAGTTAAATCTAGAAAATTAATGGTTTTATTTATTTCTTTTTCAACCGTAAACTTAATGTTAGTTTGGGATCGTTAAGATATGATAAAAAAAAAGGTTTAATTGTCTGTCTGCACCCGTAAAAAGTGCATAAGAAAAATATAGTGGCATCAGATGTTCTCCGTTGAAATACATTTAAACAAATCATTTATTAAAAATTAAAACTAAATGGAACCTATATTGGAATCCTGTGGTGTACTGAAGAAATTTATAATATCAAAGAACAATGATTTCGGTATTTTACGTAACATTCGCTATCTACATTTTAAGTAGTGCTGACAACGAACAAACGTTCGTTTGTTCTGTTTGTTAACAACCAAATGATCTCTCTGATTAAATGCCTTTCGAAAATTTAAATACACGACGCCAATTGTTTTACATACTGTTTGAAATATGCTAAATTTTAAACTGTAAAATTACGGTGTATGAAGCCGTACGGAGGCGTAAATATTTTTAAAAAGCAAATATTTAAATATGGAAAATTTCATGTAGTAGGGGCCCAAATTGACACACGTCTAGTATTGTAGTTATTAAAATAACATTAGAATTTGGATAATAGGAATTTTTTTGTGCAAAGTATTATTTATTCATTAATTTCATTATATAATATACATAATAAAGAGTTAACTGTTATATGCTTATTATTATTTAAGTACAGCTATTTGTACGAAAACATATTTACATATGTCGAAAAGTCTGGGCAACAATTACTCTGTGACTAACATATTTCTGCGTTGATTATAGGTAAAGTTTTGTCGATTCGCACAGACTTACTGAAGAATGACTGTTATTTGGTTCCTGAAAAGGCGGTGCCTAATTTTAAGCAATGCGAAACTGGAAATCGAATCGAACAATAATGAGGTTATTAAAGCGTAATGCGTAGTAATTTTTATTGGATGCCATGATTCAAATTATGGTTTACCAATGCTAATATTACATTGTGAATCTAAATTACGATTGGCGATTTTTGTAATTTGATAGAAAATACTAAAAGTATGTACCAATACTTAGCGTTTAGAATTTTTTAAATTAGAATCGAAATTGTATATACGGGTTGGAATTATGTTGAGAGAAGATTGAACTTACTATTCCGAAAACTTATTTGTAAAATATATTAGCGTAGAATTTAATAATACGGCGGATATCTAGACAAATGCTTTATTGGTGGATTAGATCATGGATCGCACGTAAAACAAGAGGCAATCTTAATTTGGTACACAACGAATTTAGAGAAGTTTAAAATGTATCTCAGAAATTTGTATCGGTTTAAAACTAAATAAAACTATATACAGAGTGATTTTTAAAGATAGATGATAGTTCGAATTTCCCGCCCTGCTAAATTTTTATCAGGTTGGCGATTTGGTTTTTAATTAGTTGCCATTAGTGTACAAAATAGATGGATGGGAGATAAAATATAGATATTAGATCTTTAATAAATCAAATTTATATTGATTTCCTATACAGAAAATTAATATAAATGAGATAAAAAAAGTAGAATGGAATACAGATTGATTTATTTATAATTTATGTATTTATTTATTTTTTTTTTAGAAACATTTATAATTAAAATGAAGATATAAAATTAAGTACGACATATTTAAAATAACACAAGTCAATTTTTTTTTTGTAAATTTAATTGCAACAAAACAACTACAACATTCATTATAATGCTAATGTTCGAAGTGACCACGATTAGATTCCAAATATAAATTTACTCGTTTTTTAATATTGATATTATGAATTTCCTGCTCTGTGACTGCCTGTAGTTCTTCCAAGTTGTGAAGTCGATTTTAATACATTTAATTTTTTAAATACTCAAATAGAAAAAAATCACGATCAGGAGAATGTGACGGCCAACGATATCTATTAATAAGTCCGTCACCAAAATATTGTTGTGGGAATAGCAGTATCTCACGAGCGACATTAGGTGGGGTTCTATCTTGCTGAAAGTAGCTCCTTTCCACTTCATCACCCTGTAACTAGTTAATAAACACTTCCAAAATTTACGTAAAAATTGGTGTGTTTAAAACATAACCCGATCTTCGATAAATCGACGAGTTATTAAGCCAGAAATCGTTCAACTTATCGAACAATTTATCTACTAAAAATATTCACAAATAAGTTAATACTGTGCTAAAATATGTAATTTGAAGTCATCTACTAAGGAAAGTATTTTTTTTTCAAGCGTATAATAATTTCGATATTATACTATTCACAACCTTGTCGAATGAGTATTTAAAAATTAACACATAATAAATATACACTGAAAAGTAAGTTAAATTAATGTGAGTGTAAATGTGACCAAAATAATATCTGCATCGAACAATACAGAGCTACCTTTGTCTGATGTCGCGGTCGGACACGTGGTAGAAGCATCTGACGGCACTTCACTTTGTATGCTGGAACAGCACGTGTCGAGAGAGATGTGTATGTTATGAAAGTCAGGAACCAAGATAGAGGTAAGAGACTTAGTGTCCAGTCGCTATAAGGTTAGTTGTAACTGTGCATCAATTTTAGTAACCCTGTATACTATAAATTAATTATACGATAATAGATGGAATACTAATTATTGCATCTTTTATTGTATAGAGTGAACCACAAAAAAAGTTTTCAGAGTATGCCATGGATTAAATCAGTTATGTTTTAGATTGATTAAGTGATCTAACCTACATGTCCTACTATTACTAATAGGTTAAATCGTAACTTGTTAATTTGACTTATGATTATTTACAAACCCTTGTTCAATTCTCTAAACTCAGACGTGACTTATATGTCTATCTCAGTCGTTCATGGCCTACCTAGAATACAAATTTTGTGGCTCGCTTGATATACCGTAGTCGACAAATTTTAATTTCTGCTTGCGTATATAGTGTATGCTTGTTATATCCAACGATGCTAGCTTTAAAAACAGTGGAGGGAGAAGCAGAATGGTGGACATACATACACATTTAACATGCCTTATTCCCCAACAAACACTTACCGGGTGTACAACACTTATTTCTCTACGTGGTATATTAATAGTCGATTTCAACATGCATGTTTTTACAATTTAAGAAAAAATCCAAATCATAAAATGGTATTATGCCGGTAGACACCTCAATGTACCTGTACATACCCGATATTCACAAAAATTAAATGTACGGGCTGGTATTTTAAATAATCAATTGTCGGTTCTCTCTATAGGGGCATATCAGTAATGTGCCAAGAATTTTATTATAGATTGGCGCCTACTTCCAAGAACAATGTGGTGGATTATTTGAACCTTTAATTTAGAATATTTATTTTTTATTATTATCGGAGAAGAGTTAATTTATTAATTTTTACATAATTTAGAATATTTCATTTCATTTTATTTATACGCGGAAAATATAAGCTTTGTTGTACATCCTCCTAAAAGTAATACACCATGAAATAAATATTTTTCTGTAAATATTCGTGGCGAATTTTATACGTCTTTCTAAGATGCGCTCTACAACCCTCTGAAGCAATAGACTTACTGACTAGCTATAATATGACTGAACATTATCGTACTTATGCATACATTCATTGGCAACCTCGCTATATGTATTTCTTTACTTTTCTCTGTCGCGCTCTTTTCCTCTTCTACTTTCGTACCAGAAATTAAAATTTGTCGATTACGGTATGTATTCGCTCGTGTATATATTTTCTGATCTCGTATATGTATGGCATTTTTATATTTTCTCCACGTGCTCGATAACATAGCCTTCGAACATTGTGTGAAAATGCTTTCTGAGTTTACATCTACCGGGATTTTCTCTAGAGGCAAAGTTCGACGATATCGTAATAAGAAAAAGAAGAGATTATAACTGGGCGACGGACCATTAGCGGTCCTAAAGAAGACGGCATCGGACCAGTGTAGTTAACGTTCCTGTAACAGCGGCGTGCCAACGTAAAGAGTGGTCCAAATTATTCAAGGTAGAACCAGTCCAGTGAGCGGTTTAAAGCATAATGGTGAAAGAGCGTTTCCAAGTAAAGCGGCGAACCAGCTCAAAGAGCAGTTCCAAAAACCTGCACAGACCATCATAAAATTTGTTCTACACAAAGAAGTATAAATCCCTACACAAGTAAAGCCTGTACGAAAGTGTAATTAAATGCGTTAAATAGGCTATCGTACCAATAAAGTGCTTAAGGTTCTTTAGAAATAAGAACCAACTAGTGAAGTGCATCTACTTATTTCAAGAACTACTACTTATTTCAAGAATAGAGAAGTATATATCGGTGTATATTGTGCCGAGGACTTTTTTGAAAAAGAAGAAATTCCCCTAAGTTGCTTCTGCAAGACTACGGTCGACGGAGAAGATGGATTTTATGAACTATTTATGCCACATTTTTGATAAGTGAAAATATATCATTTCTCGCAATATGAACGATAAAAGAGCTCGTCATTCATATTTTTAAATCTTTAAATACACAGGGAGTCCTTGAAATAAAGATATAACATATGATAAATGGAAAGATGTAATATATGTATTATGTAATATAAATCCAAAATATTGTGACTCAATTACGACGCGAACCCCGAAATTAAAAACACCCCGAAAATTGTATTTCGTGACGGCTATGAGTTCGAAATATTCAAAATATGTGCATAAATAATAAATACCTCACACACACAAACGCTATCAAGTATGTTTAAATACGTAATAGCTGGATGAGCTGGACAATAACAAAAGTATTATTTTCTTCAATATCTGTCATTTTTTGTCACTTATGAGAGGGAATTTTGGGAAAATATCTTGGATTTATATTCTATATAATTACATCTTTCCATTTTTTATTCGTTGTTTTTTTGTTTCAAGGACATTTGTATTAATTTGTAATTTTATTTCATTGATTAATATGTTAAATTTTTATTTCTTAATTTTACTGTTTTGTTTGTCATTTACGATATTTCTATTTGGTGTATTAAAAAGGGGGTTTTGATATTTATTGCACATTTAAGAACTTGAATTGCCCTGAGAAGATATTTATTCAAGATAAGGAGGAGAGCAAAATCTATGACAAGTAAGTAGCATCCTGTTTATTATTTATATACCTTAATTAATTAAAATCGAGTGCGATTTTATTCATTTTTTGTAAGCTGAAGCATTTCTCGATATATAGATTGTTACATCTCCCTACGTACTTTATTTACTTATCAACATTTAAATCTTTTAAGGCGCGCAACAAAATCATTGGCATTTTAACTAGAAATATATTTCATTAAAAATAGAAATATGTTATCTATTAGCCTCCGATTAGATCATAACATTAATTATAATAAGAAAAAAAGATTAAATTAAAACATTAGCACTTTAATACAGATTAAGTAAATCCTAAACAGTATACGATTAATGAATTCGCAAGAATACTAGATTTTATAGATTTAATAAAGACGTGCTAAAATTAAGCCGTATTAGGGAATGTAATATAATTGTTATTTGGAAGAACTATATCAAAAACAAAGATTTTATAATTTATTAAATTATAAAATTCGAGTTTAGTGGCAAGTAAAGTTTGAAATTTGTTAACAGGAGTGGCGGTGTATCTTTGAAGGGTGTTATACAGTAAAGTAAAAAATAGTATATCCCCTCTTTATAATATAATAATTGGAATATACACTTCATAAAGTATATCTTTTCAGTTCAAGGCCAAATTCAAAGCATGTGATTCAAATCAGTACTTCAGAGTTAAATGATGTCAGTATTCAATCGCGGAAACAACCGTTTGCCATTATAAAATATAAATGTCATGTTTTGCATTAATATCAAAATTTTAGTACGTTACTTGCAATATAACCAAAGAAAGCGTATACATAACCTATATGTCAAAATAATAATAATGAGTAAAGTAGGAACATGAATAGTTCAAAAGTGTTGTTTCTTTTATAGTTTTGTATAAATAATTTTCCACCCAAGAAAACTATGCGGAACACTACCGTCGCTCGATTAAAATTTAACCATGGACCATTTCCAGCACATTTTCGCAAACTTAAAATTATCGAATCAGCTGTTTGTACATGTGGCACCAATATAGCCGATATGAACCATTTAATCTTCGAATGCCCTAAGCACAATAACTTTCGAGGTGAATTTATTCGCAGACTTGTTAATGCGGGAGTGGTCATGCCTACTAGTATTACATGTGTCCTAATGTATAATACTTAAGCATGTTTACGATCCATTGATGGATTACATTTTTAAATCTAGGATTAGGATCTAAAATCAAAACCTATCCTCGTTTGCCTTTGTGGGGAAACCTATTTTCCGATAGCGGTTTTTTATTGTGTCTAAAGTCGTCTGATAGGCCCCAGACGTGAAACATGTTTATTCCAACGTTTCCCTTCCCGATTTGCGTGAATTTTATCTTATTATAGATTCTGTAAACATTTCTTAACGTGGCAATATGGGCAATGATCCCGAATGCCAAAACAAAAAAAAAAAACTATGCGGAAATTTTTACTTTTTAATATTCGAACAAATTATTTTATATGTTATTTATAATTATAAACTCACGAGAATATTCGATCAAAAATTTATTTAAAAAGAAATATGTCAAGTCAGAATGTTAACCAAAAAGTCAGAATACCGGAAACAAAGTCAATAAACAACACTATTCAAATAATTTGACAGCAAGCCGAATATCATAAGTCTATCTCCTGGACAACTTATGCTTTTTATTTAATATAATATTTCAAAGGAGTACGTCTTAATTTAAAATGACAAACGTATGTAGTATTACAGCACGTATTCATGTGTGTTAGAAAGAGATAAAGTACAATTTGCGGTTCACACTTGGGAAGTACGAACTGAAAAGATATACAGTGTATATAAATATCGAAGTAAACATATTAACTGTTTTCAATATTTTTTTTTTGCAAATACAATTCATTTTTTAACAGTAATACGCTATTAAAATTCTACACATTATCAATGAAGGTGTTAAGTAAAATTCATTAGAATCTTTAGAAATTCGCGAAATACCCAAATTACAAGATATTCAATTACTGAACGAGCAAACTAACCCACTGAATATAGTAGATGGAATTTATCTCGTATAATACCTCCTTTTTCATATAATAAATAAAATACACATTACAATACTTTCTCTTTCTATAGCAGACAATTGCATTTTGCACATGTTTGGACATCACTGTTTATAGAGTATGCCTGACATTTTGCTAGCATTCTCTTTTTACAGATGATTCTTTGATAAACATCGTTTTGTGGAAATGCTAATTTGATTGGAATTACCGTATCTACTACGGTAACACCCACACTGTTTCGCACCAGTTAACGATAATGATATATACGCATTCGTTCATGAATACGTTTACGAAACGCGTTACTAATCTCTGTAATAGCTAAATACGTACACACTTCTAAATGGTGCAACATGCTGACTTGTTCACTATATAAAATATTAATGTGAACGGGGCCATTTACTAAATCTAATTAATGAAAAAAAAATATGAAACTAATGGAAAGGACTCTTGCCATAATACAGCTTAAATTTTGAATAAGTCATCATCAGCAGTAGACACGAAGTCTCAACACACATACTTTATACAAGCAAAGTGCCGAGGTGTTACTACTAACCCTATTTTTATATCTACTTATAATCGTATGTTTACCTGAGAGTCATTAATGTCTCTCAGACTAGGTATAGTTCATTTCAAATTATAAGAAAAATAGCTTTCTGGTGTGTAAATGCTATAATTAGGCACTCTGCAGTAAGAGTCTAGAGAATTGCAAATAGTGATTATAATACGAGGTGCATTCAAGTTCTAAGGCCTCCGATTTTTTTTCTCCAGACTGGAAAGAGATAGAAACATGTGCATTGTTTTAAAATGAGCGTTCGTTCGTTATCAATACGTCACAGAGATGGCAGCACTATACGGCAGATGAAATTGTAGCGGCAGCGTCGAGAATGAGAACTGTTTTAGATACTTAAAATGGCTACGTTTTCCTTACGTGAACAGCGTGCAATCATTCGTTTTCTGAATTTGCGTGGTGTGACACCAATTGAAATTCATCGACAGTTGAAGGAGACATGTGGTGATAGAGTTATGGATGTGTCGAAAGTGCGATCGTGGGTGCGACAGTTTAATGAACGCAGAACATCGTATGACAACAAATCGAAACAACCTCGGGCTCGCACAAGCCGGTCTGACGACATGATCGAGAAAGTGGAGAGACTTGTTTTGGGGGATCGCCGAATGACAGTTGAACAGATTGCCTCCAGTGTTAGCATTTCCGTGGGTTCTGTGCACACAATCCTGCATGACGACCTGAAAATGCGAAAAGTGTCCTCCAGGTGGGTGCCGCGAATGCTGACGGACGACCACAAGGCTGGTCGTGTGGCATGTTGCCAAGCAATGTTGACACGCAACCAAGGCATGAATGGGACTTTCTTTTCGTTGATTGTGACAATGGATGAGACGTGGATGCCATTTTTCAATCCAGAAACAAAGCGCCAGTCAGCTCAATGGAAGCACACAGATTCACCGCCACCAAAAAAATTTCGGGTAACCGCCAGTGCTCCAAAATGATGGTGTCCATGTTCTGGGACAGTGAGGACGTAATCCTTACCCATTGTGCTCCAAAGGGCACTACGGTGACAGGTGCATCCTACAAAAATTTTTTGAAGAACAAGTTCCTTCCTGCACTGCAACAAAAACGTCCGGTAAAGGCTGCGCGTGTGCTGTTTCACCAAGACAACGCACCCGCACATCGGGCTAACGTTACGCAACAGTTTCTTCGTGAAAACAACTTTGAAGTGATTTCTCATGCTCCCTACTCACCTGACCTGGCTCCTAGTGACTTTTGGCTGTTTCCAACAATGAAAGACACTGTCCGTGGCCGCACATTCACCAGCCGTGCTGCTATTGCTTCAGCGATTTTCCAGTGGTCAAAACAGACTCCTAAGGAAGCCTTCGCCGCGGCAATGGAATCATGGCGTCGACGTTGTGAAAAATGTGTACGTCTGCAGGGAGATTACGTCGAGAAGTAACACAAGTTTCATAGTTTTCGGGTGAGTAGTTAGTTAGAAAAAAAATCGGAGGCTTTAGAACTTGAATGCACCTCGTATTGGCATAGAAACCAGAGAAGCATTAAGTATAAAATTTTATTATAGAAACTTGAGTTTGTCTATACACATTATAAATTGCTTGGCGGATACTACCGACTTGCCACGTTGGAATTTTCCTTAAGGATTCTTTATCGCTTCTCCTTTTTCTCGTGAATGCCATATTTGACAATTTGACACTATGTGACCTAATATTTTCTGTTGCGGTTTATGTATTTAATATACGCTATGTAAACAGACTGCCATAAAAATCATTATCCAAAACTTTAGGCGTTTCTTATAATTTGAAATATACTATACATGGAAATTTATTAGTCTTACGAGATAGGTACAATCGATGTCTAGTTACTAGTGATGTGTCCTTATTCAAGCGACACCGTGTCACACTTATTTAATAGTATACCAGAATATAAACCACGTTCCTGATAAACGCCATCTTGTGTATACACAAGGTATTTCAAAAATCTTCTTTGGACAGATTTAGTTGTATTAATATGCACAGCATACACATAATAAGATACCAATCAACCATACTCATAATTTTAATTTTACAAACAGCTTTAAACAATAGGTATCATAAAATTCTCTACAATTTCTGTATATAAAGCCATAATTGTGATAAGCATTCCCTACCGACTGCAGTATGCTCGAGGTAGGTAAATTTCGTGTTAATTAAAATACCCAGATCCTTATGTATTTCACAACGCTGAAGTTTTTTGTCATTGGTAGTATACGCGGTGTGGTTATAAGGTAATGGGACTGGTGCTGTAAAATCTTTTAATATAAATGTACACATATTTAATTATTATCCACAACATTATACCCTCGTCTATCTCTATACTGCACCATTCGATTATTTTCGATTTTGTAAAACATAGTTGGAAGTCTTCTTCTGTGAGCTCCTTCATGCCATGTGCCGCTTTTTCTTTCATATCTTCAACGGTTTGAAATCTTGATCCTTTTACTGCAGGTATGACCTTTTGGAACAGATAAAAGTCGCATGGCACCAGGTCTGGTGAAGAAGGAGGATGGCCTAACCCCAGAAATGTTATACTTGGCTATCCAGAGAAATGTCTTGAAAGACAATGTCGTGTGCGCCAGTGCATTGATCTGATGAAGAACCTATAACATCCTTTTCCATAATTCGGGTCTCCTTTTTCTGATGTTCTAATGGAGTTGAGCAAGAACGTCAAGGTAGTAATACTGATTAACAGTTTGATTTTCAGGAACCTAGTCAAGGTACATAATCCCATGGATATCAAAAGAAACAATCACCATAGCTTTGAATTTGAATTAGCTAACTCGCGTCTTTTATCTCTTGGTAAGGTTGAGTTGTTCCCATGCATTGCTTAGTTTCTGGATCATAGGTGAAAACCCAAGGTTGACCACATGTTGTCACTCTTTCAAAGAAGTTTGGGTCATTTTCAACGGCACTTAAAGTGTCAGTACAAATACTCGTATCTATTTTCGTTTCTTTTTGTTTAATGGTAAGAATTTTTGGCACCGCTTTCGCAGACACTTTTTCATGTTTAAATTCTTATGTAAAATTTGTTCTGCGCATTCGTTGGCAATTCCTACAGTTTCAGAAACCGCACGAATAGTAAAACCGAATAATAAACCAAATTTTAAAATTCGTAAGACACATTGTGGCATATTATTCATATTTTCAAGAGAAAGCCTTTCTTTTGTATCATCAGACTAGTCGTAAACACCCCTATTCCGAGAATACATATCTACTTCAAGTATTTTATATTTCGGGAATTTGCGTTTCGAATTTATATTGTACATTTCAGTATAGTTGATAATTACGTACAACTTCTGTTCTAATTATATATTAATTAGTAATTTTATTTATTATTGAGTTATCTTTTCTACTTGTCAAAATTATACCGACCGCGTATTATAAATTTACATTATTTTAATAGCCGTATTTAATTCACTAGTGGAAACGCCATCTAAATCATATCGTGTGATCTATACTTTCAAAGTAATTCTCTTAATTCACTAGTGTAAACTCGTTTTAATTAGTGATAAATTAAAAAGCAGTTTTTGAATTTTTATTTATGAAAAACAACCATTTGTAAATGCGTACCATCCGCTTATTCACACTCATTTAGTCTGGACTCAAAGTTTTCAATCACTCGCTGGAGCATTGCTCTTGGAATTGTGTTGATTTCGTCTGTGATTATTTGCTTTAGAACGTTTAAGTTGGGTTTTAATGGGTTGTAAACTTTATTTTTTAAATAACCCCATAGAAAAAAAATCAGCAGGCGATAAATCTGAACTCCTCGGTGGCCAGTTGATGATTCCTCGGCGACTAATTACTTTTTCAGGGAATAGATCATGAAGAGCAGCTAATGTGTTGCGGTTGTAGCCAATCTGGTTTTATAGTTCTGGAACCAAAAAAATCATATGGTAATATCGATAGAAATTAACAGTCTGAGCGCGACCACGGTTTTCCTCAAAAATGTATGGCCCGATAATTCCTTGACTTGATATGGCAGCCCAAACGATAACTTTACGCGAGTGTAATGGTTTCTTATGGAGTTCCATTGGATTATCGGAAGCCCAGTATCTACAATTTTATTTATTCACGTGTCCGTTGATGTGAAAATTGAATTCATCAGAGAACCATATGTTATTGAATCTCCTAAAGCGATTTCTCATTGTCCGGCAGAATTCGACTCGGTTAGCGGGATCATCGGGATTAATCTCTTGCACAACAACAATTTTGAAGGGGATTGAAATGTATATCTTTGCGAATAATGCGATGAACGGTGATTTGTTTAAATTTAGAGAAACTGCGCGCACTCGTAGTGACTGTAGTGGATCGTCCATAACATTCATGTTCGTCCTTGATGTCTTTTTTCGCCCAGTTGATTTATTCGGCATTGTGTTTCCAGTTTCCTCAAACTTGGGCACCCCAACTTAGCACATTTCTCATGGTTCTTAAATCAAAATGTGTCCGGTAAAGACGTCCAACAACAGTGTAAGAATCTTAATTTTTATGAAACGCTCAGGCGCAAAATGCGCGCTGCAGTCTCGTGAACCGATCCATCGCTATCTGTGTTTGGCGCTTAACGGTTAAAACAAAAAAGAAAATTATTCTGAGACATCCTTTATTTGTTCCAAGGTAGTTTTTAATAATATTAGTTGCATTGACGTCAGTATTTGCAATATGATTGGTCTCTAGACAAGCTGTCTCAGTCTCTGGCTTTTAAGAGGTAATCTCTCCACCAGAAGTGCTCCTTCAAGCATACACCTTGATGCGCTAGTCGGCGATTGTTTAGGTTTTTTACCACGTGTCCGTTCGCGACACCATTCAAAGCAGGTTAGTCTGTATCGACCGATACACATACTATTTTAATTACATTTACAAAGCCATTTGTTTTCAGTTTGCAAATACTTCGTGTCGTACATTAGCTTTTATTTAATTATTTTAATCTATTTCTTCATTCATTATGTAAATATTAAAATAAACTTTAAGGACAGCATTGTTGTGTATTCTTATATTTAATATCTTTTTGATAGCATACTACGAAGGTTTTGGAAGTTTGATGCTCATCATTATATTATAATTAACTTATTCTTCTTATTGTTAGCACACATGATCGAGTAGCGTTTCTTTTAACAATTTGGCGGCCGAAAACGTGGGGCGATTTCGCCTTAACATTATACAGAAAGAAACAATAAGTAAAAACCGTATTCACTTTTTTTCGCACAGTGGGGATGATAATTTTAAAAATAAAGATGATGGGAATTGCCCATTTGCGGCAAAATGAGTCTCACACCAGGTTGTCCACTTTCGTTCATCGTATTACGCGCCTAAAAGGTTAAAGGTTATTCTCTTTACACCATACACCAATCGCATCCAAGTCCTATTGCAGTAGCAGACAATTTTTAATAGATTCAATGGTATAAAATACTTTCATATCAGCAAAGAGAAGGTACTCACAGGAGACCGCGGATGTTATATAATTAATTGATATAAGAAAAAGTAGATGGGCTATGTTTGGTCCCTGGGGAACAGCTGAAGTAGGTATAAGTATCGAGTACTTTACATTACCTCATTGCACATACTGCAAATAAATATTTATATCTACAAGAAATTGAAAATAAAACTCCAAAGTTTAAAATTACAAACAACATGGCCTGTATGTTATTGGATTTTCGAACTCGTTTTTAGTATGTTTGTCTACCATAATCTTCGATCTCAGATCCCTTTATGTTTTCGATTAGTGTACATGTAATCAAGAAATAACCAGCATGAGTGCGTTCTCGAATAGGAACGTAATTATGAAATATGTGTGGCAGATATCAGCGGATCGTCATTACGACGTAATGTATGACCCCTGGAACTAATAGCCCCAGGGCAGTCGGTAAGGTCTTCGAGTCGTCCGTTGCCGGTAGCTCATCTCGTGCGCTTGATGACTGGGCGAGCCGGAGGTTGTGCCGGAGCTTACGCTCCGGGCTATACGTGCCACCGTTGTCCCGTTTACGCGACGTTCCTTCCGGGATTACCTCCCTTGTTAGTCATAGTAAAATATCTAGGACGAGACCTTGTTTATGAAATCTTGGCAGATGAAAGCGTTTCTAGAAAAATTATTTTCTTCCGTTAGTACCTATTGAATACGTTATGTGACATGTCCACCAAGGCATCAGAATATCATGTTTAATTACGATTATTTTCTCAAAGAGAGCGTTAATTTCACATTTTGTTACACGTTACAATGTATGTCTTAACTTCAATTTGTTTAAATTAGATACGAATTGCTTCAAATGAACACGAATATTTACTTAATTATGATCTTAATAGATGAATTAACCAGTCTTAAAGAATAATAAAATTCTTTTACTGTATATCTAAGCTTTTATTAATGATTTGCCATTTCACAAACAACATAAATTGCGTGACGCCCTTAAATAATAATGCAGGATTTCTTGGACGTCTAGATGATTCGTTGTTTTGTATATATTTTACCAATTATCAGTGGCGGTAGCTGTATAAGGCCGCGAAGCCGCGCGCCCCTCCTAGAATTTTTAATATAACACACAATTTAAATGTTATTTAAATATTTATTATTACTATTCATTTTATTATTATTATTCATATAAGTAGTTAAAATTTCTAAATTTCAAAAAACTGAACTCCGTTTTCGTTGTCTAACGTTGTTAGAACCCACAGAATTATATTAAGGCGCAAATACGCCTCGGCCTGCATAAATCCTGATTCCTGGTGAATGTGACCCGATATTGGCCGATAGTACACGATTCCATAAAAACATTTAGGATATTTTACGGCGCAGTTATCTAGCGGCCAGTGTTTCAGTGCCGTCTACGGTACTATCGTACCGTATCGTATAATATATTCGTATAATTTGCGATATAATTACAGTACAAATGAAGGAACGCTTTTCTTACCGGGATCATTACAAGCGGCTGATCATTTTAACAAAGATAAATATTCATAGTTTTCAAAAAATTACTCTGTGACTGTTTTAAACGATGTATGTTCATTTTATCCCATGTTGAGCAAATCAAGATTAAGAACTGAGTTGGAGGTAATTTACTCTAGAGAAGATTTAAAAGAAATTGTTGGAGCATTGAATCTTCTTTTATTTATTATGGAAAATAACCTTAGTGAAACATTTATCGAAACATCGAAAATATTAAAAATTATCGTGACGACTCCAATGACAACAGCCGAAGCAGAATGCACTTTTTCGAAGCTTAAACACTTAAAAAAATTTTTGCGAAATACCATGCTTAATGCTACATACATAGCTAAATGCTTTAGCTATGATGTCCATAAATCGAAATTTAGTGCACGAAATAAACAATTTTGATGATAAGTCATGGAAAAATCGTCAATGAAGGACCGCGGAGCGGATTTCATTTTTGAAAAATGACTTACCCACCCATTTTGTTAATCTGTGTAAATATGTTGTTCTTCCTTTTTGCTACTTATAAACCGTGGCTACCTACTTTGTGAAGTGATTTTTTATGACATTATAAAAACTATTCCGCTGTTCCAGCTCTTCGTTTTTGCAAACTTGAATTTTGAGGTAGGTGGATTTTTGTTTAAAATGAGCCCCTTATTTTGTATTTTTTCCGTTTTGATTTACAATTATTATTGTTTTTGTCGTTATTGTAGGTATTCATATTTTCTAATTCCTATGTATTTATTCAACTTAAATAAATGTTATAAATGGATACTTTTCGCGCAATTTGCCTATATGGCATTTGGTATTTGATTTCTGGTGCGCCCCTCCAAACTCAAACCCCACGACACACCACTACCAATTATGATCACAGTTTCATAATGGAAGAAAGCAATATGTTGTTTAAATAATTCATATTTTATAAACTAATAATTTTGTTTAAATTTATGTTAGAAGTAGAGAGAATTAATTAAATAATAATACTAATGATAAAGTACATCAGTTACAAAGGTTAAACAAGAATGTAATTAACGCCTCTGTGTGCTTGTAGAGAATTTAATTTGTGTTCTTGTAATAGATCGGTATGACTGGTATTCCTCTCTGAATATGAACCATCTTTTCTATAAGAGAAATATTGAATTTGGTGATAGACAAAAGACAAAAGGTATTCTAATTTACCGCGTATAATTGAAATAATAGTCAAGATTAGTCAAAGGCTTGAAATTGCGTATAATTATATAATTATATTATTATATAATATATAATAATTGCGTTTTTGTAACCGATTTATAGACATCGCAATATGCTTTATAAATAATAATAATAATAATGTTTATTAGCCCAGCAGATCATACAATACATACAATCATAATACAATCCATCGTTTTCTAAATTCTTAAGATAATTCATAAACCTTATTTCAATCACTATTTACATTAAATTTACTTTAAAAACATATTTCTGCAGTTAATTCGAATAATTTTAATTTATGTATATTATTTTTATGATTTGACTGTTCTGCACATGTTGCGAAATTTTATGATTAGGTTAGATCAATTTTCAAAGCAATTAACATTAGAATATGAAAAGTATTATTACAAAAGACAAATTTAGGAATTTAAAAATAATTAGAATACAAAATATTAATTAATACAAGTCATTCAAGAAAGTTACAACCATAAATAATAATGTTAATTTAGATATGTAAATATAAGGCCATGGAATAACAAAAACATTTAAGGGTTGGCGTCCTTTTGCAGAAAGCATTATAACGTATAATTTTTGTGCTCCGTTTTAGAAGTTCATATAAAGAAAAATGTAAGTGCTACAAACCCAAATCCAGTGCTAAAACATGCTAATAGAATTAAGCAACATTCCTGAATCTCCAGAAATCACCAATTTCCATATCCTGATTCCGACGTAGCATCTCGGCCCTGTAAAACTGTTTTTCCTGTATGAAACGTTGCAGAGACGATTCTTATTGTATCGTTAAGTTGGGGCCACCTTTTATATTTTTACAAAATCTGGGAAGAAAACAAAATTTTTGGGAACAAACTATTTCATTGTTTTTCAAAATATTCGCCTTTATGGTCTATATACTTTTGCATACGTACGAACCAGTTCTCAAAACAATTTTTTCATTCTGAAGCTTGTATCTCAGCAACATGGTCTTCAAAAGTTTCGACTGCTTCTTGAGGTGTTGAAAATCGCTGTCCACGCATTTTTTGTTTCACAGTTGGGAACAAAAGAAATTATTCGGTGACAAGTCAGATGTATATGGACAATGTGACATTATTTCAACACTTTTCTCCTTTAAATAGTCAACTCTTGTCAACTCGTCATGAATAATAATGATGAATAATAATTCGACGTTTTCGGTTGTTCTTCCTGATTTCGTCTATAACTTTTGGCAATCAAATTACTGTATACCATTCAGCGTTAATAGTTTTTCCATCCTCTAAAGGAATTGTTGCGATGTGTCCTGTACAGCCGAAGAAACAAACAATCATTTTCTTGGAAGTGCTCCTTACACGAACAACTTTTGTGGGGTTCGGTTCGTCTTGGAACACCCATACAGTAGATTGTTGCTTGGTTTCCGGCTCATACGCATATATCCATGTTTCGTCACATGTGACGAAGTTGTGTACGGATTTTGCGGTTCATACGTCGAATTTTTTGCGCATCTCTTTACACCAATTGACACGAGCTGCTTTGTATACTTCGATTAAGTTATGTGGAATCCATTTGGAAAATATTTTTTTTTAAATAAATGTTCATGTAAAATCGAATGAATTGCAGTCTGCGATATGCCAAGAGGTGCCTCTACCTCACTGTATATCACATGTCGATCGTGTTCTATTATTTTCCGCACAGCGTCGATGTTTTTTGAAATCTTATCAGCTTCTGGTCGACCTTTACCTGATTCATCAATCACTGAGGCACGACCATGACGAAATTCTGTAAACCAATTGTATACTGTCTTCTCTAACGGTGCTTCATTACCAAAAGTTGACCGAAGCGATATAATGCATTCTTGTTGAGTTGGGCATTTTTTATAATCGTGAGAAATCATCCAGCGAAAACCTTCATGAATTTACGTTACAAACTCAAAACTCTTAAATCTGTCACTGTCAACAAACTACTGACTCAATTTCTAAGCTAACGCAGATTTCTCATTGACAAATGTCAAACTTTAAGAATATAGTGATTACATATGTCAAAAGCACCACCTAGTGGTCGATTGTAAAAATATAAAAGGTGTCCATTGTATCTATTACATTGGTGTGAGAGCTTCAATATCAGACAGTAGCACAGTATTCAGCAGAAGAGCAAGTCAGTGCAATTGCTGTCGTTTGCAAGGTCTTCCCATTCGCTGTCCATAAATGTATGAATAATTGCTGGCAAGGTTATGTAATATATTATTAAGGATCTTCACAGTTCGACTAGTTTTATAAAGGTGCTGTCTGAATGTCAGAGACTAACCTAACGTTACGCTCATATATTTAGGGTGAGGGTTGTGGTCTATACGGTCACCGTCAAATTCAGCATTCAGCTCTCTATTAGCTTCTTTGTTACACAAACGAGAGCCACATGATTCACATTTTGAAAGGTTTGGTTGTAAGCGAAATTTCTTATACATGCAGGTATGAATGTTTGTCTTTGATCAACTTTTACGTATATAGTATATGTAATAGATATTTAAGGAGTCCAACAAAATACTTTGTTGTGTTCATTTTGTCTTCGCTAACTAAGCGAAAGAAATGTAAAAAAACATACATGATCTTGAGTACCTATAAACGTGATTACTATCGATATACAGCACATTAAATGTTATAATAGTCATTTACGTGGTGGTATTATCAGAGAAAATTGTCCATAAGAGCGTTTATAACTTTTCACAGTGAAACAAAAAAATGGAAAAAAATAAATTACGTAATTTCTTATATTTAAGCACAGTTACTTAAATCCATCTCTGTATATAGCTTCCGAATTATATACATATGCATGTACTACGAGTAGTATATACATTATGTACATATATCTTGTTATAAATTAATAGTTAGTAATTTATTCAAAACGAGTTTCATATATAACGAACTGAAATATGTTTGCATATATAATGATAATGTTCTTTATTCCGAACGTAAAATCAGAAAGATTTTAAATAATTCCTGCATAAGGTTAATGGGCAAAGGTACCTTATTCGTATAATATAGATCCGTTAACTCTCTCTGCGGCAATTACTTGCGCTGAGAAAACTTAATTTAAAATTTATGTGCGGTCAATATATACGGAAAATATAATATCATTTATGTGTATGTTGGAAAAAATAATGATAAAAATAATAAATAAATGCTGACGTAGGACATATTTCTTGATGAGGTTTCACGTACAAAATTTGAGTGAATTTTTGCTTTAATTACGTTCGAGATAATAAACCTCGTAATACTGATTCACAGAGAGATCTAATCTGTCATTAATCAGTTAGTCGCTATTTTAAGATATTGGTTACACTTGTAGCGATTAGTGCTTAATTTTTTAACTTTTTTTATAGGTTTTGAAATAACACTAATTTATTAGTTCAAACTTTTCCAATGTATTTCTATTCTTCTGCAAGGTAATACAATTGCAGGTGACGATTGATGTGGTTCAATTATTCGAACCATAACACTAACAAGCCAAGTTTTTTTTTGGTTGTTTCGTCCACAGATAACCACAGCTTCTTATTTTTTCAATTAGGACTTAATTATATATTCAATTCGTTCACGGAGGGATGGTAGACAATTTAGTAATATTTTCTGCCTAGGTAATGTTCCTTTACCGTAGTGCTTCCAAAATGAACTAAATGATTCGTTGTCTTTTAACTTAATCGGTATATTTTACAATATGTAAGTTACACATAAATGAACCAAACATGTCTCGGCACTTTTTTGCGATTATGCATTACAGTATTTTCGTGTCTTTTGCAGTGAAATTTCCTTCAACACATTAGCAGTATATCACACACTTTACACCTTATTATACTGACATTGTACATTAAATCCGGAAATCTTTTTACCAATTTATGAACTATCGCAAAACATTATTGTAAACCTGCCAGTTTTGTTCGACGGTGGTCAGTTATTGGTCGTCGCGAACGCTCATTATCAGCTAAGCTGTACGACAACGTTTAAATTCAGCTGGCTGCCCATCTTTTCACGGTGGCAAACGATGGGACAGACTCCCCGCAAACAGCATCCAACTTAGTTTTAGTTTGCGCGGTCGTATTGCCTTAAGAACTTAATCACGGCATGATATTCGATTTTTTCCATTTTTACGAAAACGACTTTCAAACAACAACTGAGCATCTAAAATGGTTGAAATTTTCAGATGCATCTTTTAAAGCATATACGATTGTAGTACCGAAAAGGTTTTGACCAGTAACGCCATCTTTATGTTGAGGCTCAAAGCATTTCAGATTACCCTCGTATATTATGACAGGACAATAACACGCATTAAAGTGCTACCGTATATTCCAAGAATCTAGTAATTATTATAATGTTATGTTAAAGTAGTTCAAATTCTGAACAGATAAGAGAAAAACATCGGCTCCTTCAAATAAGAAAATACATCAGACCGAAAGGAATCCTTCCATTCATTCTCATACACACATACCTTAATTAAAACTATAATAACACTTATCCTGTTTTACGTAATCACTGAGTAACTCGAAAATGATTACATGCTACGGTGCGTTAATTGCACAGAGATCGGACAGATTCCAAACAATCAATTTTAGAGGAGGCTTGATATCAAATCAGGCTGGATTCTCGACCAGTTTTGATTTATTACAAATAGCGCAGCGGTGCTTGGGTTCTAATAACGGGTCCTGCTTAATTGTTTGCGAAATTTTCGATACCGGTGTGTATGTGTATGATAGATACATTTCTTATATTTTGCATATTGCCTAACTTTAAATTTCTTGATTGGATAAATTTTTCTATACATGTGCATAAGAAATGTTGTAAATGTTTGACTATCACACCAAAATGTCAGTTTAAGCACAAACGAAAAAAAAAATGAAACAAATCATATGACTCTATGTTATACGAGGGGAATACTGAAAATTTTTAGAAAATCAAATCGATTAGTTAAAGAAAAAAGATTTTATTGTCTTTTAAAGTATCCCCCTTTAACATCAATATATTTTTGCATTCGAGGAAACCAGTTCTTAAAGCAATGATACCACTCCTTCTGTGACACTTCACAAACCAGGTATTTATACAGAGTTCCCCATATTAGCCTGCCCATTTTATATTTCGAATAAAATCCTTCTAAGTAGAGTAAAAAAATCTTTTAATACACTAATGTACAAGTAATTCTCTTGGATTTATAATTAACTTAAACTTTTCTTCATTATTTCAAAATCATGTCTTTTAAATGCCCTCCATTAACTACTGCATCAAATACAATTTTCAATTTTGAATGCAAAATTTTGGATCATCCGGCGAAGCAAATCTCCATCTATTCCTGTGATTTCTTCTTGAGTGCGGTCTCTTTTAGTTCCTCAACTGTTGCCCATAGAAGAAAATCGTTTGCCAAGGCAAATTTACAAATCGCGAAATTACACGGCCGTTAAAAAATTCTCGCAGAATCCTCATGGAGTTTCTGGCTGTGAGCTATTGCTCCATCTTGTTGGAATAATAGAGCATCATTTACTAATTTCCGTCTAATCAGTTCTGGGATGAGAAACGTTAGTACTATGTTTATGTAATGCTCGGAATTGACCGTTACAGAACGGTTATTTTCATCCTCAAAAAAATAAGGACCTATGATACCAAAGGATCCTACGACATACCAAACTACGACCTTTGGACTATGGAGATTCTTTGCAAACAATTCGCGAGGATTTACATCTCTTCAGTATTTCTTAACAACGCCATTCAAATGAAAATTTGCTCCGTCGGTCACTAGCAAATTGTGTATTGATTCTCGATACTATATTCTCGATTAAAAATTCTTGACAAAATGTTAACCTCGCTTCCTTATCTCGATGGCTAAGTGTATTTGGTATTTGTACGGATGAAATTTTAAACCACTGCGAAAAATTCTGCAAAGACTTCCCTTGGATATACGAAGAGCAAGTGAATGACGTGAAAATAGACAATCGCCCAATTTCACGCCGTTGACGAACCCATGCCATAACTGTTTTGTCGCAGGCAAAACGGGGGATAAAATTTTTCATAAATTCAAAAATGTGATGGAAAAAAATTGTGGATTTCGATTTCTTAGCCAAATAGCTAATATTTTAGAGGGACACATTAGTTGATGTGGAAAATAGTTTTTTCATTTATTTATTTACAAATTTTTATATTCTATTTATAAATTTTTATATTTAGATAGGAGACAATTTTTTTTTAATTGAGACTTTCGAGAAACATTTAATGGTTTACTGTTTTTATAACTAACGACAACTTGCTTTGTGTAATAAAATGCATATTTAGGTATGTAGAAAAATTAAAATATCCTTTTATTTTTAAGTGAATTAGTAAATTTATGTATTATATTTTTTTTATTTGCATATTTTCAACATTTTTGTGCATATTTTGACTAAATGATTTCCATATTTTTGGGTTTCCCTACTGATAATGAATATTGAATTTCTAATTGGAAAAATACAATTCGATATACAAGAATTTCCTTCCATTTAATTAGATGTCTAATTTATGTGCTATCAATAGTGGTTATTTTAAAATGAATCTTCAAAAATTATTTTATCAGTTGGAAGGTTGTACTGAACAATTTGACAATTAGGTAAGCTTTCTTCTTAAAGCCCATACTGCAACGTGAACGCGAAACGCTCTATAGATAAAAATTTTTCATTTATTTTATTTCTTCTGTCTGTAAAAAATAAATCCCGAAGCACAGTGTAACAAGTGTTCATTTGAAAAGTCAATCTAGGTTACTTTGAACATTTGATAGAATAAGACGCAAATATATTAATATGTGTTTGTTGTTCCGTAAACGTAAATCCAAATGACATTTGATAATGTCAATTACAAATACCAGTTAGTGCATAAAATAATCGTGCGTCGATTCTGGTTTAAATAAATTGCTTCTCAATTTTAAAATGGCTTTCACTTTAGAACATAAAATTTTTTTAGTCCAGGCTTATTTTCGAAGTGGTAATAAAATTGATGGTTTATGGGTTTATTCAGTTCAAGATTGCATGGTAGAATTTCAAGTTGAGTTTCCACACTTTGTAATAGATTATATACAATTTAAGAATACTTTGGATAGAACTTTAAAACTTTTTTCTGAAACTGGTAGTCTCTTAAGAAAATCAGGCAGCGGAGCAGTTAAGAAACGTACACATCAAGTTTCAATCATGTTGAAGAAATAATGGAAAATGAACCACAAACATCTGTTCGACATTTGAGTCAACAAATAAACCTTTCTGTTGGTACAACTCACAAGTTATTAAAAAAAAAGATATGCAACTTTATCCATACCGTGTCACAGCAGTACAAGAATTGTTAGAAATTGATTACCCACGTAGACTACAGTTTTGTAATTGGTTTGTAAATATGAAGATGACTCTTTGCGAAAGTTCTCCATTTCGCAAAGAGTCGTCTTTACTGATGAAGCAAGGTTTTATAAAACGGGATACCTAAATTCACAAAATACAAGAATTTGGAGTAGTGAAAATCCACATGTAATTAATGAAGAATCGCTACATTCAGAAAAAATTGGTGTTTGGGCAGCGATAAGCCAAAGGCGAATCATTGGACCAATATTTTGTCAGGGAACGTTAACTGCTCAAAGGTACCGTACGGAATGACGTACGGATGAACTTCAAAATGCATATTTCCAACAAGACGGAGCACCTTGTCACTGTACTGCAGAATCTTTGGATTATTTAAGAGAATTTTTTGATGAGCGTATAATTAGTCGAAACACTGAAATTGCCTGGCCTGCACGTTCATGCGATTTAACACATTGCGACTTCTTTTTGTGGCCTTATCTAAAAAATAACATATTTCGAACACCTATATTGAATTTGAATGATATGCTACAGAGAATTGAACAGAAATGCATGGAAATTAATAACAATCCAGTAATGTTGCAGAATATCATCAGAAATTTTGAACGGAGGATTTTAAAGTGCATTGATCTTGAAGGACAACATTTTCAACATTTGTTATAGTTTTCAATAAACACCTATTATTTGTTATTTATTTGTATGTATAAAACTGTCAAAATATACGACTTCGTAGGTTAAGTAGTAAATTTTAATTTACGACATACTTCAAAATGTTCTCAGTAAATCACATGCTACTAGATTGACTTTTCAAATGGACACTTGTTATAATAGTATGTAGTAATATATGACGTAAATGCACTGCTTTAACAGACAATAGAAGATATTAATTATGTGAATGGTAGATTTTTTATTTTACATGAATAGCTTCATGTTATTGCGAATTTAGTTTGGAACGTATTTAATTTTTTTTAAATCCATATTTATACCGAAAGTTTTCGTAAATTATACCTTAATTATGCGATCTTATTAGGCTCTAGCGAGCCCGAACAAGCTCATTAATTAACAATAAAATTTACTTATCACTTTCGGCAAACATTAACTTCCCATTATGAGATTTTTGCGATTGAAAATTCTAGGAAAAAAGCAACCCGTTGCACAAAAGAAGCTAACGAAAACGCTTATATAATTACACACTTCAGAATTTCCTTTCATTCACTCGTACAAAATACGAACTTACACGTTCTTTATGTCTTCAAATTCTTCTTGTTCCTCTCTCGCTCTCACGAATCATTTCCTTTCTTCTCCATTTAATTTTCTTCAATTGACGCTCCTTTTTGTGTATCGACTGTACGCTTAATTTTTTTTATTCTGTTCCAACTTTATATTCACTAATGAGTCGATTTATTGCGGGTTCCATCGTTCCTCTATCGCTGAAAGAATGAAGAACAGGACCGAAAAGGAGGAACGCACGCGGACTTTAGTATATAGTAGTAATTTAATGACCCGAGAGATGGGTACCGTAAGCGAGGTCTGCCTTTTGTCCGTAAGCATTGTCAAGTGAAAATACCGACTTGGCGACCACCTCGGACGAATTATCTATTGTGCCCCGGTGTGGTGTCGTTTTTATTATGCATTATTACACTCACACGTAAACACCTGTAATGCTATGGTTATATGAAGACCCATTCCGGAATGTGTGTATTTACAGAGAGGTGAGTTTGGTTTGAAAAATACACTTGCTCATATTATGGGGTCTTTCAGGTATGCAATTGTATACGGATTAGTACTGTTAGAAAGTCGTTGGTAATTGAATTTTATTATGTTTGTGGGATTTTATTTTTCAAAAATGCTTTTAACTGATAATATTAGATAATAAATAAACTATTGACTGGTGCAACAAAGGGAAGTGAATTGTACTATAAAAGAAACACGAAAAATATTTTGCATTCAAAATGTTAAATGGAATAAAGAAAATGTTATATAAAAAGTCATTATAAGAATCCTTATTATAAGTAGAGGTACAATTGAAGAATACAGTAAATTATCTGTTTTCTCACACGGGAATATTGCGCAATTTAAAGTGCGGATGTTAATGAAACCCGATGGGATTGCAGAGGACAATTCCACGATACAAATTTAAACATTCTTTGTGAAAATTAATCAAATAAAAATTCGAGAGCAACAATAACAAATCAATTATTAAAAAATAGTTGACATTTTTGCTCGGTTTATTCACCTTCCAGTAAAGTATCTGTTAGTTACTTGACAATTAAATTTACTTGGCACATTTACTATTTTTGCGCTGATTAATAAAACTTTAAAGGTCGGTTAACTACTGGAAAGAACTAAATGTTTTTACAACAGCAGTATGTTTAGGAGAAAATAGAGAAAGATGTGACATACCATTAACACATGGGATAGAGAAGGGATGTACAGCTTTCGGTAATTTGAAATTTAAGTTGCCTGTATGACAAATGAGTGCATCTAATATAACCTTAAATCTCAAGCGTTTGTTGCGTCTTATCACGTGTTGTCTGTTTTTTCCATTTTACAGAAACAGCATTAATATAAAATATATATTTTAATATAAAAAAGATATGTTATATTATTACCTAAATTATGACTTAATCCCAGGCTATAGTTTGCATTTTATTGTCAAAACTTGTTTAATTTCAGAGAAAATGGAAAGTAAGAAACGCGATAGATCGGTAAATTTCTCTATGGAAGAATCAAGATTTATTAGTCAGCAAATTCCTTGTAAAATTGCCGTTAAAATGGTACCAATAACATAGTACTTATTTCTAGTATTTTCAAAGTTATAACCCTTTAATGGGATATACCTATGTTTATACTATTCAATATGCGGTGCTGCATCTAATAGTTGGTTGGTTGGCCATGAAGTGATATTAAGCAAAAATTACTGTGTAACCTAACGTCAAATGTCTACTTAAAATTTCCGTATAAAGTGTTTTTCTGTAGTTCCTCTTTACTGTAATCGCGTTTAATTGTTATAATTTAAGTTCGGCTAGTTAATTATAAATTTCCGTTTGTTCGTTATTAGTTGTTATCTTATTGTCAATTATATCGTTTTGTTGTCATTATTTTTTATTTATGCCGTAATAGTTTATAGTTGTCTTTCTTTAGAATGAATTTTTCGAAAGAGGAGCTAATAGACATGGTATTTGTTCTTGGCGCTAGCAATAGCGCAATAGGAGTATCCTCACCGAAGAGCACCAGGTATTAAGACGTTTGAAAATTTGTTGACAAGGTTTCTTCGGACGGGTTTAGTGAATTACGTCAAACATGAAAGAACTGAGACTATGGTTACAAAAGATAATGAAGTGACAGTCGTTCAGTCCGTTGTGGAAAATCAGCATTATCAGAAAAGGATTAAACAAAGATTATCGGACGAAACTGTATCTACCCAAACAAATTGCTAGGTAATTAGTCAAAAAAGTTTGCAGTAAGTTGTTCAGACGTTATCCTACAGAAAGATTGCGCCGGATGGGTCCCGAGACAACTAACGTCATTAAATGTCAAGGTAGAACAAAAAAAAAATATTCGTTAAGAACTTTTTAACCAATATCGACGTGAAAGAGATGATTTTCTCTTGAACATCGCCACCGGGGACGGATTTTGGGTTCATCATCGTGACCTCGAATAGAAGCGACAATAAATGGAATATCATCGTCCTGGTACGAAAATTTAAACGAGTTTTATCAGCATAGATAGTCATGCTCACCATTATTTGAGATGTAATTGGAGTCATTGATATCGAATATCTGTCAAAGGAATCAACGATTAATTCAATAAGATACTGCAAAACTATACGATCACCAAAGAATCGTATCCGGAGGGTAAGGCCGGAAAAAAATTATTCTTTTTGCACCAAGACAACCCCAGATTGCATTGCAGTAACGAAACGATGAAGACAGTAACGAGTCTGTAATTCGCAGTTGTTTTGCATTGATTATATGGAGAAATAGTTACAGTTCATAAGCCAAAGTGTGCCCAAGTGTGAAGCGCAAATTGTACTTTATCTCTTTCTAACACCCATGAATACTACACACGTTTGTCAAAGTTAAGACGTACGTCTTTGAAATATTATATTAAATAAAAAGGATAGGTTGTCTAGGAGATAGTCTTATGATATTCGACTTGTTGTCAAATTATTTCAATATTGTTGTTTATTGAGTTTCTTTCCGGTATTCTGACTTCTAGGTTAAGCATTCTTCCAATTTGAATATTTAGTTTATCAAAAATTGTATTGTTCTCAAAAGAACAGATTTTGTATCTGTTCTTTTGAGAAGAATACTGATAATAAATAGTAATATCAATTAGTGGCAATAAATACCAAATTGTTTGATTATCACTTTGATATTTCTAACCTATTTATTTTGCATTATTATTTCTTATATGCCAGGTAAACCCCTTGGTTCTCAAGCTCAACAGCTTGTATTAAATCTTACAGCGTATTTTTATGTCCATCGACCGTGTTCATAAGGTAATTCACATAATCAGTTAGATAAGGCGGCGTTATAAAATAAGTTTTATTTTAGAGGGTAGTAGTAGCCCTTAATATTTCTAGTAGAACAGTCTACACTATTAAACATCGTAAGATTCAGAATCCAGTCTTATCGTCTCCTGGCAAAAAGAGATCTTGTAAGAAGCCAAAAACTAAGGTCTTAACAGAAGAAACTAAAATAGAAGTTTGGAATACTGTTTATGACATGTATAAAGAAAGTATGTTTTTAATATATTGTAAACATTTATTACATGTTCAAATTTTTCAGAAAAACATCTTACCTTAAAAACTCTAAACAATGTTTTGGCTATGAAAGAATTTGTTCATACAAGTACAACTACTTTAGCAATATTGCTTAAAGATATTGGTTTTAAATATAAGAAAGAGTGTAACAGGAGAGCACTCACAGAGAAATTAAATATAGTCTGCATGAGAAGTGTGTTTTTAAGGGAATATATGAATAACTTAAATTCAACTTTACGTCAGGTCACGTTCCTTGATGAAACTTGGATCTTTTCGAAAGCGAATAGAATGAAATCCTGGCAAAATGATAATATAAAAAGTGGAAAACCAAAGACTATGATGGTAAACGGTTTATTATTAGACATGTTGGCACAGAAAATGGCTTCATTAAAGGAGTCAGTCTGATTTTTCCATCAAAAATAATCACTGGTGGTTATACCATGGAGAAATGAATGGTGACTCCTTTAAGCAATGGGTAAATGATCAGGTTATACCAAATCTTGAGGTACCATCACTTATAATAATGGATGATGCTCCTTATCATAGTGCTATTCAAAATAAACAACCAAATACCTCCTCAAAGAAACAGAAATTATGGAATGGTTGAGAAAAAAAGATAGAAGCTATTCACCTGCAATGATTAAGAATGAATTAATTCAATTAGTAAAATATCATAAAGAGAAGATATTTATTATAGATGAAATAATAAGAGAAAGTGAACGCAATTGAAATGATTTGGGCTAAGGTTAAAAATTATTATAATTCAAATATTGGAAGAAATGGTTATTTAGATGAAAGAGTTAAAGAAATGTGCAATGAAGCTTTGCTACAGTGTGATGAAATTACTTGGTATAATTGTGCTAGGCATACGGAAAATTTAATTAAAAAATGGCATGAGCCAGAGAAATTTCTTGTTAGGGCAGAGATTGCTCCAATAATAATTAACGGAAATGACTCCAGTTCTGAGTCAGAATCAGAAACTGACTAGTTTTCATTCATTTTGTAATATACACTTCATTCACATTAAAAAAAAAACATTGCAAATAATAAAAGTAATATTTTTGAGGTTTTATTTGGTTGAAACAAGGAAGTTTACTTCTATAAGAGTTCACTAAACATTAATAACCAGGTAACTATCTTATTTTGACAAAATATTTTTGTATTTATATTTTGTAGAAGTTTAATATGGTAACATTAATACTGCCATAAAAGCCATAAATGTGCATCATTTGCATGAACATAATATGGAGCAGCAAAGAAATTACTGCCACTGGTTCAACGAAACATTACATGATAAATATCTCGTGGCAAAGTTTTATTTGATTGAAGTTTGTTTTTTTCTTATTGGTGGTGTATAGTTTGTATTTTTCTTATTGGTGGTGTACTACCTTGCAAAATTATCAAATGTAGTTATCAGAAAATCCTCATGTGTTTGTTAAATATTATCTTCATCTAATAAAGGATAATATGGATTTGGATTGTATTATATGCAAGACGAATTATTATACCATTATTTTCTTAAGAAACAATAAAATATTAAATGTAGACTATATAGATGTTTTCTTTTATGTATAATTTTATAAATGTAATTTGACAACATATATTGACAACTCTCAAAAGGTTTTAGTTCTTTTTCATAGAGTTACGAACATAACTTTTACATTCTTTTCCAATATATTTAAATTTATTTAAAATATAAACAATATATAAATTAAGTAAAAATCTAAATTATTCATCAAATTAAAACATTCCCAATCTTCTTAGCCCAGATATAGTGCAAGAAAATGATTTCGGTAGGTAACATTTTTAACACTAAAGATCTTTTCAATACCTATGCATTTTGATATCTGACTTGAAATATTTCTTTTTAAATAAATTTTTGATCGAATATTTTCGTGAATTTATAATTATAAATAACATTTAAAATAATTTGTTCGAATATTATAGTAATAATTTCCGCATAATTTTCTTGGATAGAATATATTTATACAGAACTAGAAAAGCAACAATACTTTTGAACTATTCATGTTCCCACTTTACTCATTATTTTGACATATAGGTTACGTATATGCTTTCTTTGGTTAGGTATATTGCAAGTAACACTAAAATTTGGACAATATTGCAAAACATGAAGTTTATATCTTAGGATGATAGACGGTTGTTTTCGCGATTGAATACTGACTTCATTTGACTCTAAAGTACTGATTTGAATCATATGCTTCGAATCTGACCTTGAACTGAAAACTTATACTTTATGAACTATATGTACATTGGTAGTACATACAATAAATATACTTCCTCTTTTAGATTGATTTCATTATTTTGTTGTTTTTTATTCTTATTTTATAGAGTTGGAGACCTTACATATCAATTCGCCATTCTACAGGATGAAGCTACTTTAAGATCAATTTGGACGTACGATATGAAACTGTTTGGCTATAGTAAATCCGCAAGCCTTAAAAGATTACATACATATTCAATAAAAAATTCCACGTATATTAGCCAATGCCACGTGGTAGACCAGACATCAGACAATAATTTTTACATTCCACACATAAAGATGTGATCAGGACTTTAGCCAGAGAAGTAGAGGCAACGTTGAAAGTCATATAAATAAGTTCAATGCCGATCTGTACAACCACCTGATAATTAAAAGATAATAATCACCTATCTAAGAATAATGCCTAACTCAGTCATATATCAACGGAAACTTAACATTTTTTTGTTCTCGATTTGAATTATAAAAATCAATATATTTTCTAGAATGTCATTTACATTTACGTTTAAAGGCGTAACAGTCTGAAATAACCGAAACATAACCTTTTTCTTATTTATTTCAATAAATGCAGTTGCAACAAAGACATTAAAAATTAGTATATAATTTACAGCCTTCTCAATTACATTTCTTACACAGTTAAACTCTCTAAAATCCGTTTTTATTTGAATTTTACAATTATATTTTACAGTTATTGCAAGAAAGTACATGCTATATATTGAAAGATATTAAAACTAACATAAAATAAACATAAAAATTTATAGTGTATGTTCATTTTTATTTCAATGTCAAATTTCCATATGCAGTTAAGACGAAACATGCAATACTTTTAACCGACATATATTTTCTTCACACATTTACTCGTAGTAGAGAATTAATGACAAATTAAAAGTTGGTTTATCTCCAGAAGCCAGGAAAAAAAGCAATAGAAGGAATATTAACACTTAAAAAAGGTACGAACCCTTTACCACATTAACACTCGTATCCTAAATACGTATTTCGACAATTAAGTTGTCATCCTTAGTAGGTAATAATTATTATTTACTGAGGATGAGAACTTAGTTGCTAAAATATATGTTTAGAACACGAGTATTAATATGTTAAAGGGGTTTGTGGCATTCTTAAATTTTTACTTCTAAATAAAGACTTTTAAATATTAACACTGATGGTGTGCGACGCGTAAAATCCAATATAAAGTTGATATGTTATTTATTTGGTGAAATCTTTTAATAATACTAGTAATAAGAATAGCATACTGCACTTATGATATTTGCAAATGTACACTGTGTTCTTGTTACTTAAGTACTTTTTATGGATGACATTTTGATAAATAATAAGTTCTGGTCTTTTACTCGATTCTTGGTGAGAGAATAGAGTTTTGAGACTGTCAAAGTGACATTCAGAAATAATATTCGATATCTGATTTACATATGATTTTATATCCAGCATGTCCCATTATTCGTGCCCTACAGAAAATTGATAAATGCCGACGACAATCTAGATCTCAAAAATGCAAATGAAGAAAAATTAATTGCTTGCATAACAGAGCTGTGCGATGTTTAAGATCCAGTAATTCCAGAAAGGGCACTCCAGGTGTTAATGGTGAAGATCAGTTGCTAAGCTTATATTATCACACTGTCAAAATGACATGCCTGCTAAAGTGTCAACATCAACATCATCTAACAGGAGTCATTCCCATCACAAAGTAATCCTCGAGACTATCACACGAATAATCGAGACAGACCAAATTTTACATGACAGAAAGTAGATTAGAGGCGCGCTCGTGACTATACACACTGTTGAAAGCGAAGAGGCTATTTCAGATGCCTTTGAAGAAGGTACTGAAGGCATTAGAGAAGTTGCACAGGAATTGAATATTTCGAAGGTGTTAATGGTGAAGATCAGTTCCTAAGCTCATATTATCACACTGTCAAAATTACATGCCTGCCAAAGTGTCAACATCAACATCATCTAACAGGAGTCATCCCCATCACAAAGTAATCCTCAAGACTATCACACGAACAATCGAGACAGGCAAATTTGACATGATAGAAAGGAGATTTGTGGCGCGCTCAGGACTGTACGCACTGCTGAAAATGAAGAGGCTATTTTAGATGCCTTTGAAGAAGGTACTGAAAGCGTTAGAGAAGTTGCACAGGAATTGAATATTTCGAAGGTGTTAATGGTGCAGATCAGTTGATAAGCTTATATTAGCACACTGTCAAAATTACATGCCTGCCAAAATGTCAACATCAACATCATCTAACAGGAGTCATCCCCATCACAAAGTAATCCTCAAGATTATCACACGAACAACCGAGACAGGCCAAATTTTACATGATAGAAAGGAGATTAGGGCGCGCTCAGGACTGCACGCAGTGTTGAAAACGAAGAGGCTATTTCAGATGCCTTTGGAGAAAGTACTGAAAGCATTAGAGAAGTTGCACAGGAATTGAATATTTCGAAAACTTCTGCACATCAAGTAAGAACGCTGAAGGCAACATCCGTATCATTATACGCGTGCGCAGCATTTGCAGCCAGACGATTACCCTGCCAGACGGGAATTCTGTACGTATCTTTTAAATCAAGAAGAAAAGAATCCTTATATTGTATCTCGGATTTTGTTTACTGACAAATTTACGTAGACAAAGATGGTACAAAGCGTATAATTTGCACATCTGGGCAGAACAAAATCCACATGCTCTATTTTCAAGAGCGTTTCAAAACCTATTGTCCATCAATTTGTTGGCTGGTCTATTAGGGAATCGTGTTGTATGTCTTCAATAGAAATTAGTTTGTACGTCATCTAACTTCTATCTTTAGGTAGGATCTTTGGAATTCCCTGCACGGTTAACGGGGCATATTTATGCAGAATTTTTTAATGTAGAACTTCACAATTTGCTTGAAGAAATTCCACTTCTTTAAGTAGTAGTAAGCGAAATATATAAAAAATAGAGTGCATAAAAATGCATAAATGGTAAAAATAAAGCATATATTTGACATATTTTTGGGAAGAACATGACATATTTATGCTCATATTTTGACATAGTTTTATGAACAAAAAAAACTCAAAATTTTTGGCAACACCATTCCATAGGCATAGAACTTGTGTTTTTTAACAATTGCGCATTTCAAATTTCTATGCCAGTTGTTAACACGAAACTGGCATAGAAATTAAAAATAAGTAACTCATAAAATATAAGTAAAGAAATTTGTGTGAACTTTTCACTGGCGCCTAGTATATTTTAGAAATAACACGACTTTCCGAATTAAAACCCGAGAAGTTAGAAGTCTCATTTTTGAAAATTCTCCGGCTGAGAAACCTAGTTGGGAGAACTGGTTGTGGATAGTGGCGTGCCCAATTTTCAAACCACTATTCATAGCAATATGTTATTAAGTGATATCCATAGAATTATATATATATATAAGGTAAACTTAATTAGTCGGCGATTAAAGGTCTGGTTATTACTTCAAAGTGTATATATTTAAAATAATCCTACATGTTTCGGCAATGATGCCTTTGTCAAGGATATAAAAAATATAAATGACAGAATATAAATGTCAAGTCACTTGACATTTATATTCTGTCATTTATATTTTTTATATCCTTGACAAAGGCATCATTGCCGAAACATGTAGGATTATTTTAAAAAGTACAACTTGCGGTTCACACTTGGGCAGTACGAACTGAACACTTATACTTTATGAACTGTAACTATTTCTCCATATAATCAATGCAAAACAACTGCGAATTTCAGACTCTTTACTATCTATATCGTTTCGTTACTGCAATGCAATCTGGGGTTGTCTTGGTGCAAAAAGAATTATTTTTTTCCGGCCTTACCCTCCGGATACGATTCTTTGGTGATCGTAAAGTTTTGCAGTATCTTATTGAATTAATTGTTGATTCCTTTGACAGATATTCGATATCAATGACTCCAATTACATCTCAAATAATGGTGAGCATGACTTTCTATGCTGATAAAACTCGTTTAAATTTTCGTACCAGGACGATGATATTCTATTTATTGTCGCTAGTTTTCGAGGTCACGATGATGAACCCATAACGAACATGCTTGTGCGGATTTTGTAAGTGATCAGTTCACTTACAAAATCCGCACAAGCATGTTCGTTCTTAGAAAATTGGTCCTGGGTGTCCAAACACATGTGGCACATGAATGCGTACCCGTGTAGAAAAAACAACAATATGTTTGAAAAAGACTGAATTGATAAAAGTCGAAACGTCGCAAACAAACATCTAAATTCAATAAAAGGTCGCTAAAACCAATAAAAATCTATTATTTTTAATATATATATATATATATATATATATATAGTTATTATTAATAACTATTCACTTTCGCAAGGAGATCTACTTAACTTATTATTGTACCAATTAATAATTAAGTGCTTTTTTAGATTTTCGACACTAAAGTTTTGTCTTATATCGCTAAAAATATTTTTATATGTTGAAAACGTTCTTTCAACTTCAACTGAAGTGATAGGTGTATATTTTAATGGTTAAGAAGACCAACTAATAAATTTGCAATATAGCGACCACGAACATCAGTCGTTTCATCAAAAATATGCGATTTTATGTTGAACATGTAAAAAATATTCACTTTATGAACACAAACTAAAAATATGAACGAGAGCATAATTTTATGCAAAATATGTATTTTTTTTATATCGTTTCAGTGTAAAATGGATATATTCACAATATTGGGGTGATATTCCTAATAACGAAAAATATATTTTTAACATTAAATCAGAATAAAACTCTATTAATAAGAAATCTCTGTTGTATTTATAAATTATATTTAAATTCTTCTCTTACTTTGTAGATTTTATGATAATAGTTTTTCTTAAATTTATAAATATCAGAATGTGAGAGTCATTTATATTCTTTTTTATAATTTTACAAGAAATTTCTTATGCATGATTTTTTATTTTTAAATCAAATTTACATAATATACCTATTATATATTTTTTACGGAAATTCTTTACTTAAGAGGCATGCGCGGTTTTTGTCGGATATTCAATTCATAACACAAGAGCAAATATTAGCAAATGACTACCTGCTTTTTTATTTGGGACGACGACGACGAAATCATAAGAAACCGTAATTTTGCGGTAAGTTTGGGAAGTGATATTAATGAAATTTACATGAAGCGAAATGCTTAAATTATGTTTATTTAAATACTTCAATGAAATTCATTTGTTAAGGGGACTGATTTAAAATATTTTTTCCCGCAATGTTAATAATTTATGTTTATAATGTTTTGTTGTATTGTAAAAACTTGGAATTGAGTTATCAAATACTGTATATTGACATTTACATTACCCCAATATTATAATTGTTTCAATATTATAATTGGGCAAGTAATATAAGCATTAATGCTCTACTAATTGAATTATTAAATTCCAAGAAAGGAAAGTTAGTTTATTTATGGCTCTTAGAATACTTTGAAAAGTAAATTAATGTTTCTGTTTGCATTCTGGTTGAATTAATTGCTTATAAATGACAGGTGTTGTGCAAAGAATTTGTTTTATTTCATATGCTGTACTTACTAGTACCTATATTTCAGACTATTATTTATCATTTTATATACTAAACAAAAAGAAATAAATGTAATTATCTTTGGTTGACAACTTTGTAATTACGAATGTTATTGATACAGGGTTTTACCAAAAACCAAATCGGATTACAACAACAAAGTATTAAGAATAAATAAGCTTAATGCAAACCAAAAATTGACAATTGAAGTTAAAAACAGAAAAATTTAATTAAAAATATTTGATATCACTCTCACTATATTCCTTGGATGTCTATACTAATACCTGTTACATAAGTTTTGGGAAAAATATTAATGCTCTCTGTACTATAGTAAGAGCAATAGATCTAGTCAGCCATGAAGAAATTTGTTGATCGGTGTGTTGTTAATTTGTTTGACATTTACATCAGTCTCTCAGTTCTGTAATGTCATACAAACTAAATATTAGTCCATTTACAACCTGGTTGGACAACTACTCAAACGAGATATAGTTAACATTTTTAGTGAACAAAACATATCAAAAAGCACTATATATCGACAATTTTAGAATGTGTACAAGAAATACCAATGCATTAACCTCACAAAAATTGGCCGTCCACGCAAGTTAACTGGAGTTCAAGTCAGTAGATTATCCGAATGTGCCAAAAATACCTTTGGGATGTCTACTTAATCTTTCCTACAGTTTTAACGTTTCAAACGCTACAATCTCTCGATATTTAGCACGAAATTTAATTATTATCATCATTAAATACGAACTATAAAAATAATAAATTTATTATCCTTTTACAAAATTTTATGTCTTACTCTCTGGAAATCTTTTTGTTGCTATCTAAAATCATGCCTTTTTGTTTCTTTCAAATTCCCAGCTACTTATTTTTTAAACATCAATCTCATTAATAACTACTTTTCACATTTGACAATGTCATAATTTTTACATCTATCCCTTTTTATAATTAAGATTTTATAACATTATTTATTATATATATATATATATATATATATATATATATATATATATAATAACTTCGTGACCTTGGTATGATATGGTAAACCTAATCAGTAGGCGATTAAAGGTCTGTATATTGCTTCAAAATATATGTATTTAAAAAACTCTACATGTTTCGGCTGTATACGCCTTTTTCAAGAGAATACAAAATATGAATGACAGGATATAAATGTCAAGTAATTAAGTTGCTATCGTTTAAATTATTCAAAGATACATTCTAGTAATAATAATAAATCATGCCTTAGTATTCCAAAAAATAGATAACAAGGTGTGAAAATATGTGTTGTTCGCTGCTAGCAATTTGTGTCTCCTTCTGGGTATGAACTTGTGTGTTGGTTGCTGCTGGCAGCTTGCGTCTCTCTATGGGTGTGTGGTTTTGTGTGAGAGCGTAAGTGTAGGGTTTTGTATGTCGGTGCGTTCGTGCGTGTGTTTAGTGATCGGTCGCATGAATTTAGAGAGGTCTGATAACCAGCCGTTGCGTAGGGCCGCCAACCCTTTCCCGACAACTTCTTTACAATTCCGTGCAGTACTTCGACGGTCTGACCCCCGCTCCAACGAGGCAAGGCGCAGACAGGCGAAGCGCACCCTGTACGGGGTTGCTCATCGCAACTAAGGGAACACTCTTAGTGGCTACCTCGGTCGACGATGGTCACATTTATGCCATCTTAACGTTTTCCGCCGAAGCGGAATGCACACACCACTAGAACCGGTTCTGGGCGACAATCTGGCTAGGTTGCCGTTAACAGCACACACACGTTCGACGTGTGTGCTATGCCCCCGCTTCGGCGGTAAACGTTAAGATGGCATAAGTGTGACCATCGTCGACCGAGGTAGCCACTAAGAGTGTTCCCTTAGTTGCGATGAGCAACCCCGTCAGGGTGCGCTTCGCCTGTCTGCGCCTTGCCTCGTTGGGGCGGGGGTCAGACCGTCGAAGTACTGCACGGAATTGTAAAGAAGTTGTCGGGAAAGGGTTGGCGGCCCTACGCAACGGCTGGTTATCCGACCTCTCTAAATTCATGCGACCGATCACTAAACACACGCACGAACGCACCGACATACAAAACCCTACACTTACGCTCTCACACAAAACCACACACCCATAGAGAGACGCAAGCTGCCAGCAGCAACCAACACACAAGTTCATACCCAGAAGGAGACACAAATTGCTAGCAGCGAACAACACATATTTTCACACCTTGTTATCTATTTTTTGGAATACTAAGGCATGATTTATTATTATTACTAGAATGTATCTTTGAATAATTTAAACGATAGCAACTTAATTACTTGACATTTATATCCTGTCATTCATATTTTGTATTCTCTTGAAAAAGGCGTATACAGCCGAAACATGTAGTTTTTTAAATACATATATTTTGAAGCAATATACAGACCTTTAATCGCCTACTGATTAGGTTTACTATATATATATATATATATATATATATATATATATATATATATATATATATATATATATATATATATATAGTAAATTCAATTTGTTGGCGATTTAAGGTCTGGGTTTACTTCAAAATATATATATTTAAAACAATCCTACATGTTTCGGCAAATGATGCCTTTTTCAAGGAATATAAAATATAAATGACAGTATATTAATGTCATACATTTGCAGTTGCTATGGATAAAATTATTCAAAGATACATTCCAATTGAATAATAATAAATCATGCCTTAGTATTCAAAAACAGATAGACAAAAAAAGGGAAACGCAAGACATGAGTTATTATTATGTATGCGCCCGTGGAGCGTCTTAAGATGTAAAGCTGTCGGTATTCGCCCTAAACGAGAAGGAAAACCACGAAAACCTACTCGGACAGCCAGACAGGAATCAAAACACGGAACTGTCAGCATGATAAGCAAATGTATAGATATTTAAATAACTTAAGATATACAATTATATAACAGCAACATACATTATGATGGTAAATTGCAGATCGTCATAATTAAGTTATAGTATATACTGCTTAAATTTTTTATATCACTTCTGTTGTTAATTGAATTTTTTTCCTGTTTAATACTAATCATTTCTTTAATTTCCCTTTTCATTGTGTGTTGTTCTTTATCAATTATCTGTGTGTTTTCAAAATCGAAATGGTGATCGCGTTGTAGTTTGTGTGTAGATAAAGCAGTTTTGTCTGTTTTAGAGTATTTGTGGGCTTATATTCTTTTGTATAAATATTGTTTAGTTTGGCCTATGTAGTAACTATCGCGATCGCGACATAGTATTTTATAGATGACATGTGTTTCTCGATTTTTTTCTATTTTAGGTTTAAGTTTTGAAAATAAATGTTCTGAGTTTATATGTTGTAGCTATATCATAGTTTTTTTAAAGTGTATTTAATTTTTTCTGATAGTTGTGGAACATATGGAATCGTGATATATGTTGTGACATTGTTTAAATGTTATTGGTGTCTGCAGTGTTGTATATTTGGTGTATTCTTTTTTAATTGTTTGGTCTGTAAGTTGTGGTGGATAATTATTATCTGTTAAGATTGTTTTAATTTTCTTGATGTTATCTTTTCTGTATTGAGTATGCGATAGTTTTACTGTTCTATCAGTCAGATTATTTATAATCATTTTATTGAATACTGTAGGAGCATTTGAGTGGTAATTCATATATCGAAAGAAGCTGTGGGTTTATTATACCAATTTGTATAAATAGTACCCTGTCTATCATAGCTTAAAGAAATATCAAGAAAATTAATACTGTTATTAATTTCTTCGTCAATAGTGAATTTAAATTTGTTGTGAAAATTGTTGAATTTATTTAAAAGATAGTTTATTTTATTAGTCGGAATACATGTTATGATATCATCAACATATCTTTTGAAGAAAATGGGGTGGAAGTCTAATGAATTGATAAAGTTTTGTTCCATTACCAGATTTGCAATAGGAGCAGCTAAAGGAGAGCCCATGGCAATACCAAATGTTTGACTATAAATAGAATTTTTGTACTGAAAATATGTGTTGTCGAGACAAAAATGTATACCTCTAATAAATTTGTTTTTATTTAGTGATGCGTGTGGACTAATTTCATCCCATTTGGATTCTATTATGTTTATAGCTAGATTTTTCCTTTCTTGTTTTCCTTTTCTTGTCTATCCATTTTAGAATACTAAGGCATGATTTACTATTATTCAATAAGGAATGTATCTTTGAATAATTTTATCCATAGCAACTGCAAATGTATGACATTAATATACTGTCATTTATATTTTATATTCCTTGAAAAAGGCATCATTTGCCGAAACATGTAGGATTGTTTTAAATATATATATTTTGAAGTAAACCCAGACCTTAAATCGCCAACAAATTGAATTTACCATAACATACAAAGGTCACGAAATATTTATCTTTATGTATATATATATATATATATATATATATATATATATATATATATATATATTAAAAATAATAGATTTTTATTGGTTTTAGCGACCTTTTATTGAATTTAGATGTTTGTTTGCGACGTTTCGACTTTTATCAATTCAGTCTTTTTCAAGCATCTGGAAACAAGAATCATTACAATGAACATGAGAACTGTGTTTGTTTTGTGTGATATAACAATTGAATTAACCATTTTAAATTTAACATTATATTAAGAAATGAATTACGGATTAGGTTAGTGTTTTACGTTGAAAATTAAATAACATTAAATTAAAATAGCTTAGAATGGTAGGGGAACATTATTAAAACACGGCCAATAAAATAAAAAAGAAAAACAAAATTCTTTAAACACTAAATATATATATATATATATATATATATATATATATATGTAAAATAAAAACTTTGTCTTTGTGTGTGTCTGTGACTTTGTCTACTTATATATATATATATATATATATATATATATATATATATATATATATATGTATATATATATTTATATATATATATATAAATGTTTACATAATTTCTTAGCCGTTCATTAAATATATTAATTGATAAATTCTTGGGGTTTTTCGGCTTTTATATGAAATATTTACAAATATTAAATTAGTATGTAATTGCAAAGTAAGTGAAGATGTAAACATTGCTGTCTACAAATTACAAAGCAAATTTGCCGGGCCGTTGCTTTAACACTTAAGCAACGATAGACCTTGGATCAAGCTATTTAGAAATGCATATATAAAGTAACAGTGTTAATGATTCTAGATGTCAGATATTGAATGTAAATGTCAAGTTTGAAAGCAGAAGTCAGTTTTGAAAGCAAATGTCAGTTTTGATAGCAGATGTCAGTTATTGAAAGCAAATGTCAGTTTCGAAGGTTTCAAATTGCTAATTATTACTCCATAGCTACATGAATGTTTACATAATTTCTTAGCCGTTCATTAAAAATATCAATTGATAAATTCTTGGAGTTTTTCGGTTTTTATATGAAATATTTACAAATATCAAATTAGTATGTAATTGCAAAGTAAGTGAGGATGTAAACATTGCTGTCTACAAATTACAAAGCAAATCATACAAAATTTTAAAATGAAAAATATTGTCTACGTTGGGACTTGAACCCAAGTCTATGGTTTGCCGGACTGTTGCTTTAACACTTAAGCAACGATAGACCTTGGTTCAAGCTATTTAGAAATGCATATATAGAGTAACAGTGTTAATATATATATATATATATATATATATATATATATATATATATATATATATATATATATATATATATATATATAGTTAATTATTTCTTGGAATTCGGCTCGATAGCTATTCATTAAATGAAAATGTTCATTTTAACGTTCCGACTTTTATTTTGTCTTCATTAGATAAATTTAATTACAGTGACTATATTTTCCTGCAAAGGCAAATTTAAACTAATAATAATGTAATAACTGGGCAGTAGGACACTCCGCACAAATACCTAAACAACGGGAGGTCGTGAAAGTATTGATGTTAATCCGTATACGAAACTCCGCACAGATAAGATGTGTTTGTTTTCGAAATATGTGCCTTTCAACCTCAAAATGAGAAACTTCAGAAATTTGCAGGCCATTCAATCGATAACTACATATCAGAAGATGCGGAGTTTCCTCCCGAGATATGGGGCGAAAACAGTGCAGCTTTAAATCGTCCGACCAATGCCTGCGAGTCGTTTCACTCCTATTGTCAGCAATAATTCTTTATATCACGCACATACCTCACTATTTGTATTCGTTAATCCGTTATTAAAAATTGTTATAGAATCGTATAGCTTTTTTTAAATAAAATCAGTTTGTATTGACTTTAGGATTACATTTTTTTTCATGATCTGACAATCAGATTCATAGATCTGTAACTTTGAAACAAATAAAAATGGATATACAAGTTTTGCGTTTTTGTTACTTGAAATGAAGTCTACTTTACACTCCTAAAATTTGAACATAATGATACGGGACATATACAGGGTGCCTTTACGCAGGGTACGCTTTTCTACGTTAGAAAATTCCATAGCCAATGCAAACTTATGATTAACGGCCGTTTGCACCGCTTATAGTTAAGTTACAATTAATTAATTAAATTAATTAATAGTTAATTGTCAATGTTTGACAATTAACTTGACTTAAAAGTAAAAATTAACAGCTCTCACTTCTGTGACTCAACGTGAAAGCAATGTTAGTATATTTATTTCGACTGCTCCAACGAACACTATTGTAATTCAGATTTTTCGTTTTTTGAATTACAAAACACCAAACATTTTTTTTTTTAAGTTTTTATCTTATAAAGTGAACAATCATAAAAATGTCTATATCCTCTTTATTTTTTAAAATAACCATATCAAACCTTATATTATTGTAATCAGCAAAAAATAAACTTTTTAATGATGTCAAAACCAACTATGGTTTCCATTTAAAAAAACACAAGTTTGTGTCATAACTAGATAATGGTGAACGAAAAGAAAATATTAGCTACATAGTTTTATTTGGAGTAAAATTATCTAAAACTTTTGTCTGAACACTTTTTCTCTAAAATTACTATTAACGATGCTAAGCATGTTTAAAGAAAATCGTAAAATTTAGTTTTCATTGAATATCTAATAAGCCATGAAAGTTATCGGAGAAACAAAAGCAGTTTTAAATCAAACTCGTAAAACTGCGCATCTTTCCCCATTTAAGCGTTTTTCTATCTCCAGCAGTTTCTGAGATCCCAATGCCAAACATTCAAAAAAACTCACCCTGTATATATATATATATATATATATATATATATATCTTTATTATAACGTTTGCTTCATTCATTTATATTCTTTCATTCCTAATCTAAAGTAAAATAACCCAGCAATAGGTTCATTACGAAAGCGCATGAACCTGGAAAAATCCGTTATTCTAAAAACTAATTTTAAAATGCAAAATATAGGTCTTTTTTAATAGAGCCAATAATTTTAAAGAAATACAACACTAAATATCTATAAAAACAGTAAAACACGCTATAAACACGATCATAAAAGAATCTCACATATTGTGCAATCAACAGAAGTTTTAGGATTATTTAGTTTATTATAATAAAATATTACGCCTTATAGTCGACTAATTCTCGAAGTAATGCAATTATAATCTGTAAATAAACAGGTTTACGCAATAAATATTCCATTTAAGAACTATATATAAATAGACATCTTATAAATAAAACATTATTTTGTATTTTTACGATTTACCAACGTACGGCCTCTCCGAGCTATCCGTAGGTAATAAGTAGGCAGAAAAAAACATTACCGTTAAACCGACTTATAATAATAAAGACAACTGACAACCTAGCATACCCTCAGGGAGGGTATCCCAGTTAACCTGGGGCGAGTGTATCTGTACCTGTTCGGGTTTGAGTCGTGACCGCACGTTGAAATCACCGCCCGTAGATCGTTCTTATGTATGTTGTTTTATGTCGATAGTAAGAAAAAAGAAACTGGCTTTCGGTCTCTTTCCATTGACTTTTTATTGCCCTTATTTCGTGTACGTTTTATTTTCAAACTGGACCGCGTATCTTTATGTTTATTTTAACGATTTAAATAGCTCTTCCAGTTCTGAATTTACGATGGGAGCCTGCCGAAAAATTTCGATAGTAAGTTCGTCCTTCCCCGGATGTCGTCCTCTTAAAACACGACAATTTATTCAGTCCGAAGGTGATTATTCGTTCATTAAGTTTTATCGTTGCCTTTACTTTTCTTGTTTCTGGTCGCTCGAATATGTGACGAGAAAATAAGAATGATAGCCACTGAAATATAACTGGTTTAGGCGTATATAATACACGTTGTTAATACACGTATAAGATAATATTTATTTTGAAATAAGAATCATTCTGTCCTGTAATTAATTCATATTAAGATAAGTTGATTTTTAAAAAGGAAAAATACTTTTCAGACAATTTAACAAAAGATAAAATACAACAAAAATATCAATGATAAGTATTGATAGCAACGAGACGTTTTAAATAATTAAGTTTCAAATACTACTGTGAGGTTAATTCAATCGGGTAAATATTTTTTGTTAGTAGCACTATCTTTGACATCTGTGCAAAATTTAATCATACTATTCTTGTTAGTGAATATACAGACGATTGTTTTTCTGTCACGAAATGTTTTCTAAGCTTTAAAAATCCAAAATAAATACGGTGTTGAAACCGAACAAACCCAGGAACCTTCTTGAAAGCTTTCGTCCGATAACCTTATTAAGTTCATGTTATAAGCTTCTGGAAGATTGCTATTAAGCCGAATTGATATTGGAGCATGTTCCCGTTGAACAGGCTTGGTTCGGACCCAACGGTAGTCGTGCTGACCAGGTACTCAGCTTAACAACGCACATTGAGGCAGGGTTTCAAAAACGGCTGAAGGCAACTGTGGTGTATGTAGATATGTTTGGGCATATGATACTGGAGATAAGGTTTTCTCTATAAATTTCTCAACGTAATACCATGGGGCCAAATAGCTTCTTTATTAAACAACATGCTTTGCGACAGGCCCTTCCAAATAATAACAGGAGAGAGCAAGAGTAAAATGAGACATCTTAATAATGGATTGCCTCAAATATCGATACTTGCACCTGTACTGTATAATCTGTATATTTCTTACATGCCACACATGAAGTCAACAATTTTGATATGCCGATGACCTGGCTCTTGCATCTTAGAATAAAATCATAGAGGGAACTAAAAACGCTCGGGCGCCATTTTGTAATACATCTGCGGTCTTGGTGGTGTGGACAGATAATTAAAAACTTTTAAAAAGGGGCGTCACGACGTCCCAGAGAGGAAAAAATTTGTAAAAAGGAGAATTATTGTTAAGTTTCGTTAGCGAGCTCGATTATGTCCTATTTCGGATCTGATAACATTATACAGGAACGGGATGAAATCAGCTTTACTTGACACAACGAGAAAACGGGGAAACTTATAATAATTAATGACAAACTTCATTAATTCCCTTTTTAACTATTTGATAACGAGACTTGTTGAACTGACCATAGATGGCAATACTATCGTTTGCCAATTGCTACAAATTTAAGTTGGTATTTCGTTTAAGCATACAAATCTCAACATGAACAATAAAACTGACAAGTGTAAATACTATAGAGAAAATTATAATTTTCTATTAATTAATCTCGTGAGTAGCTTCAGTCGGGGTGAATTAATCAGGGTGTGTTAAATGCTAGTCTCGACGGCTTACTATTGGATTGGGTTAATACGGATTTCGTGTGAAAGTTCGTGATCGTGTTGAAAAAGTGCGTCTGGTGTAACTGGTGGCATGTGGAATATATGAATGAAAAATGTAAGTACCTATTATTATTTGATCTTTAATTCCCAAGGCAATCAGCACTGGAAGATAGATACTTATTTCGTAGATATCGAGAAAGCTTCCGATAGAGTAAAAAGAGAAGACATCTGGAAAAATTTAGATAGTAGAGGAATAGAAAAAGATCTTATAGAAAATATACAAAGTCTTTATGACAAAACTGAAAACTATGTACGAGTAAGAAATGAAAAATCAAAACCATTTGTTACGAAAGTCGGTCTGAAACAGGGATGCATTCTGAGCTCACTTCACTTTAAGTTAATGTTGGATGAAGCTCTTAAACAAAGTAAAGATAGGCTAAAGCCGTATAATGTCGGATATTGCAAGCTACGATGTATTAGATTGACAGGATTATGCTATGCAGATGATGTTAGTGGAATATTGGTGGAAACAGAAGAGCAGCTGCAAGATAATATCAACAACCATAATGAGGGATTGAAATCAGTAAATATGAAAATAAATATACAACAAACTAAAACAATGGTTATAGGACAACAAGGTAAAAACCATAAAATACAAATAGAAGACAAAATACTAGAGCAAATGGATAAATTTAGAAGTAATAATAACACAGGCCTGCATAAAATTTGTGATGACGTGATTTTTGTTTGTTAAGCTCAGTTTTTATATAGCAATAACTAATTAAAATACAGTTGGTCTCTACCACCCACAGATTTTTTTTTGCACAAAAGAAAAAGAAAAAAATATAAAAAAAATCTTATAATAGGCGTTTTAATACATTTTAAAATGAATGTACTACTTCAAATTCCAGGTATTAACCTAAAAATGATTTTCTGTTGTGGTTTTAAAGAAATTTGTTAAATAGGCTCTCATTACCTGATGTAAATCTTTTATTACATGTATTACTTTTGGACAGTATTTCCGGGAATTTTTACCTGCTAAATCCTATTTATTATGCTTTCACTTTATTAGTACTGCGAAGAAGGATTTCAAGTTTATCACTTCAAACAAAATGTATATTTTAATGTCATTTACTTCATTATAGCTCTGATTGTCGATCAGTAAACAAGTAAAATTAATTTGTCTTTAGTGTTGTGCGTGGTATTTGATAAATAAACATTGCTTAAAAATATGTCTAGCCGGTGTTGCAAAAACAAACCAGATGATTTCTGTTATATTTGTGGATATTTCGTCTTGAAAAAGTTTAAGAGACCAATTGGTTAATTTGTGAAAAATGCATATTATGCTTATTTCAAAATCAAATTAGGAGATCAAGATAAAAATTGGGCACCGCACGTTGTTTGTAAGGTATGTGAAGAAAGTTTAAGACATTGGACCAAAGGGAATAGAAAAAGCCTTCCTTTTGGAATACCGATGGCTTGGAGAGAACCGCAAAATCATCATGAAGATTGTTACTTGTGTCTTTGTGATATTAAGGGGCATAATAGAAAACTTTGAAACATATTTGGTACCCAAACAATATTAAATCAGACCAGTTCCTCACAGTGATCATGTACCTATACCTATACCTATACCCCCCAAAGTACTACAAGAAGATATTGATACCTCTTCAACTTCCGGCTCCGTACAGATGGATAGTGATTTTGAACCATCAACCTCAGGTCAAAACCAACCTCAGCTATTTTCATAAGCCGAACTGAATGATGTAGTAAGAGATTTGGGAGTTTAAAAAGATCTTTCTGAAGTACTGGGGTCTAGGTTGAAACAAAACAATTTGCTTGTCCCAGAAACTACCTTCAGATCTTCCTTTAGCTGAATATGACAGAAAAACAACCAAACGAAGCTATTCTGAAAAAAGAAAACGTTTTTTTAAGAAGCATAAAGAATAAATAACTATTTCTAATAGTATATTTTTGAATTTTTTTTAATATAATATAAAACTAGCTTATAAATGAAATAAATCGTGTTTTTTCTATTTTTTTTTTGATTTTACTGGTTTGAAAAATAACCTTATGTGATCCAAAAAAATAAAAGCAGATTTGAAATCAGCGCTACCCAACTAGAACACGCTAGAAAACAGTTAAAATTTTTAAATCAACATTCAAAGAGTTGAATAATGCAGGCCTGTGTAAATAACGATGGAACACTAGAAGATGAGATAAAGGAGAGAATTGCGAAAACGGGTAGATTGTGCAATAGTATAAAAAGTAACTTTCTAAGCAAAAAAGAAATACCAAAACAAATAAAAACAGAAATAGTTAAAAGAATTGTAAAACCGACACTGACACATGCGTGTGAATCTTGGACAACGACACAGAAACAGAAAAGTAGAATCACAAGCACAGAAAGGAGATTCCTAAGAAGAATAGAAGGAAAAACAAGAAAAGATAAAATTAGAAACCAGATATTTTCGAGAAAATCTGTCCATGTCGAGACAACGATAGAACAAGGACAACTAAGGAGGTTAGGCCATGTAGTGAGAAGAGGTGAGAATAGAATTATCATATATATAATAATCGAAGCGAAAGAAATAGGAAAACAGAAGAGAGCCAGATAAAGAAGAACGTGGAAGGAGGAAGTGTGGACAGCAGCTGAGAAAACAGGAAAAAGATGGGAGGAAACAAAAATAGTGGTAAATGACAGAAAAAAATGGAAAGAAATATGAAAGAAAATACTTGAAAATTACACTTCAACACAACATAACTCGAAATGTACATGAGTTCCCAGGATTAAGTAAGGTAAGTAAGTATCTTTATTCCAAACATGAACTTTACAAGATATGCTTTAATACTTCGACAAAATTAAATACTTTTAATTCCATAACAAAATATACAGAATATGTTTCCAATGCAAACACTATAATTAAATGAAGTTAAATTACGGAGATTGTTTATTGATTTCTCATAATCATATAAACGTTCGTTACTAGGATAAATAAACTTAATACGGACATTTTGTGCAATGTTTCTCTTTTCTACTACATTTTCTGCACTGGGACATCGTGACGCCTCTTGCTAAGCTTTTAATTATCCTTCCATACCGTCAAGATGATTAGTGTATTACAAAATGGCAGGGGAACTAATAAACAGATGACCTGTCTGTGCTGGGAAAATATTTCGCCGACTGGACACTAATACCAAATATGAATAAAACAGAAGTGTCGTGTTTTCACTTCAATAATAAACAAGCACATTTAGAATCGAAAGTGTACTTCAATAACAACTTGCTACGTTATAATCCTTACCCAAAATATCTAGAAGTAACGATGGATTGAATACTTTCATATAAAAAACATCTAGAGAACACCGCAGCTAAAATAAGCATTAGAAATAACACAAACCACAAGCTCTGTGGTACTGCTTATTGTGCGAAGGCATCCACCCTTAAAACATCAGCTCTTAGTCTTGTTTACTGGGTAGCTGCATACTGCGCTCCAGTCTAAACAGCTGTCACGCTGTCAGCTTAAACTCAATGAGATGATGAGAATAATTAGCGGTTGTTTAAAAAGTACACCTCTACCCTGGCTCCTGGGTTCTAGCCATATTGCACCTGCCATCATCCGGAGACAAGAATAACTTGAAAATGTTAAGTTAAGGTATCGAAAAAAATTCATAACACAATCATCGGCTGGCAAAGTGATGGTGGCTGTATTCTAGGACGCTCATGGACCAATTTATGTCGATTTTTTTCAGAAATAAAAAATAGATTATTACTTCTTCTTGGAAAGGTTAAGCTGACCATACTAACAAGACGACGCGGTCTCTCAAGCAAGGGCTTAAATTGAGTTGAGAAGTATTACCTCACCTCCCATATGGTTCGGACTTGGTTATTATATGACTGTCATCTGTTTGGGTCACTCAAAAAGTTCTTAAGAGGCAAATGATTTGCCTCTAGAGAGGAAGTGAGAGATGCGTTGCAAAGTTGGCTATGTCGTCAACCAAAAGAATTTTTTTCGACGGGAATACAAAAGCAATCGGAGCGATCGCACGAGTGTATTTTAAAAGGGGATTGTTACATAGAAGAATGACATACAGATAATATTCATTTGTCGTTTGCATCGCCCAGAAAAAAATAAAATGCAGGTATAATTTAAAAAAATATTGCATCAAGAACAAATATGCTTGAATGATATATTATTTTCAATACATGCAGAGAACGCGTTGAAGGTAAAGAACGATTTGGACAAGCTTCGACAAAATCTGATGGGAACCACGTTAGAACTCATGCTTAAAATATTGAGTTAACAATTAGAAACCTTGTAGATAATTAAGCAATTTTGAAAGTTCATTGCAAAACCCGTCTTATCTTGATTAGTTCCAAAATAGTTAGATTTTTTGTAGAATACGAACGACATGTTAGTACGGTGATGACTGATAACTGTAATATGGTGATGACTGATAACATATGGTCATGAAATTCATAATTACAAGACGTCCATCTCCAGATCTTGTACGTACTCTGCGAATTGTTTCTGCTAAACTTTCACCACATTTCTTATTTATTAAAATCCCCCGTGATGCGTCTACTTGGCAGTTGTCAAATTTTTAGTCCAGCAATCTTAATTAAAAGAAAATGCTGCGAAATTAAAATCTTGCACTCATTTAGATAAACAGAAAATATTCGTCGGTTACAAAGCCATCAACAACGTCACTTAGTGAAGTGACGTTGTTGATGGCTTTATAACCTCCAAATTATTACGTTTATATTGTCTAAATACTCATTGCATATTGCGAAATAACAAATGATCCGTTTTAAATCTTAAACTATCTAATGTTTACATCCAAATATGTAATAATATTGAAGTGAATTTATGCGATTTTCTATCAATTTGATGTTGTAAAGCTAAACAATACAGCTATTTATTTACGTGAGTAACATCTTTCGATACGCACTGAAATGAGATTAAACGTTTCCATAAATATCAAACGCTAATTCTAATATTATTACCTAAGTAATGTACGTGTTTAAATATGTACTGAAGAGATTTGCATTTAGTGATTTAATACGTATTTACAAAAGTGGTTACATAATTTATACTCTTTATTCTTATTTAATGCGATTTTGCGGAAACTAATCAAGTCTAATTTTAGATGGATATTATAAGAGAGTTTATAGCAAAGAAAATATTCAGAGAAATAAATGGGGTTTTTAACTATTTTACTTTGTTACCATTGTTCAGGCTTGATAAAAAATTAATAAAAACAAAAAAAAATAAAGAGTGAGTAAAATTTAAGTTGAATTTCTAGCCTATTGTTCTCTTATATTTGTACAAATTCTTTTGTTCTCGTCTTAAAATTTCTATTCCTTGCATTTCGTATTTAAGTATTTATGCAGGCATAAGTATCCCTGTTTCATTTTACCATTTCTTTTGTTCAAGGGACCCTTTTTGTTAAATGTCTTCTTCTATGTTTGCGATTTATCTATTTTGTTGGTTTCAAATGATTAAACAGTGGTATCGGATTTCATCCATTTTGTTCTGTTCCATCTACAGTTTGTTTACATCTATAGATAGATAATTAACACATTATTATTCAATTGATGTACAACAGATGTACAAAAGATTTTCTTAACTGGAATGATTTAGCTTTTACATGATGAAGATCCATAATATAAAATAGAAATAAAACTAATAGTTAAAATCGCTCACTTTTGAAATTATTATTTAAAAAAGGCAAATAACAGGTGTTTTTTAAAGAGGTATAGAACTTTAAGTCGGCAACACTTTTTTAACTGGCGGCCATTTTGTCATCTGTCAAGTGATTGATGTTTAGTTTGGTTTGGCATTTCAACATGAATAGACTGACGCCTGAACAACGCTTCCAAATTGTGCAAATTTATTTTGAAAATCATGGTTCTGTTCGAAATACGTATCGCGCACAACGTCCATTTTACGGTCAACATAATCGTCCATCAGAGCAATTAATTCGATTAACTATGGAACGTTTTCGCACCACGTTTACTCTAAATGATAATACGCATCCACAGAGACGTCGTACAGTGCGTACAGAAGAAGTCATTGCTGCTGTAGAGCGTAGCGTAGAGGAAGACCCGAATCAGTCTATCCGCCATCGTGCACAGGAATTGGATATGTGTCCATCCACTTTATGGAAGATTTTGCGAAAAGATCTTGGTTTGCGTGCTTACAATATTCAACTCGTGCAAGAATTGAAGCCACACGATCACCTAGCAAGGCGTAGATTCGGTGAATGGGCCCAAAACAAGATTGCCGTTGATCCCGATTTTCATAAGCGAATTTTGTTTAGCGATGAAGCTCACTTTTGTTTGAATGGATACGTCAATAAACAAAACTGCCGTATTTGGAGTGATGGTAATCCTCAAGTGTATGTTGAGACACCGTTACATCCAGAAAAACTGACTGTTTGGTGTGCTTTATGGGCTGGTGGAATCATTGGTCCGTATTTCTTTAAACACGATGCTGGTCAGAACGTTACAGTCAATGGTGACCGCTATAGAGCCATGATTACTGACTTTTTCGTTCATTAATTGAACAACCATGATGTGCAGGAGCTGTGGTTTCAACAAGACGGCGCAACATGTGACACAACTCGAGCCACAATTGATTTATTGAAGGAAACGTTTGGTAACCGCATAGTTTCACGTTTCGGACCCGTGAATTGGCCTCGAAGATCGTGTAATTTAACGCCGCTAGACTATTTTCTGTGGGGATATGTGAAGTCGCTAGTCTACGCCGATAATTCCGAAACGATTGACCACTTGGAGGACAGCATTCGCCGCGTTATTGCCGATATACGGCCACAAATGTTGGAAAAAGTCATCGAAAATTGGACCTCCAGATTAGACTATGTCCGAGCCAGCCGTGGCGGTCATATGCCAGAAGTCATATTTAAATTATAATGCCAGAAGATTATCTTTCGAATAAAGTAAATTTCATGTCAATTTAAAAATTCATCTTTGTTTTATTCCATTTCAAAGTTCTATACCTCTATAAAAAAACACCCGTTCGTACACAGGAAAAAGTATAAACATTAAATTAAAAATTACAAATGTAATCTATTATTTCTCGGCGTGAATTTAATATGAAGACATTTAAAGCAACTCGATATTATATTTTTTTCGGGATATTACAAAGGTTCGGCCATTGATCTACTTATAAATAACAACAGAACAGCTGATGCATAAGAAAATTTATATCAACTAATTGAATGAATATATGTTTGTAAACTTTTTACACAAACACGCATTATATTATTGAAATGTGAAGGGGATTTTTTGGTTGAACAAATAAATGCCTATTTGATTGTTGATTCGACAACATATGAACACGTAATTTCTATTTATTTAGATTCAATATGAATACAGGGCCGTATTTCAAAAGTTTATGTTCCTAAAATTTTATGTAGATTTAAATTGCTGTCTTATGTATTTACTATACCATCTGTTCATTCTCAAAGTCGAACATAGAAATCCTTATCATGCGATCACGTTACCTAGCATCACCAGCAAAATAGCTGATCTATCAATTAATTAATTTAAGTTTCAAAGCAGTACGTCAAGTTTGACATTTCATTCTTTCAAATTTGTGTTTTACTGTTTGTTTACTTTTAAAAGTACCAATTTGAACTATCTTCACGTAACAATGAGTAATTATATAAACGATCAAAGAGTTTTTATGATGAAAACATATTATACTTAGTGGCTGTAGTTTGGGACGAGTACGCGATCTATTTGTCGTTAATTTTGATAATAGATCTATCTCATCTGTAAGTACTATTAAAAAATATTTGCAAAATTTCGAAACACTCACAAACATTTCAGTAGGATTGGAACGTAGGGGTGGTGAGTAGTCATTATCTGTACTGAAAGAATAAAATGTTCTAAATAACAATCATATCACATGAAATAGACAAATAGTTGACGTTACAGAAGAACGTGTTTTGGTGATCGTAAATGCGAATTCAACGTATAGTTTGAGGCAGATTGCTTATGAAGTTAGTTAAACTAAGTCACGGGTATAGATGCTATTAGAAATATACAAATATCACCCCTAGAAAGCAATATTTCATCAAGAAATTTTTTGAATTGATGAAGAACGGAAGAGTGCGTTTTGTTACGAAATGCAAGAGCGCGCAAATAATAATCCTCACTTTCTGGCATCGATATGCTTCACTGACGAGTGTGCTTTCTCACTAAATAATGAACCCAATTTTATTAACGAAAGTGGGATCTGCATTGCAAGAGAAAATCAAGAGATCTGGTTTCAACAGGATGGTGTCCCTCGCATTTTAGTTTAGATGTTAGAAATTTTTTAAATAATTTATTTCCAAATCACTGGATTGGTAGAGGTGCTACTATAAATTGGCCAACAAAATCATATGATTTGGTACCTCCCTGTGGGGACATCTTAAGACCAAAATCTACAAACAACGTCACCCAGCTGTTAATCCTTTGAAAGAAGAAATAGTTGGTGAATGCGCGTTAATTACTGACAGACAATTGGCAAACGTAATATGTAGTTTTTATAACAAACTAGGGTATTGCTTAGCACAAAACGGGGAGTTATTTGATTATTTAATATAATTTATTTTTATTGTTTTTGTTTTCAATAAATATTACTTCATTACTTAGTACTTATTTATTGTTTTAGTACAGAAAAAGAAGCAAAAGTAATAATAACTGAATATACTGTTAACTGTCCAGAAACCTGGACAACGTTTTTAATCAATAAGTTTTTTAATTAATCAATTTAATTATAGGCATGTAATTTTATGTATTCTAAGATTTCTTTTTAAATTTGAATTTTATCATTTTCATTCAGAAGGAACAGGCATTCCCCGTTATTAACGTTTATGACAGCGTTGACCCCAATATTATAACATCCCTTTTACAAAATGTATTTAACACGAATTTATCAACTTAGTTTATGGTTATTCATTTCGGTCTTTTACCATTTCTATTATTCCTATTTAAGGTATAGCAGCGAAGGTCACCGTATGTATAGGCACCTCAGTTAAGCCTTTTAAAGTTAAAATCAAAAGTTTACCGCCTATTGTAATAAACACGCCGTTGTCCGTTCAAACAGACGAACCTTTACAAAGTTTTATTATGGCCACATTATCAAAGGACTCTGGTATTAAACAATACCATTTCGGAGACACGATTTCTCTCAAGTCCCGTCTGGATGAACCCATGTAACTAGTTTTTTCGACCAATCGTAAGTGTCTATGATTGGCATTTACCCTTACTCGCCTAATATTTTTAATAATATAGTTTAAGTTTGCTAAGATCCATCAACGGGAATACACGCACTATTCCCAGCAACTTCAAGCGTTACTGAAATTAGATATGTAACCGAGTTTGTGTAATTATATATTTTGCTGTCGCTTATGTAAATTTAGTTTTTGTTTATAACTTAATAATTAAAGAGTGTTGTATCTTCAACAAGTGTCTTTTTTATTCTGCGAACTACTGAGCGAAAGAAGAACTTCTATTCAAAGTTGAATTAACGACAATATTCAACGAAATTTAGCTATTGCGGATTTACGACCCGTGATTACGCAGAAGTGTAAAACCCAGCCACATTCACCCAAGACATTAACTAACTGCCTATATTCCACTTTGAGAGTGAAAACCCGGTATGTTCGCGAATGTCGGCGTATTTCGTTTATATCCTGTATAACTAAAACAAACAAGTTAAGTTGCGTTTCAATGCAAAATGTGAGTAGCAACTAAGATACAGAACTTATTTATCGTGTTGAAACATGACAATCTGACAATATGCTTGTTGATAGTCATTCCTAATACCCTGGCAAAAATGTATCAACATGTTCAATCTAGCTAATAAGATCCCTCACATTTCGCTAAACAGGCGTTTCACTCTAAATGAAATTAAAAAACACGAGTTTTGCAGGAAAACCTGACGAGATGGAATTTTTCAAGTATTTTTCCCGGTTTTAGTGAGTAAAAATCTCTAAGAAACAGTATATAAATGCTGTGCAATTTTTTGGTTGCAGGCCTGCGTTATTTAAAATAATTAACGTTAAATATTATCTATTACTTGATTAGTAATAATAATTATTATTAAATATTTCATTCGCCCTCAAATAAATTGGTTTAAAATATCAATTAATAACTAATAATAATTAAAATTCATTGATAGTGTGATGTCTTGAATATTTTTGTTAAACTGATTTCATTCTTCAAAGTTTTTGACGCAGAATATTTATATGTTCTAAATGGAGTTAAATTATGGTAATAATATCACTACCATCTGTGATTTTTCCTAGTGGTAATTGTATAAATAACAGTTTAACTGGAATTGTCTTTTAGATTCGTCATATCAATTAAAATAGTACAGAAATTACACATTATCTATTAATATAATCCATGATATAATCGACAATATTTTTTAAGAATTTATAGATCGTAAAAGTTAAAGATATATTCAGGAAATTTTATAATCCTTGGTTTCATTTTCATTGTCTGTTTCGGCGGTTTTAGAAATTTTTTTTAGAATTCTTTAAAAATGAATAAAATGAAAAATTGTTTGTTATGTTAGTTACATTTGCAAGAGCTGTTTGTTTTAATATCCAATAGTTAAAATTACTATAAAATGTATTTGATCTTAAAATTAAGTCTAAAAATAAAATTTAATTTTAAGGTAAAATACGTTATATTGTAATAACTAGAGCTGAGGATGTTTGCGGTACGGCAGGACCGTATGTAATGCATCCCCACATTTAACTATTTATCTAAATATTCTCTGAAATGATTTGCCGGATCTCATAAATTAATAGAGTGATATTTTAGTATGCACTGGATATTGTTATTATACAAAATCATAATAGCCATTTGTATTTATGGATCATAAATAATAATACGCATGTATTTGTATTTGGTTGTGAATTCAATTTAAACTTAAAACGAATCGTAATATTTTAACGACAAGCCGTCCTTACAATACATGCATTCGAGACAAAGTGTGCAACTCTACGAATAACTTCCATAATTGATCGAAAATGGACATTTTGGAGCTGAAGTAAAGCCCCTATTCTTAGAAAATTTTATTACTGTCGTTAAGAACTATTATTATAAACAACAAAGGCCTTTTATTAGTGTTGAAGTTTTAGTTTCATTGAATTTCCATGTTGTAAGTAGTCAATTGTAAAGTGTTCATTCACAATATTCTAAAACAAGGTGTAAATTTAACTAAAATCCAGAAAAACACATTCTGATAATATATTACTAGATTAGAAGCTGTGTTTATTTCTATTTATTATATTATTTTTATAACCAAATGCAATAAAAGCTACGAAAACAAAAGAAACCTCGATTTATTAAAATCTTGTCACACAGCCTTTCAAAGCCTGGCAGCACATATTTTGCATATATTTTATATATACTACCTACTTGAACTAGGTGAATGAAGTTAGAAGTTATAACTTATAACTTCCAAGTTAGAAGTTATAACTTATAACTTCTAACTTCATTCACCTAGTTCAAGTAGGTAGTATATATAAAATATATGCAAAATATGTGCTGCCAGGCTTTGAAAGGCTGTGTGACAAGATTTTAATAAATCGAGGTTTCTTTTGTTTTCGTAGCTTTAATTGCATTTGGTTATAAAAATAATATAATAAATAGTAATAAACACAGCTTCTAATCTAGTAATATATTATCAGAATGTGTTTTTCTGGATTTTAGTTAAATTTACACCTTGTTTTAGAATATTGTGAATGAACACTTTACAATTGACTACTTACAACATGGAAATTCAATGAAACTAAAACTTCAACACTAATAAAAGGCCTTTGTTGTTTATAATAATAGTTCTTAACGACAGTAATAAAATTTTCTAAGAATAGGGGCTTTACTTCAGCTCCAAAATGTCCATTTTCGATCAATTATGGAAGTTATTCGTAGAGTTGCACACTTTGTCTCGAATGCATGTATTGTAAGGACGGCTTGTCGTTAAAATATTACGATTCGTTTTAAGTTTAAATTGAATTCACAACCAAATACAAATACATGCGTATTATTATTTATGATTTATGATCCATAAATACAAATGGCTATTATGATTTTGTATAATAACAATATCCAGTGCATACTAAAATATCACTCTATTAATTTATGAGATCCGGCAAATCATTTCAGAGAATATTTAGATAAATAGTTAAATGTGGGGATGCACTACATACGGTCCTGCCGTACCGCAAACATCCTCAGCTCAAAGTAATAACTATAGTAAATAATAGAATTAGCAAGTTTTACATGAAAATGCAGTAATGAAACTGCAAAACGTTGCGTAAAATAGTTTTTTATTTTATTCCTTTTCATGTTGAATTAAAAAAAATATTTGTTAGATTGAAAAACCTAAAGCAAGGCAAAAAATAATTTTCAACTAAAAGGTAGAGAAAGAAAAAATATTAAATTAAGTATTTTCTTTTAGTTTGTATTCTACATTTTTGTTCAATGGATTCTTCTTCTTCTTTGTCCTACTCCTTATGCCTTTTCAGGTGTCGGATGTTTAATTAACATTGTTGTTTTATTATTTATCAACCAGAACCCAATTTACGCATATATATCAGGCACCTGGAAATTGCGGCAGGCAAGTTACCTATTATTAATAGTTGCCCTTTATCTACGGAGGCAATTAACCTGTACCCATTTTGTGCATCTCTGCTTTTTTCCTAGTTATGGCCAATTTTGCCACCATCAATCTATTGCCATGTGTAAAACGAAAATTGACGACAATTTATTGGGCAACTTAAACTTGGCCAAGAAATTGGACAATTATAACATGTTCTAATTTTCTACAATTTTTCGACAATTTTTTAGTAACTTAATATTTTTCCGGACTACCAATATTCTCTTAATTGATTAATTTTAGTGTTTATCAGATTTTAAGTGTCAATATTTCAAAATAAGTTGATGAGATGGGTTAAATTATAACGTGTCAAAGCAAAACGTTTCCAAAACGCTGACCAGTCGAATTGAGCAGTCTTTTAGTCGTTCGTCAAAGCATAGTTAAAGCACGTAACTACTACCAATCGCAAATAAAATTTAGTAAGCAGTTGGTAAAGTTAAAACATTTAGATAATAGCACATACGTCATAATGAGCTATGAACATATTAGGGTTGGGCGAGTTTATTATATCTCAGTTTAGATCCAGTTTAGGGGTGTTTGTTATAACAGTTGCGTGCCGATTACGATTTAAGTTATATTTGGGTTTATGTTTTATTGTTGGTTCTTTGAATTTAGTAAATTATCGTTATTTAAATAATTGTCTTTATCAAGACACTTGAAAACATTTCTATATTATTCGAACAGTAGGTTTAAAGAATATAAATTTTATTTTTAAGTAAATAATTAGATATTATTTATACAGTGATGGCTTCGTCATTGAAGAAAGTTGGAGTAAAAGGAAAAGTTATACATAGCCAAGGAAGAGAAATTATTGCCAACGTTTTAAAATTCATGAACAAAGAAGCAGAAAATAAGAATCCGATAATTCCTTGAACAAATTACAAAGAGAGGTTAATGAGAGCGGTTGAAATTTCTGATATGACATACAGAAGTATTGCTAAAGAAGTTGAAGATGTAAATTCTGGAAAAATTGTTTCATTTAGTACCTCACGTAAAACAAGACCTCGCAGAAACACGAAAAACACAGTTCGTTTACAAGATACTGACAAAATACATTCCATCATTTACAACTTCTATATACGAGGTGCATTCAAGTTCTAAGGCCTCCGATTTTTTTTCTCCAGACTGGAAAGAGATAGAAGCATGTGCATTGTTTTAAAATGAGCGTGCGTTCGTTGTCAATACGTCACAGAGATGGCAGCACTGTACGGCAGATGGAATTGTAGCGGCAGCTTCGAGAATGAGAACTGTTTTAGATACTTAAAATGGATACGTTTTCTTTACTTGAACAGCGTGCAATCATTCGTTTTCTGAATTTGCGTGGTGTGACACAAATTGAAATTCATCGACAGTTGAAGGAGACATGTGGTGATGGAGTTATGGATGTGTCGAAAGTGCGTTCGTGGATGTGACGGTTTAATGAAGGCAGAACATCGTGTGACAACAAACCGAAACAACCTCGGGCTCGCACAAGCCGGTCTGACGACATGTGACGACAAAAGTGTCATCCAGGTGGGTGCCACGAATGCTGACGGACGACAACAAGGCTGCTCGTGTGGCATGTTGCCAAACAATGTTTACGCGCAACCAAGGCAAGAATGGGACTTTCTTTTCGTCGATTGTGACAATGGATGAGACGTGGATGCCATTTTTCAATCCAGAAACAAAGCGCCAGTCAGCTCAATGGAAGCACACAGATTCACCGCCACCAAAAAAATTTCGGGTAACCGCCAGTGCTGAAAAAATGATGGTGTCCATGTTCTGGGACAGTGAGGGCGTAATCCTTACCCATTGTGTTCCAAAGGGCACTACAGTGACAGGTGCATCCTACGCAAATGTTTTGAAGAACAAGTTTCTTCCTGCACTGCAACAAAAACGTCCGGGAAAGGCTGCGCGTGTGCTGTTTCACCAAGACAGCGCACCCGCACATCGGGCTAACGTTACGTAACAGTTTCTTCGTGAAAACAACTTTGACGTGATTTCTCATGCTCCCTACTCACCTGACCTGGCTCCTAGTGACTTTTGGCTGTTTCCAACAATGAAAGACACTGTCCGTGGCCGCACATTCACCAGCCGTGCTGCTATTGCTTCAGTGATTTTCCAGTGGTCCAAACAGACTCCTAAAGAAGCCTTCGCCGCGGCCATGGAATCATGGCGCCGACGTTGTGAAAAATGTGTACGCCTGCAGGGAGATTACGTCGAGAAGTAACACCAGTTTCATAGTTTTCGGGTGAGTAGTTAGTTAGAAAAAAAATCGGAGGCCTTAGAAATTGAATGCACCTCGTACATGAAAAACGACGTCCAACTTTGAAAGGTATGAATAAATATTTTCAGATAAATTATAATTATTATATCTGGATTTCTTTGTAGGAATTTATCACAAGATAATAGAAAACGGCATATCATTTATGGCTAGGTTTACAACTTTATCGAAAGTACTAAAAAAGAAGGGATTTAAGTAAAGAATTATGTTTCGATAATAAAATAAGAACTAAATATTGTATTTGAACATTGTATTTGTACATGAAAACAGACGCATAATATTAACACATGAATCCTACATTCACAGTACACATACGCAATCGAAATAAGAGACCAATTTTGAAAAGTAATCGTTTGATCATGGTTTATGCTGGTGGAAGAATGGGTTTTATTCAAAATGCTTTACACCTATTTAAATTATATATGTATGTACAAATATTACACATTGCTTTATAACGATAAATGAAAACACAAAATTAAATTTATCACAGTTGTTAAAATTATTGCTGCTATTATTTATATTGTTTTTATAGGTAAAAAATCTGGCGATTACCATGATGAAATGAATGATGATTAGGCAGTTACTGCCTAATCTTCCACCAAGAAGTGTACTGGTAATCGATAACGCATCATATCACAATGTCAAAATCGAACGTGATCCAACATCATCCTCCAAAAAGGCAGAAATGATAGAGTGGCTTGTAGCAATAAATATAGCGTTTGATGTGAATTGGACAAATCCGGAGTTACATGAATTAATAAAGAAAAATAAATTTGAAAATCCAAGATATAAACTAGATACAATATTATGGGTCCATAAATATAATCTATTGAGGTTGCCTCCTTATCACCTAGAGTTAGATCCAATCGAAAAGATATGGGCGATTTTAAAGAATTGAGTTGAAACAAGAGATGTCACATTTAAGTTAGCAGACGTCGAAAATTTGGTCAGAGAAAAATTCGCATCTGTAAATGCTGAAGAGCGGGCATCTATTTGTAGCCACGTAGATAAAGTTGTTGAAAATTATTTACAAACAGAGTATTTCTTAGACGATGTACCAGATAATCTAGTTTTTACAGTTAATACAGAAGAAACTGATAATGAAGAAGATAGTTATAACGATGATGACTCTGACATTGAAGATGATGGTGTTGTACAACCACTGCCAGAAGAACTAGAATAAAATGATAGGGCCTAAAACAGCCACAAATTGACATGCGGTATTGGATGTTCTGTTACTTTTCTTAAATCTTTTGTAAAACTTCAAATTTAAAAAATAGAACAATTTGTTACTTTTTTATACCACATATATATACTGGGATTAACATACATGTATTATACTGTTATTGTTTTTATTGCATATGTATTGCAATATTACTTGGCAAAAATAAAATTTTCTAAATAATTTCATCTTACAGATGTTAACTTGCATTAATTATAACAATATACTCTCTAGACAACATGAAATATGTGTATGTACCTTTATTGTAGCTTGGAATAAGCCAATATCTATTTCAAATTATAATAATTCTGATTTGATAAATGTAAAATAAACTTTAACTTCAAAATAATTCTATAAAATAAGAAACTTTTGGAAGCGAAAGATTTATTGAGTTTTATTTAAATTATACTAGCAGTAATATTCATAACGAGGTAGATTTAAAGATTCACATTAATACTTCTCTGTAAATAATAATTTGCTTCCCCAATATCAATAAAATTTTTAGAAATATTGTAGTTTTATGGAAAAACATAATTTTCACAATTATAAAGTTTTTCAAAAATCACCCCTAATATCTCTGCCCTCGAAATCACCTACGCCCTTGGCACTTTTTCTTCGTGTAGCTTCGTGATGAGGTATGTGCTATTTTTTAAATGTTTTCACTATACCTATTTGTTTTATGAAAAATTGCCCAAACGCTTTTCGTCTAGAAATTGATTAATTTGGTCGATTTGTTGGCCAGTAAATTGGTGTGTGTAATACCGTCATTACTTATAATAACATTGTCTTTGTATATTTTTTTTATTGTAATAAATATGTAAAACTCATTTTAATATAATTTCTATTAAAATAACACCAAATTTTGATAATATTTGCAGTTAATGTAATATACGAAATCGAATTTTTTAAGAATTTAATTAAAGAAAAATATAAGTAACTGTTAAAGTGATGTTAAAATAGATTTTTATAATTAATTTTAAAGGTTTTAGAAATTAATTTCTGTAATTCTTTAAACAAATAAATAAATGTATCTAATATGATGTGAGCAAGATATAAATTTATACAAAATTCAATCAAAAATGTAAACTCAAAAGTAAATATTTACTTAAATTCCTAATAAATTCCGAAAAATTATTTAATTTATAAAATAACTTATATTATTTATTGATTGCTGAAATAAATGTTTTGAAACGATTTTCTGCATCTTTATTTTTCACCATTTTGAATGATTAGAAACAGAATATAGTTGTTATTGACTTGAATATTTCTTTTATTAAAATAACACTAAAACTATATTTGATAGCAGTAACATAATGTACAGAATCTAATTTTTAAAAATTAGATTTAAAAAATTATAAGAAACTATTGAAGTGATGTTAAAATAGATTTTATAATTTAATTTTAAAGATTTTAGTGGTTAATTTCTTTAATTGTTTAAACAAATAAATAAATGCGTCTAACTAATATAATTTTATATAAAATCCAATCATAAATATAAACTCAAAGTAAATATTTATTTAAATTCGTAATTAATTCAGAAAAATAATAATCGAAAACACTTTTCCATTTCTTGACGTAAATGGAAATGATAAATAGGAATTATGAAGCGTAAACAATATACATTTTAGAAGAATACAATTACATAAACAAAATTCCCACTCTTCAACTGCGTCTTCCGTTTAAAATTTATCTTAACAATTAAAAAATATGTCGGTAAACTACATACATCATCATCATCATTGTTGTTGTCACCATTCTCTTGATGTTCTTCTTCCATGAGCACGAATCCGACATCGTTATTGTTGGTATTGTTGTTATTATTGTTGGTCTTGTTGAGCTCCGGTGTAAGATCGCATGTTTCCGTATCGCTAATAATCACCATTCTGCGTCGTTTAGAGCGCGGCGTTAACAAATCAACTGTCAGTTGGTCACTCGATATTGAATCGGGCGAATCGGGATTGTTATCCATTAGATATACCAGAGAATTACAATGATTTTACAATATAAGAAGAACAAACGTGAACATGTATATAACGCAGATCGATGTGAAAATCAATATATTTAATGGAACAACAACAACACATGGACACTGTTTTTCTCCGATTTTCGCCGAAATTTCGGGAATATAACCTAATTGTTAAGGTTAAGATTTAGATGGAAAAAATAATGAGGCACATGTTATGGCAAGAAGTTGACTAGGAAGACTGCTCGAGGCTAACTGACGTATCTTGCCCGCTAGCAAGTGTCCACACAGAGAGGAGGAGTAACCGTGTGCCGTTTGCCCCCCTTCGTATCTCTCTCTTGCACCTTACTTACTACTACTTCTACCTGTTAAACTTACCGCCTGGTTCTGTACGGCTATATAGTTATATAATACGTACGGTGTACATAATGTATACGTTAAGTCGCACTTATTGACGTACAATACGTTTCAGTACAGGTTTGATTGGAAATTGTTTTGTTGAAGTTGTCCAACAATATGTACATTGCTTGCGTACCACGAATGCACATGTGCTTGAGTTAAAACTGATGGTATCAAAGAGTATTTCAATGAAGACCATTTTTGCAAGAGTTACCCTTTTCGGGAAAAATTTTAGATAGTATCGTGCTGTTTCCTTTTCAGATTATCCCTTTTGTTGATCTTTGGCGAGCATAGCGAGCGACACGTGTTAATTGCTGATATTTTTGCATCATCAATTACATCGAAATTTATGTTCGTTGGTTACTGTTTTTCGATTCCACACTCGTAGAGAAGTATGAACTGTTCAAAGTTTTAAATCCCTTATCGGGTTTTAAAACATTACTTTTTGTACGACCGATACACAACAGGTATATATTTCAGAATCCTGAAAGTTAGAATTCAAACTCACTTATTTTCTTTGTCTTTATAGTTCGTTTCAAAAATAGGAGGAGTGTTTTAAATTAACCGCAAAAAATATGCATTTTGATTGGGTTCTGAACAATCCCCATTACGAAACATAAACAAACATTTCTTTAATTTAATAACTCATAACATATAACGGGTGCTTTTTATAGAGGTATACCAAACGCCAATTAAGTTGGCGCGAGGAGGGGGTGCGCAGAAAACGTTTTTAAAAACGTCTACCCCCACTACTCAAATAATTGTCAGAATACATTTGTCATTGACGTTTGAAGGAAAATAATGTATTTGCTAGGAGATTCATAAAGTGATATACGCTCAGAGGTTAGAATTATCTGACATTTGATATAAAACCAAATACAAATCTCCCCACTACTTCTAATCCTGCGCGAACTTACCTCTCCTCGCGCCAACTTAATTGGCGTTTGCTATATATAACTTTAACTTGGCAAAACTTTTTTAACTGGCCGCCATTTTGTCATATGTCAAATGATTTATGTTTAGTTTGGTTTGGCATTTCAACATGAATAGACTGACGCCTGAACAACGCTTCCAAATTGTGCAAATTTATTTTGAAAATCATGGTTCTGTTCGAAATACGTGTCGCGCACTACGTCCATTTTACGGTCAACATAATCGTCCATCAGAGCAATTAATTCGATTAACTATGGAACGTTTTCGCACCACGTTTACTCTAAATGATAATACGCATCCACAGAGACGTCGTACAGTGCGTACAGAAGAAGTCATTGCTGCTGTAGAGCGTAGCGTAGAGGAAGACCCGAATCAGTCTATCCGCCATCGTGCACAGGAATTGAATATGTGTCCATCCACTTTATGGAAGATTTTGCGGAAAGATCTTGGTTTGCGTGCTTACAAAATCCAACTCGTGCAAGAATTGAAGCCACACGATCACCTAGCAAGGCGTAGATTCGGTGAATTGGCCAAAAACAAGATTGCCGTTGATCCCGATTTTCATAAGCGAATTTTGTTTAGCGATGAAGCTCACTTTTGTTTGAATGAATACGTCAATAAACAAAACTGCCGTATTTGGAGTGATGGTAATCCTCAAGTGTATGTTGAGACACCGTTACGTCCAGAAAAACTGACTGTTTGGTGTGCTTTATGGGCTGGTGGAATCATTGGTCCGTACTTTTTTAAAAACGATGCTGGTCAGAACGTTACAGTCAATGGTGACCGCTATAGAGCCATGATTACTGACTTTTTCGTTCATCAATTGAACAACAATGATGTGCAGGAGCTGTGGTTTCAACAAGACGGCGAAACATGTCACACAGCTCGTGCCACAATTGATTTATTGAAGGAAACGTTTGGTAACCGCATAGTTTCACGTTTCGGACCCGTGAATTGGCCTCCAAGATCGTGCTATTTAACGCCGCTAGACTATATTCTGTGGGGATATGTGAAGTCGCTAGTCTACGCCGATAAGCCCGAAACGATTGACCACTTTGAGGACAACATTCCCGGCGTTATTGCCGATATACGGCCACAAATATTGGAAAAAATCATCAAAATTGGACCTCCAGATTAGACTACGTCCGAGCCAGTCGTGGCGGTCATATGCCAGAAGTCATATTTAAATTATAATTCCAGAAGATTATCTTTCGAATAAAGTAAATTTAATGTCAATTTAAAAAATTCATCTTTGTTTTATTCCATTTCAAAGTTCTATACCTCTATAAAAAACACACTTTACTTATTATAAGGTGTTCAACATCATTGTAGCCGTTTATTATTTAACAATTAGTTCTTTTAAGAACTGAGGTAAAGTTTACAAAACTGAATAAACAACCAGGTCTAAGTTCTTCAACTCTTTCAGTCGAGACAGCGTTCTCATATTGGGCATTAATCTTTGGAAGAAAAAAAATGATATTTTGAATACATTTAAAACGTTCTCATTGAAAACGCCTGCAATTGTATCTGGAAGTTTCAGACACATTAGGTAGGTTTTTCCTTTGTTCATTTTCTGAAAGTATGTAGTAGGTTATAATTATTCCTTCTTCTTCTTCTTCTGATTCTTTGGGTTGGACGCCATTACTTGAGCCAATTACTCTCTGTACCATTCCCAATAGATCTCTTAATTCCACTCTGTTAGTCTTACGTCCTCGATAACAGTCTGGATCCTCCTCAAGGGAAATTTGAGTACCCTTTTAGGATCCAATAGCTCATTCCTTACTGTAGGTATTGCAAAATAAATTATACCGGGTGTCCCAATAGTGCGATGTCAGTCGATATATCGATACCGTTGAGGGCACAAAAAACTTTTCAAGCAGATGTTGCTAATTCTTAAAAGAGCATAGCCTAAAAATACGTTTATACAGGATGTCTCAGAATAGCAATACTGAATCTAACTTATTTTTTTTAAACGAAACATCTTATATTTTATTTCACTTTTAGAGTCTACTATAAAATCGACATGCTTCTCATATACCATTGCCTATACCTAACCGTAATAGTTTTTGAAATATTTTTCTCTAATAAATGTCATGTGCAGGTACTATTTTGCTAAGTTATGTCTTATCTATGTTAGAAATTTTTGGTATGTGAGTAGTTTATACTTGCGACAACTTTTACGAATTGCTAAAATTATTTATTTTTGATACAGAGTGTTCAGAAAACTGAAAGCAACATCATAAATTTCAGATAGAAAAATCTACATTTTTTTAAATGGAATGCATAGTTTTTTTATCTTGTTTTACTCCTAAATGCAATAGATTTCAAGATTTTTTCGTTTTTAAAATCGCTTTACAAAAATGTATCTACTTCGAGGCAATAAGTTCGTAAAACTAAGACGGACACGGAAAACAAATAACACACATCTAAATTTTAAAATGTTTTAAAAATGAATTTTTCACAACAAGAACCTATCAATATGGTTTACGCTTTAGGATCGAGTCATCAGAATAAAATTTGTTTATTTTCGATCGCGTGTTCCTCTTTCCCTATTTACTGCGTTAAAATGTCCTCGTTTAACGTTGTTTCATTGAGCGCTTTGTCGTTCAGGAGCGCATTCCACGCGCTAAACTATCGTATTGTAAAGGAAAATAATCATCATTAAATAATTGGAAGATAACTGTGTCACTAAATATCTGCATGGTGTAAGCGACCTACTGCTTAACCCCGATAACTGCAAAGTTGTGAGTTTTTGTAAAGAATCTAATGTTAAGGTTATAAATTTAAAAGAAGTAGAATTAGTGGTTAAATAAATGTTAAGTTTCATTATGTGCAACTGCCAATCATACGTAGTTTTCCAAAAATCTTATACGAGATATTGCCCAGAAATTCTCGGAATGTGGAAAACATACAATAAATTGTTGTTACAACTTTATTCACTCAAAGTACACTCCTTCCGCATGAATACACCGATCCCAGCGACTTGTCAATGACAGTCAATGGACTTGTCACTGGAACTAGAGCTGGATGTCGTAGCGTGTTAACGTGTTCAACACTGCCTGCGATTTGGTCTGGATCTTCTCAATCGTCTTAAACCGGCCCTTTGAACTTCAGTTTCAACTTTGGAAACAGGAAGACAGTGGCGGATTTAAGCTTGTAAGGGCCCTAAGCGCTACGAAAATTTGAGGCCCCATTTTCCAGACTTTTTTACACCACTATAGGTATGACTAAAAAGAAGCGCATAAAAAAACGATGTGTTTATATTTTCTCTAATAAACATAAATCAATAATAATTATAGATACCAAAAAAATAAAACAAAACTCTAAAAAATATATTTTAACAGGGTTAAAATCTTACATAAAAAACAAAAACAAATAAACATAAAAACTTTACTACAGAGCCACTCTTCGGACTTTTGCGCGTGAAAAATTGTCAATCATCTCATCGTAATTTATTTCTTGAACTAATTCATTTTCAATAAATAATATGGCAAGACAACATAAATTATCATTTAAAAGAGAATTCCTCAAATAATTTTTCACGCGTTTAAGCACCGAGAATGATCGCTCCGCAGTGGCATTGCACACAGGTATTGTGAGGAATATTTTTAAAATGGTTTCCACATTTGGAAATGTGGATCTCAAACTAGTTATTATTGCTTTGTACATTTCAGTAATGTTCATTTCTTTGGTAAAACGCAACCATTGTAGAACTTCATCTTTAAAAGTATTCTCTTGAATATCACTTGCGTATTTTTGACTCAAATTATTAATGCTTATTTCAATTTCTTCATCGGTTTGATCATGAAAAAAGAATTGAAAATCTTTTAAAGTTTCGTCATAGATTTGTCTTCTTCTAATAAGTTCAGAAGATAACGCATCACAAATTGTATTGTGAACATTTACAATAAATGCTATTCTCCCAGCCAAGCGTATTTCATTACTGCGAGAGTCATCAAATTGCAATTTTCGCTTCTTATCCCTAGACCTTTCATCCTTAAAAGTTCGGTAATCATCTTCCATCACATTCAAAAGCTCAGTTGCTTCATTTTCAATACTTTCAAAATTGTTTCGAACATTATTCACAAATTCGGTTAGGGATTTCAAAAGATTTGATCCGGTAAGCGAATTGCACTTTATTTCTTGAAGAGATTTACTGGTGAATTGATTCTGGATAACAATTTGTTCCACAAAACTGTTAATAAAACTGTTTCATATTCATCCATTTTTTTAAGTAAACCTTTAGCTTCCACCCTACTCACTGGTTGCTGGTTTGAGCTCTCACAAAACTCTTTCAACGCTTCCTTAATGTTCTGGTAATCTTCGCGAAGAGCCAACACTGCATCAGCTCTTGCTGACCATCTGGTGTCACTGACACGTTTTAAGTGTTTAGAATTGGGACGAGATAAATCATCTATTACAATTTTCCAACGACTTGTAGAGGATGAAAAAAATGTAAACAGATTATTTACGAAGGAAAAGAAATCAACTGAAGCTAAACATGATTCTGCAGCGCAATTTCAAACTAGATTGAGGGAGTGAGCCGCACATGGCACATAATACGCGGTTTCACTATGTTCTTTGATTCTTGCTTGTAAGCCGGTATATTTTCCTGCCATATTCGCAGCATTGTCATATGACTGCCCTCTACAATTAGTGACCGAGATTCCGAAGTTCTGTAGTGTATTTAAAACAACGTCTGTTAAATATGCACTGTCGTGATGCTCAATTTGGACAAATCCACAGAAACTTTCCTGAATCGCTCCATATTCTGTCGCATACCGTAAAATAAAAGAGACTTGATCAACGTGGGCGACGTCTGGTGTCGAGTCCACGATGATGGAATAATATATGGCATTTTTGACCTTTGATGTAATTTTATCCAAAACAGATTGGGCCATAATTTTGATAAATTCATCAAAAATATGATGCGATAGATAATTGGTTTTACCGCTGCCACAGTTTTCGTATTTCATTAAATGGTTTTTCAAAAATTCGTCATATTCGGCCAAATATTCAATGTAACTCAAAAAATTCCCTTTTCTCTGGGAATCCATTCCCTCTCTGTGACCTCTGAACGCCACTCCCAATTTTGTTAATAGTTTTACAGTAGAAACAACCCTTTTCAAAACATTTCGCCAATAATCCTTTTCGGTTTCAATTTGTTGAAGAATTTGTGTATCAATTCTTCCCATTGTCGACAATCTTTTACTCAAGTTGCACATTGAAATTCTGTGTTCTGTAACATTTTAAATTAATATTACCTTACAAGCCGAAACAGGGAAATTAAAATATTATACCTGGCGAATGCTCATGTTCCTTTAAACATTTATTAACGTTCCTCTAGTCATTGAATCCCGTAGTAGCAAATTTTGAAGATCGAGAGAATAATTTACAAACATAGCAGTATATTGACTTAGATGTTTCAGTAAAAATCAACCATTCCCGCCTTTCCTTTTCACCATTTGCCTTTATGTAATAGAAATTCGATTCTTGAAAGCTTCTGCAGTATGTTCTGTTTCTGTCCTCATATTCAATTTTTAAATCTGTAAGGTCGCCGATATTTTTAGGTTTATTTAACAGGTAAAAATCAATCATTTTATCTGTTATAAAACTAGGCCACAATGCAATATCACTTGGGTAGCTTACTGGAGTCATTTGTGATTTTGTCTCTAATTGAACATCAACATCCAGTATACCATTTTTATTTTGTTCAATACTTGTACATGCACTGGCGTCATTTTCTTGTACTGGTAAAGAGTCAATCTCTTGACCAACGAAAATATCTGTGTTGGTTTCAGTCTCATTGTCACAGTCAGAAATATCATTAGTTTCAGTTTGCTGTTCACTTGCCTGAGCTCCCGTAAGAAATTTACATAAGGCGTTTCGTTGTCGCTTGGCATCTTCTTCCTGCAATCTTTTTCGTTTTCGTTTAGCAGCACCGGACTCGAATCGCTTCATTTTATTTGGTAGGCACACAGGACACAGAAAGTTGTTGTTGTATGTTCATGTTGTATGTTGTAAAGCTAAGATAAAGTAGGTAACAGATTTTGTTCATAAAATAGTGGAAACAGAGAACAGAGGTTACCTATTATAATGATGGGGATGGGCGCTATAATGAGTCGCGCAGGAAGACGCTAAGCACTGACTACTGGACCTGGCCTGGAGTGCACGTGCACCGACTGCTGCAGCCAGGGGAAGGGAAAAAATAATTGCGCGAGACTAGAAGAGCCAGAGTGGCAGTAACAGTAACCTCAATTTCCTGAACACATAGACGTGCAGAAGAGTCCCGCATCTTGTAAAATTCTATAAGGGGGATGCTTTAAAAATTTGGTTTTACCTGTTGAAATTTGGCCCCCCTCTGAGCGAGGCCCTAATCGCGCGCTTAGTGCGCTTATGCTTAAATCCGCCTCTGCAGGAAGAAGTTACAAATGGCAAGATCTGGGGAGTAAGAAGGGTGAGATAGTACTGCCGTCTTCGTTGAAGTTAGAAACTGACGCACAAGTGACGTGTGGGTTGATGCATTGTCATGCTCTTAGTCGCTGAAGAACATTGAAATAAAATTGTCTTTTAACTGTTTGAGGAATAATCTCTTCAGCCAAAGACACGTGTTTCTGTCTTACGACGTCATCAGTCTGCCTAAATGGAATGATATTTAACAGCTCGCCCATCGGAACAAATAGCTAATTTTGTTCTGACTATATGACCGCTATTATCGATGTAGTCTCTTTTCTCCGTCAGATGTCACGAGCCTATTTGGTGCCATCTGAACAAAATTTGTTATTTGTCTCGAAGGGCGAGCTGTTAAACGTCACGTCATTAGCCAGACTGATGACGTCGTAAGGCAGAAACATGTACCTTTGACTGAAGTGAACGTTGGTAAAATACGAAGTGCATTTCCATGTATACAGACACAGAATTTGAAAGCATATATGTATCATTTGTAAGGTATAAAAATGCTCAACCCAGTCAGTAAGATTACTCACTTTTCACTAAATGGACGTTTCAGTCTAAATGAAGCTGCGAGCACGACTTTTGCAAGAAAACCTGACGAGATGCAGTATTTTTCCCGGCTTGAGTGAGTAAAAATTTATAAGAAACAGTATAAAAATCCTGTTCAGTTTTTTGGTTCCAAAACTGTGTTATTCTATCACGTTTAAGCAAGTTAAATGATGAAAATTCGCAGTGAAAGACTTATATAACAAGTGTTCAATTGAAAAGTCAATCTAGTAGCATGTGAGTTACAGAGAATATTTTGAAGTATGTCGTAAATTAAAATTTACTACTTAACCTACGAAGTGTATATTTTGACAGTTTCATACATACAAATAAATAACAAATAATAGGTATTTATTGAAAACTATAACAAATTATCGCATGAACGTTTAGGCCAAGCAATTTCAGTATATCGACTAATTATACGCTCATCAAAAAATTCTCTTAAATAATCCAAAGATTTTGCAGTAGTGACAAGGTGCTCCGTCTTGTTGGAAATATGCATTTTGAAGTTCATCATCATGCAACTGATTGACAAATGGTTGTAAAATTTCCATACGGTACCTTTGAGCAGTTAACGTTCCCTGAAAAAATATTGGTCCAATGATTCGCCTTTGGCTTATCGCTGCCCAAACACGAATTTTCTCTGGATGTAGCGATTCTTCATTAATTACTTGTGGATTTTCACTACTCCAAATTCTTGTATTTTGTAAATTTAGGTATCCCGTTTTATAAAACCATGCTTCGTCAGTAAAGATGACTCTTTGCGAAAGTTCTCCATTATTGTTCATATTTACAAACCAATTACAAAACTGTAGTCTACGTGGGTAATCAATTTCTAACAATTCTTTTACTGCTGTGACACGGTATGGATAAAGTTGCATATCTTATTTTAATAACTTGTGTGTTGTACCAACAGAAACGTTTATTTGTTGACTCAAATGTCGAACAGATGTTTGTGGTTCATTTTCCATTATTTCTTCAACACGATTGACAACTTGAGGTGTACGTTTCTTAACTGCTCCGCTGCCTGATTTCCTTAAGAGACTACCAGTTTCAGAAAAAAGTTTTAAAGTTCTATCCAAAGTATTCTTAAATTGTATATAATCTATTACAAAATGTGGAAACTCAACTTGAAATTCTACCATGCAATCCTGAACTGAATAAACCCATAAACCATCAATTTTATTACCACTTCGAAAATAAGCCTGGACCAAAAAAATTTTATGTTCTAAAGTGAAAGCCATTTTAAAACTGAGAAGCAATTTATTTAAACCAGAATCGACGCACGATTATTTTATGCACTAACTGATTATCAAATGTCATTTGGATTTACGTTTACGGAACAACAAACACATACTAATATATTTGCGTCTTATTCTATCAAACCTAGATTGACTTTTCAAATGAACACTTGTTACTACTAGGACTAAAGCAAGCTAAATATTTTTTAATTCACTGTCAATGCTACCATTCGATTACTCTTAGTAATTGAATGAATCTTGCTGAAACCTTTTTGTTAGTGTTATAAAAATTTCACTAAAATCCAACATTTAGTAGATGTTAATTTAATTTACGGTGGCCAGCATTTATAGAGTGTAGCGCCAACAAAGTTAAAGCCTAACTACTTTATTTTTTAATTTGTATGCCTTTGTAGTTATATAGGACTACTAACTATCAGGTTGAATTATGCAGAATTTCTGTTTCAGTAAAACAACTTTATTTGTCGATAAAATAAGCAATGAATGATTCGCAAAAATGCAAATGTTTGCGAATAATGGCGAATACATCATTCATTGCTTATTTTTTTAAATACAACTGTCACTGTCATTAAGTTTAAAAATAACTTGGTTAAGATATTAATGAAAATTTGTAACAAAATGACACGACCTCCTGAGAGACAGCGAAAAAAGGAATTTGGGAGAAATTCTTTGTGCACGATTCCGTCAGCGTCAAAGAAGTAAATCAACATCGACTACTTGACGTTGTTTCGAACTTGCCGTGTTTTCTTCGGCGTCTTCTACTGCAATGACTGCTGCTTTATTGCGGAATCATACCCACACACGCATAATTCGTCGCCAGTAATGATTCTGGTACTGAAGTTCGCATCCCTTTTGACAGTTTCTTTCAGCTCTGGGCGCTGCCGCTTTTATTCAATGCTGAGTAACCTTTGCACAAACTTCGCAGCCGGACATATTACGCTGACAAATGCCGTACGACAAGCCGACAATGTTAGAAATGTCATGGATTGTTCTCCTTCGGTCTTGCAGGATAGCATCACGCACTTTTTCTACATTGTGTGGCATGTTTTTCTGTTGATGGACGACCGCAACGCTTACCATCGCCAACCAACACGCGTCCTTTTCTAAAACGGTTCTACCACTCATAAGTTTGCTTCTGGCCTAAAGCATTCTCACCAAACGTTTGTTTAAGCATTTTCAGAATTTCCCCTTCCGTTTGGGTCATCACCTAGCAAAGTACTCGTTTGACAGACTGACTTAGGATAGACCTTGCTCACACCATCTAGTGTTATAAAACTATAATACTATCCCTTCACGCGCCGCATTGAAATTTCGGGAATTTCTGGGTAGCACCTCATACCTTCTCTAATTAAATTCAGTTTTGAATACTGTTGCTTAATTTTATACTCATATTACCAGATGCCTTAAAACTAGAATTAATTCAAAGTGATTTTGTTAAATTTCTTTGGTTTCTATGCGATTCTTATTATCCTAGAAATTTAGACGATTCCTTACTGTTAATAAACTTCATAATGTCCACTCCTTGTTTTTAATGTGTTTCTATAAATACCACATTCTTATGCAATTGATCCTAATTTTATTGATCGCCTGTGTTATTGCAGAATTAAATTTCTTGATCCTGTTCATTTATCACGTGGTACTGCTTCTGATAATACTTCGTGCATATTGCATCTAGTCATAATTACCTTTCTATTACACGTTTCAAAAGGAACCACACTGAAATGCATTATTATAAGGTAATATGTAATTTGCAGTGCTTATTTTCAAGAATGTTTTGTGGTTAACTAATCTACACCAAGAAAAATGCGCGCTAACGTAAGAATGCGTTCTCTGATTAATGATGCGCATTATAACGCAGAAATTTATTTTTTTTTCGATAAATACAATTGCATTAAATATGTAAATCACTGAAATTATGCAGAAGAGAAAATAAGGATATAATAGCCGATACGAAAGTATGGATATAAACTGTTTTTTTTTTAATTTTTGAAGTTGTATCAGAACTTGTGTAGTAATCAAGATGTCCGTGTAACTAACTGATAATTTTTGTCAAATATAGCTTCGAGTAGAGCTTTTTAAGTGGATTAGTATGCTATTGATGAAGAATATTTTACGAAAGTAATATAGTACATATCTGTTGCATTTTTTGCAAAGTAATGTAAATGTAAATATGCTTTCTACATATTACGACGCTAATTTATTCGAACTTCTTAAAGAAAAAAATTCGCCCTTAAGTAGGATTCGAACCCACGTGTATGGCTTGCCGGACCATCGCTTTAACCACTAAGCTATCAAAGGCAGTGATTTTGAATCTTTGTGGGAATGCCTTGAGTTCCATCAAGTATGTAAATCATGTAATTTAGGATGTAATATGTAGAAAGCAATGAATATTTCTTATTACTTATACTCTACTAACTTTGATAAAAATCGGAATTTCACACCTTCTAAAGTTCCATTTCAAGAAGAAAAAATATATACACGAGGTGGTATCCAGATGCTTTCGAAACGATGCTATAAAAATTCGAAATTTAACTTTGATACCTGGCGAATGCTATCGCCTTCGAAGTAGTCTCCTTGCGCAGCTATGCACCGGTTCCAGCGCTTTTTCCAGTTCTGGAAGATACTAAAGATATTCTGGAAGGCGTTTTTTGTGAAGAGTTGAACGTCTGATCAGCTGAAACGTATTCTCTGTGTATTACGCCTTTCATGTAAAAAAAAAACAATGAGCATGCTCTTCACATTGTTTTTCACTTGTCGGAATTTTTGGGTCTGGATAATAACCATAAATCCAGCTCTTCTCGCCAGCAATCACTCCCGACAAAAAGTTTTCATCGTCTGCAGTAAGTCGTTTAAGCTCAGTGCAAATGGCAATACGTTCCTGCTTTTAATCATAAGTTAGAAGACTCGGAATAAATTTCGCGACAGTGCGGCGCATGCGCAATTCTTCAGCTATAATTCGCTGAGACGTACAAGGTCCTTCAATAAGTATGACCTACTTCCAAATATTCGCTGCAAATCAAAAAAATAGCGAAATTAAACAAATGTGTGATAAACGAGAACTATATTATATGCAATTTTAATTCCTCAAAATAACATCATACAAGTGTCCCCAATTGGCTGCAATGCATTGTTGAAGTCTACTTCTGAAATTATGCATTACTTCTTGTAACATAGGACGATTAATCGCACGTATTTCTTCTCGAATAGCTTCTTTAAGATCTTGAATTTTCCGCAAGCTTCTCTCGAAGACTTTTTGCTCGAGATACCTCCAAAGGAAGAAATCTGGCGCAGTTAGGTCCAGGGATTTTGACGGCCATGGTAAGTTCCCAAACCTTGAGGCTAATTTGTTCGGAAACATTTGCCGCAACGCAATCAAACTTTGCCTTGCTGTATATGGTGTGGCCCCATCATGTTGGAAAAAAGTGTTTCTCCGTCTTACTCTACGCAGTTCATATCATAGGAATGTTTCTGACATGAAAATGTAATGCTCCGGGGTTACTTTAACAACTTCCTCGTTTTTTCCTCGAAGATATACGGCCTTACTATTCTAAATGATGATACATCACACCATACAGTGACTTTTTCATCATGAAGCGGATTTCTTTTTGTGTAATTGTTGCGGGTTTTCAGTCGCCCAATAGCGACAATTTTGTTTGTTTACATTTCTACTGACATAAAAATGCGCTTCATCGGACATAAGCAAATAATTAATCGCATTTTGGTCTTGATGCAAAATATCCAACATATTCCTGCAAAAGGTCATTCGGGCATCGCCGTCACCATCTTGTAACTTATGAACGACTTGGATTTTGTAGGGGTGAAAGCATAAAGCAGCAGACTTGTTTCAGTAATTTGCAAAGCAATTGAATGTTTTCTTTTGCGGAGCGCAACGGACTTCGTTGAAGTGCTTGCCTGACGCGTTCAATATTTGCCGGTGTCCTCACTGTCTGTTCTCTTCCAGTATATTTTGATGAAACATTCCCTCTTTCATCAAAATTCCTCACTAACTTCAAAATAGTGTTTCTGCTAGGAATTTGTCCTTGCCTTGCTACGTTGAATTCTCGCCGAAAACTTCTCTTCGAGTTTCCATTATTGATTGATTTGTAATAAAAATCTTTGATTAATTGGAAATTTGCAAAACTAAATGACAACAATTAAAATATACTACTACACCTCTACACGTACACAGTCACCTATTTAAAATAGGTCAAACTTATTGAAGAACCCGATACCATATTTGATTCTAAGTTTATTGCAGATGTCAAGGAGAACGAACGGTCTTCGTGAAAGAGGCTTTGAACTGTTGAGATGTTTTCGAGCGCGGTAGACATTGAAGGTCTCCCTGCTCGTTCATTGTCATTAATAAACGTTTTGCTGGTCTTAAAACGCGCAAACCACTTAAAAGTTTGTGTTCGGCTCATTGACTGTTCACCGAATGCTTGCTGGACCATTACATATATTTAAGTGCTATTCGGACTATTTTCCGAATTTAAAACAAAATTTAGTCCACACGGGTTGCTTATATTTTTCATCCATCACAATGATCGCGGTAGGACACAATTGCCACTTTACGGAATTCCCTCATAGTCTAGCGAAAACTGCGCTGATTACGTTGAAACTGGCCATATACACCTTGTAGACATATACCCCCCACCATTTTGCTACAGCGTCTGTTCGGGAACATGTGAATCTTTGTCCAAACCTATTTGATGGATTTAATCATAAAAAGAAATGAATTACTCGTTTGTAAATAAATGTAAATAAAATTGACAAAGTTTATACGAATCCTATATTTCCGTGTTTTATACTAGCGTAACATATAACAACGAGAAAGCCCTCTTTCTTAAGAAAATATCCTCTAGCTGAACGCACTTCGGTTGGTGAATGTTACTGTGTTTAACTGAAAGCAGAAGAATAGTCCTTTAAAATTTACGTCTCCACTAATTAGAAAGTTTAATTTATTTTGTGACATTACTTAATGAAGTATATGTTTGCTAATTGTTGTATTTCGTTAATTTACTGGTAATTTCATCTTCATTTTCCATGGTGGACTCGTTATTAGTTTTGGCACTATCAAACTGACTTAGTTCTTTTTCTTCTTCTTCCGCTTCCTTGTCTTCATTTTCATGTGGCTGCTTCTCGATATCTTCATCTTCATCGTTTATGGTTTTATCTTCTTCATCATTTTCGTCATTTATCCATTTTTTTATGTTCTTAAAGAAAACTGTTATCACGGAACCGCCTTCGTCGCTCTTCTTCTGTTTTTTGTCTACGTTATTTTTTCTAACTCCTTTTGCAATGAAATATTTTTCCTTAGTTTTATGCTTGTTATTATACTTTACATCTTCAACGTTTTTCAATTTTTTGGTATTATTTCTGGTAAATTTGTGTGGTTGAAATGGTTTTGTTGATGTACGACCAATGGCATCTCCTCGAGGAATTATTAGAATTGTTCTTCCCTTTCCTGCACCATTTCCTGTCATTTTATTGGGTTTGGTAAATTTTCCAATGCTAGGTTTATTCGAATAGGTTTGGTGGTTAGTTACTTTCTTCTTGTGTGAATGTGGAAGTCTTTGGGTTGTTCCTTTTATTGTGAGGATGAACTTACTTACATCAATTCTTTTATTAGCGAATTGAATTGCTAAAACATCGAAATGTCATGAATTATCATTTCTAAATATATAGTCAGTACTTACTAGAAGAATTGCCCTTCTTGTTTAGGGGATTCTTTGCAACTTGAGATTTTATTTGTAATAAATTAGGAAGGATTATCAAAACGTACATACACTTAATACTAAGCATCATATTTGACAACATAAATCACACAGAAAAACTAAAATATTCATGACATTATTTGACATTATAGCCTAGGTTTATGCACGTCACTAAAAATAGTAATGGAAGTATTAAATGACTATAAATCATTGAATCAAAAATTAAATTTGGCAATCGCGAGAAATTGGGTTGCCTGGTCATTCGCTTTATATTTATATTTTTGGTTTAGTACATTTCATTTTATAAGTAGAGATCGGACGCATCAGGCCGAAATTACAATAGACCATATAAATAGTCTATAACAGCGCTAAGTACAACACGCAGTTATTGAATAGCACTATTTATTCGGTTAACCGCACATCTGTTTCTTGTCGTTGAATTGTGACGCAATTACTTTAATATTACAGCGAAATTCCTTTATTCATGGGCGTAGATAGAAGCGTGAGGAGTTTTTATAATTTATTCGATTTATTAGTTTATATTTCGTACTTGAGATAAATAAAAGTGAATTAGTTTCTTTCTTTCATTGTTTTAACTGTTAATAATATTTAGTTAATACTTACTTAATTATATAAATTTATTGCAAAGTCTGTAAAATATCGTTAAAAAATTCCAAGAAATCGCACGTAAAACGTCACTTGGCATCGCAAACACATACCCAGAAATTAGACCCGTTGGAATCTGACAATTTTAACGAAGAACTGTGTGAAACTTTAACGGCGGCAAATGTTTCATTAAATAAAATTAATAATCCCACCTTTGAAACATTTCTCCAAAAATATACTGGTCGAAATGTTCCTGATGAATCCACCTTACGCAAATATTATGTTCCTAAGTGCTACACGAAAGCAGTAGAACGCATTAGAAACCATCTTTCAAATCGGTACCTACGGATAAGTGCGGACGAAAATGTCGATATATTAAGACGCTGTGTGGTAAATGTTGTAGTTGGTGTACTACATCCAACTATTCCATGTAACGCATATGTAATCGCAACAAATGTAATAAATACAGTTGATGCAGAAACAGAAGCTTAAACCATTTACAAGCATATGCACTAAATGCTTCATTCGGACGATAGGTACAAAGAAAACATACTTTTATTTGTCAGTGACAGTGCTGCATATATGTTAAAAACAGGCAGACTATTAAAGAAAACATTTCCTAATATGCTACATATTACTTGTGTAGCACATACTCTCCACATAATCTGTGAATATATCAGAGACATCTTTCCGGAAGTTAATAGACTTGGATCCGCTTTTAAAAAAGTTTTCAGAAAAGCATCATTGAGAGTAGCTCTTTACAGGGAAAAACTCCCATCTTTGTCACTGCCTTCCTCTCCAGTAATAACTAGATGAGGAACATGATTGGAAGTTACTAGTTTTTATGCAGAGGATTTCGATAGTTTACAAAATTTCGTTGCATATTTAAATGACGATGCTTGAAGTATTTCTCAGTGCAAGGAACTAATACAAATTCCAAATTTAAATAATCAGTTGTACTTTCTTCAGGAACACTTTAGAAATTTGCCAAAATTAATTACGTATTTTGAAAATAAATATCTCAAATTAAATAATGGATTAACCACATTAGATGTGGCTATTAATAATTTGAAAAATATTCCAAGTGACTTCGGATGTGGCCTTCAGCAAAAGTTACACGCAGTTTTTAATAGAAATCCAGATTTAATAACATTGCGGCAATCTGCATTGGGACAATGCCTCAAAATCTAACTTGCTAAATATGCTGAAATAAAAGAATATTTCCAGTATACACGTATAACCAGTTGTGATGTAGAATGGACGTTTTCTATCTACAAGGATGTGTTCCATTCAAAGAGAACAAATTTTGCAGAAGAAAACCTTGAGAAAGTATTGCTTGTTAATATAATACTCCTTTACTCAACTTGAACTATAAAATGAACAAATAAAAATGTGTTTCGTATTTTATAGATCACTATCCGTTTGTTTTCCAATTATACAGGGTGTCCAGAAACTCTCCTGACAAACGAAGACCGGAGTTTCCTCAGATAATTTTAAGACAATTAAACCAAATTCACCTAGTCCGAAAATGCTTCCTAAGGGAGCTAGAGTTCTTTGAAGATGGCGCCTTGTATTTATTTTTTTTTAAATTTCTCCAGAACGCTTCTATTTAGAAAAACAAAAACTGGTATGCTTATTTATCCTCCAGAGATGAATCGATTCCATCAATTGCGAATTTCTAGTACCGGTCATAGGCGTCCGTTTTGGGTAGGTCAACGGTTATTTTAAGGCATAACTTTTTTGTCTTTAACTTTTAAGCATTTGTGACACTAGATTATTAAATTTCCAGGTATTCCAGTACTAAAAGGTACTCTTACTTTAAGTCGATAGGATACACCGTTTTCTAGAAAAATCGATTTGTAAATTTTTCGTTTTTTCTTCATTAAAGTTCAATTTTTTATTTTTTGCAATAGTTAGCTCTGAACTGCCAACAGAAGTAAAACCTACGTTTTTCATTGTCAAATTGTTGTCAGTTCGCGAAGTTTATCTTTTCATTTTTTACTTTGTGTTATTCAAACATAACGATTCCAATTTAAAAAAAAATGGTTTTTACTAATGAGGAATACGCCGATATGCATTTAGTTTATGGCGAAATGAGGTGTAACGCTCGAGCGGCGCAACGTAGATACGCTGAAAAATTTCCCAATCGTCGCCGGATTGGAATCCTTGCGATTATTGTGTTTGGGGATACATAAAAGCATTTGTTTATTCCGTTCCGATACAAAATCGCGCACAACTATGGCTAAGGATACAAGATGCTTGCAACGAATTTAGAAATAACTTTGGAATTTTTGCAAGAATTCGGCGTTCTCTAAGCAAAAGGGTAAACTTATGCATAGAGACTAATGGTCATCACATCGAGCAACTTTTGTAACAATCTACCTTTGATACTTGTTCTTTTTTTGTTAGTTTCGTTCCATTGTAATAAATAATTTGTTTTTAATTTATTAAATTAATTTTCATCCATGCCTTGATAGTCCAAGCCAACTTCGTCGCTAAAAATAAGTAGGTACATAATAAATTGAACTTTAATGAAGAAAAAACTAAAAATTTACAAATCGATTTTTCTAGAAAACGGTGTATCCTACCGACTTAAAGTAAGAGTACATTTTAGTACTGGAATACCTGAAAATTTAATAATCTAGTGTCACAAATGCTTAAAAGTTAAAGAAAAAAAAGTTATGCCTTAAAATAACCGTTGACCTACCCAAAACGGACGCCTATGACCGGTACTAGAAATTCGCAATTGATGGAATCGATTCATCTCTGGAGGATAAATAAGAATACCAGTTTTTGTTTTTCTAAATAGAAGCGTTCTGGAGGAATTAAAAAAAAAATAAATACAAGGCGCCATCTTCAAAGAACTCTAGCTCCCTTAGGAAGCATTTTCGGACTAGGTGAATTTGGGTTTAATTGTCTTAAAATTATCAGAGGAATCTCCGGTCTTCGTTTGTCAGGAGAGTTTCTGGACACCCTGTATAAATAAAATTCAAAACTCTTTAAAAATACAAATTTTCAATAGTCTGTGTGTGATGAATGAGTGGGGAGTATGGGATCTCGTGTCCGGTCCCTAATTATAGGTATAAATGACATGTAGTTATTCGATTTTAACTTTTTGACAAATTTGAATATAGTTTGTCAAGCGAGTTACAGAATTGTTGCCAGCTTAATAACACAAGTTTCAATCATTGATATCAGGTGTCCGTTAATGTTTGAAGCTGGCAGTATCTTTAAAATTTTGGTTAAGTTAGCACACTGCACTTAAGTTCGACAGCAAACAATTAACATTAGCGTCCCATGCGGTAATCACTTACAATACCTTTATTTTTCGAAATGTTCAAAATGTAGAGGAGTTTTTTTGAAGACTTACCAAAAGAATTTTTTTGGAAGGTAAAGCCTTATTGCAAAAAAAAAACGCTGAAATAAATATCTAACTTAACTTTTCTTATAATGCCTTTCATTCATAGCTACTTAGGTAGATAATATAAAAACCTTCCGTCGTATTTATTGGATTAAACTGTTTTGAGGGTTCTGGAAATTACTGAATCGAGAATTCTACTTAAAAACTCCTTTCCGTGTAGGCTTGTATTCAAAAAAATCGCATACGTCTATTTTGTTCCCGTTTAATTTGGTGTTTTTCTGACGTTTACTAACGTCATGTCGTGACAATTAAGTTAATCAAAAATGCAAATACCAAAAGTTTCCGAACAAGAAAAATATTTTATTATAGCAAAAGTTGAAGGTTTGTCAATTAGAGATTCTACACTTCATTTCCATTACAATAAGAGCACAATTTTAAGAATTAACATTAACATGGGCACAGGAACATTCCACCCGTTGGAAAATACGCTCTGGTCGAAAATGATTTTCTACTCCTAAACAAGATGAAGAACTATTAAAAATCGTTGGATCCTATTCAATGATATCACGTAGAATAAAAGAGTCGGAGCTTATAAATTCGGCTAGCCCAAAAAAAAAAACAATTTTGATAGCTACACAAGAACAAGGGCGAATAATTTTTTGTCTTAATTACATTTATCGACCCTTCGAATTTTGGGAACAAAAAATTTTGAAATCCTCAATCCGGGTTTACAGACTAGAAATTGTAGATTTGAGGAGCGATATGTAAATCTTTTAAATAGTTCTGGTCGTTTCTCGGTGTGTGTGTGTGGGCTTGGATGTGTGTTCATGGTCCAGGTGTATTTTGGCGTGTTGAAGGGCGTTTCAATAGATACAATTATTGTCTATTCCAAATAGGAATAAACCGTTGGGAAAGATAGGGCTTAAAATAAGAGCTTGTGATTGGCTAAAATAGAGGCCGCTTTTATACAGGTAAAATTTATATTTATTTTGTTCTGTCAAATTAGCGTCTTGCTGTCAGTATTGACCGGTATTTATATTTGTTCTATATTAGTCAATTACATGTTTTACTAGTTGTTTATTGTGCTATTTATTATTAATATTCGTTAAAGATAGTTCTTTATAGAGATAATATAAAGTGAAAACATCATTTTCTAAAAATATTTTATCACTCATTAATTTATTTCATTTATTTAATCGCAATGGTTTTAGAGCATGGATGATGCAGCTTTACCAGGTCCATCAAAAAATCGTAAAGGAAAATATGTAAAAAGTGGACAGAGGCAGATGGCTTACAATGTGTATTTTAAGAACAAAGTTAATATGTCCAAAACAGCTGCTGTTCGTCAAACTTCAAGGGAAGTAGGGATTGGTAGAAATACTATGTTTGACATTATTAAGGAAATTGAAATGTCTGGAGTTACACAGTCTCCATTAAGAAAACGAAGTTGCCGAGATGGTTACAATAAATTAGATGAAGTATCCAAAAGTAGGATTAGAAGGCACATGAATTCATTTTTCTTTAAAAATGAGTTACGAACTTGCACAAAAATATGTGAACCTATTAAAGCGGATGCCAGTTTACCTCCTTTAAAACGAACATCACTTTGGAGAATCCTAAAGAAACTAGGATTCAAGTGAGAAAAACGCACACGAAATAACATATTAATTGAACGAAATGATATTATCCTATGGGGACATCGTTATTTGACAAGTATAAGAAAGTTTCGTGCAGAAGGGAGAAAAATCTATTTTTTAGATGAAACATGGTTGAATGCAGGTTACACAAAAACAAAAATATGGAAAGACACAACGGTACTTTATTCAAGGCAAGCATTTGTTGAAGGTCTTTCTACTGATTTAAAAGATCCATCAGGCAAAAGAAAGCAACTAATTGTGCTTCACATTGGCAGCGAAACTGGTTTTATGAATGGGGGTTTGTTATTATTTGAATCAAAGAAAACTGCAGATTACCATGAAAATATGAATAGTGAGGTGTTCATCGCATGGCTGCAAAATATATTACCTTCTCTTGAGCCCAATAGTGCTATAGTAATGGATAATGCGCCCTATCATTCTACTAAGACAGAAAAGTCACCTACTTTATCATGAAAAAAGGAGGCACCCATTGAATGGCTTTTAACCAAAGTAATTTTAGCTGATAATTCCATGCTAAAGATTGAATTATTTGAGCTTGTAAAAAATTACACATCTTGTCATCCAGTTTCATACGTGGTCGATGAAATAGCTAGAGAAAGTGGTCGTACAGTTTTACGTTTACCTCCATATCACTGTAATCTTAACCCCATTGAACTTATATGGGCTCAAGTCAAGCATCATGTTGCGGCCAATAATACATTTAAATTGGACGAAGTAAGAAATTTATTATTAAAAGGATTAGACATGGTTGATGCTGACGCATGGAAAAATAGCATTCATCACGTTATTACAGAAGAAAACAAAATGTATGATTTAGATAATATTGTTGAAAATGTATTAGAAAATTTGACTTTTACTGTAAATACTGGGTCATCCTCAGAATTTTCATTAGATTCAGGTTCTGATCTTGAAGATGAGTAGTTTTCAATATATATATATATTCGTGAACAATATGTAAAATAATGAACTGTGATGTGTTAAATTTAGTTATGTGTGAGTGATGTTCTTGATTTAGATTCGTGCGTGTGTTAGATAAATTTTTTTTTATACTTAGAAATTGTATAGTTTGGTTAATATAGTGAATAAATTATAATCTAAATATAATTATATAATAATGTTTACCATATACATTCATGAGCTTGTAAGTTCTTTCAGGTCCTCAGAAATTTTTGACGTCCTAGGTCTCAAGTAACTACCAGATATTGTGATAATCGTGGAATATTAATGAAATTTCCAAGTAGGAAATGATTATATAATTTTTTTAATGTAATTATGTAAGTGTAGGTAAAAGATTTAATGTATATTATGCTAATAAAACAGGGTTTTTAATGAACACATGGAGGTTTCCATAAAAACAATGTCTCTTTTTATTTATTCTTTTTTTTTTCAATTACATTGAAATCTGAACTGTAATCAAACCATATTTCTGCTAAAAGCAAAAAAAAATCATTGTACGATAGTAGCAATTTATCCCATACATAAGCAAAAAAAGTAAGTATTAATCAGTCATAACACTCAAAACTTGAAATAAAGGAACGAACACATGTTTAACCAAATACTGAAACTGAAAAAATGCTTACGTTTTACCTATCTTTTGGCGCAAAACTGCCGTTTTACCCTTTTTAATATGTACTTACTTATTTTTGTAAAACGAAAATATTTTTAAATATCTTTTTTAGATGTATAAAAATTTTTATCCAAATTATGTGAAATGATGTGCAGGTAAATGAATTTCCTTATTGCTATATATATATATATATATATATATATATATATATATATATATATATATATATATATATATATATTGCTATAGATACTATTAAAATAACTGTATTTTGTAAAATGATATATTTTTTAAGCTAAACGATACACAAATAATATGATAATTATAATACACTGTCTCAATCCTTTAAATTTATTAGTTTCACGTTTACACAAAAGTTTTGTTCTCTAATAATATCAAAGGAAGATGAAAATACTTCTCCTGTCGTAATTTTAACACATACATTCTCACTGTATTTACGCACAAATTTATTGTAGATTCAACACCTTCAAACAATAAATAACAGATTTTAAGATTTATAAGATATTGATTGAAATATTTTATATAAGTCTAATACCTTGCATTGGTATATATTTGCCGCTTCTTGCTTGAATAAAACTTTTAAAGTCTAAGCTTTCTTAATAATAAATATGTTAATAAACAAACGTCAAAAATAATATTTTGTATAAGTTAGTAGGTACATAACCTCACATACAAATTTATTATTTTTTTGAAATTCCTGTGTAAATTATACTCAGATTGCCGCGCCATCTGGTCCTTTCTTAAATGGAATGGATTATACATTAATATATTAGAAAACGTAATGCTTCCTTGTGTGTCTCAAATTTATCTTGATAATAATTTTATTTATCAACAGGAAAATTGTCCTGTTCACGTTGCGAATGATATGAGACAATGGTTTCTAGATCATAACATAGAAGTATTACATAGTCCTGATGTTAACCCTATAGAAAATCTTTGGGGATTAATAGTAAAAGCCATTTATAAACTAAATTTTAGAGACCAAAACGCAAATGAGTTCTGGGAAATTATTCATCAGGCTTGGCAAGATTTATATGAAAACCACAACGAATTGTGTAGCAATTTAGTGCAATATATGCCACGTAGTCTCAATGCGGTTTTAAATGCAAACGGTGCCATGACTAATTAATGTAATATTCAAATAAAATTATCAATAGTAATATCACAAGAGAGTGAGAATATATTGAAAATAATTCGACAGATTTTCGAAAACTTGTTGCTATTATTATTAATTCTCACTCTCGAGTGCTATTCGAAAGATTATCTTTTAACGTTTAAATAAAAAATACAGCATAAAAATACAACTTTTTAATATTATTTCTGTACATTTACAAAATTAATTAGTGTTAAAAGTTTGTATGTGAAATACACAATTATTGTAAATGTTTTGTCCGTGAGTGGTGGATTTTGCAACATTCTTCTGTTCTGTTGTGTTAAAAGTTATAACTTATCCCTTATCTCTTAGGTTATTAATCAAACTTGAATGATGTTCATTATTCAACTGCAGGTACGATTTCAATGAACTAGATGAGCTGTGGCCCGTAATTTTTATTATGTCCTGCTCGTTAACACCTGCTTTCGCTAGATGAGACACTGCACTTGACCTTGAAGAATGGTTCGTAATTTTTATTTTTTTAGTATCCAGCCCAATCATGTCCGTCGATTCTTTCATCCACTTCGACATTATGTTCACCCCCAACGGCATATTTTTGTACCATCCTGAAGAAGACAGTTTATCCCAAGCAATGTTTACTGTTAAAAAAAGTCTGTCAGTTTTTATATGTTCGTTCCTCTTGCTTAGCAATTTCTAGAGCAATCGGACAGGACACGCATCCAGCTTTTCAGTATTTGGTATTAACCATTTACTATCAGTCAACTTTTTGCCCCACCTTGTGCTGTTTTAGAGAAAACAGGATTATACTCTACTCTTCCAGTGGCCAAACCAGCATTGTCTGTTTCCTCTTGAAAATAATGCACTAAACATTGACAACCTTCTCCCCCACGCCATGCTAGCTCATATGAAGCAATGTGGTAAAAGCATTTTTGCAAACCGAAGGGTGTCTCCTCGTCGTAGCGTTTTATTATTTCAATTTTGTTCTTTAGTTAGAATTGCAGAACTTTGCTTCCTTTTTTCTGGCACCTGTTGTGCAGTATATCTTACGTTTTGTATTTCTGGCTTCTCTCGCAGATTTAAATTCGATATCTTTAAAGGGGTCTAATTTTCTACTAAATTCGTTGTAGTACAACTCTTGCATTAATTTGGCGGTTTTATTCCACATTGTTTTAATAACGGCTTCTTTGTAATCTTCTCCATTGCACCTTTTCATATTAAATCCCCAGTCTTTCAAAATGTTTGCCAGTTTTGTGACTGGTGTATTTCCTTCTAATTTGTAACCCCGTTCGTCGCAAAATGATTGGAATTGTTTCCATATTGAATTATTACTAACCAGTAAGTATTTTTGCACGAATTTTCTTTAATCTGTTCGTTTATATCTTCCACTGATGATGAACTAAATCGTTTATGGTTCATTGCTTCCAATTTGCAATAATACTGGTGACAGGTGTCAAAACTAGAAAATACGTTGTCAACAAACAGAAACAAAATACTAGAAAATATTCTCGGGAGAATAATGTACCAAGATTATTCTCACTATAATAATATTGTGATTGCACAGAATTAAACACGTGTCCGCAAATACTGCTAAACGATTGGTTAATAAAATTATTAAAAAATAATCATAAGTAAAAACACAAGAGCTTTTTTTTTATCGGATAAATTTCTCTTTGTAACGAAATTATTTTGCCAATCAGTAATTTGACGAGAAAAACTTACATGAAAAAATCGCGAGACGATAGTCGAGCGATTTTTTCTAATGTAAGTTTTTCGAGCGAAATTACTGATTGGAAAAATATTGAGTTAAAAAGAAATTTATCCGATTGAAAGAAAAGCTCGAGTGTTTTTTGGCAAGATAAATTAACGACATGAATAAAACTTTTTAAATTGTCTCCATATTGACGATTTTGTATTTCTTGTGTTTTGCAGTATTGATCTTTTGATATTTGTTGAAATTTCCCCAAACCGACTCGTATTTTACGTTCAACGATACTTAATAGTTATTACCTGTCAGCTGCCAAAATAAATTAAGTGATGCAGGGCTACTAGATATGTAACAGGAAGAAGCATTTTTATCGGAGGAAGAAGCATTTTTATCGGTGATAAAAAGCTATGTAGGTTTTTATCGCTGTCAAAGTGACAAAAATGTCACCCGCATATGGACATTTTTATATAGGAGTTAATTTATCAACAAAAAAACACACATAACTTTTAAAATAACTTTTGTCTAAATGACAGAAAGTCCGTTTAATAAATGATAAAAAAAAACTAATAAAAAATGTTTACTTGATTTAAATGGTGTACGCGATTTTTTTTTAATACAAGAGTATATAATACAAGATGTCTCGTATCGTTATGTTCAAATTTTAGAAGTGTAAAGTAGACTTCATTTCAAGTAACAAAAACGCAAAACTTGTATATCCATTTTTATTTATTTCAAAGTTACAGATCTATGAATGTGATTGTCAGATCATGAAAAAAATGTAATCCTAAAGTCAATACAAACTGATTTTATTTAAAAAAAGTTATACTATTCAATAACAGCCTGCGATTGTTAACGTCGCATAATAAAATGTTATCCTAAAATAAATAAACACGTGTCGTAGTGTATACAGTAATTTGTTGGAGATCTACAAAAAAGAGTACTAGAAATTGATTTGTGATAAAGAAGGTTTTTACTTATTTCGTAAGTGCTGAACCATGAATATCATACAATAAACAAATGTTCAGATGACTGATAAGTAGAGCTGCGGATGTTTGCGGTATAACCATGGTTATATCATGTAACCATAGTAATTTACTATGGTTACATGATATAACCATGGTTATACCGCAAACATCCTCAGCTCTACTGATAAGTTATCAGTAGAGCTGAGGATGTTTGCGGTATAACCATGGTTATATCATGTAACCATAGTAATTTACTATGGGTATGCGGGTATGCAAGAGTATGCGGACATGCATTTTGTGTATGGCTACTGTTACGGCAGTGCACGTCAAGCAGTTATTGAATACCGATATCGGTTTTCCGATAGGCGTATTCTTCATTACAGAACGTTTCTGGAAGTACACAGACAATTTCGGGAATGCGGACTGCGTGATTATCTTTTCGACCGAGGTGTAAATTTGCCAGCAAACTTAGAGGAAGAAGCAGAAGGGATCCAACTCTCAGTGTACGTCGAATCGCTAGACAACTAGGAGTGCCACGAACGACAGTTTGGCGAATTTTAAAACGTGAGGGCATATATCAATATCACTATCGCAGGGAACACGGTTTGCTTGAGGCAGACCACTATGCTCGTCTAGTTTATTCTACCTGGATGTTAAGACAGTCACGGCTTCATTTTAATTTCTGCAGAACAGTCCTCTGGACAGATGAATCTACGGTCACGAGAAGTGGTGTTGCAAATCTGAGAAACCTGCACAGGTGGTCATCAGAAAATCCCAAAGCTATACGTCCATCTAAATTTCAACATTAATTAACGTTTGGGCGGCCCTAAAGATGACTTGTTGATTGGTCCTGTCGCTCTTCCTGGAAGGTTAAATGCGGACAATTACCTTCAATTTCTTATTGACGAACTGACAGGTCTTTTAGAGGTGTCCCACTGAATGTTCGACGAGACATGTGGTTTCACATGGATGGGACACCACCACATTTCGGAATTGCTGTCTGATATTGGGTTAACGTCAATTATCCAAGATGGATTGGTCGAGGTGGTCCTGTTGCATGGCCACCCAGATCTTAATGCCCTTGACTTTTATTTATAGGGGTACATGAAAAATTTAGTCTACGCGCAAGTTTCGAACACAAGAGAAGAGTTGTTGCTGCCGAGCAAATCCGACAAAACAAGTATGAAATTCGGATAAATACTTCTTCTGTTGGCTTACGAGCACAAGCCTGCATTCAACAAGGAGGTGAACATTTCGAAAATATTATTAATTGAATTTTTTTAAATAAAATCAGTTTTTATTGACTTTAGGATTACATTTTTTTTCATGATCTGACAATCACATTCATAGATCTATAACTTTGAAACAAATAAATATGGATATACAAGTTTTGCGTTTTTGTTACTTGAAATGAAGTCTACTTTATACTCCTAAAATTTGAACATAACGATACCTTGTATAATATTTCCAATGAAAAGTACCACCACTGAACTTTCACTTGATTTAAATAAATTCTACTGGAGCAGGTAGTAATTATTACATTCAAACAAAATTTAATAAGGCGTTGTATAAAGTTATTCTGAACCATTTATTAATTATTTCTATTCAATGTTACACATATAATTTTGCTTCAATAGTTAAAAAAGTTCGTTATTTTTTTTCACCTCAAAGCGTTGAAAATATACTAATTTAAATATGTGTATCTGTACATACATACATATATGGCAGAGGAAATTTTAAAAATTCTTGTAGTATTGGTCATTTAACAGTGAAAGCGAAAGAAATAAAAACGTAGAGAAATTGATGAAATTGTAACGATCTAAAATGATACGGAGAAGGATATGGTAGGAGGTATATTTTTTTATGGAAACATAATTATAATTTGCAATAATCCGTCCTACCTAAATCGCTTGTTTATATAGTTGGCGACCACATTCTTATACATGCAATTTCACCTACTTTTTTTATGTTGCGAAAACATTCTTGTTACGAGTTTAATTACGTTTCATTACACAAATATTTAAATTTGAGGAAATTCCAGTGCTTCACTTTCAGTGGAACGGCACTAGAATAATTATTTCTCCTGTGTATGTTATTAAAATTTTCAATAAATTGGTTTTATTTGTAGTGTATATCGAGTTAATTTATTTTTTATTTGTTTTGATAATTAGCTGTGTCCAAGTATGCAATTAAATCTATGCATAACTCGTTACAATAAATAGTGTTGTAAAATCAAAACTGTTTTAGAGAAGTTGAGCTTTTTAGGATTCTAATTGTTTTTTTACTCGACACAAAAACAAATTTTACAAGTGCCTATCTATTTATTATTATTGCTTTTGAGGTTTATTATGAGAAGGTAATTGATTTTCCTCTGTTAATTTAAAAAAAAAATAATGAAGAATCATTCAAAAAACGCGCCTGTTTTAATGTATCGAATTACGAACATTATTTTTGCAAAACACATTAACAAAATACATAAACAAGTTCATCACACCTTCCCATTTCAAGTATGGAAAATGATGTCGCGTATATGAGCACCTCTACTGCGCTGACATGCAAGAACTCTGTTCGTGAAATTTGCTATGATTACCTGATAAGTTTCCACTTGGATCTCGCCAACAACCCGTCGAATTTCCTCCTTCTTATCAGGGATGTTTCGAGCATCACATCAAGAGCACCCAAAAGAAAATCACAAGGAGTTAAGTCAAATGACCTTGGTGGCCATTGATGGTCAGCATTACACAAAATGAAGCGATCCGGGAACCACTCATGGAGTAACTGAATTGTTTCACGAGAAGGGTAGCAAGTGGCACCATCCTGCTGAAACCACAACTCTTGAATGTCCATTCCATCCAAATGAGGCCACACAAAATTTCTAATCATAGCACGGCATCAGTTTCCACTAACAATTACAGCTTCTCTTGCCTCATCTAAAAAAAAATAGGGCCAAATTATACTGCCTGCCCAAAAGCCGCACCAAACTGTCAGTCGTTGTGGATGCATTTCCCTTTCTTGAATAATGCAAGGATTTTCTGAACCTCAGATGCGGCAGTTCTGCTTATTCATAAATCCATTTAAGTGAAAGTGTGCTTCATCACTGAAGAAGGCAGACTATGTGCCCGGTGCATGGTGACATGATTCATGTCACCATGTGTACTAAATATTATTTTTTATTCCTCTCGCTTTGTTTACATATCGGAGCAGAAAAACATATATTTAGTAGTTTCCTAAATATTTCCATACATGCATTTATCAAAGAGATAACAGAATTTGAACATATATTATTATTTTTCATTCCTCTCGCTTTGTTTACATATCGGAGCAGAAAAACATATATTTAGTAGTTTCCTAAATATTTCCATACATGCATTTATCAAAGAGATAACAGAATTTGAACATATATTTTACAGTTCTAAATCAAAATAAAAAAAAAAAACATTATTTCGTATTTCTAACAATGAACGAAACATTTATTTTAAAGAAAAAGTGGTATTATTGGCAATAACAGATGCACCTTCAAAACATATTTATATTATAGTATCCAAAATAATATTTAGTACACATGCTGACATGATTCATGTCACCATGCACCGGGCACATAGTCTGCCGTCTTTGCATCACTGAAGATAATTTTGTTCGTGATCGTCCACCTTCAACTGCTGCCAATGCCCAACTCTTGGCAAGGGCGACGAACCGATTTCATGGAGTAACATCGACACTGTCACGAACCACCGCGATGTTTTGCTAAGATCAGCCAAAACGATGATGTTCCGGATTTTTGACGTTCACTGTAGAACCCGTTTCATTGAACTTTGTTATAAGTCGGCGAACTGTTGATTTATTTGGTGCTTCATCACACCCTAGAATGGCGTGAAGTCACCTGCACAACTTTCTCCATTCTTATAAAACGTTTTCACAATTAGCACACGTTGCGTAATAGTAAACTGAACCATGGCTGGACACAAACTGAGACAACAATCGGAATGTTTATGAATGTCAAAACAATACAAAACCATGTCGCCAACCGACAAACAAAAATTTACCAAGTGATTCAAAACCGGCGCGTTATATTTTCGATATCATTAAAAATATTTTTGTTTTAAACAAATTGTGAAGTTTTTTACGCACTCAAGTATGTTTCAAATTATTTTTGTTATGTAGACTCTAGAAGCTGTTCGACTTATAGTGGAGACGTGACTTTCCAATCCTTTAAGGGAAACCACTTGCTAAGTCTTTTACTTGTCATGAGGATGGCGCTGGTTGGGTTTGCGGTCGTGATATAAACATTAGTTAACGACCGGCGCGGGCTTCTCTTCCATGCTGTCATTTATGACTAGAGAACGGATGCAATTTCCATAAAACGCAATCTGCAATTGGAATAGTGTATAACGTCGCACAGTACATCCCGGCGTAATTCAATGAAGTATTTGTTTGACTTACTCGGCCACCTGGTCTCGCACGATAACAATGGACAACTCAGCTATTGTATTCGGAGAATATAGTGTTTTTTAAAGTGTTTTCATGAGCGTAGATAGAAGCGGGGTTTTTATAATGTATTTTATTTATTAGTTTATATTTTGTAAGATAAATAAAGTGCTGTGAGTAAGTTTCTTGTTTTCATAGTTTTAACTGTTAATTACATCGTAATTTTTGTGATAGATCCTGTTTAATATCGTTTGATTGAATCTATTTCTACCAATTATTTCGACGTAAGTGTGCATTGAATTTCGTTCAGTTTCAATAACTTACGCACACATTTCTAGTTTTCATTTATTTAGATCTAGAGCATTGTTTAAGTTACTTTTTCAGACATGATACGGAAGAATGTCGAGAACGGCATTGTAAAACAATGGCGAGTTGGATTGACGGTCATACTGATTGTATGTCCATTGTCAGTGATTCCGAAATTTATTACAAAATCCGTAAAATATCGTCAAAAATTCGTCACTTAGGATCGCAAACACATCTGAACTCTGTAAAACTTTTATGGCGGCTAATATTCCATTAAATAAACTTAGCAATCCCACTTTAAAAATATTTCTTCAAAAATATACTGGTCGAAATGTTCCTGATGAATCAACTTTACGCAAATATTATGTTTCTAGGTGCTATACGAGAACAGTAGAACGCATTAGAAGCCATCTTTTAAATCAATGCATATGGATAAGCGCCGACGAAACGGTGGATATGTTAGGACGCTGTGTGGTAAATGTTATAGCTGCTGTACTACATCCAACTATTCTCTATAACTCATATGTAATAGCAACAAGTGTTATAAATAGAGTTGATGCGGAAACAGTTGCTGAAACCATTAAGGAGAATATGCAAAAAATGCTTCATTCGGACGCCACGTACAAAGAAAAAATACTTTTATTTGTCAGTGATAGTGCTACGTATATGTTAAAAACAGGCAGACTATTGAAGAAAACATATCCTAATATGCTGCATATTACTTGTGTAGCACATGCTCTCCACAGAATCTGTGAATATATACACTTTTCCGGAAGTTGATAGACTTCTTCAGCTTTTAAAAAAGTTTTCAGAAAAGCACCATTGAGAGTAGCTCTTTTCGGGGAAAAATTTCCTTCTCTGTCACTGCCTCCCACTCCAGTAATAACTAGATGGGGAACATGGCTGGAAGCTACTAGTTATTATGCTGAAAATTTCGATAGTCTAAAACATTTCGTAACACTGCTAAAGGAGGATGCTAGAAGTATTGGTGAGTGCAAGGAGCTCACACAAATCCCAAAATTTAAAAAATCAGTTGTACTTTCTTCACGAACACTTTGGAAAATTGCCAAAACTAATCACTTATTTTGAAAATCGAAATCTCAAATTAAATGATGGATTAACCACATTAGATGTGGCTGTTAATAATTTGAAAAGTATTCCAAGTGACTTCGGATGTGGCCTTCGGCAAAAGTTTGAAGCAATTCTTAATAGAAATCCAGATTTAATTACATTGCAGCAATTATGTATGGAGACAATTCCACTAAATCTAACGGCTAAATATGAAGAAACAAAAGAATATTTCCAGTATGCACCTATAACCAGTTGCGATGTAGAAAGGACGTTTTCTATTTATAAGGATGTACTTAATTCAAAGAGAACAAAATTGACAGAAGAAAACCTTGAGAAACTATTGCTAGTCAATATTAATACTCCTTTACTCAACTTGAACGACAAAATGAACAAATAAAAATGTTCCAATTATAGAAATAAAATTAAAAACTTTAAAAATACAACTATTCAACAAATACATGATGCCATGGATTTTTCCCCGAAGAAAGAAAGTAAAGAAACTATAAATGACTATATATTTATGTACATTTTATTACAGAAAGATAATTATAAAGATTTGATATTTTATATAAAAATTTATTATAATGTGTATTTTTATCCACAACTGTAGAACGTACGGGTCTGTGGGATGTTTGCAGTTCGCGCCAATTTGGAAATTATGATAATATATATATATATATATATATATATATATATATATATATATATATATATATATGTATATATATATTGTCGCTGTTTTGATTTATATTTATGTTAGGTAGGGGTATCATCCTGTTTCCAGGATCCTCATGCTTTTAGAGATTTGGTAGTTTTTGTGCAGATAGGTCGTGTTTTATTTGCAATTGGATAGAACTTAATTTTATTCAATTTAAATTTTGGATAATTACGGTGTGTGTTTTTATTAGTGATTTGATGTGTTAAATTAATTCCCGAGTGATTACGAGTCTTTAAACTTGTAATTTTTATTTAATTTAATAGACCTATCTGAAAAAAATCTCTCATTTTAGTGAATTGGATACATTAATTAATGTATGTATATTTTTCGTAATATAATTTAAGTATATAGAAGAGCTCAATAATTCAGTAATTTTAGATTTGTAAAACTGTTGTAATCAGAGAAAATATCAAGAAAAGTTATCAGATTGTTTTTTTTGAGAGTGGTTTTTGTTCAAATAAAATATTTTAGTATGTTAGTAGGCGGGAAAGCTTATTTGCTTCATGTATGTGTGCGCATGATTAAATTTAGGTTGCGTGCGAAAATAGATAATTTTCTATTTTGACGTTTGATTTGTTGGGTTAACGTTATTTTTTGACATCTGATAAATTTTGTTTATATTTAATTAAAATTTTTTTTGCTCGCGGTCAATTTCGTTGAGGTTTTTTAACTTTTGCTTTAATATAGCATCAAAGTTTTTCCTCAGGTTGATATATGTTTCAAAATAACTTTACACTTTGTAAAGTTGATTTTTTTAATTTTTTTTTAATAAAAATATAAGGGGGGAAATGTTTATTTAACTATCTTACACCTATTCTTTTAATTTTATTACACATATCCATCCGGATAAACTCTGACGATCAAGGAGCTCTACAAAGGCGCACCAGACTGAGCATAGCAGGGAATCTATTTTGTAGTGTGAATTGAAAGTAAATAAGCAATTAACATCACAATTCACTGCAATATGTATTTCGTAATTTTATAGATCACCACCCGTTTGTTTTCCAATTATAGGTATAAATAAAATTAATTAATAAATATGTATTTCGTAATTTTAGATAGATAGATCACCACCCGTATGTTTTCCAATTATATAAACAAAATTAAAAACTTTATAAATACATCTTTTCAACAAATAAATATGTATTTCGTAATTTTATAGATCACCACCCGTTCGTTTTCCAATTATATAAATAAAATTAAATATTTAGAAATACAGCCTTTCGCCAGTACTGCACTGGGCTTTGCGTCATGTGGTAAGCGTGTCTGTTCTCTATTTATGACTTGACTGTATGCAATAAGGGAGGTGTTGTTGTGACAGTTGTCTATTCTAGCATCATCCATTGACGAGTCTATAGCAATCCGAAACACGTGTCTGCATGCTTGGATAGCAATTTCAAAAATTGTGTTCTCCACAAACGACTTTTAATAGTATTTTCGAATTGTATTAAAAATCTCTTTGTTCTATAGAAATCGCTAGAATTTGTATGGTTTTGTGGAACCACAGATACATTAAAAATGTTAGAATGTTCGGCGACGAGTTGATATGAACTCTGATGAAAACAACGTCATGGAAATGAAGGACCTCGTGCTCAACAACCATCAGTTGAGAATTAGAGATATTGTAAATAATACTGTGTATTACATATGGATAGATCCAAGCAATTTTGAAAAACAATTTGGACCTTTTCTTCTATTTCGTAATTGTTTCGATTTGCGGGATAACACGTTCCATTGATATTGTAAAATACTAGTCTTTCGGGGTTCGTTTAAATAAAAGTAATGGTAATTAAAGCACACTATACAATATAATAAAACTATAACTAAATAACACTTAAAACTAATAACTAATAATAACAGTATTTACTAAAATATTTATTTCACAATATTTATTTATATCGCAATACTCGTTGCCGGTTGCTGGTCGTCTCATTCTCTTCCTTCATCTTCGAGGGCTTATATAGGCCTATACGCATTCGAGAATAATTCCGGATTCTTTCTCGAAGATCCGGGGGACTTGATGATGTGTTCTGCGGGTGATCTCATCGCTCGCCTGACGTATCATCGGATGACTCACATCACAATATTCTAAATGTTTCTCGAACCGTTTTTACCTATTTCTTATACAGGGTGCGGCAAAATAACCTCCCTATTTTCGATGCTCGGTAGTAAGTAACTGGAGACACTTAGGGTAGTGGGGATAGCAGCAGTCGACGCAGGAGAGTGGGAAGTTTACGTTGCATTCGGCACGTAGGTACCAGTCGCCATCATAGCGTGGATGAACGAGCACAAAGCTTATGCGGTCGAAGCGTTCATTCGCAACAATGAGTCGGTTGTCACGGCACAGCGAGCTTTTCGAACGCGATTTCAGATTCCTCCGCGTGAGTCGGTACCGGACAGAAAGTCTATTTTGTTGTGGGTAAAAAACTTTAAAGAGACTGGTTCTGTTGTTAAAAAACGGGGTGGAAGACCTCGTAGTGCCTGAAAACATCAATGCGGTTAGACAATCAGTTTTGCAGTCTCCTAAAAGATCAGCTCGTAAGTAAACATGCAGCCCCCCTTCGAATGCCTGACCGTAGTGTTCGTCGAATCCTACACAAGGATCTTCATTTCCATCCTTACAAGATGGTTGTTGTGCAAGAACTGTCACAACGTGATTGCCAAAGTCGCACGGAAGCATGTCAACTCATCTTGGAAAGTCTTCCACCAGACAGCATTGTTCAAACATCGTCCCGGAAACCTGCTAGACCTGAAAGAAGCAATTCGCGAGAAAATTCATCGCATACCTCAAGCGATGCTTGAGAGAGTCCACGAGTGCTTTAATGTTCGCTTGCAGCAGTGTATCAACAGCCACGGCCACCATTTGTCAGATATTATTTTCAAAACCAAGTAAAAAAAAATTCCCGTGTTATAGAATAAGTTGGTAAAAATAAAATTGTTTTATCTGGAAAAATGCTTTTTTTATTTACGTCAAAAAATAGGGAGGTTATTTTGCCGCACCCTGTACTTCCTTGACAACATAAGTTTGGCATATTTAGAACGTACGCTTAGTAGAATCAATGCATCTAATTTTTCATATTCTGTTCCCTTATTTCAAAGACACGTGTATACAGGATGAGTCAATATTCATTCAAAAATTCACTTCAAAAATATTTTTAAATTCAAAATGGCAGGGTATACTAACAGAGAATACGTCGATATGTTACAAGTTTTAAGCGCTTATTATGATACTCGTTAATGCCCGTGGTGTAGAGCGTTTGTACAGGGAACGATTTCAGAACCGCTGTCATTTAGATGACAAAACAATCCAAAATGTAAAGATACGAGTTGTGGAAACAGTGTATTGCGCGAAAACGTTCTTTGCATGCCGGTCGACCTCGAACTTAGATGGTAACAGGAGCAGGATGTTGAAAATAATCCTCCACCAGCACACGTTTGTTGCCAAGAAATAGGCGACACACCCAATCCTCAGTTCATAGATGTCTTTGAAAATACAGGTTGTATCCATACCGTCTACAGCTTGTTCAAATGCTGCATGGCGGAAATGATCAAGTAGAGTAAATTTTTAGAAGCGGTCATTACACAAAATTCAGGGCAATCTTGACTTTTTCCATAATATTTTGTTTACCGATTAAGCTTATTTCAACCAACAAGGAATTTTCAATCACCACAACCCTCGTTATTGGTACTATTAGAATTTACATGTTGCTTGTCAGCGGAATCAGCAAAGACGTTGGTTTGTGAATGTTTGGATAGATATTTTGAGGAAAAGAATTATCGGTCCATATTTTCTGGCAAGAATATTAAATGGTTAAAATTATAGTTTTTTTTTTAGCGAGAACATTACCAGATCTGTTAGAGCATATTCCTTTACAAGAACGCAACAATATTTTTTCAACACGATGGAACCAGCACATGCTACATTACCAGTGCAAAAAATTTCGAATCGCCGTTTCCCTAATACTAAATACTGGTCTGGGCGGACCAGTAGCGTGGCCACGCCTGAATTTGTTGAAAATAAACAAAAAATTTACAAAATGTTAATTTCTTATTTTAATATTATTTGAAAATAGCTTCGCTTTCGAGATTTTAGTATTCTTTATTTTTGCCATATTTTTTAATTGTAAAGCATGTATCCGAAGGCTGGGGAGTGGAATTAAACTACTCAAAAATGAATAGTGAATTAGATCTTTTTTTAACAGATCTAATTAATTCGATTAAATTTAACGTATTTTCTCAAACTATAGATAAATTAGAAGGCCCACAGTCGTTTGTGGACATTTTATTTGGTAAATGTTTTTTCTGTGTGATAAAATATTGAATCTTGTATTTTAACTTTAAATTAATTTAGAATACAAAATTATAAAAATCGCATTTTTGGACAAGTATTATTCATTTTTAACGTCATTTCACATTTTCACGATGCCAAGACGTCATTTAAATAAAGAAACTTTTGATTTAATTGCGTTATTGCATCAGCGAGGGCAATCTGGAGCAGAAATTGCCGCAATTTTTAATGTGTCTCCAAGTGTTGTTAGTAGGGATTCCAACAGGTAGGATCTGCAAGGAGAAGACCCGGTAGTGGATCTGAGAGGAAAACAAATCAGAGACAAGACCGCTACATACGAATTCAGACAAGGATGAATTCGTTTAGAAGTGCTGTATGGTTGCAAACACAGTTACGTGCCGCCACTGGAGTTAGAGTTTCGGATCAAACCATCAGAAACCGTCTGAGGGAAATGGATCTTCATAGCTGCAGGCCTGTGAGACGCCCAAAATTAACTAATGCCAATAGAATAGCTAGAAGAACTTGGGTTAACCAACGACTAGCAGAAAATTTTCAATGGGAGTATGGTTTATACACCCATGAATCCAGATTCTGCTTATTTAGTGATAATCGTAGAGTAAGGGTCTGGAGAACTCGAGGAGACCGTTATAGACGCGAGTTTACAAAAGCTGTGGTGCCTTTTGGCGGCGGTGGTATCATGGTGTGGGCGGGCATTAGTTTTAATGGACGTACGAACCTCCATCTCTTTGAAAACAATGTCAATGTACACATATACAGAGATGACATTATTCAGCAATATGTGTCCGACTTTCGTGAGGCTGTGGATGAAAACATAGTTTTTATTGATGATAATGCGAGACCTCATCGTGCACAAATTGTAATGCAAGCAATAAATGACCTCCATATTAACCATCTACCTTTGCCACCAACGTCTCCCGACTTGAATCCAATTGAGCACATTTGGGACAGACTTCAAGAACAGCTCAACGAACATAATCCACCCCCAGTTAACATGCAACACTTGCGGGAAATTTTACCGCTGTGTTGGAGAAGAGTATCACAAGAACACATTAATAATTGCATTATGAGTATGCCCCGAAGATGTACAGCTGTGAGAGATGTCCGTGGCCATTATACACGATTTTATAATTAATTGTTACAGAAAAATGTTTATTTTAGCTATTGTTAAAAATGTTGCGTATTTCATTTTTGAGCATTTCTTAGTAATCTAACGATTTTTCTGAATAAATATACTTGAAAATTTTAAATTGGTGTGTACAATTATGTATCTAATATAATACACTACAAATATTTACCCATACTATCTAAAAAATACAAAAAAGTAAAAATTACTTATTCATTTTTGAGTAGTTTATTTTCTCCAAATATCTTTTGTTTCCATTATTCGAGCATGTGTTTCTTATTTCATAATTTCAGCATATTTCCCTTGAAATTGGTAATATCGATTCATCACCGGCACATTCCTTATATGACGATTTCAGCATCATCGCAACATATAAAGACGTCCAGTACATGAAGGATCCAACACTTCAATTTCAATACCTGCAGAAAAAACCGATTAAGCAGAAAATTCAACAGAATAAAGTCGATGTAAACCTTTCACTGCATAACATAATTCGACATACATATTTCAGGTACATTCTGTGAGAAAAGTATTTCCACCGCGTGATTTTTTTGTGTGATAAACAATAAATCGTTGATGTATTACTTAAATTTTTTAATTATCTTCATTATTTCTTTCGTGTAGATGTGGTTTTAAATTACTAAATGTCGTGGCAAGAAATTAAAAGCAATTTTTATGAATATTTTATTTAGTAACAAGTTTAATTTAGATATAATTTATTAAAAAATTATTTAAACAGTTATTTCTTTCTTGTAAGCCATGTCCCGTATAGTATAAGTTTGAAGAATTTTTCAGATTTTTTTACGTTATTGAATTGATTCGGCTTTTACTTAATGAATGTTCATATCAATTAGTAATCAGTCGGTAACATATATTACTATGTTATTTTACTTTAAATTAAATAGATAATTGTTTTGAGAATGAGTGAATAAAATGTTAAATATCATAATAAAGATATATGTAAAAGACAGGTGGTTATGTAATGTACAGATAATGAAATTATAATATTCACTGAATGTGTGCTTATTTAGTAAACCTACAACTTAAACTAATTAAACTCTAAAACTCTAACGGTCGGTATTATCAACGTACTTAAAAGGACCTTAATTTATATTAAATGACATTTAAAAGTAACGCAAGTGTATATTACCATCATGTCGAAAGAAAAATTTAACTTTAAACACACATTTAAACTTAAATCCTCAAATTTGACTACTCAAGTATTAAGCAGTATTAACACATGCGTATTTATGCACATGCATGTTTGTATGTACTTTTGTGCTTATGATGTATAGTATTTTTTACAATCTAAGAAAATGATTTTGTGCCGTGCAAATATTTTAATAAGGCTCCATGCGACTATGGAAAAAATGATATATTTAAATATTAAAAAAGGGGCTCTGGTTAGATCTGCTCTCCACCTATTGCAATGGGCATACCAGATGGGAAAATCAGGTGAGGCTGCCATGCATAGCCTGGTGAGATATATCGAAAGGAGCCTACACTACAAGGAAATTGCACTTGCAGTCTTCTTAGTCATAGAGGGAACTTTCGATAACACCTCTACGTCTTCCATTATTCGATCTTTAAGAGATCGAATAATAAAGAGCACCACATACACCTGGGTTCATAACATGCTGCGTAGCAGAGCAGTTAATGCCCAAATGCAAAACCAAACGATCTCCATGAGGATAACAAAAGGTGTCCTCAAAGAGACGTATTGTCACTGCTACTATGGAATTTAGAAGTGGATAATCTTATCAGGACATTAAATGACCAGGAATATGGACGCAGGGGCTCGCCGATGACATTGTCATTGTGCCTCACGGGAAATTCCCAGGGACAGTGGCGAGCATCATGCGAAATGTTGTGCGAATTGTGGAATGATGATGCCTTGAGGAGGGATTAACTGTCAATCTTCAAAAAAACAAGTTGGTAGTGTTTACCAACATGAGAAAATTAAATGATCTGGGCAGCGTAAGACTACTTGGACAAGGGTTAGAACTAACCAATGAAGTGAAGTATTTAGGCACAACACTTGACGCGAAACTGAATTGGAGCAGACACTTAGTCAAAGTGGCAGACAGGGCGACGCAGCTCTTCTGGAGATGTGGAAGAGCTATTGGCAAGTCCTGGGGACTAAACCAAATGTGGTACACTGGTTGTACACAGCAGTAGTAAGACCAACAATTACCTATGTGGCAATTGTCTGGTGGAGGAGAACGGAGCTGACATCGTCGGGAGCTATGAACAGCACGGGAACTGCCTCCATGGAGGCCATCGTGGGTCTTCCTCCGCTGGAACTATTTGTAGAAGCGGAGGTCATGGCTGCGATCCTGAGGCTGAGGGCCAATGACGTATGTGTCCTAATAAGGTTGTAGGGGGACATACAGATGTCATAGGAACTATACTGGAAGAGCCGATATTTTAAATGCTGGCGGACAGTATAGCACATGAGATTATGTTTACAGCTAAGCTGAACATATTTATACCGACCAGGGACCAGACAGAAAGTCGCTCAAGCGATTGTGGGGCCGGCACCTGGTATACGGATGGATAACAATATAATCAGGGAACAGGTGCAGGCATATGCGGAATGTGCCCTGGAAGGAAGATATCGATATGTCTGGGAAAACATACGACGGTTTTCCAGACCGAATTGTTTGCAGTGGCAGCCTGCGTCGAGGAAATTCGGGAAGCCGACTGCACAAGTAAAAAAATCAACATAATGACTGATAGTCAGGAAGCTATTAAAGTCATTATGAATCCATCTACCAGGTCTAAATTTGTGAAATATTGGAGAAGTCCTAAATAAACTGGCACAAGATAATACTGTGCCGCTGATATTGGTGCCAGGGCATGAGGGAATTAAAGGCAAGTAGATAGCTGACGAACTGGCCAAAGAAGGTACTAATAGGAACTTCATAGGACCAGAACCTATATGTGGATTTCGCTAAAAGTGAGATCTGGTTATGGCTAGAAAGAGAACATAAAAAATGGAGGTTAACGGAAGGTCAACTCCATACTAAGGGAGCTGGACAGAATGTTTTCAACTTAATTCGTAGTAACGAAAAAGAAATTAAAATAATTACTGGCTTAATAACCGAATATGGGTCTTTTAACGGCAACGTTAAAAATTCTTCTTTACCGACATATCAGAAAATAGCATCCGAATAAAAAGACATAAGTGAGCAGTATCAATTATATCGGTGGACTCATCAAACTGGAAAGAAAAGTATGCACATTCCATAATATCATTTTTTTAGTTTGAATTCCAAATCAGTGTTCATGATATCGATACGTCTAGTAACAGTTTGGCGAGATAATTAAGTATCCTTGAAATCAGATACAGTCTCTGTTTTATTTTTGATGTTATCAAAGAGATTAAAGTTTTATAATGCCTTTCCAAGTTCACGCGTTTGGGCAATGCCACTGATGATCGACAAACGATACAAATACACTTATCTTTGACCATAATAAACAAAAATTCTTCCTTTCAATCGTTATTAAAATAGTACGTTTTACTTTTTTTTACTGCACTCATTTTGCCTTTCAAATATTACATTTCGTTCAGATACACAGTTATGATTGGCATAGAGTCACGTCGTCGCGGATTTTTATATGAATCTGACTAATTTGAAAAGAATCGGGAAGGATCGCCGAACGTTGCACAGTTGCAATGCCTCGGGAGTCTCGCAAATTCCAATGAGAGACAAAGATGGCTTAGAGTTGACGTTCGAGCTAACTTGAATTTGTGGAGTGATTATTTTTTTATTTTTTTACAATCCACTCCAAACACCCCTGGCCTACAGTATCTATCAGTATGTCAAAGGTTGCTATATACGGAATGACTTAATGATGAACCAACTAATGATGATCTGCTAAGATACCGATGGAAGAAAATTAACCTTACGAATCAATCTCCATAGTGAAGTGAATGGAACGTTTCTAGAAACTATGAACAATGACCGCAGAAGCTTACAAGCTAGATTTTTATGCAAATTCTTTGCTGAACAAAATCAGGCATTATGAAAATTGTAGTCAAAATTTCATATCATTATTTTCGTTAGCGAGGTGCTACTAACGAGAATAATGATATGAAATTTTGAGCAGATGTCAAAAAGACAATGTCTTTAACATCTATTCTAAATTTTATACCAATCTAGGAAAAAGTCCGATTCGATTAACTCGGGCGGTTGAACTGAATTAGTTCCGATACTTTTTTATTATACAGGTGGCCCAAAATAACCGAAGGGGTTTGAGTTCATTACAACTTCCTATTTAAGACATAATTAATTATTAAATTTTTTTAATTTTAAATACAGTATATTAATGGAGAATATTTTTAATTTAATTATGAAAAATTATATCTCGCAAGTGGTGGCCATTTTCTGCTTCGCATATTCGTGCTCTTTCCAAAACATTTTCCATAACCTTTCCCAAAACTTCAGGTGTTATGTTGTTGATTTCGTCGCGTATATTATTTTTTAATTGCTGTATGGTTCGAGGCTTATTAATATAGACTTTTCCTTTCAAATAACCCCAAAGGAAACAGTCTGAAGCGGTTAAATCCGGTGAACGCGGAGGCCAATTAAAATCGCTTGTACGGGAAATAATTCGTTCACCAAAGATGTCGCGTAAAAGAGCCATTGTGTCCCTCGCAGTGTGCACTGTGGCTCCATCCTGTTGGAACCATACTTGCGGATGCTTTTCCACGGCTGGCTTTAAAAAATTTTCCAACATTGTCCGATATCTAACACCAGTGATTGAAACGGCGACACCGTGTTCATTTTCAAAAAAATATGGGCAAATTATCCTTTCCGACGAAACACCGCACCAAACGGTACACTTAAGCGTGTGTAGTTCTCGCTGTTGAACTACTCTTGGATTTTCCGTAGCCCATATCCTGCAGTTTTGCCTATTAACGAACCCATTTAATTGGAAATGGGCTTCGTCGCTCATAATTAAATTATAAATAAAATCATGATTTTCTTCTGCTTTTTGACGAAAATAAATCGCATAATCAAGTCGTTGGCTGGTAATCTGTCGGTTTCAATTGTTGGACAAGCTGAATTTTGTATGGAAACATTCTTATTGTATGCAAAATTCTCTGCAGCGACCCTCTTGAGAGGCCAAGTTGTGTCGAACGTCTCCTGGTTGATGTTTCTCCATCTTCCCGAATACTTTCCTGTACCCGTTCAATATTGTCATCCGTGTGCACCGTTCGTCGTCTGCCGCCACTAGGAAGGTTCCTTACTGCCCCTTGTTCTCGAAAATTTGCAATCAGACGGTTTATTGTTGACTCTGAGGGTCCAACCCGCACATTAAAATAGCGACGATATGCACGCTGAGTCAAAACAATGGATCGTTGATTTGAGAAATAAAGTTCAACGATTTTGGCACGTTGTGCAATTGTGTACTGTTCCATTTTAAATTCCCCAAGTCTTTTTTACAAAATACTGAAAACAAAAAAAATATATAATAAAAAAGTTATAAGGAATTAAAACCGCTTCGGCCATTTTGGGCCAGCCTGTAGTAGTATTTCCGTATTAAATACACAATGATTATTACTTGCATTTAGAGTTATTAAATCACAATTAACATACCTTCAAATTCATTTCAGCAGCATAGATATAAATAATCCTAGAAAAATAAACATTTTGTTGAAAAAACAAGATTAAATATAATGTTTTATTAGAAAACTCCAATGCAATTTTTTGTGAAGGCGTATCACTTCTCAGATGTATACTATTCTGTGTTATGTTATAATAATACATTAAGAAAGAAAAAAAATTAAATAAAGCAAAGAACACACATGGTAATTTGACCAAGAGGCGCGCACGTAAACCGAACAGCGATGATATCATAAAGCAGATTAGGTATTTTGATTGATTATTATAGTTTGACGTTGATTTTTTTTCCGAACATAGTCTTTCAGCCACAGCTACGTTATTAGAACTCGAATTTCGTTCGTTACGCACGCCAAATTCCGTCCAGCCATTTATTATTAATATCAATTTGACCAAATAAAGGAAAGGTCCAAAACGAAAACCAAGAATGGAAAAATAAAAAAAAAATACGTAGAATCGAGTGGGATTAATTATTTTACACAGACTGAGATATTAATTTCACTTACCTTTAGGGCCGCTTTCTTTCAGTGTAATTATCGAGTTACGAAACTAATTCTGTAATTACGGATAATAACAACGTTTAATGGCTATCGATTTCGGGTTCGTTTTTCAATTTTAATTTAACTTCTGGTATTAATTATATTATTAGATGGTTTCGGTATCATTTTTTTTTCTATTCTGATTTGATTGTTTATCTAGGTTCATTATAGATAAATAGTTTTAGGTTAATTAATTTACAGGCGAAATCATTATTTATGCTTTAGTGACATTATATTGACATGCTAAGTTACGGATTTTGTTATGGAGTCTATTTGATGTAATGCGGTATAATTAATAGTACTGATTTCTCGAGCGCATTTGACACTATTAATCATTGGCTCTTACTACATAAAATAAGTTCGTTTGGCTGTTGTCCTTCTGTTATACATGTTATGAAATCATATATGAGCAATAGAATCAATTACACCTTCCATAGTGTATTCTTATTCTATGAGTACGTATCTGCATCGGGTATTCTGCAGGTGTCCAACCTCGGATCTTTGCTCCACGTCCTTTTCATTGACGATGTGTTGACATTTTTATCACGTCACGCTCCTGCCTATGCTGATGATGTGAAAATCTTCTCTGCAGTGTACAGTACTATCGATAGTGAGAATTTGCAAAAAAAAATGCTAAATTTCTCATAAAATGGTGTGTAATGCAAATCACTTAAAGTTAAATTTCTTCAAATTTTGTGCTATGACTTAAAATTATGCTCAAACATCTTATTTGATGAATGATAAACCGTTTGCTACTAACAGGTTCAGCGCCAGAGCAGACACCGGTGTCCGCTCAGCGTTCTAATATTTGTCGATTCTGGCTTGCAACAGGGACGCGTCTTCATGAAATTTGACATAGCAACAAATCAGCTATGGCCCTGCTGGTGCCAGGTTGTTTGTAGCAATATTTATTTAGAAAATACAGGTTGTCAAATAATGGTACTATAAACGCATATATATCCAATATATCCAATGATTTTATTCAAATAATGCAAATACATAATTTTCTTATTATTTATTATGTAATTCGTTGAAGCACTCCAGACAATATCTTGGATTTCTCTCGCAATGTTGGCAATAAGTGGTGACTTTTTTCACATTATTCTTTTCGACGATGCCATCCATCTTTTTCTTATAGCATCCTATGCAATATCTACGGTTTTCGCGAGCTCTACATGCCATTTTTGCAAATTGATGTGTTTTCAGATTTTGATTTCTTGATAGACGACGCTGCGCAACATCACGTTGATCTTCAAACTTTGACAAATCTTGAATTACCGATAAGCGAAAATCGTTTATCGGAATGTTGATTTGTTCCACAATTTTATATATGACGTGAGCATTCACCATTGAAGTGCCTATTAAAAGATAAGTTTTAGTTGAAAAATTGACAAGAATGCAATAAAATATTTACCTAATAGCATTTCTAAATATACAAAAAGGTTGTGTTTATGTATAACAATACGTTATGCACGTATTGGTGCAGTTGTTACAATATGAAACAGACATGTAAATAATTTACATATCTGTAACTGTACACATGGACAATACACCTCGTATTTTCAGCATTTACCTCTGCTTAAGACATATGTTTCTGCCATCTAGGCGTCTTCAGTCAAGCTAGTGAAGCAATGTATACACATTGATACAAATCTCTTAAACAATAGATCTGTATCCGTATCTACATTACGCCAAAACCGTCTTCAAGACATAGCAAGTTACCTCCTATCAGATGGCACTAATTTAATAAGTGACATCTGACGGACGAAAGAGACTATGCCAGAAAAGCCGATCTTCCGCTAGAATAGCTAGGCTATTTCAAAAACGGAAAAATACGTATATTGGTGCAGTTAAATTAGTGCCATCTGATTTTCGTTCTGAGATGAAGTGCTTTTAGTGGAAACTTCACGATTTTCTGCCAACTGCTCGTGTTCGACTTCTTCCTCAAGTTCATGTCTTATTTCTTTATATTCGCTTTCTATTCTTTTTACGACACGTTCACCATGATATATGTGGGAAGGCCCCGGCATATTTTCATTTTCTAAAGGTGATGATGACTTAAATTTTATCTTTTTTTAGGTATTTCACAATCACTCAGTAGATCAGTAGAATAGTTGTCTGAATTTGAGCTCTCAGGTGGAACAAAACCTGGATCTACGTCGGAGTCTGCAAAATATGGCTCACTTGATGAACCGTCGTCTGATGAAAATTTTTAATTATAAAATAGCTAGTAACTAAATTTTGAAAACTTATCATTAGAATACTGCTTCTGCTGTAAAGCTAATTGTAAAATTCGTTTACCACGACTTTCCATATCTTCATAAAGGAAAATAAACACATCGACACTGCACTTATCATTGACTAAGTAGCCGTTTTCAGATTTCATGTCATAACTTGCAAAATTTCATTCGGCAATTACCGTGTCCGCTCGGCTGGACTTCACTCTCAGCGGTCACCGGTGTCCGCTAAACTTTTCGCTGAGCCACAGCGGACACCGGTTTCCGCTGTCAGTTTTTGGTATATTGAAAGCGAATTTTTTTTTAAATTGTGTACTTTCGTTATAAAATGGACAAGTATATAAGAAATAACAAAAAAATACTGTGGTCCAGGGTGAATGTTTACTCGCATCGACTTGGCGCTGAACCTGCTAACACTGTAATTAAATATCTTGGTGTATTGTTTGACTCTCGCCTTAGTTTTGAGCAATATATTCAAGAATCATATTTGTCGTTATCCAAATCATTAGGTTTTGTTTTGCGGAATTTTAAATGTTTTAGGAATATAGTTCTTTTAAAAAGGATATTCCTTGCTTTCGTTCTAAGTTAGAATGTGTATCGATTGTCTGGTCTCTGTATTACTTAAGTCAGCTACTCTCTATTCAGCTAATTCAGCGCCGCTTCTTAAAATATTTGAATTTTAGAATTTATAGTTTTTGCGTATGGTTTCTTGATGCTTCTCAGCTACTTTATCTCTAACGCTTGTATTTTGCATTATATTTGGTTGTTTGGGACCCACCTTTCACACCTGTAAGTCAGAGTGGGTTTATATATTGTTACAGTATTTTATCGATTAGTCCCCGTATACTCCTTAGCGTCAATATCGTATTGCTGCATTATCGGCAATTTGTAGTAGAATTTTTCCCAAGTAGTGGGGTAGAGATTATGCGTGATCTTCTGACACTTTTGTAATACGTTTTTAACAAGTTGGTCGCGTTCGATTAGACGAAGTTTTGAGTGTGTGTTAATTAGTTATTTCATTTGCCGTTAATTATTTATAATTAAGCACCCCTAGTGGTGGATACAACGTCGTACCAATCACCTAATTAATCAGATAAAGTTGGTTAATTCACGACGCTCGTTTTTAGAACTTAGGAAAACTCTCTTAGTAAGTTACATTATCTTTTTTTTACTGTTGTTAACCGCTTTGATTGTGCTATTTATTGCTAAGGCTCGTGGTATCTGTTTCTGTAGGGTGTCGAGATTACGCCTAACTAATTAGGATGCAAAATTCTACGAGGGCACGGTGATGAAAATAGATTAGACTTCCTCTATCTTGGCCACGAAAGTTAGAGGGAGTCGTCATATGTCTCGTCAAAGTGGACTGCATTTCTTCAGTAACAGATAAGTGTAATCTGTGTAATTTTAAGTTACGAAAAATAACTAAATTAATCAATCTGTAACTTTTAATTACTAAGTCAAGAATCTCGACATCTTACGTCGGCTGTTTTATATAGTATAACGTTTTACCTTTGTGTAACAACCGAATGGGCAAATTTTCCTATGTGAAATCGTTAATTAGATTTATTAATTAGGATTATATTATTTTATTTCGCGTTTATTATTTAGTTATACCATTTCGCGTTAAAATTCTGATTGCTATTTTTTTATTTGTTTGACGTAATTAAATATTGTCCCACAATTGCAGCATTATGAGCAGAGCCTCCATTCTGGTGAAACAAAACATAATTTATGTTCTTCGCACACAAGGTGCGATACAGAGTAAAAAGAAGTAAATATCTTTGTGTGTTCAAATTGACTTCAATGATAAAAGGTCTAATGATATGGTCCTCTAAAAGTTCTGTCCAAAGATTAACCTTTTGTGGATATTCCGTTCGTGCATTATAAATTATACATTTATTGTCTAATATTGAATAACAGCACAATTATAATAGCCATGTAGAAAGAAACCGGATTCGTCATATACATATAATAAATAATATATTTTTATCAAAATTTCCATTGTTGTTGCAATATTCTAAAACTACTTTACAAAACTCAAAGCTTTGGTATTTGTCGTTGGTAAGTATTTCATTTGATTTTATGAACTGGTAAGAACGGTATTTATTTTTTTAAGCCCTGCGAACAGTGTTGTCTGAGATAGTAAATTGTTCTGCAAACTTTCTGCTAGATAATTGCGTTTGTTCTTCTGCTGTAGCACAAATGAGAGTTTTGGGTTCTTCATTTCAGGAAGTTATTTTCTGTTTATATTATTCGCGATATAAGTAATAATGTGACGAAATTTGTCATGCACTTTGCCTTTTTCAAATTCTATTTGAAGTAAAATCGTATAATTTGTCTGATACGCTGACCAAGATGAATTTAATAACAAATTGTTCTTGAAGCCGGATAATAATAAATACGCTGAAAAGAGGAACAAGCAACCATTAACAAAAGACAATATTAGATTAACTGCAAATAATAAATAGAATTACGACAAAACGGTAACCATACGATAAATGTGTTTCACTCGACAGCCAGTATGGAACTGACGTTGATTGTATTGTCCGCATGTGTTATAGCAGGTAGCACTAGAGTAAGCGCGACCTCTCTTGCGTCCCTCTATGGTTATTGGAAGTTGGCTCATACGGTATATTTATATTCTTCTCTGTCAGTTGTTTCGTCCTAAATATGATCCTGGTCTCGTCTCCTTTGAAACCGCTCTGAAGCTTTTCCAACTGGGTTTCTGTTATCAGCCTCAATCTTCTTTCTAGAGTTCTCTCATATACCTTCGCTATCGTACTCAATAAACTTATACCTCTTCAGTTTTTACACTCCTTATTGTTTTCCTTTTTATGCAAAGGTAACCCTACATATAAACATTAAACAAATTCATGTAAATAGCGAGTAAATAGGTACAATTTTTTCTTTTTACAGTTACTTATGTATGTCAATACAGTATCTCTTACTCAATATTAACGGATAATGTAAATAAAATAATGGAAACGATTTTTAATTAATTTATAATTAGAAACTACTATATTTTGACAGGCATCAGATAAACGACGACTACTTTTCGACCGCATTAATTACCAATGAACTTTTTCTTCCCATTGTGCGAGTAGCATATGAGCGGGACTCGGCCTGCCATTATTATCTTTAATGCTAGATCGCCGCTAAAAAAAAAACTTGTTTGATATTTTCTAAATCGTTATCTCCTGGGTATTGCGTAAAATTATAATTAGAGGGCACTTCGGATTTCGTTTTGTTTTTTATTCACTCTATTCTACGAGTTCTTTGCGTAATCACTGTCATTTTCGCAATTAGATGGTTGAATAAACTAGATAATGGGCAATAAACATCACTTGTGATCGTATTAGAAATGTTTATTTGTGTTAGTGAACATGTATAAATACTTTGGTCATTTTGAAGAAAGTCCCGTTTAGATGTAACGTGGAAAAGCTCATGATTTGCTAGGCATTATCTAATACGAAAATTAAAAAATATATATCAAATAGAAAACGCAATGTTGTTTAGTTTCAAAAAATGCAAGTGTCCCGTATCGTTATGTTCAAATTTTGGGAGTGTAAAGTAGACTTCATTTTAAGTAACAAAAACGCAAAACTTGTATATCCATTTTTATTTGTTTCAAAGTTACAGATCTATGAATGTAATTGTCAGATCATGAAAAACAATGTAATGCTAAAGTCAATAAAAACTGATTTTATTTAAAAAGTTCAATTAATAATATTTTCGAAATGTCCACCTTGAATGCAGGCTTGTGCCCCGTAAGCCAACAGAAGAAGTACTTATCCGAATTTCATACTTGTTTTGTCGGATTTGCTCGGCAGCCAGGTGAATACGATCCAACAATTCTTCTCTTGTGTTTGAAACTTGCGCGTAGACTAAATTTTTCGTGTACCCCCATAAATAAAAGTCAAGGGGATTAAGATCGGGTGATCTGGGTGGCCATGCAACAGGATCACCTCGACCAATTCATCTTCGATAATTGACGTTAAACCAATATCGGACAACAATTCCGAAATGTGATGGTGCCCCATCCATGTGAAACCACATGTCTCGTCGAACATTCAGTGGGACATCCTCTAAAAGACCTGGCAGTTCGTCAATAGGAAATTCAAGGTAATTGTCCGCATTTAACCTCCCAGGAAGAACGACAGGACCAATCAACAAGTCATCTTTAGGGCCGCCCAAACGTTAATTCATGTTGAAATTTAGATGGACGTATAGCTTTGGGATTTTGTGATGACCACCTGTGCAGGTTTCTCAGATTAGCAACACCACTTCTTGTGACCGTAGATTCATCTGTCCAGAGGACTGTTCTGCAGAAATTAAAATGAAGCCGTGACTGTCTTAATAATTAGGTAGAATAAACTAGACGAGCATAGTGGTATGTCTCAAGCAAACCGTGTCCCCTGCGATAGTGGTATGGATATAAGCCCTCACGTTTCAAAATTCGCCAAACTGTCGTTCGTGGCACTCCTAGTTGTCTAGCGATTCGACGTACACTGAGAGTTGGATCCCTTGTAACAATAGCTATCGCTTCTTCCTATAAGTCTGCTGGCAAATTGACTCCTCGGTCGAAAAGATAATCACGCAGTCCGCATTCCCGAAATTGTCTGTGTACTTCCAGAAACGTTCTGTACTGAGGAATACGCCTATCGGGAAAACTATGTCGGTATTCAATAACTGCTTGACGTGCACTGCCGTTATAGTAGCCATACGCAAAATGCATGTCCGCATACTCTTGAGAAGAAAATCGGTAAGGCATTTGAATAAAGAAAACGTGTCCACTCACTAATAAGCTGTTGTATGAACTGAAACGTAATGTAATCCTTGATTAAAAAATGGAACGTTAACAGTCACCTGAACATGTGTTTATTGTATGATATTCATGGTTCAGCACTTACGGGATAAGTAAGAACTTTTATCATAAATCAATTTCCAGTACTCTTTTTTGTAGATCTCCAAGAAATTGCTGTATGCACTACGACGCGTGTTTATTTATTTTAGGATAACAGTTTATTATGCGACGTTAACAATCACAGTCCTGTTATTGAATCGCATAACTTTTTTTAAATAAAATCAGTTTGTATTGACCTTAGGATTACATTTTTTTCATGATCTGACAATCACATTCATAGATCTGTAACTTTGAAACACATAAAAATGGATATACAAGTTTTGCGTTTTTGTTACTTGAAATCTACTTTACACTCCTAAAATTTGAACATAACGATACGGGACATATATATATATATATATATATATATATATATATATATACATTCTATTGTACACACACTACATATATGTTTCACCACACTGTGCCTTCATCAGGTGGATGAATATATACTGTAAACTTACGTTTGGTACCTATTTATAAATACAAGTATAAAGTGAAAAACAAAAATTCTAATCTGAGTGGGAGTGGACCTATTGTAGTTTTAAGTTGAGTAGGGTAGAGTGATTTACCTCTACCTGGTCATTTAAAATTATGTCTAAATTATGAAATTTATTAATTTCTAAAGCTTTTAATATATTGGGTTTTTTACTTTTATCTACTACATGTAATGTTTTGAAATTAGAATTGAATTTGTGGTTATATTCGCAACAGTGATTAGCAAAAGTTGAATCTGTCTTCTTATCCCTGTAGCTTCTTTCGTGTTCTACTATTTTGGTTTGGAAGGTTCTTCCTGTCTGACCTATATACACTCTTTTACAGTCTTCACATGTCAACTTGTATACCCCTGAGTTTGATCTACTGTCCGTTTTATCGTTATTGTTTGTTATTGCTTTTTGTAAGGAATTGTTTGTTTTAAACGAAATGGTCTCGTTCTCACTAGTTTTGATTATGTTCACTACATTTTTTGAAATTTTACCTATGTAAGTAGTGGAATTATAATTATGGCTTCTATTCTTTCACGCGTGGATAAATTAGGTATCGGGTTTTTGTTTATTGTAGTTTGGCTAACATGTTATTCATTAACATTATTTTAAAACCATTATTTATCGCTGTATTATATATTCTATTTAACTCTAAATCATAGTTTTGTTTATTCATGGGAACGTTAATTAATCTATAAAGCATTGATTGATAAGCTGATAATTTTAGTGTTATGGAATGAAAAGAACGTGCATGTATAGTTGTATCTGTGTGTCTAGGTTTGTAATATATCGAAAATTCATGTCTATTATTAGTTTTATTATTTATTGTTAGACCTAAAAATTAATGGTCTTATTTTCTTCTATTTCAATTGTAAATTTAATCTTTGGATGAACCGTGTAAACAAAATTATGTAAATTGTTTAGTTGCCTTCTGTGCCATTAAAACAAATTAGTATGTCCACGTACCTAACCCAATAAATGCAATTCCTGAAAGAAGGGTGTTTGCTTATTACGTTTCCCAATCTATTCATAAAGATAGCGGCCAATAAAGGACCCAACGGGTTTCCCATGAGAAACCAGTTGCATTTATTGGGTTAGGTACGTGGATGGCATACTAATTTGCTTTAATGGTACATAGAGGCAACTAAACAATTGCCTCTCAAAAATTGGGTTTGTTGCATTGTGTCGAACTAACGAAGACTTCCCATCATTTTTTGCATTGCTTTGCATCATTCATCAGAAAGTTCTACGTTCAAAAATACTAAATAGGTATGATGTCGTGAATATTGCCATAAAGTTCGTAAATTCAATATGTGCGCGAGGCTACCAACGATGCCTCTTCGAAGTTCAATTGGAAGTTGGCGACTCTGCCGAGGGCAATGATTTACTTCTTTATAGACATAAGATTGTTGAGCCGCGGATCATTTTCAGAGAGATTTAAAGAACTATTACCTGCAATAATTTCTTTTCTTCACGAACGAGGTGACGACACTAAGATATTTAAAAATGAAAAATGGCTCCGTGATTTAACTTTTCTATTGGTTGTGACAAAACATTTGAATATCATTAATTTGGAACTACAAGGAAAAAATAAAACCATTATCGATGTGGTTAGCGCAACAAACGCTTTTATAAATAAATTGAAGCTGTGGATTAATCAGTTAAACAAAAGGACTATACTCATTTTCCAGCTTTGTAAAGAAGGGTAAGTTCTCCCTCAAATTATGACAACTACGAGACACAACTAAGAAAAATTCAGAGTGAATTTGAAAGACGCTTCTCTGATTTTAAGCAAATGAAGGATATTGTAACTTTCATGGCTTGTCCATTTTCTGCTGAAGACATTGAAAAAAATTACTACTGAAATATCAAACACTTTCAATATGGAGGTCTCTTTAGTACAAAATAAAATTTTAAGTATACATCTCAAAGCCAGAGCAACTAATGCCAAATTTGCCAACTTACTTGTACGAGTCTGCATTTTCAGAAATGAAAATTGTTAAAACGAAATATCGCAATCGACTAACAGACGAACATCTCTCAGCATGCCTGCGGTTGGCACTCAGAAATTACGAAACGTCCTTCGATAAGTTTGTGGATAATATGAAGTGCCATGCATCAACATCTAAATTCTAAATGAAAGCAGTGACTAAAGAAAATTTCTGACGTAACAAATTTATTACATGTTAAACTTATATAAGTATAATGTACTTTGAATTTATACAGGGTTAGTCAAAAGTATGGAATTGACGGTTTATTTCCGTAATTATGAACTTTATAACAAAATGTCTTTGATAAAAGTTTTTTACTAATTATTCTCCATTTCTTAGCCTACTCGTTGTTTTCTGTATGTCAACGCATTTCCATGGAAACGTTATTTTATTTTTTTTTCAAATTGCAACCATGTGTTTTTCTTTGCTGATTTCTATTCCTCTTTTTTTTCTTGATATTTTTTTCATATGCTTTCATAACAAAATTTCTGTGTAAAATCATAATTTCCAATAAACGGCAAAATGTGATATAAAATCAGATTCTCTCACAAAATAATAGTGGCCTTTGTTTTCTTTAATGTCATTTTTCATGTCATTATGAAGTACCATTCAATAAGTTGATATAATAAGAATAGTTTCATTTTAATTTGTAAACATGATGAAACTCAGTGAAACTGAAAGAATTGAAATCTTAATAATGATGGGTTATGGAGATCGACAACGTTCACACCCAGATGTTTGTCATTTATTTAATTAACGTTCATCCGGAAAGGAATCGTATTGTACAATCCACAGTGTCTAAATTGGTTAGAAAATGTAGAGAAACTGGAAATGTAAAAGATATGCTAAGGTCTGAACGTCCAAAATTAGTCACAAATCAAGATCAAGCTCTAGATGTATTCATGTTACGGATAATTCAATTACGTCAACCACGCAACTTGCCTTGGATAATGATATTAGTCAATCGTCGGTTGTTCGAATATTAAAAAAGAACAAACACAAGAACTACAAGATACATCTTCTCCATGAACTAAACGAAGATGACCCTGACAGAAGAATGCAGTTTTGTGCAACAATAATGGAAATGATCAATAATAAGCCACATTTTCTAATCCATATTTTATTTTCGGATGAAGCCACTTTTTGTCTAAATGGGTTTGTAAACAGACACAACTCCCGTTACTGGTCCAGTGAAAATTCTCATTGGATGATGAAACACCATACACAGCATCCACAAAAACTTATTGTCTGGGCTGGTCTTATTGGGCACCACATAATAAGTCCATACTTTATCGATCGAAATTTGACAGCAGATAGATATCTCAACCTATTGCGTGATCGCATTGTGAATCGACAAGGAATGCCAAACCGCAATCTTTGGTTTCACCAAGACGGCGCTCCATCTCATTAAGGAGTTGATGTTCGCCTGTTTCTGAATAACGTCTTTCTAGATCGTTGGATAGGACGTCGAGGACCTATTGAATGGCCTGTCAGGTCGCTTGATTTAAGTACCCTAGATTTTTTCCTCTGGGGTCATTTAAAAAATAAAATTTACAAAGAAAAACCACAAAATTTGCAAGACCTGGCAGCCAGAATCAGACATGAAATGGAAGAAATACCACCTATCTGGTTACAAAATTCGTTGCGTAATTTTTGTGATAAATTAGGTTATTGTCAATTTGCAAAGGGTCTTCAGTTTGAGCATTTAATTTGAGTTAAATATTATTTGAGTGAATAAAGAATTATGAGTATTTTCTTCTAAAATTTTGTTATGAAAGCATATTAAAAAAATATCAAGTCGTTTCAAAAAAAAAAGAGGAATATAAATCAGCGAAAAAAACACATGGTTGCCATTTGAAAAAAAAAATATCGTTTCCATGGAAATGCGTTGACATACAGAAAACAGCGAGTAGGCTAAGAAATGGAGAATAATTAGTAAAAAAACTTTTATTAAAGAGATTTTGTTATAAAGTTCATAATTACGGAAATAAACCATCCATTCCATACTTTTGACTAACCCGGTGTATTAGAAGTATTTGCAATTAATTATAATAAATTGCAATAAATCATTTTCATAAATCGATCGCTTGTCACCTAAAGGTTTTGTGGTAGATCACAATCCCTAAAGGTCTGAGCACTCCTGGTTTAGATGAACATTTACTTCATTAAAACATTTTATTCGTAAATAACATTTGTGTAAATCCTCACATTTCAAAGTCATTGTAAAATAATATTAACTAACCTTTTTGATTTATGTATACTGATGATAGTTTGTAAAGTGCTCTAGTTAGTACTTGTCGAAGCTACTGTGTTGGCGAAACAATTGTCGTTTTATAAACAAATATTAATAAAGTGAAGATTTTAACTATGTTTTATTTCTATTTTAAATTATAAATTAGTACAACAGAAGGATATACTACAAGGCAAGTCAGTAATTTTTCTAGGAGATTTCAATGCAAGTATAGAAAACGATATTATCCAGCAGCAAAATGACAAGTGCATCTCTAAAATTCACTCTCAAAACCAGAAATTACTTAAAATTAAAGATAAACTATATGTTAGTATTAGTTTTAAAAGTAGAATATTAGGTCATAAATATTATCAAGCGACGATTATTCATTTGTTTGGTATAGTAATTACATATTTTTCATATCAAACCGTAACATTTTCAAATTATGTTCCTAAGATTTGACACTTAATTAATTAAAGTTTTCATAGATGGTAAGACGATGTAATTCTAATTTCAACACTTATTTCTAAGTATCATTATTATAATTTCATCAAATCATATTTGGATTGATTTGAGGAGGTGTCAATCTATGAAAAAAAAATCACTAATAACTACTACTTATAGTGACTTGATATTAACTGTGCCAAAAAATATAGGTGTTCATACAATAGAACAGAATAATTATTTATTGACGAGGAAGGATCCTCTTGAATATTAAAAGCTTTTAATAGCTGTTGTAATGATGGCAAGTTCTACATGATATCCTTGAAGTGTGTATAGGATACCGTTAATGTAAAATCTAAAGTGTTGCCGTCTTGTTATTATTAAAGAACCGACTTTTCTAACGCACATATTTCGTTTCTGCTTAGCAAGATCTCTTTTTGTTTTCGCGACATAAACGAATCTCATTTCATATTTTGTATAAGGAATGTGTTATAAAAAAATATGATTGTACTTGATTTGTTTCTTGTTCATATTGAGAAATGCTTATTGAATGTCATGGAAGAATTTAGATTTTACAATTTCCAACGAGTATGAACATTATATAGTGACGAATGTAAAATCGTTAAAATTCTATTGAGGCTATTTATGCGCTTAAACTTGTGGTAATCTTCTCTGTCTTTCGATTTCTTCCCTAGTTTTTTATTTAATCTTCTTCCAGAGCCTGTATCACAGTTTACCGTCGTGGCTTCCCAGATCACCACATTTTTTTAATGTTGTTTGCCATGTTCTTAGTATTGTAATGTGAATCAGACAATGACGTCACGCGCTCACTCGTCATCAGTTTCCCGGACAATCTAGAATAAAACGACTGTCCGGATGGTCCTCGAATATGCGGCGGCCTATACATAAGCCGCCCAGAAAAGGATTAGGATTCATTTAACGAGTGATCGACGTCTTGGTTGATATTGTATATAAATGTTAAATAAATATTGAAATAAATACTGTTATTATTAGTCATTAGCAGAGAGCGGACTCGAGCGATTGATGATTCACAGTCCATGGGCGTCTGGCTTGCATTCACAATAGATTTGTTTCTGTAAGCGATCCGTGAGTTTCAAACAATTTGATAGTGTGGCAAGTTACATAAGTGGCACATATCTACATATGCAGTTAATATGTATCTGTCAATGCACAACAGAGCGAATGTAATAAAAGGTTTGGTAACCGGCAGCAACTACTGCTGAAACAAAAGTAATGCTGACAAGCGAATTGCGTATCGAATTTTGAATAAAAATAATTTACAAAGAACAAAACTCAAAACTATGTATTTTCTGTGAAACATTGAAAGTATAAAACATTACTATGAACAACTAAAATTTATTCAAGGTGTTCCTGTTAAATTAATTCTTTTAGATGTTAAAACGTCTTTAAAAATAGAAAATGTCCATTCCACATCACAACTGGTGATGGCTGCGTGATTAAAATGTTGCAAAAGTGCACCATACTTCGAATGTATAGATTTATCAATCGGCTCTGTGCAAAATTGATATATAAATATATAAATTGATAAAACTAACTTAACAACATTTGAAAAATGATCCCTGATGTATTCACATACTCTGTGTAGTCAAAAATAATAGCATCTCATCTTTATAATTGTTATTCAATGACAGAATATTATGAATACATTGACCAATTACTTTTGCAACTGTCTCACCATTTACGACTGGCAATATTTTAGTTACAATTAAGTATGGTTGGTATGAAGTTGTTGGATGAAGAATACCACCAACTACATTTAACACATATCGTCCCATTACATCCGTTGTACTAAGAACAAAAAGAAATGGACTAGAAAGAAGAAACGAAAACTACTTCAAAAATAAGGTAGTAAATTAAACTTAATATTTATACAAAATTAAAGGATAAATATACAATATAACAATATAAAACGGATTTTTTAAAATACTAAACGTCGTAACCAAATAACACTGAAAGAAAAGAAACCAGAAACAGGGATCAATATTAGGTCCTCTGCTCTTTCTAATTTACGTGAATGATCTACCGTACAATATATCATCAGGGAAGTTACTCAGTTTCCGGATGATACATCCATTTTGGTTCGAGCCCAGGAAATGGGAGAGGGAAGTATAAACTTGGAACATGCATTAATGGAAGCAGGCGAATGGTTTGGCAGTAACCTCCTGAAAGAAAATCAAGATAAAACACAGCAGTTAGCACTTACCACAAAAAGGATCTCGAATGAGAACAAAGAAAGCATCAAATTTCTGGGTCTACAACTCACCGGTGACATGAGTTGGGATTGCCACGTGGAAGATTTGTGTCGCCGCCTTGCTGCAGCTGTTTATTCTATTCGTAGGATAAAACAGGTAGCAACATACGAAGCAGCGCGAACGGCCTACTTTTCCAATCTTCAGAGTAGAGCTACATATGGTATCCTAGTGTGGGGTGAGTGTGTCCAACAAAACTAGCTGCAGGCAACTGTTTTAAAACACATAAAATACTTACCTTGCCATCCTTGTATGTACTTACCTGTCTTGAGTATGTCCACAATACACACCAAAAGTTCTCCTTAAATAGTAATTTCAACAATTACGGCACCAGGAATCGAAATAACATAGTGATACCATACCATCGGTTACAGAAAAGTCAAATGAGTACAAATTACCTAGCCTTCAACATTTACAATAAAATTCCCAATGGAATGAAAGGCCTGGACCGTGGACGATTTAAAATCGAAGCCAAAGACATACTACTAAAGGAGTGTTTTTACTCGATAAGTGATTTTTTCAATCATCAATTTTAATGTGTTTTTTCTTTTATTGTTATTTTGTACTTTTCTCATTTATATTTTATAATGAATATTTCAATATGACGTATGTATGTATATATACATCAATAAATATTATTATTATTATTATTATTATACTGCAATGACACTTCGATCACAAACATTGTGGGGAGCACGAAATGAGAGGTCATTACTTAACCAATTCAGTTTTTGTAGCTTGCATTTGTAGCAGTTTTACATTGTCAAAATTTTAAGTTCGTTTACACAGACGAAAATTTCGTGTCTACTTTTTATTGCATTCGACTGTAGTTAGCTTTAAACGATTGTAAGGATTTTTCTCTCTGACAGATTTTGTTCAAATTTTGACAGTGGGCTTCTAAAACATAACTGTATAACTGTCAGTAATGTATTCATCATGTGTTGCCAACTTGAAAAGTCCCGTAAAATAACCCTTATATTGATTTACAAATTTTATTTACTTTTAACAAACACCATTAACAAATGAATAAGAATTAAAGACGGATGGAAAATTTTCAAAGGATTGTATTAAAATTAAAATTTCTATTCATTTTTTTAAATAGTTTTATAAGATATTCTAACTGTAGTTTATTTAGAGAGTCATTTAATTTCTAATTCTGAAGGTGTGGTATTAATGACAACGAAATTAACCCAACAGTGAAAAACTAAAAGAAAAATGTTTTATTACGTACTAAATAAACGATTTTTTATAATCGAATGTATTATAATTTTCTAGTAAATTAATACGAGCTATAACTTACAAATAATATGTAACCTATTAATAACAAGAAAACTGGTAATATATGCGATAAATACATATGAGTTCGTTACATGCGATATATCTTATTGCAGGTTTATACCGATTTAATCTATTTATTTTGTAATTTAATACCAAGGCTGCGCGCTGCATGTAAGTAAAAGCACGATAAAGACAGAAGAAAGATATGTACGTGTATTGATGTGCAATATAAATAATAAGTTAACAGAACAATACTTTTATTAAGTTAGTGTTTGTTATAATAATAATTCCGAAATTTAGATAAATCTAGTTATCTTAATTGTGAAATAAGAAAGATAATGTAAAACTTTTACTTATTTAAATGTACACTGCTTTAATAAATTAGAGGAACTGTAAGCTTGTCAATGTAATATTATCGTTTACTTATCATAAAATGAGTTAAATTTGAACATTTCAAATCAATAAACAATCAAACACTGCCAAACAATACAAATAAACTAAAAAAATTCTTAATGAACTAACAAATTAGACTTAAGTAACTCAAGAAAATTAAGCTTTAAAGGGAATTTAATAACGGGTGTGTCCTTCACAAGATTGAATGATAGCTCGACACCTTCGTGGCATACTTTCAATCAATCTCTGGATGTCCTTCCTCTTGAGGTATGGCAACCCATTCTTCGTGTATGGTGAAAGTATCTTTCCAGAAGCATGTACTGATGATTCTGTAGTAAGATAAAACACGTGTCTACAAGTCTAGAAATATATTTTCACACAAATATGAACTTGTATTGTTTTCTCCGCACCCGATTTTTAATAATATATTTGGATGCCTTTCTGTAGAAAAGAACCAAGCCACAAAAGTAAAGAATAAAAGTAAAGTTATATTACTCTTAGACAATGCCCCAGGACATCCAACCTCACTTGATACGGCGAGAGACTTAAAAGTGTGTGAAGTTCCTTCCACCAAACACTACGCCAATATTACAACCTATGGACCAGGGAGCAATAGCAAACTTCAAAGCTTATTGCCATCGCCGCACTTTTAGCCAACTAATTCATGAAACTGACGGGGAAGGAAGACAGTCTGTACGAGAGTTGTGGAAGTCATACAGCATGAAGGCTATTCACATCATAGACGAGGCTTGGAACAAAGTTAAAAAGAGTTGTATGAACGGAGTGTGGCGTAATCTTTGGCCAGATGTAGTGGAAGCACCTGGAAGAATTGTCCAGATGCAGAGACAAGTGCTTGAAGACATTGCTGCAATGATTGAGGGGTCTGAACTTGAATATGTCGCGGTAGAAGATCTCGAACAACTTGTAGCAACGCACGACGAACCTCTCAGCATTGAAGATCTGATCGAGTTACAGAATAATCCCATCAATGATGAGAAAGAACAAGTAGAAGAGAGAGTTTTATCTTCAAGCGAAATACACAATGCTCTTTCAAAAATTTATTCAGGCTTGGATATATTGCAGAGTATAGACAGTGATGATGACCGTGTTTTGACCGTGTGTCAAACACTTAAACACAGCGTTGGGTGTTATGAACGTACTTCATAAGAACGTAAAAGAAACGCTACCCAAAAGACAGATGTATTTTTCCGTAAAAAAAAACATGTAATACTGCGTAAAGTGTTCTTAGCATTAAAGTGATTGATTCAAATGATTTGTATTTTTTTGTATTAACTTTTGACTATGTTTAATCGTAAACCCCGACGCGAATTTCACTTAACGCGATTTTTGCGGAACGCATCCCTCGCGTAAAGCGGGGTATTACTGTATTTTCTTCTAAAAGTATGACCAACCTTCCTAAATATCACATTTAGTTAAATTCTGCTTAAATACATTTCATAATACAGAACCACTAATTTAAGTGACAATTTAAATGTCTTTTAACTAAAATTACTTTTAATATCAGTTGGTAATGCCGGCCGTAAACCTCTCTCTCTCTCTCTCGTTTTCTCATGTATTATTTTGACCACCCTTTCTAAATCTAGTTCACTTCTTGATAAATTAAACTGTTCGCATATAAATTTAAAGAAGATATAACAGACTTAATTGTAATTGCAGCATTAACGAGTACAAACATTAAAAATGAATTTATTCTGATTAGAATTTAAGTTGAAGTCGTGTACTAAGATCTGTTTCCAGTAATTTCCCAATCGGAAGTAATTAAATTCGTGTTTATTTACATGGAATTAAAAAAGCAACATGGTAGTAAAGTTTAATAGAAGAAGAAAAAGAAAATAGAAACGTGTCTAATGTGCATATTTCACTGTTGACCGTACGCCGCTGATAGGAAAACATCGTGATGAACATGTTCGGATGTCAAGACGCAAAACCGAAAATAAATTACATACCTCGACTGTACATCGAAGTAATAAATGTACAGTTGACGGGAATAAACAAGAACAGGAATAATAATAATAGCAAAACGGAATGTGTGTACGTACAACTCCGTGACAACTGATTAACCGCCTGGACAATTATCGAGTCTTGCGGTGACGATGTATTTCTGGAAAATGTGATGATTTTCTTTTACAACTTGTTAGTCTCAACACTTGATATCTTGATTTGGAGATGATAATCAAATATTAATAGATGCGTAATTCCAATACCAGTAAAATAACTGTGGTGCTAAAAATCAAAGAGGAGAAGACATATTCTATGTAATAACTGTAAACAGATAATGTATTATAACGGATTAGATTAGGCGTGCGTTTATTATTTTAGTAAGTCTGAGAAGATATAATATAATAAAGTTACTTGTCCAAAATAAAATGGCTCGGATTTGTTATCTATTTTATTATCAATTATATGCCATAATAATATAAGGCTATAAAAGTCTTTCTTTGGAGTTTGCAGAATGTGGTTGAGTAAAAACTTTAAGAAAAAAGGATAAAACCAGTTATCACAATCAATACCCATATATTAAATACGTATTACGACAACTATGTTGTCATCCTCAGAATGTAAAAATATTAATCACAGTGTTGGACACGGGGCACAGAAAAGTTAACACAAAGATTCACGAAAAATTTTATAAGACGTGCACGTATACACTTTTCAGGAAGGAGTTTTCAGGAACTAATTTTAGGTCATTATCTCTCCTCAGAAATGACACACATATGCTCGTTCTCACGTCGTCTTCTAATATCTGTACTAAGAAGTCATATAAGTAGGTAAAGAGAATTGGATGCTTGTTGACATTGTAGGTGTTATTTTCGTTGTTAATTATATCGGGTGTCTTTTAAATGAAAAGACAACATATGAAAATGGATATACATATATGAGAAAATATTTTCCTAAAATGACAAAGATATTTAAAAAAATGTTGTCACGCCACTGTACGGTCGATTGTATCAGAGACGATATCTTAAAGCTGACGCGCAATAACAAAAAAGAATAGTTCTGCTATTGTTCAGGATATATTTAATAACCTTTTGTAATATTTTAATTTCAAACATTTTTTATTGTTAAATATAAGTAAATCTAGGATATAAAATTCAAACAACATTTCCAATTTTATAAATATTCATTGTGCATTTCTAAGTTCATACCGCTGTTTTATTACCTAGGGTTACTAGAAAACGATTTCTAGACGGGATTTAATCCAGATATTCATTTTTAAGATCACGTTTCCTAAATATGTATAATAAATTTTATTATTGAACAATGGAAGATTATCCGGAACGACATACTTACCAATACCAACTAATAATTAGTAGTAATATTTTATTATGTATTTATTAATTCAAGGTAGGTACCATTTCCACGAGTTTATCTCAAAAATTATGATGTCAAGCAATTCGCGTATTTAATTATGTAATAGTTTGTAGGAGTAGTTGTATATTTTTATCTACTTGTAATACAGTATCAACTCGACAACAGAACAGAACAGTCGTACATTAACATCAAGACACACAGTCTCACATTCAACATCAACATAATAATTATACTTTAACATGGGACACCAGTCTCAACAGCACTTGTGTGCTAGTATAAGTCGTTTTAGGTCCAAAAACAATAGTATATAGTGCAAATAAATATATTTAGATGAAAGTACATTTATTCGTTTAACACAGTCAGCGAAGATTTAAAAAAATACAGCACTATAACTTGTGCACGGTGAAGCAAACATTGGGATCGTGATTCTAGTAACCGGGGTTGAAAATCAGCTTCAGAAACCGGAGTCATCGCAAACATTTGGTTCAACGAGCAGAACAACCTTCATTAGTTGTTGTCTATCTCGCTTTAAGTTTCGTCTAGTTGTCGATTATTACGTACGTTTGATACAATACTTCTTCGATTAAAGATATATTGTTATTAAGTAGGATGTTACATGACTGTAAGTGCTCCACAGGCATTTAACATCGTTCTTTTAATACATCGTCTTTAAAAATTTACGAAAATTTTTATTTCGTAATAGGTTATCGAACTCTTACCATAACAAAACTTATACACTATATTAATTTCAAGCGTTTTTATAAAAATAAACAATACAGCGTGTAAATACAATAGCGGCCATACAATTTTCAGGGTGTTTTTGATTTTGAGGTTAGCGTCGTAATTGACTTACAGTATTTTAGATTCATATTTTATATAGTTACTCTTTCCATTTTTCATACGCTGAATATTTTTATTTCAAGGATAGTCTGTATATATGGTTTCATTTATATCCAATTCTCTTGGATTGCTTATATTTTTAATAAGTTTTAAATAATCTGCGGTAATGTTATGATTAGTTTCTAACGCATGACGGGCAATAACTTAATAGACACATCAATCGACCGAAAAAATCGAGTGTCTTTAAGCCAATTATAAAGAATCACATCGTTATTAAAGAAGATTCTTTAAAGTTTGTTGTTAGAAAGCGAAAAAAAAGGAAATCTGACCGAGCGAAATCAGGAGAATAATGCGTATGTGGAATGACCTCTCAAACGTAGAAAGTGAAAAAAGGAATGGAGAACCTGGACATTGCGGATGATGTACCGTTATTAAATTAATTTTTCGAAGTACAGGAAAGAATAGACCTTTGATCATAGAAAAAGGAAAGATGTCAGTAGTAGAAATACTTACTTCGGAAGTACCACAGCAAAGCAAAAGTATGTCAAGGAAAGAACAAACAAGGCTAAGAGGTACATTTGCGAACCTAAGTAGGGTATCAGTATTCTAATAATAAACAAAAATTAAGTTTTAAATTGACTGGTGAAAGTAGTTCTAAACGGGTCAGGGTTATGGACTTCAATTGGAGTGATTACTTAAAATCCACAGGTATTTGTAAATAGCAATTTAAGAAATATTCTAAGAATTGGTTGTCTTGAGATCATTATTACTTAAGAATTGTGTCTGCGAATAGAAAAAGAGCGAATTGACATAAAACTAAGAAGAGAAACGCTCGATTAGTTTCGTTATATGTTAAGTATGGATAACAATGAAATTCCCAAGCAAAAAAAGGAAAGACATACAGAAATGTGAATAAAATTTCTACCTATATAGGTAGAAATTGATATGCTAATCACTAGGCTAAGTTTTAAAGTTAAAAACAAACTGAAAATGAAAACATTTCACAATTACTTAATCTCCCAAAAGGAAATAACGAAATACTATTGTAACAATATTGAATCAAAATACGAACAATAAAAACATAACTTGTGGATGGGTTTAAAATCCCAAAAATATTTAATGTTTAATGGTTGGTCTATGGCCAAACAATTGTAGTGCATTAAAATATTTGAAACTTTAAACCACATTTAAATGGACTTTCAAAACGTATCCCCTTTGTCAATCAAATACATAAATTTTCGTCTAGCGTACTCGTTTTCGTTGTTAGCGCATTTATACCTTTATAAATATTTACATATGAATCAGGATTCATATGTGTTTTGAGGTTTTAGAATATAGACATTCAACAGCATATTTATTTTTTACTTCTATACTGGCCAACAATTAACATTTTTTTTCTGCTGACAATTGTTTTTAATTAATATTGGTACGCTAATGCCAAACATGAAACCCATTTATCCCTATCACGTCAAGTTTTCTTTCTACGGGACTTCTTGTTTGCCGATTTCAGAATTCTTGAAAATCGTTAAGTAAATGCAGCAAATTCTTAATTGTACAAAGAATCGAAAGACATTCCAAATACATTTATCTCATTAGCATAATGTATACAGTTATAACTGATAATATTTAAGTATTTAATGAACTAATTAAGGAATATAACAATTATAGATAAATGCAATCCATTAACTTAATCCTGTTCATTAAGTGAACATACTAGGGTTTAATGAGATTTTATTGGAAAGTGTTGATCACTTAGGTTTATTTAAAAGTAAACAAGGGTGATAATAAAACGTTAGTTGTTAGAGAAGAAACTACATCATGTCTACTACTCGAAGATGTGTAAATAGTGCCGATTCGTTCTGCTACATCTGTGGAAAATTCACCGTTCCCAGTTAAAGGGTAACTATAGGGTAACTACTACTGCTTTCGTTAAGAAAATGTATTTGGGTTATTTTGACGTAAAACTTGCTGATCAGGACAAATCATGGGCTCCACATAATGTGTGTAAACCATGTGTGGAAAATTTGCGGCAGTGGAGCAATAAATTAGCTTTTGGCGTTCCAATGATATGGCGTGAACCGAAAAACCACGTAGAAGTTTGCTATTTTTGTCTAGTTCAGACCTCCGGTTATAATAAGAAGAATAAGAATAAAATTGTATATCCTAATATCAACTCCGCGATTCGACCAGTGCCTCATTCCGATGAAATACCCGTGCCAATTTATGAAAAGCTTCCTTCACTTGAGTACTCGTATGCTAAAGCCATGGCAGATGCTATTGAGAAGCAAGAGTCAGATGTAGATTGTGACTATGAAGACATAATTTCTAATGATGGACCACAACGTTTTACTCAAGCTGAATTAAATGATTTAGGATTTGGGCCTATCAAAGTAATCATCGGAACTGCTAGCTTCAAGATTAAATGAAAATAACTTACTCGAGCAAAGTACGAAAATAACTTTTCATCGTAGCAGGGAAAGTGATGTTGTGCAATATTTTAAAGAAGAGTGTGAATTTGTTTATTGTAACAATGTGCCAGGTTTGCTAACTAAAATGGGCGTTGTACAATATGACCCAAGTAAGTGGCTTTTGTTGATCGACAGTTACAGCGGAAGCTTCAAGTGTGGCCTACCATACAACGAGAGTGTTTTTGGTACAATTCTTATTTGATATTCCGTTCAATTAAAGGAAACATATTACGACATTGAGAAGGTTATAATGTTACTAAAATATACAGACCATAACTGGGTCTTCTGTGTGGATCTCAAAATGTGAAACTTGTTACCTGGCTTTCAAAGAGAATATACAAAATTTCCGTGTTTTTTGTGCCTCTGGGATAGTTCGAGCTAGAAACTAACACTGGATTCAGAAATACTGGCCTTCCAGAACATCCCTAGATGTTGGAGAAAAGAATATAAGTCAACCTTTAGTCGACAGAGAAAAAGTAATTTTTCCACCTCTTCACATCAAATTGGGATTTATGAAGCAATATCTTAAAGCTCTAGATTTGCAAGGTAACTGCTTCCAGTACATATGTGAAAAGTTTCCACGACTAAGTTACGAAAAAATTAAAGTTGGCGTATTGTATGGACCACAAATTAGAACTTTAATGAGAGATCCACATTTCATCAACTCTATGAACGATGCTGAGAAAGAAACCTGGACTTCATTCATGATGGTCGCCAGCAATTTTCTTGGAAACAAAGAAGCCTGCAATTATAAAGATCTAGTGCATTTAATGCTTAAAAAATTTCATCGCCTAGGTTGTTATATGAGCATAAAGCTTAATTTCCATCATAGTCATCTTGATAGGTTCCCGAAAATGTAGGTGCTGTAAGAGATGAATAAGGCGAGAGATTTCATCAAGATTTGAAAACCATGGAAGCTCGGTACCAAGGAAAATGGGATCCTCATATGATGGCCGACTACTGTTGGAGTCTTCAAAGGGACTGCCAAACCAAAATACACAGCAGAAAGTGCTACAAACGAAAATTAATTCCCTGATTGTTGTTTTTCCTTTTACAAATACTCTTGTAATTTTTTAATGATTATTGTGTAAATACTTGCACTAAACTTGTGTCTAATATTGTATTGAAATAAATAAATGAACTATTAAATTTTATGGTTTCTTTATATTGTAACAGGTCTTATGTAAGTAACTACTTAACCGCATTAGTGAATCTTAAAAAAGCATAGTACAGTATACAGTTTAATTTTGACTTGATACGCAGAAAGTAAAATGATTTTCGGATTCAGCACAACTGAATTAGTAAAAAACAAGCCTCGCTTAGAAGTCAGCAAAAATCGTGTTCACCAGTGTTATTTTTAAATCCATTTACGTATTTATCAGTTTATACTTAACCTTCTTACAATCACTTTATTTCTTTTATTACGATTTTGTGAATTAAGTCATATACAAAAAAGGTTTAAGTATATCAATACGTTAAGCACGTATTACGCATTTGTTACAATGATATAAGTCATATAAATACTATATTCTATGTAAAAGCAGTGTTGTTTATTTTAATTTTATAGCTCCTAAAATGTCACAAAGTGACACAAACCGACTTTCCCAGAACATTTGGAAATCTAGTAGCGAATGATCGTTAAAATTTTCGCTCAAGTAAGCCATGTACACAAAAAGTATGTCCTAACTTAAGTTATTAGAGCAGATCTGTCATTATAATTTCAAACGTCATGATTGTTAAAAAATAATTTGAAATGCTGACTTTTATATTAAATATATTTATAATTTTTATACAAAGTAATAGAATATTTTAAAAAATGTGTAAAATGATGACCATTCTCCACCAAGCATAATCGCACTCTATTTCGTAGAGCATTGAAAACATTGATCAGTATTTGCGGTGAGTTATTGATGTGTTCACATTTTTCAATGATTTTATGTCTTAACTCTTGTAGATTATTAATTGGTGCGAAACTCTGCGAATAGATGTTTGAGGAGATTCGTTAATAACACAAGTATACAATGTTTTGGATCTAAGCAACCAAAAGCTGTTTCCATGGTTATTTGGGGAGCTGAATCCCAATCTGCACTCCGTTTTTTGATTTTGGTTCCAGTTTTCGAGATATTAAATAAACACAATTTTTACAATTTTTGACAATTAATCTCCATTTTATTCATTAAAAAGTGTTTAATTAGAAATGAAGAGCAGTCGAACTGAGTCGCTTGTATTGTTTGGGATCTGTTTCACGCATTAAAGTCCAGCAGTAGTCGCTCATCATGCCCTCGTCCCAAAATCCTTGGTATCGTTTTTCGATTTTCGCCAAATATTGGTGTAGTCGCTCTCCTTGCTCGTCGCTTGTATCACCCAAGTTTTCAGGAAAAAATTCGAGATGGGAATGCAGAAAATGTACTTTGAGAGACATTCGAGCTCCAATCTTGCAATAATTTTGCAACAAACTGTCGATTATCTGCTTGAAATCCGGGGATTTGCGGTTACCGAGAAAGTTGTGAACAACATCTTGAAATGATACCCATGCTGCTGCTTCATTGGACGTTAAACATTTTGTAAAGTTTCTGTCGGCCATTAATCTTCGAATATCAGGTCCGACAAATATTCCCTCTTTGATTTTGGCGTACGACAACTTGGGAAATAACTTGGTCAAGTACTCAAAAGCCGGTCCTTCACGGTCGAGCGCTTTGACAAAGTTTTTGATAAGGCCAAGCTTTATGTGAAGAGGTGGCAAGAAAATGTTCTGTGGGTTCACAAGTGGTATAGAAGAGACGTTTTGTTTTCCTGCTAATTACGGCTTGGCCAATCTTTTTTCACATAATGTTGGTCAGTTGCACGGCTATCCCACAGACACAAAAAACAGCAAAATTTGGTAAAACCAGATTGCATCCCCATCAAGAGACCAATAACCTGTAGGAATAGTATATAAATCATTTATTCTTTAAAATTGAATTGAAATTTATTTTCAAACCTTCAAATCGCCACAAATTTTCCATTGATGCTCTTTATATTTTATCTTGGTAAAAATTTTACATATTGTATCGTAGCATTCCTTCGTTTGTACTGCATGAGCAATCGGAATTGATGGTTTTATATTTCCATTGTGTATCAGAGCAGCTTTCAGACTGTATTTTGAACCATCTATGAACAAACGCCATTCATTTACATCGTATGGTGTATTCATCGCATCAAACAAACCGTTGATGTCATAGCAGAAGCATATATTCTCCTCTTTTTTTGAAAAACGGTAAAAGCGCCTCATTTCTGGTTCTATATACAGTGACTTTTGTTTGAGTGTCAAGATATTTCCACTCCTGCATCCGTGATGCAAGCAATTCTGATTTTTGTTTCGATAAATTCAAATCACGAACCAAATCATTGAGTTCACTTTGCGAAACTAAATGTTTTTCCATGTTCCATGTTAAAATCGCTTCCACTGTTCGTCGGTGATGAACTACAAGTTTCCATGTAATTTGCACTCGTACCTGGACAAATTGGCAAAGAATCATTGCTCGCACGGGGAACTGGCTTAGACTGATAATACTTCAGGATATTTATATTTTGATAGTTTTTTTGCATTTACACCGACGACATTCATCAAGCAAAAGTAACAATCATCTACATGATTTTTCGGCTCTCTCCATAACATTGGCAATGAAAATGAAAAACATACTTTTTTACCGCGTGACCACTTGTATAATATTGTGCTACACGCGTTACAAAACAATTTCGGTACCCACGGTTTGTGAGTGTTTGGTACAGAGAAACCAAAATAATAAAAATATGCATTTCTGATCACATTAGTAATAACTTTGCCACATTTGCTGATCATATAACATCCGCAAACATAACAAAAACACTTTGAATCAACTTTACAATTCTGTCTTTGCATTTTCACACGTTTTGGATTAAAAAAAAAACTTTAAAAATACAAATTAAATATTGTTTCTAGCGACGCCAACAGCTGACTGTCATTATGATAACGAAGTGCTGCCAACATGCGCGAACTCACAAAGTAGAACCAATTTTGAAAAACGAAACCCGGATTTGAATTCAGCACCTCAAATAACGTCAAGATTTGTTCTCATCTGCTCTGATCCAAAAGTTGACCGGAATTTGTAAACTTGTGTAATTTGTCTGACATTTTCAATTACGCCGCGACTTCTCTTGAGAGGAGGACCGCTTCCTTTTTTCCTTAAAATACTGCCTGTTTGACGAAAAAGATTTACACAATGCATTAGCGTATCACGGAAAGTTTTATAGCTAGGAACAGTATTTGGATATCTCTCTTCAAACTCCGCAAGGCAATTTTCTATTGAATGCTGCCAAATACCATCAATTTTTTGAGATGTCAGGAAGTAACATTCTACCATAAACGCTTTATGCATATGATTAAAGGCCATTACTTTTTCTTTTGATGAAACTTTAAAATATATATTTGACACTGACAGATGTTTGAAATAACATCTTAATGACTAAAGAAGCTACGACATAATTTCTATATACACGGCCAGCTACGAGTGAAAATTTTAATGATCGCTCGTTATTTCCCATGACCAGTTATTTTTAAACTTGCCGCCTACTGTAATTTTTAGAAGAAAATTTGTAGTTTGAAGAAAATATGCACAAATATGCAGTACTACATGAAATAGTAACAATATGCGAAATACGTTTTCTTAATTGCCTTATTCTATTGAAAAACATTAAATAAACTCAGAAAACTCATAATTTCGGTGATATACCTTTTAAGAACAAATATTCATGACGATATTGTGTTGCAAACAGTCCTAGTGCTATATTTTGAAGGCAAAATAACAGATTATTTTTACAAGGATTTAGAATCATTAATTAAATTTTCATAAATGCATTGAAATTAATGGAAATTATATTAATAAATAAAAATTATTAAAATTTTCAAAACTTGATTTTTTATGTCAGGTCGAGAACATACTTCGTACTTATAGATGCATCGTGGAACATTCAAAACTATTCTCAAAATCGTTCAGTTGTTCAGGAGTGTACATGTAAGTGAATAACCCTCTCGATGATAGAACAGAAATGAAAATATTACTATTATTTAAATAAACATAAATCTCGTGTTGGGAATGCTTGTTGTTATTAAGTGTTGCCTGGTGGGAGTGCCGATGTTAAGGAAAATAACAAAACAAGTGTGCAACGAGAATAAGAGGAATGTCAATGAGAAGGCAACTATGTATATTATGAATAATATACTAATAATATACGTATTTATAAATTGTGATAAATGAAGGAGTGCAAAAGTAGAAAGGTCGTCCAAATGCATACGTACGAAGACATAATACTTCGAACGGTTTTTTTTTAAACACAGCTCTTAAATTTGTAAAAAATACAAGTGTGCGTGAGATGAATTGATAAATTATTCATTCATATAATTTTAAAAACATAAACAAATCTTTAGAAGTTGTTACAAAGAGTGTTTGAATAAAACTTAACAATGTAGCATTAATTAGAATTATAATGTGTTTAATTTGAGTGTGTATTTTTGACGTATCTACTATTAAATAATAAAGGATTTGTTTTGAAATCATTGGCAATATGAACTAAAAAATATTTTTTCTATTTTGCGTTCGAAATGAACTCATTATGAAACCCAAAACAGTATCGAAATGAGCTCCATTTCGATACGCTTTTTTTCATTTTTCAATGTTGGCGTTATTCGAATACATAAATAAATATCATTGCTGTCATTTGATTTTAAGAATTTATGTACATTTGATATACAGAGCCTTCATAATAGGTTGGAACCCACGTGACGTGTTGCAATATTGGTTGCATACATTAGGATTGGCAATCCTGCATAATAAGTTCCTAAACTCAAATGTTTTGTTATGACAGTTTTGTACGTTTTGTGTATTGTGTCAATTAGATTTTCTTTGCATTAATTTTATATTTATTTCGCGTTAAAAAAGTCAGTTCTTTGAAGAGCTATTGAAGATATTCTAACTTTTGTGAAGGTTAGTTATCTATTAATAACATTGAATGTATGTATAAATAAAATAATTTCATTTTAGGTTATAACCTCCAAAATGGCATTTACCGTCGAACAAGATGCATTCATTTTAGTGGCCCATTATAGAAGTGCTACACAAGATGCCGAAGGCAATTGGAGTTATTTACTTCCAAGTTGTATAGATCAATTTATACAACGCTTCCCAGATTTTGACTTTGATTATGATTCATTTCGACATCGTAGACATATTATAACACATCGTTTTGAGGATAAACATTGTATTTGTAAAGGGAAATCGACTGGGAGGCCCACCAAATTAACTGAAGCTGTTGTAGATGATATTCGGCAGCGAGTAGAACATAGCCCTCATAAATCAGTTAAAAAACTATCTCAGCAAACAGGTATTTCATATTTATTTTTAATTGTACAAAGTTAACATTCAAAAAAATGTTCTTGTAGGTCTCTCAGTTGGAACATGTCACAAAGAATTAACAAAAAAGATACATATGCATCCTTATAAAGTTACTGTTGTTCATCAGTTACATCCAGTCGATTACGATAGGCGAATTAGATTTTGTGAATGGTTTAATAATCGAATGAACGATGATCTAGATTTAACTTTTTTTAGTGACGAAGCAGGGGTACATCTTACAGGATACGTAAATTCACAAAATTATAGATCTTGGGCTACAGAAAATCCACACCAACTAGTAGAAACATCATTACATCCTTTAAAAGTAGGAATATGGGTGGGAATGTCGAGAAGAAGAATTATTGGGCCAATTTTCTTTTACGATACCATTACTGCAGCAAGATATCGAGGAATATTAAATGAATTTATTAATCAGCTGCATGACGATGAATTAGAAAATGGCTGGTTTCAACAAGATAATGCACCTGCTCACACGGCCAGAGACACACACCACTATTTGACAGAATTTTACGACGATAGACTGTTTAATTTATGGCCACCCGTTCTCCCGATCTTACTCTGCTTGATTTTTACTTATTTGGACATTTGAAAAATAGGATATATAGAAATAGACTACATAATTTAAAAGAACTAGAAGCAGCAATTGTGCATGAAATAAATAACATTACGCAGAATGATTTACATAATGTTTTTGAAAATTTAAAACGTAGGGTGAATATTTGTTTGCAACAAAATTGTCATCATTTCCAACATTTATTATAAATATGATATTGTGAAAAAGCTTTCAGTACGTTAGCTCCTCATAAAATGTGTTTGTACAGAGGCAAAATTGACAATTTTTTCATTATTAACTGTAAATAAAATTTATGCTATTAAAATGATAATAAACACTAGCGTTTTAATTGAATAAACATACAACTAAAATTTATTTTTATTATTCCAAGAAATTACTTACGTTTCAATTAAAATAAAATTAAAAAACATCTGTCAAACTATTTTGAACTAGGAATATTTGTATAGGAGTAGTACCAATCTGTAATGTTGCTTGCATATGTATCATGTTACAACAAATAATGAAGGCTCTGTATATGATATATGTCCGTATTTTACACAAACAACGTATGTTGTATGTTTGCTTATATGTTTCTATGTCACTATGTTTATATTTTTAAATGAAGTATCAAGTAATGTTAACGAAAATTAGTAAATAATATGTAATATAATATACTTCGCGGATAGCAAGATTTAAATTTGAAAATGTCAAGTATCAATGTGACCAACTGCATGCTTTATATAAAAATTAAACTCTGAACTTTCAAATTAATTAATTCCAATTTAAGCAATTTATTAATGTAAAAAACGCAAAATAGAAAAATTAGTATAAAAAACTCGTTTCATAAGGCCCTTTGCCGCACTCGCTCTTTAGAAAACTCGCCGCTATCGCGGCTCGTTTTCTAAACTGATCTCGTGCGGCAAAATGGTGCCTTATGAAACTTGTTTTTTAATATACTATTTTCTGCTCATGACATTGAAATCACTCATTTTGAAATTGATTACGATGGTTGAAATCGCATTTCAACCACTAAAGTTTGAAATTATCGGACTACCGGAATTTCGGATTTCAAATTTTATGATATTCAATAAATGCTGACAAGTGAAATGCCACTTTATGTATGCTTTTTCTGAAGTGCATTAATTTATTAAAATGAGTAATGATAGTGATGTAGAGTCAGGAGAAATTATAAAAGCGGCTAATAATTAGAGATGGCAAATTATAAAACGTGCACAAACGGCTGGATGTAAATTGGGCACTAACCTACCTGAAATTTTAATCTCGTTGGTAATTCGGGCACTAGCTAAAAATGTACTCGCAGAGGGTCTATGTAAACTGGGCACCGTATAAAGCAAACAAAAACAATAATATAGAAATAGTGTATTTCAAGTTGAAGTACAGCAAAAAGATAGAAAATAAAAAATATGTACTCAAATGAAAACAATAATAAAAGCAAATACTTAATTATATAAAAACTATAATAAAAAAATAGTGTATTTGAAATCATACTGATGAATAAAATGATATACACTTCACAAAGTGTAATCGTGATATTGTTCCATTATTTAGTTGTTCACACAGTTCATTTAGAGTTCTTAATTTTTGTTTTGCGCGTGTGTCTTTAACTCTTGCTGGTGTTTAGTTTGGACAAATACGTTAATCCAAATGCATATCGCAGCCATTTTCCTACTTCGGAATCTGTGTTCCTAAATTCTGCTGTTAAACCCAAACATTGGATTTTCCTGAACCACGATTGGTGCAAATGGAAACGACAACCATAGATTTGTGCTGATGGCCATATAGCGCGAACCGCTGTGTTAATGCTTTTCTCAAAATCTACAAAAACTTCAGCTGGTCGTAATATTGTAGAGTAACGTCGAAAGATTTCTTTTGTTAGCATTTTAAATAATGTTGCATACGTTTCACTGCGTTTATCAGGAAACAAACAAAACATCAATGGAATATAATGTCCATTATTAAGTCCGTGGATTGTAAATAATTGTAAAAAATATTTTGTACAATACGAAAATGTACCGTCCATGTACACTTTACGCATTCCACATAAGCTTCTAACATTCGGTTCACAAGAAAACACTATGATATTGCTCACTGGACAGTTTATAAAAACGAAATTTTCATCCTTGCTTGTTTTAACATTAGCAGCTTCCACTATATCATGGACTTCTGTCTTATTTTGTGGTAACGGCCCAGGAAGAAATTTTCTCCTTGCATTGTACATATTTCTTCGGATATAAGTGAAATCTGTTATCGTAATTGTTTCCGGCAGTTCGTTAGCTAGTTCACGAATAATTTTCGCTGGTTTTTCGGAAATATCATCAACGGCTTTACGTTTACACGCATTTGAAATCACTTTTCGGTTTAATTTACTCTGATTCTGTTCATGATTATGTTCTAGCTGGCTTCTGCTCACTAAATTTTCTGCACCAAGCGTAAACACTTTTGCGGGACAATTTAAGGATTTTTTGTACAACGCTTAATTTATTAACGTCTAATTTCATACTTTAAGCTTTAAAGCGATCATTACCCGAACGGTACTGGTGCCTAGATTACCTGTAGGATTAAGCAATCCTTTTTGCAGGGCAGGCAAATCCATATACTTGGTGCCCAGTTTACATCCGCCCGCACAAACACTTACCGCATTATGAATCATCAGTAAATTCATTATCTGGATAAGATTTTGGAAATATTCCAATCATCAGATATGTCTCCACAGTTGTTCCACTTAAGTTAGTGCGACGTGCGGAATAAACGTGTTTTAATGCCCCAAACGACCGGTCCACATCCAATGATGTTATATTTGCATATTCAAAATAATCTTAGAACTTAATGGTTCTTTAGACGCACCTTCACAGATTAGTTTTAATATGTTAAAATCGGAAATTTTATTACAGACTTATTTCTATAGCGCATAGCTGTGCGAGAACATCATTCACAATTTGAACAGAATCTATAAACGACAACTCTCGGTTAGTCTGAAGTAATTGTTGTGTATAGTTTGTAAATCTTCTTTAACCTGAGCATCTTTAAATAATTTCTGGCATTTCTTGATATCTGCACCTTCTGTAGAATTGATTTTAAAACTACCTTCTTTACATGATCAAAATTTTGTTGATAGTAAAACGCAGCCTTCAATCATGTTGTCCAACGTGTAATTATCGGCTTTGGTGGTTCAAGTTATTTAGGGACACAGTACCTGTGAAATAGTCGAGTACGTTTCGGGGCCTTTAGAAACACTGCCTTTGTACTAGTTATTAAATCATTTACTCGTGGATAACATTCACGAATCGTTTATGCCACAAGATTCAAAGCGTGGATTCTGCACGTTACATGTAAGAGGTTGGCGCTACGTTTTTTGATAGATCGAACTAAGACAGCATGTTTGCGGCACCGTCACTGACAAACATTAATATTTGGTTTGGTGAAATTTCAACTTTGTCCAATGACTTGAACACCACCTTCAAAATCTCATTGACAGTACACTTTTCAACTTGTCGGGAAGCAAGTAACATAGCAGGTGATAGTTGATGAAGTTCCAGTGTATGTACCACAACATTAACCACTGATTGTTTTTTTTTAGATTCATCGTTTCATCCACGCACAACCACAGTTTTTTATCTTTCAATTTCGATTTAAATCTTTTTTCAATATCTTTGCGAGCAGAAGATCAATATAAAATCTATGTTTTTCAGGGATACCCCTTTCTTTGTTGCCATGGGTTGTGCTGTTTACGTGTATTTCACAATTTCTTTTCCTACAACACATCAAAATTCTATTGCACCCTGTGCATTCTATTTTACATTCATCATATTTTAGATCCGGGAAATTGTCAATAAATTTACGCACTATATTCCACATTGGACGGTTAAGCGATCTCACCGATCATGGTATATTTATACACGACACGACTGCATACTAATTTGCAATTCAAGGTTCCTTTTATTCGCACGGATAGCTGCCGATATCAAACAAAATATCTCCGGCTATTTATATGGCATCAATGTGCCATCTCTACTAATAATGCATTTTCTAATTGAATTCCTCCCAAGTCGAAACACATTTACGAGTTCACTTATAGAAAGTTTATGGACTGGAGAATTAAAAGACGAAGTAAATCATTTTTTGAAGAAGTCTTTGGTGCTTAATTTGCAGAATTGGCGGAAGAGAGTAAGCCCTCAACATTTTGGGCCCAGTACTCGTTGCTGAGAACTACTGTTTCGATCAAAAATAACGTCGATATTTCAAAGTGTTGAAAGTTACGGTCATTTTTAAAACGAAAATCAGATAGATATCATCCAAAAAAATCTAAAACCTTTCCGAAAGAAGAGATAGCTAAATTTATAATTGAAGCTCCTGATCATATTTACTTGCTTACAAAAGCATGTACAAAAAAAAAACATTTATTTTAACTTTCCATTCGTTATAGGTCGTACTTATAATGGAAATTTCAGGCGTTTGTCGATGCAACGAACTTTATAAGTTAAAATTGACAGATATTGAAACCACTGAAGACATAATTGTAACACTTCTAGACACCAAAAAGAATACCACAAGAAAGTTTATTATTCCTCAGGAATACGTTGAAATGTGCAAAAAGTATCTATCATTCCATCCTCCAAATTTAGAAAATTTAAGACTGTTTTGCAATTATCAAGTTGTAAGGTGTACAAGGCAATTTGTTGGCATAAATAAAATTAGCGCAGTGCCAAAAGCCATAGCTACTTGTCGCATACTTCCCGTCCAGTGTCTGGTGTGAATCTTAGGAACATTCAAAAAGTTGACCAGTCGATTCGGAGCAATAGGTGAATATATGTGAAGTAAATTGCTAGGATTGCAAATAATAATATTGGTAGTGTTTACACTATTTACCAGCTTAAAGTTAGCACCAAGTAATTTCCAAAAAAACTCTCAGCTGAACCATAGTAGAAATGACTTCGGGTTTGCCGTCACTCATGCTGACCTCTGTCCAAAAATTCAAAACAAAATCATCAGCTAGCAAAGTGATGGCGATTGTATTCTCCGACGCCATTGGACAAATTTAGATCGATTTTATCGAAGAAAGAAAAACGATTAATTCAACTTATTACAGTGACCTTCTTGGAAAGGTTAAGCTAGCTATACGAGCAAAAAGATGCGGTGTCTTAAGCAAGGGCGTTATTTTCGGACACCAGGACTGCTCAGACATTTAGGGATTGCGATCTACCTCAAAATATTTAGGTGACAAGCGATTGACACGTACTACTACTGACTACTAGGAGAAGCCTGGTTACAATAAAAAAATTAGATTTATGAAAATGATTTATTGCAATTACTTATAATTAGAGACCGAACACCAGAGGTTGATGACTCATCGCCTACGAGCGTACTATTGAACATTTGTATTTTTAAAGTTTTTAATTTTATTTATTTAATTATACTTATAATAAAAAAGCGGGTATATATATGGCTACAAAATACCAAATACATTTTTATTTGTTCATTTTGTAGTTCAAGTTGAGTAAAGGAGTATTAATATTTACTAGCAATACTTTCTCAAGGTTCCTTTCTGTAAAATTTGTTCTCTTCGAATGAAATACATCCTTGTAAATAGAAAACGTCCTTTCTACATCGCAACTGGTTATAGGTGCATACTGGAAATATTCTTATATGTCCGCGTATTTTGCAGTTAGATGTTGTTGCATTGTCCCCATACACAATTGCCGCAATGTTATTAAATCTTGATTTCTATTAAACACTGCGTCTAACTTTTGCCGAAGACCACATCCGAAGTCACTTGGAATAGTCTTCAAATTATTAATAGCAACATCTAATGTTGTTAATCCATCATTTAATTTGAGATTTTGATTTCCAAAATAAGTGATTAGTATTAGCAAATTTCCAAAGTATTCCTGAAGAAAGTATAACTGATTTTTTAAATGTGGAATTTGTGTTTGTCCCTTGCACTCAGAAATACTCCGAGCATCGTCATTTAAACATGCAACGAAATTTTGTAAACTATCGAAATTCTCTGCATAAAAACTAGTAGCTTCCAACCATGTCCCCCATCTAGTTATTACTGGAGAGGGAGGCAGTGACAAAGATGGCAGCTTTTCCCTGTAAAGAGCTACTCTCAATGGTGCTTTTCTGAAAACTTTTTTAAACGCGGATACAAGTCTATCAACTTCTGGAAAGGTGTCTCTGATATATTCCAGAGATTGCGTGACTGCGTGATGTACTTACAGATGTAGACTATTTATATCATCCGTCGTAATGGCGACGTCAAACCCGACGTTAAACCCGATGTGCCCGGTCTCTGCTTATAATATATAAATACAAAGTATATTATACTATTATCAGGATAAAATAAAACCAATTTTAATGAATTTCACTACTTTATGGATATATCTTTACACAAATGTACCGTAACAAACACATGTTTTGTTTTGAATAGTTGAAGGAATGGGTACTTTTTATTACTTAAATGTCTGTATATTATACTTGTAGAAGTTAAACATCTAATAAAATTGCAACGTCAGAAATTTTCTTTAGTCACTGCTTTCATTTAGAATTTAGACGTTGATGCATGGTACTGTATATCATCCACAAACTTATCGAAGGACGGTTCGTAATTACTGAGTACCAACTGCAGGTATGCTGAGAGATATTCGTCAGTTAGCAGTATCAGTTATATTGGCGAACTCGTCAAACTGCAAAGAAAAGTATGTACATTCCATAATATCATTTTTTAGTTTGGATTCCAAATCTGTGTTCATGATTTCGATACGTCTAGTAACAGTTTGGCGAGATAATTGAGCATCCTTGTTAGTAGATATAATCTCTATTTTATTTTTGAAGTCATCAAATAATACCTTCACTTCAACAAATATTTCTTTTACTACCGCTCCATCTTCAAAAGGTTTCTTGTGTTGCGCCAGTATGTAGGAAATTTTAAAAGATGCGATTGTTGCAGCTACTGATTGTTTCGTTGTTTCGCTGACCTAATAAACATGAATTGCTCTTCCTTTAAACTACTTTTCAAATCTTCTACCTTTCGTTTACTTAACACACTTTTTTGCGGAAAACCATTTTCATAGTTTTTATGCATAGTTTTGTAATGCCTTTCTAAATTCCCGTGTTTGGGCAATGCCACTGACAATCGACAAACGAGACAAATACACTTATCTTCGACCTTAATAAACAAAAATTCTTCTTCCCAATCGTTATTATTAAAATGGTACATTTTATTTTTTTCGTCGCACTCATTTTGCCTCTAAAATATTACGTGTCGTTTAGATACTCAATTGTGACTGGCATAGTGTCGCGTCGTCGCAGATTTTTGTATGAATCTGGCTAATTCGAGAAGAATCGGGAAGGGACGCCGAACGTTGCGCAGTTATATTGCCTCAGGAGTCTCGCAAATTTCAATGAGAGACAGAGACGGCCTAGAGTTGAAGTTGGAGAAAACTTGAATATGTGGAGTGATCCACTACAAAAGCTATGGCGATCAACCGTTTGGGCACCCCTGTCCTACACAATAACGGCCGTCCACATACAGCCCATCTAACGAACAATACATTGGCTAGATTAGGTTGGGAAATACTCCCCCCCCATACAGTTGAGTATTGGCACTGAGTGACTATCATCTCTTCAAGTCACTTAAAAAGTTCTTGGGAAGACAGCGATTTGCTTCTAATGAGGAAGTGGCTGTCATCAAGGAATTTTTTTCGACGGGAATACTGAAGCTACTGGGACAAGTATATTTTGAAAGGGAGTTGTTACTTAGAAAAATATTGTACAGTAGTACCCCGTTATCCGCTGACTCCGTATCCGCGGTTTCAGTCATACGCGATTTACCTATGATGAGCAGAAAACGCGTTATATCAATAAATATAATGTCGAAAATTCTTTCAATGGAGACTGTGGTTAAATAATAATTTAAAAAGGTATATAACCCCTTACCACAATTATTAGTCGTATCCTAAATACGTATTTCGACAACTAAGTTGTCATCATCAGTAGGTAAAAACTACTAATTAAAGTCACACGGGGCACAATAAAGTAAGATAAACGCTTCCGCACAACTACTATACACTGCAACCCTGTAAAGACTGTCAGTCTTTACAGGGTTGCAGTGTATAGTAGTTGTGCGGAAGCGTTTATCTTACTTTATTGTGCCCCGTGTGACTTTAATTAGTAGTTTTTACCTATTGATGATGACAACTTAGTTGTCGAAATACGTATTTAGGATACGACTAATAATTGTGGTAAGGGGTTATATACCTTTTTAAATTAAATATAATGTCGATAGATCGTCGTATATATGAGTCATCCCCTGAATTCGGCGCTCTCTTATGATAAGTTAAACAAGTTGGAACGTGCTTAAGGTGCCACTCGCTTTTACTTGTACATATAAACGCTCCTGTTAACTATGAGTTTAGTACTATTCGAATTGTCGGAAAAGACAGTGCTTGCAATAGTTTTTAAATAAAGCAAGTAAATTGGAAATCATTTTAAAATGGCTTCTAAACCAAAAAGAAAACGTGAAATGCTCACTATTAGTGAAAAAATAAAAATCATTAATATGATTGAAATAGAAAAAAAATCTATTGCAACTGTTGCTAAAATATACAATAAAAACGAATCTTCGATACGAGAAGTGTTAAAAAGCAAAGATAAGATTCGAGTTAGTTTTTCTAGTGCATCCCAAACTGCAAAAGTTGCAACCACAATACGTAATAAAGTGTTACTTAAGGTAGTAGAAAATGCCTTAAATTTATGGGTGGAAGATATGACAAGAAAACATATTCCTATCGATGGCAAAGTGCGACAACAAAAGGCGTTGGTTTTATATGACGATATGCAGACCCAAGATTATACTGAAGAGGAAGGAAAATCATTCAAAGCAAGTAGGGGGTGACTGCATAGACTTAAAACTCGGTTTAATCTAAAAAATATAAAAATGACAGGGGAATCTGCGTCGGCTGATCATGTAGCTGCTGCCCTGTATCCAGAAAAATTTAAACAAATTATTGCAGAAAATAATTATCATTCTAAGCAAGTTTTTAACTGCGATGAGACTGCTCTTATGTGGAAAAAAATGCGTCAACGGACTTATATTCATAAGACTGCAAAGAGTGCACCAGGCTTTAAAGCAATTAAGGATAGACTTACCTTGATATTTTGCACAAATGCAACTGGTCATATGATTAAACCCGGACTTGTTTACCGATCACAGAATCCACGTGCTCTTAAATACAATGATAAAGCTTGCCTGCCTGTGTTTTGGCAATCAAATCGAAAGGCGTGGGTTACGGCTGTTCTATTTACACAATGGTTTCATCAATGCTTTATTGCGGAAGTGAAAAGATATTTGGAAAAGGAAGAATTACCATTTAAAGTGCTGCTGATACTAGACAATACTCCTGGGCATCCTGTGTCACTAGGCCAGGAGATAAAAATGTTGAAGTGCTTTTTTACCACCTAACACGACCTCATTGCTTCAGCCCCTTGATCAAGGTGTCATTAGATGCTTTAAAGCCATATGTATTCGACAGGTTTTCGAAATGCTGTATAAAATCGCTAACGAATGCTCTGATATCGGGCTCATGGAATGCTGGAAGTCATTTACAATTGCTGATGCAATTCTATTTATCAAAGGAGCGATGGAGGAATTAAAGTCAGAAACGATAATAGCATGTTGGAAAAATCTGTGGAATGACATCGTTCTTAGTTCTGAAGACACACATGATATTAATTCACATCTAACAACGATATTTAACATAGCGCAGAAAATAGATGGAGAAGGATTTAACGATATAACCCAAGAGAAACTCAGTGATTACATAAACGAAGAGGATCAAGTATTCACCAACGAGGAATTGGAAGACGTTGTGAAATCTTCTCCAGAAGCGAGTGACGATGAGGATCAGAGTCAACAAGAACCGCCAGCATGGACGCTTGAAAAATTGTCAGCGATATTTCGAACTGCTCAAACATTAAAAGAACAGATAGTAGAATATGATCCAATAACGGAACGCAGTATAAAAATTACTCGCACTATAACAGAAGCCTTGAAATCTTTGGAGGATTTGTTTATTAAAATGAAAAGACAAAAACGACAACTACCAATGACAATGTTCTTTGAAAAAGTCGACAAAACTATCGATAATGCACAGCCATCAACATCGTTTGCTTCGCATCTAAGTAAACAATCGACTGCTAACTTGGACTTGGAGGAAGATGAATGAATATGTAGCTCACGATGATAAAGTTTTTCTTGTTGTATATTTTCTTGTTGTGTATGTAAATATGTACTACATGTACATATGTATGAACTTATATATTTATTAAACTTAAATTCTATTTGTGCCACAGCACAAGAATATTTATTTATTTATTGTTTATTTATTTAAATTATTATTTAAATAAATATTAAATAACTTATTTTTTCTTGTTTCATTGTTTTAACTTTGCTTCATATTTCATATTGTACTCGAAAATAAAGCGTTCGCTACTATCCGCGGTTTTCAGTATCCGCGGAAGACCACAGAACCAAAGCTCCGCGAATATGGGGTACTACTGTATATACCGGCTGGAAACGTGGTAAGTTAACGACACCGCTGCGACACTGCTGCGTGGTAAGTTAACGACATGTCTCCGCCATTAATTTACCACGTTTCCAGACGGTATAACATTAATTTATAATTTATATTGACCAACAAAAAATAAAATGTTGGTAAAATTGAAATCAGCTTCGTCATAAAAAAATTTCCCCAGCAGTCCTTGTATTTTCACTGTTGGTTAAATCAAGTTAATTTATGTAATTTGTGACAAACGGCGGGGCATTCATCATTAACACTTTGGACTGGAACAATTTCAACGAAAATTAACGTTATGTGCTTTGAAATTAAATACAAAAACGAAATATTAATAAGACTAAATTTGAAGACTGTAATTAAAAAATAATGGAAAATTATGTTAGAACATTTGTAATTTGATTCAAATTCACTCGATTTATTATAGATTAGATACAACTTTATTAAATGAAATGATTAGAGTTTCTTATAATTTACTTTCTTTATTTTAAAATAATTTCATATGTGATAGACGGAGAAGCTAATTAATAATATATTCTTATATATACATACATCTCTTTCTGCATATTTAATTAAGTTAAAAAAATGCATGTAATGTTAAGTTCTTTAAAATATCTGAATAAAGTCATTTCACTTATCTCTAGTGTTTCGATAAGTTTGCTGGCGAATTCATTTTTTAATGTCGTTCATTCGAAAACGATATTCCTTGACGAAAGATTGGCCTACCTTGCACGGTATTCGATAGCAATGCACCTGCATATGTTCAGGTAGTTCAAACCAGCCTTGAGATGCCTTTCTCCTCCAGCCAGTCCGTTCGTTCGTGTAGCATGTGATTCCGTCTCACTCGTGCGGTGGTTCGAATTTCGCAACTATTTTGTTTCTGTTTCTGTTCTTTGCCGTTGGTTGTTAATAAGTAACGGTTCCGAATTTTTCTCGGAAGATATTGCCAAATCTGCTCTATTGAAATGGGGTCTTATATGCCGCTCGGCTTATCTTTTATTGTCGTCTCGAAACGTCGTCGCACGCCCATGGTGTCCGCCACTGCATGCGTTCATATACAATACATGCATGCGTTGGACATATATCTTTTAGTAGGTGCACGCCTGAAGTGTATGTAATAAAATTTACGTTGATGATCAAACAAAAGAAAATGTTGATAAAATGCAAATTTGACGCGTGATGTACATGTATGTAGAGGCATGATGAATATACGATTTCGCATTTAATGCCCATGCTTACAAAATAATCAAAATGTAGTAGATGCTAAATAAGGAAATGCTTATTTCCTTCTTGTAACTGTTTGATATATCCATATTTTCAAGATAACAGTCCTTAACAACGACTGGAGGTCTATATTTGAATTTAATGATGCTGATTTGGCTTGCTCTAGGTTCTGATATTCTTAATCAGTATTACCAGTTCTCTGCTACTACTATAGTCTATTTTTAAACTAAGAGGAGCGTTTTAAATTAATCGCGCCAAAATTACTATGCGTGATTGGTTGCTTCAGAGGTAGGATTACGTTATGCAAAAATTGCGTGTTGACCTATCGATGTCAAACGCTTGTCAAATTTCGTTTTCTGTTGTGTTCCCGTTGTTCTATTCAGCTGTATTGTTGTATTAACGTAAATAAATCCGTTCTTTTTAGAATTTGCGAAACCTTTAAGATACCCTTCTGTAGTTATCGATAATTATTCAATATTCATATAAATATGGATACTGTTGCAACAAGTTCAGCATCATTTTCACCTCCGAAAAAAACGCAAACGTTTAGATATAGGGCATTTATCAGTTGCTGAAAAGCAATGTGTTTTAAATATGTATAAACAGCTGCGAACTGATGAACCGAATCTTAAAAAAACTGTTATTGTTTCTAAAATTAGTAACACCGTGGGTAAGTTTTCATGGATTGAATAATGTAACCAATTTGATAATGTTCAGCTTTTAGGCGTTGCACAATCGACAGTATATCGCACCATAAAAGAGTATAATGAGACTGGTACAGTTACTGCATCTAAACACTATGGAGGACGACCTGGTAATGTTGCTGCATACGATGAAGTAGTTAAACAGTCTGTGCGGCAAATAGTGCATGCTTTCTTTTATAAAAACGAATTACCTACGTTGGACAAAATTTTGATGGAAATAAAGAAACGTCCAGATTTACCACAAATGTACCGTTCGTCATTGTACAAATTTATGAAGCAAATTAACTTCAAGTACATGAAAAGAAACCGTAAAAGTATTCTTATCGAACGGGATAATATCATTACATGGAGAAGAAAATACTTACTTAAAATGAAGGAATTTAGGAGAGAAGGTGACCAATTTATTATTTAGTTGAGACGTGGGTTAATGAAGGTCATACAAAAGAAAAAGTATGGATAGATAACAGTATAAGAGATCGGCGTCAAACATTCATCGAAGGGCTATCTACAGGACTAAAAAACCCGTCAGGAAAAAGGAGGAGGCTTATTGTGTTACATATTGGATCCGAACATGGTTTTGTTGATGGAGGGTTATTGCTTTTCGAAGGTAAGAAAACAGGAGATTATCATGAAGAAATGAATGCAGCCGTTTTTGAGACATGGTTTAATAATGTGTTATCAAAATTACCTGACAACGCTGTTATCGTCATGGACAACGCGTCTTACCACAGCCGTAGAATGGAGAAAATTCCTACAGCAGGATCAAAGAAAAAAGATATGCAAGAGTGGTTGCGAAATAAGCAGATTGAATTCAGAGAAGAGAATTTAATCAAAATAAATAAAGAACAATATAATTTGTATGTGATTGATGAAATGGCAAAACGTAACAATAAAGTTCTATTAAGGTTGCCACCGTACCATTGTGAACTCAATCCAATAGAGTTGATATGGGCAACAATAAAGAATGAAGTAGCATCGAAGAACATCACATTTAAATTGACAGAGGTGAGGGGGCTGTTATTGCAAGCTATCGAAAATGTTCAAAATGTTAATTGGAAAAGTTGTGTTGAGCATATAATTAAGGAAGAAATAAAAATGGCCACACTAGATGGCATCGTAGATGATCTAATCGAACCGTTTATTATTTCTATTGGTGCTGATAGTGACAGTGATACTTTCTCAGACAGTTCAGATTTAGAATAGATTATTTTGTTTAATTTTTGCAAGTAACAAGTAGTTAACGGAGCCTTTGATTTCTTTAAATCCTTTATTTATGTTATTTTTGTGTTTAATGTAAATAATTTTTAATAAATGTTTAATTACGTTGTGACTTTATTGATGTAGAGTTTATATTCAAAATTAAGCGGGAAATAACGCTAAATTAAATGTTGCCTTTGAGCTCAATGAATAAAGAAAAACTAATAAAATACGAAAATTTAAAAAAACATTCAGAATGTCATTGATTTGGTAACTTTTACAGTGTAAATGTGGCATTTCCATTTACTCCTCTTAGTTTAAAAATAGACTATAGAGGTGTCGATTTTCGGTACATTTAAGTAATCGTTACTATTCGCTACTGAAACCTTGAGTAATAGTTGAATGTATTCGTTACTTTGATTACTTGGATTATTTTAATTACTTTGATATTTTGATTAATATACATATCTATTTTACATAAGCACGAGTTTAACGTTCGGTGCCAGCAATCTTATTGACCTTATTATATCAATAACACAGGCCTGCATTTTTCAACACTTTGAAAGTTGATTTAAAAATTTTAACTGTTTTCTAGTAACTGGGTAGCGCTGATTTCAAATCTGCTTTTATTTTTTTTTGTATCACGTAAGGTTATTTTTCAAACCAGTAAAATCAAAAAATATAGAGAAAACACGATTTATTTCATTTATAAGCTAGTTTTATATTATATTTAAAAAAATACAAAAAAATACACATAGAAACTATTAGAAATAGTTATTTATTCTTTATGCTTCTTAAAAAAACGTTTTCGTTTTTCAGAAAAGCTTCGTTTGGTTATTTCTCTGTCATATTCAGCTAACGGAAGATCTCTTCTCAATGTCCAACAGTAATCGGTCATCATTTTTGTGTCCCAGCGCCCTTGGTATCTTTTTTCCATCTCTTTAATATCCTGGTGAAATCTTTCTCCTTTCTCTTCACTCACGTCCCCAAGGTTTTCTGGGAAATAGTCCAAATGGGAATGTAAAAAGTGAATTTTTATGCTCATATTGCAACCAAGAATCCTGAATTTTTCCAGCATATTTTCAACGATCTCAACATAGTTTGTGTCTTTATAATTCCCTAGAAATTTATGTACAACTTCGTTAAAAGCATGCCATGCATGTTTTTCCTTATCTTCCATCACATTTTCAAATTCTTGATCTTTCACCAAGCTCCTTCTCTGCGGGCCTACAAAAATTCCCTCTTTTAATTTTGCCTCTGACAGAGTCGGAAATGTTTTACACAAATATTTAAAACAATTTCCTTCTTTGTTTAATGCCTTAACAAATTGTTTCATAAGTCCAAGTTTTATGTGAAGCGGTGGAAGTAACACTTTTTGAGGGTCAATAAGACTTTCGCGAATTACATTTTTGGTTCCAGGTGTTAAAGTCACCCTTTGTGGCCAGTCTCTTTTTATCCAATGCTGTTCTTGACTTCTGCTATCCCACTCGCACAGGAAACATGGAAATTTAGTATATCCAGACTGCTGAACCAAGAGAAGGCCTAAAATTTTTAAATCTCCACACACTTCCCAGTTGTGATTTTCATATTGTATTCTTAAAAGTAATTCCTGTAAATTTTCATAGTTTTCCTTTAAATGAACAGAATGGCCGACCGGAACAGAAGCAAAAACATTGCCATTATGTAAAAGAACAGCTTTAAGACTGCTTTTTGAAGAGTCGATGAAAAGTCTCCAGTCAGAAGGTGTGTACTCAGGAACTCCGAGAAAAGTAAGTAGATCAGCAATTGCTTGGCAGTACACGAGTGGTCCGTTTTGTGCAAAATATTTTACAAATCCAGCCTCACGATTTCTATACCAAGAGAAGGTAGTTTCTGGGGCAAGCAAATTTTTTTGTTTCAACCTAGACCCCAGTACTTCAGAAAGATCTTTTGAAAGTCCCAAATCTCTTACTAAATCATTCAGTTCTGCTTGTGAAAATAGCTGAGGTTGGTTTTGACCTGAGGTTGATGGTTCAAAATCACTATCCATCTGTACGGAGCCGGAAGTTGAAGAGGTTTCAATATCTTCTTGTAATACTTTGGGGGGTATAGGTATAGGTACATGATCACTGTGAGGAACTGGTCTGATAGCTAATTTAATATTGTTTGGGTACAAAATATGTTTCAAAGTTTTTCTATTATGCCCCTTAATATCACAAAGACAAAAGTAGCAATCTTCATGATGATTTTGCGGTTCTCTCCAAACCATCGGTATTCCAAAAGAAAGGCTATTTCTATTCCCTTTGGTCCAATGTCTTAAACCTTCTTCACATACCTTACAAACAACGTGCGGTGCCCAATCTTTATCTTGATCACCTAATTTGATTTTGAAATAAGCATAATATGCATTTTTCACAAATTCACCAATTGGTCTCTTAAACATTTTCAAGACGAAATATCCACAAATATAACAGAAATCATCTGGTTTGTTTTTGCAACACCGGCTAGACATACTTTTAAGCAATGTTTATTTATCAAATACCATGCACAACACTAAAGACAAATTAATTTTACTTGTTTACTGATCGACACTCAGAGCTATAATGAAGTAAATAACATTAAAATATACATTTTGTTTGGAGTGATAAACTTGAAATCCTTCTTCGCAGTACTAATAAAGTGAAAGCATAATAAATAGGATTTAGCAGGTAAAAATTCCCGGAAATCTTGTCCAAAATTAATACATGTAATAAAAGATGTACATCAGGTAATGAGAGCCTATTTAACAAATTTCTTTAAAACCACAACAGAAAATCATTTTTGGGTTAATACCTAGAATTTGAAGTAGTACATTCATTTTAAAATGTATTAAAACGCCTATTATAAGTTTTTTTATATTTTTTTCTTTTTCTTTTGTGCAAAAAAAAATCTGTGGGTGGTAGAAACCAACTGTATTTTAATTAGTTATTGCTATACAAAAACTGAGCTTAACAAACAAAAATCACGTCATCACAAATTTTATGCAGGCCTGTGTAATCGGTATTATTTGCCTCGCAGAATTAGTAATGGTATACGTAGCTGATTTTCACTGAATCTGCGGAAATATCAAAACAAACTGCATAAATTTTATCAAATTGTATTACAATATATTTATTATAATATAGCGTATATGATGCATGATGAAATATTAAAAAATATATAGGCAAACAAGACAATGAACTTTAATACATTACTCGTATAAACGTTTTGCGACAGCATATAACAACAGGTAACATGTAAACCCGGGATGCACAGACTTATAGGGAACAGGGGCCACTCGGGAAAATTATAAGCCAAGGACGGGCCACTACAAAGAATAGAGGAGATACTTGTACTTTGGGACAGCTTGTACTTTGGGACACACAAGTTTATTATTGTTTTATTTGAAATTGAGCGCCAATATTTCTATCAGTTATGCATTTGTACACTAGATGTCTATACGTGTGATAATATAGTGAAATTCCAGGAGACATTTTATGTTTTGCGTGTTTAGGTGTTTTATAGGATTGGAAGTAAATTATTATCTGAGAACATCGAACTCGTTTCAATCCAAGGTAAGCTAAATTATTATTATTTGCTTATGTTATCTTGAAGAGCAAATATTAGATTATGTATTTTCAAAAGAATTTGTGTTTTAAACTTAACCTTTTAATAAAACTAAACTTTTAAAAAAATAATGGCTTGGCTTTTACGTTAGGACACCTTTTGGTTTGTACTTTGGGATGTGCCCCAAAGTACAAATCTTATACTAAAATATTTTATTCATCATATGAAACTTTAATTGCAGATGCCAAGAAGTAAATTAAACAAAAAAAGGATTAAACCAGATGAAAAAAATGTTACTGCTGCAGCCCGCTTAGTTTTAGAAAATAATTTCAGCGTTCGGCAAGCTGCTGACCACTATGGAATATCAAAATCTACTCTTTCAAGACATATTCTTAAGCATAAAGCAAGCGGAGGCGAAGAATTTATTTACAGTGATGCTCAGGATGTTAAAAAAGTTTTAACAGAAATGCAAGAAAATGAATTAGTTGCATATTTGTTAGAATGTGCTAATATGCACTATGGTTTATCAACCCACGAAGTAAGAAAACTAGCATTTAACTATGCTGTGGCTAATAACATGAAATATCCTGTTTCTTGGGATAGAAATAAAAAATCAGGCAAAGAATGGTTTAGGTATTTCTTACGAAGACATCCACGAATATCATTAAGAAAACCACAAGCAACTAGTTTGGCAAGAGCAACTTCATTTAATAGAACCAACGTAAATACATTTTTTGATAAACTTGAAGATGTTATGCAACGCTATCACTTTTCTCCGGAAAATATTTACAATGTTGACGAAACGGGTATGTCAACTGTACATACTCCAGTTAGAGTTATTACAGCAAAAGGGTGTAAACCAGTTGGTAGCATGACGTCAGCTGAGCGGGGTATAAATGTTACTCTTATGGCAAGTATTAACGCAATTGGCAATTCAATACCGCCTATGTTTGTTTTTCCGCGAGTATATTTCAAAGATCACAGGCTGAACGGTGCCCCTGTAGGAAGCATAGGAAGTGCAAATCCAAGTGGATGGTCAAATAGTTCAATATTTATTGAATATCTACATCACTTTATTAAACACCCTCATTCTACCACTGAAAATAGAGTGCTGTTGATTATGGATAACCATGAGAGTCACATCTCAATTGAGGCTCTAGACTTAGCCAAAACTGCAGGAATAACGATGTTAACTTTTCCTACGCATACAAGCCACAAATTGCAGCCACTTGATAAAACTGTATTTGGGCCTTTAGAAAAATATTTTAATACTGCGTGTAATGAATGGCTACTGGTTCATTGTGGCACGCCAATGTCAATTTATCATGTGGCTGAATGTGTTGGGAAGGCTTATCCACTGGCGTTTACACCTAAAAACGTCCAATCAGGATTTTCTGTTACAGGAATATATCCTATTGACAGGAACGTTTTCAAAGATGATGTATATTTGAGCTCTTTTGTGACAGATAGATTAATTCCACAGACCCCATCTAATTCGGAAGAGCAGCCCCAACCTGGACCATCAAGGGAGCATCACACACCAGAGCTAGTACGACCATATCCAAAGGCTCAACCAAGGAAGGAAGGTAAAAGAGGGGGTAGGAAACCAGGAAGATGCCGAATTGTTACTTACACTCCAGAAAAAAATGAAGTTGAAATGCAGGCACAAATGAAAAATAAGACAAAGAAGAAAGAATTAGCTATTAAGAAAAAGAAGGTTAAGAAAATTTTAAAATACAGCAGTTCTGAGAGTAGTTCAGAAGACGAATTGCTGGAAGATACAGATGATTCTCTAGAAGACATTGAATTTGGAGAAGTAGAGATAGAAACAAATAATGAGACCGAACAACTTAAGATTGGCGACTAAATTTTAGCAAAATTAGAAACCAAAAGAATAAGAAAATATTACGTTGCTATAATCAAAGGCATTGGTGACGATACTTTTAATGTAAAATATTATAAAAAAAATAAATTAACACATAAATTTGCGATTGGCGACAATATAGAGTACGAATTGCCAAAGAGCGATGCCATAATTACACTTGGCAAACCACAAGTAGTTGCAGGTACTGCGAGACAAAATGAGGAGCTTAAATTTGAAATAGACATATCAGCTTATAATGTAGAATTTGTTAATTTGTTAAACCGTCCCAAGGTACAAACATCTATGTCCAAAAGTACAATACAAGGCTTGTACTTTCGGACACAAAGGTTATTACAAAAAAATATTTTTTGTTCTTATGTATTTAATTTTATTAACAGTTTTATTGGTTCCTTCACATAAAAACAAGATTATCTTTTGTATTCTATATTAATAATCAATAAAAATTATACGCTGTAAATATTATCACAAAGAACTTTTTTCTGTCCCAAAGTACAAGGATCTCCCCTACTTATTAACACAAATATTTTTATTTTTAAATAGTATAAATGACAAAAATAAAAGAACATTCAAAAATGTTTGTTGTAATTATGTAATCGTAATGTAATCTAATCATTACAATGTAATATTTCATGTTTTATTATTTTGATGCACGACATTGCATTGACCTAACAATATTGTTTATGTTTGGCTCCACATTACTTGTCGCCACACGTAAAATTGCTTCCAGACGGTTTAGATTTTTTGTTTTGTTAAGTTTCATCACTGAAAGCGGTTTTGTCAACGCAACGGTAAAAGTTGAGTAAATTACCTTCATTAAACTTGTTTCGTAAATTATCATCATTTTGCATGTCTATCAATTCCAGCTGTATTTATTCCGGTGCATTTTCGGGTGAAATTTTGAAAGGATTGCTGAAAATGTCAAATAGAGGTTTAACTTTTTTGAAGTCTAGAAAATGATCATGAAAAGCTTGTACTAAAATATCAATTTTTTCAACATAAGCGAAATTGACATCAGTTTTATTGAATTTCTCCATAATTTTTTTGTACAGGGTGGCCCAAAATTACCGAAGGGGTTTTAATTCCTTATAGCTTTTTTATTATATTTTTTTTTTTTGTTTTCAGTATTTTGTAAAGAAGACTTGGAGAATTTAAAATGGAACAGTACACAATTGAACAACGTGACAAAATCGTTGAACTTTATTTCTCAAATCAACGATCCATTGTTTTGACTCAACGTGCACATCGTCGTTATTTTAATGTGGGGGTTGGACCCTCAGAGTCAACAATAAACCGTCTGGTTGCAAATTTTCGAGAACAAGGGGCAGTAAGGAACCTTCCTGGTGCCGGCAGACGACGAACGGTGCACACGGATGACAATATTGAACGGGTACAGGAGAGTATTCGGGAAGATGGAGAAACATCAACCAGGAGACGTTCGACACAACTTGGCCTCTCAAGAGGGTCGCTGCAGAGAATTTTGCATACAATAAGAATGTTTCCATACAAAATTCAGCTTGTCCAACAATTGAAACCGACAGATTACCAGCAACGACTTGATTATGCAATTTATTTTCGTAAAAAAGCAGAAGAAAATCATTATTTTATTCATAATTTAATTATGAGCGACGAAGCCCATTTCCAATTAAATGGATTCGTTAATAGGCAAAACTGCAGGATATGGGCTACGGAAAATCCAAGAGTAGTTCAACAGCGAAAATTACACCCACTTAAGTGTACCGTTTGGTGCGGTGTTTCGTCGTAAAGGATAATTGGCCCATATTTTTTTGAAAATGAACACGGTGTCGCCGTTTCCATCACTGGTGTTAGATATCGGACAATGTTGGAAAATTTTTTAAGGCCAGCCGTGGAAAACCATCCGCAAGTATGGTTCCAACAGGATGGAGCCACAGCGCACACTGCGAGGGACACAATGGCTCTTTTACGCGACATCTTTGGTGAACGAATTATTTCCCGTACAAGCGATTTTAATTGGCCTCCGCGTTCACCGGATTTAACCGCTTCAGACTATTTCCTTTGGGGTTATTTGAAAGCAAAAGTCTATATTAACAATCCTCGAACCATACAGCAATTAAAAAATAATATACGCGACGAAATCAACAACATAACACCTGAAGTTTTGCGAAAGGTTATGGAAAATGTTTTGGAAAGGGCACGAATATGCGAAGCAGAAAATGGCCACCACTTGCGAGATATAATTTTTCATAATTAAATTAAAAATATTCTCCATTAATATACTGTATTTAAAATAAAAAAAATTTAATAATTATGTCTTAAATAAAAAGTTATAATGAACTCAAACCCCTTCGGTCATTTTGGGCCACCCTGTATTTATATTATACCCTGTAAATGGTCTCTGTTGAGTAAATAAATGATATTATTATTTTATATTTATAAGCATATTATTTATGTTTTTATAATTTTAAGTATAATAAAGATATTATAATTATTATTATATTAATTTTTGGGTACCTCTCATATTACCCTAAAGACACATTTGGTAAGGCTTTTGTTATAAATTAATTAGATGGCGATACAATTGATGACAAAGGAATAAATATCAATTAAAAATAAAAGAAATAAATAAAAAGAATAGACAAATATAATTTCGTTTTCAACTGAAAAGCATTACGATAATTATTGAAACGTGATATTTTAACATCATGATGAGCAAGTTATCTGTGTTCGTGTATGGGATATTATAGAGTTACATTCAAAGAATCTTATAAATTAACATCATGAATATAATTTAATGCATTATAAAATCTAATTTGATTTTATTTGAATTCACGCTGTTTTTATATTATACTTAACAATAAATCTACACATCATGAATGAATATAAAGTAATAAGTGATGTTATTTAAATGAAATTATAAAAGAGAACAACTGAGTTTTTCATTATTACGATTTACAAAAGGTATCAATTTGAATAAATCAAGTTCTATAAAGGGAATACACACATTAATTAAGAAAACAGATCCCGACATTCCATTTAATGAATATTTTAAAAGCGTGCGTCAGTAAGGAAGTTGTTTGATGTACCCAGTTCGAAATACAAGAGCTAAATCATTTCCTAATGAGTTCTAGATTTCTTATCTCCGCGTAATCGTGTACCTGTCTGCGTCTAGTTTGCTCAGTTCGATTTGTGAAAAATATTAGTACACTGCTTCGCTTTATTAATTCGAAATACACTATAGCGCATCTTATATGTGCTATGTAGTCATTTTGTAATTAAGTTCGAAGGAAATGATTTATTTAATTTAATCACTTTTAATGAGCGCGCATTATAAAACTTGAATGACCTAAAATTCATGTAAGTTGTATGTGTGTTATACGTATTTCACTTCGCGTTGAACTTGATGTAAAAATACATTCTCTTAATTCTTTTGAAGGACATTTGAAAGATTTTCTCTTCCTTGTTTAAAGAGAAGTTGATTTAGATTACTTCTTATACACAATTAGTTCGGTAATTACGGCTAAATATACAAACGCCTTGCTTGCTGCGGATACATAACAAAAATAAATATCACGAAACCGGCTTCGGTAACTTTTCGACATATGGAAGAGTTCCAAGGACTTACCTATGTGAGAGGGTTGATAATAAAATACAATCAAACTAGCCAGTACCCAGGTTGGGCCAATGAAGACGGCGTGGGGTTCCCTAGTGGTTCAGAAAGAAATTAATTTTTCGAACCGCGTTAATTTTTAAACTTTATAAAGGAGGGATCCGGTGGAGATACCAGTGTGTAGCGCGGCTATTGCCATTTTAGTAACTATGAATAGCTCTATACGTGAGAACAGCGCGCGTTCTGTGTTCGCGCCTATTACGAGAACCGTCGATCTTATGTAACTGTTCGACGCCTCTACCGTGTCACATTTAATCCACGGTGTATCCGAGTACATAAATAAGCAGTGGGTTGGGAGATTCGAAAGAACAGGATCAACGCTACAGAACAAGACCTAAAGATCGCAAAAGAGTTGTACGCACCGACGAAACGATTCAGCAAGTTCGAGAATCTGTACGCGCGCATCGTCGACTCGTAAACGGTCCTCTGCTCTAGACGTGAATAAATCCACGTTGCAGCGAATTTTGCACCTCAATATAAAATAGCATGCCTATTAAGATTCGAGTGGTGCAGGAATTGAATCCAACAGGTTTGATGGCTTGAACGACTTCAATAATATTATCTTCTCCTATGAAACTCATTTTCACGTTAACGGTTTTGTAAACAAACAAAACTGCCGGTATTGGGCAGCAGAGAATCCCCGTCTAAAATACCAGAATCCACTTTATTCACTAAAGGTTAGGGTTTGGCCTGGAATCGCAAGATCGCCGTTTTTCACTGAGGACAATCGCGGCCGAACAGTAACCGTAAATTAAAAGCGGTACATGGGTATGCTAACGGATTTTCTGACTCCAAAATTGGAAGAATCACGAGGTTACAACAGGAACCATTAGCTTCAACAGGATGGAGCCACGCGTCACTCTGATTTCATGAAGGCGTATCATATTCTGCCCCCTCTTATATACTCCTATAATTCTACAACATTGCAGCAATTGCAAATTGCAAATACATATTCGGCAAGAAACGGAATCCATTTCAAGAGAAACTCAGAATTTTCGTGCCCAATTGGAATAGCGTCGTAACCGCCAAGGACGTCATCTTGATGATTTTATTTAAAAAAATTGAAATTACATTTAAATAACTACACTGTAACAATTAAACGCTTTTAAATATAATAGTTTTTTCATTACAATTTTCAAAATTGCATTTCTTTTTGGGCTATCTGGTATTACAACAATATTTATTGGAAATGTTTCCCCCTCAAAAGTTATTAACGAAGATCCAATACATATAATATACGCGGTTCTGTAAATGTACTCCAACAAAATTAACAAATAATCAATACATAAAAATATGACAGAACCTGTATATATTCGACAGGAGTTAAATAAGTATTATTGCAGATTTTATATTCCTGATTGGCGGGTAAACATGTCGGAGATCTCCTTGATCGTACATACAAAAATATATAAAAATAACTGTGTAACATACGCTATTTAATTTAACTGAAAATTGCTCTATAAACTATGAAATACAAATGTTACAATTAATTATTACTTTCTAAATAAGTATTATATGATTAGAATATTAAATAAAAGAATGAACTATAGAATGCAAATTTGAAATAAAAACGGAAACCAAAGTTATACGTACAACAATGGCTTAAAATAGTAATTATTTGCAATAGCAATTAGTAAACAATGCGGTAAAACACTTTCTGCTTATTTTGCGAGTGTGTAGAAGGTGTAGAACTAACTCCAAACCAAGTAGTTCGACCAATTATCGGGTAAGGAGCCAACCACGTGGGCGATTACCGGCTTCGTAATTCGGTTTATTAAAATAAAAATTTCATTAAAAACATAACAGTAATCTAGTCTTACTAAGAGTACATTTTCTGTAGTAAATAAGTTACACAATCTAAACAGCAAAGCAGGAAATATACCACATACAAAAAAATACAAATTCAATTAATAACTGAACAAATTTAAATAACTTGTCAGCAATATACATACCCATTATATAAGCACAATAACAATATAAACGTAACAAAAATAAAATAAAAAACACATGCCCGAGAACAGTTAAAACAACTCCGTCCCGCAAAGTGTTGACAAAGCTAACATTCTTTCCACCCGTAAAATAAACACATAGCCAAAAACAGTCTACCTAAAACATATTAGTTTTATTTAAAAATGCATAGCAATTACGTCTGAATATATTCACATTAAAAAAATTTAATGTAAGTAGATTTATTATATCATCTCTTACATTTTTTAACATTAAAATACATTTTACAGTTTTTAAAAAAGATACTATATATAGTATCGTCAAATTAAATATTATTTTAATTACCCGGCCGCTACTCCCAGAAAAATATTAATTTTCCCTCGTATTACAATTACGGTCAAGAAAATAAGAAATTCCTGCTAATATGTATATATATATATATATATATATATATATATATATATATATACATTACTGGTTTATTACTTTGAAGTAATAAACCAGACCTTTAATCGCCGACTTATTAAGTTTACTATATATATATATATATATGCCGAAACATGTAAGATTGTTTTAAATATATTATATTGAAGTAAAACCAGACCTTAAATCGACAACTAATTAAATCTACCATAACATACTAAGGTCAAGAAATAATTGTATATATATATATATATAAATATATATATATATATATATACATACATATATATGGTAAACCTAATCAGTAGGCGATTAAAGGTCTGTATATTACTTCAAAATATATGTATTTAAAAAAAAACTCTACATGTTTCGGCTGTGTACGCCTTTATATTTTGAAGTAATATACAGACCTTTAATCGCCTACTGATTAGGTTTACCATATCATACCAAGGTCACGAAGTTATTATATTTATACATATATATATATATACATATTGTTGAGGCTATTACTGTGCTGAGGAAAATTCCACACAGGAAGAAAAGATAATATATATTTATCAATACTATACTATCTATACTTCCTTAAATATATCTCCAGGGCGTGTCGTTGATTTGTGGTAAGCTAGAGCAAATTAAATACAAATCTTATGATTTTATTTCTTATAATTCTTGTTATTGATTTCTTGGGAAAATATAAATTTACTAAATCTAAAATTATTTATCTGACATCTATATCAGAATAGCATGAACTTCAACAGTAAGCAAGCAATATGGCTATTTATTATGTTTCTTTTTATAACCTTAACAATAGATACGATTGACAGAACGACATTAATAAAAAAGCAACACTTTGTTTAATAATACATAATAACATTTATTTGTGGGTAAATCAACATAGAACATAGCTTGTATGGATGTAAATTGGAAAGTTTGATTCACTGAGGTAAGTGCTATAAAATCTTATGTATACATATTGTAACAATATTTACAATTAGAGTACTATACTACTGTCTATCAGAAATGGTAATCCCGCTTTGTCAAGGGCAATATAAGCAACTTGGTCTAATTATGTATAAAACTTATGTGAACTAATCGAACTCAAATCCAACTATATATCGGACAGTTAATACACCTTTACTAGGTAAACAAAATGAAACTATTTAAATATGTATGTTTTAGTATTCAACAGATCAGTTATTTGTGCATAATAATTTTGAATTAACTAAGATATGCTGATACGGTGAGTATTTGAACAGTATTTACTTGAATCGTGTAATTTACGATTAAACTATTGAAGTAGATTTGCTTAAATAATAAATGTTTAAATAGCAAGTAAAGATGTTAATTGTAGGGAGTTTCTACTTTAATAAACAAGATTGACGGTATAAAAAAGAGGTTCTGGGAAGGAGTCCTCCGGAACAGCTCGGAAATAAGGAAAAGCTTTTCGGTTTTCTTTAATACTGGTCTAAATTAATGGCTGGATGAACAGGATTAATTAAAGTGCTCCTTCAGATACCAAATTTGTGGTAATCTTCTTAATAAATTCTATTTTTAATTCAAATATCAATGGTAGCCATATTGAATTCTCACAATGAAAATGATGCTTTAGCAAATATAATTAAGAAAATACGATGTCGAAGTCGACTAAATTGATTGAAATAAATAAATGAGCTAATATTTAAAGCAAACTTTTATAAATATTCTTAAACACTTTTTTTCGTTTGTTTATTCGAAATTTTGAAATATGGCGTCCGTAACTTACGGTAAATGGAGAACGATTGTTGGAGACGCTATATCCAACAAAAGATATAAGTTTTGTATACATTTCTTTAAAATTACCAATTCCTAGAGAGTCAAATTAACTTAAAACTAATAAATATTTAAACTTAATGATAAAAACTATTCAAATATTTTGTTTATATTTCCTTTGACTTATATTTTGTATCTTAAACTTTTAAATTCTGATATTTTATATATTAAATGTGAATGTTTACAAAATTTTATTCGTAAATTTCATATCAATTAATTATATTGTTGTTGGGTGATTTGCCCCACATCATTATATATATATATATATATATATATATATATATATATATATATATATATATATATATATAATACTTCGTGACCTTGGTATGATATGGTAAACCTAATCAGTAGGCGATTAAAGGTCTGTATATTACTTCAAAATATATGTATTTAAAAAACTCTACATGTTTCGGCTGTATACGCCTTTTTCAAGAGAATACAAAATATATTTATATTTTGTATTCTCTTGAAAAAGGCGTATACAGCCGAAACATGTACATGTAGAGTTTTTTAAATACATATATTTTGAAGTAATATACAGACCTTTAATCGCCTACTGATTAGGTTTACTATATATATATATATATATATATATATATATATATATAAATATAATAACTTCGTGACCTTGGTATGATATGGTAAACCTAATCAATAGGCGATTAAAGGTCTGTATATTACTTCAAAATATATGTATTTAAAAAACTCTACATGTTTCGGCTGTGTACGCCTTTATCAAGAGAATACAAAATATGATTCATATTTTGTATTCTCTTGATAAAGGCGTACACAGCCGAAACATGTAGAGTTTTTTAAATACATATATTTTGAAGTAATATACAGACCTTTAATCGCCTACTGATTAAGTTTACCATATATATATATATATATATATATATATATATATATATGGATTTATTGTAGACATGCCACAGCACTCCCGAATGTAAAGAGTTTTTGAACAGGTGTTATTTTAAATGCATTATTAATACACATAATACACTACATATTTCGAAACTTTCTTATTTTATTTCTACACTTCTTAATAAATTATGTTCTAATGGACGCTATACTGGTTCTACTTTATTTGTTCAGTATCTTACTTTATATCTCCGGTAGTGATTAAACATTAAATTATCGTAGTGAAACACCTCAAATTTACGTTTTATAACTGCACATATTGGAAATAAATACGAATGTAATTACAACGTTCGACAGCAAATACGTTCTTGCTCCATTACCCTTACTCTATGTAAATACCATCCACGTATCTATGAACTTCTATGTTTTATATGAATATAAGCATTCGTACAGGCCGTATGTTAGTACCGAATGATTCTTTCTGATCTTTATCGCCGATGTCTTCTCTCGCGTCACCGACATGCCGTTGAAGAAGGAATACTGCATTCATTAAGTGCTCATCCTTGTTGGTTGCATCTGTATTTAAATTGTACGTTTACCGGTTCATGTATTGCAATAGCATTGCGGCCACCTTATTAGGATCCTATTCTCTTTACATGCTTCTTAAATGTAAATTAAGCAATTCGTATCATTTCTTAAGATTTAATATGTATGATTACACAATTACGGTTAGGTATATTTTGAGTAGTAACACGACTTGCTCATTGGGGGGAAATATAAACTAACTCACATTTATTTAAACTAGTATGTGTTGTATATTTTAACGTTTAGGTAAGGTCATTCTACCGCGCTCGAATAAGCTTTGTAATTTATAACCGAAGATGTTAGCCAAGTACTTATAAATTAGATTTTGAAACAAGAATGTGTTAGGCGATACGTAATTTGCCACTTAAAGTTTATCAATTTATATTAGGTCACCAAAGCGATGTGATGTTTGGCGTTGTCTACGCAAAACTGAACTATATTCTTTTTCATCAATTCCGCCCTTTTTTTGCAAACTACCTATTTCAGTTACTCTAGTCGAGATTGGTCCTTATTCGAGTCAGTGGTGTCTCATAAAATACTATGCCCATTCAATACTTTACACTGTGACCAGTTCCGTTTAACCCTAGGACTACCAGGAAAACGGCCTATCGATACTTACCGCGCGGGTCCATTGGACCCGTATTACTATGGCTGGATGTAAATTGGGCACTAACCTATCTGAAATTTTAATCTCGTTGGTAATTCAGGCACTAGCTAAAAATGTACTCGCAGAGGGTCTATGTAAACTGCGCACCGTATAAAGCAAACAAAAACAATAATATAGAAATAGTGTATTTCAAGTTGAAGTACAGCGAAAAGATAGAAAATAAAAAATATGTACTCATATGAAAACAATAATAAAAGCAAATACTTAATTATATAAATACTATAATTAAAAAAATAGTGTATTTGAAGTCATACTGATGAATAAACTGATATACACTTCACAAAGTGTAATCGTGAGATTGTTCCATTATTTAGTTATTCACACAGTTCATTTAGAGTGCTTAATTTTTGTTTTGCGCGTGTGTCTTTAACTCTTGCTGGTGTGTGTACACTTTGAATTTTAACATCAGTGTCTATTTGAAATTCCTTAGGCTTTTCGATAAAAATATAAATAGATGGATGTGTTGAATAAAATGACTCATTTAGTTTGGAATGAAACGCTTCGCATGCGTTTGTGGTGTTAGTGATCGATGGTGTTGCAGTAGCCCACATATGTGGAGGAAAAGGAGCATCGTCTTCTATGTATGTCTCCAATAAATAATCGGCGTATTCGTCAGCCTGTGCATGAGCAGGTTTTTCGGCAAACAAATCTAAGGCGAAACAATCGCCTACTTCGTCAGGATTCAAATACGTTAATCCAAATGTATAACGCAGCCATTTTACTACTTCGGAATCTGTGTTCCTAAATTCTGCTGTTAAACCCAAACTTTGGATTTTCCTGAACCACGATTGGTGCAAATGTAAACGACAACCATAGATTTGTGCTGATGGCCGTATAGCGCGAACCGCTGTGTGAATGCTTTTCTCAAAATCTACAAAAACTTCAGCGGGTCATAATATTTTGTTGAGTGACGTCGAAAGATTTCTTTTGTTAGCATTTCAAATAATGTTGCAAACGTTTCACTGCGTTTATCAGGCAACAAACAAAACATCAATGGAATATAATGTCCATTATTAAGTCCGTGGATTGTAAATAATTGTAAAAAATATTTTGTACAATACAAAAATGTACCGTCCATGTACACTTTACGCATTCCACATAAACATCTAACATTCGTTTCACAAGAAAACACTATGATATTGCTCACTGGACAGTTTATAAAAACGAAACTTTCATCCTTGCTTGTTTTAACATTAGCAGCTTCCACTATATCATGGACTTCTGTCTTATTTTGTGGTAACGGCCCAAGAAGAAATTTTCTCCTTGCATTGTACAAATTTCTTCGGATATAAGTGAAATCTGTTATCGTAATTGTTTCCGGCAGTTCCTTAGCTAGTTCACGACGAATAATTTTCGCTGGTTTTTCGGAAATATCATCAACGGCTTTACGTTTACACGCATTTGAAATCACTTTTCGGTTTAATTTACTCTGATTCTGTTCATGATTATGTTCTAGCTGGCTTCTGCTCACTAAATTTTCTGCACCAAGCGTAAACACTTTTGCGACACAATTTAAGGTTTTTTTTTTGTACAACGCCAAAACACTTCGCCACTCTTCAACACTTTCTGTTTTGAAAAGGTGTACTTGTTAACCACTAGCAAACATTTTCCGTTGTTACTGTCCACGAAAGAGACCTCCATAATTCTTAACAGTGTGCAACAAAACTCGAGACTGAGAAGGGGATCTAATTTCTTACTTTAAGCAAACGCCGCAAACAAAATAGAAATAAGTAAATACACAAACTAAATGTTTCCTTATATATAGAATATATTATAGCATAATACAATAGAGGCCCACCTACAAAAGATGTACAAATAAAAATATATTTGAAATAATCTATTTGGTCATTAGGAAATTCCTTAATTTATTAACGTCTAATTTCTTACTTTAAGCTTTAAAGCGATCATTACCCGAACGGTACTGGTGCCAGGGTTACCTGTAGGATTAAGCAATCCTTTTTGCAGGGCAGGTAAATCCATATACTTGGTGCCCAGTTTACATCCGCCCATTACTATATGCTGGGTTTGAGCTAATATACGGCGATTATTTTGAATTCAATATAGCGTAAGCATGATTATATTTGACTTTTATTTTATTCAACATAAGAAAAGACCATTACAATAAACCGAAGCAGTAATAATAATAAGAGATAAATATTGTAAAATAATATATATAAATGACTTACATAAGTAAAAGTGGGTTAAACACATTTCTTACATGTAACTACTGAGTGTTCACCGCATATATTGGTTTTACAACGTGCACAAGTTGTTCTTGTTTTTCTGTTTTTTTAAGGTGGACAAAAATCACATCTCTTCTTCTTTCTTGGAATCTCAGAACTAGTAAATGCGTCATCTTCTTCTTCTGCTTCTGGTTTTTCGTGGTCCTTGTTTTCTGCTAGCTCCTTTACTGGCTCAATTAGATAGTTTCTTCTCTTTTTCAAATCAAAAGCTAAATTAGGTTTCAAGAGCTTCCATAGTATGTATGCGTTCGTGGCGCTGATGTCTATCATGTTATAAAAAACTACAAGAGGCCATCTCTTCATCATCCTTTTCACGGTTTATGATCTTGTCATTTTGTTCATGTTGTCTACGCCACCTTTTGTTTTATCGTAGTCCTGGATTATCTGAGGTTTCTTTTTTTGGCTATTATCAACATTTTTCTCATTGTGCAGAGTACCCAGCAACGTTAAAAGCTTGCGTTTCTTTGGGCAATACGAAATAATCATCGCATCGTCTGTAAAACCAAACTGTGTGGTAAACACTTGACGATTTTTTGGATCAACATATGAAGATAGCAATTCAGGATTATTTTTACGGATCGTACCAACTATTGTAAGGATTTTTGATAACAAATACTTTACAAGATTGTACGGAGTAAAGAAATTGTCGCAGGTGACATTCCTTCCAGAGTTTTCAATTTCTTCTACTAAACGTTTTACAATCTTTTCGCCTTCATTTTTATCTCTTTAGTCTACCTGCTTTCCAGGATAAATTTCCAGTTTCCATGCATAGGTTATCACACTTATCACACTATCACAAATGGTCCAAAATTCTATTCCATATCATCCAGGTTTTGATAGAATCTATTGTCTAAAGTGACATCTGTCTCTGAAAGTTACAAGCTGTTCATCAACCGTCATTCACCAATTTGGTCATACGCATCTCGCAAATAAGTATTCCATAACTCAAAGCATTCCCGTATTGGTGCTATTTTTCGCCATTCCTTTTTCTTCGTCTTTCCGCTGCATCGTCGTATCTAAGTACACGAAGTATATTTTGAAATCTATTTCGAGCGATAATAGTACCAAAGATTTTTCGACAATTGTTTTTGCTCCAAAGTTGTGTTACGTCGTCGTTATAAGATTTGTATACATCTATTAGTACCAAAACTTCAATAAATTTCTTCAATTCTTGGACATCCATTTTTATCGTATTTTTGCCGAAAACAATCTCTCCTTCATTCGTCCACTTTAGGATAATTTCAAGAAGAGGTCTACGAAAATAAATCAAAAAAGAAGACGCAGGTGTACTGATCTCGCGATTTTCAAAACGTGTAGGGCCTGAACGTTCTCATAAAATATTGTGTCGTGGTTGTCTTCCGTGATGAGGTAAAATAGGATCTTGGTACCAAACAACTTGTTTGTTCTTTGATATAAAAGAATTAGCTCCAGTCGGATTTCTGTTGTTGTGGTGATCATCGCTGCTCTCAGCAGATTCTTCACTATCTGATTCTTCTGCTATGCTTGTATCATATCGATGAGGCCTTCGACTGCATCTACCTCTCCATCGTCGTCTGAAGCTTCATATCACCTATTGTATTCAACGTTACTCATTTTAGCTACTATCGCCTCTAGTTGTTGTTATGTAAGGTATTCCCTATTTCTACGATCCATTTTCCGTAATGAGCAAAACGCAAAGTAGAAACTAGCCGCAATGAAAGATTCAGAAATAACTACCTGACAATTTATAAAAAATGATGCTAAAATATCAAATCGTACATCACAACTGAACAAAATATAAATTTTGTCTTATTCACAGTAACGAAGTAATGCTACACAGATTCGGCAAGCACTAATGCATTGTTTACGTGCGGCTATAAATATGCTGAAACACGTAAAGTCCCCAAAATTCGCATGATTAAAGGGATTTCCCCTTTCTCTATACATCGGGGAATGCCAAGAAAGGTTTATCAGCAGCGGGGAAGTCACGGAATTTATAAGCGAACCACTATCATTGTAAAACACACTCGCTTTACCTACATTTATACACTAAACGACATATGGGTCCAACGGAACCGATTAGTAAATCGGGAAAGTATTTTTATACTGCCAAAACCATTCTTTCTAAAATAATTTTTAAACTTTAGTGATAATTACCAGACACCCTGTATAATTTGGACTCATTTTGAGAAGTGCGTTTAAAAGTAAGAAATACATAGTTTTTCATAGTTAATAGCTAATTTTATTGCACCATGAAAGTTACCCATGGTAATCAAACGAAATCATAAAATAAAACTTCCATAAAATTACACAGCATGTTCGGTTACTTGAATATCATTTGGTTTTATATAAACATCTACTTTCTGGAATGTTAACGTTTTTAATTAAAACATCAATGATTGTAAATCCTACAAACAACTGGGAGTGTTTCCTTAATAGTTCTTTCTTCTGTATGTTCTTGTGTTGTTGTGTGTGTGGATATGTACCGCGGCCATAATTGATTTTATGTCTTGGAAAGTATGACAGTGTACAAATTTCCACTATAAGAGATAGGATTGATTGTTCGCGGTCGAGTGTCGGTGAAACGGTTATATTGTAACCGTTTAACTTCGATATGAATTTATGTTTTAAAATTGATTTTTTTCATTTGATTGAAATAAACGATCGTATATTATAATTAAATAAAGAACATGATTTGTTAGTCTATTATTTGCGGTAATACTAAAAAAAATTCCAATTATTTATTGTGGCCTGTAATTTCTTGAAATAAATACAGTTTGAATTATGGGCATGGTTATATTTGCGAAAAAGAGAGAAATACGACGATTTTCGGTGAGAAAAATGAAACAAAAAAGCATGAAGAAGGAAATTCATTTGTGAGGAAATTCCTATTATAAATAGGTACCGGACACGAGTGGCCAAAATTACGATAGACCAAATAGTCTATAAAATCGCTAAGTACAACACGCAGCTATTGAAAAACATTATTCATTCGGTTAACCGCACATCTGTTTTTTGTCGTTGAATTGTGACGCATTTACTTCAATTTTACAGTTAAATTCCTTTCTTCATGGGCGTAAATAGCGTGAGGAATTTATAAAAATTATTTTAATTATTAGCTCATATTTCGTAAGATAAATAGAGTACGGTGAGTTAGTTTATTTTTTATTGTTTTAACCGTCAATTATATATACACGTAAGTGTCGAGTGAATTTCGTTAAGTTTCAATAACTTAGGCATACATTTTTAATTTTTATTTATTTAGATCTAAAACATTGTTTAAGTTACTTTTTCAGATATGATATGGAACACCGTCGAGAATGGCATTGTGAAACAATGGCGAGTTGGATTAAGGGTCAAGCTGATTGTATGTCTATTGCCAGTGATTCCGAAATTTATTGCAAAGTTTGTAAAATATCGTTAAAGAATTCCAAGAAATCGCACGTAAAACGTCACTTAGCATCGCAAACACACACAGAAATTCGACCCGTTGGAATCTGAAAATTTTAACGAAGAATTCTGTGAAATTTTAATGGCGGCAAATATTCCATTAAATAACCTAACAATCCCACCTTCAAAACATTTCTGAAAAAATATACTGGTCGAAATGTTCCTGATGAATCCACCTTACCCAAATATTATGTTCCTAAGTGCTACACGAAAGCAGTAGAACGTATTTGAAGCTATCTTTTCAAATCAGCATCTATGGATAACTGCTGACACTGTCAATATATTAGGACACTGTGTGGTAAATGTTGTAGCTGGTGTACTATATCCAATTATTCCATACAACGCATATGTAATAGCAACAAAAGTTAATAAATACAGTTGATGCAGAAAGAGTAGCTAAAACCATTTACGAGAATATGCACCAAATGCTTTATTCGAACGACAGGTACAAAGAAAAAATACTTTTATTTGTCAGTGACAGAGCTGCATATATGTTAAAAACAGGCAGACTATTAAAGGAAACATATCCTAATATGCTGCATATTACTTGTGTAGCACATGCTCTCCCCAGAATATGTGAATATATCAGACACCTTTCTGGAAATTGATAGACTTGTATCCGCTTTTGAAAAAGTTTTCAAAAAAACACCATTGAGAGTAGCTCTTACAGGGAAAAACATCCATCTTTGTCACCGCCTCGCTCTCCAGTATTAACTAGATGACGACCATAGTTGAAAGCTACTAGTTTTTGTGCAGAGAATTTCGATAGTTTACAAAATTTCGTTACATGTTTAACTGACGATGGTCAAACTATTCCTGAGTGCAAGGAACTAATACAAATTCCAAATTAAAAAAATTAGTTGTACTTTTTTCAGGAACACTCTGCAAATTTGTCAAAACTAATCACTTATTTTAAAAAACAAAATCTCAAATTAAATGATGGATTAACCACATTAACTGTGGCTATTAATAATTTGAAAAATATTCCAAGTGACTTCGGATGTGGCCTTCGGCAAAAGTTAGATGCTGTTTTTAATAGAAATCCAGATTTAATAATATTGCGACAATTTTATTGTGCATAGGGACAATGCCTCAAAATCTAACTGCTAAATACGCTGAAATAAAATAATATTTCCAGTAGGCACCTATAACCAGTTGCGATGTAGAAAGGACGTTTTCTATCTACGAGGATGTATTTCATTCAAAGAAAACAAATTTTACAGAAGAGAACCTTGAGAAAGGATTGCTAGTAAATATTAATACTCCTTTACTCAACTTGAACTACAAAATTAACAAATAAAAATGTATTTTGTAGCCGTATATATACCCGTTTTATTATTATAAGTGTAATTATAAAAATAAAATTAAAAACTTTAAAAATACAACTGTTCAATAGTACGCTGGTGGACGATGAGTCATCAACCTCTCGTGTCCGGTCTCTACTAATTATAAACGATAAACATCTGCAGGTTTTATTTAACTAGGGAATAAGCAAACTAAGCAAGTAAATCTACCAGTTAATTTACGCCCCCGAAAATCGTAATATTAAATATTATTCATTGGTTAAATGTGATCAGCTGTTTGCTCCACTGTGTTCCAATAAACATAACCTTATTTTTTAAAGTTTATATTTTGTGTGTTCGATAACTTGAATTATTATAATATCAAATTTATTGGTTTCATCAGTGTCTTCGGTGTCATCAGTTTCAGGAGTATCTGAATTATCAGACGATGAAAATAAACTGTGCGAATGTCATCAACTTCTACGACGATGCCGTCTACCAAGGCTGTTTCGCGAAAAGACCGATCCATTCGAAATGTATTCAAATATGAATTTAAAGCAAAATTTCGTTTAACAAAACAGACATTTAAATATGTTTTAAATATTATTTAAAATAATTTGAAACTTTATGCAAATAGGTATAATTGCTGGATCGTTCCCTTTTTTATCTCCAGACATTTTATAAATACAATAAAATATAATATATACAGGGTGGCCCAAAATGACCGACCGAAGGGGTTTTAATTCCTTATAACTTTTTTATTATAATTTTTTTTTTGTTTTCAGTATTTTGTAAAGAAGACTTGGGGAATTTAAAATGGAACAGTACACAATTGAACAACGTGCCAAAATCGTTAAACTTTATTTCTCAAATCAACGATCCATTGTTTTGACTCAGCGTGGATATCGTCGTTATTTTAATGTGCGGGTTGGACCCTCAGAGTCAACAATAAACCGTCTGGTTGCAAATTTTCGAGAACAAGGGGCAGTAAGGAACCTTCCTGGTGCCGGCAGACGACGAACGTTGCACACGGATGACAATATTGAACGGGTACAGGAGAGTATTCGGGAAGATGGAGAAACATCAACCAGGAGACGTTCGACACAACTTGGCCTCTCAAGAGGGTCGCTGCAGAGAATTTTGCATACAATAAGAATGTTTCCATACAAAATTCAGCTTGTCCAACAATTGAAACCGACAGATTACCAGCAACGACTTGATTATGCAATTTATTTTCGTCAAAAAGCAGAAGAAAATCATGATTTTATTCATAACTTAATTATGAGCGACAAAGCCCATTTCCAATTAAATGGGTTCGTTAATAGGCAAAACTGCAGGATATGGGCTACGGAAAATCCAAGAGTAGTTCAACAGCGAGAATTACACCCACTTAGGTGTACTGTTTGGTGCGGTGTTTCGTCGGAAAGGATAATTGGCCCATATTTTTTGAAAATGAACGCGGTGTCGCCGTTTCCGTCACTGGTGTTAGATATCGGACAATTTTAAGGCCAGCCGTGGAAAACCATCCGCAAGTATGGTTCCAACAGGATGGAGCCACAGCGCACACTGCGAGGGACACAATGGCTCTTTTACGCGACATCTTTGGTGAACGAATTATTTCCCGTAAGAGCGATTTTAATTGGCCTCCGCGTTTACCGGATTTAACCGCTTCAGACTGTTTCCTTTGGGGTTATTTGAAAGGAAAAGTCTATATTAATAAGCCTCGAACCATACAGCAATTAAAAAATAATATACGCGACGAAATCAACAACATAACACCTGAAGTTTTGCGAAAGGTTATGGAAAATGTTTTGGAAAGAGCACGAATATGCGAAGCAGAAAATGGCCACCACTTGCGAGATATAATTTTTCATAATTAAATTAAAAATATTCTCCATTAATATACTGTATTCAGATTTTAGAATTAAAAAAATTTAATACTTATGTCTTAAATAAGAAGTTATAATGAACTCAAACCCCTTCGGTCATTTTGGGCCACCCCAAAAGCAATACAATAGCAAAATTAAACAAATACCTATCACAGGCAAATGGCTCTCGAATGTAATTGTTGAAAAATTATTCTTAATTAATTAAATTTATAAAAATGTACATTAATTCGTTCGAATAGAACAATCTTAGAGGCTTGCAAGCAAAATAGGCGGTAATCGATTCCAAACGGCTATCAATAAAAATCAGACGGAGGTGTTGCGACATTTTTTAGACGTCGGATTATCTGTGTCGCTATTACTGTATTACGTAACGCTTAATATTTATGTTTGTCGTTTTATAAGTCGACTACGAAAAAAAAATAAATAAATAACGACTCATATAAATTACATTTTTACCATTGTACCAATTTTCATAACAACCGAAAAATTTATGTTCTCGTTAGATGAACTTCTCGAATTTGCATAAAGGCATCAATAATGAGAACAAGACGCAATACAAGTACGCAGTACAAGAAGTCTGACAAATTATAATGGTCTTCTTTCAATTTTTTCTTCGTGCCACTACAAGAAGACGCGCCCCAAATTCGAGAATTATTATTAATTTCTTCCTTTGTGGGAGAGTAGTTAGTTAAGTGAGATGAGAACTAGTTTACGTTCGACCGTCCTTTTTTACTTCGATCTTTTCCCATCATTAAATAATCCAATAAAGTTCCTATTATACAGAGTGTCTTAACTTGTACCCTTAATAACACTGGTCAACAAATTTTCATTTTTTTTAAATTTTTCTTTAGAAACTATGTACAATTTTGGCTTCTTTACACTTGTACTTGTACTTCTAACAATAGTAATAACAACAAATTTATTTTGGCACGTAAAATTTATTCTAGAACGTCAGGTTTTGGACAAAAAAATATTGAAAAGCAAATGAAATTAATATTAATTACGTAGGTATGTACATTTAAAATGTTTTCTTTTTCCGCTTCTTTTAAGCGTGAGTTACATTACGCTTTTTTTCGTACTAGAAACTTCAACAAGTTCTTGTACAAGATTTCATACAAGTTTTAATTTATGCTATGTTGAATAGAGGGCACCAAACTTTGAGTGCGTTACCAACATAAAATAAAAATTTCTGTTTGTTTATTATTATATATTTGACGTTTAGATGGGTTGTGGTTATTTATTAGCTCTTTTAGATACAAAAATATTAAAAAAATTTATTAGAAAACTGATATATCGAGGCCCCATATTTTGTTACTGGACATTCTTACACAATTTCTATTAACTTCCAAAACAAACACTACGTAACCTAGAATTATTATATGATTTTTATTTAAAATTAACAGTTGGTACAAACAAAATGGTGTTTAATGCGCAAGTCTAGTATGAAACTTGGATGAAAAGTGGGATCGGATCTAGTTTTGTAGTTTAGAAACTTTGATGTGTTTCTTCTAAATTACACTATCCAAATTTCGACAAGTGCATCTAGTTTGAAAACTTGTCCAAGTTTCTAGACGAAAAATGTGTAATGTAACTCAAGCTTTATACTGTTCTTCGGCACTTTCTGATATCAATGTCCAACAATAGTACTTCACAAGTACTTCACTGTTCCAATTGCTACTTCACTGTTCCAATTGCTCTGATAACGTTTTTCAATAACAGAAACATCTTGACGAAACCTTTTGCCGTTCATCCCTCACGTCGCCTAGGTTCGGGGGAAAGAAATCCACATGCGAGTGCAAAATATGTATTTATCTAATTTTGACACATAGAGTGACACTTTTCAAAACTGTATGACGTTAGGAAACGGTTTACTTTTCGTAACTAGTTACGAAAAGTAAAATATTTCGTAACTAGTGTTGAAAAGTTCTTTTCATCACTAGTTACGAAATATTTTGAAAAAATCATTTCATCTCAAGTTAATAAAGGGGAACGTTAAATGACACAAACTGGTTAAATTTTTATTTTATGCATTATAAACATTTATGACACAATGTGAACAATTGGTGAGGTTAATTCCTGCACACGTAGAATTCATGGCAGGTACTCTGATGTTATGATGCAAAACGGAATGTGCATTTGAGCTTGATTCACCAAGAATATCATTGGCAATCCTTTTCTTATTTTCTATAGAATTCTCTACATAGCCCTCAGCTACAGTATTGGACTTCCAGCCTCCATGTCGTTTAACCTTAAAAATATCCGCACCAGAATCTGCCAAAAAGGTAGCCGATGACCTTCTGAAGCAGTGTCCGGTAAATAAGAAGGGATTTGGTAGTTTCAAAAACTGAGCAATTCTTTTCGGTAGATTACCGATTGTATTAATGCCAACTGGCTGTGCCCCGCATTTACCATTATTATATTTGACGAAAAACCTATCGTGATTAACGTTTTGTGGACGCAAAGAAATATATTTTCTAATAAGATCAAGAAAATTTTGCCCTTCAATATTTCCTTCTGTGATCACAAACTCGCGCGTTACTTTTGTCCTTGTATTAGGGATTTTTATTACAAAATGAGAAAACTCGTCTAAAATATCCCCCACACGTAGAAAAGTTAGCTCACTTCTTCGACAAGCACCAGCTATTCCAACGATCAATGCGACCTTTGTCATTAAATATGTTTTATCCTCTGCTTCTGTCATAAACCGGGAGACGTTTTCCTTTGACAAAATATTAGACTTTTTTGCATGGTATCCCTCTGACTGCCTCTTTAGAAATGCATGTAAACTGGCATATTTTGCAATATCAATATTCTTCTTCAAAGACAATTCACTTCGTAACATGGAATAAAGAGTCCAGAGTGTTGAAGCTTTTTGATTCTTTCTTCCCTCGAAATAGGCTAATAAAACCTTCTCATTAACACATTTAATTTTTTTGTCTTTAAGCCACTTCCCAAATTTTTCATAAGCTAAATCGTACTGGGCTTTTGACTTTTGTGAAATCACAGTCGATAATGCACTTTGTGCAGCCTCTTCTATATCGCTTGGTAGTCCACCTGAATCTGAATCCGACATTTTAACTCGTACAATGCACCGAAATATTTAGCTAATAAAAGTAAATACTTATACTTAAATTAACAAACACCTGTCAAGTCAAATGAATTATTATCAATAGCATGAAAACTGTCACTAATTATTTAATACGACTTATGACGTTTAATGTCAGATCAACTGGAAAATTATAAATCTATGTTTTGGTCAAAATTAGATAAAATCTTGTATGAAACACGTTATGAAATGTTATTTTGTGTAACTCATGTCATTTTGCAGGATCTGGCTCGCTACGCTCGCTCGTCCTGCAAACATTCCATTTCGTTACACAAAATAACCCATTTCATAACTGGTTACATAAATAGCTATTTAATAATTATAATATCGTTATTATATCCAACAGTATAAAACCAAAAATAAGCATATAAAAACATAAATAATATAAATAAAATAAAATTAAAAAACCCTTACCACAATAGAATTTAATGATTGTAAATACGTATTTCTACAACCACGTTGTCATCTTCAGTAGAAAAAAACAGTGTAACACTTGAACGCACAAAAACACTCACAGAAGGATTGTTCTGAACGTCTTCTAGTTTAACACTGTGTTAAACTAGAAGACGTTCAGAACAATCCTTCTGTGAGTGTTTTTGTGCGTTCAAGTGTTACACTGTTTTTTTCTACTGAAGATGACAACGTGGTTGTAGAAATACGTATTTAGTATCATTAAATTCTATTGTGGTAAGGGTTTTTTAATTTAATTTTATTCACTTATAAGCCACAGTCTCCGATTTGTTAGATAAATAATATACTTGTAAATATAAAAGGAAATTTAAAAAAATAAAGTAACTTTTTTGGCATCTTGCAATTTTTACATGCATTTAATCCGATATTTAATTATTATTATGAATTTGATAATAATAATTAAATATCGGATTAAATGCATGTAAAAATAGCAAGATGCTAAAATTCACGGAATCAAGTACTCCTTCACTTGCCAGCCTTCCACAATTATCATATTCGTAAAATTTGACATTTTTAACCTATAATTCAGTTGACAGATCGATTTAAAACCTAACAGTTTTGTCTCAACAGAATTTAACAAAGTAATATTTGCGTCAAAAATGTAAATTTTTAATCGTCATTTTCGAGTGATGATTTTTTACGATTTTCGATACGGTTTGACGTTTGACACCAAAGAAATGTGTAGAAAAGTTTAGTTTGGTATTTCGGAATGAAGCACCATCCAAAACTATGGTTACATATGGTTCGCAGAATTCAAGCGTGGAAGACCAACGTTTGGTGACCATCTTCGTGAAGGGCGTGCATGCACCTCTGTTGTTGCGAAAAATATCGATATGCTGTGCGTGAAATGATTTTATCAGATCGACATGTGACATACAGTGAGATAGAGGCGTCCTTAGGCATTGCGGCGAAACAAATACATATGATTTTGTAAGATCATTTACATGTCAGGAAGCTTTCCAGCCGATGGATCCCTCAAAATTTAAAAGACAAGCAAAAACAGCTACGTGTCAAGTGGTGCAAAGAAAAAATTTGATTGTGGTCGCTCAAATTCTGTATATAACATTGTAATAGGTGACGAATACTGGATATATTCATATGAAATTTCTTTTTTGATTTTCAGTTTTCAGACATTTATAGGTATTCTTCAAATTCACATAGCTGCGGCGCTATTCAGCGGCAACCCCGTATAATTGTCAGATTTTCTGTTTTCTAGAAATTCTGGGCCACATTTTTAAAAGCATTCCAAGTAACACGCTCCGTCACTTAAGGTTTCTTCGTATTTTTTATTTTGTTGCAGAAGTTTAATTTTATATATAAAAATATATATTAAAAATAATAGATTTTTATTGGTTTTAGCGACCTTTTATTGAATTTAGATGTTTGTTTGCGACGTTTCGACTTTTTTCAATTCAGTCTTTTTCAAGCATCTGGAAACAAGAATCATTACAAAGAAAAACAAAATTCTTTAAACACTAAATATAAATATATATATATATATATATATATATATATATATATATATATAATTCCCTCGTTAAGTTTTGCATTTGAGATGGAATCCAGGGCCATCTTTATTCATTGCTTTTACGAAATTTTTCATCGAACCTAATTTTATCTGTAATTGTGGTAGAAGTATTTTATCAGGTTCAATTAGTGACCTATGAAGTATATTCTTTTGTCCAGGAATATACTGAGGCTTGACTGGCCAGTCTTTAACAATGTAGTGGGAATTTCTTGATCGACTGTCCCACTCACAAAGAAAACAGCAATTCTTTGCATACTGTAAATCGAGTTGAATTGCTACAACTTTGTGGTCTGCGCTGATATACCGTTGGAACATTTTGTAATTAATTCTGTCTAGAAGAAAAGTCATATTTTTATACGTTTCTTTTAAGTGTCTTGCGTGGTCAACGGAAATGGATGGATAAACGATTCCTATCTGAAGAAGGAGGCTTTAAAACTCAATTTCGAACAATCGATAAAGAGACGCCATTCTTCGAAATGGGGTTGGCGACCTAATGCCAACATCAAATCGTCGACATTATTGCAATATGAAAAACTCTCGTCATTTGAAAAATACTGTGATTGTTAGACCCTAGTATTTCTGCTTTACTTTTTGACAAATTCGTGTCTCGAAGATCATTTAATTCTAACTGATTTATTAGGTGTTGTCTGTCGCTCATCGCTGAACGATAATTTGATACTTGCTTCTTTTGGTTCTGTAACATAATATTCTTCACTCGAAACACCTATGAGTCTTGATACTAACAAGGCTTCCGAATAAAGTACTTGACGAGTAGCAGTGGACAAACTAGTGTAACTAATGTTTTTGTTATTTTTGTTGGAAAATCCGAACGTTTTCGGGCAGAAAAGTAGCAATCAGTTGAATGGTCCGTTTATTCACCTCAAACCAAAGGTTTTGCAAATGGCATAGCGCTTTTCTTACCGTTTGGCCAGCCCCTGAGAATAATAGCACAGCGTACGCAGCAAATCTTGGGAGTCCATGGCTTGTCTTGATGTTCAATGGTTAAGCCAAAATAGTGAAAATAAAACTTTTCTATTGAAGGTATAATATTCTGCTTATGCTGGTGGGTAGTGAATTCTCCACATAAATAACAGAAACTATTTAGACTATTTATACACGTACGCAATATTATGAAATAACAAGAAGTTCAGCTATCACAAACCGACGTATATTGAATCGAAAAATGGTCGTGGTGTTACAATATTTTGGCGTTTTGTCGGTCGTTCCCTGTATGTTCCTGCTGTAATATAACGTATTGCTACGTCACCGGCTTTGGGGGAAGAACTTTTAGAGAAGGAGATGCGCGTGAGACACTACGTGCATTTCCGTTGTAAATCTTGGCGAGTGTAGATGTATTATTGACTATTGCAGCTGTGTGAGTTTGTATCGAGAAAATTTACACTGAAATAGATGGCTTATATGGCGGCAGATAGAGTTCGATGTACCGCAATTTTATGTTTGAGTTGACGTTATTCATTAGGCCGAAGATATATTGCCCTCCTTGAACATCTGCAGGTGAATAATTTCCCCGCTAATTTTCTTTGCGATATTACTTAGTGCTTCGCTATTTTTAATGCACAATTAACATCTGTAGGGTTTTTGTTAATGGTTTTATAACTAACTGACTGATAAGATTTGCCGTTCGAGTTAAAAACTGGCAAAATTGGAGAATTTAGTGAAGCAGTGAATCAGATCATTCATCTGATGCATAATTTTTGTCAACGTTTTGAAAGGAACCGCACGACTGTCTTCGCTCGATGCTAGTCTGAGTCTGGCTCGTTGGTTCTGTATTTGGCTACAACATCTCAGCTCATGTCAGGAGCGCTACTAAGTTTGAAAAATTTAAGAGTCAGTTTCGTGTTAATCATTTATTGTTACGTTACAGTATATATTATATCCTGAATGTACAGACTTTAATAGTTGGCAAGATTAATTTCTGGGTGATTTGAAAGGGTACACAAAAAGGGGGTGGTACACACTGTCAAGAAATGTAGAAAAAGAAAAGATGTCAATGTAGACTTATTGTTAATATAAGTTCGAAAACCTACAACCGCCTTTTATTTATTACACCTCCTGCTTTTATAAATACAACACCACACGAATTACATCGACAGCGCATATAATAAAAACAATTTTAAACATATTTGAAACAAAAACGTTTTTAATATAATTTCGAAATATTTTTAAGAATCGAGAGAAACAATTTCATATTTGTGCGACTCATCAGTGCATGATGCTGGGAAGGTCAACCATGATATTGACATGTCAACGAGCAGCTTGTTCTTCCATGCTGCCATGTGACTTTTTTGTATGTAGCAAGGGAGTTTTCTATGAATTCTTGCTTTCCCAGCATCATGCACAGACGAATTAATAGTAAGATGAGACACCTGCCTGCATGATTGGAATGATATTTTTACACAAATATAATCTTGTATTATGTTCTCCATACTCGAATTTAAATAATATTTCAATACTATTAAAAATGTGTTTGCATTATTTTATCTAAGTTTGTTGCAGTGATAAACCAGATTCTTATTCAGTAGTACATAAAAAGTATAAAACTATTGCAAAACTAACTGCATTAAGTGAATTCAAGTAGAAGAAAAAGTGCAGAAAGAAATTTATACTAGAAATTACGTAAATTACTTTTCATTATGGTTGGTTAATGCACTATAAAAAGGAATAAAGATGCATAATGATACATAAGAAATGCATTTCAAATTCAAATCTGCAATTTACTCTTAATGCTATATGTAATTACAACGACGTATGTATATTAACACAAAATCATATCTAATTCTTAAATCGAGATATTCTAAAAGACAACACATATCTGCGGCCATTCATGTGGCATACGTTCGAATTTTGAAGAATATTATTTAAGGTATGAAATAATTTTATCTAAAATCACGCTTTTGGGACAGTGAAAATATTAATTGTGGCTGCAGTAGGATCTTGGTGAAACATTGTGAATATTTAATGACAATTAAAATAATTAAAGTAACTAGATTTTTATAAGATACTAGCTAAACCCGGCCACGCTTCGCTGTGGCTGAGTCAGATATGAAATGAATGGGTTATAGTGCAAATTAATTTCGTTTTCGCATAGTAATGTTCTTTCTACACTTTATGACGCTATTTTATTCGAATTTTTCATAGAAAATTTTTTTTCTATGAAAAATTCGAATAAAATAGCGTCGTAAAGTGTACAAAGAATATTTACAATTACATTACTTCGCGCAAACGCAATTAATTTGCACAACTGCCGTACTACGGGCAAGATATATTCATCTGTTTCCTTTGATGTAACTCAAAGCATCCCCATAAAATTTTCTAATTCACGCCTCAACAGCTCAGTGGTCGAGAATGGTCCGGCAAGTCAGAGGTCGTGGGTTCGATTCCTACTTGAGGGCGAATTTTTTTTCTATGAAAAATTCGAATAAAATAGCGTCGTAAACTGAAAGAATATTTACAATGGGTTATAGTATTATAATGTTAAAATTCTTCTTCAGAACATGACTTCTTTTGGAAAATAAAATGTATGGAGGTAAACAAAATTACGTACAGAAACATATATTACAATTCTTTTTTATACTAATTAATACATATAAAGAACAAAATTAAAAAAACTTACGCGTATCAGAAAAGAATTTAGTGTTTAAATGATTGAATATGCGCGTATACAAAATATGTAACACAAGGAAGCAGACTGCTTGGTGGACGAACGATATAAAAGAAGAAATCAAAAATAAAAAGAAATTGTGGAGAAAGTACTTAGCAAATAAGAAAACAGAACAATACATAATGTACCAAAGGCAACGGAAACGAGTAAAAGAATTAGTGTTAAAAGCAAAAGCAAATAAATAGAAAGAATTTGGCGATAGAATGGAGAGAGATAGCACTGGTAATCAAAAACTATTCTATAAAGTTTTGAAATCGGGCAGAAAAGCAAAATCAATAGATGATGGAAGCATATACAATAAACAGCAAAAAATAATCACTCTGCAGCAAAGGACACAAAAATGAGGAGACTGTTATAGAAATGGAAATATAGCAGATGAGGATACAGAATTTACTCTAGAAGAATTGACTGTTGTCATAAAAAAATTGAAAAATGGAAAAGCTCCTGGAAATGACAAAATAGTGGCAGAAATGATTAAGAACATTGATGAAGTAGGAACAAAGATACTTTTGGAGATCATTAATATGGCGTGGAAATACGAAAATATACCAGAAGATTGGGTGGCGCTAATAAAAATCAAGACAAGTGAATGCACTGATGAAAAAAATTCCCGAATTACGCCAAAAACAAATTGGTCAGAAATTAGGCATTGGTCAAGAAAGAGTTAAGTATATTGTTCAGACGTTGAATTATAGAAAAATTTGCGCCAGATAGGCCCCGCCACAATTAATAGATGTCATGAAAGAAGTGGGTTCCCTAATATCTCACAGGCGTTCACAAATTTCAGAGAGTTCTGCGCTAACGTTTTTTTGCAACACTAGAGTAAGAAAGGGGAAGCCTTCTTGGGATAGACTGTAACGGAGACGTAACGTGTATTACATTCGTGAGAGAGAACTCTTGAATGTCTACGGAGAGTAATAAAACACAAAATTAGTGGCAGTTTGTCATGGGAAATTGTTCTTTATGATAAGGCACGACCTCATGCAAGCAGCATAAATCAAGGAATTGCTCAAGAATTTCGGAATTAAACTATTCAGCTACCCGGCCTACAGCCAGGATTTGGTACCAAGTAACTTCTATTTGTTCGTCAGAATGACAGTCTGGTTCAGTAACAATTAGGAGTTGAAAACCTGCTAGAAGATTGGTTGAGAACCAAGGAAGCAACATCGAATGAGGAGGGTATACAGAAACTAATTCCCCATTTCGATAAATGCCCTAATCTCGGTGGCGGCTTCATTGAGAAATAGTTTAGATTTATGTGTAACTTTTATGTATATGAAAACTTTTCCTATTGCCCATGTTTGTGTTTGGCAGCTCACTGGAACTTCAAAAAAAATAGTCCTCTTAATCGCAATATGACAGTAATGTGTCGACTCGCATAAATTGTATATAAAATGACGTTCATAAATGATCCTAAGTAATAAAAAGAAAAGAAGAACTGTGATAGGTTCGTATTACTAATTTCAATATATTATAATTTTAAAGTTCATAATAAAAATAATTAGATTAAATTTGTGCCATTTATTTACGTTAATCTTCCATCTTTCTTCAGGAACTGCACAAACATAAACACTTTATTGACCTACTAATGACAATACATACCCACATATGTTTGGATATATGTGTTATATTTGCGTGGAGTCGTAATAGCGTGTGAACCTCATGTAAGGTTAATTTATCTGTTATTGTGACGCGGCATTGATAGCAGCTTGGTGGAATGCGTTCATACATACTTGTACATAACATATATATATATATATGTATATATATATATATATATATATATATATATATATATATATATATATATGTACGAAGAGGCTGGGTCCAGTACTGTTAGGTCTGGCGCAAAAAATCTCAAGATGTGGGTCATCAGAAGACACCTCCATGGCCCGCACGGCGATTTGGCCGGTTGTTGACCGTACCGACGGTCACCCCGCATAACTTATGCGCTACAAACTATGGCCGTTTGATCGAAAACCGACCGCACCTTCATGTATAGTGTATAGATTTTATGTACCTGCGTATACAGGGTGCTCATACGAGAAGTGCCTCTTTAAATTATTTTGGAAATTATAAAATGTTTTAAAGTAATTATTACCTAGCTTCACGTTAAAGTGATTGGCAAGTGTTTTATATAATTTCGATAAAATTAAGAAAATTCGAAAACATGTCGCTTTTAGGGACCACGCCAACTTAAAAGAAGACTTCTTTTACGTGGCAGCTCTGTTGACGTTATTTTTTTAATTTATGAGCGCGGATTGATGTATAAGCTCTCCAACTGTAAAATAAGAACAACAAAAGACAAACTAATGAAACCGGTCCCAAAATGAAGTAGATTTATTGTACTGTCAATATAGAGGGGTGTCCAGTTACTAAGGTACATTTGTGAAATACAGACAGACAACTTTATTTATAGAAATCAAACATATACTAAGTAAAAGCGTGAACTGTTAGCAACTTTCTAACATAATCGCCGCCAATGTTAAGGTATTTATCCCAGCGAGACACAAGCTTCTGTATACCCTCTTCGTAAAAGGTGCGATCCAAATTTCTAAAATACTGTTGAAATTCGTCGTCTTCAAACCTTTTACCTGACAAATGAGCTTTCAACGGCCTAAACAAATGAAAATCAGAAGGAGCCAGGTCTGGACTACGGGGTGTATGGACAATAACTTTCCAATTGCCTTTCTGAAGCCAAGCCTTCGTCTGATTTGAGTTGCATTGTCATGCAACAACCTGATTCTTTTTGTCAACCTTCCTCTTCGTTTCTGTCGAATAGCTTGGTTTAGTTTTTCGAGAATTTGACAATAAATATCGCCGCTGATTGTCGTTTTCGGTGGTAAAAACTCTACGAGCAAAATGCTTTGCATATCCCAGAACACAGTTGCTATTGTCTTTTTAGCAGACTGCTGAACATTGAATTTTTTCGGTGTTGGTGAACTCGGTTAATGAAAAGTAATGCGAAGAGCCATGCTGATTGTTTTTTTTTTTGCATGAAAGGCATGGTGCACAGAAAATTCGTTCCAGCTGGTCAGATAGTCAAATCAACAATTACCGTTCTCCACTCCTCCCCCTCCTTCGCCAGATCTGACACTCTGCGACTTTGGCCTCTTCCCAAAAATTAAACTGCAGCTAAAAGGCAGACGTTTTGATAGCAGTGAAAAAATTCAAGAGCAATTCAAGCAGTACTCTAATTGTTCACAGAAAACGACTTCCTGAATATCTTCCAGAACTGGAAAAAGGCTGAGACCTGTGCATAGCTGCGCAAGGACTATTTCGCAAGTGACGGCAACCTCGAAAAATAAACGTTAAGTTTCGATTTTTTATAGCATCAGCCCGGGAACTTCTGGATCGCACCTCGTATATAGTTATACCCAAAATCGTATTTCTTCTTGTTTCTTACATAACAATGGTAGCAAGGCAGTTTAAGTGGGACATTTATATTTACTTCACATTAGTTACTACGCTTCAGTAACGCATGGTTATGTCGCTGTTTCTCTGCTATTTGACGAAAAGAATTACGACTGACTGTTACCGCTGCCCTTTTCAAACATTTAGAATCGACTCCTCTGACTGTCACCGCTTATTATCTGGTTTTCTTTTTGTTTCTTCTTATTTTGTTTTATTGAATTCTTCTTTTGGATAACGAAGAGAGAGTTTTGCGGCTGATCGCAAAGTGACTAGGGACAGATATTTCAGAATACAACGCATTTAAAAAGTTTAATTATGGGAATTGTACTTACGTACATTATGTGGAGAACGCTTGATATATTCTTTCTGATCCAATTAAACGGAGATTTTGTTGTGGATTTGTTTACCAATTTAAGATTCAGTAGTTCTCAATGTTCATAGATAATAGTTACTGGTGTAAATTCGAGCTAACGATTCTAAAATTGATTTACAAAATGCAAAAAAAAAGAATTTAATTTGCGTTTTCCTATTATTTTGTATTTCACCACGGAAATACAAAACATATTAAGAAACTGAATTTATTATACCAATCAAAATATATTGATCCTTAAGTATAGGATTTATCGAGGTAGTTCCATTTATACAGCAGGTTTAACAGTGTTTTAAATAATATGCAGGACAACGATTAAATAGTAACTAGAGAACGGATGCAATTTCCATAAAACGCAATCGGCAATTGGAATTGTGTATAACGTCGCTCAGTACATCCCGGCGTAATTCAATGAAGTATTTGTTTGACTTATTCGGCCACCTGGTCTCGCAGCGATAACAATGGACAACCCAGCTATTGTATTCGGAGAATATAGTGTTTTCAGTGGTGTCGTGTACGTAGATAAAATAAATTGGTTTATCGTATTTCGTAAGAGAAATAGCACGTACATTCCTTTTCTTTTCATTTAAGCAACATCTTCCAATTATTTTCACGTAAGTGTGCATAAAATTTCGATATTTAATTTCGTTTATTTGGATCTAGAATATTCTTACTTTTTCAGACAATGGAAGAGCGTCGAGAATGGCATCGTGAAACAATGGCGAGCTGGATTGAGGGCCATACTGATTGTATGTACATTGTCAATGATTCCGAAATTTATTGTGAAGTGTGTGAAACGTTATTGAAAAATTGCAATAAATCAACCGTAAAACGTCACGTAGGATCGTAAAAGCACAAAATAAAAATTGAACCCTTTGGAATCTGACAATTTTAACGAAGAACTCTGTGAAACTTTTATGACAGCTAATATTCCATTATTTAAATTGAACAATCCAATTTTGAAGACATTTCTGAAAAAATATACTGGTCGAAATGTTCCTGTTGAATCAACTTTACGCAAACATTATGTTTCTAGGTGCTATACGAGAACAGTAGAACGCATTAGAAGCCATCTTTTAAATCAATACATATGGATAAGCGCCGACGAAACGGTGGATATGTTAGGAAGCTGTGTGGTAAATGTTGTAGCTGGTGTACTACATCCAACTATTCCCTATAACTCATATGTAATAGCAACAAGTGTTATAAATAGAGTTGATGCGGAAACAGTTGCTGAAACCATTAAGGAGAATATGCAAAAAATGCTTCATTCGGACGCCACGTACAAAGAAAAAATACTTTTATTTTTCAGTGATAGTGCTGCGTATATGTTAAAAGCAGGCAGACTATTGAAGAAAACATATCCTAATATGCTGCATATTACTTGTGTAGCACATGCTCTCCACAGAATCTGTGAATATATCAGAGACACTTTTCCGGAAGTTGATAGACTTGTATCAGCTTTTAAAAAAGTTTTCAGAAAAGCGCCATTGAGAGTAGCTCTTTTCAGGGAAAAATTTCCATCTCTGTCACTGCCACCCACTCCAGTAATAACTAGATGGGGAATATGGCTGGAAGCTACTAGTTATTATGCTGATAATTTCGATAGTCTAAAACAATTCGTAACACTGCTAGGAGGATGCTAGAAGTATTGGTGAGTGCAAGGAGCTCACACAAATCCCAAATTTAAAAAATCAGTTGTACTTTCTTCACGAACACTTTGGAAAATTGCCAAAACTAATCACTTATTTTGAAAATCTAAATCTCAAATTAAATGACGGATTAACCACATTAGATGTGGTTGTTAATAATTTGAAAAGTATTCCAAGTGACTTCGGATGTGGCGTCCGGCAAAAGTTTGAAGCAATTCTTAATAGAAATCCAGATTTAATTACATTGCAGCAATTATGTATGGAGACAATTCCACAAAATCTAACGGCTAAATATGAAGAAATAAAATATTTCCAGTATGCACCTATAACCAGTTGCGATGTAGAAAGGACGTTTTCTATTTATAAGAATGTACTTAATTCGAAGAGAACAAAATTGACAGAAGAAAACCTTGAGAAACTATTGCTAGTCAATATTAATACTCCTTTACTCAACTTGAACGACAAAATGAACAAATAAAAATGTTCCAATTATAGAAATAAAATTAAAAACTTTAAAAATACAACTTTTCAACAAATACATATGTATTTCCAATTCGTTTTCCAATTATATAAATAAAATTAAATATTTTAGAAATACAGCCTTTCGCCAGTACTGCACTGGGCTTTGCGTCATGTGGTAAGCGTGTGCGTTCTCTAATAACATTTAATGCAATAACGATAACAACAGTAAATACTACATTGTAAATATGAGGCACTAGACTTGTATTCACACTGACTTTGCAGTGGCTCTGCTTTTAGAGAACTCTCGTGTCTCGTTATATACTATTAGAGTGTGTCACCTAGCCTAGTGACCTGGTTACAAGATATTAACAATGTGTTGTAAGATCGTAACTTAATAAGGTCGTGTTGATGAAATGGATATTGTGAATACATGACCTAGTTTAGTTATCACACCTTCCTTAGGCAGTTTATTGGCCATCTCCTTGATTTTAATTTCTTCGGGTCCTGGCCCATATCAGTGACACAATATTGCCTTGTGCCAATCTACTGAGGACTTACTTACAACGTTCAACCAGTTTCAACCTGATAATTGGGTTCATAATGGCCTTAATAGTCACCCGACTCCAATCATTATGTTGATCCTTCTTTTTGTACAGCCGGCTCCCCGAATTATCTCGCCACAGGTTGGAAAGCCGTCATGTATTTCCCCAGACTCAGTGATCGCCTTCTTCTGAGACACATTTCACAAATTTCTGCTCGTGTGCCATGATTAGATTGTGATACATCCGTGAATCAGGTACAAAACAATATCTAAATCAGATCTCTAAATTATTTCTAGTTCAACATAAATATTTTAGTTCCGATGTTCAGCATTCTGCAATTCTTCATACACTAGTTGTATGATCTAGAAACTTAAAAAGTGTAAAACCCCTTACCACAACTAATAATCGTTTTCTAAATACGTATTTCGACATCTAAGTTGTCATTTTCAGTACACAAAACCACTAATCACAGTATTAAACACGGGGAACAGTATAACCATGTTCTACACTGTGGTTAGTGGTTTTACCTACTGAGGATGACAACTTAGTTATTGAAATATGTATTTAGGATACGATTATTAATTATGGTAAGGGGATTTATACGTTTTTAAGTTTTCTGCTTAACCACAGCTTCCAAAGGAAGTCTTTTTACTATCTAGAAGTAATACGTTTTACGAGGGTCACCATTTATATTTTTACAAAATCTGGGAAGAAAACAAAATTTTTGGGAACAAACTATTTTATTGTTTTTCAAATTATTCGCCTTTATGGTCTATAAACGCGTGCGTACGAACCAGCTCTCAAAACATTTTTTCCATTCTGAAGGATGTATCTCAGAAACATGGTTTCCAAAGGCTTCGGCTGCTTCTTGAGGTGTTGAAAATCGCTGTCCATGCAGTTTTTGTTTCACAGTTGGGAACAAAATTCGGCGACAAGTCAGGTGAATATGGACAATGAGACATTATTTCAATACTTTTCTCCTTTAAATACTCAACTGTTAGACGTGCTGTATGTGAACTCGCATTGTCGTGATGAAGGATAATGCGACGTTTTCGGTGATTCTTCCTGATTTCGTCTATAACTTTTGGCAACAAATTACTGTATGCCATTCAGCGTTAAAAGTTTTTCGATCCTCTAAAGGAATTGTTGCGATGTGTCCTGTACAGCCGAAGAAACAAGCGATCATTTTCTTGGAAGTGCTCCTTGCACGAACAACTTTTGTGGGGTTCAGTTCGTCTTGCAGCACCCATACAGTAGATTGTTGCTTGGTTTCCGGTTCATACGCATGTATCCATGTTTCGTCACCTGCGACGATGTTGTATACGGATTTTGCGGTTCCTACATCGAATTTTTTGCGCATGTCTTTACACCAATTGACACGAGCTGCTTTCTGTGCTTCGGTCAAGTTATGTGGAATCCATATGGAACATTTCTTTTTTTACAAATAAATGTTCATGTAAAATCGAATGAATTGCAGTCTGTGATATGCCAAGAGATGCTTCTATCTCACTGTAATTTACATGTCGATCGTGTCCTATTATTTTTCGCACAACATCGATGTTTTTTGGAATCACAACAGTTTTTGGTCGACCTTTACGTGATTCATCACTCACTGAGGTACGATCATGATGAAATTCTGCAAATAATTGTAAACTGTCTTCTTTGATGGTGGTTCATTACCAAAAGTTGACCGAAGCGATATAATGCATTCTTGTGGAGTTAGGCCTTTTTTATAATCGTAAAAAATCATCCAACGAAAACCTTCACCAGTAAGCTCCATTATTTTAAAAACTCACTGTCTTAAAACTGTCACCGTCAACAAACACTCACTTAATTGCTAAGCTATCGCGGATTTCTCATTGACAAATGTCAAACTTTAAGAATATAGTGATTAAATATGTCAAAAGCACCATCTAGTGGTCGATCGTAATAATATAAAAGGTGTCCCTCGTACAAGTATTGCACGATTATCTGTTAGAAACTTCTAATCAAATATACCGAAAACTATAGTTTCAGTTTTGTATTAATTTACTATTTGTAAATGAATAATGCGTCAATGGTGGGGACCAATAAGTTTGTCGTTACGTTTCAGTGCTATACTGGCTACGCTCCCACTCTTCAGCAACGTGTTTAATTATCTTTAAATGCTTATTTTGTGCATTTAATGGTCGACTTTTTTTTGTCATTGTTCGATTGTTTTAAAAAAATATTTTCCAATTAACCGGAATATTTTAATAAGCCCTTATCTCGGTACGAATGCCACCAAAAACAATGATCAAAGAAAAAATCGACATACTATATTACGGGTCATTATAGGCTCGCTTTTATGGGTGTAATAAACCATTATGTAGACATACACAAGGAAGAAAATACGCGCATAATACATACACATATGCGTATATGTATAACGTGTGTCGAAGAGTGTGGTGTTTCTGTGGAAATAATTACCGAACCGCCTAACGGTCCCACATTAAATTAACGCAAAAAACTGAACCGAAAATTCCGAAAACGCGATGCACACTTGTTAATTTTCTGGGTTCGTTGTGTAAACTTCGAATTCTTTCGAAAATGAAGAAAAGGAACTACTACATTTAGGTAAAAAAATAATTAACTAGGAAGAATAGGCTTGAGATAATGTTAATTAATTTTAGAAATCCTAGCCTAAATGCGTTAGGTATTATTAAATTTATTAGAAATAAAAATCTAATTTAAAATGTCGACATATGTACAAATTTCATTATGAAAGAAAATATTTTCCCAAAGCAAGTAGAGAATATACTTTCCTATCTTTCCAATTACTAGATATACGAGGTGCTACCAAGAAATTTCCGGAATTTAATTGTGGCGCGCCAAGGATGGTAGTACAGCTCTATAGCGCTAGATGACGTGAGCTACGTCTATTACTAAGTCAGTCTGTTAAACAGTACTTTGCTATGTGGTGACAGTTTTTGGGTTTTTATTTGTTGAGATGTGTTTCAGTTATTCTGTGATACTACAATGTCTCATGTGAAAAAGTAAGGAACGTGCGTCAAATACTGCCTCGAAATTGGTAAAACAGCAGCGGAAACTCTGAAAATCCTTAAACAAGTGCCTTGGTGAGGATGCTTTAGACGCAAACTTATTAGTGGTACAATCGTTTTAAAAATGAACGTGTGTCGGTTGATGGTGATGAGCCTTCCGGTCGTCCACAAAATATGACAAAAGAGCGTGATGCTATCTTGCAAGACCGAAGGAGAACAATCCATGATATTTGTAACATTGTTTGTCAGGGTATTCTGTCCGGCAAACTCAACATGTGGAGTATTACTGCGAAGTTTATACCAAGGTTACTCAGCATTGAACAAAAACGGCATCGTGTTCATGTGTGCACAGAGCTGAAAGAAGTTGCCGAAAAGAATGCGAATTTCAGTATCAGCGACAAATCCTGGGTGGACAGGTTCTCGGAACAAAACAGCAGTCATCGTAGTGGAAGACGCCATCGTCACCACGACCGAAGAAAGCATGGTAAGTTCAAAGCAACGTCAAGTCGATGTTCATTTGCTTCTTTGACACTGATGGATCGTGCACAAAGAATTTGTCCCACCAGGGCGTACAGTTAATGGACGTCGGCCTGCCAAGTGGCGATCCTACACCATGACAATGCACCAACCCACACATCACTTGTTGTGCGTCAGTTTCTAATCTCAACAAAGACTACAGTACTACCAAATCCTTCCTACATCCCAGATCTGGCCACTTGTGACTTCTGCAGTTGAAACTGAAGCTTACGGGTGTTTTGAGACGATTAAGGAAATGCAGACCGAATCGCAGCATGTTAACACGTGAAGACTTTAAGCACTGTCGCTGGGATCGGTGTATTCATGCAGAAAGAAAGTAGACTAAAGAGGATGGTGGAGAATAAGTTAAAAGAACAAATTTCTGAGTAGCAGCTCGTAGTTACTCGTATTACTTAGAAAAATAAATAACTGGTGTTTTTTATAGAGGTATAGAACTTTGAAATGGAATAAAACAAAGACGAATTTTTTAAATTGACATGAAATTTACTTTATTCGAAAGATAATCTTCTGGCATTATAATTTAAATATGACTTCTGGCATATGACCGCCACGGCTGGCTCGGACGGAGTCTAATCTGGAGGTCCAATTTTCGATGACTTTTTCCAACATTTGTGGCTGTATATCGGCAATAACGCGGCGAATGTTTTCCTCCAAGTGGTCAATCGTTTCGGGCTTATCGGCGTAGACTAGCGACTTCACATATCCCCACAGAAAATAGTCTAGCGGCGTTAAATCGCACGATCTTGGAGGCCAATTCACGGGTCCCAAACGTGAAACTATGCGGTTACCAAACGTTTCCTTCAATAAATCAATTGTAACGTTCCGACCAGCATCGTTTTTAAAGAAGTACGGACCAATTATTCCACCAGCCCATAAAGCACACCAAACAGTCAGTTTTTCTGGATGTAACGGTGTCTCAACATACACTTGAGGATTACCATCACTCCAAATACGGCAGTTTTGTTTATTGACGTATCAATTCAAACAAAAGTGAGCTTCATCGCTAAACAAAATTCGCTTATGAAAATCGGGATCAACAGCAATCTTGTTTTGGGCCCATTCACCGAATCTACGCATTGCTAGGTGATCGTGTGGCTTCAATTCTTGCACGAGTTGGATTTTGTAAGCACGCAAACTAAGATCTTTCCGCAAAATCTTCCATAAAGTGGATGGACACATATCCAATTCCTGTGCACGATGGCGGATAGACTGATTCGGGTCTTCCTCTATGCTACGCTCTCAGCAGCAATGACTTCTTCTGTACGCACTGTACGACGTCTCTGTGGATGCGTATTATCATTTAGAGTAAACGTGGTGCGAAAACGTTCCATAGTTAATGAATTAATTGCTCTGATGGACGATTATGTTGACCGTAAAATGGACGTAGTGCGCGATACGTATTTCGAACAGAATCATGATTTTCAAAATAAATTTGCACAATTTGGAAGCGTTGTTCAGGCGTCAGTCTATTCATGTTGAAATGCCAAACCAAACTAAACATAAATCACTTGACAGCTGACAAAATGGCCGCCAGTTAAAAAAGTGTTGCCGACTTAAAGTTCTATACCTCTATAAAAAACACCTTTTATATAGCTGTTCTAAACTGCAATAGCTAACTTATTAGAATTAGTTTTAGGTCATTTGATAAAAGCGTTCGTGGCATTTTCACTTAGCAGTTCGTATGAAAGGTTGTGTACAACACGAAATTGTTTATTTGTAGAGATTATCTTAAATTTTAGCTTCCGAAAAAGATGAAGGAGAATGCATTTAAACTTCAGGACACCTCTTCAGTAACTTCCTCCAACTTAGCACACGGAAGAATATACACACATCATATTACCGCGAAACCATCAGATTTAATTGTACTCTAACATTTAAAACTTCTTAAACTAATTTAAAGACACAAGTGTAAAGAGAAAATGTGAATTTAATGAGAAATGATAAGTGAAATACAAAATAAAAGGGTAAATTATAAATATATGAACATTAACAAAATATTAATAAATGAATAGCATGAGATTCCTAATGTGATAAATAATTAACATTCAGGAGTAGATTCCTTAAGAATAGATAATTAAGTTGCTTATGTGACCTAACAAATTACATAAACATTAACAATTATATAAACAAGTTTTAAGTCTAATATTGCATTTTCCTTTCTAAGTTTCTAACTTAGATTCTACAACCCTCTTAGCGAGTATGTGCGATTAGTTCAATAATTTGTTTTAAAAGTACATATCTTGTTTCTAACTTCAATAATGGACGTTTGCATTTGAAAATTTGTTCAACACGCTACTGAAGTTCCAAATTTAATAGTGGATAACTTTGTAAGGTATTAATTTAATTTTTATACTCAAATTTTAATTTGTTTATGTAACATTTTATTAAGTCGTGCCGATAGCTATTGTCTCCTCGTATTCTATTCCATAGCTGAGTTATTTCAACAATGAAGTGTCTAAATTGTGTTTGATAACTAATAAATTGATTATCATTATTATTTCAAAATTACTTTAAATTAATTTGAGGATTTCACATGCATAATAAATGGTAATTGAAATATTGGTTGGTTGTGAATCGTGCGCCTATCAATACATCTTTTCGCGCTATGATTAATTTTGAAAAAATACAGATATGTCATAAATAATTCTCATTAATTTAATGCATATTTTATTTTTAAATTATCAAGTTGTGTGATTATAAGCTACTGATTTGATTTAATAAATAGAATTGGAATTTTCCCTGAATTTCTAACCATATTCAGGAATTATAATTTGAGTTTTAAAAGATTTTGATATTTATCATGGTATCAATATGTCAAATTCTCTCTAAAACTTATTTAAGTAACCCTAATTTTTCTAAATGTATTAATACTGTTCCTGTTTTCATTATGTTCTTTAGATAATGGTGAATATACATATACAAGTGTCCAGTATCGTTATGTTCAAATCTTAGGAGTGTAAAGTAGACCTCATTAAAAGTAACAAAAACGCAAAACTGTATATTCATTTTTATTTGTTTCAAAGTTACAGATCTATAAAAGTGATTGTCAGATCATGAAAAAAAATGTAATCCTAAAGTCAATACAAACTGATTTTATTTAAAAAAAGTTATACGATTCAATAACAGGCCTGTGATTGTTAACGTCGCATAATAAAATGTTATCCTAAAATAAATAAACACGTATCGTAGTGAATATAGTAATTTCTTGGAGATCTACAAAAAAGAGTACTGAAAATGGAGTTATGATAAAGAAGATTCTTACTTATTTCGTAAGTGCTGAACCATGAATATCATACAATAAACAAATGTTCAGATGACTGTTAACGTTGCATTTTTTAATAAAGGATTATATTACACGATTTCTTTATTCAAAATGCCGTACCGATTCTCTTCTCAAGAGTATGCGGTCATGCATTTTGTGTATGGCTATTGTAACGGCAGTACACGTCAAGCAGTTATTGAATACCGACATCGGTTTTCCGATAGGCGTATTCCTCATTACAGAACGTTTGTGGAAGTACAATGACAATTTCGGAAATGCGGACTGCGTGATTATCTTTTCGACCGAGGAGTAAATTTTACAGCAGACTTAGAGGTAGAAGCAGTAGCTATTGTTACAAGGGATCCAACTCTCAGTGTACGTCGAATCGCTAGACAACTAGGAGTGCCACGAACGACAGTTATTTAGCGAATTTTAAAACATGAGGGCTTATATCCATATCACTATCGCAGGGGATACGGTTTGCTTGAGGCAGGCCACTATGCTCGTCTAGTTTATTCTACCTGGATATTAAAACAGTCACGACTTCATTTTAATTTCTGCAGAACAGTCCTCTGGACAGATGAGTCTACGTTCACGAGAAGTGGTGTTACAAATCTGAGAAACCTGCACAGGTGGTCATCAGAAAATTCCAAAGCTATACGCCCATCTAAATTTCAGCATGAATTTTCTATTAACGTTTGGGTGGCCCTAATCGATGACTTGTTGATTGGTCCTGTCGTTCTTTCTAGCGTCAATTATCCAAGATGGATTGGTCGAGGTGATCCTGTTGCATGGCCACCCAGATCACCCGATCTTAATCCCCTTGACTTTTATTTATGGGGGTGCATGAAAAATTTAGTCGACGCGCAAGTTTCGAACACAAGAGAAGGGTTGTTGGATCGTATTCACCTGGCTACCGAGCAAATCCGACAAAACAAGTAATGAAATTCGGATAAGTAGTTCTTCTATTGGCTTACGGGCACAAGCCTGCATTCAACAAGGAGGTGGAGATTTCGAAAACATTATTAATTGAACTTTTTTAAATAAAATCAGTTTTTATTGACTTTCGAAATTACATTTTTTTCCATGATCGACAATCACATTCATAGATCTGTAACTTTGAATCAAACAAAAATGGATATAAAAGTTTTGCGTTTTTGTTACTTGAAATGAAGTCTACTTTACACTCCCAAAATTTGAACACAACGATACGGGACACTTGTATAGCGAGCTTTCGACAATCTCGTTGCGTCATTTTCAAGTCGATGTTGCTGTAGAATTGGAAATACTACGAGTCCCTCTTCTCTTCTATGAACCGGTATTTTTACAACTGCGACGTTCTATTTGCTAGTGCTACGAGTGTATAAGGGAAAGACATTCCTCCATTTCTTTAGTAACCTCTGTCCACAAAACGCCGTAAAAATTAAAGGAATCAATGTAGAAGTCGCAGAGTTCATTAATAATCTACCATTAATTCCTAAATAGTTAGAAGTTTTCTGTCAAACAGTTTGTATGCAACATCAGCAGCAGGAGCAACGCTGAAGATTTTATTTATAAAATAGATGAAACGTCGAAATTTATAGGCTAGATTGCAAATATGGACTTATTTTAATGTCGTAGATACGTTAACTATACTGAAATATGAATAAAGCAATTGGAGGCCTTCATCTACCTGACATTATAATCATTTCGGAATTGTTTAACTCCTATTAAATTTGAAGAAAATAATGTAAATGCGATTTCAACAATTACAAACCCATAAAATATATACTTGTATACTTAGCAATAATATATTATGCACATGAAATGATTTCATATATAAACAGCAAGATATAACATTTCCTGTAAATCGTTATTTATCTGCCTACACGTTACAAAATCCACTGACAAGTAGTGATTTATACTTACAATTAGTTCAAATGTGAAATAATTGCCGACCGTAAGCAAACTGTAATGTTCATATGTTCGCAGGTGGAAATAACATTAATTTAAATAATAATTCTGAAAATCGACCGCGCATTATTCAGACCTGTGTTAACGTAAGCATTGTTTAATGATTCTTTCGGATTTAAATACTTTTTTTGGAATTACGAAATATAAATTATTTTTCGATTTGGAAGTGTGTATTGGTTCGGTTTACATATATTTCACTAATTAGTCATAAATAACTTAATTTATTATAATGTAAATATTTAAAGTTTCGAGTCCTTACAATTCGTATATATTAAGAATGTTTTAATTATAATTTTAAATTATATTCTTTACATATATCTGGAATTTAAATAATTAAAACTTCCGGTCATTTTCTGTGTATTCATTTTTGCAAAGAGAAAGTCTTTCGTTTGTTATTGTACTAGCCAATCGACCCTTCAAAATCTACCTGGACTGAACGGCAAACTTAAGTATTTCAACGTTTAGTTTAGTTTATTTTCTGTCGAAAGCGAACATATCGTGCATGAGCAGCAGAATGGTATTTACACAACACTACAATATAATATAATAACATTTGGAATAGCATTACAAATAAAATGAACATGTTACACAATAAATAAAGCACTGACACAAGCAATAAGAGATTCACATATCGTATCCACAAGACAGACACGCAGGAGATTCTAATGTCAACCAGCAACGAACTCATCCAACGAGTACAATACTCGCCCTAGAATTTTCGTTTGAAATTGTTTTAAGCTTGATGTACGACGGTTGCCTGTTAAAATATTTCAAGCCCTTATAAATTAACGAATTATGGCATCCGTCTTCTGTTTTGGACGATGTAACTGTTGGCTACTGCATGTACCACACGAATGAATGTCTGATTTATGTTAGAAATTACTCTGATATTTAAAAACGATTGACAATGTTTCGTATAGGAAAAGCGAATAAATTGTCAAAATCCCACGACTAGCAAATGAGGACCGACAATGGGCGTCCGCCGTCCCTAACTTCAATATTTATATCTAAGGAATTGTACAGGTGGCCCAAAATGACCGAAGGGGTTTTAATTCCTTATAACTTTTTTATTATAATTTTTTTTTTGTTTTCAGTATTTTGTAAAGAAGACTTGGGGAATTTAAAATGGAACAGTACACAATTGAACAACCTGCCAAAATCGTTGAACTTTATTTCTCAAATCAACGATCCATTGTTTTGACTCAGCGTGCATATCGTCGTTATTTTAATGTGGGGGTTTGGACCCTCAGAGTCAACAATAAACCATCTGGTTGCAAATTTTCGAGAACAAGGGCAGTAAGGAACCTTCCTGGTGCCGGCAGACTACGAACGGTGCACACGGATGACAATATTGGACGGGTACAGGAGAGTATTCGGGAAGATGGAGAAACATCAACCAGGAGACGTTCGACACAACTTGGCCTCTCAAGAGGGTCGCTGCAGAGAATTTTGCATACAATAAGAATGTTTCCATACAAAATTCAGCTTGTCCAACAATTGAAACCGACAGATTACCAGCAACGACTTGATTATGCAATTTATTTTCGTCAAAAAGCAGAAGAAAATCATGATTTTATTCATAATTTAATTATGAGCGACGAAGCCCATTTCCAATTAAATGGGTTCGTTAATAGGTAAAACTGCAGGATATGGGCTACGGAAAATCCAAGAGTAGTTCAACAGCGAGAATTACACCTCCTTAAGTGTACCATTTGGTGCGGTGTTTCGTCGGAAAGGATAATTGGCCCATATTTTTTTGAAAATGAACACGGTGTCGCCGTTTCCATCACTGGTGTTAGATATCGAACAATGTTGGAAAATTTTTTAAGGCCAGCCGTGGAAAACCACCGCAAGTATGGTTCCAACAGGATGGAGCCACAGCGCACACTGCGAGGGACACAATGGCTCTTTTACGCGACATCTTTGGTGAACGAATTATTTCCCGTATAAGCGATTTTAATTGGCCTCCGCGTTCACCGGATTTAACCGCTTCAGACTGTTTCCTTTGGGGTTATTTGAAAGGAAAAGTCTATATTAATAAGCCTCGAACCATACAACAATTAAAAAATAATATACGCGACGAAATCAACAACATAACACCTGAAGTTTTGCGAAAGGTTATGGAAAATGTTTTGGAAAGAGCACGAATATGCGAAGCAGAAAATGGCCACCATTTGCGAGATGTAATTTTTCATAATTAAATTAAAAATATTCTCCATTAATATACTGTATTTAAAATAAAAAAAAATTAATAATTATGTCTTAAATAAGAAATTATAATGAACTCAAACCCCTTCGGTCATTTTGGGCCAACCTGTATATGTGTATTAAAAGTTGAGTTTTGCTTAAGTTCACAGTAATTCCGTTAGCATTAAACCAATTTTGAATGAATAAAATTTCGTTGGATAGGGGTTCAAGTATTACGTAAGCACCAAATGGGGGTGGGTCTGAATGGTGATTACGTCAGCAGTATTTATTTATTTACTTTATTTTTATTTTTCTGATTTGACAACATATGGCAACGGTACTTGTCTATACTCGAAAACGAAAGGCATGTTTAGTGATACCTAGAAATAATTGATTATTGCTTTATACTCGCTCTCACGCGGTGTTTTACAGTTAAGTAAGAAAGAACAGAAGTAGGGGAATTACCGCACGCGCTATTTACTTGTCTGCATTTGTTCGGTCTAATATCATTGGATTTCACGTGTTCTAAGTTAATGTTTGTTTACTATTGATCGATTTTGCCACCTTTGAAATAGTTGATTACATGTGAGAATTAATAATTATTAAAATACCATCCCACACGCAATTGTCGCTTAATTTGTTACGTTAATTCTACAATCTGACAAGATTACTCCTATTGAAGAATGTAAACGCAACACGTCACGACGTCAATCATCCAGGTTGTGAGGACAAATGGAAAATGTATGAAAGCCAATTCTATCTAAAAACGTGTACCTATATACGACATCCTCAGAACAGGATTTTTGGCGACAGACATGACTTTCATTTCTATACTGCGTGTATATACACGAAACAAGTTGAACTTAATGCATGTGAAAACTAGTAATTATTAAAATCTCATCTCTCACGCAATTGTCACTTAATTTGTTACAAAAAACGATAATTGCGTGTGAGCAGAGATTTTAATAATTATTATTCTCACTTTTCTTTTATACTGTTCTTCGCCACTTTCTTATATCTGTGTTCAACAATAATCAGCTAGCACTTCACTGTTCCACTTGCCCTAATAACGTTTTTCAATAACAGAAATGTCTTGATGAAACCATTCGCCGTGTAAGAAGAAATCTAGATGCGAATATAAAAAAAGTGTATTAAGGCTCATGCTACAGTCCAATCTATGGTATCTTCTAAGAAGTTCATTAACAAGTGGTATATAATTGTCAGATTTTTTATTTCCTACCGGTTTTTTACCGTTTTGCCAGCCTCTCAGAGTAACAGTACAGCGTGCGCAGCAAATGCTGGGAGCTCATGCCTTATCTTAATGTTCAATGATTAAGACAAAATAGTGAAAAAATTACTTTTCTATTAAAGGTGTAATATGCTGCTTATGCTAATGGGTAGTGATTTCTGCAGATACATAACGGAAACTGTTTGGATTATTTATAAACGTACGCGATATTATGAAATAAAAAGATATTCAGCTATCAAAAACCTAGTTACATTGAATCGAAAGAGTTAATGTGAAGCTCTTTATATACCCATATAGCAGTATATCCCAATTCTTAATTTGATTGGTTCCAGAGCAACAATGGTGGCTTTTTGAAAGAAGTATTTAAGAAAATATCTCAAAACTCTGACGTGATGAAGCAAATTTTAACTTTTAAGATTCAGAATCAGCATGACAAAAGACATGAACTACACGTATTGGTGTATAAGAAAACCAAATGTGTTGACCAGTGTAATCGTGAAGTATTTATTCCAGTAGTATTATCTTTTAAATTTAAGCGTGCACAAATACATATTTTAGTAGTATGAAAATTCATGCAGTCTTTAATCTTTGAATTTTTAAATTAATAATTTGGATTAATTAAATTCAAATAGGTAGAATTTTTTATTTTATAATATATTTTCGTAAAATATTTTTACAGTTAATAATTTTTTTTTCAAATGTATAATAATTTTGAAATTATAACGAACGATCATTAAAATTTTCACTCGTAGCTGGCCGTGTATATAAAAATTATGTCGTAGCTTTAGTCATTAAGATGTTATTTCAAACATCTGTCATTGTCAAATATATATTTTAAAGTTTCATCAAAAGAAAAAGTGATGGCCTTTAATGATATGCATAAAGCGTTTGTGGTAGAATGTTACTTCCTGACATCTCAAAAAAGTTATGGTATTTGGCAGCATTCAATAGAAAATTGCCTTGCGGAATTTGAAGAGAGATATCCAAATACTGTTCCTAGCTATAAAACTTTCCGTGATACGCTAATGCATTGTGTAAATCTTTTTCGTCAAACAGGCAGTATTTTAAGGAAAAAAGGAAGCGGTCCTCCTCTCAAGAGAAGTTGCGGCGTAATTGAAAATGTCAGACAAATTATTAACGAATCTCCTCAAACATCTATTCGCAGAGTTTCGCAACAAGTAGGGCTTTCGTATGGAACATGTCAAAAAATTTTAAAAAAGGACTTGCACATGTATCCTTATAAATTAACTTCTGTACAAAATCTATTACCTACGGATTATGAAAAAAGAACACAATTTTGCCAATGGTTTATTCAAACAATGACAGACAATATTTTAAATCATACTTTTTTCACCGATGAAGCTTGGTTTTATTTGAAAGGTTATGTTAATTCGCAAAATATGCGTATGTGGTCCAGTGAAAATCCTCATTTCTACAGAGAAGTTCCTCTACATCCAGAAAAAATAGGCGAATGGGTAGGATGAGTCGTCACCGATTAATAGGACCAATATTCTTTGAGGGCACGATAACATCGGAGAAATATCGTAACGAAATTCTCAGTGTTTTTACTAATCAAATGACTAATGATGAACTCCAGGTCGGATATTTTCAACAGGATGGGGCTACATCTCACGTTACACTTGAAAATATTCAGTTTTTGCAACAATTTTATGGCTATAGGATAATAAGTAGAAATACAGCGATTCCATATCCACCACGATCGTGTGATTTGACAGTCATGGATTTTTTTGTGTGGCCATATATAAAGAATATCATTTATGAAACACCAATTAATAATCTACAAGAGTTAAGACATAAAATCATTGAAAAATGTGAACACATCAATAACTCACCGCAAATACTGATCAATGTTTTCAATGCTCTACGAAATAGAGTGCGATCGGTGGAGAATGGTCATCATTTTACACATTTTATATAATATTCTATTACTTTGTATAAAAATTATAAATATATTTAATATAAAAGTCAGCATTTCAAATTATTTTTTAACAATCATGACGTTTGAAATTATTAATAACAGATCTCCTCTAATAACTTAAGTTAGGACATACTTTTTGTGTACATGGCTTACTTGAGCGAAAATTTTAATGATTACTCGTTACTATCCACAACCTTATATTGAAAGAGTTTTTCCGGCGGCAATTTTGTCGTTAGTATTGCACGACGAAACTGAAATAAATACGTTTAAATAATCCTTCTATGTATTCTCTATTATTTTATCGTTACTATTGTACGGCGGAGCTGAAAAAATACATTTAAATAACAGAGAGCGTGTCTCACTCTATGTATTCTCCCTGGTATGTATCGTAAATTCATTCTGACAACTAACGTAAAACGTCAAACGCCAACATTATTACTAATAGAGTTGAATGTGTAATCTGTCATTCAAGCCTAAACTAAAAATAACTTACAAAATCTCAAAGAAATATTCTAATCAAACACTTCAACAAAAATAGTATACAGTGTGTTGCCGGATAGGTGCCTCAATAGGAAAAACATTTTTATTGTAGATTTATCGAAAAAAAAACATTCCTTATTAAAGTTTTTGCGTCATCGAAAATACACAAATAACACTAGACTTTGAAAATAAATTTCTGCAAATTTTGGAGTAACATTTTTCTAAGTCCTTAGTTGTGCTAATATCTTGTTGCATTGAACGTAATGCATCTCACATGTTAGGTATGTGCTAGGTAAACTACTGTCATGCAGTATTTAATTGTCAAAATGCTGACACACAAAAAGATTATGCGGTACAATGTTATGGTACAGGCGAAGCACCAGCAAGTTACGCAATTGAACAATTTCACAATAAAGGATACTTATTGTGTGATGTTATTCACTATAAAATCCTTCTCAGACTAGTGAGATGTTTCGAAAAAAATGAGAACTGTCTTTCCTAAAAAGAAATCGCAAAAGAACTATAATAATGAAAATGAAGGTACTCTTTTAGCTTTGGATTCGGTTAGACAAAATCCTAGACAATCTATAAGAAAACGAGCGGCCAATCTACATATGAGCGCATGGTTTCTCTGTCGTGTTAATGCAGCAAACAAGATTAAAGCGTATAAAACACATTTTCCGCGATACTGGCGGTTTAGACTTTTGGCTATGGGTAGGCTAGGAAATTACAAGTAATCAAAGTTTTCATAAAAACATTGTATTCTCTGATGAATGTATATTTAGTACAAATGGACATGTGTCGTCTCAACATTCTCGGTATTAGAGTGACAAATCCAAATTTTATTATTAATCGTAATTGGCAACATTATAAAAAAGTAAATATGTGGTGTGTGGTACTATGCGACAAAATTATAGCCCTGTATGTTTTGCAACTACTGTCAACCAACGTACTATCGTGAGCAAAAAAAAGTGGTACAGTAGTGAAGTTATATATAAAGTCAATTTTTAAACATTTTAGTATTGTGACGTTGCTAAGGTACTTAAAATCGTAGTAACGTGCAAAAGTCATTTTTGAAACTTACACCTATCTGTACATCAACCTATATGTTATTTGATACTTACAGGTTATTTGAATATTTAAATTTGACGCCTACATCTAATATATATCTACATTCACGCAGCCTAATTTAATCCGATTAAAATATGACTGACAACTTTTTTTTGCTCACGATAGTACTTATTTGAATATGGTAAATAACTTCCTTTTAGAAGAACTTGAAGCACTTCCATTTATTATCATAGACAATTATATTTTCAACATAATTAAAACATTACATGGAATTAAAAGGATTATGATTAAAAAATTATTAATAGGAACTTATTGTACTTATTTGTGTATTATGCAAAAACTTTAATAAATCTTTTTCATAAATCCATAATAAAAATTTTCCTTTTTTGTGAAAGCATTTTGACAATTAAATACTGCATGACAGTAGTTCACCTAACACATGTCTTACACGATGTTAAAAGCATTACGTTCAATGCAACTAGATATTAGCACCACTAAGGAAAAATGTTACTCAAAAATTTCCAGAAAGCAACTATTTTACGCACTACTATGAAATTTATTTTAAAAGTCTAGTGTTGTTTGCGTATCTTCAATCAAGCAAAAACTTTAATAAAAAATTTTTTTTTTTTCCATAAATCTACAATAAAAATGTTTTTCGTAATGGGACACCTATCCGGCAACACACTGTATAATACACGGCAGCGAAAGCATATTAATTGTCTCGCACACATTCTACTGCCTCGGATAGCGCCTCGGTAGTGAACTGTATGCTCGGCTATAATATGAACTTTCTCTGTCTGGTCTCTAATATACTTTAATTTAACTTGCCAGTGCATTTGTTTTGTATGTAAACCTTAAATATTCAGCCAGTCTTTATTGCATAATGTTTTCAAATAAGAATTTTTATAATTTGTTTTATTTTTAAACAATTTTCCATGAATTAGTTGTAGTTATTAAGTTGTAATGATTATAGCGGTATTGGGTAAGCAACTGCATAATTGTTTATTAAGTTTATAATTGCCTTTCATTAAATTTTAAGTCTGTAAGACAATAAAGGTTATTAAATTAAATGTTATAAACCCAACATTCCACAAAAAATAATTCAAGAATCAATTGTAAATCACATAATGAAGCCAATGTACGGTGAAACAATTGTAGTACATTAAAAATAAACTACTCAAAAATGAATAGGAAATTAGATATTTTTTTAACAGATCTAATTAATTCGATTAAATTTAACGTATTTTCTCAAACTATAGATAAATTAGAAGGCCCACAGTCGTTTGTGGACATTTTATTTGGTAAATGTCTTTTCTGTGTGATAAAATATTGAATCTTGTATTTTAACCTTAAATTAATTTAGAATACAAAATTATAAAAATCGCATTTTTTGACAAGTATTATTCATTTTAAACGTCATTTCACATTTTCACGATGCCAAGACGTCATTTAAATAAAGAAACTTTTGATTTAATTGCGTTATTGCATCAGCGAGGGCAATGTTGAGCATAAATTGCCGCAACTTTTAATGTGTCTCCAAGTGTTGTTAGTAGGGCTCTAACAAGATTCCAACAGATAGGATCTGCAAGGAGAAGACCCGGTAGTGGATCTGAGAGGAAAACAAATCAGAGACAAGACCGCTACATACGAATTCAGACAAGGAGATGAATCCGTTTAGAAGTGCTGTATGGTTGCAAACATAGTTACGTGCCGCCACTGGAGTTAGAGATTCGGATCAAACCATCAGAAACCGTCTGAGGGAAATGGATCTTCATAGCTGCAGGCCTGTGAGATGCCCAAAATTAACTAATGCCAATAGAATGGCTAGAATAACTTGGGTTAACCAACGACTAGCAGAAAATTTTCAATGGGGGCATGGTTTATACACCGATGAATCCAGATTCTGCTTATTTAGTGATAATCGTAGAGTAAGGGTCTGGAGAACTCGAGGAGACCGTTATAGACGCGAGTTTACAAAAGCTGTGGTGCCTTTTGGCGGCGGTGGTATCATGGTGTGGGCGGGCATTAGTTTGAATGGACGTACGAACCTCCATCTCTTTGAAAACAATGTCAATGGACACATATACAGAGATGACATTATTCAGCAATATGTGGCCGACTTTAGTGCGGCTGTGGATGAAAACATGGTTTTTATTGATAATAATGCAAGACCTCATCGCGCACAAATTGTAATGCAAGCAATAAATGACCTCCATATTAACCATCTACCTTTACCACCAATGTCTCCCGACTTGAATCCAACTAAGCACATTTGGGACAGACTTCACGAACAGCTCAACGAACATAATCCACCCCCAGTTAACGTGCAACACTTGCATGAAATTTTACCGCTGTGTTGGAGAAGAGTGTCACAAGAACACATTAATAATTGCATTATGAGTATGCCCCGAAGATGTACAGCTGTGAGAGATGTCCGTGGCCATTATACACGATTTTAGAATTAATTGTTACAGAAAAATGTTTATTTTAGCAATTGTTAAAATTGTTGCTTATTTCATTTTTGATCATTTCTTAGTAATCTAACGATTTTTCTGAATAAATTTACTTGAAAATTTTAAATTGTTGTGTACAATTATGTATCTAATATTAATGCACTACAAATATTTACCCATACTATCTAAAAAACACAAAAAAGTAAAAATTCCTTATTCATTTTTAAAACTAGTGTTTTAATTATAATCAATATACCTTTTACGTCAATTTTTCATTACTTCGTAGATTACAAGCCTAAAATTAGATACACCTTTGGATTATTGTTAGAGACTATATTATTTTCGACTTACTTTACAAGCGATCTGTTTTACAGGGTGCCTCTACCTGGCACAGTGTTTATAAAAAAAAAATGTTGCTTCTTTTCTCTTAATTATTTTTTAAATTTTCAAATGGTATTTAACTGATAAAATATGAAAGAATTGTAAGTACTAATTAGAAATGTATTTAAATTTGTTAAATTAATTCTGAAATACTAATAAATATAGAAGATACAGTGGCATCTGACAATATCCGATTGCCATTATGAAAATACCAATCTATCGTTTCAAATTAACAAATTAAAACATAATTTTATCTGTACAGCCGTCTGTAATTTTATAGTAAAAGCAATAATCATATAATTAAATACATTAATTGACACACCGACGGCGTAACCTTAAGAAGTTACATGTTTCCGCCATTTTTTGTACGCGTATCTGTTGATTGCCTCTTTAGAATAACTCAATACTAATTAGTATATCTAAAATATTTCTGCTCACTAATCAAACGGCTTAGACATTGAAAGAAGTGATTCGAAACACATTCCAAAAAATTGCCTATTTCCGTTATCCTTTCAGTCTTTTCTTTTCTGTTAATCTTAACAGCCTTTATAGGCTATTATTTTTTTTTCACCGTCAATAAGTTAAAATAACATTCTTTATTCAACTTTGAAGTACTCATACATGTATATTGCTTTTATAATCCAATCAGACGTCCAATCGGAAGAGATTAGGACATATGTAATAAATCTCGAAATTGCCATTACAATAAGGTTACCATTTTCAGTAATGATACCAATGAGACCATCAATTTGTGAAACAATTTAAAAAAATGCACGATTTCACTTGGAATTATAAGCTATGCGCCGCAAGAGAGACAGAGCAATGTTACATACCGGGTTATTATATCGACGATATATATGATGCTACCACCGCATCCTAGGCATCATCAAGAAGAAGTATGATTCCGTACCTCCCCGCCGAAAAGGCCGCAACATCAAATAGTAAATACCGTTACAAAATAATGAGCTCTCTGTAAATATAAACAAACACACGCACACATACGTACACAAACGTTTAAGAACGTATGATGATAAGATTTATCCCTTTTGAATTCCATCAAAAATATTATGATTTAGTAATAAATTTCCAGAGAAAGACGAGAGATCTATGTGTTCACGTACATAAGTCATATAATAAGGAATTCTTCGGTTGTGCATTGAATATTTCTGGTTTAATACACTGGACAAGGTTTATGTTATTAATGAGGAATGCACATGATACTTCAAGTACAGGAAATGCTGTCATAATGATGATGATGATTCAATATTGTTTTTAACTTGCGAACATTTTTGTTAGGCTTCATTCTGCAGATAGAATTACCACAGAAATGATAAAAAATATGGGGGAAAAGGAATATTGCTACTTTTCTGAATCTGTAATAAAGTAATGGTAACGTAATAATAATAATTTATTAAATGTCCAACAGATATTATCCAGAACTAAATAAAAAAAAAGAAGTATAATAACACAGGTCTACAGTGATTTTGATGTTTGAAAGCTGTTTGCTAATTTGTATATGTTTGGAGGCCCTTATTTCAAAAAACGCCATATTTTTGCTCTATCGCGTAATTTTTTTTTATAGCGCTCTATATCCTAAAAATGTTATTTTATTAATATACATACCCATGACAAGAATATGTTTGTTACATGTTAGGCATGATTTTTAAATGAATTGATTTTTATAAAATTAAATGTGATTTGGTAACAGTGGTTAATATTAGATTTCTCAGCAAAGCAACAGAGTCGGCGCAGAAGCGTCAATACAACGTTGAAACCTGCTTATGAAGCAGTTTGGTTGTGTTAGTCGTGGTGCTACTGTGTCCGCGCGCGCTGTTTACTGTTGTCTTCGTTGTTGCGTATTTTAAGTATTCTAGAACGTATAAATATGGAAAGAAGACATTGTGTGAACAATCCGAATAACTTTTGTTATATCTGTGGTAGTTATGTCGTAGTAAAGCAGAGGCAAACTATAACTTCGTTCCACGCTTATTTTGGTGTAAAAATTGGCGACCAAGACAAGTCCTGGGCTCCTGATACTGTTTGTTCCGTTTGCGTTGAAGCATTAAGAAACGGGCAAAAAGGTAGGAAGAAATGTTTAAGCTTTGGTGTTCCTATGGTATGGTGAGAGCCTACAAATCACAGTGATGATTGTTATTTTTGTTCGTGTAATGTTCAAGGATTCAACAGAAAAAATAAGAAACAAATTGTGTATCCAAATCTTGACTCTGCTATTCGACCAGTTCCTCATGGACCAGATGTACCGATACCTACCGCCCCAAAAGCACTAGAAAACGTCATATCGTCAGAATCAGAGGAATCTAATTGCGACCCAGATGACTCAGATTTCACATCAGATTTCAGAGGGCCCGAAGTGTTTAACCAGAGCGAACTAAATGATTTAATTAGAGATTTGCACCTTCCAAAGGATGCATCCGAATTGTTAGCCTCCCGACTTCGTGAGAAACATTTACTGGCACATGGCGTCACAACAAGCTTTTACCGAGATCGCGAAAAAGAGTTATGTCAATATTTTACTCAAGACGGACCGCTAGTGTATTGCAACAATATTCCTGACTTAATTTCAAAATTAGGAAATGTGCCGTGTGTAAAAGAAGAATGGCGCCTGTTTATTGACTCAAGTAAGCGTAGTTTAAAAGGCGTTTTATTGCACAATGGTAACGAGCTGGCCTCGGTTCCCGTTGCCCATTCGGTACATTTAATGGAAACGTATAAAGATTTTGAACTTCTTTTAAAGAAAATAAACTACCAAGAACATCAGTGGATGCTTTGTGGTGACCTTAAAGTGCTGTGAATGCTACTAGGACAACAAGGAGGTTATACAAAATTTCCATGCTTTATTTGTGAGTGGGATAATCGAGCAAGGGGTAGACATTGGACTCAAATAGAATAGCCCTCTAGAACAAGCCTTACACCTGGTAGCAAAAATGTATTAAGAGATAGCTTGGTTGACCCCAAAAAAGTTTTACTGCCTCCTCTCCATATCAAACTTGGCTTGATGAAGTAGTTTGTTAAAGCCCTAGACAAAAATGGACAGTGTTTTAAATATTTGTGCGAGACATTTCCAGCCTTATCCGATGCCAGGTTAAAAGAAGGTATTTTTGTTGGGCCGCAGATAAGAACATTATGCAAAGACAAGGATTTTAAAAACACAATGACCAATGTCGAGAAAAACGCCTGGGTTTCATTTAAAGAAGTAATTGATAAGTTTCTTGGGAACTCTAAGGACGAAAACTACGAAAATATTGTTCAAGATATGTTACAACACTTTCATCGTCTAGGTTGTAATATGAGTTTGAAAGTGCATTTCCTGTTTTCACACTTGAACTATTTTCCTGAAAATCTTGGAGCAGTTAGCGAAGAACAGGGAGAGAGGTTTCACCAAGACATTAAGGAAATGGAACGGCGATACCAAGGCAGATGGAGCATAACGATGATGGCGGACTATTGCTGGATGTTAAAACGGGATATGTCCTTAAAACATACAACCGAATGTCCGGACAACGCAGCTATCTGGCAAAAAGACAAAGATTTCACTTAAAAAAGACTGAGTAAAGTATTTTTTTCCACTTTTTTAACTTGTATTCCACCTTTTTACTCAATAAACAAATAATTTTATTTAGAAATATCGTTTTTTTTCATTTAATATTTGCAAAAAAAACCTTACGTGATACAAATAAATGCATAGAATTTTTGAAATCAGCCTACCAAAATTATATAAAATCAGTTTTCAAAATAAAAACATCTGTCAAAAAGTTTAATTTTGTAGACCAGTGTAATTAATACATATGAGCGAGTACATACTGGGTTTTTCTTTTATCATTACTAGAGCAGACCAATTTCCGTGCGCGCCATGAGCGCCGATATGGGAGTGTAATATCGGCCTAGTCCTTGTTCATCAATATGTTAGCCATTTCATTATCTCAAATCACACTTCTCTACGTCCCCTTCTTTTTCCTATTATCATCCCATCGCATCTACTTTCCTAACCTCTTTTACCATCTAATCATTGTAAGTGTCCACTATCGCATTTTTATTCTTTCGACATATTGGCACTTTCAATATCTAATCTTTCTCTTATGGTGTTACTCCTTGTCTTGTTCATATTACTAATATACATAAACACACGAAAAATAAGAATAGTAGATATTATAGCAGCGTTGTATGTACCTATAAATAAAATGGAAAATGTATGAAATCAGTGATTGTGTGCACGACAGAGGATTTAAAAAAACACCTACCGTTTTAAGCGTCTTGCAAGGATTGACAAACTGCAGAAACCCGATTGTATATTTTCAACATCAGGTGCGTTTCTAAGGTTATTTCTGAAAAACATGTCCGCCGTGAGGAAAAAATATGTTTATATTCGGAAAACGAGCGCTCTACATCTAGTGATGTTATATTCGCATAATCAAAATACTTTTTTAGGCAACTTAACGCATCTCTAGACGTGCCCTCACAAATACGTGTTAAGGTGTTAAAATTTGCATTTCTGTCTAAAACACTTTCAAATTTAATTAGAACACTTTCACTTTTTGCGAACAGTTGTGCGTGAACATCTTTAATGATTTGCAGTGATTCCTCTACCGACAGCGACGAATTTTCTAATTTTGTTATTGTTTCTTCTAGTCCCAAGTAATTCTCACGAATACTTTGTAAATCCATTTGAATCTGGGCATCTTGAAATTTTTTCTGGCTTGTATTGTTAGCTGCACTTTCTTTCGGATCGAATGATAAAACCACGTCCTTAATTTTTTCAAAATGTTCATGATAGTAAAACGCCGCCCGTAACCATGTACCCCAACGTGTCAGAATCGGCTGTGGAGGCTCAGGGTTATGGGGACACAATTCGTGAAATTTCCGAATACGTTTTGGAGATTTCAGGAATACTGCCTTTGTACTCGATATTAAAGCATCTACCTCTGGATAACATCTACGAACCTGTTCTGCCACAAGGTGTAGAGCATGGAGTTTACAAGTAATATGTAACAAGTTAGGACAATATTTTCTAAGAGATCGGCCTACAGAACACATGGTTGCGGCACCATCGGTCATAAACATTAATACTTGGTCTGTCGAAAGTTTAAATTTTTCCAAAGTATCTAATAGCACCTCTGAATTTTTTTCAGCATTACATTGTTCTAGTCGTCTGGATGCTAATAAAATTGAAGACGTTGGTTGATGTGGTTCCATATTACGCGCCATCGCTTTGATTTTATTTTCAACCTGTTTACACACCGATTGTAAATTCCTTCGTAACGTTGTCGTGCTCGGTAATGTTTGATTCGCGTATTTATTCCAAAAATGAAATAAATGAAACACTACTTAACAAGGTAAACGGCAGTGTACACACAATCATAGTTACACATACATAGTTCATGTATAAACTGTAGTCGAATAATTTTGTTATTATTGTGCTTCGAACTGCTTACGTGTTCTTTACAATGTGTTTTTGACCAACACATTAGATATGTATTGCACACTAAACATTTAATTTTTGAGCCATCGTATATTAAGTCCGGGAAATCCATAATAAACTTATTCACTTTCTGACAACGGTCGTTTTCTCGATTTATGTGTCGACGACATTTTATTACGTATGCTTACACTTATATGCAGTGTAAGCATAGGGCCGCCCAAACCTTAATAGAAAATTCATGTTGAAATTTAGATGGGTATAGCTTTGGGATTTTCTGATGACCACCTGTGCAGCTTTCTCAGAATTGTAGCACCACTTCTCGTGAACGTAGATTAATCTGTCCAGAGAATGAAGCCGTGACTATCTTAACATCCAGGTAGAATAAACCAGCATAAACGAGCATAGTGGTCTGCCTCAAGCAAAGCGTGTTCCCTGCGATAGTGATATGGAAATAAGCCCTCACGTTTTAAAATTCGCCGAACTGTCGTTCGTGGCACTCCCAGTTGTCTAGCGATTCAACGTACACTGAGAGTTGGATGCCTTGTAACAATGCTTCCTCCTCTAAGTCTGCTGGCAAATTTACTCCTCGGTCGAAAAGATAATCACGCAGTTCGCATTCCCGAAATTGTCTGTGTACTTCCAGAAATGTTCTGTAATGAGGAATGCGCCTATCGTGAAACCGATGTCAGTATTCAATAACTGCTTGACGTGCACTGCCGTTACAGTAGCCATACACAAAATGCATGTCCGCAAATTCTTGAGAAGAAAATCGGTACGGCATTTTGAATAAAGAAAACGTGTCCACTCATTAATAAGTTGTTGTATGAACTGAAAGGTAATGTAATCCTTTTAAAAAAAATTCAACCTTAACAGTTGAACATTTGTTTATTGTATGATATTAATGGTTCAGAACTTACGAAATAAGTAAGAACCTTCTTTATCATAGATCAATTTCCAGTACTCTTTTTTGTAGATTTCCAAGAAATTACTGTATGCACTACGACACGTGTTTATTTATTTTAGGATAACATTTTATAATGGGACGTTAATAATCACAGGCCTGTTATTGAATCGTGTAACTTTTTTTAAATAAAATTAGTTTGTATTGACTTTAGGATTACATTTTTTTTTCATGATCTGACAATCACATTCGTAGATCTGTAACTTTGAAACAAATAAGAATGGATATACAAGTTTTGCGTTTTTGTTACTTGAAATGAAGTCTACTTTACACTCCTAAAATTTTTTGAACATAACGATACGGGACACTTATATATATTTATATATATAAATGTGTGTGTATATATATATATATATATATATATAATAACTTCGTGACCTTGGTATGATATGGTAAACCTAATCAGTAGGCGATTAAAGGTCTGTATATTACTTCAAAATATATGTATTTAAAAAACTCTACATGTTTCGGCTGTATACAGCCGAAACATGTAGAGTTTTTTAAATACATATATTTTGAAGTAATATACAGACCTTTAATCGCCTACTGATTAGGTTTACCATATATATATATATATATTATATTAAATAAAATAAAACAATAACTTTGTTATATATACCACTTTATTCACATATACTCGTGACCGCGGTTTCGACATACAATGTCATTATCAAACTGCGCGGTCACGAGTATATGTGAATAAAGTGGTATATATAACAAAGTTATTGTTTTATTTTATTTAATTTTCAAAATGAATTACCACAAAGTTACGGCTACCAGTATTAATTTTCTTATATATATATTATATATATATATATATATATATATATATATATATTAAAAGTTGTAGTTTTATTGAGTTTTCCACTGATTGACAAACTCTCCATTAACAGCCAATTATCATACGCGACAAAAATTTTACACTGAAATCCCTACTCCAACCTTTGAAATGTATTGTTCAATTAAACTCCACTTAGACCATATCTCCACAACACATTTCTGATTAAGCCGCGCTTAAATTTTAAGCTTAGTTTTTAAGCTCATGTTTAAGCTATTATTGTACAACCTGCCATAAATGAAGGATCTGGAGGCTAAACGTTATCCATGCTCAGTTGACTAGAACGCAGCGGATTACATTCGAACCAACCATTCCTTATAAGAGGGCATAAACCCGTAATATTTTCTAATTTTTTGTGTGAAACAAAATTTTAGATTTAACTTTGTTAGTTATCAAATGTCAAAAAAGTATTCACCCTCATGATCCTAGCGTCCTCTATCGTTAAGTAACGACACCAATAAAACTAGCCTTGTACATACAAGTTTATATTAGCATGCATAATACATGCAAGCTCTTACTAAAGCTGCTTTTTGATTTCGGGCGCGTTTATTAAATTAGAATTATTTAGATAAGAACGTAAATTAAAGAATTAATATTAAAAACTGTACATGTAATGTGACTTCAAAAGCATGCACGCACATACATACAATGTATGGATTTATTACAATGTTGATAACATAATATGTAAATGACTTCATAATTAACTTACGAATTATAAAACAAATAAAATTTATTAATAAATTTGGGGCATAAGGAACCCACGATGATCTACACGAAAAAGAAAACTGTTAAAGTACGCTTTAATTAACATTCCTTTTCGTCTGAAAATATTTCAGATTATTTGACCACCGTTACGTTCAAATTGACAGAATTAGAACGCTCTTTATTAATTTATTTGAAACGAAATATTTGATCAAGATAGTTTACGTAATGTAATCTTGTTTAATTGAATTCACTTAAATTACTTATACGCGACGTAATTTTGTTTATAAATATTCATATGAAATGAATTAAATTAGGTTGTTTTACGAATTTATGCCGAAACAGACTGATGGACGTAGGTCCAAGGTTACTTCTGTTTAAATAATAATATACAGTGCTTCTCAAAAGTCCCCTCCCCCCTCTTATCTTTGGAACGATTATACATACACAAGTGAAATATGGAAACTGAATATTATAGGTTATAAACTTCCCTACTAGTGATGATAGATGACGAAATCGTCATAGATGACGTCACTAGGCCATTGTGACCAATAATTTTAAATGGAACGCTACGGCAAGCGACACCTCTTTTAAAAGGTATCGAAAAAACCTATTCAATGATACTAATTTTGTTTGTGTTTGAGGCAGTTTTAATGGCTCATTAGTAAACATGAAAATTTAAATTCCATTCAGTATGATATTAAATACAGATTTAAGAAATAGTATGTACTTAAAGAAATTGCTCGGAGTGACCTCCATTTACTTCCTGACAGTAAAATATCCTATTTTTAAACTCTTCTAGTACTTCTTCAAATGTGTCTGCGGAAACAGTTTCACATTCTGCAACAATACGTTGTTTTAAAACGTCAATATTGTCAAGTTCAGTGGCGTAAACCTTCGATTTAAGGTACCCACACAGAAAAAAATCCAAAGGTGTGAGGTCCGGTGATCGAGGTGGCCATTCCGTTGAACCTCGTCGTCCAATCCATCTACCAGGATACTCCTCATGCAAATACCGTCTTACTGCACCGTAAGAGTGTGGAGGAGCACCATCCTGTTGGAATGTTATTTCCAAATTGCCGAATTCATCTGGATTATCTTCCAAAATTTCAAGGATTAACGGTTCTATTGCGTTTTGCAACATCTCCAGATAAACCTCACCAGTTAAATTAGTATTTAAAAAAAGAGGCCCAACGATGTGGTTTCCCAGGATACCTGCCCAAACATTCACCTTCTGGGGAAATTGGGTATGTGTTTCACGAAACAGGTGAGGATTTGCGTCACTCCAATACCTCACATTCTGTATATTTACATTTCCATTTAGATAGAAAGTACTTTCGTCACTAAAACAAATTGTTTTGACGTAGTCTGGCTGTTGGTTAATTTTAGTTTCCATATTTTCACAAAATTCTAGTCTTCGGTCTGGGTCGTCGTCTGAGAGTTGATGAACCATTTTTAATTTGTATGGATGAAATTTTTATTTTTTAAACACCCTGTGTACTGTACTTCGACTAACTTCACAGGTAGATGCAACTTGAGTTGTTGAAGAAGTAGGATTAACTCTTACTTCTGCCAGTATATCATTTTTTCTCATCAGAAATTTGTGGTCTGCCAGATCGTTTCGCATCATTAATACTACCCGTTGTTTCAAACTTACGAAGAAGCTCCCTTAAATAAGTCCTCGAAATGGGGCGATCGGGAAACCTCTCATTAAAAATGCGTTCTTCTGCATGAATATTTTGTCTAGTTTCACCAAGAATAAGGACCGCTGCTACTTTATCACCTAAAGCACGTACCATTTCGCTTCTTGAAACACTTAAACTTTCGACTCACAACAGTTTAACAAATTATTAAAATGTACAAAAATATTCAAAGTACCATAAGCTGTAAAAACAGTGAGACGTTCGATCAACAATACACAAATTATTAAATGTACAAAAACTTGGACAATTACAAAAACGTCGAATATTGGAGACTAACAAAAACGTCAGATTATTTGACAACTAACCATAGGCGGAGCTTGAATTTGGAATTTTAGTATTAACTTGACAATTTGACGATTTAAAACAACGTATTGTTGCAGAATGTGAGGCTGTTTCCGCAGACACATTTGAATAAGTACGAGAAGAGTTTAAAAATAGGATATTTTACTGTCAGGAAGTAAACGGAGGTCACTTCGAGCAATTTCTTTAAGTGCATACTGTTTCTTAAATCTGTATTTAATATCATACTGAATGGAATTTAAATTTTCATGTTTACTAATGAGTCATTAAAACTGCCTGAAACATAAACAAAATTAGTATCATTGAATAGGTTTTTTCGATACCTTTTAAAAGAGGTGTCGCTTGCCGTAGCGTTCCATTTAAAATTATTGGTCACAATGGGTCACATCTATCATCACTAGTAGGGAAGTTTATAACCTATAATATTCAGTTTCCAAATTTCACATGTGTATGTATAATCGTTCCAAAGATAAGAGGGGGGGAGGGGACTTTTAAGAAGCACTGTATATGTGTATTAATTTGCCTGTACCTTGCCTGTGGTATTTTTTTCTTTTTCTTTAAAAATGAAAAATCAGATATTGTTTCAGTGAAGGTAATAATTTGATTTGATTCTATGTAATTTAATTGCTTTTGCAATTATATACGTGTGTTGACATTTCAATGAAATACTTATTTTAAGGCAAAAATATGGGCCGTGTTGGTCTAGTGGGTAGGTCACTAGATTATGAATCTGGTAAATCGGGTTTAAACACTGGTCTAGCCAATAATATCGATGGGGTTTTTTCCGTTTCAACTCAACTTTGGCTGACAAAAATTAGTACCTGAAGTGTAATAATAGGCGATCGGTGAGTTGCGCTGGCCACGTTACCATCCCAGTGTACCAACTTACCATGTTATACTCCAAGGGCCTGTAAGGCTAGTTATGGGGACTTTTATTAAGATAAAAAATGTATTTACTTTTTCGTCATAATTAAAGACGGCAGACTATGTGCCCCAGCAGTGGCGTTGCGTGGAGAGTTTAGCAGAATAACAGTGCGCTTACTTAAAAATAAATATATCGAATCCCTACACAAAACGTTAAGAAAAAACATAAATAACTTACCCAACATGTTTACATTGTTGCAAAAAAATGCGGATGTGCGCGATGAAAAAACTGCACCATAATATATGTTTCTGTATTAGTCTTGGAAAGGTTCGTACGTAGCGACGTATATATATATGTTTATATACAGAGAAGGATTGTTCGACGTTGAGAGATGTTATATTTGCATAGTTAAAATCACTGATTTAATTTTTTCAAAATGTTTATAATTTATAAACATTTTGAAAAAATTAAATCAGTGATCTTACAACTAGATGCCAAAGAAGCAGCTGCAATACGGCTCAGCCAGGTTCAATTTAACAATCCTCAAGTTGCAACAAATTTAAAAATTATTTACGACAGTTACGTTCCAATACTGGACGCAATAAAAAATTTACAGAACACTGCGCTGTCCTTATCGGACTCATTAGCAATTATTGACCACGTAAAACTAGTGCTGCATATCCTTGAAAATGAAAAATGTGATTGTGTCCGTGAAAAATTTAACAGTGTATTAGATAAAAATGTAGATTTTACAAAATTAGGGCAACTTTTTACCAATACTGAAGATCCGTTGTACAGATACAAAGAGCGGTTTAACTATGCAAATATAACATCTCTCAACGTCGAACAATCCTTCTCTGTATATAAACATATATATACGTCGCTACGTACGAACCTTTCCGAGACTAATACAGAAACATATATTATGGTGCAGTTTTTTCATCGCGCACATCCGCATTTTTTTGCAACAATGTAAACATGTTGGGTAAGTTATTTATGTTTTTTCTTAACGATTTGTATAGGGATTCGATATATTTATTTTTAAGTAAGCGCACTGTTATTCTGCTAAACTCTCCACGCAACGCCACTGCTGGGGCACATAGTCTGCCGTCTTTAGTCATAATTCATATCATATTCTATACACTTAGCCTAGCTACTTTCCAATTCTTTAAAGCCACCTAAAAACTAATCTTTCGCAAACTGGTGAAAATAGGTATTCGTTGCAGCTATCACCTCCTCATTTGTCCCTAATCTTTTCCACAAAGCCGTTTTTTCAAGTTTGGGAACAAGAAAGAATTACTTTAACTTTCGAAGACGACGACCTATAGCTTTCAATATTATCAAAAGATCTCCCATTGAAGAGTAGCTTCACTTTTATAAAAAGAAAATACTTGCTAGAGGCAAATCTGCTGGATAAGTTGGATGATTAAGCGCGCACATGTCTTTTCGAGCTAAAAATATGTGTACAACTATTGGCTTGTAAACTGGTACATTATCAAGAAACAGAAAACAGCTATCTGGTGTTGAATTCTTAGTCCATACGCCGCAAATCCTTCATGAGCGTTCCAAAACATTCAAACAAAAATTTCCAGAGATGATCTGTCCATCAGCGTCGAATTTGTAATGCATAATTCACACTGTTCTAAAAGCACGCTAACATTGTTTCACTTTCGCTTTGCTGACGAACTTTTATCCTGTTGGTGACTTCCGTTCCACACATTGGGATTTAGTTGTGGGGTTAAAGCACAAAGCACCATAAAAATACCAAGTTTTGTTCTGTGTCACAATAAATTCACGAAATTTCTATGAGTAGTTTGAAGGATGTTCCTTGCGAACTGAACACGATTATGTTTTTGATCTACTCGTCACCAGCCTCGGAGTCATACAACAATCTTTTTTAACCAGTGCTCTTACTTTTAAAATGAGATCCTCATTATGCAAGTTCTTCTATTGTTTCCAAGTCACTTTTAAATTGCACGTATCACCTCAATATCTATGCACGAGATAAAAAATTATGCCTATACACTTGTACAGCTTTGGCCGCACTTTTGCTGGGTTTAAAACAGAAATTGACATTCGATATATGCTCCATGCCGTTAACGTGACAATGGCCTCCTACTATCGATACAACATGGCACTCTAGTGCCCATCATGCACAGCGCGCAACGATGCAAAGTTATCAGATTGTAGGCATGCAATGCATGGCTGATAACACTTCTCTTTCCTCGTATTGAAAACTTTCGCATATTAAAAATTTGTCTTGTAACAAGCAACTGATACTTTCCATGTAAAAATAAACTCGTGATAAGGGTGATATGACGGGAGAGTGACTTTTCAAAAGCTGGCAACACTTTCATCATAATACACATCAGCCATGTTTTAGAAGGCTGCTGTCAAAATCTCTAACAAATCTGTCAAGATAGATCAACTTGATAATCGTTTAAAGTAAGCTATTTGTTGTTTTTGTGTCAACGTGGAGAGAAAAGAATTTCGTGTGTTAAATTAAATTAACTTAATTAAACATAGTTTTTACAACATTATTCATTACAAATGAAACAGATATGTATAACACATATCTGTATCTGTGCACATGGACATACACATCGTATTTTCCAACGTTAACTAGGCCAAAGACACGTGTTTCGGTCTCAATAGACCTCGTCAGTTTGGTTAATGAAGTAAAGTTTGATGGCTCGCCTTCTAGGTAAGTAGCAAATTTTGTCCTATCTGATGGCATTAGATAATCTAGTGACATCTGAAGAACAAAAAAGACTATACCGAAACTAGCGATACCAGCATAACTGGTAGACGGAAAATTGCTAGTTTTGGCGTAGACTCTTCTGTGACGTTCTGCTTTTGGTAGAATTACTACGAGGATATTTTGAGATCGTTCTTAACTCTGGATAGAATGCAGCGGTATTCAAATACCCCAAAGTAAATTAAGATTTTTATTGGATCAAGCTGGTATTAATTCCATGATACTTTTCAGGATTGCTAAAAGACAAGATAAAGTTATTCGCAGAAAATTTCTGTGTGAACTTGGATTCCAGTTAGCACGACAACACATGGAAAGAAGGCTTCAAACAAATTTGTCACGGGAACTCCGCCAAGACATACATGATATATTGTCTATTGAGCAGCCTAATAATTTAGCACCACCGCCTAAATTGGCCAAACTAGATGTTATCTGTGCTCTAGGTCCAGTGACAGAAAATCAAAAACATCATGTGCTAAGTATCACAAAGCTGTAGGCCCTGACCATTGTCTAGATGTCTGCAATTTATGCCACAATTAGCCAGATGTAGTTTATAATTATGTTCAAAGTATTTCAATATACATTTATTTAAAAATAATAATCTGGGTCTTTCTGGGTGGGGTTTTTGAATATCCCATTTATCCATTAATACGCATATCTATTCAGGGTTAAAGATAGAGTGATAAACGCTGAATTATACTGTAAATAACTGGGCCACACGTCACAATTTGACTTGAAAGATATCGCGCATTGCTCAGCAGAAATACTGTATTTTTCAGCAGGATAACACCAGTATGCTGCTTAAAGAAGTCTTAGTAAATATAGATTATGGATGCTACCAGATCTCATATACAAGCCCAACATATCACGGTAAGATTACCATGTGCTTAAGACAATAGCGCAGTTTCTTTCTGGACGTTAATTTGGTAATGTATTAAAACAGGGTATCGTGAACTCTTTGCATCTAAACCAAGGGAGTGTAAAGGCGAGAAACTGAAAATCTCTCTATACAATGGCTACAAACCATTCAACATAATAGACTATATTTTGATTTCAAACTGTTTGTATTTCTCTTAAATGTATTTTTAAATTTAAAAACAAAAAAATGTTAAAATGGACATGATAAAATGTAGCAAATTTGTCCGAATGAATTCTTTTAAATTAGCAGATTATAGAAAAATGGGCTTTCATTTTTCTATATTACATTTATTGTATCATCTTCCTGTAAAATGCGGACATTAAATAATTGCTTGAACAATAAAATTATACTGTCTAAGTTTGACTTGATGCTGCGACTCGCACAGACAAAAAATATCGCGTTTGAGACGGCTTTATTCACGAAATATTGCAATAATAGGGTCGTATTATCCTCGTAACGTTTTAAAATTTCAAAATAGAGACATCAAAGCATTTCCTGACGTTTCACTTCCACGAATGCATTACCAGACATTCTGTATTATGTGACATACATTAAATGAAATAATATTTTATGCATATGTCGTAATTACACATTACGCAATCACATGACAAGAACGAAAGCGACAGTGCTTCCACTGGGACTATAAAAAGACGAAACAAAAATTTCGAAAATACAGATGAATTTAAGTCAACGCTGTGTAATTATACATAACGAAATGATCGAAAACTCGCTGTAGTTTTTGTAATAATGACATTATTGAAGGAAGGCCCTAAATACATTAAAAATTCGTGCAGGTGAATATCAACATAATTACAAACGAATCTCGTTTAAATGCATAATATACAACACGCTAAAGCCGTACACACAAAAACATGTCCATTATAAAACGAACCAAGAACACTAGACTAGATGTTACATATTTTTTTTCTTTTACTGTTGTAAATGATATTGTGGGCTGTTATTAATAGTCTGCATTATTTGTACGTGGATGACATGCAAGTATATAAATCATACGCACTAGCGAATGTTGTTAACAAATAGATTGTGTACTGTAGATAAGAACGAAGAAAAAAAGAAAAAGTATGATAATAAAAAATCAATAAAATAGTTTTAGGTGGTAAGTGAAATGTAGATGAAATAATGAGTTTGGAGAAAAAATTTTTTTACCAGCCTATTTTGTCAAATAATTTGAAGGACAATAAGTATTTATAAAACATAAAACATACGTTATATGGTGAACTATATGTTTTTAACATGAATCTTTCAAATATCTCAAAAAATTCGCAATTCAGGAAAAAATGTTCTGATTTAAAATTTAATAATTCAATGGAGGAAATGAAAATGTTTCAGAACTGCGTAGAACAAGATGCACGAACACAAAAAATCCCAAATTATTCAAAACTATTTAGGATTTATAAATTATCTAGAACACAAAATAACGGGTGTTCAGAAACATTCGAAGTCAAAGTAGTCCTTGAAAATATGAAGTCATGTCTGAGATAGATTGATACATTTACTTAATACAATTTTATAGGTTATCAAATTAGTATCTTCGATATTTGATTCTGACAATTTTTGACAGACAACAGTTGACATTTAATAATTATTACAAATCAGATACTTAAGTAAAGATATACGATTTTTTGTTCAGAGCCCACTTGACTTCGAATGTTTCTGAACACCCGTTACTTATTTTACCGCCATCTTTTGTATAATATTTAAACTCACTCAAGAGAAGAACAATAAATAACCTAACTTTATTTATGTTTTTTGTTTTATTTGTCTACTACATCTTGATATGTATATATATTTTTTATATTTGGGTTTTATTCCTGTTTGATAGGCTTATTATTTTTCATTTTTGTTTTATTTACCCCAAGTAATACGATACAATGTCAATGCTACTACAAAAGAAATAGACCACAACGTCCTCTAAAACAAAAACTACTAGTGATAATAATATAACTTCTTCGGTGCTCTGTTAAGAAACTCTTAAAGTTTCGATTGTTGCTGTTGGCAATGCTTTATGTGTTTGTTTGTTGTTGCAGAAGCTAAAATGGCGGAAAATCCTGTGGAACCCAATTTGAAATGTAAGTACTACAATTTCTTTTATTTCTTCTTTTGTCGCGGCGATCAAAGAAATTGTTTCCTTTGTCGAACAAAAAGTTAACGCGAATATTACAAAATTACAATTTTATTAAAAGGTCTAGTAGTTTGTGGCATTTAAAATCGTCGTTAAATAATTATGATTTTTCAATAATGGTTTAATTAAATGAAAGAGAAAGAATATTAATGGTGATCGGTTTTGGAGATAGGACGAGAACTCATCAGGAAATATGTAACCTTCTTAATAATACTATACATCCCAATCGGCAGCCAATTTCGGGTTCTTTTATTACCAAAACTTTAAGGAGGTACAACATAAATGCCGGTGATCGCAATTTACAAAAAAAATTTCGTACAAATTCTCCTACAAATTGTGTAGGACACCTCTTTTCACATATTCAATGTAATCAACATGTCCTTCTTAGTTACTAGATATTTCGACATAGTAGTTGATGTATCTAAGTTAGCATGTCATTAAGTAAACAGGTATGTAAACCAGGTCACATTAACTAGGTTAATAGAAGTAAAGATGATATATAAACTAAAGACTGAGAAGTCTTGTCAGTCAGTCTGGTGTATCAGATCATACTGTTGTTAAACAAGTGACTATTGTAACTTGTAATGATATTGTTATTTATTTAAATAAACGTTATTATATCGTTCTCGAAGAGTCATTTATCCTACCGATACACCCGGCCTCTAATGAGTCCGCCTCGGAAACGAAGCTATGACCAGGACCAGGGGACATCACAAAATGATATTAAACCATTTATCTACAAACAAGCTAGCATTAAAGCTTATTAGTCGTCTTCAGTAGGAAGAATTCTTAAAAAAGAATATGATGCTTATAAGTTTCGTCCCGAGTAATCCTCACTGGATACAAGGTGCGCCTACGCTACACCCTAGAAAGCTTAACGTTTGGGCTGATATTTGTAGCATCAGAATAATAAAGCCTTTTTTTATAGAAGAAACTTTAAATGGTTAAAGATATTTAAAACTTTTAAATAACCAGATAATTCCTGCATTGGAGAAAAATTATCAACTTCCACAAATACAACTGGTTTCAACCGGATGGGGCACCCCCCCTTACTATTCAGTTATCATTCGAGATCGTTAGATCGAACTTTTGCCCACAGATGGATTAAAAGGAGAGGCGAAATTGAATGGAACACTCTCCATATCTAAATCCAGTAGATTACTTCTTGTCGGGCTATCTAAAACAGAAAGTGTATCTTACCCTACCTAGATATTTGGAAGATCTTGCTGATAGACTTAATTAATAGATACGAATCATTTCACCAGATATCATAGCGAGGGTTACAAGATAATTTACGACAGATTGGCTTACTGTCAAGATGTCAGTGGCGTCCATTTTGAAGATCTCGTAAATTACGTTTAACTTTGTTTGTATGACCAGTTTATTTTCTTTTCCTTACCAATTAATAAACAAAAAATACGTTAGACCACAAGTGTTATAGTTTGTTGAAATCGTATCATTGAGAATCTCAAAACTTAAAAAAAATACAGAGCGTTCAATGTAAAAAAGTATAACTTTAATACTTTACATTTTTTGAACACTCTATATATTTAAAAAATACTTCAAATGGTGACTCTTCATCCCTAATTTCCGTGTCTAAAATTTTATTACAATATCTTTTTTAATTTAATAGATATTTCCATGGTTCCAGACATTTGCCTGTTACTGTATACAGGGTGGGGAAAAAGTACTGTATATCCCTTGCAACTTTTGAATGAGCAATTTAATTAAAAAATTACTTATACAAAAGATGATTCATATAATATTTAGCATCACTTAGTAGCATTGGTTTTTTTTTGAGTTCACTATTTTAATGCAAGGCCAACTAACTTTTTTTCTTAAATAGCATCATATATTTTTTTTGCATATTGAAAAGACTTTTTTTGTGAATGTAATGATATGCAATTTATAGGGGATTATATAAGAAAATTTTCAAGAAAGTGGTCAAAAGCCTTCATTATTGTTGTCAAATTATGAAACATTAATGAAATAAACAAAAAATACCATTGTTAAAATGTAGTGTTATTGTAATGTACAAACAAAAACGGTGAGTTAATTGAAAAACTAGCAAAAATAGGAACTTGAAAAAATTAATTGTTTAAGTGGTCAAAATGGACACCATTTACTGGCAAACAATGACCTAGTCGATCTCTAAACCCCTGATAAACATTTTGAAGTGGAATTGGTAAAAGCCTATTGACTTAAGTCCGAACTCTAAGCAGTAAATCCTCAAGATTATTGGGTCGAGTTCGGTAAACTTCAGTCTTTAAATGGCCCCACATAAAAAAATCCAAAGGATTTAAATCTGGAGACCTAGCAGGCTATTGATAGGACCGCTTCTACCAATTCACCTGCCAAGAAACACCTATTATTATTTGAAACCAGAGTTGCGGTTGAAATTTTGGGATTCCCCGCAACATCTAATAATGTGTTCAGAGCCTAATCTCCGTCATTTACTGTTCTTGGTCGGTCGGTTTTTGGAGCATGTTTAACGGTACCCGTGTCCTTAAACCGTTTTGCAATACGACTTACAGTTGTTTGGTTAATCGAAATCCGTTCAGGATACTTATTATTAAATAAATATAATAATATATAATAAATATAATAATAAAATAACGTATATCAGCTTGCTTACGTTTCCTACTATCATAACCAATCATAATCAAAACTTCAATTCGTTCTTTTTGCGAAAATTTCAATTTTTTACATAAATTAAGGTTTTCCGACCGAATAAATGTCAAAATTTTATCGAATGACGCGTGATTGTCAAGTGTTTTCATATTATGTCATGTTGACATTTAAAAACAGAATAATTTATTAAATCAAGACGACTGAGTTGTCACTAGGAATCATAAAGGTTTTTGTACCATTTTCTTGAAAATTTTCTTATACAACCACCTATAAATTGCATATCATTATATTCACGAGAAAAATGTCTTTTAAATATGTAAAAAAATACATGACGTTATTTAAGAAAAAAATAATAAGTTGGCCTTGCATTAAAATAGTGAACTCAAAAAAAACTAATGCTACCAATTGATGCCAAATATAATATGAACCATCTTTTGTATAAGGATTTTTTAATTAAATTGCTCATTCAAAAGTTACAAGCGATATATTCGTACAGTACTTTTTCCCCACCCTGTATAAATTACAAGGATGAAACTTTTTCATTAAAATAAAGAAAAATGCTCATAAAACTCAACTTCCGATCTTTACAAATTAAAATAAATGTGCTAGATTCTATAAGTTTTTTTTAACAAAATTAAGCAGCTGAAATTGTCTGTCCATTGTATTTTAAATACACATATATCAAATAAACAGACAGATATTTTAAAATAAGGAAAATAAATTATTTTAGTATGCTTCAAAAGTTCGGCGACAACTTAATTAAAATATACGTACCAGCGACAAAATTTATTAACGACATAAATATTTCTGTTTGTAAAATTTTTATTGGCGAAAGTTATGTTGAACATTTATGTGTGTATTAAATCATCATCATTCGTGTAGCGACATATTTGCATCATAAAGCAACTTTATTCCATCGAACGGCACTAAAAGCTTTGCAGGTAAATAATTCAAACAACGTAGTCTGATGTAAAAAAAACCGATTATAAGAAAAATGCCTTTTCCATTGTGTACGTCACATAATAAAGTTTACAGTTAACTCTTTTCAGTCCATTATTCCTTCTTAATTACAATCCGAACGTATTGAAAAAAAAACATAACGCACATAATGCGCAGTATGTTTTGTTGATAAGTTGACACATGTCAGAGGTGAGGAAAAGACCACGAGTGAGATTTGAAGATCGACTGATGGTGGGGTGGGGAGGGTCATTGATTGACATAGGCACCCTGAGGCTATTCATACGCCGCTTGGGGTCCATGTACCAGGCCAATTACCAGCTCCCCATGGGGAAGGCTCCCATTTTTTTTTAAACTGACGTTCAACGTTTCAAATTAATTATATTCGATGCATTGCAAAACACCGCATACACAAAATATAAACATATACACACGCATGCAGTTACATATACATGGCCGGAGTGTTCATGCCCACCCGTTTCTATTATTTCCGCTATTTTTCCATTAGTGCATATATTAATAAGATCAACTAAACGTATAATCATCAGATATGCGTATGTAAGATTTTTTAAAAACCGGTTTCTTTGACAAGCATGACCGGCCATAGACTATCTTAAATAACTCAATTAATTTTGATTCGCGGAAATTGGGATAAACATTTCAAATTTACATTGATTTTCAGGTAGATTTTTGATTATCTTTGAACAGTGAATAAAAAAGTCCAATGCCAAAACAAAGAATTTCTATGCACGAGAATTAAACATATTCATAATTTACACACTTACAATTTTAGTTTGTGTAACGTATTACGAGGGAAGTCTAGAAAGTATAGGTCTTTCATGATAACAGACGAGTCACGTGATAAATAGTTACAAAACAGAGTTGACAAATCTACATTGGTTTGAGTCAGTTGTTATTAGTAAATAATCTATGAAGTTAGGTTTATGTCATTTTAAAATATTTACAAGTCCTATTAACATACAAAAAAGGTTTTAAATATATCTATACGTTAATGCACGTATAACGCTTTTGTTTCATTATGAAACAGACATGTAAATAATTTACATATCTGTAACTGTATACTTGGACAATACCTCGTATTTTCAGCATTTACTTCTGCTTAAGACATATGTTTCTGCCATCTATAGGCGTCGTCAGTTAAGCTAGTGAAGTAATGTATACAAATGATACAAATCTTTATAAATAGATCTGTATCTGTATATGACATTAAGCCGAAATCACTTACTAGATAAAGCAAATTTTATCCTATAAGGTGGCACTTATTTAATAAGTGACATCTGACGGACGAAAGAGCAGAAACATATGTCTTAAGCAGAAGTAAATGCTGAAAATACGAGGTATTGTCCAAGTATACAGTTACAGATATGTAAATTATTTACATGTCTGTTTCAGATCGTCACTTATTAAATAAGTGCCACCTTATAGGATGAAATTTGCTTTATCTAGTAAGTGATTTTGGCTTAATGTCATATACAGATACAGATCTATTTAGAAAGATTTGTATCATTTGTATACATTGCTTCACTAGCTTAACTGACGACGCCTATAGATGGCAGAAACATATGTCTTAAGCAGAAGTAAATGCTGAAAATACGAGGTATTGTCCAAGTATACAGTATACAAATCTTTATAAATAAAATCTGTATCTGTATATGACATTAAGCCGAACCGCTCATTAGTCAATCGAAAGATCGCTTTCTTTGGTATAGTCTCTTTCGTCCGTAAGATGTCACTCGTAAATAAGTGCCACCTTATAGAATGAAACTTGCTATATCTAATGAGCGGTTTGTATCAGATTTGTATCATTTGTATACATTGCTTCATTAGCTTAGCTGACACGCCTATAAATGGGCTTTATACGTGCATATAACGTATAGACATATTTAAAACATGTTTGTATATCTACCGCCACCTGGCTCGTTTTAGAAGGACTACCCGTATTCCTTTCGGTTCGTATGAGCATAGCTTGTCAATCGAAAGATCGCTTTCTTTGGTATAGTCTCTTTCGTCCGTAAGATGTCACTCGTAAATAAGTGCCACCTTATAGAATGAAACTTGCTATATCTAATGAGCGGTTCGGCTTAATGTCATATACAGATACAGATTTTATTTATAAAGATTTGTATCATTTGTATACATTGCTTCATTAGCTTAGCTGACGACGCCTATAAATGGCAGAAACATATGTCTTAAGCAGAAGTAAATGTCGATAATACGAGGTATTGTCCAAGTACACAGTTACAGATATGTAAATTTATTTACATGTCTATTTCATAATGAAACAAAAGCTTTATACGTGCATATAACGTATAGACATATTTAAAACATTTTTGTATAGACACTATATTAACAATAAAAACAGAATACACTAAATAACAACTTAAAAACTAATAACTAATAATAAGAACATTTATTTCCACAATAAGTATTTATTTGCATTTATATTACAATATTGGCCCGATCACGACTACTCGTTCAATGAATTAAATCCCTCTTGAGTGCTATTTATATTCAAGGGAAAACTCTCGTATGCTCGATTTTCTCGATCCATCTGCATCGACGTTTTTCTAGAGAGTACCAGGCCATGTGCTACCTCTTGCCTGACGTATCATCGGATGACTCATCACATTGGCCCCCTTCTTAAAAATTGAGTTTCATCTCGAAACATGTCATGCTTTGGTTTCCTTAAACGATGACGAAATCGACAGGTAGGGCTTTTGTTACATTGCGACGTTATATCGAGTAACAGTCCATGGTCTTATCTTGCCTGGGTGCAAGGGAATATTCAAGCCGGTAACTGCATACCAGAATTTCCATACCAGTATGTTGGAATATTACTTATAACATGCCTCTTACAATTCTCCAGTCCAGGCGGTCCTATCCAGAACCCAATTTTGGTACTGCTAATTTTAACATGTCCTGTTGTAACATTTGTTCACGTAAATGGACCAGGGCCTCCCATAAAGCACGATAAGTTGGCTTGAGGCTTGACAGTTCTTTCGTGACCAAATAAAATATGGACTGTTCTTCATTTATTATTTGGAGATTCTTCCCAATTGCTGGTCCCTGCTGCCCCAATTTTTCGATTCTGCTAAATTTTCTGGCAATTCCTTTGGCCATTCGCAGATCTCGGGCTACACAATGAGCAAGCGCGTAGTCTGGCCGCATCGTGAACAAATCTTGCTGTTTCTCGATGGTCACCTTACACCTGAAACCACTGTAAAATACTTGTCTTTCTGACTGTAAAAGTTTATCTTTCTGGGTACTTTAATAAAACTAGTGGTAATTTAAACACACACTATATTAACAATAAAAACAGAATACAGTAAAAAGAATACAGTAAATAACAACTTAAAAACTAATAATAAGAAAATTTACTTCCACAATAAGTAAATGAGAGCAAAATGAATTGAGGTAGTAGGAGGCTGCGGTTCGTAGATCGTATTTCGTGAATTATATTCACAATATTTTTCTGTCAAACATTTAATGACATCAGTTTGAATTATTAATTCTTTCAATACAATTTTTTAAAAAAAAAACACTATAATCACATTCAGAATATTTACTCAAGAACAAATGGTGTTCATTTTAGAATGTTACTTTCGTAACGGTCGACGTTTGCCAAACGGCGAATGGTATTATTCAATAGAAATGTGCAAGGAAGAATTCCAACAACGTTTTCCTGAAGTTGTTTTAGTAAATAAGAACTTTTCTCGTGACCTATTGCGAATTATAAATTACTTTCGAACAACTGGGTCTGTAAAAAGACAATGGAAAGGGGGAAGATCTTCTCGAGTTAGGAACCAAAATGTTGTTAATAATGCAAGAAACGCAATTAGAGAACAACCTACAACATCTGTCAGAAGACTGGCACAACAGTTGGATATAAGTTATGGAACCTGCCGCAGTATTCTTAAACGCGATATTGGTATGCATCCTTACAAGGTTCAATTGTATCAAGAACTATTGCCGCCAGATTACGTTCGAAGAGTTGCCTATTGTCGTTTCTTTAATGCAAATCTTAACGACGACGATGCTTTGGATAAAACGTTTTTCACCGACGAAGCGTGGTTTCACCTGAACGGCTACATAAACGCTCAGAATATGCGTATGTGGGCAACAGATAATCCGCATTATTATAAGGAAAGAACGTTGCATCCTGTAAAAATAGGGGTTTGGTGTGCCATGTCACGTAGAAGGCTTATTGGTCCGATCTTTTTCGAAGGAACTATAAATGGTGAAAGATATCGCAATAATATACTGGAAACATTCATAAATCAACTGCATGATGACGAGTTACAGTTAGGTTTCTTTCAGCAAGATTCCGCACGACCACACACTGCCCGTGAAACAATAAATTATTTACGTGAATTTTTTTATGAAAGAATTATTAGTGTTGCCCGTTTCCCGCCAAGATCGTGTGACTTAACTCCTCTGGATTACTTTTTATTTCCATACTTAAAAAACTCTATATTTAAAAATCCAGTGCATACAATAGACGATTTACGGAACAATATCGTGCGACAGTGCGAGTTAGTAGACGGATTTATTTTACAAAAGGTTTTTGAAAACATGAAGCGGCGCGTAAATTTATGTTTGAATGCCGAGGGACAACAGTTTCAACAATTATTGTAAACTTTTCAATAAAATATAAAACATGACATTTGTATGACATTTTATAAATATTTTAAGTTGTAAATTAAATTTGTATCAAGGAGACATTTAAGTGCTGTCAGTAAGATTTATTTACTTTATAATTCACGAAATACGATCAGCGAACCGCAGCCTCCTACTACCTCAATTCATTTTGCTCTCATGTTATTTATTTGCATTTATATCACAATATTAGCCAGATCACGACTACTAGTTCAACGAATTAAATCCCTCTTTAGTGCTATTTATATTCAACGGAAAACTCTCGTATGTTCGATTCTCTCAATCCATCTGCATCGATGTTTTTCTAGACAGTACTAGGTCGTGCGATACCTCTTGCCTGGCGTATCGTAGGATGAATCATCACAATATTTTTAGTAGTATCTTTCTTATATAAAAGTAACTTTGAAATTTGATCAAATTTAATGTATTTTTTTAAAAAACTATTTAAGAAGATTTCTCGCAAATTTTAAATCAGATTCAGAATCAGCATGACAAAAGATATAAACTGTACGTATTGGTGTATAAGAAAACCAAACTGTATTGACCAGTGTAGTTAGTTACAGTAAAAATTAGCAGCGAACAGAACAATTTTACATACATCATAAGAAAAAAAATTACTAAAATGTAAATGATTTTAGCTCTAGTATAGCGTTCATGAATATTCTTATTAGGTATCCAATTTGCATTACATATGCATACGTTAATATTTTGTGAAGACAAATGCCGGCGAAAGTGAATATATTTCGATTAACAAATGTATTCATTTCTACATGACTCACGGTAATTTAAGTTAAAAATTAATCTAATGTTCCGTTTTTGGAGTACAAATACATGATTTATGTTAATCGTTTTTACACAAAACACTGCCGAGTATGTCGTAAAGCAATAGACCCGTAATAAACCGTTAATGTTTGATTTATTTTAAAATTTTGTAATGGCGTAGAAGACCTATTGCAAACAAGATGTATATGATCGACCAATGCTAAGTCATAATTTAAACATATCCCGTACAATTTTATTGATAAATCTGAATTTATGTGATCGGTACTGTAAAGTTGAAATGAAACTTATGACAGAACTAATTGGTTGTTAAATTATTCGAGTTATTTATTTATTGTTATTTTTAGTTACCGCCATTGCCTACGTTAGTTGTGATATAAATAAGAAAACAGCAATGGTCGTAACTTACGAGTATGCAAAATAGTGTACTGTACGTCTTTTTAATTATTTTAAAGTTCAGTTATCAAAATTATATCGGGAATGTTCATCATGCACTAATGATTGATTCCAAGTCGTTCTGGAATTCTGTAAATTCCAAGCTTAAAGGCCGCTTTACAGTTTTCAATTTTCCTTGCAGCAATTTTTATTCCACGCATGCGCAGTACAACCATTTTCGATAAGTTGGTTGTATTTTTTGTTGCATTGCAAGTAATATTCTACATGTCCAAAATTCATTCCCTAGTATCCCTCCAGAAAAAAACGGTTATTTTAGAAAAAAATTCTACATAAAAATAACGTAAACCCAATAATTATTAATAAAATTCTTGATTTATTAAACATATTGCTATGAATAGTGGGTTAGTAGTGAGATGTACCACTATTCACACCAACTCTGTTCGCCCCACGCTTGGTTTGCCAAAATATGCTATGAATAGTGGGTTAGTAGTGAGATGTACCACTATTCACACCAACTCTGTCCAGCTTAGATACTCAGTCGATTACTTTTAAAAAATGAGACTGCTCTTCCCTCAAGGTTCCAATTGGAAAACGTGTTTTTTTCTCTTCTACAAAATTTATATTGCGCCAGTACAACAGTTTAAATAAAAGTAAAAGGAAAGTATTATAATAATATTATAATAAATTTAAATGAATCTTTAATACAAAAAAAAAAAATAATAATTCTTTATAAAGTATTGTGAAGAATTGTGTAATACAAACTTACACTTAGAAGTAAAAGAATTTGTTGAAAGTGACCGCAAAACAAATCCAAACGTCCTCTGATTACACCCGAACTAAATTAAAATCTAATAAATTCCAAAGATACTTTTTTAATTTCACCCCACATAATCAACTTCAAAAGTAAACAAACAGTACTGACAGACTGAAGCAAATCTCTAACACATGCGCAGTCACATGTAACAAAAACTCTGCCCTTGAACTCCAACGTGCAAAATTTAAAGTTAAAGAAAATTTTTTTACTTAGAAATTTTAAAAACGTTCTTTGTCATTTATATATATCTAAGATAAAATATCAATATAACAAAATTAATACAAATAATGATAATCAGTAATAAATTAATTACTTACATCAATGAAAAAGAAATTTCTTTCACGAGACACTAAATGTTATCTGGGTTGTGAAGACGTGTGTCATAAGATATAATAAATCTTTATATTTTATTTTTAATTAGTAGCTTCGTGATTTTTATTAGTTGGTTGTTGTGATTGATTTCAATACCGTTATTTATACGAGTTTGTTTTACTCGTAGGGTTTTTTTTTATACGGTCTTCCAACTTAGGTGTCTCGTGAAAAAATTTCTTTTTCATTGATGTAAGTAATTAATTTATTACTGATTATCATTATTATCATTATTTGTATTAATTTTGTTATATTGATATTTTATCTTAGATATATATAAATGACAAAGAACGTTTTTAAAATTTCTAAGTAAAAAAAATTTCTTTAACTTTAAATTTTGCACGTTGGAGTTCAAGGGCAGAGATTTTGTTACATGTGACTGCGCATGTGTTAGAGATTTGCTTCGGTCTGTCAGTACTGTTTGTTTACTTTTGAAGTTGATTATCTGGGGTGACAATATGAAACAAACATGTAAATAATTTACATATCTGTAACTATGCACATGGACAATACACCTCGTATTTTCAGCATTTACTTCTGCTTAATACATATGTTTCTGCCATCTAGGCGTCCTTAACTGAGGACGCCTAGATGGTAAAAATTCAGAATAAAACATTAGAGGTCATACTGTACTTCCTTATTGTCCTTTTACTTGTTATAGACAACATGCCTTTATCCGAGGAGCAAAATGCATTCATTTTGAAAGCTCATTATTGAAGTGTCATACTCATGGTCATACTCAATAGAATCATGTAATCAACAGTTTGAAGAAGCATTTCCTGATTTACATGTTCCATATAAAATGTTTGCCCAGTACAAGGATCGAATTGTTTTGCACTTTGAAAATAATAATTGTGTTTGCAAAAAGAAATCAACCAGTCAACCAAAAGTTCTTGTCGAAGAAACTTTAAATGATTTACGACAGAGAATAGAACAAAGTCCAACTAAATCATTGAGAAAATTAAGTGCTCAATCAGGTAACCTTCACTAAACTTTCATTTAATATTACTACATTAAAGTTAATTTTAGTAAAGTTGAAGATGTGTCTTTCAATATCACTAACATTTTTAATTATATTTTACTGTATACCAAATTTGTTCTATAGGTGTAGCTTATTCAACTTGCCATAAAGCTTTGATAAAGAATCTACATATGCACCCCTACACAGTGACAACTGTGCAGCAGTTATTACCCATTGATCATGGACTGCATATTCAATATTGTGAATGGTTTAACAATCACCTGAATAATGACGATACTTTAAATCTAACATTTATGTCGGATAAAGGATGGTTTCATTTGTCAGTCTACATAAATAGAATTATCGAACATAGGTAACAGATAATCCACACACCTATGTCGAACATAGTCTGCATTAATTGAAGATAGGCGTATGGGTTGCATTGTGCACGGCGCAGAATAAATTTACAAATCATTCACATCAAGCTACTACTGTAAGTTACCTGGCAAATGTAGGCGTAAACGAAATGCAAGTAACAAAAATAGCAAGACATGGTAATGTGAATTCAATTAAACCTTACTTGCAACTCGATAGAGAATTCCACGAGGAACTCATTTAGAAACTGAGAAGCATATATATAAGACTAGACATTCTAGTCTGGAATGGCAGCCGCTCTTTGAGCTCGTAAGACTCGTTTTGTGGCGAGTCACTCCATTTTCTGTGGTCTATAGATATGTTCTTGCCCTCTTCACGACTTTTCGCCATTCTTCCCTATTTAACATTAATGCTCTCCCTGCTACGGTCCCCAGGTCTTTGATATCATCCATTACTTGGTCCTCCCACCTAATTTTTGGTCTAACTCTTGTTCGTGCTCCATATGGCTTCCACCTTGTAATTCGTCTCAACGTTGACCCTTCTTCTCTTCTGTTGAGATGCTCATACCACCTTATTCTCGTCGATTTAATCACTCTTACTATGTTTTCTCTCTCCAATAACTCCTCTATCTCATGATTCATAAGGATTCTATAACCACCATCTTCTTTCTTTGGTCCATAAATTCTTCTGATTACTTTTTTCAAATGTTCTTAGAGCTTCTTCATCTTTCTGTGTTAATCTCGTTGTTTCTCCAGCATATGTCACTACCGGTCTAATAGCAGTTTTATATATTCTTATTTTTCTGTAAATGCTGATTTTCTTATTTTTCATATATTTCTTGTATCTATAGTATGCTCTGTTCCCTGCTTGAATTCGATGTTTCACCTCGTCTGTTTTCTGATTCTTACTACTTATCATGGATTCTAGGTACTTAAATGTATCCACTTTCTCAAAATTGTAATTTCCCATAGCTACTTCTTTGCTTTCCCCAATGTTTTCTTGTCTTGCGATTCTCATATATTTTGTTTTGACTTGATTTATCTCAAGTCCTCTCTTCTTTGCTTCCGAGTCGAGTCTCAGCAAGGCTTCTCTTAGACTATTTGGATCTCTTGCTATTAATGCTATATCATCTGTATACGCTATTATTTGCATTGATTTCTCAATAATCGTCTCTTTAAAACCAAAATCTCTTATAATTCCTTCTACAGCTATATTGAATATTGTCGCAGATAATCCAACTCCCTGCCGTACCCCCGAATTAAATTCAAATTCTTTTGATACATCGTCCTGCAGCAAAACTGCTGCTCTGGATCGTTTCATCGTCATTTTCATTAGTCTTATCAACTTTCTAGGTATTCCTAAATTTTCGGCATCTTTGAAGATCGCATCACGTCTCAGGCTGTCAAATGCTTGCTTAAAATCAATAAATAATATTAAAAGTTCGATGTTTTGTTCATAGCATTTCGGAAACTGAGAAGTAATGAAGGCAAACATGTAGTATTCCTTCAAGTTCTACAACTAATGTTACTTCATCAGAACAAAAACAAACGTTGACTGGTTCACTTATTATTTATAATAATTACGTTTTTAATCAGAATCAGAATTTTAATAATTAGGTATTTTATTGTGCTTTTAATCTTTGCTACGCATTAAACATTAAAAACTACGTTTGTATTAATTCCTGATAATTTGTACAAGTGAAAATTATCGATAGTTTGCATTTGTGCAAATTATCGCTTAATTTAATTTTTATTGGCTGTTCCAACAATTAGGAAAATGTTTTCGTATTGATGGGTTATCAAATTTGACACATGAATGAAATTTTCATAATTATTGAACTCTTTTAATACTCTTGTTAATGGATATTACAGCCGATTCTCGATGAAACATTGTATTTAGATATTCCCTAAATATAACTTATAACAAAAAATAGTTGAGAAGTTTCACTATTTGTTTTGATTGTTCTGACAATATTGTTCCGGCAACTTCTACCTTTCTCAAAGAATAAATTGGATAAGATCTTTCTTTGGGAATGATAGAAATCACCAAAACAATATTGTCGGAACAATCAAATAAAACAGTGAAACATATCAAGTGTTTTTTTATTATAATTTGTATTAAGTATATTTAATACATCTTCCTGGCTCATATTTTCAATCTTTCATTAATGTAGAATTAGAAGAATATCCTACATATATTTCCAAATTCTAAATTGTTTTTACTCCTTTTTTTATTATAGAGCAGTAAAGAATATTTCTAATTTATGTGTTATATTAAATAAATACAAAGGTAAAATATAACAAAATATAAAAACTTAGTTTTTCCTCTTACGTAACGAAAATGCAAAGGAACTTTTACAATCATCGTCTAAAAAGGTCTGTGGATATCTGGCAGCTTATTCGAAGGAAGTCAGAGCATTTTAGGAAATTGGAATATCCATAAGGTGAGCGGGAGATAAGTTCTTCAATAGGGCCGGGTTCTCCTGGTTATCGCGACTGTATTCAGAGCTAGATGGTGCCCTTTTACAACACGTGGTGCGATATATAAGCAAGCATATAACAAGGCACAAAAAATAACCGGTAAACTACATAAATATTATCGTTTTCATCATTTTCCCAGACACGAGAAGTTTGTTTTTCTATTTGAGTAAAATGCGGTTACGAAATATGTAATGATACGCTTGTATGCTTCTTATTATTCGTTTCATTTGGTTTTATTATAAATATGCATATTATAAATATGAATACATATTTTATACTTCGAAAAGTGATGTACGTTAAATCATGTATGTATGTATTATAGAATAAAAAAATTAAAAACCCTTACGACAATAGAACCTTACCACAATACTCGTAGAATAGATTTTTCAGTATGTATTATAGAGTTACGGTCATAATTTAAGGGACAACATTGAATTCCTATTTTATTATTTTTAGGCACTGTAAATCAAGCTTTTATAGGTAATCTAAATGTAATTTCAATAGGGTTTAGATATATTGCTTAAACCTTGTTTTAAAAAGTAAAAACTTAAAGTATGCCATAAATTATGATCGTAATCGTACATACGTATATTCATGAATTCTGATTATTTTTTATTTTTTATTTTATAGTTTTTTCTTTTTTATTTTTATATTCACTTTGAATAATAATATATTTAGCACGTAAAGATAGCATATCGATGTTTAACTAACATCAAGTGTAAAATAATGTACTACAAAAATGATGTTAGAAAACATATCTGTCTATACAATATGTCCCGTATCGTTATGTTCAAATTTTAGGAGAGTAAAGAGACTTCATTTCAAGTAACAAAAACGCAAAACTTGTATATCCATTTTTATTTGTTTCAAAGTTACAGATCTATGAATGTGATTGTCAGATCATGAAAAAAATGTAATTCTAAAGTCAAAACAAATTGATTTTATTTAAAAAACGTTATACGATTCAATAACAGGCCTGTGATTGTTGACGTCGCATAATAAAATGTTATCCTAAAATAAATAAACACGTGTCGTAGTGCATACATTTCTTGGAGATCTACAAAAAAGAGTACTGGAAATTGATTTATGATAAAGAAGGTTCTCACTTATTTCGTAAGTGCTGAGCCATGAATATCATACAATAAACAAACGTTCAGATGACTGTTAATGTTGCATTTTTTAATAAAGGATTATATTACGTTTCAGTTCATACAACAGCTTATTAGTGAGTGGACAAGTTTTCTTTATTCAAAATGCCTTACCGATTTTCTTCTCAAGAGTATTTACTTTGCTCCGACATGCATTTTGTGAATAAATTTGCCAGCAGACATAGAGGCAGAAGCAGTAGCTATTGTTACAAGGGATCCAACTCTCAGTGTAAATCGAATCGCTAGACAACTAGGAGTGCCACGAACGACAGTTTGGCGAATTTTAAAACGTGAGGGCTTAGATCCATATCACTATCGCAGGGGACACGGTTTGCTTGAGGCAGACCACTATGCTCGTCTAGTTTATTCTACCTGGATATTAAGACAGTCACGGCTTCATTTTAATTTCCGCAGAACAGTCCTCTGGACAGATGAATCTACGTTCACGAAAAGTGGTGTTATATCTGAGAAACCTGCACAGGTGGTCATCAGAAAATCCCAAAGCTATACGCCCATCTAAATTTCAACATTAATTTTCTATTAACGTTTGGGCGGCCCTAATCGATGACTTGTTGATTGGTCCTGTCGTTTTTCCTGGGAGGTTAAATGCGGACAATTACCTTCAATTTCTTATTGACGAACAGCCAGGTCTTTAGAGGATGTCCCACTGTATGTTCGATAAGACATGTGGTTTCACATGGATGGGGCAGCACCACATTTCGGAATTGCTGTACGAAATTGGGTTAACGTCAATTATCCAAGATGGATTGGTCGAGGTGGTCCTGTTGCATGGCCACCCAGATCACCCGATCTTAATCCCCTTGGCTTTTATTTATGGGGGTACATGAAAAATTTAGTCTACGCGCAAGTTTCGAACACAAGAGAAGAGTTGTTGGATCGTATTCACCTGGCTGCCGAGCAAATCCGACAAAACGAGTATGAAATTCGGATAAGTACTTCTTCTGTTGGCTTACGGGCACAAGCCTGCATTCAACAAGGAGGTGGACATTTCGAAAATTTTATTAATTGAACTTTTTTAAATAAAATCAGTTTTTATTGACTTTAGGATTACATTTTTTTTCATGATCTGACAACCACATTCATAGATCTGTAACTTTGAAACAAATAAAAATGGATATACAAGTTTTGCGTTTTTGTTACTTGAAACAAAATCTACTTTACACTCCTAAAATTTGAACATAACGATACGGGACAGCTTGTGTATATATCTATATATATATATATATATATATATATGTATATATATATATATATATATATGTGTTTAGATAATTTCTTAGCCGTTTATTAAATATAACAATTGATAAATTATTGGAGTTTTTCGGCTTTTACATGAAATATTTACAAATATCAAATTAGTATGTATGTAATTGCAAAGTAAGTGGGGATGTAAACATTGCTGTCTACAAATTACAAAGCAAATCATACGAAATTTTTAATTGAAAAATATTGTCTATGTTGGGACTTGAATCCAACATAGACAAACTGTAGACTTATGTTCAAGTCCCAACATAGACAATATTTTTCAATTAAAAATTTCGTATGATTTGCTTTGTAATTTGTAGACAGCAATGTTTACATCCCCACTTACTTTGCAATTACATACATACTAATTAGATATTTGTAAATATTTCATATAAAAGAGGAAAAACTCCAATAATTTATTAATTGTTATATATATGGAATCTGTAGGTATAGATATATATGAAAATACACAACGCATACTTTTCGTGTTGGTTACTTCTCCGTACAGATACATGTTTCGAACACATCTTAGTTCTCGTCAGTGTAGCCGGAGAAACATGGTAATGCCTTGCTTTGCTGCTAAGTATAACGGAATATGTCATGAGAAATCATATCAAGACATTTGACGGCCAAAAGAGGCACGCTGGTAACGGTTTCCATGGGTAGAAGCTACTAAAATGACACAAACTAACTGTGTAATCCACTACTCGTAGCCTATGTGGCTCCAATATACCGTGTCACTTACAGCTTTTAGTCTTTTACATGGTATATTAGAGCCATCTAAGCTACGATTAGTAGATTACATAATTCATTTTAGTAGCTTAGCTATCCATGTAAATCGTTGCTTGCGTTAGTCCGTCAAATGTCTTGAGACGATTTCCCATGATATTTGATATACAAATTGTGTTATAACGGGTGTCAGAAAAAATCGAAGTGAAAGTAGTCCTTGAAAATGTGAAGTCATGTCTGAGATAGAATACGGTAGAATGATACATTTACTTAACACAATTTCATAAGTTATCATACACGCAAATGTCAGTTTATGTCAAAAGATATTCCATTAAAATGCCATATTAATTAACAGAAATTACTCAAGTAATGATTTTAGAAGATAAGAATAATTAATTTGCAAATTTAAAATTAAGCGTTTTGATATTTTATAGAATTCTTGCTCAACAATAACGCCTCTTCATGCGTTTCCTTACTTTGGAAAAAATCAGATAATCTGACTGATATAGTGTTCATTCTTTGGCAATAAAGCTCGTCTAATCAGTGGTAATGCGTAAAAAGAAAATGCAGAATTGGGGGGAATAATTTTACAAGCAAAAATTTTGTTCATCTTATAGTGATAATAGTATCTAGTTAGTTATCGCACTAGTTAATATTAACATTCAACAAATTATTGTAAATAATTTTGAAACGGATTAATTGTTCGTATAGTCCTTAGATTATAGCCTTAAAATAAATATCATAAATTGTAGTTGTATAAATTGTCAACAATAATAACCATAATAAATTATAAAAGTTGTTGAAATTGTTCACCACCTTTTTCCAAGCATTTTACTCCTCCTAATGCTACCAAATATATTTTGTAGTACGGAACTATTTCTAATTTCATTAATTTTATTTATAATTCTATCTTCCAGATAATCTTGCACTGGTACTTGATAACTTGAATTTTTTTAAAAAAGGCCATAAAAAGAAAACACTCGGTGTTAGACCACAAGATCTTGGAGCAAATTTATGTTCGCTATTCAAACTAATTAAACAATATCCAAACACGTCCCTTAACATATTCATTGCTTCACCAACTGTGTCATCTCTAGCACCATTTTGTTGAAAAAACCCAAAACTAGTTCATCATCACGAAGCGGATTAAGGATATGCAAGGGTATTTCCTGTTGATATTTATCTGCAGTCATGATACTATTAAAAAAATTGGATCAATAATTCTTCTTCTACTTATAGCGCATCAAACACCAAGTTTCTGAAGATGTAGAGGAGCTTCAACATAAAAATTATTTGGCTTTGTTTCACTCCACAATTGAAAGTTTTGTCTAGGAGTTTATCGTTAAAATTATTTGTAAAACATTCGCAAAAAACTTCGTCTAGCATTACCAATCGCTTCTTCTGTCCGGACTTTTAGTTGCCCCTCTTGTCGTCTCACACTACCGGTTTCTCGAAAAACTGGAACAATCGTTCTCCGTGTAAAGTATTATAATTAAACGCTAGGTTGGGAAATTAATCTCGAAATTCTTCTAAACAAACTTGAATTGAGTACTTCCACTGTCCATCGACCTTTTGACAACTTCGAAAATATCATGCTTCGAATACCATTTTCAAAATTCAAAAATATAAATTTCTATCTTTGATATTAGATTCTGACAATTATTGGCAGACAACAGTTGACATTTAATACAAAATAATAAAATAATACAAATCATAGACTTAAGTAAGGACATACGATTTTTTGTTCAAAATCTATTTGACTTCGAAGTTTTCTGAACACCCGTTACTTAGCAGCAACGCAAGGCAGACAAAAACTATGATGAGTTCGAAACACGTGTCTGTACCTCCGTAGTCTGCCTGTGCGTATTATCGTGAATAAAAATAACGTGCCTAAAAACCATTCCTCAATAGAGACGGCCATGCTTTTTGATAATGGTTGGTGGCACTGCACGTAATCTGTCACAAACGTATAATTTTGAATGTTTTTGAAGGCACGTTATAAGAAAATTATAGGTTATCCAAATATCTATACACTAGCCTTAAATTTCGATTTGGTTATATATTCACATTTACGAAATATATATTTTTCTATTAATTCTTTATAAATTGTTGTTATGTTGAAACCCAATACCGAAATTATGGTACAATGAACGAAGGAAGTATTTAGAATTAATTGTGATTTGCTTTACTAGCAGCTGCGAAAACTTTACAGGATAATGCGCAGATATTCGATTATTTCATAGGTACATTCAACTATGACATAACCTATAATCTAATTTCAAATATAAAAACCAACGTTTTTGGTAAAAAATTTGGGAAAAGGGGTAAATTATCATTAATCATTTTCTGAGTTTGATTATTAAGTATAGTTATTGGTCAAACGATCAAACAGAGTAATCGTTGCCCGTAAATATAAGCTTTTGATTTCATATTTTCATGACGAAAAACTGCCAATTTGATTATAATATGATTACTTGATTACAATCTACTATTTTCGGTGCGCACACCAAGTATGTTACTGATTGTTTAAATACTAAATTTATGTAGGTATATCCGTTAATAAAGCATATTTAAAACTGTTAACGCTAGAATTATTTTAAAGAGCAATCGAATTACTTAAACATCATGAATATAATTTAAAGAAAATTCAATTCCTATAAGAAAATATAAATGGAGAGAACTATTTTACGATGTTACTAAACAAAATATAATTCGATAAGTTGTTTTTGATATCATAACCTTTTAATACTATATTTAACAACGAAAGTATAGCAAATATTACGATTCTATGAAAATAATTACTAACATTTTAAATACCTGTATATTCTTCATCAATAAATCAATATATACTATATACATCTCTGCCATTAACTTATTAGAAATTCAAATTAAAATTTCTCGAAGATTTAAAATATTCTATTGGCTAGACCACTAATTAGTTCTTAATTTTGGTTGTATTAATTCTTTGAAATTTACATAAACAATGTGCTACATATAAAACTGCCATAACCTGTATTTAAGATAAATTTGTCGATAGTACGCCGACATCTTGCGGTTAAAAGTTACATTATAAGATGTGCTACTTAAATGATCCGTACAGCATCAATACCGTCGAGCGTCTATCGGACAGTAGCTCAACTTCAATCTAAGGCGTATTAAGAAGAGCCGTTTAGATGGTGCCAGTATAGTTTTAATGTTATTTATTACAAAATGTCTATAAAAAATTAAAGAAAATAGAATAAAATAATTCTCACCCAGGACACGTTATACTCTCCGGATTGTAGAGACGAGACGCTGCGATAGGACATTTTGTCAACTATCATGAAGATGTCGATTGCTTTCTACTGGTTTTCAGGCACAAAATCTTGACTTACCTGGAAGAAAAATTAATTAAAAGTTACAGGTTAGTTTTTTATTTTTATTAAGCTATTTATTTCGATTTTTTGTAAACATTCTTAAGAATATAAATGTAGATACGTACTTATTAATTTAAACTAGAATAGCTGATTATTACCATAAAGTTTTTATAATTTTTCATGAAATTATTATTGAGTACTGGAAGTATGCTTAGTATTATTAAATAGGTTGTGAGAAAAGTCAATCCGTTAATTTTGTCGTAAAACATTAATCATCAAATGCTGTAAATGTTTAAACATTTATATGTTTACATTTTGTAATCAAAGACTAAAATATTTTAATAAAGCATGCTTAGTGTTCGATTATCTTTTACAATCATGCGATACAGTATACAATTCTTGTAAAATAATAATAATAATGTCTATTTAATTGGCCACAACATAGCTTTAGATCCTGTTTGTGGTAGGAATTTCTTAAATTAATTTTTATAGAATAAACCACAGTCCCCGATTCATTAAGATAATGTCTATTTACTAATAGAAATAAATTGTATTTAACAAGACGTAAAACATGTTGGAAAAGGAATAATAAGAAAATTAGAATAAAAAAATGATAAAGCAATTACAATCGTGGAAGTGAGATAGACGTAATAAAAAAACTAATAATACCTACTGACTTAGCTGAAATGCATATTGTGTTCTGAAGAATTCTCCTTCACAATGACATAAACGTAGTTGTAAAAACTCCTTTAAAGATTTTCTATAATATTTATAGGGTTTGTCTTCTTACAGGTGCTTATTATTTTTTTAATCTGTAGATAGTTTCATGACATTAGCGATGGAAAATGCCACTACGAGAGCGTATGAGGTACGCTATCCTGGAGCACCAATTTTCAAATACTTTTTCGAGCAGTTGAGGCCCTATGTCATGAATGGTGCGCTCGATGTTGGTTTCTAAGGCTATAATAGTTGTTGGCTAATTCCCGTAGACCAATGACTTCAAATAGCCCCACAGAAAATAGTCCAAAGGCGTCAAATCACATGATCTTGGAGGCCAGAGTACAGATCCATTTTTGGAGATAATCTTATCACCGAACACTTACGTTATTAAATCAATTGTTTCCAGGGCAGTATGGCATGTAGCAGCGTCTTGCTGATACCAAAAGTCTTTCAGACCATGTTCACGCACTTTTGGAAACAAAAAATCCTTGAGCTTGGCTCTATACCAGTAGCCATTGATAGTGAACTTTGTGTTTGAAGAAGTATGGCCCGATTATGCGTTCGGCACACAAACAGTACATTTTTCGGGGTGCATCGGTAGTTGATGAGGCCACCTGTGGATTAGTGTCGCTCCAAATGCGACAGTTTTGTTTATTCACGAAGCCACTGAGCCAGTAGTGAGCCTCAATTTGACGATAAAACAGTGCATCGACTTCCAACTTTTCATGCGACCAATTAATGAACTGATATCGAAAACGATGGTCGGTTGGCTTCAATTCTTGCACTAACTTAATTTTGTAGGCAGGTAAGCAAGATCCCTGCGCAAAATCTCCCATAAAGTCAGTGAGCACAAGCCAAGTTCTTGCGCCCGATGACGAATCGATGAATTTGAATCAAGCTCAATACTGGCCTCAACGGCGACGACATTTTCTTAAGTGCGCACTCTACGTAACCTCGTTGGTGGATGGGAGTCCAAAAGAGTAAATCGAGTGCGAAATTTTTCAATCGTGTTGAGAATAGTCGTCTCAGTTTTGGGCAAAGCGCTCTGTGAACATTTTTTATTGAACACTGATTTTGGAAATAAATTTTCAAAATTTGTGTACGCTGTTCGGGCGCAAGTCTTTGCATTATGAAATGTTAAACAATACTGAATAAAATGCCTGTGCGACTTATTAAATTAACTGTCATAATATCAGAGTTTCTCCTTATTGAAAAAAACACACACATTATAATCAAAAGTATTAGGGCTGATTAAGAAAGTATTGATTTTTCTTCAAAATTTATTTAATCGCCGTTGAAGTAATACCTTTACGGAGCAATACACACATTTCAACATTTTTTCCAGTCTCCATAGCATTTCTGGAAGTCGATTTTCGGTATAACCTTTAGAGCTAGTTTTGAATTGTATTTTACCTCTTCAATCGATTCAACGGTGTCCACTTTACCGGTTCTTTTAGTTTTGAAAATAGAAGAAAGTTATGGTGCTAAATCTGGCGATTACCGTAATGTATATTGAATGCCCGACCAAATAGTATTATGGTAACGCAAAAGCACGACCTATCTTGACATAATTCAAGACGTTTTAGACGTATGACTTAGGGCAAACGACTCAAACGTGAGGGCATGTTGAGCTGCAACAGTAATTCAATGTGACTAGTTCCGACAGGTGAAGAAATCCACCTATTTTATAAGGCAGATACCTAAAAATCTTCAAACATGCAGTGTTTATCCCATAAATGGGATACGAGACAATGCATCCGTATTGGAGCTTGCTCATGACAGGTGAACAAAACATTAGGATTTTTAGAATATTTAGAAACAAACATTAGAAATCTAAGCGATTGGCCCGCAAAAGCTGAACGTTAAAAGTAACTTCCGAATGTCTGATTACTGAGTGCTAGGGTAAAGTTTTGTTACCATGCGCCAAACCAATTTTTAATCAGACTTAGATTTCTCTGCAAACTTTGAATGCCATAAATAGTATAGATTTAGGAATAGATCTTTATATAATTCGTAAATGTCAAAACGGGACAATCAATTTTCAATAAAAGGTTGCTGATGAAGTTTAAGAAAAAACGCAAGAAAAACGATTTTCAAATATAACCTGAAAAGATTAATTACAGATGGAGCAAAACTAAAAGAACTAATTGTAAGTTTCGATAAAGGAGCTGATGGCATATCACATCAAACGTGTGCGAAAGGTCTGTATATAAGACACCTTGTTATCCGCGTTTATTCAAAGCCTCACATCTAATATGTATACAGGTTACGTAACTTAAATTATCACCGAAGATCTTTAACAATACGTACTATAATAACTCTCCGCGTGGATTCTCATCAGACTTATCAATATTTATGAAGCTACTGTAAACGCCAAATTAGATGGCGAGCGGTGGGGATGCGCCATAGTCGTTTTAAAAAATGCGTACGCTTACTTAATTGTAACTTTATGTAAAACCAAATAAGAAGATTCCCACTGCTTCTCACTATTTCTAATGCTGCGCGGACATACTCCCACCTCTCGCCAGCCATCTAATTTGGCGTTTACAGTACTAAAAAAAAGTATTCTGTGGATTTTGATAATGGAATAGAATAGAGTAGTTACAATTAACATGATGATTTAGTGTATAAGTCAGAGATTGAGTTTTTTCTCTATTTAAGTTGAAATTACTAATATAACTATCATGAAATATCTTTTGTGATCAGGACTTTTATTTCCAACTAAGATTTGTATATTCATTCAATATTTCTTTAACTTTAACATAGTCAGAAACGCGATTGACATATAAGATAAACAGTATAGGTTCCGACACCGAGTCCTGTAGGACACCATTTTCTACATGTTTCATTGAAGAGGCCTCGTAACAATTATCTTTTAATAGTATTAAAATGAGGTTGTCCCTTAACTTTGATAAAGAATTTTTGGAGAAATTAATGAAATCGGTATTAGTCGGTTCAGGAGTATATTATTTCTGTAACTTATATTTTATTTTTATTTTATTTATGTTTTATTTATTTATATACTTCAGGATACCTAATGCTGAAACATGTCTATAATAAATAGCCACAAATAACATTAAATTAACAAAATAAACAAAACTGCAATTCAAATCGAAATATATACCATTTACATTCTTAAAAAAATGCAGTTTTCGTGCAATTAAATAAATCTATATCAAATTGCAGGGAGTTTAAGGATATCAACTCCGAACACCTTGTGTAATTGGTGAAGAGCTTGAATCCGAATTTAAGATATGCTTTCCTCCGTCTTGATTCTAACGATTTAAGGTCCAACAGGCGAAGACATTCCAAATAATTACAGGCATTTTTATCGATATTTAGTTTATAAAGTAAGTAGGTAATTTGCCATGTTACGTTGAATTCTTATCAGATTTAAATGCTTTTCACTCATGGTTTATTAGGAACCACATCCCATTCAATATTAATGAACGTAAACTGATATCATTTCCTAAGAAGCCTTAGCAGTGGAATACTTTTTGAACAATGCTCCTCTAGAGAGAGTAAGATCGACACCCTAGACTTTGGAATCACTCTGGACTGTGAACACATTAATAATATTTTGTGTAGAGCAAATAAAATCTGTGGATTTATTAAGCGACGGACACATGATTTTAAAAATATTATTGCTATTACAAAATTGTATTATTCACTAGTGCGACCGATCTTGGAATGTTGGAGTGTATTGTATGCAATCCCTATACCGCTAGACTCTAGGGTGGATGTTGTAATTCCTCAAACCATTCATGTATTACTGACATATCGTGAGAGCATTATTGAGGTGTAGCACAGTCGTTAGGAGAACAAATACGTAAGAAAAGTTTCATACGAGGGAAGTCTTATGTTTTGCATAGTGGGACATAGAGGGCGCCACTAATCAAATGTTAGTACTAGAAATTAATTTCCATCTTTAGCTACAAGAGAACTGTCAAAGTTGAGAAGTTAGTAGTCGAAAAATGGAATTAAACCGTTAAAAATATTTTTTTAATAATTTTCGAAGATAATTATCTCAACAAGAACGCCTCGCCGAGTTGGTTTCTGTTTTCGGTAATGACGCACCACATCAGTCAACAATTTCTCGTTGGTATGGAGACTTCAAACGTGGACGGATTAGTCTTAGCGACGATCCAAGAGCAGGTGCACCAAAAATTGCAGTCACTCAGGAAAACCTCGATGCTGTGCGCATACTCATCCGTATATGTTGACCGAAGAACATAAAACAGCTAGGGTGAATTGGTGACAAAAAACCGCTTCAACGCAGGAAGCTCTAAAAATGTGAGTGGTGATGAATTTGTCTCGAATGCAGGTCATGTAGCAACAATTTCTCTACAAGATCAAAGAACTGTTACTGCCGATTGGTATACATCCATCTGTTTGCCGCAATTCATCGCTGAGCTCTAAGAAACAAACCCACAACGACAAATAATCCCTCGCCAGGGCAATGCAAGTTCGCGCACAGCTCGCAAGACAATTCAATTTTTAATGCAAAAAAACATCAAATTGTTAGAGCATCCTCCGTTCAGTCTCGACCTAAGTACCAAAGATTTCTTGATCTTTCCGAAAAGGACCAACTACGTGATCAAAGGTTCTAGTCATCAGAAGGAGCAGTCGATGCCTTCAAAAACGCTATTTTGACTGTACCAACGAACGAGTGGAATAACTGCTTCCAGAGTTGATTTGAGCGCATGCAAAAGTGTATAAATCTTCGTGGAGAATACTTCGAACAACAATAAAGTCTTTAAAAGCTATCTACTATTTTATTCCAGCTCTATAAGCAAAATATAAAAGACAGCCTTTGTATCATTAGAAAATAAAAGAAAACCACAGGAATGAAGACAAAATTTTGTTTCGTTTATAAATAGTAAGAATAATTACTCCCCTGAGGTACACTGAATGTAGCAACATCTCGAAATATGATAACATTTTGAATACGATGCGTTAAGTATGATCGAAACCATGCTAAAACATTTCTAATTCTGTCGTATTTCAGTATCTCACGTTACCTTTCAGTAAAAGTAAGAGTTAGCCTTCTCTAACGCTTTTATAGAATCAGTGTATATACTACTACTATACAGTGTAATCTACTTGATATCTCTCTTTAACGCTCCCAAAAATACAAGTTGTCCCGTATCGTTATCTTCAAATTTTAGGAGTGTAAAGTAGACTTCATTTCAAGTAACAAAAACGCAAAACTTGTATATCCATTTTTATTTGTTTCAAAGTTATAGATCTATGAATGTGATTGTCAGATCATGAAAAAAAATGTAACCCTAAAGTCAATAAAAACTGATTTTATTTAAAAAAATTCAATTAATAATATTTTCTAAATGTCCACCTCCTCGTTGAATGAAGGCTTGTGCCCGTAAGCCAACAGAAGAATTACTTATCCGAATTTCATACTTGTTTTGTCGCATTTGTTCGGCAGCCAGGTGAATACGATCCATAAACTCTTGCTCTTGTGTTCGAAACTTGCGCGCAGACTAGCTTTATATAAAAGTCAAGGGGATTAAGATCGGGTGATCTGGGTGGCCATGCAACAGGACCACCGCAATCTATCCATCTTGGACAATTGACGTTAACTCAATTTCGGACAGCAATTCCGGAATGTGGTGGTGCCCCATCCATGTGAAACTGCATGTCTCGTCGAACATTCAGAGGGACATCCTTTAAAAGACCTGGCAGTTCGTCAATAAGAAATTGAAGGTAATTGTTCGAATTTAACCTCCCAGGAAGAACGACAGGACCAATCAACAAGTCATCGATTAGGGCCGCCCAAACGTTAATAGAAAATTCATGTTGAAATTTAGATGGGCGTATAGCTTTGGGATTTTTTGATGACTACCTGCGCAGGTTTCTCAGAAATAAGAAATTGAAGGTAATTGTCCGCATTTAACCTCCCAGGAAGAACGACAGTAACACGAGAGTAACACCACTTCTCGTGAACGTAGATTAATCTGTCCAGAGGACTGTTATGCAGAAATTAAAATGAAGCCGTGACTGTCTTAATATCCAGGTAGAATAAACTAGACGAGCATAGTGGTCTGCCTCAAGCAAACCGTGTCCCCTGCGATAGTGATATGGATATAAGCCCTCACGTTTTAAAATTCGCCAAACTCTCGCTCGTGGCACTCCTAGTTGTCTAGCGATTCGACGTACATTGAGAGTTGGCTCCCTTGAAACAATAGCTACTGCTTCTTCCTCTAAGTCTGCTGGCAAATTTACTCCTGGGTCGAAAAGATAATCACGCCGTCCGCATTCCCAAAACGTGCACTGCCGTTACAGTAGCCATACACACAATGCATGTCCGCATACTCTTGAGAAGAAAATCGGTAAGGCATTTTGAATAATGAAAAACGTGTCCACTCACTAATAAACTGTTGTATGAACTGAAACGTAATGTAATCCTTTATTAAAAAATGCAACGTTAACAGTCATATGAACATTTGTTTATTGTATGATATTCATGGTTCAGCACTTACGAAATAAGTAAGAACCTTCTTTATCATAAATCAGTTTCCAGTACTCTTTTTTGTAGATCTCCAAGAAATTACTGTATGCACTACGATACGTGTTTATTTATTTTAGGATAAAATTTTATTATGCGACGTTAATAATCACAGGCCTGTTATTGAATCGTATAACTTTTTTTAAATAAAATCAGTTTGTATTGACTTTAGGATTACTTTTTTTTATGATCTGATAATCACATTCATAGATCTGTAACTTTGAAACAAATAAAAATGAATATACAAGTTTTGCGTCTTTGTTTCTTGAAATGAAATCTACTTTACACTCCTTGAACATAGCGATACGGGACAGCTTGCATAATTACAATATGTTAATAGACTGGTTTCAGTACTACAACCGCGAACGAATCCGTGCTGTGCATCTTATTCTCATGTAATACATCTTATTCTTATGCAACAGCTACCAAAGATTCAAGCACCAGGCTAATAACAGGCAAGTTACTAATAGGACAATAATTACCTGTCGCCCGATTTATATGTTGGTACAATAAATGACGTCTTCAATTGCGAGGGAAAAACTCCACAATTCGGGGTAGTCCCATAACTGACCGTCTTATTACCGACCGCAACAAAATTTTACCTGTTTCGGTGCCATAACTGACCGCGATCATTTTATTTTGTGAAATGAACCCAATCTATTTAGGTAATAGTCTCATTACTGACCGTAAGATGAATTGACCCATGATATTCATTTAATAAAGGCGTATGGAAAATTACTCCATTAGAATCACTAGATCTTTATTTTATTACATTAGAGCTGGAAAGTATATTTTATTAGACCGAAGAATCGAAGAGACTATGAAGCAGTTAGAGCAGACAAACAGAATTGATATTGCGCTACGACAGATAGTACATATAATTCCATTATAAGGCAAACTTAAGATTAGATTGTAAATATTCTGTACATATCATTTTTGAATGACGAATGGCTTATGCTGAATACTGTAAATACTTTATAAAAATTATGTACTACAGACGAATGCAAAATGCAGAATTTTTAACCACGCCGAAATTTGTTACAAATTCTGCCAGTCCTAAGCCTGGATAAAGTGGGAAGGAATTTTCTTATTTCTACATTTTAACATTGAATTTCTTACTAAAAGCTTGCCTCACCTCTATAATTAAAACCTTATTAATATTGACGGTTAGTAATGTAACTATTTAATCTTCCGCAACCCCTATACAAATTTGACCAAATTACCGCGGTCAGTAACGACACTCGGATACTCGACGGTCAGTAATGCGACGGTCAGTGATGGCCCTAAGTCCACAATTCACTTATGAATTATATAAAATAGATAAAGGCCGCTCTAGGGAAGGACTACAGTACTTTCGAAAAAAAAATTTTGTTTTACATGCTATTGGCATTAAAGTCATTATTTCTCTCGCTGTATGCAAATAGGTTTTGTTATTTTCGTGTTTCAATATCAACTCAACTATTCTTGTTTTATGGAAATGAAACGTGTATTTACACATTATCTAAGTGAAAGTTGGGTATTTACGAACAAACAAACATTAAATTAGCATTGAAAACTGCTTAAAACTAATGGTAATTAGATAGTAGAAAATCGGCGCACGCACGCGTCAAGCGTTTCCTCGCAAAATTAAAAGCTCATTAACCGGTGATTATCAGACATTATATAACTAAACAGTAAAAGGAATGCGGTAACTATTTGTACTCTGTGGAAGAACTAGTTAGAGTTTGATACTTTTGTTTTAATGTAGTGAGCAAATTTAAATGTCTTGTTGGGGTACCTTCTTAAAGCATACTTTATGTCTGTACAATATATAAAAAAATTAAGGATCGTCTTATATAACGGCTACACGTATATCATTAAATCTGCACATTAATTCTTTAAATGAGTGTTTCTCTCGAAAAAAAAGCTTCTCATGCATTAGAAACCGTTTATGATGAATTATAGCTTATCCGAAATCAATAAATATTTATGAAAGCATGTCTTAAATAAATTTTCATGGTCTATTATTTCATATATGGGAGCTGTATCGTCTTAATAGATAAAACAGTTTCAAAAATCGATATGTTAACATGTTGCATCACTATTTACGGCCCTGCTCTTTCCATCTAAGTTTCAATTACTATAGTAATAATACTAATAATGCCAGTAAAAACGGAAAACGAAATAGTCTCTTTAACATGTATCGACTAATATAGGATTTCAAGACATATTTAGTTTACTTACGATTGCAGACAAGGTACGTCATAAACATATGGTATAATCTCTGGTAAGTTTGTTTATATTCTTCCATTAAATGTTTCCCATTATGTAATATATCCTAAATGCTGCGAGAACAGGGCCCATATATTAGTAACTTGTGAATTTTAAGTTACTGTGCTTGATATTACGCCTCGTCTGGATTTTGGCTTGACAGAAAAAAATTCAATTTTATAAAATTTATTTTTTAATAAAATTTCCACTAGTTTCAATTAGTGTTGGTAAAAACCGATTTATTTCAAAAACCGAATAATTATTATTCGAATGATCATAAAAACCGAATTATCATTCATATTATTTTTCACTTCGTCGTTCATAGTCGTCTTAATCAATAAATCGTCAAATTTAAATATAATGATGAAGTTCTGCAATGGCCTGCGAATGCGAATAGTCCGGATTTGAATCCAATGGAAAATATTTGGGGCTTAAAGCTAAGAAATTTGATAATCGACATTTCCGTACTCAATCTTCTAATCAACTTTGGGAAGCCGCTCAAAATACATGGAAGGAAATAAGACAACGCAAATTCTATTGTGGCTTACATTTCAACAATATCTAAAAGACTTCAGCAAGTTATTTTATCCAATGGTGCATCTATAAAATATTAGCTTTTTATAATAGTTTTTCTTGTCGTTATATTAATTTTTATATCTTCAAAATCTGTCAATTTTGAATAAAACATAATGTGTCACTTTGATATTTCTCATTTGGATATTAGACAGTTTCACAACGCTTAAAAAATGATAAGAGTTGTTCCACTTTTTTCTGAATAAAACTACTCTTGTATTCAAAAAAATAGCGTACATCTATTTTTTTCCCGTTTAATTTTGTATTTTTATGACGTTTATTAACACAATTAAGTTAATCAAAAATACAAATTCAAAAGTTTCCGAACAAGAAATAGTTATTTACGATACAAGTGTTAGAAGTGCGATATTATTTCAAGAGTAAAAGTTTGCGACACGAGCGTTAGCGAGTGTCGCAATTTACGAGTGAAATAAAATAGCATTTGTAACATGTGTATCGTACAATATTTTTTCTACAAACACAATTTTTATTATAAAATATAATGAAACTCCACTGACCAAATTTGCCAGCTCATGAATACGTTTTGACACAACTGGACGCAACCGTTAAATTAAGTCAAGTTAATTTGTCACAATTTGTACAAAAGATGAGTTCGTGTATTAATAAAGAAAATGAAGTAATACCGAGTGCAATAATTGAAGCCGCTGATAAAGCGACATTAGATTTGTTGCCCTCAAAATCTAGGCAACAATATGAAATTGCATACAAAAGGTTTATGGAATGGTGCAGATGCAATAATGTGATAGGTAAATTTTGCGAAAATGTTCTACTAGCATATTTTAAAGAAACGTCTAAAATTTGGAAATCTTCTACTCTTTGGTCACATTTTTCGATGATAAAACTTTTGCTAAATATAAAAGACAACTATGATATTAGTAAATATTATAAACTTATTGCATTTTTGAAATGGAAAGGAGAAGGTTACCGACCAAGAAAATCAAAAATATTGACAAGACAAGAAATTGATAGATTTATTTCTGAAGCATCAGATGAAAAATATATGCTGTTCAAAGTAGCTGTTGTTATGGGTATATTTGGCGCTTGTCGCCGGGAAGAGTTATGCCGTATGACTGTGGATGACAATGAAGATAGAGGAAATGTGTTAGTAGTTACTATACCAGATACTAAAACCAATACTCAAAGAATATTTACCGTTATTGGCTCATATATAAACTTGTATCGCAAATACAAAGCAGTACGTCCATCTAATATAAACCATTTATTATTATATTAAACGTTTATTTATTAAATACGCTAATAATAAATGCACAAGTCAAGCGGTTGAAATAAATTCGTTTGGCAAGATGCCTGCAATTATCGCAATGTTTTTGAAATTGCCGAATTCAGAATCTTATACGGGACATTGCTTCCGACGTTCATCTGCTACTTTGCTAGCAGATTCTGGTGCAAGCTTATGCTCAATTAAGCGACATGGAGGCTGGAAAAGTTCCACCGTTGCTGAAGGTTACATAGAGGATTCTCTAGAAAATAAAAACAAAATTGCTCACTCCATCTTCCCAGATCTATCTAATAATTCTATTACAAATGATAATTTAAATCACGATATTTTAGTTCCTTTGAACTATTTGTCTGCAAATAATAATTCTGCAAGTACAGCAACACATGGAATAAATATCTCCAATTGCACAAACTGTACATTTAATATTAATTATCCAAAGAATTTGTAATTTTTATTGTAATAAAAATCATTTGATATGTACGGAATTTTCTCTTGTCATTTTTGACAAACTGTCATTTACTTTTAACACAAGTGTTAAAAGTGGCCTTTTTAACATGCTACGCTATAAAATCGCATTTTTAAGTGAAGTTAGCCGTGTCAAAATGTCAACTTTAAACGGTGTTTGTAGAAAAAGTATTTTATTATAGCAAAAGCTCGATAAGGTTGGTCCATTGGAGATATTGAACTTCATTTCCATTACAAAAAGAGCACAATTTTAAGAATTAAAAGAAGATGGGAACATGAACATTCTAAAAACACATAACATTTATATTAACTTTGTCTAAAAAATTAATAAAAAATATTTACTTGATTTTAAATGGTGTACGCGATTTTTTAAATACAAGACTACATTATTAACCATCCGAGTGATAATTAACTTTAATGTTCTATATGTATATACCGATAGGTCCAACCCGCTACGGGCCATACGCAACAATATACGTATGGAACGTAATGCGATGTGGCAACGTATGTACGATGCCACTCCGCGTGCGCATACATAAGTCCGATGATCGAGAGCAATAGATTGCCCGTCATTCGTATCTAGCTGTGCAAACGTAAAGGTTGCAACAGTTGCAAGTTCAACTGTTTAGAATTTTCGAGACAATAACCCCTAGAAATCTCGAGGGAGTGAGGCGGGAGTTTTACAATAGGCTCGGCTATTGTTTGGGGAGAGAGGGCGGTATTTTCGAATCCTATATTTAGTGACTTTCTTAGAATTAAAATTTGTTTTGCAGAATTTTTGATTTTTTTACTTTTAGAAAACGTTATTGTTTTTTTATTACTTAAAATTACTTTTCCGTAGCAGCTAAGAATACAATAATAATAACTTGGAGATATAACGACCTTATTATATCTGAAACAAATGGGCAAATTACGTATACAGAACGAATATGCAAACGACTATATCCTTGCGCGGTTAAAGTCTTACTAAATTCATAACTCTGCAATGTATGGTAATGTAAGCTACTGCGCGTAGAAGAGATTCGCTGTTGCCACTTATTGCCGGGCATGGCCCGGTGAGAGCTGGTCCTATGTGTATATATATATATTGTGATGACTCATCCAACAATACGTAAGGTATAATACCTCTCGCGCGTTCTCGGCTAATCTAGAAACAGAAAGACCCAGAAAAATCGAGACGGTCGGCGGCCCATATATGTATAATATAAGCCGTCGAAGAAGGGATTTGAATACCATTCCATATCGAATCATCGCGGATTAAAATTACATAAATATAAATACATAAATGTGCTAATTGTTAGTAGTTAGTTTTTATATTGTTATATGTTTTATTATTAATATAGTGTGTGTATAAAGTTAGTTTTATTTAAGAACCCGAAAAGACAAACTTTACAATATATAAAGATAATTATTTCGTGACCTTTGTATGTTATGGTAAATTCAATTTGTTGGCGATTTAAGGTCCGGTTTTACTTCAAAATATATACATATATTGAAAACAACCCTACATGTTTCGGCAAATGATGCCTTTTTCAAGGAATATAAAATATATAACACGTAGGGTTGTTTTTAATATATATATTTTAAAGTAAAACCAGACTTAAATCGCCAACAAATTGAATTTACTATATATATATATATATATATATATATATATATATATTAATGCAGATGTTTTTTGTTGCACGGAAATTTGCCAAAACTAATCACTTATTTTTAAAATTAAAATCTCAAATTAAATGATGGATTAACCACATTATATGTGGCTATTAATAATTTGAAAAATATTCCAAGTCACTTCGGATGTGGCCTTCGGCAAAAGTTAGACGCAGTTTTTAATAGAAATCCAGATTAAATAACATTGCGGCAATTGCGTATGGGGACAATGCCTCAAAATCTAACTACTAAATACGCTTAAATAAACAAATATTTCCAGTATGCACCTATAACCAGTTGCGATGTGAAAGGGCGTTTTCTATCTACAAGGATTTATTTCATTCAAAGAGAACAAATTTTACTGAAGAGAACCTTGAGAAAGTATTGCTAGTTAATATTAATACTTCTTTACTCAATTTAAAGTACAGAATGAACAATAAAAATGTATTTCGTATTTTATAGATCACCACCCGTTTGTTTTCCAATTATATAAATAAATTTTCAATAGTACGCCAATGGGCGATGAGTCATCGCCCTCTCGTGTCCGGTCCCTAATTATAAATGATTGGTGTGCGAATAACGGATTGGAACTAAATGTTAACAAGTGTAAGCCTCTGTATTTTTCTAAGAAGGATATCAAATGGTTTGATAACTAGCTAACATTTAAGGAACATATCCGTCATGTATGCAATAAGGCCTACAGATAACTTGGTTTCCTTTCTCGCAACACCAGGTTGTTCAGAACAATAAAGCCCTTGACACTATTCTATCAGAGCTATATCAGAAGTACGCTGGAGTATGGGAGCTTGATTTGGTCACCATATTACGTAGAGGCTATTGATGATGTTGAAAAGGTTCAGCAGAAGTTACCGAAAATTATTTATTTTCGTAAGCATGGCATATATCCTGAGAGAGGTTACTTATATCAGGAATTATTCCAAGAATTCAATGTAATAATCTTGCAAGACAGACGCACAATATCACAGTTACTTTTAGGGTTTAAGCTCATTAAAGGTATGACTCCTAGCTCCTATCTCTACTGAATCTCTCGATTTCCCAATTTACCACAAGGCGTTTTAACCTTTTTTTTATGTCCCCAAGTCTCGCTCGTTATATATATTTTTTTTGTTTTGGTATAGTTATCGCACCATTATCTTATTTTTCTTATTTTCTATTTTTTTAAAGGAAATTAGTTATTTTGACTGTTGGATAATAAACGTATTATTATTCATGTATGCATATTTAGTTTCAAACACGAAAAGCACCATAAATCTCTAAGTTTGTGCTCAGACAGGACCTTCCAATTCCTAATTTTGGATAATAGGTTACAAAAAACAGCACATTACCATGAATAAGGGAAAGATTGGAACTATTTAGAAGCAATTTACCTGTGATTATAAAAATATTATAACGATGATTAATGGTTATAAATTTAGTGTAACAGGATAGACAGTCGATTCTTTTTTTATACACAAAAGAAGCACGCACCTACCCACGCACAAAAAAAGGAAATAAGCATACAATGAATTTATTTTATTATTTCGGGCTAATTAAAGAGTCCGCAATATAAACATGTACTTTTTGAGCCTTTAATAATACGCATTATGGTTTTTGATTACGAGATAATACCTTGAATAACAGTAATTTTCAAACGATTTTATTTTCGTGAAAAGTTGCTATTTAATGCCCGGTCAGACATAAATTGCGAAATGATTGAGGGTGTCGGAACTTGAGAAAAATATATGAGATGTTTTCTCTTTCACGGTCCCGAGAGTATCCCTTCTGCTTATTCTTCTTTCTTTTTATATAATTATAGGCGTAAACGATTCGGTTCAGAGCGCCCAGACGACTCAGTGTGAAATTTTTAAACGCAAATCCCTGGGTTAGAAAATAGGAAAAAAAAAACTGATTTCACAAGTTCTTCGTTTCTTTTTTTGTTGAAGTAATAATAATAATAACTTTATTGCGACACAGCATCTGTTTTTAATAATAATAATTATTATTATTATTAGTAGTATTCATCCAACAGATCAATAAAATCCAATTACAGGATAATGGAGAAAATTAAAAATTAATAATTAATACAATACAACTGTTTCGTCTTATAAACGAAATCAATTTGTATTATATATTAAATAAAAGGAATCGTAGAATATAGTATTTGAACCTAAGTGTCAGGTACAAAATTGAAACCTTTATATAACTATATTTTATGATCGTATTAAAATGCAAACGTTTCCCTGAATTTAAGATACGGCATTCAACCTTTATTCATTGCGGTACTTATTTTATTGCCGGACTCTTTAGACACTTTTCAATTTACCTTATTTTATGAGTAGAGTGGACCAATTCGGAGCAAAAGCAGAGGACATAGATACCAAGGAATTAATGCAGTTTCATTGCATTATACATCAAGAGGCCTCTGTTCAAAATTATTGGAATTTGAAAATGTGATGAAAGTTGTAGTAGGTACTTTATAAAACTTTATAAAATCACGAGGTCTCAATCAACGACAATTCACACAATTTCTCGAGGATATTGAAAACGAATATGTTGATATCCTGTTTTACACTGAAGTAAGGTGGCTAAGTCGTGCGTTGTCACTAGAGCGGTTTCTTAACTTGATTGAAAAAATCAAAATATTTCTGGCGGAAAAGAAAAAGGACGTCTCCAAACTCGACAACCCTGATTGGCTGTGTGGCTTAGCGTTTCACGTAGACATCACAAATCACTTGAATGTCTTAAATGCGCGACTCCAAGGCAAAGATCAATTGATTTCGCAGTTATACTCTCATGTTTCGTCCTTTCAATGCAAATTGAGTCTTTTCAGGACACAAATCAATTCAGCCATTTTCCGAACTACAAAAAAATTATGGAGAAATTCAATAAAACTGATGTCAATTTCGCTTATGTTGAAAAAATTGATATTTTAATACAAGCTTTTCATGATCGTTTTCTAGACTTCAAAAAAGTTAAACCTCTATTAGACATTTTCAGCAATCCTTTCAACAGTTCACCCGAAAATGCACCGGAATCAATACAGCTGGAATTGATTGACATGCAAAATGATGATAATTTACGAAACAAGTTTAATGAAGGTAATTTACTCAACTTTTACCGTTGCGTTGACAAAACCGCTGTAAGTGATGAAACTTAATAAAACAAAAAATCGAAACCGTCTGGCAAATGAAAATCTGGAAGCAATTTTACGTGTGGCGACAAGTAATGTGGAGCCAAACATAAACGAAATTGTTAGGTCAATGCAATATCATGCATCAAAATAATATGACATGAAATATTACATTGTAATGATTAGATTACATTACGATTACATAATTACAACAAACATTTTTTAATGTTCTTTTATATTTATCATTTGTAGTAATTCATACTATTTAAAAATAAAAATATTTGTGTTAATAAGTATTCTTTGTAGTGGCCCGTCCTTGGCTTATAATTTTCCCGAGTGGCCCCTGTTTCCTATAAGTCTGTGCATTCCTGAGGAATATCTTGAGCAATAACTTTATTAGCTGCGACTTTTCTAACATTTCCGGTCAAGTTATACCTTCTCAACGTTTTACCAATGACAGTTCGTGATATTGGATGCCGATCTTGATGCAAATTGTTAAATAAATTGCATACTTCCTCATTAATCTTGACACGATCACCAAAACTAATCATTTTTTTTCACGTCAACACTAAACTTTCCAATTTTGCAACGCTAAAAAATCTAATCTCTTTGAACTAGAATTATAATATTTTTTTTAAATTCAAATTTATGTTTAAGCATGTACAACATGACAGTATGCATGCGACATCTGGTAAATATACCATCATATTTTCCACTGCCTGAATTTTAAATTATAATTTATACAGAACGAGGAAAGACGAGGAAACCTACTCCCAAATAAAATAACAACTGAATTTGGCCCCGAGGCGTTCGCTCGTTTCGGCACATCACGAATGGAAGAAAAAAAACATAGACCGACCACAAAACAATAAACACACTAACTGCCGAATAATTCAAGAATTTATAAAAGGAAACAAAGAGGAAAACACGTAAAGTAACTGTTCGTTTTTGAATAAACATATGGGTAGCTCGTTTACACGCATCATAGAACAGATTTCTTTCCTAACAATCCTAATGATTAGACATTCTCTTATTGCATGTTTAATGTAAATGTAAGTAAATGAGACATTGTTATATAAACATTTATTATAAGTGTACATTGGCAGAAATGGGAGTTTTTGCAAATGTCTTGTTCGATATCAAAAGTAAATATATAATTACCTCATTAAATATGATATATAGGAGAAGGTAGTAACGTGGATAAATTATGTGCATATTTTTTATCGTATGTCATTTATTATTTAAACTACTTTGTAAAGTATGTGCAATATTTATTATTTCAATATCTTAATTTTATTACACCTAACTGTTTCGCGTAATATTATAATACAAAGGACTGCGTAACAGCAGCAAATATAAAATGTAAATTAGTTACCAGCAGTAATCAATTAAAAGCTGTCCATTAATAAACATTATTATAATATTCACAATTTTGCTGGTTAGAAACCTATAAAATCATTTTAGTAAGGAGAATTACATTATTTTTTAATAATTGCTTAACTAGTAAAATGAAAGAAGACACATATACAGTTCTTGAAGGAAAAGAAAATGGACATGGATAAGGATAATATTCAAACTTGCATTTACAAATATCAAGCGAGCCACAAAAGTTGTATCCTAGGTAGGCCATGAACGATATTATAGATAGATATTATAAGTTACGCCTGGGCTCCCTCAGGGCTCGGTCCTGGGTCCTACTTTATGGAATATCCTTTATGACGGGTTGTTCAGGACGGAGCTTCCGGAGGGAACAAAAACTGTAGGTTTTGCTGATGACATCGCCCTAGTTGTCACAGCAAAAGGAGAGGAAAACTTAATGAACGTGGCCAATACGGCAATATTAAGGATCGTTGAGTGGCTGAAGACGACACAGTTGGAACTTGCCCCTGAAAAAACAGAGGCCGCCCTATTAACAACTAGGCGAAAAATTGCGCCCATCGAATTTGAGGTCGAGGGATTCAAAATACGTCCCTGCAGGGAACTAAAATACCTGGGTGTGTGGCTGGACACGAAGAGTACTTTTGCTGCTCACGTCAGGCACGTCGTGACGAAAGTTGAACGAACTATTGGGGCCCTATCAGGCTTGATGCCAAACATTGGCGGACCAACGGCATCCAAGAGGAAATTGCTGGGAGGTCTTGTAAACTCAACAATATTGTACGCAGCGCCGGTTTGGGGCAGAGCTGCAAAAAACCAGAAGCTGACCGCAAAGTTAACAAGTGTCCAACGTCTGACTAGTATCAGAATAGCCAGTGCTTATAGAACCATTTCGGCGGAGGGTGTCGGTGTAATTGCGGGCATCCCTCCGGTAGTTCTGCTAATCAAGGAGAGGGAGGAGAGATATGCTGGAGCCTCAAAACTCGCCGCCAGAGAACAATTGCTTGGGAGATGGCAGGAAGCATGGAAGAACGGCGAAAACGCAGCGTGGACACGAAGGCTAATCCCGGAAATCCAGAAGTGGATACAAAGACCTTACGGGGACTTAAACTATTTTATTACGCAGGCGCTGTCTGGCAATGGCTGCTTCCGCAGCTATCTGTACAGCAGAAAAAGAGCGACCACTGACGCGTGTGATTATTGTGGAGGTATTGATGATGCGGAGCACACACTCTTTGTGTGTCCAAAGTGGGAGAACTTTCGAAATGAGTATACTGCAGAAACGGGAAAAACTTTTAACGAAGACAGTATGATGAAGAACCTAATGGGATCCAAAGTTCAATGGCTGTTAGTGTCCAAAACCATACGAAGCATCATAGCGACTAAGGAGCATGACCAAAGATAGGAGACTAAAGATGAATATATAGACAACGCCAGCACCGAAGTAATGCGCAAGCGGGTTCGGGTGCGAGGTGTGCAAGACGATTGGAGGAGGGGTTTTTAGTCGGTATAACCCGACACTACCCACGATCAACATCTGTGTGCGTGTCTTGATTTAAGATTTTCCCCTCCTCGGTAAAATTAAAAAAAAAAAGAAAAGATATTATAAGTTACGTCTGAGCTTAGAGAATTGTTGAAATGTCATTTGTCAATTATAAGTCAAAGTGACAAGTTGTAGGATATTTTTGCCATTTATTAGATATTTAATAATGGCTTTTGTATTAAACGGACAACAGAAACGGCACATGGTTGAAATTTATTTTAGAAATGATAGTAAAATTAATTGTGAATGGATTTATTCTATCAGGAATGCAAATCAGGCTTTTTTAGAAGAATTTCCAGATATTGCTGTCCCATATGATCAGTTTTTCACATGCATTCGCCGTTTTGTGCATATATTCAGGGAAACAGGAAACGTGGATCGCAACAAGGGCAGTGGTACGCCATAATAAACACATACCAACAAACACATACTAATATATTTGCGTTTTATTCTAACAAAATTTGAAAGTAACCTAGATTGACTTTTCAAATGAACACTCGTTATATATAAAACTTTTAATTTATAAAGTGACAATTATTATTACGTTCTATGATTACAGTATTTAATTTTTCCTTGCGGCTAGAGAAAATTTGATAACCTTCCTTGTCAACAAGTATTACTGTCTAGTTATTACGCTTGGAAGAGCTGATTTCGTGTATCATCAGGTGACTATAGGACGCTCGTTAATACGATATGGAATTACTGCATTTGTATTTATTTAAGTTTATAATTTGACCTGTCATTGGAGATTTTTTATATGTTGTACAATAAAGAATATTATTTTCGTTATAATTATTATTTTTTTGTTGAATCTGACAACACACACTAGATCCTTTAAATATGCCGTACATTCTTCATAGTTTTATTAAATATAAGCAGTATTTAAACCAAATTATGAAATTAGGCATGCAACAATGGTAACATTTCACAGTTGATTAACTTTAAGTTGAACGCTTGTGGCAATAAAACAATTACAAAAAAAAGCCAAAACACCTTATTAATTTTTTATGATACTCATATAATATAAATTCATTATCAGTTCGAAGCTTACTTTGTATCCTGTATTAATGTAATGTCTTCGTGTGAATATAACTTATTTCGTATGAATGGAGAAAATATTTAAATATACCTTCAACAATGAATAATTATTTGCTGTAATAAGGTAAAGGCAAAATTAATGGTTGCCAGTTTGTGCACCTCTACTATTATGACGGATATAAATACATATTTCCAATTAAGTAACGTTAAATGTTTCCTGATAAATTTTTACATACGTCATGTAAACTGTGTAACGTGTATTTATCGGGAATGAAAATTAATCGAAGTGATTAATTAATAATAAGTTATAATCTTTCATAATTTAAATGAAAATAAAATATTAAGGTATTGGTTCTCTTCTCAGCTAATTTTGTAATTAACTAAATAAAAAAAAGGAAATTTACAAGATGAGATAATTAATTTAAATAAATCCATATAGTTACTAAATATACATAAAAAAATTTATCGCTGTTATTGTAGATCCTCTATTAGAATCCAAAGTAGTGATATTCATACAAATCTTAATTTTTTTAATTATCGCTTATGTTGGGGTACCATGTCAGTTAAATTGCAGTCACTATACTGTATGCTACTTGTATTACCATTTACTGGAATAATTAATTCCTGTATATATTTTCAGTTTCAGGCTAATTCTTTGCCTTGAAATTACTGCTTCAAACATCTTTCCTTCATTTGTCTCCCATCTTCTAAATATCTAGAATTCTTTATAAAATTTACTCGTAGTTTTGTCAACACTATTAAAAATTGTGAAAAAATTTCGGCCATTTACAAATACTGTGAAAGTGTTTGTTAATGGCCAGGTTGATCGAAACTGCATTAATACAAATTAATTATATTATGGTGATATAACAAAGCAACACGTGATTTATTTAGTTAAATATTGTTTATTTAATATATTGAAATGTGTTTTAAGTCCTGCATTTTCTGAAATAGTGTCCTTTTTAGTTTATTAATTTCTCTCCATAGTTTTTTCTTGTGTTCTTTTCATTTTCCTAAAATTAGCGCCTTACATTTTATATGTATAAGTATTTCCACTTATTTAATGGTGAAACTTTTGTAAATTTTTACCCAAATTTATAAATCCTGTTTGTGCGAATTTATGTAACAGAAAATGCTTTTATGTATTAGAAGCTTAATTAGTTATAGTTACTTAGAATAATAAGGCAATTATTATTCATTTTATAAAAATATTTTAATGCTAAATTTTACTTTGTGTTTTATTAATTATAAACCGACTCAAATTTAAATTAAAAATAATCATAAGTTAACTATAAATATACCGCGTATACTCGAATAGTGTTTCTCGTACAAATTAATTATATTATAGTGATATAACAAAGCAACACGTGATTTATTTAGTTAAATATTGTTTATTTAATATATTGAAATGTGTTTTAAGTCCTGCATTTTCTGAAATAGTGTCCTTTTTAGTTTATTAATTTCTCTCCATAATTTTTTCTTGTGTTCTTTTCATTTTCCTAAAATTAGCGCCATACATTTTATATGTATAAGTATTTCCACTTATTTAATGGTGAAACTTTTGTAAATTTTTACCCAAATTTATAAATCCTGTTTGTGCGAATTTATGTAACAGAAAATGCTTTTATGTATTAGAAGCTTAATTAGTTATAGTTACTTAGAATAATAAGGGAATTATTATTCATTTTATAAAAATATTTTAATGCTAAATTTTACTTTGTGTTTTATTAATTATAAACCGACTCAAATTTAAATTAAAAATAATCATAAGTTAACTATAAATATACCGCGTATACTCGAATAGTGTTTCTCGTACAGCAGACCGATTTTGATGTGGCCGGTTAGAAGTACCGCCCTCGAGATGCGCACGAAATTCATAAGTAGGGGAACCTCTGGCATCCCTTATTATCCCTTACTACGTCCCAATGCATATCTCGCACAAAGTGTTTGCATTTCATTTTTCCGAATACTGTCTCTACCTAACACTGACCCTTACTTGACGCACGTACAGATTCTCCCACCGGCCACATCAAAATCGGTCTGTTGTAAGTAGAGATGGTGCTTACTTTGTTCAAAAATTTAGTACGGTCGTGAGGAAATTTCAGTATCTTCGTAGAATCCAACAGTGTTTCAATAGAAAGTTACTTTTCTGAATTTTCCGCCATTTTGCACACAATACGCATTGACGTTTGAGGTTAGGTATAACCTCTCATTGGTTTTAAATTTTATATACACTAACGACATTGGCACTGAAATCTCAAAGACTACAATAATTACCCAGCGAAATCTATAATTTGATTATTTCTTAACTCTTTCAGGACGAAGTTTTAATTTTTTCGATGTTTATTTGAGTAACCGAACAAGTTTTTACATATTTGCGCACGTCAAGCTTGTCTCACTAACGAAGCTGATCAAGCAATTGTAATCCAGTGGCTGGAGGAATCTGATGAAGAATTTATAAATAATGAGGTTATGTCTAATGCTTTAGAAGTATACGATTTCCTGGAAGTTCAAAGCAACATAGAGAGTGTGTAAGAGGTGAATTGTTCCTTATTAACTTATTTATACAAAACATTATTTAGATTATGAATATTATCCTTTTTTATGAGTACGAATCGGAGGACGACAGAGATAGTGACCCAGATAACGAACAAAAAGATCTTTTATTTACACCAAAAGATGGTACTAAGTGGAGCAAGAACCCTTCGAAAACGCAAAGGTGCTTAGTTCAGAACATAATAGCTACCAAAGCCGGCCGCAATGTCAAATCTCAGAATGTTGCAAATATCGTTGATTGCTTCGAGCCGTTTGTTGGTGATGAAATTGTAGGTATTGTAGTATACTAACCAAAAAGCCGAGTTGTTTTACGAAGAATATAATAGAAAGCATCTTGAAAAGCAAACGAACCTGGCTCGAAACAAATGCTGTTGAAATTTATGCTGTTTTCGGCATTCCGATTACAATGTAAACCCTGAAAGCAAAAGGGGAACCATTATAATTTTTTTTGAGTAAATATGCTCTGTATTTGGCCAATATTTACTGTTGCTATGACACGTAATCGTATCAAACATCTGCTCTATTTTATGCGATATGACGATACAACAACAAAAGCAAACCGTCGAAACTCAGACAAACTTGCAGTAATGCGTCAAGTTTTTGGCAAGTTTGTAGGTACTTAATTGCAATAATAACTATAATCCAGGGTTGCACCATAGATGAGGATGATGTTGCATTTAGAGGGAAATGCCCGTCTAGAATATATATAAAATCAAAACCAGCAAAATATGGTTTAAAAATATGGGCTCTTATTCATGTAGCAACTATAGCAAACGCCAATTAAGTTGGCCCGAAGAGGGGTAAGTTCGCGCAGGATTAAAAGTAGTGGGGAGATTTGTATTTGGTTTTACATCAAATGTCAGATAATTCTAACCTCTGAGCGTGTATCACTTTATGATCCCCTAGCAAAGACATTATATTCCGTCAAACGTCAATGACAAATGTATTCTGACAATTACTTGAATAGTGGGGGTGGACGTTTTTAAAAACGGCTTCTGCGCACTCCCTCCTCGCGCCAACTTAATTGGCGCTTGCTATACGTATGCAATGTCTGATCTTGGTCGAGGTTACGGGATCTTGGTCGAAGTTACGGGATCAGAACCGATAATTTTTTCACTAGCATACCATTGCCCAATGAACTTTTTAATCACGGTCTTACATTATGTGGCACCCTCAGACAAAATAAAAAAGGAATTCAACAAATATTACTGCCAAATAGAGACAGGGCTGAAAAGTATTCAATCCTTGCTTTCACAGAAGATATAATACTGATTTCCTATATACCAAAAAAAAGATAAATCAATAATTACATTGAGTACCGAACATCGCCATGCCAAAGTTGGAAATTAAGATAATAATTTCAAACCCGAGATAATACAACATTAAAATGTTACTATAGGTTCCATAGACACTATGGACAAAATGGTAAACGAATATTCAGTCGAAAGAGACACTAGAAGGGGGCCATTTGTTTTGTTACAAAATGTTACAAAATACGTGAAATCATAAAGCCCAATGCGATTGAAAGACTAAAGAGCAAACATTTGCACAGACGAATAGTAGAAGCTGTTAAAATGTTAGTTCCAACTCCAACTGAAGTTTCAATACCAACACGAAAGTCCCTAGTCCATCTTCATCTTTAAAACGATGTACAATATGCCCCAGGAAAAAAGAGAAGCGAACAAGGAACTATACCACAAATGTAGTAAATACGTTTGCTCAGATCATAGTGGTGTATTTAAAACAATTAAAGCTTTTAAATAAGTAAGTAGGTAAGTTTCTTTCTTCTACCTAGTATAATTTTTTATGCTTCAACTTTTATAATTACTAGAGACCTGAAGCATCAGGCCGAAATTATGATGGACCACATAAATAGTCTATAACATCGCTAAGTACAACACGCAGTTATTGAATAGCACAATTCATTCGATTAACGGCCCATCTGTTTTTTGTCGTCGAATTGTGACGCAATTACTTCAAAATTACAGTGAAATTCCTTTCTTCATGAGCGTTGATAGAAGCGTGAGGAGTTTTATAATTCATTTTATTTATTAGTTTATATTTCGCAAGATAAATAAAGTACGGTGAGTTAGTTTGTTTTCTTTCATTGTTTTAACTGTTAATTACATACTTAATTAATTAGTTAATACGTACTTTTTGTAATAGATCCTGTTAAATATCGTTTCATCGAATCAACTTCTCCAAATTATTTTGACGTAAGTGTTCAGTGAATTTTGTTAAGCGTGAATAACATTTTTAATTTTCATTTATTTAGATCTAGAACATTGTTTAAGTTACTTTTTCACATATGATATGGCGAGTTGGATTAAGGATCATACTGACTCTATGTCCATTGCCAGTGATTCCGAAATTTATTGCAAAGTTTGTAAAATATCGTTAAAAAATTCCAAGAAATCGCACACAAAACGTTTCTTAGCATCGCAAACACATACACAGAAATTAGACCCGTTGGAATCTGACAATTTTAACGAAGAACTCTGTAAAATTTGAATGGCGGCAAATATTCCATTAAACAAACTTAACAATCCCACCTTCAAAACATTTCCCCAAAAATATACTGGTCGAAATGTCCCTGACGAATCCACCTTACGCAAATATTATGTTCCTAAGTGCTACACGAAAGCAGTAGAAGCCATCATTCAAATCAGTACCTATGGATAAGTGCCGACGAAACTGTCGATATATTAGCACGCTGTGTGGTAAATATTGTAGCTGGTGTACTAAATCCAACTATTCTATATAACACATATGTAATAGCAACAAAAGTTATAAATACAGTTGATACGGCAACAGTAGCTAAAACCATTTACGAGAATATGTACCAAAGCTTCATTCGGACGACAGGTACATAGAAAAAGTACTTTTATTTGTCAGTGATAGTGCTGCATTTATGTTAAAAACAGCCAGACTATTAAAGGAAACATATCCTAATATGCTGCATATTACTTGTGTAGCACATGCTCTCCACAGAATCTGTGAATATATCAGAGACACCTTTCCGGAAGTTAATAGGCTTGTATTCGGTTTTAAAAAAGTTTTCAGAAAAGCACCATTGAGAGTAGCTCTTTACAGGGAAAAACTTCTATCTCTATCACTGCCTCCCTCCCCAGTAATAACTAGAAAATGGGGAACATGGTTGGAAGCTACTAGTTTTTATGCAGAGAATTTTGATAGTTTACAAAATTTCGTTACATGTTTAAATGACGATGCTCAAAGTATTTATGAGTGCAAGGCACTAATACAAATTCCAAATTAAAAAAATCACTAGTATTTTCTTCAGGAACACTTTGGAAATTTGCCAAAATTAATCACTTATTTTGAAAATCAAAATCTCAAATTAAATGATGGATTAACCACATTAGATGTGGCTATTAATAATTTGAAAAATATTTCAAGTGACTTCGGATGTGGCCTTCACTAAGAGTAAGACACAGTTTTTAATAAAAATCCAGATTTAATAACATTGCGGCAATTGTGTATGGGGACAATGTCTCAAAATCTAACCGCTAAATACGCTGAAATAAAAGAATATTTACAGTATGCACCTATAACCAGTTGCCATGTAGAAAGGACGTTTGCTATCTACAAGGGTGTATTTCATTTAAAGAGAACAAATTTTACAGAAACGAACCTTGAGAAAGTATTGCTAGTTAATATTAATACTCCTTTACTCAACCTGAACTACAACATGAACAAATAAAAATGTATTTCGTATTTTATAGATCACCACTCGTTTGTTTTCCAATTATATAAATAAAATTAAAAACTCTTTAAAAATACAAATTTTCAATGGTACGCCCGTGGGCGATGAGTCATCGGCCTCTCGTGTCCGGTACTATTTCTTCCGTAATTATTAGTAAGGAAGAAATATTGCAGAAGTTCAATAACGTTACATTTATTGACAGTTTGAATACTTAATCCAAGCTGAAAACGATAGAACGTCTTGGGATACATTTGTGTTTCACTCTGGCCTTAGCCAAAACTTTTTAACTCAGGTCGGGAAAGGTTAAACATGGGAATGCTATTTTTGCATGAAAAATAGAAAACATTAAATAATCTCTACATCCAATAACAACAAAAATATAAATTTATATATGAGAAATAGAAATTCTTAGGAAAAAGAAATATAACTTTATAGCAAGACGATAAAAAAGGAAATCAAAATTCTTAATAATTATCGTACCTGTGTATCTATCCATATATATACAATACCTTCATTATTTATAAATAATACCTTTATTCCAGATTTTTATCATTTTTAAAGAAGTCTCGACGTTAATGACTTTACAGAACGTCATATCGCGATTTGGATTTGTACATGGTACGGCAAAAGCGTAATCTACAGCGATCTATATAACTACGGGCTCGTCACCTATACTTTCCTAAAAATATGCAAAGAGATGAACAAGAGCGCGGCTGTATTTTTTTCGGGTAGCTTCTCTACCCGCGGAACACCTGTTCCACGATAATGTTGTGTTGTGTGTGCTACCATAAGTAATTATCTACATTCCAAAAGGAAGGCCTCATCAATTAAATATGAAGCAGCTACGCATTCCAGAGCCTTGTCGCTTGTTGCCACGCTATTTTTGTACAGGTAATAGTCAACAAATTGGGTTCTCAATGTCTGCACGAAATACTATTTACAAGAAGTTTATGATAAAAGTTTACAATTGCTGACAAATTTAGTTGGATTACCGAGTTTAATTATTTAAAGCTTTTAACATTTGAAATTGTTAATTACTTTTTCTATTTTGCTTTCGTAATTAACTCATTATGAAAGCCAAAACAGTATCGAAATGAGCTTCATTTTGATATGCTTTTTTTCATATTTCAATGTTGGCATTGTTCGAATACAGAAGTAAATTGCTGTTAAGTACATTAGACAGAAATGATATACATAGAAAAGAAAAATGCTACACAAACAACGTATGTTGGGGTGGTGCAGAAGATATATTAGTTTCTATGTTACTCATGTTAATATTTTTAAATAAAATATCAAGTAATGTTAAAAAAAATTAATAAATAATAAATCCTGGGCAAAATTAACGCATCACTTATTACTTTTACTATTACTTGTAATTTTCACAATTTTAGTTCGGGAAATATAGTATCTAGGTAGCTTAGGATGTCATCTGTTATTATTGAAAAAAAAATTCCAATTATTTGACCTAAATAAGTGCATGTGGTGTTGAGTTCATAGAAGGCTGTTAAACAAAAATTGGCCAGTTTAATTTTGTTGATCACTAGATTGATTTTAATTTGTTTAAAATAATAAAACACACTGTCCAGTATAACTAGAGTTGAACATATGAATCGTCAACGCAATTTAAGTGAACATGAAGCATCGCAAGCAATAGCTCTGGTTAATGATGGTCGTAGCCAGTGTTATGTGGCTAATTTGTTAGGTTTAAAACAGTCAATAATAAGTCGAACGATTAAACGTTTTAATGAACTTGGGACCTTCTCTAGAGCTAGAGGACAAGGTCGTAAAAGATTTACAAATAAAGTAGATTTCCTAGACAACTTGCGTTAAGGACGAGACGATCGACCAGGTCGAGTTACGCAGAGCTCTAGCAAAAGTCCGAAGCATAGAGATTTCTAGAAGGACACTCAGGAGAAGGCTTAATGAAGCAGGATTAAAGAGTAGAAGACCAGCAATTGCAACACTGCTCACCAGACAACATAGAGTTGCTAGATTACGTTTTGCTTGAATTCATGCAAACTGGAGTATTGACCAATGGAAACAAATTTTGTTTTCGGATGAAACACGAGTCAGTCTGTGGTCACCAGATGGACATAAGCATGTTTGGAGAAGACCACATGAGAGGTTTGCTGACTGCAATATCTTTCCAAGAGTTCCATTTGGTGGTGGGTCAGTAATGTTCTGTGGAGCAATTTATTTTGACGCTCGCACGGAGTTAGTACCTATTGACAGGCGATCAATGAATGGAAATTTTTATATCAAGAATATTGTAGAAAAGTATATTGTGCCATTTTCTCTATTATCGGCGCCATCTTCCTCTTTACGCAAGATAACGCTCGACCACACGTTGCTGTAGAGGTAATGGACTACCTTCGAGAGGTGAATATTCAGGTTATGGCGTGCCGACCTAAAAGCCCGGAGATGAATCCCATAGAGCATCTGCGAGATGCATTTAAACGGGCAGATAAACACCACATACCTGCTCCTACAACTTTTAGGGAACTTGAAAAAGCTATGGTTGCTGATTCGGAGAATATTCCTCAAGCCACCACCATCTGCAACTTAATGAGTAGTATGCCTAGACGAATGGATGCAGTTATAAGAGCAAGGGGAGGCAATACCCGATATTAATTTTATAATTTTAAAGTTATCAAGTTAATTTTAGAACTTTTTATAATTTCTAAATGTTCACTGTGCCTTCAAGTTTAGATATTGCTGTAACATTTTTGTTAGTTGAAAATGTTGTTAAAAGTTAGTTAAATGTTTTTTGTTACAATTCATGCGATATAAATCACTCGAGTAGATGGTACTCGAGTGATAAACAACGATCAGATGTTTTGTACAAGTCTAGAAAAACTTAAAATGTCGTCGCGAAAGTGTAAATATGATGCTGATGCATTTCGTTATATATGTGGTCAATTTATTAAAGTTCGAGACGTAAAATACGAACTAAAGACATCTGACGTTCTCTGTGAAGCCTACGAAGCATATTTTGACTGTCCTGTTCGGCATCAATACAAGCCATGGGCTCCACATGTTGCTTGTAGTTATTGTAAAAGATGTTTGGAAGGTAAGCAATTTTTAATTAAGCGGAGAATCAAATATAATAGACATATTAATTTTTATTTCTACATTTTAGGTTGGTATCGTGGTGAGAAGAGGTCCATGAAATTTGCAATACCAAGGATCTGGCGACAACCAAAAGACCACGTCAATGACTGCTACCTTTGCACAAAAGCAAACTTTATACCAAAAAAAAGCTATTTTCTTTTCGTTTTTGTGCATAATTAACCGAAAAATCTTAAAATAAACTTTACGACAAAGAACGAAAATTTTTTTGTAGAGTCGTGTAATTGGCATGTTGCTCTGCAAAATAGGCATTTACATGTGTGATGATCTCTTCGTTCGATAAAAATCTCTGTACCCTCCAAGCAAAATTTTAAGCTTAGGATACAGTAAAAGTCACTGTGGACCAGATCTGGTGAATACGATGGGTGCTTAATCAAGTGAAGCGCAATTCGTGAATTTTGCGATCATGCCCAAGGCGATCGCCAAAGAGTAAGCAAGTTCGTTGTGCTGATGGAATAGCATCTTTTTCTGCAAAGGCGGCCATTTTTTGTTGTAATTTCTGCCTTTAGCTTATCAAGTAATGATGCGTAATACATTCCCTTTAGAGTTTTACCTTTTTCGAGATAGTCGACGAACATGATTTCGTGACTATCTCAAAAAAGTACGTGCTTGAAGTGTGTAGGTTGAAACGTCTTCTGCCACACAACTTAACAACAGAAGCAAGATGAGATAGACTCTATGATGTATTACTTACATAATCAAATAATTTAGATTTAAGGTTTAGATATATTTAAATGAGATCACTCACTGGAGCGATATTTTAAATGTCATTTTACTTATGTATACCAAATGCTTATTGCCTTTGGGCAGATTGCAATTCTATCTAGGAATTATATAAAGAAATATATTTGATCCGGAACCTCCCATCAAAGACAGTTGCGAACCGGCGCTAATTGTACCAATATATTTTGAAAAGATTTAGTGTACTTTCGATTTCAAATGTAATAATTAAATGTTATTAGGTAAGAATTACGAAACCCTCCGAGAATCCGGAAACCGAAATATCCTACTAATTTAAACATATTTTCCAGTCATACAAGTCCTAAATTGAAATTCTCGCATGTTCGCTTACAGTCTAAAATTATTTATGCATTTATGCATACGCTAATGTTGAACGTATTCTGATTTGGTATCTTTGCGTTTAAATGAGTGTGTAAAGTGAGTTATCAAATATGAAAGCGGTGCGCTAATGATTTTCAGATAAGAGAAAACAAGCTGTAATTTAAATTCGATAACAATTTCCACCGGGCATAAATACTCGTATATTTAGTGTTTTACGTTGTAAATTTCAAAATAGCCTCATTTTGCTGTTAAATAGTTTTATATTGACCCTGTCTTTGAATATACAAACTTCTGTTTTTTCCTTTTAATTCTAAAGTAACAACGACTTTTAGTTTATTAATTGTATTGTCAGCTTTAGATCTCCCTTGTGATTTTAAGCAAATGATGTCAAAAAATATTTTAAAAAGTCTTTCTTTGGAGATTGTGGCTAAGTAAAAACTTAAATATGAAGGCAAAAATAACAGCGTTGAGCATGGGGCGTAGTAAAACTAACACTAAAATCGCGAAACATTTTACAAGGCACCCACGTTTTAAAGAACAGAAATGATAAACATGTGTCCTTACGCCCTCTCCTTGTATCTCTTTTAAGAAGCCGTACAAGCATGTATATGGAATTGGGCCCTTATCTGCATTGTAAGTCCGTCGTGTTTAATTTTACAAATACACAGTCCAATTCCTTCATATTGTTTATACATATTTATAATTAGTTTTAAATAATCTGCTGTCATATTATGATTGGTTTCTGACATTACATTTTTCTAGTCTATTGAATTTAGTAAGCGATATATGTCGCTTTGCTTGACCAATATATTTTAATTTATAATCGCGGCAGTTAATTTCATATATACTGCATTTCTTACTCATATCTAATTTATCTTTTGTATTTCCCAAGAGTGATTTAATTATGTTTCCGTACCGAAAAGCAAGATGAAGACCCCGTTCTTTAACAACCCTTTTATTTTCCAATAGTAGAATCTCACAAATTAGAACCACATTGTGCACCGGGCAGTTCGAATTTCTGAAAAGTTCGAATTTCTGGACATTTTTTTTTTTCAGAAAATGATAAAATTATATTAAAACTAGTTATGTAAGCTTTATTTTAACACAAAACAGTTTTCATTTATTAACATTTAATTAATTGAACATATTCAATTCATAGAAAAACTTTTAAAAAGTTTTTTAATTATTAGGTATTTAATTGGTTTTTAACATAAAATCAGTAACACTTTTTTTTTGATTGATTTAAACTGGATACAACGATATCGTTACGGACGTCCAAAAGGTTAGACATGTGTTTACTGGAAAATATATCACTGGTTTTGCACCATTTTATAACAGTATTGATGCCTTCAAGGACTTTTAAATGAGGAATAGCTGGCGTTATGTCGATAATATCGACGTCGCTGCTATCTGAAGCCTCCTCATCGCTATTCTCTGCATCAGATCCGTCAGTAAACACATCTTCATTCCATTCCTCGACTTCATTTACATTTACGGAATTGTTTGGCATAATTTCATTCAAAAGATCAAGATTTATTTGAAGAACTTCATTGCAATCCGGATTTCGTTGAGCCAATTGAGCTAGTGGCAAATCATCATCGATGTCGTAATCGCCTGAGTCCCAATTTAATAATTTGGACCAATAATTTTTTAACACTGTCTGTTGTACCGCATCCCATGCTTGTTTCAACAATATTATTGCATCTAGGATTGAATGCCGTTTCAAAAGCTTATCAATATCACCACCATCACTAATTAATTGAGATAGCAACTTACTTCTGTAAATAAGTTTTGTCATTTTAATAGGATTTTGATCCATTGGCTGCACAGCTGCTGTTACATTTGGCGGCAAGAAATATGCAATTCTATTACCATCCTCACTTTGAAGTTTATCAATTGGTGCATGAGCGGAACAGTTATCTACAAGCAGAAGAGCTTTTGGGGCCAAATTATTGTCTTTAGAAAATCGGATGACCTGTAGAACAAAAAAAAAATTAAAAAATATGGAACTTAAAATATGCATTAGTTAAACATACTTCTTTGATAAATATCTTGTGAAACCAATCATGAAAAATCGAAGTCATCCACGCATTTTTCGAAAAGTCATAATGAAGTGGGTTATCAAATCCTCTGAAGCTTCTTGGCTTCTTAGCTTTTCCAATAACCAATGGTTTTAATTTGTGTGAGCCATCAGAATTTGCGCCTAGTAAAATTGAAACGCGTTCTTTTTGAATTTTAAATCCTTGGGCACTTTTTTCACAAGCAGCGACAAATGTTTTATCTGGAAGGCAACGGAAAAATAATCTGCTTTCATCAGCATTATAGATTTGTGTTTCCAATAACCCCATTTCCGCGACTTTTGCACGAAATCTGTGTAGAAATGGAGTGACCTCACCAACATCACTCGAAAGTATTTCACCACCAATTTTTAAAAACCGTATTCAATGACGGGTTTTAAATTTGGAAAACTATCCATCACTTGCAGTAAATGCGTTTTCATCTTTATCGGGGTACACTTCACTAAAAATTGACTTAGCTTTTGCTTTTAATAAGGGTCCTGTCACTGTGTTCTTCTTTTCACGTTGATTTAAAAACCACTTATAAAGGCGCTATTCCATTTCCTTATATTCTGCCTTATGTAAAGATTTTTTTTTGCTTCCTGATAGATGCTGGTAACTGCATCCATTATTTCTTGTTTTTTTGATTTTATGTAGCTGATGGAAGATTTTGTCACATTAAAATCTTGAGCTAAACGATTTCCACTCACGCCTTCATTAAGTCTTTTTAATATTTTAACCTTAGTATCCAAAGATAAGGTATTTTTTTACGTTTGTTTGGCATTTTTTTTTAACTTTCACACGTATGAACACTTCACTTTGACCTTCAGTCATCAACTGATCCAAATTTGTACAAGCATATTAAATTTCACACGCATATGACCGAATTGTACACACCAAGAAACTCGCTGATTCCCCGTTTTATTTTTACTTTAATGAGCGAAAAAAAATTATTTGTAGTGAAAATAAAAAAAATAAAAATAAAAAAACTTCCAGAAATTAGAACCCTCTGTTCTAATTTTAGAGCGTTTAATTTGGTTTTTCGCCTATTTAGTTCAAAATCATAGAAAAAAAAATATTTTCTAGTGGAAATAAAAACCAAAAAAAAAACACTTCCAGAAATTAGAACCACAGGTTCTAATTTCAGAGCGTCCAATACATTGAAATGGCCGGTTCTAATTTCTGGACGGTTCGAATTTGTGACGGTTCGAATTTGTGTGATTCTACTGTACATACAATATTTGCAAGGATTTATAAGTTATAAAAAATTCATTAACGATTAGATTTAACAACTTGTTCCAATTCATCTTTCTTCTTGATTGCATATGTGTTCGATGAGCTCTTGGCTCCTCTGCTAAACATTCTACTATTGTCTTAATACTGCAGAATGCTGCTTATCGTGCGCCAATACACAGAAGCCAGATTGCTTGGTTTACTCGCCTTAGAGGTGACACATCAACTGCTTGTCTGCTTACAGTACCGGCATGACTAGTACGTGTGGAATCTTCGCATAGTCCTGAATTAATAATAGCTTTTACTAAAATCTGTAGTGGGTTTTCTCCTGTTAATAGGAAAATAATTTCAAATGCGTATTCAACAAAACGGACAGCCATCAATTTCTTTCCATTATTACGACCATGCATCATAAGTGAGTTTGAGAGACGTTCAACAATTGGACACTGTGCTTTTCTAAATCGTTTTGCAACATAAAGACCTGCTGAATGTGGCAAATATTTTGCATTTTTCTCTTTTACTGCAATATAATGCTGCAAAGACATTTCATCAACTTGTACATTATCACAGGTCCAACGCCAAAACAATTTAATGTCTGGTAATACCGCTATTGCAGCGGTTGTTTGAATTGTAGCTATAGGTTCATCAACATTTTCTTCGAAATCAGCTATGTTTCAACTGCCCATATAAACAATTTGCAGACGTTTACCAATGGATAACGTGAGCCGGAAAACAACCGTATTAAAAAAAATGTGTTAAAATTGCAATTTCAATTTAAGTGCTTATTAAGACAAGTTACCATCAATAAAAAAAAAGTTTTTTTTCATATTAAAGTTTGTTAGTGATGAATGTTTTGAATTGGAGAAAGGATTATCCGGAAGATTTATCGATGGAGGAGACTGTAATAGTATCGACTTTGTTGGAAGAGGGATACTGAATGGGATGTGTCACTAATTTGATAGGAGGTCATTTAAATCATCAAATGATTTAACAAGACAGGATCTCACTATCCAAGACGATGATAAGGGTGAAAGCGCTATACCAATTCAAGATATACACGTTTTCTTAGACAATCCGCTCTAAGAGCCTCTGAAAATTGAACTTGCAAGCTGCTTGCAATATCGTCTGAAACGGTCAGGATACGTTTAAAATGAAGCTTGTTAAACAGAATACTGGCAAATATTTTATTCACCAGAGAGCATGAAATTAAAAGACTGGAAGACTTAATGATTTAAATGTGTTATTCTCAGATGAAACTAGGGTTAGCTTAAAATACTTGATGGACGCGAAGTAAGAAAAGCAACTACAACATAGTTAAGAAGAAGAATTATGCTTTGTTTAGATCGGAACGGAGATCATTTTGAACATTTGTGAATATCATTCTTAACGCATTATGTTGGTTATTTTTGTTATCTCATATGATATCAAATTTATTCTCAGTTTTGAAATTTATTTTCTTTTCTAATTTTTTCGCAAAAAGTTTGAAGAATCTAAATACAATTGGTATAATTCCGAAACTATTTAGAAATCTTTTCCAAAGTTTACTCTAATAATGCTCAATTTAGAAAATAATCATTAATAACTCAAAAACTGTTAGAGATAAGCATAGCGAAACCTGTACCTGTACGATACAAAATGTTTATCTACTTACTATGGTGCGCTCATCTACAGGTCTCCTATTAAAAAAGGATTTTTCTTTAATTAAAGATTTCTTAAATAATCAGTAAACTTCAAAATACCTTTTAAGAGATTTATTAAATGTTTAGACATTCCTCGGAATCTTATACTTGTCGCTGTCCACAATAGAAATATGACGTAGTTTAGTTCAAATACGCCTTAGAAATGTGGTTTTAAAAAGTGCATTAAAAATCAACAAATTTCATAAAAATCAAAATAATTCAAAAACGGTTAATTTTTTTAGAAAAGAAACCTTAATATACAGTGTTATAACACTTTACAAAGAATTTAAAAAAGCAATAATCATATAACATTCCATTTATATCAAAATTAGCTATGACTTCCGGTATAACCGAAAATGGTTCATGATTATATATATTTTATTTTAACACCAAGTATCAAGATTACGTGCCACAAATTTTAAAAACACAAAAATGTCCTAAGGCGTTAACATAGAAAACTTCTAACGAAAGGGTTACGTGAAAAAACTGTATATAAAAGGTAATTTTCGTAGGTGTCTCCGTTATAGACTAAAAAACTACTGGACCGATTTACGCGCGGTTTTTTGTAAAATGATTCGCGTTGTTCGGAAAAGGTTTAAATCTATTGAAATACTCAATCTGACTAATAGAAGAAAGTTGGGGGGCTAATATAATATAAATCGTAGCGGTGCTATTATTTAAATGTAGATGGCGCCACGAGGCAGTACTTTCCACATTAAACTTCACATAAACAATTGTGTATATGTTGCATGCTCCTGTGTAGGAAACCCGGGATCTGTTTGTAAATATGCCAAATGGAATTACCAAGAGCACTGCAATGAACTTATTAAAGTTGAATAATAAATAATAAAATAAGGTTTCCTGAGTTCATTTGCAAACGATTAGATAAACGGAATGTTTAAGCTTTTATGTCATTTTGACTAATTAATTCTAATATAGTAATTATATAAGTTGAATAAAATGGTGTGTTAATTTTGTTCAGGAGTTTATTCGAATTTTTGACAATATATACATTTTAAACCAAAAATTATTAATAGTTGCTATAAAGAAAGTAATACGGAAAAGCTTCCGACGGAAAATCTTAGTTATTGAAGAAACCTATTTATAAAGTTCTGCTGTGCGACTGATTTAGAATTGTCTCTTGTATATTCTCTTATTTTCGATTAATTATTTCCTTATTTATTTTTATACCGCACCTTAAGTAAATAAATTCTAATATTTATGTTTTCATCATCCGTCTACAGTTATTGGTTTCTTAGTACTCTATACTCCATCTTTGATTGATTTTCTCTTATATACTAACAATATATTTTCTACTTTTGTTTTGCTGTTTTATTAGCACACATAATTTGTTGTATTATTGAATATAAGTATTTGTTATAACACTTAAATTTCATAACTTGCACAAGATAGTTAAATGGACGAGTTTACGTAAAGCCAAACATATAAATAAATCAGTTATTAATAGTTGCAGTTGATTTCTCTTTACATTGACCACGTTTCTAATATCTTGATTTAAAAAACAATCCTTCTTAGCTAACAGTATAAAGAGATGATTTCATTCACAGCTTTTTTCATTAAAGATACTAGATCTGTTCTTCCACAGCTCTTGAGGATTATTTTCAATTTAGTTATACTTCCATTTTCCTCTCAGCTTGGAAGAAAGTAAACCTGTTACCATCATAGAAATATATGTAAAAATTGAAACGCCACAATGCACGTTAATATTTAGAATCAAGGATGACAAAGGGGAAGCACATTTTGTTGTTGGTAGATTGTAAATAATCACAGCGCAACAACTACGCTATATCACAGAAGTTATTAAGACAGAGCGTAGAAGAACATTCAGCGCTGGATAACTTAAGAAATATATGAACTTGTATTATGTTCTTTACACCCGATTTTGTAATAATTTAATAATTTATTAATAAGTTTATATTATTAAATATATTTTTGTTTTATACAAAATTGGTGAGTTTACTTACACAAGTATGTTTCAAATTATTTTGTTATGAATATCGGTTATCTTTATTTTTACTTTACTAACTATACAGTGGGTTCGCGAATTTTTTCTGTCCTTAGAAGGGGTTTGCAAAGAGAAAAAGGTTGGGGGGCGCTGAACTTAAGTAAAAGTATGCCTAATGTACTATATGTAGTACACTTCGAACAAGTCTTAACGTGCGAATGGGCAAAGGACTATCATTGGATAATACGATACGTTATGTTCAGTACACATCTGAATGTGCATTCTAACAGACGCATTATGTATTGTTCTATAAAAGTACGTTATATTAGTGCAGCGATGCACATACAGCGGCCCGCGGGCCGCATGCGGCCCACTGTCGATGTTTATGCGGCCCGCCAACGAATTTTAAAAATTGTTCGAAAAACTACAAAAGTAGGTAAAAATCCATTCAAATCAATATTTCTTAACTTTTTATTGTATTCTAACTTTTGTAATTGTTAGTAAGATATGTATCTTTAAGTACCTACTATTTTCTTGTTCAGGTTTACTACGTAGGACAGGTATGCTCTTCGTGGTTCCAAGCATATTGTTACGAGACTAGAAATCTGTCGAACCAACTATATTACTCGAAGGTTATCGAAACACGTCGGTATTATCCCCGAACAATGTGGTAGGTTCTCGATGTTAGGTAACTCGTATAAATACAACGCATCGGCCGCTATCGGGGCAGTTAAGTTTTAACTACGGACAAGCGAACGTTATATTGTTTGAATTGTAATCTGTGAAGAATAAATATTTCGTCGTTCGAACTTGTCATCTACCTACGTAACAATATAATATCAATTTTGATATGGATAAACCAGGCCCCAGTAAAAAACGTAGTTGTAAGGTTGAAGATGAAAATCGACAGTTTCAAGATATTTGGACCGAAAAATACTTTTTTATTTCATCGCATAACAAAAGTGTCTGTTATATATGCAAGAGTAGTGTTTCTATTCCGAAGGAATATAATGTGAAAAGGCATTATGAAACCCAGCATCATACTTTTACCAAATTAACCGGCGAAAATCTAACGCAAAAAATTTCCATTTTACAAAGGGAACTAATAGGCCAGCAAGCTATCTTTACAAAACCAATTCAAGATGCTGAAACAGCTACTGAAGTTAGCTTTGAAATACCTCTAATAATAGCGAAAACTTGTCGGCCTTTTAAAATTGGTGAGTTTGTTAAGCAGTGTTTAGATATCGCCGCAAAAAAAATGTGTCCGAAAAATGCAAAGAGGTTTGAGAAAATTTAACTAAATCGGATGACTGTTCAAAGAAGACTTACCACAATAGCAGCTAATATAGAAGAGAAATTAGCTACGAAATCGAAAAGTTTTGAGTGTTTTTCTATAGCACTCGACGAATCTACAGATATAAGTTCCACTGCTCAACTCTTAATATTTTTACAAGGTGTAACGCAAAATTTTGATGTGAGTGAAGAACTGATTAGTACGAGTTCTTCGACAAGTCAAACCAAGGGGAGTGACATGCACAAAGCTCTTCTGGAAAAATGTTCTATAATGGGTTTGGATTTAACGAAATTATCTGGAATTACGATTGACGGAGCACCTTCAATTGTTGGAAGTAAACCTAGGATATTGTAAAGTTTGTCTTTTCGGGTTCTTTAATAAAACTAACAATAACTTTAGACACACACTATATTAATATTAAAACGTATAACAATATAAAACTAACTATTAACAATAAGCACATTTATGTATGTATTTATATTTTTGTATGTATATTTATGTTTAATCGCCGCGAGACTAGGATTGAATGAATGTCCATCCCTTCTTCCACGCGGCTTTTATATCGGTGAATACTCTTCGAGAGCGTTCCCGTAGGCCTCGAGAAAACACCAGAGGCATGACGCGCCATGCCTCTGCCATTTTCCGAACTACAAAAAAATTATGGAGAAATTCAATAAAACTGATGTCAATTTCGCTTATGTTGAAAAAATTGATATTTTAATACAAGCTTTTCATGATCGTTTTCTAGACTTCAAAAAACTTAAACCTCTGTTAGACATTTTCAGCAATTCTTTCAACATTTCACCCGAAAATGCACCGGAATCAATACAGCTGGAATTGATAGACATGCAAAATGACGATAAGTTACGAAACAAGTTTAATTAAGGTAATTTACACAACTTTTACTGTCGCGTTGACGAAACCGCTTATAAAGAATTGCGAATAAATGCATTGAAATGAGCAAGCTTATTTAGATCGTCGTATATTTGTGAGGTTGTGACGTTTTCAGTGATAAAACTTAATTTTAAAAAGGTATATAACCCCTTACCACAATTATTAGTCGTATCCTAAATACGTATTTCGACAACTAAGTTGTCATCATCAGTAGGTAAAAACTACTAATTAACAGTCGCACATGGGGCACAGTAAAGTAAGACAAACGCTTCCGCACAACTACTATACACTGCATCCCCGTAAAGACTAAATTTAACATGCCAATCTAAACTACGAGACAAACACTAGCCTCTTAAGGAAAAGGTCTAAACATGTGTTAAATTGTCGAACAAAGGAACGGCAGACATTCATCTCTATGGGAGGCGCCACTAAATTCGATTTTTAAAAACTACGATGACCCACTATTAAACTTAAATGAAACACCTTATATTTTCACAAAACAATAGTATATTGAACTATATGTATATTTCATGTGCATTGCACACATCAGTAGTTATTATTTAAACGTATTATCTCGAGCACATGCATAGTAAAAACATCTATTTTGGGTAGGGGTGTAAAAATTTTAAATAAAAAATTTAAATAAAAAATTACAAATGGTTAAAAAGTATGGTCGTATATTGCAAAAACTGAACTCTATTGAAATTCCGAGAAGGACAAAATTGGGAAGGGCCGTTACATACGAAAAAACAAGACATCTGACTGTGTTGTGTTATATTAAATAACAATCAAGTAACGTGAAAAGGATCTATGAATTATTAGACATTGCAGGTATACAATTTAAAAGCCAATTATAAATAGGTGACATGTCATTGTTAAGAAGTTAAGCACTTTTAATATAATGTAGGGAATTCACGGTTGGCTCTACGTGAAACATGATTAATAATTTACTAAACAAAACACCCGGTACATTTGTTCCACAAAACGCGAAACAATTTACATTTTGTGAAACAAACACACCAAGTGCTTCATTCAGCAAACCATTGTTAAGGAGGTTTTTTCGTATGTAACAGCCCTTCCCAATTTTGTCCTTCTCGGAATTTCAATAGCGTTCAGTTTTTGCAATATACGACCATACTTTTTAACCATTTGTAATTGAAAAATTTTTACACCCCTACCCAAAATAGATGTTTTTACTATGCATGTGCTCGAGATAATACGTTTAAATAATAACTACTGATGTGTGCAATGCACATGAAATATACATATAGTTAAATATACTATTGTTTTGTGAAAATATAAGGTGTTTCATTTAAGTTTAATAGTGGGTCATCGTAGTTTTTAAAAATCGAATTTAGTGGCGCCTCCCTTAGAGAGGAATGTCTGCCGTTCCTTTGTTCGACAATTTAACACATGTTTAGACCTTTTCCTTAAGAGGCAAGTGTTTGTCTCGTAGTTTAGATTGGCATGTTAAATTTAGTCTTTACGGGGATGCAGTGTATAGTAGTTGTGCGGAAGCGTTTGTCTTACTTTACTGTGCCCCATGTGGTAAGGGGTTATATACCTTTTTTAAATTTTTATTTGACCACAGTCTCCATTGAAAGAATTTTGATGAAACTTAACACAACAAAAAATCGAAACCGTCTGGCAAATGAAAATCTGGAAGCAATTTTACGTGGGCGACAAGTAATGTGGAGCCAAACATAAGCAAAATTGTTAGGTCAATGCAATGTCATGCATCAAAATAATAAAACATGAAATATTACATTGTAATGATTAGATTACATTACGATTACATAATTACAACAAACATTTTCTTTTATTCTTATCATTTGTAGTAATTCATACTATTTAAAAAAAATATTTGTTAATAAGTATTCTTTGTAGTGGCCCGTTCTTGGCTTATAATTTTCCCGAGTGGCCCCTGTTCCCTATTAGTCTGTGTATCCCTGTATTAATGTGTTAAAAAGAATGCAGACTTAATAGAAATGTACTTCATATCGCACATTAGGCATATAGGGTTAATTAATATAAATTTGCAGTTTGCATCGACTAGAAAAAATAAAACGCAGGTCAAATTTGAATCACCCTCATAAATATATACGCATACATACGTAACTTGACAAAGATGAAAAAACTTGCTCGTAATTTAATAATGAATTGTATTTTTTGCTTTGAAAAATAACGATTATAAAGAAATTGAATACATCTGCCAACTTCTGACACTTCAGAAGAAGTTAATTGGATAAAACCTATATTCTAAGATAAAGCCAACTTTTAAAAGTCAAGACTCTCTTGGGTTTTCTAGATTGTTGTGATATTTAAATTGCTGCAATCTTTCAGAGTCAATATTCTAATTTTAACTTACGCTATATAAACTGGAAAAAAAAGTCGTTTTATTGCTTTCTCGCATTGAATTGTTTACTGATTGCTATCTCATTCTCGTCTTGTAAACTTCTTGTAATTATTCTCTGAAATTGACATAATAAATTCTAAGTGTTGGAAATTATGCAATTTATGACTTTCGCTTTTCAAATAATATAATAGATCGTAATACATTAAATATTAGGTAGTGCACAGATATTATAACATTATTTAATTAAAAACTTTAAGAACGCAAATAATCTTTCTTGGCTATTAGACACTAAAAAAATACATTATATACATACACACACACATATATATATATAATAAATAATACGTCACTTTTATTATTTTTTTCAACTCTACATTTTTATCTCCGGAAGAAGCAACAAAGTTGTTGCGAAATATAGGGATAATTAATAAATGAGTTTTTTTTAATTGACAGACCGCTTGCCCGCTTTTAATTTATGTTATTCAATATATTACGGTCGATAATTTCGTTTAAATTATTTATATATATATATATATATATATATATATATATATATACATAATCAATTTTTTGGCCTTACATTTATAATTTCTGCCGTTTTTTTGCCGTTTTGTAGGTCAAGCATAAATAATTGGTTATTTAAAGGCTTTTTAATTTGTCGCTTTATCAATGAACTGTAACAAAAGACACTTTCATGCACAATTATGTCATATTACAAGTGTAAAGATTATATTTAAGAATGCGTTATTTTGTACGTACCCGTGTTCTTTAGGTTGTGTTACTTCTGTTGGATGTTGAGATTCCTTTAGTGGATGCCCCTTGTGTGTATGAAATCAATATGGACGAGACAACATGTTTATACATCGTCGTCGTCCACATTGATTGTACTGCATTTTATTTATTTATATGTTTGTAAACAATTTTATAATTTGACAATGCAAATACATAATTTCATAAAAACAAAGGACATCCACAAAAGCAATCTCAACATACAACAGAAGTAACGCAATTTAAAGAACGCATTCTTAAACATAATCTTAACACTTGTAATATGACATAATTTTGCATGAAAGTGTCTTCTGTACAGTTAATTGATAAAGGGGCAAGTTGTTTTATGCTTGACCTACAAAACGCAAAAAAAACTTGGGAGTAGCGGCCGGGTAATTAAAACAATATTTAATTTGACGTTTCAATACTATATATAGTATATTTCTAAGAAATAAGTAATTAAACTTCTAGTTTCAAAAATTCTTTTATTGTAAATACCACTACAACATTGTTTCGCCATACAATGGCTTCATCAGGTGGATGAAATACTGTTCTTAGCGTTATAATGAAGTTTCAACAAGTATCTCCTTCGTCAATTACCTATTTATAGTATATTTTTCAAAAACTGTAAAATTTATTTTAATGTTAAAAAAGGTGAGAGGTGATATAATAAATCTATTTACATTAAATTTTTGTTGTCTTGTTATTATATTGCGACGTATTTGCTATGCATTTCTAAATAAAAGTACACTTTTTTTTAGCAGGTAAACTGTTAAACTGTTAAATTGTTCTCGAACATGTGTTTTTTTTATTTAATTTTTTTTATGTTTATATGTTATACATGTGTTTATATAATGCGTAGGTATATTGCTGACAAGTTACTTAAATCTGTTCGGTCACTAACTCAATTTGTATTTTTTTGTATGTGGATGCTTTCTAGTATATTTCTTGCTTTGCTTTTTTTTCGGATGTAATTATTATTGGCCGCTAATCCCCCCAAAAATATTACTTTTATCTCGTATCAAAATTACGGCCAAAAAAATAAGAAATTCCTTCTAATACTATATATATATATATATATTTAGTGTTTATAAGAATTTTGTTTTTCTTTTTTATTTTATTGGCCGTGTCTTAATATTAAAAATAATAGACTTTTTATTGGTTTAGAGACCTTTATTGAATTTTGATGTTTTATTCTACGACGTTTCGACTTTTATTATTATTCAGTCTTTTTCAAGTAACGTTTTTTTTGGGTTTCAAAAACACTCATTCTGTGCAACATGTGTCATCGGAGCTTATCCGAGACGTTTTTAGGGGAACCGACCGCACTGGTTCGAATATTGTAGGTGTCTATATATATATATATATATATATATATATATATATATATATATATATATATATATATATATAAATATATATGTTACGAGTTCGTCTAAATTCAACCGACAAAATTTTTGGAGTGATGGAGGGTAATAAATGGAAGAGCTTTTTTAGTAACTTATTGTTCTGGAAACGCCACATTGAAAAGTTAAATTGCTTTAAAATGTTTCTTGTCGACTAATATTTTAGGCAACTTTTTATACATCAATAGATTATTTTTTGTTAATTATATAAATTTGTCAAGTTAACGACATAAATGTGTCGAATTTGTTTATATTGTCATTAAGCTATTTAAAAAAGAGTGTATACGTGGATGCCGTGTAAAGTTGTTGTGTAAGCTGTTGTGCTAGCTTTACTGTGCCCCATGTACGACACCTTGATTAGTGGTTTTACCTACTGATGATGACAACTTAGTTGTCGAAATACGTATTTAGGATACGATTACTAATTGTGGTAAGGGGTTATATACCTTTTTTTTAAATTAAGCTATTTATCGTGATTAATAAAAATGTGTAAAATTGAAAATTACACATTTTCTGAATATGCCGATATGAACTTAGTGTATCAAGTAGTGTATAAAGTGTGGAGGTAGAGCAGCGTCGCTATGCAGTGTTATACCCAAACAGAAGATTACCGCATCACACAACATTTAGTGCTATTCATCGAAATCCTGATTTAAGTATAGTTGGATTCTTATTTATAGCACCTTCTTAATACGCTTACTTACGAAGCGCCTGTCGATACTCAAGATGAACTAAGGGAATGAATACTTTCAGCGGTGAACACAATCAAACAAACACTTAAAAATATTTAAGCGTGTCCGACGGTCAATTATTCTTCGGTGCAATGCTTCTTTTAACATTTCTGTTAAATGTAATAATCCCTATGTCATTGTTTATTGTTATTCCGTTAAAATAAAATTTTCTAATTGTGTTATTGAAATTATTCCACGTAAATTTTTAATATAGAATTTAAAATACTATGACATTGATAATAAAAAAAATCGACCTAAGACTGAATACTTTAGGATTAAGTAGGAATTCGTTTCGGTTCTGAATAAAAAATCTTAATGTTAAAATGTCGTATCATGCTTCGTAAATTCGTAAATGTCAAAATTTGACAGTAATGATTTTGATTGAACTCACTTTGAAATACAAACTTATTGTTCTACAACGTTGCCAAATGTGTTTTTCGTGGAAGTACGTTAATGAATAAATGTTTAAAACAAGCTTTTAAATCAAAAAGAAAACGTTTACCAAATAATACTAGTAAATTTTTTTTCTTTAAACTAAATTGCATCTATCTCTATTAACAGATATCGAAGAGCAAAGGTTAGTTACGCACTAAAAGTCTGAACTTCAAGAACCCCGTGAAAACAAACGAAGCGTGATACGACATTTTAACATTAAGATTTTTTATTCAGAACCAAACGAAGAACGTCGCTGCGTGTAGCTTTTGCGACAATTTATACACACGTTATATATATATATAAGTGTTTAGATAATTTCTTAGCCGTTCATTAAATATAACATTTGATAAATTAATGGAGTTTTTCGGCTTTTTTATATGAAACATTTACAAATATTAAATTAGAATGTATGTAATTGCAATTACATACATTCTAATTTAATATTTGTAAATATTTCATATAAAAAAGCCGAAAAACTCTATTAATTTATCAAATGTTATATATATATATATATATATATATATATATATATATACATATATATATATGTATATGAAAAACGCAATGTTAATGAGAATTAATAATCATTAAATTCCCACATTACATGCAATAGCCGCTCTAATTCGTTGTATACTGTATTCGAGGTGTACTGATGATTAGTAAAAACTATGAAATGTCGTCATCAGCACATTCAGATGGATACGGCTTTCACACATTTTTCGTTTGCCCGGACAATCTGGACGGTTGGCGCCGTGTCGCGTTGTAGCTACATTCTTAGGCAAATGTGATTTTGTCATTTGTAGAAATTAACACAACGAATTAGAGCGGCAATTGAATGTAATGTGGGAATTTAATGATTATTAATTCTCATTAACATTGCGTTTTTCATCATTTGCATATATACACGCGGTATAGAAATGAAAGTCGTATCTATTTCTGGATGAGGTGTACTGATGATTAGTAAAAACTATGGAATGTCGGCATCTGCACATTCCAGATGGATACGGCTTTCACACATTTTTCATATATATATATATATATATATATATATATATATGTATAACTTCACAAACAATACATTTAATGGTATATACACTTGACTTATATAATTTAACTATTTTATCTTTGTTGTTGTATAACATTGTAGCTTCTTTTATTTTATTTCCCATATTACTTTAATATCTAGTTTTCTTAATATTTTATTCAATTTATTTGAGATGGGGTGGATATATGTAATCGAATGCTTATAGTTTTGTCTATTTCTTTTTATTTCTGGGTATAAAAATTTTTGGATATTATGTATTTCTATCTTTGTGTTTAAACATATTACAGCATTAGGTATAAAAGTCTTACACCTACACTCATTAAATTAGATTTAAACATATCTCTTCGATAATGGCGTAAAATCCGAAATATGTGTTATTCTAATAAAATTAGTAAAGTATAGGCAAATGTATTATTCTCAATAATTAACCAAAGTCAGTTACTAAAATGTTTCACCAAGAAGTGGGTGCAACATCTATTAATACTACTTTTGTATAGTTAATTATATTTTGTTCCTATTGTTATTTTTACTTTGTCCTATAATTGAATTCTGTTGGATAAATGTAGATTACTATTAATTATATCTACATACTTTTTTATTTTATCTTAAAGAATAATTGTCCTATTTATCGTTTCATTCTTATGTAGAAATAGATAAATATACATATATTAATACGGAGCTAAACGCTTTATATATATATAATTATTAACAATATGTTAAAAAGCTGAATTGACCTAATAGATAAATACAAAGCCAAGTAATTCAAATACTGTGAATTATGCCTAATAATTGTATTTTTAATTGCTCCAAGTTGGGCTGGCCAATTAATACAATTCGACAGGGTTATCATATATACGTAATGTGTATATATAACAGTTAAAATAATAATTAATTTCTTTAAAATAAATAAATTAATTCAAGATTCAAGCAAGAGGTTATCAATGTGTTCAATAGAGGGCGTATAGTTTTATTACACAGCTGACCTCGGTGATATATTGTAGCATGTAAAGATGATAATATAAACAAATTATACTTAGCTTTGGTAGGCCTCTTTTAAAGTGCTAAACTTATCTTAAAATACATTGTGAGTGCCTTTGTTAATATGCCGACTAGCTCATTTGTCAAGATAATAAGTTTTATATGGGTGCGGGTTCAGTATTTGGAGAAAATAACGGTTTTATAAACAAGTAAATTCAAGTGTAAAACTCTGGATGTAATAACAAGAATAAAACAAGAAGGTGAATGTTAAATATCACAAGTTTAATCTGTTACTCAATGAATTAAGGTAAGTTATATAACAATTTGCATAACATAAAAATATGAAGAGTCACGTGGTTTGATATAGATATTAAGTAGGGTTAAATTCAATTACAAAATTGTTGTGACTAAAGTAATTATTTTCTATATAACTAAATTCAAATTTAAAAAGAACTGTAATTTTCTGTTATACTGTATATGGATAATTAGGTAATATTTCTAAGAATTTAATTGAAATATGAACGATTAGTTTGACTAAATAAAAATAACAATTTTATGTTTTTAGAGATTAATAAATATATACTCAAATTTACGTCGGTGGTGTTTTCTGGATCGTAGAAGGACAGTGGAGACTTGAAATGCAGGATTACGGGCTCAGGTATCGATGAAAAGCTTGTAAAAATTTCTGAATTTGGCTTGGCGTCCCTTTGAAATTGATGTTTTCGTTTCTGCGCTTAGCTTGTTAAGGATGCGGGAATACTTGTAAAAATTATACTTGGTGGATCAGGAGCTTGTTGGAAATCTTTTTGGTGAGGTTTTTCTTTTTAATTTTGATTTTTAACACTTAATTTCTTCAAAAACTTTTTATAAAAATACGACGCGTTCTACCATTTTTTAATTATCAAGCTAACTCTTTTTTGTTTTTCTTCAATCTCCAGGCGTCTTATTTAGAATGTTAGTTTACATCTATTTAATCTCGTTAATTTATTAAATCAATTTAAATAAATTACAAATACTAATCGTTTTATCATTTCGCATAAATTATTCTATGAATTTTACAATAAATATAAATGTGTTTTTAATGTTGAAATCTTTGCTAAAATGCCTGTTTACATGTGGGATAATTCCCGCTTCATTTAATTCAAAATTACGTACAGTTCTGTTCATAATTGATGACATATAATTCCAATCAATTGAGTTAAATATCTTCGGTGGGATTAAAAAAGTAAAAGAAAAAGACTAAGGTGAATGAAAACATGAAATTCAATAGAAATGAGAAACAAATTTGATAAATTAAAAACGCGGTATTAACTTTATTGATATGGCATGAGGAAATTGCAGTTCAAACTATTACTAACTCTTAATATTAACAAATTTAAACTTTACACAGTATTTCTGTTCTAGGGCTCTCCAGTACATAGGTATGCCCTATCACAATATCTATATTTATTCTTTATTATATTATTTTACAATAACTAGTATCTACTTTATTTTGCGTATTCTTTTTGTATTCTATTTTATCTTGTAAATAAGTTTATACAACTGGCAAATAAATATTATTATTATTAATTACTGCTACAATTTATTAATTCATATTTTAAATTAATAGTATATATATAATTTAGGTGATACCTAGCCACTCATCATTTAATTTGTTATAATCAAAGGTTCAAACTATGTATTATGCATTTTTTTTTCTTTAAACTTACTTCGTACTGTTGATAGTTCACCATAGAGGAAGGATTCAAATAGAAACCTGACATCATTCCATAATGTAGCACTTCAGAAACGTTGGATTCCGGGTGATTCTTTCTTTCCTCCGGGTACGGAAAAAACTCGAACACACACGACGGCGCACTTATTAATTCAATACGTCAACAATACGAAAAAAAATTACGCTTACAATACAGCAAAAAAACAAGACCAAAATAACCTATCACATTGTTTTATTAACGCATGCGCTTAAAACACGGTGCTGCAGTCTGGATTGAATTATGTATTTCTCTTTTTTTTTTGTTTGTTTGTATATAACTACGCTTGTATGTCTTTATATAACCTTTATTACAAGTGAGTATGAAAACAAATCGATGGATTTACGCACACTTGAAAATTATCGGTTTATTTTTTAAATCACAAGTATAAGGTTGATTCAATTTAGGATCAAATATTTTTCACTTATAAACTTCCTGTCAACTATTCCGCAACGCTAACGAGTAATATATTTGGTCAACTTTAATGAATACAAACCCAAAAGAAGAAAGAAAATGTACGAAAATATATTTTATTGTTGCGGACGAACACGAGAGATACGACTTGGTTTTAGGCGTGCTACTCTCCTAGGCACTCTGTTACACGTTCCGGAGTTAAAGGTGTACACAAGACCTTTGGCTAGGGATCCGAGTGCGCCGGGGGTAACACTAGCGGCCATTGGCCAGAGTGAAGCGTCGTACGGCCACGCTATTGGTTCACCGAGTTACGTGCCATAGGCGACTATGATTACAAACCTGCAATTTCATCTTTTGATTTACTTCTCTCTGGCAGTCTTTCTTGGCTCTGTTGTAAGGCTTTTGTGGGTGTATTAGTAAGTACTGGCCGATCTAATGTTTGAGTCTCTCTCTCTGCGAATGTATGTGTGTCTACTATGATCTTGCTTCTTTCTCTTTGAATCTATCTTGGCTTGTGTATTGTGAACGAATGTATGTGTGTGTGGACTGTGTGTGTGTGTTGGAAGAGAAGGAATAGCTCCGGGTACGAAACGATTAGGGCGGCGTAGGTACAAGACGGGGGGAAACTAGTCGAGGGAGTAGTCGAGACTACGCGCATACACACATATACCACGACTATTATAATTACGGGGGGACTAGATAATCGCCTGATAAATCTACTTTCGAAATGATTAATCTTTTGACGCGAACGCTTACCGATGTGGCATCAAACATTTACATACAGTCTGGTTTATTTAAAAACTGAATTAGATTTCATTAATTTATTTGAAATTAACTTTTTCTATTTTGCGTTCGAAATGAGCTTCATTTCGATACGCTTTTTTTCATTTTTATGTTGGCATTGTTCGAAAATAGAAACAAATATGCCAATAATTCCTAGAAAATCGTTCCCGTGCTAAGAGAGAAGTCGGTCGTGCTTTCACGCAACTAAGCTACCGATACATCAAAATGACGTAGAATGACATGAAAAGAACGGCTATGATATTTTGGACGACGTGCTGTTGCACACTTCGCCAATAATGCCAATAATTCTCAGAAAATTGCTGTAATTTTGAATTGATGTACATATAGTGCGTTCAGAATTATAAGAAAGAAGTTTACAACTGTTGTTGCACCCCCTGTGTTCTCTCATTGTTATTGAATGGATACGGTTCACCTACCTGCAGTATACAAATCCATTGACCGCATTGACTACAAACTAGGGCCCTCTAATTAAATAAGAAAATCTAAAATAGAAAAATGAAATATAAAAAAAGAAATACTATTCGTCAGCTTTATTTGTAAAATAGTATATTAGAGAACTAGTGTCATAAGACGATCTTTTGTTGTACGAGGCCAAGTTTGGAAAACTCGCCTTCGGCTTGTTTTCCAAAGGACGAGGACAACAAAATGTCTTATGAAACGAGTTTTCTATACTATTTTTTCTATTTCGCATTTCCATAACTTTTAAAATTTGTATTTTTCATAGTATGCAATTTGTATAAAATAAGTGCCATTTACTTTTTGGAAATGTAAACGTTGGTCAAACTGACATTCCCTATTTTTAAATAACGAATGTCATTTAAAATTTATTATTATTCTAATTCAAACGGAAACTATAAAGAAATGATCGATAATTTTAATTACCTAAGCGGAACATCACTGAATCTCCGTGAAATAGCAGAAAATACATCTGGAAATTTATTGCCAGAAAAATCTCGTGTAGTATATGAAAAAAATTATCAGCAATTTGAATCTTGGTGTATTGAAAATGAAGTTCACATACTATCAGAAAATGTTTTATTGGCATATTTTAAGCTACAAAGTGAAATAAAAAAGCCCTCGACACTATGGGCATTATATTCTACGTTGCGTTCTTGTTTAAATATCTATAAGAACTTAGATATATCAAAATATTCTAAACTACAAGCATTCTTAAAACGTTGTGGACAAGGATATCAGCCAAAGAAATCTAAAATATTAGATCATTTTATAGAAAATGCTGATGATAAATTGTACCTTGCAATAAAGGTATTTCTGTTTCTCTATTAAAACATAATTTGTATAGCATTTTCATTTTAGGTTGCATTATTAATAGGTTATGCTGGAGCTTGTAGACGAGATGAATTAGTAAATATGTCAATCAATGATATTGAATATAAGGATGATTTCATTGTTTTTTCGATACCCAAAACAAAAAATTATTTACCTAGAAGTTTTGCAATCACAACCCCTAAATGGATTGATTTAATAAAAAAATATATAAGTTTAAGACCAAAAAACACAACCATTGAACGTTTCTTTCTTACCTATCGCAATGGATAATGTATATCATGTCCAATTGGAATTCATACAATAGGCAAGATGCCTAAACTTATTGCGGTCTTTCTTAAATTACCAAATCCTGAATTATTTAGTGGACACTGTTTCAGACGTTCCAGTGCGTCTCATATAGCAAATAAGGGTGGTGATTTGATTACAATTAAGCAACATGGAGGATGGAAATAGTCAGCTATAGCTGAGGGTTATATTGATACATCCATGAAAAGAAACATTGAGGTTGCTCAAATGTTCTCGTCTGAACAAAATACATCAAGTGGGTGTTCAAGCGTTTCACAGCCACAATCTTCAAATAAAAAATCTAAAGTTATTGTTGAAACTAATACTACAAGGAAAACGTTAGTTTCCAATCAAAACCTACCTGGCATTAGTATAAATGCTTATGATTCATCGCAAGTTAATGTACATGTTTATACTAATTACAATAACTAAAATATAATAATAAATAGTCGTTATTCTACATTCATGTATTATCTTTAAGCATTATATTATGCAGCGTGTCAAATATTATTCCAAATTGAACAGGAAACCAACACTGAATAATGAAAGGTTGCGTCTCGAAATAAGGTTCATTTCGAGCCGCGAATGCGTATCAAAATGAGATCATTGTGTGTGCGAAATAGAAAAAAAATATTACAATGTATGGTAATATAGGTATATCAAACATATAGGTACATAATTGTATATAAGCTATATTCTGTATTTACTGTTTTTTAAGACCTTTTTTTTCAATAGGGAGAAACTCTGATATTATAACAGTTAATTTAACAAGTCATTGTTTGATATTTTATAATGCAAAGACTTACGTCCGAATAGCATTTACAAATTGTGAAAATTTATTCCCAAAATCAGTGTTCTGTAAAAAATGTTCACAGAGCGCTTCGCCCAATTTACGGCATACATCATCGGCTATCTGAGACGGCTATTCGCAACACAATTGAAAAATTTCGCACTCAATTTACCCTTTTGGATGCTCATTCACCAACGAGATTACATAGAGTGCGCACTGAAGAAAATATCGTCGTCGTTGAGATCAGTATTGATATCGTAAGAACCTGGCTTGTGCCCATCGACTTTGTAGGAGATTTTGAGCAAGGATCTTGGCTTACATGCCTACAAGATTAAATTGGTGCAGAAATTGAAGCCAACAGACCACCGTTTTCGACGTCAGTTTAGAAATTGGGCGCATGAAAAGTTGAAAGTCGAACCACTGTTTTACCGTCAAATTGCGTTCAGTGATGAGACTCTCTTCTGGCTCAGTGGCTTTGTGAATAAGTAAAACTGTCATTTGGAGCGACACGCATCTACAAGTGACTCATCAACTACCGATGCACCCTGAAAAATGCACTGTTTGTGGTCCGGAGGCATAATCGGGCCATACTTCTTCAAAAACGAACAAAATCGAGTTTTCACCGTCAATGGCGACCGGACCAGAGTCATGCTCAACGATTTCTTGTCTCCAAAAGTGAGTGAACATGATCTGAAAACATTTGGTTTCAGCAAGACGGTGCTACATGTCATACTGCCCTGGAAACAATCGATTTGTTGAAGGAATTGTTCGGTGATAAGATTTTCTCCAAAATGGACCTGTACACTGCCTCCAAGATCATTTGATTTGACGCCTTTGGACTATTTTCTGTAGAGGTATTTGAAGTTATTGGTCTACGGGAACAAGCCAACAACTATTGCAGCCTTAGAAACCAACATTCGTGACATAGGGCCCCAAATGCTCGAGGAAGTATTTGAAAATTAGTGCACCAGGATAACGTACCTCAGACGCTCCGTTGATGGCCATAAGCCCGAAATCATTTCCCATCACTAATGTCATGAAACTATCTACAGATTTTAAAAAAATTTATAATTTCCCCAACACTTGTGTTTTTCTTATTTCAATTTATAATCCTACACGTCTTAAAAAAACACATTTTACTTTTAAACGTAAAGTAACATTAAGTTAACAAACTAATTTTGACACTGGGTAAAACCTTCTTTCAATCATCGTCTGTGCTTCAGTCGTCTGGTAAATTGTCGTCTGTGTCTGAATCGAACAGCAAATTTGTAATTAAAGGTGCTACAATATGATATGCGTCCTCTTTTGTAATTGCGCGTTTAACGGCATTTTTCCAATTTTCAGCAGATATGTGCTCCATAGCATTATTAATGTTTGTTCTAAATTTCGGAGATTCATTAGTTCGCCTTATGGTGTTTTTAAGTTGGGGCCATATCAATTCTATTAGGTTGATAACGCAATGATACGGCGGTAATCGTAAAATTGCTTCTTTGGCTCTATTATCTACATAATAATCCTTCACATATTCTTTTGTGTTCTTCACCTCCAAGAATTGGCTTTTCGTATAATGATCTTCATAATTAAATCATTGGCTTCTAAAACTTATTGAATACTTTTCGTGTACTACATTTCGTAGGAATTATATGGAGCATTGCCCATCACTATCACACGCCTTTTGTTAAACTTGGTAACAAAAAATCATAAAACCATTCTTCAAATAAAGATGAGGTCATATCTTCATGGTAATCTAAATTTGATGATTTTACATTTTTTGGAGATAATAGACACTGTCCAGTCCATCTTTTATCTGACCCAGCATGACGAATAACAATTCTTTTCCCTCTCGAAATAGGTACGTCCATCTGACACATACTTTAACTGCCCACTCAACCTTCGATAACAGTATCATGAGTATCATACCACGTTTCGTCTAAATAACATATTAATCGTCCTTCCTCTCTATATTTTTAACTGCCATAAAGCAGTCATACCGCAGTTTTTGCAACATCGGATTTTCTATAATTGTACGACGTTTGTCTATGGTGCCAAACTTAGATAAATCCATTCTTTAATGTCAGCCACAAGGTTTTTTTACAACAGCGAATATTGATAGGATCATCATTAATTCTTTTATGCAAGTACTCAAGGTTAGGTAGAACATTTTGTCTGTACATAGAGTATATTTACTCCCTAATAGTATCGATGTCATAACCATTAATTTTTCACTTTGTCACAATACGGCCAATGGATTCGTATTAGGTGAATCGTATCCATTCAATCACAATGCGAGCGAGAATTATCGCCACAAGGGTTGGTAATAATAGTTGTAAACACATTAAAACAGTTTCTTATAATTATAAATGCACTATCGATTCGACAGAAATTATATACAAAGAAAAAGGCTATGCAAACAATGGATATTGGGGTGGAGTACAAGATATATTAGTTTCTATGTTTATATTTTAAAGTAAAACATCAAATAAGGTTAGCGAAAATTAAGAAATAATATTTCGCGGGTAGCAATATTTATATTTGAAAATGCCAACTATCAATGTGACCAACTGCATACTTTATATAAAAAGATAAATCTGAGCTAAATTCAATAATTTCAATTTATTAATGTAAAGAGGGCAAAATAGAAAAAAAATGTATAAAAAACTCGTTTCGTAAGGCTTTTTGTTGCTCTCGTTCTTTATTTATTAAACTTTGTTAAACATGAATGGATGCGACAAAATGATGCTTTATGATTATTTATTAAACTTGTGTTTTAATACACTATTTTGAAAAGATTTATAATATGCTCTATTTTACAATAAAAGTATTTCCATTTATTTCGCGATTATATCGGGGTCCAAATGCTCTTACCATTAAGAACTCTTAGACATACAGAGATATGGGTTGGAGTGTTGGTTGGTCTGTACAGATATGCTTAGATGCTATACGCTAAATAAATAAAACTCTCCACATATATAAATTTAAAATATTAATAACATCTTAGACATTTCGGGCCATATGTAATTCGTATTTTCAAGAGAAAAATTTTCTTTCGTATTGCATTTCGGAGAAATTATCTACCGAACTGTAAACCCGGGCATTTCATGTTCGAATTTCTATTATATCATTTCAATTTAGTTATTAATTAATTACGTATAACGTCTATTCTACTTATTTTTTAATTAGTAATTTTATTTATTATTAAGCTATCTTCTTTACATGTCGAAATTATACTGACCCCGTATTAATGCTGACATAATTTTATAGACACATTTAAATCACTATTATAAACTTTATTTAAACCATATAATGTGAGGTATCATTTTACATTATTTTTCGCAAAGAATATTTTATTGATATTAATTTAAAGACTGTGAATCTGTATAGAGCAGGTTCAGACCCTGGTCTAGCCAATAATATCAATGGCGTTTTTGTGATCCCAGTTCGACTCAGGCTGAGAAATAAGTAACTGATGATAAAACTCTTGTGTAATAATAGCGGTCAGTGGGTAGCGCTAGCTACGATACCATCCTTGTGTACCGAATGGCTGAAGTTGCAACAAGCCTACCATGTTACTACTAAAGGCCCGGGAGGCTAGTACGGGGACTATTATTATAATTTCATTGACATCACAACCCTTTAGCTCGCGTCTTTCATTAATTCTTAATTCTTAAACAGCGCTATTTGCAATATGATTAGTTATCCTTGGAATAGATCATAAAACGATTCTCTTCAACCACGAGTTTTTTTAGACAAACTCTCTCTTCGTCTCGAACCTTTCAAGAGGTAAACATCTCTCACAACAAGTGCTTGTTCAAGCATACACAGTGTGCTGTTCAGCGTTTCTATTGATTTCTACCACTTGTACGATACCTGTAAAATTCTTGAAGCACCTTTGGAACTGCTTCTTTGTCAAGCTTATTTGCCAAATTTGGCCCCATTAAACTTTCCCCAAGTTTAAAAATTGGCTCCGTGGCAAGAGTGTAAGGCAAGTTTTATTTAATAAACCTTTATTTCAGCATACTATACACGTTCTGAACCTCCAATGCTCATTATCGCGTTATTCTCATTAATTTATACTTTAAATCAATTTATCATTAATGTTAGAGTCTGAAACAAACCAACACAAGCCATAAACGTCCATCTTTTAACAATCTGGCGCTCTCATCTGGTAACATACACAATCCAAACAAGGTAAATACTATATACCACTTTTAGATCAACTACACAATACAATACAATGAAGTAGTTCGCCTTTTTAGGAAAGAACGAGCATCCAACTTATTTGCCAAATTTGGCCCCATTATATTTCTTCTTTTTCCTCAACTTTGAAGCATGACGCCGTAGCAAGAAAGTTAGGTCGAATAAGGAGGCAATTACTGAAACTAACACATGTTTAGAATAGTTTGGTAAAGCTTACTTTTCTGAAGGTATGAAAAGACGGGAATATCGGTGGACTAAATGTAATGAAAAAGAATAATACGTTAAAAATAAAATAATTTTTCTTGTCTAGGCGATGTAGTGTTCACGAAAATGTAATAACCTTGTACAGCGCCCTCTTTCCTCTCTTATTATAATTTAGTTCTTCTCCCAAAATATAGGGGTCGCTAAGGAGAGTACGCTGAAAAATAATGTAATTTCTTTCAAAAAGTTCGTGTTTTCTTCTCTGCGTTCACTAGTTACTCAACCTCCCTCCTATTATTCGTTTGAAAGTAAGTGCAATTAAGGACTAAAACGCTTTACGATATTATAAATTTGAAGAAACTCATCCATAATTTTAAATATTATTTTTATTAGCTATTTAAAATAGTAAATAGGTACTTTTTAAAAACGCCCTGTAATCTCCAGCATCTTTTTCATCCACCCTTTTTCCTCTTTTCTTTTTTTTTTCTGTTCTGGACTGAATTCTAAAACGTCGTAACGTCAAAAACTGAAGTTTAATTATAGACATTATAAGGCGAAAAATTCATAAAACATCGGCTGTACTCGTATGCATATTTATGCATATAAAATGCATGTTATATAATTACTGACATGAAGGTGTTAGTATATGTATAATATAAGCACAATTAAAAGAAAAAGACGTCATGGTTTTGAAGAAATTATGCAGAGAACAGAAGTAAGTAGTGGTTAAAAATATTAAATTAAGATGCGACATCAAAAAGTTACTTAAAGCTTGTAAAAAACGTAATCTTTACTATCTGTAAAGTGGTAGTATAAATAGTTTAAATATATAGCGTTAATCTTCTGTAATATATAGGTACGCATGTTCTGTGATTTAAGCTTATGTTTCGCATAATTAATTCTCGAATGTTAGATATCACAAGATATCTACTTTATAGTTGCAAGTTTAATTATGAATCTACGACTGCCGGAGACTAAGAGACGATAGAAACTCCAAAAAAGGTATAAGACCCTTTACTATCCAAAATACGTATTTCAACAACTAAGTTGTTGTCATCACTAGGTAAAACCACTAATCAAAGTATCGCACATGGGGAACAGTAAAGCTAACACATATAAATTCGCAACAATTTTACACGGCGTCCACGTATACACTAACTTTAAAATAAAATTTACAGACTAAAAATTACGACAAACTTACCTCTCTTAACGGCATAACATGTGTTTACTCTCCATTCTCCGCCCTCAACCTTTTCTACCTCTTTTCTAAGAATGAAAGAAGAAAACTGTATGGAATGGGACCGTTGTCCGAGTATTACTTTACTTTTACGACTTTTACTTTTATTAGTGGTTTTACCTACTGATGATGACAACTTAGTTGTTGAAATGCGTATTTAGGATACGATTATTAATTGTGGCAAGGGGTTTTATACCCTTTTTGAGTTTTTACTTAACCACAGTCTCCAAAGAAAGACTTTTTTTAAGAGAGGATAGTGCAGCCAATTCAATGTGACGCTCACGCAGCACCTTCGTTTTGAATGGAACACTGGGGTGGACATGGAAAATATTTTAGGGCGATTGGGTTGGCGTTTGTTATTATGTAAACAACAATTTGAAGACTAAGGGTTATGTATTACCTATATTGTCATATAAAATATTTATATTACTTAAAGGATCAGAGAATTCATAAATCGAAGAAGCAAATATACCATAATATGCAGAATATTTAGCCTTGATACAGTCTTACTGTATATAATCAATGAATTTGATTGCGAAGTACATATCTACAATAGTAAAATAATTATTCTCCCCTAAAAATGATTTTTTTTTTAAAACTGTCTGCATCACTTAAAACAATACGAAAAGACCTTTGACGGAGCTGTTTTATATGTATTACAAAGCGTTTATTTAATTCGTAGAATAGTTTTCTTGGACTTTCCAGCCATTGCTAATACCCGACTTATAACTTCGTCAACACAAAATATAAATGGTTTTACCGTCTTTTCGTCCTCGCAAAATGTCAGAATATTTTGCAGCATTGTAAGTACTTCGCTCTATTTGTATTTTACTTTAGGCCTGTTGATAATATGTCTAAAAATATATAAACTTAACGCAAATTGTAACATTATTAAAATCAAAACAGACGATGAAAACAACAGTTTGAAAAAACTAATCAATATAAAGCTAAAGAGGATGAAAGTAAAAACTAAATAAATAAAATATAAACGATAAACTGTAGAAATTGGAAAAAACACAAAACTAAGCCAATTCAAACAAACTGTCAATGACGGAAAAATAATTAGATTGTACCTGTGTGTACTAAGTAAGGATAAGGATCAGGGAGGTGAGGGGCAAAGAGTTCCTGTAATAGTTCACATATTTTAAACCCTTCAAATAGAATTGGTCCCACAATAAGATTCAATTGGTAACGTGCCTTCAAAAACTTTCCTCATTATAGTAGGCTGCTTTTTAAGTAATTAAGTAATCAAAGATTGGTGCACAATTTAGGCTGGGCCACATATGTATGGAGAAAAAAAAATTTAAATTTTTTTTATGGGCACGGTGACAAAAAGATACCAAATTATAAGTGTTATTAGGTTACGAAGTTTGGTAGCAATCCGAGTTAATCTTCTGCCTCCGGTTTAATGTTGAATCTTTCAAAAATGTACTTAAAAAAGAACTTAAAGCATGATATATACAATTACTCTAATTAAGTTTATTTATTTGGAAAAGTTAGAAATCAATTGTAATTATATTTATTTAGAGAAAAAAAGCTTGACAAATTTTTTTTTACAAAAGTACAAGAAAGTATAATCATAAAAATAATCAATATAATGAGTTTATTTTGTGACAAAATCCTTTTTGCTATCGAATTTCGGCATTAATTTTCTTGATTCTATCTGCGTTTTGATGAAACCTTCTCTTGTTGTTTTGTTGCACAAAGTTGATGATGCTTCACTCACAGCTTAAACTGCTCTTTCTACCGGTTGGGTGTGACAGGGAAGGTGTAATAGCTCAATTCCTCCATTGTTTTCTTCTTCGAAGATTTTCTTCATTTAGATATTTTAATATAGGTGGTTCAGTGATAGTTTCTTCCCAATTCAAAAGGTCAAAATATGATGATGCATTAAAGTTTATCGTTGGTATCTGAAAAAGCAGTAATTGCTTTGATGTTGCTGATCTACTTTTCAAAATTCGATGGACAGCTAATTCACGAATGTGTTGCTGGGGATCTGTCAACATTGCAAGTAATAAGTTTTCAGGGTGTGCAAAATAACTGTTTCTTTGAATTACTGGGTCAACAACGGCTTTCAAAAGTGTTGGTAAATATCTGCTTAGTTTAATTAGTTTAAAAAGGTGTCGTGGTCCGTCTTTACAGCTGGGGAGAGTTTTTTATAGAAAACCACACTGGAGTGTAAACCTTGACAATATATATTGCATGAGTGGTAAGGTTTGCAGAAGGGTTCTCAACTGAAATATATAGACGAAGAATTCTGTTAGCACGTGTTAGCCATCGAGCATGAGATATTTTGCCGGGTGATTTATTTGCCAAATTGTTTGCAGTTATACCCGTTGAAACTGTTTTAACTATTTTGTACAAATACTTCTGATCTGCAGTTATATCTTCAACACAAAGCTCTGGTAAGTTCGTGGGAATTGGTTGAAACTTTACTATAGGTCTTTTTTCACAGTTTTCAAGTGCCTTGCCAATTTTTCCCAAAAATGTCTGTGGTCATGATGTACCACCATCAACATGTTGAAACAGGTGTCTGAATGGCAGTTCATTCATATGCAACATACAAAAGATCCACTGTAAGGGTCTACCCAATCTTTTTTCTAGTATACGAATAATACCCCCAGATTTGCCAACATTAACATTTGTGCCATCACAACCAATTGCAATCAAAAAATCCATCGATATATCCGCATTCAAGAAAAAGTTGAGTATTTCTTGTTCTATGCACTTTGCAGTGCCTGAAGAAGGTGAAACATATCCTAAAAACTTCGAGTTAGGTTCTTTAATTAATGAAATATGCTCCTCTAGTATACATTGCCTGTACTTCTTTCCATCTTTTTCAGATATAATTGAAGTTCGGTCTTTTGTTCCATCGAAATATAAAGCGGGTATTTGTGAAACACTTTGTTGTAAAGTTATATTTTCTCTGGTTTTTTTTCTTTCTCGGCGAAGTTTATTTTTGTCTATAACTACTGAACTCGAAGTGTGCAGAGCTGCAGATGCGATAGCAGCTCCTGCCTTATCTGATACTCCAAATCTATCGCATGTTTTTGATAATAAGCTAAAATCAATTGCCCCTCTTTTGTTTCAGTTTTTGAAGGACGCAATTGAAAATGTCGTGTTTCTTCACTATCCGACTGAACACATTCGGTTTCAGATGCACTACTCAATATATCTGTAGGTATTTCGGCCATTTTTGTTGCTTTAGAGTAGATTTTTCTCGTAACAACTTTATTTTTAATGTCTTTCTAATCTGTATTGTTGTTCCAACATCTACACTACTTATAGCCATTTGTCTAACCGTTCTTTGATCTATTATAAAACTTCGCTCTCTTTCAGTTATTTTTTTGTTTTTAATGCAAGCACATTTAAGAAAATCTCTGCACTTACATGCCGAAATATCAAACAAAATCTTACTTTCACAAAGAAACTTTTCCAACTTGTTTTTAGGTATTTTTCGGTGAGACTTCAAAAGATTTTTACATTTTAAATGATATGTTTGTAGCATTACCTTCATTCGTTTAATCTCTACTGTAGGTATAGACGATGTCTCCCATATTTCCATTATTCTTGCAACTACAATGGCTTCTATTTCTTTATATGTTGGCTCCTTTTTAGTTTCCCTCTCATATTTTAAGCTATGACGGGTCCACTCATAAAATTTCATCACATCTTCATAAGTTGGTAATATATTATCTTTAAAATCACATAAAACACCAAACAAAGGATACCTCCAACTATTTCTGGTACGTTCCCTTTCTCAAATGATAAAATAAACAAATAAATGACAGCACTTTACAACGCAACACTAATTATTTTAACGATCGCGGCACACTTGTCTCATCTAACTCCGTGTTGTAAGAAATAAAGATTGTACGGGGATTTCCCTATTTTGTTTTTGCCTTGAACCGTTTAGATAACATATACAAAAGCAGCACGTTTTTTAGTTTTTGTAATAAATAAAAAAGCAGAGTTTTATATTATTGTTCCTTTTAATGACTTATTTGTCCGTATTAAGTTTCAATTAGACGTGCCATAGCCGTAACCAAAATTCAATTAATATCTACGGTTACGGCTAAGGCGTTACGGCATGTTACCAAAATTGAAAACATTGTAGCACATACGATTGGTTTTATATGGTTACGGCTGTGACACGTCTAATTGAACTTTTAGACTGAATCAGTGCTGTATATCGCTACCTTAATATAGAAATGCCCTAACTCATTTTTTTAAATCGAGGTTTTTGTATGTTTCGATAGATGGATCTTCTAATATATCGAAATATCAAAAAAAAAACTCGATTTGTAAAAAGTTGAGTTAGGGACTTTCTATATTAAGGTAGCGATATGTAAATTCGTGTTCTGGGGAAATTTAACAGTGTGAATCCACATTGTAAAAGTACAGTTTTAAATCGGGATTACCTCTATATACCGATACTTAGAATTATTTTGCATAAAACTTGTATAGATATGTAACTTAAAAAGTATTATTAAAGTCATATCAAAAATCTACTTTTTCTGAAATTTCTATCGCTATCCGGAGGCAGTAAAACTTTAAATAATGCAATAAAATTTTATATGCAGATTAGCTATACTATTTAGCACCTTTTTATCACTGAGCCTCTCAAGAAATGAAGAAAAAAAATTTTTGACCCAGCCTAGTGCACATGCGCACCTTTAGAAACTTCAAATTATGACAGTTGTCATAATACGTAAATTCAAATTATAAACTCTTATATTTTCTAAATTATTTTACTACACTGTTAGAGTTACAGCATTTATTATTCAAAGTTTCTATAGAACTTGGCAAAAATTAGAAAATGGAGATTGGCTTTATTCCACTATTCCATCAGTGCTTACAGGATTTCCGGCAACGGTATCCTAATCTGCCAGTTACTTATGTACAACTGCAAAAACATATTCAAGCTCGTGTTATTAAATTTGATGAAACAGGGGCAATAACTCGTAAACCTGGCAATAGAGCACTTAGAGAACGAACAGTAAATTGCATAGAGGATATTTGACGTCGAGTGGATAACTCACCCAAAAAATCAATCGCAAAACCATCACAAGTTCATTTGTCAGTGGGAACATGTTATACTATTTTAGAAAAGGACTTAAAGTAATTTCCATATAAAATTCAAGCAGTTTCGGAACTCAAACAGGTAAATTTTGTTACGAGAACAGGGTTTTTGAATAACATACATAATATGACATTGTCGACAAATGTTTCTTTTCGGATGAGGCTTGGTTCCATCTTTCAGGATATTTAAACAAACAGAATGTAAGAATTTGGTCTGCAGAAAACTGTCATGAATTTGTGGATACTACGTTATATACAAATAAAAAATATGCGCCTTGCTAACAGTTTCAAGAAGAATTATTGGGCCTATACTTTTTAATCAAACCATTACTGCTGAAAGATGTCGAAATTAATTATTAGAGCCGTTTATTAATGAACTTCATGATAATGAATTTAAGGCACTACATTTCAAAACCGATTTCATAATTTTGATAAATTGAAAGCCACAATTAAAAAAATTATAAATAATATTTTTGCAGATATGTTGAGGAATGTTTTTAATGATAATGAAATGAAGTCAATGGAGCTCATTTCTAGCGCATCTCTTGATATGTAATACATTGATTTTTAACATTGAGTTGTATCAAGTAAGTTGTAATAATTATTTTAAATGAACATCCTATTTTATAATTAATTCAGGACTGTTTGCAAATGATAAACTGAAATTATTTTTTTTTTAATTTTATAAATTATTTGTTGTAATTTTTAATAAAAGTATATCAAAAAGAGGAATTAATAATGTTTTTTCGGTTTCAGCTTCAGGAAGAGCCGACCTTATGTTCTAGTTGACTGCAGCTCTTTCGGTTTTGAGTGTCATGTTTTTGTTGTTTTCCTGTATGCTTCAAGAAGTCCTACAGCAACGCTATTTCAAAAAGATAGTTGATCCATTTTACCATTATATTTAGGGTAAAGTTGCCAAACATTTTGCTTTGCTATATCCAAGTAATGACTTAACAAGGAAAAAACGCTGAACCTTTTTTTCTTTTTAAAAGAATCTGACATGCAATATACATATCTGTAACTGTACACATGGACAATACACCTCGTATTTTCAGCATTTACTTCTGCTTAAGATACGTGTTTCTGCCATCTATAGGCATCATCAGTCAAGCTAGTGAAGCAATGAAATACAAATGATACAAATCTTTATAAGAACAGATTTGTATCTGTATATACATTTACGCTGAAATCGCCTACAAGATATAGCAAATTTCGTCCTATAAGGTGGCACTATTTAATAAGTGACATCTGACGGACGAAAGAGACTATGCCGAAAAAGGCGACCTTTCGCTTGACCAGCTATGCTGGTACACAAGCGAAAAAATACGTATAGGTGTAGTCCATTAACACGAGCCAGATGGCGGTAAATATACAAAAAGGTTTAAGTCTATCAATACGTTATGCACGTATTACACATTTGTTACAAATGACACAGACATGCAATATACATATCTGGACAATACACCTCGTATTTTCAGCATTTACTTCTGCTTAAGACACGTGTTTCTGCCATCTATAGGCGTCATCAGTCAAGCTAGTGAAGCAATGTAATACAAAATAATACAAATCTGTTAAATCTGTTTGTATTACATTGCTTCACTAGCTTGACTGATGACGCCTATAGATGGCAGAAACACGTGTCTTAAGCAGAAGTAAATGCTGAAAATACGAGGTGTATTGTCCATGTGTAAAGTTACAGATATGTATATTGCATGTCTGTTTCATTTGTAACAAATGCGTAATACGTGCTTAACGTATTGATATACTTAAACCTTTTTTGTATATTTACTGCCATCTGGCTCGTGTTAATGGACTACACCTATATACGTATTTTCTTCTCTTATGTACCGGCTTGGCCGGTCAAGGGAAGGGTTGCCTTTTTCGGCATAGTCTCTTTCGTCCGTCAGATGTCACTTATTATATAGTGCTACCTGATAGGACGAAATTTGCTATGTCTTGTGGGCGATTTAAGCTTAAATGTATATACAGAGAGAAATCTGTTTTTTTTAAATAGATTTGTATTATTTTGTATTACATTGCTTCACTAGCTTGACTGATGACGCCTATAGATGGCAGAAACACGTGTCTTAAGCAGAAGTAAATGCTGAAAATACGAAGTGTATTGTCCATGTGTACAGTTACAGATATGTATATTGCATGTCTGTTTCATTTGTAACAAATGCGTAATACGTGCATAATGTATTGATATACTTAAACCTTTTTGTATATTTAAAAGAATCCGTTTGAGAAGGTTCGAATTGGTTCGATAGATACCGAATTTGATGCAGTTGTTACGGTACTGTCAACATTCCATTTCCACATTATAATATTTTCGCCACTTACAGACATATTAGGTGGTATTCAAAAGTTGTCGAAATTTGAACAATGCACGTAAACGGACGTAGTTAGAATCAAACCCCACTAGGTGGAGCTGTTTACACCCTTTGTGAGTTAGTATGCCAAGCGGCGTAATTGTAAGCAGAAACGTTCTTTGTTCAAGAGCAATTTTTCGTCATTTTGACAGTCTCTGCTTGCGATTTGAGCGAACAGAGTATCTATATCAAGTTTTGTTTTAAAATAAGTAAGACTGCCGTAGAAACGCACGTAATGTTAAAGGAAGCATTTGGGGATCACGCTTTGGGTCAAACACAAAGTTCCTACTGTTGCTGTTCGGAATACAGTTGTGAATGCTCGTACGCAGATTATCCAAGACATCTGTAACATTATAGGATTATTTTACGGCACATGTCAGCAGATTTTATCGGAATAATTGAACAGGAACCATTGATGCAAATTATTTCCATTTTCGCGAAGTAATATGAAATTAATGTAAATATTGCTTTCTACATTTAACGATGCTAATTATTCGAATTTTCTTAATTGAAAAAATTCGCCCTTAAGCAGAATTCGACCACACGTCCATGGTTTTCCGGACCATTGCTCTGTCACTAAGCTATTAAGAACTGTGGTTCCGAATACACCGGGAAGCTTTAAGTTAATGTGCGCATGCTCGCCAGATTTGACTGAATGTGACTTTTTCCTCTTTTCAATGATGAAAATGAAGTTGAAACTGCAAAGATTTGACACGATTGAGTCTTTTGAAGCTGAATCGCAGACGATGCTGAACACATTAACAAAACAAGACTTTCAGAATGCATTCCTTTCGTAACAATAGTGCCTGGGATCGAGTTTCTACTCGCAAGCGGAGTACGTTAAAGGTAACGGACGTGAATGAAATGCCGGTATTCTGCAATTTTATTTATCGCTATATTCCATGAGGGTACAACCTCGTATAATCGAAAGCTTCCCTCTTGGTTTTCTTTCGTAGAATTTAATGTGACCAGACCAGTAGAAATTTAGAAATTTTCGCGAATTGTATCCGTACCACGTATGCTTTTTTTTAAATTCTTGCAGTAAAGGTACAGTTGTAAAAAAATATTTAAAAAAATTATTTGGAATATTGTTATCAATCTATTCCAAAACATCAATATAAGAATCGAATTGATTCGGCTTTTATTTGAAGAAGATCCGTAATTTAAAATAGAAATAAAACTAATAGTTAAAGTCTTCACTATTTAATAATACATAAATAAATAATCAGTTTGTAACGTGCACTTTAGCTATAAGTACCTGATGAAGCAACTGTGCTGGCGAAACAAATCTCGTCGTTCTACGATTACGTATTAAAAAAGAAGCTTTTAACTGTTAGTTTTATTTCTATATCAATATAATAGAAAATGACACTAAGCCCCTTATCCATAGTGTATATAAGTACTTGCAATTAACTCAAAATTCATTCCTTAGCAAGGATTAAACAGTACAATATAATATAATACAATCAAAGCGAGTAGAGCCCACCCAGAACTTGTAGCCCCAACGTATCGGTTTGCTACGGATAAATTGTTTATAACCATAGCGCCAAAAATAACGAACCATGGCTTTATCAATACTGTGAAATTGTTTTGGTAGTGCGTACTTCATAAATTTTGCAATTAGTGTATCGAGTAGCGGTCGCATTTTTGTATACGAGGCTAAAATTACTAAAATTTGACTTTTATCTTATTTTTTTTCAAAATATATCTGAAGCGCATATATAAAACTACAAAGCGGTTTTATATTAATTGAAGTAGACATGTTAGATAACGCAATAAACAACTGCAACTTGGTTGTGTCAATACTATCAGTTTTCGTTATTTCCTCTATCGAAGATGTTAATATCCTACAAGAGAGTCTTGGCCTTATTTCAACTTGGTCTAAAGCGAATCATTTTCGTTTGAACATCGATAAATGCTTTGTTATGTAATTTACCCGCAAGTTGACTCCTGTTCCTTCGTAATACTACATAGATGGACAAGCTTTCGTGCAAGTCGACTTTATAAAATCTCTGGGTTCTGTTTGATTCGTTATTGAAGTTTCATTTATATATTGATATGGTATGTTGGTCTGCCACTAAGAGCGCTGGCTTCGTGATGAGGACTACACAATACTTCAGTGATATTGGTTTACTAAAAATACTTTTCTTTGCGTCGGTGGTTAGTAAGTTGGAGTATGGGTCAGCTATGGTATCCCATATACGGCTGGCAAATAAATGCTATTGAACGTGTTCAACGTCGACTTTTGAAGTTCCTAACATTCGAACTTACTGGCGTGTATCCTGAGCATGGTGCTACAATCTTTTGCTAGAGGAGCACAATGTCAAATCATTAGAAGAACGTCGGTACTTACATAGCGTTCGTCTTATTTATAGGTTGATGAATGGTCGAACTGACTGTCCTGACTTTCTCTTCAACATATATTTCTTAATTCCACGCTCCCTTAAGAAGTGCCATCAAGGTTATGTGCCCTACGCTTAGGACAAACCTTCGGAGAGCTCCTTTGCTTCATATGTGCAAAAACGCTAACAGCATTTGTAATGATATTTTTATGGGTTGGATCATTTTATGATTGTTAATTTATAATTCTTAATTATTGCTTGCATTTCAATTGTTATTTTTATTTGTTTTCTTATTTATTTTTGCTTACTTTCTTTTTTTTTCAACATAGTCATTTTACTTTTAATAAATATTTTGTTAATTCTTGAATTAATATTTATAATTAATTCTTGAGGAACACTCTTGTATGTGCTATGTATTATATATTTTGGCTATGTAATTGGGTTCGCCTGTTGGACAATAAAGGATATTATTATTATTAATACTATCGTCCACGACAAGCTTAAATCTAGTAAACTTAGAGCTAAGTGTGTTCCAAATAACTCTTCCCGTAACGACAGCAGACACGACTACAGGTTTGCAGAAAACTCCAGCATCGCTACGAGTATGAAGGCGAATTTTTCGTCGCATATTATAACAACTGGTGAGATCTAGGTAGAGTGAAAACATTTAGAGAATAGTACATACGTCACCACAAAGCTGCGCGAACAAAAAAAACAAAAAGTGCCAGGGGCGTAGGTGATTTCGAGGGCAGAGGTATTAGGGGTGATTTTTGATAAACTTTATAATTGTGAAAATTGTTTTCTCATAAAACTACAATATTTCTAATATTTAATTGATATTTGGGAAGAAAATTATTATTTACAGTAGTATTAATGTGAATCTTTAAATCTACCTCTTTATGAATATTGCTGCTAGTATAATTTAACTAAAATTAACTCTTTAAATTTCTTGCTTCATAAACTTTCTTATTTTAGAGAATTATTTTGAACTTAGCGTAGCAGTTAAAGTTTATTTTACATTAATCAAATCAGAATTATTATAATTTGAAATAGATATTGGCTTATTCCAAGCCGCAATAAACATACATATAAATATTTCATGTTATCTAGAGATTATATTATTATAATTAATACAAGTTAACATCTGTAAGATGAAATTATTTAGAAAATTTTATTTTTACCAAGTAATATTACAATACATATGCTATAAAAACAATAACAGTGTAATACATGTATGTTAATAACGGGTCTCTGTTTAATACTGAAACTGACGTTCGTCAAATTTTCGAAATTTCTTTGCTTTGTATTTGTCACACTGAGAATTACAGTTCTTGTCAATTGATGTTCAACATCTTTTGCCATAGTCGTACATGCTTGTTTTCCGTTAGCTTTTTTATTCACATTTTTTGTTTCAAAAGCGGCACAATCTATCCCATTTTTTTAAATAACTGTAATTATCAAATATTGGCAATAAAAATTTCGAAAAGTAAGGATATTGTGTTTGATTTTATCAATTTTTATATTTACGTCAAAAGTGATTACCGCATAGAACGCTAATGCTAATTGTTGCCGTCGAATTCAAGTGCAGTAATGCTAACTTAATCAATATTTGACACAAACTGTCAGCTTCAGTATTAAACGGACATCCGATACCAGTATATACAAGTGTCCCGTATCGTTATTTTAAAATTTTAGGAGTGTAAAGTAGACTTCATTTCAAGTAACAAAAACGCAAAATTGTATATCCATTTTTATTTGTTTCAAAGTTACAGATCTATGAATCAGATCATGAAAAAAATGTAATCCTAAAGCCAATACAAACTGATTTTATTTAAAAAAAGTTATACGATTCAATAATGTATATTCAATATTCAATATATATTCAATATATTCAATATTCAATAATATGTGATTGTTAACGTCGCATAATAAAATGTTATCCTAAAATAAATAAACACGTGTCGTAGTGCATACAGCAATTTCTTTGAGATCTACAAAAAAGAGTACTGGAAATTGATTTATGATAAAGAAGGTTCTTACTTATTTCGTAAGTGCTGAACCATGAATATCATACAATAAACAAATGTTCAGATAACTGTTAACGTTGCATTTTTTAATAAAGGATTACATTACGTTTCAGTTTACACAACAGCTTATTAGTGAGTGGACACGTTTTCTTTATTCAAAATGCCTTGCCGATTTTCTTCTCAAGAGTATGAGGACATGCATTTTGTGTATGGCTACTGTAACGGCAGTGCACGTCAAGCAGTTATTGAATACCGACATCGGTTTCCCGATAGGCGCATTCCTCATTACAGAACGTTTGTGGAAGTACACAGACAATTCCGGGAATGCGGACTGCGTGATTATCTTTTCGACCGAGGAGTAAATTTTCAGTAGCAGTAGCTATTGTTACAAGGGATCCAACTCTCAGATGTACGTCGAATCGCTAAACAACTAGGAGTGCCACGAAAGACACTTTGGCGAATTTTAAAACGTGAGGGCTTATATCCATATCACTATCGCAAGGAACACGGTTTGCTTGAGGCAGACCACTACGCTCGTCTAGTTTATTCTACCTGGATATTAAGACAGTCACGGCTTCATTTTAATTTCTGCAGAACAGTCCTCTGGACAGATGAATCTACGTGCACGGGAAGTGGTGTTACAAATCTGAGAAACCTGCACAGGTGGTCATCAGAAAATCCCAAAGCTATACGCCCATCTAAATTTCGACATGAATTTTCTATTAACGTTTGGGCGGCCCTAATCGATGACTTGTTGATTGGTCCTCTCGCTCTTCCTGGGAGGTTAAATGCGGACAATTACCTTCAACTTCATATTGACGAACTGCCAGGTCCTTTAGAGGATGTCCCACTGAATGTTCGATGAGACATGTGGTTTCACATGGATGGGGCACCACCACATTTCAGAATTGCTGTCCGAAATTGGGTTAACGTCAATTATCCAAGATGGATTGGTCGAGGTGGTCCTGTTGCATGGCCACCCAGATCACCCGATCTTCATCCCCTTGACTTTTATTTATGGGGGTACATGAAAAATTTACTGTACGCGCAAGTTTCGAACACAAGAGAAGAGTTGTTGGATCGTATTCACCTGGCTGCCGAGCAAATCCGACAAAACAAGTATGAAATTCGGATAAGTACTTCTTCTGTTGGCTTACGGGCACAAGCCTGCATTCAACAAGGAGGTGGACATTTCGAAAATATTATTAATTGAACTTTTTTTAAATAAAATCAGTTTTTATTGAATTTAGGATTACATTTTTTTCATGATCTGACAATCACATTCATAGATCTGTAACTTTGATATAAATGTAAATGGATATAACGGGTGTTCAGAAACATTCGAAATCAAGTGGGCTATGAACAAAAAATCTTATATCTTTACTTAAGTATCTGATTTGTAATAATTATTAAATGTCAACTGTTGTCTGTCAAAAATTGTCAGAATCTAATATCGAAGATACTAATTTGATAACCTATAAAATTGTATTAAGTAAATGTATCAATCTATCTCAGACATGACTTCATATTTTCAAGGACTACTTTGACTTCGAATATTTCTGAACACCCGTTACAAGTTTTGCGTTTTTGTTACTTGAAATGAAGTCTACTTTACACTCCTAAAATTTGAACATAACGATACGGGAACTTGTATATATATAAATATACAAGGTGTGTATAAATTGACGCAAAAGCTACACGTAGCGACATTCTTCGTTTGGTTCTTAATAAAAAATCTTAATGTTAAAATGTCGTATCATGCTTCGTAAATTCGTAAATGTCAAAATTTGACAGTAATGATTTTGATTGAACTCACTTTGAAATACAAACTTATTGTTCTACAACGTTTCCAAATGTGTTTTTCGTGGAAGTACGTTAATGAATAAATGTTAAAAACAAGCTTTTAATTCAAAAAGAAAACGTTTACGAAATAATACTAGTAAAATTTTTTTCTTTAAACTAAATTGCATCTATCTCTATTAACAGATATCGAAGAGCAAAGGTTAGTTACGCACTAAAAGTCTGAACTTCCAGATCCCCGTGAAAACAAACGAAGCATGATACGACATTTTAACATTAAGATTTTTTATTCAGAACCGAACGAAGAATGTCGCTGCGTGTAGCTTTTGCGACAATTTATACACACGTTATATACCGTGTGTACAACGTCGAGCGATCGATGGATATATAAGTAATGACTGGCCAACTGCAAGTGGGAGGGGCTACATACGTTAAACTCCTACAGGGCGTATTTAATTGTGGTGAACTAAGAAAGCGTTATGGCTGTTTATTAATAAATGATGTATCAAAATAAATATTCCAAATTAATAACTAATTGTTTAACAAACTACAAAATTATTTGTAGTATATTATTTATGGTTAATGTACGAATTTGGATATTTTATCCGACTACACCGTTGCTTTTCGCACTATTAGTCATATGCCGGCTGTCAACGTCCCTACAATAACGGATACTTTTGTTTATGTCTCTTTGGCCATAATACTTTAAATTTAACATTTAAATTTAAATAAAATGATATAATATAGTTGAAAGTATCATAAAATACAATCCGCCGTAAAGTGCAGAGTTTTTGTTTACTGCATAATAATAATTCTTACCGGCGAAGCATCAGATATTTTGATCGCTAAATATTCAATGATAAGTTTCATCATAGCTTCGTGGCTTGAACTTAAAAAATTCTTATTCAAATGAAAACACATAAATAATATAAAATTATGAAACAAAACCGTAACTCTTATTGAAAAAAATTAAAATAAAAAGTATTCTGTAATAGCATAAAATTTCAAAACAATAACGATTCTTGCAAGAATATAAATAAAGTGTTTACCAGTATAAATAAATGGTTTGCTTGAATAAACTACCTATAAAATATTAAATTTAACTAAAATACCTTTATTGGTAATAAATATTAATTATTAAATAAAAGAACATTCTAAAAAGAAAAACTAATTATTTAGTAAATGCTCAAATAAACCACCCTCTTGAGCCGAGCAGTAACCCAATCGGTTATAAAAATTACGACGGACATTTGTTAACATTTCTATACGTACTCTACGTACGGATGACAAGGAGCAATTGCAACTGAATCGCCAGTCGCAAGCTTGTTTTCCGATTCAATATATTCGCCTTACGTGAATACCATGAGCGACTGATAGGAATATTCAATGTGTTAGAGAGAGATTATTTGATTCGTACTTAGATCGTATGTAGAATGTGTTGGATAAAGAAAGGGAACGCCCGTACAGTTAGAAAGTAGAAAAGATTGAATATACTCTCTCAACCCTAACCACATAAACTCGCTATTCGTCTTCGTCTTACTACATTGTGGTAGATCAATCACTCCCGGGCGTTCATACGGTATATATAGCAAACGCCAATTACGTTGGCGCGAGGAGTGGCAAGTTCGCGCAAGATTAAAAGTAGTGGGGAGATTTGTATTTGGTTTTACATCAAATGTCAGATAATTCTAACCTCTGAGCGTGTATCACTTTTTGATCCCGTAGCAAAGACATTATGTTCAGTCAAACGTCAATGACAAATGTATTCTGACAATTACTTGAGCAGTGGTGGTGGACGTTTTTAAAAACGACTTCTGCGCACCCCCTCCTCGCGCCAACTTAATTGGCGCTTGCTATACGTGACTAATGAATAACCTCCTACCTTTTGGAAGTTGGTTAATAATATAAAATGCCTTGTGTTATTGAATTGTCAATTGAACAACAACGTACATTGTTATAACAGGTAAATGTCATTACCGTCAATCAGAAATGATATGTCAAAAAGTGTAAACAGTATAGCTAATTCGATCTAAATATTCTATTGCTAACTGCGGGCGCTGAAGCAGTAGGAACATTATCAATTTAATTAATTTAATTAATTTATAAATCAATTTAATAATTTACAAAAACACAATAAAATGTCATTACCGTCAATCAGAAATGATATGTCAAAAAGTGTAAACAGTATAGCTAATTCGATCTAAATATTCTATTGCTAACTGCGGGCGCTGAAGCAGTAGGAACATTATCACAACATATAAGTTTCCATCAAAATAAATTACCACCGATATAAATCAATTTAATAATTTACAAAAACACAATAAAATTAATGCAACAAAAAGGATAATGTCTTCGTGTATATTATTCTTTTATTTTAACCACAAAAAGCATCCAATATTATCAAAACACGCTATGCAAATGCAACCCTACCGTTTAAAATAACTTTTTTGACAATTCGTATGAAAAGAAAATAAATTATTAAGTATATTCATTTAACTCTTTTCTTAGTGCACGCAAAGAGGTACCTCATTTGACATTGTTCCAAGTTTGGTAGTGTACATAGTAACAATAAGTAGTCGGCCATATTGACTACTCAAGAAGCCATGTTGTGTCCCGCGGCGGGCCGAGTCCAACCGCCTACGACAACTGCACTTGATCACAAAGATCTCGGCCGCACATTCCTGTGCATCTACGGGCTATGGTTTGTGCCTCGAAGGTGGGACCAGGTGCTCCACGTGCTGTACGAGACTCCTTCATCATCATCAACATAGTCGTACATTTCTTATTTCTCTTCTTTCATGCATAGTGAATACATATACAAACGTACGCGTGTATGTATCTGAAGAAGAGTTTTCCACCATTTCGTTCTCTTGATTTCCACCTCTTTCGCGTACACTACGAGGTCCTGTCCTGTAATATTCTTACGTCGTGGTTGTTGCTGCTATAACACAGCATTAAAAACAAATTAAGTACCGGTAATAATACATTTTTGAGAGTCTTGCTTCGCGAGCACCATCGCAAAAATTACAGTCATGATCGGTGTACCGAGAAATGAGAGCTGTTTTTCTTTTAATTCAAATTTATCGGAGGTATAACGAGCGAGTTTTGCTAAAAAAAAGTAACATGTTGAGTCGTTTGCTGAAGTATATTTAACTTTCAGGCCTTTCCTTAGCACAACATCTGTACAGTGGGTCAATAAAGTATTTGAGCGGTTTGTATTTGTAAGTTATGGAGACTGGAATATATTTAGTGTCTGTGTGTAATAAATATAAATCCTATAGATATTGTCGTACTAAAATAGAATTAATTTACAACAGAATAGATAGATTCGTCAATTATCTTCCAAATATATCGCGTTGTATGAAAGAATTTGTCAATAGGAACATTAATAGCATATTTTTATGTTATCTATCCAGCTATGGAACAAAGAAGTCACGATGTTAAACCAATCGAATCGTTTATTTAGATATGAATGAATGATATGATAAAAACTGTTTAATTGTGGACAGCTTTATGTTTTTGATTTTTTTATACAGTAATTACTGTATCTAGTGGCTATTTTTTTCTTGAATAATTGGTATAAATTGTTATGATATTGGTTGAAGTTGTGAGACTTAAGTCCCTTAACAATTGCTACCTACGCGAGAAGCAGGGCCAGCGATGGCGTCTGAAGATGGTCGAAATCTAAACAAAACCCGTAGTCGTATCGCACAATATCTAGGAGCTTCTATTTATTGTGTATGCCTTTAGTCAATAAAATATAATAATAAAAGATAGCGCTACTCAATTTTGGTTATAGAAGCTCAGTCTGAAAACTGAGAAAAGGGATTGCGTTTTCTTGGGCGCACGCGCATAGAGGCTACACAAAACAAACGCTAAATACTACGAAATACTAATACTAAAATGCTGCACAGAATACCTGCAACCTGAAAAGAAATTTCTAAAGGGAAAAACCAGAGGCAAAGAAAAATAAATATATATAAATATAAATATATATATATATATATATATATATATATATATATATATAATAATAAAATATATAAATAAAATTACCAAAGTAAATGTTTTGGGTATTAACCCATATATGCCTATTGTCCTTAAAAAGGGACAGTAGTAGTAGTTAGCTATTTTGCCTGCCTGTTCCATGTTGAATAGTTGTGTGACAGATGGCGCCAGTTTAACGTTGTGTATAAACATGTAATAATGCTTTCGAGACAAAATTTACGTGTTATTGTTTGTTTGGCAGTTTTTGTGAGTGTTTGAAGATCATGTCGTATATTGATCACGATTTAGCACGTTCCTTATGTCTTCAAAGAAATATAATTTTTGTTTAATTAGTAGTTTCTTCCTGTATACACTGAACATTGTTAAATAAATGTTTAGATTATAGGTTAGTCCATTCATATTCTTAACATTTTGATTTACTGTTTGATAGCGGCTTCTAAAACTTTGGTGAACTTAAAAAAGGACGTTAGGTATAAAGGTGTAAAATTTTATTTTTAGCAACTACACTTTGGACGAACTTTTGACAATTTTGGAAGAAGACGATGATTTCCTTCTAGAAGGAAACGATATAGACATTGCCGTTTTGCCTCCAACAAACGCTTGTGGCTCATTGACCGACGAAGATTCGGGCGACGAGGATGCTGCATACATTAAGAATTTACCGGGTTTTCAGCTTATAGCATCTGCAGAATTGTTCAGAGGAGCCTTAGATTTTTTTGATAATGCTCAAGATAACCACAATGCTGAAGAAGAAGTAGAAAACGAAAATACTAAGCGTCGAGAAGAAGATAAGATTCCGTTATCATCATATAAAATTGCACTGGAAAAAAATTATACATGGGAAGGCAGTGACTTGAATTTAGACAGTAACACGTTCCCTTTAGTTTACGATGTCAAAGCTAATTTGTCTCCAACCCAACAGTTTTCAAATTTTTTTTGGCGATGACGTTATCGATCTTTTTGTATCATATAGCAACATGTATGCTGCACAAAAAAATAAACCACCAAAAATTTCTGCAGAAAAAATACGCGCTTTTTTTTAAATACATCTTCTAAGTGGATATAATTCTCTACCCGTCGCAGAATGTATTTGGAATAGCCCAGATACTCACCATTCTTTAGTGTCCCAAGCTATGTCAAGAGTTCGCTTCGAATTTATTCTGTCAAATTTACATTGTTGCGACAATAACGCTCTTGATCAACAAGAAAAATTTGCAAAAGTTAGGCCGTTGTTTACATTGATGAAGCTAAAGGTTCAAGATTTTGCATCTCTAATTGAAGAACATAGCGTGGACGAATCTATGGTTCCGCACTTCGGAAAGCATGGATGCAAACAATTTATAAGAGGAAAGCCTATTAGGTTAGTGTTTTAAATCTTCGTTTCAATTTCTGTTTTCATGTTTTATATTCTTTTATAGATATGGGTTTAAAATGTGGATGGGGACAACGTAAAATTCTATATGCAACGGATACTGTGTCTGGGTCGAACCTTATCAAGGTGCAAGCACTCAAATTTCGAACAAATATGAACCATTTGGCTTAGGGCCCTACGTTGTTTTGCAGTATTGCGACGCTATACAATAAAATCAACAGCTGCCCGATCACATTTTTTTCGATAATGTTTTTTCAACCGTGCCTCTTTTGGAAGAACTTTATAGAAGAAGGATCAAAGGCACTGGCACCATTAGAGATAATCGTTTGTCTAAATGTCCTCTTTTGTCTAAAACAGAGATGAACAAAAAACCAAAAGGATCGTATATCTTCAAATCGACGGATTCTAAAATTTGCATTGTAAAATGGAATGACAACAGTTCGGTCAACGTTATAACACACAGCGTTCAAGTATATCCTGTTCGACAAGTTTCAAGAAAATCAAAAAAGAAAACAGTTTTGGTGGAGCGACCGAACAGTCTTTTCAAATATAATGCTCATATGGGTGGCGTTGATCGATGCGATCAAAATATAAGTTATTACAGAACATCCATTAGGGGTAAAAAATGGTACAGCGGAATTATTTTTTGTATTTTGGATTTATGCGTACAAAATGCTTGGCAACTTCATCATATCCAGGGAGGCAAAATGAATCAACTTGCGTTTCGTAGATACATCACAGTTTATTTCTTGCAGACAAAAAGGGTTTCAAGAAAGCGAGGTAGACCATCTGCCCTCGAAAACCCAGAAATTCGGTTTGACAGCAGTGAACACTATCTTGTCAGACAAGAAAATCAAACAAGATGTAGAGTCTGTCATAAAAACTTGCAAAAAAGAGTGTTTTAAATATGTCAAATTCCTCTACATCTTGATGGCTTTACACAATACCATAAAATATAATGTTTTTTTAAATAATATATTCTACCAAATACGTTTAATGGCTATTGTCTTTTTTTAAGAATACCTTCAAAAATTATATTTTCAGGTAATTTTTTAAATTTTTTAATTGCAAACGTTCTCTGTATATGAAGAAATTTATATCAATACAGAAAACCATAAAATATTGAAAAACAAATTCAAACAAGCTAGTACACATGTACTAGCTATTAAGCTAGTACATGTACTAGCTATTAAGCTAGTACCTGTACTAGCTATTAAATTTTCATCAAAACATCAAAAATAGATCCGGTATAAAATAATATCAAAATAACAATTATGAAATAAACCCGTTTTTTTTCTAGGGTACTTCAGAAACAACCTTACAAATTATTATAATCAAATATAAGTTGTAATCATTATTTTACATGATAACCAAATATAAATTTTATTTAAATACAAATATTATAATTTCCAGAATACATCGACATTTAACGTACAACCTTGATTTTATTGTCCATACGATATGCAGCTGGGCACGCCAAAAAAACATTTAGTTTCAAATACGGCAAAAATTTAGCAGGAAAAGAAATGTATTACAGAAATGTATACATATTGTAGTGGTTTTTTCCCCGAAGATAATTTTGAATAATATATTTTATTTATGTACATTTATTTTTGCAGGATATTTTTATATATTTTGAAAATTATTTTATTTTGATGTTGGACCGATTCTTTTGATTTTATCTGGATATCTCCGTGTCGTATATAATAGTTATAGTTTGACATGTGGTCGCATTTTGTGCTTCGGATAAGAGGTTAGAGGGGTGTAACCTTCAGACACACATATAATATTGGTAGATACAGTTGATTTTAATGGTATAGTTAATTGACTATAGATTTTTGATTAATATCACGTTTATTGTTTGTAATTTAGTTGATGGTGATTTGATTTCATTACGGGATTATTAACGAGGGTTTTGACTCGTTAATTTTGATTAATTTTACTCTTATCTGCCATGTGTGTTTCAAATATAGTTTTTATATATATTTAAAAACGTAAGTTATATTAAAAATTTAATATTTCAATGCATTGATTGTTAGAGTGATTTTCATGATTTTTGAGCTCGTAGTTTATTTGATTATATTTAATCTTGATATGTTTGATAGTAGTAGATGAATAACAAGGAAAATTTTTTGCTATCATGTTTCAATAGTGTATTGAAGTCAGGTTTTTGGAGGGAATATTTTTTATCATGTTTATGTCCGCATGATCTGATCATTGTCACGCGTAGTTAACAGTTTCGCTATGTTGACGTTTGGAGTTGGGAATAAAGTAAACAATTGAAATTGAAAGTTTTCCATACTATTTAATTAGTGTAATTTTTGTTCGCGTATAATTGGAGGTTTTTCATTGCGAGCGTGTCACTTATCTCGCAATCCTTTTCCCTCCTGCTTTTTGTTTATTAATGCAATTAGCTATCTTAATATTTGATTAAGATTTTTTTCTTTTTTCTTTTTTTTAAATAAAAATCTTATGGAAAAGTGCTTGTTTTAATGCTTATATTTTGTTTTTCTGTCCACGTTCGTAATTGAACCTGAGACTTTAGAGGACTCTATTAAAAGAAATAAACTCTCCGTAAGCTATTCCGGACTTATAGTGGTGTTCCCTGGAGTACCTCCAATAATTTCCACAATCAACCGAAATTTAAAATTTAATGCAATTACAGGAAAAGTTAATTTTTACGTTTAAATGTTATTAATATGTATAAATCTACAAAAATGACTTTAATTTGAAATTTAAAGATAAATTGAAATTGCAAAGAATCACGCTCTAAAATATTATGTTAATTAATTATGGAAGGAAATAGAGAATAAAAGCAAAATATCAAATATAATTAAACTAGTACAAAATAGAAATAATAGCGTTTGGTGATGGTTTTATGTTCGCCCTTGAGAGAAAAACTCGCTAATTTACGGTTTTGGTCTGGCTTGGTGGTAACCAGATAATTATCAAGGTGATAACCCCAGATGATAGAGGGATACAGTGCCTATACGAAGTCTTCGCCAGAAAGCTTAGTCTTCCCGAAGATCGGACCAGAACGTCGTTATAGTTACAGTTTGGTTTAAATAACTTTCTCAAACTACTAAATTTGCTACAGACGAAATCGGCCATTCCTATAATCACTACTAAGACTTGATCCGCTTAATGCTATAAAACTATACGTCGTTGGAGGTCGAATTCTCAATCACCCGCTTGTATAGAAAACGATAAGGGGGCGTGATACAGTTACCAAATTTAAAAACAGATAACGATATATCATGAGAGCAAAATGAATTGAGGTAGTAGGAATTATTAATTCTTTCAATACAATTTTTTTTTTTAAAAAACAGTATAATCACATTCAGAATGTTTACTCAAGAACAAATGGTGTTCATTTTAGAATGTTACTTTCGTAACGGTCCACGTTTGCCAAACGGCGAATGGTATTATTCAATAGAAATGTGCAAGAAAGAATTCCAACAACGTTTTCCTGAAGTTGTTTTAGTAAATAAGAACTTTTCTCGTGACCTATTGAGAATTATAAATAACTTTCGAACAACTGGGTCTGTAAAAAGACAATGGAAAGGGGGAAGATCTTCTCGAGTTAGGACCCAAAAAGTTGCTAATAATGCAAGAAACGCAATTAGAGAACAACCTACAACATCTGTCAGAAGACTGGCACAACAGTTGGATATAAGTTATGGAACCAGCCGCAGTATTCTTAAACGCGATATTGGTATGCATCCTTACAAGGTTCAATTGTATCAAGAACTATTGCCGCCAGATTACGTTCGAAGAGTTGCCTATTGTCGTTTCTTTAATGCAAGTCTTAACGACGACGATGTTTTGGATAAAACGTTTTTCACCGACGAAGCGTGGTTTCACCTGAACGGCTACATAAACGCTCAGAATATGCGTATGTGGGCAACCGACAATCCGCATTATTATAGGGAAACAACGTTGCATCCTGTAAAAATAGGGGTTTGGTGTGCCATGTCACGTAGAAGGCTTATTGGTCCGATCTTTTTCGAAGGAACTATAAATGGTGAAAGATATCGCAATAATATACTGGAAACATTCATAAATCAACTGTATGATGACGAGTTACAGTTAGGTTTCTTTCAGCAGGATTCCGCACGACCACACACTGCCCGTGAAACAATAAATTATTTACGTGAATTTTTTGATGAAAGAATTATAAGTGTTGACCGTTTCCCGCCAAGATCGTGTGACTTAACTCCTCTGGATTACTTTTTATTTCCATACTTAAAAAACTCTATTTTTAAAAATCCAGTGCATACAATAGACGATTTACGGAACAATATCGTGCGACAGTGCGAGTTAGTAGACGGATTTATTTTACAAAAGGTTTTTGAAAACATGAAGCGGCGCGTAAATTTATGTTTGAATGCCGAGGGACAACAGTTTCAACAATTATTGTAAACTTTTCAATAAAATATAAAACATGACATTTGTATGACATTTTATAAATATTTTAAGTTGTAAATTAAATTTGTATCAAGGAGACATTTAAGTGCTGTCAGTAAGATTTATTTATTTTATAATTCACGAAATACGATCAGCGAACCGCAGCCTCCTACTACCTCAATTCATTTTGCTCTCATGTTACATACCCGTTGAACGTATTTAAATGACGCGCAAGCAAATTAAGATACCGGGACTCGACAATAAATAAAAGGAAAACTAGAAGGAAAATTAAGGCGTAACATAATAAATACAATATTTGGATTAATTTTTTCTCTTTATTTGCCACAAACATACAAAGTTACATTTTTAGTTTAAACAAATTTTTCTTCCTTCCTTTCTTAGTTTCCTATTTGTCAATAATATTTTAATAAAAGTCCTTATGCTCGTTCAGTACCCATCTGATTAGCAATTTCAGATGTTCAATTTTTGTTTCGAGAATTGAAATTATGTCACTTACAGTTCATAAAGTATTTCTTTGCAGTTCATACTACCCAAGTGTGAACCGCAAATTGTACTTTATCTCATCTAACACACATAATTACGCGCTGTAATAACACCTGTTACTCGTAAGTTTTAGGAATATTAATGCTCTCTATAGTATAGTAAAAGAAATAGATCTAGCTAGCCATGAAGAACTTTGTTGATAGGTGTCTTGTTAATTTATTTGACATTTCACGTTAGCGTCTTTGTGTCCTGCAAACACTATGGCATCCGGACTTAATTCCTTTTAGCACTAAGCAACGGGGGTTGGTCGAATTAATAGTAAACATAAAAATTTGAAAATCGCCAAAATATAACTTACACCCTTTTAGAAATAAAAACAATTCAATTATTAAAAATAGTTTTAATTCAATTAATTTAAAAAATTTAAATTTTGTGAACCTCGGACATGTCCAGAATAATTTTTTTATACCAAAAAGCATTTTACGAGATAAAAAATTTTTTTTTTTTTATTTTTTGCATTTTTATTGGGTTATTCAAAAGTTCTTGTTTTTCTGTGTCGCCCTATTAGGAACAACCAAGATGAAAATATTGAGGAACGTATTGTGGTACATATTAAGAGGGAGAGAATGTTTTAATCTGAAACAAGAACGTAAGAAATGAATGTCGAGTATTAGACATATGGGGGTGACAACGACGATGACATTGAAACGAATATATCAGCAGGATGGAAGATAGCAGAGTAGCAAAAATCGTGTGAGATGGAACCCATGGCATACGACGACCTTTGGACAGATCCCTTATAGAGGCCATCGTGGGTCTCCCTCCGCTGGAACTATTTGTAAAGGCGGAGGCAATGGCTGCGATCCCGAGGCTGAAGGCCAATGACGTATGGTGTCATACAGATATCACAGGAACTATACTGGAGCCGATATTTCGAATGCCGGCGGACAGTATGGCACCTGAGATTATGTTTACAGCTAAGCTAAACATATTTATACCGACCAGGGAACAGGCAAAAAGTCGCTCGAGCGATTGAGGTGCCGGCACTTGGTACACTGATGGATCACAATCTAGTAATGGGGCAGGTGCAGACCTATGCGGACTGTGCCCTAGAAGGAAGATATCGATTTTTCTGGGGAAACATACAATCGTTTTCCAGGCCGAATTGTTTGCAGTCGCAGCCTGCGCCAATGAAATTCGGGAAGCTGGCTGCGCAAACAAAAAAATAAACATAATGACTGATAGTCAGACGGCTATTAAAGCCATTATGAACCCATCTACCAGGTCTAAGCTCGTGAAATATTGTAAACAAGTCCTCAATAAACTGGCAGAAGACAATACTGTGTCGCTGATATGGGTGCCAGGACATGAGGGAATTAAAGGCAATGAGAGCCGACAAACTGGCCAAAGAAGGTACTAATAGGAACTTCATAGGACCAGAACCTGTATGTGGAACCGCTAAGGATTCCCCCAATAGGGAGATCTGGTTATGGCTAGAAAAAGAACATAAAAATAAATGGAGGTTAACGGAAGGTCAACTTCATACCAAAACACTACTAAGGGAGCTGGACGGAAAGTTTTCAGCCAACGTAATTCGTAGTAACAAAAAATAAATTAAAATAATTACCGGGTTAGTAACCGGACATTGTCCTTTAAGGAAGCATCTGTACAGCATGGGCTTGGTTAGCGAGCCCTGATGCAGGAAATGTGAAAAACAGGAGGAAACTTCATGTAATATGCACGTGTGAGGAACTGAAGGAACTCAGACAGAAATATTTCGGGTATTAGATCCTTCGAGTGTACTCAAACTTCCCCTGAGGAGGATAGTGGCTTCTATCGAGGACACAAGACTAACAGAGTGGAACTGAGAGATCTATTGGGGATAGTACAAAGAGCAGTGTGCTGAAGTGCCTGGACGTTCTGGCGTCCAACCCAAAACAGAAGAAGAAGAAGATGACGCCTTAAACGCTGGAAGGATTCATGGGTATCAACATCAAGTGAAAACAAAGTTGGGATGCATAGGCTTAAGGTTTAGATTAAGAGCAAGAAGATGAAGAAGAAAAGAGACGGAGTACACTGCCGCTCTTTTTCGAGATCAATATGTGATCAATGATAAATCCAATTTAGGTCATCTACTACAATGTTATAAACCAGTTGAGAGTATTCGCAAACAGAACGTGTGATAGTAGACTTGCATTAATTAATATGACTTGATTTTCGAGAGTTGGTTACTGCGGCATCTAGCGATCACACAACCTTCATACTTTCAAATTGGTTTGATTTCTTCTACATAAATGCCCAGGGTTACTTAAATTCAACGAAGAATAACATGACGATTTTGCTCTGCCATGTAATAGCGGTTTTTGAACATCCTGTATGAGCCTGATCCTTGGGCTCAGATGTATTAATTGAATACAAATGTAATAACGACCAACATTTCTAAATCGATTCTATTTCAAATCCAATACGCAAAAGTATTGAAATAAATTTTAATTTTTAAATTAAGTTGAATTTGCTATATTAATTCCATGTAAATGTTTAGATCAAGTGCATGGTTATTTACACATGTACCCAAGGTAATTCATATTACGTATTCACATGCAAAGGTTATAAATTTTAATTGAGGGGCACTGGTGTGACCGCGGGGGAAACAGGTGAAATGAAATTATAATATGGTGTTTACGGTGCCGGAAAGCGAAATCAAATGGTTTTTATATAACGTGATGACTGAAAAGATATGATGGCACGAAAACGCTGACAACCCGGAGATATTGACGAAGTTCAATGTAATACATTGGGCCATAAGTTTATATATATATATATATATATATATATATATATATATATATAAAAAGATAATTATTTCGTGACCTTTGTATGTTATGGTAAATTCAATTTGTTGGCGATTTAAGGTCTGGTTTTACTTTAAAATATATATATTTAAAATAACCCTACATGTTTCGGCAAATGATGCCTTTATCAAGGAATATAAAATATTAAAATTTGTAATTACCATTCTTTAATTGGTATTACTTTCTTTTCCATAAAAATTAATTCATTTTTTAATGTTCTACAGGCATAAGCTGAACCATCACAATATTATATATATATATATATATATATATATATATATATATATATATATATGGTAAATTCAATTTGTTGGCGATTTAAGGTCTGGTTTTACTTTAAAATATATATATTTAAAATAACCCTACCTGTTTCGGCAAATGATGCCTTTATCAAGGAATATAAAATATAAAAATTTTAATATTTTATATTCCTTGATAAAGGCATCATTTGCCGAAACATGTAGGGTTATTTTAAATATATATATTTTAAAGTAAAACCAGACCTTAAATCGCCAACAAATTGAATTTACCATATATATATATATATATATATATATATATATATATATAATATTGTGATGGTTCAAAACTTGTATATCCATTTTTATTTGTTTCAAAGTTACAGATCTATGAATGTGATTGTCAGATCATGAAAGAAAATGTGATCCTAAAGTCAATACAAACTGATTTTATTTAAAAAAGTTATAGTAGTGCATACAGTAATTTCTTGGAGATCGACAAAAAAGAGTACTGGAAATTGATTTATGATAAAGAAGGTTCTTACTTATTTCGTAAGTGCTGAACCATGAATATCATACAATAAACAAATGTTCATATGACTGTTAACGTTGCATTTTTTTAATAAAGGATTACATTACGTTTCAGTTCATACAACAGCTTATTAGAGAGTGGACACGTTTTCTTTCCCGATAGGCGCATTCCTCATTAAAGAACGTTTCTGGAAGTACACAGACAATTTCGGGAACGCGGACAGCGTGATTATCTTTTCGACCGAGGAGTAAATTTGCCAGCAGACTTAGAGCAAGAAGCAGTAGCTATTGTTACCAGGGATCCAACTCTCAGTGTACGTCGAATCGCTAGACAACTACAGTTTGGCGAATTTTAAAACGTGAGGGCTTATATCCATATCACTATCGCAGGGGACACGGTTTGCTTGAGGCAGACCACTATGCTCGTCTAGTTTATTCTACCTGGATATTAAGACAGTCACGTCAGAACAGTCCTCTGGACAGATGAATCTACGTTCACGAGAAGTGGTGTTACAAATCTGAGAAACCTGCACTGGTGGTCATCAGAAAATCCCAAAGCTATACGCCCATCTAAATTTCAACATGAATTTTCTATTAACGTTTGGGCGGCCCTAATCGATCACTTGTTGATTGGTCCTGTCGTTCTTCCTGGGTGGTTAAATGCGGACAATTACCTTCAATTTCTTATTGACGAACAGCCAGATCTTTTAGAGGATGTTCGACGAGACATGTGGTTTCACATGGATGGTGCACCACCACATTTCCGAATTGCTGTCCGAAATTGGATTAACGTCAATTATCCTAGAAGGATTGGTTGAGGTGGTCCTGCTGCATGGCCACCCGATCTTAATCCCCTTTACTTTTATTTATGAGGGTACATGAAAAAGTTAGTCTACGCGCAAGTTTCGAACACAAGAGAAGAGTTGTTGGATCGTATTCACCTGGCTGCCGAGCAAATCCGACAAAACAAGTATGAAATTCGGATAAGTACTTCTTTTGTTGGCTTATGGGCACAAGCCTGCATTCAACAAGGAAGTGGACATTTAGAAAATATTATTAATTGAACTTTTTTAAATAAAATCAGTTTTTATTGACTTTGGGATTACATTTTTTTTCATGATCGACAATTACATTCGTAGATCTGTAACTTTGAAACAAATAAAAATGGATATACAAGTTTTGCGTTTTTGTTACTTGAAATGAAGTCTACTTTACACTCCTAAAATTTGAACGTAACGATACGGGACAGCTTGTATATTTATTTGGTTTGTAATTTCGCTAAAGTGGCTGTCAATAAAATATTCTGTCATTTGCATTATTTGAATTTGTCAATCACATATGCTTTTTGTCGTTTCTCTATCCTTTTCTTTACTGCGTTTAATTGAACATTTACCTTGAGAAATGTTTTTAAGGCAATTAAAGTCACATTTCGTTGTTACTGTATGTTAATTTTTTTTGCGTGTTTATACGAGTTTCATAATTTTTGCTTAATTTTAGAGTTGCGTTGATGTCAACGATGCAATTTACGGAATAAGAAGATAAGTTTATTTTCGCAGCTTATTTTCGTAGCGGAGAACTGTTACCGAATGCAAAATGGAAATATTCTACTGATTCGTGTAGGCATTAATTTCACACTTGATTTTCAGAAACGGAATTCCAAAATAATGTTTTTTTTCAAGATAAAGGAATCGAGTAATAATTATTTTTTTATTTGTAAAATTTTTATATAAATCGAAAAAGTAAAAAGTAAAGTAATTTTATCAATCTTATTTTTCTAGATATTACTACGTTCTTTTACTTCGATTTCCATTAATAGTTTTTCCTATGTAAACTAATATTAATCTGAATATATTATCATGGTTTTGAATACTTTAACAGGGGTTAATCAAAAGCTAACTAACACTATCGTTCAAAATTATGTGTACATTAATATTTTAATCATAATTAGCTTTAAAATACTTGATTTAACGCGATAGTAAGTTCTGATAAATTAATGAATGAGTAAATAAAATAAATAAGTAAATAAAAATATTCAATCGGTATCAAAATTAAAAAGCTAATTTAGATCTTACATTATGTTTACATAGTTTTTACAAAATTAATAACGTTGTAATTACCATTCTTTAATTGGTATTACTTTCTTTTCCATAAAATGAATTCATTTTTTAATGTTCTACAGGCATAAGCTGAACCATCACAATATTATATATATATATATATATATATATATATATATATATATATATATGGTAAATTCAATTTGTTGGCGATTTAAGGTCTGGTTTTACTTTAAAATATATATATTTAAAATAACCCTACATGTTTCGGCAAATGATGCCTTTATCAAGGAATATAAAATATTAAAATTTTTATATTTTATATTCCTTGATAAAGGCATCATTTGCCGAAACAGGTAGGGTTATTTTAAATATATATATTTTAAAGTAAAACCAGACCTTAAATCGCCAACAAATTGAATTTACCATATATATATATATATATATATATATATATATATATATATATATATATATATAATATTGTGATGGTTCAGCTTATGCCTGTAGAACATTAAAAAATGAATTAATTTTTATGGAAAAGAAAGTAATACCAATTAAAGAATGGTAATTACAAATTTTAATATTTTATATTCCTTGATAAAGGCATCATTTGCCGAAACATGTAGGGTTATTTTAAATATATATATTTTAAAGTAAAACCAGACCTTAAATCGCCAACAAATTGAATTTACCATAACATACAAAGGTCACGAAATAATTATCTTTTTATATATATATATATATATATATATATATATATATATAAAAAGATAATTATTTCGTGACCTTTGTATGTTATGGTAAATTCAATTTGTTGGCGATTTAAGGTCTGGTTTTACTTTAAAATATATATATTTAAAATAACCCTACATGTTTCGGCAAATGATGCCTTTATCAAGGAATATAAAATATTAAAATTTGTAATTACCATTCTTTAATTGGTATTACTTTCTTTTCCATAAAAATTAATTCATTTTTTAATGTTCTACAGGCATAAGCTGAACCATCACAATATTATATATATATATATATATATATATATATGGTAAATTCAATTTGTTGGCGATTTAAGGTCTGGTTTTACTTTAAAATATATATATTTAAAATAACCCTACATGTTTCGGCAAATGATGCCTTTATCAAGGAATATAAAATATTAAAATTTTTATATTTTATATTCCTTGATAAAGGCATCATTTGCCGAAACAGGTAGGGTTATTTTAAATATATATATTTTAAAGTAAAACCAGACCTTAAATCGCCAACAAATTGAATTTACCATATATATATATATATATATATATATATATATATATATATATATAATATTGTGATGGTTCAGCTTATGCCTGTAGAACATTAAAAAATGAATTAATTTTTATGGAAAAGAAAGTAATACCAATTAAAGAATGGTAATTACAAATTTTAATATTTTATATTCCTTGATAAAGGCATCATTTGCCGAAACATGTAGGGTTATTTTAAATATATATATTTTAAAGTAAAACCAGACCTTAAATCGCCAACAAATTGAATTTACCATAACATACAAAGGTCACGAAATAATTATCTTTTTATATATATATATATATATATATATATATATATATATATATATATATAAAAAGATAATTATTTCGTGACCTTTGTATGTTATGGTAAATTCAATTTGTTGGCGATTTAAGGTCTGGTTTTACTTTAAAATATATATATTTAAAATAACCCTACATGTTTCGGCAAATGATGCCTTTATCAAGGAATATAAAATATTAAAATTTGTAATTACCATTCTTTAATTGGTATTACTTTCTTTTCCATAAAAATTAATTCATTTTTTAATGTTCTACAGGCATAAGCTGAACCATCACAATATTATATATATATATATATATATATATATATATATATATATGGTAAATTCAATTTGTTGGCGATTTAAGGTCTGGTTTTACTTTAAAATATATATATTTAAAATAACCCTACCTGTTTCGGCAAATGATGCCTTTATCAAGGAATATAAAATATAAAAATTTTAATATTTTATATTCCTTGATAAAGGCATCATTTGCCGAAACATGTAGGGTTATTTTAAATATATATATTTTAAAGTAAAACCAGACCTTAAATCGCCAACAAATTGAATTTACCATATATATATATATATATATATATATATATATATATATATATATATATAATATTGTGATGGTTCAGCTTATGCCTGTAGAACATTAAAAAATGAATTCATTTTATGGAAAAGAAAGTAATACCAATTAAAGAATGGTAATTACAACGTTATTAATTTTGTAAAAACTATGTAAACATAATGTAAGATCTAAATTAGCTTTTTAATTTTGATACCGATTGAATATTTTTATTTACTTATTTATTTTATTTACTCATTCATTAATTTATCAGAACTTACTATCGCGTTAAATCAAGTATTTTAAAGCTAATTATGATTAAAATATTAATGTACACATAATTTTGAACGATAGTGTTAGTTAGCTTTTGATTAACCCCTGTTAAAGTATTCAAAACCATGATAATATATTCAGATTAATATTAGTTTACATAGGAAAAACTATTAATGGAAATCGAAGTAAAAGAACGTAGTAATATCTAGAAAAATAAGATTGATAAAATTACTTTACTTTTTACTTTTTCGATTTATATAAAAATTTTACAAATAAAAAAATAATTATTACTCGATTCCTTTATCTTGAAAAAAAACATTATTTTGGAATTCCGTTTCTGAAAATCAAGTGTGAAATTAATGCCTACACGAATCAGTAGAATATTTCCATTTTGCATTCGGTAACAGTTCTCCGCTACGAAAATAAGCTGCGAAAATAAACTTATCTTCTTATTCCGTAAATTGCATCGTTGACATCAACGCAACTCTAAAATTAAGCAAAAATTATGAAACTCGTATAAACACGCAAAAAAAATTAACATACAGTAACAACGAAATGTGACTTTAATTGCCTTAAAAACATTTCTCAAGGTAAATGTTCAATTAAACGCAGTAAAGAAAAGGATAGAGAAACGACAAAAAGCATATGTGATTGACAAATTCAAATAATGCAAATGACAGAATATTTTATTGACAGCCACTTTAGCGAAATTACAAACCAAATAAATATACAAGCTGTCCCGTATCGTTACGTTCAAATTTTAGGAGTGTAAAGTAGACTTCATTTCAAGTAACAAAAACGCAAAACTTGTATATCCATTTTTATTTGTTTCAAAGTTACAGATCTACGAATGTAATTGTCGATCATGAAAAAAAATGTAATCCCAAAGTCAATAAAAACTGATTTTATTTAAAAAAGTTCAATTAATAATATTTTCTAAATGTCCACTTCCTTGTTGAATGCAGGCTTGTGCCCATAAGCCAACAAAAGAAGTACTTATCCGAATTTCATACTTGTTTTGTCGGATTTGCTCGGCAGCCAGGTGAATACGATCCAACAACTCTTCTCTTGTGTTCGAAACTTGCGCGTAGACTAACTTTTTCATGTACCCTCATAAATAAAAGTAAAGGGGATTAAGATCGGGTGGCCATGCAGCAGGACCACCTCAACCAATCCTTCTAGGATAATTGACGTTAATCCAATTTCGGACAGCAATTCGGAAATGTGGTGGTGCACCATCCATGTGAAACCACATGTCTCGTCGAACATCCTCTAAAAGATCTGGCTGTTCGTCAATAAGAAATTGAAGGTAATTGTCCGCATTTAACCACCCAGGAAGAACGACAGGACCAATCAACAAGTGATCGATTAGGGCCGCCCAAACGTTAATAGAAAATTCATGTTGAAATTTAGATGGGCGTATAGCTTTGGGATTTTCTGATGACCACCAGTGCAGGTTTCTCAGATTTGTAACACCACTTCTCGTGAACGTAGATTCATCTGTCCAGAGGACTGTTCTGACGTGACTGTCTTAATATCCAGGTAGAATAAACTAGACGAGCATAGTGGTCTGCCTCAAGCAAACCGTGTCCCCTGCGATAGTGATATGGATATAAGCCCTCACGTTTTAAAATTCGCCAAACTGTAGTTGTCTAGCGATTCGACGTACACTGAGAGTTGGATCCCTGGTAACAATAGCTACTGCTTCTTGCTCTAAGTCTGCTGGCAAATTTACTCCTCGGTCGAAAAGATAATCACGCTGTCCGCGTTCCCGAAATTGTCTGTGTACTTCCAGAAACGTTCTTTAATGAGGAATGCGCCTATCGGGAAAGAAAACGTGTCCACTCTCTAATAAGCTGTTGTATGAACTGAAACGTAATGTAATCCTTTATTAAAAAAATGCAACGTTAACAGTCATATGAACATTTGTTTATTGTATGATATTCATGGTTCAGCACTTACGAAATAAGTAAGAACCTTCTTTATCATAAATCAATTTCCAGTACTCTTTTTTGTCGATCTCCAAGAAATTACTGTATGCACTACTATAACTTTTTTAAATAAAATCAGTTTGTATTGACTTTAGGATCACATTTTCTTTCATGATCTGACAATCACATTCATAGATCTGTAACTTTGAAACAAATAAAAATGGATATACAAGTTTTGCGTTTTGTTACTAGAAATGAAGTCTACTTTACACTCCTAAAATTTGAACATAACGATACGGGACAACTTGTATATGATATATCGATAAAGCGTATATTAGAAGTTTTTACTAAGCAATAGTAATAATAATAATAATTCATGCCTTATCATCTCCAAAAACAACGAAACGCCAATTACAAGGGCAATTGACAAGCCATGAGTTCTTATGGTGAATGCGGCGTTTTGGTGGTCCTTATAGGTAACGTCAACTGTATTCATAGACTGTATTACAGTATTACCCGTGAATAAACATATAGCAGTTAGAATGTTCTCCCGAGCAGTTTCACTAACTTATTTTTCTACCTTCTGCTGCTTATACCAGATTCGACCATTATAATATGCTTCAGAATACTTGGTTTCTTATCACCAACTTTCTGCCCCAAAGTACATTGAACGAAACCAATGTATTTCGACTTTGTACGAACAACAAAATTAAATGTAATGAGACAGACAAGCGTCTGTCAAAAATAGTTTCAGTATCAAATTATTGTATTACCCGTGAATAAACATATAGCAGTTAGAATGTTCTCCCGAGCAGTTTCACTAACTTATTTTTCTACCTTCTGCTGCTTATACCAGATTCGACCATTATAATATGCTTCAGAATACTTGGTTTCTTATCACCAACTTTCTGCCCCAAAGTACATTGAACGAAACCAATGTATTTCGACTTTGTACGAACAACAAAATTAAATGTAATGAGACAGACAAGCGTCTGTCAAAAATAGTTTCAGTATCAAATTATCTGTCAAAGCAACATGTTAAATTTCGAGTGAATCCAAATTTGTCGTACTCAAAATTAAAAAGTGTTAATGAAATGTAGTAATTAAGGCGATTACAAATAGCTAAATGTCTACACACTTGTCCAGAATGATTTTGAAAAATTTTTAATTTCGCTTTTACCGTACCCGTGAGAATAAATTTTTTGTAAAAATGTCTCGAGATTCCTATTCCAAATGGTGGCTACTCACCAAAGATCAACTAGATCACTTGCAAAGATATGATCAGTTTATAAAAAATACTTCGAAAACAACGAGAAGTCGAAACTTGGCAAATTATCTGGTTTCAGGTCTATACGTAAGATATTGCATGATAGTTCAGGAAATGGATGCCTGTTTGGATCAAATGGCTCAAGTAAATACAATTCAGATTATAAATTTATTTTTAATTAAATTTAGTTGAAATCGATCATAATTTGAAGTCTGATCGCAGACTTAAGGGTTGTCGTGGTGCATTTTCATAGATTTTAGTAAAAACTAATTCATGTATTAAGTAACATACCAGTTCTATACTTTTTCGAAAATTTTAAAGTTCACCAAATCTATTTTTGTAAACTAAACTTAAGTTTCTTAATGTCCAAATCAGTTCAAAAATCTCGACAAATGACAATTCAGTCAATAAACTGGCTTGTAGGTTGACCCGGTTATTGTCCATGATTGCTTCTGGAATTCTGCGCTAGAATCGCGCTCTTGCTTCTTTGCCGATGTTTCGTCCACTATAGCAAGGAACATCATCAGAGCTGCTATTATCAGTTCCAGACCGGAATCCCAGAAGCAATAATGTCCAATAAACATCCATAACTTGAGAAATCGGTCTGGAATATTTTAAAAACTGGAAAGTGTCTTTGAACATAAGATATTTAATAAGATAGCCTTTGTTCTTCCTATCTGGTATTTATATACACTGCAATTAATGATTTTAGTATCGTTCTCACTGTTCGAGCGTGTAATACGATATTCCATGAAATAACTAGTTATTTTATATTAAAAAAAAACGATCTATATAGTTAAATTATAACGAGCCATCGAAAAAATTCATAATTGGTGTAGACTGTGAAATTGGGTTGGTACTTTAGCCACTTCCACATAATGGCATTTATTATTTGACATTGAAACTATAAGTTTGTGTCAAATTTTTCAAAACTCTTATTAAGAAAATTAAATTTGTTTAGATGTAAATGGACAACATTTTCAACAACTTCTATAGCTATATGTAAATTTTAATTATGATTTCGATATTAAATAAATTATTTGTTTTCCTTTTTGTTGTAGTATCATTTCAATGCCATAACCTCTTTTTACATTGAAACCAAATGAAACTGTCAAGCATTAAGTAATGTGTCATTAAGTAATGTGTCAGAACAAAATCAAGTTTATTTTGTTCTGTCAAATTTTCTTTTACTGTCAGTACTGATCAGTACTTCTGTTAGTACTATTAAATTGCGAGTTCTATTAGTTATTTATTGTGTTATTTATTATTAATATTCATTGCAAATAGTCCATTTTGGAGGTCATAAAGTGAAATACTCATTTTTTGAAGATATTTTATCACTTTCATTACCTTCTTCTTTACGTAATCGCAAACGTTTGAGAACATGGATGATGTAGCTTTACCAGGTCTATCAAAAAATCCTAAAGGAAAATATGGAAAATGTGGACAGAGAATACGTGATTGATGGAATAGCTAGAGAAAGTGATCGTTCAGCTTTACGTTTGTCTGTAATCACTATAATCTGAAATCCATCTTGTATGCGCTCAAGTTACGTATCATGCTGCGGCCAATAATAAAAGTTATTTAAATTAGACGACGTACAAAATATATTATTAGAAGGATTAGATGTCATTTAAATTGGATGAAGTAAAAAACATATTGTTAGAACGATTCGATATGGTTGATGCTGATGTACGGAAAAATAACGCCAACACAGAAGAAAACAAATATATAATTTAGGTAATCTTGTTGACAATATGCTAGAAAACTTGACTTAATTAATTAATTAATTTAAATTATGTTGATCCTTTTTAATATGTACCTACTTACTGTATTCTTTTGTAAAATAAAAATCTTTTTAAGTAAATACATTTTATAGGTTTAGAAAAATTTTTATCCAAAAAATGTGACGTGATGAGTAGCTAAATGTATTTTCTTATCGCTGTATCATTGTATGTATTATTAAAATAGCAGTTTCGTAAAATGCTATATTTTTTAAGCAAGCCTATTATGCACAATTATCATCTGAACATATCTCTTGTAATGGTTATTAAGAACAACCCATGATTGCTCTATCAGATAAAAAAAGATATTAAGATTAACCCAAAAAATAGAGGTCATCATGGATTTTTTATAATCACTTTATTCGCTAGTAAAATCAAAGTATAATAGACATTTCCTTTGAGATAATTTTAACACGTTTTTGACATTGTCATTGTATTTACGCACACTTTTGTTATACATGAAATATTTTTGATATTAACTTAATATCGAATACTATATATATATATATATATGTATATATTATATATATATATATATATATATATATTATATATAATATAAAATTATTAAAGAATGTCTAAGCCGTGTCAATACTAAATACAGGCTGGTCCTTAATTTCTTCGAGAAATTTTAGGGTGCGATTCCTTGGGTAATCTCTAGAGAAATAGTTCCTATAAACATTTGTCCTAAAGTTTTCCGTTGTAGAGATACAGGCTGATTAATTTTTCACAAAAAAAATTTTTATTTCAAAAATTTAGAAATCGATTTAGGGAACTGTTGTGTTGGTTGTCATGTTCACAGCATTTATTTGTACTTACGTAAGTGTCATAAGTATTGTCAAACAATAATTAATTTGAAAGTTCGTACCTACAAATCTTTTTTGTAATTATGTGAATTATACAAATGCTGAAATGGCAGACATGCATTTTGTGTACGGTCTAGCTAATGGAAATAGTTATGATATGAATCAAGGCGTATTTACCAACAAAAATATCCTCGACGACTTGTACCTTGTGCGGAAACCTTCAGTAATATTCACCGTCGTCAGCTGAAACTGGTACATTTGAGAGAAACAAAAATACTCCGGGAAGACCTCAAACTAAAAGAACACCCGATTTAGAGAAAGCTGTTCTGCAGATAATCGATGAACATCCAGAAACCAGTACAAGAAAGATTGGTGTAACGGTAAACGCAAGCCATCAAACCATCTTAAGGATATTACACGATCAACAATTATATCCTTTCCATATTCAGAGAGTACAGGCTCTTCTTCCGCGTGACTTTCCGCAACGCTTAGTCCTTTGTGATTGGTTCCGACAAAAAATTGCCCAAAATGCACAATTTCTAACCTACATTCTATTCACTGACGAGGCGAACTTCTCCAGAAATGGTATTAGGAATTTCCACAACAACCATTTATGGTCAGATGAAAATCCGCATGCCATAAGGGAGATGCACTATCAAGAGCAATTTTCCTTAAATGTATGGGCGGGGATAATTAATAATTATTTAATTGGTCCCTTTTTCCTTCCTATACGACTTAATGGTGCATCATATCGGCTATTTCTTGAAAACGAGTTGCCTGGCCTTTTAGAAGATATTCCACTTTTGATCCGAAATGAACTTTGGTTTATGCATGACGGCGCTCCAGCACACTTTAGTTTACAAGCTAGGCAATTTTTAAATAGGACATATCAGAATAGATGGATAGGTCGAGGAGTGGAAGTTCCGAATCAGCCGTGGCCTCCAAGGTCACCTGATTTGAACCCTCTAGACTTCTTTCTGTGGGGACATTTAAAATCACTTGTTTATACTTCGCCAATTCAAGATCTCGATGACCTAAGAAATCGCATAATTGTTGGATGCGAAACAATTCGAAACACTCCCGGACTTCTTCAGCGTGTGAGTATGCAATTGAATAGGAGGATAGAAGCCTGCATATTAGCTGTTGGTGGTCATTTTCAACAGTACCTTTAGGGTTTATTGTAACCGTTTCTTAAATTTTGAAATAATTTTTTTTTTTTTGAAAAATTAAACAGCCTGTATCTCTACAACGGAAAACTTTAGGACAAATGTTTATAGGAACTATTTCTCTCGAGATAACCCAAGCAATCGCACCCTAAAATTTCTCGACGAACTTAAGGACCCCCTGTATATTAATAAAAAAACGTAAAAGTCAAAAAATAATCATTTATTATATAAGGTGTAAATAAAATGTTATCCTAAAATAAATAAACACGTGTCGTAGTGTATACAGCAATTTCTTGGAGATCCATAAAAAAGAGTACTGGAAATTGATTTATGAGAAAGAAGGTTCTTACTTATTTCGTAAGTGCTGAACCATGAATATCATACAATAAACAAATGTTCAGATGACTGATAACGTTGCATTTTTTAATAAAGGATTACATTACGTTTCAGTTCATACAACAGCTTATTAGTGAGTGGACACGTTTTCTTTATTCAATATGCCTTACCGATTTTGTTCTCAAGAGTATGCGGACATGCATTTTGTGTATGGCTACTGTAACGGCAGTGCACGTCAAGCAGTTATTGAATACCGACATCGGTTTCCCGATAGGCGCATTCATTACAAAACGTTTCTGGAAGTACACGGACAATTTCGGGAATATTATCTTTTCGACCGAAAAGATAATATTCCCGAAACATATTGATGCAAATCTTTCTTCATTAGAGCATACTTGTCAATATCTTGTGGATATTTTTGTCAAAATATGTGCATATTTTGCTATTTTTACATGCATATAATCTGAACATTAATAATGATATACAATGACTATGTTATAATAAATAAAATGCAGCACATATGTAACCAAAGACACTGATTTTCTAATTCTAAGATTGATTCTTTTTTTTGTTTCTCTATTAATACATTATAATATTAATTCTAGGTTCAAAAACGCGTTACTATGAGAAGATTAATGGATGCTGCTGTAACGCGTCTAATGGAATTGAAAGAGATTCTGAAAGAAATCGATCTGTCTGAGATTCATTACGTAGATGGTTCGTTAATAGAAACAAAACTTGTTCCATACGATGTAGAGATTCTAGATCCGGCGCTTATATTTCCAAGACCGGAGAATATCCAAGAAATGTGCGAACACATTCAGGTAAAACAAATGTTATTGATGCAAATTCGAAACGATAAACAACTAGAAATTTTACGCAGAAAGGTGAACGTATCTTTACAAAACCGCCTCCACCACCGCCGCCTCAAGAGAAGGTTGATTCCTTGGTGTTATTGTTGGGTACCCAGAAGAAACCAGAAGAGGAGAAGGAGCCTGAACAAAAACCGCCTGAGGAAACTGAGGTTCAGCCAACTCACGAGCAGCAGAAAGAAGAAAAGAAATCTAAAAGGCGAGTAAAAAAAATTACGTTGAATTTTATGATCTACTAGAAAAACTTTCCGAATTCCATCGTTTGATCGTTATAATAATTAACACTTCGTTGTTGATACTGTCAATATCTAAAATGTTTTATACATGGGCTGTTTATCGCTGTTTGTTGCAAATTTTCAATATTATCTTAACCAAGTTATTTTCAAACTTAATGACAATGTATTTAAAAAAATTGGAAATATTTGCGAATAATGACGAACACATCATTGCTTGTTTATCGACAAATAAAGTTTTACTGAAACAGAAAGAAACGAATACTGTACATAGTTTTGTAATGTATGAAATGTAAGTTTCTCTTCTTGGGAAAAACTAAAAATCAAATCAGTTACTATCTATCACAATTAAGATGATTCTCCTTATTGTGAATATAACAAATAGTTTCTATATCTAGTAGTGTGTTCACAATAATTTTAAGGTAGTTTATTAGTACGTAACTTCTTAGCAGTAGTTTAATAATATGCAATGTTTTTAAATTATTATCTGTAGTTGCAGTTTTTCTCTTAATATGTGAAAATGATTTGCTATAACGGGTGTTCAGAAAAATTCAAAGTCAAAGTAATCCTTGAAAATCTGAAGTCATGTCTGAGAAAGAGTACGATCGAATGATACATTTACTTAACACAATTTTATAGATTATCATACAGGCAAATGTCAGTTTATGTCAAAAGATATTCCATTAAAATGACATTAATTAATCAAGTAATGATTTTAGAAGGTAAGAATAATTAATTTCCAAGTTTAAAATTAAGCGTTTTGATGTTTTAAAGAATTCTTACTCAACAATAACATCTCTACATATGATACCTTACTTTGCAAGTACTTTAGTAATAAAGGTTTTCTAATCTGTGGTAATACATAAAAAGAAAATGCAGAATTAAGGGGAATAATTTTACAAGTAAAAGTTTGTTTCATCTTATAGTGATAATTAAAGGCTGGATTATATGCAAAAAAAAAAAACTATAAATATGCAGATGTTTTAGCCTAAATATGCACTTTCTTATGAAAAATATGGAGGTAAAAAATACGAGTAATGTTAGAAAATGGAATTCTGTAGAAAAAAATATTGTATTATGTTTACTACAAGTTTATTTAGAAGATTTTACAACATAATTAACTATAAAAACAATTTACAATCACATATTTCTCCAAGTTTTCATCAGAAAAATTGTGACGCTTGTCTGAAAACATGTATTTATATATTGAAAAGGTTCGTTCTACGTCGACGCATGTTATAGGAGTATATTTCAAATTAGAAATATCATCTATTGTCAACTCAATATTTTCTACTGAATCACCACACAAGATTTTAGCAATGTCCTTTAGCTTTTTAAAACCCTCATTTTTTCCTATTACACTTAAAAATTTTTCATACACGGACTGCCCCATTCCTCCTTTAACATCAAACCATGACTTTTCAAATTTGTTTATTATTCCAACTATCTCTATTAGCGACATAAATTGTTTTTCCAACTGCAATATAGAAGTGGAAATAAAACTGTAATTGGCTATAATCAACGCCAACTGTTGAGGTATTTCTTTTCTCGAATACACCTTTTGGGCATCTATCACAGATTGTGCATCACTATCAAGATCCATAATAATTGTCTTTATTCCTTCATAATGATTTGCATGAAAAATAGCAGCCTCCAACCACGTTCCCCATCGTGTGATTACTGGTTAGGAGGAAGCGGAACACGGGATAGATGTTGTTTGTAAAACTGACCTCCTAATGGGGCCTTTAAAAATACTTTCTTAACACTGCTAATTAAAGTATTTATTAAGGGAAAATGGTTTCTAACTTCTTCTGCAACAAGATTTAGTCCGTGCGCCAAGCAAGTTGTGTGAATTAAATTTGGGTAAAAGATTTCCAAGTTCGAAGCTGCCTTCACCATGTATGGTACAGCATCCGTCAAAAACAATAGAATTTTCTCTGTTGGAATCGATTCCGGTAAGAAGAAAGTTGCCAGTTCTTCCTATATAAACCTTGTTATTGTCAAATTATTTGCCTTTTCCAACTGTTTGGATGAAATTAAATAAGATTTTGCTGGAACCGACACGTTAAGGATACCAATCATTAAATAAACTATGTATCGGCCCAAATATCAGTAGTTTCATCTACGCATATATAAAGATAATTGTTTGCAACAACCTCCTTAATTGCTATTCAATGCTTCTGCATAAATACACCGAATATAACTTTTTCTAAATTTGCTCTCGTCGGGAATGTTATATTTGCTGATGTACTTCTTCAAAAATAACTTGATATTTAAATTGTTTAATTTATGTAGTGGAATATCTGCCTACACAAACATTTGACACAAATCTTCATTAAATTGTTCTTGTTCCAATTTTTTGGAAGTTGATGGCAAACATTGCGGTAATGTTTGCTGACTCTTCTTTGTCAATTTTATCTTTGTTAGTTTTGCAGCATGAGATGAAGTTTACATATGTTGGTCGACTTGGAACTTTCTCTCACTTGTAATATGCAAAAAAAATATCGGATCATCGATTATTTTCTTATAAAATAAATCTAAGTAAAAGATAAAGGAATAATTAAAAACTTAATTAATTAATAAGAGGAAATAAACTTAAAATTTGACTCACAATCTTGCAGTATGCTACGCAAAACACTTTTTCTCCATCCATACGCAATTCTGAATAAGGTATAGTCCATCCAGGCACAGTCGCTATTTTCGAAATTATTACTATTATATATCACAACTCAGAACTCACCAGTTTACACTTCGAAAAGCCAACGTAAAATGACGTTTAAAATAAAATCACTTTCGAATATGGGAATAAATTTCTCCGAATAGCAAAGAAACATGTACTCCTAATTTTCTGGTAAAATGTATTTTTGTATTTATTTAGAAGTTTTAAGGTATTAGCTTTTCTTGGAATTTTGTCTCGGCCTGGATGTATGGGAAGAGCATTAATAAATTCTTGGAGACGCTTATCGGAAAAGTAACGGGACGAGGCTTAATCAAATGCTATTTTTAATTTAAAGAGGGCTGTTTAATTTTTGTTTGTTTGTTACATCCACGACATATTTTTAGTAATGCCTACAATAAATTTGATTTAGTAAATAAATAAAACTCCGATACTTAAAATATGCAAAAATGCTGAATTACAACAAAATTTGCAAATAATATACAAAATGCATATATTAAGCAAATATGCAAATTTATGCAAACTGCATATAATCCGGCCTCTAGTGATAATAGTATCTAGCTAGCTTAATATTAACAATCAACAATGGTTTATATTAAATATTAAATGTTAAATGTTTCTGTCAATAATTGTCACAATCTAATATCAAAGCAAGTAATTTATATTTTTAAATTTTTATGGTTGAATCTTATTTTCGAAATTGTTAAAAGATCGGTAGACAGTGGAAGTACTCACTTCAAGTTTGTTTAAAAGAATTTCGAGATGAATTTCCCGACTTCGCTTTTGATTATAATACTTTCCAGTTTTTCGACAAACCGGTAGTGTGGGGCGACAGGAGGGTAGTAGACTATCAAAAGAAAAACTTCAGTACGAACTATCGCTCAACAAACTGGGTTGTCATTTGGGTCATATTATATAGTTTTAAAACAATATTTGCAGTTATTTCCATATCGTATAACTTGCTTACAAGAAATCTTCGATATTGATTATCCACGACAAGAAGTTTTTTTGTGAATGCTTTACCAATAATCTTAATGATGAATCCCTAGACGAAACCTCTTTTCGGACAAAGCATGGTTTCATTTTAGAGGATAAGTTAACTCAAAACGCATGATAATGTGTAATGATACAAAGCCCAGTAATTCTCTACATCCTCAGAAAGATTATTTTAAGGCATTTTTTTACAATGATTTTGAAACATATTAATTGTTCGTATAGAGTATAGCCCATAAATATACAGTCATTTTTTTAAGTAACTTTAACGCAACCGATAACACGCATTTTGTTGACACAGGGTGGTCGAATTTTCATTACTGTACTAGGGTCATGTCAAATTTTTCTTTGAATTATTGTTGCTAACGTAAGAAATATTTCTAAATCGTAAATATTAATTACAATTTTTTGGAATGGTATAGACCAATGTATTACTAAAATTTATAGTATATTTTCACTGTTCAATTTTCCTTATTACAATTTTAATTTGTAGCTTGATTTTCTTGAATATTTAATAATCTATTATACAGAATGTACAGAATCTTGATGTGAGATTTATCGAAAGATCTTTAGATAAATTACCAACTGAGTTATTATCTAGATTAAGCATACAACTTACTTATTAATCGCTTAATGACATTTATTTTTCTAAATTCATTAGTATAATTTTACTGCAGTTTAACTTAAGTATTTAATTGCTTTTCTGATGCAATTACTATATTGGGTGAGTCATTAACTAAAGTATCAATTTATTATCTTTATTTCAACTTTATTTATATTTATTCATTTATTTTTTTATTCATTAAACAAGTTGGTCACTTCTTTCTGGCTCGTGACTCTTATTCAGATCTTGAATAATTTTTGTTGATATTTCGTAATATTATATTTCTTATGTTATTGTTGTTATGTTCAACATAGCAACGATTGCTGATTTAAGGTGTCTGTCGTTATAATAAATTGCATCTTGTTATTGTTATCTTATTTGGCATTTTATTGTTGTGGTAGAAATTCTCCACGTATACGTGGAATTATTTAGCTTACTTTCGGCAGCGTCCGTGTTCGCTGTACCGGTTTGGGATTAAAAACACGGTGGCGCCTATTATTAAAAAAACCTCTCCTTAGCTCGCCTCTTAACTGAGTTAGAATCTCAACCGAAGATCTTCGGGGCAACCGTGTTTGTTGGGTAAGTTGGTAAGTTAATTAGGTAGTACGTTCTATGGAAGGCCCGTGTACTAGTGCTTGAGAAAGCACGTAAGATTAAGTATGGACATACGATTTTTTGTTCAAAACATACTCGACTTCGAATTTTTCTGAACAGAAGTTATTACAATTAGTAATTTGCACAATCGGACAGAAACAAGAAAAATCCCTAACTACAAAATAAATCAATAAACTCTAGATACGTATTTCGGCAACTATGGTAGAAACTTCAGTAGAGCAAAGTGAAAAATATTGGGATAACATTATGTGTTATCAGTGTTATCCCACTGGTAATTTGGTGAACAGCATTTCTTCAAAGGTTTTTAGTGTGTTTCAGTTGCCAAAATACGTATTTAGAGTTCATTGATTTTGTGGTTAGAGATTTTTCATTCCGTTTCAGATTTCAAACCACAGTTTCCACCAATTCGGAATTTTCAGAATATTTCCGTTATTGTACATTTCAGCCTTCGTAATCTTATTAGTTAAAACTAGTAATAAATTAGTTTGTCCAAATCTATTGCCATCTTCAGAATCCTTAATTATTATTTTTCAATAACCTTTACATAAAAAAATTCCAGAAAACCAATAAAAAAATTCGTACTCGAACCCAAAGTATTAACCGAGGAAGAAATCGCGACCATGAAAAGAAAAGAGGAACGTAACGCAATTGTAAAGTTGATTCAAATTCATGAGAGAGCACGACAGGGACGCCTGTATTTTATGGATCGACGAGATATTAAAAGAAAATCTGCGAGAGCTTCTAATGCTGATGGACCGAAGGAGGAACAACCACCTCCTGAGACGTTAACCAAGTACGCCACGGTGTTGCAGAAAATGTATAGAGGCCATGCGGTGAGGCACGATATGTACAGGAGAGAATTGCACACACGATTTTTAATCAGTTAGTAACTTAAAAAATTAAGATCTTATACCATATTACTTCCTTTAGGTGAATATGATTGTTTATTCTTGCACCATTGTAAACCTTTGAATGTGAAAATACAATGTCTTATATTATTGTAAAAAACAATAATCATAGTAAGGACATGCCCAAAAATTTATCATTTTTCTTATGAAGAAATGATAATGATTTCTTTGGCTATTGCTTTTTTTGTTAGCTACCTCTAGACTATCTTGAATGAATCGATTGTTAATGGCCTTTCAAAATTCCTGTTATACTTTCCAACAATGTAGCACCTATCCATGTTACAATGCTAATATGTAAATTTATAGTACTCACCCTCACAATAAACCCACAATCTAACTAACAATCATCTTGTACATTTCCAGACATTTGAAAAATTATGAAAATTCATGTTCTGGAAACTGATAAGTAGACTCGGCAAAGAGGGACAATTTCCAGTGCAGTGCCGAGAGCAACGTAGAGGGGAGAAGCGCGCGGCACAGAAACTCAAGCGTCCGTATCAAAGCAGTCCAGTATTATTCCACTGGTCGTTGTAAGTGCATGTCAGAACACACATAGAGAATGTCGCATTTAGGTACGTTTCGGAAGCGGCGTACTTCGAAGAAACTAGAAAACGTAATAGCGAGTATGCCAGATTCAGAAATCAAGGCGATAGAATTAAATGTGTAAGGTGCGAGGACTATTTGACGTGTACCAGCAAGTGGAAGTGTGAACGCCACCTAAAAAGTATAAAACACTGTTCTGCAATCCGTGGCAAATACAGCGAACAATTAACATATATTATAGGTGATATAGGTGTTTGTTTTATTATGTGTAATCTACCGTACAATTTGCTAGACCAAAAAGCATTTGTCTACTTCTGGAGAGAGTCTTCGGATTATACATTACGAAGTCGGACATCGATAAAAAAACGTTATGCCATCTGCTCGTGACTATGTTGAAAGAAGAATTAAAGCAGAATTGAAACATAAAAAACTGGTTATGTGTGGACGAAACAACCGATCGGCAAAAAAATTCTGTGGTGAATGTGATGGTACGTACAATGGAAGAATTTGAACCGTCATCCCCTATCTTACTTACTTCCAAAAGTGTTGCAAAATGTACTAGCGATGAAATTTTAAAAGTGGTGTTGAGCGCATTGAACAAATTTCAAGTTTCAACAAACCAACTTTTAATGTTTGTAAGTATCGGTGCCGCTAACATGCTTTACTTAGGCCGATCTCTTAAAAGAAGAGAGTGACAATCTGTTACATGTAACATGTAAAATCCATGCTTTAAACATTGTCGCGCAATTGATACCTAAATGTTATCCACGAGTAAATGCTTTAATATCTCATACGAAGACAGTGTTTCGAAGCTTTTTAAAACAGTAAATGTTTCAGCACGTTATATAATATATTGTTTATCATTATTTTATGTGTAAACATGCATGCGTCCACATCACCTATGCTCACTCATGAAAGTCACGAACATAAATGATGCGAGTACGTAATCGTTACTGAACTCTCACCTTGATACGATCGCTAGGCCCCGTTGTTCTCCGCACTGCACTGAAACTTACCCCTCTTTGCCAACTCTACTGATAAGTCTTAGGACAACAAGTATCACTGGTAAACAAAAAAAATTATTGAATGTTTCCTTTACTTCGTGCGTCAAATCTTACAAATTTTGGGTTGAGAAAAAAGAATATAAAAAGAAAAATTTTTATTAATTCTACAATAGGTGAAAGTATTTTACTTTAACGGCTTAAGAGAAGACGATATATATACCAACAACATTGAAAATCCCTTTGAATTCTTTTTAATGACAGTTACAATCTAAGAGTGCAAACTTGATGGAAGAATACCTGGCAGGTGGTTAGGTCTGAAGAGGATCATGTTGGTGGCTTCACGAGCGTTGTCTTCGAAAATTTAATTAAAAAATATTGGTATTCATAAAATGAAATGTGGCAGGCTGTGGCTTGTGGCTTGCTGGTTGTTATGTTTTTTTCATTATTTCACTAGTGGATAATATGTCAGTTTATATGCTTCATAAGTGTGGATAAAACTCCTATTATAATGTGATTGTGGATAATAGTATATTAGAGAACTAGTGTCATAAGACGATGTTTTGTTGTACGAGGCCAAGTTTGGAAAACGAGCCGAAGGCGAGTTTTCCAAAGGACGAGGACAACAAAACGTCTTATGAAACGAGTTTTCTATACTATTTTTTCTATTTCGCATTTCCATAACTTTTAAAATTTGTATTTTTCGTAGTATGCAATTTGTATAAAATAAGTGACATTTACTTTTTTTAAATGTAAACGTTGGTCAAACTGACATTCCCTATTTTTAAATAGCGAATGTCATTTAAAATTTATTATTATTCTAATTCAAACAGAAACTATAAAGAAATGATCGATAATTCTAATTACCTAAGCGGGACACAACCGAATCTCCGTGAAATAGCAGAAAATACATCAGGAAATTTATTGCCAGAAAAATCTCGTGTAGTATATGAAAAAAATTATCAGCAATTTGAACCTTGGTGTATTGAAAATGAAGTTCACATACTATCAGAAAATGTTTTATTGGCATATTTTAAGCTAAAAAGTGAAATAAAAAAGCCCTCGACACTATGGGCATTATATTCTATGTTGCGTTCTTGTTTAAATATCTATAAGAACTTAGATATATCAAAATATTCTAAACTACAAGCATTCTTAGAACGTTGTGGACAAGGATATCAGCCAAAGAAATCTTAAATATTAGATATGGAACAAATTGATCATTTTATAGAAAATGCTGATGATAAATTGTACCTTGCAATAAAGGTATTTCTGTTTCTCTATTAAAACACAATTTGTATAGCATTTTCATTTTAGGTTGCATTATTAATAGGTTATGCTGGAGCTTGTAGACGAGATGAATTAGTAAATATGTCAATCAATGATATTGAATATAAGGATGATTTCATTGTTTTTTCGATACTAAAACAAAAAATTATTTACCTAGAAGTTTTGCAATCACAACCACTAAACGGATTGATTTAATAAAAAAATATATAAGTTTAAGACCAAAAAACACAACCATTGAACGTTTCTTTCTTACCTATCGCAATGGATATTGTATATCATGTCCAATTGGAATTCATGCAATAGGCAAGATGCCTAAACTTATTGCGGTCTTTCTTAAATTACCAAATCCTGAATTATTTAATGGACACTGTTTTAGACGTTCCAGTGCGTGATTTGATTACAATTAAGCAACATGGAGGATGGAAATTGTCAGCTATAGCTGAGGGTTATATTGATACATCCATGAAAAGAAAAATTGAGGTTGCTCAAATGTTCTCGTCTGAACAAAATACATCAAGTGGGTGTTCAAGCGTTTCACAGCCACAATCTTCAAATAAAAAATCTAAAGTTATTGTTGAAACTAATACTACAAGGAAAACGTTAGTTTCCAATCAAAACCTACCTGGCATTAGTATAAATGCTTATGATTCATCGCAAGTTAATGTACATGTTTATACTAAGTACAATAACTAAAATAAAATACATTAACATAATTATATTTTTATATTAAGTTTTGTGCTTCATTATTACCTTGTTTAAGTACTAAAATATAATAATAAATAGTCGTTATTCTACATTCATGTATTATCTTTTGTATTCTGGTAGGTACATAACCTATATTAAGCAGCGTGTCAAATATTATTCCAAATTGAACAGGAAACCAACACTGAATAATGAAAGGTTGCGTCTCGAAATAAGGTTCATTTCGAGCCGCGAATGCGTATCAAAATGAGATCATTGTGTGTGCGAAATAGAAAAATAGTATATTAAAAAACAAGCTTCATAAGGCACCATTTTGCCGCACGTGATCCGTTTAGAAAACAAGCCGCGATAGCGGCGAGTTTTCTAAAGAGCGAGTGCGGCAAAAGGCCTTATGAAACTAGTTTTTTATACTATTTTTTCTAATTTGCGTTTTTATGTTAATAAATTGCTTAAATTGGAATTATTTAATTTGAAAGTTCAGAGTTTAATTTTTATATAAAGCATGCAGTTGGTCACATTGATACTTGACATTTTCAAATTTAAATCTTGCTATCCGCGAAGTATATTATATTACATATTATTTACTAATTTTCGTTAACATTACATGATACTTCATTTAAATATATTAACATGAGTGACATAGAAACATATATATGTTGTTGTCAATTGTATACAATATACGTTGTTTGTGTAAAATACGGACATATATCATATCTGTCAAATGTACATACATTCTTAAAATCAAATGACAGCAATGATATTTATTACTGTATTCGAACAACGCCAACATTGAAAAATGAAAAAAAGCGTAGTAATGAAATGAAGCTCATTTCGATACTGTTTTGGGTTTCATAATGAGTTCATTTCGAACGCAAAATAGAAAAATATATTTATTTTGCACAATAGGACAAAGTAACAGATTCTCACGAAAAATCATATTAGTTTAACCTTCAAGTTCATGCAAAACCAGACATGTCCATTTGTTTTTTCGAAAACCATTATTTTTTTAAAATAAGAATGACATTGTCAGGACCATAAATTTAGCAGCCTATTGTCATATAAATTGCATAAGTTCATCTTGATGGGTCTACGACAACATAGTTTTTCGCGTTTGTATCAAAACCACTTTATGTGGACATGTATGCTTTTGAATGAACGCTAATTCCATAAATTAAAAGATTTTCTCGAAGGCAAAAATTCTGCACAGATGAAGAGTTAACTTCAATAGTGGACGATTATTTTGCAGGATTAGAAGAAAATCACTTTCGAGACGGAATAAAAAAGTTTGAACACGGATGGACCGAATGTATCGTATTAAGCAGAGATTATGTAGAAAAAAAAAAGTTTGTGTATTTAAATTATTACTTTGTCCCCGTACGACCGCACAAATTAATCAACCCGCTCTCGAATATTTATTCGCATATGAACTTTGAATGATTGTGTAAACCTTAAACACCAAATGTATATTATCTTCTACGCGATTCAACTATTCTCTTACTTACTACTACAACGTGTTTCATATAGAATTACATCTAGTTGTCCATTAATTTCTCTTATAAATGATGATGTTCTACATTCTTGAAATGCGGATATAGATTAAATGGTATAAAGGTAGACTGTCACTATCAAAATTTATCATCGAGAGATATGGTGATGAAATTAATAACAAGTACAATTAGATTATTAATTTATTTAATAAGAAAACTTTAAAGATGGAATATTAATTAAACAACCAAGGTAAAAACCTAATTTGTAGTAATTTTAATTATTAAAATTTATAACAAGTGTTCAAAATGGTCACCATTCTGTTGAATGCATAATACGACGTTTCATGTTGTCAAAAATATTCTGCAATGCATTTGGTGTTATTTCGTTACATTTAATTGTAATTGTATTCATCAAATCATTTATATTATTCATTATTGTCTTATATACAGGGTTATCCATTTTTAGGTTTCAAAAAGAAAACGTAAAAAAAAACACATAAAATTTAATTTCTGTTGAATTTTTTTTTATTATGAAGCTTGGACCTTGCAATTATGTGCAAAATACAATATAATTCAAATTGTGGCAACACTCGATCCTTTTGAGGTAATTTTGGACCAATTTTCGGCACATTTCGGCCGGTATCAGTTGATGAATGTTGTTTGGCAAATGCTCTAAACTTAGAGGAATATTCGCATAAACACAGTCTGTTGCGTATCCCCACAAAAAAATGGCTAACGGAGTCAAATCACATGAATTTGGTGACCAATTGACGTCGCCGAAACGTGAAATTAGACGGCCAGCTAACTTCTCGCGCAATACCAAAATCGATCGTGTTATGTGGCTTGTTGCACGGTCTTGCTTGGAACCACATATCGTCCAAGTCCATATCTTCAATCACAGTCCAAAAAAGTCTGTTGTCATTCGACCATACCTCTCCGAAAATTCTCTTCAGTAATGAGGCATATTTCTCATTCGATGGGTACGTAAATAAGTAAGTTGCATTTGGGGCTCTGTAAATTCTCAAATAATTGAAGAGAGGCCGTTACATCCAGAAAAAGTGACTGTGTGGTACGTATTTTGGTCTAGTGGAAGAGGGGCTACTGTCAGCCCCTCTTCCTCCAGACCAAAATACGTACCACACAGTCACTTTTTCTGGATGTAACGGCCTCTCTTCAATAATCATTTATGGCCTGTAGCTCGAGAATCCATTTGACGGATCTCCTGCGTTGTTGATGGTCAGTCAGCAGGCTTTAATTCTTGCGTGAGCTGGAGTTTATACGGATGTAGGTGTAAATCCAGATGCAAAATTCGTCATAATGAGCCGTAAGGCTCAATTGCTGAGAAGCCGTCCGACAAATTAGGCTCTTCGGTCACAGTTTCACTCACAGCGGCGATATTTTCTGCAGAGCGTACATTACGATGATGCACATGCTTCTAAATATCTAACACAGTCCGCGTTTCTTTATTTTTTTCCACTATCTTGCCAATTACTTGCACAGTAGGTTGATTATGACGCCAAAACTGTTTCTAACTACGCGAAACGTGACTACGTTTGAATCCCCATTTTTGTAGTAGATTTTGACAATTTTAACCCGCTTTTCGGTTATTATTTGATGCATTTTCGTGAATGGCAAACATTCAACTAAAAATTTCACTTCGGTTGACATAAATATTTGACAGCTGTGAGATGTCAGCCCTAGAGTTTTGAAACCACGAAATCGATAACCCAATACTTTGTTTTTTAGCAAATCGAAAATAAAAAATCTAACGGAGTAAGATCTGGATGACCTGAATATTCTAAAAGCGCTAAATTTTCACGAGTTATATGTGCAGTAGCCCCATCTTGCTATAAGTAACCCCCATTAAATTGTGTCTTGCTCCACTTGTATTAAAAATGGTGTTAATAACCGTTGGCTATTCATGTTATGGTTATTAATGTTATTGTAAAGAAAGATTGGTCCTATTTTTCTACGACGAGATACAACTAACCATATTCCAACTTTAACAGGATGTAAAGGAACTTCGATGTGATTGTTTGGATTGTTTATAGACCATGTTCTGTAATTTCGTTCATTTACAAACCCGCTTAAATGAAACCATGCTTCATCAGTAAAAAAACTTAGATCAAGAATTTCGTCAGTATTTAAATTTTCTTGAAAAAAGTTACAATAATTAAGCCTACTAGCGTGATCTCTAGGTAAGATCTGTTGAACAATCGATACTTTGTATGAATACAACGCTTCAAAATGTAAACGATGCTTCAAAATTCTATGAACGGTATTAGAAGATGCATTCGTTTGAACTGATAAACGACGAACTGTGGGATTTGATATTTGGGTTTTCTCCAACAGGTTTTCTTCGTGTTCAACAATATTTTAGTGTGTACGTAGTCTACCAGAACTTTTGCCTTTTAACACAGATCCTGTAGCCTGTAGCAAAGCGGTATTATCCACAACTCTATTAGGAAACTACAAGTGAAACTGTCGCTTACATTCCGCGTAGGAATATCGCCATTCTCCGTCAGGAAATTGTGCACTTCGGAAATATGCTTCAACAATAAAAATATTTTCTTGCAATGTGTATATTATTTAGTAGTATTGTTTATTAAGCAAAAAAAATATTAGTAAGAAAAGATTATATTGCTAGTTACAAAATGACAAATGTCAAAATGATGTTAGATAAATTGTTATAAATAAAAGGCAAGTAGCTTATAATAATTTGCAAGTACTAGTTACACAGTGCCTACTGAGACGAAGTTCTTTTTGAAAAACGTTGTACACTGCCCGACATATAAAACCCGTACACTAACATACTATCAATGTAAGCCAGGCTTATCAAGTTTGACACATCTTATTTGAATTGTCAAATTTGACTTAGGTTATAAGATAAGTAATTAGCAATGTATGTATAACCTATAAAGTCGATAAGTGACAGTGAATGACAGTATGAATATACTGTCCGCGTCAAAAAAAAAACGGGACATGTCATAACGATTTTGACATTAATTTAGTTTTGTAAGTAAGTCTTCTGTCAATATTAGTAGCCATGAATAGAGCTGAGGATGTTTACGGTATAACCATGGTTATATCATGTAACCATAGTAAATTACTATGGTTACATGATATAACCATGGTTATACCGCAAACATCCTCAGCTCTACCAATGAAACGTTTACGTGTACGAAAATAAAAAACTCTGATTTTATGCTCATAAGAGTTGTACGGGTTTCATATCTCGCGCAATGTACTATCTGAATGGATCTAGTTTTGATCGTGATACTTCTATTAAAGTCTGATAATTCGTTATTTATACTTGTACCTTTATCAGAAATGTATTTGATTGTTGCAATATATTTTGTGATAGGAATCGCAAGTTATTTTTTTCAGACATGATTTCGCCTAGTTGGAGATCAAATGAAGAATTCGAAAAAGTCCAGAAAACTATAGAAAAGAGAAGAGAAATTATCAGGCAACGCGTGAAAGAATACATAGCAGCAAATATTAAAGAAAGAGACCGTGTTATGAGAGTAGTCGCTCCTGGCCTAATGGAGGATATAGGAGACGAAATCAGAGAATGGTTTTATCAGTGGTACATTAGGGCCAGATGTTTCGACAAAATTCCAACAAAAGAAAAGAAAGGCACTGTTCTCGTGGTCAGATGCGAGACTTGGACTCCAGAAGAATACATCGATGAAATGGAAAAAAGGCGTAGAGATAGGGAAAGGTTAAAACAATCAGGAGGCGCAGACAAGGAGAAACAGGAAGCTGAAAAGAAAAAGAAGGCGGAGGAAAAGAAGAAACAGGAAGACGCTAAAAAGAAAAAAGAAAAAGAGGCCAAGGAAAAGCGGAGAAAAGCGAAGCAAGCCTTCGAATTTAAATTCGAAGAGTCTCCTGCGAATCAATTAATTACAGAGGGCCTGAAGGAATATAAACATTTATGGAATAGTAGAAAAGATGAAGATAATCCCGAAGATAAAGAATACATGGATCTTATTACAGAAGAGAAATGTTACGAAATGCAATTAGAAGTGAGAGCAAAAGTCGATGAATTAATGAGAATCGAATTAGAATTACTAAATGATGCTTTAGCATATGATAAGGCGAAAGGCAAGAAGAAAAAAGGAAAGAAAAAGAAGAAAGGGCACAAAGGTAAAAAAGGTAAAAAGGGGAAAAAGGGCAAAAAGAAGAAAGACATGACTGGAGATAGGACTACTGAAGATCTTTTTCAAGAACTTGTTGACAATGGTGTAATACGCACATATCCAATAACTCATTTGAATGAATTTAAAGGCGACATGAGTTATGCTAACTGGGATAAACGTGCCGAAGAATATGATCCACCAGCAGCGTTAGGTGACATCCGTCAAGTCGTTACATTAAATTGCGTTTTGCCATTAGGAGTGGAGTATATGAAACGTAGACCAAGATCTGTGTTGATTGCAGGACCCAGACAAAGTGGCAAACACCTATTGGCGAACGCCGTTTTTACAGAAACTAAATGTGTGTTATTCGATCTCTCGCCATCAATTTTATACGATAAATACCAAGGGAAACAGGTAAATATTACTCCCATGTAATTAAACCCTAGGTGAATTATTCGATTTTTCAGGAAATGAAACTGTTAGTTCACTTAATTAATAAAATGAGTCGTCTGCTTCAACCTTCTGTTATATTTTTTGATGGCGCGGAAAAACCATTTTATAAAAAGATACCACCGGCCGACAAAGAACTTGATCCTAGGAAGATGGGGAAACACATATTTAAAGGAATCGTTAAAACTATAAAACCAGAAGATAGAGTTTTGGTACTGGGGATTACTAAGCAACCATGGGTTGCTAAAGCGAAGGGATTAAAGAAAGCTTATGAAAAGGTAATTATATTTAAGATCTTTAATAACGGGAAGTGTAAATACCCATACTTAAAACATTTTGAGTCGCTTATCTTGCGAGAAATATACTGGGTGTATTTTTAACTTGAAACTTTCAAATATCTTGAAAAATAAGTAGTTCACGAAAAATGTTCAGATTTAAAATTTAATAACACAGGTCTACAAACTTAAACTTTTTGACAGATGTTTTTATTTTGAAAACTGATTTTATATAATTTTGGTAGGCTGATTTCAAAAATTCTATGCATTTATTTGTATCACGTAAGGTTTTTTGCAAATTTTAAATGAAAAAAGAACGATATTTCTAAAAAAATTTATTTGTTTATTGAGTAAAAAGGTGGAATTACAAGTTAAAAAAGTGGAAGAAAATACTTTACTCAGTCTTTCTTAAGTGAAATCTTTGTCTTTTTACCAGAAAGCTGCGTTGTCCGGACATTCGGTTGGATGTTTTTAAGGGCATATCCCGTTTTAACATCAAGCAGTAGTCCGCCATCATCGTTATGCTCCATCTGCCTTGGTATCGCCGTTCCATTGCCTTAATGTCTTGGTGAAACCTCTCTCCCTGTTCTTCGTTAACTGCTCCAAGATTTTCAGGAAAATAGTTCAAGTGTGAAAACAGGAAATGCACTTTCAAACTCATATTACAACCTAGACGATGAAAGTGTTGTAACATATTTTGAACAATATTTTCGTAGTTTTCGTTCTTAAAGTTCCCAAGAAACTTATCAATTACTTCTTTAAATGAAACCCAGACGCTTTTCTTGACATTGGTCATTGTGATTTGAAAATCCTTGTCTTTGCATAATGTTCTTATCTGCGGCCCAACAAAAATACCTTCTTTTAACTTGGCATCGGATAAGGCTGGAAATGTCTCGCACAAATATTTAAAACACTGTCCATTTTTGTCTAGGGCTTTAACAAACTGCTTCATCAAGCCAAGTTTGATATGGAGAGGAGGCAGTAAAACTTTTTTGGGGTCAGCCAAGCTATCTTTTAATACATTTTTGCTATCAGGTGTAAGGCTTGTTCTAGAGGGCCATTCTATTTGAGTCCAATGTCTATCCCTTGCTCGACTATCCCACTCACAAATAAAGCATGGAAATTTTGTATAACCTCCTTGTTGTCCTAGTATCATGCAGAGCACTTTAAGGTCACCACAAAGCATCCACTGATGTTCTTGGGAGTTTATTTTCTTTAAAAGAAGTTCAAAATTTTCATACGTTTCCATTAAATGTACCGAATAGGCAACGAGAACCGAGGCCAGCTCATTACCATTGTGCAATAAAACGCCTTTTAAACTACGCTTACTTGAGTCAATAAACAGGCGCCATTCTTCTTTTACATACGGCACATTTCGTAATTTTGAAATTAAGTCAGGAATATTGTTGCAATACACTAGCACTTGAGTAAAATATTGACATAACTCTTTTTCGCGATCCCGGTAAAAGCTTGATGTGACGCCAGGTGCCAGTAAATGTTTCTCACGAAGTCGGGAGGCTAACAGTTCGGATGCATCCTTTGGAAGGTGCAAATCTCTAATTAAATCATTTAGTTCGCTCTGGTTAAACACTTCGGGCTCTCTGAAATCTGGTGTGAAATCTGAGTCATCTGGGTCGCAATTAGATTCCTCTGATTCTGACGATATGACGTTTTCTAGTGCTTTTGGGGCGGTAGGTATCGGTACATCTGGTCCATGAGGAACTGGTCGAATAGCAGAGTCAAGATTGGGATACACAATTTGTTTCTTATTTTTTCTGTTAATCCTTGAACATTACACGAACAAAAATAACAATCACTGTGATTTCTAGGCTCTCGCCATACCATAGGAACACTAAAGCGTAAACATTTCTTCCTACCTTTTTGCCAGTTTCTTAATGCTTCAACGCAAACGGAACAAACAGTATGAGGAGCCCAGGACTTGTCCTGGTCGCCAATTTTTACACCAAAATAAGCGTGGTATACATTTTTCACAAACGAAGTTATAGTTTGCCTCTGCTTTACTACGACATAACTACCACAGATATAACAAAAGTTATTCGGATTGTTCACACAATGTCTTCTTTCCATATTTATACGTTCTAGAACACTTAAAATACGCAACAACGAAGACAACAAGCGCGCGGACACAGTAGCACGACGACTAACACAACCAAACTGCACATAAGCAGGTTTCAACGTTGTATTGACGCTTCTGCGCCGACTCTGTTGCTTTGCTGAGAAATCTAATATTAACCAGTGTTGCCAAATCACATTTAATTTCATAAAATTCAATTCATTTAAAAATCATGCTTACCATGGAACAAACATATTCTTGTCATAGGTATGTATATTAATAAATTAACATTTTTAAGATATAGAGCGCTATAAAAAAATTTACGTGATAGAGCAAAAATATGGCGTTTCATGGAATAAGGGCCCCCAAACATATATACAAATTAGCAAACAGCTTTCAAACATCAAAATCACTGTAGACCTGTGTAATTTAATGGAGGAAATACACTAGTGCTAGAATTAGTCCCTCTTTCTCCCTTCATGTAGGTGGGGCGGGGGATAACTTTGAAATTTTAAATAGGAACCCGTATATTTTATTACATATTCGATTTCTACTAGAAAAAGTACGTAAGATTTGTCTGACACATTTTCTTCAATTCATGATAGATGATAGTGTAATCGAGGTAAGCAAATTTTTTTTCAATTTCTCGCCCTGAGAATCTATGCGCATACTATTCTAGAATACGTGTGTGCAATAAAAAATACGTTTTCTTTGTAAATAATCAAAATTAGTCCTAGAAGCTGTTCATGTTAGTCATCTGATTGTTAGAACAGCCTCGTCTGCAGCTTCAAGGATACACGCTTTCAGATGTTCATTTATTCTTCTTTATGCGCCAATAGACAAGAACAAAAATTAATTGAAACTCACCGAATAACAGAAGAAGAATATACTGTAAATACGAGAGGGTATTGATATCTAGTTAGCCTAGACCGGTTCCGTGGTAAAAAAATATTACGATACCATAGCAACGAAAAATAACACATTAGAAGTGTCAGTGTAATAATAATAATAATAATAATAATAAACTTTATTCCGTATTACATCATACATGTATGGAAAACGTCAAGAAACATTCAAAGAATGGTAAAAATAGTTAAATTAACATTCGCATTAACATTAATCATTGTTGACATATAAAACAAAAGTCTACATTAAATTACACTGCAAGTCATCGCACTATGATCAAAATACATATTTTAGAAAGTCTTGTACACTGTAAAATGCTTGTGATGTCAGCAGGCGGCACAAAACTTGTTTAAATTTTGTCTCTTTTTTCAATTTTTATAGCAATTGGCAAATGATTATATATTCGCGTCGCTTGTGTTACTACACTCTTACTTATTAGAGATTTGCTAGTTTGGGGAGGCACTATATACGCGTTTCTAACACCTCTTGTGTCATACTGATGAGTGAGTTCTTTGCTTGCAAATTGGTTATAGTTTGCTTTTACGAATAACGCGCACTCAAGTATATAAAGACATGGCAAGGTAAGAATGCTGTTCCCTATAAATACCGGTCTACATGTATCTCTTCGTCCCAGTCCAAAAACATTCCTAATGCACATCTTCTGCAGAATGAAAATTCTCGAGACGTCAACAGACGTACCCCAAAAGATTATGCCATATCGCAAACGCGATTGAACATAGGCATAGTAAGCATCCAGTGCAGTGGCTCTATCTACAGAGGAAGCTATAGTACGCAATGCATATGCAAATCCAGACGTGCTCGAAGCTAAGTATTCGATATGTGCCTTCCAATTTAGTTGGCTATCAACATATACTCCCAGAAATTTAGTGGTATCACAAAAGGTAAGTTCTTCTCCTTTGTAGTTCATGGGATGTTTGACTTCTTTGTAATAGTTAAATTGGATAACCTTGGTCTTATTTACGTTAAGTTTGATTTCGTTTTTGGAAAACCATTCTTGAAATACTGTGGTGGTTCTTATTATTTCCTCCGCGATATCACCACGAGATCCCACAACCACAGCAGCGTAATCCGCATACAGAGTTGTTAGGTGGTTAGTAATTGCCGGTATTTCGTTGGTATAAAGAAGGAAAAGCAGGGGGCCCAGCACCGAACCCTGAGGCACACCCCTTTAAGAGTGCCCCAGTCAGAATACATTGCAGCCCCAAATCCCTCATCAACCACACGTTGTTTTGGATTTGACAGATACGATTTGACTAGGTCCAATGATAGGCCTCTGAAAAAGTGTAAAGTATAATGTCAAAAAGTCAAACCAAAGCAATAAAATTTGAGGATCGAGTATCGAGCCATCATCAAGTACCTGTATTTGAAGGAGTTAAGAGGTAAGCAGATTTACGAAGATATACTTAATACCCTTGTCGATTAATGTCCTTCGTATGCGACAGTGAAAAAATGGATTGCAAGCTTCAAAAGAGGTAAATTTTCCATTGAAGATGAACACCGATCGGGAAGGCCAGTTTCTGCGTCCGTCCCCGAAAATGTTGATGCAGTTCATGACATGATTTTGTCAGGCCGTCGAATTGGGCTAAAACGAATATCTGAGGCACAAGATATTTCATATGAACGCGTCCATCATATAGTTCACGTCGATTTGGATCCCCAAATGTCTGAATATTGACCAAAAGCCTGCATCGCTTTCAATCTGTGCTCGGTTTGAAAGTGATGCAGACTTTTTGAGCCGTATTGTTACTATGGATGAAACTTGGGTACATTTATACGACCCAGAAACAAAGCAGCAATCGATGGAGTGGAGGCACTCTGGTTCTCCAAGGCCTAAGAAGTTACACGTTCAAAAATCTGCTGGAAAAGTTCTTCCTTCAGTTTTTTGGGATTGCCATGGAGTGTAATCATGATTGATTTTCTGGATTAGGGTATAACAATAACTGGGAATTATTATTCGACGTTACTGACCACTCTACGAGAAAAAATTATGGAGAGAAGGAATTATGGTGACAAGAAATTATGGAGAGAAGAACAATTCGTGATTTAAGGTTCGAATTACTCGAACAGATCACGCCATTCACCAGATCTGGCTCCGTCTGACTATCATGACTTTTCTCAATTCAAAAAAAAAGTTTAAAAGGTCGTAAATTTTCTTACAACGAAGAGGCAATAGAAGCTGTGGAGGCCTGGTTTGCAGAGCAAAATCAAAATTTCTTTTTGAAAGGTCTAGACGGTTGCAGGTTCGTTGTAATAAATGTATACAATTAAGAGAAGAGTATGTTGAATAATAAAATATTTTGACTTTCAAATTTTGCTTGCTTCTATAGAATTTTTCAAATTTTGGTCTGTTATTTACCCGAATATTCCTTTCCGCCAAGACAAGATAAGACCCAGGACTGCTACTTCCATATGACGTCACAATTCCACAAAGGCCCTACCTGTAGATTTCGTCATTGCCTGGCATGTTTCGGGACGAAACATTTTCTTTAAAAGGGGGGCATCTAGTATGACTCATTCGAGTCACTGAATGAGTCTCGTCCGGAAAAATGCCGAAAGTCCGAATTGTTCTAGTCGCGCAAGCAGGGCCTATACAGCGTGTTCACAGACAGCGCGTGGTATCAGGTATAACAAATTATACATTTTTGAAAAGAGAAAGAAAAATTGTTTTCGATGGTGTCATAGCCAACTATGACCCCCATAAGAAAAATGAAACTTGACCATTGTAGCTCAACTACTATATCAGTATTCAAAAATCTAAATACACCGCCAGATTCCCATTAAAAAAGTGCCTTAAGGAAGTGCAAGCTAAATTTGTCTTACTTTAAAAATAAATAAGTTCTTAAAGAAAATCGAACAAAACAAAAATTTACTTTTTTTACAATAGCGCCCGAAGTACATTAAATATTCAAAGCTAGTGTCTAGGGTTTGGTACAACTTTACCTCTGGAGTATTTGATCCCATTTAACCAAATCTGTATCTCTCATAATAAGCGAGATCCCCATGTTGAGAACAAATCTGTGGACACACTGTATATACCGCTCGGAAGGGATTATGATTCATTGAACGGGTGATCGCCGTCATGTTGATAGTATTATATATAAATATGAAATAAATACTGTTATTATTAGTTATTAAATGTTATTTAGCGTGTATTATCAATATAGTGTGTTTTAAATTACCGATAGTTTTATTTAAACGACCAGAAAGATAAGTTCTTCACAATATGGTTCAAGTTCAGACATACCATATGAGCAAAAATTGTTTAGATAGGGGATGGCCACGGTTGGGAGGATCACTGTGTTTGATGAACTAAATGTCAATTTCTATTTAAAGTTTTACTCGACATGATTTAAATGTCTTTTTTTTAGCTAACATAACCAATATAATTACAACTACTTTAAATCAACACTTACATTTAATTGGCAGCAACAAGCCGCACCTATCAAAGGCAGTGATCCTCCCAACCATGGCCAACTCTTATCCAAATAATTTTTGCTCATATGGTACAATGTGATCATAAATAACGCCTCATATATAAAAAAATACTGTTTTTGGACTTTCATTGCATATTTTGAGACTTTAATTCAGAGTCATAATGATTAAAACCAACTCTCGTTACATGTAACCACATTGTTTAAAAACTGTGGATTATGTTGCAGTTGCCTTTTCCACTGCCGACAAATTGTCAGTCGATTGGCTTTTCGGCTGTTCCTCGGTCATCACTTTTGGAATCCATGTTGCGCAATATTTCAGTACCCCAAATCTTCATTGATAATTTTTTGAGTGGAACCAAAAGACAAATTATCAGTATCGATGTATGCCAATCCGACGATTGTTTTGGATCAAGTCGTTAATTTCTGCAATTTTTTAATCAATTCGTGCAGTTGGTGGTCGCCCGCGTTGAGGTTCACCTTCCACTGATTCACAACCGTATTCGAATTTCTTATGCCACTCAAACATACTACATCGTGATAAACTATCATCTGGGTATGCAGTTTTAATCATTTTAAAAGTTTCGATTGGAGTTTTACCCAATTTTATCGTATATCTTTGTTCCACTATCATTTTCTCGATGAGTACATCAAACACTAATGAAAAATTCGTGAAAAGTCACATGTATCCCGGAATGTGTGCATGCATTTCGCTCGTATTGGAGCTTGTCAACACACAGTATTCTAGAGACAGACATGACTTCCACTTCCATACTTCGCGTATATACCGTCTGTAAACATGGTAAGTTAACGACGCTGCTGCGCAAGACGCCTAGCGCCTGGTATGGTACCTCCCTTCTCTCTTATCTAGTGTACTGGTGGGGTATCGTTTACGTCTCCACCGTTAACTCACCACGTTTATAGAAGGTATAGGTAATATATAACGCAACATATAGGCGACATTTGCATAACTATTGTTATGTTCAAAATAAATCAAGTACGAAATGTTTTTAAAAATCACTAGAATACTATTTTATTATTTATAATACATTTATTATACATGGAAATGTTTGAAGTTTCTTACTGTACTACGCACCCTTAACTAACTGTAATATACCAAAATATGCGGTTATATATAGATAGATTATTTGTTCGTAATAAATTTGTATACAATATAAACAGGATGTTATTCATTCAATATAAAACGTGGTCACAAAGACGTGTTAAATAAGCAATATTTGTTACTGATAATCTGCATGAGAATAATACATGAAATGTGTATTTGAAATCGATACGGATATTAGACTGTTAACAATGATTCATATGCTTATCAAAATATAGAGATTGCAAACGAATGCAGTAATATACATTAGAAAAATAACACTTTACTTATTAGTGGATATGTATATGTGTATATATGAAACAAATATAAAATATTAACTTAAATAGATATACATATATGTATGTATATGTAACACTGTTTATAGTATATATAACACTATATACACGCGACGTACAGAAGTGGAAGTCATATCTGTCTGTAGGATACAGTGTATTGACAAGCTTCAATAAGAGCGAAATGGATAGCTATGACTTTTCACGAATTTTTCATTATTCTAACAACCAGAAAGGCGCCTTCGCGACGTGTAGTGTTCTGCGTACTGGTATAAATTTAGTTTGTCGAAATGTAGAAATTAACACAACGCATTAGGCGACATTTGCATGTAAAGTGAGATTTATTACTCATTAATTCTCATTTGCATTAAGTTCAACGTCTAACACTGACAATTCAGTATTTAATTTGTAATAAACGTCAAAAGTTAAATCAAAGCCTACTTGATGACAATGTTCTTTGTATTATAAAATTCTAATTGTGCTAGTTATAGCACCAATCTCGTTCTATTTTGATATACCCCCGTACATGAAAATAAAATAAATAAACTTATACATATTGCAGGTTATTCTAATACCACGAACAGACTATGGAAGTGCTTACCTATACTGGTATGAATTACTAATGGGTTATCACGGAGTGGATCGAAACATAAACGTTTCCTCCTTGGCAAAATTTTCCCTTTATTATCCTATGGGTCAAATCAAAACATTCGTAGAAACCCTCTTACAGCCCAGACGCATCATCCAATTATCATATAATCCCCTCCAACAAGACGAACTTTATAATTTAATGATATCTTGGAAGCAGGGTCCTGTAACGGACAAAGAGTACAAGAAGTTCGTCAAATGGTACAATAAGACGCCGCTTGGCAGAAAGAAAGTCAAGTACATGAAAATCGTAGAAAGAAAGAGAGAAATGGAAGCGAAACAAGCCGAGAAAACTGCACAAAAAGCTGCGCAAGGGAAAAAATAATTATTTTTTATTATTTTTGTATTATTTGGTGTTTTTCTGGTTTTGCATTGTTTGGGTAATTTTGTTTCAATTTATTAATACCTATTTTTAGTATGTATCCGCGTTAAGAAAAAAGTTTTTTTATGATATGTATGCTACCATGATTGTATATTAAAAGGCAAAGAAAAATAAGGGTTTTGTTTGTTGAAGATCTTACGTTACAGTATATGTAATATGTTACTAACGCCTGGAGGTATTTACGGATTGAGTTGCAGCCGTCGTTTCACATCAGGATTGATTGATTTTCTCTGTCGTCTAACTAACTTTGCACGGTGATGTTGGCTTTCGAATCGCTGCCATAAAATGTCGTTAAATCAATACTTACGCGTATGACTGGATGACAGTATTAAAATAATAACATTTCTGTACGGAAGTGGTAATTGGTTTCTCTTCATTATGTACGTACACTTAAATTATAACGCCTAAGAACTAAAGAAGTCGTCTTCGTAAATAAAAGTTAATGAATAGATTTACAGCGTTAATACAAAAGCATAATTCTTTTTGCATGCCTCTTCCAGAAAGCAGGTACATTTCTTAAGCCTTCATATCCTCTTTTTATCACAATAATATTTTAATGTATATTTGCGATTCTAATAGGGACCGGACACGAGAGGCCGAAATTACGATGGACCATATAAATAGTCTACAGCATCGCTAAGTCCAACACGCAGTAATTGAATACCACTATTCATTCGGTTAACCGCACATCTGTTTTTGTCCTGGAATTGTGACGCAATTACTTCAATTTCACAATTAAATTCCTTTCTTCATGGGCGTAGATAGAAACGGGAGGAGCTTTTATAATTTAATTTATTTATTAGTTTATTCGAAATTGGTGGAGACTGTGGCCTGAATCTGAAACAGAAATAAGAAAAACACCCTAGCCACAATATATATCAATAAATACTATATACGTATTTCGGCAACTAAGTTGCCATCTTCAGTAGAATAACCTTAAAACTGAAACATATTAAACGTAGCGTTTTTGGCTAAGGTAAACCTTAGAAGATATGCTCTTCACCAAATCGCCAGTGGGATAACACTAAATTCCTAACATCGAAATAACACTTATATACTACTTAAACCTAGCGTGAAATTTAGGGAACCGTGAAGCGTGAATACATGAAGCGTAAAAATAATGCTATTGTCACAATAAAGCATACAAACTGGACTGAGGGATTGGTCCATTGTCAGAATTCATTAATTTATTCTTATTTCTATATATATAAATACTTTCATAACTATCTAATTCTCTATAATTATTAACAGTTTTAATCAACCTAAGGTTATTTGCCGGCACAGAATGACCTGTGTCTCAAATATGTCAGGCAACGCTAGATTTTTCGGGACTGTTGAATCTAAAGTGGGAAATATGTTCCTTGTAACGAGTTGAAATTGAACGTCTAGTTTGGCCGATATATTCTTGGCTGCAATCGTTACAATTTATTTCATATATACCAGATTTATGTTCTACCTCAATTTTGTCCTTGGTGTTACCTAAAAGTGATTTTAATGAGTTACATGATTTAAACGCTATTCGAAGAGAATGGTTTTTGAAGATAGCGTTCAGATTTCTAGAGGCTGAATGGTACGGTAAACAAACAAATTTCTCACCTAGGTCTTTTAGAGGTAGTAAGCTCGTGGTATCATAAATTAGTTTCCTAAGCCTATGTTTCTTAATTTGGTTAGTTATTATTTTCGAATCGAAACCATTGTATGCAGCGATGCTTCCGATTAATCCAAGTTCTTTTTCATATCTATATTTTGTAAGCGGGAAACTTAACAACCGATGTATTAGAAAATTAAAGGATGCCATCTTTTGTTGGAAACTGTGATTTGAATCCGCGGTTATAAACTTTTCGGTAAATATATATTTCTAAGTTATTATTATTCTTAATTACCAAAACATCTAAATCACGGTTCCCTAAATTTCACGCTAGGTTTAAGTAGTATATATGTGTTATTTCGATGTTAGGAATTTTATCGCACTGGCGATTTGGTGAAGAGCATATCTTCTAAGGTTTACCTTAGCCAAAAATGCTACGTTTAACTTTTTTTCCAGTTTTAAGGTTATTCTACTGAAGATGTCAACTTAGTTGCCGAAATACGTATATAGTATTTATTGATATATATTGTGGTTAGGGTGTTTTTCTTATTTCTGTTATTAGTTTATATTTCGTAAGATATATAAAGTAGGGTGAGATAGTTTCCTTTTTTTCATTGTTTTAACTGTTAATTACATACTTCGTAATTTTTGTAATAGATCCTGTTTAATATCCTGTCATCGAGTCTACGAGGTGCATTCAAGTTCTAAGGCCTCCGATTTTTTTTCTCCAGACTGGAAAGAGATAGAAGCACGTGCATTGTTTTAAAATGAGCGTGCGTTCGTTGTCAATACGTCACAGAGATGGCAGCACTGTACGGCAGATGGAATTGTAGCGGCAGCGGCGAGAATGAGAACTGTTTTAGATACTTAAAATGGCTACGTTTTCCTTACTTGAACAGCGTGCAATCATTCGTTTTCTGAATTTGCGTGGTGTGACACCAATTGAAATTCATCGACAGTTGAAGGAGACATGTGGTGATGGAGTTATGGATGTGTCGAAAGTGCGTTCGTGGGTGCGACAGTTTAATGAAGGCAGAACATCGTGTGACAACAAACCGAAACAACCTCGGGCTCGCACAAGCCGGTCCGACGACATGATCGAGAAAGTGGAGGGACTTGTTTTGTGGGATCGCCGAATGACAGTTGAACAGATCGCCTCCAGTGTTAGCATTTCCGTGGGTTCTGTGCACACAATTCTGCATGACGACCTGAAAATGCGAAAGGTGTCCTCCAGGTGGGTGCCACAAATGGACGACCACAAGGCTACTCGTGTGGCATGTTGCCAAGCAATGTTGACGCGCAACCAAGGCATGAATGGGACTTTCTTTTCGTCGATTGTGACAATGGATGAGACTTGGATGTCATTTTTCAATCCAGAAACAAAGCGCCAATCAGCTCAATGGAAGCACACAGATTCACCGCCACCAAAAAAATTTCGGGTAACCGCCAGTGCTGAAAAAATGATGGTGTCCATGTTCTGGGACAGTGAGGGCGTAATCCTTACCCATTGTGTTCCAAAGGGCACTACGGTGACAGGTGAATCCTACGAAAATGTTTTGAAGAACAAGTTCCTTCCTGCACTGCAACAAAAACGTCCGGGAAAGGCTGCGCGTGTGCTGTTTCACCAAGACAACGCACCCACACGGGGCTAACGTTACGCAACAGTTTCTTCGTGAAAACAACTTTGAAGTGATTTCTCATGCTTCCTACTCACCTGACCTGGCTCCTAGTGACTTTTGGCTGTTTCCAACAATGAAAGACACTGTCCGTGGCCGCACATTCGCCAGCCGTGCTGCTATTGCTTCAGCGATTTTCCAATGGGCGAAACAGACTCCTTAAGAAGCCTTCGCCGCGGCCATGGAATCATGGCGTCGACGTTGTGAAAAATGTGTACGTCTGCAGGGAGATTACGTCGAGAAGTAACACCAGTTTCTTAGTTTTCGGGTGAGTAGTTAGTTAGAAAAAAAATCGGAGGCCTTAGAACTTGAATGCACCTCGTACTTCTCCCAATTATTTTGACGTAAGTGTCCAGTGAATTTGAAGTTTCAATAATTTGCGCGTACATTCTCAATTTACATTTATTTAGATCTAGAACATTGTTTAAGTTACTTTTTCAGATATGATATGGAACAACGTCGAGAATGGCATCGTGACACAATGGCAAGTTGGATTAAAAGTCAAACTGATTGTATGTCCATTGCCAGTGATTACGAAACTTATTGCAAAGTCTGTAAAATATCGTTAAAAAATTCCAAAAAATCTCACGTAAAGCGTCATTTAGCATCACAAACACATATACAGACATTAGACCCGTTGGAATCAAACAATTTTAACGAAGAACTCTGTGAAACTTTAATGGCGGCAAATATTCCATTAAATAAACTAAACAATCCCACCTTCAAAACATTTCTCCAAAAATATACTGGTCGAAATGTTCCTGATGAATCCATCTTATGCAAATATTATGTTTCTAAGTGCTACACAAAAGCAGTAGAACGTATTAGAAGCCATCTTTCAAATCAGTACCTATGGATAAGTGCCGACGACACTGTCGATATATTAGGACGCTGTATGGTAAATGTTGTAGCTGGGTACTACATTCAACTATTCCATCTAACGCATATGTAATAACAAAAAAGTTATAAATACAGATGATGCGGAAACAGTAGCTAAACTCATTTACGCGAATTTGCACCAAATGCTTCACTCCGACGACAGTTACAAAGAAAAAATACTTTTATTTGTCAGCGACAGTGCTGAATATATGTTCAAAACAGGCAGACTATTAAAGGAAATATATCCCAATATGCTGCATATTACTTGCCTAGCACATGCTCTCCACAGAATCTGTGAATATATCAGACACCTTTCCGGAAGTCGATGGACTTGTACCCGCTTTTGAAAAAGTTTTCAGAAAAGCACTATTAAGAGTAGCTCTTTACAGGGAAAACTTCCATCTATGTCACTGCCTCCCTCTCCAGTAATAACTAGATGGGGAACATGGTTGGAAGCTACTAGTATTTATGCAGAGAATTTCGATAGTTTAGAAAATTTCGTTACATGTTTAAATGATGATGCTCGAAGTATTTCTGAGCGTAAGGAAGTAATACAAATTCCAAATTTAAAAGATCAGTTGTACTTTCTTCAGGGACACTTTGGAAATTTGCCAAAACTAATCACTTATTTTGAAAATCAGACTCTCAAACTAAATGACCACACAATATTAACCACATTAGATGTGGCTATTAATAATTTGAAAAATAAGTGACTTCGAATGTGGCCTTCGGCAAAAGTTCTACGCAGATTTTAATAGAAATCCAGATTTAATAACATTGCGGCAACTGTGAACGGGGACAATGCCTCAAAATCTAACTGCTAAATATGTATGCTGAAATAAAAGAATATTTCCGGTATGCACCTATAACCAGTTGCGATGTAGAAAGGACGTTTTCTATCTACAAGGATGTATTTCATTTAAAGAGAATAACATTTTACAGAAGAGAACCTTGAGAAAGTATTGCTAGTAAATATTAATACTCCTTTACTTAATTTAAACTATAAAATGAACAAATAAAAATGTATTTCGTATTTTATAAATCACCACCCGTTTGTTTTCCAATTAACAGTTAAAACAATGAAAAAGAGAAACTAACTCACCGTACTTTATTTATCTTACGAAATATAAACTAATAAATAAAATAAATTGTTAAAACTCCTCTACGCCCATGAAGAAAGGAATTTAACTATAATATTGGAGTAATTGGGTGACAATGCAACGACAAAAAACAGATGTGCGGTTAACCGAATGAATAGTGCTATTCAATAACTGTGTGTTGTACTTAGCGATGTTAAGGACTATTTATATAGTCCATCGTAATTTCGGCCTGATGCTTCCGGTTTCTACTAATAATATTTCCTTTTCTTTACAATAAGATTAAAAATAAGTATGCTCTTTCTGTTAAAAATATTAATAAAAATGCGTTAAATTGAACCTTATGTGTTTTGAATATAGATCTCCTGAATATAATGAAACTTGGAAAGACTAAGATGAGCTTATGGGTGACAATTAAAACATGTCAAAAATACAATTTGACGGTTAATTACAAATTTCATGTTAGGTAGATCGGGAGTTTCTTATATGCCATATTTATTTTCACCTAAAATTTACAAAATGAACTCTGTGGGGCATTGTTAAATGTCTTGTCGAAAATTATGAAATGAAGAATGTTATTTGCGATTTTAATCCAGATTGCTCGGCAGCAATCAGAAATTACTAGTCATTACTAGTTTATGGAAAGTAATTTTTCATGAAAAAGGATTTTCATTGGACGAAATTATTTCTCTGGTAAATTTTGCAAAAAGTTGTCTTGAAACTTCGATAGTCAAAAATAATGATATTTCTAAAAAAGTTACTTTGTTGTTAGACAAAAACCTAAGATTTAAAAAACTCAAGCAAATTAATGATATTTTGCAAGAAAATTTTGAAGAAAGTATCAATTTCAGTTCAAATGTAATGTGCAAACTGAAGTATTCTCCAATCACTTCCTGTGAAATTGAACGGTCACTTTGCAGTTACAAATTAATTTTAAGTGATCGACGACAGTGCTTTACAATGGACAATCTAGAAAAGCATTTAATTACTTACTGTTATTCAGTGGCGGCTGTTACTATAGGGCACAGGGGCACGTGCTAACCCAACCACTAAGATAAACACAGAAAGAACTTTGCATGTATTCAGTGCATTATTTTATTTTATTATTTTTACGTATTTTTACAACGATGGTATCAAAGTTTCTTTCCGCACCATAGACACTATGCTAGCGCTCAAAACTATGTCCGGGGCACGATTTCAGATGTACCTATTCCGACTATGAATCGACAGGCTCCGCTTATCTTCGCCATATGCGTTTATGTCGTCGGTTGGGGGCACAAAATAGCTCGACTCCAGTTAACGTCTTGCATATGTAGTGACTGTATTGTTTTCGGTGCGTACCGCTCGTGTATAATTTCAAAGGCTTGAAGTGACGTTTATTATTATTATTACTAATAATGGAAGTTAACTGTGTACAAAATCTTTTAAAAAACCCGCTATCATTTGAGGAAAAACATTTAATTAAGAAGAAAGGAAAGCCTATACCTGATCTTAAAATATACTACACTTCCACAAGTAAAACTCGTACTTACAATATAGTATTCAATAAAAATATATATATGAAAAATATGAGTAGATTTGCGGATGTTCACTAACAAATAATCTATTCAGATTTATCCGATATTTCTAAGAAAGAGTTTAGTGCGTGGAATAAACAAGGGTTGAATAATTTAAAGACAGGACAAAGAAACACAAAAATTCCATTTCTCACATGAATGCATTCGTGGATTTTAGTGTTCTAGGCAAAGTGGACATACGTGAACAGTTAAACAGTGCTTATTTGCGACATAAAATTAAGTACAACGAAAATGTAAAAAAAACGTCATATCTTGCGCCGGTTAATTATGTGTATAAAATTTTGCGGAGCTTTTGAATTGGCGTTACAACGCCATGATGAGACATTGACGCCGGAAAAATATCCAGGAATTTATGTAGACTTAATCAACTTTGCAGCTGAATTAGACGCTGTGCTTACAATACATATGAAAGGTTCACAAGTGTTTAAAGGCGCCTCAAAGCTAATCACAACGAATTGCTGGATGCAATGTGGCAAATTCACAAGCAGGAAATATTAAAAGAAATTAAATCTGCAAATTTCATTGCTTTGGAGACCGATGAAGCAACAGACACCTCTAATAATCAGCAAATGGTTGTTATTATTCAATACTTGTTTAATGGACAAATTTTTGAACGCTTTTGATCTTTTTTTAAGCCGGGTGGACATAATACTGATGTATTAGCAAAAACATTGCTGAATGGATTGCAAACTATTTTAAATTCTCCTTGTAGGTCTAATAACAATAAACTAATCGCTCAAAGTTACGATGAGGCGTCCGTGATGAGTGGTAAGGCAAATGGTGTCCAAGCTATTATCAAAAGAACATTTCCACATGCACATTATATTCACTGTTACGCGCATCAATTTAATTTAATTATTGAACGAGCGGCACAGTGCAATAAAAATGTAAAAATTTTCTTTGCAAATTTACAGTCATTTTCAAGTTTTTTTTTCTCGATCGCCAAAACGAACGGTAATTCATGATGAAATAGTCAAACGTAGATCACCACGCGCTGCTCCAACATGCTGGATTTTCAAAGTCGAACTGTGAACACATTATTTGAACACCAGGATTCTTTCAAAGAATGTTTATACAAAATTATTGACGAAGATGGGATGGATTCAGTTGCTATTAGTGAAGCCAGTGGTTTATTGAAACATTTGAATTGCCCGGAATTTCTCTACTGGTTGAAAATATTTCATTTCATCATGCCACATGTTGAAATATTATTTAATCAGACTCAAATGCGCGGGATTGACAGTGTTGAACTGCAAAAAGCAATTGAACAATTCCTACAGCAAATTATTCACATTAGAAATTTAAGATATTCTACTGACAATGACAACCAAGAACACAATAATGAAGAACCTGCAAGGAAAATACAAGAAAACGACAGCTGGAGATAACAGAGCTGTTATTGCAAAGGAAATATGTGACACTATTTTAAGTCAAATTAGCGACCGATTTGATTTTGGGTATCACTTAAGTGCAGCAAAATGATTTGATTCTCAAAATTTTAAAACTTATAGTAATTCATTCCCACAGAAAAATTTTGATAAAACTGTGAAATATCCTATATTGGACAGTGTAAAATTGAAAAGTGAATTTTCAGTAATTTATGAGCGTGATGACATGTGTGACGTAGATGGTGTTTTGCCACTTTTAGTGTTCATAACAGACAACTACCTAAAAAAAGGTTTTGACGGAAACATACAAACTGTTGGATATTATTTGTACAACGCTCATGTCGACAGCAGAATGTGAACGATGTTTTTCCACCCTTGAACGCATTAAAACTTTTCTGAGAAGCACTATGTCAGAATATCGACTGAACGCATTGGCTGTCCTATATCAATAGAAACGAAGTTCACCCAGTCTATCCCGGATTTTGACAACAAAGTTTCCAGCATTAAAAATAGGAGAATGGATTTTATGTACAAAAAATAGGTGAGTTTCGTTTTGTGCCGACCCTCTTTCATAACTTACGAGCCGCCTGCTGTTATTATTCAAGTAATAATTAATTAATTATGATTAGAAAAATTGTAATGTTTAAAATTTAAATATACGTATTATTCATAGAAAATTACCATATTTTCTGTATATCATTTTTATTGTTGCCTAAAATAAGAAATTTAATAAACAAAACAGTTGTTTTATAACTTTTAATAACCTTAAACACTCTATGTAACTTGAACGTGAATACATACTTTTTCGTATTATACCTAGGTATTAGAGGTTGTTATTATTAATATAATCATTATTTTATTACCTATAAAGTTTAGTACAATAATTGCATCTTTCAAAGCATACACGCATGTTTAAGGGCATAATTTAATAGTTTATCTTGCATATTTGCCTGCCTTTTCTTTGACTTTTTTAGTGCATATTTTCGAAGCTCTAGTGATGGCGTATTAATTGATGAAGTTACGAATCAGTTTTTTTTTTACTTTCCTGTAAAATTTCTTTATTACGACCTTCAATATGTGAACAAGCCGTTCTACCAATAAAATCTGAAACTGCAAAAATGTTTATAAAAACACCAATAAATTTTGCTATTTACGTAAATACAAAGAATAAAATCATTAGCACTTGCACTATTGACTATTTCTTGAATATTATTATACATATAGATATGTATCTGTTACAATAGGTATTTACAGTAAAAACTATAGCATAACCTGCAAATATTATTCCGAATTGTAGGTAGGTAAGTTTGGATCGTCAACCTTTTGTTAAGGGAACTTGCAGATACATATTTCCATTTAATTTATCTCTTCGTTTTTTTCAAATCATTGAATATAATTAAATAAAATGAAATAACTATTTTAACATGAATTCATTTTTACTTGCCATTTTTACACGCGAAGAGTATGTACCGTACATGTACATATTTATTTGCAAATGAAGGAACTGCTTAAAATATCTATTATGTTTGGACACTTAAAATATTTCCATTTGGAACGACAATGAATGCATAACAAAAAAGGGGTGCAACCGTCTCTTCTTCTCATCTATCCATCCATCTGCTGAGAGGGGTTAAACTTGCACCACCAATTTGCATAAAGACGATTCGGGACGTCCACCGTTACCGCCGTAAACTGAGACATATAGGTACCATACATACACACAAAACATGTAAAGTTCTAATCTGGTGATCGCCGAGGTCGTGAGGCATGGGCGTGGTCCCGTGGTTACGCCCGACGCCCCGCCCCCCCAAAGCACGCCGCAAACGTTCCGAGATATCACGGCACCCTGTGATTAGCCTAATAAATAGACACTTAGGTGTATACCGGCGCCGACCGTCTTGACCGCCTAATCACAGGTCAATCGTTTCAAATTATACACACTTCGGCTGACCTAGCGAGGGTGGTCACGGACCCGTCGTTGATCAACGCAAATCCGTAGACGTCAAAAATTATTTCCGTCTTCGTCTGGTACGCGTGAATTACCCATGATGCGTCGTTCGCGCGCACATCGATTCGGATACCTAACCTCAAAAGCGCGCGGTCCACATAAAATCTGTAACGTGTTATTAACTGACTACGTTTCGACGTTACTAGTGTGTGTTTAAGGCATTTCCCCCTTTATCTTTTTTTTTGTTTACGTCTGTTGTTTTTGTGTTATGTTTTAGTGGGAGTTTAAATGTTATTTTTCATTGTAAATGATTTTAAAAGCGCGTTGATAGGTTGTTATTAAAGGGAAAAATTATACGGACATGTACGTGTCCGTTTGTGTCGGGATTATTTAGTTTTGTAAACGTTCCTTGCCTTTAACGAGTTGTGAAAAATAGAATAAGTGATATCTTCTTGTTTCTTATTTTTTTTAAATATGTTGGCATGACAGTGTATAATAGTGTTGGTGTTTATAGGAGAGTGATTTGACGAGAGACTGACCTTTCAATGAAGTACTGATCTTATGGTATTTTTTTCAACACAATCCCCATCCAAAATCGTCTAAAATGTAATTTTTCGGAAGCTCGTCAAAATAGGCATTTGTTACGGCTACCACCTTCTCATTTGCCCCGAATTTCTTTCGACCAAGCAATGTTCTGAAGCTGGGAAACAACAAAAAATCGCTTAAAATCAGAGCTGGTGAATATGTAATAATTATCCGTTTATCGTCGTTTCTTGTGTTACATAGCATGATATCATCATCATACTGCAGGAGATTATTCTATAATCCGACATATTTGGTTAAGGACTACGCCAATATTTTTATTCATCCAAAAGCTAGGAAAATCGCTAAAATTAGTCCTGTATTTTAAAAAAGGTGATAACACCGATAACTCCAATTATAGACCAACAGCAATTATTTCTGTTTTTGCGAAAATTTTTGAATCTGTCCTTCACAAAACTATCTTGTTCAAATGTCTGCTCTTTATTACTCCTTCAAAACATGGATTTGCGAAAAATCGCTTAACTCTAACAAACTTGTGCTGCATAACCCAAGATATAGACGAAGCTTTAGACGGTGCTAGTCAATTAGATGTTATTTATACGGACTTCAGACGCGCATTTTATACAATCAACCATATTTTACTCTAAGAAAAATTATCATCTTTCGGATTTAGCGATTCTCTACTCAGGTTTCTAAAGTCATATTTGACAGGTAGATCAAACTATGTTACCTACAATGGCTATATATCATACTTTTTTTACTCGACTTCTGGAGTTCCTCAAGGTTCCAACTTGGGGCTGCTTATGTTTAATATATTTATCAACGACCTAATAGCATCACTTGACTGCAATGTATTGGCTTATGTAGATGATCTTAAAATATATCACGGTCACATTATTACAAATATAACAGATGTGGAATTTTTGCAAAAAAACTTGAATACTATTCACAGTTGGTGTCGCATGGATAAATTAATTTCAATATTTCCAAATGCTGAGTTGTGACTTACACAAGGAAAATACATTATATAAACTATCTTTATTACGCCGATAATACTATTATAGACAAACAAAACTCTACAAGGAATCTTGGTGTTACATTTTATAGCAAGTTGACCTTCAACGATCAGCTTTCAAACATCACTAGATCTGCTGTTAGGTCTTCGGGATTTATTATGTCCCGAAGCTTCACTAATGTTGGTATCATTAAATCTCTCTATTTCGCAAATGTCGTTAGTAAATTGAAGTATGCGTCTTCCGTTTGGTACCCAATCTGTGACCAACACGTGAATCAAAATGAACGCGTTCAGCGTAAATTTTTGAAGTACCTGAGCTACAGGCTAGATGGTGTCTATTGAGAACGAAATATAGACTACAAGGATTTTATTGTGAGGCATGGATTGGAAATGCTAGCGGTGGGGGGGGGGGGGGGGCTCCATTGGTGCATTCATCAAGAAATGCAAATGAATTATTTAGTGATCTGTTTATTTTCATATGGAATTCATCGATATATCTATTTATTCATGTATTGTTGTATCGTCACATAGTATAAAAATTTTGTTGTTCTATTTAGATTACTCTGTTGGGCAAAATAAATTATTATTATTAATATGGTAGAAAATGCAGCAGTTTGTATTAAAATTCGACAAATTTAGCGGTTGGAATAGTAAATGAATGAGCGGACCCGTTATCCTGTTGTTAGAGCCTTTTTGTGCATAAATACGGTCGTTTTTTCCAAATCTGTCCATACAATAGCCTAATATTGGACAGTTCTTGTACTTTATTTTTGTAAATAGTAAATAAAGATTACGCCTTTGGAATTACAAAAAATCGTGGGAATAATCTTATTGCCGAAAAATCACTCTTTACCTTCTTCAGAGCACGTTCATCAGAAGAAATACATTGTTTTGACTATGCCTTTGCCCCTGGAATATAGTATCCAAGTTTTATCAACGAAAAAATTTTCTTCGATTTTGTTTGAACTTTTCCAGACAGTCGTTTGAAATTGTAACACAAGTTCCCATCTGCTGAACAGTAAGCAAACGTAGCAACCATCTTGCGGTTAGCTCTTTCATATTGCAGAATATTGTATATCTGTTCAATTGAGATGTTTACGCGATTAGCTACCTCGCACACATTTATTCGGCAATCACTCTTTTCATTGGCATGAACTTGATTTATAATTTTTGTAAAAGCTATTGTAAATGTAGGCTCGTGTGACCGCTTTTGAAAGCAGTGAGCTACTTACAAATCATTCCATGGGAAGGAGCAGATTCATAGTAATTTTTCTTCAGTTTCTACAATGTAACTTCTACATAAAAAAATAACAAAGACACGAAATTCTTTTTCCTCCATATTAAAACAGAAACAACAAATAATTTACTTTGAGCATAACGAAAGACCGTCATTCTCAGTCGGCTCATAGAGGCTTTCTAAACAGCGCGAACTTTTATTCCAGTAAAGCCAACGCAGTGACGCCGCTACTTGCTTACCTAAGTGGTGGTCTTTAAAAAGTCACTCTCTTGTCAAATTACCCTCGCGCATATGATATATCGATTCGTAGCAAACAGCAACTAATCGCTAGTAACGTTACGGTTATCTTTAGCAGAAGGTCCCAAGATAGCTTATAGCTGTTTAGTCTAGACAAGAAAATACGCACTTTTTGGCAAATTCATTTTTCAATGTTTCCTCTTGTAACTCATTTAATCCACCAATATTCAAGTATAAACCTTATCAAACTGTACAAAGTAGATGTTAATTTCAATGATCATCTCCTCATTCCACCCAAATCCACTGAGACAAATTTGCAGGTTGGGAAAAAGCATAAAGTCTGAGTGGTTTAAATTTGATCAATAAGCTGCATGAAAAAGTATTTCAAATTAATTCAAAAATTTTTCTCATTGAACCAGTTGAAGTACAAACCCGAGCATTATCCTGAAGAAAAAGCACTCGTTCCTTCTTTAACTATGGTCTTTTGGGTTATATTACATCGAGCAGTTAATTAAAAGGGATGCATAGTATTCGCCTGTCATCTTTCTGAAAATCGATAGGAAGAATTCCACTGTAGTTACTAAAGACAGCAGGCATAACCTTTCGCCCCTGATATACGGTTTTTGTCTTCTTGGGAGCATCAACCTTAGTCCATTGTTCCGATTGTTTCTTCATTTCGGGTAAATAACGGTGAATCCAAGTATCATTAACTATTCTTATTCGGTGCCAAAAGTTCTTCAGACCATGTCTTAACTTCCTCATCTTCAATTCATTATGAAAATTCCAAATTATTAATCAAGATGAGGTGGTGCCATTCGACGATCATGCACTTAAACGGGTTGTCCAGGTTGTCCATTTGATACGAGTATTACTTGTGCGGCAACGTTTAAACTGTCCGTCCATCGTTTTATGGTTGCAAGGAGATTTGTCCCCGTAAACACACTCCAATTTAGCTTCGATTTTATAGTTTGTATTGTTTAAAAATAAGAATTTAATCACTGAACGGTACTTCACTTTTTTCTTGTTTCAAAATAAGGTCAAAATAGTTCGCAAATTTTGACAGTTATGTTTCGAAGGATTAGCAACTTGTCTTTCAAGTTGGTAATTAGATTTTTTAGTGCTGCCCTCTCTCGTGAAGCTCACTAATTACTGATCCGCTCTCTTAAAACAAGGCATGTGACACATCATTTTAATGACATTTTTTTTAATGCTGCCAATGTCTCTTTTAATTATGTGGCGCTATTAATTATTTCTTAGTTTTAGCGTGCCTTTTCTGTACTAACACCTTCTCATTTGCCCCGAATTTCTTTCCACCAAGCAATGTTCTGAAGCTGGGAAACAACAAAAAATCGCTTAAAATCAGAGCTGGTGAATATGTATAATTATCCGTTTATCGTCGTTTCTTGTGTTACATAGCATGATATCATCAACATACTGCAGGAGATTATTCTAAAATCCTACATATTTGGTTAAGGACTACGCCAATATTTTTGTTCATCCAAACGCTAGGAAAATCGCTAAAATTAGTCCTGTATTTTAAAAAAGGTGATAACACCGATAACTCCAATTATAGACCAATAGCAATTATTTCTGTTTTTGCGAAAATTTTTGAATCTGTCCTTCACAAAACTATCTTGTTCAAATGTCTGCTCTTTATTCCTCCTTCACAACATGGATTTGCGAAAAATCGCTTAACTCTAACAAACTTGTGCTGCATAACCTAAGATATAGACGGTGCTAGTCAATTAGATGTTATTTATACGGACTTCAGACGCGCATTTTATACAATCGACCATATTTTACTCTTACAAAAATTATCATTTTTCGGATTTAGCGATTCTCTACTCAGGTTTCTAAAGTCATATTTGACAGGTAGATCAAACTATGTTACCTACAATGGCTATATATCATACTTTTTTCACTCGACTTCTGGAGTTCCTCAAGGTTCCAACTTGGGGCTGCTTATGTTTAATATATTTATCAACGACCTAATAGCATCACTTGACTGCAATGTATTGGCTTATGCAGATGATCTTAAAATATATCACGATATATCACATTATTACAAATATAACAGATGTGGAATTATTTGCAAAAAAAACTTGAATACTATCCACAGTTGGTATCGCATGAATAAATTAATTTCAATATTTCCAAATGCTGAGTTGTGACTTACACAAGGAAAATACATTATATAAACTCTCTTTATTACGTCGATAATACTATTATAGACAAACAAAACTCTAGAAGGAATCTTGGTGTTACATTTTATAGCAAGTTGACCTTCAACGATCAGCTTTCAAACATCACTAGATCTGCCGTTAGGTCTTTGGGTTTTATTATGTCCCGAAGCTTCACTAATGTTGGTATCATTAAATCTCTCTATTTCGCAAATGTCGTTAGTAAATTGAAGTATGCGTCTTCCGTTTGGTACCCAATCTGTTACCAACACGTGAATCAAAATGAACGCGTTCAGCGTAAATTTTTGAAGTACCTGAGCTACAGGCTAGATGGTGTCTATTGAGAACGAAATATAGACTACAAGGATTTTATTGTGAGGCATGAATTGGAAATGCTAGCGGTGGCGGGCTCCATTGGTGCATTCATCAAGAAATGCAAATGAATTATTTAGTGATCTGTTTATTTTCATATGGAATTCATCGATATATTTATTTATTCATGTATTGTTGTATCGTCACATAGTATAAAAATTTTGTTGTTCTATTTAGATTACTCTGTTGGGCAAAATAAATTATTATTATTAATATGGTAGAAAATGCAGCAGTTTGTATTAAAATTCGACAAATTTAGCGGTTGCAATAGTAAATGAATGAGCGGACCCGTTATCCTGTTGTTAGAGCCTCTTTTGTGCATAAATACGGTCGTTTTTTCCAAATCTGTCCATACAATAGCCTAATATTGGACAGTTCTTGTACTTTATTTTTGTAAATAGTAAATAAAGATTACGCCTTTGGAATTACAAAAAATCGTGGGAATAATCTTATTGCCGAAAAATCACTTTTTACCTTCTTCAGAGCACGTTCATCAGAAGAAATACATTGTTTTGACTATGCCTTTGCCCCTGGAATACAGTATACAGGTTCTATCAACGAAAAAATTTTCTTGGATTTTGTTTGAACTTAGCCATACAGTCGTTTGAAATTGTAACACAAGTTCCCATCTGCTGAACAGTAAGCAAACGTAGCAACCATCTTGCGGTTAGCTCTTTCATATTGCAGAATATTGTACATGTGTTCAATTGAGATGTTTACGCGATTAGCTACCTCGCACACATTTATTCGGCGATCACTCTTTTCATTGGCATGGACTTGATTTATAATTTTTGTAAAAGCTATTGTAAATGTAGGCTCGTGTGACCGCTTTTGAAAGCAGTGAGCCACTTACAAATCATTCCATGGGAAGGAGCAGATTCATAGTAATTTTTCTTCAGTTTCTACAATGTAACTTCTACATAAAAAAATAACAAAGACACGAAATTCTTTTTCCTCCATATTAAAACAGAAACAACAAATAATTTACTTTGAGCATAACGAAAGACCGCCATTCTCAGTCGGCTCACAGAGGCTTTCTAAACAGCGCGAACTTTTATTCCAGTAAAGCTAACGCAGTGACGCCGCTACTTGCTTACCTAAGTGGTGGTCTTTAAAAAGTCACTCTCTTGTCAAATTACCCTCGCGCATATGATATATCGATTCGTAGCAAACAGCAACTAATCGCTAGTAACGTTACGGTTATCTTTAGCAGAAGGTCCCAAGATAGCTTATAGCTGTTTAGTCTAGACAAGAAAATACGCACTTTTTGGCAAATTCATTTTTCAATGTTTCCTCTTGTAACTCATTTAATCCACCAATATTCAAGTATAAACCTTATCAAACTGTACAAACCTTATACAACTGTACTCATTCCACCCAAATCCACTGAGACAAATTTGCAGGTTGGGAAAAAGCATAAAGTCTGAGTGGTTTAAATTTGATCAATAAGCTGCATGAAAAAGTATTTCAAATTAATTCAAAAATTTTTCTCATTGAACCAGTTGAAGTACAAACGCGAGCATTATCCTGAAGAAAAAGCACTCGTTCCTTCTTTAACTATGGCCTTTTGGGTTATATTACATCGAGCAGTTAATTAAAAGGGATGCATAGTATTGGCCTGTCATCTTTCTGAAAATCGATAGGAAGAATTCCACTGTAGTTACTAAAGACAGCAGGCATAACCTTTCGCCCCTGATATACGGTTTTTGTCTTCTTGGGAGCATCAACCTTAGTCCATTGTTCCGATTGTTTCTTCATTTCGGGTAAATAACGGTGAATCAAGTATCATTAACTATTGTTATTCTGTGCCAAAAGTTCTTCAGACCATGTCTTAACTTCCTCATCTTCAATTCATTATGAAAATTCCAAATTATTAATCAAGATGAGGTGGTGCCATTCGACGATCATGCACTTAAACGGGTTCTCCAGGTTGTCCATTTGATACGAGTATTACTTGTGCGGCAATGTTTAAACTCGTCTGTTCATCGTTTTATGGTTGCAAGGAGATTTGTCCCCGTAAACAGACTCCAATTTAGCTTCGATTTTATAGTTTGTATTCTTTAAAAGTAAGAATTTAATCACTGAACGGTACTTCACTTTTTTCTTGTTTCAAAATAAGGTCAAAATAGTTCACAAATTTTGACAGTTATGTTCGAAGGATTAGCAACTTGTCTTTCAAGTTGGTAATTAGATTTTTTAGTGCTGCCCTCTCTCGTGAAGCTCACTAATTACTGATCCGCTCTCTTAAAACAAGGCATGTGACACATCATTTTAATGACATTTTTTTTTAATGCTGCCAATGTCTCTTTTAATTATGTGGCCCTATTAATTATTTCTTAGTTTTAGCGTGCCTTTTCTGTACTATTTTCAGTTAACTGACACTTCACCATAATAATCACTCTTCTTCCCGCCGATTCCTTTAAAGAATCCGATTGAGTTGTTCTACATTGTATACGTAACGAGCCATCGAAAAAAATCATAATTGGAGTAGACTGTGAAATTGGGTTGGTACTTTAGCCACTTCCACATAATGACATTTATTATTTGACATTGAAACTATAAGTTTGTGTAAAATTTTTCAAAACTCTTATTAAGAAAACTAATTTATTTAAAAAATCGTATTCAACATAGAACAAAAAGCAAAAATTATCGAATGTTACTTCCGTACAGGTGTGAAAGTAAGTGGCAGTATTCAATTATGGAATGCATGGCTGATTTTTGAATTAGTGTTTGTCTACAATGATTTTTACAATGTTTTGACAAATTGTGTAAAGTTATTCAGAGAAACTGGTAGCGTCGGTCGAAAAACTGGAAGTGGACGGCCATCTAAACGTACAGCTGATAATATTGAAGCCCTTCAGCATATGCTGCATAAAGTTTTTGCTGGATTGCGGAGAAGAGTTGGACAACATTTTCAACAACTTCTGTAGCTATATGTAAATTTTGATTATGATTTCGATATTAAATAAATTATTTGTTTTCTTTTTTGTTGTAGTATCATTTCAATCCGATAACCTATTTTTACAATGAAGCCAAATGAAACTGTCAAGCATCAAGTAATGTGTCATTATGTGGAAGTGGCTAAAGTACCAACCCAATTTCAAAGTCTACTCCAACTATGAATTTTTTCGATGGCTCGTTAGTACTTTCGTGAGACATTTTCCTTCGCACTGTTCAATGTTTCTATATGTTGTGATGCAAGCATATAACTGCCCCTTTCTGTCGGATATACACACGCAAGTATACCTACTAATGTATCGTTCGACACTTATTTTTTTAACTGCTTCTTCTATAGCTTCCGGGCAACTTTTTTTTTATTTTCTGTCAGTTTTTTAAATAATTATGTCCTTATGACTGTATTTCGTCCATTTACTAATTCTTAAATTTTTGAAATTCGAAACTTGATTGATTTTTTGCTTAATTTAAGTAAATAATAAGATTTTGAATATAATCTTGTCAGTTTTCTCTTTACCATTATTTTCACTCAATTTCTAACATGCCTCGAACTTTATATGTTCATCATGAATTAATAAACTTTTTTTTTACTTATTATAATTCTATGGCTAATCAGGCACTCTACTAAACGCAGCAATTATTGACAGCCCTGAACGTGATGTAATTTCTATATTAAGAGCAATAATAATTGAGTTTCCAATGTGAGTCAATAATCATTTGCACCCAGTATATAGCCAAGCAATAATATGATGCGGCAACATTTAATATTTAAATTACCATGTAAATCACCTGGTTAAAAAGTAATATAGCAGAGGGATCAACCCTCTTGTATTAGGATCTCATTTGAAAAATAATTCTGTAGTAGATTTAGCTGTAAGGAGAATGACTGTCATGTATAAAAGCAATTAAAAAGCTTAATAAAATATATGGCAAAAATCAGTTTATTTCCTCTTTTTTTAAGGTGCTTTATCTCTAATAATAATCCATATTTTTGACTGAATTTCATATAGTGTATGCAGAAATAGAATGCAAGAATAAACACTAATGACAACTTGATGTACATTTAACCATTTTCGCAAAAAGAAAATGATAAAAAGTTCAGATATCGTCGTCCCGCGATTTGGCAGTATCACAGAACCCGACTTATCTTACTTAAATCTTTATTGGGAGTTTGTTGATTCTATAATAATTTTTGTATGAATAGAATTGTTAAGTCCGCAATTTACGACTCATAAGAGCTCATAAATATCTCGAAAAATTAGATTTATTAACAATAGCATCAACTTCCTTTCACACTTTATTCAGGCCTGGCAGCATAAACTGCTGGCGTGTTTAGAAGTTTTTTTTGTTTGTGATTCTATTTTAAGTTTAATCTAGTAAATCATAGAATACTTAACAGATATATCCTACTCAATTACATATCTACTAATATTAAAAATTAAAATTATGCGCAATCCCACGTAAATATCAACTATGTCTCCTTGAATATCGAAGTTACTGACAAGGCGCTTTATTCTGTCAGCACAATCCCGGTACCTTTTTTGGCTTCTGGGTGTTCATATTGCTCTATTTTGAGTTCGTTAAGACTCTGCTCTCTCTGCAGTGCTTCAATAAATTTCCAAATATTTGGATGGTTTGAAGAAACTTGCTGGTCAAAGTCTCGAAGCAAGTGCCACCTTTCTTTTGTAACTGGTCAACAACTCCATTAATGCATCTGGTCTGTTGTCTCAGGTTGATTTTCTTGTGTCGGCTTACCGTACGCGTTCGTGAGCCACGTTTCTATTGCCAACGGCCAGATCTAACGTTTTAAAGAAGGCACCAATATGATGTGAAATTGCAACATCTTGGATCTGAACCCGTTCTGCAGTTAGAATTGTTTTCTTCGTTTTTTATTTTTTTAAGTTTTTTATTTATGTACGAGGAAAAGTCATTAAATAAGTCACAAACTGCTGTAGGAAAGCTGAAAATAGGAGTGAGTTGTTTCCCTATTTGTCAATAGGTGTCACCACAATCCAGCTTTATAATTCTCAAGTGACAAGTGGTGTGCGCAAACACAGGTAGTGTTAAAATGGCGACCGTGCTCGAAGATTATACTGTGGAAGAGCAACGTGCTATTGTGCGTTTTTTCTGGGCAAAAGGACTTTTTGCAAAAGATATTCATAAGGAAATGTCTCCTGTTTACGGTGAAAAGTGTTTGTCGCGTAAAGCCGTATATAATTGGGTCGAGAAATTCTCTCAAGGACACTCAAAAGTTGTTGACGATCAGCGAAGTGGCCGCCCCGTTCAGATTTCGACAGATGCAACACTTCGACGGGTGGAAGAGATGATTCGAACTGACAGGCGGGTAACAATAGACAGTATAGCAACTGCAATAGGGTGTTCTCATGGTTTAGCCTACGAACTGATGCACGATCGTTTGAATTTCCGAAAAGTTTGCGCACTGTGGGTACCTAGACAACTGACCGAGGAACACAGAAGAATTCGAATTGGCTTGTCCTTGCAACACCTCTCTCGATACACAGTGGAAGGGGAGAACATGCTTAACAGGATTGTTACTGGTGATGAGTCATGGGTGCACCACTACCAACCCGAAACAAAGCGTGCTTCAATGCAATGGAAACATCCTTCTTCGCCGTCAAAAAAGAAATTTAAGGTTGTGCCCTCAGCTGGTAAGGTTATGCTTACCGTGTTCTGGGATTCTCAGGGAGTGCTCCTAGCCCATTTCCAGAACAAAAAGAGAACGTGACTGCTGAATCATACTGTATAGTTTTGTTGTTGCTTCCGGATGTAATTCGACGAAAACGTCCAGGCCTACTGACGAGAGGAATATTGCTGCATCACGATAATGCCAGGCCCCATTCGGCCCACTTGACCCAGATGAGAATTGCGCAATTAGGGTGGGAACTTCTTGAACATCCGGCTTACAGTCCGGACCTGGCCCCAAGCGACTATCATCTGTTCGGTCCACTCAAAAAGCATCTTGGCGGCAAATATTTCGAGGGTGACAACGATGTTCAACAAGAGGTACGCACGTGGTTCAGACGTCAGCCCAAACACTTTTATGCAGCAGGCATTGGGGCATTGATAAAGCAATGGGATAAGTGTATTAATGTAGATGGAGACTTTGTTGAAAAATAAAACTTGTTTTTGGCTAACTATTTCTCTAATTATTTTTATAATACCTTTTTGTGACCTAATTACTGACTTTCCCTCGTATATATACTATTGCAGATAGCAACTGTTTAAAATTATTACCCTGTAAATGGCTTGCCGTTGGATAATAAAGGTAATTATTATTATTATTATTATTACATGTCGTATAACTCTTAAGATATAAGATTTTGCATCCAGTTATTTCTTCCCATTAATTTTGCTGATATTTGTGTTCAACACATTACTCTTCGGTTGTCGAATTTATATAATTTTGGCGAAAATAACTCGTTTATTGGAAAATAGCTGTTTCATTTACAATTCAGTTCCTGAGCCATAAAAATTTAGTATCAGTATACCATAACTTCTCTAGTCATTGTCGATATGGAGAGATCAATAACGATTACTTTTACTAATCTTCACATTCAGAACGAAAGATAAGAATATAAAAAATATGCTGAAATATAACCTGCAATAAAAAAATTCAGATAGCGTTAAACGTGCCAGTTCGACAATAAAGAGAATCAGGAAAAGGGAAATCCAGAGAGAAATACTGTAAATGTGTCGACCATTTTGCGTTGGGGAAGACTACGTATATGTGCTACATATATACATTTATATACGAGTCTATATACATGTGTGAGTGTGCACGAGATGCCCACAGGCACGATCAATGCGGTGTCGCATCAGCAGGGGTCGCCACTGTCGCAGCGGGACCTCACCACAGGGTTTTCAACTCCCACTGGGATAGTCGCTACCTCACTTCCACGCTACGGGAATCTGCGCGACCTCTGTCTCAAATCGTCGGAAGGAATTTTAACGGATGATTGATTGTCCGGACTGCCTTACGGATGCATCACTAATTACTGGATATATAGGTGGATCACGCCGGTGGTTTTTTCTTGTTAACACTATCTCGACGAGAGGTTGAACGTAATCAATATATACATCAGTCGATGATGGAAAAGAATCCATCCAGTGCCGACTTGCTTCGAGTGGCATATACATATTGCTATGTATTTTACTTTAAATTAAGTGTATGAAAGAGTCAGAATGAAATAATCAAATGCTGAACAATCGTAATAAAGATGTATATCGGGTGTCCGTTTGTCAACTTTTGGAAATTTCTTTGCTTTTGCCACATTGAGAATTACAGTTATTGAATTGATTCCGCATTTACTTGATGAAGATCCATAATTAAGAATAGAAATAAAACTATGGTTTTAATCTTCACTTTTACTTTGGTAAAAGTGAAGATTAAAACCGTAGTTTTATTTCTATTCTTAATTACAGTTATTGTTAATTGGTGTTTGACATTTTTGCCAAAGCCATATGTACGGTCGCGGTTACATAAAAGCGACCACTAATTTGACATTTTGTTTTTTTTTCATAAATTTTGGCTTTGTAAGTAATGACACTAATGACAAATTAAATAATATTTGACTTTTTTCATTATTAAGTGACATAATGTATACAATAGGAAAAAGTGCCGGTCGCTTTTATGTGACCGCGACAGTACCTGTTTTTCGGTAACTTTTATTATAATTTTTTGGACATGTACCTTTAGGGCGCGGCTGTAAATTGATCCAGCTTTAGAAATAGGCATCTTTAAATAGTTTGTTATTTTACGAGTATAATAATAGTGAAGATGAATAACTAAAGGGCTTACCAATAAGAGCTTTAAAATGCAACGTTGGCAACACTGCTTAAATTATCGACGCTAGGTTAGCATTGTTGTTGCCAGTACTGTTTGTCAAGACATTGCACTATAGTTCAAATGACCACTTTTTCTGTGCGAAATTCAAATTTTGAAGCAGCCGTTATATATTTTTTTTTGCTGCCAACCAGTCACTAAGAATCTAATTCAAACAAGAGCTAAAATTTTTTTTGTTAAAATTCAAATACTGTTTGACAGATCGCAATCAAAGTCACCGAACTGATATTTGTTAAAAATATTTTGTGCAGTATCAGTTTTTAATAAAAATTTTTAAGCGTTTATTGGAAAAAGTGTGTGAATAATTAAGTAAAAGTTTTTAATGGAAAACAACGAGACATGTAAGTTCTTAATGTTTTTTGTTTAAATACTTGTAATTTATTTTCCTTTTCTGGAAAACAGGCAATTTTTTTAACCTAACCTCTAAGAATTTTTTTTAATTGCATTTTGAAGTTCTTGGTAGCTTTTTAAATTTTGTTAAAGTTTGTTAAACATAAAGTTGACAGAAATGGATAGATCGAAATATTATTAATTCATTTAAGTTATGTACAAATTGTTTTTTTTTGCGATTTCTGAGAAATTTAATTTTTTCTAGGTTACTTTGCTATGAAAAAAAAACGAACTTTTTAAAGTTTGGTTGAATGAGCGCTCAAAGAAGACAAAGTATGATGCCGTTATCAAGCATGTGTTGAACAAAATTGGTGCTCCTGATATTAACGATGATTGGAGAAAGTTATTGGATGAAAAGGTCCGCCTTTTTTGCAACTATTTAGGAACCAAATGGGACAAATGCAGGAGAAAGGAAGAAATATTTCGAAATAAAAACATTACATGGCTTAATGGTGACATACGTTTTCAAATTAAAAACGCAGCTGTAAAAGCAACTTCTCTGGCTGTCGGACGTCCGGAGGTTCCATTTTGTAATAAATCAGAATATGGAAAAAGAAGAGCAGCAGCAGAGCTCTCAACCGCAATAGGTGGCAAAACCGAGCTATTAGTTCGTGCAGCAGCAACATTAGCTCGGAAACAAGGAGACTCAGACTTAGCTGTTGTTCTTAAAAAAACTCTTTCTAGCCCGACAAGACCCTCAAAAATGAAGAAGTTGTGTTCTACCAGTCCTCCTACACCGATTCCACATACTGGAGATGAGGCGTTAGCTTTTTTTATTGAAAACAATTTTTCAAAGGAGCAGTATAACGCAATACGTCGTGAAAGTAAGTTGCGCAACTGCGACATATATCCACACTACAATAAAATTTTAGATGCGAAGTCCAAATGAAGACCTTTAGGCATAAAAGTAACAGAAACAATAGCAAGAGCACCCTTAAAATCAGTTGTATTGCACACAGCTAAGAGAATTGTTGAAATGCAGAAGGAAGTTTTCGAGGCCGTTATGATGACCGAAAATACTAATTATTTAAAGTCTGAATTAATATGCAGTTATGGATTTGACAGCAGCACTGGCCAACCGCAAGTTTTTAAATCTTCCGCCTGAAGTTATCAACCTTTTAAGTGGTAGTGAGCAAACAGAGAATCTTGTTGAAGACGATGACAATAATGAACAAAATGAAATTTTACCTGCTTATTCAATCAATATTTTGAATGAAATGTCCTTACAAAATGAGTTACAGATAATTGAATAATAATATAAAAAAATATTTTTTAATGAAAAAACTGAAATGACTTCTTTACTTCCAAAGAGTTAATGGCCGTCAAAGGGTTAATTTTTCCATAGATTTGTTGAGCATACACTTATTTTCGCATATCAACCTATTTTGGCTTTAAATGGCATAATACTTTTATATTTAATAATTTCACACAGAAAAAGTAGTCATTTGAACTATAGTGCATTGGTGAGATACAGTATACACTATTCTTTATAATCAGCGTTTTTGATGATTCCCTAAGAAATATTTTTCCACCTCTTTAAAAGATTTCCATACTTCTAACTCAATTTTTTCATCGAATTTTTCATCCTTCATAAATTTTCTTATATCAGGGCCAACAAAAATTCAGTTTAGCGCTTGACAATGCTTAAAATTTCAAGTACTTATTACTTCCACAAAAAAAATCAAATTCATAGAATTTCTTGTCTAGCTATTTTCTACCTTGAGAACTTTCGATATATTCACATTTCATTAAAATATTTTAATAACGCATATATTAATAGACTCATTACTGAAAGCTACTCTTAATATAAGAATGTTTCAATTTGATTTTAAATTATATTTCTTCACAAATATATCTAGAATTTAAAAATATTAATTCAAACTTAAGACATTTTCTATGTATACTCGTATTCTTTCTAGAGAAAGCCTTTCTTTAGTTATCATTCTGGTCAGTTGACCCTTCCAAGAAATCTACCTGAATTAACGGTCAATTCACATTCAACGTTCTTTTCGAAGTTCTACAATTTTACATTTCGTTTTTAAAATTAAGTTACTTAATTTAAATTACGTACTCCTCTTTATAATTATGTCATGTCGCATATCATTTTAAAGATTTTTTCACAATGAATATTTTAATGATGTTTGTTTCATCGATATCGCAACTCTTAGCTCGCGCATTTAATTAGTTCTTAATTCCAGACATCGGCAACTTTAGATCCCTCTCCACTCTAGGCTATAAAATAAACCTACCCGTTTCCAAACCAGTGTTCTCTTCTACACAAATTCCTTCTTCTGCTTCAAACCTTACAGGTATCTCTGTAGTGTTCTGTAGAGTTTATTTTGTTTTACTTGCACTTACATTAATTGAATTAATTAATTTCCTTCCAGAGTAATTTTTGCATATTAATTTTTAGTTGCCTGTTCATCGCACTTGTATATTTCGCTACTTTTATTTAAATATTGTAAATGCATCTTAAATCTTACAATTTCTTATGCAAATATTAAATAAAAACTTTAAGGATAACGTTGTTGTGTTTTCATTTAGTTAATAAATTCTAATATATTTATTTCAGCATTATTACACACGTTCTGGACCTTCAATGCATCACCAATACCGCCATTTATTATTTAAACATTTACCGTACAGTATCGTTAGGACGCTCCAAGTAGCCCGGAAACCGTCATCTACGACTTATACTAACATAAAACTACTGTCTACTGTCTATATTTTGCTGCTGCTTGTATGATTTTTGTGTTCATACTGTTGAGTCTCTTGTTGTTGGTATGAGACTCTAATTGACTACACTATTACATATTAAAAGCGTATTGGTTGAACAATGATGTGTGTGACGTGTTATTAATTCGTGTACCATAAAAACCATTAGTTAACAAAGACTTTAATTTAGTTATTCATTATTAACAATGAATTAAAGTCATACGTATTTAGGAATCGTGAGCCTATTATACATATTTAATTAACAATGGTTGATCATATTAAAGGTCTATTGAAATTGTTAATTAATATCCCTCGGCAATAAACAAACGGTCTAATGTACAAAGCAATAAATAAATTTGAAAAAGATGCTGATTGTTAATAATCCTAGATAATAAATAGATTTGCAAATGTAGAATTTAAAGAATGTTTTTATAATGTGTAAAAATTATCGGGAACGCTACATAGATCTTAAAGGGGAAAACCACTATAGGCCTGTGTAATAATAATAATAATGTATTCCTCTAAACTCTTAGTGTATTATGTGAAATGCTAATTCAGTAAGAAAAAAAATATGTACATAAATATACACTGATGAAATAATTAAAATTACTAAATTTTATCTAGAAATTCTGTTTTTAAGTAGTAATACCTTTGATTCAAGAATTATTTGGTCGTACTTTTGAATTTCGTATAAGACATTAGTTTGTAATTGTCTGGTAATCTAGAAGTTGAGGATTTCTCTCAATAAAGCTTAATCTATGTTTTGTAATTTCTAATGTATATACGAGGACGGTCTGATATATTTCCGACCTAAACGTGAAGATGACAGCACTCTTCAATAAAAGCTGAAGATTGCGGTTGCGCATCTATTGACAGGTACTCACCAAAATTTCAGCCATTTTTGACGAGCAGTTGTTGTTTGACAATCGTTTGAGTGAGTCGATGTGAGTGTTTTTGTGAAAATGGAAAAATCGAGTATCGTGCCGTCATTAAATGTTTGTTTTTAAAAGGCAATACGCCTACATAAATTAAAGATGTGTTGGACGCTGTGTACGGGTAGTTTGCACCATCATTTACCACGGTGAAATTTTGGGCGCCGAGTTTAAATGTGGGCGTACCAGCTTGGGAGACGATGAGCGTTCGGGACGTCTAAAAACTGTAACCACGATAACATCGCTAAAGTTCACCAAATGGTGTTAGACAACCGCCGAATTAAAGTAAGACAGATAGCAGAGGTTATGAATATGCCCAAAGAACGTGTTTGTCACATAGTGAATCAAGATTTAGGCATGAGAAAGGTGTTCGCGCGCTGGTTGCCGCTCTTGCTAAAGTTAGACCAAACATGTGTTCGAATGAAAATTTCCAACACTCTGTTTATGCGCAATAAATCAGAGTTTTGGCGCCGATTAATTACTGTTGATCACCATTATACGCCCGAAACAAAAATACAATCGAAACAGTGAACTGCCAAGGGGGAATCGGCTCTAAAAAAAAAACAAAAACTGTTTCTTCGGCTGGGAAAGTGATAGCGACTGTTTTTTGGGATAGTGATGTAGTTATCTTAATTGATTATCTTCAAACAAGAAAAACCATTACAGGAGTAAGCTACGCATCATTACTTGACATGCTGAAGGCAGAAATTGCAGAAAAACGGCCACATTTGCGAAAAAAAAGAATTTCGTTTCACCAAAACAATTGCCATGGCGAAAATCTACGAATTACGGTTTGAAATGCTTAACCACCCTCCTTACTCACCAGGTCTAGCCCCAAGCGACTTCCTTTTCTTCTCTAATCTCAAAATTGCGCTCGAAGGACAGAGATTTTCGTCAAATGAGGAGGCCATCACCTTCGTAAACAATTATTTTGCAGAGAAAGACGTCGAGTACTATTTTGACGGGTTGAAGAGATTGGAGCATCGCTGGGAGAAGTGTGTAGATTTACAAGAAGACTATGCAGAAAAATAAAAATAAATTTTAGGAAAAAATGTATTGTATCTTCGTTAGGTCGGGAACATTTCAGACCACCCTCGCACATTTCAAGAGTGCTCCTTTTGATTTATTAGTTATAATAGTTATTAATCTACAAAATTGCAAATTTGATGTAAATTAAACCTTCGGCTTCTAGTTACGCTACCTAGTACTAGATTCTAAAAACTTTCGCAACAACCTACGCAAAAGCTAAAATCATGCACATGTCTGTAACGTCTACCTATGTGTGGTCTCTGATAATGGTAATAATTGCTAATGCAAGATATAAGCTTCTTCCAATAATATAATTTACTATAGATACCTTCCTAAAAGAAAACCAGCAATGATTTCTTCAAGGCTGTTTCGTGTAGCTCCGCCAATACCGGGCACCCTTTTCCTTGGACGACTTATTAAAATGTATCCCAAGCTCCAGCTCATTCAAGGAGATCACGTGTATAATTAGTTATGGTAATGTACGGCGGGCGGCGAGGGCGAACTATTGAAGGGTTCAGGTCTCCGCCTGGAGCCAAAATACATACACGCGATCACCGCGTTCCATACGAAACATCCAACGCCTAACAGCGAAGCGCTTTTAACGACGCTTTATTCGAACAAGCGCGATGAAAATCGTAGGCAAATCGCTCTACTAGACCGTATTAATTTGTGTATGTACCGGTTAATTATTGCATAATTTTACTAACACCGGACGCGAAATACAAAATAATTTAACAATAAAACAAGATATTGACATAAAGAGTAGGATTGTCACGATGAAAAAATGAAATTAAACTACCTAATTTATTATTTTTATTATTAATTAATGTACAGAGATATTCATTATAAACAGAGCCCAGACATATCGGGCTGAAATTGACGTCATTACGACGGACGATATAAATAGTCTACAACATCTGTAAGTACATCACGCAGTTGTTGAATAGCACTATTCATTCGGTTAACTGCACATCTATTTTTTGTGTGCGGTTAACCGAATGAACTTACATTGTGCTTTAGATTTTTAATTAAAAATATTTTAAATATTTTATTTAAAAATGTATAGGGTAAACAACGGTGAGATGGTGAAAGAAATTTTATATGCCAATATATTTTTTTAATTTCAGGATTTGTAAAAAATACATTTATAGGTACATTGGAAACGAACAACAGAATCAATATTCTATTCATAAAACTCAAAAAATATTGAACACAAAAAGTTATAAAAAAAAAATAAATACTATAAATTCATCATCTCACCCATACCACCATGGGAGAGTTGTGAACGACACTTGGGTGAGATGGTGAAATTTAAAAAGATGAAATGTTACTCGTCAACACTTAATAATTAAACTGAAAAAACCTTATCTTACGGAAAGCTATACTATCTCTACAACTTCTTGCTTTTAAATGTTAGTTTCCCACATGAGTCACAAAAGTCACCATATTTGGTGCAATCTTCGTGCAGCCACCGTTTGCAGTTTACGCATTTTATCCAATCCTCTGTTTTTTTTTGTGGATTGGTATTCTTCACCACAACCAGCACAGTAACACTCGTTTTCTTCATCGCTGTCTTCGTCCTGCAGTTGTGGAGATTGTTCCGATTCGGTGTCAGAGTCAGAAAACTTCTTAATTTTCTTTTTGGTCTGCGTTTGTTTCCTCTTCTTTTGACGTAATTTAGTTTTCAAGTTTTTAATATTATTCTGCGTGTTGAGGATGGTGGCTATAGTCCTGGCATTCTTTCTAGCTTGTTCTATTTTAGTCACAGTCTTTATCGGAGAAATAGTATCCAACATTTTGCCAGGAGTAACATCATTGTTAATAACTACATTTTCATTTAGGGTTTCCACTGGTGCTTCATGAACGTCCTCAGGATCTCTTGAGCATCCCGGTTGCGGAGAAGCTTCTCTTGAGGAAGATGAGTTGCGATTTTCATTTATTGGCTGGGGAGAACTCTCACTTAAATATGCATACTAAGGAATAGCACCTTGATTCCATGAAAAAATTCCAGTTGTCCTAAAACCAGATATGCCATTTTCCGAAGATGTAGCTCTTCCCCAAGCATCACTCAATATGCCCCCAAAAGATAGTCTGGTAATTTTTCTGGTGGGATTCTGTTTCATGAACAGATTGCAACCATTGTAAAAATAAGTCTTGAGTGCTTTAAAGAAGGCTCGATCCAGAGGTTGTAAGTAGTGCGTCGTATGGCTTGGTAGGCATAACAATATTATATTGTTTGCATCTGTAAATTCTAAAATTTCTACGGAGCTACAATGTGAACTGTGCCCGTCCAATATTAGTACGGCAGTCCCTTCTGGTTTTCTTGGCACAAAATAATCCTTCAGCCATAAATAAAAAATGTCAGATGTAATATATGCCGATTTCTGGGACATGTAAATAACAGAGCCAGGTGGCATTCCATCCTTCCATTCAGCCTTCTCGTTTTTTCCCTTAAAGACACAAGCAGGAGGAAGAAATGTGCCTTCTGCGTTACAGCATGCTATGATGGTAATTGTCTCGCCTTTTTCCCCTGCTACTATATTCGCAACACTTTTGGATCCTTTAGCTGCTACAACATATCCTGGTTTGTTATTGAGTTGAAGCCCCGATTTATCGACATTATAAATGTTTCTCGGTTTGTCAGTCAAACCGTTGGTGGTTAAAACATTACCTAACAATTCGAAATAGTTTGTCACACTTTCTTTATTCATTGCTCTAGCTCGAGCCAAAGAAATGCCCTCTGCTTTTCGTATGGTAAGATCCGAATGTCTGCGTAAAAATGAATGCAACCAGTCGAGACCAGCCATTTCCTTATCTTTGTTGAATTTGTGTTGTAGGCCAAGTAGCTGTGCAAATTTGTACACTATTGATCGAACTTCGCTTCGTGTCGGGGAAAAACCAAACCTCTGCATTTTCTTGATATGCATAACTAATTCTTGTTCATTAAGCTCTCCTAAAAATGATGTCGGCCCCATTTGTTTTTTAATAAGACACCCACTTGTCATTCTACGTTTAAGCGTCGACCAAGGAACACTAAACATATTTGCTGCTGCATTTAAGCGGTGTCCTTCCTTCACTGCTTTCACGGCATTTTTTAGTTGCTCTTCCGTCCACTCACCTCTTGTTGATCCTCTTTTTCTCTTATAAAAAGTTGGCATATTGAACTAAAAAGAAAAATTTCCATGTTTTCATTGTTTTCAAATTGTTTTTTAGAACTGTTTTCTGTTAAGTTTACTTTTTAGGTACAAAATGTGCAACAATTAGCCATTCGCAAAGATACAATTACCAATTTACTACACAAATTTCTTGTAAAATATTCACCGTCTCTCCCAATATGTCTCGCCACCATCTCACCCAATTCACATGGGTGAGATGGTGAACGGCAAAAAACATAAACATGAAGCATTCGGCGGTATTTTTAGGTTAGGTGATCAAAATATATCCCAGAATACAAAAATATAATAAAATAATTGCAATATCGGCACCTATTTTTATTTAGATACGGATTAAAGCTGGCTTACCGAAAATTTTTAGGTCGATGTTAAAAGCATTTCTGGATTTATTCACTACGTTTCTGCAAAACAACAAATTCGACGATTTTTAAGCACGCTGGTAACTACAACTGTTACTTTACAACTACAGGAGCCGACATCTAGTGGTACATCATTGAAATATTTCAGTTCACCATCTCACCCGATTCACCATCTCACCCTCGTTTACCTATATTTTGTTAGAACCAGACTATATGTGTATCGAAAATGTTTTAAAATTTAACGCGTGATAAAAACTTGTTTTTCAAGGCCTATGTGTTCGAGAGGCCTAGGCAAATTCAGGGAGACAGATTTAATAGCTCGTACTAGAAGGTAGCTTGGTGTGATATAATTAATTATATTGAATTAAATCGGTTAATTGTTTGATAAGTGTTTCTATTGATGTATTAGAGAGTTGTAAAGCTAAATTCTCGTTTGCTAATTGTTGATTGATATAATATAAGCACCTTCTTTGTCTCCAGTAAATTTTAGTAAGTAGATATTTTTTATGAATTCATAAATATCACAATTACATTTCTATTGTATTGAAGTTTATACATGTAATTAAGAGATTTAATTTAAGAATATAGATAATACAGTTTATTATTGGGCGGATGTAAACTGGGCACCAAGTATATGGATTTACCTGCCCTGCAAAAAGGATTGCTTAATCCTACAGGTAATCTAGGCACCAGTACCGTTCGGGTAATGATCGCTTTAAAGCTTAAAGTAAGAAATTAGACGTTAATAAATTAAGGAATTTCCTAATGACCAAATAGATTATTTCAAATGTATTTTTATTTGTACATCTATTGTGGGCGGGCCTCTATTGTATTATGCTATAATATATTCTATATATAAGGAAACATTTAGTTTGTGTATTTAGTTATTTCTATCTTGTTTGCGGCGTTTGCTTAAAGTAAGAAATTAGATTTGCTTCTCAGTCTCGAGTTTTGTTGCACACTGTTAAGAATTATGGAGGTCTCTTTCGTACAGTAACAACGGAAAATGTTTGCTAGTGGTTAACAAGTACACCTTTTCAAAACAGAAAGTGTTGAAGAGTGGCGAAGTGTTTTGGCGTTTTACAAAAGAATCCTTAAATTGTCCCGCAAAAGTGTTTACGCTTGGTGCAGAAAATTTAATGAGCAGAAGCCAGCTAGAACATAATAATGAACAGAATCAGAGTAAATTAAACCGAAAAGTGATTTCAAATGCGTGTAAACGTAAAGCCGTTGATGATATTTCCGAAAAACCAGCGAAAATTATTCGTCGTGAACTAGCTAAGGAACTGCCGGAAACAATTACGATAACAGATTTCACTTATATCCGAAAAAATTAGTACAATGCAAGGAGAAAATTTCTTCCTGGGCCGTTTCCACAAAATAAGACAGAAGTCCATGATATAGTGGAAGCTGCTAATGTTAAAACAAGCAAGGATGAAAGTTTCGTTTTTATAAACTGTCCAGTGAGCAATATCCTTCACACAGCGGTTCGCGTTATATGGCCATCAGCACAAATCTATGGTTCTCGTTTCCATTTGCACCAATCGTGGTTCAGGAAAATCCAAAGTTTGGGTTTAACAGCAGAATTTAGGAACACAGATTCCGAAGTAGGAAAATGGCTGCGATATACATTTGGATTAACGTATTTTAATACTGACGAAGTAGGCGATTGTTTCGCCTTAGATTTGTTTGCCGAAAAACTTGCTCATGCACAAGCTGACGAATACGCCGATTATTTATTGGAGACATACATAGAAGACGATGCTCCTTTTCCTCCACATATGTGGGCTACTGCAACTCCATCGATCACTAACACCACAAACGCATGCGAAGCGTTTCATTCCAAACTAAATGAGTCATTTTATTCAACACATCCATCTATTTATATTTTTATCGAAAAGCTTAAGGAATTTCAAATAGACACTTATGTTAAAATTCAAAGTGTACACACACCAGCAAGAGTTAAAGACACGCGCAAAACAAAAATTAAGAACTCTAAATGAACTGTGTGAACAACTAAATAATGGAACAATATCACGATTACACTTTGTGAAGTGTATATCATTTTATTCATCAGTATGACCTCAAATACACTATTTTTTTATTATAGTTTTTATATAATTAAGTATTTGCTTTTATTATTCTTTTCATATGAGTACATATTTTTTATTTTCTATCTTTTTGCTGTACTTCAACTTGAAATACACTATTTCTATATTATTGTTTTTGTTTGTTTTATACGGTGCCCAGTTTACATAGACCTTCTGCGAGTACATTTTTAGCTAGTGCCCGAATTACCAACGAGATTAAAATTTCAGGTAGGTAAGTGCCCAATTTACATTCAGCCTTATTATTAACATTTCTATGTTAATATTATAATTGAAAAGTTTGTTCGACAGGATTAAAGGGTTTTCTTTTGTGCTTGTCGATTGAACACGTGTTAATTTTATGTATCAGAATTTGATTATACAGAGTGTTTTTCTGGGGAGAAATTAAAAGTAAACTTTATTATTTTTAGATAAGTTTGATCGGAGTCATTAAGAGGAAGTTTTTTCATTCACTCAGCTGTCAACATTACAGTGAATATTTTTACTTCATGTATTATTGTAAAATACAGAATCTTTATACTTTATAAAGATAGATTTTTTTTCTTTTTTTTTGATTTTTGTATTAAATATTCAGTTTAAATTTTTATCCTGTGTTTGTTTTATTTTACATACCAATATTGTTGTTCAAGCTCAATATATAAAATAAGTAAATAAAAATTGTGAAGAATTCACTGGCGCCTGACTTATTTTAGAAATAACACGACTTTCCGAATTGGAACCCGAGAAGATAGAAGTCTCATATTTGAAAATTCTCCGGCTCAGGAACCTAGTTGGGAAAACTAGATGTGGATGGTGGCATGTCCAATTCTCAAACCACTATTCATAGCAACATGTTGTAGACTATTTATATCGTCCGTCGTAATGACGTCATTTTAGCCCGATGTGTCCGGTCTCTAATTATAAATTACCCACCTTTCATCATCGTTATTATTGCATATATACAAAAAATGTTACAAGTAAAAGTTATATTGCTGTAACAGAATTTTTTTCGTACGGTATCGAAAATACAGTGGCGTGTAGATTCAATGGCATACAAAAAAAATAATATTTTTTTAAAATCGTGTAAATCGTGTATATTATTAAATTTTTAGAATGATCTTTCTTTTTTGATTTCATAAATATATCATATGATCTCGTATGGGATACGGGATCCCCCCCCATATCTTAAACCGTTTTCAAGTTATTAAATGTCGAATATCGTAGTTACTATACTATGGAAAAGTTACCATGCTTAAAGTAAGCTATGAAAATTTCAACTACTATTTTTGATAAGTGACATTTCCCATAATAAAATAGGCAAAGTGGTTACAGTGAGGATACTGTTGCAGTATATAACAATAATACTTATTTGGCAACGGAGCAGGATCTTAATTTGGAACATGAAGAAAAAGTGGAAGAAAATCTAAAAGATGAGATAACTATGCAAGAATTGAAAGAGGTAATACGAAAATTAAAGAACGGAAAAGCACCAGGATATGACAAGATAACAACAGAGATGATCAAAAGCATGGGAGAAACAGGAAGCGAGTTGTTCTTGAAAATTCATAATAAAATATGGAAAGAAGGATACTTCCCAGAAAACTGGCACCGGGCCTTAATAGTACCAATACATAAAAAAGGAGACAGAAGAGACTGTAACAACTGCAGGGGCATAACACTACTGAGTACAGCCATGAAGATATTCGAGATAATTCTAGATAGAAGAATTAGAAATATAGTGGAGAGTACATTAAATGAGGTGCAAAGTGAATTCAGAAAAGAGAGAAGTGCGCAAGATCAAGTTTTCACGTTGAAACAGATAACCCAGAAAGCCATGTGTGAGAAAAAAACCGTATTTCTAGCGTTCGTAGACCTGGAGAAAGCGTTCGACAAAACACCTAGGGAAAAGTATTAAATATTTTAAAAGAAAAAGGATTAAGTGTTAATATAATAAGATTGATACGAAAAATTTACAGTAACAACGTTAACACTATAATAAATAATAATATAGAATCTGAGACATTTACAACTCAAAACGGTCTGAGACAAGGAGGCAGGTTAAGCCCAACGCTTTTCGTAACATATATGGATGAAATAATAAAGAAATGTACCACAAAAACTAGCAAGTTCAGCGTTGGACACTTACAACTACAAAGAAGGGAGTTCTCGCAGAATGATGTCGTTATAATCGTTAAACTTGAAAAAGAACTACAACAGAACCTAGAAACATGGAACATAGAGCTGGAAAACCACCGAATGAGAATAAACAGAAATAAAACAAAAGTGATGACGATAGGAGATGCACCAAAAAACATAAATATAGAAATCGACGGGGTAAAAATAGAGCAAGTGAAGACTTTCCAATATTTTGGAGTGCCAATAGACGAAAAGGAAACACAAGAAGTAGAAATAAACAAGAGAAAAGAGAAAACGTTAAAGCTCTATTATATGATGAACAAGAAATTCATAAACAATAAAGAAATTTCGCGAGACAAAAATGAAAATATTTAAAGCGATTTTTAGACCCATACTAACATTTAGCTGCGAATCCTGGGTTTTAAGCGAGTAGCAAAAAAGCAAGTTACAGGCTGTCGAGATGAAATACCTGAGAAGAGTTCGAGGAGTTACCAAACTAGATAAAATTAGAAACGTGAAAATACGAGAAGACCTGGAAATAGAATCAACACTCAACTTCATAGAAAAGAGACAGCTGTGTTGGTGGGGCCACTTGCAAAGAATGGAAGGAGTAAGACCAGCTAAAAGAGTGTGGGAGGCAAAAATACTGAAAAACAAAGTAGAGGTAGCCAAAAACGCAATGGAATGGAGTAATAGCGAAAATATTAGAGACAAAGGAAAGAACCTGGACAGAAGCAAAAAAAAATGGCGGAAAAAAGAAAAGGATTGAAACAATTTGTAGATGCCTAGAATAAAAATACAGTTTCGTTCCGACACCATTATATGGTAGAAGGGAATTTAGATTATATATATGTATATATATATATAAATATATATATATATATATATATATATATATATATATATATACATATTAAAATAATAAGCTTTTTTTGGTTTAGCGACCTTTATTGAAATTCAATTTATTTAAATAACGACGTTTCGGAGAAGCTAGAAGGACTAGCAATGGGAGCACCTGTATCGAGCGTAGTAGCCCAATTAGTATTAGAACACATCGAAGAAAATGTTATTAAATCCCTAAAAACCAAACCAACTTTTTTTCAGAAGATATGTCGATGACTGCATAATGATGTTACCAGAAAAGGAAATAAGTAATGTACAAAATAGCTTCAACAACTTCCATCCAAATTTAAACTTTACCATTGAAATTGAAAAAAACAACTCCATAAACCACTTAGACTTAACACTAATAAAAACAAACAATAACATACAAACAAAATGGTACACTAAACCAATCACATCCGGCAGATACGTAAACTTTTATTCAAACCAACCCCTATCCCACAAAAAAATGTTGTAACGGCGTTAGTGGACAGGGCTCTAAATCTCACCAATCCAGTTTTCAGACCAACAGTACTCTGAATAAAGTAAAAACTATTTTAACAGAAAACAATTATCCACCACAATTTATACAAAACATTATAAAACAGAGACTTAATAACATATATCACAAAACTAAGTGCCAAAATAAAAATAAAACAACCAATGAATTAACATATATCCCTACACCCTATATAACTGGATTATCCGAAAAATTAAACAATATAGTTAAACCATTTAATTTTAAAATAGCACATCAAAACGGAAAAAATCTAAAATTCCTACACACAAAACTAAAAGACTCAACACCAACACTTAAACAATCACATACAATATATAACATACCCTGCAAAGACTGTGACAAAGTATACATAGGCCAAACAAAACAGTTACTACAGGAAAGATTAAAAGGAAATAAATACGCAAAAAATCAGACAGCTTTAAAGAAACACCAGATATCATTAAAACACAATTTTGATTTTGAAAATACAAAAATAATAACCAAGCAAAAAAAATTCAAAGGCCAGGGAGGTATTAGAAATGATTCACATTTTCAAAAATAACAAAACAATCAACGACCGTAACGAGATTGATGGACTTTCAAAACTGTATTATCCACTCATTAAACAATAGAAGACCCCACACAAAAAAACAAAAAAAATATTTTATTTTTTTTTTCCCATTGTAAACATACTGTATTTTCCCAAACACATGGCCTGACCAAACAAATTTAAAACGAAATAATATATAAAAAAATTTAATTTCTATAACAAGACATTTTAGTTACACTTAACTTCTAAACAAGCACACGAAATCAAATTTGGAACGAATTTAGTTTTTACAATTTAAGAAAAAAACAAAATTCGAGAGAACGTGAAAATTTTTCTTCTAAATCCACTATTTCTGACACTTTTTAAGCTCATTAATATCTCTACTGACGTATTCAAATGAACAACTAGTTTCAGGTTTTGCAAGATACGCAATATACTTAAATAAATATTTATTAAAATTGCAGAAAGTAAGACTAGTGGATGGTACGGATCAATTTGATAGGTGGAAGGAATTGCCGTTTCCACTGAAACTTAAATTATACGCGTTTAATATCAAAACCCCTGACGAGATTTTGGAAGAAGGCGCTAAACCTGAAGTTGAAGAAGTTGGACCGCTCGTTTGCAAGTAGAGGCCAGATTTATGTTATGTGATTACAGGGAAACTACTGAAAATGAAAGAATTGAGTTTTTGACTAAAAACTGACATAGATAGGAAAGTGAGATTTTCTGTACCTATATAGTATATCACAGCGGATATTGTAAAATTATTTACGAATATACAGGATGTTACAAATTCCCGCATCCAGCTTCAGATTTTTCAGTTTAAATGGATTGCTATATTTTTTAGAAATTATTTCGATAACCACCTTTGCAGTGATATATGGTTATGCACTTCTGACAACTAATTTTGGTTATATCAGAATTTTTGTCAAAAATTTTACGTTGCAACGTCTGACGTTTTAAGGCGTAAACTGAAAATGGGTATCTTTCATCGAATTATTCTTGACACTTAACGTAAGAAAATTGTCATGATAGCATATTGTTTTCATAGCTGGGTAGACAATATAAAAAACTCCTGGGTAGACTATATAAAAAACTCCCCTTGTATTTAGAAGTTGGGCGTAGTTATGCGCATAGTCTCTTACTAAGTAATATGGCATGGCATCAAAGATACAGCAATTGACTCAAAAGGTTTCCTTGTGAAACTCCTGAGTGGATTCGATAAAACGATGTGTAAGTATTCTTCGATGTGTGGTAATTAATTCCCAGATTTGTACACAATATAAGAACAACTGAAGTAATCAAAAAATGTTTGATGTTTATTCAAAGTATTTTCCATTAACATTAATACACTTATTGCAACGTTCTAAAAGTTTTAGAAAAGTCAAGAAATGCATGCGAAGAAAAGGTATAAATGTATTACTTCCACGAATACCACTCATTTCGACCGACATGGCGTTCGCTATGACTATCAATAAAACGCAAAGGCAATCTTTGCAAGTCTGCGGTTTGAATTTAAAAAACGTTGCTTCTCTTATTGGCAATTATACGTCGCATACTCCGGATTCGGTAAACTGTCTGATCTTTATATTAATGCAAAAAACAAGCAAACAAAAAATATAGTACATCCACTAGCTTTACAATAAAAAATAATTTTTTGTCAAAAACATCTTTTTTCTTCCATTACTTTCATTACACATGGCCACAGCAACGCAAGGTAGGGTATTGAATTGAATGATGTGTTCTCTCTGTGAATGTATGTTTTTTCACATACATCCCCTTAGTGGAACTAAAAACAATTTTAAAGAACCACATTCAAAAGTCTACCCCGAACATCGTAACACAGAATACTTTATTTAACTTAATTAATATTTGCCTAAAACAAAACTATTTTAAATTTCACAACAAATTTTATACACAAACCAACGGTTTACCTATGGGTAGCCCACTAAGCCCTTTGCTCGCTGAATTATATTTGGCAGATTTTGAATTTAAACACATAAACAATTTCAACCGCAGTCCACTATTAAAATACATTTCCTTTTGGGGCAGATATGTAGACGATATTTTATGCCTGTGGTCAGGCACAGATAGACAACTAGACCAATTTCTCAAGTATTTAAATTCTCTTAACAATAAAATACAATTCACTATAGAAAAAGAGTTAGACGGAACGCTAAATTTTTTAGACTTAAAATTAACAAGAATGGATAAACGATTTGAGTTTGATATTTTTAGAAAAACCCACTACAACGGATACAGTAATCCCGGCAAATTCCAATCAATCATGGAATATAAAAATGGCAGCCTTTCTTAGTTTTAAACATAGACTGATTAATTTCCCTTTAAATAATGAGAATTACGAAAAAGAAGTAACCACCATAAAAACAATAGCTAGGAACAACGGATATAAAACAGAATTTATAGATAAAATGATTAACAAAAAACAACGTACTATCCTTACGAAGAATTTTTACTACGGGCACACATATACAAAAACTAATAAAACGTTTCAAATACTCAACTATATACCTGGGGTTAGCAATAAAGTTTCTAATAAACTGAATAAATTAGGGTTAAATGTCATCCAAGTGAATAAAGTCAATCTAGGAAATATTTTAGTAAATAATAAAGAAAAAACAGAATTGTGTGATAAGTCAGGTGTGTACGAATTAAGTCGCAGTGATTGTGATGCGATATACATTGGCCAATCAGGACGCTCAATAAAAGAACGTATTAAAGAGCATAAAAGTTCTATTCTTTATGATAATATGAATACGGGATTCGCGGAACATTGCATCGAAAATACACATTTGTTCAATACCAATAATTTTAAATTTTTACATACTTGTAATAATGGAAAAATACTTGACTTTCTCGAAATATTAGAAATTAAAAAAGCCATAAATCTTAATAGACATGTCACAAATACACAGCTGGATTTTTTCAATACCCCTACTATTGATGCCGCAATAAAGTCTTTAAAAACTCATAAATAGTGGTAGAAGTGTATTTTTAGGTCAGTTTACAAGCTCTTTGACAATGACTGTAAAATCGAAACAAGTGTTAGAGATTTAATAAATATATTTTGTGAAACAAATATACCGAGTGTTTTCTTTAGTAAATTTTATGAATTTATGTTGGTTACAATAACTTTATTCCCATAACATTCCCATTCATTTCTTATCGGACTGAGTCACAGTGAAGCGTGGCCGGAATTAGCTAGTTAGTTATATTAGCAACAGCAATTTTTAATTTCGAAATTAAAAGATGGCACCACCTGTTTCTACAGAATTTACTAAAATCTAGTGTGTACAGGAGATTACAAAACGAAATAAAAATACTCTAATTTACATTTGAGTGAAGTGACGGTGCTGTTAATACAGTCATTTGTAATTGAAACAGTCCCTTTGTACTCGACCTATTATAACTTGATCCCATTCATACCACGTACCTAACTGCGAGTGTATACATATAGCAACACACACACGCACATACTTACGCGTTATATCTTGTATTTTAAAAAAGCCACCCCTAAGTGTAATTACCATCCGACCCACAACCCTTCGGTAATCATATATTGAATTGTCGTTTCTCCCCCTTCGCCCGACGAAATAAACCAAACAATTTTCAAACCTCTCTTTTAAAATAATTTAAATTACAATATCAAAAGGTTTTTTTGCGGATACGTCCGAGCATTATACAACGTTTGATGTAATGTAATGGGTTTCATAAAGGGAATTAAAACTTATCTTTTGCTCTCTGATGGATATTTATTATTTTTATTCATTCTTTTTTTGAAGTCGTTCTTTCGTGTTTTGGTCGTTGAACTCCATTATGTAGAGGTAAAATTGTCTATTCGAAAAGTTATTAAAAACGCAATGAACGGCAAAAATAAGGGAATTATCTGTCTTTTCTGTTATGCTATTTTTTTATTATCATGTAGTAATTAGGGGAATTATATACGAAACTTTGTTTTTTTTTATTATTCAATTATTATTTCTTATATGACAAAATTTTCGTTTTCTAGGAACTAGCATCTGAGTAATAGTACAGACAGACCTATTATTAAATTAAACTTGTTTCTTAACTGTATATTTGTCTAGGTTTCTCCTTATATGATCAATCCATTGTCACAAAATATTATCACGACACCAAGATGGAAGGCTACAAAGTAACAACAAAAATAATGATAGGTAATAAACTGGAATATTATATATGGAAGTGCATATTTTTTATTTATTGTATGTTTACCAAAATTCTTGCAGTCTATACGGATCGCGTAAAAAGAAAACATTTGCGACTACTTTTGTTTTGCATATCTTGCATATAAATACTACTTTGAGCATATATCATATAAAATTGCATATTTATTCATATTTTATAATTTATTTCCAAAGTGCACCGTAAAAAATTTATAAAACCACTTATTTATTTATAATATGAATATTTCCATACAGCGGGAATTCCCAGATTTGTGTTTATCAAGTCGGGAGAAGTTCCAGTGAATCTACGAGCAATGAAGTTGATCTATAGGTCAGTCATATCGTCAGTGGTGTTTAGTTAGTTCTCGAAAGTATATGTACACGTAATTTTGCCTTGTTTTTTTTTTGATATGTTGAAATCATATTCACATTTGTCGATCTGGATAAAAAATGGCAGAGTGTTTTGTAAGGATCGCAGTAAAATTGTAAGTTTATATTTGTTAATGTGTATTTCATATTTTAATACCTGCAATTAATTATTGTAGATTCGATGCGACAAAAAATTTCAATTAACGCAGTATGTAGGAACAGAATTGCATAAAAGAAATATTATAAGATTTAAAAATGCACCACAAGCTACTCTGAGTCAATCATACTTCAACAAGTAAAATATAGAACAGACTAGTTTCCATTATGACTTGTGTAACGCCTTCTTAAGTGCAAACATACCACTTTCAAAGTTGGATAATTCAACGTTTAATTTTTTTTTTAGAGAAGTATACGATACTGTCAGTTCCTATTCGCTCAACTACAAAAAAGAAGTATATTAATCTATTGTTTGAGGAAACTGATGGGATAACTTGTAAGGCCGTATACGCACTAATTACTTACTCGTCGGTGACAGTTTTTAATGAAACGTGGCACTCCAATATAACACTTTTATTTACAAAATTTACACTATTTGATACATAAGAATTGTTGATTTGTTGATAAAGCAAGATTGTTGTCTTGTTGATAAAACATGAGACTGGTGTGTCTTAATATTAAATGTAGACTGTTGTCTTGAGCATTGTTCTTATGACTGTTTTCTAGAACGCTGTTATGTTGAGAGTCTTGTCTTGAACACTGTTGTGTTGACACTTGCGACTGTTGTCGCGCACGCTAATCTATTGAGACCGTTTAAGAATTGTAAGCAAAATTTACCCCTAACTTCAGTATACTCTGGAACAATTAACAAAATAGGATAACGAACAAAGGTCGGCAAAATTCCCAAGAACCGCCTTGTTTGTAAACTGTGCCGACTAAAATAGGAAACATTGCAGATGGTTTTTAATTCTATATTAACTATAACTAAAATTCACAGTTTATGATGCTTGCATTCTTCATTCTGATATTTTATGGTACAAAATTTAGTGAACGTGCGATTGATAAAGCATTTGGAAGTTCCAAACTGTGCACATGCGCGTTCACTCATAATGCAAGGTAAATTGAAAAATGTTTAAAGAGTCCAGCAATAAAATAAGTACCGAATTGAATAAAAGATGATAAATATGAACGATGCCGCATCTTAAATTCAGGGAAAAGTTTGCATTTTAATACGATAATAAAATATAGTTAATTGACGAAGGAGATACTTGTTGAAACTTCATTATAACGCTAAGAAATAAGTAGTTAAACTTCTAGTTTCAAAAATTCCTTTATTGTAAATACCACTACAATATTGTTTCGCCATACAATGGCTTCATCAGGTGGATGAAACACCGAATACGTACAATACAAGTTTGAATATTTATGTGAAAATTATTTGGGAAATGATGGTTGGAAAATTTTTACAATCTTAAATTTAATAGAGGGGAGTTGTTTAAATCTAGTTGGTCATTTAAGGCTAATCCTAAACTATTCTATCTATTAATTTCCAAGTTTTCTAACAGGTTAAGTTTTTTACTTTTTTGTTGGATGTATAAAATTTTGAAATCTATATTAAATCTATGATTGATATCTATACAATGACTTGCGAAAGTTGAATCTGTTTTCTTATCTTTATGGCTTCTCTCGTGTTCTTGCATCCTAATTTTGAATGTCCTCCCCGTTTGTCCTATGTATACCTTATTACAATTTTCGCATGTTAACTTATATACACCAGAGTTTGATTCTTTGTCTATTTTATCTTTGTTGTTTTTAATAATGTTCTGTATAGTATTGTCTGTTTTAAATGATATATGTTCGTTATGAAGTTTTTTAATGAAAGTACCAATTTTTTCCTAAATTTTTCCTAAGTAAGTGATTGAATTATAGGAATTAATTATCTTGTATTTTAATTTTGGATAAACTAAGGAAAGGGTTTTAGATTTTTGTTGGCTATTTAGGATGTTATTGACAATATTTATAGAGTAACCATTGTTTAATGCTATTGTGTATATTCTATTTAGTTGAAGGTCGAAATTACTTTTACTCATAGGTACATGAATTAATTGGTTTGCTGATAATTTGCGTGTTATAGGATGAAAAGAATTAGCGTGTATTGTGGTATCTGTATGTGTTGGTTTATGGTATATAGCGAACTCGTGTTTATTAGTTTTGGGTGATATGGTTAAATCTAGAAAATTAATGCTTTTATTTATTTCTGTTTCTATAGTAAAATTTATTTTGGGGTGAATAGTGTTGATATAATTATGTGAAGTTTTTAATTGTCTATCTGAACCGTTAAAGCAAATTAATATGTCATCAACATACCTAAACAAATATACACAATTACCAAACAAGGGATGTGTACTAATTATAGTTTCTAAATTATTCATGAAAATTTCCGCTAATAAGGGGCTTAGTGGGTTTCCCATTGCTAGACCCTCTGTTTGTTTATAAAATTTCTTTTTAAATTGAAAACAATTTTGTTCCAGGCACGTTTCTAAGAGCTGTAAAATTTCGGTCTTTTTGACAATGTTCGTGTTTCTACGTTCTAGTTGTAAAGTAATTAAATCTATTACCTCCTGGGGTGGGATATTAGTGAACAAATTCGAGACATCAAAAGAAATGAGTTTACATTTGTTTGGTAATTGCAAGTTTGAAATGTTGTTAATTAATTCCTGGGAATTTTTAACGGAGAACTTAGATTTTAATTTAGTGTGTGTGAGAATTCAATCTATTATGTGTTTGGACACATTTCTACAAGGTGCTTTTACGTACGATACTACTGGTCGTATAGCTGTATTGTCTTTATGTAGTTTAATTAAACCGTATAATTTGGGAGGTAGGGGATTCATAGTGGTTAATATACGTTTTTGAGTGTTATTAAAAAGAGAACCTGATTTTTATATAGAGCGTTTAATCTGTTTTTGAAATTTGTTAGTAGGATCAGATTTAAGTTTTATGAATGAATTATTATCGAGGAATTCATGAACTTTATGTATATGTAGTTTGATTCCGGAATTGCTATAACTGTATTTCCTTTATCAGCTTTTGTAAATATAATATTGTTACTAGTCGCTTTCTGTTTGATTGATTTAATTATTTTATTTTCAATATTAAAATGCTTAGTAGTACGGTAATTTTCTAGAATATGTTTAGCTGCATATTTATTTCCCTGGTTATCCTTTTGCTTATTTAAGGCTAGAAACAGATCTAGCCTTAAATAAGCAAATATGGTATTTACAATAAAAGGATTTTTGAAACTAGAAGTTTAATTCCTTATTTCTTAGCGTTATAATAAAATATAGTTATACAAAGGTTTCAATTTTGTACCCGACCCTTAGGTTCCTTATATTTACAAAATGAATAATACTTATATTTAATATATAATACAAATTAATTTCGTTTGTTTTGTCTGTTTTAAATGATATATGTTCGTTATTAAGTTTTTTAATGAAAGTACAAATTTTTTCCGAAATTGTGATTGAATTGTAGGAATTAGTTACATTATTTTTTAATTTTGGGTAAACTAAAGAAAGCGTTTTAGATTTTTACTGACTATTCAGGATGTTATTGATAATATTTATAGAATAACCTAATGCTATTGTGTATATTCTGTTTAGTTCGAGGTTTAAATTACTTTTACTCATAGGTACGTTAATTAATCTGTACACCATTGATTGCTGATCATTTTTGTGTTATAGGATGAAATGAAATTAGCGTGTATTGTGGTGTCTGTGTGTGTTGGTTTATGGTCTATACCGAACTTATGTTTGTAAGTTTTGTTTGATATGGTTAAGTCTAGAAAATTAATGCTTTTATTAATTTCTGTTTCTATTATAAATGTTATTTTAGGGTGAAATTTGTAAAAATGTTTCCAGCACCATTTTTCTAATAATTTAACATAAATATTAAAACTTGTATTTTAAATATTCAGTCCTTCATCCACCTGATAAAGTCATTATATGGCGAAACAATATTGTAGTGGATTTACGATAAAAATTTTTTGAAAATAGAAGTATAGTACTTATTTCTTATCGTGACATATAATCTATTTGATAACCTATTATATATTTTTTTTTCCTTTACGTTCAACTTATTTTCTTTCGTGATGGTTTAATTGCTATTCTAATTTTGTTAAATTCAACCTTTTTCTTCGGCATATTTGGAAACCATGTATATTATAATCCCTGAATTCTATAGAAACATATATCGTGATATTTAGGTGTAATTTGAACACCTTTTTTAACCTACGTATATCAAGTAGTTTTTTCCTCGTGTATGTTTAATAAATTACGGATAGACATGACAGAATAATAGATATAATAAAACTAAATAATAATAGGTAGAAAATATCAAATTTGTAGATGTGTGTAGATACATATACGCACGAATACCTTACAATGATACAGAAGCTCGGAAAGAATTACAGTGCCTGTCCTTTACAGTCGACGACATACGGACAACGAAGAGTAACGCTAAATTACTGGATTTCCTTATTAAAATAATATCTTTTCAAACACACACACACATACGTCTGTCGCAGAGACATCATAAGTATAAGTGTAGTTCATCACGCGAACGAAAATATGTGAAGTTGGACGGTCAGCGAATAGAGTCCGGCCCAGCCCGGTCCCGCATCAACATCATCGCGTTATACTCGAGAAAATAGTCGAAAAACAAGAGAAAAAAGAGATCCGGCGAAAAAACGACGAAAGAACGAGAAGAAATGAAAACGGACGAAACAAATGAAATGAATTAGTGTTGTCGGAATGCTGTGTATATTTGAGCATTCCTCGATAATGGTAGGTTATGCCTTTTCATTTGTTTCTCATCAGCAGCCTAATTTGAATAATTTCATTTGACCGACACGTCATGTTCATTTCTTCGGCTCTCCGTAAATTATAAATGGATTTTTGTGTGTTCGTGCTTTGTTATGTTGATGATGATGGACTTTGGTTGGTGTCTGTGTAAACATTACGAGCTTAGTTAACCCTCGAATTCTTGTTTTAGATTTAATTTAAAAATTAAAATGCGTTAGATAAATTGTATTATAATAAAACAATATGAATAGACGTTAGATTAGATTATATTAGTTGTGGTGGCCGTAAAGCCTTTCCACTGCGACCTTTCTAGATTTATTGTGGTCCTCGCGTCTCGTTAGAGTACTTCCTCTAGACCTGCTCGTTTAATTAAGCTTAGCAGCTTGGAGAGCGGTTCTTTTAAATGTAGTTTTGCTTTATAATATTGATCTACCATTTGTAGGAGCCGCGTTATTGTTAAACCTACTCCATAGTACATATTATCTATATATTTGTTGAGCTTAAAATGATCCGTTAATAGGACTACTACCATCTTAGCAGAGTTTCTGCCTGTGTTCAGTAGGTCTGTTGTAAACTTATACGAATATTCTATAAGGAATTGTTTTGCCTCCCTTAGACCTGGGAAGTTCTTCCTTCTTTCCCCAGATCTATTTTCAGCCCACTTTCTCGTGGCCGTTTTAATAATTTTGGTCAACAAAATTTTCACTTTTTTAATTTTTCTTTAGAAACTAAGGATAATTTTCGTTTCTTTTATAGTTCTAACAATAGTAATAACAACAAATTTATTCTGGCACGCCAGGTTTTAGAAAAAAAATATTGAAAAGTAAATTAAATAATTTTTATAAAGAAAAAGGTTGACGATCTAAATCTATACAATATTTTCAGGTCTGGACATGCAGTCGAATGTAAAAAAGGAAGACAAAAACAGTTTCCTGTAATTCTTTTCCTCAAAAATGTTATTGTAACGGGTGTTCAGAAACATTCGGAGTCAAGTGGGCTCTGAACAAAAAATCGTATGTCTTTACTTAAGTATCTGATTTGTAATAATTATTAAATGTCAACTGTTGTCTGTCAAAAATCAATCTATCTCAGACATGACTTGATATTTTCAAGGACTATTTTGACTTCGAATGTTTCTGAACACCCGTTATAAGTGTAACATTTTACTGTATTCATTTGACAATCCCTCAAAGTTGACATTTGCTTTAAAACTTTTATAAAATATTTATTAAAATTCCTGTTATAGATGACGAAACCAAACTAAGAATTATTGCAGATTACAACAACGATTATACAATAAGGTAAATAGCGATAAGAAATAACATAAACAGAAGTACTCCACATAAAATTATAAAAAAATGGCGAGACCACCATACGATTTCCAAGATGGTTCAAATTGACGAAGAATAACTACAGCTGAGCAAGATCAGCAGTTCATAAATTTACTTAGAGACAATCATTTTTCTACTGCAGTAATTGCGGCTAATATAAGTAACTTTCCTGGATCAGTGCTTACCGCCCGGCGTAGAATTAAAGAATCAAATTTAAGATGTTTTTAACCGGTCGAAAAATTTACTTTAACTGTGGCCCACAAAGAAAATCGTGTTGGATATGCACTTTAACATATTCCTCGTAACATGGATTTTTGGGAAAAAGTAATCTTTTCTGATGAAAAGTTTTTTCAAAGTAACAAAAATTGACCAATTCATGTATATAGACCAAGAGGGCATAGATTTCATCAAAACTTTTTGAATAATTTAGATCCACACAATTTCAAAGTTAATTTTTGTGGTTGGATTTCAATATATGGGGAACTGGCATGTTGTGGGAAATTGAAGAAAATTTAAATTCAAATTCATACCTTAATATTTTGAATGATGCAGTGCTACCTTCAATGGACGCAATTTTGCCTAATCAAAATTTCATTTTTCAACAAGACAATTGTCCTGTCCATACGAGTAACATAGTCAAAACATGGTTTAGACAAAAGAATTTAAATGTATTGGATTTTCCTTCCAGAAGTCGCGATCTGAATATTATAGAGAACGTATGGGATTAATGATCAAGAAGATGAAGCGATTAAATCAGAGAACTCAGAACAGAGAACAACTCATATAATTCATCCAAAGTGCCTGGGAAAGTGCTAACGAAAACAATTATTTTTTCAATCTCTATAACTCCATTCCTAAAAGATTGGAAGAAGTAATAACCAAAAACGGTGCCATAATCAGATATCAGTACAATACTACTACTTTTTATTTCAATAAATTTGCTTGGGTTGACTGTTTTCATTCCGTATAGTTCCCCATTACATTTCAATGACACTTCGATCACAAACATTATGGGGAGCACGAAATGAGAGGTCATTATTTAACCAATTCAGTTTTTGTAGCTTGCATTTGTAGCAGTTTGTTTTTACATTGTCAAAATTTCAAGTTCGTTCATACAGACGAAAATTTCGTGTCTATTTTTTATTACATTTGACTGTAACTTGTTTTATGAATGAAATGTTACTAATGACGACAGCGATCAAGTTACATAGAAAAGAATGGTCCTTAGTGTTCGTAATCTAAATAGGTTTGTATATTATGATTATTTTATAAGTATATACCATACAGATGTTATAAGACAAACATAATTAAGTATAGTGATCTGTGTTCGTCGAAACTCTTTGGGGTAATATTTCGGATGAAAATCGTAGGAAAGTTATTCATTCAATGTCCTCGAGACTTCAAGTAGTCATTGGAAATTACGAAGGTTGGACTCACTATCGAACATATTTCACTTCTTGCCCTAAATAATTACAGTGAGTTTCCTTGATGACCAAATTTAATTATATTTTTATTAGTTTAAAAATATTTAGCAAAAATTCGTACATTAGTTTCTATACTCAAAGAAGGTATACAACCCCATACCATAATTAATAATGATATCCTGAATACATATTTCGACAACTAAGTTGCCATCATCAGTAAGTAAAACCACTAATCAAAGTGTCGAAAATGGGGCACAGTAAAGCTAAAACATCGAAACGTGGACAACTTTACAATGGCATCCACGTATACACTAACTTTAAAATAAAATAGATACACAATCTAAAATTACGTCGACTTGCCCTTCTTAAGAAAACGGCAACACCATGTGTTTATTCTCACGCTCTCGAATTTTACTACCTACTTTTCTAAGAACGAAAAAAAATACTGTATGGGATGGGACCGTTGTCGGAGTTAAACGTATTAATTTTGTTTTTAACGATATGAATGCTTTCGTATGCGTGCTATCTGTGAAGCTGTTAATATTGTTTATAAGTTATAACTCTTTTACCGACAAGTTATGATCCGTCTTTAATGTATGGTATGCCACGCTCGATTTTTGTTTTGTCTATTAAATTTAATATGTAATATGTGTTCTTTAAAACGGCTTATTATTTAACGTTTCGTTTTACATATATATTCCAAATCACAATCGTCGCAATTAATTTCGTATATACCTGATTTTAAATTCAAATTAGCTTTATCTTTGGTATTACCTAGAAGGCTTTTAATGGTGTTTTCGAATCGAAACGCCACTTGGAGACCGTGTTCTTTCACAACTCTATTAATGTTTTTCGTAATGGGATGGTATGGTAAACACACGTACTTTTTCTCCTGGTTACGTTAAGATATCAAACTTGTAGATTCGCGGATTGTCTGTTTTAAATTTGTTTTTCTGATTAATTTATTAATTATTTCTAATGACAACAAAATCGTGCCAGTCTGAATATAGAACACATAAAATGTATTTATTTACTATAAAAGATTATTTAATATAGAAAAACCATGACAAATTTAAAATGATCAAATCTTCTTCAAATAATATTTTAAGACACTAATAGAGGACCAAAATAAAATTCAGCCTGCGTATTGTAAAAATTAGCACAACCTATGATGTTCATTCGTTAAGAAAAAGTACTGATAAGTCTTACTCATGTTTCGTGGCAGTGTTTTAATATTATTTTATTTAAATATTATATATTTGTTGATTTAAAAATTTGTGTTTTATTGGAATATGTGATGCACAGTCTATGCCATTATTTTATGTCAAAGCCATTATACCTCGCGATGTTTTTAATAAAATTTAGATCTATTTCGTATCTCTCTTTTGTTAAGGAAAGTTTGGTAACCGATTGACTAAGAAATTAAAATAAGCTGTTTTATGTTGAAAACTATTATTGAATCCGTGGTGAAGAATCTATTGACATTGGTTTCTTTCCGGAAAATATCGATTTCTATTTTATGCTTATTTCTAATTACTAGAGTATATAAACATGGTATCCTATCATTGTTTTCCTTTTCCACAGTGAATTTAATCGTCGGAAATTTCAAATTTAACTGTTTAACAAACATTTTCAATTCACATTTCTATGTATCAAAAATCGTGAAAATATCATCTACGTACCTGACGAAGGGAGACCAAAGAAAGACATTTTTAGTTTCTGTAGTTTTAGTTTATAACAAAATAACAAGTGTTCATTTGAAAAGTCAATCTAGTAGCATGTGATTTACTGAGAACATTTTGAAGTATGTCGTAAATTAAAATTTACTACTTAACCTATGAAGTCGTATATTTTCACAGTTTCATACATACAAATAAATAACAAATAATAGGTATTTATTGAAAACTACAACAAATGTTGTCCTTCAAGATCAATGCTCTTTAAAATCCTCCGTTCAAAATTTCTGATGACATTCTGCAACATTACTGGATTGTTATTAATTTCCATGCATTTCTGTTCGATTCTCTGTAGCATATCATTCAAATTCAATATAGGTGTTCGAAATATGTTATTTTTTAGATAAGGCCACAAAAAGAAGTCGCAAGGTGTTAAATCGCATGAACGTGCAGGCCAGGCAATTTCAGTATTTCGACTAATTATACGCTCATCAAAAAATTCTCTTAAATAATCCAAAGATTCTGCAGTACAGTGACAAGGTGCTCCGTCTTGTTGGAAATATGCATTTTGAAGTTCATCATCATGCAACTAATTGACAAATGGTTGTAAAATTTCCGTACGGTACCTTTGAGCAGTTAACGTTCCCTGAAAAAATATTGGTTCAATGATTCGCCTTTGGCTTATCGCTGCCCAAACACCAATTTTCTCTGGATGTAGCGAGTCTTCATTAATTACATGTGGATTTTCACTACACCAAATTCTTGTATTTTGTGAATTTAGGTATCCCGTTTTATAAAACCATACTTCATCAGTAAAGATGACTCTTTGCGAAAGTTCTCCATTATTGTTCATATTTACAAACCAATTACAAAACTGTAGTCTACGTGGGTAATCAATTTCTAACAATTCTTGTACTGCTGTGACACGGTATGGATAAAGTTGCATATCTTTTTTCAATAACGTGTGAGTTGTACCAACAGAAAGGTTTATTTGTTGACTCAAATGTCGAACAGATGTTTGTGGTTCAATTTCCATTATTTCTTCAACACGATTGACAACTTCAGGTGTACGTTTCTTAACTGCTCCGCTGCCTGATTTTCTTAAGAGACTACCAGTTTCAGAAAAAAGTTTTAAAGTTCTATCCAAAGTATTCTTAAATTGTATATAATCTATTACAAAATGTGGAAACTCAACTTGAAATTCTACCATGCAATCTTGAACTGAATAAACCCATAAACGATCAATTTTATTACCACTTCGAAAATAAGCCTGGACTAAAAAAATTTTATGTTCTAAAGTGAAAGCCATTTTAAAACTGAGAAGCAATTTATTTAAACCAGAATCGACGCACGATTATTTTATGCACTAACTGATATTTGTGATTGACATTATCAAATGTCATTTGGATTTACGTTTATGGAACAACAAACACATACTAATATATTTGCGTCTTATTCTATCAAAATTTCAAAGTAACCTAGATTGACTTTTCAAATGAACACTTGTTATATAGATATACATGTATTAGAATTAATTAATTAATTATAATTGATAATTATTATAATTGATATATTATAATTATAAAAACAAATTACTTCCGGTTAACATAGAATGTAATGAAATTTAATTAATAAATTAAATATTAAATTGATTAAACAAATCAAACTTTTTTTTGTAATGCAATTATAAAATTACTTGTAAAAAATATTTTGAAACACATCTGTTGATTTTCAATTCATTATTTCTGTGGCAGTTTTACAAAGTAATCAGATAGCATTTTTTAATAAAAAAAGTTTTCGATTAAAGACAAACAAAATTCAAGTTGGTTAGTCACGTCAATAAATTTTTTAATAAGATAAAAATCAATATTAAAAATTGAAATTTAGCTTAAAAAACCGAAGAAAAATGGAATTCGGGTATAATATCAATATATTTATGAATTCGTAATTGTTCACAAATTTATAATTTTTTAATTCACTAAATAAGTTATAATATAAAATATTTCTTTTTAAGAATTTATTATTTATATACTTATAAGATAAGACATTTTTCATTTGCCCGGACAACCTAGACGGTTGGCGTCGCGACGTGTTGTGCCTGCCTTCTTATATCATTCTTATATGTGTGAAAGTCATATCCACTTTGAATATGCAGATACTGGTATCTGCACATTCCGAGTGGATATGACTTTCACACAGTTTCTATTTGCCCGGACAACCTGGACGGTTGTGTCTGTATTCTTAGGCCAATGTGATTTTGACATTTGTAGAAATTAATACAACAAATTATAGCGGCAATTGCATGTAATGTGGGAATTTAATAGTTATTAATTCTCATTTCGATTGCGTTTTTCATAATTCGTATATATACACGCAGTATAGAAATGTAAGTCATATCTATTTCCAGATAATGTGTACTGATGATTTGTAAAAACAATGAAATACCGGTATCTGCACATATCCGAGTGGATATGACTTTCATATATATATATATATATATATATATATATATATATATATATATATATATTTTAAATATAATTTATATTTTGGTTTATGTTGTTACCTGAATTTGTTAATGATATTAATGAAACAAAAAATGTTCTTTTCTTTTGAATTTTTGTTTTCTTTTTAAACTTATTTTATACTGGTCTTCAGTACTTTCTATATCAATGTCCAACAATAATCAGCAAGCATTTCACTGTCCCACTTGCCCTGATAACGTTTTTCAATAACAGAAATGTCTTGATGAAACCTTTTGCGTGTTCATTGCTCACGTAGCCGAGGTGCAGGAGAAAGAAATCCAGATGCGAGTACAAAAAATGCAATTTAAGGCTCATGTTACAGCCCAATTTATGGTAACTTCTGAATTCATTAACACGTGATATATAATTGTCAGATTTTCTGTTTCCTAGAAAATTGTTGGTCAAATTTTTCAAAGCATTCCAAGCAACACGCTCCAAGTCATTTAAGGTTTCTTCAAATTTTTTATCTTGTTATAGAAGTTTAATTTGGGGTTCTACAAAAATTCCCTCATCAAGTTTTACATCTGAGATTTGGGGAAATTTTTGTTTAAAGTATTGGAATCCACAAGTAACGTGAAACTAAACACATATTTTTTGTCAGAATGTTGCAGTAATGGGAAACCTTTTTATTATAATATATCGTACATATAACATACAACATAAAATTCTTGTATTTACTATGCCCTTTCTTTTTTATTCTTCGCAATTTATATGCGCGGTTTGTATGGATTTAACAATTTAGGGGAGTGCTTTAAAAATCTTTACTTTTCTCAACTAAGCGACAAAAAGGAATAAAAACTGTTTGCATTAATTAACATGTGTTACGTGTATGCTGAATTTAATTAGTGTTTTTATTAGAAATAAAGAAATAATTTTGACAATATTACTTATTTTGATAATAATATTAAATCGTTTTATGATAACGCATAATTCTTTAGACTATAAATGTATTTAAATTAAGTAAAAAAGGTGTGAAATTTAAAAATAAATCACGAGAATTTAGTATAGTTATTTTTGTTATTCTATGTCTCTTTTCCTCGCATATGTTTCAAATTTTCCACCTCATATTTTAAACTTCCACGTCAACTCTTTCTTGTGTTTGTTTTTGCTGAATCCCGAATTTGTTTTTCAGCACGCAGCAGCAGTAGATATTTAATAATAGTAATAACAATAATAATAATCTATATTTCGAGCAACAGCGGTTGCTATTAACAGGACAATAATAAAGTATATAATTTGTGGAGTAGATTAACAATATTTCGTAAAAATATGTACAGAAACCATACTTAATAATATATAAAAGAAGAAAATAGACAAATTAAATAAATATTGATGGATCGTATATGTGTGGTATGATTTACCAATGTTATGGTTAATGTTGGCTCGTGGACCAAATGTTTGCAATGACTCCGATCTCTGGATGTGGATGTGTGTCTCTTTACCGTGCATAGGTTGTAAGGCGATATACACCTTACTATTTAAATCTTCGGTGACTGTTTGTTAAATGAATAAATGTACTTTCACCTAAATATATTTACTTACACTATACAGGGTATTTCGAAAGTAAACAGAAATTGTGTTGTGGGCGATTCGTCATTCAATTTTATGACGAAAAGTTCCTATAAACATGTGTGATATGTTTTGTCGTTAATGAAATACAAGGTACTCAATGTTTTTATTATTTTAATAGAAGCAATAACATTGTGACAATAATGTGAAACATAAAAGTAGTACATTTCAGACATTTTCAAAATGTGCACCTCTAGCTAAAATACAAGCTTCCAATCGACGTCTAGTGGATTGCCGAATCCTTTCGAAAGTGCCAGGAGTGTTGTGCTTTTGAAGATCTTCTAAATTTAAAATCAGGGTTGTATAAACGAGCGATTTTAAATATCCCCACACACAAAAATCCAGAGCATTGTAGTTAGGTGACCTTGGGGACCATGGATGTGGAGATCTTCGTCCTATCCAACGGCTTGAATATACCTTATTTAAAAACTCCGGTACGATTAATGCAAAATGTGGAGGTGCACCGTCATGCATGAACCACATACGTCTTCTAATTATGAGAAGTACATCTTCAAAAAAAACAGGAAGCTCATTTTCTAGAAAATGAAGATATGGTATCACCGTTCGATCGTTGAGGAAGGAAAAATGGTCCTAATAAATAATTGTCGATAATCCTAATCCAAACGTTGATCGAAATAGTTTGTTGGAATCGTTCTGCAACTGTAGCATGTGGATTTTCATCAGCCCACTTATGGTTGTTATGAAAATTCATAATACTATGTCTTGAGAAGTTAGCTTCATCTGTAAACAATACAGTGGTAGCAAAATTGGGATTGTTTGCAATTTTTCTTAAAAACCATTGGCAATACTGCATAGGGAGCGGATAGTCATTAGGTAGCAAATCTTGAACACGTTGTATATGATGCGGACGCAATAAATTTTCTTTTAGAATATTCCAAATAGTTTTGTGACTAACATTTACTTGTTAAGCAATTTATCTGGTACTCATTTCTGGATGTACGTCAATAATTTTAAGAACCTCCTCTTCAAGTTATGGAGTTCTCGCATTTCTAGATCGGTTAATAATATCCCTTAATCTAATTACTTGCATCGTACGGTTATTTCCATCTAAAATATAACTCTTGTCATTCATCCCCAAATAGAATCTAAATTAGTTTCTGAAAACATTCATTTCCCTTCACCAGTTTAAATGTTCGATGTTCAACAGTGAATCGTAACATAAGATGTGGGCCGACAAGGTTTAACCCTAAAAGATCGTACCTGCAATAGACTGGTCAAAGGATATTGGTCAAGCTTCATAGATCAAATATTAGCAATTGACTTGCTAGTTGAAAATTAATTTTTTAATACAACAGTCTTAAGTCGCGATTTTGATGAGCTGTTATTCTTTTTTGGATCCCCTATCACCTCTTTTAGACTTCTCTGGTCATTCTCACCAACATCTCAATAATGGACCAATCTCGGTTTACGAGATTAACATTCTGAACGACAATTTTGCCTCTCAATCGCAATAAATAACGGAATTACGAAAACCATAGTGAATGAGACTTAATTAAAGAAACAAGAAGAAAAGATAGCATAGAAGAATCTTTAAAGTCATGGATAGGACATCGTATATAAGAATTTAAGAAAATATCCCAAAATCCTGACGTGATGAATCAAAGCTTAAATCAGATTCAGAATCAGTAAAAGACAAAAACTACACGTATTGGAAGAAAACCAAGCTGAGTTGACCAGTGTAGTTGTTTTGTAATGCCAAGGGAAGGCTGTGTTCCTATAAAAGCTGTAGATGAGGCCTACCAAGCCAATTTGTCCGCCTTTTCATTCAATCTGTGCCCTTCCTGCCCCTGCGTCACTTTCTTATGATCACTGTGTTTGTTTAGGCCACACACACAATCCCACACAAGTTTGGATTTAACTCGCACTGAATCCAAGATTCTGTCCGAAGTTCGTCTATATATTACTGCAAAGATTATGACCATTCTCCGCTTTACATCATTAGGAAAGTATTTTTCATTAATTACAAAAAAAATATTAAAGGGTCAAACAACCAATACAATTCACAGACAGTTGTATTGTATTTGTCACAGCCAATGTAATATTTTTGTATAAATAATGTCATGGCTTTCTTGAAAAAGAGTTGTATCACATAATAATACACAAGAAACATTTCAACAAATCCTTGACTACTTGCACCTTTTCGAAAAATTATGTTCTCGAGAAAAATTAAACTCTCATTAATTCAACGAATGTTTTCGATTTGACTTTATAGCTTGAGTTTAGGTTGTTGTATTTCACAACATTTTACTTTGCTTAATTAAAATTTTAGTATTATTTTGAGGGAATATTATCGATGGTGAATTAGGCAGCAAAGGCATTTCTGGGAATTCTTCCAATTATATTTCGAACAAGTTATTGCAATCGTAAAATTATAATTGCGGACCCGTACTGTATTATTAGTTGAGAAACAGTACTTTTTGTAATTAAATTTCTGTAGATTGCTGATGTATGCGTATAAGAACAATGAGAATCAACGAATTATTTATTTGTAACGGGCGATAATGCATATTCTACATGTAAAGTTCCATTTAATTAAGCAACCCAACGAACCATGAAACCATGAAACTCTTCCAAAGTGGGAGTATTGCACTGAAGGTAGGTGAATAAAATCTATTACTTACGAGAATATGAGTGCATTAGTATCATTAGCAAAACAAATATGCTCTTAACTACAATTTAAATTGCTAGAACAATGGTTGTTCAGAAAGTTCGTGGCAATTTTTTGGAAGTGGCATTAGGGCAGGTCTGAATGTATGATAATACTTGAAAACAAATCATATGAGTATAATTTCAAAAAAGTGTTATTTCAGGTATCTTTAAAGAAAAATTTGGTTTGGATACATAAATTTTCGTAAGCTTTATACGCTCTTAAATGTGGTAGGAAACAAAGTGCATTTGATGTTTACTTTTTTATCGAAAAATAGCAAAAATGTTAAACTAGCAGCAAACAAGATATATGCTGCTTATGGTGTTTATGCCGTAAATGCAAGAACCGTCTGAAAGCGATTTGCTAGGTTTAAAGCTGGTGATTTCAATCTTGAAAATCAAAAATATCCGGGTAGTCTCTACCGCCCACTGATGTAAATCTGAATCGACCCATGTGAATTAGCAAAGATATTTTTCTTTTTCTAATTTTTTCACTAACCAAGCCTGTGTTATGTAGATGCTTCCTGTATGTGGAATCGCTAGAAGGGAGATCTGTTTATTGATAGAAAGAGGACAAAAGAATTAATGGAAGCTAATGGAAGATCGACTCCACACATAAGACATTACTAGAAAAACTGGATGCTACGTTTGCAACTCAACCTAATTAGAAGAACAAAAAAGAAATTAAAACCGATGCGATAAGCGGACATTGTTCTTTAACACGTTCGCTACCGCTCGGCTCATATATGAGTCGGCCGGCTTTATCTTATAGACCACCGGCTCAAATATGAGCCGAGGACGTGGCTTTACTTAAAGTGATTTTATTTTGTATGGTCTATTGATAGAAGCTTTAAACTCCGTAAAGGTCTATACGAATATATGGCGCATATGTGAGTCAAATGGTCTCTGGATATATTTAGAGGTTACGTTGTTTTTGTACATTCAACTAGTATCATTTCTTCTCTAATAAATCTTTATATAAATGTGTAAATAAATATTATTCTGATATGTATTCGTAAAAAAAAAGTCGTTTCACTGAGGCTGAGCTATAAGAAGCAAGAAAAGTTTTTGAAGCTGATGAAAATGTTTTTAACTCTGATGAAGATGACGATTCTTTTGAAGAACCATGTCAAGATTCTGGAAGTGACCGGCAATTGTTTTTTCTCGAAAATTCAGGTTCAGTGGCTAATGACCGATAATAATACCGATGACGAAAATAGTGATGATAATGTGGACCAAGATGAAGAAAATAATATCGATGATGAAGATGAATGTACTGATATAGAGCGAGATCCAGAAATATTCGATTTCAATGAACTAGAAGGTATGAAAGTAGATATATCTAAAAATGCATCACCACTTCAAATATTTTTTCTGCTATTTGATATTGCATTGATTGATAAACTTGTTCATTGAACAAACACTAGGGCACAGCTTGTCTTATCAAAAATGGCTCCGCAGTAAAAATCAAATATACTTAAATGGAAAAATACAACACGAGATGAAATGATGAGATTTTTATCTCTTTTTATTGCCAATGGGAAATATAAAATTGCCTAGTTTGAAGCACTATTGGTCAAGAAATATAGTCTATCATCATCCACTATTTCATAAAACGATGGGACGATTTTGCGTTGCTTGTGTTTTTACGACGATAATGACGTAAAATAATTAACGTTGTAAACCATATTGTCAACAACACAAACGTTTATTATCCTGGACGAAATCTATCGTTAGATGAAGCTTTATTGCTGTGGTGCGGTCGTCTGTATTTTCGACAGTATATTCCTAACAAAGCTGCTAAATATGGGACCAAGCTGTACGGATTATGTACGCCGGATGGATTTTTACTAAATATTCTTATATATTCTGGTAAGGGTACCACTCAAAACGATGCACTGGGGCACGGATATGCTGTGGTAGAGAAACTTATGGAGCATTATGAAGGAAAGGGGCATACAATTTTTTGGGATAATTTCTACACAAGTGTAGGTGTTGCAGAAAAAATGTTAGAGAAAAAACACATATTGTTGGCGCACTCAGAAAAAATAAGAAAGGAAATCCCAAAGATGTTATAAATAAAATGCTAAATAAAGGCAAGTATGGAAAAGAAAAGGTAGTGTTATTGTTGGTAAATGGCACGACAAACGTGACGTCTAAGTGTGCAAGAAACGCGGAACAGAATGGGCACAGAATCTGCAAAACCAAATATCATTATTGACTACAACAAATATATGTCTGGGATTGATCAAAGGGATCAAATGACTTCATACTACACCACACAGAGGAAAACTATTAGATGGTACCTAAAATTATTTTTTCATTTGGTAGACGTTTGCTTATGGAATAGTAACTGGCTATATCAGAAAACTACAGGAAATAAAAATGCATATCTAAACTTCAGGGACCAAATAATACAATCACTTATTGACTCCACGGGTGTTGACAAGGAAAAAGACGGAAGAAATGCAGCTCCAATCCCAAAAATCACACATTTTCCAGAAAAAATCTAAAAAGGGATCAGATGCCGCTTTTGTTCGAAAAATAAGAAAAGAAAACAAACTTTCTTTGTGTGTAATGTGTTCGTGGATAATAAAGGAAAACCAGTTGGACTCTGCCCAAATTCTTGTTTTGCGCAACACCATTCTTAAAATTTTTAATTTTTCGAATTAACCAGAATAAAATTTTTGTTTTGCTTTGCATTTCCTTTTATACGAAAATTTAATAAAGTTATTTTGTATTTGAATCAACTATTTCCTTTTTTTTTACATATTTGTTAGTCAGAAGCCGGGTCTCATATATGAAACATTTCGTCTATTAGTAAAAATTATTGCTGTAGACTGTGAGTCATATCAGAATAAAAAAAATTACAATGTTTTTTGAAAAAAAGTCGTCAATATAGTATCAGGACCTTATTTACATGCGTATTAAACAAATAAAAGCAACGTGATCTGTGGCAAAGGTTTTTTTTAAATGGCGATAGCGAACGAGTTAAGGTTCTGGCTCTATGAAGTTCATCTTTGAGCCCGTCTTGACCATTTTATTGGCCATCTCAAATATGCTAAAAATATGTTAAAAATATCAAAATCTACCATCAACGAGCATTTTATGGAGCTTTGTTATATAAATCGATTTAATATTTGTGTTTCCCACGATTTTAGAGAAAAAAAAAATTGATGGATCATATTTTAATTTGCCGCTTGCCCTATAAACGCAACGAGAAGACACCCTTCTTGAAACAAGTAATGGCGGAAAATGAAAAATAGATCATTTATATTAATGCCAAGTGGAAAAATTTTGAAGAAAGTATAATGAATCACCTAAAGTTACCCCAAACTTAGGATTTGATAACAAGAAAGTCATGTTCTATGTCTAGTTAGACTAGAGAAGAATTTATTATGAGCGTCGACCAATCAGACGATATATTTGAGAAAGTATTGCTCGCAATTAAACGAATTAAACAGTAATTAAACAAAAAGCGTGTTTCATCAGAAGAATGCGCGACCTCACATGTCTTTAACTCCTCGACAAAAACTATTGAAGCTTAGTTGGAAAGTGTTACGCCATTAACCGTGTTCACTAAACATTGCACAATGGATTTATACGCATTAAATAAGTCGACATTTACATGTAAGAATGTGATTTAATATTCATTAATTCTCACTTGCAGTAAATTCCAAATGTTAACTATATATACAGAAAGTATAGAAATGAAAAAGCAAGGTCGTCATCGAAAGGGAATGCCGTACATTGAGAAGTTCCAATTAGAACGAAACGGTCGTCTGTACGTTTCCTCGCGTTGATAGGCTTGTTTTTTCAGTATTTCTTAATTCTTAATTAACCTAACTACCAGGAAGTTCGTTGTCGCGAAAGAGTGTGTTCTGCATACTAGTACAAACTTAGTTTGACGGATTGTAGATTTATACGCATTAAATAAGTCGACATTTACATGTAAGAATGTGATTTAATATTCATTAATTCTCACTTGCAGTAAATTCCAAATATTGCACAATGAGATTTTCACCAATTTAGGTAATTACAAAATTCCATACGAACTGAAATATTTTCTTAATGGCAAAAAAAATTAACTCTTTGGTCGACAAAAAATATTGAAGAGTGTTTCGCCACAAAAACCTTAGAGATTCTGGAAGAATGGAACATTCAAGTTGCGTGAAAGATGGAGAAATATTGTGAAACTAAATATGTACTTAAAAAAATGTATGTTGAAATTTAAACGTGCTTTACTTGAATTTTTCTTAAAAACGGCACGTAAACTCATATTTAGAGCTTGGACCATCTGAATTTTATAATGGGTGATGGTGAAGATCTACCTGTAAAATTCGTGGAGCGGTTCTGGCAGAGAGTCGATGGACCGATTATTCTCCAACTGCGAATTTTACAGACTCAATATCCTCGGGAATTCGCAGTTCTCCTTTTCCTGCCTTTTCTTTTATTTGTTGAAGCAGTGTTTTCAAAATGTTTAATCCACACTTTAATAGCATGCGTGGAAGGTACTGGTAAATTACGGTTTATCACATACATAACTACCGCTTTGATAATACGCCTTTACAGCAAACGCATGTTGTTTGTTAGTTCAATGTTCTATGTTTACTGAAATCACAGATTACACAGATGTATCGCTTGTGCTCGATACCTTTGATGTTTTTGTACTAGATTTAATTTTTGGGCACATATTTTGTATTTCCTCTGCGCATGTGAACAGAGCCTAACTAATATATGAATTAGAAGCGAACCTAGGGATATATTCTTAAATTTATGTATGTATAGATATACGATTTGTATTTTTATGATATACATATATGCTTTATAGTAGCAGTACTGAAAATAATTAATTGTTACTGTTATTCTGTACACTTAAACGAACATTTTAAAATACATCCATGCTTTATTTATAATTAAACAATTACATGTGATTTGCGTATTTGAAATCCATTAAATTAAATTACATTTGCTTTTTATATAGTTTAACAATGTCCATACATCTGAAGATAAAAAAATGTATATTTAAAAGAAAACATGCAATTAGCTAATTAAAATGTAATTTGATAAAAACACAACATAACCAAGTATTTGTAATGCTGGTCACATACACGACCATATATTTGTTGCAGGAAATATATATTTTAAAAAGTTTATTTAAGTACATTTGTCGTTAATATAAATGAAAATGATGTTTGTTTTACACATATACACGGCATTTCAATTGAAACGAGCCATCTCAAATAACTCTGTACCTACTGTGATTTATTTAAAGTTATACAGATTGGCGTAGTTAAAAAGTAGATATTTAGTTTCAAATTGACACACATATTGCTGTGGTTTTTTCCCCATAAATATTATAAAAATTTATTTAATTATGATTGTGCAATTATTTTGAACTAATGTGTGTATCCTTATGTATTTGACTTGCGCCGTAAAGGCATGCTGTTTGTTTTGATGTGGACTATTTTTAAACCTGTATTTTTTATGCGAAGCCGTTGTGATAGATGTATACTTCAGACACAAGTGTAATGTGAGATAAGAAAGTCATGTTTATTTAAAGATCAATCTTTATCTTTTTATAGTAACTTCGGGTTATTTTTGATTTAATTAGTGGTTGGTGCTGTTTAAATATTACCGATATTTATACGAATATGTTAATCTCGTAATTGTTATATTTGAAAGCTTTCTTATTCACGTGTCTCGAATATATATATTTTTTTACGTAAGTAAAATATATTGTCTAAAGATATTTTTTTATATTGAATGAATTGAATATTGTATTTTTCTATTGTGTTAATTTTGCTGTATTGATTTAGTCTTAGTTATTTGATATAAATAACAAAGAAGGTTTTTAACATTTCTAGTAAAAAAATCTGTTACTGTAAAATTTTAGTACGTTGGGATTTCAAGGGCATATTTTTTCATGTGTTATGTTTGCACATGCGTTAGAGTTTTCTTCGTGCTGTCAAATTTGTTTATTTTTATTTTGTTCTCTGGGTGAAATTAAAAATCATCTTTGTAATTTATTATTTTTAATTTTGATCGGCTGTCATAAAGGATTTTTAGACGCATGCTGCGGTAATTTCCATGCGTTATTTTTACCTTTATAATATTGTTAAATGAGGCAATATTAATCTTTATACTCTATAAAGATTTTTTTTTTATTTTTTTAAATTTTTGTATTAAAGTTTCATTTAAATTTTATTGTGTTTTTTATTAAATTGACCTTATTCTTTTCGAGTTTATAAGTAACTTAAAGATATTATAATTTTTCTCAAACAAATTTTGAGTGGCGCCTAACTATTTTACTAACTCAATAATTTTCCACTTTTTCGATTGGAACCCTGAGAGGAAGGCAGTCACAGTTTTTAGAGATAAACCGATTGAATATCCTAGCTGGATGGATTTGTTGTGAATGGTGGTGAAGCTAATTTCAAAACCACAGTTCATAGCAATATGTATAACAATTTTTAAGGGTACTGGTAGGGATGGCTTTCACTCATGCGGAGAGCGGGGATGACATTCGTTTGTCGCATCTCGATGTGTGCGATATTGTATCTGAGTAAACTATCACGAAAAACTAAAATAAAATGCATTTCACTGTCGGAGAGAAAATACAAATTGTATTATGGTATGTGAGGGATAATTCATATAAAGACGTGCAAAATTTATTTGTAGCAGCATACGAAAACCGTCCGCCTCCCTCTGTGTCAGCTATCCATAAGATTGTAAATAAATTTCGCACAGACGGTTGCGATATCTACACTAAGTTTTGTAAATTTCATTTAGAATTTTGTTTCGCTTTTTTATAAGAATTATATTTAATTTTCATTAATAATTTTGTTTTAGTTACAATTTTTACCGAGTTTTGTTTCAGTTCAATGTTAACGCATGCATACATCAATTACAAAAGTATATAATTAAACCGCATGTACTAATAGCGGCTGTAATTCCTTAAAGCAAACCTGTACATACACACTTTCATTATGTTGTACTAGGGATGCGCGATCTGAATTGATCTTTTCCGAGATCGATTCTTTAGTAACGCGATCTCTGATTTTCGAATCGATTTTTTTGCTGCCGATTTTTTCGATTCAATTCTTTTGACTAGAAGATTGAAATGAAAACAGCTTCGCAATCTTCGCATACGGATGCGCATGAAATGTGTATCCACATTTTCAATGAGTTTTCGATAATATTGCATTCGATTTAATACAATATTTAAAAAATGCAGTCGCAAAATTTTGTTTCATGTTTAAATAATATAACAAGTGTTCATTTGAAAAGTCAATCTAGGTTACTTTGAAATTTTGATAGAATAAGACGCAAATATATTAATATGTCTTTGTTGTTACGTAAACGTTAATCCAAATGACATTTGATAATGTCAATAACAAATATCAGTTAGTGCATAAAATAATCGTGTGTCGATTCTGGTTTAAATAAATTGCTTCTCAGTTTTAAAATGGCTTTCACTTTAGAACATAAAATTTTTTTAGTCCAGGCTTATTTTCGAAGTGGTAATAAAATTGATGGTTTATGGGTTTATTCAGTTCAAGGTTGCATGGTAGAATTTCAAGTTGAGTTTCCACATTTTGTAATAGATTATATACAATTTAACAATACTTTGGATAGAACTTTAAAATTTTTTTCTGAAACTGGTAGTCTCTTAAGAAAATCAGGCATCGGAGCAGTTAAGAAACGTACACCTCAAGTTGTCAATCGTGTTGAAGAAATAATGGATAAAATGAACCACAAATATCTGTTCGACATTTGAGTCAACAAATAAACCTTTCCGTTATTAGATTTATTAAGTTATTAAATTCTCACTGAATCCCTAAACTGATTCTAAAATGAATCGATCTTCGATTTTCCAAGAATCGATTTTTTTTGTTAGATTTTTTATGCATTGATATTTTTCAGTTCGATCTTGAATCGATTCAAATATCGATTTTTTGAATTAGATCGGCGCATCCCCATGCTGTACTAAACATATATTAAACACGGGCCGAAACTGACTAATGTATCCCCACTATTGTAACTAAACTACGCCTACGGTCATTAGAGTCACATGTACGTGTAAATATGCGTGCGCTAGTGTGTGTAATACGCTTCGCAATTTGTACTGTTACATCAGTCAATCTGTATATATTAAATATGAAAATTGACAGGTTTCATAATTTTATATATATCACAGCAGGTAAAGAGTTATTTGAGGTGTCTCTTTTCAAGTGAAATGCTCTGTATATTTAAAATGGTTAATAATTACCAAAATGTGGTTAATAATGTGTGTTGGTCGAATAGATAAATTATAAGAACGTAAGCAAAATATTTTATTTAATTGTATTATGCTAGTACGATTCCCCCAATAACTTTATTAGAAAAAGTTGTTTCCTTTGAGATCGTTTAGAGACAATAATTTTTTTCCAAAAAGTTTTGGTACACCTATTCTTAACATTAGCCAACAAACATAGAATCTAGCACAAACTTTATATACATTATATAAATGTGCAGAGGAAATATTTTCTATGCGCAAAAATAAAATCCGGTGCAGAAACATCAAATGTACCGACTACAAGTGTCCAATATGTATAATCTGTCCTGATGTTTTATGTGGAAGAATGCGACGGTGATCTATAAAATTCGTTCCTTACATTACCTGAGCCGCATCACCCTTTTCAAAATAGCCCTCACTACCACTACCTCACCTTGTATTTTTCATTTAAAATTAAAATGTTTTGTATAATTAAACAGATATGCAAAATACATATCCGTCACTGCAAACATGGACAAACACCTCGTATTTTTAGCATTTACTTCTGTTCAATACATATGTTTCAGCCATCTAGGCCTCATCGGTTGAACTAGTGAAGCAATGTGTATACAAATTAATACAGATCTGTTAAACAACGGATCTGTATCTGTATCTACATTTACGCTAAAATCGTCTCCAAGCTATAACCAGTTTCGTTCTATCAGGCGACACCAATTTAATCAGTGACATCTGACGGAAGAAAGCGACTAGGCCAGAAAAGACGATCTTCCGCTCGAATAGCAAGGCTATTACGAAAAAAAGCGGAAAAATACGTATATTGGTGCTGTCCATTAACACGCGCCAGATGGCGGTAAATATACAAAAAAGGGATATTTATCAATACGTTTTTGCCGTATTACGCAGTTGTTATATAATGAAACAGATATGCAAAATACATATCCGTCACTGCAAACATGGACAAACACCTCGTATTTTTAGCATTTACTTCTGTTCAATACATATGTTTCAGCCATCTAGGCCTCATCGGTTGAACTAGTGAAGCAATGTGTATACAAATTAATACAGATCTGTTAAACAACGGATCTGTATCTGTATCTACATTTACGCTAAAATCGTCTCCAAGCTATAACCAGTTTCGTTCTATCAGGCGACACCAATTTAATCAGTGACATCTGACGGAAGAAAGCGACTAGGCCAGAAAAGACGATCTTCCGCTCGAATAGCAAGGCTATGATATGTATTTTGCATATCTGTTTCATTATATAACAACTGCGTAATACGGAAAAAACGTATTGATAAATATCCCTTTTTTGTATAAAATGTTTTGGTTTACAAATTTTAAGGTTTGACCCACTCAAATATGTTCCGAATTGTTTTTGTTAATAGAACGAGATTATATTTTATCTACTTTTAATCTTCTTCATTATATGCACATAATATTAACTTGATTGCAATAAATTTATTTGGCTAATCTTATTTCCGCGACTAATATCGGGGTACGCATGACGTTTCCAAATCACTATTACTATAATATTACAGCGTCATTTACATAAAAACGAGCGTGATCGGATCGGATCGGATATCGCGGGCACATTAATATGGATTTATATTTGGTATTATTGGATGCGACAAGCCGCATTATTGTCTACAAAAATTTTCCCCGGAGACGTCAGTGTACCGAGCGTCCCAGAGAGAGAGAGAGCGAGAAAGACGCGATCATCTCATGGTTAATTAGGCAATGCGTACGCGACAGAGGGTTATATGTAAATATCACTCTGGGACAATTTCAAGCTCTTTTAACCACCGCTCGACAATTACTTTGCAATTTAGATATGCATCAGACATTAGAAGAGGGCGGCTTTTTGGTGTGTGTTCCGCAGACTCGCTGCGTTTACGAATACGTGCCGTTAACTAGTACGCGCCACGAACACACGCTGAAGCATACGCAAACACACGTTTCTTGCATGCAGATTATTCCTTGATAGTGATCGCATGGCTAAGAACCCACACATGTCACATTTTAGAACATATTTAGCTCAAGTAGGCAGCATACTTGATCGGGTCTTTAAATTAAAAACTTATATTTTTGTTTATTGTTACAAAGAGGCTGTACATTAGTAGATATAGTCCCAATAAACGCGTAGCGTAATTACTAGAGAACGGATGCAATTTCCATAAAATGCAATCGATTGGAATTGTGTATAACGTCGCACAGTGCATCCCGGCGTAATTCAATGAAGTATTTGTTTGACTTACTCAGCCACCTGGTCCCGCACGATAACAATGGACAACTGAGCTATTGTATTCGGAGAATATAGTGCTTTTTAAAGTGTTTTCATGAGCGTAGATAGAAGCGGGGTTTTTATAATGTATTTTATTTATTAGTTTATATTTCGTAAGATAAATAAAGTGCTGTGAGTTTCTTGTTTTCATAGTTTTAACTGCTAATTACATCGTAATTTTTGTGATAGATCCTGTTTAATATCGTTTGATTGAATCTATTTCTACCAATTATTTCGACGTAAGTGTGCATTGAATTTCGTTCAGTTTCAATAACTTACGCACACATTTTTAGTTTTCATTTATTTAGATCTAGAGCATTGTTTAAGTTACTTTTTCAGACATGATATGGAAGAATGTCGAGAACGGCATTGTAAAACAATGGCAGTTGGATTGACGGTCATACTGATTGTATGTCCATTGTCAGTGATTCCGAAATTTATTACAAAATCCGTAAAATATCGTCAAAAATTCGTCACTTAAGATCGCAAACACATCTGAACTCTGTAAAACTTTTATGGCGGCTAATATTCCATTAAATAAACTTAGCAATCCCACTTTAAAAATATTTCTGAAAAAATATACTGGTCGAAATGTTCCTGATGAATCAACTTTACGCAAATATTATGTTTCTAGGTGCTATACGAGAACAGTAGAACGCATTAGAAGCCATTTTTTAAATCAATACATATGGATAAGCGCCGACGAAACGGTGGATATGTTAGGACGCTGTGTGGTAAATGTTGTAGCTGGTGTACTACATCCAACTATTCCCTATAACTCATATGTAATAGCAACAAGTGTTATAAATAGAGTTGATGCGGAAACAGTTGCTGAAACCATTAAGGAGAATATGCAAAAAATGCTTCATTCGGACGCCACGTACAAAGAAAAAATACTTTTATTTGTCAGTGATAGTGCTGCGTATATGTTAAAAACAGACAGACTATTGAAGAAAACATATCCTAATATGCTGCATATTACATCTGTAGCACATGCTCTCCACAGAATCTGTGAATATATCAGAGACACTTTTTCGGAAGTTGATAGACTTGTATCAGCTTTTAAAAAAGTTTTAAGAAAAGCACCATTGAGAGTAGCTCTTTTCAGGGAAAAATTTCCATCTCTGTCACTGCCTCACACTCCAATAATAACTAGATGGGGGAACATGGCTGGAAGCTACTAGTTATTATGCTGAGAATTTCGATAGTCTAAAACATTTCGTAACACTGCTAAAGGAGGATGAGAGAAGTATTGGTGAGTGCAAGGAGCTCATACAAATCCCAAATTTAAAAAATCAGTTGTACATTCTTCACGAACACTTTGGAAAATTGCCAAAACTAATCACTTATTTTGAAAATCGAAATCTCAAATTAAATGACGGATTAACCACATTAGATGTGGCTGTTAATAATTTGAAAAGTATTCCAAGTGACTTCGGATGTGGCCTTCGGCAAAAGTTTGAAGCAATTCTTAATAGGAATCCAGATTTAATTACATTGCAGCAATTATGTATGGAGACAATTCCACAAAATCTAACGGCTAAATATGAAGAAATAAAAGAATATTTCCAGCATGCACCTATAACCAGTTGCGATGTAGAAAGGACGTTTTCTATTTATAAGGATGTACTTAATTCAAAGAGAACAAAATTGACAGAAGAAAACCTTGAGAAACTATTGCTAGTCAATATTAATACTCCTTTACTCAACTTGAACGACAAAATGAACAAATAAAAATGTTCCAATTATAGAAATAAAATTAAAAACTTTAAAAATACAACTTTTCAACAAATAAATATGTATTTCGAAATTTTATAGATCACCACCCGTTCGTTTTCCAATTATATAAATAAAATTAAATATTTTAGAAATACAGCCTTTCGCCAGTACTGCACTTGGCTTTGCGTCATGTGGTAAGCGTGTCCGTTCTCTAGTAATTACATAAATAAAATGATAAAGCGAATACACAAAAGAAAATAGGTAAAAAGGATGAAAGAAATGCTTTCTACATATATGACGCTAATTATTCGAATTAGCATCGTATGTGTAAAAAGCATTTATTTCATTCACATGACTTCGCGAAAATGCAATTGATTTGCTACAAATCTGCCAACTACAGGCACAATATTAATATCTGTTTCTTAATGCATCTCCCGACGATTCGAACTTCAGTCCCTTAATAGCTTAATGGCAAAAGCGTGGTCCGGCAAACCAATGGACGTAGATTCGAATCCAGCACAAGGGCGAATTCTTTTCACTAAAAAATTCGAATAATGAGCGTCGTATATGTAGAAAGCATTTATTTCATTCACATTACTTCGCGAAAATACAATTGATTGCTACAGGTAAAAAGTAATTTCTCAAATAACACCAAGAAAAATCCATATATATATATATATATATATATATATATATATATCCATATAATCCATATATCCAATATAAGGAGGTGCTTAGCCAATAGTAGCCTAAATTAAACACATCTATACTAATACGATGTAAAATAAAACAAAACAATTAATTTGTTTAATCTTCACTATATAAAACGTATATTTACTAAACGTTTCTAAAAATGTGACGCGTTTCGCTAACACTGTAGCTTTATGAAACGACGATGGTATAATGATTATTCTACAAATGAAATGAGAAGGTAATGAGTTGGTAATTACAGGTATATAAAGAAAGAAACGATAAGCTGTTAACAAAGAAAGGAAAGGGAGAGATTAGGCATTCAAACACAATAATCACATGCAAAAACCCTAATTAAATAAGTTTAGTAAAGGAGAACTATTTATATCTAGTTGGTCATTCAGTAAATTCACTGACTTTTTATTTTTATTTATTTCCAGGGCTTCTAAGAGGTCTTATTTATGCGATTTATTTTGTACATGTAAGATTTAAAACCCGGATCAAATGAATGGTTTTCAGATAATAAGTGATTTGAGTAATTAGAATCTAGTTTTTTGTTATCATAACTACGTTTATGTTCTGAAATTCTAGTTTTGAAATTTCGGTTCTCAGGATCCGGATAGTGGATTCGGATAGTGGATCCGGATAACATCAAGATCCGGATAGTAAATTATCCGGATCTAAAATTATCCGAATCCGGATAACAGCACTAGAAGACTCACAAAACACTAAAGAAAAAACAGACATTGGCAAATTGATCGGATACTGTTTCGGTCTGCTTTTCTAAGAACCTGAGAACGTTGGCAACTGCTTCGTATTTCATCTACTACCTATAGTACCAGGAAATGATAAGCTACAAGATTTATGGACTACCTAGTGGAAACTTATATAGAAGAGGATTCAATATTTTTTCTCGAAATTTGGGTGGCTAAATGTGCTAGCAGCTCAAGGACGATCAACGCATGTGAATCGTTTCATGCACACCTAAATAAGAATTTTAATTTCTACTATGCAAATTTCTACCATCCAGTATCAAGCTGAAATTTATATTCAAATACAAAGTGTAAATAAACAAAGACAAGTCAACACTCACACATAAAAACGCGCTAATTTTCTCAAGAAGAAAATCGAACAATATGGTAATAAAGAACTACAATTAGTTACACATTATTATTCTTTTTAAGTAAGTACATAATATTAAAAATATTAGTTTGTAATTATTCTGCCACTTAAGTAATTCTTTTCTCTTCTTTCTTTTGTAACAGGATAAATTTTTAAAATTTAATTTATTGTGTTTTTCCTATTCAACACATAACCTACTCTTCAATATATCGAAAGTATCATAACAAAGATGTTATTTCCACTAAAACTAATGTTGGAGATACACCTCTAAATTAACATAAAAGGATTAAGTATTTAAAGATTACCAGACAAAACCGTACCTAATCATAAATACCCAAAAATTCGAACCGGTCGAAACTGTAACGCAGTGAAGCGGTTAGCATTATCAGAAAAGGATTTAACAAAGATTATCGGACGAAACTGTATCTGCCCACACAAATATTATGAAATGTAACAGACCTTAAACGTAAAATAATTTTGTTTCATAGAATCCGATTTGGCTTTTGTTAGATTGTTATAAAAAAATTAGCATATTGATGTATATTTTTCTATATAGAGCATATCTGTCAATATTTTTTGCATATTTTTTTCAAAATATGTGCATATTTTGCTTTTTTACAGGCATACAATCCTTGCTATAGTGATATCTAGAGCAGACCAATTTCCGTGCGCGCCATGTGCGCCGATGTGAGAATGATTGTATTGCATCAGAACTAATAAAAAGCATTCAGTATGTGTTTGGTACTTGCTTAGACTGCTAATCATACGTAATAAAATGTCGTCGACACATAAATCGAGAAAACGACCGTTGTAAGACGAAGTGAATAAGTTTATTATGGATTTCCAGGACTTAATATACGATGGCTCAAAAATTAAATGTTTAGTGTGCAATACATATCTAATATGTTGGTCAAAAACACATTGTAAAGAATATGTAAGCAGTTCGAAGCACAATAATAACAAAATTAATCGACAACAGTTTATACATGAACTATGTGTAACTATGCCGTTTACCTTGTTAAGTAATGATTCATTTATTTCATTTTGAAATAAATACGCGAATCAAACATTACCGAGCACGACAATGTTACGAAGGAATTTACCATCGGTGCGTAAACAGGTTGAAAATAAAATCAAAGCCGAACTGAAAAATAAAAAACTGTGGTTATGTGTGGACGAAACAACTGACAGCAAAAAACAATCTGTAGTTAATCTGATGGTGCGTAATATGGAACCACATCAACCAACGTCTTCAATTTTATTAGCATCCAGACGACTAGAACAATGTAATGCCGAAAAAATTTCAGAGGTTCTTTTAGATACTTTGGAAAAATTTAAACTTTCGAAAGACCAAGTATTATTGTTAATGACCGATGGTGCAGCAACCATGTGTTCTGTAGGCCGGTCTCTTAGAAAATATTGTCCTAGCTTGTTACATATTACTTGTAAACTCCATGCTCTACACCTTGTGGCAGAACAGGTTCGTAGATGTTATCCAGAGATAGATGCTTTAATATCGAGTACAAAGGCAGTATTCCTTAAAACTCCAAAACGTATTCGTAAATTTCACGAATTGTGTTCCCATACCCCTGAGCCACCACAGCCGAGTCTGACATGTTGGGGTACATGGCTACGGGCGCGGATTTACTATCATGGACATTTTTAAAAAATTAAGGACGTGGTTATCATTCGATCCGAAAGAAAGTGCAGCTATTAATATAAGCCAGAAAAAATTTCAAGATGCCCAGATTAAAATGGATTTACAAAGTATTCGTGAGAATTACTTGGGACTAGAAGAAGCAATAACAAAACTAGAAAATTCGTCGCTGTCGTTAGAGAAATCATTGCAAATCGTTAAAGATGTTCACGAACAACTGTGTGCTGTAGAAGACGCAAAAAGTGAAAGTGTTCTAATTAAATTTGAAATTGTTTTAGACAGAAATGCAGATTTTGACACCTTAACACGTATTTGTGAGGGCACGTCTACAGATGCGTTCAGTTGTTTAAAAAAGTATTTTGATTATGCGAATATAACATCACTAGATGTAGAACGCTCGTTTTCCGAATATAAACATATTTTTTCCTCACGGCGGACATGTTTTTCAGAAATAACCTTAGAAACGCACCTGATGTTGAAAATATACAATCGAGTTTCTCCAGTTTTTTAATCCTTGGAAGACGCTTAAAACGGTAAGTGTTTTTTTAAATCCTCTGTCGTGCACACAATCACTGATTTCATACATTTTCCATTTTATTTATAGGTACATACAACACTGCTAAAATATGTACTATTCTTATTTTTCGTGTGTTCATGCATATTACTTTAATAGCAGAAAACCAAATGTATATTTAATTATTTATGATAGAATAAATGTCTCTACTTCTATACTTATATCGGTAACAAGCTCATGTTGCGTCCCTATTCTATCGCATATTCTAATATATTACGAAGTACAGTCCCATACCGGCGCTCATGGCGCGCGCGGAAATTGGTCTGCTCTAGTGATATCTAATGAAGTCATTGTAGATACGAGATAATTGTCATAGGTTTTATATAAATAAAATAGCAAAATTCAAATTACCTGTTTGTGTTCAAGATCTAGATAAAGGCTAAAATAATCGGTTAGATACGTAATAATATTTTACATCAAGTAATGTGAGTGATGGAAGCTGTAAAATACTTTATGATTATATATTCCGAAAGGAATTTAGTTGTACAGTTAAAGGCAATTGGAATATATTTGAAAAATATGGAAATCTGGATTGTAATTGAATCTTCACATACAAGATCTTTTACAACATTGTTATAAATTGTTAATTTTCGATCATACACACAATTCTGGCAACTAATTGAGACACAAAATCGTATATTAATTTGGCGGTCTTTGGGCGTGTGAACAGGTAGCTATCAGGTCGTGATTAGAGTTAACTAACTAGCTACCGGTTAATTGAGGGTTTACCGAAGGGCGTAACTACATCAAACAATCACTCGGCTCGCTTGCTATCACTCCTATACATAGATGCATTCGAGCATGAGTGTGTGTTTGCGTAAGTATATGTGTGTGTGTGTACCTATACGGATATACGTGTGTTGCTGGCAGTAACACCACTAACAGCAGGTGAACCCCCAGGTGAGTTGCGATTCCTTAAATGAATTTCTGGTCAACCCCGAGGCATTCGGCAAAAGGGGAACGTCTTCTCTATTCTTTGCGTCCATTGTACCCGTCTCTCTTCATTTGCAATACTTCTACCTAACCTAATCCTTTATTTGCCTTCTTATGTTGATGTTAGGGTTTTTGTTTCGATTTATATAAATGTGCTTAAAAAAACGTGTTGAATAGCAAGAAAGGTAACATGTATCTGCTGTTTAATGGTTAAATACAATAATGTACAGTACCTGGTAATTGAATGAATTCTGTTTATAGTTTTCTAGAACAAAGTTTGGGAAGATAGTATGAGTAGAGAAAGATATACGAGGTGCTACCCAGAAATTCCCGCAATGTGAAAAACACAAATTGTTCTTGCAAGATATTCACCACCATCCCCTTCAAAGCACTCTCCTTCCGCGTGAGAACACCGATCCCTGTCAATTGTCTATGATTATAAACAGTGCTGGAAGTCTTCGCGTGTTATCGTCTTCAACATTGCCTGCGATTGGGTCTGGATCTCCTCAATTATCTCAAAACGGCGCCCCTAGAGCTTCAGTTTCAACTTCGGAAGCAGGAAGAAGTCACAACGGCGAAGATCTGGGGTGTAGAGGGGGTGGGGTAAGACTGCCGCCTTCGTTGTAGCTAGAAACTGACGCATAACAAGTGACGTCTGGATTGGTGCATTGTCGTGGTGTAGAATCTACTAATTGTGGCGCCACTTGGCGTCGAATATTTTCTTAGTAACCGAATGTTTTCTTAGTCGCCGTAGAACATTGCAAATCGTCCATTAATTAACTGTGTCACCTGGCGGGAGAAATTCTTAGTGCATGATGCCATCAGCGACAAAGAAGCAAAGCAACATCGACTTAATGTTGTTTCAAAATTACAGTGCTATATTCGAAAAAGTGGCGTCTTCGACGGCGGATCATGATTCGTCGCCAGTAATGATTCTGATACAGAAGTTTGCATCTCTTTCAGCAGTTTCTTTCAGCTCTGTGCAAACATGAACACGGTGCCGTTTCTGGTTAATGCTGTGTGACCTAGGCACAAACTTCGTAGCAATACGTCACATATTACAAATGTCATGGATTATTCTCTTTCGGTGTTGCAGGATAGGATAATATCACTTTTGCCACATTTATTGGCGTAGTTTCCAGTTGACGGAGTATTTTTCGGAAGATAAAGAACGTTGTTGCCGCTGCTAAGTTACCAGTTGAAATTCTAGACAAGCTCATCAAAATGTCTGCCGACAAAATGCTACGATTGCAATATACATCTTAAGATTTAAATACGTTTTGGCTTGTTCATCGAAATGAATATGGATATTTGGTCACAGAAGCATTGAAAATATTAATACTTTTCGCCACGTCTTATCTCTGTGAAAAGGGTTTTTCGGCTATGGTTGCGCTAAAATCTAAATACAGGACAATCGAAGACAATTTGCTTTTGTGTGCGTCTAACGTAGATCGACGTATGGAGAAACTTTTAAATGAAAACAAATGCAACGATTACATTAATTTCTTTTTTTACATCTGTACTTATTGCAAGTAAAATGATTTTTCATTATTGTTTAAGCCATTTTGCGACCCTCATTTAATATCACTGTGACCTCCTTGGGACCGTGTTCCCCGGGTTAAGAAACGATGCCTTAGACCAATACCACGCAATAGCGGAATTTTAGAGGGAAACTGGATTCGTCAGTAAATAATAATTTTTTAGCAAAATTTTCGTCATTGCTACAACGTTCTAAAACAGTTTCACAAAACTCAAACATTTCGTATTTGCTGTTTCAAAATGCTTCATTTGATTTTCCTAATTTATGAGAACGGTATTTATTTATTTCAATACTCTAAGGACGGTTTAGTCGAAGACGGTATGTTGCTTAGCAATTCTTCTGCTAGATAATGCCAGTTGCAGTGCAAATGAGAATATCTCGTTCTTTTCTGTTTACGTTGTTGGGGATATAAGCAACCATAGCTTTTAAAATTATTAAGAATGTGATGCACTGTCTCATACGTTATGCTTTTTCCAAATTCTGTTTGGAGCGAAAGTATAGTTTGTATGATTGGCTGAACAAGATGATGACATTTAATAACAAATTGCTTTTCATGAAGTGAGAAAAGTTCCACAGCTGGATATAAAATCAGTATCAACGAAAATAATAAATATAGCGAAAATACTAGATTAGCTGCACACAATAACTAGAATTACGACAAATTTGTGACTCTACGATTGATGCGTTACCCTCGACAGCCAGTACGAAACTGACACTGGTCTCATTGTTCATATGTATTTAACAGTTATCGCTAGCCGTAGGGGCAACCTCCTTCGCGTTCTACTATAAGTAACTATAGGCGGCTCGCCTATACGATATACGCATAATTGTCTACCACTAGTGATCTCCTACTAACTTCATTCAACATACTTAATTTCAAAACGTTTATTCCTTAAAATAACTAGCAATAAAACTAAACATATACTATTTTATACTGCATTTATAGGTAAATACACTATCCGCCAGAATAAACAGTACCGAAAATAAAATTAATTTTTCGAAGTAAAATTTCGAAGTCTGTCTGTTCTCCGAGAAATTATTCCATCATCAAAATACTGGCGGAGTAAATTTAAGGTGCGGGCAGCTGTATGGCTTGTTGCACCATCTTGTTGAAACCATTGTGTGAGCACCAATACATTTCGTGCACAGCAAAAGTTCTGTAAATCTCTCACAAAAGGTATAATAATGTTCTCTCTGTAACGGCCTTGGTTAACAGTAAGTGAATTCTGATTATCGTCTTCAACGCAATATGGACAAATTATCCCATGACCATGCGTCAAATAGTAAATCGGACACTGTGGAGTGGTTTCTCTACAATAACATCAGGATGTTCAAATCCAAGGAATCGAGTTGTTTGTCGATTAATATAGTCGTTAAGATGAACGTGACTCTCGTCTGAGAACCATATGTTTTTCAAGAATTCAGGATTCTCGTAAATGAAGATCAATAAGAGACCACAATAAATTTCCCTTGCTCGGTTGTCCGCAGTGTTTAGCCGTTACGATATGGATAAACGCCAATTGATTTCAACAGATGTTTCAATGATGTTGAGTTTACATGCAGTTCTTACCGGCGAATGCACAACTTGGTCAAAAACACCTCCTGCGTTTTCGTTGGTACGAATTGTTTTTCGACGACTTGAAGAACCTTTACGTTGACACAATACATAACAAAATTTCTCAACAACAGCTAATATCACACTTTTACTGGGGGCTACTTTATTAATGTTGTCGATATCTTACTAACACCAGCTGTTAGCTCGGACTTTCACTGCGATCATTTCCGAATGAACGAAAATAATGTTCTACGAAGAACACTTTTTCTGCCGTCGTTAGAACTATTTTCATTTCAAATTCAACTGCAGCGTAACATTGATATGTCAACTAATGATAATTAACTCAATAATGACAAATGCATATTATCTAAGCAACTCCATAGCATTCTAAGTTTATTCTGGCGGATACCGTATAAGAGGGTAAAATAAGGAAGAATTGTTAGTTCGCTTTGATATAATTGGACAATCATTTTCATCTGTACCTAGTACCTACAACATACTTTCATTGGTCAGAAAAGAAGCTTCTTAGAAAATTAGACACAACTAAAAATTTTGCAAACTCGAAACTTTAAACAGGTATAGATCTCGGTTTCCGGGTTGGAACAGCGTTAAGTTAGGCGTAATTGTCAACGTTTCGTCCACTGCTACAAAGGACATCTTCAGGCCTGTACGTAGATGTTCGTCGATCCGCAGTCCTTTGTTACATCTTCGGGGTTGCCGGGGTTAGAAGAATTCTTCTGGTTACTGCGGATCGACGAACATCTACGTACGGCTCTGAAGATGTTCCTTGTAGCAGTGGACGAAACATTTGGAATTACGCCTGACTCGCGGTTCCAACCCGGAAGCCGAGATCTACGTTTAGAAGACGACCGCGGAAACCTACACCTACGTCTTTGAACAAGTAATTAAGGAATTTCCTAACTATTGTATTTCACAAATAGCATTAGTTACATCTAGAAGTCGTTCACATGGTATCCGCTCACAATTGACCCGTAACCTTTTTAGGGATAAGAAATACGAGGCATGTCTTTTTGGTGTTATATGTAACCCCATAGAGGGCGCCAGTAATACGTCGTCAGGCGTCGAAATTAATCTCAATAATTCGCTAACCTAAATCTAAAGTTTCATCAAGATACGGCAAGTGATTTAGTCATAGTTTATTTATCAAGTTTATAAGTTAGTCGAAAAATGGAAATAAGTAGAGAAAATTTTGCGTAATAATTTTTTACAACTTTCGGAGAGGATTAACTTAACAACTATATCTTGCTGAGTTGGTTTCTGTTCTTAAAGATGAAGTACAACATCAATCAACAATTTCATGTTGGTACTGTGAATTCCAACGTCGACGCACCAATATTAGCGACAATCCCAGGACAGATCCGCCGAGAACAACAGTCACCCAGAAAAACATCGATTCTCTATGCCACTTTATTAAGAATGATAGATATGTGACGGGGATGGGACGTTTCGTCGCCGCCGTTTCGGGGCCGCCGATTTGGAGCCGCCGTTTCGTGGTCGGGACGTTTGGGAGCCGAGCCGTTTCGGAGCCAAGCCGTTTCGGCGCCGAACCGTTTCGGAGCCGAGCCGTTTCGCGGCCGAGACGATTCGCAGCCGGGCGGTTCGGAGCGGGGCAAAGTGAATATTTTTTAAATTTTTAAGATCGTATGAAAGTAAGCACTGTTTATCGGCTTATAATCTTAATCAACATGTTAGCAAGAAGAAATTGCTATAATTTCGGGAATTAAGAAGAATTTTGGGGGTAAATTTTTATTGTTTTAGCAAGTAGCAAGAATAACTTTTCTTGGCACAGAGACTCGCTTAACGGACACCACTCAATAACAGACACGAACATGCAAAAATTTGGACTTTGAAATAATGTCATTTACAAAATTACCTACTGATTACCAATAACCATTAAACAGATACCTTTATGATGCTACCAAGCAGGATGTCGTTATAATAATCCGTTTACACAAAAATGAATGGATAATCTGAGAACCGTTTAACCGACAGAAAACGATTAAAGTCATTTCTTCTTGCTAACATGTGGATTAAGATTATAAGCCGATAAACAGTGTTTACTTTCATACGATTTTAAAAATATCAAAATTTTTAAATTTTTAAAATTTGCCCCGCACCGAACCGCCCGGCTGCGAATAGTCTCGGCCCCGAAAGGGCTCGGCCCCAAAACGGCTCGGCCCCGAAACGGCTTGGCCCCGAAACGGCTCGGCTCCGAACCGGCTCGGCTCCCAAACGTCCCGGCCACGAAACGGCGACTCCGAATCGGCGGCCCCGAAACGGCGGCGACGAAACGTCCTAGACCCATATGTGACATATCGTGAAATTGAGACAACTATGGGTCTTCTTCTTCTTCTCTTCTGTTTTGGGTTGGACGCCAGCACGTCCAGGCACTTGAGCACACTGCTCTTTGTACTATCCCCAATAGATCTCTCAATTCCACTCTGTTAGTCTTGTGTCCTCGATAAAAGCCACTATCCTCCTCAGGGGAAGTTTGAGTACACTCGAAGGATCCAATAGAACTCTCCCGAAATATTGTATGGGTATTTCTTCTTCTTCTTATATTAGGCCATAGGCCTGTTCTTATCCGATCTCTTTCATAGTGCTGCAGTCATGTTTGTGACGTAGACTGCCAACTATCTCGCCATCTTTTGAAGGGCCTTCCCGGTGGTCTGGTGCCCATTGGCTTTAGATCCCTTGCTGTTCGGGCTAATCTCTCGCAATCCATTCGTGTTACATGCTGGGTATTTCAAAGACCTCAATCTAAACAATTCTACATGAGCACTGGCTGAGAGAAAGCTAGTTTCCCGTTGGATTCCGCATCTTCTAACCGAAAAGCAAAAGTCGGTTCACGTTAATTGATGCTGAAAAACTTTGAGGCGGTTCAATAACGGAAATTCAAAATACGTCTATGGCATTGTGAGTGGCGATGAATCATGGATTTATTCCTATGAACCCGAAGAAAACCGTCACTTCGCTCTTTGGATGTTTCAAGGTGAAGAGAATCCGACGAAAGTTATCCGTTCGCGAAGTGTGTCGAACAAGATGGTCGCAACGTTTGTCTCAAAATCAGGTCATGTAGCTATAATTCCTTTCAAAGATCGAACAACGGTTAATGTGGATTAGTACACAATCGTTTTGTTTTCCAGTAATAATCGCCGTACTTCAAGAAACCAACACACACCGGCGAATCATACTGCATCACGACAATGCGAGTTCGCACACAGATCGAAAAACAATTGAGTTATTGGAGCAACAAAATATCGAATTATTAGATCATCCACCGCATAGTCCTGGCCTAAGACCCAAAAATTTTTGTACGTTCTCAAAGATAAAGAATGGAATGTCTGGTCGATTTCAGTCGCCGGAAGAAGTAGTTGATGTCTTCAAAGCGGAAATTTTGTCTGTCCTAATTGAAGACTGGAATAACGGCTTTAGCAATTGGTGTAAACAAATGTAGAAATGTATTTTTGTGGAAAATATTTTGAAAAGCAATAAAGCACTTCGAGTCGATCCACTGTTTGATTTTATGGCTATTTGCAGCACTAAAAAGACATCCCTCGTATTAGAAAGTACTAAACTGACTCCTATACGCAATTGAACAACAGTCGAAAATCAAAAAGATAATGTGTTTTGTTTTATACTTAGGATAGTTATTATTTTTATTAACTTTCTATATACGTACCTGCAATCTTCTAGACAGATTACTATCATACTTTTAATACTGATGTTCCCTCATTTTAAACTCAATTACATTAGTTGGAATAGATAGATACGTTTTAAAGAATTCTCTTAAATTATCTCACCCAAAACATAAATAAAGTTAATCGTCGGGACTTATTATCTAAATAAGCAATAAATCTTATCCAGTCCCGGTCAAAGGATGAATGATGATTATTATTATTATTATTACCTTACGAGAACTAACTAACTAGCTAACCAACGCACACACACACATACACTTATAACGGAAACTCGGGACTGGTGTTTGTTCGATCCGTTCTGTTCCGTCGGTAATTTAAAAATAAAATTAAAACAAAAAGAGAAAAATGTAGTATGCTTGCGTTCGTTGTGGTTGAAGATGAAATGGAGAAGAATATGGTAGAACGACAGTTCGAAAACGTATATCTCATTAAAATATTTCCTCGGACCCAATTTAACGGCGTTAATTGTGAAACGACTGCATCTTTCTTTCTGTTCGTCGTCTCATTTCGTTTAGTAGCTCATCACACAGGGGCGGATCTATATGGTTCAGTTGTAAAATCGCATATCCAGAACCGCTCTAAATATATTTGACGTTGCTTTCGAATAATATCCTTGCCTTACAGCTTAGAAAGTTTATGTTATTTCTCATTTATTATGTACCAAAATGTTAACTTCGTCTCCTAGAAATACGAGGGCGATTCGTAAAGTAAGTTCCGTTTGGTTATTAAAAAAGAAAAACAAAAATAGATGAAGAGATTTTCATTATACCATAAGGGTAAAGACAGCTGGAAACACTGAAAACTGAAAATACCGTACAACAATTTGGGGGCGGATGTAAACTGGGCACCAAGTATATGGATTTACCTGCCCTGCAAAAAGGATTGCTTAATCCTACAGGTAATCTAGGCACCAGTACCGTTCCGGTAATGATCGCTTTAAAGCTTAAAGTAAGAAATTAGACGTTAATGAATTAAGGAATTTCCTAATGACCAAATAGATTATTTCAAATGTATTTTTATTTGTACATCTATTGTGGGCGGGCCTCTATTCTATTATGCTATAATATATTCTATATATAAGGAAACATTTAGTTTGTGTATTTAGTTATTTCTATCTTGTTTGCGGCGTTTGCTTAAAGTAAGAAGTTAGATCCGCTTCTCAGTCTCGAGTTTTGTTGCACACTGTTAAGAATTATGGAGGTCTCTTTCGTGGACAGTAATAACGGAAAATGTTTGCTAGTGGTTAACAAGTACACCTTTTCAAAACAGAAAGTGTTGAAGATTGGCGAAGTGTCTTGGCGTTGTACAAAAAAATCCTTAAATTGTCCCGCAAAAGTGTTTACGCTTGGTGCAGAAAATTTAGTGAGCAGAAGCCAGCTAGAACATAATCATGAACAGAATCAGAGTGAATTAAACCGAAAAGTGATTTCAAATACGTGTAAACGTAAAGCCGTTGATGATATTTCCGAAAAACCAGCGAAAATTATTCGTCGTGAACTAGCTAAGGAACTGCCGGAAACAATTACGATAACAGATTTCACTTATATCCGAAGAAATTTGTACAATGCAAGGAGAAAATTTCTTCCTGGGCCGTTACCACAAAATAAGACAGAAGTCCATGATATAGTGGAAGCTGCTAATGTTAAAACAAGCAAGGATGAAAGTTTCGTTTTTATAAACTGTCCAGTGAGCAATATCATAGTGTTTTCTTGTGAAACGAATGTTAGAAGTTTATGTGGAATGCGTAAAGTGTACATGGACGGTACATTTTCGTATTGTACAAAATATTTTTTACAATTATTTACAATCCACGGACTTAATAATGGACATTATATTCCATTGATGTTTTGTTTGTTGCCTGATAAACGCAGTGAAACGTATGCAACATTATTTGAAATGCTAACAAAAGAAATCTTTCGACGTCACTCTACAATATTACGACCAGCTGAAGTTTTTGTAGATTTTGAGAAAAGCATTCACACAGCGGTTCGCGCTATATGGCCATCAGCACAAATCTATGGTTGTCGTTTCCATTTGCACCAATCGTGGTTCAGGAAAATCCAAAGTTTGGGTTTAACAGCAGAATTTAGGAACACAGATTCCGAAGTAGGAAAATGGCTGCGATATACATTTGGATTAACGTATTTGAATCCTGACGAAGTAGGCGATTGTTTCGCCTTAGATTTGTTTGCCGAAAAACCTGCTCATGCACAGGCTGACGAATACGCCGATTATTTATTGGAGACATACATAGAAGACGATGCTCCTTTTCCTCCACATATGTGGGCTACTGCAACTCCATCGATTACTAACACCACAAACGCATGCGCAGCGTTTCATTCCAAACTAAATGAGTAATTTTATTCAACACATCCATCTATTTATGTTTTTATCGAAAAACTTAAGGAATTTCAAATAGACACTTATGTTAAAATTCAAAGTGTACACACACCAGCAAGAGTTAAAGACACACGCGCAAAACAAAAATTAGGAACTCTAAATGAACTGTGTGGACAACTAAATAATGGAACAGTATCACGAGTACACTTTGTGAAGTGTATATCATTTTATTCATCAGTATAACTTCAAATACACAATTTTTTTATTATAGTTTTTATATAATTAAGTATTTGCTTTTATTATTGTTTTCATATGAGTATATATTTTTTATTTTCTATCTTTTTGCTGTACTTCAACTTGAAATACACTATTTCTATATTATTGTTTTTGTTTGCCCTCTGCGAGTACATTTTTAGCTAGTGCCCGAATTACCAACGAGATTAAAATTTCAGGTAGGTTAGTGCTCAATTTACATCCAGCCCAATTTTGGTGTGCCGTACTATGTATTGCATATACCTGACATTTGTCACCGCATTGTGTCAGAATAGTAACCAAACTATACTTTTTCTAAGAAAGTGAAAGACACTTTTATTTTTTGTATGTATTTATTTTATACGGTAAATGGATAAATAAAAAGACCATTCGAAAATTAACTCTAAAACAACAAAAATTATTTCTTCCAACAGCAAAAATAAAATTAAAAAATTCAACAATAATTAGGTAAACGCTGTTCACGATGTCAATGATGTCAAAACAATGTTACGAAATCATTTGCAAAATCCTTTGGAAAAATTGATTTGTTTACATTTTAGGTTAGGGTAGTAAACGCTTATCTCAAACTTTATAAATAACCGAATTTATTAATTCTCTTATAAAGTAATCAAACAATAAAAACAGGTGAAAACTTATACGTATTTAATAATAAATAAAATACTAAAATAGTATATTAAGATACAAGTTTCAAAAGACATTATTTTTGCGAACGAGTTCATGGTTTAGAAAACGAACCGTAGGCGAGTTTTCTAGTGAACGAGTGCGTATAACATACCATGTCGCGATTGCGATAGTTACTACATAGGCCAAACGAAACAATATTTATACAAAAGAATACAAGCCCACAAATACTCTAAAACAGACAAAACTGCTTACACACAAACTACAACGCGATCACCATTTCGATTTTGAAAACACACAGATAATTGATAAAGAACAACACACAATGAAAAGAGAAATTAAAGAAATGATTAGTATTAAACAGGAAAAAAATTCAATTAACAACAGAAATGATATAAAAAATACAAATATGTATTTGCTTATCATGCTGACTGTTCCGTGTTTTGATTCCTGTCTGGTTGTCCGAGTAGGTTTTCGTGGTTTTCCTTCTCGTTTAAGGCGAATGCCGACAACTTTTCATCTTAAGACGCTCCACGGGCGCATATATAATAATAACTTATGTCTTGCTTTTCCCTGTTTTTGTTGTCTATCTGTTTTTGGAATACTGAGGCATGATTTATTATTATTCAATTGGAATGTATCTTTGAATAATTTTATCCATAGCAACTCAATTATATGACATTTGTATACTGTCATTTATATTTTATATCCTTGATAAAGACATCATTGCCGAAACATATAGGGTTGTTTTAAATATATATACTTTAAAGTAAAGCCAGACCTTAAATCGCCAACTGATTGAATTTACCATATCATACCAAGGTCACGAAACAATTATATTTATATATATATTAAAATAATAGACTGTTTCTTGGTTTAGCGACCTTTAATGAATTCCAATTTTTTTTTTATTTCAAACGACGTTTCGACTTGTTTATTAAGTCTTTTTCAAGTAATTAGAACTAAAAAATTAATACAAAGAAAGGTAAGAAATATATTTACATTTGTATGAATGAATTAAAATTAAAATTAAAATAATGAAATTAATGGATACAAAACTATATATATATATATACTATACTATATATACAAATACTAAACCAAGAAAAAGTCTATTATTTTAATATTATGACACGGCCAATAAAACAAATAAGAAATAAATTTTTAATTCTTATTAACACTAAATATATATATATATGTATATATATATATATATATATATATATATATATATTTAGTGTTTATAAGAATTTTATTTTTCTTATTTATTTTATTGGCCGTGTCTTAATATTAAAAATAATAGACTTTTTATTGGTTTAGCGACCTTTTATTGAATTTTGATGTTTTATTCCACGACGTTTCGACTTTTATTATTAATCAGTCTTTTTCAAGTAACTAGAAACAAGAATTAATACAATGAAAACATGAGAACTGTGTTTGCTTTTGTGAGACTGAATTAACAATTAAATTAACAATTAAAATCAAAATTAGATTAAAAACTGAATTACCAATTAAATTAACAATTAAAGTTAAAATTAAATTAAAATTAGATTAATGATAAGTAAGGAAAAATTAAAGTGATTACATCTGTATAAATGAATTGGAAATTCGAATTAAACTACAAATACAGTAAAGAAAACATTGAATGACAATAAACTCACCGTTTCTTTGTTTGGTTTCAAAGTCGAAACGTCGTAGAATAAAACATCAAAATTCAATAAAAGGTCGCTAAACCAATAAAAAGTCTATTATTTTTAATATATATATATATATATATATATATATATATATATATGCCACCTACTGCTTAGCGTTCGTCTCCAATGGTCTTGCGCGTGCATCTTTCTAAAAATAAGCAAGTGTATTTTATGTGTATATTGTTTATAAAATGTAAGTATTGAATTGTGTACTAAAATTATCTGTTTTTACATCACAGAAACAGACATTTTAAAAATATTAAGTTACTAATTATACTTATTCGTTCCTATCCTCAAAGCTAATACATTTGTATATTTAAACATTGCAAACTATAAAGGTAATAATGAATAAATAAATGTTCAATATCAAGCAAACGAATGCAAGAGAAATATCTAAATAAATACTTTTCCTTTAGAAGATGGCTAATTGGAAATTATATTACTAAACAGAAAACTACAATAAAATTAAGAAAAAAACTAGTGGCCAAGCAACCACCGTGGAAACTGTACAATGAAAAACAAATGTTGGAATTTACTTACCTATTGAAGGAAAGCCTCGTTGGTGTGCCTTTTTGTAGCATCAAAGCATCAGTCAAACGTTCTAAAATAATATGTGAAGGATGTGATGTAGGTTTATGTTTAAACTGTTTTGCGCGCTTCCATAAAAATAACTACATAGTTGTAATGTTGTAATAAATAAACGTAATAGTTTTAATAAATTTTATTCGTTAGTTGCATATATATACTACGTGTCCGTAAATGTTTGAAGCTGACGTCTGTCAAAATGTATGCGTTATTCGTCTTAAAGTTCACCTTCCTGAGAATTTCAGTTGGTTTATTCCTATATGGTCATAGTAGCACGTGTGTATTTTTCGTTGGGTTTTATTATAGTTTTTCTTTTCAATTTTCATCTCCGTATTAGTTTTTCCTTGTATTGACAATCAGTTATTGGTTTTCATAACTACTAAAATAAGTTTGTAAAATTTGCGTAAGTAACATTCGATATTAAATTCCAGCGAGGTTATATTTAAATATGTGTTTCAGATTTTATTAACGATATTGCCATGGTCTGTACGGCGGAGCAAAACGCTTTCATTTTAATGGCCCATTTTCGGAATGCCACACACAATCCTGATGGAAGCTGGACTTATTCTGTAGAATCATGCATAGCGCAGTTTAATGAAGCGTTTTTGATGCAAATATTCCGTATGATGTCTTTGTTCAACATAAGCGAAGAGCTTTGGATCGCTTTGAAACAAAGCATTGTATTTGTACGGGAAAATCAACTGGAAGACCTTCGCTTCGCCTTCGCCAAAAAAGTCATTGCGAAAGTTATCAGCACAGACAGGTAATAATATAAAAATGTACTGCGAAATAGGTTTAATTTCATTCTTTCTAGGATTAAGCAAAACATCTTGCTCAAAAGCTTTAGAGAAGAGCCTCCATATGCATCCATATAAGGTTTCCGTAGTCCATCGATTATATCCCATTGACTTTGTATCAAGAATAACTTATTGTAATTGGTTTAATGAAAACATAAACAATAATGAAGTATTAGACCTAACCTTTTTTACGGATGAAGCTTGGTTTCACTTATCCGGTTATGTAAATTCTCAAAATTATAGAACATGGGCAACAGATAACCCACATACCTTTATTGAAAATGAACTACACCCTATAAAAGTTGGCATTTGGGTAGCAATATCACGTCGTAGAATAATAGGACCGATATTTTTCCATGATACGATCAATGCTGCACGTTATAGAGATATATTACAACAATTTGTGGACCAACTCCATGATGACGAGTTGGAAAGTGGATTTTTTCAGCAAGATAATGCTCCAGCCCATACTGCGCAAGCGACATTGACCTTTTTAAGAGAATTCTATGACGATCTTCTTATTAGCCAAGGTAGATGGCCACCAAGGTCACCAGACTTGACCCCTCCATATTAAAGATAATATTTATAAAAATAGGTTACATAATTTAGATGAATTAATGCAAGCAATTGAAAACGAGATTCAAGTGATTACACAACAACAATTTCATAATGTTTTAGAAAATATGAAACGAAGACTTAATTTATGTCTGCAGCAGCAAGGTCAACATTTCCAACATTTTTTGTAATTGCAAAAATTATTAATAAAGAATGTTTGTATTTTTGTTATTGTAATGAATTTATAGTTATGACTTTACAATTATTTTTTTAAATAATGTTAATTAGCAAAAACTTTTCCAAAAGTAAGCATAGTGTACTTGATTTTAAGAAACAATTTTAATCATTATGCTGAAAGTAAGTACCGCGTGGAACGCTAATGTTAATTAGCGATTAATAAGCGATCGCAATCAAATGTAGTGTTACAAACTTAACCAAAATTTGACAGTAGCTGTCAGCTTCAATCATTTACGGACACCCGTTATGTCTTTTTATTGGTTGTGGCACTTATATATGCCACTAAACAAAGAGATATTTCAAAACATTTAACAAATAGGTGGCACATATAAATGCCAAAATTACTAAAATACCACGAAATATCAAAATATTGCATAACAAGTTTCTATAGCCATACACCTAAATCAACCAAATCACGTAATAACTAATTCATATTTTAAACAAAATGGTCTGTCCTATAAAGGGTTAATTACGAATTTTTTGAATCAGCACTTTCCTGAAAGGTGGATTGGACGACATAGTCCGATACATTAGCCAGCGAGATCGCGGGATAAAATATCCCGTTGATCTTCAGTTAAATTCCTGTTAACATAAACATCACGCGGTTTGGTAAACGATCCAATTTCGACCAAGTTTTTATCAAGATCCAGAAAAATGGTACCATGTGGCAGTTGTCGTTCTGTATAAAACTGTAAATATCTTTTACTCGCTTTTGTTATATTTCGATTCTATGAATAAAAAATACTAAACATATCTTGTCTTCGTTGGTGTACGACATTTTTCTATTAGGAATGTACGATAATTGAAATGTTTGACAGTTTGAAATTTCGTGGCTACCTTATTTAATCTCAAAATGTATTCTGCGTGAATTAAACCATAATATAAAAAACTTGTGTCAACATGTCTAAATGGCTGAAATCAAAAGAAAAAACTCTTTCAAGCGGTTTCAAAATCCCATATAGTGCCTATAAGAAATAAAAAAGTTGATGAAGGCTAGATAGAACCGAAACGTCATATGGAAATTTAGAGTTTACCATTAGATAGTACATGAAGAGTGACCTCAAGAATATGTTTTTAGTTTTTCTCTGCAGCCCCAAATAATCATGCTAGAGATAAAGGAAAAAAATGAGCTTTAAAATTTGACACAGGTCCATTTTCTCTTCGAATTCATAACAAACACAGAATTTAGTAACTTTGCCAAATTTAGACCTGTCCTCTGTCTCCGATAATAAACGAGATCCCCATGGTGAGGTCCGAAAATGAATCAGCCTGTATAACTAGTGATGTAATGAAACAGTTATGAAAAAAGTGAGGCTTCGAAACGTCAAATATGTGATTAAAATTTGAGTTTTCGTAATGGAATTAGATAAAATATAATAGAAATTATGTCAAATTTATGTCCTTTTTGCTAAAAGGTAATATTGTGGCTTGTTAGAATAAAATATTACATTTTGATTTCATTTAGTTCTTATTAAAATGTTTTTGTCGAAAATTTAGAAAATTTAAAGTCTTGTGGTCACCTTTTACAATATTATATATATATATATATATAGAAATTATGTCAAATTTATGTCCTTTTTGCTATAAGGTAATATTGTGGCTTGTTAGAATAAAATATTACATTTTGATTTCATTTAGTTCTTATTAAAATGTTTTTGTCGAAATTTCAGAAAATTTCAAGTCTTGTGGTCACCTTTTACAATATTCACTGAATGTCTCAATTTCATATCTAATTTTTTCGTTTCTTAGAACTATAAATCATATAAAGTCTTCCAAAAATTGAATCGATTCTGCCTTTACTTGATGTAAATCCATATCAAATGATAAAAACACACAATGTTGTATTAAATTTACACTTTATTTAATAATATTTAATAATGACTATATAACAGCTGTTTCACCGTACAACGGTTTCTTCGGATATAACAAGCGGTACTATAAAACATTTTACTTAAATGTAAATATTTTTTATTTTATTACTTAATGGTATTCTCAGAAATTGGAAACCGAAATATTTTTACCCGCCTCTTTTAGTAGGGATACATATAGATAACATAAATTATATTATAAGTGACACATATCTAACAAAATATTTCAATCAAAAATAGGAAATAAATTCAACAGAGGGGAGGAATTAAGCTCTGTTTTGTCATTTAATAATTTATTTGAAAATTTTTGTTTATTAATTTGCATTGCTTCTAATAAATCGAGTTTCTTACTTTTCTTTTCTTCGTGTAGGATCTTGAAATTATTATTAAAACTATGGCTTTCTTCAATTAAATGGTTGGAGTATGCTGAATCTGCTTTCCCATTTCTAAACGAATAATAATGTTCGTATATGCGCTTTTTGAACGTTCTACCTGTTTGCCCGATATATGTTTTAGTACATGTGCCACAAGTTAGTTTATACACACCTGACTTATTATGATGTGCTGTTTTACTTTTATTGTTTTTGATGTAGTTACTAATATGGTTGTTGGTTTTATATGCAATGTTTATATTTTGTTTTCTTAAAAATTTTTCCAATGGTTTATTTTGTCTGCCTAGGTAAGTAATAATTTTAAATTTCTTGTCATGATCCCTATTTCTTGTCATGTATCCCTACTAAAAGAGGCGGGTAAAACTATTTCGGTTTCCAATTTCTGAGAATACCATTAAGTAATAAAATAAAAAATATTTACGTTTAAGTAAAATGTTTTATAGTACCGCTTGTTATATCCGAAGAAACCGTTGTACGGTGAAACAGCTGTTATATTGTCATAATTAAATATTATTAAATAAAGTGTAAATCTAATACAACATTGTGTGTTTTTATCATTTAAAGTCTTCCACCAAAAACAAAAGTAAATAGCCATTTTCATATGAAATTTCAATGTTTTCAAAGATCTATAAAAACCCACCCCGTTTGAATGAAAACATATTTCAATATATTTAGTCTTAGTTAGTTTCTGATAACAGCTCCAACGAAGCGGATTCTTTTACCACCCTGATTTGAGCCGACTCTGTTCAGCACTTGGTGGTGGTCATGTGCTGTGATTATAATACCGACCCGAAGAAGAGTCAATCTAATACCGCCGACGCAATCTCTACCTGATAGAATATAGTTTTCTGGGTTCAACATCGTACACATACACAAACGTATTCTCTTTCGGTGATGGTCCGAGACCGCAGACCTCATATATGTACCGCGCTTGGCATTTCATTTCTCGCTATGACAGATTCCTGTTACTAATTCATTTTTTAATTAACCCGAAGACTGGTCCCGGGTGCCCTCGCTGATGCAGGGTCGTGGTTCGGTTGTTAACAACGGAACATAAGCAATCATAATGAACGTAGCGCCCTCTCTTTTTCTCTTTTTGTTTTTCTATCCGGATCCGTTCGTCGTATATGGGGTCTCCTGAGATTATTGAATGAAAATATTATACAACCACAACGGCACACTCGTACAGAAAACACATCGACCACTGTTCCACTTGTATTGGGTTCTGTGATGTATTCGTTTTATAGAAGTAGGTGTATGTATTGGATAGGTTGGGTAAATGTTAAGAGTTGTTTTGACTCGTTTTATGGTTATTTTGTGGTCGTATTTTGGTCAGACGATTTATTTATGGGGTGTTTCATTTTATAGATATAATTGGTATGAAATAAATTATATATTTCTTTTAAATTTAAGTCGATTATTCCATGATACAATTATTATTTTTTAAGAAAATTAATACTGGTAGCCGTAACTTTGTGGTAATTCATTTTGAAAATAATAAAATACAATAAAACAATAACTTTGTTATACCACTTTATTCAAATGTAATAGTGACCGCGGTTTCGACATACAATGTCATTATCAAACTGCAAAAGTTACAGGCCTACATAGATCTTATAAATGACACAAAAATATATGGGGGGTGGTTTATGATGTTATTTAAAATTACTACTATACAGGCTGTCCCGTAAAAAACGCCAACATTCATAATTCCGTTATTTATTGTCCGGTTTTATTTAAACAAAAAGTAAATTTAAAAGCATCAAAAACACTATAAGATAGCAGTGTTTTATTTGCTTTCAATTGTTTTCATTAATGTCAAACGACAGTCAAGTTTTTTATTTTAAATGGCAACATATATATTTTTGGCTATATTCGGATTGGTTTTTTTTTTCTGAATTCAACGATGTATAACATGTTTATTTTTGATAAACGTTTATTGCAAAAAAAAAACTTTATAAATTTCATCTTTGTCTTCCATTATTTATAAATATTCGAATGTGTCATGAAACATTGGAAATGTAAGTATTATAAATATTATTATAAGAAACAAAACACTTTACAATAAATGTTGAAATTGCCCGCCACCTTGTTTAACACATATCGCACATCTCCTAATAATAAAAAATAAAAAAAAAACTTTATAAATTTCATCTTTGTCTTCCATTATTTATAAATATTCGAATGTGTCATGAAACATTGGAAATGTAAGTATTGTAAATATTATTATAAGAAACAAAACACTTTACAATAAATGTTGAAATTGCCCGCTACCTTGTTCAACACATATCGCACATCTCCTAATTACTCCAAAGGTCGCATTTAAAAGACAAGCGGCAGGTACTTCTTGACAAATGTTAATAATTCTTTGTCTTAAAATGTCAACATTTTCTGGAGTTGTTAAATAAACTCGATCTTGTAGATAAGCCCACAACCAAAAATCGAGGGGCGTAAGATCCGGTGAACGCGCAGGCCACTCGATAGGACCGAATGTTCCTATCCACCTATTTCCAAGTTGGGTGTTCAACAAATCAGTATTTACTCTGGCGTTGTGCGCGGGAACCCCATCTTGTTGAAAAAATAATCTATTTAAATTTGCCAAAGGTAATTCATCTAAAAAGTTTTGGAGATTTTCGTGTAATAAAGTGTAGTATTTTTCTTGGTTTAAGCAACCATCGACGAAAAATGGCCCAATTAATTGATCACCTAAAATGCCACACCAAACATTTACGTTGAAACGTTTTTGAAAATTATTTTCAATTACAAATCTTGGATTGTCTGCACTCCACTGTCGATGTATTTTCTATTAAAAATACCGTTGTTGCTAAAAGTGCATTCATCAGACCAAATTATCCTTCTGTAAAAATTCGGGTCTTGTTCTAATGCATTTAAATAAAAACGACAAAACTGGATTCTTCGGCCAGGATCATTTTGTTCTAATGCATGAACTTTTCGAGCTATGTACGGTTTAAGTTTGTGTTTTCTTAAAATACCATGAACTGTAGTTTTTGATACCCCAATATTATGTGCAATTTCGCGAATCGAATTTCGCGAATTTTGCTGTACTGCAAGAAGAACATCTAATTCCTTATCTTCGGAGAATTTCCGTTTTTGTGTTTTTGGTTTGGTAAATGATCCATAATTTCTTAAATTCTTTTCAATTCTCTGAAATATTTTCGAACCTGGAACTTCTCTGTCCGGAAAACGAGCACTGTACCGACGAACTGCTTGAAGGCAATTTTTATTACATTCAAAGAACACTTGTAACATGTCCGTTAATTCATTGTTATTCATTTTTAACGAAAATACGCTTTTTGTTGCGGCAAAACGTTCAAACAGGATAATACAGAAAACTTAATAAAGTCAAACTGACACTTAAGGCACATTGGCATAATGCTAGTGGACTGGGCCAAGTCTACTATAATGAAAGATGAAATTTATAAAGTTTTTTTTTTATTTTTTATTATGAGATGTGCGATATGTGTTAAACAAGGTGGCGGGCAATTTCAACATTTATTGTAAAGTGTTTTGTTTCTTATAATAATATTTATAATACTTACATTTCAAATGTTTCATGACACATTCGAATATTTATAAATAATGGAAGACAAAGATGAAATTTATAAAGTTTTTTTTTGCAATAAACGTTTATCAAAAATAAACATGTTATACATCGTTGAATTCAGAAAAAAAAATACAATCCGAATATAGCCAAAAATATATATGTTGCCATTTAAAATAAAAAACTTGACTGTCGTTTGACATTAATGAAAACAATTGAAAACAAATAAAACACTGCTATCTTATAGTATTTTTGATGCTATTAAATTTACTTTTTGTTTAAATAAAACCAGACAATAAATAACGGAATTATGAATGTTGGCGTTTTTTACGGGACAGTCTGTATACTTAACTATTATATACAACATTAGAAAAGAGGTGTATATATAAGATCCAACTGGTCGTTTAGAACAATATCTATTGTGTTGTTTCCGCTTTTAAACATTTCTAGTGACTCTAAAAGATTTAATTTACGACCTTTCTCGGCCAAATGCAATATTTTATTTGCAATATTTATTTTACATTTGGTCATCATAAAAGATTGCATTTGACCGAGAAAGGTCGTAAATTAAATCTTTTAGAGTCACTAGAAATTTTTAAAAGCGGAAACAACACAATAGATATTGTTCTAAACGACCAGTTGGATCTTATATATACACCTCTTTTCCAATGTTGTATATAATAGTTAAGTGTATAGTAGTAATTTTAAATAACATCATAAACCACCCCCATATATTTTTGTGTCATTTATAAGATCTATGTAGGCCTGTAACTTTTGCAGTTTGATAATGACATTGTATGTCGAAACCGCGGTCACTATTACATGTGAATAAAGTGGTATAACAAAGTTATTGTTTTATTTTTTTTTAATATTTTATTATTTTTTCTATTTCATATTATAACTTTTCAAATAACACAGATCTGCAAAAAAGTATTTCTTTCAGTTGCATTAGATGTTTTTGATAAATATTATGTTTTCTAGTCTGCTGAATATTTAATTTAAGAAAAATATTTTTTTCTTTTAATTCTTAACACTTAACCAGAAGTTTCTGCTTAAGGGTTAATGGCAATACTAAACGTAATAATTCTTTTGTTTACCCCACTCTTTAGGTATACTCCTCATGTGACTTGAAGTGACAATTAATGCTAAATACGGCCAGTTGCAATTTGTCGTTCGTTAAGCACAGGTCAATTGTGAAAAGTTGCGGTGTATGGTAGACATATACTTCTATACTCTATCCGCCCAACAGAAAAAGTGCAAAAAATACGTGATTAGCTCGTGATGACAAAAATTAGCTCTTTGGTTGGTTAGCTAAAATTAAAGAAAAGTCAGTTACAAACGATTGAAATTTCAGCGATTTAGCTACATAACCTAACTTTGTCAGCTACGTTATTTACTTATAATTTTGCAGTAATTCTGAAACTATTTGAATTTAATTTTTTATTGTCAAAATAGAGCTTGTAGGTAGCACATAACGTGCCATCGATCCCTTTGAATAATAAACAAAATTAAGTAAAAGATTTTATTTTCACAGTGTACAGTTAAGCTCACATAAATCTAGTATAAACCATTTTTGAATTTATTATTTATTTAATCTATTGAAAATACCTGGGAAAACATTGTTATAATTTTTTAAGAAGTCTCATTGATTATGTTTCTAGAAGGTTAAGAGCAGTAATTGATGCGAATGGCGGATCAATTAAGTAATAGTTTATTCGTGTTTCCTAATTTGTAATAAAAAACTATTTGACATCTACTTTGTCTTTCAAAAAAATGATTAATAAACACTAAGCAATATTAGAAAATTTTGACAAGTTAGGTTATATTAGATTTATGTGAGCTTAACTGTACATGTAACATATTAGTTAAATAAATATTCACACATGTAATTATAGAAAATAATGAATAAATTATTAGATCGACTTTTTAAATTCAATAAATCCAAAGCTAACACAAAATTTGCTCATAATATTGGTGTTTTAGCTGTATTCTACCATTAGTATTTTCTAAATATCGATACATATGGAAAAAGTGTATGCTCATGTCAGTAAGGTACCTATGTATATGTGGGTACTTGATTTTCAACAATTCAACATTTATTCAATCTTCATACGTAAATTTGGAGTGCTCCAATTTTCCTTGAGTATAAATACCAAATTCTTTCGTGTTTAACAATATGTATATACAATGTATTTACTGCCAATTTATTTATCTTCTAGGGATAAGATTTTATTAATATTTGGTAGCATCAATATTTTCTGGTTCGTTCGTTCATTTTAGTATTGCCTTTTCCATTCCCCATGCTTGATAACAATTGTTGAACATAATTCTTTCAATTCTTCGTATCTATAAAAAGGTTACGTTCATATACAAGGTGGGGCAAAAGTCCCGCTACCATTTTGATTGCCTATAACTTTGCTGAAAGAAAAGATAAATAAGTTTGGTTTTCATAAAAAGTTTATTTGCTCTTTACATTTTTTCGTTATGATTGGAAAATTATATCGGCTAAATGGTGACCGCGATTCGCTATGCAACTTTCGGCTCTTTTTAAGGCATTTTTCATGATATCCTGCAACATCTCAGGCTGAATATCTTCAATTTCTTGACGAATATTCTCTTTAAGACGTTGAATCGTTTGGGGCTTATTCACATAAACTTTTTATTTTAAAAAACCCCATAAGAAAAAGTCAGGTGCAGCTAAATCCGGAGATCTGGCTGGCCATGCTAAATCGCCATTTCGCGAAATTAGTCTTCGTGGAAAAACGTCATTCAATAATTGAATTGTTGAACGAGCTATGTGTGCTGTGGCCCCATCCTGCTGAAACCACATTTCCTCTAGTCCTTGCTCTTCCATTTCAGGCACAATAAAATTTAGAATCATGTCTTGGTACCGTTCAGCAGTAACAGTAACTCCAACACCTTCGTCAGTTTCAAAAAAATAGGGACCAATGATGTTTCCAGCATGAATACCACACCATACAGTTGTTTTTTGTGGATGCAATGACGTTTCATGAATTGATTGAGGATTCTGTGTCCCCAAAAACCGACTGTTCTGTTTATTGACGTGGCCACTGAGAAGACATCATCGCTCATTATCAATTTAGACGAAAAATCTTCAATTTCATCAGACAGCCTTAGGATTGCATTACTGTACTCAACTCGTTGATCATGATCTCTCGGTAGCAATTTATGGACTAATTGAATTTTGTACGGGAACATGTTCAAATCAGTTTTCAAAATTCGCCTTAAACTGCGTGCAGACATGTGTAACTGGGAACCACGTCTTCGAATTGATGTTTCTGGAGACTCTGCAACACCATCGCGCACCAGAGCCACATTTTCAGCTTACGAGACGTCCGTTGTCTTTCAGAACGAGGCCTGTCTGCTGTCGTACCGTACTGTCGAAAATTCGCATGTAAACGATAAATTGTGGTTTTGTGAGGCACTGGACGATTAGGATATTTTTGACGCAATTTCCGCTGAGTGGCAATAATGGAACGATTATTTTCAATAAATATTGTCATTATTTCTGCACGTTCTTGTGGCGTATATTTATCCATAATAAAATTTGGACGTCTACATAACACAATGGTTAAAGCTAAACTGAACTAAACGTCACATAACCAAGATGGCGCGCAATCAAAATGGTAGCGGGACTTTTGCCCCACCCGTTACAAGTGTCCCGTATCGTTATGTTCAAATTTTAGGAGTGTAAAGTAGAGTTCATTTCAAGTAACAAAAACGCAAAACTTGTATAACCATTTTAATTTGTTTCAAAGTTACAGATCTATGAATGTGATTGTCAGATCATGAAAAAATGTAATCCTAAAGTCAATAAAAACTGATTTTATTTAAAAAAGTTCAATTAATAATATTTTCGAAATGTCCACCTCCTTGTTGAATGCAGGCTTGTACCCGTAAGCCAACAGAAGTAGTACTTATCCGAATTTCATACTTGTTTTGTCGGATTTGCTCGGCAGCCAGGTAAATACGATCCAACAACTCTTCTCTTGTGTTCGAAACTTGCGCGTAGATTAAATTTTTCATGTATCCCCATAAATAAAAGTCAATAGGATTAAGATCGGGTGATCTGGGTGGCCATGCAACAGGACCACCTCGACCAATCCATCTTGGGTAATTGACGTTCATCCAATTTCGGACAGCAATTCCGAAATGTGGTGGTGCCCCATCCATGTGAAACCACATGTTTCGTCAAACATTCAGTGGGACATCCTCTAAAAGACCTGGCAGTTCGTCAATAAGAAATTGAAGGTAATTGTCCGCATTTAACCTCTCAGGAAGAACGACAGGACCAATCAACAAGCCATCGATTAGGACCGCCCAAACGTTAATAGCAAATTCATGTTGAAATTTAGATGGGCGTATAGCGTTGGGATTTTCTGATGACCACCTGTGCAGATTTCTCAGATTTGAAACACCACTTCTCGTGAACGTAGATTCATCTGTCCAGAGGACTGTTCTGCAGAAATTAAAATGAAGGCGTGACTGTCTTAATATCCAGGTAGAATAAACTAGACGAGCATAGTGGTCTGCCTCAAGCAAACCGTGTCCCCTGCGATAGTGGTATGGATATAAGCCCTCACGTTTTAGAATTCGCCAAACTGTCGTTCATGGCACTCCTAGTTGTCTAGCGATTTGACGTACTCTGAGAGTTGGATCCCTTGTAGCAATAGCTACTGCTTCTTCCTCAAAGTCTGCTGGCAAATTTACTCCTCGGTCGAAAAGATAATCACGCAGTCCGCATTCTCAAAGTTGTCTGTGTACTTCCAGAAACGTTCTGTAATGAGGAATGCACCTATCGGGAAACCGATATCGGTATTCAGTAACTGCTTGACGTGCACTGCCGTTACAGTAGCCATACACAAAATGCATGTCCGCATACTCTTAAAAAGAAAATGGTAAGGCATTTTGAATAAATAAAACGTGTCCACTCACTAATAAGCTGTTGTATTAACCGAAACGCAATGTAATCCGTTATTAAAAAATGTAACGTTAACAATCATCTGAACATTTGCTTATTTTATGATATTCATGGTTCCGCACTCACGAAATAAGTAAGAACTTTCTTTATCATAAATCAATTTCCATTACTCTTTTTTATAGATCTCCAAGAAATTACTGTATGCACTACGACACGTGTTTATTTATTTTAGGATAACATTTTATTATGCGACGTTAACAATCACAGGCCTGTTATTGAATCGTATAACTTTTTTTTAAATAAAATCAGTTTGTATTGACTTTAGGATTACATTTTCTTTCATGATCTGACAATCACATTCATAGATCTGTAACATTGAAACAAATAAAAATGGATATACAAGTTTTGCGTTTTTGTTACTTGAAATGAAATCTACTTTACACTCCTAAAATTTGAACATAACGATACGGGACACTTGTATACAGTCAAAAGCAGAAAAAAAGTACACAAGAGGTCTCGTGCTTTATAAACCTGGCTTTATTTACTTGTCATTAGTGTTCAGTCATTATTCTATGGAATATCAAATAATTATCAAAACATCTTCTATCTGATTAATACGAATAAAAATATAATTAAGAAACATCATGAAGATATATACGCATTTATATTATTTCTTTCCGCAATTTCACTTAACGTTCACGTTGAAACCTTTACTAAAATCTTAAATAACATTGACTTTAATATATTATGGAAGGCATATTTATAAATTTTATAATAGTTTAATATCAACTGTAAAGTTGTCAATTTTGATAGATAACCAAATATTGGCAAGTAACTTTGAAGCCGCTCTTACACTAATCATTTTAAGAAAGTCTATGACAGAAACCTGTATTTTCGTCTACTTTTTTTTTGCTTTCGACTGTATACATACAGAATTTTAAACTGTGACATGTACTACTTGAGAAGAGAATTACAAAAATATCTTCTTCGTCTACAGAAATTTCACCCTTTTATAATACTTAAAACAACTAGAAATTACAAGAACTTTACATTACGCGGTATGAAAAATATTTTAATAATTTACTTTCTCAAATGTCAAAAAATAACACCGATACAGCGACATCTATCGTCTATGAAATCAGCGAGCATTTTCATTCGCTCGTTCAAAACCGGCTTGACACGTGCCTGTGTTGTGATCACTCTATGTGTTCGGTGAACAGATAATAGAAATGGTTGTTATATTTTTCAGTGCCTGTGAGAAGTAAGTGAAAAGTTACGGTGTGTTGTAGACACATAATATTCTAAAAACGCTTCGTATTTTTCGTTATCTATTCCATAAATACTTTCAGATACGAAATAGAATATGTTGGTAAGAAAATCTACATTTATTTATACCGGAAACATTATTAATCAAACTTTTTAGATCTTGTGACATACGCACAATATATGCACTTCCAAGCAGTTCTGATGGTCATAGTGCATCTAAGGGACGACGAAGCGAAGTCTGTAGCTGTGATGATCTTAACTACGAAGCGAAAATTATGAAGTGTTCAGAAGAATCAGAGGCAGAAGAAGATTCAACCTTAGAAGGCCCCATAAACAATTCGAACGATGATCTAGATTACATAGAAGAATCAATAACACACCAGAGAATTGATGATTCTGATGAAAATTAATATGATAGCGATACAGATGAGAACAATACTGGCAACATAAATACAAACACATCTCAAACTATGCAAGAAAAGTGATCCATTACCTGAATATTTTTTAGCCAAAAATGAATTCAAATTTAGTACTAAGGAGCATTCAATTAGACTGAAAATAACTCAACACAATATTGTGAAGATTAAACCAGGAATGATTAGTACCTTGCGAGCGTTAGGCCCTAAACTCGAAATGGAAGATATTTGGTCACATTCATTCGACAAGGAAATATTGCAGGAAATTATTACCTGGATCAACTTCACATTTGAAGCCGTAGGTTAAAAGTGAAAAAGCGAAGTTTAATTATAGAGCTACAGATGAAATAGAAATAAAAGGACTTTGGGTTTTCTGATGTTGACAGCAATTTATAAGTCTAATAGCGAAGATATTCTATCAGTATTTTCAACGAAAAGTACTGGGGACGTCTTATTTTTCGTGCAGTAATGCTTGCAAAAAGATTTGAGATGCTTATATTGACTTTACGCTTTGACAATTCAGCAATTAGGGATGAAAGCAAAAAAGATAATCCATCAGCTGCAATATCAGGCATATTTGAACGCTTTGTGAACAATTCTCAAAATTTGTATTCCTTGGGGGTCAATGCTTGCACTGACGAAATGCTTATCCCCTTTTGAGGCCTCTGTAAATTTAAAGTTTACATACCTGCAAAGCCAAATAAATATGGTCTCGAAACAGACGCTCATACCAGTTATTTCCTGAACGGGTATCTTTATTGCGGAAAAGGATCGGATGGCTTAGGTTTATCAGATAAGGAAAAGGAATTCTCAATTCCCACACTAACCATACTTATATTGATTTGGACAATTGTTAACAGAACAGGAATATAACTGCCGACAACTGGTTGTCGAGGAGGAATTAGTAGAGGAGCTGGGAAAACGAAATCTGTATGTGTATGACGTATGTTGGAACTCTCAATAAAAACAAAAGAGTTCCCAAAGAGTTTTTAACAGATAAATCCCGTAAAGTCGCTTCTTCAATATATGGGTTCACCAACGACATCACTTTACTGAGCTATGTGCCCAAGAAAAACAAAGCCGTTTTGCTGATTTCATGCATGCATCATTACAAGGCTACAGATAAGGAAATAAATAAACCGAAAATGGTTTACAATACGACCAAAAAAGAGGGGTTGATTCCATGGATTATAAATATGCTAATTATCCAACTAATACAAAAAATACGACGATAGCCAATAGCTGTATTGTATATGTTGGTAAATAACGAGCCATGGAAAAAATTCATAATTGGAGTAGACTGTGAAATTGGGTTGATACTTTAACCACTTCCACATAATGACATTTATTATTTGACATTGAAACTATAAATTTGTGTCAATTTTTTCAAAACTCTTATTAAGAAAATTGTTTGTGTTTAGATGTAAGTAAGTGGACAACATTTTCAACAACTTCTGTAGCTATATGTAAATTTTGATTATGATTTCGATATTAAATAAATTATTTGTTTTCTTTTTTGTTGTAGTATCATTTCAATGCCATAACCTTTTTTTACAATGAAACTGTCAAGCATAAAGTAATGTGTCATTATTTGGAAGTGGTTAAAGTACCAACCCAATTTCACAGTCTACTCCAATTATGAATTTTTCGATGGCTCATTATATCAGTGACGAATTGCTACAGTTTATACGTTACGCTTCAAAGATTTCCTCTATAAAGCGATTTGCTTTTCCGAAAAATTTAGCTATAACTCTTCTTAGACCACATCTAAATCTTAAACTCTGTATTCCTAATTTACGAGAAGATGTAAGGGCGGTTATTAAGAATATACTTAGGAATAACAGAGATAAACCTCAGACGGTTGCTACACATTTCGAAATTCACTCCGTATAAAAACTTTAGTGTAGGGGGTAAAAATATTCGAGTAATATATTTCATGTAAATTTTACACTGTAATTTACACTACCATTATTCGATTGAAAAATCATTTACTCTAGGTGGACTCAGCAGGCCAAAAAGTACATTTCCGTGTAAATTATACACATAAGTCTTAAATAATTCGGTATGTTTCGTATGACATCGAAATAGGCATTATCTATTTCCGAAATAGAAGAAGTCACTAGTCAGTATATTTGTGGCAGATACAATAACGTTGTATGTTACCTATCCTCATTCTTTTAAACGAGAAACAATTGGTAAGAATTTTTTTACAGAATTTTATGCTTATAAGGTTCAGCAAATACAACCAATTTAGTTGAATGTTGTTGCTTTAATGGAATTGCCTTATAGAGCACACTATAATCTACACCAACCACACGCCCAAGCTGAATGGCATTTAGTTTCAAAATATTATTTAAGGGATTAAAATTTACGATGTAGCGAATTGCCAATTTGTATTTCGTTAATAAATATTTGTGTATTAGATTACGTTGTTATGTAGAGCAATGTATTATTAAATAAATATACAATAACAAAAGATTATAAGTAAATTCATCTACTTTGTAAATTTCCTAGAATGACTTCACTTGACTAATACACAAAGTATAGTACCTAGCTAATAAAAAGTAAAATTTAAAGGTAGTTAATTGTTAAGTAATATATAACGGGTGTTCATTTGAAAAGTCAATCTAGTAGCATGTGATTTACTGATTTACATTTTGAAGTATGTCGTAATTTAAAATTTACTACTTAACCTACGAAGTCGTATATTTTGACAGTTTCATACATACAAATAAATAACAAATGTGATTGACATTATCAAATGTCATTTGGATTTACGTTTACGGAACAACAAACACATACTAATATATATGCGTCTTATTCTATCAAAATTTCAAAGTAACCTAGATTGACTTTTCAAATGAACACACACACGTTAGAGATATACTTGAATAAAAAGTGTTTACCATAATAATATCTGCTTTGAGTAAGTACGTGAAATATGTATCGGTAAGTATGTTGAAATATATATATATATATATATATATATATATATATATATATATATATATATATGTATATATATATATATATGTATATATATATATATGTATATATATATATATGTATATATATATACATATATGTATATATATTGAGGTAGGTCAAGCCCACACTCAAGTATGCCCCAATAAGCAAAAGGACAATCTCTTAATGTATATAAATAAGTTATTGAATAGTTAATTATATGTCAAAACTGAATTCTTCCCACGTCAAATCAATAAAGTTGAATACGCAAGTTTAATTATTTTTTTTTTAAGACATTCACACATTTATAATCTAACATTTCATTTGTAATAGTATTTTCAGTTCGATAATTTGTATTTACAAAAAAATATCAACTTAATTGATAAATCATTAATGACGCCATTTATTTAGGTATAACTGTACATAATTTGAATTGTCAATCGCGGGAAAATAGCCCATAATAAAAACAGCATAATGTATTATTTTTGACATACACATTATATGCATATTAGTTTTAAAATTAAGTAAATATTTATTACAACATGTAAATGTATTTAAAATTATTGAATTGTCATTTTCATTAGTAGTAATTGTCGAGATTAAATGAATACATACCGATGAACGAATCAAAATCAAGTAACAAAAATAAAAGAAGGTTAGCGTAACTTGAAAAATCGCCATTAAAGCATCCAGACGTATTTTTAAGTGTATCACTAAAAACAAGAAGAAAATTACAATAAATACAAGTAAATTCATACGTCCAATTAGTTAAACATCTTACCAATATTCCCAGCTCCTGTTGGACACATATTTCAAGTTCGTACGTGTACCAGTGACAAAAATATTGCCAAGAGCAATTTGCCGAGAAGCAGTTCGTTAGAAAGTGTTTTTGACCGGGGTGACGCCGTTCGAACGCCGACGAAAAACCTGCCTTTCCAAAACCTTTTGAGATCCCGTTTTATCCAGAATCCTGCACCAATTACTTAAGTATTCTTTAAAATCTCACATCTATATTGAAAAGACAATTTAAACAATCATATTAAAAAAGAATATAGTATATTATTTATATTAGTTAAGATATACATTATTAAATACGATATATAAGATTTAGGTTATTTATTACTTTTAAAGAGGAAGAATACAGTTACGTTTTAATTTAATTTTTCTTTGTTTTACGTCATACATTCTAGTTATATTAAAGTTATTGACTTAATTCTCCTAATTAATTAAAGATTATCTTCACTATTTCTATATTTATCTATTTCATTTATTTCATGTAATATTTTTCGTAATTTATCATAGTTAAATAACATATTAAATTTATCACGTTACAAAATTTATATACAAATTATACTTAACAATTAATGCTTATAACTTACCTGTTAATAGAGATCTTAAGAACATTAAAGTTATTATTCGTGAATCTGATCTCGACGTTTTATTTTGTAGTATAGCATTAACAACAATTAACCTATCATTTAGGAATCTAAAAATATCAGTAGTGTTTGATTGAAGTCACCGAACTCGCACTTTAAATTTGGACATATCACAATGCCCTAACACTAGAGTCTATTTTGTTCTCGAGTTTAGCCGGACCCTGAAGATAATAAACGCACATTAATTAATACTTATTAATAAGTTTATATCCGAACAGCTGTTTTAGGTTACATTTATGGAATAATTCGCAAGTAGGCAACTTTGCATCTTGCGCATATAGATTAAACTCGAACAACCCCATCTATATGTTACTTAGAGCAATGTAATTAGTTCGTAGATGTAAAATTCACCGAATAAATATAAAATCTAACAAGCCATTTATTCACAGCTGAGCATTTTTATATTCATAAACGTTTACATTATTTTATTACGCATCTTGCTCGTTAAGACATTCACAGCGCAACGAGAGGCTGCTCGTTATCAATTGTCGCCGCAACGTGTCGCTTAGAAAACGTGCTCAATCAAACACGTAATACAAAATAAAACGAGAGAGAATAAATTTAAAAAACTGTATTCTTTCTAGATTTATTTAAGATACAAAATTTTTATAATTGTAAGTTGTATTTTGCTTCTTGTGGTCATTTTTGTGTGATAGGATGCTGACTGGTACCCAGGAACAGGATTTGTAAGTTTGTTTTTTTAAAAGGGGTTATTGTTTGTATAATAAACACTAAACGAATAGGTCAAAAAGATTAAAATAATAATTATTTGAAGAGATAAGAATTTATTTATACAATTTATTAGCAAATATAACACTAATACTAAAACATCAGAATAGGAATAATTAATATACATAAACTAATAGAACCTATAATCATAACACTATCATATATATTTTTTCAATAATAATAATAATATGGACAAGCGTACAAGGAGTAAGTCAAGGGAAAACCTAGCAGATAGAGAGGACCAGGCTGATCAGGGTGATTCTGTTACAGCCACAGCACAAGCAGAAGCTTCAAAGGAAGAGGCGACGATGAACTTTAATTCGTTAACCGCTTTGATAATGAATATGCAACAAAAACAAGAAGCTAATTTTAAACAATTTGTAGCGGAAAATAATGAAAAACTAGATGCTAACAATAAAAATATAAGTCAATTAGAAACTAATTTAACGCGAAAATTAGAAACAAATATCAGCCAGATAGAAATGAATTTAGCACGAAAATTAGAAATTAATAATGAAAATTTCAAACAACTAATCACAGAAAATAATAATAGATTAGAGACTAATATCAGTCTCATAGAAACCAATCTCAACAGCAAATTAGAACAACTCAAACAGGACAAGGAAGAAATAAAGATGGATATAAAGGGTTTGAAAGATAGTCAAACAAAGATCGAGAAGATAATACATCAAACACTAGAAGAAAGCGAGTTAAAATGCTTGCTGAAAATGGACGAAACTCTAAATGTCCATAACCAACATTGGGCCAAACAATTAGAGAATACTTCACAGGAAATTTACGTAATTACCAACAATAAAATAATAACCGCAAATACGGAAACAAAAACCGAAATAACAAAGTCCTGTAACGAAGCTCATACAAAATTAAATAACAAATTAACAGATTTTAACCTAAGTAACGAAATAACATCGTTAAATCTAAAACAACATTTTACCGATAGTCTCAACACTCAGATGGGGGAACATAGGACATTCTACGAACAAGAGATCAATCAAGTAAAAGATAATCTTGACACCTTCCGAACGAACCAGGATAATAATAAAAGGTATTATGAATCCGAACTGAGGATAATTGAAACGAAGATTAAAAGATATACTGCATCTGATAATTGCATAAACACAGGAGGTCTCACCATAAAAATAGAAAATTTAACTCATTTCGATGGAGATATAACGCACGTACACCCCATGCTCTATTTAAATGGACTCCTGCGTTATTTAATTGATGTTCCGGACAATAAACAAAAGATGGACATAATAAGAGTTACACTTAAAGATAGTGCTCAGGAGTGGTTCTTGCGCATTGAAGACCATTGCGAGGACGTAGAGCAATTCGTGTCATTATTTAAGAGGAATTACTGGGATGAAGCACAACAAAATCGTGCCAAAATCAGACTTCTAACCGGTAAATATAGAATGGGCTCAACAACTAGGGAGATATATGCTTCAAGAATGTACAACCTGTGTAAACACATAGCTGATATGGAGGAATCAACCATAGCACGACAGTTACTGAACCATTTCATTTATTCGGACACACAAGCAATTATTTGTCAACGAGTCAATGATATGGATTCCTTAATAGAAATTCTCCGAAGATTAGATGACTTTGCAGAAGGTAATCGTAGTTCTTTTCCAACAGTACAACGTAATACAAATAACAGTCTATATAATTCCTCTAATAATCGACCGAGCAATACAAATTATAACACCATACATAATCCATCTTTTAGACAAAATTACTCACAAAATAATCGACCGAATCATGTACAAGAAACAACCTCATATAATAATAACAGAACTAACAACAATTATACTCAGGCGAATCTAACAACTAATAATAGTAACACTAATTATAGTAATAATCACGCAAGTCCTGCACCAAATTATAACACTCATCAAAATTATCGTAACCATTCTACAAATCCTTTTCATAATTATAACAATAGACCCAATCTTTCGAATTATCCACCCCCTAATAATAATAATTATAATAATAATACACGAACGTATGATGCTAATCGTCAGAATAATAACAATCAGTACAACAACCCGCCGGGAAGAAGAGGTATGAATAATTATAGATACCGTAATAGAGGACGTGTTAATAACTACTGCCGGAGACCATTGTCACCACTGCCCTCTAGACAAGAATCGGAGGATGTAAAAAAAAAAATGCCGATTTCGGAAATCGATATGTACACCAACCCGACACCAAGCACCTCAACCCAAAATCTTTAAATAAAATCGACTGTAACTACCCCTCAAAATTAAACAATATAACTTTTTATCAACCCTTTGAAGAGTTCATACACGTAGAAGAAACTGGAACCCATAATATAGATACGCACTCTCTACCAATTATTAAGATTAAATTTACAAACATAGAACTAAGCTGTTTAATAGATACTGGAGCCGAAATAACGTTATTAGAAGAGAAAAAGGCAATCTTAATCGATAATTATGAAAAGAAAATTATAAGGACTAAGGGAACAGATTTGATAGCCGCTAATGGAAAAAGAATGGGGAAAATTCAAAAAAGAATATGTACGGAAATAATGGTGAAAGATAAGGAATATGTCATACAATGCTACATTATAGGTAAACTGCAATACGATTGCATAATTGGGATAGATAACATTAAGAATTTAAAAATGATATTGGATTTCAAAAGAAAAATAATAATGATCGATGAAATAGAGATAAGGATGGAGAAACAGTTATCTGAGGAAGAAGAATATGAATATAATTATTTTAAAGATAAACATTTACAGAAGGAGATTAATAATATATTACAAGAAAGATTGAATACAGATAGTTATGATAATGAATGTAGTAATAAGGAAGAAGGAATAAATATTAAAATGAATAATGATGATTATATATATGGATTGGAAGAAAAGGAAGATGGAATAGGAATGCAGAATGTAGAAGAAGTGGAAGTAAGAAAAGAATTAAATACCCTCAGAACAGTAAATAATTTAGAAGATATAGAAGAAATAATTAAACTACAAAATATACCATATCATATGATCCCATCAAAATTAGTAAAAATTTTATCTGACAACCTAACATTAATCAATGATGTAGTAGTATTCGCACGTAACTATCAACATACAATAAGAATAGACAATGACAACCCATTATCGAGCAGAAACTACCCAATACCATACCATTATCAGGAAAAAGTTAATATGGAGCTTAACAGATTAGAAGAATCTGGTATTATTGAAAAATCTAATACATATTTCATCAATCCCATAGTTATTGTTCAGAAAAAAGATTTATCGTTAAGGATATGTTTAGATGCAAGATCACTAAACAAACGTATCAAACCTGAATACGAAATGCCTCAAAACATAGATATACTAATAACGAAATGTGGTAACAAAAACTATTACAGCAAATTAGATTTAAAAAACGCATTTTGGCTGATAAATTTAGAACCTAATTCCAGGAAATACTGTGGATTTTTAATAAATGGAGTAGTTTACCAATTTAGAGTCTGCCCGTTTGGATTAAAAACTTCACCTGCAGCTTTGATAAGATTTTTACACCGCATTTTAGATAAATATGATAATTTCGCACTTCATTATTTAGATGATATCATAATCTTTTCCGAAACTTTAGACCAACATTTAGAACATTTAAAAATAATATTAACCACTTTATGTAATGAAGGTTTAAAATTAAATTTAAGCAAATGTCAATTTTTCAAAACAGAAATAGATTATTTAGGATATATCATCAATAAAGATAATATCTACCTAGATCCTACTCGACTGGATGAAATCAAAAACTTCACTCGACCGAAAAATTTAAGGACCTTACGAGGATTCTTGGGAGTTTTGAATTATTATAGAAAATTTATTACTAATTATAGCGAGAAAACACTACCATTACTTCAATTATTGAAGAAAAATACGAAATGGAATTGGACTGCAAAGTGTGAAAAATGTTTCATAGAACTTAAGGAGAACTTTGTGGAGAACTTGAAATTGCACCATCCAGATTTCTCTTTGCCTTTTATTGTAAGAACAGATGCTTCGCACCAGACCATTGCTGCTGAATTAGTTCAACTCAGAGGAGATACAGAAATCCCTATACATTTTATATCCCGTACTTTGAATGCTTGCGAAATACGATATACAATATCCGAAAAAGAAATGTTAGCAATAGTATATGCGATAACAAAGCTCAGATATTATTTAATTGGAAAATCATTCATACTAGAAACTGATCATAAAGCGCTTATAAACATCATGAATTCCAAATTAAACAATAGTCGTATCTATCGTTGGACTTTATTAATACAACAATTTGATTTCGTAATTAAGTACAAGCCAGGGAAAGAAATGGTAACAGCAGATGTTTTAACAAGAAAAGATGGGGAAATGAAGAAGCAAAGTATATGCATAAATCTGGTATTGTTACAAAAGGAAGGTTTATTTTCATTGGATAGGGTAAAACAAACACAATTAACACAAGAATTTGACCCTTTACGAAAGATTATCAGTGAGGAAAGACAATTTAAAGGTATGTTTATTAGAAATGGTATCATAATTAAGAACATAGGTGATAATGAATTGTATGTTATAAATGAGGAACACACCAGAGAGATAGCAAATTATCTACATAATAATTACACACATATCGGAGCGAGAAAATGTTGGCTCGTGTTTAGAGAAGCGTATTTTTGCACAAACGATGAGAGAATCATCAAAAGCGTGACAAAACAATGTCAAACATGCTTATTCGCTAAGGACAAAAATCGAACAAACTCAAATTGGAGTAGTAACATAATAGCATACGATAAATTAGAATTAATATCAATAGATTTCTTGTCAAATCTCATCTCAAGCACAAAAGGATACAAGAACATCCTAGTAATATGTGACATTTTCTCAAAATATATAAAGTTAATCCCAACGCAAAAATGCAATACAGATACAGTACTACAAGCACTTACAGACTATTTTATCCAATATGGTACTCCACAAGCTATACTCTCAGATCATGCGACCTATTTTACAAATGATAGATATAAACAATTTTTACATACAAGGAATATTAAAACCTACTACACCTCGATACGATATCCACAAGGTAATCCTACCGAAAGATACATACGAGAAATATTAAAGTATCTCAGAATTTTGTTAGATGAAAAACATAATCGTTGGGCTAGACATCTACCACAAATTGAATTTATATTAAATAACACACCCAGCACAGTCCACAATCACTGTCCAATAAAGATTTTTACAGGAGAAGCACCACAAAGACCATGGGTAGAGCCAGAGTTAGTAAATTTATCGGAACGTACAGATGAGGTCAGACTAAAATTAATAAAACGTAAGAATAAATGGGAAAAGAAACAGAATGACTATAGCAAGAAATACAAAACATATGAATTAGGTGACCGAGTTATAGTCAAAAGCTTAAGAGTATCTAATGCAAAACAGAAAATCATGGGTAAGCTACTGAAGGCCTATCAAGGACCATTTATAATAAATCAGAAATTAGGCTATAATACATATGAATTAATCGAGCCTAACACCGGTTATATAAAGGGGAGGTATCATATATCAATGTTACAAGATTATACAGCATAAAAAAAAAAAAAACAAATTTGAATAAGAACTAAACACATATAAATTTAATATCAACAAATCAATATCTATAATTAAAATATAATATACAGTTACACTTGAAAGACATAAAGGGGTAGTTAACAGTTCGAAAAACTGAAACAACACAACACAAATAATATGATATACAAACAAATATAGAAAGAACAAGTATCTACATGATATAATATGATAAACAGTTAAATATGTAATGGGGAAACAAAACGAATATTAACATGCTTAAAATTAAATAAAATGAATTCCTAAAATGTAATATATATATAAGTAATAGTATGCTAAGAATAAATAGAAGGTTTGATGTAATGTTAAAGGAATGGAAAAAGTCTAGATTAATAGAGATAGTAGGAATAAATATATAATATGGGGATATAAAGTATGAATAAGATATGAATTAGTATTATAAATATGAATATATAGAAATATAGATGAGAATGTCTAATAATGGGGAATTTAATTATATAATAAGGAATGGTATTATAATAAGAAAAGAGTAGGATTCGCTAGTCAGAACATGTATTTAACATGAAAGAATTATTTATTGTGAAAACTAAAACCTATATTAATATATCAAGTTTAAAAAAAAAAAAGAAAACTTTAAGCATGGACCATCAACAAGTAAAATAAATAGAGTAAACCCCCAAAACAAATCATTTTAACTATTAAAACATCGTTACAATATATCAAGAAGAGATAATAATTTTCTTTTTAATAAAAAAAAAAAAAAACAGACTTCAAAAAGTTAACAGTTCAAAAATAATATTAACAAATCAACACTTAAAGGGACAAGCATTAACTATAAATGTATATTAAAAACAGCTTATATGCACAAAAACTCATATGATAAAGCAAACAACTTAATAGTTCAAAGAGAATAATTTGGATAAGCCTCTTTGCCAAGTCAATAACGGCATACCAAATTACTGGGGAATTGAGGTAGGTCAAGCCCACACTCAAGTATGCCCCAATAAGCAAAAGGACAATCTCTTAATGTATATAAATAAGTTATTGAATAGTTAATTATATGTCAAAACTGAATTCTTCCCACGTCAAATCAATAAAGTTGAATACGCAAGTTTAATTATTTTTTTTTTAAGACATTCACACATTTATAATCTAACATTTCATTTGTAATAGTATTTTCAGTTCGATAATTTGTATTTACAAAAAAATATCAACTTAATTGATAAATCATTAATGACGCCATTTATTTAGGTATAACTGTACATAATTTGAATTGTCAATCGCGGGAAAATAGCCCATAATAAAAACAGCATAATGTATTATTTTTGACATACACATTATATGCATATTAGTTTTAAAATTAAGTAAATATTTATTACAACATGTAAATGTATTTAAAATTATTGAATTGTCATTTTCATTAGTAGTAATTGTCGAGATTAAATGAATACATACCGATGAACGAATCAAAATCAAGTAACAAAAATAAAAGAAGGTTAGCGTAACTTGAAAAATCGCCATTAAAGCATCCAGACGTATTTTTAAGTGTATCACTAAAAACAAGAAGAAAATTACAATAAATACAAGTAAATTCATACGTCCAATTAGTTAAACATCTTACCAATATTCCCAGCTCCTGTTGGACACATATTTCAAGTTCGTACGTGTACCAGTGACAAAAATATTGCCAAGAGCAATTTGCCGAGAAGCAGTTCGTTAGAAAGTGTTTTTGACCGGGGTGACGCCGTTCGAACGCCGACGAAAAACCTGCCTTTCCAAAACCTTTTGAGATCCCGTTTTATCCAGAATCCTGCACCAATTACTTAAGTATTCTTTAAAATCTCACATCTATATTGAAAAGACAATTTAAACAATCATATTAAAAAAGAATATAGTATATTATTTATATTAGTTAAGATATACATTATTAAATACGATATATAAGATTTAGGTTATTTATTACTTTTAAAGAGGAAGAATACAGTTACGTTTTAATTTAATTTTTCTTTGTTTTACGTCATACATTCTAGTTATATTAAAGTTATTGACTTAATTCTCCTAATTAATTAAAGATTATCTTCACTATTTCTATATTTATCTATTTCATTTATTTCATGTAATATTTTTCGTAATTTATCATAGTTAAATAACATATTAAATTTATCACGTTACAAAATTTATATACAAATTATACTTAACAATTAATGCTTATAACTTACCTGTTAATAGAGATCTTAAGAACATTAAAGTTATTATTCGTGAATCTGATCTCGACGTTTTATTTTGTAGTATAGCATTAACAACAATTAACCTATCATTTAGGAATCTAAAAATATCAGTAGTGTTTGATTGAAGTCACCGAACTCGCACTTTAAATTTGGACATATCACAATGCCCTAACACTAGAGTCTATTTTGTTCTCGAGTTTAGCCGGACCCTGAAGATAATAAACGCACATTAATTAATACTTATTAATAAGTTTATATCCGAACAGCTGTTTTAGGTTACATTTATGGAATAATTCGCAAGTAGGCAACTTTGCATCTTGCGCATATAGATTAAACTCGAACAACCCCATCTATATGTTACTTAGAGCAATGTAATTAGTTCGTAGATGTAAAATTCACCGAATAAATATAAAATCTAACAAGCCATTTATTCACAGCTGAGCATTTTTATATTCATAAACGTTTACATTATTTTATTACGCATCTTGCTCGTTAAGACATTCACAGCGCAACGAGAGGCTGCTCGTTATCAATATATATATATATATAGATAATTATTTCGTGACCTTTGTATGTTATAGTAGATTTAATTCGTTGGCGATTTAAGGTCTGGTTTTACTTAAAAATGCATATACGTATTTAAAACAATCTTACATGTTTCGGCAAGTGGCACCGAAAAACACATATCATCTATAAAACACCATGTCGCGATTGCGATAGTTACTACATAGGCCAAACTAAACAATACTTATACAAAAGAATACAAGCCCACAAATACTCTAAAACAGACAAAACTACTTTATTTACACACAAACTACAACGCGATCACCATTTCGATTTTGAAAACACACAGATAATTGATAAAGAACAACACACAATGAAAAAGGAAACTGGAAACTAAAGGAATGATTAGTATTGAACAGGAAAAAAATTCAATTAACAACAGAAGTGATATAAAAAATTTAAGCAGTATATACTACAACCTAATTATGTAACGATCTGCAATTTACCATCATAATATATGTTGCTATTATATAAATATATATCTTCTGTTTTATTTAAATATCTGTACATTTGCTTATCATGCTGACAGTTCCGTGTTTGGCTGCCTGAGTAGGTTTTCGTGGCTTTCCTTCTCGTTTAAAGCGAATGCCGACAGCTTAACATCTTAAGCCGCTCTACGGGCGCATACATAATAATAACTCATGCCTTGCCATTCCCCGTTTTTGTTGTCTCACTATTTTTGGAATACTAAGGCATAATTTATTATTATTAAACTGGATGTATCTTTGAATAAATTTATCCATGACAACTACAAATTTAATGTATAAGTATGACATTAATGTACTGTCATTTATATTTTAAATTCTTTGAGAAAGGCATCACTTGCCGAACCATGTAAGATTGTTTTAAATATATGCATTTTTAAGTGAAACCAGACCTTAAATCGCCAACTAATTAAATCTACTACATGTATATATATATATATATATATATATATATATATATAAATATATATATATATATATATATATATATTTCTAATAACTTCGTGACCTTGGTATGATATGGTAAACCTAATCAGTAGGCGATTAAAGGTGATGCCTTTCTCAAAGAATTTAAAATATAAATGACAGTACATTAATGTCATACTTATACATTAAATTTGTAGTTGTCATGGATAAATTTATTCAAGGATACATCCAGTTTAATCGCCTGATTCATATTTTGTATTCTCTTGATAAAGGCGTACACAGCCGAAACATGTAGAGTTTTTTAAATACATATATTTTGAAGTAATATACAGACCTTTAATCGCCTACTGATTAGGTTTACCATTTTTATATTTATATATATACTGTATGGAACTGGGGTGAGAGAATGGCGGAGGTAAACGATACCCTACCAGTACACTAGATAAGAGAGAAGGGACGGTTATAGCACCAAGCGCCATGCGTGTTTGTGCCCCGCCTGATCAGATACGTTGACGATGGATGTGCAGAGTAATTATTGTTTTGAACTTGGTTGATACACGTAGTTACCTAAAGTTATTCTATTTAGTATCGGCAGAGTCTGTGTTCTCTGTTACCGCTAAAGGTATAAACATGTTGACGCCCTTATGATATAAGAACGTCCCCTCCACTCGCCTCTAAATTGAGCTGGTCTATAGCCGAAAGATCTCCTGGGCAATCATGTATTGAGGTGGTAAATTGGGTAAGTCATAAGTAGTAGGTATTACGTAAGTAGGCGCAGGACTAGTCCTCTTGGTGGCATATAGCAAACTGGGGTGAGAGAACGGCGCGGAGGTAAACGATACACCACCAGTACACTAGATAAGAGAGAAGGGACGGTTATAGCACCAGGCGCCAGGCGTGTCTGTGCCCAGTCTGATCGGATAGGTTGACGATAGATGTGCAGAGTAATTATACGTAGAACATCGATTGTAATAGCAAAGTATACACAACCAGAAAAAAATTATTTAACTCATATGTTTATTCTTTCTCATACCATAGAATTGCGTTTTTATTTTGTTACATTAGCAAAGTTTTTATTTTTTTCGATGTAGCGGTTGTGCATCAGTAATTTTTCACCTGAAATCCATATTACAGGTTTATGCAATTTACTAATAGGAACAGATAATTTTTTCTTTTCTTTGAGGGAATTATGCGTCCGTTTTCTAAGAATATTTTTAATTGTCTCTTCAAGTGCAGCATTTTATTTAGTTACGTTAGCATAGTTTTAATTTTTTTCATCTGTTTCTATTTTCCTTGGTGTAGCGGTTGTACATCACCGGAATTTAATTATGTATGCAATCGCAGGTTTGTGCTATTTATAAATACACAGATTTTTCTTTTGTTTTGGTGGAATTATGCGTTTGCGAATATTTATATATTTTTTTATTGTATAGCATTTGTGAATTTTTATTATTATTATCTGCGGTGCAAGACCTCTCATCTTTGAAATACGTTGTGTATACACATACGCAATACGTATGTGTATACCACACCTCCTCCTGACGAACCACTGCTTATCTAATCATACATACGTGTATACCACACCTACATCTGACCTATCCTTATGCTGACCTATGCTTATCCAATCAAATGCTACACTATACATTAAATGAAGATATCGTAGCAGTAAAGCGGCGTGGACGCGGCTTGAACAGCAGTGTCGTTTTCTTACTTCGTTTACACACGGCATATACTGACTGACACACACATTTATTCTAAATTTAATATGCAAAGAGTAAACATAGTTTTTGTCCTCGTAGGTACATTTACTCGGTATAGTAAGATTTTTTAATATTGGACCTTATTAAAAAATACACGACATTTTACACTTTGGTGTTGGGTAGATATTTAACACTATGAAGTGTAGGACCTATATATACACTTTCTCTAGTGTAAAATATTTACAATATATTTTTTACTGTGTACCGATAAACTTGAGAAAAAGCGAATATTTAGTCTCTGTGCATACACAAAAAAAAACCGAAATATGGGCTAGAAATGCTTAAAATGTAAGAAACCGATTTGCCTTGAATGTTCCAGAAAGCTAATGAAGAAGTTATGCTAAAAGTACATTTTAATTTTCTTCATCGTGTAAATCTTTGTATCCGCGTAAATTGTGAACACTTTCAATAATTTCTATGACATCTTTATTATTTTTTTCTATTTTGCGTTCGAAATGAACTCATTATGAAACCCAAAACAGTATCGAAATGAGCTCCATTTCGATACGCTTTTTTTCATTTTTCAATGTTGGCGTTGTTCGAATACAGAAATAAATATCATTGCTGTCATATGATTTTAAGAATTTATGTACATTTGACAGATATGATATATATTCGTATTTTACACAAACAACGTATGTTGTATACAATTGACAACAACATATATATGTTTCTATGTCACTCATGTTTATATTTTTAAATGAAGTAATGTTAACGAAAATTAATAAATAATATGTAATATAATATACTTCGCGGATAGCAAGATTTAAATTTGAAAATGTCAAGTATCAATGTGACCAACTGCATGCTTTATATAAAAATTAAACTCTGAACTTTCAAATTAAATAATTCCAATTTAAGCAATTTATTAATGTAAAAAACGCAAAATAGAAAAAATAGTATAAAAAACTCGTTTCATAAGGCCTTTTGCCGCACTTGCTCTTTAGAAAACTCGCCGCAAGCGGCTCGTTTTCTAAACTGATCTCGTGCGGCAAAATGGTGCCTTATGAAACTCGTTTTTTAATATACTATTTTGCACGTTTTAGTAACATAATTTGTCTGTTAACTGTTACTTTGAATTATTAAAACACAAATTTCACAAAAACCATGATAGTAATCGAGTCTTACAAAGAGTACCTTTTCTGTAGTAATTAAGTTACACAATCTAAATTTTATACTTAAACCCCTTTTCTTCCATTGGCGTAGAAATTTGAAATGCACAATTATTAAAAAACCCAAGTTCTACGCCTTTAGAATTATGTAACTCAAAGTTTGATATGGTTTTTTTGTCTCATTAAACTATGTCAGCATGTCGAATTTCAGCAAAATCGCGTGAGCCGTTTCATATTTATGATAAAAAAAACGATTTCAGAATTGCAACTTCAGCTTCGTATAAGGCTATAGGTAAATTGTCTTCAATAGGCTCATTTTGGTGTGAGGAATATGTGGTAGGTTTTTGTAAAGACCTTTTACAGACACTTGTAAATTTCAGAATAAATACAAAAGTATCATTAATACAGAAGGCATTTTAACATCAAATTGTAACGTGCCGATAATTTTTATGCTCCATATTTGAGCGAGATAGAGTTATTGCATCTAATCTTGCACTAATTATGAACACATTGCATTAATTTCACACAGGAACACCTTGACTACATCGTTCCATAGGCGAACAATTCCTAATTTGACGAATTAATTTCACCGTTAATTAAAAACGGACGAGGCAGAGCAAAAAAAATTATGAGACTTCGTCAGAAAATCATCACGCAATCACAGTCGGTAAAAAGAGGGTGTCGGTATTCTTCAAACGTACCCCACGACCTCTATAAATCTTTCTCTCTCTCTCTCTCTTTCTCTATCTTCGTTTTCCCCCTGCATAAAATATGTCTAACCTACATAACTATAGCTAATTTAACCTGATTTTTTTACCATCGTTGCTGCAGTTATAAATACATACCAGCCTGTTCGGTATCACAATAAGATTGCAGTCGTGCAAAGCTCATATCGTACGGCTCGGAGGGTAGAAATTCGCCGCAAACTCGGTATGAGAGGAGGACTTTATGGTTTTTAAAGATAATTTTCATGACAAAGTGTGATAGATTGATTAGTAGATTAGGGACCGACTTGGTAATTTATGTTTTTTGATAATGTTTGTACATTTATGATGGATGGAGCATTTATCACGCAATTACAAGGATGTTTTGCTTTGTATGTTGTCTGCGGTTGTTTGGTATTTTCCTTTATTATCTTGCTCTAGATTCGTATTTTATTTTTAAGTTAAATCTTCAGTTTAAAGTTATTTATGCGTTATGATTATGGTAATACAGATTTAAAGCTAAGCTAGCAAAATTGTATGTCCTGCTTCTTTGGCTCTCTTATCCACCTAATAATCCTTTAAATATTCTTTTGTCTTCATCACCTCTATTAATTGGTTTTTTGTATAATGATCCTCAAAATATAAATCATTTGATTCTAAAAATGTTTTAATTACATTTTGTAGGAACTTTGGTTTGCTGTCGAGAATGATACGGAGCGTTGTCCATCACTATCACACTAGCTTTTGGTAAATTTTGCAGCAAAGTGTCACAAAACCATTCTTGAAATAAAGATGTGGTCATATCTTCATGGTAATCTAAACTTGAGGATTTAACATTTTTAGCAGATAATAGCGGCTGTCCGATCCATCCTTTTTCTGACCCAGCATGAAGAATGATTATTCTCTTCCCTCTCGAAACCGGCGCGTCCAACTGACACATACTTGAACTATCCACCCAACCTTTGCAAATTGTGTCATGAGCGTCATACCACGTCTCGTCTAAATAACATATGAATCGTCCTTCCTGTCTATACCTTCTAATTGCCGTTAAGTATTCATATCGAAGTTTCTGTAACCTCGGGCTTTCCATAATTGTGCGACGTTTGTCTATAGTGCCAAACTTAAAACCAGCTTTCTTTAGCGTCCGCCACAAGGTTGCTTTAGAACACTGAATATTTATAGGCTCGTCACTGATTCTTTTATGTAAGCAGTCAAGTGTAGATACAACATTTCCTCTGTAAAAGGAGTATAGTTGCTGCCTAATAGTATCAATTTCATACTCTTCAATTTTTCTCGGTGCTCCTTTGTCACTTCTTTGCTTTCGAGGCCCTGCGTTATTCTTAATTATTTTATATATTGTTCCAAAAGGCACCTTGGTTAATTGCGACGTTCGTTGAATGTTCTGGGTTTGTAGTTCGTTATTTTCTTCCATCAGGGTATGATAGGCATTGAAAATTATCTGTTTTGCATCTTCTAATATATGTTTTCTCCTGTCGTGCCCCAACAGTATTATCACTATCCAAATCATAATCACTAACACTTTCAGCAAAAGGTCGCCACATTTCGTTAAGTAAAGAGAGAAAAATCAAATATGTATACAGCAGTAAACAATAAATGATAAATAGACTCAATATTAGATGTAATATATACCAACTCTCCTAACTATATTTACTTAAATTTTGTTTAATAAATATAAGCACTTATTTCATCTAAATTGTAATTTAATGACTATTTAACTATATATAATAACTATATGTATATTCAAATTAACAACTGTTGGTCCTTATATTATTATTAAATTTTATTTCATCTAAATTGTAACTTAATGACTATTTAACTATATATAATAACTTTATATTCAAATTAACAACTGTTGGTACTTATATTATTATTAAATTTTTTTTCATCTAAATTGCAGTAATTACAATTTACTTAAATTTTGTCATTACGGACCTCAGCAGTTTGTTTGCGTAAAAGATAATCGTATTGAGCGGCCAGGTAGTTATTGCCGCAGGTGGTGAAATAAAAGCATTAGAGCCGTTCAAAGTTATATTCTTATAATTTGAAATAAACTATACATATATTATATTTGTTGCTATATGTCTCGTAGCTTCTGTGTAATGAGTTGTATAAATTGTACTATACTGGGGATATCCCAAAAAGAAACCGTTTCAAATATCACACCAATGCGCTGCTTACGCCATCTTACACTTTCATTGATGCATGGCAAAGACAGAAGATTTCTATTAAGATAAAATAAAACAAATTTTATGAATTTCACTTTTTAATTATCACTGTAACGAGTCGTTTCGCACCAACCTGGGCTTCGTCAGACATATAACTAACTTATTTACAAAATATTTTTTATATTAAACACAAGTAAACGATAACAAGCAAAAACACATGTTTTATTTTAAAAAATAGTCAGAGGGATGGGTGCTTTTTATTACTGGATGTCTATACACAAAACTTTCGCTACGGTTTATACAAAATGTACTGTTCTTAAGTAATAAAACTAGAGGTTTACATTATATTACAGGGAGGTAAAGAATTCTATGGAAAAATACAAAAATTAAATATGTCTGCATATCAAATAAATAGATTGAGTAAGGGTGAATTATTTGTTTCTAATTGATCATTTAAGATCTTGTCAGTTTTCTTTATTTTATTGATTTCAAGTGACTCTAATAAATTAAGTTTTTTTCCCTTATTCTCTACATGTAATATTTTAAATTCTTTGTTAAAATTGTGGTTCGTTGAATTGATATGAGACGCATATGAAGAGTCACTTTTATTATTTCTAAATGAAGAAAAATATTCTTTGACGCGTATTTCAAACGATCTGCCTGTCTGTCCGATATAAGTCATAGCGCAACTACCGCAGGTTAACTCATAGACCCCTGACTTTTTATTGTTGTTTGTTAAATCCTTATTGTTTTTTATAAATTTGGATAAATTGTTATTAGTTTTATACGCTGTATTAATGTCAAACTTTCTTAAATATTTACAAATTTTTGTGCTTGAAGGGCCTATAAACGTGATCATTTTAAATTTTTGGGTGTTATTATTTAATATTGGGTAAACTTGTGATATGGCTTTTGTACGGAGTTTTTTATTTAAAATGTTATCTATTATATTACTTTTATATCCATTGTTGATAGCTATTTGTCTAATTAAATTTAACTCTTTCTCGAAATTTGTTTGGTTCAACGGAGTATTTATTAATCTATGTATAAGACTGTGATAAGCCGCTAATTTGTGTTGTATCGGATGGCAAGAAGTGTTATGTATAGTAATATCTGTAGTTGACGGTTTGTGGTAAATAGCAAAGTTACATTTATTGTTAATTCTAGTAATTGTTAAATCGAGAAATTTAATACTATTATTTGTTTCCTGTTCCATTGTAAACTTAATATTTTAATGCAATGTATTAATATAATCAAATAATAAATTTAATTGTCTATTTGTTCCTATGAAACCTAGTAATATGTTGATAAAGGTAAAGAAAATACACACTTGGTTATTTGTTTCACTGCAATTTTATTTACAAAATACGGACAAATTTGTTTCGAACTTCACAGTTCATTCTCAACTGAACAAGAAAGGTTTACTTGAAGAAAGGTTTACTTAAAATATGAATAGATAATTTGAAAAGTGGGAGTAACACTGTGAAACATAAACGTGAGTTAAGTATTATTGGGGAAATTTAAGTATAGAATAAAAAATTCCGTAGATATGGTGAGTAAATTAGAAACAAGTAAATTACCTCAAAACTTTAAATTAGTTTCCTTCGATGTTTGCAGTTTGTATACTTCTATCCCTATCAATGAGTTGAATGTTATTTTAAATGATTTAATAGCAAATAGTACGCTGACAGGCGACAGTAAAATAGAATTACGAAATATCTTGAACATTTGCATACAACAAAATTATTTTAAATTTAATAATGTATACTACAAACAAAAAGACGGTTTAGCTATGGGTTCTCCCATGTCATGTTTATTAGCAGAAATATTTATGTCAAAATTTGAAGAAGATTTGTTTTGTTCTAAAATCCCAGTTGTTAATTGTATACACAGTTGGTTTAGATATGTGGATGATGTGTTATGTGTGTGGACCGGTCTGACAGGCAATTAGACTTATTCTTCAATCGTTTAAATGAAATCAATCAAAAAATACAATTCACCATAGAAAAAGAATTAGACAACAGTTTAAATTTTTTGGACCTTACATTAACAAAATCAAATGGCAAATTAGATTATAGTATTTACAGAAAACACACATACACTGACACCCTCATATCTGCAGATAGCAAACAACCCGATAGCATTAAGTTTTCTTCTTTCAACAGTTTCATACATAGATTACTCTCCGTTCCCCTATCAAAACCAAATTTTGATAAAGAAGTTGCAGTCTTGAAATGTATAGCCGTAAACAACGGATACAGTCCTGATATTATTAATAGATTAATTTCAAAGAAAAAACATAAACAGATTAATAAATTCTTTTATGCAGCCCCCCAATTAGAACCAAGTAATTATCGTTTAATTAATTAGATAGGAAAGACCACGAATAAAATTAATAATAGATTAGTTAATTTAGGCATAAAAACTATAATAGTCAATAAATTAAATTTAGGTAAACTTTGGACAAATAATAAGGATACAATTCAAAAAGCAGATAAATGTGGCGTGTATAAATTAAATTGTTTAGACTGTGACGCTTTCTACATAGGTCAAACTGGAAGATGTTTTCGCACACGAATAGAAGAACATAGGAAAGCAATTTTATATTCCAAGAAATGTTCAGGTATATCCGAGCATTGTATAAATGAAGAACACATGGTATCAATAAATAATTTTGAAATTTTACACTCTGCAAATAAAAGTAAACGATTAGACTTTTTGGAAATAATGGAAATATCTAAAGCAATAAACAAATCATTAAATATAGTAAATGAACAAACAGAGTTTGTAATCTCCCCTATTATTAAGGCTGTTTCTCGTTAATTACTAGGAAAACCCCAATAATACTTAACTCACGTTTATGTTTCACAGTGTTACTCCCACTTTTCAAATTATCTATTCATATTTTACGTAAACCTTTCTTGTTCAGTTGAGAATGAACTGTGAAGTTCGAAACAAATTTGTCCGTATTTTGTAAATAAAATTGCAGTGAAACAAATAACAAAGTGTGTATTTTCTTTACCTTTATCATTTAATATGTTTCACCAAGTGCCTAGCGAGACCTCAATCAATTATACTAGTAATATGTCATCTACGTATCTATACCAAAATAATACATTTTGAAAAAGAGGATTTTTTGAAATAGAATTTTCAAGATGATCCATAAAAATCTCAGCTAATAACGGACTTAGGGGATTACCCATGATTAAACCTTCTTTGCAAGTGTATATCTTTTCATTAAATTGAAAGTAATTTTGTTCTATGCATAAGTTTAGTAGATCAAGAATTTCATTAATAATTAACGGATTGACATTATTTTTATGCCATAAAAATGCCATAAAAATAATGTAAATCCGTTAATTATTAAAAACAATAAGGATTTAACAAACAACAATAAAAAGTCAGGGGTCTATGAGTTAACCTGCGGTAGTTGCCCTATGACTTATATCGGACAGCCAGGCAGATTGTTTGAAATACGCGTCAAAGAACATTTTTCTTCATTTAGAAATAATAAAAGTGACTCTTCATATGCGTCTCATATCAATTCAACGAACCACAATTTTAACAAAAAATTTAAAATATTATATGTTGAAAATAAGGGCAAAAAACTTAATTTATTAGAGTCACTTGAAATCAATAAAATAAAGAAAACTGACAAGATCTTAAATGATCAATTAGAAACAAATAATTCACCCTTACTCAATCTATTTATTTGATATGCAGACATATTGTATTTTTGTATTTTTCCATAGAATTCTTTACCTCCCTGTAATATAATGTAAACCTCTAGTTTTATTACTTAAGAACAGTACATTTTGTATAAACCGTAGCGAAAGTTTTGTGTATAGACATCCAGTAACAAAAAGCACCCATCCCTCTCACTATTTTTTAAAATAAAACATGTGTTTTTGCTTGTTACCGTTTACTTGTGTTTAATATAAAAAATATTTTGTAAATAAGTTAGTTATATGTCTGACGAAGCCCAGGTTGGTGCGAAACGACTCGTTACAGTGATAATTAAAAAGTGAAATTCATAAAATTTGTTTTATTTTATCTTAATAGTTATAATGGAATTTCATCAAGTAAAGGCCGAAACAATCATATACAGAAGATTTCTTTGGACAAATATTTTTCAAGTAGTTGCCGGTCTAAATAGTCTGTGATACAACCGTATAGTAAATGTGAACAAGCCAGCAGGGTTAAACTTACTCTATCTAGTCTGGTCTAAAGTATTTGTCTATGTAAAAATGAGATTAAAAAAATTAATGTTCCAGTTTCGCCTTATTATTTAATATTGTTGTTATATTGTACATCCCTAGTACTATCTAATGTTATCTTTTATAAATAAAATAGGACAGAAAATATAACTTAATTTAAATTCATACCGTATAATACACATATATAAAAGTCGAAATGGTTTTCCTACCGTTCCGAATCAGGTATAGAGAAACACCGGTTCTAGTGTATTTTAATTGTCCAAACTCTCGGAACGATTCGTACTTTACTGCCAATCACTTTTTTTTTATTGCTGTACAAAGGTCTAGACAAGAAGATGATGGATGTTTATTAATCATTATTAATAATTGCTTTTGAAAAATACTCTCTTTACCCACCTCTGATTATCTACTTTAGTTTTAGACAGTAACGATATTTATGAGATTCGGCTGTATCAATCATCAAAAATTGTTTGAAGACTAAAATAAAATAATTAAATAAATTTTACTTTCCGGACTGAGAAACAATATATTTTTATATGATTATTTTTATTATTCTACTTAATTATGGAGCATAAAATATTTTATGATTTATTTATAACGAATTATGTCAAAGTTGTTTCAAGACACGTAATAAAAGATATAAAATAAAAACAAGTGAATTAAACCAAAATAATATTAAAAGCTGATTATAAACAAAATTATGTGCATATTTCAAACATTTTTCAATTTAAGATCGCGAGGATGAGAGGCCGCATTGTCTAAAAATAGCAGGACGTTCCGTTCTTGAAGTTGCATTTTTCTATCGAACTGCGCTAGAAAATCAGTCATCAAATCAGACGTCATCCAAGCCTTTTTGTTTGATCGCCACGTAACTGGAAAATTGTTCAAATTAATATTGCGAAACGCCCGAGGTTTTGCAGCTTTCCCAATAACAAAAAGGGGTTCCTTTTCTCCAGCCATATTGACGCAGTGCAAAATCGTTAGCCTATCCTTAGCCATTTTTCCACCAGTGCATTTTTCACCTTTTAATGCAAATGTTTTATCGGGTAATTCCCGAAAAAACCATCCAGTCTCGTCCGCATTATAAATATCTCGTGAATCACATCCTTGAATCAAAGATGGCACTTTTTCAGTAAAACTTTTGACATCATCTTGGTTTACACTAGCGGCTTCTCCAGAAATGGCACGGAAGGTTATGTTATGCCGTTTTTTGAACCTTTCCAGCCAGCCAGATGATGCACTAAAATCTGCGTAATTCAATTTATCTGCAATTTCTTTAGCCTTGCTCCTGATAAGTGTGCCCTAGAGAGGAATACATTTATTTCGAGCCTTCACAAACCATTCGTAGCACAATTTATCAATGTTAACGCCTTTGACGTTCAGCATACTCCTTTTTCTATCCGGATTGACATCAGTGCCCCCCAAAATTAAAATTTGGTCTCTGTTTTTGATGATACAAGCAGCTTGAGTTTTACTGATCTTACATTTCTTTGCTAACTCGCGTACACTAAGTTTCTCATTTTTTGAATTTCAATGACATTAACTTTGTCTTTAATAGTCAACACTGCTTTAGGCATAGCGATTCAAGTATGTATACAATAAGAATCTATAAATGTACTATGTATTTACGTACTACATTCAAAACAACAAGCTGTGCGTATTTAGGGAATTCCCCTTTGTACATACACGTATTATTCAATAAGCAACATCTGTACGAATATGAAGAAGAGTAAACGGAAAAACAGTGTTACAGTGTTGTAAGCTGTCCGGTTATGGGGAACTAAAATCACTTTGGTGTGGGAAAAAAGTGTCCGCGTCCGGTTATGGGAGGGTTGTCCGCTCAAGAGAGCAAAATTTTAAAAATGCCTAAGTAATCTTTTGGTACTGCAAAAAGTGTCCGTTTATGGGAGGTGTCCGCTTAAGAGAGGTGTCCGTAAGGAGAGAGTACACTGTATAAACAAAATTATGTGTATATTTCAAACGAGCATTAATCGCGGAGTTTATAAAGTTTACGGTAAGTGAAAGTTATCGGATAAAGAGTAGTGGAACTTGTAAAGGACTTAAAAAGGAACAACTTTGAGTATAAGCTTAAAGAGGCAAACGTAATTTGATATATTTTTTTAAATACACTGCTCAACAAAATTAGCGGAATATTTTGAACCGCTGTAACTTTTCTGTGCGTCGAGACGCATTTTTTCATGTTTTTTTACTATTGTCTGGTGTTGTGTGTGTGTGTGTAAAACCTTGTTTGCTTTTCGTAATGGACTGTATCTTTTGGTTTTACGGGGCCATTGTTTTGAAGGGCCATGTAGCTTTCGTTAATTAAATACAATGAATATTTAAAGACACTACTTTATTTCTAAAAATGAGAACAAACATTCACTTTACAAACTAACTTTGTCTCTCACGTAAAATTATTATTAAAATGCTTTCTACTTGCCGGACTGTGTGCGAAGCCGAACATCTATTTTCCGCATCCAAGTGTCTGCTTGCTCTAATAGTACGGAAAGAAAAAACATTCACAGAAAAGAAATAGTTAACGTTAAAATAAAACTTAAATCTGTAAATATATGAACTATACATATAAACACAATAGACTTAAATCTATGATATAAAAATATGTTTAAATTTATTACGTCTCATCATCATACATCTATAGTTCATAAATAAAGTATAAGTTTTCAGTTCAAGGCCAAATTCGAAGCATATGATTCAAATCAGTACTGCAGAGTCAAGTGAAGTCAATATTCAATCGCGGAAACAATCGTTTGTCATCATAAAATATAAACGTAATTTTTGCAATATTGTCAAAAATTTAATGTTACTGGCAATATAACCAAAGAAAGCATATACATAACCTACATGTCAAAATAATGAGTAAAGTGGGAACATGAATAGTTTAAAAGTATTGTTTCTTTTATAGTTCTGTATAAATATATTATATCCAAGAAAACTATGCAGAAATTATTACTTTAATATTTGAACAAATTATTTTAAATGTTATTTATAATTATAAACTCACAAAAATATTCGATCAAAAATTTATTTAAAAAGAAATATTTCAAGTCAGATATCAATAGTGAAATGCATAGGTATTGAGAAGATCTTTAGTGTTAAAAATGTTTGCATTATTAAGAATGACATACCTACCGAAAACATTTTCTTGCACTATATCTGGGCTAAGAAGATTGGGAATGTATTAATTTGATGAATAATTTAGATTTCTACTTAATTTATATATTTTTTATATTTTAAATAAATTTAAATATATTGGAAAAGAATGTAAAAGTTATGTTCGTAACTCTTTGAAAAAAAACTAAAACCTTTTAAGAGTTGTCAATATATTTAAATAAAATTATACATAAAAGCAAACATTTATATAGTCTACATATAATATTTTATTGTTTCTAAAGAAAATAATGGTATAATAATTCGTCTTGCAGATAATACAATCCAAATCCATATTATCCTTTATTAGATGAAGATAATATTTAACAAACACATGAGGATTTTCTGATAACTACATTTGATAATTTTGCAAGTTAGTACACCACCAATAAGAAAAAAACAAACTTCAATCAAATAAAACTTTGCCACGAGATCTTTATCATGCAATGTTTCGTTGAACCAGTGGCAGTAATTTCTTCGCTGCTTCATATTATGTGCATGCAAATGATACACATTGATGGTTTTTATGGCAGTATTAATGTTACCATATTAAACTTCTACAAAATATAAATACAAAAATATTTTGTCAAAATAAGATAGTTACCTGGTTATTAATGATTAGTGAACTTTTATGGAAGTAAACTTCCCTGTTTCATCCAAATAAAACCTCAAAAATATTACTTGTATTATTTTCAATATGTTATTTTTAATGTGAATGGAGTATATATTACAAAAATGAATGAAAACTAGTCAGTTTCTGATTCTGACTCAGAACTTCAGTCATTTACATTAATTATTATTGGAGCAATCTCTGCCCTATCAAGAAATTGCTCTCGCTCATATTATTTTTTAATTAAATTTTCCGTATGCCTAGCACAATTATACCAAGTAATTTCATCACACTGTTGCAAAGCTTCATTCCACATTTCTTTAACTCTTTCATCTGACTAACCATTTCTTCCAATATTTGAATTATAATAATTTTTAACCTTTGTCCAAATCATTTCAATTGCGTTCAAGTCACAATGGTACGGGGTAATTTTAAAACTTCATGTCCACTTTCTCATTATTTCATCTATAATAAATATCTTCTCTTCTTTATGATACTTTACTAATTGAGTTAATTCATTCTATGCACTATGATAAGGAGCATTATCTATTATTATAAGTGATGGTACCTCAAGATTTGGTATAAGCTGATCATTTACCCATTGCTTAAAGGAGTGACCATTCATTTCTCCATGGTAATCACCAGTGACTGTTTTTGACGGAAAAATTAGACTAACTCCTTTAATGAAGCCATTTTCTGTGCCAATATGTATAATAATAAACCGTTTACAATCATAGTGTTCGGTTTTCCTAACACTTTTTATATTATCATTTTGCCAGGATTTCATTCTATTCCCTTTCGAAGAGATCCAAGTTTCATCAAGGAACATCACCTGACGTAAAGTTGAATTTAAGTTATTCATATATTCCCTTAAAAATACATTTCTCATTGAGACTATTTTTAATTTCTCCGTGAGAGCTCTCCTGTTCACTCTTTCTTATATTTAAAACCAATATCTTTAAGCAATAAGCTAAAGTAGTTGTACTTGTATGAACAAATTCTTTCATAGCCAAAAGATTGCTTAAAGTTTTTAAGGTAAGATGTTTTTCTGAAAAATTTTAACATGTAATAAATGTTTACAATATATTAAAAACATTCTTTATACATGTCATAAACAGTATTTAGAACTTCCATTTTAGTTGCTTCTGTCCTTAGTTTTTGGCTTCTTACAAGACCTTTTTTTTGCCAAGAGACGATAAGACTGGATTCTGAATGCTACGATGTTTAATAGTGTAGACCGTTCTACTAGAAATATTAAGGGCTACTGCTACCCTCTAAAATAAAACTTATTTTATAACACCGCCTTATCTAACTGATTATGTGAATTACCTCATGAACACGGTCGATGGACATAAATGGTCCACAATTCTCTTTTTCCCGGTCAAAATACGCTGTAAGATTTAATAGAAGCTGTTGGGCTTGAGAGGTTTACTTGGCATCTAAGAAATATTCTATAAAATAAATAGGTTAGAAATGTCAAAGTGATAATCAAACAATTTCGTACTTATTGCCATTAATTGATATTACTATTTATTAACAGTATTGTTGTCAAAAGAACAGATTCTGTAAGTTTTGATAAACTAAATATTCAAATTGGAAGAATGCTTAACCTAGAAGTCAGAATACCGGAAACAAAGTCAATAAACAACAATATTGAAATAATTTAATATACGAGGGAAAGTCATTAAATAAGTCACAACCTGCTGTAGGAAAGCTGAAAATGAGAGTGAGTTGTTTCCCTATTTGTCAATTGGTGTCACCACAATCCAGCTTTATAATTCTCAAGTGACAGTTGGTGTGCGCGAACACAGGCAGTGTTAAAATGGCGACCGTGCTCGAAGATTGTACTGTGGAAGAGCAACGTGCTATTGTGCGTTTTTTCTGGGCAAAAGGACTTTCTGCAAAAGATATTCATAAGGAAATGTCTCCTGTTTACGGTGAAAAGTGTTTGTCGCGTAAAGCCGTATATAACTGGGTCGAGAAATTCTCTCAAGGACGCTCAAAAGTTATTGACGATCAGCGAAGTGGCCGCCCCGTTCAGATTTCGACAGATGCAACACTTCGACGGGTGGAATAGATGATTCGAACTGACAGGCGGGTAACAATAGACAGTATAGCAACTGCAATAGGGGGTTCTCATGGTTTAGCCTACGAACTGATGCACGATCGTTTGAATTTCCGAAAAGTTTGCGCACTGGGTACCTAGACAACTGACCGAGGAACACAGAAGAATTCGAATGGGCTTGTCCTTGCAACACCTCTCTCGATACACAGTGGAAGGGGAGAACATGCTTAACAGGATTGTTACTGGTGATGAGTCATGGGTGCACCACTACCAACCCGAAACAAAGCGTGCTTCAATGCAATGGAAACATCCTTCTTCGCCGTCAACAAAGAAATTTAAGGTTGTGCCCTCAGCTGGTAAGGTTATGCTTACCGTGTTCTGGGATTCTCGGGGAGTGCTCCTAGCCCATTTCCAGAACAAAAAAGAGAACGTGACTGCTGAATCATAGTGTAGAGTTTTGTTGTTGCTTCGGGATGCAATTCGACGAAAACGTCCAGGCCTACTGACGCGAGGAATATTGCTGCATCACGATAATGCCAGGCCCCATTCGGCCCACTTCACCCTGGCGAGAACTGCGCAATTAGGGTGGGAACTTCTTGAACATCCGGCTTACAGTCCCGACCTGGCCCCAAGCGACTATCATCTGTTCGGTCCACTCAAAAAGCATCTTGGCGGCAAACATTTCGAGGGCGACAACGATGTTCAACAAGAGGTACGCACGTGGTTCAGACGCCAGCCCAAACACTTCTATGCAGCAGGCATTGGGGCATTGATAAAGCGATGAGATAAGTGTATTAATGTAGATGGAGACTTTGTTGAAAAATAAAACTTGTTTTTGGCTAACTATTTCTCTAATTATTTTTATAATACCTTTTTGTGACCTAATTACTGACTTTCAATCATATAATAATATAATATAATAATATAACAAGTCGAATATCATAAGTCTCTCTCCTAGACAACCTATCCTTTTCATTTAATATAATATTTCAAAGACGTACGTCTTAACTTAAAATTACAAACGTGTGTAGTATTACAGCGCGTATTCATGTGTGTTAGAAAGAGATAAAGTACAATTTGCGGTTCACACTTGGGCAGTACGAACTGAAAACTTATACTTTATGAACTGTAGAATGTTTTAACTAAGCACAAAAAAGTTTCGTTGAAACATTTTTTCTTTTTCTCTTTAGATGTTCAAATGTAAAACACTACTCAAAACAACAATGTTTCTTTGCAATGTTTTTGTTTCTTAAGCAAACAATCAAAACTTTTAAGTTAGTTTTTTGACATTTTAAACGTCAATTAATTAAAAAAGTTTTGTGTTCCGCTAATTTTGTTGAGCATTTACTAACCTTACATTTTGTCCATTTTCAACACAAGCAAAACAAGCCAAATTTCGGATAATCGTGTTGTTTCAATGTCCTAATGTATTTATTAGACATCACCCTCATGTATTTTTGCTATATAAGTTTTCAATTTATTTTTTCAAATTATGTTTCCCCCTTGAAGTTTATACTCAAAGTTGTTCCTTTTTAAATCCTTTACAAGTTCCGCTACTTTTTATCAGATAACTTTTACTTCCCGTACACTTAACATTACCCTTAATGGCTATAGATACGAGCGGTGATTTCTATATTATTTAATTATGAAAGGCGTTATAAGAATAGCTATATTTTATTTTGCAAAATATGATCCACTAACGGTTACACACTTATTCCAGTGTTTTTCTAATAAGGTTATTTCTTCCCAAAAAGTTCTTTCGATAAATTTTCCAAAAATTCCTCTACTGATTCTTTTAGCCAATCATCTGAAGAAAAACGTCGTCCGCATACCTGCTTTTATTTAGGAAATCGATAATAATCACTCGGTGCCAAGTCCGGGCAATAGGATGAATATTTTAGTTCGATAAGGCCACGGTCGTTGATTATTTATCGGATTTAGAGAGCCTTGTGAACTCTACAATTATGGATAATCTTTTAAAAAAAGTTTTGTGATATCTTTTGCTATATGGCAGTTTTCAAATTTCTAATTGTTTCCTTATGTGCTTCTCCTATAATTGTAGAGCCTTCCTTGATGTATTCAATTAACAAGATTCCTTCTGTGCTGCAAAACATCGTCACTATTAGTTTTTCAGATAAATTTTGGCTCTCTATCTTTTTCCCTTGTGGATTCCCTGCATGGATTCTTTTTTTTTGTCGGTATGTCTCAGTGGTACACCCACGTCCTACAACCTGTTATAATCATCAAACAAAGTTTTTGTTGTCAATTAAAATCTTCAAGTTTTTCTTACAAATTTATTGCCGACACAATTTCAAATAAGCAATTTTGAAAATCAGTCGTGCTGACGGATTCATTCCTAAATCATCAGAAGCTTCTGATATATCCACTTCAACAGTAATAATTAACACCTTCTTTATTCGATCTGCTAAGCCCTGTTCGTCGACTTTCTTGATGTTTTCAGTAGTTCTTGCTTCTATAGACCTTCCGCATATTGGATTGTCTTGAATTGATTCTCTATCGCATCGAAATTGCTTGGACCAAAATTTTACTATAAAACATGACAGTGAATCTTTCTTATACACATTAGTCAGCGTTAGACTGAACTTGATTAGTATAAAACCAAATGTCACAGCTATTTGATAGCAAAGACCTAAATGTTGTCACTTAACATTTTCACGACTAGGTAGCTAATATGAAAATCTGCCTTTATATAAAAATGTTAGTAAAGCATACCGAATGAGACAAATAAAATTAATCGCAACAAAAATAGAATTAAGCAACAATTGTCTTGGTACTAATTTATATATGCAATGGCGGCTTCTCAATTGTGACATTTGTTCTATAACCCCCAATCATTTCTGAAATAATATGAAATATTGCAATCAAAATAATTTGTTACAATTATTTCCAACGGAAAATATCAATTACTCGCGAATATAATATTTATCGTCAGTCGTACGACGTTAATTCGCTGGTGTCCTCGAATAACCTCACTACTTTTAAATGCATTCGATTGTTTAGCGAATTAGACCGAACTTCACATATAACTGAACCTATACGATTTACTTATCTGGGCGAACAACCTAATAAGAATAGTTTTTATTGTGTTGATGGATGTAGCAGACATTTTATTTAACGTAGATAATATAAATAAATTAATCAAATTTATTTAATTAAATTTTATTAGGTTTCTCTAATAATATTGGTTGGATATATTATGCCATTATCAAAGAATTTACTCAACTGAATGTAACTTTCTACATACTTATATCTATGTGTTTATGTGTGTCGGTGGGGTTAATTTTATAATTTTATTATGGTGTCTATTACAGGCCTATTAAGTATTCTATTGGTGTGTTTGCCATATTTGTCCGGCACTTTTTTATAACTAAATAAAAAAAGGAGCGAACAATACAATGAAGGATTTCAATTCAACGTATTACCCTTATTGAATGTAATCTACCGTTTACTTTACTAGATAACGAAACATTTGTCCTCTTTGTGAAATAAGTACGCGCAATGTAAATTACCAAGTCATAAAACGTTACAAAATTTATTGCTATCTGTCTGTGAACAATGTGAACATATTCAAAAAAAAAAAATCTAAATTAAAAGATGGAAAAGACTATTTTAAATATTATTATTATTATATACATTGAATATTCAAGATTATTTCAAATATGCAAATATGACATCACTGGATATGAACGGTCGTTTTCAGAATTAAAGAACATTTATTCCGCACATCGTACTAACTTGACTGAAACAACTGTGGAAACACATCTAATGATTGAAATACTTAACAGATGTTATCCAGTTTGTGACTTCACGGAAGATTCTTAAAACGATAAGTATTTGAGCACGTTTTATAATTTACTTCTTACTATTGATTTCATCTGTTGACTTTTAAGCGCCTTGATGCGTGGCGCAATTTTCCTGCTCTATATATTATGCACATTGCCAATAACCACTAAACAACTACAGAGAGCAAACAATGTTTTTCAACATTGAAAAGAATAATAACAATTTTGCGAAAAGGATAAGAATCTTGTCAACGTGATCAATAATTTCGTAGATGCTGAAGAATTAAGAATTGATCTTAAGCTTAAATCTGTGTCTTAACCAGTACTTACAATATATTCGTTAAAACACACAAAAAAAATTAATCAACAATAGCTTTAATCTCAAGTTCTATATGACCTTCCTGTAAACTTAACCAGGAGCCGCCACTGACTAAATGGCTTAGAAATCTGAAAATTTTTTTATCTACTTTTGGTGTTCCTCAGTGCAGTAAGCTGAGACCATTACCATTTTTATTTTTATTATTGTTTTGTATGATCAATGACGCGGAACAAATTATTCTCAGTAGAATATTTTAAATTAAAAAATTTAAGAATTTTGTAATAGTTTACGCTAATATAAAGCTTTATTCTAGTTTAGACTAGACAAGTGTTAGTAGATACGTACTTATATAATGTGGGAAAGTTCCGCTAACATTGTTCCTGTTTTTCTAAACTAATACAGCAATTCCAAATCACCGTTCGGGTTAGATTCGATCCCGAATTAACTCGATTAACATGTCTTGGCACCTAACCGCGGAGGACGAGCAACAGTAGCGACGCACACACACTCATCACAGTAACCCGCAACAACTGTTCATTTTTGATCCGCCAAGGTGGTAATTTAGTTTTAATTGGGGCGGGCGTAACCCGGTTCCGTATAGGTAGTTTGACTATCGATGAGTACGAAACAATTAACGGAGCAATTTGGTGGCATGATGAGATGATGAAGGTGTAAGTGAACTGATTGCAGGTAATCTCTGTAATTAAGTGGAGGATTCGTGTTATTTCGGGCGCATCGCACCGTACTCACAATTAAATCGGCTTCATTATTCTACTAAACGTGGTTGGCCACATCGTTGCAATCAGGCAATCGATAAATGATAAATCACACGGCGAAGGAAATCAAATTACAAGTTTGTTCTTCTATGTAATGAACTGACGTTCTAATTACATGCATGCCAACTGGATTAAGCCTTTTGTGTATAAATTATGATAAGTACATATTTTTAGAGAATCTTTCAATATTCAGTACCAGTAGAGTTTAATAATAATTCAGAAATAATTACCTCAGATAGGTAGAAGCTTTTTAGTCGTACTATTAACTGATACTAAAATACAAAGCTACTTAATTAATCATAATGGGCCTAATTACAGGGTGGGGCATAGGAATCTGATTATTTTTTTAAATAAAATAACGCACGCAATTTTCAATTTTCTATTTAGTGTTTTACACTTTAGAATAGCTAAACACGAACAGCGGCACCCAGTGAACAGTGGAATCAGACGTGGTGATAGTTTGAGTCCAGTATATACCATTCCAAATTTTTAACTTGTTTTGTCAAAAGGTTGTTGACTGCTAATGCAGGGTTTTTCTATGCTGTCACTACTTTCGACTAATGTATTTTATTTGTTGTTTTAATGCTATTTACTATTAATATTCATTAAAAATAGTTCTTTTAATGTCGATGCATGGAAGAACAGTATTCGTATCATCACAGAAGGAAAGAAAATTTATGGTTTTCCACGTAACCCATTCGTAGATGAGCACGCCATAGTAAGTAGATAAACATTTTGCATCATATAGGTATAGGTTTCCCTATGTCTATCTCGCATAGTTTTAGAGTTTTAATGATTATTTTTTAAGTTAAGCATTATCAAGAAAAATTGTAGAAGTAAGCCTTGAAAAGTAAATCTGATCTGTCAAAATTGTCACAAAGTTTATTTCGTGTGTAACTGGTTTTATGTTGTTCACAAATATGCAAGACGAATTAAATATTTATAAGAATATACACAAGAAATTGTAAATAGTTTTGGAATTATACCAATGGTATTTAGATTCATCAAACTTCTTGTCAAAAGGTTAGAAAAGGAAATAAATTGCAAAACTGAGAAAAGATTTTATATCATATGAGATAACAAAAATAACCTTACATTAATAAGCAAAAGAAAGTTAATAAAATGAAAATTATTAAAGACACATAATGCGTTAAAAGTGATTTTCGCAAATGTTCAAAAGATCTGCGTTCTCATCAAACAAAGCATGACTCCTCTTCTTAAGTCTGTTGTAGTTGCTTTTCTTACTTGCTCAGTGTTCAAGTTTCATAAACCGTCTCTTACTCTAGTTATAAGCTATTCTCTGTTTTGCACGGGAGACGCATAAACCTCATTTTTTATTTGAACCCATAAATAAAAATCAAGGAGAGTCAGATCAGAGGATCTAGGTGGCCAGAACTAAGGTCCATTGGGACTAATCCACTTATCCTCAAATATGTTGGTTAATTCCCGATATACCTCATGTGAAGAGTGAGGATGTGCGGCTGCTCGATCCATTTGAAACCAACATAGGTTATTCAAAATGGCAGTACTACCTTTCTTAACAATTGTAGATACTTGACGCTTGTTAAATTCTCATTATAAATTTCATTTCAACGTGGATATGTATAATTATTGCAAAAACACTAGAGCTAAAAGTGTCTTGAAAATTTTCTTCTCTAATGGCATGTGGATTTTGTTGTGCCCAATAATGACAATATCTTCTATTAAAAATCCTTAAAATTTTAGATAAAAAATTGAGATCTTCTTGTGTTTTAGTTAAAATAAACTTGCAAAATTGAATTCTTCTATCTTGATCTCCTGGACAAAAAGCCTAAACTGATTGGAAAGAATAAGGATGCATTTTATTTTTCTTTAAAATCCTTTGATATACATGAAATTCCTACATCTGCAGACGCCGCCGATATAGAACTGGTTGGATGCGCATGAAAATATACCTAAACAACGATTTTGCCTTCGTCGCTCGTAATCGGTTTTGGAACTGTCTGCTTGACTTGAATACTAAAGCGAATGGAAATTGACTCTATTCGTTTGAATTTAGTTCTATTCATTGGTATTTGGTAAATGTGTGTTGTATCTTTCATTAAAAGTCAAGTCTTTCAATAATTTGAAGAGATCCACCATGAATACAGAATAAATTCAAAATATCTCTATTAGACTAAATATTTAATTCGTCTTGGACATTTGTGAACAACATAAAATCAGTTAGACACGAAATACACTTTGTGACAATTTTGACAGATCAGATTTATTTTTCAAGGCTTACTACAACGATTTTTCTTGATAATAGTTAATTTAGAAAATAATCATTAATAACTCTAAAACTATGAGAGATAGACATAGGGAAACCTATACCTGTGCAATGCAAAATGTTTATCTACTTAGTATGGCGTGCTCATCTACAGGCTGTTCCATTTAAAAAAAATCTATTTTTCTTTAATTAAAGATTACTTAAATAATCAATAAATTTCGAATACCCTGTAAGAGATTTATTAAATGTTTAGACATTATCATTACATTATCGTTCAATAACTGTCTTTGTATGCTCCAATCTAAGCAAACAAGAAAATTATAGCAAAAGCAAATTGCATGTCGATGTGACAATTCACATCAAGCTTTGATACAAAATAATACAAATCTGTATAAAAACAAATTTGTATCTGTATATGCATGGACACACAGTACGTATTTACCAGCGTTTGCTTCAACTACCAGACGCATGCTACAAATACACAGATACAAATTTGTTTTTATACAGATTTGTATTATTTTGTATCAAAGCTTGATGTGAATTGTCGCATCGACATGCAATTTGTTTTTGCTATACTACGCCACCTGGCGACGAGTTAATGGACTCACAGTAATATGCGTATTTTTTCTTTTCCTGTAATAGCTTAGCTATTCGAGAAGAAACACTTTGCACCGGCGTGGTCGGTTTTGTCCGTCAGATGGCATGAGGTTATCTGATGTCTTCGGATAGGACAAAACTTGCTACATGACCGCAAGTGTACCTACAGTCGTTTGTCTTCGTAAACCTATCATTGACAAAGTGGTTACACAGAAACGCATGCGTCTGGTAGTTGAAGCAAACGCTGGTAAATACGTACTGTGTGTCCATGCATATACAGATACAAATTTGTTTTTATACAGATTTGTATTATTTTGTATCAAACCTTGATGTGAATTGTCGCATCGACATGCAATTTGTTTTTGCTATACTACGCCACCTGGCGACGAGTTAATGGACTCACAGTAATATGCATATTTTTTCTTTTCCTGTAATAGCTTAGCTATTCGAGAAGAAACACTTTGCACCGGCGTGGTCGGTTTTGTCCGTCAGATGGCATGAGGTTATCTGATGTCTTCGGATAGGACAAAACTTGCTACATGACCGCAAGTGTACCTACAGTCGTTTGTCTTCGTAAACCTATCATTGACAAAGTGGTTACACAGAAACGCATGCGTCTGGTAGTTGAAGCAAACGCTGGTAAATACGTACTGTGTGTCCATGCATATACAGATACAAATTTGTTTTTATACAGATTTGTATTATTTTGTAAGAAAATTATAATTTGTTAATTTTAACCGGCTTCGTAATTTTAAAAATAACGAAGTCAACAGCGCAATCTTGTAATTTAAAACACCCAGTACAACTTTAATTAATCAACATTATCGGATGGAAATGTCGGGTAAATACCGATTATATAAAACGGATTTTCAAAAGAACTAAATTGAATTACATTCTTGACGAAAATAATTAATTTTTATTTGGGGTCATGGAGTTCATTATCTAACAGGAGGCGGTTAAATATTATTGCGATAACTTTTTATGTAAAAATTTCGCTAAGCTGGCACATAAGCGAAAAAATACGTATATTTTTCGCTTATGTGCCAGCTTAGCAGGTCAAGCGAAAGGTCGCCTTTTTCGGCATAGTCTCTTTCGTCCGTCAGATGTCACTTATTAAATAGTGCCGCCTCATAGGACGAAATTTGCTATATCTTGTAAGCGATTTCAGCGTAAATGTATATACAGATACAAATCTGTTTTTTAAAAAGATTTGTATCATTTGTATTACATTGTTTCACTAGCTTGACTGATGACGCCTATAGATGGCAGAAATGCTGAAAATACGAGGTATATTGTCCATGCGTACAGTTACAGATATGTATATTGCATGTCTGTTTCATTTGTAATAAAGGCATAGTTTAACAAGATTAAATATAGGTTACCACATTCGACAGTATACTAAACGATTAAATTATGTAGGTCTTAATAGTCGATGTTAGCATTGATAACAATCTTCCTTGTGGGTATAATACTTGGCGTTTCAAAATTAAAGTTTTTAATGCCACTGTTAAACCCATATTATTGTCCGGTTCTGAGTCATGGACACTAACTAATGCAAACAAGCAAAAACTACAAAGCTTTGTAAATAGATGTATTCGGAATATACTGAAAATATGGTTGCCCGTCCGAACTACAAATGAGGAATTATGGGATCGTGCAGGAGAAGAAATCGAAGTATAAATTAAATGGGGAAAGTTTGGAAGGCTTGATCATACTTTAAGAAAACCGAGAACAGAAATTTGTAGTAGAACATTAGAATGGCAGCCCCAAGGAAGGAGGAAAGCAGAACGTCCGAAGATAACATGGAGAAGAACGTTACAAGAAGAGACTAATATGTCAGTGGCAAGATTTGGATCTATAAAGTAGAAGTAGACAAGAAAGGAAACAAATGATTTCTTCCCTATGTCCCAAAAGGGACTAATGGGTCTTATGACTACTCATGCATGCTGTTTAAATTTATTAATTAATAATTAATAAGGCAACGTTTAAGTTTCAAATGAAACTTAAATTTGAAACTTTAACTTTGTGCTATTAATTATTTTAATAAATTGTTTATATGTTATCTAGAAATTGGTGTCGTTTTTCAAAAGTATTCTACTTACTTAATGAAAGACCTAATAATATGGAACTCGATCCTTGAGAATAAATTTTAAAGATAAAATATTCCAAGTAAGCATACATCATATACATGCTCGTGAAAGCAATTAAAAATAAAATTTTAACCAAAGACCCATATATTAAAGTACACAACGATATGTTTATTACCTTCTCTGCAAATTATTTCGAATGTTAGTATTTATAAGTAAATATTATGAACTACATGCGCTTACTTTAGCGCGTTTATTCGTAATTTTATGTTGCAATTATATTGCGAGTACTAATCAGAGAGTATAAAGCCTGCGGTAATGATCTTTGCACCTTTTTCTTTAATGGTACTCCGTGCATATTTTACGCCGACTTGAATAAAAATTCCTTTTTAACACAGCAGTTAAATAAAGAGAAATGTTGATTTATGTATTACTTGTCATTTAAGTTATGACAATTAATCAATTTAATTGAAATTTTGTTTAAAACAAATACCTCAAGAATACTAAAACTTTTGTATTTTTATTTTTTGACTGTAATAATGGAAATTAATATTATGAAAATGTTTAGGAAATGAACTAAGTTATAAATTTTTTCATACTTACCGATTTTGGGGATACTTGAAATATTCGCCATTGTGACAAATAAAAATATTTGATTTATTTTCCCTTACAATTTAGTCATTATCAAATAATAACTATAATGGGTTAAGCAAATGTATGGGTTCCTTCGAATATCTTTGATATGGTTACTTAGATTTTAATAAAATTTTCCAAATTTAAATTATTGCAAATAGGGAATTCGAAGAGCATATATGTTAATATCAGACTTTCGGTTTAGCCAGAAACTATGCGAAGTTTTTTATTTTAAATAAAACACCCTGTATATTTTTACGAATTTCAATAGAACTCTGCTCTGGGAGATCAGCAATAATAAAGTTTATCAACCGTCAATAAAGTAACATGAATAAAATAAAATTAAAAAACCCTTACCAGAATAGAATTTAATGATTCTAAATACATATTTCTACAACCACGTTGTCATCTTCAGTAGAAAAAACAGTATAACACTTGAACGCACAAAAACACTCACAGAAGGATTGTTCTGAACGTCTTCTAGTTTAACACTAAAATCTTCAATCTTAAATGCTACAAAAATTACCTACATTTTGGTAAACACCACCTATTCATGCAAGAGCATTAACCCATTATTTGTAAATTCTATAGAAAAACCGTTTAGAAATAGTATAAAAGCCGTAATTTAACATACATTAAGGATCCAATTATGAAACTAATCCTTAAATTATGTCGAAATATAAATTTGGAAATTAATGTTGAGTCAGAATATTTTAATGGCAAATATTGTAATGAAACGAATTTAAAAATAAATTCCATGAATTCGAATATTTTTTAAGTTTTCCTATTTTTCTTGCTTTAATAACATCTAACTGTCAATTAACTCAAATAAAGAAGAACCTGGTATAGGACCCAAATCTGTGTTAATTACGTTATTCCTATTTTTAAAGATAAAAATGCTCTCAAAACTATCTAATTCGCGGGGGCGTGTGACGTTTTTTATTAATCTCAGACAGTCAGATGTTACGTTGTGATCTGATTCAAGAATATGTCGGGCAACACTTGATTTTTCCGGTCTATTGAATCGAATATGCGAAACATGTTCTTTATAACGAGGTAGAATCGAACGTTTTGTTTGGCCGACATATTTTTTATCACAATCCTTACAATTTATTTCGTAGATACCAGATTTGTTGTTTACCTCAACTTTGTCTTTCGCGTTGCCTAAGAGAGATTTTAGGGAGTTATTCGATTGGTTATTCGGTTGGTGATGGGAGTTGGATAGGGAGTTATTCGGTTGGTGATGAAATTTTGTATGCACCATGTCAGTAAAATGACTTTATTGAACTCGCCTGTTACATACCTCGCTCGCTTCGCTCGCTCGGCTCATAATCGCAGACTCGTTTAATAAAGTATCACTTTACTGACTTGGTACATAAATAACAATTGTCACCCTTTTGTTTAACAACGACAGATATATTGGGTTGAATGACAAATCCGGGTGCAGGCCCCCCTGCGGAAGAAATTTGAACTAAGTGACAGTTCCCTTAAACAGCTTTTTCTACTTGATTTGTGTTTTTGTGCAGGAGCTTAGAAGTTAGTATCTGTAACGAACCGTAAAATTTATTCGAAAATAGACAGTTCCGAAAAAATTCATGTTAATATTCAGTTCTGTGTTAAACTAGGTGATAACCTAGTGGAAACGACACGCAAGCTGAATGCTAGATATGGCAGTGAATACCCACATTGCAACGCTATCTCCAAATGGTATCATTATTTCAAACAAGGCGGTACAGAAACCGCCACGCTGACTAAAGAAGGACGACCTCCAAAATCCGATTAATCCGATATTGTTCAAAGCCATGATCTGGGGAAGAATTCCAAAACATCACTGGCCCTATTTTCTGCTGACCTCGGCTAGTCAAAAGGATGCTTCAGTTTAGAAAGATCGTGGCAAAGTGGATGCCCAAGTTGCTGTCTAATGAGCAAAAAAAGAAAATAGTTAATGATGCGCAATCGATTTTAGACGAGTATGGTGCCGAATGGGATTATTTATTGGGCAATCTGTTAACTGCCGATTTGGATCTACTACGAACCACCGCAGACCCGGAATTCACGAACGGAAAGTGTTTTTAGAGGTCCTCGCAAGTAATTCCGTCCTCAGCTGACGCCTCGGCCGTAAAGAACTTTCTCGACCTTTTGTGCATTTGATAAAGTTACAATTTGTGCTGGTGTACGGCTCGAGGATTTTCAGTGTTCCAAATTCTATAGTTTTGTTTATTTACAACTCTATTAAGGTGCAAATGAGCTTCATCAGACATAATGACAAGAGCAATAAACTCGTTTTCTTCCCTTGCTAGTTGTTGAAATCGGACAGCATGGTTTAGCCGTCGCGGATAATTCGCAGGTTTTAATTCCTTCACCATTTGAATTTTGTTTGGGAAAAGATGTAAACCGTGTAAAATCTCCTGCAGTGAAGTACGAGAGATGTTAAGTTGAGTAGCTTGCCTCCGCGCTGACGTCTCTTGTTCTTCTTCGTGAAAGGTCAGTTAGCTAACCTTGTCGCAGGAAATTATTCATTAAGCAACGAATCATTGAGTTTGAAGTTGCGACAGTGTCGTTAGTGTCGACCATATCGTCAACATTTTAATGTTGACGATATGGTCGTTAAGTTCTAACAATTTAATGCTGATTTTTAAACTAAAATTTAACGATTCTGGTGCGTTGTAAAGTATTAAATTTCTCCATTGTCAATTTTTCAAACTACTGGGTAGGATTTCTGGAGAAAAAGAAAATGGAAAGTTATTAATTAAAAAAGTTATCAAAAGTCCAAATCCCATCGTCACTTATGGGCCACTCAGTATGTTAATTTTTGAATTAAAAACACAAATTGTAAAATATGTTTCTTTGTTACTTCAAACATTCATTTACCCTCCTTTATTTTCTCGAACCCAGCAAAAGCAACAATGAAAAATGAATGAAAAAACTGACGTATTCATTAATTTAAGTACCTGAGTAGTATGTACATCTAATGCTCTCGTCGATGGACTCCCTAACAAAATTAAGAGTTTCATGTTGAACTATGGTGGCGGTTTATTCCAAGTGCGGGAGTGCAAACAATACCTTTTCGTCCGGACACGTGCCTTTCATTAGAGCCACTCCGATAATCCGTAAAAAAGCTCCACCGTAATGCATGACGGAGATGATATTGTTTATGTTTTTATTAAAACGAGGCACGCTCCCGTCAATACGTAATGCGATATATGATAATGTAAAGAACGCATTTCAATTAATAATGGAGTTAGGTAGCTCATAGCCATTTTGCAATGCTGTTATCAAATTGAGTAAAACAATATTCATGCATTTTTTATAACTTTGTGTATACTACTTAGTTTCGCCAAAAACTTTTCTTATTTTGGTAAACAATTTTGATGAAATAAAATTAAAAAAATGCCGTAATTAAGTAACCAATTCTTGCTGAACACAATGCTAAAATTATGAATCTAGTTGTGATTAATATTTTATTATCTTTCTTTCGCTATAAAACAAAATTTCTTGACTTAAAAAAGGTATATAACCCCTTACCACAATTATTAATCGTATCCTAAATACGTATTTCGACAACTAAGTTGTCATCATCAGTAGATAAAAACCACTAATTAAAAAGTCGCACATGGGGCACAGTAAAGCTAGAAAACCGCTTACGCAACAACTACTTTACACCGCGTCCACGTATAGACTCTAGTCTATATGTAGACGCGGTGTAAAGTAGTTGTTCTGTAAGCGGTTTTCTAGCTTTACTGTGCCCCATGTGCGACTTTTTAATTAGTGGTTTTTACCTACTGATTGTTGCGTAAGCGGTTTTCTAACTTTACTGTGCCCGATGTGCGACTTTTTAATCAGTGGTTTTTACCTACTGATGATGACAACTTAGTTGTCGAAATACGTATTTAGGATACAATTAATAATTGTGGTAAGGGGTTATATACCTTTTTTAAGTTTTTACTTAACCACAGTCTCCAAAGAAAGAAAAGTTCTTGAATTGTATATATTTATATATGTTAAATAGAAGTAAATTTACCATAACAGAATTAAAGTATGTATAACATTTTAAACTTCATAAATATTCAACGTGCATTTTCAAGTGTAAACTGTACTTTTATTAACATATTCAAAATTATAATATTTTCGTATATTTCAAGAATTTAATATGTTTATTACCTACTTTATACATTTAGACCGTCTCTTTATTGCCTAGGGTAATTAGTGAACGATGTTAATAGACCGTAATATGGTCACCCATTGTTTAATTTAATATACGTAATAGACTCACGATTTTTAAATATTTATGTACCATACAAAATCTATTATTGATGAATGGAACAGATGGAAATACATTAAAAAGATTTATGACGCCCTATTAATATGTAATTAGGTATTCTATTTTATTATTATATTTATGTATTAGTAAGATCTTTAAGACTATCGTATACATTGGTTATTGTTACACGTAGGTAAATTTCCAAGAAGTCATATTGCGGGCAAATTCCACAACAATGTCGTCAAACATATACGCACATATTAGTTATGTAGGAGTTGGGGTAGTTACATATTTTGTATATACTTGTAATACAACATTCTCATTCTGTATACAACATTCAAATTCTTAAAACAACACAGAACAAGACATACAGTCTTAACAAACAGTAAAGAATTAAGTTTAAGTTAACATTAAGTGTCCATCGCGAGACTTATCTTATGAAATTAGGTTTAAGTGTATTTTGTAAAATAAATAAACGCGCTTTCAATATAACTGCCGCCAACCAAAAGAAATAACCAGTTTATATGGAAGTTACGCCCCATGTGCAGTGGGTCAAACACAAAATTTACAGTTTCAATCATAGATGGCTATTTCACATCCGTGTATATTTAAAACTACAAAGATTGGGAAAAAAGCGTGAGAGTAACGTTACTAAGGAGTAACGTTACTGTAACTAATTTGTTTATTGCGTAAACAATTTAGTTGAGAAACCTGTAATATTACCTTACAAATTGCTAAGTAACGGTTCCGTAATATACAGACTGTCTAAGAACTCGTTCCCCAGAGAAAACTGATAAATGCCTACGACAATCTAGATCCAAAAAATGCAAACGAAGAAATAATTAATAGAGCTATGAGATGTTTACGATCCACCAATTCCAAAAAGGGTACTACAGGTGTTAATGTGAATAAAATCGGTTGCTAAGCTTATATTATAACACTGTCAGAATGACATGTCAGACATGCCAGCCATTAACATGTTAGGTTAAGGCAGATGACATTGAAGATGTTACACTCGCCATGATATTAATCTGTTTTTATTTTTTTAAATAAAACAACAAATGGCGGTTCTGAAAAAAGCTTTTTTCTTCTAATACACGTGAACTTAATCATAAAAAACAGGAGAAAAGGTATAAATAACATAATAATAATAATAATAATAACAGAAATAATATAGCCAAATGGAATCATGAAACGAAAAATAAATTCAATCAGGGCAAGTGCTCTATTGACACCATGGCCACCATTCATTTGCAAGGATAATCGTAGCCGCCACAAAATACTCGGTTTAGAATTCGTAATGATTTCAGGAGAAATTGTAGTAAAGGCTTTCTTAACGCAAATCCTGAGTTGTTCTTCTGCAACAATAGGGCGCCAGTATACAACATTTTTAATGTGGCCCCAAAGAAAGAAATCCAGAGGATTTAAATCGGGGGACCGCGCAGGACAGTGGCGTGGACCGCCACACCCTATCCATCGATCAGGATACTCTTGATCTAAAACATGTTGAAACAAGTTATTAACACAAAAAAGTAGTTATTTATTTAGCGTATGGCATCTTAAACACATCGGTACATACCAAAAGTAAAAGTATACAACATAAATAAATTATTCACAAATATCTAAGGATTTAATATAGTCTATGATGTTTCCTTCGCATTCAAAAATTTCCAAAACTCGTCTTCAAATCCCCTCAGGAAACAATCCCAACAATATGGCCGTAGTCCACATCCCGGGTCAGCAAACCCCATCTACAGGCTATTAGGGCACCTTTCACTGTTTGAACTTGAAAAAGTTCAAGCAAATTGCAAAGTTCCGCGTTAAAAAATTCTGCATAAATGTGTCCCGTTAATCGTACAGGGAATTCAAGAGGTCCTACGTGAAGAGAGAAGTTAGATGACATTTAAACTAATTTTTCTATTTTGCGTTCGTAACGAACTCATTATGAAACTCAAAATAGTATCGAAATAAGCTTCATTTCGATACGCTTTTTTTCATTTTACAATATTGGCGTTGTTCGAACACAGAAATAAATATCATTGCTGTCATTTGATTTTAAGAATTTAAGTGCATTTAACAGATATGTTAAACGTACGTAGGCTACACAAGCAACGTATATTGTACCTATACTATTGACAACAAGATATATTAGTTTCTATGCCAGTCATGTTTATATTTTTAAATAAAATATCAAGTAACGTTAACAAAAATTAACAAATAATATGTAATATAATATACTTCGCGGATAGCATGACTTAAATTTGAAAATGTCAATATCAGTATGTCAATATCAATGTGACCAACTGCATACTTTATATAAAAATGAAACTCTGATCTTTCAAATTAAATAATTTCAATTTATTAATGTAAAAAATGCAAAATAGAAAAAATATTATAAAAAACTCGTTTCATAAAGCCTTTTGCCGCACTCGTTCTTTAGAAAACTCGCCGCTGTCACAGCTCGTTTTCTAAACTGAACTCGTGCGACAAAATGGCGCCTTATGAAACTTGTATTTTAATATACTATTCTATTGAAGACATACAACACGATTCTCTAATAGACCAGCCCACAAATTTATGGAAAATAGTTTTTGGAATACTCTTGAAGATAGAGTGGATTTTATTTTATACGAGTATAGTATTGATTTTCCTTTGCCCAGATGTGCCAATTATACGAATTATAGTATCCTATCTACAGAAAATTGATTCATCAGTAAAGAAAATCCGAGATACAACATGAGGATTGTTTTCTTCTTGATTTAAAAGCCATGTACAGAATTCCCGTTTGGCAGGGTACTCTACTGGTTGCAAATGCTGCACATGCGTTTAACGATACGGATATCGTCGCTCACCCTTCATCAGTCGATGTACAGAAGTTTTCGAAATATTCAATTCTTATGCAACTTCTCTAATGCTTTCAGTACGTTCTTCAAAGGCATCTGAAATACCTGCTCCGTTTTCAACAGTGCGTACAGTCCTAGGCGCACCACCAATCTCCTTTCCATTATGTAAAATTTGGCCTGTCTCGTTTGTTCATGCGATAGCCCCGATCACTTTGTGATCTGGATAACTCCTGTTACTAAAGTGTTGGGAATAAATGCTTGTTGCCTCTTTAGCATTCCGCCCACATTCTCCGAAAGGATTATTAACATTTATACATAACTCGCCGCAGTATACATACTAAAAGAGCACGGTTGAACATGACGGCGGTACTAAAGCGATTTCAATGGATTTGAGGGACTTTTGACACCAACGTTTCTCAAAAGTTCCTAGTCGACCAGTTTATTGACAACGTAATAAAATATGTAACTTAGCAATAATTATGAAAAATCCTCCTGGATGGACTTTGTTGAATTAAAATGTTCTTTTTTTGAATGGTGTTCAAGGTACGAAATTTTTGTTCTTCGACATTATTTATTGTAATTTTATGGTCATTTCTCTTTTTCTTCTCTGGGGCACGGGTTCTGAGAAACCCTGTATATAGATACTTATAAATTATTGCACGAATATTACTAAATACACTCCTGCGCATCTACGGCCCAGGGTACCTGAATCTGATTTAGATTATCGTTAGATTATCGCATTCTTACACCAGGGGATGCTATAAAGCTACATATTTTCTATTTAGTCAAATTAAAATAAACTGAAACGCACTATACAAATAAATTATTTTAATAAGCGTATAAAATATCTTTGACTCACATCAAGTACCGGTCATCGTATCATATATAAATAATCGGTCCCAAGTACTTTGTTTGCCTATCTCGCCCGAGCTTTATACGTACGGTCATTGTATGTATTATAGTCGAAGTGAAGAGCGTGCGTTATGAAACAATGAGCTAAGTGGAGCGCGCCAAGTGAATGGTGAGCAGCGTTACAACGCCGTGGACGGTCGAACTCGGCTTGCAGTTCTCTGGAGTACCCTCACACCGCTTTTTCTCCATACTCGTTAGCAGAACAAACACGGCACACGCGACAATACTCTCTCGAGCCATCCATCGTCATCATCGCCGTCGTTGTGAACCGTTCTCTCGTCTTTTGTGTCCGCAATTATAAAATAACTAACAATTATGCCATCCACGACTTTGTATTGGGTGGATGATATCAAAATATACGAAATAATGTCTAATAAGTCTCTTATTAAGACTCCGTTTCCGACACTATATAAAGTTATAACGTGCGTTCATTTGAAAAGTCAATCTAGGTTACTTTGAAATTTTGATAGAATATGACGCATATATATTAGAATGTGTTTGTTGTTCCGTAAACGTAAATCCAAATGACATTTGATAATGTCAATCAGAAATATCAGTTAGTGCATAAAATAATCGTGCGTCGATTCTGGTTTAAATAAACTGCTTCTCAGTTTTAAAATGGCTTTCACTTTAGAACATAATATTTTTTTAGTCCAGACTTATTTTCGAAGTGGTAATAAAATTGATGGTTTATGGGTTTATTCAGTTCAAGATTGCATGGTAGAATTTCAAGTTGAGTTTCCACATTTTGTAATAGATTATATACAATTTAAGAATACTTTGGATAGAACTTTAAAACTTTTTTCTGAAACTGGTAGTGTTTTAAGAAAATCAGGCAGCGAAGCAATTAAGAAACGTACACCTCAACTTGTCAATCGTGTTGAAGAAATAATGGAAAATGAACCACAAACATCTGTTCGACATTTGAGTCAACAAATAAACCTTTCTGTTGGTACAACTCACAAGTTATTAAAAAAAGATATGCAACTTTATCAATACCGTGTCACAGCAGTACAAGAATTGTTAGAAATTGATTACCCACGTATACTACAGTTTTGTAATTGGTTTGTAAATATGAACAGCAATGGAGAACTTTCGCAAAGAGTCATCACAAAATACAAGAATTTGGAGTATTGAAAATCCACATGTAATTAATGAAGAATCGCTACATCCAGAGAAAATTGGTGTTTGGGCAGCGATAAGCCAAAGGCGAATCATTGGACCAATATTTTTTCAGGGCACGTTAACTGCTCAAAGGTACCGTACGGAAATTTTACAACCATTTGTCAATCAGTCACATGATGATGAACTACAAAATGCATATTTCCAACAAGACGGAGCACCTTGTCACTGTACTGCAGAATCTGGATTATTTAAGAGAATTTTTTTATGAGCGTATAATTAGTCGAAATACTGAATTTGCCTGGCCTGCACGTTCATACGATTTAACACCTTGCGACTTCTTTTTGTGGCCTTATCTAAAAAAATAACATATTTCGAACACCTATTTGAATGATGAATTTGAATGATATGCTACAGAGAATCGAACAGAAATGCATGGAAATTAATAACAATCCAGTAATGTTGCAGAATATCATCAGAAACTTTGAACGGAGGATTTTAAAGTGCATTAATTTTGAAGGACAACATTTTCAACATTTGTTATAATTTTCAATAAATACCATTATTTGTTATTTATTTGTATGTTTGAAACTGTCAAAATATACGACTTCGTAGATTAAGTAGTAAATTTTAATTTACGACATACTTCAAAATGTTCTCAGTAAATCACATGCTACTAGATTGACTTTTCAAATGAACACCTGTTATATATATTTGTGGTAGGCCAACAATACCTGTAGAAATTGACAAGATAAGAAGCATAAATTGAATGATAATATCATAATTAGATAATAGTACACATTTAAAAGATGAATTTGACAGTTGTATAACTAAACTAAAAATGCAAAATATCTTAAAATGTCAAGTCGAAGTTTCTAAATTTACTCAAAAATTCTTTAAAAATTTATTATTTCATTTTATTAACTAATATCAGCTGTTTATTACCGTAAAACTTGATAATTTATGATATAAATAAGGGTAGAATAATCAGTAATTAATTATGACATACCTGTGCTTTTCAAAAATTAAAGAGCGACAAAATAGTATATTAAAAAACGAGTTTCATAAGGCACCATTTTGCCGCACGAGATCAGTTTAGAAAACGAGGCGCTTGCGGCGAGTTTTCTAAAGAGGGAGTGCGGCAAAAGGCCTTATGAAACGAGTTTTTTATACTATTCTTTCTATTTTGCGTTTTTTAAATTAATAAATTGCTTAAATTGGAATTATTTAATTTGAAAGTTCAGAGTTTAATTTTTATATAAAGCATGCAGTTGGTCACATTGATACTTGACATTTTCAAATTTAAATCTTGCTATCCGCGAAGTATATTATATTACATATTATTTACTAATTTTCGTTAACATTACTTGATACTTCATTTAAAAATATAAACATGAGGGACATAGAAACATATATGTTGTTGTCAATTGTATACAAAATACGTTGTTTGTGTAAAATACGGACATATATCTTATATGTCAAATGTACATAAATTCTTAAAATCAAATGACAGCAATGCTATTTATTTATGTATTCGAATAACGCCAACATTGAAAAATGAAAAAAAGCGTATTGAAATTGAGCTCGTTTCGATACTGTTTTGGGTTTCATAATGAGTTCATTTCGAACGCAAAATAGAAAATAGTACATTAAAAAACGAGTTTCATAAGGCACCATTTTGCCGCACGAGATCAGTTTAGAAAACGAGCCGCTTGCGGCGAGTTTTCTAAAGAGCGAGTGCGGCAAAAGGCCTTATGAAACGAGTTTTTTATACTATTTTTTCTATTTTGCGTTTTTTACATTAATAAATTGCTTAAATTGGAATTATTTAATTTGAAAGTTCAGAGTTAATTTTTATATAAAGCATGCAGTTGGTCACATTGATACTTGACATTTTCAAATTTAAATCTTGCTATCCGCGAAGTATATTATATTACATATTATTTATTAATTTTCGTTAACACTACCTGATATTTCATTTAAAAATATAAACATGAGTGACATAGAAACATATATATGTTGTTGTCAATTGTATACAACATACGTTGTTTGTGTAAAATACGGACATATATCATATATGTCAAATGTACATAAATTCTTAAAATCAAATGACAGCAATGATATTTATTTCTGTATTCGAACAACGCCAACATTGAAAAATGAAAAAAAGCGTATCGAAATGAAACTCATTTCGATACTGTTTTGGGTTTCATAATGAGTTCATTTCGAACGCAAAATAGAAAAACATATATTTAGACGCGTGAGACATGTTAAATGAATGTTTATATTGTTACCAAATGTACATGTAAAATCTCAATGTTAATTTAGGTAAATATTGAAATAGTAATAATAAGTAATTTATCGGCGACAAACTAATAAATTATTGTTAAAATATACAAAATATTACGAAATAACCCAGCTATGGAAGTATATACACAAACAAACGACAACGACGGGGTTTACACACAGAGATTCTAAATAAAAGTACGACGCTTAAGACGTAATAATTTTTGCTCTACAATATTAATCAAAAAAGTGCTTAATACGATATAAATAACTCACTCAGTAATATCCTCGAGAATAGCCATCTCTCTAAGATTACACAGAAGAATTCTCCACATAATCTATCTCTCATAGAGGTTAGGAAACGCTATTTCCATGGACCTGTTTATGTGTCTAGGAATACCTCGTGCATGCTGTTAGAAAAGCTATTTTGTACCTAGGAAACACCATCCAGATCCTGTCAACACCTTAGAACCTTCCTGCCAGCCTTATTTTTTGTCAGGTATTTTAATAATATCACGCTTAAACACCTACCTAGAATAAAGTACGTTAAAGTAAGTTTCAGTATTTACCACTACTAATATCAAATTGGATTATATTTTAATTGTTAATTATCACTTACCATCAGTATTTATAAGCTTAATATCGTAATTTAGGTAAACAACAACTTCAAATTTGCACATATTGTTAGGTTACGTTCATATAAAAATAGACATATACATAATTTGCAATTTTGAACCATATTGACACGAATCTGTGTACAGAAACATAGAACATATATTTCTTGGATATGATAAAATGAATTGCTTGTTTACACGATGAGCTGTTGTTTTAGTAATTCATTAAATTTCTAATATTCATAGAATCAATATTATTTATTAGAAAGACACATTATCAGTGGATTTTTTAATCCTAAATGTATTATTCTCATGCGAATTAATTATAAGCCTTTCACAATCCTGAGATCTGTATTCATGTATTTGGCTAATAAATAAGAGTAACCAGGTAATTATTAATATTATATCTTACTATAATAACATTTACACCTATACATATCTATATATATATATATATATATATAACATTAATAAATATTTATTGAATTGGTTTGTGAGTTCGTATTTGTGCTTGAGTTGTGGTTTTGAATGTTTCGAATGTGGTAGTAAATAGCATTATGTCATATAAATTATTTAAATGCTTTTTTCTATTTTGCGTTCGAAATGAACTCATTATGAAACCCAAAACAGTATCGAAATGAGCCTCATTTCGATACGCTTTTTTTCATTTTTCAATGTTGGCGTTGTTCGAATACAGAAATAAATATCATTGCTGTCATATGATTTTAAGAATTTATGTACATTTGACATATATGATATATGTCCGTATTTTACACAAACAACGTATGTTGTATACAATTGACAACAACATATATATGTTTCTATGTAACTCATGTTTATATTTTTAAATGAAGTATCAAGTAATGTTAACGAAAAGTAGTAAATAATATGTAATATAATATACTTCGCTGATAGCAAGATTTAAATTTGAAAATGTCAAGTATCAATGTGACCAACTGCATGCTTTATATAAAAATTAAACTCTGAACTTTCAAATTAAGTAATTCCAATTTAAGCAATTTATTAATGTAAGAGACGCAAAATAGAAAAAATAGTATAAAATACTCGTTTCATAAGGCCTTTTGTGCACTCACTCTTTAGAAAACTCGCCGCTATCGCGGCTCGTTTTCTAAACCGATCTCGTGCGGCAAAATGGTGCCTTATGAAACTTGTTTTTTAATATACTATTTTCTATTTTGCGTTCGAAATGAACTCATTATGAAACCCAAAACAGTATCGAAATGAGCTTCATTTCGATACGCTTTTTTTCATTTTTCAATGTTGGCGTTGTTCGAATACAGAAATAAATATCATTGCTGTCATTTGATTTTAAGAATTTATGTACATTTGACAGATATGATATATATCCGTATTTTATACAAACAACGTATATTGTATACAATTGTCAACAACATATATATGTTTCTATGTCACTCATGTTTATATTTTTAAATGAAATATCAAGTAATGTTAACAAAAATTAATAAATAATATGTAATATAATATACTTCGCGGATAGCAAGATTTAAATTTGAAAATGTCAAGTATCAATGTGACCAACTGCATGCTTTATATAAAAATTAAACTCTGAACTTTCAAATTAAATAATTCCAATTTAAGCAATTTATTAATGTAAAAAACGCAAAATAGAAAAAATAGTATAAAAAACTCGTTTCATAAGGCCTTTTGCCGCACTCGCTCTTTAGAAAACTCGCCGCAAGCGGCTCGTTTTCTAAACTGATCTCGTGCGGCAAAATGGTGCCTTATGAAACTCGTTTTTTAATATACTATTTTCTATTTTGCGTTCGAAATGAACTCATTATGAAACCCAAAACAGTATCGAAATGAGCTTCATTTCGATACGCTTTTTTTCATTTTTCAATGTTGGCGTTGTTCGAATACAGAAATAAATATCATTGCTGTCATTTGATTTTAAGAATTTATGTACATTTGACATATATGATATATGTCCGTATTTTACACAAACAATGTATGTTGTATACAATTGACAACAACATATATATGTTTCTATGTCACTCATGTTTATATTTTTAAATGAAGTATTAAGTAATGTTAACGAAAATTAGTAAATAATATGTAATATAATATACTTCGCGGATAGCAAGATTTAAATTTGAAAATGTCAAGTATCAATGTGACCAACTGCATGCTTTATATAAAAATTAAACTCTGAATTTTCAAAGTAAATAATTCCAATTTAAGCAATTTATTAATGTAAAAAACGCAAAATAGAAAAAATAGTATAAAAAACTCGTTTCATAAGGCCTTTTGCCGCACTCGCTCTTTAGAAAACTCGCCGCTATCGCGGCTCGTTTTCTAAACTGATCTCGTGCGGCAAAATGGTGCCTTATGAAACTTGTTTTTTAATATACTATTTTCTATTTTGCGTTCGAAATGAACTCATTATGAAACCCAAAACAGTATCGAAATGAGCTTCATTTCGATACGCTTTTTTTCATTTTTCAATGTTGGCGTTGTTCGAACACAGAAATAAATATCATTGCTGTCATTTGATTTTAATAATTTAAGTACATTTGACACATATGATTTATGTTCGTACTCTACACAAACAACGTATATTGTATACAATTGACGACAAGATATATTAGTTTCTAAGTCACTCATGTTTATATTTTTAAATAAAATATCAAGTAATGTTAACGAAAATTAATAAATAATATGTAATATAGTATACTTCGCGAATAGCAAGATTTAAATTTGACATTGTCAAGTATCAATGTGACCAACTGCATGCTTTATATAATAATTAAACTATGAACTTCCAAATTAAATAATTCCAATTTATTAATGTAAAAAATGCAAAATAGAAAAAATAGTATAAAAAACTCGTTTCATAAGGCCTTTTGCCGCACTCGCTCTTTAGAAAACTCGCCGCTATCGCGGCTCGTTTTCTAAACTGATCTCGTGCGGCAAAATGGTGCCTTATGAAACTTGTTTTTTAATATACTATTTTCTATTTTGCGTTCGAAATGAACTCATTATGAAACCCAAAACAGTATGGAAATGAGCTTCATTTCGATACGCTTTTTTTCATTTTTCAATGTTGGCGTTGTTCGACAACAGAAATAAATATCATTGCTGTCATTTGATTTTAATAATTTAAGTACATTTGACACATATGATTTATGTTCGTACTCTACACAAACAACGTATATTGTATACAATTGACGACAAGATATATTAGTTTCTAAGTCACTCATGTTTATATTTTTAAATAAAATATCAAGTAATGTTAACGAAAATTAATAAATAATATGTAATATAGTATACTTTGCCGATAGCAAGATTTAAATTTGACATTGTCAAGTATCAATGTGACCAACTGCATGCTTTATATAATAATTAAACTATGAACTTCCAAATTAAATAATTCCAATTTATTAATGTAAAAAATGCAAAATAGAAAAAATAGTATAAAAAACTCGTTTCATAAGGCCTTTTGTCGCACTCGCTCTTTAGAAAACTCGCCGCTATCGCGGCTCGTTTTCTAAACTGATCTCGTGCGGCAAAATGGTGCCTTATGAAACTTGTTTTTTAATATACTATTTTATATTTTGCGTTCGAAATGAACTCATTATGAAACCCGAAACAGTATCGAAATGAACTTCATTTCGATACGCTTTTTTTCATTTTTCAATGTTGGCGTTGTTCGAATACAGAAATAAATATCATTTCTGTCATTTGATTTTAAGAATTTATGTACTTTTGACAGATATATATGTCCGTATTTTACACAAACAACGTATTGCTATGAATAGTGGTTTTGAATTTGATAATACCATCAATCTGTCCAGCTTGAATATTCAGTCGGTTAATTTTCAATATGAGACTGCTTTTCCCTCAGAGTTCCAATTGCAAAAGTGGAAAACACAATTGTATTAGTAAAATGTTTGAGCGCCACTCAAAATTTATTTGAGAAATAGTAATTATGTCTTTAAGTTACTTATGAGCACAATCAAAAAAGGTTGAATTTAAAAAATACACACAGTTAACTTTAAATGAAACTTTAATACAAAAATTAAAAAAATAATAAAACTATGTTTATGAAGTATAAAGATTAATATTGCGTTATTAAACAATATTATTAAGGTAAAAATATCGCACGGAAATGACCGCATCGTGCGATAAAAAACATCCTTTATGACAGCCGATCAAAATTAAAACTAATAAATTACAAAGATGCTTTTTAATTTCTCCCACAAGAAACAAAAAATAAACAAACTGAAATGACAGCCCGAACGAAACTTTAACGCATGTGCAACCACATGAAAAAAATATGCCCTTGATATCCCAAGCGTACAAAATTTTATAGTTATAGAAAATTTTTTATATTAGAAATTTTAAAAACGTTCTTTGTCATTTAAATCAAATAACTAAGAATAAAATATATATATCAAAATTAACACAATGGAAAAATACAAAATTAAATACATTCAAAATAATGCTAATAATAATAATATTAAGATATCTTTGTATATAATTTACTTACGCAAATAAAAAAAATATATATATATATTTTCTCGAGACACCTGAGGTAGAAAGCTTACAAAAATAAACAATAACGAGAACAACCAACTCGTATAAAAAATATCGGTAATGAAAACAAACACCAACCACAAATTAATCAAAAATCACGAAGTTACTTAACAAAGATAAAGATTTAACTTTAACTCAGCACGTCTTTCTACACCCAGAGTACATTTGCGTCTCCAGATACAGCAAACCTGCTGACTCCGTATAAAAAATACAGTTATAAAAATCGTACACAGCAATGCAAACGGCGTGCTTCAACTGCCCTAGTCAAATATATATATATATATATAAGTTCAAAATAAATGTGCATTCATAAATAATAAAACTTTTCAAAATATTTCCGGGGAAAAATCTAGCAGTACAACAACATATATATGTTTCTATGTCACTCATCTTTATATTTTTAAATGAAGTATCAAGTAATGTTAACGAAAATTAGTAAATAATATGTAATATAATATACTTCGCGGATAGCAAGATTTAAATTTGAAAATGTCAAGTATCAATGTGACCAACTTCTTGCTTTATATAAAAATTAAACTTTGAACTTTCAAATTAAATAATTCCAATTTAAGCAATTTATTAATGTAAAAAACGCAAAATAGAAAAAATAGTATAAAAAACTCGTTTCGTAAGGCCTTTTGCCGCACTCGCTCTTTAGAAAACTCGCCGCTATCGCGGCTCGTTTTCTAAACTGATCTCGTGCGGCAAAATGGTGCCTTATGAAGCTTGTTTTTTTAATATACTATTTCAATGCTAAAACACTATTAAATAAAAAGAAAAATTTAAGAGCGCATTAGCTTCATAAAAATAATATTGTTTTTAGTCAAATCTAGTCAAAAATTACTTAGCAAATAGCCTGAACTTTGCGAAATATAACAAAGTGAAGTCATCCAGCTTTAAGTCACATAATACGAAGTGCGGCTATAAAATAACGAAGCTTACTTTGGCGATATAGTAAATAGCTTTCTGTACTGCTGTCGCATAGTTGCTTTCTATTGAAGGCAATTTTTTAATCGAAATACCTATATTAAATAGTAAATATTATTGTTGTAAAAATTCTCCTTCTTCTATTTATATAAGGTGAGTCAATTCATGCTCCAGCCCTTGGTTATATCGCACCCCGGTAAGAACGGTGATATAACTCAAAAATGCAAAATTTGAGAAAAATAAACTTATAGAATTCTACATAATTCTATATCTACATCATTGGCCAGAATGCCGACTGGATTTGAATCCGATAGAACACCTTTGGCATGAACTCCAGATGCGTATTCGTTGGCGTCCAGCAATGTCAGTAACTTTTAAAGAGCTAGGATTGGCCTTTTTAGAAGAATTCAAAGAATTCCTCAAATTTGCTTGACAAATTTGGTAAATTCAATGCCAAGACGACTGAAGAGTGTAATCCAGGCTCGCGAAGGACATACAAATTATTTACATTCAGTTTAAAGTTGATTAGAAGCTGTCATCATCAGTTTTTGTAATTTGAGCAAAATTTAATTTTTCACGCGTCTGTTATATTTCTCAAATCAAATTAATTTTAGTTTTTATATTATCTTCTTTCCTCTACATTCCATGCGTTCTCATTGGGAATGTGCAGTGCTTCAACAAAATTTAAATTTCTAAAAGAATGAATATACGTGCAGGTGTTTTCGTAAAATTTCCGGTTTTCCGGTGTAGCCGGTTTTTCTTTGCCCGTCAGTGTATTAACAAAAATTCTGAGTAATTTCATACGAACACGTCTTCTTATAAAACCCGATATGTTTTGAAAATGTTCGCACCTATATATTAACTGAGTAGTATATACTGAGTATATACTGAGTAGGATCCTGGAATGTGGGGAAAATCTGACAACCCTAACGATAACAGCACATATGACACTGAGCGGCTGTACGAGGCAGTGTTGATTTCGTTGATCCGAGTTGCCATGGATTTACTTGACTTTAACGTTATTATGTGTATTTGACTTGTATCATTTATTGACTATTGAGACCTTCGAAAATATTTTTAAATTCAAAATGGCAGTGTATATAATAACAGAGAATACGTACGTCGATATGATAAAAGTTTTAGGCGCTCGTAATAATAACGCCGGTATGGCCGAGCGTTTCTACAGAGAACAATTTCCGAATCATCATCATCCAGATCACAAAATAATTCAAATAGAAATATGTGTTGTGGAGGCAGGACATATCGCTGCAAAACGTTCTTTACCGGTCGACTTCGAAAACTTACATGGCGACAGGAGGAACAATTATTGCAAGATGTTGAGAATAATCTTACCACCAGCACACCCTTGTTGTCAAAAAAGTAGACGTCACACCCAATCCTCAATTCATAGATTATTACAGGCTGTTCAAATGCTGCATCCCGGAAATGACCAATTGAGAGTTTTTTGCACGTGGTCATTACACAAAATTCAGAGCAATTCTGATTTTTTCCATAATATTTTGTTTACAGATGAAACACATTTCAATCAGCAAGGAGTTTTCAATCACCACAACCTTCATTATTGGCACTTTGAGAATCCTCATATTGTACGAAGGCGGAATCAGCAAAGACGTTGGACCGAGAATGTTTGGTTAGGTATTTTGAGAAAAAGAATTGTCTGTTCATATTTTCTGCCAAAAATACCGAATGATGATAATTAAAGTAATTTTTGTGAGAACACTTTGGCAGGTCTGTTAGAGGATATTCCTTTACAAGAACATGCAACAATGTTTTTTCAAGACGATGGAACGCCTGCTCATGCTACATTAGAAGTGCGAGAAATTTTGAATTGCCGTTTTCCTAATAAATGGATTGGTCGGAGTGGTTCCTAACTAAGTTCTCCTTAAGTAGGGATATATGAACGAAAAAGTTTATTTTACTGTGCCTGCCGGAATGAATGGTGTTATTGCCCGGATTCACGAAACAATGGCAGATATAAATGAGTATAAAAACAATTCTGTTGCAGGAGTTAATTAATGTTAATATACGTGCCTGAAGTATAGCAAACGCCAATTAAGTTGGCGCGAGGAGGGGTAAGTTCGCGCAGGATTAGAAGTAGTGGGGAGATTTGTATTTGCTTTTACATCAAATGTCAGATAATTCTAACCTCTGAGCGTGTATGACTTTATGATCCCCTAGCGAAGACACTATATTCCGTCAAACGTCAATGACAAATGTATTCTGACAATTACTTGAGTAGTGGGGGTGGACGTTTTTAAAAACGGCTTCTGCGCACCCCCTCCTCGCGCCAACTTAATTGGCGCTTGCTATACGTATATTAACGAAAACGGCATTCATTTTTAAGGTTTGTTAAGGAATTAGATGTTTTGCTTCCATTTCGCTTAGCTCGACTTAGATAGTTTTTACTTTTGTAATAATGAAACATCTAGTGGCGCGCCACGGGGGTAAACTCTGCTCTTGAATACCATCACGGGACGACAACTCAGTCAACGCTCCCCTCTCTTCGCCATGCCGCTAGCGCTCTCATCTCTCTGCAGCGCGTATACTGTGTGTGCGTGTATATCGGTGAACGCTATAACCTGCGTGTATGGTGTCGCCCCCTCTCTCCGCTATCCCTACAACATATATACTAGGCGTTCGCCGCTTTTACGTGTGTGTGTGTCCATCGGTGCGCGCTATAGTCGCTATACATGTGTACACGGCATCGTCTCAAGTTTCCATTTCAATCGGTACGTTCTTCCGAGCATAACAAAGTATTTCCAACCGAATACGTTGCAACCTTTTATTGGTTTTGAATATGAGTGATATTAAAAGTAAAAGTGATAGTGACAATCTAAAAAATGCACTGCAACCGGCTAAGAAAATTAAATTTCACAATGAACAAATTGCAGGTCCCAGTAATATGCCTTTTACGAATGAACGTGTACTGTACAAGACACAATCGAGTGATTCAACCCAAAAGTTTGTACATTATCTCTTACTCACAGTTTGTATACAGATTGACTGAAGTAACGGTGGAAATTGTCAAGCCTATTATACACACTAGCGCACACATATTTACACGTACATTTTACTCTAATGACCATAGGCGTAGTTAGCTACAATAGTGGATTCGTCAGTTTTGGTCCGTATTTATAGTGTTTAGTACGGCAGAATGAAAGTGTGTATGTACAGGATTGCTTTAAGGAATTTTAGCCGCTGTTAGTACATACGGTTTGATTATCTACTTTTGTAATTGATGTATGTATGCGTTAACATTAAACTGAAGCAAAATTGTAACTAAAATAAAATTATTAATGAAAATTAAATAAAATTCTTATAAAAAAAAACGAATTAACGCAGTCTTCTGTACGAAGTTTATTTACACAATCTTATGGATAGCTGATACAGAGGGAGGTGGACGGTTTTAGTATGCTGCTACAAATAAATTTTGCACGCCTTTATATGAATTAAACCTCGCATTCCATAATACAATTTGTATTTTTTCTTCGACAGTGAATGGCATTTTATTTTAGTTTTTTTGTGAGAGTTTACTCAGACACAATATCGCACGCATCGAGATGCGAACAACGAATGTCATTCCTGCTCTCCGCACACCCCACTACATGAGTGAAAGCCATCCCTACCAGTATCCTTAAAAATTGTTATACGTATACGTATATGTGTTTGAATTTGAAGCTAAATATCTACTCTTAACTACGCCAATCTGTATAAATATTTATCATATTTTATCAGTCACGCATGCTTCCTCTATCACATTTGAGGTTAGGCACTTCTCACTTTTAATATTCATAACATCAACAAGCGGTTATCCTGCTGCTCATGCGCACAGAAAACGCGGAATATATATACATGCAATGCATTTTGTTCCTGTATATTATATAACAATAATAAAAATATACAAAAATATACAAAATATTTCTTTACTTTATATTCCCTTCTTTCAATAACAATCGATTTCGATGTTTTGCATCTGCCAGGGGTCCCCCGTAACGGAATTTTTTTTGTATTTGGATATGTTAGGAATAAGCGAAAATTTAAAAAATGTTAAAAATTTCAATTTTACCTGATAACAGCATCTCTTTCGGGATTTTGTATTCTTAATTTTTATCTTATTATTAATTGTAGAACATATATCTGAGGTCTGGGAAGTGAATATTGCCTCACCCGGTATATGTATTTACGTACTGCTAATAAATCACAAGATTTCTAAAGAATAAATATAATAAATTAAAAAATAAATCTTTCATCTGAATTTGTCCTCTGATCCTGTCTTAATATTTTAAAAACCGTTCACTATTTTAGCGGTATCCGCCATTAATACTAAGTAAAACACGATTTGTCCACCAAACAGTTACACAATCTACAACGAACCGTTGCTAATGCCAATGGGACCTAAGGCAATGAGGTTGAAACGAAATACACTTCGAAATGGAGAAGTGAAAATCACTGGGAGGCTCAATCTCATTTAGTATCAATCCGGTGGATTATGTCACGAGAACGAATGTAATTTAAAAATATGACTAGAAGAGGAATAAAGCACCAACAAGCTGTTTAACTACGAACGCATAATGAATGAATGAAAATCACATAACAGCTAATGGTAATTTTTCTAAAACTCACATAATCACATGTATATATGACCACGGGATAGATTGCAGAACATTTGTTTTATTTTTTCGACTTCATCATAGAAGCATAATGCTGCATCCAGAATGGCCTCTGGGTATGAACGGGCTTCGTTTCTGTCCGCCCACGAACCGTAAGCGCGTAGAGCACCTGCCAGGGCAGTCAGACGAGAAGGCAAGAACAGAGTAAAAACCGTGCTGCCAACCAACCATTCAACCAACCAAACGACCCAAACGTACAACCGATTTATATCCTTATTATATGCACACACTTGATTTACTTTATAACGCATGCGATATTAAATGGTATTTCTTCTCTTTTGACTCTAGATAGTTGAAGTTGCATTCGATCTTATGTCCTATAGGAATTTCATTATTATTATTACATTTGTATGGGTATTGTTAATTGCGCCATAGATTACGATGAGGCAGTATATTTTATAATACTGTCGGAACATTGTAATTATAAAGTGTGCAATGGAATATACTACACCCATAAATGGTATAGCAGTGGCGTTTCTAAAGATAATGTTCCAGACGATTTTATTGTTTCTGGCGTTGTGGTTGGTTGTTGATATTTTTCGTGTGGACTGACTTCTAAGTTCTGAATACATAGAATTATTAGTGAAGATACGAATGCACTTTCACATTAAATTTTAAGAAAAATTACATTTAGTAGTACGTAATATGTATATACAGGGTTTTTCACGCAATTCGTTCATTAGAAGTTTTCTATGTTAACGCCCTAGGATGCTTTTGAAAATTTGTGGCACGTAACCTGAATATTTGATGTATTAAAATAAAATATTTACACTCGTGAAACACTTTCGGTTATACCGGAAGTTATAGCCAACTTTGATATTTTAAATAGGATATTATTATACTTTTTATTAACACTGTTGTGTTATCCCACTGGGGATTTGGTGAAGAGCATATCTTCTAAGATTTACCTTAGCCAAGAACGCTACGTTTAACATTTTTCAGTTTTCAAGGTTATTCTACTGAAGATGGCAACTTAGTTTCCGAAATAAGTATATAGTATTTATTGATATATATTGTGGTTAGGATGTTTTTCTTATTTCTGTTTCAGATTACAAGCCACAGTCTCCACCAATTTCGGATACTTCTTATTGCTTTTTTAGATTCCTTGTAAAGTACTATAACACTTTATATTTAGATTTCTTTTGCAAAAAATTAACCGTTTTCGAACTATTTTGATTTTTGTGAATTTTTTTGTTTTTTCAATGTCCTTTTTAGAACCACATATCTCAGGCGTATTTGATCTGAACTACGTCATAATTCTACTGGATACAGCAAAACATTTAATAAATCTCGTAGAGGGTGTTCGAAATTTATTAATTATTTAACTAATCTTTAATTATAGAAAAATCGATTTTTTTAAATGGAACACCTGTAGATGAGCACGCCATAGTAAGTAGATAAATATTTTACATCGTATAGGTATAGGTTTACCTATATCTACCTTGTAAGATTCCTTGTAAGATTGATTAAATCGACTAAAATAAAAATTATGATCGTGTTTATAACAAAAAGAGATAGTGATTCTAAAATTAACTATGTAACGGTATGTACTATGCTCATTATTCGTAATACTTATCAAGTATATAACTTTACTTGCTGGCTATTAAAATAGTTGATACACAATATTACGATATTTTGGCGGGTGGTGATAACGGTCTCGCTATCCTTCCGATATGCGTGAATTGAATCGGAAAGGGATACGGTTTTCCGTTGGACTTCGAACATTACTGTTGAGACCCTCGGCTAGACTTGTTGTATTTTTGCTCGTTGCCGCTATGTGGTTTTGTTTGGCGGCATACAGTGTTTGTTAAACCTCAATTTATATGATTGGGTTCACGTAATTGTCTAGGCCGAAGATTTATTGTACCCTCGACAACTGCAGATGAGTGATTTTCCCGCTAATTTTTTGAGATTTTTTTTGTGCCTCAATCTTCGTGTTTCGCTAGTTCTAATGCATACCACAGCTTCTGTGGGGTTTTTGTTACCGGTTCCTAATATTGGTTTTATAACTATTTGATGTCGAGATTGACCCTTCAAGGTTAAAATCATCGGAAGTGAAGGATCTGTTGTAGAAGTGAATCAATCCACGTGGGCCGAAAGTTTCATCGAAGACCATGTGTGAAGCGGAAACGACTCCGTTGCTGTGGATTATCTTTGAAATATATCTACAACAAGCATCATTTTTGAACTCACGAGATGTTACAAACCGTTTTCGTAAACTCTGAAGTTCGATATAGCGATCATCTATGCGTGCTGTTTTTCTTTTAGCACCTTAACCGCGTCGTCTTTTGAAACCACTTTTGAACCACGCTGCCACAGATTTGTTAGTATTTAGAATTCCAGCAACTTCTCTTTATGAATATCCTTCACGAAGAAGGATAATCATTTCTGACACTTCTACTGGTTTGCAATGAAGTTTAGGCATATTTAACAAACTTAATCCAAACAAATTCAGTAATTTGGAACCATGCTTCATCAGTAAAAAAACCTAGATCAAGAATTTCGTCATTATTTTAAGTTGCAGTAATTAAGCCTACTAGCGTGACCTCTAGATAAGATCTGTTGAATAATCGATACTTTGTATGGATCTACGAAAATTCTATGAATGGTACTAGAAGATACGTTCATTTGAACTGATAAACGACGATGATGAATTTGGGTTTTCTTCAACAATATTTTGCGTGTACGTGGTCCACCAAAACTTCTGCCTTTTAGCACAGATCCTGTAGCTCAAAACTTCTCCACGACTAGATATGGGATGATGTAAAGCGGTATTATTCACAATTCTATTAGTAAACTGCAAGTGAAGCTGTCGATTACATTCTGCGTAGGAATATTGCCATTCACTGTTAAGAAATTGTGCACTTCGACAATATGTTTCAACAATGAAAATATTTTCTTAAAATTTCTACATTATTTAGTAGTATTGTCTATTAAGTAAAAAAAACTATTTGCAAAGAAAATATATTGTCACAAAATGAAAAATGTCAAAATGCCATTAGATAAATAGTAAGTTATAAATAAAAGGCAAGTGGCTTATAATAATTTGCAAGTACTAGTTACTCAGTGCCTACTGAGATGAAGTTCTTTTTGAAACACGTATAACTATGCAACGGTTAGAATCGGTACAGACATACGGACTCAAATTGTTGAATGATTCGATCACAAATTAGCCTGATCGCTCGTTATAATGAAATATTTTAATATTGTTTAACGTTAGAAAATTTCAATTTTAAGATAAATCCATATGTTTATTCAACGGTTGAATATATTAGTTATTCTTATTTTTTAAATATATATATTGATAAGTAAAAGTAATATAATTAATAGAACAAACATAAATTTACAAAATTTTTAAATTTTATTGTGACATCAAACATTCATTTTGATTAGATGTTAGATAGCGCTCTACAGTATCTAATTAATTTAATTATATTGGCATTCTAGTTTGTGTGTTATTTTATGATTACGAGTATGATCTCAGTCTCACGTTGCCATTTAAATTTCGCTGGTGTTTGCGTACCTATTACATTTATGTACACTTACATAGTTTTAAATTTTTTCAACCACACTATTGATACGACTCAAATACAAAGAAAATAGAATAATGGAAAAGAAAATTTCATGTAATGACATACTAATATTTTGTTTACAGAATAAGGGGAATGACTAGTAAATTCTCCTCGCCTCTACCAAGTTATTATGGAAATTTCCTCGAAATAAAGAAGCTTATACAAATATTATTCGACGAAGTCAAAGCAACTTACGGATGTAAATAAAAACATTTAATATTGTCTCTGACGGGATAACCGCGGCTTCGTTAGAGACTTAATTTAATTTCTTTCTTGCTTCTCGACAGTTCTCGGTCCGTTTTCTTCCCCAACCTTCCCGCTTTTCATCAACAAAACTCTTCATGGAGATTATGCCGAGATTTAGGGATTTATTTGCATTATCGCGATGTAGCGAGTCAGTTCCGGCATTAAAAAAAGACGGTATTTAGCTGAAGATAAACAAAAGTATTTCGGGTAAATTTTGTGTTTCTTTTTAATTTAATATTCGTTGGGGTATATTAGCAGAATATCTCGAATTAAATTGTCCGAATTAGTGTACTAAATTACTTATATAATATTGTCTATAGCTATTTTTAAATTACAAGAAATGTACGATAGTTTCTTCTTATAAATATCTTAAAAAGATGCTAACGACAAAATAGGGAGAGAAACAATGTACAAACATATAATAGGTAGAGAAAGTAAACACTTAGAAAGTAATGGTAATGGAAGGAGATTAATAGAATTTGCCGAAAACCTCGCTGGACAGGTCTTACACAAATTAAATTGATCATGTAATGGTGAATGCAAAGCTGAAGAATATAATAAAAAATGTGAAATCGTGCAGAAGGGCGGACATTAATTCTGACCATTTTATGGTGAAAATTGACATGAAAATTAAAAGATCCAAAAGAAGATAGAATAAAAACAAAAGAAGAACTCAATATAAAGGCTTTACAAGACCAAGAAATACAGGAAATGTATGAAGGAGAAATAAAGTAACAATATCAAAAGATCCAACACCAAAACCTGCAGAATATAGACGAAAAATTTGAAAAAATGGAGGAAAAAATCAAAAAAGTAACAGAAAAAGTAATCCCAAAAAAAACGAGAAGCAATGAAAAGGAAATGGTGGAATGAAGACTGTAAGAGAGAAACAGAAATAAGAAATAAGCTAGGAATTAAGGCAATACAAATACAGAAAAGAGATGGTAAAGATGCATATAAAGGACAAAGACTGAAAACAAAAAAGCTATACAGACAAAGCAAGAAAGCAGAAAATGAACAAAGAGCATAGGAAATGCAAAACTATTTCCAAAAAAAATAAATTAAGTAATTTTATCGTGAGGCCAAGAGAGGAAAACAAAGACCCAAGAAAATCGTGCATATAAAAAATAAAAAAGATAATCTAATAGGAGAGGAAGAGGAAATAAGAGCAAGGTTGAAAGAATATTTCGCACAAGTGTTAAATAAGGGAGAAGAAAAAAGCACACAAGAATTAAAATAACCAGAACGGACGGACAATAAAAACCCAATATCGGAACCCACCAGATAAGAGATAAATAAAATAATAGAGCAGCTCAAAAACAATAAATGTCCAGGAAGAAATAGAGTAACAGATAAGAACAGATAGTATACCGGGGAAGATCTAAGTAAGAATATCTACGAATTAATAATAGATATTTAGAGGAGCGAAAAAATGCCGAAAAAGTAGAACCACTCAATAATTATACCCATTCTAAAAAAAATGTGATGTATCTAACTGTAATAATTATAGAGGAATTCCTCTATTAGATACAGTATACAAAATCCTGACGTTAGTAGTAAGAAAAAAAGAGGTTGAAACTCATTGTAGAAGATTTGATAGGACAATATCAAGCTGGATTCAGAAAAGGGAGAGGAAAAAGTCACCAGATTTTCACAATGAAGGAAGTGTTAACTTCTGCTATGAATACAATATCCCAGCAAGCGTAAATTTCTTGGACTTTCAAAAAGCCTATGACTCTGTCTTTAGAAAAAAACTGATACAGATAATGATTGAATTTACAATTCCATCGAAGATAGTGAAATTAGTAAGAATGACGCTGCAACATCAAGTAGTGTCTAAAGGATATCAGAAGACTTCGATATTACGACTGAATTTAGCCAAGGATATCCTCTATCAACGCTGCTGTTTAATTTGGTAATAGAAAAGATAAGAGACAGCAACCTTGACAGGGAGGGACACTTGATGTATAAAAGTCATCAGGCCATTTGCTCTGCAGATGACATGGCAATAACAGCAAGAACGGAAGATGAATAGGTAGAAGTAACAAAAAACTTGAGAGAAGGCCTTGAAATGGAAATCCTAATGAAGAATATTCCATGTGGTGCTATAAGAAAATCCAAGTTCTTGAGAACGTCTAATTGACTTTTCTCGATTTTCGTTCACACTTTGGTTTACAGCATCGATATTTTCAGCAGTACGCTTACATTTTTGACGGGCTTGATTCCTAATATCACAAACACTACCATTGGTCAATTTTTTAATAACATTACGAATAGTAAGCTCTGTAGGTCGATTATGGTGACCATAAATTTCACGTAATGCGCGAAAAGTAGCCCGAACAGATTAATTATGTTGTAATAAATTTTAACAATTTCGAAACGCTGTCAACTGTATATCTTTCCATATTGATTTGTCAATCAATACTGAACACAAGTGTCAAAAAGGAATGTAAAAAAATGGCCGCTATAACGTCTATAAAATATATACTTATTTGATAACCTTTTATATCCCCATTTTTTGGAAATTATTTCTATTACATTTAACAAAAAATACATATACCAGGTGTAGAATGGATTTTCGTACATAGGGATTTTACATGCAGAACTAATAATTTGCGAATATTCCCTCCCCTAATTATTTTATAGGAAAATGTTTAACACAAAAGTTGTGGACAGAAAAAAATGTATCTAAATTCTTTGTTATTTATTTTCTAACACCTTCTGGACCTGCTAGACTTGAAGAAAAAGTATTATGAATGAACCGATAAATAGTACTAGCCATGAATCCTGACAGCAATAAATGTCACGTTTTGACAAACAAAATAAGTTTGCTGATTCTTAAAATGAATTCCTATAGCCAAGAAGAGAAAGTCAACTTTATTAAATGGTACTACTCTGGATTGTCTTTTAGGGACATACAAGCAACTTTTGCTGGATTCTACCCGGAGCGACCAATTCTAAATTTGATCACCCTGAATAGAATTGTTAGGCACTTTGAGACCAACGGCACTGTTAATAAGAAATGTAAGTACCAGAAAGTAACAGCTGGTGCAAGTAGAGAGAAGGTAGATGCCGTTCTCTTAAGCGTTGCAGAAAACAAAAATGTCTCCTTAAGACAAATAGGTAATAATTTGGGAATTCATTTTACTACTGCTCAGAAAATTTTAAAGAGTCAAGATCCGCGGTTTCAGTCTTATAAATACGAAAAGCACCAAAAAATATTCGAAGAGGATAAAGAAAAAATAATGCAGTTTTGTGAAATAATGACGGATATGGCCAATGATGACCGAAACTTTTTATCTAGGATTTTATTCAGCGATGAGTGTCGATTTCAATTAACTGGTGAACCAAATCAACAAAATTATCGCTACTGGAGCACACAAAATGAACATTTAACGTTGCAGACTCATACGCAATACCGGGGTAGTGTCAATGTTTGGGCTGGCATACTAGGTCCTCACATAATTGGACCGTTCTTTATTGCAGACCGCTTAACTGGTGCTGCGTATTTAAATTTTTTGCAAGAAGAAGTCGGGCCAGCTATCGACGAATTGGGAATTAATTACGAATTTTGGTACCAACATGATGGATGTCCGGCGCATTACCAGCGCGATGTTGTAGACTACTTAAATCATGTATTCCCAAATCGCTGGATAGGTCGAAGTGGAGAAATTCATTGGCCTCCAAGATCTCCGGATCTTTCGCCAAATGATTTTTTTCTGTGGGGCACATTACATGATCGGCTATACAATGGAAGGACGTATCAAAATGTGGACGCTTTAAGAGCTGCAATACTTGCAGAATGTCGTCAAATATTATACTATCAACTGGCCGCAACTAGAAGAAATTTTTACGACAGATTGGGGTACTGCTCAGCTGTCAACGGAGACTTGTTTGAACATTTAATTTTGTTATTACTACAACTACCTTTATTACCACGTTCAATAAAATTTTAAAATCTCTTCAGCACGATTTTTCTTTTCTGCAAACGACTTAAAACCTATGCTTAAAACAAATTTAAACGCCTCTACTAAAATTGTCACATTCTTTTGTTAAATGAAAGAATTTGGTTACTTTGGTTGTCACACGTCACGGCTTTTGCTATTTTGTATCATTTCTTCAATTCCTTTTGCTTTAATTGTGAAGTCCCGGAGGCTGTTAATAAGCAAAGAAGAAAAAAAAAGGGAACTATTTTTAATGCTCCACAACTTTTGTGTTTAAGATTTTCCTATAAAATAATCAGGGGAGGGAATATTCGCAAATTATTAGTTCTGCATGTAAAATCCCTATGTACGAAAATCCATTCTACACCCGGTATGTTAAAAACTATAAAAATACAGTGAAAAAATCTGCAAAATTGCTTTTTCAGCAACTTACATGATAGAGAGAATTGTAAAACAGCATTTAGTAATGGCATCCGCCTTATTTTGCTGTATACATGCGGTCTAAACGGTCAGTGATAAATAATTAATCACCTCGGTAATAGAAAAATACCGTGCGACACGGATATGATATCCTATCGTGAATAGCTCAGTGGGGGCGCGCTGCGGTTTTTGACTCAACACGCACGCGGCCTCTGTCAACACGACCTTATTTAAGATACTTCAAAGGCTGTCCTCGACATACACAGGACACGTGATCTCCTATATTAACTTTTCTATGAAGCCGACATCTATTTTTCCAGTGACGTGATGCACTTGAATGTGAATATGTTCTTACGTAATGTTTTGAGGCGAACATCATATTGTCAATAGAGCTTTTATTCAGAATATTGGCCATGTTATTTTTATCCAGGTTACCAAATTTAAGAACATGAATTTATAAAATGTGTTTTAATAAATGTATTTAATACTACACTAAGCAAATAATTACTATTAATTGGTTTATTGTGTGATAGTGCTTGCAATTTTCACATGTATTTCTACATGTAAAAATTTGACGATATAGAACCTATCCCAAATGTCAAGATCATTCAGGTGTATTTCTGATGAATTCTAGGGATTATAGTTTTTAAAATTGATTGAAGACGTAAGTGTTGGTACTTTGACATTGGCATATATCTTGTGGTTTTAGATTTTGTTATCCTCACGAGTTTTTTTTTAAACAAGTATTTATCGTTTATTATTTTTATTTAGTATATTAGTTAAGTGATTTAATATGTGGACTCACGAAAATACGACCGCGATAATTGCTTTTTGTTACTTAGTAGAGTAATCAAATAAAACGAAGAACAGCATTAGACAGCATCGCTGCAGAATTTAGAAAACGCTTCGGCGTAATTATTATCACCGACATTATTCAAAAAAAGATGAATGGTCTAAGAACAACATTTATGCAAGAAGTCAACAAAATAAGAACAAAATAATCATCAAAATACATCAATCTGGTGGCTTAATTAAACGACATTAAGTTAATGGCATTGTTTATTATAATAATGGCAGATACTGTATCAGATTCTATCATTTTTTCTTTTAATAAAGGGTGTTTCAATAAGACCGCAAGATTTTAAGGTTCAATAAAACATGGTTTTCTGTAGTAAAGTATTGAAATATTGATTGATTTATAATGTATACATTTGGGAATTATGTATGAAACAAAATATCTTGTAAATGACCGCCATGGCTTTGCTGGCATACGCGTGATCTTTTGACAAAATTCGCAATAATATTATTGTATACATATGGCAGTATTTCATTGATAGAGCGTCTAATTTAGGCCTTGAATGCTTCGGTGGTTGTGGGCTTATCGGCATAAACCTGTGACTTCAGATAACCCCACAGTCAGAAATCCAAAGGTGCAAGAACGTGGCGGCCAATTCTGGTCACCAAATCAGAAAATAACACGACCAGGACTAAACTCGTGGAAGACAGTGAATGTTTCACGGGCGGTATGACATGTGGCCCCGTCCTGCTAAAACCACATGTCGTCAAGAGCAATATCTATTGAAGCACAAAAAACTGCGTTATCATGTCACGATAACGTTCGCCATTCACCGTTACCGCATTACCTTCCGCATCTTCAACGAAATACGGGCCAATTATTCCTCCAGACCACAATGTACACCAAACAGTAACATGTTTCTGATGCATTGCTTTCTGATGAATCATTCGTGGATTTTCTGAGCCCCAAATGCGGCAGTTTTGCCGATTTACGAAGCCATCGAGGTGGAAATGGACCTCATCGCTGCAAATGATTTTGTCCGCAAAATCGGCATTCACTTCTGTTTGATCAAGTATCCAAATGGTGAACTCTCTTCGCTGTGCATGTCTGTTGGCAGAAGTTGTCGAGTCAATTAACTTTGTAAGAGTTTAGATGCAAATCTTGAGTCAGAATACGCTGAAGAGTGGCTGTTGTAATGTCCAATTCTTGTGCACGACGACGAATCGACGTCTCTGGACTTTCGGCCTCACTCTCGCGAACTGCCGTGATGTTTTGTTCTGAACGACCTCTACGAGCTCGAGTCGTGTGTTTCACATCACCAACCGCACCAGTCCTTTCGAATTTTTCGATTATTCTTTTCACTGTAGCTGAATTAGGAACATTCTGTCGACCGAATATTGGACGCACTTTACGAATGGTGGCAATCAAACTTTCACCATTTTGATAATAATGTTTAACAATCAGTGCGCGTTGTTCTATCGTGTAATGCTCCATGTTTACTAACTCCCATCTGTCGGTTTTCGATCTGTCACATCATAATCACGTGTCATTATGACTATCAAACATGGCGGGCAATTCAAATCTCGCACTCTTATTGAAACACCCATTATAAGTCTTTCAGAAACAATAAATTAAAAAAGGCAACAGAAGAGAAGTTATTTCAAGTTATTCCAGATACAGCAAATATTTTTTTACCATATACAAACAAACCTCTTTGCCATTCTTCATTCTAAATAATAACGTTTATTGTAGAAACAAGCGTTTCAATTTTAACAAGTGTTAGTAAAGTATAAACTGAAAGATAATTGAAAATCAAGGTGTCGAAAATATGATCGTGTTAAATCAAAAACTGTATAATTAAATGAAGTGATATTCGGATGTTGAGAGAAGGAAAGAATAACATATTTATCAACATTACACACGTTCGATTCTATTAAAGATTTTTAAATAATTTACGGTGGCGAGAATTTCAGAATCCAGAAGGATTAGATTGTTAAAATACATATTGAAGAGTAGAGGGCCCAAATTGGATTCTTGGGGAACGCCAGTGGTAGCTGCACATCTTAGGTTCTGAGGCGTGAGCCTCAGCGTAGCTTGGTAGAAATGAAGCACCCTATACGAGATCTAATGACCTCGGGCTGATTAATTTGTAAGACCAAGAAACCAAAACCTCTAGGAGGCCAATACCTGAATAGCGTGTCTAACTCCTATTACCCAACCGAATTAGCAGTGGTAGGTTCGGTGAACTGGACGCTGAACTCGACTCAAGGCACCTACCTGTCCACAAGACATGCATTAACTGACGCGGCTGAAGTCATCTGGTATAGGGTAGATCAACGTCAACCTTAGGAATGTTCACCAGCAGATCCATGAACACCCTTACGTCAGTAGTAGTAGAAATATGTCCATTATAATGAACATAATACAACCGATTCAACGAATAGGATTCGAAAGCCCGATAGAGTTCGAGTCATCCATTTACTTTGTCAATAGAAGAGAGTGGTCAATTATATTGAACATTTTACTAAAACCAAAAAAGGTAACCTACTTATTGTCGGCCATCCAAAGCTTCACATATTGTCGTGGATTTTTCCCCGAAGAATTATATTGAACTAACAGTGTATTTATGACATTTATTTAAAATGTACTTTGATTTTATATTGTATATTTAAATGTTTATATTTTGAATTTATTATAATGGCCGGAACTGTATAATTATTTTGTATCGGAAGTTTTCCGACTTGCGGCATTATTTTGAACTGTTTGTGCCCGATGTTCGTTCTTTTGCGAGCTATGATCGACAGAGATACCAGAGGTGTTGAATTGTACGTTTGGGATAAAAACTTCATTTTTATTTCAAGTTTCTTGATTTAAAGTCGGTTTATTTTATTTTGAGTGTTTTCTTTGTGAATTTAAATTTCATTTACGATTTTAACGAGTGGTTGTGATCTCGTTTGTATTAAATTTAAATTTATATTTGGTATCTCTCGATATAGTTTTTTTGTGTGTAAAAGTGTTACATAAGTAAGTGCTTTTTGCATTTGCATTATATAAATTTTTGTTTCACGGTTATTTGATGATATTTGTATTTATTTGTAATTTTTGAATCATTTTTTTTATATTAGCGTATAATATAGAAAGCTAAGAAAATTACCATATTTTTTTATGAGGGAGTTCTTCATGTCACAGGATTTCAAAAGATTTTGAAGGTCAGGTTGGAAGGGAGATTTGTTCTTGTGTTTATTTTCGCACGAGTAAAGTAAGTTTCGTGTTCTGACGTTTAGTCTATTTACGTCTGAAGTGAGGGGATTAATTTATTTTTTAAAATAGAGAATTTTCTTAACAGTCTATTAGTTTTATGTTTGCTCGCGAGTCACAGGAGGCTTTTCTCTGTGTGCGTGTTAATTATCACACAGACTTTTTACTTCTAGCTACTGTTTATATTGCTTTAGCTCTCTTTGCACTTTGAAAAGAGGTTTTTTTTTCTTTTTATTTTTTTAAATAAATTAGTTAAGTAGAAGTGTTAATTTTCTTTGACTTTTGTTATTTTGTCCACGTCTTTCGCTTGAGAGATATCAGGGAAAGCTCGAGAGAAGGAAGTTTCAAGCAGAAGTATCTACGACTGAAAGCATCCGGACATTTGTTGTGAGCTGAACTTATAAGCAAAGGCGCAGTTCACAGCAATATGTATTACGTACGTTCAAATAGTTGAGTGATTCAATGGAGACTGTAAGAGCCACATTTATATCCCTAACCTATTTACTTATTACTGCAATAAAGTTATCATCTTCGGTAGGAAGAAATAACATCTAAAAAAGTGTTTCGTTATCTTTGTCTGTTAACTTTACAATGCGATTCTAAATGCGCATGTTCATCGTTGTTATTTCTTCCTAATTAAGATGACGACTTAATTGTCGAAATACGTATAGAAGATACACGTTTTGGCATAGACGTGATTTCACGTATTTTATTATTAATCCCCACAAGCAGGGAGGTTGACGTTACAACATGTTGCGTTTTGCATTCTGGTACAAACTTAGTTTGTCGGATTGTAAAAATTAACGTAACGAACTTGGCGACAATTCAATGCAAAATGACATTTTAATAATTGTTAATTCTCATATGCATTAAGTTCATAATGTTTAATTGATTAATGATACCAATATGATATAATAGTTTTTGATGTTACCATACAATTTCTCATATAGAACAAATTCAACACATATTGTACGTCCATGTGTACAGATACAGACGTGTATAATGCATGTCTGTTTCATTTGTAACAATATTGTTTTGTTCAATCATTCTCAAACAGTTTATTCATCTCTGAGAATAGTAGAATTGACCGAAACATATTCTTAGCAATATTTAATAAAATAGAATGGAACTAATCAAGTATATTTATATACTTTATACACAGCAAGGTCCTGTCGCTATATCAATTAAGGACATAATTTTTTGATATTTCGTAAAGATAAACTAAACTACATATTAAATTTTCGTAAATCAATTTGATAATTTTCATACATCTTGTCTGTAAACGTAACAAAATCATGTAAAAATTAGATTGGAGGGGTAGCGCAGGGAAAAGAGTCGTTGAAATGAGGGTTTGCGGCGACCAGTTAAATGCCCAGTCGAGCGTGTAGAAACGCGTGACACGCTAAGCTAAGCATAGGATCGCCACTCACACCCTGTACATGGAATTTCCCCTTATCGCCGATCTAGATTGAAATCAGGATTACCTAGGGTTGAACAACGGGAATCGAGATTGATTTTATGTAGCTTCGAGAACCAAAATAATAGTGTAATGATTATATACCCGATGGAACTAGCTTCATATTTACAAATTGTATTTAGTGTTCCTCCTAACACTTATGCATATATCTGTGAATTTATACGTCATACGGAGGCATATACACCTTTTTTCCCTTTATTTATGTATTTATAGAAAGAAATAAGCCCTCTACAATATGAACATTGCTGTAAACTTTGCTTTTGAATTTTTTTATTATTTAAAATAATGTTTGCGTGCAGTTACAGAAGCATAATTTTGTTGAGACTCTGTATAATGTTTGGGTATCTCAGGGTTATCTTTTTAGTTCCATACAACTAGGCCTAGCATCCAAAGTAAATGCAAAGAAATAATACAACGAGTACTCCTTTAAAAATATTTTATTATTTGTTTATATTTTCACATCTCGTTTCTGTTGTAATTTAAAATATCTCATTTTTAACATATATATATATATATATATATATACATATATATATATATATATATATTTTAATATATATCTTAACCTACCAATGCAACTTGAATATACAAATATTCTTTTGTGAATCACACACTGATAATACTGGAGTTTTGATTTTGATTCTAAATGAATCTCGCAAACAAAGACTCTTGAAGTTTCACTCGTAAACCCTCCAAATGCTGAGATTACTACTCAAAACCTATCTCTGACCGAAATGTGGATCTCTGGTCTCTACCGATAACTTTCTATAAAGCGAGTGTGCTATTCATCGCCCATTTGACTGGGAAACGAGTCCCTACAGAATAGGATGGCAATCTTCACACTGTATAAGTATTTTCTTATTTTCGCGCCTATCGCTGAACGTTTTGAATTTAAGATTTTAAAACAGCACAGATATTTCGAGAATATTCAGGGAAAACTACTTCCTCTTCGTCAAACTCGTATATCTGGCTTAAGATACACTTTAATTGTGTATTTATGACTAATTAATTATTTAAAATAATGATCCACATGCACCTCTACTAATTTAATTGCTCTATATGCTCCAATTTTTATCGTGTATTAAATTTTACTTACTCAAAGTTAAATTGTGCACACAAAATTTTTGACCTCCTCCTGGTATATTATTAAACTTTTATAATAATGATGAGAATAATAAAGATAACAATATTAATTATTAAAATGAAATTAAACTTTTATTTATTTTTACTTAAATTTAATGTCAATAGGCTTAAATTTTGAGATTATATACTATATTCTAATTGAGATTTTTTAAATTAATAAGCGTCAAAGTTAAACTGATCAATTCGAAAATATATCGGTGAATCTTCTATTTTGCTGTGCTTTTCCGCTTTTATACGCAGCGTTCTTCTAAGAATTCGGTTCATACTCCAAATAATTTATTTCTGTTTTCTCTAATTTTCATTTTTATTTAATATTTCCACCCCTGTGTATTTTTATTTATCATGAGTAATTTTAAATTTTCCATCTCTATGCGTTGTTTCCCTGTCTATATATTTTTCCTTTTTGCTGTAATTTTGATATTTGTAAATTTTATTTCGGAATAGTAAAAATTAAACTTAGAACAAAGTATTAAGAAAATAAAGTATTACCAGATCTTTTTAAAGATAGAGAGAAAACAGTTTCGTATGTAAATCAAGCAAAGATTTAAAAAAAGACCAGGGGTACCTATTTTTCCAAGTTATGGCAGACCTTTATAAGTAAAAATCTTGTAAAGTTCTGTGTTTATCTAATAATCGGACGTTTCACTCGCAATCATGGCGTTTATTACAGTGAGTTAGTTTGTATACGGTAATGATTGTGGAAGGTATTAAGCAAATTTAATAATAGTGTGCAAAATGCCCCGTGGCAAATCAATTGATATTGCAAAACATATAACCATAATTACGCTATATGGAGAGGATTATCTCAGTAGACAAACAAGCGAAAGGTTAAACATATCAAAATCGACTGTAAATAACGCGGCTGAATTAGAAGATTATGTCATTCAGACTCGTTGCGAATAACTACACCAGCCGATGATCGACAACTTAATTAATAAAAGAAATCGAAGAGAAACGGACCCTGAAATATTGAGCATATTTAATCGTAAGTACAATAGAAACTACAAGAGTGAAATTTTCACTGTCGCATAGCAGTGCCAGAACATTTTATGTGTAGAAGTAATAGACTGAAGACATTCGAACAAACATATTGTTCAGTTTCTATGACAACCATTGATACATACCGTAATCGACAAATTTTAATTTCTGGTACGAAAGTAGAAGAGGAAAAGAGCGCGACAGAGAAAAGCTAAGAAAGACATATAGCGAGGTTGCCAATGAATATATGCAAGTAGATTAAGTGAGGTACGATAAGGTTCAGTCAGATTATAGCTAGTCAGTAAATCTATTGCTTCAGAGGGTTGTAGAACGCATCTTAGAAATACGTATAAAATTCGCCACGAATATTTACAGAAAAATATTTATTTCATGGTGTATTACTTTTATGAAGATGTACAACAAAGCTAATATTTTCCGCATATAAATAAAATGAAATGAAATATTAATTCTAAATTACGTAAAAAGAAATAAATGTAACTCTTATGAAAAGAAAATAAATTAACTCTGCTCTGATAATAATAAAAAATAAATATTCTAAATTAAAGGTTCAAGTAATCCACCACATTGTTCTTGGCAGTATACCAACCTATAATAAAATTCTTGGCGGACATTACTGATATATCCCTATAGAAAGAACCGACAATTGAATTATTTAATATACCAGCCCATACTTTTAATTTTTGTGGATATCGGGTATGTACAGGTACATTGAGGTGTCTACCGGCATAATACCATTTTATGATTTGTGTCTTTTCTTGAGTTGTAAAAACATGCATGTTGAAATCGACTATTAATATACGCACGTAGAGAAATAAGTTTTGTACTCCCGGTAAGCGTTTGTTAGGGAATAGGGCATGTTAAATGTGTATGTGTGTCCACCACTCTGCTTCTCCCACCACTGTTTGGAAGCTGGCATCGTTGGATATAACAAGCATACACCATATACGCAAACGGAAATTAAAATTTGTCGACTACGGTATATTACATACGTATTCATATTTCATAGCAATCTATGTTTTGGAGTTCTTTGTAACACAAAGTAAGGTAAGAGTTAATTACCTTACTTTGTGTATTAAACTCTTAGACAAAACCTTACATGCAAAAATACAGAAAATAGGTTTTACTAGTGAATTGTGGCAACTAACTATTAAAAATACACATAATCGGGAGATTCAATTGTTAACTGAAATTTTTGAAAAATTTATCGTAAACTTGAACAAAAACATCAGAAAAGTTGTTACGTGTTTGTAGACACTCATTTATTTTGTCGCAAATTAGCGACTTTCTTTATTTTATTTTGTTCCATTACTTGTGAACCTACCTGTAAGTGCATCTCTTTACGGTTCTTTATTTGTCGATATGATTGCGTATTAGTTTTTTTTTGTTGCTTTTCTTCCCCACTTCGATTCCCGAGTGCGAGTTATCTTGCGCTCAGATGTAAGATCGACACCGATATCTAACCCTGTGATACCGCTCTCGTGCATCATCGTGGTTGCTTATTTATAAGGCTTAATTATATTATTAATGAGGAGTATCGTCCTGGAAGCCTCCTGACTACAGGGATTTCTTAAGCACAACGTCATTTTTTGGAAGCACCAATTACCCGTAGGGGATATTTTTTACTGTGACGAGAGGGTGTCTCTCTCTAACGAGGTATCGTTGTGTGTCATAAAAAAACCATAGAACATTCTAGTACGTAATTTTGAAACTAATTTCGTTGATTTAATTTTATTCGTTTATTTGCATCTTTAAAACAGATGGTTTTATCCCCTGGACGACTGACGTCTCGCAGTTTGTGAAAATATCCACAGTTCTTTTTTCCACGGCCTGAGGTAGAAGATTCCCGATCTACCGTTGAAACAAAGGACAATTCGACATCATCCATCAGGACTATGTTACCCGTTACACACAACGGACTGTTAAGCTAAGAGTTTTCTAATTTTGAATTTATTTATTAATCTCTTATTTATCTAAATCATTGTCAGTAAATTTTTTTAAGGCGACGTACGTAATTCACAAGTTCAAATTCATAATTTAGCTAATAACTACTGTTTCAATCTAATTTTTTTTTACATTTTCGAAATATACCGATTTAGTCTTTCTCTATACCTATTCAAATTTTCTTCGTCTTTATTGTCTTTTGTTACTACGTAATTCTATTAATATATCAATTTTTAAATTTATTTAAGACCACATTGAGTAGTTTTTTCATTTGGTTTGCGATAATTAAACGCTTAAATTTATTTTAGAAGCCAACGTAATTTCACGCATATTATTCTTTAACAAAAACCAATTTTTGCATAATATCTAGCGATCTCTTCGTCGAGTATTTTTTGTTGGATGCGCTTAGACGAAAACGTAAACAAGGATAGATGCTTCTTACATATCCTGTTTGAATAAATTTTGTTTTCTAAGTTTTTTAATTTATGATTTCAAATTTAGATATTATATTTTTCTCTAGGATTGACTGTGTTTGCATTAATTAATCATTTATTCATTTTATTTTAAATGTTATAATAACTCAAACTTTTGTTTAATTTATGTAAATCTTTAACTTCGTAAATTTTAACTTAGTGTATTTTTAAAATATAACAAAAACCTCCAGACATTTACCAGGTCTGCCCAATAGATCTGGTTTATAATTTTGTATTTATAAATGTGAACCGGATAAATACGTATTTTGCCGGCGTTTTAGTTTTCTGGGTAGAGTTTAGTAGTAGTAGTAGTATTTTCATTTCGTACATAGTAGTTTCGCATTCTTTTTTTGTTTGGTGTGAATAATTAATTAATAGACATAGCATACGTAGTGCCGCTTGGTATTGTTTAATTTTGAAATTTTGTTTCGTTAATTAAAATAAAGTGTAGTGGAGCTTAGTCTGTTGCGGATTGTTTTCTTTGATCTCCCTCGGCTTTATCGTTTCGGTCGACTTGGGTGCGCCATCTACCCGCCGCGTGGCTTGCCATTTTTTTTTATGTTATCGTAATTTTCCGGATTTGCGGTGTCTAGCGGTACCAAATTCGGTGGCGCCCTTTACTACCTTTCTTTTTAGTACCTCTGGGTCTCTCACTCCTGAGCTGAGCTGTCTTTGTAGCCGGGTAGGCCGCTAGACGTTGCAGAGGCAGGTAGGTGGGTAGGTGGGGTATAATGATGTATCTGTAATAGATATTTAGCCTGAGAAGTCAAAATCTATATATATATATATATATATATATATGTATACAAATATATATTTTGACCTCATCTGGCTAAATATCTATCAGAGATAAGTATTTTCTTACTCTACTCATACATTATTAAAAATGACAAAATTAAAAGATTTTGTTTTTAAAAAACACCAAACATGTATAAAAATTTATTTATTTAGAAGCATAATAATTATATACCATACATATCGTGTAATATAGTTCATTTGCAAAAATGAATAACTATTTTTTAAATAGTTAATTGACGAAGGAGATACTTGTTGAAACTTCATTATAACGCTAAGAAATAAGTAATTAAACTTCTAGTTTCAAAAATTCTTTTATTGTAAATACCACTACAATATTGTTTCGCCATACAATGGCTTCATCAGGTTCTCCGTTAAAAATTCCCAGGAATTAATTAACAACATTTCAAACTTGCAATTACCAAACAAATGTAAGCTCTTTTCTTTTGATTTCTCGAATGGGAAACCCACTATGCCCCTTATTAGCGGAAATTTTCATGAAAAAGTAGAAACTATAATTAGTACACATCCCTTGTTTGGTAATTGTGTATATTGGTTTAGGTATGTTGATGACATATTAATTTGCTTTAACGGTTCAAATAGACAATTAAAAACTTTACATAATTATATCAACACTGTTCACCCCAAAATAAATTTTACTATAGAAACAGAAATAAATAAAAGCATTAATTTTCTAGATTTAACCATATCACACAAAACTAATAAACACGAGTTCGCTATATACCATAAACCAACACATACAGATACCACAATACACGCTAATTCTTTTCATCCTATAACACACAAATTATCAGAATACCACTCAATGGTACATATATAGATTAATTCATGTACCTATGAGTAAAAGTAATTTCGACCTTGAACTAAATAGAATATACACAATAGCATTAAACAATGGTTACTCTATAAATATTGTCAATAACATCCTAAATAGCCAACAAAAATCTAAAACCCTTTCCTTAGTTTATCCAAAATTAAAATACAAGATAATTAATTCCTATAATTCAATCGCTTACTTAGGAAAAATTTCGGAAAAAATTGGTACTTTCATTAAAAAACTTAATAACGAACACATATCATTTAAAACAGACAATACTATACAGAACATTATTAAAAACAACAAAGATAAAATAGACAAAGAATCAAACTCTGGTGTATATAAGTTAGCATGCGAAGATTGTAATAAGGTATACATAGGACAACCGGGGAGGACATTCAAAATTAGGATGAAAGAACACGAGAGAAGCCATAAAGAAATGAAAACAGATTCAACTTTCGCAAGTCATTGTATAGATATCAATCATAGATTTAATATAGATTTCAAAATTTTACACATTCAAGAAAAAAGTAAAAACTTAACCTGTTAGAAAACTTAGAAATTAATAGATACAATAGTTTAGGATTAGCTTTAAATGACCAACTAGATTTAAACAACTCCTCTCTACTAAATTTAAGATTGTAAATAATTCTTCCACCACCATTTCCTCAATAATTTTCACATAGATATTGAAACTTGTATTGTACATATTCAGTATTTCATCCACCTGATGAAGCCATTGTATGGCGAAACAATATTGTAGTGGTATTTACAATAAAAGAATTTTTGAAACTATAAGTTTAATTACTTATTTCTCAGGGAACTATTTTCTACATATATAACACAACTCTTAAAATTTATATTTTATATTGCTGGTGTTATTAATAATATAATGCTAATTTATTATACAAAGCCATACCTTTACAAGAGACTGTTATAAGCCTCTAGTGTATTAACATACAAAATTTTGCCCTGTTTCAGATAAAAATAACTTAAATGTATAATGAAATATAAATAACTAATTGTAAGTATAGCTTGTCTTGATATTATTTTCGAGTAGGCCATGCTTTTACAATTTCACTATCGTCTGATGTTTAGTTTGACAGATAGTTGCTTAAAGAAGATGTATTTAGTGAAAGTTTTAAAATGGTTAAAATCGCTATTCGTAGTTCAATTCAGCACTTATCGTACTTTTAAGAAGATAAACACAATTGATGTTTTTTTACAAAAATATTTTGGATATACTATATAATTTAGTCATTTCATTTTCAGACGTGGACTTTTTATTTCAAGGACACCCTGTATATCGGCATTTGGTATATGGGCTTAGTTCATTCTAATTAGACCTTAATAATAATAAAAAGTTTTGGAGTTATTTGAAGTTACAATTATTTTTTTTCATATTTACAAAAAATACGTATTTAAAGATACCAACAGCTACGCCAATATTATAAATTTCTTGATAACATTTACATTGGTATTGTCCTGTAAGCGGATTTAACATTTCAGGAAACTTCGCAAACTGGAAATTATTGAATTTGCGGACACCGTCGTCGTATATCCTGTTAGTTTCCGGGTCGACATTGAATTTTCTAGGTTCAGCTTTGCGCAATAAATGTGATAACAGACAAGATTTAGTTACGTGCGACGACGGCCTAAGCGGTAATTTTCTTCCACAAATATTTTAGTCAAGCTATTTTCCGTTTTATTCAAAATGACAAACGAATTTCACGCCATTTACCATCACTACGATTAACAAACAAACGATTACTTACCTGCCACGTGTTCGATTCCAGAGTGGCTAGGAAAGACATGATTCGATAAAATTCTCCTGCAGCGCAGGATTTGTCGTGAAGGGACAGCACACTTTACGTTTCAGTTCGTGGTGTTAAATACACTTTCTGAAATAAAATAAAAAAATAAAAATAAAATGTAAAATATACTTTTTAAAGATTTGTAAATTATAAATTTGAACGCAAAGACTTTATATACAAATATAAACAATTCGATAAATACATATTGCTGTGTATTCTATCTCAAAGATGAATTAAATAAATTTATACTCTGTTTTTTAATTCGGAGGAATAAATTGAAAAGACGATTTTACACCATGTAATTTGTAGTTGCTTATTTTGACAGTAGAATTTAAATATAGGTTAATGATGTTTATTAAAATATAATATTGATACTAAAATTACTATTTACTTTATTTTAAAATCTACAATAATCAAAAGTGAGTTTTGATTTTATTTTTTGATTGTTTTATGAAATTATTAACACTAAACAGATTTTTGCATTACTACGTAATTCTTTTCTGATCGATATTAGAGAAATTAATACATTATGCAGCTATTATTTAATTTTATTGCTTTATTTATAAACAGAATACATTATAGTTCAAAGTATTTATTTATAAAATAATATAAATGACAAGCAGAACTTTATTCTGTATCACTGGACGACAGATTTTCATTTTCGCTGCTATCATTACCAACGGATATAATAAAAGGTTCAATTATATTATCGATTAGACCATCCAATTCACTCATTCTTACTTCTTCCTTTACAACATGTTCTACACACTTTCCATTTGTCTGCGGAAATATTTTGAATGGCTTGCAATAAAAGTTCTTTTGCAAGTCCCAGTTTAAACGTGGTATTTTTTTACGGCAACCTCGTTTTTTATTTGAGCCCACACTAACTCAATAGGGTTTAGTTCGCAGTGATAAGGAGGAACCTTAACACAGTTTTATTTTGACTTTTAGCCATCTCATCTGTGACATATGCATTATATTTATCTTTGTTAATACGGATCAAGTTAAATAATTCAGATCGAACCATTGTTGGATCATAATGAATATTTTTGGATGTCAGCCAAGCTTGCATATCTTGTTTCTTTGATGTTGTGGGGATTTTCTCAATTTTACGGCTGTGATATGTAGCATTATCCATGATTATAACAGCATTGTCTGGTAGTACTGTTAATATTTGACTAAACCACTCTTCAAACACATTAGCATTCATTTCTTCACGGTAATCTGCAGTTTTTTTTTCCTTCAAAAAGTAAAAGACCATTCTCTACAAATCTAGCTTCAGAACCTATGTGTAAAATTATAAGCCGTCTTCCTTTTCCCACAGGATTCCGCAGTCCTGTAGTTAAGCCTTCATTAAATGCCTGTCGTCGGTTCGGCATAGTATTATCTATCCAAACTTTTTGCTTCGTATGTCCTTCGTTTAACCATGTTTCATCCAAGTAATAGATTGGACGATTTTGACATCTGTAGTTTTGTATGGTTATTAAATACCTGCGTCTCCATCTAACTATATCATCACGTTCTATAAGAACACTTTTTCTATCTCTGGTCATATATCTGCAGCAATACATAATATTATATCACTTATATTGTAATATGCATTTGCATGTAACAACATGAACATGTAAAACTGTCTATATAATAATTAAAATACCCACTGACCTGAAATTTATGTGTTTCATGAATTTATACAGAGTTGAACGGCTCATCTGTGGCAAATCATCAGGTTGTATTATTTCATTTAGCACTTTATTAAGCGTAGGAAGTTCATTTTTATAAAAAAAAGCTGTGTACTATTTGCCGTACGGATTTCTTGACACCTTCGTCGTACTCGTCAATTAAAGAATGCCTTCCTGAACTTTGTTTTGGTGGAACAATTTGACCATTCTGTTTATAATCTTTGATTGTACGATAAATTGTCGATTTTGCCACTCCTGAAAGTAAGTTAGCATATAGTACCTACATACGTACGAATACAGATTATTTACTAACCTAAAACGCATGCTATTTTTGCTACGATGACAGTCATCTTCATTTGAGGTATATCGTTTCGAAGTTTCTTAAATATATTTAATATATTTTGTTTCTCAAACACAGACAAGTGCCCCAAGCCTAAATAATTTCGTTTTCGTATCGGGGATATTTGCGTTCCAGAAGTGCTTTGTACTTGATCCATATCGAAAAATATCGTACGAAAAAAGTGTAACGTATGTAAAATATTAAGTTAGCTCTAAAAAGAACTTATTTTGGAAAATTTAATGAAGGAAAACAAACAGTAACGATAATTATACAAAATGTAAGCTTTGATCAGCTGATTCAACCTGTCAACCGTCAATACTCTAATTAATTTTAGTGTCATTGTGGCCGATAATTGGCCAATAACGAGACTTCTTTTTACGGCGAGATTTTTAAAACGCTCCTCCGAATTAAAAAACAGAGTACATATAATAAAACATAAGCAACAACTAAATGTACTTGAAACGGGCTGTATTTTCAAATGCACCCAGTATAATGGCTGGAGAATGACAATTATCGGTAGAATAAATTCAATGCTTTTATGTAAAGAGATTTTTTAATTATACATTTGTAATATACATAAATGTAATTAAACACATTGTCTATCAAATGCATCTGTATATTACGTGTCAAAAGTTATTATTGTTTATGTTACGTTGTTTAGCAATATCATTTTAAAATTCAGAAAATACATGCTTACGTACCAAAATTAATTAAAAAAGGTATATCAAAGACCACTTGTGGTAAATCAACATCTAATATATAGCTAGTAAGTTTTTTTTTATAAGGGGGTATCAATTGTTTTGTTTTGTCCTGGAGATACGTTCAATTTTAAATTGTAAGATTTTTATTTGAAATCAAATAAAAAAAAACTCATACATCGACAATCTTATGTTATACAACATACAGAAACGACGTGAAAGATCATAGAAGATTGTAACCAACGTATACATGGCATAAAATAGATTTTAATGATATTTTGATATACTTACATCTACAAATATCAAACGTTATATCTACAAGTCATCAATAAAGGATCGATAGTATTAATAAACTTTGAAAAGATGTCACCATGTTTAAAGAATACTTTATATGGTAGTTGATATCTATAAAGAAGATGTGTATTTATTGTATACAATATAAATGAAACAAATCTCATATTTAATTATATTTAAAGGTCATGCATCACTAAAATATATACTGTTTGGTGAAAATTGAGATAGAACAACGCGTTGAAGTGAAATCGTCATTTGACCTATTTTCAAATACGTAGTTTTTAAATATGTGCTAGACGCATAAAGAAGACACTGAGTTTTGTAAATGGGGCGAGGAAAAAAAAAATATGATAAAAATGATAATTTTATTTAAATCATACGAGGCCCACATACTTAGCTATAGACCAAATCTTATTAGTTACAAAATGCAACAAAATGTTACAAAATGCAACAAAACATTCCAAATTGACAAAAAACACGACTTTTTAGAATGCATATGTACAGGGACGACAAAAGAGCTTAAGAGAAGATTTTTCTACATCTGAAAAACACTTAACGTGCCCAAGCTAATAAAAGACCATTTGATGAGAAAAAGCCGATTCGATAGCCAGGAATAGTTCTGAGCAGTTTTAAAATTTATTCTTACCGTAAACCTTATATATAATTATTCATTTTTGCAAGCATTTTTAAGATAAATTACACATAAAGCATGTACATTACTATTTTGACTTTCTTTAAACGTTAATTTCGTTACGAATAATTAATTTTATTTTATTTTGTGATATCAAATGAAACATGTATCACGAAGAGTTTGATAACGTATATAACGAAGAAAGGTCTGTATAGATCACGAAATACGGTAAATCTTGAAGTTTATAGATTAAAGAATTGAAATTTGAAGCGTATATGGGTAAATTTGTAATCAATTTATCATAATTTCCGTTACACAACAGAGCAATAAGGCAAGATATCTTGGTGAACACGTAGAGACTTTTGTCTTACAAAAGATCTAATGATATCTGTGTTTTATTTGTAATAATGATTGATGATAGCAATCAAATTTAAAATTACATAGTGTGGAGATAAATTTTTCATGCGATTTGAATAATGTTCCACTAAATGAATATTGATTAACACTCCTTTTGTACAACAATATCAGTAAATTTAAAAATCCACAAAGCGTTAACTTAATAATAATAATAATAATATATCCTTTATTTCAACACAAATTTTTCTTTCTCATTACATACATGTAAATAACAAAAGAGAAGAAAAAAGAACGAAAACAAAAAAAAAGTGCTGAAACCTTAAGGCGTGGTTCAGATGGACGGAAAAGAATTTCCGCCGCCTGTTCTTCCACCAAAACCTTAATGCACAGAATCACTAACAATAAAAAGTGAGCCTAGTCTAACTTAACAATAATATTCTGCTATTCTATATAATAATCATAAAATAATAATAAAAATTCATAAGAAATAAAAAATAAATAAAACGAACAATATGCAAATAATGCAATATGCAATAAAGCCTGTACATCCAGTCACGAATTATAAAGGCAGAACAGACGCAAAGGAAGAGAAAAAAAAGGAACAATATATACATATATATATATATATATATATATATATATATATATATATATATATATGTATATACACACATACATACATATATATACAGATACATACATACACGCACATACTAGCCGAAAACCATTATTGGCGCTTAAAAAGAAAGTACATGATCTGTTTTCTGAATGCCTTTGTCTCCTAGGATTTGTAACAAGCCGGAATGGAATTGTACAGCTGATAAATGTTATGCGTGAAGAATCTTTCAAAAAGCGCCAATCTGTGTTTTGGGGGTCTAATCAAGTTGGCATTACGAAGATTTATATTATGTACATCAGACCGGAAACGTATCTTTTCAGTTAAGTACGATGGCGGTTTCAAAGTTAATTTTATGGTATAGACATAAGGCTTGAAGCTTTCTCCTGTTGGCCATATTTAACCACTGCAACTCAAGAAGTTTATGCGAAATATGTTCAAATTTGCGTATACCAAAAATATAACGCATACACGCGTTCTGAACCTTCTGTACGCGAGCTCGATCAGCACTATCCAAGCAAGGGCTGTAGATTGTGGACGCAAAATTAAATAGCGACAAGACAAGACTCTCGCATAACATAGTTTTGGTACAAATGTCAAAAGTTGATCGATAAGGATACAATGTTTTGAGATTGGCATAGGCTGACTGAATAATTTTTGAAAGATGTTTCTTGTATCGGAAGGTGTTATCAATTATTAAACCTAGGTTTTTTGCCGAATCAACCAACGACACTTCTGCATTATTAATTTTTATAATGATTTGTTCTTTGATGTTCTGAATGGTTACTAAACAAGACGGCAGTGTTCTTTTCCGGGTTGATCTTTAGTGCATGACTCTGCGAAAATGATTGTATGCACTTTAAGTCGTGATTAATCTTATCAATAGCAACTTGAACATCGTTTTTTGTGAAACCGACGTAGAGCTGCGTATTATCAGCATACATTTGCACCTGGCAGTGCTTGACACATTTGTGTAAGTGGCTGGTATAAATGGAGAAAAATAAAGGGCCAAGGATCGATCCCTGTGGAACACCACTTGTCACAGGCAATGGTGATGATTAAACACGGCAGACTATGTGCCCACACTGTCAAATTTAATAATACACGGTTAAATTTTTTAAAAATAAATATATCGAATCCCTATACAAAACGTTAAGAAAAAACATAAATAACTTACCCAACATGTTTACATTGTTCGTACGTAGCGACGTATATATATGTTTATATACTGAGAAGGATTGTTCGACGTTGAGAGATGTTATATTTGCATAGTTAAAGTGCTCTTTGTATCTGTACAATGGATCTTCAGTATTGGTAAAAAGTTGCCCTAATTTTGTAAAATCTACGTTTTTATCTAATACACTGTTAAATTATATTATTAAATATTATTAAATTTGACAGTGTGGGCACATAGTCTGCCGTCTTTAGTGATGATACGTCGCCACGCAACGTTACGCACTGATATCTTTCGGAGAGGTACGAAAGTACCAGACTCAAGGCACCACTGCTGAACCCGAGATGATATAGAATAGCCAATAAAATGTCATGGTTAACTGTATCAAACGCTTTACTGTAATCTAGCATAACCAATAGAGTCATAGCGTTATAATCTCTAGATCTGAGAATGTCATCTGTGACCTTCAAAAGTGCAGTAGTACAACTATGATTAATTCAGAAACCGGATTGACACTGAGGGAGCAAATCAAAAGCTTGCAAAATCAGTGATTTGTATATTTAGTATTTTTTCCAAGACTTTGCTTAGAACAGGCAATAAACTAATAGGTCGAAGGTCACCGATGTTAGCAGCGTTCACATTTTTATATGGATTACAAATGATTTTTTCCACGTTACCGGAAAAACGCTTTCTGTTATGCAACAATTTATTAAATGAGTTATGTATGGAAGCGCATACGGTATGAGCAATCTCAGCATGTAAATACCAATGCCATTACTACCGACAGCAGTACTCTTAATACTTAAGATGAATTGAAACACGACATTCTCGTCGACAGGGTGAAACACGAATGTATTTTTTAGGTCCGGAGAAGTATTACTAATGTAATTATTAATACATTCCAGAAAATTTCCAGAAACAAGAGGTTTATTGTTAATAAACCCAGCGTTAATCAAGTGCGGATTTGAGAATTCACATGAAATCTCTTTTTCTTTCCAATATTTAACTGATTAAGTTCGCGCCAAAGAGATTTACTGTTCCTATTATAAGACAAATGTTGAAAATAAACTTAGTAAATTAAACAAAACACTTAGTATCATAGCCTAGTATTTGGAGGGTTTTACATCCCCAAGACTAAGATAATACCCAAGTGTGCTGATTTAAAGATTTATAAAATCTTAAAAAGGATTTCAAGGTTATTTGTGCATATTTTTGACAACACTCATAAATTTATATGTTCGGTATTTGATTTAAATTGATAAATGATTCATAAACATTATGAATCATTGAGTTCATGATTCATGATTTATAAATATATTTTGAAGTATGAACAATAAATGTATTTAATTTTATATCTTGGCCTCTTATTTTTTAACCCTTTACATTGGATGCTAGGCCTAGTTGGAAAGAATCCGAAGACAAACCCTGAGAGCTATACTTATTCAAAGAGTCAAACATTATATATGCGTGTGTAACGAATTACATTTAATATAATTGGACCCCAACTTATTAGCAGCAATATGAATAAAAGTTATTGGACAAAACATACATATTTTGTCCTTCTATTAAGTTCTTTGAATCCTCCACCAATTCTTATTAAAATCCAAATATATCGACTCTACTCATAATATATTAAATTAAGAAGAGCTTACACTGAAAAAAATACCGCCTAACTACAAATGCTAGAAGCAAATATTTAATATGACAATCCTGATAAAATGGCTTGCCTGGTCATTCGCTTTATATTTATCTTTTTAGGTTAGAGTATTTTATATAAATATGGATAAAGTTGGCTAATAAATCAATATTAATTCAGATCTGAAATGTGATTTATAGAAAATAATGACCAACAATGCGAACCCACAAGATGTGGCAATTTAATTCCCGGATTACAAAATATAAGAACACAATTGAAGTATTACAAAAAATGTTTGATATAGTCTAAGTAATTTCCATTCACATTAATACACTTATTGCAACGTTCTAAAAGTTTTCGAAAACAGTCAACGAATGCATCCGAAGAAATTATGTTCATTATATGTTATATTTTTCTGAATAATTTTCTACATCTTGATGATTAATCTCAACAACTCCTTCTTTCCCGAGAAATGCCCTTACAATTAGAGCAGAGTGTGACTGTCCATTGTCATGTAACAAGGATCAACTATCCCTATCTCTATATTGTGGACGCACTCGAGAAATGCGCTTCCGTAATCTCTTCATGGCTGCAAGGTAGTGTGCACACGTAATTCATTGTCTTTCCGGTAAAAATTCTTTGTGGATTACACCCTAAATATCGAAAAACGCAATCAGCATGGTTTTGATTCTGAATTTTTGCAAACAAAGCTTTTTGGGTCTTGGTGACGTTTTTCCAAGTCACCTCATGCTCTGGCGCTTCGTCTCAGAATCTTACTGAAATTAGCTACAATGCAGTTAAAAACATTTGCATTGTCGCGAGAATTTTGAACAATGTCTTCGCACGATGCAACTCTTCACTGTTTTTACTCATTCGTAACATTGTGTGGCAAGAACTTTGCACTAATCTTCCTCTTTTCGAAATCTTCATGCAATATTTATCAAATCGTCTCGTTATGTTTAACTCTTCTGCCATCATTCGAAAGGTCATTCATCGATCTCGTGTCATAAGTCCACGCGCTTTTGCGATCGTATCTGCATTTCGGCAGACCTACGAATGCGGCATCTTGCAAACTAACAGCTGTTTTATCTTCGCTTGACCGGCATCTATTGACGAAACTGTGAACAATTACATGCTGTTTTATTTTTGGTTCTATTTCAGAGGACTCCGCTACAACGGCGTCAATCCGGGAATTAAATCGCCACAACTTGTATATTACAAATAATACAATTACGTATAAAAAAACATCGAACTCTGGATAAATTGCACATTTGCAATTGTCTAAATTGCATACTGTAGTTCTAGCAAATTGTTGTTATTGGATTCCGAAATATTACGTTTTTTTTTAATAGGCGAATAAAAAGAAATCTAGAGACCACTACTACTACTTGGTAACACCACGAGTTTGTCGTCGAATAAAGCCACAAGCCTTACAAGTGATATCATCAAAAAGAATCAAATCCTTGATGCAGTCTACTTTTAAACATAAACGTAAATTTTTCTGCTTAAACAGGCGCGGATCGTGCTTGGGGGATAAATCGTGCTTGGGGAATATTAAGTGGATTATCTTCTCTGGGTACTAATAAGATATTATTGACCTGCAACTGTTCTCTAGTTTCCCTGGCATAATGGCAAGAAGCTAAGTGAGGTCAAAACATGATCAACATCATTATTGTGACGATCGTTTATGAAACGAAACAGATTATGCAAACATCTTTGTATATAAAAAGCTACAGTGATGGCTTCTCGTCTAACATATCCTACAAATAGTTGCGTTGCACCTACCGGAGAAATGGCCCTCCACACCTTAATTTTATCTTCAAATATAGCTTTTCTTCTATATTTCATATTGTCTGGAGCTGCACTTAAATCCTTGGTATAGAATTCATAATTACCCTTTACCTCAGAATTATATAACGTAAAATATTTTTCATCGTCCAAAACGATGACTCGGTTGTTTGAAAAGTGTTGAACCTTTAGTGCTCGACAACACCGCAACTACGCGGTTGCATATTTCGAACATTTTCTTCGTTTTCTAAATGTCATTCCACTTCTCTTAATTTCCCGATGTGCAGTTAAGTGTGATACTCTACAGCGCGTTCTTAATCTTCGCGTAGATACACCAATTCCTTCTTTTGCACTTTCCCTCAGTCAACCCACCATTCCGCTTTTTGGTAGGTTAGGACAAAGTATTCCCTCCTCAAATTCCCTTACTGTTCGGTAAATTGTTGCACGGGAGATATTAGGTGCTGGAAACATATTTACAATAGCAATTTTTAGCATTCGGCCAACTAAATTAGAGATGCTTTTTCGGATTTAGATTTTGTGCACCATGACACAAAGTTTATCCACGAGTACAGTCAATAGGTATATTGACAAAGCAAAACCTACTTGAATAAACTCCCAACAATGGTAACTAAATCGAACCGTTTCTAAATTGATGAATTAATTACGAAATTTGTATCAAAACTTTTATTACATACGTGGCTATAAGCCCCTATGGGTAATAGACTTGCGCCTGCTCACTTACCTTATACGTAATTCGGATCTATCAATTTACTCCAATGACATGATTGCCCCGGAAGATCTTAAGCTAAAGAAACGAATTCAGTTATAGAGGCGAGCGGAAGCGGGGGATCTTATTTAATATGAGGGCGCCACCATGTTTATATTCTTTAGCCCTTCAGTGAACATAGGCACTGCAGATGGTAAATTGAATAAATCAAAGGTATCTACGTGTTTCATATACTTAGACCAATAAAACAACAATGTAAAACAATAACAATGGAGGATTTATTATTACCCAAACACAAAACAACAACCAATAAGGTATTGTACAACAGAATGTCAAAATAAAAAGTTATACCAACTAGGCTAACCACGTCACAATAAAATATTAAAAATTATTCAGTAAAGATTAGATTTAAATGAATTAAAAAAAACTATAAATATTAATTTGACCAAAGCACAAATGATTTCCCAATAAACAAAGTAATGTCTGGCCATGAGTAAAAGACTCACCCAGTATATTAAATGAATGAAATAATTTAAAGTGCAGACAATAAACTGACTAATATGTGAAGGTAAAATTTGTGCACATAAAATCAGGTGTTTCAGAGAAATTCTAAAGATTAGATCGTAAGATCTAATAAAGAAAATTAAGGTCAACGTCTGAAATGATATGACCAAATATGGAAAAGCAATAAAATTAAGTAAGAGGCTTAAGCTAGAAATTGCATAAGTAATTTGTCATAGATCTTTCATAGAGATGAATCCACGCTGTATATTCAACAATTAATTTATATTTAACTCATAATTAATTATTTAATTGCGTAAATTCCAAATTTCAAAAATTTATACCAAAATAAATCTATTAAGATTTGTCCAGACTCTATATGCAGAAAATATATTAATTATAATACAAAAATGACTTCATTAATTTCAATGATAATATTTAAAGAATTATATTACCCAATTAATCCTTAAATTTATGTTTCCACACACAATATGTAGAATTCTTACGTAATAAAACAAATAATTGAATAATGGAATCGGTTAAATATTTTCCACTAAGAAAAAGCAAAAAGCAAATTTATACTAAATGAATGACACCAATATCTTAATACAGAAAAAACAAATAGTTAATCGATTTATACATACATATATATATATATATATATATATATATATATACAAAATTTATCCAAATTTCTTCATGTGACGATGACGAATAATTATATCATAGTCTTCAAGAATATATTTAAGATAATTACTACCTTATAAAAACTACTTCTCGTGGTAGAAATCAACACACGGGAAATTCTCAGCGTTCGGTCTTTTTAGAAACGGGCGGAAGCTGATTACGTCCTATTTGCTCAATTTTTTGAGGTGTTAGAGCCCTTTACAACTTCTCTGTAGATAAGAAGGAGAGAAAAACAAATATAAGAAAATGAAATACTCTAATTAAGGAAACAAATGCCTCATTAGGATAACGATGCCTTTTACAAGATATTCTCGATAATCAATCACCTTGTTCAATGATATACACAGTCTGCAAAATGGCAGATTCACCACATGTCCGGAAAAAATATATCTACTTAAATCCGTGAATATACACGATAAAATAACGGTAGGACAACACCTCGTTATTTTCACTAGACTAATTAGAAATTATAAACCGCTATTGCGAAAAGAAAACACTATTTCATAAAATTTCTAATCATTAAGACAATTAAGACCATAAAGTAATGAAACTAAACACTCGGATTTGAAAGAAGATGAAAGAGAATCGTGCCCAATTCGCATATTTATTACAGCCCGTTGCTACGTCATACGATAAAAAAACAAAAATATTCCAATTGGAATATTCTTTCACATATTGTTTTTCTATTTGAAAATAATGAAATATAGGGTAATTACCCTATATTTAATTATTTTCAAAAAGGAAATCGACAGTGAATATACCCACAATCCTAATTTACGAAAAATTTACAATTAATATTTCGCTAATGAACGCAAAATCGATTATTAATCAAACATACTATAACTCAAATAAAACATTATAGATGTCACTGTATGCCTACTTCAATTAGCTTCCAAATCGAAATACCAAAATGAATTTCCCTAACCAAATATAATTAAATTATATCTTAAAAAATTTCCTATTCTCAATATATTTTTACATTAAACGGCATAGTATAATTACAATTTCAAAATATTACTTCGATGACTTGCATAAATTCTATATTTGAACGCACGCATATGCATTTCGCTCACATATAAATCTATAGCGCATGTCCGATGCATGTCTTAGTAAAGTTAAAGGAATATTATTTAAATGTGCAAACAACCACACAACGTAGAGGGAAAAGATTTAATTAACTAGGAAACTCGTACAACATTACGAATTTAAGCACTGGTAAAAGACATTAATCTGCCTCTGTTCTAATTAACACCGTTACAGATAACCAACGCTAGATCGATAATGGAAGTAAATTAACCATTAACTAAACAATGCAAGAAACCATTAGTGAAAGATCTAATAAATGTGCAAACTAATCATACGAACAAAAGTAGTGAACCTATGATATATAGCCTGTAGTTCAAAAATAACCAACAGACTAAAATGCAAAATAAGCTAATTTAAATTGAAGAAATTAGAAGTGCGATAGAAATACATAGAAATGCGTCTGTTTGCTTCCGTAACTATTACATTACTTTTCAAATTCTTTGTTTTCTAATGTATAATTTTATTATAATTAATTGATAAGGGAGAGATAAGGGAGATTGTTGAAACTCCATAACTATGATAGTATAAAAAATGCACTGATTTTAAGTTTCAAATAATTTAATCTAACTTTCCACTACAATATCGTTTCATCACACTGTGACTTCATCAGGTGGATGAATAAATGGTGAATTTATAAATGTACAAGTTATATATACAAAGCCTGATAATTATAAATTTAATGAAAGTAGGGGGGAATTACAAATTTCTGTTTGGTCGTTTAATACTAACCCTAATTTCTTATATCTAGAAATTTCTAATGATTCTAGCAAATCTAGTTTTTTACTTTTATCTTGAATATGAAGAATTTTGAAGTTCGTATTAAAGTTGTGGTTATTCTCTATACACTGATTAGCAAAAGTTGAATCTGATTTATTATTTCTATAACTATTTTGATGTTCGGACATCCTTTGAGTGAATGTTCGTCCTGTTTGACCAATATATGACATATTGCACTCACAAGTTAACTTATAGACGCCTGAAACAAGTTTTTTATCCGTTTTGTCCTTATTGTTTTTTAAAAATTTACTTTCAATTCAACCATGAATATTACACACAAACGACAGGATTAGCAATGGGAAACCCTTTAAGCCCCTTATTAGCGGAATTCTTCATGAATCATTTCGAAGAAACTATTAGCACTCACCCCCTTTTTAAAAAATGTATTTACTGGTTTAGATACGTTGATGATGTGCTAGTCTGCTTTAATGGTACGGATAGACAATTAAAAATGTTTTTTGATTATTTAAATAATGTTCACCCTAATATTAAATTTACACTAGAAATAGAAAAGAATGGCTTAATTAATTTCCTAGATCTTACTATATCAAATAATGCGAATAAACATGAATTTGCCATTTACCATAAACCTACACATGCAGATACAACAATACATGCATCCTCCTTTCATCCTTTAAAACACAAATTAGCCGCGTATGAATCTATGATACATAGACTTTTACATATACCCTTTAATAAAAACAATTTCAACATAGAATTAAACCGAATACACACTGAATTAAGAAATACTGAAAAAACAAGTCTATCAACGGGAGGAAACGCACAGACGACGTTTCGTTCTAGTTGGAACTTTTCAATGTACGGTATTCCCTAGATGATGGACATTGCTTTTTCATTTCTATACTTTCTGTATAGGTATATAGTTAACATTTGGAATTTACTGCAAGTGAGAATTAATGAATATTAAATCACATTCTTACATGTAAATGTCGACTTATTTAATGCGTTCGAAACTACAATCCGACAAACTAAGTTTGTACTAGTATGCAGAACACACCCTTTCGCGACAACGAACTTCCTGGTGATTAGGTTAATTAAGAATTAAGAAATACTGAAAAAACAAGTCTATCAACGGGAGGAAACGCTCATTAATTCTCACTTGCAGTAAATTCCAAATGTTAACTATATATACAGAAAGTATAGAAATGAAAAAGCAATGTCCGTCATCGAGGGAATACCGTACATTGAAAAGTTCCAACTAGAACGAAACGTCGTCTGTGCGTTTCCTCCCGTTGATAGACTTGTTTTTTCAGTATTTCTTAATTCTTAATTAACCTAATCACCAGGAAGTTCGTTGTCGCGAAAGGGTGTGTTCTGCATACTAGTACAAACTTAGTTTGTCGGATTGTAGTTTCGAACGCATTAAATAAGTCGACATTTACATGTAAGAATGTGATTTAATATTCATTAATTCTCACTTGCAGTAAATTCCAAATGTTAACTATATACAGAAAGTATAGAAATGAAAAAGCAATGTCCGTCATCGAGGGAATACCGTACATTGAAAAGTTCCAACTAGAACGAAACGTCGTCTGTGCGTTTCCTCCCGTTGATAGACTTGTTTTTTCAGTATTTCTTAATTCTTAATTAACCTAATCACCAGGAAGTTCGTTGTCGCGAAAGGGTGTGTTCTGTATACTAGTACAAACTTAGTTTGTCGGATTGTAGTTTCGAACGCATTAAATAAGTCGACATTTACATGTAGGAATGTGATTTAATATTCATTAATTCTCACTTGCAGTAAATTCCAAATGTTAACTATATATACAGAAAGTATAGAAATGAAAAAGCAATGTCCGTCATCGAGGGAATACCGTACATTGAAAAGTTCCAACTAGAACGAAACGTCGTCTGTGCGTTTCCTCCCGTTGATAGACTTGTTTTTTCAGTATTTCTTAATTCTTAATTAACCTAATCACCAGGAAGTTCGTTGTCGCGAAAGGGTGTGTTCTGCATACTAGTACAAACTTAGTTTGTCTGATTGTAGTTTCGAACGCATTAAATAAGTCGACATTTACATGTAAGAATGTGATTTAATATTCATTAATTCTCACTTGCAGTAAATTCCAAATGTTAACTATATATACAGAAAGTATAGAAATGAAAAAGCAATGTCCGTCATCGAGGGAATACCGTACATTGAAAAGTTCCAACTAGAACGAAACGTCGTCTGTGCGTTTCCTCCCGTTGATAGACTTGTTTTTTCAGTATTTCTTAATTCTTAATTAACCTAATCACCAGGAAGTTCGTTGTCGCGAAAGGGTGTGTTCTGCATACTAGTACAAACTTAGTTTGTCGGATTGTAGTTTCGAACGCATTAAATAAGTCGACATTTACATGTAAGAATGTGATTTAATATTCATTAATTCTCACTTGCAGTAAATTCCAAAAAGAATACACACTATTGCTAAAAATAATGGATATTCATACAATATTATCAATAGAATCCTCCAACACAAACAAAAAATACTTACCCGCTCTTTAATATACCCTAAACAATTAAAAGATGTAGTATATTATTCTTCCTTAACGTATATCGGGAAAACTTCAGACATAATTAGTAATCTTATCAAGAAAGCCACTAATACTATCGTAGCGTACAAAACCAATAATACAGTTGGTAGTTTTTTAAAAAACAATAAGGACAAAACGGACAAAAAACTTGTTTCAGGCGTCTATAAGTTAACTTGTGAGTGTAATATGTCATATATTGGTCAAACAGGACGAACATTCACTCAAAGGATGTCCGAACATCAAAATAGTTATAGAAATAATAAATCAGATTCAACTTTTGCTAATCATTGTATAGAGAATAACCACAACTTTAACACGAACTTCAAAATTTTTCATATTCAAGATAAAAGTAAAAAACTAGATTTGCTAGAATCATCAGAAATTTCTAGATATAAGAAATTAGGGTTAGTATTAAACGACCAAACAGAAATTTGTAATTCCCCCCTACTTTCATTAAATTTATAATTATCAGGCTTTGTATATATAACTTGTACATTTATAAATTCACCATTTATTCATCCACCTGATGAAGTCACAGTGTGATGAAACGATATTGTAGTGGAAAGTTAGATTAAATTATTTGAAACTTAAAATCAGTGCATTTTTTATACTATCATATAATTTTATTTTCTTATCGTGGCTTCATGAACTTATGAAAACCGAAGCGAATTAATTTAATTTTTAAAAGACTTCTATAATTTAAGTAAAACAATTGATTTACATTATTTCTACATTTCGATTAATCGCCATTACAACAACCCCTAAGGATAATTGATAATCGATATTTCCCCGCTTTCCATTAACGTACGTTTACTAACCGTTAAACATCTTTAATTAACCGTTACGTAAGGAGAATGTTGTTGATTTACGAAGTGATACATAACAATATATTGCAAAGGATAACTACATGGGATATATGTATTTAAATTAGGAATAACTCGAAAAAATATCTTGACTTTACGGCTAGTAATATTAAAAATCGTTGTGAATTGCCTGCGTAAAATATTTAACGACTTCATTTTAAACACATCGTCTGATCCGCGCGGAGCGTGTATGTAGTGCAATTTAAAATAATTTATTAGTTTTCAGTATCTCGTTGACCTGCTTCGTTGCATATGTATTAAATTACTCCTTTGGCGATTGACTTTGTCGTAGATAGTTGGCACTGAATAAATGAAAAGAAAACAACCCGCAAGTCTTGACAAGAAATACGACAATCAATAACACTTTTCTTACGTACAACAATCAATAATAGAACTTTACATGCTACTTGTTCGGTTAACTAGGGTAGATTTTATGCGTGGGTGAAACTAATAATGAGTCTATCTTAAAATTAGACAAGCAATTTCCACTGCTGTAATAAACATTGCTAGAGCATTCTTTCAAATACTGCTTTTGACAGATTAATTGACGAAAATTTTCATTTCTTCATAGAACGACAATATAGTTGATTTATTTTTGTGATGTGTTGGGGATTATGTACAAATGCTGTGGTCCAGTTTCTTCTGGTGATACTTCAACGTCAGTTACTAGATTCACGGCCCTATGTTGATTCACCGTACACAGGTTGTATAAACTTTACTCCTTAAATCTTCTATGACTGTTTATGAAATGAATAAATGTACTTTCATCTAAATATATTTATTTACACTATGCAGTGTGTCCACAGATTCATTCTCAATATGGGGATCTCGCTTATTATGAGAGATAGAGATTTGGTTAAATGGAATCAAATACTCCAGATGTAAAGTTGTACCAAATCCTATACACTAGCTTCGAATATTTACGTACTTCGGGCGCTATAACAAAAGAAGTGAATTTTTGTTTTTTCGATTTTTTTTAATAACTCATTTATTTTTAAAGTAAGACAAACTTAATTTGCACTTCCTTAAGGCACTTGTTTAATAGCAATCTGGTGGTGTATTTAGATTTTTAAATACTGCTATAGTAGTTGAGCTACAGTGGTCAAGTTTCATTTTTATTATGGGAGTCATAGTTGAGCATGACACCATCGAAAAGAATTTTTCTTTCCCTTTTCAAAAATGTATAATTTGTTATACCTGATACCAAAACTAATTTCAAAAATTAAAAAAAAACATCATATTGTTACATTAACAGGTTAGAGCGGTTGTGGCATTTAACAATAGGAAACCTTGCAAACATCAAACAATCTAAATTACAACTGTCATTGTTAGTGTTCGTTTATAGTTGACATTTAGTTTATGTTCTGTGCAATTTACAAATCCAATAGCAAAATAAATACCTAGCATAATAAAATATAAAGTACCATTTAAATATACAAAAAGGTTTTGTTTAAGTATGACAATACGTTAAGCACGTATAAAGCGTTTGTACAATATGAAACAAACATGTAAATAATTTACATATCTGTAACTATGCACATTGCACATGGACAATACACCTCGTATTTTCAGCATTTACTTCTGCTTAATACATATGTTTGTGCCATCTAGGCGTCCTCAGTTAAGCTAGTGAAGCAATGTATACAAATTAATACAAACCTGTTATAAACAACTGGTTTGTATCTGTATTTAAATTTACTGAAATAGCCCGCATAGATCAAGCAAGTTCCGTCCTATAAGAAGACAACTATTTAATAATTGACATCTTACGGGCGAAAGAGACTTTGTCTGGAGGGCTACCTATCGTTCGAACAGCTAAGCTGCTACGGGAAACGATCAAATACGTATGTAGATGTAGTCCATTAACAACCAGCCAGATGGCGGTAAATATACAAAAAGGTTTTGTTTAAGTATGACAATACGTTAAGCACGTATAAAGCGTTTGTACAATATGAAACAAACATGTAAATAATTTACATATCTGTAACTATGCACATGGACAATACACCTCGTATTTTCAGCATTTACTTCTGCTTAATACATATGTTTCTGCCATCTAGGCGTCCTCAGTTAAGCTTGTGAAGCAATGTATACAAATTAATACAAACCTGTTATAAACAACTGGTTTGTATCTGTATTTAAATTTACTGAAATAGCCCGCATAGATCAAGCAAGTTCCGTCCTATAAGAAGACAACTATTTAATAATTGACATCTTACGGGCGAAAGAGACCGGTAGCCCTCCAGACAAAGTCTCTTTTGAAAACGGGAAGAAAAATTGTTTTCGATGGTGTCATGGCCAGCTATGACCCCCATAGGAAAAGTGAAACTTGACCATTGTAGCTCAATTACTATAGCAGTATTCAAAAATCTAAATACTCCACCAAATTCCTATTCAAAAAGTGCCTTAAGGAAGTGCAAATTAAATTTGTCATACTTTAAAAATAAATGAGTTATTAAAGAAAATCGAAAAAACAAAAATTCACTTTTTTTGATACAACTTTACCTCTGGAGTATTTGATCCCATTTAACCACATCTCTATCTTTCATAATAAGCGAGATGCCCATGTTGAGAATGAATCTGTGGACACACTGTATAGATTTATTTTGGATCTACAACGACTTATACTAACATAAAGCTGCCGTTGAGACTGGTGTCTCTTGTTAAAATATGTTTGTTTGATGTGAATGTGCGGTTCTGATGGTTTGTACTGCAATGAATATTATAAGGTGAATTTGTGTGAGTGTATAGTTGCTGTTGATGTGTTTATTATTATTAATTTTTTTTCTTTCTTTTTAATCGACTTGTCACGGATCTATATTTCTGTGTCTGTCTAAACAACGTGTTCAGGTGATTTTCTTCGATGGCTTTCATTTTTCTTAGATGTTGATACAGGTTGTCTCTTATTCCTCAAAATACTCCAGTTATTATTCAAGCGCAGTTGATAGAGAAAATGGATACATTTCATTGTTCTTTCTTCTTCTTTGGCCGAAATGTTTGACCCCTTGGACATAATAACTCAACGACGTACATTGGTTTATCTTTGTAGTCTAACACTACTATCTCTGGTTTATTCGCTGTTATTTTTGTAATCGTGCTAAATGGATAATTCTAGAAGATTCTGCAGAATTCGTTGAAGACGGACTCCATTTACTTGTGAATTACGGCGGAATTAATTCTTCGTCTATTTTGTACAAGTGTCGAGAGAGTCTCTCTCTTGACACCCTTGTACAAAGCAATCGAGAATAGAACATCTTCAAGGTAACGCCATGTCTATATATGTACAAATTCGGCGCGTATTTAGGGCACGCTGCTAATAGGTGAACAGTGGTTTCGTCGTGTGCTTTACAGGCTCTACATTTAATGTCCGTTATTGGGGCGCCGATAACTCTCTTCTGGTAGACGAGTGTATGAAATACCCCATCCTGAGCCACCACAATATATCCTTCCGTCTCTGAGTAGAGCGATGAGGATCTTAGAAGAGTAAATGTGAGTTCTTTCAATAGGTCGTCTTTGGTGATGTTTTTGTACTATTGACTGTGCATGGATTTATTCTGATATTTTGTCATCATCTTGTCGTTTGCCGCTTGTTTTAATGTTTTCCGACTCTCATTGGGCTCCATTGTTGTTAAATTTCCATGCGCTTTGTTCCCTGGCTTGAAGTTAATGTGTTCGCATGCTTTAAAGGCGTGACTAAACAGAAAAGCGCTTTCCCCGTGATATTCGTTTCCTTTTACTACATTTAATAGCGGGTCTTTGGTTTTTTTAAATGAGGTAAACTGTATCCGTTACTATTCTGTTACACAGGTCTTCAATATTGATCAACACTCTTCCTCCGTTATATCTTGAAAGATAAAGCCTGTGCTTCGATTCATTTGGATGGTGCCTTCTGTTTTTGGTTAACATTTTCCTCATATTCCTATTCAGTAAGGATATGTAGGGACTGCTAACATATTTATTGCTGGGCATTTAGTTTTTGCTGATAGTTTTAATTACCATATCTTACCTAGTATTTTTTTGTATTTACCAGTCAGCTTCTGCTTAACGTTCTTGATGTCGTGCATTTACCTCTGTTCTACTCCAAGGTATATGCAGCTGTCATTCTCATTAGATGTCAAATGGTTAATCCATTCAGTAAGTGCACGTCTTCTCCCTCGTCTAGACCCCTTCCTCTCTTCAGGCGGTACGCTGCCCACTCGTCGGTGTCGAATTTTATTCCTATGCCTTCAGAGTAGTTTCGCATGACGTCTATCATCTTTTCTAATTCATTCTGGCTTTGGCATAAAACATTAACGTAGAGTAAGTTTATGTTTCCATTGGTTTTGCCGTCTGGTCATATATCCTCGGCATTTACGTAATCCGGCAGATAAAGGTAGTAATCTTATGCAAAAAAAGTAACGAACTTAGCGAATCGCTTAGTATATGCCTCTTCTATAAGTTATCGGTTGGGTTTTGGGTACGTTGTTACCTCTTCTTATTCCTATAACGGTGGTCTACCTCTGGCGTAGCTCTTTTATACCATTATGTTTGAATGTACTTTCAGTTGTTCTAACAAGTGCAGTGTTAAGTCATGCGAGGAGCTATCAAATGCCTTTCTGAAGTCTATCCATGCCAGAGATAGGTTTCGCTTGTATAGTGTGGAGTCCAGACATCCATTTGAGTCTATTAACAAATCATCTCTTGCTCCATAGATTCCTCTTTTTGAATCTCTCTGTTCATGTATCTCAGCCAATACCAGTTCAGTGGTTTCCAGTATAAAATCTTGAATATAGACTGTATTAACGAATGTTATCGGTCTGTAGTTTTCGGCCTGCTGTTTGTCTGCTTTTTTATAAATCAGTATCGTCCTGTCGTGTCCAATATATATATATATATATATATATATATATATATATATATATATAAAGCGTTAACAGGCCATTAGGCCCATAGCTTAGAAATTCCTCTCGACTTCTGGCCTTCGTCCTCCAGTCCTGTATATTGTTTTCTCGTAAGTCCTTTTCGATAGCTTGCAGCCACCTAGTCCTTGGTCACCCTTTTCGTCTATTGAGCCTGTCCAATCCATACTGATATATATGTTGGATTTTCCAAGAATTCGTTAAAAATCCTTGCAAAGTGACTTAGAGTAGCGGTGATTTTTTTCCACCAAAATGCGTTTACCGCGCCTAGGCCAGATGATGAATAGTTGGACTTTTTTATTATTGCTTTCTTGACGTCATCAATTTCCCAAGAACTATCTGGGGTTACCACAACATTTTGTCGCGGTATGACGTGAATTCTTTCAGCTCTTCGTTAGTTTCGTTAAATCGAGTTGGATGCTCATATAAATTAACTATTAGTTTAATAATTGATTAAATCAATTTTATTACCTCTTATCAAATTTATCAGTATATTGTCTTTCTGTAATTTTTACTAACATTCTTGGAATTTTCATATAAAACTAACTATATGTACAACAAATGATTACTTCATATCAAAGTTTATTTTTTTACAGAAAATATTTCAAATTATTCTCTTTATTAATATGGGATTTAACCGCAAACAGAGGTAAATAAGTGAATGATCAGTTGAAAATTACAATTCATGAATACATCATGTTGAAAGTTCCAAAAAAAATTAGAACAATTTTGTCAGAAGGTAACGACAACTCAGTAATCCTTTTCCTCGATTTACACGCTGAAAGCAATAATTTTATCAAATTTCCTTAAGTAACTTTGCATTTTCACACTTTACCGAACGATTTGCATCAAATCAATCTCGTTTCGCATCATCGGGCAGCACGAAATCAAACAACGCAGACAATCACTCAATCGTATTATGTCGAGAACATAACAAGTATGTTAATTAATTGTAAAATTCCTGTCAGCTTTACAATTCAAATCGAACTAATAAATATTTCATTTTAGCTTTAAGCTTTCAATATATGAATATGATAGAATCCTGCGGTCATTCCATCGTCCATGCACACGTACAAACGCAAACTAATAAACGAAAATCGGATGCAAATTTATGACAATGTTGATTAATGCTCTTTAAATTGCCAATAATTGAGTTGTAATTTGTATTAATGACAAACTATTAATAATATATTTAGCCCAGAGGACTTTTAAAATTTCTCTTGAAATTTCCTGACAGAACAAAACAACACTACAGGCACGTTAATGTGGAATAATGTAAAAAATCACGACTGCATTCCATATTCACTCTTGCGCCCGGGGCAATAATGATTATCACATTAGGTGGACAAAATGGACAATGATAAGCCGACCGAAAAAAGATCTTTAATAGATAATGATTCTCTAAGTTATGCAGAGCTCGTTATAAAAATTATACCGCCGAATTAGGAGTAAAAAAAACAGGAAGATGTCTGCATAGTACATGAATACAGCACCGTTTTTGTTTTGTGGTTATTAAAATAATCTAAAACTGTTATACGGTATGGTGTATAGTAATTTATTGTCTGAATTTAATATGAATATGGATGAAGCAATCCAAATACGAAAATACGAATAAAAATAAGACTGATTAAAGATACACAAAGCAACTCCTTATTCGCAGTGAGAATAAGCACAGATGAAAAAGCTTAAAACATCATTATTCATAATTTTTATTGATAGTCGTCAAAAACATGACATACGAGGTGTGGCTGTGAAATAACGTGACAGACCGACAACTGTGTAGCATGAACCCTTCTCCTTCGATTATGTCTGTAGAGGTAATAGTCTGACAGTGGCCTTCGTGTGTACAAGATATATTTTTTTATTGTTTTGCCGAAAAAAGAATGTTTTAATACAGCAACGAATTGCTGTGAAATTTGATATGCAACATGGAAAAATTAAAAATGTATGAAAGCCACGCATAAAGCCATGCACATACTAGCATATAACGTGCATATACTAGCATTTAGTTCTCATTAGAACTCGTCAGTGCACGATATTCGGAGACAGACATGACTTTCATTTCTATATTGCGTGCACATACAGGGATCGCTATTATTTATGGAAACGGTCAAATATCTCGGGAACGGTTCAAGATATTAAAATGAAATTTTGTACACGGATATAAGAAAATGTTTGGATGTTTTTGGCTATACTTTATTTTTTTTTTCTTATCGCATTTTCGAAATCTAAGGCTTACTTGACTTTTTAAATGGCAAAAGTGGATGAATTTGGCATCGTTGGAAAGATCATTTTTTTCTGAATTCAGTGATGTAAATAAAGCTTCTTTTTTCAAAATTATTTAGACAAAATGGATAAAAAGTGTTGTGGTTTCTTTTGGAGTAAATACAAATTTTCGCTTACTTGGCCTACGAAACTACGCATGACGGATCAAGTATTTAGTTACACTTGACAACCGTTGACGTCCATCTATGAGTTTTAGATTTGTTTCTATATATATAGAATTAAGATGTATTTAACTGAAAGAGAAAGGATTCTAATAATTTTTTTTTACAAACACCGTTAAAAGTTGACATTTTGACACGGCTAACTTTAATTAAAAATGCGATTTTATAGCGTAGGGGGTTTGACAAACTGTCATGTCAATTTACTTTTTAAATTGACATGACAGTTTGTCAAAAATGACAACATATATTAAAATGATTGAAAATTACATATTTCTTGGATATTAATATTAAATGTACAGTTTGTGTAATTCGAGATATTTATTTCCTGTGTTGCAGTACTTTCAGAATTATTATTCTCGCTATTACTTCATTTTCTTTATTAAAATACGAACTCATCTTTTGTATGAATTGTGACTTAATTTGACGTATTTTTACGGTTGCGTCCAGTTGTGTCAAAACGTATTCATGAGCTGTCAAATTTGGTCAGTGGATTTTCATTATATTTTATAATAAAAATTGTGTTTGTAGAAAAAATATTGTACGATACACGTGTTAAAAATGCTATTTTATTTCACTCGTAAATTGCGACACTCGCTAACGCTCGTGTCGCAAACTTTTACTCGTGAAATAAAATCGCACTTTTAACACTTGTATCGTAAATAACTATTCATGTCTTTGACTACAGTAGCATAGGATAAGTTAACAATTTAAACCAAAATAAAATCATAATGGTGGTCGCAGTTTTTCTTACATTATGTTATGGATTTTTCCCTAAATTATATGAAAAATTTATTAAAAATGAATGTACATTATTTGTGGATATCTGTGTATATCCGATGTGTTTTAAATCTCACATGTGAGATAAAAACTAGTGTTTTTTGGTTATCTATCTGATGTTTGAGGGGCCTGGAGTAAAATTCGAGGAGATTAACATCTGAATTTATACGGGAACGTTGTATACATTGATATATTTAAAATTTAATTAGTACGGGTTGTTTTTTTGAGTGTGACCATAGTGATGGTAGTTCATATTTATTCCCGATAATTATACGAGATTGGTGTTCTCGTAATTTTGTTTTTGTATTTGATTAAACAACGTTTTCGAGTAAATGTGTCTCCAATAAGTTTTTATAACGATTGACTGGCGCCTAAATAATATTGCAGTTCCACGTTTTTCCGATTGGAACCCTGAGAAGAAAGAAGTCTCATTGTTGGAAATCAACTGGCTGAGTATCGTAGTTGGATAGATTAATTGTGAATGGAGGTTCAGTAAATATATAAACCACAATTCATAGCATATTTTTGGCTAGCCCAACGTTGGGGCGAAGAGAAGCAGTATTGGTTGAAAGCAAAAAACAGAGCACAAAGATGGAAGATATCACAGCAGCACAGCAAAGAAGTGAGCAACTTTTGGAGGAAGCAAAGAAAAGAGTAGATCCAGTAATTATCATACATGAAGAGGGGCACGACAGGGTAAACAGAGATAAGATTATAATGGACATGCTGATAAAAATGATGGAAAGAGAGAAAGAAATGCAGGCTACGATGGAAATAATGCAGGTAAGAGAGAAAAGAATGGAAGAAAAGATGGATGTGATGATGGGTAAAATAATGGCGTTAAATAATACGAGCCAAGAAGAAATTTTAACAAGGGGTATGGACTCCTTGCAAGTGTCAAATGAAAAACAAGAAGTAGAAGAAAGTATAATGGTTTTAAATAGCAAATTATTGGAAGAAGTAGATAAAAGAGAATTTGCAGAACAACAAATGAAGCATATGGAAAAAAAATTAACAAACAAAATAGAAGAAGTAAGAAAAGAGAAGAATGAAATCAATGTGCCCACTTATATTCCAGTACCTGTACAAAATGAAGTGTTATCTAAATTTTATGGGATGTCAACTACGAATCCCATGTGTTTCTTAAAGAAAATAAAAGCCAGCTTGGAAGATGTGCCAGGGGACGAAAGAAAGTTGTAAAAGATTGGAAACTGTCTGAAGGATGATGCTATGGTTTGGTGGGAGATGGTGTCAGATGAGGTAACAACAATGGAGGAATTTGAAGCCAGATTCACAAATCAATTCTGGGGACGAAACAAGCAGACTAGGGTAAGACAAGAATTATTATTTGGTAAATATAAAATTGGAAATAATGAAACAAGAGAAACCTATGTCATGAAAAGGTACTCTGTATTATAATATTTAACCCCTAAGATATGTGAATTAGATTTGGTTTCACAATTAAGTAGACACTTTGATTTTCAAGTTAATCAGGCAGTAGCAATACATAATATAAATGAGATGCAACAGTTTTTAGAATTATTAAAAAGGTTAGATGATGCGGAGCGTGGAAATAGATTTAATAATAATTATTCAGAAAGTAATATTAAGAGAAATCAATATCCAAGATTTAATTTGAACAATACACCTCTGATATCAGAAAGACCTATGCTAAACGATCATACTCAAATAAATAGAAATAGAATGGCTTCCCCAAATAGAGAAATAAATAATTCAAATAGAGATAATGTAAAAGATAGAATATAGATCAAAAGAAATACACAGCTACGAGGTATAAAGATACAAGGCCTATTAATAAATAAAACAATAATATGTCAACAATCAAAATGACATAAGTATCAGATTCAGATTTGAAGTTGGTGACTCCGTTATTATAAGAAGAGTTAATGATATTAAATGAGTGCTCTGCAGCTGTTCGCTTCACAAGTGCACATCGTGGAAGATGACCCAGACTGAAACTGTGCATCGGCTGAGTGCGGGGACATTTTGTGAGTGTACGAAACTGATAATTATCAGTGAGTGCGGAAAATCATATAATGTATAAGATTTTGACATGTCCAGGCTTATCCATTATATGATTTTGGGGATATGTTATGGATTTTTCCCTAAATTATATTAAAAATTTATTAAAAATGAATGTACATTGGCGTATATTTTTAACAATGACTGTATATTTTGTATGTTGATGTTGATTAGGGCAGTCCGGATGTCCAGGAAGTGGATCGACCAGAGTTATTATTTGATTTATTTGTACTTTATATGTCCGATCTATTTTCCGGGCAGAGATACCTTTGTGTTCGAGTGGATCATATCAGTCTAAGATAAATTTTTTATCTTATATTTTATTTAACTTCGGGTTTTCTTGCTTTATTATATTTTTGTGTTTGTTAAAGTCATATCCGTTTTATTACGAGTGTTCGTGGCTCGTATTTTTATTTTTGGTATTGAATCCACTTGTTATCTCTCTATATTTTTTAGTGTGTGCAAATATTACGCTAGCGTAAGTAAACTTTTGTATACCATTTTATTTGATATATTTCTTTTCATTGTAATTTGTTAGTTATTTGGATAATTTATATTTATCGATTTATATCTATTTTAGTTTAGAAGATAAATGGTGATGAAAATTTTCATATTTTTTTAGGGAGTTTTTTTTACTGTCATGTTCTAGAATATATTTGAAATTCAAGGTTTGGAGGGAATTTGATGCTTGTGTTATTTGCGCATGAGTGATGGTCATTTTTCGTATTTAACAGATCGTTCTGTTTACGTTTTATTTTTGTGGGGTTAAAGTAATTAATAAAATTGAAAATTTTCTAATCTATTTATTTAGCTTTTATTTTTTTGATCGCGAGTAATTTAGAGGTTTTCATTGCGTGCGTGTCATTATCACGTAATCTTTTTCCTCCAGTTTTTGTGAATGTGTTGCATTAGCTGTCTTTACATTTTGAAAATTCTTTCTTTGGAGACTGCGGTTAAGTAAAAACTTAAAAAAGGTATATAACCCCTTACCATAATTATTAATCGTATCCTAAATACGTATTTCGACAACTAAGTTGTCATCATCAGTAGGTAAAACCAAAAAAAGCGGTGTTCTAGGTTTACTGTGCCCTATGTGCGACTTTTAATTAGTGGTTTTACCTACTGATGATGACAATTTAGTTGTCGAAATACGTATTTAGGATACGATTTATAATTGTGGTAAGGGGTTATATACCTTTTTTAAGTTTTTTTGTCTTTACATTTGATAAAGATTTCTTTTTTAATTTTTTTTTTAATAAAATTTTATGTGGAATTGTTTGTATTATTATTAATTTGTATTTATTTCCACGTTCCTTTACGGGAAACCCGGATGAAAAGGAGTCTTTATGAAAAGAAATTTGCTGGCCGAGGAGCTACCGGAACATATTGTGGTGTACACTGGTCCATCTTCAATTATATTCCACTATACATAGCAATATGCAGTGAATATGTATATGTCAATACACAACGGAGCGAATGCAATAAACGGTTTGGTAACCGGCAGCGACTACTACTGAAACAAAAGTAAAACCTACAATTGAAACAGACATGTAATTAATATACATATCTGTAACTGTACACATGGACATTATTATAATTAAATAAAACCTTTTTGTAAAAGTAAAACCGACAAGCGAATTTCGTATCGAATTTTAAATAAAAATATTTGTAGTTATTTTGTGGATATCTGTGTATATCCGATTTGTTTTAAATCTCACATGTGAGATAAAAACTAGTGTTTTTTGGTTATCGATCTCATGTTTGAGGGGCCTGGAGTAAAATTCGAGGAGATTAACATCTGAATTTATACAGGAACGTTGTATAGATTGATATATTTAAAATTTAATTAGTATAGGTTGTTTTTTTTAGTGTGACCATAGTGATGGTAGTTCATATTTATTCCCGATAATTATACGAGATTGGTGTTCTCGTAATTTTGTTTTTGTATTTGATTAAACAACGTTTTCGAGTAAATGTGTCTCCAATAAGTTTTTATAACGATTGACTGGCGCCTAAATAATATTGAAGTTCCACGTTTTTCCGATGGGAACCCTGAGAAGAAAGAAGTCTCATTGTTGCAAATTAACTGGCTAAGTATCCTAGTTGGATAGATTAGTTGTGGATGGTGGTGCAGTAAATATATATACACCACAATTCATAGCAATATGTAAAAGCGTCAATATCCATATATAAAGTAAACACTGATATCTAATACTATTGCTTGAAGAAGAGTACAAAAGTAAATATGCATGGAACAAAATATTAAATACCTAGGCAATAACATAGAGTTTCAAACTAAGTTTAACTACATTGCAATTAACATTATACATCACAATCATGAAGAAACTCCTGGACTGAATAATAGACTTTCAAGATTAATAGGTCCCTAATACTGCATTCAAACATACCTAGCGGTAGCTGTCTATACTTAAGTGGTAATCTATTATATAAACTGATTGCCTAGTATTTATGATTTTTTCAGTAAATGCTAACCTATGTTTGGTAATTTCCAATATCTGACTATTACGTGTATGATAACCGTGGTTCTCATTTAATTTTCTGAAAATATTAAAATTTTGCTTGACATAATAATTTATAAATATATACACATGGCAATGTCATAATGTTCATTTCCTTGAATAAGTTTTTACAACTTACTCTTACACTGTTTTTGTTCATAATGCAATCGCTCGCTTTTGAAATATAAAAATTCTTAGTACTTCTACTGAACCGCCCCAAACAAGTATTCCATATGTAAATTGAGAATTAAAATGAGCAAAATAGTATATTCTCACGACACACGCATCTACTCAATTACGCAATTGACTTATTGCGTAACATACACCAATCAATTTCTCATTAAAATGTGCTCATTAAAAGAGCAGTTCTCATCTATAGTTCATAAAGTATAAGTTTTCAGTTCAAGGCCAAATTCAAAGCATGTGATTCAAATCAGTACTGCAGAGTCAAATAAAGTCAAAATTCAATCGCGGAAATAATTGTTTGTCGTCATAAAATATAAACGTCATGTTTAGCAATATTGTCTAAATTTTAGTATGGTACTTGTAATATAACCAAAGAAAGCTTATACATAACCTATATGTCAAAATAATAATGAGTAAAGTAGAAGCATAATAGTTCAAAAGCATTTTTTCTTTTCTAGTTTTGCATAAATACATTCTATTCAAGAAAACTATGCGGAAATTATTACTTTAATATTTAAACAAATTAGTTTAAATGTTATGTATAATTATAAACTCACGAGAATATTCCATCAAAAATTTATTTAAAAAGAAATATTTCAAGTCAGATATCAATAGTGAAATCCACAGATATTGAAAAAGATCTTTAGTGTTAAAAAATGTTTGCATTATTAAGAATGACATACCTACCGAAATCATTTTCTTGCACTATATCTGGGCTAAGAAGATTGGGAATGTATGAATTCGATGTCTAATTTAGATTTCTACTTAATTTATATATTGCCTATATTTTAAATAAGTTTTAAAATTTTGGAAAAGAATGTAAAAGTTATGTTTGTAACTCTTTGAATAAGAATTAAAACCTTTTGAGTTGTGAATACCTATATGTTTTCAAATTATAGGTTTACCAGGCATCTAAGAAATATTCTGTAAAATAAATAGGTTAGAAAGGTCAAAACGATAATCAAACAATTTGGTACTAATTGATATTATTGTATTTATTATCAGTATTGTTCTCAAAAGAACAGATTTTGTAATTTTTAATTACAAACGAAATATTCAAATTAGACGAATGCTTAACCTAGAATTTAGAATACCGGAAACAAAGTCAATAAAAAACATTGAAATAACACAGGTCTACAGTGATTTTGATGTTTGAAAGCTGTTTGCTAATTTGTATATGTTTGGAGGCCCTTATTTCAAAAAACGCCATATTTTTGCTCTATCACGTAAATTTTTTTTATAGCGCTCTATATCTTAAAAATGTTATTTTATTAATATACTTACCTATGACAAGAATATGTTTGTTCCATGTTAGGCATGATTTTTAAATGAATTGATTTTTATGAAATTAAATGTGGCAACACTGGTTAATATTAGATTTCTCGGCAAAGCAACAGAGTCGGCGCAAAAGCGTCAATACAACGTTGAAACCTGCTTATGTGCAGTTTGGTTGTGTTAGTCGTGGTGCTACTGTGTCCGCGCGCTTGTCTTCGTTGTTGGGTATTTTAAGTGTTCTAGAACGTATAAATATGGAAAGAAGACATTGTGTGAATAATCCGAATAACTTTTGTTATATCTGTCGTGTCGTGGTAGTTATGTCGTAGTAAAGCAGAGGCAAACTATAACTTCGTTTGTGAAAAATGTATACCACATTTATTTTGGTGTAAAAATTGGCGACCAAGACAAGTCCTGGGCTCCTCATACTGTTTGTTCCGTTTGCGTTGAAGCATTAAGAAACTGGCAAAAAGGTAGGAAGAAATGTTTAAGCTTTGGTGTTCCTATGGTATGGCGAGAGCCTAGAAATCACAGTGATGATTGTTATTTTTGTTCGTGTAATATTCAAGGATTCAACAGAAAAAATATGAAACAATTTGTGTATCCCAATCTTGACTCTGCTATTCGACCAGTTCCTCATGGACCAGATGTACCGATACATACCGCCCCAAAAGCACTAGAAAACGTCATATCGTCAGAATCAGAGGAATCTAATTGCGACCCAGATGACTCAGATTTCACACCAGATTTCGGAGAGCCCGAAGTGTTTAACCAGAGCGAACTAAATGATTTAATTAGAGATTTGCACCTTCCAAAGGATGCATCCGAATTGTGAGCCTCCCGACTTCGTGAGAAAGTCACGCACCTGGCGTCACATCAAGCTTCTACCGGGATCGCGAAAAAGAGTTATGTCAATATTTTACTCAAGACGGACCGCTAGTGTATTGCAACAATATTCCTGACTTAATTTCAAAATTAGGAAATGTGCCGTATGTAAAAGAAGAATGGCGCCTGTTTATTGACTCAAGTAAGCGTAGTTTAAAAGGCGTTTTATTGCACAATGGTAACGAGCTGACCTCGGTTCCCGTTGCCCATTCGGTACATTTAATGGAAACGTATGAAAATTTTGAACTTCTTTTAAAGAAAATAAACTAACAAGAACATCAGTGGATGCTTTGTGGTGATCTTAAAGTGCTGCGCATGCTACTAGGACAACAAGGAGGTTATACAAAATTTCCATGCTTTATTTGTGAGTGGGATAGTCGAGCAAGGGATAGACATTGGACTCAAATAGAATGGCCCTCTAGAACAAGCCTTACACCTGGTAGCAAAAATGTATTAAGAGATAGCTTAGTTGACCCCAAAAAAGTTTTACTGCCTCCTCTCCATATCAAACTTGGCTTGATGAAGCAGTTTGTTAAAGCCCTAGACAAAAATGGAGAGTGTTTTAAATATTTACGAGACATTTCCAGCCTTATCCGATGCCAAGTTAAAAGAAGGTGTTTTTGTTGGACCGCAGATAAGAACATTATGCAAAGACAAGGATTTTAAAAACACAATGACCAATGTCGAGAAAAACGCCTGGGTTTCATTTAAAGAAGTAATTGATAAGTTTCTTGGGAACTCTAAGGACGAAAACTACGAAAATATTGTTCGAAATATGTTACAACACTTTCATCGTCTAGGTTGTAATATGAGCTTGAAAGTGCATTTCCTGTTTTCACACTTGAACTATTTTCCTGAAAATCTTGGAGCAGTTAGGGAAGAACAGGGAGAGAGGTTTCACCAAGACATTAAGGAAATGGAACGGCGATACCAAGGCAGATGGAGCATAACGATGATGGCGGACTACTGCTGGATGTTAAAACGGGATATGCCATTAAAAACATACAACCGAATGTCCGGACAACGCAGCTTTCTGGCAAAAAGACAAAGATTTCACTTAAAAAAGACTGAGTAAAGTATTTTTATCCACTTTTTTAACTTGTATTCCACCTTTTTACTCAATAAACAAATAAATTTTTTTAGAAATATCGTTTTTTTTAATTTAATATTTGCAAAAAAAATCTTACGTGATACAAATAAATGCATAGAATTTTTGGAATCAGCCTACCAAAATTATATAAAATCAGTTTTCAAAATAAAAACATCTGTCAAAAAGTTTAATTTTGTAGACCTGTGTAATTTAACAGCAAGCCGAATATCATAAGACTATCTCCTGGACAACTTATCCTTTTTATTTAATATAATATTTCAAAGACGTACGTCTTAACTTGAAATGACAAACGTGTGTAGTACTACAGCGCGTATTCATGTGTGTTAGAAAGAGATAAAGTACAATTTGCGGTTCATACTTGGGCAGTACGAACTGAAAACTTATACTTTATGAACTGTATATATACACCCAAAAACTTTGTCGAAACACGTATTTAGGATATGATTATTAATTGTGGTAAGGAGTTTTATACTTTTTTTAAATTTTTACTTAACCACAGCCGCCAACGATGATGGCCTCGCTTATTTACCTGGAATATTCTTTAAAATTTAAAAAAATATATTCCTGTTAAAACAAACATATTGTTAGTGTTGCTAACAACGCCATTTTTGCAAGAACACAAACATTTTACTATCGAATCGTACTTTGGAAATGGTCAGAGAGTTGATTTTGGGTTGGGATTTGATCTCATTGAATTGAATTTGAAATTGAATATACCAAAGAAATTTGAGTACATCAATACTTAAGCACGCATTACGCATTTGTTACAAATGAAATAGATATGCATTACACACATCTGCATCTATACACAAGGTGTACGTCCATGTGTACAGATACAGATGTGTGTAATGCATATATGCTTCATTAGAATTAAATATTCAAAAGTTGCTGCCAAATACTATTTCGTGTAACTCGAAATTTTTGCGTGATTTTGTCTTAACAGTGGGCGACCTAAAAGGCACAACAGAGGAAGCAATTGAAAATATACAACATGCCGTGCAGCTGTGAAAAGAGATATGCATTTACGATCAAATAAATTAAAATCCGTTAAATTTCGGCCAATTGATTCCCTTCAAAAGCTTCGCTGTGGTGAATGGTTCATTATTTCTTTGGACAATCATATTTTATCGAGAATTTTTTTCTTATATTAATCGTGGATGAAAACAACAACTCCAGTCTCAATTTTTAGTACCAAAAATTTATTGAACAAAATGTTATAAGCTCTCTTAGGCAGAGTCTCACTAAAGCGGACATCTCTGTTGGATGTAGAGCATAACAGACACAAAAATATGTTCTGGGAGAACGTATATAAAATAATTTCACTTATTAGTGGACGCGGACAATGAATTGGTCAAAGAAGAAATTGGAAACAATATTGGTGATTCTCTCATTTACTTTACTGGTCAGTAAAACACATTTCTGAATTCTTTCTAAATCCGTGATTCTTCAATAGGTTTCCGTAGTGTGGTGATACTATTTACGAGACAAAACGAAATATTCTAACTCTAAAGTATCATTTCTCATCCTGGAGATCGCGGTGATATTATTCCGCTGTTCTCTTCTGTTATCGCAAAGGCGCAAACAGGAAAGAACAGTGTATTATTGAAAATATTAAAAGATCGTCTTATACCAAGGGCGACGCACTGGACATGCTCTTGTCGCAAAATACATGCGGAAAAATCTCAAGAAAATTTATTGTGAAGCTGTAAAAATGGTTACTTTTATTAAAAGCCGACCGTTACAGAACAGGCTCTTTGCTAAACTATATGCGATGGACGAAAATAAAAAATCTCTTCTCCATACAAAAGTTAGATGGTTCTCGCGAGGGAAAATGTTAATCCAGGTATTGGAATTGCAAGATGAATTAATAATATTTATATATTCCAGGATAAACAAACGCCATTATTATTGTTTTGACAAAATAATGTGTGTATATTGTTGTTGGCTTACTTAGCCAATGTATTTGCGCATTTAAACGACTTGTGTGTGAATTTACAAGGACGCGATAAAAACATTGGATTTGTTCTCACTCACCTTGGATTATATTGAAAAAAATTTGAATCAACAAAACTCTATTATTCACAACAGTTTCGATTACATGAATATGCATTTGCGTGAGCTAAAAACTTATTTGACGGAGTATTTCCCGGAAGATAAAAATGACTTGTCGAAGAGATGGGTGCTGAATCCGTTTACTGAAAACGTTGTTGCCGCTGCTAAGTTACCAGTTGAGATTCACAACCAGATCATCGAAATATCTGTCGACAAAACGCAAAACTACAATTTACATCGGAAGATTTAAATATGTTTTGGCTTGCCCGTCGAAATGAATATGGAAATTTAGTCAGAGAAGCATTGAAAATGTTAATACCACGTGAAAAAGGTTTTTCGTCTATAGTTGCTCTAAAAACTAAATACAAGAATCGTTCGTGTCTTATCACTCTAAAGCAATTTGCTTTTGTGTGTTTCTAACGTAGATTCACATATGGAGAAACTTTTAAATGAAAAGCAAATGCAACCATTACATTAACTTCTTTTCTTTGCATGTGTAGTTATTGTAAGTAAAATGTTCAAAACAAATGATTTTTTTCTTATAAAATAAATTTTCATTTTCGTTTAGGCTATTTCGTGACTCTCCTTTAATATAACTGCGACCCCCAGGTTGAGGACCGGTGCGGTATTGTAAGGAGATACAAAACTTCATCTATCTAAAATATCCGATTTTTTAAAGCTTAGTTTTTGTATGTTAAGATGTGTTATGTTGTGTTCGCACTAATAGTTACCCATAGGTATGTATTTTTATATATATATTAGATTTATATTTTCTTTTATTGATATTTTCCTTAAGCGGACAATTTTAAATTAGTGTTTTGCTAAACCGAAGCAACCTTTTATGCGGGTCTCTTTTAACCAGACAAAATCTTGTAAATTTTGTATATATATTTTCTACTACTAAAAACAAATTCACAATAAGGCTATAAGATTTAACAAAAGTTTTGGAAAATCCGCAAGTCAGCATTTCTTACAAAGCGATTATAAGAATATTCTAAATAGTTATAAAAGATTATTAAACTCATTTTTAGATATAATAAAAAAAAATTACCTATACATAATACAGGAATATATTATTTTTATATAGGTAAAGCAGCTGAAAAATAAAATAAAATATACATTTTTCCATAGATTGTGAGGTTATAATATCTTTTAATAATAATTAAATTAGAAACTTATAGAAGATACAACTCGTTTAAAATTTAAATTTAATGTTTGTAACATAATCAATTATTAAATTACAAAACAATTTGTGAAGATCATTCAAGATAAGTATCTATAATAACAGCGTCAAAAAAATACCGTATCCCACATCGTTATTTAAGCACGTTGGAATTATATTCATTCAATGCAAGAAACAATAAAACTTACATGCGGCAAACTGTCTGGTTCGTTCCGACGATGGATCCTCTCCGGGGCAAAAATCTCAAAATTCCAGCCGGTGTCAAACGCGCACAATTGCTACGTGTTGTATCCCAAACAAAAGCTGCAGGGAAACTGGCCCGCAGGAGGGCCTGGGGCACACAAGGGTCCCCCAACGGCGGAAGGATAAGACCCCGCCCACGGCTATCCTCCTGCAACCAATAGCGGCCTAAGGACACGCCCAGCCCGAGGCGATGCCCCTCGTCCTTTCCCAGGATAGTACCGCCGCAAATAATACCGGAATATCTATATATATCCTCATATATAGATATATATCTATGTAGATAATTTAGCATGTTACGTACATATCAAAAGATCCATTAAAATTTCTATTGTATCGTGAATGGATCATTGAAACGGTTTCTAGTGAAGAGAGATCTCTTGTGCTTTGTTTTATTATTTCTCTGAAAACAGTCGACGTATGCGTCCCCCACGACTTGGTTCGGTATATGTATACACGTTTCTGATTTTCAATTTCCCTCTGTTATTGTTATTGTTGTTTACTACGTCGGAGCGTATTTCGACTGTTTTTGTAAAGAAATATATTGACTTCAAAGTCGTTTTGCTTAGTGTAAACTCCGGTACATGTACCATCCCTTTTGGTTTCTGTTTGTTTCATATTTTTTTTAAATAAATTACATCATAATATAATTTACATTTTGCTTTTATTTTTTGTTTTATTTTATACAGTATGTGAGTATGTTATAATTAGAGAACGGACACGCTTACCACCCAGTGCAGTACTGGCGAAAGGCTGTATTTCTAAAATATTTAATTTTATTTATATAATTGGAACATTTTTATTTGTTCATTTTGTCGACTAGCAATAGTTTCTCAAGGTTTTCTTCTGTCAATTTTGTTCTCTTTGAATTAAGTACATCCTTATAAATAGAAAATGTCCTTTCTACATCGCAACTGGTTATAGGTGGATACTGGAAATATTCTTTTATTTCTTCATATTTAGCCGTTAGATTTTGTGGAATTGTCTCTACATAATTGCTGCAATGTAATTAAATCTGGATTTCTATTAAGAATTGCTTCAAACTTTTGCCGAAGGCCACATCCGAAGTCACTTGGAATACTTTTCAAATTATTAACAGCCACATCTAATGTGGTTAATCCGTCATTTAATTTGAGATTTCGCTTTCCAAAATAAGTGATTAGTTTTGGCAATTTTCCAAAGTGTTCGTGAAGAAAGTACAACTGATTTTTTAAATTTGGGATTTGTGTGAGCTCCTTGCACTCACCAATACTTCTAGCATCCTCCTTTAGCAGTGTTACGAAATGTTTTAGACTATCGAAATTCTCAGCATAATAACTAGTAGCTTCCAGCCATGTTCCCCATCTAGTTATTACTGGAGTGGGAGGCAGTGACAGAGATGGAAATTTTTCCCTGAAAAGAGCTACTCTCAATGGTGCTTTTCTTTAAACTCTTTTAAAAGTTAATACAAGTCTATCAACTTCCGGAAAAGTGTCTCTGATATATTCACAGATTCTGTGGAGAGCATGTGCTACACAAGTAATATGCAGTATATTAGGATATGTTTTCTTCAATAGTCTGCCTGTTTTTAACATATACGCAGCACTATCACTGACAAATAAAAGTATTTTTTCTTTTTACGTGGCGTCCGAATGAAGCATTTTTTGCATATTCTCCTTAATGGTTTCAGCAACTGTTTCCGCATCAACTCTATTTATAACACTTGTTGCTATTACATATGAGTTATAGGGAATAGTTGGATGTAGTACACCAGCTACAACATTTACCACACAGCGTCCTGTTTCGTCGGCGCTTATCCATATGTATTGATTTAAAAGATGGCTTCTAATGCGATCTACTGTTCTCGTATAGCACCTAGTAACATAATATTTGCGTAAAGTTGATTCATCAGGAACATTTCGACCAGTATATTTTTGAAGAAATATTTTTAAAGTGGGATTGCTAAGTTTATTTAATGGAATATTAGCCGCCATAAAAGTTTTACAGAGTTCAGATGTGTTTGCGATCCTAAGTGACGAATTTTTGACAATATTTTACGGATTTTGTAATAAATTTCGGAATCACTGACAATGGACATACAATCAGGATGACCGTCAATCCAACTCGCCATTGTTTTACAATGCCGTTCTCGACACTCTTCCATATCATGTCTGAAAAAGTAACTTAAACAATGCTCTAGATCTAAATAAATGAAAACTAAAAATGTGTGCGTAAGTTATTGAAACTGAACGAAATTCAATGCACACTCTTACGTCGAAATAATTGGTAGAAATAGATTCAATCAAACGATATTAAACAGGATCTATCACAAAAATTACGATGTAATTAACAGTTAAAACTATGAAAACAAGAAACTTACTCATAGCACTTTATTTATCTTACGAAATATAAACTAATAAATAAAATACATTATAAAAACCCCGCTTCTATCTACGCTCATGAAAACACTTTAAAAAACACTATATTCTCCGAATACAATAGCTGGCTTGTCCATTGTTATCGCGGCGAGACCAGGTGTCCAAGTAAGTCAAACAAATACTTCATTGAATTACGCCGGGATGTACTGAGCGACGTTATACACAATTCCAATTGCCGATTGCGTTTTATGGAAATTGCGTCCGTTCTCTAGTTATAAGCAGTAAGTCGCAAAAAAGTTTTCAGAGTATGCCATGGATTAAATCAGTTATCAGATTGATTAAGTGATCTAGCCTACATTTCATACTATTAGTAATAAGTTAAATCGTAACTTGTCAATTTCACTTATTATTTACAAATTACACTTCGTCAATTCTCTAAGCCCAGGCGTAACTTATATGTCTATCTCATATATGTCTACCTAGGATACACATTTTGTGGCTCGCTTGATACGAGCCCTAGGAACATAAGGTTCGGACGAAACGATTTTTGATAAATATTTACAATTTGTGTACATGTAGTTGCAAATTATTTTTGAAAAGGAACAAGCTTTTGAGTAAGTTTTAATTTGATTATTACTAATTGTTTCTTTTTGTTATTATTAATTGTAATAATTAATCATAATATCAAAGTACAGATCATGACTTAAGATGAACACCTTGACGATTGTTTACAAGCAGGAATATTATAATGTTCCCTAACTACGAAGCAATGGTCAATGAAATGTAATGCCAAAAATCAGATTAACTTTGAGATTTATATTTTTATAAAGAAATTTTATAGTTTATAGATTTTGTATGCATTATTTATACAAGAATATTAACAATAATTTTTATATGTGAAATTTATGTTTTTGTAATTAAATGTTTGTTTGAACAATTATGTGTATGTAATATTAACTTTGTCCAAATTTAAATTCCCCTTGAATGTGCTCTTAGGCCTGTATGCCACGATGCGAAATTTTTCGATAAATTTACATGTAAGTTTTCGTACAAATTTTCTAACAATTTCCATACTTTCTTGATATTGTTGTACGAGCGTGCATGACATCCATGCATTATTATTAGGGACATCGGGTTGAAATCACGTCGTCATTACAACGGACGATATAAATAGTCTACTACATCTGTAAGTACATCACGCAGTTATTGATCTGGCTAGCGCGCACATCTGTTTTCATCGAGAATTGCGACGTTTTTTGTTGGATATTTACAGTTAAATTTCTGTTTTCATGAACGTAGATAGAAGCGTGTGGAGTTTTAATAATTTTGTCAATTTAGATTATATTTCGTAAGATGAATAAAGTGCCGTGAGTTAGTTTCTTGTTTTCATAGTTTTAACTATTAACTACATCGTCCTACTGTATGTTCAAATGTTAATTCCTTATTGTGAGCAAAGAATTGGGAATACTGCAATATTAACAAGAACATTTGCAACAGAATGTATATTTTAATTCTCAGGAAACGAAAACAATCTAACCAAAGTAAAGAAATGTGTAATTACATCTGATAATCACTACAGTTGAAGTAAAGAAACAATCGTCTTACGTCACTTGATAACATCGACTTAACGTCAGTTTTCAAAACTTAACAGCCAAATACAAGCCATAAAACTACCAGTAATATTTTCCTAGTTTTATGCGCATTGACTTTTAAGTTTTGAAAACAGACGTCATCTCGATGTCATCAAGTGACTTAAGACGGTTGATTCTTTACTTCAACTATAGTTACAAAATTTGATACAGAGTTACGTCACCTTTAGCCTTAGCAACTGCTTTAATTCGATCTGGCATGGTTTCCAACAATTTTCTACAGTCATCTGGTGTAAATGTTTGCCATATTTCTGTTAGTTTAGTTTGCAAAGCATTTGTTGTTTGCGGATTTGTTCTCATGTACCTTTTCATATGATGCCACAAAGTTTCAATAATATTAAGGTCTGAACTGCAGAAGGCCATGACAGAACTCTTACGTTATGATCTACAAATCAATATTTAGTTGATTTGGCTATGTGGTAGTATGCGTCATCCTGTTGAAATATGAAATTTCCATCTGGATAGAGATTTAACTAACAAAGAGGTTATGGCTTAAAATATAATATATAATAAATATAATAAATATACAAAGTGTCCCGTATCGTTATGTTCAAATTTTAGGAGTGTAAAGTAGATTTCATTTCAAGCAACAAAAACGCAAAACTTGTATATCCATTTTTATTTGCTTCAAAGTTACAGATCTATGATGTGATTGTCAGATCATGAAAAAAAATGTAATCCTAAAGTCAATACAAACGGATTTTATTTAAAAAAAAAGCTATACGATTCAACAACAGGCCTGTGATTGTTAACGTCGCAGAATAAAATGTAATCCTAAAATAAATAAACACGTGTCGTAGTGCATACAGTAATTTCTTGGAGATTTACACAAAAGAATACTGGAAATTGATTTATTATGAAGAAGGTTCTTACTTATTTCGTAAGTGCTGAACCATGAATATCATACAATAAACAAATGTTCAAATGACCGTTAAGGTTGCATTTTTTAATAACTGATTACATTACGTTTCAGTTCATACAACAGCTTATTAGTGAGTGGACACGTTTTCTTTATTCAAAATGCCACACCGATTTTCTTCTCAAGAGTATGCGGACATGCATTTTCTGTATGGCTATTGTAACGGCAGTGCACGTCAAGCAGTTATTGAATACGGACATCGGTTTCCCGATAGGCGCATTCCTCATTTCAAAACATTTCTGGAAGTACACAGACAATTTCGGGAATGCGGACTGCGTGATTATCTTTTCGACAGAGGAGTAAATTTGCCAGCAGACTTAGAGGAAAAAGCAGTAGCTATTGTTACAAAGGATACAACTCTCAGTGTACGTCGAATCGCTAGACAACTAAGAGTGCCACGAAAGACAGTTTGGCGAATTTTAACCGTGAGGGCTTATATCCATATGGCAGGGGACACGATTTGCTTGAGACAGACCATTATGCTGGTCTAGTTTATTCTACCTGGATATTAAGACAGTCACGGCTTCATTTTAATTTCTGCAGAACAGTCCCCTGGACAGATGAATCTACGTTCACGAGAAGTGGTGTTACAAATCTGAGAAACCTGCACAGGTGGTCATCAGAAAATCCCAGAGCTATAAGCCCATTTAAATTTCAACATGAATTATCTATTAAAGTTTGGGCGGCCCTAATCGATGACTTGTTGATTGGTCCTGTCGTTCTTCCTGGGAGGTTAAATGCGGACAATTGCCTCCAATTTCTTATTGACGAACTGCCAGGTCTTTTAGAGGATGTCCCACTGAATGTTCGACGAGACATGTGGTTTCACATGGAAGGGGCACCACCACATTTCGGAATTTCTGTCCGAAATTGGGTTAACGTCAATTATCCAAGATGGATTGGTCGAGGTGGTCCTGTTGCATGGCCACCCAAATCACCCGATCTTAATCCCCTTGACTTTTATTTATGGGGGTACATGAAAAATTTAGTCTACGCGCAAGTTTCGAGCATCAGAGAAGAGTTGTTGAATCGTATCCACCTGGCTGCCGAGCAAATCCTACAAAACAAGTATGAAATTCGGATAAGTACTTCTTCTGTTGACTTACAGGCACAAGCCTGCATTCAACAAGGAGGTGGACATTTCGAAAATATTATTAATTGAACTTTTTTAAATAAAATCGGTTTTTATTGACTTTGGGATTACATGTTTTTTCATGATCTGACAATCACATTCATAGATCTGCAACTTTGAAACAAATAAAAATGTATATACAAGTTTTGCGTTTTTGTTACATGAAATGAAGTCTACTTTACACTCCTAAAATTTGAACATAACGATACGGGACAGCTTGTATAATAATACTTGGCAGCATTAACAGTCCCATCTATTTCTAATCTGCCTACACCCTTTTCAGGCATTCATCCTCATACAGTATTTTTACGATAACAGATCAGTCACGTCATCAATGCGCGTCACACAACGTTGACAAATCTATTGTTTACATCTTGCAAATAATTGTCATTTGGTTTATAGGTTATAGAACATTTCAAACTTCAAAAATCTTTTTACAGATGGCATGTAGGTTATACCTTAAACTGTTTAGAATGTTAATATTGCATATTTATCACTCTATGTTTAGAAAAATACATAGTTTATGTTAATTGATAAAGGCAATTGTATTAGTACTTTTATTTTGCAAAATTAATAAATACAATATCAATGTTTTAGAATAAGAAACGGAAGGATTGGAAATAGTTTATCACAGTCAATATTAATAATCATGATATAATATAGCAGTACATACGTTAGACTAAACAATAGAATATAAAGGTTTTATATTTTTTATTTTTTATTACATTACACTCATGCATTCGAAGTAGACTGGTAATGTGCCTCTAAAGCATATGAACATGGTATAACATAAAGTCAAATAGATATTAAAATCAAAACACTATAATGGGACTTAATTTCACAAATATTTTTATTAGAACAAAAGAATTCATAGATAAATCTATGATAAAAATGTAAAACTGCAATCGTAACTTGTAAATCCAAAACCACTATTCGTAAGTTATGGATTATGAATTTTCAATATCAACCAGAATAGTTAGTTCTTTACCCCTAAATACATTATTGAAGTATAGCTTTTTCTAGATTTAATTTTTATTCTTGTTTACACGAAAAAGGATTATTTCATATGAGTAAATGTCAAAATGTTCTGAGTTGCTCTAATTTGTCAACAAAACACGCTTCAGCAGTTACTTGACTTAGTGCTTCTTTCCACAACCTTTTACAGCCTTCATTAGTCCTACCATACTTACATATATTACTAGAATAATATCTTTTTGCAATCAGCAATACAATGATATGAAGGAAGTCGAAGAATTGTGTGGACATATTACTCTGATAATTCATCGCCTTCATAAATAGGTGACGACTTATATATTTAAACAAAAATTATTATCTATTTGAAATTAACTAATTATTTTATGTCTTAACAGTCTAACCAACTCAAGTAACTGTATTTTTAAAGCTGCCTTCTCAAAGTTGATTTTATTATTAGATAAACATTCCTGAATTTTGTTTTATTATTGTCGTATGATAGCTCGCATTATCCATAATAATAACTGAAGGGCTTTCTAAATTTTTAAACAGCTAATTTTTGAACCATTCCAGAAAATTTTCTTGATTCATGTCACTGTGGTAATCCATGCTTTTACTATTTGTTACAAAGATTAATTCTACTCCAGGAACCAAACTATTCTTGCTACCAGCATGTACAACTATGTATTTACAGAGCAAAAGTCAATGATATATTGCCCATGCCAATACTTTTTAAATAATTAATACCATTTGCTGCCTACTTGTTTTGCTTTTACAGATTTAATATTCTCATCTTGGTATGATTTTTGAGAGCTTCCATATTGAAAAATCCAGGTTTCATCAGGAAAAACAAACTGGAATGTATTTTCATTTTTGAAACGCATATACTGTTATTTCTATATATAACGTTATTTCTTTCAAAGCAATATGAGACAAATCCATTAATTCCCATTAAGGATCGTCTTTCTTAAAATGGAAGCCAATATTTTGCTATATTTTCCACAAGGAAGCAGCGAATATTTCTCGTTCTCGAAGAGCACTGTTCAATATACCCAAAGTAATATGTTGTTCTGCGATTCTTAAAGAATACGTAATATTTTTATAAATTTTATAGAATAATATTTACTATTTCTGTACATATCATAAATTGAATTTCTAACTGCGCATTAACTAAAAACGTCAATATTAACTATCGGTTTATTTTTAGATCGAGAAATATAAAATGAGCAATAGTAATATGAAACGGTGACTGACAGATGACAAGCGGATATCATATGATGATCATGCGCGACAACAATGCGCGGAATAGGTAACACTGAAAATAAAAATTTTATAAAATTTCGGGGAAATTACATGTACTACGTTAGTAAATTTACTTACGGTTATGACGTGACTGATCTGTTATCGTAAAAATACTATACGAGGTGCATTCAAGTTCTAAGGCCTCCGATTTTTTTTCTAACTAACTACTCACCTGAAACTATGAAACTGGTGTTACTTTTCGACGTAATCTCCCTGCAGACGTACACATTTTTCACAACGTCGACGCCATGATTCCATGGCCGCGGCGAAGGCTTCTTTAGGAGTCTGTTTCGACCACTGGAAAATCACTGAAGCAATAGCAGCACGACTGGTGAATGTGCGGCCACGGACAGTGTCTTTCATTGTTGGAAACAGCCAAAAGTCACTAGGAGCCAGGTCAGGTGAGTAGTGAGCATGAGAGATCACTTCAAAGTTGTTTTCACGAAGAAACTGTTGCGTAACGTTAGCCCGATGTGCGGGTGCGTTGTCTTGGTGAAACAGCACACGCGCAGCCTTTCCCGGACGTTTTTGTTACAGTGCAGGAAGGAACTTGTTCTTCAAAACATTTTCGTAGGATGCACCTGTCACCGTGGTGCCCTTTGGAACACAATGGGTAAGGATTACGCCCTCACTGTCCCAGAACATGGACACCATCATTTTTTCAGCACTGGCGGTTACCCGCAATTTTTTTTGGTGGCGGTGAATCTGTGTGCTTCCATTGAGCTGATTGGCGCTTTGTTTCTGGATTGAAAAATGGCATCCACGTCTCATCCATTGTCACAATCGACGAAAAGAAAGTCCCATTCATGCCTTGGTTGCGCGTCAACATTGCTTGGCAACATGCCACACGAGCAGCCTTGTGGTCGTCCGTCAGCATTCGTGGCACCCACCTGGAGGACACTTTTCGCATTTTCAGGTCGTCATGCAGGATTGTGTGCACAGAAGCCACGGAAATGCTAACACTGGAGGCGATCTGTTCAACTGTCATTCGGTGATCCCCCAAAACAAGTCTCTCCACTTTCTCGATCATGTCGTCAGACCAGCTTGTGCGAGCCCGAGGTTGTTTCGGTTTGTTGTCACACGATGTTCTGCCTTCATTAAACTGTCGCACCCACGAACGCACTTTTGACACATCCATAATTCCATCACCACATGTCTCCTTCAACTGTCGATGAATTTCAATTGGTGTCACACCACGCAAATTCAGAAAACGAATGATTGCACGCTGTTCAAGTAAGGAAAACGTAGCCATTTTAAGTATCTAAAACAGTTCTCATTCTCGACGCTGCCGCTACAATTCCATCTTCCGTACAGTGCTGCCATCTCTGTGTCGTATTGACAACGAACGCACGCTCATTTTAAAGCAATGCACATGCTTCTTTCTCTCTTTCTCAGTCTGGAGAAAAAAATCGGAGGCCTTAGAACTTGAATGCACCTCGTATCAGTGGCGGCTCGTGCTAAAAATTTTAAGTGTTCTGCAAGTTTTACAAAAAAGTTTATCTTGCACGGGCAGTAAGAGGTTGTCTCCCATCGATCTTATCGTGCTTTCTTCGCCTTCCGCACTGAAGTAATGGATTTCTGGAACGATTGTCAATTGTCACACAAAAAAATAAGAGTCACTAAGCACTATTTTACTAACAAATTATTTCTTATAAATTAAATCTATTCTACCTTCTTTTCGATTTGCAAATTTTGTTATCACTTTGTCATTAAAATTGTCTATTTCGGAAATAAACTTTTTTTCGATAGATAGCATGGAAAGAGATGTTAAACGATCTTCGGTCATTGAATTTCTGAGAAACGTCTTAATTCGATTTAGTGTTGAAAAGCATCGTTCGGCCTCTGATGTTGTCATGGGAGTTGTTATTACAATTTCTAATAATTTTCTAGTCTCTTCAACGTATCTCCCAGATTGTTTTTTATTAAAAATTTTAGAAGAGGTAGTGCGCCTTTTAAAGATCTACAATCAGTTCTTGAGTAAATAACAGACAATTCAGTTCGTCTTTATTTATCTTTCTTTCTTTATCTTTCTTTATCAAGGGTGGGATAATAGGAGCATGCGGAAGTGAGTTTGTCCTCAGGAAATTTACTGCAATACTCTCCAAAGCATTCCGAAAAAAAAAGTGATGCCACTACTAGATGCTCTTTAAAAAGAAATCGATCTTTTGCACAATTTAGAATAACATCACACACCTCTAAAGCCGAAATTCGATGATTAAATCTGCTGTTATTTGGACGTTTGCGTTTTTCTGGTGGTGGCTCATCGCTTATTAAATCTGATGCTTCACTTATGATGTTGTCAATATTATTTCGAACTTGGCCTATACTGCGTTCAAAATTTTCGATAGCATCTTTTACTAGAGTGGGTTCAATTTTTTCTTTGCTGCAATTGATTAAACAGGATATCTACATGGGGCATTACATGATTGAAAAAAGTCAGCCAAAAATTGAAGATCGGATCATTTAATGTACGGCGAATAGAGGCGGCTGCACTACAGACTGTGTTGTTGGAGAATTGTTCTTCTATTTCTTCCATACACTCAATGAGAGAGGCCCTATTTTCGTACACAACATTAATGGTCCTGATATTAAAATTCCAACGGGTTGTAGCGCCGTGGGGGATCCTTCTGTTTACAATCTTGTTTAACATTTCTACTCGTTGGGGTGAATTATTAAAAAAGCCGGGAATGTCTTGTAGATTTCCAAAAAATACACGTACTTGCGAATTTGCAGAAGCAGCTTTAGATATAATTAAATTTAATTGATGGGCATAGCAATGTACATAGTGCGCAAAAGGGTACTTTTTTTTAATCAATGCTTGAACGCCTGCCCGTTGTCCGCCCATCACCGCTGCTTCATTGTAACTCTGTGCAATCAGTTTGTTAGGTGAATTTTGAATTAAAGCATCTATTACACTTAAAATTGTTTTGCTAAGTGTTTCTGCATCACATTTTTCAGGAATGACGTAGTTCCAAAAACGTTCAATTGGCTCACCATCACGAACATATCTAAAAATAACTACCATTTGAATTTTTGCAGCAACATCCGTTGTTTCGTCCGCCATGATCGCCAAAAACGGAGAATTATTAATTTCCTCAATTATTTGTTCTTGGCAGACTTCAAGTATGCACTGTAACAGATCATTCTGTATTTCTTTGGAAGTGCCTTTAAATACCGAACAATTTTTTAGGTGCTCACTTAGAGTTGCATCTAATTCAGCCGAAAAATTAATAAGTCCACGAAATATCCCCGGATTCTCGGAAGTATCGCTCTCATCATGTCCCCGAAGGGCCAATTCAAAAGCTCCACAAAATTTTATACAATTAATAATTTTTGATAAAATATAACGATTCTTTGACATATTTTCATTATGTCTCTGTATATTTACCCAATGAGCAGAATCTAGTTGAGCCATAATATTAGTTGACCCTAGTAACGCAAATTCCATACAATTATGAAGATGGCTTTTAGAATTCTCATGTCTTTTTATTTTCAAACTCAAGTGCTCTAGATCCGTGACCCCTATTTCCGTCCAAGCTTTATCGCCACCAAAAAGTAAACAGGGAAAACAATATAAAGCATTTTTTTTGTTGCATTCACAAATCCATTCGTTTTTTGAATAAATATCGCTACTAAATTTACGTGTATAATTTTTCCCTCTACTTACACCAGTTTTTTCAATAGTGATATCTACTAATGGCCTACCATTTGCTTTTAATTTTATCTTTTCTTCGAATGAATATTTAAAGAATCTCTTCACATTAATTAAATTAAAGACCACCTCCATAATACACAGAGTTTATATAAATTGTCAACAATACAGAAAAACAGAAGCACGCACACTCTAATATTATTGTTTTTACGTTAAACTCGCCGCACAGTAAAAAACACGCGAAAATATTAAATACCTATACCGAATCATATGACCTCCGCGCTGGACTGAATGCAGCGAACATGCCTGGTAAAAGCACGCATTGGTTTTAGACAGTCGCGGGGGTAGCGGGGTGGGCGCGGGTGTTTTAAGGAGGTCTGAGAGCACGTACGTGTGGACCAGATAAGGAACAAGTGAGCGATCGCGCGAATTAGGTTGGTTATTCCACTGGTCGCCTATTGTATATTATTTGATAATATACTATATATAACCGGCGTTAGTGTTGGAATTTCGGAAGCGAATATCTCGGCTTCTACTGATCGGATTTTGATGATTGAGGTGTCAAATTGTAGGGTTTGATGTCCTCTACAGGATGATGTAGAAAAATATGCAAATTTTTTGATATACAGGGGGAGAATTTTCACAACAATATGTTACGCTTTTATAAACATCGGAAATGTCGGAAAAATTATGTAAAAGAAAACTAGTTATAACTAATACAGGTTCGCCCGCCCAATTTTTTGGGAGCTCTGCAGCACTGCAGCGCTTATGCGCCAGCCGCCACTGCCTCGTATATTATAATTACACTCTTTGCAAATTTGAGAGTCCTTATCAAAACCTTTTGATCTATTACCAATAATTCGTTTTCTATAATCACCTATAAAAACGTTGAATTTGGATTCATCGCTGAACGCGACTTTGAACCAATCTTCTAGTGTCCAAGATAATTTAGACTTTGCCCGTATTAAACAGTTTTTTTTTAAATTTCCGTTAACAATGGCTTTTCTTTCGCCTTGAATAAAATACTTAATATCAAATTCTATATATTCCATATAATAGGATAATAATAATTAATACTAATAATAATAATTTATATAATGCCCGACAAATTTACATATATCCAATTACAGGATAAATAATTTTATCAGACAAGTATGTTCGAAACAGTGAGGATAAAGCCTGGGTAAAACCAATTAAATCAAGTTTAATTGATTATCTCGTGATCTATACGATCTAAAAAAGTCAGCATAGACAACATCAACTTGTTCATTATTAACCAGGCACTGTGACAAATATTGTGTAAGAACAGACAACTTCATAATAGTTGATCGCTTGTTTACGAAGCCATGCTGATCATTAGATAAGATTTGTCGAAATTACGGAAATATATAATGAAAAAGACATCTTTCGAATACTTTAGCGAAGATATTTATGAGAGCTGTTGGACAATAATTATTAATTAGACTTCACCTTTTTTATGTATGGTAATAATTTTGGATACTTTCCAACAGTCCGGAAAACTAAACTTTGAAAGGCAAAAATTAAACAAAATCTTGAGTGGTTTGGAAAAAACAATAGCACAGTCCTTAACTAAATACCTAGGCAAGTTGTCACGACGCATTATCTATTTACTTTTCAAGGTTTTTAAGCCTCGCATTACGTCGGATTCCTCAAGTAAGGGAATAGCAATAGGCTTAGTATGAGTGCAATTAATGAACTCTTCAGCAGGAAGCTATTTTTTTCCGTTTACGAAGACGAAATGGAATGCCACGTAAAAACCAAGGTTGGGTTACATTTTCCTTAAACATACGTAAATGGCAAACGGCAGATTGACTGTTCCAAAAATTAATAGTTCACCCTTTGACATGGTCCGTTTATGAACGATGAATTAATATATGAATATATATAAATAATCTGCAATTTACCATTATAATACATGCTGCCGTTATATAATTATATAATCTGATGTTATTTAAATATCTATACATTTGCTTATCATGCTGACAGTTCCGTGTTTTGATTCCTGTCTGGCTGTCCGAGTAGGTTTTCGTGGTTTTCCGTTTAAGGCGAATGCCGACAGCCTAACATCTTAAGTCGTTCCACGGGCGCATGCATAATAATAACTCATGTCTTGTGTTTCACTGTTTTTGTTGTCTATCTATTTTAGAATACTAAGGCATGATTTATTATTATTATTGGAATGTATCTTTGAATAATTGTATCCATAGCAACTACAAATGTATGACATTAATATACTGTCATTTATATATTATATTCCTTGAAAAAGGCATCATTTGCCGAAACATGTAGGATTGTTTTAAATATAAACATTTTGAAGTAAAACCATCGCCATCAAATTGAATTTACCATAACATACAAGGGTCACTAAATAATTATATATATATATATATATATATATATATATATATATATACTGTATTCAGAATTGAATAAGCTAGGTAAATATCGAACAATATATAGGGTGTTCAAATTTAAAAAAAAATTCATTACATCATCTTTTGTTTTTCAGGTGAATAGTACTCTATTTCAAAGAATCGGAAGGAGGGCAAAAATCAGTATCAGATACGTTTTGATTTTTTTAAAATACGATACTCTCAACGAAAATATTAAGTGCACAATGAAAAACCAACCAATAAAGAATAGAGATAATTGCTGTCCTGTAAATAGCTACACGCTGTTGGGCAATAAAGTTATCATTAATTACACTTGGACACAAAAAATTGCAGACACTGATGTAAATATCTGTTATCATAATTAAAATTCCTTTTTTTCACAAGACATGAAATATTACCTATAAAATATGAATTGGAAATTGAAATAGATACAAAACATTTAGTTTATGAAAAAAAGCTAAAAGAAAAACAAAAACAACGACGAACCCAATAAATCCAATCCAACTTAAAAAATCTTGGTGTGCTCTTTATTCAACTTTTATCTGTTATGTTGTAAATTCATTTGAACTGACAGTACTGACAGTTATTGGTTGACACATTGAAAGCAGAAAATGTAGCCTGAGCAGTAGCTTTGAACGAAGATGGATCCAGTATTCGATACATCGCTACTGCCTTGAATATTTTCAGGAATACCGTCCAAGACCCAATACAGCAACATCGTCAAACTAGGGAATACACAAAAACGCTAGGATCAGGCAGACCTCGCCCCACAAACCGGCGAGTAGACCGTTTTATGGTGTTATCTACACTACGCGATCGTGGTTTACCATCAACAATTGTTTCTCGCCAAGTCGAAAACGTTTACTGCAGTTTCTGTAAGAACCATTCGCCCAAGATCGAAGGAATACGGATTGATATGAAAAAAACCTGTAGCTTGTCCACTTTTGCTTCCAGCTCATCGTGTTCAGCGATTAGGATTTGCCCGTGAACATAGACATTTGACAATGGAGCTTCGTATTGTTCACGGATGAGTATCGTTTTAGTCTGCGTTCACCAGATCGACGAGAACGTGTATGGAGAAGGCCTGGTGAACGATCTTCAGCATGTTTTACATCTCCAACAATGGAATTTGCGGGAAATGGTGTAACTGGTATTTCACTGTACCAGAAAACTCAGCTTATTCTCATTGAAAATAGTACCATGACGACTGTTAGGTACATCAACGAATGTTTAGCTGATCACGTTGTATCATTTACCACGGATGGTTGAGTAATATTTGGATGCGGTTAACTTTCGCCGTTTGGAATGGCCTGCTCGAAGCCCGGACGAATACTATCGAAAATATCTGGGATTCATTAGAGCGACGTGTTCGGCACCGACAACTCGTACCAGTAACAGTTCGGGATCTTCGAATAGCTCTTCGTGAGGAATGTGAAAACATAACACAAGAAGAGGTTACCAACTTCATTCAAAGTTTATCACGCCGTATGGCAAAGTCATTAAAGTTCCTGAAGATAGTTATGTACTATTAATCGCTTAAATTGTGTGGAAACGTAATAGTAAAACCTAGCCGATAGAACCAATGAATTTGTTAATTTTGCACAATTTGCTGTTTTGTGGCTTTTTCTTATTGAATAAAATGTTAAGTACCTTTTTTTATTTCTCATTCTTACCTTGTAGATAATGATTCATATCTTGTATTTTTAAAACAAAGTATAACTCACGATACAATACAAACTAATCTACGAAAGTTTTAATAAACGTAGTTTATAATTGCTTTGTTGTGTAAACCACATACTATGCTAAATTTCTCTTAGTACATGTATGTACACATATACATATAAATAACCATTTACTACGTACAATATACGATACTATCTAAATATTACTTTTCCCTACCTTGAAGGCACCAAGGTGTAGCGTTTGGTAGAGAAAGCTTTGTTCTGTTGGAAATGATAGCAAGACGACCACTTTGATCATTGATCTGAATTAATACGGGGAGAGTGTTCTTAGCATTCAATTAACTTGATGCAACAAGCACCTCTATGTAAGTGAACTCTCGTCAGAGGAATAAAGAGGATCAACGTTTGCCAGAGAGGATTATTCCGAACCTGATTTTTCCTTTATTAAATTTAGAATATAAAAACAGTGTACAGATACGTTGTAATATTAAATTTATAAATCGTTATAACATTTATTGTAATTTGTTTAATTATTTTATTCAAATATGGAATAATAATTATTATTATTATTATTTCTAATTTGTGATCTACACATATTTACTACATGAAAACGTAAAAAAATAAAGAAGAAAAAAGAAAGAAATTGCTAAAAATAGCATAAAAGCCACATCAACTAAATTAAGAAACACAAAATTAACCAAATGATATGTCTATATTAAAAAAAGCAGTTTCTTTAAGCATATGGTTCCAAATGTATTAGCAATTTCTTAATGTTTTGTTTATATTTTTTTAAATTGTTTAGGAATTTTAAATTTTATGTTAAATGATTAAAGAATTTTATGTAGTTTTATACGCTATATTCTTTTCTGTCAATGTTAGCTAATATTTTAGAAAATTAATGTCCATTATATTTATGCCTTCTTTGAGTTTGGACACTAAATATTCATATATATCCATATACCGGGTTTTTCTTTTGTAATTACACATAGATAACATTGACTTTTTTTCATTTACCCTTACACATAGGCATAAATGTATGGTTGTGGCATAGTAGACAACCAGTTATACACCAGTAACATTTTTCGAATTGACAAATATTTCTGTTTTTCATAAAACTTAAATCTTAAATACTTTTGATTGAAAAATACATAATTTATTTAAAACAGTTAATTATCCCAACAGGCGTATACCTCGTGTGAAGACAATTTTAAATATTTTTAACAAATTCAAAGAACGCTAAGAAATAAGTAATTAAACTTCTAGTTTCAAAAATTCTTTTATTGTAAATACCACTACAATATTGTTTCGCCATATAATGGCTTCATCAGGTGGATGAAATACTGAATATGTACAATACAAGTTTGAATATTTATGTGAAAATTATTGGGGAAACGGTGGTGGAAAAATTTTTACAATCTTAAATTTAGTAGAGGGGAGTTGTTTAAATCTAGTTGGTCATTTAAAGCTAATCCTAAACTAGTGTATCTATTAATCTCTAAGTTTTCTAACAGGTTAAGTTTTTTACTTTTTTCTTGAATGTGTAAAATTTTAAAATCTATATTAAATCTATGATTGATATCTATACAATGACTTGCGAAAGTTGAATCTGTTTTCTTTTCTCTATGGCTTCTCTCGTGTATACAAGAAAAAAGTAAAAACTTAACCTGTTAGAAAACTTAGAGATTAATAGATACAATAGTTTAGGATTAGCTTTAAATGACCAACTAGATTTAAACAACTCACCTCTACTAAATTTAAGATTGTAAAAAATTTTTCCACCCCCATTTCCCCAATAATTTTCACATAAATATTCAAACTTGTATTGCCGTTAAAGGACCTTTTACTGTTGGATAATGCTCCCGGACATCCGAACATGGAGGAATTGAGAGTTAAGCCGATGGTTACATAGAGGTTTGGCATTTGCCAAAAAATACAACTGCTCTGATTCAGCCCATGGATCAGAATGTGATTAAGACATTAAAGGCACATTATAAAAAGCGCCTACTGATGGATAACGTCGGCCAACTGACGCAGACATCACAGCAATTTAAAAAAAATTTAACATTAAGGATGCCATTCTCAATGCAGCATTTGCATGGCACCAAGTCAAGCCTTTAACTTTAATAAAATCCTGGAAAAATATTTGCCCAGAAAATCCACTCCTCCCAAAGAAAGATAACGGAAATAACCAATCTGAAGATAACGACTATGTTGTAGAGGATACGCTTACACTTTGGGATGATATGAACGTTCCACAAGAATCTTCGGAAGACCCGAGAAGATGGGTCTTAGACGACAGCCTTGACTCTGACCTTACAGAAGAAGAAATAATCCAGGAAGTCACGTCTAATGTTGAAAACGACACGATTGAGGAGACCGCGGTTGCAAAATACACTATCAGTAGTGACGAAGCTATGTTGGCTGCAAACAATTTTGATACGCTGGTGCGAGGAACGTGAACTTGACTTCAACAACGTTTTAATGTTGAAAGACATTCAAGAAAAAGCTATGACAGACTGTAAAAGGAAACAAACAACTATCACAGATTTTCTTAAATCGTAAATTGGTACACCGTAGGTAATTCTTTAGAAGATATGTAGGTAGGCCTACATTGTATGTAGAAGCCGAATTATATCGTGTTTTGTATTTTTAAGATACAATAAATTTGTTTTTTCATTTGTAAAAAAACCGCCTAAATTGATTATTTTATACCCTCACTAGTCAAAGAATACATAATATGTAATATGTACATTCATCATAAAATGAATTTTCTTGTCTTATACGGTTAATTTCAGTGAAATAAGGCTAACCTTTGGTAATCCGACGTTTTCGGTAATCCGACACCGCCCCGGTCCCGTAACTGTCGGACTATCGAGATTCAACTGTATTTCCATAAGCCTGAAATACGAGATATCTAAGATAATAAAATTAGTGTATCAGAAAATGTAGAAAATATAACAAAAAAGTACAAATAGATTTTACCACATAATTAAATTGTAGAACGTCCTCGCATTATTTCTAATGAATTACCGAACGTAACCCACGTATTGGGGGCAGTTCAGTAACACGATAAAAACATACCTCGTGGTATCTTACGAATAAGTAGTTTTATAAACTGGAGAAATTTATCTTGTATTCTTGTAAGTAATAAATATGTTACTATTTGCTTAATAATCACAATAACTTTTGGACTGTACAATTAGGTGACAGAATCACTATTGGAATTAAAGATTGAAGAAGGGAAGACATTATGCAACAAACTTTTGGAATCTGTTAAACCAAGGCTATTTTCATATCAAGGTGTGTATAAATTGGCGGACCCACTGCACGTGGCGACATTCTTGGTCAAATTTTGAGTTAAAAGTCCTAATCCTAAAACGATGCATCAGGCTTCCTTTGTCTTCAGAATGAATTTGACAGTAGTAATGTATTTGACTAGAACAACATTAGGCTGCCTACTTATTGTTTTACAACGTTGTCAGATGTGTTTTTCGTCAAAATAAGTTAATAAACAAATATTAAGAACAAACTTTAAAATCAAAAAGAAAACTTTAACGAAAGGATAATAGCAACAATTCTTCTTTTTTCTAAATTGTAGCTCTTTCTGTCAACAAATATCGAGTAATAATGCTTATTTCAAGACTGAAAGTCCGAACTTTAGGAACCTCGTGCAAAGATATGGAGCATGATACAACATTTTCGTATTAGGATTTTGGACTCCGAATTTAACCAAGAACATCGCCGCGTGTAGTGGGTCCGCCAATTTATACACACCCTGTATAGTACGATTACTTACTAGAGTAGCAACTGTTTTAGATTCTCTATTTAAAAGAGTAGGTTTTCATAGTACTGAAAATGCTACTAGGGCGACTTCTTTTCTAGAAAAAGAAATGTTTAATATTACGTAGAAAATAAAGAACAAATGCCTGTAATCGAAACAAACATTAGTCCACATCAAAGTCACTTTCATTATTTGTATTTTTGCAAGAAAGAATAAGAGAAAGTAAAATCAATTACAGCCGATGTAATAATAACTAAAAGGCAATACTTCGAAAGGCCAAATTCAAATCAGTATGTAGATTCTCTTTTATTTTGGGAAGGTAAATTTAAAAAAAAAGGGTAATTGCATTTTTTATTTGCATTTTCTTTTAGGAGCTGAAACCTTTACAACAATGTGCTAGGAAATACTTCCGTATTCCAGCGACTTCAGCAGAAAGTAAGAGTGTATAGTGCAGCTCGTTTAATAATAGAACAAAGGTGTGCAAGACTAAAACCGAAAAATATTAATATGATAATGTTCCTAAATAAGAATTTTAAAAATATTAATAAGTAACCTAAGTATTTATTTTATTAAAATTACACCCAAACTTTTCCTGCTAGCTAAAGAAATAACTCAATGGGTTTCATCTTACTATGCTTTCTAACTATTAAAGATATGCATGTTTAAACATTCAAAGGGAAATTATTTAGATTGCCATACAGAATGTAGATGAAACTCTTTAAATCTATTATGGGAACTGTTTGCTTTGTCAGTAAAAATTATTTTATTTAAAACTTCGTTTTCATTTAACAAATTTAACAGTATATTACAAAAATCAGTTCGGTTTATTTTATCTTCTTCGAAAAGTTCTTGATGGTTTGATATCTTGTATGGCTTATATTTGAATTCTTTTAGGGTTTTGAACACCGAACTGTACGATTCTCAAAAATGGCCTGGCTACATCTTAAAGCGATCTTACAGACCGTTCTTCTACATAACACATGATATTCAGCTTCATGTGTTTTGTTAACACGTGATTGGTTTTAATTTTATTTTTTTTGTGGCAATTTAGAAAACAAATCTTTGAATTTCTTAAACATATTTAAAATTGTCTTTGTACAAGGTATATGCCTGTTAGGATCATTAACTGTTTTAAATAAATTATGTATTTTTCAATAAAATGTATTTAATTTAAGATTTAAGTAATAGACAGAAATATTTAACAATTTGAAAAATGTCAAATGTGTGTGTAACTGGTTGCCTACTATGCCAACATCATGGATTTATGCCTTTGTGTAAGGGTAAATGAAAAAAAGTCAATGTTGCCTATGGGTAATGACTAGAGCAGACCAATTTCCGTGCGCGCCATGTGCGCCGATGTGAGGATGATTGTATTGCATCAGAACTAATAAAAAGCATTCAGTATGTGTTTGGTATTTGCTTAGACTGTATGTAAGTGTAAGCATACGTAGTAAAATGTCGTCGACACATAAATCGAGAAAACGACCGTTGTCAAAGAAATGAATAAGTTTATTATAGATTTCCCGGACTAAATATACGATGGCTCACAAATTAAATGTTTAGTGTGCAATACATATCTAATGTGTTGGTCAAAAACACATTGTAAAGAACACGTAAGCAGTTCGAAGCACAATAATAACAAAATTAATCGACAACAGTTTATACATGAACTATGTGTAACTATGATTGTGTGTACACTGCCGTTTACCTTGTTAAGTAATGATTCATTTATTTCATTTTGGAATAAATACGCGAATAAAACATTACCGAGCACGACAACGTTACGAAGGAATTTACCATCTGTGCGTAAACAGGTTGAAAATAAAATCAAAGCCGAACTGAAAAATAAAAAACTGTGGTTATATGTGGACGAAACAACTGACAGCAAAAAACAATCTGTAGTTAATGTGATGGCGCGTAATATGGAACCACATCAACCAACGTCTTATTAGTTTTATTAGCATCCAGACGACTAGAACAATGTAATGCCGAAAAAAGTTCAGAGGTGCTATTAGATACTTTGGAAAAATTTAAACTTTCGAAAGACCAAGTATTAATGTTTATGACCGATGGTGCCGCAACCATGTGTTCTGTAGGCCGGTCTCTTAGAAAATATTGTCCTAACTTGTTACCTACATATTACTTGTAAACTCCATGCTCTACGCCTTGTGGCAGAACAGGTTCGTAGATGTTATCCAGAGGTAGATGCTTTAATATCGAGAACAAAGGCAGTATTCCTGAAATCTCCAAAACGTATTCGTAAATTTCACGATTCTGATTCTGACACCTTGGGGTACATGGTTACGGGCGGGGTTTTACTATCATGAACATTTTGAAAAAATTAAGGACGTGGTTTTATCATTCGATCCGAAAGAAAGTGCAGCTATCAATACAATGCAGAAAAAATTTCAAGATGCCCAGATTAAAATGGATTTACAAAGTATTCGTGAGAATTACTTGGGACTAGAAGAAGCAATAACAAAATTAGAAAATTCGTCGCTGTCGGTAGAGGAATCACTGCAAATCGTTAAAGATGTACACGCACAACTGTGTGCTGTAGAAGACGCAAACTGAAAGTGTTCTAATTAAAATTGAAAGTGTTTTAGACAGAAATGCAGATTTTGACACCTTAACACGTATTTGTGAGGGCACTTCTAGAGATGCGTTAAGTTACTTAAAAAAGTATTTTGATTATGCGAATATAACATCACTCGATGTAGAACGCTCGTTTTCCGAATATAAACATATTTTTTCCTCACGGCGGACATGTTTTTCAGAAATAACCTTAGAAACGCACCTGATGTTGAAAATATACAATCGAGTTTCTCCAGTTTGTCAATCCTTGGAAGACGCTTAAAACGGTAAGTATTTTTTTAAATCCTCTGTCGTGCACACAATCACTGATTTCATACATTTTCCATTTTATTTATAGGTACATACAACGCTGCTATAATATGTACTATTCTTATTTTTCGTGTGTTTATGCATATTACTTTAATAGCAGAAAACCAAATGTATATTTAATTATTTCTGATAGAATAAATGTCTCTACTTCTATACTTACGAGTATATCGGTAACAAGCTCATGTTGCGTCCCTATTCTATCGCATATTCTAATATATTACGAATTACACTCCCATACCGGCGCTCATGGCGCACGGAAATTGGTCTGCTCTAGTAATGACAAAAGACAAACCCGGTATACAGAAAAAGTCTAAGTGTGAATTCATATTTCTAAATTCGAAATATTTGACGAAATATAATTTAAAATTGAATTAAAACATTCTTATATATACGAAGTGTAACAATAACAATTTATTTAAATATTTTCATAGCGCATGAAAGCTACAATTAAAACAGCGATGTAGGTATGTGATAAAAGCCACATGCAGAATATTATGTTCAGACTTCTTGTTTTATTGCGCCTCCATGCAGAAATAACTAAAATTATTTACGTGCGCCTACTAATAAATAAATGTGTCTTTTAGCGGTTTATGTATTTCTTTCTCATTCATACGCGTTAATCACGTGATACAATTTAATGTTGAATGAGCACAGAACGCCTGAAGCTGCTTTATTTCCATTTAAGCTAATTAATCCTTAAAAGTGTTATTTATTACCTGGTCAGAATATTAATAATGTTATATACAGAAAGGCAAAAAAAAAAGAAAATTACTAATGCTAAAATCAATATTTACTCTTAATTTTATTCACCTACTTATTAATACCGGTAATTTAAGAGAAAATTAGGCTTATTTAAAGTGATAGTAGGAAAAGCAAAGATAGTAATACACAGTATTCTTGCTACTAAATAAGTTATTATACCAACATTGTAAAGAGGAATATTATTCTATTAAATAATTAAATCGCTTTAATACAGTAGTACCCCGTTATCCCCTGACTCCCTATCCGCGGTTTCAGTCATCCGCCATTTACCTATGATGAGCAGAAAACGCGTTATATCAATAAATATAAAAGTTATAGGAGCATTTGTCGATAGATCGTCGTATATATCAGTCATCCCCTGAATTCGGCGCTCTCTTATGATAAGTTAAACAAGTTGGAACGTGCTTAAGGTGCCACTCGCTTTTACTTGTACATATAAACGCTCCTGTTAACTATGAGTTTAGTACTATTCGAATTGTCGGACAAGACAGTGCTTGCAATAGTTTTTAAATAAAGCAAGTAAATTTGAAAATCATTTTAAAATGGCTTCTAAACCAAAAAGAAAACGTGAAATGCTCACTATTAGTGAAAAAATAAAAATCATTAATATGATTGAAATAGAAAAAAAATCTATTGGAACTGTTGCTAAAATATACAATGAAAACGAATCTTCGATACGAGAAGTGTTAAAAAACAAAGATAAGATTCGAGCTAGTTTTTCTAGTGCACCCCAAACTGCAAAAGTTGCAACCACAATACGTAATAAAGTGTTACTTAAAGTAGAAAATGCCATAAATTTATGGGTGGAAGATATGACAAGAAAACATATTCCTATCGATGGCAAAGTGCTACAACAAAAGGCGTTGGTTTTAGATGAAGATATGCAGACCCAAGATTATACTGAAGAAGAAGGAAAATCATTCACAGCAAGTAGGGGGTGGCTGCATAGATTTAAAACTCGGTTTAATCTAAAAAATATAAAAATGACAGGGGAATCTGCGCCGGCTGATCATGTAGCTGCTGCCCTGTTTCCAGAAAAATTTAAACAAATTATTGCAGAAAAGAATTATCATCCTAAGCAAGTGTTTAACTTCGATGAGACTGGTTTTATGTGGAAAAAAAATGCCTCAACGGACTTATATTCATATGACTGCAAAGAGTGCACCAGCCTTTAAAGCAATTAAGGATAGACTTACCTTGATATTTTGTACAAATGCAGCTGGTCATATGATTAAACCCGGACTTGTTTACCGATCACAAAATCCACGTGCTCTTAAATACAAAGATAAAGCTTGCCTGCCCGTGTTTTGGCAATCAAATCGAAAGGCGTGGGTTACGGCTGTTCTATTTATACAATGGTTTCATCAATGCTTTATTGCGGAAGTGAAAAGATATTTGGAAAAGGAAGAATTACCATTTAAAGTGCTGCTGATACTAGACAATGCTCCTGGGCATCCTGTGTCACTAGTCACAGAAGATAAAAATGTCGAAGTGCTTTTTTACCACCTAACACTACATCATTGCTTCAGCCCCTTGATCAAGGTGTCATTAGATGCTTTAAAGCCATATATATTCGACAGATTTTCGAAATGCTGTATACTAACGAATGCTCTGATATCGGGCTCATGGAATGCTGGAAGTCATTTACAATTGCTGACGCAATTCTATTTATAAAAGGAGCGATGGAAGAATTAAAGTCAGAAACGATAATAGCATGTTGGAAAAATCTGTGGAATGACATCGTTCTTAGTTCTGAAGACACACATGATATTAATTCATATCTAGCAACGATATTTAATAAAGCGCAGAAAATAGATGGAGAAGGATTTAACGATATAACCCAAGAGGAACTCAGTGATTACATAAACGAAGAGGATCAAGTATTCACCAACGAGGAATTGGAAGACCTTGTGAAATCTTCTCCAGAAGCGAGTGACGATGAAGATGAGGGTCAACAAGAACCGCCAGCATGGACGCTTGTTAAATTTTCAGCGATATTTCGAAGTGCTCAAACATTAAAAGAACAGATAGTAGAATATGATCCAATAATGGAACGCAGTATAAAAATTACTCGCACTATAACAGAAGCCTTGAAGCCTTTGGAGGATTTATTTATTGAAATGGAAAGGCAAAAACGACAACTACCAATAACAATGTTCTTTGAAAAAGTCGACAAAACTATCGATAATGCACAGCCATCAACATCGTTTGTTTCGGATCTAAGTAAACAATCGACTGCTAACTTGGACTTGGAGGAAGATGAATGAATATGTAGCTCACGATGATAAAGTTTTTCTTGTTGTATATTTTCTTGTTGTGATGTAAATATGTACTATATGTACATATGTATGAACTTATATATTTATTAAACTTAAATTCTATTTGTGCCACAGCACAAGAATATTTATTTATTTATTGTTTATTTATTTTAAATAAATACATATTATATAACTTATTTTTTCTTGCTTCATTGTTTTAACTTTGCTTCGTATTTCATATTGTACTCGAAAATAAAGCGTTCGCTACTATCCGCGGATTTCAGTATCCGCGGAAGACCACAGAACCAAACCCCCGCGGATATGGGGGTACTATATTTACATTTCTTAAATATTTTGTTAAACTTTACAGACAGTGCAATATCCTTCACTGGAATTCATCAGCTTCGATAGCGTACATAACAAAAACGATTTATTGTATAAAACAAACACGTTTTCAATAGTATCCAAAAAATAAATGAATACTTCCAGTTAACAAGCCTTTGTATGGCCCAAAATTACTTCCAATTCGATGGCAAGTTCTTTGAACAGCAACAGGGTACAGCCATGGGTAATTGCTTATCTCCAATAATCGCGAATTTATTTATGAGTCACTTTGAGATTGAGTTTAAAAAGTCAGCCAAATATTTTCCAAACATATGGGTCAGGTATGTAGACGATGTGTTTGCAATTTTTGATACCAATAAGTGCGACTTAGATTATTTTGTAATAGAATTAAATTCAAAGTTTCCTAGTATTAAATTCACGGTTGAAAAGGAAAACAACGGAGTTTTGCCATTTTTAGATACCTTAGTAATTAAGAATGACAAAAACTTAGAGTTTGATATTTACCGAAAAGAAACCAACGCCAACAGATTTATAACCGCAGATTCAAACCATACTTTTCAGCACAAGAGTGCCTCTTTCAATTTTCTTACCAATCGTTTGTTAAGCATACCATTGACAAAGGATAGATATGAAAAGGAATTAACTTTAATTAAGAAAATCGCGAGTTACAACGGTTTCGATTCAGGAATAATAAACAAGCTAGTTAGAAAACATAAAGTAAGAAAAACAATTCAGGATTCCACATGTTTGCTACCTCAAATTAATTCGAGCAAAAAATTTTTTAGCTTACCGTTTCACGAAACTACGAAAAAATTAAATAAAACCTTTAGACAGTATAATCTTCAAGTAGCATTTCGGTCGAATAACTCCCTAAAATCTCTCTTAGGCAACGCGAAAGACAAAGTTGAGGTAAACAACAAATCTGGAATCTATGAAATAAATTGTAAGGATTGTGATAAAAAATATGTCGGCCAAACAAAACGTTCGATTCTAACTCGTTATAAAGAACATGTTTCGCATATTAGGTTCAATAGACCCGAAAAATCAAGTGTTGCCCGACATATTCTTTGAATCAGGTCACAACGTAACATCTGACTGTCTGAGATTAATAAAAAACGTCACTAGCCCCCGCGAATTAGATAGTTTTGAGAGCATTTTTATCTTTAAAAATAGGAATAACGTAATTAACGCAGATTTGGGTCCTATACAGGTTCTTCTTTATTTGAGTTAATTGACAGTTAGATGTTATTAAAGCAAGAAAAATAGGAAAACCATTAAAAAATATTCGAATTCATGGAATTTATTTTTAAATTCGTTTCATTACAATATTTGCCATTAAAATATTCTGACTCAACATTAATTTCCAAATTTATATTTCAACATAATTTAAGGATTAGTTTCATAAGTGGATTCTTAATGTATGTTAAATTACGGCTTTTATAATAGAAGACGTTCAGAACAATCCTTCCGTGAGTGTTTTTGTGCGTTCAAGTGTTACACTGTTTTTTTTTAACTGAAGATGACAACGTGGTTGTAGAAATACGTATTTAGAATCATTAAATTCTATTGTGGTAAGGGTTTTTTAATTTTATTTTCCAAATATTATTAGAAATCGGGTGACGAGAATTAATACAAGTTCATATTTGTGCGAAAATTATTATCCAGACATGTAGTATTTTCAATGCTTATGTAACAAAATTTCCATAATCATTTCAACGAGCGAGCCACAACGTATTTAAATTTCGAAATATAAATTACAGTTGTAGCGTTTTGTTAGCAAACATTTTGATAACCTGGTCGGTAATCTCAACTGGTAACTTAGCAGCGGCAATAACGTTTTCACTAAACGGAGTCAATACCTATCTCTTCGAGAAATCATTTTTATCTTCCGAAAAGCTCACGCAAATGCATCTTCATACAATCCAAACTGTGGTGAATAATATTGTCTTGTTCATTAAAATTTTTCTCAATTATCTTCTTACTGCTTATATTCTTATCCTCGAACCCCGGTACATTATTTTTGATCTGCGAGTTTAATTTCATTTAACGCGTACTGTTTCGCCCTCTGGGCTAATATTTTGTAACCGCATCACCCCCTCCTTCCGTTTCCGGAGTCTCGGCATAGAGGTATTCGTTCGAAGGCGGATAACGAATCCAGTTATGACTTGTGTGTGTATATCGTCGATTAAAGGGGAAGTTTAGAATACACGAAAACTACGGCTTGAGTTTTAATTATCGCTAAAGCGGATAATTGCTTAGCACGTGAAGCAGTCTTGGATTTGAAGCTTAAAGGAGACAACCTCGCTTATTATGGCATTATTTTAGTGCAACATATCCTATACGAATCTCCCGAATAAATAAAACTACCCTTAGCGAAGACAAATTCAGACACTTGACACCTTGGTCGGACACCTGCCGACGGATTCGATTCGCCAGTACGCGTGCGTATTTGCGCCTTGCAATGTTGTATCAAAATTTCGAAGCAAAAAAAATCCATAGCAGAAGATTATTGCATTGAAGTAATTTGATGTAACGAGGTGAAGATATTCATTTTTTATTTTGTTGCAGCAAACGCGAAAGATCGAATGAGGTAATACCATTTTATTTAATTTTAATATAAACAGTTACTGTTATTATTCCATAGAGGGCGCGCGAAATATTAATTTTATTTACATTTTATATTTGGGGAGTCGCGGAGCTAAGAAGGTTGAGAATCCCTGTCCTAAACAAATGCAGCATCTGAACTATTTTGAACTTACGGACATGCGCAGTACGAGGCGAATCTAAAATACTGGAACGATCCAGAACTGCTCACAACTGATAGGCTCGAACAAACCTATTGAAAAAGAAAAATAATTTTATATTTTTACTTTCCTTCCTTGCCTTTTCCCAATTCGCGAACTTAAAAACGATCCTTCGTAAATCTAATTTAAATTCATCTACATTCTCTAAGTAAACATTAACAGACATTTAAAAAAAATAAATAATAATAAAATATAATAAATTTAATACTTAATTAGGAAATGTAAACATATCAGAATATATAACTAACATGTCCTGAAAACCCACCCAGATATTGTTTTGCATTTTACTTTAAGACGTATGATTTTATCAATGAGTAGTGACAAAGAATATGCAAATCATACACGAACTGTTTATCTGAAACTAATTGATTTTGCCAAGCTTAATTCATTATCTAATGGCGATTATTTACCTTCTATTTGTAAATATTTAGTCACTGCTACTCCAGTGAGTAATGCATTCTGATATATCCACTAATTAATCATTATTGCTTGTCACGAATTCAACATTTTCCAAGAGAACCACACCTACATGACTCTCCGTGGCATAAGCAAATTGTCTCAAATTATACAGCCAATACGAGTTACGCCGAAATGATCTGATATTACGCGATGCAGCGATGGCGGCGGCATACCGCGCGTAGGTACACTATACGATCTGGAATATCGTCCGTCCAGGATCGATTCAATTGGACGATCGTCGCAAAATATGTATTAATTATTTGCAATTTGCTTTTACCAAGAAAATTATATATTCGATGTAATTGATAGGTGTTTTTATGTAGCTCGTGTATACCAGTTCGGTAAGTACTCGCACGTTATGCTATTTATATTGAAATGAAATAAAATGGTATTTCCTCATTCGATCGTGTTTGCTCTAACAAAATAAATCATAAATATCTTCACAAGTCGTTACATCAAACTATTTCATCTAAACTTCAGTCAATAATTAAAATAAACAAATCGTATTCTAATTAGATTAGATTAGTTAGGTTTAGCAAATTCGAGAGCGGTTCTATCATATGCACTGATGAGCAAATGTTTGGGAAACTATGTAAATATCTGTTAAATTAAAAAATATATTGTAATAAAATTTTAGACACGAAAATTAGGGATGAAGGGTCATCATTTGAAGTATCTTCAAAAATATGCAAAGTGTTAAAAAAAAAATGTGTTATTTATTTCGTGGCAATTATACATATGGCAATAATACCCAGGGTTTTCGATAGAGTCTTAAAATTCTTACTAATAAATACATATAATAATAAAATGAAATATCATTCCTAATTAAGTATTTAGTATGTGTTATAAACAGAGAGCGGACTCGAGCGATTGGTAATTGATATGCATAAGTGGCACATACCTACATATTGCTATGAATTGTGAAGTTGTATACTGCTTATTCACAATTCACAACCAATGTGTCCAGCTTCAATATTCAGTCGGTTTAATTTCCAGGATGAGGCTGCTCTTCCCTCAAGGTTCCAATTGGAAAACGTGGTACTTCTCTTCTACAAAATTTTTAAGGCGCCATTACAAGAGTTTAAACAAAGGTAAAAAGAAAATCACAGTAAATTTAAATGGCACTTTAATACAATAGTAAAAAAAAAAGAAAAAAAGTCTTTATAAAGTGAAAATTCTTTCTTTGGAGACTGTGGTTAAGTAAAATCTTAAAAAAGGTATATAACCTGCCTTTTTCCCTAAGAGGTAAGTGCTTTTTTTCGATCTTTTTCGTAGGTTATATTCGCATGTTAAAATTAGTCTATACGTGGACGCGGTGTAAAGTAGTTGTTGCGTAAGCGGTTTTCTAGCTTTACTGTGCCCCATGTGCGACTTTTTAATTAGTGGTTTTTACCTACTGATGATGACAACTTAGTTGTCGAAATACGTATTTAGGATACGATTAATAATTGTGGCAAGGGGTTATATACCTTTTTTAAGTCTTTATAAATCATAAAGATCAATATTGCAAGATTAAACAATATTTTTAAGGCAAAATTATTATATGAAAATGACTAGGCCATATAATTAAACTTCCTTATTGAATGCCGATCAAAGTTAAATACTAATAAATTACAAAGAAGTATTTCAGTTTCTCTCACAAGATTTAACGTAAACAAACTAGATGTGACAGCCGAACTAACCTCTATGCATGTGCAAGCCACATGAAAAAAAAAATATGCCCTTGACTCCAACGTGCAAAATTTTAAAGTTAAAGAAAATTTTTTTATCTTAGAAATTTTAAAAAACTTTCTTTGTCATCTAAATCAACTATTAAGATAAAATATCAATATAACAAAATTAATACAATGATAATACACAATTCAAATCATTCAAATAATGATAATCATGATAATAAGTAATAATTTAATTACTTACATCTATGAAAAAAATATTTCTTTCTTTCTTGAGACACCTGAGTTGGAAAACCTTATAAAAATCACAACGAGATAAACAAAGTCGTATAAATAACGGTATTGAAATAAAGCACAACAACCAATTAATAAAAATCACGAAGCTACTATCAAAAATAAAATATAAAGATTTATATCTTATAACACACGTCTTCACAACCCAGATAACGTTTAGTGTCTGAAGTGGATACTGCAAATCCAGCGTGCTACAACTACGCTAGTCAAAAATAAATCAAAATAAAATCTGCATTCATAGATAATAAAAATCAAAATTTATCCACTGGCATCGAAAATAAATGTACAATATAAAATAATGTTTTCAAAATGTTTGCGGGGAAAAGTCTATAGCAATATGCAGTTAATATGTATCTGTCAATGCACAACCGAGCGAATGTAATAAACGGTTTGGTAACCGGCAGCAACTACTGTTGAAGCAAAAGTAATGCTGACAAGCGAATTACGTATCGAATTTTGAATAAAAATAATTTACGAAGAATAAAACTCAAAACTAGGTATCTTCTGTGAAACATTGAAAGTGTTAAAACATTACTACAAACAACTAAAATTTGTTTAAGGTGTTCCTGTGTTAAAGTAGTTCTTTTAGATGTTAAAACTTTAAAAATAGAAAATATCCGTTAATTTCGTAAATTAACCTTAATATTTATAAAAAGTAATAGAATACATCTACAATATAAAACGGATTCTTTTTTAATACTAAAGGGTGTAATCAAATATCACTGAAAGAAACGAAACCGGAAACAATCCCTTATAGAAGAGAATAGAAAATATAGTATCTCAAGAACAATAAATACATATATGTAATGCATGTATAACAGCATGTAAACACGAGAATACACTTTGGAAATTAGCGGATATAACGAAATAATATATAAATATATATTCCGTCTTACACGCTACTGTAAAATATAATATGTGAATGAATAGACACAATATCGACGGAAATAACAACATCTGTTCAGCGAATACAATCGAGCAAGCAAATAGTGGTGCTGTTATAACATGCATACTATACAACGTTTTATCGGGGCAATTGGTCATTCAATCGTTTCAGTCCGCTCTCTGGTTATAAATAGGGACCGGAGACGAGAGGCCGAAATTACGATGGACCATATAAATAGTTTATAATATCACTAAATACAAGACGCAGTTATTGAACAGCACTATTCATTCGGTTAACCGCACATCTGTTTTTTGTCGTTGAATTGTGACGCATTTACTTCAAATTTACACTTAAATTTCTTTATTCATGGGTATAGATAGAAGCGGGAGGAGTTTTTATGATTTGTTTTATTTATTAGTTTATATTTCGTAAAATATATAAAGAACGGTGAGTTCGTTTCTTTTTTTTTTCGTTAAATTTCAATAACTTACGCATACATTTTTAATTTTCATTTATTTATATCTAAAACATTGTTTAAGATACTTTTTCAGATATGCTATGGAACAGCGTAGAGAATGACATTGTGAAACAATGCCGAGTTGGATTAAGGGTCAAACTAATTGTATGTCCATTGCCAGTGATGCCGAAACTTATCGCAAAGCCTGTAAAATATCGTTAAACAATTCAAAGAAATCGCACGTAAAACTTAATTTCATACAGAAATTCGACACGTTGGAATCTGACAATTTTAACGAAGAACTCTGTGAAACTTTAATGGCGGCAAATATACCATTAAATAAACTTAACAATCCTACCTTCAAAACATTTCCCCAAAAATATACTGGTCGAAATGTTCCTGATGAATCCACCCTACGCAAATACAACAGGGTCATCGAAAAAGCTGCCCGGGATTTTGAAGCGAAACAAAAATCTTAATATAAATGGTAGAATATTTATTTGTACATCAAAAGACACAGCAAATCTTAAATATTTTTTTATCCCATCTAAAAAGTTTCAATGTAAGCTTCCCCCATCGCACGGCATACATCTAGCCGATAGTTTACCTCCCGCCAGGTGTTCTGAAGCATATCAGAAGTTACAGTTGAAATTGCTACATTGATTCTTTCTCTCAGATGCTGTAGGTCACAATTTTTTTTAGAATAAACAATATTTAATAACAGTTTTAAATGCCACAGACTATTAGACCTTGTGATAAAATTTAAAGATTGTAATATTCACGTTAATTTTTTGATTTGACAAAAAAAAACAATTTTTTAAATCGCCACAACAAGAAGAAATAAAAGAAATTGTAGTACTACTTATGTTTCGAATTGTAATGGTTTTTATTTAAGCGATCATATCTAAGTATCAAGCAATACTTATGATTTTCAAAGTACCCAGAGATAAATATTCTAAAAATTCTGATTTTCATTTCGATGTAAATCTCAAACCAAATACTTTAGACCCCAACTGTTACAGTTTTTTTTAAATTGTGTCACCGAGAAGAATCCCAAAATGTAAAAATATGTAGGGCGTTCAATTTAAAAAAGTATAATTTTAGCATGTTTTTTTGAACACTCTGTATATACAAAAATTATTTTATTCCTAATTTTTGTGTCTAAAATTTTATTACAATCTGCGCACACTAACCACTATTTGGGGACACACGATTATTACAATAATTTTCAGGGATATTGTAGTGGTTAATGTGCTTGATTTAGTTCGAAGGTTCGAATTTCAGACCTAGTTCGAATTCCACACGAGTACATTTCGCAATTAAAAAAAAAAATTGGGAAGACATATATGTCAGACATGAGTTTGGCAAGAACTGGCTCTTCTCAGGGCTACCCTGAAGATGCCAGTAGATTGACTGCCGAAACGTCGGATTATTGGAAGCCCACGAACGATGGAAATAACCCTAAAAACTACTCAATTAATCATCCATCGTCAACAACTTATCGTTACGAATTATTATTATTATTGCCGTAAAAGTTTTTCTTTGTTAGCTAAGTATGTATATTCTGTCAACTCACAGAGATTTCTACGGTGCACACGAACTGCTGTCAGGGCTGCGATGCGGACAAGAAATTTTAACTTACCTGGCCCATCCTAATCTTCTCTCGAATTGCGGTCAAGAAATTTTAACTTACCTGGCTCATCCTAATCTTATCTCGAATTATGGTATTGAGTGTAATTAGTACAGAAAAGAAAACAAAGAAACAGAAAATACAAAAATTTATTTATAATACTACATTACAAAACTTCTGAGAAATACATTTAATATAATTATACCTATTAATATTTTTTTATTCTAACTTCTTAGCAATCTTAGCAATAATGAAATTTTGTTTCTCAATTACACGTCTCCTAACTTTTCTAACTACGTTTAAGGTTACTGATTTAATTCTAATATACACTTCGTAAAGTAACGAGTGATCATTAAAATTTTCGTTCAAGTAAGCCATGTACACAAAAAGTATGTCCTAACTTAAGTTATTAGAGGAGATCTCTCATTATAATTTCAAACGTCATGATTGTTAAAAAATAATTTGAAATGCTGACTTTTATATTAAATATATTTATAATTTTTATACAAAGTAATAGAATATTATAAAAAATGTGTAAAATGTTGACCATTCTCCACCAAGCATAATCGCACTCTATTTCGTAGAGCATTGAAAACATTGATCAGTATTTGCGGTGTGTTATTGATGTGTTCACATTTTTCTATGATTTTATGTCTTAACTCTTGTAGATTATTAATTGGTATTTCGCTGTATTTCTACTTATTATCCTATCGCCATAAAATTGTTGCAAAAATTGAATATTTTCAATTATAACGTGAGATGTAGCCCCATCCTGTTGAAAATATCCGGCCTGGAGTTCATCATTAGTCAATTGATTAGTAAAAACACTGAGAATTTCGTTACGATATTTCTCCGATGTTATCATGCCCTCAAAGAATATTGGTCCTATTAATCGGTGACGACTCATAGCTACCCATACGCCTATTTTTTCTGGATGTAGAGGAACTTCTCTGTAGAAATGAGGATTTTCACTGGACCACATACGCATATTTTGCGAATTAACATAACCTTTCAAATAAAACCAAGCTTCATCGGTGAAAAAAGTATGATTTAAAATATTGTCTGTCGTTGTTTGAATAAACCATTGGCAAAATTGTGTTCTTTTTTCATAATCCGTAGGTAATAGATTTTGTACAGAAGTTAATTTATATGGATACATGTGCCAGTCCTTTTTTAAAATTTTTTGACATGTTCCATACGAAAGCCCTACTTGTTGCGAAACTCTGCGAATAGATGTTTGAGGAGATTCGTTATAATAATATAATAATTTGTCTGACATTTTCAATTACGCCGCGACTTCTCTTGAGAACAGGACCGCTTCCTTTTTTCCTTAAAATACTGCCTGTTTGACGAAAAAGATTTACACAATGCATTAGCGTATCACGGAAAGTTTTATAGCTAGGAACAGTATTTGGATATCTCTCTTCAAACTCCGCAAGGCAATTTTCTATTGAATGCTGCCAAATACCATAAATTTTTTGAGATGTCTGGAAGTAACATTCTACCATAAACGCTTTATGCATATCATTAAAGGCCATTACTTTTTCATTTGATGAAACTTTAAAATATATATTTGACACTGACAGATGTTTGAAATAACATCTTAATGACTAAAGCTACGACATAATTTTTATATACACGGCCAGCTACGAGTGAAAATTTTAATGATCGCTCGTTATATATTTTTAGTTCGTACTACCGCAAATTGTACTTTATCTCTTTCTTACACGCATGAATACGCGCCACGTTTGTCATTTTAAGTTAAGACGTACGTCTTTGAAATATTCTATTAAATAAAAAGGATAAGTTGTCCAGGAGATAGTCTTATGATATTCGGCTTTCTGTCAAGTTATTTGATATTGTTGTTTATTGACTTTGTTTCCGGTATTCTGACACCTTGTTTAAGTATTCTTATAATTTGAATATTAGTTCGTCATCAAAAATGACAAAATCTGTTCTTTAGAGAACAGGACTGATAATAAATAGTAATATCAATTAGTGGCAATAAGTACGAAATTGTTTGATTATCACTTTGACATTTCTAACCTATTTATTTTACAGAATATTTCTTAGATGTCTGGTAAGCCTCTTGGTTCCCAAGCTCAACAACTTGTATTAAATCTTACAGCCTATTTTGAACGGGAAAAAGAGAGTGGTGGACCATTTATGTCCATCGACCGTGTTCATGAGGTAATTCACATAATCAGTTAGATAAGACAGTGTTATAAAATAAGTTTTATTTTAGAGGGTAGGTAATATGGATTTGGATTGTATTATCTGCAAGACAAATTATTATACCATTATTTTCTTAAGAAACAATAAAATATTAAATGTAGACTATATAAATGTTTTCGTTTATGTATAATTTTAAATAGTTAATTGACGAAGGAGATACTTGTTGAAACTTCATTATAACGCTAAGAAATAAGTAATTAAACTTCTAGTTTCCAAAATTCTTTTATTGTAAATACCACAACAATAAATATTAAATATATTAATATAAGTATAAAGATTTTTATTTTTTTTTATTTTTGTATTAAAGTTTCATTTAAGTTTACTGTGTGTGTTTTTGAATTTTATCTTTCTTCATTTGTGCTTATAAGTAACTCAATGACATTATAATTATAACATTTATCAATACTCTTTTACTGGCGCTTTATAAATTTGTAGAAGAGTGAAACCACGTTTTCCGATTGGAACCCTGAGGGAAAAGCAGTCTCATCTGGAAAATAAACCGACTGAATATCTAAGCTGGACAGTTTTATTTTGAATAGTGGTATATTCAATTTCAAAACCACTATTCATAGAAATATGTTATTGCGAATGTACTGTACAATCTTCTGTAGAAAGTGTTTTTAAAGTAGTACTATTTTGGTTAATTTCCGCATGTATTAACTTAGAAGGTTTTTCACAAAGTTGATTTACAGCTTTACGTTTTATAGAATTGTTAATTTTCTGTCTATTGATAATTCTTTTATTTGTTGCTTCATGTACGTGTACATCACTTTTTCTTGAAAATGTTCATCTCCTAGAGTGTACACTTTTGCACAACATTTTTTATTAGTGCATCACCACACCACTTGATTTTAATTCACGAAAGCGCCGATACTTATTAAAGTGACCCCGTTCACTAAACATTTTAGTAATATCCATGTTTAATATAACCAAAATATTTTGAACTAAAGATGAAATTCGTATAAACTTGCTTTATTTAACCAGATTCCTATGTTACTCACCACTCTTTGTCAACATTTTACCCTTACATAATACAGAATACTAATACAATTATTATTACATTAGCTAATTAGATACATCAACCCGGAAATTTCCTTCACTTGCGTATTTACCTACATAAATTGTATTTGATCGCAGTTCGGGAGAAGATTAATAAACCCTTTAATGACATTTTTACCTGTCCGTACTTGGACCGCAATTCGGTGCGCCCAATTTCTACCGGTGATGCCACAGATAATTATAAAAATTACGAATTATACAAGAATAGAAGTTACCATTTTCTGAAAAATTATTGTAATAATCGTTCATTGAATTCTACGTATCCACAATTATATGGTAAGTATGCACACATTGAAAGAAAGATTAAAAAATTATGGTAATTATAAATCAACACTAATAATTAGGTGTTTATATACCCACGCATATTATATTTTAATGCAGCGAAGTTTTTCCTGTTACATCAATTATAAAGTCGCTTCGGGTTTTTTTTTTGTTGTAACTACTTAGGAAACTCCATATTATATCGTTAAAAATATAGTTCTTAAGTACGTATTATAGCATAACAAATACTTTCTATTCTTTCTTATTTCTATTTCCCTTGATTATTAATCACATTTAGTGTGTGCTTCTAGGAATACAACAATGTGGTGGGTAGTAATCTGCCAGAAGAGTTAAATGCTTGATTTAAATTATAGTGCATTTTACGCGTAATTATTTATCTCCTTCTATATGACTTTTCATTAATGATTCTGTTGTAATATTTATGAAATTATGATTAATAATTATGCACATTTTCTTAAACGTAAAATTCTCTTTGTAGAAAATACTGGATACCATTATTTATATACAACGAAATGTCTTTCTTTGGAGACTGTGGTTAAGCAAAAACTTTAAAAAAGGTATAAAACCCCTTACCATAATTAATACTCGTATCCTGGGTTTCGGTAACTAAGTTATCATCCTAAGTAGGCAAAAATAATAATCATAGTGTCGAATATCGGACACAGCGTATAAATTATATGTGGTTCTCGAAGTATCAAATGTTGGGGTTGTATTCGGTTCTTGAAAAAACACATAAATTTATGTCTTGACCCTCCGTTTACGGGGCGTAACTTCCGTATACGCTGGTTATTTATTTTGGTTGGTGGCAGTTATGTTGAAACCTGGAGTGTTAAAACTTTTCTATTATATGAAACTGTATGTCGCTTGTTGTTAATATGATGCTGTTGAGTCTCTTGTTGCTAGTATGGGACTTTGATGGATACTGTTTGAAATAAATGTTATTAAGAGAATGTTCTGTACTGTTGTTGAGTTTATACTGTTCTATTCTATATTAAACTAACTATTAAATAATTGAAATCCGCGTATAGGTTATATATTGTATTATTTAACGTCATAATGGGAAATTTTTCTGTGTTCAATCAGTAGAAATTGTACCTACTGGCAACAATACCCAAGGTTTACGATAGGGTCTTAAAACTCTCACTAATACAGAAATAAATAAAATATCATTACTAATTAAGTACTAGGCGTAGTAGTAGTAGGCGTTATAAATATAAGTATGGTATGGTATAGTATAAATATAAGTATGGTATAATATAAGTAAGGTTTACGATAGGGTCTTAAAACTCTCACTAATACAGAAATAAATAAAATATCATTACTAATTAAGTACTAGGCGCAGTAGTAGTAGGCGTTATAAATATAAGTATGTAGTTCTGACTGAATTCCACTGTTCAATAATGGATTTTATTATACATATTTAGTTAACAATTTGTGGTCAGACTAAATATCGTCTCATGAATGCGTTCACTAATAACCCAATAGGCAATAAAAGAAACGGTTTAAATTATAAAGTAGGTAATAAATAAATTTGCAAATATGAATTCTCAGAATATAAAGAAAGTTTTATAATTTGAATATGGCAATAAAAATATGTTATGCAGTGGTTTAACTCGAAAATGCACTTTGAAAATTTTTAAAATTGAAAATTTTATAGTTTAATTCTTTATCCTAAATTTATTTATTTACTTATGCCTTCACGTATACACTTAGTGTGTACGTGAATGACAAGAAGAGTGTTTTGCGATCCTTTGTGTTAGCTGTACTGTCCCCCATGAAAATCAGAGAACCAAAGATTGTATATACTATGCGAATATGGAAGAAAATACATTCACAAGTCAGGAGGACAAAGAACATCAGAAGATGGTTTAGCTGGGAGCAACCGACAAATCAAGTATAGCCCAATATGGCTGGGCAGAGGGGCACAGGATTACATGAGACAATGCAATAATCCTGGGAAAGGACGAATATCAGCCTAAAAGAAGGCTGAAAGAGGCAGCATATATGGGCATAACACGAACCGCCATAAATACACCAAGCCTGGAGATAAAAGATGTCTGGCTACTAATTATTACGAAAAATGTGTAGAGACCTACAACTTACAACCACGCTCTCAGAGATAGAACAGACAAGATTACCTAAGGTGCACACAACACGGCGTAGTAATGTAGAACATAAAAAGTACTACTATCAGCCTAAATAGAGCTTTTAAGAAATAATATTCTGTCCCACAAATAGTGTAATGGTTAGTGCGCTTGATTTAGTTAAAACATTCGAATTTCAGATTTGGTTCGAATCTCACACGAGTACATTTCGGAAGTTAAAAAATTGGGAAGACATATATACGTCAGACATAGGTTTGGCAAGAAGCAGCCCTTCTCGGGGCTGCCCTGAAGACGGCAGTAGATTGACTGCCGAAACGTTCGGATTAGTCAAATCCTAAAAACGATAAAAAAAAGATGGCGACATTATTGTACAAAAACCAATGATGTCGTATTAAATAAAATTGCCTGAAAGAAAGAATTTTAAAAACAAAAATTGACCTGTCCGTGCGATTTTCTTAAAAACATTATAGAACGCTTTTATGAATTTTGTTTCAAGCTTTTTCACGACACTGTATATATAAATTCAGTATATGCCTTGAAGGCTTTAATACGCACTTGTTACATGCTACAAAAGTAAATTCTTTATTATACGTAATTTTCTGTTTTAAAAAGGCTTTTGAAGTAGCAGTGACACTGTTTAACAATATCACAATGACATATCCAATGTCCACATGTTATGCCTTTCATATTTTGTCACCTAAAAACTGTTATTCTTCCTACACAGGCAGAATGTCCATATGGACCTAATACCAATACTGCCACATGTTTATCAGTAGTAGATATTGTGCGATGTATTTCTTCACATTCCTACGTACACACAATATAATATATAAATAAGAATGCAAGGCGCAATGGCTTGGCTCGGGGGGACATTCGTGGTCTGCCGTACAACAGGCACTGTCTGTTTCTTCGGCTCACGAGGGCCAGAGGCCATCATGCCGACTGGGAGATTGCAGAGAAGCCTGTGTAAGGTTCTACACGCGACCGCCAGCCGCGGGGGTGGTAGCTTTATTATAAAATATTGTAGGTTGTTCTGCGGTGCTTAATATTGGGGCTATCATGTTCGGTTCACTTGTGTGCACTTCGCGGTGTTTGAACGCCCGCCTCAGCAGGCACGGATTATCCAATTTGAATGCCCCAAAATTAAATTTGTTACTTGTCTAAGAATCAAAGAGAAAATAATTTACCTAATGATTATTATTACGCAACAAATAAAATAAAGAAAGGTTTTCTTTTAAATGTAATTAATTTGCAGTTTACGTGGTTACGACGCATTCAAATTATCAAATTATCTCCGATTGTTTTTCTCACAAACTAATTTCTCAACGTAATCTCCTTGAAGCCGTACACATTTTTCGCAACGTCGACGCCATGATTCCATGGCCGCTGCGAACGCGTCTTTAGGAGTCTTCTTTGACCACTTGAAAATCGCTGATGCAATAGTGGCACGACTAGTGAGTATGCGACCAGGTACAGTGTCTTATATAGTTGGAAACAGCCAAAAGTTGCTAGGAGCTAGATCAGGTGAGTAGAGTTGTTGTCACAAAGGAGCTCCTGCATTACGTTCGTCCGATGTGCTGGGACGTTGTCTTGGTGAAAGAGCACACATTTTTCACGAATTGCTGGAAGAAGCTTGTTCTTCAAAACATCTTGGTAAGATGTACTGTAGTGCCCTTTTGAAACGCAATGAGTAAGGATCGCTGTCCCAGAGCACGACCATCATACTTTTTTCAGAACTGGCGCTGACCTGAAATTTTTTTGGTGGTGGTAAGTCAGTGTACCTCTATTGAGCTGACTGGCACTTCGTTTTAGGATTGAAAAACGGTATCCACGTCTCATCCATTGTCATAATCGATGAAAAGGAAGTTCCATGGCGTCATCACGCGTCAACATTGTCGGCAACATGCCACGTGTGCAGCCTTGTGATCATCCGTCAGGATTCGTAGCACCAACCTGGAGGACACTTTTCGCATTTTCAGATCTTCATGCAGGATTGTGTGCACAGATTGCACAGAAATTCCAATTTTGGAGCCGATGTGTTCCACACTCATTCGGCGATCCTACAAAACAAGTTTGTCTACTCGCTTGACCGTCGTCAAACCGATTGGTGCAAGGCCGAGATTGTCTTGGTTTGCTGTCGCACGACGTTTTGCCTTCTTTGAATTGTCGCACCCACAAACGCATATTTGACACATCCATGATACCATCACCACATGTATCAAAAACAGTCTTCGCTGTCGCTAGAGTCCTGTGCGCCGTACGGTGCTGTCATCTCAGTCACACATTCACAAAGAGTCCGCGCGTATTTTGAAACAAACCACATCTTTATATCTATTCCCAATACTGAGAAAAAAATAGGGTTATAACTTGAATACACCCTGTAATGTGGTTTCGGGTCCTGAGCCCATGCGTAATAAGGCAAGTGTTCTGTTCAGCCAGCTTTACGAATGGTTTCAATGCAATAATTTGCTAATGAATTTTTAATTTAAAAAAAAACAAACAAAAAAGTTTGTTTTTGAGATTCCAAACTGCAATTATGTCTTTGACACTGCTTTCTTCTTGACTGACGTTTCGTCCACTGTTGTAAAGGATACCTTTAGGGCTGCTACTACTGCTGTACTGAAGTTAAAAGTTTGTTAGTTGAAGCGTTGTACTAGAGCGCGGCCGAGTCTATACTAGTTGAACAATTGGAAACTGGATTGCAAATTCAATTTCAACCTGTCCAGTTTCTACCCAGCAACCCTTATTACTTTAACCGTAAAATACATGAATCCATAGGGATCTTAAGGCATCTCAATAATATCAGTCATGATGATGGATAGCCTCTACACAATACCTGGTGAACCCTGACTTACTTACCTACTTGAAGTCTTCTATATTTCCTTACACTTTTTCCTGTGACAAGCTAACCCTTCTACATCTACCAACTTTACTCGTCGTTTTTTAGCTGCTGTTCACACCTCTTCTCTTCACGTTCTTCTTGGTCTACCTCTCTTCTTTTTTTGCGTCTTTCTTTCACGTCGAATTCTAGTCTGATCGGTCTGTTTTCATCTCTTTTCATTACATGACCTAACCACCTTAACTGAACTTGACCTTTGTTATACGCGCCTTTCCTACACAAACGTAAAATCTACTTGATTCAATAACTTACCCCAATAACACGATGGCCCCGGAGATATTCGGTTGACAGACCAGCTAAGTTAAGAGGCAAGGTAGAGGAGGTCCTTTTTTTCTCCGTTACTCAAAGGACCATCTGACGTATAAATTAATTAATAATGCCTCAAAGTCGGATAGCGAAGTAAATAAAATTACTTATCAGAAGTCATTAATAATCGCACCATACGTCTTCAGTACATCGTGTTAATTGATGAAACTTCAACGGCAAAAGAGAGAGCCAAAATTTCTCAACTCGCCAACAACGATTTAACGGTTTCCAAACGGTCTTTTTCCTGCTGGTCTTTTGCTTTTTTCAATAGATTCCCATAGTTGTTCCCTATTAGTAAATCTTATACAAGATCTATGAATTTGCTTTGTTATTTTTTTAATTTTCTCTCAAATATTCAAACAAATTTTGATCTTCTACATCAGTTGATATTCTTTTAAGAGGAGTTCCTCGTTTGTGCCATATACTGCCTTCATTTTCATAACTTTTTTTAACTTGTAGTACCGTAAAGTGGGGCGAAATTGATCATAAATATTGCATTTTTGCTTGTATTTTTGTTTAAAATAATAAAATGCTGGTTATTTCCCTTAAAGTGGGTGGGGGTACAAGATATGTAGCCGTTACATTTTGTAAAAACCAAAAGTTATTTTTGTATTTGTTCACATAATGAAAATAAAAGATGATCAACTACACCCTCAGAGCGGGGTGAAATTGATCACTTGCAATTTATTGCATAGGATGCACATACGAACTGTATAAGTGCTATCAATTTGACCCTGACCGAAATATATTGGATGATTAAAATGTTACTGGAAATTTTCGGTTTCGGGGTGAAATTGATCAGCATCATCCGTTTAACTTTTCTCGATTATTATCAATTTTTAAGGCAAAATAAAAGTAAAAAACACAAAATGTGATTACTTTATTTGAAAAAGACATAATACAGAAAAATTCTAAACAACTAGATTTCCTTGATATCGATTACGTGGTCAAAATAGTACGCCTGTAGCTTACCAAATGAAGTTACCATTTTCTGAAAAATTATTGTAATAATCGTTCATTGAATTCTACGTATCCACAATTATATGGTAAGTATGCACACATTGAAAGAAAGATTAAAAAATTATGGTAATTATAAATCAACACTAATAATTAGGTGTTTATATACCCACGCATATTATATTTTAATGCAGCGAAGTTTTTCCTGTTACATCAATTATAAAGTCGCTTCGGGTTTTTTTTTTGTTGTAACTACTTAGGAAACTCCATATTATATCGTTAAAAATATAGTTCTTAAGTACGTATTATAGCATAACAAATACTTTCTATTCTTTCTTATTTCTATTTCCCTTGATTATTAATCACATTTAGTGTGTGCTTCTAGGAATACAACAATGTGGTGGGTAGTAATCTGCCAGAAGAGTTAAATGCTTGATTTAAATTATAGTGCATTTTACGCGTAATTATTTATCTCCTTCTATATGACTTTTCATTAATGATTCTGTTGTAATATTTATGAAATTATGATTAATAATTATGCACATTTTCTTAAACGTAAAATTCTCTTTGTAGAAAATACTGGATACCATTATTTATATACAACGAAATGTCTTTCTTTGGAGACTGTGGTTAAGCAAAAACTTTAAAAAAGGTATAAAACCCCTTACCATAATTAATACTCGTATCCTGGGTTTCGGTAACTAAGTTATCATCCTAAGTAGGCAAAAATAATAATCATAGTGTCGAATATCGGACACAGCGTATAAATTATATGTGGTTCTCGAAGTATCAAATGTTGGGGTTGTATTCGGTTCTTGAAAAAACACATAAATTTATGTCTTGACCCTCCGTTTACGGGGCGTAACTTCCGTATACGCTGGTTATTTATTTTGGTTGGTGGCAGTTATGTTGAAACCTGGAGTGTTAAAACTTTTCTATTATATGAAACTGTATGTCGCTTGTTGTTAATATGATGCTGTTGAGTCTCTTGTTGCTAGTATGGGACTTTGATGGATACTGTTTGAAATAAATGTTATTAAGAGAATGTTCTGTACTGTTGTTGAGTTTATACTGTTCTATTCTATATTAAACTAACTATTAAATAATTGAAATCCGCGTATAGGTTATATATTGTATTATTTAACGTCATAATGGGAAATTTTTCTGTGTTCAATCAGTAGAAATTGTACCTACTGGCAACAATACCCAAGGTTTACGATAGGGTCTTAAAACTCTCACTAATACAGAAATAAATAAAATATCATTACTAATTAAGTACTAGGCGTAGTAGTAGTAGGCGTTATAAATATAAGTATGGTATGGTATAGTATAAATATAAGTATGGTATAATATAAGTAAGGTTTACGATAGGGTCTTAAAACTCTCACTAATACAGAAATAAATAAAATATCATTACTAATTAAGTACTAGGCGCAGTAGTAGTAGGCGTTATAAATATAAGTATGTAGTTCTGACTGAATTCCACTGTTCAATAATGGATTTTATTATACATATTTAGTTAACAATTTGTGGTCAGACTAAATATCGTCTCATGAATGCGTTCACTAATAACCCAATAGGCAATAAAAGAAACGGTTTAAATTATAAAGTAGGTAATAAATAAATTTGCAAATATGAATTCTCAGAATATAAAGAAAGTTTTATAATTTGAATATGGCAATAAAAATATGTTATGCAGTGGTTTAACTCGAAAATGCACTTTGAAAATTTTTAAAATTGAAAATTTTATAGTTTAATTCTTTATCCTAAATTTATTTATTTACTTATGCCTTCACGTATACACTTAGTGTGTACGTGAATGACAAGAAGAGTGTTTTGCGATCCTTTGTGTTAGCTGTACTGTCCCCCATGAAAATCAGAGAACCAAAGATTGTATATACTATGCGAATATGGAAGAAAATACATTCACAAGTCAGGAGGACAAAGAACATCAGAAGATGGTTTAGCTGGGAGCAACCGACAAATCAAGTATAGCCCAATATGGCTGGGCAGAGGGGCACAGGATTACATGAGACAATGCAATAATCCTGGGAAAGGACGAATATCAGCCTAAAAGAAGGCTGAAAGAGGCAGCATATATGGGCATAACACGAACCGCCATAAATACACCAAGCCTGGAGATAAAAGATGTCTGGCTACTAATTATTACGAAAAATGTGTAGAGACCTACAACTTACAACCACGCTCTCAGAGATAGAACATACAAGATTACCTAAGGTGCACACAACACGGCGTAGTAATGTAGAACATAAAAAGTACTACTATCAGCCTAAATAGAGCTTTTAAGAAATAATATTCTGTCCCACAAATAGTGTAATGGTTAGTGCGCTTGATTTAGTTAAAACATTCGAATTTCAGATTTGGTTCGAATCTCACACGAGTACATTTCGGAAGTTAAAAAATTGGGAAGACATATATACGTCAGACATAGGTTTGGCAAGAAGCAGCCCTTCTCGGGGCTGCCCTGAAGACGGCAGTAGATTGACTGCCGAAACGTTCGGATTAGTCAAATCCTAAAAACGATAAAAAAAAGATGGCGACATTATTGTACAAAAACCAATGATGTCGTATTAAATAAAATTGCCTGAAAGAAAGAATTTTAAAAACAAAAATTGACCTGTCCGTGCGATTTTCTTAAAAACATTATAGAACGCTTTTATGAATTTTGTTTCAAGCTTTTTCACGACACTGTATATATAAATTCAGTATATGCCTTGAAGGCTTTAATACGCACTTGTTACATGCTACAAAAGTAAATTCTTTATTATACGTAATTTTCTGTTTTAAAAAGGCTTTTGAAGTAGCAGTGACACTGTTTAACAATATCACAATGACATATCCAATGTCCACATGTTATGCCTTTCATATTTTGTCACCTAAAAACTGTTATTCTTCCTACACAGGCAGAATGTCCATATGGACCTAATACCAATACTGCCACATGTTTATCAGTAGTAGATATTGTGCGATGTATTTCTTCACATTCCTACGTACACACAATATAATATATAAATAAGAATGCAAGGCGCAATGGCTTGGCTCGGGGGGACATTCGTGGTCTGCCGTACAACAGGCACTGTCTGTTTCTTCGGCTCACGAGGGCCAGAGGCCATCATGCCGACTGGGAGATTGCAGAGAAGCCTGTGTAAGGTTCTACACGCGACCGCCAGCCGCGGGGGTGGTAGCTTTATTATAAAATATTGTAGGTTGTTCTGCGGTGCTTAATATTGGGGCTATCATGTTCGGTTCACTTGTGTGCACTTCGCGGTGTTTGAACGCCCGCCTCAGCAGGCACGGATTATCCAATTTGAATGCCCCAAAATTAAATTTGTTACTTGTCTAAGAATCAAAGAGAAAATAATTTACCTAATGATTATTATTACGCAACAAATAAAATAAAGAAAGGTTTTCTTTTAAATGTAATTAATTTGCAGTTTACGTGGTTACGACGCATTCAAATTATCAAATTATCTCCGATTGTTTTTCTCACAAACTAATTTCTCAACGTAATCTCCTTGAAGCCGTACACATTTTTCGCAACGTCGACGCCATGATTCCATGGCCGCTGCGAACGCGTCTTTAGGAGTCTTCTTTGACCACTTGAAAATCGCTGATGCAATAGTGGCACGACTAGTGAGTATGCGACCAGGTACAGTGTCTTATATAGTTGGAAACAGCCAAAAGTTGCTAGGAGCTAGATCAGGTGAGTAGAGTTGTTGTCACAAAGGAGCTCCTGCATTACGTTCGTCCGATGTGCTGGGACGTTGTCTTGGTGAAAGAGCACACATTTTTCACGAATTGCTGGAAGAAGCTTGTTCTTCAAAACATCTTGGTAAGATGTACTGTAGTGCCCTTTTGAAACGCAATGAGTAAGGATCGCTGTCCCAGAGCACGACCATCATACTTTTTTCAGAACTGGCGCTGACCCGAAATTTTTTTGGTGGTGGTAAGTCAGTGTACCTCTATTGAGCTGACTGGCACTTCGTTTTAGGATTGAAAAACGGTATCCACGTCTCATCCATTGTCATAATCGATGAAAAGGAAGTTCCATGGCGTCATCACGCGTCAACATTGTCGGCAACATGCCACGTGTGCAGCCTTGTGATCATCCGTCAGGATTCGTAGCACCAACCTGGAGGACACTTTTCGCATTTTCAGATCTTCATGCAGGATTGTGTGCACAGATTGCACAGAAATTCCAATTTTGGAGCCGATGTGTTCCACACTCATTCGGCGATCCTACAAAACAAGTTTGTCTACTCGCTTGACCGTCGTCAAACCGATTGGTGCAAGGCCGAGATTGTCTTGGTTTGCTGTCGCACGACGTTTTGCCTTCTTTGAATTGTCGCACCCACAAACGCATATTTGACACATCCATGATACCATCACCACATGTATCAAAAACAGTCTTCGCTGTCGCTAGAGTCCTGTGCGCCGTACGGTGCTGTCATCTCAGTCACACATTCACAAAGAGTCCGCGCGTATTTTGAAACAAACCACATCTTTATATCTATTCCCAATACTGAGAAAAAAATAGGGTTATAACTTGAATACACCCTGTAATGTGGTTTCGGGTCCTGAGCCCATGCGTAATAAGGCAAGTGTTCTGTTCAGCCAGCTTTACGAATGGTTTCAATGCAATAATTTGCTAATGAATTTTTAATTTAAAAAAAAAACAAACAAAAAAGTTTGTTTTTGAGATTCCAAACTGCAATTATGTCTTTGACACTGCTTTCTTCTTGACTGACGTTTCGTCCACTGTTGTAAAGGATACCTTTAGGGCTGCTACTACTGCTGTACTGAAGTTAAAAGTTTGTTAGTTGAAGCGTTGTACTAGAGCGCGGCCGAGTCTATACTAGTTGAACAATTGGAAACTGGATTGCAAATTCAATTTCAACCTGTCCAGTTTCTACCCAGCAACCCTTATTACTTTAACCGTAAAATACATGAATCCATAGGGATCTTAAGGCATCTCAATAATATCAGTCATGATGATGGATAGCCTCTACACAATACCTGGTGAACCCTGACTTACTTACCTACTTGAAGTCTTCTATATTTCCTTACACTTTTTCCTGTGACAAGCTAACCCTTCTACATCTACCAACTTTACTCGTCGTTTTTTAGCTGCTGTTCACACCTCTTCTCTTCACGTTCTTCTTGGTCTACCTCTCTTCTTTTTTTGCGTCTTTCTTTCACGTCGAATTCTAGTCTGATCGGTCTGTTTTCATCTCTTTTCATTACATGACCTAACCACCTTAACTGAACTTGACCTTTGTTATACGCGCCTTTCCTACACAAACGTAAAATCTACTTGATTCAATAACTTACCCCAATAACACGATGGCCCCGGAGATATTCGGTTGACAGACCAGCTAAGTTAAGAGGCAAGGTAGAGGAGGTCCTTTTTTTCTCCGTTACTCAAAGGACCATCTGACGTATAAATTAATTAATAATGCCTCAAAGTCGGATAGCGAAGTAAATAAAATTACTTATCAGAAGTCATTAATAATCGCACCATACGTCTTCAGTACATCGTGTTAATTGATGAAACTTCAACGGCAAAAGAGAGAGCCAAAATTTCTCAACTCGCCAACAACGATTTAACGGTTTCCAAACGGTCTTTTTCCTGCTGGTCTTTTGCTTTTTTCAATAGATTCCCATAGTTGTTCCCTATTAGTAAATCTTATACAAGATCTATGAATTTGCTTTGTTATTTTTTTAATTTTCTCTCAAATATTCAAACAAATTTTGATCTTCTACATCAGTTGATATTCTTTTAAGAGGAGTTCCTCGTTTGTGCCATATACTGCCTTCATTTTCATAACTTTTTTTAACTTGTAGTACCGTAAAGTGGGGCGAAATTGATCATAAATATTGCATTTTTGCTTGTATTTTTGTTTAAAATAATAAAATGCTGGTTATTTCCCTTAAAGTGGGTGGGGGTACAAGATATGTAGCCGTTACATTTTGTAAAAACCAAAAGTTATTTTTGTATTTGTTCACATAATGAAAATAAAAGATGATCAACTACACCCTCAGAGCGGGGTGAAATTGATCACTTGCAATTTATTGCATAGGATGCACATACGAACTGTATAAGTGCTATCAATTTGACCCTGACCGAAATATATTGGATGATTAAAATGTTACTGGAAATTTTCGGTTTCGGGGTGAAATTGATCAGCATCATCCGTTTAACTTTTCTCGATTATTATCAATTTTTAAGGCAAAATAAAAGTAAAAAACACAAAATGTGATTACTTTATTTGAAAAAGACATAATACAGAAAAATTCTAAACAACTAGATTTCCTTGATATCGATTACGTGGTCAAAATAGTACGCCTGTAGCTTACCAAATGCTTTTAATGTGGGATTCGGAAGCTTAGCTATTATGTCTGCAAATTCAACTGCAAATTTGTCAGTTTCTTCAGTTTTGAAAATTTTGCCTTCTTTGTCCAAAGACTTCATTCCCTGCAGTTCTATTTCACTGTCATTTGTTACATTTTTAACTAATGCAACGTATCTATACATTGTTTCCTTCCTTGAACCACCGAATACTTTTACCAATACAAAGTTTCCCTTCTCGATTCCATTTTGCTCTGGTGCTGTATATTCTACTTCTTCATGACTATCTTCCATCGGTTTATTGTCAGAATTATCATTGGTCAATGAATCAGGTGCACTCAATTCGCTATCTGAGTCTTCGTCTGGCGCAGTCACACTTTTTCCCGGCACAACGACAAGTTTTTGTCTTTTTATATTCCGTCTTAATGGCACGGCTGAAAATCATTGCTGCTGCAAATATGCAACCAACACATTGTTGAGATCGTTGTTGGGTTCATCAGTGTCTTCTGAGGGAATTTTTCGCAAAACAGGATTCGGATCTAACGGTGATATTCCAGTTGCATTAAAGGACATCACCAGATCTTTTCTTATAGCGCCATTAGCGATCTTCTTATCCATTTCCAGCAATGTTGCATTCAGTAAGTGGAAAGTCCTTTTTATCGATAGACGCTGAAGTTCATGTGCAGCTTTCCATCTAGTCAAAACACCCCTCCAAGCAATTTTAAAAGGTCGGAAGAATCCAACATCAAGCTGTTGAGTGAGATGGGTTGAGTTCTTTGGGAGGCAAACGAATGATATATTATTTGCAGCACATAGCTGCAACACCTCGTTGGTAAAGTGGGACGATAAATTGTCGCCCAATAAAACTTTATGCCCTTCAAGTCTCTTGGCGTGTGGCAGAAAGGTTGAAACAAACCAATCTGCGAAAGTTTGGGCATCAATCCATCCATGATGCGTGCGGTTGTAACGGGAACCTTGATGAGCAGCATTTTGCATTACAGCATGGTGGCCCTTTTGGGCCTTGCTCGGTCTACTGCACCCACATCTTCTCCGATTTATAAATAACGTACGGCGGCAACAGAACTCCTGAAGCGGAACCGCACATCATAATTGACGTTGCACTTTTACTAAAGTTACAAATACGTTCCGGGTATTTAGTTCCTCTACGGAACAACATTTTCTTTTGCCCCGGATCATCCTGTAGATTCGTCTCATCATAATTGAATATGTTATACGGCGGAACTCCCTCTAGTGTAACATTCAAGTTTTCGAAATAGTCGACTATAATTTGCCTTGACACATCAGCGCGAGATCGTTTTATGTTTGCTGCTAATTTATTGGTAACTTCGTTTTTATATCTGCGTATAAGCGAATATTCCCAATCCTTACCTGGCATATTGTTAGTAAATTTGGCCACAGTACGGCACCGGCTATCTAGATAGTTTTTTGCAAGTTGTCTGACGTCTAACAAAGTTAAGGGAAACCCCCATTCTCCACAAGTTGAGATAGATTGAATTAGAGATTTTTCTTCATTCCTAGAAAAAATGACCTGGCCACCATTTTTTCCTACACGTTGTCCATGAAATCTGTTGTGAAGGGTGCCGTATGGAATTTTAAATTCCTTAGCAGATTTTCGTAAGCTCCATCCATGATCTACAACTTTCTCCAGAGCATTTTCAACATTTTGTTGAGAATAGTTTTTGTAGTTTCTAGCTCCAGGCTTCCTTTTATAAAGTCGTACCATTTTGAAGACCCTTAAATAAAGAAAAAACACGTCTCAGCAATAAAGTTCACAGTAAACATAAACGATCAAATTGGCCCCACGCCTATGATCAATTTCACCCCACGTTGTATTTTTCAAATTTCCCGCGCTACTAGTCAAAGCACATTAAAACAACGAGTACGAAATAGGTTAGGAGATACCAGTATGTACGTCCATGTGGGTAGGTGAGTTTAAATAGCTTTAATTTTTTACGTACCTTCAATAGTTCTGAGTTGAAGTTGAGTGTTGAAATAGTAGGCTCACTTATAATTTAGTTTTTATGCGACAAAAACAAAAGATATTACCAAACGCGACATTTCTATGCAATCTGTAGTTGTAACACTAAATGACACCAGATTGCCAACTGACAAAACTCAAACAAGTAACGCGGCAAATTTAAAAATGTTTGAGTCGGATGTAGTTCTCAATTTCACCCCCCCAAATGAATTTCGCCCCACTTTACGGTACTGTAGATTTGTTCAAATAAAATTCTTCTGCGACTTGTTTAATGGTGCGACTTTTCAAATTTAACAAAATTTATACTTTGTCAACTGGAGTCAGCTTTCTTGCCATTTTGGATATTAAAAAGTGACAAATGTCACTTTGACGCTACAAGAATGAATTACAACAAAACGAAAATTCTCAAAAATGGTTTATACTAGATTTATGTGCGCTTAACTGTACGCTTGTATTAAAAAAAATCGCGTACATCAATTTTTTCCCGTTTAACTTTGTATTTTTTTGACCTTTACGTCAGAAAAATACGAACGTCATACTGTGACAATTAAGTAAATCAAAAATGCAAACACCAAAAGTTTCCGTACAAGAAAAGTATTATATTATAGCAAAAGTTGAAGAAGGTTGGTCAATTAGAAATGTTTCACTTCATTACCATTACAATGAGTGCACAATTTTAAGAATTAAACTAATCAAGATGAACTATTAAATCGTTTAAGACAAAATCCTTTTGAATAATGGAGGCAATACTGAGTTCTGGCGGCTTTTCATACCGTTTTTCCTGGATCCCAGTCAATGGTATCACGTAGAATTAAATAGTCAGAGCTTAGAAATTGAACTAGCACAAAAAAAAATTGATAGCTACAAGAAAATAATGGAAAATAATTTTTTGTCTCAATTACATTTATCGACCCTTCGAATTTTGGGTACGAGTTGTTTTTTCGGATCAACAAATTTTTAAATCTTCAAATGATGGAAGGATCCGGGTTTACAGATCAAGAAATTGTAGAGATTTGAGAAGCGATTTGGAAATCCATCAAATAGTCGCTTCTCAGCGAACGTGTGGGCTTGGATGTGTGTTCATGGTCCAGGTGTATTTTGGCGTGTTGAAGGACGTTTTAATAGATACAATTACATTAATATATTAGAAAACGTAATGCTTCCTTCGGTGTCCCAAACTTATCCTGAAAAGAATTTGATTTATCAACAGGATAATTGTCCTGTTCACGTTGCGAATGATGTGAGATAATAGGTTCAAGATCATACATAACATAGAAGTGTTACCTTGGCCATCTCATAAACCTGATATTAATTCTATAGAAAATCTTTGGGATTTATTAGTAAAAGGCATTTATAAAAGAAATTTCAGAGCCCAAAATGCAAATGAGTTATGGGAAATTATTCATCAGAATGGGAAGATTTATATGAAAATCACAACGAATTGTGTAGGAATTTATTGCAGTCTATGCCACGTAGACACAATGCGGTTTTAAATGCAAACGGTGTCATGACTAAATATTAATGTAATATTCAAATAAAATTATTTAAAAAAAAACACATAGGCTTTATAACAACTTTTGACTAAATGACAGAAAGTCCGTTTTTAAACGATAAAAAACTAATAAAAAATGTTTACTTGATATAAATAGTGTACGCGATTCTTTTGAATACAAGAGCACATAACTTTATACTTTCGTTAATGTAACTAAAGGAGAATCTTCCAGTTGGTAAACTCTAATTTTTGTCTTTGCAGATTGGAAGAAATTCAAATTTTGCGTCGCGAATGAACCGTTCGAATTGATTATTATCCTGCTTCAGATATATCACTTCTAGTTGATTGCTCTATCGTATTATACAATCTATTTGATTTAAAATCTGCATTTAGCATATCATATTTTTCCAATTTATTATAAGTTTTTTGATCGTAACAAGGTTCACTCAGGAAAATACTTGTATTAATATAAACATAATTATTAAGTCCATCTCTGTATAATTTGGTGCTGCTTACATTTCCTTTTCCACATTATTCCTCTTATTCTCACTCTTCGGTTGTTGTTAGTCCTGTTTGTTGTTATTGGTGGGGAGAATATTCTGTTTAAAATATTCTATGTCTTGAGGTGAACCAACTCTCACCGTGTAATCTCCAGTGAAGAAGAACTTCTTAAAATTGTAACGCAAAGATACAAATTAGTATTTTTATGCTAACTAGATATTCGTCCGTGATAAAGGAAGGTGCTTATTATTATTTATTATTATTGTGAGGCTTACTGTTGGTCTGATCATTATTTAAATTATTTTGGAAAGAAAATATTTTTCTCAAGCAATTTACATAGCTAGGGGTGGGTCATGCAAAGTAAAACCAACAGTTCACCGAGTAGGAAAGTTGTAAAATGCACGTAGCATTAAAATAAATACATTTTTGAGTGCATGACGTCTCATATCTAATTGTAGGGCCATATTAAATAAATACAGGGTGGCCCAAAATGACCGAAGGGGTTTGAGTTCATTATAACTTTTTATTTAAGACATAATTATTAATTTTTTTAATTTTAAATACAGTATATTAATGGAGAATATTTTTAATTTAATTATGAAAAATTATATCTTGCAAGTGGTGGCCATTTTCTGCTTCGCATATTCGTGCTCTTTCCAAAACATTTTCCATAACCTTTCGCAAAACTTCAGATGTTATGTTGTTGATTTCGTCGCGTATATTATTTTTTAATTGCTGTATGGTTCGAGGCTTATTAATATAGACTTTTCCTTTCAAATAACCCCAAAGGAAACAGTCTGAAGCAGTTAAATCCGGTGAACGCGCAGGCCAATTAAAATCGCTTGTACGGGAAATAATTCGTTCACCAAATATGTCGCGTAAAAGAGCCATTGTGTCCCTCGCAGTGTGCGCTGTGGCTCCATCCTGTTGGAACCATACTTGCGGATGATTTTCCACGGCTGGCCTTAAAAAATTTTCCAACATTGTCCGATATCTAACACCAGTGATGGAAACGGCGACACCGTGTTCATTTTCAAAAAAATATGGGCCAATTATCCTTTCCGACGAAACACCCCACCAAACGGTACACTTAAGTGGGTGTAATTCTCGATGTTGAACTACTCATGGATTTTCCGTAGCCCATATCCTGCAGTTTTGCCTATTAACGAACCCATTTAATTGGAAATGGGCTTCGTCGCTCATAATTAAATTATGAATAAAATCATGATTTTCTTCTGCTTTTTGACGAAAATAAATTGCATAATCAAGTCGTTGCTGGTAATCTGTCGGTTTCAATTGTTGGACAAGCTGAATTTTGTATGGAAACATTCTTATTGTATGCAAAATTCTCTGCAGCGACCTTCAGTCAAAACAATGGATCGTTGATTTGAGAAATAAAGTTCAACGATTTTGGCACGTTGTTAAATTGTGTACTGTTCCATTTTAAATTCCCCAAGTCTTCTTTACAAAATACTGAAAACAAAAAAAAAAAAATTATAATAAAAAAGTTCTAAGGAATTAAAACCCCTTCGGTCATTTTGGGCCACCTGTATAAGTGGTATTTGGAATATAGAGCGAAAGAATAGATATTTTGCATTGAGTTTTTATTCAGATTTATAGCTTCAATATTGTAATAATTATTTCAGGACCCCATAGCATTTAACATAGTTCCAATTAGAGAACTATAAGAGTTTCACGATAAAAGTACACTCAAGTTATTGATGTTGTATTGTCAATTGTATTTGTCGTTTACAGATTATATTCAGCAAATGTCATTTATTACAATACATGTGAACAAAACGATAGATGCGATATAAATTAAATGTCAAAATAATTTTTGTAAATTTCGCAATCTGCCGACAACCCGTGAGTTGTTTACAGACAGACAACATGAAGGCTGTATTAACCCTGGACTAACAGTGAGGATTGGTGACTTATTTACTACTCTATCAGATATCGAGAACGCTTCTCAAAGTTACTTTCGATCAGTCTATACACATTCTTCAACCTCCAATTATCAACCGTCTATTAATTGCACTTATGCTAACATATTGGTATTCCCTTACTTGAGGAATTTGACGTAATGCGCGCCTTAAAAACGGTGACAAATAAATACACAATGGACCATGACAACTTACCTAGCTTTCTAATTAAGGACTATGTATCAAGGAAAGTTATGAATTTAACAAAAATTACAATTTATTTAAATCTTCTAGCACGCCTCTGGTTTGCGTAGTAATTAATCAATGCAATATATTTAATATATTACTTAATTGAGTGAAATCAACTCAGTTAACCATTTATTTAAATACATAATTATTTTAACCCATTTACGGCCAGTGGTGCGTTTACGCACCACTGATTACAATTTTTTTTTTCGCTAATTGTTTAGATGCAGATTTTTAATTTTGTATGATAACTAAACTAATATATTGAGTTAAATTTAGCATAAATCTATTTTTTTCTAAGACTGTAACTTATTGAGATAGCAATTATTAAAAATAGACAATTTTCAGTTTTCACCAATCCCCGAAGTAAATTTCTATAAATTGTTGTTAGTTTTTATTTTAAGTTTTTAGAGTAAACATTCTAAATTCTAAATACTATAATACTAAAACATTAGTTTAAATGTTTGTTATTAGTTTGTTTAGAAAAAATGACAGGAGATTACTTGGTGCGTAAACGCACCATTGGCAGAATGCGTATTGCGCATGCATTTTTCAAGAAAATACAAGTTTAGACTTGTTTATGTTTTAGATTCATAACCAGATGCATTCAGTCTTTAACGTTCCTTTGCAGTATATAGACGCAAATAGACTTACGGTAAACAAAAAAAATGCCGGTTTACCTAACTCAACGAGAATTGGAGGCCGCCTTAGACGAAATAGTAAATGAGTTAGAAAATAGAAATGGTACGTAAAATTTGTAGGTAGTGTACCCCATAACATAGTAAAGGTGAATATTTTTAGATAATATTGATGTAGTGAATATTCCGCCGGAAGTTGATGAATTGACCGATGAGGAAGATATTGATGATAATGTGGTAATTGAACAGGTTCGTCCAAATGAGCAAGAAATTTCTGGTTTATTTGAGATACAAAATCATAATGATACCACTAATGAAGGTCCTATTGATTCTGACGATGAGACGTTAGATGTAAAAAGACAAAAACTTTTAAGACAAAAAATATCGGCGTCTGTTTGGAAAAAAGGCGAGACAACTTACGCAAACTTACCTGTTTTTGACAATACTGGAAGAGAAGATATAAAAATAATTTATGTGGCAAATCTCCGTTGGAATTATTTTATCTCTTTTTTGACGAAGAAGATTTATCGAGAATAGTGAGCTATTCTGTCAAATATTCTTATGACAATAATCGTCATGATTTTCAATTTGACAAGTTAGACAAAAATGACAAATTCTCAAAACTTCGCCCGATTTTCTCGGCGTATTTTCTCACGATCTATCTATCGACGAACAAATGGTGCCCTATTTTGGGAAACATTCCTGTAAAATGTTCATAAAAGGAAAGCTCGTGCGATTTGGCTTTAAGATTTGGTGCCTAACTTCTGCCGATGGATATTTATTTCAGTTCATTCCATATGGAGGAGCGAATGAATCAAATAGTAAATCAGAACTTGGTTTAGGAGGCCAGGTTATTGTTGACTTGCTCACAATTGTGAAAAGTCCACAAAAGCATTGCCTTTACTTTGATAACTTTTTCTCGTCGTATTAGTTATTGAAGTTTTTGAGTCAGAAAGGCTTTTATGCTACAGGCACCATAAGAGACAACCGAACGGCTAATTGTCCATTAGAAAACGTAAAAAGCATTTCCAAGAAACAACGAGGAAGTTTTGATTCTGTATTTGACGAAGTAACCAACATATCTTTGAACAGGTGAACGATAATTCAGTGGTGACTATTATTAGTAATACTTTTACACTACGACCTTTATGCACTGTTAAAAGATACGACCGAAAAGAGCGAAAGGAAGTGATGATTTCTCAGCCAAATATGATCGCACAATATAATAAATATATGGGCGGCGTGGATTTGCACGACAATGGCGTTTCTAACTATAGAATAAATGTGCGTGGCAAAAAGTGGTGGTGGCCGTTATTTATAAATTTGCTAGGCAGCACTATTGTTAACGCCTGGAAAATATACAACATAGCGAATGAAACCCAAATGACGCAACTGGAATTCAAATCTTACATTGCAGTACGCTTGATGAAGGCAGAAGATGACAATCGAAACAGGAAAATTAATCAAGCAGTTGGAAGCTCCATTCCTGATGAAGTTCGTCTTGATAACATTGGTCATGTAATCTCGATGCATGCCGATAAAGCTAGACGTCGTTGCAAACTATGCAAAAGTCACACAATTTACATTTGTGTAAAGTGCAAAACACATCTACATTTAAAATGTTTTGAAGATTACCACAAGAAAATTTGAACATGTGTTCGGCACCATCTTTTTTTCATATACGCAATTTTTTTTTCGAGCTGATATATATCAAATCGTTTTTTTTTAAATATGTTTTTAGTAATAAACAATACTTTTTTGTAAAGTTTTCGTTTAATATACACCTTGGCCGTAAATGGGTTAAACATAAATTATATAACAATATATGTACAATAATTAATTTTGAAGTTGTATATTAATCAAATAAATTCTTTTAATTAAATACGTGAATTAAGTCTAGTTGCTTCGCAGTAAGACGCCAAAAATTCACTAACGGTAGCAGGTTTCTAGCAATTATCATGCACACCTTTTTTTTAATCCGCTAACAGCGATAATTACCACAAAATATAGGATATAACATGGCTATTTATCTCGCTTTTCGGAGCGCACACCAAGAAGAACTATTTACTCTCGCACGTCTGCTAGAAGATCGTCTCAAAATCTAACTCGCCGAAGCAGGGGGTCAAATTCAGCGAAACTCCATCTATCCTAGATGGCGCAACCGAGACTATAAAGAATAAAAATAACGAATAACAATATTTCAATGGGTGAACAGATTTAACAGTGGGGATGAATTCAAGTCTAATTTATCGTTTAGTATCATTTATGAGTTTTTGAGTTTATTAATTTCTAAAGACTCTAAATAATTTAGTTTTCTACCTTTATTTTCTACATGTATAATATCGAATTGTAAATTAAATTCGTGTTCATTCTCTATTAAATGATTAGAGTAGGTTGAATCAGTTTTCTTATTGATATAAGAATGATAGTGGTCTTGGATTTGTTTAAACGTTCTACCTGTCTGTCCAATATATGTTTTGGTACATGATCCCCATAATGACTTATAGACTCCTGATTTATTGTCTTTGGTAGTTTTTTCTTTATTATTTTTAAAGACAAAGACAATAAATCAGGAGTCTATAAGTTATCATGCTGTTACGTATGTAAGCATACGGTTTGTGTGTAACTTCAATAGAGGTATGTATTTACATTCTGAATATTTTGAATTTATAGGCGGCACATATTATAATTTTTTAGGGTTTTTAATGTTGGGGTTTGTGTCGTAATTGACTCACAATATTTTGGGTTCATATTCTATAAAATTACATCTTTCCATTTTTCATACGTTGTCTTTTTATTTTAAGAACACACTGTAAGTTAAATTTTTGCTGATACTTAATCCAATTACTTATTAGACATCCGGTAGAAATCAGACACCTGATATATGTTCATAGGCATGCCTCGAATTTTGTGAAATGGATTCTAATTCATTTGTTTTTGCGAATTCTTCAAAATTAAACCGAGAATTATCAATTCTAATTATCGCTAACACGTATCCGCGCGTGCAACGTTTTTATACGCATAATCGTTCTCGTGTCACGCAATCGCGAAGCCAATTACCGCACTCTTATCCGTAGCTATCTCTCTTATTCGATGAACAAATTACACTTGAACGGAAAGCAATTGGTTTTACGCATGCATTTTAAAGAGGTGTTAAATATTATCCACCTCTTGTTAAAGATATTATTTATTAAGCGCTGCCTGATACCTTATGTTCATGTCACACATTAAAAACATTGGTAGACATACTAAAACCAAAGAAGAATATAGTTATTATAACCGCGTAGGTGTATCTTGGGATTGTTTTCAATAACTATTTTAGTAAAATAGCTATACATTAATTACGTGTCATAAAGCTAGGTTTTTATATTTTCATTGCATAAACGTAAATTTCTTGAACGTGATACTAGAAGTAGTTCTAGTATCACGCTCAAGAAATTTACGTTTATGCAATGAAAATATAAAAACCTAAAAATATAAAAATATTTTTATAGACATTGTAAAAACACATACAGAATTTAGTAAATGATTTTATTTATTTGTTTTCCAAATTACTCGCCTTTGACATCAATATATTTTTGCATACGCTCAACTCAATTTTCGGGGCTTCTTTCCTTTCTAAAGCTGATACTTCGTAAACCAGTGTTTGGAATTTTTAAGTAAACAAAAATAAACGTTCAACAGAACAAACAAATTGGTGTCAACAATCATTAGAATATTATTCAAAATCTCAGAACCAAAGACTGTTTTTACTTAGAAGCAGGATGAGGTGAACAAATTGAAAATTTTGAACAAAATCGGCTATTTTAATCACTTAATATTAGATGGACTTTATGTCAAATTAAATAAAAATTCTCTCCCAAAGATTTATCAGAGACTAAGGATGCGTTAAAAGATTGTCCACAATTAATAACCTCTTTCCTTAAATTTAAACCAACTGTAAGTAATCCTTTTGTACCTAGAATGTATAGTTTGCCAAAACTTCACAAATTGGGCAATTCGATGAAACCTATCCTATCGATTATTAACTTACTGACGTACTTGATTTCTAAATGGTAGGTAAACGATTTTAAAAATTTGCCCGTGAAACCAGATAGCTTTAAATTCAAAATTCGTTGGAATCGTGTGAAATTTTAGTATCTTTTGATGTTAGTTCATTATTTGTTACAAGTTTTTGGTGGGTGTTATATATAACCGTTGCGTCCTTGCTATCCTATGGGCATGCTTGACTGAATTTCGTGTGTGTTACTTCGACTCTAGCGTAAAGAATCTTGACCAAATCAATTGTGTTTTTTTTGGTGCCGCTATGTAGTTATTTGTTAGAGAAAAATTTACACCGAGTTAGGCGGTTTACATGACGGCATTGACTGTTGAATCTCAATTTTTGTAATTGAGTTGACGTTGTTGTTTGGGCCCAAGATTTATTGTACCCTCGTCCAACGGTAGGTGAGTGATTTTCTCGCTAATTTTCTTTGAGATGATTTTCTTTTTGTACCTCAATCTATGTATTTCGCTAGTTCTAATGCAAACAATTACTTCTATAGTGTTTTTGTTACCGGTTCCCGATAGTGATTTTATAAATATTTGATGTTGAGATTGACAGTTCAAGTTTAGAACCATCGGAACTAGAGAATATGTTGAAGGAGTGAATTAAATCACGAGGACCGGAAGTTTTAACGAGGACCGCGTGTGAAACGGAAACAACTCCATTGCTGTAGGTTATCTTAGAACTAAAGGTAGCGCTGCACTAATTACGCCGTTTCAACTAATTAGTTATTTACCAAAAACTTGCATTTGTGATATAAATAATAGTATCTTTATCGCCACGTACCGAAAAGTAAAGAATCATTAATTTAACCCGCTTTTTTGTCTTGAACGTTAAATAATTTCTTTGTTATGAAATATATTAATATAATTCGCAGTAATCTTTCATTCTTCTTATTTGTCTTGGACATTTTTGCAATTCTTTGTTCATTTAAAAGTTTAGTATTGTTAACATCGATTTGTAATTATTTTTGTGAATTTAACATTTGCGTTGATGCAATTTAGAGTACAAAGAAAATTTGTCGCTTCATATTAATTAAGAATAACGTGCATAAGTTTGGTATTTCTTCTTTTTATGACAAGCCTTTTGCACAATAACTCATTACTACAGTGAAATCTCCCATAACGGACATCTCTTTTGTACGGACAACTCCCTTGTATGGACAAAAATATATATACAGAGCATCCGGTACATATTTTACACGCATTTTAATCTCCCCTCAACGGACATTCCCTTGAACGGACATGGACATGCGTATAATATAAAACTCGACCACTATATCTCTCTTAGATGGACAACAACTCACAGTTACCTTCATAGCGGCAGTATCGTTTGGAGCGCTTTCTGAGTTTTGTTGTACCAGATTTGATAAGATAGACTTATAACCGCATAAAACAGGTGACTACATAAATTTTTTAAGTACTTTCTCAATAACGGCAGCGTGTTCATATTTTTAGTTAAAATGGCACCAAAAGGAAAAATTTTGACTTTGAAGGAAAACGTAGAAGTTATAAGATATTCGGAAGAGACCAAGAAAACTGTTGGGGAAAGTGCTAAAACTTTTAGTATTGGAAAATCACAAGTGTCGGACATATTAAGAAAAAAAAATGATTTACTGTCAGAGTTCAATTCCAATACTAAATCAACTGAACTGAAGAGGCATTTTGTGTCTACAAGTGGTAACCGAATAGATGAAATGACATTCAAATAGTTTTCTGCAGTACGAAATAAAAATGTTCCTGTTTCTGGTACGATGATTAGAGGAAAAGCTAGGACTTCTGCCAAAAGTTTGGGTGTGCAAGACTTCAAAGCTTCCTACGGTTGACTTGAAAAATTTAGGAAACGTCATGCAGTTGCCTACAAAAGCATTTCTGGAGAGGCTGCAGATGTGAATCCTGTAGATGTTAAAAACTTTCTTGATAAATTACCTTCATTAATGGCAGGTTTCAGAAAGGCAGCATCTATAATGCTGACGAGACAGCTTTGTTTTACCTACCGTTGCCAAAGAAAACTATGAGTTTTCGTAAAGAAGAATGCACTGGAGGGTAATTGTCTAAAGAGCGTATCATTGTTTTACTTTGTATAAATATGGAGGGAGACAAAGAAAGATCATTGTAAAATCTAAACGACCACTCGCATTTCGCAATTTAAAATGGATCAACTACCCGTTTATTGGACATACAGTAAAAAGGCATGGATGACGTAGCTAATTATGACAAATTGGCTTCAAGAGTCTGACAAGAAAATGCGCATTCAGAAAAAGAAGATTTTGCTTTTTTAGAGATAACGCTGTATCCCATCCGAAAAATATTCGTCTTGAAAACATAAAGATAGTCTATGTCCCTCCGAATACGACGTCTGTCTGCCAGCCTTTGGATCAAGGCATAATAAGAAATTTGAAATTTTTCTATAAATCTATGATTTTAAACACAATTGTTAATCGCATTGATGATGCCGAATCTGCTAGTGCTTTAACAAAAACTGTTAATGTACCAGATGCAATTTATTTTTTAAATACCGCTTGGACACCTGAAACGATAAAAAACTGTTTCCGAAAATCTGGATTCGCCCTAGAAGTACCCATAGATACCAAAGATGACGAATTTATTGAAGAAGACAATTTTTACCTCTCTCGCAACTTACAACAATGTCAAAATTACTCCAAATATGCAATTCTGATATTAGACCTGAAGACTTCATTCTTCTTGACGAAAACGTGTGCACAGAGAACGATGCCCTAGATGAATTATCACTAGAAGATCAAGACAGTGGAAACGAAGTAGTAACGGCAGCCAAGCCTTAGCAGAGACGATTAAAACTTACACGGAAGCTCAGTTTTCAATTGAAAATTTGAAAGCTTTAGCAGCAACAAAAAACAACAGAAAAGCATTGACTCTACTCGTATAACTTCAGATGCATTTTCAGGTGAAATCCACATTTGTAGAGAAGAGACAAACGAGAGAGATTGGAGATTTCTTTCACTAAAGTGCCGGTTAAACTATGTATGTGTGTACATACATGTATACTATGTGCATGTGTTAAGTGCTATGAAAAATGTTTTGCTTCTGGTGTTACCTACTTCTTTTATACGAATCTCTTTTTTTGCTCTAATTCTCGTAAATCGACAAAAAGTTTGTCACCGTCGCTGTCCGACTAAGGGATATTGTACATTATTGTACTGTACATTAGGCTGGAGCGAAAATTTTTTTTTTTTTAATTTTGTTTTTCCTGTATTAAACACCGATGCTCTAAGTACTTAAAAGTGCAGAGAAAAAATCTTATCTTCCTAGGTCAACGTCTTGAGGTGACGCACAAGACTTTAATTTGTGGAACTTTATCATTTATAAAAAAGTAAACAGTGTGGTTTGAATTTGTTTTTATTCAATAAATTCAAACAGTTACATTCTTTTATTTACTCACATAAAGCATATTTAATACAAAAACAAAAATCATTGGTTAGCAAATTGTAAAGGATCTCGTTGTTGAAAAAATTGAGATTTCGACTCAAACAGTGGTATGTCTTGCCTTGCTTTAATTCTAGAGCGAATGAAACCGTCTCTTGCTTCTGATCCACAAACAGATATTCAAGCTTCAGTGACGAGCTTGACACACCTCTCTACTGCTTGGGTATGACAAGGAAACATCCCAAATTGACTGAAATTATTTCCCGAACGAATCAGGTTTGAAATTTCTGTATTAGAATATTTCATAGTTATTGGTGGTTCAGTTATTCTCACATTCGACAAATTTATTAACTCATAGTAATTCGTCGCATTTTCTTAAAGTTGTGGAAGGCGGAACTCGCGAACTTTCTTGCTTTTAATACACATTTTCTTTTCTTGCTTCTAATACTCTTCGGAGAGCCAATTCTCTAATGTTTGAAGTATCATATTGAAGCATGGCCAACAGCTTGTAACTTAAAATCAAGGCACTTGAGGAGGTTTTTACCTATAGCTCCAGAAAAGCTATTAGGACCTGCTGTGTTTCCATCAAGACTTAAAAACAAAGGGCGCAGTGGCAATTCATTTGCATGTAATAAGCACACAAATCATTGAAATGGTCTTTTTAAATGTGTTTCCAATAAGGCAATGACTCCATTTTTATACCCTGTGTTGACAGCCGTTCCATCACATCCGATTGCCACCAAAGATGAATTACATTTATACTTTTTATCTAATAAGGCGACAATATTCCTCATAATATTAGCTGCTTTTCCTGAATCTATTGTGAAATGTCCTATATATTCAGAATTTGGCTCAGATACCATTGAAATATGTTCTTCGGTAATAGTCTTACGCTGTGACTTATTTTCTTTTGAAGTTATAATTAAAGTTTTGTCTTTACGACCATCAAAATAATTAGAAGTCGGAGGTTTTTCATTGCTAATAGAGCTCAACTGCTTTCAAACTTTTTTCCTTTCTCGACGTATTTTACTACGATGTATTACGCTTGATGAGTTTTTCGCATCTATAATGTTTAAATAAACTATTACTGCGTTTACAACAAATGCTGCAGATCGATCTGAAACTCCAGTCCTGTCACAAGCTGTAGCAAGGGTTTGCAACTTTTGTCTCATCTTATTTCCCTTTTGATTTTCTCTTTTGTGAACATTTCTTTTTCCTTCATTAAAGCAAAAATCATCTTGCTCTGATTATGATGTTTCACTTGAAGTGCTACTGCATGACCGATGTAATTCTGACATAGACGAAGAAGTACTTGAAGTCATGTTTTTTTGAACGAATTGATCATATTTTCTCTTTCGAACTTCATTGCGTCGTATAGATTTTGTTGTCAACCTATCCACACAGCCAATTTACGTACATTCTACGCTCATTTCGCACTTACATGTTGCGATGTCAAATAATTGTTTTTGAGATTCCTTTAAGAAATTTTGTTTTTTACTTCACTGCGCAGTTTCTTCATATTTTTGTATTTGTTGTAATAGGAAATCAATCTTGCTAAGATTTGTTGATGACTTATTATAGGAATCGATGCCTTTTTCCATATTTGTTCAGTATCAGTAGCAATTATTTCACATATGCACTTAATTGAAGGATCTTTTCGGTTGTTCAATTCAAGCATATCATTTTTTAGCCACAGGTAATATTTAATAATATCACAATGCGTAGGCAACACATTAGCACTTAATGTAATTGGTTTTCCAAATACAGAGCAACACAAATCTTTCCTAGTTTTAGGCATTTTAAATCTTTCCTCAGCAATCACGTTTTAACTTTTGGTAACGAAAATTTTAAGTTTGATTAAGTTTTATAAACTTTTTTAACACGTTGCACTTCTAAATACTATGAAGAAACTGAAAGAAACTGTTTAAAATGATACTTTATTTTATGCATGGGAATCCCCTAACTTTGTTTTTGAGTAATAAACTTAAGTGTTGCCAACAGTTTTATTTAATGGTATATAAAAAAGATTTTTAAATTGTACTTTTCTGCCTTTATGTAAATTAGGTTATTTTTCAAACTTCACCCTTCATGCGCCACCTCGAAATAAAGTCGCAGAGTCTTGTTATTTTGCATAAATAGTGCTTTCTAATAGGGTCATCAATTAACAATACAGGAGTTTTCAAAATTAAAAAAAAATTTTTTTTGTTCATTGTCACTCCGCCCTACTGTACATATCTTAAGACGCTAATTATAAAAATTGGCAGAACTGCTTTGAATTCGAAGAAAACTTCTATGAACAGGCCACGGTCTCAACCAATTCCAACTTACCAGAAACTTACTTACTTCCTCAAAATAGAAGTTATCAATTTCTATTTTCACGTTTGTTGCCTGACCGCAGAATTTCAAAATCTTCGTTTTCTCGGTGTATATTCCCAGACCCATTTTTCGTTATTGTTTTTCGATTTCCTTTAAGATTTTTTTCGATGAGTGTGCTTTGTATCGTTATTATTGTGATATCATCTGCGAATACAACAACCTGTGTGTGAATTTGGTACTGCAAATTTATATCCATATTTCACACAAAAGTTCTATGCTACGATCTCCTCTCAATAAATTTCTGAATTAAAATTTCTTCCTTCTAAAAAAGTTATTTATTTCAATATATATATATATATCGTTTCTTGAAGCACTTTAAGAGGCTGCAGAAAACTAATTAAGTGTTCGACTTTAAGTGAGGCGAAATGTAAGTACGCATATTATAATGGGAAAACAAGCTAATTAGTTTTTATACTGGCAATAATTTATTTTATTCTACAGTCGCATGTTTGTTTTACCTCAGACAGGAATATGAACACGTCCTACATTTTACGACTCCTATGAGTTTATGATGCCCCGGACATAACTCACTAAACTCATTGATTTCTCGTTTAGCGTGCCATAAAAACGGACTATTAAAAATTATACGACAGCGGCGAAAGGATATAGCCAATGGAGGATGAGTTCAGATATGCGATTTATAAAAGTCTATCGGAAAAGATCCTTATATAACAAGACTGTCTCACAACTTTTCAAATGTAAATTTTTAATTATTCATTTTTCATTTGTGAGTCGAATTTGAAAATAATAATTTTAATAATAATAATAATGCAGCTAAAATAATTACCCAAGCAATAGCACAAAAATACAATGCAAAATATAAATAAAACAACCAGTGAATTAACATATATCCCTACACACTATATAACTGGATTACCCGAAAAACTAAACAATATATTTAAACCATTTAATTTTAAAATAGCACATCAAAGCGGAAAAAACCTAAAATTCTTACACACAAAACTAAAAGACTCAACACCAACACCTAAACAATCACATACAATATATAACATACCCTGCAAAGACTGTGACAAAGTATACATAGGCCAAACAAAACAGTTACTACAGGAAAGATTAAAAGGACACAAATACGCAAAAAATCAGACAGCTTTAAAAAAACACCAGATAACATTAAAACATAATTTTGATTTTGAAAATACAAAAATAATAACCAAGCAAAAAAATACAAAGGCTAGCGAGGTCTTAGAAATGATTCATATATTCAAAAACAACAAAACAATCAACGATCGTTAACGAGATTGATGGACTTTCTAAACTTTATTACCCGCTCATTAAACAATAGAAGACAACCCCAACAACACAAAAAAAAAATTTTCCCATTGTAAATATACTGTATTTTCCCAAACACATGGCCTGACCAAACTAATTTTAAAACGGAATAAACAATTTCATTTCTGCACCAAGACATTTAGTTACACTAAATATTCCGAGAAAGGCAGTTCGACCCTATAAAAAGGTTCGACATGTCTGGCCATACATTTTACACAAAATATGTGTTTTGACGAAATAAATTGGTGAGTTTTGTATCCTTTAATTTTCCTTACTTTAATTATTATTTTTAATTTTAATTTTAATTCATTCATACAAATGTAAATATATTTCTTACCTTTCTTTGTATTAATTTTGTAGTTCTAATCACTTGAAAAAGACTTAATAATAAAACAGTCGAAACGTCGTAGTAAAAAACTGAAATTCATTAAAGGTCGCTAAACCAAGAAAAAGTCTATTATTTTAATATTATGACACGGCCAATAAAATAAATAAGAAATAAATTTTAATTCTTATTAACACTAAATACAAAGAATTCAAATAAATTTTACCTCAAAGTAGCCCTTGGAAATTATGATTATGTCTTAGCTTGTTACTAATTTTAATAGGAATTTTGTTGGTTATGAGATGAGATATTTGATTGAAATGACAAATGTCAAAATAATAAAACGAACATTTTTAAGGGAATGAAATATGTTTATTTCCAACAAACAAGCAAAATTTTATAAAAATTGTTCAAAGTGTCCACCACCTTGTTCGAAACATTTCTCACATCTTCTTCTAATGGAGGAAAAAGTGTTTTGTAGTATCGCATTGTCAATTCCATTAATTCTTTCAGCAATTCTGATTTGAAGGCCTGCAAGATCAGGTATCTGTACTTGATAAATTGAGTTCTTTAAGAATGGCCATAAAAAGAAATCACATGGGGTAATGTCACAAGATCTTGGTGGAAATTCATGTTCAGTGTTTAAACTTATCAACCGATTTTGAAAAAATTGCTGCAGAATATTGTTTCACCTTCTGTGTGTGCTCTAGCTCCGTCTTGTTGAAAGTAACCCTGTGTTATTTCTTCGTCGTCAAGCTGTTCGATAAATGGCATAATAATTTCTTGTCGATACCTTTCTCCTGTTAAGGTTCCGTTAAAAAAAAATAGGGCCAATAATTCTCCTTCGACTAATCGCACACCATACACCAATTTTCTGCGGATGAAGTGCGGTTTCAACAAAAAAATTATGTGGTTTCTCATTAGTCCACATTCTCATATTTTGTGAGTTCACATATCCATTCAGATAAAACCATGACTCATCAGAAAAAATGGTTTTGTCAAGAAGGTCATTATCAAAATTTCTCATTTCTAAATTCTTCTAAACAATCTTGAAGAGAATACTGCCATTGTCCGTCAATCTTACGTCCGTTTCGAAAATAAGATTCTAGCATGAATGATTTGTGTTGTATAGTAAAAACCATGTTAATGTCTAATTGACAACTAATGCAAATTTAAATTATTAATAATCATACGTTTTTAAAGGAATGGCCCACTAAAGGCAAAGCTTATTTGAACGCTTTTTATATATTTATATATATATATATATATATATATATATATATATATATATATACATATATATATATATATATATATCATTTGATAAATTCTTGGAGTTTTCGGCTTTTATATTAAATATTTTCCTGGCAGTTCGTCAATAAGAAATTGATGGGTAATTGTCCGCATTTAACCTCCCAGGAAAAACGACAGGGCCAATCAACAAGTCATCGATTAGGGCCGCCCAAACGCTAATAGAAAATTCATGTTGAAATTTAGATGGGCGTATAGCTTTGGGATTTTCTGGTAACCACCTGTGCAGGTTTCTCAGATTTGTAACACCACCTCTCGTGAACTTAGATTCATCTGTCCAGAGGACTGTTCTGCAGAACTTAAAATGAAGCCGTGACTGTCTTAATATCTAGGTAGAATAAACTAGACGAGCATAGTGATCTGCCTCAAGCAAACCATGTCCCCTGCGATAGTGATGTGGATATGAGCCCTCACGTTTTAAAATTCGCCAAACTGTCGTTCGTGGCACTTCTAGTTGTCTAGCGATTCGACGTACACTGAGAGTTTGAGCCCTTGTAACAATAGCTACTGCTCCTTCCTCTAAGTCTGCTGGCAAATTTACTCCTCGGGCGAAAAGATAATCACGCAGTCCTCATTCCGGAAATTGTCTGTGTACTTCCAGTAACGTTCTGTAATGAGGAATGCGCCTATCGGAAAACCGATGCCGGTATTCAATAACTGCTTGGCGTGCACTGCCGTTACAGTAGCCATACACAAAATGCATGTCCGCATACTCTTGAGAAGAAAATCGGTAAGGCATTTTGAATAAAGAAAACGTGTACACTCACTAATAAGCTGTTGTATGAACTGAAACGTAATGTAATCCTTTATTAAAAAATGCAACGTTAACAGTCATCTGAACATTTGTTTATTGTATTATATTCATGGTTCAGCACTTACAAAATAAGTAAGAATTCTTTATCATAAATCAATTTCCAGAACTCTTTTTTGTAGATCTCCAAGAAATTACTGTATGCACTACGACACATGTTTATTTATTTTACGATAACATTTTATTATGCGACGTTAACAATCACAGGCATGTTATTGAATCGTATAACTTTTTTTAAATAAAATCAGTTTGTATTGACTTTAGGATTACATTTTTTTTCATGATCTGACAATCACATTCATAGATCTGTAACTTTGAAACAGATAAAAATGGATATACAAGTTTTGCGTTTTTGTTACTTGAAATGAAGTCTACTTTACACTCCTAAAATTTGAACATAACGATACGGGATGTATAAAGAAAAATATGTATAATAATTTCGCAGAGTATCCACGAAATATCAATGAATTATTCCAAAATATACAGCACGCATGGAGAAAATAAGCTTTCGATTACTATCGAAGATTGGTGGAAACGATGCCAATACGGCTAGCAGAGGTTATTGAACATAATGGGGGTTGGACTCATTATTCAGATCAAATGATTATGTTTTCGTTATAAAGTCCTATTAACAATAAGTTTTGCATTTTAAAACGTTCATGAAGCGTTTCGCGAAATGGTTATGTAATTCATTATATATTTTATGCATAAACAAGAATATTTGAATTATCCAACAAATAAGTATTTTAAAGCAATTCTATTTGATTTGGCACAAAGAGCTATTCGTTCTTTTTTTAATTTTTGTTGGACTAGCTAACTCGCTCGCTTCTGCTAGACTACCGTTACTTGAAAACGTAGAACTGTCGGTCTATTCAAGTTGCTAACGTTCAAGGTGTCTTAAGTGTACATCATTACTTTATAATTTTATATCACCTTCGCGTATGCACTTAAACTTTTGAACATTAATGTATCTTTAGGGTCTTTATTCCGTGTACAAATTTAACACTTGTTTATGCCTAATTTACAACGCTATATTATAATTATTATACCCTCGTACATTTCTTGTACAGTTGAATTTCTTGGGGGCCTCACGTATTTGCGGCGCGGAATTATTCCACGTTTTACCTAACCGAAAGCGTGCAATGTACGCCCCCGGGTTAATCCGAAGGCGCAGACTCCGGGGCTATCGAGCGACGCCTCCGGGTTGGTGTTGTCCTGCCAACCCCGAATATGCCCCTGACTGATTTTACTATTACGAAACCGATACGTCTGTAGGCAAGATCTTTCCCGGAAATTGTAAATAAAGAAAATCAGCGCTTTCTATTCTCCTAATTTATTCCACGGACAGATGTCTAAATTATTGAGTCTCCGTTATGTCCAAGCGACGAACTAATTTGAAGGTTTGAAAATTGTTGCAACAATTATAGTTGCATTTGTAAAGCGAATGCGAATATTTCTGCTTGGCTATAATTTAATTCGTATTTGTTTGGAGAGGCCGCGAGTTTTGTCTTGGGTTATAATACGTCATCAGTTACGTCTTTATGACGTCAAAAAATTGCCTTAGGTTGCCGAAACATTAAAGTACAATTTATCTCTCTGAATAAATTTAAACTTTGTTCATATAAGTCTCGCAATTTAGTCATTAATTTCGAAACAAGAGAAATAGGGGGATTATTAAAGGTTTATTTATCGCTGCAATTTTTTAGTATACACAATGCTTTACTAATACTATAACAACAATACAATGTTATTAATATTACTCTTCTTCTATTTGTTAATTGTTTTTATTCATACGTGCTTTCTAGTCTGTCATAAATTGTTATTTGAGATCAATAACGGATTAAGACAAAGTGACGTGATGAGTCCGACATTATTTATATTAGCCATGTATGACGTTATCAGAGCCATAGAGAACAGAATCAGTACTGTACACGTTGGGTATAACAAGATGAAGCAGGTGGAACTTTCACCTCACTCATGATGCGCCCCTAAAGAAAATGATTTACAGGAAAGTTTAAAAATATTGGACACGGAGCTAAAGAAAAAGAAATTGAAAATAAGTGATGGTAATAGGAAAGGAAGGCAAAACAATGAATATTGAAATAATTGAAGAAAAAATAGAGAAAATGGTTGTCTTCAAGTACTTAGGTGTTTTAATAGGAAAAGATGTAGATATGGAGCTGTATTTAGCCAATCTTAACCTACGGCAGTGAAAGCTGGGTATTGAATAAATTTTGAAAAGTAAAATACAGGCCATGGATACGAAGTATTTAAGAGCAGTTGAAGGAATATCGAGACTAGATAGACAAAGGAACGACACAGTACGAGAAGACCTCGGTGCAGAATCAGTCATTAATGTTATTGAAAGAAATCAATTAAAATGGTTTCGGCATTTAAACCGCATGAATGACAGAAGCCAGGTCAAACGTTTATGGGATACCAGAGTTCAGCACAGGCGAGGAAAAGGAATACCTAAGAAAACTTGGAATGATGAAGTAGTAGAAATTTTGAAGAAAAGAGGAAAAACATGGACTGATGCTCAAATTTCATCAAAGAATAAGAAAGAATTGTCAAAATTTGCATACTCTATGTAACAACATGTAACAACCTTACACTTCAGGATAAACAAGGTTCTAGATTATATATATGTAAAGATAATTATTTCGTGACCTTTGTACTTTGTTGCATTTATATTTTATATTCCTCGAAAAAGGCATCATTTGCCGAAACATGTAAGGTTGTTTTAAATATATATATATTTTGAAGTAAAACCAGACCTTAAATCGCCAACAAATTGAATTTACCATATATATATATATATTGAACAAAGGCTGAGATGGTGAAATATTAAATGGCACGACGTTGGTTCGTCAAATGAAGAAAAGCGAATGATCTAAATTTGTATAATAGAATGATTAATGTTGATTATAAATAAAAGGTTAAGAAAGTTTAAGTTAATAGAATTGAATTATCAATTGGGCGTCTTTAATATTAAAATGTATAATTAGATCAACGCTATCTAGGTTCTCTTTTAATAATCCAACTAGCAGTCGTGAGCATGAAATAAGCAAAATTAGACTCTTTAGGATCTTCGTCGATAATACATGTGTATGTTTATCCCTAAGTAAGATGTTTTAATAGATAAATCTAATATTAAAAACTCTACAACTAAACACTAGCAAATAAAAGAGTGAGTTATGAAATAAGAATAAATAATTTAATGAAGTAAATAAGGAATCTGTAACTTTGAACAAATTAATGTACCTAGCGACAAATAATGCACGTGTGTATAATACAAAGAGGTTATGTTTAGTAATGAAATATGGTCTAATATTGATTACAAACAGTTAACACAACAATTCAGGTAAGTACCACAATGTTTAAATTATTTATATAGTTTTACTATTATGAGAAAGTCAACGATGTGTATAAAAGTAAAATTCTGGATTTTATTGTATTAAAAAGTTTGTTTTGAATAAATAATATTAACTTTAGGACTTTATTGTAGGATAATGATTGATGTGAACCTGTTTCCATCGAATTCTGCAGTTATCCAGAATGAAAGCGATGTGTTCGGGAAAATACAAAGTACGGGTCCTCCAATTTCTGATGACGGCGTTTGTGGCGTATAACGGCTTCGGTTCTGCCTCTTCGTCGGAACTCCAATACAAAGGATGCTCGGTTCGAATTTTATTAGTGTCCAAGCGATTGTCTTCAGGTTTGTTTTCAAAAGATGGGCCAAGTATTAATATTTCGATTCTGCATAAATTTTTAATTATATCACAGGTATTTTAATTTTTATTTAAATTTTACTTTAGAGATTTACTATAATGCGGCCATTCGTTATTAGATTTTAGATAATGACGCCGATAGCGATTATTTATTTTCAAAGCCTAGTTAATATCGTCAAATAGCTTCGAAGTTTTACTTTTACTACAACCGTAAACATGAAGAATATAAATAATATACTAATTTTGACATTATAATTAAATTTATAAAATATTTTTCAAACTGTCAGAACATGCTTTCCAATACAAGGTTATGCTATATTCGTGTGTAGAAAATAACATTTTCGCGGGTTAGTTGCATTTTAAAAAGTGGGTGTGTCTAACTAGTATCGATACAAAATATTAATGTAGATAAATTAGCTATCTGTAATTTAGCGCTAAAAATTTGAATTATGAAATTGAAAATTAAAATATAAAAAGTAAGTTTTGAAATAAAAATAAGTTAATTTAAAGTATACAAAGTTAATCGTCATATTAATTTATTTATATTTCGATACTAATTTTACAAATTAAGTCCGCCAATTAAACCCTTCTTCTGTGTATTTTATATTGTTAAATACTGTTTTTCCCATTACAGTTGCTGGAATAAGAGTGCAGTTTGCCCCATTACAATATATATATATATATATATATATATTGTGGTACGTCAATTCTTTAAATATTAGCACTTTGATCACTATACAGTTAATACAGAAAAATACAGTTCTTTTTACTTTGAATTTGTGTTACATACTTTAAATATTTGAGTTATAAAAATTTCATAACAACATTAACCTTACTTTTCTATTATATCGAATCACGTGACTTTTAATGCAAATGTAATACTAAATGGTATTTTAACTTACCTGTTATGCTTGGAGAATCTAATTAAACTAGTGATATTTACCATTTATCCTTTTGTTTTATTCTGTTAACAACTTTGGAAAATCATTCACTTAGCATATCTTAGTTTAAACAAATAACTGTTTTCTATCAATACACCGAACCGACTTCAACACTAATCTTGTTCACGATAACCTGAGCTAGTCATATTGTGATTAAGATACCCATAAAATACTCAGTAATAACTTTAGCACGTAAAGGAGGCTGAAAAGAAGTTAAGTATACATTGTTCTATTATTGTATTCAAGTACATATAAGTTACATATATGACAACTGTAAAAATATAACTTTAACGCCATCTATATAACCCTTCTATAATTCCGTACGTGAATATTCATACATATTTTATTTTTGGGCAAATTTAATTATTATTATAACTTAATTATGTGCACATTCAATTTTAATGCCCTATTGTAGGATATCAATATATATATATATATATATATATATATATATATATATATATATATATATATATATAAATTGTCGTTATTCTTGTTACATATATCAAAAGAGGATAGTTCTCTTTCCGTTGATCCACAGTTAATACATTTTTCAGTCCGTGAAAGCCAATCTTCAAGACATTTTCTTAAATTTTTCCGCGCTAAATTGTTTTTTTTTATAGTCACTGTAACAAGGAAGAGTCGGCAGTCGGGAGTACATTCCAGGAGAGGACTTAAATTAATTTGTAGCGGGACGATCTAATATTTAGTTTTATTAGTTACTTAAGTTCTATTGCGTAAATGTGTGATGGACAACAAGACAATAACATCTACACATGTACTTGCATCTAAGAGAATCGAAATAAATAATGCAGATAAATAATGCATATCACATGTTTCGCACATGCTCTTCATCGAGTATCATAGGAAGTCAGCAAAACTACATGAATGCAGATAAATTGAACGGTCGTTTTCAATCTATAAATGGATTTACAGTAACAGACAATTATTAACACACGAACTCATCTAATTAGATTTGTCGTTTGAACTATGAGTATTTCCCAAGCTCCTGCAGGAGGCAATTCTGGAAATTATGGGTCCTTTATTGGAGATATACACCGAGGACATGGAGAGAAACTAGGGTAGTATGTATTCCTAAACCTGCAAAAGAATCATATACCCACCCCAAATCATTTAGTTCTATTCCCTCGGCTATTCCGAAGTAATCGTTGTGTATAGTTTATAAATCTTCATTAACCTGAGATCTTTAAATAATTCCTGGCTATTCCTGATATCTGCAGCTTCTGTCGGATTGAATTTTAAAACTACTTTCTTTACATGATCAAAATATTGATGATAGAAAAACGCAGCGTTCAAACTATGTTGTCCAACGCATAATTATCTCTGGTGGTTCAGGTATTCCGGGACACAGTCTGTGAAATAGTCGAGTACGTTTCGGGGACTTTAGAAACACTGCCTTTGTACTAACTATTAAATCATTTACTCGTGGATAACATTCACAAGTCGTTTGTGCCACAAGATTCAAAGTGTGGATTTTGCACGTTACATGTAAAAGGTTGGCACTATGTTCTTTGAGTGATCGACCTAAAAACAGCATGTTGGCGGCACCGTCACTCACAAACATTAATATTTGCTTTGGTAAAATTTCAACTTTGTCAAATGACTTCAACACCACCTTCAAAATCTCATTGGCAGTACACTTTTCAACTTGTCTGGAAGCAAGTAACATAGCAAGTGACCGTTGATGAGGTTGCATTGTACGTACTATAACATTAACCCAGTGTTTCTCAACCTGTGGGGCGCGCCCCCGCAGGGGGGCGTGATAAAACTAAAGGGGGGCGCGAGCAAGGCGAGAAAAAATAAGAAAAAACATTAGTAAAAAGATCACTCAATTTACTCAAAGAAAAGGAAAATACATTCTGATATCATAAAAAAACAAATGGCACGTTTACACTGATATATAATGCACTTATAAATAGAATACAACGTATTTATTAATTAACTTAAAAATATTAAATTTAAAACAGGATTAATAATTATTAGTGACTTCCTTGGGCCTGTCTCGCAGAGCAAAGTTTTTCGAAAGAAGGTTTAATATTAGAAATTGACACTCTAAGCTCGTTTTCTATATTTAGCTGTGATCTATATTTTGTCTTCAAAGCAGCCACCGTAGAAAATCCGGTTTCGCAAAGGTAGGATGTGGAAAATGGTAATAGTATACGCAGTGCTCTTGATTTTAGTGCAGAAAACTCATCGTCCAACCCTGCCCAAAATTCAAAGGGTGATTTATTACGAAACTGTCTTTTTATGTCTCCACTTGCCGTGAAGTCTATAAAGATTTCTTCTTCGGCAGTTGAGAGACCTCCGGGAGTATTTTCAAATGGGTCCCTAACCCACTCGTAACTTGTTATCAAGTTGAGGTCAGCAAGAAAATACTTTTTAAAATTCTTTGCCAGCAAGGTTACATGATTTTCAATGGTTACCAAAATAACTGCTATATGTTGCTCTCCAGCCTTGTAAGATTTGACACATTCATCCAAATTTGCAAACATTTCTAGGTTTTTTGCTTTACATTTCTACTCCACAATTCTAGTTTTCTACAAAAAGCATTAACTTTGTCACTCGTATCCAACACATGTGTGTTTGCTCCTTGGAGTTGAAGATTCAAGGTATTTAATTTCTCGAATATGTCGACCAAATAGCTAAATTTCATCACAAATAAATCATCGCGAAAGTTCTCGGCTTCCGGTCGGTTTTCCTCTTCTAGAAAAATGGCGATTTCATCTCTTAATTCATAAACTCGTTGCAAAAATGCCCCACGTGATACCCATCTTGCCTCGCAATAAAACAGTAACGCTGAATGTACTGCACCCATGTCCTTACAAAGTGCAGAAAAGATTCTTGATTTTAGTGGTCTCTTTTTTATATAATTTACTACGGTTACCATTGTCGTTAGCACAAAATTCAGACCAGGACTCATTTCTTTGGAAGCCAGAGATTCTCTGTGGATCATGCAATGTGTCCAGATACACTTCGGAGATTTTTGTTTCACAAGTGCTTGTACACTTTGGAATCTTCCAGACATTGTACGAGCACCATCAGTGCATATTCCGACGCAATTTTTCCACTCTATGTTTGCCTCATTTAGGAAATCATTTAAGATAGAAAATAATGCAAGTGCTGTTGCTTTGAGTTCTATTGGTTTGCAGAATAATAGTTCTTCCACTACTGACAGACCATCACAAAATCGAACATAGGCAATTAAATGAGCGTCTTTATTGCTACCTGTGGCCTCATCAAGCTGAATTGAAAAAAGTTTGTCACGCAATTTGCCAAAAAGCTGATGTTGCACATCTTCAGCTATATTATCAATTCGACGGGCAACAGTATCATTTGATAGAGGTATGGACTGCAACTGTTTGGCAAAACTATCTGCAAACACAGTTTCTACAATCTCAATTGCAGCTGGTAGGATAACCTCTTCACCAATAGTGTGAGGTTTTTTGCTTCTGGCTATCTGATATGAAACTTTGTAAGAGGCAAGTAAAGCTTTTTCATTTACAGACAAAGTGTATTTTAAAAATGATTTTTGCTTTTCATACGATTTTAATTTTAATTCGAAGAATTCTCGGGGTTTGCCAACGTACTCACTATGAAGCGTTTCCAAATGTCGTTTAAGTGTGTTCGGTTTCATGCTGTCTGCTGCCAAAATTTTTGAGCAAATGACACACAATTTTTTTCTCTTTTTTTCTTCTTTTTTTTCTTCTTCATTTACTTCAGTGCTGAAAAACCCAAAATTTAAATATTCTTGAGAATATTTTCTTGATTTTATCTTCGGAACCATTTTCGTCTGTGCACTTGTTGATGCTTCACTATCGTCTAATGCTTGCTTACGCCCACTTAAAAATTTATCCATGATTCTGCATATACATACACTATATAATTCTACTGCTACTTGAACTTGAATATCCTAAATTGCAGATAACACGCAAATCACAACATGCGCATTCACGGTAGAGGTACAGATAGAAGAATCGACTCGACTGAGACTGGGTGGAACGAGATATAGTAGTGATGGAATAATCCGAATGAAAATACTCGGTGATGCCGAATATCGAACTACTCGGATGATTCCGAGTATTTAAAATTAATCCGAATTCATACTCGGCAACGATATTGTGTTCCAACTTCGGTCAATATTTCAATGCAACGGAATCAACGGATTAATCTAGACGGCATCGAACGTTGTTTTGTATTCTGCATATCTATTAATAGTTTTTAATATATTTATCGTCCATATATCAATATATGTACCTTAATAAATAAAATTTGGAATAAATTAATAAATAATAGTTATAAAACTTAACTTAATCTTTATTTCTATAAAAAGACTAAGTACATAAAACAAAATTTATAAACTTACTAAAAGAATAACAAATATATAATAAAACATACGTAATAAATAAATATAATGAGTAATAATGACAATATTAAATATTCTTTAAATAAAAGAAAACAATACTTATCACCGATAATGGGTTTCATTCGGGAATAACGTACTGTTTACAATCAAAAATTAAAAAAAAAAGTAATTGCACCACAGAATTAACTATACTCATATAAGAAAAAATTAAATTTAAAAACAAGTATTAAGAAATAAATTTTTTTCGAAATCGGTTGAATATGCCGAGTATATAAACCATCCGATTCCGTACACTCGAATATCAGATTAATCCGAATATTTACATCACTGTAATGGTATATATGTGGAAGTGGTAAGATTTCGAAATCGGATGAATATGCCGAATATATAAATCATCCGATTCCGAATACTCGAATATCAGATTAATCCGAATATTTACATCACTAAGATATAGCATTTATGCACGCCGCGCAGGCAGTCTAGAATGTTCGAGACAAATCGGAACTTCTCGCGAAGCAGCGAGGATATCCGATATGGTGTACATGAGACAGAGAGCAATCGATTCTGATTTTATCAATGCAGCGGATCGGTGTTGCCTAATATCAAAAAATTTACCCATTTGTGGTAATTTTTAAGGTTTAACAAGATCGTAGGGTGGCTTTAGTGTCAAAATATAATTAAATTAAATAGGAACTAAGATTACAATTACGATTTCAGTGAAATGAGAGGAGGGGAGGCGCGATGAAAATTGTGATTGAAAATTGGGTCGCAAATGCAAAAAGGTTGAGAAACGCTGCATTAACCACTGATTCTTTTTTTCAATCCGTCGTTTCATCCACGCACAACCACAGTTTTTATACTTCAATCCCGAATAATTATTTTCTCAATATCTTTGCGAACAGAAGATAGAAAATTTCGTAACATTGTCCGACTTGGTAATTCGCACTTTTATGCCAAAAGGAAATAAATGCATAGGGGTCTAGTACAGCAAACGGTATATTACATGCAATAAGAGTTAAACAGAAATCAAAATAAAATCTATGTTTTTCTGACACATTCCTTTTTTCATCTCTTCTCCTACGACACATTAAAAATCTATTCATCATTAAAAATGAGTTTATTTAATTTTATTTCGTTTTCATTTAACAAAGTAAATATATCATAAAAATCTTTATTTTCCTCGAAAAGCTCTTGATGGTTTGATATATTGTATGGCTTATATTTGAGTTCTTACAGGGTTTGAACACCGAACTGTACGATACTCCAAAATGCCTGGCTACATCTAAAATCGATCTTGCAGACCGTTCCTCTACATAATACCTGATATTCGGCTTCATGTGTTCTGTTAACACGTGATTGGTTTTATTTTTTTGGAGAATTTAGAAATAACCATCTTCTTTGAATTTATTAAAAATATTTAATATTGTTTTCGTATAATGTACAGTAGGGTGGAGCGATAATGTATAAATAAAAAAAAATGTTTTTTTTTTTAAATGGTATAGCGATATAAAGTTGCATTTCAATGAGTAAATTAAACGTACGAAATATTACCTATTTGTAATGATGTTTTGAGGTGCCCCAACACAATTGAAAATTTTAAAAAAATTACCTATTTTTCATATTGTGATCAAACTATTTATTTTATTTGTTAGGTCAATATCTTATATTTTTTATACAGATTTAAAGAAGCGAGATACAAGAAATAATGGTAAACTAGATAATTATTCAGAAATACAATAATTATATATTAAATATTGTTTTTTTGAATCAAAAGTAGGCATTTGTTGACGTGACAGTAGCCTTGCCCTGATGAAACCGTCTCGTTTATTTTTTCCACAAACTGCACTTGAAGTTTCTGTCACCACTTTGATGCAGCGCTCACCGGCTTGAGTATGGCATGGAAAATCTTTAATTTTTTGACATGTGCCGAGACCGTCTTTGGCAATGGCTTTCAAGTCGTCATTAGATAAATTTAAAGTCAGAGGTGGCTCAGTTATCTCACAGTCTCGCCACGTTATAATGTCGGTATAATCTTCAACATCGAAATTAAATGAAGGCAGTTTAAACGTTCGAAGTTCTGGAGCTTTCTCACTTCTTGCTTTTAAAATTCGTCGATATGCTAGATCTCGTATGATTTCCCTTTCATCTCCAAGCATAGAAATAAGAACATTTTCTAGGTGACCAAAAAATCCATTTCGTTGGATTACCTTGTCAATGACCTTCTTCATATCGGCGTTCAAATAGTTACTCAGACTAATTGTTTGTCACTGGTGCTTGGCTCCGTTTATACACGAGGGATTACATTTTATTCTAAACCACATCGGACCATGAACTCTCATCACGTACGTGGCTAATATCACCAATTTTTCTTCGGGGTCCGGTTTAGTAGCATATAATCTTAGAATTCGATTTGCTGTTGTAAGCCATCTAGAGTGGTTGAGAGATCCAGGTTCAATGTTAGCTAAATCTGAAGAAAAAACGCCAGTGCTGATAGCTATCATAATATCGTACAGATATTTTTGGTCGGTACTCAAATCACCCCTGGAAATTTGAGGTAATATTGTAGGAATGGCGTTGAATTCGACTATTGGCATTGTTTCACATTTTTGTAACTGATATCCAATGGCACCTGAAAAGCATTTAGGCCCTGTAGTTTTTCCGTCCTAATGTAACAACAGATGTCGCAGTGGTAATTCATTGGAATGCAACTGGCAGATAAACCACTGTAATGGTTTATTCAGTTCTTCTTCCATCAAACGAATAATACCAGCTTTAAAACCTGTGTTTACTACTGTTCCATCGCAACCAACAACAACTATTTCACCGAGTTTCACCGATTTGGATTTCAAGTGAGTTAATATAGTATCTTTAATACATTTAGCAGTTCCCAACTCACATGTGACATGCCCGAAATAGTCGCTTCCTGGCTCTGATAAAATCACATAATGGTCTTCTAGTACCCTTTTTCTGTAAAAATTTTTTTTTTCCGAATACTAACCAACGTTTTATCCTTTTTCTCATCAAAATACATACCGCGTAGGGTTTCCTTGCGATCTGCATCCTGTAAAGCTGTTCTGACTTTAGTTCTTTCACGGCGCAACTTTGAACGATCAATAACACCACTTGGATCCTTTGGTGAAATAATGCCAACATCTTTTAACACAGAAGAAGCTATAATGGCAGCGGCTCTGTCGGAAACTCCAGTACGATCGCAGGCAAGAGCTAATGATGGTAAATTTAATCTCCTTTTTTTTTGGTGGCGGATTAACTGTTTTTTTTGGTGCTTCATGGTAAGGACTAGAAGCCACGCTATCGCTTGTACTGTCGCTTTCGTTTGCCAAGTCTCCAAGTAAAGAACGCGAACAACACGGTTTCTCAAAATCAGTTATCTCTCTGTTACGCGATAAACTTTTTTGTTTTCTTTCTTCTTTTTTCTTATTTTTTATAGTTTCAAACACATCTACACCGCCTATGGCCATTTTTCTTGTTGTTCTTTGATCGGGTAAAAAATTTATTTCTTCCTTGGGAACACGACTACCTTTTAAACAATTACAATTTGAGAAAAGTTTACATTTGCAACTGCAAACATCAAATAATCTGTGGGACTCAGTTATTAATCTATTGATCTTTTCTTCATAATTTTTGTTTGTTTGACGACCTTTATAAGGTTTCATTAAGATTCTATATTTGTCATGGTAGGAACGAATAAGTTGTAGAATTCTCTTAACACTAACAGTTGTCAGGGAAGCTTTTTGCCAAATTTCTGAAGTTGTAGAAGAATAAGTTGTAGAATTCTCTTAACACTAACAGTTGTCAGGGAAGCTTTTTGCCAAATTTCTGAAACTTCTTGAGCCAATATTTCGGATATGTCATGAACGGTTGGCTCTTTTACTGTTTTATTGGGCTTTAATTCATTTTTAATGAATAGGTAATTTTTCATAACGTCATTATAAGTTGGTAATTGAGATACTGGTAACTTCTCTGGTAATCCGAACACAGCACAGGTCATCATTTGTCGTGTTTTGACTTGAGACATTTTACTGTAATAAAGATATATAATATGTGCTAAAGTATTACAATAATATCTGAAGCCGAAATAGGAAATTGAAAATACTACTTACATGAGTCTTATTTCTTGATCTCAGACGTAAAATTCAAAGGGTATCACAAGTGAAATAGTACTCACGCGAGTTGACTATAGCGTTCGAATAACGTTTTAGGAGAGTTGCGAAATCGTCCCCACGTGCTTCAACACCCACGCGTCTTAATACACTCGCTTCGGATTATATTTTTCTATCTTATACTAACTGCGCAACACTCTGTGTGTAATTTAGCGTTCATTAAATATTTTTGATTTTTCGACTAAATTCATGCATTTTGCCAAACTTAATAATGTCGGGGGCACCTCTAAATATATCATGTGCGAAATTAAATTTTCTGTGTATATTTGGGAGATAATAGAGTAACTTTTTACAGGTATTCCAAAGCTATTGCTAAATTTAAAAAAAATCGGTCCACCCTATTGTACATACTTGTTCATAATTTAAATAAATTATCTATTTTTCAATAAAATGTATTTAATTTGATTCATGCATAAATAAAAATTCAGATATACAGGATGGTCCTTAATTTCTTCGAGAAATTTTAGGGTGCGATTCCTTGGGTAATCTCGAGAGAAATAGTTCCTATACACATTTGTCCTAAAGTTTTCCATTGTAGAGATACAGGCTGATTAATTTTTCACCCAAAAAATTTTTATTTCAAAAATTTAGAAATCGATTTAGGGAACTGTTGTGTTGGTTGTCATGTTTACAGCATTTATTTGTACTTACGTAACTGTCATAAGTATTGTCAAACAATAATTAATTTGAAAGTTCGTACCTACAAATCTTTTTTTGTAATTATGGTGAATTATACAAATGCTGAAATGGCAGATATGCATTTTGTGTACGGTCTAGCTAATGGAAATAGTTATGAAGCAAGGCGTATTTACCAACAAAAATATCCTCGACGACTTGTACCTTGTGCGGAAACCTTCAGTAATATTCACCGTCGTCTAGCAGAAACTGGTACATTTGAGAGAATCAAAAATACTCCGGGAAGACCTCAAACTAAAAGAACACCCAATTTAGAGGAAACTGTTCTGCAGATAATCGATGAACATCCAGAAACCAGTACAAGAAAGATTGGTCTAACGGTAAACGCAAGCCATCAAACCATCTTAAGGATATTACACGATCAACAATTATATCCTTTCCATATTCAGAGAGTACAGGCTCTTCTTCCGCGTGACTTTCCGCAACGCTTAGTCCTTTGTGATTGGATCCGACAAAAAATTGCCCAAAATGCACAATTTCTAACCTACATTCTATTTACTGACGAGGCGAACTTCTCCAGAAATGGTATTAGGAATTTCCACAACAACCATTTATGGTCAGATGAAAATCCGCATGCCATAAGGGAGATGCACTATCAAGAGCAATTTTCCTTAAATGTATGGGCGGGGATAATTAATAATTATTTAATTGGTCCCTTTTTCCTTCCTATACGACTTAATGGTGCATCATATCGGCTATTTCTTGAAAACGAGTTGCCTGGCCTTTTAGAAGATATTCCACTTTTGATCCGAAATGATCTTTGGTTTATGCATGACGGCGCTCCAGCACACTTTAGTTTACAAGCTAGGCAATTTTTAAATAGGACATATCAGAATAGATGGATAGGTCGAGGAGTGGAAGTTCCGAATCAGCCGTGGCCTCCAAGGTCACCTGATTTGAACCCTCTAGACTTCTTTCTGTGGGGACATTTAAAATCACTTGTTTATACTTCGCCAATTCAAGATCTCGATGACCTAAGAAATCGCATAATTGTTGGATGCGAAACAATTCGAAACATTCCCGGACTTCTTCAGCGTGTGAGTATGCAATTGACTAGGAGGATAGAAGCCTGCATATTAGCTGGTGGTGGACATTTTCAACTGTACCTTTAAGGTTTATTGTAACCGTTTTTTTTTTTAAATAAATTTTTTTTTTTTTTTAATTAAACAGCCTGTATCTCTACAACGGAAAACTTTAGGACAAATGTTTATAGGAACTATTTCTCTCGAGATAACCCAAGGAATCGCACCCTAAAATTTCTCGACAAACTTAAGGCCAGCCTGTATGTATTTGACATTAAATTTTGTTTTTCTCTCTATGACAAACTAATTTAGAATTAAAGAAAATACTTCACTTGTGTATAATTGGTTGCTTACTATGTCGCTATGCATTTACAATCCTTTTTTTAGAATTACACATAGTGATATGTATATGTAATGATAAAAAAAGAACCCGGTATACGCCACTAGTCAGCGTTTCTTTTGGAGTTACCATCATGAAGTAAAATGACAAGATGAAATTTGCAAAAAAGAAATTATTTATATTTTTTGATAGAACTTCTACGCCCTGTATCTCACTTAACAAGCGTTTAAGAGAAAAATGTTATAGACAAACGCAGCCCAAGGAACCCGCACACGAATTGTCTGGGAGCATAAATGGAAAACCCAGTGTATTTAGTCTCTTTGTGAACACTTTGCTTCTCGCTTTTATTTTTTGAATCGTTTCTCTTATCCTAATATGATATTTTATAAATAAATTAATTATAAATATAATAAATGCAAACTGCTACATCCGATACATTAAATCACTTTCTTAATAATATTCGTTTTACCTGTTATTTCACGTTTAAACACGTAATTAGTTTTTGTAAGTTAAAGCGAATATCGACTAGTGTTATTTACACCTAATTATATTCATCTCGATAAAAAATCAGTTTGCATATAGAATACCTATCATATATCCATGCATTTAAAACGTCTTCGATTTAATGAGAAACGTATATTTATTTCGTTTTTTTTTGTTCTTGGGCAACTGACGAGAAACGCGTCTAAGCGATGCTGTTGTCTTTTCAATTTGTTCACGCGGCATTTTTTACGTAAATATAATAAATTAATACGCCGATATAAATATTAGCGGTCGTTAGAGGTGCTATAACAAGCTCAAAACACATGAAAATCCAAAAAATACATAAATATACCGACAGACATATTTATACCCGCGCTGCGTTCATATAACGTCGTTAACTATAAAGTGAGAATAGAATATAATCGAGCTGAATACATGCCGTGCCGTTAAATACTTTTTATTCCTTTCAGCTCAATCTTTTGACGTATTTAAAAGACGCAAGCAACCGTAAGACATTGTTTAATGATCTAAAGTTTACAGGATAATATAAACTCTACAATAGAAGAGCTTATTAAGCTTATTTGTTTCTAGCATTTATAAAAATACTTCTTTGTGAATTTGTCTATGACTTAACAGTTGACATCTTTTAACAAAAGAAAACTACAAACAAGTAAATATACAGTGAGTCTACAAAAAGGTTTAAGCATATCAATACGTTATGCACGTATTACGCATTTGTTACAAATGAAACAGACATGCAATATACATATCTGTAACTGTAGACATGGACAATACACCTCGTATTTTCAGCATTTACTTCTGCTTAAGACACGTGTTTCTGCCATCTATAGGCGTCATCAGTCAAGCTGGTGAAGCAATGTAATACAAATGAAACAAATCTTTTTAAAAAACAGATTTGTATCTGTATATACGTTTACGCTGAAATCGCCTACAAGATATAGCAAATTTCGTCCTATAAGGTGGCACTATTTAATAAGTGACATCTGACGGACGAAAGAGACTATGCCGAAAAAGGCGACCTTTCGCTTGACCTGCTAAGCTGGTACATAAGCGAAAAAATACGTATAGGTGTAGTCCATTAACACGAGCCAGATGGCGTTAAATATACAAAAAGGTTTAAGTATATCAATACGTTATGCACGTATTACGCATTTGTTACAAATGAAACAGACATGCAATATACATATCTATAACTGTAGTCATTGACAATACACCTCGTATTTTCAGCATTTACTTCTGCTTAAGACACGTGTTTCTGCCATCTATAGGCGTCATCAGTCAAGCTGGTGAAGCAATGTAATACAAATGATACAAATCTTTTTAAAAAACAGATTTGTATCTGTATATACATTTACGCTGAAATCGCCTACAAGATATAGCAAATTTCGCCCTATAAGGGATACTATTTAATAAGTGACATCTGACGGGCGAAAGAGACTATGTTTTTTAAAAAGATTTGTATCATTTGTATTACATTGCTTCACCAGCTTGACTGATGACGCCTATAGATGGCAGAAACACGTGTCTTAAGCAGAAGTAAATGCTGAAAATACGAGGTGTATTGTCCATGAGTACAGTTACAGATATGTATATTGCATGTCTGTTTCATTTGATACAGTGAGTCAATAAATTATTGTCGAGAATATATAATACACTCAAATATTTCAAAACAGTTATATGTATTCGAAATATTTATAAAAGCATAAGGCAGTATTCAACAAAACTTGTAAACCGAACTTTGAAAGTAAAAGTTTTATTCACATGAGAGATTTTTAATATAGGCCATGGATCCGGACAAAAATAAAATGTTCGCATCTGTTAACAGCCGGTTCCAACTGTACCTTTATTAAATTTTTTTTAATTAATTTATTTTATTTAATAATAACTTAAATGCATTCTCAAATTAAGTTATATAACATAACAATATATTACAATTAATTTTTTAGATTTTATAAAAATTTACAAGAATTTACATTATTAAAATTACTATTAACTTCTTATGCTAACAAAAACAAAGTTTTGGGATTCAAAATTTTAAAAAAGACCTTTTTTTAAGTATGAAAATAAAACACAGAAATTATTTTTAGTTTATGAAGTTTTATTTAGAGGTCTTAAAATAATCGAGTGTCGACATTGAAATTCTTTAATTATAATATAGATTGTATTATATATGTTGAGCACTTGTGAAATTATTACACTATTAAACTTAAATAAAACACCTTATATTTCACAAACAATAGTATATTGACTATATGTACATTTCATGTGCAATGCACACATCGTCAGTAGTTACTAATTTAAAAGTATTATTTTATAAGTACATGTATAGTAAAAAATATCTATTTTTTGGTTAGGGGTGTAAAAATTACAATTATAAATGGTCAACAAATGGTCAAAAACATGCAAATAAAAATATAACAATAAAAATAAAAATAAAAAATTATGGTCGTATATTGTAACAGTTCCTGCTAAAATCTATTGAAATTCCAAGAAGGACAAATTATGGGAAAGACCGTTACCTATGAAAAACAAGACATCTGACTGTGTTTGGCATGTCGGGTTCTATTAAATAACAATATAGTAGCGTGAAGAGGATCTATTAGTTATTAGATACTGTAGGTATACAATTTAAAAGTTTATTATTAATAGGTGACATGTCATTGTTAAGGAGGTAATTTTTGTATTTTTTCATATGTATGGCTTCCCACATGTCTAAATTTTTGCTATTACATTTTTTAATTAATTTAACATTATCTACGCTGAAATTATGTCCGGTATCTAAATGATGTAGAGCTAATGCTGATTTATCTACATTGTGAAGTTTTACATGAGCTAAATGTTCTTTGAAACGGGTTTGAATATTTCTTCTTGTTTGGCCGATATATAATTTTGGGCAGGAATTACAGTTAATTCTGTAAATACCTGATTCTTTCAGTGGGTCTGTGTTAACTAACTTTGTTTGAAGATATTGTTGTAACTTATGAGTGTTGGAAAAAGCAGGAGTTAGATTATATTTTTTTAACAATTTAGTTACGTTATTCTGCCAACTTTTGTGAAAAGTAATTTTGCAATATTTTTTGGTATTACTCTTTGTATTTGGAGTTAATCTGGTTTTAAAAGTTTTTAGCTTCTTCTTTTCTAGTTTGTTTTTGATTTTATCCACCAATTGTTTATCGTATCCGTTAGATTCTGCTACTTTTGTTATGTGGTCTAGTTCTTTCTTAAAATTCACTGGTGATAGAGGGATTGATAATAATCTATTAATTAAAAAATAAAAACTACTTTCTTTATATTTGTTAAAAGTGTCTGATTGTTTATGTATGTAATTATCAGTGTGTGTTTCTTTTCTGTAAATGTCAAATTCAAACTTCCTGTCTAAAATAGTAATTTTTAAATCTAAGAAGGGTAAAGATTTGTTTTTATCCAACTCGTACGTAAACTTGATTGATGGATATTGGGTATTTAATATATTTAAAAACGAAACTGTATCGAAAGAATCAGGTATCACTGCCAGAACATCATCTACGTATCTTGCCCAAATGAAAAAATACAATGAAATACATATGAAATACATATGAAATACATATGAAAAAATACAAAAATTACCTCCTTAACAATGACATGTCACCTATTAATAATAAACTTTTAAATTGTATACCTACAGTATCTAATAACTAATAGATCCTCTTCACGCTACTATATTGTTATTTAATAGAACCCGACATGCCAAACACAGTCAGATATCTTGTTTTTCATAGGTAACGGTCTTTCCCAAAATTTGTCCTTCTTGGAATTTCAATAGATTTTAGCAGGAACTGTTACAATATACGACCATAATTTTTTATTTTTATTTTTATTGTTATATTTTTATTTGCATGTTTTTGACCATTTGTTGACCATTTATAATTGTAATTTTTACACCCCTAACCAAAAAATAGATATTTTTTACTATACATGTACTTATAAAATAATACTTTTAAATTAGTAACTACTGACGATGTGTGCAGTGCACATGAAATGTACATATAGTCAATATACTATTGTTTGTGAAATATAAGGTGGTTTATTTAAGTTTAATAGTATAATATAGATTGTAATATAATTTCACGCTTTTTGGTTACCTAACATGTGACCGAAGAGTGACGTCATTATTACATTTTTTTTATTTTAAAATGCAACAAAATTCTTATGGTAACATTTTGACATTGACATTCAAAAATTTATTTTGTCAAATGCAACTGCATACGTACAAAATATTACATATCATATTCTAGATAAGCACAACTTCTTGTTACATGTCTTGGTAGTTGGTGAATGAATATTTCTCTTCCTTTTCTTAATACAGAAGTCTCCAGCGACGTCTGAAACGTCTTCTAGTTTAGGTCGAGTGTTCGTCCTTACGATTTTAATAGCGTTCCTGTTCAATGGCTTCGTCGAATCCATTCTGGTCACTGTCACACCTAACGCTGGATTCACCAGTCGGTCCAGCTTTAGTTTCTTCTTTTCTTGCAGTAGCATCTTCAACCGTCTACGTAAAATTGGATCTCCTAAGCAAACTTCCTTGCATATCTTATAAGCTCTGACAGCATTTAGCAAAGAGTCAGGATCCAAATACCTGCAAAATATAATTACTAGTACATAGACAAAAACTAAATGATAAAAAGAACTTACCTCAAAATTGCGACTATCATCTCTATAGGCAGATCCGTTAATCCTGGTCCGGCCATCTGGTACACCACAAGTGGCAAAATCTTGAACAACATCTTGGTTTTCTCGGTTATCTTCTAGTTGATAATCAAAGAAGAACTGATTTGATTTGGAACAATTGGGGTCAATTATACCCCCTGAAATCATTAGACGATGACGGTTCAAGCTCATTGATCCGTGAATGTTTTGCTTGCTTGACTAACGTAAATTTATTTGACATTATGATATAATATTGAGATAAATATATATTTCTCTTTGCCAAATGTGATCGTTTATTTTCTATTCGAGCGTCCACTTGTTAAGTAATACTACATAATACTCTCCTGTGATGGTTCTACCATTGTCAAGATAATTGACCAGCACTATACCACGTGCGTCCCAAAAATAATTTTTACCTTACCGCCCGATGAAATTAGTTTTGCTTTCTTCTGAACATATGAACCATTACGTATCTACTGTTTGGACTGTTGTTTCGTCTTAAGTGTCTAACGAGTGTAACGATGGATTCAAGTCTAATCCACAGTTATGTTAACGAACATTTTAATATACAGAGAATTTCACTTAAGATGCAATATAAACATGTATAGGTTTTTTATTTCCATAGAAACTTGGTAATACATTCTTACATTGTCCCACGTAAAATGCAACATATCAATATAATTTGACATTAGTTAAGTCAAAAGTAGCAGTATTTCTATTTCGATATTAGCTTAGTATCAATCTTAAATGATATACACAAAGGAAGAGAGAACTCAGTTAGTGACATGGTATCTTTCGGGATTCAATTCAATAAACGATATTTATCGGAAATATAGTTTTAATCCTAAAACAGTACATTGAATTAAATAGGCTTTACTGTCATTAATTTGACAAAACAACCATGAAAGATATCATATCGATCATAACTATTACATATTGCATTTTATGTGGGACAGTGCAAGTGCATAGTATTTTCGTATCTATGGTTACTACATTCATATATTGCAAGTTACATGAAATTCTCTGTAGAATATTATATACAATGAATTTAACTTAAGATGCAATATACAAACATGTATAGGTTTCTTACTTTTAATTATAATTGTTATTTTTTTTTTATTCATGCCGATTGAAGTCAATATTTATAATAATCTTTTAAGTCACTATTACAGCTATATTTGTGTGTATTTACCGACTGTAATCCTGAGATACTTATATTTAGATAATTCTCATAAAATATCATGCTCTCCACGACATCTATGAATTACATTACGAGTCCATTCATTGACCAGCTGATGATAGAATTAGATAAATTCAAAAATAATTTAGGCGCCCAATATAATTATCATTATACTTTATTTACACTCAATATCTCTTCAATTGTTGTATCACGTCACTATACAACTCACAGATTTGTTACAATATATATATATATATATATATATATATATATATATATATACAAGGTGTGTATAAATTGGCGGACCCACTACACGTGGCGACATTCTTGGTCAAATTCTGAGTTAAAAGTCCTAATCCTAAAACGATGTATCAGGCTTCCTTTGTCTTCAGAATGAATTTGACAGTAGTAATGTATTTAACTAGAACAACATTAGGATGCCTACTTATTGTTTTACAACGTTGTCAGATGTGTTTTTCGTCAATATAAGTTAATAAACAAATATTAAAAACAAACTTTAAAATCAAAAAGAAAACTTTAACGAAAGGATAATAACAGCAATTCTTCTTTCTCCTAAATTGTAGCTCTTTCTGTCAACAAATATCGAGTAATAATGCTTATTTCAAGACTGAAAGTCCGAACTTTAGGAACCTCGTGCAAAGATATGGAGCATGGTACAAAATTTTCGTATTGGGATTTTGGACTCCGAATTTAACGAAGAACATCGCCGCGTGTAGTGGGTCCGCCAATTTATACAGACCCTGTATATATATATACATATATATATATATATATATATATATATATTTAAGCTGCAGTTTTTATATTCTACATTACTGCGCCGTGTTTTGTGTGCCTTTTGGGTAATCTTGTCTATTCTGTCTCTGGTACCGTGGTTGTAGGCCTTTTCATTTTTCCGAATAATTGTTAGACAGACATGCTTTTTAAGAAATGTTGACATTATTTTGATCAGCTCATTTTCTGTTACATACGACGATTTTCATCAGTTGATTGCCAGAAAGAAGCTGTGGAGGAGTTTTTTGAAGACGTACCAAAAGATTTTTTTTTGGTAGGTAGAACCTTATTAGAAAAACGCTAGAATAAATGTGTAACGTGTTTTCTTATAATATTTTCATTCATAACTAGATATATAATGTAACTACCCCCTGGGCGCTATGCGGGAAAGCAACGCGACATACTACAACCATTAAATCCGGAAACATCCAACACAAAACCAATAAAATTAAAACAAATTGAATTTCTACAATATTGAAGTCATTTAATATCTGTAGTTTCTCATATAGAAGCGATAAAATTAATTGACAATTACCAAAACGAATTCCACAAGAATAAACAAACAACAGTAAACGTATCGAACAAACCATGAACAGGCGTATTATTTAAACTTAACGACTAGCCCTCAGTAAAACACAGAACAAACATAAACCATGATGATTGTCGGTGTTAATGTAGAACGCGTATAACAATAATGACATTGAAGCAACAAACTACTAACAGCAACAATCGTTATTGTGACCGCATTATACAGCTTTTCTTGATGGACTAGAGAAAAAAAAATGTAGGTAGACACACGGACCTTCACTAACACACACGCAAAGTGTGTCTTGAGATTTATGGACGAGTCATAAATTCAACTCACGGTATACCTTAACTACATATTAGACAGGTAAAATACGATATAGATAACCATAATAAGTATGGCAGTTCGAAGAGGCAACCAGCAACGACGACGACGACGTGACCGCATAAATCATTTAATTGAAAACGTAAATTTTGGTAGTCATTATCACAAATTTGATATGCAAACGAACGATTCTTTTTTCGGGTGGTTTCTGCCGGAGTTTCAATCATAATCGTCTAGGGAATTGCCTATCGGCCGGTGCCGTTCATAAATTACACAATCTTCATTGGATCTTGCTCTAATATTACTGGAATAACAGAATATTGTAATTTGAAAAATATCTTGCTGATACAATACCGATTTATATTTAGTTTTTTTTTCTAGACGATAATCCAAATTCTATTTTACAATAATGGTATTGGTGTCTGTATCTTTTGTAGTCAAAGCAGATGAAAACAATAATAAATATGGGGTAAATATTGTAATGTTATTGTATACCGTAGTTGACAAATTTTAACTCCATATTCGAAATAGCAAGAGCGAGTGAGCACCGGTATAAAATAGGGACAAATGCTTTGCGGCAATGCCAAATGTTTGATTTGTAGTGGAGAATGTGAATGTATTCCGATGCGCGACAATGTCACTAGCTTATCGGCAGTTAACATTTAGTAGGCGGGAGTATTGTTCAATTAAAGTCATAATGTGTATTTCAAAAGTAATTTATTTGCCGCATTTGCATAGATGCCGCCGGCCCTTTCCCAGAAAGCGACAAAGGAAATAAATACATAATAGTGGTCATGGATTATTTTACCAAATGGGTTGAAGCATATGCTCTACCAAATCAAGAAGCTGGAACTGTAGCAGACGTGATTGTGAAGGAGTTCGTCAGCCGTTTTGGTGTACCTCTGGACCTTCATTCCGACCAAGGGCTAGATTTCAAGTCCAGTCTATTCGAAAAGATGTGTGAACTTTTGGGCACACGAAAGACGAGAACAACTCCCTTGCATCCACAATCAGATGGGATGGTAGAGCGAATGAACAAGACCATGATCAGACACTTATCCAAAGTGGTCTCCGAACACCAGAGAGATTGGTACAAACATTCACCATTATTCCCAATGGCGTATCGGGCCTCTTTTCAAGAGACAACTGGCCAATCACCAGCAAACGTGCTATTCGGGAGGGAGCTCCGATTGCCCTGTGTCTTGAAGTTTGGGAGCAAGTCTGGTGATGATTTTGACGGAGAGGATTATGTTTTTACAGTGGCGTGAAACGAAACATATATTCACCTTACAGATATAAAATAAATTCAAGTTCTAGCAGTTAAAGTAATAATATATAAAATATAATAATGCAATTAAATAATGCAAATAATGCACCCTGTTATTCTTGATAATATGCCAATCTGTAACAAAATTCTTGCCGGATTTTAGCCAGCATTTCAGGCGTTATTGTACGAAAATCTTTTATTATTTTAACACCCAGTTCATTTATATTACGTATTCTTTCGTGAAGGACATTATAAACTTTTTGTTTAATGTATCCCCATAAAAAGAAGTCATTGAATCATAGTCTGGTGATCTGGGAGGCCAACCAATTGTGCAATTTCTACTTATAATGCGATTATGAAAGTTATTTCTTAAAAACTACTTCACAATTCTCGCATTCTGAGACTGGTAACCATCCTGCTGGAACCAAATGTCTTCAAAATTGATATTAATGTTATGGACAGCGGGAATAATATCGTTATTTAACATATCTAAATATTTGTCGCTGGTAAGCATGCCGTCGATAAACAAAAGTGTCAACAATTACGTTGTTCAAAATGCCAGCACATAGATTTAATTTTTGTAGATACTATGCGTGCGTTTCTGTGGTCAGGTGTCTATTTTTCTTGGACCAATAACCGGTTATTTGGGAATTGTGAGACCCATACAACGGAAATTATGTTTCATCGGCAAAAAAAATTGTTGATAAAATTTTGATTTTCTTTTACTTTGTGTATTATTGTTTCACAAAATTCCAATCGATTATTTTCGTCGTATGAAAATATTTCTTGAGTAGAACGAAATTTCCGCCACTTGTATCCATGTCTTCTCAAAACTCCCTGTACTTCCCGCTATTTAACTCCACTTTCTCCCGATATCTGTTTAACACTAAATACATTTGCTTTAGCTGCAGCACAAATCGCAGTGTCTCTAGCTTGCCGTTCTTCGTCAATATACCTATTTCTAGACTCTTCGTCTTGTAAATGTAAACATTTCCCCAATTTGTTACAGATCCACAACTCTCAAACTTATGAATAATATTTAGTCAAGTATGTTCAGTAGGAATTGGACGATTTTCAAACGCAAAGGCAAATTGTCCAACGATTTCTCGTAAAGTACTACCTGCATAATACAATTTTATTATTTGGATCTTTTTTTCGGTCGTGTAAACATACATCTTCAATCGTGGAATTTTGTGCCGATATAGAGATAACACACACCTTATCCTAGGGCCACACTAACGTCTAATCTCATTAATTATCGCGTTATTTGTCATAAGCACAATGACAAATGTCATGATAATTAATGACATTGGACGTTAGTGTGACAAGTTGGCATCAATGTTGTATCAATGCATTGTATTACCATGATTATATAACTCATTTGAAATTTAGCCAACAGCAATTACAAATTTTACATAGTTACCATGTATTGATAAGTGAATATAATCTTGACGACGTGATATAACCGTTTTGGTGTTTCGCTTCCTCCAACAATATGAATTTTGTCATGGTAACAAGTGTTTTGAAGTTTGTTGATAAACGTCAAAAATATATTCAGCAATTTTCATAATTTTTTAATTTTTTCGACATGGAACGCTTTGGTATAAGCTCGGGGACCGAAATAGATAAAGAAATTGAAGATTTGACACCGCAAAATACCGTTAAAACACATAAATATGTTTGGAAACAGTTCACCGAATTTTGTGAACAGCGAAATTATAAACTTTGTGCTCAAACTTCTGACGAACAATTAGCAAGTATTTTGAAAGATTGGGCATTCAACATGAAACGTGCAGACGGCACCGAGAAATAAACAAGATTCTGCCAACTCTACCATCACCAGCACCTCAAATTGAACTTCTGAAGATAATACAACAAATATTTATTATAATAATTGTACTTTTAATTTCAACTAATAAACGAATTTCGTTAGTTAATTCTTTATATAATCGTAACGAATACCACTCGAGCAAACGAAAATAATCCATTATATAACCTCTTCACTCGACGTATATCCTTAAAACACCACTCGAGCTACGCTCTCGTGGTGTTTCGCAGAATACGTCTCGTGACTCGGAAATATAATCGATTATTTTCTATGCTCTTGTGATATTATAACTGATAATACTTATATTAATACTCTCATAAGGAGTTAAAAATTTGTTGCTTGCGATATAAGCGTTCGTAGAACCAAATGTTTGGGGATGTATTCGGCTTGTGAAAAACCACGTATAAATTTGTGTCTTGACCCACGTCTCACGAGGTGTAACTTCCATATAAGCTGGTTATTTATTTTGGTTGGTGGCCGTTATATTGAAATTCAAGTGTGTTTTCTGAGTATTTTATTTATTTCACAAAAAACACTTAAACCTAATTTATTAATATAAATCTCGCGAATTTAACATTTAATGTAAACTTAAAACTTTAAATTCTTTACTGTTATGTGAGACTGTATGTCTCTTGTTGTTAATATTATACTGTTTGATACGAATATTATGAAAAGAATGTTCTTTACTGTTAAAACTGTGTGTCTTGTACCGTGGTTGAGTTGATACTGTTGAGGCTCTTGTTGCTAGTATAAGACTCTGATTGATACTGTTTTACAAATAGGTAAAAATATGCCACCACCCCTAACTATATTATTACATGTGCGTATTTGTTGAACATTATTTTTCTGTGTTATTAAATCGTTCGTAGAAATGGTACCCACAGGCAACAATATACCCAAGGTTTATGATAGGATCTTAAAAATCTAATCTTAATTAATAGATAATAAAATATCATTACTAATTAAGTATTGGTGTTATAAATCTAAGTACCTATGTAGTTCCAGATCGTCCCTTGTTAAAGTAATAAAATTTATGTATATACTTAGATAATTTCTTAACCGTTCGTTTAATATATCAATTGATAAATTCTTGGAGTTTCTCGGCTTTTATACGAAATATTTATAAATATTACAAATTACAACGCAAGTCATACGCTATTTAATTGAAAAATTTTGTCTACGTTTGGACTTGAATCCAAGTATACGGTTTTCCTGACCGTCGCTTTAACCAATTAAGCCACGATAAGTAATTAGAAATGCATTATAAGATGACAATGTTAAAGATTCAGATGTCAGTTATTGAAAGTAGATTTCAGTTTTGAAAGCAGAAGTCAGTTTTGAAAGCAGATGTCAGTTTTGAACTGCTAAGAAATTATCTAACTATACATATAGTTATGGAATAATGATTAGCAATTTCAAACCTTAAAAACTGACATCTGCTTTCAAAACTGACATCTGTTTTCAACAACTGGCATCTGCTTTCAAAAACTGACATCTGCTTTCAAAACTGACATCTGCTTTCAATAACTGACATTTGCTTACAATAACAGACACCTGCTTTCGAAACTGGCATCTGCCTCCAAAATTGACTTTTACTTTCAAACCTGATATCTACTTTTAATAACTAACATCTGAATCATTAGCATTGTCACCTTATAAAGCGTTTCTAGTTAGCTTGAACCAAGTCTCCGATTTGCCGGTCGGGCAAATCATAGACTTGGGTTCAACTCCCAACGTAGACAAATTTTTCGATTAAATTTCGTATGACTTGCTTTGTAATTTGTAGACAGCAATGTTTACAGTCACATTTACTTCACAACTACATACTAATTTGATAATATTTCAGATTTTTTTTACCCAAAATATATAACGAGCCATCGAAAAAATTCATAATTGGAGTAGACTGTGAAATTGAGTTGATACTTTAACCACTTCCACATAATGACACATTACTTGATGCTTGACAGTTTCATTTGATTTCATTGTAAAAAAAGGTTATGGCATTAAAATGATACTATAACAAAAAAGAAAACAAATAATTTATTTAATATCGAAATCATAAACAAAATTTACATATAGCTACAGAAGTTGTTGAAAATGTTGTCCATTTACATCTAAACACAAACAATTTTCTTAATAAGAGTTTTTAAAAATTTGACACAAACTTATAGTTTCAATGTCAAATAATAAATGTCATTATGTGGAAGTGGTTAAAGCACCAACCCAATTTCACAGTCTACTCCAATTATGAATTTTTTCGATGGCTCGTTATAAATATATACATATACGAGTATATCTAGGAAATGCGATCTTAAAAATGAATATATAGATTAAGCCTATAATCTAGTTATTTATTTTGGTTGGTGGCAGTTATATTGAAACTTGGTGTGTTTTCTAAATAATTTATTTATTTAACACTAAACACCTAAACCTAATTTATTAAGGCAATCTCACGAATCAAACATTTAATATTAACTTAAAACTTAAATTTTTTACTGTTATATGAGACTGTATTTCTCTTGTTGTTAATGTGATACTGTTCGATATAAATGTTATGAAGGGAATGTTCTGTACTGTTGTTGATTTGATAATGTTCTGTTCTGTACTGTCTTGCAAGTAGGTAAAAATATACCACTGCCCCTACCTTTTACATAATTAAATGCTCGTATTCGTTGTGTATTGTATCTTTTGACGTCATAACGGGGCAATTTTCTGTGTAATTCGTTCGTGTAAATGGTACCTACGGCAACAAAACCCAGGGTTTACGATAGAGTCTTAAATAAATTACTAATAAATAAATAAAATATCATTATAGGTGTTGTAAATCTAAGTATGTAGTTTCGGCTGAATTCCATGGTTTAGAAATGGGACTTCATTGTATATCTATTTAGGAAACGTGAGCCTATTATACATATTTAATTAACAGTGGGTGATCAGATTAAATCTCGACTCTTGAATGCGTTCACTAGTAACCCTAGACAATAAAAGAAGCGGTTTAAGTTAGAAAGTACGTAATAAATAAATTTGCAAATATAAATTCTTAGAATCTAAAGAAAGTTTTATAATTTGAATATAAAAATAAAATTTGGTTATATAGTGGTTTAAACTTGAAAATACACGTTGAATATTTATAAAATTAGATATTTTATAATTTAATTCTTTATCCTAAATTTACTTATATATCTAACATATATAAATATAAACAATACAATAAATTTCGTTTTATGACGAAACAGTTATATTGAAAAGTACATCATGATAATGGTTAAATAAACTGCTGTTCAATTGAAGTGGTCCACTAATGAAAAAATAATATAAATCAACGTTTTTCCAAAATAAATTAACAAAAAAGCAAAAGGCGGCAGGAATATAACAAAATATGTATTTTTTAACTATTAAAAACCATTTAAGCACTAACTTAATGATAAGAATGAATAAATTGTTAAAAAATAAACTTAAGTGATAATTCAAAAAAATAATGTTTTTTACATAAAAAATAACTTTAAATGTGGCAACTTCAATTTTAATATTTTGTAGGGCCCCCTCGAGCTCGTGACACAGCTAAGCATCTTCTTGGCATGTTTTCTATTAGCGTATTGATGAATTCTTGCGATATTCTATCCCATTCTTCTCGCACCGCTTCCGTGAGTTCATCTAGCATTGTGGGAGGACGAGCACGAGATCGCAACTGTCGATCAAGTTTGTTCCAAACATGCTCGAAGCAATTGCAATCTGGAGAATTAGGGGGCCATATCATTCTTTCAATATTATTGGTAACAATGATATCCTCGACGATGTGGGCTCGGTGGGAACGAGCATTATCGTCCACAAATACGAAATTTCTTCCAAAATTTCGGGCAAATGGTACAACTATTGGCAAAATACATAAGTTCCTATACCTCTCTGCATTCATGGATTGATTTCTCAAAACCACCAGCTCGGTGCGACCGTCAAATCTTATGCCACCCCAAACCGTAACACCCCCACCTCCAAATGGCACACGTGGGGCCATGTTCCTTTCAAGATACCGTTCTCCACGCCTCCTCCGCACTAAAACTCTACTATCAGAATGATGTAGAGTGAATCTGGACTCGTCAGAGAAAAGGCATCTTCTCCAGTCGCGGGCCTCCCATGGTAAGTGATTTGCAGCCCACTGCCTCCTAGCGATCTTGTGTTGCCTGGTCAACAGTGGGCATATGGCCCTTCTTCTAGCCCTTAAACCAAACTCGTGCAGCCTTCTTCTAACTGTTAGATTAGATATAACCACTCCTGTAGCTGCACGAAGATCGTTATTCAATGTCCTAGACGACTGAACTCCATTTCGTCTGACATGGAGTCTTAAATACTGATCTTGTGCAGGAGTTGTACTCCTCCGACGGCCTCGCCCATGAGTAAATCTTACACTACCACTTCTACGAAATCGTATTGCAACTCTATTAATGACACTGTGAGATACATTATAAATTCTAGCCACTTCTCTGTTGGAATATCCATTTTGTATTAATCTTAGGGCATTGTTGATAATATCTTCACTAAGACGCGGCATTTTTATTAATTTAAGTTACTTATCCCTAGTTTTAAGTCAGCAACAAACTGACAGATATAAACTAATATCAAAAAGTCAATGCCAACCTAACATTTTGTGTGAAATATTCCCCTAGCTTAAAAACATATTTCCATTAAAATTTAATCCAATAAATTAATAAAGTATCATAAGTTAAAATTTTAACAAAATGAACATTATATTAGACTTGCTGCGTTAAATAAACTATAAAACATTTAAATTCGTCATGCTATGCATTACTAATTACTTAGACTAAGAGTAACATCAAACTTTTAATAGTGGACCACTTCAATTGAACAGCAGTTTAGTTTCCATTTATTTGTGTTTACTTCCAAATAATAGAGATATTACAAATTTTGTATATTGCACTTATGAAATATGATTTTAATAGCTGTACCTAATGGCCGCGTTAACAAGAAGAATATTTTCTCTTTTTTTTTTTTTTTTGGGGGGGGGGCGTTATAACTAAAAACTTTCATAATAAAACCCTCTCCACAAACTACTAACATATTTAAAACATTTTTCGTATACGATTTGTAAAATAAAAAACAGTAATATTAAGAAGAGACACAAATATATTTATTGTATAATCAAATTATGGTAATACTAAATAAAAATTAATTTCTACATTTTTGAAATGTTTAAGTACCTTAGATTAAGTGATAACGCTTAATTACAACATTGCACATGACGATGGAATGCGGTCCCTTGAAACGAGACAATAAAAATGTAAATGCGGCTCCGTAAAACGTAATGAATTTGACGATTATTATTGGCTTTCGATATCTGTTGGCGTTGAGCTACGACCTGGACTAAATTGAATTTCTTCAGTATTTCATTTTGACTCGTTTGGTTGGCTTTCATTGTATTTATATAATTGAGAAACAATGACAAGTATGTAATTGGACGATGTTAACATAATATTGATACGGATATAAATCAATAAATAAAACTAATAATGAAGTATTGTATAAATATGATTAGGTTTATGTAAAATAAAATTCAAGCATAAAGAGACAATTATTAATAAGCATAGGTGTCCAACTTTTAGTACGTCATAGATTTATATATATATAGGTAAATTCCCTTGTGTGTGTAAAAGTGTAAAATGTTGGATCAAATTTACTCTAATATGTATATGATTTCTAGAGAGCGGACTCGAGCGATTAATGATACATAGCTCATAGGCGTCTGCCTTGTATTCGCAATTGGTTTGTTTCTGTAAGCGATCCGTGAGTTTTGAACAATTTGATACGTGTGGTCAGCTGCATAAGTGGCACATACCTACATGATGTCATGGATTTTTCCCTGAAGACAATTTTTTTTAAATTTTAATCATTAATGATGTACATTTGATTTTTGTAGGTCGATATATATATATATATAAATATTTTGATATTATTTAATTTTATATTTTGGCGTGTATTTTTAACCATGACTGTATATTTTGTATGTTGATGTTGATTAGGGCAGTCCGGATGTCCAAGAAGTGGATCGACCAGAGTTATTATTTGATTTATTTGTACTTTATATGTCCGATCTATTTTCCGGGCAGAGATACCTTTGTGTTCGAGTGGATCGCATCAGTCTAAAATAAATTTTTTATCTTATATTTTATTTAACTTCGGGTTTTCTTGCTTTATTATATTTTTGTGTTTATTAAAGTTATATCCGTTTTATTACGAGTGTTTGTGGCTCGTATTTTTATTTTTGATATTGAATCCACTTGTTATCTCTCTATATTTTTTAGTGTGTGCAAATATTACGCTAGCGTAAGTAAACTTTTGTATACCATTTTATTTGATATATTTCTTTTCATTGTAATTTGTTAGTTATATGGATAATTTATATTTATCGATTTATATCTATTTTAGTTTAGGAGATAAATGGTGATGAAAATTTTCATATTTTTTTAGGGAGTTTTTTTTTACTGTCATGTTCTAGAATATATTTGAAATTCAAGGTTTGGAGGGAATTTGATGCTTGTGTTATTTGCGCATGAGTGATGGACATTTTTCGTGTTTAACAGATCGTTCTGTTTACGTTTTATTTTTGTGGGGTTAAAGTAATTAATAAAATTGAAAATTTTCTAATCTATTTATTTAGCTTTTATTTTTTTGATCGCGAGTAATTTAGATGTTTTCATTGCGTGCGTGTCATTATCACGTAATCTTTTTCCTCCAGCTTTTGTGAATGTGTTGCATTAGCTATCTTTACATTTTGAAAATTCTTTCTTTGGAGACTGCGGTTAAGTAAAAACTTAAAAAAGGTATATAACCCCTTACCACAATTATTAATCGTATCCTAAATACGTATTTCGACAACTAAGTTGTCATCATCAGTAGGTAAAACCAAAAAAGCGGTGTTCTAGCTTTACTGTGCCCCATGTGCGACTTTTAATTAGTGGTTTTACCTACTGATGATGACAACTTAGTTGTCGAAATACGTATTTAGGATACGATTAATAATTGTGGTAAGGGGTTATATACCTTTTTTAAGTTTTTTTGTCTTTACATTTGGAAAGATTTTTTTTTTAATTCTTTTTTAAAGAAAATTTTATGTGGAATTGTTTGTATTATTATTAATTTGTATTCATTTTCACGTTCCTTTACGGGAAACCCGGATGAAGAGGAGTCTTTATGAAAAGAAATTTGCTGGCCGAGGAGCTACCGGAACATATTGTGGTGTACAGTGGTCCATCTTCAATTATATTCCACTATACATAGCAATATGCAGTGAATATGTATATGTCAATACACAACGGAGCGAATGCAATAAACGGTTTGGTAACCGGCAGCGACTACTACTGAAACAAAAGTAAAACCTACAATTGAAACAGACATGTAATTAATATACATATCTGTAACTGTACATATGGACAATATTATAATTAAATAAAACCTTTTTGTAAAAGTAAAACCGACAAGCGAATTGCGTATCGAATTTTGAATAAAAATAATTTACATAGAACGAAACTCAAAACTATGTATTTTTTGTGAAACATTGAAAGTGTAACACATTACTATGTACAACTAAAATTTGTTCAAGGTGTTCCTGTGTTAAATTAGTTCTTTTAGATGTTAAAACGTCTTTAAAAATAGAAAATGTCCGTTCCACATCACAACTGGTGATGGGTGCGTGATTAAAATGTTGCAAAAGTACACAATACTTCGAATGTATAGATAGATAGAATGTATAGTTTGTCAACCGGCTCTGTGCAAAATTGATATTATATATTCAAATCTGGATTTCTGCTAAATATGGCATCAACTTTTTATCTCAGCTTTGAGAAATATCTTTTTAAATGATGAAACAAACTTATCAACATTTGAAAAATTATCCCTGATGTATTCACAAACTCTGTGTAGTGCATGTGCTGCAAAGGTAACGTGTACCATATTGGGATAAGATTGCTTTAATAACCTCCCTGTTTTTAACATATAAGCTGCCGCATCGGTCAAAAATAATACCATCTTGTCTTTATAGTTGTTATCCGATGACAGAATATTATGAATACATTAATCAATTACTTCCGCATATGTTTGCAATTAAATAGGGTTGGTATAAAGTTGTCGGATGAAGAATACCAACAACTACATTTAACACATCGTCCCATTACATCCGTTGTTTCGTCTGCATTTACCCAAAGATAACTAACAGATAGATTGGTTTCGTATTTTCTCAAAGGTTCTCAAATAACATTGTGAACATTGTGGTAAGTGGTATTTACTTATAGTAGATTCATCTGGTAGAGAAACCTCTTGAGGACTGGTTTGTTAAGCTTTGTGAATGGGATATTGACCTCCAGGAAAGCTTAACACAGTTCTTCGTTAAAAGTGTCAGGTGCAGATGGACATACATTATCTAGATGAGTTTTCGAAGAAACATGTCTCTGCACGTTACACTTTTGTGGACGCCTTAAACTTAATGAACAGGTACTGCAATATATCTCGGTATCATTACGAATATGCAACCAATATGTATGGCCTCTAATCCATTCTACCATGGTTGCCCTACGAGAATTCTCCATAGTTAATGAAAATAAAGAAAATACTAAGAACAGAAAGAAATGGACTAAAAAGAAGAAACGAAAACTACTCCAAAAATAAGGTAGTAAATTAAGCTTAATATTTATAAAAAATTATAGGATAAATATACAATATAACAATATAAAACGGATTTTTTAAAATACTAAAAGTTGTAACCAAATAACACTAAAAGAACCGAAACCAGAAACATGCCACTGTAAAATAGAATTTATGAATGAATAGACACAATAACGACGGAAATAACAACATCTCTTCGACGGATGCAATCGAGCAAGCAAATAGAGGGGCTGTTAGAACATGCATACTATACATGATACGGCTATAAAGTTTTATCGGGGCAATTAGTCATTCAAGCACTTCAGTCCGCTCTCTGATGATTTCACTGTTAATAAACACAGAATTTGGATCAGTGTATCAAATAAAACGATTTGTTTCTACATAACGTTTCGAAACTGTTTTTGTTTCTTCATCAGACCTAATAGAGTATTTACAAATTAACCAGTAAAATAAACATTAGCAAATTAGAAATTCTTCAGCGATTTTATTGAATCAATTAAAATTCATATCTTAACTGTATCTACAGTTCAATGACCAACAGTTGCGAAAAATGCGCAACATATTAATAAGAAATAAAAAAAAACTAAGTTTAAAATGTAATGGTTTGGATGTCAATGCATACTGAACAAGTTAGAACGAAACTGCGTACCTTGCAGAATCGTATCCATAGGTTCTCAGTGCGAGAAATTAAAAAAATTTAATTTCATCGATTACAGGACCATCTATCATGAATGTTTCAAACAAATCCTACGTACTTTTTCTAGTATAATTCGAATCTGTAATAAAATATACGGGTTCCTATTTAAGATTTCAAAATTACCTCCGCCCCACCTACATGGACGGAAAGAGAGGGACTAATTCTAGCACTAACGTATTTTCTTCATTGAATTATTTTAAGTCTGGACATTTTTTTCGTGAACTGCGTATTTTTCGAGATATTTGAAGTTTCCCGTTAAAAAATACACCTGGTATTAATAATAATGTCTGATAACTAACAAAATAATTACATATAATAATAATAATAATAATAATAATGATGATTTATTTTACCCAATAGATTAATCCAAAATTGGACAACAAAACTTTGACTATGTGACAATACAACAATACATAAATAAGATAACACAGGCCTACAAAAAAAAAAAAATTTTTTTTTGGTGCATCTCTGTTTGTTTGAATTGTCGATAAAGTAGGTAATGTATAGTATATTGACATACGTCATTTTAACTCATCAGCTCTAGTTTACCTACTACCCTCATTGTGAATTGTTGTGTTACTATTTCATTATGGCTAGTACGTCCAGACGTTGTGTTAACGATCCTGATATATTTTGTTATGTTTGTGGTGAATACATACTGAAAAATCAGCGTAAATCGATTACAAACACAGTGCGTCGTTTGTATTTTGCTTACTTCGGTATTGAAATTCTACACCAAGATAAAGTGTGGGTGCCTCATAGTATTTGTAAAATATGCGTTGAACATTTGTGACAATGGGAGAGAGGGAAACGTAAGTCTTTGAAGTTTGAAGTGCCTATGATATGGCGAGAACAAAAAAATCATTATGACGACTGTTACTTTTGTATGATTAATATAGTGGGCATCAACAAAAGCAATCGCCATAAATGGAAATACCCCAATATTTCTTCAGTACAAAGACCTGTTCCTCATTCAGAAACTGTTCCAATACCAACTTTTCACCAGGTAGTGCAGCAATCTCAGGAGGATGAAGCTGAAATACCTATTTCTTCCCAAGTAGATGATGACTTTCAATACTGCGGAATAACATCAGATCCTAAGCCATTTTCGCAGAATGAGCTTAGTGACCTCATCAGAGACTTAGATCTTTCGAAGGAACTTGCTGAGTTACTAGTGTCAAGATTAAAAGAAAAAAATTGTCTTTTCTCAGATGTTCGAGTGTCTACATATCGCACGAGAGAGGGAAAGTTATTGAAGTTTTTTTTATCTGATGAAAATATGTAAAAATGTATTGCTGTAATGTGAGTGGTTTGCTGGCTTTCATGGGTTTAACGATCTATCAGCCCAATGAATGGCGTCTCTTTATTGAAAGTAGTAAACGAAGTCTAAAAGCAGTTCTTCTACATAATGGAAATAAATATGCTCCCGTTCCAATTGCTCACTCAACATGTGTAAAAGAAGAATATGAGGTAATTTCAAATCTATTACAAAAAATAAAATATATTGAACATAACTGGGTGATCTGCGTCGACTTGAAGATGGTTAATTTTTTATTGGGTCAACAGAGTGGTTATACTAAATACCCATGTTTTATTTGTCTCTGGGACAGTCGAGCTAAATCACGTCATGCTCTTGTTGTTGGGGAAAGAAATGTTATAAATGAACCCTTAGTTTCAAGAGAAAAAATCATTCTTCCGCCATTGCATATAAAATTAGGGCTAATGAAGCAATTTGTTAAGGCTCTCGATAGAAATGGTCAATGTTTCCAGTTTATTTCTCACAAATTTCCTGGTTTAAGTACTGAAAAACTAAAAGCAGGTATCTTTGATGGACCTCAAATACGTAAATTGATGAAAGACACAACTAATTTTGAGACTTGTATGAATGATGTGGAGAGGCTTGCCTGGCAATCTTTTGTAGCAGTTGCACAAAATTTCCTCTGAAATCATAAGGCTGACAACTATGTAGAACTAGTAGAGGAAATGCTGGTGCGATTCAAAGATTTAGGCTGTAATATGAGTATAAAATTAGTCATCTACATCATTTCCAACACAATTTAGGAGATCTAAGCGAAGAACAAGGGGAACGTTTCCACCAAGACCTAAAAACAATGGAGAATAGATACCAAGGAAGATGGGACAGTCATATGACGGCTAACTATTGCTGGAGAGATAGAGATTTAATGGTACCAACATTAGTGAAATTTCTGGTCAATTTCTGATAATAAATTCTGGAAACTTAACAGCAGATCTAGTGATGTTGTAGAGATGATCGTTGAAGGTCAACTTACTGTCGAATGTAACACCAAGATCCCTTGTAGAGATTCGTTTCTCTGTAACAGTGTTATCAATGTAATAAAGAAAGTTTGTGTAATTTATTTTCCTTGTGAAAGTTACAACACAGCATTTTGAAATGTTTAAATTAAATTTATTCATAAGACACTAATTGTAGACAGTAGCCAAGTTCTTTTGCAAAAATCAGTTATGTTTGTAATGGTATGATATATTTTAAGGCCATCTGCATAGGCCAATACATTGCAGTCAAGTGATGCTACTAAGTCATTAATAAATATATTAAACATAAGCGGGCCTAATTTGGAACCTTGAGGAACTCCAGATGTTGGGTAGAAAAATCTTGATTTATAGCCGTTGTGAGTAACATAGTTTGCTCTATCCATTAAATATGACTTCGTAAACTTGAGTAGAGAATTGTTAAACCCAAAAACTGACAGTTTTTGTAAGGGTTTAGTAAGAGTAAGAGTACAATATGATCGATAGTATCAAATGCGCGACTGAAGTCCGTATAAATAACATCTAATTGACTAGCATCGTCTAAAGCTTCGGCTATATCTTGGGTTATGCAGCTCAACTTTGTTAGAGTCGAGCCATTTTATATGCGAGAAATAATGCTTATTTAATGATTATCATATTACTTTAAATAAATAATTATATATAAGTAAAAAGTGCAGTTTTCTCCTAACAAAAACGAAGGTGCCGATGAATAAATAATTACTTTGCGGACCATGAGTAAAATAAGTTTGAAAAACACCGACACGGACTACCAGTTAACAAAGTTAATACCGTCGCAATTGTTTTGTAAATTGCCATACGAATTACCAAGGCATAAGTGATTAAAAAAAGACATAATGGAAAATTGCCTCGAAATTGAAAACTGCTCAGCCCGCGTACATAAAAATATCCCGTAGTTTTTTAATGTGTTTAGTGTTAATTCCTTAATACATCTTCATTCTTTATGCCGCGTTTCTCTTTTGTATATGCATATTTAATAATTACTGTAATTGGGAAACACGGGACCCTCCACAAAAATTAAATGACCACATCTTCGACAAAGAAAAACAACAACAAATTCTTCAAAAACGTCAAACCTTTACGGAGAGAGAGAGAAAAAAAGAAGTTACAGATTTATATCTTCACGTCAAGGGTATATGGTAAATTACCCTAGGTCTCGAACACATGAGTCTAGCTTAAATTCTGTCTCCTCGTGAGTGGAGCTGTTTTTTTACGAGACAGATGGTTCCCGCCCCCAATGAATATTGATAAGGAATCGACTCACTTAATTTACCGCGTACCCCGGCATGAACCACAGCAACAACACAAAAAAACACATGCATTATTTATCAAACGCCCAACATATAGCACGCACAGGTTGTTCGAATGGAGAAAACGGAGGACCGAAAATAACAACGCGGCAGTTTTTTCTTTTTTTTAATGTTATTTTTATTCGTATTCGCTTTCCCTCTAATTGTTCGAAAAATAGTTTACAAGGGAACGAAGACCAAAGGTAGCGAAATGTGATTGCCCTAGTAACAATATTAACATAATTAATGCTTATTAACTTATAAAGTAGGCTTAAAATGAGTTCCTAATACACTACGCCAAAAAATTATCGCAACACTCACTTCCTTCTGTTCTATTTGTAAATGCTTCATGAGTTTTGGACAAGGAATGCGTAAGTAAGATATTATTAATGTAACCCAAATATGCAAAGCGCGTATATGCGATATATACAAAATTTTGCATACATTGCATATAATATGAATTGTTTTAAATATTTGCATATATCCGTAATAAATAGCAAATTGTGCATAATTGAGAGAATTTTGAATAATGTACATTTTGGCAAGCGTTTCAAGAGTTCAAGAGTATGTTTGCAGTTCTCAAGAAAAAAAAATTTATGAGGTACAAGAGTATGGGTATTCCCAGTCTTAAATTACGAGAATTCAAAATAGGTCGTTTTAAACTGTTGACAGGGGTTTAATTGTACCTATATTTACATAAGTATAGCAAACGCCAATTAAGTTGGCGCGAGGAGGGGTAAGTTCGCGCAGGATTAGAAGTAGTGGGGAGATTTGGTTTTAAATCAAATGTCAGATAATTCTAACCTCTGAGCGTGTATCACTTTATGATCCCCTGGCAAAGACATTATGTTCCGTCAAACGTCAATGACAAATGTATTCTGACAGTTACTTGAGTAGTGGGGGTGGACGTTTTTAAAAACGGCTTCTGCGCACCCCCTCCTCGCGCCAACTTAATTGGCGCTTGCTATAGGTAAATAATAAATCGATTTCTGAATTTGATTTCTGATTGTGCTTTCGAAGAGATAATAACATCGATTTGTGTTTTGTAATGTTGTAGTATTTTATTTATTTTTTTAGGAAAATGCCCAAAGTCAGTAGAGCGTCAGTGTGGGTTAAGCCATACAAAGAACTACGTATAGATATGGGAAAAGTCACTGTTCTGCGTGCGTTAAAATTGTAAGTATAATTTTTGGCGTTTATATAGGTCAGACATCACAATGGCTAAAACAGCGCATCACTCAGCATAAAAGTGATGTCCGTGTGATGTGGTGAACAAATTAATTTATACTCCATTTAAATTTATTATCACAATATATCAACTTCTTAAGCCGGTCTATTCATTAAGAAACCGCAGCCCGGAAGTAAACCACTTTATTTGATGATCTTCACTGGGGAGTGGATTTACCTATCTGCTGTGTTTTAAAGTCGTTAAAAGTCCTTTATGGGTATCTGCTCTCGCCGAATTTCGTGCTAAATAGATTTTCCCTTTTCATTTTTTTATCGTTAATCTCGTGAGACTTAAGAGATCTTGTGCATTGGTGGACCATGCACTTGTAGTGACCATACTTTCAATTTTGTTGACGTTAAGATCTTAGACGTTGAAAATAACCTTAAAAAAAGAAACTTTTTAGAAATGGTCCACATTAACAGAGACACAAATAACATAAATTATAGATCTGATACTAATGGTCTTAGTATAATTTATTTAAATATACTTGGTTTGACTGTTAGTTGACCATTTTAAATCGTTTTGTTATTTGGTCCATATTTTGTTAAATTTATATTGCATTATATTTTTTATTTTTCATGTTTTAACTTTTACACATACATGTTTTTTAAAAGTTCTTAAGGCTTGTTTCTATAGTTACTGTATTTTTTAAATCTAATCATTTTTATTTTTTGTACGTCAATTTTATTATGTTTCAACTCTACATTTTGTAAGTATTTTTACTATTGTTTTATACTCTTATTTATTTTTTGTTATTTTTCTCATTAATCTTGTAGTTCTCCAGAAGAAGCAACAAATTCTGTTGCGAAATATAGGGTTATTTAATAAAGGAGTTTTTTAATTGACAGACCGCTTACCCGAATTTAAATTAATTTTTTATAATATATCACGGTCGATTATTTCGTTTCAATTATATATATATATATATATATATATATATATATATATCAAAAGCCCTTTTACCCTAAAGGGTGTAAGTACAGCCTAATCTAAATTATGAACAAAATTTCTCCATAATGTTCGGTTACTGGCCAGTGATTTTGCTTCTTTCCAGCTCTTTCCCCTCTTCTGGATGCTATTTCCAATGACATCCTCCCATACTTGTCGTGGTCTTCCTCTTTTCCTTTTATACTGGACTTTGGCTTCATATATTAGCTATAAATGCTATAAATATGCACATGAAACCTTAATTATGGGGAAATAAAATAAATATTAAATGCGAAATAGTTATTGCATGACAATTTACCAAGTAAGTAAATTACAATAAACAGGAAGTACTAGAGATAGCGTACAGTATTCGAAGAATACAGGGAACATGAAATAAACCGAGATCTCTAAACCTATCGTAAAATATGAATACACTAAATACAATACATGAAATATAACAATAAAACTTATGCTATTATAAAGGTTTACAACAAGCAATTGAACGGATTTAAAAGAAGGTTGCGCCTGTATTGAATAAATAGTTTTATGGCCACAGAAAACAAAACAATGCATAAAGCAACATAATACCTGACCAGGCCTAGGTAATTAACAAAATTAAATACGTGGGGAATTCCAAGACCTTTCTGTACACTTTATATTTACAATTAATATACAATTTAAGCCTATAATCGAATACATAAAATAAATACAACTAAATCTATTTGATTAAATTTAAATAAAACTAAAAATACAAATTAAATCTATATTAATCGAACACTTGTTGCTAAGCGAAACAATTATAAGTTGTTTATTAATGTTTGTTAATGTCGATTCCATATAAGAATGGAACAGATGGCGATGCAATCTGAGGATAATTTACACAGGAATTTCAAAAATGTAGATCATATGGCTGGTTTCATATATATGGATATATACCTACTAACCTATATAAAAGATTATTTTTTGACGTTTGTTTATTTATTATTAAGAAACCTTAGACTTTAATAATTGTATTCTAGCAAGAAGCGGCAGATATATACCAATGCAAGATATTAGACTTATATAAAATATTTCAATCAATATCTTATAATCTGTTATTTATTGTTTGAAGGTGTTGCATCTACAATAAATTTTTGCGTAAATATAGTGAGAATGTGTTAAAATTACCACAGGAGAAATATTTACATCTTACTTTGATTTTACTAGAAAATTAGACTATTGTGTAGATGTAAAACTAATAAATTTAAAGAATTGATAGTGAGTGTATTATAATTATAAAATGTGTGTATCGTTTAACATTAGTGCCTGCTTAAAAAATATAGTATTTTACAAAATACAGTTATTTTAATAGTATCTACAATGAGATAGCAATAAGGAAATTCATTTAACTGCACATCATTTCACATAGTTTGGATAAAAATGTTTATATATCTAAAAAAGGTATTTATTTAAAAATGTTATCATTTTACATAAGTAAGTAAGTACATATTAAAAAGGGTTTAGTGACCAAAGATAGGTGAAACGTAAGCATTTTTTCAGTTTCAGTATTTCAAGTTATGGCTGATTAATACTTACTTTTTTGCTTATGTATGGGATACATTGCTGCTATCGTACTAATCGTACAATGAATCTTTTTTTACTTTTAGCAGAAATATGGTTTGATTAAGGTTTTAACTTTAACGACGTCTCCATAAGATAATATCATTTCGTTCAATTAATATGTTGTTTCGTGTGAATCCCAGTTTCCTGAGAATTCTCCAAAGTGATGTTCGTTTTAAAGGAGGTAAACTGGCATGCCCTTTTATCCCCTTTATGATTTTTTGATGGACTTGGTAAAGGTGCGTCATTCGTGCTTTAAAACTTTTGCGATTATATAAATTAAAGGAATTAATGAAATTGATCAAATATCTTTAGAAAATAAACTATTTCTAACAAATATTAATAATAAATAGCACAATAAACAACTACTAAAACAACCAATTGACTAGCACTGACAAACGCTGACAGAAATACTGATCAGTATTGACAGCAAAAAGAAAATTTGACAGAACAAAATAAATTTTATTTTGTCTGCAAAAAAAGAGCTCTTATTTTAAACCCTATCTTTTCCAACGGTTGATTCTTATTTGGAATGCCACATAGTAACTAAAAATAATAATCGTTTTTGAATAATTTCATATTTTGTATTTTTATTTCATCAATATATTCCCTTCCTGCCATCCCAATAACAATACATTTTACTTTTAACACTAGCGTAGAAAATATTTTTACGTGCTAAAATTGATTTTGACCCCTAATGTTATAAACATCTATTTTTAGTTCACTTGTTATTAAATTAAAAGTGGAACTTTTAGTGACAGTTTTAAATAAAATAATTATAAAACTTTGTAACTATTTCACTACAAGATCATCTTGTCACTATATGTATCTATGTATGTAGTGGAAACATCATTGCTTGTTGTTTTTAAAACATATCGACACATGCCATCCGAACATAATACATAAATAAGCCACCCACAATAAACTATATGGTAACAACACTATTATAGACCTTTCCCAATTGTCAAAAATCTCACAAATAATCGTGAACAACGCTTGCGAAGCTCTCCCATACAATGAGAGGCTTAAAGCCGGATAAATGGTTCAATAGGGGTGGTTTCGTTTACTCAATTGACTGAAAGAGCCATTCAATGAACTAGATAGATACAAGCCCGTCATCATCATCATCTTCATCGTCATCGCGGTAGGCAATGTGTGGCAGCGAAATCTAAAGTGCTGTGCGGGAACTGATTTGTTTGGTTAGGCGCCCGATCGGCCGCGGGCGAATTTCTTTCATTGCAAAACGCAATATCAAACGTTGCTGATACTGTGTTACTAGAATGTGAAATACTTATTACTCATTCATTTATTATAGGTTTTTTAAGAGAGATGCTAACATTCTGCATATAATAAGTTCGTTGTAGGTACAAATATTTCAATTCGTCTAGTTTATTCAAATAAAACATGATGATAAAATAAAATAGAAGCAAACTTCAGATTTAGCTTGCTTGAAAGGAATCTGACTTCAAAATTAATTATTTTGAAACGATATGCTATAAAAAGTTAATACACAAAAATTAAATATTAATGAATGAAACCATTAATTTAGAGAAAATTTAAATTAAATTGAAAAATTAATGAACGATTTTAACTCTAATAACACAAGTATACATGGTTTTGGATCTAAGCAACCAAAAGCTGTTTCTATGGTTATTTGGGGCGCTGAATCCGAATCTGCACTCCGTTTTTTGATTTTGGTTCTAGTTTTCGAGATATTAAATAAACACAATTTTTACAATTTTTGACAATTAATCTCCATTTTATTCATTAAAAAGTGTTAAATTAGAAATGAAGAGCAGTCGAACTGAGTCGCTTGTACTGTTTGGGATCTGTTTCACGCATTAAAGTCCAACAGTAGTCGCTCATCATGCCCTCGTCCCAAAATCCTTGGTATCGTTTTTCGATTTTCGCCAAATCTTGGTGTAGTCGCTCTCCTTGCTCGTCGCTTGTATCACCCAAGTTTTCAGGAAAAAATTCGAGATGGGAATGCAGAAAATGTATTTTGAGAGACATTCGAGCTCCAATCTTGCAATAATTTTGCAACAACCTGTAGATTATCTGCTTGAAATCCGGAGATTTGCGATTACCGAGAAACCGAGAAACAACATCTTGAAATGATACCCATGCTGCTGCTTCATTGGGCGTTAAACATTTTGTAAAGTTTCTGTCGGCCATTAATTTTCGAATATCAGGTCCGACAAATATTCCCTCTTTGATTTTGGCGTACGACAACTTGGGAAATAACTTGGTCAAGTACTCAAAAGCCGGTCCTTCACGGTCGAGCGCTTTGACAAAGTTTTTGATAAGGCCAAGCTTTATGTGGAGAGGTGGCAAGAAAATGTTCTGTGGGTTCACAAGTGGTATAGAAGAGACGTTTTGTTTTCCTGGTTCATAATTAGTACGGCTTGGCCAATCTTTTTTCACATAATGTTGGTCAGTTGCACGGCTATCCCACAGACATACAAAAAACAGCAAAATTTGGTAAAACCAGATTGCATCCCCATCAAGAGACCAATAACCTGTAGGAATAGTATATAAATCATTTATTCTTTAAAATTGAATTGAAATTTATTTACAAACCTTCAAATCGTCACAAATTTTCCATTGATGCTCTTTATATTTTGTCTTGGTAAAAATTTTACATATTGTATCGTAGCATTCCTTCGTTTGTACTGCATGAGCAATCGGAATTGATGGTTTTATATTTCCATTGTGTATCAGAGCAGCTTTCAGGCTGTATTTTGAACCATCTATGAACAAACGCCATTCATTTACATCGTATGGTGTATTCATCGCATCAAACAAACCGTTGATGTCATAGCAGAAGCATATATTCTCCTCTTTTTTGAAAAACGGAAAAAGCGCCTCATTTCTGGTTCTATATACAGTGACTTTTGTTTGAGTGTCAAGATATTTCCACTCCTGCATCCGTCATGCGAGCAATTCTGATTTTTGTTTCGATAAATTCAAATCACGAACCAAATCATTGAGTTCACTTTGCGAAACTAAATGTTTTTCCTCCATGTTAAAATCGCTTCCACTGTTCGTCGGTGATGAACTACAAGTTTCCATGTAATTTGCACTCGTACCTGGACAAATTGGCAAAGGATAATAGCTCGCACGGGGAGCTGGCTTAGACACTGATGATACTTCAGGATATCTATATTTTGATAGTTTTTTACATTTACACCGACGACATTCATCAAGCAAAAGTAACAATCATCTACATGATTTTTCGGCTCTCTCCATAACATTGGCAATGAAAATGAAAAACATACTTTTTTACCGCGTGACCACTTATATAATATTGTGCTACACGCGTTATAAAACAATTTCGGTACCCACGGATTGTGAGTGTTTGATACAGAGAAACCAAAATAATAAAAATATGCATTTCTGATCACATTAGTAATAACTTTGCCACTTTTTCTGATCATATAACATCCGCAAACATAACAAAACCACTTTGAATCAACTTTACAATTCTGTCTTTGCATTTTCACACGTTTTGGATTAAAAAAAAAACTTTAAAATTACAAATTAATTATTGATTCTAGCGACGCCAACAGCTGACTGTCATTATGATAGCGCAGTGCTGCCAACATGCGCGAACTCACAAAGTAGAACCAATTTTGAAAAACGAAACCCGGATTTGAATTCAGCACCTCAAATAACGTCAAGATTTGTTCTCATCTGCTCTGATCCAAAAGTTGACCGGAATTTGTAAACTTGTGTAATAGAAGGGCGATATGAAAAGTACCCCCATACACTTATTTCAGCCATTTTTCTACATTTTTAAAACACCTAAAAAGTATGCTACACAAAATCGGAACTCTATCTAATGAAACGAAACTGGCTCTTAAACTCACAAACAAAATTTACAAGGCAAGATCCCTAACCCGGAAATTCAAAAAATTATGTAACTTTGGGAACATATATTGTAATGCTGTACTTTGGGCGGATAATTAGCTAATTTTAATAACAGGAGAAATTTAATTAATAAAAAATTTGTTTTTAATTCGATCAATGGATGCGCTTGCACCTTGATTCTGGCCTGAATACAAATTGCTGGTTTCGGAATGTATTTAGGATAACTAGAAAGATGATTAGAACGATATCCTTGCTTTTAAATTAATCGGGAAATTAATAAATTTCATTAATTTATTATTAATTGGTTTAACGGTTATGTCTAGAGATGGCGTTGACACGGGTTTTCTAATATGCATGAAGAAGGCTGGTATTTCTAAAGAAACTAAACTGTTTTAGCGGTTTAAAATTGCTAACTGACAACATTACCTTAATTTTTAATAAGCTCATTAACGGGTTGCTTAATCGGAGAATTTCGAATCACTGGTTTGTTTGTGTGTTTTTTCTAGTTGGACGTGTTTTAATCCAATGTTTGTATTTCGATTACGATTGTGGATTGTTTTTATTTCATATGCAAGTGTAGTGTGGATATTCAAAAATAAAAGCGCAAGTAACTTTCAAATAACCTAAATTTATTAAATAAACATAATGTGACTCATTCAATAAATATATAATAATAATAATATAACTTTATTTAGCGACTGCTATGTACTATGACAATCCATCAACGAGCACTCGACAATTATCAGCACAGTTTAATACATCGACAAAAAATAGTACACGAAGTTCTTCGTGAACAACTGTTATATCCATATCATTTGCAAAAAAATACATGAACTGATTCCTAAAGATTAACCTCGTAGAATGCAGTTTGCAAACTGGGTATTGCATGAGCAACGACATAATGTAAAGTTCGGATGAAGCGAGGTTTACCAAAATTACCAACACACATGTATGGACTGATGAAAATCCACATGCCACTATTGTTTCGCATCATCAACATTAGTTCCAAATCAATTAATATTTGGACAGGAATCATTGACAATTTTTTAAATGGACCATTCGTATTGCCAGAACAATTGAATGGACAACTTTATTTGGAGTTCGTTCAGAACGCGTTTCGAGATTTAATGGAGCACTTACCACTTGAAACCTGCCGAAAAATGTACTTCATGCACAATAAATTTTGAAAAATATATCTCATGCAAGTTAGAAGAATAACAGAAAAGTTTTCCCTAACAAATTCTATTACAAGGATCTTAAATCTATTCAAATTACCACTGGATTCCATGTGCGTAGGTAAACTATTAAACAGTTTCAGTCCGTTCACAAATACATTCTTGGTTGTTTGCATCCTATTATAGTTTTCAATATAATAATCGTTTGTATTTCTGGTTCCGTAGTTGTGAATTTGATCGATCGTTGTCAATTTGCCACTTAAGTAAGGAGGTATTATTCCAATTTTAATTTTATAGATTAAAACTATTGTCTTATATACTATCTATTGTTTTACACTTAATAAACTTAAAGTTTCTAGCATTAGATTAATTAGAGTATATCTGTTACATTTTAATACTATTCGCAAAGCCTTATTCTGTAGTTTTTGGAGTTGCTGCATCTCATTCCCATTTATACTAAATTAAAGGCCAGAGCAAAAATCAAAATGTGTTGCTATTAAAGATTTAAACAACAACAGTCGGGCATAAAGTGACAAATTATGACTAAATCTATTTAGTTTTACTGAAACTTAGTTGTCGAAATACGTATTTAGGTAAGGGGTTATATACCTTTTTTTAAGTTTTTACTTAACCACAGTCTCCAAAGAAAGACTTTTTATAATCTTAATGTAATATTCATCCTTTTCCTTTTTTATAAGCTGTGTCACTTTGTTAGGCGCTATTTTGTAATTTTCCCAGTCGCAGTCTTGGTCAGTAAACACAGCCCGCCTATAATTCAAGTCTCTTAACTTCATCATTTCTATTATACCACTATTCATCCATTTCTTCTTCAAATACATTTTCCTCAGTATGAGTTCCTCTATAGGACACATTTTCTCCATTATGTCACCTATGCTGCTAATGACAGCATCCGCTATGACATCAACATTTACCACCGAATAGCTCCAGTTGATACCAAGTAAGTTATCTTGTAAACTTTCCTTCCTATAATTTCTCATTTTTCTTTCCTTTATTACAGTCTTTTCTAAGTGGGCTTCTTTTTCCTCTTCTGCGGCAATGCTCAAAATGCAGTGGTCACCAATCCGAGGAGTTCTATCAACTTCATGTGCCAAATCCTTTTTATTAATTATAATATAGTCTATTAATGTTTTGCTATGATTCGTAATTCTAGTAGGCACATTGACAATTTGATTCAGTCCGTGTTTATATAATATTGTTTTAATTTTGTTACAGTAATAATCATTTAGGTTCAAGTAATCAAGATTATAATCCCCCAATAAAATTATGTTTTCCTCTACAGTATTTCCCATGTATTCATCAATAAATTCAATACATAAATTATCATATTTTGCAGGAGGGTGATATAGAATGTTAATGAGGAACTTCTCGTCTTGTATTTTTAGTTTAACTTCAATGACCGATACAAAGTCTAAACTCACTATATGTGAAGTTTCGAAAACCATATTATCTAATATATAGACAAGTACACCGCCCGTTCTACGGTTATTTGTGCAACACTTAACGACGCTATACCCTTGGATTTCCAATTCCTTATCTTCCACTGTGACATCCACATGGGTCTCAACAAGGCAAAATATTTTAGGACTCCATTCGCTAACCAATTCGATTATAAGATCCTTATTGTTCAAAAATCCCCGACAGTTTAAGTAAACAATATATTTACTATTTATATGTAATTTACTCAGTATATCTTTTCCATTAACCATATTTGCTAATTGGTATTCATACTGAATTTTAGATGATATTTTATTTATAATTCTCTTGTAACATTCACAGCTTCTATCGTTGGCTGCATGATCAAAATTTATTTTAATAATTAACTTTTCAATCATTTTTACGCAATTAACACATTTCACAAAATCATTCTGGTCATTGGTTAGGTGTGCACCCGCACATTTGTTACATGTCACCCCGCCAGTAGAATCCTTAGCAAAGTGATTGTAAGGAATTGTGTGATTTACTTTACCCATATTTATAAATTTTCGATACATATCCGGCTCAATATTTAATATTATATTACCACAATTTGTTTTCTTGTTATTAATGAATTTCCGTTGGATGCTTATTTTCTTCATTACCTCCTCCTCCGTGGATCCTAAATCATTCTGTTCTCCAATACAACTTAATATAATTTCATTGTCCAGTTTGATTGTCTGCGATTCAGAACCAACAATTATTTTGCGGGTTTCTGATTTTAGGCTCAATAACTTCGTAATTTTTACCCATTTCTCTTCGAGTCTCTTTAGAGTTGTTATTACTGCAACTTATTACAACACCACCACCGCTTACGTTTCTTACAGTTTCCACTCCAATTGCTAATCTTCCGGGGTTAATTTTATCTTTTATATCTTGTTGGGTTATTTTACTTTTTTGATTCTCGTCGATTGGTTTAATTACAATAACCTCCTGCTTTTTCTTTATTACGTCGCTAAACGTTTAACGTTTTGCAACTTTCTCTATGGTATTGATCCCTTCCAGTTTTATATTCATATTTTGGAACGCCTCCCTTTGGCTCGTCATTTCTTCAAAACACTGTTTCATCTTGTCATTCATATCATTAATTTCTTCCAGTAAATTATAATTTTCGCAATGTGAGCAAACAAATTTTATATGTTGTAATTGTAGTACATCATATATGTTTTCGGTATCGTTCACATTTATACCCGTACATTTTAGATGGTATTGTCCGTGGCATATAAAACATTCGGTCAGTTTTTCTAGTCTCTTGATCCGTATTACAAGCAAAACATCTATTCATTTTTGATCAGCTTATATTCATGCGGACATATTAATGTGGATTAATAATCGTTTATCTCGCAAATAAAGAAACACTTACGCACTAAAAATGAGTCTCAATATAATATATGAATGTCTATAACTACGGCTTTCTGCTACTGTATGTCACAGCTTGATCCCTGCAGTTGATAAACGAAAAAACGGCACGTTTTTAAGAAAGCTCAAATAAACACGTCTTGTCACTCGTCTTATTTTCGACACAGATATTACATTGTCCATTATAGAAATATATTTTTTCTATTTTGCGTTCGAAATGAACTCATTATGAAACCCAAAACAGTATCAAAATGAGCTTCATTTCGATACACTTTTTTCATTTTTCAATGTTGGCGTTGTTCGAATACAGAAATAAATATCATTGCCGTCATTTGATTTTAAGAATTTATGTACATTTGACAGATATAATATATGTCCGTATTTTACACAAACAACGTATGTTGTATACAATTGACAACAACATATATATGTTTCTATGTCACTCATGTTTATATTTTTAAATTAAATATCAAGTAATGTTAACGGAAATTAATAAATAATATGTAATATAATATACTTCGCGGATAGCAAGATTAATTTTGAAAATGTCAAGTATCAATGTGACCAACTGCATGCTTTATATAAAAATTAAACTCTGAACTTTCAAATTAAATAATACCAATTTAAGCAATTTATTAATGTAAAAAATGCAAAATAGAAAAAATAGTATAAAAAACTCGTTTCATAAGGCCTTTTGCCGCACTCGCTCTTTAGAGCTGATCTCGTGCGGCAAAATGGTGCCTTATGAAACTTGTTTCTTAATATACTATATTTAAAACAATATGAAATTCGAAAACACCTACATACAAAAACTGAATAAAAATATACATGAGAAAAAAACAAATCCTTTTTTCGGATTTTTTTTTTTGATTGGTAGTGCTGCAATAATTTTTTATCAAAGCGAAAATGTCAACCTATATTTAAATAATGCCAAAATCTATTTATTTATTAAAACATCCTTTTAATTTTCAAATTTCTGCTTTTTTAAATTTGATATTAAATGAACATATTAATTTCCAATTTTTTTTAACATAAATTACCTACATCGAGTAAGATCGATAAACGTGCAATTTCTGGCAGTGAAACACTAGAATAAATACAATTGTTCCGTTTTCTTTATATTCATGAAGCAAATAAAAACTAGACACTTAATGATCACGCACTATTTATATTTTATTCTAGGATGTCTTGCAACACACGGGGTTGCGATTTCCTTTTTCTCGCGTTTTACATTTTTAAGGTCATGTGTGATTTCTTCAATCAGGACGGGGCTTGTCTTTCTCGACGGGGTTTTGTTTTTTTAAAGTCTTGACTGGGATGAATGTAATCGTTAATTTAATTAGAAAATTAATTATTTATGACATGTAGAAACAATTTACAATAATTTGTTTGTGATATATTCAGCGGCTCTCTGGACGGTATCTATTCGAGTAATTATGATTCGGGGAAGCTGATAATCAAATTAATTACTTTAATGAAGAACTTTATATGTGAAACGGGTTATTCTTACGCTGTGTGAACGATATCACTGGTCTGCAACAAAATCCTCCTTCATAAAATTATGTCATAAATATGAAGATTTCGATGCTCTGAATCTGTTCCCTATGGCCAATTTTTTCTATCACGTCTAGTTTTTTCGATATGATTTTTTTTCCAAAATATCATAAATTCCGTTTTTTTTTAATTCGTTATATGCGTTAACATTATAAACAATGTATATACATACGAAATAAGTTTTTGCTAGTTATAAGAGAAAGAAGGAAAGTCCCAAAAGTGATTTCTATGGTAGTACATATGCGCCTGCGCAGTATACACTGTGTCTTTACAACAGTTAGTTGAAAACTTGTCTTTTAATTGTTTACGTTCTATATCAAATACTTTGGTAAGTTTTGCAAAAAATTCATGTTATACATATATTTTAAGTATTTTATGTGTAGGTTATCCATTTTTTTATGAACATGGATAATAAATATATAATAGGAATTTAAAATTATTTTTAAAAAAAATTCCATTCAATTTTAGGTTATAAAATGCCGCGCGCTTGTAAGAATTCTACCGACTGTTTTTGCTACATTTGTGGTGAGTTTACTCTAAAAACACAGCGAAATGCGATAACAGATCTTGTTAAAAAAGCTTATCAGCTTTATTTTGGATTCTCTATCGATGAGAGGGATAAAAGTTGGTTCCCAAAAATTTGCTGTAACAGTTGTTCAAGAACGTTGAGAGGTTGGCTTGAAGGAAGTCACAAATCTATGCCGTTTGCGATGCCAATGCTTTGGAGTGAACCTCAGAATCATGAAAATGACTGTTTTTTCTGCATGACATCAACACGAGGATTCTCGAAAAAAAATAAAAACAAGATTGTATATCCAAACATCGCATCTGCACAGAGACCACTTCCTCGTGGTGAAGGCAGTTCACCTCCAGTACCTACAAAAAATAGCGAGCAGATGGAAAATAAAAATACTTCTGGTCTACGGCCTCAATCGAGTTCTATTTCTTCCTGTACATCTTCATCATCATACGCTTCATCAGGATCTTCAAGCCCATCAAAAGAACCTTATTTTCTTAAACAACCTGATTTAAATGATCTCGTAAGAGACTTGGGGCTATCAAAATCTAAGGCTCAATTACTCGGATCAAGATTGAAACAGTGGAATTTGTTGGATAAAAGTATAAGAGTCTCATATTTTCGCACAAGACAAGAAGATTTTACGAGTTACTTTTCCAAAGAAAATGATTTAGTATATTGTAATGATGCTGCAGGGCTTCTCAAAGAACTGAGTTTCCTAGAAAATTCTGACGAATGGAGACTTTTTATTGATGCGTCGAAGATTCGTTTGAAAGCCGTTTTACTTCACAATGGAAATAAATACCCATCAGTGCCTCTAGCACATGCAACAAACATGAAAGAAAATTATGTAAATCTGGAGGTATTACTTGAAAAAATAAAATATTCTCAATACCTATGGAATATTTGTGCTGACTTAAAAGTTGTCGCTATACTTACTGGATTGCAAGGAGGATACACCAAGTTTTGCTGTTTTTATGTGAGTGGGACAGTCGCGCAAGAGACAAACATTACAAAGTTAAAACTTGGGCGCAAAGAAAAAGCTTGACACCTGGACTTAAAAATGTATCTCAAGAACCTCTAGTGCCAAGTGACAAAATTTTTTTGCCACCACTTCATATAAAGCTGGGGCTCATGAAAAACTTAGTGAAAGCTATGAACAAGGATGGTGCAGGCTTTCAATATCTCAAAACAAAATTTCCTCGAATCAGTGACGCGAAATTGAAAGAAGGGATTTTTGTAGGTCCGCAAATACGAGAGCTTATGAGGGATGAAGTTTTCAATTCGAAGTTGAGAAAAGCTGAAAAAAAAGCTTGGGTGGCTTTTGTAAAAGTGTCTCATAATTTTCTAGGTAATACAAAAGCTGACAACTACCGACAAATCATTCGAGAGCTTCTTTCTGCTTATAAAGCTTTAGGATGCAATATGTCACTCAAAATTCATTTTTTGGACTTTTTTGGACTCGCATTTAGATTTCTTTCCGGAAAATCTCGGTGCCGTATCAGATGAGCATGGTGAAAGGTTTCATCAGGATATTATGCATATTGAAAGACGCTACAATGGAAAATGGTCAGCAGCAATGCTTGCTGATTTTTGTTGGTCGATTCGCCGAGAAACTTCGATGGAAACGATGAAAAAAAAATAAATAACTTGAATTATATTACCATAATGGGATAAATATACTGATATTTCTATAACTTGTAACTGTAAAATTAGCATTTTTCGTTGTAAAACTTTTTTGTAATTGTTGTTACTAAAATAATATCGTTTTTTAATTAAATGGACACTATATTTAAAATCTATGTGCTTTATTTTTTTGCATGTTAAATTCCGAGGTAAGAGCACCAAATATGATGTAATCATGCATGAAAACAATGATTAACATCATTTAACATCGTATTTACTTAGAATAAAACGGAAAAAACTTACTCAGCGTCTGGGTGTTTAAATCGTCCCGTGCAAGTGTCTCAGTGTCAGGAAACGGTACGAGCCGGGCTACGAAGCTTAGGGATCTAAAGAAAATCGGGAAAGAAATCTCAGAAGTTGCGTAAAGGCAGCTTAACTGAGTTAAAAAAATATCGAGCTAGTATCAGAAACTGCGTAAAGATAAAATTAACAAAAGAACTATTTCAGCAATTTCGGCTCTTACCTAAATTAAAAGAACACTTTCGCGGACGACACTTGTCTACAGATGGTTACCCGAAGGAAGCGGTGGAGGAGTTTTTCGAAGACATAACAAAACAAGTTTTTTGAAGGCTATAGCTATATTAGTAAAACGCTGGAATAAGTATGTAACCGCTAGTGAATCATAAGCTGAAAAACACAATATAGCTTTCCTTAAAACGCCTCTCATTCATAGCTACGAGAGGAGTTTTTATCTTATCTACCTAGCTATGAAAGCAATATGCCATCGTGACAATTTTCTTACGTCAAGTTTCTGTGGCGTTTTATAGTGTCACCTTCAAGTTTGATTCGAATCACTTAACATTTGTTACTTTTATATTCGTTTAAAGAAAAGAAAATGAGTGATTTGAAATTTGAACACACAAGTGTCGTGAAATTTTTATCAAAACAAGGCAGTAGTCCGAAAAGTATTCATAAGAGAATGGTGTCAGTGCATGGAGAAAATAGCCCGTTTTATTTCCCGGTCAAATTTTAGTGTAATCAGTTCAAATAGGGCAGAGAATCATGATGACCCAAAGTATGGAAGACCTCTGGATACGCGAACTGAAGAAATCATCAACAAAAGTTGAAGATTTGGTATTGACCGATCGACGAGTGAAACTTTAAGTTATTACTAGAGAAATAGGAATATTAGAAACAAGTGTTTTTCAAATTCTACAGGAAGATTTGGGAATGAGCAAAGTGTCGGCACGATGAGCTCCCAGACTGCTCAGTCCCGAACAAAAATTGTGGAAACGACAAGTTTCTGAAGACAATTTGAATGTTTTATCTCAGGATGAAGACTTCTTAAATAGAATTGTAACTGGCAATGAAGCTTGGGTACACCACTGGGACTCTTCCACTAAATAGGAGTCCATGCAATGGATTCATAAGGGCTCTCCACCGTCTAAGAAGGCAAGATCGCAATTTTCTGCAGGAAAAGTGATGACCACAGTTTTCTGAGATGCGAAGGGGATTCTCTTAATTGAGTATATGCCTAAAGGGACTCCAATCACGGGAAATGTCTACAAACACAAAATTAAGAACTTGAGCACGGCTATACGCGAAAATAGACCCCACAGTTTTGCTCAGAAAACTCTGCTTCTGCACGACAACTGCAGGATGCATAAAGCACGAATTGTTCAAGCAGCAATCAATGAACGAGGCTTTGAGGTATTACAATGCCTACCCTACAGCCCAGACCTCGCTACGTGTGACTATTATCTCTTTCCAAAACTCATAAAGCACTTAAGAGGGCTTCGATTTTTATCGAATGAGGACGTGGAAAACGCTGTAGGGTCGCGTTTTGCGGAATTACCTAAAGAAGCTTTTTCGAAGGCAAAAGTTTATTAAAGAAACGTTGGAATAAGTGTGTTAGTGTTAATTGTTCTTACATTGAAAAATTTTCTTTTGTTTTCAAACTCGTTTTTTCATAGCTAGGTAGATAACATAAAAGACTCCCCACGTATGTAGATAATATAAAAATCCACTTCTTATTTTCCTTGATTTTTGATTTGTTACCTATTTTACTTCAACGGCGCCTAGTAAAATCAAATACACAAAAAAATTCTAAAAAAATACAGACATTCTTCTTCAAAAAGAACTTACACACTTTTACGAATTCCGGACCACTTATTGAATTGCAATTCGGCGTAATGTTGTAACCATTAGATATAAAATGATTATATTTTATAAATAAAATAGATTTATCATCTTAAACTTTACATTTCAGTTTCCTTGATTATTAATTGCAATACTAGCTCATAGATGGCGTCATTGTTTAAAAATCTAATTTAAAGAATAATTTCATGAATTTTGTTAAATGATATTAAAAAAATGTTATTTCAATAATATATTTTTAGTTTCAATATATATATATATATATATATATATATATATATATATATATATATATATATATATATATATATATATATATATATATATATATATGACATATGTATAGTTTCTGTATGTATAACAGCATACGATGCACATAGAGGGAACGTCGAGATAAATGAAATGAACTCTACGGATAAGAAATAAAGTAAACAACACTTGTCGCCTAAGGGCGCGCATTGTAATGTTGCAGAATGAAGGAGAGCAGAGGGACGGTTTATATATGCGGCGGGGATGAGGCGAGGGGTCAGCGGACAATATGGCCGGCTATACGGCTTATTATTATTACATTGCAACCAAACGAATTTGCTATCCTACGTGTATATGTCTGTATGTGCGCGAGCCCAAAGGGTTAGAGAGAGTATCGTAGCGACCGGTGTTTAGAATGTATTCGCTTTTTTTAATTCCCTTTTGCAGTCTACAGTTTAATAAACGGTACCTGTATTTGCTTTCAGCCATCTGTAATTAACTATAATGTGATTCGAAAAATAATTGTTTTTACAGTACGTTATGGATATCTTTGAAAAATAACGGAGCTTATTAAAGCTTTGTCTAGGAGCAGGACACTACGCTCTAGCAAATTAAAACACAGCTCTTCTTTTTTTACTTTTGTTCTTTATATATTGTTCATAACAATCGTAAAAGACTATCAATAATTTTTTAGTTTTTTTGGTAATTTTTCATTTGTTTTTAGATCCAGTTTCGTTTCCACGGTTTAACTAATTGAACACTCTTTTCTTATTTCGTCAATATTTCTATAATTTCATAGCTTTATATCGCCGGGTAATAATTGAATTTCATCATTTCTTATCAAGGATTGTCGTATGGTATTAATCTATCATCTATCCTAATTTTCAACTGGATGTTGCAGCTACATATTAGTCTATTTACAATCCCAGACAAGGCACGTCATAAACATATGCCATAATCGTGTCACACGACGTTGTCAAGTCTTGTTTATTTACATATTTTGTTGCTTTTTAGGTTATGGTTGATTTAATTTCGTTGATAGATTTTTTAGCAGCTGATTAGTAAGATAAGTTATTATTAAACTAACAGGTTAAAGTTGATTTTTTTATAGTATTTACGGGTACATTTTGTCATCTAGTGTTCCTCAGCAAATCAATTTTATGAACATTATCTCAAAAACTTGTTCTCTGATTACAACAGAAGCCACAGATTATGCGTTACGGAAAGCGACCAAGAAATTAAAAAGACCCATCTAATCAAAGAAAAAGCCGCTTCATTTGCTGTCCAACAATTTCTAAATAAAACAGTCTAGTTTTATTTAGAAATGGTAACCAAAAACAAATACATTACATATTAAGAACACAATTTTAATTTTTGAAAAAGACTATACAGGCTGATTCAAATTAAGTGCGCACAATTGCTATCTCTGTTATTATTGATTCTAGAAAGTAGGTTAAATTAGCAAAGTATTAGTGTTTTTAACATTGATTAGCATGCAGTTCATGAAAAAAAAAATTTAATAACGCATTTTCGAGATATTTTGGAATTTATAATTTTTTTAAATGGAACAGCCTGTATATTTTTTAAAATTCTGAATGCTAATGTTCTTTGTAATATTAAAGTTTCAATACACTATTGTCCTAAAACGAATAATAAAGTAGTTATAACAGTTTCTATTTCCTTCTAAATGTTGCCATTGCTCCGCTAACTTTTTACAAAACAGATACATATTTTGTGTTCAATGCTTATTTTAACATATTACAGCTTACAAAATTAAATTAAAAAGAAGAAAGTTCATGTTTAATTTATAAATACTGCTCAAAGGTGTCATCTTCCTGCTCAATACATTTTCGTGCCCGCTTCAGTACACTCTGGGTGGCTCTTAAGATTGTCCTTCTATTTAATTGGCGAAAAGCTTCTCTGACCTTGTCTTGCAATTCGCGCACGTTGTCGTATCGCGTTTTGTACACCTCATTTTTTAAGTATCCTCAAAGAAAAAAGTCTAAAGGTGAGAGGTCAGGGGAGCGTGCTGGCCATTGAATTGGACCATTTGTACCAATCCACTTTACGGCAAAGATGGTATCGAGGTAGGTTTGCACTAGGTGATAGTTGTGTGCAGGAGCACCGTCTTGCTGAAAGTATAAATTTTGGCGCATCAGGTAATTGGCATTTTCAAGGAAATCCTCTAGAACGTTACGAATAAATTCCAGATATCTGGCAGTCATTGTTTCGAGATTTAATGTGTATATTTCTTCTTCGACATGGAAATCTCATCATCTGATCATTTCAAAACATGGCTAATGGATATTTTCCACCCAAAAACCGGACCAAACGTTGTTCTATTATTGATTCTTGGAGTGGGCATTATGTTGATGAAGTTCAGAAAATGATACCAGAACATAAAACTTTAAACGTTTTGAACATACCAAAAAAATCGACACCGATGGTTCAACGTCTAGATGTGTTTGGCTTTAGACTGTGGAAAAATTCCGTTAGAACTTTTTCTGATATGGTGATTCTTATGAACAATGACACAGATTTGCATCAGAGAAATAATATTATTATGCTCCAATTGCTAATCTAAGTTTTCCCAGTTTTCTTCTTCAAGCTTTCTCGATGTGTTCAAGTACGCGTGGTATAAGAATGGATACGTAGATGAAAGACCTGGATCCTTTCAAAATCCCGTACAGTTTTGTTTTATGAAAGATGTAGAGTCTACGACCTTGTGTAGTATTTGTAATGAACGCGCTATTGCGCGCTGTTCTTGGTGCAAGAAATATGTATTTTGAGCACTTTTACGCTTTCTACATATACGACGCTAATTATTCGAATTTTTTACTGAAAAAAAAATTGCTGTTATGCAGGATTCCAACCTACGTCCTTTGGTTTCCCGGACCACGCTCTTAATCATTAAGCTATTAAGGGACTGAAGTTCGAATCGTTGTGAAAAACCTCAAACTACATTAAGAACAGATATTATATTGTGCCTGTAGTTGCAAATTTGTGCCAATTGCATTTTCGCGAAGTGATGTGAATGAAATAAATGCTTTCTACATATACGATGCTAATTACACAAGTATACACGGTTTTGGATCTAAGCAACCAAAAGCTGTTCCGCTGAATCCGAATCTGCACTCCGTTTTCTGATTTTGGTTCTAGTTTTCAAGATATTAAATAAACACAATTTTTACAATTTTTGACAATTAATCTCCATTTTATTCATTAAAAAGTGTTAAATTAGAAATGAAGAGCAGTCGAACTGAGTCGCTTGTACTGTTTGGGATCTGTTTCACGCATTAAAGTCCAACAGTAGTCGCTCATCATGCCCTCGTCCCAAAATCCTTGGTATCGTTTTTCGATTTTCGCCAAATCTTGGTGTAGTCGCTCTCCTTGCTCGTCGCTTGTAACACCCAAGTTTTCAGAAAAAAATTCGAGATGGGAATGCAGAAAATGTATTTTGAGAGACATTCGAGCTCCAATCTTGCAATAATTTTGCAACAAACTGTAGATTATCTGCTTGAAATCCGGAGATTTGCGGTTACCGAGAAACCGAGAAACAACATCTTGAAATGATACCCATGCTGCTGCTTCATTGGGCGTTAAACATTTTGTAAAGTTTCTGTCGGCCATTAATTTTCGAATATCAGGTCCGACAAATATTCCCTCTTTGATTTTGGCGTACGACAACTTGGGAAATAACTTGGTCAAGTACTCAAAAGCCGGTCCTTCACGGTCGAGCGCTTTGACAAAGTTTTTGATAAGGCCAAGCTTTATGTGGAGAGGTGGCAAGAAAATGTTCTGTGGGTTCACAAGTGGTATAGAAGAGACGTTTTGTTTTCCTGGTTCATAATTAGTACGGCTTGGCCAATCTTTTTTCACATAATGTTGGTCAGTTGCACGGCTATCCCACAGACACAAAAAACAGCAAAATTTGGTAAAACCAGATTGCATCCCCATCAAGAGACCAATAACCTGTAGGAATAGTATATAAATCATTTATTCTTTAAAATTGAATTGAAATTTATTTTCAAACCTTCAAATCGCCACAAATTTTCCATTGATGCTCTTTATATTTTATCTTGGTAAAAATTTTACATATTGTATCGTAGCATTCCTTCGTTTGTACTGCATGAGCAATCGGAATTGATGGTTTAGATTTCCATTGTGTATCAGAGCAGCTTTCAGGCTGTATTTTGAACCATCTATGAACAAACGCCATTCATTTACATCGTATGGTGTATTCATCGCATCAAACAAACCGTTGATGTCCTAGCAGAAGCATATATTCTCCTCTTTTTTGAAAAACGGTAAAAGCGCCTCATTTCTGGTTCTATATACAGTGATTTTTGTTTGAGTGTCAAGATATTTCCACTCCTGCATCCGTGATGCGAGCAATTCTAATTTTTGTTTCGATAAATTCAAATCACGAACCAAATCATTGAGTTCACTTTGCGAAACTAAATGTTTTTCCTCCATGTTAAAATCGCTTCCACTGTTCGTCGGTGATGAACTACAAGTTTCCATGTAATTTGCACTCGTACCTGGACAAATTGGCAAAGGATCATTGCTCGCACGGGGAACTAGCTTAGACACTGACGATACTTCAGGATATTTATATTTTGATAGTTTTTTTGCATTTACACCGACGACATTCATCAAGCTACACGCGTTACTAAACAATTTCGGTACCCACGGCTTGTGAGTGTTTGATACAGAGAAACCAAAATAATAAAAATATGCATTTCTGATCACATTAGTAATAACTTTGCCACTTTTTCTGATCATATAACATCCGCAAACATAACAAAAACACTTTGAATCAACTTTACAATTCTGTCTTTGCATTTTCACACGTTTTAGATTCAAAAAAAAACTTTAAAAATACAAATTAAATATTGTTTCTAGCGACGCCAACAGCTGACTGTCATTATGATAGCGCAGTGCTGCCAACATGCGCGAACTCACAAAGTAGAACCAATTTTGAAAAACGAAACCCGGAGTTGAATTCGGCACCTCAAATAACGTCAAGATTTGTTCTCATCTGCTCTGATCCAAAAGTTGACCGGAATTTGTAAACTTGTGTTATTCGACGCCACAATAGACGGATATATATATATATATATATATATATATATATATATATATATATATATATTTGTGTGTGTGTGTGTGTGTGTCTTGGTGCAACTCGCTGATTTGTTGCTGCTGATATCCGATCTCGAAAGACCATATAGTGGGATAACTGACTGTTACGTGGACTTGCTGCTCTTGTGTATTGTTTCACCGCGCACGGGTTGTAAGGCCGTATACGCACTAATTAATTATTAGAGCAGACCAATTTCCGTACGCGCCATGTGCGCCGATGTGTGGATGATTGTATTGCATCAGAACTAATAAAAAGCAATACATTCAGTATGTGTTTGGTACTTGCTTAGACTGCATGTAAGTGTAAGCATACGTAATAAAATGTCGTCGACACATAAATCGAGAAAACGACCGTCGTCAGACGAAGTGAATAAGTTTATTATGGATTTCCCGGACTTAATATACGATGGCTCAAAAATTAAATGTTTAGTGTACAATACATATCCAATGTGTTGGTCAATAACACATTGTAAAGAACACGTAAGCAGTTCGAAGCACAATATTAACAAAATTAATCGACAACAGTTTATACATGAACTATGTGTAACTATGATTGTGTGTACACTGCCGTTTACCTTGTTAAGTAATGATTCATTTATTTCATTTTGGAATAAATACGCGAATCAAACATTACCGAGCACGACAACGTTACGAAAGAATTTACTATCGGTGCGTAAACAGGTTGAAAATAAAATCAAAGCCGAACTGAAAAATAAAAACGCATACATACCACGATGCTATAATATGTACTATTCTTATTTTTCGTGTGTTTATGCATATTACTTTAATAGCAGAAAACCAAATGTATATTTAATTATTTCTGATAGAATAAATGTCTCTACTTGTATACTTATATCGGTAACAAGCTCATGTTGCGTCCCTATTCTATCGCATATTCTAATATATTACGAATTACACTCCCATACCGGCGCTCATGGCGCGCACGGAAATTGGTCTGCTCTACTAATTATTTACTCGTCGGTGACAGTTTTTAATGAAACGCGGCACTCCAATATAACACCTTTATTTACAAAATTTACACTATTTGATACATAAGAATTGTTGATAAAACATGAGACTGGTGTCTCTTAATATTAAATGTAGGCTGTTTTCTTGAACATTGTTCTTATGAATGTTGTCTAGAACGCTGTTATGTTGGGAGTCTTGTCTTGAACACTGTTGTGTTGACACTTGCGACTATTGTCGCGTACGCTGATCTTTATTGAGACTGTTTGAGAATTGTAGGCAAAATTTACCCCTAACTTCAGTAAACTTTGGAACAATTAACAAAATAGGCCGCATCAGAATGCGGCCAGATGACGAACAAAGGTCGGCAAAATTCCCAAGACCGCCTTGTTTGTAAACTGTGCCTACTAAAATAGCAAACATTGCAGATGGTTTTTAATTCTATAACTAAAATTCCCAGTTTATGATGCTGGCATTCTTCATTCTGATATTTTGTGGTACAAAATTTAGTGAACGTGCGTTTGATAAAGCATTTGATAGTTTCAAACTGTGTACATGGCACATTCACTCATAAAATAAGGTAAATTGAAAAGTGTCTAAAGAGTCCAGCAATAAAATAAGTACCGAATTGAATAAAGGTTGATAAATGTGAACGATGCCGCATCCTAAATTCAGGGAAACGTTTGTATTTTAATACGATAATAAAATATAGTTATACAAAGGATTCAATTTTGTACCTGACCCTTAGGTTCAAATACTATATTCTACGAATTCTTATATTTAATATATAATAAAAATTAATTTTGTTTATAAGACGAAACAATGTGTCTGTGTGTGTGTATATAACCCTATAATTGGACAAATTTGTCTGTTGGGTTAATAAATGGATTATTATTAAAATAATCCCATTAACTTATATATTTCATTGAGTCAAATAAAAAATAAAGTTTACAAATAAAACTAGAGAGAGAAAAAATGAAAAAGTTATTTTAAAATATATTCGTAAGCTTGTAATAAGTAAAAATGTAAATACAAGCAAAACAAATTAAACCTACTTTAGAGTTTAATTTTTAAAACATAACTATTTAGGCATCCTTTGATTAAAGCCAACAAATACATTATTTCTTCATTCTCAGAAATAATCAATCAACATCCTCGACGCAGAACAGCAACACTATCTTTATCTTAATCGTTCAAACAATAAAGCACCGTGCGCTCGGGATAATATACACGAAAAACATTACGTAGATTATATTTTCTCTTTTCCTTTTTTCTTCTTTTCTTTCTGTTCTTCCAGAGAACGTTTCCGAGCAAGACAATCGGGGCATTCTAAAAGTCGTATAATGAATAGACACGGAGTAAAGGTGAAGAGTTTAAGAGATGTTGAAGTCCGTGTACGCTGTACTCGTGCTGGGCGGAGCACCCTGTGCCAGCTGACCCGACATGACCCTCACGGTTCCGGCACGCGTATATTCTAACTTCGAGATGTTCTTTTCTTCTTCTTTCATCTTCTTTATCATTATCGTGGTTATCCCGGTCCATGTTTTACTCATACAATAAAATGTTTACTGCCATTGTGTGTATGTAACTTGCTTTTTTATTTCTTTATTTTCTGAAAATGCTTCGCTATTTTCCAGAAAATCAATTCTTGTATTTGCATCTCTAACTCCGTACAGGATAATAAGAAAAGAAATATAAAAAAAAATTAAAAATACCTTTAATGCCATCAAATCCATCCATAATAATAAGAATAATAATGATAATAATAATAACGATAATACCTAATAAATAAACAATATTTTCAAAGACACAACAGGGTTTCGAAAATAATACCCCAGCTGCTCAGACAGAAGCACTTGTCATTTTCTGAAAATGTGCCTTTGTTGGTTTGTAAGCGGTAATCTACATCACATGATCGTAGATAAAAATTATAACCCATCTAGTCAAAAAGGAAAGATGGTTTAAGAAGGAAGCTACTAACATCACTTCCCCAAAGAAAACTCACACATACATGCACTTATATACTACTAAATTTATTAGTTATTAGTAGAGAATGGACACGCTTACCACATGACGCAAAGCCCAGTGCAGTACCGGCGAAAGGCTGTATTTCTAAAATATTAATTTTATTTATATAATTGGAAAACGAACGGGTGGTGATCTATAAAATTACGAAATACATATTTATTTGTTGAAAAGTTGTATTTATAAAGTTTTTAATTTTATTTATATAATTGGAAAACATACTGGTGGTGATCTATCTATCTAAAATTACGAAATACATATTTATTAATTAATTGTATTTATATAATTGGAAAACAAACTGGTGGTGATCTATAAAATTAGGAAATACATATGTATTTGTTGAAAAGTTGTATTTTTAAAGTTTTTAATTTTATTTCTATAATTGGAACATTTTTATTTGTTCATTTTGTCGTTCAAGTTGAGTAAAGGAGTATTAACATTGACTAGCAATAGTTTCTCAAGGTTTTCTTCTGTCAATTTTGTTCTCTTTGAATTAAGTACATCCTTATAAATAGAAAACGTCCTTTCTACATCGCAACTGGTTATAGGTGCATACTGGAAATATTCTTTTATTTCTTCATATTTAGCCGTTAGATTTTGTGGAATTGTCTCCATACATAATTGCTGCAATGTAATTAAATCTGGATTTTTATTAAGAATTGCTTCAAACTTTTGCCGAAGGCCACATCCGAAGTCACTTGGAATACTTTTCAAATTATTAACAGCCACATCTAATGTGGTTAATCCGTCACTTCATTTGAGATTTCGATTTTCAAAATAAGTGATTAGTTTTGGCAATTTTCCAAAGTGTTCGTGAAGAAAGTACAACTGATTTTTTAAATTTGGAATTTGTGTGAGCTCCTTGAGCACCAATACTTCTAGCATCCTCCTTTAGCAGTATTACGAAATGATTTAGACTATCGAAATTCTCAGCATAATAACTAGTAGCTTCCAGCCATGTTCCCCATCTAGTTATTACTGGAGTGGGAGGCAGTGACAGAGATGGAAATTTTTCCCTGACAAGAGCTACTCTCAATGGTGCTTTTCTGAAAACTTTTTTAAAAGTTGATACAAGTCTATCAACTTCCAGAAAAGTGTCTCTGATATATTCACAGATTCTGTGGAGAGCATGTGCTACACAAGTAATATGCAGCATATTAGGATATGTTTTCTTCAATAGTCTGCCTGTTTTTAACATATACACAGCACTATCACTGACAAATAAAAGTATTTTTTCTTTGTACGTAGCGTCCGAATGAAGCATTTTTTGCATATTCTCCTTAATGGTTTCAGCAACTGTTTCCGCATCAACTCTATTTATAACACTTGTTGCTATTACATATGAGTTATAGGGAATAGTTGGATGTAGTACACCAGCTACAACATTTACCACACAGTGTCCTAACATATCCACCGTTTCGTCGGCGCTTATCCATATGTATTGATTTAAAAGATGGCTTCTAATGCGTTCTACTGTTCTCGTATAGCACCTAGAAACATAATATTTGCGTAAAGTTGATTCATCAGGAACATTTCGACCAGTATATTTTTTCAGAAATATTTTTAAAGTGGGATTGCTAAGTTTATTTAATGGAATATTAGCCGCCTTAAAAGTTTTACAGAGTTCAGATGTGTTTGCGATCCTAAGTGACGAATTTTTGACGATATTTTACGGATTTTGTAATAAATTTCGGAATCACTGACAATGGACATACAATCAGTATGACCGTCAATCCAACTCGCCATTGTTTTACAATGCCGTTCTCGACACTCTTCCATATCATGTCTGAAAAAGTAACTTAAACAATGCTCTAGATCTAAATAAATGAAAACTAAAAATGTGTGCGTAAGTTATTGAAACTGAACGAAATTCAATGCACACTCTTACGTCGAAATAATTGGTAGAAATAGATTCAATCAAACGATATTAAACAGGATCTATCACAAAAATTACGATGTATTTAACAGTTAAAACTATGAAAACAAGAAACTTACTTACAGCACTTTATTTATCTTACGAAATATAAACTAATAAATAAAATACATTATAAAAACCCCGCTTCTATCTACGCTCATGAAAACACTTTAAAAAATACTATATTCTCCGAATACAATAGCTCAGTTGTCCATTGTTATCGCAGCGAGACCAGGTGGCCGAGTAAGTCAAACATATACTTCATTGAATTACGCCGGGATGTACTGAGCGACGTTATACACAATTCCAATTGCCGATTGCGTTTTATGGAAATTGCATCCGTTCTCTAGTTATTAGTATTGCATCGGATTGAGCATACAACACAAAAAAAGAATATGTCAGAAAGAAAATATATGACGGTAACCCAAACTATGATTAATACCCTATTATTCAATTGAATATAAAAAAGATAGCTAATTAAACTCTAAACAATTACATAACCTGTCCATATGGATGAACCAAATATGGCTACAATTTAAATTACAGTGAAATTAAATTTTTTGATTCAAAAATTAACTACATATGGCGCAGACAAATGGGCGAAAATATTAACAAGAACAACATAAAAGAATCTTCAAAGATCTCATTCGTTTTATAAACAGATTTTACATATATCAAAAATTGAAGAATATAAGCAATCTAAAATACTTCATTAATTACAAAACGATACAATTAATTAGCGGTTCTACAATTAGAAGTGGAAACCACAGATATTATTTATGTAAAATATTGGCAATCGGAAGTTAAAAACAAAATAGTTTAACTAATTAATTATTTAAAAAATACAATAAAATAGTCTAAATTAAGTGATCGACATATGAAATTCAATGTAATAAAATAAATCCAGTTAAATTACGAACAAAAACAGACTAAAGCCGTTATATCGAAGCAAAGTATTTTTCTACAAAATAGCCGCTACGGGTGGCAACATCTAAATTCTTGAGACAACAATTGATATTTGATTTGAGGAAATAAGTTTTTCAGGACACAATTAATAAAACACAAACTTAATTTTTCGTCGGAGAATCGCAAGTCTTCTTGAAGGAACGAAAGGCGTCTGCCCGGTCGAATGGACAAAATACGTGGTCAATATGCAGAACTGGATTAATCTGCAATGATCGGGGCGGTTTTCCTAAATAATACAACCCCACTTTATTAAGTCTGCTCCAGACACTCTACAGAAAAAGATATCACGAGACTTAACGATGAATATTGCAACAACAAGAAAAAGATAAAACGTGGCTTACCAAGAGGGTTTCTTAGATTTTGATTCAGTTGCCGTGTAATTAGCCAACTAAAGCTGATACCTTAATTAGGTGCTTAGATCGAAGTCGCATCCACCTCAGGAGGGTGATTAATTTTCAAAAACTATCGTCAACGAAACAACTAATCTCACATTAAAAGACTTCGTCTGGTCGACAAGTGCAACTTGAGATATTCGTAGAATAAAAGTGAAAATCACTAGCAGACCACCCTTTTCACTACCCCTTTAGAAAATTTCAATAACTATCTAGCGCTGTCTACGATTAAATATGATACTAACATAAAGCTCACAAATGTATACGGGGACTGGTCAAAAAAATATTGTAACAATATATTAGAAAGTATACTAGAAGAAGCAAAGAGTCACAGATATTGGCATGTCGATTCCTATTCATTCCATACGGCACCCAAATACTCAAGTTTCAAACATTGCATAGGAATGCAAATGTCGTATAAGAGTTGATTGGTTACCATCCATTATAATGGCCAATTATCTCGAGTTGATTGGGAATCATCATGAATTAATGCGTTCAGACGATCTTCAATGAAGTCCGATGGTCTTCTTGAGCGTTGAGAATCCTGTATGTCAAAATCTAAAAAACGATTTCCGTTCTGCACTCTCCCTAATTACGTTCTCTGCGTAAACGTCACAAATAGTTCTAGTGGATGCAAGATTTCTCTGTTGAACTCGAGAAAAAAAGTTTATGTCGGAACTGCTTGTTTTTATCAACCTGAAATTTCATTTTCTTTTGTCTACGATTAATACAATCTCGTTACAAATTTACAAATTCAAAAACTATTCAATTAACCCTCAACTCTCAACCTAAAAACCAAAAACGAACTTATGCAGCATCAACATGATATCAACAAGATTATGATAAACCATTGCAATTAGGTTTACATTTGTCATGTGGACGGCATTGATTGATTGGTGTTCGGGATATTGTCAATGAGCAGCCCTGAGTGTTCTTCCGTGCTGTGTATCGCGACTTTGTTGTATACAAGATGTCCCGTATTGTTATGTTAAAATTTTAGGAGTGTAAAGTAGACTTCATTTCAAGTAACAAAAACGCAAAACTTGTAATCCATTTTTATTTGTTTCAAAGTTACAGATCTATGAATGTGATTGTCAGATCATGAAAAAAAATGTAATCCTAAAGTCAATACAAACTGATTTTATTTTAAAAAAATTATACGATTCAATAATAGGCCTGTGATTGTTAACGTCGCATAATAAAATGTTATCCTAAAATAAATAAACACGTGTCGCAGTGCATACAGTAATTTCTTGGAGATCTACAAAAAAGAGTACTGGAAATTGATTTATGATAAAGAAGGTTCTTACTTATTTCGTAAGTGCTGAACCATGAATATCATACAATAAACAAATGTTCAGATAACTGTTAACGTTGCATTTTTAATAAAGAATTACATTACGTTTCAGTTCATAAAACAGCTTATTAGTAAGTGGACACGTTTTCTTTCTTCAAAATGCCTTACCGATTTTCTTCTCAAGAGTATGCGGACATGCATTTTGTGTTTGGCTACTGTAACGGCAGTGCACGTCAAGCGGTTATTGAATACCGACATCGGTTTCCCGATAGAAAGTACATAGACAATTTTGGGAATGCGGACTGCGTGATTATCTTTTCGACCGAGGAGTAAATTTGCCAGCAGACTTAGAGGAAGAAGCAGTAGCTATTGTTACAAGGGATCCAACTCTCAGTGTACGTCGAATCGCTAGACAACTAGGAGTGCCACTAACGACAGTTTGGCGAATTTTAAAACGTGAGGGCTTAAATCCAAATCACTATCGCAGGGGACACGGTTTGCTTGAGGCAGACCACTATGCTCGTCTATTTTATTCTACCTGGATATTAAGGCAGTCACGGCTTAATTTTAATTTCTGCAGAACAGTCCTCTGGACAGATGAATCTACGTTTACGAGAAGTGGTGTTACAAATCTGAGAAACCTGCACAAGTGGTCATCAGAAAATCCCAAAGCTATACGCCCATCTAAATTTCAATATGAATTTTCTATTAACGTTTGAGCGGCCCTAATTGATGACTTGTTGATTGGTCCTATCGTCCTTCCGGGGAGGTTAAATGCGGACAATTACCTTTAATTTCTTATTGACCAACTGCCAGGTCTTTTAGAGAATGTCCCACTGAATGTTCGACGAGACATGTGGTTTCTCATGGACAGGGCACGGCCACATTTCGGAATTGCTGTCCGAAATTGGATTAACGTCAATTATCCAAGATGGATTGGTCGAAGTGGTCCTGTTGCATGGCCGCCCATATCACCCGATCTTAATCCTCTTGACTTTTATTTATGGCGGTACATGAAAAATTTATTATACACGCAAGTTTCGAACACAAGAGGCTGCCGCGCAATTTGGACAAAACAAGTATGAAACTCGGATAAGTACTTCTTCTGTTGGCTTACGGACACAAGCCTGCATTCAACAAGGTGGTGGACATTTCGAAAATATTATTAATTGAACTTTTTTAAATAAATTCAGTTTTTATTGACTTTAGGATTACATTTTTTTCATGATGTGACAATCACATTCATAGCTCTACAACTTTGATTATATGGTGCTATCTGATAGGACCAAATTTGCTATACCTTATAGGCGATTTAAGCTTTATTTATTTCACTGATGACGCCTAATAGTAGATGGCAGAAACAAGAGTTTTAAGCAGAAGGAAATGCTGGAAAATACGAGGTGTATTGTCCATGGGTACAGTTACAGATGTGTATATTGCATGTCTGTTTCATTTGTAACAAATGCGTAATACGTGCTTAACGTATTGATATACTTAAACGTTTTTGTATGTAACTTTGAAACAAATAAAAATGGATATACAAGTTTTGCGTTTTTGTTACTTGAAATAAAGTTTACTTTACACACCTAAAATTTGAACATAACGATACGGGGGACACTTGTATAATAAGGGAGATTGGTAGTGAATTTTGTCATATCCCAACATCATACACTGACAAGTCTATAGCAAGACGAAACACGTGTTTGGCTATCTGGATAACAATTTCCACACAAATATTAGCTGGTATTGTGTCCTCCACACCCTATTTTTTTATCATATGTCAATGTTAGTACAAATGTTTTTGTTTTATACAAAAAATGGTGAGGTTTTACCCACTCGAACATCGTTTCATCGTTTTTTGAGGTATATTTAATATAACACGCAGAATGTTTTCTCCACTCGGGCTCCGCTGCGCTTCGCCCTCGTGAACAAAACATTCTGTTGGTGGATAAAAAAGTCTTTAATCACTTGTTGTATAAATAACTATTCCGTTATAGATGTTGTCCGTCTCAAACAAAAATAAATCTATTAAACTCTGCCCAGTCCATTTTCAAATTAAAACAAACATTTATTCTATTGAAAAATTCAAACAGTATTACATGTTATGTAACGAAAGAACCGTTATATTTTTTGTCTTTGTATTGCCATTATAATTGTTAATGTGTTCCTTTTTTTTCTGCTAAATAATTACCATTATGTCTGGGATATATGTATTATACCGACTATACATACACACAGCGACTATTCAACTTTCCTCCAATAATTAATTTATGGTTTGTGATTGGTAATTATAGACACAAACAAAGGATTTTTATTATAATTTGGATGGAAGCGCTCTCTGGCGGTCGTTCTCGGATTACGTAACGTTTCGGAATTTATCGCTTTTCACGCACATTACGAGACCATTATTGGTTGGTGTCCGTTTTTTCATCAATAGTCTATTTGTGTTTCTAATGCAGTATATAATTAAGTTTATTGTATAACAGGACTAATAGTTAGGATAATAATCGTTATGAATATATTGTTGTATTATTGTTTATAAAAATAATTTTATTTTTAATAAACAGTTTTTGAAGAATAAAATGAAAAAATACGCTATACGGATTTTATGATCCATTACAAATTATAACAATCAGTTTTGGATGATTTCGATACTTTTATTACATTTTTAACAGCCCTAATAGAATAAGCTGGAGACCAATATTTCTCGTAATTTATTTTAATTACAGGATAATGCCCCCATAAAAAATCTTTAATTTCGATATGGGCACAAGGTGGCCCAGAGTCATACATATTGCTATGAATAGTGAGTTAGTAGTTGAATGTACCACTATTCACACCAACTCTGTCCAGCTTAGATACTCAGTCGGTTACTTTCTTTAAATGGGACTGCTTTCCTCTCCGGGTTTCCAATGAAAAACGTGGAAAAATAATTGTATTAATACCACAATCAGGCGCCACACAAAATTTATTTGTGAATATTGTTAGTTTTACTGAAATTACTGTTAAGCTCACAAGTAGAAAGGTAATTAAAAAGATATACACATCTTTACTCAAATGAATCTTTAATGTGTGTGTAACAATTTCGATGCTCACCATTGGTATCTCGGTTATTAGAAGATATAGAACAACGGTTAAATGGGGAATGTTTGGCAGAATTTAATACTCGCGGCAAATCTCATTTCAAATTTGATCTAACTTTTTAAATTTTTAAAATATTTTGAAAAATCAAAAATTTGCCGATTTCGTTATTCCTCAATAACTCGATAACGCTTAGTTTGACCTCTTTTAAAGTTTTACATTGTTGAGACACTTTTTTAAAACAAATTATTTGATACAAACAGAAACCCCCGATTGTCATTTGTTTTTAAGTTATTACCACTATCTTTTGTTTTCCATACGGCGGCCATATTGAATTTTGGGTTTGTTAGGTAGTCCTCAAAATGTGCTTTTCAACGATGTATAACATGCCTGAAAATTTTTTATTTATAAGGAAAATATTAATAAAAACGTAAATTAATCTTTAATATGAAATTAGTAGGCTGAAAAATTAAACACCAATGTCAAATGAAAGTGAAAAGATATTCTAAGTATAACAAACGCCAATTAAGTTGGCGCGAGGAGGGGTAAGTTCGCGCAGGATTAAAAGTAGTGGGGAGATTTGTATTTGGTTTTACATCAAATGTCAGATAATTCTAACCTCTGAGCGTGTATCACTAGCAAAGACATTATGTTCCGTCAAACGTCAATGACAAATGTTTTCTGACAATGAAACAAAACGATAACCTGTCAAAGTACAATTACTGCTGCAGAGATAAGTTAATTAAAACTACTTGTAGTTAGTGATAAGTAATTATTGTCAAGTATTAAGATTTATAAGTATTGATAATGGCACATACATATTCAAACGAAGAAAAAGTTGATATGTTGGAAGTGTATTTCAAAGCAAATAGAAACACTAAAAATGCGTGCAGGAGTTATGCAGAGCGTTTTCCAGAAAGACAACAGCCACACAGGACAATTTTTAGAAGACTAGTTAGCAAATTAAAAAACTTTGGAAGCTTCGAACAAAAACGAGCTAACTATGAAGTTAATGATGCTGATACACGTCTAAATAATATTTTGCAGAACGTTAGGAACAATCCCAGCACATCAGTTCGTCGTGTGACATGAGAAACAGGGATTTCAAAATCTACTGTTCACAGAACCTTGACGAAAAACAAGTATCACCCTTACAAACCAACAATTGTACAAGGTTTAAGTGATAATGACAATCTCCGACGATTACAGTTTAGCAGGTGGTACCTTCAAAAATGTGAATATGACGCTAATTTTCCTAGGAAAATACTATGGACAGATGAAACACGATTTACCAATTGTGGAGTGTTCAATAGGAATAACTATCATCATTGGTCTACTGAAAATCCACATTTGGTAAATCAAAGAAGATTTCAAGTTCGATTTGGTTTTAATGTCTGGTGCGGTTTAATTGGTATGACATTTTGTTTACATTTTTTTTGTTTTTTAAACTCTTTTTTCGTTTTAGATAATCAGTTAATAGGTTCTTTCATCTTTGATTACAATTTAACTGGTAACAGATATTTGGAGCTACTAACAAACGAGATAATACCTGCTTTGAGGCAAATTATTAATCCCGAGAACATGCAAAACATCTGGTTCCAGCAAGATGGTTGCCCGGTCCATAACACTCGTAACGTGCAACATTTTTTGAGAGAAAACTTTAATGACAGAGTGATTTCAAATAATGGACCCGTACAATGGCCTGCGAGATCACCCGACCTTACCCCGCTTGACTTTTATTTATGGGGTACCACTAAAAACGAAGTATTTGATTTTGAACCGCCAGAAACTCGGGAAATTTTAGAACAAAGAGTACTAGATGTGCTACGATCAGTAAACGGAAACAAGCTACGTAGAGCTTGTAACTCTACTCGAACAAGGTGTCAAAATTGTGTGGAACAGAATGGTCGTCATATTGAACAATTTCTTTAAGTGAATGTGAACTTCAAGTTCTGTATCTTTACTTTTTATTTCTATAATTTTTTTATCGTTTCGTTTGTTTACAGTATTACTTAGAATATCTTTTCACTTTCATTTGACATTGGTGTTTAATTTTTCAGCCTACTAATTTCATATTAAAGATTAATTTACGTTTTTATTAATATTTTCCTTATAAATAAAAATTTTTCAAGCATGTTATACATCGTTGAAAAGCACATTTTGAGGACTACCTAACAAACCCAAAATCCAATATGGCCGCCATATGGAAAACAAAAGATAGTGGTAATAACTTAAAAACAAATGACAATCGGGGGTTTCTGTTTGTATCAAATAATTTGTTTTAAAAAAGTGTCTGAACAATGTAAAACTTTAAAAGAGGTTAGACTAAGCGTTATCGAGTTATTGAGGAATAACGAAATCGGCAAATTTCTGATTTTTCAAAATATTTTAAAAATTTAAAAAGTTAGGTCAAATTTGAAATGAGATTTGCCGCGAGTATTAAATTCTGCAAAACATTCCCCATTTAACCGTTGTTCTATATCTTCTAATAACCGAGATACCAATGGTGAGCATCGAAATTGGGACACACGGTATAAAAAAAAAAAAAAAAAAAAAAATTCTTTATAAAGTATAAAGAATTGTGTAATCCAAACTTACACTTAGAGGTAAAAGAATTTGTTGAAACTGACCGCAAAACAAATCCAAACGTCCTCTGATTACACCCGAACTAAATTAAATCTAATAAATTGCAACGATGTTTTTTAAATTTCACCCCTAATAAACAACTTCAAAAGATAAACAACCAGAACTGATAGACCGAAGCAAATCTCTAACACATATGCAGTCACATGTAAAAAAAATGCCCTTGACTCCAACGTGCAAAATTTAAAGTTAAAGAAAATTTTTTATATTGAAATATTAAAATACATTCGTTGTCATTTATATATATATATATATATATATATATATATATATATATCTAAGATAAAATATATATCAAAATTACCACAATGGTAAAATACAAATCACTGCATACAAGAAAATTATAATAAAGATAATGAGAATAATTTCTTTTACTTACGTAAATAAAATGTATTTATTTTTTTTTATACGAGACACCAGAGTTAGAAGAACGTACAAAAATTAAACAACTACGAGTTCTGCACACTCGTAAATAAATCGGTATGAAATAACGCACCAAAACTAATTAAATCAAATCACGAAGCTAATAAACTAGAGATAAAGAATTATCTTCTTAACACAAGACCTTCTAACTCAGCATACAATAAGTGTCTGTCCACAGATAGCTCACAGGCTCTCTATCAAAAAAATATAGTTTCAAGGTAAAATTTGCCCAGCCGAACAACGGCGTGCTCCCACTGCGCAAGTCAAAATAATAAATTCACAATTTATACATTCAATCAAGAATAATAAAAATTTTCAAAATGTTGCGCTGAAAAGTCCATAGCATCATTTAAATAAAGACCACTATATTTTTGTGTTACTACATAGATTTTTACTCACTAAAATCGGGAAAAATACTCGAAAAATTTCATCTCCTCAGGTTTTCTTGCAAAACTCGTGTTTGTAGACTCTTATAGCGAAAAGTGAGGAATCTAAAACTCTACGATATGAAGCATGCTACATGGCTGCTAGTGTTGCTTGTTTCTTGGTCTGCGACTTTATGCCACAAAGTTTATCAATGTCGCCAGCGCAATTCGACGTATAGTATCTCGTCTATTGTTGTAACATGCGTCTAAACTAATTCCATATAGGCAACTTCAGTTGGTTGCATCATGTCTTTACAAGCAGTCGCAGCGCCTGCATATCTGGTAATAGCTTTGAATAAGAGGAAAAGGAGAAGAGAGCGAAGGTGGTAGAGGAGACAGTTATCAAGAAGTTCAAAATTATTTTTTCAACAAATTTATTCTTGATGATGAAGCTTTACTTCGAAATTTCACGCGAATGAGCAGAGAATATTTTGAGTACTTACTAAGAAAGGTCTCGCCGATTATAAAGAAATCTGATAGAAACTTTCGTGAGACAATACCAGCTCATTTCAGACTATTAGTGACATTAAGATATTTAGCTACCGGTGGTAGTTATCCATCACTTATGTATTTGTTCCGGATATCTGAGCCAAGCATTTCACGAATTATTCCAGAAGTATACAAAGCTCTGACCGACGTTCTCATTTTGTCAAGATAAGTAAAAATATTATTACGCTAAAAACATTATTGTTCATACAAAACAATCCAACCTCTCAAGTCACTTATTATGGTAACGAGTTCCTAATTCACAGTACAACATTTTTCAGGTCATTGATTTGGGACTCAATTCTGAGAATTGCACGTGAAAGTAGCCCCACAAAGAAGAACTTCTGCATCATTCGTTTTGTCAAGTTGGCTGCATTAATAATTTAATGGCTGTGGAATAAACAACCCTTTTGTTCAGAGTGAATTACATTTTAAAACCAGAAGAACATTGAATATTTCAATATGGAAAATAACAAGTGCCCAAAATTGGATTATTTTTGTTACGTTTGTGGTCATATCGTCCCAAAAATAGGCAAACAGGATCGAAAAAACTTGTTTACTGAGGAATTTAAAACAGCGTATTGTCATTATTTTGATGAAACAGATTTAAGTTGTGAAATTTTACGCCGAACACAGTGTGCAAAAGTTGTTATAATACCCTTATAATGTGGATACATGGAAAAGGTGTACAGTGTTCTTTTATGAAGCCAGTAATTTGGGTGCAAGACCTAACTGGACATGATGAATCCAGGTGCTACGCATGCATAAATTCCGGTTATGAATTGAACAAAAAAAAATTGAAAACAAAAGTATACATTCCAGCTTTTACTGGGACACTTCCAGTACAACGCGCTGCTGCTACCGATCCACCTAAACCTCCGAGTCTGGATACTGTGTCCCTGCAAGCCGAAACCGTTTTCACCAATCCGACCAATGTGAATGATGCAGATTGGACACCCAATATTGAAAATTTTTATTGGTGTCTGCAGTGTTGTATATTTGGTGTACTCTTTTTTTAATTGTTTGGTCTATAAGTTGTGGTGGATAATTATTATCTGTTAAGATTGTTTTAATTTTCTTGATGTTATCTTTTCTGTATTGAGTATGTGATAGTTTTACTGCCATATCAGTCAGATTATTTATAATCATTTTATTGAATACTGTAGGAGCATTTGAGTGGAAATTCATATATCGAAAAGAAGCTGTGGGTTTATTATACCAATTTGTATAAATAGTACCCTATCTATCATAGCTCAAAGAAATATCAAGAAAATTAATACTTTTTTTTTTATTTCAAGGATACCTGTATATATTGCTTACCTATTAAATTATATTTTGCCTACTATACGCATGTGTAAAATACAATACTTTACCGCGAGATTATTTCAAATGCTACAGTAAAATCAAATAAATGTCAATACAATTAAATAATATTAAATAAGTTACATACTCGTATAATCTAATATAACGAGCCATCGAAAAAATTCATAATTGGAGTAGACTGTGAAATTGGGTTGATACTTTAGCCACTTCCACAAAATGACATTTATTATTTGACATTGAAACTATAAGTTTGTGTCAAATTTTTCAAAACTCTTATTTAGAAAATTAAATTTATTTAAAAAATGGTATTCAACATAGAACAAAAGGCAAAAATTATCGAATGTTACTTCCGTACAGGTGTGAAAGTAAATGGCGAGTGGCAGTATTCAATTACGGAATGCATGGCTAATTTTAGTGAAGAACATCCTGAATTAGTGTTTGACTACAATTATTTTTACAATGTTTTGACAAATTGTGTAAAGTTATTCAGAGAGACTGGCAGCGTCGGTCGAAAAACTGGAAGTGGACGGCCATCTAAACGTACAGGTGATAATATTGAAGCCCTTCAGCATATTATTGATGAAAATCCAAAAACATACACTTCAGTAGTGACCCAACAAACAAATTTATCTTATGGTACGTGTCAATTCATTCTTAAAAAAGTCTTACGTTGTCATCCATACAAGCTACAATGTTTTCATGAACTTTATTCAGTGGATTATTAAAACGAGTGGAATTTTGTCAATGGTTTCAAAATAATCTACACAATCAGGATATCCTTAACACAGTTTTTTTCACGGATGAGACCTCGTTTTATCTTTCTGAATATGTTAATTCACAGAATATGAGGAGTAGGTCCTCCGAAAATCCTCATTTTTTTGTTGAAAAAACATTGCATCCCCAAAAAGTTGGTGTTTGGGTTGGAATATGTCGAAGAAGATTGGTGGGTCCCATTTTTTTTGAAGGTACACTTACTGCTGCACGATATCGTTATGAGAAACTTGTCTCATTCATAAATCAACTGGATGATGAGGAATTACAAAATGGGTATTTCCAACAAGATGGTGCAACAGCACATACGACCAGAGAAATACTTCAATATCTCAGAGAATTTTTTGATAACAGAATAATAAGCAGGAACACTGAAATTCCATATCCAACTAGGTCTTGCGATTTAAACATATGTGATTTTTTCGTATGGCCATATATCAAAAATTTGATTTATTCAACGCCAATTCATAATCTGGAACAACTGAGAATTCGCATAACAGAAAAGTGTGAAGAGATCAACAACTCACCGCAAATGCTGCATAAAGTTTTTGCTGGATTGTGGAGAAGAGTTGGTTTGTGTTTAGATGTAAATGGACAACATTTTCAACAACTTCTGCTATATGTAAATTTTGATTATGATTTCGATATTAAATAAATTATTTGTTTTCTTTTTTGTTGTAGTATCATTTCAATGCCATAACCTATTTTTACAATGAAACCAAATGAAACTGTCAAGCATCAAGTAATGTGTCATTATGTGGAAGTGGCTAAAGTACCAACCAAATTTCACAGTCTACTCCAATTATGAATTTTTTCGATGGCTCGTTATATAAAATAAAGATGGTATTGATAAATTTTATTAAGGAAATCGAAATGTAGAATTTTAATTGATATTACCAAATATTTTTTAATTATAATAACGTGAAATTAACTCATTTAATATTTGACAGATATTTGTATAGGGGTCTACTGAAAATTGATATTCTTACATACTAAATTATAACTTAAAATTCTAAATTAACATGAATTAATTATCGTTTCCATATTCCTAAGATCCTAATGACTTAATTCAACCCGTATCACAACAATCATAAATATATACATATATATATATATATATATATATATATATATATATATATATATAATGAACTTCATGTGTATGAGAATTAATAATTATTAAATCTCATTTTACATGCGATTGTCGCTATAATTTGTTGCATTTAATTCTACAATTCGGCAAATCACTTTTGCCCTAGATTGTAGACGCAACAAGCCGCGACATCAACTGTACAAGTTGTCAGTACAAATGAAAAATTTTGTGAAAAACTTATCTGCGCGGAATGTGCATATATCGATATTTCACTGTTTTTTACAGATCATCAGTGCACCTTACCGAAGACAGACAAGATATTCACTTCTATACTACGTGTATATATACGAACTGTAATGAACTTCATGTGTATGAGAATTAATAATTATTAAATCTCATTTTACATGCGATTGTCGCTATAATTTGTTGCATTTAATTCTACAATTCGGCAAATCACTTTTGCCCTAGATTGTAGACGCAACAAGCCGCGACATCAACTGTACAAGTTGTCAGTACAAATGAAAAATTTTGTGAAAAACTTATCTGCGCGGAATGTGCATATATCGATATTTCACTGTTTTTTACAGATCATCAGTGCACCTTACCGAAGACAGACAAGGCCGAATTGTAGAATTAAATGCAACAAATTATAGCGACAATCGCATGTAAAATGAGATTTAATAATTATTAATTCTCATACACATGAAGTTCATTACAGTTCGTATATATACACGTAGTATAGAAGTGAATATCTTGTCTGTCTTCGGTAAGGTGCAAATAGTGAAATATCGATATATGCACATTCCGCGCAGATAAGTTTTTCACAAAATTTTTCATATATATATATATATATATATATAAATATATTATGGTGGGGCATACCCATTTACATGAGAGGCCCTGGAACAAAAATACAGGATATTTATAAAATTTATTATAATAATTTAGATAATAAGATTTTGTCGGAACTGTATATTTCACATGTCAAATCAATGAAGTTAATTCCGCGTACTTATTGCTTAAATAAGAATCATGTATTTTATTATTTTCTATAAGTCATTTGCTTTAGTCATTTTCATCAATATTATTGTATTACCGAAGATTTTTAACTTGATTGATTGAGTATTTTATAGACATATGCGTTGGATATAGCTGTACTTATTTGAATTGTTTACGGCGGGAAATATCCCAACTTAGTACAGGTATCTAGCGAAAGATTGTACATATCAAAGATAGTTTTTTGTATCACAAAATTAAATTTATAATTTTTGTAAAATATCAAAACGATTTGTCGTAGTAAATTACTTCATTTATAAAAATTTAATATTAGATTAAAAAGTACAAACAAGAATCACGAATAAGAAGCCTGGATAAAAACAAATGCGAGTTAGTGTAGTGGTTGAATTTAATTTTGCACGCGCCGACATATTGTAAAAAAAGTGTTCCAAAAATTTAGTGAAAAATTATTATTAAAGTATAATTATCAAACCCGAAGATATATCCTACGTATCACCAACCTATAAAGCTTCGATTGACGAAAAATCCAATCCTAACTCCTTCCTACAAGTCTTTAAATGAAAATCCTATCCCGAGGGACGTTACCTGCATAATTCCTTTACCAGAACCTTAATGCCGAGGAAAAGAATCTTGAAAACCTTATGAATATCCAGTATCCACATACAACCAAACTTGAGTACTTTTTTTATATCTATTTCCTATAACATTGAAATTATTTATATCAATTTTTAGACACAATCGTTGATATTATCATTTTTATGCAAAACATTTTATTCACTGATAAATTTACCTTAATATCGGAAAAATACAGTTCCTTGCGTTTTAATTAAAGTAATTTTAGTAAATTTTGTTGCATTATCTAATTACAAATAATTAACCTAACAATTATAACCTTATTTGATCACATGACTATTTATATGTTAATGCATCATATATTCATGTTCACACTTACATTTTTGAATAAGAATATTATCAATTAAACCATTTATTTATGCTCTACACTCTCTTGTTTTATTTATTATATTATTCATCCAGAATCATTCGATATATACCAACTTGTTTAATCACACACATTTATTATACTAAGTACCAGACCCGCACTATTGTTGTTATTAAGTATAATTTCACCACAAAGACTAGAGCTAGCTGGCGCCCAAATAGATATACATTTAAAAATTATAACAATAAGATTATGCAGTTGGAAGAGACCTATTAAGTTAAGTATAAGTTATTTATTTATTTACATATTGTTTATGTTTTGCCCTTATTTTTGCGACATCTGTAAACTCAAACCTTAGCTACATCTATAGGTCGAATATTGAACTTTGCTAGTGGATTAAATATTATTTTAAATTACATAATCAAATTAATTCATAACTTTACATTTCTTTTAATTATAACGTGATGGCATATTTTTAACACACCAGTATATATGCTTTTCATCAATATATATATAATATAATTTATTTTTCCTTTGCAAAAAATGATGAATCGTTCGAGTAGCAATCAAAAAATCCAAGAACTTTCATTACGCCGAAATAATTAATTAGCTCACATCTGTTTTCTTTCATTTTTAATTAAACGTGAATTAATCTTCTCGCAGAAGATTGCCTCTTCGATGAGCATTACCGGCACCGGCATATCAACATAATATTTCTTCTTTTAACCTTTCACGTCTTCCATTCGGGCCGAATTAGATTTAATTTTGATCGAATCCGTTCATCACAAACACATGTCGGGACCGAGACATTCGAGAGCGAGATATGCCCCACGTACACTTATTCGCCGGAAAAATTCCGTAATGATTTAGACGAGAGATCGGGGTTGGTTCGAGTGGATACTTTTTCACTCTGGCCATTCTGATGATTTATTGCACGTGAAATTGCGTGAAATTTTTTATAATGATATGATTTAACGGTCGTAGGACGACCATAAAAGACCCTTTTTTGTGATTTATTTCAGTTCCTTTCGAACTTAAAAATGATCATTTCCGTTACATAGTTTGAGTAAATCGTTACGTTCAATACATACCCTATTACATATTATTCATCTATATTACATATAAATTAATATGTAATAGTTAACATAATATTATTTTCGTTAAATGATACGATTTGAACGTTATATTAAATTTTTAGACGTACGAAATACGGTTTAACTTAATAATAATAATAGCAATAATAATAATGATAACAATAAATTAATTACATTAAAGAACTTGTAGTAAATACCGTTCTATGATGCATACGAACATCGCAACATCGACCGCGTACTACTGAGATACATATACACAGATATGTCGGTAAAGTAAAATGTTTCCCGGCTACAGGGCCAGGAAGTGCGAGGATAACTCGACGCCATAATAATAATAATTTTATTCGTCCAACAAACATATATCTAATTACACGAGAAGAAAATAAAGAAATATTACTGTAATACAAAATATTAGAGACATACCTGTATATGTACATATAGATATACACAACGCTACTCACGAAAACCCTCGCCGGCGTGCCTCTTTTGCCCGTCAAGTATGTTAAGACGTTATGACATTTGGCGTACGAGATTGGCATATTAGCAGCAATGCACTTGACCATTGCCACTTCTCCTTCGTATGCTGATGAGAACTAAGAAAAGTTCGAAACACGTGTCCGTACGTAGACTCCAATTAAGTATCCGTTATGTATATCCATATGTACATATACAGTTAAATTTTTGTATTACTTTTGTATTACTGTATTTACACTTGATGTTAGTTAAACAACGATAGGCTATCTTTTACATGGTATCAAGAAATAATGTGTAAACATCTATGTATGCAGTACAAAAATGATCAATGACACTAAAGGCGAAGAAACGTCCAATATTAATTCTGAATTGCTTTCCCGTTCGAAAACTCAATAAAATATCTTCTAGGAAACGCTAAAGATAAAATAGAAGTAAACCAGGAATCCAATATATGCGAAATTAATTGCCGCGATTGTAAATGAAATATAAATGAAGTATGAGTAATCCGTTAGTTCTGAGAATGTACTGTTTTCCTAAGATATATAAATTAGGTAATTCGATGAGACCAACTGGACGGGGTGTTCAAGTAACACATTTTGTAGCCAAAATTAACGGTCTTACCCCGAATAAACTGCTTGCAGATGTGTCTTACGTAATATCTGATCACACTTTCGCCGTAATTCATATTTTGTTCAGGTTGATGAAATAATAGACACTTTTCCTTTACTCTGTCTATGAGGGGCCTTAGCTTCCAAACCTTATCGTTCATGATATACAATTTCGAAGAATAAAAGAATTTTAGACCCAGAGTATATTAGTTATTATTAAAGGCCGGATTATATGCAGTTCGCATAAATTTTCATATTTGCATAAAATATATGCATTTTTTACATTATTTGCATATTTTGTAGTAATTCAGTACTTTTGCATATTTTAAGTATCCGAGTTTTATTTATTTACTAAATCAAATTTATTATAGGCATTACTAAAAATTTGTCCTGGATTAACAAACAAACAAAAATTAAACAGACCTCTTTAAATTAAAAATAGCATTTTATTAAGCCTCTTCCAGTTACTTTTCCGATAAGCGTCTCCAAGAATTTATTAATGCTCTTCCCATACATCCAGGCCGAGACAAAATCCCAGGAAAAGCTAATAGCTTAAAACTTCTAAATAAATACAAAAATACATTTTACCAGAAAATTAGGAGTATATGTGTTTCTTTGCTATTCGGGAAAATTTATTCCCATATTCCAAAGTAAATTTATTTTAAACGTCATTTTACGTTTGCTTTTCGAAATGTACAGTTGTGATATATAATAGGCAAAATGCCGAAAATAGCGACTGTGCTTGGATAGATTGCACCTTATTCAGAATTGCGTATAGATGGAGAAAAAGTGTTTTGCATAGCATGCTGCAATATTGTGAGTAAAATTTTAAGTTTATTTCCTCTTATTAAGTTTTTAATTATTTCCTTATCTTTTACTAACATTTTATAAGAAAACAATCGATGATGTGATATTTTTTTGCAGATTACAGGTGAGAGAAAGTTCCAAGTCGACCAACATATGAAAACTCCATCTCATGCTGCAAAACTAACAAAGATGAAATTGGCGAAGAAGAGTCAGCAAACATAACTGCAATGTTTGCCATCAACTTCCAAAAAATCGGAACAAGAACAATTTAATGAAGATTTGTGTGAAATATTTGTGTCGCCAGATATTCCACTACATAAATTAAACAATTTAAATGTCAAGTTATTTTTGCAAAAGTACATCAGCAAATATAACATTCCCGACGAGAGCACGTTAAGAAAAAATAATATTCGCTGTATCTATGTAGAAACATTGAGTAGCATTAAGAAGGTTGTTGCAAACAATTATCTTTATATATGCGTAGATGAAACTACTAATAGTGTGGGCCGATACATAGTTCATTTAATGATTGGTATACTTAACGTAACGGTTCCAGCAATATCTTATTTAATTTAATTCAGACAGTTGGAAATTCAAATAATTTGACAATAACAAGGTTTAAGCAGGACGAACCGGCAACTTTCTTCTTACCAGAATCGATTCCAACAGAGAAAATTCTATTATTTTTGACGGATGCTGCACCATATATGGTGATGGCAGCTTTCAACTTGAAAATCTTTTATCCAAATTTGATTCACACAACTTGCTTGGCGCACGGACGTGTTGCACAAGAAGTCAGAAACCACTGTCCCTTAGTAAATACTTTAATTAGTAGTGTTAAGAAAGTATTTTTAAGGGCCCCATTACGAGTTCAGTTTTACGATACAAACAACATCTACCCGGTGTTCCGCTTCCTCCTCAACCTGTAATCACACGATGGGGAACGTGGTTGGAGGCTGCTATTTTTCATGAAAATCATTATGAAGGAATAAAGACAATTATTATGGATCTTGATAGGGATGCACAATCTGTGATAGACGCCCAAAAGGTGTATTCGAAAAAAAGGATACGTCAACAGTTGGCGTTTATTAAAGTCAATTACAGTTTTTATTTCCACTTCTATATTGCAGTTTGAAAAACAATTTATGTCGCTAATCGAGAGCGTTGAAATAATAAACAAATTTGAAATGTCATGTTTTGATGTTAAAGGAGGAGTGGGACAGTCCGTGTATGAAAAATTTTTAAGTGTAATAGGAAAAACTGAGGGTTTTAAAAAGTTAAAGGACATTCCTTTAAATCTGTGTGGTGACTTATTAGAAAATATTGAGTTGACAATAAATGATATTTCTAATTTGAAATATGCTCCTATAACAAGCGTCGACGTAGAACGAACCTTTTCAATATATAAATACATGTTTTCAAACAAGTGTCACAATTTTTCTGTTGAAAACTTTGAGAAATATGTGATTGTAAATTGTTTTCATAGTTAATTATATTGTAAAATGTTCTAAATAAACTTGTAGTAAATATAATAGAATATTTTTTTCTACAGTATCCCATTTTCGAACATTCCTCGTACATTTTTACCTGCATATTTTTCATAAAGAAGTGCATATTTAGGCTAAAACATCTGCATATTTATGCGTATATTTTCAGTTTTTTTTTTTACATATAATTCGGCCTTTAGTTATTATTATTATACCCAATGTGGTGCAACATACAGGGTTATTCATTATAAATGTCCCAGCCCTTACCATAGTTATTATTGCATAAAACAAAAAAATTTTGAAATAAAAGTTGTATGGTTATAGACTAATTTTATTATAACGTTAACAAAAGTACAGTGGCATGCGTAATTTAGGGGACACAAAAAATAATTGGTTTTTTTAAATGAGACATCCTGTATATTATTAAATTTTTGAAAAGATCTTTTTCTTCAGATTTCAAAAATATACCATATCATACCCCTGTCTTACACCGTTCTTATGTTATTAAAGGATAAATATAGTAAATTAAACTAGTTACTATAAATATTGAAGAGTTAATATCATCAAAGAAAGCTATGAAAATCACAACTGTCATGTTTATTAAATGTCATTTCTTTATTGAAACATTGAAAATGGTTTACAGTGTAGCAGAAAAAAAATCAAATATTTACTTGCTATATAGAAAATAACAAAGATAAACGTGCAGCGCAAAGAGCATACAGGGAGTTGTATCCAAATCGTCCAACACCCGCAGACAATACGTTCAGACGTATTTACCAACAGGTAAATAATACCGGTAGTTTTAATAGAAAAAGGCGAGTAGTTCATGCAAACAACGAAGATCAATTAGATGTACTGCTTTATTTCGACGGTAAGCCCTCTTATAGGTATTCTTGAAAAGTTTTTTAAACACTATATTATTTTTTAGAAAATTCTGAATGTAGTATAAATAATGCAGCAGCTCATTTAAATATAAGTTACTCTAAAATACAACGTACGTTGAAAACTAACAACTACAAACCATATAAAATTTTACCCGTACAACTTTTGACAGAGGCTCATAAAAGGAAAAGGTTAGAGTTTTGCCGCCAAATGATCCAAAAGTTATATGAAGATCCTGATTATTTGACTAAAATATTATGGACCGATGAATTATGCTTTTCTACGACTGGAGTTTTTAATAGGAAAAATCGTAGGTCATGGGAAAACAAGGAGAATAGGAAAAGATTGATAAAACCAATAAAAAAATCAGGAAGAAAAACTCTTAGTGTATGGTGTGGAATTTTCAGAAACAAAATTGTTGGACCCATATTTTATGCCCATTTTTGGACCCATATTTTATGATTTCAATTTAACTGGAGTTACTTATCTGGAAATGATTCTTCCTGAAGTTGAAAGTATTCTTGTAGAGAATTTTCCGGACGTTCAACTTCAGGATATGATTTGGATGCAGGATGGGGCAACTCCGCATAATGTCCTACCTGTTAAAGAGCATTTGAACAATGTATTTCCAGTGTGGATAGGGAATAATGGAACCATATTATGGCCTCCTAACAGTCCGGATCTATCCCCTATGGACTCATATTTTTCGGGGTTTTTAAAAGACATAATATATAATAATAATGACTGTATTCAAGTCATGAAAGACCGAATTCAATTAGAAATAAATAATCTAAATGTAAACAATCAAGCCATTTCTGATGCAATTCAAAATATAATTAGACGTTTAGAATTATGTATTGAAAATAATGGTGGACACTTCGAACAACTTTTATAAGTTATTATTTATTTATAGTTGTAAAGTTATCTTTGTTATATTCGTTTTATAGGTATTATTTGTAATTTTAATTAAATGTTGACCAAAACTCATTTGTAGATACAAAACTTTTATTTAATAACTTAAGAACGGTGTAAGACAGTGGTATGATATGGTATATTTTTGAAATCATAAGAAAAAGATCTTTTCAAAAATTTAATAATATACAGGGCGTCTCATTTAAAAAAAACAATTATTTTTTGTGTCCCCTAAACTACGCACGTCACTGTACTTTTGTTAACGTTATAATAAAATTAGTTTATAACCACACAACTTTTATTTCAAAAGTTTTTTTGTTTATGCAATAATAACTATGGTAAGGGCTGGGACATTTATAATGAATAACCCTGTACAACTAATTTTACAATATTTTTGACGAATCCAACTGCCGGTGGATTTTTTGCTACTGAGAATGGCAACTTAGTTATCTAAATACGTATTTAGGATACAAATATTAATTAGGTAAAAGGTTTTATAACATGTTTAAGGAAATTTACTATTCGAAAATTTCCAGTAACAAACGTTACTTTAAGAAATCTACCTTCAATTTATTTAAATATTTGCTCTTAAGTAAAAACCGCTTTAAATTACTCGTAGAAAATAACCCTCATTATTCGCATTAAGATTACATCAAGGTAACATTAAACGTTAGGTTACGTCAAGCAAATTATACATTTTCTCTTCTTCGGCATGCACATTAGTTTATTCCGACTATGTTTAATTTCTTCTTCTCTGTGTAAACAAAGCACCATAGACATAGTCAACCCGAAAGTCTCCTAAAATTATCGTTATTGAATTACGAACGCGTGGATTCCTCTGCACTCAACTCAACGCTTGAGATAATAAAAAAACTATAAATCATGAATACAGACAAGTTTAATGAACGATAATTTCAGTTGTATTTTTCGTCATCTGCTATTTCGTTCCTTACGTTTAGATGAAATTTTATGTGAGCAGGGATCGTTAGTGCGTCGTTTCGCACGAGTCTCTATATAAAGCCGGTAATTGGCACGTGACTGATTGCTATAAAAGTGGAGGTGACGCCAGACCACAGCTTGACAAATTGTGGCATCCCCCTAATACATTTTTGCTTTGCGGGGTGGTCTGGAGAGAAATGGAAAGAATAAGTACCGATACTTTGAAGCGCGGAGCGCGTCCTATGGTATATACACACAGCGATGGGCAAATGTGTGGAACTATGTAAATATCCGTTAAATTAAAAAACATATTGTAATAAAATTTTACATTTTTTAAATATACAGGTGTTCAAAAAAATGTAGCGTATTAAAGATATGGAATAAAGATGAAAAAGTGATATTACATAATTTCCACTTTATTGGACAACAACAAGGGATGAAGAAATTGATGACTGCAGATCGTAAAGCACAATACAACAAAAGAGACAACTACAACGTTTATCTTTCGGTTATACACAGTGAGTTAACATTTAGACTAACTAACGTGAAATCAAGAACTCCTTGAATTGCCAGCATTTCACAATTATCATATTCGCAAAATTTGAAGTTTATAACATTTCGATTTAAAATTGAACAGTTTTGTCTGAACAGAATTTAACAAAGTAATAGTTGTGTCAAAAATGGAAATTTTGAATCTTGATTTTCGAGTGATGATTTTTTACGATTTTCCATACGGTTTGACACCAAAGCAATGTGTGGAAAAACTTAGTTCGGTATTTGGGAATGAAGCACCATCCAAAACTATAGTTTACAAATGGTTCGCGGAATTCAATCGTGGAAGACCAAGTTGGTGACCATCTTCGTGAAGGGCGTCCATGCACCTCTGTTGTTGCGAAAAATATCGATGCTGTGCGTGAAATGATTTTATCAGATCGACATGTGACATACAGTGAGATAGATGCGTCCTTAGGCATTGCGTCGAAACAAATACATACGATTTTGCACGACCATTTACATGTCAGGAAGCTTTCCAGTCGTTGGATTCCTCAAAATTTAAAATACGAGCAAAAACAGGCACGAGTCAAGTGGTGCAAGGAAATGTTAAAAAAATTTGATTGTAGTTTTTCAAATTATGTATATAACATTGTAATAGGTGACGAATTCTGGATATATTCATATGAGCCTCAAACTAAACAACAATCGACTGTATGGGTGTTTCAAAATGAACCTAAACCAACAAAAGTGGTGCGGTCACGAAGCGTTTCGAAAAGAATGATTGCTTGTTTCTTCGGAAAAACGGGTCAAGTTGCAACTGTTGCATTAGAGGATCGACGTACAGTTAATGCTGACTGGTATACGTCAATTTGTTTGCCGGAAATTATCGATGAAATCAGAAAAAACAACATAAACCGACGAATCATTGTTCGTCATGACAATGCAAGCGCTCACACAGCACGACAAACTATCGAGTTTTTGGCCAACAGAAACATCGAATTAATGACTCGTTGCCCATATTCGCCCGATTTAGCGCCAAATGACTTCTTGTTATTCCAAAATATCAAAAATAAAATGCATTGAAAGCGGTTTTCATCGTCTGAAAAGGCTGTTGAAGAATTTAAAACACTGGTTTTGTAGATAGCTCGCTCAGAATGGAAAAAGTGTTTTTGAAGATTGGTTTTATAGGATGCAAAAGTGTATACATCTTAAAGGGGAGTATTTTGAGAAACAGTATAGCGATTTACATGACGTAATTTGTTTTATTTCACAATTTTCCGCGAATTTTAGCAGTGGCCTCGTATAACCTTTATAAAAACACTTTAGCCAATCAAAATGAAAGCAAAATAAAGTTGAAATTAAGAAATATTGTTTTTTCCTTTTTGCTCCACTAATTTTCCATTAAATTTCCATGAAGTAAAGGCTACTTCGATTCAAAATACTAAATTGAACGCTAAATTGAATATTTTTTTACGTTTTAGAATTCTCCTCAATCACACGATATCAACAAACTATAATATTTGTGGTTTAAAGTATTTAGCTTGAGATTTACGAAAATCAGAATTCTTAGACTATTTACCTCTTGGTGTTTTCAAAATTATAAATACTGCTTGATAGTTAGGAATGATCGTTTAAACAAAAACCTTTACAATTCGAAATGTAAGTACTACAATTTCTCTTATTTCTTCTTTTGTTGTGGTGATTAAAAAAATTGTTTTTCTATTTCGCACACACAATGATCTCATTTTGATACGCATTCGCGGCTCGAAATGAACCTTATTTCGAGACGCAACCTTTCATTATTCAGTGTTGGTTTCCTGTTCAATTTGGAATAATATTTGACACGCTGCTTAATATAGGTTATGTACCTACCAGAATACAAAAGATAATACATGAATGTAGAATAACGACTATTTATTATTATATTTTAGTACTTAAGCAAGGTAATAATGAAGCACAAAACTCAATATAAAAATATAATTATGTTAATGTATTTTATTTTAGTTATTGTAATTAGTATAAACATGTACATTAACTTGCGATGAATCATAAGCATTTATACTAATGCCAGATAGGTTTTGATTGGAAACTAACGTTTTCCTTGTAGTATTAGTTTCAACAATAACTTTAGATTTTTTATTTGAAGATTGTGGCTGTGAAACGCTTGAACACCAACTTGATGTATTTTGTTCAGACGAGAACATTTGAGCAACCTCAATTTTTCTTTTCATGGATATATCAATATAACCCTCAGCTATAGCTGACGATTTCCATCCTCCATGTTGCTTAATTGTAATCAAATCACTACCCTTATTTGCTATATGAGACGCACTGGAACGTCTAAAACAGTGTCCACTAAATAATTCAGGATTTGGTAATTTAACAAAGACCGCAATAAGTTTAGGCATCTTGCCTATTGTATGAATTCCAATTGGACATGATATACAATATCCATTGCGATAGGTAAGAAAGAAACGTTCAATGGTTGTGTTTTTTGGTCTTAAACTTATATATTTTTTTATTAAATCAATCCATTTAGGGGTTGTGATTGCAAAACTTCTAGGTAAATAATTTTTTGTTTTAGGTATCGAAAAAACAATGAAATCATCCTTATATTCAATATCATTGATTGACATATTTACTAATTCATCTCGTCTACAAGCTCCAGCATAACCTATTAATAATGCAACCTAAAATGAAAATGCTATACAAATTGTGTTTTAATAGAGTGACAGAAATACCTTTATTTCAAGGTACAATTTATCATCAGCATTTTCTATAAAATGATCAATTTGTTCGATATCTAATATTTTAGATTTCTTTGGCTGATATCATTGTCCACAACGTTTTAAGAATGCTTGTAGTTTAGAATATTTTGATATATCTAAGTTCTTATAGATATTTAAACAAGAACGCAACATAGAATATAATGCCCATAGTGTCGAGGGCTTTTTTATTTCACTTTGTAGCTTAAAATATGCAAATAAAACATTTTCTGATAGTATGTGAACTTCAAATTGCTGATATTTTTTTTCATATACTACACGAGATTTTTCTGGAAATAAATTTCCAGATGTATTTTCTGCTATTTCACGGAGATTCGGTGGTGTCCCGCTTAGGTAATTAGAATTATCGATCATTTCTTTATAGTTTCTGTTTGAATTAGAATAATAATAAATTTTAAATGACATTCGCTATTTAAAAATAGGGAATGTCAGTTTGACCAACGTTTACATTTCAAAAAAGTAAATGTCACTTATTTTATACAAATTGCATACTATGAAAAATACAAATTTTAAAAGTTATGGAAATGCGAAATAGAAAAAATAGTATAGAAAACTCGTTTCATAAGACGTTTTGTCGTCCTCGTCCTTTGGAAAACTCGCCTTTGGCTCGTTTTTCAAACTTGGCCTCGTACAACAAAACATCGTCTTATGACACTAGTTTTCTAATATACTATTTTTTGTCGAACAAAAAGTTAATGTGCATATTAGGTCTAATATTTTGTGGCATTTAAAAATGTGTGGCATTTAAATAAATAATTGTGGTTTGTCAATAATGGTTGAATTAAATGAAAGAGAAAGAATACAAATACTGCTACCTATGGCGCGCAGGCGCAGTAATGGCGTCCAGAAGATGACCGAAAACAGATCGAAACCGATAGTCGTATCGTACAAATTTTATGTCAGCTTCTATTTATTGTATATGCCCTTACTCAGTGGAGAGAGCGTAGGTGACTAAATAAAAGATGTTTGGTAGCGCCACTCAATTTTACTTACGGAAGCTCAAATGAGAAAACGGAGAAAAGGGATCGCACGATTATAGGCGCATGTGCATACATACTATGGGTGTTTTTTTAGCTGCATGAGAACTATCGATATCGATAACTATGGTTTGACAGCTGAGAATGTCAAACTGTGTTGACATTTCTGTTCAGTAAGGTTTGGCAAGTCATCATGAATCGTTTAACGCCAGAACAACGCTTCCGAATTGTGGAAATTTACTTTGAAAAAAATAAATAATCTGTTCGCGAAGTTCATAGAGCACTTCGTCCATTTTACGGTCAACATAATCGGCCTAGTGAGCAAGCAATTCGTGCAGTTATTGATCGTTTTCGCACTAATTTTACTCTTCTCGATTCAAAACCATCAACAAGAGAAAGAAATGTACGTACCGAAGAGAATATTGCTACTGTAGCGCGAAGTCTGGAAGAAGGCGCCGAAATGTGGATTCGTCGTCGTTCTCAACTTGTTGGCCTTTGTCCTCCGACTACGTGGAAAATTTTACGTAAATATCTTGGCTTACGTGCCTATAAAATACAGCTCGTGCAAGAATTGAAGCCAAACGACCACCATTGCGTCGCATTTTTGCTGATTGGGCTCATTTGAAACTGGCCGACGATGAGCATTTTTATCAAAGAATTGTGTTTAGTGATGAAGCTCATTTCTGGTTAAATGGCTACGTCAATAAGCAAAATTGCCGTATTTGGAGCGAAGGCAATCCTCAAGCCGTTAAGGAATCACCATTACATCCATTAAAATTGACTGTTTGGTGCAGCTTATACGCTGGCGGCATCATCGGTCCTTATTTCATTCGAAATGAGCAAGGAGCTGCCGTTACGGTGAATGGCGAGCGCTATCGAGCCATGCTGACCGAATTTTTGTTTCCAAAAATTAATGAGCTAAACATCATCGACATTTGGTTCCAACAAGACGGCGCAACTTGCCATACAGCGCGCTTAACAATCGATTTATTGCAAAATCAATTTGGCGACAACTTTCTTTCCAGAAGTGGTGCTGTTCACTGGCCCCCTCGTTCGTGCGATTTAACGCCTCTGGATTACTTTTTATGGGGCTATGTTAAGTCATTGGTTTATGCCGACAAACCAGCAACTCTTGAAGCATTGGAAGCCAATATTCAAGCCACCATTGACGCCATACGGCCAGATTGATTGGAAATAGTAGTCAAAAATTGGACTGATCGAATGGACCATGTAACTCGTAGCCGCGGCGGACATATGCCGGAAATCATATTTAAAAAATAAATGCCATGAAATTATCTACCAGATTATAATAAAAAAAAATTCATTCCAACAATATTTCTGTCTTATGTATTATCATTTTAAGTTCTCAAGCTCTTAAAAAACACACATTACTAAAACCAAAAGCGAAATCCAAGACGGCGAAATGCTTCACAGAATACCTGAAATCTGAAAAGAAAAGTTCAAAGCAGCCAACTTGCTGAAGAGAGAAAAAAATGGTGAAGAAAATGCTAGAAACCAGTTAACTCGTATATTAAAAAATTTTAAAAAAACGTTAAATGGAAAATGGTATTCAATTACATTATTTTCCCCGTTTTACGAAGGCTCGCTTTACGGAATTTCGAAGCTACGAACATTATTATTAAATTATAAAATTCGTTACACGAATGAAAAATTTGCTATTACGAACGCGTGCAAGTCGTGGTGAAATTACTACAAGGTGGCAGCACAACACCAAGTGCTGCCACCTTATAGTAATTTCACCATAGTGCAAGTTGTGTATTGTACAATTTTAATTTAATTTGGGAGCTCCCCGAAAGCAATAAGTTAGGTTCTATCATTCATTGAATTTCTTTAGTGCAAGTTTTGTATTGTTTAAGTGGAGTCAAATAATTTTTTGTTGGAGGTATATCAGTAAAGTCTATTATTACTTGTGTTATATTAAGTCGAAATAGATTTTGCTATAAAAATGCCAGATAAACGAACAGAAACTACGGTTCACGCCACTAGTGCAAAAAAGATCCGTAAAGCGATCACATTGGATGTAAAGCTTGCTGTTTTAAGACGGCTCGAAGCAGGTCAGAAAAATAATGAAATAGGAAAAGCTTTAGGCCTCGCTGCTTCAACTGTTTGTACAATTAAGAACAATCAAGATAAAATAAGAAATAGTTTACAAAGAGTAACATCTTTAACTGCAAAAAATGTTTCAAAACAAAGAAGTGCGGTAGTGGAAGATATGGAACGAATGCTAAGTGTATGGATAGACCACCAATCCCAACAAAATATTGCGATAAGCACCACTATTATACAAGAAAAAGCCAGAAACCTTCACCAGTATTTAATAACGAAAAATGGGGAAGGATCTAAGACAGAACAGTTTTTAGCTAGCAAAGGATGGTTTGATAGATTTAAAAAACGTCATTCCTTACATAATATAAAAATGTCTGGTGAAGCAGCAAGTGCAGATGTTGAGGCGGCAAAAAATTATCCTGCAATATTTAAAAAAATTATAGAAGACGGTGGCTATACCCCACAGCAAGTATACAATGTAGACGAAACAGGTCTGTTTTGGAAAAGAATGCCATCTAGAACATTCATTTCCAAACAAGAAAAATCTGCGTCAGGGTTTAAGGCAGCTAAAGACCGTATTACGATTTTATTTGGAGGGAATGCTGCAGGAGATAATAAGTTAAGTTAAAGCCCATGCTTATTTATCATGCTGAAAATCCACGAGCCTTCAAAGGTTGTAACAAATCAGAACTTGGTGTTATCTGGCGATCAAATAAAAAAGGGTGGATGACAGCAAATCTTTTTGAAGACTGGTTGAATAATTTTTTTGCAAGTTCTGTGAGAAAATTTAATTCAGAGCAAAATATTTCAAACAAGGCATTGCTAATTATTGACAATGCACCTAGCCATAAGCTAACTCTCATACCTGACAACATCAAAGTCGTATTTCTACCACCAAATACTACTCCTATACTTCAACCAATGGATCAGGGTGTAATTGCTAACTTTAAGGCTTATTATTTGCGCCGCGTTATCAAAGAATCTTATCAAATATGTTGATGGTCCAAACCGGACAACTATTACAGAATTTTGGAAGCAATTTAATATATTTAATGCTATTGATAACATTATAAAATCTTGGGATGAAGTTAAGGAAACAGCCATGAATGGAGTATGGAAAAAATTATGGCCCGAATGCACTAATGATTTCGGTAGTTCATTACAAAACATTCAAGAAATTCAAAATGAAATTGTTGCTATGGCACACGAAGTCGGTATGGATGAAGTGGGCAATGAAGATGTTGCAGAAGTTCTTGGATCGGGACAAAAATATGTTTCAAATGAAGAATTAATAGCGATGCTTGAAGGAAGCACGGATGCAGAAATGCGAGGAGTCTTACGCATTGCGAAAGTTCTCGTATTTTGACATCGCAAAAAATGTCAAAAGCGTTTTCTCTTATCCAGGAAGCTATCGATATATTTTCGGAAAATGATCCTTCTGCAGAAAGAAGTCTTAAGGTTTCCAGAGAAATAGAAAACTCAATTCTTTGCTATAGACAATTATGCAAAGATAAAAATAAATGTGCGAAGCAAACCTCATTAGTTTCTTATTTTTCTAAAAAATGTGTTGCAGCTCCTAATATTCAAGAATCTGTAGAATCTATTTCCGATGCCAGTTTAGATGAATGATCATCTACTAGCTTAGGCGAGGGCTCATACAACACATCAGAATAGATATAATATTTATAATTAATAATTTTTTAATATGTAATGTTATGTTATTATTTTAATTTTAAAATTAAATGTTCTTTTTTTAATGTAAAATTTGCTTTTTTAATGAATGTCTTATGTATTTTATTTTTAAAACGAATAAATTTCCTTTCATGTCACTTTGTTATAAATGTTTTTAAAAAAAGGGTTTCGCATAACGAACATTTTGGGTACACATCTACGTATTTTTAATACAAACTTATACTAATATGGATCTCGCTTTACAAATATTTTTTATCCCTGGAACGTATCTATTTATTTTCAGTGGAATGGCATACTACCCGCTATACGAATATTCGATATACGTCTACTTTCACAGAACGTATCCTATTCGTAAATCGGTGTAACTTATAACTGTATAACTTATCCAAAAATATGATCACCTGTTTATAATGTAACACTGTATATAAAAATATGTCATTTAAACATTACCAAAAAAGAAAAAGAGTGATTTTATAAAAAAAAACTAGACATACTATGTAATGAAAGCACATTAAATTAATTTTATATATGATAGAAATACCAAAAAAGATAAATCTAAGCAATTTGTTGCGAAGTATAATTAAATTAAATAGGAAGTTATTCAATACAATGTATGAGGAGCTATAAAGGAAAAAATAATTGTTTTGTTTTTCCAGTTGTGGACGATATTAACACTGTTACTAGGGATCAGATAATTTTTGTTCTCTCTGAACCTGTGATTTGTATAGGTGTGCACAGTCTACGGTTAGTCAAAATTTTTTTTTCTCATATCGACTTCTAATAGCGTAAATATGTTGTATTTTTGTCTGCATTAGACCCCTGTAAAATATTATTAATTTATTTTTAGTGTAAGAACCCGCGCTTTGACCTTCAATTTTGTTAAATTTTGAATATAACGACCATATCTTTTTTTTACATAACAACATAGCATTGTATTGCAGAAAAGCATATTACTGTATCCTAACGACTTTTAAGTTCTCGAGAATTCAGACACACAAGCAATTCATTCATTGAAACGTATATCTTCTTCCAGGAAATATTTTTGATAGAATACATATAAAACAATACATAATAAAAAGATCAGTTTGGTTTTACTACTCGGACAGTGAAGTTGTGTGTTTATTTTTTTATTTGAACTGTTTTAACTTCTACTCGTTATTATGGAAACCAGAAGCCAAGGTTATTTCTGCCCGATATTCGGAAATGTAGAAGATATTAATGATAACGTTTTGCCAACTTACGAAGATGTTATGAAATGCTATGAGTGGAATAGGTTGCAACTAAAAATAACGAGGAATACTAATAAAGAACCATCGTTTTTAGATATTGAAAAACTTGTAGCTCAAAGGGTAGAATGTGCTTAGAGAAAATCGTCTCTTCCTACAGTTTCAAATACAAGAGTCATACAACTAATAAACGGTTATCATATAAAGTGCAAAAATCTCAAAAAGTCGTTGAAAAAAATATCCGTTTATCAGAAAGAAAATTTTCTCCGACGTAGCAGAGTTTTGTTTGATATTTGTTCCTGTAAATGTAAACAAATTGAGCTTTGTTGCTGTCCAAGGCAATATAAGGTACCCAAAGAAGAATAGGAGTTTTTGAGTGACCAAAGGGGGGCGAGAAAGATGCGTATTGGAGGAATAGATCGAGTTCTTACAACTAAATTGCAAAAAAGAGCAGCCCGAGCACCAAAGTCACGACAAAATTAACTCAAAACAGCAAGACTTGGAGTTATCTGTAAGTAATTCCAGTTCTTCTTGCGATGATTCTCTTAATTTACCTTCCACGTCAAAGGCAGAAGGAAAAAAAGAAAAAACAAAAAAAATTTTTAGTTTGCCTATGTTGTCAAAAACTTGTGACCGTTACGGTGTTTCCGATAGAGCAGCGGCTGCTATTGCTTCTTCTGTATTGCAAGATATATATCCTGGCAGTGAACCAATTGATAAATCAAAAATACGACGGGAAAGAAAAAAAGTACGTAAAGAATATATTCAAAAGCAGAAGCAGCTAGACCTACCAGCTTTATACTTTGACGGCCGAAAAGATAAGATGCTTAATATTATTAAAAAGGGAGCTAAGAAATACAGACAAATATTGATTGAGGAACATATCTCTGTTCTTAAGGAGCCAGATTCAGTTTATGTTGGCTATGCAACACCAGATCGAAGTACTTCTAAAAGTATTGAAATGTCAATTATTGCCCTTCTTTCGTCTCAAGAAATTTATAAAGAAAATCTGATGGCAATTAGTTGTGATGGTACAGTCACTAACACTGGGAAATTTAACGGAGTAATAAGAGTATTGGAAAAAAGACTTCAGCGCCCACTGCAATGGATTATTTGCATGCTACATTTGAACGAATTGCCATTAAAACATATATTTAACAAACTAGATGGTGTTACCAAGGGACTATATTCGCATGCTGGTCCTATTGGCAACTTATTAGAAAACTGCGAAAAACTACCCATAGCCAAGTACGAGAGAATTGAAGGCCAGCTTCCGGAAATACAATTTGAGGGCTTGAGTACAGATCAAAAATATTTGTATGAAATAACTATATCTGTTATAAGTGGACACTGCCACGATGGCTTAGCTAACAGGTGGAATCAAAAGTTTTTCGATCCACCAATTCTTCGACACATCACTACTGAAGAAATAAATGCGGCAGTTGCGTGTCAAGAAAGTGACAATCTAATTTTTGCCAAGCTGCCATGTCATACTCAGGCGGTGGAACGAACTGTGAAAATAGTGTCAGAAGCATCCATGACTCTATGCGATAAAAAAATCAAGAGAAGGTTTAATACAGACGAAACTTGAATCAAGACGAGAGATGCCCAGATTTGACAGTAAACAAGATTTTGTGACCAAAAAATAACTAATATAATTTCGTGATTTTATTGTTTTATGTTGTACAAGAACCAAAGTTTTATTTTTTTTAAGTTTAATTAAAAATGTTTTCAGTTTTAATTAATAATAATTGATAGTAAATAAAATATTAAAGTTTAAAAAATGGCTTTTTTTTCAAAAATACTTAATTCTTAGGAGCTCCGGCGCGGGCTCAAGATGTGACTTTTTTTAACTTTTTTTAGCAATTTTTATTTGTTTTAACGTAAGACAAAAAAATATTGCTATTAGAATATGATTCGAGAACTTTTATTTTTTCTCATACATCAGTGACCCACCCTAGTGCACACCTTCTCAGGTGATGTTTTGTAGATTAATTTGTTATTTTTTTGTTTATTTTTATTTTCCGTTGTTTTAAGTGAAGTATTTTGTTTTATTTTTTATACAATGATGTTTTATTTATTTAAATAAATGAATTATTTGCTGTTCCTATAAACAATTATGTATTTGCCATTTCCCTACCTTTTTTTCAAATATTCAATTTTTATTTTTGTTAAAAATCTTCCATAAAAGCCATAGGAAGAGGTTATATGGGACACATAATTTTAATCGTATCTTTTATGTAGAAAAAATTGATAGTTCCATATTCCCTCGAACCTCGGGTTATATGGAACAGCAGAAAATTATTAAAAAAAAATAGTAAGCTCCAACCAAATGGCTTTTAATTTACAGAAAACCCCTACTCAATGCTATAAAAAAATATTGAGTCAACAATAAAAAAGTTATTTGTAAATTTGTCTGGAAATGGTTCCATAAAACCCCATTCTTTGGTACCTCCAAAACATGAATTTTGAAAACATCAACCACTTCTTTAGGCGTCGAAAAACGTTGACCTAATTTATTTTTGATTTTAGGATATAAAAATCAAAGAATTACATATTTCATATTTTCGATATTAATCTCATGCAATCATAAATTGAAAACAGGACAGTGTATCATAAACAAACAAACACTTTGAAGCACTAAAATAATGCAGACAGTTCTATCCTATTCACATGTAATTTAAAATTGCTTAAAGGTAAGTTTGTTCAAAGAAAACAATTAGAATGCATTCGAACAATGGTCTGATTATATTTCCTTTTCTCCAGTTTTCCTTTTTTATATTTTTTCCAACCTCTTTATATATGCGAAGAGAGCGAAACATTCCGATCGCAGATTAGATATCGATCTGGAGAAGATGAAGGAAAAATTCGAATATAAATGCGTGCATGACGGAACAATAGAAAATATGCCGATACACCAATTATTATACGTTCCTCTAATAACAGTGGGTGGCCTAACAAATTACTCGTGAAAGAGAAGTGACTAACTGCTGCGCAACGGCATTGTGTGTATTTTATATTGTCTCCGTGGCCTGTAATTATAATGTCGTGTCCGTGGCCGTGTATTTTAAGCCTTTACGCGTAAATCTAATCACTTTATTCGATTATATCGGTATTAACGAATTTAAATTCGCCACAGACTTTTGCAACCGTTAATGTACCGTGAAGCAACAACAGCTTAAGAGATAATTTTAAATTACAACAACGAAGTACCGTTTCTTTTTTATCGGTTTAGAAGCTTGGAAGTTCAAGCACTCTTGCTTGTAATAACGAATTATTAAAACTTATACTCCGTTCACTCTAAGTTCCAAAATTCACTAAATTAAGGGGAGTCAGGAAGGCACCATATTATAGAATTTCATCATCTACATTATGCGATAATCCCATTATTAAAATCAAATTGTTTCACATATTGTCCCCTCCAAAATGCGCGTTTGCAACATAAAAATCGCTTTTGACATTTATGCTGTTGATTGACATTTGAATTCCTTTGAATTAATTTCTACCGGCTTTCTTCTTATTACTGTGTACTTATTCCCTCTTTTATTTAAACTTCACGTGTTTATATCAATCTTAAATGTTTTTTTTTTCAAAACAACACTCACATCGCGATAGTAATCGGTAATCTTCCGTTTATCTTGTGAAAAGTTCGGCGTCCAAGAGATCTAACCTCAGAGTGCCGAAATGAATTGAATTGTCTTGTACTAGCACATTATTTTCGTTTTTGATTTTTGTCATTTTTGTTTTCCCCCTCGTGAGCTTTGAACGTAGTATTTTCATTTTACAACCATCCCTAATGGTTTCTTCTATGAGTTTTGTATTTTAGTTTCTTCTATCCTTTCGAATTTCTTTCTTAGCCCTTTTGTTGAGTTCCTTGAAACTGTCTGATGTTCTATCCACCCTATTTCTTCTTTCATCCATCAGTCTCAGAGTATCAGCGCTGAATTTCGAAACCTGTGGTCTTCTCATGTGCGAACATACTTTTTTAGTCGATGTCTTTATGGCATGAATGATTGTGTCTGTAAGTTGGTTAGTATTTAGTCTCTGCAAAGTATCCGCTGGTGGTAGTCTCTGTTCTAGATCATTTTGATATTGTTCCCTATTTAGTTTTAGAACATCTCCAGTTGGGTAACGTTGTTTTTTGAAGAGTTTATTTCGTTCTGCAGTCGTGTTTATGTTAATGCTTGCTCTGACGATCCTGTGGTCGCTTCCAGTATAAAATTTGTTTAGGACAGACACGTCTTTACATATCTTCTTGTTGTTTGAAAATATATAGTCGATTTCGTTTTTTGTCTTTTTGTCTGGGCTTTGCCATATCCACTTACGTTTTTTCGGCTTTTTAAAGAAAGTTTAGGCAGTATAAGTTTTCTTTGTTTAGGTAATTCATGAGGGTCTCTCCTCTATTGTTTCTGTCGCCCAACCCAAAGTGCCCGACATATCCCGTGTCTCCCTGTATTCTCTTTCCGATCACAGCATTAAAATCCCCAGTAATTATCAGGAAGTGTGCGTTCTCACGTTGTTTCGCTGTGGTGAGGTCATCAGAGAAGTTCTCAATATGTTCGTCGTCAGCCGTACTTGTCGGTGCATAGGCATGGATAATTTGTAAGTTGTATCTTTTATTTACAGGGATAACGATATATATTATACGGTTTGATATCACCTGGTATCTTGTGACGGTATATCTGAATTTTTTATTTATCATGAGTGCTATGCCTCCAATGTAGTCTTTATCGTTTGTGTTGCTTTGGAATAGAGTGTGACCAGACTTAAGTGTGGTGCATTTCTCTCCCGGAAGGCGAGTCTCACATATACCAATAATGTCCCATTTTATGTGGGACAGCTCTTCTTCTAGTTCATCTAGTTTGTCCTGAGTTCTCAGCGTTCCCGCATTATATGTAGCAATATGGATGGGTTCTGTATCTTTCTTTTGTTCTTTGAGAGTCGAATTTTTACCCCCCCCCCCCCCCCGAATCCTTGGGGCTGACTGCATTCACAGTGTGAGATTCTGAATCATAGACTCTACTCACCTGGGGTGTTTGTGTTTGGTAAATCGACATTTTCATGGTTGGTTTGTTGAGAGGTTTTGGCTTTACAACGCCACGCTTGCCGAGCGTGTTGGCGAGGGTGGGGGTTGGATGTGTAGGGAGGTTAGTATGTTGGATTGGTGGGATTTAGGGTAAGGACCTGTTTCTCTTCTGCAAAAGGAGGTGAAGAGTAAAAACAGAAGCTCGCATGGGCAGGGTCGCTAGTATCTGAAACAGGTCTGACTTCCATCGGGATCATGAAAGTGTACCTGCCGCTACCCGGCTTACCCGTCATGACTTATGAATAATATGCAAATAAAAAAATACGAGGAATGTTAGAAAATGGAATATTGTAGAAAAAAATATTCTATTATGTTTACTACAAGTTTATTTAGAGCATTTTACAACATAATTAACTATGAAAACAATTTACAATCACATATTTCTCAAAGTTTTCAACAGAAAAATTGTGACGCTTGCCTGAAAACATGTATTTGTATATTGAAAAGGTTCGTTTTACGTCGACGCTTGCTATAGGAGCATATTTCAAATTAGAAATATCATCTATTTTCAACTCAATATTTTCTACTGAATCACCACACAAGATTTTAGCAATGTCCTTTAGATTTTTATAACCCAAATTTGTTCCTATTACACATAAAAATTTTTCATACACGGACTGTCCCACTCCCCCTTTATCAAACCATGACTTCAAATTTGTTTATTATTTCAACGCTCTTGATTAACGACATAAATTGTTTTTCCAACTGTAATATAGAAGTGGAAATAAAACTGTAATTGGCTTTAATAAACGCCAACTGTTGAGGTATTTCTTTACTCGAATACACCTTTTGGGCGTCTATCACAAATTGTGCATCCCTATCAAGATCCACAATAATTGTCTTTATTCTTTCATAATGATTTGCATGAAAAATAGAATCCTCCAACCACGTTTCCCATCGTGTGGTTACTGGTTGAGGAGGAAGCGGAACACCGGGTAGATGTTGTTTGTAAAACTGAATTCGTAATGAGGCCTTTAAAAATACTTTCTTAACACTACTAATTCAAGTATTTACTAAGGGAAAATGGTTTGTAACTTTTTCTAAAACACGATTTAGTCCATGCGCCAAGCAAGTTGTGTGAATTAAATTTGGGTAAAAGATTTTCAAGTTAAAAGCTGCCTTCACTATGTATGGTGCAGCATTCGTCAAAAACAATAGAATTTTCTCTGTTGGAATCGATTCCGGTAAGAAGGAAGTTTCCAGTTCTTTCTGTATAAACCTTGTTATTGTAAAATTATTTGAATTTCCAACTATTTGGATGAAATTAAATAAAATGTTACTGAGACCGTTACGTTAAGTATACCAATCATTAAATGAACTATGTATCCGCCACTCTATCAGTAATTTCTTCTACGCATATAAAAAGATAATTGTTTGCAACAACCTTCTTAATGCTATTCAATGTTTCTGCATAGATACAGCGAATATATTTTTTCTTAACGTGCTCTCGTCGGGAATGTTATATTTGCTGATGTACTTTCGCAAAAATAACTTGACATTTAAATTGTTTAATTTATGTAGTGGAATATATGCCGACACAAACATTTAACACAAATTTTTATTAAATTGTTCTTGTTCCGATGTTTTGGAAGTTGATGGCAAACACTGCGGTAATGTTTGCTGACTCTTCTTCGCCAATTTCATCTTTGTTAGTTTTACAGCATGAGATGGAGTTTGCATATGTTGGTCGACTTGGAACTTTCTCTCACTTGTAATCTGCAAAAAAAATATCACATCATCGGTTGTTTTCTTATAAAATAAATATTAGTAAAAGATAAAGGAATAATCAAAAACTTAATTAATTAATTAATTAACTAATTAATTAATTAATAAGAGAAATATAATTAATATAGAGAAAGAGAGAGAATATATAGAGAGAATATATAATTAATATAGAGATAATATAGAGAATATATATAATTAATATATAGAGAGAATATATAGAGAGAATATATAATTAATTAATAAGAGAAATAAACTTAAAATTTTACTCACAATCTTGCAGCATGCTACGCAAAACACTTTTTCTCCATCCTTACGCAATTCTGAATAAGGTGCAATCCATCCAGGCACAGTCGCTATTTTTGGCATTTTTGCTATTATATATCACAACTCACAAGTTTACACTTCGAAAAGCAAACGTAAAATGACGTTTAAAATAAATTTACTTTCGAATATGGGAATAAATTTCTCCGAATAGTGAAGAAACTCATTTACTCTTAATTTTCTGGTAAAACGTATTTTTGTATTTATTTAGAAGTTTTAAGCTTGTCCTGGAATTTTGTCTCCGCCAGGATGTATGGAAAGAGCATTAATAAATTCTTGGAGACGCTTATCGGAAAAGTAACGGGAAGAGGCTTTAATAGAATGCTATTTTTAATTTAAAGAGGGCTGTTTAATTTTTGTTTGTGTGTTACATCCGCGACATATTTCTAGTAATGCCTATAATAAATTTGGTTTAGTAAATAAATAGAGCAAACTAGCAACGTGCGTTCGAATCCCACTTAAGGGCGAATTTTTTCTATAAAAAAATTCGAATAAATTAGCATCGTAATATGTAGAAAACATATTTACAAACAACGTCTTACAGTGTTCACAACCGCTGATTTTGTGATTTGATTACCTGAATTAAGTTAATTGAACATTCATTGAACGTTCATTAAAAGAACGCTGTTTGTCTCCATGGCCGGGCAAAATTAAAACTTCAATACGTTTTGATTCAGTCAGGAACGCCATAACAGACAAAACAGAAGTAACAAACACCACAGAGAAATAATATTAACAACAATAGACGATTTTGAACTAAAAGACTTTTAAAAATTGTACTGTACTAATAGCAGATTACTAGACACTAGTCATTATTGACAATAAAAATGGCCCTGTTGCTTAGGCTAACTTAGTACAAAAGGTAAAATTATTCATTAGTGCATTCAATGTGAGGGTTTGAACTTTAATCTAGTCAGCAAACCATTGCTTTTTTTTTTTGTTAAAATAAATAAATTTTTAAAATCCCGAGCTTAAAGGACTTGTTTTTGGAAATTAGCTATTTTACCAATTAATTCATGGCTTATGATGTTACTAATGAAAACTGATTTCCAAGATATAATGTTTTCGATCTCTGTAGTAATGTGGAGGTTTCCTGTATCCAGAATTTAACAAGGCATTCAAAAATGTAAAAATAAACATGGTGTTCCATTTAAAATAACAAATTGGATGTCTATTTCCTGTATAACCGGAAGTGACAGAGCAAATCTGATACTATTTTTAGAATCTTTCAATCCGTTTACAAGGATATACCCTATTTTATTTAAAATAAATGAACCATTGCAGAGGTATTTAGGGGATTCCAAACTTTTTACTAACACTGTATAATCTTGAACCACTGTTGTTGAAAATTTTTATTAACGACTTAGTAATTTCTATTTGCTGCTTTGTAGTGTTCGAAAACGATTATTTAAAATTTTATTTTTATAATTATTTAAATCTAACAGTACATTGTGAATAAGTTGTTTGCCTTTAATCGCTCCGAAAACTATCGAATAAACTTTCTGGTTTTTCAGATAGCTTGGCATCTTTCATTTCTTTCATTATTTTTCGTAAGGCTGTTGGTCCTGAATGCACCGTTATATTATTATTTCCAACCATCCAAATAAATTCCACCAAATTCATTAGACAATAGCTATTGCCCCAAAAAAAGCAATCTCTATGGTATTGCAGGATATACCATAGCGATTGCTTTTTTGGGGCAATAGCTATTGTCTAATGAATTTGGTGGATAAAGGATAAGGAAAATTCAAAATTTAGATTACAAACGTACATTGGGACACCTAATAAGCATATTTCAAGTTATTTAAAAAAACTTAATATTAACACGGTTTTCAAAACTAATAATAATTTATCCAGACACATTAAAAACAATAAAGATAAAACAGACAAAAATAAGAAATCTGGAGTCTATAAGTTAATGTGTGGATGCGGTAAGATATATGTCGGTCAAACAGGAAGATCGTTTGAAAAACGCATTGCCGAGCATTGTTCTTCGTTTAAAAATAAAAAACAAGATTCCTCTTTTGCGAATCATCTATTAGAATAAAACCACACTTTCGATAAAGATTTTCAAATTCTGCATTTAGAAAATAAAGGCAACAAATTAAATTTACCGGAAAGTTTAGAAATCAATAAATTAAAACAGTCACAAATTTTATTAAATGACCAATTAGATTTAAATAACTCGCCTTTATTAAATTTATTTACTTAAAATCTGTTTAGACGATAATACAAATGTATATGTAGTTTATTAAACAAATTTTATGCGTAAACATGTTTAGTACCCTATAATATACAGTTAGGGCCGACCAGATGTGCCACATTTTCTCACTACCGACAATACTTGTGTAAATTCATAGATATCTTTAAAAACATTGTAAAATAATACCATCCTTCTTGATTATATATATATATATATATATTTTTTTTAATTTAGTTTGTAACGTACTGCTTAGATGTAAGCACCTGAGGAAGCCACTGTGCTGGCGAAGCAATTGTCGTGTTACGATTATAGATTAAGAGTGAAGATTAGAACCGTAGTTTTATTTCTATTTTATTCCCCTTTTGTTATTGTTTACATCATTTGATCATAACCACCTAACTGGACATAGTGAACAAGATTGCCATAGTTCAGAAAGTTTTGGAAGATTGTCTAATGTTTTGAATGGAGACATTTATGAATTTTTGGCATTGCAATCGCAGACTTGTGTGCAGGTGCGTTATCCTGATGGAAAAACACTTTCTTCTTTGCTAAATGAGGTTGTTTCTCTTTGATTTTGTCGCTTAATTATTGCAGCAAATTGGCATAATACTCCCCACTTATCGTTTCCCCTCTTCTAAGTAGTCGATCAAGATAATTCCATAAGAATCCCAAAAAAACAGTTACCATAGCCTTTCCTGCTGACAAAACTGTTTTTGCCTTCTTTGGTAGCGAAGAACCTTTTTTGTCCATTGTTTGAATTGTTCTTTGGTTTTGGGAGTGTAATAGTAGACTCAGGTTTCATCGACAGTAATTAAATGGCGTATAAAGTCCTTCTGATTGCGGTGAAAACATGCCAAAAGATCACGATTCAATTTTTGCTCAGGTGTGAGCAATTTTCAATAATTCTTCAGTTAAAGTTCTGAGCACACTGTCATTTGAGATACCTACAATGTCTGTTATATTGCGCAGTTTTACTCGACGGTCATCCAAGACGATACATTGGACTTTTTCCGTCATATTTGGAACAGTAACAGTTTTTGGACGTCCACTACGGGGTTCATCATTTGTGCTCATATGACCACGATTAAATTCGAAAACCCAGTTTTTAACCATTGAAAACAAAGGAGCTGGTTCTGATATTCTGAAATCCAGCTCCACTTTGATTTGAGTTGGTGTTAAGATTTTCAAATGAAAGTACTTTATCACTGCTCTCAACTCAGTTTTTTCCATTATTACAAAATCACACAAGACGCTCACTTTGGCGTACTGTCAAAAACAAACTAATTGACAGATCGCTCCGTACTATCATATTTAACCTACTAAAGAATTATTCTATAGAATGGTAAAGAAGATTCCTGCGAATTTGCGCCATCTCTGTGTTAGGCCATGTAGATACCGAACAATCCTCGTGTTTTATTCTTTTGCGATGTATGACATTTACTATGTGGATCACGTATTGCTATTATTACTAACTAAGGGTTTGGCTAGGTATAATAATAATTATTATTCTAAGATAAATACAATAATTAGATGGTGTTGGTGAAGTTCCTTCAAAGGTCCAGGACGTGCGTGATGGTGGTTAATTAAAATAAATATACAACAACTTAATACATAAAATAAAACACAGCGGCGTCTTTAAAATTTGTATTTATATTTACATAATAATAAATCGAAATTCGTATATTTAAATAAAAGAAATTGATGTATGTAAAAGTCATTAAATTAGTAATATATACACCAGGGGCGATAAATTAGTAATCGAGAAATTAATATAAAATATCTGAAATAGAAAGGTGAAACAGTAATAAAACAAAGTACTATATACACGTGGAGCGGTGAATAAGTAGATTAAAATTAACACAAAAAATACTCTGGAACGAACGTTAAATTTAGCAGTAATTATGGGTTAATTAATGTATATAAAATAACCTCTGTATCGAAGAATACAGAGCTACCTTTTATTTGCGGCGATGGGCGGCCACGTGGTCTGAAGATATACTCGGACAAGTATATGTAGAGCGGTGTTTTACCGGAGGAATAAGAAATGAGTTAAATTAATATGGATTCACTTAAAAGAATAATATGCATAGAACAATGCAGTTTACTTTAGAAGTTGAAGAACACCTGGACGGCATGGTAGCATCGTGACTTGGACAGCACGATGAGCGATGTGTGTATCACTCACGAACGTTTTAAAGAGAAGAAGGACCATTAGTTTTCGTGTCGATAGGAAAGGGTCTAGAAAACGGTCTAGTTTATGATCTATCGAAGAGGGGGTCGTTATCTTGAATTATAATTAATAAGAAGCGCGACCTAGAGATGACTTCTATCGATGTCATCAATATTATTAGAATAACCCTTGCGACATAAGCTTCCTAACGATATCAAACAAGACATATAAAAGAAGATGTAAATAATATTATATTAAAACAATTTTTAAAATATGGAATGTAACTAGAAGAAATTCTACATTACAGTTATCGGTTGACGGTCCAGGTAGAAGGAAGGTTCTCGGTCAATTCAGAATATAACAATAGAAAAACTTTCTCTTTGGACACGAAAATATACAGTTTGTACAAATGAAAAAAAAAGTCTTAAGTTAAATATTTATTAAAATGAGATATTTAAAGACGAATATGTGTATTTAAATAAATGAATTGAAACTTCTATACGCTAAGCGTAACAGTATGAGTAGTGGGTTAGAATGAAGATGAGCCACTATTGACCACAACACTGTCCAACTTTGATGCTCAATCGGTTAACCTCTATAATGAGACAGCTTTCCTCTCCGGGTTTCCAATGGGAAAACGTGGTACTTCTCTTCTACAAAATTTAACAGGCGCCAGTACAAAAGTTCAAGCAAAGGTAAAGGAAAGTCACAATAAAATGAAATGAAATTTATTACAAAAGAAAAATAAAAAAAATCTTAATAAAGTATTAAGATAAATATTGCAACAATAAACAATATTTTTAAGGCAAAAATATTATATGTAAAGTGACTAGGACATATAATAAAAAATCTTTATTGACTCCGAACAAAATTAAGAACTAATAAATTATAAAGATACCTTTTTCTTTCACCCCTGATAAACAAACTCCAAAAGTAAACAGATAAACCTGTCAGACCGAAATCTCTAACACATGCGCGATACCACACGTACAAAAACACCAACCTTGAACTCTAAAACGTTCTAGAATTTAACGTTACTAAAAAAATTACTTGAAACGAAAAACTGTCTTTATCATTTATATTTTAATTAATATTAAAATATATAGAAATTCATACAATCAATAATACAATAATAAATGCATTCAGTAAAGAAATAATATGATATAAAAAAATAAACTTACGTAGTTTTATTTTTTTCTTAATATAAGAGACACCTCAAGTAAGAGTTAAAAATCAAAATTACGAGGTATACAAACTCGTATAAATTCGGTAATGACTTCAGCAATCACAAACACTATTAATTCAAAAACAAAAACCGAAATTACTTGAAATAAAGATAAAGAAATTTTATCTTCAAATATTCGACTCTCTTACTCGATGAACAAAACGTGTCTGTCGGATACATGCAGCACGCATCCAAACATAAAAAAATGCAGTTGTAAAATACATTGCCCAGCAACTCCAAACGGCTTCCTCGAACTGCGCAAGTCAAACTATAATACAATATACAAAAATAATTAAATCTTTTCAAAATGTTTGTGGGGAAAAACTATAGCAGTATGTATGCTAGTGAATGCATTAGCATGCAATGATGCAATAGTAGAACAATATGGCGACAAGGTCGCGATCTGTATTGCAATGAAATATCTGTATCGTAATAAATCTCATTAGAGTACAGGTACTAAATGTCTAGTAAATCAATTAAAACATGGGAGTAGAAAAAATTATATATTTAATTGTAATATTCTAAATAACGTTATATACTCTCCTTGTTTTTATTGTTTGCTTAAAAATATATTTATATCTTTATGTCTTTATCTAGCATAGCATGTAAATAAAATCAGATAAAATAAATGCCATTATTAAAGCTACTAGATGCATAATTAGATATTACAAATTCTATTCATTAGTTGCTTATAGATAATAAACAAGAAAACAACGAAAAAAAAAAAGAATAAACTGATTTCGCTAACATGTAATTTATGTCAGACCATTAATAAAGATTTATCGTGAAAATAATAAAAACGTCAACTGATAATATTTATTGTTATTTTTAATCGGTCGTACGTATACTAGGTACGTACAAGCGCCACACCGTGTAATACAGTTTTAAATCGGTGTACACGAACTTGCACACCTACACGGTTAAATTTATGCAAGAACACGAGTAGATCGAATCAGTTGCGCATAACAAATGAGCATCGTGGGCCTGAGGTGCGATTGTTTCAGGCGGCTAAACATTTAACCGTCCATGGCCCACCGGGGTGCATATTTACGAATCCGGGAGGATATCGCAACCTGTACATTACATTCCGTTCGTCCTCTCTACCATATTATTCTTTTGACGACTTACAGAGCTTCCAGATTTTTTCGGTTGCGTTTTCGCCTTCCGTCGGAACGCGTTCGTTTATTTTTTAAATAGGTGCCCACGTTTTTATGAAAATTTGTTCAATAAAAGAAACGAAAAAAACTGAAATGGTATCCTGCGTTTTTCCCACGCATTCTCATGATGGACGGGGATACATAACCTTCGATTGTATAACGATATGCATATTCAGGTATACCGAAAATTGATTGAGCAGACATCGGAATTTTTAAAGGAAATTGCCGCAAAAAAAATATGGAAAAAAAATTGTAATTCCTACCGAATAGTTGATTTCTGGCATGAACTTTTATTCATTTTATTCACTTTAACGGACTAATAATTGCCATTTTTTACCCAATTATATTATTGTGTACACATTAGTTATTTCCTAATCATCCTGCTTATATACTACGTGATGTTAGAAGTCTTTTAAACGAAACATTCCCAAAAGTGGATTTTTCACGGTCACCTGATTTAAATCCCCTAGATTTTTTCTTTGGAGTCACTTAAAATCTGTGGTTTACAGTAACGACCGCATAATCTAGACAAATTACGGCAGAGAATAATTGAGAAAATGAAATTAATTCGTGAGGAGGCTTTGGCAAATGTCATTCAAGAATTTGTTTACAGACCTGCATATTGCCAAGAAGTTGACGGTCATCATTTCGAAACCTTTCTTAGCTGACATTAATTTTGTTTATATTTTTTTGTGTCTATTTTTCTTGTTCTCAATGAGATTTGCATTATTAGAGTTAATTAAATATTTTCGTTGTCGTTGAACAAAAGGGTGGCAAACCTTATTATTGTTGAACTCCCAGACCGGAGCTCTATTGAAATTCGTAAAAATATACAGGGTATTTCATTTAAACTAGTGAATAGTTGATTAAAGAACAGTTCATTCCTTAATCTTGATTAAAGAACAGAAAATTCCTTAATGCTTTATTTAACGAAATTATGGTATATATACAAATTCTATTTACAATTTAATTCCAACAGTTCTAAACATTTTAATTTTACATACATTACTTAAGCGTTATTGAATATCGAGGACATTTAATATTTGTTGTGGTATCGCTGATATAACCTACTTTAATTACGGTGTTTACAGAGATGCTTATAATGCATTTTGATGTCCTCATATAGTTGCACTTTACTATATTTATGCGATGACGACTTTTAATATTGGACTGGTTTATTTTTAGTAATGTATCAGCAGTTTACTGAGCTGGTTTAGATTAAATACCTGACTTGTATGTGTGAATTATTTGATTGCTAAATATAATACGTAACTATCTTATTTAGATTAAAGTAACATATACGGTGTGATAATTATGAAATATGAATTACACTATTTTATTTAGCTTAAATGATGTTTAATCTCAAATTATATAAACTTTTACATTTTATACATTCTGCTTTACATTTCTAATATTAATCAAATTACATTGTCTGTTGACTTTTGAAACATTTATGGAAAAGTTATATGTATATACCTTTTAAAGAGATTAACATAACACACTATTATTTAAACCCGAACGCTTAACAAGATTTGAAATGACATTAAATATAGATATAAATAAAATTTTCTAATGTATATTAAAAGAAAAAGCTTCCATATTTTCACTATGATAACCAACTAAGTTAAACAACTTAAATTTATAAAATGGAATTATGATTCCATTGTATTATATATATAATATATATATATATATATATGGTAAACCTAATCAGTAGGCGATTAAAGGTCTGTATATTACTTCAAAATATATGTATTTAAAAAACTCTACATGTTTCGGCTATATACGCCTTTTTCAAGAGAATACAAAATATGAATGACAGGATATAAATGTCAAGTAATTAAGTTGCTATGGTTTAAATTATTCAAAGATACATTCTAGTAATAATAATAAATCATGCCTTAGTATTCCAAAAAATAGATAACAAGGTGTGAAAATATGTGTTGTTCGCTGCTAGCAATTTGTGTCTCCTTCTGGGTATGAACTTGTGTGTTGGTTGCTGCTGGCAGCTTGCGTCTATCTATGGGTGTGTGGTTTTGTGTGAGAGCGTAAGTGTAGGGTTTTGTATGTCGGTGCGTTCGTGCGTGTGTTTAGTGATCGGTCGCATGAATTTAGAGAGGTCGGATAACCAGCCGTTGCGTAGGGCCGCCAACCCTTTCCCGACAACTTCTTTACAATTCCGTGCAGTACTTCGACGGTCTGACCCCCGCCCCAACGAGGCAAGGCGCAGACAGGCGAAGCGCACCCTGTACGGGGTTGCTCATCGCAACTAAGGGAACACTCTTAGTGGCTACCTCGGTCGACGATGGTCACACTTATGCCACCTTAACGTTTTCCGCCGAAGCGGGGGCATAGCACACACGTCGAACGTGTGTGTGCTGTTAACGGCAGCCTAGCCAGGTTGTCGCCCAGGACCGGTCCTAGTGGTGTGTGCATTGCGCGGCGACGAGATAGCGCCGCGTAGCATGGTTCCTCACTCTTGCTGGAAAGGCGGAATGGCACCTGACTGCCCAACTGGCAGACCCCCCTAGAGTTTTGTAGCGCATATGCTAGGCTGCAACCCAGTAGAGGACCACATCAGCAAAAAACAGAAAACAGGGATAGGCAGGGAAAAGCAAGACATGAGTTATTATTACGTATGCGCCTCGTTGGGGCGGGGGTCAGACCGTCGAAGTACTGCACGGAATTGTAAAGAAGTTGTCGGGAAAGGGTTGGCGGCCCTACGCAACGGCTGGTTATCCGACCTCTCTAAATTCATGCGACCGATCACTAAACACACGCACGAACGCACCGACATACAAAACCCTACACTTACGCTCTCACACAAAACCACACACCCATAGATAGACGCAAGCTGCCAGCAGCAACCAACACACAAGTTCATACCCAGAAGGAGACACAAATTGCTAGCAGCGAACAACACATATTTTCACACCTTGTTATCTATTTTTTGGAATACTAAGGCATGATTTATTATTATTACTAGAATGTATCTTTGAATAATTTAAACCATAGCAACTTAATTACTTGACATTTATATCCTGTCATTCATATTTTGTATTCTCTTGAAAAAGGCGTATATAGCCGAAACATGTAGAGTTTTTTAAATACATATATTTTGAAGTAATATACAGACCTTTAATCGAATACTGATTAGGTTTACCATATCATACCAAGGTCACGAAGTTATTATTGTTACACATAGCGTATAGAAGTTTAATTCACTTAATTAAACATATATTCATTTTTAAATATCTCATATTAATTATATTTAAACTTAAGACATTTTTCTTTATTTGTACAAACTTTCATTTTCGTTACAAAGAGAAAGTATTTCTATTTCTTTTGTCACCTTCTTATCTTGACCGACGACCCTTTTCTACCTGAACCGTCAACCGATAACCGAAATGTTGAATTTAGAATATCGAATTTCTCTAGAACATTCTATTTCTTAAATTGTTTAAATTTAATATTATTTACATCTTCTTTTATGTGTCGTGTTTGATATCGTTAGGAAGCTTATATCACAAGGGTTATTTTAAGAATATTTCTGACGTCGACAGACCAAGTCTTCAGGCCGCGCGTTTAATTAACTATTATTCGAGATATCGACCCCCTCTTCGATACATCATAAAACCAAGCGTTTCTAGACATTTTCTATTGACGAAAACTAACAGTTCCTTCTTCGCTTTCGAACCTTCGTAAGAAACACATCTCCTAGTGCTGTTCAAGCACACAAGGGAACTCACCACGCTGTCCAGCCTCTTTCGCTTCTAAGGTAAACTGCATTGTTCTATGCATAGTATTCTTTTAAGTGAATTTATATTAATTTAACTCATTTCTTATTCCTCCGGAAAAACATCGCCCTACTTATACTTGTTCGAGTATATCTTCGAGACCACGTGGCTACTATCGCCGCAAATCAAAAGGTAAGCTCTGTATTCTTCGATGCAGAGGTTATTTTATATACATATTAATTAACCCTTAATTTACTACCCCGTTGAACGTTCGTTTCAGAGTATTTTTTGTGTTAATTTTAATCTACTTATTCACCACTCCACGTGTACATATTACTTTGTTTTAATTGCTTTAAATATATCGAGTTCAATTTATTATGTAAATATAAATACAAAATTTAAGGACGCCGCTGTGTTTTATTTTATGTATTAAGTTGTTGTATATTTATTTTAATTAACCAATACCACGCACGTCCTGGACCTTTGAAGGAACTTCACCAGCATCCGTAATTATTTTATTATCTATCAAATAATTTTATTATTAGTATACCTAGCCGCAGCCGTGTATTTGTAATATTATATATATATATATATATATATATATATATATACATATAGCAAACGCCAATTAAGTTGGCGCGAGGAGGGGGTGCGCAGAAGCCGTTTTTAAAAACGTCCTCCCCCACTACTCAAGTAATTGTCAGAATACATTTGTCATTGACGTTTGACAGAACATAATATCTTTGCTAGGGGATCATAAAGTGATACATGCTGAGAGGTTAGAATTATCTGACATTGGATATAAAACCTAATACAAATCTCCCCACTACTTCTAATCCTGCGCGAACTTACCCCTCCTCGCGCCAACTTAATTGGCTTTTGCTATATATATATATATATATATATATATATATATATATATATATATATAAATATATGGTAAATTCAATCAGTTGGCGATTAAAGGTCCTGGGTTTACTTCAAAGTATATATATTTAAAACAACCCTACATGTTTCGGCAATGATGCCTTTATCAAGGATATAAAATATAAATGACAGTATACAAATATCAAATAATTGAGTTGCTATGGCTAAAATTATTCAAAGATACATTCCAATTGAATAATAATAAATCATGCCTAAGTATTCCAAAAACAGATAGCAAGGTGTGAACATATGTGTTGTCCGCTGCTAGCAGCTTGTGTCACTTTCTGGGTAGGACCTTGTGTGTTGGTTGCTGCTGGCAGCTTACGTCTCTCTCTAGGTGTGTGGTTTTGTGTTTGTGTGAGCGCGTAAGTGTAGGGTTTTGTATGTTGGCGCGTTCGTGCGTGTGTTTAGCGACCGGTCGCATAAATTTAGAGAGATCGGATAACCAGCCGTTGCGCAGGGTCGCCAACTCTTTCCCGGCAACTTCTTTACTTTTCCGTGCAGGACTTCGACGGCCCGACCGCCGCCCCATCGAGGCAAGGCGCAGACCAGCGAAGCGCACCCTGCACGGGGTTGCTCATCGCAAACCGAAGGAACACTCTTAGCGGCTACTTCGGTCGACGGCGGTCACACTTTGTGCCATCTTAACGTTTTCCGCCAATGCGGGGGCACTGCATACACGTCGAACGTGTGTGTGCTGTTAACGGCAGCCTAGCCAGGTTGCCGCGCAGGACCGGTCCTAGTGGTGTGTGCATTGCGCGGCGCCGTGTTTTGCGCCGCGTAGCTTGGTTCCTCTCTCCCGCTAGAAAGGCGGAATAGCACCTGTCTGCCCATCGGGCAGACCCCCCTAGAGTTTGGTAGCGCATATGCTAGGCTACAACCCAGTAGAGGACCACATCAGCACAAAACAAAAACAGGGAAAAGCAAGACATGAGTTATTATTATGATGCGCCCGTGGAGGGTCTTAAGATGCAAAGTTGTCGGCATTCGCCTTAAACGAGAAGGAAAACCACGAAAACCTACTCGGACAACTAGACAGGAATCAAAACACGGAACAGTCAGCATGATAAGTAAATGTATATGATATTTAAATGTAATTGATATTTAAATAACTTAACATATATAACAAAAAAAAAAAATTATGATGGTAAATTGTCGTCGACCGAAGTAGCCGCTAAGAGTGTTCCCTCGGTTGGTGATGAGCAACCCCGTGAAGGGTGCGCTTTGCTGGTCTGCGCCTTGCCTCGATGGGGCGGGGGTCGGGCCGTCGAAGTACTGCACGAAAAAGTAAAGAAGTTGTCGGGAAAGGGTTGACGGCCCTGCGCAACGACTGGTTATCCGATCTCTCTAAATTTGTGCGACCGGTCACTAAACACACGCACGATCGCGCCAACATACAAAACCCTACATTTACGCGCTCACACAAACACAAAACCACACACCCAGAGAGAGACGCAAGCTGCCAGCAGCAACCAACACACAAGTTCATACCCAGAAAGAGACACAAGCTGCTAGCAGCGGACAACACATATGTTCACACATTGCTATCTGTTTTTGGAATACTAAGGCATGATTTATTATTATTCAATTGGAATGTATCTTTGAATAATTTTATCCATAGCAACTCAATTATTTGACTGACATTTGTGTACTGTCATTTATATTTTATATCCTTGATAAAGGCATCATTGCCGAAACATGTAGGGTTGTTTTAAATATATATACTTTGAAGTAAAGCCAGACCTTTAATCGCCAACTGATTGAATTTACCATATCATACCAAGGTCACGAAAATATTATATATATATATATATATATATATATATATATATATAATATATATATATATATACAACGTGTCCCGTGTCGTTATGTTCAAATTTTAGGAGTGTAAAGTAGACTTCATTTCAAGTAACTAAAACGCAAAACTTGTATATCCGTTTTTATTTGTTTCAAAGTTACAGATCTATGAATGTGATTGTCAGATCATGAAAAAAAATGGAATCCTAAATTCAATACAAACTGATTTTATTTAAAAAAGTTATACGATTCAATAATAGGCCTATGATTGTTAACGTCGCATAATAAAATGTTATCCTAAAATAAATAAACACGTATCATAGCGCATATAGTAATTTCTTGGAGATCTACAAAGTACTGGAAATTGATTTATGATAAAGAAGGTTCTTACTTATTTCGTTAGTGCTGAACCGTGAATATCATACAATAAACAAATGTTCAGATGACTGTTAACGTTGCATTTTTTAATAAAGAATTACATTACGTTTCAGTTCATACAACAGCTTATTAGTGAGTGGACACGTTTTTCTTATTCAAAATGCCTTACCGATTTTCTTCTCAAGAGTTTGCGGACATGCATTTTGTGTATGGCTACTGTAACGGCAGTGCACGTCAAGCAGTTATTGAATACCGACATCGGTTTCCCGATAGGCACATTCCTCATTACAGAACGTTTCTGGAAGTACAAAGACAAGTTCGGGAATGCGGACTGCGTGATTATCTTTTCGACCGAGGAGTAAATTTGCCAGTAGACTTAGAGGAAGAGGCAGTAGCTATTGTTACAAGGGATCCAACTCTCACTGTACGTCGAATCGCTAGACAACTAGGAGTGCCACGAACGACAGTTTGGCGAATTTTAAAACGTGAGGGTTTATATCCATATCACTATCGCAGGGGACACGGCTTGCTTGAGGCAGACCAATATGCTGGTCTAGTTTATTCTATCTAGATATTCTGGATATTAAGGCAGTCACGACTTCATTTTAATTTCTGCAGGACAGTCCTCTGGACAGATGAATCTACGTTTACGAGATGTGGTGTTACAAGTCTTAGAAACCTGCACAAGTGGTCGTCAGAAAATCCCAAAGCTGTACGCCCATCTAAATTTCAACATGAATTTTCTATTAACGTTAGGGCAGCCCTAATCCATGACTTGTTTGATTGGTCCTGTCGTTCTTCCTAGGAGGTTAAATGCGGACAATTACCTTGAATTTCTTATTGACGAACTGCCAAGCTTTTTAGAGGACGTCCCACTGAATGTTCGACGAGACATGTGGTTTCACATGATGGGGCACCACCACATTTCGGAATTGCTGTCCGAAATTGGGTTAACGTCAATTATCCAAGATGGATTGGTCGAGGTGGTCCTGTTGCATGGCCACCCAGATCACCCGATCTTAAACCCCTAGACTTTTATTTATGGGGGTACGTGAAAAATTTAGTCTACGCGCAAGTTTCGAACACAAGAGAAGAGTTGTTGGATCGTATTCACCTGACTGCCGAGCAAATCCGACAAGTATGAAATTCGGATAAGTACTTCTTCTGTTGGCTTACGGGCACAAGCCTGCATTCAACAAGGAGGTGGACATTTCGAAAACATTATTAATTGAACTTTTTTAAATAAAATCAGTTTTTATTGACTTTGGGATTTCATTTTTTTTCATGATCTGGCAATCACATTCATAGATCTGTAACTTTGAAACAAATAAAGTGGATATACAAGTTTTCCATTTTTGTTACTTGAAATGAAGTCTACTTTACACTCCTAAAATTTGAACATAACTATACGGGACACTTGTATATAATGAATAATTAATTAATTGGGTAAGCGGTCTGTCAACTAAAAAAAATTATTTTAACCTTTATATTTCTCAGCCATTTGCTACTTCCTCATTTCAAAATTTAAAAATTAGCAGTGAACGTCACTAAGCATGTAAATCTACTTAAACATGTTCAGTGACGTCCACTGCTAATTTTTAACTCTGTTTTTAGTCTCCTGAGGAAGTAGCTAATGACTGCGAAATATAGAGGTTAAAAAATTTTTTTTTAGTTGACAGACCGCTTACCCGATTAATTAATTATTCATTATTATAGTACGGTCGATAATACTAACAAGTCATATATATATATATATATATATATATATATATATATATATATATATTATATATAATAATTATTACTGAGATCTACATTGTATTGTAGTTCCTTTACTTCGATCTGTGAATCTGTTGGACAATAATAAATAAATTATAAACTCAATGTGGCCAGAGAATTGACATTAATAGCTGAAAGAACACTATATAGTTTAACAATTATTTTACTTATCTAAAAATAAAAGTGTAGCATCAATTGTATTGTAAAATGGTTAAATTAGTCTGTGCAACATAAAAGCGGAATCAAACGAATATTACCATTAGCTAAAACTGCAACTTATTTATTAAACTCTGTAACGCTCTTTTAGAAAAGCATTTATTGTATTTTTGCATTAATAACGTAAAAAAGTGAAAATCGATATATTATAATTCCTTTTATTATAATATCTTAGGAGAAAATTATACTTTCTGTAAAACCTTATGACGGATTTTTTTGTATACAAAAAGAAGACTTTTTCGTTCCACGCTAAATCTGGCATATAATATTATGCATGTAAAGTATGTGAGTCAGGATCTCAGACTGTTATTATCACGTTAGGGGCTATATCGCTTTAGGGATGTGGTGCGCCACATCTCTCATGAGATTCGAAGCTGTAGAACAATTGGGATATACTGCTAACTTAATAATAGTTGTGCTTGAATATTTTTTCAATGCTGAAAGAATATTTTGTTCGTGGTATGTAACGTAATCTATAATACGTACCTATAACATATTATTTTCATGTAAAATCTTACGTAGAAAATTACTTTTGTTCTTTTTCTATATAATTCATGTACCAAAAAAGTATAAATGTATTTTCAATAAGAAAATATAAAAAAAAACAAATAAATAAAGCTATTTAAGCTCAAATGCCCTGTTTTCAAGTATATAAAAACTGATACATAAATTACAGTTGTAGTTAGGGTCTCTTAAACTTAATTATAATATGATATGCATACGCAGTGATACAGAATTGTGCATTATCATAAATCCGTATATTTTTATTAATAACTCCATGAAGACTTAAAAATCTCTTCGAGCAAATATAAAATACGAAAACATGATAAGTTGTGTGATTGAAAATTATACCTGTAAAGGTTATCCTGCGATCCCGGTCATTCTCGAAGTTAATACTATTTTACTAATTACTTGTATTATTTCTGGCTGCGTGGATACTACTCTAGACTACATCGAACTTACTAAACTAGTTATTTTATATAAATATATTGTAATAAAGGGGTGGAATAAAAGATGTAATTAATAATAAATGATACTTATTCATGTTGATATTTGAATATATTACTTTTTTTAAAATAAGTTGCGCCAAACGATCTATGCGTCAAATGATATTGCGAAATCTGCGATACCCACGATTACATTCAATAGTAAATCTATGTAACAAAATGACTATGACTGTTCAATTGGAGAGCTGAATTCTACTTGTCTCATAGGATGTGGTTCTATAACATATTTATATAAACAGGTAAGCTTGATTTATAGGTACTTTAAATCTATATGTATTCATTAAAGAAAATGCTTTAGATATAATTTTATAATATATTTTATTTAACGCATAGTTTACTTTTGTTATGATTTCATATAAGTTTATACAAGGTGTGTATAAATTGGCGGACCTACTACACGCGGCGATGTTCTTCGTTAAATTCGGAGTCAAAAATCCTAATACGAAAATGTTGTACCATGCTCCATATCTTTGCACGAGGTTCCTAAAGTTCGGACTTTCAGTCTTGAAATAAGCATTCTTACTCGATATTTGTTGACAGAAAGAGCTACAATTTAGAAGAAAGAAGAATTGTTGTTATTATCCTTTCGTTGAAGTTTTCTTTTTGATTTTAAAGTTTGTTTTTAATATTTGTTTATTAACTTATTTTGACGAAAAACACATCTGACAACGTTGTAAAACAATAAGTAGGCAGCCTAATGTTGTTCTAGTCAAATACATTACTACTGTCAAATTTTGACACTTATGTAATCTACCTATTTCATTCGACTTGCTTATTTTTCGTGTTTATTTGCATAATTTTGTTTAGTTTTCGTATTTATTTGTATAGTTTTAATCAGTTTTCGGGCTTTCGTGTTTACTAGTTGTTCTGTTTGTTTATTATGAATTTTACGTTCAACGAATATGCCGATATGTACATGATATACGGTTTCTGTCGTGGAAATGCTAGCATGGCAGGGCAGGAATATCGAGTGCGTTTTCCAAATCGGAGGCATCCAAGTAAAAATGTATTTCGAAGGCTGGACCAACGAATTCGTGAAACAGGTTCGTTTATTCCAAGAAATGCGAACGCAGGTCGACCAAGGCAAAGGCGTACCGTGCAACTAGAAGAGCAAGTTCTAGCCACAATACAGGAAGATCCCTCTGCGAGTACCCGTCAATTAGCTTCTACACCAAATATTCCCAGTAATAAGACTGTTCATTTGGTTCTACGAGAAAACTTGCTTCATCCATACCATGTTTCTAAAGTTCAGCCTCTCTACGGAAATGATAACTTATTTCGAATCAATTATTGCAATACAATCTTAAATAGAATTCAGGAAGAAGGTGACTTTTTAAGACGTATTCTTTGGAGTGATGAGTGCATGTTTACCAGAGATGGTGTGTTTAATACTCATAATTTTCATCATTCGGCAGATGAAAATCCACACGAATTTCGCGAATACGGTCACCAAAGAAGGTTTTCTGTTCATGTTTGGTTGGGTATAATAAACCACAGGGTAGTTGGACCAATTTACTTACCAAATCGCCTAGATGCCGGTGAATATTTAAATGTTTTAGAACAAGTTATTGATGAGATACTGCTGAACGTACGCCGTAATATGATTTACATGCATGATGGAGCTCCTGCGCACTTTGCTCGTAATATAAGAGACTGGTTGACTGAACACTTCCCAGACAGATGGATTGGTCGTGGCTGTCCCCTTTTGTGGCCTGCGAGATCCCCTACCTACAATTATGTAGGTAATAATTACATTGATTTCTATCAAGAAGATGTACAAAATTTCGTCAATATTATCAAAAATTTTTAAAACTTTGTAATATTTTCGTAATAAATATGTAATCTAAGAAACCAATTTTATTTCGTTTGTTTCTTTTTTAAATTTAAAATGTAAGGTTCACATGACGACGTGTAAAAATGTTCCGAAGATTATAACTAGCACATGCGTGTTCAATGTTGCCAAATGTACGTTTCTTTCAAATTCATTCTGAAGACAAAGGAAGCCTGATACATCGTTTTAGGATTAGGACTTTTAACTCAAAATTTGACCAAGAATGTCGCCACGTGTAGTGGGTCCGCCAATTTATACACACCTTGTATATATACTCGAAGAAATATAAAATATAAAAGGTCATTTATATTTTATATTCATTGAAAAAGGCATCATTTGCCGACACATGTAGGATTGTTTTAAATATATACATTTTGAAGTAAAACCAGACCTTCAATCGCAAACAAATTGAATTTACCATAACATACAAAGGTCACGAAATAATTATCTGTCTATATATATATATATATATATATATATATATATATATATATAATTTGATAAGTTCTTGGAGTTTTCGGCTTTTATATTAAATATTTTAAATACATATTTTCAAATTAATATGTTATTTTGCGAAGTAAATGTGAATGTAAACATTGCTGTATACAAATTACAACGCAAATCATTTTTTTTGAAAAATTTACATCCACGTTGGGGCTTGAACTCAAGTCTACGGTCAGCGTTTATTTTTTTACTGACACGATTTTCAACATTCTTACCCAATCGACGCTAACTCTATTGTTTTTCGCCTCTGCCTCCGTATGATCAATATTGCATTTTTATTGGCATTTAAAACCTTCCTTTAAATCTTAGTTTATATTTCATACGTTTTTATATAATTTTCAAAATAAATATTATTTATAAAATGAAAATTGACTTTCATTGAATGTCTATTAATTTCATATGCGCACAAGATAAAACACATGATTCCCGAGGAAATTCAAATAAGAAAATACGATGGCCGATAAAATAGATTCCCATATGAAATTAATATTATCAATAAAGTTAATTATTTTCGGATTTTCAATTAAATTAATGAATATTATTAATGAAAAATGATCTACATAAATAAAAAAAAATTCAAAATAAATTTTACAATTAATTCCGCGGTATTAACTTGTTTGATAACTTACTTTAGTAATACATGGTCTTCATTTATTATAGCTTAATCTATGTCTATTTTTAACATGTTTGTTCTTTTTCTTCCTGTTTCAGATGCCATAGTGAACTACATCATCTCCCCTTGTGAAATAATAGCACGTAAGAGACTGGGGTGCTATAGCATATGGAAATGAGTCTCAGTTAGTGTTAATGTGAGGCACCTTGAACGCCCAGAGTTACGTTGGTGAAGTGGCAGAACCTCATATTGTTCAATATTTTCAGCAGCTCGAAGATCCATAACAAGATAATGCCCGTCCTCACGCAGCGAGAAAACATATGGTGGAGGGCCATGTCAATACCTTGCCATGGCCACCCAGATCTCCCGACCTCTCACCAATCGAACCAGTGTTATATATACGTGTTATTACAAGTAAAACTGATGAGTGAATCCCTAAGTGAATCTCTCGCAAATACTAGAAATTCTCCGCCATGAATTGCAGGTTGCTTAGGACACTATTCCCCAAGAGGACATCGACCTATAAGAATCTATGGCACGAATAGTGAGGGAGTGTGAAGTTCAAACACATTATTAATCAAAATAAAATTAAATTGTGTTAATCAATATATTCTAATTTTCATTTTCACTAGATGAGCATCATCCAAAAACCGACATTCAAAAACTATATACCTAAATAATTATTGTATTCATGTTGTTTATTTCACACGAGAATCAAGATAAAATTCCATATTTTTGTTAGAATTCCAAGAACAAACGAAATTATAAATATTTCACCGTTTGATAAATTATATGTGAAACCACAGAAATCTAAATTGTACTAGCGAAATCTCAAAAATCGTTTCGTCCGCATAATGAATGGTTTCTGGTGCGAGGTATCCTCAGTCATTCTCTCTCCCTTTCATTCCCCTTGCCGGAATTCTACTCGTTCAACTATGATTGCATAAACACTGTCATTTCACCAGCAGACCGCAATAGATGAATACCAATTTATTTGTGTAGGTATATATCTCGTAACGATTCGGGTTAGCGTAATCAATTCGAAATACACTCTCATCAACCATTGAAGGCTGATTATACGGTTTCGAATTGTTTGTGCCACCGATACCCATGTACCGGTGGCAAAAACAATTCAGTGTCTCTCTTTCTCAATGTAGGTGTATTAATCAAATAAATGTCTGTATTTTCAGTGTATGTAACAGACGTAGAAACGATGTAACTACCTGAATTGACAACTGTGTTTAACAGTAATGCAGTCCTATCATTTTTAAATTCACCTATTTGCCAACGTTGTTATATATACAGGCTTGTTCATAAGTAAGTGACTACTACACTTTTAAATTCGTGATTCATTTCAGACTTGATTCTAAAGAATCATCTGCTTGAAAATAACTTGCATAAAAATGTATAAAAAAGATTATAATAATTGTTAGTATTTTGTTTGTTAATTGCGCCTTTCTTTTGCTGCTGAATATTTAATTTTAATTCATCCGTCCATATTATTCGATACACATGAAACACACATGCATTATACACATCTGTATCCGTACCATGGACATACACCCCGTATTTTCCGTGTTTCTGTCTTAATAGACTTCGTCAGTTTGGCTAATGAACTAAAGTTTGATGGACCACCTCATAGGTAAGTAGCAAATTTTATCCTATCAAGTGGCACCAGATAATCTAGTGACATCTGACTACACCGAAAATAACTATTTCTCTCGTCCAGCTATGCCGGTACAGAAAGAAAAAAAATACTTATATAGGTGTAAGTTCATTAACACCCTGCCAGATGGCAGCAAATATACCAAAGAAATTTGAGTACATCGAAACGTTAAACATGCATTACGAATTTGTTACAAATGAAACAGGCAAGCATTACAGACATCTGTATCTGTACACACTTCAACCTAAGACACTATATTAACGTTTATCTACGACTAAACAATAAAGTAAATATTATATTAGTGCTTATTAGTAGACCAGACCAATTTCTGTGCGCGCGATGTGCGCTGATGTGAGGATGATTGTATTGCATCAGAACTAATAAAAAGCATTCAGTATGTGTTTGGTACTTGCTTAGACTACATGTAAGTGTAAGCATACGTAATAAAATGTCGTCGACACATAAATCGGGAAAACGACCATTGTCAGACGAAGTGAATAAGTTTATTATGGATTTCCCGGACTTAATATACGATGGCTCAAAAATTAAATGTTTAGTGTGCAATACATATTTAATGTTTTGGTCAAAAACACATTGTAAAGAACACGTAAGCAGTTCGAAGCACAATAATAATAAAATTAATCGACAACAGTTTATACATGAACTATGTGTAACTATGATTGTGCTTACACTGCCGTTTACCTTGTTAAGTAATGATTCATTTATTTCATTTTGGAATAAATACGCGAATCAAACATTATCGAGCATGACAACGTTACGAAAGAATTTACCATCGGTGCGTAAACAGGTTGAAAATAAAATCAAAGCCGAACTGAAAAATAAGAAACTGTGGTTATGTGTGGAGGAAACAACTGACAGCAAAAAACAATCTGTAGTTAATGTAATGGCGCGTAATATGGAATCACATCAACCAACGTTTTCAATTTTATTAACATCCAGACGAGTAGAACAATGTAATGCCGAAAAAATTTCAGAGGTGCTATTAGATACTTCGGAAAAATTTAAACTTTCGAAAGACCAAGTGTTAATGTTTATGACCGATGGTGCCGCAACCATGTGTTCTGTAGGCCGGTCTCTTCGAAAATATTGTCCTAACTTTTTACACATTACTTGTAAACTTCATGCTCTACACCTTATGGCAGAACAGGTTCGTAGATGTTATCCAGAGGTAGATGCTTTAATATCGAGTTCAAAGGCAGTATTCCTGAAATCTCCAAAACATATTCGGAAATTTCACGAATCGTGTCCCCACACCACAGCCAGCGAGTCACCACAGCCGATTCTGACACGTTGGGGTACATGGTTACGGGCGGGGTTTTACTATCATGAACATTTTGAAAAAGTTAAGGACGTGGTTTTATCATTCGATCCGAAAGAAAGTGCAGCTATCAATACAAGCCAGAAAAAATTTCAAGATGCCCAGATTAAAATGGATTTAGAAAGTATTCGTGAGAATTACTTGGGACTAGAAGAAGCAATAACAAAATTAGAAAATTCGTCGCTGTCGTTAGAGGAATCACTGCAAATTGTTAAAGATGTTCACGCACAACTGTGTGCTGTAGAAGGCGCAAAAAGTGAAAGTGTTCTAATTAAATTGAAAGTGTTTTAGACAAAAAGGCTGATTTTGATACCTTAACACGTATTTGCGAGGGCACGTCTACAGATGCGTTAAGTTGCTTGAAAAAGTATTTTGATTATGCGAATATAACATCACTAGATGTAGAACGCTCGTTTTCCGAATATAAACATATTTTTTCCTCACGGCGGACATGTTTTTCAGAAATAACCTTAGAAACGCACCTGATGTTGGAAATATACAATCGAGTTTCTCCAGTTTGTCAATCCTTGGAAGACACCTAAAACGGTAAGTGTTTTTTTTTTAATCCTCTGTCGTGCACACAATCACTGATTTCATACATTCTCCCATTTTATTTATAGGTACATATAACGCTGCTATAATATGTACTATTCTTATTTTTCGTGTGTTTATGCATATTACTTTAATAACAGAAAACCAAATGTACAGGGTGTCATTTTGAAAACGTACCACCCTCTATATTTCGGCCCCTATAGAAATTCCAAAAATATGCAAAAACACGTCAAACTTATTTTTAAGGGGGACATTTTGTAGGCTGGTTTTAAATTAAATTACATCAACCCTCTAGCGGGGGTGGACATAACCTCTAAAAATTTAAATGGAAATGGGGGTTGAGTGATACCTCATTTTAAAGGTCGTTTAACCCGCTTTTCAAAAATGCTAAATTCTTGCCTTTTCTTTTTAGCAGTTCGCGAGATATTTGGTGAAAACTGTAAAGAAGTTTAGGTATCAAAAACACTTTGTGATATTGCTTTAGTGAATTAAAATAAATGAAATTGAGGTATTACATAACGGTAAATTTTTAAACTATTTTTACTTCTAATATCCAACGAAATAATAAAGACGCATACTATTCAGTTAAACATTATTATTGGAAAGAATGTGATTTACCTAAACTAGTACTTGTGATAGTCGTACAGGTAGTTTAACGTAGAAAAAAAAGAGCCCTGGTTTAAGCATTCTTGACATTCTTGTCAAATTTTTCTTTATTTGTCACTCCATTTATTTTAGCCAAAATTACTTTATTGTAAAATTAGTTTTGCGAGGTAAAAGTTGCGATTTTATTGCATTATTTTTAAAAATGGTGTTTACACTTCAACAAAGAATTGAAATTATTCTTATTTATGGGGAATGTGGAAGATGCGCAAGAAGAACGTCAAGAATGTTTAATGAAAGGTATCCGAATAGTAATTTAAATCATAAGTATGTTCTACAATTAGTCGCTAAGTTTAGTGAAACTGGTTCCGTTGCTAACAAAAAAAGAAATATTAGCCGTGTCTTGGATGAAGCAGCACAAATAGAAGTATTAGGCACCTTTACTGCAGAACCCTCCACATCACTTCGCATTGTGGCACGCCAAGTAGGAATGTCTCACGAAACAGTAAGGAAAGCACTAAAGTTAAATAAGTTTCACCCCTATAAAATGCAAATTCTACAACAGCTTTTTGACGACGATTTCGACAGAAGGATTGAATTTTGTGAAACAATGACGGATTTTATAAATGAAAACCAAAATATCTTGCACAATATTTGCTTTACTGATGAGTGTACTTTTTTTCTTAATGGGCATGTTAACAAGCAAAATTGTCGCTACCGGAGCGATGAAAATCAGCGACGAAGGTCTTACACAGTATCCAGAAAAAGTGAACGTTTGGGCTGGTATCCTTGGGAATACTATTATTGGACCTTCATTCATTGAAGGAAATCTAACTGGTGAGCTCTACTTCAATTTTCTTGAAGAAATAATAGACCCCTTAATAACAACTAGTTTGGAAAATCAAATTGATGCGGCTGGTAACTTGGTTTTGCAAGAAGATCTTCTACACTTCCAACAAGATGGAGCTCCACCACACTACTATCTTCCAGTTAGACAGTGGCTAAATGATAGATTTCCTGGCAGATGGATTGGTCGAAGAGGAGCAATAGAATGGCCACCACGATCACCCGACTTATCGCCTCTAGATTTCTTCCTATGGGGGCATCTAAAATCGATTGTTTATAAAACACCGCCTCGAGATTTGCAAGATTTAAAGAGAAGAATAACAGCTACATGTAGAGAACTTCAGGCAGAAGTGTTTCGAAATGTTAGAGAGGAGTTTGAGAGTAGACTTTATCACTGTTTAGAAATAATGGACAACATTTCGAAAATTTTATGAAATAAGTTACTTTTTATTAGTTTTTTAATGTTTTATTGCAAAACACTTGATACTTGTATGTTCATGGTTTGACTTGATTTCTTCAAAAGTATTAAAAATAAAGGACAAGAATTTAGCATTTTTGAAAAGCGGGTTAAACGACCTTTAAAATGAGGTATCACTCAACCCCCATTTCCATTTAAATTTTTAGAGGTTATGTCCACCCCCGCTAGAGGGTTGATGTAATTTAATTGAAAACCAGCCTACAAAATGTCCCCCTTAAAAATAAGTTTGACGTGTTTTTGAATATTTTTGGAATTTCTATAGGGGCCGAAATATAGAGGGTGGTACGTTTTCAAAATGACACCCTGTATATTTAAGTATTTCTGATAGAATAAATGTCTCTACTTCTATACTTATATCGGTAACAAGCTCATGTTGCGTTCCTATTCTATCGCATATTCTAATATATTACGAATTACACTCCCATACCGGCGCTCATGGCGCACACGGAAATTGGTCTGCTCTACTTATTGGTTAATAATGGGACCCATAATTCCCGCGAGGAATAATAAAATGCGACTGTTCTTATTGGCGCAATGCAGGGAATAATGATAACGTTATGTCTCATTATTACCTGCGCCCGTCAATAAATCATAGTCTTACCAGCGTTACCATAGTAAAGATAAACAAGCCCGGATATTCTAATTGTCGAAGGTGTCGCCGAAAGGATAAAACTAACTGTCAAAACGTCAAGCGCCATATTGATATTATAGTATAATGTTTGTTTTTCCTTTAGTAATTTTCAGTTTGTCGTAGATAAAGTAGTATATACTAACTCGCAATAATCGCTATTATTCCCTCGAGCTGCGTTACTCCCTCGCCGCCTCACGGCTCGGTTCGTAAATTCAGCTCTCGGGAATAATAACCGTCATTATTGACTCGTTGTATAAACTACTATTGTTAGTTTTACGAGTACATTCATTTAAAGAAGAAAAATGAGTGATTTGAAAGTTGAACATAGAAGCGTTGTGAAATGTTTATCAAAAGAAGGCAATACCTCGAAGAATATTCATGAGAAAATTATGGCAGTATATGGAGAAAATACCCCGTACTATTTCCAAATCAAATTTTTGTGTAAGCAGTTAAAATTGGACAAAGGAGCCATTCATGATGGCCGAAAGTGTGGAAGACCTTTGGAAGCATAAACTGAAGAAACAACGAACAAAGTTGAAGATTTGGTGATGACTGACCGACGAACATAAGTTTCAGTTATTGTCAGAGAAATAGGAATATTAGAAACAAGTGTTTTTAAAATTCTACACGATGGATTCCAAGGCTGCTCAGTTCCGAACAAAAATTGTATAAACGACAAATTTTTGAAGAGAATTTGACTGTTTTATCTCAAGATGAAGACTTCTTAAACAGAATTGTAACTGGGGATGAAACTTGTGTACACCACTGGGGCCCTTCCACGAAACAAGAGTCAATGCAATGGGTTCATAAGGGCTCTCTGTCGCCCAAGAAGGCATAAACGCAATTTTCTGCGGGGAAGGTGATGGCTGCAGTTTTCTGAGACGCAGAAGAGATTCTCATAATTGATTATTTGCCAAAATGGACTACAATAACGTGGAAATGTCTACAAAGAACCAATTAAAAATTTGGACGCGGCTATACGCGAAAAAGGTGCATAAGACAAGAATTGTTCAACCAGTAATCAATGAATGCGGGTTTGAAGAATTACAACATTGACCCTACAGTCCCGACCTCCCCCCTGTGACTATTTTGTGTTTCTAAAACTCAAAATACACTTGAGAGGGCATCGATTTTTGTCGAATGACGACGTGGAAAAGGCCTTATTTTGCAGAATTACCGAAGAAAAAATTAAAGAAACGTTAGAATAATTGTGTTAGTGTTATTGGTTCTTACGCTGATTTTTTTTTTGTTTTCTAACTTTTTCTTTCATAGCCATATATTGCTTTATATAACATACAAAGCTCCCTTCATATACAGGGTGGCCCAAAATGACCGAAGGGGTTTGAGTTCATTATAACTTCTTATTTAAGACATTATTAATAATTATTAAATTTTTTTTATTTTAAATACAGTATATTAATGGAGAATATTTTTAATTTAATTATGAAAAATTCTCGCAAGTGGTGGCCATTTTCTGCTTCGCATATTCGTGCTCTTTCCAAAACATTTTCCATAACCTTTCGCAAAACTTCAGGTGTTATGTTGTTGATTTCGTCGCGTATATTATTTTTTAATTGCTGTATGGTTCGAGACTTATTAATATAGACTTTTCCTTTCAAATAACCCCAAAGGAAACAGTCTGAAGCGGTTAAATCCGGTGAACGCGGAGGCCAATTAAAATCGCTTGTACTGGAAATAATTCGTTCACCAAAGATGTCGCGTAAAAGAGCCATTGTGTCCCTCGCAGTGTGCGCTGTGGCTCCATCCTGTTGGAACCATACTTTCGGATGGTTTTCCACTGCTGCCCTTAAAAAATTTTCCAACATTGTCCGATATCTAACACCAGTGATGGAAACGGCGACACCGTGTTCATTTTCAAAAAAATGTGGGCCAATTATCCTTTCCGACGAAACACCGCACCAAACGGTACACATAAGTGGGTGTAATTCTCGCTGTTGAACTACTCTTGGATTTTCCGTAGCCCATATCCTGCAGTTTTGCCTATTAACGAACCCGTTTAATTGGAAATGGGCTTCGTCGCTCATAATTAAATTATGAATAAAATCATGATTTTCTTCTGCTTTTTGACGAAAATAAATTGCATAATCAAGTCGTTGCTGATAATCTGTCGATTTCAATTGTTGGACAAGCTGAATTTTGTATGGAAACATTCTTATTGTATGCAAAATTCTCTGCAGCGACCCTCTTGAGAGGCCAAGTTGTGTCGAACGTCTCCTGGTTGATGTTTCTCCATCTTCCCGAATACTCTTCTGTACCCGTTCAACATTGTCATCCGTGTACACCGTTCGTCGTCTGCCGGCACCAGGAAGGTTTCTTACTGCCCCTTGTTCTCGAAAATTTGCAACCAGACGGTTTATTGTTGACTCTGAGGGTCCAACCCACACATTAAAATAATGACGATATGCACGCTGAGTCAAAACAATGGATCGTTGATTTGAGAAATAAAGTTCAACGATTTTGGCACGTTGTTCAATTGTGTACTGTTCCATTTTAAATTCTCCAAGTCTTCTTTACAAAATACTGAAAACAAAAAAAAAATTATAATAAAAAAGTTATAAGGAATTAAAACCCCTTCAGTCATTTTGGGCCACCCTGAAACAATAAAATTATTCAAAGAAATAAATTCAATATTCATACCTACTAATTTTAAATATTTAGTTTAATTCATAACCAAATTTTTAAAGCTAGTGCCAATACTACGTTTTGTTTGTCCCATGTAGATGTATATTTCTAAAATTATACCCTGTTGTGTTCATTATTTCCACAGTAATAAACAAAATTATTATTATTATGTTAAAATTAAGCGATGCAATATATACCGAATCCGAAAAATACTGATACTCCATCTGTGTACGCTCATTAGACACAAAACAACAATCTAAACAGCAAAAATTCGTAAGAGAAATACACAAACCCATGCAAAATTACATGGTTCGTCTAGCAGGCAAATTAATTTCCATAAATTTAACTTAACCGGTGGAATTCCTACGTTAAAACAATAATCGTCTGGGAAAATAAATCCATTATCATTTCGGGACCTCAATTACGCCGCAATTTGGAAAGAAAAATGATTTCACGTACGTATAAAGCCAGACGAACGGGTGGCAATGATAGTGGGTGTAGCGGGCAAAGGTACCGAGAAATTGCCGGGTCTATCGCGTTGCGTTTTTTGTGAGAGAAATGTTGGAATGATGATTGGCGATTCGGAGTGAGTTGCGTGCTGTCGAGGCGCATCTCCCACACATCGTTGATGATTGCGATGGACGCACGCACATGCCGCATACCTGGCGTACCTTCATGATTGCTTTAAATATCGGCCGGACTCATGCACTATTCATGAAATATTTTCTGTGAACGCCCAGCAACACACAAGCGTGAATGTAGAATATTCTTGTGTCGAACAAGGACGTACACTTCAACAGTATTCTTAAATTTGAATAGCGAATCAATTAATTTTAGATTTGCATGTTTTTTGCTATTTATTTCCTTAAAAATATTTCCCTAGAAAATGTGGGAGAATTCCTTGAAAATGAGAAAATATTTAAGGTAAATTGTAGTTAATTGTAGAATGAATAAAATAATAAATAATTAATAAAGGAACGAAGAAGATATAAAGTCAAACAGGTTTTTTACGAAGGTAAAAATGGAGAAATTGTGTCAGGAGAAGATGAGAGTCTAAGTAGATGCCGCGAATACTTTTATGAACCATCAAATGCAGAAAATGTGATAGAAAAGGAAGAAGGGTAAAATAATATGCAAATGAGTCAACGATAAACAGAAAAAGAGCCACAATCAAGTAATAAACAAGTCGCAGAAATAATACGAAAATTAAAAAATAATAGAAAACCAGCAACTGATAATAATAGTATAACGTCAAATTATTTAACCCTGGTCCTACCAAGGTGCACATTTCATTTTCAAAACGTCGGCATTCCGTAAATTAACCATTGCCGAACTTGTGGTTTTAGATATTCGCAACTACAACCACTTAACACAAGAGGACAAATAAATTTGGTAAGACAAATATAATAATAATATTTATTTAATTGTACCCAACAGTAGAAACTATTACAAACGGCTGCTTGTGCTGGATATCGGGAAGTGGATGTGCCGTGTAAATAATAATGAAATTATTCTAAGATAAATAAAATAATGAGTGGTGCTGGTGAAGCCTCTTCAAAGGTCCAGGACGTGCGTGATATTTGTTAATTAAAATATATATATAACTTACTTACAAAATAAATAAAACACATACGCGTTGTCCTTAAAGTTTGTATTTATATTTACATAAGAAAGAAATGAAATTGGTATATTTAAAAGTAATTAAACAAAGTAATATATACACGAGGAGCGGTAATTAAGTAACTGAAAATTAACACAAAAATACTCTGAAACGAACGTTTAATTGAACAGTAAATTAAGGGTTAATTGAATACGATTAATATAAAGTAATCTCTGTATCGAACAATACAGAGTTACCTTTGATTTGCGGCGATGGTCGGCCACGTGGTGCGTCGTATACCTGGACAGATATGCAGAGCGATGTTTGGCCGGAGGAACAAGAAATTAATTAGTTTAATTAATATGGATTCGCTTAAAAGAATAATATATATAGAACAATACAGGATTACCTTTTAATTGCGGTGAGATGCAGGGGCACGTGGATCATGCCACCGGTACTTGACCAGTACGGCGGGTGATGTTGCACTTTCGAGCGTTCTAACGAGAAGATCGGACTGATAGTTTTGAATCGAAAGAACACTGGTTTTAAAAACGGTCTGTTTTATGACCTGTCGAAGAGAGGGGTCGATATCTTGAATTCTAATTAATTAAGAAGCGGGACCTGAAGAGGTGTTCTATCGATGGCATAAATATTATTAAAATAACGCTTGTGACATGAGCTTTCTAATGATATGAAACACCATATATAAGAGAAGATGTATGTAATTCAATTAAAACAATTTAAAATGAATTGTATCTAGAAATTCCACAGTACGGTTGTTGCCGGGTCAGGTAGAAAACGAAGGGTCTCGGTTAAGATATAACAAAAGAGATGCTTTCTCTTTGGACACGAATACACAGAAAAATGTCTAAGTTAAATATAATTTTTAATCGAGATATTCAAAGAAGAAATATATTTAAAAATAGATTAAAATATTTTTATATGCTAAGCGTAACAAAACCAAAACGGGTTACAACATAACTCTAAATGTGTAAAATAAATTTTAAAATGAAAGTTACATGTTGAGCTCATTTCAGTTCAAAAACCAGAAAAAAAAAGATAAGAAACGAACAAAAAATAAGACATCACTAAAGTCACTAACTCGTAGTCCTTGCACCTTTGAAATATAAGGCTCCTCAGCATAATTCCCATACGATGACGAACCGTGTGAAATGTATCAACACCTCTCGCGGCCATCCTCGGAACACAGAAGCCAATATTTGACAAAAGTTGCATACAGTCTACCTGGTTGTGAAGAAGTTTGTATCAAAATATTGCGAAAGTTGTCAGTAGAGAATCCAACTTGTGCTCATGTAGTAGATTTGTATGACTTGTATTCCTCTCTGGATACGAACCGTCTCTTCTGTGGGAGAGGTACTTTAAAAATCGCCTCTGAACTCTCTCTAATTGAATTTGTTGAGAGACGTAAGGTGAATGCCATATTATCGAAGAGTATTCTAATTTACTGCGTACCAATTATACGTATATACACCTAATAGTTTCGATATTGGTCAAAAGTTTGGAGTTACGCGTGGCAAATCCAAGAGTTTTCGAAGCCGATTTATATATACTAGCAACGTATTCATCAAAACTAAACGAACTTTTGAATAGAACTCCTAGGTCTTTTATTGATTTCTTGCACTCCAATACGTGATTATATGTTTATGTTGCAATCATAAGATATCACATGCCTTCGCCTCGAATACCTAATAACACAGCACTTTCCTATATTAAGCGATAATTTATTATCCGAGCACCATTCGTTGACAATTTCGAGATTATGCTGTAGGTTCATTGCATCTTCCAAGCTGGTTATAGTTTTGTACACTTGGAGATCATCTACATATGCGTGTGCTGAACATGTAAATAATTCGAATAAGTCACTAATAAAAATTAAGAATTTAAAAGGACCCAAATTGGATCCTTGAGGTACTCCTGATTCTGGGATAAATTCTACGATTGATAACCATTGTAGTATGTATAAGTAATTAACTCTACCCGATAAGTATGAGCCAATGAACGATATAAAGTTATCACTAAAACCGATTTCTCTCAATTTCCATTGAACGGTGTTATGGTCTATAGTATCAAAGTGTTTCGATACATCTGTGTAAATGACATCTACTTGTCTTAAATCGTCAATGGCAATGCATATACAGGTGGCCCAAAATGACCGAAGGGGCTTTAATTCCTTATAACTTTTTTATTAAATTTTTTTTTTGGTTTTCAGTATTTTATAAAGAAGACTTGGGGAATTTAAAATGGAACAGTACACAATTGAACAACGTGCCAAAATCGTTGTACTTTATTTCTCAAATCAACGATCCATTGTTTTGACTCAGCGTGCATATCGTCGTTATTTTAATGTGCGGGTTGGACCCTCAGAGTCAACAATAAACCGTCTGGTTGCAAATTTTCGAGAACAAGGGGCAGTAAGGAACCTTCCTGGTCGGCAGACGACGAACGGTGCACACGGATGACAATATTGAACGGGAACAGGAGAGTATTCGGGAAGATGGAGAAACATCAACCAGGAGACGTTCGACACAACTTGGCCTCTCAAGAGGGTCGCTGCAGAGAATTTTGCATACAATAAGAATGTTTCCATATAAAATTCAGCTTGTCCAACAATTGAAACCGACAGATTACCAGCAACGACTTGATTATGCAATTTATTTTCGTCAAAAAGCAGAAGAAAATCATGATTTTATTCATAATTTAATTATGAGCGACGAAGCCCATTTTCAATTAAATGGGTTCGTTAATAGGCAAAACTGCAGGATATGGGCTACGTAAAATCCAACAGTAGTTCAACAGCGAGAATTACACCCACTAAAGTGTACCCTTTGGTGCGGTGTTTCGTCGGAAAGGATAATTGGCCCACATTTTTTTGAAAATGAACACGGTGTCGCCGTTTCCATCACTATTGTTAGATATCGGACAATGTTGGAAAATTTTTTAAGGCCAGCCATGGAAAACCATCCGCAAGTATAGTTCCAACAGGATGGAGCCACAGCGCACACTGCGAGGGACACAATGGCTCTTTTACGCGACATCTTTGGTGAACGAATTATTTCCGGTACAAGCGATTTTCATTGGCCTCCGCGTTCACCGGATTTAACCGCTTCAGACTGTTTCCTTTGGGATTATTTGAAAGGAAAAGTCTATATTAATAAGCCTCGAACCATACAGCAATTAAAAAATAATATACGCGACCAAATCAACAACATAACACCTGAAGATTTGCGAAAGGTTATGGAAAATGTTTTGGAAAGAGCACGAATATGCGAAGCAGAAAATGGCCACCACTTGCGAGATATAATTTTTCATAATTAAATTAAAAATATTCTCCAATAATATACTGTGGTGAAAGTTTTGATTTAAATTTGTTAGAGGCTACATTGTACAGAATATGCTCGCAAACTTTAGCAAAATTACAAAGTATAGATATTGCCTATAATTACGCACATCAGGAATGTCTCCACTCTTAATTACTTGAGTAACTCTAGTTCGCTTCCAATATGATGGGAAGGTATTCTTTCGAATCGATAAATTAAATACAATATGAAGAGAAATGCTAGCATCATTCTGCAATCCCTTATCACAAATGAAGGTACCTGATCATCACCAACTGTGTCTGAGTTGTTTAATTTTAACATACCATTGATTACATCAGTCTCAGATATGTATCCCACATCAACAATATCATAAGGAAAACAGTATTGCATTTCACATCAAAAGAGATAGAATTAGGTAAGTAAGCGCTGGAGAACATCTTGGCGAAAACATTAACAATGTCATCAAGACTATTCAAATGGACAGCGTCGTCGTGCATTATCGCAGGAGTTTTGGAATTTATTTCTTCTATTTATGAAATTCCAAAACAGTTTGCGGTGCGTTTGAAGTTTAAGTTCCGCATTCTTTGTATAGACTTCATACGACACAGAAATCTTATTTTTTATAATTCTTCTGAGTCGACAGAATTCATCATAAATGCAAACGCGCTTAGTACGGATCCACTTCCGATGATAAAACTCCTTAGTCTTCAAATTAGGTGTCACTTTCAGCAGTAAACCAAGGTGGAAAGGCTTCCCTGTTCTCATATTGTAGAGCTTAGTATAGAATGCGTCGACACACGAATCAACATATTCGTAGCCACCCAACTCAATCCAATTTGCAGAATAGATGTCATTATAAAGTTTTATATAATCAGCTCTATGAAAATTGTAACGCTGGTTGCGGTGAGAAGGAAATGGTTATTGCTTTATAATAGAAGGCAATGTTAAGGTTATAAATAGAGAAGGGTGGTGAACATCTTCAGATACCAGTGGTATACAATCCCGTTGTACCACAATGTTGAATTCAATATTACCAAATACAAGATCCAACAACCTATTATTGTTATTCAAAACAGTATTATATTGACGAAGATTTATTGCAGCACAGAAATTATTGATAATATTTGTTCTCAGACAATTGACGGAGGACGCATAATAATCTGGAAGATTGAAGTCACCAAATATGATTTGCTAACATGCCTCCGAGGCACATACTATAATATTCAAGGAGCGTGTCATATAAGAGTACTTCATTCCATGTTAAAAATTGGACCCTTACGCTAGCGCCTCTGATGTTCATATGGTAGTCCTAAATTTGTAAACAACCGCGATGGTGGCATTTTTAAATTAAAGTTTGATTATCGGATTTAACACAAGTATACCATGAAAAACTAACCTACTACAAAGTTGCCAACAGTTTCTTGTGAATAGAGTGGTAGAGTGGTATAAAGAAGACTATTTAATTCACTAAATTCCTTAAACATTGTAAATGTATGAGATTCTATGTTAGTAGAAAATAAAGAAGATTCACTAACTTCTCAATCAGGTAAATTAAGCTTTTTAAGAAGACTCCACATAACAAGTGTTCATTTGAAAAGTCAATCTAATAGCATGTGATTTACTGAGAACATTTTGAAGTATGTCGTAAATTAAAATTTACTACTTAACCTACAAAGTCGTATATTTTGACAGTTTCATACATACAAATAAATAACAAATAATAGGTATTTATTACCACTTCGAAAATAAGCCTGGACTACAAAAATCTTATGTTTTAAAGTGAAAGCCATTTTAAAACTGAGAAGCAATATTTAAACCAGAATCGACGCACGATTATTTTATGCACTAACTGATATTTGTGATTGACATTATCAAATGTCATTTGGATTTACGTTTAGGACAAAATTTGCTATACCTTATAGGCGATTTAAGCTTTAATTACTTCACTAGCTTAACTGATGACGCCTAATAGTAAATGGCAGAAACACGTGTCTTAAGCTGAAGTAAATGCTGAAAATACGAGATGTTATTGTCCATGTGTACAGTTACAGATATGTATATTGCATGTCTGTTTCATTTGTAATTACTTCAACAATTAATAAAAACAAAACAATAATTTAATAATAATAAAACTTACCCAACAAAATTGTTTGCCTTCAAAAATAATTTGTGAACACTAAGCCATTATGACTTGCATTTTTATTGTATCCTCGATACCATGCACTGTTGCCATGTCGCATACTCTTATAGTTAACCATATTTATTTATAGATTTTTTAAGAAAATGAGCAACGAAGACTTTTGGTGAAAATAACGCTCATTGTTCATACCGAAACATCCTTTGATGTTTGATTATAAAATCCTTTTAGATACAAAGACTACAAAGACTTGGCAACAATACTATATTTACAATGCTATAATACAGATCTTGCCCGAAATTTCGTATTTGATAGAATACCCCCAGATAATAGTATAAACATCGCACTATTTCGTTATTTTAAACTAGGTGAGGCCGGTGAATCCCCTGTAAGTGTATACCGTCATCTTTAGGGCATTCTCCTTTATATGAAAAAGTTTCTATAAGGGGAATGTCTCCAGAAATGAGAAGGTAAGGATTCATTCACTAAAATATTCCAATTGAACTACGTTTATGCGCGCCCCTGGACCGTATGTGAAGAACCATAGTGCTTTTATTCAATTATAAACCTGTAGATGGCGCGTAAAACAATTTATTTTTGTAAGTATTGTCAGAGACAATCGAGACGTTGTTTAATTATTTGTCGCAAATTAGAGTTTTCCCTTTACCATTTTGTTCTTTTAATTTTGAAACTACTTGTTGATATTCTTTTGTATTAGCTTTCTTTGTTGCTTTCCCTCCACTTTGGTTGTCATGCGTGGTATATTTATCACGCAGATGTAAGACACTGCCGATATTTATTAGTCGAGATACCGTCGATTGAATTGCCGCTCTCGTTCACCACATGGTCTTGAATTAAAGGTCTTATTAAGAGTATCGAAGCCATACCGAGCCCTCCTGCATTTAGGTTTTTAAAGTACGACGTATGTTTTTGGAAGTAGTAAATTCACCTGAAAAGGGATTTTTACGGTGACGAGAGCGGATCGTTTCCCATTAACGACCTATAGTTGTGTCATTTAAACCACATTCTGATATGTAATTTCGAAATTAATTTATTTCATTTAATTTTTATTCCTTTATTTGCACCCATAGACAGGTGTTTTTTTCCTATGGGCTACTGAAGTTCCACAGGTTTTTTTGTACAGCCTGCCAACAATCCATACATTCGATTCACGACTGTATCGACCAATTAGTCAGCGGAAAAATGGGATCGCCACATCCGACGTTCATAGGACCAAGCTAAGAATTACTATCTATATTTTTGTTTATTTTAGTGTTGTTCAATTGGAAATATCAAGTTCTCTTATTAGTCAATTTATATTTTTAACAGCTTCTCTTATTATCTTTGTTGAAATCTCAAAAACAAAAAAGAAATTAAGCTAAAAGTGTATATGAACTTTTTCTTCAGAATCACCTCTAGAATACATTGTATAAGTTTGTCGGTTACCTCAGGGAACAGCCTGTATAGTTTATATAATATAGTTTTAACTGTTTCAGTTGCTGTTCGCGCAACAGAATTCATTCTAAGTAATTCATAATTATTGCCATTCTCTTCAATATTTCAAGGGGCAGAAGATAGCAAAAAAAATCCTGACGAAGCAAATTTAATGAAAATTATTGTTTGTTGAGTTTTTGAAAAACAAGTTTTAGTTAGGATTTTAACTTACACTTTCAACAACAAATATACTTTATTTTTTAGCAAGATATATTGTGCTCATGATTGTCCTGTTGTTAATTGAATTTTTTTCCTGTTTAATATTAATCATTTCTTTAATTTCTCTTTTCATTGTATGTTGCTCTCTATCAATTATTTGTGTGTTTTCAAAGTCGAAATGGTGATCGCGTTGCAGTTTGTATGTAAATAAAGCAGTTTTATCTCTTTCGAAGTATTTGTGAGCTTGTATTCTTTTGTATAAATATTGTTTGGTTTGACCTATGTAGTAACTGTCGACATGGGATTTTATAGACAGCATGTGTTTCTCGATTTTTGTCTATTTTAGGTTTTAATTTAAAAATAGATGTTTATTTGTATTGCTAAGTTTATATGTTGTAGCTATATCATATTTTTTAGACTATATTTTATTTTCTCTGATAATTATGGTATGGAATCGTGATATATGTTATTTCATTGTTTAAATTGTTATTGGTGTCTGCAGTGTTGTATATTTGATGAATTCTTTTTTTAATTGTTTGTTCTATAAGTTGTGGTGGGTAGTTATTATCAGTTAAGATCGTTTTAATTTTCTTGTCTGTATTGAGTATGTGATAGTTTAACTGCTCTATTAGTCAGATTACTTATAACAATTTTATTGAATACTGTAGGTGCATTTGAGTGGTAATTCATATATCGAAAAGATGCTGTGGGTTTGTTGTACCAATTTGTATAAATAGTAGGCTGTCCATCATAGTTTAAAAATATATCAAGAAAATTAATACTGTTATTAATTTCTTCTTCAATTGTGAATTTTAATTTGTTGTGAAAGTTGTTGAATTTATTTAAAAGGTAGTCGATTTTATTTGTCGGTACGCATGTTATGATGTCGTCTACACATCTTTTAAAGAAAATGGGGTTGAAGTCTATTGAATTGAGAATGTTTTGTTCCATATGTTCCATTACCAGATTTGCAATAGGAGCAGCTAGATATATATATATATATATATATATATATTGATATACAACTGAAACAGGTCCCACGTTGGTTCGTCAAATGATATACAACTGTAACAGACAGCTGGTAATAAAAATGGAACTAAATGATAAAATACAGTGAAGCTGTAATGTAAAACCAAGCTAAGTAATAAAATATAGTGAATTGTTCCTAATAATTGTACTTATAATTGCCCCCAAGTTGGGCTGACAAATTGTTAAAAGGCTAATTGGTCATATAATAAATACAAAATTAAATGATTAAATAAAATGACACTGGTGAGGTAATATTTTAAAATAAATATAAAATATCTATTCAAATATAATTACAGATATTGTATACAGATGGAGCTGTTTAAAATATTGTATCTGTTACATGCGTATAATTCAATAAATAAATAATCGTACATAAAACGCAATATACTTAACCTCAACAGCTTTTTATTTGTATACCTTTTTATTGCTTAGTTTCTTGTGGGCTATAATTTATGTTAAATGTCCGGCTTATAGAACAATGAGACTCTTAGTTTTGTGCTTTATAAATACACTTACGATGTAGGTTCGGTACTCGACAGAAATACGTGTTAATATTGGTGAACAAGATAATATATGATGGTATATTTAAAATGCAATATCTGCAAAATGAAACGAGAGAATCAAAGAATAATGTAAATGGTTTTATTGATGTATTGATTAGCAGGTAAGTAATTAATATAAGAATAGGAATAATATTTATTTGAAACAAGTCATGTGATAATATGAATACCATAAATTCTTAGGTTAAGTTACGATTAATAAAGATAATGAATTAAATTGTATTTATCTACTTAAACTTTTTTTTTTTAAGAATTATAAACAGAGGAACTGTATTCTTCGACTTCTTATAAATGAATTCTTATTCTAAATATACCTATAAGGCATATCTTTCTTAATATCTATAATAGTAGTTTTTCTTTGTGAATTTAACTTATTCAACATTTCAAAATTTTTAGGAGATATAAATCATACTTAAATTGGAAATAGACGGGATTCGGGCAGTCAAGAGTATTCTTGTAATTCAAACGTTCAAGATACAGGTTTTTGTTGCGGGTAATCTAATGGCGTCACCGCTTAGCTTCGGTTTGGCTGGATGTTGTCCCCGGTGAAATGCAAGTTTCGGTTAATAAGGAACTGGATGATGTATGGATACGCAAACTACGTCAAAAAGGTGCTGGATAAACAGGTGATATTTTTATATGTTCGTAGTATAGTTTTTCTAATTTATTTAATGATTTTTCTTCTTATTTCCAGAGCGGCACTTAATAATACGTCGGCGTCTTTTTTGGGAAATTTTACAACATGACGCAAACTATCGTTTGTTTAGAATCCTAACTTCTTATTCGTCTAATTTGTATGTTTTAATATAATCTCGCTAATAATTTTAGTGAAAATGATAATTTAATTACACTGACCATATAGATATCTTACAAAACTTATATATTTTATTTTAGTATATAAATAATTGTCATGTGAATGTTAGTAATTTTATATTATGCTAATTTTTGATTGGGATATTTCCCGGTGTATTTAGTTTGAAAAAGTACAGTTTTATCTAAAGATTATGTGTCATTTATTATTGATCAATTAAGTTAAAATGTTTTCGGTTGTACATAATATAGAAATAAAATGACTAAAGCAAATGAAAAGATATAAATAAATAAATATGGGAATTAATTTTGAACAATTAAGAACGCGAAATTAACTTTATTGATATGACAGATGAAGAATTCAGTTCCAAAATTATCTTAATTTCTAATATTTACATACTAACTAAGATGATCTGTATTTTACAAAACTAGGGCCTTCTTATGCGTAGGCTTGCCCTACTACAATATATATAGATAATTATTTCGTGACCTTTGTATGTTAAGGTAGATTTAATTAGTTGGCGAATTAAGGTCTGGTGTTACCCAAAAATACATATATTTAAAACAATCTTAAATGTTTCGGCAAGCCTTTCTCAAAGAATTTCTCAAGAAATTATTTGCTGTGTCAACTAAATAATAGGACATGTATTTTCTAACGTAGATTATTATTAAAATATTAAATTTCTGATAAAAATAGGCATTAGCAATGTGATTGTATTTTATAATGTGATAAAATCTTCCATTATTCTTTCAATTACAGTTTTAAAGTTTATTTTTATTAGAAATTTAATTATTATTAACAAATTTTAAAAATACCACAGAGGAGATTTAAGTTTCCCGCGTTGAATACTATTGCGCCATCTACGTTCGCCTTTCATTCTAATCGGCCAATATTCAAGAGTAAAATTTACCACGTAGTTGCATGTCTCCAGTTGTCTCTGGTATTATATATTTTCGGTGATTCTCGGCTTTGCTGATGTATGTTTATGACTAGAGTGGACCAATTCGGAGCGAAAGCAGAGGCGTGACTCTCAATAAACCTATTGACTAACTTTGATGATAGCGGCTTATTTACTGTACGCTCCTTCAACATTATTAAATACACAGAATACACTTTCCTGCTGCTATTATACGTGTACACACGATGACCGTGAACAACATACTAAGTAATCGTATGTGCGATGGGGCACGCGGGAACCAATTCGTTAGTCACGCCTCTGCTTTCGCTCCGGATTGGTCCACTCTATTTATGACATTTCTATTAGTTCAATAATTCTTTGTATTGATTTTGATGCGTTGAACAATTTTAGTCTGTAGTTTTTGTGTAAGTGTTATAAGATTATTTAAAAAGACTAACGGCCATTTTCATAATAACTTTTCCTTTAAGATGCAATTATAAAACATATTTCATATAAATTTAAAGGCACTTTAAATTTGTCATAATGGTTATCATTTTCAACAGTTCCCTTAATATATTCTCCTTTTTACTCCAATTTTAAATTGTTCCTTCAACATTTTCTAATCAATAATTTATATATAAACAGAAGATTTATTATTTACTAATACAATATTTTAACATTTAAAATTAATCACATTTGACAGATAAGTAGATGATATTATATTAAGACATACATTTTTCAAAAATACGTAATCCACAACCTACACTTATAAAAAGTATTTTGAATCATACAGTAAAGTACCATATAGGGTAAAATTCCAAAGATCAATAAAAAAATACAACAAAAGTCTACAAGTTTATAGATATTAACTCGTTTTAATATCTATGATTATACCAACGCTACTTTTAACTTTAATAAATTAATTAGTTGAATTGTTCGTGCCTCTAAAGTGCTTATCAGTACAATCATTTCACTACTGTTACAAATTTATTATTAACTAAAGTTAATAAGTAAAAAGCAAATTAGCATCGTAGTTAATGAATGAATCTTGGTTTTCCAACTTCATTCTTATGAAGCGTACTCAAACCAAAGAGAAGATGGAAATAATCAGAGGCCGCTGTCTACAGCCGTCAACAAGAACTCACCGACAAGATAATAAATGACGGTAACAATTATACTGAACACGTCTAATACGAAATTAGTCAGTGAGTCACGTGTTAATAATTATTCTTCGACATGGCAACGAGGAATAGAAAAATCCCTTTTGCAATCTCTCTCAACAAGAAAATAAGAATTTCAGAAACAAATATTATAGAAGTAATACGTTGCGTATAACTACTAGGAATACATATTTTTAAGCAATTTAATATATAATATACGAGTATGTATATAAAACAGAGTGACTATAAATGATTCAAGCAAATGTTTAATTTGGCAACCATGAGAAATTGGCTTGCCTTTTTGGATTAGAATATTTTATAAGGGTCATCTGAAAAACACGCCCACATGTTTCTTTTAAAACATAAACTATTTGCGCTGACTTTTTTTATAAAGTATGATCCACTACAACTATCCTCTTCGTACCCATAAAATATTGAGCAGTACATTTTACCTGTCCTGTCATTTAGACGGCATACTTTTTGAATCTTGTCCAACACAGCACTTTCCAAAACCTATCTATTTCTCTGCATTTTTTGCTCACAGCTTCAACGTCAACAAGCTTAAATTTTGAGCGCAATGAAAAAAGTCAATTCCGAGACATGCTATTGGCCACAATAGGAACTCTAGTTTCTAAGGACCACTACATTTTAAACCTAGGTAAATTATAAATACCAATTAGATTTGCTGCATCCAAAAGATTTTCTTAGTTCATCAGCAGAAGTATCGAGAGATTTTCCTGTTAGTTTCACTTGGTTCATGTTGGTAAAAAGTGCCATCGAATCGAAGAAATCGCAGTTGAGATATTTGGTAAACTAAACATAAGGTTTTTTAATATTACTCACACTAGTAACTTCTGCTGGCTGAACAAACAAAATTGAGGTTGAATAGTATCACGCTTCCATTTTCTGCTTGACGATGGACGTAAATTGGCAAGTGATTCTTCATCCGAAGAATTGAAGTCCTCTTGAGTTCTTTGCTCTTCTTAGGGTTCACTTTGATTTTCCTCACAAATTTCCTCGGTTTCATCATCACTTAGGTCTAATAAGTGCTCGTCAGACTCATCCAAATTAATGTTATCGGCAATTTCTTCCAACTCCTTTTGAGTAAAAGCACCTTCAATTAAAAAAATTGTTTTCAATTCTATGTATCTACATATTCCCAAGATGTTGTCTATGATACCATGAATAAAAAGCGTACTTGTTTCACCTGACATCGCAGAATGTTTTGTGCGTGTCATGAGAACTAAACTAAAGCATTTATTCCATCACTGACTACAAGGAGACGTGATATATTGTAATACTTACGATTTTTCATTACATTTACCATAACTGTGTCACACACGCTGATTTAGTACCAAAACATTATGGTGAGATTATGTGTCATCGCATGACTTCGTAGAATTTTGTGCCCACGCACCTAAAAGTATCAAATTTGATACCCTGCACAGGCAGGCGAATTTCACGTTCAGCCGAACAATAAAAATTAAAAACCTGAGGTATCATATATGATACCTTTAGCCCAAAGAGGTTATACGTGGAATAGAATATCAATCAAACGTCCACCACGACTGCGTTTGCAGGCATCAATTCGAATATCGAAATTTTTAATAACTTTTCGACATGTTGCTGGAGTTATTGCTGCTGGAGCGAATTGCTGTTCTTTCGATCATTAATTATTCGTGGCTTCTTAGCATAGACTCAACTTTTCAAAACCAAAAACACAAAAAGAATTTAATGATGTTAGATCGCATGATCTTAGATGCCAAATAAAATCTGCATTTCGCGAAACTACGCGTTCGGGAAAATTCGATTGCAAAAATGTAATGTTAGGTGCCAGGACATGAGGGAATTAAAGGCAATGAGACAAACTGGCCAAAGAAGGTACTAATAGGAACTTCATAGGACCAGAACCTATATGTGGAATCACTAAGTATTCCGCTAAAAGGGAGATCTGGTTATGGCTAGAAAGAGAACATAAAAATAAATGGAGGTTAACGGAAGGTCAACTCCATACCAAAACACTACTAAGGGGACTGGACGGGAAGTTTTCAGCCAACCAAATTCGTAGTAGCAAAAAAGAAATTAAAATAATTACCGGGTTAATAACCGGACATTGTCCTTTAAGGAAGCATTTGTACACCATGGGCTTGGTTAGCGAGCGCTGGTGTAGGAGATGTGAAAAACAGGAGGAAACTAGCCTTCATGTAATATGCACGTGTGAGGAACTGAAGGAACTCAGACAGAAATATTTCGGGAGAGATCTATTGGATCCTTCGAGTGTACTCAAACTTCCCCTGAGGAGGATAGTGGCTTTTATCGAGGACACAAGACTAACAGAGTGGAATTGAGAGATCTATTGGGGATAGTACAAAGAGCAGTGTGCTCAAGTGCCTGGACGTGGTGGCGTCCACCCCAAAACAGAGAAGAAGAAGAAGAGAATGTAATGTTATTTGGAGTTGCGTGACATGTAGCTCGTCTTGCTGGAAATAGACAGCAGATACACCAATATGAGTCAGTTGTGGCCATAAAAAGTCACTCAACATTGACTGGTATCACTCAGCGACAACAATAACAGCAATTCCAGCATTACCTTTGAAGAGGAACGATCCAATGACACCATTTTTCCAAAATGCACACCAAACAGTAACTTTTTGTGGGTGTGGAGATTTCTCACGAATAACACGAGGATTTTCATGAATGCAGATACGACGATTTCACTTATCAACGAATCCATCCATTGTGAAATAAGCTTTATCACTGAACAAAATTTTGCTTGAAAACAATGGATCCGTTGTTCAAAAATACCACTAGCTAAATTACGACATTGTAAATGGTCTCTTTCTTCCAATTCCTGGGTCAATTGAATTTTACAGGCGCGTAAATGCAAATCTTTAAAAACCTCTATAAAGAGCCATAAGATATGCTGGATTCTTGCGAACGACGTGAAATTGATGTTATCGGTTCATTTTCAACACTTTCACTTACAGCAGGAACTTTTTCATTTGTGCGCATAATTCTGGTCTTCCACTTTCAATAATGAAAAATTCGTGAAAACTCACATCTATCCCGGGATCTACGAATGCATTTCGCTCTTATTGGAGCTCTTCAACACACAGTATTCTGAAGACAGACATGACTTCCACTTTTACACTTCGCGTATATGTAGTTAATAAATTGAACTTACTGCAAATGAGAACTAATGAATATTGTAATGACTCACCCGATGACGCGAGGCGCGTCATCCCTCTGAACGTTTTCTCGACAGATTTGGAGCATTCTAGAAAAGACGTTCCCATTCATATATAAGCCGTCGAAGAAGGGATGTGGATTTCATTGAATCCTAGAGTCTCGCGCAGTACACATAAATATAGATACATAAAATACATAAATGTGCTTATTGTTAATAGTTAGTTTTATATTGTTATACGTTTTAATATTAATATAGTGTGTGTCTAAAGTTATTGTTAGTTTTATTTAAGAACCCGAAAAGACAAACTTTTACAATATTAAATATAATTTTACATGTAAATATCGTCTAATGTGTTACGTTAATCTCTACATTTCGACAAACTAAGTTTGTACCAATATGCTGAACGCTACACATCGCGACGCAACCTTCCTGGTTGTTATAATAATGAAAAATTCATGTAATATAGGAAAATATAATTTTTACAAATTTGCAATTTCATTACGCCGTAAACGATCGTAATGAAATTGCAAATTTGTCAAAATTATATTTTTCTATATTATAAATAAAGATAATTTTAATTTAAATATCAACTCTCAACTATTTGAAAGTCACTCGTATGATGTTAAGAATATCAGATCACATGCTAGGGTAAGCGGAAAAATATAAAATAAACACATGTAAATAAGCAGGTAGTTTTAAAGTTTAGTTGACCTCCTTGGTGTGATAATATACTCATAAGTCAATATGTGTAAAACTCAGTGTACATTTTATAATTACTAAAACAGTAGAAAATGCATTCAAATAGTAAGTACCATACAACATACATTATTACCATATTTTTAATTTTTGTTTATACACCTAGTATCCAAATAAATCCGAATGAGACAATAAATGTCGAAACTTTAAAGTTTTTTATTTAAAGAATAATTTATCAATAAGCCGAATTCCAAGAAAAACTTACTTATATATATATACAATGTGTCCGGGAAAATGTGGGAAATCTCTCGGATTCAGATAGAACATTAAAAAATAAGATGACAAGTTCTCATAATTTTTTTCCTAGCGGCCCTCCCTACGGAGATACGGCCTCCTAAAGGACGCCACTGGAAATCAATTTTTCTTGAATAACTTTTAAACTACTTATTATAATTTAATGAAAATTTAATATAATAAACAGTAGTAAGGACCTCTTAAAATACTGCCCTTAAATTTAAATTAGCTTATTTAGTTTACCAGGGGCGGACTGGGTTATACATTTTAATGATTACATTTTTAACACCCTGTATGATAAAGAGTTAAAAAAAAACAAATTAGGATACCTTGAATATTAAGCTAAAGAAAAGGTACTCTTGTTCATTGTCGATAAAATGAACCGTTTTCGAGGAAAAAGAAATTAAAGAATTAATGTTTTATTTCTATTAAAAAGAAACATGTTTTTTACTTTTTTTTTTGTCTTCAACAAAGTGTGATACAAAAGTCATTCCAGGAACAACAAAGTTTTAGTTTAGGTTATTTAATACGACAAAATTACAAAGATTCTTAGAAATGCAGTTTTGCCCTAGAAAGGCACGTTAACAAAAATTATGTTTAGAAATGTACTCACTAAAGCTTGCAACGATTGAACTTAAATACGCTAATTAGAAATAATCAATTAAAAACTTCATAAGTGGGTTCAACATGGGCTCCGTGAACTCTGATACACTCGCGGGCACGACGAATAGAGGACTGCTGTACTCGCCACAACAACCCAGCATTGTTTCTTATCACATCACAATGAAATGTGATTCTCTGTAAAAGTTCCACCCTAGTATCAACCGGAGAGGAATACACCAAGGCTTTGAGATGACCCCACAGGTGAAAATCCATTGGCGTTAGGTCGGGAGACCGTGGAGGCTAGGCAATGGGACCTCCTCTGCCTATCGAACGGTTTGGATAGACGTTATTCAGGTGGTCGCGTACAGCAACGCTAAAATGAGGTGGGGCCCCATCATGCATAAAATACATGCTTTGGCGGGTTGCAAGTGGCAAATGCTCTATTGAATCCAGAAAAGTGTTCTGAAGGAACTGTAAATAAAGTTCACCATTCAATCGTTGCGGCAATACGCATGGTCCAATCAAAAAATTGCCAATGATTCCTGCCCAAACATTAATTGATTGGAACTGATGTTGATAATGATGAACGACAGTGGCATGAGGGTTTTCATCAGCCCATACATGCGAGTTATGTAAATTTACGATACCATTTTTGGTAAACCCTGCTTCATCGGAAAAAAGAATAGTGCTAATGAAGTTTGGGTTTGTTCGTTGCTGATCTAACAGCCAGTTTGCGAACTGGATTCTACGAGGAAAATCTTCAGGAAGTAGTAGATGCACTTTTTGCAGATGATAAGGGTAAAACAACTGTTCTTTAAGTACTTCATGAATTGTCGTTTTTGACGTATTAAGCTGCGCGGCTAATCTTCGAGTGCTTATTGACGGAGTATCACCTACAGTATCCAAAATATTTTCCTCCAATTGCACCGTACGTACTGTTCTTCTCACACCAGCATCAGTACTTTTTTTCGTAAAACTTCCTAAAACATTAAAGAAAGTCAATAATGTTACCTTATTAACTGGAATCGCCCACCAGTCTCTCTAAGACGTTGGTGAAGTCGCTGAAATGTTTTCTGATTTGGAATATTGCGATTAGGATATCTTTCTTCATACAAGCTTCTGGCTTCCAATGCATTGCAAGATGCAAGACCGTACATAAGATGCATATCTGCATACTCACTAAATGTGTATCCCATTATCAAATTAAATTTACCAAGATATTCAAAATTCAATAAATTAATATCGAAGTAAAGGATCAACGTGTTAACAATATGAAAGATCACAAGATTTAAAATTTACACGTCAATATAAGATATTTATTAATTCGTGGGTACCGTAGTAACGTTTGTAAAAACAATGCGTTTTTTAGTACTGAAAACAGTTTTATTTCAGACTTTTGTATCACACTTTGTTACAGACAAAAAAAAAATAAAAAAACATGGTTCTTTTTAATAGAAATAAAACATTAATTCTTTTATTTTTTTTTCCTCGAAAACGGTTCATTTTATCGACAATGAACAAGAGTACCTTTTCTTTAGCTTAATGTTCAAGGAATCCAAATTTGTTTTTTTAACTCCTTATCATACAGGGTGTTAAAAATGTAAGCATTAAAATGTACAACCTAGTCCGCCCCTGGTAAGCTAAACAAGCTAATTTAAATTTCAGGGCAGTATTTTAAGAGGTCCTTACAACTGTTTATCATATTAAATTTTCATTAAACTATAATAAGTAGTTTAAAAGTTATTCAAGAAAAATTGATTTCCAGTGGCGTCCTTTAGGAGGCCGTATCTCCGTAGGGAGGGCCGCTAGGAAAAAAATTATGGGAACTTGTCATCTTATTTTTTAATGTTCTATCTGAATCCGAGAGATTTCCCACATTTTCCCGGACACATTGTATATGAGTAAATATTAATTGTACGGGTAAGCGGTCTGTCAAATAAAAACTATTATTTCACTCTATATTTCATTATCATTCGTTACTTCTTCAGTAGTTCAATTACAAAGTTAAAAAAGACGCCACTAAACATGTTAAAATTATTGTCTCCATTAAAATATTAAATTAACTAAATGTTGATTTCACGTCAACCTTTTAAAAACAATTACAATACATAATTTTTTTTTTTAATGATAAATCTACCTACATGAATTTTTTGTGGTATTAACATATTGTGATTATTTGAAACACATTTCTAAGTAAGACTGAAACTTTGTTTTATTTCTATGGGCAGAAGAAATCACAATATGTTAATACCACAAAAAAATCATATGAGTAGATTTATTACAATATTGTTCCTTTTACCATTTTTGACATTAAATAAATTTTTAGATTAGAAGGTACTATATATATATATAGCACCAAAACGTTAAATTAAATATTATTTAATTACCCGGCAGCTACGCCCAAAAAATATTAATTTTATCTCTTATTACAATTACGGCCAAGAAAATAAGAAATTGTTTCTAATATATATATATATTGATATAATACGCCGAATACCGTGGAGAATTGCCCCACGTTCGGACGTCAAATGATATAATACGGAGAATGCCGTGGAGAAAAATAAAGATAATAAATGCCTGAAATCTACTTAATCTCAAGGGTCTCGAAGCAAGTTCTCGATACACAGACAGACATCTACTAATACATGAAATAAAACAGAAAAGTCAAATTTATGTAAAGAAATATATTTAAATAATGTTGTATTGATTAACACAAGATATAAATTGAATCAATCAAAATATAATAAGTTTTAAAAAAAAACTTCAAAAATAATTACCCAAATCTGACATTTAAAACAAAGTAAAATGACGTTTGAGATGACGTGAGTTAATATTGTATAAATAAGTGACTTCAAGTAATGTTATATCTTTAACAAATTTATAAATCACAATTTTCACAAAAATATCTGGTAAATACTTTAAATTTTGAAGTCCACAATTTCATTAAGTTCTTTGGATGAAGTTCTCAGGACAGTTTTCAACTAGAACATCAAGATTGGCTGTCAATTGCTTAATTCAAACTACTGGATACTATTCTAGTCGCTGCGATGCTTATGATACAATTTTTCAGAATCTCCCACCAGGCTATGTTCAGTCTAAGTTCCTGAAGAGATGTTCTTATACCAAAATAATTCAAAGGAACTATGCTTTCTTCTTTAAGAGTGTTCCTTTCATATAAAACTATTCTTCAGTAATCACATGTTATCTCCTTATATGGATAACACATCCAGAGTACTTATTATATCACTTATTCATGTACAATAAATGTCCATAAACATATTATATACTCTCGGCTGTTGTTGCAGATACTTCTTGGTGAAACATTTTAACTTCATACAGTAAATAATAAAAATAAATTAAAACACTCGGCTTGTTTCACTATGAGATTTATTTAAATTGTTTCGGCTGTTATGCCATTCTCAAAGAGATCTATAAATCTAACTTAAAGACTATCGCACTTGTTCTTATATGTTGTCTGTTCTTGTGTGTAGTGGGGGTGGTATTAAAGCCATTAAAAACCATTAAAAACAGAGTTAAAGAACACAAAAAGTCAATTTTATATAGTGAGAAAAACACAGGCTTTGCCGAACACTGTATAGAACTCAACCACTTCCCCGATATAGATAACTGCGACTTAATACACAATATCACAAAAAGCAAGAGATTGGACCTCCTAGAAATATTAGAAATAAAAATAGCGAAAAAACAAAATCTATTAATCACCAACACACAGATAGAATATGCCAATACACCCTTTATAGACACCGTAATACACAATATAATACCACCCCCACTACACACAAGAACAGACAACATATAAGAACAAGTGCGATAGTCTTTAAGTTAGATTTATAGATCTCTTTGAGAATGGCATAACAGCCGAAACAATTGTTAGAGAATTTAAATAAATCTCATAGTGAAACAAGCCAAGTGTTTTAATTTATTTTTATTATTTACTGTATGATATTATATACGGTATATAATTGGAATAATGATAAAACTAAATTTATAAATGCAGATAAAAATCTTTTTATATATCCGTCAGAAAAATAATATCAATCTTTTTGTTTTTCGTCGTCAAGACTCCCTTCAGAAATTTTGTAGAAGTATAAATCAGATATTCTACGAAATTTATACAAAGGTTACTAAAATAATTTAAAAGATAATATTATAAGAAAATCCACTCACGTAATCTCAATTACAAATCTTGTAAATGAAGTCCACATAAGTCAAACAAATAACAAAATTTACAGATATTTGCTCAAAAGAAAGATAGAACATAGTTGGTTTTAAAAATCCAAAAACCTCGTGAAGATAAGTCGAAGTAAATTTACTAATAAGCAATACATAACCATAAATTAAATATACATACAATATTATATGGTATCATGATTTCAAAACCAATTATGAACCTATATTAAAATTACACAATTCTTACTATAAAGTAATACTTCACAAATCTGAACATTCAAGATATAACATTCTTGAAACAGATATCTAATAAGAAAATAATTAATTAATTAAAAAATTGACTCACAACAATATATATATATATATATATATATATATATATATATATATATATATATATATATATATATATATATAATAACTTCGTGACCTTGGTGTGATATGGTAAACCTAATCAGTAGGCGATTAAAGGTCTGTATATTACTTCAAAATATATGTATTTAAAAAACTCTACATGTTTCGGCTGTATACGCCTTTATCAAGAGAATACAAAATATGAATGACCGTCATTCATATTTTGTATTCTCTTGATAAAGGCGTATACAGCCGAAACATGTAGAGTTTTTTAAATACATATATTTTGAAGTAATATACAGACCTTTAATCGCCTACTGATTAGGTTTACTATATATATATATATATATATATATATATATATATATATATATATATATATAAATGTTGCGTAAGTATGTAACTTTATACATACACATATGTACATGCCTATATTCTAATTATTATGGATCGACAACTGTTGTTGATTTCAACTGCTCTTTTGATAGCGTGAGACCGTGTCATTGGTGTCCCTTAACGTACATCCGATCAGTAAATACTGTCGTCTACTTTTCCGGTAATCTCGTTGTGTCAACGGTCCCGTCTTACAACTGACCGGATTATATGTAAATGCACCCCGCATTGCAAACAAATGAGGTCTCTAAGTGCGTCATACGACAAACGATATGATTTGATTAAGGGCCGTGAAATTAGTCACTGGCAGCAAATTGACTAAAGAGACGGAAAAACTTTTTGGTGGAATTCGATTCATACGCGGCGATAACTTTAAGATAACTTTCAAATTGAAATTCTTAAATATGAATGAAGGAGATTATATGTTTTTGGCCTGACATGAAAATTTTATAATTGTTATTTTTTAATATACGAGGAGTTATCGTAAAGTTTTAATTATTACTAAAAAAATAAGCGAGATGGAAACTTAATTTTTCTTTGTTATTCTTAAGACTTCTCTAGATAGTCACCATCCATAGTTACACACTTCTCCCAGCGTTTTTTGAGCTTTCGAAGCCCGTCATTGTAGAACTCAGCAGATTGTTCACGTTGTCAAATTTCCCGTAATGGTTTTTTGAGTTCTGGGAATAAGAAAAAGACGCTTTAGGAAATCGAGGAAATAGAGCGGATGCGACAAAATTTCAAAGACACGCTTGATTTCTCAACTTCTCACTTCGAGATAAGTGAGCGATGATTGTCGACAAGAAAGCGGACGTCTTTGGCATTCATACGGGGCCGTTTCTTGATTAAAGCATCACGCAAATACATATAACAGTATTTTAAATCTTTGTTTAACAACTCTATTTCTACACCACTAAAATTCTGATGTGTTTCGTTTATAGGAATTGTATTAATATACTTTTTTGGTGGACATAACTTTATAAATTTGTTATTTAATTTGAAACATTTATTTATCAATTTAATTCATTTATTTTTCAATGAGTTTGAAGAGTAGTGTAATTTTTATAGGAAGATAACGGAAATTAGAGACCATAAATTTAAAAGTAAATGTTTAAATCATATTTATAAAAAATATCGACAACTTCAGAGATCTCAACGCATACGTTCAGCATTTATATCGTTAAAAAGAAAATTAATACGTTTAACTCTATTACTAACACGTTGATTGGTGTGGTGTGCTAACAATAATGGAATTATTTTAAATAAATAATTGTGGTGCTGGTGAAGTTGCATCAAAGGTCCAGGACGTGTGTGATAATGCGTGCTGACATAAATATATTACAACTTACTAACTAAATAAAACACACGAACGTTGTCCTTAAAGTTTGTATTCATTACTTACAAGAAAGAAATTGAGCGTTGATATATTTTAAAGCAATTAAATAAAGGTAATATACACAAAGAGCGGTAACTAAGTAATTAAAAATTAACACACAAAAATAAACTGAAACGAACGTTAAATTAGGCAGTAAATTAACTGTGAATTAATTGTGATTAATATAAAATAACCTCTGTATCGAGCAATATAGAGTTACCTTTGAGTTACGAAGATGGTCGGCCACGAGGTGCATCATATACTTGGACAAGTATGAAGAGCGGTGCTTGGCAGACCGACGAAGAAATTAACTAGTTAAATCAATTAAATTAACGTGGATTACATTAAAAGAATAATATATATAGAGCATGTCTTGTCTAATAAATTAATCACAAGCGCGAGCTAAGAGGTCGTGACGTCGATGACATAAATATCATTAAAATATCCTTTGTGAGACAAGCTTTCAAATGATGTGTGACACAATATATTATAGGAGATGTACGTAATTAAACTAACAACTTAACTTTAAAAACGAAATGTATAAAGAAATTCAAGGCGACCGTTAAATGCTAGTTTGACCGTTCACGTCAGGTAGATCTCTAAGGGTCTATCGGCTAGAGCGAGAACAAAAGAAAGGACTTGCACACGAATATACAGGAAAACGTCTAAGTGAATTTATATTTTAAAATGTGGAATATGTTTAATGAAATAAATTTAATTTAAAAATAGAATTAAACATTCTTTATATATATATTTAGTCGAACGTTTTCGAGGTCGTTTGTTGAAGCGTTGTTCGTTGGGATATTTCGCCGCGTTTGGATGATCTCGTCCTCAGAAGGACAACTTTCTTCCTGACGTTTCGGTGACATAACTTTCACCTTTTTCTAGAGGATCTTCTCGTTGCGATGGTAACTTCAAGAGTGCGTCGATTTCCTGTGCCGCTCTTTTATATGGTGCCGTCGTAGTGGGGACGCGTGTCTGACTCCTCGTGATTGGTCCGTCGGTTGTTCTGTCGCTTTCGACTATTGGTCGATCGGTTTGCGTTCGGACCGAGTTAGTATGACTGGGCTGTGGCAAGTTTTTATCATTACGTCGCTTGTGTGTAATCTTCCTGTTGAGCAAGGCCGGCTTCCATGTCTCAGGCAAACGCTGTCCGTCGTCACGTTTGTTCATACAGTTTTGCCGTTTCTCAATTTCTACATCTTCTCTTGTTGAGCTTCGACGTAGTTTCGCTCTTCACACAGATCCCCATTAATGAGGCAATAGATCTACTAATAAGGAAACACCAACTCTCCGACTACGACACAGATCTAACGAAACATTGCCTGTCAAACACGTATTTTATATACAACGAACAATTTTTAAACAAACCGATGGAGCGCCGATGGTATCACCGCTGTCACCTATACTGGCGAATTTGTTTATGGCAGATTTCGAACAAAGAGCACTGGAAAACGCTACAGACAAACCAAGACTCTGGCTGCGCTACGTAGACGACACCCTGGTGATTTGGCCGCATGGAAGAGAGAAATTAAGCGAGTTTTTACAACATCTGAACACCAGACATCCGAAAATAAAGTTTACTGTCGAAATGAAGGAAAGGAATCGGCTCCCGTTCTTAGACTTGATGATAATCAAAAAACCGGATGGCTCGCTAGGATACACAGTGTACAGAAAACCTACACATACGAACAGATATCTCAACGCATCTTCACATCATCACCCAGCACAGTTAAACTCCGTAGTAAAAACATTAATCCACAGATCTCAAACTCTGTTTGACGCAGAACATCGAAACGAAGAAATGGGAACAATAAAAAACATATTAAAAGCGAACGGATATTGACAACATACCATTAACAGAGCGACACGAATTAACAAGAATCAACCAAAAAAGAAAGAAAGATCTACAAGGACAGCATTTCTCCCTTACGCGATAGGTACGACTGAGAAAATAGGTAGAATATTACACCGACACGACATTTATACGACAGACAGAAAAATAAGAGACATTTTGCCTAATACAAAGGACAAGATAGAACTAGAAAACCAAGGGGTCTACGAAATACCGTGCTATGAATGCGAACAAACATACATAGGGCATACTAACCGTAAAACTAGCGTACGGAGGTAAGAGCACAGAAATGCGGTAGCAAAAAAAGAAACATCATCCCTAGCTAAGCATCTGCTACACACAGGACACACCATCGACTTTGACGGTACAAAAACTATAGCACGCAGTATGAGGTTAACGTACAGGATTATAAGAGAAGCTATAGAAATTGAGAAACGGCAAAACTGTATGAACAAACGTGACGACGGACAGCGTTTGCCTGACACATGGAAGCCGGCCTTGCTCAGCAGGGAGATTACACACAAGCGACGTAATGATAACAACTTGCCGCAGCCCAGTCATACTAACTCGGACCGAACGCAAACCGATCGACCAGTCGAAAGTCGAAAGCGACAGAACAACCGACGGACCAATCACGAGGAGTCAGACACGCGTCCCCACTACGACGGCACCATATAATACGAGCGGCACAGGAAATCGACGCACTCTTGGAGTTACCATCGCAACGAGAAGATCCTCTAGAAAAAGGTGAAAGTGATGTCACCGAAACGTCAGGAAGAAAGTTGTTCTTCTCAGGCCGAAATCATCCAAACGCGGCGAAATATTCCGAAGAACAACGCTTCATATATATATATATATATATATATATATATATATATACAAAGGTGTAACAACTCGAAAAACGGTCCTATCCCATACAGTTTTTATTTTTCGTTCTTAGAAAAGTAGGTAGAAAAAGTCGAGGACGTGAGAATAAACATTGCCGTTTTCTTAATAAGGGTAAGTCGACGTAATTTTAGTTTCCGTATTTATTTTATTTTAAAGTCAGTGTATACGTGGACGCCGTTGTAAAGTTGTGCGCGTTTCTATGTGTCAGCTTTACTGTGCCCCATGTGCGACACTTTGATTAGTGGTTTTACCTACTGATGTTGACAACTTAGTTGTCGAAATATGTATTTAGAATAAGATAAATTGTGGTAAGGGATTTTATACCTTTTTGAGTTTTTAAAATGATGAATATTCTTTTTCTATTTAAGTTTATTTTTCTTGTATTCATACATTACTTTCATTAATAATCATTTTCTTAAATACATTTATTCACCCTCTAACAAAAGAAAAACACAAAAGCAAGAGAGAAAATCCCACAAGAAATAATCTCTGCACTGAAAAGGAATCAAACATTTAACGTTAACAGATAAAGTGATTTCTCCTCTACAACTTTCCCCTCTGCAAAAGGGAAACGCATTGAAATGTAAAGTACGGTGGTGAACCTCCGCAGTATCGTCGAGATTTGATCCGATTGGTCGATAAGGAACAAACAAGACGTAAAAAAACTGCGGAACAAAAAAACCTCTAGAAAGAAAAGCGACGGAAAGCGGAGAAAAAAGACAGAAAACGTTTTTTTTTTCAGGACTATAGCAGAAGACGTCAGCGTCAGCAGAATTTAAAACGGTGCATGGTGTGCGCACGCACGCCATCTTCCGATCAGTATTAGCGATAACGCCTCCGAGAGAGTCGGTACTTTAAATTTTAAATTATAGTCCTCGGATATTTATGGATTCTGAACGCGGTTTATGTTTAGAAAATTGACCGTGTATACACATTATAATCGTCGGTTTTACGTATTTTTTTTGTACGTAAGTAGTTCTGGCCTCTGCTATCTATCTGTCCATTCGCTCATTGTTCTCGTTTTCTGGTAATGCTATGGAATGAGGATGATAGCAGTGCCGCACTTTAAACAGGCTGTTTTAAATTTTTGGTTTGGGTGTTCCTTTTTTTTATCAAAGCATCTACAATTTTTTTTATTGGGCACTGTCGGCATAGAATTTAGGTGGTATTGTTGGATTTTATATTTTTTATGAGAATTATATGGTTATTTTGGAATATAAGAAGATATTATTTTAAAAGGAACGAATTTGAAGATTATATATATTAAGGACTGCATTTTCTTTTATTAGTTAGTATGCCACAACTGTAAATTGTCTCCTTATGAACTGTGAACGCAGTATATAGTCTATATAAGAACAAAAACAGGTCAATTACATCTTAATTGAAATATTAATTAGGTATAATCAACTATAGCTTATTCTAAATAAGAAAACAGCAGATGGCGCCGCAATTTGAGCGCAATTTACATAGGTTAAATTTTGTAATTTCAAACAAGTAGAACATATTGCTGTGATATCTTACCACAATACAAAGCTAATAAAAATAAATTAGGAATGCATAAGAACAAGTTCTATAAGTAAATTCAATATATCTTATGATTACGATTCTCAAGTAATAATTGATTAAAAAAGGTATACAGGGGTCCAGAAACTCTCTTGACGAAGACCGGAGATTCCTCTGATAATTTTAAGACTATTAAACCCAAATTCACCTAGTCCGAAAATGCTTCCTAAGGGAGCTAGAGTTCTTTGAAGATGGCGCCTTGTATTTATTTTTTTTTTAATTCCTCCAGAACGCTTCTATTTAGAAAAACAAAAACTGGTATGCTTATTTATCCTCCAGAGATGAATCGATTCCATCAATTGCGAATTTCTAGTACCGGTCATAGGCGTCCGTTTTGGGTAGGTCAACGGTTATTTTAAGGCATATCTTTTTTGTCTTTAACTTTTAAGCATTTGTGTTTATTAAATTTTCAGGTATTCCAGTACTAAAATGTACTCTTACTTTAAGTCGGTAGGATACACCGTTTTCTAGAAAAATCGATTTGTAAATTTTTCGTTTTTTCTTCATTAAAGTTCAATTTATTATGTACCTACTTATTTTTAGCGACGAAGTTGGCTTGGACTATCAAGGTATGGATGAAAATTAATTTAATAAATTAAAAACAAATTATTTATTACAATGGAACGAAACTAACAAAAAAAGAACAAGTATCAAAGGTAGATTGTTACAAAAGTTGCTCGATGTGATGACCATTAGTCTCTATGCATAAGTTTACCCTTTTGCTTAGAGAACGCCGAATTCTTGCAAAAATTCCAAAGTTATTTCTAAATTCGTTGCAAGCATCTTGTATCCTTAGCCAGAGTTGTGCGCGATTTTGTATCGGAACGGAATAAACAAATGCTTTTATGTATCCCCAAACACAATAATCGCAAGGATTCAAATCCGGCGACCTTGCTGGCCAAGCAACTGGACCGCCTCTTCCAATTCAATGGTCTTCGTAGTTATTATCTAGAAAGTCTCGTACATTCCTGCTAAAGTGGGCCGGACAGCCGTCCTGTAGAAACCATAAGTTTTGCCGAATATTTAAACGCACCTCATCTAACAAATCAGGTAAAATATTTTGCAGGAAATGTAAGTAATCAGCACCATTTAAACGAGCAGGTAATTCCACAGGTCCAAGTAGATAATCGTCAACTACTCCTATCCAGACGTTTATGCTAAACCAATGCTGATGCTTAAATTCTTGAACAACGTGGGAATTGTCACCAACGTACGAATAATAATGTGCATTATGTACATTACAAATTCCATTTTTTGAGAATGTAGCTTCGTCACCAAACAAAATGTTCCTGATGAAATCTTCATCTTGATTTTTCTGATTTTGTAACCATCTAGCGAATTCTACGCGAGCAGGAAAATCTTCTTCTAGCAGTGCTTGCACCTTTGTAAAATGAAAAGGATATAAATTTTCTTTGTGTAAGATATTTCCTACGGAAGATTTTGAAATTGTGGGGTACATGGCAGATAGTCTTCGAACGCTAATTTCTGGATTTTCCTCAACTTCCATTAAAATAACATCTTCATGTTCTGCTGTTACATCATTATGTCTCCCTGTTTCATTATTTTTTGGGACCACTCAACCTGTTTCTCTTAATCGTTGATGAAGGGCTGTAAATGTTGAGTGAGTGGGGATGCTGACGATTGGGAAATTTTTCAGCGTATCTACGTTGCGCCGCTCGAGCGTTACACCTCATTTCGCCATAAACTAAATGCATATCGGAGTATTCCTCATTAGTAAAAAACATTTTTTTTTAAATTGAAATCATTGTGCTTGAATAACACAAAGTAAAAAATGAAAAGATAAACTTCGCGAACTGACAACAATTTGACAATGAAAAACGTAGGTTTTACTTCTGTTGGCAGTTCAGAGCTAACTATTGCAAAAAATAAAAAATTGAACTTTAATGAAGAAAAAACGAAAAATTTACAAATCGATTTTTCTATAAAACGGTGTATCCTACCGACTTAAAGTAAGAGTACATTTTAGTACTGGAATACCTGAAAATTTAATAATCTAGTGTCACAAATGCTTAAAAGTTAAAGACAACAAAGTTATGCCTTAAAATAACCGTTGACCTACCCAAAACGGACGCCTATGACCGGTACTAGAAATTCGCAATTGATGGAATCGATTCATCTCTGGAGGATAAATAAGCATACCAGTTTTTGTTTTTCTAAATAGAAGCGTTCTGGAGGAGTTTAAAAAAAATAAATACAAGGCGCCATCTTCAAAGAACTCTAGCTCCCATAGGAAGCATTTTCGGACTAGGTGAATTTGGGTTTAATTGTCTTAAAATTATCTGAGGAAACTCCGGTCTTCGTTTGTCAGGAGAGTTTCTGGACAGCCTGTATAACCTCTTACTACAATTACTAATCGTATCCTAAATACGAATTTCGACAACAAAGTTGGCATCATCAGTAGGTAAAACCACTAATCAAAGTGTCGCACATGGGGCACAGTTAGAGAATACAATCCCGAGCATGTTTTTCAATCCCGCGATTAGGGGTTTTTGAAGCGTAATCCCGGGATTAATCCCGGGATTAATCCCGGTATTAGACTATGTGGTTTCTAATTGGGTTCAAATGAAAAAAAAACCTAAGTAATTTCTTAAAAAGTATTTATTAATATTATTGCACAACACAATATACTAAAATAAGGAACAAAAAACTATTTAGAATTTCGAAAATACAATCGCAGAAATATCAAAGCATCCTGTAATGTAGCCGGGTCCTGCGGAGGCTACATTGTTGCGTCGATACGTCGATGCGTATAAGCACCGAAATAATACTCAGATAATGTTGGTTTAACGTGACATAATAAGTTAACACATAACAAACATAACAATTAGTACATATATAACAATGAATAGAGTAGTAGTCAAAGGAGAGATCTAACTGGCTCTCTAACTATGATTGATCCCTTGTTCTTTACTAGAACATCTTATATACCATATTAGAGTGCCCTCGTTTGACTACGTCCTTACTTATCTGTAAACAGATGTGCAAGCGTGTAACCTCCGATTAATAATGCTTGTGTTTAATTAAGCAGGTGGACCGAGGTCGTGTTTTCTAATACAATGCAAATAAGACCAGGGCCACGCCTTGACTGATCGAGTACTACAAACATTACTTAACTAGGTTATCACAATGTTTGACTTCCAAGCCTGTTTCGTAGTTTACATAAGCAGCAGCTGAAAACGCTCGCTCAGGTTCTACACTGGTTAGAGGAATAGACAATAGATATTTATATGCTAATTCTAAGTGATATCCACGAACTCCTCCATTTTCGAACAGGCTCATTTCGCGTCTAATACTATTTATCAACCCCGATTAATTTTGTACCTCAGGATCTGGGGATTCCATGCTCTTATTATTTTCCAGCTGTAACTTTTCCTTTAGTGTCAATTGGGGTTGGGAGGTTTGTTGTCTTGGCTCATCATCTGTTTGTGATCCTGACCTTTCTTCCTCTTCCGTGCTATCTCGACTATTTAGTCTCTTAACAATTCTTTATTTGTGCCCTCACTAAAGCCTGTGTAGGAACTGGAAATAAGTCAAACCATTCCAAATCCGATAATAATTGATTTTCGTGGATTTTGTAAATAATTCAATACACCATTTAAATCATCATTTCGTCGTTGCTTTATATGTTCCACTAAGGATGTTTTCATTTTATTGGCGAGCGCTGATTTTTTGCTAGACAATTGTTTTATAACAAATTTCAAAGCGGCATCAGCTGTGCATAAATTAGCATCTCGTCGACAGAGTGCTTCTACTGTTAATTAATTGGGGTCAGCACATCAACAATTTCATTTACAAAGTCAAAATCAGCATCTTCTAAACGGATTGGATGATTGAAATTGAGATAAAAGCTTTTTGAATGCAGGTTTTTAAAAGAGAAAATCGTTCCGGCATGGTTAGAAGACTATTCCACCTGGTTTTACAGTCCAAAAGAAGTGACAGCTCTTTTTCATGTTCAATCTTCACATATTTTTGAAGTACTGTTTCATTTTTCAATGGTGATCTTTTGAAATACGCTACAACTTTGCGGATTTTCTTTATCAGCTCATTAATGTTTTCATTTTTCGTTAACTCTGGTATGTGTTCTTGCGCAAGTTCATTTTGTGACATTAAGATTAAACCTGATTCTGGAAAGTCAAAGTCTTCTAAATTGTCATCATCATCGCTATCGTTCATATAATCAGCAGTCACAGCTGGATCATTTATAGTATCATCTAAGTCGGAGGTAGGGCTGTCTTGCCTGTCTTGAAAATAATTCTTTATTTTATAAAGCACATCACAGACGGCCAAATTGATTCCATGTGCGAGACGCAGTTGTTGTTCAGTGCAAACAAGCTGTCCCACCTTTATCATAATGTTCGGTCTATCGGTTACAGTAGCCACGATATCAGTTTCCAGGGAAATATCAAATTTACGTAGACGCTCTTTCAATATACGAAGACAATTTTCAGTCGTCATACTTCCATGAATAGGAACGAGTCCTAAGCTCCAAATTTTTTTATATGAATGAACGTTGACAGCCATGTATCATTTATTGGACGTTGATGTCCACTCGTCAAAAGATAGACTGAACCTTTCACCTGCACTTTTCAAATGTTTTAATTCTGCAGTTACTTGCTTTCTGATTTTGTCACTGTAATTCATAACACGCTTTCGAATTGTGACGGCAGATTTTGGTAAATCCGTGTATTTCGCTAAGAGCAATTTTCTCAAATTGTCTGAAGTTATGAATACACTGAATGGAAATCCATCTAATGCCATCATTCTTGCCAAAACATCATCCAGGCTATCGTCGGCACTTTTAGTAAAATAATCATCTAACTTTCGTTTAGCTGGCGGCGGTGCTGTGTTCAGATTTTCAGAATCTTGACTTGTTGAAGCTGTTAAACGATTAACGTCAGCTAAAATCTTAATGTTATGTTTTGATGACAAATGTGTATGTAATCCATTAGTCGATCCACCCAAAGTCTTGAGAATGGCAGGGCATCTCTTACATTTAGCATTATTCCCGTCTTTCGCAACTAAAAAATAACTCCACGCTAACGACGTATCACTGTTTTTTTATGTTGAACAAAGTCTCCCGCCATTTAAAATAACTTTTTCAGATAATTGACCTTTAAATTTAAATGATGTAACCTGCGTTACCTTGTAGCTGGTAAAATAATAAATGAAAAAACTAAATCCTAATAAGCGTATTTACACTTTCGCACAGGGAATCCCCGACTGGGAATCCCTCGCAACAATATTATGATATATAATATGAGGTGATCGGGTGATTCCCCTGTTGGCCAGTTGGAGAATTACTTTAACAGTATTATATTGAAGTATGCCGGGCGAGAAGTCCCTTCTAAGTTACGTACGACGTACCTAAGGTTGATTTTTTGTCTTTATGTAATAAGTGCCCTTAATATAATCTAGGTAAGGTCATTGTCAAAGCGCAATGGATTACAGAATGCAAACTGGCAATCCCGAAAATCACGAGATTAGCCAAGTAGCCAGTCCCGGGAATTACGAGATCAAAACCCAGCCGGGATCCCGAGATTCCGGGATTCGGGATCCCGGTATTGTATCCTCTAGGCACAGTAAAGCTAGCACATCTGATCACGCAACAACTTTACACTGACTTAAAAATAAAAATATATCCACTAAAAATTACGTCAAAATTACCTCTCTTAAGGAAACGGCAAGCACATGTGTTTATTCTCTCTCTGCGCGTCTTCAACTTTTCTACCTCTTTTCTAAGAATGAAAAGAGACAACTATAAGGAATCGGACCCTTATCTATATTAATGGTGTTTCTTTTATTTTTAACGATATGAATGCTTTCATATGCGTCAAGATCTCCAGGATTATTAATAGCTTTGACAAGTTTTAACCCTTTAATCGACATATTGTCTTGTGTATTTAAAGAATGATTGGCAACGTTAGATTTTCTGGTCAATTGAATTTAATATGGGATATGTGTTCTTTAAATCTAGTTATTATTGATCGTTTCGTTTGGCCTATATATTGCAAATTACAATCATCACAATTAATTTCGTATATACCTGATTTCAAATTCAAATTAACTTTATCTTTGGTATTCTGTAGGAGTCTTTTGATGGCATTTTCGAACCGAAATGCAACTTGGAGACGTCGTTCTCTAACAACTCTATTAATGTTTTTCGTGATAGGATGGTATGGTAAACATATGTACTTTTTTAATTTCGTTTTTCTAATTATTTATTATACTTTGCGATGTTTTTAATGAAATCTAGTTCTATTTCATATCTCTCTTTTGTTAACGAAGATTTAGTAACCGATTAACTAACAAATTAAAAGCAGCTGTCTTATGTTGAGAACTATGATTTGAATCCGCGATGATGAATCTATCAACATTGGCTTCTTTTCGGAAAATATCGATTCCTATTTTATGTTTATTTCTAATAACTAATGTATCTAAATCTATTCTATCATTGTTTTCCTTTGCCACAGTGAATTTAATAGTCGGAAATTTCATATTTAACTGATTAAAGAACATGTCTAATTCGCATTTCCGTGTATCAAACATCGCGAGAATGTCATCTACGTACCTGATCCAGACCCTTGTGAAATATTTAGCGATATTTTTAAATTCTACTTCAAATTGACTCATGAATAAATTAGTTATGAAAGGAGATAGGCAATTACCCATTGTTGTGCCTGGTTTCTGTTCATAAATTTTTTCTCTTACTTGGAAACAATTTTGCGTCATGCACAGAGTTGTCAATCTCATGTATTCTTTTATTTTTGAAGGTTTAATGTTATTCTTATGGAGCAGCCTTCTAAATATTTCATAATCTCTGGAATAGATATCGAAGGGAATAATGACGTTACATCGAATGAAACTAAAATTTCCCCCGCTTCCAGTTCACAATCTTTAATTAATTTAACAAATTCTAAGAAATTACTAACTAACAAACTTTCTGGTTTTACGGGTAAATTTTTAAATTCATTCACTAACCATTTGTAAATCAAATAAGTCAGTGAGTTAATGCCTGAAACGATAGGTTTCATCATTTATAATTCTTAGAAACGAGGTAGAAAGGTTGAAGACGCGCAGAGAGAGAATAAACACATGTGGTTGCCGTTTCCTTAAGAGAGGTAATTTTGTCGTAATTTTTAGTAGATATATTTTTATTTTTAAGTCAGTGTATACGTGGACGCCATGTAAAGTTGTCGCGTAATCAGATGTGCTAGCTTTAATGTGTCCCATGTGCGACACTAGATTAGTGGTTTTACTTACTGATGTTGACAACTTATTTGTCGAAATACGTATCTGGGATATGATTAGTAATTGTGGTAAGGAGTTATATACCTTCTTTAAGTTTTTACTTAACCACAGTCTCCAAAGAAAGACTTTTAATAATTTATTATTTAATTAATAAATTTTCAAACCTAGGTACCAAATAAAAGTATAAAAAGGTATATTATAAAGTGTGTTTTTTAAGAGGTATAGAATTATAAATCGAAATAAAAAACACAAGTATTGGGCAAATGAGAATCTTTTGTTTTTCATCAGCAGATAGTTTCATGACATTAATGATGAAAAATGATTTTCGGCATATGGCCACCACGGGAGCATTCGAGGTACGTTATCCTGGAGCACCAATTTTCAACTACTTTTTCGAGCATCTGGGGCCCTATGTCAGGAATGGTGCGCTCGATATTGGTTTCTAAGGCTGCAATTGTTGTTGGCTTGTTTCCTTAGACCAAAGACTTCAAATAGCCCCACAGAAAATAGTTAAAAGGCGTCAAATCACATGATCTTAGAGGCCAATATACAGGTCCATTTCTGCAGAAAATCACCGAAAACTTCATTCAATAAATCGATGGATTCGTGGGCAGTATGGCATGTGGCACCGTTCTGCTGAAACTAAAGGTGTTCAGACCATGTTTACTCAATTTTGGGAACAAAAATTAGTTGAGCAAGGCCCTATATCGATCGACATTGATGGTGACAGCCCGATTTTCTTCGTTTTTGAAGAAGTATGGCCCGATTATGCCTCCAGCCCATAAACCACACCAAACAGCGTATTTTTCGGGGCGTGTCGATAGTTGATGAGGCACCTGTGGGTTAGTGTCGCTCTAAATGCGACAATTTTGCTTATTCACAAAGCTACTAGGCCAGAAGCGAACTTCAACACTGAACACAATTTGACGGTTAAAACAGTAGATTGACTTCCAACCTTTCATGCGCCTAATTACTGTACTTACATCGAAAACGATGGTCGGTTGGCTTCAATTCTTTCACCAATTTAATCTTGTAGGCATGTAAGCCAAGATCTTTGCGCAAAATCATCCACAAAGTCGATGGGCGCAGGCTAAGTTCTTGCGCCCGATGATGAATCGATGAATTTGAATCATCCTCAACACTGGACTCAACGACGACGATATTTTCTTCAGTGCGCACTCTACGCAATCTCGTTGGTGGAAGGGAGTGAAAAAGAGTAAATTGAGTGCGAAATTTTTCAATTGTGTTGCGAATAGTCGTCTCAGTTGGCCGATTATTTACCGTAAATTAGGCAAAGCGCTCTGAACATTTTTTACTGAACACTGATTTTCGAAATAAATTTCCACAATTTGTAAACGCTGTTCGAATGTAAATCATTGTGAAATGTCAAATAATACTGAATAAAATGGTGGCATGATTTTATATATTAATTATCATAATTTCAGGCCTTAAAAATTGTATATTAAAAACAAGTTTCATAAGACATGTTTTAAAGCACGAATTCACGTTTAAAAAACGAGTTTTTTAGAAATGGGTGCTTTAAATGGGTGCTTTAATGTCTTATAAAAACGTGTTTTTATTTTGTTTTTTTGCAATTAGCTTTGTTAATATATTTTTTTTTTAAGAAAATGAGAAATTTGATAATTTAGGGAAATTTTATGGGAATTGATATCGTCCGCGTATGTTTAAAATAAAACTTAAATTTTTGAATTTAGTTCCCTATGGTTGACTTAATATTTAACTTGACATTTCACTCTTCAAAATGAAATATTATCTGAATCGAAGTAGCCTTTACTTGATGGAAATTCATAATTAATTAAATAAAAATAAAGAAGCAATATATTACTTAATTCCCACTTTATTGAGATTAAATCCCATAGCAATTGTTTCGACATACAATGTCTTCCTCAGATGAAGTTGTATTGCAAACCAAGCTAAAGGATGTTAACAAATTTAAACTTAAATAAATATTATAATGAAAAATTGAAAAAAAGTTATACTTAAAAGGATGGTTCAATAATAAGCACTTTCTATTTAAAATGTAAACTTTATCACCCAAAAGGACCAAAATTATCGAGTACAAACACAAAACGGGAAGACCAAAATAAATAAAAAAGTCAGTTATAAAATAGGCCTAATAAGAAAAATTGCCGAAGTCTACCTGATTGTTAAGTAAAAGGTTTGTGTTTTTATGTTTCAATATTTCCATTATTTCCAGTAAATTTGATTTTTGCGATTAATTTCCATTATGTAATATTGTAAAGTTACCCCAAAATGCATGTTTTGGAGGTACCTCAATCTGAGTGGAAAAAATCCTTGGAAAATTGGTTTAAACGCATGCAAAAGTGTATTAATCTTAAATAATAAAATTAAAAAACCCTTACCACAATAGAATTTAATGATTCTAAATACGTATTTCTACAACCACGTTGTCATCTTCAGTAGAAAAAACAGTATAACACTTGAACGCACAAAAACACTCACAGAAGGATTGTTCTGAACGTCTTCTAGTTTAACACTAAAATCTTTAATCTTAAATGCTTCAAAAATTACCTACATTTTGGTAAACCCCACCTATTCATGCAACAGCATTAACCCATTATTTGTAAATTCTATAGAAAAACCGTTTAGAAATATTATAAAAGCCGTAATTTAACATACATTAAGAATCCAATTATGAAACTAATCCTGATTCATATTAGATTCAATAGACCGGAAAAATCAAGTGTTGCCCGACATATTCTTGAATCAGATCACAACGTAACATCTGATTGTCTGAGATTAATAAAAAGCGTCACACGCCCCCGCGAATTAGATAGTTTTGAGAGCATTTTTATCTTTAAAAATAGGAATAACGTAATTAACGCAGATTGGGTCCTATACCAGGTTCTTCTTTATTTGAGTTAATTGACAGTTAGATGTTATTAAAGCAAGAAAAATAGGAAAACCATTAAAAAATATTCGAATTCATGGAATTTATTTTTAAATTCGTTTCATTACAATATTTGCCATTAAAATATTCTGACTCAACATTAATTTCCAAATTTATATTTCAACATAATTTAAGGATTAGTTTAATAATTGGATTCTTAATGTATGTTAAATTACGGATTTTATAATATTTCTAAACGGTTTTTCTATAGAATTTACAAATAATGGCTTAATGCTCTTGCATGAATAGGTGGGGTTTACCAAAATGTAGGTAATTTTTGTAGCATTTACGATTGAAGATTTTAGTGTTAAACTAGAAGACGTTCAGAACAATCCTTCTGTGAGTGTTTTTGTGCGTTCAAGTGTTACACTGTTTTTTCTACTGAAGATGACAACGTTGTTGTAGAAATACGTATTTAGAATCATTAAATTCTATTGTGGTAAGGGTTTTTTAATTTTATTATTCACTTATAAGCCACAGTCTCCGATTTGTTAGTGTATTAATCTTAATGGAGAATATTTTGAAAAAAAATAAAGCCATGATGTACGATGATTAATTTTAGTTTCTGTCCTCTATTCCCGACAAATAACGTATAACACCTTTTATTAAGGACTAAAACTATCACACTATATATATATACGAGTATATATATCGTTTTAAATGAAACCTTTGAATGTGAAATCGTCTGTTATCCGTTCATACGAAACTGAGAGCTGTAACTAGCATTCAGCCACTGGCAAATTCGGTTGTTTGTGTGACCACACACGCATATTTGGAAGCGTGCACAATCGAATGATGCCGCCGCATATGTTATTGACATTCAGCGCCATTGTCGCACAGCATAATATGTTTTTTTGTAAAAAGGGACTGCGTACTTATGCCTAATCAGCTGAATAGATGTTTAGTGTAAAATTGTAATAGTATATTGCTTGTTTTGAAAGTTTAAATGTGATATGTAATTTATATAAATATTAAATAATGTTTAATTATTACACGAAATCCTTTTTTCTCCGTATAAACATAAAAATAACAGGTACTTTACTTTAAACACTTGTAGAAACTTATCTGTTTTTGTATACAAGTATTTTGTTTAGTTGTTAGGTCAGTCGGATTTGCAGGGGAGGAAGGAGCATAGAAGACCGGTGGGCACATAGGTCCACACGATTTATTTTATTACAACTAGCGCCACCTTTTGGATCATGTCAAATATAGCAATATAGCAGTGCGCTTCGTATTTTAATTCAGTTACAACAATGTCGATGTAATGTGAACGTTACCGTGAACAAAATATTGATTTTAAAGGTGATTAATGTAAAATTTTGTATTTAAATCTAGTTTGATTATCAAGTAATTGTTTACATATTATTTTCTGTTATTATACACAACAAAACCTCGACTATTTTGCTATTAAACAAGCTAGTTATCGTAGGTGTAAACAAACGTTGAGTCGAGTAGCGGCTTTTTTAAATTTAATTGTGACATCGGGGTCCTCTTGCGGTCCTCTGTGCCCTACAATTATTTTATTCATCTATTATTTATTTATTTATATTATCATAAACCTTTGTTAGGTTTAGATGGTACATAACTACATATGAGAAGACCAGAACGTTAGTGGACGAATGAAGATATCACAAAAACATTGGAAATGATAAATCGAAACGAAATTTCGGCTCGAAAAGCATCTGAAGTTTTTACAATACCTAGGAGTTGTATTTTGCGACGTGAATACAACCAATTAATGCCAAAAGCTCCAAGGAACGCCCACTTTAAACAAGTTTTTCCTTAACAACTGAATTACCACTGAATTTGTGTAGCATATTGTAGTCGTAGAAAGGCGTTTTATTAAATAACCCCTTTGGACGCTCGTCGGTTTGCATTTGAGTTGCATATAAATCCAGTTAAATCATCTATTTTAGAAGACAGTGATCCGAAAATGCCAATGGAAAGCTTATTATAAGAAAAAAGAAAACCGCGGAAAAAAAATTTGTGGAGGTTTCAAGTAGTGGTAGTGAAAAGGAAGACACTAACACCGTATGCATTTATTATTGTTCAAGCAGATATGGCGAACCATAACAGGGATGGGATGGATTCAGCGTCAGAATTACCGAGACTGGGCATATGATACTTGCGCAGGAGTGTCGGAGAACGATGAAGAATATATTTGTTTAAAGTGTTCTTAAAGTGTAAAGTGTTCTTTAAAAATAAAACCTTTAAAATAAATATTTGTTTTTTTTAATATAAAGTTCCAAACACTATTTTAAGTCTTTTTGTCAAAACCCTATTTAAAATGAATTATTAAATGCATGCTCCCCTGTACCCCAGCACTAAGGAACACATAGCACCAGCGCAAAGTATTAAAAAAGCGACTATAATTGTTTGTGGTTATTCTTTATATCAAATTTACGATTGGAAATTGGTAAAGTAATGTATATACTAGATACAGTTAGGTTTACTCTTTTGCAGTGATTTTTTGTAAAAAAATAAAAATTCCTTAAGCGGGCCCCTGTGCCCCCTCTACCCATAGTATTGGTTTGGATAAAACAGATGCAAAATTTTGACTATACAAGGCCAATTTGATGTTATTTTAGGTTGAAATGAAAAATATACTTTATAAAATATTGATTATGGAAGCCGGCATATTGGTATTGCATGCATTCAAAAAAAAACTGCCTTTGCCTTGATTTCTAAGTAACACCAAAAAGCATGTTGTAACTTTACTAATAGAATTTCTTAAATGACAGTTACATCTAAATGACAGACAGCTTTAGAAAATTTCAAGGTTAGAAAATTGCAAGGTTATAATCTTCCTCTCATGAATAAATAAAATTCCATGCTATCGTTTTTATTATATGACATTAATAACATTAACATTTACAATTCGGAACGGTGCGGTTAAGTTACGACATAACTAAAAATTTCATGGCCAGCTCTGAGACTGTTTTTTTTATCACACGATTCAAAAAAAACTGTTACTTTGTTTTTTATTACTAGGCCATTTTCTAGAACAAAACAAAATCTTAATAATAATAATGATCTTTATTGTCCAACAGTTTATTAACCAATTATAAGACATTAATCAAAATTAGACCATTTAATATCTGTAGAAAAAACACACAGCATTATAATGGGATTACACCAAATAAATAAATGATCACATATCCGCACAGAAGTAACACACTAACACTAACCCAAAGAGCTACACTTATTAAAATTAGTGGCCATATGGTATAAAGGAGGTTTCTCTAAAATATTGGTTCTCGCAGTAGGGATGTTGACAACGTCATAATTGGGGGTAGTACAAGTTGGTACATTTAGATTTATTTGCGCGAGTAGCGAAGGAACATCGACCCTTTGTGTTAGAAGATTGCATGAAAACTTTGCACTATAATCCTCTCTACGACGGGATAGTGACACAAAATTATGCTGAGCCAGTAACTGCAGACAGTCGATACCACGCACAGGGTAAATGCCGTCCATTCTATACGGTAAGTATTTTAAGTATCTCCTCTGAACACGTTCGATCGAGATTTGCTGGTGTAGATCGATACACCAGCATACCAGACGACAGATGCATATTCCAACCTGCATCGAACAAGGGCATAGTATAGTACCTTAATACTGTTCATGTTAGAAAAATTACGACACGATCTCACAAGAAAACCGAGAGACCTGCTACCAGAAAAGCAGATGCTAGATATGTGCTTGGTAAATCCCTAAACAATGCGAGACGATATCAAAAAGTTATTAGACGAATAACCATTTTAGAAAACGTAACCTCTTCTATCCGATAAGTAAGAGGCCATTAGTGTAACAAGGGCTGGGCAAAAACCAATTTGGCCATAAGTATATTATGATTAATAGAATCGAATGCCCTTGAAAGTCTGTGTAAATGACATCCACCTGTTTGCGTTTGCGTATCTATAACATTAGAGAGCTATTGCGCGATCTCCGATAAATTTGTAATCGTGGACCTTCCAGAAATGAAACCATCCTGATTGAGAGATAGGAAGAGCCGTACACTTTTATATATTCTACAATAAATTATGCATTCGAATACTTTGCTAAAATTGGATAAGACACTTGTTGGTCTGTAGTTCGCAATATTTTATTTGTCACCTTTTTTAAACACTGGCGCAAGTTTACAAATTTTCCAAGCCTGTGGGAACGTCGATATCTGGGGCACTAGCATAAACAGAACACTTGTTATAATGGCAAGAAATAATGACATTTTAAAAGTGTTACTGTACAAACAAAATCATGGGAAGGTAGGCCAAAACAATCGCACACTATAAAACTGGGTATATTGTCATCACAAATAAAAGAACAAATTCCTTCACTTAATTAAATAAATAAACGTTTTTTGTTTGCCTAATGTCGCTAAATAGTTTATCAAAGTACTAGTGGTATAAATTATTTATAAATTCCTTTGAATTCAGTTACCCTAACATTATAAAAATATATTTCGGGAGAATATTACATATTCAAATTTTTTATTAATTTATCTTGAAGCACAAAAGGAACTTATCTTTCTCCATTCGAAACAACGCTGTACATACAATACAATACGTACGTAAGAATGAAGGTAGGTATGGTACATGCGAAACGTATCGATCAGATATTCAGATGCGTTCATGAAGCGAGAGTAAACGACAAAGAAAGCAAACGAGAAACAGAGAAGGAAACATAGCCGCAGGACTTTCCAATTAGAACTCCACTTCTCGCTGGAACCGCGTCGGTAAGCGTATGGCAACTGCCAGATATTACATCCTGGCGAGGATGTCTCTATGGGGGTTGCACAGTATACAGCTATATATACGCGGAGATATGCGTGCGTTTGGTGATGCCACACAATCCTCTGTTCAAGCCGTCTCGGAAAAGCGATTTCGCTACGATTAAAACGTGCCTCTCCTAATTGAATTTTACAAGATAATTACGTAGTAATAACTGCAGTAACAATAGTAATTATACTCCAATAATTTTGTATTACTTTAAATGCCTCGTTGTTTATACATACATACGAATATTATGCTTTTTACGCAGTGAAATCAAAAATGTAATAAGTTTTCTCTGTATGTCGACCTCAATTCCAAAAAGACACTGTCAAGTTAATAACTAATTTCGGAAAATGTATATTTTTCAAAGTTTGAATTTATTACAATTGTAACAGACATGTAATTAATATACATATCTGTAACTATACACTTGGACAGTACACCTCGTATTTTCAGCATTCACTTCTGCTTAAGACACGTGTTTCTGCCATCTATAGGCGCCGTCAGTCAAGCTAGTGAATCAATGTTTACAAATGATACAAATCTTTATGAATAGATCTGTATCTGTATATAACATTAAGCTGAAATCCCCTACAAGATAAAGCAAATTTCATCCTATAAGGTGGCACTTATTTAATAAGTGACATCTGACGGACGAAAGAGACTTCGCCGAAAAAGGCGACCTTTCGTTCGACCAGCTATGCTGGTACGAAAAACGAAACAATACGGGTAGTCCATTAACAACGAGCCAGATGGCAGTAAATATACAAAAAGGTTTTAAGTATATCTATACGTTAATGCATGTATAACGCTTTTGTTACAATTGAAACAGACATGTAATTAATATACATATCTGTAACTGTACACTTGGACAATACACCTCGTATTTTCAGCATTCACTTCTGCTTAAGACACGTGGATCATTATTATTATTATTATATTGTTTGAATTGTAATCTGTGAAGAATAAATATTTCGTCGTTCGAACTTGGCATCTACCTACGTAATAATATAATATCAATTTTGAAATGGATAAACCAGGCCCCAGTAAAAAAACGTAGTCGTAAGGTTGAAAATCGACAGTTTCAAGATATTTGGACCGAAAAATACTTTTTTATTTCATCGCATAACAAAAGTGTCTGTTTAATATGCAAGAGTAGTGTTTCTATTTAGAAGGAATATAATGTGAAAAGGCATTATGAAACCCAGCATCATACTTTTACCAAATTAACAGGCGAAAATCGAACGCAAAAAAATTCCACTTCACAAAGGGAATTAATAGGCCAGCAAACTATGTTTACAAAACCAATTCAAGAAACAGTTACTGAAGTTAGCTTTGAAATATCTCGAATAATAGCGAAAACTTGTCGGCCTTTTAAAGATGGTGAGTTTGTTAAGCCGTGTTTAGATATCGCCGGAAAAAAAATGTATCCGAAAGAAAATTCAACTAAATCGGATGACTGTTTAAAGAAGACTTACCACATTAGCAGATAATATAGAAGAGCAATTAGCTACGAAATCGAAAAGTTTTGAGTATTTTTCTATAGCACTCGACGAATCTACAGATATAAGTTCCACTGCTCAACTCTTAATATTTTTACGAGGTGTAACGCAAAATTTTGAAGTGAGTGAAGAACTGATTGGTATGAGTTCTTTGACAAGTCAAACCAAGGGGAGTGACATGCTCAAAGCTCTTCTGGAAAAATGTTCTATAATGGATTTGGATTTAACGAAATTATCTGGAATTACTACTGACGGAGCAGCTTCAATGATTGGAAGTAAATCTGGGATAATAACTATGTTAAAAGAGTATTTACAAACTAAAAACATAGATACCAAGGAATTAATGCAGTTTCATTGCATTATACATCAAGAGGCCCTCTGGTCAAAATTATTGGGATTTGAAAATGCGATGAAAGTTGTAGTACCTACTGTAAACTTTATAAAATCACGAGGTCTCAATCACCGACAATTCACACAATTTCTCGAGGATATTGAAAGCGAATATGGTGATCTCCTGTTTTACACTAAAGTAAGGTGACTAAGTCGTGGGTTGTCACTAGAGCGGTTTCTTAGCTTGATTGAAGAAATCAAAATGTTTCTGGCAGAAAAGAAAAAGGACGTCTCCGAACTCGACAACCCTGACCGGCTGTGTGACTTAGCGTTTCTTGTAGACATCGCAAATCATTTGAATGTCTTAAATACGCAACTCCAAGGCAAAGATCAATCGATTTCGCAGTTATACTCTCATATTTCGTCATTTCAATGCAAATTGAGTCTTTTCAGGACACAAATCAATTCAGCCATTTACAACCATTTTCCGAACTACAAAAAAATTATGGAGAAATTCAATAAAACTGATGTCAATTTCCCCTATGTTGAAAAAATTGATATTTTAATACAAGCTTTTCATGATCGTTTTCTAGACTTCAAAAAAGTTAAACCTCTATTAGACATTTTCAGAAATCCTTTCAACATTTCACCCGAAAATGCACCGGAATCAATACAGCTAGAATTGATAGACATGCAAAATGATGATAATTTAAGAAACAAGTTTAATGAAGGTAATTTATGTACTCAACTTTTATCGTTGCGTTGACAAAACCGCTTATAAAGAGTTCCGAATAAATGCATTGAAATGCGCAAGCTTATTTGGATCGACGTATATTTGTGAGCAACCGTTTTCAGTGATGAACCTTAACAAAACAAAAAATCGAAACCGTCTGGCAAATGAAAATCTGGAAGCAATTTTACGTGTGGCGACAAGTAATGTGGAGCCAAACATAAACAAAATTATTAGGTCAATGCAATGTCATGCATCAAAATAATAAAACATGAAATATTACATTGTAATGATTAGATTACATTACGATTACATAATTACAACAAACATTTTTGAATGTTCTTTTATTTTTATCATTTGTAGTAATTCATACTATTTAAAAATAAAAATATTTGTGTTAATAACTATTATTTGTAGTGGCCCGTCCTTGGCTTATAATTTTCCCGAGTGGCCCCTGTTCTCTATAAGTCTGTGCATCCCTGCACTAGGCGTTCGCCGCTTTTACGTATGTGTGTGTTCATCGGTGCGCGCTATAGTCGCTTTACTCGTGTACACTGCGCGACATATAAAACCCGTATAACTCTAATGAGCATAAAATGAGAGTTTTTTATTTGCGAAAACAGGTTAAATATATTCATACTGTCACTTATAAACTTCGTAGGTTATTCGTACATTGCTAATACCTGTAACACTTAAGTCAAATTTGACAAGTCAAATAAGACATGTCAAATTTGATAAGCCTGGCTTACATTGATAATATGTTAGTGTAGAGGTTCGTTCTTTCGAGCATAACAAAATATTTCCAACCGATACGTTGCAATTTTTTATTGATTTTAAATATGAGTGATAATTAAAGTAATAGTGTTAGTGACAATCTAAATATTTCTTTAGTTTATTTTATATTTCCTTCTTTAAATAACAATCGATTTCGCTGTTTCACATCTGCCAGGCGCCCCGTGATAGCTTTTTTTTATTATTTTTTAACTGAGCGTCTACACATGTTATGGTTTAAAGCTAATTATTGGACAGAAACTCTACCATTGTCTACATCAATAAAGATAATTAATTTTCGTCATTAGTTTTGGTTTTTTGTCTTCCTAATTTTTGGACGATTGTTAACGCTGCCTGTATCCAGGTATCTTTTCACCGTTTTTGAAACTGTTGCTTTATTGATGTGTCTATTTGGATATACTTCATTAAATAATCGACAAACTTCAGCATAAGTGCGCTTTCTGTCGCCGTATCGAATCATTGCTATTATTATACTAGGCCTCCTTTGTAGTCATAACAAACGCTAATTGTCAGTGAAGACGGATTGCTGCATTATTGAAGTTAAAAAAAATTATAAAGTAGAAAAAAACAGCATCACATCAGTAGTATACCCTACCATTAAGAAACAAATACTAGATACATATATTTCAATCCTTGTAAATCCAATGAAATCGCAAATCCCTTTTCATTATATCTTTTCAATTTTAAACCATCCGATTCACGCTTACTTTACCTTTCTGTAGAAATTTGGACTAGCACAACAAGTGCTATCCTAGCACATAATTGCATTATACACCTGTCAGTTACGAGATCCTACACTGAAAATCGAATAGAATGAGATCATCCTTCTCAAAAGCCATTTTACTATAGAACCCCCCCAAAAAAGGGAAAGTAAACATCTAGTATAAATCCCGTATGTCTAATTAAATCCCTTTCTTCAATTTTTTATGTTTTTTTCCTATCTTGACATGGGAAAATTTGTTTAAAAAAATATTTTTGAAAAGATACGAAAAGTACCAATAAGAAAATATACAAAGTCAATAAAACGTTTAGTTTACAACAAACAAGTAATCATTAATTAACTTGATTTTATCCAAAAATCTATAAAAGAATAAATAAATTTTGACAGAGAACAGAGTGTGTATAAAACTTTCGTTTTTTTTTTTTGTTTCACATCTCAGAAATACGTCAAAATGCGATACTATCAATTTAACTTCTTACTTAATATTAACACGACTTGGTTCCAATGGTTCCAATACTTTTGTTGTGTTTGTATATTTTATTGTGTTTAACACAAAAATAGGAATTATATGGCATCGAGTGTACTTCTAACAATTGGTTAAGTCGTACTTATCTGATAGAAAACAAAGGGTTATGTGTAACAGTATGAAATCGGATTCTATAATTATTAATGTAGGTGTACCGCAAGGTTCGATCCTCGAGCCCACCCTATTTTTAATTTATACAGGGTGGCCCAAAATTACCGAAGGGGTTTGAGTTCATTATAAATTCTTATTTAAGACATAATTATTAATTTTTTTTTAATTTTAAATACAGTATATTCATGGAGAATATTTTTAATTTAATTATGAAAAATTATATCTCGATAGTGGTGGCCATTTTCTGCTTCGCATATTCGTGCTCTTTCCAAAACATTTTCAATAACCTTTCGCAAAACTTCAGGGGTTATGTTGTTGATTTCGTCGCGTATATTATTTTTTAATTGCTGTATGGTTCGAGGCTTATTAATATAGACTTTTCCTTTTGAAATAACCCCAAAGGAAACAGTCTGAAGCGGTTAAATCCGGTGAACGCGGAGGCCAATTAAAATCGCTTGTACGGGAAATAATTCGTTCACCAAAGATGTCGCGTAAAAGAGCCATTGCGTCCCTCGCAGTGTGCGCTGTGGCTCCATCCTGTTGGAACCATACTTGCGGATGGTTTTCCACGGCTGGCCTTAAAAAATTTTCCAACATTGTCCGATATCTAACACCAGTGATGGAAACGGCGCCACCGTGTTCATTTTCAAAAAAATATGGGCCAATTATCCTTTCCGACGAAACACCGCACCAAACGGTACACTTAAGTGGGTGTAATTCTCGCTGTTGAACTACTCTTGGATTTTCCGTAGCCCATATTCCTGCAGTTTTGCCTATTAACGAACCCATTTAATTGGAAATGGGCTTCGTCGCTCATAATTAAATTATGAATAAAATCATGATTTTCTTCTGCTTTTTGACGAAAATAAATTGCATAATCAAGTCGTTGCTGGTAATCTGTCGGTTTCAATTGTTGGACAAGCTGAATTTTGTATGGAAACATTCTTATTGTATGCAACATTCTCTGCAGCGACCCTCTTGAGAAGCCAAGTTGTGTCGAACGTCTCCTGGTTGATGTTTCTCCATCTTCCCGAATATTCTCCTGTGCCCGTTCAATATTGTCATCTGTGTGCACCGTTCGTCGTCTGCCGGCACCAGGAAGGTTCCTTACTGCCCCTTGTTCTCGAAAATTTGCAACCAGACGGTTTATTGTTGACTCTGAGGGTCCGACCCGCACATTAAAATAACGACGATATGCACGCTGAGTCAAAACAATGGATCGTTGATTTGAGAAATAAAGTTCAACGATTTTGGCACGTTGTTCTATTGTGTACTGTTCCATTTTAAATTCCCCAAGTCTTCTTTACAAAATACTGAAAATAAAAAAAAAATTATAATAAAAAAGTTATAAGGAATTAAAACCCCTTCGGTCATTTTGGGCCACCCTGTACAACCAATCTTCCTTCCACTGGATTGGATTAGATTAGATTCCTTGAGGTGGCCTCTAGGCATACTCTTCTAGTTAAGCTTTGCAGCTTCGAGAGCGTTTCTCTTAAATATAGTTCCGCTGAAGAATAATGATCGCCCATTTGTAGGAACCTTCGCATTGGCATAATACATAAATCGCGGTTTCCTCCTCGCCTTGGCAAAATCTACATACCGTTTCTTCTGTCAAGCCCATGTTTGTTGAGCTTACAATGCCCCGTTAACTATATTAACAGAATCTCTGCCTTTATGTTCACCAAAGAACTGTTTTGTCTGTCTTTGACCTGGAGAATTCTTCCACCTTTCTCTGGATCTATTTCGAGCCCACTTTTCCATGGTTGTGTTAATAATTGCTTTTGTAGACAAGGTCTATCGAAACAATTTGACTACGTTATCATTAGACTTATGACCTTCGTGTCTTGGAATTCAGGTGAATATAACTTTCTTGTGATAACTAAGCTCGTTTAGAATGCACATACAATCGCATATAAGTTCAAATTTATCTTGATCTAACTCCAGTGCCTTTAGCATTGCTTGACTGTCAGAGAAGATGATCATGGTGCAATTCGTTCCCCCGTCTAATAATTTCTGCAACGTAATGTTGCAATGTTGCAAACTTCGGTTTGAAATACCGTAGTATCTCTACTCAAGCTCACTTAGACCATCGTCCTTCCTTTGAGCCCACATTAAATTAGAAATTGTCCCATATTGGAAAGTATTTTTAGTAGCATTAGGAGGAGATACGCAAAATGCGTAGAGAAAGGTGGTAGACAAATCCAACATATTAGGTATTTAATTTACTATGGTTATTATTGTTGCTACTTATACAACTATAACGTATTATTAGAGACCAGACACATCGGGTTGAAATGACGTCGTCATTACGACAGACGATATAAATAGTCTACAACATCTGTAAGTACATCACGCAGTTATTGAATGCACTATTGATCTGGCTAGCGCGCACATCTGTTGTCATCGACAATTGCGACGTCTTTTTGTTGGATATTTACAGTTAAATTTCTGTTTTCATGGGCGTATATAGAAGCGTGTGGAGTTTTAATAATTTAGTCCATTTAGATTATATTTCGTAAGATAAATAAAGTGTTGTGAGTTAGTTTCTTGTTTTCATAGTTTTAACTATTAATTACATCGTAATTTTTGTGATAGATCCTGTTTAATATCGTTTGATTGAATCTGCTTCTCCCAATTATTTCGACGTAAATGTGTATTGAATTTCGTTCAGTTTCAGTAACTTACGCATACATTTTTAGTTTTCATTTATTTAGATCTAGAGCATTGTTTGAGTTACTTTTTCATACATGATATGGATTACTCTTTGAGATATGATATGGAACAATGTCGAGAACGGCATCGTAAAACAATGGCGAGTTGGATTGACGGTAATACTGATTGTATGTCCATTGTCAGCGATTCCGAAATTTATTGTAAAATCTGTAAAATATCGTTAAAAAATTCCATAAAATCGCTCGTACAACGTCCCTTAGCTTCGCAAACACATGCACAGAAATTAGACTCGTTGGAATCTGACAATTTTAACGAAGAATTCTGTGAAACTTTTATGGCGGCTAATATTCCATTAAATAAACTTAACAATTCCACCTTAAAAATATTTCTCCAAAAATATACTGGTCGAAATGTTCCTGATGAATCCACCTTACGCAAATATTATGTTTCTAAGTGCTACACGAAAGCAGTAGAACGCATTGGAAGCCATCTTTCAAATCAGTACCTCTTGGATAAGTGCCGACGAAACTGTCGATATATTAAAACGTGTGGTAAATATTGTAGCTGATGTACTACATTCAACTATTCCATATAACGCATATGTAATAGCAACAAAAGTTATAAATACAGTCGATGCGGAAACAGTAACTAAAACCATTAACGAAAATATTCAAAAAATACTTCATTCGGACGACAGGTACAAAGAAAAAGTACTTTTATTTGTAAGTGACAGTGCTGCATACATGTTAAAAACAGGCAGACTATCCTAATATGCTCATATTACTTGTGTAGCACATGCTCTCCACAGAATCTGTGAATATATCAGAGACACCTTTCCAGAAGTTGATAGACTTGTATACGCTTAAAAAATTTTCAGAAAAGCACCATTGAGAATAGCTCTTTGCAGGGAAAAACTGCCATCTTTGTCACTGCCTACAACTCCAGAAATAACTAGATGGGGAACATGGTTGGAAGCTACTAGTTTCTATGCAGAGAATTTCGATAGTCTAAAACATTTCGTAATACTGCTAAAGGAGGGTGCTAGAAGTATTGGTGAGTGCAAGGAGCTCACACAAATCCCAAATTAAAAAAATCAGTTGTACTTTCTTCACGAACACTTTGGAAAATTGCCAAAACTAATCACTTATTTTGAAAATAGAAATCTCAAATTAAATGACGGATTAACCACATTATGTGTGGCTCTTAATAATTTGAAAACGATTCCAAGTGACTTCGGATGTGGCCTTCGGAAAAAGTTTCAAGCAATTCTTAATAGAAATCCAGATTTAATTACATTGCGGCAATTATGTATGGAGACAATTCCACAAAATCTAACGGCTAAATATGAAGAAATAAAAGAATATTTCCAGTATGCACCTATAACCAGTTGCGATGTAGAAAGGACGTTTTCTATTTATAAGGATGTACTTAATTCAAAGAGAACAAAATTGACAGAAGAAAACCTTGAGAAACTATTGCTAGTCAATATTAATACTCCTTTACTCAACTTGAACGACAAAATGAACAAATAAAAATGTTCCAATTATAGAAATAAAATTAAAAACTTTAAAAATACAACTTTTCAACAAATACATATATATTTCGTAATTGTATAGATCACCACCCGTTTGTTTTCCAATTATATAAATAAAATTAAATATTTTAGAAATACAGCCTTTCGCCAGCACTGCACTGAGCTTTGCGTCATGTGGTAAGCGTGTCCGTTCTCTAGTGATCATTGTTTGGATATACATGTATATAAGGGCAAAACTTTTTGATTTCAGCAAGTGTACCACCAAACATATGCTAGATTAGTATTGTTTTTTTTAGTTATTATAAATGATTGTTACATGCATTAGTTTTCAAGTAATAAAAGCAAACACTTCTTATATTTTTTAAGTGAAGTGCTATTATGCAAATCTGTGTTGGTACCACCGCAGCCAAAATAATAGAAACACTAGCGTTAATTAACTTAACACTTTTTTGTAATTTTACGCAGTGTAAATGGGGCTTTGGCGCTATAAAATTACTGAGAGGTCAGTTAAATGTTATGGAAACGTTCACAATGAAATGCTATAACCTTAGGTTATATTCCTTTAAAAGCTGAAAAGGTTTTAGATTCGAAATCAAACTTTATTTAAAATAATCTATACAATTAAAGCAGCAAATTACAGGATAGCAACAATAAAATAGAAACAGTGTTTAATATTTTGTAGCAGCTACACGCCTATCCAAAGATTTTGAAGTCTTCTATTCACAGACAGTATTATATTTCTTACAGCTTCTACATAATCTTCTTGCTAAGCTTGCTGAATAGATTCCCATGTTTCGCGGCCTAAATTCCCGACAGAATTTTTTGTAACGTGTTCAAATCTGGGTTTCTTGCGGGCCAATTAAACATATTAATATCATTTTCCACTACACAGTCAGTTACTCACATATCTGCATGTATGAACTGGGCAGTTATTTTTCTGGAAAATAAAATTTTGATTTGGAAAACGCTAGTTTACTGTTGGTAACCAATATACTTGTGTATGTTTCTCCTGTTAAAAGACCCTTAATTCTGAAATAAGCACCTACATCTTCTGCAGTTGTCTAGGCCCACACATTTACAGAAAATCGTCCAAAAGTTTGCAATTTTTGGGTGTATCTTTCATTATATAGTGGATTTTGAAGTCTATAAAAACACTTACGCGACCGTTAAAACTGGTCTGAAAAACTTTCTCATCAGAAAATACAACTTTATTGCAAATATCTGTCATACAATACAAAAAGTATTTAACAATCTCTTTATTTATAACAAATTTATACGTTTTTTTGTTTTCCTTTTCCTTTAATACTTATTTATATGCTTAAGTTATTGTTGTGAATTTAGCGAAAAATATGTTCTGGTAGTATTGATCATTGTCGTTGTATATCGTAATATAACAACCATTGCGCCAATACAATCGAATTACACTGTCAAAAATAATTTTCGCATAACTATAATTACACGTTTAAATATATTATTTCAAATGCGCGTTTATTTTTGTTTTGAATTTAACTTTGGAACGTTTTAAATCTCTGTAAGTACCTGACGTACGCTCTAGATGGTACGGAAAACTGGTTTCCTTAATTTGAAAATTAACTTAATTATTTACTATTGTTTATGTTTACTATTTATAAACGGTAAACAGCGGTAGTTTACATATTATTAAATATATAACATATATAAAGAACTTATAACAGTTAGGTTAATGTCTACTAAATAGTTAATAGTTTTAACTTAAAATAAATGATTTAATTGTTTTATAAATTTTTAATTTCAGTCATTGCATGCCATCTATATTCAAATAGTTCAACTTACAGAGGTAAAGCAATAGAGTAAGTAACCTATAAGTTAGGTTTTGGACTTGAAATTTTCCAGTAATTTATTATTTTTACACTATCGGAACTTAATTAAACGACACGACGCAGGGTAATATGAAAAATTAATTTTAATGTTTGATATAAGTTAGAGTTATCTTCAAGAATAAATGGAGTTTACTTCAATCAAAATGTTATAGATGTCACCACAAATTGCTAGTTCAAGTAATTTGACATCAAAATTCCTATATAGAGAAATAAATATTTTTAATATATGTTTTTTACTTATTTCATTGTAATTTGGTCCAATATATTTAATGAATTTGCTTTTTAGCGGCTTCAAAATAACATAATTGTAAATAAAAATACTAAGCTATAGTTATATCAGTTACTACAGTATTATGTTTTCTTTATTTATACATGAAGAGCCAAGTATTATTTATGTGTAGATAGTTCTAGAATCTGATTTATTAATCTACAAAATGTAAATGAGTTGGACAGTTTTTTGTCCATTAGTTTACTAGAATATGTTTGAACATAATTGATTTTAATACAAATTTGTTTCGAAATATATATTATAAGAAAATTGGCATCACGACAGGAAGTAAATATTAGAGAAATTACAATTAAATAATTCATGTTATTTTAAACTACTAATGAATATATATACATTACTGTCGTGGGCAAAAAAAACGGGACACTGTTTCTGCGTGGGTTTAAATTGTGACTACTTAAGTGGCTATCTTTACTCATCTCATAATAGTAAGTCGGGAATTGTCAAAAATGTGTGTCTCATTGACATTTATTAAACATTTTTAAAATAAATGTAAATAAAAATTACTAAAAACGATAGAGAAAGATTATTTATTAAATTAAAATAATTATGACATTAAAATAATTATTATTTTGTCATTCCACCGTTATTATTAACTGCATCTAATCTTGTAGGCATTGAAGCGACAATATTTTGTACAAAATTTATAGAAATTTGATGCCAAGCATTATGAACAGTCTCCCAAAATTCTTCCTGGGTAGAAGCTCTATCTCATTAATCTCCATACATTTTCAATGGGATTTAGATAAGGACTGTAGGGCTGGATATCTCAAGTTTAAATTTCATTCTCTTGTAACCATTGTGTTACAAGATGAGACAGGAAATTGTGTTGTTCTTATAGCTTCCTGTAATGTTTTGAAAGGGTTGTGCCTAATCTCAGTAACTAATGTTTCGTCTTCCTGCGTATTCGAAATTTTGTTTCGTTCGGAAATTATTTTCCGATTTAAATTATCCTCTTCCCTCCATTTTTTTTTATATATCCTTGCGGCTGAACTTTTACCAATTTTAAATTGAACCGATATACTTCTTAATGATTTCCCATTTTTCAAAATAGTAACAAGTCTAGCTTTATCAGTTTTTGAAAGATGCGGCATTTTCAATTTTGAATTATCAACTATGATATATAATTTGACGTAGAGTTTGAAAGTTAATCCAATATCATCAAAATTACAACGCTAAAAAATAAAGGAAATTGACATAACGATTTTGACACTGTCCCGTTTTTTTTGCTCACGACAGTATATATATATATATATATATATATATATATATATATATATATACGTAGACGAACGTAGACCATATTTTTCAAATAAAAAATTTCGTATGATTTGCTTTGTAATTTGTAGACAGCAATGTTTACATCCCCACTTACTCTGCAATTACATACATTCTAATTTAATATTTGTAAATATTTCAAATAAACAAGCCGAAAAACTCCAATAATTTATCAAATGATATATTTAATGAACGGCTAAGAAATTATCTAAACACATATATATATCTATATATATATATATATATATATATATATATATATATTTATATATATGTATATACATACTTGTTGAGCCTAGAATAAAAAAAGGAAACTAAAAGCATTAAAATTCATTTATTCATTCATTCATTTCATATATTTAATTTAACACTTACCCTTTTGAGAAGTTAAATTTCTCTTAAAAAACTTTAAGCGTTTAAATAAATCATGTAAACAACAATCCAAGTATTGTTTGACATAGTTTCAAAATGGCTGATTGGATTCGGTGCAAAAAAATCTAAATCTAAATCCACAATAGCTATTTATGTAACCAGTTATGAAATGGGTTATTTTGTGTAACGAAATGGAATGTTTGCAGGACGAGCGAGCGTAGCGAGCGAGATCCTGCAAAATGACATGAGTTACACAAAATAACATTTCATAACGTGTTTCATACAAGATTTTATCTAATTTTGACCAAAACAGATTTATAATTTTCCAGTTGATCTGACATTAAACGTCATAAGTCGTATTAAATAATTAGTGACAGTTTTCATGCTATTGGTAATAATTCATTTGACTTGACAGGTGTTTGTTAATTTAAGTATAAGTATTTACTTTTATTAGCTAAATATTTCGGTGCATTGTACGAGTAAAAATGTCGAATTCAGATTCAGGTGGACTACCAAGCGATATAGAAGAGGCTGCACAAAGTGCATTATCGACTGTGATTCCACAAAAGTCGAAAGCCCAGTACGATTTGGCTTATGAAAAATTTGGGAAGTGGCTTAAAGACAAAAAAATTAAATGTGTTAATGAGAAGGTTTTATTAGCCTATTTCGAGGGAAGAAAGAATCAAAAAGCTTCAACACTCTGGACTCTTTATTCCATGTTACGAAGTGAATTGTCTTTGAAGAAGAATATTGATATTGCAAAATATGCCAGTTTACATGCATTTCTAAAGAGGCAGTCAGAGGGATACCATGCAAAAAAGTCTAATATTTTGTCAAAGGAAAACGTCTCCCGGTTTATGACAGAAGCTGAGGATATAACATATTTAATGACAAAGGTCGCATTGATCGTTGAAATAGCTGGTGCTTGTCGAAAAAGTGAGCTAACTTTTCTACGTGTGGGGGATATTTTAGACGAGTTTTCTCATTTTGTAATAAAAATCCCTAATACAAAGACAAAAGTAACGCGCGAGTTTGTGATCACAGAAGGAAATATTGAAGGGCAAAATTTTCTTGATCTTATTAGAAAATATATTTCTTTGCGTCCACAAAACGTTAATCACGATAGGTTTTTCGTCAAATATAATAATGGTAAATGCGGGGCACAGCCAGTTGGCATTAATACAATCGGTAATCTACCGAAAAGAATTGCTCAGTTTTTGAAACTACCAAATCCCTTCTTATTTACCGGACACTGCTTCAGAAGGTCATCGGCTACCTTTTTGGCAGATTCTGGTGCGGATATTTTTAAGGTTAAACGACATGGAGGCTGGAAGTCCAATACTGTAGCTGAGGGCTATGTAGAGAATTCAATAGAAAATAAGAAAAGGATTGCCAATGATATTCTTGGTGAATCAAGCTCAAATGCACATTCCGTTTTGCATCATAACATCAGAGTACCTGCCATGAATTCTACGTGTGCAGGAATTAACCTCACCAATTGTTCACATTGTGTCATAATAGTACATTATATACCGCGGGACTGAAGTAGTACATTTAATCCTGAAGGTAAAGTTTATGGCCCGACCGCAGGGAGGGCCATAATTTACCTGAAGGATTAAATGTACTTCAGTCGCAAGGTATATACGATACTTTTCGTACTTCCGGTATGATTTTATTAATTATTTCAATAATTTCAATCAGTTTTTTCTCTCTTCAACTCATTTAATAAACTGTCTTTGAAATAAGTTACCATAGTAACATTGCGTTGTGACAATTATAATTTAGAAACATTGTCATTACTAGTGTCATTGTAAAGAAACATTGTTATTGATAATTATTGGTATCATGAGTGAAGAAGGTGTATCTGATATTGATAAAAGAGCAGCCGAAGTAGGTGAAGAATTGTTACCACCGAAATCTAGAAAACTATACGAGCAGCAGTACGATGCTTTTAAAAAGTGGTGCCGCTTAAAAAATGTGAGACAACCTACTGAAAATGCGCTGTTAGTCTACTTCAATGATAAATCAAAAGCGGTTTGTGCCTCAACTCTCTGGGCACATTACTCAATGCTGAAATCGGTTATTAACATTAGAGAAGATATTGATATAAGTAAATTTCCAAAATTATTAGCTTTTTTGAAGAGAAGAAATGAGGGATTTAAGCCAAAGAAGTCAAGAATTCTCACGTCTGAGCAGGTAGATCAGTTCTTACGGGAGGCTCCGGATGATAAATATTTAATGCTTAAGGTAAATTTGGAAATTTGTTTATATTCAGAAATTTTAAGAAATCAATTTTTTTGTAGGTTGCACTTATTTTGGGCGTTGCGGGAGCTTGTCGTGGAAAAGAGTTGGTTGATTTAGAAATCGACGATGTGAGAGATTTGGGCGATTCCTTCCTAATTGCGATTAGAAACACCAAAAATAAAATTGACCGAAATTTTGTGATCAAAAATTCAGAAAACAGTGCCATCAGTTTTGTGGCGATATTTCGGAAATATGTGGCATTGCGAAAGACAGGGACACCTCATTCAAAATTTTTTGTTCAATACATCAACAAAGAATGTACTACGAGAGTAGTAGGAAAAAACATGTTTGGTACATTTCCACGGCAAATAGCAGCTTTCTTGAAATTAGAAAATGCGACGTCTTATACGGGACATTGTTTTAGACGCACATCTGCGTCTTTGTTAGCTGATTCGGGAGCAACAATAGACCTGCTGAAGAGACATGGAGGATGGAAATCCTCCAACGTGGCCGAGGGATATATTGAATCGTCTATTAAAGATAAACAAAAAATTTCAGATAAAATATTTGGTCAAGTCGCCGATTCGTCCACTATAGTTATGCCACAGTCCTCATTCTCGCTTCCTGTTTCCGCAGGATCTTCGAAACAAACACCAGTTCAATATGAAAAGGACCTATCTGTTACTCGTCAGTTACCTGCTGCATTAACCCAGGAAAGACTGGTCAATATGACGAACTGTCACAATATTAATTTGAATATTAACGTTAATTACCATTCTAATTAATTATATTTTTCAATAAAATATCCCTTAAATTCGTTTGTTTTTGATTTAATCGTTCCGGGAGTTTCGTCAATATTTAATCCCGGAGGGATTAAATGTGACACTATAGTACCTGTCACAAGGGAGTGAAGTTGTCACTTTAGGCCCGGAAGTACGAAAATGTTTATAATGCATAAAATAAAAATTTAACCAGTTTGTGTCATTTAACGTTCCCCTTTATTAACTTGAGATGAAATGATTTTTTCAAAATATTTCGTAACTAGTGATGAAATGAACTTTTCAACACTAGTTACGAAATATTTTACTTTTCGTAACTAGTTACGAAAAGTAAACCGTTTCCTAACGTCATACAGTTTTGAAAAGTGTCACTTTATGTGTCAAAATTAGATAAAAAAAATTATTTGTCATTCCTGTTATTCTGTGGTATAACTTATGAAGTCTATAAGTGACAGTATGAATATACATATTTGTCATCGCTATGAAATTTTATTACAATATCATATTAATTAAGACAAATGAATCAAGTAACGATCTTGGAAAGTAAAAATAATTAATTTGCAAATTAAGTGTTTACATATTTTAGAGAATTATTATTTTAGAGAATATTATTTTAGAGAATTTAGAGAATTATTGCTAAACAATAACATTTTAAGATACCTTACTGTGGAAGAAATTATACAATCCCATTAGTATAATATTGAACAAATTATTGTAAAAAATGGCTTAAAATAGATATAATAAGTAGAGGCCGGACACGAGAGGTTGATGACTCATCGCCCACGAGCGTACTATTGAACATTTGTATCTTTAAAGTTTTTAATTTTATTTATATAATTATTAGAGAACGGACACGCTTACCACATGACGCAAAGCCCAGTGCAGTACTGGCGAAAGGCTGTATTTCTAAAATATTTAATTTTATTTATATAATTGGAAAACGAACGGGTGGTGATCTATAAAATTACGAAATACATATTTATTTGTTGAAAAGTTGTATTTATAAAGTTTTTAATTTTATTTATATAATTGGAAAACATACGGGTGGTGATCTATCTATCTAAAATTACGAAATACATATTTATTAATTAATTTTATTTATATAATTGGAAAACAAACGGGTGGTGATCAATACAATTACGAAATACATATTGTCATGGATTTTTCCCCGAAGAAAGAATTAAAAGAAACCATAAAAGACAATATATTTATGTACATTTTATTTCAGAAGGATATTTATAAAGAGTTGATATTTTACCTAAAAATCTATTATAATGTGTATTTTTGTCCACAACTGTAGAACGTACGGGTCTATGGGATATTTGCAGTTCGCGCCTATGTGGAAGTTATAATAATATAAATATATATATTGTCGCTGTTTTGATTTATATTTATGTTAGGTAGGGGTATCTTGCCGTTTCCTGGATCTTCATGTTTTTAGAGATTTGGTAGTTTTTGTGCAGATAGGTCGTGTTTTATTTGCAATTGGATAAAACTTTATTTGCAATTGGATAAAACTTAATTTTATTCAATTTAAACCTTGGATAATTGCGGTGTGTGCTTTTGATAGTGATTTGATGTGTTAAATTAATTTTCGTTTGATTACGAGTCTTTAAGCTTGTAATTTATATTTAATTTAATAGACCTATCTGAGGAGAAAAAAATCTCTCATATTAGTGAATTGGATACATTAATTAATGTATGTATATTTTTCTTAATATAAATTAAGTGTTTATTAGAGCTCAATAATTCAGTAATTTTAGATTTGTAAGATTGTTGTAATCAGAGAAAATATCAAGAAAACTTATCAGATTGTTTTTTTTAGTGTAGTTTTTTGTTCAAATAAATTATTGTAGTACGTTAGAAGGCGGGAAAACTTATTTGCTTCATGCATGTGTTTGCGCATGAGTAATTTTGGATGCGTGCGAAAATAGACAAATTTCTATTTGACGTTTGATTTGTGGGGTTAACGTAATTGTTGACATCTGATAAATTTTGTTTATATTTTAATTTTAAAATCTTTGTTCGCGGTCAATTATTTTGAGGTTTTTATAACTTTTACTTTAATAAAGTATCAAAGTTTTTCCTCTATACTGAGATTTGTATCAGTTCAACTTTACACTTTGTAAAGTTGAGTTTTTTTTAATTTTATTTTAATAAACATATAAGGGGGGAAATGTTTGTTTAATTATCTTACACCTATTCCTTTAATTATATTACACGTATCCATCCGGATAAACTCTGAGGATCAATGAGCTCTACGAAGGCGCACCAGACTGAGCATAGTAGGGAATCTATTTTGCAGGGTGAATTGAAATTAAATAAGCAATTAACATCACAATCCACAGCAATATGTATTTGTTGAAAAGTTGTATTTTTAAAGTTTTTAATTTTATTTCTATAATTGGAACATTTTTATTTGTTCATTTTGTCGTTCAAGTTGAGTAAAGGAGTATTAATATTAACTAGCAATAGTTTCTCAAGGTTTTCTCCTGTCAATTTTGTTCTCTTTGAATTAAGTACATCCTTATAAATAGAAAACGTCCTTTCTACATCGCAACTGGTTATAGGTGCATACTGGAAATATTCTTTTATTTCTTCATATTTAGCCGATAGATTTTGTGGAATTGTCTCCATACATAATTGCTGCAATGTAATTAAATCTGGATTTCTATTAAGAATTGCTTCAAACTTTTGCCGAAGGCCACATCCGAAGTCACTTGAAATACTTTTCAAATTATTAACAGCCACATCTAATGTGGTTAATCCGTCATTTAATTTGAGATTTCGATTTTCAAAATAAGTGATTAGTTTTGACAATTTTCCAAAGTGTTCGTGAAGAAAGTACAACTGATTTTTTTAATTTGGGATTTGTGTGAGCTCCTTGCACTCACCAATACTTCTAGCATCCTCCTTTAGCAGTGTTACGAAATGTTTTAGACTATCGAAATTCTCAGCATAATTACTAGTAGCTTCCAGCCATGTTCCCCATCTAGTTATTACTGGAGTGGGAGGCAGTGACAGAGATGGAATTTTTTCCTGAAAAGAGCTACTCTCAATGGTGCTTTTCTGAAAACTTTTTTAAAAGCTGATACAAGTCTATCAACATCCGGAAAAGTGTCTCTGATATATTCACAGATTCTGTGGAGAGCATGTGCTACACAAGTAATATGCAGCATATTAGAATATGTTTTCTTCAATAGTCTGCCTGTTTTTAACATATACGCAGCACTATCACTGACAAATAAAAGTATTTTTTGTTTGTACGTGGCGTCCGAATGAAGCATTTTTTGCATATTCTCCTTAATGGTTTCAGCATCTGTTTCCGCATCAACTCTATTTATAACACTTGTTGCTATTACATATGAGTTATAGGGAATAGTTGGATGTAGTACACCAGCGTCCTAACATATCCACCGTTTCGTGGGCGCTTATCCATATGTATTGATTTAAAAGATGGCTTGTAATGCGTTCTACTGTTCTCGTATAGCACCTACAAACATAATATTTGCGTAAAGTTGATTCATCAGGAACATTTCGACCAGTATATTTTTTCGGAAATATTTTTAAAGTGGGATTGCTAAGTTTATTTAATGGAATATTAGCCGCCATAAAAGTATTACAGAGTTCAGATGTGTTTGCGATCCTAAGTGACGAATTTTTTACGATATTTTACGGATTTTGTAATAAATTTCGGAATCACTGACAATGGACATACAATCAGTATGACCGTCAATCCAACTCGCCATTGTTTTACAATGCCGTTCTCGACATTCTTCCATATCATGTCTGAAAAAGTAACTTAAACAATGCTCTAGATCTAAATAAATGAAAACTAAAAATGTGTGCGTAAGTTATTGAAACTGAACGAAATTCAATGCACACTTACGTCGAAATAATTGGTAGAAATAGATACAATCAAACGATATTAAACAGGATCTATCACAAAAATTACGATGTAATTAACATTTAAAACTATGAAAACAAGAAACTTACTCACAGCACTTTATTTATCTTACGAAATATAAACTAATAAATAAAATACATTATAAAAACCCCGCTTCTATCTACGCTCATGAAAACACTTTAAAAAACACTATATTCTCCGAATACAATAGCAGAGTTGTCCATTGTTATCGATGCGAGACCAGGTGGCCGAGTAAGTCAAATAAATACTTCATTGAATTACGCCGGGATGTACTGTGCGACGTTATACACAATTCCAATTGCCGATTGCGTTTTATGGAAATTGCATCAGTTCTCTAATGTTCACACATAAACAATATATAATACAAAGGTGAACCTGTGTGTTCTTCACACCAGATTTTTAATAATATTTTATATTATTAAAAATACCTTTGTATTATTCTAAACAATATATCATTATCATTTATGCGATCTATCTATACCCTTTCATTTTTACATTTTTTTGGAATCCTATCCTAGTAACATTAAAACAAAGTAATACTTACCTCCTTCATTATTTTATAAACTTGCCTGCTAGATGTATCTACACACACTCTTAAAACTTCTGCATTCGTTATCAATAGACCTAATCTTAATACTTATACCGACAAATACGTAGTAAATTCATATTATTTTTTACATTATGCTATATGAAAATTACTTAAGATAAATTACCTAACACACTAGAATATACTAATATGTACTAACAATAAATTTCAACTTATAATAGTGGTTATAGGTTTAGTTTTTGTCTGATACAAAAACTAAACGGACCAAAATTGTTCAACAGAGCATAATAACAAATATAATGAGCGGTATAATTACAAAATTTAACGTTACTTCGATTTGAATATTTCAATGAATAAACCTAAAAATAGTTTTGTGGTAGACTATTAAACTCACCTCAAGCACATTCCCAAAAAAAAAAATATTTTTTCTATTTTGCGTTCGAAATGAACTCATTATGAAACCCAAAACAGTATCGAAATGAGCTTCATTTCGATACGCTTTTTTTCATTTTTCAATGTTGGCGTTGTTCGAATACAGAAATAAATATCATTGCTGTCATTTGATTTTAAGAATTGATGTACATTTGACAGATATGATATATATTATATATCCGTATTTTATACAAACAACGTATATTGTATACAATTGTCAACAACATATATATGTTTCTATGTCACTCATGTTTATATTTTTAAATGAAATATCAAGTAATGTTAACGAAAATTAATAAATAATATGTAATATAATATACTTCGCGGATAGCAAGATTTAAATTTGAAAATGTCAAGTATCATTGTGACCAACTGCATGCTTTATATAAAAATTAAACTCTGAACTTTCAAATTAAATAATTCCAATTTAAGCAATTTATTAATGTAAAAAACGCAAAATAGAAAAAATAGCATAAAAAACTCGTTTCATAAGGCCTTTTGCCGCACTCGCTCTTTAGAAAACTCGCCGCAAGCGGCTCGTTTTCTAAACTGATCTCGTGCGGCAAAATGGTGCCTTATGAAACTCGTTTTTTAATATACTATTTTCTATTTTGCGTTCGAAATGAACTCATTATGAAACCCAAAACAGTATCGAAATGAGCTTCATTTCGATACACTTTTTTTCATTTTTCAATGTTGGCGTTGTTCGAATACAGAAATAAATATCATTGCTGTCATTTGATTTTAAGAATTTATGTACATTTGACAGATATGATATATGTCCGTATTTTACACAAACAACGTATGTTGTATACAATTGACAACAACATATATATGTTTCTATGTCACTCATGTTTATATTTTTAAATGAAGTATCAAGTAATGTTAACGATAATTAGCAAATAATATGTAATATAATATACTTCGCGGATAGCAAGATTTAAATTTGAAAATGTCAAGTATCAATGTGACCAACTGCATGCTTTATATAAAAATTAAACTATGAACTTTCAAATTAAATAATTCCAATTTAAGCAATTTATTAATGTAAAAAACGCAAAATAGAAAAAATAGTATAAAAAAGTCGTTTCATAAGGCGTTTTGCCGCACTCGCTCTTTAGAAAACTCGCCGCTATCGCGGCTCGTTTTCTAAACTGATCTCGTGCGGCAAAATTGTGCCTTATGAAACTTGTTTTTTAATATACTATTATATTTTTGGAACTTCCTTAAATTCCATATTCTATAGAAAAAATACATAAATCTGATTGTATAGCTCATGCTTCTATTACTTCAAAAACTGAAAATATGCTTCAAAGGAGCAGTAATCGAGAGCCATGTAAATTATTATCCGTTGTTTCTTTAAATTTATCATCTATAATACATCTAATTATGGAGCTCTTAGATCAACTTGTAAGTATAAATGAAAGATACAAACTTAAAAAAGGTATATAACCCCTTACCACAATTATTAATCGTATCCTAAATACGTATTTCGACAACTAAGTTGTCATCATCAGTAGGTAAAACCACTAATTAAAAGTCGCACATGGGGCACAGTAAAGCTAGAACACCGCTTACGCAACAACTACTTTACACGGTGTCCACTTATAGACCAGTCTATACGTGGTATAGACGAGTACTGAACATTCATTATAACAACTCTCATTCCTATAATTTTACTTGAACCGTTGATTGAAGGAATATATATATTCGTCCAATCAACGCTTGAACATTTAGCAGAAGCAGCAACTTTATCATTATACTAACAGTTTAATAAAACGGGAATTCTGCAATCATAACAAATCCAGTTAAATTTTCTTCCCTACCGATATTTTCCACCAATTATCGGTGTAAGTCTGCATAGTTTTCTTTTTTCATTGTCGATAGAAGTGCATACCGCTTTCATTATGGCAGTTAATTACACAACAATACGGAATTGTGTAATCAATTTTGATATTTAAATTTCAAATATGACAAGCTAATGACAGTCACATTACCAGCGCCCCTTGTGGAGGAAAAATCGTTAGTTTTTCCTTTCAAATCGTGTCTGTACTTTCACGTACTTTACAATTTATGTTCCATCTCTTGGTCATACTGGAACTAAATACCACTCATCCCCTATATTATCGACGAAATTTGATTTTCTTGTGGAAATCCCATGTTTATAAGTTTATTTCACTATAGTGCCGTTGAGTGTTATTGTAATGCGTATAATCACATTTTCAAAATATAAGGTATTAAATTGGCCTGATTCTTGTGTTCCTTTTTAAAATAATATTATGTAGGTATATAATAAAATACATGCACATGTAATAAGACGTCTTAATAAAACGATAAAATATGGGGAGTGGCGTATTCAATGTTCTGAAAGCAAAACTCCGAAGTATTTAGCAAAATAATAATTCTCTTTATAAAACATTGGCTGAGAGGCTGTAAAGAAACAGGATAATCTTTATTATATCTACATCATAAGAAACATTCAATTGTTATGTTTGTTATACATACTCATTCCTTAAAAAGAAAAATTGGGAACTGTTGTAATCCATTAACTACCAGAAGTTGATTAAGTGGTATTATAGTAGCTTATCTTTTTTTTAATTGAATAATTTTTTTATGTGTGTAGGAGCTACTGGAAAACATAAAAATTCCATTTGGTGGCATCCATTACAATTAATGGAAGAATTAAGGATTAAAATTAAAAAAACCAAGACCATTATTATAACACTGAAGAATGAAAAACATAAGCTTATAATAGATAGACAAGGAATGTTTAAATATAAAAGATATTGACACAATAGAAAAAAATGTAACAAAATAGAAAAGAATGGAAAATGCAGATCTCAACTCGGTAGTCTTACACTGAAACGTTTAAAGGAATGGGTTAAGGTAGAATTAAATGGAGAAATATTGAGGTTTAAGGTAACTTATATAAATTTGATTATCTTGACATGCATATGAGAAATTTATTGTTTGAAATATATTCTAATATGCTGTTAATATTATTGTTTTTCATTAAATTACTATGTATATTACACATTTATTTGGTCAAAGTCATAATTTGTGATTAATTTACATATTTATATAATACAAAAAAGGAAAATAATGTATTACTGAGTTAATACCAGTATAACTATTACCAGGTTAAAATTACATGTTTATTCCAACCATAAGAATTACCAAATGATTTACCGATTTATTGAAAGATGTTTTTATAGGTAATGGTAAGTATACAGGTAATGAAAGTTATCGGATAAGAAGTAGTGGAACATGTAAAGGACCTAAAAAGGAACAATTTTGAGTATAAATTTAAAGGGTGAAATGTCATTTGAAAAAAAAATTAAAAAATTTAACATTTTGTCCATTAATACATTAGGACATTCAAAGAACACAATTTGGCTTCTGTTGAAAATGGACAAAATGTAAAGTTAGTAAAAGGTTTTTATTTTTTTTTTAATTCTGTTTCCCCCCCTTAAATTTATACTCAAAATTGTTCCTTTTTAGGGCCTTTACATGTGGCACTACTTCTTATCTGATAACTTTAATTACCTGTATACTACTAATACAGCATTAGTAGTTCCCAAAAAACTAAAAAAGTTGTTTATTCGCCATGTTTGGAGATGATTCTTAAGAGCATGGATTACCTACTGATCTGTGAAAGTGCTTTACAACGTTGCCATACCCCTACATTCAGATGATTTCCTTGCTTTATAATTTGTTTTAAGTCAAAAATTTAGCTTTATAATCATATGTGGAAACATTTTGCAAAATAAATTTTGTATGTTTATAATGATAATTTATTTAACAATCTTAAATTTACTGTTGCACAGCAAATTAGATATACTTTAGTGAATTTTAACTTTTTATTATTTAATTTTTTTTATAGTCATTATATATCCATATGAAGCTGTAATTTGAAATACCTCTTAAATAAATTAGTAAGAAAAAATAAAATGCTAGAGGTTATGACAATAATTCCGCGCTTTTAATATTAGGAAAATAATTACTTTAGTCAAGTCTTTTACAGTAGGAGTACAACTAAATACAGCACAACCTGCTCTTTCTAATTCCAGTCATAATTCCAACTAGATTGAAATAAAGATACACATTTTATGCTACAGAAATGTTTCACTTGGTAATTACAAAACTATCACTTCAAACTTGGTACATATTCAGTTCATGATTGGTGATGTCGATACATTATTTCTATTATGTCAATGTTGCAGGAATTATAATATACTTGGCCACAGAGTCATGGTACAGTTAAGAAGAATTGGCTTATTGGTACCATCAAGGCAGTTTTGTTAACACAATTTAAGCTTATAGACAACTTTTGTCATTATTTAAATCAACTTCTATTTACTGCTAAGAATCGTAGAAAATAAAACTTTTATAAACTCCATCTATACTTTCAAAAATAGCAGAGAAATATTGTGTGATGATTCGTAAATTAATTTCGTGTAAGTTACCATATTTGTATTATATTAGGTATAGATATACTTTCTATTACATAATTGTAAGAAATAATGCTTCATTGCAAGGAGTAGACATTGAGTAACATAAATAAATAAATAAAAATTATGAGATTTCGGTAGAATCAAGTAATCTGACCAGTTAAATATATACCATTAAAGAATTTCAATCATAGACATATATTTTACAGTGTATAAATAAATAAACAATTTTATACCTTTATACATATCCAAAGCAATATATAAATATAATACACAAAATATATCACTGTTCACTATCTTCTGTTATAACGTCTACTATTATATTCAGGAGTATCATCATAACAGTTTGCCAATGGTGATTGAGAATATACCTGACTTGTAGGTCGATTCAAAATGTCCTGAATCAATAATGGTCTTTCCATACGATGTCCACGAGCTTCTTCAAAATAATCAATTGCCTTTTGAGGTTTAACACCTAACTTTTCTGTCATATATTTACAAATGAAGTATCCTGTCCTGTTTAGTCCATGTGTGCAATGAACTCCTATTAAAAAATCTGATTGTGTATTATTTCTAGCCAAGAACCAATCAACAATATCTTGAAATTGTTTTACATGTGATTTTGATGGAATAACTCCAGGGCCACCTACGCATTTAATTTTCCTAATACAAATGCCATGTTTTTTAAAATCATCACTGTAATAATATCTATCATTATCCGTGTTAGTAAGATCAATGATAAGTTTCAAATTAGGTTGTATACTAAGTAAATAATTTGGTGTAAAGTTTTCTCCATATCTTTCACAAACCTCATTTTTTAATGGCACTTTAAAGGGTATAAATCTTGTTTGTGGTATCTGTTTGCCAATATTTGTATAATTCTGCCATTTATCTGGTATACTTTTATTTTTCTTCGACATTTTTCACGGTTACTGAAAAATTTACTAAATAAGTAAACTCTACGTAAATTTGCACTTTTATATGTTACTGAATCTAGAAATTAAAATAAATGTCAAATTTAATAACGTTTCACATATTTATGTCATGTGATATTTACCCACGTGCTTTGTTACTAAGGGCATATCATATTGTATCATAAAGAGTGTCTTATTCAGTGTTGGGAGATGATACTAGTTAAATGTCACTGACAAGGCACGGAAAAATCACTAAAATGGCAACATTTAAAAAAAAAATCACCAAATATTTTATTTTACTAAAATAAAATACTTTATTCATAATTATAAATAAATATTACACATAATTAAGAAACATATATAATCTATAAACAATTTAAGCATATAGGTATTCGACGATCGACAAAGTTAATAGATCTTCAGAATTTAGCATGTTTTGTTCTGCCCAAGAAATCACTATATTAAGTCCTTGTAAAGCTTCCTGAGTGGGGATGGTAGTTGGCATTGGCTCATCATCCATTGTTTCTTCCGCACTTTCTATTTCAATTACATCCTCTTCAAGATCTTCTATAACATCCGTATTCCAGTTTTCTATGTCTTTACGGCTGTATGTTATGTTTCCGTTCACTTTCTGTAGTAATGCTACAGTTTCTTGAAATGTCACTGCCTCGACGCTGTGTTTGTATTTTTCTTGTAGAATAGCCAATGGAACATCTTCTGAATCAGAGTCGCTATTGAAAGAAACTGATAAAATATTTTCCAACACTTAGCAATTATTTCTTCTTTCACATTCATCCATGCTAATGCCAGATGTGTAACAGCATCTTTTAGACTCAAGTTTTTAATGACAGCTGAAACATCATTGCTATCAGAAGCAACTATTGTGGATAAAAGGCTTCTTCTATAAAACAATTTTGTTAACCTAATGACATTCTGGTCCATGGGCTGTATAAGAGCTGTTACATTCGGAGGCATGTACAGTAAGAATTTTTCCATCATCGGAAACCAAGTTTTCTGCTGGTGGATGACTTGGAGCGTTATCCAAAAGTAGAAGAGCTTTTTGTAGTAATCCCTTTTGTTTCAAAAATCTTCGAACCTGCGGGACAAATGAATGATGAAACCAATTTTCAAATACCCCCGACGTCATCCACGCATTTTTCGTACTTGTGTATTGCACTGGAAGTGAAAAGTTCTTAAAGCATCTTGGATTTGCGGCACGCCCAATCACTAACGGTTTGATTTTATGTTCACCGGTTGCATTGGTGCATGCTAGTAAAGTAACTCTACTTTTATCCGTTTTCCGACCAGGGGCCGATCTTTCTTCAGACGTAACCAAAGTCCTTTCTGGGAGTAATTTCCAAAACTAGCCTGTCTCGTCGGGATTGTATAATTGGTCATGTGTTAATTGTACCTCCTCTATTTTCTTTCGAAAATAATTCTTGAATGGACCTACATGCTCCGGAGCAGCTCATAACTTTTCTCCCGAAATTTTTAAATGTCTTATTCCAAATCTTCGTTTAAATCTTTGGCTCCATCCGTCACTAGCATTAAAATTAGGATTTTCAGCGATAGTTTCATTGATAGCTTTTGCTTTTGTTTTTAAAAATTCAATCGAAACCGGTACATTTTTAAGTCTTTGTGTACAAAACCATGAATATAATTTTTTTTTCCATTCGTGGCATCTTACAGGATTTTAAAGTTTTTCTTTTCCGTATTTCACTGCGCCTTGATGTGACTTTTAAAATGTCCCGTTTTTTATTTTTGATTGCACATACTGTGGATTTGATAATCCCGTACTTTTTAGATAAATACGTTACACTGCTTCCACTGTCCAGACTTTTTAAAATTTCACATTTTTCGAGCAAACTTGACACTTTTCGCTTCATTTTTATTGTAAACACAAAAATGTTCTAGCACAGTACACCTACAACATCAACAGAACTCAGAATTACAGCTAAAATAAAATACATACATACATCTGTCCGCTGTTCTTGTAAGTTACGCCGGCGAGTCAGCAAAATAATTCATACGCCGGGAATTTACCCAGTTCACTGAAACTGAATCGAATGCAGCAAAATAATTCATACGCCGGGAATTTACCCAGTTCACTGAATCGAATGTGTTATTGTTCACTCTATGGAGCTTTACCAATAAAATTTTAGTTGTTCATATAAACGAGCTGTTCACTGAATACAGTGTTCACTCTTCCGAGCGGCTACTGTATAACTATAGATTATTAAATATTTATTTAATGTTTTTTGAATGAAATAAGGCTCGAGCTTCGATTCAGAGATCTATCATTAGAAGACTGACGAATGTCATCATGAAATTTCCTAATAATTAAACTCGTAGATATATTTAACAGCTGCTCTTGAACTAAAGTTTGATTATCGTATTTAACACAAGTATACCATGAAAAACTAACCTACTACAAAGTTGCCAACAGTTTCTTGTGAATAGAATTTACATGGCCAAATGATTTTACACAATTGAACCCAATGGAATGAGAAGACGCTAAATTATTTAGAATACAAGTTTTAAAATTGTCAATGAACTGATGACACCTTGGATTTGTATTGATTTGTCACACTGACGTATGACACCAAATATATTCTCCAAGGTATTTTGATTTAATGATCTTGTTCGTAAATATGCAAATCCTATATTCTGCAGTTTATTCTAACAGTTACAAGAAAACGACACCTCGAAAAGTATGTTTTTTTTTTTTGATTACTCGAATCAGGAAAAATATTGAAATAATATCGATTTTCCTGGAATTTTACATTTATATTTGTGCATACTTGGAAAAGTCATTATAAAAGTAAATTTTTTATGCAAAATATTAAAATTAATTATTAGTACCACAATTAATAAATTAAATTAACAGTTAGTAATAACAAAACACCCAAAATTTTTTCCTCTTCAAAAATAATTTGTAAACACTACGTCATGATTTGCATTTTTATTGTATCCTCGGTACCGTACACTGTTGCCATGTCGAATACTCTTATAGTTAACCATATTTATTCACACATTTTTTAAGAATATGAGCAACGAAGACTTTTTGGTGAAAATAACGCTCAAAACTATTTCATTCTTCATACTGAAACCTTCTTTGATGTTTGATTATAATTCCTTTAGATACAGAAAGTACAAAGACCTGGCAACTACTACATTTAGTACGCCATATGAAAGCGAGATAGCGCGAACACCTTGCCCGAAATTTCGTATTTGAATGAAACACTATTACTAATAGTGTTAAAACGTCAATTCATCTATTTTTCACATTGTATATTTCATTATTTTGTGACTCGTTATTTAATTTATATTGTGTATATTTCATTAGCCGTTTTAAGGCGCTTATGAATATTCTGGGCAGTTAGGTCTGATTCCCAGTAACAGTTTACAGGTCATGCAAATTATAACAATAGCCCGGTAAATATAATTTCTTAAATAATATCATTTCTGAAAGCATAGAGCAATCCTAATTGCATTTGCCAAGTAACCCTGCCATTTAGGTAATTAGTTTTATGACGGTCAAGACCAATTCATGAATTATTTTAAGTATAAACCTTCCCGAAGGGATTTAACGGTATACAACAAGGTTATCGTAAAAGGTATTAGATCAGGTTCCTGTAGATGAATTGTATGCCCGTAATTGTACACTGGTTTACCATACCTTAAAGGTTGGGAAAGTTTATATTACTTTGCTATACGTCATGAATCTAAAATAACCTTTTGTATTTTCCACCACTTGTATAAGGAGTGGGGATGTGGGTGAGGTTTACTTCAGGACATCAGTCCGAAAGACATAACAGTTTAGCTTCGATAGTTTTCTCCTAGGGAAGAGTTCCTATAGCTCTTACTAGCGAGTAATACAAAACTTAAGACATCAACATAACACTTTACCTTCGATAGCTTCTCCTAGTGAAGAGTTCCTATAGCTCTTACTAGCGAGTAATACAAAATTCAATACATCAACATAACAGTTTCGTATATAAGTCAATAAACAAAGTACTAGTGTACAACCAATCGTATTATAGTAAATGTATATATGTATAAATAAACAGATTATACCATATTGCATTTTATTATTTTACTTACTAACCAACGAGTGAACGAAAAAAGTGTATACGGTCTTACACCCGTGCACAAGTGTATTCTCCGATAACGACAGCTTGAAGAATACATCAAAGGTTCCTTCAAACTAGGAGGAGTCAACAAATAGTGTGCCAGTGTCGTCAATGGAGAATCTTTGCGCAGTATTGAAATGATTTAAATTTAGTTAAACCAGTTTGTGATAAAATTGGGATTTCGTGATAACAAAACTGATAATGAAATTTCGTGGAAATCCATAAAACTTATTATAAATTATCAACATTATATTTGAAACAAACACCTTTGCAGGTGCCTCGTCAAATCTGTTTATCAAATATATACAGAAAAGAATAAACAATACAAATTACTTTATTTAGATGCAAACAATTAAATACGTGAAATATCGGAACGACATAAAGTATTTGGAGGAAGAACGGATTATTTTGTAAATGATACAAAAATACTTGTTAATCTTGTTTTTAGAATAAGTTCTCAAAAGTTATCTTATACTATTTATAATTCCAGAAAAATAAAACTTTATTTATCAACACTAACAATGAAAATCATTAAACTTGAGTAATCTCTATATTAAACATTTGAAATTTCGATTTAAAACTTTTCTGTTAAATTATAACTTATATATGTACTTGAATAATACTTGATATACGAGGTGCTACCCAGAAATTCCCAGAATGTGAATCTGTCGGTAGGATAACTACTTATCGTCACCTTTGATCTTTGATCTGAGTAATCTCTATATTAAACATTTGAAATTTCGATTTAAAACTTTTCTGTTAAATAATAACTTATATATGTACTTGAATAATACTTGATATACGAGGTGCTACCCAGAAATTCCCAGAATGTGAATCTGTCGGTAGGATCACTCCTTATCGTCACCTTTGATCTTAAAAAATAAAACCGTAATACGCGCATGTTCACTTTGTAACGGTAATTTGAAGAATTAACATATAGTTCTTCATCTTTTCCAATAAGCGTCCAGTGTGTGTTCCTCGTTATAATTTTTACCGTCAAGCGCCAATGCGCGGGAGTATACGTTAGTTACCATTTTACTTTAATAATTTCCCCTGGTGAAACTACTCATTAAGTATAGTTTATTTCAAATTATAAGAATATAACTTTGAACGGTTCTAATGTTTTTATTTCACCACCTGCGGCAATAACTACCTGGCCGCTCAATACGGTTATCTTTTACGCAAACAAACTGCTGAGGTCCGTAATGACAAAATTTAAGTAAATTGTAATTACTGCAATTTAGATGAAATAAAATTTAATACTAATATAAGTACCAACAGTTGTGAATTTGAATATATAGGTATTATATATAGTTAAATAGTCATTAAATTACAATTTAGATGAAATAAGTGCTTATATTTATTAAACAAAATTTAAGTAAATATAGTTTGGAGAGTTGGTATATATTACATCTAATATTGAGTCTATTTATCATTTATTGTTAATCTTTACCGCTGTATACATATTTGATTTTTCTCTCTTTACTTAACGAACATGTGACGACCTTTTGCTGAAAGTGTTAGTGATTATGATGTGGATAGTGATAATACTGTTGGAGCACGACAGAGAAAGCATATATCAGAAGATGCAAAACAGATAATTTTCAATGTCTATCATACCCTGATGAGAAGAAAATAACGAACTACAAGCCCAGAACATTCAACGAACGTCGCAATTAACCAAGGTGCCTTTTGGAACAATATATAAAATAATTAAGAATAACGCAGGGCCTCGAAAGCAAAGAAGTGACAAAGGAGCACCGAGAAAAATTGAAGAGTATGAAATTGATACTATTAGGCAGCAAGTATACTTCTTCTACAGAGGAAATGTTGTATCTACACTTGACTGCTTACATAAAAGAATCAGTGATGAGCCTATAAAGATTCAGTGTTCTAAAGCAACCTTGTGGCGGACGCTAAAGAAAGCGGGTTTTAAGTTTGGCACTATAGACAAACCTCGCACAATTATGGAAAGCCCGAGGTTACAGAAACTTCGATATGAATACTTAACGGCAATTAGAAGGTATAGACAGGAAGGACGATTCATATGTTATTTAGACGAGACGTGGTATGACACCCATGACACAATTTGCAAAGGTTGGGTGGATAGTTCAAGTATGTGTCAATTGGACGCGCCGGTTTCGAGAGGGAAGAGAATAATAATTCTTCATGCTGGGTCAGAAAAAGGATGGATCGGACAGCTGCTATTATCTGCTAAAAATGTTAAATCCTCAAGTTTAGATTACCATGAAGATATGACCTCATCTTTATTTGAAGAATGGTTTTGTGACACTTTGCTGCCAAAAGATAGTGTGATAGTGATGGACAACGCTCCGTATCATTCTCGACAGCAAACCAAAGTTCCTACAAAATGTAATAATAAGAAAGATATTAGAACATTTTTAGAAGCAAATGATTTATATTTTGAGGATCATTATACAAAAAAAACAATTAATAGAGGTGATGAAGACAAAAGAATATCTAAAGGATTATTATGTGGATAACAGAGCCAAAGAAGCAGGACATACAATTTTGCGTTTACCACCATACCATTGCATTTTCAATCCCATTGAATTAATATGGGCCCAACTGAAAAATACCATAAGACGAACAAATCAAACACCGAAATTTAGTGAAAGCAGTGTAACACACATAAAAAATGCTATGGAACATATAACTGCTGTAAATTGGAAAAATTCTGTTAAACACGCAATAGCAAAAGAGGACGAATATATGCGCATGTACAAAATACACCTTTGATTATAAATTTGCAATACGATTCAGACACAGACACCGATTTGCAAGACGACTCAATCACAGATGATTTATGAAATGCGGTGACACATAAAAATTTTATTGTGTATTACAAATTAATTAGCTTTATATATCTATATGTATCCACTACACATGTTGCCACACGATTTTTCTTTGTATATAAACCCACTGTACAGATATTTTTTATTATATACTTGAAATTAACAGCGTTTTATTATTATATTATAGGGCCCTAATTTATAGTCAATACGGCCTCTAGATTCATACGTTGCAAATAGGTAAACCGTACCCGTTCAATAAGGAGACGAGGTATAATAATTATCATCACAGAAGGTGGTGCAATAAAAGCATAGAGCCGTTCAAAGTTATATTCTTATAATTTGAATTAAAGTATGCTGTGGTGCAGCTCTATAGCACTAAACGGTGTGAGCTATAGTGAAATCAAGTAAATTTGGCACCCGGAAAATATGCCAACTAATTTACTAACGTCTTGTCCCCCATCCCCGCCAGTCAACGCTTTGACTGTTTAACAGCTGTGTACAGTCCCATTCTATGCTCACTATCACCCAAGTGCAAAATACACGTTTTATAGTTTACAATTGATTTGAATCTAGCGCGCTAAAATTCTTTCTGGGAATGTACATAACATTCGACAGTGCTGCTTCATGGGTCATATTTGCTTGGTTGCAGTATACGTCATAATGACGTAGTTGCAAATTATTTTTGAAAAGGAACAAGCTTTTGAGTAAGTTTTAATTTGATTATTACTAATTGTTTCTTTTTGTTATTATTAATTGTAATAATTATTCATAATATCAAAGTACAGATCATGACTTAAGATGAACACCTTGACGATTGTTTACGAGCAGGAATATTATAATGTTTCCTAACTACGAAGCAATGGCCAATGATGCCAATAATGCCAAAAATCAGATTAACTTTGAGATTTATATTTTTATAAAGAAATTTTTATAGTTTATAGATTTTGTATGCATTATTTATACAAGAATATTAACAATAATTTTTATATGTTATTTTTGTAATTAAATGTTTGTTTGAACAATTATGTGTATGTATTATTTACTTTGTCCAAATTTAAATTCACCTTGAATGTGCTCTTAGGCCCGTATGACACGATGCGAAATTTTGCGATAAATTTACATGTAAGTTTTCGTAAAAATTTTCTAACAATTTCGATACTTTCTTGATATTGTTGTACGAGCGTGTAATGACATCCATGCATTATTATTAGCGACATCGGGTTGATCGGGTCGTCATTACAATGGACGATATAAATAGTCTACAACATATGTAAGTACATCACGCAGTTATTGATCTGGCTAGCGCGCACATCTGTTTTCATCGAGAATTGCGACGTTTTTTGTTGGATATTTACAGTTAAATTTCTGTTTTCATGAGCGTAGATAGAAGCGAGTTTTAATAATTTTGTTTATTTAGATTATATTTCGTAAGATGAATAAAGTGCCGTGAGTTAGTTTCTTGTTTTCATAGTTTTTACTGTTTACTACATCGTAATTTTTGTGATAGATCCTGTTTAATATCGTTTGATTGAATCTACTTCTTCCAATTATTTCGACGTAAGTGTGCATTGAATTTCGTTCAGTTTCAATAACTTACTCATACATTTTTAGTTTTCATTTATTTAGATCTAGAGCATTGTTTAAGTTACTTTTTCAGATATGATATGAAAGAAGGTCGAGAACGGCATCGTAAAACAATGGCGAGTTGGATTTACGGTCATACTGATTGTATGTCCATTGTCAGTGATTCCAAAAGTTATTGCAAAATCTGTTAAATATCGTTAAATAATTCCACGAAATCGGACGTACAACGCCACTTAGCATCGCAAACACATGCACAGAAATTTGAACCGTTGGAATCTGACAATTTTAACGAAGAACTCTGTGAAACTTTTATTCCATTAAATAAACTTAACAATCCCACTGAAAAAATATTTCTCCAAAAATATACTGGTCGAAATGTTCCTGATGAATCCACCTTACGCAAATATTATGTTTCTAAGTGCTACACGAAAGCAGTAGAACGCATTAGAAGCCATCTTTCAAATCAGTATCTCTGGATAAGTGCCGACGAAACTGTCGATATATTAGGACGCTGTGTGGTAAATGTTGTAGCTGGTGTACTACATCCAACTATTTCATATAACGCATATGTAATAGCAACAAAAGTTATAAATACAGTTGATGCGGAAACAGTTGCTAAAATCATTAACGAGAATATTCAAAAAATACTTCATTCGGACGACAGGTACAAAGAAAAAGTACTTTTATTTGTAAGTGACAGTGCTGCATATATGTTAAAAACAGGCAGACTATTAAAGGAAACATCTCCTAATATGCTGCATATTACTTGTGTAGCACATGCTCTCCACAGAATCTGTGAATATATCAGAGACACCCTTCCAGAAGTTGATAGACTTATATCCGCTTTTAAAAAAGTTTTCAGAAAAACACCATTGAGAGTAGCTCTTTACGGAGAAAAACTGCCATCTTTGTCACTGCCTCCCTTTAGTAATAACTAGATGGGGGACATGGTTCGAAGCTACTAGTTTTTATGCAGAGAATTTCGTTTACAAAATTTCGTTGCATGTTTAAATGACGATGCTCGGAGTATTTCTAAGTGCAAGGAACTAACACAAATTCCACATTTAAAAAATCAGTTGTACTTTCTTCAGGAAAACTTTGGAAATTTGTCAAAACTAATCACTTATTTTGAAAATCGAAATCTCAAAATAAATGATGGTTTAACGACATTAGATGTGGCTATTAATAATTTGAAAAGTATTCCAAGTGACTTCGGATGTGGCCTTCGGTAAAAGTCAGACGCAGTGTTTAATAGAAATCCAGATTTAATAACATTGCGGCAATTGTGTATGGGGACAATGCCACAACATCTAACTGCAAAATACGCGGAAATAAAAGAATGTTTCCAGTATACACCTATAACCAGTTGCGATGTAGAAAGGACGTTTTCTATTTACAAAAGGTTGTATTTCATTCAAAGAGAACAAATTTTACAGAAGAGAACCTTGAGAAAGTATTGCTAGTAAATATTAATACTCCTTTACTCAACTTGAACTACAAACTGAACAAATAAAAATGAATTTCGGATTTTGTAACCGTATATATACCCGTTTTATGATTATAAGTATAATTATATAAATAAAATTGAAAACTTTGATGAAAATGAAAAAGCATGAGTCATCAACCTCTTGTGTCCGGTCTCTAATTACTATACACAAAAGTTGCACTTGCACATGCGTGATAGTGTAAATTTGGTGTTATCGTGGTAAATGTGGATGGTCCTTGGTAAATTAAATTGTCAAATTCTTCGATTAAGCTGATCACGTGTATACCTACTAAATTTATAACATAATTCCTTTGAATAATTTAGTCAAAAATGTCAAACATCACAACATGTGTTAACCGTGCCACTTATATCCCTTTGCGCAGTTTTTTAAGCAGACTTCTCAAATAATTTAGAACCGATTCTCAATAATTTCGCTGCTAAGTTTTGCAGAAAATTTAGCACGTATTGTTTTGTTTCACACGTTGCAAAATTTTCAAGTAAATTTTCATAAAAATATACATGCAGGATTTATTGCAAAATTTCGCATTGTGTCATACGCCGTAAGTATAAAAAGGTCGGAGAACTCTGCAATTGACTATACCAATTATTTAGTACTGTAAATACAAAAAAATTAAGAGTAACTTTAAAATATAAAAATTGTAGTAGAAAGACATAAATTTTTCAGCGTAGTCTTACTGATTTGCTTCTGATGTAGAAAAATGTATTTCAAGTTATTTAATGAAAATTATTATTTTTATACAGTATTTGCTTTATTAAATGGTCAACATGGCGCCCTCTGTTGTAGAGGAGTAGTATTAACTACTTTTTGCGCTTTATCGTCATAGTTACCTATGCGGTTGTATACAATATACATATCCCATCCACAATTTTCAACAAAGAAGAATTTAGTGTTAACACCAATAGTTAAAGATGACTACATATTTGCAGTGGTTACTGTAATTATAATTTTTTATTAGGTAGTGATATCTTTCGCTCGGTAATCTGGATTATCCAGTTTTGATTTGAGGTTCATGAATACTCACATAACAATGCATAATATATTAACAGTGGTGTGGTATAGTTTTCTTAATTCGTTCTTTTTTAAAGATGTTAAGCGTGTTAAATAAGCGTTGAGTTATTGAAATGTGATTCACAATAAATTACGAGTTTCATTTAAACCTAATTTGTTCATTCCTACCAAGCACTGGCACATTTTTTTTTTCTAAAAATTCATAGGGCTTACGTTTGTTCAATAATGGATTGTGGAGGTTAGAAAATATATAAAATTTACGGGTTTTTAGGGAAAAATGAATTTGTCGAAGTAATTAGAAAATTAAATAGAAATTTTTATTACCGTTTTTCACATCTTATATTGTAGATTAATTTATAACAAGTGCAAAATAGGGGCTAAGATAGTGTTGGTATTCTCGATTATTGTTGCTTTTTACCATGTTTTTGAAACGACAAGAAAGGGAGGACACCTTTATTATTCTAATTTAGGTAAGTGATGTAATTAAATGTAAATTATATGAACATAAACAATGTGGATAGGTTCTTTTATATAATATCTGTTAAAACAATAATAGGTATATTTGTATAATTTGTTGCCCTAATTAAATAATAATCTTCAGTGACCTTGATGTTATATATAAACATATACATGTATATACCTACTTACATACGTAAATTACAATCCACAGTTTTAATGAATTATAAAACGAAATGGATCGTATATCAATTATAGTATACAGGGTACCACAAAATAACTATTCCTAATTTTCAGAAATGATAGAGGGCACTTAAATAAACATTTTTTATTAATAAACTAGTGTCTGGAAATTTTCTCGGTGTCAAGATAAACTAAATTTTTTTAAAAGCAATCATAATTACAACAGGAAATAGTTAAATTAAGGAACATGCCCTCGGACTGAATTAACGTCGACCTCAGAGCGATATAATACTCGTGCATAAATAACTACAAAACATAAAATAGTATATTAAAAAACGAGTTTCATAAGGCACCATTTTGCCGCACGAGATCAGTTTAGAAAACGAGCCGCTTGCGGCCTTATGAAACGAGTTTTTTATACTATTTTTTCTATTTTGCGTTTTTTACATTAATAAATTGCTTAAATTGGAATTATTTAATTTGAAAGTTCAGAGTTAAATTTTTATATAAAGCATGCAGTTGGTCACATTGATACTTGACATTTTCAAATTTAAATCTTGCTGTCCGCGAAGTATATTATATTACATATTATTTACTACTTTTCGTTAACATTACTTGATACTTCATTTAAAAATATAAACATGAGTGACATAGAAACATATATTTGTTCTTGTCAATTGTATACAACATACGTTGTTTGTGTAAAATATGGACATATATCATATATGTCAAATGTACATAAATTCTTAAAATCATATGACAGCAATGATATTTATTTCTGTATTCGAACAACGCCAACATTGAAAAATGAAAAAAAGCGTATCGAAATGAGGCTCATTTCGATACTGTTTTGGGTTTCATAATGAGTTCATTTCGAACGCAAAATAGAAAATAGTATATTAAAAAACGAGTTTCATAAGGCACCATTTTGCCGCACGAGATCAGTTTAGAAAACGAGCCGCTTGCGGCGAGTTTTCTAAAGAGCGAGTGCGGCAAAAGGCCTTATGAAACGAGTTTTTTATACAATTTTTTCTATTTTGCGTTTTTTACATTAATAAATTGCTTAAATTGGAATTATTTAATTTGAAAGTTCAGAGTTTAATTTTTATATAAAGCATGCAGTTGGTCACATTGATACTTGACATTTTCAAATTTAAATCTTGCTATCCGCGAAGTATATTATATTTCATATTATTTATTAATTTTCGTTAACATTACTTGATATTTCATTTAAAAATGTAAACATGAGTGACATAGAAACATATATATGTTGTTGTCAATTGTATACAACATACGTTGTTTGTGTAAAATACGAATATATATCATATCTGTCAAATGTACATAAATTCTTAAAATCATATGACAGCAATGATATTTATTTCTGTATTCGAACAACGCCAACATTGAAAAATGAAAAAAAGTGTATCGAAATAGAGCTCATTTCGATACTGTTTTTGATTTCATAATGAGTTCATTTCGAACGCAAAATAGAAAAATTTATTTAAGTTATTAGATACATTTTCTGATGTATGAAACTCAGTGGCGGCTCGGGGTGGTTCACATAGGGTGTGCATAATTTCAAAATTAAAAAGTGTAATACAAGAACGCTTACCCAATCCTTATAAATTTCACCGACGTACTGTTCCAGACAGGTACTGTTCATTGTAGAGTTTGTTTTGAGGGAATAGTAAATATTACACTACACAGTTTAATTACATCTGACGATAAACGAAGTCCATTTTACGTGTCTTTGACTTGCAGAACAGTTCTATCACTTTTTCATTAAAGTTTGGGAAATCATTTATACATTCTTTTTCACAAGCTAACGTAGTAAGGGCATTTAATCTCTCTTCTTTCATTGTATTTCTCAGGAAAGTTTTTATTCTCTTCAGCCGTGAAAACTGGCGTTCCGCTTCGGACGTTGTCATTGAGATTGTAATGACAATTTTTAAAAGCTTAACAACTTCATTAAAGGTGTCGCTTAATCCATCCAGCAGAAGACATAGCAGACCTTCAGCACCGACTTCTATATTTTGCCAAAATTCTTCTCTAGAATATAGAACGCTAAATTTAGTTCGTAGTCTGCTTTCATTGAGGCATGGATAAAATTTTACTGCTTCTTTAAGGCAATTTTCCGGAAATTTTTTTTTGAAAGGAGGAGAACTGTTTAAAAGAAATTAAGTTTGCTAATATTAAGTGCCCTGTATACCGAAATCTAGTTTTTATTTCTAGCAAAATAATATCACACACTTCAATAGTTTCCCTCCTTCTTTGGCTACCATCAGTTACTCTTCGCCGCTTTGATGGTCGAGGAGTCAGTTCTGGGCCATTTTGTTTAATCAACTGATTATCTGTGTCAGCGATTTCGGTTCGAATTTTTCCAATAGCGCGTTCAAAATTATCTAAATTATTCTTGATTTTTAATGCATCTGTATTGACATTTTGTAATTAATTAAACAATATGTCCACATGTGGCATAATTTTATGAAATTAAGTTAACCATTAGATAAAATTTTCCTTCTCTAAAATTTGCAAATTGGCACTAGCTTGATGAATGGTAGTTTGTAAACTAGCTTCTCCCTCGATTTGTTCTAGAGCTTCAATTATTTTTTCTCGGTGCTCATATATTGTATTCACTGTCCTAGAATTGAAGTTCCATCTTATTTTTGAAGAACGAGGTAAGCTTTTTCTCTGAAGGAATTCTTCCAATCTTGCAGCTCGTTGTAGTGAAGTGGAGAAAAATGTACATAATTCCGTCAGATTGGCAAAAAAATTCTGCAATTACTACTGCTCGATGTAGCATGTGACATAATTAGATTTGTCTGATGTGCATAACAATGTATAAAATTAGCCCTTGGATACTGATCTTGGACATGTCTTTGCACGCCGTTAATAGCACCACTCATAACTGCTGCCCCATCATAGCTCTGTGCAATCAGTTTTTCCGGGTCATCAACAAGCAAACTAATTTCGTTAAGGATGGAGGCAGATAAAGAATTAGCATCATGTCCACTAGGCAGAAGAAATTTCCAAAATCTTTCGACCGGTCTCGCGTTCACAATATATCTTAAAACAACCACCAACTGAAACTGATTGGACACATCTGTGGTTTCATCAGCTATCACAGATATGAAGTCGGTTGCTTTAATTTCACTGGCAACTTGTTCATGATACACGTTCAACATTGCATCAAGCAGCTCATTCTGTATCGTTTTTGATAATCCCTTAAAAACCGGTGCTGCTTCGATGTGATCTCTGAGCGATTTATCCAATTCTGCCGTAAAATTTATCAATTCCCGAAAAATGCCCTTTTTATTCGACGTTTGCTGTTCATCATGACCCTGAAGTGACAGTTCAAACGCGCCATAAAATCTAATACAATTTATTATTAAATTTAACACATGGCTATTTTTTGTTACCTTTTCATTGTGTTGTTGAATTGCTTTTTTATTTGATGAATCTAAAACATTCTGAATGTTATTTTTTCATAACATTCTTAGACTAAATATATTTTTCAAATGCCCTTCGGAATTTTCATGTGTGATAATTTTAGCACTAAGATGAATTAAGTCTCTTATTCCGTTCTTTGACCAAGACGGTTCACGACCAAACAAAAGACACGGAAAACAAAACAAAGTATTTTTAATATCACACCCACAAATCCAGTCATTTTTCTGATAAATATTCATTTTGAATTTTCTTATAACGTCTTTACCTTTAACAGATTGTTTATTTTCTAAACATAATTGAGGCCGTTTAAGATTTTTTACTGCGATTTTTTCATTATACGTTAACGCGAAAACGCGTTGTTCTCTAAAAAAGACACGGAATTATTGTAACAACACCCGAGCGCAGTCTGGTTTAGTTGCTCCAACGCTATGTATTATACGACATTGAAGTACGGCAAAATACAGTTCTCCCCACCATCAATGTAATGTTAATGCCTTAACAGAGCAACAGTTGGGCTTTGCTCAGTATATCTGTGACGACGATTGGTGTATGTACGTTGTTAGCGTGCCACATTCCTCGTCAATAACTATGAAAGTATGAATACATAATATACATTATAAATAAATACTTTCACAGTTAGTCGCCGCTTGGTTTGTTTTGTTTCATAATTCCAGGGGGTGCAATTGCTCACTTGCTCTCATTAAAGAGCCGCCACTGATGAAACTGTTTAAACATCAGGTAATCATCTCGCACTAAAACCATTTATTTTTTGCATAATTATTTTATGTAATAGATACTAAATTTTAATTTGGTTCGTTTTAATTTGAATTCAATTAATAAGTGTATAATTTTTTAATGTTTTTCACACTATAATTACAAATCTTAAGTCTCTTAACTTTTTCAAAGTGAGTAGCACTATACCTGCTGTCAAAAACACTTTTGAAGTTTATGAATTTGCAAAAATGCAATATTAGGTAAGCAGGTGGTCTACCCAAAACCGAAAAACATGGGTAGTTGTCTACGAAACAAAAAAGTTTGGGGACCTCTGCTTTACAGGATCCAAACACATCTATTCGACGTCGTTTACAACAATTGATCCTTTTGGGAGCCACCGCGCATCGGATTTTGAAGAAAGATCTGCATCTGACAGCATACAGAATTCAGTTGGTACAACAATAAAAAGTTGCAGACCATTTGCAACGTCATACATTTTTGAATTGGATGTTGGGTAAGAAACAAGATGATCCTGATTTTTGTAACAAAATCATTCTAAGCGACTAAGCACGTTTTTATCATGATGGAAGTCAATAAACAAAATCGTCGGATTTAGGGTGAAGAAAATCCACATACTGTTAACGTAAGAGTAATGCATCCTCGGAGATGCATTACTCGGTGCGCATTTTGAAGTGGTGTGTAATCGAACCATGCTTTTTTGAAGATGAAACTATAGTTGAATCGACGAACAGGTGCAGCTGCATCGTCGTATCAACGTCAAGTTCAAAAAGCCCAACTCACAGCGCATACCGATAATTAAATGTAGTTACTTGACATTAGACAGTTATAAACAAATAGTTCTAACCTCACATTTGGACGTAGAAGTTGTAACGATTTCGTATACAAGGTGTGTCTAAATTGGCGGACCCACTACACGTGGCGACATTCTTGGTAAAATTTTGAGTTAAAAGTCCTGATCCTAAAACGATGTATCAGGCTTCCTTTGTCTTCAGAATGAATTTGAAAGAAACATACATTTGGCAACATTGAACACGCATGTTCTAGTTATAATCTTCGGAACATTTTTACTCGTCGTCATGTGAACCTTACATTTTAAATTTAAAAAAGAAACAAACGAAATAAAATTGGTTTCTTAGATTACATATTTATTACGAAAATATTACAAAGTTTTAAAAATTTTTGATAATATTGACTAATTTTTGTACATCTTCTTGATAGAAATCAATGTAATTATTACCTACATAATTGTTCGAATTGAAATCCATCAGTTTGTAAAATTCATAATAAACAAACAGAACAACTAGTAAACACGAAAACCCGAAAACTGATTAAAACTATACAAATAAACAAGAAAACTAAACAAAATTATACAAATAAACACGAAAAATAAGCAAGTCGAATGAAATAGGTAGATTACATAAGTGTCAAAATTTGACAGTAGTAATGTATTTGACTAGAACAACATTAGGCTGCCTACTTATTGTTTTACAACGTTGTCAGATGTGTTTTTCGTCAAAATAAGTTATTAAACAAATATTAAAAACAAACTTTAAAATCAAAAAGAAAACTTTAACGAAAGGGTAATAACAACAATTCTTCTTTCTTCTAAATTGTAGCTCTTTCTGTCAACAAATATCGAGTAATAATGCTTATTTCAAGACTGAAAGTCCGAACTTTAGGAACCTCGTACAAAGATATGGAGCATGGTACATTTTCGTATTAGGATTTGGCACTCCGAATTTAACGAAGAACATCGCCCCGTGTAGTGGGGCCGCCAATTCATACACACCTTGTATAAATCCAATTATAATAAAGACAAAAAAATTAATGCAATGTACGAAATATGAATATATCATTGTCCAAGAACAGCAAGAAACAGTATATTTTAATGATTACATACATTCAAAATCAGAGAATATTCGTTTACTTGCATTGAAAATAGATATACTTAACCTTCCCTAAAATAATTTTTTTTATATGGTTCATACGGTTATTTTTTGTATAATCAGAAGGAAAATGAGATGAAAATAATAAAATAAGTTTTGTTAAATTTTAATACAATGTACATCAATATTTTACCTTAAAATTCATACTACACTTCACACTATTATTTTTTGTCTAATTCATGTGTAAATGGGAAGACGTAGAGAAAACCACAGGTTTGTAAATTTTAATAAAGTATAACAAAACAATGATTTACAACAAGAGCATATCCAATCAAATAGCTTCAAATCAGACTGATTCGTCTTCACTAGAATATGATGAAATGGAGTCGTCACCTGCTGTTACAATTAATGATTCTACTTGGCAATCTATTAAATTATCGAGTTCACACATTTTGTTTTCCACATTGATTACATGTTTAATTGCGTGTCTCCAATTTTCACATAAAATATTGTTTACACCTTGTTGAAATGACTGCTTTATATCCTCCAGCTTGAACAACACATTGTGTCTAACAACAAATGCCTTTACTTGTGCCCATATCAGCTCAATCGGATTTAACTCACAATGGTATGGTGGGAGTCATAATACCTTTCTATTCGATGCTTCAATTATCTCATCTTGTTTGTTATTAATAACAAAATAACGACAAGAGTTTATAATTTTAAGATATATTGAACTACACCAACAATACAAGATAACACTTAAATACAAGTTGTGTTGCTTTGTTATGTACATAGAGTACGACCAACGAAGCGTGACCCTTCAAGCAGCACTGTCGGTTTGTTGTGTACATTCCCAGAAAAAAACTGAACGCGCCAGTATTTGAATCAGTCGTATCGTTCATGTCAAATGTTAATGTAAAGATTGCAGTTAAAAAAAGGTAGAATGTTATAATATTAATATGAATACACATTTTTAAAACATTTTGGAGAAAACAACAAGAATATATATGATTTATTCAAAAATAGTAAAGTAATACAAGAAATAATTAATATAGCATTATAAATACACTACAAAATTCTTATTCATCATCCGATTGTAACCAATCCGTTTCTGAATCTGATTCGCATAATCTAATAATAAATTCTTCGTGTATATCCATTAATTGATCCCTTTCGATATATTCTTTTTCTATTTTGTGAACATGTCTGCATTCTGCTTGCCATAAATTTGGAGTAATTTCACTAATCTTTTTTGAGCACTCCTTTTTCTTCTGAACTTTGCCAGCACTTTGAGACAGTATAATTTTTATGCACGTAACTCTCATCAAGATATACCAGGGGTCTCTTGTTTTCACCAAGACTATCGTTATACATTTTAAATCGTAAATATCGTGCTCGCCAGGCCACAATATCTTGTCGTTCCATTAATACTTTTCTGTTTGATTCACATTTTTTGTACTTGTAACCCATACCAATAATAATTTTCCGTAAAGTTTCTTTGCTGCCGGGGAATTTTGTTTCAGATTTCATATATGAATGTAAACTTTGTAAAGTAGGTACAGTCTTACTGACAGTGTACATAGATGTGATCGTGTTCCGCAATACAGATCTAAGATTTAAATTGAAATAAATATAAAGTACGTTAAATATTTATATTGATATATTACTTGTCCGCATCATCTAATATAATTTTGGACTTTTTCTCCTTTCTTGGCTGTATATGGATAGTAGAAGATGAAGGTTGGTCCTCCAAACTCTTGCGTAAATTGGTTTTGATACGCTTAATACTTTTTTCTGATTTGCCTGTCATTGCAGCTACTCTTCTAATGACTTGCTCTACAGGAAAAGCATAGTGGCCTGTTCGTTTCTCTTCCTCACAAAACTCGATAACTGTCTCCAGTATAGTCAAAGCGTCATCTTTCTCCGATTTTCGTTTAGCCATAATGAAGATGATGGATAATCTACAACATATTTGTAACATAAGTAAACGCGTAAAAATAATTGAGGTGATATTATTACTTACCTTTAGCTAACAACAGAAAATGAAATACTTTTAAGAAAAACTGTTCGGATATTCAAAAAGAAGCAAAAAATAATAGAAACGAGTAAGAACGCAAGAGAATATGAAAACAACGATTTAATAAACAAGTAAACGAGCACTGTAAATGACAGAGCATGAACGGGAATGTACCAGAGAGTATGAATAAACAAGAGTTGTCAAGTCCATGTTAAAACGTGGAGACATTCGCCCTCTACAGTTGCGGATTTTAATTAAATTGCTTGCGCGGAAAATTTAAATGTATATGTATTTACTCATATTAGAAGTATTCAAGTTTTTATACTTTATCTAGTGACTAAATGCAGATAAAATCTTCATTTTGTCGCTAGATAAAGTAAAAAAAATATTTCAATTAATATAATTAATATTTAATCTGCAATTAAACAATACTTACGCATCTTTTGCTAATGTTTGTTCCACATAACATCAAGAATAGTATGTGCCAGTAACAACAATATTCACTTCATACAGTAAATAATAAAGAATAAATTAAAACACTTGGCTTGTTTCACTATGAGATTTATTTAAATTCTCTAACATCTGTTTCGGCTGTTATCCCATTCTCAAAGAGATCTATAAATCTAGAGATTTATTTTTAGATTTATAGATCTCTTTGAGAATGGTATAACAGCCGAAACAGATGTTAGAGAATTTAAATAAATCTCATAGTGAAACAAGCCAAGTGTTTTAATTTATTCTTTATTATTTACTGTATGAAGTTAAAATGTTTCACCAAGAATTATCTGCAACAACAGCCGAGAATATTCACTTGTTTTGGCACATCTTTTTGCAGGGTTTAAATTGAAAGTTTTAATAAAGTAAACGCTATTTTTTAAAAAAGCAATATTTTATTAATTATGTTCATTAGATAAATCATATATTGCAACACTTTTGATGCATGTTGTTGTAAGTAGGCATTAACAACCGTATTGGGTCTAGCATCTTGTTTAGACAATTTTTTATACACGAGTTTTATAAAATGATTTGCCACAACAACTGTTAAGGAATAACACATACTTATTTCTTCTCAGTGTTGACATTTTAAAAATACAAGAATTTTAATTTATTATAGACATATAATTCTTGTATCCAATCATTTCATTCTCCCCAAAAATTCAATTTTTCTTGGAATCAGAGAAAAATGATTACAAGCAATACAGACATAATCAAGAAAATATATACATATACTTAATGTGAAATGTTACTAGTTATAGTAAGTTAAATAATAAATTATCTTATATCTACAAAGCCTTTAGTAAATAAGTAGTAATTGCAAATGTTGTGAATGAATATGGAACTTAACTAAAACAGCATCTACATGTAACTTACGTCTTTTTGGAGTGTAATATTTTTAGTGTGATATACTGGTGAAACTGATATAGAAGTTGATGTATTCAGACAACTTGCGTCAACTGATATATTTCTTCTTTGGGGTGTGCCAATTTGTAAACCTGAAGTGCTTGAGCAACTTATAGCTAATGTACATTGTGAATCAGTTTCGAATGATAAATGTACAGTAGGTATTGTACCACGATTTAATTTTAATTTTTCTTCAGTTTGAAACTGATTATCTTGAAAATGCCTTTGACAAACATTATATGAATGTAGCACTTTTTTCTGAGGCATTTCTAACAGTGCACTATTATTTACCGCTGCTAACCAATTATTGTTTAAAGTATCGTCTCTTGGAAACGTAAAGTACCGTATTTGTGGATCATCGACAAATCTCTTCCCCGGTACACAACATTTTTTTCGGTACTGGTACGATTGCTCCTACAAGTAATTTGATAAATCTATTAAGAATTTATTTCTGGTATTTATATAACAAAACAGTATACTTACCATTTCAAAAGTATTTTCGTATAAATATATACATATTCCATAAAATAATATGTTTATTGTTCTATAATCAACTTTAACCCTATTTTTTTCTGGCAACTATTTAGGGAATTACCAAAACTATCATATATTTCAAGAGGTTCGCACGATAATACAGTTCTCTACTGCCTCACTTTCCGATTTTATTGCCATCTCTTATTGCGGATTCTAAACAAAAATATGTCCCGCATACTTCCATAAACATGCCTACCCACTGGACTGTACACAGCTGTCGAACGTGTAAAGTGTTGGTTAGAGGGTGTGCGGAGCAAGACGTAGGTAAATTAGTTCGCATATTTTCCGGGGGTCAGATTTACTTGGTCGTAGTTTAGATAAAGTAGGATGTATAGATAGGTCACTATTAATAAATTATTGGAACTGTTATTTGCGCCATCTCTTGATATGTATCCTCCAACTAAACCAGGCATTTACAAACCCGGGAAATTTAAATATTTACTGAAAATCATTCATATATTTATTTTTATTTGGACTACATACTGAATAAAAATATATTTAGTATTTTCTTTGTTAAGAATTAACCTACTAGTAGCATTAGTTTACACTAATACTTAATGGATTAATTTTTAACAAATTAAATTTCATATATATATAATTATTAAGTTTGTATTCCAAACAAAAATAAACATAATGATTCTTCTTTGCACATCTTTAATAATTGTAATAAAATTACTTTTATTTGCAAACAATTAGCAATAGTCATTGCTTGTTGCATCAGAATAATGTCTCAACATTTTAATATACCTATATATATATATATATATATATATATATATATATATATATATATATATATTAGTTTTTACAGCATATGCTTACTATCATTCATTTAATATACATTGAAAACTTCAAAAAAAATGCTATTGTCACAAGTATATTTGTACATTTCGACACATTTAAATAATACACATAATACATTGATATATAAAAAAAATGAATTACTACTATATTATATCTAAATATTTGAAAACTGCATCAAAGAAGAATATTAATAAAATCATTATCTGCGGCGTTTTTTGTATTAATAGACATTAAATTACATGCAATTAAAAAAATGGTTTCCCAATATTTTGCATAATAAATTTTAAGTTTATATAATAAGAAACAGGAGAGATAATGTTTTAAAGTGGTATTACAATATAGTAACTTAATATAACTGCTTATATGCTCATAGAAAATAATTAATTCTGAATCTCTATCTATCAAAAGTATTCAGTTTACCTATTAATATTTTCTTATCGCCTGAGGTAGAGGGCAAACATGATTTAGCTGATGTAGACGGTTCGGAAAATTTTGGGGACAGTGTATGTTCTGTAAATAAAAATACAATATTTCAACATCAAATAAGTATATGTTCTTATTAGACAATAATATCATTCTAATTAAGCACAAAAGGAAAATATACACTAAATTAACATGTTAGCTAAATAATTTTCCTCACCTGTTAATGCTTGTTCCTTTATAATAGTGCAAGTGCTTGGCAGTGCAGATACAATACCTTCCATAGGAATCGGTAATGAGTCTTGTTCTGCAAATTAATAAATGCTATATTTGCAGTTCATAATCAATAAAAATTTTTACCTTCTCCACATTTCGATGAGGGTAACAATAATATTGGCACTGCTGTTTTTATTAAGAACACATTGGAAAATATGTCCTCAGTTCTAAAATGTATATGACATACTCTATAATTACTATAAACTTTTTCAGGTTTCACAAAAATTAATTTATCATTTCCACAAGCCTTCAGCCACTCCTTATATCTTGTTAAATCGACATTTGGATTAGGGAAGCGATGTCTAGACGACTTTCTATCCTTACAACCACTTACTGCACAATTACGAAGCTTCATTTTGACAGAACTAAGTTGATAAAACGTCCCATTTAGTATATGTATTTCTGCCTACGATAATTAATTATCTTACCTATCAAAATTAACTTACTATTTCCACTAGTAATAATTGCACAATATTAACATTAACAAATTTATAGACCAAGATTTACACCAAAATATCAATTAACAGCATACACTATAACTACCATAAATTTTAATACAAGGCGTCAGAACAAATACATATTATACAAACATAAACAATGTCGAACATAACCTTTAAGTGTGAAGAAAATTTATTAGTATTTCACGAAACAGGATTCTATTTTTCTGCAATAAGAGTTTGGATTGTATCCCCCAACTAAAATTATGACGTCACAAGGATACAGTAAATCCTATCTACTGCCCTCCCCCTGGTTATGTATTACTTACTCGTTTTATGTCTCTGGGCGTTCTACCAACCTAAGATATAGAGCATTACCACACACATCTACAGCATATTTCGCAGGACTGGTTACATTTTGTTTTAATAATGCTAGTAATTCTGCCTTCACCATGTCATCCTCATACCGTATGTTACAAGCCATTGATAATTTTCAGCTTTGCGGTTGTTTGCTGTAGGTGGTTTGTTTAATTTGCGACTATAATACGGTGCGTTATCCAACACAATCATCGCGTTTCCCTCAAGTTGATTTAAACAGTAGCAAACCTTTCTCCACAAATCCCTGGTCGGAACCTATGTATTACAATTAACCTCTTTCCTTTTCTGGATGGATTTTTAAAGCCTGTACTGTAAACAAACCTATAAAAGCTTGTCTCGCAGTAAGCACCGATTTGTCTGTCCACACTTTGTTTACTATATGCCCTTCATTTACCCATGTCTCATCTAAGTAATATATTGTTCCATCTTCACAATATTTTTTTAATTTGAAGTAAGTATTTTCTCCTCCAAGTAATAATATCTTTTTCTTTCAGAATGCTATTACCATTCCTCTTGTGGTAACTCCAAATGAACAACAGTTTATATAAAGTAACAAACATTTGCATATATGTATTTTACCGAAAGTCCAATTCTTTTATTAATTGTCTGAGAATCGTAACTTTAAAGTTTAGCAAATTGTCCTTTTTATTTATCATCGTAAGAACTTTCTGTACAGTTGGAGATTCATTTTTGAACAAAAGAAATAAATAATTCTGCGAATGCTATTCCGCATTACATCAACTATGTTGTTCAATATGGTCCTTGTTCTGTGGTATTTATTTGGTGATTAAAATTGGTGGTGCTAATTTGTGCTATTCTTACAAAATCTTATAAACACTACATTCTGATATTCCTAAAAAGAAACATTACCAAAGTGAGACGTCGTTATTTTTAAAAAATATCATCAAAATGTACCTGCTGCTGTTGCTGTAGTTGCAACGTAAACTAGAACTACTACGTAGTACAGCAATACCTCGCATAGTCCGGATAACTGGTTCCACGGACTTCCCGGACTGTTTGAAATCGGACTAATCGAGGAATTAGATATACATATACAAAAATTGGCAATTGGTTCAAAGAAATGCGCCCCTCAGTAAGTAAATCCAAATGTCTTTATTAAAAATAATTGTGTGTATAAAAAATTCATTTTGTATTGTCTAAAAATTGCAATATGGATGTCTGCACCTTTTTCTTCGATTTTTTCTCTTCATAAATTTCTCTGTAGCACCGAACTGCATTGTTTATTGTTCGGCAAACTGTAAGGCTACGCTCGATATTGGGATCAACTTCCTTAATATGCTCCGATACGTTCTCAACCATTACAATAATTTTTGATAGTTGTTCAGTTGTTAATTCCCTTGTAGGAACTTCAACAGTATCGTCGTTGTCTAAGTTGTCCTCCTGTTCTTCATAAGCTCGTTGTTCATCTATGTTAATAAGTGTTTCATGATCCAATTCATTAGTGTTCGATTCAATGCACTCAATTACGTTGGTGGAATCTAATTCTTCGAAACCGAGCTGCTGTCCAATTTCCACTATGTTATTAGTTACCTCAGCAAAATGAGTTTCAAAATCAATGAAATCAGTTGCACAATGTGGTATGATATGTTTCCACACTGCTCTCATATTGCTTGCTGTTAATTCATGCCATGCTTCGCTTATATTTTCGATAACGTTTCTGATGTAATAGCTTTTCCAAAATTCCGTGAAAGTAGGTGCATTTTCTCCTGCTGGAGCTTTAATGGCTTGGGAAAAAGTGTGGCGCAAATAATACCCCTTAAATGTCGCAATGACACCTTGATCCATAGGTTGGATCAACGACGTCGTATTTGGCGGAAGAAAACTTATTTGTACATTTTCATTTAATTCCGAAAGACTAGTCGGATGACCTGGGGCGTTATCGAAGATCAGTAAAATCTTAAAATCTAACCCTTTTTCGTTACAATAACGTTTCGTTGCAGGGCAAAAGTAGTTGGTGAACCAATCTTCAAATAAAGTTTTTGTTACCCATGCTTTCTTATTTGAACACCACAACAATGGGAGATCATTTTTTTGCTACATTTTTAAGAGCTCTAGGATTATCTGCTCGGTACACAAGCATGGGCTTTAATTTGAAATCGCCTGCTGCATTTCCTCCTAATAACAGTGTGAGACGGTCCTTTGAAACTTTATAGCCAGGGCATGACTTTTCATTGGCTGCTATAAAAGTGCGTGACCGCAACTTTTTCCAGAATAACCCCGTTTCATCTACGTTAAATATTTGTTCATCTTTATAACCACCTTTCAGTATGATTTCACTCAATTCCTTCGGATATCTTAATGCAGCTTCTTTATCTGCACTGGCAGGTTCACCAACAATGCGAACATTGTGGATACCAGTTCGTTGCTTAAAACGAAAAAACCACCCACGACTTGCTGTAAAATTTTCACTTGTTTCCTGACCTTCGCCTTTTACTTCATCAGTAGTCTTTAAGTCGTTGTAAAGACTTAGTGCTTTGGTTTGAATTTCCATTTGACTAAGCGGAACTCGCTTTTGATTTAAGTCTTCGATCCATATGGATAATAGTCGTTCCATATTTACCATTCGAGCGCTTCTTGTTTTAGTCACTTTTCTTGACAAATAAGAAGCCGTAGCCATACCTTGCGATTTGTATTGATTTTTTTTTTGATAAGTTTTCGAACTGATGACTCATCCATTCCTTTGTCACGGCCTATTTTTAGCAAAGGATGCACCTTCTTCGTGAAGCTTGATTATATCGAGCTTTTGTTTTAAAGTAAGCCATTTACGTTTTTTGATGGCAGAATCAGTTTGTTTTCTTTTTGCACTCATTTTTATTTTAATGGAATTCAGATCTATCTAATTTTGTATCACAAATCAATTTTACTGTAGATTTACACATCGATAACTAATAGAACATCCACTGTTTATGCGCACACTACATACAATATATGTACGACTTCATAGTTTATACATTACGGCGTTGAAAGGGGAACCACCGTAACTTTATACGGAGTTTACATTCTCATTCAGTCTAGGTACATACATACACAACGGGGAACCCCAGAACAAATTAAATTTCATATCGCATAACTTTAAATTTTTTAAAATTTTAAACCGGACTATAGTGAAGCCGGACTATGCGAGGTATTGCTGTACTTTCGAAGTACTTGACTGTTCTTGTAAGGTTTTGAATATATTCAAAACCCTCTCCTTGTCTTCTACTTACTGTAAAATGTTTGACGGGCCTCTTCTTGGGAGGAGAATTCTCCATAATGCTACACAAAGGGGCAGACTGATACCACAAAGAATTTGGTTGAATTTATAACATATAAAATAGATATTGGAGAATCATCTTCTGATGTTATTTCATGCGCTTACTTACATTTGTCACGAAAACAATGTACAGTAAAAAACTCTAAAAATACTTTTTGTTGGATATTGAGTAAGTAAACTGAGAAAGGATAAACAAATTCGAAACTGTCAAAACATACAACTCGATATATCCTATTGTAAGCGTCCACGCAAACGAACCAGTAGAAAACGTTATTTTACGTATGACGTTCAAGTGACGCATTTCTCGTGCGCTGTTGCTACTGCACGTTTTCGGCGATTCTAGTATAGTTGTCACAGTAAATGGGGAACGCGTTAAACAAAATTGATGATTTGGATTTGAACTGCTGAACTACATGTGGTTTCAGCAGGACAGTACAACGTGCTATACAGCACGCGAGACCGTAACTGTTGCAGACTCAATTTACAGATCATGTTACCTTCCGGAATTCTGACATCAATTGGCCTGCAAGATCATGTGACTTAACACCACTGGATCTTTTTCTAGGGTTATGTAAAGGGGAACGTGGGGAAAGTTGTACGCCAACAAGCCAACAACAATCAATAACCTCAAAGGAAATATTCAACGTGATATTTGAGAAATAGAGCCAGGTTTATGTGCCAGGGTTGTGAAAAATTTTATAGCCGTAAAGCATAAAACTTATGTAGAGAACAGATAACATCAATGTAACAGATATGCGTTTTATTTAAAAATCAAATCTTATGGTTCCAAATAGACAGTCTTTAATATTATCTTAGTATGAATCAGTGGCGGCTCTTTAATGAGAGCAAGTGAGCAATTGCACCCCCTGGAATTATGAAACAAAACAAACCAAGCGGCGACTAACTGTGAAAGTATTTATTTATTATGTATTCATACTTTCATAGTTATTGACGAGGAACGTGGCACCCTAACAACGTACATACACCAATCGTCGTCACAGATATACTGAGCAAAGCCCAACTCTTGCTCTGTTAAGGCATTAACATTACATTGATGGTGGGGAGAACTGTATTTTGCCGTACTTCAATGTCGTATAATACATAGCGTTGGAGCAACTGAACCAGACTGCTCTCGGGCGTTGTTACAATAATTCCGTGTCTTTTTTAGAGAACAACAAAAAAAATCTTAATCGGCCGATGCCTCAATTATGTTTAGAAAATAAACAATCTGTTAAAGGTAAAGACGTTATAAGAAAATTCAAAATGAATATTTATCAGAAAAATGACTGGATTTGTGGGTGTGAAATTAAAAATACTTTGTTTTGTTTTCCGTGTCTTTTGTTTGGTGGTGAACCGTCTTGGTCAAAGAACAGAATAAGAGACTTAATTCATCTTAGTGCTAAAATTATTAAACATGAAAATTCCGAAGGGCATTTGAAAAATATATTTAGTCTAAGAATGTTAGGAAAAAATAACATTCAGAATGTTTTAGATTCATCATATAGAAAAGCAATTCAACAACACAATGAAAAGGTAACAAAAAATAGGCATGTGTTAAATTAATAATAAATTGCATTAGATTTTGTGGCGCGTTTGAACTGGCGCTTCGGGGTCATGATGAACAGCAAACGTCGAATAACAAGGGCATTTTTCGGGAATTAATCAATTTTACGGCAGAATTGGATAAATCGCTCAGAGATCACATCGAAGCAGCACCGGTTTTTAAGGGATTATCAAAAACGATACAGAATGAGCTGCTTGATACAATGTTGAACGTGTATCATGAACAAGTTGCCAGTGAAATTAAAGCAGCCGACTTCATATCTGTGATAGCTGATGAAACCACAGATGTGTCCAATCAGTTTCAGTTGGTGGTTGTTTTAAGATATATTGTGAACGCAAGACCGGTCGAAAGATTTTGGAAATTTCTTCTGCCTAGTGGACATGATGCTAATTCTTTATCTGCCTCCATCCTTAACGAAATTAGTTTGCTTGTTGATGACCCAGAAAAACTGATTGCACAGAGCTATGATGGGGCAGCAGTCATGAGTGGTGCTATTAACGACGTGCAAAGACATGTCCAAGACCAGTTATCCAAGGGCTAATTTTGTACATTGTTATGCACATCAGACAAATCTAATTATGTCACATGCTACATCGAGCAGTACTAATTGCAGAATTTTTTTGCCAATCTGACGGGATTATGTACATTTTTCTCCACTTCACCACAACGAGCTGCAAGATTGGAAGAATTCCTTCAGAGAAAAAGCTTACCTCGTTCTTCAAAAATAAGATGTAACTTCAATTCTAGGACAGTGAATACAATATATGAGCACCGAGAAGAAATAATTGTAGCTCTAGAACAAATCGAGGGAGAAGCTAGTTTACAAACTACCATTCATCAAGCTAGGGCCAATTTGCGAATTTTAGAGGAGGAAAATTTTATCTATTGGTTAACTTTCTTTCATAAAATTATGCCACATGTGGACATATTGTTTAATCAATTACAAAATGTCAATACAGATGCATTAAAAATCAAGAATAATTTAGATAATTTTGAACGCGCTATTGGAAAAATTCGAACCGAAATCGCTGCCACAGATAATCAGTTGATTAAACAAAATGACCCAGAACTGACTCCTCGACCATCAAAGCGGCGAAGAGTAACTGATGGTAGCCAAAGAAGGAGGGAAACTATTGAAGTGTGCGATATTATTTTGCTAGAAATAAAAACTAGATTTCTGTATACAAGGCACTTAATATTAGCAAACTTAATTTCTTTTAAACAGTTCTCCTCCTTTCAAAAAAAATTTCCGGAAGATGGCCTTAAAGAAGCAGTAAAATTTTATCCGTGCCTCAATGAAAGCAGACTACGAACTAAATTAAGCGTTCTATATTCTAGAGAAGAATTTAGGCAAAATATAGAAGTCGGTGCTGTAGGTCTGCTAGGTCTTCTGCTGGATGGATTAAGCGACACCTTTAATGAAGTTGTTACGCTTTTAAAAATTGTCATTACAATCCCAATGACAACGTCCGAAGCGGAACGCCAGTTTTCACGGCTGAAGAGAATAAAAACTTTCCTGAGAAATACAATGAAAGAAGAGAGATTAAATGCCCTTACTATGTTATCTTGTGAAAAAGAATGTATAAATGATTTCCCAAACTTTAATGAAAAAGTGATAGAACTGTTCTGCAAGTCAAAGACACGTAAAATGGACTTCGTTTACCGTCAGATGTAATTAAACTGTGTAGTGTAATATTTACTATTCCCTCAAAACAAACTCTACAATGAACAGTACCTGTCTGGAACAGTACGTCGGTGAAATTTATAAGGATTGGGTAAGCGTTTTTGTATTACACTTTTTAATTTTTAAATTATGCACTCCCTATGTGAACCACCCCGAGCCGCCACTGGTATGAATACTGAAAACATTTGTGTATGAATATATTAGTTCTACATATCAATACATATCATCGTAATATGTACAATTTTTTTAGCCTTGTTATTATGTTGTAGTTGATTTAACATGTGTAAATATTTTTCTTGTTCCTTATACATTTACATGTGCATACATACATATATCTATCTGGTGGGCGGATCTTCTAATATCACATAACTTTCTGTTATAGGTCAAAAACATTAATTTTAAGAGGAAAGATTTAAATTTTTTTTATTACTTTAGGGTGGAATACCAAAAATGGGAAGTCCTAAAAATGTTTTAACAAAAATTATACGTTCAGATTTGTCTTGTTCGAAATTTTTTGGGATAATTTAAGGGTTCTGCGATAATTTAAAAAATATAATTGTTTTAGCTTAATCTTTTGTTAAAGAATATTTCTATTTTCCTTAAATAATTGATAATTTTAAAATAAAAAAACGTACTTTGCTGAACCACTTATATTTCAGAAATTTGTAATTGTCGTTTTGAAACTATAATGTTAATCACAAAGAATAATAATTTATTTATTCATACCGTTCATATAACAAGTATTGAATGTGTATATACTAAATTTATATAAACATTCTAAACATAATACACTGTGTTTCAAAAAGAACTTCATCTCAGTAGGCACTGAGTAACTAGTACAGTAAAGCTTCGCTAATCCGGATCAATTAAAACCGATGCAATTCGAAGTAGTGAAAGATCCGGATTATCAAAACCTTTTTTTTTAATTTAAAAAATAATAATAAACTCAAAATACAAACTAACATATAGAAAATGTTACCAAAAACGAATTCCCATAATTCTAAATACAAACTAAAATACGTTACGTCGTATATAAAAAGTAAGATTTAAAAAAATTAGCAAATTTTATTTACTTAATACTGCACTGCTTGGCTTGCATTGCTCGTTCTCGTATCATTCGTAGTATGGACAAGGTATTTAACCCATTTATTCTCATAGTTGCGTTGACGCAACACATTTTTTTTTCGTACTAAAAAGTAATAATTTTGGATGTACTGTCAGTAGCATTGCGTTAATAAATATTTAAACAACCTAATAAACATTTTGGGAACGGGTAATCGCATTTTCAATTTTGAATAAAAGTAAAACGAATTTTCAAGAGAAAAAACTTGTGTATCTAAGTTTAAATTAAAGAACATACAGCTTACTTTTTCATTTATCATTAAGAGGTTTCATATAAAAGATACTTCACGTAACATTATTATGGAGAAAAATCAATCCCCTTTTTTCCGGAAATATTTCTCAAACGGATTTGAACCATAGCGTTGCGAAAACGCAACATTGGGACAAATGGTGTAAAACTTTACTGATCATTTGATGAAGATAAAGATGTTCAATTTGTGAAAAATGTGATGTCTTGAAACAGATTTCTCGACATAAAGCAGAACATTCATCTTGCAGATAACAATCAATTAGACAAGGCAGACAAATTTGCGAAAGTAAGCTGGTTGATTTCTTGAACGCCAATTTCTTGAAGTATGGTGTTTTTAGACATCACTTATCAATTGATGAGCAAATGGTACCCTACTTCGGCCGCCATTCAGCGAAAATGTTTTTGAAAGGGAAGCTGGTACGTTTCGGGTTCAAAATGTGGTGTCTGGCATCTAGCGATGGGTATTTATATCAATTTATACCTTATGCTGGAAAAACTGGTGAAAATGCCAAAAGAGAATTTGGTTTAGGTGAAACAGTGGTCATCAATCTTTTGAACGTATTAGAAAATAAGTCGACTCATAAGGTATACTTTGATAACTTTTTACGAGCTACAAGCTATTAGTTCATCTGAAACGTCAAGGATACTTTGCTACTGGAACTGTACGTGAGAACAGAATGCTGAAATGCCCTTTAGAGACTTGTAAGTCTATAGAAAAAAAACCTCGTGGAACAATGGATTCTCGTTACGATCACGTAAATGAAATAAGCGTGGTCCGTTGGAATGACAATTCTGTGGTTACAGTAGCAACCAATTTTGAATCTGCACTGCCTAATGTGTTTGTGAAGCGGTACAAACGCAGAGAAAAAAAAGACATCTCTATACCACAACCAAATATGATTGCCAAATATAACAAATGTAAAACACAATCTGTTCGAGGACGTGGTTTCAGTGCGTCTCTATCATCCAGTGCACGTTTAGATAATGTGGGTCACCTAATTGACAGAAATCGTGAAAATTGGAGGAGACGTTGTAGAGTATGCAAAAGTACAACCGTATTTATGTGTAATAAATGTGGAGTTCCATTACATTCACACTGCTTCAAAGACTACCATAATTAATAATTGTAATATTTTTTTTGCTTGGTCGGTCATTAACAAATTGTGTATTGATTCTCGACACCGATTTAAAAATTCTTGACAAAATGTTTTCACCTCGGTTTCTTATTTCGATGGCTAAGGTACTGTGCCATTTGGTATTTGTACGGATGAAATTTTAAATCGTTGTGAAAAATTCTGTAAAGACTTCGCTTGGATATTCGTAGTGAAAGTGATTGCTGATTAGCAGATCTGGTAGGACTTCTCGTCAAAGCAGCTCTCACTCGTTCAATATTTGCAAGTGTGCGAACTGTTCTTCGACGACCAAATTTTTTAATATTCTGCACAGAACCATTTTCACGCCATTGACGAACCCATGCCATAACTGTTTCGCGCGTTCGCACATTACCCCTATTATTATCACCAAATTGTCGTCGAAATGCACCCCGAACTTTTTCCACTGATTCAGTTCTAATGTGAATTTCCACGGAAAACACACGTTGTTGCACTGTATAATCCATACTACAGAAAAATTTTATAAAATTGGACACAAATTGTAACACTTTGTATGTCACACTGATGCGAATTTATGTCTACTATTTGATTGGTTTGAGACAGACGCCTACTCGATAAAATCTAATCCTGGAGCCTAGTGAACTTGACCTACTAAAAAAAAATAATCTCATACACCCATACCTTGCTAGGCGGCCTAGATACGTTCCAAAAAAGTTGGCCGTAAAGCGAAAAGCCGTTTAACAAATCGATTATTTTCATACAAATCCATACAAATTCAATCAGATCGGTTCCACTTAAAAAATATATATATAAAGGGTTTAGTTCATCAGGCATTTTATTAATTTCATTTTCTATAAAAATACATACTTACTTAAAAATAACAAATAATACATACATAAAATGAACACATTACATAGTTCAAAAAATAAAAACAATAGAGATCATATTCACATACAAAAATTATAAAATGTTTGGAAGTTTTTTTAATCTGATGCTGCCGTTGTCAATTTCTGTTGTTGTTGAATGATTTAACTTAAAAAATTCGTCGAACTTTGTCTGCTTCGCCCTCTTTTCTGCTTCTTTTTGCAACGTTTTGTAACATCTAATGGCTGAGTTTACTTCTCGAGATACTTTATCGCTGCGTTCTTCGTCGGGATCATTTTGAAGAAGGATGGATGTTCATTCCCTTCTCGAAATAAGAAAGCGCATTTGTCAAGGTTTTTGCTGCTAGCTGCCTGGATATAGCAGGCTCTGTCTCCTCATCAAGAGTTTGTTCGGTTACTAACTGGATCAGCTCCTCGTTTGAAAGAGGTTCTCTGTCAGCATCGAGCGAGTCAATCAAATCACCATCTTCTAAATCTTCAAAACCAAGATTTTTTGCTAAGCTCAATATGTTTTGTCGAACTTCAGGAAGAGAATTAACTTCAGACTCATTAGATTTTATGCATTCTGGCCATATTTGTTTCCAAACATGGTTCATTGTGGTTGATTTTTTAAGTCTTTCCATGATTCGCTAATGTTGTACACGGCATCTTTGATGATGTAGTTTTTCCAAAATTATTTTATCGAAGATTCACCATCGGTTTGCTGAATAAGTTTACGAAAAGTTCTGCATAAATAATAAGCTTTAAAAGTTGCTATAGCACCCTGATCCATTGGTTGGATCAGAGCGATGGTATTTTTGGGAAGGTACTCAATCTTCACATCTTCTAATAATTCTGGTAAATTAACCGGGTGCCCTGGAGCATTATCTAAAATGAGCAATGCCTTGTTGCTCAAGTTCTTTTCCTTTAAATATTTTTTTACTTCTGGCCAAAAGTTATTTTTAAACCAGTCCTCGAAAAGAATCTTACCTTTCCAACCTTTCTTATTGGATTGCCAAATGACAAGCAATTGTTTCTTGTTCAGCCCTTTAAAACACCTTGGATTTTCTGAATGATATACTAACAGTGGTTTTAGCTTTAAATCCCCAGCAACATATTGCTATGTATTGTGGAGTTGATAAATTATTTAAATTGGCCCACAATACACAATAGCTTGCCCAGTTTCACTCAAATCGGTACAACCTTCCAGGAGCTCTTGTATCTTCAGGGTTACCCTCAAAGGGTATGTGTTAAATAAAACAAAAGGTATTAGCAAATAAATAAAACTCGCATTAACAATACAAACATATACTACAAAAGAAAAAAAAAATTTCGACTTTATAGAGTATAAAGAAGTGCTGAAGCAATAATTATGCAACAGCGTGAGGAAAACTTGTATAAATATTGACTGATATACTAGACAAAAAACCTCACGTGACCACGAGCAAAATTACAACTTTGGAAAAACTTTCAAACTTTAAATTACGTTATCCCACAACTTCAAACGTCAAACAGAAAATTATCTGTTCGCGCGCAACTCAAACAAAATGACAAAAATCATGCGCTCTAATAACATGATTAACTCCCACCAAATTTCCCCGACCTTTAAAACAACTACAGCTAGCCAAAAGCAAAAACTAGCTAAAAAAAAAACAAAATGTTGAAAATTTTTCTGACTATAAAATATTATAAACTAAAATTTTTACTGAATTTACGAGCTCAATCAATATACAGATAATATAACTAAATTAATATATAAATATATATAAATGTACTTGCAAATATACACGTACATTAATGAATGTAGTCGTCACACTTCATAAAAAAATACTAAAAGAGAGATTTTTCAGATAGGTTACACAAAATCAAAAATTACAAGTATCAGAAACTCGTAATTAATCGAGAATTACTTTTAACACATCAGAATAACTCAACTAAAGACATAAACCGAAATTAACTATAATATACTGAATAAAAAGGAAGTTTTTATTCAGAAAAATGTAACACAACCTATCTGTTATACGAATCAAAAATCTCTAACGCTTCCCTACGGGATGCCTCTCTCCAAACCTAAAACAAACTCAAAGGAGCGACATCGACAAAATACTTCCGAAATGGCGGGAACCTCAAACATCACGACCACGCTCGAACATTCTACAGACGTGGACCAAAATACACATTATAATCAAAATTTAAATAAAATCTAAAATATTTCTAATTATTTTCCTGGAATAAAATGTACATAAATATATATAGTCTTATAATATTTCTTTAGTTTTTCTTCGGGGAAAAATTCATGACAATATGCACCAAGAAGCAAAGTTACTCGTTCTTTAGAGACCTTATATCCAGATGCAGACTTTTCAGATTTTGAAACGAAAGTTCTTTCAGGGATTTGCTTTCAATAGAGTCCTGTTTCGTCTACATTAAAAGCTTGTTCTGGTTGGTTTCCACCTCTTTCTATAACTTTTTTCAAAGTGTTGGGATATTCTTTGCCTGCGTTATCATCGGCACTAGCTTTTTCGCCTTTCATTTTTAAATTATGCAAATTGTGATGATTTTTGAATTTTTCAAACCAACCTCGGCTTGATTCGAATTTTTCACCTTTCGCAGATTCATCATTATCCTCTTTAAATTTTCGAAAATACTTTTGGCCTTTTCTTGGATAGTCATCTGGCTCATTGGCATCCTTCGTTCATTTTTGTCTTCAATTCACATAACTAATAATTTTTCCATGTTTTCCATAACACTACTTCTTTGGCGAGTTAATTTTGAAACACTTGAAGGTGTAGCGGACAGCGAATGTATTTCAATTGATTTTTTTCTATCACGAATAGTTTGAACGGTAAACTTCGCCAGTCCCATTGCATTACAAATTTGAAAAATTTTCTCACCAGCTTCAATACGACGTAAAACTTATAATTTGGTCTCTAGCGTGACAGATTTTCGGCTTCTCTTTTTATTATTAGCAGTATCAATCTCCAAATTGTATGAACGTTTCGGTGGCATTTTTACTAAAAAAGGGACGATTATATTTAAAAGAATAATTGAATTAATTACAAAACGTACCAACTGTGTTTTTAATTCAGCAATTAACACTACCATGCGCAATTTCCATCAAATGCGTGCGTTCTTGTGTGCTTTTGCTTTTTTTTATCAAAACCATATTTTGGGGTTCCCCGTTTTAAAACGTGTACGAACGTTTAGTCTCGTTTTGCTCAGTTACGAATAATATGTACATACATACAAAAATAAAGCAAATACAACCAAGCTATTGGCCGTATAATGAAACATTTTAGGCCGTAAATCGAAAAAGTGTCATAATTAAAAAAGGCCATTATAGCCAAATGACGTATAAAGAGCGGCCTTATAGCGAGGTATGGGTGTACTTCGTTTAGATCGCGTATCAAAATTGGTAGTTTAGTATGGGGAACCTGTATAAAAAAATTAACGATATACTTAACAAAAAAACAAATTCAAATTTAATACAAAATATTATACAAAAAATGAAAAGTTATGTTAAGAAAATTGATTTGACAAAGTAATTAACGACGAATAGAAAAATTATAAGAAAACAATGCAACAGAAAAAAGGATCCAGATACAGGCTGTTGCAATTCCTCATCATATGTACTACAGATGCCTTTTTTAATGTTAGATCTAGCCGTCAACCTGTGATATAGGCGTGGATCAAAAAGATATGAAACAAGTCACTTCGTTTATCACATTATGTAATAAACTATAACCGCACTTCCAAGGAGGTTTAACCTACTCAATACATTTTTTTTAGATTTATATTTTTGATGTCTCATTTTATATTAAATTACCCTATTTCTAATTATAATTCAGTTCTGATCCTTTAATAAGCTAGATTATATATAATACTACTCCAACGCACGTCGGATCCTCGATATCTATTGGCAAAGACCTATTTTTACCTGCCACACGCTTTTTATTATTATCTCTTTCAACTACCGAGTGACTTATAAGTAGAGAACGGACACAGCTTACCACATGACGCAAAGCCCAGTGCAGTACTGGCGAAAGGCTGTATTTCTAAAATATTTAATTTTATTTATATAATTGGAAAACGAACGGGTGATGATCTATAAAATTACGAAATACATATTTATTTGTTGAAAAGTTGTATTTATAAAGTTTTTAATTTTATTTATATAATTGGAAAACATACCGGTGGTGATCTATCTATCTAAAATTACGAAATACATATTTATTAATTAATTTTATTTATATAATTGGAAAACAAACGGGTGGTGATCTATAAAATTACGAAATACATATTGTCGTGGATTTTTCCATTCAGAGAGAGAAAAAGAGGAAGAATTTAATATTGAACAATATTTGAATAATTTGGATGTAAAATGCATTATTGAATTTTATGTATATTTATATTTATTGTGTTTGGATTTATATTTTGACTGGCCCTGTATGTATATTATATTAGATTGATGGGTGCGGCCAGATTTTGTACTATTGAGTTCGATGTAAGAGATTTTCGCGATATTTTATTTAGAGATACCAGAACTTGCAAACCAGGTGGTCACAGAGAATAAGAAATTCATTTTTATTCTCCTGTTTTTGAGTAAAGTCGGTTTTTTTTTTATTTTGGTGCTTTTAATTTTGTGCTTTCAAAGTAATTACGATTCTTACGAGAGTTTGTGATCTCGCTTTTGATATTTTAATTAAATAATGGTATCTCTCACGTAGTTTTTGTGTTAATTGTGCTTAGATCGATGTAAGTAATAAAAACACTTAATTTATATAATTGCTACTATGATAATTTGCTTATGTTTGTAGTTTTAGTGTATAATTTGCATAAATTTTGTTATAAGAAATTAGTATATGAATATTCAAGAAAATTGTCATGTTTTTTTTGAATGGTGTTTTTTCTTCAAGATAAGATATTCTAGATCGTTTTAAATTCAGGTTGGTTTTTTGTTTATGGGTTTGATTTTGTCATGTTTTATTGCGCATGACTGTAAGGCTGTCACGCGTACTTGATAACTTTGTGGTTGTTGACATTTGATTTATAGGGGTTACAGTTAGAGGTCAAACTTGACAAATTTCTTAATTATTTATTAATTATATGTTTGATCGAGAGTCACAGGGGGTTTTCCTCTTTGTACGTGTCATTATCATAAAGAGTCTTTCCTCCTAAGCTACTGTTATTTTGCTTTAGCTCCCTGTACACTCAGTAAAGGGATTTTTTCTTTTTTTTCTTTTTTTTATTAAATTTGTAAACAAACTAAATGTGACTTTTTTATTAATGCTTATTGTTTTACTTTAAATTTTAAACTTGGCCCACATCCGTGAGGATCGACCCTGGAGATATTGAGCTCAAGGAAAACTACGAGACTGAAGTCAGCTGGAAGCATAAGTTACGGTATATAGATTGCAGTGCGAACTCAACTAAAATTCATAATTAAAAGCACATTCCACTGCAATATGTATTTGTTGAAAAGTTGTATTTTTAAAGTTTTTAATTTTATTTCTATAATTGGAACATTTTTGTTTGTTCATTTTGTCGTTCAAGTTGAGTAAAGGAGTATTAATATTGACTAGCAATAGTTTCTCAAGGTTTTCTTCTGTCAATTTTGTTCTCTTTGAATTAAGTACATCCTTATAAATAGAAAACGTCCTTTCTACATCGCAACTGGTTATAGGTGCATACTGGAAATAATTGGAAGATGTTGCTTAAATGAAAAGAAAAGGAATGTACGTGCTATTTCTCTTACGAAATACGATAAACTTATTTATTTTATCTACGTACACGACACTACTGACAAACACTATATTCTCCGAATACAATAGCTGGGTTGTCCATTGTTATCGCTGCGAGACCAGGTGGCCGAGTAAGTCAAACTAATACTTCATTGAATTACGCCGAGATGTACTGAGCGACGTTATACACAATTCCAATTGCCGATTGCGTTTTATGGAAATTGCATCCGTTCTCTACTTCTAAGTGAGTGAGTGATGGCCGGTATTATCAGCGTATTATATCTAGTATAAAAGGACATTTATATAATAAAATGTCCTAATGGCGTAAAAGTAGCGCGAGTGTATTATCAACATGTTTAAAGGAACATTTAACTGTAAACACGCATTTAAACTTAAATGCCCAAATTTGATTCCTCAAGTATTAAAAGGAGAATTAACGTATGCATATTTATATACTTCTATGATCGGACGCATCAGGCCGAAATTACGATGGACCATATAAATAGTATATAACATCGCTAAGTACAACACGCAGTTATTGAATAGCACTATTCATTCGGTTAACCACACATCTGTTTCAATATAACAGTTAAATTCCTTTCTTCATGGGCGTAGATAGAAGCGTGAGGAGTTTTTATAATTTATATTATTTATTTATATTTCGTAAGATAAATAAAGTGCTGTGAGTTAGTTTCTTTTTTTCATTGTTGTAACTGTTAATTCGTTCGTAATTTTTTAGATCTTGTTTAATTTCATCAAATCTACTTCTCCCAATTATTTTGACGTAAGTGCTCAGTGAATTTTGTTAAGTTTCAATAACTTACGCATACATTTTTAATTTTCATTTATTTAGATCTAGAACGCAGTTTAAGTTACTTTTTCAGATATGATATGGAACAAGGTCGAGAATGGCATCTTGAAACAATAGCGAGTTGGATTAAGGACCAAACTGATTGTATGTTCATAGCCTGTTATTCCGAAATTTATTGCAAAGTCTGTAAAATATCGTTAAACAATTTCAAGAAATCGCACGTAGAACGTCACCTAGCTTCGCAAACACATACACAGATATTAGACCCGTTGGAATCTGACAATTTTAACGAAGAACTCTGTGAAATTTTAATGGCGGCAAATATTCCATTAAATAAACTTAAAAATTCCACCTTCAAAACATTTCTCTAAAAATATACTGGTCGAAATTTTCCTGATGAATCCACCTTGCGCAAACATTATGTTTCTAAGTGTTACACGAAAACAGTTAGCAAGCGCCAATTAAGTTGGCGCGAGTAGGGGGTGCGCAGAAGCCGTTTTTAAAAACGTCCACCCCCACTACTCAAGTAATTGTCAGAATACATTTGTCATTGACGTTTGACGGAACATAATGTCTTTGCTAGGGGATCACGCTCAGAGGTTAGAATTATCTGACATTTGATGTAAAACCAAATACAAATCTCCCCACTACTTTTAATCCTGCACGAACTTACCCCTCCTCGCGCCAACTTAATTGGCGTTTGCTATACCTATGGATAAGTGCCGACGAAACTGTCGATATATTAGGACGCTGTGTGGTAAATGTTGTAGCTGGTATACTACATCCAACTATTCCATATAACGCATATGTAATAGCAACAAAAGTTATAAATCCAGTTGAACCGAAAGCAGTAGCTAGAACCATTTACGAGAATATGCACTAAATGCGTCATTCCGATGACAGGTTCAAAGAAAAAATACTTCTTATTTGTCTGTGACAGTGCTGCATATAACAAGTGTTCATTTGAAAAGTCAATCTAGTAGCATGTGATTTACTGAGAACATTTTGAAGTATGTCGTAAATTAAAATTTACTACTTAACCTACGAAGTCGTATATTTTGACAGTTTCATACATACAAATAAATAACAAATAATAGGTATTTATTGAAAACTATAACAAATGTTGAAAATGTTGTCCTTCAAGATCAATGCACTTTAAAATCCTCCGTTCAAAATTTCTGATGATATTCTGCAACATTACTGTATTGTTATTATTGCCATGCATTTCTGTTCGATTCTCTGAAGCATATCATTCAAATTCAATATAGGTGTTCGAAATATGTTATTTTTTAGATAAGGCCACAAAAAGAAGTCGCAAGGTGTTAAATCGCATGAACGTGCAGGCCAGGCAATTTCAGTATTTCGCCTAATTATACGCTCATCAAAAAATTCTCTTAAATAATCCAAAGATTCTGCAGTACAGTGACAAGGTGCTCCGTCTTGTTGGAAATATGCATTTTGAAGTTCATCATCATGCAACTGATTGACAAATGGTTGTAAAATTCCCGTACGGTACCTTTGAGCATTTAACGTTCCCTGAAAAAATATTGGTCCAATGATTCGCATTTCGCTTATCGCTGCCCAAACACCAATTTTCTCTGGATGTAGCGATTCTTCATTAATTACATGTGGATTTTCACTACTCCAAATTCTTGTATTTTGTGACTTTAGGTATCCCGTTTTATAAAACCATGCTTCATCAGTAAAGATGGCTCTTTGCGAAAGTTCTTCATTATTGTTCATATTTACAAACCAATTACAAAACTGTAGTCTACGTGGGTAATCAATTTCTAACAATTCTTGTACTGCTGTGACACGGTATGGATAAAGTTGCATATCTTTTTTTAATAACTTGTGAGTTGTACCAACAGAAAGGTTTATTGGTTGACTCAAATGTCGAACATGTTTGTGGTTCATTTTCCATTATTTCTTCAACACGATTGACAACTTGAGGTGTACGTTTCTTAACTGCTTCGCTGCCAGATTTTCTTAAGAGACTACCAGTTTCAGAAAAAAGTTTTAAAGTTCTATCCAAAGTATTCTTAAATTGTATATAATCTATTACAAAATGCGGAAACTCAACTTGAAATTCTACCATGCAATCTTGAACTGAATAAACCCATAAATCATCAATTTTATTACCACTTCGAAAATAAGCCTGGACTAAAAAAATTTTATGTTCTAAAGTGAAAGCCATTTTAAAACTGAGAAGCCATTTATTTAAACTAGAATCGACGCACGATTATTTTATGCACTAACTGATATTTGTGATTGATATTATCAAATGTCATTTGGATTTACGTTTATGGAACAACAAACACATACCAATATATTTGCGTCTTATTCTATCAAAATTTCAAAGTAACCAAGATTGACTTTTCAAATGAACACACGTTATGTTAAAAACAGGCAGACTATTAAAGGAAAAATGTCCCAATTTGCTGCATATTACTTGTGTAGCACATGTTCTCCACAGAATCTGTGAATATATGAAAGACACCTTTCCGGAAGTTGATAGACTTGTATCCGCTATAAAAAAGTTTTCAGAAAAGCACCATTGAGAGTAGCGTTTTACAGGGAAAAACTTCCATCTTTGTCATTGCCACCCTCTCTAGTAATAACTAGTTGGGGAACATGGTTGGAAGCTACTAGTTTTTATGCAGAGAATTTCGGTAGTTTACAAAATTTCGTTACATGTTTAAATGACGATGCTCGAAGTATTTCTGAGTGCAAGGAACTAATACAAATTCCAAAAATCAGTTGTACTTTCTTCGGGAACACTTTGGAAATTCGTCAAAAATAATCACTTATTTTGAAAATCAAAATCTCAAATTAAATGATGGATTAACCACATTAGATGTGGTTATTAATAATTTGAAAAATATTCCAAGCGACTTCGAATGTGGCCTCCGGCAAAAGTTAGATGCAGTTTTTAATATAAATCCAGATTTAATAACATTGCGGCAATTATGTATGGGGCCAATGCCTCAAAATCTAACTGCTAAATACGCTGAAATAAAAGAATATTTCTAATATGAACCTATAACCAGTTGCGATGTAGAAAGGACGATTTCTATCTACAAGGATGTATTTCATTCAAAGAGAACAAATTTTACAGAAGAGAACCTGGAGAAAGTATTGCTTGAACTACAAAATGAACAAATAAAAATGTATTTCGTATTTTATAGATCACCACCCGTTTGTTTTCCAATTATATAAATAAAATTAAAACCTCTTTAAAATACAAATTTTCAGTATTACGCCCGGGGGCAATGAATCATGGGTCTCTCGTATCCGGTCCCTACTTATTAATAAAAAAAGCATTTTACTTGTTTTTCATTTATAAAAAATGTTTACAAAAGAATTAACCTATTGCCCTCTTTACATATCCAATCAAATAAAAAAGATTGCTTCCTCAACAATTTCATTTTATATTTTGGTGGACATGAGGGTGACATATTAAAACTCCGCGTCGGATGCCACCAGACCTTGCTACGCCACTGAACTTCGTCCTGAACCTTGAATGTAGCGCTACTATTTAAATATTTATTTTTGTTACTTTTTTAAATACAGCGATATCATAAAGTTTCTGGGTCAACGGTGGCCATGGGCTGAAAAACGTCTGTCTTAATTTATATCATCCTTTTGAAAAAAATCTGATAAAATTTTCAGATTAAGTGTCATGCTGACGTTAAAATTTGTCAATATATTAATCTTAATGTCAGTATGACACATAACCTGAAAATTTTATCAGATTTTTCTCAAAAGGATTATATAAATTAAGACAGACGTTTTTCACCCCATGGCCACCGTTGACCCAGAAACTTTATGATATCGCGGTACATGCCAACCGTAAATTACAATAGACATAAAAAATAACATATAAATCATTGAACGAATTATACAAATGAGGGGTAATTATGAAATCTAAAGGAAGTTAATTTAAGCAACGAATGCATTAAAACTTCAAATGAAAATTAACGTATTTACATACATATATGTGTATAACGGGTGTTCATTTGAAAAGTCAATCTAGTAGCATGTGATTTACTGAGAACATTTTGAAGCAGGCGCGGCTCGTGATGACGTATTTGGGAGTACAATGATGCGAGTGCTTCGTGTATTCTCGTGTACTAACTGTAACGTTTTCTTACTAAACACCGAAAATACACGAGTCACTCGCATCATTGTACTTGCACTCCCAAATACGTCATCACGAGCCGCGCCTGTTTTGAAGTATGTCGTAAATTAAAATTTACTACTTAACCTACGAAGTCGTATATTTTGACAGTTTCATACATACAAATAAATAACAAATGTGATTGACATTATCAAATGTCATTTGGATTTACGTTTACGGAACAACAAACACATACTAATATATATGCGTCTTATTCTATCAAAATTTCAAAGTAACCTAGATTGACTTTTCAAATGAACACACGTTAGATGGAATTAAGAAACAATATATATGTTTTTAAATATCTAAATATGCATATTATCGTTGTCGATGTAAAAACATGACTATGGAAAATAAACGAGCTCATCTAAATTACTAAATTTACACGTGAGCAAACTTCGACCTTCGATAAATGTCAATGAGCTTAGTCAGTGGTTGAATAAGCTAATGTTCTCTTTGACAGAGTTAACATACCCTGATGCTATCAACAACCGTCGAAAGATATTAAAATTTATAAATTATAAATCAGTTCACATCAAATAAATATATATTTCGTAGGGCATAAAGAATTGATACATTACGAGGGTGGTTTGACGGGATAGTGACTTTTCAATGAAATTCTTATTTTAGAGTAAAAAAATGTATTTTGTCCAATCCTGTTATTGAAAATTACTGTTTATTAGTTAACTTTTATATATACTTTTGTCACACAAACTGCAGGTAGCTATTTTTCTAAAAGTTTTGATTTTAAGCTAATGTTCTCGACTTAATAATTTATCAAAAAGCCCGAGACCGAAGGTCGAGGGTTAGTAAATCAGATGTGTAGAGTATTATTGTCTGTATAATAGCAGCTTTTAGCACAATATAAACTTAAGGCGGATTTACGCGTATCAAGTAGCTAAAGGAAGTAACTTAAGTAAGTTTACTAAAAAAACGATGTTTAGCGTTTTAGTCCCGTCTACACATTTGTAAAGTATTTTTATTTAGTTCTCATTTGTGCGTGTATCAATGGAGAAATGTATACTGGGTGAATTACATACGCGGTGAATTAGTAAAAAAAACTGTTGATAAAATTATTAAGACATATTGCGTACTCCACAACTGGATGATGATTACGTCTATTATAAATTATATACCACGTGGATCTCTTGATTAAGAAGACAGGTTGCGGTCATTTTAGGCTGGGCGCTTGGAAAAAGAATATCAGAAAAGTTTTGCCGTCTATGCCAACAATAGGAAGTAATCACTCACCAAGACATGCAAGAAGAAAGAAAGAAGAGACCTAATGTGTCAGTATTTTGTCACTGGAGGTGCTGTCCCACGGCAGACGACAATGATTTTTTGATTTGTATTAATATGCCAGTGAAATATAAATATAAAATGATCGTGCGTAGGTTTTTTCTGTCTTCTAAATTACGTTCTAAATTACATTTAAAGGAGATGGTTTCCTTTAAACCATTTAAATAATAATAATATATTTCGGCAAAGAGCATAGAACATGTTAAATATGTATAAAAATATGTCAAGTACATAAACAAATATAAAATAGTGTATAACAAATAAGTAAATAACAAATATATATTAGGCCATGACAAGCATTGACACATATATAACTAAAATTTAAATTGTTCTTGTAACTTCCCGAAAGAAATCGTCCACTGACAACAGTGCTTTCTCGAGCAAGCTTGTCTTCAGTAGCTGTTTTAAATATTTGATGTGGTTTATCTTTTATGTTGTTGGGAATGGGATTGTAGATTTTTATACACTGAAAGACCACACTTTTTCCACTTTTGTCAGGTTTGTTTGTGGTGGAATTAGATACATACGCAAGTTACCTATGGTATTATGACAGTGGTCAACTTGAAATTTCTGAGAAAATTCATTATAATTTCTTCTTACAAACAACGCGCACTCTAAAACATAAATTGATGGTTATATGAGTATTTTCTTATCTATAAATATTGGTTTGCAAGAATCTCGGTATTTTAATTTAAAAATAGTTGATTGAAGATTTTTTCCGCACTACCCCAGAAGATAACACTATATTGTAGTCGCGAATGCATAATAAGTAGAGAACGGACACGCTTACCACATGACGCAAAGCCCAGTGCAGTACTGGCGAAAGGCTGTATTTCTAAAATATTTAATTTTATTTATATAATTGGAAAACGAACGGGTGGTGATCTATAAAATTACGAAATATATTTATTTATTGAAAAGTTGTATTTTTAAAGTTTTTAATTTTATTTATATAATTGAAAAACATACGGGTGGTGATCTATCTATCTAAAATTACGAAATACATATTTATTAATTAATTTAATTTATATAATTGGAAAACAAACGGGTGGTGATCTATAAAATTACGAAATACATATGTATTTGTTGAAAAGTTGTATTTTTAAAGTTTTTAATTTTATTTCTATAATTGGAACATTTTTATTTGTTCATTTTGTCGTTCAAGTTGAGTAAAGGAGTATTAATTTAATATTGACTAGCAAGTACATCCTTATAAATAGAAAACGTCCTTTCTACATCGCAACTGGTTATAGGTGCATACTGGAAATATTCTTTTATTTCTTCATATTTAGCCGTTAGATTTTGTGGAATTGTCTCCATACATAATTGCTGCAATGTTATTAAATCTGGATTTCTATTAAGAATTGCTTCAAACTTTTGCCGAAGGCCACATCCGAAGTCACTTGGAATACTTTTCAAATTATTAACAGCCACATCTAATGTGGTTAATCCGTCATTTAATTTGAGATTTCGATTTTCAAAATAAGTGATTAGTTTTGGCAATTTTCCAAAGTGTTCGTGAAGAAAGTACAACTGATATTTTAAATTTGGGATTTGTGTGAGCTCCTTGCACTCACCAATACTTCTAGCATCCTCCTTTAGCAGTGTTACGAAATGTTTAAGACTATCGAAATTCTCAGCATAATAACTAGTAGCTTCTACCCATGTTCCCCATCTAGTTATTACTGGAGTGGGAGGCAGTGACAGAGATGGAAATTTTTCCCTGAAAGAGCTACTCTCAATGGTGCTTTTCTGAAAACTTTTTTAAAAGCTGATACAAGTCTATCAACTTCCGGAAAAATGTCTCTGATACATTCACAGATTCTGTGGAGAGCATGTGCTACACAAGTAATATGCAGCATATTAGGATATGTTTTCTTCAATAGTCTGCCTGTTTTTAACATATACACAGTACTATCACTGACAAATAAAAGTATTTTTTCTTTGTACGTGGCGTCCGAATAAAGCATTTTTTGCATATTCTCCTTAATGGTTTCAGCAACTGTTTCCGCATCAACTCTATTTATAACACTTGTTGCTATTACATATGAGTTATAGGGAATAGTTGGATGTAGTACACCAGCTACAACATTTACCACACAGCGTCCTAACATATCCACCGTTTCGTCGGCGCTTATCCATATGTATTTATTTAAAAGATGGCTTCTAATGCGTTCTACTGTTCTCGTATAGCACCTAGTAACATAATATTTGCGTAACGTTGATTCATCAGGAACATTTCGACCAGTATATTTTTGAAGAAATATTTTTAAAGTGGGATTGCTAAGTTTATTTAATGGAATATTAGCCGCCATAAAAGTTTTACAGAGTTCAGATGTGTTTGCGATCCTAAGTGACGAATTTTTGACGATATTTTACGGATTTTGTAATAAATTTCGGAATCACTGACAATGGACATACAATCAGTATGACCGTCAGTCCAACTCGCCATTTTTTTACAATGCCGTTCTCGACATTCTTCCATATCATGTCTAAAAAAGTAACTTAAACAATGCTCTAGATCTAAATAAATGAAAACTAAAAATGTGTGCGTAAGTTATTGAAACTGAACGAAATTCAATGCACACTTACGCCGAAATAATTGGTAGAAATAGATTCAATCAAACGATATTAAACAGGATCTATCACAAAAATTACGATGTAATTAACAGTTAAAACTATGAAAACAAGAAACTTACTCACAGCACTTTATTTATCTTACGAAATATAAACTAATAAATAAAATACATTATAAAAACCCCGTTTCTATCTACGCTCATGAAAACACTTTAAAAAACACTATATTCTCCGAATACAATAGCTGAGTTGTCCATTGTTATCGTGCGAGACCAGGTGGCCGAGTAAGTCAAACAAATACTTCATTGAATTACGCCGGGATGTACTGTGCGACGTTATACACAATTCCAATTGCCGATTGCGTTTTATGGAAATTGCATCCGTTCTCTAATAATAAGCATTAATAGCACACCCAACGCACACTGTGTACTTTCTACTAATGTATAGCAAGCACCAAATAAGATGGCGAAAGGAGGGGTTGCGCAGAAGCCATTTTTATAAACGGCCACATTATATATTTTACTCTAATAAATTATTAATTTATTAAATGATAGATGTGTAGTTTACGCCACCTATGGTATTTTTCAAATAGATGTAAAACTAAATACAAATCTCCCCAATACTTCTAATCTTGCACGAATTTACCCCTCCGCTCGCCAACTTATTTGGCGCTTGTTATACTTTACTAAACAGACATGTCTACACCTGTCTAGTCCGCATTTAGTTGCTGCGAAACAGAGGTGGGGAAAGTTCCTTGCTCAAGCAAATAGAGATTGTTTCTATTTACTGACTCAAGTCGTTTATTAAATGCATTAGTTGCTTAAGTACTAAATCAAGTTATTTACACGATACAAGTACTAAATTAAGAAATTTAGTAATATGATTTAGTTACTTCTTTTAGCTACTTGATACTTGTAAATTCGTCTTTAAGTTTATATTGTGCTTTTAGTCGTTCCCAGGATTGCACGACAAAATGTGTAAAAGTAAAATTAACGAATTCTCCAAATGTCCATCACTATACATTATCATTATTATTGTTATTTAATCTTTTACATAAACAAAATATACTATTAATAACTCAAAGATAATTATTTGATTGATTTTACTTTTTTTTTTGTATATGTAGGTAGTGATTATAAAAAAAATTTTCTAGGTGAAAGGAATAATACCACTGGATTACGAACAGTAACCACTACGATTATGCCGACCGCTAAAATAATGAGAAAATCAAGCACAATTAGAACTGACAAACAATTAAACGAAAGTAAAGAAGATTTACTTCGTGTTATGCTAAATTTGCTCAGTCATTCATTTCAATAATTAACTGCATTTTCTTCACCACTTCATTTCTTTTTTAAAAATGTACAAATCTCAAAAAGTCGACGATATGTTAAATATTAAATGAAACTATAGCTAGCAATTGTATCCACAAAGGTTATCACGAAATAAATAGAAACTCTTTGGTAAATGTTCATTAAATAGAGTAAGCATTGTCGAATCGGCAACGAGAAGAAGGTGTACTTCACTTCTTTCTATACCTTATTTTTAATTTATAGATCAATGTTTTAAGTTACGGGCGGTTTTATAACATTTTTTCTTATTTTTCTTTAGAAATTATGTACAATTTTCGTTTCTTTTATAGTTCCAACAATAGTAAGAACATTATTTCTGGCACGTCAGGGTTTGGAAAAAAATATATTGAAAAGTAAATGAACCAAAGTTACATTATATGGAGCTGTCTGGTATCATTCTGTTTAAAATGTTTTTCTTTTCTTTTAAACTGTTCTTCGGCACTTTCTTATATCAATGTTCAACAATAATCAGCAAGCATTTCGCTGTTCCACTTGCCCTGATAACATTTTTCAATAACAAAAATGTCTTGATAAAACTTTTCGCCATGTTCATCACGAGAAATCCAGACGCGAGTGCAAAAAATGTATTTTAAAACTTATTTTACAGCCCAATTTCTTCTAACTACTGACTTATGAAGAACTTCATTAACTAGTGCTATATAATTGTCAGATTTTCTGTTTCTCAGAAAATTGAGGATCGCATTTTTAAAAGCATTCCTAGCAACACGCTCCCAAGTCAAATTTTTATCTTGTTGTAGAAGTTTAATTTGGAGTCCTACAAAAATTCCTTCTTAAGTTTTGCATCTAAGATTTTGGGAAATTTTTGTTTAAGGTATTGGAATACACGGTGATCTTTATCCATTGCTTGCACGAAATTTTTCATCAAACCTAATTTAATGTATAATGACGGTAGAAATATTTTATCAGGTTCAACTAGTGACTTATGAAGAATATTATTTTGTTCAGGAATATACTGAGCCCTGATTTGCCAGTCTTTAACAATGTAGTGGGAATTTCTTGATCAACTGTCCCACTCCCAAAGAAAACAGCAATCCTTTGAATACCCAAGTTGTAAACCGAGTAGAATTGCTACAACTTTGAGGTCTCCGCTGATATAACATTTGTACATTTTGTAATATTAATTTTCATACGTTTCGTTGCGCGGCCAACGGGGATGAACGGATAAACGTTTCCTATGTGAAGAAGGATACTTTCAAACTCAATTTCGAACCATGGATAAAAAGACACCATTCTTCGGAATAGTGTCGGTGACCTAATGCCAACATTAAATCGTTGACATTATTGCAGTATGAAAGACCCTCGTCCGTTGAAAAATACGGTGGAGGTTCTTTCTGGCGATTACGATAGAGCATAGACTATCATAACTAATATTTATCTTATTTTTGTTGGAGAACGCGAAAGCTTTCGTGCAACAATCAATCGAATGTAAATCAGTTTGTGCACGCCAAATCATAGGTCTTGCCAATGGCTTAGGGCTTTTCTTACCGCTTGACCAGCCCTTCAGAATAACAGCACAGTGTGCGCAGCTAATGCTGGGAGTCCATAACAGTTTCCATCCTTGGAGTCTAGATCTTAGTATTTCTACTTTAGTTTTTGACAAATTCAGGTCTTAAATAATCATTTAATTCTAACTGATTACTAGATGTGGTCCGCCCTCTTCCGATGGCAAATATTCATCATCGCTGGTCGATAACTTAATACTTGCTTCTTCTGGTTTTGTAACATCATATTCGTCACTCGAAATATCTATGCGTCATAGGCATAGGGCTTTTCTTACCGTTTGACCAGCCCTTGAGAATAACGACAGTGTGGGCAGCAAGTGCTGGGAGTCCATAGCATGTCTTGTTCAATATTTAATTCAAAATAGTGAAAATATAACTTTTCTACTAAAGGTGTAATATTCCGCTTATGCTAGTGGGTAGTGAATTCTCCACATACATAACAGAAAGTCTGAATTATTTATATAAATACGCGACATTATGAAATAAAAAGGCGTTTAGCTATCACAAACTAATTTACATTGAATCGAAAGAGCTGTGTGTAGCTCTTTATATACCCACATAGCCAGATATCTACCAATTCTTAATTTGATTGGTTCCAGAGCAAAAATGGGCGTGGTTTAAATGTTCTGACGTAGGAAACATGCAGGGACATGTTCAGACATGTCCACTCAATGTTCGACAGAACAATATTTTTAGTAGCATCTTTCTTATATCGGGTGTATTTTTTTATTTTTTATCCGAATGTAATAAATTATACGTCGAACTAAATCGTTTTAAAAACACTGTAACGTGATCCGCTTTGAATTTTTTTTTACACTTTGTTGTTGACAGACAGCTGCAAACTGTGTTTTTTTTAAATTGCACTATATTTTTTTTTTCCTTATTCAAATATATTACTTTTTCTGAATATGAAACTGTAAACAACGATATCCTTGTATGAAAGAAAAACGAGAAATTGTAGGTTTTTTTTTTAGTTCGATTTATTCTGGTTTTTCCGAACACAGAGATTTCTTAAATGCATTTTAAATACTCTATTTCATTTTATTACCAGCAAATGTGTGTACCTTTTAAAATCACTTACATTCAATACTATATAGCCCATAAAGGATTACAAACCAATGTTATCAGTGAGCGGTGGGTCAACAACAACATTTACAGTGTTTATTTTAAAAATTTAAAAATCAAGCAGTCATATTGAACGATAAAAGTGCATTCCAAATTTTCGAAGAGAGCTGTGACATCTGTCAGTCACACATTCATTATAACATTTTCAACGATTTACTTCTAAATTTTGTTATTGAAATGGATAATGGCGAATGTGTGGATGCGATTTAAGCATATTTTGAATGCGGAACAAATTCTGCAGCTGCTTTGCGACTTTATGGAAATCGTTTTCCTGACAGACTGCGTCCAAGTGCCGATAAGTTTGGAAGGCTCGTGCCAAATTTACGAAATTTTGGATCATTCAAAAAACCGAAAATAAACGCACGTGTAATTCAAGATCAAAATTTAGAATTAAGGGTCTTGCTCTATGTGGAAGAAAACCCTAATACGTCTACGCGAGAAATTGCTCACTACATGCAGGTATCACATTCTACAGTTCAGTACATTCTGAAGAAGCACAAGTTCTTTCCTTATAAACCACGGAAGGTGCATGCTCTCGGTGAAAACGACCCTCAACGAAGGGTTCAATTCTGCACGGTTTTCATGAATAAACTAAGGGAAGCTCCAATTTTTTATCGTCGTGTGTTGTGTTCAGATGAATGCACTTTTGGGAAAAATGGTGTATTCAACAGAAATAATCATCGCAATTGGAGGAGCACTGAAAATAACCATGTTGTGATGCAACACAATTTTCAAAATCGGTTCAGTGTAAATGTATGGTGTGGCATTTTAGGCGATAGAGTAGTAGGGCCTTTTTTTGTGGAGGGTAATCTAAACCAAGAAAAGTATAATAATTTGTTACGCAATGAATTAGGCGATTATTTAGATGACTTGCCACTTGCTGAGTTAAACAGGGTGGTGTTCCAACAGGACGGTGCCACACCCCATAATGCACGAATGAATACTGATTTTCTAAATAATTATTTTGGCGTCAGATGGATGGGCACTTACGGACCTATTCGATGGCCTGCTAGATCGCCAGATCTGAATCCACTGGATTTCTTTCTGTGGTCTTACATTCAAGATCATGTCCATTTGACTCCACCTGATACCAGAGATGATTTAGTAAGAAGGATAGTACAAGTATGTCATGAAATACCACCAAATCTTATATTAAACGCAGCAGTTGGAGTTAATAGAAGGTGTCAAATGTGTCTGGAACAAAATGGGGCCAATTTCGAACATTTGATTCATTAAAATATATGATAGCTTGATTTCTGTAAATTTCGTAGTTTTTTTTTAATAATAATAAATTTGTCACTCAATTTAATGGAGGTGTCTTCAGGAAATAAATGTTTATTAGAATAAGTAAAAAAAAATATGTAGTACAATTTAAAAAAAAAAACATTTTACTAGTCTGTCAAAAACAAAATGTCAAATTTTTTTTTTTTAAAACAGGTTACAGTGCTTTAAAAACGATTTAGTTTGACATATCATTCGTTAAAATCAGATAAAATATAAGGAAGCTACAGCCCCAAAGGTTTTTCATAATACACCCGGTATAATAGTAATTTTAATGCGTTTTTTTAATAAACTATTTAAGAAAATATCTCAAAATTCGGAGGTGGTGGAGCAAACTCAGAATCAGCAGGACAAAAGATATAAACTACACGTATTGGTGTATAAGAAAACTAGTCTATGACCAGTGTAATCAAGTTAAAACGACTTTAATTTTGAAGTCGGCTTCGAAGGCACTTTCAGTTATAGTCATAATTTTGTCGCTTTAATTACTTAAAACCAATCTAACCTAATAAGTTTTAGTCAGATTGTCATTTTTCTGGTGTCATCTTTTTTTTTTTGTTGTTTTTTTGTTGTATGCTTAATTTTAATAATTTTATATTAATTTGTAAACTGAACCTATATATATGTCAATTGATAAATTCTTGGAGTTTTTCGGCTTTTATATGAAATATTTATAAATATTATCAAATTAGTATGTAATTGCGAAGTAAATGTGAATATAAACATTGCTGTCTACAAATTACAACTCAAATCATACGAAATTTGAATTGAAAAATTTTGTCTACGTTGGGGCTTGAACCCAAGTCTACGGTTTGCCGGGCCGTTGCTTTACCAAATAAGCCACGATAGACCTTGGTTCAAACTAATTAGAAATGTATTATAAAGTAACAGTGTTAATGATTCAGATGTTAGTCATTGAAAGTAGATGTCAGTTTTGAAAGCGGATGTCAGTTTTGAAAGCAGATGTCAGTTTTGAAATCAAATGTCAGTTTTGAAAGCAGTTGCCAGTCTTGAAAGCAGATGCCAGTTTTGAAGGTTTGAAATTGCTAATTATTACTCTATAGCTATATGTATGTTTAGATAACTTCTTAGCCGTTCATTTAATATATGAATTGATAAATTCTTGGGAGTTTTTCGGCTTTTATATTTAATATTTACAAATATCAACTTAGATGTCACTTTTGAAAGCAAATGTCAGTTATAGCTTTCAATAACTGACATCTGCTTTCAAAACTAACATCTGCTTTCAAAACTGATTTCTGCTTTCAAAACTAATATCTGCTTTCAATGACTGACATCTGAATCATTAACACTGTTACTTTATAATGTATCTATAATTAGCTTGAACCAAAGTCTATCGTGGCTTAATTGGTAAAGCAACGGTCCGGCAAACCGTAGACTTGGGTGCAAGTCCCAACGTAGATAAAATTTTTCAATTAAAATTTCGTATGATTTGCATTGTAATTTGTAGACAGCAATGTTTACATTCACATTTACTTCGCAAAAATATTTCATATAAAAGCCGAAAAACTCCAAGAATTTATCAATTGATATATATATATATATATATATATCATATATATATATATATCATATATATATATATATATCATATATATATATATATATATATATATATATATATATATATATATAAAAAGCGTTCAAATAAGCTTTGCCTCTAGTAGGCCATTCCTTTAAAAACGTATGATTATTAATTTATTAATAATTTAAATTTGCATTAGTTGTCAATTAGACAGATGCATAGTTGACAAAAATTGCTTTGTAATTTAAAGTTGATTTAACATGGGTTTTACTATACAACACAAATCATTCATGCTAGAATCTTATTTTCGAAACGGACGTAAGATTGACGGACAATGGCAGTATTCTCTTCAAGATTGTTTAGAAGAATTTAGAAATGAGTTCCCTAACGTCATCTTTGATTATGACAGTTTTCGGCACACAGTGACACATTCCGTTATGGTTTTCAGAGAAACAGGGAGTGTTAAACAGAAAGAAGGCGCAGGTCGGGCGAAAAAGCGTACAGAAGAGCTAGTTAATAATGTAAGAGAAATTATAAATAATGCACCAAGAACTTCCGTACGAGCATTATCACATCAAGTGGGTGTGTCAATTGGCACATGTCATACAATTTTGAAAAAGGACTTACATTTATTTCCATATCACATGACCTGTTATCAATAAATCAAGGAAATCGACTATCCCAGAAGAATAACGTTTAGTCAGTGGTTCTTAAATAATTTTGATAATGACCTTCTTGACAAAACCTTTTTTCTGATGAGTCATGGTTTTATCTGAATGGATAAGTGAACTCACAAAATATGAGGATGTGGACTAATGAGAAACCACATAATTTTTTTGTTGAAACCGCACTTCATCCGCAGAAAATTGGTGTATGGTGTGCGATTAGTCGAAGGAGAATTATTGGCCCTATTTTTTTTAACGGAACCTTAACAGGAGAAAGGTATCGACAAGAAATTATTATGCCATTTATCGAACAGCTTGACGACGAAGAAATAACACAGGGTTACTTTCAACAAGACGGAGCTAGAGCACACACAGCAGGTGAAACAATTAATATTTTGCAGCAATTTTTTCAAAATCGGTTGATAAGTTTAAACACTGAACATAAATTTCCACCAAGATCGTGTGACATTACCCCATGTGATTTCTTTTTATGGCCATTCTTAAAGAACTCAATTTATCAAGTACAGATACCTGATTTTGCAGGCCTTCAAATCAGAATTGCTGAAAGAATTAATGGAATTGACAATGCGATACTACAAAACACTTTTTCCTCCATTAGAAGAAGATGTGAGAAATGTTTCGAACAAGGTGGTGGACACTTTGAACAATTTTTATAAAATTTTGCTTGTTTGTTGTAAATAAACATATTTCATTCACTTAAAAATGTTCGTTTTATTATTTTGACATTTGTCATTTCAATCAAATATCTTATCTCATACCCAACAAAATTCCTATTAAAATTAGTAACAAGCTAAGACATAATCATAATTTCCAAGGGCTACTTTGAGGTAAAATTTATTTGAATTCTTTGTATATATATATATATGTATATATATATATATATATATATATATATATATATTTATATGTATATATATATATATATATATGTATATGTATATATTAAATAAACGTGTTGAAATTCATCATCAATAGGTGATGAGGGTATGCGAAAGATAATAGGAATAGAGAAGAAGATTGTTTCAATAAATATAAACACAGTAAATGTTATGAAAGATTCAGGTTAACTCAGGAAAATATGATCTTATTATTACATTTAATTCAGTACTTCCTTCGCCGTTTACCCAATTTGAAGCAGAACTTAATGTTGTGTCGTTGCTCCATCGCTTTTCGACACACACTGTTCGGAACACTTTAAAATGAATGCAATACTACTATTGCAGCACTATTAAAGCACTACTGCTTTAGCAGCTTCGCGAAGTCCCGGGCAGAGGGCAGGTCCATACATGTTCAAACATGCCTAGCATATTAGACCATTCACCGAATTTTATAGACAACCCTCGTACGTCAGCAGGGTCAGTCTGGTTTAATTGATGTTACTAAGTAACAAGCTCGTAGATTCCAAATTGGCATTGGCTTTTTGCCACTCTAATTCTACTGGGGTTAATGTAAAATAAATATTTAAGAATAATAACAGGGGGTCGCTGTGTAGAATTAGCCACGTTACCATTTTAGCGTATTGAACAATTTTAATGCTAACGCACCTATTCAAACCCATAGGCTTTCAAGATATGTTGTGGATACGTAATTATATCGTCCTGACTTTTTTAAATTGTGATTTGTATATTTTAAAACGCACGTTATTTATAAATATTGTGTACAGTATATTTTGTATGGTCATGATATGTATACGTTATATCCTATTAAAACTACATTGAATAATTTGTATAACACGAAAAAAAGATTTATCAATGTTTTAAATGTTATGTAATGAGAGGGACAGTTAGACCTAGCTGTAATATGGTGAATAGTCTGGCGAGGTTTTCCGTATTTATAGAATGAGTCATGACTAAAGACCGGCATTCTCGGTCGGCTCGCAGAGGCGTGGACCAGTGATAGGTTCGGGAGGCTCACTTTACCAGCGCTTCGTGTGCTATGTGTATGTAGTTCATGAATATGTGAACAGCAATCATAGTGTGAAGTTGTTTATAGACGTATTTACAAATACTCGTAGGTGTAATTTTAACTGAACGCATTTTTCTAAATAACGCGCACTTTAATTTCTATAAACCCAACACACTGACGCCGCTGTTTGCTCACCTAAGTGGCGGTCTTTAGTCATGCCAGATAACGGGGTACGTTCTTATTCTATTGAGTGTCTTCCATTCGTGGCGAGGCAGGGAGCTATCTCACCCTTACCAGGAATGGAGATTCCTGGTAAGGGTACGTTAGGATCGGTGATATGGGCCGCTTGAGCGGGTTATAGGGCTTCCCAATACTCTCTCCATCTATCATTTGGGTTGAAATTTTTTGCTGTAAGTTGTTCTGCTAGCACTAGTGGGAGAGATCTAGACTTGAGTCTCGGCAGGCCGGTATCAGACAGGTCAATATGCACTGGAATATATTATTTTATTATAATCTCTTATCAGACGTTCCTGTCTCCAGATGGTGGGAGGTGCAATATGGCTTAAATCCGCTAATTATTTTCATGGCTTCATTGAGTTTGATGTCGATTATGTTTGCATGACAGGTGTTTAGCCAGGCTGTGGCGCAGTATTCAGTTACCGAGTAAACAAGGCCGATAACTGACGTTTTAAGAATGGATGCGTTCGCACCCCAAGCAGAACTGCAGAGTTTGTAGGTTATTTCTGATGTTTATTTTAGCCGCTGTGTTCTCTACATAGATGTTTTTTATATGAGAGTGTTCGATCCATTGTTATTCTTGGATATTTTGGGCAACGATTGTAATGTAGCAAGTTATTTAAATACACTTGCGGCCCTAGACGTGCTTGCTTATTATTGAGGTGAAAACACGTCACTTCTGTTTTATTCGTATTCAGGATTAATCTCCTGTTGGCGAAGTATTTTCTCGACACGGACAAGTCCTCTGAAAGTATGTATGGTTTTACTCCAGTAAACAAGAGCCAGGTTATCGGCAATCTAAACTTTTTTGACTTTGTGTATGGCATGTCAGAAATATACAGATTAAACAGGACAGGTGCAAGTACATATCCTTACGTAAAGTATACTAAGGTAGTCGTTTCTTATTCACAGTTGTGTGTTTGTACAAACAGCATTTTGACGAAAGATTGTAACATCTTTTAAAATAAAATTTATAAATTGATAATGGTCTTTGTGGACAGTAAATAGCAGATATATAAAGAAAATAAAAAAACAACTCAAAATCCAGTGTTACTTAACCCTAGAATACTAAACCGTCGTAAAATTTACGAACGTACCCTACGCATTATTTAAGTTCGGCTATTTTCGGTGATGGGAGACGATTGCTATTTTTAGTACCTTTCTACATTAGTGTGAACGTTACGGTGCTGCAGGCATATTGTCCTATTAGCGAATTTTTATAGTTTTTAGCCACCGCGTCGTTAAATTTACGAGTGATTAGTATTAATGCAAGGTTTGTTTTGGTAAACCTAAATTGGGTTTTTGTAAATTATTGCTTTTTTATTCTCATTTATTCAACAGTTAACAAATTCTTCTAAGCAAAATGGCAGCTAACAGGAAGCCATTATCAAGCAAGGAAATTTCTGACGAAATTGAAAGGATTATGAATGGAGAGATTGATGCAGACGACCAAGTTGAAAATGACTTTGAAGACGATTTTAGTGATCTTGAAGGAGATGTTCTAGAGCAAGAAGAAATACATAGTGATGATAGCTTAGGAGATGCTAGCGATGATGATAATGATTTCAATGAAAACTACGAGCATTTTCTAGTTATTAGCGATACTTTGAATAATGCAGTAAAAGTTACCCATAGAAATCATTCGGTAGGAATTAGCGAAGATGAAGTACAAGACGGGTACAGAGTACAGGATACAGAAATGAACGAAGAAAACGATGCTGCAGCAAATGATGTTGAAGAGGAAGTAGAGGATGTAGCAATGATCGATGAAAAAATGCAGTATATAATGATGTAGAAGTCGAAGAAGAAGATGATGATAACATACCATTAGCAAGAATTGCTCAAATTCAAAGTAAAGTGTTTGTTCTACAAGCTAATTCTCTCAAAGGTAGAAATAAACATCGGTGGTACACCAAACAACCTACAAGATCTAGAAGAACGGCTGCACGAAACATAATTAATTTTTTTGCGGGAAGCGCAAATAATGCAAGAGAATTACTCGACCCTGCCCAATGCTTTCTGCATTTTTTTAGTGATCAAATAATTCAGGAAATTGTAACACACACAAATCAGCATATTCAAGATAACTCTGCCAAGTATGCGAAACAAACGTCCACTATTAGTCAAACTTCTAAAGAAGAAATTCGAGCCCTTCTTGGACTTTTGATTTTCTCAGCAGTTATGAAAAACAATCATCTTTTGGTAACAAAAATGTTTGATACCAAATTATCAGGATCTATATATGTATAGAGCAACAATGAGTTCTGACCGTTTTCAATTTCTAATCAATTCATTGCGCTTTGATGATAAGAATACCAGAGCTGAAAGAAAAAAAGTTGATCCTTTCGCACCCATTCGTGGCATTTGGGATGTATTTATCACTATTTGCAATACATCTTACACTCCAACTTCATACACAACCATTGACGAGCAGCTTTTAGCTTTTCGTGGAAGATGTCCATTTCGTATGTACATCCCAAATAAACCCGCCAAATATGGGATCAAAATTGTTATGCTCTGCGACTCGAGCACCAAGTATATGATTGATGCTAGCCCATATTTGGGAAAAGGAACAAACACAGGAGGACTTTCTCTTTCCAATTACTATGTCAAAGAATTAACAAAAACCATCCGCGGCAGTAAGAGAAACGTGACGATGGACAACTGGTTTACTTCAGTACCAGTTGCAGAAGAACTTCTGAAACCTCCATATAATCTTACTATCGTTGGTACTATACGAAAAGATAAACCCCAAATACCTCCTGAAATGATTTGCTCAAGAAATAGAAAAGTTGGAACGTCCATGTTTTGTTTCGACAAAGAAAAAACATAAGAGTCTTTCAAAGCAAACAAAAAGAAAATTGTTACCGTATTGTCTACAATGCACCAAGAAGGAAGTATACACCCTGAAACTTCTAAGCCAGAGATTATACATTTCTATAACTCGACAAAATCTGGAGTTGATTCGTTGGAACAAATGTGTTCTAATATGAACTGCGGAAGAAAAACCAGAAGATGGCCTCTGTGCGTATTTTACGATATGATTAATATAGTAACCATAAATGCCTTTGTCCTTTATTGCTTCATTATGAATAGGGCAAATCAAAAACCTGTGAGCCGCCAAGAGTTTATGTTAAGTTTGAAAGATGGACTTATAAAACCCTGGTTAGAAATCAGAAAAAATATCACAACTTTGAGGCGTCCAATCCGACAAGGTATTTGCGATATCTTGGAAACTGAATTGCCCACGGATCCACCTATCCATGCTGCTAACAGGCGTACAGTTTGTAGTTTTCGTCCAAGCCGGCTTCGTAAAATGACAACACACTATTGTCTAAGATGCAAAAAAAAAAAGATCATTTTGTTGTCTAGATTGTTCTAATTAATTTGTTTATGCAGTTCAAATGTATGTTTTTTTTTCTTTAAAAGAATGTTATTATAATTTTTTTACGAATAAAGTAAAATAAAATTAAAAAGAGAACCCAAAAATGCTTTTTTAATTCGTAGTAAATTCTACGAGAGTTTAGCAATCATGTAACATCAAAACTAGTTTAGTATTCTAGGGTTAATTTATGGTGAATGCTGGATATTACAGAATTTATATAATATTACAAATGAAACAGACATGCAATATACATATCTGTAACTGTACACATGGACAATACACCTCGTATTTTCAGCATTTACTTCTGCTTAAGACACGTGTTTCTGCCATCTATAGGCGTCATCAGTCAAGCTAGTGAAGCAATGTAATACAAATGATACAAATCTTGATACAAGCATAAATGTATATACAGATACAAATCTGTTCTTAAAAAGATTTGTATCATTTGTATTACATTGCTTCACTAGCTTGACTGATGACGTCTATAGATGGCAGAAACACGTGTCTTAAGCAGAAGTAAATGCTGAAAATACGAGGTGTATTGTCCATGTGTACAGTTACAGATATGTATATTGCATGTCTGTTTCATTTGTAACAAATGCGTAATACGTGCATAACGTATTGATATACTTAAACCTTTTTGTACAGAATTTATATGTTCGAAACATTTAATTTCTTCCTTAAAATAAGCAATACATTTGATATTACATGTCCTCCATTCCTGTGTTTAACAAACTGCATCTTATATGCACATCATTTCTTCATGCATTAACAAAACTTCTAATAAATCCCATATTCGTGGATACATGTGTATATAAAGCATTTCCATGTGGAATAGCATTCTTACATATCATATTTATAATTAATGAATTACGGAATTACATAGTATATTGGTAAGAATTAATTTGTAATTGATTCCAGGTACGGTAGAGGGATGGGATTACAATAGATCCAGAGACACCAGTTTATATTTAATCCCAGAAAATATCACTACGATATTAATACCGGACAAATTTTGCACGACACCCACATCTCTACTCATTATAATATGCTCGTCACCCACGAATTTCCTTATCCGAAATGTAATAAGAGAAACATGGGCTTCAGAGAGGAAATATGCCAAGTTCACAATAGATATTTATTTTCTTGTAGGTCAAGTCAATAATGTAACTTTACAGGTAAATAGTATGAAAATGTCTTCTTGGCCACGTAATATATAATAATACGTACAGTCATGTTTGTACTTTATATTGACGACCCATTAAATTTTAGTCCATACAAGGCGCAACTAAAAGAATAAGTAACAATTTTTACAGCAACAGACTTTAAATTTTCATTTCCTTCATTATTCAAACAGCAAATGATAAAAAACCATAAATATAAAAAAGTTCCTGATTTTATGAGAGTAAGATCTTATACTATTTGTGCGAAACTAATTTAATGAACACAACGATAAGTGGATTTCGCAAACCATCGTCTATCAACGATCATCCGAAGCACTTGACTTGAATTTTTCCAAGATCTCAATGTTTGAATTTGATAATAAATAAAAACCAGTTGATTCAAATCGAAAATTTACACGTGAAATACTTAGGTATTCAGTTAGATCCTATACTCACTTGACTTAAACATACGAAGGTGGCTGAAAAGTAATGCACATATGCTTGTACAGCGTCACTGAAAAATTCTTTTGACCCTTGTCGAATCTAGGACTTGACAGCTGCCTTCACCTCATCGTCCAAGATGTAATGATTACCCTTGAGGTCTCTCTTGAGTAGAGGAAAAAATCAAAATCGCAAGGTGCGAGACCAGGAAGTAAGGAGAGTGTGGAATCTGTTCAAAATTTTGGTTTTGCAGAGCGTCTGCAGTTGCGCGCGAGGTGTGTGGACGAGCGTTGTCATGTTGCAAGATTATTGGTTCCAAGCTGCCTCAACTCGACGTCGGAGGTGTTTTAGAGTCTGTTTTAGACCCATGACTATTCCCACACAATATTTAAAAGAACCTTTCACAATATTCAAAAGAAAGTCGTCTCTTTCGTCACAGTAGCGCTGCAAAAGTTGCTCGCAGCATTCCAATCGACCCTGCTTGTCCTCGACGGTGAGATGGCGTGAGCAGATTTTACGATATCCCAATTATTCAATAATGAAGCCGACACATTCCTTGGATATTCCAATATGGTTTGCGATACGCTTTTGAGTGATTTGTCGGCCATTTTGAATCAAATCGTCGACGAGTTCACAATGTTTATCGTCTGTGGCAGTGATCGAACGTCCGCTGCGTGTTTGGCAACAATTTTGGTTTTTCCAGGCTCGCAATCACGAAATTTTATTACCCATCGATTCACACCAGACCTATCGACAGCCACGTCACCATAAACATCTTTTAAACGACAATTAATCTCTCTAGGAGTCATTTTTTCACTAGTCAAACTAGTGATAGCAGCACGCTGTTTAACTCGCGTTGACATAGCACTAGAACACGTCTCATACGTCCGCTTCTCAAAATACACTGGATGAATTCAACGACCTCATACCTGTGCATGCGTATAAAGGGGGGATGTCACTTCCACATTCCACCTGGTGCGCTTCTAAAGGTCATTTAGTTCGCGCTGCTGCAAGCATGTGTGCATTAGTTTTCAACCTAGCCTGGTATATTTACAACAAGCAAGCAACTGGGTCTTAAATTGAGCAAACTGCTGATGCCATTTAAAGAAGATGTCGACTGTCAATTGAAAATAAACTTTTGTTTTATAAAGCTATTTTAGAACCTAGGCGGACTTATGGTGTACAGCTATGGTATTCAACCATAGGTGCATACGAGAAGTCGATTGTTCATGGAGATTATGTTTAATGCTATTTTTAATCATAATTGCAGTTCTGCCATCCGCATTACCATCTGGGTGTTGCGGGCAATTATGATGCAAAAGCGAATATACCGATTGGACACCATACTAAATATAGCGCGTCTATATTATATTCTAATTCTTTGGGTTGGACGCCAGTAAGTTCAGGCACTTGAGCATAGCACGGCTATCAAAAGCCAGTAATAGTTTGAATTTCTTTTTTATGGTTATGAATTAAGTTAGCTGGAGGTCCAGCATCCAGCTTCTCTAGTAATGTCTTAGTATAAAGATGACTTTCTCCATTTATTTTTATGTTCTCTTTCTAGCCATAACCATATCTCCATTCTGGCGGAATCCTTAACGATTTCACATACAAGTTCTGGTCCCATGATGTTCTCTTGGAACCTTTCTTGCCCAATTCGTCGACTATCTCAGTGCCTTTAATCTCCTCATGTCTTGGCACCTATATCAGTGACACAGTATTGTCTTATGACAGTCCATTGAGGCCCAATTGACAATGTTTGAACAGACTTTGCGCGGCCGGCTTTCTCGAATTTTCTTGACGCAACCTACGACTGCAAACAATTCAGCCTGAAAAATTGTCGTATATTTCCCCAGATTTTCCAGCCTGTCGCTGGAGACTCGTAAGGAGCCCAACTGTCAATGTCAGCTCCGTACTGCTCCACCAGACAACTGCGCCATAGGTAATCGTTGGTCTTACTACTACTATATACAGCCAGCGTATCACATTTGATTTTAGTCCACAGGTCTTGCCAACATCTCCAGAAGAGCTGCGTCGCGTGTTAGGATGTGTAGTGTACGTTTCAACTGTATGTAAAAATTTTCCAATTAAAGTTATTTGATTTAGTTACATTCTCTTTTTCTCGTTATGTAGTCTGTTCTTAATGTAAATAATAAAGTTAGCAAAACTTATTTAATTTGCTATTTAGATTTACATAGACAATTCAAATTTACTATTTTAATGTATTTTGACACGACTGTACGTATTATAAATACTTTTGAATAAATTGCCATCCTATCTTTTACTTTTGCTATTGAATATAATAATATAAACACAATTGGTTGTATAAATGTAGTATTTTAAACTCTATGCATAATATTATCATTTTCAGCTGTACATATGACAAAAGAATTGCTTTTGGTTCAATGTTTTTGGCGATTATCTGATCGGTTTTTTATATTTATCTATACTTTTTTATAATTATCTAAATTTTATTTTTCATTTTGTTTAATTGTCAATAGGAACAGATAGAACAAGAATTCTTAGAAAAAAATGATGTGATACAAGAACATTTTATAGACTCTTACAATAATCTTACGATTAAGTCGCTGATGTTACTGAAGTTGGTAACAACGCATTGTTTGAATACAGTAAATTATGTAATGAAGACTGATGATGATGTATATGTAAATATGCCGCCACTGGTGAATTATTTGCAAGCTAACGGTACGAAAGATCTGTTGATTGGTTATTTGATGAAAGGAGTCGCCCCTGTCCGAGATAAAAAGAGCAAATGGTACGTAAATAATACGATTTTATACTGTAAACAAGGCCATCTTCAAACAGCAACGTTTCAATGAACGACTAGATATTATTATATTATACGAAACCTTATACAATGTTGATTATTTTATCAATGTAATGTTTAAATTTGTTTTTTAGGAATGCACCATATTATTTATATAAAAATTCCAGATATCCTCATTATTTATCTGGAACTGGATATGTGATGTCTATCGATATAGTTCCTAGTCTATATGAAGCGTCTTTTCGTAAATCAATTTTTTATTTGGAAGATGTGTATATTACAGGTTAGTGTAATTAAGTTGTTTATTAGTTAAAAGTTTACATATATAGGTACGTTATTTGAAATTTATCTTCTCGTAAAGATAACATGTAATAATTATAGCAGGGCAATTGTGCCACGCATCAGAGTTGATGCATATAATAAATAGTAAGAAGTGCTCAAACACTTACCGTTTTAATTGTCCTTCATGAAGTCACAAACGTTACTCCTACGAGTGATAGTGTTGATTCATTTTCATGGATGTTCACTTCAGTATCCGTACATAAACAAAGAAGAATTCCACATAAATACAACTTGCATATAGTTTTCTTCATCTTTAAAAGAATAAATAAAACATCATTAGTACCTATTTCTTTAAAGTAATTGAATTCTCAATGGTATGACATCCCCCTCTATTAACATGCACAGGTCGTTGAATTCATCCAGTGTATTTTGAGAAGCGAAAGTATGGAGATGTGTTCTAGTGCTATGTCAACGCGAGTTAAACGAGGTGCTGTTATCAAATTTTTGACTGCTGAAAAAGTGACGCCAGTTATCACCATTGCATCCAGCACATCAGCATTGTCATCACAATGCTGTTCATAGGTCTACTGTAAATCGATAGGTAAAAAATTTCGTGATTGCGAGCCCGGAAAAGTCAAAATTGTTAAAGTTGATAAAACACGCAGCGGAAGGTCCCATCACTGCCACAGTTGATAAACATCGCAAACTCGTCGACGATTTGATTCAAAATGACCGGCGAATCACTCAAAAGTGTATCGCAAACCATATTGGAATATCCAAGGAACGTGTCTGCTTCAATATTGAACAATTGTGATACCGTAAAATCTGTGCACGATGGTTACCACTCACAGACGAGAAACAGTTCTTTGATCTTGTAGAGAAATTATTGCTACATGACCTGCTTTCGAGATTACTTTTGTCCGCTTTTCTTCATCTTGGACACCCAAACAGACGACTAACGTTTATTTTCTGGCTCGTATGAGTAAATACAAGATTCACCACCACTCACGATGTTGTACACGTTTTTAGAGTTTCCAGCGTTGAAGCGGTATAAAGTTTTTTTGACACCAATTTACCCTGGCTGTTTTGGTTTCATGAAACATTTTTTGAATTGAGGTCATTGGAATCCCCAATCATACCTCAATTTCGAGATATATCACATGTCGATCTTCGTTGATGAGCTTGTGCGCAGCATCGATGTTTTCCCGAGTGACTGCCATTTTTGGTACACCTGCTCTGGGATCGTCGCTAAGACTAATCCGTCCACGTTTGAATTTTCCATACCAACAAGAAATTTTTGACTGATGTGGTGCTTCATTACCGAAAACAAAAACCAACTCGGCGGTGCATTCTTGTTGAGATAATTGTCTTCGAGAACTATAAAAAATTATTGCGTGTAAATTTTCTCGGTTTAATTCCATTTTTCGACTAACTTGTCAACTTTGAGAGTTCGTTGTAGCTACATCACTAAACGTATCGCACGTGAAACTTTGGATTTAGGCTGACTAAAGATGGAGGTTAATTTTTACTACTGACATTTGAGTAGTGGCGCCCTCTATGTCCCAGTATGTAAAACATAAAAAACATGCCTTGTATCACCTTCGCATTGTAATATTTAACTGTAATTTATTCCTTCGCAAAATTTCAGTCGAAGCAATATGACCAGAAGCTAAATGCTCAACGAGTTTCTCTACCAATATATTTTTCTTTGTAGGTATATTACCAGAAGCAATCCGTCTAAAACCGAAAGATCATCCCGGCTTTACATATCGAAAACGAGATTTCAGCCCTTGCACGTATCTGGTTGCGATAACAACACATCACTTGAACGAGACGGAATTAAAAGAGCTACACGCCCTAATTCAAAAAAGTGATTTTGGAAAGTGCAAAAGAAAACCACCGCAAAAAAGTAAATTGTTTTCCATTTTTGGATTGATCGATATTTACGTGTGAACAGTTTTCTTCACTCACCATTCATATTTTCCGAGCTTCCATTGTGCATAAGAAACGAATAGCTTTGAGCTGCGTATTAGGGGATAAATTAGAAGCTACATTTGTGTTCATGAAATGTATTTTGTGTTTGGAAAACCGTATTCGGTCAAAAAGAAATAATAATTTTGTATTAAAACTACCTTGTATTTGTACCAAATTTTAAAAGTCGGCCAAGCAATACTAACTTGCTCAAAGAGAGTATTTGAAACTTTAAGGAGCACGAATTTCTGCAGAGGGTTGATAGTCAATGCTGCTTCCGAATTTATTTTCCAAAAACAATACATTTTCTATGCCATTTTATACCCAATATCTTAATAAATCACAATATTCAATTACCAAGAAAAGAAACAATTAGGTAATTCAAATTTAAAAACTGCAATATCGATATATGTAGATAATTTCACAAAATTTGTAATAATTAATACACAAATTTATATCTAAAGACTGTTATAATAATATTTTATTTTATAGTGCTACGAGTAAATAGCAAAAATAAATATCACGAAACTGGCTTCGAAAACTGTTATACAGTAGAGTTCCAATGTCTTACCTATGTGAGAGGGTTCATATTAAAAATACAACTTAACTAGCCAGTACCCAGGCTAAGGTCCCAGCAAAGACGACGGGGTTCTTTTCGAAGCGCTGTTGTATGACAGACTACGCAAATAGAAAGGGCACTACCGAATTACTGTTGCATTGTAAACCCAGGTCATACCTCACGCGGATAACGTAGAGGCTATAACGTACTCACAAGGCGTAGTATAAAAAAAAACAAGGAAGCTACAACTACAAATAAATACTCGCATAAACAAGTAATATTACAACAATATTTATTGGAAATATTTTTCCCCAGTTATTAACAAATATGCAATACATATAATATGAACGGTCCTGTATATATACTCCAAAAGTATTAACAAATATACAATACATAAAAATATGAAAGGACCTGTGTGTGTATATATATATATATATATATATATATATATATATATATATATATATATACTACATATGCTAAATAAGCAATATTCTAGTTTTTACATGCCTGATGGGCGGGTAAAAGTTGTCGGAGATTTCCGCGATCGTACATACAAAACTATACAGAAATAAATGCGAAACATAGGCTTAATAAAAGTAACAGAAAAACTGTTATATACAATATTGACTACAAAATGATAAGATTAATCATTCATTATTAAATATAAAAGCTATAATACACAATATTGACCACAAAGTGTTAAGATTATTTATTAAGTGTAAAAGCTATAATATTTAATATTGACCACAGAGTGTTAAGATTAACTATTATCTAGTTATTTTCTAGTTGTAATATTAAAAGAAAAAGCATGAATTTTCGACTGCAAATACGAAATATAAAGCGTGAACCAAGTTATGTGTGCCTCACAGACTTATCTTTCGAAGAGGTAAGTCTGGCTCCATGCTACGGCAAACGACGATTTACCAGGTTAAGAATCCGACCACGTCGACAATCCTAAATCTGCTAATATTAGGACCAGCTCTAGGTCTATTCTAGCTCCAGACTGGTTCCCTAAATTTACGATATAAAACGTGCAGTAGGAGATGAATATGGACAAACGTATCAAAAAAATGGTGTCTCTTACCAAGTAGATATTTTTCGGACCTATATAGATGACTGCCAGTACTGAACCAACTCTGAAAGTTGTCGCCAAAAGACTCTGCATCAGATTTAAAAGAGCAATCCACCACAAAATGTGATTTCAGTAGCAACTTAGCAGGATACACTACACAAAATTCAAAACGACCTTAAATCTTTTACACGACGAGCCTATTCGATTTCTCAGTCGGAAGTGAAGTCAAACGGACGCTATCTCTTTGTTCGATCGCCCAAAATACAAATACGCACGCTCTCAAAGCTAGCATAATTCGCGCGTCCCATTGGTCGAATATAACCTCAATATACAGCAATACTATACATACGAAGATAGTTTGATAGAATAATCGTAGCAATAGATGGCCTAGAACTTAATCATAATGAATATAACAGCTTAATATAGCAAAAACAAACAGTGCGGATATTGATTTTGATCCACTTAAGCTCGATACTCGAAAAATTCGAAAATAAGTGAATGTAATTGCCTTACTTAACGAGACATATTGTCCAAAAGTAAATGTATTGACAAGGTAGTTGCCGAAGTCATTAAAATTGAAGTACAGTCTACTCCTCTTGATTTAGTCTGATATCGTAGGAGGTTAAATAATATTAACTTAGTGCACTTTAAAATTTCACATTTTTATTGTTCGAAAACAATTAGACTTATAAAAGCCATCGATATTCTAGGTTGAAGCAGGAATTGAACTCGTTTTACCAGATATATAGTATAATGAGAATTGTCCCTACCATAAACTCGGTCCTATGAAAAACTATATAGAATTCACTAGGCAAGCAAGAGTTATAAGTTGGAACGTGGATGTATACAGATGATAACAGTTTAGGACAATTAAAATAATTTTGAATTAAGCGATATTCTGTTATCATAGGTTAAAATGCCGGCATTATAGATCCCTGAATTATATTTCTTATTTAATTTATAAACATATTATTTACGTATATATAGCAAGCGCCAATTAAGTTGGCGCGAGGAGGGGGTGCGCAGAAACCGTTTTTAAAAAGTCCAACCCCACTACTCAAGTAATTGTTAGAATACATTTGTCATTTACGTTTGACGGAACATAATGTTTTTGCTAGGGGATCATAATGTGATACACGCCCAGAGGTTAGAATTATCTGACATTTGATGTAAAACCAAATACAAATCCCCCACTACTTCTAATCCTGCGTGAACTTACCCCTCCCCGCGCCAACTTAATTGGCGTTTGCACGTATATTACGTATTACACAATATTATTTATATTAGAAAATTTATAAAATAAGAATTTACAATTGGAATATTTTGATTTGTTAAGAAGTCTTAAACAATAGCATAACATCAATTTTTTGCTTATAACCGAAAAAACCCAGCTAAATACATTCTAACCTCCATTCTAGTTGTAGATCAACTATTTCTTAACAATAGAAATGAGATAAATAACTACATAAAATAAATACTTTTCTAGGTCTGTTTGCGGAAAAGGGTAACATTCGCAAAACATGCAATTTATTTCACATTTGCTGATATTATTTTTTTTTTCTTTTATTTAGAAAACATTACATTAAGCAAATGGCATTATTTTTCGATAAAGTAGAAAAATATATGCTCTCATATCATCTTTTAATGCTAAATTTGATTAGAAAATCGACTGTGATTCAACTTATAGATAGATAATAAGAAACTTTAAATCATTCCTATGTAAGTATTTTTTGTTTTATCTAGATATCTTTTAGAAAGATATAATTCGTATTCGATTTTGCACATACATTTTAGAAATTACACTAAAATTAATTGTTTATTTATTTTAAATTTTAGATATTTTTTAAGAGTAGAATTTAAGTACAGTAGAATACATTACGTTTCTAGCTAGATGAAATTTACTTAAAGTTTACCGGCGAATTTGGGCAGCTTTGCTATTGCGGCATTTGTTAGATAATAAATTACTCTTTTTGATCGCAAAATTTGTCAACTGTATTCTAAAATGTCTGGTTCAAGGTTTAAAGTGTATTTCAATTCAAATCGAACTCTGAATTGAAACTAACAAAGAAGTCAGTTCATCGTTCAAATTTTCATTTTACATTATTCTGCATATAGGTCTTTCACGATAACAGACGAGACACATTTACAACTCCTACTAATATGCTTTATGTTGTTATTATATATAGGCATGACTTAGTTGTGAAAATAACTGATCTTATATATAATATCGTTTTATAAATAAAATAGGGAGGAACTTGTAAATATGAACTCATTGTAAACAACTTATTCCAATGACATTTGACAGAATCCAAGCTGGCAACCATGCCCAGTTCTGGTAACATAATATACTCACTTAATAGAGAGAAATACTAGGACTATTAGGTATGATTGTAATTTAAATGTTACTTGTTCCGAAGTAACTGTTTATCACGTGTCTGGTAACACAGTTCTGGTAACATAATATACTCACTTAATAGAGAGAAATACTAGGACTATTAGGTATGATTGTAATTTAAATGTTACTTGTTCCGAAGTAACTGTTTATCACGTGTCTCGTCTGTTATCGTGAAAGACCTATACCTACTATCGTGCGTTCAAAACAAAAACTGCCTCAGAGTTGGCCATGAAATTTTTAGATATGTCGTAACTTAATCGCACCGTTCTGAATTGTCAAATGTTAATGTCGTTAGTGTCATTTAATAAAAACGATAACACGGAATTTTATTTATTAGTGAGGAAGATTATAACCTAGCTATTCTCTAAAGTCGTATGTTATTTAGATGTAACTGTCATTTAAGAAATTCAAATTAGTAAAGTTACGACATGCTTTTTGATGTTACTTAGAAATCATGGCTCACTAGAGGCAGTTTTTTTTTTGAACCCACGATATTAAGGTTATGGTAATTAAAAGATATTATTTGAATTTTATAATTATATGTATACACAGTGAATTTTTTGCTATGGCAACTGTCGATTACGCATGTCTGCGTTCCCACAAACAATATTTTGTTGTAAACATATTCCCGTAGCTCAGTGTCACATTCGTTGGAGTGTCGTTAGCAAGTTGGAGCTCTAATTAATGTGACACGGATATTTTAAATTAATAAATATTTTTCACTTTAAACAAAAAATTAAGATTGATTTAAATAGAAATAAATTATAGTAACAATATGGGTTTGATAGCAATTAACATAACAACATACGGAAATCAATATGCATTTTTTTAATGAAAAATGTATTCAACAGTTTTTCCTTAAAATATGATAAAATTTAAATATTTTTATTTCGCGCTCTCGTATTATAATATCTAGTTTACATTTAGTTTTCACAAGGAAAAGTTTGCAGTTTACACAGTGTCATTTTATCTTATTCTGATTGAGTCAAATACAGTTGCGGCCGCTACAAACTCAGACACCGACTATTGACACATTCTGTCAAATTAAAAAATTCGTGATTTGTAAATTGGACTTTTATCCGATATGGTTATGTTAGTGTCAGTTTGTTGTAAGTTGGAAGCGTACACAATTTTTAAAATGCCTCAATTAAACGAACTGCAAAAGTCGATAATTAGAACTAGGCTAGAGGACGGCATGAGCATTAGGCACATCGCAAATGAAATAAATGTTAATAAAAGCACGATAGAAGTCAAGTCAAGACGCATTGCCCATGCCAATACTTTTTAAATAATTAATAACTTTTGCCACCTATTTGTTTTGCTTTTACAGATTTAATATTCTCACCTGCCGTGGTTTTTGAGAGCTTCCATCTTGAAAAATCCAGATTGCATCAAGAAAACAAACTGGAATGCATTTTTATTGTAAAAACGCATATTTTGTTGCAAAAACATTATTTGTATTTGAATTTTTTCATTTTCAAATTTTTTATTTTATACGCCACTGACTTTCTTTCAGTTAGGTGGTCCAGGTGGTGACATTTTATAAACTTCAGTGTTAAGACCATGTTACAAAGCCAACATTTATTATTTGTCAAACTGTTTGAGTTTGTAGGGGCCACAACTGTACATACATTAATATAATTTATTATTGTCAACACAATCTTTGATAAAATTATTACTTGAAAAACAAGTATTTATGAAGCCCAACTCTAAATTTCCGTTTTTTAACGCAAATGCACATTTGGTGCATAACAATATTCGCGCTTTTGTAATGTACAGAAAATTTTGCTAGCTAGGAACATGATTAGTTGATAATATGGCGTTTAGTACATTAAATCACTCAATAATGATAATGAATAATGATATATTATTAAAATACTCTTCTGAGTTATTTCAAACTGATTATATGCATAATGTATCAAACGTCTCGATATACGTGTATTAGAGTGTCAAAAAACTTATTGTTTATTTTCAGCTTTTAATAACAAGTTATCTTTTCTCCATCGGACGTTGTCATACATTCTGATTTAACTTTGTTACTTTTAATTTTTTCAGTTAACCTCAAAAAAGCAACGTTAGCAGAGGTAAAACATACTAGAGACAGTTTGTAATCCTAAAGATGTTAAATTTACACAATTTAGTACAAAAAATATGTGAGTTGTTAAAATGGAATCAAAAATCTTTCTATTTTAAAATGAAGCCAGAATAACAGAAAATATATTAACTGAGAGGTGCTTTAAATTATCAACATAACCTGATCATTCAGTTAAATAAAACAAGAAGGAAATTTAAATTTGTGGCAATTGGAATTTATTGAACGAATTATAATTGATTAATAATTGATGAAAAGGAGGATTATGTAGAAATATATGAAATTTTGTTTAAATAGAAAAATTATAAAGTGGCAGTAATAATTTTTTCAGTGGTTTGAATATAATTTTCGGGATAGATTTAAAATAAAGATATGCAATTTTTTACGAAAGGTAAATATATTTTAGAAGGTATATATTACATTTTTAATAAGTACTTTATAGAATCTATAAGAGGAACATGAAAATTAGTTCCAATCAAAATGGTTTTAAATATTCTGTAATTTTTTGCAACTGGTTGTGTATTGGAACCAACAAATAAGTGTACATTTTATTCAGACATCATGTTTTATATAATTTAGATATTGATAAGGATATCAATTTTATAAAGACGAGCACTATTGAAAATAAAAGGCAAACTTCCACGGCAGTGAATATAATAAAAATGGCTAGGGATTGAGTACAATTTGAAATATATATAATAACTAATAAGCATTTTATTTATGGTTATATTATGTGCATTTAATAAAAGGGTAGGAATTTTAGAATCGTTCAGAAACGTTAAATATCCTGACAAGGAACACTTTCTTAAATACGCTAGAAGTGACTTGCAGTGCTTGTTCGGAAAGAGCCTATTGTTGATTGATTTACATAATCATTGTCCAAAAATGTGTTTTGAGTTGAAGACAACTAGCGACCTCTACTGTCAAAATAATAATTACTTTTTCCATTAAAATTTATTAGAATGTTAAAATTATAAATAAATTCGAATTTTTATAGTAAAAATATTCCAAACCCCATCGAATATTTAAAAAAAGTATTTTACAGTTTTTTAAAAAGAATATAAATTTTAAAAAGAACAACCTGCAGTATCAAAATTAGCTTAAAAAATCTAACGGGTGTTCAGAAACATTCGAAGTCAAGTGGGCTCTGAACAAAAAATCGTATATCTTTACTTAAGTATAGCAAGCGCCAATTAAGTTGGCGCGAGGAGGGGGTGCGCAGAAGCCGTTTTTAAAAACGTCCACCCCCACTGCTCAAGTTATTGTCAGAATACATTTGTCATTGACGTTTCACGGAACATAATGTCTTTGCTAGGGGATCATAAAGTAATACACGCTCAGAGGTTAGAATTATCTGACATTTGATGTAAAACCAAATACAAATCTTCCCCACTACTTCTAATCCTGCGCGAACTTACCCCTCTTCGCGCCAACTTAATTGGCGTTTGCTATATCTGATTTGTAATAATTCTTAAATGTCAACTGTTGTCTGTCAAAAATTGTCAGAATCTAATATCGAAGATACTAATTTGATAACCTATAAAATTGTATTAAGTAAATGTATCAATCTATCTCAGGCATGACTTCATATTTTCAAGGACTACTTTGACTTCGAATGTTTCTGAACACCCATTATTTCATTTAATTAATATGTGGAGGACTTGCATTACACCTACCTATATTTCATAGAAAGCATCCCGAAGAAAGATTTTATTTAATATATAATTTGTCATGTGGTCTTAAAGTATTACCAATCGCTGAAGTTTGTCATGTTACTGCATCATTTTTCAAAATGGGCGCCTCAGCTTTACCGAATGACTTTTTTTTAGAATGAATCCGCTAAAAATTTATGGAATTTAGTGCTAAATCGAATTTTACAAAATTAACCAAAAACTTGCTGCAAATTTGCAACAAATATTAACAAAGTTTCCAAAGCACTCTATTTGTTTTTTGACACTCTATTATACCATATTTATATTTAATTATTGCCACATAAGTAATTTAACAAATAAGTACCACATTATTACTGTTTTGACATAATTTATATGTAGTAATTTTATATATACATTTTATGGTATAATGTAAATATAAATTAACAAGAAATTATGATAAAAAAATACAATTATTTGGGTTTATTTCTACATTAATTAATTATTTATATGTAAGTATGTATATTAAATACTAATATTAGAATTATATACTAGGGTAGGAAAATATAAGACTGGACATTGAAATTATTACAATATATCAGAGTAAACCAGATATATTTATTTGGTCCATATATGTATCTGTGTAATTGCGCTCCTACATCTAAATACTCGCGCAAATAGGAATTAAATACATATGTTACGTTTATTCTATTTTTGTCTTTGGTCCGTGCTTGTACAGTTAATATTAGTAAAATGTATACCGTTGTAAATAACCAGTGGCATTACGGTGGATCTAGTGCCAAAGAAATTATTACTTAATTTGTTTTTTTTTTAAATTTGAAGACAGACCTGTACCCACAAGGTCCACTGTGTATTATACAGAGTATAAATGATATATCCGTCGTAAGCTATTATATACATAATAGATACGTAAGATAGCAATTCAAATTTACAACAAATTTTATTCAATCGAAACTTTAATTTTTGCGAAAATTTAGGAACACAAACTTTTCAAATACTGTCCAGTATTCAGGTTGAATCTAAATAAATAGAAATTATATGTTGTCGATTCAACAAACAAATAGGCATTTATTTGTTCAAGTTCACCAAAAAATCCCCTTGACATTTCAGTAATGTAGTACGTCTAATGTACGTGTGAAAAGTTTATAAACATGTATTCATTTCCTAGATATAAATTTTCTTAGGCATCAGCTGTTTTGTTGTTATTTAAAAGTAGGTCAATCACCTACCTACCTATAAGTAGGTCAATATCCTGAAAAAAATTCAATATCGAGTTTCTTTAAAAATTTTAATAACATTTCTGTGGTAATATTAAATTCACACAGAAATAATAAATTACATTTGTAATTTTTAATTGAATGTTCATATATTTTTTTCCGTGATTTATTTGTCTCTTTTTTTATTGGCAAGATGCGGATGTTGTGTAAGTTTCCGATAGAACCATCTATAAAAGTTCATTCGTGGTAGGCGATTGGCTTCCGTAAGTTCTTGGACACGTTGCGCCTAGTAGGGTTGCAACAAATTCCTTCGTTATGTATGTTATGGACTGTTGTGTGTGAAAGGCGTACCTTTCTTACAGCCTCTCGGGTATATGTTTATAATTTTATTTACAATATCCAAAACTTGTTCCTCCGCATCTGCTACCCCGCGTGATATTTCGTTTACATCCTGTATACAAGTTTGAATCTACCGCTTGCTTAAAGAATTATCGGCGGTGTACACCTGACAATGACGAGCGAGCGTGAACGTAGAAAAACACAAATTTGTGCCTTAGCAGAATTAAATAAACCTTGTTCGAGTACTCAAATATCTGCAGAAGTTAATGTAATTCTTCCTCGAACAAAATACAGACAACTCAGGAGTTATTGCTCAACGACTATAAAAAAAGATTGTTCTGTTAACACATAATGGAAAATGTAGATAGATCGCGATGAAAATTTTATTAATAATATTTTATTTACGCAGGAGTCTACATTTCCATTACGTCAACATCACAATTACGCAGTTGTAAGATACTGGTCTCGTGAAAATCATCTTGTTAGTGTGACCGAGAAAAGCAATATCACCAAAAATTAAATGTGTGAGCAGGTATTTTGTATAATATAATTTTATTTTGATTTATTTTTACTAATCTTAGCTTTCTTACGCGACCAACTAAAAGCTATATTCTATAATAATAGATTAAGTGCTACTAAAAAAGTACACTCGCCAAAAACCTCTAGAGAAAATACGCGATACACCCCTGATATAAAGTAGGTACTGCATTAGTAGTGCCACAGTATAAACCTATCAGTAGAATAGCTTCTTGTCGGCACCTTCGATCTTTTGACATAGAACCGTAATATGCGCATGTTCGATTTGTAACGATAATTTAAAAAACTAAAACGAACTGTCCAATAGGCGGTCAGTTTGTGTTCCTAGTATAATTTTTACCGTCGTTCGCCAATGCGGGAGGGATATGCACGAGTTACCATTTTATTTCAGTAAAGTTTACTAATGAAATTACTGATAGGTTTATATAGCTCGGTTAATATCTGAAGGCACCTAGGATGCGCGAGGCGCTGCTAAAATATGTCTATCCCTCTCGTTTCATGATGCGTTCTCCTTTTTTGTCTCAAAATTGTTAACCACGCAAGTGGCGTTAAATGTTAACCGAGCTGGCTTGGTTAATATCTGAAGGCTCCCTGGATGCGCAAGACGTGTCTAAAATGTGTCTTATCTCTTTCGTTTCATGCTGTGTTCTATTTTCTTGTTTTAAAACTGTTATCGACGCAAGTGCCGTCAGATATAACCGAGCTAAGTTGCTTAATATCTGAAGGCTCCCAGAAAGGGCGAGGCGTGGCTAAAGTGTGTCTATCTCTCGTTTCATGCTGTGGTTTCCTTCTTTGTCTTAAAATTGTTATCGAGGCAAGTGCCATCAGATGTTAACCGGGCCCGGGCTATACTATGGTAGGACATCGTCCAGTTCCAAATAGATATTGTGCTTTCCCCACTTAATACGTCCCTTAACCGCAGTATAAACCTGACTAGTAGTATCACTCTAGAATATTATTGAAAAAAAATGGTAACTCGCCCAGGAACTGCACATGTATTTCTTACCTTTATTAAATGCAGGTTTCAACTGAGATAGATGAAACAGTCTAATATCCTTTACGCTTACTGTAGTACATATTTAAGAGAGAACGAGAACATGTGCGTTACGGGCGCGTATTGTGATTTTATTTCAAAAGATCAAAGGTGCCTACACGAAGTGAACCTATTGGTTAGGTTTATATTGTGCCTTAACTCCTCTTATAACGAGCGACCAAGATAATTTGTAATCTAGGCATTCGTGAATTTGAGTCGATATGTCGTAACCGTTGCATAGTTATTATTAGAGCTGAGGATGTTTGCGGTATAACCATGGTTATATCATATAACCATAGTAATTTACTATGGTTACATGATATAACCATGGTTATACCGCAAACATCCTCAGCTCTAGTTATTATTTTACTTGATGTTTGTAATGTAAGTGCAGTTCAAGTAACGACATAACGATTTCGGATTCATGAATGACTTGATTACTAATTATCTTGATTGCTCGTTAAATTAAACCATGGATGGACGAATTCCATATACAAGTTCTGTATAACTTTCAGTAATGCATTTTCCTACACTGGTATGTACATGACTTGCAATAAAGAGCTTTAAAATAGATTTAATGTTAAAATCCAAACATTTAGTTGTATATTAATTTGATCTCAAAATTAACTTGGAATTTTTTGTATTTAAAACAAATTAGTATAAGTAATTAATGAACAATAACTAAATCAATCACAACTGCTTCAAACTGAAAGGTATCTTCTAGAATAATATTTTATTTGTTTTTTGATTAGTATATCTTCAATACTTTATTTATTTTAACAATCTCAATGAATTGGTATTATTATTAATTTATGATTAATTTGTTTGTATTTATACCACCGCTGAATATTGTAAGTTCTAAAAGAGTACGGAGGGGAAAAATCATTCATTAGATAGTAACGATGAAGAACCGGATGACCCTAGGTTTTAACCATAACAAATCTTAAGCGTGCGTTACTGTAAAATTACCAATTTCATAGTAACGTAATCGCAAATTACATACATATTGTATTTAAGAAAGTTGGCCACACTCCAATTTATATATGTATATGTATTCGTCTGTAAGAAATGCAAGACAAACAGCAATGTATTTGGAGTCGGTCAACACTAATAACCATATACCGTCAGTTTTCAAAAATTTTGAATACATATACACATATTTAGGGTGCAACGACATATGTAACCACTTCTTGAACGGCTTACAAATTCGAAATACTAATGCTGATTTTCAACAAATTCGCCCTAGTGGTTGATATTGGCCAAGAAATAATCAATATAGAGTTTATTTACGATTACAAACAGGTCATAATCACTGCTAAGTTTTGTTTATATTTTTCCATTCAATGCTTTTTATGTTATGGTCGATCAATTTAAATGACAGAAAATAATATGAAAAAGGCAACACAAGTAATGACAGTTGTGACATAAAACACTGACAACGTTGTGAAGGGTAGGTAACCTAATATATCCAAAATACCGCAATATCAGGGCCCATATGTTAGTAATTTGTGGCCTTTAGGTTACTACGCCTGATATTACTGAGTATGGCGTGCCTCTTCTGTAATCGTAAATAGACTATATAATGGCTTAAGAACATAAGAAAGGTTATAGCAAGTGAGCGTGGTTTATTTACAAAGTCCAAACAGCTGTATTTATAAAACAGCTAATTGGATATATTCGCCCTTTTTTAAGGTTTTAAAATCAAACCGTATAAATAATTTTACTATACCGGTGTCCTTGAAATAAAAAGACAACGTACGAGAAGATTAAATTATATAGACAGTGGTGTATATATAGACTGTTCAAAATTAACAGTTGTCAATTTTGAACAGATAATTTTAAGATGTTATGACCAAGAAGGACATTTTCGACGCCTATTGTAATTTAAACGAATAAAGTAAATTTAAGTTACCTATTATTTGTTATTTGCATTTAGGCAAAAGCGTTTGCTTTTGCATACAACTTTGAAGGTTAAATTGTCACTTTCGTTGTTAATGTAAATGATAACAACTTTAATTATGTTCTTAAACAATCTTTAATTTTTTTAATATCATTATGTAATTCTTTATATAATATAACGCTTTTTCCATGCTGGCTTCACCTAGTGTTTATCTCACATATATCGTGTTGTATTCATAGTTCTTACATATTACATCTATAGTGCACAGAGTACATACTATTACAGTAGTTAAATTTAATTAATAGGGACCGGACACGAGAGGCCCATATAATTAGAAAACAAACGGGTGATCTGTAAAATACGAAATACATTTTTATTTGTTCATTTTGTATTTCAAGTTGAGTAAAGGAGTATTAATATTAACTAGTAATACTTTCTCAAGGTTCTCTTCTGTAAAATTTGTTCTCTTTGAATGAAATATGTACATCCTCGTAGATAGAAAACGTCCTTTCTACATGGCAACTGGTTATAGGTGCATATTGGAAATATTCTTTTATTTCAGCGTATTTAGCAATTAGATTTTGAGGCATTGTCCCCATACACAATTGCCGCAATGTTATTAAATCTGGATTTATATTCAAAACTGCGTCTAACTCGCCGAAGACCACATCCGAAGTCACTTGGAATATTTTTCAAACTATTAATAGCCACATCTATTTGTCGTTAAACCATCATTTAATATGAGATTTTCAAAATAAGTGATTAGTTTTGACAAATTTCCAAAGTGTTCCTGAAGAAAGTACAATTGATTTTTTAAATTTGGAATTTGTATTAGTTCCTTGCACTGAGAAATACTTCGAGCATCGTCATTTAAACATGTAACGAAATTTTGTAAACTATCGAAATTCTCTGCGTAACAACTAGTAGCTTCCAACCATGTTCCCAATTTAGTTATTGCTGGAGAGGGAGGCAGTGACAAAGATTGAAGTTTTTCCCTGTAAAAACTACTCTCAATGGTGCTTTTCTGAAAACTTTTTTAAAAGGGGATACTACTTCCGGAAAGGTGTCTCTGATATATTCACAGATTCTGTGGAGAGCATGTGCTACACAAGTAATATGCAGCATCTTAGGATATGTTTCCTTTACTAATCTGCCTGTTTTTAACATATATGCAAGACTGTCACTGACAAATAAAAGTATTATTTCTTTGTACCTGTCGCCCAAATGAGACATTCGGTGTATATTCTCGTAAATAGTGTTAGCTACTGTTTCCACATCAACTGTATTTATAACTTTTGTTGCTATCACATATGCGTTATATGGAATAGTTTGATGCAGTACACCAGCTACAACATTTACCACACAGTGTCTTAATATATCGACAGTTTCGTCGGCACTTATCCATAGGTACTGATTTGAAAGATGGCTTCTAATGCGTTCTACTGCTTTCGTGTAACACTTAGAAACATAATATTTGAGTAAGGTGGATTCATCAGGAACAAGTTTCACAGAGTTCTTCGTTAAAATTGTCAGATTTCAACGGGTCTAATATCTGTGTACGTGTTTGCAATGCTACGTGACATTTTACGTGCGATTTCTTGAAATTTTTTAACGATATTTTACAGACTGCAATAAATTTCGGAATCACTGACAATAGATATACAATCAGTATGAACCTTAATCCAACTCGCCATTGTTTCACGATGCCATTCTCGACGTTGTTCCATATCATATCTGAAAAAGTAACTTAAACAATGTTCTAGATCTGAATAAATGAAAATCAAATATGTATGCGTAAATTATTGAAACTTAGCGAAATTCACTATGTAATTAACAGTTAAAATAATGAAAAAAACAAACTAACTCACAATACTTTATTTATCTTACGAAATATAAACAAATAAATAAAATAGTTTTTAAAAACTCCTCACGCTATCTACGCCTATGAAGAAAGGAATTTTACTGTAAAATTGAAGTCATTGCGTCGCAATTCAACGACAAAAAATAGATGCGCGGTTAACCGAATGAATAGTGTTATTCAATAACTGCGTGTTGTACTTAGCGACGTTATTGACTATTTATATGGTTCATCGTAATTTCGGCCCGATGCGTCCGGTCTCTATTAATTATTTAAGACATACTTCAGAATGTTTAGAAGAGTATATCAAAGACAACTAGGTAAATCAACTTTTCAATTGTAAACATGCTAAGTCTATGTATAATACTTTATTGCCCGTTGCAAGGTTTATTATGAACATCTCTTTGATTCCTTAAAAAAAACTATAGAACACCAAACAAACAGATACAGGTACAACTTAAGGGACACTTTTCTAAAAAAAAAAAAACGCAACTAATTAAGCGACAATTGCATGTGAGATGAGATTTTAAATAATTATCAATTCTCACATGCAATAAAATAAGTTCAACTTTATTTTCTGCTTTTTAAAACAAACTTTAAGGAGGATAGCCAGCTAACTAACTCTATTGAAAATGACATTTAAATCATTTAAATTATAGGTATACACATAAAAGCTTTATTTTCAATGTTGAAAAGTAAAAAAGGGGTTTAAGAGTGATCCTCCTTCAAACTATTATCGTAACCACACGGTAGCACTATAAATATGGATATGTATTTTATTCTGACATAAAAAAAACCTTGGGTCATCAGTAAACTTGGACAAAGCAAAGGGATAACGACATTAGGGATGTTACTTGCTGTACATGTAACAAATCAAACAAATATATATTTATAACAACATAATTTGAAACATACTTGAGTAGGTAAACCTACCAATTTTGTATAATACAAAAGTATTTTTAATAATATATAATATTATTAAAAATGGGGTGTGAAGAACACAATACAAGTTCATATGTATTTTTGAATGTATCTTCTCCAAAGACGTAGATACGTATTTCACATTTCTACATGATTCTCCAACAGGGGCGTATTGAGAATCATGTAGAAATGTGAAATACGTATCTACGTCTTTGGAGAAGATACATTCAAAAATACATATGAACTTGTATTGTGTTCTTCACACCCCATTTTTAATAATATTATATATTATTAAAAATACTTTTGTAAAATATATATTTTTTCCCCACTAGCAAAATTTTCGTAAAATACCGCTTTTAAATTGATTGCTTCTATTGTGCTATGATATATCAATATTCGGACATCTGATCTGAATTGAATGGTTCTATTGTACCTAGATTATGAGTCGGAATATCAATATATGACATATGACAATACAATAGAGCAGTATTTTATATAAATTCCATTTGTGCGAAAAATACATTTTTCCAAATTGCTAATGTATATCTTTTCCTTTGTACAGGTTTTAATCATCCAGTAGTCATCACTTTCCCTTAACGTATTTTTGTGTATAATGTAAAGAATTTTGATTTGTTTTGATACAATTTGTATTTAAGGCTTGTAAATACCTAGCTATATATATATATATATATATATATATATATATATATATATATATATATATATATATATATATATATGAGTTTTTTTCTCTGTGGAATACATTACTTTTTCCAAGACATTCATAATTAATAGCCCATTCCAATCTTAAGATGCAGTGAGATTTAATAGTTGCTAAATCATCTCATTTTGTTTCCGATTTATAATGTCATTTTATGTAATCAAAACATGAGTATTATGTTTTATTATTAATTAGATTAATATGGAAGAATTTATAATTTAAATTCTAAAAATTGCAATGTGAGTAGTCAAGGAGAAGAAAGAGCAATTGCTTTGTATGTACCAAAAGAATGGATAAGCATAACAACTATAAGTAATAGAAAATAAATTGCAACATGGCTATCTACCTAAACTGGAGGTTTAATAGATTACCAAACATAATAAAAGACGCAAAATTGCTATTGTATCTCATACTGCACCTTAAGATTGAAACATTATAGTATAGTAATTTAAGATGAACATGTAATTATGTCCTGCAATTGAAGAAATGCAATACCTTATATTTTGAGTTCAAGTAATTCTATAATAATTCTATTAACGTACCACTGGATCGATTGAATCTCTCAATGCAGTAAATCTCATATTTTCTAACCAATCTTTATTGAATAGCTGTATAGAAAATGTCAATTTTAAAAATTGAATTTTTCAATCAAAATTTTAATATATGTAATGTTCAGTAATTTATTGATTTTTCAAATAATATGTAGCAGCTACTTTAAGGAAGAAAATGTATTATAATATTTATTAATGGTTAGAATTGATATTATTAATCGTTAATATCTAATAACGTGATAAACTTAATTATAATTTATGTTTATGTAAATATATGTAAAATTATAAATTGTACAGAGTTAAATAAATATTATAGATGAGAAAATAATATTAAATATAATATTTTGTATTATTTTGTTTTTTTATTTATTCACAGCACCCACTTTTAATCAATTGAGACCAGAGAAATCGGAAATGACTTATTTAAAAGTTTAGAATCGCTGATTACAAAATACAATGCATATATGAATTTTACTGCAATTAGTATAGCAAACGCCAATTAAGTTGGCGCGAGGAGGGGTAAGTTCGCGCAGGATTAGAAGTAGTGGGGAGATTTGTATGTATTTGGTTTTACATCAAATGTCAAATAATTCTAACCTCTGAGCGTGTATCACTTTATGATCCCCTAGCAAAGACATTATGTTCCGTCAAACGTCAATGACAAATGTATTCTGACAATTACTTGAGTAGTGGGGGTGGACGTTTTTAAAAACGTGTTCTGCGCGCCCCCTCCTCGCGCCAACTTAATTGGCGCTTGCTATAGTTGATCAAACAATAAAGGGGTATTAAAAAGAGACTTGTAAGCCGGACTCTGGTCTGTTCGTTTGCATTAGAAAAAGACAAGAGACATACAAATTCCAATAATCGCCATACGCGCGCCATCTCTATTTAATAAATTTTATTACACGTAACTGACCGATTAAGGGCGGCCGCACATTTACTACAGTTGGATCCGATTATCTGAAACGATTTCAAATCGGACCACTACCGCATACTGGCGACAAAATATTTCCGATTTTATTTGACAATACAGTAACATACCTACTGCATTGTTACTGTAGCAATACAGTAGGTATGTTCTCACACGCCGCATAGAAAATGGACGATGAAAGTAGAAAAGCAATTGCCAATAACTCATTGGCAATTGCTTTTCTACTTTCACAACAACAAGACTTTTAATAGGTCCGATTGGTAGGACACACTGCTCTTGCATCCGAGTCGGACGTCCGATCCGATATCTGATCGTAGGTGTGCGAATCTGTGCGATATGAACGTATCAACTTATAGGTATTTGAGCGTCAGATGTCCTGATCCTACAATCGTTTCAGACAATCGGATCCAACTGTAGTAAATGTGCGGCCGCCCTAAGAATTTGCTGTTATAAAAATATCGGTTATCAAGTAGGTTGTCTATCAAAAATTGTCAGAATTAGATGTACGAAAAGATCTTGCGATCTTACACCGTATAATTTCATTCTATGGTCTTTTTTAAAAAATTAATTTATCAAGTATCAGTGCAAAATTACATAGATCTGCGAAAATTAATGAAATGATATTCCTATAGCCCCGTACTGCAAAATATATTTGACAACGATAGGGGGAGGTGCGCAAAATGTTTAGAGGAAGGTGGTGGACAATTGCAGTATATTCTATAATTTATAATACTTATTTTTAATACTATAAATTAATTATTCTTACAATCCAAGATCGTTACTTGAGTAATTTATATTAAAATGGCATTTTAATGTAGTTTCAAGCGATGTTACAATTACTTACAGATGGAAATATTTTACATAAACTGACAAAACTTCCAAAATTATTTACATTAAAATTTAAATTAAAGCTTCATTATATGTTCTTTAAATGCAAAAAATGCCTCCGTAATAACCTGCTCTTTGATTTAAAAAATGGACAAAAATATTCCCTATATGTTTACATTTCATAATAATGATTACATTTATTAACAGCGCCCTCTTTCCAAGAATAGCTGAAATTCAGAACGCTTATATTTAAATACAGTCGCGAGCAATAAATTCTGGTTCTCTTTTAGTTTTTCTCTAATTAATTAACACCATGAAATACAATGCCGAGCAAAAAATTTAGGTCAGTTTAAATAACTTAAGAAATTGCAAATAATTTAAAAAAAAATGCATCAGTCTGCATTTTCGAAGCTGGAATCGGACAACACAATTTATTTTTTTATGGTTTATTCTAGAAAAACAGTAACTGTACATTTTAAAAGAAGTTCCACTATTGTTAACATTATTTGCAGATTAGAGAAAATGAATGAATAAAGCCTAACATTATTGAAAAATTGCTGATAATTAATAACGTGTATTACCCCCTCTTGCATTAACGACTGATTGCATTCGATGAGGCATACTCTGAATTAAGGATTACATTCTGATCCATGTTATTCCAACCCTGCAACAGAAACTCTCTCATCTCCTGGGCAGTTCTTGGGGCTGGTGTGCCTTCGGATACGGCACCCTAACTCATCCCCAACATGCTCGATGGGATTCATATCTGGACTGCATGCTGGCCAATCAAACCGCGTAATTCCTACTTCATCTAGATATTCACTGACAATCCTGGCAGCGTGTGGTCTTGCATTATCATGCATGCAAATGCCTTGCTCGCCCATAGTGACCATGAAAGGCATAACATGATTTTCCAGGACCGTTATGTATCTGAGCTATTAGTGAGCCATTCTCTATGAAAACCAACTCTGTACGTGCTTCTGAAATGACACCTGCTCAAACCATAACAAACCAAATTTACGTCTCTCTTCAATACAAACGGAGGCGTATCTTTCTCCCGGTTCTTCTCCATATCGTCGACGACCGTCTGGTCCATTGAGGCAAAAACGCGACACATCTGTAAAGAGTACCTTGCTCCAGTGATCATCGTTCCATGCCAAATGATTTCGAGCCAAATCCAATCTTGCTATTCGATGCTGGCAGTTCAATGTTGGTCCTGTAGCCATTCTTCTGCAAGACAATCCATTAGCACGAAGCCTTCTTCTAACTGTCCATTCACTAACATTAACACCTCTAACCTCTTGAAGCTGATTTTGCAGTAAAACCGCAGATGTTCTATTCCGTAAGCTTGACGTCAACAAAAACCTATTAACTCTTTGACTCGTGACTCTTCTTCGCCCAGATCCAGGTCGTCTGGTTATAAGACCATTCTCCTGATAGCGGTGATACACATTTTGAACAGCACATAGGCTCCTACCAACAAATTCTTGCGGTTTCACGTTGTCCTCTACCACCTTGTATCAGCGCTACAATTTTTGCCACGACAATAGAGATCTAGAGGCAATTCGGCCTGGTAAATAAACACTAAGAACAGTAAACCGTCTCTATCCGCAATAAACCATATAACGAATAGATTTTAGAGAAAAAAAATTAACACTTAACTGAAAAATAAGCAACGAAATATGAATGTTTAATTAGAACTAATTTTTGTTGTTTAACAAACGTTGCGAATACAATGACAGACGCCAAATAGTCTATCCAACAATATAACCTTAGTTAGTTTTATTTTTAAAATTATTTGCAATTTCTTAACCTATTTACGTTAACGCAACACCAAAAAAAATTTTTTTTTCGCACTAAAAAGTAATAATTTTGGATGTACTGTCAGTAGCATTGCGTTAATAAATATTTAAACAACCTAATAAACATTTTGGGAACGGGTAATCGCGTTTTCAATTTTGAATAAAAATAAAATAAAAATTATGGAATTTTCAATAAAAAAACTTGTGTATCTAAGTCTAAATTAAATAACATACAGCTTACTTTTTCATTTATCATTAAGAGGTTTCAAATAAAAGATACTTCACGTAACATTATTTTGGAAAAAAATCAATCCCTTTTTTTCCGGAAATATTTCTCAAACGTTGTGTGATGTGAGTTTATTCAGTTCATTTACGTTTGGGATAGGGAAGTTGAAGAAGTTAGAGTTCATAATAGTGTTATCTTGAGGATTACAGAAATATTATACAATGGTAAGTACAACAATTTCTGAAGTATGTGTTGGTCGTTGATGTTGATAATAAAATTATTTTAGTCACGTAAAATATCGCGATGATCCTACCAGACCGTTGACTTTGAAAGCACTTGAGGCAATTGTTGAAGATCTTGATCTGAATGAGGAATTTGATGTTTGTTATATACCACCCGACGTCGATGATATAACGGACGAGGAGAACATTCATGATAATGTTATAGGTGGAGTAGAAAATTATGTAGATATAGCGGGAACTTTTGAGATAGTGTGTCCGAATAACGAAATTGAGATAGAGGATGGTACACATCATGAGGCAGCTTTATCTACACCAAGCAAAGCGGCAAGAATTGAAGACATTATTTGGTGTAAAACGCCCGTTGACTACGAGGAAGATGCTACGTCAAATGAGGAAGGGAATGTACAGAATATTGTGGAGGCGCTACATGGAAAGTCTGCGCTTTATTTCTTTATGCAAATGTTTGATAAAAATGTTGGCCAGCTTATTATTTCAAACTCCATAAAATATGCGAGAGATAATAACCGTACTCAATTCGCCTTAGACCAAAATGATCTAGAATTTTTTTTGGGAATATTGATTTTGAGTGGGTATCACGCGCTTCCACAGGTAAAACTTTACTGGTCATCTGATGAAGATAAAGGTGTTCAATTTATGAAAAATGCGATATCTCGAAACAGATTTCTGAACATTCATCTTGCAGATAACAATCAATTAGACAAGGCAGAAAAATTTGCGGAAGTAAGACCGCTGGTTGATCGCTTGAACAGCAATTTCTTGAAGTATGGTGTTTTTAGACATCACTTATCAATTGATGAGCAAATGGTACCCTACTTCGGCCGCCATTCAGCGAAAATGTTTTTGAAAGGGAAGCCGATACGTTTCGGATTCAAAATGTGGTGTCTGGCATCTAGTGATGGGTATTTATATCAATGTATACCTTATGCTGGAAAGACTGGTGAAAATGACAAAAGAGAATTTGGTTTAGGTGAAACAGTGGTCATCAATCTTTTGAACGTATTAGAAAATAAGTCGATTCATAAGAACTTTTTTACGAGCTACAAGCTATTAGTTGATCTGAAACGTCAAGGATACTTTGCTACTGGAACTGTACGTGAGAACAGAATGCTGAAATGCCCTTTAGAGACTTGTAAGTCTTTAGGAAAAAAAACTCGTGGTACAATGGATTCTCGTTACGATCACGTAAATGAAGTAAGCGTGGTCCGTTGGAATGACAATTCTGTGGTTACACTAGCAACCAATTGTGAGTCTGCACTGCCTAATGTGTTTGTGAAGCGGTACAATCGTAGAGAAAAAAAGACGTCCCTATACCACAACCAAATATAACAAATATATGGGAGGCGTTGATCTACACGATAACGCAGTTGCAAATTACCGAATAAATATTCGTAGAAAAAATGGTGGTGGCCGTTATTTATAAATATGTTAGATTCTACTGTGGTGAATGCTTGGAAACTGCACAGACTTGTATACACAGAGAAACCCATTTCGCAGCTGGATTTCAGGTCTGAACTTGTACGAAGCCTCATTGGTGTGCTAATGTAAAACACAATCTGTTCGAGGACGTGGTTCCAGTGCGTCTCTATCATCCAGTGTATGTTTAGATAATGTGGGTCACCTAATTGAAAGAAATCGTGAAAATTGGACGAAACGTTGTAGAGTATGCAAAAGGAACCGTATTTATGTGTAATAAATGTGGAGTTCCATTACATTCACACTGCTTCAAAGACTACCATAATTAATAATTGTTACGTTAACGCAACGCAAAAAAATATAAGAATCAATGGTTTGTCTTTTTTAGCATGTTTATAAATACCTAAATAAAAATTTATTCAAAAATCTTTCTTTGGAGACTGTGGTTAAGTAAAAACTTAAAAAAAGGTATATAACCCCTTACCACAATTATTAATTGTATCCTAAATACGTATTTCGAAAACTAAGTTGTCATCATCAGTAGGTAAAACCACTAATCAAGGTGTCGCACATGGGGCACAGTAAAGCTAGCACAACAACTTTACACGGCGTCCACGTATACACTAACTGAAACATGAAAAAATATCGACCGAAAGGATCGACAAAAAATTACCTCTCTTAAGGAAAAAGGCACCCACATCTGTTTATACTCCAGTTTGAAACGTTCACGACCTTTTTATTTACGTTTCTAAGAATGAAAAGAGTACTTATTCCAGAGACTATGAAATATTTAGAAGGCTTGCTCCACAAGAATAACATTGAACCTTCAAAAATAAAAGAATACATGAGATTTACAACTCTGTGCATGACGCAAAATTGTTTCCAAGTAGGAGAAAAATTTTATGAGCAGAAACAAGGCACAACAATGGGTTCTCTCTGCCTATCTCCTTTCATAGCCAATTTATTCATGAGTCAATTTGAAGTAGAACTTAAAAATAACGCTAAATATTTCCCGAGAGTCAGGATCAGGTACGTAGATGACATTCTCGCGATTTTTGATACACGGAAATGCGAATTAGACATGTTCGTTAATCAGTTAAATTTGAAATTTCCGACGATTAAATTTACTGTGGAAAGGGAACACAATGGCAAGATACCATTTTTAGATACTTTACTGATTAGGAATAAACATAAAATAGAAATCGATATTTTCCGGAAAGAAACCAATGTTAATAGATTCATCATCGCGGATTCAAATCATAGTTTTCAACATAAGACAGCTTCTTTTAATTTCTTAGTCAATCGGTTACTAAATTTTCCGTTAACAAAAGAGAGATATGAAATAGAACTGGATTTCATTAAAAATATCGCGAAATATAATGGCTTTGACATAGAAATAATCAATGAAATAATTAAAGACGGCAGACTATGTGCCCACTCTGTTAAATTTAATAAATAATACACATAAGGTGTATTAGATAAAAATGTAGATTTTACAAAATTAGGGCAACTTTTTACAAATACTGAAGATCCATTGTACACCAATACTGAAGATCCATTGTACAGATACAAAGAGCGCTTTAACTATGCAAATATAACATCTCTCAACGTCGAACAATCCTTCTCAGTATATAAACATATATATATATATTAAATTTATTATATTATATTAAATTTGACAGTGTGGGCACATAGTCTGCCGTCTTTAGAAATAATCAATAAATTAATTAGGAAAACAAAACTAAAAAATACAATCCGCGAATCCACAAGTTTGATATCTCAAAGTAACCAGGAGAAAAAGTACATGTGTTTACCATACCACCCTATCACGAAAAACATTAATAAAATTGTGAAAGAACGAGGTCTCCAAGTAGCCTTTCGGTCCGAAAATACTATCAAAAGTCTCTTAGGGAATACCAAAGATAAAGTTAATTTTAATTCGAAATCAGGTATATACTAAATTAATTGCGATGATTGTAATTTGAAATATATAGGCCAAACAAAACGACCAATAATAACCCGGTTTAAAGAACACATATCACATATTAAATACAATAGACCGGATAAATCTAACGTTGCCAACCATGCTCTAAGTACACTGCTCAATGTGTCGATTAAAGGGTTGAAACTTGCCAAGGCCATTAATAATCCCCGCGATCTTGACGCCTACGAAAGTATTCATATCGCTAAAAACAAACAAAATTCCATGAACAGAGATAAAGGACCGATCCCTTTCACCAGTCTCTTTTCATTCTTAGAAACGTAAATAAAAAGGTCGTGGACGTTTCAAACTGGAGTATAAACAGATGTGTGTGCCTTTTTCCTTAAGAGTGGTAATTTTTGTCGATCCTTTCGGTCGATATTTTTGCATGTTTCAGTTAGTGTATACGTGGACGCCGTTTAAAGTTGTTGTTCTAGCTTTACTGTGCCCCATGTGCAACACCTTGATTAGTGGTTTTACCTACTGATGATGACAACTTAGTTGTCGAAATACGTATTTAGGATACGATTAATAATTGTGGTAAGGGGTTATGTACCTTTAAAAAAAAAAAAAAATTATTCCTTAAAGAATTTGCGTTTTCCTTGATTTGTTTAATAGTGGTCCTAAATAGGTTAAGTTACTTTAAGTGACCTAAATTTTTTGCGCGGTAGTGTAGTTAAATACTTCGTATTGCATACATACACTATCAAGGTTGAATCAATTTCATTTCCTAAATAAACTTCCAATTAGTCGGTAGAGACAATGAAACAATTTAATACAAAAAGAAATAGAGAAAATTTTATTATACACCAAAACAAAGTACACAATACTCAATGAAATTGTAGTATAAATTAACATAAACTCTAAAGAGTCAGCATTTTTAACAACCTTCTTAATATTTTATAAAAATAAGATTAACAATATGAGAATAGCAACAATATGTTGTTACTTTATATATAAAAATATATATGTATGTACAGAGTTATTCACATCGAATTATCAGAAATTTTACAAACTTTATCCAAAGATTTTGCTATAGAATTTATTCGCTTCTCCTCGTATTTCCTGCGTTTTCTGGCCTTCTCTTTGTTTTTTCTCTTTCTGTTTTTGTTTCGCTTCTTAGTGGTTTCGCTTACCGTAAATTCGCAGTAACGCTTGGGCGATAAAAGGAAACTATTATAATCATCTTCTTGCTTTCGTTTGATGCATTTATTACATTCTTCGTCAGTTTTCTCCGGGGAGTTTTCGACTTCGCTCGATTGATTCACTTCTTGTAGGAATCTAAACGTGGCTCTGTACTTTTTTACTAATTTACGTTCGGCTTTGGACAGTCTTTCTGTTGTACTGCATTGTGCTTGTTCGAAACTTTTGTGATTACATTCTTCAGACTTACCAGATTCTATATCTTGCTCTATACCTGGAAGTAAGAAATAATTCGTGTTGATATAGAATTAAATATTTTGCATGGCTAATGTGAGGATAACAGCACAGATTGAAATCCACTACATATAAGAGTTTGTTTCCATGAATACATATGCAAGCTATTAAACAGTTAGCACTGCACTTCTCAAGTTATTATCTAGAAGAAGCACTGAGATAATTGGAGGGTATCTTACTAAATTTTAAGAAAGGAAGTAAGTTTTTCTAATATACACTTGCACAGGAGTGTTTACTCGTTAACAGTTGTGTACGAGTGAGCTGAGGAAAATGGCTCCATCTGCGCTATTTCTCTTCTTCTTTTCCTCGGTCTAACGTAATCTATGTATAAAAGTGAGAAAATAATAACTAAATTAGTGCACTGTATAAGAAAAATGGTAGGTACCCATCCAAAGATGTGTAAAAAATAGTAACGTGAACGACTTACCTGAGGGATCAAAAAGCGCTCAACAACAACAGCGCAAGATGAGACAATAATTTCTATTTTTGGAAAGAACATGGGAATATTTTGCATTAAGCACAATAAATTTTCATGAAGAATATAAACGCGCCTCTCAACTCAATTTAAGATTATAAAACACGGGATTATACATCGAGTTATAATTTGCACTCAGAAAAGCAGAAGAAAAAACGTTTAAATTAGACAGAGACAAATATAGGCCGAGATTGGGACAACATGATATTTATCGACGGAAGCACCTTTTTTACCATTACTACTTACAGAGAGTATGAATGTATTTCCACTCGTGGTTTCGGAAAATTAATCGTATTCATCAGGATTTTGACTGGCCTTACGATGATATAGCCATAGAAAAAAGGGTCTACTAAAGTCTGTCGAAATACTTAATAGACGAAACAATGACGACCGAGATAACGATCAGAAACATCAAAGCCAGGTATGTACCTAATGGAACAAGGAATACAATATCACCATCAAAGACTGGCTTTCGCAGAGTCTGGACGCAAACCTAATAGAAAACGTGTGGAGATTAATAAAGCTAAAACTTTGAGGGAAGAAGCTAAGGAATGTTAACCATTCGAGAATCCTACAAAAAATTTGGATCTTTTTCCCAGCTATGCAAGAAAATTGGTGGATGCATATATACAAAGATGTCACCTGATAATTGATAATGATGTTGATTGGACTGTAGTTTGATATATTTGTGTAAAAGTTCTTTGTATAAACTGTTAATAAAATGGATGTTTTCTTTTATTTTTATATCGTACATTATGTTGTGGAAATGACTATACAGGTTGTTTCAGGAGGAAAAGGAAGTACTTCAAGAGTATATTCAGAAGGTCAAAATAAGTAAAATAAACCAATATATTTAAGTCCGATTTTTAACCATTATAGAAACAATTTACTTTCTATTTTTTAATCACAGTAGCATTGAAATAGTATTATTTCTTAACGTTTGACAATGTAGTTTGACGTTTACTTAGTCATCTAAACTTAATTGACATAATACATCTTTTTTAGACGATTGGAATCAAACAATGCCACATCATTTAGTCATAAAGAGTATGCCGACATGGATTTCGTTTATGGTTATAGCAATGGTAACGCAACTAATGCAGTGGATGAATATCGACGTGGCTTTTCGGCTCAAAAAATTCCAAACAATAAAGTGTTTCAAAATGTTTTGCAATTGCTGGAGAAACAGGAATGTTTCCAAGTGCAAAGATTGTTTCTGAAAGGAATCGCGACTTAGATGTGGAACTTGAAACAAATATTCTCGATATGGTGGAAGAGAATCCTGATATAAGTACGAGGCGTCTTACAACCCAATTTCAAAACTAAACACACGGCCACTTGGAGATTGCTGAAAGAGAATGGTTTGCATTCTTTTCATATTCACCTGTCCAAAGCCTTCACAGAGGTGATCATGCTGCAAGGTTGCAATTTTGTTATTGGATACTTCAAAATCGCAATTTATACAAATACGTTTTATTTAATGATGAAGCTCAATTCACTCGCGATGGAGTAAATAATCACCATAATGAACACCGATGGTCAGACATGTCACAATAGAGCGAAACTTTCAAAATCGTTTTAGTATCAACGTATGGTGTGGAATGTTGGACGGTCAATTATTTGGTCTATTTATATTGGATGGTCGCCTTACTGGAGAACTGTATTGGAATTTTGTGGAAGTTCACTTGCCAGAAATTATGGATAATTCAGAATTAAATGATAGACAATGGTTGTACTTTCAACACGATGGAGCCCCTCCACATTTTAGTGCAGATGTTAGGAATTTTTTTAACCTTAATTTTCCAAATCATTGGATCTGTAGAGGTGGACCATAAAATTGGCCACCGAAGTCACCAGATCTTAACCCTATAGACAATTGTTTGTGGGGCTGGATAAAATCTTTAGTTTATGCAACAAAAGTGGACACGAGAGAAGTACTACTGGATCGTATTTTTAATGCTGCAGCTACCATAAGAAATAATCGCCAATCAATTAAACATGCAACTCGGGCAATTAATAAACGAGCAAGAAAATGCATTGAATTTGATGGTGGTATTTTCGAAAATAACCTCGGATTTATTATTATTTATTTTTAATAAATGTTCTATTTTAAATATTAAATTATTATTTGTTTCTATAATGGTTAAAAATCGGACTTAAATATATTGGTTTATTTTACTTTTTTTGACCTTCTGAATACACTCTTGAAGTACTTCCTTTTCCTCCTGAAACACCCTGTATATCTTTACATAAAGTTTAAAGATTAGAGCTGGGAAATTGCACCACGCGACAGCCTTCAGTACAGCTTCAGCCGGGTACTAGAGCTGGTATATGCGAAGCGCGTTCTGTATTAATTAGTACTACGTACAGTTGTTCTAAAAATGTCGCAGTTACGTATTTCGCGAAAACGACTAATGTCAGACACAGTTAAAAACTTGATTGCAGAAATTACGAATTTAATTTGTTTATTTATTCAAAATCCAATGTGTAGATTGTAAATTTGCTTCTTATGTGTTGGTACAAAAGGGATTGTCAACGTCATGTCAATAGCGCACAACATTCTTATAAAAAAAGTGCCGGATTTGCTTTATGTATTATCCTTATTTCATGTAATCGTTTACTTTACTAAACAACGAAGCATTTGTCTCCTTGCGGAATAAATATGCGTACTGTAAATAATCAAGTCGGAAAACGTTACGAAATTCACTGCCATCTGTTTGTGAATATATTCGAAAAATAATTAAATCTAAATTGAAAGATCAAAAACTGGTTATATGTGGACGAAACAACAGATTGCAAAAAAACATTATGTGGTTAATACGTACAGTGGAACCACATCAATCGTCATATTGTATTTTACTTGCTTCCAAAAGAGTTAAAATTGTACTGCCGACAAGATTTTAAAGGTGGTGTTGAACTCATTAAACAAACTTAAACTTTCAATAAAACATCTTACATTGTTTATGAGTGATTGTGTCGCTAACTTGCTTTACTTAGGCCGATCTCTTAAAGAGCACAGTGGTAATTTGTAACGTGTAAAATCCATACTTGTGGCACAAACGTAATGTTATCCACGAGTAAATGCACTAATTGCTAGTATAGAGTGTTTTGAAAGTCCTCAAAACATATACGAGAATTTCAGGCTGTGCCTCCAAATACCTGAACTACCACAGCCGATTGTTACACATTGGGGAACATGGTTACAGGCTGCGCTTTACTACGACAAATATTTTGATGATGTAAGGGAGGTACTTTTAAAATTCGATCCGTAAGAAGCTACCGCTATCAAGAAAAGTCAGGCAAAATTTCAAGATGATCAGGTTAAATCAGATTTACAAACTATTCGGAACAATTACTTCGGAATTGTGAAGAGAATAGAAAAATTACAAAATGTTTCGATGTCGTTAGTGAATTCTATTGAAATTGTGAATGATATTCACGCACTGTTATGTGTTGTAGAAGCGAAAAAATGAGTCTGTAATAGAAAAATTTTAAAGTGTTTTTGATAAAGATTCCAATTTTCTCATATTAAGACAAATTTGTGAAGGTGCGTCTAAAGATCCATTAAGTTGTTTCAAAGATTATTTCAAGTATGCAATTATAACATAATTAAATGTAGAACGGTCGTTTTCAGCATTAAAAAACATTTACTCCGCACATCGTATTAGCTTGACGGTAACAAATGTGGAAACATATCTAATTATTGAAATATTTAACAGATGTTATCTCGTTTGTGACTTCACGGAAAACTCTTAAAACGGTGAGTGTTTCAGCACGCTTATAATTTACTTCGTACTATTTATTTTGTCAACTTTTAAGTGTCCACCTTTGGCGCGTGGCGCAATTTCCCTACTCTATTAATGATACAAACATTTTCATCAATTAATCCATATCAAGCAAGGCCTCAAAAAAAATGTTTTGGTTAAATATTAAATTCTCTTCAAAGTGATTTTTTTAAATTCCAAATATTTTAGATAATGCAAATACTGTCCTAACAAATTACCTGCCTAGTTTGTTTACACCTTCTTATGAGATGCCAAATTGGCTTTAATATGTGTATAGCGAAAACATTTAGAGAATACCACATATATCATCATGTGTTATGAACATATTAGAGTTGGGCGAGTTCATTATATCCCATCTGATCCAGTTTAGCGGTGCTTGTATAACAGTTGCGTGCCGCTTACGATTAAGTGATATTGGTGTTTATATTTTATTGTTGCTTCTTTGAATTTAGTAAATTATTGCTCTTTAAAATTATTTATATAGTGATGGCTTCACCATCTTCCATATCTTACAGATGTTAACTTGTATTAAATATAATTATAAATATAATTATTCTGATTTGATAAATATAAATGTAAAGAGGTAGATTTAAAGATTCACATTAATACTTCTTAAATAATAATTTGCTTCCCTAATATCAATTAAATTCATTAGAAATATTGTAGTTTTATGTACAAACATAATTTTTACAATTATGAAGTTTCTAAGAAATTATACGAGGGTTGTCCGTAAATTAAGGTCTCCAATTTTTTTTCACATAGTAAACATAATTTGATTGCAAAAACAGGTACAGATTCTGAAAGATTGGACTTTTAACTATTTTTCTATGTAGTCCCCGTCACGATCGATGCACTTTTGCAGTCGCTCCAGGAGCTTTTTCATACCCGCGTCGTATCACTCTCCCGCCGACTCGCGCAGGAAGCAATCGACAGCTGCCTTCAGCTCTTCGACCAGCAGAACGCCTTTTCTGTCCCAGAATACCGAAGTCATCACCTTCCCCGCTGACAGCGTTTGCTTGAACTTCCTCAACTTTCGTCACTGTCTCGTCCGAAACTGATGGACGCCCACGGCCGGCCTCGTCATGCACGTTTGTACGACCTTCTGCGAACTCCCTACACCACTTCCGCACATTTTTTAATGTTCATGCACTTTTCTCCATACACGTCGGTCAATTAGCGATGGATTTCAATACGGGGTGACTCTTTAAATCACAGAAATCTAATCACTGAACGCAATTCACACTTGGCGGGAGCGTAGATTTTCCCTTCCATCGTTAACGGCTGCTAAGCCAAGACAGCGTCGCAGCGAGGTGGGGACCGGCCAGAATAATCGTGGGGGAGCAAGGAACACGGCGCTGTGTCAGATTTAAGCTAGCTCGCTCCGTCGCAACGGGAGCTCGTTAGACACCTTATTTTACAGACAAGCCTCATATCTAATACCTCTGCCCTCTAAATCACCTACGCCCCTGGCACCTTTTGTTCGCGCAGCTTTGTGATGACATATGTGGCATTCTCTAAATGTTTTCTCTATACATTTTATAATTTGGACTCAAATGGAAAGCCAATTTATTTGAACTTAGATAAAAAATAAAATAACTCCACTTTTACAGCAAGATGGAACTGCTTGTTTTTGCTATAAGAAAATATGCTGTAAATTGACTGAACATCAACAATTATTTATGCCATACTTCTTTACAAATTGAAATCAAAATATAAAGTTTTTAGGAAGATCCGTGGGACAATTTTTTGGTAAAAAAAATCTGTATTTAAGAAAAGGTGCCATAAAATTCTATATTATTAACTATTTATTCCAATAATGCTCAAAAAATGTAAATATTAAAGGATGCTAAACAAATTTTTTTAATACGACAGAAAATAAAATATTTTAAAAGTACTGCAAAGTAAATTTTAGACTTGGTTCGAGAAAAAAATTAGCAAAATGGTACAAGTTTCACAGTTACGATCTTGCAAGAATGTCAATCGGTAACAATGTATTTACCTTCATCAAATGTGTTAGAATCTGGATTTGGATTGTTAATATTTTCTTCTTCATCCTTTATCTGTGATTTTTCTATAATAGTAAGTACTACAGATGCTTCATTACTATCACTACTATGAACACTTGAATCCAAATCCTGTGTGTGATATTCGGTCACAGTTTCGTTAAATGACACGGACTTGCGTTTCTTTTTCTTTTTGTGTTTTTTACTTGTACTGCTGCTCGAACTATGGGAATCATCTTCAATATTTAAAATCCCAAAAACATCTTCTTTATTTGATTTTTGTTTGTCTTTGTGTTTTGTTATTCTTTTTATTTTCCGCTCGATATCATATTTGTCATCATATAGTGAGACATTTTGTAACTTTTTCAGTAATATTTTCTCTTGCTTTTCTAGCCTGGACAACTTTCCACTGAGTTTTAAGCCATGTCTTGCTGCTCTAAAAATGAATTAAATTTCTTATATAATTTGTATGAACATTAATATTTATAAATTTTACAGAAAAAAAATCACTAAATACATATATTGAAATTAATGTTAACACACCTCATTATTTCAATGATTAGGTGATGCAACTTCAAATAAACAATTTAAATAAATAATTTTAATATAAACTTTAATATCAAAGTTCAAAACATTAAGCAAGAAAATATATAAAAATAGTTGAAATATTAGTTACTTTAAATTTTGTTTCTTCATTTATCAAAATTTGATTGTATTGTGGTTTACATGATTGAGAATAAGTCTTCAAATTTAATTAAGGTGATATAATAAACTAATGATGTACAAGAATTTTTAAGAACATTATATAATAACTATTCTATGATACAAAGATGTAATATGAGTATAAATAGCAATATTAGTATTAAGCTGTTAAACAAATAATAACAGTATACTTACTTATGAGCAGTACGACCACCACATGCTGCAAATAATTCATCATCAGTTAATATCTGTACTTTAGATTTTTCGCTAGTTTCTGGTATATTGGGGAGTTCATAATTGACTGTTCCATCTTGTGTCAGTTTAGCAGTCTTTACAAAAGACCCATATTCTAAACTAACATTTTGCTTTTTTAATGCTTTTAAATATCCTTTTGTTGATATATCAATTGATTCTTCATTTTTCAATGTCATTTTTATATCATCTTTTACTGTCTTATCTACCTATTTATACAACAAAAATATATTATAAATTTAAGAAATTCAGGTTTTATTTACTTCAACATTGCTCAATGCACTTTGATATATATTGGTCCACCAATTGTCAGTGAATTCTTGGCCTGCATTATGGCCAATGCCTGCATTATCAAATTTCAATTTTGGTTTTAATGCTGTAGAGATACCGTCTTCTTTTTTCCCAAGTCCTTGGCCTGAAATATTTTATGAAGTTCAAGTGTAATAGAATTTTCTATTTATCACCAGGGCAAATATATAAATAAACTATCAATTTACCTTCTTTCCAACCGTATTTCTCTAGCTGCCTTTTAGCAAAATCCATATTTAACACGTGCTTCTTTTTATCAAACTGAATATTACATTTAAAAAATATGTAAAGATGTATTACATTTAGTTCAAGAGGTTAATCATGGGTGATTCATGTTAAGTACACACATAAAATGACCTAACAATTTATAGATTTACTTAAAACTATAATTAATATAAATATCTGATAACTATAATCATAACACGAATACGAATAAGTGAATACATAAATGGAAGTGAATTTAACACATGAGAAAAGTTTGCACAAATGAAATCACAGTGAATCACAGACAACTGATATGTCAAATTCAAATGGAGTAACTGTATTCATACACATTTCTCATACGTAATTATTACATAGTTATTTTATACAAAAACCTGTGGTAAATGTTTGAAATAATAGGGTTTTACATATATTAATTATATAAATCAATGGAAAAGTTTATGCAGCGAAATATACATAGTTTTGAATTTTCTTTTTGGCAATAAATAGGCTTTCTAAAATCATTTAAAAATGTGTAATAATATAAAATTTTGTCACATCAAATTTAAGATATTTGCTCCAGAATAAAATTAATTATTTTAAAAAAGCTTATAGTGCAATTTTGCTAGTTATTCAGCAATGAAATTTTACCATAGGCAGCTCGTTTTATCAGAATGTGGATCGGCCAGGTGTACACAAGCTTCTTTTTCCAGTACTAGAATAACACGTAGACTTCATTGTAAATATTGTGCATTAATATTTTAGCAACTGAATTAGTTAAATTGTTTCAAATTATTTTAGATAGTTCGGTAAAAACAAAAGCTAAAGAGGGGTCTATAAATTTGTTAAAGTGTTTATGCAAAGTTAGAGTAAATAAAATTAAAGTTACCTTGATTTATCGAAATTCGAGGTTTCATCGTTACCGCAGAATATGAATTCTTGCAATGATAAAAAGATTATCATATTTATTAGGTTTTTAATCATTTTTTGATTATCACGGACCCCGTTACTGTATTTGTTCGTGAATTCTAGATCAACGCTATCTAACCAATTAATAATGTTCTATTTACCGAAGAGCTTAAATTTCTGGTCTTTTGAAATTTTATAATTGGTTAACGCGCGGTTAACTTACATTAAAAAAAAAACTCTACCAACTATAGAAAACAATTTATTCTGAACTTCATTCTCAATTAACCGAACATATTTTTTATATTGTTTTTTTTTGAAAATTTGCATAGCTTTTGCTTGAAGAAGGTTAAATATTTATGTAGGCGACATTGGTAACTTTACTAGTTTGTAATTGCTTGAACTGCTAGTTAACATAACCACAAGTTGTGTTATTATTGTATTAAGAAAGTAAACCTTTTAATTAACTTTTAAAAAAATACCCTAAAAAAATTGGCATATTTCCAAATACATAGTCAAACTTATACAAAAATACTGATGAAATTTTAAGATTACATTTGATATATTTTAAAGAGCACAATGTATTGTATAAGTATAATTATGTGATCACTGTAATTATTAATTTATTAACACTTTCGCGGCCAGAGCGGTCATTAATGACCGATGGGTAATGTTCCCATTAGGCCAGGGCGGTCACCTGGGACCGCTTCGTATCTCTCAATACATACGGTTTTTCTGGCACTTGTGACCGAGAGTACATTGATTCTGTAGTGTGCACATGACCGCTGTGGCCTTCCTGGACACTACAGTTAGTCGAGTTTTTAAATTTTGCGCTACAGTTTTGGACAAATAGGTATAGGGTGGAAACATATTTTTGCGAAGTATGTGAGTCATATGAGACACATATCTATCTAAATAACACTTTATTTCTAATTATATATTACAAAGGAAAACATTAAAAATAAAATAAAATATTTTCTGTTTAGTTATAAATGTTATTTGTAATTTACTTATGTTTTGCTGTGAAGCAGTCTAAACAATAGTGAGGTTGATCGTCGCACTGCACGCAATAAGTCGTAACCTTTTTCACCTTACTTTTATCCAAATTTAGTAATCTTTTTCTGTCATAACAGCCTCTACAGTATTTCCTAGATTTAGCTGCTGGTCCATCTTTTTTTGCAAAAGTGTGTGTGTTCATTTTCATATATCTTTTTCTTGATGTTGTAGGCGTATTCATTTCTTCTTCCTCTTCAATATTATCGGTAGTTTCCAACAAACCCATTATAATTTTTGTTCTGAACTCGGATATTGTACTATTTTGATTATTGATTTTCTTGTACAAAATATATGCGTTTACTACTGCGGTACCCAGTAAGACTTCGAGGGCTATTTTTCGATACCATTTGATTGATTTACGAAGTTCAGTATTATAACTAGCCATCTGATCCGAAACATCTATTGAAGATTTTCCAGAATTATATTCTAAAATAGCCTGCGGTTTTTGAACAGTTCCTCCAGATCGTTGTCTAACTTCTACCATTTCACTACCATGTAGGGTCGAGAGAAAATTCACGTCACGCTTATCACGCCATTTTCCTACACAAATACCTCTACTATTTTCTTTCACGATGATTTCTCCAACTTTTAATTTTTTATTAACTACTTCTTTTGGATTACCTCTGCGATTGGCCCTAAGAGTTCCTAACAGATGTGTATTTTTGTCCAACAACTGATTTGCTAGTTCAATACTTGTATAGTAGTTGTCAGTAATTATAGTCCTTCCAGTATTTAGTAAATTCTTAGCTAGAAAGAGGACAGTTTTTGTGGGAACAGATACGGATGGGTCTTTCTCTTTCCCTGAATATAACTTCATATTCCATGTGAAACCATTATCACTGCAAAGTTTGAACATCTTTAGCCCATACTTATGTGTTTTATTAGGTATATACTGTTTGATCAGCAAACGACCACGAAATGGTATAAGTGATTCATCGATACAAACTACTTTTCTCGGTACATAAACATCCTGACATTTTGTCAAAAACAAGTTGATAAGTGGTTCAATTTTATAAACTCTGTCTCCTACTGGACAATCATCATTATTACTAAAATGCCACATTTTTAACAAAAGCTCGAACCTATTTCTACTCATTATTTTGGATATAAGGGCATTCTTGAAAAGTGGATGTTTGCTCCAATAATGCCGCATAGTTGGCATTTTAACCAGGCCCATATAACCTAGTAGTCCCAAAAAATGTTTCATTTCGATTTGACAGGTTGGAGACCAATCTCGAAGTCGGGAATTTGGTACTACGTCTTCGGAAGCGAGAAGTAATTGACTGGCATACAAATTAGTTTGTGTTACCATGGTCTCCAATATCTCTTCATCTATAAATAATAAATAGACAGCTAGTGGATCAGCATCTACCAGTGCTGCCGCATATTCGGGCTTGATCCCGGATTCTTGTTCATAAGGAAAATCCATATGATTTCCTCTAGGTTCACTCCACACAACATTTTCTAGAGAATAATCTTTTAATTCAGTGCTTTGACCTTCAACCAAATTTGCACCCTCTATTTCTGTTTGATTCAAAAGATTTGGATTGTTTTCGGAATTATTCATTTCATCTTCATTATTTTCTAAATTTGTGTAATTGTTTCCTGAATGTGAAGGACCACACTGTGTTTTAATCGATGGAGAAGGCTCAGATAAGGCTCAGAAGGCTCAGAGTCACTTTCTGGAATATATGTAGGATCTTCATCGTCTGAGCCTGAATTTACAAAGGGTTCTATATCACTAGATGGTGTCTCATTATTTTCTAAACTAGATTCATCGCTAGAATCTGCAAAATTTGGTTTCAAAGAAACAAAAATATTTTTAAAGAAACCGACTTACCGTCACTTGCATTAAAATTTTTCGTTGCTAACTCTAAAATACGTCTAGTACGGTTATTCATATTGAGAATCACAGATTTTTCATAAATCTATTGCAGTTTCATTCACAGGTAAGCACACACTCTAACAGACAACAAACTACTGAACACCAATAATGGCAACTAGCAATATTATAGGTGCCGATACAAGTCTCAACACGAAAGTATGACCGCTGTACTGCCCGCTGCTTATGGACGGGAATATGTTTCCTGCAAAATCGCAGCGGTCATTAGTGACCGCTGCGATTTTCCTCTTTATAAAAGACATATAAAACAAAAATAGGTGCATATGTCAATGTATGTGAACTAATTTATTATAAATACAATTTAAAAGAAAAATTATAACTGGAACTTTTTTCGAAATTACCTCGGCCGCGAAAGTGTTAAGTATAAAAAGGCAGCCGAACATAGAATAATATATATAACTCGTACATAAATTGACTTTCTTGGCATCGTCATTATTATAGCATCGCTCGTTAACTCGCTCGGTCATAAACTCGATTCGGCCAAGAAAGTGTTACTTTATGTACTTGTTACGCTTGATAGCGAATATTACCATACAAATGAAGGTATAGCGTTGCCTTTTATTTTGTTTCATGGAGCACCAAGAAACAACTCTTTCACACTCGCATGTCTAACAGAATCTGCCGTAAAATCGCCCGGCCGAAGTGAGGTCAAATTCAGTGCACACCATCGATTCTAGATTACGCAGCCGGGATCACAAAGAAAATAACGAATATAATGAACTAAATTTCATATATGTCTTTATTTTCAGGGCGGTAAAACTTAGCGTGAAAAATAAATGTATCAGAACACTGAACGGTGTATATATATATATATATATAGTAAACCTAATCAGTAGGCGATTAAAGGTCTGTATATTACTTCAAAATATATGTATTTAAAAAACTCTACATGTTTCGGCTTTGTACGCCTTTATCAAGAGAATACAAAATATGAATACCTTTAATCGCCTACTGATTAGGTTTACCATATCATACCAAGGTCACGAAGTTATTATATTTATATATATATATATATATATATATATATATATATATATATATATATATACGCACTGGGTCCAGCCGCCTTGGGGATGTTACTCGAATGAACCTCTCTACTTATTATATTGCATTTGGGTTAATATTTATAACTTAAGATAACTTAAGTGTCATGGCGATTAAGTGTAAGACGTGCGAGAGGTCAATCGGTCGTTACGATGACTATATATGTTGTAGAGGCGAGTGTAATGATAATTATCGCTTGACTTGTGTTCAGATATCGGAGGCGGAGTTTACAAACATGAAAGAAAACGGAACTGCTCGTGAATGGTGTTGTTTGAGCTGCAAGGGTGATTCAGCCACTGTTGGATCTGTGAATGTAAACATAAATGAAGGTGATTTGCAAAGTTTTATAAAAAGTCAAATTGACATAGCGGTGGATAAGATAATAAAAGCAACAGCTATTAATTTTAAAAGTGAGATGGCAGAGCTGATACTACAAAATAAACAATTGTTACAAGAAATAAATGAATTAAGGGTCTACTTTAGTGCCCGAAAAATTACCATTTCAGAAATATGCAACCCACATTACAGCATACTACAACAGACTAGGCACCAAGACGCCCTGCTGAGAGGGTCGAAGGATTATGTAAATTAGCAAACAAATTTGATTATTGACACATCAGCTACTTGGGATGTATTTATGCCTTGTTTTCAGCAGATAGATGATCTGTGTATTTCCGCCTAAAATTTTTTGAATCGTAGATAAAGAATAGATGTATTATTATAACAAATGTAACTTAATAGGTTCTAATATAAAATAAGTAGTGTAGTAAAGCTACACAATTTTACCCATACATACCTAATTGAAATACTTAGATGCTTGCGTAAAGTAAAAGACAAACAAATGTATTAACTTGTTTTCCTCTAAAAGTGGTTACGGCATTACCTGGCTTTCTAATCCTTCTTAGTCATTTAAAGTTAATCACCTGGTTACTTGGAAAAATGTATATAATTCGATAAAGATATGACCATATGATATTAGTGTTGGTGACCGTTGTAATTTTGAAATATAAACAACAATGGGACTTCACTCCAAAAAAAGATTGACAACCGCTGCAAAACGGAAAAGTAGAAAACAGTTGATGAAACAAATTCGGATAAAAAATCGAATAGTGTCTCAACGTGATAATATTGTAGATAATGAAATTGTTTTCACTGAGACAAATTCGGCACGCGACGACAGTTTTGATTCGGATATATCAGATGAGGTTTTTATTGAAACAGGAAATATAAACAATATTGCAAATTTTACTCTTGCTGGACGTAGGATTGTTGATATAAATCATCTGTTTACTGTTCTAAAAGGAATACGACATGATATGTTTGGCTGTACTTTTCAAAATGTAGAAATAAAAGCGGAAAAACATTTTGGTTTTAAAAGTGTTTTTACGTATAAATGCAACATGTGTGGAATAACCGATACATTCAGTACTGAAAATGAAAATAAAAAATGTGGAGTAAATGAAGCAGCGGTGTGTGGAACTGTTGCAATAGGGGCGGGTCATTCACAATTAACAGAATTTTCCGCAGCTTTAGACATTCCTCAAATGTCTTCAGCAACGTATGCGCGTATAGAAAAAAAAGTGCTAAAAAATACAGAGGAGTTAGCATTAAAAGAAATGCTAGCTGCAGGAAAGGAAGAACGTAAGTTGGCAATTGAAGCAGGAGAAATTGATAGCGACGGAATACCTTTTATAATTGTAACAGTGGATGGAGCTTGGTCAAAACGAAGTTACAAGTCTAATTATAACGCTCTCTCGGGCGTTGGGTGCGTAATTGGGACCAGAAGTAAAAAAGTTATGTACGTAGGAGTAAAAAATAAAATGTGCAAATTTTGTAAAAATAAGGATAAAAAAATGTTCCGTCTCATAAATGTTTTCAAAACTGGAACAGTTCTTCAACTTCTATGGAAGCAGCTATTATTCTAGATGGGTTTAGAATGTCAATAGAAATGCATAATTTGCGATATAAAACTATTATTGGTGATGGGGATAGTAGTGTATATAAAAAAATTCAAACAGCAAAACCTTACGGACCAACATATTTTATTGAAAAAATTGAGTGTCGAAATCATGTGTTGCGAAATTTCTGTACGAAAATACGAGAAATTTCAAAAACTCCTCGATCAGATATGTGTATACGAATTTTTTTACGGCAGAATATTCTTAAATTTAGGGCAGCTGTAGTTAGTGCCATAAAGTACCGCAAAAATGAAAATGTTTCTTTTCAACAAAAAATTGAAAACTTAAAAAATGATATTCTCAATGGACCTGCCCACATATTTGGAGAACATAGTAACTGTGCTAGCTATTTTTGTAGTAAAGATGGTAACAATGGTAACAATTCAAATACTATTGATTACAAACATTTCAAAAGCAGTGCTCTATATGATATATTTTTTCAGTCTTTGAATAGAGTAGCCAATTTATCCTCCAGTTTACTTTATGACGTAGACAATAACGCCGTAGAATCCTTCAATTCTGTTGTGAATAAATTCGTGGGAGGAAAAAGAATAAATTTTTCGCTGGGAGGCTCGTACCAAGGGAGATGTTTTGCGGCAGCCATAAATTATAATAATAAAGAGACATTTGTATATACATTTGTTAAGAAAACTAATGGGGATAATTTTAACGGTGTATATTTGGAAAAATTCAAAAATCTTAAACTAAATCAAGCAATAAAAAAGAAAAGCAAAAAAATAAAATTCGAATTCAAAGTGCTGATTCGGATTACGGAGCGTGCAAAATCGTGGTACCTGACATGCCTATTCCGGAATACGAAAGCAAGAGAAAACAATTTCTTGATGAATTGTCATTATCTGATTGTCATAATGTTCAAATTAGGACGGTGAATCAGAGACATAACAACGAATGGGAAAAAGAGAGACAGATAAGATTAACGGCAAGTAACTTTGGCAAGATTTGTAAAATGAGAGAAAAAGCAGACACGGCTAGTACAATAAAACATATGCTGTATACTAATAGATTCAATAATAAAAAACTACCACATTCTCTACAGTATGGCATAGATAATGAAGAAAGGGCCAAGCAAAAATTTATGGAAATTACAAATTTGAAAGTTGAGGCATGCGGTTTGTTCATTGACGAGAAGAAAAAATGTTTAGGTGCCACTCCAGACTGATTAATTGGATTCGATTCTATTGTCGAAATAAAATGTCCTTATTCAGCGCGTGATAAATTAATACATGAAGCCATTAACAAAAAATTAATTAATTATTGCACCTTAGATGCAAATGATAGTAACAAAATTTTGCTAAAAACTTTTGATAATTATATGTATCAAGTGCAGGGACAACTCCACATCACCAAAAGAGAGAAATGTTATTTCGTAGTTTATACTAAACACGATTTGAAATATATAGTAATAGAACGAAATGATGATTTCTGGAATCATCATATGATTGAACATCTGGAAAAATTTTATATGAATGCAATGCTTCCAGAAATAATTGACGCGAGGTATCATAGAGATCAATCTATAAGAAGTATTATGAAAAAAGATCTCTAATTATTTTTTATTCTAATTTTTTTTAAATACAAACTATTTACTTATGTAAATACAGTAATTTATTAGCTGCAAATTAGTTTGTTCACATATAAATGACTAGAAAATTCATCTTTGATGTTTGTCTCCGATCCGCACTTAATTTTCGGTGATTATTATGGATCAAAATTCTCTTAAAACTCAATAAAAGGTAATTTAATTAGCCATTGAACCAGTTGCAGCATTTATTTCAATATTTACGCCGATTTATTGGTTGATAAGTTAATATTGTTATAGGTAGAAGCCTGTGGAGCCAATTTACATAATCTTTCGACCCTCTCAGCAGGACGTCTTGGTACCTACGTGTGCTGTAATGTGGGCTGCATATTTTCGGGGACGTTGAGTATCGGTTTGCCTGTTTTTGACTTTTATTTTTATTGATAACTAAACAACAATTACATCTAGACAAAAACGGGCTGTATAGCTACCTAGATATTATAAATACCTACAACACAAACATTTCATAACTACATTAGCTGGCCTGGTTATCTCTCAATTTGTCCGGATAGATTTTCTGTTTCTTACCGATAAAAGTCAAACCGTTCAAAAATTTTGAAAAAAACGTAAATACCTACCTAGTTTTTATTGATACATGGTCATACATACATCGAGCGGTCTTTCAACTTTTAATTTGAAGCCAAAAAATGGCCGGAAAAATACACTCATTTCAGTGTGGGATTGCCGGGTATAGCGTAGAGCCTTAAGAACGATGATTAAAATGCAGAATGCTTCCCAAAGTTCACAAGTATCTCCTAAAGATGTCGCGGAGTCTGTGAAAATAAAGGATGTAAATAAACAAATCCGAAAAAGAGATATTCAATTAAAAACACAAACCGAAAAAAATCTTTCAAGAGAAATAAAAATAGTAACTGACCTAGGTCAGCAAAAAGAACTTATCGAAAGTGAAAGTAAAAATTTAACATATACAGAGGCTCTCAAAGGAAACGTTACAACTCTTCAGAAGAAAAATATTCAAAAAAAAGTTAATGAAGAGAGTAAGGATGTTGCCATTATTAATCCTTCTAATGATGGATTTCAGAATGTTGGCTATAAACGCAGGTCGCAAATAATAAAAAATGCAGTGTTTGGTACGGCTGAAAGTACAAAATTAATCACTACAGTATGGATACCTTCATGTGTACAATTTGGCTCCAGCAACGACGTGTGAAAATGTGCAGGCGCATCTTGCAGAAAACAATTTGAAGAATATTGAATGTGAGGCATTGTCTTCTAAATATCCGGATAGATACGCATCATTTAAACTGTCATTTCCAATAGATCACTTGAAAGATCTAAAAAATCCTGAACTGTGGCCCAAAGGTACAAAAATTAATCGTTTTTTATTGAATCGGAAGCCAAACAAAATACTGGGCCAATCGAATTGAGTACCGAAGTGGCTACTGATGACGTATATACTTTAAATGCTCTACATATGGACTGCAGCTATAAAATAATGCATGTCAATGTACAATGTGTGTTGAATAAGGTTCACAATTTGGAGATCTTGTGTCTGGAGGATGGCCCTGAGGTTCTTTGTGTGTCGGAGCACTGGTGTAGTGATGTTTCTATAGACTCTGTGTATATAAATAATTATACACTTGTTAGTAAATTTTGTCGGTCTGAATATAGGCACGGTGGTGTTGCAGTGTATGTTAACAACAAGATTGAGGCTAAACCGCTTAAAATAATAACAGACTATTGTATAGAGATTGACATTGAGATGTGTTGTTGTGTTTTTGACATTTGTAATAAAAGGATTGGAGTTTTGTGCGTGTATCGCTCGTCCAGTGGTTCCATTGGATGTCTTATTTTCAAAATTGAATGCGGCGATGGAGAAAGTGTATGAGCGGTCTGATTATATGGTCGTGTGTGGTGATTTTAATGTGGACATGTTGGGGGAATATGCCCAGGTGGATGCTCTGATGGATATATTTGCGGGCTTCGACATGAGAAACGTGACAAACGGTCCTACAAGGGTTTTCACAAACAGGAATGGTGTGACGTCGGCATCGGCACTGGATTATATGGCTACAAGTATTCCGAGTAGTATGATAGCTGGTAGGATTCTGCCAGTGAATATGGCTGATCATTTTGCACAGGTGCTCTTTGTCGGTGTGGAAGAGTTGAGTGTGGCCACTGTCTCGGTGGATGAGTTTATGGAGATTAGAAGTTTGCATCCTGGCAATATCGGTGAATTGTATTGTCTGCTATGCAGCAATGACTGGTCTGCTGTTCTTGGTTGTCGGGACTTGGAGGGTATGGTTGATGGGTTTGTTGGGACTTTGGATTGGTGCCTTGATGTCTCTTGTCCTTTCAGGAGGGTCAAGTTTAGGAAGCATGAAAAGGGATGGATTACACCCGAGGTTCTTGCGAGTTCCAGGAATTTGAAGGACCTACATTGGTTGAGGACTAGGGTTGGTGACGGTGGAGTGGATAGACTGTACGCTGAGCGTAAGAATATGCATAAAATTTTAATTGAAAAAACCAAAAAGGGCTATCACGATGCGAAATTTTATAATTCTTCGAACAAATCGAAAACAGCTTGGGATCTTGTAAATAGACAGAGAGGAAAATGTAAAGATAACAGAAAATATATTACTTTGGAAATTGACAATGAACTTATTTCAGATCCAGGAACTGTTGCTGATAGTTTTGCGAGGCATTTCTCTACTGTTGCTGTGCGCCAGGTGTTGGCTGCATATGGTGGTCCTGGACAGCTGCCCGTTTGCGGAACAATATTTCATAAGACCTTTTGTTTTCGATCGGTGGATGCGGCGATTGTGAAGCGATATATTGGAGAAATGAGGAGTAATAAGTCATGTGGAACTGATGGGATAAGTAACTTTATCTTGAAATCAGTGAGGGATGAAGTGTCCGAGGTGCTGCCACATATAATAAATAGATCTTTTGGTGAAGGAAGGTTTCCATCATGTCTAAAAATTGCAACTGTTACACCTTTATATACAAAAATGGATCCTACGAAAATTGAAAATTATAGACCTGTATAGGTTTTAAGTTCGATATCCAAACTTATTGAGAGAGTGGCTCATGATCAAGTGGTGTATTTTGTGGATAAGTATGGGCTCTTTAGTCACAGCCAACATGGATTTAGGAAGCATAGGTCTACTGAAAGTGCCATTTTTGACTGTTCTGAGTTTGTCCACAGATCTATTGATGATAACAAGTACGTAGCGGGGATATTTTTTGATCTATCGCGTGCTTTTGATTGTGTTGACGTCGGTATTGTAACTGATAAATTGTACAATCTAGGAGTTCGGGGAGTTGCATTGGATTGGATTTCCTCCTATTTGAGTGGCAGAAGGATGATTGTTCGGGTGGGCCATTGTGTGTCGTCTGAGACGGAACTTGATCTGGGTGTTCCGCAGGGTTCGGTTCTTAGGCCGTTGGTGTTCTTGCTGATGGTGAATGACCTGCCGCATGTCTTCTCGCATGGATATCCGGTACTTTTCGCAGACAATACCTCTGTGATGGTGACTGGGTCGACGATTGATGAGCTTGAGCGGCGGTTGGACGAAACAGTTAGTGAAATGGGTGGGTGGTGTGAGTCTAATCGTTTGCTGTTGAATCGTGATAAAACAAAATTCATTTATTTTCATAAACGCAAAACTGTTCCGGATAATGTGTCAACAAAAAATTTTGAAGACAGTGTATTGTCACTGGGTGTGTATATTGATGCCAGACTTACGTGGAGCCTGCACCTTGACAGCGTTTGTAAGAAAATTAGTAGTTCATATTATGTGATAAGACAGTTAAAGTCATCGCTTAGTGGTGATAGGTTGCTTGATGTTTATTATGCATTGGTATATTCCGCTATGTCTTATAACGTTATTGTCTGGGGCGGTGCAACGGAGTGGAAGAGAGTGTTTGTAGCACAAAAAAGAATTATTAGGTTAATCTTTGATATACCGCACAGGAATTCATGTAGAAATATCTTTAAAAGTGAAAGAATTCTTACATTCCCTAGCATTTTTATCTATAAGGCTGTGCTATATGTTAGGGACAATTTGAATAGATTTGTCAGAAATGGTAATTATCATCAATATTTTACTCGACATCGCGATAGGATTGCTGTTCCTAGGCATGGTCTATCTTTATATGAAAAGTCACCAGTATATGTCTGTTTGAAAATTTATAATAAACTGCCGAAACAGATACAGACAGAGAGTTGCTCTAGAAGATTCAAAAGAAATGTGAAAGAGTTTCTTCAAGAGAAAGTGTTTTATGAATTGGGCGAGTATTTTAATATGTAGTTGTTTCTGTTGCTTTGCAATTTTACAATTTTGTAATTACTGACAATGTATTTTATTGTGTTTCTTGTTGTACTTTTTTTGTATTTTTTTTACGTTTCAATCCATAATATTGGCTTTTGAATAAAGATATATTATTATTATTATTTCATTCCTTCCCACATCTTACATTTTCTTCCAATATCTTTAATGACAAAACTTGTCAACTGTCTCCTAAAGTGCGAACGGACTATAGTGCGAAGTTTATTTTTTCTCTGGTGTCCACTAATGAGTGCTTATCTGCAACACCGATTTACATATTTTATACTTGGACTAGCTCAGATTGCGCACTGGGAAAGCAACTAAAGTTGCCTATCTGATTTATCTTTGCTGAATGTATGTTATTTGAAGTTACAGAGAAAATGTTATTTATAATTAAATAAGTTCATTGCTTTTGAGATTTTGGAATAGTGTCAATAATTGCCATTTTTTTAGTAATGACTTAAATCATATCCCTTTTTTATGTTTCATTTATTCAGCGTTACTTTTTTTAAATTTTAAATATAATTTAACATTTAAGATATTATATGACATACCCACGTCACAATAGCTATTAATATAACGAGAACATTAAGCGATTTATAATACTCGAGGACGTTGCCAGGTGACGAGGCGCTAGCCGAGTCACCTCGTAACGTCCGAGAGGGTTTAAATCGCTGATGTTCGAGTTTATATTCAAAGCTTTATCGTATCATCAACGATATCAAGATTAAAACAAAATCAACAATTTGTCTGTCATACAAAATACTTCCGTCAAAGCTTGCACGTTTTTGAAATAAATTAATAAATCATGGAAGAATTTGATGTTCCCGCAAATATTGTAGACGCTGCAAATAGTGCAAAATTAGATTTGTTGCCAGCGAAGTCAAAATTGCATTACGAAAACGAATATCGTCTGTTTTGTAAATGGCGAGATGAAGAACATGTTCAAGGTGCTGGGGAAACAGTCTTGCTCGCTTATTTCGTGAGACTGTCAGAATTGAGAACTATCAAAATATTGAAATTCATGTTCACAAATAATGTACTATTTGACGTATTATAGTTTTGTATCTAACGTATTATGGTGCTGTATCTAACGTGTTATTAGTTCGTTACTAACGTATTATGAGATTTAAGAGTAACTAAAGTATTATTAAGATATTGTAATATTATGTTCCTAATAATTATCAATAAATGTTTCACATAAAGATGGCATAATAGTTGATGATACGATAAAACAAATTATAAGATAGTAATTACTAGGCTCGGTATAGAAGGGCAAGTTCAAGCTTTATGAGGTTAGTAGTCATACTTTTCAAACAACAACAGCCATCTATACGTCGGGTCGGATACTTCTCATTACTTTTTAATACATATATACAGTTAAGCTCTCATACATCTAGTATAACCTAACTTGTAAAAATTGTCAAAATTTTCTAATATTGCTCACATAGTGTTTATTAAACTTTTTTTTTTAAAAACAAGTCAAATAGCAAGTAATTTTTTAAAACAATTTAGAAAACACAATAAACTAATACTTAATTGGTCCGCCATTCGCATCAATTACTGTCGTTAACCTTCTATAGGTACAGAATCAATGAGACTCAGTGGCGGCTCGTACTAAAAATTTTAAGGTGTTCTGCAAGTTTTACAAAAAAATTTACCTTGCACGGGCAGTAAGAGGTTGTCTCCCATCGATCTTATCGTGCTTTCTTCGCCTTCCGCACTGAAGTAATGGATTTCTGGAACGATTGTGAATTGTGACACAAAAAAATAAGAGTCACTAAGCACTACTTTACTAACAAATTATTTCTTATAAATTAAATCTATTCTACGTTCTTTTCGATTTGCAAATTTTGTTATCACTTTGTCATTAAAATTGTCTATTTCGGAGATAAACTTTTTTTCGATAGATAGCATGGAAAGAGATGTTAAACGATCTTCGGTCATTGAATTTCTGAGAAACGTCTTAATTCGATTTAGTGTTGAAAAGCATCGTTCGGCCTCTGATGTTGTCATGGGAGTTGTTATTACAATTTCTAATAATTTTCTAGTCTCCTTCAACGTATCTCCCAGATTGTTTTTTATTAAAAATTTTAGAAGAGGTAGTGCGCCTTTTAAAGATCTACAATCAGTTCTTGAGTAAATAACAGACAATTCAGTTCGTAATCTTTCTTTTTATCAAGGGTGGGATAATAGGAGCATGCGGAAGTGAGTTTGTCCTCAGGAAATTTTTTCATTATGTCTCTGTATATTTACCCAATAAGCAGAATCTAGTTGAGCCATAATATTAGTTGACCCTAGTAACGCAAATTCCATACAATTATGAAGATGGCTTTTAGAATTCTCATGTCTTTTTATTTTCAAACTCAAGTGCTCTAGATCCGTGACCCCTATTTCCGTCCAAGCTTTATCGCCACCAAAAAGTAAACAGGGAAAACAATATAAAGCATTTTTTTTGTTGCATCCACAAATCCATTCGTTTTTTGAATAAATATCGCTACTAAATTTACGTGTATAATTTTTCCCTCTACTTACACGTTTTTTCAATAGTGATATCTACTAATGGCCTACCACTTGCTTTTAATTTTATCTTTTCTTCGAATGAATATTTAAAGAATCTCTTCACATTAATTAAATTAAAGACCACCTCCATAATACACAGAGTTTATATAAATCGTCAACAATACACAAAAACAAACAAGCACGCGCACAATATTAATGTTTTTACGTTACACTCGCCGCACAGTAAACAACACGCGAAAAGAAAATATTAAATACCTAGACTGATTCATATGACCTCTGCGCTGGAATGAGTGCAGCGAATATTGCCCGGAAAATCATGCATTGGTTTTAGACTGTCACGGGGGAAGCGGGGTGCGCGCGGGTGTTGGAAAGAGCGCTCAGAGCACGTTCGTGTGGACCAGATAAGGAACAAGTGAGCGATCGCGCGAATTAGGTTGGTTATTCCACTGGTCGCCTATTGTATATTTGATAATATAGTATATACGATATAACCGGCGTTAGTGTGTCGGAAGCGAATATCTCTGCTTCTACTGATCGGATTTTGATGATTGAGGTGTCAAATTGTAGGGTTTGATGTCCTCTACAGGTGATGTAGAAAAATATGCAAATTTTTTGATATACAGGGGGAGAATTTTCACAACAATATGTTACGCTTTTATAAACATCAGAAATGTCGGAAAAATTATGTAAAAGAAAACTAGTTATAACTAATACAGGTTCGCCCGCCCAATTTTTTGGGAGCTCTGCAGCACTGCAGCGCTTATGCACCAGCCGCCACTGATGAGACTTCTTAAAAAATAGGTTTTTAACAATGTCTTCCGAGGTATTTTCAATAGATTTCCATAATTGTCCCCTATTAGTAAATCTTATACGAGATCTAGGAATTTGCTTTGTCATTTTTGATTTTCTCTCAAATGTTCAAACAAATTATGATCTATATCAGTTGATATTCTTTTCCTCGTTTGCGAAATATACAGCCTTCATTTTCCCATCTTTTTTAACTTGTAGTACTGTAGATTTGCTTAAATGAAATACTTCTGCGACTTGTTTAATAGTGTAACTTTAAATTTAACAAAATTTGTACTTTGTCTGCCGGAGTCGGTTTTCTTGCCATTTTGGATATCAAAAAGTGACAAATGTCATTTTGACGTGACAAGAATGAATTACTTTTAAAAATTACAAAACACTTCGGATTCATATGCTGTTCATCAAATTCGATTTTAAATAGGCAGGAATAAAAATCTACTATTAATAATTTCTATACTAAATGGCTATGCTAACATAAGCCAGAAGTACCCGACGTATAGATGGCTGTTGTTGTTTAAAAAGAGTACCAACCTTTTTAAGCTTAAACTTGCCTCTCTTTGCCCATTCTACTTATAAGCAGAGACCGGACACATCGGTTTGAAATGACGTCGTCATTACGACGGACGTAATAAATAGTCTACAACATCTGTAAGTACATCACGCAGTTATTGAATGCACTATTGATTTGGCTAGCGCGCACATATGTTTTCATCGAGAATTGCGACGTGTTTTGTTGGATATTTACAGTTAAATTTTCTGTTTTCATGGGCGTAGATAGAAGCGTGTGAAGTTTTAATAATTTAATCTATTTAGATTATATTTCGTAAGATAAATAAAGTGATGTGAGTTAGTTTCTTGTTTTCATAGTTTTAACTGTTAATTACATCGTAATTTTTGTGATAGATCCTGTTTAATATCGTTTGATTGAATCTACTTCTTCCAATTATTTCGACGTAAGTGTGCATTGAATTTCGTTCAGTTTCAATAACTTACGCATACATTTTTAGTTTTCATTTATTTAGATCTAGAGCATTGTTTAAGTTACTTTTTCAGATATGTTATGGAAAAACGTTGAGAACGGCATCGTAAAACAATAGCGAGTTGGATTCACGGTCTGATTGTATGTCTATTGTCAGTGATTCCGAAATTTATTGCAAAATCTGTAAAATATCGTTAAAAAATTCCATGAAAACGCACGTACAACGTCACTTAGTATCGCAAAAATGCACAGAATTGGAACCGTTGGAATCTGATAATTTTAACGAAGAACTCCGTGAAATTTTTATGGCGGCTAATATTCCATTAAACAAACTTAACAATCCCACTTTAAAAATATTTCTCCAAAAACATGCTGGTCGAAATGTTCCTGATGAATCCACCTTACGCAAATATTATGTTTCTAAGTGCTACACGAAAGCAGTAGAACGCATTAGAAGCCATCTTTCAAATCAGTACCTCTGGATAAGTGCTGACGAAACTGTCTATATATAGAACGCTATGTAGTAAATGTTGTAGCTGGTGTACTACATCCAACTATTCCATATAACGCATATGTAATAGCAACATAAGTTATAAATACAGTTGATGCGAAAACAGTTGCTAAAATCCATTAACGAGAATATTCAAAAAATACTTCATTCGGACGACAGGTACAAAGAAAAAGTACTTTTACTTGTAAGTAACAGTGCTGCATATATGTTAAAAACAGGCAGACTATTAAACGAAACATATCCTAATATGCTGCATGTTACTTATGTAGCACATGCTCTCCACAGAATCTGTGAATATATCAGAGACACCTTTTCAGAAGTTGATAGACTTGTATCCGCTTTTAAAAAAGTTTTCAGAAAAGCACCATTGAGAGTAGCTCTTTACAGGGAAAAACTTCCATCTTTATCACTGACTCCCTCTCCAGTTTACAAAATTTCGTTGCATGTTTAAATGACGATGCTCGGAGTATTTCTGAGTGCAAGGAACTAACACAAATTCCACATTTAAAAGATCAGTTGTACTTTGTTAAGGAACACTTTGGAAATTTGCCAAAACTAATCAATTATTTTGAAAATCGAAATCTCAAATTAAATGATGGTTTAGCGACGATGTGGCTACTAATAATTTGAAAAGTATTCCAAGTGACTTCGGATGTGGCCTTCGGCAAAAGTTAGACGCAGTGTTTAATAGAAAACCAGATTTAATAATATTGCTGGAATTGTGTATGGGGACAATGCCACAACATCTAACTGCAAAATACGCGGAAATAAAAGAATATTTCCAGTATGCACCTATAACCAGTTGCGATGTAGAAAGGACGTTTTCTATTTACAAGGATGTATTTCATTCAAAGAGAACAAATTTTACAGAAGAGAAGCTTGAGTAAGTATTGCTAGTAAATATTAATACTCCTTTACTCAACTTGAACTACAAAATGAACAAATAAAAATGTATTTCGTATTTTGTAGCCGTATATAGCATATAAGTATAATTATATAAATAAAATTAAAATCTTTAAAAATACAAATGTTCAATAGTACGCTCGTGGGCGATGAGCCATCAGCCTCTCGTGTCCGGTCTCTACTTATAAGTATTACGCGTTTATTTTGTAGTCTATGCGCATGCGCCTAAGATCGCGCAATCCCTTTTCTTAGTATTTAGACTGAGCTTCTGTAAGCAAAACTGAGTGGCGCTACCTTCTATCTTTTATTTTAGTCACCCACACCCATCTCCACTAAGGGCATACACAATTTGTTTAGATTTCAACCATCTTCAGACGCCATCGCAGCGCCTGGATCACGCGTAGGTAGCAATGAATTATTGCTTTCCTTTCACGGTGAGGAACACAGAGCTACTCAGAGCTTCCTTACCCGTGTTCCTTTGAAAAGTGTCCGAAACACAGAAGCGCCGAGATTCTCCTTTCCTTCACCCCTCGAACACCAGCCTTTGAGCGAGTGCTTGAAGTACTCAAGAATTTTTAAGGTTATGTTACCGATTTTATTTATTTTGTAACTTGAAATATTAAATTATCTGGTTGTTTCATTTGAATATGTTGGAAGAATATTTAGATATTACAGATCCAGAAAATGGAAGCATATATCGTCTTTTATTAAACAAAGAAGTTCGCAGGGCTCACACAGGTTGGTTAAAATTAGTAAAATATAATTAGAACATATATAATAAACACATTTTTTACAGATGAACGGTATGCTGCCTCATTACTTTTTCATGGCAAGTGCAGCAAGAACATAATAAACTTTCAAACAGAAGAGCAGTCAAAAAGTGTTACAGAAGAACAATCAGAAACTATTACAGAAGAACAATCACAAAACGTCGCAGATGAACAAAATAATGCAATGCCACATAAAATATGGACATATGCTGAAACAAAATTATTAATTACAATAATGGGCTCACATATTCATGATTTGAATCACCCAGTGAAACGTAAACATGTATATGAAAATATAGGAAATGAACTTGAAAGTAATGGTTACAATGTAAATCCGTTTAATATAAAAAATAAATGGAAAAGTTTAACACGCAGTTATAATAAAGCGAAGGACACTAAAAGTCGCACAGGTCAAGGCCCTACCAGATTTATGTTTTTTGACTTATTAGATGAGCTTTTAGGCTCAAAACCAACAAATACTTCTACGAATAGCTTAGATTCATTATTCATTATCAAGTAGTAGAGAAAATACTCCAGAATCAACATATACCTCATGTGATATGAATATTGACTCTGAGGTAGGCAGCAGTAAAGATGCTAATTGTACAGATGAAATTATTAACAAAAAACAAGAAAATATAAGAAACAAAAGAAAATTAAAACTTGAGTGGATGCAGATAAAGAAACATGAATATGAACAACGACAACAAAGGCATGAAGAAAAAGTGTTGTTAGAAAAGAAGAAACTTTAAATGGAAGAAAGAAAATTAATACTCTTAGAAGAATATTTAAAGAATAAGCAATAATTTCACAGTTTTCTATGTAGTTTTGAATTTATCTTTAATAAATAAAAATACCAATATTGTTCTTGTATTTATTTGTACATTATTTACATACTTTTAACAATTTAAGTTTTGCTATTCATTGAAGGGAAGTTTAGGGTGGCTGGTTGAAATCATTTGTTTCTGTCTCGATGAAATCATTTTCATTAATACATATATTATGTAAAATACAAGCAGACATAATTAATTTTGTAGAAAGGGATATATCGATATTATCAAGTTTCCTTAATCTGCGAAAGCGTCCCTTTAATAATCGAAAGGCATTTTCAAAGATAACTCTCTTAGAAGGCCACCTTTGATTATGTTTTCTGTTCAATTGTTAAGTGTCCATTGTCTTTATAAGGGGTTTTTATCCAATGTAAAGTAGGATATGCTGAATCTCCCAATAGAAAGCAATTACCCATAAATTGAGGATTTTCTTGCATTTTTGTGTAGATACCGGATTTTTTTAATACACGGGCATCATGCATTGATCCAGCTTCTTCGCAAAATACATTAAGAAATATTTTTTGATGGTCTACAATTTCCTGTAATATTATACTATGATAGCCCTTTCTATTACAGTATGCATCTTGATCGTACTTTGGCCTCGGTATTTCAATATGACTGCCATCTATAACTCCTAAGATATTTCCCATATTATCTTTTTTTTTAAATCCAGTTATGATAGTTTCTAGTCTTTCATCTGTAGGCCACTTTATAACATGCGGCTGTAGTAACAACAGAAATTTAATAACTCTTCTTAAACACCTATGAGCTGAACTGTAACTGATATCAAATAGATTTGCCACTTCACGAAATGTCTCTATATTGCTAAAGTACCAGAGTTCAAGTAAAAATGATTTTCTTGCACTCATTTTCTCTCTTCCATCAGAATGGGATGGTAGAATATTTGAATTTTTTAACATGTTAATCATTGTTTTCACTGTTATTCTAGACATACGAAAGTGATGCTTGAATTCTTCATCTGTATATTTATCTACAGTGTCCTCAACAAATCTACGAACTTTTGCGAGTTTTACTGGCGCTGGTTGTACATTCTCTTCAGAAGTAGTCGAATCTGAATCAGAATATGTTGATGTAGACTCTTCATCTGAACTCCAAGTACCAAAAGAACTTAATAGCATACTCTAAAATAAATAAACACATGCTAAATTATGAATCTGATTTAAATATTCTTTACATACCTTTATCTGAAACTCTGACTTTATAGTTTCCATTTCAGATTCTTTGCTTTAGACACGACATTTAAAACATAACCACGTTTGTGGCTGTGTATAGTGTACCCATTGTTCCTTTCAAACGATGGTGAGTAGCTCCCGCACATAAAACACCAGGGTTTCATATACTCGAAAGGAAAGCGCTAATTGATGCAATTTTATAATGAAATAATGCCCTATTTTATGTTTTAGCGGTTTAAAATTAGCCTTAGTTTTTGAAGTTGTTTAATACCGTGATATCATAAAGTTTCTAGGACGAAGATGGCCATGGGGTGAAAAACGTCTGTCTTAATTTATATCATCCTTTTGAGAAAATTCGGATGAAATTTTCAGGTTAAGTGTCATGCTGACGTTAAAATTTGTCAATATATTAATCTTAATGTCAGTATGACACATAACCTGAAAATTTTATCATGTTTATCTCAAAAGGATGATATAAATTGACAGACGTTTTTCACCCCATGGCCATCTTCGTCCTAGAAACTTTATGATATCACGGTACTTACTATTCATAGCAAACAAAAATAAAAATCAGTTAGTGTTTATAAATATGTTTATTCTAACATCCATGTATAATACAAAAAGAATTATTTCTTCATATCTAACAAGTTTTTCATAATGACAACCACATGTACAAGTAAAACTAGAATTAATTTAAATCACTTTTCTTATTATGTGTTATTATATTATATATTTTTTAAATTTTACAGAATTGTAATATTTTATTTTTACCAAGTAAAAATCATAAAATTTTCCAAGTGTTTATGGCATTAAACCGAAGTTTAGAGAAACAGAGTGTAAGGTCTAGGTATAATATAAGAACAAATGGAAACAATAAATCAGTTAGGGTTATGAACAGAATCAAGATTATATTGAACATGTAACATAAATTTATGCCAAAATGTTAAATATTTGATTTATAATGCCTCCCAGTTGAATGTTCGTATTATGGGCGTTTTTCTTGGATAGTTGTAAACATTTACTATAATAAATATATACTTAATTTTTGCAAGTTAAATATAAAAAAAAGAACTTTACCATTTAATAGGAGAACGTATTTTAAAAATTCTGATTGTGCCATTGTAAAGGAGTTCTACCTTATTTGTAGTTTTTTTACTCAATATTTGAACAACAGGAACTAAAATGTCATTTTTAACGTATATATAATATATCTTTTGAATTAAAAAAATCTTGAATTATTACTCAATATTTATCAAGAAATAATTAGCTTCCTGACAGACCGACCTCCCACTATTTTACTTGTATCATTGTGCGTCTTGCGCTATCCAGTGTTGCCAGACGTACGGTAATTACCGTACATGTACGGTTTTTTTTATCAAATGTACGGTGTACGGTCCAGTTGCCATTACCGTACGTGAAAATATGGTAATTTCGATAATACTAAACCATTTTCCAAAAAAATATTTTTTAAATATTTTTCGTAAGGGAAGATGTCTGTAAAAATTTGTTAGAATATGTAACAGGTGTCGCTTGCGTACTGGTACTGGTAATATAAAATTGGTGAATTTCGTGATTCGAATTTATGTGAATCACCTAAGTACAATTTTCTGTGGTAAATCCCCGCAACACACGTATGTGAATCTCCTAACAACAAATTGCTCTGGTTTGTAAAGATTCAACATCATTTCATTAGTTTCATTATTCAGTCTTGGTGCAGTAACTTCCAGTGGCAGTGTTTAAAATTATCTATAGTAATGTCTAGTGTGAAAAAAAAGTGAAAAGGATGATGCTTCAATTCCAAAGAAGCTAATGAAAGCAACTCATCATTTGCAGGTATTTATTTTTAAACTCAAGGAGAGGCATCTCTTTGGGCATTTTAGATTAGTATTCTTTCTGGAGGAAAGCTTTATCAAATGTAGCGTTGTCAGAAATAAACATACTTATTATTTCTATTTTACGACTAACACCTTTCTCAAGGCTAACTGAAGGTAATAGTCACAGTAGCTGATTATAAGGTTTTCTAAAAGCAGAACAGTTTCGTTAAAAATTGTATAGATAATTAGGACTAAATATAGTGAAATTTCATTGATGTATTTGGACTTATAAGTGGAAAAAATAATAGCATGGCTCAGTTTTCAAATGTTATATTAGAGATATTAGAATGTTGCTATTTAAGTGTAAAATCTATAAAAAATACATATTTTAATTTTTTCTCTTAAATCAGAATTTTCAACCTGAAACTCACAAACTGCCGTTGTTGTAGGTATACTTATCTTGCAACGCTGATAAATAAGTACTATCTTTAGCATGTTCTTTGTAATTGCAGAAATTTCGTAATGTGTGGACAAATATGCCAGAATACAAAATGTGGTTAAGGCCTGTTTAGAATAACTGTTGTAAGGGGAAATGTGTCATATGTAACAAGGAATTGGATGCGGAATTTTCCACAATTAAAGAGCATACAGAATCTGAAAAACTAATTAAAGCTAATGAACAAGGAACTTCTTCCGCATTTATGGAAAAATTTACCCAGTCGATTTCAATTTCTACATGTTTTGATTCCGTCCAGGGCCCTCTTTCTTCTTTATTAGCACACATTTTTCCAGACTCCAATATAGCAAAGAAAATGTCCAGACCAGAAGAACAAAGTCTAGGGCATAATTAATAACGTAATTGCCGCAAGTTACAAAAGGGATTTTGTAGCATTCTTACTTTTTGTTATGTATATGTGTAATACATTCTAAAAATACATATTTTATTTAAATATATAGCATTACTTCCCATAAATATGTACGGTATTTTGGTTGCAAATACGGCAATTTATAACACCAAGTACGGTATATTATTTTCGTATGTGTGGTAACACTGGCGCTATCATAATTTTATTTAGTTACTGACCAGTTGTCTCAGTGTAAAGTGCGTATTAGCATTTTGTAGGCTGCATCGTAGTTTGGTCTCCCGGGCGGATGTTAGTGGTGGCGGTACTATGTGAATTTTCAGGAAATTATTTACATTATTTTTTGTAAAATAGCTTAATAAATAATTGTTTTATTTTAGAAATGAGTTATGAAAAAGAACAGGAACAATTGTGGAGATTATGGGAGGAGTTAGATGAAGAGGAAGACCAAAATAATGCTTTAGACGACGAACAAGATTGCAGTGAAGAAGACCATGTAGAAGACTGCAAAGAAGACTCTGAGTCAGAACATGAGTTAGAAAACAGAACTTCATATCATCCTCGTATTCCTAAAAAAAAGGCAAGGTTTATAGATCTTTACCAGTAAAGACTGGTAAAGATAAGCTGACAAAATGGAACAAACACCTCTCCAATCAGAGGGTTAAATTTCGAGCAAAAAATAGAATCATCTACTTGCCAGACGTAAAAGGACCAGCACGCAGTTTATCGAATATTCTGGACATTTAGTCATGTTTTTTCAGATGAAATGCTACATCTAGTCGTTGAACATACTAACTTATCTATATCCTAGCAGCAGTATCCTCGTGAATATCAAACAGCGACTATTACGGATATAATTGAAATTAAAGCGTTACAAGGACTTTTATACCTCTCCGCCGTGCGTAAAACCCAATCATTTGAATGCAGAAGATTTGTGGAAAATTAACGCCACATCCATTGAATTGTTCAGACTAGCGTTGTCACTAGAACGATTTCGATTTTTGTTTAGGCATTTAATATTTGACAATAAGAACACTCGGCCTGAGAGGTAAAAAACAGATAAGTTGGCAGCAATACGAGATCTGTTCGAATTGTTTGTTTCGAACCGCGAACAAAATTATACGCCATCGGAGTGTAACACTGTCGACGAAATGCTCTCAGGTTTTCGTGGAAAATGTAATTTTCGGCGTATATACCCAGCAAGCCCGAGAGGACGGCATCAAAATTTTTGCTCTAGTTAGGACCTATTATATGTTAAATATGGAGGTTTATGTCGGAAGGCAACACCCTGGACCTTTTTCTGTTGAGAATACCGCAAAAGCAGTCGTTGAGCGCCTTGTATCACCTATAGCCAATACCGCGAGCAACATCACCATGGACAACTGGCTTACCAGTTTACCATTATGTAAAAGCCTGTTGCAGAAAAAATTGACTATGATCGGCGCCATCAAAACGGACAAGAGAGAATTACCTCGTGAATTTGTGACAGGCGACAGACCAGAGGGCTCAAGTATGTTCGATTTCGAAGAAAATTGTACATTAGTATCGTACAAAAAAGGAAAAAATGTACTTCTCATATCGACCATGCATGATGATGACAGCATAGATGAAAATACGAACAAACCAGAAATTATTATAATGTACAATCATGCCAAGAGTGGTGTTGACACAGTCGACCAATTATGTGCAAACTATAACTGTGCCAGGAACACTAGAAGATGGCCTATGGTGATTTTTGACCGTGTACTAAATCTAGCTGCTACAAACGCATTTGCAGTTTTCAATTCAAAAAATCAGGACTCAAATATGCTCCGAAGAGTTTTCCTAGAATTTCAATTGAATTGATCACCGATCATCTCAAAATGCGTGCTATAGTTCAACAAGTTATCCTGAATGCGAATACGAGAAATCTGCCAAATGGAACCCGAAGTTAATGCCCAAGATCAAGAGAGATCTTATGGTAGATGTTTGCTTTGCAGTAGGAAAAAAAGTCGGAAAACAAAATATAAGTGTATTCAGTGCAGCAAATTTAAGAACATGTTACCGTAATGTGTAGCGATTGCGTTGAACATGGCAACACCGAAGAAGATTAATTTATTATTATTATTTATATTTATAAAAGTGTTATGTTTAATAATAAATAACAATCACAGTACTTATATTTTTGTGTTTTTTATAAACAAACTCATTTTATAAAAACGAAGAGACAAAGAAAAATAGATTTTTCTAGATTCGATCTCGCAGACCGATGTTAGTACTAGGGTACAAAAATCATGTTGGTACTGGACGGTTAAGGATAAAAGAAAAGGCATAGTGAGTGAAGTGTTTTACTTACAAAATCAAAACAGCTGTTTGGATATATCTTCGGCCTGTTTCAAGATATTTTAAACCAGACGGTATGTGTACATTTACCGGAGTAATATGTGTTGTGAAAAAACATTTTAAAAATATCGGAATTTAGAAATTTATATTCAGTTCGACAGTTTTACAGTTCCTTATATATTCGTTTAAACAAAACATTTCTACACATTCCATTGTAGAAAACTTAATATATTAAGTATATATTATTATTAGTAAAATATAATCTCAATTCTTTTCATTAATTAAAATCTTTGTTCATGTTTTTGCATAAATTATAAATATGATTTAGGTGTAACAATTATATAAACTTACTTTAGGAACAACCAACATAGACCTAAATATTATTTACAATTTCGTATGATTCAGTATGGTGCGTAAAACGCTTGTGTTACTTTGGGACTCTGCCTGAAATTCTGATACACTGGAATACTTCTGTATCTAATATTATTTGAAATTTGTTCTGGTTGTTGTATCCTATAAACGTAATCTGAACTTGCTTGATTTAATGTAGGGTCTATAACATATCTGGGCCGTTGGACTGTATTATATGTGTAATCGTTTTGGGTACTAAATCCAGTTGGAAAGTTTCTTATTGGTAGATTTGGTAATGTTGGATTTAAGGCATCATTTAGTGTAACGTCATATTCATCCAGGTCTAAAGGATCTTTTTCGATAACTCTTGGTTTTTCAGTAGTAGTCGTTGTTGTAGTTGTTACTTTTACTACCCTTGTAACCGGACGATTGGATATTGGTCTAAATTCTTCATCATTGCTGCTAACATATTTATTTCTAACTGGAATTTTCACAATAACAGGTGTCTGTTTAGGAGATTCCTTGTTATTGTCTAATTGTTCGTCTTGAATTTTTGAATTTTGCAGTTCAGGTGTGTTATTTTGCTCTGTGTCAGATGATTCTGATGCCTTGGCTCCTACTGGTAATAATCCTCTCGATGCATAAGGATTTCCTCCTCTACTAGGCAAGAAAGGTCGTTTCACCACTTTTACCACGGAATCTCGAGATGATTCTTTGGCGGTGGTACTTGTGGTGGTAGTGGTAATAGTCGTAGGTGTTTTTCGTGTACTTTTCGCAGTTTCACCGCTATTTTCTTCAACATCATCGTACTCTGGAATAATTGGTCTTCTTCTATTATATAAATTATTTCTTCTTTCTTTATTTCCAAACCCCTCCTCATTATATAACGGTCTTTTGTTGTATCTTCTAGTGGAAGTACCTACTTCAGCGGTTACCTCATCTTCTTCTTTTCTTTTGCTTTCATATCCTCTTTTCGCACTACTTTGAGTAGTTGTTACAATTTTTCTATTATTGTCTTTGTAAGATCTTCGTGACTCTTCCTTCTTTTCAATATCTTCTTCGTATTCATCATAATATTCTTCATCTGCTGGTTCTGGAGTGGTAGCTTTTGGGACTTTCGGGGAATATCTAGCCTGTTCACGTGACGGTACAGGAGGTCTCACCTTACTAATTGCCGGTCTTGGTCTATTATATATGGAACTTGGTGGTTTGGACAACGGTCTATCATCATCATAAGTATCGTCATTCTTATTCTTTTCATTATTCCTAATGGATTTGTCATCACTAATGGATTCACCATTTCTATTTTTGTCTCTATCTCTGCTTGATACGTCTTCGTCAACAGAATCATCATTTTTGTTCCGGTCATAATTGTTTCTGTTATTCCTTCGTGGCCTTTCTTCATGCACTTCATCATCGTACTTTCTGCCGTCTTCTCTGTTATTGTTTTTTCTTCTATCAGAGGGACGTCTTGGTGGAAGATCGTCTTCGTATTCATCATCAATTGGTCGTCTGTATCCTTTTTTTCTAGGTCTGTCGTAGGTTCTTCGGTCATATTCCTCGTCTTCCATTGGTCGACGTTTGGAAGGTCTTCTGGTGTCGTCATTGTTCCTGCGACCGCCATCTGGTTTTCGAGAATCGCCTTCGTCCTCGTATTCCTCATCATCGTATGGTCGTCTTCTATGTATACAAAAAAAAGGTTAAAATAATTTTTTTTTAGGAACGAAATATTTAGATTTATTTAAATTATTTAAATTGATTTAAATGTTAATAAATAATTAGAACAAGTTAGTAAGTTTAAATATTTGGGAACGAAAGTAACACAAGATAGTAGAATAAAAAAAAAAAATTAAAAACCCTTACCACAATAGAATTTAACCGTTCTATATACGTATTTCGAAAACCACGTTGTCATCCTCAGTAGAAAAAGCAGTGTAACACTTGAAAGCACAAAAAACACACAACACTCACTGAGCGCTATATTGCACGGCTTCTCGTTTAACACTAAATTTTAAAATTTTAAAAACCTGAATACTACAGAACTTGCCTTATTGGAAAAACCCTACTTAAATACGTACATGCATTAAGAGATCATTAACCGATTAATGCTTTATTCTATAGAAAGGCCCTTTAGAAAATTACACAAAGGGGACACCCAATATACATAAAGAAACCATTATAAAACTCATCTTAAATTATATATGTCATTTAGAAATTAATATTGAGTCATAATATCTGTTAAAGGCTAATGTTGTAACGAAACGGAAATTTAAAAAATTACATAGAATTCGATTAATTTGTTAATGGTTTTCCTATCTTTTTTTGGTTTAATAACATCTAACTGTCAATTAACTCGAATAAAGATGAACCTGATATAGGACCCAAATCTGCATTAATTACGTTATTCCTATTTTTAAAGATAAAAATGCTCTCAAAACTATCTAATTCGCGGGGGCTAGTGACGCTTTTTATTAATCTCAGACAGTCAGATGTTACGTTGTGACCTGATTCAAGAATATGTCGGGCAACACTTGATTTTTGCGGCCTATTGAATCTAATATGCGAAACATGTTCTTTATAACGAGTTAGAATCGAACGCTTTGTTTGGCCGACATATTTCTTATCACAATCCTTACAATTTATTTCATAGATTCCAGATTTATTGTTTACCTCAACTTTGTCTTTCGCGTGGCTTAAAAGAGATTTCAAGGAGATATTCGACCGAAATGTTACTTGAAGATTATACTGTCTAAAGGTTTTATTAAAATTTTTCGTAGTTTCGTGAAACGGTAAGCTAAAAAATTTTTTGCACGAATCAATTTGAGGTAGCAAACATGTGGAATCCTGAATTGTTTTTCTTACTTTATGTTTTCTAACTAGCTTGTTTATTATTTCTGAATCGAAATCGTTGTAACTCGCGATGTTCTTAATTAAAGTTAATTCCTTTTCATTTCTATCCTATAGGCTAGATACGAAAAGGAATTAACATTAATTAAGAATAGTTAAGAACGAGTTACAACGGTTTCGATTCAGAAATAATAAACAAGCTAGTTAGAAAACATAAAGTAAGAAAACAATTCAGGATTCCACATGTTTGCTACCTCAAATTGATTCGAGCAAAAAGTTTATTAGCTTACCGTTTCACGAAACTACGAAAAATTTAAATAAAACCTTTAGACAGTATAATCTTCAAGTAACATTTCGGTCGAATATCTCCTTGAAATCTCTTTTAAGCCACGCGAAAGACAAAGTTGAGGTAAACAATAAATCTGGAATCTATGAAATAAATTGTAAGGATTGTGATAAGAAATATGTCGGCCAAACAAAGCGTTCGATTCTAACTCGTTATAAAGAACATGTTTCGCATATTAGATTCAATAGGCCGGAAAAATCAAGTGTTTCCCGACATATTCTTGAATCAGGTCACAACGTAACATCTGTCTGTCTGAGATTAATAAAAAGCGTCACTAGCCCCCGCGAATTAGATAGTTTTGAGAGCATTTTTATCTTTAAAAATAGGAATAACGTAATTAATGCAGATTTGGGTCCTATATCAGGTTCATCTTTATTCGAGTTAATTGACAGTTAGATGTTATTAAACCAAAAAAAGATAGGAAAACCATTAACAAATTAATCGAATTCTATGTAATTTTTTAAATTTCCGTTTCGTTACAACATTAGCCTTTAACAGATATTATGACTCAATATTAATTTCTAAATGATATATATAATTTAAGATGAGTTTTATAATGGTTTCTTTATGTATATTGGGTGTCCCCTTTGTGTAATTTTCTAAAGGGCCTTTCTATAGAATAAAGCATTAATCGGTTAATGATCTCTTAATGCATGTACGTATTTAAGTAGGGTTTTTCCAATAAGGCAAGTTCTGTAGTATTCAGGTTTTTAAAATTTTAAAATTTAGTGTTAAACGAGAAGCCGTGCAATATAGCGCTCAGTGAGTTTTGTGTGTTTTTTGTGCTTTCAAGTGTTACATTGCTTTTTCTACTGAGGATGACAACGTGGTTGTCGAAATCGTATATAGAATTCTTAAATTCTATTGTGGTAAGGGTTTTTAATTTTTTTATTCACTTAAAAGCCAAAGTCTCCGATTTTTCAGACAAGATAGTAGATTGGAAGAGGAAATCACTGAAAGAACAAAAGCAGCGGGAAGACTATTCAATTCAATCAAGGAGTCGTTTCTAGATAAAAAAGATATATCCAAACACATGAAAACTGAAATATTTAAGAGAGTAGCCACTCCGATCTTTATATTTGGCACTGAAACACGGACGTTGACAGAAAAACAGAAAAATTTTTGCGGAAAATTGATGGAGGAAGAAGAATGGATAAAATACAAAATACCGACATTAGAGATAATCTGAAAATGAGTCCAATACTAAACTTAATAGAAGATGAACAGCTGAGATGATTGGGACATATATTGAGAATGGGGGAAGATAAGACGGTAAAAAGAGTCTTTGAAGCAAGAAGATACACGCGAAGAACGGAAGGAAGACCAAGGAAAACGGGGAGTGATGTCATTAGAAATGCGGCTAGGGAAAGGGGTTATGAGTGGAGTGAAGTGAGACAGGGTGCAAAACAGAAAAGAATGAAAAGAGATATGTAAAAAGAAACTAGTCCTGACTCAGCTCCGTACAGCCTTACACTTGCAAGGGTATAAAGGCTTTAGGATTAAGTAAGTAAGTAAATAACTGTAAAAATAAATACCGAGCGATCCTTAATGTAAAAACTAAATAAATATAAGCAAAATGGCATGTTGTAGAACTAAGAAGAAATAATTTATGTTAACTAAAAATGTACTATGAAAGATTTGCATATCGATGTTAACATCAAGTGTGTAAATACAATAATACAAAAATGTTAAAAACATATCTGTATGCATGAAGATAGACAACGCGTATTTAGGCAATGGTGACTAAAGTACCAACCCAATTTCACAGTCTACTCCAATTATGAATTTTTTCGATGACTCTTATAAACACAATCTTATACGTCAAATGTCAAAAGAACACCACGAAACATCTGACGGCCGAGAGAGGCACCTAGTCCACGAACTCGCCATCTAAGCTACGAGTTAGTGGACTTTTAAACATATATTTTCTCTTTAACAGTAGCTTGGCTACTCGTGGGGAAGCGCTTACTGGCGTACCTCTGTCGGCCGTCAGATTTCTCTAGACGTTTTTCTTGACAGTTGACGTATAAGATTGTGTTTTATAACGAGCCATCGAAAAAATTCATAATTGGAGTAGACTGTGAAATTGGGTTGGTACTTTAGCCACTTCCACATAATGACATTTATTATTTGACATTGAAACTATAAGTTTGTGTCAAATTTTTCAAAACTCTTATTAAGAAAATTAAATTTATTTAAAAAATGGTATTCAACATAGAACAAAAAGCAAAAATTATCGAATGTTGCTTCCGTACAGGTGTGAAAGTAAATGACGAGTGGCAGTATTCAATTACGGAATGCATGGCTGATTTTAGTGAAGAACATCCTGAATTAGTGTTTGACTACAATGATTTTTACAATGTTTTGACAAATTGTGTAAATTTATTCAGAGAGAAACTTGAGAAACTGGAAGTGGACGGCCATCTAAACGTACAGCTGACAATATTGAAGCCCTTCAGCCCTTGGTGAAAATCCAAAAACATCCATTTCAGTAGTGACCCAACAAACAAATTTATCTTATGGTACGTGCCAATTCATTCTTAAAAAAGTCTTACATTGTCATCCATACAAGCTACAATGTTTTCATGAACTTTATCCAGTGGATTATTTAAGACGAGTGGAATTTTGTCAATGGTTTCAAAATAATCTACACAATCAGGATATCCTTAACACAGTTTTTTTCACGGATGGGGCCTGGTTTTATCTTTCTGGATATGTTAATTCACAGAATATGAGGTGTTGGTCCTTCGAAAATCCTCATTTTTTTGTTGAAAAAAATGCATCCCCAAAAAGTTGGTGTTTGGGTTGGAATATGTCGAAGAAGATTGGTGGGTCCCATTTTTTTGGAAGGTACACTTTCTGCTGCACGATATCGCAATGAGATACTCGGCTCGTTCATAAATCAACTGGATGATGAGGAATTACAAAATGGGTATTTACAACAAGATGGTGCAACAGCACATACGACCAGAGAAACACTTCAATATCTCAGAGAATTTTTTGATAACAGAATAATAAGGAGGAACACTGAAATCCCATATCCAACTAGGTCTTGCGATTTAAACATATGTGATTTTTTCGTATGGCCATACATCAAAAATTCGATTTTTTCAACGCCAATTCATAATCTGGAACAACTGAGAATTCGCATAACAGAAAAGTGTGAAGAGATAAACAACTCACTGCAAATTCTGCATAAAGTTTTTGCTGAATTGCGGAGAAGAGTTGGTTTGTGTTTAGATGTAAATGGACAACATTTTCAACAACTTCTGTAGCTATATGTAAATTTTGATTATGATTTCGATATTAAATAAATTATTTGTTTTCTTTTTTGTTGTAGCATCATTTCAATGCCATAACCTTTTGTTACAATGAAACCAAATGAAACCGTCAAGCATCAAGTAATGTGCCATTATGTGGAAGTGGCTAAAGTACCAACCCAATTTCACAGTCTACTCCAATTATGAATTTTTTCGATGACACGTTATTTAACGGCAGCGACTGGCAATAAGTGCTTCACATCATGCACTGACGAGACTAAGAGGAAATCGAAACAACAGTTTGTACGTTGAAGTCACCACTGCTTAAATATGCGTTGTGTGCATGTTCATGTATACATATGCAGATATGTTTTTAACATTTTTAAATTACTGTATTTAACTACAAATATTAGAGCAAACAGTATAAACATACATTGATTTCAAATATTGTAAGAATGGAGTAAAAGGATTTAGAAGCAAATTGTTCTGTTTGCTGATTTCTGCAATATTAAAGATGATTCGAAAATATTTTAAGATAGAACTGAACAGAAAATATAACAATGACATAACAAACAGAAAGGATGCAGAAAGAACAGTTTAAATAGTTTAGTTATTTGAAACAAAAGAAGAGGTGAAAGTGTATTGAAATTTCCACAACATAAAAGAAGGATTTCGACTAAATCCTAAAAACCGTAAGATAATCTAGCGATGAAAATCTTAAAAGAGATGAAAAACAACAAATTTATTTGTAAAAGAAACTTAGAAAAACGTAATACTTGTTACATAAGTTTTGAGAAAATTTTTTAACTTTTATTATTTAAACTCAAAACTTTAACAAAGGATAATATTAGGATAACACCAATTAATAAACGTTTGATCTTTACATTTAAATATTATATTGCAGCTAGGGGTACCCTCTATCTTCAGTTATACGAAGTTTTCTTCTTACATCTCGCATTAATGTTTGAACGGCTTCTAAATCAAATTCTCGAAGTTTTTGGAATATCTTCTGTCATAATTGTTGCGCATTTCGAACTTCCCAATCATTGTCATATACCTTTTTGGCTAATAAGGTTCAAAAAGTTTCAATTGGCCTTGCCTGCCGGACATCTGGAGGATTGTCGATTCTAACAACATATAGTATTCCTTGAGCTTCTAACCAGTTTAGGGTTCTTCTAGCATAACACGCTGATACAAGGTCAGGCCGAAACATGTAATTATCATTAATGTGATGTACATTAATTCAAATTAAGTGCGCACCATTGCTATCTCTGTTATTATTGATTCTAGAAAGTAGGTTAAATTAGCAAAGTATTAGTGTTTTTAAGATTGATTAGCATGCAGTTCATGGAAAAAAATTGAATAACGCATTTTCGAGAAATCTTGAAATTTATAATTTTTTTAATTGGAACAGCCTGTATATTTTTTAAAATTCTGAATGCTAATGTTCTTTGTAATATAAAAGTTTCAATACACTATTGTCCTAAAACGAATAATAAAGTAGTTATAGCAGTTTCTATTTCCTTCTAAATGTTGTCATTTCTCCGCTAACTTTTGACAAAACAGATACATATTTTGTGTTTAATGTTTATTTTAATATATTACAGCTTATAAAATTAAATTAAAAAGAAGAAAGTACATGTATAATTCATAAATACTGCTCAAAGGTGTCACCTTCCTCCTCAATACATTTTCGTGCCCGCTTCAGTACACTCTGGGTGGCTCTTGAGATTGTCCTTCTATCTATTGGCGAAAAACTTCTCTGACCTTGTCTTGCAATTCGCGCACGTTGTCGTATCGCGTATTGTACACCTCATTTTTTAAGTATCTCCAAACAAAAAAGTCTAAAGGTGAGAGGTAAGGGGAGCGTGCTGGCCATTGAATTGGACAATTTGTACCAATCCACTTTTCGGTAAAGATGGTGTCGAGGTAGATTTGCACTAGGTGTGTGCAGAAGCACCGTCCTGCTGAAAGTATCAATTTTGGCGCATCAGGTAATTGGCGTTATCAAGGAAATCCTCTAGAACGTTATGAATAAATTTCAGATATCTGTTTCCTGTCAACGTACCATTGTAGAACAGTGGACCAACGACTACCGAACAAATTAATCCGCACCAAACGTTAAAACTAAATCGAACTTGTGCAGCATGTTCGTCATGAACTATTAATAAATTTACTTGAGACCAGTAGTGACTATTTTTCTTATTAAACATGTCTCTATTTCAAAAATTTGTTTCGTCACTCCATAAAATACACTGTGCTCCATTCAAATTTTCATCACAAAAACTAACAAACCAATGACAGAAAGCTAATCTCCTGGCGGAATCTCCTGGCCGTAATGTTTGAGAGATTCTGGACTTAAAGGGGATATACTTATGCTTTTTAAAAATTCTTTAAACTGTTGAATAACTTAATGCCAATTCCTTAGTAGCATCCCTAATGGAAAATTCGCGATGGGCTTCAAAATATGCTAACACTGTAATTTCTACTTCTTCGTTGACGACGATATTTTTCTTTGTTCTTTTCTTTCTAAATAAGTAATCATGCAGTCTAAACTGATTGTAAAGTTTTCGAAAGTAACGTCGATCTGGCTGCTGTCGTAAAGGATAGCATAATATTCGCTAGTCCTTATTGAATTTTTACGACATAAAATGTATGCTTCCAACATATCGCATTTCTCCAAATAAGGAAATACCATAGTGAAATATTGTCACACACTAAGCAACGAAAGTAAAACCAAAATGTTTAGAAAAATAAATAGAGAACTAATGAACACAACACAAAATAAAAAAAAAAATTTTAATAACTAAACGTGCGAAAGATTTATATTCAGTACATTATTGACATTTACAAAGGGCATTTGTTCTGTTTAAAGTGAAAGAAACCTACTACTGATTTTACAGAATGAAAGAGTATCTTTGACATCAACTAAATTCCACCGTAAATACTTTATTATTCGTTTTAGGACAATAGTGTATTGAAACTTTTATATTACAAAGAACATTATCATTCAGAATTTAAAAAAATATACAGGCTGTTCCATTTAAAAAAATTATAAATTTCAAAATTTCTCGAAAATGCGTTATTCAATTTTTTTTTCATGAACTGCATGCTAATCAATGTTAAAAACACAAAAACTTTGCTAATTTAACCTACTTTCTAGAATCAATAATAACAGAGATAGCAATAGTGCGCACTTAATTTGAATCAGCCTGTATAATTCAGCGTCGACTGCTTGCCCTCTTACAGGGCCTACATAAAGTCTAGATATTCCCAATTCAGATATGGCACACCAGACCAAAACTTTATCAGAAAATTTTGAGTTTTCTCTAAATTTTATATTTTTAGGGGGGTATCTTCAATATTATCTGTATAGAAACCTATATTTCCAGGAAGTTTCGCATGACTAAATGTAAAATATTTCTCGTCGTCCATAATTATTGTTCGATTATTAGCAAAATGTATAAGTCGTAAAGCTCGAAAATAACGCGGAATTTTGGCCAATTGTACAGCGATATATTTGGGACATTTCTTACGTTTTCTATACTTTAAACCATTTCGTGCTAAATATCGAGAAATTGTGGCGTTTGAAACGTTAAAACGGTAAGAAAGTTTTCAGGTAGACACCCCAATGGTATTTTTGGGACGTTCGGACAATCTATTGACTTGAACTCCAGTTAACTTGCGTGGACTGCCTATTTTTGGGAGGTTGATGCATGATATTCCTTGTTCGCATTCTAAAATTGTACTATATGTATTGCTTTTTGATATGTTTTGTTCACTAAAAATGTTAATGCGAGCTGCCCTCGTTTGGGCAGCTGTAAGGGTAATGGTACCAGGTTGTAAGTGCACTTACGAATATTTAGTATGTACGACATTATAGAACTGACAGATACTAATGTGAAATGTCAAATAAATTAACAAGACACCGATCAACAAATTTCTTCATGGCCGATTAGATCTATTACTTTTACTATACTACAGAGAGCATTAATATTTTTCCCAAAACTTATGTAACAGGTGTTATTTCAAAAACAAAATGCATCTATTACAAAAATAATCTTACCTATTTGAACCTCGCGATTTATACGGTCGCCGATTCTCATTCCTGCGTCCACCAGGTCTTCTAGCATAGTCTTCTTCTTCATATTCGTATTCCTCATCATAGACTCTAGGCCTATACCGTGGTCTTTGTCTTCTTACCGGTTTTTCGTAATAATCTTCGTCTTGGTATTCTTCATCGTAGTAATCGTAAGGTCGACGTCTGGCAGGAGGCCTTCTAGGTCTTTCCGGCCTTCGCGACAAGATGGGTACGATCGGAACTGATGTGGCAGGTGGTGGTGGTAATGTGTATACGGGAGTAGGTTTTACGGTTGTAGTAGAAGCGGCTTCGTAAAGAGCATCGTTTCTATAAATATTTATTGGTTGTCAATTGGTAATTCCAAAACAACTCAAGATAACAAATTTAAGTATTCACAAATGTAGATAAAAATTACGTAAAAAACTTATTTCTATGTTGTTTGTTTGTAATGAACTCATTATAACACCGAAAACAGTATCGAAATGAGCTTCATTTCGATACGCTTTTGTTCATTTTTCAATATTGGCGTTGTTCGAACACATATGTAAATATCTTATTGCTGTCACTTGATTTTAAGAATTTAAGTACATTTGACAGAATGATATACGTAGAAAAGAAAAATGTTACACAAACAATACAACTGACAACAATTATGTTACTCATGCTTATATTTTAAATAAAATATATATCAAGTAATGTTACCCAAAATTAATAAATAATATGTAATATAATATTCTTCGCGGATAGCGAGATTTAAATTTGACAATGTCAAGTATCAATGTGACCAACTGCATACTTTATACAAAAATAAAACTTTGAATTTTCTAAATCTCTGAATTAAATGATTTCATTTTATTAATATAAAAAATGCAAAATAGAAAAAATTATATGCAAAACTCGTTTCATAAGGCATTTTGTCTCACTCGTTCTTTAGAAAACTCGTGCAACAAAATGGTGCTTTATGAAACTTGTGTTTGAATATACTATTGTATTGAACATTATTTCCTAAAATGAATATGTATTAACGACAATAAATCGCTGTTTCCATTCTTTTAACTAACCCTGTATATAAGAATGTATTATTCTGGAAAAGTTTCGGAAAATTATGCGTGCTATATACAGGGTGTTCTCGCAAAAACGCCCCAGCTCCTAGCGCATTTGGAGTAGGATTGTAAGAAGCGATACGTCAAATTAAAAGGCTTAAAAAGTACTACAAACTTTAAATCTAATTTTTGCCTGTTTATCCTTTCCAAGGCTAAATGTTAATTTTTTTGTCAAATTGTAACCTTATTTTTTTTTTTTTTGATAATTTAATAGAGATCTTTTTCCGAATTTAGTGATGTATCACAATCAATACTTCTGATTTACATTACAGTAATAAAAAAAAATAATAACTAAGATTGACACAGCCGTGGTTTTTTGGAAACAATGTTTCAGTACGAAACCAATAATCTTTTCAATAACCAAATCTAAACAACAGATAACGTTTAACAATTGAACAACTAAATAAACAGTGGCGGCGAGTACTAAAGGGCATAAGGGCACGTGCCGACCCAACCGCCAAGATAAACACAGAAAGAAATTCGCATGTAATTTAGTGCATTATTTTATTTTATTATTTTTACGTATTTTTATAACGATGGTATCAAAGTTGCCTACCGCACAACAGACACTATGCTAATGCTCAAAACTATGTTCCGGGGTACGATTTAAGATGTACCTATTCCGAGTATGAATCGGCCGGCTCCGCTTAACTTGGCCATATACGTTTATGTCGTCGTTTGGGGCACAAAATAGCGCGACTCCAGTTAACGTCTAGTATTCGTTGCGGCTGTATTGTTTTCGGCGCATATCGCACGTGAATGTTTAGACAAAATTATTGACGAAGTGAAGCAAGTGGTTTATTGAAACATTTGTATTGCTCGGAATTTCTCTGTTGGTTGAAAATATTTCATTTCATCATGCCATATGTTGAAATATTAATTAATCAGACTCAAATGCTCGGGATTGACAGTGCTAAACTGCAAAAGGCAGTTGAACAATTACAACAGCAAATTATTCACATTATAAATTTAAGAAATTCTACTGACAATGGCAATCAAGGACGCAATAATGAAGAACCTGTAAGGAAAAGACAAAAAACGACAGCTGGAGATAACAGAGCTGTTATTACAAAGGAAGTATGTGACATTATTTTAAGCCAATTTAAAGAACTATTTGATTTTAGGGATCACTTAAGTGCAGCAAAATTATTTGATTCTCAAAACTTTAAAACTTATAGTCATTCATTTCCACAAAAAAATTTTGATGAAACTGTGAAATCTTCTCTTATGTTGGCCAGTGTAAAATTGAAAAGTGAACTTTAGGTAATTTATGAGCGCGATGACATGTGTGACGTAGGTGGTGTTTTGCCATTTTTAGTGTTCATGACAGTCAACAACCTAAAAAAGGTTTTGACGGAAACATACAAACTGTTGGATATTATTTGTACAACGCCCATGTCGACAGGAGAATGTGAACGATGTTTTTCCAACCTCAAACGCATTAAAACTTTTCTGAGAAGCACAATGTCAGAAGACTGAGTGAACGAATTGGCGGTCCTATCAATAGAAAAGAAGTTCATCCAGTCTATCCCGGATTTTGACAACAAAGTCATAGACGTCTTTTCCAGCATGAAAAATAGGAGAATGGATTTTATGTACAAAAAATAGGTAAGTTTTTTTTTGCGCCCACCCTCTTTTATAACTCACGAGCCGCCACTGTAAATAAAGACATGACAAATTAACGAAAATGTTCAAATTGGGCACTGTTTCTTTCAAGACATTCTCGACATCCAGATACCACACTTTGTGTAGCATTAATTAGAATTACTGCTGGCGTTTCCCGACAAGCGCTGGCTATTCTGTCTCTTAAAATTTCGGCCGTTTCTGGGCAAGTAACATAAACAGTGTCTTGAATGTATCCCCAAAAGAAAAAATCCAAGGATGTTATGTCACAAGACCGGGCGGGCCATGGTACAGGCTCGTAAGTTCCTATCCATTTATCTTCAAATTCTGTATTTACATAATCTCTAATCATAAGAGCGTTATGTGGTGTAGCTCCATCTTGTTGAAAGAATAGTTCATTCCTTTCAATTAATGGCAAGTTATCTAATATTTCTTGTAAATCTTCAGTCAAAATTTGGAGATATTTTTCTTGGTTGAGATTTCCGTCAATGATAATTGGTCCTATTATCCTGCCGCCTAGTATCCCACACCAAAAGTTCACAGAAAACCCTATTTGAGGATTTTGTTCGATGGCGATATGTGGGTTTTCTATACTCCAGTACCGGTGATTAAAACGATTAAAATGTCTTTTGTTTGCAAATTTACATTCGTCAGTTCACAAGATTTTTGTGTAAAACAACGAATCTCGCGATACGAATGGCTTCCATTTATTCTTCTTTAAAATGGCATGTACGCTTCCGATTGAGACATTCAAACTCTCAGAAATTTGTCTCACTGACGTCCAACAATTTTCTTCAAGGCTCGGTAAAACATTCATCTCAAGATTTTCGTTTTGATATATATGATTTTGGCTTTTTGGTTTTTTGAAACTTCCATATTGACGTAAGTTAGATTCCAAACGAGCAAACTTCCGATGACTTGGGACTCGTCTATTGGGAAAAAGTTCTTGATACCGACGCAACGTTTGTCCACTGTTTTTATTACTCGAAAAATAAACTTGCAGCATGTCAACAAGTTCACTATTATTCATTTTTGTTGCAAAAACTAGTTAAAGAAACTAAAATTGACGTATACAATTTTTGACACTTAGTTTTCATAGCCAGCGCTATGTCTCAGTAGTTTTTCAAAGCCTATTGCGAATAAACCCAAGCATTATTTAAAAACCAAACTAAAGTAAATCAGAAATATCGATTGTGATACATCACTGAATTCAGAAAAAAAATATCTATTAAATTATCAAAAAAAAAATAAGGTTTCAATTTAAAAAAAAAAAATTATATTTGACCTTGGAAAGGATAAATAGGGAAAAATTAGATTTAAGCTTCAGTTTGTAGTACTTTTTAATTTGACGTATCGCTTCTTACAATCCGACTCCAAATAAGTGGGCTAGGAGCTGGGGCGTTTTTGCGTGAGTACCCTGTATAAATTTATATTTCAAAAATACTTCCATATAATTAATATGTTGTAACCTCTAAATATCTACATATCTAATGCTGGGGAAATCAGAACATTAAGAGAATTTCGCCGGTAGCTTGTGAGCGATATTAATGAAGTGTTATTCTAAATGTTATGCAAGGTGCATTTAAATACGTACATATACATATAAGAACTAGTTCGAGAGAAACTAAAAAAAAATACATTAAATAAGTTTGTTCTTCTTATCTATTCGAATTATTTTAACTTCAGCTAAAAAAAATGGTGTCACGGTAACCAACGTTCAATTAAAAACAATGACTTTACTCGAATTTAGCTGGGCAATGGTTTGGATATTACTACTCATAATATCAGTTTTGCATTCTAACAAACGGACTATATGGAAATTAACATTTAAAGAAGAAGCACCGCGCGGAAAACATTAATTCTCGTCATTGACTAGAGTGAAGATTTTCAATCTTCTTAGTAAATAGTAAATGTAAATAAAATTAATATTTCGCCTCTACTAAGATCAATACCTCGCACCAAATTAGCTTTTTATACATTCAAGTAAATAATTAAAAATTAAGATGTGTGTTAGATTCATTTACAAACTCATTTTAAAAATCATACTCAAATTTCATGTGTATTACGAACATTTTTTTTGTTAGAAGTAAGAAACATAAAATATGAATATCGTATTCAGAATGCTCCATTGTATTCAAGGGCGGCAATGTTTATATTTATAAAACCGATAACTTTTTTATAGTAAGGGTTTGATAACCAAAGTCAGCTGTTAAAAATTTACACTTGTCAATTTTTAAAGTTGATAGATTAAAGAAATATGCAAGATGTCTGCTTTACGGGCATTAAGTTACAATCTATTATCTTTCATCGAAAAATTGTGCCAAACGTACGTAACGATCGACAACAGAGTGATACTTAAAGCGAGTTGAACAATAAAAAAACTATTTGGTGGTTAGCTTTAAAATATCGTATCCAATAACATTTCTTTAAATATCTTTGTCATATTTTCTCGCTTATGAGAGGGAATTTTGGGAAAATACTTTGAAATATTTTTTTGGGAAATGTGTCCGTATCTATTTCACCTTGTAACATGAAAGAAAACAACGTTTGGACATATCTTGGTTTAAATAGAGTAAACTTGTATGTTTTTAATATTTGATGTACTAATGATTTACATAAGCCTAAATTAGTTGCATATTTTCTCACAGATAATTTAGGATTCCCAATTACACATTGTAAAACATTTAAAGAATTATCTAAATTTCTTACTGGTCTGTCATGTTCATTTTTAAAATTAAATTCCAAAGAGCCTGTTTGTTCAAATTGTCGCAAAATTCGGGATACCGTAGACCGACAAACGTTTTTATTGAGATGCCTTTCGTTAAAAGTCGCAGCTGTGTCTCTGCATGTCTTATAATTATCGCCACATATGAGCATTAACTCTGCTCTTTCTCACAAAGTTAAATGTTCTGCCATAGTTATGTATTTTGTAGCCTCTGTGACGGAAATAAGAATGATGGTTTCTGGTAATGAATATGACTTACGCACATGACTAGCCCACACGATATTAAGTAGGCACGGAAACTTTGAACCAATAATAAAATAATTGTCTTTTTACTTCTAATATGATAACTAGAGCAGACCAATTTCCGTGCGCGCCATGTGCGCCGATGTGAGGATGATTGTATTGCATCAGAACTAATAAAAAGCATTCAGTATGTGTTTGGTACTTGCTTAGACAGCATGTAAGTATAAGCATACGTAATAAAATGTCGTCGACACATAAATCGAGAAAACGACCGTTGTCAGACGACGTGAATAAGTTTATTATAGATTTCCCGGACTTAATATACGATGGCTCAAAAATTAAATGTTTAGTGTGCAATACATATCTAATGTGTTGGTCAAAAACACATTGTAAAGAACACGTAAGCAGTTCGAAGCACAATAATAACAAAATTAATCGACAACAGTTTATACATGAACTATGTGTAACTATGATTGTGTGTACACTGCCGTTTACCTTGTTAAGTAATGATTCATTTATTTCATTTTGGAATAAATACGCGAATCAAACATTACCGAGCACGACAACGTTACGAAGGAATTTACCATCGGTGTGTAAACAGGTTGAAAATAAAATCAAAGCGAACTGAAAAATAAAAAACTGTGGTTATGTGTGGACGAATCAGCTGACAGAAAAAAACAATCTGTAGTTATTGTGATGGCGCGTAATATGGAACCACATCAACCAACGTCTTCAATTTTATTAGCATCCAGACGACTAGAACAATGTAATGCCCAAAAAATTTCAGAGGTGCTATTAGATACGTTGGAAAAAATTAAACTTTCGAAAGACCAAGTATTAATGTTTATGACCGATGGTGCCGCAACCATGTGTTCTGTAGGCCGGTCTCTTAGAAAATATTGTCCTAACTTGTTACATATTACTTGTAAACTCCATGCTCTACACCTTGTGGCAGAACAGGTTCGTAGATGTTATCCAGGGGTAGATGCTTTAATATCGAGTACAAAGGCAGTATTCCTGAAATCTCCAAAACGTATTCGGAAATTTCACGAATTGTGTCCCCATACCCCTGAGCCATCACAGCCGATTCTGACACGTTTGGGTACATGGTTACGGGCGGGGTTTTACGATCATGGACATTTTGAAAAAATTAAGGACGTGGTTTTATCATTCGGTCCGAAAGAAAATGCAGCTATCAATACAAGCCAGAAAAAATTTCAAGATGCCCAGATTAAAATGGATTTACAAAGTATTCGTGAGAATTACTTGGGACTAGAAGAAGCAATAACAAAATTAGAAAATTCGTCGCTGTCGTTAGAGGAATCACTGCAAATCGTTAAAAATGGTCACGCACAACTGTGTGCTGTAGAAGACGCAAAAAGTGAAAGTGTTCTAATTAAATTTGAAAGTGTTTTAGACAGAAATGCAGATTTTGACACCTTAACACGTATTTGTAAGGGCACGTCTACAGATGCGTTAAGTTGCTTAAAAAAGTATTTTCATTATGCGAATATAACATCAGTAGATGTAGAACGCTCGTTTTCCGAATATAAACATATTTTTTCCTCACGGCGGACATGTTTTTCAGAAATAACCTTAGAAACGCACCTGATGTTGAAAATATACAATCGAGTTTCTCCAGTTTGTCAATCCTTGGAAGACGCTTAAAACGGTAAGTGTTTTTTTAAATCCTCTGTCTGATTTCATACATTTTCCATTTTATTTATAGGTACATACAACGCTGCTATAATATGTACTATTCTTATTTTTCGTGTGTTTATGCATATTACTTTAATAGCAGAAAACCAAATGTATATTTAATTATTTCTGATTGAATAAATGTCTCTACTTCTATACTTATATCGGTAACAAGCTCATGTTGCGTCCCTATTCTATCGCATATTCTAATATATTACGAATTACACTCCCATACCGGCGCTCATGGCGCGCACGGAAATTGGTCTGCTCTAATGATAACTCATTTATTTTAACGGGTAAATGGGTTTTAAGTAAAGCAAAAACTTTTATAAAGAATAAAATTTTCTGAGAAATAGACCCTTCAAAAGTTTTCCCTTTGTTGCATACTTTCCTGGACACGTTGTATATTCTACATAATTCAATATTCCTATTATTTTAACGACACCCGGTATATACTCAAATCTAGTAATAGCAAAGCATTGCCGAGTTCAGCTAGTAATTTAGAAAATTAGAGGTTAATTTAAGAAACTATATTAAATAATCACCAAATTTACATCAATTCTCTTTTGTATGTTAGTATTTGGAATTTACCTGTGCCAAAACTTCTTAGAATTTACACAATCCACCTCGGAGACGAAATGGCAGATGAAAGTTTTCTGATCGAATGCCGTGTAATTGGCGCAGAGGAAATCATAACGGACTCCGAACAGACAGTGATGGTAGACCTTCAAAACAAAAACGAATATATTAGAAAATTATATGCCAGGCTGACATTTACAATAGTTCTTAAAAGGTGTGCGGAATTTTCAAAGATGTTTCATATAATTAATGGTTAAAATTAAAAATTTAAGTGTCATTATAGGTATTTACAGTTATTATTAATGTGTCAGAATATTTTTTGTATTTATAAATTGAAATATAAATATGATATAGCCATTTACTGGCATTTCGGAGTTATAAAAAGATTCTTCTCAATATTTTTGGTGAATTTAAACCGGATATAAATAATAAAGGTATATACATGCATACACATTCTTTCTAGTTTCTGAATTCTGTTTCAGAGTACATAATTTAATTTGGTCTATTCCACGTCCAATTGCGGCCCCTACAAACTCAGACAGTTTGACAAATAATAAATGTTGGCTTTGTAACATGGTCTTAATATTGAAGTTTATAAAATGTCACCTAACTGAAAGAAAGTCAGTGGCGTATAAAATAAAAAAAAGTTGAAAAATGGAAAAATTCATTTTTTCAAAATTTTCAAGAGGATCTTTCAAGATGGAAGCTCTCAAAAACTACGGCAAGATGAGAATATTAAATCTGCAAAAGCAAAACAAGTAGGTGACAAAAGATATTTATTATTTAAAAAGTATTGGCATGGGCAATATATCATTGACTTTTATCGTGTTTTTATCAATATTTACTTCATTTACGATGTGCCTAATGCTCATGCCGTCCTCTAGCCTAGTTTTAATTATCGACTTTTACAGTACGTTTAAGTGAGGCATTTTAAAAATTGTGTACGCGTCTGACTTACAATAAACTGACACTACCATAACCATACCGGATAAAAGTCAAATTTACAAATCACGAATTTTTTAATTTCACAGAATGTGTCAAAAGTCTGTCAAAAGTTTGCAGCGGCCGCAACTGTACTAGCTTTAAGTTTTTTAATTCATATTTTACATTTGAAAATTAAATTAGGAATTAATCTAAAGAAATAGCTCTACTATACTCAAATCGCTGACCAGATTCAGTAATCACATTGGGTTCACGTGATCACGCCAAAACCGTATGCACACAGGCACATGGAATCATTCAAGGATCAATGTCGGTAAAATAGTTATCGCCGTAGTATTTGATACAAGAAATTGTGCATATTCAAATGTTTTCTATCAAAACGTTTTACAATTGTATTGTCTCTATAAATTAACACGTAGTAATCCAAATATGAACAAATAAACTATTTTGCAGATGAAAAAACTGTGTTATTTTGTGTTAAATAATTTTTCTCAGTTGTTTAAAAACGATAAAAACATATGAACACTCAAAGTGGCTATAATCATAAAACAAATTCAAGTACGTTAAATAAATGAAATATTTTTATTATTGATGAGAACTTTTACACAATTGTATTGTCTCTATAAATTAACACGTAGTAATTCCCAATATGAACGAATAAACTATTTTGCACATGAAGAAACTGTAATTTTAAATAATTTTCTCAGTTGTTTAAAAACGATAAAAACATATGAACACTCAAAGTGGTTATAATCATAAAACAAATTCAAGTACGTTAAATAAATGAAATATTTTTATTATTGATGAGAACTTTTACATTTTATAAGTATAAATATAATAATAATATCAGTAAAATTAGGTAGATTCGTCTTCATCTGACGATGTCGATGAATCATCACTTCCAGTGATTATTATGACTTCTATATCCTTATCGATTATATTATCCAGTTCCCACATTTCTTTTTCTACTCCAAGGACATGCTTCACTGCATTTTTTCCAATTTTCTGGTGAAGTATTATCGATAGCCTGTTGGAATAAGCTTTTCACATCTAATAACTTAAATGTCGTATTGTTTCTAGCGACATATCCCTTTACTTGTGCCCATATTAACTCAATAGGATTCATTTCATAGTGATATGGTAGAAGTCTGAGAACCTTTCTGTTGCTATTGAGTATTAACTCATCCACAGCATATCTTTCAGCTCCAGTTGATTTTTCTTTAACTAGTACTAAAAGTTCTGCTTTAACCATATCTTCCTCATATGGGATATTGTTTTTCTTGAGCCACTCTTGTATTTAATAATCGACGAAGGAGATACTTGTTGAAACTTCATTATATAGATATAATAAAACACAGTTGTATAGTTTCAAAATAATATATATGCACTACATATGTTTCACCACACTGTGGCTTCATCAGGTGGATGAATATACTAATTCAAAATATTAATTAGATCTTATATATATCAATACAAAGTACAGAACTAATCTTATTCTAAGAGGGGGTGGACATGTATGAGTTTTAAGTTTAGTAGGGGGGAGTTATTTATGTCTAGTTGGTCATTTAAAATTATACCTAATTTATTATATTTGTTAATTTCTAAACTTTCTAACATATTAAGTTTTTTACTTTTATCTAGAACATGCAAAGTTTTAAAATTAGTATTGAATTTGTGATTATGTTCTAGGCAATGATTGGCAAAAGTTGAGTCTGTCTTCTTGTCTCTGTGGCTTCTTTCATGTTCCTTCATTCTAATATCAAATGTCCGTCCTGTTTGTCCGACATACACTTTTTTTACAATCTTCGCATGTCAACTTGTAAACCCCTGAGTTTAATCTATTGTCCGTTTTATCTTTGTTGTTTTTTATAGCGTTTTGTAAGGAATTGTTGGTTTTGAATTAACGTCCCGTTGAGTAAAGAAAATTTCGATATAGAACTAAATAGAATACACGTTATAGCGCTAAATAACGGTTTCACCATAAATTTAATTAATAATATTCTAAAAAAACTACAGAAATCTAAAACGATATCCTCAATTTACCCAACAGTAAAAAACAATAAAACATTCAGTTATAATTCTATCACATACATCGGTACAATTTCAAACAAAGTAGGAAACTTAATAAAAACAAGTAAAGAAGAGACCATTTCATTCAAAACCAACAATTCCTTACAAAACGCTATAAAAAACAACAAAGATAAAACGGACAATAGATTAAACTCAGGGGTTTACAAGTTGACATGCGAAGATTGTAAAAAAGTGTATGTCGGACAAACAGGACGGACATTTGATATTAGAATGAAGGAACATGAAAGAAGCCACAGAGACAAGAAGACAGACTCAACTTTTGCCAATCATTGCCTAGAACATAATCACAAATTCAATACTAATTTTAAAACTTTGCATGTTCTAGATAAAAGTAAAAAACTTAATATGTTAGAAAGTTTAGAAATTAACAAATATAATAAATTAGGTATAATTTTAAATGACCAACTAGACATAAATAACTCCCCCCTACTAAACTTAAAACTCATACATGTCCACCCCCTCTTAGAATAAGATTAGTTCTGTACTTTGTATTGATATATATAAGATCTAATTAATATTTTGAATTAGTATATTCATCCACCTGATGAAGCCACAGTGTGGTGAAACATATGTAGTGCATATATATTATTTTGAAACTATACAACTGTGTTTTATTATATCTACACTCTTGTATTTCCTTTTTTTTAGTACTACCTGTAGGTCGTTTGTTTAGTTTCCGACTATGGTAGGGAGCATTGTCTAAAACGATTACTGATTCTTCTCTTAAATTAGGGAGTATTTGTTGCAACCATTCTTCAAATTTTGCCGCATTCATATCCTCGTGATAATCGCCAGTCCTTTTTGATTCAAAGAGTAGTAATCCGTTATTTACAAATCCTTCGTCTGATCCTATATGGCCAATAATAAGTCGTTTTCCTTTTCCGGAGGGGTTTTTAAGGCCTGTAGACAACCCTTCTATGAATGCTTGCCTTGCAGTCAGAACAGATTTATCAGTCCATACTTTGCTTACAGTATGCCCAGCATTCACCCATGTTTCATCTAAATAATATATAGGCCGTCCTTCTATACGAAATTGAATAATTTGACGTAGGTATCTTCTTCTCCAAGCAATAATTTCTTCTTTTTCTTTCAAGATGCTATTGCGCTTTCTCTTTTCATACCTAGAAGTATGACATCAACTACTATAAAACACGTAATACCTAATATAAGGTAGTGGTACGAGTGGTAATTCCTATAAATATGATAAAAATAATATCAGTTTGTTATAATTTCTTATAAAAAAATAATGGCTGCCTGCCGCTTTTGAAGTCGTTTCAACACTATCAACTTTTGATGTACCTGGCTGGTCAAGACTGGTTTTAAACATATTCAAAACCACGTTTTTTTCTTCCACTGAGAAGTGTTTTGCTGGCCTCTTTCTTTGAGGTGAATATTCCATAGCTTAACACGTATAACCTAGCTCGAAACAAAGAAATTGAAGTAATATTTGAATTCCTGTCGAATTCTAACCTAGAAGATAGAATTACTTATAATTCGTTACATATCGGTTTACTAATTACTTACGTGCGTATTTAAAAATACTGATCAAAATATCCAAAAGAAAACAGAATAAATGCAGACAAAACAGAATTAACGCAACAGAAACGTAAAAATAAATAAAAATCTGCCATCTGTGATTGATCTGTAATACTGTGACAAACAATTTAGTTTGCCGAATCGCCTAATGTAAACGGTCGTGGCCGCCGACCAAATTAATGCATTTTTGTCTTGCTCACGAGGTGTTCACGTACTTTTATTATTGAATCCGTTCAGCGATTCTAGTATAAGTGTTCTAATTTTTATTCATTGTAATAATATTTATAGGATAAAAGGAGTTTTATGATCTAGTATCTGTATGCAGGAGATTTAATGATATTATTACGAAGGGAGATTTTGCATGTACTGTCGCGAGCAATAAATTCTGGTCGTCAAAGTCATGCTAACACAATGGCAAATGCTCCATTGTGTAACCGTCGTAAATGTCATAACCGATAATCATGTTGCATGACAATAATGGTCTTTTCTCTTAGTCAAATTTCATTTATGTTGACATTGTACTTGACAATTCATTGACAAAGGCATTATCAGGTGGGGCAAATTTACAATTTGTGACAATCTAATCAAATTTTGAAGTAACATTGACGACCAGAATTTATTGCTCGCGACAGTACTTAGGAGTTTTGATCGACAATAAATGTAGCGAGCTCACAGAGATCGCAAAGAGTAATAGATGCGCGGGAGGGTTGCATAAAATACTTAAATCAAAAGAGGTCTAAAAGAGAACTAATATAGGATTATATAAATCGGCAATGAGATCAACGCTGACATACGGCTGCGAATTGTAGATAATGACTAAGAAAGTGTCGGTCTGGGAGAAAAAGATACTTAGGAGGATTTTCGGAGGGAAGAGGACGAAAGCAAGATGAGAGGCGAATGAACGAAGAATTTACAATTTGTACGGAGAAGCTACCGTAACACAATTTATAAAAATGCGGCGACTCCAGTGGCTAGGCCATCTTGACAAATTACGGGTAGAGATGTTAATTAAAGGATATAGGATAAAAGGTACCTGATGGGAAGAGAAGCAGGGCTAGAACGAGGAGAAAATGGAGGGCTGCGGTTGTGGAGGATGCAGAAAGGAAGGAACTCATGAATTTGAGATTGTTGGCAAAGGATAGGAAGAAATAAAATAACTTTGCCAAATAATGAGTCTGAGAGGCTTGTAAACGCTTTATATACCGGGTGTCACACAAAAAAACGCCGCAAGCTGTAACTATGTTATTTACATTTCGATTTTCATAAGAAAGCTACCAAATAAAGTAGTTTGATGAATACTATGTTTAAGGCTACGTCTTCAATTTTTAGCGAATGTCAACTTTTTTTTTCAAATTACTCGGTATATTTTTTTACATCATTGGATAGAGATTTTTTTCTGAATTTATTGATGTGCAATACATCAATTTTAGTTAAATTTAGAAGAAAAAAAACACTGTCCGTATATTCTCTTAGTCACTTGTGTGTCATTGTAGTGTGCGATGGAAAAATAACACATTACGTATATGTAACTGTCGTCTTTGACTTTTCTTTACTAAGCAAGCATATTTTGACATTTTTGAAATAAATCATGAATTTCAATCAACTTACTGACATGCTACAATTTTATTTTGAATGTAATAAAAATTCTAATCAGGCGAATTTACATGGAACGTTTTCTGGAAAGAGAAGTTCGAGAACGTCATAACTTTAATTTTTTTTTTCTTTTTGGTACATGTCTCACGAAAATCGAAATATAGATAACAGTTACAGCTGGGGTGTTTTTTGTGTGACACCCTGTATGTATGTATATATATATATATATATATATATATATATATAAATTGTTACGCTTAGCATATAAAAATAATTTTAATTTATTTTTTAAATAATTTAATTCTTCTTTAAATATCTCGATTTAATTTAAGACATTTTCTGTATATTCGTATCCAAAGAGAAAGCATTTCTTTTGTTATATCCCGACCGTCAGTAACCCTTAGTTTTCTACCTGATCCAACAACCGTTACTGTGGAATTCCTTTCCAGATACATTTCATTTTAAATTGTTTTAATTTAATTACATACATCTTCCTTTATATGTTGTGTTTCATATCATTAGGAAGCTTATGTTACAAGCGTTATTTTAATAATATTTATGCCATCGACAGAACAACTCTTCAGGTCCCGCTTCTTATTAATTATTATTCAAGATATCGACCTCTTCGACTCAGATCATAAAACAGATCGTTTTCAAAAACCAGTGTTCTATCGAAAAACGATCAGTCCGGGATTCTCTCTAGAACCTTCGTGAGTTAAACAACTCCTCGTACTGTCCAAGTACACGCCACGATGCCGCCCGGTGTACTTCGCTTCTAAGAATCGCTCTGCATATACTTGACCAGGTAGATCTGCGAAGGCCACGTGACCATCTCCGCCAACCAAAGGTAACTCTGTATTGTTCGATACAGAGATTATTTTATATTAATCGTATTCAATTAACCCTCAATTTACTGCTCAATTAAACGTTCGTTTCAGAGTATTGTGTGTTAATTTTCAATTACATATTTAATACCGCTCCTTGTGTATATATTACTTTTGCTTTAATTACTTTTAAATATAACAATTTCAATTTCTTTCTTATGTAAATATAAATACAAACTTTAAGGACAACGCTTATGTGTTTTATTTATTTAGTAAGTAAGTTATATATATATATTTTAATTAACAATCATCACGCACGTCCTGGACCTTTGAAGAAACTTCACCAGCACCACTAATTATTTTATTTATCTTAAAATAATTTCATTATTAGCACGGCACATCAACATCCCGATATCCAGCACAAGCCGCCGTTTGTAATAATATATATATATATATATATATATATATATATATATATATATATATATATACGAATTATATGATTGTTTCGGCCTTTACTTGATGAAATTCCATTATAACTATTAAGATAAAATAAAACAAATTTTATGAATTTCACTTTTTAATTATCACTGTAACGAGTCGCTTCGCACCAACCTGGGCTTCGTCAGACATATAACTAACTTATTTACAAAATATTTTTTATATTAAACACAAGTAAACGGTAACAAGCAAAAACACATGTTTTATTTTAAAAATAGTCAGAGGGATAGGTGTTTTTTATTACTGGATGAATACAAAATGTACTGTTCTTAAGTAATAAAACTAGAGGTTTACATTATATTACAGGGAGGTAAGAATTCTATGGAAAAATACAAAAAATACAAAAATGTAACTGTCTGCACTCGTTACAGTGATAATTAAAAAGTAAAATTCATAAAATTTGTTTTATTTTATCTTAATAGATGTACGAATTATATTGAATTTAATTGGAGTGAGAAATGAGAATTATTAAAATCTCATCTCACATGCAATTGTCGCTAAATTTGTGCAATTGATTCTACAATCTGACAAGATTACTCCTGCCGAAGAATGTAGACGCAAACACGTCGCGACGTTAGCCATCCACCTGAAAAAAACCACATCCGTCCAGAAACGTGCAGATATCGATATTTCACTGTCGTTACAGATCATCAGTACACGATATTCTTGTCAGATTGTAGAATCAATTGCACAAATTTAGCGACAATTGCATGTGAGATGAGATTTTAATAATTCTCATTTCTCACTCCAATTAAATTCAATATAATTCGTATATATACACGAAAGTATACAAATAAAAATCAAGTCTATGTCCGAATATCGTGTACTGATGATCTGTAACGACAGTGAAATATCGATATCTGCACGTTTCTGGACGGATGTGGTTTTTTTCATATATATATATATATATATATATATATATATATATATATATATATACAGTGTGGTCATAAAGTTTGGAACCAAGCTTATAACCGCATTATTTTACATTTTTTGGAAAAACGCTCGGACAGGTAAATTTTCTTTTTTAAAACGCCATCTTTTGACATACAATTTTTTTCGAGTGATGACGTTATCAACACTTTCTTTAAATGGCAACCATATTATTTTTTTCTCGTTTTTGGTAGATCTTTATATCCACCATCCAGTGATATAAAACAATTGGTATGTTGCATCACAATTTTTTTGAAAAAATTATATAAATTTAGAAAAAAATACGAAAATTTTATTTTTGTACAAAATTAAAATTAAATTTAAAAAAATACATCTGAACTTAATTTTATTGTAACAGTTAACGTAAATTTTCAAAATGGACCCCATCAACCAACTGACACTGTCCCAGCCGAGTGTAAATCCTTTGCGATCAATAGTAATCTGCGTTATTCGCTCCAGGTCAAAAGAAATTCGTCTTCCAAATGGGCCAATTACTTATTAAAAAATCTTAGTTAACATTAAATAGTTTCACAAAAAAGGGCCAAAGAAGTTTAATTTATTTAAAAAATTGACATGATGTGGCAGACCATTTCTTAATTAAAATTATTGTCCAAAAATTGAAGATTTCAAAAACTAATTAAGCTTACAAAATTTACTGAAATATGTAAGTGAGTTTTTTTCACACTTCCGTCTTGTGTGAGGACTTAAATATTCTTCTTGAACAAACCGGATCGTCAAAAGCACATGTACTCATGTTACTATGCAAAAAATTTACAAAAACAAAAACACGCACTTTTTTGCAAGATATTTCTTTATGACATTCTTGCTTCTTTTTATACAATTTATGTACAAAAATTTTAGTTTGAAATTGTTTCTATGGCGACAACATTGTTGAAATATTTACTTCTATTTTTGACGTTAAATTTTTGAGATATTGCGTAAAAATTGTTCATTTTCGCTTATATAAAAAATGGCACATTTATCTGAGCGAGAAAGAATCGAAATTTTAATTATGGTTGGGTATGGGGACAGACAAAGAACGCATGCAGAAGCATGCGATTTGTTTAACCATGAACACCCTGATAGACCTCCAATTACCAGGTCTACGGTGACAAAACTAGTTGGAAAATTTACCGAAACTGGATCCGTAAAAGATCGACCACGGCAAGGTAGACCTCAAGTAGGAGAAGATGTGAGATTAAATGTGCTTCTAGAAGCAGAAGAAAGGCATCATGTTTCCACCAGACAACTTGCGTTAGCCAATCAGGTGGCTCATTTGTCGTCAACTTATTTAAAAAAGAACACTATCGTCCTTACAAAGTTCAACTTGTACAGGAATTACATGAGGATGACGAAGATCGTCGACTGCAGTTCTGTGAAGACGTAATGTTACGTTGTGACCAAAATCCTAATTTCTTGGAAAACATCTTCGTCTTCTCAGATGAAGCTACGTTCTGCCTAAATGGATCTGTTCACCGCCATAATTGCAGATATTGGTCGCAGTACAATCCGCATTGGACTCAAGCGTGTCATACTCAGCGCAGAGGAAAAGTTAACGTATGGGTTGGAATGATTGGACGACGCATTTTAGGACCATATTTTTTTGAAGGAAATTTGACTGCTGTGCAATATTTAGAATTTTTAAGATTTGAACTGGTTCCAGCGCTCGCTGTTATTTTCCCAAATCACGAGGATGGTGATGTACCCCATCCAAATATTTGGTTTCAACAAGATGGGGCGCCTCCCCATTATGGTGTAGAGGTTCGCCACTATCTTGACGAAATATTTCCCAATAAATGGATTGGACGGAGAGGCGCCATAGAATGGCCACCTCGTTCTCCTGACCTGACTCCGTTAGACTTTTTTTTGTGGGGTTATTTGAAATCGAAAGAGTATTTTAACAAACCGAACAATTTAGAAGATTTAAAAGAACGAATTCGCGTAGAACTTACACAAATATCCCCAGACATAATTGGGGCGAGTATACGAAGTGTTTACGCTCGGCTGGGACAGTGTCAGTTGGTTGGTGGGGTCCATTTTGAAAATTTACGTTAACTCTTACAATAAATTTAAGTTCAGATGTATTTTTTTTAATTTAATTTTAATTTTGTACAAAAATAAAATTTTCGTATTTTTTTCTAAATTAATATCATTTTTCAAAAAAATTGTGATGCAACATACCAATTGTTTTATATCACTATTTGGTGGATATAAAGATCTACCAAAAACGAGCAAAAAATAATATGGTTGCCATTTAAAGAAAGTGTTGATAACGTCATCACTCGAAAACCAATGACGTCATAGAAAAAAATTGTATGTCAAAAGATGGCGTTTTAAAAAAGAAAATTTACCTGTCCGAGCGTTTTTCCTAAAAATGTAAAATAATGCGGTTATAAGCTTGGTTCCAAACTTTATGACCACACTGTATATATATATATATATATATATATATATATATATACCTAGCAATTAATGAAAGGCATTATATGTATAAGAAAAGCTATATTTTATTTTTCTTCTCCTTTCCTTGTCCCGTTGACAATATCTTTTTCATTCGTCGAACGCATTTTAAAAACTATCGGTTCCACATCTAAAAAAAGTAGGTCAACGACGTTCTGACTCTGGCGCATTGATTTGTACATCTTTCATATCTATTTTTACCTAACTGTATAACTGTTAAATATTAAACTGTTGTTATATGGTCTGTTTTCGAATCAAAATTGTCCATTTAAAATTCAATCGTATTACCAGTACTATATTAAACAGTGGATATTTATTAAAAGGAAAACTTATTTGTCGTACGTTAGATATGAATCTTTGAAATACCAGAAATTATTTTAATATCCTTTTATTTAAGTTTGGTACGTAGGCATGCATTTTTTTAAATTTAAAACTTTATATTGCTAAATCGTAACATAACCAATAACCTATCAATATTACATTTGATATAACATTCGATACGTAATAGACAGATGTATTCAAAACGCAATCTATCCAATCACGCTCCATGCCTATTTCTCCACGTTCAGTTTATCGTAAGAGTATAATAAAAAATCTCTGTATATAATGGCATCGAATTTATCCTATCGATAATTATTATAGAACCCGCATATTTTATTACAGATTCGAATTCTACTGGAAAAAGTAGTCTGAAACATTTTTTCAATTCATGATAGATGGCGCTGTAATCGATGAAATTCAATTTTTTTTTCAATTTCTCGCACTGAGAACCTACGCATACGATTCTGCAATTCGTTTTCGATTAAAAGAATACCACGAAAAAGACTCTTATACGAAGAGACATACACACTATTACTTCAACTGGATTCGATCAAGGCCTTCGAACGGAATGACTCTACACGCCGGATGATGGAGTACGGCGGGAGGGCACAATATATTAAAATCAGAGGGCGACACAGTATGCGTTGAATGAAATTAAACTCGCAAAACAAAATAATATACCGGAACACGTCGATAAGAATATAAAATAAAAATAATTATTATCATAACCCAGAAACCGGCGTCTTTCTTCACATACTTGGTCAACGCGATTTCCTTCTTTCATAACTTATCAGAGCGCCATCTCTTATGCTAAAAATAATTTTTATAAAAATGTTTTTGTATATACAATGTATGTATTTAACGTTTGTTATTTCTCTCATTCGTATTTGTTCTAATTCCAAAAACACAAAATAGATGTACAAAAGAAAGAAATAACTTTAAGAAACAACTTATTTTACTTAGTTCGAAGAATATTTCGAAAACTAAAAGACGTGTTTCTGTTACGATGTTAATAGCACCTACTACAGAATGGAGTATTTAACTGTACAAGAGAAAATTGAAATTTCTTTCTGGTGTATGGATAAGCTGGCAGATGTCTTGATAATGCTCTCAATCTCTATGTTCAGCGTTTTCCGGAGAGGATTCGGTCACGTGCTTCATTTTGCCGTACTATCAAACAAAATTTACTACTGATGGAAGCGTTCAACCGAAAAAAAAAGACCCATCGAGTAACAGTCACCGGAGAAAATAATGAAGTCGCTCCAATAGCTGCGGTGGCTGTTAATCCTCATGTCAGTACAAGAGAAATAGCTCGCGATTCTGAATTGTCTTACACCAGTGCTTGATAAATTTCAAAACGTCACAAATATCATCCATATCATGTGTCTTTACATCAAGGCCTTGATTTTTAAAATCGGGTAACTTTTTATCAGTGGGCATGTGAACAATTACAACAAAACCCCACAACCGACACAACCCCAAAAACGACAGAACGATTAATCGACGCAATACACATTACTGGATTGTTGAAAATCAGCACTGGCTTCGCCAAGTTGAAAACCAGCGCCCTTGGACTGTAAACGTGTGGTATGGAATAATTGGGAACAAAGTCATAGGCCTCCACATTATTGAAGCCCACTTGAATGGTGAAATGTACCGAGATATTTTGGAAAATGAACTGCCAGCACTACATGAAGACGTTAGCTTAGGAGTGCTACAGAACATGTGGTTTGAACATGATGGTTGTCCAGCGCAATATTCGGTGGTAGCACGTGAAGTACTTAATCGTAATTTCAATGGTCGTTGGATCGGTAGAGCTGGTACAGTAAATTGGCCTGCTAGGTCACCAGATCTTATTTAGCCAATTTTTTTTTATGGGATTATCTAAAATACTAGGTATACTATAGTACCATTAAAAATCTGGTGTGAAGAAACTGGTGGGGTTTACCTACTCATGTATGTTTCAATTATTCTGATATACTATAGTACCAACAACATGAAAATATGATTGAAAAAATCATAAATGCTTGTGCCGAAATTCAAGGAGATACTCTTCTCAATTGTCTACACTCATTTGAAATGCGGATCAATAAGTGAATTGAAGTCGAAGGCCATTATTTTGAGTACTTACTTTAATTGAAAGATGATAGCGAAAGGCGAAGGGACTTACATAAATGACACATCTTGATACGTGAGAGGCGAGGAGACTAAGGTTAATCAAGCACCCCAAGATGATACGACGTGTACGTCGTTATTGTTGGGTCATGTTAAAAGTAATTTATTTACCAGCAATTTACATTTCTACAGGTGATATTTTCCCAGTTATACGAAATTTGTAAAATGAGTAAAGTTTTTCTAAGACTAATTTTGATTATTTACAAAGAAAACGTAGTTTTTATTGCACACGTATTGCAGAATCGTATGCATAGGTTATCTGTGGGAGAAATTGAAAAAAAATTAATTTCAACGATTACAGCACCATCTATCATGAATTGAAGAAAATGTTTTTCACCTACATGGAGGGAGAGAAGGCGACTAATTGTAGCACTAATGTATTTTCTCCATTGAGTTATTAAATTTTAAATCTGGACATTTTTTCGAGATGCTTGAAAGTTTCAAGTTAAAAAATACACCAAAAATAATTACATACGTGAGAAATAATGCTTATATAAAGATTATCATATTTTTTTAAATAAATGATTGTATATAAATAAGAAGTGCAGCTTTCTCGTAACAAAAAAGAAGATGCCCATGGATGTAAATAATTATTTCCTTTTGATTTAATAATTTTTCATTCTCTTCTTTTACATCATTATTAAATTATTTATGTAAATGGGATTTAAGTAAAACACTTATACTAATTTCCAGTATATATTACACTTTATTATATATATTAATAAATAGATAACATGTTTCCGAAGACAAGAAAACACAATTCAAGAAGAGAGGAAATTAACACATTAAAGGTTGTTCATACAGAATTGTTATATAAATTAAATTATGTAGAATTTATTATGTTAGATAGTAATACTAGAGAAAAAGTTAACTCAATAATTAATAAAAATAGATTAAACAAAAACATAAACTAGAATATTTGATTACTAATCATAAAAAAAGAAATGTGAGCAAAAACATAAGTCATTTTTCAAATCATCAATTATCAGACAAATTTAAAAATTTAACCTCAGTAGAGTTTTCTAACAAAGAAAAACGTTTATTGGAAAAAGGTTTCAAATATAATTTACAGCCGAAACAATCAGCCTCAGAATTAGACAATATAGCAATAGATACAGAAATTGCATTAAAAAATACATTGCATAACACAGATAAAAAATATGAAGTATCAAATTTTTTAAAAGCTGAATCTTCCGTAAATTCGAGTCCAAATCATGAAATGTTTACATTAAAATCAATAATAAACAAATCAAACAGCAATAATATTATTTTCACAAAAGCAGATAAAGGAAATACAGTTATAGCATTAAGCAAAAACGATTATATTAATAAAACTATGCAATTTTTAGACCCATCAAAATATAAATTGTTAAAATCAGATCCCACAGTGAAATTTCAATCTTCAGTTAAGAAGTGTATCCAGAATTGTAAAAGTTTATTTAATGATAAGGAGGAAGGTAAACTTATCAATATGAATCCACAAGCTCCAAAATTATATTCATTAATCAAACTTCATAAAAAAAGATAATCCTATCAGACCAGTCGTGTCGTTTGTCACAGCTCCTTCATATAAATTATCCAAAAAAATCTTAGAACATATTAGAGAAAATACTAAATTTTCAGCGAAATTTACAATTAAAAATTCATTAGAGCTGGTTAACAAAATAAAAGATATTAAACTTCCAGATAATGCCAAGCTAATATCATTCGACATTACTAATTTATTCCCTAGTATCCCGATAAAAGACACCATTAATTTGGTGGAGAATTTGTTAACAATTCAAAATGTTAATATAGTAAAAAAATTAGATATCATAAGTTCTCTTAAAACTATCTGTTTAGATCAAAACTATTTTGAATTTGACAGTAAGATATATTCATGTAATGATGGCCTAATAATGGGCAACCCATTGAGTCCGTTATTATCAGAGATTTTTATGGATAATTTAGAAAGTCAAATTAAAGAACATCCCAATTTTAAATATTTTATATACTGGCACAGATATGTAGATGACGTATTAGCTTGTTTCAGAGGCACAGATAGACAATTAAACCAATTTTTTGAACACATAAATAATCTACACCAAAACATTAAGTTCACCATAGAAAAAGAATCAGATCAAAGTATAAACTTCTTGGACCTTACAATTTCTAGACAAAATAATAAACATGTCTTTTCAATATATCACAAACCCTCACACACAGATGTTATCATTCACAATAGTTCCTGTCACCCGGTAAGTCATAAACTAGCATCATTCCATTGTATGATACACAGATTAATATCAGTACCTTTAAATAATGAAAACTTCTTTAAAGAATTAAATATCATTAAACAAATAGCGCAAAATAATGGATATAACCCAAATATAGTAGATACAATTTTAAGAAAAAAGAAATATAGGAAAGCAATAGAAAATGTGAACCCAATAATAAAAGATAAACCAAGCAATTATAAATTATTAACATACATAGGACCGATAAGTGAAAAAATAGGAAAAATTTTACGAAAAACAGATATAAATGTAGCTTATAAAACTAATAATTCTTTAGGGAAATTCATAAAAAATAATAAATCCAAGACAAGCAAAAGTAATAAATCCGGAGTATACAAACTAACATGTAAAGAGTGCCCTAAAACATACATAGGTCAAACTGATAGGAGTTTTGAGAAAAGAATACAGGAACATTTTAAAAGTTTTATTAACAAAAAGACAGATTCCAATTATGCACTTCATTTGTTGGAAAATAATCATAGTTTCTATAAAGATTTCGAAATTTTACAGTCACAACAAAAAGAATTAAAGTTAAATTTACTGGAATCCTTAGAAATAAATAAACTTAAATATGCAGATATATTGTTAAATGACCAATTAGACCTTAATAATTCCCCACTTTTAAACTGGTTTCATTAAATATTAAAATAACAATAATTTTAGACGATATATCGGTAAGAGACGATTCTAATGTAGACAAGTGCAACCCATTGAAATAGTTTAGAAAAAAGCCATACATTTGTGAAGAGCGTGTTCAGTAGTAATATAAGATCCGAAGAAGCTACATCGTAGCGAAACATGTCATCTATTTATTAATATATATAATAAAGTGTAATATAAACTGGAAATTAGTATAAGTGTTTTACTTAAATCCCATTTACATATAATGGATTTCCAGCAAGTATCGGCCGATTCAATTAAATTTAAAAAAAAAATTATTTATACCAAAGCATACCTTCCAGTAATTTAATTGTTCGTTTTTTTTTTTGTAAATCTATCAAGCATCCTCACCATTTATCCTAGCAAGTACATACCTACAGCATGGAAAATCATCCTACAAATTTCACCTTGACATCACATTTATTTCGATTCGATTAATTCTTCCTCTAATGCTCGAGAATAAATTTGCATGAACCGACCTTTGCGGAGACCGCGTTATGCAATATGATAGTGTTTGTGTCCGTCAACAAGACGAGAAAAAAACCGGATTCACACGAGAGCATTTACAGATTCGCCTGAAAGATGACCACATTACTACCCACATATTTATACAAAAACAAAGATCTAAATTGATAGAAAGTCTTAGTCAAGAATTTTAACTTTTGCTTTAGCCGTGGCGATTGCATTGATACAGAAATGGAAGAAATACTTTCATTGCTTTTCTCCGCCATGTTACTTTGCGTGTGTTTAATATCAATTAAAGGTGTCATCTATTGTACACGACATACTTTTTTTTTGTTATAAGGCGTATGACCCAACATTGACGGAATTTATTAAGAATGTATTCAGGTGAAAGGATGAAAGTGTTTTGATGTTTTGGATTATAGATGTCAAAAATAAAGCATATTTTATTGGGGTATTGATCTTTATCCAAAATGAAAGGAGTGTAGCTAAAGAAAAGGATGTACCACCTTAAATGTTTAACTTCTTTAATATTATCGCATATTATGAAAGTTCGAGATATATTTGAAAGAGAAATTATTTTTGAATGATTGTTTTAAATGCGATCTTTTCCGGATTTTAATAATAATAGTAATAATAATAATAATAAATAATAATAAAATAATAAATAATATTTACTGAAATAAACAAAAGGCGAAGTCCAGTAATGCTGATTAACTTAACCCATATGCACAAGAGAAAAAAAGGATTACATTAGTAAATTACAAGCAAGACAAAAGTAAGACACAAGTCGCTTTTATGCCCAATACATACTGGGTTTTTCTTTTGTTATTACACATATGTATAATGCATTTACTAATTTTCATTTGAAAAGTCAATCTAGTAGCATGTGATTTACTGAGAACATTTTGAAGTATGTCGTAAATTAAAATTTACTACTTAACCTACGAAGTCGTATATTTTGACAGTATCATACATACAAATAAATAACAAATAATAGGTATTTATTGAAAACTATAACAAATGTTGAAAATGTTGTCCTTCAAGATCAATGCACTTTAAAATCCTCCGTTCAAAATTTCTGATGATATTCTGCAACATTACTGGATTGTTATTAATTTCCATGCATTTCTGTTCGATTCTCTGTAGCATATCATTCAAATTCAATATAGGTGTTCGAAATATGTTATTTTTTAGATAAAGCCACAAAAAGAAGTCGCAAGGTGTTAAATCGCATGAACGTGCAGGCCAGGCAATTTCAGTATTTCGACTAATTATACGCTCATCAAAAAATTCTCTTAAATAATCCAAAGATTCTGCAGTACAGTGACAAGGTGCTCCGTCTTGTTGGAAATATGCATTTTGAAGTTCATCATCATGCAACTGATTGAAAAATGGTTGTAAAATTTCCGCACGGTACCTTTGAGCAGTTAACGTTCCCTGAAAAAATATTGGTCCAATGATTCGCCTTTAGCTTATCGCTGCCCAAACACCAATTTTCTCTGGATGTAGCGATTCTTCATTAGTTACATGTGGATTTTCACTACTCCAAATTCTTGTATTTTGTGAATTTAGGTATCAGTAAAGATAACTCTTTGCGAAAGTTCTCCATTATTGTTCATATTTACAAACCAATTACAAAACTGTAGTCTACGTGGGCAATCAATTTCTAACAATTCTTGTACTGCTGTGACACGGTATGGATAAAGTTGCCTATCTTTTTTTAATAACTTGTGAGTTGTACCAACAGAAAGGTTTATTTGTTGACTCAAATGTCGAACAGATGTTTGTGGTTCATTTTCCATTATTTCTTCAACACGATTGACAACTTGAGGTGTACGTTTCTTAACTGCTCTGCTGCCTGATTTTCTTAAGAGACTACCAGTTTCAGAAAAAAGTTTTAAAGTTCTATCCAAAGTATTCTTAAATTGTATATAATCTATTACAAAATGTGGAAACTCAACTTGAAATTCTACCATGCAATCTTGAACTGAATAAACCCATAAACCGTCAATTTTACTACCACTTCGAAAATAAGCCTGGACTAAAAAAAATTTATGTTCTAAAGTGAAAGCCATTTTAAAACTGAGAAGCAATTTATTTAAACCAGAATCGACGCACGATTATTTTATGCACTAACTGATATTTGTGATTGACATTATCAAATGTCATTTGGATTTACGTTTACGGAACAACAAACACATATTAATATATTTGCGTCTTATTCTATCAAAATTTCAAAGTAACCTAGATTGACTTTTCAAATGAACACTTGTTATGGTGGTGGTATAGTATGCAACCAGTTATACACCAGTAACATCTTTCAAATTACAATATGAAACAAACATGTAAATAATTTACATATCTGTAACTATGCACATGGACAATAGTTACAGATATGTAAATTATTTACATGTTTGTTTCATATTGTACAAACGCTTTATACGTGCTTAACGTATTGTCATACTTAAACAAAACCTTTTTGCATATCTTTCAAATTGTCAAATATTTCTGATTTTTCATTCATACTTAAATCTTAAATTATCCTGTTCGTATATAGGCGTGTTCAAGTTCTTAATTGTGTCTTTGTACACATTTCCCATTATTGTAGTCCCTTTTGGCATAAACTCAATTAAGATAATCCCCTCCGTGTCCCAGAAAATTGTGGTCATAACTTTTACCGCAGAAAATTGCGTTTTCGTGGAAGAGTCGCAGTGGTGCACCTAAATTTCATCCCCAGTTACAATTATATTTAAGAAATCTTCATCTTGAGATAAAACAGTCAAATTCTTTTCATAAATTTGTCGTCTACACAATTTTTTTCGGGCTGAGCAGCCTCGGAATCCATCCTGCCGACACATTACTCATTCCCAAATTTTCGTGTAGAATTTTAAAAACGCACTCGTTTATGATATTCCTATTTCTCTAGCATAACTGAAACTTTTACTTGGCGGTCAGTCAACACCAAATCTTTGTTGATGATTTCTTCTATTCGTGCTTCCAGCAGTCTTCCACACGTTGGGTCATCATGACTGGATTGTCTACCCGATTTGAAGAGCTTACGCCAAAACTTGACTTGGAAATAGGACGGCCTATTTTCTCCATGCACTGCCTACCATTCTCTCATTAATATTCTTCGGGCTACTGCCTTCTTTTGATAAAAATTTCATGATGCTTAAGTGTTCAAGTTTTAAATCACTAATTTTCTCTTCTTTAAACAAATGCAAAAGTAACAAATATTAACTGATTACAACCAAACTTGGAGATGATACAATAAAATGTCACAGAAACTTGACATAAGAAAATTGTCATGATAGGATATTGTTTTCATAACTAGGTAGATAATAATAAAAAACACCCCTTGTATTAAGAGCAGGCCTATAACGCGCAGCTCAATATCGCTTCTTTACTTATATATAGAGCAGACCAATTTTCGTGCGCGCCAAGAGCGCCGGTATGGGAGTGTAATTCGTAATATATTAGAATATGCGATAGAATAGAGACGCAACATGAGCTTGTTACCGATATAAGTATAGAAGTAGACATTTATTCCATCAGAAATAATTAAATATACATTTGGTTTTCTGCTATTAAAGTAATATGCATAAACACACGAAAAATAAGAATAGTACATATTATAGCAGCGTTGTATGTATGCGTTTTTATTTTTCAGTTCGGCTTTGATTTTATTTTCAACCTGTTTATGCACCGATAGTAAATTCTTTCGTAACGTTGTCGTGCTCGGTAATGTTTGATTCGCGTATTTATTCCAAAATGAAATAAATGAATGATTACTTAACAAGGTAAACGGCAGTGTACACACAATCATGGTTACACATAGTTCATGTATAAACTGTTGTCGATTAGTTTTGTTATTATTGTACTTCGAACTGCTTACGTGATCTTTACAATGTGTTTTTGACCAACACATTAGATATGTATATTGCACTCCAAACATTTAATTTTTGAGCCATCGTATATTAAGTCCGGGAAATCCATAATAAACTTATTCACTTCGTCTGACAACGTTCGTTTTCTCGATTTATGTGTCGACGACATTTTATTACGTATGCTTACACTTACATGCAGTCTAAGCAAGTACCAAACACATACTGAATGCTTTTTATTAATTCTGATGCAATACAATCATCCTCACATCGGCCCACATGGCGCGCACGGAAATTGGTCTGCTCTACTTATAAATATTAACTTGTTAATAACGCAGAAAATAGTAAAGGACGTGATAAACCGGCACTCCTCTGACAACAATAATACGAGGGACACCATTTATATTTTTACAATCGACCACTAGATGGTGCTTTTGACATATATAATCTATATCACTATATTCTTAAAGTTTAACATTTGTCAATGAGAAATCCGCGATAGCATTGAAATTGAATAGGTAGTTTGTTGACAGTGGCAGTTTTAAAAGTGAATTTGTAAAATAATGAAGATTACTCGTGAAGGTTTTTGTTGGATGATTTTTGACGATTATAAAAAAGGCCTAACTCCACAAGAATGCATTATATCGCTTCAGTCAACTTTTGGTAATGAAGCACCATCAGAGAAGACAGGTTACGAAGAATTTCGTCATGGTCGTGCCTCAGTGAGTGATGAATCACGTAAAGATAGACCAAAAACTGTTGTGATTTCAAAAAACATCAATGTTGTGCGGAAAATGATAGAACACGATCGACATGTGACTTACAGTGAGGTAAAGGTATCTCTTGGCATATCGCAAACTGCAATTCTTTCGATTTTACATGAACATTTATTTGTAAAAAAAAAATATGTTCGAGATGGATTCTACATAACTTAACCGAAGCATAGAAAGCAGCTCGTGTCAATTGGTGTCAAGAAATGCGCAAAAAATTCGACGTAGGAACCGCAAAATCCGTATACAACATCGTCACGAGTGACGAAACATGGATATATGCGTATGAGCCGGAATCCAAGCAACAATCTACTGTATGGGTATTCCAAGACGAACCGAACCCCACAAAAGTTGTTCGTGCAAGGAGCACTTCCAAGAAAATGATCGCTTGTTTCTTCGTCTGTACAGGATACATCGCAACAATTCCTTAAGAGGATCGAAAAACTGTTAATGCTGAATGGTATATAGTAATTTGTTTGCCAAAAGTTATAGACGAAATCAGGAAGAACAACCGAAAACGTCGCATTATTCTTCATCACGCCAATGCGAGTTCTCATACAGCACGTCTAACAGTTGACTATTTGAAGCAGAAAAGTGTTGAAATAATGTCTCAATATCCATATACACCTGACTTGTCGCCGAATGATATCTTTTTGTCCCCAACTGTGAAACAAAAAATGCGTGAGCAGCGATTTTCAACACCTGAAGAAGCAGTCGAAGCCTTTGAAAACCATGTTTCTGAGATATAACCTTCAGAGTGGAAAAAATGTTTTGAGCACTGGTTCGTATGCATGTAAAAGTGTATAGACCATAAATGCGAATATTTGAAAAACAATAAAATAGTTTTTCCAAAAATTTTGTGTTCTTCCCAGTAAAAATATAAAAGGTGACCCTCGTATGTTTCAAAATATTTGATGGGCAATCTGCAATAAGATAAAAATTCCGACTCGCGAACGTAATCAGTCATTAAAGATGATAGCAGTAAACATTGATTATCTTTAATATAAAAACATATTTTTAGAAGATGGCATGCCTTAAATTAGAAATTTTTAATTAGCAGTATATTCTAAATACAAAAGTTTTATGCAAAATTAAACGTTTACAACATAATTCTTCTTATTTAATAACAAAAACAATAATCAGTGATGACAATTAATAATCTTTCTTTTGATGTGAATCCAGGTAAACGAAATTAAATTAAATCGACTAATTTGATAAATTTGATACTATTTACTACAAGCATTCAGTTAATATTATGAAAACAATCGACTGTCAACAAATAACAAAAGAATTTCACTTTGTGAAAGTGACAAATGAACAAAATAATTTAATTACAAGGCTAAACTTTTTTTTAATTCAAAATGGATAGGTCACATTCAGGTAGTTCTACTTCTTGGAAAAGAACGGGTTATTTGTAACCGTTCTTTGTGTATGCATGTAAATATCATCTTGATACAATAACATCTTTATTATAGATGTATTTTTAATGTTAATAAATGTAAATTAAAAAATATTTAAGATTTACACCTTTGAATTTTTCGGATCGTTAAAATAGTTTTTCTAAAGTCAACGACATTTTTTTTATTAACGATCTTTTTTTTTTTATTTTTTATATTTAAATTTACAATTGACGCACGATACGTAGGTATTATATTAGCGCCACTGAATTTTATAATCAATTACAACGAATTTTCATGTTTAAAATTTAATAACAAAATCTAGTATTTTAAAGCAAAAACTTTTTTAATATTATCAAAATATTATTGAAAATCGGGTAACACAAGTTAACATTTGTATAATTATTAATTATTAGAGCAGACCAATTTCCGTGCGCGCCATGTGCGCCGATGTGAGGATGATTGTATTGCATCAGAACTAATAAAAAGCATTCAGTATGTGTTTGGTGCTTGGTTAGACTGCATATAAGTATAAGCATACATAATAAAATGTCGTCGACACATAAATCGAGAAAACGACCGTTGTCAGACGAAGTGAATAACTTTATTATGGATTTCCCGGACTTAATATACGATGGCTCAAAAATTAAATGTTTTGTGTGCAATACATATCTAATGTGTTGGTCAAAAACGTAAAGAACACGTAAGCAGTTCGAAGCACAATAATAACAAAATTAATCGACAACAGTTTATACATGAACTATGTGTAACTATGATTGTGTGTACACTGCCGTTTACCTTGTTAGGTAATGATTCATTTATTTCATTTTGGAATAAATACGCGAATCAAACATTACCGAGCACGACAACGTTACGAAGGAATTTACCATCGGTGCGTAAACAGGTTGAAAATAAAATCAAAGCCGAACTGAAAAATAAAAAACTGTGGTTATGTGTGGACGAAACAACTGACAGCAAAAAACAATCTGTAGTTAATGTGATGGCGCGTAATATGGAACCACATCAACCAACGTCTTCAATTTTATTAGCATCCAGACGACAAGAACAATGTAATGCCGAAAAAATTTCAGAGGTGCTATTAGATACTTTGGAAAATTTTAAACTTTCGAAAGGCCAAGTATTAATGTTTATGACCGATGGTGCCGCAACCATGTGTTCTGTAGGCCGGTCTCTTAGAAAATATTGTCCTAACTTGTTACATATTACTTGTAAACTCCATGCTCTACACCTTGTGGTAGAACAGGTTCGTAGATGTTATCCAGAGGTAGATGCTTTAATATCGAGTACAAAGGCAGTATACCTGAAATCTCCAAAACGTATTCGGAAATTTCACGAATTGTGTCCCCATAACCTTGAGCCACCACAGCCGATTCTAACACGTTGGGGTACATGGTTACTGGCCGGGTTTTACTATCATGAACATTTTGAAAAATTAAGGACGTGGTTTTATCATTCGATCCGAAAGAAAGTGCAGCTATCAATACAAACCAGAAAAAATTTCAAGATGTCCAGATTAAAATGGATTTACAAAGTATTCGTGAGAATTACTTGGGACTAGAAGAAGCAATAACAAAATTAGAAAATTCGTCGCTGTCGTTAGAGGAATCACTGCAAATCGTTTGAGAACGCTCGTTTTCCGAATATAAACATATTTTTTCCTCACGGCGGACATGTTTTTCAGAAATAACTTTAGAAACGCACCTGATGTTGAAAATATACAATCGAGCTTCTCCAGTTTGTCAATCCTTGGAAGACGCTTAAAACGGTAAGTGTTATTTTAAATCCTCTGTCGTGCACACAATCACTGATTTCATACATTTTCCATTTTATTTATAGGTACATACAACGCTGCTATAATATGTACTATTCTTATTTTTCGTGTGTTTATGCATATTACTTTAATAGCAGAAAACCAAATGTATATTTAATTATTTCTGATAGAATAAATGTCTCTACTTCTATACTTATATCGGTAACAAGGTCATGTTGCGTCCCTATTCTATAGCATATTCTAATATATTACGAATTACACTCCCATACCGGCGCTCATGGCGCGCACGAAAATTGGTGTGCTCTATTAATTATGCAACTCCTAAATAGAGTTGCGTACTTTGTTCGGAATGCAGGGGTGTATTGTAGGGACAACCACTCGATGTAAATAGTAGCAGTGGGAGTAGTTAGGCCCGAACTATACCTAATACTATCATAAATACTGTTACATGAAGTTTTAGTTGTAAAATATAAATGAGAAAAGATTTCATAACAATTTTTATAGCATTTATTAACCAATAAATAAGTAACAAATCTTTCAACAAATTATTCAAAATAGCCTCCATTTGCTTTAACATAGGACTTCCGATGCTCCGACCTTGCATCTATTGCAGCACGTACTGTGACGGCTTACTTGACTTTTAACTTGATAAGCAAAATGAAAAATCAAAATTGTAATAAAAAAAATGTACCAAATAGCCAGGAACCTCATAATTTAATATTTTTCATCTTCGGCTAGTTCAGTGAGCAATGATTTTGTGAGACACTTATTTATCTTTAAAAAAAATCTCGGGTTGTTAAGAGTTCTTTAATGAAGTAAATATTATGTGTGAAATCTCTAAGTATATATAGTAAAATCAAAACAAAGATACAAATTAATATATATATATATATAAGGTGTCCCAACAGGAACTTGGCGATTTAAATTCCAAATAACATGCGTAGTATTTAGAAATTCAACGATTTATTAACGTAAACATAAAATAGAAACCCTAAAATTATATGTGGAACAAGATATCGGATAAATGTCCACCGTGACTTCTATTGCACACAGCGATTATTTTTTTAAAATATTCAATGACTTTATCACACACATGCAAGTTAATCTCGCCAATAGCCGCACGAATGTTATTTTTTAATTCATCAATTGTCTGTGGATTATTTGTGTAGACTTGATCCTTAAGGAAACCCCAAAGGAAAAAGTCCAGCGGTGTTATGTCGCAGGATCTAGCAGGCCAATCCACGTCACCATTACGAGAAATCACACGGCGAGGGAATTTCTCCTGCAGTAAATTTAGAGTTTCCCTGGCAGTGTGACAAGTGGCCCCATCTTGTTGAAAGTAAAGATTGTTGAGGTCCATATCTTCCAAACGAGGCCATAGAAAGTTATTCAACATCTGTCGATACCGCTCCCCATTTACAGTTTCTGCTTCTCCATTCTCATTTTCAAAAAAGTAAGGTCCAAGAACACCATTGGCCGAGAAACCGCACCATACAGTGACACGTAGTGGGTGCATGGGTTTTTCAATAATCTCTCGAGGATTTTCACGCCCCCAAATGCGGCAGTTTTGTTTATTTACGTAACCCCCTATGTGAAAATGGGCTTCGTCACTGAATATGATTCGCTTACAGAATTCGTCATCAAAATCAGTTTGCTCCAAAATCCAATTGGCAAAGATTATGGTGGTGATGGTCCTTGGGCTTCAATTCTTGTGTTAACTGGATTTTGTATGCGTGTAGCCGAAGGTCTTTTGTTAAAATTCGTTGCAGAGATGATCTTGAGATGGCTAATTGCTGTGACCGATGACGAATTGAAGTTTTTGGACTTTCGGTAACACTTTCATTCACCATAGCGATATTTTCAACTCACCGAACGTTACGAGGACGTAGTGGTGTCTTTACGTCGAGAACAGAACCAGTTCGCTCAAATTTTGCCATTAAATTTCTAATTGCCGTATTGCTGGGAATATGATTCTGATGAAAAACAACGCGTAGTCGACGAATTGTGTTCGTAATGGAACGACCATTTTCATAATAAATTTGAACAATTTGGATACGTTCTTCAGTCGTGAAACGTTGCATGATGACTTTTACAAGTTTATAGATGACATATACCAAATATTAGGTTGCTAAGTTACCTTATTTGAAAATAATGTGAAATTTAAATCACCAAGTTCCTGTTGGGACACCTTTTATATATATACCGCCTCATTCTGAGCAAACGCAACGATCCGAATGTATGAATATTTCTCCAGCTCCGAATACAAATCCCCTGAACGCGTTTAGCCAATCACAAAACAGTCTGTCGCGCAACCATTTGACAATTAATGTCACAAATCAGAGTCACCACTGTCTCCCTATACGGAGTCTCTTAAGCGTTTGAATAGTGATCATGCCGCGTTATACACTAGAAGAGAAAGCCGAAATGATGGAATGGTACCACGCTGATAATTCTTATAAGTCTTTCACGATAACAGACACGTGATAAATAGTTACAAAACAGGGTTGAGAAATCTACATTGCTTTGAGTCAGCTGTTGTTAGTAAATGATTTTTGGGGTTAGGTTTATGTCATTTTAAAATATTTACAACTCCTATTAATATATGTTCTTTATGTTGTTATTATCATATACACAAAAAAATACAAACAAAATAAAAATGTATATGTGAATTTATTTATTTTAGACTACATATGCAAAAATAATACACAGAAAATCAAAATACAGAGATTAAAGGGCTTGTAACATTGTGATAAATATATGATATAAATAAAAAGAAAACGATATTAATATGAAATATTAATTTTATCAACATTTACGCTGCTTTCAGAATCAGAATTACTTTCATTGATTATAAATGGTAATATGTCTTGCCTTTCGAAACCCACTTCCCTATCCCACCATTTTTGAATTTCCTTTTCGCAATGGTTAATGCTGTTAGCCCAAATGTCAGGAGTTACTTGGTTTAATGGCTTTTTCCATAATCTAATACATTCTTCTTCTTTCCTAGCTTATTTTCCTGTTTTATTTTTGTAATATGTTTTTATTATACCCCATATAAGTTCTATGGGGTTAAATATACATTGGTAGGGTGGAAGTCGATGAATCACATGCCCATATTTTTCTGCTAATTTATCAACTTCAAATATAGTTGGTGGTTTATACCTTTGCGTAAAGATATAAATTAAAATACTGAATAATATATTATATATGTGCTAACCGTTCCACTAAATCAATTAATTGTATTTTTAAGGCATAACCATTGGTCAGCCATGTTTGAATATAATTTTTATTAGAAGATGATGGACTTTTATTTTTAATAGTACTCTGATAACTGGCATTATCTAAAACAATTGTGGAGGGTTCTTCTATAAGGGTTTATAATATAAATAATAGAAAATATTACCGGTCCAACACCAAAAAGCGGAAGGAATGGCCCATTATTATCGCGTTCTATTTCGAAATACTCTATTAATGATCGAATGATTTCGTTCGCTTGTTTTCTTAACGGTCTAGGCATGATTTAGTTGTGAAAATTAATGATCTTATATTTAATACCGATTTACAAACGAAATTAAATAGGTAGGAACTTGTAAATATGAACTCATTGTAAACAACTTGTTCGAATGACATTTGACAGAATCCAAGCTGGCAACCATGCCCAATTCTGGTAACATAATACATTCACTTGATAGAGAGAAATACTAGGATTATCAGGTATTGTTGTAATTTAAATGTTACTTGTTCCGATGTAACTGTTTATCACGTGTCTCGTCTGTTATCGTGAAAGACCTATATCAAAGAGTATGTGACTTATTTGCCGGAAGGTATCCCGACAGGCCCATACCGAACAAAGCTACAATTTGTAGATTTAAAACGAAAATAGACATTACTTGTTCTGTACAAAATTTAAAACCATTATTCCCAAATCGCATACGTCCATTTTAGTATGCGCTGCAATAGAACTAAATTCAAATTTGACGCTTAGCGATATTTCCAACGTTTTAGGTATATGCTGCTCTTCCGTTAACCGCATACTAAAATTAAATGGTTTTCGTAATTATATCCTACAGCATTCAGGGGAATTGTATTCGGAGCGGGAGAAATATTCGTACATTCGGATCGGTGCGTTTGCTCGGAATGAGGCGGTATATAATTTATTTAAAAGAAATTATCGACCGTACTATATTGGATAAAATAAATTAAAAGCGGGCAAGCGGTCTGTCAATTAAAAACTCATTTAATATCTCTATATTTCGCAACAACTTTGTTGCTTCTTCCGGAGATACTATAAGATTAATGAAAAATAACATTAAATAAATAAGTGTATAAAGTAGTAGTAAAATAAAAAATGTAGAGATCAAAAATATATAAAAGCGACGTACAACGGACAATAAAATTGATTAGATTTAAAACATTAAAGTAACTAGAGATATAAGCCTTTAAAACCCTTAAAAAATATGTATATGTAAAAGTTAAAACATGAAAAATAAAAAATATAAAACGAAACATATAGCAAAAAACTAAAGTCACAAGAATATAAAAAAACAATGCATTATAAATTTAACAATATAAGAACCAAATAACAAAACAATTTTTAGATGGTCAACTAACCGCCAAACCGACTATATTAAAATAAATTATACTTAGTCCGTTAGTATCAAATCTATAAAAAAAGTTACTTTTTTTATGGTTATTTTCAACGTCTAAGATCTTAACGTTAACAAAATTCAATGCATGGTCACGATCAAGTCCACCAATGCACAAGATCTCTTTCCAATACGGACATCACATTTATGCTGTGTGATGCGCTGTTTTAGCCATTGCGATGTCTGACCTATATAAACGCCACAATAATCCGAACATGCTATCCTGTAGATAACATGACTATTTAAAAAGAAAGGTGTTATGTCTTTGATCTTACTATACAACTTCTTCAAAGTATAGGTGTTGTATTTAGCTATTTTAATGTTTAAAAAAGGTATATAACCCCTTACCACAATTATTAGTCGTATCCTAAATACGTATTTCGACAACTAAGTTGTCATCATCAGTAGGTAAAAACTACTAATTAAAAGTAGTTTTTTAATTAGTAGTTTTTACCTACTGATGATGACAACCTAGTTGTCGAAATACGTATTTAGGATACGACTAATAATTGTGGTAAGGGGTTATATATCGGTGGTCTTACTCATACAATTGTATCAGATTTCAAACAAATTAATAACATTAAAATAAAAATTCTTTCAATGGAGACTGTGGTTAAATAAAAATTTAAAAAAGGTATATAACCCCTTACCACAATTATTAGTCGTATCCTAAATACGTATTTCGACAACTAAATTGTCATCATCAGTAGGTAAAATCTACTAATTAAAAGTAGTTTTTTAATTAGTAGTTTTATTATTTAACCCTAGGACTACCAGGAAACCGGCCTATCGCTACTTACCGCGCGGGTCCATTGGACCCGTATTACTATATGCTGGGTTTGAGCTAATATTTGCCGATTATTGTGAATTCAATATAGCGTATGCATTATAATATTTGACTTTTATTTTATTCAACATAAGAAAAGACCATTAGAATAAACCGAAGCAGTAATAATAATAAGACATAAATATTGTAAAATAAAATATACGAGGTGCATTCAAGTTCTAAGGCCTCCGATTTTTTTCTAACTAACTACTCACCCGAAAACTATGAAACTGGTGTTACTTCTCAACGTAATCTCCCTGCAGACGTACACATTTTTCACAACGTCGACGCCATGATTCCATGAGCGCGGCGAAGGCTTCTTTAGGAGTCTGTTTCGACCACTGGAAAATCGCTGAAGCAATAGCAGCACGGCCAGTGAATGTGCGGCCACGGACAGTGTCTTTCATTGTTGGAAACAGCCAAAAGTCACTAGGAGCCAGGTCAGGTAAGTAGGGAGCATGAGAAATCACTTCAAAGTTGTTTTCACGAAGAAACTGTTACGTAACGTTAGCCCGATGTGCGGGTGCGTTGCCTAGGTGAAACAGCACACGCGCAGCCTTTCCTGGATGTTTTTGTTGTAGTGCAGGAAGGAACTTGTTCTTCAAAACATTTTCGTAGGATGCACCTGTCACCGTAGTGCCCTTTGGAACACAATGGGTAAGGATTACGCGTTCACTGTCCCAGAACATGGACACCATCATTTTTTCAGCACTGGCGGTTACCCGAAATTTTTTTGGTGGCGGTGAATCTGTGTGCTTCCATTGAGCTGACTGGTGCTTTGTTTCTGGATTGAAAAATGGCATCCACGTCTCATCCATTGTCACAATCGACGAAAAGAAAGTCCCATTCATGCCTTGGTTGCGCGTCAACATTGCTTGGCAACATGCCACACGAGCAGCCTTGTGGTCGTCCGTCAGCATTCGTGGCACCCACCTGGAGGACACTTTTCGCATTTTCAGGCCGTCATGCAGGATTGTGTGCACAGAACCCACGGAAATGCTAACACTGGAGGCGATCTGTTCAACTGTCATTCGCCGATCCCCCAAAACAAGTCTCTCCACTTTCTCGATCATGTCGTCAGACCGGCTTGTGCGAGCCCGAGGTTGTTTCGGTTTGTTGTCACATGATGTTCTGCCTTCATTAAACTGTCGCACCCACGAACGCACTTTCGACACATCCATAACTCCATCACCACATGTCTCCTTCAACTGTCGATGAATTTCAATTGGTGTCACACCACGCAAATTCAGAAAACGAATGATTGCACGCTGTTCAAGTAAGGAAAACGTAGCCATTTTAAGTATCTAAAACAGTTCTCATTCTCGACGCTGCCGCTACAATTCCATCTGCCGTACAGTGCTGCCATCTCTGTGACGTATTGACAACGAACGCACGCTCATTTTAAAACAATGCACATGCTTCTATCTCTTTCCAGTCTGGAGAAAAAAAATCGGAGGCCTTAGAACTTGAATGCACCTCGTATAAATGACTTACATAAAAGTAAAAGTAGGTTAAACATATTTCTTACATATAACTACTGAGTGTTCACCGCATACATTCACCGCATTTACAACATGCACAAGTTCTTGTTTTTCTGTCTTTTGAAGGTGGACTAATATAAAACATCTCTTTTTCTTTCTTGGAATCTCAGAACTAATAGATGCTTCAGCTTCTTCTTCTGCTTCTGATTTTTCGTGGTCCTTGTATTCTGCTGGCTTCTTTCCTAGCTCAATTAGAAAGTTTCTTTTCTTTTTAAAATCAAAAGCTGAATTAGGTTTCAAGAGTTTCCATAGTATGTATGTGTTCATGGCGCTGATGTCTATCATGTTATAAAAAACTACAAGAGGCCATCTCTTCGTCATCTTTTTCACGGTATATGATAGTGTCATTTTGTCCATGTTGTCTACACCACCTTTTGTTTTATTGTAGTCCAGGATTACCTGAGGTTTCTTTTCTTTTCCATTATCAATATTTTTCTCACTGTGCAGAGTACTCAGCAATGTTACAAGCTTGCATTTCTTTGGGCAATATGAAATAATCATCGCATCGTCTAAAAAACCAAAGTGTGCGGAAAACACTTGACGATTTACTGGATCAACAAATGAAGATGGCAATTCAGGCTTATTTTTACGGATCGTACCAACTAATGTTAGGTTTTTTGATAACAAATACTTTGCAAGATTATACGAAGTAAAGAAATTTCGCAGGTGACATTCCTTCCAGAGTTTTCAATTTTTTCTACTAAACGTTTTACAACATTTTCGCCTTGATTCTTGTCTTTTTCTTCTCTCTGCTTTACAGGATAAATTTCCTGTTTCCATACATAGGTTGTTACACTATCACAAATCGTCCAAAATTTTATTCCATGTCGTCCAGGTTTTGATGGAATATATTGTCTAACGGGACATCTGCCTCTGAATGTTTCAAGCTGTTCAGCAACCGTCATACATCAATTTGGTACATACGCATTTCGCAAATAAGTATTCCATAACTCGAAGCATTCCCGTATTGGTGCTATTTTGTCTTTTTCTTCGTCTTTCCGCTACATCGTCGAATCTAAGTATACGAAGTATATTTTAAAATCTATTTCGAGTGATAATAGTACCAAAGATTTTTCGACCATTGTTTTTGCTTCAATGTTGTGTTACGTCCTCGTTATAAGATTTGTATACACCTATTAGTATCAAAACTCCAATAAATTTCTTCAATTCTTGGACATCCATTTTTATCCAATTTTTGCCGAAAACAATCTCTCCTTCTTCATTCGTCCACTTTAGGATAATTTCAAGAAGAGGTTTACGAAAATAAATCAAAAAAGAAGAAGCAGGTGTATCGATCTCGCGATTTCCAAAACGTGTTGGGCCTGAACGTTCTCGTAAAATCTTGTGTCGTGGTTGTCTTCCGTGATGAGGTAAAATAGGATCTTGGTACCAAACAACTTGTTTGTTCTTTGATATAAAAGAATTAGCTCCAGCCGGATTTCTGTTGTGGTCATCATCGCTGCTCTCAGCAGATTCTTCACTATCTGATTCTTTTGCTGTGCTTGTATCACCTCCATCGATGAGGCCTTCGACTGTATCTACCTCTCCATCGTTGTCTGAAGCTTTATATCCGGTATTGCATTCAACGTCACTCATTTCAGCTACTATCGCCTCTTAGCTGTTGTTGTGTAAGGTATTCCTTATTTCTACGATTCATTTTCCGTAATGAGTAAAACGTAAAGTAATAAATAGCCGCAATAAAAGATTCAGAAATAACTACCTGACAATTGATAAAAAATGATGCTAAAATATCAAATCGCACATCACAACTGAAGAAAATATAAATTTTGTCTTATTCACAGTAACAAAGTAACACTACACAGATTCGGCAAGCACTAATGCATTGTTAACGACGTGTGCTGAAACTTTTATCAACAACGGGGAAGTCCGGAATTTATAAGCGAACCACTATCATTGTAAAACACACTCGCTTTACCTACATTTATACAGTAAATGACATATGGGTCCAACGGACACGGTTGGTAAATCGCGAAAGTATTTTTATATTGCCAAAACAATTCTTTTTAAAATAATTTTTTTGTCAAAATTTTAAAGCTATAAGGCATACTTAAAAAGTCTATTAATACCAGTAAATTGGCCCAACCATAAGTGCGATAAAACAATGGTTAGAAATCGTTTCGGGTCTATTTGACTCGCTCGGTAGTCCTAGGGTTAATGATCTCCAACATAATATGAGCAATTTTAACATTGAAAAGTACCGTAAAGTGGGGCGAAATTGATTCTTACATTTTTAAATTTGCCGCGTTACTTGTTTGAGTTTTGTCAGTTGGCAATCTGGTGTCATTTAGTGTTACAACCACAGATTGCATAGAAGTGTCGCGCTTGGTAATATCTTTTGTTTTTGTCGCATGTAAGTGAGCCTACTATTTCAACACTCAACTTCAACTTCAGAACTATTGAAGGTACGTAAAAAATTAAAGCTATTTAAACTCACCTAGCCGCATGGACATACATACTGGTATCTCCTAACCTATTTCGTACTCGTTGTTTTAATGTGCTTTGACTAGTAGCGCGGGAAATTTGAAAAATACAACGTGGGGTGAAATTGATCATAGGCGTGGGGCCAATTTGATCGTTTATGTTTACTGTGAACTTTATTGCTTAGACGTGTTTTTTCTTTATTTAAGGGTTTTCAAAATGGTACGACTTTATAAGAGGAAGCCTGGAGCTAGAAACTACAAAAACTATTCTCAACAAAATGTTGAAAATGCTCTGGAGAAAGTTTTAGATCATGGATGGAGCTTACGAAAAGCTGCTAAGGAATTTAAAATTCCATACGGCACCCTTCACAACAGATTTCATGGACAACGTGTAGGAAAAAATGGTGGTCATGTCATTTTTTCTAGGAATGAAGAAAAATCCCTAATTCAATCTATCTCAACTTGTGGAGAATGGGGGTTTCCCTTAACTTTGTTAGACGTCAGACAACTTGCAAAAAACTATCTAGATAGCCGGGGCCGTACTGTGGCCAAATTTACTAATATGCCAGGTAAGGATTGGGAATATTCGCTATTACGCAGATATAAAAACGAAGTTACCAATAAATTAGCAGCAAACATAAAACGATCTCGCGCTGATGTGCCAAGGCAAATTATAGTCGACTATTTTGAAAACTTGAATGTTACACTAGAGGGAGTTCCGCCGTCTAACATATTCAATTATGATGAGACGAATCTACAGAATGATCCGGGGCAAAAGAAAATGTTGTTCCGTAGAGGAACTAAATACCCGGAACGTATTTGTAATTTTAGTAAAAGTGCAACGTCAATTATGATGTGCGGTTCCGCTTCAGGAGTTCTGTTGCCGCCGTACGTTATTTATAAATCGGAGAAGATGTGGGTGCAGTAGACCGAGCAAGGCCCAAAAGGGCCACCATGCTGTAATGCAAAATGCTGCTCATCAGGTTCCCGTTACAACCGCACGCATCATGGATGGATTGATGCCCAAACTTTCGCAGATTGGTTTGTTTCAACCTTTCTGCCACACGCCAAGAGACTTGAAGGTCATAAAGTTTTATTGGGCGACAATTTATCGTCCCACTTTACCAACGAGGTGTTGCAGCTATGTGCTGCAAATAAAATATCATTCGTTTGCCTCCAAAAGAACTCAACCCATCTCACTCAACCACTTGATGTTGGATTTTTCCGACCTTTTAAAATTGCTTGGAGGGGTGTTTTGACTAGATGGAAAGCTGCACATAAACTTTCAGCGTCTATCGATAAAAAGGACTTTCCACACTTACTGAATGCAACATTGCTTGAAATGGATAAGAAGATCGCTAATGGCGCTATAAGAAAAGATCTGGTGATGTCCTTTAATGCAACTGGAATAGCACCGTTAGATCCGAATTCTGTTTTGGGAAAAATTCCCTCAGAAGACACTGATGAACCCAACAACGATCTCAACAATGTGTTGGTTACATATTTGCAGCAGCAAAGATTTTCAGCCGTGCCATCAAGACGGAATATAAAAAGACAAAAATTTGTCGTTGTGCCGGGAAAAAGTGTGACTGCGACAGACGAAGACTCAGATTCAGGGCACCTGATTCATTGACCAATGATAATTCTGACAATGAACCGATGGAAGATAGTCATGAAGAAGTAGAATATACAGCACCAGAGCAAAATGGAATCGAGAAGGGAAACTTTGTATTGGTAAAAGTATTCGGTGGTTCAAGGAAGAAAACAATGTATAGATACGTTGCATTAGTTCAAAATGTAACAAATGACAGTGAAATAGAACTGCTGGAAATGAAGTCTTTGGACAAAGAAGGCAAAATTTTCAAAACTGAAGAAACTGACAAATTTGCAATTAAATTTGCAGACATAATAGCTCAGCTTCCGAATCCCACATTAAAAGCATTTGGTAAGCTACAGGACTATTTTGACCACGTAATCGATATCAAGGACATCTAGTTGTTTAGAATTTTTCTGTATTATGTCTTTTTCAAATAAAGTAATCACATTTTGTGTTTTTTACTTTTATTTTGCCTTAAAAATTGATAATAATCGAGAAAAGTTAAACGGAGATGCTGATCAATTTCACCCCGAAACCGAAAATTTCCAATAACATTTTAATCATCCAATATATTTCGGTCAGGGTCAAATTGATCGCACTTATACAGTTCGTATGTGCATCCTATGCAATAAATTGCAAGTGATCAATTTCACCCCGCTCTGAGGGTGTAGTTGATCATCTTTTATTTTCATTATGTGAACAAATACAAAAATAATTTTTGGTTTTTACAAAATGTAACGGCTACATATCTTGTACCCCCACCCACTTTAAGGGAAATAACCACCATTTTATTATTTTAAACAAAAATACAAGCAAAAATGCAATATTTATGATCAATTTCGCCCCACTTTACGGTACTTGAAATTTTCTTTTAACATTTACATATTACATGTATCATTTTAATTACATAATTATTTGCTTTATTGAATTTGAATCGCCATAAACAAACAACTAAACGCGCGACTAAACCTTTACAGCTTGCCATCTAGGGATCATTCTTGACAAATATTATAGTCATTCGGTCGTATTTGTACCATCTCTGTGCCAGGCCGAGAAGATTTCGAACTCCTCTCGTATAAGAAGTAGTACTTTACTCTTATTGTTTTGTTTTATTTATGTATTCATAACTTCTGTAAATATGACTAAAATAGCAAAGTAGGTAGAGCCGATTGTGACTAATTGTAATTTGAGGTTAGTTAAACAATTAGTAAATTAGTAGAAAAAATCAGTTAATAAAAAGTAAATAACAATTACATCGATTATGAAAGCCTAACGCTTTATTAAGAAATAATTTATTGCGAAATATGTTTTCTAATATCTACATGCTTATAACTTACTTGACATTTGTGTGGTACGCTTGCGTAGAAGCCATCATGAAGGCCATCACATTTAAAATCTATGTCTTTCGGTAGCCTGTTGTAAAACGGATACTCACTTAAATTGTATCCGTTTAATTCTCTAGGTAAATTCGGATCCCAAATGTAATCGATTTGAGGTATTCCGGTTAGTTGAGGTTTTGTTGAATTTTGACCATCTGATTCGGAGGTACTGACTTCGGTAACGCCCTGGAATGAAAATGAATATAATTAAGTTATATGTACAAACAGAATAATAAATCAAATTTTAAAAAAACTTGATAAGTTTTCACTGTTTTATTTTATTGTTCTGACAATATTGTTTCGGTTATTTCTATTATTCTGAAAGAAAGATCTTATTCAACTAAATGCACAGGCGCAACTAATGTAGTAATGTATAAGTATATAATTAATTGACTTGGCAGATACATGTTGAAACTCCATTATAAATTATAATAAAACACGTTTATACGTTTGTTTCAAATACGTTTTAATATCACTACAATTGTTTCGCCAAACATTGGCTTCATCAGGTGCTTATAGTCTATCAGCACCTGATGAAGTCAATGTTTGGCGAAACAATTGTAGTGATATTAAAACGTATTTGAAACAAACGTATAAACGTGTTTTATTATAATGTATAAGTATATATTGATATATTACTGGCGATGTCACCACAGTTGCGACGCCTTTTTATATATTACGGGATCTACAGCGGTAATTATATAGATAGATAAATAAATAAATAGATAAATAGGTATATAAATGTGTTTGCTCACAATCGGTTAGTAATCTCTAGATTTGTACCCTTCGAAACAGTCGGGAAGCGACTTATTGCTTACCTACTTCACTTTCCCAGCTATAGCCGGAAAAGTGTTTTCCCAGCTAGCAAGTGTCAGTTCATTAGTCACAAATATGACATCATTGTCATTTTGGCATTAAAACATGTTTTTAAGAATAAATTGGAATCAAACTCTGTATTTATTTAGTAAAGAAACAATAATAAACCTATTTAGAGTTGTAAATATTAATGGTTACATTAGAATTATCATTACTGTTAACTGTTAAAGAAAGACCATGTTGTTGCTTAAAATTATACTGTTCATTTTTAGAAATCGACGATCTTGATTGTTCTACATTTGACAACATATTAGCAATTTTTACTTGTCCATGTAATGAGTTCTCCACATATCCGTCAGCAACGGTACTGGATTTCCACCCCCCTAATCTTTTCAACTGTAGAATGTCTCCACCTGTATTTGCCAGTAATGTCGCTGAAGTACGTCTGAAACAATGTCCTGTAAACCCATTAATGCTTTCCAGTTTTAAGTAAGTTGCTATTTTTTGGGGAAAAGTTCCGATAGAGTTATGCCCAAAAGGCTGTCGTGTAACTTTGCCATTCCTCATTTGTAAAAAAAATCTTTCAGATTCAATGTTGTTGCGAAGGTCGTAGTATTGCTTTATTACTTTCATCCATTCCGGTTTTGTGATTACGAATGTACGGGAGGAGTTGGTTTTCGTTACAGGAATTACTATTATAATTCGGTTTTCTAAAATATCCAGATCACTTATTTTCATTTTTAAAAGTTCATCGCATCTACAGGCTCCAGAGATGCCAATAATTAAAGCAACCTAAAAGAAATATGTAATTTAACATAAATTTAATATGCACTGAAGAAATTAGAATGTTACCTTTTGAGGAAGATATTCTATCGGAGCGTTGTTGAGAAAATTATCAATGTCTGCTTTGGACAGAACGCTTGACTTTTTAGCTTTGTATCCCACATTCTGCCTTTTTAGGTATGCTCGCAATTTTGCATAATTACTTATATCAACATTTTGCCTAATATTAAGAACTGATCGCAACATCGAATACCTTGACCATAATGTGGAAACTTTATTTTGTTTACTTAATTCAGCAAACTAAACAAGGAGTACCGTTTCAGAGGTATGCTGCACACCCTTAATCACGCACCATTTACTATATGCTTCGTAAGTCTTCTCGTACCTCTCCCTGCTTTTTTCCGGAATCATGCCTTCAGTAGCTTTTTCTGCAGCTATTCGCAGTTCTGGTGGGGTGCATTCAAGTTCACTGTCGGACATATTTCTTAGTATACACGTATAAAGATTTTTTATTATTAAAAATGCCGTACTATATTTTGTAACTGGCAAAATAATTACCTAACTGTCAGATTCAACAAACTTATTACATTGCCTAGCAACGATTTTACAAGTATCTTCCATAAAATAGTTTATCAAATTATAATAAAAATAAATACAGATACTCATGTATTATTATTATTATTATTATTATTATTATTATTATTATTTAAAATAAAACTTATATAGAATTACTAATAGTAGATTGTGAGTAAAATCGTATACATACCTCGGGAGAACTCATTCCAGCCTCGCGTCTGCAGCTTACCTCGGTGCTTTGCACCTCGGTAAGCTACCTTGACGCTCGGCGGTAATAGAGCACTTCCCCGCTCGGTATGTAATATACCATTTATAACAAGTTTTACTTAGACAACAGATGGGTGGTATTTTCTCTCATAGGTATCTATCTACCTTGTCTGGGCAAGCTGGTTTCATTTATGTTATGTTATGCATAAGATGTCGCTTGGACTGGTGGTTACCAAGTATTATACGTTCTATTAGTCTGACGTCACGACGCAATTTTTTTTGGTGGAAGGCATAGGTCGTGAATCCAAACAAATATTTTCTCCATAAGAATTAGCTAGTGTTGAACTTTTTATTTTTTATTAACATAAACAACGTTAGTTTTTATAGGTGGTAAGTATCTTATTACCAAAACGAACGAATTTCCAAACAATAGGCTATATAATGCTTGTGGAAATAATCTTTACTTTGATAATTTTTGGTTAAATAACCTTAGTGTTCGAGGTTAGATTGCTAGACGAAACGTGAAGTAAGTTATTGTAGTAAACCAAGAATCATTGTGGAATGTTTTTAATATCGGCAGGGAAGACATTTAGACCAATGATAAGTGAAAATCTAATAATAAATAACTTAAAATTATGTTAGAAAGTTGATTACATATAAACATACACGGTAGAGAAATATAATAAAATTTGTGAAATATAGCCAAGTGTGTTATCCCTACCAAGTACATCAATAAATAAGTTATTATTTTCGGATATTCAAATATATTAATAAATATTACTACTGAAATGCGACAAACATATTTTATAAAAATTCTAAAACAAATATTCCAATTAAATACGCGGTATTAATTTATTTGATAAATTACACTTGTAATTTATCAAATTGTTGACGATCGACCAAAAGCTCATACGAACGGACATGTCGGGCGAGTGTCTTAGCCTGTATCAAAAAGATCCACTGGAATTTTTGCGGCGATTGATAATCGTCGATGAAACCTGGGTACACCACCATACGCCCGAGACCAAAGAGCAGTCAATATAGTGGATTGTTTTTGTGATGGCGAGGAATAATTCTTGTCGACTACCTTACAAAGGGTTTAACAATTAACGGACAGTACTCCGCTGCATTGCTAAATCGGGTCAAATGTTGTGGTTAAAGACGCTGTAAATAACTATTTTTCAGGTTTGGACAACCAATTTTTTTCTGATGGTTTGAAGGAATGGGAAAAATGTGGGGCCAAATGTATCGAGTTGCAAGAAGATTACGTAAAAAAAATTTTTGTTTTGTTAAAATCGAAATGTGTGTTTTTTATAAAAAGGCCGGACACATTTCAAATATCCCTCGTATAAAGGTAGATAGTTTCTATTTAGTCAAATTAAAATAAGTTAAACCGAACTATAACTGTGGATCCAGTTGTATAACAGTGCAATTCCACTAAGGAATTCCAAGTAAAAACTATATGCAACATATTATTTTCCTTTGTGCTTATTTATATTCCTTGTCTGTTTTTATCACCCTTATTTATTACAAGAAAGCGTACTAACGAACAATAAGACATACCTGCCATAATGTATATCTAAAGGTGCATCTCGCCGTATTTCACTTTGTGAATATTAAAAAGTAGGCATTTAAGATATGCATAACATTACATTGTTATAAGAATAACGTCTAGAAATACCACAGGTTAAAATTTAATGAATTAAATGTTACTGTGTACAAAGATGTTAATTCATATTATTATTTTTATTTCCCTAGATATAAATAAATTTAACCGTTAAGCGATAGCGTACTTGAAGATTTCGTAGAACTCTATATATTTAAAAAAACATAATACTTTCATACTTGTGAATTCAAAAATAACATTTACTTAAAGAGCGTCGAAAAAAATAAACCAAATTTTACGAGGGTGGATTATACAGGATGTTTCAGGATTATATAAAAAAAATTAAATTTGGGTTCAGGGCACCAAAATAAGAAAATTCCTATGAAGCTGTATCAGAAAACGCTTCGTTAAATAGTTACAGTCCTTCGAAGTATTACATGTTGAGCACTTGTGAAATTTTGAAATAACGAAATAAAACACTTTTTTCACAAAAATATATAGCTTTAATAACTAAATGTACATTTCGTGTGCTCTGCACACATCATCGGTAGTACTGTATATCGGTATCGGTATAATAAATACGAGACAATATACCGTATGAACGACGGGGAGTGATTGATCTACCACAATGTAGTAAGACGAAGACGAATAGCGAGTTTATGTGGTTAGGGTTGAGAGAGTATATTCAATCTATTCTACTGTCTAACTGTACGGGCGTTCCATTTCTTTATCCAACACATTCTACATACGATCTAAGTACGAATCAAATAATCTCTCTCTAACACATTGAATATTCCTATCAGTCGCTCATTGTGTTCAAGCAAGGCGAATATACTTGCAGTTGGCCAGTCATTACTTATATATCCATCGATCGCACGACGTTGTGCACACGGTATAATATGAAAATACATCATATACAGAAAAATTAGAGGTAGGATGAAAACAAATTAATGAAAAATTACAATGAATCTTAAAACTAATACAATTTCTGAGAATGAGTTCATGGGGAAATACCAAATATCTACTAAACAAAGAGGGTATCGGGTTGGACTACCGGCAAAAGGATTAGGGATTAACAATATAAAATATTAATGTGAATGAAGAATTTAGTACCTGTTTATAAGATGTCTTAAGTATTTAATGATGTCGGTATAAATATCAGTACTTAGAAGATCATTTTTCTGTTTTTTCATGTATATGGCTTCCCACATGTCTAAATTTCTATTACTGCTTTTTTTAACTAAACTACCATTTTCTAAATTGAAGTTGTGACCTGTATCTGTATGATGTAGAGCTAATGCTGACTGATCTATGTTGTGTAATTTAGCCATGTGTTCATTGTATCGTGTTTGAACATTTCTTCTGGTTTGCCCGATGTATAATTTTGGACAAGAATTGCAATTTCTGGGATGCAAACGGATTAATACGATTAATTCAATAAGATTCTGTAAAACTTTACGATCATTAAAGAATTATATCCGTGGAGTAAGGTAGCAAAGAACGACTTTTTCTTACACCACGACGACGCCAGATCGCATTGCAAGAACGAACCAATAAAGACAATGACGAGCCTGAAATTCATGGTTGTTTTGCACCCTTCGCGCGGTCCTGGTTTGCCAAAGTTGAAGAAGATATTGAAAGGCCAACATTTTTTATCAAATACTGAAGTTCGGGCTGCTGCTCGCAAAGTGGATCAACAATAAACAAATTGTAACGCTAGAAGGTTGCATGCTCATTGAAATTTACAGGCGTTTGAAAGCTGTTTAGCAATACCGTCGTCCTGATTCTTCATGTGTACAAGAATTGTGTAAAAGAGTTTCATCAGCGCAGAAGCACATGCTTACTGTTTTCTGAGATGCAAAAGGAGTCATTCATAACGAATATCTTCAAAGCGATCAACTATAAATTCAATAGGACACTGAAAAATTTTACGACTATCACTAAAGAACCGTATCCGTAGAGCAAGGTCGGAAAGAACGAACTTTTTCTTGCAGCACAGCAACATCAGATCGCATTGCAGCAACGATACGATGAAGACAGTGACGAGCCTGAAATTAACGGTTGTTTTGCACCCGTCACACAGTCCTTGTTTGCCACTTTCAGATTTCTGATTGTCCTCAAAGTTGAAGGAGGTATTGAAAGGTCAACGTTTTTCATCAAACACTGAAGTTCAAACTGCTATTCGCTATTAGATCAACAGTAAACAGTTTTTTCATGGACAGTATGGAAATGGATTCAATGATTATGTATATTGGCAGTATAATTTGCTTCATTTTGAGACCGGTTTCATTATTTTGTCTTTTCTTATTCTATAGAGTTGGAGACCTTATACAATATTATTCTAAGTAAGTGTCTGAGAATTTAAATTTTGATTAAACATGTTAATTAATATTTCAGTAAAAAAAATATCTTAAAAAGATTTGGCACCGCGCGAAATACTCAACTGTTGTACCGAGAGTTCGATGAAACATACTAAATCATAGATATCGCATATACATAACTTACTTATGTATAAACTCATTCATTGTAAAGAAACCGTGTGTAAATAAATACGTCTAACGACACGGAATATACGCACGGTACATAACGGACGAGTTACGATAGATAGAAAAATTTATCGGTTTAAATTAATTTTCTTCACATTTTCTTAAAAATTAAAAATAACACAATTGGCATATACTTTAGTATATAATCTACTGACACTTATACAGAATAAACCTGTATATCAATCTGCTCTTATATTTGAAAAAATATCCAACTAAAGTACATTTAAAACACATTATTTAAAATCTAATAATGTTGAAAATAAAACTGTAAGGTCATGGTTTTTACTGTGTTTGGAAAAATTCATTAATGCAACCTTTTTAATAAGCGAGACGCAATTTCGAGTATTTCATTTAAACTTACTAATATGGGAATAAGTTATCTAGCAATGGAAATTAAATCTAATCGATACGTTACGAAATGTTCTAGTTTTAGAATGTGATTTTCTCACATTAATTAAAAAATGTAGCCATATATTGCAAGTTTATATGTTGTATGTGCCTATTACGTAACTTCTTAATGTTTGTATCAAATTCATAGTAATTAGTAATTATATTATAACACAAATTAGAATAAACGAATTATAAAAACAAATATATAAAACCAACGATTATACTATACAAAAACTAGAAATATTTTTTTTATTACATGTAAATTACATATTTAATAAAATAAAATAAAAATTGATTAGTAAACAGTCTATTAAGAATAAATTAGGAAAATGAGAAAGTTAAATGTTTATTTACGAGGCAAAAAGTGTTTTGAGTATTATAAATTATGAGGGCCTGCATTTTTTTTATCAGCGGTAAATATTTAAAGTATCTTACTCTAAGGAAATACAAAATAAATAGGATATAGTAGTGAAATGATCCTTGAATTAATTTAGCGCCAACACTGAAAAGGAAATTAGAAAGTTACAAATAAAAGAGTGGCACCCGTAGGCAGTAAAATAATTTTATTGAATAACACAGGTCAACATAATTTTTGCTCGCAACCCTAGTTTTGCTTCATCAGGCTACATTTTTTCAGAAGTTGCTGTTATAGAAATGAACAGATACGAATCTACAAAAAATCATTTTTTCGTGCTTTTCTTTAATTTTCCACCTGGATATACAGGGTGTTAAAAATAGTTGTTCGGAAATTTTACCCATTAAGATAAATAAAAAAGTCGTATTGCCGTATTGTAAAAAGAATGTCAACGGTAATACGCACTTATTGCTGCGAGAATTTATAAAATTTTCGGAAAATGAACGTAAAATTCAACAGAACAAAAAAGGGTTTTTAAGGATAGTAAATTTTACAAGAATTATGGGATGTATAGATTGTACCCAAATCAAAATAAAGTATAGATGTGTCTTCAATACATTGATCACCAACATAATTTCTTTTGGTTTTACAGGAGATCAGGCAATATTACTTCATAATAGAAAAAGTTTTTTTTTTTCTATAAATGTACAGGTTGTGTGTGATCATAAATTAAAAGCGACGTTGGTCTGGTTCTGCTGGTATTGCTACAATTTTCAATAATTCTGAATTAAAGATGAAGTTAAAGACAAACACCTTTCCTAAATAATTTTGCTGGGTGACAAGTACAAAATTATTTACAAACCAGTTTTATATCCAGCTAATCAGCAAACATTACCTTTTTTATTTTCTTTATGAAAAAAAGTAAATAAATGTTGCCACTTGCCACTTCATACCATTGCACTATCGACCTGATAAGTAATTATAACTTTTGGTGAAGAAATTCAAATGTGTTTTATCTATCAGATATAGTTACCTTGAGCTTGGTTATCAGGGACTTTATCCAGAAGTGAAGAAAACGGGCATTACTGTTATACTATTGACAAATATGTTTACAATAATGGGTGTCCGTTTAATAGTGAAGCTGACGTTTGCCAAATTTTTGAAATTTATTTGCTTTGTATTTGTCATACTGAGAATTATAGTTATTGTCAATTGGTGTTTAACATATCTTGCCATAGTCGCACATGCCTGTTTTCTGTTAGCTTTTATTATTCACATTTTTTGTTTAGAACGCAACACAATCTATCCCATTTTCTTAAATAATTATAATTAGCAAATTTCAGCAGAAAACATATCAAAAAGCAAGGGTATTGTATTTGGTTTTATTAATTTTTATATTTACGTCAAAAGTGATTACGGTATAGGACGCTAATGTTAATTGTTGCGGTCGAAATCAAATACGGTAGTGCTAACTTAACCAAAATTTGACACATGCTGTCAGCTTCAGTATTAAACGGACACCCGTTATAATAGAAATTCAATGGAACAAATGTGAATTTTTATTATCGTCTAAACCAGAGGCTCCCAAACTATTTTTCTCATAGACCACTTTGAAAGTTTTGCTGGTTCCGGTGGACCCCCTGCAGCTACATTTCTACCATATTCCCAAAACTCGACAAAAAATGTGAAGATTAAATCTAAATATGGAAATTGGCGTTGCGGCTGAGTTATTGGTTAATTAATTAATTGATTGTGCTGTGAGTGGTTGTCAAAAAAGTAAAGTTAACCAATCAAAAAAGTGATTCCATCCAACTTTACTCCTTTGACATCTACTCACAGCACAAGAAACCAATCAATTCTCACATATTTTATTTAGAAAACTCCCCATTCGGAGTGGTAAAAATAAAAATAAAAATAGTATATTTCCTTGTGTTGTATTTATTCAAATATGTAATTATTACACTATTAATTATTATTGTTATCATATTACATTGTAATATGATAACAGTCGTAATATAATTAAAATTAAATATTAATAACGTAACGTAACTTCTACAATGACAATCACAAAATAGTCATAATTTTAGTGGGAGGGATGTACTTGATGGATTGACAGCAAATTATCAATATTTGGCTTCAGTTTTGTTAAGAATAGCCGCAAATCTCCCCGTTCTGTGATATTCAATTTGCTCCCTTTTTTTGTTAAAAGGTTTGTAATGACACTAAAACTTTTCTCGACAAGATATGACGAGGGAAACGCTATCAAAAGCTTTCTCGCAATTCCCCACAGTCCAGGATATATTTCGGGTATTTCTGCCTGCAGCCAAAATGTTTGATACCCTCTTTTAAATTTCACCTTCAGTTCCTTATTAGTGCTAAGCTCGAGTAGCTCCTCTTGTAATATCACATTCTCCACTTCCGTTTCATCAAGTGGATTTATGATCCATGGTGGTAGTTCCATCGTCAGAATATCTTCAAATCTGATTTTAAAGTCATCATGCAGGGCAATTAAATGTTGAACATATGTGTGAATATCCTCATCAAGGCATTCTACCCGTGGCAAGTTTGAAAACTGGGAAAATTCGTGCCGACTAATATTTTGCATCATAAATTTCAATTTTCCAAGAAAAGCTGAAATTACACCCTTTGTTTTTATTAAATTGAGGCTGTTCCCTTGTAATTGTAAGTACGCGATGTCTGCTTTCAAATTGATCAGGTCTTCTTTTAAATCTGGATCTTTGCTTTCCAGAAACTCTAAAACTGATTCACAAAGTGAGAAAAATATTGTTAAACATGCACCTTTCGACAACCAGCGTACTTCAGTATGTAAGAGCAATCGTTGGAAGTCTTCATCATTTTCATCGCACAATTGCAAATAAACGCGTATTCAATGCATTGCCTCTTATTTTGTTAACTGCATTAATCACAAATTGAAGCGATGGGTGCAATTTAGCACTCAAATTTTTCGCTACTAGGTGTTGTCGGTGGATGACACAGTGAATTGCAGTTACCTCTGGTATAATTCTTTTAAGATGGCTTATAAACCCACGACATCGCCCGGCCATGGCAGGAGCTCCATCTGTTGCCACCGAAATAACGTTTGTGAATGGAATCGATTTTTTCTTAAAAAAATCACTCAGGACGTTAAATACTGATTCACCTTTAGTTTCCGTCTCCAAAGTTTTCGCGAATAGTAGCTCTTCATGAATTTCTTCGTCCATAACAAATCGAACATATGCCAATAATAATGCTTCATTACCAGGTAAAGTTGACTAGTCCAGTTGAATAGAAAAATGAGTTGTTTGCAGATAATTACACAAGAAACTTTCAATATCAGAGCTCATTTCGTCAATACGTCTTTGTACAGTGTTGTTACTCAAAGAATTCTTTTGAGTATGTCAAATGGAGATTTGTGCAGAACAGTTTTTAAAACCTCTTCAACAGCGGGTAAAATTAATTGTTCTTCAAAGGTGTGCGATTTTCCAGATTTCGCTATAAGTAATGAGATATTGTAAGATGCCCGCAAGCCATCATCGTTACTTTCCGACGTTGAAGCGAACATACTGTGCACGGTGGGTCTCTTTTCATATTTTCCCTTCAATGTTTGAAAATATTTCAAATCTATTTTATCAGGATGACACCTTCTTAGATGATCTTCGAGTTTCGATGGTTTCATAGAGTCATTGCTCAAAACTTTGTTGCATAAAAGGCATATGGGCAATCGCTTGTCTGCCTTTGATGGAAGAAAACCAAATTTTAAATAATCGACACTGTACTGTCGACATTTCTTCTTAGATTCAGCCATGTTTCGTATCAGTTACCTACCTGTAAATAAAAAAAAAACTTTGTTGTAGTAATCTTAAGGCGGTCTTACTTAACAGGATATGGCTATCTTAAACACAAAATAAACAACGTACCGGCGGCAAACTGATTCTAATTATTAAAAGCAATAAATCACTATGATTAATAATTGAGTTTTATGAAAACGGCTGAACCGATTTTAATGTAATGTAAAACATTTTTCATTAATTATATTTTGATATATTTCTGTAAATTCGATAGAAGATACTTGTAAATAATATTTTGATATCAAAACTTCGCGATTTTAATTATTTATTTATTACTTTGATGCACGTTACGAGTATGTAGTATATAAAGACACGTAGAATTTATGAAAATATATTTAATTATTAGTGAACCACCACACAGTCGGGTAATAAAAAAATTACTAATAAAGTAGGGACAAGAAGTTCAACCTTTCTCGGCTCTCTGTTCTTTTATGGAAGTATCTAATAATGGCTCTGTTCAGTATTTAATTTTTAATACGTACCTACTACACGCAAACATTACAAATATACTTATTACAACATAAACATATCTCCTATCGCAGGTGGGTTGGAAGAGATTTCTTTTAGGAATAAGCCTCACCTTTTGTACCTACGTATTTTTTTGTAATTTGTCCATTTTTTGTTTACTTACGTGCACAATAAATTGTAAAATAAATAGATAAATAATAAATAAAATAAAAGTATGTATAACAAATAGGCAGGTAAGTACTTACTTTTCCGATAGTGGCAAACACTAACATCGATTCACTTTACTTTACTTTTCTTTTCGAAGTTCGGGAAACAAATGAGTAACGTTTATCCGTGGCATTCGTATTTATATTGGTGAAGAATCAAACAAGTTCATGCAAGATTGCAAGCACACACACCACAAGTCGTACTTCGTCCCTTTGCACGTCTGAACAAGCATTGCGGACGGCGGCAGCGGCAGCGTTTTGCAAGTCTCGACACGTTGTACTGAATATGGAATATGCAAGTTTTTACAAGTAACAGTCGCTGAGCTTCTTAAAATATTATCTGCCTACATTTTTCACTATCGAAACCAGATAAATTTTCGTGGACCCCCGCTTACGAATTGTGAACCCCCATTTTTTTGTCACGCCAACGTAGACCCCCGTCGAGTCTCCCGTGGACCCCTGGGGGTCCACCTGGATCACTTTGGGAATCAATGGTCTAAACGGTCGCTTTAAATGAATAAATTTAACAAAGATGAATTATTAAGTAAAACTTGTGATTGTTTTAATTTATTAATTTCTAACTTTTTTAGTAAATTTTATTTTGTCTTTATTGTCTAAATGTAGAATTTGAAAATCACGATTGTTTCCGCTATTAAATATTTGGGAGAAGTGGAATCTTGTTTTGCATTTTTAAATGAAGAATAATGGTCAGCGGTATGTTTTTCAAATTATCTTCCTGTTTGACCAACATATATCTTACCGCATCCACACGTTAACTTATAGACTCCAGATTTCTACTTATTATGTAAGTATACTATTTACCAAACGAAAATTCAAACAATTTATTAAATTATATTTTAGATATATTTACATCATGCATTGTATATTTGTAAAAGTGCTAAAAATAACTGTCCTCGACGAAGAACAACTTTTAAACTTTCTGATGTGTGTAGCATTGACATTGTTGGTTAATAAAATCCTGTCACACCTTCTTGAATCCTCACTTACGCCAACCTATCTCCACCTACTTGGAATTTCAGGTAAGACTGTAAACAAAGCCTTTTATGAAACTGGTTTGCTTCGATGTTTATCTGACAATAATTTTAAGAACTGTATTAATTAATTGAATATAAGTTACATTAAATGAGACAGTAATTTTTGCAGAAATTCTAACTAACGGTAGAAATATCTATTTTAAATTATTCAGACGTAGAAAAGTAGATTATCTGAACAGTAAAATATAAAACAAAATTGTCACGTGAAATCGAATGAGACGGGAGCTGCTAGATTATTGGGTATATTCTCGGATGGTGCTTTGAACTGTAACACTCATGTTGACCCTTTATGTAGTAAATCGAATTGCAAAAAAATGCAAATCCTGTTTATATTTTTAACATACTTTTGACAACAGAAATTTTAGTACATCCAATACGTTAAGCACACATTACGCATTGCTACAAATGAAAGAGCTATGCATTACACATATTTGTATCTGTACACATGGACATGCACCTTTTCATTTGCCAGACGGTTTCGATTTTTTGTTTTGTTAAGTTTCATCACTGAAAACGTTTGCTCATAAATATACGTCGATCCAAATAAGCTTGTGCATTTCAATGCATTTATTCGCAACTCTTTATAAGCGGTTTTGTCAACGCAACGGTAAAAGTTGAGTAAATTACCTTCATTAAACTTGTTTCGTAAATTATCATCATCTTGCATGTCTATCAATTCCAGCTGTATTGATTCCGGTGCATTTTCGGGGAAATGTTGAAAGGATTGCTGAAAATGTCTAATAGAGGTTTAACTTTTTTGAAGTCTAGAAAACGATCATGAAAAGCTTGTATTAAAATATCAATTTTTTCAACATAAGCGAAATTGACATCAGTTTTATCGAATTTCTCCATAATTTTTTTGTAGTTCGGAAAATGTCTGTAATTGGCTGAATTGATTTGTATCCTGAAATAACTCAATTTGCATGGAAAGGACGAAACATGAGAGTATAACTGCGAAATCAATTGATCTTTGCCTTGGAGTCGCGTATTTAAGACATTCAAGTGATTTGTGATGTCGCTAAGAAACGCTAAGTCACACAGCCAATCAGGGTTGTCGAGTTCGGAGACGTCCTTTTTCTTTTCCGACAGAAATATTTTGATTTCTTCAATCAAGTTAAGAAACCGCTCTAGTGACAACCCACGACTTAGCCAACTTACTTCAGTGTAAAAATATTCGCTTTCAATATCCTCGAGAAATTGTGTGAATTGTCGGTGATTGAGACCTCGTGATTTTATAAAGTTTACAGTAGGTACTACAACTTTCATCACATTTTCAAATCCCAATAATTTTGAACAGAGGGCCTCTTGATGTATAATGCAATGAAACTGCATTAATTCCTTGGTATCTATGTTTTTAGTTTGCAAATACTCTTTTAACATAGTTATTATCCCAGATTTACTTCCAACCATTGAAGGTTCTCCATCAGTCGTAATTCCAGATAATTTCGTTAAATCCAAATCCATTATAGAACATTTTTCCAGAATAGCTTTGAGCATGTCACTCCCCTTGGTTTGACGTGTCAAAGAACTCATGTCAATCAGTTCTTCACTCACTTCAAAATTTTGCGTTACACCTCGTAAAAATATTAAGAATTGAGCAGTGGAACTTATATCTGTAGATTCGTCAAGTGCTATCGAAAAATACTCAAAACTTTTCGATTTCGTAGCTAATTGCTCTTCTATATTAGCTGCTAATGTGGTAAGTCTTCTTTGAACAGTCATCCGATTTGGTTGAATTTTCTCAAACCTCTTTACATCTTTCGGACACATTTTTTTGCGGCGATATCTAAACACTGCTTAACAAACTCACCATCTTTAAAATGTCGACAAGTTTTCGCTATTATTCGAGAGACAAAGCTAACTTCAGTAGCTGTTTCAACATCTTGAATTGGTTTTGTAAACATAGCTTGCTGGCCTATTAGTTCCTTTTGTAAAGTGTAAATTTTTTGCGTTCGATTTTCGCCCGTTAATTTGATAAAAGTATGATGCTGGGTTTCATATTTTCACATTATATTCCTTCGGAATAGAAACACTACTCATGCATATTAAACAGACACTTTTGTTATGCGATGAAATAAAAAGGTATTTTTCGGTCCAAATATCTTCAAACTGTCGATTTTCATCTTCAACCTTACTACGTTTTTTACTGGGGCCTGGTTTACCCATATTGATCCATTGATATATCCACATATCCATTGATATTATATTCTTACGTAGGTAGATGCCAAGTTCGAACGACGAAATATTTATTCTTCACAGATTACAATTCAAACAATATAACGTTCGCTTGTCCGTAGTTAAAACTTAACTGCCCCGATAGCGGGCGATGCGTTGTATTTATACGAGTTACCTAACATCGAGAACCTACCACATTGTTCGGGGATAATACCGACGTGTTTCGCGAATCTTCGAGTAATCTAGTTGGTTCGACAGATTTCTAGTCTGGTAACAATATGCTTGGAACGACGAAGAGCATACCTGTCCTACGTAGTAAACCTGAACAAGAAAGTAGTAGGTACTTAAAGATACATATCTTACTAACAATTACAAAAGTTAGAATAAAATAAAAAGTTAAGAAATATTGCTTTGAATGGATTTTTACCTACTTTTGTAGTTTCTCGAAAAATTTTTAAAATTCGTTGGCGGGCCGCATATATATCGACAGTGGGCCGCATGCGGCCCGCGGTATGTGCAGCGCTGCCTTATAGGTAAGTCGCCAATTTTGTCCTATCTTGTGGCACTAGATAATGTAGTGACATCTGACGGACAAAAGGCACTACGCCTAAAATAACGATTTGTCCATATGTACAGATACATATATGTATAATACTTATCTGTTTCATTTGTAACAAATGCGTGCTAACGTATTGATGTACTTAAATTTCTTTGGAATATATTTGCGTATTTTTTCCCCTCCTGTACTGGTATAGCTGATCGATGGAAAATCGCCTAGCGATCCTGCAACGCATTTAATCCTTCTAAAAAAAAGATTGTTCTTGGTTTGCAAACCAGCCCTCCACAGTTTCTATTAACTCTTCGTCACACAAAAATTGAAGTCCTTAAACTTTTTTCAATCTAGAGAACAGATAATAGTCTGAGGGGGCCAAGTCTGGGGAATAGGGCGGATGTTCCAGTAATTCGAATCCTAGATCTCGAATTGTATTCATCAAAATGCGCGATTTATTGTCCTGGAAAAACAACACACCTTTCGCTAACATGCTTTGTCTTGTTTCCTCTCTCTTGAGGTGGTTAGTAATTTAAAATAAGAATCTTCAGTGATGGTCTGATCCTTTTTTAGGTAATCGATCATAATTATTTCACGGATATCCCAAAAAACTGAAGAAAGAGCTTTTGAATAGGCCGTGGAGAACCATGATGCTTCCACTCCATCAATTGAGTCGTGTCGAGTCGTTCAGTATTTAAACAAAGAATTTCAAGAAAAATGAATAGGAAGATATTCAACATTTCCATGGCCTCCACGCTGGCCGGATTTAAATCCTTTGGATTATTTTTTATGGGGATGGTTGAAAAATCAGTTGTATTCGGATAGGCCATTTGATAACCAAGAAGATTTGCAGAACAGGATTAGGCAAGCGGTAACGCATTTAAATAATAACCCCAACTTCCTACAAAATGCCGCCAGGGACCTAAGTAGACGTACAAATTTATGTATTGAGCGAGAGGGGCATCAAATCAAGTGATGTTTGTTTAAAATATAAAAATAACATATTTTTTTATTTTCAAATTATTATACAATATTTTCATTATCTAAAGCGATATTTCATTTATCTTAACGGCTAAATGGGTTTTAAGTAAAGCAAAAACTTTTATAAAGAATAAAATTTCCTGAGAAATAGACCATACAAAAGTTTTTCCTGTGTTGCATACTTTCCTGGACACGTTGTATATATAGTTTATTTCTAATTATAAGAATATAACTTTGAACGGCTCTAATGCTTTTATTTAACCACCTGCGGCAATAACTACCTGGACGCTCAATACGATTATTTTTTACGCAAACAAACTGCTGAGGTCCGTAATGACAAAATTTAAGTAAACTGTAATTACTGCAATTTAGATGAAATAAAATCTAATAATAATATAAGTACCAACAGTTGTTAATTTGAATATATAGTCATTAAATTACAATTTAGATGAAATAAGTGCTTATATTTATTAAACAAAATTTAAGTAAATATAGTTAGGAGAGTTGGTATATATTACATCTAATATTGAGTCTATTTATCATTTATTGTTAATCTTTACTGCTGTATACATATTTGATTTTTCTCTCTTTACTTAACTAACATGTGGCGACCTTTTGCTGAAAGTGTTAGTGATTATGATGTAGATAGTGATAATACTGTTGGAGTACGACAGAGAAAGCATATATCAGAAGATGCAAAACAGATAATTTTCAATGTCTATCATATTCTGATGGAAGAAAATAACGACCTACAAACCCAGAACATTCAACGAACGTCGCAATTAACCAAGGTGCCTTTTAGAATATATAAAATAATTAAGAAAAATGCAGGGCCTCGAAAGCAAAGAAGTGACAAAGGAGCACCGAGAAAAATTGAAGAGTATGAAATTGATACTATTAGGCAGCAAGTATACTCCTTCTACAGAGGAAATGTATCTACACTTGACTGCTTACATAAAAGAATCAGTGACGAGCCTATAAATATTCAGTGTTCTAAAGCAACCTTGTGGCGGACGCTAAAGAAAGCTGGTTTTAAGTTTGGCACTATAGACACGTCGCACACTTATGGAACGCCCGAGGGTACAGAAACTTCGATATGAATTCTTAACGGCAATTAGAAGGTATAGACAGGAAGGACGATTAATATGTTATTTAGACGAGACGTGGTATGACACCCATGACACAATTTGCAAAAGTTGGGTGGATAGTTCAAGTATGTGTGAGTTGGACGCGCCGGTTTCGAGAGGGAAGAGAATAATCATTCTTCATGCTGGGTCAGAAAAAGGATGGATCGGACAGTCGCTATTATCTGCTAAAAATGTTAAATCCTCAAGTTTAGATTACCATGAAGATATGACCTCATCTTTATTTTAAGAATGGTTTTGTGACACTTTGCTGCCAAATTTACCAAAAGATAGTGTGTGATGGACAACGCTCCGTATCATTCTCGACAGTAAACCAAAGTTCCTACAAAATGTAATAATAAGAAAGATATTAAAACATTTTTAGAAGCAAATGATTTATATTTTGAGGATCATTATAGAAAAAAACAATTAATAGAGGTGATGAAGACAAAAGAATATCTAAAGGATTATTATGTGGATATCAGAGCCAAAGAAGCAGGACTTACAATTTTGCGTTTACCACCATACCATTGCATTTTCAATCCCATTGAATTGATATGGGCCCAACTGAAAAATACCATAAGACGAACAAATCAAACACCGAAATTTAGTGAAAGCAGTGTAACACACATAAAAAATGCTATGGAACATATAACTGCTGTAAATTGGAAAAATGCTGTTAAACACGCAATAGCAAAAGAGGACGAATATATGCGCATGTACAAAATAGTAGCACCTTTGATTATAAATTTGCAATACGATTCAGACACAGACACCGATTTGCAAGACGACTCAATCACAGATGATTTATGAAATGCGGTGTGACATAGAAATTTTATTGTGTATTACAAATAAATTAGCTTTATATATCTATATGTATCCACTACATATTGCTTTGAACTGTGCCTTAGCTTAATGGTGCAGTTCACAACGAATGTCCGGTTGCTCAGTCGCTCAAACTTCAAGCTGGAATCTCCTTATCTCAGATCTTACTCTCGAACAAGCAAGATACGTGTAAAGAAAAACAATATAGCATTAAATAAAATTCACAATCTCCTAATTTACATTTATTAAAAAAAAATTAAAAAAAGAAAAAAAAATCCCTTTACCGAGTGTAAAGGGAGCTAAAGCAAAATTAGCAGTAGCTACGAGGAAATAGTCCTTGTGATAAATGACACGCACAAGGAGAAAAACCCCCTGTGACTCTCGAACAAAGATTTGAAATAAAATAACAACAAAATTTATCAGATGTCAACAAAACCATTAACCCTAAATTCAAACGTCAAGATAGAAATTTGTCTATCTTACGCGTAAAATCAAAATCTTACAGTCATGCGTACACTTAACATGACAAAGCACAAAAGTTTCCCCACCTTCTAATCGTATTAAAATATTTATATGAATAAAAACTAAACTCCACAAAAACAGTCTGACAAATTTTCTAGATATTTTTCTGATTATAAAAAATTTCACAAAATTACAAATTATTAGTTTATAGAGCTCTTTTCAATATTTAAATTATAATATTTAAATAATACCTACATTAATTAATGTATCGAAAACACAACACGAGAGATTTTTTTCTTCAGATAGGTGTTTTAAATTAAATCTATTACAAGTATACAAGACTTGTAAAACCACGACAAATGAATTTTAAAATTCAAACGAATCACCAAACAAACAAAACGAATTATTCAATATATATATATATATTAAACAAAATTAAGTCTTGTTTAATATTAAATCAATACAACCTATCTCAGAAGGCACTAGTGAATCTCTAAAATCTAATTCCAGGAAACGCCAGGGCATCCCCACCTAACATAACAAATCAAGATAGCGATAATATATATATCTCTGTACTAGATATGACTTCCAGGTTGGCGCCGACTTTGAACATCAAACTAAGCCTGGACGATCTACAGTCATGGATCAAAATCAAACATTACAAAATTTATCATTTACAATTTAAATTTTTATCGTTATCAGTCTGCAATAAAATACACATAATAAAATAAAATACATTTTTAAATCAATGTTATTCAAATAATGTTCAATATAATTTTTCTTCTTTCTTCTGCAGGGAAAAAACCACTGCAATATCTTGCCACACGATTTGTAATTTTTTCTTTGTATATAAACCCAATGTACAGATATTTTTTATTATATACTTGAAATTAACAGCGTTTTATTATTATATTATAGGGCTCTAATTTATAGTCAATACGGCCCCTAGATTCATACGTTGCAAATAGGTAAACCATACCCGTTCAATAAAAAGACCAGGTATAATATCATCACAGAAGGTGGTGCAATCAAAGCATTAGAGCCGTTTAAAGTTATATTCTTATAATTTGAAATAAACTATACCTGTATAATTGTTCCTATGTTTCTCATACGTATTGTTAATTTTGTTTGGGAATGACATGTTTTTAATGCTGAAACTAGAGCAAAGTTATCTAATAAAGTAATAAAAAACAAAGTAGGTAATGGCTTTTTTTTGTGTAGCAAATTAAAGTTTAGTATTATTTGTTAAAAACTTCAAAAGTATATTATCATTATAATTCAAAAACTAGTTAAATAAGTAAAAAAAAAAATTGCAACTTTAATGGAAATTTCTCATTTGTTATGTAAAATACACGTTTCCTTTTCTACAGGACGTAGAAGTTAATAAAACGCTACTGATTTTAATCTTAATTATGCGAGTACTTTTTATTTCTATTCAATGCATACAAAACAAGATGATTATCACCTTGACATCTACTGGATGGCTGCGTCTAATTAATAATAAAAACAATTCCATTGGCCATGTGTAGCTGAGATCTATACGCGTGTAATGAATTTGTCATTAAGTTACATTGTTTTCAGAAAAATACCGTAGAAAGTGGTGTCGTAATTAGACCATGACAGAATTCTTGAATATGTCTGTATCTGGTATTATAAACTTGTTACGTGATTGGTACTAATAAATTTGTCCTATATCATGACCACTTAACAGTTTCCTTTAAGTATACTGTTATTTAATTGTCTATGTATAAAAACTGCAGACCTGTCTAGTTATTAGCATAACATATAAGGTCTCGGTAATTATTTTTAAAAAATTATAGAGGTTACCAACACAAATTTGTGTTGAAGGAATACTTTCAGAGAACTTTAAGAAATGGGATAAACAGAAATCTACAATGTAACATAATTATAGTAAAACAGTCCGTTACAATCTTAAAATGCAGTATGATTCAATAGTAATTTTACATAATAACATTATCCTTAATTACTATAACCGCCATTAAGATTCCAAATAAATTTACATTACCACAATTGACAAATAAGCAAACAGTCAACAGAAATATTATTCTATTTCATAGCACAAAAAGCAAGTAATCAATAGAAAGATTCTTTTATTTTATACATAAAGTAAATATCGAGGGAATTCAGAAAAAATAAAAGTACTGTATACCATTCAGCGTTAACAGTTTTTCGATCCTCTAATCGAATTGTTGCGATGTGTTCTGTACAGCCGAAGAAACAAGCGATGATTTTCTTGGAAGTGCTCCTTGCACGAACAACTTTTGTGGGATTCGGTTCGTCTTGGAACACCCATACAGTAGATTTTTGCTTGGTTTCCGGCACATCGCATATATCCATGTTTCGTCACCTGTGACGATGTATATGGATTTTGCGGTTCCTACGTCGAATTTTTTGCGCATCTCTTTACAACAATTGACATGAGCTGCTTTCTGTGCTTCGGTCAAGTTATGTGGAATCCATCTGGAACATATTCTTTTTACAAATAAATGTTCATGTAAAATCGAATGAATTGCAGTCTGCGATATACCAAGACATGCCTCTACCTCACTGTAAGTCACATGTCGATCGTGTTCTATCATTTTCCGACAACATCGATGTTTTTTGGAATCACAAGAGTTTTGGTCGACCTTTACGTGATTCATCACTCACTGAGGCACGATCATGACAAACCAATTGTAAATTGTCTTCTCTGATGGTGCTTCGTTACCAAAAGTTGACCGAAGCGATATAATGCATTTTTGTGGAGATAGGCTTTATATAATCGTAAAAAATCATCCAACGAAGACCTTCACGAGTAATCTCCATTATTTTACAAACTCACTGTCTTAAGACTGTCACTGTCAACAAACTACTGACTCAAAAGCTACCGCGAATTCCTCATTGCCAAATGTTAAACTTTAAAAATATAGTAATTACATATTGCTATAGACTCTTCCCCGCAAACATTTTGAAAATTTATTTATTATTTCTGAGTGATTTATTATCTTGAATTTATGTATATTTGACTTGCGCAGTTGGTGCGAGCCGATTGCTTTGCTGTGTACGTTGATTTTCACTGTATTTTTTATACGGAGCCAGCAGCGTTGCTGGATCCCCAGACACTAATGTTCCTTGAGTTTAGAAGGTCGTGTTTCTAAAGATAAATCTTTATCTTTGTTTTAAGTAGCTTCGTGATTTTTGATTAATTAGTGGTGTTTGATTTCAATACCGATTTATTTACGAGTGTGTAGAACTCGTAATTGTTTAATTTTTAGGCTTCCCAACTCAGGTGTCTCGAAAAAAATATATTTTTTTCATTTACGTAAGTACAGGGTTATTCATTATAAATGTCCCAGCCCGTACCATAGTTATTATTGCATAAAAAAAAAATTTTGAAATAAAAGTTGTATGGTTATAGACTAATTTTATTATAACGTTAACAAAAGTACAGTGGCGTGCGTAGTTTAGGGGACACAAAAAATAATTGGTTTTTTTAAATGAGACGCCCTGTATATTATTAAATTTTTGGAAAGATCTTTTTCTTCTGATTTCAAAAATATACCATATCATACCCCTGTTTTACACCGTTCTTATGTTATTAAAGGATAAATATAGTAAATTAAGCTAGTTACTATAAATATTGAAAAGTTAATATCAACAAAGAAAGCTATGAAAATCACAACTGTCATGTTTATTAAATGTCATTTCTTTATTGAAGCATTCAAAATGGTTTACAGTGTAGCAGAAAAAATTCAAATATTTACTTGCTATATAGAAAATAACAAAGATAAACGTGCAGCGCAAAGAGCATACAGGGAGTTGTATCCAAATCGTCCAACACCCGCAGACAATACGTTCAGACGTATTTACCAACAGGTAAATAATACCGGTAGTTTTAGTAGAAAAAGGCGAGTAGTTCATGCAAACAACGAAGATCAATTAGATGTACTGCTTTATTTCGACGGTAAGCCCTCTTATAGGTATTCTTGAAAAGTTTTTTTAAACACTATATTATTTTTTAGAAAATTTTGAATGCAGTATAAATAATGCAGCAGCTCATTTAAATATAAGTTACTCTAAAATACAACGTACGTTGAAAACTAACAACTACAAACCATATAAAATTTTACCCGTACAACTTTTGACAGAGGCTCATAAAAGGAAAAGGTTAGAGTTTTGCCGCCAAATGATCCAAAAGTTATATGAAGATCCTGATTATTTGACTAAAATATGATGGACCGATGAATCATGCTTTTCTACGGCTGGAGTTTTTAATAGGAAAAATCGTAGGTCATGGGAAAACAAGGAGAATAGGAAAAGATTGATAAAACCAATAAAAAAATCAGGAAGAAAAACTCTTAGTGTATGGTGTGGAATTTTCAGAAACAAAATTGTTGGACCCATATTTTATGATTTCAATTTAACTGGAGTTACCTATCTGGAAATGATTCTTCCTGAAGTTGAAAATATTCTTGTAGAGAATTTTCCGGACGTTCAACTTCAGGATATGATTTGGTTGCAGGATGGGGCAACTCCGCATAATGTCCTACCTGTTAAAGAGCATTTGAACAATGTATTTCAAGTGTGGATAGGGAATAATGGAACCATATTATGGGCTCCTAACAGTCCGGATCTATCCCCTATGGACTCATATTTTTGGGGGTTTTTAAAAGACATAATATATAATAATAATGACTGTATTCAAGTCATGAAAGACCGAATTCAATTAGAAATAAATAATCTAAATGTAAACAATCAAGCCATTTCTGATGCATTTCAAAATATAATTAGACGTTTAGAATTATGTATTGAAAATAATGGTGGACACTTCGAACAGCTTTTACAAGTTATTATTTATTTATAGTTGTAAAGTATCTTTGTTATATTCGTTTTATAGGTATTATTTGTAATTTGAATTAAATGTTGACCAAAACTCATTTGTAGATACAAAACTTTTATTTAATAACTTAAGAACGGTGTAAGACAGGGGTATGATATGGTATATTTTTGAAATCAGAAGAAAAAGACTTTTTCAAAAATTTAATAATATACAGGGCGTCTCATTTAAAAAAACCAATTATTTTTTGTGTCCCCTAAACTACGCACGCCACTGTACTTTTGTTAACGTTATAATAAAATTAGTTTATAACCACACAACTTTTATTTCAAAAATTTTTTTGTTTATGCATTAATAACTATGGTAAGGGCTGGGACATTTATAATGAATAACCCTGTACATTATTTAAAAGATATTTTCATATTTAAAAGTGTTAATACTGTATTTTCTTATGTATAATTGTTTTCGTATTGATATTTAATCTTAGTTATTTTCAAATAAATGACAAAGAAGGTTTTTAAAGTTTCTAGTTAAAAAAAATCTGTTAACGATAAATTTTATACGTTGGTATATCAAGGGCATTTTTTCATGTGGCTTGCACATGCGTTAGAGTCTGTTTCGGGCTGTCATATCTGGTTGTTTACGTTGTTTATCGAGGGAGAAATTAAAAAGTCTCTTTGGAATTTATTAGTTTTACTTTTGCTCGGTTGTCACTAAGGACGTTTTTTATTATATGCTACGGTCATTTTCATATAATATTTTTACCTTTATAATATTGTTTAATGACGCAATATTAATATTTATACTTCATAAAGATATTTTTTATTTTTTTTTATTTGTATTAAAGTTTCATTTAAAGTTTATTGTGTTTTTTATTTAACCTACTTTACTTCTCGAAGATTACAAGTAACTTAAAAACATTATCATAACTTTTCTCAAACTAGTTTTGAGTGGCGCTCAAATATTTTACTAATTAAATTGTGTTTTCCACTTTTCCGATTGGAACCCTGAGGGAAAAGCAGTCTCATCGTGAAAATTAACCGACTGAATATTCAAGCTGGACAGATTGGTTGTGAATTGTGAATTAGCAAAGTACAACATCACAATTCATAGCAATATGTCAAAAGCACCATTTAGTGGTCGATTGTAAATATATAAAAGCTGTCTCTTGTATTAAACAACTTTAGAAAAGTAAAGTTTTACTAAACGAAGAAATGTCTGTCAGTTGTATAAGACGTAAGGATTAGAAAGTCAAGTTATAGTAGGTATTTTTTTAGTTTCTATCGAAGCCCTTCATGCATATTTCATACTAAATGAATCAGATTTTTTTTTGCGCTGCCCTATTTCATCAGGCTAACTAATTAGATACACCCTCTTAGTTTAATTCCTCCCCAGCTTAAAGGAGTATGAGCAAAATATTAAAACAAAAATTTTCTACTTTATCCAAGTCTAACGACTATTTAGGCCGGGTAACAGCTATTAATACAGACTATAGCTAAATATTTAACTATTCCTTAAATGTTATTATAATTATTAAAGTACTGTTCTAATTATTAAAGTGTTATTTTTGTTATGAATATTCTTCAAATCAAGTTTCTTAGAACGTAGACATGGAACTTTCAAAACTCTTCTTTAATCATCTTCTTTCAGTAAAACAACAATTTAATTTATTCAGTCTATTATAAAAGATAACATAATTAAATTAATTAATTGCGATTTTACGCACGGTTAAAGTAGAGAAAACAGCTTCTTTTCACGTCTTAAAGAACATTTAAAACTGTTAAACGATTTTCTAAAAACAGAAAATATTAATTACTCATTAGGATTAAGAATGCGATTTTAAATTAAAGTAATTATAAATTCGCGGTCAGATTATGCAATATATTTATTCAAAGTTATTTAACTATTAATTATCATACTATTACAGTTAATTTTTATAATTCAATATTAAATTATTCATTGCGAAATAAATTAAGAATAAGGTTCTGACGAAGTTTGTCTTTAGAATAAGTTACTTGAGTTTTTGCGTGGAAATAATTACGAACAATTTGCATTAATTTGAAGAGTTTATATGCATAAAATCGGTGTTCATAATTTACAATGGGATGACTGTTTCTGATCATTTACACAACTATTGTAATTTACATACAATTATCGTAATAATAGTCTATTTTCTAACTAATTTTCTCGTAATGGAGCGTATAACGTCTTAATTGAAAAATACATTCAGAAAATTATTATTATATATTTGATTAATTGACTAGAAGAAGAAAGTAAGGTAAAATTAAATTTCTTTATACACATAATCGAATAATTACGAAAACAAAGCTATAAAATGGTAATTTGCAATCATAAAATAGAGCTGTACTCCTGCATATTCTTTATAATAAATGATTGTACATTTTTTGAATAGTTTCACACGAATAATTTACACAAATAAATATCTTGCGTTCTATTGAAAAGTTCGTCTATACCTTTCCAACTACAAATTGAGAACAACCAATGTCGAATTGGGAATAAATGATTTCGAATTGAGAATAAGTTAAAATGAATTTAAAAGTTCTTTTTTGTTCGCTGTCATATATCGGTAAATAATTTAGAAATTTTTAAACGCAACACAACAGATTTTTGCGACGATTTGTTACTTGTGACGAAATATGCGTTTATTATTGTACACTCGAATCTAAACAACAGTCGAATATGGACCAAACGTGGAAAAAGAAGACCAAGATAGTTTTATCGGCGGGAAAGGTGATGGCATCGATATTTTGGAATGCAAAAGAAATATTGTTGATAGACTATCTTTAAAACGGCAAGACCGGAAACGGCGAATATTGCGCAATGCTATGCGCAAAACGCGCAATAAAATCGCGAAACTGGTCTTATTAAATTTTACCAAATCTAATAGCCATCCTTGGATTCACCTTTCGTGGATAGGTTGCTGTTAAACCTACAAGTCAACCGTCTAATTCCACGTACAAAGCTCAGTGAAGACGGTCGTGCGATTCTTGACGAAACGTTGTTAAACTAACTGACCGATATTAAAAAAGGGCGCCACCGCGTTTTGTAGGCTGCTTGTATAAGTGATTATACGTTACTCGGAGGATGTACATGTGATATAGTACCCACGTTGAACCAGATTGCATCCAAGGAAGCTAAATATATTAAAAGAAAACTAACAACCAAATAAGGAGTAACAATATTATAAGCGTTTACGTCGAAAATAAAGATATAAACAGGTGAGAAATGTGTATCATGTGTCAAAGTAAAATGAAAGGGGGAGATCCTGAATATATATATATAAGTAGACCAGGAGTTTTTTTGCCGTTAGAACATGTATGAAAGGGTTTTTCTTGGGGGAATCCAGCAAAATTAAACTCTCTTAATTAAGTCAGTTCTTTATTTTTTAGCCCAATATTTCGCACCGAATTTGAGTGCTTCCTCAGGGGATCACTTTAAGAGTAGATGGACATAAATTTATTACTTATTAACAAAAGAAATTAATACTTACAAATGTGAACTTGTTTTTTTTTCTGGAGAAATTACTCATATGTTTGTAATGTTGTAAATTAGTTAGTACATTAGTTTTATTAATTTACAACATTACAAACATATGAGTAATTTCTCCAGAAAAAACAAGTTCACATTTGTCAGTATTAATTTCTTTTGTTAATAGGTAATAAATTTATGTCCATCTACTCTTAAAGTGATCCCTGAGGAAGCACTCGAATTCGGTGCGAAATATTGGACTAAAAAAAAAGAACTGACTTAATTAATAGAGTTTAATTTTGCTGGAACTCGACTACGTCAGTTTACGAGTAACCAGAAGCAGAAGCACACAGTTATCGCGGACCTGAAGATGGCAAATGTGATTTTGCCAAAACGTCGTCCAGAAACCAGTACCGGTCTTTACAAAGACCAAACAATGGAAACGCGGAAGAAAACCCGGAATCCAGTTACAACATATATATATATATATATATATATATATATAAATATAGTATTTTCGTGACCTTGGTATGATAAGGTAAACTTAATTAGTCGGCGATTAAAGGTCTGCTTATTACTTCAAAGTGTATATATTTAAAATAATCCTACATGTTTCGGCAATGATGCCTTTGTCAAGGATATAAAAAATATAAATGACAGAATATAAATGTCAAGTAATTGAGTTGCTATGGTTTAAATTATTCAAAGATACATTCAAATAGTAATAATAAATCATGCCTTAGTATTCCAAAAAATAGATAGCAAGGTGAGAACAGATGTGTTGTTCGCTGCTAGCAGCTTGTGTCTTTTTCTGGGTATGAATTTGTGTGTTGGTTGCTGCTGGCAGCTTGCGTGTCTTTGGGTGTGTGATTTTGTGTTTGTGTAAGAGCGTAAGTATAGGGTTTTGTATGATGGTGCGCTCGTGACGTACAAAATATAAAAATGATTAGGTCATTTTTATATTTTGAACGTCAATTTTATTATTTTTTAATTCTACATTTTTTACCCCAGAAGAAGCGACAAAGTCTGTCGCGAAATATAGGGTAATTTAATAAAGGAGTTTTTTAATTGACCGCTTACCCGAATTTTAATTAATTTTTGATTATATATATATATATATATATATATATATATTTATTTAAATTATAACTACTATAAACAAATGCACAAATATTAAGTTATACTATAAAAACTTCGAAATAATGAACGGTTCAAAAACTTTTGATCGCTCCTGTATATTAACATACGGTATACTATATATGAAAACAAGAAAATAATACGTACGTATAATGAGACCTCAAGAACGCTTACAAACAGTTTACAGACTTACGCACGTTATGGCTTCATTTTCGAAACAAATATGACGCTAAATATATTTCCAAGTAAAATAGTATCCTAAATAATAATTATGATTAAATGTTTCAAATGAATTTAACAGGTATTAAAGGCGAAATTGATCGCTTAATATTGTATAATATATCAATATATGAAAAACAAATAAAAATGCTGTTAGATAAATATATCGTTACTTGAAAACAGTATACTTAAAATAGAAAGGTTTCGAAGTGTAGATCGATATTCCGTTGATGATGGCATCTTTCCTTTTCTTCGGTATCGAGTTGATTACTTTATTTCTCAGCTATCTGAGCCAATGAACGTGAACTAATTTCGGGACCATGAACGTGATATAGCAACGAAAGCCCTACGTTAAGATATTTTTATAGATTAGCAAAGCGGGATACGGGAACAATACATTTGAATGACGGGTGCAAAATGGCGGCGCTTACCTCTTAGATGTTTGGAAGGCACGATAAATCACGACCCTTGGGATTAATTAATCAAAGTACGGTCACATTATCCACCGATTCGGTGTAATTTTCCTTCAAACTCACAACACTTACGACAACTACAAGTGGCACTAGCACATGCACGAACGCAGTGGTCGAGATATTAAACGCAGGTGAAGCCAAAACCAGACGCAGACCCGCAAAAAGGGTCGAAGGGAAAGCGCTTCGATCTACGAAGTTTTGACGCGCGATTGCATCATTCGTACACGTACAACACAAAGCATTGTTCTTCGGACACTTGTATAAAATGTACGTTATAAAATATTCTAAATAATAAACCGTAACAGCAAATATTCTAGATCGTTTGAAGACAGCTATCGCTAAAAAGCGTCTAGGAATGACTAAGAAGAAAGTGCTCTTATGCACTTGTGCATTCCAGTACCGTTGCTGCAAAATAAATTAAAAAATTAAGGTTCGAATTAGTACCGGACCCTCCATATTCGTCAGACCTATCACCATCTGACTTTCATCTATTTTCTAAATTAAAAGATTTTCTCGGAGGCAAAAAAATCTGCATAAATGAAAAGCTAACTTTAACAATGGACGACTATTTTGCAGTTAGAAGAAAATCACTTTCGAGACGGAATAAAGAAGCTTAAACTTAAGCTAAGAGAAGATTATGTAGAAAAATAAATTTTTTTTTTTTAATTATTCCTGTTTCTGTACGATCCCGAGAATTGTCTTGTCTTGTCTGTTCTTGAAATTATTATATTTCGTTTTTCATTTATTAATTTTGCGTACTCCTTCTTTGCTCTGTTGGCAATAGGGTTTATTATTATGATTATTATTATTATCAGTAAAAGATTTAAAATTTAGGAAGGTGTATAATTAACAGCTTCCAAGACGGTAAAAATTCTTAGGAAATTTCAAGGAGTTGTGCCACTCCTCGAATTCACATATCACTTTTTAAATAACATAAGATACTCCTTAATTTTATTTGCTTTTGTGGAAACATGTAAAATTTAGTCGTAATCAGTGTTCGACGCCTCACGGATGTTGCTTGAAAATTTTAAATAAACAATAAGCAGTTTTTCTTAAAAGAAAAAAATTGATTAATTAACTTACCGTAGAGAATACAGGTTTTCATCAAGGTTAAATCATTAGATCAGTAAGAACAGCCATGAACCATGAATTATATTAAAAATATATTTTTAGCCTAATTACAATTCGTAAGCTTAATGTTAAGAATATTTAGAACAAAATTTAGAGAATTCATTTAATTATAACCAAAACGTAACTAGATTATGCCAATGTTTTTGCATACCTACATTAAGTTAAGATAGGAACAAATTATTTTCTAAAAGGAATAACAATTTCTAAAATTCAAATAGTTTTCAATTGCCATATCCACATATTTACAGAAAGTCTCGTGAGATGAAATGGAAACTGTTAAGTAGCAATGAAGCGGTATTAGATAATCTTAAATTTTGTTTATGGATAACAGTGCTCTAATTATCTGATGCTTTAATATTTTACCTATATTTTCTAAAAAATAGATATAACAGTTCTTTCGACATGAGGTATCATTTTAAATTTCGCGCCATTTTTAACTGTCAACACTCAAATGTTATTGTGATGACATTTGACAAGTATAAATCAGGAGGTTTTTAGATATGGGTCGATACACACTCGCATAACGAACTGCGATAGTAAAAATTCATTACAAAAATGGCGGACACAGGCTTTTAGTAATCATGAAGCGCTCTCTTGTGCACAACTATAGTGAATTTGATCAATAAATTCGAGCGTCTCGGACAAGTTAGTTCAACTCGTGTTCGTCCGGCCCGGTCAACTGAAAATATCCCCGCTGTAGCTGAGAGAGTGGCTGAGGGGTTTATCCATGTCGAGACAATCACAGGAATTCGGCATATCACAAGCTAGTTTGCACCGCATTTTACATAAAAACCTTGGCCTTCATACTTATAAGGTACAGTTGACACAAGAATTGAAGCCACAAGATTACGTGCAGCGCGGTACATTCACAGATTGGGTGTTAGAAATGCATGAACAAGATCGTAATTTTGATGAGGCTTATTTTTATCTGCCTGGGCACGTAAATAAGCAAAACTGCTGCATCTGAGGCTCCGAAAATCCAAGAGAAATAATCGAACAACTCTTCCATATACAACGAATGATAATTTGGTGCAGTTTTTGGGCTGGCGGTGTCATTGGGTCATATTTTATCGAAAGTCATGCTGGTTCGGCCGTTACAGTGAATGGATTGCATTACCGAACGATTCCGACTGTTTTTTTTTACCTGAAATTGATGCTATGGGCGTGGATGAATTTTATTTACATCAGCTTAGCGCCACCTGTCATACAGCTGGTGAAACAATGGCTCTATTGCGTGAAAAATTTCTTAGACGTGGTGTGATTTCTCAAATAGAGATTTCAGTTGGCCGCCAAGATCTGCGATTTAACATTATTAGATTTTTTCTTTGTGGCTACGATAAAGATAAAGTCTACGCCAATACTCCAGCAACGATTCAAGCACTCAAAAACAATATTAGAACTGTTCGCGATATACAACCGAAAAATTTCATCAAAAGAATGACCGTTTGTAAGAGGAGCTCACGCAGACATTTGGGAGGTATTGTATTACATTACTAATTTCAGAATTTGTACTTTGGGTTAAAATAAAAATATCACCGCTTTTAACAAAAATATTGCGTTTTTCTGTCGATTTAAAGTGACAGCTCTTGTTGAAAGACCCTACAATTAACGTGTGTTATTTTTAGTAATTAATATAAAGTTATATATAGTTTAAAGATTTCAGTTTACAAAAAAATTGTAGTTATTGTAGGTATTGTAGTATAGGATTGTAGTTATTAACGCATCACATAATGCGACATTTACATGTAAAAATGAGATTTAATATTCATTAATTCTCATTTACAGTAAGTTCAGAATGTTAACTATATATACACAAAGTATAGAAGTGAAAAGCCATATCCGTCTTCGAGATACCGTACATTGATAAGCTCCAATAAGAGCGAAACGCGTCTGTACGGTCCGTTGATGGACGTGGCTTTTCAACAATTTTTAATTATCCCAATTACCAGGAAGGTCGGAGTCGCGACGAGGTGTGTTCTACATACTGGTACAAACTTGTTTGTCGGATTGTAGTTATTAACGCATCACATAAGGCGACATTTACATGTAAAAATGAGATTTAATATTCATTAATTCTCATTTGCAGTAAGTTCAGAATGTTAATTTCAGTTTACGTTGATGAAAAAAATAAAAATGATGAATTGATTTGTTAAAGCTGTTGCATTTGTGCTTTGTTCTTCAAGTTGGAAGCATCATCTCAATTAATCATACCACGGATGAAAGAATTCTAAGATAAATAAATAAGATGTGGCTCTCAGAATACTCTATATATATATAGTATATATTTATAAATATTTGTCATCTCAACGTGATAGGAGTCTTTTTACATCAATCAAGGTTTATTTTTTGGCTTAAGAACACAATATATATATATATATATATATATATATATATATATATTCAAAATGGTAGGATTCAATTAATTATTATACACATGACAGGACGCTATTTCTTTTAGATTTTTTTTCAATAATGATTTAATAAAACATCAATTATAATTAAAGTATAAAAATAAGTGCCACAAAGAAATCGATTCATTATATAAATATAGCAAGCGCCAATTAAGTTGGCGCGAAGAGGGGGTGTGCAGAAGCCGTTTTTAAAAACGTCCACACCCACTACTCAAGTAATTGTCAGAATACATTTGTCATTGACGATTGACGGAACATAATGTCTTTGCTAGGGGATCATAAAGTGACACACGCTCAGAGGTTAGAATTTTCTGACATTTGATGTAAAACCAAATACAAATCTCCCCACTACTTTTAATCCTGCGCGAACTTACCCCTCCTCGCGCCAACTTAATTGGCGTTTGCTATACATATATAAAGAAATATAAATTAACTATTCATAGCATTCTTCAAGCTACTGCGAAACGGCGAAACATCTACGTACAGCTCTGAAGATGTCCCTTGCAACAGTGGACGAAACGTTGGCAATTACGCCTAACTCGACGCGGTTCCAACCCGGAAACCGAGATCTACAAATTAACTATTTATTATGCGTAATGTATAGAGATAATTAATAAGATCTAATGATTTTTAAAAATAATTAAATCAAATGTTTATATTTATTTCGAAAATAGCATTATTTAAACAAGCATTGTTTTTATTTTATTTTTACCCACATTGAGAAATATGTAGTTGTACAGGAACCAAAATATTTGCAGGGAATGTATAGAATTTACAAAACGGCCCTGTACTCTAGATAGCAGTATACAAATGATGTAGTTAAACAGACATTACCGTGGACAGTTGATAGATGGGGTGACTAGTAATAAAACTGATACAGCCCGATTCGTTTAGCTCATCGACAACGAAAGGTAAAAGAGGGATCAACAGAATAAAGAAAGAGAGGTTATTTACATTAGTATGTATAGTTTATTTCAAATTATAAGAATATAACTTTGAACGGCTCTAATGCTTTTATTTCACCACCTGCGGCAATAACTACCTGGCCGCTCATTACGATTATCTTTTACGCAAACAAACTGCTGAGGTCAGTAATGACAAAATTTAAGTAAATTGTTATTACTGCAATTTAGATGAAATAAAATTTAATAATAATATAAGTACCAACAGTTGTTAATTTGAATATATAGTCATTAAATTACAATTTAGATGAAATAAGTGCTTATATTTATTAAACAAAATTTAAGTTAATATAGTTAGGAGAGTTGGTATATATTACATCATACATCATTACATATATTACATTGAGTCTATTTGTCATTTATTTTTAGTCTTTACTGCTGTATACATATTTGATTTTTCTCTCTTTACTTAACGAACATGTGGCGACCTTTTGCTGAAAGTGTTAGTGATTATGATGTGGATAGTGATAATTAGAGTGGACCAATCGGGAGCGATATTGGTAAATATTTCATATAAAAGCCGAAAAACTCAAATAATTTATCAATTTATATATATATATATATATATATAAATTGATATATATATATATCTCTATATATATATATATAAATTGATATATATATATATATATATATATATATATATCTATATATTAATTGATAAATTATTGGAGTCTTTCGGCTTTTATATGAAATATTTACCAATATCACGAAATACGGTAAATCTTCAAGTTCATAGATTAAAGAATTGAAATTTTAAGCGAATATGGTTAAATTTGTAATCAATTTATTATAATTTCTGTTATACAACAGAGTAATAACGCAAAATATCTTGGTGAACATGTAGAGATTTTTGTTTTACAAAACATCTAATGATATCTGTGAAAATGATTCATGGTAGCAATCAGACTTAAAATTAAATAGTGTGGAGATAAATATTTAATACGGTAGGGATTATTTTCCATTAAATGAATATTGAATAACACACTCTTTTAGTACTCTATTAGTAAATTCAAAAATCCATAATGCTTTAATTTAGTGAATTATACAAAACAATTTGTATCACAGCTTAGAATTTGGAGGGTTTTACATCCCCTAGTGATTCGTAATGCTTTATTGAGTTCATGATTTATAAATGTATATTGAAAGTATGAACAATAAATTTATTTAATTTGACATCTTGTCGTTTTCTTTCGTTACCTTTTACATTGGATGCTAAGCCTAGTTACGAAGAACCCGACAGCAAACTCTGAGAGCTATACTTATTCAAAGAGACAAACATTATATGTATATACTTGTGGAACGATTTGCATTTAATATAATTAAAGTCCGACTTATTAGAGTCGAACTACACAGCAATATGTATGTAAATCCAACTATTTAATTATATTAATTTCCGGTGTCGTATAGCGATACTGAAATCTTAAATTTTTCCAAACAAGCACTGTAAACTGAACCATATACATTTTCATGTCGGCTGATAGGATGGTAGTAAGTCACTGGCTTATCATTCTGGGGGCTGCTGCGTCGAATCTGAAGTCTGCTGTCCGAGAATATTTTCGTGGTTTCCCTACTCGTTTAAGATGAATGCAGACAACCAAATATCGTTCATACGTCATTCCACAAGCACGAGCGTAATATAATTTATAGTCTGCCAATCATTCGCGTTAGGTTGTTGGGGGATGTTAAGGTATGAATTATTGTTATTAATAAATTCGTAAATTCTTTAAAAATGATTTATTTTAACCTGCACTGAAGTAGTATTAAATACTTCAACATAGAACCACGTTACATTAACGCTTCTTACGTTGACGAAATCAGTGAAAATAAATACAGTGATAGCATTTTAATGAACGCGTATTAAAATACCACGCTCCACGTGTTTGTTAGATTAGAAATGTTCCTTTTTGGCACTAAAAAAAGTTGAAATCAATTACTTACGAGAATGTAAAATAGTTTACCAATTATACGGCATCTAAGTGTAATTCTATTATCAAAGAATGGAGCCCTAAAAGCCTTTATTATTCCATATATTATTCTTGAGGTACATTTTACCGTATATATTTACGGCTATCCGACACGAGACACCTGAATTACTTTCTCTAGGTGTCGTAAAATGAATACCAAATCCGTGTACGTATAGGCAGTCATCATTTACTAATACGTTTTCAATGGAGATCATATTCAATGCGATAATAGCATGTTAAATGTGTAAATGCTATTGCTGTAAATACTGCAAGCAATTACTTTAAATTAGAGAAAAGTTGTTTCGTATTTGCTGTATGTATATGGCTTTATTACTTGAAATAAGTATCTATTTGTAGGTAAATAGAAGTGCTTCAATTTTAAAATAGCCTTTTCTAATGAATTTGCGCTCATTCCATTTAAGATGTAGTTCTCTTGTTTTAAATAGAACTATGCAGTGATTATATTTAAAATAACTTTATTGTTTAATATGCGTAATGTATAGAGATAATTAATAAAATTTAACGACTTTTAAAAATAATTAAATCAAATGTTTGTATTTATTTAAAAAATAACATTATTTAAATAACAATTGCTTTTATTTTATTTTTTCCCACACTGAGAAATATGTAGTTGTACAGAGAACAAAATGTTTGTAGAGAATGTATAGAACCCATAAAATGGCTCTGTACTCAACATAGCAGTATGCAATTGACGTAGTCAAATATATATTACCGTGGACAATTGATAGATGCGGTGACTAGTAATAAAACTGTTTCTACAGCTCGGTTCGTTTAGTCGATCGACAACAAAAAGTGAAAGAGGGATCAACAGAATAAAGAAAGAGAGGTTAAAGATTAACCAACGACCAACACTAAAATTGGTACGAAATAGCGCTTAGTTTAATTTAATCTTTAAGTAGATTGCTCTAAGTAAATAGTAACATCTTTTGCTTAAAGAAATATTTAATTATTTTACAAAATTTAATCTAAATATGTACCTCTTCACTCGCTGATTCTGAGACATCTGGAGCTGCTGTGCTCGTTGTTGTGGTGGTAGTTTTTCCAAATATTAAAGCAGTTGCCTTTAATGAATATACATCATCTACCTTTAACCATACTGCCACTGAAAACAAATAAATAAATGTTACTATTTGTTACCAATACATAATATATGACATTTGCATATAACAGTTGATACATATTCTATATAATCTCCTGTAGAAATGGTTGGTTATTATATTTTCGGATAATCTATAGATATGCATATGCAATTAGAAGCAAGAAGTACCCGAATATTTTATTAATTGATTTAACTTATTAATTCATTATGGTATAGGTTCCATATAAATGTTTAATAGCCTTATATTGGTGAGGGTATAAAGCTTTTGATGGATGTGTGGAATTTTTAAAATGTTAATTTTTAGCAGTCCTTCAGTAAGCTGTGAAAAATTAAGAGGCCTATGTAACTAAAGTAAAGAATTGATATAAGTTTCTTATCACATGGTAGTATGTATTGTTTACAAAAAGGAACGCATATATTCCAACCTACACAAATACAGATGAGAACGGAGCTCATAACTTCTTTCATATAACCTTAAACCTCTGATAAATATCAAACTTTCTACCACTGTATTTAATAGATCTTTCGTATCATACCACGATTTGGTAGGCGTACTTTTTAACTAAATATTGGGCCTGTTGTTATTTATTGCTTCGTCTCAACATCGCGCAGCTCTCATATAGCACTTAAATATATTCGCAGTTAAAAAGAATTTTACATTTCTTACGTGCTTTGAGCAATTCCAATATCAATATTTTCAACATTCTCAACATTCTTTGGCATAGCATTATCTTGAACAGTATTCATAATTTTAGTAGCTGTTACGATTTTATTGTTTATATAACTCTCTGCTATAGCAGTTGATCGACATCCTCCATGACGTTTTAAATCCACTAAAGTCCACCAAAAGCGTCGCTGAGTACCTTCTCTAGTAATGGCTAGTGTAAGCACCGGGGTCAGGGAATCTTAAAAATTTTGCCATTACGCCAAATTTGTTAATTCCAATGGTAGTTTAAGAAAAAAATACTAGTCATGTTTGAAGGTCGAAGTTCTATGTATTCCTTGCAGATATGGTAGAAATTACCACGAATAACAAATGGACGTTCCGTTTTTGTTTTCGTATCATGAATGTGAACAATTCTTCCCGTCGACAAGCCATTTAAGCCAAAAATTAATCCCACTTAAGATATTTAGCAATCTTTTATATACAAGATGTCCCATATCGTTATGTTCAAATTTGAGGAGTGTAAAGTAGACTTCATTTCAAGTAAAAAAACAATCGCAGAACTTGTATACCCATTCTTATTTGTTTCAAAGTTACAGATCTATGAATGTGATTGTCAGATCATGAAAAAAATGTAATCCTAAAGTCAATACAAACTGATTTTATTTAAAAAAAGTTATACGATTCAATAACAGGCCTGTGATTGTTAACGTCGCATAATAAAATGCTATCCTAAAATAAATAAACACGTGTCGTAGTGCATACAGTAATTTCTTGGAGATCTACACAAAAGAATACTGGAAATTGATTTAGGATAAAGAAGGTTCTTACTTATTTCGTAAGTGCTGAACCATGAATATCATACAATAAACAAATGTTCAGATGACTGTTATCGTTGCATTCTTTAATAAAGGATTACATTACGTTTCAGTTCATACAACAGCTTATTAGCGAGTGGACACGTTTTCTTTATTCAAAATGCCTTACCGATTTTCTTCTCAAGAATATGCGGACATGCATTTTGTGTATGGCTACTGAAACGGCAGTGCACGCTAAGCAGTTACTGAATACCGACATCGGTTTCCCGATAGGCGAATTCCTCATTACAAAACATTTCTGGAAGTACACAGACAATTTCGGGAATGCGGACTGCGTGATTATCTTTTCGACCGAGGAGTAAATTTGCCAGCAGACTTAGAGGAAGAAGCAGTAGCTATTGTTACAAGGGATCCAACTCTCAATGTACGTCGAATCGCTAGACAACTAGGAGTGCCACGAACGACAGTTTGGCAAATTTTAAAACGTGAGGGCTTACATCCATATCACTATCGCAGGGGACACGGTTTGCTTGAGGCAGATCACTATGCTCGTATAGTTTATTCTACCTGGATATTAAGACAATCACGGCTTCATTTTAATTTCTGAAGTACAGTCCTCTGGACAGATGAATCTACGTTCACGAGAAGTGGTGTTACAAATCTGAGAAACTTGCACAGGTGATCATCTGAAAATCTCAAAGCTATACGCCCATCTAAATTTCAACATGAATTTTATATTAACGTTTGGGCGGCCCTAATCGATGACTTGTTGATTGGTCATTTTTCCTGGGAGGTTAAATGCGGACAATTACCTTCAATTTCTTATTGACGAACTGCCAGGTCATTTAGAGGATGTCCCACTGAATGTTCGACGAGACATGCGGTTTCACATGGATGGGGCACCACCACATTTCCGAATTGCTGTCCGAAATTGGGTTAACGTCAATTATCCAAGATGGATTGGTCGAGTTGGTCCTGTTGCATGGCCACCCAGATCACCCGATCTTAATCCCCTTGACTTTTATTTATGGGGGTACATGAAAAATTTAGTCTACGCGCAAGTTTCGAACACAAGAGAAGAGTTGTTGGATCGTATTCACCTGGCTGCCGAGCAAATCCGACAAAACAAGTATGAAATTCGGATAAGTACTTCTGGGCACAAGCCTACATTCAACAAGGAGGTGGACATTACGAAAATATTATTAGTTGAACTTTTTTAAATAAAATCAGTTTTTATTGACTTTAGGATTACATTTTTTTCATGATCTGACAATCATATTCATAGATCTGTAACTTTGAAACAAATAAAAATGGATAAACAAGTTTTGCGTTTTTGTTACTTGAAATGAAGTCTACTTTACACTACTAAAATTTGAACATAACGATACGGGACATCTTGTATGTATATTTAATTGAGTTTTATACTTTACCTTTGTAAATAGGTATTCTTTATCTGGAACAGACGATAAGAGTTCTCTAATTTGCTAGGGTGTCAATATTTTTCGACTTTTTGGGTCTGTAACCGTCTAATTTACTTCTGAAGTTTTAGAAACGCACACAATTTGGGGTACTTGCTTATATCAACATTGTTTTTTAGATTAATTGTCATACGCAGCATTGAATAGATTACCCGCAAAGAAGATGGTTTCATCTTTTTTGAAAGATTTTGTAAGCAAGTAAGCATTTTCAGATAATGAATTTGTTTGGCTTTCTTGATGCCAATCTTGGAATAGTTTATATGCATGTTCGTACTGATTTTTTAATTTCTTCGGCAGAAAACTAATAGTTGTCGATATCGCTGCCTTAGTAATTTCGGGTGGTGCGCTAATGAAAACATCTTCACTTCTACTTTCGTTCAGGTTCATTTTTCCCACAAAATACAAAATTACTTGTCTCTTGTCACGCGCGTCGAGTTATTTTGACAGATTAATGACAAGGGACACGGATAACTAATTTGATATTTTGCAATTAAAAAATCAAAAAATAACTTCAGTTCACAACTAAAGTGCCCGTTGCTAAGTTCACCCCGTGACTAGAACGCACGAAGCCACGGCTTGTTGCGGTGTATTTAAAAGATCACTTAGCGTCATGGAAACATATACGATAAATGGCATATTAAAGATGGGAGTAAAAAATAGTATATTATTCAACGAGCGTCTAAAGATGGACAAAGTAGAATACTATACTTTTTCCACTTCTATATATGAAGTGAATGTTCTAATTAATTAATTTTCAAATAAGGTTACACATACATATTTATAAAAATTTATTACAGAAATTTATTTTGACTTTACAATTTTTAAATTCCATAGATGGTGCAATATGAAACAAACATGTAAATAATTTACATATCTGTAACTATGCACATGGACAATATACCTCGTATTTTCAGCATTTACTTCTGCTTAATACATATGTTTCTGCCATCTAGGCGTCCTCAGTTAAGCTAGTGAAGCAATGTATACAAATTAATACTACAAATAATGGACTACATCTACATACGTATTTTATCGTTTCCCGTAGCAGCTTAGCTGTTCGAACGATAGGTAGCCCTCCAGACAAAGTCTCTTTCGCCCGTAAGATGTCAATTATTAAATAGTTGTCTTCTTATAGGACGGAACTTGCTTAATCTATGCGGGCTATTTCAGTAAATTTAAATACAGATACAAACCAGTTGTTTATAACAGGTTTGTATTAATTTGTATACATTGCTTCACTAGCTTAACTGAGGACGCCTAGATTGGCAGAAACATATGTATTAAGCAGAAGTAAATGCTGAAAATACGAGGTGTATTGTCCATGTGCATAGTTACAGATATGTAAATTATTTACATGTTTGTTTCATATTGTACAAACGCTTTATACGTGCTTAACGTATTGTCATACTTAAACAAAACCTTTTTGTATCCATAGATGGTGTTAAATTATTATTATCAAGATTATTCTCATTTGATACTGGTAGCCGTAACTTTGTCGTAATTCATTTTGAGAATAATAAAATAAAATAAATCAATAACTTTGTTATACCACTTTATTCACATGTAATAGTAACCGCGGTTTCGACATACAATGTCATTATCAAACTGCAAAAGTTACAGGCCTACATAGATCTTATAAATGACACAAAAATATATGGGGGTGGTTTATGATGTTATTTAAAATTACTACTATATACTTAACTATTATATACAACATTGGAAAAGAGGTGTATATATAAGATCCAACTGGTCGTTAGGAACAATATCTATTGTGTTGTTTCCGCTTTTAAAAATTTCAAGTGACTAAAAGATTAAGGTCGTAAATTAAATCTTTTAGAGTCACTTAAAATTTTTTAAAGCGGAAACAACACAATAGATATTGTTCTTAACGACCAGTTGGATCTTATATATACACCTCTTTTCCAATGTTGTATATAATACTTAAGTATAGCAAACGCCAATTAAGTTGGCGCAAGGAGGGGTAAGTTCGCGCAGGATTAGAAGTAGTGGGGAGATTTGTATTTGGTTTTACATCAAATGTCAGATAATTCTAACTCTGAGCGTGTATCACTTTATGATCCCCTAGCAAAGACATTATGTTCCGTCAAACGTCACTGACAAATGTATTCTGACAATTACTTGAGTAGTGGGTGTGGACGTTTTTAAAAACGGCTTCTGCGCACCCCCTACTCGCGCCAACTTAATTGGCGTTTGCTATATATAGTAGTAATTTTAAATAACATCATAAACCACCCCCATATATTTTTGTGTCATTTATAAGATCTATGTAGGCCTGTAACTTTTGCAGTTTGATAATGACATTGTATGTCGAAACCGCGGTCACTATTACATGTGAATAAAGTGGTATAACAAAGTTATTGTTTATTTTATTATTTTCATTTGAATTTATTCGTTGCCATGGGTTGATAAGCATTTACATAAATCGTGCGTCTGATTGACTAACAACCCGTGACTTATGCGATTTTTCTTGTGACTTATGTGGTTTTGTCCGTGACTTATGAGTAGAGCAGACCAATTTCCGTGCGCGCCATCAGCGCCGGTATGGTAGTATAATTCGTAATATATTAGAATATGCGATAGAATAGGGACGCAACATCAGCTTGTTACCGATATAAGTATAGAAGTAGAGACATTTATTCTATCAGAAATAATTAAATATACATTTGGTTTTCTGCTACTCGTATTAAAGTAATATGCATAAACACACCAAAAATAAGAATAGTACATATTATAGCGGCGTTGTATGTACCTATAAATAAAATGGAAAATGTATGAAATCTGTGATTGTGTGCACGACAGAGGATTTAAAAAAACACTTCCCGTTTTAAGCGTCTTCCAAGGATTGACAAACTGGAGAAACTCGATTGTATATTTTCAACATCAGGGGTTCTACATCTAGTGATGTTATATTCGCATAATCAAAATACTTTTTTAAGCAACTTAACGCATCTGTAGACGTGCCCTCACAAATACGTGTTAAGGTGTCAAAATCTGCATTTCTGTCAAAACACTTTCAAATTTAATTAGAACACTTTCACTTTTTGCGTCTTCTACAGCACACAGTTGTGCGTGAACATCTTTAACGATTTGCAGTGATTCCTCTAACGGCAGCGACGAATTTTCTAATTTTGTTATTGCTTCTTCTAGCCCCAAGTAATTCTCACAAATACTTTCTAAATCCATCTTAATCTGGGCATCTTGAAATTTTTTCTGGCTTGTATTTATAGCTGCACTTTCTTTCGAATCGAATAATAAAACCACGTCCTTAATTTTTTCAAAACGTTCATGATAGTAAAACCCCGCCCGTAACCATGTACCCCAACGTATCAGAATCAGCTGCGGTGGCTCAGGGGTATGGGAACACAATTCGTGAAATTTCCGAATACGTTTTGGAGATTTCAGGAATACTGCCTTTGTACTCGATATTAAAGCATCTACCTCTGGATAACATCTACGAACCTGTTCTGTCACAAGGTGTAGAGCATGGAGTTTACAAGTAATATGTAACAAGTTAGGACAATATTTTCTAAGAGACCGGCCTACAGAACACATGGTTGCGGCACCATCGATCATAAACATTAATACTTGGTCTTTCGAAAGTTTAAATTTTTCCAAAGTATCTAATAGCACCTCTGAATTTTTTTCGGCATTACATTGTTCTAGTCGTCTGGATACTAATAAAATTGAAGACGTTGGTTGACGTAGTTCCATATTACGCGCCATCACATTAAGTACAGATTGTTTTTTGCTGTCAGTTGTTTCGTCCACACATAACCACAGTTTTTTATTATTCAGTTCGGCTTTGATTTTATTTTCAACCTGTTTACGCACCGATGGTAAATTCCTTCGTAACGTTGTTGTGCTCGGTAATGTTTGATTCGCGTATTTATTTCAAAATGAAATAAATGAATCATTACTTAACAAGGTAAACGGCGGTGTACACACATCATAGTTACACATAGTTCATGTATAAACTGTTGTCGATTAATTTTGTTATTATTGTGCTTCGAACTGCTTACGTGTTCTTTACAATGTGTTTTTGACCAACACATTAGATATGTATTGCACACTAAACATTTAATTTTTGAGCCATTGTATATTAAGTCTGGGAAATCCATAATAAACTTATTCAGTTCGTCTGACAACGGTCGTTTTCTCGATTTATGTGTCGACGACATTTTATTACGTATGCTTACACTTACATGCAGTCTAAGCAAGTACCAAACACATACTGAATCCTTTTTATTAGTTCTGATGCAATACAATCATCCTCTCATCGGCGCACATGGCGCGCACGGAAATTGGTCTGCTCTAGTAATGAGTGTCATAAATTAACAGAAATCAATATGTTTATGTGCATATTATGTAATAGAAGCGGAAAAATATTATAATGAATCTGCTCCGTTCCATGGTATGATTTGTATGTAAGTGGTAACTTTTTAGAAATTCCGTATCATTGTAAAGAGCAAACGTCGAATAAAAGTGTGTGAGATAGTTAATGTCGCAAACATCTCAACCGAATTGGTACACATAATTTTGCAATAGCATTTAAAAATGAAAAAGTTAACCCCAAAATTACAGCCGCGTTTGCTTATTGATGAACAAACGTGAACTCGTGTTACAATTTCAACAAGTGCATCACTAAGTTCGTCGATATGCCACCGTAGATGACACCTAGATACATTAATATACTCCAGAGACAAAACCACCGTCAAAACATTGTATTTCTTCTGATGAACGCGCTTTCAAGAAGGCAAAACCCGTTTTTTCGGCATTCTGGTCGCGATTTTTTGGGACTCCAAAAGCATAATCTTTATTGACTATTTACACAAGGAAAGTACAATAACTGGCCAATATTATGCCGATGTACTGACACGTGTCAATGATGAACTGAAGAAAAAACTGCACTTATTCACAATAAAGTTCTAGCAAAAGTAAGGTCTTTGAAAATCGTAGAAATACCGAAACAAGAAATAACTATAATACGAGGGCGTATTTTTATGTTATCTATCTAGCCATGAAAAAAAGCACATAAAAGAACAAAAAAAAATTTTTCTACATAACTCCCTTCAACACTAATACACTTATTCCATCTTTCTTCCAGTTGCCCCATACCCTCAGAAAAAAATTGCTTCGGTATCCCCGCAAAATATTCTTCATCAGCTTCTTTGAGTTCTTCATCAGAAGCAAAACGCTTTCCCCTGAGATGCTTTTTTAAATTTTTGAATAAGAAGAAGTCTGACGGAGCTAGGTCGGGGCTATAAGGTGGATGCCTTAACTCTATAAACCCACAGTCATTGATTATCAGCTGAACTTTGTTTGCCTTATGAACCCGACAATTGTCGTGCAGCAACAAGTTTTTTTGTGGATAAGAATGCGGGCGTTTTTCCTTCAGAGCAGTTTTTAAATTTTTACTTGTGTTTCCGTAGGCCTCTCCATTTATGGTAGACCCTCTCGGCATATATTCAATAAGCAAGACTCCTTCAGCATCCCAGAAAACAGTTGCCATCAGTTTTTTTCCAGAAAATTGTGTCTTGGCCTTTTTTGGTGGTGGAGAGCCCTTATGAACCCACAGCATGAATTCTTGTTTAGTAGGAGGGTCCCAGTAATATACCCAAGTCTCATCCCCGGTGATAATTCGAGATAAAAATGTTTTGTCCCTCTCCAACTTGACCAAATTTTCTTAAGAAACTTCTTTTCTGTACAGTTTTCGTTCAGGTGTAAGCAATCTGGGTATCCACCGTGCAAACACCTTCTTCATACCCAAATCGTCATGCAAAATTTTGAGGACACTTGTTTCGGATATATAGACTTCATTGGCAATGACAGAGATCTTTACACGCCGATCTTTCAGTACCAAATTTTCGACTTTTCGCACAATGTCTTCAGTTCGAGCTTCAACGGGTTGTCCGGACTTTGGGTCATCATTGATTGACTCTCGGCCCCATCGAAAGAGTTTAGACCAATATTTTACTTGGAAATAAGATGGTGTATCTTCCCCATACACAGCAACCATTCTTTCATGAATTGCTTTTGGACCATTGCCTTCTTTTGTCAGGAATTTTATTACACTGCGATGTCCAACCTTAGTTCACTCATTTGATCGAGAAATAGACCGCCTCAAATCTCTATAAACAGCACAAACTAAACACAACTTAGCACATGTACTTCTAACAGTGACAGCAATTTTTAAATAATTTGTTTGACATCGTCACTCTTTTGTTTCATGGCTAGCTAGATAACATAAAAATACGCCCTCGTACTATCGTAATATACTCGTTCAAAGAGACAGTCAGGGAAATTCTTTTATAGTACAAGAATTGCAATTAACTAATTACAAACAACCAATAATATCTTCTAATAAAGTTTTCAATATTAATAGAGCGGCTATTGAATTTTAGCAAGTAATTGCTTTAAAACACATTACGTATTTTTGGAGGCGATCCTAATTCAATGGCCAAGAACTGTATATAGCGGCGGCTGTATTACAAAGCTAAGTTTCGTAAAACAAATTTAGTTCTCTAATTATTACGGTTAACAGTATCTAATTCGACACCGTTACATAACAAACACTCGCTAAGGAATAAATTAATTGTTTAATAATATTATCCACGCTAAAAAGTGAATGCTAACGATGCTTACAGTATTGTTTATTTATGATTTCAAGCTTTCATTATTAAACAAACATTTTAACCTTAACGAATTTTTACGAGGTTACAACAAAGACTACATTTGTCTCATATACAAATGTTCAAATAACATCCTGTACTGTTACTGCGTCTACTAAAAGAAGTTGAAAGGGATTTAAATTATACAAGGGTGATTTGAAGCGAGTGATTTTTCAAAGCTGACAAGACTTTCGTCATGCTGAGTATATTGCCACTTCAGCCATATACGGTATGCGCCAAAATAAACAACACTGAAATTACTGAAGTATATTATTTATTACTTATACGTTATTATGTCTATAGAATACATGTTCAAAATGTGCGCCATGGCGTTGTAGGCACTGCTCATAACGGTTACGCAGATTGTCAAACATATTCGAGAACACAGGTTGCTGCATAGTCCTGAAAAAGGAGACGATCTTCTCACGTAAATGATTAACAGTTCTGGGTGGGTCTGTACCGCTGAAGACTTGCTCCTTTAACATACCCCATACGTAGGCATCCGGTGGTGTAAGATCGGGGGAATGTGATGGGTAGTTGAAATTAGAATTGCGGGAAATGATGCGTCCTTCAAAAGTTTCCTGCAGCAATGCAATCGATTGTCGAGCAGTGTGACTGGTCGCCCCGTCCTGTTGAAACCACTGCTCTTCCATCCGAAGGTCCCTGGCACGACAAAACCCTCTGAGATCTTGGACAAATGGCGTTACCACAATGTTTCTATAACGTTCCTGGGTAACAGTAAGAGGTGTGCCATCATCATCATCAATGAAATACGGACCAATCACACCGTGTGCTGACACTGCACACCATATCGTCACACGGGCACTATGTAGCGGTTTTTGGATAATCACGTCTGGCTTACCGAAACCAAGGAGCGAGTTGTTTGTTTATTGATGTAACCCTCCAAGTGAATATGACTTTCGTCTGAGAACCACACATTATTCAAGAAATCTGGATCCTCGTACAACATAGCCAAAAATTGTCCACAATACTCAACCCTGGCATTCATATCTTGGTTTGACAATCGTTGTCCAACTTGAATTCGGTACGGAAATCCACCTACATCTTTGAACAAACGCCGAATCGACGTACTGCTGATATTCAACTTAAATGCCGTTCGCCGAAGACTTCGGTTCGGTGATTGCAAAACCTGATTGAGGACATGTCCATGGTTCCCATTCGTTCTCACAGTTACTGGCCTACCAGACCTTCCCTTCCGTTGGCACAACACAATGCCAGAACGACGAAATTTCTCAACAATAGAAAGCATAACTTTGTTGGTAGGTGCCTCTTTATGAAATTGATCGCGATATGTTTCCGTCGCTAACTTCAAACCCGGTCCACCTTGTTTGCCTTTTCCGTACAATCGAAAATAATGCTCGACGATAAACACTTTTTCCTTAGTCGTGAGACCCATTCTCAACTATAACATCACATAACAACGTTCTTTGCACTACTAAAAACACATAACGCTGCTAGTATCATACGTCAAAAAGCAGACATGCGCATAACAATGGCACGCATTTCAGTGTTGTTTATTTTGGCGCATACCGTATTAGAAGCCTATTGTCAAAATCGCCCAAATCTATCAAATTTGAATTTGAGTATCAGCTGAGTTTTTACAATCGCTTCAAGTAAGTTATTTGTTGTTCTTTTGTGTTAATATCGAGATAAAGGAATTACGTTAATTACATTTTTTATGCGGAAAAAACATTGAAGACAAGATACATAAGTATGATGATGAATGTGCTGCTTCGTCATTCCGCTGTGAGGAGTGTTCAAAGACGATTTTTGAAGTATCTATCATTTAAATGTGATGGATTATATCCGGAAAGAGGTATATGAATATACGTCTCTTCTAGAACGCCATTCTTTAAAATCTCTTAGTGACAGAAGAGAACATCTTAGTGCCAAATTTCTCCTCAATTTATTAAAAGGAAGGACTGATTGTCCGTCTCTTCTGTCACAGTTGATTTCTTTAGTTCCAGGACATTTAACTTGATCATCGGACACTTTCACCGTTTCCATCGTCAGATCCAATGTGTTACTTAAAGCCCCTTTGTTGCACGGGTACACAAACTGTATAAATATTACCCTGATCCCTTGAATTGAATTTAATTTTAACTACTCCATATATGTTTATGCATTGTCATTTATTGTTTGTTTTGTATTTGCATTGTATTTTTTATTTTTATTATTTATTATTATTTTGTAACAGTACCTTACATGTAATTATAACGAGCCATCGAGAAAATTCATAATTGGAGTAGATTGTGAAATTGGGTTGGTACTATAGCCACTTCCACATAATGACATTTATTATTTGACATTGAAACTATAAGTTTGTCAAATTTTTGTCAAAACTCTTATTAAGAAAATTAAATTTATTTAAAAAATGGTATTCAACATAGAACAAAAAGCAAAAATTATCGAATGTTATTTCCGTACACGTGTGAAAGTAAATTGCGAGTGGCAGTATTCAATTACGGAATGCATGGCTGATTTTAGTGAAGAACATCCTGAATTAGTGTTTGACTACAATGATTTTTACAATGTTTTGACAAATTGTGTAAAGTTATTCAGAGAGACTGGTAGCGTCGGTCGAAAAACTGGAAGTGGACGGCCATCTAAACATATAGCTGATAATATTGAAGCCCTTCAGCATATTATTGATGAAAATCCAAAAACATCCATTTCAGTAGTGACCCAACAAACAAATTTATCTTATGGTAGGATGCCAATGGACAACATTTTCAACAACTTCTGTAGCTATATGTAAATTTTGATTATGATTTTGATATTAAATAAATTATTTGTTTTCTTTTTTGTTGTAGTATCATTTCATTGCCATAACCTTTTTTTTACAATGAAACCAAATGAAACTGTCAAGCATCAAGTAATGTGTCATTATATGGAAGTGGCTAAAGCACCAGTAAGTATTTATTTAAGCTATATTATGTCCTGTAATTGGAATTTTTTTGCTGGACGTTAAAAAATATTATTATTATTATTACAATTATTATTATTATTATTATTATACCACGGAGCAGAAAATTTTACACACAATCCTAAAAACGTATCCTTATAAACCGCAACGACTGTTTGATTTGAAGGAGGTACATTTAGCCAACAGATTCGATTTTTCTTTGCGAATAATAATGGCTCAGATTAAAATTGAACCTAAATGGTTATTCCGTATTTTGTGAACAGATGATGCCCATTCAGTATTCGAAATTGTTGAATATGGTTATTAGAAAATCCACAGGTAATCATTCAGGAAGGCCTTGACGACAGGAAAATCACCACATGGTGCTGTTTTACAGCTGTGAAATTAGCTGTAACTTTGTATATTTTCGTGGTAATACAGAATGTAGAAGTCGTATGTGTAAATGTTACTGGTGGACGATACCTGCAAATGTTAAGAGTTTATACAATAATTTTTATGCAATATGAACCACCCCCGCATATCACCGAGCAGTTACAAGCCACTTTAATTGAAAATTCATGGCCACCTTAATTGCCTGGTCTGAACCCAGCAGATTTTTGGCTTTGGGGTTATTTAAAAACTTTATTGTATAGAATATGACCACAAATGCTGGAAGAATTTAAAGACAGTATTAGATTAGATTGAGGTGGCCGTAAAGCCTATTCCACAGCGACCTTTCTAGATCTATTGTGGTCCTCATGGATCGTTAGAGTACTTCTTCTAGCCCTGTTCTTTTAATTAAGCTTATCAGCTTCGAGGACGGTTCTTTTAAATATAGTTCCGCATTAAAATATTGATCTCCTATTAGTAGGAACCGCATTCTCGTCAAACTTTCGCATTAGCGTAGTTCATGTATCCCGGTTTGCTCTTCCTCTTTGCAGAATCTACATACCGTTTCTTCTGTCAAGTGGGCTTGACAAAAGAAACGGTATGTAGATTCTGCAAAGAGGAAGAGCAAACCGTTGAGTTGTTGAGTTTAAATATCCCGTCAATAGGCGTACTATCATCCCAACACTTCTGTCTCTATTCAGTAGGTCCATTATGAACTTAAGCGACTGTTTCCTAAAGAATTGTTTTGTCTGTCTTTGACCTGGGGCGTTTCTCCATGTTTCTCTAGATCTATTTTCAGCCCAAAGATAGTATTAAGAAGCAAATTGCTGCAATTCAATCCAAAATTCTATATAATGCTGTGTAATACTAAGAGGAAAGGTTGGTGCTTTTATAACACCAAAATTGAGATTATATTAAAAAATGTTGAACATTGTATTATAGAAGAAATTTTGTTTCTATTGATTTTTAGTGTTGGTTAAATTTGTTGAAGATGTGTAATAAGTTGAAATAGGTCCCTTACTTTATAATAACTTCGCATTTTTTCTTAATATATACTCTTAATGTATTTTACATTTAGTTTGAGGAGTGCAGAAGAAATATTTAAAGCACCTTCTTCTCCTTCTATTGGTTCTTTGGGTTAGACGCCAATAGGTAAAGGCATTTGTGTTCTTTGTACCACCCTCAATATATCTCTCAGTTCCACTCTGTTAGTCTTGTGTCCTAGATAAAATCCACTACCCTCCTCAGGAGACATTTGAGTACCGCCGTAGGATTCAATAGATTTCTTCCGAAATGTTTCTGCCTGAGTCCACAAGTGAATATTACATGAAGGCTCCTCCTGTTTTTCAAATCTCCTAGACTAGGGCTCACTAACCCAGCCCATGCTGTTACAAATGCTTCCTTAAAGGACGAAGTTGTGGACGGTTATCAAGTCGGTAATAATTTTATTTGACACGGTATTGTCTTGTGCCAGTCTACTGAGAACCTGTTTACAATGTTTCGTCAGTTTAGACCGGGTAAAGTTTTAATAGCCGCCTGACTATCAGTCATTATGTTGATTTTTTTTTGTTGGCGCAGTCGGTTTCCCGAATTTCCTCGGCGCAGGCTGCAACCGCAGCCTAGAATATCGTCGTATGTTTCCACAGACTTAATGGTATCTTCCTTCTAGGGGACATTCCTGTCTTCGATTTGATTGTGATCCGTATAGCAGGTGCCGGCACCCCAATCGCTAGAGCGACTTTTTGCCTTTTTGCCCGGTCAGTATATACCGTGTGGGGCACATAAAGTGTTATAGAGCAATAGCACGCAAACGATTAATCATATCGAAAAATGTTTCAGACAAAAGTCTCAGTGTTCGGGAAGGCGGTCATACTGGGCCACCCAGTTTTTTGATCGGTGTAGGCGTAGAAGCTACGTCAATGTCAACTCCAATTTTTTAAATGGAACCATGTATTTTCTTTTCAATAACATTATTACAGATTTTAAGACGAATTCAGCGACCTACAACACAAGGTCATTCTAGTCACGCAAAGTATGAAAATAGTCGAAAAATCGAAAAATATCGGAATAATCAGCATCAACTGTCAACGCATACGGCTGTCAGTTAGTCACGCATTACCTTCTATTGTGAGTACATCGGATCGCGAAAATGAATGATTATCAAGAATATTTTGATATGTTAATGGTGCTGGGGGAATGCCGCAAACATTACAGAAACGCTGAACAGTTGTACGCGGCTTGTTATCCGGACAGACAACAAAAATCGCACATGGCATTTAAGCGATTAGCTGACCGTTTCTGTCGCTTCGGTACAATGAAACAAACTCGAGCCAAACGTCGACCGATTGTTGATGAAAATGCGGCTGCTATTTTAGCTTTTACTGCACAAAATATCCATGCGGGCACCAGGCAAATGGAAAGAGAGAGTGGAATTAGTCGGCGATCTGTATTAAGAATATTATATCAACACAAATTACATCCGTATTGTATGTCACTTCATCAGGATTTGTACGGCAATGATTTCCAAAATCGCGTCAATTTCTGTAACTGGATTCGTCGAAAAATGGACACGGATGTTTCATTTTTGAGTCATGTGCTTTTTTCTGACGAAGCTAACTTCACAAATACGTGAAATGTGAATAGACATAACATGCATTACTGGGCAAATGCGAATCCTCGATGGACGAGAACTGTACGATATCAACATCCGTGGTCCGTTAATTGTTGGGCCGGCATTGTCGGCGATCACGTCATTGGTCCACATTTTTTTGAAGGTCACTTAAGTGGGCAAGTTTACGCAAACTTTCTGCAAAACTTACTGCCCGAATTACTGGAAGACGTGCCCCTGCTAGTTCGCATAAACATGTGGATGCAACACGACGGTGCACCATCCCATTATGCTCTATGTCCGAGACAAGTGATGAATGAGATTTTTGGTGAAAAATGGATAGGACGAGGCGCTACTGTTGCTTGGCCACCTCGTTCGCCAGATCTAACACTAATGGATTACTTTTTCTGGGGTTTTGTCAAAGGACACGTACCACGCCAGACGACATGAGAGAAAGAATACGCCGAGCATGTACCGAAATTACACCACAAATGTTGGCTAACGTTAGACGGTCGTTTCCTCGGAGAATTAACCACTGCTTACAAGCGGAGGGTGGTCACTTCGAGCATCTTCTGTAGGTAGACCCAAACCAAAGTTAGTGGAACCTTTGATGCTGATTATTCCGATATTTTTCGATTTTTCGACTATTTTCATACTTTGCGTGACTAGAATGACCTTGTGTTGTAGGTCGCTGAATTCGTCTTAAAATCTGTAATAATGTTATTGAAAAGAAAATACATGGTTCCATTTAAAAAATTGGAGTTGACATTGACGTAGCTTCTACGCCTACACCGATAAAAAAACTGGGTGGCCCAGTATGACCGCCTTCCCGAACACTGAAACTTTTGTCTGAAACATTTTTCGATATGATTAATCGTTTGAGTGCTATTGCTCTGTAACACTTTATGTGCCCCACCCTGTATATGTTCAGCTTGGCTGTAATTACAATCTCAGGAGTCCCAGGTATCATTTTGTAGCACTTCATTAATGTTATTGTTTACAAACTCTATAATCGATATTTTATCAGCCTAATAGTGCTTCTCTTAATTTTATTAATGTAACACAATCACCATTTAATAAAAGAATAAAATGATCAAAGAAGCAACACAAACCGTTACTGCAACAATAAATGAAATATTTTACAACGTTAGACAACTTCCACAAAAGTAAAAAAGCAAACATAAACAATAATTGTACTTTAAATTGAAAACTTCTTCAGTAACAGGGTGCCAAAGCTTTACGTTTCAGTAGTTCAATGTTTGTATATACTCCGATGTACGTGTAGTGTATAAACTACAATACTACCACAACACGCACATTAAACAGGTATTTCTGACAGTTGTAAAATATTACTTACCTATTGTTAGTAGCAGCCAGAGTCCGGGCGGTCTTTTCATTCTTCTGAAACAAAAGGATGTATGTATTTACTATTCATTCCGCAATTTCCCCACAGACAGAACAGAAAGATAGCGGCATAAAAACAACGGTATTTAACAGGTTATCAGCTATTGATCGATGTTTCTCACATAATTTTTCTTTTGTGAGAAAGAAATTCTTATTCGTGACATATATTTTTGCTATTTTGAAGAACATAAAATAAAATTATGTATAAATGAAATAAAAGGGGTTAATCGAAAAATTTTACTGTATCATAATATTATTTGATAATAATAATAATAATAACATATACTTGTTATACAAAGTGTCCCATATAGTTATGTTCAAATTTTAGGAGTGTAAAGTAGACTTCATTTCAAGTAACAAAAACGCAAAACTTGTATATCCAACAAAGTTAGTTAACACAGACCCACTGAAAGAATCAGGTATTTACAGAATTAACTGTAATTCCTGCCCAAAATTATATATCGGCCAAACAAGAAGAAATATTCAAACCCGTTTCAAAGAACATTTAGCTCATGTAAAACTTCACAATGTAGATAAATCAGCATTAGCTCTACATCATTTAGATACCGGACATAATTTCAGCTTAGATAATGTAAAATTAATTAAAAAATGTAATAGCAAAAATTTAGACATGTGGGAAGCCATACATATGAAAAAATACAAGAATTACCTCTTAAACAATGACATTTCACCTATTAATAATAAACTTTTAAATTGTATACCTACAGTATCTAATAACTAATTTTTCTTTTTCACGTTACTATATTGTTATTTAATAGAACCCGACATGCCAAACACAGTCATTGTCTTGTTTTTCATAGGTAACGGTCTTTCCCATAATTTGTCCTTTCTTAGAATTTCAATAGATTTTAACAGATTTTACAATATACGACCAAAATTTTTATTTTTATTTTTAGTTTTATATTTTTATATGCATGTTTTTTGACCATTTGTTGACCATTTATAATTGTAATTTTTACACCCCTAACCAAAAAAATAGATAGATATTTTTACTATACATGTATTTAAAAAATAATACTTTTAAATTTAGTTACTACTGATGATGTGTGCAGGGCACATGTAAAATGTACATATAGTTAATATACTATTGTTTGTGAAATATAAGGTGTTTTATTTAAGTTTAATAGTGTAATAATTTCACAAGTGCTCAACATATATACTATTGTATATCCATTTTTATTTGTTTCAAAGTTACAGATCTATGAATGTGATTGTCAGATCAGGAAAGAAAAATGTAATCCTAAAGTCAATATAAACTGATTTTATTTAAAAAAAAGTAAAATAACAGGCCTGTGATTGTTAACGTCGCATAATAAAATGTTATCCTAAAATAAATAAACACGTGTCGTAGTGCATACAGTAATTTCTTGGAGATCTACAAAAAAGAGTACTGGAAATTGATTTATGATAAAGAAGGTTCTTCTTATTTCGTAAGTGCTGAACCGTGAATATCATACAATAAACAAATGTTCAGATGACTGTTAACGTTGCATTTTTTAATAAAATATTACATTACGTTTCAGTTCATACAACAGCTTATTAGTGAGTGGACACGTTTTCTTTATTCAAAATGCCTTACCGATTTTCTTCTCAAGAGTATGTGGACATGCATTCTGTGTATGGCTACTGTAACGGTAGTGCACGTCAAGCAGCTATTGAATATCAACATCGGTTTCTCGATAGGCGCATTCCTCATTACAGAACGTTTCTGGAAGTACACATACAATTACGGAAATACGGACTGTGTGGTTATCTTTTCGACCGAGGAGTAAATTTGCCAGCAGACTTAGAGGAAGAAGCAGTAGCTATTGTTACAAGGGATCTAACTCTCAGTGTATATAGAATCGCTAGACAACTAGGAGTGCCACGAACGACAGTTTGGCGAATTTTAAAACGTGAGGGCTTATACGGGGACACGGTTTGCTTGAGGCAGACCACTATGCTCGTCTAGTTTATTCTACCTGAATATTAAGACAGTCACGCCTTCATTTTAATTTCTGCAGAACAGTCCTCCGGACAGATGAATCTACATTCACGAGAAGTGGTGTTACAAATCTGAGAAACCTCCACAGGTTGTCATCAGAAAATTTTCTATTAACGTTTGGACGGCCCTAATCGATGACTTGCTGATTGGTCTTGTCGTTCTTCCTGGGAGGTTAAATGCGGACAATTACCTTAAATTTCTTATTGACGAACTGCCAGGTCTTTTAGAGGATGTCCCACTAAATGTACGACGAGACATGTTGTTTCACATGGATGGGGCGCCAACACAATTCAGAATTGCTGTCCGAAATACGTCAATTATCCAAGATAGATTGGTCGAGGTGGTCCTGTTGCATGGGCACCCAGATCACCCGATCTTAATCTTCTTGACTTTTATTTATGGGGGTATATGAAAAATTTGGTCTACGCGCAAGTTTCGAACACAAGAGAAGAGTTGTTGGATCGTATTCACCTGGCTGCCGAGCAAATCCGACAAAACAAGTATGAAATTCGGATAAGTACTTCTTCTGTTTGCTTACGGGCACAAGCCTGCATTCAACAAGGAGGCGGACAATTCGAAAATATTATTAAATGAACTTTTTTAAATAAAATCAGTTTTTATTGACTTTAGGATTCCATTTTTTTTTTATGATCTGACAATCACATTCATAGATCTGTAACTTTGAAGCAAATAAAAATGGATATACAAGTTTTGCGTTTTTGTTACTTGAAATGAAGTCTACTTTACACTCCCAAAATTTGAACATAACGATACGGGACACTTGTATAAAATTACGAACATACTACATGATATATCGTGCGTTGAAAAAAGAACCTCTAGTTAGCCTTGAGTTCGCTGCGAAGTCAAACTGTTTGTCTAACTTATCAACAAATCGGCCGTCTGCCATATCATTATATTTAGCTGTCATTTGCGTATTTGGTTTATGTTATTTTATTTTACCTCGTTTATTAAGATATTAATTGAAAATTGATAAAATTATTTTATTATTCTTAAAACAAACATATTTTCAATTATTAAAATGCTCATTTAGTGTGCGTCATCACCGCCATTTTTAAAGGTGCTGAATGCAAGCATTTACATTAGAAATTGCATTAATATAACAGTAATTAGTACAACTGGAGGTACGTATAATAATTGTGACGTTGTAATAGATAACTTCACAAATATACCACATTTTTTCTGTAAAATTTTCGTGATTGCTTGTATTTTTTTTAATTCAATAAACGTTCACATAACCTCAAAGTTTGTTTCAAGCTCAATAATTTTTTTTAGATCGGTTAATAGAATTTTACATTATTTTAAAATTGTTCAAGAACCACGCGAAGGAACTCGAACGTAGTGAAAATGCAAACAATAGTTGTCATGTGTATGCAAGCATGAAGAAAAAATTATATAATATGAAGGTATGAAAAGAAAATTAATTTTTTGTTAACTTTTCTAATCATATTCTCTTATAGATATATGTTGCTTTAAATAAGAAAGAAATTGCACCCTTCGCTAACATGCCACGTCTTGCTTCCTTAATTTTCTCTCTTAGGGTGGTTAGTAATTTAGAATAAGAATCTCCAGTGATGTGGTCTGACCCTTTTTTAGGTAATCGATCATACACATGACATAGAAGAAAAAAATATTAATGATCCGTCTCAATTCTGGACTTTTGTTAATTCAAAACGCAACATGTCTAGAATTTCAAGTAATTTACATTTTAATAATCAGGAATATTCCAAACCACAAGCCATTGTTGACGCCTTCGCATATACATTTGCAGAAGTTATCCGCCTATCGTCGTTCCTTGTGTTACACAGCATATCATCGAGGCCAGTGGGAAACTGAAGAATATTGAATCGATTCTGCCTTTACTTGATGTAAATCCACATCAAATGATAAAAACACACACAATGGTGTATTAGATTTACACTTTATTTAATAATATTTAATAATATATAACAGCTGTTTCACCGTACAACGATTTCTTGAGATGAAACAGCTGTTATATATTATTAAATAAAGTGTAAATCTAAAACAACATTGTGTGTGTTTTTATCATCTGAAGAATAAACATACTGCTGGAGACGATAATATCCTATTTGGTTAAGGACTGCGCCAATGTTTTTGTTCATCCACTCTCCAAACTCTTCAATTTATCCATTAAATCGTCTTCATTCCCACAAGCATGTAAAATCGCTATAATTTGTCCTGTATTTAAAAAGGGTGATAACACTGACATCTTTAATTATAGGCCAATAGCTATTATTTCTGTTTTTGCGAAAATCTTTGAATACGTCTTGCACAAAATCATCTTTATTTCTCCTTCACAGCATGGATTTGTGAAAAATCGTTCGATTCTAACAAACTTGTGCTGCATAACCCAAGATATAGCCGAAGCTTTAGACGATGCTAGTCAATTAGATGTTATTTATACGGACTTCAGTCGCGCATTTGGTACCATCGAGCATATTTTACTCTTACAAAAGCTGTCAGCTTTTGGATCTAACAATTTCCTGTTCAGGTTTATGAAGTCATATTCAATCGATAGAACAAACTATGTTACTTATAACGGCTATAAATCAAGATTTTTTTACCCCACTTCTGGAGTTCCTCAAAGTTCCAACTTAGGCCCGCTTAATATATTTATTAATGACTGCAACGTATTGGCTTATGCAGATAATCTTAAAATATATCACACCATTACAAACATAACTGATTTGGATTTTTTGCAAAAGAACTTGGCTACTGTCCACATCTGGTGTCGCATGAATAAATTTAATAAAATGCTGAGTTGTAACTTTCACAAGGAAAATAAATTGCTCTCTTTATTACGTTGATAATAATAACTGTTATAGAGAAACGAAGTTCTACAAGGGATCTTGGTGTTACATTCGACAGTAAGTTGACCTTTAATGATCATCTCTCAAACGTCACTAGATCTGCTGTTAAGTCTTTGGATTTTAGGATTTTTGGATTTTCAGAATGTCCCGAAATTTCACTAATGTTGGTACCATTAAATCTCCATATTTCGCATATGTCGTCAGTAAGTTGGCATATGCGTCTACCATTTGGTACCCAATCTATACCCTACACGTGAATCAAATTGAACGCGTTCAGCGTAAATTTTTGAAGTACTTCAGTCACAGGCTGGATGGAGTCTATCCAGAACGCAATATAGACTACGAGGATTTGCTTGTGAGGCATGGATTGGAATTGCTAGCGGTACGAAGACAAAAGAAGAGCGCATTGCTGGTGGCGAATATCTTGAATAACCGGATCGACTCAGCATCGCTGTTAGAGCGAGTGAATTTACTGGTACCACGCATTGCTGCTAGACACTCCCCATCTTTTGTGTTTTCAACACCAAAGACCAATATATTGTGCAGAGCGCCATTGGCGCATTCGTCGAGAAACGCGAATAATTTATTTAAGGATGTTTTTATGTTCTTATGGAATTAACTATCTTATTTATGTATTGTTGTATTGTCACATAATCAAAGTTTTGTTGTCCTATTTTAGATTAATCTGTTGGGCAAAAAAAAATCAATATTATTATTATTATTATTATTATTATTATTATAATTATTATGGATATCCCAAAAAAACTGAACTTTGAAAGCAAGAACTTTTCCAGCGCATATTTGGACTCGGAAACTTCTTAGGCTTTGGAGAACCATGATACTACCACTACCACACCAGCAATCGATGATGCTGTTTTGTTTCTGGGTAGTAAAAATGGACCCATGTTTCATCCATAGTCACCAGACGGTTAAAAAAATTTGGATCTCCTTCAAAACTTTCACTCTTGCTCGTTTGTGTTGGGCGTTCAAGCATTTAGAGATATGAAATCTTTAGTGCCTTAGCTATATGTTTCAGCCCAATTCGACGGTCTGATAAAATCATGTCATGAACTGCGTCAATATTTTCGGGGGTGGATACCAAAATCGGTCTTCCTGGTCGCTTCTCATCTTCAACAGAAAGTTTTCCACTTTTGAATAACGCAATCCAGTCGCATATGAAATGCATTGATCACCAAGTGTATTAAGCATATCTTCGTAAATTTCCTTAATACTAAACCTTTTGTATTTGCCATTATAATAAGATTTTTTTTTGTTAAAGGAAAATGGTATCGGCTAACTATATATCAATACCCCCTCGCAATGTGACTTCAAAAAGCTTTCCTCATTAGAGAAGGCCATGCTTTTAGATAATTATTGGTGACAGTGCACGTAATCTGTCACAAACGTATAATTTCGAATGAGACAGCCATCTCTAATGAGGAAAGTTTTTGAAGGCACCTTATAATCCTACATACATACATGTAGGTATAAATTTAAATAACATATTTCGTCATTTAAAATAAATTGACGCTAACTTCTGAATCAATCAGGGTCGGCTCGTGAAACGGATAGACAACCAACGGATGTCTTCCTTTTTTTTTTAGTAAAGCAACTGAAGCAATTAAAGGGTTTTTTACAAAAACAGCCTCAGTTCCAAAATGCCAGTTTTGGGGTATACACAGTCTCGTGTAACTCCGAGGAGACCCGAACAGCTGATGATTCGGTATTCTTAAAAACAGCAATAGTTCGGAGATAAAGCAATGTGAAATATAGAGGCTTCTACAAAAACGATCATAGTCCAATGGTATTTCTAGCAAAAGACGCCCATCGTCCCAGACAAAGATTATTTTTGCCAGAAATTACAACGCACTTGTCAAACAATCGTTTGACAGGTGCGGTTATGTTCGATAGCAGTGACTGTAAAAATGGGGGATAACCGGGACAGCATGTTTTGCAATGAAAACAATAAGATACAGTGAAAACGCAAGAAGGAGAAACGTGTAATGAGTAGAGAACGGACACGCTTACCACCCAGTGCAGTAGTGGCAAAAGGCTGTATTTCTAAAATATTTAATTTTATTTATATAATTGGAAAACGAACGGGTGGTGATCTATAAAATTACGAAATACATATTTATTTGTTGAAAAGTTGTATTTATAAAGTTTTTAATTTTATTTATATAATTGGAAAACAAACGGGTGGTGATCTATAAAATTACGAAATACATATGTATTTATTAAAAAGTTGTATTTTTAAAGTTTTTAATTTTCTTTCTATAATTGGAACATTTTTATTTGTTCATTTTGTCGTTCAAGTTGAGTAAAGGAGTATTAATATTGACTAGCAATAGTTTCTCAAGGTTTTCTTCTGTTAATTTTGTTCTCTTTGAATTAAGTACATCCTTATAAATAGAAAACGTCCTTTCTACATCGCAACTGGTTATAGGTGCATACTGGAAATATTCTTTTATTTCTTCATATTTAGCCGTTAGATTTTGTGGAATTGTCTCCATACATAATTGCTGCAATGTAATTAAATCTGGATTTCTATTAAGAATTGCTTCAAACTTTTGCCGAAGGCCACATTCGAAGTCACTTGGAATACTTTTCAAATTATTAACAGCCACATCTAATGTGGTTAATCCGTCATTTAATTTGAGATTTCGATTTTCAAAATAACTGATTAGTTTTGGCAATTTTCCAAAGTGTTCGTGAAGAAAGTACAACTGATTTTTTAAATTTGGGATTTGTGTGAGCTCCTTGCACTCACCAATACTTCTAGCATCCTCCTTTAGCAGTGTTACGAAATGTTTTAGACTATCGACATTCTCAGCATAATAACTAGTAGCTTCCAGCCATGTTCCCCATCTAGTTATTACTGGAGTGGGAGGCAGCGACAGAGATGGAAATTTTTCCCTGAAAAGAGCTACTCTCAATGGTGCTTTTCTGAAAACTTTCTTAAAAGCTGATATAAGTCTACCAACTTCCGGAAAAGTGTCTCTGATATATTCACAGATTCTGTGGAGAGCATGTGCTACACAAGTAATATGCAGCATATTAGGATATGTTTTCTTCAATAGTCTGCCTGTTTTTAACATATACGCAGCACTATCACTGACAAATAAAAGTTTTTTTTTTGTACGTGGCGTCCGAATGAAGAATTTTTTGCATATTCTCTTTAATGGTTTCAGCAATTTTTTCCGCATCAACTCTATTTATAACACTTGTTGCTATTACATATGAGTTATAGGGAATAGTTGAATGTAGTACACCAGCTACAACATTTACCACACAGCGTCCTAACATTTCCACCGTTTCGTCGGCGCTTATCCATATGTATTGATTTAAAAGATGGCTTCTAATGCATTCTACTGTTCTCGTATAGCACCTAGTAACATAATATTTGCGTAAAGTTGATTCATCAGGAATATTTCGACCAGTATATTTTTTCAGAAATATTTTTAAAGTGGGATTGCTAAGTTTATTTAATGGAATATTAGTCGCCATAAAAGTTTTACAGAGTTCAGATGTGTTTGCGATCCTAAGTGACGAATTTTTGACGATATTTTACGGATTTTGTAATAAATTTCGGAATCACTGACAATGGACATACAATCAGTATGACCGTCAATCCAACTCGCCATTGTTTTACAATGCCGTTCTCGACATTCTTCCATATCATGTCTGAAAAAGTAACTAAACAATGCTCTAAATCTAAATAAATGAAAACTAAAAATGTGTGCGTAAGTTATTGAAACTGAACGAAATTCAATGCACACTTACGTCGAAATAAATGGTAGAAGAAATAGATTCAATCAAACGATATTAAACAGGATCTATCACAAAAATTACGATGTAATTAACAGTTAAAACTATGAAAACAAGAAACTTACTCACAGCACTTTATTTATCTTACGAAATATAAACTAATAAATAAAATACATTATAAAAACCCCGCTTCTATCTACGCTCATGAAATCACTTTAAAAAACACTATATTCTCCGAATACAATAGCTGGCTTGTCCATTGTTATTGCGGCGAGACCAGGTGTCCGAGTAAGTCAAACAAATACTTCACTGAATTACGCCGGGATGTACTGAGCGACGTTATACACAATTCCAATTGCCGATTGCGTTTTATGGAAATTGCGTCCGTTCTCTAGTAATGAGGGAGTAATGAAAAAAGTTTTTGAAGGCACATTATGTTTTAAACATATTTGTATTAATAAAACACTATGAAAACTATTAACAAGGCCATCGCAGAAATTATAAATAACTACTTTTTTATTTCGCCTATTTAATTTTTAGTGCAATATCTTGGAAACCAGATGACATTGAAATAAAAAGAATTATCATATTATAATCATTATGTTTTGAAAATAGACAAAATCTGCATCGCCGCAAAGACAATTGCCATTAAAAATTTTAGTGAAATTACGCGTATTCCATTCTTGATTGAGTAATACGCAACATTGGCAAAGTAACTTTCGCCTCAATATTCGTACACAAGCATATATACACGAAATGATTATGTAAAAATATCAAGTGCTAATAATGTGGCAAACATTACCTTCGGGCCTCATAAGTGACGCAATAACTAAGTTGACACGGTTGACTGCAAGAAAAGGCTCATGTCTGAATTTATTGAATTGAGACTTGCGTGATTTATCGTCGATAAATCAACATGTTTTATATTTAAGAGACGCATGCGATAACTACAAAGTTTAGCTTGGGTGAAAATTAAATCGTGCACTGAAAGGTTTACCGGAAGATTTCATGTATTGCATTGCGACAATATACGATCCGAGCGTCTTAAGTATCTAACGGTTAGATGCGTGAGCATGTCTAATGTATATTGGTGGGTGTTGGTTCGGCGTATGTAAGTACAGTTCCAAACGTAGAATATATGTATCTACGTGCTCTATAGAAAGTAAAAGTGTCTTACTTCATTGCCGTTTGATTACCTTGTACGTACAATCATAATACCATAAACTATATTCATAAGCAGTGCGATACGATTCCTGTAATCAAAACATCGATGTAATAATAGACGAGACAATAAGAAATGCAACGGAAAGTTCCGGTGTAGATTATATATTAACTATGTATCATAAAAGGCGTGTTATAAATTGAATGGTTGCATAATATATTGGCGTCAAAAAAGAATAACTGTCGATACATTGTCCAATTTTTTTTAAGGTGATATTTTGGTTGTGTTACGAATTAGAATTTCAAAATACCTATGAGGGTGGTTCGCAAAATAAGTGGCCTAACAAAAAAAAACGCAAGTTTTTTTGACAAAAAACATTTTATTTTTCAATATAGTCTCCTTCTCGCTCAACAAACTTATTCCAACGATATTTCAAATTAGTAATGCCTTCATTGTAGGTCGATGAATCCAAGTTCTCGAAATAGCTATATACAGCAGCGATTACCTCGGAATTAGACGAAAATCTCTTACCACCGAGCCATTTTTTCAGGTTTGGAAAGAGATGACAATCCCTGGGAGCCAAATCTGGGGAATAGTGCGAATGAGGAACTAACTCAAATCCCAATTCATGAATTTTTGCCATTGTAATCGCAGACTTATGGACAGGTGCGTTATCCAGATGGAAAAGCACTTTCTTCTTTGCCAAATGAGGTCGTTTCTCTTTGATTTTGTCGCTTAATTGTTGCAACAAATTGGCATAACACTCTCCATTTATTGTTTTTACCTTTTCTAAGTAGTAGACCAAGATAATTCCTTGAGAATCCCAAAAACAATTGCCATAACTTTTCCTGCCGACAAAATCGTTTTTGCCTTCTTTCTTGGCGGAGAATCCCTTGTTTAGATTATTATTTGGTTTCGGGAATGTAATGGTGGACCCAGGTTTCATCGACGGTAATGAAACGGCGTATAAATTCCTTCTGATTGTGGCAAAAATATGCCAAAAGGTAGCGAGAAACGCTCAAACGATTCAGTTTTTGCTCCGGTGTGAGTAAGTGCGGCACCCAAAGCGACGAATATTTTTTCATTTCCAAATTTTCAGTTAAAATTCTGTGCACACTTTCATTTATCTGCTATTTCGATGGTCATCCAAGACGATATAGTGGACTTTTTCAATCGTATCCGGAACAGTAACAGTTTTTGGACGTCTACCACGGGGTTCATTGTTTGTGCTCATACAGTCACGCTTAAATCGGCAACCCAGTTTTTAACCATGGATAACGAAGAAACGGATTCTGTTGAGGATATATTTAATATCCTTTCATAATAATTTAATTTCAGACATTTTCTATCGTTAAATATAGATAGATTTAGGATATAGAGTTCGAACATAAACATTTTCAATTTTATAATTATTTAACGTTCATTTTCGATTGTAAGCCACAGTATAATATATTTTTATTAGCGCATACAAGTTGTAAAGCTTTCTTCAAATTTTAAGAAAGCGATATCTTGTACACTTGCAAATTTATTTATTACCTAGGATTATAAATAATCGGTATGTTTTGCCAAATTCATTTATTGCTCTATAAATCAGACCTTTTGTTTATTGCCTCAGGTCATTAGTGGACGATTTTAATGGACCCTTAATACCAGCCATTGTTGGGTAAATATGCACAATAGGTTCACGATTCCGAAATATGTATAAAATGCATTAGTGAACAAAGGCTTTACTTTGGATATTCATTGCTAAGATCTACTTTCTTAGATATTTATAATAAATTTTATTATTCTAACAAAGGACCAAACAGAAATACATACTTAAGTTTATGACACGTACTAATACTTCATTAGTAATTATATTTTATTATTTATTAGTTAAGATAAGAATCTTAAGACATTATCGTATTGTTGCTTGTAGGCATAATTTCCACGAAATTAATAGACATATATTCCCCGTTATAACGTCAAACAATATACCATTCAACCAAACGATTTAAAAATGTAATAGTTAGGGGTGTAGTGGTACATTTTACCTATTTGTAAAATAGAACAGCACAGATCAGTACAAACTCAACATCAATATAAGATATACAGCCTTCTTCCTCAACATAACAATCATTTTTTAACGTCTCAACAGCAGTTTATGTTAGTATAAGTCGTTGTAGATCCAAAATAATGTATATAGTGTAAATAAATGTATTTAGATGAAAGTATATTTATTCATTCTAGTAAATGTTGTTGAAGTATCACCGCCAAAAACCGGAGTCACTGCAAACATTTGGTCCACGAGCCAAAATCAAAGTCTGCCAAAGTGGCAGACAGGGCGGCGCAGCTCTTCTGGAGATGCAGAAGAGCTGTTGGCAAGACCTGGGGACTAAGACCAAATGTGGTACACTGGTTGTACACAGCAGTAATAAGACCAACGATTACCTATGGGGCAGTTGTCTGGTGGAGGAGGACGGAGCGGACATCGTCGGTGGGGCTCCTCACGACTCTCCAGCGACAGGCCCTGTTGGGAATCACGGGAGTTATGAACAGCACGGGAACCGCTTCCATGGAGGCCATCGTGGGTCTCCCTCCGCTGGAACTATTTATAAAGGCGGAGGCAATGGCTGCGATACTGAGGCTGAAGGCCAATGACGCATGGTGTCCTAATAAGGTTGTAGGAAGCCATACAGATATCACAGGAACTATACTGGAAGAGCCGATATTTCAAATGCCGGTGGACAGTATGGCACCTGAAATTATGTTTACAGCTAAGCTGAACATACTTATACCGACCAGGGAACAGGCAAAAAGTCGCTCGATCGATTGTGGTGCCGGCACCTGGTACACTGATGGATCACAATCTAGTCAGGGGGCAGGTGCAGGCATATACGAAATGTGCCCTGGAAGGAAGATATCGATATGTCTGGGGAAACATGCTACAGTTTGCCAGGCCGAATTGTTAGCAGTCGCAGCCTGCGCCGATGAAATTCGGGAAGCCGGCTGCGCAAGCAAAAAAATTAGCATAATGACTGATAGTCAGGCGGCTATTAAAGCCATTATGAACCCATCTACCAGGTCTAAGCTGGTGAAATATTGTAAACAGGTGTTACTGATATGGGTGCCAGGACATGAGGGAATTAAAGGCAATGAGATAGCCGACAAACTGGCCAAAGAAGGTACTAATAGGAACTTCATAGGACCAGAACCTGTATGTGGAATCACTAAGGATTCCGCTAAAAGGGAGATCTGGTTATGGCTAGAAAAAGAACATAAAAATAAATGGAGGTTAACGGAAGGTCAACTCCATACCAAAACACTACTAAGGGGGCTGGACGGGAAGTTTTCAGCCAACCTAATTCGTAGTAGCAAAAAAGAAATTAAAATAATTACCGGGTTAATAACCGGACATTGTCCTTTAAGGAAGCATTTGGACACCATGGGCTTGGTTAGCGAGCCCTGGTGTAGGAGATGTGAAAAACAGGAGGAAACTAGCCTTCATGTAATATGCACGTGTGAGGAACTGAAGGAATTCAGACAGAAATATTTCGGGAGAGATCTATTGGATCCTTCGAGTGTACTCAAACTTCCCCTGAGGAGGATAGTGGCTTTTATCGAGGACACAAGACTAACAGAGTGGAATTGAGAGATCTATTGGGGATAGTACAAGGAGCAGTGTGCTCAAGTGCCTGGACGTGGTGGCGTCCACCCCAAAACAGAAAAGAAGAAGAATAAGAAGAGCCAAAATCAACAATAACATTAGTACGTAGCCCCAACAGATTCTAATAGTGTTGCTTTGATTGGTGTTAAGCCTTTCAAATTAAAGTACTTTATCACTGCGCTCAGTTTTTTTTATTATTACAAAATCACATGAGACGTTAACTTTGACGTACTGTCAAAAACAGACTAATTGACAGATCGCTTTGCACTGTCCTATTTAACCTAATAAAGGATGATTCTACAAAATTGTAGAGAAGATTCCTGCGAATTCGCGCCATCTCTGTGTTAGGCCACGTAGTTTCCGAACAATCGTCGTATATATTTGTAGTAACTAAGGACTAGGATTATGGAGTCAAAAAGAGTCAAATAATTAAAATTTTAAAAGAAGGATTTCATAGAAATGAATGACATTTCTTTAAATAGAAAAATCATATAACGCGGAAAAATATTTTTAAAAGTGGTCTAAAAATAAATTTATAAATGAAGATATTTCTGTTGCATATTGCTGTGTTATTTCCAAGGTAACGTAAATTAAGTATTTATAAATTAATAAATTAATCGAATAAATGAGACGAGATGAGGAAATGTGTGTATGCAAGGCATGTTTGGAACAGGTCGTGCTATGTGTGCACATGCCAAGCATGCAAGATAATAAAATTTGATATCCAAATTCATGTAAATATCATTAACAACCTTATAATAATAGAATAGGGTAAGAAGTTAAATTTAACTGCCGTGTAATGAAATAGGTTTCGAAATATATTAAAGTTGTTGATATTTAGACGATATGTAAAAAAATAGAAGAATCGAATAAAATTAAAAGAGTCACATTGCGTAATGGTAGGAGAAAGAGAATAAGGACAAAGAACATAAACAGCATATGGCTAGAAAGCAGAAATTACTGGTAGAATATCAAATTCAGTGCATCATGTAAATAGATTTTTGGTTATGATCTTACAGTAAATTAAATGTAGCATAAATAATCATAAAAGGTAATTAAAATTGGTTGTGCTTTGAGTGCATGATAAATAAGTAAAAACACATGCTTACGTACCAAAAAAAATAAATAAAAAGGAATATTAAAATCATTTTTAGTATTTCAAATTCAATATCTAGTGTGCAACTTGTAGGTTTTACTTTATAAAATGTCCTATGTTTATAATACAGTTTTAGTCATGTATGGTTGATTTATAATCGAAAATAGGTCCGTACGATAAAGGATCCAATGTTAATAGCATTCATAGTGTAATCTAAAAATAATAAACACCTGTAGCAAATACTAATGATGTTTCAGAAGCTTTTTAATAACAACAAAATTTACTTACGTTCGTAAACATGAAATAATGTATTCAACGAAATAGAAAATAAAATAAAATTAGGTTAGCAAGTTATCGGAAATAAATCGATAATGACAGTAAGCTTCAAAAGCCTATTACAATGTTTAATAACTCATTAAATGGAGCATGAGATCTGCAAAGAAGAAATGTATAAATTGTAAAGACATCAAGGGATCTGCAAAGAAGAAATGTGTAAATTGTAAAGATATCAAGATGACAGCAGGCACGTTTGAATTCAGAGGTTAGAAATTTTAAACATATTGATAGGATATACAGAAAACAGCAAGTAAAACAGAGAACACAAATAACAAATTATAATACAAAATCTTTGTTTCTACACGACGATGGACAGCCAATTAAAATTCGTGTAATGAATCCTGTTGCTACCCTAATGTGATTGGGTGTAGGGTAATGTAAAACAGAAAAACCGACGACATAAGAAAAACATAGAATTGAAAAAATATACGCGGCGCCGAGTTTATAAAAGGGAGAGAAACGGCAAGAAAGGGATTTTAACGCGAGAAACGGTTTTGAACACATTTTACACATTATTTATACTTGGAGGCATCTTTAATTTTAATCATCTGTATAGAATATCATTATATTTTATTTCAGTTAACTATTGCTTTTGTTTCAAAATAATTATTATCTCGAAGAGTTTGAGAATACGTATAAGCAACAGAAGATCAGTGTAAGTAGAATGGCTCACAATAGTTTGAAGTTTGTAAAAACTCAAATCAAATATTTCAAAGTGTATATGGAAAATTAGTTTAAATTAATCAGCAGTAAATTCATCATTGTAATTGAATATTTATGAAAGATATCTAAGTAACTGCGTAGAAAATAACTTCCAAAAAATGGCCTTAAGAAATCTGCATAACTGAATTAGATAATCAAAGATTCATAGATTAGGGATCAAAATAAATAACGTGTGTTCATTTGAAAAGTCAATCTAGGTTACTTTGAAATTTTGATAGAATAAGACGCATATATATTAGTATGTTTGTTGTTCCGTAAACGTAAATCCAAATGACATTTGATAATGTAAATCACAAATATCAGTTAGTGCATAAAATAATCGTGCGTCGATTCTGGTTTAAATAAATTGCTTCTGAGTTTTAAAATGGCTTTCACATTAGAACATAAAATTTTTTTTAGTCCAGCCTTATTTTCGAAGTGGTAATAAAATTGATGGTTTATGGGTTTATTCAGTTCAAGATTGCATGGTAGAATTTCAAGTTGAGTTTCCAAATTTTGTAATAGATTATATACAATTTAAGAATACTTTGGATAGAACTTTAAAACTTTTTTGTGAAACTGGTAGTCTCTTAAGAAAATCAGGCAGCGGAGCAGTTAAGAAACGCACACCTCAAGTTTTCAATCGTGTTGAAGAAATAATGGAAAATGAACCACAAACATCTGTTCGACATTTGAGTCAACAAATAAACCTTTCTGTTGGTACAACTCACAAGTTATTAAAAAAAGATATGCAACTTTATCCATACCGTGTCACAGCAGTACAAGAATTGTTAGAAATTGATTACCCATGTAGACTACAGTTTGTAATTGGTTTGTAAATATGAACAATAATGGAGAACTTTCGCAAAGAGTCATCTCTACTGATAAAGCGTGGTTTTATAAAACGGGATACCTAAATTCACAAAATACAAGAATTTGGAGTAGTGAAAATCAACATGTAATTAATGAAGAATCGCTACATCCAGAGAAAATTGGTGTTTGGGCAGCGATAAGCCAAAGGCGAATCATTGGACCAATATTTTTTCAGGGAACGTTAACTGCTCAAAGGTACCGGCCGGAAATTTTACAACCATTTGTCAATCAGTGGCATGATGATGAACTTCAAAATGCATATTTCCAACAAGACGGAGCACCTTGTCACTGTACTGCAGAATCTTTGGATTATTTAAGAGATTTTTTTGATGAGCGTATAATTAGTCGAAATACTGAAATTGCCTGGCCTGCATGTTCATGCGATTTAACACCTTGCGACTTCTTTTTGTGGCCTTATCTAAAAAATGACATATTTCGAACACCTATATTGAATTTTAATGATATGCTACAGAGAATCGAACAGAAATGCATGGAAATTAATAACAAACCAGAAATGTTGCAGAATATCATCAGAAATTTTGAACGGAGGATTTTAAAGTGCATTGATGTTGAAGGACAAAATTTTCAACATTTGTTATAGTTTTCAATAAATACCTATTATTTGTTATTTATTTGTACGTATGAAACTGTCAAAATATACGACTTCGTAGGTTAAGTAGTAAATTTTAATTAAGACATACTTCAAAATGTTCTCAGTAAATCACATGCTACTAGATTGACTTTTCAAATGAACACTTGTTATATAAACAATGTGGAGATAAATATTTTGTTCTGTAGGGACTCGACATCCACTAAACAAGCTTTCTTTGAAATAAATATATCAGTAAAATCAAGATATCCATAGAAGCTTATATTTTAAGGAGTCAAACCAAACACTTTGAGTTGTAACATAACGTTTGGAGGGTTTAGACCTCCTAGACTAAAAGAGATATACAAGGGTGGTCATTTCAAGATTCTATCAGAAACAAAATGAAGATTTCAAAGCTATATGTGTATTCCCGACAATTCCCGTCAGTGTTTCAAGAGAAACACACCAATTGCATTGTAACGCCACTACTATATTTTGTACGTCATGCCATGGGAAAGCGTCTCAAGACATCTGACAGTCAAGAGAGGCATGCCAACAACGCTTTTCCATGACATGTGACGTACAAGATTGTGTATAGATTAGCGGCGATCTTGTATGTAAGCGTAATATTGGCTATCATTTACCGTTTTAGGAATGTTTATGTAGTGTTAAAGTAACTATAATACAATGCAAGCAAAATTTAACATAATTATAGGCCGCGCGATGGGTCAAATTAGTCAATAATTACATGATAACACGAATATGATTATTATTAATATGTGAAGGATACGTTTTAATCAGCTATACGTAATGGCGTTCAATTAGGTACTCAACTATTGTTTTTTAAATTGAAAGTTAATTATAATGAACAATAAACATTATGCAATAGCAATTGTAATAATATCTTTTTAAACTTGCATAATATCGACTCTTCAATTGTGTGCAAGTGAATAATTAGCAAACTATTTCACGACACGACATAAAGGGAAGACGTTCAAACCGATACGTAATATTCACAACCACGATTCTAGATAAACTGAACAGAAAACGTGCTAATTTAAGTGCAATACAAAAGCTAAAGAGATGCCGTAAAGTTCGAAATTATTTCACCAGATCCATGATTATCCATAGCATCTGCCTCACGAAATGAAACGCCGCACCTGACTTTTCATTGGAGATTGCAGAATCTCTTTTGCATCTCAAAAGGGAACCTTGAAAACATCCCAATACTTACGCTCTTTACGTTAATGCTGTCTCATTTAAATGCAATGTAACAATTAACGTATTTGACCTTTCGATAAAGTTGTGGTAAACGCAGATCTGTCAGTGTTAAAGTAAGTGCTGTTGTGATGTTTTCAATGAAATAAACAAGAAATTAATGATTAAAACTCTTGCAAAATAGTGGCTGGTTTATTTTGGGGGTTCTTAATTCGTAATTATGTTATACAAACTCATTTTCAAATGTATCCTGGTTATTACAGGTATTATACGTATTGAAAATTTTATAATCTTGTAATTCGTATTTGATTTCGTTATGCAATTTCCGATGATCAGTATTTAAAAGTTGGCATGTCATAAACATATATCTGCAATTCTAATTAATCACTAACCTCTACTCTAAACTAAACTTTAATGGCAAAAAAATTAAATACAATGAACCTTTTACACATAAAAAAATATATACAGGATGAGTTGTGAGGATCGCACCAAACTCCGGGAGTGTATTTTACTCATAAAAAAATTTAATACAAAGCCATATCTTGTTAACCGATCTTCATTTGTTTTCAAGTTGTAGCATCATAACAATATTTACAAACTTAACTTGTTTTAATGAATTCGTCTTAAATAATATAAAAATATCCTTGTATCGACTACCAAAATAAAACAAAGTCCAGTGTAGTTCTACATGAAAAGTTATTTACGGTTTTTTATTACAGATTATTTGACTAACTGAATCAATCCGTTTGTGGCAACTTATTTTAAGGATTTGTTTATCCTGATACATGTCAATGATAGTTAATTGTCGAAGTGGTTTGTATTTTTCAGTTTACACGATTATTACAAAATGGCAAACACTTATATAAATTTTGAATATAATGGTTTTAATTTATGTTATTGTAATTGAAGCGCTGCTGTTGAAAAATATCGGCTATGGTTTCCACATCGGAGAACTCCGGATAAAAATGTATTTATTAGAGTTTCCAACAAACTGTGTGAGTCCGGAATGTTACCTAGTGCTAGAATTACATCCGAACGTGCAACTCTACAAGATTTGGATGAAGTAGAAAATATTCTGGGCTTAGTAGATGATCGAACTACCAGTTCAAGAAGAATTGGCACTCAACTGCGCATTCCTCAAAAAAGACTAATTGATACACTACATCAGCAAGGCTTATATCCGTACCATTTACAGCGTGTATGAGATTTACATCAGGAGGATTATGCTAGTCGTATGAGATTTTGTCGGTGGATAAATAATAACCATCGAGTTGTATCACGCATACTTTTTACTGATGAGACGTCATTCAATCGTGACGGCATTAATAATACTCTTAATTCCCATGTATGGTCAGAGGACAATCCCCATGCAATTGTCGAAAATAGTTTTCAGCGCAAGTTTTCAAACGTATGGTGTGGAATGGTCGATAGTTATTTGATTGGCTCATATATTTCTGAGAATCGCTTGATAGGACAGAACTACTTGAATTTTCTGCAAAATGAATTACCAACATTATTGTGAGACAGTTTTCAACAATACGTTCTTGTAATTCATCTAAAGTGTGAACTGGAGTTTTAAAAATGTTATTCTTAAGCAATGGGAATAAAAAGTAGTCTAAAGGACTCAAATCACAAGACCTAGGTGGGTAACGTCCGTCTGATATTAACCTTTCATCATAAAATTGACGTAAATATTTCATGGTTACTCGAGCAACATGCGGTCTCGCGTTATCTTGCTGAAAGTATCCATTATGAAGTTCATCATCGTGCAATTGATTGATAAAAGGATCAAGTATTTGATTTATATATCTTTCAGCGTTTAGGGTATCTTGAAAAAATATTGGCCCTATTACCCGTCTACGGGACATTGCAACCCAAACACCAATCTTAGGACTATGTAAAGGAGCCTCACTATGAAAATTAGGATTATTCTCGCTCCACATACGCATAACTTGTTTATTAACGTATCCAGATAGGTAAAAATAAGATTCGTCTGTAAAAAATGTTAAATCAAGGATATCGTTATTCATATGGTCATTAAACCAGGTACAGTACGATACTCTCTTCTGATAGTCTGGTGGCAGTAACTTCTGACACATCTGCAGTTTATAAGGAAACATGTTCAAGTCATGTTTAACAATGGTTTGACACGTCCCATAACTTAAATTGATTTCTTGTTTTAATCTACGCAAGGATAAGGTAGGTTCTTCCAGCATGCGTTGCCTAACCAGATCAATAACATCATTACTAGTCCGTCTTCTTCCAGATCGAACACGGTTCCTTCAAATTTGTCCACAGTTCGTTGAAGTTGCCGAAAAAAATCTCGTTCGATTATTGCGAAGTTGGGAAATCTCTCACGGAACTCATTCAAACATAAACGAGGTGAATAAACCCAATCACCATTTTCACCTATATTTCCATTACTGCAGTATGATTTGATAATAAAAATCTTATGTTCTAATTGAAACATTTTGAATTATAACCAGCTGACTTGAAAGTTGTTAAGTAAATGTCAGAACTAATTGAAATAAATAATTTCATAGATATCACGTAAATTCCACGGCAATAACGATCCAAAGACTTTTTGATCATACGATAGATATTTCTTCTGAGGTAATTTTAAGACATTCTTCCGATTGCCACTGTATTTACGCACAAATTTATTATAAATGCCACACTTTAACGCAATAAATAACAAATTATTCCAACTACCTGTCTAATTAACTTACATTGGCATATATTTGCCGCTTCTTGCTTGTATAAAATTATCCGAGTGCTCAGTTGCATCATTTTCCAAAGATCTCTGAATATGTAACGTCTTAAACACAATATAACCTCTTTTTAAGAATAAATGTGTTAGTAAACACACGTAAGAAAAAAAAAAATTTCAATTATTCGATACGTATACAGGCTGTCCCGTAAAACACGCCAACATTCATAATTCCGTTATTTATTGTCCGGTTTTATTTAAACAAAAAGTAAATTTAATAGCATCAAAAACACTATAAGATAGCAGTGTTTTATTTGTTTTCAATTGTTTTCATTAATGTCAAACGACAGTCAAGTTTTTTATTTTAAATGGAAACATATATATTTTTGGCTATATTCGGATTGTATTTTTTTTTCTGAATTCAACGATGTATAACATGTTTATTTTTGATAAACGTTTATTGCAAAAAAAAAACTTTATAAATTTCATCTTTGTCTTCCATTATTTATAAATATTCGAATGTGTCATGAAACATTGGAAATGTAAGCATTATAAATATTATTATAAGAAACAAAACACTTTACAATAAATGTTGAAATTGCCTGCCACCTTGTTCAACACATATCGCACATCTCCTAATTACTCCAAAGGTCGCATTTAAAAGACAAGCGGCAGGTACTTCTTGACAAGTGTTAATAATTCTTTGTCTTAAAATGTCAACATTTTCTGAGTTGTTAAATAAACTCGATCTTGTAGATAAGCCCACAACCAAAAATCGAGGGGCGTAAGATCCGGTGAACGCGCAGGCCACTCGATAGGACCGCATATTCCTATCCACCTATTTCCAAATTGGGTGTTCAACAAATCAGTATTTACTTTGGCGTTGTGCGCGGGAGCCCCATCTTGTTGAAAAAATATTCTATTTAAATTTGCCAAAGGTAATTCATCTAAAAAGTTTTGGAGATTTTCGTGTAATAAAGTGTAGTATTTTTCTTGATTTAAGCAACCATCTATGAAAAATGGCCCAATTAATTGATCACCTAAAATGCCACACCAAACATTTACGTTGAAACGTCTTTGAAAATTATTTTCAATTACAAATCTCGGATTGTCTGCACTCCACTGTCGATGTATATTTCTATTAAAAATACCGTTGTTGCTAAAAGTGCATTCATCAGACCAAATTATCCTTGTGTAAAAATTCGGGTCTTGTTCTAATGCATTTAAATAAAAACGACAAAACTGGATTCTTCGGCCAGGATCATTTTGTTCTAATGCATGAACTTTTCGAGCTATGTACGGTTTAAGTTTGTGTTTTCTTAAATTACCATGAACTGTAGTTTTTGATACCCCAATATTATGTGCAATTTCGCGAATCGAAGTTCGTGAATTTTGCTGTACTGCAAGAAGAACATCTAATTCCTTATCTTCGGAGAATTTCCGTTTTTGTGTTTTTGGTTTGGTAAATGATCCATAATTTCTTAAATTCTTTTCAATTCTCTGAAATATTTTCGAACCTGGAACTTCTCTGTCCGGAAAACGAGCACTGTACCGACGAACTGCTTGAAGGCGATTTTTATTACATTCAAAGAACACTTGTAACATGTCCGTTAATTCATTGTTATTCATTTTTAACGAAAATACACTTTTTGTTGCGGCAAAACGTTCAAACAGGATAATACAGAAAACTTAATAAAGTCAAACTGACACTTAAGGCACATTGACATAATGCTAGTGGACTGGGCCAAGTCTACTATAATGAAAGATGAAATTTATAAAGTTTTTTTTTTATTTTTTATTATTAGGAGATGTGCGATATGTGTTAAACAAGGTGGCGGGCAATTTCAACATTTATTGTAAAGTGTTTTGTTTCTTATAATAATATTTATAATACTTACATTTCCAATGCTTCATGAGTCATGAAACATTCGAATATTTATAAATAATGGAAGACAAAGATGAAATTTATAAAGTTTTTTTTTGCAATAAACGTTTATCAAAAATAAACATGTTATACATCGTTGAATTCAGAAAAAAAAATACAATCCGAATATAGCCAAAAATATATATGTTGCCATTTAAAATAAAAAACTTGACTGTCGTTTGACATTAATGAAAACAATTGAAAACAAATAAAACACTGCTATCTTATAGTGTTTTTGATGCTATTAAATTTACTTTTTGTTTAAATAAAACCGGACAATAAATAACGGAATTATGAATGTTGGCGTTTTTTACGGGACAGTCTGACAGTTGTCATACATAACATTAAATTATAAGTGCATATATTTTTTAAATTATTTTATTATAATGTTTGAGTTACAACATGTATAACCTTAACATATGACAGTAAAACATATGTTTTATTTGTTTGAAAATACAAAATGTATTCTGTGTTAATTGCAATTTTCTCAGATTACAGAGTCATCTGCTCCTTTCTTAGACTGAGTGGGGTATAGTTATACGTACGTATATTTATCAAATATATTGACGAAAATAAAAATAAGCGTTTACAGTAAACACACTTTTGCAAAATTTACGACTTCTCTATAAGGTAAGAGATACGTATTTATGCTTTTAAATACAATTTAATAGTTAATAGCCAAATGAATGAAGTAAATGAAAACAATGTAGGTATATTGTTTACAGTTAAAAGCTTAAAATGGATTGAAACATTTTATTAGTGGAGGTCAGATAACAGAACCCTGATCTAAGACAAAAAAAATCCGTTATTTTAGTGTGGATCAAAAATAAGCTTTGCATATTTGTAGGTTGCTATATTAGAATCAAGTAATGATGTCGGAATCTAAAATTTTTAAATAAAAATAATTCATATGCATATAAATAATAATTAATATATAATTTCTAATTTTAGTATCAAATTATTAAAAAAAAATGTAGACATTTATTATTAATTAATATTAAGTATGACCTTCCATTACATATTCGTGAACAACTCTTATTTTTAGGATGCATTCAATTCTACTTATAGATTTTATTTCTTCACGATTTTACCAGGATTTTTTTTTATCCTAGTACTTGTACATCATTGAATACACAATATTTCTAACTTGTTTTAGGTATTTCGTATTTGATTTATATTTATTTATATCACAAGTATACACGGTTTTGAATCTGAGTAAACAAAAGTTGTTTCTAAGATTATTTGGGGCGCTGAATTCGAATATTCAATTCGTTTTTTAAGATTAGTTGTAGTTGTAGTTTTCCAGATATTCAATAAATTCATTTTTTACAATTATAATTAAGAGAACGGTTAAGAAAAATATAATTTATTTTTTATCTCTCTATATATCGTAACAAATTCGTTGCTTATTCAGAAGATGAGAATATAGAATTTCAAAAAAATGTAAATGACGTACTATCGTGAGCAATTGAAAGTTAACACTTTATTATGTTGGCATGTCGAAATTTCAAAATTTATCTAATGTATACAGTACTTTTGAAGTGTCAGTGTCAGCATTTAATCATAACATAAATGACATTAGCTTGACAATTTGGTAAAATTTACGCAGCTATAATAGTGCGTTTACTTTCAATTGCTCACGATAGTACATAGACATACTAAAATTGATTAAATTTAATTTAATCAATTTTAATATGTCTTTGCATCAGACCCTCGCAATATCAGTTGTACGAGGGCTGAGATCAAGGGAATATGATTAAACTTGGATGAGCGTAGTGTGATCTTGTATTTGCGCTAAGAGGGTATCTCCTCAACAGTAATTCGTGGTCACTTATTCAAGTGTACGGTTGGTGCTAATATCATATGAGTTTGGCATACATTGAGGATGTTCACAGGATGTTCAAGATGAGCAACCATTTAATCAGCAAAGTAAGTCAACTTTAGATCACAACTTGTGGCGTTTTTGGAGATCTAATTTAGTAAGATTGTTACATTGGTGTTAGTGACAGTACTAAGTAACTCAACGTCTTTGTAAACACTGTCTACGATGTCGTTTATAAACAAATGAGCTATCGAAAGACATGTTCACTCTGCGCGTTATAGAAGGTCGCAACGAAACTAGAATGGAAGAGCTTCTCATACAGTTGATTCAGTTATATAAGGAAAGAGCGTATTGCATTGTTATAAGAAACAAGCATTCGTCCTCATCTTCTAAAAATTTCAACTCCATTTACTAAGAAAATTATAGTGACGATTTTTTTGGAGATCACAATGCTGTTTTTCCCTGTAAAGAGCTACTCTTAATGGTGCTTTTCTACAAACTTTTTTAAAAGCGGATACAAGTCTATCAACTTCCGGAAAGTTGTCTCTTAGGAAATATATCCTAATATGCTGCATATTACTTGTGTAACATATGCTCTCCACAGAATCTGTTAATATATCAGAGACACCTTTCCAGAAGTTGATAGACTTGTATCCGTTTTTTAAAAAAAGTTTTCAAAATAGTTCTTTACAGGGAAAAACTTCCATCTTTGTCACTTCCTCCCTCTCCAGTACTAACTAGATGAGGAACATGGTTTGGAGCTACTAGTTTTTATGCAGAGAATTTCGATAGTTTACAAAATTTCGTTACATGTTTAAATGACGATGCTAGAAGTATTTCTGAGTGCAAGGAACTAACACAAATTCCAAATTTAAAAAATCAGTTGTACTTTCCTCAGGAACACTTTGGAAATTTGCCAAAACTAATCACTTATTTTGAAAATCAAAATCTCAAATTAAATGACGGATTAACCACATTAGATGTGGCTATTAATAATATGGAAAATATTCTAAGTGACTTCGGATGTGGCCTTCGGCAAAAGTTAGACGCAGTTTTTAATAGAAACCCAGATTTAATAACATTGCGGCAATTGTGTATGGGGACAATGCCTGAAAATCTAACTGCTAAATACGCTGAAATAATTTCCATTATGCACCTATAACCAGTTGCGATCTAGAAAGGACGTTTTCTATCTACAAAGATGTATTTTATTTAAAGAGAACAAATTTTACAGAAGAGAACCTTAAGAAAGTATTGCTAGTTAATATTAATACTCCTTTACTCAACTTAAACTACAAAATGAACAAAAAAATGTATTTCGTATTTTATAGATCACTACCCGTTTATTTTCCAATTATATAAATATAATTAAAAACTCTTTAAAAATACAAATTTTCAATAGTACGCCCGTGGGCGATGAGTAATCGGCCTCTCGTGTCCGGCCTCTAGTTATTACTAAGTCTCGTTTAAGTAGGGTTAGAAGTATTGGGGAGATTTGTATTTAGTTTTAGATCAATTTGCAAGATACCTTAGGTGGCGTAAACTACACATCCATCACTTAATAAATTAATAATTTATTAAAGCAAAATATATAACGTGGACGTTTATAAAAACGGCTTCTGCGCACCCCCTCCTCTCGACATCTTATTTAGCGCTTGCTATACCTTACTAGAATATTTTCCAGGCCGGTATTTGCCTCTGTCCATACTTTCTGAGTCATGTTATGTTCATGATATTTTTATGTGTTAAATTAAAGCTGAAGAAGCTACTATATGGCGAAAAAATAGTTTTCTAAATTATGTATTTAATCTAGATATATTTTAAGTGAAAAAATGGTGTAAAAATTTTTAAGTGCTTTCCCTGAAAAATCTCAAACTTCTCAAAGTGTTGTCTATTTAACTTATACATGTAAAAGTCTTCATTTAGTAGTTTACAAAAAGTAATTAGCATTGGCCGTTCACAATCTTACAATTGTGCATACATATTTGCAATATGTTAATAGTGAATCCAAACAGTTCCTTTAAATAAGAAAGAAAATAAACAGCTTCATTTAAAAAGTTAATACATTTCTATCCATAATTCTATCTCTATGCTATTGAACATAATCCTTTTAAACAGAGAGCGCATTAACTTTCATGTTTACAATTTTACAACTGCTAAGAACACCAAATATTTATACATCAATTTAGTAGGTGTTTGGTACACAATGAGTTTCCGTATTTGTAAATTTAATCAAAACCTGCACGACTAGTACTTTAAATTACCTCGGACGTATGCAGATAATCAACATATTTATTGCACTTTACTGAAATAAGTTTAATAATTTAGAAACTGTAAAGGTGCATTTCTAAAAATAGTTACGTGACCATATGCTACTCTTAAATAACATTTCTTGTCACTATGTTTACTTATTATATAATTTAACCATGTCATTTCTAATAATACTTGCATGTACAATATATCTGGTGAAAGGATTGCAATGGTTTTTGTGTTATAACTGTTATAAGTATAGTACCAAAGTCGTCATGTAATGCTCCAAAGTCTAGTCGCAACCACACGTAATGTCGTCTAGTGTGTAAAATGTTTTTACCTCATGCGATCTCGACTGGGCCAATTTTCTAACATTCACTGTATTATGTATCTCCAATATCATAATAAATTAGTTCAAAAGATTGGTGAAAATTAAACACTTTTGTATAATCTGAAATGTTTTGAGCCTAACATAGAAACAAGTTAGAATAAAACTAATAACTAAAATCTTCACTTTATTAATATTTGTTCGTAAAACGAACCACCGTGAATGCCATGGCCGGTATAATCGAAATATAAATAGAAATGGAACCGTGTGATATATCCTATGGTATATTCCAAAAAGAGAGAAACAAATTTCTGAACAGACCCAAGTGATAGTTGTTTCTTATTGATCCAGAGCAAGGCAAAATAACACCGTAGAACATTCGTTTTTGCAATCTATTATCAAATATTTTAACATCTTTATATTACGTTTACGTTTCTAGAGATTTGTTATCATATTATTTAATTATTATCATTATTATATTACTTTAACTATTTTGTGCTGTAGATTAGTTCTTTTTATAGCTTCGATTTGAAGGTTAATAAATTATGTAAGTAATAAGAGAATTTCAGTTCTTGTAAAATTATAATTTTGTAGCTGTTGATTTCAAATATGGATGCAGAACCCAGCACCAGTGCTGCTAAAAGCACAAATGTGTGTTCTCCTCCAAGGAAACGAGAGAAAGAAACTCATTTGAGTAGTGCTGAAAAGCAAACAGCAATAAATGCTTATAAACAACTTGTGACGGATACACCCGACATAGAGAAAAGGTGACATGATTAAGCAGACTTCTCAAGTACTAGATAACTTTATAGAGTGCAACATAGTATATGTTGCATGTTATATATGTTACATATATAACATATCTCCGTCTTACAAGATATGATTGTAGGAATTTCAAACCGATAGTATATCGGGTTTTCAACGAATACAACAGGGAAAACAGAGCCAAAAAATATAACTGGTAGACATTCTGTATTGGAATCTTTTGATGAGGCTGTCAAAACTGCTGTTCGTCAAATTGTTCACCACATGTTTTGACAAAATGAACTGCGTACGCTAGATATAGTGCTGGCTAAAATAAATAATAGCCGCGAACTGCTAAATATGAGTCACTCAACATTGTACCGCTTAAGGAAGCAATTTAATTTTAAGTGAGAATATTTGTAGTAGGTATATTTATATATCTAAATATAACTAAATATTACGGATACTTTAAACGCGGCAGAAACAGTGTTCTTACTGAGAGAGATGATATTGTAAGATGGAGACGACAATATCTGAAAGATATTTCATTATACAGATCCCAAAATAGACTAATTTTCTATTTAGATGAAACCTGGTTGAATGAGGGCCATACAATGCGGAAGATATGGATGGATACAAGTGTTTTAAGCCATAGACAGGCCTTTGTGGAAGGACTTACAACAGGATTAAAAAATCCGTCTGGTAAGGGACGTCGTCTGATAATATTACATATTGGCAGTTCGGATGGTGTCATCGAAAATAGTTTGTTACTGTTTGAGAGGAAGAAAACCTCTGATTATCATGAGGAAATGAATGCCACTATGTTTGAGGATTGGTTTTCTAATATATTACCTTATCTACCAGATAATGCTGTCATAGTGATGGATAATGCACCGTATCATAGTCGCAAGGCTGAAAAGCCACCAACATTGTGGAGAAAAGCAGACATATAAAATTGGTTGCGAAATAAGGGGATAGAGTATGAGAAGGATATGGTTAGAGCAAAATTGTTGAACTTAGTAAATATGGTCAAAAGTAAATACAATTCATATGTAATCGATGAAATTGCGAAGTCAAAAAACAAGACTGTTCTTGGTTTACCTCTATACCGCTGCGAGCTGAATCCGATTGAACTTGTGTGGGCACAAATCAAAAATGAGGTAGCTGCAAAAAATAGAACTTTTAAATTAAATGAAGTTAAACAACTTTTACATAATGCTAGCAATAATGTAATTGCAACAACTTGGCAAAAATGCATAAATCATGTTATTAAAGAAGAAGCTCGGAATATATTGACGGAATTATCGATGAAGTTATAGAACCATTCATAATTTCTCTTGGAGACGTCAGTGGTAGTGATGATTCCATTTTTTCACCAACGTCAGACTGAATTCAACAATTTTCAAATAGTTTGTAAAATACGATATTTTTGTTATTAACTTGTTGATCTGTTTTAATTGGAATTAATTGTCATACACTGTTACAGTCGTGGAATTTAAACTATTTCCTACTGTATTGCAGATTATGTATTATATACAATGTTTATCAGTAAGGACATGTACTATTTGATCTTTTTTCTTCAACAAATAAAAGAAATAACATGTGTATTTTAGACAAATGTACTTATTTTCATGTCCTGTAATTACTACATTTAACATTCTGCTGTCTTAACTGTGGATTTATCTCTAAACAATCTATATACAATTTAATTTGGTACAGATTTCATATTTTAGACAGATTTTCAAATTTAAATTTACCGCGTAAAATTAATGTATAGGTTGTAATTAGGGCTGGGGGTCTGTTCAGAAATTTGTTTCTCTCTTTTTAGAATATACCATAGGCAAACGAGTTTCGGTAATAACCCTATTGCTAGTTAGGATGATCTGTAGTTCTTACCTTGTATTTTATTGGCTGATTTAGAATATGCTATTATTTTTCATTCATTAAAAAATTTATTTGGTTTCCTTATTATTTATGTTGCATTATTTCATTTAATATCTAGTATTTACATTCTAAAACAGCCTTTCTTTGATTGGTTTTAATATACTGTTGTACATAGTTCGTATAATTCGATTTGAGAAGTACTTGTTTGTTTTACAATTCGATTTACTTTTAAAGTTAACTGTTTATTTGGTACAGTTGCAAGCTATGATTTGAAAATTTAATACATTATTTGGAAGTAACTTCAGTTTAATTTGCGAATTTTTCATATTTATTTAAAAATATAAAACATATTTCGGATTTAGTTCATTTATTTTTAGAAATTCATTGATTACCACTGTGAAGCCACTGTGTTGGCGAAATAATTGTAATTTTATGAAAAAGTATTAATAAAATGAAGATATTAAATATTATTTTTATATTATACACTCAGGTGTAAAAAAAAACGGGACACATCTAATTTTTTTTTTAAATCGACTATGTTTACAAAATAATACAAATCCGTATAAAAACAAATTTGTATCTGTATATACATGGACACACAGCACGTATTTACCAGTGTTTGCTTCAACCACCAGACGCATGCGTTTCTGTCTCACGACTTTGTCAATGATGGGTTTACGAAGACAAACGACTGTAGGTACACTTCGCGGTCATGTAGCAAATTTCGTCCTATCAGATGACACCAGATAACCTCATGACATCTGACGGATAAAACCAACCACCACCGGCTATGTTTGCTTGTTATTTAGGCTTTTAGTTTACACTTTTGATTTTTTATAGACAAACGACTTCCTCCTTATTTAAAAAACAATATGATATTTATTGTAGTCTTAATAAACAATAATACAAACAAAGAAAAAGTATGTGTATACTAAGTAAAATTTATGTTAACAACAATACATTTTAGAGGTACAGAAAACGAAAATAAAACTTAAAACAGTCTAGAATATTTCGTGTTGCTTCCTATAGATCTAATGACTGTGTCCATACGGTATGGCGTACCACTAATCAGCTCACGAATTGCATTCTACTGATTATATAACTCATTTGAAATTTAGCCAATAGCAATTACAAATTTTACATAGTTACCATGTATTGATAAGTGAATATACTCTTGACGACGTGATATAACCGTTTTGGTGTTTCGCTTCCTCCAACAATATGAATTTTGTCATGGTAACAAGTGTTTTGAAGTTTGTTGATAAACGTCAAAAATATATTCAGCAATTTTCATAAGGTTTTTTTAATTTTTTCGATATGGAACGCTTTGGTATAAGCTCGGGGACCGAAATAGATAAAGAAATTGAAGATTTGACACCGCAAAATACCGTTAAAACACATAAATATGTTTGGAAACAGTTCACCGAATTTTGTGAACAGCGAAATTATAAACTTTGTGCTCAAACTTCTGAGGAACAATTAGCAAGTATTTTGAAAGATTGGGCATTCAACATGAAACGTGCAGACGGCAATGAGAAATAAACAAGATTCTGCCAACTCTACCATCAGCAGCACCTCAAATTCAACTTCTAAAGATAATACAACAAATATTTATTATAATAATTGTACTTTTAATTTCAACCAATAAAAAAATTTCGTTAGTTAATTCTTTATATAATCGTAATGAATACCACTCGAGCAAACGAAAATAATCCATTATATAACCTCTTCACTCGACGTATATCCTTAAAACACCACTCGAGCTACGCTCTCGTGGTGTTTCGCAGAATACGTCTCGTGACTCGGAAATATAATCGATTATTTTCTATGCTCTTGTGATATTATAACTGATTATATAACTCATTTGAAATTTAGCCAATAGCAATTACAAATTTTACATAGTTACCATGTATTGATAAGTGAATATACTCTTGACGACGTGATATAACCGTTTTGGTGTTTCGCTTCCTCCAACAATATGAATTTTGTCATGGTAACAAGTGTTTTGAAGTTTGTTGATAAACGTCAAAAATATATTCAGCAATTTTCATAAAGTTTTTTTAATTTTTTCGACATGGAACGCTTTAGTATAAGCTCGGGGACCGAAATAGATAAAGAAATTGAATATTTGACACCGCAAAATACCGTTAAAACACATAAATATGTTTGGAAACAGTTCACCGAATTTTGTGAACAGCGAAATTATAAACTTTGTGCTCAAACTTCTGACGAACAATTAGCAAGTATTTTGAAAGATTGGGCATTTAACATGAAACGTGCAGACGGCACCGAGAAATAAACAAGATTCTGCCAACTCTACCATCACCAGCACCTCAAATTCAACTTCTAAAGATAATACAACAAATATTTATTATAATAATTGTACCTTTAATTTCAACCAATAAAAAATTTTCGTTAGTTAATTCTTTATATAATCGCACCCACTCGAGCTACGCTCTCGTGGTGTTTCGCAGAATACGTCTCGTGACTCGGAAATATAATCGATTATTTTCTATGCTCTTGTGATATTATAACTGAATATTCTTCCTGAAGAGTTACATGAAGCTCGTTTATTGTGGTTGGTGCCATTGCAGGAGATCTAACACGTTTACCTAACATGTCCCAAACAAGTTCTATAGGATTTTCATCCGGAGAACATGCTGGCCAGTTGATTTTCCGAATGCCAATTTCTGCCAAATATTCACTGACGCATCTGGCTGAATGTGGTCTCGCGTTATCCTGCATCAGGACAAAACTTCCTCAATATACCGTTGTGCCGTCAGTGAGCCCTCATCGATGAACACTAATTCTGTAGTGCCCTCCATTGATATGCCTGCCCAAACCATTACGGAACCTTGGTTATGACTAAGTCTGGGAGCTGAAAACACACTCTGTGAATCGTTCCTCCGTTCGTCTCGGTACTTGTTTCCGTTCGTCTGGTGAATGAAGAGAGAACCTAGACTCGTCGGTAAACAGTAAATTACCCCATTGCTTAAGATTCCAGTTGATATGTTCGCGAGCTACCCGGTGACGTGGGAGTAGCTTAGGCCTAGTTGCTGGCCTCAAAGCTTTCAATCCAACTTTATGTAATCTTCGGCGAACTGTCCACATTTTTACCACGAACCTCCAGAAATCGATGTTTTATCTGTACTCAAATGATGATCCCGTGGAGAATTCAGAAAAAAGAATCTGTCGTTTTGAGCAGTAGTTTTCCGTTTTCTACCACTGCCTTGCCTTCGTGTTTGTACCAGTCTCCCCAAAACGTTGCAGCACTCTTTGAATAGTAGAACGACTAACGTTGAGTAACCGAGCCACATACCGTTGGCTTCGACCATATTCCACAAGAGCTACTGTTTTAGCACAATCTTCAGCACTTAGAACCATAATTAACAACAATCTTTAGTACTTAGAACCACAACTAACAATTAACTGGTCTGTCACATTAACAACAAATTGCCTAGCAACCGAAAAATCCGTAGACAATTGTAAAATACAAGACACTCTAATTGAATGAATGGAACGTGGAACGGTTGAATCTGAATGTTTATTGTTCATTCAAAACGAGAATAAGTACCTAACATTCTAATTTTGATTCTCTTTACCAATTAATTATCTTGTTTTATCAGTATTTGTCAGTACTACCACAAATTTAAAAACAAAAACATTATATGTAAATAATTCCATACAAATAATGAAAAACCAACTATGACAATTTTGTTTTATTATAAACATAATAATTTTACTTTTAAAGAAGTCTAACGTTCAAACTATTTAGTTTTAATCACATTTTAATTAATGTGGCGTAGGTTTGTCGACATATTCGAGGTAAAGGGAATTATTGATATCAACAAAAAAATCTCGCCATATGTGCCCTTAAAATTTGTAAATTTCTGATGAATTACAAATAAATTTCTTTTTTCTATTTTGCGATCGTAATGAACTCATTATGACACCCAAAACAGTATCAAAATGAGCTTATTTCGATACGCTTTTTTCATTTTTGGCCCTGTCGAACACAGATGTAAATATATTATTGCTGTCATTTGATTTTAAGAATTTAAGTACATTGACAGAAAGGATACACGTAGAAAAGAAAAATACTACACAAACAAAGTATAGTGTAAACAATTGACAACAAGATATATTAGTTTCTATGACACTCACGTTTATATTTTTAAGTAAAATATAGACGCAGATAGCAGCATTTAAATTCGAAAATGTCCAGTATCAATGTGACCAACTGCATACTTTATATAAAGATAAAACTCTGATTTTTCAAATTAAATAATTTCAATTTATTAATTTAAAAAATGCAAAATAGAAAAAATAGTATAAAAAACTCGTTTCATAAAGCCTCTTATTGCAGTCATTCTTTAGAAAATTTGTGCGGCAAAATGGTGCCTTACTTATGAAATTTGTGTTTTTTGATTTCCAGTTAGACATTTATACCGCGATATCATAAAGTTTCTGGGTCCAAGATGGCCATGGGGTGAAAAGCGTCTGTCTTAATTTATATCATCCTTTTGAGAAAAATCTGATAAAATTTTCAGGTTATGTGTCATACTGACATTAAGATTAATATATTGACAAATTTTAACGTCAGCATGACACTTAACCTGAAAATTTCATCCGAATTTTCTCAAAAGGATGATATAAATTAAGACAGGCGTTTTTCACCCCATGGCCACCGTTGCCCAAGATAATTTTTGATATCTCGGTACGTATTCTAGTATTCTGCAGATTCGCATTGCTTGTGCGCTATTCATCGGTAACCCTGTATACCTACACTAACCTAATAAAGTCCTTTTACGATAACCGACGAGGCACGTCATAACCGGAAACTTCATAATTACCTACCTATACAATACTAAACCCAAAAAGAACTGTCTTTTACTATCGTATATCTAGAGATTTCTTCTTTGCAAACGTTCCTATCCTGCGTAACGTTGCCAACTTCTATTTTCGCTACTGTCATTCGTATCTGTCACTTGTGCGCCATTTGTTGTTCTGTATTTTTCGTGTCCCTTTTATCCAGTTTCGTCGTATTATTCGTATTGTATTAAAACAACGGTTCCTTTAATAACCAATAAAACATGCCTAAGCCACTAAGCAGGCAATCAAAAGCGCTCATTGCGTCTTTAATCTCGTATTTCGAGAAAGAACGCGATAACAATGCCACGCTATTGCCGTTGAACTGTAACATTAAGTTTCCCTTAAACACATTTTAGAAGAACATATCACCTTATGTACTTTTAAACAACGTACTTAAAAGAAGCGATATTTTTAATGGTTGTACTACTTCCCTATGGAAAGTGCTACGAAACATTGGTTTTCACTTCACGAAAGATGATCCTAAACGAGCGTTGATGGAACTGCCTCATATTGCTTTAAAGCGGATCTCTTTTCTACAGCAGTATATACGCATAAAACAAGAACATATATATCAGTTTATATTTCTTGATGAAACCTGGATCTTTCAAGATGGAAGCACTTCAAGAACCTGGCAAGATGAACATGTCAAAACTGTGAAAGCGAAACAAATAGGTGGCAAAAGGTAATCGTTTTTCTTTTTCTTTGTTGCATAAATTTTATTATGTTCTGTTCTAATAGGTATATAATGTTACATGCTGGAAACGAAGATGGCTTTATTCCTGGTGCTGAATTAATATTTACATCCAATAACAAAAACTCTGATTATCATGGTGATATGAACCGTGACAATTTTCTGTTTTGGTTAGAAAATCAACTACTACGTAATTTAGAAAATCCTTCTGTGATTGTAATGGATAATGCAAGTTATCACAGTACAACTAAGAATAAGCCTCCAACATCTTCCACAACAAAATTAGAAATCACGAACTGGTTAAATGCAAACTCTATTGATTATGATGCATCAGCGTTAAAGCTAAAGTTGCTAGATTTAGTTGAGCGGTTAGTATAATTATTCTTTTTTTTAATAATTACTGGCTATTATTATTTATAGCTTTAAACCACCACCCATTTATGAGGCTGATGAGTTGGCTAATAAATATGGTCACGTTGTGCTCCGTCTACCTCCATATCATTGCATTTTTAATCCTATTGAACTTATATGGGGTATTAGCAAACGCTATTATAATAACCATATTGACAAATACGGCAGAACAGAAGAAGGCTGCATAAAATTATGGAAGGAAGCGCTCAGTGAAGTAACCCCAACATGTTGGGCAAACAGCATCAAACACACCGAAACAGAAATTAAAAAATGGTGGGATAGAGAAATTGGCTTTGAACGAGAAAATGTAAGGCCCTTAGTTATTAATATAGGCGCAGAAGAAAGCTCAACCGATGACAGCGATTTTGAATAAAAATTATGTTTGTCATTTATACCATGTTATATTAAATTTGCTTTTCTTTATTATAATGTCAATTTATTGTGTATACTGATAATAATATTTATTGAAACAAACGTATTTCTATTTTATTTCGATAGCTTAATTGCTGTTAATAACATGTCTCAATTATGCTAATTGTCAGTTATAATTTACCACGTACATAAAACTATAGTTAGAATGAGAGGCGTTAGGTTTATCTAATTGTTTTAAAAGTATGTAAATTATCGTTATTTCCTAAGTATGAACAAGACCTACGTAACTGTCAACGCGGATTACATGTCAACTTATTTTTAATACATAACCTCTGTGATAGATGTAAACAAAAGATTTGGCAAGAGTGCGTGACGCAAACATGACGTATGTTGATGACGTGCCTCGTCTGTTATCGTAAAAGGACTATATAAATGTCAGCATAAGCTAAACCGTTATTTATATCTAGTTGATGTTATACTATTCATATACCCAAAAGTTTATTTATTGTAATTTATGTAAACCTCTAATTAGCTGCAATTAGTAAAATATTTTCTAATTGCTATAGATAACGTATCTTTTCAGTAAATATATTTTAAGTGACATACGAATAGAATTGAATGACAATGTTGGGAATATAATGAACTAAAAACGAAACAATGAAAAATGTAATCTAACAATCTAATTTGGCAATATTTTTTCAAGTTCGCAAGCTTGTTTATACACATTTGTACACTATGAGATATTTCCTAATTGTTTTTAGTAATGCCATTGGATTTAATAGTGAAATAATTTAATTACGAACATGGGCTGCTTATAAATAATAAAATAGTGAAATAGACGCCTACAATGTTATTAGTAGGAATAACATTGTAGGCGTCTATTTTATTTATTAGAAACATTTTTACGATTTTGCAAGTAAATAATTATGAAAATTATAGTGCAAGATTGGTTTCAACAATATTTATGTAGGTGTATCGAAATTGTATACTCATTTCGATTAACAGGTGGTCGTAGTAATAATACTTAAATTGCTAATTAAAATTTTTTTTACAAAGTTCAATATTGTTTGACAGAGAACACCATATTTGTTTTGTTATAATTATTTAACTCACCAATTATTATTAGGTGTTTTCCAAGTAATCGCGAACTTGTCTATCCTAAGTACGCCAACGCACTCCACCGTATTTAAATAAGCATTTCATGTCGCGATATTTACTTAACGCGTCTGAACTGGTTTGAATCACTACATAATTCCTTCCTTTACCTCTGATGTGCCAACCGAAATTTCAGAGCTTATTATATTTGTAAAACAAGAGTTACACATACTGCTAAACTAGGCAAATACGTAATTACGATTAATTGCGATTTTTCATAGTTGTAAAAACTACGGAACATTGCGTGGATACATCGATTACTTTACAAGAGCACGCAAGTATGACATAACCTGTTATTTAATTTGACATATAAAAACAAACGTTTTTGACAAAAGTAGGAGGGAGGGATAAAACTACCATTAAAAATTATGTTTGATTTTATGGTTATTGCTGAAACAAATAAACTTCTTGGCGTGTAAATATGTATTAACTTTTTCATAAATTTCATATTGTTGCGACTGAAAACTGCCAATATGATTACCATCTAATATTTTTGGTACGCACTCCGAGTTTATTAATAGCAATTTTTTGCAACAGACCGTTCAGAAATGCGTGACATGTTGCTTCTATCTTTGTTATGGGGATGTGATTTATTTTCAGATGATATTACAATTAAACTATTTGTGCCACTGTTCTTAAATGATGCAGAAACATTAAGAATATGGTAACCTTATATAAATGAAAATCGTAAAGAAATTGTTTTGAACCATGAATTATGAATAACGCAATATGAAGGAATTACTTTTCGTCTCGTTGTCTACCTCGAGAGTGATATCATCTCCTTCATAATTGATGTTATTGTTATTATTGTCATAAAGTTCTCGTTTTCTATATAACAAGCCAGTTTATTCGTTATATTTCAACGACCACTCTCCGCAACTCATATCGATATGTGAGTTGTTCACAATTGTTGATGCGATGTTATTAATGACGACCATGAGTGTCAGATAAATTAAAATGGGTTAGAACCGAAAACGAAAAGCGACAACCCGGCAAAATGAGTAAATTGACACAAGCTCCATAACATTCAAAGGCCAAAAACAGTTGATTAAAAACGAATATTTTGTACTTTATGAGATATTAAAATTTTTCTTTTTCTAAGTATAAACATTTCCAACCACCTTTCAGTAACAAAGGATTAGTTTTTCTAAACTATTTATATTACATTCATAATTGAAGGTTAATTTAATTTGTTTTAAAATAATCCTTCTATCTATTCTATTTTTTTTTGCAGCTGTCACATTTAGCAAAATATTTTTTCTATTTTGCGTTCGAAATGAACTCATTCTCATTATGAAACCCAAAACAGTATCGAAAGAGCTTCATTTCGATACACTTTCTTTCATTTTTCAATGTTGGCGTTGTTCGAATACGGAAATAAATATCATTGCTGTCATTTGATTTTAAGAATTTATGTACATTTGACAGATATGATATATGTCCGTATTTTACACAAACAACGTATGTTGTATACAATTGACAACAACATATATATGTTTCTATGTCACTCATGTTTATATTTTTAAATGAAATATCAAGTAATGTTAACGAAAATTAATAAATAATATGTAATATAATATACTTCGCGGATAGCAAGCTTTAAATTTGAAGATGTCAAGTATCAATGTGACCAACTGCATGCTTTATATAAAAATTAAACTCTGAACTTTCAAATTAAATAATTCCAATTTAAGCAATTTATTAATGTAAAAAACGCAAAATAGAAAAAATAGCATAAAAAACTCGTTTCATAAGGCCTTTTGCCGCACTCGCCCTTTAGAAAACTCGCCGCTATCGCGGCTCGTTTTCTAAACTGATCTCGTGCAGCAAATAAGAATGCAATTATTTAAACGTATATCTATCTACGTATTCTTAAACGTAAATAGTTTGTTTTTCTTTAAATAAACAATTGGAAGAAACTTTTTGAATAAAGATAAGCAAAAGCTAATAGTTCACTGGCGACAGTTTATATTTGATGGATACGCTTTCCCTTACATCGAAAAGTGTTATGTAACAAGCCATTTGTATTTCTAAGTGTAACTAAATAGCTATTACGCGAATATATTTTCATTATTACACCGCTTAAGGCAATCCGAAGCAACGAAAATCAATTTAAGAACGTTTAAATTATAACATTTACCTAATTGATTTTTCGATATTTGCCTATCATTTTATAGGAGCAAATATAGAGAAATTAAGCACTTTTATTTTGTCAGACTTCAATCAATTTTAAGATATACCGTGTGTCGCATTTAAAATGAAGATACCCCCATATTTTCGTTATTTGAAGGAATAAAGATTTGAATTTTTGCACAGTCATACATGTTGATGGGTCACATTTTTCAAGATACTCAACTAAAATCTAAACTTTAAGCTCAGCCTACTACAAATTTACAAACAGGGTCAATTCTTGATATTTTTCTTCGCGTTAGAGATACAAAAAAAATTATTAAAAAAAGTAAAATAAAACAATAACTTTGTTATACCACTTTATTCACATGTAATAGTGACCGCGGTTTCGACATACAATGTCATTATCAAACTTCAAATGTTACAGGCCTACATAGATCTTATAAATGACACAAAAATATATGGGAGTGGTTTATGATGTTATTTAAAATTACTACTATATACTTAACTATTATATATACAACATTGGAAAAGAGGTGTATGTATATATAAGATCCAACTGGTTGTTAAGAACAATATTTATTGTTTCATTATGAAACAGACATGTAAATAAATTTACATATCTGTAACTGTATACTTGGACAATACCTCGTATTTCGGCATTTACTTCTGCTTAAGACATATGTTTCTGCCATTTTATAGGCGTCGTCAGCTAAGCTACTGAAGCAAATGTAATACAAATGATACAAATCTTAATAAATAAAATCTGTATCTGTATATGACATTAAGCCGAACCGCTCATTAGATATAGCAAGTTTCATTCTATAAGGTGGCACTTATTTACGAGTGACATCTTACGGACGAAAGAGACTATACCAAAGAAAGCGATCTTTCGATTGACAAGCTATGCTCATACGAGACGGTATAGTAAGTGCCACCTTATAGAATGAAACTTGCTATATCTAATGAGCGGTTCGGCTTAATGTCATATACAGATACAGATTTTATTTATTAAGATTTGTATCATTTGTATTACATTTGCTTCAGTAGCTTAACTGACGACGCCTATAAAATGGCAGAAACATATGTCTTAAGCAGAAGTAAATGCCGAAATACGAGGTATTGTCCAAGTATATAGTTACAAATATGTAAACAGATATGTAAATTTATTTACATGTCTGTTTCATAATGAAACAAAAGCTTTATACGTGCATATAACGTATAGACATATTTAAAACATTTTTGAATATTTATTGTGTTGTTGCCGCTTTTCAAAATTTCAAGTGACTAAAAGATTTAATTTACGACCTTTCTCGGCCAAATGCAATATTTTATGATGACCAAATGTATGCCTTTCTGTAATAAGATGGGTTGCGAATGTTGAATCTGTCTTCTTTAGTTTATATGACCTCATGTGTTCTTTTACCCGTATAATAAAACTTCGACCAGTCTGACCTATATATACACTTTTACAATCATTACAATATAATTTGTACACTCCTGATTTATTATTGATATCTGTCTTAGGTTTTGCGTTAAAAATGAAATTACTTGTTTTTACTTATGGTTTGTAAGCTATACTAACATTACTATTATTTTTTGAAATTATATTTCCAATTTGCTCGCTTATTTTACCGAAGTAAGTTAACGAGACAAATTGTTTCAAATTAGCACTATCTTTAGGATATACTAAACTAAGGGCCACTTGTAACTATTTTTTCTTTAGTATACTGTCAATTACGCTATTTTTATAACTATTGTTTACCGCTATTTGTTTTATAGTATTGATTTCACGAACAAAAGATTCATTAGACAAAGCACTATTTAATGCTCTATGTATCATAGAATTAAAAAGTGAATGTTTGTGTGTCTTAGGGTGTAGTGAATCTTTGGGAATAATGCAATCAGTGAAAGTAGGTTTACGATATATATCAAATTATAAGCTCTGATCTAATTTGTTTAATTTTAAATCCAGGAAGTTAATACTGTTATTCTCTTCTATTTCTACTGTAAAATTGATATTAGAATGGATTGAATTTATGTAGTTCAGAAATGTTTGTAGTTGTCTATGAGTACCCTTAAAGCAAGCTAGGATGTCGTCTACATACCGATACCAAAATTTAATATGTTTTTTACCTAGTTGTGATGAAAGAATTTTTTCTGTAATATGCTTCATGAAAATTTCAGCTAATAGAGGACTTAGAGGTGAGCCCATTGCCAGACCTTCTGTAGTAGCGTAATTGACAGTATACTAGAGAAAAAACAGTTACAAGTGGCCCTTAGTTTAGTATATCCTAAAGATAGTGCTAATTTGAAACAATTTGTCTCGTTAACTTACTTCGGTAAAATAAGCGAGCAAATTGGAAATATAATTTCAAAAAATAATAGTAATGTTAGTATAGCTTACAAACCATTAAAAACAAGTAATTTCATTTTTAACGCAAAACCTAAAACAGATATCAATAATAAATCAGGAGTGTACAAATTATATTGTAATGATTGTAAAAGTGTATATATAGGTCAGACTGGTCAAAGTTTTATTATACGGGTAAAAGAACACATGAGGTCATATAAACTAAAGAAGACAGATTCAACATTCGCAACCCATCTTATTACAGAAAGGCATATATTTGGTCATCATAAAATATTGCATTTGGCCGAGAAAGGTCGTAAATTAAATCTTTTAGTCACTTGAAATTTTTAACAGCGGCAACAACACAATAGATATTGTTCTTAACGACCAGTTGGATCTTATATATACATACGCCTCTTTTCCAATGTTGTATATAATAGTTAAGTATATAGTAGTAATTTTAAATAACATCATAAACCACCCCCATATATTTTGTGTCATTTATAAGATCTATGTAGGCCTGTAACTTTTGCAGTTTGATAATGACATTGTATGTCGAAACCGCGGTCACTATTCCATGTGAATAAAGTGGTATAACAAAGTTATTGTTTTATTTTATTTTATTATTTTCAAAATGAATTACCACAAAGTTACGGCTGCCAGTATTAATTTTATTAAAAAAGTTGTTCAGAATTCATATACCGAGTTTCATGACAAAATTCTCATTTTTATTTTTCATTTTTTATTGAAAACTACGATTTAGATAGGTATTATTAAAATGGTAATGTTACCAAAATCCGAACAGGATTTTGAAAATAGATTTTTCATATTACCATATATCTGATGTGCTCTATAAAAAAGTGAAAAAATTCTCATGATTTTCAATTGTTGACTTAGTTTTAGTACTGTCGTGAGCAAAAAAAACGGGACAGTGTCAAAATCGTTTCATTTGGTTTCATTGTAAAAAAAGGTTATAGCATTGAAATGATACTACAACAAAAAAGAAGACAAATAATTTATTTAATATCGAAATCATAATCAAAATTTACATATAGCTACAGAAGTTGTTGAAAATGTTGTCCATTAACATCTAAACACAAACAATTTTCTTAATAAGAATTTTGAAAAATTTGACACAAACTTATAGTTTCAATGACAAATAATAAATGTCATTATGTGGAAGTGGTTAAAGTACCAAACCAAATTTCACAGTTTACTCCAATTATGAATTTTTTCGATGGCTCGTTATATCATAGTTGATAATTCAAAATTGAAAATGCCGCATCTTTCGAAAACTGATAAAGCTAGACTTGTTACTAGTTTGAAAAATGGGAAATCATTAAGAAGTGTATCGGTTCAATTTAATATTGGTAAAAGTTCAGCCGCAAGAATATATAAAAAAAATGGAGCACGTAACAAAATTTCGAATACGCAGGAAGACGAAACATTAGATACTGAGATTAGGCACAACCCATTCAAAACATTAAAGGTAGCTATAAGAACAACACAATTTCCTGTCTCCTCTTGTAACACAATGGTTACAAGAGAATGAAATTTAAACTTGAGATATTCAGCCCTACAGTCCTTATCTAAATCCCATTAAAAATGTATGGGGATTAATGAGATAGAGCTTCTACCCAGGAAGAATTTTGGGAGATTGTTCATAATGCTTGGCATCAAATTTCTACAAATTTTGTACAAAGTATTGTCGCTTCAATACTTCAATGTCTACAAGATTAGATGCAGTTAATAATAACGGTGGAATGACGAAATACTAATTATTTTAATTTAATAAATAATCTTTCTCTATCGTTTTTAGTAATTTTTATTTACATTTATTTTAAAAATGTTTAATAAATGTCAATAAGACACGCATTTTTGACAATTCCTGACTTACTATTATGAGTTAAGATAGCCACTTAAGTAGTCACAATTTAAACCCACGCAGAAACAGTATCCCGTTTTTTTTTTTGCTCACGACAGTAATCATAATATTCCAACAGATTTTTATAAACTTAGCAATCTCATATTTCCCTAGTTCAACCGGTAGATCACGAATATTACGTTTTACGATCTTATAATTAGTGAGGCTAAATAATTTGCTGTTGTTTATATGTGTTAATTCACAGTATTTTCGAATATCGTAACCCAGTTCTAAAAATGTTAACAGGTGATGCCTGCCCAAATAAGTAGTTGTATATGTAGAAATAACTTATATAAAATATATAATTACTACAGTTAGAATTACAAAAGATACTATATATGTGATTTATAACCTCATCTTTGGTTTCATAAAAGTTGAAGTGTTACACATCGTACAGTTATAAACTAATTTTATGCAGAATAATAAATATAGAATTAATAACACATAATTATTATTCTAAGCAGCTGATGGTGAAATAATATACCTATAATATCGTCTAAAAAAGGTTGGTAGCTACCTAATAAATTTATGTCATTAGTAGAGCTGAGGATGTTTGCGGTATAACCATGGTTATATCATGTAACCATAGTAATTTACTATGGTTACATGATATAACCATGGTTATACCGCAAACATCCTCAGCTCTAGTCATTAGTAATAATTTAGTACGTTATTTGCAAGTTCATTGCACTTGCGTTTGGAGTTTCGAACGCATTTAAAAGCTTTCAACATATTCTATTTGTGGTCTTTTCTAATTGCGCCGTTTAAATATAAATGTGACGTGAAAATCTTGACGTTGATTAGACACAATCTACTATTTAATTGATTTTAATCCTGGAACATGTTAAATTTCGTGTTAGATACGTATATAACCTACGTGAAGTATGAATAAGTGGATGATATCCAATACAGATAAATGAAAGGAAGTGCCACTTCGTACAAGTATTGTTTCATTAGACTTATAATACCTTATCAGCCTTATACCTAATAATACCTAAAGACTTATTGTATTTGTTAGTAGATTCTAAGTACTATGATAGTAGCTAATAATAGTAGAAATAGATCAAAATAATAACAATGGAATACATATATGAATCAAGTCAATGTTGGATTGCAACGCTAATCAAAAGATAATGATATATTATTACATATAATATATGTGTACCTCTGTATGTGTCTGTTAATTGGCTAATCTTTCTCAGCGCAAGCAAGGTGCTTATTAGATATTTGAATTATAATTTCTAAGATATTGTATAGTTTTGTAAGTAACTGATGCGTCTAGTAAGTGCGAGATTTCTCATTATTCTAAATTGCTCCGATTTTAATTGAAGATATCTTCTACGGTCTACTGACCTCATAATATTACAATTTCATTATGAAAATTTACATGGCACGTTAATAAGTATCTACCCACAATTTTACTTATTTAAGAGTTAATAAGTATATATATAGTTTTATTATATACCAAATCTAATACTTAATTATATATATCAAATATATCATATATCAAAATTCGTCTATTTTGATATATGTAATTAACGTTAGTTGAAAAGTTGCATTATATAAATAAGTAAGTAGTATTCTCTGGTGTTTCTGTTATAACTGAATTTTGGAAAGTATTTAAATTGTGTTAAATTAATATTGTTTTTCTTGTACGATAACACATGACGTAGGTCATATACTTAATCGCGATACACAGCGCTGTAAGTCTTGTATATATTTTTTCGTTGAGTGCTTTTAAAGTTATGGTTAATGAAAATTTAATTTAAACATAACATGAAAAACGCAACACTGTAACAAGTGTTCATTTGAAAAGTCAATCTAGTAGCATGTGATTTACTGAGAACATTTTGAAGTATGTCGTAAATTAAAATTTACTATTTAACCTACGAAGTCGTATCTTTTAACAGTTTCATACATACAAATAAATAACAAATAATAGGTATTTATTGAAAACTATAACAAATGTTTAAAATGTTGTGTTTCAAGATCAATGCACTTTAAAATCCTCCGTTCAAAATTTCTGATGATATTCTGCAATTACTGGATTGTTATTAATTTCCATGCATTTCTGTTCGATTCTCTGTAGTATATCATTCAAATTCAATATAGGTGTTCGAAATATGTTATTTTTTAGATAAGGCCAGAAAAAGAAGTCGCAAGGTGTTAAATCGCATGAACGTGCAGGCCAGGCAATTTCAGTATTTCGACTAATTATACGCTCATCAAAAAATTCTCTTAAATAATCCAAAGATTCTGCAGTACAGTGACAAGGTGACGAAGTCTTGTTGGAAATATGCATTTTGAAGTTCATCATCATGCAACTGATTGACAAATTGTTGTAAAATTTCCGTACGGTACCTTTGAGCAGTTAACGTTCCCTGAAAGAATATTGGTCCAGTGATTCGCCTTTGGCCTATTGCTGCCCAAACACCAATTTTCTCTGGATGTAGCGATTCTTCATTAATTACATGTGGATTTTCACTACTCCAAATTCTTGTATTTTGTGAATTTAGGTATCCCATTTTATAAAACCATGCTTCATCAGTAAAGATGACTCTTTGCGAAAGTTCTCCATTATTGTTCATATTTACAAACCAATTACAAAACTGTAGTATACGTGGGTAATCAATTTCTAACAATTCTTGTACTGCTGTGACACGGTATGGATAAAGTTGCATATCTTTTTTTAATACCTTGTGAGTTGTATCAACAGAAAGGTTTATTTGTTGACTCAAATGTCGAACAGATGTTTGTGGTTCATTTTCCATTATTTCTTCAACACGATTGACAATTTATGGTGTACGTTTCTTAACTGCTCCGCTGCCTGATTTTCTTAAGAGACTACCAGTTTCAGAAAAAAGTTTTAAAGCTCTATCCAAAGTATTCTTAAATTGTATATAATCTATTACAAAATGTGGAAACTCAACTTGAAATTCTACCATGCAATCTTGAACTGAATAAACCCATAAACCATAAATTTTATTACCACTTCGAAAATAAGCCCGTACTAAAAAAATTTTATGTTCTAAAGTGAAAGCCATTTTAAAACTGAGAAGCAATTTATTTAAACCAGAATCGACGCACGATTATTTTATGCACTAACTGATATTTGTGATTGACATTATCAAATGTCATTTGGATTTACGTTTACGGAACAACAAACACATACTAATATATTTGAGTTTTATTCTATCAAAATTTCAAAGTAACCTAGATTGACTTTTCAAATGAACACACGTTATATACAATGGGGGTCTGATAATTGAGGTAACTAACACAGAGATGGCGCGATAATCTACATATGCGTGTCATTTACCAAATCTATCATATGTTAGAAGACAGCCGTAAATGTTTGAGCCAAAAACATTGCGTCCGTTGTCTCTTACAGTTGTTTAAAATAAACGTGTTACGTCGTTTTGTAAATATTGACAAGAGATAATTTCGTGCTGTGATTAAACACTTCCATATCGCCGGAAAAAAAAAACAAAAAAATAAAAGAAGAATTGGATAAAGTTCACGTCGAATCTGCGCCATCATTTAAGACAGTTTGTTTCTGGGAGAATGAATTTTAACGTGGCCGTAGGAGCACCGAAGATGAACCAAGAGTTCAGGATCTTGTTTTAAATGATCGTCGATTAAAGGTGCGTGAGATAGCAGACACTATATATCTTACATAACAACTTCTAAGTACTGTTTGACTGTTCTTAAGCATAATCCCTCGAAATTTTTGCGCCGATATATACCCGTTGACAAAACGTGGATACACCACTATATCCCCGAAACAAAAGTTTAGTCCAAACAATGGATAGAAGTTGGTTGCAGTGCACTGAAGAAAGTAAAAATGGTTCCATCAGTTACACCGTATTTTGGGATGCTCGTGATGTCGTGATTATCTAGATTATTATCAAAAGGGCAAAACAATTACAGGCGAGTACTACGACCGCATTTGGCACGAAAGAAAGTTTTGTTTCATCATACATCATGCATCGAATGAGGAAAGTTTTTGAAGACACGCTATGTACGAACATGGAAGAAAACCCAATGTTTAGCATTGGCAATAATACCTCTTCAATTATATAGGCGTTTATGAATATACGTAGGTACGTATAATTTATCTACTGCTTATTTGAAATATAAATTGTCATTTGTTCAGCATTTTTTATTTTATCAATAAATATTTTTTATTCGCACTCAAGTAGAACTTGAGAGAGCAATGATAAAATTGCTAAAATTCAAACGTCCGCAATCTCATTTTCTGCTCACAAGGGTGCTTGGAAGTTTTGGATTATTGTTTGGCATTTAATGCTATTTGTTAAGCATGGGGCAGTGGTCCGGTGTACACCGTGCTTCCTATGTAAAAGCGTTTTATAAAAATGGTGAAACATATGGAAAATGGAAAGATTAAATTATATAGAATACATAGGCACCCAAAATATTTTCACAAAATTCCGTGTCATAAGCCACTGTGCAACTGAATATATCATAAATACTATCGGAGACGATATCTTAAAGCTGATTCCAGAATAACAAAAATAATACCTTCGTTATTGTATATCTCGTTTTAAGTTTCGTTTTTTTGTCGATGGTTACGTACGTTTGACACAATTTTTCGATTAAAGATAATACATTTTAATTTAGATGCCGGTAAAGTATTCTTTTAATATACTATCTTGAAAAATTTACAAGTATAACTTTAACAGCTGACTCAGGTTATCGAACCCTTACTATAACAAAACTTATCGGTTTTATAAATATGAACATTGCCGCCCTTATATACAATAGGGGCATTCTGAATCCGATATTCATATTTTTTATATATCATAATTATAACAAAAAGAAATATTCTTGTAATACACATGAAATTGAATTTTAAAATAGGTTTGTAAATGAATATACACATCTTAATTTTTAATTATTTACTTAAATGAATAAAAGGCTGATTTCGTACGATGTATTTACCTTAGCGTACAGGATGTTATAACTTTTATAACATCGACACCTGTTATGTACGTAAACATACGGGGTGTGTGTAACTTCAATAGAGGTACATATTTACATTCTGAATATGTATTTTAAATTCATAGGCAAACATGATACTAATTTCACGGGTTTTTAATTTTGGGGTTTCCGTCGTAATTGACTTACAATATTTTGAGTTCATATTCTATATAATTACATCTTTTCATGTTTCACACGTTGTCTATTTATTTCAAGGACATCTGTAGATATATGTTTTTTTAACATTTTTGTATTACTGTATTTTAATCTTGATCTTAGTTAAACATTAATATGCTATCTTTTATATAGTCCAGTTGTTTTTGTAAAAGGCTACAGACATCTTCATTTTGAATTGAATTGAATATCTTTAAGTCATCGGCAAATAAAACCTTTAACGAACTAATGTTGTCCATTAAATCGTTAAGAAAGAACAGGAACAGGTTTGGACTCAGACCAAAAACTTGCAGCACACCCGAAGATGCCAGAAAACAATGTGTAGTAAAGCTATTATTTTGGATCTATCGTATGTCCAATATGGTGTAGTTATTGACATTCATACTTATTATTAACCCTTAACTACAGATCCCCGGTAAATATTATCTTCGAGCGTTTCCGATTCGTAAAGTTTCGGCGATTTCCGTCACTTACAGATCTATGCGTCTATGTACCTTCCTAGTGGTCAGTTTTGAGTAGACTGCCGAGGTGAGCGCGTCATTTGATTCTAAATAGAGTAATAGTATTAGTTTGAAGATTGTAACCGGTAAAAATTACCGGAGGTATGTTATTATGTTTATATTTTAATTTACTGATTTTGTGTAATATTTTAGTCGCTAAAATGTCTACACAAGAAAATCCAGGACCCTTAAAGAGAGTAAGGTACGGAGATGTGAATTTTGAAGAGACCTTGTTGAAATGGGCAGCAGAAGTGAATTCTGACGATAGCGATATAGAATCAGATGAAGAGTACATTCCGTCGGATCATGAAAGTGAATCGGAGGTTGAACTAAACCAAGAGGAGGAGGAAGAAAATGTATGGTTATCCGAGGCGTCCAATACAGATGCTAACAATAATTATTATTATGGTAAGAATCGTTTTAAATGGTCAAAAACTTCACCAGTGTCTAGGAATACGCATACCTTACAACAGAATATTGTTGTAAAATGCCCATATGTAAAGACTAACAATATCTACACGGCTAATCCTGAAGATGTGTGGAATCTTTTCTTTGATGATCATATTTTAAATGTGATTCTACTTTCATCTAATGCTCGTCTTGCAAAGATGAGACTGAAATACAAAAAATATGAAAATAATTCTGATCTGCGTGATTTAGATATAATAGAACTACGAGCTTTTCTAGGATTACAAATTCTATCCTCAATTTTTAAATCCAATAACGAGGATATACGATTCATTTTTGCCACTGATGGATCTGGTCAAGATATCTTTCGATCTGTAATGAATGTAAATCGATTCACCATCATTGTTACGTGTCTAAGATTTGATGATGCTGAATCTAGAAATGAACGGAAATAAATCGATCAACTAGCAGCTATTAATGAAATTTTTAATGTATTTATAGTAAATTGTCAATCTAGGTACAGCATTGGAAGTAATGCTTGTGTGGATGAGATGCTAATTGCTTTTCGCGGCAGATGCAAGTTCAAGATGTTTATGCCAAACAAACCGGCTAAGTATGGTCTCAAACTTATGGCTCTGACACATGCCAGAACAGGATATTTATACAATTCCTATATATATTGTGGAATGAACTCTGACGGTAATGTTTTGAGTGAAGAGGAAAATAAATATTCAAAACCCATACAAGCCGTATTAAGGCTTACCCAGCCAATCTCAAATACAAATAGGAATGTAACAGCCGACAATTGGTTCTCTTCAATAGAACTAGTAAATGTTCTGAAGAGTAAAAAGCTTACTTATGTGGGAACTCTTAAAAAAAATAAAGGTGAAATACCTCCTGCATTTTTGCCCAACAGAAAAAAAGATGTCGGTACTAGTTTATATGGATATACTAGTGACATGACATTATTATCATACATACCAAAAAAGAATAAGTCCGTATTATTGATCTACTCCATGCATCACAACGAATATAATGATGCTGAAACTGGTAAGCCAGAAATTATAAATTATTATAATCAAACAAAAGGAGGGGTCGATAGTCTCGACCAAAAAATGCAGCGTTTACTGTTGTAGTCGCAGGACTCGCCGCTGGCCTCTAGCTATATTCTTTAGATTATTGGATATAGCATCTGTTAATTCATATATTGCTCACCAAGCTTACAGGGACAATAAAACAATGCTTCGTTACGAGTTTGGAAAACAATTAGGAATGTTGTTGGTAACTCCTCAAATGAAACGTAGATTCTATAATATACGTATATGCCGAGAAGTTAAACTATGTATAAGACGGATTCTAAAATTGGATGAAGAATACCCATTTGAAATTGGTCAACCTCCTAAACGAACGTGCAGAAAATGCCCGGCCAAGAATGAAAGAAAAACCACCCACATATGTTTGATATGTAAGACACCTACATAATATAATGTACATAATATAATGTATATGTTTACAGTGCACCTAGAGGATTTGCAAAGATTGTACCACATAAAATTTTTTGCTACATTACCTCCTGTTGGATTTTTTCGTTATGAACTTTTTAACTTGAAATTACTTTTATTTTCGTTATTCACAAACACGCAGTTGGATTTTTCAAATACCCCCACAATCGATGCTGTAATAAACCTTTTAAAAAAATAACCCATAAATATTGGTAGGAGTATTCTTTTCACTTAGTTTACATGACTCTTCGAGAATGACTGTATAAGTCGAAACATATGTCAGAGATATTTTAAATACATTTTGTGAAACAAATATACCAAGTGTTTTATTTAGTAAATTATTCGTTATTACAGTTTCCTTTATAGGTTCCTTTATAAAAAAGTTGAAATACCCAAATTGCAAATTTAGATACACCAAAAAACATTTTCTAGAGGTTTTTTTATATAATTTCTTTTTTTTTAACTTGTTAATAGCGGTAGCAAAAAGCCGGTAGAATTTATCGGGTGTCTGTGCTTGCGTCTCGGCAACAACTTGTCTGTAGTTAAGGGTTAAAGAACATACAAATTCTTAAGTGCACAATTTTTAATGAATGGCATTGTATACATGAGCAGTATATATTGGAATATAAATACCATTTTATTACCTTAACTGTTGTATTAAAGGCATTATATATATGCGTTAGCGTATCCTCTGGGGAAAATAAAACCGCGATGTATGTGATAGCACGTGGTTATGGTATGTCAGGGCAGCATTCACCTGTACAATTTATTGTAATGTTGTTTAGATTGCGAACCAAAGTGAAGGTGTGGCACAGAATTTTCAAGTCTGTGTTTTGCGAAGTGAAGGTGATCAAGATCAGTTTTTTATGCATTTTTTCTTTATTCTTTTCTTTTGTTCTTCGAAATGAAACTGATTGTGAACTGATATCTTTTTTGTGAGATCTTTTACGTATATAGTATGCACACCTCGTAATTTTCCCTCTCTGTTTGTTATTAATGTTAAATGTACAGGAAGTTGATCTTGCTAACGGAAAGATTGACAATTTAAAATGCGGAAATTAAATTAATTACATATTATCACATCTGTGTTATAGTTTCTGTCTAAATTACTTTGAAATTTCTATCCATCAATGTTAATGAGGAATTAATAATATTAAACTTGAACTAGGATAGGCATTGATTAATATTTTCTCTTTTAATCGATCTTGCCAGGAAATTCATTAATGATGTTATGATTGTATTTAAAGAGTCGATTGGAGAAATTTCGATGATGATACTGAATTATTGTCAAAATTATTTAAATAATTGAATTGATTTAGCTTTTACTCGTCGAAGATCCATAATTTAAAACAGAAATAAAACTAATAGTTAAAATCTTCACTTTATTAATGTTAATTCGTGAAACGACAGTTGTTTAGCCAATACAGTAGCTACGTCAGGTACTTAAGGGGCATCACTAGTGTGAAACTTTCAAAGAATCGATTTTTTTTTGCAATTTTCGGTAGTTTATACTTTTAAAAATAACTTACTGAAATTTTAAGATACAACGTGTCCACTTAAGTATGAGACAAATGGGAAATATTTTTATTTTTGATTTCACAGAAAACTTTATAGAAAAGAAAAGTTCGTGCATCCTAAGAAACTTGATATTTTGTATTCAGGGTTGCGTTGTATTACTTGATTAGAGGAAAAATTAAAAAACATTGAAGTTGCCGTAAGAGTACGCTACACTTATTTTTAAAGATATCAAAAATATTCATTTAAAAATGTTGTTTCAAATTTCAAAATATGCTCAAATACGAATTGTTATTTAAAATTTCGAAAAAATAAAAATTAAATTATCGAGCAATAATAATAGCAAATACGCAATAGTTTTTAACATCCATCTATGTGACAGTTCTATGGTTGTCATTTGTATTGTTACTTTAATAATAAATTTTATGTAATTGCACGTGAAATCATTTACATTCGATATCAATTTTTTATCGCTGAAATGCAATAGAATGAAACAAAAATCATTTGCATATAACTTTATGAAAATACATTTTTATATTACAAAATAAATATGAAATTAACAAAAACAACAAATTCAGAAATACAAACAAAAAAAAAAGCTATTCAAAATGATGCCCCTCTCGTTGAATGCATATGTTTGTACGCCTGTTGAAATCCTCGCATGCATGTTGTAACACAATAGGATTATTTCTTAAGAACAGTACCGCATCTCCTATTTTGTTTTTCAATTCTTCTACATTCTGAAACGGCCTTTCTGAATATACTTTATTCTTTAGCCATCCCCAGATAAAGTAATCCATGGGGTTTAAGTCGGGCGAGCGCGCTGGCCATGGAAAAGGTCCATTTCGTCCCATCCATCTTTCTCCAAATTTTTCATTTAAATAGTCTACAACTATTCGTGCACTATGTGCACTAGTGGCAATTCGTCTAATTCGTTATCGAGGTATGTTTGTAGAAATTCCAAATATCGTTGTGAATTTAATGACGATTGAAAAAAATACGGACCAAAAATTTTTCTGTTTAAAATTCCACACCAAACGTTTACCTTTTGCGAATATTAATTCTTGCAGGAATTCTAAAATGTGGGTTGTCAGACGACCACCAACGACAATTTCTGCACACACAACACCATTAGTAGTAAAGGTTGCCTCATCAGTAAACAAAATGCTTTTAAAAAACGTTTTCTGCGTTTCTAATGTACCTTGAATATCCAAAGAAAATTCAAATCTATTGTTGTAGTCCCGTTCCTGCAAAGTTTGAATATATCTTGGCTTATAGGGGTGATATCTATTGTTAACCAAAATGTTTCTTACTGATGATTTTTTAATATCCAAATTGCTTGCAATTTTTCTGACAGAAATTTTGGGATTTTCAATTACACTTTGCATAACACGTAAAGAATTTTCGAAATGTCTCACTTGCTTTTCCCTATTTTTTTTGTAACGCATTTCTAAACTACTAGTTGCTTTAAACTGATTTAAAATTCTTGAGACGCTTTGGAAACTAATAAATTTGTTGGGATGTCTTTCATTAAAAATATCAGCTGCGTCTCTACATGTTTTGTAGTTATCTCCGCAAATAAGAATTAATTCAGCTCGCTCTTGCATAGTTAACCGTTCAGCCATAGTTGGTAGGTAATAACTTAATGAATTGTCTTAAAATGACTTTATTATTAAAGTGATAGCGGATCTGACAATCACATAAAATTTATTACTAAAGTGACGATACAAATGACAACCATAGAACTACTGTCACATAGATGGATGTTAAAAACTATTGCGTATTTGCTATTATTATTGCTCCATAATTTAATTTTTATTTTTTCGAAATTTTAAATAACAATTCGTATTTGAACATATTTTAAAATTTGAAACAGCATTTTTAAATGAATATTTTTGATATCTTTAAAAATAAGTGTAGCGTACTCTTACTGCAACTTCAATGTTTTTTAATTTTTCCTCTAACCAAGTAATACAACGCAACCCTGAATACAAAATATCAAGTTTCTTAGGATGCACGAACTTTTCTTTTCTATAAAGTTTTCAGTGAAATCAAAAATAAAAATATTTCCCATTTGTCTCATACTTAAGTGGACACGTTGTATATCTCAAATATTTTTTGAGTTTTATAGCCTTTTAAAGAGTTCATCCGTTAGAAAGGTACGTTTTTTCTAAAGTACCGTTTCTGAGCAATATTATCCGGGCTGTGTCGGCATTGTAAACAATGACGATAGGGTTAAGGACGATTTTTTTGATCTTCAGATACCTAGGTTTACGCGAATAGGCACATCGAATCGTACATTGTTGCCAAATATATTTTCAATGTTGCTAGACGCTGGCATATTTAGCAACTTATTTAGCAGAGACCCACGAGACCGGCAACCAATAACAAACATTTGTCCTAGTGAAATGGAAGATCATTACTTCCTTCTCTAATAATTGGGCAGTCAATTAAAGATGGCACTGTCCAACGAGGACGCATTCACCCGCCAAAATTAAAATCTGCTTTTCTATTTTATTGTCGTATTTATTTTTTATGTTCATACGAAATGTTTATCTTTACATTTTCAGCAATTTTTTCATGTTTAATACATAAAGAAAAATAACTGAAAATGTATAAACATATCGTACAAACATTTGTATTCTTCTTTAGTGGTACACTTTACTATGTTCAATGAAATAATAGAAATACTTCACATCAAATTTACTTTATTATAACCAATAATATAGACCTACGAAACTTAATATCTTTAAAATCGATAATGGTATAAAATAGACATATTTTAAAAGTACAATAAAAAAACATATTTTCTTAATAAATAATTGATGATTTAATGTTTTTAATTTTCTTGTAGTATTTTCTTTCCGTAATTTCTTACTAATCTTGCGCAGTACCAAGGAGGAAGTCTGTTTGACACAAACCATCTATTATTGAGCATCAAATAAAATGGTAATGCCTTGTGGAAGACATCCACGAAAAATCTAATTCAATCCTTAAGCCCACACCTTGTCTTTTACTGTCCATCTCCTACCTTTCGGAAGATGCTTCGCACAACGAAGTTGAGAAGACAGTAATGATTGTGACACGTGCACTCACACCAACCATTAGGAAATGGCATGACAGTCTCTAATGAGGAAAGTTTTTGAAGGCACGTTAAGTCTAATCATTAGAGCAGACCAATTTCCGTGCGCGCTATATGCGCCGATGTGAGGATGATTGTATTGCATCAGAACTAATAAAAAGCATTCATTATGTGTTTGGTACTTGCTTAGACTGCATGTAAGTGTAACCATACGTAATAAAATGTCGTCGACACATAAATCGAGAAAACGACCGTTGTCAGACGAAGTGAATAAGTTTATTATAGATTTCCCGGACTTAATATACGATGGCTCAAAAATTAAATGTTTAGTGTGCAATACATATCTAATGTGTTGGTCAAAAACACATTGTAAAGAACACGTAAGCAGTTCGAAGCACAATAATAACAAAATTTTTCGACAACAGTTTATACATGAACTATGCGTAACTATGATTGTGTGTACACTGCCGTTTACCTTGTTAAGTAATGATTCATTTATTTCATTTTGGAATAAATACGCGAATCAAACATTACCGAGCATGACAATGTTAAGAAGGAATTTGCCATCGGTGCGTAAACAGGTTGAAAATAAAATCAAAGCCGAACTGAAAAATAAAAAACTGTGGTTATGTGTGGGCGAAACAACTGACAGCAAAAAACAATCTGTAGCTAATGTGATGGCGCGTAATATGGAACCACATCAACCAACGTCTTCAATTTTATTAGCATCCAGACGACTAGAACAATGTAATGCCGAAAAGATTTCAGAGGTGCTATTAGATACTTTGCAAAAATTTAAACTTTCGAAAGACCAAGTATTAATGTTTATGACCGATGGTGCCGCAACCATGTGTTCTGTAGGCCGGTCTCATAGAAAATATTGTCCTAACTTGTTACATACTACTTGTAAACTTCATGCTCTACACCTTGTGGCAGAACAGGTTCGTAGATGTTATCCAGAGGTAGATGCCTTAATATCGAGTACAAAGGCAGTATTCCTGAAATCTCCAAAACGTATTCGGAAATTTCACGAATTGTGTCCCCATACCCCTGAGCCACCACAGCCGATTCTGACACGTTGGGGTACATGGTTACGGGCGGGGTTTTACTATCATGAACATTTTGAAAAAATTAAGGACGTGGTTTTATCATTCGATCCGAAAGAAAGTGCAGCTATCAATACAAGCCAGAAAAAATTTCATGATGCCCAGATTAAAATGGATTTACAAAGTATTCGTGAGAATTACTTGGGACTAGAAGAAGCCAATAACAAAATTAGAAAATTCGTCGCTGTCGTTAGAGGAATCACTGCAAATCGTTAAAGATGTTCACGCACAACTGTGTGCTGTAGAAGACGCAAAAAGTGAAAGTGTTCTAATTAAATTTGAAAGTATTTTAGACAGAAATGCAGATTTTGACACCTTAACACGTATTTGTGAGGGCACGTCTACAGATGCGTTAAGTTGCTTAAAAAAGTATTTTGATTATGCGAACATAACATCACTAGATGTAGAACACTCGTTTTCCGAATATAAACATATTTTTTCCTCATGGCGGACATGTTTTTCAGAAATAACCTTTGAAACGCACCTGATGTTGAAAATATACAATCGAGTTTCTCCAGTTTTTTAATCCTTGGAAGACGCTTAAAACGGTAAGTGTTTTTTTAAATCCTCTGTCGTGCACACAATCACTGATTTTCATACATTTTCCATTTTATTTATAGGTACATACAACGCTGCTATCATATGTACTATTCTTATTTTTCGTGTGTTTATGCGTATTACTTTAATAGCAGAAAACCAAATGTATATTTAATTATTTCTGATAGAATAAATGTCTCTACTTCTATACTTATATCGGTAACAAGCTCATGTTGCGTCCCTATTCTATCGCATATTCTAATATATTACGAATTACACTCCCGTACCGGTGCTCATGGCGCGCACGGAAATTGGTCTGCTCTACTAATCATATATCATCCATATTTATACAAAATATTGTGGTGTGAGTCATCCAACGATACGTCAGGCGTGCGATGACATCACCCGCGGAACACATCATCAAGTCTCCCGGGCCTCCAAGAAAGAAGAAAGAGTCCGGAATTATTTTGGAATGCTTATAGGCCTATATAAGCCCTCGAAAATGGAGGGAGAAGACGACCGGCAACGAATATTGTGATATAAATAAATACTGCGAAATAAATATTGAAATAAATACTGTTATTATTCGTAATAGTTTTAAGCGATATGTAGTGTATTTTGTTTTATTATTAATATAGTGTGCTTTAATTACAGTTAGTTTTAATTAAACGAATCCAGAAAAACAAATATTTAACTCAAAAATTAAATATTTGTTTCAATCATTTATAATCACTCGGTATTTCAATAATAAGGTTTTCAATAGAAATATTTTTGCTTTTAGTCCCTTGATTGAAATTTGAACATACCGGTTCTATTTATACAGCTTCTCTTCAACATTTCTTTCAAAAATTATTTGTTTTCAGCTTCTAATTTGATGCAGGTTTTCTAAATTATAAACGCAGTATTGCTCAATAGGATTTAGTTAGAAACAATTGAAGAGATAAAACAGGTTTGTTTCTTTTTACTCAACACGAGAGCAAAAAGCGCGTTCTGGAATTCCCATATAATTTACAAGATGTTAAAAATAGTACAACTTGCATTCCTCAATCATCAAATCTATAAATTCATTGTAAACAATGTAATAAATTTGAGGAAATAATAACCTTCGAGAAGAATTAATATTTTTGTAAATGAATAAAATGTTTTATTACACCATAAAACAGAATCTGCGTTTATAAGCAAAGTTATTTTATTTTGTTGTTTAACAAAGAATGAATTTATTTCATAAACATCCAAACTATATAGAAATAACGGGTGTTCAGAAACATTCGAAGTCAAGTGGGCTCTGAACAAAAAATCGTATATCTTTACTTATGTATCTGATTTGTAATAATTACTAAATGTCAACTGTTGTCTGTCTATCTCAGACATGACTTCATATTTTCAAGGACTACTTTGACTTCGAATGTTTCTGAACACCCGTTATTTTAAAGTAAAGTATGATTTTGATGAGATTTTAAAACCTATGATTCCATCGTTTTCAAACTTTAAATTAAGAAATAAATTTTATTTTTCAACGTAATGCCTATTCAATAATGTGCACTTAGTCCAGAAGCATTCCAGTTTTTTTAAACCGTCTAAAAGGTAATCTTTCAAAAGCTCATCAAAATAGGCATTCTTTGCGACTAGCACCTCCTCATGAGGCAGCAATTCTTTTCTTAATTCGACAAATTTAGCGGTTACCATAGCGGATGAACTTAATGAAAGAACAACTTTTTTCTGAGTAAATATAGTCGTTTTTTCTTCAGTTCGGCATCAAAACGTCTCAGTATATCAGAATAATATTGTCTAGTTATTGTAGTTTCCCTCTGTAAATTCAATAAAGATTAACGTCTTTGGAATCTCAAAAAGAAGTGTCCATAATCTTATTGGCCGAACAAAATGGTTTTTATCTTCATCGGAGCACGTTCTTCAGAAGAATTCTATAGTTTTAACTGTGAAGTCTAATTATTCGGTCTTAAGAATCAGTTGCAGATGGCCACTAATAATATTTTTTAATATTTCTGGGAGAAATAACCAAATTTTATCATTTGTATTGGCATAAATAAGTCAATACAAATTATAAAATTCCATGGAGTTCTTTTCTAAAACGCTTGAGCAGTGAATCAATTAGACCTTAGTTGATACAACGTGCCTCAATTAAAACATTACCAACTCTACTAAGACTTCAAATAAGGCGATATGCAGGACTTTCCATGAAGAACCGCAACAAGTAACTGCAGATTAAAGGGAGAAAGTAAAGTGCTCATACTCTCCACGAAGTAAAAATAGAAAAACCACTTCAAGATGTGCCCAGTGTTTCAAAGCAATATACAGAGAACATACGATTACAATGTGTTTTACTTGTCGCAACAATTAGTCCGACAGTGAACAAAAAAATTAATTTTTATCTTTTTTTTAACAAGCTATGGAACATTATTTACAAAGTAATAATGAAAAATAAATAAAGGTACATTTTATTCAATAAGAGAAGTCACGAAACAGTAAATTGTGCAAAATTAACAAATTTATTGGTCTTATCGGCTAGGTTTAACATCTACGTTTTCATACAATTTAAGCGATTAATAGTGTGTACTACCTCCACGAACTTTAATGACTTCTGCCACATACGGCGTGGTAAATTTTGAATGCAGTTGGCGACCTCTTCTTGTGTAATGTTTTTCCATTCTTCATGAAGAGCTATTCGAAGATGACGAATGGTTACTGGTATGCGTTCTCCGAACCAAACCCGTTGCCCTAATGAATCCCAGAGATTTTCGATAGGATGCAAATCAGGGCTCGAAGCCCTGATTTGCATCCTATCGAAAATCTCTGGTCCTCGAAGGTAGCCATTACAAAGGGCGAAATTTAACCGTATCCAAATATTGCTCAACCACCCGTGCGATGTGAAGTTTCGCGTTATCGTGCATTAGAGTAAAGTTCTCACCTACCAATGGAGCAAATGGTACGATGTGATCAGCTAAGCACTAGTTGATGTACCTAACAGTCGTCATGCTACCATTTTAAATGAGAACAAGCTTAGTTTTCGCGTACAATGAAATGCCAACCCGAATTATACGCCTTCCCTAAATGCCATTCTTGAAGATATACAACACGTTCTCGTCAATCTGGTGAACGCAGACAAAAGCGAGACTCATCCGTGAACAATACGGAGCTCCATTTATCCATGTGCTGGGAGCAAAAGTGGACAAGCAGCAGGTTCCCTTGACATCAATTCGTATTCCTTTAATCTTCGGTGAACCATTCGTGCAGTACCGTAAACGTCTTCGACTTGGCGAGACACAATTGTTGATGGTAAACCACGACCGCGTAATGTAGATAAAATCATAAAACTGTCTTCTCGCCGTTTTATGGTGCGAGGTCTGCCTGATCCTGGCCTTCTTGTGTATTCCCCAGTTTGACGATGTCGCTCTATTGCGTCTTGGACGGTACTCTTGGGAACATTCCAGATAGCAACGATGTATCGAATACTGCGTCCATCTTCCTTTAAAGCTACTGCTTGGACTACATTTTCTGACATTTCTGTCATTATTATTGTTTTTATTTTAGCTGTTTTAATAAATTAAATGTTTTGTATCTTCTTTAATTTCCAATTCTTATTTCATAGATAATATTTCACGTCTTGTGAGGCATTTTAATTATCATAATAAACATTTGCTTCAGTGTCCGGAATTTTTTGTTCATGATGCATATATATATATATATATATATATATATATATATATATCTATATATATATATATAGTAAACCTAATCAGTAGGCGATTAAAGGTCTGTATATTACTTCAAAATATATGTATTTAAAAAACTCTACATGTTTCGGCTGTGTACGCCTTTATCAAGAGAATACAAAATATGAATGACAGGATATAAATGTCAAGTATCCTGTCATTCATATTTTGTATTCTCTTGATAAAGGCGTACACAGCCGAAACATGTAGAGTTTTTTAAATACATATATTTTGAAGTAATATACAGACCTTTAATCGCCTACTGATTAGGTTTACCATATCATACCAAGGTCACGAAGTTATTATATATATATATATATATATATATATATATATATATACATATATATATATATATATACAGCGTTAGTAAAAAGTCCCGGAACGGTCGAATAACTTTGTTATTTGAAATTTATGATTTCTGAAATTTGGTATGGGGGTATAGTTAATATAAATGCATTTTATGCAATACACTTAATATTTTTTCACTTCCGGTTTAATCGGCAATACGTCCAACTTTTTTTTTTTAAATGGAACGGCCAGATTTTTTTAACACTTTTGAATGCAAAATAAAAAACTACGTTCAGGAAGTATTAAGATGTTTATTTTTATTCACAAGAAAACAGTTAAAAAATTAAAAAAGTGTCCTAATACAGAAAAATCAAGGTACCTTTGAAAATAGTTGTTGTTTAGTGTTTTCATTCTTTTTGCTGTCACATTTGACAATTTTAAAAGCGTTTTAACTTTTGCATCGCTATAAATTTACTTATTTTAGACATTAACACATTTGAAAATGGCAGTAAAACTTACTGAATCAGAACGAATTGAGATATTAATGATGCGTGGGTACGGTGATCGTCAACGTTCTTTTGAAGAGGTTCGTATTTTGTTTAATACTGTTTATCCGGATCGTCACATTAGTAAAAGTACGGTATGCCGAACAATTCACAAGTTTGAAGTATTTCGTCAGGTGAAGGATTTACCTAGAAGGGGACGTCCATTAACAGCAACAGATGAAGAAACTAGTTTGAATGTGTTACTTACAGTGGAAGAAAATCATCACATGTCCACAACAGAATTAGGTCAAATTCATGAGATCTCTCAAAAATCTGCTCATAAAATTCTTAAATCAGCAAAAATGAAAGCCTATAAAATGTATCCCGTCCATGAGTTAACTGAAGATGATCCAGATCGTAGACTATAATTTTGCGAAACAATGACGGAATTGATCGAGCAGCAGCCTTATGTTTTAGATCACATCATTTTTTCAGATGAGGCAACGTTTTGTCTCAACGGCACTGTGAACAGACATAATTGTCGCTACTGGTCAATTGAAAATCCGCATTGGATTGAAGAAGTCCATACACAGCGTCCTCAAAAGGTGAATGTCTGGGCTGGTCTTGTTGGAAACAACATCATAGGACCATTTTTTATAAGAGGAAATTTAACTGGCAACGTCTACTTAAGTTTATTGCGAAATGAGATTGTTCCAGCACTTGCGGCCCTCTTCCCAAATGCAAACATAGGTGATCACCCTAATGCACATTTTTGGTTTCAACTAGATGGAGCTCCCCCCCATTTTGCCCATAATGTCCGCGATTATTTGAATGACAGTTTTCCGGGACGTTGGATCGAACGTAGAGGAGCATTCGAATGGCCAGCACGTTCGCCAGATCTCTCGCCATTAGATTTTTTCTTTTGGGGTCACTTGAAATGTCAAGTGTACAAAAATCGTCCCCATAATCTTGAACAATTGGAAGAGAGTTGAGAGTTCAAGAAGCCAATCGCATCACTCCAGAACAAATACAAAATTCAATAAGAAATTTTACTGACCGTTTACATTTTTGTCAAATTGTAAATGGAGAGCATTTTGAACAATTATTGTAATCGCAACCTGAATAGACAGGTACCTTGATTTTTCTGTATTAGGACACTTTTTTAATTTTTTAACTGTTTTCTTGTGAATAAAAATAAACATTTTAAAACTTCCTGAACATTGTTTTTTATTTTGCATTCAATAGTGTTAAAAAAAAACTGGCCGTTCCATTTAAAAAAAAAAGTTGGACGTATTGCCGATTAAACCGGAAGTGAAAAAAATATTAAGTGTATTGCATAAAATGCATTTATATTAACTATACCCCCATACCAAATTTCAGAAATCATAATTTTCAAATAACAAAGTTATTCGACCGTTCCGGGACTTTTTACTAACGCTGTATATGTTACTCTTGATGTTCTCGCGGACGTATGATGAAGGTGTAGTTTCTCGGGTTCTTGGCCGCGTGTGAGTTTTGTCCTGAAAAGGACTATTTACTCTACGTTTCAACGAGATCGCACTCGTCATCTTCAGGAGCTAGTCGGTCTGTCGCTGGTTAGAGCTGGAGATCAGACGATCTCCAGCTCTAACCAGCGACACCAGGAATACCTTCAAAATAAGCTTGAACTGCGGTATTAATCTCTTCTTCAAACGAAAACCTTCTACCCCGCAAATTGCGTTTAACCTCAAAAAATAGCCAAAAATCGCATCAGGTGAGTACGGCAGATTTTATATTACTACTATATTTTTTTTCAGAAAAAACTGGATATCCAAAACTGCCGTATGGGACGATGCATTATCATGGTGGAGCATAATTCTCTTGTCTGGAACTCTACTGAACAAACATTTTTTAGTGTACCACTTAGCTGTAAGTCTTTTGTCCATCTAGCTTAATTGCATTTACTAAGCCCGTACTTCTGAAGAATACCGCATACATAACTTTTTTTATAGCTCGCTGCTTCTTAGTCATTGTAGTAATTTCTTCATCATCGTGAATCCATACACGACTTTCTTGGCGGCTAGGAAGGGTCAAAAGGGGAATATAAGTTTCGCCACCTGTCCATATTTTGGAAAAAAAATGGTAGCCGTCATTATTTAAGAAATTTAAAGTTTCTAGACAAATTTTTGCACGCTCTGCCTTTTGGAAGTCAGAAAGATGATGCGGTACAAAACGACTTACAACTTTTTTAAATGCAGGTAATCGTGTATGATTGTTTTAACAGCCGAGGATCCAATCTTGAGTTGATGCTCTATTACCGTATAAGTGGCTTTATTGTCCGCTTAATTATTATTTTAACAGAAGCAATGTTTTTGACGGTTACAGCCATAGGAGCTCCTTTTTGATGCTGAACAGAATTCCTTTCGCGTTCAAATTCTTTATACCATCGGTAAGTTGTCGCCAAGGAAGGTCCTTGTTCACTAAAAACTGAATCTTAACTCTCTTTGCACTCTACTAGACTTTCTTACTCTCAATAAAATCGTATAAATGGAAACTAGCAGATACTAGCCTTTGCGACTGCGGAAATGTGAAACAAACTATGGCTCGCGTACACTAATATATAATTTTCGATTTCGATTTCTTATACGAAATAAATCAAATTTAATTCTCTTTGGTTTCTTGAGAAGAATTGATTAGTTTTTAGAAGTGTTTTTATTATGTATTTTATATTCTACTATAAATATAATTTGGTTATTTTATTTCAATGCAACTGCGTTATTTTAAAGTTTATGAAGTGATAATTAATATTACGTTATATTATTAGAGTAATTAGCTTTTCTAAAGAAAATTTGATACGACTTCTTGTCAAATATTGTCAGTATTGGTAGTGCCTCTAACGCTTGTTTGTCGAGTGTTATATGTTCTGTGTACGCCTGGGAGCGCTGATTTCGTGTAGCAAGACGCTTACTCAAACAGTATATTTTGTTAGCTATTTTTGTACTACATTGTATATACGTTTATTATTGTAAACTTAAATTAAAATAAATAAGTAATATAATAAAACAGCTGGGTTATATGGTATTTTCACTTTACTAAATTCAGAACATTGTAACTCTACGTTGAAAAGAAACACGTGCCTCATGTCTTCACGAAAATTTCTAAACTATTATGTTCATACTGATTTCGAGCAAGCGTAGCGTCACCAGCGTAGATCGTCGTCGAAATCAAATCAGTGTAAGATCGAACTTCGGGGTCCGGTTTTTCTACATTCCTGTATTCACGTCGTTGCAGCTACTGTGACTTTCGTTTTCATTTCGACACGAATGTTTGTTTACGTGAAAAATGGTATGCTAATATCACGGTATCATTGGAAGTAAGTAATTTTACTGGAATTTTAGTGCGCTTGGGTCAGGCGGCGCGAAACTCACCGTATTTTATATAACAACCGTTATTAACTTATATGGCTTATTTCATTCGAATTAATTATAATACAAGTTGCATTAAAATTAGGTTACCTCCGATAAAAAAAAAGTATAATTATTCTTTCAATCGAATCGATTTCTACACTTATAAAGAAAAGTGAAATGTGTTAAAACGATACATTTTTGAGTTGTTTCTGGGGCTATTTTTATTGTTTTAAGGATTTATGTAAGCCGACGTTTCGATAGTTCTTCTACGTCATCAACGTAAGCCTGACGACAGCAGTAGAAGCAGTCCTTAAGAAGGACTGCTTTTTGTCACACATTTCAGTTACCATGTAAAAATGGTACATCATTGGTTATTATCACATTTAAACACATTTAAACAAATTGAATGTTTAAATGCGATAACATACATGTGCCCCAGGATTGATGTTACAACAGGTGCGATGGACTAAAAATTTTTGAATGTTATTTTAAGTTTTTGAAAAATAATTCGACCTTAACAGAGAAGCAAAAATTATTTTCTTTTCAGGTAAAGTACCTTTTTGATTGATGATACGGCAAAATTTTACTTTTTAGTTGTTCAAAATGAGAAATTATGCCCAAACATAATTTCAGGAAGATTTTTCTACTTCGATTAAACCGACATTTTTAAATATTAAACAAAATAATAATGCTGATGTATTAGCAAAAACATTTCTGAATGAATTGCAAACTATTTTAAATTCTCCTTCTGGGTTTGATAACAATAAACTGATCGCTCAAATTTACGATAGGGCGTCCGTGATGAGTGGTAAGACAAATGATGTCCAAGCTATTATCAAAAGAACATTTCCATATGCATATTATATTCACTGTTTCGCGCACCAATTTAATTTAATTATTGAACGCAATAAAAATGTAAACATTTTTTTTGCAAATTTGTAGTAATTTTTTTCTCGATCGCCAAAACGAACGATAATTCTTGATGAAATAGTCAAACGTAGATTACCATGCGCTGCTCTTACACGCTGGATTTTCAAAAGACGAACTGTGAACACATTATTTGAACACCAGGATTCTTTCAAAGAATGTTTAGACAAAATTATTGACGAAGATGGGATGGGTCCAGTTACTAAGAAAAATTTGAATTGCCCTGAATTTCTCTACTGGTTGAAAATATTTCATTTCATCATGCCACATGTTGAAATATTATTTAATCAGTAAAAAACGGATGAAATTTCCATAAAACGCAATCGGCAGTTGAAATTGTGTCTAACGTCGCTCAGTACATCCCGGCGTAATTCAATGAAGTATTTGTTTGACTTACTCGGCCACCTGGTCTCGCAGCGATAACAATGGACAACCCAGCTATTGTATTCGGAGAATATAGTGTTTTCAGTGGTGTCGTGTACGTAGATAAAATAAATAAGTTTATCGTATTTCGTAAGAGAAATAGCACGTACATTCCTTTTCTTTTCATTTAAGCAACATCTTCCAATTATTTTCACGTAAGTGTGCATAAAATTTCGTTATTTAATTTCGTTTATTTGGATCTAGAATATTCTTACTTTTTCAGACAATGGAAGAGCGTCGAGAATGGCATCGTGAAACAATGGCGAGTTGGATTGAGGGCCATACTGATTGTATGTACATTGCCAGTGATTCCGAAATTTATTGTGAAGTGTGTGAAACGTTATTGAAAAATTGCAATAAATCAACCGTAAAACGTCAGGTAGGATCGTTAAAGCACGAAAAAAAATTGAACCCGTTGGAATCTGACAATTTTAACGAAGAACTCTGTGAAACTTTTATGGCAGCTAATATTCCATTATTTAAATTGAACAATCCAATTTAGAAGACATTTCTGAAAAAATATACTGGTCGAAATGTTCCTGATGAATCAACTTTACGCAAATATTATGTTTCTAGGTGCTATACGAGAACAGTAGAACGCATTAGAAGCCATCTTTTAAATCAATACATATGGATAAGCGCCGACGAAACGGTGGATATGTTAGGACGCTGTGTGGTAAATGTAGCTGGTGTACTACATCCAACTATTCCCTATATATAACTCATATGTAATAGCAACAAGTGTTATAAATAGAGTTGATGCGAAAACAGTTGCTGAAACCATTAAGGAGAATATGCAAACAATGCTTCATTCGGACGCCACGTACAAAGAAAAAATACTTTTATTTGTCAGTGATAGTGTTGCGTATATGTTAAAAGCAGGCAGACTATTGAAGAAAACATCCTAATATGCTGCATATTACTTGTGTAGCACATGCTCTCCACAGAATCTGTGAATATATCAGAGACACTTTTCCGGAAGTTGATAGACTTGTATCAGCTTTTAAAAAAGTTTTCAGAAAAGCACCATTGAGAGTAGCTCTTTTCAGGGAAAAACTTCCATCTCTGTCACTGCCTCCCACTCCAGTAATAACTAGATGGGGAACATGGCTGGAAGCTACTAGTTATTATGCTGAGAATTTCGATAGTCTAAAACATTTCGTAACACTGCTAAAGGAGGATGCTAGAAGTATTGGTGAGTGCAAGGAGCTCACACAAATCCCAAATTTAAAAAATCAGTTGTACTTTCTTCACGAACACTTTGGAAAATTGCCAAAACTAATCAGTTATTTTGAAAATCGAAATCTCAAATTAAATGACGGATTAACCACATTAGATGTGGCTGTTAATAATTTGAAAAGTATTCCAAGTGACTTCGGATGTGGCCTTCGGCAAAAGTTTGAAGCAATTCTTAATAGAAATCCAAATTTAATTACATTGCAGCAATTATGTATGGAGACAATTCCACAAAATCTAACGGCTAAATATGAAGAAATAAAAGAATATTTCCAGTATGTACCTATAACCAGTTGCGATGTAGAAAGGACGTTTTCTATTTATAAGGATGTACTTAATTTAAAGAGAACAAAATTGACAGAAGAAAACCTTGAGAAACTATTGCTAGTTAATATTAATACTCCTTTACTCAACTTGAACGACAAAATGAACAAATAAAAATGTTCCAATTATAGAAATAAAATTAAAAACTTAAAAAATACAACTTTTCAACAAATACATATGTATTTCGTAATTTTATAGATCACCACCCGTTTGTTTTCCAATTATATAAATAAAATTAATTAATAAATATGTATTTCGTAATTTTAGATAGATAGATCACCACCCGTATGTTTTCCAATTATATAAATAAAATTAGAAACTTTATAAATACAACTTTTCAACAAATAAATATGTATTTCGTAATTTTATAGATCACCACCCGTTCGTTTTCCAATTATATAAATAAAATGAAATATTTTAGAAATACAGCCTTTCGCCAGTACTGCACTGGGCTTTGCGTCATGTGGTAAGCGTGTCCGTTCTCTATTAATCAGACTCAAATGCGCGAGATTGACAGTGCTCAACTGCAAAAGGCAATTGAATAATTCCAATTCTACTGATAATGACAATCAAGAACGCAATAATGAAGAACCTGCAAGGAAAAGGAAAAGACAAAAAACGACAGCTGCAGATAACAGAGCTGTTATTGCAAATGAAGTATGTCACACTATTTTAAGCCAAATTAGCGACCGATTTGATTTTAGGGATCACTTAAGTGCAGCAAAATTATTTGATTCTCAAAATTTAAAAAATTATAGTTATTCATTTCCACAAAAAAAAATTTGATGGAACTGTGAAATCTTATCCTTTGTTGGACAGTATAAAATTGAAAAGTGAACTTTCAGTAATTTATGAGCGCGATGACATGTGGTGTTTTGCCACTTTTAGTGTTCATAACAAACAACAACCTAAAAAGGTATTAACGGAAGCATACAAACTGTTGGATATTATTTGTACAACACCCATGTCGACAGCAGAATGTGAACGATGTTTTTCCACCCTTAAACGCGTTAAAACTTTTCTGAGAAGCACAATGTCAGAAGATCGACTGAATGCATTGGCGGTCCTATCAATAGAAAAGAAGCTCATCCAGTCTATCCCGGATTTTGAGAACAAAGTCATAGACGTCTTTTCCAGCATGAAAAATAGGAGAATGGTTTTTGTGTACAAAAAATGGGTACGTTTTTTGTGCCCACCCTCTTTCATAACTCACGAACCGCCACTGATCAAAATATAAAACAATTAAATTAGAAAATAAAATAATAAAAACGAAAGAGAAATTCAAAAGTCGATTAGAGTCTTATCTAATAACTGATTATGTATTCAACATTTGTGTTTTCTTGAATCTAACGATACGAAATGACCTAAATATCTTTAATCATTATTTCTCGATTTACGAAATAATTTACACTAATAAAAACAGTTAACTATTATTATCTGTATCTGTTTAGTTCAAATCGTTCATTTTTTTTATAGTTTTTATACAAGAATCGCATAAATTTTGCGACGTGAAAACATTTGTTATGAACTGCTTCATTCCACCATACTTTCTACTCGGTGCAAGCGTTAAACTAATTTCTAGCCGAAGTTAATTTGCATGATCCGCTAATTTCAATAACCAATTCTCAGAGCTACTCGGTGTATGTGTCCATGTAATGACTCCATAAATAATAATTGTGAAATATACTTTTAGATATTTTCAATTAACTCTTGATCGGCAGCAATTTTAACGTGATGGGGAGATACAGTTTTATATTATGATGCCGCGAGATCAATAAGGGCCGGTATTATGAACAATAAAATCTGCAGATTAGTAAGCAAGTAAATTTAATTTACTCTATAGAACTAATTTACACACTAGAAAGCCGTGGTATTAAATTTTATTCGTTGGTTAAATGCGAACAGCTGTTTGCCCCACTAGTTCAAATAAACATAACCTTATTTTTAAGTTTAAAGTTTATATTTTGTGTGTTTGATAACTTAAATTTTGATAATGCCAGAATTATCGGTTTGTATTTTACAGATATAAACAAAATGAAATAGTAAAGAATTAGGATTTTTTTGTATTTTTTCATTTTATTCAGTGGCTCCATCGTTTATCGAAACGCTAAACTGTAAAATACATAGCTATTCAGAGTTATTCTACAAATACTAATTTACTTGCATGCATTTTTTATAATACCAGATTTCAATTAATTCGTTGACTAAATTTATCGCCAAGTTGTTATTCAGAAATTTATTCGCTGTTTTTAATACCGGCCTTAAATGATGTATTAATATAAGGGTGATTCATATTTCACCTGCATTTTATTTAATTTTTTTTTGGTCAATACAAACTACAAATTAATATTGTACGGGGGATGCCTTTTTAGTGTTGTATATAGCCTCATAGAGGACGCCGGTAATCAAGTATCAGGTGTCGAAATTAATCACAATCTATCGTTCACGGAAATCTAAAGAGTCATGAAGATACGGCGAGTTATTTAGTCATAGTGAATTTTTAAAGTTTATAAGTTGTCCGAAAAATGGAATTGAGTCGAGAAAATTTTTGCGCAATAATTTTTTACAATCTTCGGAGGGAACTAACTCAACAACAATGTCCTGCTGAGTCGGTTTCTGTTTTCGAAGATGGAGTACCACATCAATCGACAATTTCACGTTGGTACTGTTAATTCTAACGTGGATGCACCAGTATCAGCGACAATCCTAGGACAGTGTAATTATGCTTTCTACATATTACGACGCTAATTTATTCGAATATTTTTATAGAAAAAAATTCGCTCTTAAGTGGGATTCGAACCCACGTGCATGGCTTGCCGGACCAATGCTCTAGACCACTAAGCTATTAAAAGCAGTGGATCCGAATCTTTCTGGGGATGCCTTGAGTTACATCAAGGAAACAGATAATATATATCTTGCCCGTAGTAGGCCGTGTGCAAATTTGTTGCATTTTTCGCAAAGTAATGTAAATGTAAATATGCTTTCTACATATTACGAAGCTAATTTATTCGAATTTTTTTATAAAAAAAAATTCGCCCTTAAGTGGGATTCGAACCCACGTGCATGGCTTGCCGGACCAACGCTCTAAACAACCTAACCTATTAAAGGCAGTGGATCTGAATCTTTTTGGGGATGCCTTGAGTTACATCAAGGAAACAGATGATATATATCTTGCCCGTAGTAGCTCGTGTTCATATTTGTTCCATTTTTCGCGAAGTAATGTAAATGTAAATATGTTTTCTACATATTACGATGCTAATTTATTCGAATTTTTTTATAGAAAAAGAATTCGCCCTTAAGTGAGATTCGAACCTACGTGCATGGCTTACCGGACCAACGCTCTAGATCACTAAGCTATTAAAGCTAAATTAATTATTAAAGCTATTGTTTTTTAATAAGTCATATGTACCAGAAGGAGCAACAGCGGACGGGCAGTAAACAAATTCTTGAAATATTATAAAAAACCATTGACTATGAGCTGAAGACCAACAAGCGTTTTCTCCTCGAAAGTCTGCCATCTAGGAATACGACTTTCACGCTTTTTGTCGCGAATATATGACCAAAATTCCTTTCGATCCCGCGAGAGGCCACTCTTTCTATATAAATGTTTTATAGATTGATTATAGAGGAAGTCAATAAATTTTTTGTTTTAAGTAACATACGCCTTTAAAATTCATCATTAACGTGAGCATTTGCATGCACCGAATTTTATCATTTAAGTCCTTCAATAAAACAAAACTTCGCTGTAAATAATTCATTGAAACTTATTTACATGAAGTCAGGAAGTTGTTAAAGATAAAAAAAAACAAGTTTTTTTTACATTGAATGTGTCCTAATATATTTTAGTGAACATAATAAAAAGCATTAAATCAAAGTGAAATAGAAGTCAACTCACATCACATTATAAACTTTCAAATTAGTTTGTGGGACATGCAAAATTATATCGTATGAATATTTTGAGTAGTCTATGAACATTCCGAGAAGGTTATGCGCTTGCAATTTTAAATAGTGCAAAAATGTATTGTTTTATTTACACAACGGGAAGGTTGCAATAAAATGTCAAGCGCATATTTAAGTATATAAACACTTTCGTACTTAAAGTAACAAATACTCAAAATATACACTTATTAACTTTTTGTAATATTTGACTATTATGTCATTGTAACGTATGTCTCGAAAGTTTTGGCACAAATTCCTTTAGACCATTTTAAAAAGAAAAAATGCTTTTACGGCGAATGTTTAGAACACATATAATTAATAGCTTCATTAACTACAAAATTTTTATTTTGAATTAAATATAAGGTCCATAGTCTTCAACAATATGTAGTCTTCTGGGAACATCTCGCATCAAGCATTGGACTGTTGCAACATCACTCTCTCGAAAAGTCTTTCTTTGGAGACTGTAGTTAAGTAAAAACTCACAAAGGTATATAACCCTTACCACAATTACTAATCGTATAAATACGTAATTCGGCGTCCACGTATATACAGTGTATACGTGGACGCCGTGTAAAGTTGTTGCGTTATTATATGTGTTAGCTTTACTGTGCCCCAATTGCGACACTTTGATTAGGGGTTTTACCTACTGATGATGACAATTTAGTTGTCGAAATACGTATTTAGGATACAATTAGTAATTGTAGTAAGGGATTATATACCTTTTTTGAATCAATCTCTCGAATTTCTCTAAAAGTTCGCCGTTTTAATTGTTGCTCGTTTTCGGCTTCCCAACCTCCATCATACACTTTTCTAAACAAAATGGTCCAGAAACCTCTTGGTCGAGCCTACGGTAAATTTGGGGGCTTGTCTTTTTTTGGCATAAAACGTATTTTGTGAGCAAGCAGCCAATTTTGAGATACACGTGCATAATGGCAGGAAGCCAAGTCCGGCCAAAATATAATATCATCTTGAGCATGATTCTGGTGGATAAAATTAATCAATCTTGTTAAGCAATTGTTAATATAACTTCGATTGTTCACAGCTTCGCCTCTAATTCGTTCAACATAAGGTCTGGAAATTCCACCAATTGACATCGCGCACCAAACTAAAATTTTATCAGCAAATTTGGCTTTTTGTTTGTATTTTATACCGTCTGGACATTCTTCTACATATTCGGTGTAAAAACCGTCGTTTCCTTGAATTTCGGAATTACTTACAGTAAAGTACTTTTCATCATCTATAACGATGACTTTGTTTTGCAAAAGTTTGTAAAATGAGTGCGCCTTAAAGCACGGCAACATTTCGGTATTCTAGCTAACAGATTTGGCGTATATTTAGGACATTTCTTTCTTTTGCGATATTCTACACCTCTTCTCTTCAGTTCTCTGGAAATGGTATCCTTGGAAACACCGTAACGTCGTGAAAGTTTTCCCAGTGACTGTCTAATTTTATTCTTGGCACTCTCGACTAACTAATTTGCTCTATGTCCAGTTAGCAGGCTCGTTCTTCCACTTTTCGGAAGATTTAGGCATGGCAAACCTTGATTACATTCTGCTATCGCACGATATACAGGGTGATTCATTTTCGGCCCTCACCATGGGGATCTCGCTTATTATTGGAGATAGAGTTTAAATTTAATTTTGGCAAAGTTGTTAAATTTTGTGTTTGTTATAAATCCGCAAAGAAAATAGACCTGTGACAAATGACCTTAGTTATTTTAAAAAAAAAACGCGAAAACCCCATTTTCTTCTTTTACCTGTAGCACCGACATTTGGCCTTCTAGAGAAAAAATAAAAACACATCCTTGTGGCCATTTCTAAACCTCTATCCAGTGGTGTACTCTAAATTTTATACGACGTTTCGATTCTTTCTGGCCATCATCAACTATCTAATTTCTTATAGGCGCCATATTGGATTTAGACATCTCAGAAAGAGTTTTTTTTTCTGATATCAACCATGTACCACATGCTGACTAAAGTTTTTGACATTAGGTTTTATTTGAAAGAATAAATTATAAGATTAAATAAGGTAGCCATGGAATTTCAATCTGTCAAACATTTCATTTATTGTTCATTAATAATACAAAAATGTCATACACTAACGAAGAGAAACGAGATATGATAAGTATTTTTTATTCTTCGAAACGAAATTCAACAGTAGCGAGTACAAGATATCTACAATTATATCCAGAACGACAACAGCCTCATCGTACCATTTTTCTAGATCTCGTCAGAAATTTGGTCGAGAATGGATCGTTTACTAAGCCGCGTAATGGTCAAGACAACAGGAATTTAAATGAAAATCGACAAGATATTTTACAAATGGTAAATTAAAAGCGTGTTTTCAAATTTCATGTTAATCTTGTATTTTTATAGATAAATAATAATCCATCAATTTCTACACGCGAAGTAGCGTCAGAATTAAATTTGTGCCAGTCCAGAGTTGGAGTTGGAGAACTTTACATAAAAGTAGGTTTAAACCATACAGGATCCATGTTAGTCACTCTTTACTGCCTGGAGATAATTTGAGAAGGCTAGAATATTGTAGTTGGTTAATGGGAAGGATAGATAATGACGAAAATTTTTTAAGCAAAATCATCTGGTCAGATGAAACAAAATTTACAAATTCTGGAATGTTCAACAGAAATACGGAGCACTATTGGGCAGTACAAAATCCCCGACAAAACAGGGCTAGAAGACCACAACATCGTTTTGGAATAAACGTTTGGATGGGTATTTTGGAAAATCGTCTCTTAGGACCAGTTATGTATGAAGAACATTTAAATGGAGAAAGATATTTAAACATTTTACGTACATACGTATCTGACTATCTTGACGACAATATCCCATTAAATCATTTACAATATTTATGGTGGCAACAAGATGGCACACCAGCACACAATGCAGCTGTTGTTAGAAATTTCTTAAATCAAGAGTTTGCAAACCGTTTGATTGGAAATAGGGGAGTTGTTGAATGGCCTGCGAGATCACCTGATTTAAGTCCGCTAGATTTTTTTTTATGGCGATATGTTAAGAATAATATTTATAAATTAGATGCGCCACAAAACATTGAAGAATTACGAGACAGACTTCAGAATGCCTTCGATGCAGTTCCTAGAAGAACTATACAAAGGGCAGTACAAAATGCCAGAAGGCGTGCCCAATTGTGCATTACCGAAGATGGCCAGATAATTGAACATTTACTGTAATTGTTTATTGTTTACTTTTCTATGTATTTTTATTAATGTTTTTGTTATCTTGTACTCGCTACTGTTGAATTTCGTTTCGAAGAATAAAAAATACTTATCATATCTCGTTTCTCTTCGTTAGTGTATGACATTTTTGTATTATTAATGAACAATAAATGAAATGTTTGACAGATTGAAATTCCAAAGGCTACCTTATTTAATCTTATAATTTATTCCTTCAAATAAAACCTAATGTCAAAAACTATAGTCAGCATGTGGTACATGGTTGAAATCAGAAAAAAGAACTCTTTCTGAAAATGTCTAAATCCAATATGGCGCCTATAAGAAATTAGATAGTTGATGATGGCCAGAAAGAAACGAAACGTCGTATAAAAATTTAGAGTACACCACTGGATATAGGCTTAGAAATGGCCAAAAGGATGTGTTTTATTTTTTCTCTACAAGGCCAAATGTCGGTGCTACAGGTAAAAGAATAAAATGGGGTTTTCGCGTTTTTTTTTTTAATAACGAAGGTCATTTGTCACAGGTCTATTTTCTTTACGGATTTATAACAAACACAAAATTTAACAACTTTGCCAAATTTAAACCTATGCTCTATCTCCAATAATAAGAGAGATCCCCATGGTGAGGGCCGAAAATGAATCAGCCTGTATGCTTCTCCGCGACACACTTTGATTTTCAAAAAGTTGGACTATTTGAACTTGAGGCATCTGCCCAATTAACGCTTTTTCTGGGCTCTCTAATTTATAAGCCATTACAATACAATCGATTTCGGTGTCTGAACTGTTATTAAATTGACAAATCATTGAATTACTTTTGTTTGCAAAGCCAACCCGATATTTTGATATTTTTAATTTTTTTGATAGAGTTGTATTTTGTGCCAATACTTTTGAGACATACGTTATCTGTACTGTTTCTATTACTGTTGTGCTATCCACAACAGCCATGTCCGTTAAAACTTAACAGCTATAACAGTTATTACTTAATAACAACACAATTAGCAACAATTTTTATCAATTGTTAACCATAAATATTAACAAATAATTAATGAAACATTCAAACAGAATTATTTTTGTCGTGTGTGCCTAAACAGCCACTAAAATTAAAATAATGAAACAATGAATTTTTTGAGTATCTTTTCTCTTTCTTCATTATTTGGCCAAATTTCTTGATTTTTTCGAAGCAGATCAGATGCTAAAGATGAATACCTCTCTAGGTGACCAATTTCTGTAACCACTCCGAAAAACATTGATTCTGTTCGTGATATAATTGTAAATGATCGACGAACTGAGATCAACTGTATTGCAAAAGCATTGCATATTTCCTCTAGACGTGTGTTACACATCATTCATCACGACTTACGTATGAGAGAGCTTCCGGCAAAATGGATTCCGAGATGCTTAATGTTGATTGGAAGTTATATTATTATTTATTTCCAAAACTTAAAAAAACATTTGAAAAGTAACAGAATTTTCGCCAATTGCCAAAGTTGTATCAGGCATTCAGGAGTAGTAATTAAGATTTTTTTTAAGGGCTTAGAATTACTTTATTAATGTTCTACAGACCTGTATCCATACTTTCAAATTTAGCCAAAATTTTTGAAGAAGTTATATATAACTCAATCTATCCTTTTATGCGTTACCTCTCTATATTACCTCTTCAACATGGTTTTATGACGTCTCTAAGCTCAGACGTGACTTAGTCTAATACGTCTATCTCAGTCGTTCATGGCCTGCCTAGGATACAAATTTTGTGGCTCGCTTGATATTACATATTATTTATTAATTTTCAAAACATTACTTGATATTTTATTTAAATATGAACATGAGTGACATAGAAACTAATATATCTTGTTGTTTCTATGCAATATACGTTGCTTGTGTAGCCTACGTAGATATATCATATCTGTCAAATGTACTTAAATTCTTAAAATCAAATATTTCTGTGTTCGAACAACGCCAACATTGAAAAATTAAAAAACCATATTGAAATGAAGTTCATTTCGATACTGTTTTGGGTTTCATAATGAGTTCATTATGAACACAAAATGTAAAAATATATTTTTTTAGGAAATCGTCAGTGAAATAACGCAAAATCGTCTGTGAAGTAAAGCAAAATAATCAGTGAAGAATAACTTTTATAGACCCTTATGTCATTTTGCTCCAATGACAAAGGCAGATTTAATCTCTAATCCATAGATATCTGTGTTGCGCGCTGCAGTGTGACACATTTCACATTTGACAATTACTAAATCATTATAAAACACTTGTAGACCGTGCGAAGCTGTGGTGTGATTCTAATCAACTCTAATTAAGTAGTTACGTGAAATGGATGGAGAAGACGAAATGGTTTGCACACTGCCGAAGCTTAAACAGATTGCAAGTACGATGATTGCCAATTTATTTCCAAATAAGTTGTATGAAAACCAATACAAAAAAATTCTCACCAAGCACACTCCACACAGTTCATATTTTATCGAAACGAAAATATTCGACTCAACCAGTCGGTATTCATACTTTAAGTAAAATTTCATTTCTCATTGCCAATTATTTGAAATTACCTAACTCCATAACCTATATAGGGCATGCCCTCCGAAGAAGAACTGTGTCTCTTTAGCAGACACCATTTAACCTTAAAGCATCATGGTAGTTGGAAAAGTTCAACTATTGCTGAAGGCATGTAAACATATTATTTATTAATATGTAACGAGCCATCGAAAAAAATCATAATTGGGGTAGCCTGTGAAATTGGGTTGGTACTTTAGCCACTTACACATAATGACACATTACTTGATGCTTGACAGTTTCATTTGGTTTCATTGTAAAAAAAGGTTATGGCATTGAAATGATACTACAACAAAAAAGAAAACAAATAATTTATTTAATATCGAAATCATAATCAAAATTTACATATAGCTACAGAAGTTGTTGAAAATGTTGTCCATTTACATCTAAACAAATTTAATTTTCTTAATAAGAGTTTTGAAAAATTTGACACAAACTTATAGTTTCAATGTCAAATAATAAATGTCATTATGTGGAAGAGGCTAAAGTACCAACCCAATTTCACAGTCTACTCCAATTATGAATTTTTTTGATGGCTCGTTATTAGTATTGCACTTATTACAATTGAACAATTTTCATTACTGGAAATGTTAATTGTGGCCAACTTGTTGGAATTTTGCAAAGTCGCAGTCGAAGTTAAAGTAAAAGAACTTGAACAACCTTGAAGAATTGTTGATGAAATTTCTTCTTTTCTCTTTAGAGATGATTCAACATAGCCTTCAGCAATAGTTGAACTTTTCCTACTACCATACTGCTTTAAGGTTGAAAGGTGTGTCTGCTAAACGAGACACAGTATTACCATAATTAATAACACAAATTGTATTATTAATATAAATGATCAATAGATATTATTTCCAGTTTTTTTTTTAATCAAATGGAATAATAATATTAATTTTTGGGAGTTGACTTTAATTTTGACACTGACAGAATACTTTTTGCAATTCGTGGCATTTGGCACAGATTCGAACTTCCTACAGACCACCAGTAAAAGTTAAGTACCTCTTATGTAATTGTCCGGGAGACGCCTGAATTAACTAATTTGCAACAGTAAGCGTCTAAGTCAAGAATCTGAAAGGATCCACGGTCTTTTGTAAAACTTATCGATTCCCTTTGTTGAATTACTGAATGAACGAAAAATTAATCTGTGTAATTTGTAATTTAAAGTTAGTAATTTAGTTTCCGATCTTTCACTTATTATTTGCATAGTTTAAGTTACTTAATTTTGTTTCCGAACGTACATAAGTATATTGATTGCATTGCTAAGATTATGTATTTATGTAAATTTTATTTTCATAAAATAATTAATTAAACAAAAGTTTCTTTTCGCGCTCTTAATTCTGAATATTAATTTCCTTTTCGCCTTAATTTTGATTTACGAAATTTGAGCTTTACATAAGTCGAAACTCATGATTAGCTATATCCGCGCTAATGGCATTTAATTTGTCTGAGAGAATTTAAAGTAATTATTTATTTGTCTTTTGGTTTTTACCTTAAAATCAGTTTGTTGAGATGCAACCCTTGCAGAGTTACGAGAATTTATGCTATTGTTAAAGTTCCTTAACTTTTCTTTGTACCTCTTTTCTTTTGACGGGGCAACTTTCTTTTAATAATTTTAATATATGCTATTTTTAGATATTGGTAGCTATTCGTTCACCGCTTTGTTTTTTGTGTTTTCAACGTTAAGTTATGAATTGATATTACCTTTATTGTTTATTTAAGGTTAAGATATATAAGAAATTTGGGGAGATCTCTTCCGGGTTTTCTTTTTTTTTATTATTTAGTATATTGTGTTAAGATGAACTAGTAGTCCTTCGTTATTTTTTATTTTACAAATCTGTCTTTGATTTAATTTAAAAGTTCCAATGTCGAATTGATTCATGCATTTTTTAAAAATATTTAAATGAGTGCTTGATTGACACTGTGGTTTTGTTCAATATAAATCCTTTAATAAAATTTAGCAGTTTCCTTATCGGGCCCCCTCTTTCTTTTAATATCACCTGGTGAGTTTTTATATCCTCTCCGAGTTCCGTATGGCGTAGACCACTACAAACCAACAAAATTAAAGAAATACACAGTGGCGCCCTTTTATTGATTTTTGAACTAGATTAGTTCAACGTTTCGACAGAAACCGCACGATCATCTTCACTCAAAGTCTGGTCAGGCTCGTTGCTTTTGCATTTAGGTGCATCTCCCTCACCAAGGCAAGTCCCAGAAACGCCACTAAATTTTGGAAAATTTAAGAGCCAGTTTCGTTTGGTTAAAGTGAGTTACGATTTTGTGTAGCACAGTAAGATTCCTCACTCTTCGATAAACGGAAGTTTCATTCTAAATGAAACTACAAACATGAGTTTTGCAAAAAAAACTTTTTTCCCTGTTTTAGTGAGTAAAAATCTATAAGAAACAGTATACAAAGCCTGGGCAGTTTTTTGGTTGCTGACCTTTCTAATTTATAACTAGGGACCGGACACAAGCGGCCGATGAGACATCGCCCACGAGCGTGCTATTGAAAAGTTGTATATTTAAAGAATTTTTAATTTTATTTATATAATTGGAAAACAAAGGAGTGGTGATCCATAAAATACGAAATACATTTTTATTTGTTCATTTTGTAGTTCAAGTTGAGTAAAGAGTATTAACTAGGAATACTTTCTCAAGGCTCTCTTCTATAAAATTTGTTCTCTTTGAATAAACGTTCTTTTTACATCGCAACAGGTTATAGATGCTTACTGGAAATATTATTTTATTTCAGCGTATTTAGAAGTTATATTTTGAGGCATTGTGCCCATACACAATTGCCGCAAATTATTAAATCTGGATTTCTATTAAAAACTGCGTCTAACTCTTGCCGAAGACAACATCCATAGTCACTTGGAATATTTTTCAAATTATTAATAGCCACATCTAATGTGGTTAATCCATTATTTAATTTGAGATTTTGATTTTCAAAATAAGTGATTAGTTTTGGCAAATTTTCAAAGTGTTCCTGAAGAAAGTACAACTGATTTTTAAATTTGAAATTTGTATTTGTAGTTGCTTGCACTCAGAAATACTTCGAGCATCGTCATTTAAACATGTAACGAAATTTTGTAAATTATAAAAATTCTCTGCATAAGAACTAGCAGCTTCCAACCATGTTCCTCATCTAGTTATTATTGGAGAGAGAGGCGGTGGCAAAGATGGAAGTTTTTCCCTGTAAAACTGCCAAACAGTATCATAAAGGGCCTGTTTATAATGCAGTCGTACATAATAGTTATTTATGCACCAAGGGCGTTATATTGCTCTGAGGGCGACGTTAATTTAGCCCTAGGGACGACTGTCGACCGAGGTCAATATAATTGCCACACCACCAGTGGTTCATACAAGATTTAATTTTTCTTGAAAAATTAACTTCTTAAGCGGAAAATACAAATCATATTGGAAAGTTCCGAGATTTCTGTCAACTGTCATGTCGTTGACAGTCGTTACGCATCTAATATGACTGATAGATGAATGTGTTTCTTCTAAGAATAGAGTATCCAAGCATTATATTAAATTCTGTTACAGCATCAGATAAATTCTCGCTAGCTTGTCAAAGTACTAGTGGAGATGTTTTCTCTCCAAGAACTTTAACAAACTTGAAAAGCTTCGGATCACATAATTTTTCAGGACATTTCGAAAATTGTATTTTTAATTTTGCTACATAATGTTAAAAATTTGGTTCTTTCTTTAGAAACTGAAACTGAAAATAAGCAACTATTATTTAAGTGACAGTTGTTGGCATTTTGATGTTTTCAAGTTGTTGATGTTTAGATACCCTTAATTTTATTAAAGAATGCTAAAATTTTGCTCTTTTCTTTAGACTTTGTTAAAAACTAAAATTATTAGTTCTGTAACATGCATATCATTTCTTCTCGGGCCTTATTTATATCCACACAGCATTAAAAATTGTAAATAAATTTCTGGGCGTTATGGGCTATAATGCCCGATTAGTAAGCCCACGGGCGTTATGACCATGTTTATGGTAACCGCATCTAAGGTGAAATGAATAAATAATACTTAAGTGAAAAATAAAATAGATTATTTAGTTTTTGAAGTATCATTAAATTAAACAAAGTGACATGTAGCTCTAAGTCGAATCAAATTAAGACAAATCAAATTGATTTTATTCATGGCATACTCCACAAAAATTTTTTTTTTGCTCACACATTACAATACATAGTAAGTTGTACCTCTACATTTAGTTCCTTTGAGATTGGTAGAAATTACCGAAACAATATTGTCACAACAATAAAATAAAACAGTGAAACTTGTCAAATGTTTTTATTATTATTCGTATTAAATATACTATTTGTATACTTTTCTAGAGAAACTAATCATTCTACATCTGTTCTCCAACATTTTCCTTTTTACATTTAGAAAATATATATTATCATAATGAATGAGACTCTTGATTGATTGTATAAAATCATTACTTTAATCAGATTTAACGTTCTCTAAACATGAAAACAGTCTAAGAAAGTTGTTTAACTTTACAAATTTAATAGGTAACATACTTGAAACGTGTAAATATCATCACGCATTATAAATTCAAATAGGTTTCATAACAACTTTACGTATGTAAAAACACTTCGACCTGGCATAGATTTCAACACATTAAGGACGAAGTGTAAAGTGATTGAAGAAATACTACTTACGATTATCTGGAACACTTGTCTTGTCCTTTACTTCTCGTCGTAGATTAGAACATTTCACCTTGTGCAGTTAGTGGTTTTTTAATCTTCACTCATTCAGATTTACTTATCGGTTTGTACTTTTCGATTTTCTGGGATTAATTTTTCAAAATATTTTTTTAATTAATTACCAAAAGTACACAATGCTATCAGGCGATATACACTTTAGAAATTTAACCGGCGAGACAGGCGATAGAGCCGTCAAACTGAATTTAGCGTATTTAAAAAGTAATTTCGAATCTAAATTTAAAATAATGTGTTTTACTGGTTCGAATAAAAAGCGCATCAGATAACTTTCTCTGTCTCGAAACAGAAAAATACCGCACTAAAAACGGCGATTATGACGAGCACTTGATTATCTAAATAGCAAAACAAACGGTGTAGGCGTTCTTAACGTCTTCTATATGTTAAGTACACCTTCAACAGTTCGTATCATATGATCGCACCGAATCCAGTGGACGAATGGCGAAGAATGAAAATGTTTTCAAGACATCAGTTTACGATTCTGTTACATTGTCTAAGAAGCGGTGTCGATAAACTTTACGATCGAAGGCTACCGTTCGGCTTAGTTTCTGTATTCCGCCTCTCGATGATTGTGGACAGAAATTTCTTGGACAACTTTCTAAGACACTAACAGCTTGAAGGATTTTCCCTCTCTCTTTTCTTTGCGCGAATGTCGTTCAGACGAAGGTGCATGTACTGCGTTCTTGCGCATTTTTTGTCAACGGTGCACTATTCAACAACCATTCTAGGTAAATTTATGTAATGTTTTCGACTGTCGGAATGTATGGACATTTACTGTAATGAATTAACGCTAACGCATACGGAAAACATGAATGAAACACTTTTAGTATCGTACGAAATATGTATAATATATTGGCTTTTCTCTACAACCTACTTGGCGCGCCTTTCTGAGAAGCTATTTATGCGATTTGGTCGCAATTTTCATTTAATGTTTTGTTTAAATATTGTCGAAAAATAATATATTCCAACAGAAACCTTTCCAAAGTTTGAAATGATGGTTCTCAGTTTGTTAAAACTCCTGCCTAGCCATGTGACTTTTAAATGAAAAATTTTTGTTGGTTATCCGCTTAATAAATTCCTGGACGAAATTACCGCATCACTTATAGTAAGTGACAAAATTATCCAAAAACCTTTGTTATTGAAATTAGGGAATCCAATCCCGCAAACGTGGGATCAGTAATATGGGACTACACATGTGGGATCCGCAGGACTTGCGGGATTGAATAGAAATATCCAAATTTGAAAAAATATGTATCCCAATTTATTAGTGTATCCAAATTTGAAAATCAAACGTGTATCTATTTGTTAGTGTGTCCGAATGTGACCGATATCAACCCTGGACAGGGTATTGCCCTGCTAGATCGCGGGGATTTTACTTGGTACTTGAGACGCGACTGAGAACAAACAAAGTGATTTTGTTTCGTTTCGTGCATATGTTTATTCAATAAATTCTTCTCTTTCGATCAGTGTTAATACAAAATGAGTGTAAGTGTCGTTTATAAAAAGAATAAAACCTCAAGTTTCGTTTGGAAAATTTTTTAAAGGCAGAAGATGGGTTTTCAGCTAAATGTAAATTATGCCCCGCTATCATAAAAATCTCTGCCCGGTCAACTAAAGGCCTTTACACTCACGAACAAAGCATAACTTAATCGAAGCGCGAAGCGGCAGCAGTACTCAGTGATGGTAACCCTACCGATTTTTCGGTAGATCTACCGAATTTAGGTTTAATCTACCGATCTACCGAAGTGCTATGGAATTCTACCGAAATATTTCAATTCTTAAATGGCTAATCTGCATAACAAATAAATAAATTAGAATAAATGTTAGCTACCTATAAACAGATAGACAGTTACTTTAGGTGTTACTATTTTTACTAATATTAGTATTTTTAACTCTTGTCTTACTCTAAGAAAGAATTTATTTACCTTAAACTGATAATAAAGAAAGAAAAGGAAATAAAAATAGATAGATAGTAATTGTTATTCAATAAATTCACTCCAATATAAGGGTATTCACCGATGGTTTTATAGGAAAACCACCAGCCAAAACTGTATATACAGGCTGATTCATTTTCGGCCCTCACCATGGGGATTTCTCTTATTATTGGAGATAGAGTATAGGTTTAAATTTGGCAAAGTTGTTAAATTTTGTGTTTGTTATAAATCCGTAAAGAAAATAGACCTGTGACAAATGACCTTCGTTATTTAAAAAAAAAACGCGAAAACCCCATTTTCTTCTTTTACCTGTAGCACCGACATTTGGCCTTGTAGAGAAAAAATAAAATCACATCCTTGTGGCCATTTCTAAACCTCTATCCAGTGGTGTACTCTAAATTTTTATACGACGTTTCGTTTCTTTCTGGCCATCAGCAACTATCTAATTTCTTATAGGCGCCATATTGGATTTAGACATCTTCAGAAAAAACATTTTTTTCTGATTTCAACCATGTACCACATGCTGACTAAAGTTTTTGACATTAGGTTTTATTTGAAAGAATAAATTATAAGATTAAATAAGGTAGCCTTTGGAATTTCAATCTGTCAAACATTTCATTTATTGTTCATTAATAATACAAAAATGTCATACACTAACGAAGAGAAACGAGATAAGTATTTTTGATTCTTCGAAACGAAATTCAACAGTAGCGAGTACAAGATAACAAAAACATTAATAAAAATACATAGAAAAGTAAACAATAAACAATTACAGTAAATGTTCAATTATCTGGCCATCTTCGGTAATGCACAATTGGGCACGCCTTCTGGCATTTTGTACTGCCCTTTGTATAGTTCTTCTAGGAACTGCATCGAAGGCATTCTGAAGTCTGTCTCGTAATTCTTCAATGTTTTGTGGCGCATCTAATTTATAAATATTATTCTTAACATATCCCCATAAAAAAAAATCTAGCGGACTTAAATCAGGTGATCTCGTAGGCCATTCAACAACTCCCCTATTTCCAATCCAACGGTTTGCAAACTCTTGATTTAAGAAATTTCTAACAACAGCTGCATTGTGTGCTGGTGCGCCATCTTGTTGCCACCATAAATATTGTAATTGATTTAATGGGATATTGTCGTCAAGATAGTCAGATACGTATGTACGTAAAATGTTTAAATATCTTTCTCCATTTAAATGTTCTTCATACATAACTGGTACTAAGAGACGATTTGCCAAAATACCCATCCAAACGTTTATTCCAAAACGATGTTGTGGTCTTCTAGCCCTGTTTTGTCGGGGATTTTGTACTGCCCAATAGTGCTCCGTATTTCTGTTGAACATTCCAGAATTTGTAAATTTTGTTTCATCTGACCAGATGATTTTGCTTAAAAAATGTTCGTCATTTTCTATCCTTCCCATTAACCAATTACAATATTCTAGCCTTCTCAAATTAATTCCAGGCAGTAAAGAGTGACTAACATGGATCCTGTATGGTTTAAACGTACTTTTATGTTAAGTTCTCCAAACTCTGGACTGGCACAAATTTAATTCTGACGCTACTTCGCGTGTAGAAATTGATGGATTATTATTTATCTATATAAATACAAGATTAACATGAAATTTGAAAACACGCTTTTAATTTACCATTTGTAAAATATCTTGCCGATTTTCATTTAAATTTCTGTTGTCTTGACCATTACGCGGCTTAGTAAACGATCAATTCTCGATCAATCTCGAGATCTAGAAAAATGGTACGATGAGGCTGTAGTCGTTCTGGATATAATTGTAGATATCTTGCACTCGCTACTGTTGAATTTCGGTTCGAAGAATAAAAAATACTTATCATATCTCGTTTCTCTTCGTTAGTGTATGACTTTTTGTATTATTAATGAACAATAAATGAAATGTTTGACAGATTGAAATTCCATGGCTACCTTATTTAATCTTATAATTTATTCTTTCAAATAAAACCTAATGTCAAAAACTTTAGTCAGCATGTGGTACATGTTTGAAATCAGAAAAAAAACTCTTTCTGAAGATGTCTAAGTCCAATATGGCCTATAAGAAATTAGATAGTTGATGATGGCCAGAAAGAAACGAGACGTCGTATAAAAATTTAGAGTGCACCACTGGATAGAGGTTTAGAAATGGCAACAAGGATGTATTTTTATTTTTTCTCTACAAATGTCGCTGCTACAGGTAAAAGAAGAAAATGGGGTTTTCGCGTTTTTTTTTAAATAACGAAGGTCATTTGTCACAGGTCTATTTTCTTGACGGATTTATAACAAACACAAAATTTAACAACTATTCCAAATTTAAACCTATACTCTATCTCCAATAATATGAGAGATCCCCATGGTGAGGGCCGAAAATGAATCAGCCTGTATACGTTTAACTTCCTATTCGATGTTATTTATTGAATTCACTTCAAAATGAGGGTATTCACCTAAATACATTTATATAGGGAAATCACAAAGCAAACACTATATATACGTACAACTTCCTATTCCCTCATTTTATTTTAGTAGATTGAATGTAGAAATCTAGTCGTGCTTTCTTATTAATTAACTAACAAACATGAGTGATAGTGATAGTAGCAATGAAGGTAGTAAGTAGCTCCGGTGTTATTAAAAAAAGGAAATACAACCAAACTTATAAAAAAGAGTGGGAAACGATAGATGCTTTTAAAGGCTGGTTAAAAAAAGTGAAAAGGGGTTCCAGTACGCAAAATGCAGTTCATGCGACAAAAATATAAATATAATTAGTGGAAAGGATGCTCTCATGAAGCATAATAATTCAGCTACTCATCAAACAAAACTAAAAGCGATTTCGAAACAACCCACATTAGAAGCGTTTGCAACTGCTGCTCCTTTTATATTAGAGGAAGAAGTTAAAAAGGGTAGTTACTTTATTTAAACATAACTTTAGTTTTTATTTTTTTATGTACATGTTATAGGTGAAATACGTCTATCTGCTTTCATCGCCGTACATAATTTACCACTTACTACTATGGATCACTTGACCAAGGTCGTTGCCGCAGTATGCCATGATTCAAAAATTGCCCAAAGACTAGCCTGTGCAAGAAGAAAAACCACTGCAATAGTTAAAAATGTACTGGGATACGAAAATATGCAAGTATTATGTGATCATCTCCGGACGAACAAATTTTCCCTTATTGTTGATGAGTCGACTGATACGAGCAATATTAAACATCTTTGTATATGCGTAAGAATAAATAACAGTAACACCATTTGTGATAATTTTTTAGCTTTAATTGATATTAAAGCAGCCGACGCGAAAAGTATATATAACCATATTGTCACTTTTTTTTGAAAAACACGAAATTCCGTATAAAAGAAATCTGGTCGGTTTTGCATCTGATGGGGCAAATGTTATGGCAGGACAGCATCGCTCAGTAATTACTTTATTGCAAAATGACATTCCAAAGCTTTTTGTAATGAAATGTATATGTCACTCCTTCCATTTGTGCGCTTCATATGCATGTGAAAAGCTACCTCCGTATATAGAGAAGCTCACAAGAGATATCTATAATTACTTTGCTCATAGTCCCAAACGAATTAGCGAATATACCAAGTTTCAAGTATTTTGTAATACAAAAATCCATAAAATTTTACGCCCATGTCGAACGCGATGGTTATCCGTATATAGCGTTGTTTCGCGGTTATTAGAACAGTATGGACCTCTACAGTTATATTTCACCGATGTCGATAGTACCAATGATATCATGTCTGTAGATAGCATATTGAAAACGTTAAATGATCCTGTTACAAAGTTATTTATACAATTTTTAGAATTTGTTCTACCCTTTTTTAATAACTTGAATAAGGAAATGCAATCTGAACACGCTAAAATACATTGTCTATATAAAAACATACTTACTATTATAAAAACGTTATTCGATTGTTTCATAAAAAGGAATTACCTTCAAGGTATTTCAGTGGCAGACGTAGATTTTAAAAATCCTAGACATTACCTGATGTATTTTGGCGCGAAAGCGATACAAACAATATCCAGCACGTCACTTACCAACGAGCAATTATCCTTTTTTAGACTAAGATGCTTGGATTTTTATGTAGAAGGATGTGATCAAATAATGAAACGGTTTCCTTTACAGAATAATGCTTCGGAAAAATTTCAGTTTTTAGATCCAGTAGTTGTAAAATCAGGATCAATTAAATCTATTACCGACATAGCACTTATTTTCCCGGATTTTTTATAGAATTCCGACCTTCAGACTTTGGACAATGAATGGCGTCTTTTAAAAAATACTAACGAAATTAATTCTTTTTCTGATAATGTAGAATTATTTTGGCAAACAGTAGAAACGACGACATTCGGCGACGGAACACGTATATTTATTTGTCTTACAAAATTTGTTTTTAATTTACTTTGTTTGCCGCATTCTTCGGCCAATGTTGAAAGAATTTTTTCTACGGTCAATAATTTAAAAAATAAACAGAGCAACAAGCTAGGTACGGATACAATCAACGGGTTAATTCTTGCTAAGCAGTACATTGGAAATAAAAGTTGCTTTGAATATCCAATTGAAAAAAAACTAACTTTGCGAATGGCTAAGCATACACTCTATAAAGATGGCGAAAACGAGTAATTTTTTGTAAAATGAGATTTTTTAAAAAATTTGTTTTCAAATTTTATATTCTATTTAATGTATATGTTACTTATATTAAATTTTATATTCTATTTAATGTATGTTACTTATATATTGTTGTAAATAATAAATAAAAGAAGATATTCCTAAAAAATTTACAGCTTTTTTAGGAATATCTTCTTTTATTTATTATTTACAACAATATATAAGTAACATACATTAAATAGAATATAAAATTTGAAAACAAATGAAACCGAATATTGCCGACCTTTCTACTGAACTAGTAAGAGTCAGGGTTACCATCACTGGCAGTACTGTCGAGAATTTAGCACAAGGAACAACAAGTCCAAATTCAATCCAAATTCATTCACTTCCATTTCCGAAAGCTTGAGAGGAAGTAAACACACTGTGCTACCGAAAAAGAAGAAAATTACAGTTTTTTTCCTAAGTGAAAAATGTTTCTATGGAAGAAAGGTGCCTCGAATGATAGCTGAAGATACCATTCGCTAAGTTTATTAAATCGAGTGATCTGCGTAAACTTTTTGAATTAGCAGGCTTCAAATTGCCTTCTGGCAGTTCGATTCAAACTACGATAATGGCCTACGGGGCATCAATTAAGAAAAAAACCATGAACGAACTTGAAGCACTGAAAAAGTCTCAGAAACGATTCACATTAACATTCGATGAATTCTCATCGTTAGGAAATCGTCGATATTTAAATATCAATCTTGACATATTTATTATTGATTAGTAAGAATTTCAGGTAGTTTTCCTTCTGAATCTTGTGTGACTGCTCTTGATAAAAAACAGAGGGAATATAATCTTAACTTGGAACGAGATATTGTCGCAGTAACAGCAGATGGTGCTGCAGTTAGGAAGAAAATTGGCAAACTGGTATCAACATCATCAGTTATGCTATGCTCATGGGATGCAACTATCAGTAGTTGACGTAGTATATAAAAACACTAGCTCAGAAGCAGAAGACGATATACTAGGTGAATTCCCCTGTTAACAGTGACAGCGATGGTGATGAAGACCATCAAAGTGATTTTTCTGTAGAAGCAGAGTTTCCGAAAGTAGAGATATCACCGAAATACAGGTAAATAAGTAATTATAATATATACATATTTAGATAGACATACAAAAAATCATACCATTAATAAAATATGATATAAAAGTGTTTTTTTTTTGTTTTTAGTGGTTTTAAATCACAGCTAATTCATTGTTTCAGGGAACCAATTTAAAAAGTCGAAAAAGTAGTCAAACTGTTTAGCTCAAAATCTCCAATGAAAAACCATCTGTTATAAAATTATATAAAAGCAGAATTTGGCAGAGAGTTGCAGTTAATACGAGACTGGAGAATGCTGTGGAGCAGTTTGACAGTAATGATAACGAGGTTCAACAAAGCTAAAAACTGCATATCTAAAGCTCTTATTGATCTAAAAAAATACTTCATCCTCATATTCTTTTACTGAGCAAGAATATGCAACTTTGCTTGATCTTGAACGTGCTTTAGATCCAATTAAACTTGCTGTCAGTGTTTTGTGCCGCTAAGATGCAACGTTGATTTGAGCTGAAACCACGTTACGTTTCGTGAGCAAATTAATTGGAAAGGCAAAACGCGACACTTAGGCACGAACTTGTAACGTCCTTACTACGTCGGATAAAAAAACGCCAAACTTCAATGCCAAGTGTGATGCTTTACTTAGAGAACCCAAAAGTATGGAAAAAGTTACAAATGACGATGACACGTTTTTATATCCAAGCAAAGCGATCCTAGAAAGGAAATTTAGAGTTTAATCCAGCGGTTACTATTAGACACATCTCTACCATCAGACCAAAACGACGAGGTTGAGCAAGTTAGAGATGTTTATGATGAAGACGACGTTCCTTTATCCCATATGGTGATAAATCGTGAAATCTCTCCGTGCACATTGGAAGATGAATTAGAGCGCAGCCTTTGCACTGAATGAGTAACAGAGACTTCATCTGCTTCTGCACCCGTCCAACTAAGCTCTCTAGATCTAGACCTCACAATGAAACGAGAGATGACACTTTTGAAATGCGGCGGCAACAGAGGAAAATATTTAGAAGCGTAAAATCCATTCCAACAAGCGTCGAAGCCAGGCACGCGTTTTCTGCCGCTGGGTACTTCTGTAATCAAATCAGATTAAATTTACAAGATCAAACTTTGAATACTACTCTATCATTTCTCCGAAAATATTTCCAAAATAAATCTCAATAATTCTTTTTTTTTTAATTGAAAATGCTACTTTTATTTTGAATTTAGTTGTCTTTGCATAACTATCTTCTGGTACTTAATTTTCTTAGCAACTGAAAAAAGCATTGTGATAGTTTGTAATGCCGCAAATCCTGCGAATACGCAGGCTTTCGGGATTGAAGTTTTGATGCGGGATTGGATTCTCTAATTGAAATTATAACGCATGAATTGTAACAAAAAACACTTTAACTAACTTTTAACAACATTTTCAACGTGATACAATGTTAATTAAACAAAAATGTTTCAGCAATATCTAAACTAGAAGACACAGTGACGATTTAGAAATTATAAAAAGTTCTTCTACAATTGAATTAAACTTTAAAATTATAAAATTAATATCGAATATTGCCTCCTCTTGCCTTTATAACTAATTCAATTTGTCTAGACATACTACTAATTCAGTTTCAGTTGGTGAATATTCTCCCATTCCCATTGAGGAATATTCTCCCATTCAGCAACTACTGCTTCTTCAAATTCCCTAAGAGTTGTAGAAGCAGGTATGTGGTGTCTAACTGCCCGTCTAAGTGGATCCCACAGATGTTCTGTGGGATTCATGTCCGGGCTTTTAGGCGGCCACTCCATAACCTGAATACTCACCTCTCGAAGGTAGTCTATTACGTCTACAGCAACGTGCGGTCGAGCATTATTTTGCATAAAGAGGAAGTTGGCGCCGATAAATGGAACAAATGGCACAACATACTCTTCTACAATATTCTCGATATAGAAATTTGCATTCATTTATCTCATGTGAATAAGTAGCATTGCAGCCTGGAGTGATGTTGTGTCATTATATGAATTGGATGTCGGTGATTGTGACACTAAAATGTTATATAAATTAACTGATCTCAAATCTATGGAGACAAAATAAAAAAGATGAAAGTAAAAAATGCTGCACAAGTATTTTCGCACAGAGTTTCATCTACTATGAGGCCATTAGTTAAACATGGTAAACATGGAATGAATTATATTTTTACATTGTAAGCTTACTACTTGAATATATTTAATTTATAATATCTATACAGGGTGTCCAGAAACTCTCCTGACAAACGAAGACCGGAGATTCCTCTGATAATTTTAAGACAATTAAACCCAAATTCACCTAGTCCGAAAATGCTTCCTAAGGGAGCTAGAGTTCTTTGAAGATGGCGCCTTGTATTTATTTTTTTTTAAATTCCTCCAGAACGCTTCTATTTAGAAAAACAAAAACTGGTATGCTTATTTACCCTCCAGAGATGAATCGATTCCATCAATTGCGAATTTCTAGTACCGGTCATAGGCGTCCGTTTTGGGTAGGTCAACGGTTATTTTAAGGCATAACTTTTTTGTCTTTAACTTTTAAGCATTTGTGACACTAGATTATTAAATTTTCAGGTATTCCAGTACTAAAAGGTACTCTTACTTTAAGTCGGTAGGATACACCGTTTTCTAGAAAAATCGATTTGTAAATTTTTCGTTTTTTCTTCATTAAAGTTCAATTTATTATGTATCTACTTATTTTTAGCGACGAAGTTGGCTTGGACTATCAAGGCATGGATGAAAATTAATTTAATAAATTAAAAACAAATTATTTATTACAATGGAACGAAACTAACAAAAAAAGAACAAGTATCAAAGGTAGATTGTTACAAAAGTTGCTCGATGTGATGACCATTAGTCTCTATGCATAAGTTTACCCTTTTGCTTAGAGAACGCCGAATTCTTGCAAAAATTCCAAAGTTATTTCTAAATTCATTGCAAGCATCTTGTATCCTTAGCCAGAGTTGTGCGCGATTTTGTATCGGAACGGAATAAACAAATGCTTTTATGTATCCCCAAACACAATAATCGCAAGGATTCAAATCCGGCGACCTTGCTGGCCAAGCAACTGGACCGCCTCTTCCAATCCAATGGTCTTCGTAGTTATTATCTAGACAGTCTCGTACATTCCTGCTAAAGTGGGCCGGACAGCCGTCCTGTAGAAACCATAAGTTTTGCCGAATATTTAAACGCACCTCATCTAACAAATCAGGTAAAATATTTTGCAGGAAATGTAAGTAATCAGCACCATTTAAACGAGCAGGTAATTCCACAGGTCCAAGTAGATAATCGTCAACTACTCCTATCCAGACGTTTATGCTAAACCTATGCTGGTGCTTAAATTCTTGAACAACGTGGGGATTGTCACCAACGTACGAATAATAATGTGCATTTTGTACAATAAAAATTCCATTTTTTGAGAATGTAGCTTCGTCACCAAACAAAATGTTCCTGAAGAAATCTTCATCTTGATTTTTCTGATTTTGTAACCATCTAGCGAATTCTACGCGAACAGGAAAATCTCCTTCTAGCAGTGCTTGCACCTTTGTAAAATGAAAAGGATATAAATTTTCTTTGTGTAAGATATTTCCTACGGAAGATTTTGAAATTGTGGGGTTCTGGGGGACATGGCAGATAGTCTTCGAACGCTAATTTCTGGATTTTCCTCAACTTCCATTAAAATATCATCTTCATGTTCTGCTGTTACATCATTATGTCTCCCTGTTTCATTATTTTTTGGGACCACTGAACCTGTTTCTCTTAATCGTTGATGAAGAGCTGTAAATATTGAGTGAGTGGGATGCCGACGATTGGGAAATTTTTCAGCGTATCTACGTTGCGCCGCTCGAGCGTTACACCTCATTTCGCCATAAACTAAATGCATATCGGCGTATTCCTCATTAGTAAAAACCATTTTTTTTTTAATTGAAATCGTTGTGTTTGAATAACACAAAGTAAAAAATGAAAAGATAAGCTTCGCGAACTGACAACAATTTGACAATGAAAAACGTAGGTTTTACTTCTGTTGGCAGTTCAGAGCTAACTATTGCAAAAAATAAAAAATTGAACTTTAATGAAGAAAAAACGAAAAATTTACAAATCGATTTTTCTAGAAAACGGTGTATCCTACCGACTTAAAGTAAGAGTACCTTTTAGTACTGGAATACCTGAAAATTTAATAATCTAGTGTCACAAATGCTTAAAAGTTAAAGACAAAAAAGTTATGCCTTAAAATAACCGTTGACCTACCCAAAACGGACGCCTATGACCGGTACTAGAAATTCGCAATTGATGGAATCGATTCATCTCTGGAGGATAAATAAGCATACCAGTTTTTGTTTTTCTAAATAGAAGCGTTCTGGAGGAATTTAAAAAAAAAAAAATACAAGGCGCCATCTTCAAAGAACTCTAGCTCCCTTAGGAAGCATTTTCGGACTAGGTGAATTTAGGTTTAATTGTCTTAAAATTATCTGAGGAAACTCTGGTCTTCGTTTGTCAGGAGAGTTTCTGGACACCCTGTATAATACTTTCTTAACATAGTTATGAAATGTCTCCTTTTTATGCAGGAAGTGGATGTATTCAGGATTCAGCCATTGATACAGCAGATTTTTTACTCTTCGTTGATAGATTATTTGATAGTGTCAATGGCCACACTGTCCATGCGGATTATGGTAAGCCAGTAAGATGTGCTGTCAAAAATGATAGTCCACACACACACAATTTTGGTATGAGGCTATAAAGGTGCTAAGTACCATACAGTTTTTTGGAGAAGGAAAAAAGAATGTGGCACCTACTGTGACCAACTGGATATTAACACTTCGGGGATTTATCTATATATGGGACAAAATGAAAAAGAAAGGATTTGAAAATTTGTGCACAAGAAATATAAATCAGGACAGCCTAGAAAATTTCTTTGGCTGCATAAGAAGCCACGGGATTCGTAATATAAATCCCTCTTGCATATCTTTTGTAAATTCTTTTAAAACATTAATAATTAACAATTTTGTATCAGGCTGATACAAAATGCCTGGAGAATGGGCTGATCATCAGCCCATTCTCCAGGCTTTAAATGTGAAGAAGATATTACCGCGGGTGCATTAAATTCACTGAAATGGAAAGTAACAGTGATGATCAAAAGTTAAAATTTTCAAATACAGCCAGTGATTTAATAATACAAAATCACGCATATATAGCAGGCTATATAGCGAAGAGAATCCTAAAGGATATTGGAGGGTGTAGTATATGTTGGCAAAACCTAGTCACAAATATTTCCCAAGAACAACATGGGTTAATTAATTACAGGCAATATAATGCAAAAAATTGTTAAAACCAAATACAAATTTTATTGCAGTATTTGGTCAATGCAATGATGTTTTGCATTATTATATGCCCAAAATATGCTACAAAGAAAATATTCAAAAAACATTATTTAATAAAATTAAGAAACATGTACAAATTAACCTTTCTTGCACACAGCATGATTTATATACTATATTAATAAAAAAAATGTATTAAATTCTATGTTTACACCTGGATAACCAATATAAATAAAATTTTAAAAGGTATTGCGTCTAGAAACATTAACGACGATGTGAAATAAATGGTATTGAAGAAAGCTTTCAAGAGTAAAACCAGGAAACAAAAAATAAAAAATCTTAAGTCCGTGCGGCGTCAAAACAAATTGCTCCTCAGAACATTACTGACCCACCACCAAATGGAACTCTGGGATAGATATTGCAGTTAGCAAACCTCTCATGTGGTCTTCTCCAAACACGCTCACGTCTATTTGGTGACTTCAGACTCACTCGTGTTTTATCTGAAAACAAAACTTGTTCCAGTCGTCAATAGTCAAGTTTGCATGCAAACGCTATCTAGCAACTCTATGTTGCCTAGCGAGCAGTGATGCAATTGCTGGTCTTCTACTCTTTGATCCTGCTTCATTAAGCCTTCTCCTGACTGTTTTTCCAGAAATCTCTACGTTTCGAATTTCTGCTATAACTCGGAACTGGTCGATCGTCTTGTCCTTAAGGCAAGATGTCTAAGAAATCGATCGTCTACTTCATTTGTAGATCTTTTACGACCTTGTCCTCTTGCTCTAGAGAAAGTCCCAAGTTTATTAAAATGTTTAACCGTCCAACTTATTGTTGACTGTTTAACACCTATCAAATTAGCCATATAACGCTGGCTACGACCATCATTAACCAGAGCCATTACTTGCGATGCTTCATGTTCACATAAATTGCGTTGACGATTCATATCAAGCGAGCCACAAAATTTGTATCTTACGTAGCATGAACGACTGAGATAGACATATGAGTAACGTCTGAGCTTAGAGAATTGACGAAGTGTCATTTGTAAATAATCATAAGTCAAGATGTAGATCTCGGTTTCCGGGTTGGAACCGAGATCTACATTTAGAGAACGACCGCGGAAACCTACACCTACATTAATCATAAGTCAAATTGACAAGTTACGATTTAACCTATTACTAATAATACAAAATGCAGATTAAATCACTTAATCAATCTAAAACATAACTGATTTAATCCATGGCATACTCTGAAAACTTTTTTTATGGCTCACTCTTTATGTACTCTAGCTATACTAGACAGTGTATTTTATTATTTTAAACAAATTAAAATCAAACTAATGATTAACAAAATTAAACTAACCATTTTTTGTTTAATCGGTTTTTTAATAAATCAACTCCACATACACTTATTTGTAAACTTATAACCTTAAAAACGTCAAATAATTCACACGACATCTTAAGCTACCTAGATACTAACGAGCCATCGAAAAAATTCATAATTGGAGTAGTCTGTGAAATTGGGTTGATACTTTAGCCACTTCCACATAATGACATTTATTATTTGACATTGAAACTATAAGTTTGTGTCAAATTTTTCAAAACTCTTATTAAGAAAATTAAATTTATTTAGATGTAAATGGACAACATTTTCAACAACTTCTGTAGCTATATGTAAATTTTGATTATGATTTGGATATTAAATAAATTATTTGTTTTCTTTTTTGTTGTAGTATCATTTCAATGCCATAACCTCTTTTTACAATGAAACCAAATGAAACTGTCAAGCATCAAGTAATGTGTCATTATGTGGAAGTGGCTAAAGTACCAACCCAATTTCACAGTCTACTCCAATTATGAATTTTTTCGATGGCTCGTTATATTACACGAATTAAAAGTGTGAAACTTACAAGTATTAGTAAAGGTAACAGGTGATGCGTTTTGTCTGGGAGTTTATATTAGTTAAATAATAGTTACTTATATATCAGGGGAGCAAAGTGTTAAATTTCCTCTCGCTGACAAAATTTTTCCGGGTCGCTAATATTTTAACACGTCGGCTACTGAACGAAATGCGGTATGCGCCCTAGAGAATTCATGAAAAAATGGTGTTATTGTTATTAATCAGATAATTTGTGATGCGGTTACTAAGCAACGAGTTATTTGTCAAATAAACAAACCAAAACGAAGTTGCAAAAAGTGTCACAAGCATGTCCAATAATGATGGAGTCCATTTAGATCAGTGTTTTTCAACCTGTGGGTCGCGACCCCCTGGGGGGTCGCGAAGCCTCTGTAGGGGGTCGCGAGGGGTCAAGAGAACTCAGTAAAAAAATCAATAAATTTTAAAAAGGTAGATATATTAAAAAAAAGTTAACAAAACGATACTCGTTATGTTATTTATACAAACACATTAACAAAAAATAAAATCTTCGAGTACTCGTTCATTTTAATGTGAAGGTTGCGCTTGAGTTTGTTCAATCAATTTCTCCCATCGTGGATTCGTTTTTGCGACTTTAAGTATTAAATCGTTTTCCAAATTTAAGCGATTTCTTAGTTTACTTTTTATTTGGGCCATTGATGAAAATGCCAACTCGCACAAGTACGAGGTAGAAAATGGAATCAAACACTTCAAAGCCTCGGTTGTTAATTCCGGGTATTCTGTTTTTCTTTTTAACCAAAAGGTATCCAAATTTTCAGACTTGAATTCCAAGTGTAACATCCCATCGGCAGATAATTCCAGCAGATTCTCTTTGAGCTTAGTTGATAAATTTGCCTCATTTATAGCTGCATTTAAAAACGGATTTAAGATCCATCTTTGCCCAATGTTATCCGATATCTCTTGCACTGAGAAGTAATGACACAATTCTTTCTTCAAATTATCATACCAGATATATATGAGTTGATGTTTATCTCGCTTCCGACTTCTTCAATGTGTCGACGAAAATGAATCAAAGTTGTTTTGATTTATAGATGATGACCACAATTCAATTTTTTTTATAAAGCCATGGAGTTTGTCTTTTGCTGTAATGACATTTTCATCCCGCCCTTGAAGACTTTTATTAAAGTTATTTAAATGCTCAAGTAAGTCAGAAAGAAGAGCCAATTTCAAAAGGAATTCCGGGTCAGAAATGAATTCAGAGTAATGTGACTTGGCTTGTTGTAAATATACTAATAGTTCAGCGCAGTTCCATAACTCTGGTCAGTACTTTGCCTTTTGATAACCACCTAACTTCTGTATGGTAAAGCAAATTGCGGTGTAGTGCCCCCATGTCTTCACAAATGATTAGAAACAATCGAGTCTGCAACGCTTTTCCTTTAATAGAATTTACAATATTAATAATAATATTTAGAACTTGACTGTATTCTTGTGGCAAAATTTTGGCTGCAAGAGCTTGGCGATGGAGAAAGCAATGCATCCAACAAGCGTTTGGCATCTGTTCTTTCAGTTTAGCAATAAATCCACTCTTCGCACCAGTCATGGCTTTTGCTCCGTCACTACAAATAGCAATGCATTTTTGTGCCCAATCGAAATTCATATCGCGCGTAGCTTCAAGGAACGTGTCATGCAAGCACTGACCTGTAGTATTTTTGGGTAGTGCCTTGCAAAATAGTATTTCTTCCATTAATATTTCATTGGATTCAAAACGCACAAAAGCTACAAACTGCCCACAACCCGCAATATCCGTTGATTCATCAAATTGCAAGGACACAAAAGAACTTTTCTTAATTTTTTCTATGACTTGATCACGAACGTCAGTCGCCATATTTCTTATCCTGCGTTGAATGGTATTGTCAGAGAGAGGTATACTTTTGAGCTTTTCGACTTCTTGCTTTCCAAACATAATCTCTGCTATATCTAAAGCCGCTGGTAAAATCAAATTTTCGGCAATACTGTGAGGTTTTCCTGCTTTAGCCACACGAAAAGCTACTCGATAACTAGCGAGCAACGCTTTCTCATTTAGGTTGGACATTTGTCCTATAGCAGTTTTTTATGTTCAAGAGCTTTTAATTTTAGCTCAAAAAATTCCACGGGTTTATTTTTTTCATTAGGATGTTTTCTGTTTAGGTGGCGTACCAACTTCGATGGCTTCATGCTTTCTCTTGACAAAGTTTCAAAGCAAATTACGCACTGCGGTTTATTCTCAATCACAGTAAACCCAAATTTCAAATAATTGTCGTCATAAAGACGTTTTTTCTTTATTCCACTACTGCCGCTAGACTTAGACGTTGATGGTTCTGATGATCTCTTCAGGAATTCAGGCGCGGCTCGTGATGACGTATTTGGGGGTGCAAGTAAATGATGCGAGTGCTTCGTGTATCTCGTGTACTAACTGTAACGTTTTCTTAGTAAACACCGAAAACACACCAGGCACTCGTATCATTGTACTTGCACTCCAAAATACGTCACCACGAGCCGCGCCTGCAGGAATATATCCATTTTCAATTATAACAAACAACTCAAATAAATACGTAAAACAAGTGATTCGCGCTCTTCAAACAACTAAACAGCAGACGACACGGTCTTGCACTCAACTGCCGTGGCCGCGGTCGACCGCCCTATTTATAGGCCAGCGCATTCTAGCGAGAATCATCTCGAAGCGCAACGAAAAGTCTCGAAACTTGTGGACCTTTAGCGCGGGCCGTGGGGCGCGGGGGACTACCAGCGCCATCCGTTGATAACACTCGGAACCTGTACTAGTTCCTAGTGTTACCAACAGATGGCGCTGGGAGTCTCGGCCCTAACAATATGTTTGTATGTATTTGTTTGTTAGTTATCAATTGGCCACGTATTCGATTTAAAATTATATGTTTTACGTACTTAATTGTATATTTATATCCGAATCCTAATAACGCAAACGCCTAAAATTTTTGTATGGATTAAATATTTTTAACATACATGAAAAAAAAAGGGTCGGGGGTCGGGAAATATTTTTTGATACTAGGGGGGTCGTGTCATGAAAAGGGTTGAAAAACACTGATTTAGATAATCAAAATCTTCTCTTAAAAAAGTCACGGACCAGATTATGATACGCCCTCGTATGTCGTATATACCTAGCATATTATTTTCAGCAGTTAATCCAGTTATTGTTAAATGTTTAGATATGGTCTGTTCACCAAACAGATAGAGTGATCACGACACAAGCACATGTCAAACCAGTTTTAAACGAACGAATGAAAATACTAGCTGATTTCGTATGCGATAGATGTCGCTGTACCTGTGTTATTTTTGGACAGTTGAGAAAGCAAATTATTAAATTTCTTTTCGTAGGTCATAATGTAAATTTCCTGCAATTTGTGGTTGTTTTAGTATTATAAAATGGTGAAATTTCTGTAGACTTATGACATATTTTTGTATTTCTCTGCTCAAGTAGTACTAAAAACGGTATGTTACAGTTTATTTGTATATGTATATGAACGTAACCTTTTTATAGACATGAAGTATTTAAAAAATTATGTTCAACAATTGTTATCAAGCATGAGGAAAGGAAAAGACAATAATAAAGTAAACGAGAAAATATTGATGCTTCCAAATATTGATCAATTCTTATCCTCAGAAGATAAATAAATAGGGTACTATACATTATATATAACGGGTGTTCAGAAACATTCGAAGTCAAGTGGGTTCTGAACAAAAAATCGTATATCTTTACTTACAATAAGTACATTTGCGTGTATGATAAGTTATGATAACCTATAAAATTGTATTAAGTAAATGTATCAATCTATCTCGACATGACCTCATATTTTCAAGGACTACTTTGACTTCGAATGTTTCTGAACACCCGTTACAAAACATGAAAGAGTCATTTATATGTAAAGAAAATTGAAGCACTCCAAATTTGCGTTTGAAGGTTGAATAAGTATTAAATTGTTGAAACTCCCCAAATATGCACCGATATATAAGCACACACTATTTCCATATGTATTGATATTTATAAAATATTGATGGTAGAATACAACTAAAACACCATTTTGAGAAATTTTTGTTATATACATATTTTTTAATATCTTTGGATTTAGTGAATTTAAAAAGTCGATCTTTAGTATTTAAAGGAAATAGGCAATAAATTTAAAAAAAAAAACACAAATAAATACATCTACTGAAGTATCTACAATAAAGAGTTGATTGTGATATCCCTGCTGCTATGTATTCAACAATTCTTGTTTTCTATTCATCTGGCTGTTGCAATTTACGTATTTTGTATATTTTTAAAACGGATTGTTTTTCATTTGCAGAAAAATGCTTGCTTTTACGCTTTTTCGGTGATGATTCTGCCATTTTTAATGAAATTAATTTAAACTAAGCACCGATGATCGATGGCACGCTATGTGCTACCTAAAGCAAAACTAATTTTACAATAAAAAATAAAATGTAAATAGCTTCAAAATCACGGCAAAATTCTAAGTAAACAACGTAGCTGACTAAGTTACGTTATGTCGCTAAATCGCTGAAATTTTAATCGTTTGTAACTGATTTTTCTTTAATTTTGGCCAGCTAATCAAATAACTAGCTTTTGTGATCACGAGTTAATCACACATTTTTTGCACTTTTTCTGTTGGTCAAATTTGGTACTAAAATTGAGGGTATATTTCGGAAATAAATTACACTGATCAACACAGTTTGGTTTGTTTTCTTATACACCAATAAGTGTAGTTTATGTCTTTTGTCATGTTGATTTTGAAACTGGTTTCAAATTTTCTGCATAACGTCAGGAACTGATCACGCAACAACTTTACACAGCTTTGTGTCGCTGTGTAAAGTTGTTGCATGATCAGTTGTGCTAGCTTTACTGTGCCCCATGTGCGACACCTTGATTAGTGGTTTTACCTACTGATGATGACAACTTAGTTGTCGAAATACGTATTTAGGATACGATTAATAATTGTGGTAAGAGGTTATATACCTTTTTTAAGTTCTTTCTGTAACTGTACACATGGACATACACCGCGTATTTTCCAGCATTTACTTCTGCTAAAGACACGTGTTTCTGCCATTTACTATTAAGCGTCATCAGTTAAGCTAGTGAAGTAAGTAAAGCTTAAACAAATCGCCTCATAAGGTATAGCAAATTTTGTCCTATCAGGTGGCACCATATACTCTACTGACATCTGACGGACGAAAGAGACTATGCCGATAGTGGCAAACTTCCCTTGACCGGCTATGCCGGTACAGAAGAGAAAAAAATACGTATTTACCTTATGAGGCGATTTGTTTATTCACTAGCTTAACTGATGACGCCTAATAGTAGATGACAGAAACATGTGTTTTAAGCAGAAGTAAATGCTGGAAAATACGAGATGTATGTCCATGTGTACAGTTACAGCATGTCTGTTTCATTTGTAACAAATGCGTAATACGTGCTTAACGTATTAATATACTTAAACCCTTTTTTTATTGTTACTATTGGTTAGAACTATAAAAGAAACGAAAATACATTGTTTCTAAAGAAAAAATAAAAAATTATTTATCAATATTTTTGTAGGAACTGTTATTTAAATTTCACTTTTCAGGTTAGCTTTAAATTTTTTTAATAATAATATATAAAGAGTTTTACTAAATTGATGTAACGGTATTATTTATCAAGATTCTTACTTTTAAGAATAACTTACAAATGTCTTCCAAGAAATTAACAATACTTGGGTAATCTTCATTAATTTTTTCTTACTGCGAACTTGTGTGTAACTGGAAATTTTTACTTGGGAAAGAGAAGGTAAACCACAATTAGTGTATCTATGCAGGTAAATTAATAAATATGAATAAACGGTGTTTCTCAAGGTCGTATATAAGATATACGAACCCATCAAGTTTTTCTCCTACTACAAAGAAAAAGGAAACAAAAATTCATGCTATTTAAGATTGCAATGTGCATTATTATGAGAATGACAAGACATAATGTAGACTTTTGCAATGATCTAGAAACTTTTGTTATTTTGTTCTATTTATTTATCTACACAAAGTTGCACTTTTAAAATTTCAAACAAGAAATTACAGGAAACTGACAATTTATATCAAGGTTTCCAAGACCCGATCTATTATTGTAATTTTATTGTTACTGGATATATCAAAATGTTACAGAAACAGTTATATCTGATAAAAAACTTTTATTTTGTGACTAGTAAAAGAGGAGGTGTTATTAAATTATATAACGTATGTCTAATGATTATCCTACATGACATTTGCTTTTTAAATACCAATAAAATAAAACGAAAATAAATAAAACGGTTAACATTAATTAATTCTTAGAAATAAGAATGAATACTGTTACCATGAAAATAAACAAACTTTTAAAATTAAAAGATTTGATTAAATTAGGATTGTAAATTTTTAGTCATGAGTAAAGCTTGGATTATATGCAAAATGCATATTTGTTTGGTAAAAGGTACACTCGTGGACAAAAAGTTCCGGACACTGATGTAAGTATCTGTCATAATAATTAAAATTCCTTTTTTTTCATATTATCTATGAAATAAGAATTGTAAATTAACGAAGATACAAAACATTTAGTTTATTGAAACAGTCAAAAGAAAAAGAAAAATAATGAGGAACCCAAAAAATCCAACCCAACCCAAACAATCTTGGCTCAGCTTTTATCTGTTGAGTTGAAAGGTCATTTGAACTATCAGTACTGACAACCATTCGTCGACAAAATTTAGCCCGAGCTGTAGCTTTGAACGAAGATAGACGCAGTATTCGATACATCGCTGCTGTCTTGAATATTTCCAGGTGTGCCATACAGCGACATCCTCAAACTGGGGAATATACAAGACGGCCAGGGTCAGGCAGACCTCGCACCACAAACCGGCGAGAAGATAGTTTTATGGTGTTATCTAGACTACGCGATCGTGGTTTACCATCAACAATTGTGTCTCGCCAAGTCGAAGACGTTTACGGTACTGCAGTTCCTGCATGAACCTAAGTCGAAGATTGAAGGAACCGCATTGATGTCAAGGAAAGTAACAGGTTTCCAATGATGGTATAGTTCATGGATGAATTTCGTTTTTGTCTGCGTTCGCCAGATGGACGAGAACGTGTGTGGAGAAGGGCCTGGTGAACGATTTTCAGCGTGTTGTATATCGCCAAGAATAGCATTTTGGGGAGGCCGTATAATGGTTTGGGCTGGCATTTCACTGTCCGCGAAAACTAAATTTGACGACTGTTAGGTACATCAACATGTTTAGCTGATCACGTCGTACCATTTGCTTCATTATTAGGTGAGAACTTTTCTCTAATGTACTATCGGGAGCAAATGAAAGTGGACACTTTTCCGCTTTAATACAGACTTTATTCGAATTCGTTGCTATTGTCAAAATTGTCAAATATTCCTGTCAAACCAATTTATTATTTTTTAATTATTTATTTGAATTATATGAAAATGCCAAGACATTTAACGAAAGCGGAAAGAACGCGAGCAATTAAACTCGCAGAACGGTTGGTCTTTGCGACGAACAGCAATTAAATGTTAGTTGTATTCATAAAATTTTGAAATTATGGAACGAAGAAGGAAATGTGTCTGGCAGACATGGTGGTAAACAAAAAATCTCAAATCCAGGTCAAGATAAATGCTCTTGTGCAGTATCTTCCTGAACATTACTCAACTCCTTTTCACACTGCTGTGAGAGCAAAAGAAGAAACTGGTATTCCTGAATGGACAGTATGTAAAAGAATTCTTAAATTTGCAAAATCGATGCGATACAAAGAAGTTTGTGTTAACTGATCAGCATAAACAAAGGCGTTTAGAATTTGCAAATATATACAACAATAGGGATAATGATTTTTTGAGAAATGTTGTATTTTTCAAAGAAAAAACGTCTACAGACCTATAAATTCCCAATATTTCGCGTTTCACTCTTATTGGAGCTTATCAATGTACGGTATCTCGAAGACGGATATGGCTTTATTAATGCTATTAACGTTATTAACGCACCACATAAAGCGACATTTACATGTAAAAATGAGATTTAATATTCATTAATTCCCATTTGCAGTAAGTTCAGAATGTTAACTATATATACACAAAGTATAGAAGTGAAAAGCCATATCCGTCTTCGAGATACCGTACATTGATAAGCTCCAATAAGAGCGAAACGCGTCTGTGCGTTCCGTTGATGGACGTGGCTTTTCAGCAATTTTTAATTATCTTAATTACCAGGAAGGTCGGAGTCGCGACGAGGTGTGTTCTACATACTGGTAGAAACTTAGTTTGTCGGATTGTAGTTATTAACGCATCACATAAGGCGACATTTACATGTAAAAATGAGATTTAATATTCATTAATTCTCATTTGCAGTAAGTTCAGAATGTTAACTATATATACAAAAAGTATAGAAGTGAAAAGCCATTTCCGTCTTCGAGATACCGTACATTGATAAGCTCCAATAATAGCGAAACGCGTCTATACGTTCCGTTGATGGACGTGGCTTTTCAGCAATTTTTAATTATCCTAATTACCAGGAAGGTCAGAGTCGCGACGAGGTGTGTTCTACATACTGGTACAAACTTAGTTTGTCGGATTGTAGTTATTAACGCATCACATAAGGCGACATTTACATGTAATAATGAGATTTAATATTCATTAATTCTCATTTGCAGTAAGTTCACAGTATTTATTAATTTAATTAAACTTTTGTATTCAGTTTTAACGATTTATTCAATGAAATTTATTAAACTGACACTTTCAGTACACATACGTTAAAACATTAACAATTCAAAAGTACAGTTTACATGAGCCAACTATTTGAAATTCCGACATACCACCATAAAACGTGACCACTTTCAATCGCTCCCGATAGTACGTGTAATGCATCATGCACTGACGAGTCTATAATAGAACGAAACACGTGCCTGCATGTTTGTATAACAAATTTCACAAAAATATGAATTTTTAGTGATATTTTCATCTTAGAATAGTTTGCGCAATATGTGTTTTAAGGAAATTGGAACGATTGGGTAATATTATTGCAATAGCTTTCTCCGTTAATATTTCCTCAAAAAGTATTGGACCAATAATTCCTCTTCTGTATATAGCTATCTATTCTCCAATTTTTAAAGGATTTTAAAGGATATGATTTAAAGTTATTAATTCCAGACATTTCAATATTAGTTTTACCTTTTATACAGAAATCAATATGTTCCTCAAACTTTTGTATATTTTGAAATTTATCATAATATTTTAAACATATATTCGTGTTTGTCTCTTTTATGAATTTGACCGTTTAATAATGTACTTAAATTTTTAATTCCAATGCAATGTTCATCATATTCCAAAATGTTTGTGTTTTCCAGTTTTTCAACTTTTATCGCTTAGTATAAATAAAACAACTGTAGTATCATTTTATACTTTGTACATATTAATAATTGAATTGATTCGGCTTGTACTTGATGAAGATCCATAATTTAAAATAAAAATAAAACTAATGGTTAAAATCTTCACTTTTTTAATACGTAATCGTAAAATGACAATTATTTCACCAACACAGTGGCTTCATCAGGCACTTACATCTAAAGAGCACGTTACATATTAAATATTGATTTTATATTTTTAATTTCGCACCCTTAATCGGAACATGTAAATGCAAATGATATCGAACGTACACATGTACACAGCAGAAGTGAGAGAATTCCAATCTTCTTTTCCAATTTCCAATTTCCGAAACATTATCATACTTTATTTTATAATTTGAAGCATATCTTGTAATCTCTTCATTAGTGTATTGTACAATTATATCTAGAATCTTGTCGGAGAAGAAAATGGAAGTAATCATCATTTTCAATATATTCCTCTAGTGCCATTTCAAAAAGTGAAATAATATTTCGAGCACAATCTCCTAGAACGCAGAGGTATTTACCACTTGTAACGGTTTTTGCCTTTCAAGCTTCTTTTGGACGTAATACATACATGTACCGTCTTCTTTATACACTTCAGTATTATGTTCGTGAAGTAAGAAATTCAGTTCAACAGAACTAACACCTTCGCGGATCGTTTCTCTATTTTGCGAAACAACTAAATTATTGTCTTCACCACTGTTCTCGCTAGAATCCTGCAACTTGGCTTTAAGATTATTGTTCTCCTAGTCACTACCATTACCATAGCAAGGTTCTAGCTTACTTTTTTCTCAGTCCATAATGTCAATGATGTTACAGAAGCCATTTATCTGGAAATACGATTTTCTATTGTAAGAATGTAAATATACCGCCTCATTCTGAGCAAACGCAACGATCCGAATGTATGAATATTTCTCCCGCTCCAAATACAAATCCCCTGAACGCGTTTAGCGAATCACAACTCAGTCTGCCTCATTCCGAGCAAACGCAACGATCCGAATGTGCAATCGATGTCATATATCATACATACTTACATTTTGTGGAGCCGCGTAAGAAAAATTATCTGATTACCAAATTACTATTAAAGGACTATAAATTGTTTAGTCCTGTGTTATGGTAATGAGTAAATTGCAATACGTTATACTGACGATGGTTACACAAAGCGTAATGATATTATTAATAAGCGATCAAGAAAATTGCAAATAAGGCATCAAGAGATTTAATAAATTAAATTTTAATAATAAAGGTCACAAAAACTATTCATAGTATACTAAATAAATTTCAGAACTAATAAAAACTAAATTAAATTCTAGTAATCTAAAGAAAAATTTACTCTTACAAATAATAAAATAAATTGTTCATAATGAGAAATTAATTATATAATAACGGAAATTCATCCGTTTAAACTCATCGCCGTAAAATAATTGATGATGTTTGGAATATTTATAATTACGAAAACCATTTAATTTTAGTATGCGGTTAACGGAAGAGGAGCATATGCCTAAATCATTGGAAATATCGTGTCAAATAGTGTCAAATTGCAATTTAGTTCTATTGCAGCGCATACTAAAATGGACGTATCATTAGGAATTTGGGAATAATGGTTTTAAATTTTGTACAGAACCAGTAATGTCTATTTTCTTTTTAAGTCTACAAATTGTAGCTTTGTTCGGGATGGGCCTGTCGGCATACCTTCCGGCAAATAAGTCACATACTCTTTCATAAGAATTATCAGCGTGATACCATTTCATCATTTCGGCTTTCTCTTCTAGTGTATAACGCGGCATGATCACTATTCAAACGCTTAAGAGACTCCGTATAGGGTGACAGTGGTGACACTAATTTGTGACATTAATTGTCAAATGGTTGCGCGACAGACTGTTTTGTGATTGGCTAAAAGCGTTCATGGGATTTTTATTTGGAGCGGGAGGAATATTCATACATTCGGATCGTTGCGTTTGCTCAGAATGAGGCGGTATATAATCTGTGAGCTGTAGAATAAAAATGTCATCTGAAACCCAAAATATACAATTACGTTTTTTTTTTCAGCATGTAAAATTACGACACGCGAACAACGCAACAAAATATTGCTGAACTACAGTGATCACTGTTCGCACAAAGATTAATTAGGAAGGTACTGAAACCGGCGCACGTGGTAGGAAATTCTTAAAACGTGTTCGAAATTAATATCTCGTTGAATAAACAATGTAGTGAAGCGGAATTTTAAAGATTTATCCATTTATTTATGCTAAATAGGCTCACTCCCTCGATTTTTTTCTATGCACAACCAGAGGTCTCCAAACTTTTCGACCTTTGGTGGTCAACTGAAGTGGTCTACATCGATCCCTGGGGGTCGATATAGACCACTTTAGGAATCCACGAACTAAACTGACTGAATCGGAGGCACAATTGTTTCGCTACTTAACGCTACCCCTACTTTTTATTTACTTGTTATAGTCGGTTGCACTTTTTGAAATGCGGGTGCGGGACAAATATTTTATAAATATCTGTTACTTTATTTCTCGTGTCTGCGAGGGAATTTTGGGAAAATATTTTGGATTTATATTATATGTAATTACTAGGGACCAGACGTGAGAGGCCCATGACTCATAGCCCACGGGCGTACTATTGAAAATTTGTATTTTTAAAGAGTTTTTAATTTTATTTATATAAATGGAAAACAAACGGGTGGAGATCTATAAAATACGAAATACATTTTTATTTGTTCATTTTGTAGTTCAACTTGAGTAAAGGAGTGTTAATATTAATTAGCAATACTTTCTCAAGGTTCTCTTCTGTAAAATTTGTTCTCTTTAAATGAAATACATCCTCGTAGATAGAAAACGTCCTTTCTACATCGCAACTGGTTATAGGTGCATACTGGAAATATTCTTTTATTTCGGCGTATTTAGCAGTTAGATTTTGAGGCATTTTTCCCATGCACAATTGCCGCAATGTTATTAAATCTGGATTTCTATTAAAAACAGCGCCTAACTTTTGCCGAAGGCAATCCATTATTTAACTTGAGATTTTGATTGTCAAAATAAGTGATTAGTTTTGGCAAATTTCCAAAGTGTTCCTGACGAAAGTACAACTTATTTTTTAAATTTGTAATTTGTATTAGTTTCTTGCACTCAGAAATACTTCGAGCATCGTCATTTAAACATGTAACGAAATTTTGTAAACTATCGAAATTCTCTGCATAAAAACTAGTGGCTTCCAACCGTGTTGCTCATCTAGTTATTACAGGAGAGGGAGGCAGTGATAAAGAACAGGGAAGTTTTTCCCTGTAAAGAGCTACTCTCAATGGTGCTTTTCTGAAATCTTTTTTTAAAAGCGGATACAAGTCTATCAACTTCCGGAAAAATGTCTTTGATATATTCACAGATTCTGTGGAGAGCATGTGCTACACAAGTAATATGCAACATATTAGGATATGTTTCCTTTAATAGTCGCCTGTTTTTAACATATACAGTATGACTGAAGTTTCCTTTTGTTAACTTAAATAACATAAAACAAACTTAAAAACAATAACATTTTTTAATTTAAAAATTTAAATTAAAAATATAAATTAATAATAGTAACAAAAACGATATTTTTAGGATAGTTAATACGTACTTTACATGTCTACAACAGGTGTTCGAAGTTTCCCCCACCGACTCGCACACACAACTCCAAACGTCGAATGAGTGATTCATTGACACGCTGAAGGACATTTTGCTCCCGTATCTTGATACACAGTATTTAAATGTCTACGAACAGTGTGTGTAAAATGTGCCGGAGCACCATCATGTTGAAACCACATCCGATATCTAATATTAAGGGGGACATCTTCTAACAGCGGTTGTAAATTATGTTGTAAGAATTCTAAATAAGTTTGGCCATTAACACGAGCAGGGAGAATAAACGGGCCGACGATAAAGTTATCTATTATTGCCGCCCATAAATTTAGCGAAAAACAAACAAACCGGACATTTCATTCTATCACATGTACCAAGTAAACTGCAGTCTCACACATCTTAAACTTGACCCTGACACAGTTTGATATCGTTACGGCCACTCATCGGTTACTGACCTATTATGTATGAAATGTGTACAGTGAAACTTGAAAACATTGGGCTGTTATAAATAATTTTTTTGGCGTTTCTAGACAACTTTTATTAGAAAAAATTTTTACTATTTTATTTGTTATATTATTTAGAATATATCCCAGAAAAAAACAAAATGAAACTTCAGTCATACTGTATACGGCACTGTCACTGACAAATAAAAGTATTTTTTCTTTGTACCTGTCGCCCGAATGTAGGCATTTGATGCATATTCTCGTAAATGGTTTTAGCTACTGTTTCCGCAACAACTGTATTTATAACTTTTGTTGCTATTACATATGAGTTATATTGAATAGTTGGATGTAGTACACCAGCTATAACATTTACCACACACCGTCCTAATATATCGACAGTTTCGTCGGCACTTAGCCATAGGTACTAATTTGAAAGATGGCTTCTAATGCGTTCTACTGCTTTCGTGTAGCACTTAGAAACATAATATTTGCGTAAGGTGGATTCATCAGGAACATTTCGACCAGTATATTTTTGGAGAAATATGTTTAAAGTTTGATTGTTAAGTTTATTTAATGGAATATTAGCCGCCATAAAAGTTTCACAGAGTTCTTCGTTAAAATTGTCAGATTCCAACGGTTCCAATTTCTGTGCATGTGTTTGCGATGGTACGTGACGCAGTATGTGCGATTTCATGGAATTTTTTAACGATATTTTATAGATTCTGAAATAAATTTCGGAATCACTGACAATGGACATACAGTCAGTATGACCGTCAATCCAACTCGTCATTGTTTTACGATGCCGTTCTCGACGTTCTTCCATATGATATCTGAAAAAGTAACTTAAACAATGCTGTAGATCTAAATAAATGAAAACTAAAAATGTATGCGTAAGTTATTGAAACTGAACGAAATTCAATGCACACTTACGTCGAAATAATTGGAAGAACTAGATTCGATGAAACGATATTAAACAGAATTTATTACAAAAATTACATAGTATGGTAATTAACAATTAAAACAATGAAAAAAGGAAACTAACTCACCGTAGTTTATTTATCTTACGAAATATAAACTAATAATTAAGATAAATTATAAAAACCCCGTTTCTATCTACGCACATGAGGAAAGGAATTTCACTATAATATTGAAGTAATTGCGTCGCAATTCAACACAAAAATCAGATGTGGGGTTAACCGAATGAATATTCCTATTCAATAACTGCGTGTTCTACTTAGCGATGTTATAGACTATTTATATGGTCCATCGTAATTTCGGCCTGATGCGTTCAGTCTCTAATAATTACATTTTTCCATTTTTCATACGTTGTCTGTTTCTTTCAAAGACACTCTGTATGTTTCTTCTATTCATGAGTCAACATTTTATTGAAAAATAATCAAACAAAGTAATTTAACTTAAACTTGACTTATATCAAATAAAATGGAATTTGGCACATTTTAGAAGATATATACTCTATTTTAAAGTAGAGAGACGAATTTCTGAACAGACCACTTTGACAGTGAAATCTCATTGGTTGAAAGCAAGGCCAAATTGCTTTCAACCAATGAGATTTCACTGTCAAAGTGGTCTGTTCAGAAATTCGTCTCTCTACTTTAAAAATAGAGTATAGTATGTAGTAAATATAGTATATATTACAGACATGCAAATCCCAGTCCATTGTCGCCCGAAACGTAGAAATGTTTGAACACTTGTACATAATAAAGTAGGTACATAATAAATAATAAACAAATAAAAATAATTTATTAAGCAAGAAAATACAAAATTACAAAATGCACTGCAACACTATTTCATAATTTATGACTAAATTATGACTATCAACTACTAATATTTCTTAACTTACTTAATTTGACACTGTATAAAAACAGAAATTTCCCCATTTTTTAAATTGAAGCAATAGTTGCATTATTTATTCCATGTTTGATTTTAATTTACTGTGAGCTTTGAATAGTACACAAAGCAGTTAATAATATAAGCGTTAATACAGTATCAATTAAAGATTAGAAAATTAGTAATACTGAAAATTACAATTATATACATAGTAAGTTTATTCATTAATCTTATTCCTAGGCAACCAGTTATACTCAGTAAACTGCAATGTCGGAATTATTACATTGTAGCTCAACCACATAAAACTATTGTCGCTTCAATGTCTATAAGATTAGATGCAGTTATAAATAGTAACGGTGGAATGACAAAATACTAATTATTTTAATTATATTCTTTCTCTATCGTTTTTAGTAATTTTTATTTATATATATTTTAAAAATATTTAATAAATGTCCAATGAAACACACAATTTTGACAATTCCTGACTTAATATTATGCACTTAAGTAGTCACAATTTAAACTTTAAACCCAAGCAGAAACAGTGTTCCGTTTTTTTTTTGCTCACGACGAGAGTATATCACGACGAGAGTATATCTAATTTGTATTAATGACTTATTTTTCACTCTCTTTCGAAACTAAAATGTAAATGAAATGTTCCTACAACAAGAAATATGTTTGATAATATTTTCTCTTTGTTGATAAAATGATAAAATAATGAAGCAATATAGAAAATACCTTGGAGATTTGCATTAACACCAACACCTTTAGATTTTAAATATGAGAGATTAATAAATCCTTTTTTTTTAACTATAATTTTATAATTAGTGGATTGGTAGTAGAGGCGTAAACACCAGAGAGATTCTTAGAATACAGTCGCGAGCAATCAATTCTGGTCGTCAAAGTTATGCTTTGACATAATGGTAAATGCTGTTGCACAACCATCGTAAATGTCTCATAACCTATAATCATGTTGCATAATAATTATTGTCATTTTTTCTTTGTAAAATTTCATTCATTTTAACAATTCAGTGACAGAAATTATCAGACGGGGGAAATTTACAATTTGTGACAATCTAATCAAATTTTGAAGTGACATTGACGACCAGAATTTATTGCTCGCGACAGTATGTTAAATGTTGGGAATATTTTCAAAAAATCTCCATTGAACTTATAGCAATCGACTATTGATTGAAAAAAATGTGCTTACATTTCAAAGTTTATTTTGATTTAAAATTAATTAATTCATAGTTAATTATTATATTTAAAGCAAATTAGATATTTTATTTAGTTTTAGTAAATTTACTTGTGTCAATGTTGTGTAATGTCAGTCGAAGGAAATTTTTGTTTTAGACTACGGTTAGCGTACGGTTTTCTGTTTCCCAATTATTATAATTTTAGTAATGTAAACTGGCGGATAAAAAAAGTGTCCGACTCATTTTTTTGCATTGTAAAATGGGTTATCGATCTTTCAAAAATAGTATATGAATTGTTATAGGTTATAAATAAAATATTTAAATAGATCCATATAACAAATATTATACCTACATTGACATTTTGTATCTCAATAACCTTCAAGTCTTCAACACTTGAAAACTGTTTGACGTGTTAATTTTGTTAAAATATTGTCAAACGTCAAAATTTTTTTGTCCGCCAGTTTACATAATACATATGATACATTCAACGAAAACCACCTTGATATTTATAAAACATGCTTGTTTTCACAGTTACCAAAAGTCAATGCTAAACACGTGGTTAAAATTAAAATTTCTCATTTCTAATTGCTAGTAATATTTGTAAAAAAAAATCATGTAATTTTTTATATTGATACTAACCGTGAGTTAGTGCACCAATTGGGATGTTTAGTGCTGACGTAAGAAAATGGCAACGCAGTATAGATTTTCCAAACAAAGCAAAGTGACATAACCTTTCTTTATTTTCTACTTTTTGCTTGAGGGTTTCGATTGTAATTTTTGTTTACAGTTGTTTTAATCGCGTAGAACAAAATTATTTTGAAAATAGTAATGTGTTTCGCGTTTAACCATTACAGTGAACAGAAAAAATGCAAATATTTTATCACATTGGAAAGCAACATATACAAATATCACATGATGTACCTCAACATTATAGTAGATATTTCTCGTACTTGTCTTAACAATGCCTTAAATAATTCAAGCAGAATTATAATTCATTTTTGGAATATTACCTGTTTCATAATCATATTCTCCCTGTCTCATTAGTAATTACTATGATATTTTTTCTATTTTGCGTTCGAAATGAACTCATTATGACACCGAAAACAGTATCGAAATGAGCTTCATTTCGATACACTTTTTTCATTTTTCAATTTTTAAATAAATATCATTGCTGTCATTTGATTTTAAGAATTTAAGTATATTTGACAGATATAATATATGTAAGTATACAAAAACAACGTATAGGTATTGTATACAATTGACAACAAGATATATTAGTTTCTATATTACTCAAGTTTATATTTTTAAATAAAATATCAACTAATGTTAACGAAAGTTAGTAAATAATATGTAATATAATATACTTCGGGGATAGCAAGTGTCAATGTGACCAATATATATATATATATATATATAAAAATAAAACTGAACTTTCAAATTAAATAATTCCAATTTATTAATGTAAAAAAATGCGAAATTGCAAAAATAGTATAAAAAACTCGTTTCACAAGGCCTTTTACCGCACTCGCTCTTTAGAAAACGAGCAGCGATAGCGACGAGTTTTCTAAACTGATCTCGTGCGGCAAAATGGTGCCTTATGAAACTTGTTTTTTAATAATCTATATATATAAAAGAGAGTGGCGTTAGTTACTACGCTTATAACTAGAGCTGAGGATGTTTGCGGTATAACCATGGTTATATCATGTAACCATAGTAAATTACTATGGTTATATGATATAGCCATGGTTATACCGCAAACATCCTCAGCTCTACTTATAACTCAAGAACGCCTGGACCGATTTCGAAGATTCGCACCAATTCGGACTGGTCTCCGGCCAAACAAGAATAATCCCCAAGAAAATTCCCGAATTATCCCGAAAAAAAAAATTATCAGGAAAATTCATTTTCCTATATATTTTGTAGGGAGTGATTTTACTACGCTTATAACTCAAGAACGCCTGGACCGATTTCGAAGATTCGCACCAATTCGAACTGGTCGGACTGGTCTCCGACCAAACAAGAAGAATACCCAAGAAAATTCCCGAATTATCCCGGAAAAAAAAAATTATCAAGAAAATTAATTTTCCCAAACATTTTGTAGGGAGTGATTTTACTACGCTTATAACTCAAGAACGTCTGGACCGATTTCGAAGATTCGCACAAATTCGGATTGGTCTCCGGACAAACAAGAATAATACCCAAGAAAATTCCCGAATTATCCCGAAAAAAAAATTATCAAGAAAATTCATTTTCCCATATATTTTGTAGGGAGTGATTTTACTACGCTTATAACTCAAGAACGCCTGGACCGATTTCGAAGATTCGCACCAATTCGGATTGGTCTCCGGCCAAACAAGAATAATACCCAAGAAAATTCCCGAATTATCGCGGAAAAAAAAATTATCAAGAAAATTCATTTTCCCATACATTTTGTAGGGAGTGATTTTACTACGCCATCTTCATGATAGATGACGAAGTCTGCCGGGTCAGCTATTTAAATATAAATAAAATTTGAAGGCAAAACAACGTTTGCCGGGTCAGCTAGTGTTACTATATTTTTGTTTTCGAACAACGCCACAATTGAAAAATGAAAAAAACGTATCGAAATGAAGCTCATTTCGATACTGTTTTGGGTGTCATAATGAATGAGGTCATTTCGAACGCAAAATAGAAAAATATACGTAGAAATACTCCAAATTTAATTGTTTTCATATCGTCCTCAATCGCTTTAAGCAAAATACTCCGCCAAAAAGTAGTACAACAAAAATTATAATTATATATTACTAAAATTTTACTCGTTACAAAAATTGTATTGTATTGTACAAACTCTGCGTGCGAAAACTTTTGCAAAAGCACTCTCTCGTTTCACTTGATCGTGCTTTAAGCAAGCGCTCCTACTGGAAAAATTGCACTTCGTGCACTTGGCTGTATCCTATTTTCGGTATATCCGAATGGTGGCTTTACACAGTCAAATAACATCATGAATTTTGTGACCTTGAATTTGTTGAAACGTGTAATACACAAAATTGTGAATTTCTTGACGACAATAAATTAGAACCAGCTCTAATTTTTCGTACATTTTTTGGGGAATTATGGTTACATTTTGTTTTTAAAGTAACTGCCAACTTTGGATGTAATGTAATAGTTGTGTTATCGTAAGAATTAGAGGTTATATAGGTATTAGTGATTATCGTTATAAAAAATAGATCAAATGAAGATAGTAAAGGTTTATAATAATTAGTCATCATTTTCACTGTACAAAAATCAACATACATTTGACATAACCTACTCAACTTATGAGTACAAACACAAACAGATTGGTAGTAAAAAAAGTCACTATTTTATCGTTGGCATTAACCGGTTAAGTTCAATATAATATTTGATTGTGTAATACAAGCATGCATTTTCAATAAATTCATGAACTTCATGAATTTCTTAGTGAATAAATTCATGAATTTCTTTGACTGTGTAAAGCCACCTTAAGACATGCTTTTACGTTAAATGTGCATTCATAATTAATCACCTGGTATAGTAAGGTTGTTTATCCTTTTCGTTGCTTGTTAGTACTAGTTTTAATACTTTTAATTTATCTTATCGTCGAGTACTTCACTATTTTATATGGTATTGCTTCAAATTATAAAAAAATTTTTGGTAGCTTTATATAGGTAACTTCCGTATTTTTCCTAATTCTAAACCGTAATTGTTTAATATATACTATTGCCTTTGTCTTTGTGGATTCACGGGTACTTTATAGAGATCTTCATTGATGCTGTACAAGCTAGGTGTTGCAGCGCAATCAACGTTGAACCACCAATCGCATACGCGTGCGAACTGATTGAAGATTGTGCCGTTAGGACAGAGGAAGCTATACTTTTGTCCGTTCGGAAGACACCAATGCCATACCTGAATATTATAAAATAATATTAAAACATTTTACAAACATCAAAATTATATATTTACTGGGACAAAAAGATAAAATCATACAAATTTAACAGGGTATGTTAAAATATATACAGGTATAAGTATATATAGGTATAGCACGCTTCAAATAAGATGGCGAGCGATGGGGATGCGCCGTAGTCGTTTTTAAGTAATTTTTAAAAACGCGGACGCCCACTTACACACTTACTTGCAACTTTATGTAAAACCAAATACAAAGTTTCCCCACTGTCTCTAATGTTGAGTGGACATACTCACAGCGCTCGCCATCTTATTTGGCGCCTGCTATACGTATATTTTTGATAAAACATAATCTCAAATTTCAAGTGCCTATTACTTCCACAAAAAAATCAAATTTGTAGAATTTCTTGTGTAGCTATTTTACACCTTGAGAATTATTCACATTTCATTAAAAAAAATTAACAACCCATATATTAATAGGCTTATTACTTAATGAGGCTAAAATCACCTATTTCTAACGTAACAAAGACGTATTATTTATACTAATTAGGTATTATTCTGTGGTAATATTTAACAAATTATGAATCGGAATTTAATCTATTATCCTAAATGCATTAACAATTAGTTAGAAGTTTTATTCATTTTCAAATTGAATCCTGCCGGCAATTTTGAACAAAATCTAAAATGTTAAATAAAAAAAATTCTGACGTGATGGATATTTTTGACTATTTTTCACGTAATCAGCGCATTAAAACTTCGCTACTCAGATATTAAAGGGGAAAACCATTGTACCTAGGCCTGTCAATTTATTGAACCACGGAGATCGTTTTCAAATAATTCGTTAATTAACTTATTAATATAGGCAATTCATATTACATTTGGAAATGTAAGCAATAGGTTTTGTACATTTCATCTAGAACTAAAATTCCGTGACTTTTTTTGAATATGCAACTAATATTACAAATTGGTAATATGTAATAACAAAATCCTCTATTTCACAAGTTATTTATACTTTAATTTAATTTAAACATGTTGCAAATCTTCTACACTAATATTATTAAATTCACTTTGAATAGCTGCTTCAAGTTCTTCCAAATAACAAGGTTATTATTTTAGTATTTATTAAACTATCGACTTGCTATTCTAGTTTTCAGTGCCTATAACTATGTTTTTTTGTTTAATTATTCGTAAAAAAAACTAATAAAATCAAAAGCTGTTAGTTTCCACAACGTTTCGTAATTGGTTTGACTACATTCTCAAATGCTATAAGTAAAATTCTTAGTTAGCACTGATCAAAAGTTATTCGTTTTTCAAAGTAAGGTGGAATCAATTGTTGCACAACACCCTAAGATGCATATAAAGTTTGTGGAAAGGGCCTTATTGTAAGTTGTCAGAGAAAGCTGTAACAGTAATACTATAGAATAATATTTAAGTAAATATATTTAAACAGTATTTTAATGCGTATCTGACTTGCTAAATTTACTATAGACTTGTAAGGGTTATGTTGCATACAAACTTGAATGCTAACTGGTAGCTTAGTACCTAGGTGTAGTCTGTGGCTTTTATTTGCAAATACAATTTCTTTTTTGAAATTGATTAATAACAAAAGATGTCTTCGAGATTTGAATGTATCATAGCTAGTTGGAAAATCATAGTAGAAACGCTTTAAAGTGCTCAATACAGTTTTGAAATGAATAATTTTATTTTTCTTCGGGGTCTTGAGTTCGATTTGGAGTTCGATGTGCGAATAAAATACATGGATATTGCTCTGGTGTAAACACCATTGTTAAACACACCCTTCACATTTTATTTTTGGCAATATGCATTGATAATGTCGACTTACAACACAATAAGATTAATACTAGCTCGGTAACCATTAACATAACTGCTACAATGAAGTAAAATGAATACAATGTCGACCCTACTACTACACTATTTATCGTTTGTCAAAACTTTTAGTGTAATTACTGTAAAGACCGCCATTCACAGTCGTCTCACAGAGGCGTGGACCAGCGAGAAGTTCGGGAGACTCACTTTACTAGCGCTTCGCGTGCTATATTATGCGGAACATGAATACATTAACAGCTATTATAGTGTGGAGTTGTCTATAAACGTATTTACGAGTACGCGTACCTATAATTCGAACGGAAAGCATTTTTTCAAATAATGTGCACTTTTATTTCAGTAAAGCCAACATAGTGACGCCGCTGCTTGCCTACATAAGTGGTGTTCTTTAGTAATTTGTAAACACCGCCATTTACCATGCCACAACATACAATTTGAAGAACTTTGGAATAGTATTAAAGAAGTTTGTGATAATGTAATCCTTCATTTGTCAAACGCATTTGAAAACATGAAACCTAGAGTTCGTGTCGTCATCGAGACAAGAGGGCAAACATTCCGAGCTGCCTCTTTAACATAGTTTCTTTTTTTGCAATAAACGCATTTCTATAAATAAATGTCTTTTATTTAAAACATTTCACAAGAAATAAGATTAAGTTGTAACACAACTAAATTGTAATCGGTGACATGACAGTTGTCAAAATTTGACTTTCGAAAAACCTTACTGTTCCACAGGTTCCCAAATTTATATTTAAATCATGGGCTACTCTAAATGCACGCGAAGCGCTGGTAAAGTAAGTCTCCCGAACCTCTCGCTTGTCCGCGCCTCTGTGAGCCGACGTAGAATATAGATGTTTAGTAATTAGGCAATACCATAACAACATATCCAACGAATATTACAATAGTCACATTTTCGTAAATTTAGATTATATAAAATAGTATATTATACTATAAGGGAGAGAAATGCGTTATTTTGGCAGAGGTGCAATTTGAAGCCCGAGGGCTACAATGCACCGAGGACAAAATAGCATCTCTCCCGAATGGTATATACTATTTTTTCCACGGTCTCATTAACTTAAAAACACATATTTTGTCATTATGAAGTAAGTAGCACCAGAATTATTGTATTCGGATTTGAGCATTTATTTAGTAGTCGTTGAGTTATTGTCGTAACTACAAAATAAACAATATTAATATTAATTTTGAAAATTGTACAAATGTAACATTTAATTTAAATGTCAATAAATAATTTCAATGTCATCTTTTTTTTTGCATGAATCACAAACGTTCTCCATAATGTAAACTCCCTTGGGAGCATTATACTCCCTTGGGAATAATCGACTACTTCTGTTTTAATTTTGATGTCATAGAAACTGATTTCTACTCCCGACCGTAGAAAAATATTATATACCTGGCATTGTGCTTCTGGATCGCTGTAATAGCCAGGTGGCCTCTGATCGCATCTAAAAGATAATCCTTGTGGCACCTCATTATATATTGGATAGTCTTGACCGGGTACGTAACCGTCCAATTGCTAAAATGATAATATTAAATAAGTTATTAGAGAGAAAACTGTTCAGAAGAAGAAATATGCTGTCGTAATATTATAATGTATGTATATGAAATACATCTGGCAACGTTTGTTTATTATTTACTTTGGAGAGACGTACAAAATAAAAAAATGAGATAACACAAAAGTATTTTTAATAATGTGATGTCGGTCCAGCTAGCTAGAGGCAGGGTCGCCACGTGATGTCAGAAGTGGCTGGTAGGCTCTCCATGTGATGTGCCCTGGTCCTCATTATAGATTCGTGTCCGAGGCGGACTCATTAGAGGCCGATTTCATTGGTGAAACAAATAATACACTCGGGAACAATATAAAAATAATATTAATAAATACAAAGCAATCACATTACAAGTTACGATGTTCACATGTATAATCTCGATATTATAAAAAAGAGACGCAGATACGTATTTCACCTTTCTACAGGTTCATCGGTACCTCCTGCTGGAGAAGAGACACATTCTCAAAAACAACAACTCCGCTATCTTACAGAAATTATTAAGACAGAGCGTAAAGGAATATTCAGCGCTGTCTACATAACAACTGCAGAGCTAGCAAAGTGTTTCCATAGACGATACCAACTATATCTATAGAAACTGTATTATCGTGTCTTCACTACTTGTCGGACGAACCGAATGCGTATATAACAAAATAATTTGAAACACACTTGATTAGGTAAAACCTCGCCAATTTTGTATAATATAAAAGTATATTACGCTACAATTTCAATCATATTCGCCTATCCTTCGTATTTACTAAGTCGGAATCGAAAAGTATCAGCATTGGTTAAATAAAAAGTAAAAAGTTCTTGCTGTTCCAAACAACACACTTATTCCAAGATTTTTTCCAACCTCCATAGAAATTCAAGTCAATTTCCAATATAGCTTTCAAAGCGCGCTTCGAATTTTATTTAATCTTTTTAATCGATTCAAAATTATGTTCACAGAGTCATCTTTTATGCCGTGAAAATAGAAAAAAGTCACAGTGCTGAGTCAGGCGAATACGGTAGTTGGGGAACAATGTTTGTCAAGCTTGCATATTCTAAACAATTATTATTTTTAGAGATTGTTAAATCTAGATATAAAAATATTAATAGTTTAAAATAAGGAATTTTTCAGAAATCCGCCTCTACAGACACTATACTACCTATACATAATCTTCCTGCCACCCTTTTACTTAAAAATAGCAATGTTTTATAGTACAGGTTGGCCCAAAATAACCGAAGGGGTTTTAATTCTTTATAACTTTTTTATTATAATTTTTTTTTTGTTTTCAGTATTTTGTAAAGAAGACTTGGGGAATTTAAAATAGAACAGTACACAATTGAACAACGTGCCAAAATCGTTGAACTTTATTTCTCAAATCAACGATCCATTGTTTTGACTTAGCGTGCATATCGTCGTTATTTTAATGTGCGGGTTGGACCCTCAGAGTCAACAATAAACCGTCTGGTTGCAAATTTTCGAGAACAAGGGACAGTAAGGAATCTTCCTGGTGCCGGCAGACGACGAACGGTGCACACGGATGACAATATTGAACGGGTACAGGAGAGTATTCGGGAAGATGGAGAAACATCAACCAGGAGACGTTCGACACAACTTGGCCTCTCAAGAGGGTCGCTGCAGAGAATTTTGCATACAATAAGAATGTTTCCATACAAAATTCAGCTTGTCCAGCAATTGAAACCGATAGATTACCAGCAACAACTTGATTATGCAATTTATTTTCGTCAAAAAGCAGAAGAAAATCATGATTTTATTCATAATTTAATTATGAGCGACGAAGCCCATTTCCAATTAAATGGGTTCGTTAATAGGTAAAACTGCAGGATATGGGCTACGGAAAATCCAAGAGTAGTTCAACAGCGAGAATTACACCCACTTAAGTGTACCGTTTGGTGCGGTGTTTCGTCGGAAAGGATAATTGGCCAATATTTTTTTGAAAATGAACACGGTGTCGCCGTTTCCATCACTGGTGTTAGATATCGGACAATGTTGGAAAATTTTTTAAGGCCAGCCGTGGAAAACCATCCGCAAGTATGGTTCCAACAGGATGGAGCCACAGCGCACACTGCGAGGGACACAATGGCTCTTTTACGCGACATCTTTGGTGAACCAATTATTTCCCGTACAAGCGATTTTAATTGGCCTCCGCGTTCACCGAATTTAACTGCTTCAGACTGTTTCCTTTGGGGTTATTTGAAAGGAAAAGTCTATATTAATAAGCCTCGAACCATACAGCAATTAAAAAATAATATGCGCGACGAAATCAACAACATAACACCTGAAGTTTTGCGAAAGGTTATGGAAAATGTTTTGGAAAGAGCACGAATATGCGAAGCAGAAAGTGGCCACCACTTGCGAGATATAATTTTTTATAATTAAATTAAAAATATTCTCCATTAATATACTGCATTAAAAATAAAAAAAATTTAATAATTATGTCTTAAATAAGAAGTTATAATGAACTCAAACCCCTTCGGTCATTTTGGGCCACCCTGTATAATACACATATTATTAAATATTCCTCCACCATTGTCAATTTCCAAAAAAGAATTCAATATCAGAAAAGAAATTGCCGCTGATAGCACTGCACAACAGCATTTCTGATGATTGGGTTATGTTACATGATATTAGTGCAATTTTTGATGACGATTTCAATTCCGTGATTGAAATTTCTGTATCAGCTCTAGTTAAAAAAATATGACACGGGTGTTTTTTTTATAATAAAACACTATAAATTTGGAGATAATTCTAATTTATTTAATTCTTATAATGAAAAAAAACTTTCTCTTATACGATTTTCTTGCTAAAGCTGAAGGCAGAGAGCTATTCTGAATGCTCTAACAATAGTAAGCCATCATGTGTGCGTTCCAGTAGCCCCGATAGCGTTCTTCCATGGTACAGAGGTCCTGGTGGAATGGCTCGCCCTGTTCTTCACTTAGGTCCCCAAGATTGGCGGGAAAATAGTCCAGGTGGTTGTGAAGAAAGTGTAACTTGATGCTCATGTTACATCCAAGCCTTTGAAAGTGACTCATCAGTTGTTCGACGTGTTGAGAAAATTTAGAACTTTTCTTATTTCCCAAAAAATTTTTAACAAGCCAAACAAACTCATTCCATGCCGTTTTCTCAATCTCTGTCATAGTGTCCGTAAAATTTGAGTCTTTTATTAATGATCGTATTTGTGGTCTCATCAAAAATTCCCGCTTTTATCTTTTCTGCACTCAGTTTTGGAAACTTTTTTGATAGGAAAAGGAAACAATTTCCATTTTTGTCAGATCTCTGACAAAGTCGTTAAATCATCTTGATTGAATAGTTTTGGCGCTTTCAGGTTACATTCAAAGTCACTATCACTACTGTCAGTTTTCGCCTCAAAATGCATAGGCTCCTCCTGTGAAGCTTCAGCTTGAGGTTCAAGTGATATTTTAGGACTTAAAACCCGTCTATATGCTGACCGAATGGAAGGATATTCCCATTTGGCTCGATTTTTTCGGCTAATGCCAGTTATGTTCACCAAACAAAAATACCAGTCGTCGTGGTGGTTCAAGGGTTCAGTCATGATCATAGCAGTTTCGTACATAAAGCTATTTCTTTTCTTATTTGTCCACAAACATAGAAACTCAACGCACGTTTTGCATACCTTTTGCGTAATCCAAGGCTTGTCTTTCATTTCCAGTGTGTGACCATAGTAATTTTTGTAAGCCTCAATCACGAACGCTGTCACATTCAAACGGTATTCTTTAAATATATACTCTCCGCAAATGAAACAAAAATGATTTGGATCATTGACACAAACTCTTCTTGACGATGCCATATCAAATTATATTAAGAAAACTTAATATTTTCTTATTTACAAGCAATTAACACACTAACACAGCGATTTTTTCGTGAAAGCTATATCTCGTAAACAAGAGCTCTTACAAAAAAACTGAGGGTATATTTGAAATCAGCGACGTCAAATTAGTAAACATCACGTGATAAAAGTCAATCATCAGACAAAAGTTGTCATATTGTTGTGCGGTGAATAGTTATAAGAGTGATTTAATTGATAATTTACTCAGTAAACAACAACACAAAAAATCTCTACAAATGATATAACCAGCTACCTAGAAACTAAACAAATATAATTTGTCTAGATCAAAAATCCAAACAAATAAGTAAATCACTTAAACAGACAGAAACAAGAAAAATTTCTAACCACAAAACTAATTAGTAAATTCTAAATACGTATTTCGGCAACTAAGTTGCTCTCTTCAGTAGAACAATCTGAAAAATAGTTGGTGGGATGACACTCAGTGTCGTACCTAATAAAGTAGATCTGAAGACTTTTCCACTATTAACCTTATTCCCATGTAATTGTATAACACTCCCGCCCTTAAATTAGTGTTTAGTTGAGTAGAATATATTCCATTCTGTAATTAGATCAATTATAATAATACTTCACGCCTTAGCATTCTCCAACAACTTGACGCCAATTACATAGGCATTACATTGGCAGGCCATGAGTTATTATTACGCCAGCGCCCGTGGAGCGACTTAAGATGTTTAGCTGCCGGCACTTGTTTTGAACGAGAAGGAAAACTACGAAAACCTACGCGGACAGCCCAGCCCCGGATCTGAACACGAGCCTGCACGACATGATAAGCCAGTGCGTTACTACTAGGCTATCGACCGGTTAATTAGTTTGTAGGAGCTAGTTTATTAGTTTGTAGATGTTACAGTATTGGTGAAGCAATTGTTACTATAATCAAATATTTGTGAACAATACACAATTGTTTTTCGTATTTAATTTTACAAAAGATTTTTATCAAGCAAAGGCTACATCAGTTAATAATTGAAAATATACCTTCCCATCTTTCTTTTTGTCATTCTTGCGGCCGGTCTCATAATATATTTAAACAGTCTTATTTTTTTAAAAGGACTTTGATTGAAATATCTCGTTTCATAATTAGCATTTATCTTAAAACCTTGTTCTAAATCGATCTTAAGTTAAAGGAAGAAAAATTGCCATTTGTCTGATTTAAATGACCATTTAACCTACAAATAACACACGGACTCACCGTTGCCAGTGTTAGTACCAAAGTACTGAAATCAGTACCTTTTTACCTCTAACAGTACTTGAGTGCTACTTTTCCTCCATCAATACTTTTTTGTGCAACATATTCAGAATATATTTTGTCGTTTTAGAAAGATTTATTGATATAATCCATGAATATAGTATAATACGAATTAATAAAATATTCTTATGGCCCGTTTTCTGTTTTGATTCTGATTAAAAGTCATAGATGGCAGCATATGTAAACTTATTCTTTTACATTACTTACTTGCAACGGTTTTATATTTTATTCTAAGATAATAGTAATAGTAACTAAAAAATAAATTAAAAGATTTTCTTTATAAATTTGAAGAAACGTTAAATAAAAAAGTTAAATATTAATATTTAAATAAGTAAATTTAAAGAATATTGAAGTTCTTTGTTACAAATTCCAAATTTGTAACAGATTCCTTTATATATATATATACGCCATACCAAAAATTTCACCTTCGTAAATAAAAAATTTTAAAATTAACTACTTACTTTAAGTTGGCAGTACTTTTACCTCCAGATTGGGTACGTTTTTGTCTTTGGGCTAGTAATTTTTTATTTTTATGCGTCTGGCAACGCTGCACGGACTGCAACAGTATATGCCGTTCACGATTTGAAGACGTGCACGTCATCAACAGAATTTTCGGAATCACTAACACAAAAACAATAAACAAAGTATAATATTTATATCAACATCACTAATTATGCACATTTGTGTTGGTGCGAATGGTAATTGGCTAAATATTCTTCCAGGCAAATTTAACTGAACCTAAGTACCTACAGTTTTTGGAAGAGCTACTACATTCTTTTATCATACAATGTCTAGAAGAAAAGTTGTATGAAATAGACGAGAAGCAATTATGCTTCCAACAAGATGAAGCTAGTCCATATTACAGTTTATAAGTTATTATTTTAGAATTATTTTGATAATATTTTTCCAGGACATTGGATAGGATGTACGAGCTCTATTGAATGGCCAGCTCGCTTCCCCGATTTAACTCCCCTGGATTTATTTTTGTGGGGACATTTTAAGTCTGTTGTTTATAAGACACCGCCACAATCAAATCTGATTTACTTAATAGAATAACAGAGGAATGTCGAAATTTAACGCCACAAGTGTTCGAAAATGTTAGAAATGCTTTTGAAAATAGACTTTATTTTTGTTTAAATATAAACGGAGAATAATTTGAACATTTAATTTAACTGAAATATTTCGAATAAATCTTTTTTTAAATAATTCCATGACTAACTGATATCTGAAACTTTTAACAACATAATTTGAAACATACTTGAGTGGGTAAAACCTCACTAAATTTGTATAATACAAAAGTATTTTTAATAATATAAAAAAATATTATTAAAAATGGGGTGTGAAGAACACAATACAAGTTCATTTATGTATTTTTGAATGTATCTTCTCCAAAGACGTAGATACGTATTTCACATTTCTACATGTTCGTCGGTACGCCCCTGTTGGAGAAGAGACACATTCAAAACAAACATAACTACGTTACTATCTGGCCGAAATTATTCAGACAGAGCGTGAAGGAATATTCAGCGCTGTCTATATAATAACAGCCGAACTAGACGTGTTTTTTATAGTCGGTAACCACCGTATCTATAAAAAACTCAAGTATGTTTCAAATTATGTTGTCATATACACATTCGGCTCACGCCGACAAGTAGTGAAGACACGAGAATACAGTTTTTTATAGATACGGTGGTTACCGACTATAAAAAAACACGTCTAGTTCGGCTGTTATTATATAGACAGCGCTGAATATTCCTTCACGCTCTGTCTGAATAATTTCGGCCAGATAGTAACGTAGTTATGTATGTTTTGAATGTGTCTCTTCTCCAACAGGGGCGAACCGACGAACATGTAGAAATGTGAAATACGTATCTACGTCTTTGGAGAAGATACATTCAAAAATACATAAATGAACTTGTATTGTGTTCTTCACACCCCATTTTTAATATTTTTTTATTTTATTAAAAATACTTTTGTATTATGAAACTTTTAACTTTAAATATCTCATAAATTTCATGATCTAAGCAAATAGTTTTTTCACATAGGAATATCAGGAAAATTGTGTTCTTTCTAAATCAATAAGAAAAAATATACGGTCATCTCGGATACGGGGGCGGCGGGTGACCCGATGGGGCGGTATTAAATATACTGTTCATTGTCCCTCTGTACCCTGAACAACCACCTAAAATTTCAAGTTTTTGTCTTAAAAAACACCAGAAATAATTCAATATTAAGTTTTCGTGTGGACATCCGGTATGACAGTACAAAATATTAGGTTATATTCTGGATCTGACGCGCTTATTTCAATCAATTTTAATTTTCAGTATGGCCCACGTTACTTATGGTAAAAGTACATTTAGTTAGGAAGAATTGGCATTATGATTATGACACGGTTGTCTTTTAATGTAGCATTTAATAGAGTTTTTAGGCAAAATTTACTTTTAGATAAAATCCCTTTTAAGGAAGTATTATGAAATCGGGAGATATTACCCTTCGATATTTTTTAGCGGTCGAGAGGTAAATACACTATTTGAAAAACAGAAATATTTAATATATTTAGGCAAATTTTCCGTTGTTCATTTGTTTGTGTTGAATTAATTATTTAATATATTTCTACGTAATTCTATAATTACTTTCAGCATGCATGCGCCTACTTAAAGTTTAATATATAATAACGTACTAAGTAATACTTGAGTTATTCGTCTTGATACTGGAATAGATCTCAAGAGATTAGATGTAAACACTAATGTAATTACAATTATTGTTAGAAAGACATTTAGATCAGCGAAAGTCATCCCATTTTCCCTTTAAAACAATATTATTCGTTTTGTTCACAGCTTTCTTATATCCAGATGGTAAACGGCGCGTGATACAGTGATTTGTTTAATTTTCTCAAGAGCGGCATGTGTCTTTTATTGCATTTTAATAATTTTATAATGTTATATAATGTAATAAAAGTCTAGTGACAGTATTTTTGTGAACGTTACTACTAGTTATTAGAAATAATTTCTCTAAATGTACAAAACAAATAAAATTAATAAATATTTTTATCTTTGCATGCATTAGTTCAGAAAAGATTGTTAGTTTCACTTCATAATTATTATATTTTTTGCGTGAAAGAGTATAAAGTAAAAGTTTATAACTTAACGTGATCGGCAGGTTTCTCTTATATATTTTCAAATTATTAAATAAACTAAAAGTTATGTATTTTATGTATGATATAACGAGTCATCGAAAAAATTCATAATTGGAGTAGACTGTGAAATTGGGTTGGTACTTTAGCCACTTCCACATAATGACATATATTATTTGGCATTGAAACTATAAGATTGTGTCAAATTTTTCAAAACTCTTATTAAGAAAATTAAATTTATTTAAAAAATGGTATTCAACATAGAACAAAAAGCAAAAATTATCGAATGTTACTTCCGGTACAGGTGTGAAAGTAAATGGCGAGTGGCAGTATTCAATTACGGAATGCATGGCTGATTTTAGTGAAGAACATCCTGAATTAGTGTTTGACTAGAATGATTTTTACAATGTTTTGACAAATTGTGTAAAGTTATTCAGAGACTGGTAGCGTCGGTCGAAAAACTGGAAACGTACAGCTGATAATATTGAAGCCCTTCAGCATATTATTGATGAAAATCCAATAACATCCATTTCAGTAGTGACCCAACAAACAAATTTATCTTATGGTACGTGCCAATTCATTCTTAAAAAAGTCTTACATTGTCATCCATACAAGCTGCAATGTCTTCATGAACTTTATCCAGTGGATTATTTAAGATGAGTGGAATTTTGTCAATGGTTTCAAAATAATTTACACAATCCTTAACGCAGCTTTTTCACGGATGATACCTGGTTTTATCTTTCTGGATATGCTAATTCACAGAATATGAGGTGTTGGCCCTCCGAAAATCCCCATTTTTTTGTTGAAAAAACATGGCATCCCCAAAAAGTTGGTGTTTGGGTTGGAATATGTCGAAGAAGATTGGTGGGTCCCATTTTTTTTGAAGATACACTTTCTGCTGCACGATATCGCAATGAGATACTCGGCTCATTCATAAATCAACTGGATGATGAGGAATTACAAAATGGGTATTTCCAACAAGATGGTGCAACAGCACATACGACCAGAGAAACACTTCAATATCTCAGAGAATTTTTTGATAACAGAATAATAAGCAGGAACACTAAAATCCCATATCCAACTAGGTCTTGCGATTTAAACATATGTGATTTTTTCGTATGGCCATACATCAAAAATTTGATTTATTCAACGCCAATTCATAATCTGGAACAACTAAGAATTCGCATAACAGAAAAGTGTGAAGAGATCAACAACTCACCGCAAATGCTGCATAAAGTTTTTGCTGGATTGCGGAGAAGAGTTGGTTTATGTTTAGATGTAAATGGACAAGATTTTCAACAACTTCTGTAGCTATATGTAAATTTTGATTATGATTTCGATATTAAATAAATTATTTCTTTTCTTTTTTGTTGCAGTATCATTTCAATGCCATAACCTTTTTTTTACAATGAAATCAAATGAAACTGTCAAGCATCAAGTAATGTGTCATTATGTGGAAGTGGCTAAAGTACCAACCAAATTTAACAGTCTACTCCAATTATGAATTTTTTCGATGGCTCGTCGGGCTAGTGGCTTGGTGGCTTGCACACTTGCCTCGTAGTCCGGCAGTACCGGGTTCGAACCCCGGTGCTTCCTTTCTGAGTTTAGTTTTCTGTAGTTTTCCAAATTCCACGGCAAATGCGGAAAGGTAACATCTTAAGTCGGTCTACAGCCGCAGGCGTAATAATAACTCATGGCCAGCCGATGCCCCCTGTAATTGGCGCAAGCTGTTGGGGAATGCTAAGGCATGGATTATTATTATTATTATTATTATTATAAAAAATGTATAAACAAAGTCAATGACACGAAAAATAAAAGTTACTGGAGACGCATCCATTGAATATTTTCCTAACTTATCAGAAAAAATTAAAAAATTTCTAAAACCATATAACATAAGAAAATCATTGAAATCAAACAACAAAAATAAAGGAATTTTTAATAATACAAAAGGACAAAATCAAGGCAAAGAAGAACACGGCGAAGGAATACGGGGGCGGTTTGACGGGAGAGTGACTTTTCAATGAAATGCTTATTTTAGAGTAAAATGTATTTTATTTTTCGACATAATCACTCTATAAGCAGTGAGGGATTTCTAAATAGGCTAGCTAGGCTATAGCCTACGGCGCCAAATTTTGAAAGGCCGACATTTTTTCCGCAGCCACTAAAAACTGAGAATCAAATTCGCCGAATTTCTTATCTCTCTACTCAGCTCTCGGTAATGGGCCATGCAGATATGATGCCTGCAAGAGTTTATTGAAGTCTTGAAAAGGTATTCACGATACCCTGAAATCAATTACAAATGACAGTTTAGAGAATCCGATTATGAAAGCAGAAGCAGCAGGATTAATCAAGAAAATGACCAGATTTGAAACTATTTTTTGGAGTAGTATTCTAAATCGCATCAATGTAGTCAGTAAAATATTGGATTGGTTATCGATTTGTACAAATCCTTAATTTCATTTATTTCATCTTCCCGCGAGAACTTCACAATCTATGAAGAGGAGGCTAAGCTAACTACAAACAAAGCAAAACTACCTCACTGCAAGCGAAAAGCGTACCAGGACGAGAGAAAGCGACATTTCGATGAAAACGACGACGTCAAGAAGTTCCGTTCGGTGCTAATATAAACGTATTCCTTACAATTGTGGATCGATTAGATAATCTCGGAATTTGACCATCGAAAATGTGCTTAAGAAGAGTGTTCGAAATTTTCTACGTTCTTTTTAAATTTCGCGAACTCTGTTGAAAAAATAAAGAGTAAAGGGTTAAAATTTTGTGAAATTTATTCCCAGAATATTTCAGAGGAGTATTTGCCACTAGACGACAAAAAAAAAAAAACGGTAAATATCAACAATATGTACGCAGCTGGGTTAGAGATCGGAATCTGCTTCATATTTTTCCTAATATCGATATAATTTTAAGAATTTACAAATCAATGGCAGTAAGTAATTATTTTTCGGAACGTTCGCTCCCATGCTTGAAACGAATTAAAACATACTTACGTTCAAGTATGTCCGAAAGCAGATTGAACGATTTAGCAGTTTTATCAATTGAATCTGACATCGCAAATTCGATTTCATTTGACGGTGTGATTAAAATTTTCGTTGAGAATAAATTCAGATGAAAAGTGTAATGCGAGCGAAAAGAAAGGTGATTTTATTTATCTATAATAAGGAGTGAGCCATAAAAGAAGTTTTCAGAGTATGCTATGGATTAAATCAGTTATGTCTTAGATTGATTAAGTGATCTAACTTACATTTCGTACTATTAGTAATAGGTTAAATCGTATCTTGTCAATTTGACTTATGATTATTTACAAATGACACTTCGTCAATTCTCTAAGCTTAGACGTGACTTATATGTCTATCCCAGTCGTTCACGGCCTATCTAAAATACATATTTTGTGGCTCGCTTGATATGCAAATATGTGTTTTAGTATATGAGTTTTTTATATTCTGTTGGAATGAAGGTTTTGTTGCATTTTATGTGATTTTAATAAACGTTTGCATAACTTTCGCATTCCTTAGTTATTCATTACCTATTTTTAGGTTTGTAAGAAATATAGCAAAGGCGGCGATTTGGGTCAGCCTATAGGCGGCACATTTGTAAATCCGCTACTGCTTACAAGTCTACACACTTGCGAGTTTACAGAGGTCTTTTTAAATTTGGTAAAAATACCTGTGTTTGCCATAACACCTAAAGTGTGTTGTTAAAGAACGAGGTCTCCAAGTTGTTTTTCGGTTTGAAAACACAATCAAAAGTCTTCTAGGTAATACCAAAGATAAAGTAAATTCGAATTTGAAATCTGGCATATACGAAATTAAGTGCGGTAATTGTAATTTGAAATATATAGGTCAAATGAAACGTTCAATAATAACCAGTTTTAAAGAACATATCGCATATTAAATTTAAAAGACCAGAAAAATCTAGCATCGCGAACCATGTATTGAATACGGATCATAACATCACGGGAGACGGGTTAAAACTCGTCAAGCAGATAAATAACACCAGAGAGCTCAATATATATAACGTGTGTTCATTTGAAAAGTCAATCTAGGTTACTTTGAAATTTTGATAGAATGAGACGCAAATATATTAGTATGTGTTTGTTGTTCCGTAAACGTAAATTCAAATGACATTTAATAATGTCAATCACAAATATCAGTTAGTGCATAAAATAATCGTGCGTCGATTCTAGTTTAAATAAATTGCTTCTCAGTTTTAAAATGGCTTTCACTTTAGAACATAACATTTTTTTAGTCCAGGCTACGAAGTGGTAATAAAATTGATGGTTTATGGGTTTATTCAGTTCAAGATTGCATGGTAGAATTTCAAGTTGAGTTTCCACATTTTGTAATAGATTATATACAATTTAAGAATACTTTGGATAGAACTTTAAAACTTTTTCCTGAAACTGGTAGTCTCTTAGAAAATCAGGCAGCGGAGCAGTTAAGAAACGTACACCTCAAGTTGTCAAACGTGTTGAAGAAATAATGTAAAATGAACCACAAACATCTGCCCGACATTTGAGTCAACAAATAAACCTTTCTGTTGGTACAACTCACAAGTTATTAAAAAAAGATATGCAACTTTATCCATACCGTGTCACAGCAGTACAAGAATTGTTAGAAATTGATTACCCACGTAGAGTACAGTTTTGTAACTGGTTTGTAAATATGAACAATAATGGAGAACTTTCGCGAAGAGTAATCTTTACTGATGAAGCATGGTTTTATAAATTCACAAAATACAAGAATTTGGAGTAGTGAAAATCCACATGTAATTAATGAAGAATCGCTACATCCAGAGAAAATTGGTGTTTGGGCAGCGATAAGCCAAAGGCGACTCATTGGACCAATATTTTTTCAGGGAACGTTAACTGCTCAAAGGTACCGTACGGAAATTTTACAACCATTTGTCAATCAGTTGCATGATGATGAACTTCAAAATGCATATTTCCAACAAGGCGGAGCACCTTGTCACTGTACTGCAGAATCTTTGGATTATTTAAGAGAATTTTTTGATGAGCGTATAATTAGTCGAAATACTGAAATTGCCTGGCCTGCACGTTCATGCGATTTAACACCTTGCGACTTCTTTTTGTGGCCTTATCTAAAAAATAACATATTTCGAACACCTGTATTGAATTTGAATGATATGCTACAGTGAATTGATCAGAAATGCATGAAAATTATTAACAATCCAGTAATGTTGCAGAATATCATCAGTAATTTTGAACGGAGGATTTTAAAGCGCATTGATCTTGAAGGACAACATTTTCAACATTTGTTATAGTTTTCAATAAATACCTATTATTTGTTATTTATTTGTATGTATGAAACTGTCAAAATATACGACTTTGTGGGTTAAGTAGTAAATTTTAATTTACGACATACTTCAAAATGTTCTCAGTAAATCAAATGCTACTAGATTGACTTTTCAAATGAACACTTGTAGTACGCAATTCTTTGTGTTATTTTTACTTTGAAATACTCTTTGATTAGTGGCATTAACTACTGATTTTAACAACTTAGTTGTCGAAATACGTATTTAGGATACGATTATTAATTGTGGTGAGGGGTTTTATACCTTTTTTAGTTTTTGCTTAACCACAATCTCCAAATATAATATATTTGTAATATTTCATTGAAAACATAAGTACATTATTACATTTGATTTTTGCATGAAAACCTAGTCTGATAGAGGAAAATTGGCAACAGATTTGAATTTGGAGTATTCATGTTATATATATATCCAGGTGGAAAATTAAAGAAAAGCACGAAATTTAATGTTAATTTCTATAACAGAGAAAATGTAGTCTGATGAAATAAAACTAGGGTTGGTTTGAGAGTTTCCATCAGATAAGGAACCAGAAAATATAAACAGTTTTCATTCAGCAAAAATTTTGTTGCATGCATTCAAATTAGACAAAGATGAAAGAATTGAAATTAAAATGAATTACAAAAAATAATTAAGAAAGGAAATGTTTAACATGAAAAAGCATCCAAACACAATAATTTACAAACAATATGTTATAGATTTTAATACAATAATCCTACTAAATACAGTTTGTGTCACAAAAACAATGGGGCGATTTTTCGAGGAAAACATGTCTTAAATGAAAAAATTCTACATTATTAAAAAGCATTTCTAAAGTTCCAAGTACCTAATAGGCAGTCAAGTCGACAGCGTTTTCCCAGACTCGCAACAAAATTTTCCGAATAATCCATTTCAAGAAACTAATTAATTTGCGGATAATTTGATACGATAGCTGTTTAAGATTCAATTCAGGCATTTTCTCCTCAGCATTACGACAATTTCTATGTGTAGATGACCTGGCCTTATGCACCCACGTACCTCTGAAAAAGTATCTTTTTAACGATTTAAATCCTCAACACCCTCCTATAAATAGATCTACAATTTCGAGAATAATAATTAAATTTAATGAAACTGGTAGTGTACAGGATCGTCCAAGGTCTGACAGACCAAAAACTGCATCTAATGAAGATAAGACTTTAGATGTCCTACTAGATGTTCGAGAAAATCTTAAAACATCTATATATGTACTGTCAAGAAATCATGGTATTAGTAGGAAGTCTGTACAACACATTTTGCATAAAAATAACTTCCACCCATAAAATTCAAAACCACCAAGAATTAGCTGAAGATGATTTTGATACAAGATTAGAGTTTTGTGAAAACGTATTAAGGAAAATAGATGGACAAAACAATTGTTTAGACTCTGTTGCATTCAGCTTGAACCGTAATGTTAACAGGCATAACTACCGGTATTGGCCAGCTTCTAATCCGTACTGGATGAAGGAGATTCATACTCAAAGTCCATAAAAGGTTAATGTATGGGCTGATTTGGCGAGAAACCATTTGATAGGTCCTTCTTTTATCGAAGGCACTTTTACCGGTAAAATGTATCTAGCTCTTCTCCAGTATCAAATTATATTTGAAATAAATTTATTTGCAAATGTAAACGTATATTTTCAACAAGATGGCGCACCTGCGCACTATCACAGAGACGTTAGGTAATATTTGGATAACATTTTTCCCCAGATATGGATTGGTCGAAGAGGTGTGGTTGAGTGGCCGGCAGGATCACCCGGCTTGACTCCACTATATTTTTCTGTGGGGCTACCTAAAGGACCGCGTTTATGTTAATAAACCATCTAACTTCAATGATCTAAAAGATCGCATACGTTTGGAAATGCAGGCCATTTCCCCAGAAATGATCAACAATTCTATTCGTAGTTTCCAAGACAGATTGCATTATTGCTAAGAAACAAACACTTTGGGCACTTGTTCTACTGAAGAAACTATTAGTTGGTTGTTTTAGTTATTATTTTTGAAAATACATTTTTTGTAATTACATTTTTTATGTCTCGACAATTTTTTTAAATATTTCCTTAGTAATGTGGTACATTATTAGAAGAGCAGACCAATTTCCGTGCGCGCCATATGCGCCGATATGAGGATGACTGTATTGCGTTAGACCTAATAAAAAGCATTCAGTATGTGTTTGGTACTTGCTTAGACTGCATGTAAGTGTAAGCATACGTAATAAAATGTCGTCGACACATAAATCGAGAAAACGCACGTTGTCAGACGATGTGAATAAGTTTATTATGGATTTCCCGGACTTAATATACGATGGCTCAAAAATTAAATGTTTAGTGTGCAATACATATCTAATGTGTTGGTCAAAAACACATTGTAAAGAAGACGTAAGCAGTTCGAAGCACAATAATAACAAAATTAATCGACAACAGGTTATACATGCAATGTGTAACGATGATTGTGTGTACACTGCCGTTTACCTTGTTAAGTAATGATTCATTTATTTCATTTTGGAATAAATACGCGAATCAAACATTACCGAGCACAACAACGTTACGAAGGAATTTACCATCGGTGCGTAAACAGGTTGGAAGTAAAATCAAAGCCGAACTGAAAAATAAAAAACTGTGGTTATGTGTGGACGAAACAACTGACAGCAAAAGACAATCTGTGGTTAATGTGATGGCGCGTAATATGGAACCACATCAACCAACGTCTTCAATTTTATTAGCATCCAGACGACTAGAACAATGGAATGCCGAAAAAATTTCAGAGGTACTATTAGATACTTTGGAAAAATTTAAACTTTCGAAAGACCAAGTATTAATGTTTATGACCGATGGTGACGAACCATGTGTTCTGTAGGCCGGTCTCTTAGAAAATATTGTCCTAACTTGTTACATATTACTTGTAAACTCCATGCTCTACACCTTGTGGCAGAACAGGTTCGTAGATGTTATCCAGAGGTAGATGCTTTAATATCGAGTTCAAAGGCAGTATTCCTGAAATTTCCAAAACGTATTCGGAAATTTCACGAATTGTGTCCCCATACCCCTAAGCCACCACAGCCGATTCTGACACGTTGGGGTACATGGTTACGGGCGGGGTTTTACTATCATGAACATTTTGAAAAAATTAAGGACGTGGTTTTATCATTCGATCCAAAAGAAAGTGCAGCTATCAATACAAGCCAGAAAAAATTTCAAGATGCCCAGATTAAAATGGATTTACAAAGTATTCGTGAGAATTACTTGGGACTAGAAGAAGCAATAACAAAATTAGAAAATTCGTCGCTGGCGTTAGAGGAATCACTGCAACTCGTTAAAGATGTTCACGCACAACTGTGTGCTGTAGAAAACGCAAAAAGTGAAAGAGTTCTAATTAAATTTGAATGTGTTTTAGACAGAAATGCCGATTTTGACACCTTAACACGTATTTGTGAGGGCACGTCTACAGATGCGTTAAGTTGCTTAAAAAAGTATTTTGATTATGCGAATATAACATCACTAGATGTAGAACGCTCGTTTTCCGAATATAAACATATTTTTTCCTCACGGCGGACATGTTTTTCAGAAATAACCTTAGAAACGCACCTGATGTTGAAAATATACAATCGAGTTTCTCCAGTTTGTCAATCTTTGGAAGACGCTTAAAACGGTAAGTGTTTTTTTAAATCCTCTGTCGTGCACACAATCACTGATTTCATACATTTTCCATTTTATTTATAGGTACATACAACGCTGCTATAATATGTACTATTCTTATTTTTCGTGTGTTTATGCATGTTACTTTAATAGCAGAAAACCAAATGTATATTTAATTATTTCAGATAGAATAAATGTCTCTACTTCTATACTTATATTGGTAACAAGCTCATGTTGCGTCCCTATTCTATCGCATATTCCAATATATTACGAATTACACTCCCATACCGGCGCTCATGGCGCGCACGGAAATTGGTCTGCTCTCGTTATTAGTATTTTTGAAAAATTGAAGAAATAATAATTTGCTATGTTCTCTAGAAAATACAGAATACAATCCCATTCATCATCCAACAATTTCATAGTTACGAATTCATTTGTTAAAAAGAAAATACCTTGTTGGACGTTTTCGGTACTTGTATGTAAAAAAATCAACAGATAACGGTAATAGTAGTTATAGATGAAGAAATAATTAGTACTTGAAAACGTCAAAAAAATTAGGAAACGTTGCGTGAAACAGTTTTTTTTTTCTATTATTTCTCTAAATTAAGAATTAAAACTAAAACGTTCGAAAATAAGGAAACACAAACCCAGGATATAGTAAAATAATAATAATAATAATAAATACATGGTTAATTTTTTTATCAACCCTAATACATACAACAATAACAGGTGCATTGTTCGCAGGCGCGTGAAGGAGATCACCTGTTGTATGACATGGGGAGTTTTGTATTGACCGGAAGAACGGACAGATGTCATCGCACAGCGCAACAGGAAACCGATTTTAACTGACACGGTCATGTACCATTGTTGTATAGGTTGTTTCGCCGGCAGTCTTTGTACCAACATTTGTTATAACACGAATAAAAATCGCGCAAATATCCTCAACGTGAAGAATGGAAGAACATCGAACATTAAACGCCTATGGTCGACTATGTGTTTTGTAAATCAGGATTCACACATGGCTGATCCGTCTGATACAAAATTTAGGAATTTTTCAAACGATCCACGGCATAACAACGTAATGATGGACGTTATGCGATTGTGTGTTATGTGTCCGACCATTGTTTCGGGGTTATCGTGTTGCAGGATTATTATGTAAATTTTTTTAATTGCAATTTTTAACGCTTCCATTTCCAATAGATAGCAATTCGAATAACAATGGGAGAGGATCGGTTTTACGGCAGGCTAATAACAGACATTTATTTCGTTGTTTAGAGATATATCGAGGGTTATTGTTGTTTTGTGTATGCAATAATCATAAATACCGTATCAGTTATTCAAGTACGACAGCTGTTGTTGCAACTTTATTTAATACAAAAATTATTAATTTTCCTTGTACCGATTATTAGATTATTCTGCATTGAAACTGTGCCTATGTAACCGCATGTTTGTGTATTGTTATCTACTTAAAAAGCTAGATATTGTATTCTAGTGTTTAACTACTTAAGATTCTGTATTTAAATTCTTCATCGTCATGTTTGAATGATGTATGTAACCTTGCGGTATTTGGGTCGATTTTGAAGGTGATTCATAAAACTATAATTAAATTATTAACAAAATTGAAAGGAAATGTCGGTAAGTTTGATAGTTTCGACAATATAAACACATATTATACAGTGTTGGGAAGTTACCTTTAATAGTATTTATATGAAAAAGGTGTTTCATTAAGAACGACGTATTTCGATTGGAATATAAGTTGCAGAAACGCGAGAATTTTAACATAATTTTCAGTTTGGTGGAAAGTGCAGGTAATGTTTTTCCTGACTTCATCAAACATCTTGCTATGGGTGCGTGAGTTTGGTTGAGACACTTTTATAATAATATTTCCGTATAACAAAAATCCCAGCAATATTAAAACTTGGAAAGTCCCCGAAAGATCCTGGAAGCAACAGACCTATAGCTCTCTTGTCTGCTTGCTATAAACTTCTAAAACGGCTTATCTACAATAGAATAGCGCCCACTGTCGACGAGGATATTAATAAGGAGCAATTCTGTTTCAGAACGGGAAGGAAAAGCTGTGATCAAGTCTTGGCGTTAACAATGCACATTGACACAGGTTTTCAATAGGGCTTGAACATATTCGCTGCTTTTGTCGATCTCTCCAGTGCATATGACACAGTCTGGAAGAATGAAATGATTTTGAAATTACCAAAAACCATCCCAAGTGCTAACTTAAGCAAACGTATCTAGAATATGCTGAATAATCGCCGAATCGCAATGTGCTGAAACAATCGAACTAGCAATGGCAAAACCTTGAAAAATGGCATCTTCAAGGCTCGATTCAAGCTACTCTAATGTACATTTACACCAACGATCTCCCACCCGCAAAATCTCGAAAATTTCTATATACGGATGACGGGGCTTTATGTACCCAAATAAAGAATTTAGAGGATGTAGAATTACAACTTGCTGAAGATCTGCAACCCTTCAAAATCCGAATCATGTACCTCTCATTTCTGTAGCAAAGAAGCCAACAGACAGCTGAATATAGAATTTAGTGGTGAACGGATCAACCACAATCGTCACCCTAAATATCTGGGCGTAACGTTAGACCAGTCTCTGACATTCAGACAGCACCTCGATAAAACTGGTTAAAAGGTGAAGACCCGTAATAATATATTACATAAACTTGCCAGCAATTCATGGGTAGCGAATGGGGAGGTCTTGTGAAAGGCAGCCATTGCACCAGCTTACTCTTCTGCTGAATACTGTGCTGCTGTCTGGTATCGAAGATCTCACACCATACAACTTAACGATATAATGAGTATCATCACCGGTACTGCTAGATGTACACCTAGTCTCTGGCTACCGATTCTTTCTAACACTGCCCCGCCGGATATCAGACGTTTCGCTGCAGCATAGAATAAATGGACTAGGATTACCAACACCATTGATCTTTCTATACACGATGATTTGGATAGCGTCTACAGTACCCGACAGAAATCTAGGAGACTGATTTGGCTGGATACGGATGTTTAGCATCCATTAATGTGAGTGATTATTGGATAGTCCTCCTCGAACAATACTCAGAATTGAGGAATAGAGATTTAATTCCTAATCCTTCAAAACCTCTGCCGGCCTTAACTCTCTCACGTAGGTAATGGTCTCAATTAAATAGGTGCCGCACATGCTATGGAAGGTGCAATTCAAACGACTGCCCCAAAAGAAGTTTCCCTGGTGACACCCACAGGGAAACTTCAATACACAAAATATCTAGTTTTCAACTTTTCTTTTTATTTAGCAGCTCTTCTCATACGAAATATTAAATAATAGTTAATACTATTATTGATAGTATACAACATGATTTAAATGTTCTTTCCGGAAGCACTAACAGAAATAAATATCAAATTATTATAAAAACACACTTGGCTATTTCACAATTTTTTATTAGATCTATGTCTAACATATGTTTCGGCTGTTATGCCATTGTCAAAGAGTATCTTAAAACTAACTTACAATACGGTCCTTTTAACTTTTATACCTATATTTTAGTGCTAGGGTGCTGTTTGGGACATATTTACAATCACGTCTATTATGGGAGTGTTAACAAATTCTAACTGTGTATTCGTAATTATTCTATTTTGTTTTTGTGATTTTTTAATTTCTAGTATTTCTAATAAATCTAGTCTTCTACTTTTTATTACGTTATGTAACACGGTGGAGCTATTCATATCGGGCAAATGGTTTTGTTCGATACAGTGTGTCGAAAAACCTGTGTTTTTATTACTATACTTTATATCTCTTACGTGTTCGGATATGCGTTTTTTAATGGATCTTCCACTTTGCCCTATATATATAGCTTCACAGTCATTACATTTTATTGTGTATACTCCTGATTTTTCTATATTTTCTATTTTATCTTTGTTATTATTTAACATTGTACCTAATTTTGTTTTATTGCTACATATGATGTGAATATCTAATTTTCTTAATATATTGTTTACTTTGTCTGTGATTTGGGGGATATATGTAATTGCGTGCCAAATGGGTTTATTTTCTTTTATTTCCGGATATAAGAATTTTTTCTGAATATTCTTTTGTTCTTTTCGATTTAATATTTTGTCTACTATGTTGGGATTGTATCCATTATTTTCTGCTATTTTTTTAATATATATTATTTCTTCTTTAAAAGCCTCAGTATTCAATGGTATGTGAGTTGCTCTATGTATATAACTGTGGAATGTTGACATTTTTATTTTAGTATCTTGTTTCGCTTCCGCATGTATTATATTATCTGCAAATGTTGGTTTTCTGTAAATTTTATATGCTAGATTGTTATTGTTTCTGTATATGGTAATATCTAAAAAATTTAATTTGTTATTTTCTTCTTTGTCTATTGTGAATTGTATTTTGGGGTTTAATGAGTTTAATAATTTTTAAACTCATTAAACTCATTAAACTCATTAAACCCCAAAATACAATTCACAATAGACAAAGAAGAAAATAACAAATTAAATTTTTTAGATATTACCATATACAGAAACAATAACAATCTAGCATATAAAATTTACAGAAAACCAACATTTGCAGATAATATAATACATGCGGAAGCGAAACAAGATACTAAAATAAAAATGTCAACATTCCACAGTTATATACATAGAGCAACTCACATACCATTGAATACTGAGGCTTTTAAAGAAGAAATAATATATATTAAAAAAATAGCAGAAAATAATGGATACAATCCCAACATAGTAGACAAAATATTAAATCGAAAAGAACAAAAGAATATTCAGAAAAAATTCTTATATCCGGAAATAAAAGAAAATAAACCCATTTGGCACGCAATTACATATATCCCCCAAATCACAGACAAAGTAAACAATATATTAAGAAAATTAGATATTCACATCATATGTAGCAATAAAACAAAATTAGGTACAATGTTAAATAATAACAAAGATAAAATAGAAAATATAGAAAAATCAGGAGTATACACAATAAAATGTAATGACTGTGAAGCTATATATATAGGGCAAAGTGGAAGATCCATTAAAAAACGCATATCCGAACACGTAAGAGATATAAAGTATAGTAATAAAAACACAGGTTTTTCGACACACTGTATCGAACAAAACCATTTGCCCGATATGAATAGCTCCACCGTGTTACATAACGTAATAAAAAGTAGAAGACTAGATTTATTAGAAATACTAGAAATTAAAAAATCACAAAAACAAAATAGAATAATTACGAATACACAGTTAGAATTTGTTAACACTCCCATAATAGACGTGATTGTAAATATGTCCCAAACAGCACCCTAGCACTAAAATATAGGTATAAAAGTTAAAAGGACCGTATTGTAAGTTAGTTTTAAGATACTCTTTGACAATGGCATAACAGCCGAAACATATGTTAGACATAGATCTAATAAAAAATTGTGAAATAGCCAAGTGTGTTTTTATAATAATTTGTTAATTACAAAATGTTTCACCAAGAAGTGTCTGCTACATCAATTAATGAAAGAAATATATTGAACACAATTTTTCACATAACTTTTTCTCATAAATTGGAGGAAATATCGGAAACGACACGTTAAATGTTAAATCTGCAATTCGTATAATGTTGCTAGTTTGTTGACGTAAACTACTGACAACATTAACCCCACAAAAGAGTTGTCCATTTCTGGAAATAATTGATTCACTAAATTTCCCTTTCAGTAAGTGAACTGTTTTATTGGCAGGGTGGCAATCGACACCTTCTTGTTGAAATCACATGTTGTCCAAGTGGAAAACATTCAATTCGGACCAAAAAGTCCAATCAACACTCAGCGATAACAAGCTGCATTCATTGCTGCGGGATTATCATCATCTTTAGAAATATAAGATCCAACGACTTCTCGAGCATGAAATGTACACCAGACAAATGATGCAATCCTTCATCATGAATTAGTTCTCACTGATTTTCAGACTAGATGCAGTAGTTTTGTTTATTTCGAAAATTGTTAAGCCACATGTTGTCCAAGTCAAGAACATCTAATTCGGGAATTCATAGTGAGTGATGTGATTGTCAGCATCATTGAGAAAAAGGTCCAGCTATTCCTTTAGCATGAAATGCATGAAACACACCAAACGGTGGATGCAATTCTTTCGTCTCAATTTAAGCGGCTGCAATTCTTCCTTTTTTCATTTCCTACTTCTATCCGATTTTCCGACCGTATATGTCAGTTTTGCACATTCGCAAAGCCATTAAAGCAGAAGTGAGCTTCATCGCTGAAGATGACTTTCTTATCAAATTCTAGATAATTTCCAAATTTCTTTGAAACCCATTTACTAAATCTGCGACGTAACAAATAACCGTTTTCGAGTTCTTGAGTCAAAGTAATCTTGTAAGAATTTAAATCAAGATGTTTTAGCAGAATTCGCCACACACTGATGTTGGAAATGCTAAATGCCTGAGCTTGATGTGGAATTGATAAATTTGGATATTCGCAACATTCCCTTCGCCGCTTGCACTTCTTTGTTAAACTGATTATGAATATTGTTGAAGTATGTATCGTTCATAATGAAATGGTCGCCACGAACAAGTATAAATATGGGCAACTCTTTAGAATAATTTTACCAAATTATCTATTATTAGAAGCTTTTTTTATGTTATGTTCTCTTATAGTGTGAAATCTGAAAATCATCTTTTCCGCGAGATTTTACAGTATCAGGAACTGTTTCTCACATCCTAAACGACTTCTATTACCTGTTTATTCCAGTTAGAGAGTTAGAGTCCAATTCCACACTTTCAGAAGCAACTTATATGTTGGCATTCTTCGTAAATTGCTATACCATAATAACCTTATCTTCTCGATGTGTTCTGTGAAAGTTTATTTTTCCTCGAATTTTATCGATCCTTGTATCTTGCTAGATACACCACATTTTTTCAAAACATTTCCACAGCTAATATTCTTTCTTTATTTATTTTAGTAATACCCAATGTTTCTGATCTGTTGATGATCGTACCTTTAACAATTATTTTGGCTTTATTTGCTTTAGCCACCATCTGCTAGATTGTTTGTTTACAGGCAGTCTCATTGAGGACTATGCCGTCATTTTTTTCGGATGTGAAGAGTAAAGGGCTGTGCACCCCTTTTCGACTGGTCAGCTTCTTGATTATGTTGTTTTCACGTACAGACCTTTCCTTTTAGGATGTTCTTGTTATTTGTTTTTACTACTTTTGTTCACATTACAGATTTTTGTTTATGCTTTTTTTATATTGGAAGGAAATCATATTTTTCTTTTTATTACTAGTAATACTTATGTATGTATATAATTCACAGTTTATTTTTATTTTATCCTATAAGTGGAATAATAATTCTGTTGGGTAAAAATAAATAAATACAATATACAAGTGTCCCGTATCGTTATGTTCAAATTTTAGGAGTGTAAAGTAGACTTCATTTCAAGTAACAAAAACGTAAAACTTGTATATCCATTTTTATTTATTTTAAAGTTACAGATCTATGAATGTGATTGTCAGATCATGAAAAAAATGTAATCGTAAAGTCAATACAAACTGATTTTATTTAAAAAAAGTTATACGATTCAATAACAGGCCTGTGATTGTTAACGTCGCATAATAAAGTCCTAAAATAAATAAACACGTGCCGTAGTGCATACAGTAATTTCTTGGAGATCTACAAAAAAGAGTACTGGAAATTGATTTATGATAAAGAAGGTTCTTACTTATTTTGTAAGTGCTGAACTGTGAATATCATACAATAAATAAATGTTCAGATGACTGTTAACGTTACATTTTTTAATAAACGATTACGTTACGTTTCAGTTCGTATAACAACTTATTAGTGAGTGGACACGTTTTCTTTATTCAAAATGCCTTACCGATTTTCTTCTCAAGAGTATGCGGACATGCATTTTGTGTATGGCTACTGTAACGGCAGTGCACATCAAGCAGTTATGGAATACCGATCGGTTTTCCGCTAGGCGCATTCCTCATTACAGAACGTTTCTGGAAGTACACAGAGAATTTAAGGAATGCGGACTGCGTGATTATCTTTTCGACCGAGGAGTAAATTTGCCAGCAGACTTAGAGGAAGAAGCAGTAGCTATTGTTACAAGCGATCCAACTCTCAGTCTACGTCGAATCACTAGACAACTAGGAGTGCCACGAACGACAGTTTGGCGAATTTTAAAACATGAGGGCTTATATCCATATCACTATCGCAGGGGCCACGGTTTGCTTGAGGCAGGGCACTATGCTCATCTAGTTTATTCTACCTCGATATTAAGACAGTCACGGCTTCATTTTAATTTCTGCAGAGTAGTCCTCTGGACAGATGAATCTACGTTCACGAGAGGTTAAATGCAGACAATTACCTTCAATTTCTTAGTGACGAACTGCCAGGTCTTTAAGAGGATGTCCCACTGAATGTTCGACGAGACATGTGGTTTCACATGGATGGGGTATCACCACATTTCGAAATTGCTGTCCGAAATTGGGTTAACGCCAAATATCCAAAATGGATTGCTTGAGGTGGTCCGGTTGCATGGCCACCCAGATCACCCGATCTTAATCTCCTTGACTTTTATTTATGGGGCTACATGAAAAATTTAGTCTACGCGCAAGTTTCGAACACAAGGGAAGAGTTGTTGGATCGTATTCACCTGACTGCCGAGCAAATCCGACAAAACAAGTATGAAATTCGGATAAGTACTTCTTCTGTTGGCTTACGGGCACAAGCCTGCATACAACAAGGAGGTGGACATTTCGAAAATGTTATTAATTGAACTTTTTTAAATAAAAACAGTTTGTATTGACTTTAGGATTACATTTTTTTCACGATCTGACAATCACATTCATAGATCCGTAAATTTCAAACAAATAAAAATGGATATACAAGTTTTGCGTTTTTGTTACTTGAAATAAAGTCTACTTTAAACTCTTAAAATTTGAACATAACGATACGGGACACCTTGTATACGAGATAGGTTATAAATAAACAGATATACCGCCTCATTCTGAGCAAACGCAACGATCCGAATGTATGAATATTTCTTCCGCTCCGAATACAAATCCCCTGAACGCGTTTAGCCTATCACAAAATAGTCTGTCGCGCCTACAGCATTCAGGGGATTTGTATTCGGAGCGAGAGAAATATTCATACATTCGGATCGTTGCGTTTGCTCAGAATGAGGCGGTATATCGAGACTGTATCGATCGGCAATAACGACAACCTGAGGATGGCAGCAGGGAAACTGCCGAAAGCTTGTTCAGATATTTGACCTTTAGAGGGCATTTAGAGGACATTTTGGCCGTGAAAACCTGCGGAGCACCGTTTGCCAAATCAAATTGGCCAATAGAAGGAGTCATTTGCTGTCTCTTAAGGCCCAGTAACTCAATATTAGTCCCACGGGCTTTTATGTTCGACTTTTTAATTTTTATTTTGAGAAATCCCAAAATTCAGCATTTAAACGTAAATTAAAAAAAGTTATACGTACAGCCTTCAAGTTTACGTTTAATTTTAATGTGTGCTGTTGTATGATTCAACCAAATACAAAATTACTTGCAAATAACTTGTAGTTTTCATTTTATTAACTCACAAAGTCTTTGGAAGAGGTAAAAATTTACATTTAACTTTACATTGCAATAAAATATAACTAAAAGCGATCGTGACTAATTCTTTAAAAAACTTCTCTAGTCTACTCCCTTTCCAACGGTATGAATTATGCCATAAAAATCCATTATTACAACTTCACTAATTCGCTAAATTCGTGTATCGACACACGTCTGCTGATATTCGATATTCGAGATGAAAACTTATTTTTGCGTAAATAACAAGCGTGAAGCAGGTAGAAACTATCTCCATCCTGGGCAGCGGAAATCAATATCTGTCTCTTTTTTTTTGTGAAGTTGAATTTTTGAAGTTTATTTTTACCTCTTCCAAAAACTTTGTCAATTAATATAATGAAAACTACATGTTATTTGCAAGTAATTTTTAATTTGGTTAAACTACACAACAGTACACATTAAAATTAAACTTAAATTTGGATGCTGTACCTAAAAATTTTTTTATGAGGTTTAAATGCTGAATTTTGGGATTTTGCAAAATAAAAATTAAATTGGAAAAAAACCCGTTGGTCTAATAGTGAGTTATTGGGCTTTAAGAGACAGCAAATCATCCCTTCTATCGGCCAATTTAATTTGGCACACCATCTACCGAACAACCTGTATATTTCAATATGACAGGTTTGTTTGGAAAAATTGCATTATTTGGCAAAAGGTAAATTATTAAAATTAATTTTAATATTGAAAATTTATACAGCCGTTGAAAGATTAAGCTCTGCTTTTTATTTCATGGTCTCCTATCCTACTAGAGTTTATCTGAATGCAGTATTTTCCAGGATGGAAAACCGCAGATCTTTACAATGGAAATCAAACTCTGAATGATTAAAAATTACTCCTGTAATAATTTGTTCTTTGTGTGAAAATTTAGAAAGAAATGGTGAAAACATACAACTGATTAATACAATAGTAATAAATTGGGAAAGCACCAATTCTAATTAGGCCTAATCAGTATACTATTAAAACAAAAAATATTTAAATTCCTCAATAAACTCAAATATCAATTTTAAAGTATTTGTGTAGAATTCACTAGAACACTTTTTTATAATCTTAAAAATTTCAAATTACTTCGTTTAAATTTAATAAGTTTTATAAAGCCATCCTGATAACACTACAATTGCAAGATTTTAATTAAAATTTATCGATTGCAATTACCAAATCAAATATTAATTAATATGGTGATTAAAATGTGAAAGTTTAAAGGATGTAGAATTAAATATATATATAATTTTCAAATTAAAATTCAAATATTATATTAAGATGTATTAACTATTTCAAATAAATATTTTTGGAAACTCTAATTGGATAGACAGAATGAAATCACTGCTAAACTGTTCTAAAACTGCTGTGTTTACAAAATAGGAGAAAAATTAAGGAGCAAATGCTCAGTTGGAAGGTATATGTTATTTATATATTTATTTCGCTAAAATATATTTTCGAAACTTATTTAAAATTATTTATTTATTATATTTATTCTCTTTGTATGTAGTTTAATCATATAAATTATATTTGCTTTATATTTTAGCTTACTTACACTATAAATAAGGGGCAACATAAATCCTGTTATCGCGATGATAATCACACTACTTTTAAACGTATTCATATCTATATATTCGTATACAAATATCACAAAATTGTCACTTAAATTTTTCTTAATGAACACACACAGTTTGTTATCCGCGACTAAAAAATTCACAGCTTTCTCGGCGTCCTCTTATCAGACTTCAAGACGCTTCTGTATCGGTCTCATATAGGCACCAATCGTAGGTGAGATGAAGAAGCAATGAATCTTGTAATTGTTTCGCGCGAGTTTTATACGCGAAGATGTTCAAACTATTAGGTAAGATCGAGCAGCATCTGATGCGAAACGTCTTCCCTTAATTTATTCCCATGCGCTCTGAGTGTTAGGCTCCCACGAAAAATGGTAATTTTAGAGAAAGAGACGAATTGACAGGTTAATTCGAAAACCAATTACGCATTGCTAACGAATTCGTCTAAATATCAGTTTTTGCAATACAATGGATGCGTTTTACTTTGTAACGTGTATTTAAAGGTGTCTTTGTACCGGGCATTGTACGATAAAATAGTGTTTTTAATTAAAAGCTGATTGGGAAAAAATAGTGTTTTACATGTATATATGTTTTACATTCAAGGCTTTTACACGCTTCGCATGCAATTAAATAGTCCTGCATTTGGAAAAAGTTGATTTTTTTGTGATAAAATTTTGCGTTAATGTTAATTAGGGTATATATGCATATGTTGTATTATACTAGGTATCTGTTACAACATACAAATGTATTCATTATTACGCAAGACATAAATGGAGAATTATTTGCTTTGTGGATTTCGAGAAATAGCGAAATTAACGAAATTTAAATACATTTATCAAAAAGAGAAATTATTGTGTACAAGGTAAGCATCGTAATATGTTGCTTAATTTTAAGAAATACCATATTATTACTTTTTCGAGAAAGAAAAATACTTCTTTAACTACAAGCTTGAGAACATTTGAAAGGGTAGTCGATTTTACGTTCAAGAAATTTAAAATACATAAACTTGAAAAATCTCCTATGTAGATACTTTCCAAATCATCTGCTGTTGAATTGCGTATTATAGATACCACGCAACTGCTACACATTGAAATTTTGAGTGCAAATATGTGTAATATAAAGTTGTTAATCCCTGGTAGCACCTGATAGTTGGTGGGGTGATGTCGATCAGATGTTGCATAGAGTTCAATTGATTATCACACGTAATACCAAAAAATACCAAAACAGTATTGGAACGCGCAACAGGTGAATGGATGAACTAAATAGCTGTTAAGACATTATGTTTTTTCATGTAAGGTACAGAACTGCATTTGCTAATATTGAGATTAAGCGTGATTTTCCTGCACGATTCAACTATAATGCTCAAAGTGATCTGCAGACAAGTGATGTTTAGTTCGTTTAAGATGATACGATAAATCTTAAGATCATCTGCATTGGCCAAAACTGTACAAGCTATGGAAGTTAGCAGGTCATTTATGAACATAATGAAAAGCAGTGGTCCTAAATTAGAGCCTTGCGGCACACCTGAGGTGAAAGTGTGCCTATCCTGAAGGCAACTCCGAAGTAATCTAATTAAAGCATTTTTTTCGTCATAAAATTCAATTTGTTATATTGTATCTCGTATTTACATATTGCTGTGGATTTTTCCCCATAAATATTTTATAAATTTAATTATTTATCTTTGTACATTTATTTTGAAGTCATGTGTATATCCCTATGTATATTTGACTTGCGCCGTTGGAGCACGCCGTTTGTTTAGATGTGGACAACTTTAAAACTGTATTTTTTTGCGAGATGTATACTTCAGACACAAGTTAACTGTGAGATAAGAAAGACGTGTTTATAAAAAGATTTATCTTTATCTTTTTAAAGTAACTTCGGGTTATTTTTGATTTAATTAGTGGTTGGTGTTGTTTAATTCATTACCGATATTTTTTACGAGTATGTAATCTCGAAATTTTTGATATTTTATAGCTTTCTTATCCACGTGTCTCGAATATATATTTTTACGTAAGTAATATATTTTTTTAAAAAGATATCCTTTTATATTGAATGAATTGAATATTGTATTCTTCTATTGTATTAACATTGATTTATTGAGATTTAGTGTTAGTTCTTTGATATAGATAACAAAGAAGGTTTTTAACATTTCTAGTAAAAAATATCTGTAAATGTAAAGTTTAGTACGTTGGGACTTCAAGGGCATTTTTTTCTGAGACATGTTTGTGCGCATGTTATTTTAGTGTTTGCTTCGAGCTGTCAAGATTGTTTATTTATTTTGTTCTCTTGGGAGAAATTAGAAATTTTCTTTGTAATTTATTATTTTTAATTTTGTTCGGTGTCATAAGGTTTTTTTGAACGTATGCTGCGGTCATTTCCGTGCGTTATTTTTACCTTTATAATATTGTTATAGGATGCAATATTAATCTTTATACTCTATAAAGATTTTTTTTTTTTAATTTTTGTATTAAAGTTTTATTTAAATTTTGTTGTGATTATTATTTAACCTTGCTTCAAGAAAACAAGTAACTTAAAGATATTTTATTAACTTTTCTCAAACAAATTTTGAGTGGCGCTTAATTAACTTGATTCTTTTCCACATTTCCGATTGGAACCCTTAGAGGAAAGCAGTCACATTTTGAAAATAAACCAACTGAATATCCTAGCTGGATAGATTTGTCGTGAATGGTGGTATAGCTAATTTCCGAACCACAGTTCATAGCAATATGTTAGATATAAATAAATTTAGGAGAAAGAATTATACTCTAACATTTCCTATTTTATTAATATTCAACGATTCATTTTCAAATTTAAACCACTGCATAACATAATTTTATTATCCTATTATTCTTCTTTTTCTTCTTTGACCTACTCCTTATGCCTTTTCAGGCGTCGGATTGGGAGTCCCAGTCCTTCTCTACCCATTTCTTTCATTCCTTTCTATCTCTTGCTATCATTCTCATTTCTGCCATCGTCTTCCCTTTTTTCCTTCCTATTTCCTCTATTTGGTTTATCCATTTTATTCTTGTACTCCCTCATTGCCTTTTCCTAATTTTTCCCACCTCCATTATTCTTCTTGTAATTCTTTCTTGGTTCATTCTTACTATATGTCCATACCACTTCAGCTGTTTCTTTTTTATTCTTCCAATATTGATGTTTGTTTTTGTCATTTCTCTTATCTCTTCGTTTTTGCACTTGTCCCATATCGTTTTCCCTGATATTTTTCTTAAGTGTTTCATCTCTATTGCCTATATTTTCGACTCGTGCTTTCTTTGTATTACCCAACTCTCAGCTGCATAAGTGATTATTGCTACTGTTGTTATATTATGTACTAGTGTCTTTTAACTTCCAGATCTATATTTTATGACCCAATATTGTTTTGTTTATTTGGTTATTTGGTTGTAATAGAGTCTTGTTGCTTTGTTGCCTCTATTTGTGATTTCTGCGTCTATTTTCCCGTCCTCTGATATCATTGTGCCTAGATATTCGTATGTTGATACCCTTTCTAATATTTCTTCCTCACATTTAATTTCCTTGTTGTTTTGATGATTTTTATTTTCGTTAATTATCATTACTTTCGTTTTACTCACGTTAATCTCCATTCTGCTTCCGATTTCGCTCTTCCATATGTTTACCAATTTCTGCATTTATTTTTGAAGTTTGCCATCAACACATTATCAACAATGTACAACGAATACGCGCGTTTAATTATGTAATAGTTTGTAGGGGTAGTGATATATTTTTATCTACTTGTAAGACAGTATCAAATCAACAACAGTACAAACCAGAACAGTAAAATGTTCTGTTTTCAGTATCCATCAGAGTCTCGCACTAGCAACAAGAAAGTCAATAGTATCATATTAACAACAAGAGGCATACAGTCTCATATAATAGTATAGGATTTTAGTTTACACTAAGTGTTTCATTTGTGAGATTAGGCTGATACAAATCCACACTGGATGGATCAGATTCATACACAATACCCCCAAAAATTAAATGTTTGGATGGGATTTAGTAGCAACAATATTGTGAGATAGTTTTTCATTGATGGCAACTTGACAGCAGATAAGTATTTAGAATTACTGAAAGAAAATATCATTCCTCAACTTAATGAAAACCAGGAAATATGATTCCAGCAAGATGCTGCACCTGCATACTATGCCATTAATGTCAGAAATTTTCTTAACGCTAGCCGACGAGGAACTATAGAATGGGCGTCAAAGTCACCAGACTTGGCACATCTGGGTTTTTTTTTTGATTGGGGTATTTGAAAAGTCGGATTTACGTTAATAGGTCAGAAAATTTCGAAGATATCAAATTACGAATTCGGCAAGAAATTTCTGATATACCTTTCGGTGGGAAAATCCATTTCGAGGCTTCATTCGACATATCCATTATTGCCAGAAGTTAATGGTGGACACTTTCAATACCTTTTATAAATAGTTTCTTATTTAATAATAATGTTTTTTTTATTGCTTTTACCCCAAAAGTGACCGAAATATTTGTTATTCGTGTTTTTAAACTATGTTGGAAAAAAGAGGTGCTAGATTTACATCACTGAATTCAGAAAAAAAATGTCTTTTAAACGATGCTAAATTCAAGCACTGTTGCCATTTTAAAAATCAAGTTAGCCTTGGATTCCAAACATGCGATTATAAAAAAAATTACCATATAGCCAAAAAATCCAAACATCTTATGTTCGTGTACAAAATTCCATTAAGATACCTCAAACAGTTCTCGAGATACTTGATTGCTTCCACACATAGTAGCGGCCCTGTATGCACATTCCTACAAAGGGGTCTAGGACGTTTCGTCGCCGCCGTTTCGGGGCCGCCGATTCGGAGTCGCCGTTTCGTGGCCGGGACGTTTGGGAGCCGAGCCGGTTCGGAGCCGTGCCGTTTCGGGGCCAAGCCGTTTCGGGGCCGAGCCGTTTTGGGGCCGAGCCCTTTCGGGGCCGAGACGATTCGCAGCCGGGCGGTTCGGAGCGGGGCAAAGTGAATATTTTTGATACTTTTAAAATCGTATGAACGTAAACACTGTTTATCGGCTTATAATCTTAATCCACATGTTAGCAAGAAAAAATTACTTTAATCGGTTTCTGTCGGTTAAACGGTCCTTTACATTCACAAAAATAGTCTGGTAACTGTGGCATAGCATTATGCTGGACGTAAAAAATTTACAATACCGATATGTCAATTGTACCTACCTATTTCAACCTCATGCTGAATGTTAAAAATTTACAATACCGATATGTCAATTTTACATACCAATTTGTCAATATTTGTTAATAATCTGTCACTGTCACTTTCCAAAACGAGTTTTTGAATTTAATTTTATACGTTCAATGTACAGAAACCGATTAAATCTTGAACACACCTCGGATGTAATGAATGTCATTACATCCTTAGATGTCTTAACCGACATCTGCAGATGTAATGACATTCATTACATTCCTAGATATGTTAATAGCTATAATTTGTGTGTTCATTAAATGACATTTTAGTATAAATACATGGAATTTTGGGGGTCAATTTTTATTGTTTCAGCAAGTAAAAAGAATTACTTTTCTTGGAGACCTCCCTTAACGGACACCTCTCTTCAGTGTTACAGAAATTAGTGCAAAACTTAATTAACTGGTACTGAAACTCGTCAAAAGAAACACCTTTTTCTTATGTTATTTAGACGAGAGTCATGGAAGCATTTAGTGGCCCACGACTATTACAGCAAAAAAATTCTTATTTTTTCCGAAATTGAAGATTGTTTTTCGCCAAAATAGCAGATAAAAAAGTGGTTCTTGTTGACGAGTTATATTACCAGTTAAAATTAAAATAAAAAAAAAGTCTGAAGAGCACAAATGGTATTTTAAGTATAAATCTAAATCTAAACCTATATGTTTCCATTCCACCCTTCTAGATTTCATGTCAGGAATACCTTTAATACTAGAAGTTCCCAGATTATCCATTCATTTTTGTGTAAACGGATTATTATAACGACATCCTGCTTTGTAGCATCATAAAAGTATCTGTTTAATGGTTATTGGTAATCAGTAGGTAATTTTGTAAATGATAAAGTCCACATTTTTGCATGTTCGTGTCTGTTATTGAGTGGTGTCCGTTAAGCGAGTCTCTGTGCCAAGAAAAGTTATTCTTGCTACTTGCTAAAACAATAAAAATTTACCCCCAAAATTCTTCTTAATTCCCGAAATTAAAGCCATTTCTTCTTGCTAACATGTTGATTAAGATTATAAGCCGATAAACAGTGCTTACTTTCATACGATCTTAAAAATTTAAAAAATATTCACTTTGCCCCGCTCCGAACCGCTCGGCTGCGAATCGTCTCGGCCGCGAAACGGCTCGGCTCCGAAACGGTTCGGCGCCGAAACGGCTCGGCTCCGAAACGGCTCGGCTCCGAAACGGCTCGGCTCCCAAACGTCCCGACCACGAAACGGCGGCTCCGAATCGGCGGCCCCGAAACGGCGGCGACGAAACGTCCCATCCCCCCTACAAAGAGAGATTTGTAGGAAAGTGTATACGGCTCTCTGAGATTTTCTTTATCGCTATCTTCGATGTTCGGTTCTTCAGTTTCTCTTTATAAAATTTTTCAAAAGTGTCAAAATTTTCTCCATTCTATAATCCACGTATTATTTCTTTGGACAGAGAAGACGTTGTTAAACAAACTTTTGGGATTTACACCAAATATAATGTTTGGTGTATGTTTTGGTTGCATCAATAACATATAATTTATCACTGCTATGCTTTTCTTCTGGAGATGAGATACGTCGTAGACAGGTATAGTTTCACTGTGTCCGTTCATATTTGTTGATACTCCAAAATCACTAATCACATTTGTTGCCTAGTTAGTTTGTAACTTGGTGAAGAATAAAGTCACATCAAAACTTTTTACGATGCCGCACAGTGCGAAATTTCTTGAGTTTACAGGAACTTAATTATTCAAAACAGTAAAACAGTTCTATTTGTTGGTTTTTAAAATTTTTAAAAAAAATTAGTATGTTTTATTTAAAGTTTTTGAGTTTATTTGTGTTTTTTATTATAGAACAATTAAAAAAACATAAATTTTATAACAACATTTTGAACACCTATTCATAACTTGACTCATTGAAATCGTCTGAAGACTCGCAATCATTATACGGGCCTGCAAATCTTTCTAACAACACTAATACTTCTGGCGTAACTTCACCATGCTTGGTTTTGGGTGCTTTACGAAGACTAGCGATGTACGGATCCGACGAAATAAGCAGTCGATAAAATAAATCCGTATTTGTGTCAATTCTTGACGTTTTTCTAGTAAAAAGTTCGCTATATTTTCTACAGTCTTTGTTTCTTGCCTCCTGAACTTCTTCAGAAAATTATCCGATCGGAAGAATGCAAGAGGCTATAATATCCTTTCCATGACAAAGGACTTTATGCACACTTACGGGCATTGAGTACCAGAAATATTCTTTCAAATACAATTCCAAAGTTTCTCTTGCATATTCGCCGAACTTTTCTGAATCAATTTTAAGACCACAATTTAGGTACTCTAGCACCACATGAAAACGTTTGATCAATTCTAAGTTAACGTCAGTTATTTCGGCAGACTTTTCGGCATTTCTAAAGAATTTCCTCGCGGTATTACCATCGTTTGTGTTTCCGGTCTGCTGTTTTGGCATATCTATAAGCAAGCCAAGCTCCTCTTTGAATTTTTGTTTAATGTATTTTTTCTTCTCTGCAACTTTTTTTTTATTTTCTGCTCCACGAGCTTGCCATGCTTTATATCAAGTTTGTACGATATATGTAAAATACATTCCAAAAACCTTATCCATGCATGGAGGGGCGATAGTCCAAGGGATAAAAAGGATTCGTTTATATTTTTTTGAGGTATATCGCAGATGTTGTTCATTTCACTAGGTTTAGCCCCACATAAGCAGCATGTTTGTGACGATGCACTGGATGATACAGCATTGCATACTTTACGGTCAATAATACAAAAGATCATATTTGCTGTAACCTGAAATTGCTTGCCATCTACAAGTATAGTGGTTGGAGTAAGTTAAGATATTCGTTCTTTCACTTTGTTTACTTCTGAGGTAATTACACTGACTGTTTCTTTGGTAAAAACGAACTTAATGGGGCAACAGTACCGTGTAGAAGAAGAAGCAGGGTTTTTCCAAATTAGTGACTGATTATCACCATTATCATTTACGGAGCACATTTGGATTGGTACCATTGATACACTAAACATACTATCATCAGAGCTATGTTTGTCCATATACTTTTGTCGATAGTTAACTTGTTCCGCCCCATCACAACCCCACTTTACGATAATATTTAGTGCTTTAACGTTTTGACAAAGTTCTAAGAGTCTCTTCTAGCCCTGTACAAAGTCTTGCTATGGTATGATTTATAAGCGACTGAACTGATACTTCAGCTGAAACTTCAGTTATTATTATGTCCTTCGGATAGCATAACCTCTTTGCCTCCTTTACAACATAATAAGGTGGATACAAAGTGCAACCGTGATGTTTTGCTTGATCCCGAACAATGTTGTATTGATTTGACGATAAGTTTGCATCAATATGTAGCGCCAGAGCCTGGTCCGGAGTTAATTTTCGTGGGCTGTTTGAAGAAGACATGCGGTCCATTTTGATTTTGCTTCCCCTTTCTGGAGAAGCAGATGCCAGTTCCTTGACAATCGCTGCAGAGTTTCGTTTTCCAGATTGGTATAGCTTTGTTACGGTTGCTTTGGCTAACTCGTCTTAACTACCGGACTTCAAAAGATGCACTTTCCTGTTTTGCACTTTAGGATGACAATACCTAAATTCTTTTTTAGGTCTGCTTACATTGGTCCTCGATCCACTGGGCAATGCATCCCTTACAGCATTTGAAAACTTTACATTATTTTCAAGCCAGACAGCATTTTTATTCAGAAATGATGCTAAATTTCGACTGGATTCCCTCCACCTTTTTCGTATTTTACAAACCAGTGCGCGAAGAGTTGCCTTTAAATTGCAAAGAGCATCAGATCTTAACATTCGTGAGCCTATTTTTTCCAAAACAAAACCAATGATGGCATCCGATGTCGGTTCTTCCTTCCACTTTTGGAATATACAGTTATATGAAACTTGCAAAGTCATTCTGGAAAATGTTTCATTTAAAGGAAGATCGCAAAATATCGCAGAAGATCTTTTGAGTTTTCAACAGAGGGAAAAAAAACTTTAAAATGTTGTGCGTTTCAAGCTGGTATTATGTGGTATCACTTTTTAAAATCTCCACTAAAGTTAAAAATGTAAATTTAACTTACTTCTTAAAAATCACTTTTTCCACGAACAAATCACACGACTAAGGAAAGATTTTGCAATTAATTAAATGCCAATAATTAACAATTTTCTAATAAAATACATGAAGAAAAAATCATGGCCTACTGATTTGCCATTTCTATGTACCACTCTATTAACTTTAACAAATCGAATAGCTTTCTATAGGCAAAAAGTATGATTGAATAAGTAATGCGAATTTCAGGTGCATTTTGCGGTTCTTTCGCAGGGTAAATCCCCAAACTGAGTATGAGGTTTTAGAGGCGGGGTATTTACCTAACAAAATAATAAATAATCTTATGCATTTTACGTATTTCAAAAATTGAATAAAGTTCCGTTAAACTTCCTAAATTTCGCACTGTGTGCCGTTCAGATCAGTTATCAAGTTGGTCTACGGAATTTCGTTTTAAATTTTGTCTACTACTGATCTATTTCATTCGCATAGAAACTATTAAATATTTTGTGTTTTTTATTGTACTTATCTTTATTACCAGTTTACATTGTTTAGTATCTAATAAATGCCGTTATTTCTTTTAAATAACTAGATAAATTATGGTGATTTAAGTTTAACAGCCAAATTTAAAAATATTCATCATTTTTTACAGAAATTGAAATTGTAATTATTAATAAATTGGGAAATTATTATCAAAAATAGTTTTGATATTTCTTCTTTATATTAATTCTATTTTGTATCTCAATATTCAATCTGTAGTAGACACAATAACAACTTGCACAAATTTATATTCAAAATTAATTCGAAATAATTTCCTTTAAAAACTTAAAAAGTGTTTTTTGGTCAATCAGAAAACATACTAAGTTTCAATATAACTGCCACCAACCAAAATAAATAAACAGCTTATACGAATACAACTGCAACATTTAGTCCTTCGAGAGCCGCATGTAAATTATAGATCATTACAGAGACCAAACGCACTTAATTTTTGCAGCAATATCATATGACGCTAAGAAATAAGTAATTAAACTTCTAGTTTCAAAAATTCGTTTATTGTAAATACCACTACAATATTGTTTCGCCATACAATGGCTTCATCAGCTGGATGAAATACTGAATATGTACAATACAAGTTTGAATATTTATGTGACAATTATTGGGGAAATGGTGGTGGAAACATTTTTACAATCTTAAATTTAGTACAGGGGAGTTGTTTAAATCTAGTTGGTCATTTAAAGCGAATCCTAAACTATTGTATCTATTAATTTTAAGTTTTCTAACAGGTTAAGTTTTTTACTTTTTTCTTAAATGTGTAAAATTTTGAAATCTATATTAAATCTATGATTGATATCTATACAATGACTTGCGAAAGTTGAATGTTGAATCTGTTTTCTTTTCTTTATGGCTTCTGTCGTGTTCTTTTATCCTAATTTTGAATGTCCTCCCCGTTTGTCCTATGTATACCTTATTACAATCTTCGCATGTTAACTTATATACACCAGAGTTTGATTCTTTGTCTATTTTATCTTTGTTGTTTTTAATAATGTTCTGTATAGTATTGTCTGTTTTAAATGATATATGTTCGTTATTAAGTTTTTTAATGAAAGTACCAATTTTTTCCGAAATTTTTCCTAAGTAAGTGATTGAATTATAGGAATTAATTATCTTGTATTTTAATTTTGGATAAACTAAGGAAAGGGTTTTAGATTTTTGTTGGCTATTTAGGATGTTATTGACAATATTTATAGAGTAACCATTGTTTAATGCTATTGTGTATATTCTATTTAGTTCAAGGTCGAAATTACTTTTACTCATAGGTACATGAGTTAATCTATATACCATTGATAAGTATGCTGATAATTTGTGTGTTATAGGATGAAAGGAATTAGCGTGTATTGTGGTATTGGTATGTGTTGGTTTATGGTATATCTGAACCGTTAAAGCAAATTAATATGTGATCAACATACCTAAACCAATATACACAATTACCAAACAAGGGATGTGTATCTACTAATTATAGTTTCTAAATTATTCATGAAAATTTCCGCTAATAAGGGGCTAAGTGGGTTTCCCATTGATAGACCCTCTGTTTGTTTATAAAATTTCTTTTTAAATTGAAAATAATTTTGTTCCAGGCACGTTTCTAAGAGCTGTAAAATTTCTGTCTTTGTGATAATGTTCGTGTTTCTACGTTCTAGTTGTAAAGTAATTAAATCTGAAAAGAAATTTTATAAACAAACACAGGGTCTAGCAATGGGAAACCCACTAAGCCCCTTATTAGCGGAAATTTTCAGGAATAATTTAGAAACTATAATTAGTACACATCGCTTGTTTGGTAATTGTGTATATTGGTTTAGGTATGTTGATGACATATTAATTTGCTTTAACGGTTCAGATACACAAATAAAAACTTTACATAATTATATCAACACTATTCACCCCAAAATACATTTTACTATAGAAACAGGAATAAATAAAAGCATTAGTTTTCTAGATTTAACCATATCACACAAAACTAATAAACACGAGTTCGCTATATACCATAAACCAACACATACAGATATCACAATACACGCTAATTCTTTTCATCCTATAACACACAAATTATCAGCATACCAATCAATGGTATATAGATTAATTAATGTACCTATGAGTAAAAGTAATTTCGACCTTGAACTAAATAGAATATACACAGCAGCATTAAACAATGGTTACTCTATAAATATTGTCAATAACATCCTAAATAGCCAACAAAAATCTAAAACCCTTTCTTTAGTTTATCCAAAATTAAATACAAGATAATTAATTCCTATAATTCAATCACTATATATATATAGGAAAAATTTCGGAAAAAATTGGTACTTTCATTAAAAAACTTAATAACGAACATATATCATTTAAAACAGACAATACTATACAGAACATTATTAAAAACAACCAAGATAAAATAGACAAAGAATCAAACTCTGGTGTATATAAGTTAACATGCGAAGATTGTAATAAGGTATACATAGGACAAACGGGGAGGACATTCAAAATTAGGATGAAAGAACACGACAGAAGCCATAAAGAAAAGAAAACAGATTCAACATTCAACTTTCGCAAGTCATTGTATAGATATCAATCATAGATTTAATATAGATTTCAAAATTTTACACATTCAAGAAAAAAGTAAAAAACTTAACCTGTTAGAAAACTTAGAAATTAATAGATACAATAGTTTAGGATTATCTTTACCAACTACATTTAAACAACTCCCCTGTACTAAATTTAAGATTGTAAAAATTTTTCCACCACCATTTCCCCAATAATTGTCACATAAATATTCAAACTTGTATTGTACATATTCAGTATTTCATCCACCTGATGAAGCCATTGTATGACGAAACAATATTGTAGTGGTATTTACAATAAAAGAATTTTTGAAACTAGAAGTTTAATTACTTATTTCTTAGCGTTATAATGAAGTTTCAACAAGTATCTCCTTCGTCAATTAAATATCATATGATCAATGATATCGAATGCTCGCATTAAATCAGTATATATATTACATCAAGTTGACCGCCCCTATTAAGCTCTCTAGCTATTTCCTGTGTAATAATAGCAATATTAGTTGCAGTGGAAGGCTCAGTGATGAACCCATGGTGAGAAGGTGAAATAAACACTCGAACGTTCTTCATTATAACATTGTGCAGCAAAGTGTCGAAAAGCTTTAGAAAAATTACATAGAATAGTCATGGGTCTGTAATTTGACAAACTCCAGCAATCTTCCATTCACTTGGAAACTGACATGTACGCAAATCCAGGTTAATAATTTTTGTTAAAAGTGAAGAAAATACGCGAGCACAACCTCTGACTAAGAAGCTTGGTATACTAACGTGACCAGAAATAGATTAATTCTTTAACTCTCTAGCGCATACAGCGACGTTGCTAATGTCAACGTTAATAAAGCAGTTGGAGGAAGGCTAGACAGCACAGCAGGATATAACAAATGGTGGCAGCAAAAATACCTATTAGAAAGCTGCAAAAAATGCGTTCACTATGTTCTGTGGCTTATCATGATGCGTATTGTTGAAACTGACTTTACCAGGGAATCTTGGCGGTGCCTCGTTTAGATTAAAAAAATTGACAGAATGATTACAAGAAAAATAGTGGAGCTTAATCTCCATTTTTTTTTGATATCGTGATTCGATGTAAAATTGTCGAATAGCTGAATTTACATTAATATAATCGTTTAGAGACCAAGAAGGCAAGAAATCAAAATAGAGTTGATGAAAATAACGAATTTCGATAGCTATATATCGCGAAGGATGATATTTATTTTCCGGCACCAAGGGAAAGAAATCTCGTTCAGTTAAGAGATTACATGTTTGATACTACTAAATCTAACAACTTTCCCTGCTAATTAAAGATATTATTGTATTGAGTAAGATTCAGTGAATTAATAGTCTATAAAAAGTGATAATTTAGTATTAGAAAGAGAATAGTGAAGAAGAACGATCATGAAATTGAGAAAAATTAAAATCCCCTGGATAATTGATTTGCCTAACAAAAGCAACTCAAGACAATCCAATAGTAGTTTAAAACAATCCATGCCGGAATGACGTATATAAAAGTACAACAAAAATGAGAAATGAACAGATCAGAATATCAATAACGATATCGTAATATGTATTTCAAGTAATAACTTGTTTGGATTGTTTTCTTTCCTTATGAAATCAAGTATATAATATGGTATATAAACCAGGAATTATTATACCTCTTCCGTAAATAATGTCATTGCACATACATATATACATATATGTATCATGAGAAATTCATTCCTAAAACAATGCACGAAAATGCACGTATGTCTTAATTTCATACTAAAATGCTCCAATTTTTTTTTCACACAGTAGTTAAGTGTCACTGAATATTTCGTTATACTCAGTTAACATGTTACATAAAAATAATACATACTTTTTTCACTTGCAATGGGTGAAGAGAAAATATTAAGTAATGACTTAATAAAGTTCACAGCATGGTACGCTTTGGTTTCTGTAAAATTTGTCGTATCTGCCGTACGAACTTATTACACACAAGTAAACAATAGATATGTTTCATATTGTAAGAACAATAAAATTCTCTTCAATTAAGTGCAACATTGCTGTGTACAGTTTATCAGTATCAATAATCACGTATTGTTTCTTTAATGCGATAAGCTTTTCGATGGTAGATATAGATAAGGAGTAATAAAGGGTGATCTAATTAATACTATAAGATATTAAAATGAATTAAAACTTAAAAATTGTTCTGCGACACAAAATGTTTTATTTTATTCGAAAGAGTATATCATTACAATTATGTTTTGAGGATAACGTCATTCAATGTGCACCAGGCCTTTGTTGACAATAGCGTACTCGATCAGTCGAATTTCTCATTATATTTTCACACATTACGCCCGGTATCTCACGAATAACAGTTCTGATGTAGGTGATGAAATGTTTGCTAACCTATTGTATCAAGAAGCGACTACCTATAAATAAATATGCAATTGAGCTTGGGCCAACAATGACGATTAAGGAAGAAAGAAAATTACTGGAAGAGCAATTAAAGGATATATGTTGATTTCCAAGGCAAATGGGACAAAACACCAAAAGCCAGGGTTACATATTGTTGGATCCCTCTAGTCAGGTTGAAGGATCTTCCTTTCCCCTACTCGTACGAGTTGACTAGCTTTTTGACGGGACATGGTTCCTTTGTTAAGAAGTTAATTTCCTTGGGAATCTCAAGATCGTAAAACTGTGTATGTGGAATGGATGAGAATTAGTTTCGTGTTCTGTTTCAGTGCGAGAACTATGCTGAAATAGGACTTGTATGTGTGACTGACCTTGGGATTTTCTCCAGGATAATTATGCGCAGTTCACAGTGCATGGTGACCTCATTTCCGCGAAAAAGGAAAGAAATTTTGACACCGGATGACCATGGTTAAATTGGATTAATATTTAGCTAGTTTGATGCTGAGCCGGAACGCTATTGGAGGTACCCGACGGAAAGAGAAGATAATAAGAAAATAAAAGGCAAGAAAAGAAGAAAGATAAATAAATGAAAAAACATAAAAAAATAAACTAGAAATAAAGTAAAAATGAAATAAAATTTAGACAAAAAAATAAAAAAGAGGCGGTGTATAAATTAATCCAGAAAGCAGGAGAGGTTTGAACAAAAAGATCGAATATTAGGCACGTCTTTAATGGCAATTGGTACCTAAGATCTAGAAATGAAGGTAAAGTTTGAATGGCGGGTTATGGTCTAACGCAGAGGCTCCCAAACTTTTTTTTCTCAAAGACCACTTTGAAAGTTTTGCTGGTTCCGGTGGACCCCCCCCCCTGCAGCTACATTTCTACCATATTCCCAAAACTCGACAAAAAATGTGAACTAACTATGGAACTAACTATGGAAATTTGCGTTGCGGCTGAGTTATTGGTTAATTAATTGATTGTGCTGTGAGTGGATGTCAAAAAAGTAAAGTTAGCCAATCCAAAATGTGATTCCATCCAACTTTACTCCTTTGACATCTACTCACAGTACAAGAAACCAATCAATTCTCACATATTTTATTTAGAAAACTCCCCATTCGGAGTGGTAAAAATAAAAAGAAAAATAGTATATTTCCTTGTGTTGTATTTATTCAAATATGTAATTATTACACTATTAATTATTATTGTTATCATATTACATTGTAATATGATAACAGTCGTAATATAATTAAAATTAAATATTAATAACGTAACGTAACTTCTACAATGACAATCACAAAATAGTCATAATTTTAGTGGGAGGGATGTACTTGATGGATTGACAGCAAATTTTATATTTGGCTTCAGTTTTGTTAGGAATAACCGCAAATCTCCCCGTTCTGTGATTTTCAATCTGCTCCTTTTTTTTTGTTAAAAGGTTTGTAACGACACTAAAACTTTTCTCGACAAGATATGACGATCTTCGAGCTTCGATGGTTTCATAGAGTCATTGCTCAAAACTTTGTTGCATAAAAGGCGTATGGGCAATCGCTTGTCTGCCTTTGATGGAAGAAAACCAAATTTTAAATAATCAACACTGCACTATCGACATTTCTTCTTAGATTCAGCCATGTTTCGTATGAGTTACCTACCTGTAAATAAAAAAAAAACTTTGTTGTAGTAATCTTAACAGGATATGGCTATTTTAACAGGATTAATTGATTATTGCAATGAAATAAACAAAGTACCGACGACAAACTGATTCTAATTATTAGAAGCAATAAATCGCTAAGATCAATAATTGAGTTTTATGAAAACGGCTGAACCGATTTTAATGTAATGTAAAACATTTATTCATTAATTATATTTTGATATATTTCTGTAAATTCGATAGAAAATACTTGTAAATAATATTTTGATATCAAAACTTCGCGATTTTAATTATTTATTTATTACTTTGATGCACGTTGCGAGTATGTAGTATATAAAGACACGTACAATTTATGAAAATATATTTCATTATTAGTGAACCACCACACAGTCGGGTAATAAGAAAATTATTAATAAAGTAGGGACAAGAAGTTCAACATTTCTCGGCTTTCTGTTCTTTTATGGAAGTATCTAATAATGGCTCTGTTCAGTATTTAATTTTTAATACGTACCTACTACAAGCAAACATTACAAATATACTTATTACAACATAAATATATCTCCTATCGCAGGTGGGTTGGAAGAGATTTCTTTTAGGAATAAGCCTCACCTTTTGTACCTACGTATTTTTTTGTAATTTGCCCATTTTTTGTTTACTTACGTGTACAATAAATTGTAAAATAAATAGATAAATAATAAATAAAATAAAAGTATGTATAACAAATAGGCAGGTAAGTACTTACTTTTCCGACAGTGACAAACACTAATATCGATTCACTTTACTTTACTTTTCTGTTCGAAATTCGGGAAACAAATGAGTAACGTTAATCCGTGGCATTCGTATTTATATTGGTGAAGAATCAAACAAGTTCATGCAAGATTGCAAGCACACACACCACAAGTCGTACTTCGTCCCTTTGCACGTCTGAACAACCATTGCGGATGGCGGCAGCGTTAGCGCTTTGCAAGTCTCGACACGTTGTATTGAATATGGAATATGAAAGTTTTTACAAGTAACAGTCGCTGAGCTTCTTAAAATATTATCTGCCTACATTGATAGGTGAACTCAAGCCAACATTTTAGTTCTTCACTATCAAAACCAGATAAGTTTTCGTGGACCTCCGCTTACGAATTGTGAACCCCCATTTTTTTGTCACGCCAACGTAGACCCCCGTCGAGTCTCCCGTGGACCCCTGGGGGTCCACCTGGACCACTTTGGGAATCAATGGTCTAACGCCTAGGTACTCACGATATAATCTAGTATACAGATTGACTGAAGTAACGGTGGAAATTGCAAAGCGTATTACACACACTAGCGCACGCATATTTACACGTACATGTGACTCTAATGACCGTAGGCGTAGTTTAGTTACAATAGTGGCGATACATTCGTCAGTTTCGATCCGTATTTAATATGTGTTTAGTACGGCAGGATGAAAGTGTAGATGTACAGGTTTCCTTTAAGGAATTTCTATTAGTAGATATGGTTTGATTATCTACGTTTTTAATTGATGTATGTATGCGTTAACATTGATCTGAAACAAAACTCTGTAAAAATTGAAAATTAAATAAAGTTCTTTAAAAAAAACGAAACGAAATTCTAAATGAAATGGACAAAATTTAGTGTAGACGTGCTCAAATGCCATCCCTGCTCTCCGCATACACCACTACTTGACTGAAAGCATCCCAACCAGTATCCTTGAAATTGTTATACATATACGTATATGTATATGTGTATGAATTTGAATCTAAATATCTACTTTTAATTACGCCAACCTGTATATCAAAAAGCAGTGAATCACTAGCAAATCATTCCATTCGAAGGAGCAGGTTCATCATAATATTTATGTAACTTTTCTTCATTTTCTCCAATGGTTTTATAAGTTAAAAAAAAGCAATCCAACACCAAAATCTAACCGCACTTCTGTTCTAAATACATCTATTAGGGCCAGTTTTACAGTTGCAGTATAAATCATTGGATAAAGTATAAGATTTATTCCCAGAATAAAAAAATAGATGTTTTACCAAGTGTTTAAACGGAGGAATAACTATTCCTGGAATAATCAATTTGAAACCGTTTGTTGGTAGTACGCAAAATTTCTGAGCATGCCTAGAACCGAACACGTCAGTAATTTTACCGCCTTTTTATAAATTGTTAGATTAATTAGAGTTCGTTTAGGTTGTTTTTAAAGCAAAGGAAATTTTTATAAAAAATATAATGGAAAAATAATTTTACAAAAATGAAAAATTACACACCTTTTTGAAAATTGTTCTACTTCGGGCGCGTTTCCACAAATTGGGAAAGGTTGCAAATGTAATAGAGAGATTTATGATCTTTGTTAACTGTTTAGTAAGACCAAATCTGGAACAACGTACCAATAAACTTGGAACAGAGCCAACAGCAGCTCTAAAATTACATGGAAACAGCCATAATTTTCAGCAATTCCTCACCAGTAATAGGTAAAAGACGGAAAGGCAATCTGTGGGAATGAGAATCAAAATTATCGAACGTAGAGCTTGGAATTTTAGTGTTCGAAAAAAGATTTGCAAAATAATCTACAATATCTTGTGGTGAGTCAGGAATAATATTATTGTACATTAAGTTACCAGGAATTCTAATTCTGCCCTCTTTATTATTAGTGAACTTAAATAATTCTCTGGGATTTTTCCTGATCGATTGACCAATTACTTTAATATAAGAACTGTAAACTTCAGAGATATGCTTCCTACAACCAGTCCTGTCGTTCATGTAATACAAACTCATGGTACTCTTCCATTTACCCCTGTAGTACTCTTTTAGTTTTAGAGAAGATATTACTGCCGCAGTAAACCGAAGATAAGATTTTTTATAAGATTTATAAAATGGTATAGATTTCTCACATACATGGTAAAAAATTGTATAAAAGTCATCCAGAGCCAAATTAACGTCATTATGCTGATCAATACATTACCAGTCTGTATTAAGTAAATAATGGCACAGTTGATGAAAGTCAGCTTTGTGGAAACTGAATCTATCGTTATTCGATTACGGAAAATTGGTATTTTATCATGACATTTATCGGTTGACCTATCAGAGTTAAGAATAGCCTTGGAATAAAAATTATCCGAACCTCGATATACAAGATAAGTTATATACCAAACAAGTTTAAGTATATCAATACGTTAAGCACGTATTACGCATTTGTTACAAATGAAACAGACATGCAATAATATACACGTCTGTACATATGGACATACACCTCGTATTTTCCAACATTTACTTCTGCCTAAGACACGTGTTTCTGCCATCTACTATCAGGCGTCATCAGTTAGCGTAGTGAAGTAAGTAAAGTTTAAAGAAATCGCCTCATAAGGTATAGCAACCTTTGTCCTATCAGGTGACACCATATAATTTAGTGAGATCTGATGGACAAAAAAGACTATGCCGAAAGTGCCAAGTACATTGATACGATGCCAGATGGCAGCAAATATACCAAAGAGTATATCAATACGTTAAGCACGCATTAGGCATTTGTTACAAATGAAACAGCCATGCAATAATATACACGGCTGTAACTGTACACATGAATATATACCTTGTATTTTCCAACATTTACTTCTGCCTAAGACACGTGTTTCTGCCATAGCCGGTCAAGGGAAAAACTGCCACTTTCGGCATAGTCTCTTTTGTCCGTCAGATGTCACTAGATTATATGGTGTCACCTGACAGGACAAAATTTGCTATACCTTATGAGGCGATTTCTTTAAACTTTACTACTTCACTAGCCTAACTGATGACGCCTGATAGTAGATGACTGAAACACGTGCATTAGGCAGAAGTAAATGTTGGAAAATACGAGGTGTATGTCTATGACAGTTACAGACGTGTATATTATTGCATGTCTGTTTCATTTGTAAAGATATGTTATACTTTCTTTATTCCTTTACTTATTCTATACCTCTGTTATCCCAAGCTTGTAGAACACCGAATAATAAATTATTCATAGAATAACGCTATTCTAGGCTTATTCTCCACTTGTAAAACCGGTTCTTAAAGAAAAAGTTTAAGCTAGAAGTTAAATGTGATTAAATTAGCACCGATTCAAGAATGCTTAGGACCATTTTGAATTTTAAATTTCAAATACAGTATAATCCGCTTATAATGGACTCGGATATAATGGAAATCCGGATATAATGGACAAAGTTTATAGGTCCCAATTTCAATCCTATTTAAACATGTGTATTTTAATTCGCTTATAATGGACTCGTTTATAATGGACTTTCGGTTATAATGGACTATAAAACCACGAGAAATCCACTATAAACGGAATGTTTTGGTAATTCCCCTAAATATATACAACACAATTTGATATTCAAACCGTTATTTGAAAAGGTGCTTTCAGTCGTGTGTGCGCTTTTGAATGAATAATACATATTTAGATAACATGGAGAAGCATATTAAAAATCGCAAATCATTTTCATTAAATGAAAAGTTAAAAATTATTGAAGCGATTGAAAGTGGTAAATCGCAAAGTACAATGTGTAAGACTTTAAATTTAAATAAATCAACAGTATCAAATATATGGGGAAATCGCTCAAAAATTAAGGATGAATGGCATAAAAATGCGAAGAAAAAAAACTGCGTAGTTCGTCACGTCCAGAAGTGGATACAATGTTACTCAGATGATTTCAGCAGCAGAGAGCAAATAAGATTCCAGTGAGTGGGGCAATGTTACAATTGCAAGCCGAAGAATTTGGAAAATTAAGTGGCGGTGATTTTAAGTGCAGTAGTGGATGGTTAGACAGATTTAAAAAACGGCATGCAATAGTGTTCGATAAAATAAGTGGCGAATCAGGTTCTGTCGATAAAACGATCACCGACCAATGGCTTGCAGATATTTGGCCATCGCTTAGTAACGGATAATCTCCGGATAATATCTTTAATGCAGATGAGACGGGGATATTTTACAAGCTCACACCAGATAAAACTTATAAATTTAGAGGTGAAAAATGTTTTGGAGGGAAGAACGTATAACAGTGATGTTATGTGCAAATAGTTCGGGATCAGAAAAAAGAAAGCCACTAGTAATAGGAAAGTTTCAGAAGCCTAGATGCTTCAAAAATACTGGAACTTTACATGTAGATTACACATTCAATAAGAAGGCGTGGATGACGTCATCTATTTTCGAAAATTATGTGAAAAAATGGGACCTTGAATTAAATAAAGAGAAACGCCAGATACTATTACTTATAGACAACTGCCCAGCCCACCCTCATATTGAATTAAACAATATAAAGCTTGCATTTTTTCCACCGCGGTCAACGTCAGTTTTACAACCGATGGACCAAGGAATAACTTGGAGCCTAAAACAGACCTATAGAAAAGAATTACTCTTAAAAATTCTTGAGATGCAAGCAACAGATCGGAATGTGTCAATTTCTATTTTAGATGCGATCATAATTCTTCACAATTCATGGACCAAAGTGTCAACAGATACGATTAGAAATTGCTTTCGTCACGCTGGTGTAATAAAAAATGCAGATTCAGAAGCTTCCAACAATAATTTTGATCCAGAAGATGATCTTCCATTAAGTCAATTATTGAAAATGGAGATGTTTCTACATGCAAACATCCAGTTTAATTAGTATGTCTATGTCGATAAGAATGTTATAACTACAGAACATCCATTTACTAATCAAGCGTTAGTTGACGAAGTAATGAGAGAACGCGGTGAAGAAGTTTTTTGCCAGACAGTGAGGATGATGAAACAGATATGGAAGTCATATCTACAAAGGAAGCACTAACATGTGTAGGAAAGATAATTTAAACAAGATGCATAGGTTTTTGTTGTACCAATTTATGCATAATACGTCTGTTCAAACAAAAATTACAGATTTTCTGAAATAAATACATACATACATACTTCTCTATTATCTAGATACATATATGTATACGTTTATATACATACATATTATGTTTTAATTTATTTTAAAATTATTTTTGCGTTCACGAGTTCCAGAGTTACTTAACTTTTTAAAATATAAACTTTCATATATAAATTTTGCTATATTATTTCACACCTATCTCCTCCTTCCTATATAATGGACACACGGATCTAATGGACGTTTATCGGAGGTCCCTTGGAGTCCATTATAAGCGGACTATATGTACCTGTTTTCTTATTAGAACCGCAGTGATAGTTTGGAACAGAATTTGAATTATAAATCCTTGGAAGTTCGAATAGAATACTAATAGTTCGCGGAATTTGAAATTCCAGAATTACCTTGTTAGAGAACTTAAAAGTGGAGTTGCATGCGCATTAGTTCCAGAACTTCTAGAACTGCAGGTTCGGACAAACCTTTCGCTAAAAAGTAATTTATTGTAAAAACTTATCTATCTTACAGATTTGGGTGAAATTTTGATAGTAAGCTTATAAAATCTGAAGTCAGCCGTACACTCAACATGGTGAAGGTATTGTCAACTCTTGAAAAGTTACTCTCCTGTAAAAAACCCTCGTATTAAATTCTAAAATTAGGATATTTTTTGACAGACATAATTATATAGTAAATGTTTTTGTGTTTAAAGCAACAGACGCAATAAGACACCATCTTCTCATCCTCAGTTAACCTTGAATAAAAATATTGTAAACGAATAAATTTAACGATGCAATAAAATTAAATTTCAGTAATATTAGTATCGATGTTGAAAAACTGCTTTCATATTTAGTACCAACTCAATGTAATGCAAATAATGCATGCAATAACTTAAGTAGGCAATTAAAATTAATGTACTGGGCGTTGCAAGAGATAACGTTTTCATTATTGTTATTAATATTTTTCACATTAACACAATATTCTGGTTGGCACATGCATTGTTAGCGATGAAACGACTTGCTGAATTCCATAATTTAATATGGGAAATTTTCTAGTAGACAGCGGAAAGGAAAATAGCGAAAAATAAACACGTATTTAGGCGTAAAAATAAATTGCTCAAATCACAAAGAGTACATCACGATTTCACACAACAATTACATATTGAGGTATTGTTAAATTTTCATTGCAATAGGTGTTTTATATTTGAAACATTCGAATTATTTTTTTAACGTGAATTTTATATGTACATGTATATCCTCTTAATAAGATGGACAAAAAATACATTAGTTTTACTTATCACTAGAGCAGACCAGTATCCGAGCGCGCCATGTGCGCCGATGTGAGGATGATTGTATTGCATCAGAACTAATAAAAAGCGTTCAATATGTGTTTGGTACTTGCTTAGACTGCATGTAAGTGTAAGCATACGTAATAAAATATCGTCGACACATAAATTGAGAAAACGACCGTTGTCAGACAAAGTGAATAAGTTTATTATGGATTTTCCGGACTTAATATACGATGGCTCAAAAATTAAATGTTTAGTGTGCAATACATATCTAATGTGTTGGTCAAATACACATTGTAAATAACACGTAAGCAGTTCGAAGCACAATAATAACAAAATTAATCGACAACAGTTTATACATGAACTATGCGTAACTATGATTGTGTGTACACTGCCGTTTACCTTGTTAAGTAATGAATCATTTATTTCATTTTGGAATAAATACGCGAATCAAACATTACCGAGCACGACAACGTTACGAAGGAATTTACCATCGGTAAATTGAAAATAATCGGTTGAAAATAAAATCAAAGCCGAACTGAAAAATAAAAAACTGTGGTTATGTGTGGAAGAAACAACTGACAGCAAAAACAATCTGTAGTTAATGTGATGGCGCGTAATATGGAACCACATCAACCAACGTCTTCAATTTTATTAGCATCCAGACGACTAGAACAATGTAATGCCGAAAAAATTTCAGAGGTGCTATTAGATAGTTTGGAAAAATCTAAACTTTCGAAAGACCAAGTATTAATGTTTATGACCGATGGTGCCGCAACCATGTGTTCTGTTGTTAGAAAATATTGTCCTATCTTGTTACATACTACTTGTAAACTCCATGCTCTACACCTTGTGGCAGAACAGGTTCGTAGATGTTATCCAGAGGTAGATGCTTTAATATCGTACAAAGGCAGTATTCCTGAAATCTCAAACGTATTCGGAAATTTCACGAATTGTGTCCCCATACCCCTGAGCCACCACAGCCGATTCTGACACGTTGGGGTACAGGTTACGGGCGGGGTTTTACTATCGTGAAAATTTTGAAAAAATTAAAGACGTGGTTTTATCATTCGATCCGAAAGAAAAAAAGAAATCAATACAAGCCAGAAAAAATTTCAAGATGCCCAGATTAAAATGGATTTACAAAGTATTCGTGAGAATTATTTGGGACTAGAAGAAGTAATAACAAAATTAGAAAATTCCTCGCTGTCGTTAGAGGAATCACTGCAAATCGTTAAAGATGTTCACGCACAGATTTTGACACCTTAACACGTATTTGTGAGAGCACGTCTACAGATGCGTTAAGTTGCTTAACAAAGTATTGATTATGCGAATATAACATCACTAGATGTAGAACGCTCGTTTTCCGAATATAAACATATTTTTTCCTCACGGCGGACATGTTTTTCAGAAATAACCTTAGAAACGCACCTGATGTTGAAAATATACAATCGAGTTTCTCCAGATTGTCAATCCTTGGAAGACGCTTAAAACGGTAAGTGTTTTTTTAAATCCTCTGTCGTGCATACAATCACTGATTTCATACATTTTCCATTTTATTTACAGGTACATACAACGCTGCTATAATATCCACTATTCTTATTTTTGGTGTGTTTATGCATATTACTTTAACAGCAGAAAACCAAGTGTATATTTAATTATTTCTGATAGAATAATTGCCTCTACTTCTATACTTATATCGGTAACAAGCTCATGTTGCGTCCCTATTCTATCGCATATTCTAATATATTACGAATTACACTATCATACCGGCGCTCATGGCGCGCACGGAAATTGGTCTGCTCTACTTATCACTGACGAGAAGGAAAATGCTCAATTGAGCAATTTCTCATTTTACTTAATTATAATTTACTTAAGAGACTGGAATTATAAGATTATATGTGTTATTAGTATTTTGTTAACAAATAAAACTAGTTTTTAACAAATAAAATATTAAGTGATTAGACGTCCAGCGCTTTAAGCATATACATATTCGTATCTCGTATATGAGAGTGTGCTTTTTTTTTATAAAGAGATTATAATGAATTATAATAATGTTTCAAATCAACATAATTTATGAGATGTTTATGCATTTGTAATACTTTAGCTGTAAATCGTATGATAATAATCTTAATTAGATCAGAAGTGATTATATAATATAATTATTATATAAATAATTAAGCCATAATTAAAGATTTGCTTTGTGGAGAAGCCAATCAAAATAAAAACTCCGATAAAAATACGATAGTATATACATATACGAGGTGTGGCTATAAAATACGTAACTGATGCTGTAAATTTTTTTATTTCAGACTTATACATATTGTTACAGTTCATTATTTAGAATATTTTATAACGTACATTTGTCCGAAGTGTCCGTAGATCAATGCCTTGTGTTGTACATCGTGCCACAGGTGTTCGAATGATGTAATCGTGTGACAATACTTCGTAGATCGAAGCGCTTCCACTCTAACCCCTTTCGCGGGTCCGCTTATGGTGCTGGCTTCATTAGGGTGTTGTGTGATTTACAGTGTGGGGATAGTTGCAGGGACTTTTTAAACGGGAGCCCATACTTACCATCATAAGTGTGTACATTTTGGAATGTGTGAGATTTGTGCATGCGAATTAACAGCGTTTTGAAACAAATTCAGCTGATCACGAATATGGCACACGATACAAGGACGCGCTAGCGATCTCATACCATCGCCGTAAAGTGACACAGCAAGATTACTGGGGCCCGAAGCTGTACAATCGACTTTCTAGTGACATAAAAACTTTAAATACAATTAAATTTTCGAGAAGGGTTTAGCAACTCTTGCTTTCACGTTCTTTTTATACAGTTGGAGAGTATCTTCAATGTGTTTTGTAACTTGTTGCTTTCGGTTTGTTCGTGTCAGATTTTTGTTTTGTAGTATATATACATATATATTTGTTTGTATTGCTAATCTTTTGTATTTTTACCTTAATGACGTGTCATACAATTTTTATTATTTTGACAAATAAATACTGAATATTGAATACTTGACGTTAGTATTTCGACCACTGCGTTCGTGCATGTGCAAGTGCCACTTATAGTTATCGTACGTTTTGTGAGTTTTGAGGAAAATTACAGCGACTCGGTGATTAATGTGGCAGCACTTGGATTAAGTAATCCCAAGATAACCTCGGATCTTTGCACGTCGTCTGGGTCGTGATTTATCGTGCCCTCCAAACATCTAAGAGGTAAACGACGCCATTTTGCACGCGATATTTAATTTCATTGTTCCCGCATTCTGTTTTGGCTAATATATAATATAATATACTACGGTCCCCGTCGCCAGCTTCCAATTAATGATTACCGTTACAAGTAATCTTTATAGTCGCTGATAATAGTTGGGGTTGTCGAGTAGTAGCTTTGGTAGCGAGGTACCGAAGTAAGAGAGAGACGGTAAGTAACGCCATCATCACAGAGATATCGACATATATAACTCAAAAGCTAATTTTCTGTTTATAATTATACCGTTTGAGGTAGATAGATATTTATCTAACACTTTTATTTAGTTTACAGTTAGTGGGATAGCACAAAATATTAATCAGTGAGTTTCAACTTTATTTCCTGTTAATCCACTCCAAACATTTAATAATAATTATTATTTAGTACACCACTTTATTTTGAAATAATAGTTAACGTCACATGTGTTTGAAAATTAAGTCATATTGTGCCTAAGTTTATAATCTCGGTAAACGTAGATATATTATTTGCTTGTTTTGCTATATAGTATATCGTATGTTAATATACAGGCAGAATAAAAATTTTTTGAATCGTTCATTATTTCCAATTTTTTAAGTATAACTTAATATTTGGGCATTTGTTCATAATAGTCATAAATTTAAATATATATACAGGGTTTCACCCCTTTTACTATATTTTGACACTTGCTACATTTCTCACTTGTTTATATTTTTAGTTTCGACGTAAACACTTATAATAAATATTGTTACTTTTTATTTGGTGGTCTTGTTTTAATATATTTAGCTTCCTTGAATGCAGGCTGGTTCTACGTGGGTGTGTTATCGCATATACGTTCTCCGCGTAACATATATTCACTTATATAAGCAGCCTACGAAACGCGGTGGCGATAAAATATCGATCAGTTAGTTTAACAACGTTTCACCAAGACATCCACGCCATATTCCCTGAGCTGTGTCCGTGGTACTGGTCGGCTGACTTGTATTTTTAGCAGCAACTCGTCCACGAAAGGTAAGTTCGAGGAGAGCTATTGGCTTTGGTAAAATTTTAGAAAGACCAGTTTTCGCGATTTTATTGCACGGTTTGCGCGTAATATTACTTAATTATTATCCTCTTTAATACACACCCCTACTCTATCTCTACACCGCTCCATTCGAAGTTTCCATTGTGCAAAACAGTGCTGGAAGTCTTTTTCTGTGAGCTCGTTCAGCTCCAATGGTCTGAAATCTGGTTCCTTTTAATGCATACTTGACCTTGGGACTAAAAGCTAAACGTCATTTGGTACCTGGTCAGGTGAATAAGGTGGATTCTATTCTTGGCTAGAAACGTCTTGACAGACATTGCAGTGTGCGCAGGTGCGTTTGATGAGTTATATATACCACTTGCTTATCTCAATCATTAATCGCCTATTTTCTTTTACAAAAACATGTTTACTATTTACTGGTCTAAGCTACATCTTTTAGATAAGAAATAATCTAATATAATAAAAAAATAGTAAATGCTGTCTGCTTAATGAAACTCATTCAAACAAACAGTTTTTATGTTAAAACTTTTTCTGTAGCCCTTAGCGTTAATGAGTTATGCGCAGAGGCAGAATGGAAAATTTCCAATTTTCAAAAATACATTTCACCCAGAGTGTTTTTCCGCAAAAAAATTACGTGGTACATACCTGTGATGTACATGTTCCCAAAGTTTCATAACTTTTTGAATTTCCGTGTTCGGGATCTTCGTATGTCAGTACTGTCCTGGTGTGCAGACAAAAGAGGCGCACTCTAGAATATATGTATCCGTACTTACGTATATTTACAAAATATTAAAAACGGAACGTTCCGTTAAGCCTAGAAACTCAAATTGCTACAGTTGGACTAAACGGTATTCAATTGTTCAATCGTATACCGATATTGAATGCAATCACTTTAAGATAACACAAACTAACACTAGGAATACGTAAGAAGAAAATAATACAAGACGTTATGCAATCATGCCACAAGTTCTGTTATAAGAATTTAAATGTACATTGAAAAATAGAAAGAGAGAAACGATGTTGATGTATTTGAAACCTTGCTTACATTGTGAGCAATTTCAACTGACCATAGTCGGTCGCATTAAAAACTTTAGATTAGAATATTTTAATATTCGTAGATTGGCGGCATTGTTTATATTTTTGTACATGTGTTTGTTTACCTGCCATTATTATTTTTTATCAATTGTTGTGTGCTATTTTTGTTGCTTTTCTCTCTATATGTATATTCTTGCGTATTCATAAAAAATATGCCTTTATAAAGATATTTAGACAAAATATCTACGTTTACGGTGCAACAAGATACCTTCATTATTATTGTCCACTTTCGAAGTGGAATAAATAAAATACAACAGGAAGATAGCGTATTGACTTATTCTTTGCGATTGTGCCTTCTGAGAATATTCTGATCAGGACATAGTAGTCGACATATTTGAACATCATCGCAATAGGGGTAGCGTTTTGAAAGGAAAGTCCGAAAAGTCACCAACAATTTTAACAGATAATATTGTGGAAGATATTAGGAATTGAATAGAAATTACGGTCCAAACACGTCTAAGAAAATCATCTTCTCAAACAAGAACGATGTATGCGAAATAAAAATATAGTTTCCGGGTTGGAACCGCGTCGAGTTAAGTGTAATTGCCAACGTTTCGTCCGCTTTTGCAAGGGACATCTTTCAGGGCTGTACGTAGATGTTTGTCGATTCGCAGTAACTTGAATAATGCTAGGATAGAGACCGGCACAACTTCTATAGGGGGACCGGGTTAGATGGTGACCTGCCAATCGCATGCGGCATATGGGCGTGGGATTTCTTAGTTGAATTCAATACAGCTTGGCACGCTGGATATAAGCCATCGTCTCTATTAAGATGGTGGGGATGTTTGTGAATATCAATTGATTCACGGATTTTCCTAGGGAAATAATGCGATTCAAGGGACGAAGCTTGACATCTTTGAATTGAATTTGATGAAGCGGCTATATTTAACAGTCTAGTACAACGTTCATGTTCGGACACACGCACACCGACTGGCCGCTGAGTTTCGCTAATGTACACACTGCCATACGAACACGGAATGCGATACACTCTTTGTGCTTGGAGCGAAGATATTTTGTCTTTAACAGAGGGTAAGAGGTCCGAAACTTTAGAATGGGGTCTAAAGACGGTTTTGATTTTATTTCTATGTAGAACCTTTCGTATCTGATCGGTGTTACCTTGAATATACGGTTCGCTTCGTGGTTTGGGGTTACGATGCCTAACTATAGAACGGTGTATGTCATGGGCGTTATAATTATTCTGGAGTAGGCTGTTAGAAATATGTTTAAGTTCATAGGGTAGCGCCCTAGGTTCTGAGATAGAAAACGCACGATGTACGAGAGTATTGATGACCGGTTGTTTGTGTGCTGGATGGTGATGGGAGAGCGTGTTCAGGTAATGGTCCGTGTGAATCGGTTTCCTGTAAACCGTGTAGCACAATTTGCCATTGATATTGCGAGTTACTAAGTCATCTAAAAACGGGAGACTTCCACCTCCTCACTTTACGCCGCGAAAACGATCAATGTCGGTTAAAAACTTTATAGCATATGTCGAATTTATATGCTGAAGGTTCCAAAATTCAATGTCTACTTTGTAATATCTAGATAATATTTCAAGATACTCAAGTGAAAAGTGATTTACAAATTATTCACAACAATTACTTCGGACTAGCCGAGGGAATAGAAAAATTACAAAATGTTTCGATGTCGTTTGAAGATTCTCTTAAAATTGTTCATGATATTCACGCACAGCTATGTGTTGTAAAAAGCGAAAAAAATGAGTGTGTTAAAATTTGAAAGTGTTTTAAACAAAGATAACGATTTTATCATATTAAGATAAATTTGTTAAGGTGTGTCTAAAGGTCCATTAAGTTGCTTTAAAGATTATGTCAAATATGCAAATATAACAGCACTAGAAGTAGGATGGTCGTTTGCGGCATTAAAAAACATTTATTCCGCACGCCGTATTAGCTTGACTGAAAGAATTGTGGAAACATATTTAATGATTGAAATAGATGTTATCCACTTTGTGATTTCACGGAAGACTCTTAATATGTTAAGTGCTTCATCACGTTTTATAATTTATTTCTTATCATTTATTTTATGTACAAATTTTTATGCCGCCGCCACTGGCTGTCGGTGCAAATTCGCCAGCCCTAGTCATTAGGATAATATTTTTTTTTTGAATATTATGTTTTCTGATTAGGAAAATAATCATAATTTCTCGGTAGCGATAATCCAAAACTTTTATATTAATCAAAGATATTTATTAAAAATTTGTCGAATCCACCATATACGAGGGGCACGCTGGAATTATTGAAATATAAGAAAACTACAAATCATATTTGAAAATTAATTTATTTATGTACAAAGTAGTCCTCACCAGCATCAATGCACTTATGTAACCGAAGCTTCCACAAATAAAAAGCCTGTAGCGAGTCTCTTTCGGAATACTCAATAAATTTACGAATTGCTTCATCAATCTCGTTTACCGACTCGAAACGTCGACCACGTAAGCTGTTTTTCAGATGGAAGAGCAACCAGAAGTTACACATTACCAAATCAGGCGAATAACAGGTGGATGTTCGATAAGTTTTACATTATTTTTACGTAAAAATCACGAGTCAGTTGTGCAGTGCGTGACGATGCATTGTTCTGGTGTACCAGTAATCCACGAATATTGATTGAATGAAAAACATCAGGTAAGTATTTTGTGATGTACCAGTTAGCTGTAACTGTACGTTATTCTTCAAGCTTAATTGCTTTTACTAAACCTGTACTTCGAAAGAAAACTGCGTACATTAGTTTATTCACAGACCTTGGCTTTTTTGACATCGTTTGGTGCGTCTTCATGGACCCATACACGATTCTCTCGGCGAGTCGGAAACTCATAATATGTTATGTACGTTTCATCACCTATTACTATTTTAGAAATAATTAGGTGCCCCCGCAATTGTAACGTTTTTCGAACGTACACGCTCTGCCCTTTGGAAGTCATTGAGTTTATGTCGCATCCAACGTGTAACAATTTTTTTCATATGAAGATGATGGTATAAAAGTGCATTAACTGTCGTGAATCCAATGCCAAGTGTTGTCTGGACCGTTTCATAAGTGCATTCCGAATCATCTTCTATTAAAGTTTTTCCACTTTTTCAATGTTTTCAGCAGCTATTGAAGAACATGGTCTTTTCGGATGATTCTCATCGATAAGCGAAATCCGACATTTTTTATATTCTCAAAATCAACAAAACACAGTTACTTTGGATGGGGTTTTATTGCTAAATCCAAGTTGCAAACGTTCAACGCACTGTTTTTCGTTTATACCAACTTTGGAATCGTAGTAAATCATAGCGCGAAAATGTTCCTATGACAACTCCATACTTCCACTCGCAGTTGTGTATATCACGTGTACTATGTGACAGACGAGATTCAACCGACTATCACAGACAACTGACTAAAGACCAGAGACCAACGAGACCGGCAACTAATAACAAAAATTTGTCCTAGTGAAATGGAAGATCATTAAGTCTTTCTCTAATAATTGGGCAGTCAATTAAAGATGGCACTGTCCAACGATGACGCATTTGCCCGCCAAAATTTAAATTTGCTTCTCTAGTTTATTGTCGTATTTATTTTTTATGTTCATACGAAATGTTTATCTTTACATTTTCAGCAATTTCTTCATGTTTAATACATAAAGAAAAAGAACTGAAAATGTATAAACATATCGTACAAACATTTGTATTCTTCTTTAGTGGTACACTTTACTATGTTCAATGAAATAATTGGAATACTTCACATAAAATTTACTTTATTATAACTACTATACAATTCTAAATAACTAAAATAATATACAAGAATATAGACCCACAAAAATTAATATCTTTAATATCAATAATGGTATAAAATATATTTTAAAAGTACAATAAAAAAAACATATTTTCTTAATAAATAATTGATGATTTAAAGTTTTTAATTTTCTTGTAGTATTTTCGTTCCGTAAATTCCTTACTAACCTTGTGCAGTACCAAGGAAGTCTGTTTGACAAAAACCATCTATTATTGAGCATCAAATAAAATGATAATGCTGTGTGGAAGACATCCACAAAGAATCTAATTCAATCATTAAGCCAATACCTTGTCTTTTACTGTCCATTCCCTTACCTTTGGAAGATGCTTCGCACAACGAAGTTGAGGAAACAGTAATGATTGTGCACTTACTTGATGATATTCCTGTTGAATAAATAAAATAATTAGACATATAAAAAAAGAGGAAGAATAATTTACCTTTAAATATATCTTTGATCATTGAAGACTCATTTAAGTTTAATTTTGATATATTTTTGATGGTACAGCCTCTTTTTTGTGCATATTAATGTTAGTTTTCAAATGCGCTGCATGTTCTTTCTTTATTGCATTCACAGATGCTTTTCCTTTTTTCTTTCTTTTTACTGTTGATAAATTTGCTTGCTGATGGGTAATAAGACACAAACTGAATTGCAAATAGGTGTTCTATAGGTACTGTAGGTAAATTGCAATCAATTACCTATGTATTTTCTATTGCTTGCAATGGTAATCTTTGTGGAATATATATTTCTTCTTACATTTGAGATTCAGAACATTTTGATATTGACATGATTGTTTGTGCTAGATGTAAGGATGGTACAGCTCCAGAGTAAAATGTGTAACACATATTCTTAACTTAAATTCCTAATGCTCCCTGTGACAAATTTTAAACCCATTACTTCCAAACCAAGTCTTGGATCAAAAATATGGATGCCTAAATATTAGTTGTTTTGTTATATATTCATTATTACAGGCTTTTAAGGATTTTGTGGAAAATAATGTAATTTTTCCACATCTATTATCTCCTTTGCCACACACGATATACAAAATTTTGAAGCCATTTTCAAATAATTTATATGCTGAAAGGAAAAAGTACTTGTAGGGGAAGGTGGGGCAGAACGGGGTACTTAATATTAGAACAAATATAAAAGTGTATGGAGATTAAATATTAGACATATTTTGGTACAAGCGTAGTACCTACACTATATACTTAACATATATCGCGTGCATTTAATAAAATTTATCATATTGCAAGAGAAAAAGATAAATCTTTGAAAAATGTATTGTGCCCCGTTGTACCCCACAGGTGGGGCAGAATGGGGCACCATTAATTATAATAAAACAACGTGGTTTATTTTCAGTTAGAAACATATATTTGAAAAATCTATAGAAGGCGTTATAAACTTCAACTAAACAAATTATTGACAATGCTTGCACACAAGGACATGTTCGTCGTCATCACTGTCTACCCCTACGCAAGCGTTATGAGCCCATTTCTTGCATGCTGAACACGTAAGCCATCCTTCAACAGATTTCGACCACCACTCTCCACAATAAAGGCATTCCGCATCAGAAACATCTGTGGACGACTCTGAGTCTTGCCTTCTACAGAGCATGCGTTTACCTGTTTTTTTTTTTACTATCATATGTAGAATTAGGATTAGTTTTTCTCTTTGCTCTTTCTTTTTTTTTCCCCAAAGGTTTTCTTGAAGTAAGTACCGCCTCCAGTTCATTTTTATAAGGAGTGGACGTTAATACCGCAGTTTTACCTCTTTTACGATTCGTTCTCTTAACTATTCCTTTAATTTTTGGAAATGGTAAAGCCACTTCTGGCGATAAGCAAGGAAAACTTGATTTTCTAGTTTGGATGTCAGGCCAAGAAGAGCATTGTGGTTGAGGATTTAAAATGTCGCTTGCAGTAAGTGTTGTCTCCTCAACTTCTTTGGGAGCTTTAATCGTGTCTACTCGTTGAGGTGTGGTTGGCGTTTCTTCACTCGATGTAGGATTATCAACATTTGTTAATTGATTTTTATTTGAAATTCTTTGGGGAGGCGACTCATCCTTACTCGTTTCAAGTGCCTCCGCATTATAGAATTGAATATCTGTGGTAGAAGCCGGTAAATAATCTGCTTCAGTGAAGACATTTTGATCAGCAGGCCAAATTCCAGTTTTGCGAAATCCGTTTAGAGCTGTTTTCATAGATGCTGCATTTACAAAGGCACTGCCAAAAGGGTAGAAATTTGAGATAGAGTCACCACCTTACCTGGATTGCTGCGGAGCCGTGTTCTAACTTCATGTTCATAGAAAGTGCTGAGCGACTTCATGAATGATACGTCTAATGGTTGGATTCTATGGCTGGTATGTGGTGGAAAACACAATAAAATAACCCCATTTTCACGTGCACGCAAAATAAGATCCAAATTTTTTGTATGGGTTGAATGCCCATCTAACAGGAGAAGCACGGGGCTTTCTTTAGTTGCTTTGGAAAAGATAATAAATGATTCAAACCATTTCATAAATAGCTCTGTTGTAATCCATCCTGAATCACTGACTTCTACAAATGAACCAGGTGGCAATCCTATCTCAAACGTCTGTTGCTTCCGTTTTCTTGGAAAAATAAGCATAGATGCCATATACGCTCCTGAAGCAGAAAAGCAAATTTCGGTCGTTACGGTTTCACCGCGTTCTGCAGATGTTAAGACACCTACTTGGCGTTTTCCTTTTAAGGCTAATACCTTTGCATGTCCCTTTGAATTTACAGTCAACCCAGTTTCGTCGCAGTTATAGATGCGATCACCGGTTAACTTATATTTGTCAATAGTGTATAACAGCAAACGAAACAATTCAGATACGGCAACTCTATTAAAACCCATTGCGCGAGCCCCGAAGGTTGATTCTGGCTTGCGCAATGTTAATGTTGGATGTCGTTTTAAAAAACAGTCCATCCAATCTTTTCCAGCCATTTCTTTGTCAATATTAAACCTGTGGGCACAATTATTTTTTACAGCCAATTCATATGCAAGACGGCGAAAATCAGTCATAGTGAGACCAAACAATCTCATTTCCATATCTTTTAAGTACTTCTCCAATTCTAACTCTTGTTCAGTTAAAAAAACACTTTTAAATTTACCCTCAGTTTTATCGATTTTAAAATCTTTCTCATTTTTCTTTTTCTTCTGCACATATCTCTCTAAGGTTGTAACTGTTTTTTCTTTAGTAGCGTAATTGACAGTATACTAAAGAAAAAACAGTTACAAGTGGCCCTTAGTTTAGTATATCCTAAAGATAGTGCTAATTTGAAACAAATTGTCTCGTTAACTTACTTCGGTAAAATAAGCGAGCAAATTGGAAATATAATTTCAAAAAATAATAGTAATGTTAGTATAGCTTACAAACCATATGTAAAAACAAGTAATTTCATTTTTAACGCAAAACCTAAAACAGATATCAATAATAAATCAGGAGTGTACAAATTATATTGTAATGATTGTAAAAGTGTATATATAGGTCAGACTGGTCGAAGTTTTATTATACGGGTAAAAGAACACATGAGGTCATATAAACTAAAGAAGACAGATTCAACATTGGCAAACCATCTTATTACAGAAAGGCATACATTTGGTCACCATAAAATATTGCATTTGGCAGAGAAAGGTCGTAAATTAAATCTTTTAGAGTCACTTGAAATTTTTAAAAGGGGAAACAACACAATAGATATTGTTCTTAACGACCAGTTGGATCTTATATATACATCTCTTTTCCAATGTTGTATATAATAGTTAAGTATATAGTAGTAATTTTAAATAACACCATAAACCACCCCCATATATTTTTGTGTCATTTATAAGATCTATGTAGGCCTGTAACTTTTGGAGTTTGATAATGACATTGTATGTCGAAACTGGGGTCACTATTACATGTGAATAAAGTGGTATAACAAAGTTATTGTATTATTTTATTTTATTATTTTCTATATATTATACATACTTTCTTAGCATTTTAATAATTCCAGCGTGCCCCTTGTACCACTGTATTCGTTCATATTTTGAGCAGTTTTTTAAAATAATTGTAATACTAAGGCATCAAAGAGTAACGTTAAGTATTGTTACCTAATAGCACACTTATACCCGCACCCATTGTTACATATTAAACTGCTCCTTCCACGATTGTTGAGTAAATATTATGCCATTGTTCATATACATTGTAAGCGGCTTTATTATAGGATTTGATGACTCTCTCTAATAAATACACCTTATCTTATCATATAAATGCGGTACTACATTTATGTATATCAGCAAAAAAAAACATCTACTGTTAATATTTAAACGCTTCTAACTAAAATAAATTAATGTTTTCTAAATATATCTCACAGGTTTCGGCTGTGAAGCCAATAAATATTATTTTATCATTTTTGTTTATTCATATGTACATGTATAAATTGTGCGCGATAAATAAGTAGCATGACACACATTTTCGGTGCTAGAAATGATTATTATGTTTTACCGGTAAATATAAGGGATATCTACCTAGTTATTATAGTGGGGGGACCTTGAATATGTCAGATGCGACCATATCAGTACATACGTAACATTGGTGTCGCGTACATGATCCTATTTGGGTCTATAATTTCATATTTTATTCATTTTGAGTTGTGTTTATTCAGTATTTCATTGTAACGGACTTTATACAGGTGCGATGGGTGATGTAGTATTGTCGTCTAAAGAGTTACCGGTTTCATTCGAAGTCAAATATTTAGGTAAATAGAATTCAAGTAAAATATATTCGATTTTCTTATATAAAATAAAGAATATCTATATTTTAATCATTTTGAAAGAATGTAGTGACAATGGAATATTTATTGGCGCACATTTATTAAAATTGTAAGACTTAAAAGTCTATAAAAAAAAGTATTTAAATGCAGCGAAATTTTCTAATATATTAATAATAACGCACAGCGTGTGAGTTTGAAAATTTCACGTTCAAAATATTTCATTAATGTATCATGTAACAAGTGTTCATTTGAAAAGTCAATCTAGTATTATCTAGTAGCATGTGATTTACTGAGAACATTTTGAAGTATGTCGTAAATTAAAATTTACTACTTAACCTACGAAATCGTATATTTAGACAGTTTCATATATACTACAAATAAATAACAAATAATAGGTATTTACAGGTACAGTGACAAGGTGCTCCGTCTTGTTGGAAATATGCATTTTGAAGCTCGATTCTCTGTAGCATATCATTCAAATTCAAAATAGGTGTTCGAAATATGTTATTTTTTAGATAAGGCCACAAAAAGAAGTCGCAAGGTGTTAAATCGCATGAACGTGCAGGCCAGGCAATTTCAGTATTTCGACTAATTATACGCTCATCAAAAAATTCTCTTAAATAATCCAAAGATTCTGCAGTACAGTGACAAGGTGCTCCGTCTTGTTGGAAATATGCATTTTGTAGTTCATCATCATGCAACTGATTGACAAATGGTTGTAAAATTTCCGTACGGTACCTTTGAGCAGTTAACGTTCCCTGAAAAAATATTGGTCCAATGCTTCGACTTTGGCTTATCGCTGCCCAAACACCAATTTTCTCTGGATGTAGCGATTCTTCATTAATTACATGTGGACTTTCACTACTCCAAATTCTTGTATTTTGTGAATTTAGGTATCCCGTTTTATAAAACCATGCTTCATCAGTAAAGATTACTCTTTGCGAAAGTTCTCCATTATTGTTCATATTTACAAACCAATTACAAAACTGTAGTCTACGTGGGTAATCAATTTCTAACAATTCTTGTACTGCTGTGACACGGTATGGATAAAGTTGCATATCTTTTTTTAATAACTTTTGAGTTGTACCAACAGAAAGGTTTATTTGTTGACTCAAATGTCGAACAGATGCTTGTGGTTCATTTTCAATTATTTCTTCAACACGATTGACAACTTGATGTGTACGTTTCTTAACTGCTCTGCTGCCTGATTTTCTTAAGAGACTACCAGTTTCAGAAAAAAGTTTTAAAGTTCTATCCAAAGTATTCTTAAATTGTATATAATCTATTACAAAATGTGGAAACTCAACTTGAAATTCTACCATGCAATCTTGAACTGAATAAACCCATAAACCATCAATTTTATTACCACTTCGAAAATAAGGCTCGACTAAAAAAATTTTATTTTCTAAAGTGAAAGCCATTTTAAAACTGAGAAGCAATTTATTTAAGCCAGAATCGACTCACGATTATTTTATGCACTAACTGATATTTGCGATTGACATTATCAAATGTCATTTGGATTTACGTTTACGGAACAACAAACACATACTAATATATTTGCGTCTTATTCTATCAAAATTTCAAAGTAACCTAGATTGACTTTTCAAATGAACACTTGTTACGTTTATGTAATATGTAGGTACTTTTGGTTATTGCTAAGATCCTTCCAACCTTCCGTATCTGAAAAAAAACTTTTGGGATCGTTAAAGGAACTTATAGGAACTAATTTGCCTTATAAACTAATGTGAGGAAACGTACTCTGTTTAAGTTAAACTTTGGTACATGTAAATAACACGATTATCTGAAATTTGGCGTGTTTTGGATGTTTTGGATTGATAATATACAAAATTCAAACTTGAATTAATTTTTTTTTGGATAAGAATACGTTTGCCCCCCATTAGTTTATAAGGCAAATTTGTTCCTTTGAGGTCCTTTGATGATTCCAAAAGGTTTTTTCAAGATGCGGGAGGTTGCAAGGATCATAATAATCTATCAAAATCTATAAAAAAAAAGTATTTAATTTCAGTAGAATGTTATAATATATATTAATAATAATAAACACTACATAGATATCACAACACTAATAACACAGACCTGCAAAATTGGAGTCATGACGTCCCCTTTTGAATTCGATTATTGATTCTGAACAGTAACGCGCCAAGTATCTTCGGCGCCGTCGTGCGAAATACTGATAGGCGTCTTTACCCTATATGTATTGAGCCAAAATTACCAGCCACTCTCCCACAGTTCAACATTGAAATTTATGACGAACTCTTTAGACTTGTTAGTACTGGTAGGTATTTTTTATTTGAGGCAAACAATGGGTTCACATACAAAAAAATATTATTAAAATTTTTATTGCACACTGAAACAACAGTAACAAAATAAAAAACAGTACATATTCCAAATTATTAAAAAACAAAAGGTCAAATAAAATATATTTAGAGTGCCCGTGTTTTTAAATAGATAAACGTGAAGGAAAACAACGGAAATGTCTTATAGAAATTGGACTTTTCTAGCTTTACTTTTGGCAAATTCCTTAATAAGATTTTCAATATTCAGCTGCTTTAAAAAGTCAGACTCTATAGAAATGATAGATAGAAATATTTTTAAAATTTAACTTATCACAAGTGGCCGTAGGCGCCTTTAAGGCCTTGGCGCCGTTGTGCGCTGCACGACCTTGCCCATATGGACGGCGCGTCACTGATTCTGAAGTATTTACGTAGGTGCACTGATTATGAATATACATATATTCAGTTTTTCTCCATCACGTCCAGATTTTTTAGATTAGACAGCGGAAGAAAATTACAAAAGACACCTTTACTTGAAAAAAAAATACATACATACTTATTAATTGCATTTTCGCCAAGTAATGTGAATATAAATATTGATTCCTACATTTCACGCCGCTAATTATTCGAATTTTTTAATTGAAAAAATTCGCCTTTATGCAGGATTCGAACCCAGGTCCATGGCTTGCCGGACCATCGCTTTAACCACTAAGCTATCAAGGACTGTGGTTCCGAGTACACCAGGAAGCTTAAGTTACATTAAGGAGACAGATGTTAATATTGTTGCCTGTAGTCGGCACTTGTTGCAAATTAATTGCATTTTCGCGAAGTAATGTGAATGGTAAATATTGCTTTCTACATTTTACGACGCTAATTATTCGAAATTTTTAATTGGAAAATTCTTCCTTAAGCAGGATCCGAAGCCACGTCCATAGTTTGCCGGACAATTGCTGTGCCACTAAGCTATCAAGGACTGTGGTTCCGAGTACATCAGGAAGGCTTAAGTTACATTAACGAGACAGCTGTTAATATTCGCCCCCCTGCCTCATGTTTAAGGGCGAATTTTTTCAATTAAAAAATTCGAATAATTAGCGCCGTAAAATGTAGAAAGCAATATTTTCATATACATACTATATTAAAAAAGTACCTAATTCTAGAACATAAAAACTCTTAAAATTTAATAAACGATTACTTGTTTATTGCGTAAACATGTCAATTATCGTTGTGAAACCTTCTGCTTTTTTCTTCGAAGATTCTAGTTTGAGATTTTCTCTTATATTTTCGATTTGGCCGCCTCAGCACCCAACAGTAGTCCGTCAACATGTTTGTATTCCACCTTTCCTAATTCTGTCCTATATCTTTCAAATCTTGGTGAAATCTTTCACCTTGCTCTTCGCTAACGGCTCCTAAATTTTCTGGTAAGTAGTCAATGCGCGAATTTAGGAAATGAAGTTTAATGCTCATAGAACAGCCCATTAAACCAAAATTTGCAATCGTATTCGCCACTATATCTTTATAATCAACGTTTTTATTGTTCCCGAAGAAATTTTTCACCGCCTCCTTAAAAGATTTCCATGCTTCTAACTCAATTTGGCTGCGTTTCTCAACGAATTTTAGATCCTTCATTAATTTTCTTATATCACGGAAAACAAAAATTCCTTCCCTCAGTTTAGCGTCTAGCAATGATGGGAACATTGTATGTAGATATTTTAAACCATGCTTTTACGTTTCACCATACCCAGGTTAATGTGTCGAGGAGGTAGCAAAACTTTTTCTCGGGAAACCAATTTCTTTCGAACTACATTTTTGGTTCCAGGTATTAGTGCAGTTCTAGGAGTCCATTATTTTTTAGTTATAGTCATTAAAAAAATTTAACAACGTATGTATTAATATGTTCATTACTTAATGAGGCTAAAATCACTTATTTTTAGCGTAATAAAGACGTTCTGCTTATACTAATTGTGTAGTCTTTAACAAATTATCAATCGGCATTTAATCTATTATCCTAATGAGAGTAATGAGCCACTAAATGCATTAACAATTAGTTGAGATCTCGTTTAGAAAAGTTTTATCCATTTTCGAATTGAACCCTCCCAGCAAATTTAAGCAAAATCTAAAATGCTAAATAAAAAAATATTGTGATGTGATAGATTTTTCTCGTAATCAGCACATTAAGAATTATCGGGAACGCTACTCAAATCTTAAAAGGTGAAAACCAATGTAGGCCTGTGTAATGTATCTTTCATGACATATATGCATTGCCATTGACAATTTAAGTCAAGAAGATGTCATTTATACAGATATGGCAAAAGCCTTTGACACTATTAGACTATAACATCTTACGATGGAAACTGAATGAAATTGGTTTTAGTGTCAACTTCATGTCATTTATTGCCTTATATTTTTCGAGTAGAATTAATTACGTACATTATAATGGTTATCGATTCTTAGAATTTGTTCAACACCCGGAGTACCTCAAGGATCCAATTTGACTTCTCTATTATTCTTAATTTTTATTAATATCGTGTGAGAATAATCATTTCACGTCCGAAGTGCCTGATTAATATATTATTTTACATTATTTTTTAATCAAAGATAATATAAATTGAATGCATTATATATACTACACCGTAGTAATTCATAAAAAATAGGTTTTAGCAAAATTTTGCAACACATAAATAGTTTTCAAACAAAAAAAAATACCGGAGTGATTTAATGAGAGAGTTACTTGTCAATGAATTATTTTGCTACTAAACTTCTTGCACATTCATAGTAGCACTGAACAAGATTTACGAGTATGTATACGATTTTGCATCGTCAAAACCATTTTTCACAGGGTGAATGTCTGTTAAATTCAGCGGAGATTTACATCAAAATGTAATGTTTGCAAATAGTAGTGCAGCGTGCTTTTATAGAATTATTAAAAAACTATTAAATATTCTCATTACAAAATCGTTATGCGGGGGGGGGGGGGGGGACAAATTACAGGTAAAAGGAAAGGGTGACCTTTGCAGGTAATGCTACAGTCCATAATAAAATATTTTATTATGCATAAAATTAAATTTTTAGACATTTGGTTAGAAACCTTCATATATGCATTATTGAATTTTGCATATGCATTTAAAAAAATGTTCACAATATGCCGTTATGCACTTAACATGCATTTTGCATATTTTCCAAGTTCTAGTGATGATTATATATATTAATGGCACCTTATGAATTTCGTACAATATACAATAATTTAAAAAAACTATTAAAGTTCATGTTCTTTTTCTTTAATTATTCATCTACATATTGATCTTATTAAAAATACATTAACGCGTTTAATCCCTACGATGAAAATATGCAGAACTTTTATTAAAATATGTAAAGTTTAAGTGATAGTTACACAACTAAATTATTGTCAAAATTTTACAAACTACATGTGTTTCATCCTCCTGCTTTGAAGGAAGTTCGGTATGTGTCGACCGAAGTATGAGTTGCAATAATGCAATAGTTTTTGAATAACACTAAGATATTTACAAATTTAGTCTTGGAGTTCCGTTAACTTAGTACAAATGCAGTATGTGGTCTTAAGGGTCTACTTTAGTGCCCGAAAAATTACCATTTCAGAAATATGCAACCCACATTACAGCTCACTACAGCGGACAGGTACCAAGACGCCCTGCTGAGATGGTCGAAGGATTATGTAAATTAGCAAACAAATTTGATTATTGACACATCAGCTACTTGGGATTTATTTATGACTTGTTTTAAGCAGATAGATGATCTGTGTATTTCCGCCTAAAATTTTTTGAATCGTAGATAAAGAATAGATGTATTATTATAACAAATGTAACTTAATAGGTTTTAATATAAAATAAGTAGGGTAGTAAAGCTACACAATTTTACCCATACATACCTAATTGAAATAATAATATAATAATATAATAATAATAATAATAATATATTTATTTGTTCATAATTATACAAGTGTATAGAACTCGCATTACCTGGCTTTCTAATCCTTCTTAGTCATTAAAAGTTAATCACCTGGTTACTTGGAAAAATGTATATAATTCGATAAAGATATGACCATATGATAAACAACTTTCTGCTCCCACCTATCTTAAAAAATAAGGGGTGGGAATGTCAAAAAAAAAATTATAAATATTATGAATACTTGAACATAAGGTCAATTGGTTTTTACCATCTTGTGCTTTGCATGTGATTATAAGTGAATTTGCTGTGCTTTTGTTAGTTCTTGTCAATTGTGCTTGCATTTTCGGAGCGATTTTTCTATTTTGGAAAATTTTGCTGTGCGTTAGCATTATATTCGGACTATTTTCATTAGCTATTCGTATGCGAAAGATTGCATACGTATATTAGTGTTGGTGACTGTTGTAATTTTGAAATATAATTAACAATGGGACTTCACTCCCAAAAAAGATTGACAACCGCTGCAAAACGGAAAAGTAGAAAACAGTTGATGAAACAAATTCGGATAAAAAATCGAATAGTGTCTCAACGTGATAATATTGTAGATAATCAAATTGTTTTCACTGAGACAAATTCGGCACGCGACGACAGTTTTGATTCGGATATATCAGATGAGGTTTTTATTGAAACAGAAAATTTAAACAATATTGCAAATTTTACTCTTGCTGGACGTAGGATTGTTGATATAAATCATCTGTTTACTGTTCTAAAAGGAATACGACATGATATGTTTGGCTGTACTTTTCAAAATGTAGAAATAATAGCGGAAAAACATTTTGGTTTTAAAAGTGTTTTTACTTATAAATGCAACATGTGTGGAATAACCGATACATTCAGTACTGAAAATGAATATAAAAAATGTGGAGTAAATGAAGCAGCGGTGTGTGGAACTGTTGCAATAGGGGCGGGTCATTCACAATTAACAGAATTTTCCGCAGCTTTAGACATTCCTCAAATGTCTTCAGCAACGTATGCGCGCATAGAAAAAAAAGTGCTAAAAAATACAGAGGAGTTAGCATTAAAAGAAATGCAAGCTGCAGGAAAGGAAGAACGTAAGTTGGCAATTGAAGCAGGAGAAATTGATAGCGACGGAATACCTTTTATAACTGTAACAGTGGATGGAGCTTGGTCAAAACGAAGTTACAAGTCTAATTATAACGCTCTCTCGGGCGTTGGGTGCGTAATTGGGACCAGAACTAAAAAAGTTTTGTACGTAGGAGTAAAAAATAAAATGTGCAAATTTTGTAAAAATAACGATAAAAAAAATGTTCCGTCTCATAAATGTTTTCAAAACTGGAGCAGTTCTTCAACTTCTATGGAAGCAGCTATTATTCTAGATGGGTTTAGAATGTCAATAGAAATGCATAATTTGCGATATAAAACTATTATTGGTGATGGGGATAGTAGTGTATATAAAAAAATTCAAACAGCAAAACCTTACGGACCAACATATTTTATTGAAAAAATTGAGTGTCGAAATCATGTGTTGCGAAATTTCTGTACGAAAATACGAGAAATTTCAAAAACTCCTCGATCAGATATGTGTATACGAAATTTTTTACGGCAGAATATTCTTAAATTTAGAACAGCTGTAGTTAGTGCCATAAAGTACCGCAAAAATGAAAATGTTTCTTTTCAACAAAAAATTGAAAACTTAAAAAATGATATTCTCAATGGACCTGCCCACATATTTGGAGAACATAGTAACTGTGCTAGCTATTTTTGTAGTAAAGATGGTAACAATGGTAACAATTCAAATACTATTGATTACAAACATTTCAAAAGCAGTGCTCTATATGATATATTTTTTCAGTCTTTGAATAGAGTAGCCAATTTATTCTCCAGTTTACTTTATGACGTAGACAATAACGTCGTAGAATCCTTCAATTCTGTTGTGAATAAATTCGTGGGAGGAAAAAGAATAAATTTTTCGCTGGGAGGCTCGTACCAAGGGAGATGTTTTGCGGCAGCCATAAATTATAATAATAAAGAGACATTTGTATATACATTTGTTAAGAAAACTAATGGGGATAATTTTAACTGTGTATATTTGGAAAAATTCAAAAATCTTAAACTAAATCAAGCAATAAAAAAGAAAAGCAAAAAAAATAAAATTCGAATTCAAAGTGCTGATTCGGATTACGGAGCGTGCAAAATCGTGGTACCTGACATGCCTATTCCGGAATACGAAAGCAAGAGAAAACAATTTCTTGATGAATTGTCATTATCTGATTGTCATAATATTCAAATTAGGACCGTGAATCAGAGACATAACAACGATTGGGAAAAAGAGAGACAGATAAGATTAACGGCAAGTAACTTTGGCAAGATTTGTAAAATGAGAGAAAAAACAGACACGGCTAGTACAATAAAACATATGCTGTATACTAATAGATTCAATAATAAAAAACTACCAAATTCTCTACAGTATGGCATAGATAATGAAGAAAGGGCCAAGCAAAAATTTATGGAAATTACAAATTTGAAAGTTGAGGCATGCGGTTTGTTCATTGACGAGAAGAAAAAATTTTTAGGCGCCACTCCTGACGGATTAATTGGATTCGATTCTATTGTCGAAATAAAATGTCCTTATTCAGCGCGTGATAAATTAATACATGAAGCCATTAACGAAAAATTAATTAATTATTGCACCTTAGATGCAAATGATGGTAACAAAATTTTGCTAAAACCTTTTGATAATTATATGTATCAAGTGCAGGGACAACTCCACATCACCAAAAGAGAGAAATGTTATTTCGTAGTTTATACTAAACACGATTTGAAATATATAGTAATAGAACGAAATGATGATTTCTGGAATGATCATATGATTCAACATCTGGAAAAATTTTATATGAATGCAATGCTTCCAGAAATAATTGACGCGAGGTATCATAGAGATCAATCTATAAGAAGTATTATGAAAAAAGATCTCTAATTTTTTTTATTCTATTTTTTTTTTAAATACAAACTATTTACTTATGTAAATGCAGTAATTTATTAGCTGCAAATTAGTTTGTTCACATATAAATGACTAGACCCTCTCAACATGACGTCTTGGTGCCTACTCTATTTTACCGTGTGCTGTAATGTGGGCTGCATATTTTCAGGGACGTTGAGTATCGGATGCCTGTTTTTTACTTTTATTTTTATTGATAACTAAACAACTTTTACATCTAGACAAAAACGGGCTGTATAGCTACCTAGATATTATAAATACCTACAACACAAACATTTCATAACTCCATTAGCTGGCCTGGTTATCTCTAAATTTGTCCGGATAGATTTTCTGTTTTTTATCGATAAAAGTCAAACCGTACAAAAATTTTGAAAAAAACGTAAATACCTACCTAGTTTTTATTGATACATGGTCATACATACATCGAGCGGTCTTTCAACTTTTAATTTGAAGCCAAAAAAAGGCCGGAAAAATACACTCATTTCAGTGTGGGATTGCCGGGTATAGCGTAGAGCCTTAAGGCTCTACGCTATACCCGGCAATCCCACACTGAAATGAGTGTATTTTTCCGGCCTTTTTTTGGCTTCAAATTAAAAGTTGAAAGACCGCTCGATGTATGTATGACCATGTATCAATAAAAACTAGGTAGGTATTTACGTTTTTTTCAAAATTTTTGTACGGTTTGACTTTTATCGGTAAGAAACAGAAAATCTATCCGGACAAATTGAGAGATAACCAGGCCAGCTAATGTAGTTATGAAATGTTTGTGTTGTAGGTATTTATAATATCTAGGTAGCTATACAGCCCGTTTTTGTCTAGATGTAATTGTTGTTTAGTTATCAATAAAAATAAAAGTCAAAAACAGGCAACCCGATACTCAAGGTCCCCGAAAATATGCAGCCCACATTACAGCACACGTAGGTACCAAGACGTCCTGCTGAGAGGGTCAAAGGATTATGTAAATTGGCTCCACAGGCTTCTACCTATAACAATATTAACTTATCAACCAATAAATCGGCGTAAATATTGAAATAAATGCTGCAACTGGTTCAATGGCTAATTAAATTACCTTTGATTGAGTTTTAAGAGAATTTTGATCCATAATAATCACCGCAAATTAAGTGCGGATCGGAGACTAAACATCAAAGATGAATTTTCTAGTCATTTATATGTTAACAAACTAATTTGCAGCTAATAAATTACTGTATTTCCATAAGTAAATAGTTTGTATTTAAAAAAAATTAGAATAAAAAATAATTAGAGATCTTTTTTCATAATACTTCTTATAGATTGATCTCTATGATACCTCGCGTCAATTATTTCTGGAAGCATTGCATTCATATAAAATTTTTCCAGATGTTCAATCATATGATGATTCCAGAAATCATCATTTCGTTCTATTACTATATATTTCAAATCGTGTTTAGTATAAACTACGAAATAACATTTCTCTCTTTTGGTGATGTGGAGTTGTCCCTGCACTTGATACATACAATTATCAAAAGGTTTTAGCAAAATTTTGTTACTATCATTTGCATCTAAGGTGCAATAATTAATTAATTTTTCGTTAATGGCTTCATGTATTAATTTATCACGCGCTGAATAAGGACATTTTATTTCGACAATAGAATCGAATCCAATTAATCCGTCTGGAGTGGCACCTAAAAATTTTTTCTTCTCGTCAATTAACAAACCGGATGCCTCAACTTTCAAATTTGTAATTTCCATAAATTTTTGCTTGGCCCTTTCTTCATTATCTATGCCATACTGTAGAGAATGTGGTAGTTTTTTATTATTGAATCTATTAGTATACAGCATATGTTTTATTGTACTAGCCGTGTCTGTTTTTTCTCTCATTTTACAAATCTTGCCAAAGTTACTTGCCGTTAATCTTATCTGTCTCTCTTTTTCCCATTCGTTGTTATGTCTCTGATTCACCGTCATAATTTGAATATTATGACAATCAGATAACAATTCATCAAGAAATTGTTTTCTCTTGCTTTCGTATTCCGGAATAGGCATGTCAGGTACCACGATTTTGCACCCTCCGTAATCCGAATCAGCACTTTGAATTCGAATTTTATTTTGTTTGCTTTTCTTTTTTATTGCTTGATTTAGTTTAAGATTTTTGAATTTTTCCAAATATACACCGTTAAAATTATCCCCATTAGTTTTCTTAACAAATGTATATACAAATGTCTCTTTATTATTATAATTTATGGCTGCCGCAAAACATCTCCCTTGGTACGAGCCTCCCAGCGAAAAATTTATTCTTTTTCCTCCCACGAATTTATTCACAACAGAATTGAAGGATTCTACGGCGTTATTGTCTACGTCATAAAGTAAACTGGAGGATAAATTGGCTACTCTATTCAAAGACTGAAAAAATATATCATATAGAGCACTGCTTTTGAAATGTTTGTAATCAATAGTATTTGAATTGTTACCATTGTTACCATCTTTACTACAAAAATAGCTAGCACAGTTACTATGTTCTCCAAATATATTGAGAATATCATTTTTTAAGTTTTCAATTTTTTGTTGAAAAGAAACATTTTCATTTTTGCGGTACTTTATGGCACTAACTACAGCTGTTCTAAATTTAAGAATATTCTACCGTAAAAAATTTCGTATACACATATCTGATCGAGGAGTTTTTGAAGTTTCTCGTATTTTCGTACAGAAACACATGATTTCGACACTCAATTTTTTCAATAAAATATGTTGGTCCGTAAGGTTTTGCTGTTTGAATTTTTTTATATACACTACTATCCCCATTACCAATAATTGTTTTATATCGCAAATTATGCATTTCTATTGACATTCTAAACCCATCTAGAATAATAGCTGCTTCCATAGAAGTTGAAGAACTGTTCCAGTTTTGAAAACATTTATGAGACGGAACATTTTTTTTATCCTTATTTTTACAAAATTTGCACATTTTATTTTTTACTCCTACGTACAAAACTTTTTTACTTCTGGTCCCAATTACGCACCCAACGCCCGAGAGAGCGTTATAATTAGACTTGTAACTTCGTTTTGACCAAGCTCCATCCACTGTTACAGTTATAAAAGGTATTCCGTCGCTATTAATTTCTCCTGCTTCAATTGCCAACTTACGTTCTTCCTTTCCTGCAGCTAGCATTTCTTTTAATGCTAACTCCTCTGTATTTTTTAGCACTTTTCTTTCTATGTGCGCATACGTTGCTGAAGACATTTGAGGAATGTCTAAAGCTGCGGAAAATTCTGTTAATTGTGAATGACCCGCCCCTATTGCAACAGTTCCACACACCGCTGCTTCATTTACTCCACATTTTTTATTTTCATTTTCAGTACTGAATGTATCGGTTATTCCACACATGTTGCATTTATACGTAAAAACACTTTTAAAACCAAAATGTTTTTCCGCTTTTATTTCTACATTTTGAAAAGCACAGCCAAACATATCATGTCGTATTCCTTTTAGAACAGTAAACAGATGATTTATATCAACAATCCTACGTCCAGCAAGAGTAAAATTTGCAATATTGTTTAAATTTTCTGTTTCAATAAAAACCTCATCTGATATATCCGAATCAAAACTGTCGTCGCGTGCCGAATTTGTCTCAGTGAAAACAATTTCATTATCTACAATATTATCACGTTGAGACACTATTCGATTTTTTATCCGAATTTGTTTCATCAACTGTTTTCTACTTTTCCGTTTTGCAGCGGTTGTCAATCTTTTTTGGGAGTGAAGTCCCATTGTTGTTTATATTTCAAAATTACAACGGTCACCAACACTAATATCATATCGTCATATCTTTATCGAATTATATACATTTTTCCAAGTAACCAGGTGATTAACTTTAAATGACTAAGAAGGATTAGAAAGCCAGGTAATGCCGTAACCACTTTTAGAGGAAAACAAGTTAATACATTTGTTTGTCTTTTACTTTACACAAGCATGTAAGTATTTCAATTAGGTATGTATGGGTAAAATTGTGTAGCTTTACTACACTACTTATTTTATATTAGAACCTATTAAGTTACATTTGTTATAATAATACATCTATTCTTTATCTACGATTCAAAAAATTTTAGGCGGAAATACACAGATCATCTATCTGCTGAAAACAAGGCATAAATAAATCCCAAGTAGCTGATGTGTCAATAATCAAATTTGTTTGCTAATTTACATAATCCTTCGACCCTCTCAGCAGGGCGTCTTGGTTCCTAGTCTGTTGTAGTATGCTGTAATGTGGGTTGCATATTTCTGAAATCGTAATTTTTCGGGCACTAAAGTAGACCCTTAATACTAAAGACCGAGAAAACTGGCTAATAAATAATATTTGCTCCTATTTAGATCACTGAGACCTAAGCTAGGACTGTAGTTAATTCGAAGAAATCGTACTTGTAACTGTAGTAAGCTCTAAGAGATCTTTGTTTGGAACTGTTTTTTCATTTACTTATTTTTCGGCAAGAAAGTTTTGTTCCCGCAAGTTACAAGAGAGAGACAAAACAACGAAATTGATTATACAGAAATTTCTATACAACTATTTTTACCTTTCTTCTAAGAAAAGTATATGCTGTAATTTCCAACGTCATCAATGTATTAAAATAAACAATATACGCCGGAAACCCTTAATTATAGAAAAGTAAAATAACTCTTAAAATAATAAATATACAATACACAGGAAGTGCGTTAGAGATAACATAATAATTCGCAGAATCGCATCGAACCGAACTATTTAACCTATTATAATAATATAACACTTTATCTATAACAGGAAATATGTCAATAAAACTTATTCTATTATACATTACATTTACAACTACTAAATGAATGGGTTAACAAGAAGGTTGTGCCTGTAATAAAATAAATAGTTTTTATGACTGTAGAAAACAAGACAATGAATAAAGAAATGTAATACCTGATGAGGCCTAGGTAATTGACAACATTAAATATATCCGAACTCCAAGAACCTTTTCTATATACACTATACAATATTTACAATTTAAAACTAGGATTGAATACATTAACATAAATATACCTACATCTGTTTGCTTATATTTAAATGAAACTAAAAATACAAAATTAAATCTATTTTTCCCGAACAAAATGTGTAATAATATTATGAATAAGTAAGCTAATCAATGTAACTCTTTGTATTTATATTTGCCTTTGTATAGTATTGTAAACATTTACAATTAAGTGCTTTTCTAAATTCTCAATTAAAAATGATCTTCTGCGATCCGTCAATAATAGCTTGTATGCTGAAAAGCTTCGCTCAATGTCAACTGATGTAATTGGCGCATACTTACGATGGACTCAATAGTTTTATCGTAGTTATGATTAACGTCCTTGTTTTTCTCTAGAACTTATGTTAATTTAATTTTGAACCACTCTCCTATGGTACCTCTCACATTATAAATTTTATTCTTGAAGCATTGAATCAATTTTAACGATTTACTTAGTTCAACACCTTGAGTTTCAAGTTTTCGTAGTGTTTCACTAACAAAACCATAGTTTGCTTTGATAAAAGCTAACTTTTGGCGTATTTGCGGTTTGTTTAGTATATCTTTGCAATCTGCAATTGCTATCGAGTCGTTTGAAAAAGAGAGAATGAATTCTTTTATCTGCTCAACGGTATCTGCATAAAATACAGCGGTGTCCCGCCTTGTTATTATGGGTTGTGGTGGCAGCGCCAGACCAACTAACTTATCTTTGCATGCTTGAACCCTTAGCGGTGCTTTAATAAATACTTTTTCTTCTTAAATTGATCAATTAATTAATATCTGAAAATGTGCAATGTATTTCTTCTGCTACTCTGATAACAGCATGCGCCAAACATGTTACAAATATAAACTTACAATTTTACTGCAATACTTACAAAACACTCCGCTATTATTTACACAAATTCAGGATAATCTTTTATCCAGATCGATACATGTGAATATGATTTCGACATATCACAAATAACAAGGTAAAATTACCTATACATATACTTTCGAGAACTAACTAAACACAACTGACGATATTACTGACCTATAGGGAATACCTCATTGCTCGTAGGTTCACTGGAACTTCCCCGACTTGATAAACACAAATCTGGGAATTGCCGCTGTAGGGCAATGCTCATACGGACTGTTAGTGTAATTTCCATATATTATGAATAAATGATTTTATATATTTTCTTACGGTGCACTTTAGAAATAAATTATAAAATATTAAGAAATACGCATTTTATATGAAATATGTTCAAAGCAGTGTTTATATGCAAGATATACAAAACAAAAGTAGTCGCAAATGCATATCATAAATAAAAAATATGCATTTTCATATAATCCTAGCTTTAATCATAATATTTATGTAGCTTTTCTTTAGTTTATTTAGTGTTTTTTTCACGTAAATAGTAATGTTTAATTAACACACGAAATGTTTTTTTCTCCAAATTAATACAGAAACAACAAATAGTTTACTTTAAGCGACTGTAAAAATTTATCTATCTGACAGATTTAGACGAAATTTTGACGGTAAGCTTCTACAACATGACCGACGTCGACAATATACTCGTTTATAGCGAAACTTTTTAAAAGTCACTCTCCTATCAAATCACACTCGTATACCTACTGGACATATATGTAATTAATAATATTAATAACGCATATAGTGTGAGGATGAAGATTTCACGATCGCAAACGTACAATGTATAGTTTTTAAATTAATAACCATGAATAATACTTATGTTTAACGAAAAATTAACCACTATACAAAAATCGCAACACAGCAAATGCAACGTTGTCAGTTTTAAAATTTTATTTAAATTAAGGCATGTTTTGTTTTATTTATGAAATGGGTTCACAAAATATTTTAATACCGACATTTGTTTGTTATATATTGTACATTTGATGTATTTTGTGTTAACTTAACGACATCACTTTAGTATGAAACTTTTATTTTAAAATCGTTTATCGATTATCTTCGCAAATTATCACATTGAGAACAAGATAACAGTTCTGCTTTAAACGATTTCATAACTAATATTATCAGAGTTATTATCCAGATACATATATTAGATTCTATTCACTAAAAACATTGTATGAAATACAACCGTGTATTTTTTATATATACGCAAGACATCGACGAGTCTTGCGAGTTGGTGCGTTTTGGACCCTAACACGGGCATTTGATTGGGTGAAACACAGCATTTTACTTGAAAAACTGAAAGAGTCGAGGATATTGTGACTGGTTGATTTAAATCTTATTTGTCAAATCGTCTAAAATTTGCTGAATATATTATAATAAAAATAACGTAAATAGATACTTGTATTCATCAACCTTGCTTGTAAAATAGTCTGTCTCGCAGGGATCAGTTTTTGGCCCGTTATTGCCTTTATTTCTTATAAATTACCTAATATGTTTGTTTTATTAATTTTACTTAGCTTATACAAGGTGGCGCAAAATGTATCATCCGATTTTCATTTGTTGAATTTCAAAAATAATTAAAAAATGTTATTTTTTAACGGCATATGTTTATTTGAAGCAATAAATTTCATTTTTTCAATTTACGAAAATGATATCTGCCACCAGAGTTGATGTAAATTTCGGCTCTTTTTATGGCATTTTACATCACGTGCGTCAAGATTTCCGGCGTTAGATTGTCGATTTCTTGGTGAATGTTGTTCTTGAGCCTATTAAAGTAACCGCATAAACTTGGGCCCTCAGATCTGGCGATCTCGCTGGCCAACTAAAATACCCTAATCGAGAAATCAGACGGCCTGGAAAAGTGTGTGTTCCTCAAGATCTCCATGGTGTCGCGCGTTGTGTGAGCGCTAGCACCGTCTTGCTGGAACCATATATCCTCCAACACTAGCTCATCCATTTTCAGTATTAAGAACTTGTTCAACATGGTCCGCTATCGTTCGCCAGTGACGGTTACCGCGTTTCCATTGTCGTCTTCAAAAAAGTATTACCCAATCACGTGTACTGAGTAAACAGCGTTTCATACGGTCACTTTTTGTGGATGGAGTGGTATCTCATGGAGACCAGGATCGTCGGTTGTTCAAAACCGGGTATTTTGTTTGTTTACATGTCCAGAGAGGTGTAAGTTTCTCGAAAAAATCAGGCATTTCATTATTCAGTTGCAACAACCTCTGACTATACACCACGCGGGTACTAGCTGTTGAACTATCTGAATTTTTCACGGAAACATCTTCAAATCTTTTGTCAAAATTCTTTGAAGGGACTGCCGAGAAATGGCCAATTGCGTTGCGCGTTTCCGCGTCGATGTTAATGGCTCCTCCTCGACACTATTCCTCAGAGCTTGGATGTTTTCAAGTGACCGGCTCATTCGAGGCCTTCCAGTTGATTTCCGATCTCGGGTTGACCCAGTCTCTTCAAGTCGAGCCACCAGACGTCGAATTGTTTGAGCAGAAGGTGCTTCACGATTCGGATATTTGTTCCGAAATTCACGTTGAGTTAAAACCATTGACGAATTATTACGCAAAAACATTGAAACATTTTTTCCGCGTTCTGGTAGCGTATACCTCTCCATCTTGAAACAATAAATTTCGTAACTGTCACCTGTCAAATGTAAAAAAAAAAAAACAAATATATTAACCGCCAAATGAAAAGTTTTAGCGTCTACAAATAGGGCGATACTTTTTGCGCCACCTAGTGTACAAACCAGATGTGGCAATTATTCCCAGGTTGAAGCTGCTGTAGTAGTCATCTGAAATAGATCAAAAAATAAAACAGCTGTTAGTTTTTGGGTATAACGCCAACGCGCAACTAATAAATATTAAATTGCTGTAAATTAGCTAAAACTGCAACAGAAACTTCCGAAATGTTGAAATCTGGATACGGTGACAACACCTTAAGTCATACTACAGTGTTTGAGTAGTCTAAGCGATTTAAAGATGGACGTGAGAGCGAACAAAATAACGATAGAACTTGACGTCCGTCAATCTATCGAGATGCAGTTACGATTGTAAAAGTGCGTGAACTTATGGCACGAGACGGTTGAATGACTCTTCGAATAATGGCAGAAGAGTTAAAGATGAACTTAAAAATTTGACAAATATTGTTGAGAAAGACGAAGATTTGGGCAAAATTCGTGCCACACAGTCTTACGGATAAGCTAAAACAAAGAAGTGTTGCAAGATTTTGTTTTGTCTGATACAAATTTTCTTAACTACATTGTCATTGGTGATGAATCATGGATGTTTCAGTACAATACTGAGACGAAGCGCCAGAGCATGTAGTGGGTTTAAAAAACATCGTAAGACCCAAAAAGATTCGTTTGCAAAAGTCCATAATTAAAACCCTACTAATTACGTATTTCGATAGTCAGAGTGTAATCCATAAAAAAATTTTACCAGTAGGGCAATCAGTTACTGGTGCATACTACCTTGAAGTAATGAAGAGATTACTGAAGCACATTACTCGAGTGCGACCACAATATAGAGAAAAGGGTAGTTCGCTCTTGTTACATGACAATACACTGTCGCATTCTTCACTAATTGTAAGAACATTTCTCGCAAAAGAAGCAGTTGTTGAGATTAATTATCCATCCTATTCAGCGAATCTGGCACCGGCAAGTTTTTCCTCTTTTCTACAGGAAAACTGTTGTTACTAGAACGCTATTTGGGTGTATGCTGTATCGTATTTGAGCTCATAGGAACGCCAAGTTGATGCAAGATGGACGCTCGTGGCTCGTGCCGGAGCATCCAAGCAATGCTGTAAATGTTTAAATAATAAATAGAGGTAATGATGAGCATCAAAAGTCCAGGATGTGTATAATGTATGCTGAAATAAATATACAGCTTATTAGCTAAATAAAACACAACATCGTTGTCCTTAAAGTTTTTATTTAATATTTACGTAAGAAATTAAGAGATTTAAAATGTATTAAAGCAATTAAATAAAAGTAGCAATATATGCAAGGGCGATGAACAAGTAACTAAAAATTGATATGCAAAAATTATCCTAGAAAGAAATTAATTAATTCAATTAATGTAAATGCTCTACAGAGCAATACAGAGTTACCTTGAAAACATGTCGCGGCCGGACATGTCGTGCAAATAAAGAACGCCGGACGGCGTGTTGTATGCTGAACAGCACGTAGAGTAAGATGTTTTTCTTACGAAGGTTTGAAACAGAAGAAGAAATTTGTGTAGAAGGGAACACTAATTCGGAAACAGGTAGGTTTGTTTTATGGCCTAGAGTTGAGAGGGATCGAAGTTGCCGATGTCTTGAATAATGACTTAATTAAAAACGCGAGTTAAGAGTTGCGATATCGATGAAACAAGTATCATTAAAATATTCTTTATGAAGAAAGTTTTAAAATTATATACGACATGATACAATTATGAAGACGCACGTAATTAAATTAAATAACTTAAGTTTATAACCGAAATGTAAAATATTTGTAGAAATTCGAAAAGAACGTAGATACTTGAGTTGAACGTTCAATCAGGTAGATTTCATGGAAGGGTCAACTGACCAGAATGATAACAAAAGAAATGTTTTCTCTTTGCAACGAATATACACAGAAAATGTCTAAATTTGATTAATATTTAAAATTCGATATATATTTGAAGAAATATAATTTAAAATTAATAAAAACATTCTTATATATACACGAAGTATAACACTGTCCTTAACGGGAAAAGATTGCGAGACGTAGAAGATATTAAAAAAATGCAACCGTCGAATTGAACACCATTTTTTCAGATGCCTTTGTAGACTATTTTTCAAAAACTTGCAACAAGTATATTAATTTGAATAGAAGTTACTTTAAACAATTTTTTATATTATTCAATTGTGTTCTTATATTTTGCGCCAATCCAGGAATTAAATCACCACACCTCGTATTTGCCGACACGATGCAAGTGCTACGGTTTCAATGGGTTATGGATGAATGGTTTCAATGGGTTATGAATTTTGATAAATCCCGTTTTATGTTTTTCCACGCCACACAAGCTAAAGCAAATTTTAACGTTGACGTCAGAGTTCGTGGTGTCTCAATAAATCGCAAATCATCATCAATCAATCAAGCATCAAGTATGCTTGTGCTAAGTTAAATATATTTTTAAATTAGTAAGATCATCGCGAAAAGATAATCCGTGGTATCAGTATTTCCTGCTACCAAATCAAAATTCTAGGGAACATATTGTGCATCAAAAATTTGTTCTTTATTTTATTACAGGCAGGTATGTACATTTCAGGATATTGAACTACAATCATTTTCTGACGATCTTCCCAAATCTATCTGCATGTTCGAACATGCTCTCGCAGCGAGTATTATAGAAGTAGACCAAATTACAAAGAGCACGTACTCATCAAGTTGGAACTTCTAAATTGCCTTGTATATACTTGTAATTTTTAACAGCTGCCTTTTCGTACGAGGTTATCGAACCGTTCGTATACAAAGCTATCTAAGCAATGTTATCTTATACAGTTTCTATAAATATAAACATTGCAGGGTACGTTTGCGTGTAAATTCAATAGCAGTATTTTCATAGATATTTTGAATCTATAGGAGGAACATAATACAATTTTCAGAGGGTTTTTAATTTTGGAGTTCGTGTCGTAGTTAACTTGCAATTTTTTGGATTCATATTATGACTATAGCTTTCTTTACTGAAGATTTGCCCTACTTTACAAGACTTAACTTAATACCACAAAAGTCGGAGCTGGAATCCCGCAATCACCCGTTGGCACAGAAAACTATAAGAGGGGTGATACAGTTACCAAATTTTAAACACGGATAGAGATATACGTACCCGTTAAACGTATTTAAATAATTCGCAAACAAATTAAGATACCGGGTCTTAACAATAAATAAGGGACAACTAAAAATGGAAATTAAAATGTAACCGTGAACTACAGCTGAAAGCCAGAACACCAGTCCAATGTTAACAATTGCTCCCCTCTCACCTTCGGTGCGCCCAAAATCGTTCTGTTTGGAATATTGATGTATTATTTGCATACCACATGTACGGATTACCAAGGTTGCACTATATTAACAAATAAACAAAGTACACTATATAACACTTAAAAACTAATAACTAACAATAAGAGTATTTATTTCACAATAAATATATATTTACATTTATATCACAATATTAGCCCGACGACGATTACTCGGGGAATGTCTCGTCTCCCTCCATTTCCAATTCTTTTATAGGTCTATAGATCTTTGAGAATATCCCCGGAGTTTATAGACCTTTCTGGAGACGGGTGGTATGTTCGACGCCTGATGTATTGCGGATGACTCACATCACAGTATGATGTGGCAGAATCTTGTTGGAAATAACCATTAGTTAATTCTATGTTATCCAACTGATTTATGAATAATTCTAACATACTAGTTTTTCGTACCTTCAGGCGTTGTTTCTTGAAAGAATATTGGCCCAATAATTCATTGTAGACGGGTGAAACCATATTTATAATCACTCGGTAGATTATGACAGTACGTTGGTGTTTTAATAACGGTGTTATAGTAGCAAATTCAAAAGTATTATTCCACAATTTGTAAATAGTTATTTACGATACAAGTGTTAAAAGTGCGAGTTTATTTTGCGAGTAAAAGGTACTCGTTACCGCTCGTGTCGCAATTTAAGAGCAAAATAAAATACCATTTTTAACACTTACACTAATCGAAGTCTGACGGCTTATGAATACGTTCTGACGCAACCGTTAAATCACGTCAAATTAAATTGTCACAATTTGAGCATGTTCTACTAGCAAATTTTAAAGAAAGGTCTATAATTTGGAAATTTTCTACCCTTTGGTCACATTTAATAAATATCTCGAATTGCACAAACTGTACATTTAATATTAATTATCCAAGAAGTATGTAATTTTCATTTAGTAGTAAAAATTACTTTGATATATGTTCGAAATTTTCTCTTGTCATTTTTGACAAACTGTCATGCAACACTCCGTGTTGAAAGTGATTACTTTATTGTACGCTACGCAATAATATCGCATTTTTAATTGAAGTTAGCCATGTCGAAACGTTATTTTTTAACAGTGTTTTTTATTTTTTCTATTTTATGCTATAAATCATAAATACTTTACATGAGCAAAATGTAGTTATTGAAGTTTCCGACTATACTATTACACTGTTCTCAATTGAAATCCTAGGAAAGCAAGAGACAAGACTTAAGGTAAATATTAAGAAGTTGATTATCAAATAATAACGATTAATAAACTACATGTTAAATATATAACAGAATGGTCAGGATGAAATAATACCTACAAAGTTATTAAGTTAACTCTATAAACAAGTTGGTAATACGTTGACATTAACCTAATAAAATAATTATCATTACACCATGTTTAAAGATACACGTTTGTAGTTATGGCGGGATGAATAGTGAATTTGACGCTCCGATAAGTCTCATAATTATTTAATACTAGACAACACAAAATTTAATTTAAACCTATACATTTCTTATAACGTGCATTAATATAGTTAACCATATATTTGCAGAAGTATATCGGAGATATTTTTTAAAATTATTTAACCTAATTTTATAGGTTATATTTTACTTTCATGTCATGTCGGTAATGATTAGGTTAGAATGATTAGATGCTTCTGCTCACCAGTAGAAGAAATATTTTATTGGTATTATAAAGATAAATTTACGTTAATCAATATTTAAAAATCGTAAATATGAAAATATTGCATTTAAGTAAAATAGAGAAAGTATTTTAAAAATTAAAATTATTGTTAATTCAAGTTAAGATAAGAAGTTCGTTAGTGATTTGAATGTAATTATTTATGATTGGAAGTAATATTATGAGATTCGGTGCGAGCGATAAGTACAAGTAAACAACAAAATTGAAGAAAAGATAAAAATCATGATACAATATTTGATAAAAGTGCTGTTAAATTTGGAATTCATGGACTAAATGATTTTTGTCCTTTGAGCAGACAATATTTAAAATAAAGCAATGAGCAGACAATAGTTATTTAAAAGGCAAAGAATGAATCTCTACTTTTAGAAATTGAAAGACATCATTTTATACCTGCGCGTTATTTTGGTTGCATAAACAAAAATAATGAGATCGACAAAGAAAATAAGTATGAATTTATCTGAAAACATTTATAAAATACTCAAGCTGTACCACGTCAAAACGGCACTAAAACCAAATAACAGGTCTCTTTCGGCTTTTTACTTTCTCACAAAGATTAATAGTTGTACTTACTTAAATCCATAAAATATAACTGAATAGCACGTAGTGGCCAATCTAATCGTAAGTAAGTAAATAATTGCAAAAGGACTGCAGACATTATTCGTAGAAATCACGCGACACTAACCATTTAAAAACAAATTTTTGCATCCGTAAACTATATCAAATTTTATGCTTTCGCTTGGTGTAGTATTTTAGATGCATTTTTATGTCTACTAGAATATTCTGTTCCTGTTATTGTTATACATCCTGCAGTAATATGGTTTCAGGGTGTAAATTGAATCTCCTGCAGCTAACATCTTTCTGAGCGTTTGCGTGTTTAATGATGTATTTCCTATAGTTTCTTGTCCGTATTACTTGATCTTGTATTACTGATGATACCGTCGGTCTTTGGGAAAAGTTTTCACTTTCTAGCGCCATTTGTACATCGCTTATATTTTCTCTCGTCATGTGGGAGCACATATTTGTCATGGAGTTTCTTTCTCGTCCCATATCTTTTTCTTTACTTGGATGTACAGTTGCGGCCAATAAAAAGAAGCACAACTCTTATCACATATTTTTTTTTTACTAATTCTAGCTGCTTGATTGTGTTTTATTAGCATGTCATATTGCAACATTTAATATTTGACATTTGTCAAATAATTTCAAATTACAAAGCAATTATGTCGCATGTAAATGCAGTGACGAAAGGTGAAATAATCACGAAAATATACGATGGGTGGTCAGTGAGGCAAACTGTGGTATTTTACGATGTGAATAAGAATTCAGTTTCAAACATTTTAAAAGGATGACGAAACCAAGGAATAATTAATAGAGATCTAGTAGGGGACGTCCGAGAAACTCAACTGTTGAACAGGATAATAATTTAAGAGCAAATCCATTTTCAACCGTAGTTGAGGCTGTTCTAGTAGCACATTTTCCAACATCGTGTCGCACGGGCCGGCGTAGAGTAACACAATCTGAATTAAAAAGCCACGCAGCAGCAAGGAAAATATTATCAAGCAATAGATATAAAGAATCAAGAATGGAGTTTGCTTTAGAACACATAGCTCATGACAAATAAGTTTGAAATTGCGTAATTTTTAGGGTTTTCCAATCATCAAATAGTGGCAATATTCGCGTCTATCGTCCTCCGAATACACGACGAGAATTATTTAAATTTTACAAATAGAAGTGGTCTTTTTTCTGTAAATACCTGGACGTGGATGTTAGTGTAGGGACCTGAAATTCTATGCCATATTGGCGAAAAAGTGAAGCATATATCAGAATTTTAGAAAATGTTACGCTTCCTTCTGTTGAGCTTCCTTTCTCTAACAATGATTTTATCTTCCAACAAAATAACTGCCCAGTGCATAACTCTCGTATAGTGACCGAATGGTTTCGGGCACATAATGTCAATGTTCTTAACTGGTGTAGTAAAAGCCCAGACTTGAATCCAGTAGAAAACTTTTGGGCGATATTAGTCAAACAAATTCGAAAGGCAAATGCAAGACCAAGAAACGTTGATAGTTTGTTGGAAGTTATAAGTAATGTTTGGAAAGAAATAACTGAAAATGTTGTTCCACATTATATGGATCGAAGCCTAGAAGATTAGGAGAAGTCATACAGCATAATGGCGGCGTTACTAAATATTAATTGTTTTTTTTTAATTGCAAATTAAAGAATGTTATATAATAACGTTTGTTATTTAATTTTTATTAATATTATTTACTTTAGTTTTGGAAACGAAAATGTTACATTTACACTAGGCAACAACTGTCCCATTTTTTTTGGCCGCAACTGTACGTTAAATCATATGAATCGTGTGTGTGCATTTTAATTCTAGGTGTGTAGTTTTGGTTGGCTTTTGCTATTGCGATGTGTAGGTTATCATATTTTTCATGAAAGTATTGTCGGAGGCTGTGTATTTGTGTCGCATGGAGTGCGTGTATATCAGATATTCCTCTTTTTCCTAATTTTCCACTTGCTGTTATTTGTTCAACGAAGGAATTTGAATGTAGTTTTCTATAGTTTTGCATAAGTGGGTGTGTTGCGAAACTAATATTATTATTATATCTATCATTTTACTTATTAAGATTAAATTTCTTTTGTAATTCGTACGCATCATTGTAATAAATGCGTTAAAATTACACAGGCCTGCATTTTTCAACTGTTTGAATGTTGATTTAAAAATTTTAACTGTTTTCTAGTAATTGGGTAGCGCTGATTTCAAATCTGCTTTTATTTTTTTTGTATCACGTAAGGTTATTTTTCAAACCAGTAAAATCAAAAAATATAAAAAAAACACGATTTATTTCATTTATAAGCTAGTTTTATATTATATTAAAAAAAATACAAAAATATACACATAGAAACTATTAGAAATAGTTATTTATTCTTTATGCTTCTTAAAAAAAGTTTTCGTTTTTCAGAAAAGCTTTTGGTTGTTTTTCTGTCATATTCAGCTAAAGGAAGATCTGAAGGTAGTTTCTGGGGCAAGCAAATTTTTTTTGTTTCAACCTAGACCCCAGTACTTCAGAAAGATCTTTTGAAAGTCCCAAATCTCTTACTAAATCATTCAGTTCGGCTTGTGAAAATAGCTGAGGTTGGTTTTGACCTGAGGTTGATGGTTCAAAATCACTATCCATCTGTACGGAGCCGGAAGTTGAAGAGGTTTCAATATCTTCTTGTAGTACTTTGGGGGGTATAGGTATAGGTACATGATCACTGTGAGGAACTGGTCTGATAGCTGATTTAATATTGTTTGGGTACAAAATATGTTTCAAAGTTTTTCTATTATGCCCCTTAATATCACAAAGACAAAAGTAGCAATCTTCATGATGATTTTGCGGTTCTCTCCAAACCATCGGTATTCCAAAAGGAAGGCTTTTTCTATTCGCTTTGGTCCAATGTCTTAAACCTTCTTTACATACCTTACAAACAACGTGTGGTGCCCAATCTTTATCCTGATCTCCTAATTTGATTTTGAAATAAGCATAATATGCATTTTTCACAAATTCACCAATTGGTCTTTTAAACTTTTTCAAGACGAAATATCCACAAATATAACAGAAATCATCTGGTTTGTTTTTGTAACACCGGCTAGACATATTTTTAAGCAATGTTTATTTATCAAATACCACGCACAACACTAAAGACAAATTAATTTTACTTGTTTACTGATCGACACTCAGAGCTATAATGAAGTAAATGACATTAAAATATACATTTTGTTTGGAGTGATAAACTTGAAATCCTTCTTCGCAGTACTAATAAAGTGAAAGCATAATAAATAGGATTTAGCAGGTAAAAATTCCCGGAAATCTTGTCCAAAATTAATACATGTAATAAAAGATTTATATCAGGTAATGAGAGCCTATTTAACAAATTTCTTTAAAACCACAACAGAAAATCATTTTTGGTTTAATACCTAGAATTTGAAGTAGTACATTAGTTTTAAAATGTATTAAAACGCCTATTATAAGATTTTTTTATATTTTTTTCCTTTTATTTTGTGCAAAAAAAAAATCTGTGTGTGGTAGAGACCAACTGTATTTTAATTAGTTATTGCTATATAAAAACTGAGCTTAACAAACAAAAATCACGTCGTCACAAATTTTATGCAGGCCTGTGTTATTAATGAACAGATAAAGTAAATGCTTGAAATATTTTCTATATATTTAGATGTACTTATTTTCTCGCACACTAGTTTATTCATTTTGCTAATCTAATCTAGTCATCACATTTGTTAAATTGTTTTTTTAACTTGCTCTTCAATTTCAATGAATTATATTACTACGCTAAGAAATAAAATTGAGGTATTAAACTTAGATTATAAATGTCAAACGAGTATCAATGCAATGTTTAAGTAGACATATTTATATATCAAATTTTAAGTATTTATATCCGAGAGAAGAATGGAAAATATGTAGAAAGGCTTACGATAATATTCTAAATACCTCGTCGTTATGATAATGCGAGTATAAATAAATAAATTTTAGATTTAATGAATTTTATTTTGATAGGTATATCATATTATCAAAGGTAAGAGACATACGTTAATAATACATTTTTAATATGGTGACGCTATAAAATATTTAAATGAGAAATGATGAAAGAGACACTTGGTTGCGAAATTACAACATACAACATACGATACATAAAAACTCAAAAAAGGTATAAAACCCCTTACTACAATGAATAATTGTATCCTAAATACGTATTTCGACAACTAAGTTGTCATCATCAGCAGGTAAAAATCACTAATCAAAGTGTCGAATATGGGGCACAGTAAAGCTAACACATAGAATCGCGCACAACTTTACACGGCGTCCACGTATACACTGTCTTTAAAATAAATACACAAACTAAAATTACGACAATTTACCCCTCTTAAGAAAACGGCAACACCATGTGTTTATTCTCATGCCCTCAACCTTTTCTATCTCTTTTCTAAAAATGAAAAAGGCAACTGTATGGGATAGGACCGTTGTACAAATTAAACGTATTTTATTTTTAACGATATGAATGCTTTCATATGCGTCGAGATCTCTGAGGTTGTTGATGTTTTTGTAATGTTTTAACCCTTTTACAGAGACTGGTCTATTAAATTTAATACGTGATATGTGTTCTTTAAAACGGGTTATTATTGAGCGTTTCGTTTGACCTATATATTTTAAATTACAATCGTCCCAATTAATTTCATATATACCTGAGATGTGACTGGGGGCATTATCATGATACAAGATCCAAGAGCTGGCGATGCCAGGTCACACACGCATAACCCTTTTCCGTAAATGTTCATGGACTTAGCGATGAAAGGTTTGATTCACTGTCTGGCCCTGCGGTTGACAATTCCACGACAATCAAAAAGGATGATAAGCATGGACTTTATTTGGGATTTGCTCATGTGAGATTTCTTTGATGATGGTGTGTACCGCCACTCCGCACTTTGTCTTTGGTTCAGGATCGTATTCGAACACCCAAGATTCGTCACCTGTTATCCCTCTGTGCATGAGGTTGGATTCGGTTATCAAACGATTCAACAGTTCTTGGCTAATGGATATGCGATTTTCTTTTGTTCATTTAGAACCAGCTTTGTACAAATTTTTCTTATGCCAAGTTTCTCTTTCAAAATTCGATGAACAGTACCCTTACTTATGCTTACCTCATGTGCAATCATCCTAACTGTTAACTGTCTATCTCATGCACAGAACGCATCTTCGACATGCCTTCATTGGTTTTCAATGTGGACGGCCGTCCGGAGCGATGTTCAGCTTCAACGTTTTCGCGGCCTCCCTTTGAAAGCCTTGTGCCGTCTGAAAACTTATGCTGAAGACAAAGCAGCAACTCTATATGCTATTCTCAACATTTGAAGTACCTCTGCAGCAGTTCTTTCCAGTTTAATGCAATATTTAATTGCATATTGTTACTCGAAATTTGGCTACCTTTTTCGCGTGATGCAGTATTGGAACACAATTAGCGATCACACTGCTAACACTGAACTGAATAGACTTCGCCTTTTCTGATTGTGTATCTACTCCTTCAACCTGATGCAGTGTTCCCACATTGTGCGTAAAAAAAATTATTCTCATTTCTTCAGGACGATTCCTCGTATAATTCTAAAAATGTTAGAATTTTTCATAAAATTCCTACTTGTACATAAAAAAAAATTAATGTGTTAAATAATGTCGTTTCGTATATTTTTGCAATTTAAATATAATAAAATAAAATCCTTAGTGGAATTCAACAAGGAAATCCCAATCGGTAAAGTACGAGGTGCATTCAAGTTCTAAGGCCTCCGATTTTTTTTCTATCTAACTACTCACCCGAAAACTATGAAACTGGTGTTACTTCTCGACGTAATCTCCCTGCAGACGTACACATTTTTCACAACGTCGACGCCATGATTCCATGGCCGCGGCGAAGGCTTCTTTAGGAGTCTGTTTCGACCACTGGAAAATCGCTGAAGCAATAGCAGCACGGCTGGTGAATGTGCGGACACGGACAGTGTCTTTCATTCTTGGAAACAGCCAAAAGTCACTAGGAACCAGGCCAGGTGAGTAGGGAGCATGAGAAATCACTTCAAAGTTGTTTTCACGAAGAAACTGTTGCGTAACGTTAGCCCAATGTGCGGGTGCGTTGTCTTGGTGAAACAGCACACGCGCAGCCTTTCCCGGACGTTTTTGTTGCAATGCAGGAAGGAACTTGTTCTTCAAAACATTTTCGTTGGATGCACCTGTCACCGTAGTGCCCTTTAGAACACAATGGGTAAGGATTACGCCCTCACTGTCCCAGAACATGGACACCATCATTTTTTCAGCACTGGCGGTTACCCGAAATTTTTTTGATGGCGGTGAATCTGTGTGCTTCCATTGAGCTGACTGGCGCTTTGTTTCTGGATTGAAAAATGGCATCCACGTCTCATCTATTATCACAATCGACGACAAGAAAGTCCCATTCATGCCTTGGTTGCGCGTCAACATTGCTTGGCAATATGCCACACGAGCAGCCTTGTGGTCGTCCGTCAGCATTCGTGCACCCACCTGGAGGACACTTTTCGGATTTTCAGGTCGTCATGCAGGATTGAGTGCACAGAACCCACGGAAATGCTAACACTGGAGGCGATCTGTTCAACTGTCATTCGGCGATCTCCCAAAACAAGTCTCTCCACTTTCTCGATCATGTCGTCAGACCGGCTTGTGCGAGCCCGAGGTTGTTTCGGTTTGTTGTCACACGATGTTCTGCCTTCATTAAACTGTCGCACCCACGAACGCACTTTCGACACATCCATAACTCCATCACCACAAGTCTCCTTCAATTGGTGTCACACCACGCAAATTCAGAAAACGAATGATTGCACGCTGTTCAAGTAAGGAAAACGTAGCCATTTTAAGTATCTAAATCAGTTCTCATTCTCGACGCTGCCGCTACAATTCCATCTGCCGTACAGTGCTGCCATCTCTGTGACGTATTGACAACGAACGCACGCTCATTTTAAAACAATGCACATGCTTCTATCTCTTTCCAGTCTGGAGAAAAAAATCGGAGGCCTTATAACTTGAATGCACCTCGTATAGAAGAAACAGTGTGAACATAACTGTTGTTCCATCAATTTTTCAATATTTAATTGCCAAAATTACCTGCCAATCCAACTTCAGCTGGAAAATATTAAAATAAATTTTCACCATGGGTGAATCAAGAATCTGGTAAATGGATTTAAAAATGAAAAAATAAAGGCTTATAGTTAGATTTAATTGCAAAAAGGAAATAATACACTTTTAGTTAGAAAAGTGATTAATTCTGGAGACAAGGTTTAATCTATAATTTGCTCCACGCTAATCGATGTCATAAAATAGCTAACTTATTGACTACTGTGCTTGCTAATAAAATGGTTCGGTTTATTACTGGTAATCTGTAGATCGGCCAAATGAAGCTTAATTAACACTTATTACAGGGATTTGTTTTATCCTACCTGCTGTTTAGCCTATAGCCACAAAAATTTGGCTATGCAGATGACTGCGCGGTAGCTGCTAGGTACGCTTGCGATTACAAAACTTCAGTTAAGCTTCGAATGCGAAGCGTGCGTCTAGTGCTTTTATTTTAATGTGCAGTCAACTGTGAAACTGAATTGTTTCTTTTGCGAAATGGAAAAATTTGTGAAAAAAAACGAATTGAGCATCTACATCCAGTGAATCGGTTGGTAAAAAGACAAGGTTGCACGATGAGATTTATTTAAATTACGGTTTTACCTCATTGGATGGAAAGCCACAGTGCGTTGTTTTCTTTGGAGTTCTCTCCGATGAAAGCACGAAGCCATCAAAATTAGTTCGACACCCTGGAAACTAAACATAAAAACAAACTCTTGGAACTTTTCGAAAGAAAATTACATACCTTGAGAAATCAACAAACTTCTAATTGTAAGTCAAGCCATACTGATAAAAGTGTACATAAATCATCTTATCTCGTAGCATTAAGAGTAGCTAAGATGTCCAAACCACATACAATCGCCGAAAACCTTATATAGCCTGCTACAATTGATATGGTCAATGTTTTAATAAGCGTGGAAGAAGCAAAAGAATTGAAACGAATGCCGCTTTCTAACCACACAATATTGAGGCGAATTGATGACATGGCTGCCGATGTTCGCGATCAGATAATTCAGCAAGTGAGTTCAAATGATTTTTTTAGTATTCAATTTGATGAATCAACAGAAGTAGCAAACATGTCTCAGTTCTTATGTTTTGTGAGGTATGAATGTGACAGGGGCATATCAATCAAAGAAAATATGTTTACGATGTCTTTTTTATGTTTTTTGTGAAGCTACTAGAAACTATACTAACATAGATTGAACAAAATGTATTGCACTATGTAGTGATGGTGCAAAGGCGGTAACAGGAAAGAACAGTGGATTAATGAAAATCTTAATATTGGACGCACTGCTTCCTTCACAGACAAGCTCTCGTCGCAAAAAACATGGCGGAAAATCTTTTAATGAAATTCTTTCCGAAGTTGTAAAAATCGTTAATTTTATTAAAAGCCGACCGTTACAGAACAGGTTGTTTGCTAAACTATGTGATGAAATGGGCGAAATTAAAAAATATCTTCTTTTCCATATAGAAGTTAGTTAGTTATTGTGAGAGAAAGTGTTCACCCAGGTACTGAAATTGCGCGATTGAATTAATAATATTTTTCACAGGATAAACAAACGCCATAGAAACGAAAAATATGAAATAAAATATCCTAAATGATTAGCACCCAAATTGCTTATCGGCAGGTGAGTCAAACACCTAAAGAGATACCATTCCCTTGATATACCTCAACGTCTTTAAGTGTAATTTATATCAAGCCACTTCAATAATATATAATTAATGTCAAAGAATATTAAATATTTTTCAAATCACAACCTAAATATTCGTGGGAGGTGTAAATATTCCAAGATGAGCCAAACTCAACGAAAGAAGCACTTCGTAACAAATAAACGCCTGTTTTTTGGGGGGAAAAATGGACATGTGGCTACAGTACCACAAGAGCACCGTAGAATTGTCAATTTTGAATGGCACACAACCATTTGTTTGCCAGAAGTCTTTGAAGAAATATGAACAAAAACTGGCGACACAGGATCATTTTTTATAACGACTATGCAAGTTCTACACATCGACACAAACAACTCAATATTTGACCAGTCATACTCATAACATAAAATTAATTAGTCATCTGCTGTATAGGCTTGATTTGGTACCAAATGATTTATTTTTGTTCCCATACATGAGTAATAAACTACGTGGTTAATGATTTTCTACGCCAGAAGAAGCGGTTGAACCCAATGGAACAAGTGCTGGGAAATTTGTTAAACGAATGCAGAAGTGCAGAGAATATTTTGAAAATCAATAAAGCCATTTTAATAATAAATATTTGTTTTTGTTATTCCGAATCCTCGTAGTACTTCCGAAGAGTTTGGAAATAAGATGAACTCTATTGTAGAGGCCATACTTTTTAGGAACAGAAATATAAATCTATTATATCAAATAAACACATGATATTTAGAAAATCCTAATCGTGTTTCGCTCTACTAAATACTTGCGTCAAAGAAATATCGTAAAAAATATTTTTCTATTTTGCGTTCGAAATGAACTCATTATGAAACCCAAAACAGTATCGAAATGAGCTTCATTTCGATACGCTTTTTTTCATTTTTCAATGTTGGCGTTGTTCGAATACAGAAATAAATATCATTGCTGTCATTTGATTTTAAGAATTTATGTACATTTGACAGATATGAAATATGTCCGTATTTTACACAAACAACGTATGTTGTATACAAATGACAACAACATATATATGTTTCTGTCACTCATGTTTATATTTTTAAATGAAGTATCAAGTAATGTTAACGAAAATTAGTAAATAACATGTAATATAATATACTTCGCGGATAGCAAGCTTTAAATTTGAAGATGTCAAGTATCAATGTGACCAACTGCATGCTTTATATAAAAATTAAACTCTGAACTTTCAAATTAAATAATTCCAATTTAAGCAATTTATTAATGTAAAAAACGCAAAATAGAAAAAATAGTATAAAAAACTCGTTTCATAAGGCCTCTTGCCGCACTCGCTCTTTAGAAAACTCGCCGCTATCGCGGCTCGTTTTCTAAACTGATCTCGTGCCGAAAAATGGTGCCTTATGAAACTTGTTTTTTAATATACTATTTTGCAATGAAAACAGAGGATGTACTGATTATTGATATGAACACTACATTATCATTATAGATTTTTAACTTTGTTCGTTATAATTAATTTAGACTGCATAATATTAACGTGGATTCATTTTAATTTAATTTAAAAATGAAATTAAGATTGCCGCACCCAACAAAATTATTTTTATAATTAAAAATTTATCATAATATAATTAATTAATATGACATATTAAATCCGGTCTAGTATTATAAAAGTTAATTTATTAATCTGTATTAGTCTCAAACATATCCCATGCGAGCCCTTCATAGGTCTCGTTTACACCTTGTTTATTTTATATATACAGTTCGAATCTAATTGTAATTATAGTTCAGGTATTCGGTGACTCACTATTATTTACAACTATCAAAATAAGAGATCATAAACATTTCCCAGAATTAATACGATACGCTCGTTGAATATTGTAAAACTTTGCACTATACGAGATAACATGTGAAATTCTAAACATTTGCTTGAGTTAATTCTATCAAAGTTCTAATATTATTAATTCCTTATCAGATTAAATTTCTTACACTGGTAATTATATACTTTTATTTGCGATTTTTTGTTTACTAATATGTCGTAATCATAAAAAATTATCGTTTGTGTTATGCGGCAATTATATGTTTTTTGTTTTCCAAAGTAACGACTATTTTTTACGCTCTCTCTATTGATTGCATTTCAACGGCTCTGAATCTATTTTTCTAACTATACAGAGGGTAGAAAGAAGCTTCAATGCCGGTGGACTAAGTGTCTGTAGTTAGAAGGGAACTAATAAAATTTTTCCTTAGTCAGGTCGCGAATATGCCACTTCCCCCCGCACAAATTAAAGTTAATTCTTAAATCACAATATGCAATTTCATTAGTCTTTTTTATAGGTTTATTATTTGTTTCAACGCACCAGCTTCATTAAAGGATTAAAGGTAGATCGACTATTATTAACCTCCTGGAAGTTACACAGTACACAGTACATTAGTGAGGCGATAGATGGCAGAAAGCACGCCGTTGTTATTTATAACGGGTGTTCAGAAACATTCGAAGACAAGTGGACTCTGAACAAAAAATCGTATATCTTTACTTAAGTATCTGATTTGTAATAATTATTAAATGTCAACTGTTGTCTGTCAAAAATCAATCTATCTCAGACATGACTTCATATTTTCAAGGACTACTTTGACTTCGAATGTTTCTGAACACCCATTACTTATTTTTCTAAAGCATTTGACGTGCTAGATCATAAGCTCTTTATACAAAAACTCGATGTCTGAGCTAATGTGACCTTTGCCTAGTTTTCTTGTTATTATATCTGTCTGGACGTATTTGTTATGTCTCCTATAATGTTTATGGTTCCTCTTCATTCGCAAATCTAACCTTGGACCACTTTTCTTTAATATCGATTTAAATGACTTGTTTCCGTTGCTACACTGTAATACCTTGGCATATGTGAATGATCTGAAGATATTCTCTAATATTAACAATATCGCTGATGCGCGCTTTCTATAGGATGATTTAAATATTAATAATTGGTGTTCCAAAAATATGATTCTACTGACTATGGATAAATGCTACGTTGTGTCCTACACTTAGCCTGTCACTGTTATCAAGTTTGATTAAATCACTGATAACAATGGTCAACACAGTTTGGTTTTCTTATACACCAATATATGTTGTTTATGTCTTTTGTCATGCTGATACTGAATCTAAAATTTGCTCCATTGCGTTGAGATATTTTCTTAAATAGTTTTTTAAAAAAACGCAATAAATTTTACAATTAACAAATTTTACATTTAACTAAAAATATTGTTGTCGAACATTGAGTGGATATGTCTGAATATGTCTCCTACGTTAGAGCACTTAAACGACATCCACTTTTGCTTCGAAACCAATCAAATTAAGAATTGGCAGATATCTGACTATGTGAGTATATAAAGAGCTATATACGGCTCTTTCGATTCAATGCAAGTCGGTTTGTAATAGCATTACCCACCTGCATTAGGGAAATATTACATCTTTAATAAAAAAAATATATTTTCACTACTTTGGCTTTGCAGTTGAACATCGAGACAAACAAATATTAGTTATGCTAATCTGCCCTCTGCTGCACGTCCGGTACCTCATTCGGAAGCCTTGCCAATACCAAGACATTTCTGATATTGAAAAACGTATCAGGGAAAGTAGGATAGTGAAACGCTTGTTGATTATTGTTGGACATTGATATCAGAAAGTGCCAATATAAAAGAAAAGGACGATACTATACAGCTCCATATAATATTAAAACCTAATTAATATTATTCCATTTCCTTTTCAATATTTTTTTCCAAAACCTGACGTGCCAGAATAAATTTGTTGTTATTACTATTGTTGCTATTGTTAGAACTAAAAGAAACGAAAATTGTACATAGTTTTGAAAGAAAAATTTAAAAAATGAAAATTTGTTGACCACTGAATTATTCTATAGCTAGCAAAAGCGTCCTAAGGGATTTCACAATTCTCTTCGATTTGGGCTTACAATTCTCGTAACATATGCTTCCATCTCTTTTGTCGTCTAAATTCCTAAATTTTGTCATCCGTACCTAGAAATTTTATTAATTTGGTGGCTATAAAATTGGTGTATTTAACATTTGTGCTAAATAGCTTGGGGTATGCATCTATCGTTTCGGTATCCGAACTGCGTTTGAACGCGAACGTGTACACAAGAGATTTCGTAAATTTTTATTCTTTAAAATTGATGGTGTTTAATCACCTTGTGGCACAGCATATGATGATCTTTTAAACAGATATAATTTAAATAACAGGGGAAGACTGTCTCCCACTATGTTTTCTCCCTGGTATGTATTGTAAATTCATTCCGACAGATATTTTCGCAACTAACCTAAAACATCAAACGAAAACATTATCATTAACAAAGAGAATTAAATGTGTATTCTGTCATTTGAGCTTAACCTAAAAATAATTTACAAAATCTCAAAAAAATATTTTAATTAAACGCTTGAAAAAATATATATATAATACTACACGGCAGCAAAAGCATATTAATTGCCTGATACACATTCTACTGCTTTGGCTAGCACCTCGGCAGTGAACTGTATGCTCGGCTATAAGTGCCTGGTCTTTAATATACTGTTTTGTTATTTATTGGTACAATCACTGTATTTATATCAGGTTTGGGGGCTAATTTTGATTAATAAACTTTATAAACTTAATAATGATATTTCCTCCCTATAATTTAAATATATTTTTAACAAATTAATTCTACGTGTCGACAGTTTTTCCACTGCAGTAGAACTACCAAAACATGGAATTATGCAAATTCTGTAAACGATGAAAATAATCGAAATAACAAAAACGTATCTAGTTTTGAAGCTTATGAATGCACAATCATTTTGAACTTATTATACCGAGTTTTTCTTTTATCATTACTAGAGAACGGACACGCTTACCAAATAACGCAAAGCCCAGTGCAGTACTGGCGAAAGGCTGTCTCTCTAAAATATTTAATTTTATTTATATAATTGGAAAACGAACGGGTGGTGATCTATAAAATTACGAAATACATATTTATTTGTTGAAAAGTTGTATTTATAAAGTTTTTAATTTTATTTATATAATTGGAAAACAAACGGGTGGTGATCTATAAAATTACGAAATACATATGTATTTGTTGAAAAGTTGTATTTTTAAAGTTTTTAATATTATTTCTATAATTGGAACATTTTTATTTGTTCATTTTGTCGTTCAAGTTGAGTAAAGGAGTATTAATATTGACTAGCAATAGTTTCTCAATGTTTTCTTCTGTGAATTTTGTTCTCTTTGAATTAAGTACATCCTTATAAATAGAAAACGTCCTTTCTACATCGCAACTGGTTATAGGTGCATACTGGAAATATTCTTTTATTTCTTCATATTTAGCAGTTAGATTATGTGGAATTGTCTCCATACATAATTGCTGCAATGTAATTAAATCTGGATTTCTATTAAGAATTGCTTCAAACTTTTGCCGAAGGCCACATCCGAAGTCACTTGGAATACTTTTCAAATTATTAACAGCCACATCTAATGTGGTTAATCCGTCATTTAATTTGAGATTTCGATTTTCAAAATAAGTGATTAGTTTTGGCAATTTTCCAAAGTGTTCGTCAAGAAAGTACAACTGATTTTTTAAATTTGGGATTTGTGTGAGCTCCTTGCACTCACCAATACTTCTAGCATTCTCCTTTAGCAGTGTTACGAAATGTTTTAGACTATCGAAATTCTCAGCATAATAACTAGTAGCTTCCAGCCATGTTCCCCATCTACTTATTACTGGAGTGGGAGGCAGTGACAGAGATGGAAATTTTTCCCTGAAAAGAGCTACTCTCAATGGTGCTTTTCTGAAAACTTTTTTAAAAGCTGATACAAGTCTATCAACTTCCGGAAAAGTGTCTCTGATATATTCACAGATTCTGTGGAGAGCATGTGCTACACAAGTAATATGCAGCATATTAGGATATGTTTTCTTCAATAGTCTGCCTGTTTTTAACATATACGCAGCACTATCACTGACAAATAAAAGTATTTTTTCTTTGTACGTGGCGTCCGAATGAAGCATTTTTTCCATATTCTCCTTAATGGTTTCAGCAACTGTTTCCGCATCAACTCTATTTATAACACTTGTTGCTATTACATATGAGTTATAGGGAATAGTTGGATGTAGTACACCAGCTACAACATTTACCACACAGCGTCCTAACATATCCACCGTTTCGTCGGCGCTTATCCATATGTATTGATTTAAAAGATGGCTTCTAATGCGTTCTACTGTTCTCGTATAGCACCTAGAAACATAATATTTGCGTAATGTTGATTCATCAGGAACATTTCGACCAGTATATTTTTTCAGAAATGTCTTCAAAATTGGATTGTTCAATTTAAATAATGGAATATTAGCTGCCATAAAAGTTTCACAGAGTTTTTCGTTAAAATTGTCAGATTCCAACGGGTTCAATTTTTTTTCGTGCTTTAACTATCCTACGTGACGTTTTACGGTTGATTTAATGCAATTTTTCAATAACGTTTCACACACTTCACAATAAATTTCGGAATCACTGGCAATGTACATACAATCAGTATGGCCCTCAATCCAACTCGCTATTGTTTCACGATGCCATTCTCGACGCTCTTCCATTGTCTGAAAAAGTAAGAATATTCTAGATCCAAATAAACGAAATTAAATCACGAAATTTTATGCACACTTACGTGAAAATAATTGGAAGATGTTGCTTAAATGAAAAGAAAAGGAATGTACGTGCTATTTCTCTTACGAAATACGATAAACTTATTTATTTTATCTACATACTCGACACCACTGAAAACACTATATTCTCCGAATACAATAGCTGGGTTGTCCATTGTTATCGCTGCGAGACCATGTGGCCGAGTAAGTCAAACAAATACTTCATTGAAATACGCCGGGATGTACTGAGCGACGTTATACACAATTCCAATTGCCGATTGCGTTTTATGGAAATTGCATCCGTTCTCTAATCATTACACATAGGTATAATGCATTGATTTTTATTCTTATAGCTTTACACACAGGGATAAATATACTGTGGCATAGTACGGAACCAGTTATACACCAGTGACATTTTTCCAATTGTCAAATATTTCTGATTTTTCATTCTTACTTAAATCTTAAATTAAATACATTTTATTGAAAAATACATAATTTATTTAAAACAGTCAATTATCCCAACAGGCGTATACCTTGTGCCGAGACAATTTTAAGTATGGTGGATAGTATTTCTTTAAGGTTGAAATATATCTAAGATAGTAAAATTAGTGTATTAAAAAAGGTAGAAAATATAACTAAAAATTTTTTTTTTTTTTAATAATGAGAATTTTAAATAATGAGAATTACGAAAAGGAAGTAACCACTATAAAAACAATAGCTAGAAACAACGGATATAAAACAGAATTTATAGACAAAATGATTAACAAAAAACAACGTACTATCCTTACGAAGAATTTTTACTACGGGCACACATATACAAAAACGAATAAAACGTTTCACATACTCAACTATATACCTGGGGTTAGCAATAAAGTTTCTAATAAACTGAATAAATTATAGTTAAATGTCATCCAAGTGAATAAAGTCAATCTAGGAAATATTTTAGTAAATAATAAAGAAAAAACAGAATTGTGTGATAAGTCAGGTGTGTACGAATTAAGTTGCAGTGATTGTGATACGATATACATTGGCCAATCAGGACGCTCAATAAAAGAACGTATTAAAGAGCATAGAAGTTCTATTCTTTATGGTAATATGAATACGGGATTCGCGGAACATCGCATCGAAAATACACATTTGTTCAACACCAATAATTTTAAACTTTTACATACTTGTAATAAAGGAAAAAGACTTGACTTTCTCGAAATATTAGAAATTAAAAAAGCCATAAATCTTAATAGACATGTCACAAATACACAGCTGGATTTTTTCAATACCCCTACTATTGATGCCATAATAGAGTCTTTAAAAACTCTTTGACAATGACTGTAAAGTCGAAACATGTGTTAGAGATTTAATAAATATATTTTGTGAAACAAATATACCGAGTGTTTTCTTTAGTAAATTTATAACAAAAAAGTACAAATAGATTTTACCATTTTATGAAATTGTATAACTTTCTCGCATTCCATCATACTTCTAATACCGGACGTAACCCACGTATTGGGACATTTCAGTAACACGCTAGAAACAAATAATAGCTCGTAGAATCTTACGAATAAGTGGTTTTATATAGTGGAGAAATTTATCTTAAAAAGCATTAGTGGGAAATTCTTGTAGGGAATAAATATGTTGCTATTTCTTGAATAATCCCAATAAATTTTGGACTGTACAATTATCTGACAGCAGCACTACTGGAATTAATGATTGAGGAAGGGAAGACATTATGCAACAAACTTTTGGAATCTGTTAAAGCAACCCTATTTTCATATGAAGGACGATCACTTATTAGAGTAGCAACTGTATTACGCCCTCGACTTAAAAGAGAAGGTTTTCGTAGTGCTGAAAATGCTACTGAGGCTACTTCTTTTCAAGAGCAAGAAATGTTTAATATTATGAATAAAATAGATCCTGAAAATAAAGAACAAATGTAATCGAAACACATTAGTCCACATCAAAAGTCACTTTCATTATTTGGAATTTTGCAAAGAATAATAACAGAAAGTAAAATCAATTATAACCGATGTAGTAATAACTAAAAGGCAATACCTCGAAAGGCCAAATTCAAATCAGGACGTAGATCCTCTTTTATTTTGGAAGGTAAGTTTAAAAAAAAAAAGGGTAATTGCATTTCTTATTTGAATTTTCTTTTAAGTAACAGGAATTGAGTTGAAACCGTTAAAACAATGTGTTAGGAAATACTACTTTATTCCAGCGAGTACAGCAGTGAGAGTGTATAGTACAGCTCGTTTAATAATAGAACAAAGGTGTGCAAGACTAAAACCGAAAAATGTTAATATGATAATGTTCCTAAATAAAAATATTTATTTTATTAAAATTACACCCAACCTTTTCCTATTAGCTAAAGAAATAACTCAATGGGTTTCATCTTCCCATGCTTTCTAACTATAAAACAATAATCTTCTTTGAATCTGTTAAAAATATTTAAAATTGTCTTCGCACAAGGTATATGTCTGTTGGAATACTAAACTGTTTTAAATAAATTATCTCGTATTTTACAATAAAACGTATTTAATTGAAGATTTAAGTATGAATGAAAAATCAGAAATATTTAACAATTGAAAAAATGTCATTGGTGTATAACTGGTTGCCTACTATGCCACCATACATTTATCCCTGTGCGTAAAGATAAAAGAAAAACCCGGTTTATATACAGACGTGTTTCGCTCTTATTGCAGCTCCAATAAGAGCGAAACGCGTCTGTACCTTCCGTTGATGGATGTGGCTTTTCACGAATTTTTAATTATCCTAACAACCAGGAAGGTCAAAGTCGCGGCGTGGTGTGTTCTTCATACTGGTATAAACTTAGTTTGTCGAATTGTAGTAATTAACGCATCACATATGGCGACATTTGCATGTAAAAATAAGATTTAATATTTATTATTTCTCATTTGCAATAAGTTCAGAATGTTAACTCTATATACACAAAGTACAGAAGTGAAAAATCGTATCTGTTTTCAGGATACCGTACATTGACAAGCTCCAATAAGAGAGCAAAACGCGTCTGTACGTTCCGTTGATGGACGTGGATTTTCACGAATTTTTAATTATCATAATAATTCATTTGAAAAAAATGATATTTAAGATATTAAAGAAGCTTTTCTGTTTCAGGATTTAGACCAGCTAAAGGATTATGGGGGATCAAACATACAAGAAAACCAGTAGACGCCCTAGTCGGCGATGCAAAAAATCTACCACCGAATAAAATATTACCAATGGTAAGAGTGACTATAGGCAAAGACGGACTTACCTTCAAACCACTGGAAAAATCGAGTTATCCACCGCAATCTTTCAGCGTGGACGTTATTTCGTACGGGGTTCAAGACTTGATATATACTAGAGTATTTTCAATGATAGTAGTCACAAGTAACGAGATAAAGGATGGCATAGTACCTTTCGTGTGTCACGCATTCGTTTGCGAATCTAAAATGCAAGCGAGACAAATAACGTACGCTTTGGCGGCCGCGTTTCAAGAATATGGCAAGAGAATTAAAGAGGAAAGTAAAGACAATCCGGAACTGGCGAAGAAAAAATTTGCTATAGACCTAAGAACACCCGAAGAATTGCGTAACGAAAACGAAGAAGAAACTGAAGCTTAATTTTTTGCGTATACCTGTATATGTGGAAGCAATTTTTAAAGAATTTATTATATTTTCAAGGTTACCAATATTTTCATTTTTGTGTGTGTTTGGGTACCTTAATGTAACTCCAAAGTATTTTAAATATATCAGATGTTACTTCTGAATAATCGTGAAATATTTTAAAAATTTTTATGTGTATTTTATTCCTGTTCCATTAATTCAATTATTTAAATAATTAAAATTGTTTTAATGATATATTTTAATGTGTACAAATATTTATAAAAATATAAATTATATTAAGGAATTATTGTATATAAATTATAAATTAAATTATTGACTTATTAGATAAATATGTATTTTTGAATCAGTTTCGAAGTAACTCAAAAGAACTCAAAGAACTACTCAAAAATGAATAGGGAATTAGATCTTTTTTTAACAGATTCGATTAAATTTAACGTATTTTCTCAAACTATAGATAAATTAGAAGGCCCACAGTCGTTTGTGGACATTTTATTTGGTAAATGTCTTTTCTGTGTGATAAAATATTAAATCTTGTATTTTAACCTTAAATTAATTTAGAATACAAAATTATCAAAATCGCATTTTTTGACAAGTATAATTCATTTTAAACGTCATTTCACATTTTCACGATGCCAAGACGTCATTTAAATAAAGAAACTTTTGATTTAATTGCGTTATTGCATCAGCGAGGGCAATCTGGAGCAGAAATTGCCGCAATTTTTAATGTGTCTCCACCAAGTGTTGTTAGTAGGGCTCTAACAAGATTCCAACAGATAGGATCTGCAAGGAGAAGACCCGGTAGTGGATCTGAGAGGAAAACAAATCAGAGACAAGACCGCTACATACGAATTCAGACAAGGATGAATCCGTTTAGAAGTGCTGTATGGTTGCAAACATAGTTACGTGCCGCCACTGGAGTTAGAGTTTCGGATCAAACCATCAGAAACCGTCTGAGGGAAATGGATCTTCTTAGCTGCAGGCCTGTGAGACGCCCAAAATTAACTAATACCGATAGAATGGCTAGAAGAACTTTGGTTAACCAACGACTAACAGAAAATTTTCAATGGGAGTATGGTTTATACACCGATGAATCCAGATTCTGCTTATTTAGTGATAATCGTAGAGTAAGGGTCTGGAGAACTCGAGGAGACCGTTATAGACGCGAGTTTACAAAAGCTGTGGTGCCTTTTGGCGGCGGTGGTATCATGGTTTGAATGGACGTACGAACCCCCATCTCTTTGAAAACAATGTCAATGGACACATATACAGAGACGACATTATTCAGCAATATGTGGCCGACTTTCGTGAGGCTGTGGATGAAAACATGGTTTTTATTGATGATAATGCAAGACCTCATCGTGCACAAATTGTAATGCAAGCAATAAATGACCTCCAGATTAACCATCTACCTTTACCACCAACGTCTCCCGACTTGAATCCAATTGATCACATTTTGGACAGACTTCAGGAACAGCTCAACGAACATAATCCACCCCCAGTTAACGCTCAACACTTGCGGAAAATTTTACCGCTGTGTTGGAGAAGAGTGTCACAAGAACACATTAATAATTGCATTATGAGTATGCCCCGAAGATGTACAGCTGTGAGAGATGTCCGTGGCCATTATACACGATTTTAGAATTAATTGTTACAGAAAAATGTTTATTTTAGCTATTGTTAAAAATGTTGCTTATTTCATTTTTGATAATTTCTTAGTAATCTAACGATTTTTCTGAATAAATATACTTGAAAATTTTAATTGTTGTGTACAATTATGTATCTAATATAATACACTACAAATATTTACCCATACTATCTAAAAAATACAAAAAAGTAAAAATTCCTTATTCATTTTTGGGTAGTTTAATTTGAGTTAACTTGGTAGTTCTCCGGGCAAAATCTCATGAGAGCAACCTGCGCACAAAGTGTAACGTTGAACATTCACTACAAATTAGTGCATTTACGATTACAGACGAGGCACATCATAAGCATACGTCATAGTTGAGTCACATAGCGTTGTTAAGTTTTGTTTATATGTTTCCATTGAACGTCTTTTAGGTTATGGTTCATAAATTTAAATGTCACAAAACAGCATGAAAAAATCAATACGAAGAATGACAGATGTAGCATATAAACATTCTGATATCGTCGAGAACGGTGGGTAATAACTAGAACCCGGCGAACGACCCAATCGACGACGGTCTCTAATTTAAAACTCATCAATAGAAAGCGTTACGGTTAGCTATACGATTTATCTAGTACGATATCTTCAAAGGTAAGCCACTGAAGATAGCGTATGAACGATTTGGTAGGCCCGATATAGGCAGAAAAGTGTCCATAGGCATGTTTTTATCCATAGCCACGAGCGTAACATGAGGATAGCTATGATTTATAAAATATTTTATTATTATTATTATAATTATTATAATTATGATTATTATTATTATTCACGATTGTTACCATATACGATGACATATTTATCTAAATGTTCAGGTATAAAACATTGTCTTTCAGGTACTTAAAAATATTTTTAAATTGTGAAAATGATCTTTCTACATCGCAACGGGTCACTGGATCATAACTGTAGTTACTTAAAATAGAGTTAGCATTAATGTTATCATTTATTAAACTTCATATTTGGTTAAGTCTATTTATTATATAACCAGGGTTCCGATTCGACACCTTGTCAATATAGTTTTTTTAAAACTTATTAAACGAATTCACCAGGTGCACTTTTTAACTTTCGAATAGCGTTATTATCAGAGAGCGGACTTGAGCGATTGATGATTCATAGCCAATAGGCGTCTGCCTTGTATTCGCAATAGGTTTGTTTCTGTAAGCGATCCGTGACTTTCGAACAATTTGATACGTGTGATAACCTGAATAAGCGACACATACCTACATATGCAGTTAATATGTATCTGATAATGCACAACAGAGCGTATGTAATAAACGGTTTGGTAACCGGCAGCAACTACTGCTGAAACAAAAGTAATGTTGACAAGCGAATTGCATATCGAATTTTGAATAAAAATAATTTACAAAGAAAAAAACTCAAAACTATGTATTTTCTGTGAAACATTAAGCTATGAACAACTAAAATTTGTTCAAGGTGTTCCTGTGTTAAAGTAATTCTTTTAGATGTTAAAACGTTTTTAAAAATAGAAAATGTCAGTTAATTCCGTAAATTAAATTTAATATTTATATAAAATTATAGGATAAATATACAATATAACAATATAAAACGGATTTTTTGAAATACTAAACGTTGTAACCAAATAACATTGAAAGAAACGAAACCAGAAACAGTCCCTTATAGAAGAGAATACAAAATACACTATCTCAAGAACAATAAATACATATATGTATATGCATGTTTAACAGCATGTAAACACGAGAATATACTTTGGAAATTAGCGGCACAATAACGACGGAAATAACATCTTCTCGACGAATGCAATCGAGCAAGCAAATGATGTGGTTGTTACAACATGCATACTATACCTGATACCGCTAGAACGTTTTGTCGGGGCAATTGGTCATTCAATCGCTTGAATCCGCTCCCGGGATATTATATATTTCTAATCATTATCGTAAAGGTTTTTGACTTTCTATATTCTTTATTACACAGGGAAGTTAAACCAAAATATTTACGAATAAATGGTAATAAGAGTTTTTGTACTAGCGTTTTACTAATTGATACACTTTTCACAGTATCTTCTAACACATTACCATATTTTAATTGTTTTAAAATTGTCACTATTAAAAATACAGCTTGTATCCAGGTGCCTTATCTGGTAATACCAGGTTGAGAAAGCAAACTTAATCCAGAATAAGGTTCTTTGTAAAATTGTATTTTGCTGGGAGCTTTTAAGAAAATTGTGTTCATATTACTATGGTGTGTCTCAGAATAAGGAGTGATTCAAATATTCCGCCAAAAGCTACTTATTTTTCAAGAATTTCATTGGCTCTTCTGCAGACTAGTTCAATATCAGTAATAGCCTAAAAATATCGGCCGTTGACAGGTTATGTTTTATATACAAATAACGGGTGTTCAGAAACATTCGAAGTCAAAGTAGTTCTTGAAAATATGAAGTCATGTCTGAGATAGATTGATTTTTGACAGACAACAGTTGACATTTAATAATTATTACAAATCAGATACTTAAGTAAAGATATACGATTTTTTGTTCAGAGCCTACTTGACTTCGAATGTTTCTGAACACCCGTAATATCCTGTCAATGTTTTCTTGCATTTTTCCTTTTTTGTTATCGCTATCTACTGCTGTACTAAATCAAATCTTTCGATTCTTAATAAAATCATGGCAGAATAAGTACTCGAGATGCACCTGTACCAAAAATAAGTAGAGCTACTTTACACAGGTTCTGAAAACTTATTAATTTCAAGTAAGTGTAAGTGAAAAACCGTGGTTATTATTATTATTATATGTAACTTTCATTTCGGCTGACTATCACGATGAAATGAATAGCACTGTTTTTGAAGATTAGTTTGCAAAGATATTACCAAAGTTACCACATAATGCTGTAATAGTCATGGACAATGCAACATATCAATCAGCTTCTTCCTGGAGAAAAGCTGCAATTCAAGTTGCTTTAAAAAATAAAACGTTCAAAATATCACATGTGCAAGAACTTTTATTGGAAGCACTTATATATGTTACAGTGAACAAATTGAACAATTGTATTGACCATGTAATTAAAGTAGAACGTGGAACCTAGATGGATTAATGGACGATGTCTTGGCACCATTTTTTATTCATGTTAGAATCAGTGACAGTAATCGTTAGCGTCCAGCATGAGTGAAACATACTAATAGTGCATAGGTTTCAAATTAGCAATATTTTGTAGAAATATGGATAACATAATGATATACATGAAATATTTGTGCTCGTGTTTTTCGGAACGACAGCAATAGGTTATGTTAAGTATGTAATAAAAATAAATGACATTAACACAAACAACTATACTCTCAGGTGCGTACACATACGGTAGGTCAAATTTTAAGCTGTGTGGACCGAGTTTTAGCGGGATATTTGAGTCACCCCTTCTTATTCTGAGACACCCCAATATTTATAAATATATTTACATCTGCGAACTCTTCACACACGCGATGTAAAGAATGTGCAAAATTGCAAAACAAGTAACATGAACCATACCTAGTAAAAAAGTTTGTAAATTTATCCCTGCATTTGCGTTAAACATTTTGTATTAAAATACAAGTTTAAGGGTTGGATTATTATTATTGTCAGAATGGATTTATTAGGTGAGCTAGGGATGTGGGCACTTTCTAGGTTTATTTTTAATTTAAACGTTTTGTACCGAAATTATATGGTAAGTAAAATTAATGATTTTTGTTTGTGTTGTATTATAAGGCTATTTTGTAGATTAGGGCAATCTCAAGGTTTATATTTTAGTTAAGCATTTTGTATTAAAATAGAGGTTTAGGCATTAAATTATTATTGTCAGAATGGATTCATTTTTAATTTAAACGTTTTGTACCGAAATGATATCGTAAGTAAAATTAATGATTTTTGTTTGTGTTGTATTATAAGGCTATTTTGTAGATTAGGATAATCTCAAGGTTTATATTTTAGTTAAGGATTTTGTATTAAAATAGAGGTTTAAGGGTTGGATTATTATTGTCAGAATGGATTTATTAGGTGAGCTAGGGCTGTGGGCAATTTCTAGGTTTATTTTTAATTTAAACATTTTGTACCGAGATTATATGGTAAGTAAAATTAATGATTTTTGTTTGTGTTGTATTATAAGGCTACTTTGTAGATTAGGGCAATCTCAAGGTTTATATTTTAGTTCAGCATTTTGTATTAAAATAGAGGTTTATGGGTTAAATTATTATTGTTAGAATGGATTTATTAGGTGAGCTAGGGATTGGGCAATTTCTAGGTTTATTTAAAATACAAGTGTTTTATATAGGAGTTAAAAGAAAGTAAGATCAACAATTGTAGTTTATATTTATTATTGAGTTATATTTGTAAATACGTATCCCTGCGTGGGGAGCATATAAGCTACAACATCAGCTTCTAATAGAAGCTTTCTTGTCCGGAATTATGGAATCAAGACTGCTTTTTACAAATTCCGTGATAGATTGAAAATTTATGGTAGACAAAACTTTACTAGCAAGTAAATGAGATTTTGGAGGTTTGGTTGATTCTAGTGTACCTACAAAAACATTGCTGATTGAACGTCCCACTCTATCTGTAGTTTCATCCACTGACACAAATATATTTTCGCCTTCTATGTCTTTTTTTATTTCCTGTATCTGTGTCAGATAAATGGAATCTAGTTTTCTTCTTACAATACTTTCATCGGGAATTGACCTACGACAATACTTTTCCAAAAAAAATTTTAAAGTCTGAATGATTGAGTTGTTTGAACGGAATATTTGAGGATATAAATGTTCTATACAGTTCTTCATAAAAATTATTACTTTCGTTTGTATTTTTCATAGTTGAACGTTTATATATAATTGTTAACGTTAGTTTTTCTAACGTTTAAAACAACACGAAGAGGCACTACATTTAATTGTCATTGAATCAACCTTAAATATCTGTGGATGTACACAAGTTCATGGGTACAAATACAGATTTGTGTAATGCATATCTGTTTCATTTATAACAAATGCGTAATGCATGCTTAACGTATTAATGTACTCAAATTTCTTTGGTATATTTGCTGCCATCTGGCATCGTGTTAATGGACTTACACCTATATGCGTATTTTTTTACCTTCTGTACCGGCATAACTGGACGAGAGAAAATCGCTACTTTCGGTATAGTCTCTTTTGTCCGTCAGATGTCACCAGATTTATCTGGTGCCACCTGATAGGACAAAATTTTCTATACCTATGCGGAATTCCATCAAACTTTACTTCACTAGCCAATCTGACGAAGTCTATTGTTGTGACAGACACACGTTTCTTTGGCAGAAGTAAATACAAGGTGTATGTCCATGTGTACAGATACAAATTTGTGTAATGCATATCTGTTCCATTTGTGACAAATGCGTGCTTAACGTATTAATGTACTGAAACTTCTTTGGTATGTTACAGTTTATTTCAAAAATAGGAGGAGTAGCGGACGTTACCAGTTTCAAGTGAGAGAAAAAAAAATAACAGTAAATGATGTCAAATTTGACATGAATTTGAAGATTTATAACCTACAATTTTAGGTGTGCCATAGTATTTATTTATTTAATGAAGAATTTCTACCAAGTCATTTAACTTCATTTCTGACATGTTTTTTTTGACAAATAATTATTAATATATCTACCGAAATTGATATTTGTTTCCATTTCATTTAGGTAAATGCGTTTTAGATTCGAAGTGATTTAATAAGATTACATCAGTTTAACATTCATATAATTAATTCGCTATAAACAAATAAATATTTATGTAATAAATTCTTAAGCAAACTAAAAATAAAGCACTGATTTATTTCAATAAGTTGATATGTTTATATTAACGTAAATTTATAAGTGCCGCACACAGAATTAAGTATACAATAAAATGATACGATTATCCTGTTTAATATCCCACCTATATCTACTCTTTAATAATATTTAATTATGTGACGAAATATATTTTATAATTTCTTCTTTGGTAAGTAAGTATATCAATGATAAAAGCAAAGGCTTTATTCCTGTCGCTCATTTTCAAATATAATGGTCTCGTGTGGCTTAACGAACGACTGTACAACTTTTTTGGATTATGATTGTTGACTCAAAATTCGTCATAGAATCGCTCAGTCTGACGTTTATCCGCATTTTTCAGGCCACCTTGTATAAGATTCGTAATAAGACAAATGGACAATAATACGTACAAATATATTAAATATTTAATTACAGAAACATTGATCAAATATAAAAAAAAACATAGCTTTACACTTTTGTGCGTTTGTATCAAGTATTTATTCAGAAATTTGAACATAACTGAATAATGAGTCAAACAAGACCAGAGATAAAAAAGGAAATATCCCACCTACACCTACTTTTTAATATACTTTAATAGCAAAATATTTATCTAACCATTATCTATCTGTGGTCAAGTTATCATCGCACTACAGTGAACGTATATTTGTTTGTCTCGCTATGATAAGACTGGCAGTTTGAAACTCTTTAGGATATTCTAAAATAGGTTACTTGGACATGAATAAGTAGCTCAAAAATCACAAATTTACGGAGCTAAAGAAAAATATCTTTCATCAAATACATAATTTGTCTTAAAATTTCGAAGATCGCCTAATAGCGGGATCGGGGTGTCTCTGCAACGTTTCTTCGATCGCCTGTGGCACATCTGGTACCGAAGTAGCATCGTCTACTTGCTGTGGTGATGATTCCTCGGACGCATCTTCATTTTCTACGTCTCCGAAACTTCTATTCAACAAATAATATCTAGGGGAATCGGCGCAATCGATTGCTTCGTCTGATCTCGTGCATGTAAAGATTTCTTGATTGAAAACGGTATCGTCGGGACAGATGAAACTCCACCTAAAGGTTTGTTGTCTTCCGTTAGAATACGTGACCGGAAGGCAAACGTGGAATAGTTGGCACTCGTTCTCGACGTCAGCATAGTAACCATATTCACGACCGTCACAGCTGAAGGAATCGCTGATGTCCGTTCGGATACTCGTCGCGTTGCTTGGTAATGTTAAAAGTTGAGGGGATACTTGGTCAGGAATTATCTGAAAATAGATTAGAAAGAATTTAAAAAACTGCTAAATAAAATTTACCGTTTTGGGCGTTTTATCAAGTATATGCCCAAAAAGTTAGCCTTTTTATAGTAAAAATAAAATAAAAAAGTTTATTATAACGGGCAGTTTTGACAATAAAAACATTTCATTTTTCAAACAAAATTAGCAATGCGTATAAGAAACATAGGAACAATTACACAAGTATATAGGGTTATTGAAATGCCAATTGTGAAAAAATTAATTTAAACAGATAAAGAGAGTATCGCTAGCCTAACCGATATGTGCCGTATGTACATTCCGTGTCGCTTGCGGATATACAGACGTATTTGTTTAGATATGGTTTGTTTACAATGAATGAATTTATACATAAGTAAATTAGGAACGAACATCGACAAAGCAATGGTAAAAGTATTTTTAGATTGACTGCATAAATAAATAGAAAGAAGTCGCACTTTATGTTTTGAAGTAGATTAATCATTTATCAAAACAACAATATATTGACAGATTGAAAATAAGGCAATAGATAAACCGACAGAAATTTTATGAAATGATACATTTATTTAATTTCCACTCACGAAGCAGTCATATCATTATTCGATTATTACGTAAACATGTATTATCCATTTATTAGTTTTGTTTAAATAGTTCATAACAAAATGTTCAGAATGTTGCCCCTCCGTCGCAGTACAAGCATCCGCTCAACGAACGATAGATTTTCGAATTTGTTCGTAAGTGAATATTATTTAATTATAAATAACTAAACTATACATATTATAATAAAAAAGGAAACAAAAACAAACAGAAATTATTGCTTTCGCGTTTAAGAGAAATAATAAAAAACTAATTATTTAAAACTTAGTTTACCCAATAGATGGCGCACCTGGTTATTACTATGAATGAATAAGGAAAGGTTTATTTACGGAAGAAAGAATTATTCATTGACAAATAATGATGGCGCGATATCAACGATATTAGTAGGATTCATTAGACTCTCGATACAACAGCTGGCTATTTCGCGCGGTACCAAAACGGCTTTATTAAATACTTTAAAATTAGAAATAAAATTACATAGCGTAAATAATAATTACGGGGGTGTATGGTACTAAGAAAAATGCATTAAAATTGTTATAAACTAATATTACTTTTTTTATGGTTATTTTCAACGTCTAAGATCTTAACGTCAACAAAATTGAAAGTATGGTCACGATAAAAAAATAACATTTTTAGAAATGGTCCACACCAACAGAGACACAAATATCATAAATTATAGATCTGATACTAATGGTCTTAGTATAATTTATTTTAATATACTGGGTTTGACTGTTAGTTGACGATCTTAAATCGTTTTGTTATTTGGTTCATATGTTGTATTAATTTATATTGCATTATATTTTTTATTTTTCCTGTTTTAACTTTTCATATACATGTTTTTTAAAAGTTCTTAAGGCTTGTTTCTATAGTTACTTTATTTTTTATATCTAATCATTTTTATATTTTGTACGTCAATTTTATATTTTCTTCAACTCTACATTTTGTAAGTATTTTTACTATTGTTTTATATTCTTATTTGTTTTTTGTTATTTTTCTCATTAATCTTGTAGTTACCCCAGAAGAAGCGACAAAGTCTGTTGCGAAATATAGGGTTATTTAATAAAGGAGTTTTTTTTTTCTTAATTGACCGCTTACCAGAATTTCAATTAATTTTTTATAATATATCACGGTCGATAATTTCGTTTCAATTAATTATATATATATATATATATATATATATATATATATATATATATATACATATACATATTATAGTGATTCAATCGTGTGATGAAATGAGAAGAGAAATAAATAATGAAATTAATAAATAAATTTAATGATATGTGAATGAGAGAAAAATAAGAGATGTAATGAAAAAGAAAACACTTTAGAGAACAGATAAAATACAATTTAATAAACATTAATAATAATACATTACACCTCTAAAGAATTTACCCCCCCCCCCTATATCGTTCTTAGTACATGTGTACTTAATATAGAAAAACAACGGTGTGAATGGTGGTTTAAATAAGCTAATTCTGTTAGTATTACGATTAATATATGATCAGAGGTAGGTTGATATAATATATAAATAAGTTTCCAAACAATTTATCAGTTAAATAATTTCCTTTAGGAGGATTGAAAGAATTTAAAAATACAAATCAGAGCAATCGATGTGATTTAACCTCAATCTTGAAAATGTTCACTATGTAAATAAGATCTTATCTCAGGGCTAATTAAAAGTAAGTCGTGACTTAATTAACAACCAATATATCTATACAAATGCTAGCTCAGTAATTTACATATTAATAATCGGATAAGAGGTATTTAATACAGTAAAGCTGTACTATCTACGATCAATTAAAACAATACAAAATAAATGCTTTATTAATTTGTAGGGTAAATTCTACCTTAACTTAAGGGCACTGTAAAGCTCATAACAAATAGTAGCCTGGCTTGGACCTATGGACCATCGGTAAGGATCTCGGAGCTGCTTACAGGTGTAGGACTTCCGGAATTCTGGCAGGTAATAGGATATACAGCACGTTTAACAGGATGGCTTTCATACAATTAAATTAAAACAAGAATTAGAAGGATAATAGTCTCAGGTTACTGTCTCGATACTCGTCGTTATGTATTCAAAATACACTTCGTAATTAAGGTAAATTTGTAATTCCAACGTAGTATTAAATTGGAAATGATAATATTCTTGATATTTCAGCTTCTATATGGAATTTAAAACTTAGAAAATCGCTTTTAAAACTTGAAGACGCATAATTATATATCGAAGCCACGCTTCAACGAACTTTTTTTTTGATTCTCCTTTTTTTTTGTTACCTGCGATACCACGTTTTAATAATGTCAACGATATCTACCTTGGAAAAAAAATACCGCCGAAACACAAAAGGCGTGGTCAATTTGAAATATGAATGAATTTCTAATTTTAAGAGTGTTTAATTTACAGAAGGTATTTAAATATCCAATAATAATAAACAATAAGTTAAAAGAAAAATAGACATTTGATATAGTAGATTACTACATGAAAGATAACCCTACTGTTGTTATTGTAACCTAGATGTCGCGATAAGACATAGTTTTATTTAATATGCTTTAATATTTGAATAATTTAAACTCAAATTATTAACAACTTGTTTGTTCACATAAATTATAACAGAAGAACCAGCTTAATATATATATATATATATATATATATATATATATATATATATATATATATATATATATACACAATACACTCACGCATTTACCAGCCTAATTAAAAAAGAAAAAATTTTCAAAATATTTATTGGCAGCAGTGCTCATTAAGTAGACTGGCGAACGCTGCAACACATTGATCCTCGCCGTAGGCACATGAAGGACGGAGTTAAAACGTGAGTGAAGCCTCGGCACGTGCAGAGAAATCCTGGACAGAAGGAACGGGCAATCAATCTTATTATTTAAGAGTTTCAGCAAGAAAGTAGCACACTGGCGATCCCTTCTGTCCAAGAGCGAAGGCATATTGTGTCGCTGCAACAAATCTTCCTGACTTATTCCAATCTGTGGGTACACTCCATCAATCCTAAAGGAGATGAATTTTAAAAATCACCGGTGTATTATCCAAAATTAATCTATGGAAGGCATACCAAACAATAGCTGCATAATCCATTTTGCTGACAACAAAAGCGAAATAAACGCCTTAAGCAAGTCTATGTTACTAAAATTAGTAGAAACTCGCATAATGAAGCCCTGAGTTTTGCAGGAGGAAGAACACACAGCTTGCAATTGGTGCTTAAAAGACAATTCAGAATCAAATAGCACACCCAGCTCCTTAATGACAGTTTTCCTTTCCAAATAAGTATTATTAATTATATACTGCGACAATATAGGAAAATTTTAAGAGGGTGTAAGTCACAGAACAACACTTCTTAATATTTAGTTCCAATTTGAAGCTATTACACCAACTTGACATTAAATCCAAATTGTCTTACATAAGATAAGTATCGTTAACGTTAGTTATTTCCGAGTATATCTTTAAATCATCCGCATATGCTAAAACTGGACAGGTGATTATAGCCAGCAGATCGTTAATAAACAATACGAATAGAAGTGGTCCCAAGTTGGTACCCTGAGGCACACCAGATTTTGCAATGTATTCAAATGAACGAAAGCCGTTGTAAGATACATAACAATTTCGATTTTTTAAGTACGAATTCATAAAATTTAAAGAAGATGGCGCAAAGTTTAGAAAGTAAGGCTTTGTGACCTATAGTGTCAAATGCATGCGAAAAGTCTGTATAAATAACGGTTTGGCTGTAGAATCTCCTCTGAGCCTTTTACTGGTAGATATTTTTATGTGAGATTTGGAAGATAAAAAAATAAACTCCAACATAGTTAAAACACATTCATTTTTGTTACAGATATGTCGATAATGTGCTAGCTGTCTTCAAAGTTACATCTAGACAAGTCAACAATTTCCTGACTTATATAAATAGTATACACATTAACATTACCTTTACCGTAGAAACCTAAAAGAAACGGACCAATTAAAATCTTAAATTTATCCCTAAAAAAAGAACTAAATAATTCCATGACTTTCAATATCTATCGAAAAGCAACCTTCACAGACACCATTATTGCACAATCATCATTAAGCCATATTTCCCACAAATTAGCAGCATATAACGCCATTATACGTAGAGCCTTTTATATCCCACTTTCATATGAAAACCTTAATAAAAAATTAAACACTATCAAAACAATAGCAATTAATAACAGTTCCGGGGTAAATTCAATCACGAAACTAATAAAAAATAAAAAACATAAAACTACTTACAGTAATATTTTTCCTAAGATTAATTCAGAGGATGAATCTCAGCTTATATTTTGGAGCGATTGGTGATAATATAGGTAATACTTTATCAAAACATAATTTTAATATCAGTTTCAAATCCCAAACAAAATTATCACATTTACTTTTCAATAACAAAGATAAAAATCAAAAATATAAAAAACTCGGAGTTTATAAGATGACTTGCCTAGAGTGTGATAGCTTTTACATAGGTCAATTGGTCGTTTTATTGAAATTAGATTTATTATTCTGGGCAAAAAGTAATGCGACTGATTAAATAAAACACACAGAAAATATTTTATTCATCCAAATTTATTGTGTCTCTTTCAAAGTAATCCTCTCCCACTCAAATATACTTACTCCAGCGTTTCTTCATGTCTTCGAAACATTTATTATACCCGGCTTCCGGAATAGCCTACAAAGCGGCCAGCGAATTCTCTTGGATGGCTTCTATTGACTCAAAACGATGCCCATGAAGTGGTAATTTCAATCGAGAAAATATAAAAAGCCATATCTGGCGAATACGGTACTTGCAGAATGACATTCACTTGATTTTTTAAGAGAAACTGACGAATAATGGCAGTATGTGAAGGTGCATTATCATGATGCAAACACCCTGAATTGTTTCGCCATAATTGTGGTCTTTTTTTACGAATTTACTCACGTAAACGACGCCAAATGCCTAAATAGTATTCTTTGTTGACTGTTTAGTCAGTTGGAAGGAACTCTTTGCGGACAACGCCACACGGTAGTTGAAGCAAACAGTCAACTTGATTTTTATTTTTGACTTGCTTTGACGTGGTTTTGTTGGTTTTGGTTCACCTGCTACATGATATTCACTCGATTGTTGAGCTGTTTTGCGGGTCATAAGCATAGATCTAAGTTGCATCGTCAGTAATTATGCATTTCAGATCATCACCAGTTATAGAAAGCATCTCTTGAGCCGCTTCAACACGTCGTTGTTTTTCGAACAACAAACAACAAATTCAATGATGTTGGAACAAGACGAGAAGATACAAAAAACAAGCTCAAATAGTGCTTTAAAATTGTTTGTATTGACCATTTTAATATACTATCACTATCTACAAGGTCTCGTTGAGTCAATCGACGATTGAAAAGTGCAAGCTCCTTGATTTTGTTGATGTTTTTATCAATAGCTCTGAGGTTGATGGCCTTCCTGAACGAGTTTCGTCTTGGACTACTTTACGACCCTCACCAAATAATTCGTACCACTTAAAAACTTGTGATCTTGATAAACACTGATCGCCGTAACATTTTTCTAACATTTTATAATGTGTCCGTACGAGAAATTTCGTTTTTTTTTCCACAAAATTTAATGTTAATTCTTAGCTTAATAGATTTCTCCATATTAAAAAGTCGCGGAAATAAATTTTTCACAATTACAAAGGACGCTGTAATTTCTAAACTAACGGGTGTTCAGAAACATTCGAAGTCAAGTGGGCTCTGAACAAAAAATCGTATATCTTTACTTAAGTATCTGATTTGTAATAATTATTAAATGTCAACTGTTGTTTGTCAAAAATTGTCAGAATCTAATATCGAAGATACTAATTTATATTTTTTAATTTTGAAAATGGTATTTACTAACGTACGCAAAGCATTCATGGATGAAGCATATTTTCGAAATGGTCAAAAGATCGATGGCCAGTGGAAGTATTCAATTCAAGCTTGTTTGGAAGAATTTCGAGATGAATTTCCAAACCTTGCTTTTGATTATAATACTTTTCAGTGTACACTAATCAGAATTGTTCCAGTTTTTCGACAAACTGGTAGTGTGGGACGCCAAGAAGGTGGTGGGCGACCAAAAGTCCGGACAGAAGAAGTGATTGGGAATGTTAGAGAAATAATGGCTGATGCCTCTAAAACTTCAGTAAGAACTCTTGCTCAACAAACCGGGTTGTCAGTTGGTTCTTGCCATAAAGTTTTAAAAGAAGATTTACAGTTATTCCCATATCGCATAACTTGTTTGCAAGAAATCCTCGACATTGATTATCCGCGACGAGTAGTATTTTGCGAATGGTTTACAAATAATTTTAATGATGATGTCCTAGACAAAACTTTCTTTTCAGACGAAGCATGATTTCATGTTAGTGGATATGTTAACTCGCAAAACATGAGAATGTGGAGTGATACAAAGCCCAATAATTTTTATGTTGAAGCTCCTCAGAAAGTTGGTGTTTGGTGCGCTATAAGTAGAAGAAGGATTATTGGTCCAATTTTTTTTAATGGTAATTTGACTGCAGAAAGATATCGACAGGAAATACTATTGCCTTTCTTTAATCAACTTCGCGATGATGAACTAGCTTTGGGATACTTTCAACAAGATGGTGCTAGAGCTCACACAGCGGGGGAAACAATGAATATGTTACAAGAAGTGTTTGGAAATCATTTAATTAGTTTGAACAGCGATCATGAATTTCCTCCAAGATCTTGTGATCTTACACCGTGTGATTACTATTTATGGCCTTTTTTAAAAAATTCAATTTATCAAGTACCAGTGCAAGATTATATAGATCTCCAAGACAGAATTATAAATAAAATTAGTGAAATTAGAAATAGTCCCATACAGCAAAATGTATTTTTTCTATTTTGCGTTCGAAATGAACTCATTATGAAACCCAAAACAGTATCGAAATGAGCTTCATTTCGATACGCTTTTTTTTCGTTTTTCCATGTTGGCGTTGTTCGAATACAGAAATAAATATCATTGCTGTCATTTGATTTTAAGAATTTATGTACATTTGACAGATATGATATATATCCGTATTTTATACAAACAACGTATATTGTATACAATTGTCAACAACATATATATGTTTCTATGTCACTCATGTTTATATTTTTAAATGAAATATCAAGTAATGTTAACGAAAATTAATAAATAATATGTAATATAATATACTTCGCGGATAGCAAGATTTAAATTTGAAAATGTCAAGTATCAATGTGACCAACTGCATGCTTTATATAAAAATTAAACTCTGAACTTTCAAATTAAATAATTCCAATTTAAGCAATTTATTAATGTAAAAAACGCAAAATAGAAAAAATAGTATAAAAGCTCGTTTCATAAGGCCTTTTGCCGCACTCGCTCTTTAGAAAACTCGCCGCAAGCGGCTCGTTTTCTAAACTGATCTCGTGCGGCAAAATGGTGCCTTATGAAACTCGTTTTTTAATATACTATAGTAGCATTCCGAGGAGGTGCGTAAAATGCTTGGAAGAAGGTGGTGGACTTTCAACATGTTTTATAATTTTTGTCATTATTGTTGGTAATTTATACAACAACAATTTATGATATTTATTATAAGGTTGTAATCTAAGGACTCTACAAACAATTTATTTGTTTCAAATTTATTTTAAGCCATTTCTTACAATAATTTGTTGAATGTTAATATATTAAACTAGTACGATAACTAGATACTATTGTCACTATAAGATGAATAAAACCTTTACTTGTAAAGTTATTTCTTAATTCTGCATTGTCTTTTTACATGTTACTACAGATTAGATGAGCTTTATTACACAAGAATGAACAGCATATTAATTGGATTATGTAATTTTTTCCAGTTATTGCATGAATAGGTGCTATGTTTTCTAAAATATCAAAATACTTAATTTGAAATTTGCAAATTAATTACTGTTACCTTCTAAAATCATTACTTGACTAGTTTATATTAATTAATATGGCATATTAAAGTAATATATTTAGACATAAACTGACATTTGCGTGTATGATAACCTATAAAATTGTATTAAGTAAATGTATCAATCTATATCAGACATGACTTCATATTTTCAAGGACTACTTTGACTTCGAATGTTTCTGAACACCCGTTAATAAAGCAAACGTCATGAGATTTCTGTCAGCTGTTCATAACAGTCATGCCAACATACCAAATAAATATACATGTCGATATTCATAGCGCGCGTATTTTTTAAAAATACAGTCTCATTACTTTTTGTCCACAGTAGTAAAAAACATTTCCGTTCATTTAATCTATTTTCGCGTACCACATTTTAGAAACCGGATATCTTCTTCCTGATTTGAATAATATGTTAATCCTACAGTGAGAAAAAAGATTCCAAATTGGATATTTCAGAATCCATAGAAATTTATAAAATTGTTTAAAATTCGAAAGACGTTATTCATAATGAGTGGCTAGACCTATTTAAAACTAAGCTTTCCAATAGTCTTATTAATCCACAACAATTTTAATATATCTTTCTTAGTACTATAAGTACACCACCGTAGTTATTACATCTGAAATTCCTAGTAGTCACTTAATTACCTCTTAATTATATCTTAAAGCTAGGACTATTTGTGGTTGTCGCTTATAACAGGTGTTCATTTGAAAAGTCAATCTAGGTTACTTTGAAATTTTGATAGAATAAGACGCAAATATATTAATATGTGTTTGTTGTTCCGTAAACGTAAATCCAAATAACATTTGATAATGTCAATCACAAATATCAGTTAGTGCATAAAATAATCGTGCGTCGATTCTGGTTTAAATAAATTGCTTCTCAGTTTTAAAATGGCTTTCACATTAGAACATAAAATTTTTTTAGTCCAGGCTTATTTTCGAAGTAGTAATAAAATTGATGGTTTATGGGTTTATTCAGTTCAAGATTGCATGGTAGAATTTCAAGTTGAGTTTCCACATTTTGTAATAGATTATATACAATTTTGAATACTTTGGATAAAACTTTAAAATTTTTTTCTGAAACTGGTAGTCTCTTAAGAAAATCAGGCAGCGGAGCAGTTAAGAAACGTACACCTCAAGTTTTCAATCGTGTTGAAGAAATAATGTAAAATGAACCACAAACATCTGCTCGACATTTGAGTCAACAAATAAACCTTTCTGTTGGTACAACTCACAAGTTATTAAAAAAAGATATGCAACTTTATCCATACCATGTCACAGCAGTACAAGAATTGTTAGAAATTGATTACCCACGTAGACTACAGTTTTGTAATTGGTTTGTAAATATGAACAATAATGGAGAACTTTGGCAAAGAGTCATCTTTACTGATGAAGCATGGTTTTATAAAACGGGATACCTAAATTCACAAAATACAAGAATTTGGAGTAGTGAAAATCACATGTAATTAATGAAGAATCGCTACATCCAGAGAAAATTGGTGTTTGGGCAGCGATAAGCCAAAAGCGAATCATTGGACCAATATTTTTTCAGGGAACGTTAAATGCTCAAAGGTACCATACGGAAATTTACAACCATTTGTCAATCAGTTGCATGATGAGGAACTTGAATGCATATTTCCAACAAGACGGAGCACCTTGTCACTGTAATGCAGAATCTTTGGATTATTTATGAGAATTTTTTGATGAGCGTATAATTAGTCGAAATACTGAAATTGCCTGGCCTACACGTTCATGCGATTTAACACCTTGACTTATTTTTGTGGCCTTATCTAGAAAATAACATATTTCGAACACCTATATTGAATTTGAATGATATGCTACAGAGAATCGAACAGAAATGCATGGAAATTAATAACAATCCAGTAATGTTGCAGAATATCATCAGAAATTTTGAACGGAGGATTTTAAAGTGCATTGATCTTGAAGGACAACATTTTCAACATTTGTTATAATTTTCAATAAATACCTATTATTTGTTATTTATTTGTATGTATGAAACTGTCAAAATATACGACTTCGTAGGTTAAGTAGTAAATTTTAATTTACTACGACATACTTCAAAATGTTCTCAGTAAATCACATGCTACTAGATTGACTTTTCAAATGAACACTTGTTATATACCTGTATACTTGTTCGTGTTTCTTATGCGTATTGTTAATTTCGTTTGGGAATGACATGTTTTAAATGTCGAAACTGCAGTACTGTTATCTATAAAGTGATAAAAAATACTAATAGCTTTTTTGTGTATTAGTACGAACATTTTTATATAAATAAATCACTATCCTAATAATCCTGAGTTCAAAATAAATACCTCGATACAAATGTTATAATAACATGTAATTATTGTACAGAATAAATAATTAATTAAACGCTTCGATAATTCCTATAATTATCTAAGAGAGGCCAAAGTTATGTATATCAACTTCTAATATCGTGGACTTAAATTAGTTTATACATGGACTAATCCATGGAAGTACAGAAATGTAGGTACCTGAGATAGTTTGTAAATTTATTAGTTTTAATTTTATTGGGTATATTTTATTTATATCTCTTTACAGATATAATATTGCTAATATTAGCTTAGAATGATCAAATATCTACATGTATATGAGTTTAGATTCAAAGCTTGTTCAGGATCAATTTATTTAAGTGCATGTAATAACTAGAGACCAGACACATCGGGTTGAAATGACGTCGTCATTGTGACGGACGATATAAATAGTTTACAAACATCTGTAAGTACATCACGCAGTTATTGAATGTACTATTGATCTGGCTAGCGCGCACATCTGTTTTTATCGACAATTGCGACGTTTTTTGTTGGATATTTACAGTTAAATTTCTGTTTTCATGAGAGTAGATAGAAGCGGGGGTTTCATAATTTATTTTATTTATTAGTTTATATTTCGTAAGATGAATAAAGTGTTGTAAGTTAGTTTCTTGTTTTCATAGTTTTAACTGTTAATTACATCGTAATTTTTGTGATAGATCCTGTTTAAAATATCGTTTGATTGAATCTACTTCTCCCAATTATTTCGACGTAAGTGTGCATTGAATTTCGTTCAGTTTCAATAACAGGAGCACATGCTCATCCCTCTACATTTAAAATACGACAATTTGTGGCTATCTAAATAGCATTGTTCCAAAAACTTTATTTTTTCTTATACAATCACATAAAATTTTGGACGTGTTTAGTCCTTTAAAAAAAATTATTATTACATTGTTCGTGAATTGCGAATTTACGCATTTTAGGATTTCCCATTCAGAACAGATTATTCACATTGTCATAACTTTGAGATCAAATGTTAGAAATTAACCAATTTCATCTTACTATTAGAATATAATACTAAGTTTCTCCAAAAGATGGAGGTAGTAGTAGTCGCACTCCCCGCTAAATTATTCTTGAATATGTGCTCACACTTTTTCTGTTGTTATTATTTTTATTTTTATTTATATCAACTCAAATCTTGAAACATAAATAAACCGATTAATAGATATTAACTACTAATGTTAACAAGCCGGAAAATCGAGTATTTTACAATATCTACTAAGCATTACAAAATCTATCCTATTTTATTTATAGCTAGGTACAACATTTCAATTGCTACAGTACTTTAATAATTATATAACAACCTACCTATGAATGATTGTTATAACGAAACGATCATTTTCTTGTTTTCTTATTTATATCTCTGCCGTTTTGCGACATATAGCCTGTCTATTTAAATGACTAATCATATTTAAATATTCCGTACTTTCGCTTGACAGGGATTTTAAAATTTAACTAATTGGAACCTGCCTGCGTCGTTCAATTTTCAATACGGTTTCATAAATTCGGATATAATTTTTATTGCTAATTCCGTTATGTTTGTGAAATCTAATTATTTCTATATTTACGCAAATGGTATTTTTTGTCTGTTTATTAACTTTTTGCTATTTTCATAATGGTATTATGTGATCTGCGTCTATTTTAGAGTTGATAAGCATAATTACACTATGTAGTTTTTCTTCAAAAAATATTTAATAACTGCCTTTATAGATAAAAACGATGCTTGTCATATTTAATACGTTCTTTATTAATCATTTATAAGTGTCAAATGTTGTTCTAGGCTGCGTTCATTAGATGACTTCATTATTATGGCATAGGCATTATTGTTTAAATTAATTAGAGTGCGCTGACAGTTACGTCAAATATACAAAACAATTCGGCAAGCATTCGATTTCTATTATGGCAACAAGTATGGATAAGCAATTAAAAACAAAAAGGTTTACATATAACATTTCTTTGATGACAGAATTTATTGAAGGTATTTATTGTTTTATTTATAATGTATGTACTTAACCCTACTTTTTATGTGAACAAAACTTGATATGAAATATATAATGTATATAGACATATACAGATTTTTTTCTAAGTAAAATAGATGTTTAGAATCGAATAGAGCACAAAGAAATTAAATAGAATAATTCAGTGTTGTACGGGGCAAAATTTATAAGCAATTTCAGAATGTAATTTTTCAATTTCATACTTCGGTATCAGTGTAAGTCAATATTAAGAAAAAAATATCTAATAATATACATCCATAATATAAATTGCTTTCACTCGTTTTAGTATTATGCGCCTGATTCTTTTCACTTTATTATGTAAAATAATACTTTCTTAAAACTAAATAATAATAATAAAAAGCAGAAATGCATAGACAATCACAAAGGCAATTCTTTCCATACATAATTTGTACTAGTCACCTTCATACAATTTACTAAAAATGCTGAATAATTATAGTAGCGTAACTACTTGGATATTTTGTAAAGAAACAGTAAGATAGTTTCGTAAATGATTTTATGCACAGAAGCAATTTTTAATCACAAACAAAAGCGCCGTTGATTGTTAATTTTTTGTTAAAAAACTATTTTATGCAATTTATTTAAATGAAAGAATGAATCTAATAAGATTTTTACAAGTATTACGTCAACAATTTTTTAATCCATGGTGGATTTGTCTGTGTTTATGTGCCCTCATATTTTTGATCGACTGCAATTTAACATAAACAGAATGAAAATAATGTTTATATAAAGTAATTTTCGTTTGACAAATGATTACACCGAAATTAAATAACAAGATTTTGGAAATAGGGAATTGGGAATGTGCTTTTACTACGAGGTACACATACTTTTTTTTCTGAAATCGGAATCAGCATTATTATAAATTAAAGACTTTTTATAAATGCATAACATTTTTTCATTACCATCTAATTGCCTATGAAATCGTTTCCGTGACAATCACTGTTTCTTTGTTGTTGTAAAAACTGTTAGAGATTCATTACTTATTATTTCGCTTTAATACCTACTGATCGCTAAAAAAAAATTAAATTGACAGTGACGATGATGTCTTGGTGTGCGGGACACCACCGGAATTAGTAAAAGCTGCTGAAAATGTTATCTGCGTGTTTTTATTTACTCCAATATGAAACAAACATGTAAATAATTTACATATCTGTAACTATGCACATGGACAATACAGTTACAGATATGTAAATTATTTACATGTTTGTTTCATATTGTACAAACGCTTTATACGTGCTTAACGTATTGTCATACTTAAACAAAACCTTTTTGTATTTTTATTTACTGTCTAAAATGTATATAAAGAACTGGTACGGGAAAGCTACCGACTTTCCCGGCTTAGGACGAAAAAAAACCTTCCCAGACTATTTTCTGATGGTTGCTTAGTAACCGACTAAAATACTAGAATAGCTTATTTTGGGATCTGAAATTGCGCCGAGAAAGTAGGCAATCTTGACCGATTTCAGAAAAACGACATTATTTGAAGTCACAGCAGGTTAGTGTAGTTATCTAAACCACCATAAGTTTAACCGTAGATTTCATACGTGGTTGATAACGTTTCCGTTGTGACTTCTCATCTTCTTTCTTTAAGTTGTCAAAATTGATTACGTCTTGTATTTTCGTTTTTGTATTAAACTTTTATTAGTGAAGTTTTCTAATATGAATCCATATACGAACGCCTAGTGACTGATATATGGACTTGCAACGGAAATTCGTTAGAGGCTAGGCGATTGTATAGTGAACAATCTTCCCAATCGTGATGTTCCTGATAGAAAAACCTTTTAAGGTATTCGTCAACATCGTCATGAAACAGACGCATTACAGGTAACAGAAGACCAGGACCGCCAAATATAACAAGTGTTCATTTGAGAAGTCAATCTAGTAGCATGTGATTTACTGAGAACAAACCATCTATAGAATTATATACTTCTGTACTTTGAAGTACACATAAGTCACAAAAAAAATAGATTTTAGGTTATGGTATTTAGTTGTATTTTATGTATATTTTATGACCAACTGACTTGAAAGTTGTCAAGTAAATGTCAAAACTCATTGAAATAAATAATTTCATAGATATCTCGTAAATTCCACGGCAATAGTGACCCAAAGACTTTTTGATCATACTATATATTAGAGACCAGTCAGAGAAAGCTCATATTATAGCCGAGCAGAATGTGTGCGAAGCAGTTAATAGAATTTCGCTGCCGTGTATTATATACTATTTTTTTTTCAAGCGTTTAATTAGAATATTTCTTTGAAATTTTGTAAATTATTTTTAGGTTAGGCTCAAATGACGGGTTTACACATTTAATTCTCTTTCAGCCGTATTCTCCATGGTAAAATTAACAACTAGTTAACTTCCGATAAGCTTAGCCGCGCTGTTAAGGTTAGCTGAAATTCACCAACGTAAAATAACTTGGTTTATTAACTGATTGTTTACACTAATTCCTAGCAACATCGGCGAATTCGCCCCAACATTTACGGTTGTAAACTATCTTTACATATAACAAGTATTCATTTGAAAAGTCAATCTAGTAGCATATGATTTATTGAGAACATTTTGAAGTATGTCGTAAATTAAAATTTACTACTTAACCTACGAAGTCGTATATTTTGACAGTTTCATACATACAAATAAATAACAAATAATAGGTATTTATTGAAAACTATAACAAATGTTGAAAATGTTGTCGTTCAAGATCAATGCACTTTAAAATCCTCCGTTCAAAATTTCTGATGATATTCTGCAACATTACTGGATTGTTATTAATTTCCATGCATTTCTGTTCGATTCTCTGTAGCATATCATTCAAATTCAATATAGGTGATCGAAATATGTTTTTTTTTAGATAAGGCCACAAAAAGAAGTCGCAAGATGTTAAATCGCATGAACGTGCAGGCCAGGCAATTTCAGTATTTCGACTAATTATACGCTCATCAAAAAATTCTCTTAAATAATCCAAAGATTCTGCAGTACAGTGACAAGGTGCTCCGCCTTGTTGGAATATGCATTTTGAAGTTCATCATCATGCAACTGATTGACAAATGGTTGTAAAATTTCCGTACGGTACCTTTGAGCAGTTACCGTTCTCTGAAAAAATAATGGTCCAATGATTCGCCTTTGGCTTATCGCTGCCCAAACACCAATTTTCTCTGGATGTAGTGATCTTCATTAATTACATGTGGATTTTCACTACTCCAAATTCCTGTATTTTGTGAATTTAGGTATCTCGTTTTATAAAACCATGCTTCATCAGTAAAGATGACTCTTTGCGAAAGTTCTCCATTATTGTTCATATTTACAAACCAATTACAAAACTGTAGTCTACGTGGGTAATCAATTTCTAACAATTCTTGTACTGCTGTGACACGGTATGGATAAAGTTACATATCTTTTTTTAATAACTTGTGAGTTGTACCAACAGAAAGGTTTATTTGTTGACTCAAATGTCGAACAGATGTTTGTGGTTCATTTTCCATTATTTCTTCAACACGATTGACAACTTGAGGTGTACGTTTCTTAACTGCTCCGCTGCTTGATTTTCTTAAGAGACTACCAGTTTCAGAGAAAAGTTTTAAGCTTCTATCCAAAGTATTCTTAAATTGTATATAATCAATTACAAAATGTGGAAACTCAACTTGAAATTCTACCATGCAATCTTGAACTGAATAAACCAATAAACCATCAATTTTATTACCACTTCGAAAATAAGGCTGGACTAAAAAAATTTTATGTTCTAAAGTGAAAGCCATTTTAAAACTGAGAAGCAATTTATTTAAACCAGAATCGACGCACGATTATTTTATGCACTAACTGATATGTGATTGACATTATCAAATGTCATTTGGATTTACGTTTGTGGAACAACAAACACATACATATTAATATTTGCGTCTTATTCTATCAAAATTTCAAAGTAACCTCGATTGACTTTTCAAATGAACACTTGTTAGTAACAACAGCAGAAATGGAAGAAAATGTTCTGAATATGGCAGAGGAAGATGCAGATACTTCTATTAGAAAAATGGCGAATGCTTTGAATGTAAGTAATAGAACTGGGTAGAAAATTTTGAAACATGCATTCAGCGCGTCCAGGCACTTATTCCTGCTGATTTTCCTCCACGTATTGCATTTTTTCAATGGCTTCTGGATACATTGGTTCAATTGCCTCTGATTTTTTTTACCAATGAAGCCCATTTCCCAAGAAATGCAATTAGGAACTTCCGTAATAATTTGTATAATTTTCATTAAACATTTGGGTTGGAATTGTGGTATTTCTACAAAGAAGTCTTATCGGTGACGTGTATCGAATTATCACTATTTGGGCTTTTAGAGAATTTACCATAGGTAAGGAGAAATGTAATGTGGTTTATGCATGATAGTACACTGGACTGGTCGAAGTGGACCTCACTTATAGCCTGCTTGAATCCCCAAACTTAAACTTGAAGTTTTTTCCTATGAGGCCATTTGGTATATAACCCCTTACCACAATTATTAATCGTATCCTAAATACGTATTTCGACAACTAAGTTGTCATCATCAGTAGGTAAAAACCACTAATTAAAAAGTCACACATGGGGCACAGTAAAGCTAGAAAACCGCTTATGCAACAACTACTTTACACCGCGTCCACGTATAGACTAAATATAACATGCGAATATAAACTAGGAAAAGGTCGCAAAGCACTTACCTCTTAAGGAAAAAAGGCCTACACATATGTTTATTCTCCGAGTTGAAATATCTCGAACGAAAGACCGGCAAACATTCTTTTCTTAAGGGAACGGCACTAAACATGTCCTAATAACTTCAATTTTAAAACGACGATGACACACTTATGGTAATAAAAATGAAAAGAGACAACTGAAAGGAATCGGTGATCTATCGCTATTCATGGAATTTTGTTTATTTTTCGCGGTATATATATTTTCATAACCATCAAGTTCGTGGGGTTTATTAATTCCTTTGACCAACTTCAACCCTGTAATCGATACATTGTGTAGTGTGCTTAAAGCGTGGTTGGCAACATTCGATTTATCCGGTCTACTGTATTTAATATGTGATATGTGTTCTTTAAAACGGGTTATTATTGGTCGTTTAGTTTGGCCTATATATTTCAAATTACAATCCTCGCAACTAATTTCGTATATACCTGATTTCGAATTGAAATTAACTCTATCTTTAGTATTCCCTAGGAGACTTTTGATAGTATTTTCGGACCGAAAGGCAACCTGGAGGCCTCTTTCTTTCACAACTTTATTAATGTTTTTCGTGACGGGGTGGTATGGTAAAACATGTACTTTTTCTCCTGGTTACTTTGAGATATCAAACTTGTGGATTCGCGGATTGTATTTTTTATTTTTGTTTTTCTAATTAATTTATTGATTATTTCTATGCCAAATCCATTGTATTTCGCGATATTTTTAATGAACTCCAGTTCTATTTCATATCTCTCTTTTGTTAACGGAAAATTTAGAAACCGATTGACTAAGAAATTAAAGGAAGCTGTCTTATGTTGATAGCTATGATTTGAATCCGCGGTGATGAATCTATTAACATTGGTTTCTTTCCTGAAAATATCGATTTCTATTTTATGTTTATTCTTAATCAGTAAAGTATCTAAAAATGGTAGCAATTGTTAATTCGCATTTCCGTGTATCAAAAATCGCGAGAATGTCATCTACATACCTAATCCAGACTCTCGGGAAATATTTAGCGTTATTTTTAAATTCTACTTCAAATTGACTCATGAATAAATTGGCTATGAAAGGAGATAGGCAGTTACCCATTGTTGTGCCTTGTTTCTGTTCATAAAATTTTTCTCCTACTTGGAAACAATTTTGCGTCATGCACAAAGTTGTCAATCTCATGTATTCTTTTATTTTTGAAGGTTCGATGTTATTCTTGTGGAGCAAGTTTTCTAAATATTTCATAGTCTCTGGAATAGGTGCCGAGGGGAATAAAGACGTTACATCGAATGAAACTAAAATTTCCCCGGTTTCCAGTTCACAATCTTTAATTAATTTAACAAATTCTAAGGAATGTGAGACTTTTTAATTAGTGGTTTTTACCTACTGATGATGACAACTTAGTTGTCGAAATACGTATTTAGGATACGATTAATAATTGTGGTAAGGGGTTATATACCTTTTTAAGTTTTTACTTAACCACAGTCTCCAAAGAAAGAATATATACTTTTAATTTAAGATGTTCCCAAATGGAGAAAACTAATATTTGCAAATCCGGCGATCTTGGTGGCCATTCGATAAATCATTCCCTTTCAATTCATCTTTGTGGAGAAACTGTGTTTAAATAATTTCGAACTTCCACACCGTAATGAGGAGGAGCTCCATCTCGTTGTAACCAGATATTATCTAGTTGTTCCTCATTGAAGATATTACGGAGATGAGGCACTACTTCATTCTGGAGTAAAGTAACTAATTGTCTTTACTTAAATTAAAAATAATCTATGCAGCGGTAACAAAAGCTCTAATAAATGTAATAATCTCTTTATATTTTATCATTTATAAGATCTGTTTTTATTAAACCTATTTCGTATAGCGAAAGTATTATATAATATAACCGTTCCGTTAGAAAGATAAACAAGAAACGCATCATCAGATCCATAACATTCAAGGAAAATGATTTATAATATAATTTAATGGTAGAGTAAACAAGTTCTAACCTTCCACTTGAAACTACAGACAAAAATAAAAATAAACTTTAAACATTTAGGATTATTTGAAACGAATAATATTTCAATATATTTAGAAAGATAATTTTAATATTAGACGAATAACTTTGATGTCATATGTTGCTATGAATTATTGATATTATCAACTCCTTCCTTTATTGGTGGGTGGGTGACTCTAGAGTCTCTAGACACGCGAAGTACCGATATTCGAAGAATTAGCTGCACACATAACGTTGTATATGCGTGATTGCAACGACATGAAGATATTTGAGCATATTAATAAGCAAGTGTAGACCTTGGTTTAATATTCTGGTAAATCCAAATCGAATAAAAATATTACATTAAATTGCCGAGCATTTAACAGGAATAGAAATGGTATATATTGTCGAATTTTACGTTGTATATTATATAACTGAAAGTGTTATTTCAAAAGCTTTTACGAATCTAAAGCAGGACGAAACACATGTATGCATGTCTAAATAGCAATATCCACACAAATATGTACATACTTGTGTTCCCGGCACTCGATTTTTAATAATATTTTGGGTATTATTATAAATGCTTTTGTTTTATACAAATGGTGAGGTTTTACCCACTTAACTGTTTCAAATTGTTTTTGTTAAAAACTTAAACCAACATAATCTAAAATAGCTATAATAAATTAATTAAAAACTTTAAAAAGGTATGTAACCCCTTACCACAATTATTAATCGTATCCTAAATACGTATTTCGACAACTAAGTTGTCATCATCAGTAGGTAAAACCACTAATCAAGGTGTCGCACATGGGGCACAGTAAAGCTAGAACACCGCTTACGCAACAACTACTTTACACGGCGTCCACGTATAGACTAATTTAAACATGCAAATATATCTAACGAAAAGATCGACAAACTTACTTCTCTTAGGGAAACGGCATTCACATATGTTTATACTCCAATTTTAAATATATCGAACGAAAGATCGATAAAAATTACCTTTCTTAAGGAAACGGCACTTAACATGTGTTAATACTTCAATTGAAAACGTCGACGACCCTTTTATTGTTCTAAGAATGAAAAGAGACACGTGAAGGGGATCGCTGTTATTTTACCGTTCATGGAATGTTGTTTGCTTTTAGCGATATGAATGCTTTCGTAGGCGTCAAGATGGCGGGGGTTATTAATGCCCTTTAAAAGCTTTAACCCTTTAATCGACACATTGTGTAGTGTACTTAAAGCATCAGAATAATTGAAACATACATGAGTAGGTAAACCCCACCAGTTTTGTATAATACAAAGGTATTTTTAATAATATAAAATATTATTAAGCTTGTAGCTTGTAGAAAAGCGAAATACGTATCTACGTCTCTGGGGATAGGATATATTCGGACACGTTCACAGAAAATATTAATAGTGAACCTGCATTTGTGTTCTTCACACCAGATTTTTAATAATATTTTATATTATTAAAAATACCTTTGTATTATACTTAAAGCATGGTTGGCAGCGTTAGATTTATCCGGTCTATTGTATTTAATATGTGATATGTGTTCTTTAAACCGGGTTATTATTGGTCGTTTTGTTTGGCCTATATATTTCAAATTACAATCATCGCAACTAATTTCGTATATACCAGATTTCGAATTAAAATTAACTCTATCTTTAGTATTCCCTAGGAGACTTTTGATAGTATTTTCGGACCGAAAGGCAACTTGGAGACCTCTTTCTTTCACAACTTTATTAATGTTTTTCGTGATGGGGTGGTATGGTAAACACATGTACTTTTTCTCCTGGTTACTTTGAGATATCAAACTTGTGGATTTGCTGATTGTATTTTTTATTTTTGTTTTTCTAATTAATTTATTGATTATTTCTATGTCAAAGCCATTATATGTCGCGATATTTTTAATGAAATCCAGTTCTATTTCATATCTCTCTTTTGTTAACGGAAAATTTAGTAACCGATTAACTAAGAAATTAAAGGAAGCTGTCTTATGTTGATAACTATGATTTGAATCCGCGATGATGAATCTATTAACATTGGTTTCTTTCCGGAAAATGTCGATTTCTATTTTATGTTTATTCCTAATCAGTAAAGTATCTAAAAAAGGTATCCTGCTATTGTGTTCCTTTTCCACCGTAAATTTAATCGTCGGAAATTTCAAATTTAATTGATTAACGAACATGGCTAATTCGCATTTCCGTGTATCAAAAATAGCGAGAATGTCATCTATGTACCTAATCCAGACTCTCGGGAAATATTTAGCGTTATTTTTAAATTCTACTTAAAATTGACTCATGAATAAATTGGCTATGAAAGGAGATAGGCAGTTACCCATTGTTGTGCCTTGTTTCTGTTCATACAATTTTTCTCCTACTTGGAAACAATTTTGCGTCATGCACAGAGTTGTCAATCTCATGTATTCTTTTATTTTTGAAGGTTCAATGTTATTATTGTGGAGCAAGCTTTCTAAATATTTCATAGTCTCTGGAATAGGAACCGAGGGGAATAAAGACGTTACATCGAATGAAACTAAAATTTCCCCGGCTTCCAGTACACAATCTTTAATTAATTTAACAAATTCTAAGGAATTACTAACTGACAAGTTTTCTGGTTTTACGGGTAAATTTTTGAATTCATTCTATAACCATTTTCAAATCAAGTAAGTCGGTGAGTTGATGCCTGAAACGATAGGTCTCATCGAGTTACCTGGTTTATGTATCTTCGGCAAACAATACATTCTTGGTACTAAAGGATTACTAGCATTCAATTTATACTTTTGGGTAGAAGTTATTAAAATCGGACATTTCTTTAACGCGTCTTTTGTGTCACTAATCATTTTAGGTAACGGGTTTCTCTTAATTTCTACATACGGACCTTCGGCAATTAAATTTTTGACTCTTTGAAAATAGTCGATTTTGTCCATAATTACTAACTTGTTCCCTTTATCTTCTTTTAGGTAAAAACAGTCCTTCGATCTAAGAGTTTTAATGATATTCCATTCTTTATTGACCGACTTCTGTTTGTGCTGCTGTAAATTATCGATTTGGGTTTTACAAGCTTCTCGAATAAATTTTTTTGGCCCTTGTTCAAAATACTTATCGAAGTTTCGATACTTGCAATCACCTGTTCTATAGGAATCTGACGGCTTGGCAAACAGTATTTTAAACCTTTGTTTAACAAATCTATTTCTACATCACTAAAATTCTCGGATGATTGATTGATCACTAGTGTTTCTTTTATAGGAATTCTATTAATATACTTTTTTGGTGGACATAAATTTCTGAATTTCTTATTAAGTTTTAAACATTTCTTTTCAATTTATGGTCTTTAATTCCCGTTATTTTCCTATAAAAGTTACACCACTCTTCAAATTCCTTATTGTTCATGCTTTTAGTTAATTTTAAATGCAAATTATATAATTCTAATTCTAATATACTACGTTTACTGTACAGATATTTCATTTCTAGGTTCAACAATTTCATTTTTGCATATGAAATGACCTTATCGTTATTTCTACAATTTGTCGTTACATTTACGTTCATGAATTTAGGAAAAACATTGTTACCTTTACACCGTTTCAGGAAATTAATATCTGTACTTACGAGTTTAACTTTAATATATAACTTATGAAATCTATTAAACTCCTTTTACCGGGAAGTCATTGTGAAAAGTCTTTCTTTGGAGACTGTGGTTAAGTAAAAACTTAAAAAAAGGTATATAACCCCTTACCACAATTATTAATCGTATCCTAAATACGTATTTCGACAACTAAGTTGTCGTCATCAGTAGGTAAAACCACTAATCAAGGTGTCGCACATGGGGCACAGTAAAGCTAAAACACCTTAACCTTAATAAATTAATTAATAAATAAATTTGAACGAAAGTAATGTCGCTTTATTATATCGTATGATCAAAAAGTTTTTGGATCGCTATTGCCGCGGAATTTCCGAGATATCTATGAAATTATTTATTTCAATTAATTTTGACATTTACTTGTCAACTTTCAAGTCAGCTGGTAATAAAATATACATAAAATGCAACTAATTACCATAACCTAAAATCTACTTTATTTGTGACTTATGTGTACTTCAAAGTACAGAAGTAAATAATTCTATACGTGGTTTTAACACTTCATGGCTATCGCGATCCAAAGACTTTTTGATCATATGTTATTTATCTAAATGAAACGATCCGAATTAATGAATATTGTGGCTTAAAATTGAAACAAAAAGAAACAAGAAAACTCAATAAAGTCTAAATACGTATTTTGGCAATTAAGTTGTTACCTTCAGAATAATAAGAAAAATAGTGTTAAATGTAGCGTCTTTAGCTAAGGTACAGTATTTGAGGATATGCTCTTCTCCAAATCGCTAGTGGGATAACAGTATTTTTCAGATTGTTCTACTGAAGATAGCAAGTTAGTTGTCGAAATGCGTATTGTGGTTAGAGATTTTTCTTGTTTCTTTCTGTTTCAAACTGTGGTATATGAAATATCTGGGTAAAATCCTCTATATAATTCTAACATTAACGAACACTTAAAAATATTGAATAAGAAATAATAATAATAAGAAATTAGCAGGAATCAATTAGGATGCTGATGCAAATACATTTACTATCGCAACATGCGAGATCATAAAAATACTATCTTAGTATTGTGTTCCAGTATGAGGCTGGAGTAATGTCGTTAATAAAACGTTTAATTGAAGGATGTGATGAGAATTGAAGAAAAAATGGTGTATACAGGGTTACTGCTGAATAGCGTCCAAGCTATGCGAATCTGAAGAATAAGCATAAATGTCTAACTGAAAATCTAAAAAGAATTTTCTTTGTAATTTATCAAAAATTGCCAAATTTTTAGGACCAAAATGTAGTTAAAGTCGGTTCATATCTTTATTTATTCTATATTTACCGAAATAAAGCTGTAATTCTAGTTCATTGACCTAAAAAAAATCGATAAAATTCCGGACGATACCTTTAACATAAGTTCCTATTCATAGAAAGTGAAAGTTGTTTTCTTACCAAAACATACTCGTCTGCAAATATGGCGATATTAGTTTTTGTGGATATCAATAATAACCTTTACGTCGAATATGTAGACAAACCTGTGCCGTATTAATTAAAATACGCTTAAAATTAAATACTTTGACAGTTAAACTTCTTTTAAAAGTAAAATTATTATATTTCTAATAAAATAAAAATCGTCGCAAAACAAAAAGCTTTATGTAGCGTGTCCATGTCGTGTTTAATGGGATAAATACCTGGTTCTTAATTATGTGTATGAAATTATTTACATATATATTTTTCTCTTTAAATTTGTATATGGTACTAGCAAATACCGATAGAAGAATATAATTAGTCGGTTAAGAGAATTGCTGATGAATTAGAGGTGAAAGCCCGTATTGCCGCCCGTATATTTAACCGCGACAGGGCCGGACTCCATTTTCTCGTTACTACGTGAACCTTGGACCGCGATTTTTTGTATCAATCCCTTTTTTCTTTGGCGCTATACACAACTAGCATTGTATATATAAATTGATTCTGACCTTTTTCTGATCGGTTAATGTCTAATGCGTCGTGGAATAGACCCAACGGAGACTTTTATATGCATACATAAGTTGCTTTTTAAATCATAAAAAATATATGTGTAATAATCTTCATCAGTTATTCCACATATATTGTACAAAGGTGAGTTTATCATCAAATAGGTTCTCGCCGTCTATAATACAAATGTTGAAATATATCTAGATGGATGGCTAGGAACATGGAACGTCAATTTAAACATTAGATCGCTGCAGTCAATAATACCATTTAGTAGTTTCCACAAAAATATTGATTGATGACTTTGTCCTCCGTTCATGAAAGGATTAGAAATTAGGACGTTGTAACAATTAATTATATTCGATACCCGTAATAGGATACTGGCCGTCAATTTTAAACGAGATGTATTTCAAAAATCGTCGTTTAACCTTTTCAATTCTTAATTGATGACTGAAGAAGACATACCACACTAATCCCTAATAGACTAGCCCACAAATTTATGGAAAATCGTTTTTGAAATGTTCTTGAAAATAAAGCATGTGGATTTTCTTCTCCCTAGATGTGCCAATTATACGCATTGTAGTATCTTTGTCTGCCGAAAATTGATTCATTAGTAAACAAAATTCGAGATTCGAAATTAGGATTGCGTTCTTGTTGATTTAAAAGCTATGTACAGAATACTCGTCAGGTAGGGTAATCTTCTGGCGACAAATGTTGCACGTGAGTACAATGATGCGGATGTTGTTGTTCAGCCTTCATCGCTCGATTTGCAGTAGTTTTTGAAATATTGAATTCCCGTGCAACTTCTCTAATGCTCTCAGTACCGTCTTCAAAGGCATCTGAAGTAGCCTCTTCGTTTTTAACAGTGCTTACAGTCATGGGCGCACCACCATTCTCCTTTCTACTATGCGAATATTTAATCTGCCTCGATTGTTCGTGCAATAGTCCTGAGAATCAATTGTGATCGTAATGACTCCTGTTAAGAAAGCGTTGGGCGTAAATGCTTGTTTCCTCCTAAATGCATTTCGTTCACATTCGGCGTAAATGATCAATATTTACATTTCCATAGTTGACCAGTTTATTGACAACGTATTAAAATATGTAACCTAGCAACAATTATGAAAAATCCTCCTGGATGGCTTACAACGCTATCTTCCTGGATAGCTATGATTTGTTGAATTAAAATGTTCTTTTCTTGAATGCCGTTCAAGATAGGACTTTTTCTTTGACATTATTTATTTGCATGGTGATATTGTGATGTTCCCTGGTCCTCGTTATGGCTTCATCTTCGAGGCGGACTCATTAGAGGCCGGTTTTGTTGATATAATAAATAATACACTCGGGAACAATATAAAATATCATATAATCAATACAAAATAATTACATGTTACGATGGGCCTATGTACTTCAATAGTGGTTGGATCAGATTCACAGAACTGACTCGTTCTCCTCTGTCTTCAGTATACGAGGTGCATTCAAGTTCTAAGGCCACCGATTTTTTTTCTCCAGACCGGAAAGAGATAGAAGCATGTGCATTGTTTTAAAATGAGCGTTCGTTCGTTGTCAATACGTCACAGAGATGGCAGCACTGTACGGCAGATGGAATTGTAGCGGCAGCATCGAGAATGAGAACTGTTTTAGATACTTAAAATGGCTACGTTTTCCTTACTTGAACAGCGTGCAATCATTCGTTTTCTGAATTTGCGTGATGTGACACCAATTGAAATTCATCGACAGTTGAAGGAGACATGTGGTGACGGAGTTATGGATGTGTCGAAAGTGCGTTCGTTGGTGCGACAGTTTAATGAAGGCAGAAAATCGTGTGACAACAAACCGAAACAACCTCGGTCTCGCACAAGCCGGTCTGACGACATGATCGAGAAAGTGGAGATACTTGTTTTGTGGGATCGCCGAATGACAGTTGAACAGATTGCCTCCAGTGTTAGCATTTCCGTAGGTTCTGTGCACACAATCCTGCATGACGACCTGAAAATGCGAAAAGTGTCCTCCAGGTGGGTGCCACGAATGCTGACGGACGACCACAAGGCTGCTCGTGTGGCATGTTGCCAAGCAATGTTGACGCGCAACCAAGGTATGAATGGGACTTTATTTTCGTCGATTGTGACAATGGATGAGACGTGGACGCCACTTTTCAATCCAGAAACAAAGCGCCAGTCAGCTCAATGGAAGCACACAGATTCACCGCCACCAAAAAAAATTCGGGTAACCGCCAGTGCTGAAAAAATGATGGTGTCCATGTTCTGGGACAGTGAGGGCGTAATCCTTACCCATTGTGTTCCAAAGGGCACTACGGTGACAGGTGCATCCTACGAAAATGTTTTGAAGAACAAGTTCCTTCCTGCACTGCAACAAAAACGACCGGGAAAGGCTGCGCGTGTGCTGTTTCACCAAGACAACGCACACGCACATCGCGCTAACGTTACGCAACAGTTTCTTCGTGAAAGCAACTTTGAAGTGATTTCTCATGCTCCCTGCTCACCTGACCTGGCTCTTAGTGACTTTTGGCTGTTTCCAACAATGAAAGACACTGTCCGTGGCCGCACATTCACCAGCTGTGCTGCTATTGCTTCAGCGATTTTCCAGTGATCGAATCAGACTCCTAAGGAAGCCTTCGCCGCGGCCATGGAATCATGGCGTCGACGTTGTGAAAAATGTGTACGTCTGCAGGGAGATTACGTCGAGAGGTAACACCAGTTTCATAGTTTTCGGGTGAGTAGTTAGTTAGAAAAAAAATCGGAGACCTTAGAACTTGAATGCACCGTATATATCATGACTAGGTACTTACTTAATAACATACTTATTTACTTAATGTTATGCTAACCTAGTTCCATAATTGAAGTAGAATTCGAAGATGTAATGTAATATAGTGGAACAATATAGCTCATAATAAACGCGAAATATAAAAACTTCAGCGTCCTAAAGTTACTAAATTGTCTGGAATTGCGTATTATTGAAACCTAATTGCTTAGAAGCTTATTGTAGAAACATATGTGATACCTGATTAAGTTCAAGTGCCGATCAAAAACCACATTGAGATTTTTAAACACGTCAACCATAGATAAAACTTGTTCATAATATTATATAATGAGGAAATGGTTGCATTTTTTCGAGTATAGGTAACTACCTGACATTTATTGGCGCTTAATTTCAAACTATTATTTCGATATCACAGAGACAAAGCGTCGGCATTTTTCTGCAAGACCCAAACATCACTGTCGCACGAAATAGTGTAATATATCTTGATATCATCAGCATAAGCCAATGTAGACTACTTTATAATACCAAGAAGATCGGCTATATATATTATAAATAATAATGAAGAATCTAAATTCGAACCTTGAGGTACACCAGATCGTGTTAAAAATTCATAAGAATATTAGGTACCTATTGTAGAAAATTTTATTTAGTCTATTCGACAAATAACTTTTCATTAATTGTAGGAAACCAGTAAGGGTGCCAAACTTATTTTAGTTATTATAAATTAATGTTAATTAAGTTTTTTGAGTAAGATGCTAGTATCTATTGTATCAAGAGCATTTGAAAGGTCGATGTAGACGATATCAACTTGTTCTTAAGAGAAAATTTTCAGTAGATATATTAAGTGGATCTATCTGGCATAAACCCGCGCTGAATTGCGGGGAGATGAGGTTTTACTTTAAAAAATATGCGCGAATGAATGGCATATTTGAAAACTTTAACAAAATTTGATCAAATGGCAATAGGTTTGTAATTGCTTACCAATGAAGCATCACTTTTCCTATACACAGATTTAATCTTGCTCTCTTCCATAGTTCAGGAATAGTCTTAGTGCAAATGGTTATATCTATTATGTGTGTTAAAGGTTTTGCAAAAACGAAAATAGCATCGCGAATTGAAAAACTTGTAAATTTGTCCTCGCCAGCTGTATGCTTACTTTTCAGAAGCGTTGATATTGATCAGTGCATCTTCAGTTCAGTAGTAGATAAATAATTTTAAAAAATAATAAAAAAGCCCTATTACTTCATTCCTAATGACATCGATTAAATTTTCCCATGTTCTGGAATAGTAAAATGTAGATTTTGCACGATCAATATACATACTAAGAAATTTACGAGTTATAACCATCTACAGTTCTGTGTAATAAATTGGCGTACACCTAATATACGATAATTTAAATCAGGCTTTTGGTTTCCATAATTACAGGATAAATATAAATGTATATAGGCTTTGATACTTCCATTTGTCATATCGCGTCAAATCTATTTGTCATACTTGACTGACAGATATAGATCGAAATATGCCCGCGCATTTAGATTTGTTAAGTAAGGCTCGCATTATAGGGAAATTTGAAGATAACAGGTCAATTAGAGCAGTAGCACAGCAATTTGGCACCAATAAATCTACTGTGCTAAAAATTAATAATTGCTTTTTTGGCAAAATGTCAATATCACCGGTGAAAAGCTATTTCAATCTAGTGGTCTTCTTCTAATGGTCGTATACGTGTGTATAGACCGCAGCATGCACGATTTAATGAACAGTATATATATATATATATATATATATATATATATATATCCAGTATCCAGTATAAAGGAAACGTAAATGTATGGGGTTGGTGCCGTTATAAGGGGCTAGGAGTTTGTTACAAAGTAGACCGGCGGTTCAATGCTGACAACTATAGCCATATATTAGAAAATGTAATGCTACCGTCTGTTCGACAATTATATCCGGAAAATTTTATTTACCAACATGATAATTGTCCTGTACATACGGCTAATGTTGTTAGAACATGGCTATATAACAATAACATTGAAACGTTACCGTGGCCCGCTAACAGCCCAGATTTGAACCCCATTGAGAATATCTGTGGTTTATTAACTAAAAAAACAAAATCCCAAAATATTAATTTTCTTAACGTGAATCACCGTTGGGACTCTATAGAAAATGATTGGGAAGAATTAGCGCCAAATGAAAATTAGATACAGCAATTAGCAAACTCACTGCCCCATCGATTGAATAGAGTCATTGAAATAAATGGTAGTATGACGAAATATTAATGTTTTCTTGTGATGGTTTTATATTTATTTTTATTTGTATTTTATTTTTCGTGTTAAATATTAAACAATTATGTAATGTAGTTAAATTTCTTTATACGCATACCTACATAAGATCATAACAAAAATTATTAAACTTGATAGTTGTATAGAAGATGAATAGAATCAAGCATTTTGACAACTAATATCAATCATGAAGGCATTACTTAACCTTTTAAATATGGGAAAAATAAGGCGCTTTCACAGTGATAAAATAATGACAGAATGAGCAATAAGACGTGAACGCCGATTTATTGTACAGAACTGTACATTAAACGATATTCGTCAGAAAATAAACTAGTGGTAACAACGAAATATTTATATGTTTTATAGAAACGTTAAAAAAATAGCTATCGGGAAGAAGTTGTTTTAATAATCAATGAATGTTCCATTTCTGTCACATAGATTTGATAATTTGATTGAACTAACCATGTAGTTCAACCTATGAATACATAAATATGTGTGTATAAATTTATTGTCTAAACTTGAATATTAGAAGCCTTCTTTTAACTTCAAAAGTTATTAGTAATTATAGTATGTTGTGCCTAAGAATATGTACTGGTTTCGTCAGACCAAAAACATTCATTTTCAAAGTCCTATTGATACCAATAAAATACTTTCTAATCAAATTATGTGTTAAAATTACAATTAAGACAAACTGAATTTCGTATTTTAAATCTTGCATTAAAATCAGTATCACCGGCACTCACCCTTAATTTCGGCGCAGCGTATACTACACAAAAGAGAACAGGTAAAACTTGAATCAAATACATTATATTTCTTCAGTTACTACCGATGCGTATGAATACAAATACTCCTTCGGAGTTTCGGAATCAGTCGTTAACAAAGACGCACTGAAATATGTGACTGAAGTACATCCTCCATTATTTATAGCGTCTGTCTTCGCACATACCAAAGGAAGACATGCGTTTGTGGACGAAAAAGATGGGTATAGACGGTGGCGGAAGTTATGTATATACACGGATGATTGACAATCGGTAATACATACTACAAATGTGTAGCGTATAACTGGTACTTGCAATCGCCCAAAAGAATTTTTTAATTGAGCTTTTACCTATGGATTTTCGTAAATAAGCAACGTTTAAAAAATTAAAAAACTACGAAAACTGACAACAATAATAAAACCTATTATTATGATCTTATGTATAAGGAATAGTATGTTTAAAGTTTATCAGTTAAGTCTGTCTATAAATAATTACGTACAGTACTGTCTTGGTGCACTGCCTACAGGTTGTAAAAAATTAAAATTCATCTAATGTTTAAATGTGACCATTGACTCACACCTGTTCAAATAAGAAGAAAAAATATAAAAATACTCTTAACGTAGTGTTAACGATCTGTTACAAGTTAATTAATAAATAATGATAAATTTGAAGTTAGAATTTAATATTGTCAAGTTCGGTTTTGCATTAACCCATTTGTTCCCACAACTTTTTTTTTTACAAAATTTCAATAAGGTCGTTTTTTTCTTATTAAAGGTATGCCCAAAGAACAAAATATGACAGTTTTTCGATAAATTTTTGAATAGAATATGAAAAAAAGGTATGTACTCAAATGAGTACAACGGGAATATAGGGACGTTAATGAAAATATAAATTATATAATATTTAGCTAATTTATTTTAGTGATTTACAATAGAAAATGTTATTCACTATGGAACTTTATAAAACATTCCCTTTCTAAACAAAGTGTAACATTACACTTCATACAAATCCACCTAGCTCGTTGATGGCACTTGCGACAGCGCAATTGCTTTTCATTTTTTTTGGGAAAATGCCCTCTTTGATCTTCTACAATACTTCTTGGGACAGTGCTTGGGTGCCTGGAGTGTTGAGCTTTGTCAAAAACTCTCAAGTAATGCCTTGATATACTTCTTATAAAGTTGAGCAAATCCATATTACCGCCTGCGAATGAATGTAACCTCCAGGCGTTGATTGCTGCAACATTCAGCATGTGGGTCCAAAGGGCCACCACCACTTCTTACCTTGGATGGACACTCGGTAATTATTTACAGATTGGTCTAGCAAGTCTACGCCGCCCATAGCTGAATTATAATTGGCAAAGAGACGAGGTTGAGGTACATCAATTTTTTCTTTCTGTTCCTTGGACCAACGTTTTACATTTGAAAGGGGATGAATACTGCCGTAATTGGTCATCATAGACACGATACTGTTGTCCTTCCATTTTACTAGAAGTAATGAATGTTCTTTATCGTATTTGTATTGAAAAAACCGCGATTTTCTTTTTTCAATTGCTGCTGATCAGGCAAAGGACATTTTTTTGTGCGATTGTCCCTCACTGTCCCCGTCGCTCTATAGCCCAAGTCCCTAAGTGTTTTCAACAAACCGTGACTTGTGAAGTAGTTGTCGAAAAATATTATATGATCGTGCGGTTCTGTCACTACTTCTAATAAGTCCAACACAACTTTAGACCCTAAAGGCAAATTTTGATCCGTCCCTTTTCTATTTTGTTTTGCCCCACAGTAGGTATCGAACTGATAGCAATAACCAGAAGAACTGCAAATCATCCAGTCTTTATAGCCGAAACCCACTGGCTTTCCACGGATAAATTGTTTTGACGAGTGATGTCCGAAGTATTTTACCATAGCCTCGTCAATGGAGAGCTTGTCATGGAATATACCCCACTGCAGGAATCGCTTATTCAGTTTTTCCATGAGAGGACGAATTTTATACATCTTGTCGTTTTTATCAACTGTTTCGTTATTTGCTAAATGAAAGTATTTTTTTATTTCATAATATTTATTGCGGGACATACTACCTCTAACTAGTGGTATGTTTAGATCTTCATCTGTACACCAATATAATTTCTCTCTTGGTAATCGATGATATCCAGTGAATAATAAGATACCTATAAATATTTTTATCTCGTTGTTTGTTACAGTAAATGAATGATTGTTTTGCTGAGCAGCATATCTCCGGGTTTCTTTGGTAATATAAGTTATTATTTCATCGTCAAATAATTTTTCAAAAATCTGGACAGGATTTAGTCCTGCTAATTCTTGTTTGACAATATCTTTGCGAGCTAAATATCCATTTCCTTGGTTCATTGTGATATCAATTATTTCGTCAGTCCAATTTGGTTCTTTTTCTGCAATTTTTCCCTTTTTCGTAGATGATTCGCCAGTATTACTAATACTGCGTAACATAATCAACGGAATATTATCTTCTGGGTCACTCTCTGTACTGTCCTGAGAAAAAATTTCAACAGCACCAGGAACATCGAATGGGAGGGTATCTGCTTGAATAGCATCTTCATCGATATCGTCCTCATCTGTTTGATAATCGGCATCCGGTGGTATTATAACGATATCGATATCTTTTTCATTTTCAGTAATATCGTCTATGGCAGCTTGCAAATTCTGGTAGGATCTGCCATAAAACATATTAGTGCTGATGGGCTTGGGATCCATAGTAATTTATCTACAAAAAATAAATACAGCTCTAACAACGTATTGTTCCCGCTGTACTCATATGAGTACACCTATATGTAAATATGAAAAAATACCAGTGCATGTATTTTATGTAAAATTCACAAAAATAATAGTAAAACATACATACCTCAGTAACTAATTTTAGTAGAATAAAATGTTTTTTTTATAGATAGGTAAAAAATAACAAAAAGTTACACAGTCACACTGGCACAATTTGTAGCAAAAAGTAAGGTTACTTTTTCCATACATAAAAGCGACATCTAGTGGCCAATTTCTAAAAGAATATTCCTTCTTTAGTTTACTTTGCACTGCCACTAAGCATAGAACTCTGAATGTACCATATGGAGCCTAAAAAAATATTTCATTAACCGTACTCAAATGGGTACACTGGGAACAAATGGGTTAAGAAGGTTTCGAGGGTAATTATTATTTTAGTGTTCTAGACTTGTAGGCCTAGAGCAATTTAATCGACACCATATATGTCTTGCTTTTTAGGAAGAAAATTTGATCAGTTTCTGATCTGTTATTTCTAAATTAATTGTATTTTCCCAACACTTTTTTAGAATTAAATATGTATTCTAAAAAAGTGTTGCTTCTTATAGCTTAGGTTAGACTAGATTACTAGTTACTTAGATAAAGTCTCTTTGGGTACTGTTAATTTAATTGGTTTCGTACATTTAATGAAAAATGTTTGGGAGCTCCATCGTGCATAAACCATATCTCTTCGAAGTTGTAAAGGTAAATCCTCTAACAAATCTAGCAACATATTGTGTAGATGTTGCAAATAAATATAACCCGTAAATCTTTGCCGTAGAATGATAGGACCAACAATGAAATTAACAATTATTCCAGTCCATACATTAATTTTAAATTCGGGTCAAAAATGTTTTACCCTGACTGCATGCGGATTTTCAACTGCATAAACGTGCTCATTAAGGAAATTGGTTATCCCTCTTCTTGGGCATCGCGCTTCATCGGTAAACAAAATATTGTTGCCAAAGTTTAAATTTCTTTCTATAATCTAGTCTAATCTCTTCTCTTAGATTAGACTATATATTATACTATTTACTTAGATGGTTGTAAAGTCTCTTCCACTGCTACTTTTCTAGATCTATTGTGGTCTAGAGTACTTCCTCTAGCCCTGCTCTTTTAATTAAGTTGAGCAACTTCGAGAGCAGTTCTTTTAAATATAGTTCCGCTTTAGGATATTGATTTATCATTTGCAGGAACCTCGTTCTTGTTAAACCTTCACATTGGCACAGTACCTGAATCTCAGTTTCCTTTTCCTCTTGGAGTATCTGCATACCGTTTTTTCTGTCAAGCCCATACTACTCACATGTTTGTTGAACTTACAATGCCCCGTTAATCGACTACTATTATTTTAACAGACTTTCTGTCTCTATTCAGTAGGTCCGTTGCAAACTTCTACCTTTTCCTAGATCTATTTTCAGATCACTTTTTCTTGGTTGTTTTAATAATTTTTTTGGCAATTCCAAAGGAGGGTTACGGTCCTATGAATGTTGCAGACTAGACCTGTCGAGCCAATTCGTCCACCTTCTCATAAGACCTTTGGCTTTCATGCCCCAAGACCCAGGCTAATATAAGTTTCTTGTAATCACTGAGCTCGTTTAGGGCACACACACAATCCCATATAAGTTTGGATTTAACTTATATTGAATCCAGTGCCTTCAACATTGTTTGACTGTCGAAGATTCGTCTAGCTTTCACTAATACTCACAGCAGGTATCCAGCAGGACGATACCTCCATATTTTTTGCACCTCAATTTATTCCTGAATACAATACCGCTTTTGGAGAATCTTTGGTCATTTCTTCTTCTTCGAATACCGTTAGAGTGAGATTGAGTTGCTATATATATATATATGACATTTGTATACTGTCATTTATATTTTATATCCTTGATAAAGGCATCATTGCCGAAACATGTAGAGTTGTTTTAAATATATATATACTTTAAAGTAAAGCCAGACCTTAAATACCTGATTGAATTTACCATATCACACCAAGGTCACGAAATAATTATATATATATTGAAGAGATGCGCTGAAGCTGTGGCATAAAAATAAATATAAATGATAAATTACAGTGAAGCTGTAATGTAAAATAGGCCTCACGTTGGTTCGTCAAATGAAGAGACCCGCTGAGATGGTCAAACTAAGAACAATGTGTATAAATAAATAGATAAATGAAATATATAAGAGTGAAATGTTGATGAATTTGAATTTAAAAATTGGGCGCCATAAGTTTTAAAGTTCTTAGTTTGTTCAACGCTATCTGTGATCTTGTAAAATAACCAACTAACTGCGGTAGAGCTTGAGTACATAAATTAATTAAAATATCTCTAGGATCTTCGTCGGCTGATGTATTAACCGTAGGTACAATGTAATTAGTATATGGATTAAGCCCAAACTCAACAATTAAACAACACAAATAAAAGATTGAATTAATAAAATAAATAAAAATTTATTGAAATAAATAAGAAAACTGTAACAGCAATTGAATAAAAGAAATAAGGAAACTGTATTATAAAAAGAATATTACGTGCTATGTGACAATAAATGGAATTTATATGTTGCACATGTGTTCATAAGTAATAAGGTTAGGTTATACGAAAGTTATATAAACAAGTATTTAATGGTTCTTAAATTAAACATAATATAGGTCAGTATTGTTTTATCTTAGGCAATATGTATGTTGAAATTGCACGTTTTAATTGATGTCTATAAAAATGTAAAAATTCCGAAATTTAATATGAATATTAAGTTGTTTATAGTGATTTTTATTTAGACAATTGTTGACTTTTAGGTAATATATGTGGAATAAACGTAGGATGTGAACCTGTTTCCGATGTTCTTGGATCTGATGTAGTTCTGGAAACGCTGTGATCAGGATAGATGCAGAGTACGGCTTGCTCCAATATTTCTAGCGGCGTTGGATGTGTTCAACGGGTTCTCGGATCGACGGTATCCCAATTACAAAAAGATGCTTCGCTCGATTATTCTTGTTTACGTCGTGGTATTTTTCAAATTTATATACCAAAAGTTGGGCCTAATATTTGTTTATCGAATGATCGAAAATTTGATATGATATTTTTATTTATAATATATTAAATAATTTAAATTTCACGAAGTTAATAAAATACGGCCATTTGTTGTTAAAATTTTATATCAGACGCCGTTCTTCGGCTTTTTTATTCCACAGCCTATTTTAATTATCGACAAAAGCCTCGAAGTTTTCGCTTTATTTGCATCAATTAAAATATGAATTTGCATAATGTTTTAGTCTTAATATGATCGAAAAATTAGTTTAATAATTTACAAATACGTAAAATGTAGTTTTAAATATAAAATTAGTTATAAATTGTACCGTAAAAATCGCTTTCGCGGGGTTCATGACAATTTTAAATTAGTGGGCGTGGTTAACTAGCATCGATATAAATCTTGATGTAGATAAATTAGATACCTGTAATTTCGCGCGAATAATTTGAATTATGAAATTGAAAAATTTAAATATAAAAAGTAAGTTAAAAATCAAAATAAGTTAATTATAAATTTTAAAGTTATCGTCATATTAATTTATTTACATTTCGATACTAATTTCACAAATTACGTCCACCAATTTAATCTTTATGCAGGTGTTTATAATGTGTAGATAATCTGAATTTCCTATTATAGAGCTGGAATACGGGTGCTGGTTGACCCACTACAATATATATATATATATATATATATATATATATATATATATATTCGTTACTGAGATTTGTTGGATGAGGTTTTGTTCCAGTGTTTCTTATGACTATTTCCATGACTATTTCATGTTGATAGAGGTTATCCCTATCTAAGTCTCCTATTTACTTCAGATTCATAGTATTTGTATCTCTCACGCCATTTCAGTTTTCGTTTTAGCGAAGATAATTTTTATTAGTGTAACTAGCTTTGCAGAAATTCTTTTCTAAATAACTACTTGATACATTTTTCTTTGTCTATTTTATCATAAGCCTGCTTGAAATCAATGAACAAGGTATGAAATATTGTATTCACATGTGGTTTAGAAAAGTCCTAATGGGCACTTTTAACGGTTTTTTAAAAGAAAATATGATTAATCTCCTTCTCAATACCTTTGGTAGTGCTTCATAGCAAATATCTAGCAAGGTGACAGCTGTATAGTTTTTGCTCTCCAGTTTATTCAGTTTCTAATATATTAAACTCAATACTGATTTTGTGGAAGGTGTTTAAGGGGAACCATATAATTTCTTTTGCAGCTGCTTTCCGCCTGCTTTTAAGATTTCTGCCCTACTGTTGCTTTCTGATGGATTCTTATTATTTTCCCAATCTTTTCTTTTCTTCGGCTTTTAACGTCCTGCCCACTTGGTGCTTATATTATAATTATATATTTTTAATGGCGCAATTATCATCTTGGTTTGTCCATTGTCTATTTGGTAGTCTCTCGAAGTGATTATTTCAAATTCGCACAAATCTTTTTGATTCAGCATTTCTTTCTTTATTTTAACGTGCTACTGATTTAGTATTTATTGCCCATTCTTTTGATTCCCTTGTATTTCTTTTACCTAGAATACCTAGAAACAAGTCCTCAATAAACTGGCACAAGACAATACAGTGTCGCTGATATGGGTGCCAGGACATGAGAGAATTAAAGGCATTGAGCTAGCCAACGAACTGGCCAAAGAAGGTACTAATAGGAACTTCATAGGATCAGAATCTGTATGTGGAATCACTAAGGATTCCGCTAAAAGGGAGATCTGGTTATGGCTAGAAAAAGATATAAAAATAAATGGAGGTTAACGAAAGGTCAACTCCATACCAAAACACTACTAAGGGAGCTGGACGGAAAGTTTTCAGCCAACCTAATTCGTAGTAACAAAAAAGAAATTAAAATAATTACCGGGTTAATAACCGGACATTGTCCTTTAAGGAAGCATTTGTACAGCATGGGCTTGGTTAGCGAGCGCTAGTATAGGAGATGTGAAAAACAGGAGGAAACTAGCCTTCATGTAATATGCACGTGTGAGGATCTGAAGGAACTCAGATAGAAATATTTCGGGAGAGATCTATTGGATCCTTCGAGTGTACTCAAACTTCCCCTGAGGAGGATAGTGGCTTTTATCGAGGACACAAGGCTAACAGAGTAGAACTGAGAGATCTATTGGGGATAGTACAAAGAGCAGTGTGCTCAAGTGCCTGGACGTGCTGTCGTCCAACCCAAGACGGAAGAAGAAGACCTAGAATTTCTCTAAATTTCTTCTGGTTTAATTTGATTGAATTGTTTATATTTTGCCCTTTAAATTGTCCATTCTTATTTTTTTTTTAATTTCGGAGCAATGCGTCTTTTTTAGAGCCTGTCATTTTATCTTTCTTTTAGTGTCAGTCGATTTGATACATTCGGCGTTAAACCAATCATTAGGGCCTGCGTCTCTAATTATTTTTGAAAATATTATTCGTTACCATATTAGCTCTATTTGTGTCTAGTCTTTGTAATAGACTATTATCTTATTAATTTCTTCTTTATGCCAGTCTTTATTTTCCATATCTTCCAGTTCTTCAACATTTTACTGTTTTAATCTTTTTTCGTTCGGTTTCATATGGAGATGTGATGTGTTATTCATTTGATTTATGCTACTACTTTAAAGTCCATCGATTAAATTTGTGAGCGTAATTACGCACAGTACTGTTTTGGAATACTATGTACAGGTTGTAAAAAATTAAAATTCAGCCAATGTTCAAATGTGACCGTTGACTCACACCTGTTCAAATAAGAAGAAAAAATATAAAAATACTCTTAACGTAGTGTTAACGATCTGTTACAAGTTCATTAATTGATTAATTTGAACATAGAATTTAACAATGTCAAGTTCAGTTTTTGATTAAGAAGGTTACGAGGGTAATACGTTCGCTTAATTAGAAAAGAATGAGGTGAAGAAAAGGAATATTTCTTGTTCTAATTGGAATTGGATACGTATTTATAAATTTATAGTTTTGATTCTATTAAAAATTTTGTTTTTGAATTATTTTTTCAAATGTCGCGTGCTATTTAGACAACACGGCGAAACCCGTAAAAAGATTATACTACAACAGCCGTGAAAGCCTACGAAATTATAAGAAGTAAAGTAATTCAAGTTATAACATTTTTGTTTGAAACTTGTTGTTTCTACTCAAATAGATTGATTCAAGAGATATTTTCTTTTCTTAATCCTTTTTACGTACAGGCTGTCATTGAAAGAAAAAAAACGACGTATGAGAAATGGAAGATTATCTAGAGTTATATGGAGTACGAATACAATAACGACGCAAACCCCAAAATTAGAAATCCGCTGAAAATTGTATTATGTTCCGCCTATGAATTCAGAATGTCTATAAATAATATCTCTGTTGAACTTACACATTACATACGTCAGAACCGTGGACGTTATAACATATTTGTATGTTAAGGGTTCAATAACCTCAATATATTTGCGTAGAAAATACCAGCTGTTAAACATCTATACTTTTATTTTATATGCAAATGATTTATTAAAAATTAACATGTGTTCTCTACGGGGCATTTCACGTCCGCGACCTTCATAATTTCGTAACAATCTACCTCTTCCCCTTAAGGCTCGCTCTGTGAAATATGTTTTATATGTGTAATGAAAACAATAATTAAATTTAAAATAAGACTAGAGCTCCTTTTTTTTAACAAGTAAATGTAAATCATATCGAACGTACAGCTAGGAGCATTGAATTCCAGACACAAATAATTGGCTACTGTAAATATGCATTTCATAGAGTTTTATTAACATTAGACATTTATTAATGTTTCATTGACATTAAAAATATGCCTAGAGTTTTTCTAAGTGAAGAGTAATAGCAAAACTTGAGGAAGGATAACCTTTAAGAGCTGTTGCCGCGCACCTTAATGTGAGTAAGTCTTGTATAGAACATATAAAAAAACGCTGGGAGCATTAACACATGGTTCAAAGAGCGCCAGGTTCTGGTGGTCGACGTGTTACTAATGTGGGCGAAGACCTCGCTTTAATTTACCATATGAGAGAACATCCTTTTCAGGTAGTTGTTGAAGCGAAATCGCTAACACAATTTCCTGGATCTAAGTAGACTACTCGAAGAAGAATAAAAGAGCATGGATTAAGATGTAAAATTGCCGCCAAGAAACCATTGGCATAAATAAAGAGGCGCGTTTAGAGTTTGCTAATTTCTATTTAAATCGCGACGAAGATTTTTGGAGTACTCTTGTTTTCAGCGATGAAAAGGTTTGTAACTCTAGTTATAATGGGAAATTACGTGTTTACAGACCTCCAAATTCTCGGTATCAAGAAAGATATGTTCAGCAAGATCGATCAAGCGGCAGAATCTCCGTTAACGTGTGGGCATGGTAACTTCTGAAAGATTAGGTTATTGTCATATTGCCATCAAATTGAAGAACGACTAACGGGTCTTGTATATAGAAATTTATTGGAAAACGTAATGCTACCTTCCGTCTTTGAAAGCTTTCCAGATGGAAATGAGGAGACGACTGAAATTGGTATTAGATCATAATGGTTGTGCATAATTGATATAATATATTCAAATCTGGATTTTTGCTAAATATGGCGTCAACTTTTTGTCTCAACTTTGAGAAATATATTTTTAAATGATGAAACTAACTTATAAACATTTGCAAAATGACCCCTGATGTATTCACATACTCTGTGTAGTGCATGTGCTGCACAGGTAACGTGTAGCATATTGGGATAAGATTGCTTTAATAGCTTCCCTGTTTTTAACATATAAGCTGCCGCATCAGTCGAAAATAAAAGCAACATTTGCAAAATGACTCCTGATGTATTCACATACTCTGTGTAGTGCATGTGCTGCACAGGTAACGTGTAGCATATTGGGATAAGATTGCTTTAATAGCTTCCCTGTTTTTAACATATAAGCTGCCGCATCAGTCGAAAATAAAAGCATCTTGTCTTTATAGTTGTTATCCGCGATGACAGAATATTATAAATACATTGATCAATTACTTCTGCAACTGTTTCACCATTTACGACTGGCAATATTTTAGTTTAGCAATTAAGTATGGTTGGTATAAAGTTGTCGGATGAGAAATATCAACAACTACATTTAACACTTTCTCGTCTCGTCTGCACTTATCCAAAGATAACGACCAGATAGGTTGGTTCGTATTTTTTCAATGGTTCTGATATAACATTTTGGTAAGTGGTATTTACGTAAAGTAGATTCATCTGGTATATGACGATCAGTACATTTTTTTAGAAACCTCTTGAGGACTGGATCGTTAACAGGCGCGGCTCGTGATGACGTATTTGGGAGTGCAAGTACAATGATGCGAGTGCCTCGTGTGTTTTCGGTGTTTACTAAGAAAACGTTACAGTTAGTACACGAGAATACACGAGAAGCACTCGCATTATTGTACTTGCACTCCCAAATACGTCATCAAGAGCCGCGCCTGATCGTTAACATTCGAAGAAACATGTCTCTGCATATTACACTTGTGGACGCCTTAAACTTAATGAACGGGTACTGCAATATATCTCGGTATCATTACGAATATGCAATCAATCTGTATGGCATCTAATCCATCCTACCATGGTTGTCCTACGAAAATTCTCCATTGTTAATGAAAATAAAGAGAAATACTAAGAACAGAAAAAAAAATTACTATAAATAAGAAACGAAAACTATTTCAAAAATAAGGTAGTGAATTAAACTTAATATTTATAAAAAATTATAGGATAAATATACAATATAACAATATAAAACGGATGTTTTAAAATACTAAACGTTGTAACCATATAACACTGAAAGTAACGAAACCAGAAATAATCCCTTATAGAAGATAATAAAATATACTATCTGAATAACAATAAATACATATATGTATATACATGTATAACAGCCTGTAAACATGCGAATACACTTTGGAAATTAGTGGATATAATTTTTTAAGCGATTATTTGAACGAAGTCTAACGAAATAATATATAAATGTATATTCCGTCTTACACGCCATTGTTGAATTAAATTTATGTAGGAATACACACAATGTGCTATTCATAACGACGGAGATAACAATATCTGCTCGACGAATGCAATCGAGCAAGCAAATAGTGAGGCTATTATAACTAGAGACCGGACACGAGAGGTTGATGACTCATCAATTTCATTTATATAATTATAATAATAAAACGGGTATATATACGGCTACAAAATACGAAATACATTTTTATTTGTTGATTTTGTAGTTCAAGTTGAGTAAAGGAGTATTAATATTTACTAGCAATACTTTCTCAAGGTTCTCTTCTGTAAAATTTGTTCTCTTTGAATGAAATATATCCTTGTAAATAGAAAACGTCCTTTCTACATCGCAACTGGTTATAGGTGCATACTGGAAATATTCTTTTATTTCCGCGTATTTTGCAGTTAGATGTTGTGGCATTGTTCCCATACACAATTACCGCAATCTTATTAAATATGGAATTCTATTAAACACTGCGTCTAATTTTTGCCGAAGATGACATCCGAAGTCACTTGGAATACTTTTCGAATTATTAATAGCTACATCTAATGTCGTTAAACCATCATTTAATTTGAGATTTCGATTTTCAAAATAAGTGGTTAGTTTTGGCAAATTTCCAAAGTGTTCCTGAAGAAAGTACAACTGATTTTTTAAATGTGGAATTTGTGTTAGTTCCTTGCACTCAGAATACTCCGAGCATCGTCATTTAAACATGCAATGAAATTTTGTAAACTATCGAAATTCTCTGCATAAAAACTGGTAGCTTCCAATCATATCCCCATCTAGTTATTACTGGAGTGGGAGGCAGTGACAAAGATAGCAGTTTTTCCCTGTAAAGAGTTACTCTCAATGGTGCTTTTCTGAAAACTTTTTTAAAAGCGGATACAAGTCTATCAACTTCTGGAAAGGTGTCTGATATATTCCCAGATTCTGTGGAGAACATGTGCTACACAAGTAATATGCAGCATATTAGGATATGTTTCCTTTAATAGTCTGCCTGTTTTAACATACATGCAGCACTGTCACTTACAAATAAAAGTACTTTTTCTTTGTACCTGTCGCCCGAATGAAGTATTTTTTGAATATTCTCGTTAATGGTTTCAGCAACTGTTTCCACATCAACTGCATTTATACCTTTTGTTGCTATTACATATGCGTTATATGGAATAGTTGGATGTAGTGCACCAGCTACAACATTTATCACCACACAGCGTCCTAATATATTGACAGTTTCATCGGCACTTATCCATAGGTACTGATTTGAAAGATGGCTTCTAATGCGTTCTACTGCTTTCGCGGAGCACTTAGAAACATAATATTTGCGTAAGGTGGATTCATCAGGAACATTTCGACCAGTATATTTTTGTAGAAATATTTTGAAAGTGGGATTGTTAAGTTTATTTAATCGAATATTAGCCGCCATAATAGTTTCACAGAGTTCTTCGTTAAAATTGTCAGATTCCAACGGTTCCAATTTCTGTGAATGTGTTTGCGATGCTAAGTGACGCAGTACGTGCGATTTCGTGGAATTCTTTAACGATATTTTACAGATTTTGAAATAAATTTCTGAATCACTGACAATGGACATACAATCAGTATGATCGTCAATCCAACTCGCCATTGTTTTACGATGCCGTTCTCGACGTTCTTCCATATCATATCTGAAAAAGTAACTTAAACAATGCTCTAGATCTAAATAAATTAAAACTAAAAATGTATGCCTAAGTTATTGAAACTGAACGAAATTCAATGCACACTTACGTCTAAATAATTGGGAGAAGTAGATTCAATCAAAACGATATTAAACAGGATCTATCACAAAAATTATAATGTGAATTAACAGTTAAAACTATGAAAGCACTCACAGCACTTTATTTATCTTACGAAATATAAATAATAAATAAAATAAATTATAAAAACTCCGCTTCTATCTACGCTCATGAAAACAGAAATTTAACTGTAAATATCCAACAAAAAAATGTCGCAATTGTCGATGGAAATAAATGTGCGCGCTAGCCAGATAAATAGTGCATTCAATAACTGCGTGATGTACTTGAATAAGTTTATTTAATGGAATATTAGCCGCCATAATAGTTTCACAGAGTTCTTCGTTAAAATTGTCAGATTCCAAAGGTTCCAATTTCTGTGAATGTGTTTGCGATGCTAAGTGACGCAGTACGTGCGATTTCATGGAATTTTTTAACGATTTTTTACAGATTTTGCAATAAATTTCGGAATCACTGACAATGGACATACAATCAGTATGATCGTCAATCCAACTCGCCATTGTTTTACGATGCCGTTCTCGACGTTTTTCCATATCATATCTGAAAAAGTAACTTAAACAATGCTCTAGATCTAAATAAATGAGCGAAATTCAATGCACACTTACGTCTAAATAATTGGGAGAAGTAGATTCAATCAAACGATATTAAACAGGATCTATCACAAAAATTACGATGAAATTAAGAGTTAAAACTTTGAAAGCAAGAAACTAACTCACAGCACTTTATTTATCTTACGAAATATAAACTAATAAATAAAATAAATTATATAAACTCCGCTTCTATCTACGCGCATGAAAACAGAAATTTAACTGTAAATATCCAACAAAAAACGTGGCAATTGTCGATGGAAATAGATGTGCGCGCTAGCCAGATAAATAGTGCATTCAATAACTGCGTGATATACTTGCATATGTTGTAGACTATACCGTGTGCACTACGTCGAGCGATCGATGGATATATAAGTAATGACTGGCCAACTGCAAGTGGGAGGGGCTACATATGTTAAACTCCTACAGGGTGTATTTAATTGTGGTGAACTAAGAAAGCGTTATGGTTGTTTATTAATAAATGATGTATCAAAATAAATATTCCAAATTAATAACTAATTGTTTAGCAAACTACAAAATTATTTGTAGTATATTATTTATGGTTAATGTACGAATTTGGATATTTTATCCGACTACATCGTTGCTTTTCGCACTATTAGTCATATGCCGGCTGTCAACGTCCCTACAATAACGGATACTTTTGTTTATGTCTCTTCGGCCATAATACTTTAAATTTAACATTTAAATTTAAATAAAATGATATAATATAGTTGAAAGTATCATAAAATACAATTCGCCGTAAAGTGCAGAGTTTTTGTTTACTGCATAATAATAATTCTTACCGGCGAAGCATCAGATATTTTCATCGCTAAATATTCAATGATAAGTTTCATCATAGCTTTGTGGCTTGAACTTAAAAAATTCTTATTCAAATGAAAACACATAAATAATATAAAATGATGAAACAAAACCGTAACTCTTATTGAAAAAAATTAAAATAAAAAGTATTCTGTAATAGCATAAAATTTCAAAACAATAGCGATTCTTGCAAGAATATAAATAAAGTGTTTACCAGTATAAATAAATTGTTTCCTTAAATAAACTACCTATAAAATATTAAATTTAACTAAAATACCTTTATTGGTAATAAATATTAATTATTAAATAAAAGAACATTCTAAAAAGAAAAACTAATTATTTAGTAAATGCTCAAATAAGCCACCCTCTTGAGCCGAGCAGTAACCCAATCGGTTATAAAAATTACGACGGACATTTGTTAGCATTTCAATACGTACTCTACCTACGGATGACAAGGAGCAACTGAATGCAACTGAATGACCAGTCGCAAGCTTGTTTTCCGATTCAATATATTCCGCCTTGCTTGAACACTTTGAGCGACTGATAGGAATATTCAATGTGTTAGAGAGAGATTATTTGATTCGTACTTAGATCGTATGTAGAATGTGTTGGATAAAGAAAGGGAACGCCCGTACAGTTAGACAGTAGAACAGACTGAATATACTCTCTCAACCCTAACCACATAAACTCGCTATTCATCTTCGTCTTACTACATTGTGGTAGATCAATCACTCCCGGGCGTTCATACAGTATATATCGTCCGTCGTAATGACGACGTCATTTCAACCCAATGTGGCCGGTCTCTGATTATAACATGCATACTATATCTGATACAGCCACAACGCTTTATCGGAGCAATTGGTCATTCAATCGCTTCAATCCGCTCTCTGGTTATTACTATTGTTAGAACTATAAAAGAAACGGATATTGTAAATAGCTTCTTAATAATAAAAAAAAATTGACCTGTGTAATTAATTTAAAACAAAAAGGACAAACGATATGATTTACACTTTAGAACAAGTTCAGAAAAGTTGTTTATTATAACGTAAAGTATAATTATCCTATTACGACCTCATTGTCATTTACTCGATACGGTTAAAACGTGAATGAATTCTGTAATAATCTTAATTTAGTTTTTACAAAGAAAATTATACTATGACATACCTTATTCATCTATTTATAGTGCATTACAATGACACAAGGATACTTGATTCCACTTTTAACGTACAGAAATAAATACATTACTTAGTCCATTCACCGTCTAGTTTATATTCGAGTACGCCGACTTACAAAATAACAATGAAATAATTAATTTCTAAAAGGAACAAAAACAATTTCGAGAGGTTACTGTCCATTGCAAGCTCTTATATTCCGATTAAGTCTCTTTTCTGTTCTGAATTTTTCTTTACCTTAATAAATGAATGACCGATTGAGATTGATATCGTTAAAATTATTCATTATTCATGATATTGACAAATTGATTTGTAAGCGGAAATAATGTTAAATATCCAAATTTTTACAGTTGTTTTTGGGGTTTTTTTCGTAATCGATTTGTGTAAGATTTTTAAAGGAAATTATTGCGAATTAATTTTGAATATAAATTTGTGCAAGTTGTTATTGTGTCTACTACAGATTTAATATCGAGATTCAAAACAGAATTCAGATAACAGAAATATCAAAACTATTAGCATTGTTTATATGATAGGTATTTTTGATAATTTCCAATTATCAATTTATCAATAAATTGCAATTATAATTTCTATAAAAACTGGCGAATATTTTTATAAATTTGGCTGTTAGACTATCACCATAATTTATTTAGTTATTTAAAAGAAATAACGTCATTTATTAGATACTAAACAATGTAAACTTGTACGAGGGTAGCACCGATTATTTCTGCAAATTAATATTTCTATTGAATCAAAAGAATCAAACATGCTATGAAACAAATGTTTATTGTTTTATATTTTGACAGTTCGAATTTGGTTTTGATAACTGCGAAAGTTATTTTGCAAGCTAATTTCAAACCGAGTGGTTTGCAGTAAAAATGCATTTAACGAGAGAAAATTTTAGAGCCATGATTTACTATGATTTTAAAAGTTCTTTAACTCCAAAACAAAGTGTTTCAAGACTTCGTGCTGCATTTGGTGATCAAGCTTCTTCTTAGAGGAGTGTTTACAACTGGTATAACGAATTCAAAATTCAAAGGGTTTCACTTAGTGAAGATTTTCGCGAAGGAAGGCCCATCTCAGCCGTTACTGAAACAAATGTAGACGCCGTACGTAGAATGTACGAGTCACGTATAGGATTATTACGAGCACCTTGGGTGTAGACGCCGTACGTAGAATGATTCAAGACGACAATCGAGTCACGTATAGGATTATTAGGAGCACCTTGGGTAGTAGTATGACTGCAATAAATAAGATTTTACATAATAATTTGTGTGTGGGGAAAGTCTGATTTCGTTGGATACCAGTGGCGGCTCTTTAATGAGAGCAAGTGAGCAATTTCACCCCCTGGAATTATGAAACAAAACAAACCAAGCGGCGACTAACTGTGAAAGTATTTATTTATTATGTATTCATACTTTCATAGTTATTGACGAGGAACGTGGCACGCTACCAACGTACATAAACCAATCGTCGTCACAGATATACTGAGCAAAGCCCAACTCTTGCTCTGTTAAGGCATTAACATTACATTGATGGTGGGGAGAACTGTATTTTGCCGTACTTTTTTGCCGTCGTATAATACATAGCGTTGGAGCAACTGAACCAGACTTCTCTCGGGCGTTGTTACAATAATTCCGTGACTTTTTTAGAGAACAACGCGTTTTCGCGTTAACGTATAATGAAAAAATCGCAGTAAAAAATCGTAAACGGCCGATGCTTCAATTCTGTTTAGAAAATAAACAATCTGTTAACGGTAAAGACGTTATAAGAAAATTCAAAATGAATATTTATCAGAAAAATGACTGGATTTGTGGGTGTGAAATTAAAAATACTTTGTTTTGTTTTCCGTGTTTTTTGTTTGGTGGTGAACCGTCTTGGTCAAAGAACGGAATAAGAGACTTAATTCATCTTAGTGCTAAAATTATTAAACATGAAAATTCCGAAGGGCATTTGAAAAATATATTTAGTCTAAGAATGTGAGGAAAAAATAACATTCAGAATGTTTTAGATTCATCATATAGAAAAGCAATTCAACAACACAATGAAAAGGTAACAAAAATAGGCATGTGTTAAATTTAATAATAAATTACATTAGATTTTGTGACGCGTTTAAACTGGCACTTCGGGGTCATGATGAACAGCAAACGTCGAATAACAAGGGCATTTTTCGGTAATTGATAAATTTTACGGCAGAATTGGATAAATCGCTCATAGATCACATCGAAGCAGCACCGGTTTTTAAGGGATTATCAAAAACGATACAGAATGAGCTGCTTGATGCAATGTTGAACGTGTATCATGAACAAGTTGCCAGTGAAATTAAAGCAACCGACTTCATATCTGTAATAGCTGATGAAACCACAGATGTGTCCAATCAGTTTCAGTTGGTGGTTGTTTCAAGATATATTGTGAACGCGAGACCGGTCGAAAGATTTTGGAAATATCTTCTGCCTAGTGGACATGATGCTAACTCTTTGTCTGCCTCCATCCTTAACGAAATTAGTTTGCTTGTTGATGACCAAGAAAAACTGATTGCACAGAGCTATGATGGGGCAGCAGTCAGGAGTGGTGCTATTAACGGCGTGCAAAGACATGTCCAAGACCAGTATCCAAGGGCTAATTTTGTACATTGTTATGCACATCAGACAAATCTAATTATGTCACATGCTACATCGAGCAGTAGTAATTGCAGATTTTTTTTGCCAATCTGACTGGATTATGTACATTTTTCTCCACTTCACCACAACGAGCTGCAAGATTGGAAGAATTCCTTCAGAGAAAAAGCTTACCTCGTTCTTCAAAAATAAGATGGAACTTCAATTCTAGGACAGTGAATACAATATATGAGCACCGAGAAGAAATAATTGAAGCTCTAGAACAAATCGAGGGAGAAGCTAGTTTACAAACGCTAGGGCTAGGGCCAATTTGCTAGGCAAATAAAGCTAGGGCCAATTTGCGAATTTTAGAGGAGGAAAATTTTATCTATTGGTTAACTTTCTTTCATAAAATTATGCCACATGTGGACATATTGTTTAATCAATTACAAAATGTCAATACAGATGCATTAACAATCAAGAATAATTTAGATAATTTTGAACGCGCTATTGGAAAAATTCGAACCGAAATCGCTGACACAGATAATCAGTTGGTTAAACAAAATGACCCAGAACTGACTCCTCGACCATCAAAGCGGTGAAGAGTAACTGATGGTAGCCAAAGAAGGAGGGAAACTATTGAAGTGTGCGATAATATTTTGCTAGAAATAAAAACTAGATTTCGGTATACAGGGCACTTAATATTAGCAAACTTAATTTCTATTAAACAGTTCTCCTCTTTTCAAAAAAAAATTCCGGAATATTGTCTTAAAGAAGCAGTAAAATTTTATCCATGCCTCAATAAAAGCAGACTACGAACTGAATTAAGCGTTCTATATTCTAGAGAAGAATTTAGGCAAAATATAGAAGTCGGTGCTGTAGGTCTGCTAGGTCTTCTGCTGGATGGATTAAGCGACACCTTTAATGAAGTTGTTACGCTTTTAAAAATTGTCATTACAATCCCAATGACAACGTCCGAAGCGGAACGCCAGTTTTCACGGTTGAAGAGAATAAAAACTTTCCTGAGAAATACAATGAAAGAAGAGAGATTAAATGCCCTTACTATGTTATCTTGTGAAAAACAATGTATAAATGATTTCCGAAACTTTAACGAAAAAGTGATAGAACTGTTCTGCAAGTCAAAGACACGTAAAATGGACTTCGTTTATCGTCAGATGTAATTAAACTGTGTAGTGTAATATTTACTATTCCCTCAAAACAAACTCTACAATGAAAAGTACCTGTCTGGAACAGTACGTCTGTGAAATTTATAAGGATTGGGTAAGCGTTTTTGTATTACACTTTTTAATTTAGAAATTATGCACTCCCTATGTGAACCACCCCGAGCCGCCACTGTTGGATACCTCATAATATAACACAGGAACAAAAACAAAACCGAGTGGAATGGTGTAAAAAAAAACGCTTAAGAAATATGATGGAGGTGGGTCTAAAAGCAGTCATCATCAGCAGGCATCATTACCGGTGATGAAAGCTGGATATATGTATTTGAACGGGAATCAAAACGGCAGTCGGCTCAATGGGTGTTTCCAACAGAACTTAATCCAGTCAAAGTGAAAAAATCTCGAAGTGTTGGAGAGAAAATGGTAGCCAGTTTCTTCTCAAAATCAGGATTTATCACAAGAGTTGTGCTTGAAAATAAACGATCGGAGATTGTCCTTCATCAACAATGCTTGAAATTACACTGCATGTCAAACAAACGAATTTTTGCAAGCTTCTGGATTAAAATTGCTAAATCATCCGCCATATAGTCCAGACCTGGCACCTTCAGATTTCTTTATATTTCCAAGACTAAAAGATAAAATGCGTGGTGTACGATTTTCAAGCCCAGAAGATGCAGTGAAGTGCTTCAAAAACCTTATATCTGAAGTGACTCAAGAAGATTGGAATTTATGCTATGATAACTGGTTTTATCGAATGTCTAAATGCATTGAGTTTAAGGGCGAATATTTTGAAAAACAATAATAAAAATAATTTTTGACTACAACATTTTGTTTTATTAGTTTGCAGAAATAATCGGTGCTACACTCGTAATAAATTAAATATTTTGTATAAAAAAATAAATCATATTAGTTAGTTCAATGCATCATGATGCAATGATAAATGAAAGTCAATCGAAAAAGAAGCCGAACATAATAGAATATTATAATTATACAAAGGGAGGTATCAATCAAATGGATCAGATGGTTGCCAATTATACATGCAAACGTCAAACACGCTGGCCATTTGCGATTTTTTACAATATAATTAATATAGCAACATTGAATGCTTTTTTGCTATATACATGTGAGAATAAAGACTACTAAGCTGGACGAACGCACAAACGTAGACTTTTCATACAAGACCTTTGGAAAGAATTAGTACTACTTTTCATGAATCGACGGTCTAAAAATCCTAGACTTGGCCGTGATATAAAAAGATGTATTGATCTCTTCATTGAAAAAGAAAATCTTCCTCAGGACGATGAAAAAGACGAACCAGTAATAAAAAACGATGCTATATTTGTCCCAAAAAAAAAAAACACAAAATATTTAATAGTTTCTGTGCGAATGAAATAGATCAATAGTAGACAAAATAACATTTAAAACGAAATTCCGTAGACTAACTTGATAACTGATCTGAACGGCATCGTAAAAAGTTTTGTTGTGACTTTATTCTTCACCAACCTAGAAATTAACTAGGAAACAAATGTGATTACTGATTTTGGACTATTAACAAATATGAACGGAGACAGTGAAACTATACCTGTCTACGACGTATCTCCTCTCCAGAAGAAAAGGACAGCAGTGATAAATTGTATGTTATTGGTAGGCCAATATCCAAAACATACACCAAAGATTGCCTTATGGGCAATGTTTGGTGTAAATCCAAAAGTTTGTTTAACAACGGCTACTCTGCCCAAAGAAATAATAAGTGGATTATAGAATGGAGAAGATTTAATTACACTTTTGAAAAATTTTGTAAAGAGAAACTGAAGAACCGATTATATCGAAGATAACGATAACGAAAATCTCAGAGAGTCTCTCTGAGTCTCTCTCCCTTTTCTACAAATCTCTCTTTGTAGGAAAGTGTATATAGGGTCGCTACTATGTATGGAAACGAGAACGGTTCGATGTATCTTAATGGAATTTTGTACACGAACATAAGGAGATGTTTGGATCTTTTTGGCTATATGTTATGTTATACAGTGCGCCCATAAAGTATGGACACAAGCCCGTAATAACGTTATTGTGCATTATTTGACAAAATGCAAAGATAAGTCGATTAATGTTTTTTATTAGCTATATTTAGATGCTACCATTTTGTTTTTTTCCGTCGACCTTGAATAAGTTATGACGTTATTAATAATTTTTTTAAATGTCAACCCCATTTTTCTTTTTGAATTTTGGAAGCTTTTACAATTCTTTATTCGATGATGTAAACATTTTGGTATGTTACATTAGAAAATTTTTGAGTTATCATTTTTCAACTTTCTGTCATTCCCAAAGTGACAAGGTAATTTTTTTGACAGATTGTAAATAATCCGAATCACAACATTTTTATTTAATCATAATTGTTTGTGTAAAGTGTTTTAATTATTCATTCTCTGAGATGCATTTATCTGAACGGGAACGCATTGAGGTGCTCATGATGATTGGGTTTGGAGATAGACGTCGAAATATTAGGGAAGTAGCGGAGTTGTTTAATGAAACGCATCCTGAACTGGACCCTATCGGTTTTTCAACTGTAAGTAAAATCAACAGAAAATTTTTGGAGGAAGGGTTCGTTTGAGATAAACCAAAAAGTGGACATCCATCAACGGCCCTAGACACTCAAGTTGACATTTTGTTAACAGTTCAAGAACGTCCTCACACAAGCACACGGCAACTTAGTCGAGAATTTGACGTAGCAATGGATAGAGTCGGGAAACTTTTGCATAAATCAAAGTATCATCCCTATAAAATGAATTTACTTCAAGAGTTGTCTGAAGATGATTTTGATCGGCGTTTGGAATATTGTGAACGGTTGATGCTAATTTTGTGATAATGACCCTCTATTTCTCATCAACATTTTGTTTTCTGACGCAGCTACTTTCACATTGAATGGCACTGTGAATAGACAAAATTGCCGAATTTGGTCGAGTGATAATCCTCATTGGATGCAAGAGACACATACCCAATACCCGCAAAAACTAAATGTATGGGCAGGGATTATCGGCGATCGCATTGTGGGACCGTTTTTCTTTTATGTAAACTTGACTGGAGATATATTTTAATGTTTTGAGGAATGAATTGATACACGTTTTAGCGGTTCTTTTTCCAAATAATAAGGATCCATATTTGCCAGATCGTTTTTGGTATCAAAATGATGGTGCTCCTCCGCACTATACGCTACCAATAAGGGAATACCTCAACAATACATTTCCTAACAGATGGATTGGTAGAAGAAGGGCAATTGAATGGCCAGCTAGATCGCCAGAGTTAACCCCATTCGACTTCTTCTTGTGGGGTTACTTAAAATCAAAAGTCTATGCGACACAACCGGAAAATTTGGGCGTTTTACGACAACGCATCATCTACGAAACCAGACTAATTACTCCCGAAATATTACAGAATGTGCGAAATGGAATTTATCATCGCTTAGGATTTTGTCAACAAAATGAAGGAAAACATTTTGAGCATTTGTTATAAATTTGATACTGAAAATGTCAAAAATAAAACTTAGAATTAGAACACAATTTACTAAAAAATTTTCTAATGTAACATACCAAAATTTTTACATAATCGAATAAGAATTGTGAAAGCTTTCAAAATCCATAAAAAAAATGGGGTTGATATTTAAAAAAATTATCTATGACGTCAACTTATTCAAGGTCGACGGAAAAAACAAAATGGTAGCATCTAAATATAGCTAATAAAAACATTAACCAACATATCTTTGCATTTTGTCAAATAATGCATAATAACGTTACTACGGGCTTGTGTCCATACTTTATGGACGCACTGTATATATTTTTTTGCTAATCGCATATTTGAAATCCAAGGCTAACATGATTTTATTTCAATGGCAATAGTGCTTGGATTTTGCATCGTTGGAAAGATATTTTTTTTCTGAATTCAGTGATGTAAATATAGTATGTCTTTTTTCCAAAATAGTTAAAAAAATAATAAAATGTGTTTCGGTCTCTTTTGGGGTAACGACAATAAACAAACATTATTATTAAATAAGAAACTATTTACAAAGTGTGTGTCCACCATTAACTTCTTGGCAGTAACGAATATGTCGAATGAAGCCTCGAATTGCATTTTCCCAACGAATCAAAGGTATATCAGAAATTTCTTGGCCTTCTTTTCTGTTTTGTCTTTATCATTTCTAATATATTTCTGGACTGAATTGTTTGTTTTAAAAGATATAAATTCATTATTTGCTTTTTTAATTAGTTTACCTATTTTCACAGATGTTGGTCTCATGTATTTGATTGAATTATATTTGTTTTCCGTCTTGTTCGATAGAATTGTATTAACTAAATTTACTGAGTATCCATTATTGACAACTACGGTGTATATTCTATTGAGTTCTATATCAAAGTTGTTCTTATTTAAAGGTACATTTATTAGTTTGTGTATCATGGATTCGTATGATGATAATTAGTGTAAAATGAGTGGAGAGGAGCGCGTGTGTGTTGTTGTGTCTGTGTGTGTTGGTTTGTGGTATATTGCACTAAATTTTTTGAAAACTTACCAAACGAATTTTTGTTAGAGCCTTATTAGAAAAAAGCTGGAGAAAGTATGTAGCCACTAGAGAATCATATGTTGAAAAAGTTAAATATAAATTTTCTTGCAACGCCTTTTATTTATAGCAAGGTAGATAACATAAATATCTATATCAGAATAATTGAAACATACAAAACTGGTGGGGTTTACCTACTCATGTATGTTTCAATTATTCTGATACATAACACATGCGGTTTGTGCCTAGTATGAGTGAAGACACAAACAAAATGCAGTTTCTAGAGAGATTGGCTGTGCCACCTTTGGAAGGGCGTCGTTACTTCACATTGGTTATGTGGACGGGGCGAGGTACTTCGGCCGTCTGACAACAGGCAGCGCTGTATTTACTTCTACGCCCGGTCTGGATAATTTCGGTGATGCGGCGATGTGATTTTTTTTTGTGAATGTGTCTGAAAATATCCTTTCTCCAGCAGGGGTGTACCGATGAGCCTGTAGAAAGGCGAAATACGTATCTACGTCTCTGGGGAGGGATATGTTCGGACACGTTCACAAAAATATTAATAGTGAACCTGTATTTGTGTTCTTCACACCAGATTTTTAATAATATTTTATATTATTAAAAATACCTTTGTATTATAAAAATCTATCTTTGCTATAGGAACAAAATATCTAAAATACATGAGAATAATAGATGATTTTTTAATATTGAAAGCGAATCTGGAAAATAAATTATGTAAATACAAACATCGTTAATATTTGCGGATTGCTAACTCAGCGATTGTTATTCGTGTTCAAGAGAAGATATTTTCGGATGTGATTTAAAGCTTATGTTCTGTTTAGAGATGGTTCTAGTTGTTTTTTCACTAACACTGTTATAAATCAATGATATATATTGACCTGGTTCTATTGTATTATGGGGATAGACTAAGTATTCTATTTTTTATAAAAAATATTCCCTATAATTTTAGTAAAATAGTAATTGCTGTTATCGTAATGTTACCACAAATCATTTAAAAAGTGTAAAACATCTACCTAACGTTATTACATTATATCTAACATTAGTAATGTTAATATTATATAAAGGAACATGTATACATACACATATTAGTTTTATATATTTGCAGCAGTATGTGCATGTATTTATGTACTTATACGAAATTTACATGGTTAAGTACTGTTAAGGTATTAAAATTCGTCGCGCGTTCTTTCATAATTCAGTTGCAAAGGAACTTGGCCTCATGGGAACCATTTTTCCAAGTTCGTATAACGCCTGTCGTAAACAGTTAGTCAAAGTTTTTGGCGGCCTAAATAAACCTGATATTCATATAAGTACGCGTTAGACACCTCATAGTAATATCGGCTCTTTATATAGAAAAATGATAGATAATCTAAATATAGATTCATATACACACCTACAATAGTTTCCATTTAAAATCTGGCCTCGTTTATTTCGGTATTACAAATACAAAATGTGACGTTTATAATTTTCTTCGATAATATACAGTGCACAGTACAGTAATGCAATTGTGAAGTAAAAATTTTTTTTTGCTTTAATTAGATTGTTCATAAATTTTTTAACTACTAATCGTGTGCTTTGTACTTTGTCCATTTTTCCGATTTGAACGAAATTACATGAGGTATTGTATCGAGTATCCGGTTCGTATGAAAAACCAATTCGGTGATACGAAGCTCGATCATTCAGTTATTGCAACTGCATACATCTTCGCTGTTGATCTAATTGTTCTTGGGGTTGTTGAGATGTCGTGCTGCTCTTCTTCTTCTTGATTCAACTTGTACGACTTCAAGTCTTTATTCGCGTTGATCTGTCGATTCTTCTGCTCGCCTTTGAGAAGTTCTAACTCTAACACGCTAATTTTCGTCTAAACGGTTTGATCATTGTAGTTTGATCTCTTTTGACGTTCTCTTATTGCGTGTCGCGAACGGTGGCCTATATTCGAACATAGACGAGGCATCTCTATAAAATCAATAATTTATCTTTTTTTCTTCTTTCAAAAATCCAGCTACTTCTTTAATTGTTTTTCAAATATCAATTTCATTAATATTTTCGCCTTTAAAATTTGACATTTATTTGTCATATTTTTTTTTTAAATAACACCTTCCTGTCATTTATATCTAACCTATACACATTATTTTAAGTTTTCATATAAGACAATTCATTCAAGATTAAGTTATTTTCCTGTTTATCATTAAGATTTCATGACAATTTATTAGCGTAAATAGAGTATATGATTAGCAATCGTCAACTTGTAATAAAAAAGTACTAGCAAACCAATTATTTGAGAAATTTTTGCGCTACATATGTCTACTTATTTTACTGGTACGTGAAGACTTTTGTCGCATCGTGCTAAAAAAAAAATCATTTCACCATAAAAATACTCGCGTATTTGAATTCAACGTTGCGTCAAAATTTCAAGTCAATCGACCAACTACTTTTCGAGTTTTGCGAGCGCAAATATACGCAGTCTGAATATATATATATATATATATATATATATATATATATATACAGGGTGAGTTTTTTTGAATGTTTAGCATTGGGATCTCAGAAACTACTGGAGATAGAAAAACGCATAAATGGGGAAAGATGCGAAGTTTTACGAGTTTGATTTAAAACTGCTTTTGTTTCTCCGATAACTTTCATGGCTTATTAGATATTCAAAGAAAACTAAATTTTACGATTTTCTTTAAACATGCTTAGCATCGTTAATAGTAATTTTAGAGAAAAAGTGTTCAATCAAAAGTTTTGGACAATTTTACGTCAATTAAAACTGTGTAGCTAATATTTTTTTTTCGTTCACCATTATCGAGTTATGACACAAACTTGTGGTTTTTTAAATGGAAACTATAGTTGGTTTTGACATCATTAAAAAGCTTATTTTTTGCTGATTACAATGATATAACGTTTGATATGGTTATTTTAAAAAATAAAGAGGATATAGACATTTTTATGGTTTTTATGGAAAAATTGAATTTCGAACTGATAAAATACAAACCAAACGAAAACTTATTTTGAAATCTTATGTAGTAATAAAATGAAAACTATAAGAACTTTTATTAAGGGCACACAACATTATTAATGTTCAAAGATACCTCCATTATTATTAATACACAAATTGCATCTCTTCACAACAGAATTTGTAGCATTGCGGACTTTACGCCTATCGATGTTATTAAAAGCAACTAAGACAGCTTCTCTTAAATCGTCGATTGTTTCATATGTTCTTTTGTATACTGTGTCCTTTAGTACACCCCACAAGAAAAAATCCAAAACTGATAAATCAGGGGATCTAGCCGGCCATTCAATGGGTGTATTTCGTCCTATCCATTGATTAGGGAAGTTCAAATTTAAATAATTTCTAACATTCAGTTGATTGTGCGGAGGCGCTCCGTCATGTTGAAACCATTGCAGCATTGCTCGGGTTCTTAAATTTAAATTATCTAACATTTCCTCGAAATCTTGTTGTAAAAAATTAAGATAACGATTGCCAGTTAGTGATCCATCAAAAATAAAAGGAGGAAGAACAGTTGATCCTATAACACCACACCAAACATTAAACCCAAATTTAATTTGTGGTCTCCTATGTTCAACGTGAAGTGGATTTGTTTGAGACCATATGTGCTCATTGTGTCTATTAAACATTCCACAATTTGTGAAACGAGATTCATCAGTCCATAATATTTTCATTGAAAAGTGTGGATCGTTTTGACACTGATCTTTAAACCATCTACAAAAAGCTATTCGTCTGATGTTATCACCTTCATGTAAAGTTTGTGATACTGATAATTTGTAGGGACGAAATTTATGCTTCTTCAACACTCTGACAATAGTGCGTTGAGAGGAGCCCATTTCTGTTGAAATTTGTCGGGTCGATGTAGATGGATTCTGAGCGACACTTGCTAATATGTTTATTTCTCTATCTTCATCCATCACTTTTTTTGATTTTGGTTTAACGAACGAACCATAATTTGCTAAATTATCCCATAATATCTTAAAAGTAGGTAGCGACGGCTAACGTCGATCAAAATAATTTTCAAAATAAACTTCAGCAGCTTTAGTAGAATTTTTCTGGCACTGAATGTAACATTCAACCATATCACGCTTTTCTACGTTAGAAAATTCCATAGCCGATGCAAACTTATGATTAACAGCCGTTTGCACCGCTTATAGTTAAGTTACAATAATTAATTAATAGTTAATTGTCAATGTTTGAAAATTAACTTGACTTAAAAGTAAAAATTAACAGCTCTCACTTCTGTGACTCAACGTGAAAGCAATGTTAGTATATTTATCTCGACTGCTCCAACGAACACTATTGTAACACAGATTTTTCGTTTCTTGAATTACAAAATACCAAAAAAATTTTTTTTTAAGTTTTTATCTTATAAAGTGAACAATCATAGAAATGTCTATATCCTCTTTATTTTTTAAAATAACCATATCAAACCTTATATCATTGTAATCAGCAAAAATAAGCTTTTTAATGATGTCAAAACCAACTATGGTTTCCATTTAAAAAAACACAAGTTTGTGTCATAACTCGATACTTGTGAACGAAAAAAAAAATTAGCTACACTGTTTTATTTGGCGTAAAATTATCTAAAACTTTTGTCTGAACACTTTTTCTCTAAAATTACTATTAACGATGCTAAGCATGTTTAAAGAAAATCGTAAAATTTAGTTTTCTTTGAATATCTAATAAGCCATGAAAGTTATCGGAGAAACAAAAGCAGTTTTAAATCAAACTCGTAAAACTGCGCATCTTTCCCCATTTAAGCGTTTTCGACAACCAAGTTGTCATCATCAGTAGGTAAAAACCAATAATCAAGGTGTCGCACATGGGGCACAGTAAAGCTAGCACAACTGATCACGCAACAACTTTACACAGCGTCCACGTATACACTGATTTAAAAATACAAATATATCGACTGAAAAGATCGACAAAAATTACCTCTCTTACGGAAACGGCACCCACATGTGTTTATACTCTTTTTGAACCATCTACGACCTTTTTACCTCCTTTTCTAAGAATGAAAAGAGATAGCGGTAGGCGATCGGTCCCTAAACAGAATTCTTTGAACGGAGATAAGGGACCGATCGCCTACAGCTGTCTCTTTTCATTCTTAGAAAAGGAGGTAAAAAGGTCGTAGACGGTTCAAAAAAAGTATAAACACATGTGGTGTCCTTTCCTTATGAGAGGTAATTTTTGTCGATCTTTTCAGTCGATGTATTTGTATTTTTAAGTCAGTATATACTTGGACGCTGTGTAAAGTTGTGCTAGATTTACAGTGCCCATGTGCGACGCCTTGATTAGTGGTTTTACCTACTGATGATGACAACTTAGTTGTCGAAATACGTATTTATGATACGATTAATAATTGTGGTAAGGGGTTATATACCTTTTTTAAGTTTATATATATATATATATATATATATATATATAAAACGACCCTACATATTTCGGCAATGATGCCTTTGTCAAGGGAATAGAAAATGTAAATGACAGAATATATATATATATATTTTATTCCCTTGACAAAGGCATCATTGCCGAAACATGTAGGGTTGTTTTAAATATATATACTTTGAAGTAATGAACCAGACCTTTAATCGCCGACTTATAAAGTTTACCTTATCATACCAAGGTCACGAAAATATTATATTTATATATATAGGAGTTTGCCTTACGCATTCTTTGTCAATTCCTACAGTTTCAGCAATCGCACGAATAGTTAACCGATAGTTAGATCGGATCAGAGTACCGACTTTTACAATATTTTCATCGGTTATTGATATGAAAGGGCGTCTCGGGCGTGCGTAATCTTCAACGTCTTGTCGGCCATCTTGGAAACACCTAAACCACTCAAATATCCGCGCACGTGATAAACATTTGCCATATACTTCTTTTAATAAAAGAATAGCGGTATCTCCAATGAAATTTCACCACAATTCGTTGCTCTACTAAACACGCATCATTTTCCGGCAAAACAAAAATAGATCTTATACAAGCGAAAGTTACGGCCAGACTATTATGTCTACAGACACGGAAGAGGCGGCAAGTGAAAATAATCGTAGTCCGTGTGTAGTAGCATCTTTCTCGTTATTTTATAGCCACGCCTCGTACACAATTTAGCAACGATATGTGATGCGATTCTTATGTATGTTTATGATGTGGCTCATCTCTTGTCGCAAATATCGCGCAGTTCATAAAGTGTTTCTTTGCAGTCATATGACCAAATTTAAGGCATAAGAATTCTGTAAAATGATTAACGTGTGTAGAATTACCGGCCATATTTGTATGTGTTAGAAAGAGATAAAGTATAATTTGCGGTTCACACTTGGGCAGCACGAACTGCAAAGAAGCACTTTATGAGCTGTAGGTATATTTGTTTTGTCTCACTAAAAAAGTCATGAATAAGAAAGAACTTGAACAATATATACTCACCGGCACAAAATTCGATCCATATACTTTTTCGTTCGTTTTTTCTTTTTTTTTTCGTTTCATCCACAAATTTAGAAGTTACTGTTATCTGTCATAAATATTATGTCAACTACGCTTTGTTGAAATTTTTTGGAACTGGTTAAAACCTTTTTTTTACATTAAAAGGGTGCTTATGCCGTCGTTAGTAAGTGTTAGTTAAATTTAAACTGTTTTTTTTTTAATCTGGTTTATTTTTTAATTATTTATTTTGCTTTTTCCAAATTCGTGTTCAACAAAGTTTGTTTAGTGTTTTTTAAATTTAAGTATAGTCTTAAATCTAACAGACAATGGTAGAGCGATAGCTTTGATACAAGATTGGCAATCACAGTATTACCTGGCTCAAGGCCTAGGTGCTTCTATGGTTTTCTGGTTCTGTCAGAAGAAAGTGTACAAGCGCTCAGGATGACCTCTTTCTTGCATTGAGAATACTGAGAAACAGTTTGTGTCAGAAACGATTTAGAAGAGGTAAGTGGTGTAGCAGTTAGTAAAAGAACAGTTAGAAGAAGGTTACACAAATATGAATTGACTGCTAGAAGATTTGCACATGGCCGACAGTTGACCAGAGAACATCAAGTAGAGCGGTTACGCTTTGGTCATGAACATCAGAACTGGGTTAATGAGGAATAAAGCCATATCCTTTTTACAGATGAGTCAAGATTTAATCCTAGCTCTCCTGATAGACATCAAAGAGTATGGTCAAGAGTTGGTGAAAGGTTTGCCCAATGTAATATTGTTCCAAAGCTTAGTTTCGGCGGTGGATCAGTTATGGTTTGAGGGGGAATTAATATGGAGGCTCGTACGGATTTATTGGTGGTAGACGGAGGTGGGATATCTTAGAACCACATATGGTGCCTTTTGCTCTATTCGTTGACGACAATTTTATGCTAATGCATGATAACGCGTTCCTTCGCGTTGCTCGAGTTATTAATGTATATTTGTAAGAAGTTGGAATTCATCGTTTGATCTAGCCAGCAAGAAATCCAGGCCCAAATACAATCCAACATGTGTGGGACATTGTTAGAAGGCGACTTCGAGCTCAGATTCCAACACCAAGAAACATACAGGAGTTAAGCGCGGCAACAGTCCAAGAATGAGAGAACAGTGACTAAAACGACATTCGACTCCTTATTGAAGGAATGCCAAAACGAATGGAGCGTAATTCAAGCACAGGGAGGCAATACGCGCTATTAATACCCATTATTTAACATTTATAAAAAAAAAACATTTTGTTGATTTAATCACTATTTAATTTTTACATTATTTTTGTTATTCCGGTTATACAATGTGTCCGGGAAAATGTGGGAAATCTCTCGGATTCAGATAGAACATTAAAAAATAAGATTACAAGTACCCATAATTTTTTTCCTAGCGGCCCTCCCTACGGAGATACGGCCTCCTAAAGGACGCCACTGGAAATCAATTTTTCTTGAATAACTTTTAAACTACTTATTATAATTTAATGAAAATTCAATATGATAAACAGTATTAAGGACCTCTTAAAATACTGCCCTTAAATTTAAATTAGCTTGTTTAGTTTACCAGGGGCGGACTAGGTTGTACATTTTAGTGCTTACATTTTTAACACCCTGTATGATAAGGAGTTAAAAAAAACAAATTTGGATACCTTGAACATTAAGCTAAAGAAAAGGTACTCTTGTTCATTGTCGATAAAATGAACCGTTTTCGAGGAAAAAAAAATAAAAGAATTAATGTTTTATTTCTATTAAAATGTTTTTTATTTTTTTTTGTCTGCAACAAAGTGTGATACAAAAGTCATTCCAGGAACAAAAAAGTTTTAGTTTAGGTTATTTAATCCGACAAAATTACAAAGATTCTTAGAAATGCAGTTTTGTCCTAGAAAGGCACCTTAACAAAAATTATGTTTAGAAATGTACTCACTAAAGCTTGCAACGATTGAACCTAAATTCGCTAATTAGAAATAATCAATTAAAAACTTCATAAGTGGGTTCAACATGGGCTCCGTGAACTCTGATACACTCGCGGGCACGACGAATAGAGGACTGCTGTACTCGCCACAACAACCCAGCATTGTTTCTTATCACATCACAATGAAATGTGATTCTTTGTAAAAGTTCCTCCCTAGTATCAACCGGAAAGGAATACACCAAGGTTTTGATATGACCCCACAGGTGAAAATCCATTGGCGTTAGGTCGGGAGACCGTGGAGGCCAGGCAATGGGACCTCCTCTGCCTATCCAACGGTTTGGATAGACGTTATTCAGGTGTTCGCGTACAGCAACGCTAGAATGAGGTGGGGCCCCATCATGCATAAAATACATGCTTTGGCGGGTTGCAAGTGGCAAATGCTCTATTGAATCCAGAAAAGCGTTCTGAAGGAACTGTAAATAAAGTTCACCATTCAATCGTGGCGGCAATACGCATGGTCCAATCAAAAAATTGCCAATTATTCCTGCCCAAACATTAATTGATTGGAACTGATGTTGATAATGATGAACGACAGTGGCATGAGGGTTTTCATCAGCCCATACATGCGAGTTTTGGAAATTTACAATACCATTTTTGGCAAACCCTGCTTCATCGGTAAAAAGAATAGTGCTAATGAAGTTTGGGTTTATTCGTTGCTGATCTAACAGCCAGTTTGGGAACTGGATTCTACGAGGAAAATCTTCAGGAAGTAGTAGATGCACTTTTTGCAGATGATAAGGGTAAAACAACTGTTCTTTAAGTACTTCATGAATTGTCGTTTTTGACGTATTAAGCTGCGCGGCTAATCTTCGAGTGCTTGTTGAAGGAGTATCACCTACAGTATCCAAAATATTTTCCTCCAATTGCACCGTACGTACGGTGCAATTCTCACACCAGCATCAGTACTTTTTTCGCAAAACTTCCTAAAACATTAAAGAAAGTCAATAATGTTACCTTATTAACTGGAATCGCCCACCAGTCTCTCTTAGACGTTGGTCAAGTCGCTGAAATGTTTTCTGATTTGGAATATTGCGATTAGGATATCTTTCTTCATACAACCTTCTTGCTTCCAAAGCATTGCAAGATGCAAGACCGTACATAAGATGCATATCTGCATACTCACTAAATGTGTATCCCATTATCAAATTAAATTTACCAAGATTTTCAAAATTTAATAAATTAGTATCGAAGTAAAGGATCAACGTGTTAACAATATGAAAAATTACAAGATTTAAAATTTACACGTCAATGCAAGATATTTATTAATTCGTGGGTACCATAGTAACGTTTGTAAAAACAATGCGTTTTTTAGTACTGAAAACAGTTTCATTTCAGACTTTGTATCACACTTTGTTGCAGACAAAAAAAAAAAACATGGTTCTTTTTAATAGAAATAAAACATTAATTCTTTTATTTTTTTTTCCTCGAAAACGGTTCATTTTATCGACAATGAACAAGAGTACCTTTTCTTTAGCTTAATGTTCAGGGTATCCAAATTTGTTTTTTTTTTAACTCCTTATCATACAGGGTGTTAAAAATGTAAGCATTAAAATGTACAACCTAGTCCGCCCTTGGTAAACTAAACAAGCTAATTTATATTTAAGGGCAGTATTTTAAGAGGTCCTTACTACTGTCTATCATATTAAATTTTCATTAAATTATAATAAGTAGTTTAAAAGTTATTCAAGAAAAATTGATTTCCAGTGGCGTCCTTTAGGAGGCCGTATCTCCGTAGGGAGGGCCGCTAGGAAAAAAATTATGGGTACTTGTCATCTTATTTTTTAATGTTCTATCTGAATCCGAGAGATTTCCCACATTTTCCCGGACACATTGTATATTTTAATTTTTTTTTTAAATTAATTACAATTATTGGCTTTACCGTTTAAACCATAAAAAAAAAACAACTAGAATTGAAAATAACAATTTTGTGCCGGTGAGTGTAGTTGTTACACTTACTTTTTTGACACAAATATTGAAGACTATTTCTTTCTGAAAGAAAGAAAAACCGATAGTTAATATGTATCGACTAAATGTAAATGGTAATGTATTTCTAAGAAACTAACAGTCTGTTATCAATGAACAGTGACTAGCGTTTGTTCTCTATTTGGAAAGAAAATTGTTACACAATTGGTTAATCTATTCTGTAACTGTATATTAAAAAAACGTATTAAAGATTGCTCATCTATTGGGAATAAATGTACCTTAAAAACAATAACTATGGAATAAAATTATAAATTAGTACCTATTCGAAATTACAATTAATCTGATAAGAATTAGCATTATTTAGAGGTTGTTTCGTGCCACATAAATAAATAAAACGCGTCAGATATATTTTATGCATAAGTTACCAATAACGATCACTGCATAAAAATGGTTTCTGTAAGTATGAGTGAGTATATGTGAAAGTACTATATGCATATCCATGTATGTGTGCGTACTCATCACTGTATATTTTGATTACACATATCTTTCGATTCAAGTACTGCATATATGTATATTTCATACGAAAAAGCTATTTTATTATTCAATCTTGCATTGAAGTTGATAGTTTATGTAAAGCTTTACCAATAAAAAAGACTTTTTCCAGACAATTAATACGTACGTATTTACCAAGATATTTCTACCGTGTCTTACACTGTTGATTTAAAATTAGTAATTTTAAGAATCAATCTTTATAAAGGGTGTTACAATATAGTGTTTTACATTTGCTTTTCCTCTTTTGTCAATTGTGTTTAACTATTTTTCAAATGAGTTTCCCCTATCTTGTCACATTGACAATTGAAGTCAAATAATATTCCCCTTTTACCAAAGAGATTTACTTTATATCAAATGCTTTTCACATTTATTGAACAGTACAGAATATCAATACATTATGTTACATAAAAATATAAGAAACAACAGCATGCAAACAAAACTGTATGGCTAATATTACTGAAACATTGAAATAAACTTTGAATATTTGAACATTGAGTAACTTTGAAAATGAAAGATTTAAAGAATTTAAAGAATAGCACCATACGTGATCACTAAAGGCCGGATTATATGCAAAAAAAAACTGAAAATATGCGCATAAATATGCAGATGTTTTAGTCTAAACATGCACTTCTTTATGAAAAATATGCAAGTAAAAAAATACGAGGAATGTTAGAAAATGGAATACTGTAGAAAAAATATTCTATTATGTTTACTACAAGTTTATTTAGAACATTTTACAACATAATTAACTATGAAAACAATTTACAATCACATATTTCTCAAAGTTTTCAACAGAGAAATTGTGACGCTTGTGTGAAAACACCTACTTATACAGGCTGATTCATTTTCGGCTCTCACCATGGGGATCTCGCTTATTATTGGAGATAGAGTATAGGTTTAAATTTGGCAAAGTTGTTAAATTTTGTGTTTGTTATAAATCCGTAAAGAAAATAGACCTGTGACAAATGACCTTCGTTATTTAAAAAAAAAAATCGCGAAAACCCCATTTTCTTCTTTTACCCGTAGCACCGACATTTGGCCTTGTAGAGAAAAAATAAAAACACATCCTTGTGGCCATTTCTAAACCTCTATCCAGTGGTGTACTCTAAATTTTTATACGACGTTTCGTTTCTTTCTGGCCATCATCAACTATCTAATTTCTTGTAAGCGCCATATTGGATTTATACATCTTCAGAAAGAGTTTTTTTTTCTGATTTCAACCATGTACCACATTCTGACTAAAGTTTTTGACATTAGGTTTTATTTGCAAGAATAAATTATAAGATTAAATAAGGTAGCCATGGAATTTCAATCTGTCAAACATTTTATTTATTGTTCATTAATAATACAAAAAGTCATACACTAACGAAGAGAAACGAGATATGATAAGTATTTTTTATTCTTCGAACCGAAATTCAACAGTAGCGAGTGCAAGATATCTACAATTATATCCAGAACGACAACAGCCTCATCGTACCATTTTTCTAGATCTCGACAGAAATTTGGTCGAGAATGGATCGTTTACTAAGCCGCGTAATGGTCAAGACAACAGGAATTTAAATGAAAATCGACAAGATATTTTACAAATGGTAAATTAAAAGCGTGTTTTCAAATTTCATGTTAATCTTGTATTTTTATAGATAAATAATAATCCATCAATTTCTACACGCGAAGTAGCGTCAGAATTAAATTTGTGCCAGTCCAGAGTTTGGAGAACTTTACATAAAAGTAGGTTTAAACCATACAGGATCCATGTTAGTCACTCTTTACTGCCTGGAGATAATTTGAGAAGGCTAGAATATTGTAATTGGTTAATGGGAAGGATAGAAAATGACGAAAATTTTTTAAGCAAAATCATCTGGTCAGATGAAACAAAATTTGCAAATTCTGGAATGTTCAACAGAAATACGGAGCACTATTGGGCAGTACAAAATCCCCGACAAAACAGGGCTAGAAGACCACAACATCGTTTTAGAATAAACGTTTGGATGGGTATTTTGGCAAATCGTCTCTTAGGACCAGTTATGTATGAAGAACATTTAAATGGAGAAATATATTTAAACATTTTACGTACATACGCATCTGACTATCTTGACGACAATATCCCATTAAATCAATTACAATATTTAGGGTGGCAACAAGATGGCGCACCAGCACACAATGCAGCTGTTGTTAGAAATTTCTTAAATCAAGAGTTTGCAAACCGTTAGATTGGAAATAGGGGAGTTGTTGAATGGCCCGCGAGATCACCTGATTTAAGTCCGCTAGATTTTTTTTATGGGGATATGTTAAAAATAATATTTATAAAGTAGATGCGCCACAAAACATTGAAGAATTACGAGACAGACTTCAGAAAGCCTTCGATGCAGTTCCTAGAAGAACTATACAAATGGCAGTACAAAATGCCAGAAGGCGTGCCCAATTGTGCATTACCGAAGATGGCCAGATAATTGAACATTTACTGTAATTGTTTATTATTTACTTTTCTATGTATTTTTATTAATGTTATTGTTATCTTGTACTCGCTACTGTTGAATTTCGTTTCGAAGAGTAAAAAATACTTATCATATCTCGTTTCTCATCGTTAGTGTATGACATTTTTGTATTATTAATGAACAATAAATGAAATGTTTGACAGATTGAAATTCCAAAGGCTACTTATTTAATCTTATAATTTATTCTTTCAAAAAAACCTAATGTCAAAAACTATTGAAATCAGAAAAAAAACTCTTTCTGAAGATGTCTAAATCCAATATGGCGCCTATAAGAAATTAGATAGTTGATGATGGCCAGAAAGAAACGAAACGTCGTATAAAAATTTAGAGTACACCACTGGATAGAGGTTTAGAAATGGCCACAAGGATGTGTTTTTATTTTTTCTCTACAAGGCCAAATGTCGGTGCTACAGGTAAAAAAATAAAATGGGGTTTTCGCGTTTTTTTTTTTAAATAACGAAGGTCATTTGTCACAGGTCTATTTTCTTTACAGATTTATAACAAACACAAAATTTAACAACTTTGCCAAATTTAAACCTATACTCTATCTCCAATAATAAGAGAGATCCCCATGGTGAGGGCCGAAAATGAATCAGCCTGTATATTGAAAAGGTTCGTTCTACGTCGACGCTTGCTATAGAGCGTATTTAAAATTAGAAATATCATCTATTGCCAATCAATATTTTCTACTGAATCATCACACAAGATTTTAGCAGTGTCCTTTAGCTTTTTAAAACCCTAATTTTTTCCTATTACACTTAAAAATTTTTCATACACGGACTGTCCCACTCCTTCTTTAACATCAAAACATGACTTTTCAAATTTGTTTATTATTTCAACGTTCTCGATTAGCGACATAAATTGTTTTTCCAACTGCAATATAGAAGTGGAAATGAAACTGTAATTGGCTTTAATAAACGCCAACTGTTGAGGTATTTCTTTACTCGAATACTTTTGGGCGACTATCACAGATTGTACATCCCTATCAAGATCCATAATAATTGGCTTTATTCCTTCATAATGGTTTGCATGAAAAATAGCAGCCTCCAGCCACGTTCTCTATCGTGTGATTACTGGTTGAGAAGGAAGCGGAACACCGGGTAGATGTTTGTAAAACTGAACGATTTAGTCCGTGCGCCAAGCAAGTTGTGTGAATTAAATTTGGGTAAAAGATTTTCAAGTTGAAAGCTGCCTTCACCATATATGGTGTAGCATCCGTCAAAAACAATAGAATTTTCTCTGTTAGAATCGATTTCTGTAAGAAGAAAGTTGCCAGTTCTTCCTGTATAAACCTTGTTATTGTCAAATTATTTGCCTTTTCCAACTGTTTGGATGAAATTAAATAAGATTTTGTTGGAACCGATACGTTAAGGATACCAAATGAACTATGTATCGGCCCACGCTATCAGTAGTTTCATCTACGCATATATAAAGATAATTGTTTTCAACAACCTTAATGCTATTGAATGTTTCTGCATAGATACAGCGAATATAATTTTTTCTTAAAGTGCTCTCGCCGAGAATGTCCTATTTGCTAATGTACTTTTGCAAAAACAACTTGACATTTAAATTGTTTAATTTATGTAGTGGAATATCTACCGACAGAAACATTTGACACAAATCTTCATTAAATTGTTCTGGTTCCGATTTTTTGGAAGTTGATGGCATACATTGCGGTAATGTTTGCTGACTCTCCGCCAATTTCATCTTTGTTAGTTTTGCAGCATGAGATGGAGTTTTCATATGTTGGTCGACTTGGAACTTTCTCTCACTTGTAATCTGCAAAAAAAATATCACATCATCGGTTGTTTTCTTATAAAATAAATGTTAGTAAACGATAAAGGAATAATTAAAAACTTAATTAATTAATTAATAAGAGGAAATAAACTTAAAATTTTACTCACAATCTTGCAGCATGCTACACAGAACACTTTTTCTCCATCCATACGCAATTCTGAATAAGGTGCAATCCATCTATGCACAATCGCTATTTTCGGCATTTTTGCTATTATATATCACAACTCACAAGTTTGCACTTCGAAAAGCCAACGTAAAATGACGTTTAAAATAAAATTACTTTCTAATATGGGAATAAATTTCTCCGAATAGCAAAGACACACATATACTCCTAATTTTCTGGTGAAATGTATTTTTGTATTTATTTAGAAGTTTGAAGGTATTAGCTTTTCCTGGAATTTTGTCTCGGCCTGGATGTATGGCAAGAGCATTAATAAATTATTGGAGACACTTATCGGAAAAGTAACGGGAAGAGGCTTAATAAAATGCTATTTTTATAAGGGGGCTGCTTAATTTTTGTTTGCTTGTTATGAAAAGATACTGAGCCTCACGTTGGGCTGGCAAATGATAAGGGACTATTAGTTCGTTATATGTATTATTATAATAATGAATGATATGTAATGTTGAAAATGTTGAATTTTCATATAATGGGCGCCAGTGATTAAATTAATCACAAATATACCTACGTCCTCTGTGTACATACAAATGCACTAACAGCAGTCGGAAAGCATGATATTAAATATAATAGATAATAAAATTCCTCAGGTTTAAAAGTCGGTCTGCGAATTATCTCCCTAATTGTAGTTAGGTGTCTATATAATATGGTTAACTCAACAACTAAATGCTAACAAATAAAACAGTTTGAAGTAATAAAAATAAAATATATTGCAACAAAAATTAGAGAACTGTAACAAAGATCGTGACATAGACATGTGTCTATAAATAGAATTATGATCTAAACATGTGTAAATACAATATTGCTAAACATAGTGTTGGTGAACAAAGAAAACTAAGTTAAAGAATATTTAGGATTATTTATGCTAATATGGTAAGTACTACGGTGTTATGGATGTTAAATTATGCTTGTATATATTCAGCTAGGGTAAACGATGCATAGATAATAAATACCGAAGTTTTTATTAAAGTTTATATAGGTTATTGTGACTTGTTTATAGATATGTAAATTTGATAGGCAATGAAATTATGAATGGATCATTCAAGAACCTGTGTTCCAAGATTTTTCGTGTTGGCTCCAGCTGGAAGTGTTGTAGTCGAGCGGCAGCAAGTACGGCGTTCGTATTCTTGATATGGGTTTGGCGTCGTTCGATCGTCCAAAGGGCAGTTTGGATACTTGTAATGATGCTTTCGTCAATATACGGCGTATCTTCGATGATGAGAAGCTGGTTTTTACTTAAAAAGGTTGGCTAATTTTCTGCGTTTCAAATATAGATAATTACGATGAGATCTGTTGAGTTTGGTTATGGTAATTTAATTTTTAACTAGGATAATTACTCAAACGCGGCCATATATTGTAAAATTCTTTTTCGGCGTCCTCTACGTTCATTTATTTTTCATGGCCTATTTTTATATTGGCAAATAGCCTCGAAACTTTATTATCATAACATCGCTGGTGTTTTGAATTAAATTGATATTACATTTCTAATCAAATTATAAAATTTTTTAAATAATTATCAAATACACTTTGTTTACTTTTAAATGTAGGTTATGTCATTATTATGTGTTCTAAGTTGCATTCTTGCGTGTTTAGATTAAATTTAACAAGAGGGCGTGTCTAATCAGTATCAATACAATATTTCAATGTGGATAAATTAGATACCGGTAGTATCGCGCGAATTATTTGAATTTAAGAAATATGAAATAGAAATATAAAATAAGTTGTAAAAAATAAAAATAAGTTAATTTGAATTACTGTTCTCGTTGTATTAATTTATAAACATGTTGATACTAATTTTACAATCTTAATTTGCCAATTTCACTCTTTTTGTAATTGTAATATGCATTGTTTATTTGTTCTTTCTCATTCCAGATGCCGATATATGAGTGCAATATGAACCATAACAGTTACATCCACGACATATTTTTAGTAATGCCTATAATAAATTTGATTTAGTAAATAAATAAAACTCGGGTACTTAAAATATTCAAAAATACTGAATTACTACAAAATATGCAAATAATATACAAAATGCATATATTATGCAAATATATGCAAACTGCATATAATCCGGCCTCTATTGATCACAAAGCTGCGCGAACAAAAAGTGCCAGGTGTGAAAATTATGTTTCTAATGAATTTAATTATATCGGGGAAACAAAGTATTATTTACAGAAGTATTAATGTGCATCTTTAAATCTACCTCGTTATGAATATTGGTGCTAATATAATTTAAATAAAATTAACTCAATAAATTTTTCGCTTCATAAACTTTCTTATTTTAGAGAATTATTTTGAACTGTAGTAATTAAAGTTTATTTTACATTTATCAAATTAGAATTATTATAATTTGAAATAGATATTGGCTTATTCCAAGCTACAATAAAGATACATATAAATATTTCATGTTGTCTAGAGAGTATATAGTTAGTTAACATCTGTAAAATTTTATTTTTGCCAAGTAATATTACAAAACATATGCAATAAAAACAATAACAGTGTTTAATACCAGTATATACCGTGTGTCGCATTTAAGATGAAGACACCCCCATATTTTCGTTATTTAAAGGAATGCAGATTTAAATTTTTGCAAATTAATACATGTTGATGGGTCACATTTTTTAAGATACTCAACTGAAATCCAAACTTTAAGCGCAGCCTACTATAAATTTACAAACAGTGCTTATTCTTGATATTTTTCTTCGCATTAGAGATACAAAAAAAAATATTAAAAGAAGTTGTTCAGAATACTATTCTAACCCTATATACCGAGTTTCAGTACAAAATTCGCATTTTTATTTTTTTTTTTTTTGGTCTATGCACAAAATTATTACGTTTATTTTTCAATTTGATAATTAGAGTGCCATGGATAGTAATAATTTGACACATTGTTAATTTAGTAGTGTTTTGTATTCAAATATTTCAGTAAAATAAAAAGCACTTACAAAGAAATAATTATTTTATTGTTCTGGGAAAATAATTTTTGGTAATTGATTAAATTTAGGAAAAGTAAACAATAATTTTCATAATACAAATAATTAACTATGAATTGTGATCTCTCTCAACTAGTCCTCCGTCTATTCGAATACATTTTTCGATCCTTTTTGCGATTGTGTTTAGCTACTCGTCTAAGTTACGGGATGCTGATTTCTTGACTGACTTGTCTTATTCTGGCACAAAGTTCATATCGATTTCTGGGTCTTGTTTTATAAACTTTATTTTTTACCATTCCCAAAAAATAAAAATCGAGGGGTGTAATATCGGTAGACCTCGAAGGCCACAGTTCAAAAAGACTGTTTCTTCCTATCCAGCGCATAGGAAATGTTTGGTTCAACCATTGACAAACAATTCTTGAATTATGGATGAATGCACCATCTAGCTACAAATACATATCCTGTCGCACATTAAGAGGAAGATTTTCAACTGCATCCCAAAATTCCCTATCGAAGAAGTTAACTAAACGACCAGCATTCAATTAATCATTAAAGAAAAAAGGACCAATTATTCGGTCTCCTAAAATCCCACACCAGACATTGATTTTCTGGGAATATTGGTCTTTACAATTAATAACCCAATAAGGATTATCTCTGGCCCAGTATCTACAGTTTTGAGACGATACAACCCCATTCGTGGTGAATGTAGCCTCATCAGTAAACATAATTTTCTTTAGAAAATGTCTATCATTTAAAAAATTACCTTGGACCCAATAACAATAGTCTAATTTTTTATTATCATCACCTTCTTTCAATGTATGTAAGAAATTCGGTTTATTGGGCTTGATTTTATGCCGAAAGAAACATCTTCTGATTTTATCCTTGCTAGTATTCAGTTGAGACAATAAATCTCGAAGGCTCATGCATGGATTTGCTCGATTTGTCGCCAATACATCGTTATCTTCAGGATGCGGGTGTATTCGACGAGGTTGAACATTCCGATAGATTTTAATAACACAGCCAGTTTCATTGAAAAGAGCATTTACAGCTGCTGCTTTTCCATGCGTAATGGGAGCACGTTGGGGATGTCTCAAGTTAAACTCTGCAGCAACTTCTTTGCTACTACGAGCATGATCACCAAACAACCGGATTATTTCTATTTTTTCTCTTAATGTTAATGGCATTTTACTTCTGTGACCATAACGCAATAGACTTAAAGTTTAATCTGACTGACATTTAGCACTAGTGTCAAATTATTACTATCCATGGCACTCTAATTATCAAATTGAAAAATAAACGTAATAATTTTGTGTATAGGCCAAAAAAAAAAATAAATACAAATGCGAATTTTGTCATGAAATTCGGTCCATGGGGTTAGAATTGTATCAACTTTTTTTAATATTTTTTTGTATCTCTAATACGAATAAAAATATCAAGAATTGACCCTGTTTGTAAATTTGTAGTAGGCTGAGCTTAAAGTTTAAAAAATGTGACCCATCAACATGTACGACTGTGCAAAAATTAAAATCTGTATTCCTTCGAATAACGAAAATATGGGGATGTCTACATCTTAAATGCGATACACGGTATATGTGGTATAAAAAAGTAACAAATTGTTTTATTTTTTAAATTTAAAGTTTTACAAAAGATTTAAGAAAAGTAACATAACATCCAATGCCGCATGTCCATTTGTGGCTGTTTTAGCCCTATCATTTTATTCTACTTTTTCTGGCAGTGGTTGAACAGCATCATCATCTTCAACGTCAGAGTCATCATCATTATAACTACAATATGAAACAAACATGTAAATAATTTACATATCTGTAACTATGCACATGGACAATACACCTCGTATTTTCAGCATTTACTTCTGCTTAATACATATGTTTCTGCCAATATAGGCGTCCTCAGTTAAGCTAGTGAAGCAATTTATACAAATTAATACAAACCTGTTATAAACAACTGGTTTGTATCTGTATTTAAATTTACTGAAATAGCCCGCAAAGATCAAGCAAGTTCCAGCAAATATGTATTAAGCAGAAGTAAATGCTGAAAATACGAGGTGTATTGTCCATGTGCATAGTTACAGATATGTAAATTATTTACATGTTTGTTTCATATTGTACAAACGCTTTATACGTGCTTAACGTATTGTCATACTTAAACAAAACCTTTTCGTATATACCGCCATCTGGCAGGTTGTTAATGGACTACATCTACATACGTATTTGGTCGTTTCCCGTAGCAGCATAGCTGTTCGAACGATAGGTAGCCCTCCGGACAATGTATCTTTCGCCCGTAAGATGTCAATTATTAAATAGTTGTCTTCTTATAGGACGGAACTTGCTTGATCTTTGCGGGCTATTTCAGTAAATTTAAATACAGATACAAACCAGTTGTTTATAACAGGTTTGTATTAATTTGTATAAATTGCTTCACTAGCTTAACTGAGGACGCCTATATTGGCAGAAACATATGTATTAAGCAGAAGTAAATGCTGAAAATACGAGGTGTATTGTCCATGTGCATAGTTACAGATATGTAAATTATTTACATGTTTGTTTCATATTGTACAAACGCTTTATACGTGCTTAACGTATTGTCATACTTAAACAAAACCTTTTCATCATTATAACTATTTTCTTCCTTATCAGTTTCTTCTGTATTAACTGTAAAAACTAGATTATCTGTTACATCATCTGAGAAATGCTCTGTATAATAATTTTCAACAACTTTATCTACGTGGCTACAAACATGGCCACACTTCTGCGTTTACAGATGCGATTTTTTCTCCGGCCAAATTTTCGACGTCTGCTAGCTTAAAAGTGACATTTCTGGTTCCAACCCAATTCTTTGCAATCGCCCATATATTTTCTGTTGGATTTAACTTCGGGTGATAAATAGGCAACCTCAATACATTATGTTTATGGGCCCATAATAGTGTATCCAGTTTATATCTTGGATTTTCACTTTTATTTTTCTTTATTAATTCATATAACTCGGACTTTGTCCACTTCACATCAAAAGCTATATTTCTTGCTACAAATCACTCTGTCATTTCTGCCTTTTTGGAGGATGATGTTGGATCACGTTCGATATTGACATTTTGATATGATGCGTTATCGATTACTAGTACACTTCTTCGTGGAAGATTAGGCAGTAACTGTTTATTGACCCAAGTGAAAAAGTTTGTTGAATTCATTTCATCATGGTAATCGATAGATTTTGTACCAATAAAAACAATGGAAATAATAGCAACAATAATTTTAATAACTGTGATAAATTTAATTTTGTGCGTAAACATATCTGTATCTATATACGTAGACATATACACCACGTATTTAACCAGCGTTTACTTCAACTTATAGAGAATCTACATACTGCATTAATGTTGTAAAAGAAATATTTTCAAACTTTTATTCCAAATTAAAATAGAGGATAGTTCACTGCAGTACATGAACGCATAGACAAAGGGCTTTATATTCAAGAATTCGAATACAATCTCTTTAAATTAAAGCTTGAAAATTGATGCACGCATTATTAATGCGTTTACATTTAAATAAGGATATTAAAGAAACTTTGCAGAGTTCATTTCAATAATTGCATCTATTTTATGTATATTAGCCTATTTATTTAAACTATACTTATTACTTAATTATTGTTAATAAAATAAGTCGGATTATAATAATTGTTTTTTTTTTGTGGTAGGAGCATGTAATTGTAAAATACAAACCAGCGCCTATTACTCTAATTATGTTAATATTAACATTACAGTAAATGTTACGCTCCACAAAAGTTTTAAAACACTGTATACAATATTATTATTGTTGGAAAATTGACATTAGTGCATTACCAAATAGCGTCAAATTTAAATATTATCTGATTCGTTTAAATGCACACAGACACGACCGTTTTTCGAATTACGAAAATTAAAAAGCGTAATTTTTTGTCGATTGCTAATTAAACGCTCCACGATTTCAATGTAGTATAAAAGGAGACATTCCTGTTTGAGAAATCAGTTTTACAGCCACTCACCAGAAGCAAAGAGAGATGTCACTAAAGGTATACTGCTTGAAATATTAAATAAATGATGACAAATAACACACGTATATATACAGTCTTGAAGACATAATTAATATAAAAATAACTTTTTAGGTTATCCTTTTGTGCGCGGCGGTGGCGTACTTATGTGTACACACAACTAACGGTTGGTATCACGGAGGAGGTGGAGGTGGCCACGGAGGAGGCGGAGGTGGCCACGGAGGAGGCGGTGGTGGCCACGGAGGCGGAGGACATGGCGGTGGTGGCCATGGAGGAGGTGGAGGTGGTCACGGCGGCGGCGGAGGTGGTCATGGAGGTGGAGGTGGTGGCCATGGTGGTGATGATTGTGATTATGGTGGTGGTGGCGGCCATGGAGACGGTGGCGGAGGTCATGGTGGTGGAGGCGGAGGTCATGGCGGTGGCGGTCATGGTGGCGGAGGTGGAGGGCATGGCGGCGGCGGCCATGGTGGCGGAGGTGGAGGACATGGCGGCGGCGGCCATGGTGGTGGAGGGCACGGCGGCGGCGGTGGAGGAGGACATGGGGGTGGTGGACACGGAGGTGGTGGTGGCGGACACGGAGGCGGGGATGGGGGACACGGGGGCGGCGATGGTGGACATGGAGGCGGGGGGTGGCAGTAAGAGCGGTGGAGGTTATTCCAAAGGATACAGTTATAGCTACAGTTACGGTAGCGATGATGGCGGCGGAGGCCATGGAGGCGGCGGTGGTGGCCATGGAGGCGGTGGCGGTGGTCACGGAGGAGGTGGCGGTGGTCACGGAGGGGGTGGCGGTGGACACGGAGGAGGAGGTGGTGGTCATGGTGGCGACGATTATGGAGGACATGGTGGCGATGATGGAGGTCATGGCGGTGATGACGGCGGACATGGTGGTTACGGTGGCGATGATGGCGGACACGGTGGCGGAGGCGATGATGATCATGGTGGTTATGGTGGCGGCGATGATGGCGGTCATGGTGGAGATGATGGAGGTTATGGTGGTGGGGGCCATGGTGGCGATGATGGTGGTCACGGAGGAGGTGGTCATGGTGGAGATGATGGTGGCCATGGAGGTTATGGTGGTGGTGGCCATGGAGGCGGTGGAGGCGGTGGTGGCGGCCATGGAGGCGGTGGCGGCGGCCATGGAGGCGGTGGTGGCGGTCACGGGGGCGGTGGTGGACATGGCGGTGGCGGACATGGTGGTGGTGGACATGGCGGTGGCGGACATGGCGGTGGCGGACATGGTGGTGGTGGACATGGTGGTGGTGGACATGGAGGGGGCGGTCATGGAGGTGGTGGCGGTGGACATGGTGGCGGTGGACATGGTGGCGGTGGACATGGTGGCGGTGGACATGGTGGAGGCGGTGGCGGTGGCCATGGTGGTTATGGCCACCATTAGGAAATACGTAAATTATAAGATATTTAAAGTACATTAATAAAGTATATTGATTGTTTAGATTAGATTTTTTATTACAAATCATATAGAAAAATATTTATAAATTAATATATTAAATGTCACTACTTTCTATGCACATTATGTAAGGATTATGCCATGTTAAAATTAGAAAACTGCTCATAAATATCAAGTCAAAATAAAATTTTATTTAAAAAGTGAATTCGAAAAATTTTGAGTACAGATTTATCAGATGGACACAGATATTTCCTGAATATATACAATTTCATTTGTTATATTTTAGTAAATAATTTTGTATGTGTATACCAAAAAGTAAAGAAGACTAAAAATTCGCTTCCAAAAAAAGGCCTTGTTTAGAAAATAATTTATACTACGTTCTATAATATTTATGTATTATAAAATGTTAAAAAAAATACAAAATTGGGTGATAAAGTTTGTTTACGCGACAGAATCCTTAAGAAAAATATTTTCCAAACTTTTATAGATGTGTACGTCAAAGGATCTCTCTAAAATTAATCTAGATATGAATTTAAACTCTCTTCCATTCCTCCATCGCAAAGCAATTAAGTTACTGTTCTTTATGTTTATATTAAATACACTTGAATAAAAGAGAATTTTATTGTATATTAATATGATAGATGTTACTTCCTAACGTATGTTATTTGTGCAGTTAAAACATAAATCCCGCGAAAAACATTTTTTTTGCAAGTATACGTATATTTACTTTCAATTAATTCCACAAATTAAAATTTATACCCCTACTTAATTTTTTATCTACTAAATTACTACCAAAAGTCTGCCAAAATTGGCTTTCTAATATATTATAAATATTTGCAAACATTTTAAAAGTTATTATAGCTATTCAAGTATGAATTAAAATTCGTACAAGAAATTTTAAAAAAATTGTCAGTTTAATCCCATATCTAAATTTCAGTTAATGTAATATTATTATCGGAAAACTAATTATAATGCAAATAACAAAATCGACTTAATTTTAAAGTGGTAATACAATTCTAGTAGGATGTGATAATTATAGCTACTATTAACAAATTATTAGAAGGTATTTGAAGTACGTGAATAAATATGTTGATTGTTTAAATTAGATTTTTTATTGCAAATCGTACAGAAATTTTTTTTTTCTATTTTGCTGTCGTAACGAACTCATTTTCATGTTTCAATGTTGGCGTTGTTCGAACACAGAAATAAATATCATTGCTGTCATTTGATTTTAAGAATTTACGTACATTTGACAGATATGATATATGTACGCAGGCTACATAAACGACGTATATCGTATACAATTAACAACAAGATATATTAGTTCTATGTCCTCATGTTTATATTTTTAAATAAAATATCAAATAATGTTAATGAAAATTAATTAATAATATGTAATATAATATACTTCACGGGGAGCAAGATATAAATTTGAAATTGTCAAGTATCAATATGACCAACTGCATACTTTATATAAAAATAAAACTCTGAACTTTCAAATTAAATAATTTCAATTTATTAATGCAAAATAGTATAAAAAACTTTAGGAAACTCGTTTTCTAAAGGCAAAATGGTGCTTTATGAAACTAGTGTTTTAAAATACTAAATTATGAAACTAAATGTCAGTATCGTCTATATAAATACGTAATTGTCAAAGTATTAAAACTGAAAAATGTTCTTCGTATATTGCTTAATAGAAAGGTGAATTAGTAATTGGTGTGCCTGACGAAAGAGGACAGCACCAAAAAATCCTTATTTTTCGAGTTGGCATTTTTTAAATAATGTCTTCCATTGTTTAGTCTTGGAAGCATTTTCTTGCAAAATCTTCTCGAAACTTTTTAATACAATTATTGGCAGACTCTTGTGCGTCTTCAAACATCTGCCGTATCAGCGATACTGATGAATTTATTACTTCTGCGACATGAATTAATATCTTATGTACGGGAGTTGACATGTAGAACCACGGATGTAACTGAACAATGCAATGTAGCGAGCTGTCTATAATGCATAATCTTGAAGTTTCATCAAATCGATTTCATGGACACAAGAAATTGTCTGCATTGTGACATGAAAACGCTTAATGAAGCCCTCATCAACCCTTGTAATAACAGCAAAAATGCTTGAATTTCTAAAAAATCGTCGAGCGGCATTCCCTCCGTCATTCGAGCTACCAAAACAAGGCTTTGGTTGATCCACTACTAGACCCAATTCCACACGGAACCCTTTCTGTATATTCGTTTTTCGGATTTTTATTTGTTTCTTTTCTTTATCACTATGCGCTTGCCACTTTTTGATTTCAAACTTATATGCTACGTGCAAGCAATATTAAAAAAACCGTATCCATGCATGCAAAGCTGATAATCCAAACTGTAAATGATCTTAAGAGACTTCCTTTTCTAGAATTGCATTGATCTTGTTAAGTTTTTGAAGTTGTTTTGCATAAATATGAACGTTTAATAGATATATTATTCGTGATAACATTACAAACTTCACCGTCTATCAGAGTGAAAGCAAGTTGGAAAGGAACTATTATTTCTTTTCCGTCTATGATTTTTTTGAAAAGGACAAGATTATCCTCTTGCTATTTAATATACTCCACGAGTAGACTTTCGTCACGAGTGGCTTCAGTACTTTCTTGTAAAAATTGGAACGTAAAAGGTCTACAAAAACGAGATGACGGCCTCGGATTTTTTCATTCAAGTCTTGCATTTGTTTATTGGTCGTCTGACACAAACTGCAGGGGAACGATTGAGGTAAAAAAAAAAGCATCAGAATTGCTTCCATCATTAAAGGTCCTCATTCAACTTAATTACAATAACAGGTATAAAGGATGGGGCTCGCTGAAGTCTAGAGTTCGACCTTTGGTCTCTTACCCAACCTAACCCACGACCAAAAATTCCCGGAAATTAAACTTTATTTTTGGATTTTTGTCCCCACTGAGTCGACCTGAAAACTCTGGGCGATTTTTTTTTTTGCAATGCAGAAGAAATTCTTAATAGATTACAAAGGTAAAGATTTTTTCATAACTGGAGAATATTACTCTTCAATCCTGAAACGACTAATAGAAGTCGCTAAACAAAAGGGGAAAATTAATGAAATGTGCCCTGCTCCTGCACGACAATGCTCTCGTGACGTTATTCTGCCAAGTGAGTTTTACCTGTTTCCAAAACTGAAAAAAGAACTGCGTGGGAAGAAATTTACGAACGATGGAGGCAATTTCGACGTATTTTTCAGACAAAGATAAAATATTTTTTTTATGAAGGCGTACACAAGCTAATTGAAAGATCTGAAAAATGCATTAGAGTTGCAGATGAATAGTGAAAAAGAAAAATAATTTTGTATTTTTATTTTCTCTCCTTTTCCCGCAGGAGTCAATCTAAAGACTGCACTTCATAACTGCACTGAGGAGATCACAAATACTTGATGTGTTTACACATCAATATGCTATTTTTTTTTGTATATTGAGCCATCTGGCTACGAGTTAATGGATTAGACAAATTTATATATTTCTATCTTTTCTAGAAGCGGCTTAGCCGTTCGTGAGAAAGCTTTTTTACCGGCGAGCCTTCCTTGTGTCTGTATGATGTCACGAAATATCTCTTGTCGGCTGACGGTATACCGTGTATAACCGAGGTAAGAAAACGACACTGCTGCGCAAGACGCGTCCCTGTCGGTTTACTTCTCCGATATGTTTATTGAGAGTATAGTGCAGTATTTGATTGGATAAGCATAGGTCAGCATAAAGATAGGTCATATGTAGGTGTGGTATACACATAAGTATGATTGGGTAAGCAATGATACGTCAGGAGTAGGTGTGATATACATATACGTATGATTGGAGAAGCAATGATACGTCAGGACTAGGTGTGGTATACACATACACGTATTGCGTATGTGTATACGCAACGCATTTCAAAGATGAGAGGTCTTGCACTGCAGATAATAATAATAATAAAAATGCACAAACGCTGTACAATTAAAATCAAATATATTCAGAAAAAACAAACGCATAATTCCACCAAAACGAAAGAAAAATCTGTGTATTTATAAATAGCACAAACTTGTGATTGCATACATAATTAAATTCCGGTGATGTACAAACGCTACATCAAGGAAAATATAAACAAATGAAAAAAAAAGTAAATAAAATGCAGCACTTGAAGAGAAAATTAAAAATATTCTGAGAAAACGGACGCATAATTCCATCGAAGAAAATAAAAAATTCTGTGTACCTATTAGTAAATTGCATAAACCTGTAATATGAATTTCAGGTGAAAAAAGTTTACTAACGTAACAAAATAAAAACGCAATTCTATGGTATGATAAAGAATAAATATTGAGTTAAATAAACTTTTTCTGATTGTGTATACTTTGCCATTACAATCGATATTCTACGTATAATTACTCTGCACATCTATCGTCAACGTATCAGATCAGACTGAGCACAGACACGCCTGGCTCCTGGTGCTATAACCGCCCCTCCTCTCTTATCTAGTGTACTGGTGGGGGTACCGTTTACCTCCCCGCCGTTCTCTCACCCCAATTCCATGCGGTATATATTTGATGTGTTTACGCATAAAAGTGCTTTTTCTTTGGTATATTGAGCCATCTGACTATGAATTAAAGAAATACACAATTAATCAGTTGTAGACTATGATTTGAACATTTAATATAGTATTATGAAGTAACTTCAGCTAATTTTTATATTTTTCGTTATCTTTTTGATAAATATATGGAATATAATACAAATTTCTGATTTAGGAAATTCATTTATTTGCTTTGAAAAGTTAAATTGCATTTGTTTTTAGAGATTCATTGATTTATTTATTCGTATTTTATGGTATGATATCAGTTTATTTTTCTAATCAATCTTTTTTATAATTTAAAAAAATTTATATAATGATTGTTGGAGTCTGCTAGTAGGATAGTAAATCGTACCTAGGTAATTAAAAGTTTTCAAGTGCTGTGTTGTTACTTTATGCAAAGGACAATAGTCTGCTTTTATTAGATTATAGAATTGGTACCAAAATATTACCTAGGCATTCAGTAATCAAGGATTTTGGAATTACTTTTGATCCACGATTTACACTTAGACTGCGTATTCAGCCAGCGTCAGCTTCTGCGTGCGAATCCCTTCGTTTTGTTGTATGAGTTTCAATAGTACATTAAAAAATAAGTTTCATAAAACACGTTTTAATTCATCAATTATTACTAGAGCAGACCAGTTTCCGTGCGCGCCATGTGCGCCGATGTGAGGATGATTGTATTGCATCAGAACTAATAAAAAGCATTCAGTATGTGTTTGGTACTTGCTTAGACTGCATGCAGTGGCGGCTCTTGATGACGTACGATGTGCGCTGATGCACGGATGAGACTACTTCGAACTATTTCGGAAGATTTCGGTACGATTACTTGCTTCTCTGTATATATGAAAGCTTAAACGAAGCAGTCTCATCCGTGCAGCAGCGCACATCGTACGTCTTCATGAGCCGCCACTGACTGCATGTAAGTGTAAGCATACGTAATAAAATGTCGTTGACATATAAATCGAGAAAACGACCGTTGTCAGACGAAGTGAATAAGTTTATTATGGATTTCCAGGACTTAATATACGATGGCTCAAAAATTAAATATTTAGTGTGCAATACATATCTAATGGGCTGATCAAAAACACATTGTAAAGAACACGTAAGCAGTTCGAAGCACAATAATAACAAAATTAATCGACAACAGTTTATACATGAACTATGTGTAACTATGATTGTGTGTACACTGCCGTTTACCTTGTTAAGTAATGATTCATTTATTTCATTTTGGAATAAATACGCGTATCAAACATTACCGAGCACGACAACGTTACGAAGGAATTTACCATCGCACCGATGGTAAATTCCTTCGTAACGTTTTATTTTCAACCTGTTTACGCACCGTAAACAGGTTGAAAATAAAATCAAAGCCGAACTGAAAAATAAAAAACTGTGGTTATGTGTGGTTATGTATATTTAATTATTTCTGATAGAATAAATGTCTCTACTTCTATACTTATATCGGTAACAAGCTCATGTTGCGTTCCTATTCTATCGCATATTCTAATATATTACGAATTACACTCCCATACCGGCGCTCATGGCGCGCACGGAAATTGGTCTGCTCTAATTATTACAAATAAGCTATAAGCGTGCGTGAGGTCAGCTGTCAATTGCGGAAGATGGCGGAGTTCCTAATCTAATTTATTTAAAAATTAATTTTCTGTATAATTTTTTTCCGTGATTTTTTCCGATATTTTAATAGTTATTCTGCTATTCGGGGCGGAGACGAATCCAACAAATCAGAAATAATAATAATAATAAGAATAATAGCTTTATTGTCCAGCGGTTATCAACAAATTACAGGACAAACCAAGGATTGCACATACATATGTATAAAAAAAATCATATAATAAAATATAATTATATCTAAAAATAAACATAAAGAAATACATATACATATTGCTATGAACTGTGGTTTTTGAAATAAGCTATACCACCCTTCACGACAAATCTATCCAGCTAGGATATTCAGTCGGTTTATTTCCATAAAATGGGACTGCTTTCCTCTCAGGGTTCCAATCGGAAATGTGGAAAAACAATTGAGTTAGTAAAATAACGAGTGATCATTAAAATTTTCTCTCAAGTAAGCCATGTACACAAAAAGTATGTCCTAACTTAAGTTATTAGAGGAGATCTGTCATTATAATTTCAAACGTCATGATTGTTAAAAAATAATTTGAAATGCTGACTTTTATATTAAATATATTTATAATTTTTATACAAAGTAATAGAATATTATAAAAAATGTGTAGAATATTGACCATTCTCCACCAAGCATAATCGCACTCTATTTCGTAGAGCATTGAAAACATTGATCAGTATTTGCGGTGAGTTACTGATGTATTCACATTTTTCTATGATTTTATGTCTTAACTCTTGTAGATTATTAATTGGTGTTTCATAAATAATATTCTTTCTATATGACTACACAAAAAAGTCCATGACTGTTAAATCACACGATCGTGGTGGATATGGAATCGCTGTATTTCTACTTATTATCCTATCGCCATAAAATTGTTGCAAAAACTGAATATTTTCAAGTGTAACGTGAGATGTAGCCCCATCCTGTTGAAAATATCCGACCTGGAGTTCATCATTAGTCAATTGATTAGTAAAAACACTGAGAATTTCGTTACGATATTTCTCCGATGTTATCGTGCCCTCAAAGAATATTGGTCCTATTAATCGGTGACGACTCATACCTACCCATACGCCTATTTTTGCTGGATGTAGAGGAACTTCTTTGTAGAAATGAGGATTTTTACTGGACCACATACGCATATTTTGCGAATTAACATAACCTTTCAAATAAAACCAAGCTTCATCGGTGAAAAAAAGTGTTATTTAAAATATTGTCTGTCATTGTTTGAATAAACCATTGGCAAAATTGTGTTCTTTTTTCATAATCCGTAGGTAATAGATTTTGTACAGAAGTTAATTTATATGGATACATGTGCAAGTCCTTTTTTAAAATTTTTTGACATGTTCCATACGAAAGCCCTACTTGTTGCGAAACTCTGCAAATAGATGTTTGAGGAGATTCGTTAATAATTTGTCTGACATTTTCAATTACGCCGCGATTTCTCTTGAGAGGAGGACCGCTTCCTTTTTTCCTTAAAATACTGCCTGTTTGACGAAAAAGATTTACACAATGCATTAGCGTATCACGGAAAGTTTTATAGCTAGGAACAGTATTTGGATATCTATCTTCAAACTCCGCAAGGCAATTTTCTATTGAATGCTGCCAAATACCATCAATTTTTTGAGATGTCAGGAAGTAACATTCTACCATAATCGCTTTATGCATATCATTAAAGGCCATTACTTTTTCTTTTGATGAAACTTTAAAATATATATTTGACACTGACAGATGTTTGAAATAACATCTTAATGACTAAAGCTACGACATAATTTTTATATACACGGCCAGCTACGTGTGAAAATTTTAATGATCGCTCGTTAGTTAGGCGCCACCCAAAATTTGTTTGAGAAAAATTATAATATCTTTAAGTTACTTATAAACTCGAAAAGAAAAAGGTCAATTTAATAATAAACACAATAAAATTTAAATGAAACTTAATACAAAAAAAAAAAAAGAAAAAAAAATCTTTATAGAGTATAAAGATTAATATTGCCTCAATTAACAATATTATAAAGGTAAAAATAACGCATGGAAATAACCGCAGCATGCGTCTAAAAATCCTTTATGACTGCCGATCAAAATTAAAAATAATAAATTACAAAGAAACTTTTTAATTTCTCCCAAGAGAACAAAATCAAAATAAATAAACTAACTTGACAGCCCGAAACAAACTCTAACGCATGTGCACACACATGTGACAAAAAAGTGCCCTTGAAATACCAACGTACTAAACTTTACATTTACAGATTTTACTAGAAATGTTAGAAACCTTCTTTGTTATTTATATCAAATAACTAAGACTAAATCAATACAGCAAAATTAACGCAATGGAAAAATACAATATTCAATTCATTCAATATAAAAAAATATCTTTAGACAATATATTTTACTTACGTAAAAAAATATATATATATATTCGAGACACGTGAGTAAGAAAGTGTAAAATATAACAATTACGAGATTAACAAACTCGTAAAAATATCGGTAATGAATAAAAAAACAACACCAGCCACTAATTAAATCAAAAAACTAACCCGAAGTTACTATAAAAAGATAAAGATTTATCTTTAAATAAACACGTCTTTCTTATCTCACAGTACACTTGTGTCTGTCTTAAGGTCAAATCAAGCGCGCAGGCTTAGAATGTAAAACCAGTTTTTTACACAACAAATAATAAACTTCAAAAATATACACATGAGTTCAAAATAATTGTACAATCATAATTAATTAAACCCTTATAATATTTATGGGGAAAAAACAGCAATATGTAACACATAAAAAAAATACAAAATTATTTAATCTTAGTCTTTTTGTTCTCTATGCTATGGCATTGAAAAATGTCTTCATAAAACACCTCAGCAATTCGGCACATGGTCACGAACGGGGAGCCCTGCAACAAGCTGGTCCTAGAAAAAGGTAAAGCAAAGGTAGGAAAGGAACGAGAGGATATACGAGTAACGTGAAAGTTGATACACGAAAGTAAATAGGGACAATTAATGGTATCACGAACAATCTTCCACACAAATCTCGCTCCCAGAGTATCTCGTCGATGGGTTAACGATTGTAAACCATGTCTTCCAAGTAGCAAATTGTAGTCTGTATTTCGCTCGGGATAGATGCCATCAATTTTAAATGATAAATACTTTAAAAAACGACGTTGTATCTTTTCAATGGATAACTGAAGATAAATATAATGAGGCGACCAAACAGGAGAAGCATACTCTAACTTACTGAGGACAAAACTATAGTACATAGTTCTGAATAAAAACATAGAAGAGAAAAGCTTGCAGGTACGCAGAACAAAACCTAATGTCTTCGAAGCAGCGACACACATGTTATTGATATGTGGCACAAAAGTTTAGCGAGAGTCGAGCAAAACACCAAGGTCCTTTATGTTATCAACCTTATAAAGTATTGACTCATTTATAAAATAACTGGAGTCAATAAAATTATTTTTTTTTGTATAAGAGACGTAGCAGCATTTCTTGTTGTTCAATCCCAATTTACAGTTGGAGCACCATTGGGAGAGAATGTTCAAATTCGCCTGCAAATGCAACACGTCGTCCCATGTTTTAATGGAGGAATATATTTTCAAATCATCTGCATAGGCAAGTAGTGGACAAGACAAAGACGATAATAAATAATTTAAAAACAAGATAAATAGGAGAGGACCCAAAGTGAACTCTGTGGGACTCCAGTTAGAGGAGAGAATTCAAAGGATTTATCAGAGATCATTAAAATCGGTTCAGCCGTTCTTAAGTATAAGTGGTGTAACTAACCCGAGTTTGTTATATGTATTAAAGATTTCATTTCTGTCAAATGGATTCAAATTCTTAAAATCAAATGACAGCAATAATAATTTCTGATTCGAATAATGCCAACATCGAAAAATGAAAAGAAGCGTATCGAAATGAAGCTCATTTCGATACTGTTTTGGGTTTCATAATGAGTTCATTACGAATGCAAAATAGAAAAACTTACTTTAGAGATCCTAACGTTTTGAAACTTCTCTATTTCGCCTATCTAACGAGCAAGCTCGAATATATGGTATGCCAGGAAATTTTTAAAGTACCTACCTATTTTACAAAATAGAGAATTTTTTGATCTATCGGAAGTAGTTAGGCGGAATTACTTACGTAACATAACATCACTTTTAGATAGAAGAAAGGTGTACTACGAAAAAAAGTTTTATAAAAAATATCGCAGCGAAATATGTACTAATTTTAAAGAAAGTTATGTTAAACAGTGAATCACGTTTTGCCTCTTTTTGCATAAAATGATGATATATTGTCTTATGTTTCTTAATGACGAAACAATTGCGTTATTTGATTTAATCTTACATTCCATGCGGTCGATTGGGAAAAACTGGTGAAGACAATTCGTTCTATAACTTTTTCACGTGTCTGAATTGCATAAATATTTAAATTTAAATTAATCTAGCATTATTGTTTCATAACTGTTCAATGTGCATGAATATTTATGCGAGATGATCGAAAAATTAATTATTATTTAGCATTAAATTTTTAAAATATAACATCACCAATAATTAAAATAAAAATTGAAATTTTTCGTAGCAGTTATCAAAATGCGTTTTTTTAATTTTTTTCTTTTCTGTTGCAGATTAATTCATCTAACATACCTACTGAAAACATTCTAATGAGAATGGTATCATATTTGTGCGTCACATCCATGGTATTGTGGTGTGAGTAGAGAATACAATCCCGAAAATGTTTTTCAATCCCGGAATTACGAGATTTTAGAAGCGTAATCCCGGAATTCTGGGATTAGACTATGTGATTTCTAATTGTGCTCAAATTAAAAAAAAAAGTAATTTCTTAAAAATTATTTATTAATATTGTTGCACAACACAATACACAATATACTAAAATAAGGAACAAAAAAGATAATACAAAAAACTATTTAAATTTCGAAAATACAATCGTAGAAATATCAAAGCATCCAATGTTTGACTTCCAAGCCTGCTTCGTAGTTTATTGCCAACATAAGCAGCAGCTGAAAACGCTCGCTTAGGTTCTACACTGGTTGGAGGAATAGACAATAGATTTTTTATGCTAATTCTAAGTGATATCCACGAACTCCTCCATTTTCGAAGAGGTTCGCGTCTAATACTATTTACCAACCCCGACTCATTTTGTACATCAGGATCTGGGGATTCCATGCTCTTATTAATTTCCAGCTGTAACTTTTCCTTTAGTGTTAATTAGCGTTGGGAGGTTTGTTGCCTTGGATCATCATCTGTTTGTGATCCTCACCATTCTTCCTCTTCTGTGTCATCCCGACTATTTAGTCTATTAACAATACTCTTTATTTGCACCCTCACTAAAGCCTGTGTAGGAACTGGAAATACGTCAAGCCATTCCAAATCCGATAATAACTGATTTTCATTATCTTTTCGTGGATTTTGTAAATAATTCAACACACCAGTTAAATTATCATTTCGTCGTTGCTTTATACGTTCCACTAAGGATGTTTTCATTTTATTGGCGAGTGCTGAGTTTTTGCTGGACAATTGTTTTATAAGAAATTTAAAAGCGGCATCAGCTGTGCATAAATTAGCATCTCGACAGATTGCTTCTACTGTTAATTTAATTGGGGTCAGCACATCAACAATTTTATTTACCAAGTCAAAATCAGCATCTTCTAAACGGATTGGATGATTGAGATTTATAAGAGCTTTTTGAATGCAAGTTTTTAAAAGAGAAAATTGTTCCAGCATGGTTAAAAGACTATTCCACCTGGTTTTACAGTCCAAAAGAAGTGACAGCTCTTTTTCATGTTCAATCTTCACATATTTTTGAAGTACTGTTTCATTTTTCAATGGTGATCTTTTGAAATACACTACAACTTTGCGGATTTTCTTTATCAGCTCATTAATGTTTTCATCTTACGTTAACTCTGGTATATGTTCTCGCGCAAGTTCATTTTGTGACATTAAGGTTAAACCTGATTCTGGACAGTCAAAGTCTTCTAAATTGTCATCATCGCTATCGTTTATATAATCAGCAGTCACAGCTGGTTCATTTATACAGGGTGCGGCAAAACAAACAGTGCAGTTGCGATGGGCGACTACATCCGCTGTGGTGAGGATGGGAACCTGGGAGAGGATTCATTGTGTCCGGTAACTCACCCCGTTTTCAGTCGTAGCAATGGTTTGGAACGGAGAGCATCGCGGCTTCGCCGTTCGCACGTTTTTTGAAAGCGGTCGTTCTTTCATCATCACTCAGCGGACCTTCCGACGGCACTTTAACATTCCACTTCGTGATCCCGTTCCGCACCGCAATGTTATCGCGAGTTGGGTTCGTGCGCTGGAAGAAAGTGGTTCAACAAAAAGGCCTAGGGGTATGGGAAGACCCAGAACAGTGAGAACTCCCGAAAATGTAGCTCTAGTGAGAGCAGCTGTTGAACAATCACCAACACGCTCTGCCCGGAGACATGCAACTGCATTAAACATGTCCGACCGCTCTGTAAGGAGGATTTTGCATAAAGATTTATTCTTCCATCCCTATAAGATTATGCTGGATCAGGAGTTGATGCCTCCAGATTTTCAAAACCGTGTGAATCGCGCCCAAGATATGTTAGACCGTATCCCACCAAGGTCAACGTTCTTCAGTAGTGATGAAGCCCACTTTCATTTCTCTGGAGCCGTAAACAAACAGAATTTCCGTTATTGGTCGGACAATAACCCACGACAAGTTCACGAGAGACCTCTCCACTCCCCGAAAGTCACTGTATGGTGTGCCATTTCCAAATTTGGGGTTTTGGACCATACTTTTTTGAGGAGGATGAGCGTGCAACAACCGTCACCGCTCGGCGTTATGTTTCGATGCTCGAAATTTTTTTTGATCCACAATTGGCACGGTTGGCTGAAGAACAAGACATTGGGGATATTTGGTTCCAACAAGACGAGGCTACGGCCCACACAGCGCAGATTTCAATTACAAAACTGCGACAGATGTTCCCTGCGCGCCTCGTCTCTCTGAGGGGCGACCTGGGGTGGCCGGCGAGATCACCGGATTTGAGCATTTGCGATTTTTTCCTGTGGGGCTACTTCAAGGAAAAGGTTTTTCAGCATCGTCCTCACAATTTGGAAGAACTGAAGATCCGTATTACAGAGGAAATCGCCGCCATTCCGATCGATATGTGCCAGAACGCAGTTGAAAACTTCAGAAATCGCCTACATCAGTGCATCTCTTCTGGAGGACGTCATCTTGCTGATGTGATCTTTAAAACTTAAGTAAAAAAAATGGGGTGTAGTACTGACTCAAGCAGAATAAACCACTTTTTCGTAAGTTGTGCCATTTTTTTTTAATAGCCCATCAAAACTGCACTGTTTGTTTTGCCGCACCCTGTGGTATCATCTGAGTCTGTGGTAGGGCTGTCTTGCCTGCCTTGAAAATAATTCTTTATTATATAAAGCGCATCACAGACGGCCAAATTGATACCATGTGCGAGATACAGTTGTTGTTCAGTGCAAACAAGCTGTCCCACCTTTATCGTAACGTTTGGTCCATCGGTTACAGTAGCCACGATATCAGTTTTCAGGGAAATATCAAATTTACTTAGACGCTCTTTCAATATACGAAGACAATTTTCAGCCATCATATTTCCATGCATAGGAACGAGTCCTAAGCTCCAAATTTTTTTATATGAATGAACGTTGACAGCCATGTATCGTTTATTGGACGTTGATGTCCACTCGTCGAAAGATAGACTGAACCTTTCACCTGCACTTTTCAAATGTTTTAATTCTGCAGTTACTTGCTCTCTGATTTTTTCACTGTAATTCATAACACGCTTTCGAATTGTGACGGCTGATTTTGGTAAATCCGTGTAGTTCGCTAAGAGCAATTTTATCGTCTGAAGTTATGAATACACTTGATGGAAATCCATCTAATGCAATCATTCTTGCCAAAACATCATCTAGGCTATCGTCGGCACTTTTGGTAAAATAATCTTCTAACTTTCGTTTAGCTGGCGGCGGTGCTGTGTTTAGATTTTCAGAATCTTGACTTGTTGAAGCTGTTAAACGATTAACGTCCGCTAAAATCTGAATGTTATGTTTTGATGACAAATGTGTATGTAATCCCTTAGTCGATCCACCCAAAGTCTTGAGAATGGCAGGGCATTGCTTACATTTAGCACTATTCCCGTCTTTCGCAAGTAAAAAATAACTCCACGCTGACGACGTATCACTGTTTTTTTTTATGTTGAACAAAGTCTCTCGCCATTTAAAATAACTTTTTCAGATAATTGTCGTTGATAGAATAATAAATGAAAAAAGTAAATCCTAATAAGCGTATTTATACTTTCGTACAGGGAATCCCCGACGGGGAATCGCTCACAACAAAATTATGATATATCATATGAGGTGATCGGGTGATTCCCCTGTTGGCCCGTTGGGGAATTACTTTAACAGTTTTGTATTGTTGTATGCCGGGCGGGGAAGTCCCTTCTAAGTTATATATTATTTGGGCTGTACCTGTGTAGTTCTTTTATCGTACGGCGTATCTAAGGTTGATTTTTTTGTCTTTATGTAATAAGTGCCCTTAATATAATCTAGGTAAGGTCATTGTCAAGGCGCAGCGGATTACGGAATGCAAACTGGCAAAACCGAAAATCCCGAGGTTAGCCAAGTACAGTCCCGGGATTTACGGGATCAAAACCCGCCCGGGATTCCGGGATCCCGGGATTGTATTCTCTAGGTGTGAGTCATCCAACGATACGTCAGGCGAGCGGTGACATCATCCGAAGACCTCATTATCAAGTCTCCCGGATCTCCGAGCAAGAGTCCGTAATAATTCTCGGATGCTTATAGGCCTATATAAGCCCTCGAAGATGGAGGGAGAAAAGCAGACTACCAGCAACCGGCAACGAGTATGTGATATAAATAAATACTGATATATAAATAGATACTGTGAAATAAATATTTAAATAAATAATGTTATTATTTGTAATAGTTTTAAGTATTATTTAGAGTGTTCTTTTATTAATTAATATTCGATAATTATTACTAATCTATCGTACTACTTAAATGATTAAATTAAATTACCTTATGTTTCATTATGGTTTGTTGGTTATTTTTGAACCAATAGGTATATATAAAAGGTACGCAAATTTTATTCCTACTTCCAAGTTATTAGATCTTTCATAACGTTTTCTTGCTTTGTAATATCTAAAAATATGTATTGCTTGTAATAACTTAATTACTGGTACATTATATATTTGCTGTTGCACCATCATGTTGGAAATAACCATTATGAAGTTCATCGTCGTGTAGTTGTTGAACATATTTAGACAAAATATTATTTCTTCTTCTTCGGGAGACTGCCATCCAAACACCAATTTTTCGAGAATGTAGTGGAGATTCAATAAAAAAAATTCGGTTTATTAGTGTTCCACATTCGCATATTTTGAGAATTTATGTACCTCGAAAGATGAAACCATGCCTCGTCCGAAAAAAAGTTAAGTTTAGCAGGTCGTTATTCATTAATTTGTTGACGAACCATTGGCAGTAAACGCAAGACGTCTGGGGTGATCTGTTGGCAAAAGAGCTTGATATGATTGCGTCTTATGCGTCGGCATGTTCCATAAGAAATTCCAATTTCTTGGAACAGGCGTCACAAGATTTTGTTGGGTTCTGTTCCATACGATTACGAACGTCAATAATTACTTCATCTGTACGAATAGTTGGCCTATCAGCACCTTTTTATTAGTTACAGATCCAGTTTCGCGAAATACACCAACGCTATGTGCAAGGCTCTACTACTGCGAAATTTGGGAAGTGTTCACTAAAATTATCCAAACATAAACGCTTACTGTATTATTATCAGGATAAAATAAGCTTATATAGCTTAATGTATTCCTAAATTCCATTAACTAGCACACCCGTTCTAAAATATGCTTCAATCATGAAAGTTTTGTGTGCTGTGGTGTAAACCATAATTGAGAAACTACAAGATGTCAAAGAGAAAATATATTGACAAATATTAATGTCAGTATGACACTAAATTATAACGAGCCATCGAAAAATTTCATAATTGGAGTAGACTGTGAAATTGGGTTGATACTTTAACCACTTCCACATAATGACACATTACTTGATGCTTGACAGTTTCATTTGGATTCATTGTAAAAAAAGGTTATGGCATTGAAATGATACTATAACAAAAAAGAAAACAAATAATTTATTTAATATCGAAATCATAATCAAAATTTACATATAGCTACAGAAGTTGTTGAAAATGTTGTCCATTTACATCTAAACACAAACAATTTTCTTAATAAGAGTTTTAAAAAATTGGACACAAACTTATAGTTTCAATGTTAAATAATAAATGTCATTATGTGGAAGTGGTTAAAGTACCACCCCAATTTCACAGTCTACTCCAATTATGAATTTTTTCGATGGCTCGTTATAACTTAAGGCTCTACGCTATACCCGGCAATCCCACACTGAAATGAGTGTATTTTTCCGGCCATTTTTTGGCTTCAAATTAAAAGTTGAAAGACCGCTCGATGTATGTATGACCATGTATCAATAAAAACTAGGTAGGTATTTACGTTTTTTTCAAAATTTTTGAACGGTTTGACTTTTATCGGTAAGAAACAGAAAATCTATCCGGACAAATTGAGAGATAACCAGGCCAGCTAATGTAGTTATGAAATGTGTGTGTTGTAGGTATTTATAATATCTAGGTAGCTATACAGCCCGTTTTTGTCTAGATGTAATTGTTGTTTAGTTATCAATAAAAATAAAAGTCAAAAACAGGCAAACCGATACTCAACGTCCCCGAAAATATGCAGCCCACATTACAGCACACGTAGGTACCAGAGTAGGTACCAAGACGTCCTGCTGAGAGGGTCGAAAGATTATGTAAATTGGCTCCACAGGCTTCTACCTATAACAATATTAACTTATCAACCAATAAATCGGCGTAAATATTGAAATAAATGCTGCAACTGGTTCAATGGCTAATTAAATTACCTTTTATTGAGTTTTAAGAGAATTTTGATCCATAATAATCACCGAAAATTAAGTGCGGATCGGAGACTAAACATCAAAGATGAATTTTCTAGTCATTTATATGTGAACAAACTAATTTGCAGCTAATAAATTACTGTATTTACATAAGTAAATAGTTTGTATTTAAAAAAAATTAGAATAAAAAATAATTAGAGATCTTTTTTCATAATACTTCTTATAGATTGATCTCTATGATACCTCGCGTCAATTATTTCTGGAAGCATTGCATTCATATAAAATTTTTCCAGATGTTCAATCATATGATGATTCCAGAAATCATCATTTCGTTCTATTACTATATATTTCAAATCGTGTTTAGTATAAACTACGAAATAACATTTCTCTCTTTTGGTGATGTGGAGTTGTCCCTGCACTTGATACATATAATTATCAAAAGTTTTTAGCAAAATTTTGTTACTATCATTTGCATCTAAGGTGCAATAATTAATTAATTTTTCGTTAATGGCTTCATGTATTAATTTATCACGCGCTGAATAAGGACATTTTATTTCGACAATAGAATCGAATCCAATTAATCAGTCTGGAGTGGCACCTAAACATTTTTTCTTCTCGTCAATGAACAAACCGCATGCCTCAACTTTCAAATTTGTAATTTCCATAAATTTTTGCTTGGCCCTTTCTTCATTATCTATGCCATACTGTAGAGAATGTGGTAGTTTTTTATTATTGAATCTATTAGTATACAGCATATGTTTTATTGTACTAGCCGTGTCTGCTTTTTCTCTCATTTTACAAATCTTGCCAAAGTTACTTGCCGTTAATCTTATCTGTCTCTCTTTTTCCCATTCGTTGTTATGTCTCTGATTCACCGTCCTAATTTGAACATTATGACAATCAGATAATGACAATTCATCAAGAAATTGTTTTCTCTTGCTTTCGTATTCCGGAATAGGCATGTCAGGTACCACGATTTTGCACGCTCCGTAATCCGAATCAGCACTTTGAATTCGAATTTTATTTTTTTGCTTTTCTTTTTTATTGCTTGATTTAGTTTAAGATTTTTGAATTTTTCCAAATATACACCGTTAAAATTATCCCCATTAGTTTTCTTAACAAATGTATATACAAATGTCTCTTTATTATTATAATTTATGGCTGCCGCAAAACATCTCCCTTGGTACGAGCCTCCCAGCGAAAAATTTATTCTTTTTCCTCCCACGAATTTATTCACAACAGAATTGAAGGATTCTACGGCGTTATTGTCTACGTCATAAAGTAAACTGGAGGATAAATTGGCTACTCTATTCAAAGACTGAAAAAATATATCATATAGAGCACTGCTTTTGAAATGTTTGTAATCAATAGTATTTGAATTGTTACCATTGTTACCATCTTTACTACAAAAATAGCTAGCACAGTTACTATGTTCTCCAAATATGTGGGCAGGTCCATTGAGAATATCATTTTTTAATTTTTCAATTTTTTGTTGAAAAGAAACATTTTCATTTTTGCGGTACTTTATGGCACTAACTACAGCTGCCCTAAATTTAAGAATATTCTGCCGTAAAAAAATTCGTATACACATATCTGATCGAGGAGTTTTTGAAATTTCTCGTATTTTCGTACAGAAATTTCGCAACACATGATTTCGACACTCAATTTTTTCAATAAAATATGTTGGTCCGTAAGGTTTTGCTGTTTGAATTTTTTTATATACACTACTATCCCCATCACCAATAATAGTTTTATATCGTAAATTATGCATTTCTATTGACATTCTAAACCCATCTAGAATAATAGCTGCTTCCATAGAAGTTGAAGAACTGTTCCAGTTTTGAAAACATTTATGAGACGGAACATTTTTTTATCCTTATTTTTACAAAATTTGCACATTTTATTTTTTACTCCTACGTACATAACTTTTTTACTTCTGGTCCCAATTACGCACCCAACGCCCGAGAGAGCGTTATAATTAGACTTGTAACTTCGTTTTGACCAAGCTCCATCCACTTTTACAGTTATAAAAGGTATTCCGTCGCTATCAATTTCTCCTGCTTCAATTGCCAACTTACGTTCTTCCTTTCCTGCAGCTAGCATTTCTTTTAATGCTAACTCCTCTGTATTTTTTAGCACTTTTTTTTCTATACGCGCATACGTTGCTGAAGACATTTGAGGAATGTCTAAAGCTGCGGAAAATTCTGTTAATTGTGAATGACCCGCCCCTATTGCAACAGTTCCACACACCGCTGCTTCATTTACTCCACATTTTTTATTTTCATTTTCAGTACTGAATGTATCGGTTATTCCACACATGTTGCATTTATACGTAAAAACACTTTTAAAACCAAAATGTTTTTCCGCTTTTATTTCTACATTTTGAAAAGTACAGCCAAACATATCATGTCGTATTCCTTTTAGAACAGTAAACAGATGATTTATATCAACAATCCTACGTCCAGCAAGAGTAAAATTTGCAATATTGTTTATATTTCCTGTTTCAATAAAAACCTCATCTGATATATCCGAATCAAAACTGTCGTCGCGTGCCGAATTTGTCTCAGTGAAAACAATTTCATTATCTACAATATTATCACGTTGAGACACTATTCGATTTTTTATCCGAATTTGTTTCATCAACTGTTTTCTACTTTTCCGTTTTGCAGCGGTTGTCAATCTTTTTTTGGAGTGAAGTCCCATTGTTGTTTATATTTCAAAATTACAACGGTCACCAACACTAATATCATATGGTCATATCTTTATCGAATTATATACATTTTTCCAAGTAACCAGGTGATTAACTTTAAATGACTAAGAAGGATTAGAAAGCCAGGTAATGCCGTAACCACTTTTAGAGGAAAACAAGTTAATACATTTGTTTGTCTTTTACTTTACGCAAGCATCTAAGTATTTCAATTAGGTATGTATGGGTAAAATTGTGTAGCTTTACTACACTACTTATTTTATATTAGAACCTATTAAGTTACATTTGTTATAATAATATATCTATTCTTTATCTACGATTCAAAAAATTTTAGGCGGAAATACACAGATCATCTATCTGCTGAAAACAAGGCATAAATACATCCCAAGTAGCTGATGTGTCAATAATCAAATTTGTTTGCTAATTTACATAATCCTTCGACCCTCTCAGCAGGGCGTCTTGGTGCCTAGTCTGTTGTAGTATGCTGTAATGTGGGTTGCATATTTCTGAAATGGTAATTTTTCGGGCACTAAAGTAGACCCTTTTCAAAAATTTTACACTACTGAATTATCAGATTTGATAGTTGTCATCATGACTCGTTTCGCACAATTTTTCCTTTTTATTATCATGATATAGTCTTATCTGTATACAACTCGAAATTTCAAAATTCTCGAAACTCGACATATTGCCTAAAAAACACATTAGGCAATATGTCTCGTATATTCGAGTATTTTCAAGTATCTTGTTATATAATGTATGGTATGACTTTACCATTGCATTAAGTTAAAGTTAGTATTTGGGTGACAATCAAGACAACAAATTATTGGTCCAATATCCTTTCAAAGAAACAATTAACGCCCAAATATATGAAACCATTACTTTAAAATCAGATGGATAACATGGAATTAAGTAATTGTTATTTCCAACAGGATTCTGTCACACCACACACTATGAATTATTTACAGCAATTTTTGCCAGGCCGTTTTATAAGTGTAGTTCTATGCTCAAGTAGATCACCTGATTCGTCTCTGGATATTTTTTTATTTCTTTGTTTAGAAAACGTAATATTCCGCAATCGCATAAACAATTTGCAAGGACTACAGTATCCAATTGAAGAGGCAATTGTCAATGTACGATTTATTATGACGAGTTCACTATTGTTTGCAAATCGGAGGCTTACATTTGGAGAATTTTCTTTGTACATAATTGTATTATTTGTAATATAGGTTCGTAAAAATTGCTTCAACTATAATTTTATATAAATATCACTTCTGGTATTAGTTAATATTGATTTAGTAGTATTTATCCATATTTATATAAAATATTCTAACCCCAAAAATAAAAATATGAACGAATGACCAAGATAGGTCATTTTCTCAGGGTTTCCAAATTAAATATTCGCTTCAATCATTTTACTCATTGAATATTATTAACGTTATGATTGCCATTGCTATTATTATAGTCATAAATACATTTTTTGGAAATTCTAAAATTTTAGTTTTGAATATCGACAATAGAAGTAATATCAAGAATATAAATGATGTGTAATTCCAAGTCATAGTTATGAAGGGTTTCGATTTAGAAAAATACTTTAATCCGAATTTTTCTAATATTAAATACTCACTCGTTAGACTTCAGAAAAATACCCATGTAGTAGTGGTTATTGTATTTTATTGTATTCGTAACATAATTTATAACAGATTTGTATGATTGGATAATGTTAAGGTAACTTCAATTAACTATTTCGTTTAGGAGGGATGTGATCAATTGGTTCGAATAATTTTTACAAGTTAGATAATCAACGTCCTTTGCCCCAACCTCCATGTCCGCCACCACCACCTCCATGGCCTCCACCTCCATGACCGCCACCACCGCCTCCATGGCCGCCACCACCTCCATGACCACCGCCTCCTCCACCATGACCTCCTCCACCATGACCTCCTCCACCATGACCTCCTCCACCATGACCACCTCCGCCATGACCGCCTCCGCCATGACCGCCTCCACCACCACCACCATGACCGCCACCACCTCCATGACCGCCACCGCCGCCGCCACCCCAGCCATGGACTGTGCCTACGCACAGGTAGACCACAGCAGCACAGATGAACAGAACCTGAACATTATAAAATCAATAAACGCACAAATACTTAAGAGCAAAATACGATAATTGTTTCTTACCTTAAGAGACATTTCTGCAAGAGAAGAAGTGTTCGCAGTGAACTGACTTGAATTGACGAAAATTCTCTTTATATATCGTAGAGAAGCTGTAAACCGTATCAATAATTAGTAAATAAAGAAAGTAATAAACTCAATAAAGAAAAAGATTACTTGCAAACGAAATCAAATCTGAAACGGTTTTCAAATTGTACATAGTCACAGGTGCAATAGTATTCGTTGAATTATAATCTTCGCCAATATTGCATAGACAGGTCCGATATAAACATCTAACAAAAAACTTGGTTTGCCGGTTTAATGGAATTAACTACAATCAGGTTCGAGATAGTTGAAGAAACGGTATGATTCATTGTACTCAAATCATTTTTCTGTCAGATGTAAATATTTAGCTTTAAATTTTAATTCTAAAATGTAGACATAAAAAGCTTGATAAAACTGTGCATTTAAAAATTTAGGCAAACATATATTTACATATACATCGATTATCTTTGTCTTTTTTTGTGCATGTTAACTTTTTAGGTGGTCTGCATTATAAATTTATAGTAGGTATTTAATGATAGAATGATAATACATAGTAGAAGCAGCTTAATTTCTAATATTTCTAATACTATAATAGATCATGTATAAACATACATACAGGGTTAGGCAGATGTAACAAGTGTTCATTTGAAAAGTCAATCTAGTAGCATGTGATTTACTGAGAACATTTTGAAGTATGTCGTAAATTAAAATTTACTACTTACGAAGTATTTTGACAGTTTCATACATACAAATAAATAACAAATAATAGGTACTTATTGAAAACAATAACAAATGTTGAAAATGTTGTCCTTCAAGATCAACATTACTGGATTGATATTAATTTCCATGCATTTCTGTTTGATTCTCTGTAGCATATCATTCAAATTTAATATAGGTGTTCGAAATACGTTTTTTTTAGATAAGGCTGCAAAAAGAAGTCGCAAGGTGTTAAATCGCATGAACGTGCAGGCCAGGCAATTTCAGTATTTCGACTAATTATACACTCATCAAAAAATTCTCTTAAATAATCCAAAGATTCTGCAATACAGTGACAAGGTGCTCCGTCTTGTTGGAAATATGCATTTTGTAGTTCATCATCATGCAACTGATTGACAAATGGTTGCAAAATTTCCATACGGTACCTTTGAGCAGTTAACATTCCCAGAAAAAAATTGGTCCAATGATTCGCCTTTGGCTTATCGCTGCCCAAACACCAATTTTCTCTGGATGTAGCGATTCTTCATTAATTACATGTGGATTTTCACTACTCCAAATTGTTGTATTTTGTGAATTTAGGTACCCCGTTTTATAAAACCATGCTTCATCAGTAACGATGACTCTTTGCGAAAGTTCTCTATTATTGTTCACATTTACAAACCAATTACAAAACTGTAGTCTACGTGGGTAATCAATTTCTAACAATTCTTGTACTGCTGTGACACGGTATGGATAAAGTTGCATATCTTTTTTTAATAACTTGTGAGTTGTACCAACAGAAAGGTTTATTTGTTGACTCAAATGTCGAACAGATGTTTGTGGTTTATTTTCCATTATTTCTTCAACACGATTGACAACTCGAGGTGTACGTTTCTTAACTGCTCCGCTGCCTGATTTTCTTAAGAGACTACCAGTTTCAGAAAAAGGTTTTAAAGTTCTATCCAAAGTATTCTTAAATTGTGTATAATCTATTACAAAATGTGGAAACTCAACTTGAAATTCTACCATGCAATCTTGAACTGAATAAACCCATAACCGTCAATTTTATTACCACTTCGAAAATAAGCCTGGACTAAAAAAAAATTATGTTCTGAAGTGAAAGCCATTTTAAAACTGAGAAGCAATTTATTTAAACCAGAATCGACGCACGATTATTTTATGCACTAACTGATATTTGTGATTGACATTATCAAATGTCATTTGGATTTACGTTTACGGAAAACAAACACATACTAATATATTTCCGTCTTATTCTATCAAAATTTCAAAGTTACCTCGATTTACTTTTCAAATGAACACTTGTTACATACAGGGTTAGGCAGATGTATGAATCCATTAGTATATCGTTGATATGGCTACTTAGAATTTCACGAATTTTAATAGAACTCTGCTCTGGAAGTTGAAAAATAGTAAGGTTTGATACTTTTTGTTCAACGACAGCGACAATAATGATATTTAATTAAATCTAATAATGCAAATTTTATTGAGAACGAGAAAAATCAACACAAAAATATAAACAAAATCAATATCAGTTAAGAAAGTTTTTGAAATGATGACCGTTCACTGTTTGACAATATGGAAGTCTGTGATCAAATTCTTAAATGACATTTGACCAAAACCTTCTCACGAATTAATTGTACTTCCTCAAATATTATCTGCTGTAACTCGTAAAGATTATGCGGTCTTCTAGTATAAACCACAGATTTTAAATGACCCCATAGGAAAATATCTAGGGGATTTAAATCTAGAGACCGTACGGACCATTCAATGAATCCTCTACAACCAATCCACCGATTTAGGAATATTTCGTAGTGAGGGTATGCTCCATCTTGTTGGAACCAAACACTTACAGGTAATTCCCCATCTTCCTCAATATTAGGAACAACCTGATCACGTAAAAGTTCTAAATATCTCTACCCAGTTAGTGTGCCATGAATGAAAAAAGGACCAATTATACGGTTCCTGAAAATATCAGCCCAAACGTTTAATTTCTGCGGATGTTGTGTATGCGTTTCTAGTATCCAATGAGGGTTATTTATTGACCAATATCAACAATTATGGCGATTATCGGTACCATTCACGCAAAACGTAGCCTCGTCGGAAAACAGCAAATTGTATGTAATATATTGGTCATTTTTGCGAATCTCCATCACTCTTTCGTAAAATTCAATTTAAAAAAATATGTTACGTCGTTGACTTTGAAGCCCTTAAGTGACACCAGATGGGAAAGTTTTTTATGAGACTGGAGAAATCTACGCTACATTATTTGGGATATCGGAAGATTCTAAAACTGACGCGTATGGAAACAACGCTGCTCTTGGAATTAATTGTAAAATTAAAAAACTTCAAGTTTGTTTGTTGTCTAGTTATTTGGCATACAATTCTCTTTAGGAGTAATATTATCAGGCAGGAACTTTAGAAAGAAATGACAAATATCTCGACAGCAATTCAAATTATTTAGAAAATGAAAAGTTGTTTTAAAGAAGTTGGAACCGAAAGAGATTTTGAAGAAATATTGGTTGACGAAAGAAAATTACCTACAGAGAATCCTGAAATTGAACAAACTTTTCCAATTGAATCCCTGATAAGAAGAAGAAAAAGAAACCGTAAATTTTACTATGAGTCAGAAGATGAACCAATTGTGGACCTAAAATTGGGTTTTAGAAATAGCTTTTATTTTTACGCCTTCAATTCATTAGAATAACGTTTTCCCAACTTACCAGTCACGATCGTATTTTTGGATACATGTACGACATAAAATATGAAGACGAAGATTCATTGCTGAAAAACTGCGCCGATTTACAGTTGACACTAACAAACGGAGCACACTGTTACATCGAAGGTTTCCAAATTTATCATGGTTTCTTTCTTGCCTCAGCGTAGTACACGTGTGTGTTTGTGGAACACGGAAAATGTTATCCTACATCACAACTAACAATCTGTGCTGTCGAGAATGATACGGAGCGTTGTCCATCACTATCACACTATCTTTTGGTAAATTTGGCAGCAAAGTGTCACAAAACCATTCTTCAAATAAAGATGAGGTCATATCTTCATGGTAATCTAAACTTGAGGATTTAACATCTTTAGCAGATAATCCTTTTTCTGATCCAGCATGAAGAATGATTATTCTCTTCCCTCTCGAAACCGGCGCGTCCAACTGACACATACTTGAACTATCCACCCAACCTTTGCAAATTGTGTCATGGGTGTCATACCACGTCTCGTCTAAATAACATATGAATCGTCCTTCCCGTCTATACCTTCTAATTGCCGTTAAGTATTCATATCGAAGTTTCTGTAACCTCGGGCTTTCCATAATTGTGCGACGTTTGTCTATAGTGCCAAACTTAAAACCAGCTTTCTTTAGCGTCCGCCACAAGGTTGCTTTAGAACACTGAATATTTACAGGCTCATCACTGACTCTTTTATGTAAGCAGTCAAGTGTAGATACAACATTTCCTCTGTAGAAGGAGTATACTTGCTGCCTAATAGTATCAATTTCATACTCTTCAATTTTTCTCGGTGCTCCTTTGTCACTTCTTTGCTTTCGAGGCCCTGCGTTATTCTTAATTATTTTATATATTGTTCCAAAAGGCACCTTGGTTAATTGCGACGTTCGTTGAATGTTCTTTCATCAGGATATGATAGACATTGAAAATTATCTGTTTTGCATCTTCTGATATATGCTTTCTCTGTCGTGCTCCAACAGTATTATCACTATCCACATCATAATCACTAACACTTTCAGCAAAAGGTCGCCACATGTTCGTTAAGTAAAGAGAGAAAAATCAAATATGTATACAACAGGAAAGATTAACAATAAATGATAAATAGACTCAATATTAGATGCAATATATACCAACTCTCCTACATATTTACTTAATATTTACTTAAATTTTGTTTAATAAATATAAGCACTTATTTCATCTAAATTGTAATTTAATGACTATTTAACTATATATAATAACTATATATTCAAATTAACAACTGTTGGTACTTATATTATTATTAAATTTTATTTCATGTAAATTCCAGTAATTACAATTTACTCAAATTTTGTCATTACGGACAGCAGTTTGTTTGCGTAAAAGATAATCGTATTGAGCGGCCAGGTAGTTATTGCCGCAGGTGCTGAAATAAAAGCATTAGAGCCGTTCAAAGTTATATTCTTATAATTTGAAATAAACTATACACTAGAATACACGAGACACTCGCATTATTGTATGTGCCCTCACAGTACGCCATCACGAGCCGCGCCTGCATAAAACATCTATATGTGTTACATGGACATACACACTATCGTATTAATAATAATGCTAATTTACATTAATTTATTCATATTTGTTATACTTACTTTCCCAAAAATAATAGAAAATGGATCATATAAGAAAAGTATGGAAACTAAAAACAAAAACTTCACTTTTCTTATTGAATATAAGCATATTACTGATCGTCGCCTCTATATACATAATTGTTTTAGTTTGTATACAGTCAAACTAACTTTTTTCCATATTTAAGCGATACATATATTTATGATATCAAACATATGAATAATTTATAAATACTTTCACATAGATTAGGTGTAACACAACATTCAATATTATTTTGAAACATAAAATATTTTAATGTTCTTCCGAGATTCATTAAAAATTCAATGACGAATGGATTTAAAAATTAATAAAAGTGTACATTTTCAAAATTGCTTTAATAATATAAAGAAGCTTCGAATTCTAGGATCTGTATACTCGTATCGCAGTAATTTTGTAAGTCAAAAATAGTGTAAAAAAGGGTTTATATAACATGACATTCTAGATTCAATGTATTTTCAATTTTAATTTTTAAAATATAAGTAGAAAACTGGCGCTTTTGCGTTTCCGTACCAACAACTAAAATTTTATTTTTCTATTTTTGAATTTATGAGGAATATCTTTAAATAAGATCAGTTTTTGAATAAGAAAAATACGACGTGAAGATTGCTCGCCGAGGCAAAGCAACACGGTGTCCGGAAATGTGGCCTTTCGTCCGAAGTAAACATACTATTTTTCCACAAATCCTTAACACGTCGACAAAAATGAATGTCGTTTGATTTTGGAAAAGTCAACATTCAATTATTGTACTAACTGTCACATTATTGTAAATATAACAAACAAATAATTTTAAAGTATTGATAATGATTGGGTTAATATTGTTAATTAAAATTTAATTAATTTCTGTTTTTTATTGTTAATTAATAAACTCAATTTTGATTCTAAGTAAACCTGTTTCCATTCATTTTTGGAGTACAGAAGTAACTGTGAGGAAATGTACTAGACGCGGTTCACGATTCGAAGACGTGCACGTCATCAATAATGTCAACACAATGTTGCGAAATCATTTGCAAAATCCATTGGCAAAATCAATTTGTTTATATTTTAGGTTAGGGTATTAAACGCCTATGTCAAACTTGTAATATTTAAGTTATAATTTATAAATAGCCGAAATTATTAATTCTCTTGCGAAATAATCAAACAATAAAAACTTTATACGTAATAATAAATAGAATACTAAAAAGACATTTGTGTTACATCAGTATATATCTTGAAAGAAAATGAAAGATACCGGGTATTACAAATCAAAAAAACTTAAAAATAAGTTACTCGTTTTAGAGCAATATGTGGTAATTCCACTAGCGCTCTTCATGAATCATCCTTTTTATACTGGAACACAATGTTCGGCACCACTTTCCATTAAGATACTTTACCACACATAAAAATGTCCCTTTCGACAAGTATAGTATTTAAAGATTTAGGGTAATATATTGTTCTATAATTATACCACAATTATATTATAATAGTCAATTTTTTCAAATATCTTACTATTTCTTTACATTTTCTTTCTTATTGTCATGTTTCCGTTTTAGGCTGCAAATTGTGTGTCCTTTTTGTATTTCCGAGGAAGTTCTGCTGAGATGTCACGCTTACTCCTAAAACTTTTACTGCACACAAAAAAAGTGCAATATGTAAGACTAAATTATAGCAAAATACAAATACGATTACTTCTCTCGCTAATAAAGGCAGCAACGGTCCATTTTTATCGCGTTCTGCTTCACAGAATCTCGGATGCAACAAGTCGCTTACATTGGCTGCAAAATGCTTTCCGCATTCCAAACCAAGAGTAAACAAACACAAGCAAAATATGACGGAACAATATGTGTCAACACTGGACATTCGCACCAATATAAATGTGCTGTTGATATATAAATATTATACTTCGTTTATTGTTTTTGTGATGGTGATTCCGAAAATACTGTTGATGACGTGCCCGGCGTGACCGTCTTTGAATCGTGAACGACGTATAGTAAGGGACTGTCATTTCCTTACTAGTACAGAAATTAACATTTCCTGACAGTTATTTTTGCGTTCCCTGGCAACTGTTGATGTATGGAAATGTCGACCTTTTCTTTCAAAAAATTTGTCATAAATATCAATATTTCCGACGATTTGCGGAAATAGTACATTTCTAGTAGTAAAAGCGATACATTCCCGGACGACAATGTCAATTGTTGGCCGAGGTGTCAAGCCGAGATCAACAAGCATTGAGGTCCGGCGATGTGCTTTCACTACGAGATACACATAATTGTTTTTCTGAAATTGGAATCAACATTATTATAAATTAATAGTTATTTACGAACCAAGTGGCGAGCGCTTTATGGTCACGAATTCGCGAAATGTTTCACGCACGAAGTTTGTACAATATTTTTTGTACGAGAACTATAAACAATAATAATATTTATATAAAATATCAATATAATTTCAAAATTTTTATATTTATAAGTATTTTTAACAATATTGTTAATATCTGCCAGGATAGCCGGTCGGTCTAAGGCGCCGGACTTAAGATTTACCTTGCCCGTTATACGGGTTCTCGAGCGTTCTCGTCTCTCTGAGGGTGTGGGTTCGAATCCCACTTCTGACAATTTTTTTTTAGTTTTCTATAAATTTAAAAAATAATATTTGTTGCTGTTCTGACATTGAATTACATACCTTCCAAATATAGCAATTTCTATTTCATTTCCTTTTATTTTCATAGAAAAACAACGAACTGGGTAGCATATTATTAAGCTTAGGGATTTATGGTTTTGAAATGTCACTAAATTAATCAAGTTCCAGGAAGTACCAACTTTACTTTTACGCACTCGTGCTTAAAGTGACTTTTTACGCACGCAAATCGAATCGTGAAATGACAAGTTTTGATAAGCGAGTACAAAAAGAATTTTTTCTATTTTGCGTTCGAAATGAACTCATTATGAAACCAAAAACAGTATCGAAATGAGCTCAATTTCGATACGCTTTTTTTCATTTTTCAATGTTGGCGTTGTTCGAACACAGAAATAAATATCATTGCTGTCATTTGATTTTAGGAATTTAAGTACATTTTACAGATATGATATATGTTCGTACTCTACACAAACAACGTATATTGTATACAATTGACAATAAGATATATTAGTTTCTAAGTCACTTATGTTTATATTTTTAAATAAAATATCAAGTAATGTTAACAAAAATTAATAAATAATATGTAATATAATATACTTCGCGGATAGCAAGATTTAAATTTGACAATGTCAAGTATCAATGTGACCAACTGCATGCTTTATATAAAAATTAAACTCTGAACTTCCAAATTAAATAATTCCAATTTATTAATATAAAAAATGCAAAATAGAAAAAATAGTATAAAAAACTCGTTTCATAAGGCCTTTTGCCGCACTCGCTCTTTAGAAAACTCGGCAAAATGGTGCCTTATGAAACTTGTTTTTTAATATACTATTTTCGCATTTTGACAAGTAATGAGCTACTTTACTACAATCAAAATCGTTTATTAAAGTGGCACTTTACCAAATAGATACGTCACTTTACTACATAGTTATGTCATGTCAATAAAGCACAGTTTGACAGAAAATTATTTTTCCGCAAATCGTTGGGAAATTTTGACATTCCTGACAAAATTTCTTAAAGAAAAAGTCAACATTTCCTAACTGTTAGGAAATATTCATTTCCTTACTGTAAGGAAATGATATTTCGTTACTCGTGTTTTTACTCTTGCGATAGTCCATAAAACGTTTATATACATATTCGTACTTGTCTCTTGATTTCTTTGGCAATAATTCTAATGAAGCAGTATTCACTACCTCAACCAGCTCTGGAGGAGTCCCAGATATGGAAAATTCTTCATCATTTATCATTTTACACTGTTTTGCTATCGAAAACACCAGCAATTAAATTTATATGCGTCAAGTTTGACAATTCAACATTAATACGTTTCCATAGTAACGCAACCAATTATATTACGAATTTCAAAACACCATTTATTTGTGAATAAACTTATTCGGGATTTTTTAAAAATTAACTAATATCTGTCGAATTTTAAACGATTTGCGGAAAAATAGTATGTTTACCTCGTAGGAAAAGCCACATTCCTGGACTCTGTGTTGCTAAGTCTCGGCTTGCGCCTCGACTTAGCAATCTTCACAGTCGTCCAGGAATGTTAGGCTTTTCTTACTCAGTAAACAATATACTATATTTAAATATTGGAATTGGAACTATTGTGAAATTAAATATATTAACAGTACAATTATTCAAATTTGAAAACCTAACAACACCCATTTTATTCAATTCTATTTGCTCTTTCTGAAAATTATTATAATTCTCTTTTTGGTTTTGGTATCATGTAAAGTTATATAACTAACATTTTCCCCGTATCTTCTATATCGTTTACAGTTAAGTTGCACAGTTCTGCACGCCGACATGCCCCATTTAAACCAAATATCAGTACCACTTTCATTAATAGAAATTTGTCATCTGAAGCCTCTTTAAAAAATTTCATAACGTCTCCCATAGTCAACACTTTTGACTTCTTTGGTTTGTACCCGTCATTTTGACGTTTCAAGAATGCAGTTAGTTTTTTATATTGTGATATATCTATATTATCGTTAATTTGTATAGTACTTTTCAACATTGAATATGTAGACCACAAACTGGATGCCTTAAGGACTTTTGCCTAAAATAATGAAAGATTATTGTATGAATAACACTAAAATATATAGAAACAAATAGCTTACCTTCTCAAAAAAATACGCTAGCATTACACTTTCATCAATTACTAGTGCTTTTTTTGTTATCTTCCAATTACAAAATATTTCATATGTCTTCTCGTATTTTTCTTTTGATTTCAAAGGAAGTAAACCCGAAGGCGCTTCTCGAGCGGCATTTAAAACATCTTCAGAATAATGTTCTAAAGTATGTTTAGTAGCAAGACTCATTTTTAACTAAAACTCAAATCGACTTACAAAAAATGATGTTTGTTTACTGTTACTGTGTCGTTACTATGTAAATAAACAAAGCCGAATAAGATTACGGAAAACCTGTACAAATACCTACTATAACATTTTAAATTTTTAAGTTTCTAATGCTTATTCTTGCAAAATGCGAAAAAATAGTGTAAACAAACTCGTAAGAAAAGCAGTTTTACTAAACTCATACAGCTTTAAGTTACTCGCTCGCTCCGCTCGCTCGTACTCAAACGCTATATTCGTTTAGTAAAACATTGCTTTTCTATACTTGTTGTTTAATATACTATTTATAAATGCATAGCATTGTTTCATTACCATCTAATAGCCTATGAAATCGTTTCCGTGACAATCACTGTTTCTTTGTTGTTGTAAAAACGGTTAGAGATTCATTACTTATTATTTCGCTTTAATACCTACTTTTCAGCAAAAATAAATTGCATGTAGATGCGACAATTCACATCAAACTGTGATACAAAATAATACAAATCTGTATAAAAACAAATTTGTATCTGTATATGCATGGACACACAGTACGTATTTACCAGCGTTTGCTTCAACTACCAGACGCATGCATTTCTGTGTAACCACTTTGTCAATGATAGGTTTACGAAGACAAACGACTGTAGATACACTTGCGGTCATGTAACTCATGTATCAAGTTTTGTCCTATCCGAAGACATCAGATAACCTCATGCCATCTGACGGACAAAACCGACCACGCCGGTGCAAAGTGTTTCTTCTCGAATAGCTAAGCTGCTACAGGAAAAGAAAAAATACACATGTTACTGTGAGTCCATTAACTCGTCGCCAGGTGGCGTAGTATAGAAAAAACAAATTGCATGTCGATGCGACAATTCACATCAAGCTGTGATACAAAATAATACAAATCTGTATAAAAACAAATTTGTATCTGTATATGCATGGACACACAGTACGTATTTACCAGCGTTTGCTTCAACTACCAGACGCATGCGTTTCTGTGTAACCACTTTGTCAATGATAGGTTTACGAAGACAAACGATTGTAGGTACACTTGCGGTCATGTAGCAAGTTTTGTCCTATCCGAAGCCATCAGATAACCTCATGCCATCTGACGGACAAAACCGACCACGCCGGTGCAAGCCGGTGCAGATGGCATGAGGTTATCTGATGTCTTCGGATAGGACAAAACTTGCTACATGGCCGCAAGTGTACCTACAGTCGTTTGTCTTCGTAAACCTATCATTGACAAAGTGGTTACACAGACACGCATGCGTCTGGTAGTTGAAGCAAACGCTGGTAAATACGTACTGTGTGTCCATGCATATACAGATACAAATTTGTTTTTATACAGATTTGTATTATTTTGTATCACAGCTTGATGTGAATTGTCGCATCGACATGCAATTTGTTTTTGCTATACTACGCCACCTGGCGACGAGTTAATGGACTCACAGTAATATGCGTATTTTTTCTTTTCCTGTAATAGCTTAGCTATTCGAGAAGAAACACTTTGCACCGGCGTGGTCGGTTTTGTCCGTCAGATGGCATGAGGTTATCTGATGTCTTCGGATAGGACAAAACTTGATACATGAGTTACATGACCGCAAGTGTACCTACAGTCGTTTGTCTTCGTAAACCTATCATTGACAAAGTGGTTACACAGAAACGCATGCGTCTGGTAGTTGAAGCAAACGCTGCTAAATAAGTACTGTGTGTTCATGCATATGCAGATTAAAATTTGTTTTTATACAGATTTGTATTATTTTGTACCTACTTTTCACTAAAAAAGAAATTAAATGGACAGTGATTATGATAATGTCCTGATGTGCGGGACACCAGCGGAGTTAGTAAAAGCTGCTAAAAACGTCTGCGTGTATTTATTTACTTTTTAAAATTTATATAAAAATCCGGCACGGGAAAGCTACCGAGTTTCCTGGCTTAAGACGAAAAAAAAACTTTCCGGACTGTTTTCTGATGGTTGCTTATCAACGGACTAAAATTATAGAATAACTTATTTTGGGATCTGAAATTCCGCCGAGAAGGAAGGCAATCTTGACCGATTTCAAAAAATAATATATTGTGTAACGAGTCACAAAAGTAACATTTTTTTAAGCGAGAGAACAGTTTACCAAACGAGGCGAAGTCGAGTTTGGTAAACTCGACTTCGCGAGCTTAAAAAAATGATTTCGACGAGTTAAACACTATACTTTTTCTACGACCTTGCCTATGGTATTATAACAAACTTAAAAAAAATTATGTAAACAAATACTTTATTTTCAATTAATAATAACAAAACTATATATCATTTAAATTAGTTATGATTTAAACATTTATACATAGGATATGTAGACCATAAGGTCGATGGCTTCAAATTTTCTCAAAATTTTGCAAAATATGCAAGCAGCACAATTTTCGAATATGAATTTACACTATTATCAACCCTCTATTCAATGAATTTTACATAGACTTCTTCATACCTCTTTCTCGATTTTTCTTGTAATAAGCCCACATAGGTTTTTTCAGTTTGATTTACTATTGATTTACTATTTTACTATTTCTGGTGGCAGGCAACTAGAAACAGGTGAAAATTAGTAGTAGGTAATTTTCGTCACTAAGGACGAAAGTTAACGTTATGGGATTTTCTCTCACCGGTGACGGAAATCAAATTTTCGCTGCAGTATTCGTTGACGAAAAATGTCTTTCTATAAAGGGCCGTAGAAAAAATATATTTATTTCGACATTGTACACACTTTCCTCTACTTTTCTACAAAATTTCGATTTTTGTTCAAACATTTGTCATATTGTTTAACAAGTTTTTGAAGTCCGATGAAAGAAATCTGTCGCCTGTGAAGAAGCCCAATCATTACTGCAGTTTCCATTTCTTCGTCGTCATCGTACCGTTGACCACCAAGGAACTTCTTTAAGTACCGAAACAAATGAAAATCACTGACTGCAGGTCTGGACTGTAAGGTGGATGTTCAGTTGTTCCATTCAAGAAAGACTTGATTAGAACTTGTATTTGTGCAGAAACATGTGCTCTTGCATTGTCATGGAGTAAGATCATACCGGAAGACAATAGGTGGAAAGTTTTTCAACGCCTCACAGTACGGGTTAGAATCCATCGTTGGCCACTCGGCATAAAATTCACTAACAAAATCCCTTTAACGTTCCAAAACACAGTTGTCATAATCTTTCGTGTTAAAAGTGTCTGTTTGACTTTCACTCTTGTTGGCGACGATGTGTGTCGCCATTCCATTGACTGTTGCTTGGACTCAGGAGTTATGTGTGACACCTAAGTTTCATTTTCTATAACGATGTGGTCAAAAAATTCATCTCCTTCTTGATCGTATCAAGTAAAAACGATCAAGTACAGCCCTAATTTTTTGCTTCGAGATCGTCAGAAAGCAATCTTGGAATCTAGCGACAACATAATTTTCTATATTTCAATTTCTACGAAGTAATGGTGTACAAAACACCTTGAAACCTGTGGAAAAATCAATTGATAACTTTGGAGTCGTGAATCGTCGGTTCTCTCAAATTTTGTTGTCCGCTTCACGAACCAAATCTTCAGAAATCCGAGAAGGTCGGCCAGGCCGTGGCTTATCATGCACATTAACCCGTCCGATCTCGAATATTCTCACGCACTTTCAAACTTTACTCTCACTGATAGTATTATCATCGTAAACTTTACAAATCTACTGTCATATTTATTGCACTCAAGAATCGAATTACAGATCGTATCTCATAAGCGGGTGGCGACTCAATTCTTTTAAACATAATAAACTTCTACAACTCAGCGTACAGACAGACGATACCGCTGCAAATGGCGTCTAAACGCGTGCAAAGTATGTTGGAAGCCGTCATTCTCACTCACATTCGGACCCTACTTAAAAAATATTCCTCCTACATTACATTGCTTATAGCATTAATTCGTTAAAAAATATTTTTCTGGTTTCTTTATAAAGTGGTTCTTATGTGCTATTGCTAAATTAAAAATCGTACTATAATTTTATCCTCATAGGTGCTTTTTCGAAATTTGGAAACCTATTATTTGTCCATTCTTTACTCTGTAATTTGGTCTCTACATCATAATGATGGATCCAGGACCCATCCATTGTCACTAATCTTGCAACAAAATTTTCTTTTTGTGTCTATAGCGCGTTAAAAGACGACTGCAAATGTATTTTCAAGGTTGCTGGTGTGCATATTGCTATGAACTTTTGCCCACAAATATTTTGAAAAGTTATTTAATTATTTGAGTGAATTATTATTTTGAATATTTATATTTGACTAGCGCAGTGCACCAACTGCGGTAGACGTGACCAAGGAAAATGTCAGAAGCTCGACCTTCCTTATGTTGGTCCATATCGTTTCCAGACGTTTCAATGATTTGACGTACGAGTTATATACAATGGATGGTCGTCGAAAGAAGGGGCGATACCATATTAGTGCTCTGCAACCGTTCGCTCCACTGCTGCACGTCGAGGAGAATGTTCCAGCATGAAATTGTGCGACGACTGAGTGCGGGGATCGGTTATGACAGGGTGCGTAACTGTCTATGGTTCATCGTGTGCGGAAGACTATATGATGAAAAAGATTTTGACATGTCCAAGCTTTTCCATCATATACTCTTGGGGAAATGCTATGAACTTTTCCCCACAAATATTTTGAAAAGTTATTTAATTATTTATGAGTGAATTATTATTTTGAATATTTATATTTGACTAGCGCAGTTGGTGCAAGCCGTTTGCATTGCTGTGTACGATTTTTATAACTGTATTTTTTTATACGGAGCCGGCATGCTTGCTGTATCCCGACAGACATAAATGTGCTGTGTAGTAAGAAAGGCGTGCTTATTGAAAGATAAATCTTTATGTTTTTTTAGTAATTTCGGTTTTCATTTTTGATTTAATTGTGGATCGTGCTTGAGTATTTCATTACCGAGTTTATTTACGAGATTGTGAATATCGTAATTTGATTTTAATACTTTCTTACATACCGTGTCTCGTTTTTATATGAATATATTTTTTACGTAAGTTATATATTAAATGATATCTTATTATATGTAAAAGAGTTTAATACTCTATTTTCTAATTGTATTATTATCCTATTGATTTAATCTTAGTTATTTTGATATAAATGACAAAGAAGGTTTTTTAAAATTTCTAATATAAAAAATTTCTGTAACTATAAAATTTTGTACGCTTGGGATATCAAGGGCATATTTTTTTCATGTGGTTGCACATGTGGTAGAGTTTGCTTCGAGTTGTCAATTTTGTTTATTTTGATTTTGTTTCTTGAGGGGGAAATTAAAAAGCATCTTTGTAATTTATTAGTTTTATTTTGTTCGGCTGTCATAAAGGAAGTTTTTTATCGTATGCTGCGGTCACTTCCATACGATATTTTTACCTTAATAATATTGTTAAATGAGGCAATATTAACCTTTATACTTTATAAAGGTTATTTTTTTAATTTTTGTATTAAAGTTTCATTTAAATTTTATATTGTGATTATTATTTAACCTTACTTCAAGAAGTTTACAAGTAACTTAAAGAAACATTATTATAACATTTGTCAATACTCTTTTACTGGCGCATTATAAATTTGTAGAAGAGAAAATCCACTTTTCCGATTGGAACCCTGAGAGGAAAGCAGTCCTATTTTTTGAAATTAAACCGACTGAGTATCCTAGTTGGATAGATTTGTCGTGAATTGTGAATAAGCAAATTTCAAAATCACAATTCATAGCAATATGTTAACATTCGTGGTATCCACTTTGCAGACAATTTTTTCATGTTCAATTCGGTTGTAATTATATTATATACCACATGGTATGAGAGACCAGTATCTTCAACTATTTGTCTAATAGTCACACAACGATCTTGTAGCTTTTTAGCAGTGTCTTGAGTAATGACGCATATGGGCGATCGACCTCCATGTTCGTCTGTACACAACTGTCTACCACATTAAAACTCACGACACCATATTTTAACTATGTAATGTTATACTGCAGATTCTCTTAACGTATCCACCAAATCTTGATGAATTTGAGTTGGGGTCATCTCTTTTAAACGTAAGTATTTAATCACCGCTCGTTGCTCGACATGATCCATTTTGATACTGATATGTAGAGAACGGACACGCTTACCACCCAATGCAGTACTGGCGAAAGGCTATATTTCTAAAATATTTAATTTTATTTATATAATTGGAAAACGAACGGGTGGTGATCTATAGAATTACGAAATACATATTTATTTGTTGAAAAGTTGTATTTATAAAGTTTTTAATTTTATTTATATAATTGGAAAACAAACGGGTGATGATCTATAAAATTACGAAATACATATGTATTTGTTGAAAAGTTGTATTTTTTAAGTTTTTAATTTTATTTCTATAATTGGAACATTTTTATTTGTTCATTTTGTCGATCAAGTTGAGTTAAGGAGTATTAATATTGACTAGCAATAGTTTCTCAAGGTTTTCTTCTGTCAATTTTGTTCTCTTTGAATTAAGTACATCCTTATAAATAGAAAACGTCCTTTCTACATCGCAACTGGTTATAGGTGCATACTGGAAATATTCTTTTATTTCTTCATATTTAGCCGTTAGATTTTGTGGAATTGTCTCCATACATAATTGCTGCAATGTAATTAAATCTGGATTTCTATTAGGAATTGCTTCAAACTTTTGCCGAAGGCCACATCCGAAGTCACTTGGAATACTTTTCAAATTATTAACAGCCACATCTAATGTGGTTAATCCGTCATTTAATTTGAAATTTCGATTTTCAAAATAAGTGATTAGTTTTGGCAATTTTCCAAAATGGTCGTGAAGAAAGTACAACTTATTTTTTAAATTTGGGATTTGTGTGAGCTCCTTGCACTCACCAATACTTCTAGCATCCTCCTTTAGCAGTGTTACGAAATGTTTTAGACTATCGAAATTCTCAGCATAATAACTAGTAGCTTCCAGCCATGTTCCCCATCTAGTTATTACTGGAGTGGGAGGCAGTGACAGAGATGGAAATTTTTCCCTGAAAAGAGCTACTCTCAATGGTGCTTTTCTGAAAACTTTTTTAAAAGCTGATACAAGTCTATCAACTTCCGGAAAAGTGTCTCTGATATATTCACAGATTCTGTGGAGAGCATGTGCTACACAAGTAATATGCAGCATATTACGATATGATTTCTTCAATAGTCTGCCTGTTTTTAACATATACGCAGCACTATCACTGACAAATAAAAGTATTTTTTTCTTTGTACGTGGCGTCCGAATGAAGCATCTTTTGCATATTCTCCTTAATGGTTTCAGCAACTGTTTCCGCATCAACTCTATTTATAACACTTGTTGCTATTACATATGAGTTATAGGGAATAGTTGGATGTAGTACACCAGCTACAACATTTACCACACAGCGTCCTAACATATCCACCGTTTCGTCGGCGCTTATCCATATGTATTGATTTAAAAGATGGCTTCTAATGCGTTCTACTGTTCTCGTATAGCACCTAGAAACATAATATTTGCGTAAAGTTGATTCATCAGGAACATTTCGACCAGTATATTTTTTCAGAAATATTTTTAAAGTGGGATTGCTAAGTTTATTTAATGGAATATTAGCCGCCATTAAATTTTTACAGAGTTCAGATGTGTTTGCGATCCTAAGTGACGAATTTTTGACGATATTTTACGGATTTTATAATAAATTTCGGAATCACTGACAATGGACATACAATCAGTATGACCGTCAATCCAACTCGCCATTGTTTTACAATGCCGTTCTCGACATTCTTCCATATCATGTCTGAAAAAGTAACTTAAACAATGCTCTAGATCCAAATAAATGAAAACTAAAAATGCGTAAGTTATTGAAACTGAACGAATTTCAATGCACACTCTTACGTCGAAATAATTGGTAGAAATAGATTCAATCAAACGATATTAAACAGGATCTATCACAAAAATTACGATGTAATTAACAGTTAAAACTACGAAAACAAGAAACTTACTTACAGCACTTTATTTATCTTACGAAATATAAACTAGTAAAAATAAATACATTATAAAAACCCCGCTTCTATCTACGCTCATGAAAACACTTTAAAAAGCACTATATTCTCGAAATACAATAGCTGGCTTGTCCATTGTTATCGCGGCGAGACCAGGTGTCCGTGTAAGTCAAACAAATACTTCATTGAATTACGCCGGGATGTACTGAGCGACGTTATACACAATTTCAATTGCCGATTGCGTTTTATGGAAATTGCGTCCGTTCTCTACTGATATGTGACTCTCTCAAGCCTCTAAATTTGTAAGTTTTTAGCATTACTCTATACACAGTCGGTTACAATACGACGTGAAAATAAATTATTGTTTTGGTTTATAAATAGATCAGGGGCGGAACAAAGGAATCAGCACTCGTAACTATGTTTTAAAGACCAGTCGAACCTGAATAAAACAACGGAACACAAAAGCAAAGATGAAATTTGACAAGCACTTGACATCGATACATTACAACGCAATTTACTGCATATTTTGGCAATTTAAATCTATCTGTAGAACAACCAATCACATATGCAGATTTTAGCGCAATTAATTTATAATATTCCTTTTAGTTTAAAAACCGAGTTTAGTATTAACGATTCTAGAGTATTTATATAGTCCTCAAACTTGGAATTACTGGCTGGCCTGTTATATAATATAATCTATGGGCATTAGATTGTATAACAGTAATATTATTAACATACCCTGTATATTATATATAAATTCGGCGTCACAATATTATTTTGTAAGTTCACACTTTCGAAATCTTGGTACACCAATTTGTTTTGTTTCGTGGCTATCCTTGAAGAGTAAAACTTGCATTTATTTGCCGTTATTTGCAATTTATACCAAATAAATTTTGCAATACAAGTAGAAAAAGTAGAATTTCTTTTGTTTTTCTATTTCTGATTGCATTCTTTAATCCAGATATTTCGCGTTATCAATTTATGTTAAACCGAGTTATTCTTATCATTTACTCTTGACATTTATAACATAACATGATGAATTATAATTATTACGGAAACATTCTTACATATACATAAATAAATAGTTATAGAAATTATGGAATTTTAACGTCAAAATAATAGAAAAATTCTGTAAGCGATTAAAAAAGCAAAATATATAATACAACGTGGAAATAAAGTAAGAAATAAATTCCTTAACTTTGTTAATATTATTTTTTCGGAAAAAATCTCAAAGGGGTATAGTGACTTTAAGTATAATACAGTGTATCCAGAAATATACCGCTGACTTTTAAATAAGACTTAAATCATTTTCATTATACCGTAATTAACGCAACATGAGGTTTAACCCTAACACAAAGAGTGATATTAGTGTACCAGGGTCGGTCTAAGTTTAAATTCGTCTCTATTAAAAAGTTATAATAATGGGCACAGGTAATTTGCACGCTATTGAATCCGCTTGAGCTTTACTTATAAATCCGACGCCCTAATCCCACATGTAAAATGCACTCTTGCACTCTAATCATTTGTAAACTAATTATAGAGACATACCTTCTTAAAAGTTATATCTTACCATAGTGCTCCCAAAGGATAACTACATGATCATTTCTATGTATCATAGTATTTCACACATCTATTGTATGTATTTTGTAATAAACTATATTCCTTTTTTGTTCTGTAAAATTTAGTGACTATATTTTTATACAGTATAACCTCCATATAATGGACACTGACAGGGAATCCTAAAATGTCCAATATATGGAGGTGTCCAAAATGTGGAGGTGAAAAAAAAACGAAAAAAAATATTCATTCTCATATCAATTTAATCACACATAATAAGACGAAAGTCGAAAAAAATTTACAATACTTAATACACATACGTACATACATATTTTATGCTAGATTTTACTTGAAATAATCATTAATTGTTGTTTGTCTTGCTTTTTTCATTTTATGTTTAAATATCTCAGATTCACATTCAAGAAGAGCTTGAGAAATATTGTTAGCAATGTTAAAACTGTTAGTGCTTAAGAAATAGTTCTCAAGATCTTTTAATTTTTGATGGACTTCTGAAATATTTGATATACTAGTTACAAATTCCTCTTCAATCTCATTTTCCATTTCATCACTGATATCAGTAATTTCATCGATACAATCTATAATCGAAACATTAGGATTTTCTGTAAATAACTCATTATCAATTAATGCGTATGTGCTTAAATCTAAATTAGTGATGTTAAAATTGGGAAATAAAAATGCTAATTGTATATTATCTTCTATATCGCACTCTGCACTTAGATCACTGTCACTTTGATTGAATCCGCATTTTTGAAAACAGTTTCTTACGGTCACAGGCGAGAGTTTTTTCCAATCAGCTGATATCCATATTAATGCAGTGACTACCGTAATGTTTTTTTCTACCATTTCTAGTGAATTTTCAGTATCCATTAACGCCAAAAGCCTTTTTACAAGCATGCTCCGGTAAATTACCTTAAAGTTTTGAATCACACCCTGGTCCATAGGTTGACAATGCGAGGTAGTATTTGGAGGCAGAAAAACCAATTTTACGTTTTCCAATGAAATCTTCGGATGAGAAGTGGCATTATCAAGAAACAAAATTACATGCCTTTTTTCTTTATTCATCTTGTTATCAAAGTTCTTTAACCAAGCTGACATAATATCCAAAGTCATCCACGCTTTTTTGTTAGATATCCATCCTATCGGCAACTTATCCACATGAGCTCCTTTAAAACATCTAGGTTTCTTACTTTTACCGATGACTAACGGCCTTTCCTTATCACCCTCCATATTTGAACACAACAATATAGTTAGTCGTTCTTTTGCAGATTTTCCTCCGGCACATTTATCACTTCTTAACGCAAATGTTTTTGTCGGAAGGGCGCGAAAAAATAAACCGGTTTCATCAGCATTAAAAATATCTTTCGGAGAGTAATCTTTGCATATTGATTGCAACTTGACTTTCCAATCGTCTACATTTTGCATGTTTACATAGGCAGATTCACCACACACACTTTTAAATGTTATTTTATGTTTTTGACAAAATTTCTCCAACCAACCATTAGACGCTTTGAATTCGGTGAGTTGTAAACTTTGTGCTACCTCCAGCGCCTTTTCTTTGAGTAGGGGTCCTGACATGGGAATATTTTTGTTTCGCACCTTACAGAACCAGTTGAACACTGCTCCGTCGATTGCTAAACCACTAGTTTTTGGAAACTTCTTTTTTTGAGCTAGGTTTCCATTTTTCTCGAAAAGTTCTTTTATTCACTTTTGTTTTTCACTATATCACTAATTTGCGACTTTCCGACACCAAACTTTTCCGCGAGCTTTCGGACACTTAAGCTTTGCTGTTCACTAACCGCAACCGGGACGGGTTGTGTGGAGTCTGGGGTCAGGCATGTTATATGTGGTGTGCCGCAGGGTTCGGTTTTGGGTCCGACGCTTTTTCTCTTATTTATTAACGATCTTGCACTGTTGGACACCAGGGCTCACATTGCGTTGTTTGCCGATGATACATCATTAACTTGGCATGCTGCGAACCCGCGATCTCTGGAGGGCCTGATGAACGACGAGATTCCGATTTTTCAGAATTGGTTTAATGCTAATGGAATTACCCTAAATTTAAGTAAAACACAACTCTTAATTCACAGACACAATTGTGTAAGTGTGAATATTGAGATTGGTGGCATCACTTTAGAGCCTGTGAACTCCGTGAAGTTCCTTGGTCTGATTGTGGAGCCAGGCCCTTGTTGGACCGGGCATGTTCGTCGTAACCTGGGAGAGTCCACGGCTAGGACTGTATATTTTTCATTGTTTGAGTCTCGTCTACGGTATTGTATGGCATTTTGGGGATTCACGACCGCTGGGAATCTTCTTTCGATTTTTAGGTTGCAGAAGCGGGCGGTGCGGCTCTTGTGCGGGGCGGCAGCGGACGCCCACTGTCGGCCGTTATTTGCGGATAGTGGAATCATGACGGTTTAGTCATTGTTATTATACGAATCATTGTCTATCATCTTTAAAAAGCAAAGTAATATCCAGCATAGGTCTGATATTCATTCGTATGATACACGCGGCAACCAACTTCTAAATTTACCAAAGCCCGCGACAAGTGCGAGTCGCGATTCAATAGTTTATAGGGGCTTGCAGTATTTCAACAGACTGCCACTGAACATTAGGCAGTCTTCAAGCTTAAAACAGTTTCAGAGAAAATTAAAGGTGCTGCTCCTCGGGCAGGTTTTGTACTCGCTGGATGGGTTCCTTGCGGGTTGACGTTGGAATCCCTTGCTTTTATTTTTAAATTGTTTTTATTTTAAATATTGCTTTGATCATGTATTTTTTATTACGTGACATGTATTTGTTTCTTTTGGCAACCTAATCATTTACTATTATGTGTTTATACTGTAATTGTATGTGTATATTGCTTCCTGTCCACGCACTGTATGTGCTTATTGACAATAAATCTATTCTATTCTATTCTATTCTATACCCATAATAATAATACGTTTATTATCCAACAATCATACTGAGTGTTTGTTCCAAAAAAAAATAGAAAATAAGAAAATGGTCCAATAACTATACCAAAACTATAAAATAAAATAAACACAGATGCAGTCACAGCAATGTGAAGTGATTGTTAATAACAGTGACAAATTGATTGTAATTTAGATTAAAAATATCTATGTCTAACCTTTTGATTATGTTGTTCATGGTGCAAATCATATCAATCATAGGCGAATGTTGATGATATAAGGAGTGAGACTTGGTGACATAAAAAAGGTTAAAACGCCTTGAGGCAAATTGAGGAACTGAGAGATTCAGTAGAGAAAAGAGGTGGGAGTCAAGGATAATAATGAGCTTTAATGAGCTTAAACCCGAAAAGCAACTGAGATATTGTGCGTCTAACCTGCAACCTTATTTTACATTGAATGCTTGGAGTAATTCCTGATATAAGTGACCTCTCTCAGGATATATACCATGCTTACGAAAATAAATAATATAAGTCATTAAGTAAAATGAAATGATTAGTGAATATCAAATTATACTGTCGTGAGCAAAAAAAAACGGGACAGTGCCAAAATCGTTATGTCAATTTAATTTATTTTTTAGCGTTGTAATTTTAACATTTGATTAACTTTCAAACTCTACGTCAAATTATATATCATAGTTGATAATTCAAAATTGAAAATGCCGCATCTTTCGAAAACTGATAAAGCTAGACTTGTTACTAGTTTGAAAAATGGGAAATCATTAAGAAGTATATCGGTTTAATTTAATATTGGTAAAAGTTCAGCCGCAAGAATATATAAAAAAAATGGAGGGAAGAGGATAATTTAAATCGGAAAATAATTTCCGCACGTAACAAAATTTCGAATACGCAGGAAGACGAAACATTAGTTACTGAGATTAGGCACAACCCTTTCAAAATATTAAAGGAAGCTATAAGAACAACACAATTTCCTGTCTCATCTTGTAACACAATGGTTACAAGAGAATGAAATTTAAACTTGAGATATTCAGCTCTACAGTCCTTATCTAAATCTCATTAAAAATGTATGGGGATTAATGAGATAGAGCTTCTACCCTGGAAGAATTTTGGGAGATTGTTCATAATGCTTGGCATCAAATTTCTACAAATTTTGTACAAAATATTGTCGCTTCAATGTCTACAAGATTAGATGCAGTTAATAATAACGGTGGAATGACGAAATACTAATTATTTTAATGTAATAATTATTTTAATTTAATAAATAATCTTTCTCTATCGTTTTTAGTAATTTTTATTTACATTTATTTTAAGAATATTTAATAAATATCAATAAGACACACATTTTTGACAATTCCTGACTTACTATTATGAGTAAAGATAGCCACTTAAGTAGTCACAATTTAAACAGTGTCCCTTTTTTTTTGCTCGCGACAATATATTCAATGTCCCTATTTTTGTAGCCCAAAAATTTTATAAAATAGTGATAATATGTATGTTTGAATACGGTTCTGTGTGTGGTTATCTCTATGTCGACCCAGACAACCCAAGTACCTGGAATTCAGAAATTCCAGGAATTTTGGATGGCTTAAACCATTCGCCGCTTATTTAGTGAACCGTATATATCCGAATACACTATATTTATATTTTCAGCATATCTTCATTTATAATGTCATTTTATTTTCATGTCATGGCGCCATCGATATTTTCCTAAATGATAATCTACATTTTTCTTATTGATTTCGGTAATACTTTTTATGACAGTTTTTATGACGTTTTATATTATATATTTTTTAAGAAATTGAGAAAAAAGTTCGAATGTTAAAATTTTTTTAATAAATTATTTTTGTTATTATTAATAGTAAAAAGCACAGAAATAAAAGGATTTAAATCGTATTTCCACTAAATGTCCAAAATGACGACCTTGTACCATTTGACAATACCCAAGATGATTATAAAATTTATTTTTCTATTCCGGTGTCGTAAAGTGCTAATTACGATCCCCGTTGCTTGATTACACAATATCGTAATGTATTACTTTACCGCACTCTAATTTTTTTTTTCGAAGTTGGTCACAAGTGTAATAGGTAATTAAATCATAGAACTAAATCGTTTTAAAAGGTAGATATGGTTAGATATGAACGTTTGACAGTGATAAAAATGTAAATAAAAATTATAGAGAGAATAGTAGAGACATTTGCTAAAACTTTATTAGTACTAATTATACATAATAAAAGGCGTTCGACAGACTCTTGCTAAAGGAGTGTATCTATAAATTCGTTAACAAAGCTAGACGCTATAAATACTTCTACTGAGATTACTTATTATTGGGAATACTGCAATTGTTATATACTTTTACTGTAACACTAGAAGATTCGTGGACATTAATAGATATTCCAGGCAGATTCTGGGAACACACTATATTTTGTTAGAGTCCCTGCTGATTCACATTAACTAATAAATCACTGTCCATTGAATTAGAAGTTGATGGATTCTCTGTGATTTTAGTTGCAGTGTTAGATATTATTTCAGCAACGTATATTTTTTTATTGATGGAACTATCAATGTAACCTTCAGCCACAGCGGAAGATTTCCATCCTCCATGGCGCTTAATTGTAGTTAAATCTCCTCCACTATTGCCGAATGTGTTACACTGGATCGTCTAAAGCAATGTCCAGTGAAGAGTTCAGGATTAGGTAATTTCATGTAACTAGCAATCCTTTTTTGTACTTTTCCTATTGTATTAATACCTATTGGAATATTTACACACAAGCCATTTCTATATTGCAGGAAAAAACGCCTATGTGTAAAATGGCTGGGACGAAGATGATAATATTTTTTCACCAAATCAATCCATAACCTTTGAGTTATAATAAATTGCCTAGGAACATAAGCACGTCAACCATTATGACATCTGTTACTCAACGCTTCATTACGTTATTTTGTAATATAATTAATGCTATCTTTAGTATATTTTTCTCCATTTCCAACGAACCTACCTGTATAGGTATCGTTGTTCGTTATTTGCCAATATATTTGATCTCTTTTAAGTTTTTTCTTTTTTTTCTCGTACCCCAGTGCTTGCTTTTTTTCAAAGAAAAGTACGAGACTCGCTCTCAACACTCCGTCGTTAGTTGCAGATCTTGAAACGTGGTTACGTTCTCCCTCATCACCGATATTTATCAATGTAGCCTTAATGTAATTTGTATAATTACGGCCCCGTGAGGGATTTGATTGGTATTAATATCGAAATTAATCGCTAATGCGATATCTCAATTTGAGGATCTTAAGTGATGAGATAAGGGAAATATAATAGCACGTTAAACAGCACCTAATTAATTTCACCGCCATCGAACGATTTCTTCGGTGTGTATCTGGGCTTTCTTTTTTTCCCTTTCGCTTATTTCGTTGTTTATTCCTTTATTTAGATGGTGTAGCCGACGGGCGAGGAAAAACGAAAAAAAAAATAACGACCTGATTATTCCCGCATGTGACGCTTTCTTGGAAGGGAGAAGGTGGCACTAAGGGTACTATAAGGTGGCACTTATAGGACGAAACTTGCTTTATCTTGTAGGCGATTTCAGTGTAAATGTATATACAGATACAAATCTGTTGTTTAACAGATCTGTATTATTTTGTATACATTGCTTCACTAGCTTGACTGATGACGCCAAATGGCAGAAACACGTATCTTAAGCAGAAGTAAATGCTGAAAATACGAGGTGTATTGTCCATGTGTACAGTTACAGATATGTATATTACATGTCTGTTTCAATTGTAAAAACTTCCTAGATTAAGATTGATTTATTTCAAAGAATTGTTGAAATTGTAAAATACATTGTGAACCAACAGAAAAGAAAGGAATACGAATTGATTTTTTTTTTAGGGCGAACTAAGTCCATTAACCGCATTGTAATAAATTCAATATATCTATTTATTTATTTTTTTTATATATGTTACACATTGTTTCTAAGTAAATTTTTAACTTAATCATATAAGTTCCCCATTTCAAGATTTGTAAAAATTTTTTTATCTCATATACCGAGTGTGATAATAAATAGGATTTGTTTGGTTGGAAACAGCGCAGTTTTCTTTCTCGTTTCTCGATCCTCGAGAGTGGAGCGAGTCTCCGTCGCGGAACCGGCCTTCTACCCAACGCTACTTGCCTTTTTATTTTTATTGTGTTACGGCCATTGTTTCCGAGTTTGCGACATCCAGCGGCATAAATTCGGTGGCGCCCTTGACCATCGTTATAGGTTGTTTTACTTACCTCTGGGTCTCCCCACCCCTGGGCTGTGGTAGCCTCAGAAGCCGGGTGGGCCGTTGGACGTTGGCAAGAACGGGCAGGGGGCGGTTTCAGTCGCCCGAGACCGGGTCTGCTCCGGGGTGTATATAGAAATTTTTTTTTTTTTTAGGCGCGACGTACTGGTCGTAGCACATCATTTTTAAACTGTATGTCATCTATAATCATGTTTGTTATTTCTTCACGACGGCAAGCTCCATTAAAGCCCATTATAAGAATGACCTAACATAATTTTAATATGACTATTATAACAAAATAATGTACAAAGTTTGTGAAATACTACTATAATTATGTATTTATTACTTACTTTCATAACTAATTATGTTTTATCATCGGCTTCTATTATAAATCGGTTAATGTGCTCTACTTCTAAAATCTTCGATTTCTTAGACTCATAGCCTTCAGATCTTTTCAAATATGCTATTAGTTTAGAAAATTTTGAGATGTCTGTATTTTTATAAATATTCAAACAACATTTTAACATCGAATATTTGGACCACAAGGAAGATGCCTTTTTTATTTTACTTTCTTTGTCAAAATAGGCAATCATAATGTTTTCTGTAATAGTTATGTAAGATTATTTTTTTTACACCAAGTTATAAATTGGTTATATTCCTTTTTATAAATGTGTCGAGATTTTTTTGGCAGAAGATTTTCCAAATTGTCTTCTGCAATTTTCCGAAGTTCTGGCGGCCTGCAATTACTTATTTCGTCCATTTTGATGTCAGATAGTTACATAAATTAGTCTAAGATTTAAATTTCAAAACACATAACAATATTTCGAATATTTGAAATGTTCAAATTATAAGGCAGTGTAACCAACGTCAAAAAAATAAAATATCTAAAATATTCGTATTGAACGTGACTATTATTTTAAAAATTTTTAATATTTAAAAGGCGGAATAGAAAAAATAGTATAAAATGCACGTTTCATAAGGCATTTTTGCGCACTCGTTCAGTAGAAAACTCGCCTACGGCTCGTTTTTTAAGCCTTGAACGCAAAAATAATGTCTTATGAAACTTGTATCTTAATATACTATTCTCACATTTTGAATAGTTTGAGGTGATCTTAACTTAATCTATGCTGAATTCTTTGTCTGAGATCTTCTAAATTATTTGGTGGATTTTTGTACACTTTTCTTTTTTAAGTAATCCCACATAAAGAAGTCTCATGGCGTTAGATCAAGTGACCTAGCCGGCCATGAAATCGGACCTCTTCCTATCCATCTTCCGGGAAAACTAGATCCAAGTACTGTGCATATTAACCCATTAATGTCTAAAATGAAATTTTATCAAAAAAAATTATAAAAAATTGAAGTACATGTTCAAATAGGGTATAGTTATTATCTGCTACAAACAAAATATTTTTTTTAAATTCATACTAGTTTTTATGGCATATGCGCTATTGAGATTTTACAGTTTCCTTACTTACAGTTTACATAAAATTTTTATCAAAGAATAACTTGAAAATAAGTTTCATGTTATTTTCCTTCCATTGGTTGATTATTTATAGCTGGTTCTACAGCGTCTTTGAAAGTACTATTTTCATTTCTTTCTCTAGAACTTTTTCTTCTCAGTTAATATTGTTTTTCGTTTTACTAGTGCAAGGTACGTTCGTCATCTGTAACGTCAACAAGTGAAACTTGTTTTGCCCTAACATGCCTAGCTATGCTGTAGCCAAGCGCTATTACTTAGCCAGTCAGGGTTGTTTGCATTGGAGAATAATGCAGCTTATGTAAAAATGTAAAAATTATAGGTAGTTTTCTCCATTCAAATTGTTTGCAAAAAATAATGGACCTAGAATATAGTCACCATTAATTCCAGCCTATACATTAACTTTTTGAGGATACTGTGTATGAATTTCATGCATTTAATTGGAATTTTCTCTATCTCAATATCTACAATTCGGCTTATTGACCGTTCCATTTAAACAAAATATTGCCTCATCGGAAAATAAAATACACTGAGAAAACATTGGATTGCGAAAGCAAATTTCCATCATTTGGTCACAGAATTCTTGTCTACGATCAAGATTATCTTCTGCTAACTCATGTACCAATTGCAGCTGATATGGATGAAATTTTTGAACTTTCAATAGTTTGAGAACTGAAGTGTGGTTTAAGGTTATTACGAGATACAGAGACGAAATAATACAATAATAATTAGAGCAGACCAATTTCCGTGCGCGCCATGTGCGCCGATGTGAGGATAATTGTATTGCATCAGAACTAAACAAAAGCATTCAGTATGTGTTTGGTACTTGCTTAGACTGCATGTAAGTGTAAGCATACGTAATAAAATGTCGTCGACACATAAATCGAGAAAACGACCGTTGTCAGACGAAGTGAATAAGTTTATTATGGATTTCCCGGACTTGATATACGATGGCTCAAAAATTAAATGTTTAGTGTGCAATACATATCTAATGTGTTGGTCAAAAACACATTGTAAGGAACGCGTAAGCAGTTCGAAGCACAATAATAACAAAATTAATCGACAACAGTTTATACATGAACTATGTGTAACTATGATTGTGTGTACACTACCGTTTACCTTGTTAAGTAATGATTCATTTATTTCACTTTGGAATAAATACGCGAATCAAACATTACCGAGCACGACAACGTTACGAAGGAATTTACCAGCGATGCGTAAACAGGTTAGTCAAAGATTAGGTAAAGTCAAAGCCGAACTGAAAAATAAGAAACTGTGGTTATGTGTGGACGAAACAACTGACAGCAAAAAGCAATCTGTAGTTAATGTGATGGCGCGTAATATGGAACCACATCAACCAACGTCTTCAATTTTATTAGCATCCAGACGACTAGAACGATGTAATGCCGAAAAAATTTCAGAGGTGCTATTAGATACTTTGGAAAAATTTAAACTTTCGAAAGACCAAGTATTAATGTTTATGACCGATGGTGCCGCAACCATGTGTTCTGTAGGCCGGTCTCTTAGAAAATATTGTCCTAACTTGTTACATACTACTTGTAAACTCCATGCTCTACACCTTGTGGCAGAACAGGTTCGTAGATGCTATCCAGAGGTAGATGCTTTAATATCGAGTACAAAGGCAGTATTCCTGAAATCTCAAACGTATTCGGAAATTTCACGAATTGTGTCCCCATACCCCTAAGCCACCACAGCCGATTCTGACACGTTGGGGTACATGGTTATGGGCGGGGTTTTATTATCATGAAAATTTTGAAAAAATTAAGGACGTGGTTTTATCATTCGATCCGAAAGAAAGTGCAGCTATCAATACAAGCCAGAAAAAATTTCAAGATGCCCAGATTAAAATGGATTTACAAAGTATTCGTGAGAATTACTTGGGACTAGAAGAAGTAATAACAAAATTAGAAAATTCATCGCTGTCGTTAGAGGAATCACTGCAAATCGTTAAATATGTTCACGCACATCTGTGTGCTGTAGAAGACGCAAAAAGTGAAAGTGTTCTAATTAAATCTGAAAGTGTTTTAGACAGAAATGCAGATTTTGACACCTTAACACGTATTTGTGAGGGCACGTCTACAGATGCGTTAAGTTGCTTAACAAAGTATTTTGATTATGCGAATATAACATCACTAGATGTAGAACGCTCGTTTTCCGAATATAAACATATTTTTTCCTCACGGCGGACATGTTTTTCAGAAATAACCTTAGAGACGCACCTGATGTTGAAAATATACAATCGAGTTTCTCCAGTTTGTCAATCCTTGGAAGACGCTTAAAACGGTAAGTGTTTTTTTAAATCCTCTGTCGTGCACACAATCATTGATTTCATACATTTTCCATTTTATGAATAGGTATTTATAGGTCTTATTTTTCGTGTGTTTATGCATATTACTTTAATAGCAGAAAACCAAATGTATATTTAATTATTTCTGATATAATAAGAGTCTCTACTTCTATACTTATATCGGTAACAAACTCATGTTGCGTCCCTATTCTATCGCATATTCTAATATATTACGAATTACACTCCCATACCGGCGCTCATGGCGCGCACGGATATTGGTCTGCTCTAATAATAATACACCCAAACTAACTTGCCTCAGCATTATTTAATGAGGAAGAAGACCCTAAAAAACTGAAAAGATTTAAACATGCTGATCTAATATTGTCTTAAATGGATTAAATTAAGTATGAGTATGTTTACTGAAACAATATTTTACAGTAATAGGTTTAGATTAAGTATCACACAAGTTATATAGCGTGTGTAGAAATTAGCGGACAATTTATACGTACTTCCTTTTGTTATTCTTCGATATATTCCTTATAAATAAAACTTCCAATGGTTGATAATAACTTTACACGAGGCTACCAAAGTTATTCATTTCTACTATCAAAAATGCAGTTTTTCGTTATTATTCTGCTGTAAACAGTAAATTATTATAACTTAAACGTTTATTCAAAATTATTTTTCTAATAAATTAAAGAACTGAAGAAATATCTTAATTTTTTACATCATTTTTCTACAATGTTTTGATGTGATATCAATGTATAAATTTGTAAATATACAATTGTATCTAATAGGATACAGGCAGACCGACGAATAAGTATGGTTGTTAATATTGTGACTGACATATGTCACTGCGACGTATTAATTTAAATGTTGTTAAATTTTTACATTAATTTTTTTAGTTAAGGTGCAATTTACATTTAGGGAGTATGTGGATATGTATAATTTTTTTGGTTTTTGCGAATGTAACGCATATAATGAATATATTGTTAACATGTTTAAACGATTAAATCAGCATTTACGGGAAACTGGTAAGCTTGCTCCTAGTAGTAGACGTACTATCCATTTGGAGGAGCAAATATTGGAACTAGTAGAACAGGAGCCGACTTGTAATACTAGAGAAATCGCACGACAGTTAAATGTTCCAAGTAATAAAACTGTTCATACTGTCTTAAAAGAAAATCTCTTGTATTCTTATCATTTTACAAAAGCGCTGTATGATAATAACAATTTAAGAAGAAATAATTTTTGTAAAAAAATTCTAAATATTTTTCGAGATCAGCCCAATTTTCATCAGAAAGTGTTGTGGACTGATGAATATATTTTTACGAGAGAACAGACACAATATGCATTACTGGGCGGATGAAAATCCAAAGGTCGTTACAGAGTTTGGTCATCAACGTAGATTTTCACTGAACCTTTGGATATGGATTATTAACCGGAGAGTGATTGGACCATTCTATCTTCCAAACCGATTAAATGCGGAAAATTGTCTACAATTCCTTGAAAATTTGTTTGATGATTTGCTATTAGGTGTCGAGACGTAATATTTGTGTTGGACGGGGCTTCAGTTCACAACGCACGCATTGTAAGGGAATGACTTAATATTAACATGCTAGAAAGATGGATTAGTCGTAATAGCCAACTACTGTCGTGGCCATCAAAATCACCAGATCTTAATCCCATTGACTTTTTTGTAGGAGGTTTCATTAAACATCATATTTATGTCACGCAACCTGCAGACGTCAACGATTTGAAAAACAGAATAGACACAGCGGTACAGTTAATCACGGCAGATTTACTACAAAAGGTATAGGATGCTATCTCTATCCGATTTGCACAATGCTTACAGAGATGGTTTTCACTTTCAACATTGATTATAATTTAGTCAATTTTTAGTTTGTATACAGTACAGTAGCGTTACAATAAAGCAATAATCAGCAATATTAACAAAGTAAACTGACAACTGTTGACATTTAAATTAGGTTTATGTTGCCATAGTTGTATTGTCATTGAACTGCGCGCTATTCATTACTACATTATTATGAGTTGATGGAACGTTGCCAAGTCATTAGTTTTTAAAGTAGTGTTAGAAGAAAGCAATTAAAATCGAATTTGCATTTTAGATTTAAAAAATGTCGTAGAATAGTATAAGGAAACATTCCACATGCAGATTATCCACCAATTTATACACAACCTGTATTTATAGACCAACAATGGCCAAATTGTACAAACCTAGGAGCCGAATAAAAAAAATTAATTGTTCTCTTACATCATCAGACGCTTAAAAATATGGCAATGGAACAAATCATCTCAGGTAATCTATATATTTCTTTACATCAGACTCAACAACACCAGATGGGTGCTTATTATTTATGAAATAGTATTAGTATATTCTTTTTTTCACCTAAAGCACACAATTCAACTAAGAAATAGAAACAGTTAATTTAATGATCAACGGCGTTTTATTTAACAATTTATAAAACATTCTAGTAACAATATATTATATGTATAAAGCCCATAAATTAATTTAGAAAGTCATGTTTTAACAATCGTAGCGTGTATAATTTAATTATTTAACTTTAAATCTAGCGGCCTTTTCCATAACCACCACCGCCATATCCACCTCCTCCATTACCGCCACCATAACCGCCGCCGCCATGACCTCCACCACCGCCTCCGCCATGACCTCCACCACCGCCTCCGCCATGACCTCCACCACCGCCTCCATAGCCGCCACCGCCACCGCCACCTCCATGGCCTCCACCACCGTATCCACCACCTCCATGACCACCACCACCACCTCCGTGTCCGCCGCCACCGTATCCGCCACCGCCGCGGCCACCTCCACCTCCACCGTGTCCACCTCCACCATATCCGCCGCCGCCGTGTCCGCCTCCACCATATCCGCCACCACCGTTACCTCCGCCGCCACCACCATGGCCGCCACCGCCATATCCGCCACCACCATCGCCTCCACCGCCATATCCGCCACCACCATGGCCTCCACCGCCGTATCCGCCACCACCATGGCCTCCACCGCCATATCCGCCACCACCATAGCCTCCACCGCCGTATCCGCCACCACCATGGCCTCCACCGCCACCACCACCATTGCCTCCTCCACCACCTCCACCGCCTCCTTTACCACCACTTCCTCCGTAGTAGTACCAGACACCACAATGGGCTGTACCTACGCAAAGGTACGTGACAAAAGCACATAGCAGCAAAACCTGAAACACCAAAAAAAAAGCACCAATAATGGACTCCTCGAAGATATGTATCACATTATGGGCGTTTTACCTTAATCGACATGTCTGCAATGTTGAGTATCGCAGTACACTGGCCTAACATACGAGAATTTCGCCTTTTATATCAGGCAAAAATTATTAAGCATATCATTAATAATTAATGAGAAATATAATATTTTTACAAATATTAATTACATGGGAAGAAAAATCCATTAGTAATTGTAATGGTTTAACGAACGCGGTGAATAACACATACCTATTGCACAAAAGTAGAATTAATTAAATCTGTTTATTTCAAAAAATAAGACACCGTAAAGAAAAAATTATGTAGAAGTTATTTTTACTTTATTCCTTCAAATTATACTTTTTTTTTAAGCACGCATATGGTGTGCTTACTAACCTGGTTTATTCAATGGTATCCTAGAAAAACGTTGATGACGATTTTAAAATGATTTTATTACCTTTTGGGAAAAATTTATTATCACATTATTAACTAACTGGCAGAAATATCCAAAGGTTTGATCGAAATATTATTTTTAGATGCGTAAATGTTTCTGAAAGAACATTTTCAGAAACAGCTATTACTTATAGCTATTACAAAAATAAAATAAAAACAAAAAGGATATTTGTTCAAAAGATAAATGAAGTCTATGAACAGAATATATAATTAATAATGAGAATATATAATAATAATTTAATTTTTTCTTTTTAAAAAGTTTTGCTAAGTGCATTGAACAATGCTTTTTGTTTTAATTTAAAAAAAATATCTCTTTCTCTGAAAACATATTTTTTTTCAAGCATATAATAATTCCGATATTATTTTATCCGCAACCTTACATTGAAAGAGTTCAATTTTATCCGGCGGCAGTTTTGTCGTTATTATTGTACGGCAGAGCTGAAATAATAGTATATTGTTTAACGAGTGACAAAACGTTTTTTTAAGCCAGAGAGCAATTCGCGAGCTTAAAAAAAATATTTCGACGAGTTAAACACTATACTTTTTCTATGACCTCGCCTATGGCATTATAACAAACTTAAAAAAAAATATGAAAACGAATACTTTATCTTCAATTAAAAATTAAAAAACTATAAATTATATTTAAATTAGTTATGATTTAAACATTGATACATAGAATATGTAAACCATAAGGTCGATGGCTTCAAATTTTCCCAAAATTTTGCAAAATATGCAAGCTGCACAATTTCCGAATATGAATTTATGCTATTATCAGCCCTCTATTCAATGAATTTTACATAGACTTCTTCATACCTCTTTCTTGATTTTTCTCGTAATAAGCCCGCATAGGTTTTCTCAGCTTGATTTACTATTTCTGGTGGCGTATTGGGAATATCTAAATCACTTTCCCAATCAGAAATCATGATACAATTTCACAGTAGGCAACTAGAAGCAGCTGAAATTTAGTAACTTTCGTCACTAGAGGCGAAAGTTAACGTTATGAGATTTTCTCTCACTAGTGGCGGAAATCAAGTTTTCGCTGCAATATTCCGGTGACGAAAAATGTTTTTTTATAAAGGTCGTAGAACAATACCTTTAAATAGCATGGGAAGAGTGTCTCCCTCTTTGTATTCTCCCTGGATGTATCGTAAATTCATTCTGACAACTAACCTAAAACTTCAAACGTCAACATTATCATTAATAAATAAAATTAAATGTGTAATCTGTCATTTGAGCCTAACCTAAAAATCTTTTCAAAATCTCAAAGAATTATTGTAATTACACGCTTGAAAAAAATAGTATATAATACACGGCAGTGAAAGCATATTAATTGCTTCTAACACATTCTACTGTCTGGGCTAGTGCCTCGACAGTGAACTGTATGCTCGACTATAATAAGCGCTTTCTGGACCTGATCTTTAATATACTATTAAAGCCAAATAATATTTAGTTCTGTTTCATGGAAAACCAGTTGAAGATAATAGATCGTGAAACGCGCTAAAAAGATGACCCAATGAAGTTTGACCCTTTCCTATAGAGAACATTGACAATTATAAAAAGGATATGTGGATGATATTTTAGCCAGCTTTACTGGTACCACTAGACAATTAGATAGTTTCGTAACATATATAAATACAATCCATAGTAATATCAAATTCACCGTAGAATTTGAACAAAATAACTCTATCAACTTTTTAGACCTTACTATTTCATAAATAAATAATAAACATGATTTTTCCATATTTCATAAACCATCACATACTGATATAACAATTTATAATAGTTCAGTCCACCTATACAACCATAAAATAGCAGCTTACAATAGTATGATACATATGATACACAGACTTTTAACAATTCCTCTAACGACTAATAATTACAACAAAGAATTAAATATTATTAAACAAATAGCTGTCAATAATAACTATGACCCAAATTTAATTGATAATATAGCAAAGAAAATGTACAAGCAAACGTTAAAACAAGTATTTCCTTCTGATAAGAGTAAAAATAAGAATAATTAATTTAAAAGTTTAACGTACATAGTAAAACCTTCAATTAAAATTAAAAAATGTTTAGAAACTTCAGACCTAAATACATGCTTTAAAACAGACAACAATTTAGCCAAGTTCATTAAAAACAATAAATCCAAATTTTTAAAAGTTAATAAATCAGGGGTATATAAATTAAAATGTGGCAGTAATTGTGACAAAATTTATATTGGTAGAACTTTTAGAAATTTCAAAACTAGAACTTCAGAACATAAACATAGTTATGATAACAAAAAACTAGATTCTAATTACTCAAATCACTTATTATCTGAAAACCATTCATTTGATCCAGAGTTTGATATCTTACATGTACAAAATAAATCGCATAAATTAGACCTCTTAGAAGCCCTGGAAATAAATAAAAATAAAAAGTCTGGGAATTTACTGAATGACCAACTAGATATAAATAGTTCTCCTTTACTAAAATTATTTAATTAGGGTTTTTCCATCTGATTATTGTGTTTGAATGCCTAATCTCTTCCTTTCTTTGTTAACAGCTTATCGTTTCTTTCTTTATATACCTGTAATTACCAAATTTACGTATACACTCATTTCATTTGTGGAATAATTATTATACCATCCGGAGGAGCCGAGTTCGTTCCCAAATCCGCAGGTAATAAAATGATATAGACCGAATTCGTTCCGGAGTCTTAGCCGAATTTGTTCCCAAAGTTGCCGGTGTATACATTAAGAGGATTAAGAGATAATGAGGTATTTTAAGTGTAACACATTTATAATAAAACTATAAGATAGAGTAATATATATATATATATATATATATATATATATATATATATATATATAATGAGAATTTCATTACCCGATCAGAAACCAATATGCATACATTGCGTGCTATTATCCCTTCCTCTAATTACTCCTAAATTTGTCAAAGTTTACCTGGTAAGATATTTTGCAATAACAATCAGTTTTACTTTTGACGTTGTAAGTTGAAGTAATAATAACTAATAAGCCATGAGTGTTGTACAGTTTGAACAAAGTGAAAAAGGAAAAACAATGCTGGTGTTGGATGGTTATAAATTTACATTTCATAAAGAGTGGGCCAATGGTATTAAAAGATGGACTTGTACGTCGCGTTGTAAAACAAATTTGGGCAAAGCATTTGTAAAAACCGAAGGTGCCGACAACAGTGTAGTGCAAATTTCGGCAATACATAGTCACGATAAAATTACAACTGAAATAATTAATAGAAATATATTAAGTAACGGTCTGAAATGTAAAGCAGTTGATGATTTGTGCGAACGTCCTATGAAACTTGTACATAAAGAACTGCAAAATAGGCACATTGAGACACTTACTGTTAATGACGTGAACTGTATTAGGAAGAATATATACCAAGCGAGAAAATCAGTTTTACCAAAATTACCAAAAAATGTTTACGACATACATCAACAGTTAAAGCAACTGCCAATAGAAACAAATAAACAGGAAACATTTTTATATGTGAACGATGCAGAAAATCACATCATAATGTTTTCATGTAAAACAAATTTAGAATTTCTGTGCGAAAATATAAATGCATATAATTATATGCAGATGGAACATTTCAATATTGTCCTAGATTCTTTCTACAACTATTCACTATCCATGGAATCAAGAATAACCACTATATACCTCTCGCGTATTTTTTACTCCCAAATAAGAGATTTGAAACTTATCAATCGGCGTTTCGTTATTTGGTGCAAGAATGCCAAAAACTTGGATATAATTTTTTTCCCAAACTATTTACGGTAGATTTTGAAATTGCGATTCATAAAGCTATTTCTGCTGTTTTTCCAACAACTGTCATTAAAGGATGCCGTTTTCATTTAGGTCAGTCTTGGTAAGTAATTATTGTGGTTTCTTAAAATAATTAATTTTAATATTTATGTTTTCCAATTATTGACAGGTGGCGCAAAATTCAAGAATTGGGTCTCTCCACTGAATTTCGGAATAAAAACTCAGAAACATCACATTTTTTAACCTACGTATTTGCTTCTTTTCCACCACAAATTTGGGCAGAAATGTCGTCGTCGACACAAAAAACCACAAATGCGTGCGAATCTTTTCACGCTAAATACAATTCATGCTTCTACACACCACATCCTAACATTCACCAATTTCTTAGTGTATTAAAAAATGTTCAAATTGATTCGTATATAAAACAAAAAAGTAACGCCGTTGTGAAACCAGTGTGTGATCATTCACTAATAAAAAGAACGGAGTTTGTAGATACGAAAATTAAAGATTTTATAAAAGGAAAAATTAATAGGTTTCAATTTGTGCAGTCTATTTCACACAGATTTAAAATACATGCAAATGTGCATAATATTAACGAAAAGTGAATAAATGACATAATTTTGCACGTTGTATATATTTGCTGTATAATATATACATATAATGTATTTGAATGTTTGACTATTTTAAAAAGTGCCATGCACTTAAAATATGTGTAACCGACAATAACCACGAGATTGCACGTGTGTATATATTTGTTATAATATGTATATTTGTAAATATTTTTGTATATTGTATTTGAATACATACATGTTTGCTATGGTTTGAGTATTTTTAAAAACGCCTTCGTCCTTATCTTTTAATCCTCTAATGTATACACCTACAACTTTGGGAACGAATTCGGCTAAGACCCCGGAACGAATTCGGTCTATATCATTTTGTTACCTGCGGATTTGGGAACGAACTCGGTGCCGTCCATACCATCGTCGTTTGAAAAAGGTACAGTGTTAGCGAAACGCGTCAAATTTTTGTAAACGTTTACTAAATATACGTTTTATAAAGTGAAGATTAAACAAATTGTTTTGTTTTATTTTACATCGTATTAATATGGATCTTCACCAAGTAACAGCCTCATCTATTGAATTCTTATAAGGAAGTGCTTTTTCCAAAACGTGTCATTTTGCTGTAAATTAAAATCGTATGTGCTAAAAACTTTTTAAAATTCTTTTTTCTTTTTGATCTCGTTGCTCCCATTGTTGGGCATAAATATTTTTTCCAATTTTTGCTATATTGTGTCGTTCTTATCTGTTTCGATTCATATCATTATGCTATCTTGCATTCGGTGCTACCCGTGGTCGATGTTAGGTTCCTTTAAAGAACAAAGGACATTAGAGATTGTTGAGCACGTAAATTTCCAAGTTGTTTCAGGTTGGAATAAAATATTTAAGAAGCGACACTAAATAAAAGAAAAGATTGTTTTGGGAGAACGGATCGTCAATTTCCCATTTAAAAATATGATTTATGAAAACTTATATTTTTTTAATATAGACAAAATTCAAATATTCATTAATTGTTTGTCAAACATTAATTTTGACTTTCAAAAGATTACTGCTATGGAAGTAAAAAACAGCTCATAGGGAATAAAATAATGATTCTAAAAAGTAAGGAACCTCTTATTGATTAGCATTAATGGAAAAGAATTAACAATTTCAAAAAGCGATTTCTAAATTTAAAATAAAAAAAATCGAAATCGGAAAAATATTCTTTTTCTTCAAACGTACTAAAATATGATCATTTTGTTACTGAATACATACCTTAGAAATAATTCATTTTTTTACTAGTAAAAAAATGGGTTCATTTCTTTACTAGTAAGAAAATGTAATCGACCAATCATAACTCCTTAAAGTGACTGAACGATTATTTGATAACTGTCAAATATTTATAAAATGAGCGAAGAAGAATTTCGATGTACGCCACCAGAATTAACAAAAATTGCCAATCAAGCTGCTGCAACTTTAATCCCGACTAAATCTCGTAAAGTGTATGAAAAAGCGTATGCAAAATTTCTGAAGTGGACTAGAGAACAAAATGTCAACAACTTCACCGAAAACGTTTTGTTGGCATATTTTGCAAGTTTATCGAAAAATTTGAAAAGCTCCATATTATGGGCACAATATTCAATCATTAAAGCTCAACTAAACTTAACACATAATGTAAATATTGGGAAATATAACAAATTGACAGCATTTTTAAAGCGTCAAGGCGAAGGTTATAAACCAAAAAAATCTAAGGTATTGTGTAAAGGTGAAATTGATAATTTCTTAGTTAATGCACCGAACAGAGAATATTTAGTTGCTGAGGTACTATCGTGAGCAATTGAAAGTAAACGTACTATTATAGCTGGGTAAATTTTACCAAATTTTCAAGCTAATGTCATTTATGTTATGATTAAATGCTGACACTGACACTTCAAAAGTACTGTATACATTAGATAAATTTGGAAATTTCGACATGCCAACATAATAAAGTGTTAACTTTCAATTGCTGACGATAGTACGTATAAGTGTCAGTGCGCAATATAACGTTCCTTTACTATAATCGGAGACTTTTACATGAATATGTACAGAGAGTATGCTGCTCTTCGTCTAAAGGCCACAAACTTGACCAGATTTTTTATTAAATATCAAAATGGGAAATGTCAGAATGTCAACTACTTCTATCAACACCGACATCGAAATAGGCAATAGTGATTTCAATATACAAAATTATTCTGTTCATAATTGTACTTTTAATATTACTTAAATAAATAAAAGTTTACACAAAACACTTTGACAGTTGTTTGACAGATATATAAAACCTATATTTAAGCGACTATAATGCATGATATATTTAAATGTGTAGCTCACAAGAACGGTAAAAATTATTTGAAGAAAAAATAGTATACATCACACGGAGTAGAAAGCTTTTTGTGTCTCGCCCAGTTTGCACTGTCTCGGCTATCGCCTCGACAGCAAACTTCTGGGCTCGACACAAAAATGACAGCTTTCTACTCCTAGTAATGTAATATACTATTTTCTCGGAATGACATTAAAAGCGGCTTTTTAATGACATTTGACAGGCTTAAAAGGTGTACTTTTACTGCCTAGTCAGAAAAAGTGGACTTTTTTTGCCTAGGCAGAAAAAATTAAATCAACTGGTAATTAAAATTGACAATAACATTAGGTAAACACAAAATGATGGAGTTTTAAATAAAAAAATTACACAAAACTGGTTTTATTACGTTACAACTACAAACTACAACAGGAAATTTTTACTTGTTAGAAATATTTATGGTGAATTATGAACAATTCCTTAATAAAGTTGAACTCTCTCCACTTCCCTCCTTTTTCGTAAAATTAACTATATTATTATCCACACTACTTCATACTCCACAAACGCCTGGACATATATTATTGCTGATGTTCGACGTATTGGCTAGCGAGTCCTCGATATAGCCCCCCCGCGGCCGCGGAAGACTTCCGTCTCCCATGTTGCTTCAACATTGTTGTGTCCCCACCAGAATGCTCCAGCAACGTGGTCGAAGTTCTGCGAAACCAGTACCCAGTATATTCATTCGCATGGACTAGTTCCAGAAAAGTAGCTATTTCTCCTGGCATTTTACCGAACTTGTGAATGACAATGAATTGTTGATATAGTTTACCTAGAGAATACGATCCCGAGCATGTTTTTAAATCCCGAGATTACGGAATTTTTGAAGCGTAATCCCGGGATTAGACTATGTGGTTTCTAATTGGGCTCAAATTAAAAAAAAACTTAAGTAATTTCTTAAAAATTATTTATTAATATTGTTGCACAACACAATACACAATATACTAAAATAAGGAACAAAAAAGACAATACAAAAACTATTTAGAATTTCGAAAATACAATCGCAGAAATATCAAAGCATTCAAAGTTTGACTTCCAAGCCTGCTTCGTAGTTTATTGCCAAGATAAGCAGCAGCTAAAAAGGCTCGTTCAAGTTCTACACTGGTTGGAGGAATAGACAATAGATATTTATATGCTAATTCTAAGTGATATCCACGAACTCCTCCATTTTCGAACAGGCTCATTTCGCGCCTAATACTATTTACCAACCCCGATTCATTTTGTACTTCAGGATCTAGGGATTCCAAGCTCTTATTAATTTCCAGCTGTAACTTTTGCTTTAGTGTCAATTGGGGTTAGGAGGTTTGTTGCCTTGGCTCATCATCTGTTTGTGATCCTGACCTTTCTTCCTCTTCGGTATCACCTCGACTATTTAGTCTTTTAAATATACTCTTTATTTGCGCCCTCACTAAAGCCTGATTTTCATCATCTTTTCGTGGATTTTGTAAATAATTCAACACACCAGTAAAATCATCATTTCGTCGTTGCTTTATACGTTCCACTACGGATGTCTTCATTTTATTGGTGAGTGCTGAGTTTTTGCTAGACAATTATTTTATAAGAAATTTCAAAGCGGCATCAGCTGTGCATAAATTAGCATCTCGTCGACAGATCGCTTCTACTGTTACTTTAATTGGGGTCAGCACATCAATAATTTTATTTACCAAGTCAAAATGAGCATCTTCTAAACGAATTGGATGATTGAGATCTATAAGAGCTTTTCGAATGCAGGTTTTTAAAAGAGAAAATCGTTCCAGCATGGTTAAAAGACTATTCCATCTGGTTTTACACTCCAAAAGAAGTGATAGCTCTTTTTCATGTTCAATCTTCACATATTTTTGAAGTACTGTTTCATTTTTCAATGGTGATCTTTTGAAATACACTACAACTTTGCGGATTTTCTTTATCAGCTCATTAATGTTTTCATCTTTCGTTAACTCTGGTATGTGTTCTTGCGCAAGTTCATTTTGTGACATTAAGATTAAACCTGATTCTGGACAGTCTAGGTCTTTTAAATTGTCATCATCATCGCTATCGTTCATATAATCAGCAGTCACAGCTGGTTCATTTATAGTATCATCATCATTTCGTCGTTGCTTTATACGTTCCCCTACGGATGTCTTCATTTTATTGGTGAGTGCTGAGTTTTTGCTAGACAATTGTCTAATAAGAAATTTCAAAGCGGCATCAGCTGTGCATAAATTAGCATCTCGTCGACAGATCGCTTCTACTGTTACTTTAATTGGGGTCAGCACATCAATAATTTTATTTACCAAGTCAAAATGAGCATCTTCTAAACATATTGGATGATTGAGATCTATAAGAGCTTTTCGAATGCAGGTTTTTAAAAGAGAAAATCGTTGCAGCATGGTTAAAAGACTATTGCACCCGAAGACAATTTTCAGCCGTCATACTTCCATGAATAGGAGCGAGTCTTACGCTCCAAATTTTTTATATGAATGATCGTTGACAGCCATGTGTCGTTTATTGAACGTTTATGTCCACTCGTCGAAAGATAGACTGAATCTTTCACTTGCAGTTTTCAAATGTTTTAATTCTGCAGTTACTTGTTTTCTGATTTTTTCACTGTACGCACACTTTCGAATTGTGACGGCTGATTTTGGTAAATCCGTTTATTTCGCTAAGACCATTTTTCTCAAATCGTCTGAAGTTATGAATACACTGAATGGAAATCCATCTAATGCAATCATTCTTGCAAAAACATTATCCAGGCTATCGTCGGCACTTTTAGTAAAATAATCTTCTAACTTTTGTTTAGCTGGCGGCGGTGCTGTGTTCAGATTTTCAGAATCTTGACTTGTTGAAGCTGTTAAACGATTAACGTTAGCTAAAATCTTAATGTTATGTTTTGATGACAAATGTGTATGTAATCCCTTAGCCGATCCACCCAAAGTCTTGAGAATGGCAGGGCATCGCTTACATTTAGCACTATTCCCGTCTTTCGCAACTAAAAAATAACTGAATTGATTCGGCATTTACTTGATGAAGATTCATAATTACTTAAAATACTTAAAATCTGTTTAGACGATAATACAAATGTATATGTAGTTTATTAAACAAATTTTATGCGTAAACATGTTTAGTACCCTATAATATACAGTTAGGGCCGACCATATGTGCCACATTTTCTCACTACCGACAATACTTGTGTAAATTTTAAAAACATTGTAAAATAATACCATCCTTCTTGATTTTTTATATATATTAATTTTATTTAGTTTGTAACATACTCTTTAGATGTAAGCACCTGAGGAAGCCACTGTGCTGGCGAAGCAATTGTCGTGTTACGATTAAAGACTAAAAGTGAAGATTAGAACCGTAGATTTATTTCTATTTTAAAAAATAACTCACACTGCCGACGTATCACCAGTTTTTTTTATATTGAATCTAATTGAACCTAATCAGTCAGGATTCAGGAAGAAACATTCTTGTGAATCTGTAATAATGGATGAATGTGATAAATTGGTTAAAGAGATTGATAAAGGAAATGTAGTATTGACTGTATTTTTGGACTTTAGACGAGCGTTTGAGACTATTGACAAAAACTTGCTGTTGCGTAAACTAAATAAAGTTGGTTTGTCAGGTAATGCTTTGAAATGGTTTGAGACTTATCTCTTGGGTAGGACACAAACTGTAAAGTTTAGGGGTGTGGTATCTAATGAGGTTTGCACTCAGTATGGTGTGCCCCAGGGAACTGTCTTGGGACCGCTTTTATTTGTATTATATATCAATGATATGGTGAAATGTGTAGACAACTGTGAGATCCGTATGTTTGCGGACGATACCATGGTTTATGTTACTGGTAAAAATATTGACGTTATGGTAGAAAAATTAAATAATGAATTAAGTAAATTATACAAATGGTTGTGTGATAATAATATGGCGATTAATCTGGATAAAACTAAATATATGGTGATTGGGTCAAGGCTTCGAATTGCAGCTGTCCATTTTGATAGTATGGATTTAACTATTAATCAATATAAATTGGAAAGGGTTGAAAATATTAAATATTTGGGAGTGATGATTGATGCTAACATTAATTTTAAATCACATGTGCAATATATATTAAATAAGATGTCACAGAAAGTATTCTTTCTGTGGATTTATCTTTGTATACTTTGTTACTGTTGTACGGGGCTATTATATCACCATATGTTGACTTTTGTTCGACAGTTTTGTTCAGCATAAACAGTGGTGAAATGCAAAAATTACAAAAGCTGCAAAATAGGGCATTAAGAATTATATTAAAGTGCAATAAGTATACACCAATCAAACTTATGCTCGAGGTTTTGAACCTGTTAAATATAAGACAATACATAGTCTACAAAATTATGATTTTTGTTTTTAAAATCAAAAACTGCATGTTACCATCTTATTTAAGTGATAGAGTAGCTGTTGTGCAGGATATACATGAACATAATACAATAAATGTAAAAGACCTTTATATAGAGCGATTTGACAGGGTTCGGACATCGAGGAACGTTTTTGTGAATGGTTTCATATTATTTAATGCGTTGCCGCGGGGTTTGAAATATTGTAATGACTTAAAAACCCTTAAGAGAAATCTGTTAGAATATGTTAAACAAAAAATTTGAGTGATCCATGTAATTTCGATGTTGGAGCAGCGTAAAATAGTTAATTAAGTAAAATGTAAGAAATGTTATAGTTGTAATAATAGCTTTGCTAATCAAATAAATACTTACTTACTTACTTGAACAAAGTCTCCCTTTAACTTTGTAAGTAACTTTGTCGCTGGCAGAATAATAAATGAAAAAAGTAAATCCTAATAAGCGTATTTATACTTTCGTGCAGGGAATCCCCGACGGGGAATCCCTCGCAACAATATTATGATATATCATATGAGGTGATCAGGTGATTCCCCTGTTGGCCCGTTTGGGAATTACTTTAACAGTATTGTATTGAAGTATGCCGGGCGGGGAAGTCCCTTCTAAGTTACATATTATTTGGACTGTACCTGTGTAGTTCTTTTATCGTACGGCGTACCTAAGGTTAATTTTTTGTCTTTATGTAATAAGTGCCCTTAATATAATCTAGTTCATTGTCAAAGCGCAACGGATTACGAAATGCAAACTGGCAATCCCAAAAATCTCGAGATTAGCCAAGAACAGTCCCGGGATTTACGGGATCAAAACCCGGCCGGGATCCCGAGATCCCAGGATTCGGGATCCCGGGATTGTATTCTATAACTTCACCGTTCGCATACTTGTAGAAGAAACGCCAATTATTCAAATTTGAGGGTCTGAAGGCTGCATATTTTCTGTAAACGCTTACATATTCCATTACTACAAAAGATCTTGATCTTTTGGTCTTAGTATTTGGTACCATAATTAGCAATTTGTCGCCCATATCATTTATATCATCCGTCTTCATTTGCAAAAGCTCATCATATCTACGGCTTGTAGATATGATGAGCTGGGGTTCAAGCGACTGCAACAATAAGTACAAACTAAAATATAAATTGAAAAATAGTTCTTTAATTCATAGTAGATAATTTTCAGTATATTCGTACCTTCGTGCTCAAATACAGTTCATCTGGGGCCTCTGATAAAAATTTCTTAATTTCTTCTCATCGAAAAACTCAATATTTTCTTACATGGAAACTATCTGACTGCCGTTTCAAAAAAGCTCTTAACTTCAGATATTTTGCCAAATAAATCTTATTTTCTATGGTCGGGGTAGCTTTCAACATCGAATAGGTAGATCATCACGTTGATGGTTTCATTTTATTTGAAAGATCGGAAAAATAGACAATCAGCACATTTTCATAGAAAGATCCTACATTTTTCTTCTGTTTATATTCCATGAGTCTGCTATACGTGAGTTCAGTTCTCGACTAATTCGGCAATAGATTCAATTCCACATCTCGCGCCAGGTATCTTATCTCAAGTGGTGTTAATGGTAATAACTCATCCTCACTTTCAATTAGATCCATTTCGAACAGTTACTTGACAATTTTTTTGAAATTGACAATGACATTAAAGTAAACAAACAATCCAACAAACGTCATCAGCGGTAAACAAAGTAACGAAGAGCCACCTTTGTTAAAATAATTTTATTATTTGGATATTGATAATGAAACGCAATTAATAAATAAAAAAAAGACGATTTTGCTTGAAACTGGAACAAATTCGGAGAAAAAATTATATCTGCAGAAAAGCAGATTTATTGCCATGACTGGTTTCCTAGCCTCAGCTACGCCTCGGCTATGAAACACCAGCCGCGGAATTAAATTCTATGATTTTCTGCCAAGTAAAACAAATAACTATTATACAATTAATATAATGTATAGAATTCACGGTTGGCTCTTGGTGAAACATGATTAATAATTTACTAAATAAAACACTTGGTATATTTGTTTCACAAAATGTATTCAAAATATCTCTGACATATGTTTCGACTTATTCAGTCATTCTCGAAGAGTCATGTAAAGTAAGTGAAAAGTGTACTCCTACCAATATTTATGAGTTATTTTTTAAAAGGTTTATTACAGCATCGATTGTGGGGGTGTTTGAAAAATCCAACTGCGTGTTTGTGACCTGTCTGTTGAGATTTATGGCTTTTTTAATTTCTAAAATTTCTAAGAAGTCAAGCCTTTTACCCTTATTACAAGAGTGTAAAAGTTTGAAATTATTAGCATTAAACAGATGAGAATTTTGAATACAGTGTTCCGCGAATCCCGTAACTATATTGCCATGTAGGGGTTAGCAATAAAGTTTCTAATAAACTTAATAAATTAGGTTTAAATGTCATCCTAATAAATAAATGCAATTTAGGAAATATTCTAGTTAACAATAAAGGAAAAACAGAATTGCGTGATAAGTCAGGGGTGTATGAATTAACTTGCAGTGATTGTGACGCGGTATACATTGGCCAATCAGGACGCTCTATAAAAGAACGTATCAAAGAACATAAAAGTTCTATTCTACATGGCAATATGGTTACGGGATTCGCGGAACACTGTATTCAAAATTCCCATCTGTTTAATGCTAATAATTTCAAACTTTTACACTCTTGTAATAAGGGTAAAAGGCTTGACTTCTTAGAAATTTTAGAAATTAAAAAAGCCATAAATCTCAACAGACAGGTCACAAACACGCAGTTGGATTTTTCAAACACCCCCACAATCGATGCTGTCCTTTTAAAAAAATAACTCATAAATATTGGTAGGAGTACACTTTTCACTTAGTTTACATGACTCTTCGAGAATGACTGAATAAGTCGAAACATATGTCAGAGATATTTTAAATACATTTTGTGAAACAAATATACCAAGTGTTTTATTTAGTAAATTATTATACAATTGACAGCTCTATCCCAATATAACTACTACAAACCTGGTAAGTCCCCGAAAGATCCTGAAAGCTACACACCTATAACTCTAGTCTGTTTGCTCTAAACTTCTCGAACGGGCCGTCGACGGCATTAGTAATAAGGAGCAAGCCGGTTTCAGGACGATAAGGAGCTGCTGTGCCCAAATTCTTGGCGTTAATGAAGCATATTGAAATAGGATTTCAATTTTTTGTCGATGCCTCCAGTGCCTATGACACAGTCTGGGAAAATGGGATAATTTTTAAATTACAAAAAACTATCCCATATGCTAAATTAAACAAAGTTATCTAGAATATGTTGAACAATCGCCGAATCGCAATCTGCCTAAGCAATCGAACTAGCACTGGCAAAACATTGAAAAATGTTCTTCCTCAAAGCTCGGTTCTGGTTCCTTAGATGTTCAACATTTAGATCAATGATGTCACACCTACCAAATCACGAAAATTTATACATGCAGATGACCTGGCTTTATGCACTCAAACCAAGAATTTAGAGGATGGAGAATATCAACTTCCTGAAGATCTGCAAGGTTTAGATGAATATTATAAGAAATGGCGCTTACAAGCAAACCCTTCAAAATCCAAATCATATGCTTTTCATTTGTGTAACAAAGAGCTGAATGTTGAATTTAGTGGTGGTCGGATCAACCGCAACATCCACCCCCTCCCCCTAAATATCTGGGCGTAACGTTAGATCGGTATCTGACATTCGGCAGCACCTCTATAATACTAGTCAAAAAGTCACCAAGTATCTAACGTTCGGTTACAATTCCTACAATACATTTTATTTTAAAACATGGTTATTTAATTACGTACACTTCTTTATAATTATGTCATGTCACATATCATTTAAAAGCTTTTTCAAGAGGAATATTTAATGATATTTATTTCATCGATATCGCAACTTCTTAATTCAAAATATCGTCCGGCGTTCTTTGTCAAATAACTTTCGACTGAATAATTTTTTCATCGCTTTTGCAGTTTTTAAAATAATTATTAAGAAACTTCTATGAACACTATAGAGAAACGTTATTTGAAGGGCAGGTGTTTTAATCATTATTTGTTAATAAATGATATAAATGATATGCGCCACCTGTCCGCCACAAACCCCCATACGACGCATTAACACTCTGTTACGAGCAGAACTTTCATTTATCGGGTTATTGTTTGACAACCTTGACGAATTAAATTTTTCAAATCATCAAAGTTGACAGAACGCCCAGAATATACAATTTCCTTTATATAGAAGTAATTACAGTATTTGCAAGTAATAAATTCGGCGCCAGTTTATTGCTTATAACGGAATCTATAGAACCTTTTCGTGAAATCTGAGGCTGATTTAGCTGATTAGAACTAATTAAGGTCGAAATTTTAGAAAATAATCATTTATTTTATACAGAGGATTTTTGTGTTCAATAAAGCCTATTTGGATCTCTGGCATAACTTTATGGGGATGCCCTTGCATTTTAAATCTCATCACTTATTTTATAGGAAGGATTTTTGTGTTCAAGAGTGTAATTACTAGACCGCGGAACAAACGCTATCCTCTAATGAGTCATGTAGGCTCAGAGACAGTCGGTTTCGCTTAATAATAAGATTGATGCAATATTCGCTCGTAGCTCTGATTTTAATGTCCTGCAAGGCTTTTGTAGTAATGTTCAGAGCATTCACTTGAATTATAGGTGATATAATTAATTTCAAGTTTATACTTTTTCAATATTTTGAATTTTTTCACTGTATAAAGTAAATGCATTTTGTATATATATATATATATATATATATATATATATATATATATATATATATGTTGATATACATTTGTAGGGTTAACTCTTTCTTTCGAGCCTAATTGTGAAGATGTTAATTTAATATAATAGTGTAATTAAATATACGAAGATAACAGATATAAGATAGAATACCACCTACCTTCGGTTATGCTTATTTATGTCTGTAAAAGTCAGATGTTGGTCTAAATAGTGCTTGAGCGAATCGATTTACAATAAATTGATTTTAATTTATCTTTGTTAACTGGACGCCAGATTATAGACCAAAGGTGCTATAATCAAATTAGTTAATTGCCTGCGGCTATGTGCGGAAGCTAGAGATCCTATTTCAGTGAGCCGGTCCTTCTGTATAACCATATGTGTCTTGAATGCGTATATCAAGGCTTATTTTATAACAGAAACGATGTTGATTCAAAACTATGAATATTTAATTAAAGGATTTACAGTTAACAATAACAAACAAGATATTAATATCAAGTAATACATAAATAAAAGTTTGGATTCGAAATGAATGTCTAACAGGCTTAAAAGTTAACATAAACAGTATTTATCATTATCTTGTAACAAACCAAATCAGCTGTTCTTACTATGCGCAGAACACATACATAAGCGTTATATTAAAACCAAATGTAGCACTAAACATACGTAAAATCAACGTATAAATGAGTTTTACATAAAATTAAGTGAATTGTGATCATTATATTCTTGGTTTAAGTACAAAATTATAGGAACGACCATTCAATAGCAAGGTAAGGTTATATAATTGATCTTTCTAAGCTAAATATAAATTAAATTGTGTAAATTGTAAAGTTGGGTTATGTTCGTATTTTTGGATATAAAATATAAATTTTCATTAGGTATTTACTTGTCTTCCAGTGGTATGGTACGTGATATTCAACGGTACTCTGGTATTTGTATCGGATAGGGATAGATCAGGAATCTTTCGGTTTTTCTTCTGATAAATCTTCGATGTTGCTGGTATTTTCAGGTGAATCAGGTGAGGAGAATTTTTGAGTGTGCTTTCTATGTCGTCGTTAATTTTTCTCTTTCAGGGATTCTCTTTTCTCTGTTCGGATGTTTTTATTAATCTCGTCTTCTGTACGGATTATTTATATAAATAGGTTGTTTTATATCCGAAATTATGTTATACAGTAGGAAAAATTACATTATTAATTATGAATATCTTAAATTATGTTTTTAAATGTTTATTAATGTCATATGGTTGTAGTTCATAATGAGTGATTTTCGCGGTAAAACTAATTCAAATTCAAATTAAATACGGGTCGGTAAAATAGATTTACATATGTCATTAATTCTTATCAAACAAGTTAATTATCTTCGGTTTTACAAATAAATTAATGAATTTTGAAAGTGAAATGACCTACATAAATATAATAAAAATTATTACAAAGAAATTTTCTAATAAAAAACGCGGTATTAACTTATCTAATAATTTACATTGCATGTGCATGGTCCGGTTCCTTTTATTTGTTTAAAATCTTATTTCTAAGCTTTTAAACAAATAAAACGAAACAATAAAAACAAATAGTGTTTTATTTATTTTCCTAAAAATAAATTTCCGTATATACATTTCATTGGCTTTATTACGACTCTGGCGAAATATATTTCACACTCTGTCTGTTTGCAATGAAAGACGTACAAACAGACAACTTTTATCGATACCATCGCGCTATAACATTCATATATACTGTTAAGTTGATCGATTGTACATTGTCGACACCGATTAATCACACCCGATACGGGATAGCGCCGGATCCGCAGTCTAGTAATTACTGATGTTAGCACGATCAATTTTATTGAATATTGAAATTATCCTATTAGATTTAGATATTAGGTAGTAATCTGTAGATGTAATGATTAATCTAAGGATTTATGCCACTAAACTAGCTAAGATGTGATAAGATTATGAAAATTTCAATTATTTTTGTTAAAACCAATTAAATCAAAGAAAAGTTAATGAAAATAAATCTGTTCAAGTAACTTAACTTTGAGAAGAATCTATTATCCTCCAGTCAGGCTTAGTGGGAAGTTGATACGTCAGGTCAAAGAAACGAAATATCTAGGACTTCATATTGATAGAGACAGCTAGGGATGTCAATTAATGTAGTGGAACATGGTTAAGAATTTAGCCCTACAATAATAAAGCCTGTTTGGACCTATGGCACTTTATGGGAATCCACCAACATTTCAAATCTCGACATCATACGGTGATTTCCAAAACGAGGTTCGAATAATAGTGAACGCGTCATGGTATATACCAAACGCAATCATCCATGGTGACCTAAATATACCATGCATTATGAGAACACATTACTAAACTCATTACGAGATACAAAGTGAGAATAATAGAGTAATAATACACCAAAACCAACTTGTCTTCAAACTATTTAATGAGGAAGAAACCTTAAAAGACTGAAGAGATCTAAACCTGCTGATCTAATATTTTCTTAAATAGATTAAATTAAGTATAAATGGGTTTACTGCAACAATATTTTACAGTAATAGGTTTAGATTAAGCATCACACAAGTTATATTTATGGACCTACAATGGTCTAATTATAAAAATCTAGATGTCAAATAAACAAAATAAACTTGCGCGAGAACACATACCAGAGTTAACGAAAGATGAAAACATTAATGAGCTGATAAAGAAAATCCGCAAAGTTGTAGTGTATTTCAAAAGATCACCATTGAAAAATGAAACAGTACTTCAAAAATATGTGAAGATTGAACATGAAAAAGAACTGTCACTTCTTTTGGACTTCTTCTTCTTCTTCTTTTGGAAAACCAGGTGAAATAGTCTTTTAACCATGTTGGAACAATTTTCTCTTTTAAAAACCTGCATTCAAAAAGCTCTTATAGATCTCAATCATCCAATCCGTTTAGAAGATGCTGATTTTGACTTGGTAAGTGTTGATGTGCTGACCCCAATTAAATTAACAGTAGAAGCTATCTGTCGACGAGATGCTAATTTATACATAGCTGATGCCGCTTTGAAATTTCTTATAAAACAATTGTCTAGCAAAAACTCAGCACTCGCCAATAAAATGAAAACATACTTAGTGGAACGTATAAAGCAACGACGAAATGATGATTTAACTTGTGTGTTGAATTATTTACAAAATCCACGAAAAGATGATGAAAATCAGTTATTTTCGGATTTGGAATGGCTTGACTTATTTCCAGTTCCTACACAGGCCTTAGTGAGGGCGCAAATAAAAAATATAGTTAAAAGACTAAATAGTCGAGATGATACGGAAGGGGAAGAAAGGTCAAGATCACAAATAGATGATGAGCCAATGCAACGAACCTCCCAACGAACCTCCCAACCCCAATTAACACTAAAGGAAATTAATAAGAGCATGGAATCCCCAGATCCTGAAGTACAAAATGAATCGAGGTTGGTAAATAGTATTAGACGCGAAAGGAGCCTGTTCGAAAATGGAGGAGTTTCTTGGATATCACTTAGAATTAGTATATAAATATCTATTGTCTATTCCTCCAACCAGTGTATAACCTGAGCGAGCGTTTTCAGCTGCTGCTTATGTTGGCAATAACTACGAAGCAGGCTTGGAAGACAGACATTGAATGCTTTGATATTTCTGCGATTATTTTTCGAAATTCTAAATTTTTGTATTGTCTTTTTTGTTCCTTATTTTAGTATATTGTGGATTGTGTTGTGCAATAATATTAATAAATAATTTTTAAGAAATTACTTAAGTTTTTTTTTTATTTGAGCCCAATTAGAAACCACATAGTCTAATCCCGGGATCCCGGGATTACTCTTCAAAAATCTCATAATCCCAGGATTGAAAAACATTCTCGGGATTGTATTCTCTACTCAGGTAATCTACATCTTCACCTCAGACACAACACAGATGCGGTTTTCTTATCTATGAAATAGTACATTAGTTTTTCTCCTAAAGTACACAATTCAACTAAGGAATAGAAATAGTTAATTTAGTAATCATCGGCATTTTATTTAACAACTTATAAAATAAAATATTTTAGTAACTATATATTATATGTATAAAGCCCATAAATTAATTTAGTTATATTTTAACGATTGTAACGTGAATAATTTAGTTATTTAAATTTAATTTTAACGGCCTTTTCCATAACCGCCACCGCCATAACCACCGCCGCCATGTCCTCCACCGCCGCCTCCGTGACCACCGCCTCCATAGCCACCACCTCCATAACCACCATGACCGCCGCCACCACCACCATGACCGCCGCCGCCACCTCCATGGCCTCCACCACCACCTCCATGGCCTCCACCACCGTATCCGCCACCTCCATGGCCTCCACCACCGTATCCGCCACCTCCATGTCCGCCACCACCTCCACCGTGTCCGCCACCGCCGCCGCCGTGTCCGCCTCCACCATATCCACCACCACCGTGTCCGCCGCCACCGTATCCACCACCTCCGTGGCCACCTCCACCTCCACCATGTCCACCTCCACCGTAACCACCGCCGCCGTGTCCGCCACCACCGCCGCCGTGTCCGCCTCCACCGTATCCGCCACCACCGTGACCTCCGCCGCCACCACCATATCCGCCACCACCGTGGCCTCCACCGCCATATCCGCCACCACCATGACCTCCACCGCCATATCCGCCGCCGCCGCCACCATGGCCTCCTCCACCACCGCCACCGCCTCCTTTACCACCACCACCTCCTCCGTAGTACCAGCCACCACAATGGGCTGTACCTACGCAAAGGTAGGTGACAAAAGCACATGCTAGCAAAATCTGAAACACCAAAAAAAAGCACGAATAATAGAATCCTTCAGGGATATATATCACATATATGGGCGATTTACCTTAAACGACATGTCTGCAATGTGGAGTATCGCAGTACACTGGCCTGACATACGAGAATTTCGCCTTTTATATCATGCAAAAATTATTAACCGTATCAATAAAAATTAATGAGAAATATAACATTTTTACAGATATTACATGGGAAGAAAAAAAGTCTATTAGTAATTGTAATGGTTTAACGAATGCGGTGAATAACACATACCTGTTGCAAAAAAGTAGAATTCATAATCTGTTTATTTCAAAAAACAAAACACCTTAAAAAACAGATTTATATACAAGTTATTTTTATTTTATTCCTTCAAATTATTTTTTAATAAAAACACGTATTAACTATGATGTGCTTGCTAAACTGGTTTATTTAATGGTATCTTTGAAAAATGTTGATGACGATTTTAAAATAATTTTTATTTCCTTTTAGAAAAAATTTGTAATCTCATTAACGAGCCGACAGAAATATCAAAAAGTTTAATCCAAATAGTATTTTTAGATACGTAATTTCTTAAATCATGAATCATCATAACTATTGCAAACAATAAAACAAAAATAAAACAAGATATTTGTTCAGAATAATTTAATTTTAATTTTTCCTTCTTAAAAAATTTTTTTGGCTACATGAATGAAAAATGCTTTTTGTTTTAATTTAAAATGTATCTTTCTCTCAAAACATATTTAATGACAAAATAATATTTGGTTCTGTTTAGTGGGAATATAAAAACAAAAAGAAAATAAATCTAAAACCTTATAAAAATTCAAACATTTAAATTTTCCCTTGCTTATATTCCATTACCTTGAACATTATAATTTTGTGCATCGGTGGGACAGATATTTTCAGGGAATATACCAATGAAATACTGAAAATTATACTTATAAAAATAAAAGTAATTGCCCTGAAAAAGTAGCATGTGTTCTCGATAAAAACACTTTCACATAAATATAAATTACCTCCACATTGCAAAATTTGCACAGAACTACGAAAAAGGGATTGATTTCTTACACATCTTATCGTATGATATTTAATAACTACTTTTCCAGATATTGTTCAAGTAAATGAAAAATGAAAATAAATAATAAACATAAAATGACAATTATAAGAGAACCAGATGGAAAAGTAATATAAATCCACAACAGTAACAAATACAAATATTGAAATCTAACGAGCAAATAATAATAGTTTTTATTCAATTTTAAAATCATAATCTTCTTTATAGGCCCCCAAATGCGGACATAAATAGGTCTTTATGGCACAGATCAATCAAAAATTGCTAGACAACAATTGAATTAATAATTCAAACCAAACGTCAATATACCGCCTCATTCTGAGCAAACGCAATGATCCGAATGTATGAATATTTCTCCCGCTCCTAATACAAATCCCCTGAACGCGTTTAGCCAATCACAACACAGTCTGTCTCATTCCGAGCAAACGCAACGATCCGAATGTGCAATCGATGTCATATGTCATACATACTTACATATTATGGAGCCGCGTAAGAAAAATTATCTGATTACCAAATTACTATTAAAGGACTATAAATTGTTTAGTCCTGTGTTATGGTAATGAGTAAATTGCAATACGTTATACTGACGATGGTTACACAAAGCGTAATGATATTATTAATAAGCGATCAAGAAAATTGCAAATAAGGCACCAAGAGATTTAATAAATTAAATTTTAATAATAAAGGTCACAAAAACTATTCATAGTATACTAAATAAATTTCAGAACTAATAAAAAAACTAAATTAAATTCTAGTAATGTAAAGAAAAATTTACTCTTACAAATAATAAAATAAATTGTTCATAATGAGAAATTATAATTATATAATAACGGAAATTCATCCGTTTAAACTCATCGCCGTAAAATAATTGATGATGTTTGGAATATTTATAATTACGAAAACCACTTAATTTTAGTATGCGGTTAACGGAAGAGCAGCATATGCCTAAATCATTGGAAATATCGCTAAGTGTCAAATTTCAATTTAGTTCTATTGCAGCGCATACTAAAATGGACGTATCATTAGGAACTCTGCGATTTGGGAATAATGGTTTTAAATTTTGGACAGAACCAGTAATGTCTATTTTCTTTTTAAGTCTACAAATTGTACCTTTGTTCGGGATGGGCCTGTCGGTATACCTTCCGGCAAATAAGTCACATACTCTTTCATAAGAATTATCAGCGTGATACCATTTCATCATTTCGGCTTTCTCTTCTAGTGTATATCGCGGCATGATCACTATTCAAACGCTTAAGAGACTCCGTATAGGGTGACAATGGTGACACTAATTTGTGACATTAATTGTCAAATGGTTACGCGACAGGCTGTTTTGTGATTGGCTAAAAGCGTTCAGGGGATTTTTATTCGGAGCGGGAGAAATATTCATACATTCTGATCGTTGCGTTTGCTCAGAATGAGGCGGTATAACATTTATTCCCATCAAGGAAAATTACACATTATTTTCTGTGTAAATTAAAAGTACAATTGCTTGGATTAGTTATTGTAACTTGGCGCAAACTATCGCCTACACTAATAGGTCCTTCATTAGCCTCTGATATGATTATTGAAGCTCCCCCACAGATATTCTGAGCTATTTTATTTTTGTTATGCAGAGAATTTTCAACGTAAGATTCGGCTAGTTTATCCGATCGCCAATCACCCAATTACTTCAACGTTCTTGTGTCACTGCCGTTTCCGCTAGTATAGTTGCAGCACTTCTGCGGAAACAATGCCCGTATATTTATTTGCGTTGGGTAATTTTAGAAACTCGGCAATCATTCTTGGCATTTTTCCGAAAGTATTTTTCCCCACCGGCTCAGAACTACACTTGCCATTATGATACGACAGAAACAAACTGTAAATTTTGACATATTTAGGACGTAAAGCAACATGTTTGTTGTACAAAGCAATATAGTCCACGACACCATCATTTGGAACTATCGTAAACTGTCTGGAAGTGTAAGTTTTGGTCCTACGAATTTTCACTAACAAAACAGAACCTTCAATCGTCACATCCTGAATACGTGAATCATGCAACTCTTCGCGTCGGCGGGCTCCAAATATGCCGAATGCTGTAACAACTTGGAATACGCTATTTATTAAATTTGCATGAGAACTGAAAACAGGCTACAACATTCACTAACAAATACATGAGATCTGATGCCTTTATCATAAACTGTTCAATTTCCTTTCGCTGAAGTACCCATGACTTCTTAGGTTCATCACCTACGGAGTTACTCTTCTGTGGCCATAAGGAATTTAGAGATATCAACGTTTTCCTTAATTTTTAACATTTTTGTCAGCTTAGAGTAGACGCACCAAAGAGATAAAGCTTTGTAAACTTTTGACTAGAGATAATGGATCACAATTTATTAAATATAGTCATTTTAAATACATTCTCTTGCCATTTGAGACAAGTACGCCATTACGATTTTTTTATCACAATTATTGCTAATGACATTTTTCTCTTGCCGCCGCTCGCAAAACTTATCATATTCTTTGATATATAATTCCTTGGACTTCTGTGGTATTAGTTTTCTCTGAGCTGCTTCAAATTCGTACAAAATTTCTTCTGATAAACGTTTTCCGCTACTTCAATTATCATATTGAAAGCGAACTGTTTAATAACCAAACCAAACCAATATGAAACATAGTATCCCTAACAACATTAAAACAAGCAACTATCTACACGATCTACTGACTCTAAAATTGACATTGATCATTGATTAGATTTCGGAAACTCTATTTATAATTCTGTTAGAAGTAGGTATATGCGAATTTGACTGTATATAATAAAAATTTAAATAAATTTAAATACCAAAACATTGTTTTTATAACAGAACACAATAAATAGCAGAATAAAGACATTAGATATAAGCAATAAATAGTCGACACTGTTTATAGTGAAACTCTATATAGTGAAATTTTTTCAAGTTCTAGAATATTTTAATGAAATTTCATGTAAAAAGCCCTGCATATAGTGAATCTGTAAAATAGTAACTCTAATAAAAGATTTACCGGAATTTCATGTATAAATTTTTATGCATTTATTGAGATTTTGGCCACTTCGGGTTTCCCATTTCTACCTAACATTAGCACGAACTCCATTTTCACGCACTGTTTTGAAAAGGTTCTTAACGCGTTCATAACGTTAAATCAAGTACAATAGATTTCTGTGAGAATCCCGGAGAAACCCAATTTAAATGTCTGTAGTCGAGGCCTAGATTACATATTGCAGTGGAATTTGCTTTGAAATTGCTTATTAATTTTTTATTCACACTACAGCTTATATCGCCGGCTAATCAGTCTAGTAGAATCCACGAACTGCCATCTCATGAATCGTTCCTTGCGGATCGGGATTAAATTTCGTTTTCCAAAATAAAACCATAAACACAAATAAAACACGAATAATAAATACATGAAATTATAATAATGAAAATAATCATGATATCAAATATATAAACAAAATATTTTTTTATCAACTTACATAGATCTGTGTGCGATTTTATAAAATACACGAGAGATATCTTTTTCACAAAATTTCAAATAAACATAAAACACTCGCATAAATCGAATTAAGATTAACTTGCACCTTACACTAAATGCAAAAACAAAATACAACCCGAATTTATACAACAAAGAATAAAATTGATTATTTTATCCTTTAATAAACCGAACACTTTAGCAGTCAAGATATCTCTAAATCAAAATGAAATTTCCATATCCGCTTGTCCATTCCCACCATCTATAAAATCAAAATCTATACAGACAACACATTTTAACAAATACAATATCCGAAAAAGCGGCAAGTTCAATCCTTTGGACAACCTATATATACAAGGGCTAATCATAATTTCATACATTATAAAATTTATTTTATTTATAAAATAATATATATATATATATAACGATCCCCGTCTGAAATAAATAAACATACAACTGAGATAGCTAATTTTTTTAAAATGTCCCTATTACTGAGTTCGAAATAGTTCAATCATTTTCCTTACTTGTCCAAGGAAAATCCATAACATGATTCCCCGAAGTTATCCGAGAACAAAGTCAGAACATACCTGAGCTTTTTTCAAGGATAAACTTCAGCACAGCACTCGAGACAGTACCGCACCCTGTCTTAGTTCCCCGCACTAACTTGTTGTATTAGTGTTGAACAGGATCTTCATCGTTCTGATGCTGTAGTGTGATAAACGGATGCAATGCACTGATGTGATATCGTCCTTTTTTCTTACGTCCATCCATCGAATACAGCTCATACGTCACATTATTGAAGCATCTCGATATCCGATAAGGTCCTGTATAAGGCAGATCAAGCTTCTGACATTTGCCTTGATCTCTTCTGTCCAAACGATAACTTTTTACAATCACCACATCTCCAATATCAAATCTCGTTCTCGTCATAATCTGCTCATTTTGTTTATTTAGATATTTCTGTGCGTTTATTGTAATTCTTTGTGCAACTTGGTTTTTTAACTGTACCAGGTTGTCAACCCTTTCATTTTGTGTATTCCAGGGTCTGGCAGGTTTCGTCCCATACATCACAGTCGCAGGACATTCCAGTGTGACAGTATTGGGTGTGTTGTTGATGTTATCTTCGACATCTTGAACATGAGCAACCCATCCTGCATGATTTTCATAGGTTTTGATCCTTAGAAACTTTATTATTTCCTGAATGTATCTCTCACATGGATTCCCGCATGGATGACGTATGGAAGAGAAAGAAATTTCAATATTACGATCATGTAAAGCAGTCTTAAATCTATCATTATTAAAATACGAAGCATTATCAGCTAATACTCTATTCATTTTCCCTTGACGCATAATCCATGAATCAATACACTGTATAGAGGTATCTGTATTATATTGCGAAGTGGAAAATAATTTAACAAACTTAGAAAATACATCAACCATTACTAAAATATTTTTATATTCAAATTCTCCTGGAATAAGATTCCCTAAATAATCTATTGCTACCAATTCTAATTTCTCATGAGTAATTATACTCTTTACCTCATACTGACAGGTTCTATTCTTATGTTTGCCCAAACGACAAGTAATGCAATTTCTGACCACATCTTTAGCGATTATGCGATCTTTCTTAGCATAAAACGCCTCTCTAAACACCAACCATACTTTATATCCCCCTATATGTCCCAAACTTTCATGAATTTGCAACATCGTTTGCCTTGCATACACATCATTTACAGCAATATAACTTATTTCCCTAATCACTTTCATAATCAACCCCTCTTTCATAACAAAATTTTTATAATTATCTTTAGTATTTAATTGTTCCCTTATTATATTAAATCTTTCATCTCGCTGGACCTGAAGAATCATCTCAAATTCATAATTCCCCGTAGCATAGTGTCTATTATATTCATTCAACTCTACATAATGAAATTTACTTTTACTGTTGTACATTCGTGACAACGCATCGGCAGAAACATTTAGAACGCCTTTAATATCCTTTATTTCAAAAGTATACTCTGACAACAATAGTGACCATCGATATACTCTATTATTTTTAAAACGTGTATTCAAAAGTGATGTCAAGGCAGCATGATCTGTCTCTACAACAAAGTTTTTTCCCAATAAATAATATCTGAGCTTTTGTATCGCGTGTACCACAGCCAACATTTCTTTTTCACTAATGGTATATTTAACCTCATAGCTTTTCAAAATACGAGAGATAAAACATATCGGTTGTTCTATCCCTTCGTCATCTATTTGAATTAAAACTCCGCTTATAGCGACATCACTAGCATCTACTCTTAAAATAAACTGTTTATTAAAATCTGGTAGTATTAATTTTAATTGATTATAAAACTCTTTCTTTAACTCCTCAAATGCATTCATTCTTAATTCTGTCCATTTAAACTTTTCATTCTTTTTAAGCATTTCATACAAAGGAACACTAATACGTGCCAGGTATGGTACAAAACGTTTATAATAGTTAACCATGCCTAAAAATCCTCTCAACATTCTTATATTCTTAGGTAGAGGATACTTCTTAATGAGTTCCAATCTACTCTCATCTACACTTATATATTTAGTACTTATATTATACCCCAAAAATTTAATTTCTTTCTTATAAAATTCACATTTACTCAAATTTACCTTTAACCCTTCTCTGGCTAATACTTCCATGATCTTCTCTAAATGTTGTGAGTGTTCCTGCTCATCCCTGCTGTATATTAAAATATCGTCCACGTAATGAACCACAAACTCTTCATAAGGTTCTAAAATTTGTTGCATTGCTCTTATTAAAGCAGCTGCCGAACTGCTTAACCCATATGGTACAGTCCTAAATTGATATACTCGTCCATCTACCATAAATTCACAATATTTTCTGGACTCCTTTTCTAATGGAACCAACCAAAAAGCACTTTTTAAGTCCAATTTACTATATATCCTTGCATTGTAACATTTCGCCAATAATGGTTCTATCGTAATAGGCGTCTCAAACTGAGGCTTTGTTCTTTCATTCAGTCGACGTGCATCTAGACATAATCGAATGTCTCCTGTTTTCTTTTTTACAACTACTAATGGATTAACATAACGCGTTTTACCAGTTTCAATAACACCATCTCTCAGCATCCTCTTGATTTCATCATTTACTTGTGATTGAATATTTTTAGGAATGGGATAATTTTTCACCTTAAATGGTCTCGTCTCATCTACCTCTAAGGAATGTTGGTAATTTCTGGCGATACTAGGAAATTTATTTACTAAATCTATATTCTTTTTAATTAAATTTTTTACTTCTACTTCCTTATCCTCTCTGCAGTCCAATTTCATCATATCTATATCTTCAGGGAACTCCACTTCTCCATTTTCTTCCTTACCCATATCTTCCATCATCATTACCTCCTTTTCTTCGAAATCCTCTTCTTCTATATTATTAATAATTTTTTCACCATCCTCTTCACACTCCTTAATCCATTCAACTTTCGTATTATTAATTATTATATCCCTTTTTTGTATATCTATTATTGCATTAATCTTATCTAATAAATCTACTCCTAGTATTCCATCCCTTCCTAATCCTTTTAATACTATAAATTCTCCCATGAACTTATTATTATCTATCATAAATTCAACAATAAAAACTTTATTCACTACTGTTAAAATTTTCTTTGTAGCTGTCACTATTGTAATTTTACTTGTGGGCATATATTTCCCCACATTACTTTTAATCAAACATTCAATCACATTCTCATCTAAAAATGACGTTTCACTTCCTGAATCAATTAAACAACTTAACTCTTTATCATTTATTTTTATTTTTATATGAGGTAAAACCGTATTTATTGCGTATTTCGACTGTTCATACAATGCATTACATTCATTCTTTTTGGTTGGTCTTTTTAAAAATCCTTACTACATGCTAATTCTACTTTACCCTGTTTATCGTTTGTTTCTAAATTAAAATTACATCGACTATCTTTAGGACGTGTCCCAGTATAATTTTTAACTTCTGCTAAATTTTCCTTTCTTATATCTTTACTATGATTATCATCTATTCTACCTGGTGAAGCCATTTGATTATTTCTATTACTATAGTTACTTACTCGCTGAGGACTTGAATATTTATTATTATTATTATTTTCTATTCTGGCATATGACGATCTATTAACACTGCGATCTATATAATTATTCTGGTATCTTTTACCATATTCCATGTCATCTAATCTTTTCAAAAGTTCAATAAATTGTTGCATGTCACTTATATTTTGAATGGCTACTGCCTGACTAATTTGTGCATCAAAATGAGTACTTAATTGGCATATTAGATCTCTATCAGTGATTTTTGGTTGCAAATATTTTAAAATTGAGTGTCTCCTCATAACATACGACGCTCGTGACTCATTACTATTATTATTATATCTACCAACTAATAAATCATTTCTTACCCTCGTTTGTCTTGTTGTTCCCCAGAATTGACTGGTAAATCTGACCTCGAACTCCTCCATCGTCTTCACCTCATCCGAGATCATGTCCCACCAGGTCATTGCATCATCCTTGAAACAGTTCCCTATTTTCTGGAGCTTCCTTTGGTCCCCTGGCACATCCTCTAGACTTTCCTTTAATTTTTTTAGAAAACCCATGGGATTTGTATTTGCCATACCATAAAACTTCGGCAATGGTTCATTTTGTACTGGTACAGGGATGAACACAGGCACACTCTCTTCACTCTTCTCTTTTCTCACTTGTTCAATTTGTTTCTGCATATACGTTAGTTTCTGTTCCTGCCATTCTCTTTTTTCCTTTTCTTCTAAAAATTGATCTACGCTCACAGTGTTTTGTGGTATGTTAGGTTCATTTATTAACGGAAGTGATTCATCTATTATGTCTTTATCTGTTTGTTTACTGCTATTTATAGGTACCATTTGATCTACTATCTCTTCCAATTTTCTCTCCATATCTACTTGTCGTTGTTTTATTTCCATTTGTTGTTGTTTTATTTCATTGTGATTTTGTTGCATCGTTTGTTTTATATCCATTATCATTTTCATCATAGCATGCATCATATCCATTATCCCTCTACTGTTACCACCTTCCTGTCCTGCTTCATGTATGGGATTTAGATTGAGGTTACTTATACCTGCACTCGCACCTTCTAATGACTCTTGACTGCCAATTAGTGGTGGCTGTCTCCATTCATTTACATTCGAAATACCATCCATTTTGCTTGTTATTGTTTACTATTTCTTCAATATAACTCTTTTAATTTAGTTATATTCACGTGACACTTTATACTCTCCAAATTTATAAATTATCTTGTATTTCCAAATTATTTGCTTAACTTCATTCGCCCCACGTTGGGCGCCAAAATTGTGCAGTGGAATTTGCTTTGAAATTGCTTATTAATTTTTTATTCACACTACAGCTTATATCGCCGGCTAATCAGTCTAGTAGAATCCACGAACTGCCATCTCATGAATCGTTCCTTGCGGATCGGGATTAAATTTCGTTTTCCAAAATAAAACCATAAACACAAATAAAACACGAATAATAAATACATGAAATTATAATAATGAAAATAATCATGATATCAAATATATAAACAAAATATTTTTTTATCAACTTACATAGATCTGTGTGCGATTTTATAAAATACACGAGAGATATCTTTTTCACAAAATTTCAAATAAACATAAAACACTCGCATAAATCGAATTAAGATTAACTTGCACCTTACACTAAATGCAAAAACAAAATACAACCCGAATTTATACAACAAAGAATAAAATTGATTATTTTATCCTTTAATAAACCGAACACTTTAGCAGTCAAGATATCTCTAAATCAAAATGAAATTTCCATATCCGCTTGTCCATTCCCACCATCTATAAAATCAAAATCTATACAGACAACACATTTTAACAAATACAATATCCGAAAAAGCCGCAAGTTCAATCCTTTGGACAACCTATATATACAAGGGCTAATCATAATTTCATACATTATAAAATTTATTTTATTTATAAAATAATATATATATATATAACGATCCCCGTCTGAAATAAATAAACATACAACTGAGATAGCTAATTTTTTTAAAATGTCCCTATTACTGAGTTCGAAATAGTTCAATCATTTTCCTTACTTGTCCAAGGAAAATCCATAACAATATGTAATTCGCAAACAGGTTCAGTTTTTTTGTTTGTTTCAGAATCAGTTAAGATGTCCAGGCGAGTGTGTTTAAGTTTAGCTGAGAAAATTAAAGTTTTGAAGAAAGTTGATAAAGGCTGCAAAAAAATTGATGTTGCTGCAAAATTCGATGTTTCTCCAAGTTGCGTCTCTCTGATAATAAAAAGTCGCGAAAGTATCATCAAGAAAACGAATGTTCCAAGCAGTCGAAAACGAGTACGGGTGTGTTCTTACGAGAATGTAAATGAAGTAGTTTTACGATGGTTTCAAGTGGCCCGTGCGCATCAAAACGTACCAACATCGGGAAATTTAATAAAACATAAGGCTCTACAATTTGCTAAAGAATTTAACTGCGTTAATTTTCAAGCTAGTGAAGGGTGGTTGAGTACCTGGAAGACTCGCAATGCAATTGTTTTCAAGACGGTGTCCGGCGAGAGTGCAAGCGTTAGTCAGGAGGACTGTGACATTTGGACTGAAACTGTTTTAAAAAGAGTATTGAAAAAGTACCAGCCAAAAAACGTCTTCAATTGTGATGAAACTGGTTTGTTTTTTAAATGTTTGCCAAACAAAACTTTTGCTTTTAAAAGTGATGGTGTTAATACAAGTAAAGAAAGGGTGACACTGATGGTTGGAGCAAACATCAATGGCTCAGAAAAACTGAAATTACTGCTGATATGTAAAAGCAAAAATCCCCGTTGTTTAAAAGGAGTTAAATCTCTGGAGTTAGATTACGCCAGTAATAACAAGGCATGGATAGCTTCTAAAATTTTCGAAAGATGGATCAAAGAACTGGACACGAAAATGAAAAGGCAAAAGCGAAAGGTTGCGATGTTTATAGACAATTGTCCTGCACATCCAGTTACTGTAAGTAAAAAATTAACGAATATTGAGCTGATCTTTTTTCCACCATACACGACCTCCAAATTGTAACTTGTGGAACAGGGTATTATAAAAAACATAAAACATCATTACCGAAACAGAATTGTCCACAAAATTGTTAACGCGATAGATAACCTTCCAGTCCAAAAATTGATTACCCTTAAAGAGTGTATAACCGAAGTCGCTAAAGTATGGAGTGAAAATGTTTCTCAGAAAACAATCAAAAACTGCTTTTCTAAAGCAAGTTTTACTGAAAAAATTCACGAATGGGAAGAAGAAGACGAAATGGATCTCGCTACTGAGTATACAGTGTGGTTCTCTAGTGAGAAATTAATATTAAACTTGATTATTTTTAGATAAGTTTTGATCGGAGTCATTTAGAGGATGTTTTCCATTCATTTAGCTGTCAATTTTCAATGAATGTTTTTACCTCAAGTATTTTTGTATAATACAGGATCTTTATACTTTGTAAAGATAATTTTTTTATTTTTTTTATTTTGTATTAAATATTCATTTTAATTTTTATCCTACGTTTGTTTCATTTGATCATACCTATATTGCTGTTCTAACTTAACTTATATAAAGTAAGTAAATAAATTTTTGTGAACATTTCACTGGCGCTCAACTCACATTTTAGTATTTACACGTCTTTCCTGAGTGGAACCCAAGAAGTTAGAAATCTCATATTTGAAAATTCACCGGCTGAGAAACCTAGTTGGGAAAACTAGTTGTGGAAAGTTATTATATTTTTTATCATTATTTTATGTGTAAACATTCATGCGTCCACATCGCCTATGCTCACTCATGAAAGTCACGAACATAAATGATGCGTGTACGTAAACGTTACTGAACGCTCGCCTTGATACGGCCGCTAGGCCCCTCAACGTTGTTCTCCGCACTGTACTGAAACTTGCCCCTCATTGCTGACTCTACAAATAAGTTCGCTAAGACAAGGGTTTCATCAAAGCAAATGCAGAGAAAACCAGAAATTAAATCATCACCCGCAATTTCCTTTTAAGGAAATTTAGCCAATATATTGATTACTTCCACTTCCCAAGCCGGAAGTAATGTAAAAGGCATATGGTTCGAACGTTCAATTTAAAAAGAAAAATTCGTGCATTGAAGGTGTGTGGAAGAGAACTTATTGACAAAAAAGAAATCCGAATTGACTTTAATTTGAAACAGACAGGAACAAGAAAAATCTCTAACCACAATATAAATTAATAAACTCTAAATATGTATTTCGGCAACTCAGTCGCCATCATCAATAGAACAATCTGAAAGAGAAGGATAGTGTTAAAGGTAGCGTCTTTGGCTCAGGTACAACCTTTGAAGATATTCTCTTCGCCAAACCGCCAGTAGAATAGCAAAGGTTGTACCATTGGGAGCATAAAAATTTGAGCGACAACAGTTTTCTATTGCATACTAGACTTTTATATAGTAGGGAATGGTCTTGATACAGTTGACATATTAATAGCATGCAATGTTCTCTAATGAAAAGGTTTTTCAGTCCTGACATAATTGGCCAATACGAGTCTCTATCGACCATGGAATTCCAGATATCTTCAACGTTATACAAAAAATTGTAAAAATAGTGGTCGATTTAGTGTCAACGTGGGGATTGATTTCCAATAATGGTCTGGGTGTTTGTTGGAGAGTAGATTAAGGGCTTACAGGAATTTACTGCAAAACTGTTTTAAGTGATATTCTGTTACCGTCTGTTTTACAAGAACATTTAAACAATATTTCAACACGATAATTGTTCTGTTCATCAAAGTCGTCTTGTCTAAATTGGTTACAAGAAAATTGTATCAACGTCTTACCATGGCCATCCTTAAGCCCCGATCTAAATCATATGGAAAATGTCTTGGCAATGAATGATAATTAAAAAAAAATTATAAAATAAATTTTCGACCTGCCAATAGAGAAGAATTATGGACAGCACAGAAAATTGCATTAGAAATTTGGTTGCAGTAATTGCGGAAAGTAATGGTGGTCCTACAAAATATTGATTACATTACTTATTTTATTATTGTATTCCGTTTTTCAAATAAAAATATTATGTTTGCGATTATGCATTATTAATATGCTAAGCATGTGCTATGTTTTATTCGAATGCATATAAAGTCAGTATCACGACATTAAAATAACTCGCAAAATGTGTATAGGAGTCGTTCAATTTCCTATACTACCTTAGCCAAAGACGCTGAGATAACACTGTGTTATCCCACTGGCGTTTTGGTGACAAGAAAACCAGTGGCCCGTTTACCCTGTCCAGAAGAGACCATCATAGCATTCAAGCCACACATTTTGAGTACGCCAACTTCCGAATAGCGTAAATATTTCAATGTTTGTACGAATGAAAAAGTACAGGGTGGCCCAAAATGACCGAAGGGGTTTTAATTCCTTGTAACTTTTTTATTATAATTTTTTTTTGTGTGTTCAGTATTTTGTAAAGAAGACTTGGGGAATTTAAAATGGAACAGTATATAATGGAACAATTGAACAACGTGCCAAAATCGTTGAACTTTATTTCTCAAATCAACGATCCATTGTTTAGACTCAGCGTGCATATCGTCGTTATTTTAATGTGCGGGTTGGACCCTCAGAGTCAACAATAAACCGTGTGGTTCCAAATTTTCGAGAACAAGGGGCAGTAAGGAACCTTCCTGGTGCCGGCAGACGACGAACGGTGCACACGGATGACAATATTGAACGGGTACAGGAGAGTATTCGGGAAGATGGAGAAACATCAACCAGGAGACGTTCGACACAACTTGGCCTCTCAAGAGGGTCGCTGCAGAGAATTTTGCATACAATAAGAATGTTTCCATACAAAATTCAGCTTATCCAACAATTGAAACCGACAGATTACCAGCAACGACTTGATTATGCAATTTATTTTCGTCAAAAAGCAGAAGAAAATCATGATTTTATTCATAATTTAATTATGAGCGACTAAGCCCATTTCCAATTAAATGGGTTCGTTAATAGGCAAAACTGCAGGATATGGGCTACGGAAAATCCAAGAGTAGTTCAACAGCAAGAATTACACCCACTTAAGTGTACCGTTTGGTGCGGTGTTTCGTCGGAAAAGATAATTGGCCCATATTTTTTTGAAAATGAACATGGTGTCGCCGTTTCCATCACTGGTGTTAGATATCGGACAATGTTGGAAAATTTTTAAAGGCCAGCCGTGGAAAACCATCCGCAAGTATGGTTCCAACAGGATGGAGCCACAGCGCACACTGCGAGGAACAAAATGGCTCTTTTACGCGACATCTTTGTTGAACGAATTATTTCCCGTACAAGCGATTTTAATTGGCCTCCGCGTTCACCGGATTTAACCGCTTCAGACTGTTTCCTTTGGGGTTATTTGAAAGGAAAAGTCTATATATAGTCTTGAACCATACAGCAATTAAAAAATAATATACGCGACGAAATCAACAACATAACACCTGAAGTTTTGCGAAAGGTTATGGAAAATGTTTTGGAAAGAGCACGAATATGTGAAGCAGAAAATGGCGACCACTTGCGAGATATAATTTTTCATAATTAAATTAAAAATATTCTCCATTAATATACTGTATTTAAAATTAAAAAAATTTAATAATTATGTCTTAAATAAGCAGTTATAATGAACTCAAACCCCTTCGGTCATTTTGGGCCAGCCTGTATTTCAATGTTTGTACGAATGAAAAAGTACATAGAATTTAATGGTGAATATTTCAAAAAACAATATAGCCACCATTTATTTGCATATTAAATGTTTTCCTCATAACTTTTCCCAATATTTTCCAACTGCGCCTCAAATATATAGCTTGCAATTTAGTAAAAATAATAAATAAAACGACTGCTCTGTCTTAATATCTGAAAGATTTATTTACCTAAAAGTGCTCATATATTTTTGGACAAAACACATGACTAGTAGTTACACCGATTTCATCAATCCAAAAACAAATAAAAAAATAAATTAGAAATTAATAAAAATAATCGAGTTTTAGTTATTTTTAATCAATTAATCAGCGCTTTTCAAACTTAAAGTTTCCTTCGTATTTATATTTTTTTTTAATAAAAATTCAAATTTTTTATTACTCACAGAGAAGAGAACAAAGTTTCTATTACTCTATTACTTATTGTTTGAGAAACGCTGATACATAATTATTTATTAATACAATAAAATTAATATAACCGTAGCTTGGCACTATTTTCAATAAATAGTCGTAAATTATAACTTAAATAAGAAAAAGATCACTACAACTAATAAGTCTTAACGTGTTAACACAATCTAAAAAATAAAAGATAAAATCAAAACAAAACATTTAATGAATAAATGCGAGTAAAAGTTTCCGAAAACATATTTTACCGTCTCGGACTCTTACCGCTTACAATTGAAAAATTAAACTCTATTCTTTATGTAACGTAAAAAAAGAACGAAACCATTCATTATGGAATTCATTCATCTGAAAAATTTGAAATTGCTGAATTAATCGCTCCTACTGTGACCAATAATTCTTACTTACTGACAATTAATATTGCACAATATCTAGTTTATATATATAACTTTTTTTAAATATATTCTAACATGCTCGACTTTAATTACGTAGCCATTTAATATTAATATACAGTCTGTTTATATTATGCCGTCTTCTTACTGCTTCCGTGAAAGATTCTCTTTGATTAAATAGCGAGAAGTCAATGTAAGGATGAAAGGATGAAATTTCTATAGTTACAAGTCATTCTGATACTATCTCATTTTGGATGCAAGTGCTTCGAGGAAAATTGAAAAATGAATAAAAAAAGGCAGGACATGCATGGAAAACGTACTACATTTCTGGGCTCTAAAATCGGCTATATTGCCAGAAAAGTCCACGTTATTATTTCGGCCGACAAACGAATGAAAATGCATACAAGTGTCTACATTAAATAGATTTATATTTTACGTAACCATTTATACATCATATCGTTAAAAGACCTTATAAGACTGAAACAGTCCACACCCTGTGTTTCTAGATAAGGAGTGAGACACAAAAAAGGTCTTCAGAGTATGTCATGGATTAAATCATTTATGTCTTGATTGATTAAGTGATCTAACCTACATTTCATACTATTAGTAATAGGTTAAATCGTAACTTGTGAATTTGACTTATTGTTATTTACAAATGACATTTCGTCAATTCTTTAAGCTCAGACGTGACTTATATCTCTGTCTCAGTCGTTCATGTCCTACCTAGAATACAAATTTTGTGACTCGCTTGATACTAGCAGCATACTTATACTAGATACGAGCTCGGTTCGACAATTAATTTACTTCGGATTGTAAGAGAGGATGACAGCGACATCTGTATATGTAAGTAGGAAGCTTCATTTCTAAGGATGAAATATCTATAGTGACAAATCATTCTGACACTAGCTCATCCTTTTTACAGATGCTTGGCCGCAAGCGCTTCGAGTGAAATTGAAAAATGAATAAAAAAGGCAGGACAAGCATCGAACACGTACTATATTTCTGGGCTGTAAAATCGGCTAGGAAAGTCCTCGATGCCATTTCGGCCGACAGGCGAGTGAAAGGGCGTGAGTTAGCAGAGGCCACAGGTGTCTCAATCGACCGAGTACATTTAATTTTGCAAAATAAATTGCACGTGAAAAACTTTCCGTAAGATGGTTGTCGCATTTGCTCATTCCGGAGTAGAGACGAGATCACATACGAACATTTACCGAATATTTGCAATTGTTCAAGAAGAATTCAGTGAATTTTTCCAGCATTTTATAACAATGAATGAATCTTTGAATCATTACTACATGCTGGAAACGAATCAGTCAAAACAATGAAGCACACGATTCGAAATAGGCGAAATACGATCCATCAGCTGGGAAAGTGATGGCATTAGTCTTTTAAATGATTGATCTTTTAAAATGCGAAGTTCTCTTGATTGATTACCTTGAAAAGAGAAAAAAAAGGCAGCGATCACGAAGAACCATTCTGAAATGGCCAAGAAAAAGTGTTATTCCATCACTAAATCGCACCTTTTAAGCCCTGCCATGAGCAAAAATTCGCTTTGAAATGCTTACGCGCCCAGCCTATTCACAAATTTAGCTTCGAACATCCTTCTATTTCCAATATTTAAAACTTTTCTGACTGGACAAAAATTTAAGTGCAATAAAGAAGTCATCCAGGCTGTTAACTATTTTGGGTGCCTTGAAGAAACTAGTTCAGGTAAGGAATTTGGGACTTAGAGAAACGTTGAACTTCGAGGGATAATGTCATTTACATAGTATGAAAATTTTATAAAACGTTTTAGTTATTTAATTGACAATTTCAATGGTAATTCTTGATTCTTCATGTTAATATACAGCTAAAATAGCCATTTTGTGAGTTTTCGTGATCATTACTACCGTATTCTTATTATCAAGGTCTAAATCCATGAGATTTGTACCTCTTTATGGGTTGTAAAACATTTTGAACGTTTTAAAAAATAAATAAATTACAATTCTAACAAGAGCATCTTACAAAGAAAACGCCGGGTTCGCAGATCTCTTCCACGGGAGTTGAACTACACAGGTGCATCCCTAGGCGGCAGATAAGGTGACGGTTAAGTCTCTCTTGGGGGACATGTTTAGTGGCAGTAATTAGCGAAGTGGGTACGCCTAAAAACCTTCAAATCCTTAGCGAAAGCAGTCATCGGGAACCAGCTTTCCCAAACTACGGTGTAAGACAACGTGCTAGTTGAATGGCCACTGGGGTGTATATGGTCTCGAACGTTCCCCTAGGGGCACCAGACGGCACGCCCTTGTATTTACGCCTTGTGACCGTAATGGAAGCTCTGCAGGCATTGACTTAATTCTTCTTCCGTGCTTGTGGGAATATAATGAACCGAGATACAAGCAAAAACAAATTCAAAAAGATGAAGAAGTCTGAAGAGAACCCTAAAGCTGAGGAGGTCTACTAAAACTTCCTTGGTAATTGAGACTGGTAAGACTCCAGAAGCAAATACTGAAACACAACGGAGTGAAACTAAGAATATTGTGAAAGCAGAGTAGTAATAAAAAAACGATTACCGACTTGATAACCGGATACTGTCTTTTAAGGAAGCATCTGTACAGCATGGGCTTGGTTAGCGAGTCCTGGTGCAGGTGATGCGAAAAACAGGAGGAAACTAACCTTCATGTAATATGCATTTGTGAGGAACTGAAGGACAGATACATTTCGGAAGAGATCTATTGGAAGAGAGTATTCAAATTTACCCTGAAGGAAAATTTGAGTTAATTTTATGGAGGACAGCAGAGCGTAGCAGAGTGGAACTAATAGATCTATTGGGGATGGTACAAAGGGCACTGTGCTCTGGTGCCTGGATTTACTGGTGTCCAACCCAAAGAATTAAATAGATAGATAGATGCATATATATGGCACCTATAGCGTTTCACTGACAAGAAAACTAACTTCAGAGATGCTGGTTCTACATTTTTCCTAGTCTTCGTCTTTGCTTTCACCCCCTCATACGGTTCAGTTACATAACACTATAAATTATCGCTTATTATTCTTGTATAACCAATCTTTGTATATCGTTAGACACTTTACTTCACTCTCACCTTTAATAATTATATTCTGGGGTTGTGGTTCGTTTCAGAGTCATTGCTGGTCTCTCTGGCATTCTTATCCTTCTAAACGCATTATCCCGAAATTGTTTTGTAATATCATTTTCCAACATTCTCAACATTTAACCTAAACATTTCCATTCCTAACCTTTATTTCTATAATGATTAGAATTTGCTTAATTTTCCATGAAAATTGTCTATTTAATATTGTGTGTGTGTAATATGCGCCTAACTAAGTTAGTTATATGTTTTGTGCTCAATTCCCATTACTCGTAGTCGTATAATAATATGCTGATGACATGAAATATCGATTTTATTTTTAATGTATAATAACTTTTATTCCCGTCAGGTTTGTCTGAATTGATTAAAAGCAATTTGTAGATCTCTTTATTTGACGATTAATTGCCTCTTAACAGTCTCCATTCTGTCATAGAACATTACAAATGCTATGTTTTACACTGTAAATTTTCCTTCCTTCAATTTCCACTTCTTTCCCATTTTTAAAGTTTATCGGTATGATATTATGTTGCTTTATATTTTTTCGCAATAATATTGGTAAATTTTTGCTGACTTCAACTTATCGTTATACTTAAAGCATCAACATTTTTGTATTTGTTAATTAAAATTCTTTACATACTTGTTTTAAGAATTTAAAAAGTGAATTCTTTATTGAATCTTTTAAATCTACTATATACTTAACCTAAAGTTTCTTCAAACAATTTGTATTCAACTCTAAAAATTGCATATAATGTGTATTGGATTTTCTTTGAGAAATTGTTTATATAAGCAGTTGTATGACTCCTGGCACCAACAATAAAATTTTCTACACATTATTCTCTCATTCACATAGAAATTATAATAAATTAATTCTGTTCAATTAAGATGATACTTCTCAAGCATAAAACGAACTATCCACGGTGTCAAAATATCTACCGACATCGTTTTTAATTAAAAAATCATTTCATCAGTTCGATAACAATTAATATTATTCCTATTTTAAATTTCGTAACTGAATTCGTTGAATTATTCATTAAAATTAGTTTTTATAATATTTAATTCGGTTTGAGAACTAATTTAATGCATGTAATTGAAATAAGTTTTAATTTTCTAAATAAATAATGAATTATTACCGAAATGTTCTGTAACGAGCAATATTCACAACGGTATATAGATAAACGCAGAAAAACCGCAAGTTTTTATGGAGTTTTGTAATTGGTACAATGTGAAGCACCATTCATGTACCTATTTGAGAGTGGAGGAAGTGAAATGTATTAATGCTATAAATGCAGAAACTCTATAAATATCATTTGCAAAAGTAAAAAGCATTACGAGAAAATTACAAGAAATATGATGTACGTTAATACGTTTATTCCATATATTTGAATATTACACATACTTTAGGTATGATAGTCAGTTACGTACGTACACATACTTGAATAGGTAGTCATTTTTTGATTTAGAAAATATTTTATAATTGAAGTAATTCTTAGTGACGGTTATAGAAATAAACAGTTACGTTATCTAAAAAGAATTCGTTGCTGATAGAAATCATCACAATTAATATTGATTAAAGAATAGAATATTCCTTAATCAATATCCATGGTCCTTCGAGCCGGATTTCAAACAGCGACCTATGGATATGCAAACAATTGATTGCTTTAATATAAAATGTAAAATATACAGTATGATAAAATATAAAATATCAGATTAAATAGATCGGAATATTGTTGTTTAATCTGTGATTAAACAAACTACATAAATGAGAATATTACCATTATTTAATAGATTGTTAAAAATACTGTCCGTTGAAAATAAGCTCATGATTTATTATATATCATGACAAATTATGTATAAATTTTTTAATTTCCATTGTCTTCTAGAAAATGTCATCGTCAATAACTCAGAACAACGAAAGAAACCCGAATATTACTTTGGGTTCTTGGCAACATAAAACATTCAGCTAAGAAGAAAAGTATCGTTCAAAATAAACTGTAGAATAGTCTTTAGTTATTCTCATTTTTACATAATTACACTAACCTAAAAATTATCGCTTCGGATGAAATCTATGGAATCACGTGAATAGGTTAGACAATGATATTTATTATTGTTGTTTTGTTGTTTCCAAGTTATCCATATAATTGTTTTCACAAAGAATTAGGAAGCGTTTGGAGCAGTTTGAAAACAATAGTAGAAAATTTGCTAACAAAATCAATTCGTTTTCTTCCTCTTCAAATAAGACTGGGCCCTCTTCAATCTGTTATGTAATGGTTCCTACGATACTGACGACCAACTATACCGCCACTATTTTGTAAGTCTTTCTAAAGATCTTTTGATAAATAATAATTTCGACAATATCTATCTTATCGTACTTTCAGTTCTTCCCTTATAATGTCGCTTCTTATCCTGTCTCTGGTAATAATTAAAGTGATATTAAACAAAAAATGCAGCTTTGTCTGTTTCTGGAATATTTTCTTAAAGAGCGGAAACGCTCTTTTGTATTAAAAATTTTCGTAACTTTTCGTTGGCTCTTCATCTTCGTAAATCATCAAGCATGGAGCAGAAGTTCTTCTTCTTCTTCTGTTTTGGGTTGGACGCCAGCACGTCCAGTCACTTGAGCACAGCTTATGCCCACAGCTGCAGAAAAGCTGGCGAAATTGTTCTTTGTGTTTAAAGAGGCCGCAATCTTACGTCAGTGACGGTATAGTTAGGAGTTTATTTTTATGAAAAAAAATAAGACAGAAAATTAAGTGTAGAAATATATCAAGACACAGTTCTTGAGGACATTGTTAAAACATTAACATAATGTTTAATAATGAGCGATGGGTATTCCAGTAGAATTCAGCATCTTCTCATTAAGCAAAAAGTACTCAGAGGTGGTTAGAAAGAAATGCCCCATGATCCAACACGGATTTAAATCCTCTTGATAAAAAATGATTCGTTTTAGAGAAGAAAACTTGCTCAGCTACTCACAGAAATTTAAACAGTTTAAAGATCTCCATAGATAAATGTTACATGTGCAGCTATCGAGATTAAGAGCTTGTGTAAAATCAAAAGGAGAACTTTTTGAATAGTTTGTTTAAATATGTTTGCATTAAGAGTTACTGAATAATTTTTAATAAACGTTTTCTTTAAAGGTTGTTTATTGCCGATATTCTGTGTAAAGGAATTTATTGTCTGACTATGATTATCAACGTAATGAATAAGTTTTAAACATGTTTTGCTTTTTAAGGTCCTCGGAATCATATCAACTTCAGTTTTGTGAACAAAATTCAATTCTAAACGAAGTATAACTTAAAAATTAAGATTGTAAACCAAATTAAAAATAGAATCTTATATAAAATAGTTGAAGAAAATCAAAATATGAGAATATAAATGAAAGTAAGAATCCCGAAATAACAAGTATTCTGCAAACAGAATTTTCATTAATCTATCTTTCGCTAGCTCATTTTACAATGTATAACCTTTTTTAAAGAAAAATACAATATGTAAGGAGAATGACTGCCATCCTTTTTAAACTAGATAGAATGTATAAAAGCAATTAAAAAAGCTTAATAAAATACCTATATTGCATGGTATCAGTAGTTTCCACGTAAAAAAAATAAAATACAAAATTTCGTTTTTTAAGGTGGTTTATCTCTAATAATAATACATATTTTTGAAAGAGTTTTATATAGCAGAAACAGAATATAAAAGAATTAATGACAATTTGCCGTATAATTAACCATTTCCGTGAATGATAAAAAAGTCAATCATTGAACGCTACCTATCTTACTTCAATCTTTATTGGGGGGGGGGGTTCGCTTTTTTACTTTTACTCCGTTGACCTCACAATAATATTCGTATGATTAGAACTGTTCACTGTGTAATTTACGATTCATAAGAACAGTCGACTTTTACACATTTGGTCTATTTGCATTAGTTAGACTTTTTTGAAGGGATATCTGAAAGCCTTAGTTTATCCTGGAGACGTTGCTCCAGGCACAGAAGAAGAGCTTCTACAACGAATTTTTATAGCTGTTGCGCAAATAATGGAAAATCTGGCAGTAAACAAAGTGGATTCGTAGACGCAACGCTTGTGTTGAAAATAACGGAGGACATTTCCAACATTCATTGTAAACACAGTAAATAGTTAGTTAATACATGTTTATTATTAGCTCATTATTATAAACATTAATAACTCGTAATGAATATCTATTCCGATTTACATACAATACATACGCGAGATGGTGCGGTGTTGCCATATTTTCCTTACTGCGCGTTCAAAATACTCGGTAGCGGTTCGTTGTAGATGAAAAATTTATTTAGAAATTTGATTTAATTTAATTTAATTTAATGTATATTTTAAAAATGGCAGCCATATTCCTTACACCCTGTATATACATTCTTAAAAGGTTTTGTATGAATATATGTAGAATTTTATTTTGAAAAATGTTATATACATATTCTAATTATATTTATGAACTGTTAACGTCCTCACTATTATTAATTTTTAATAAATAACTTAATAACTTATATTCATAATTTTTAATTGCAAGAATATGATTAAAGAAGAACTAATTAAATTAACTTAAAGCTCAATAAAGATTTGCCAATTATATTATATTTCAACTTCTCAATACAAAATTTCCTTGCATTGTTATTATCAATTAATTATAAGTACTTATGTTTGAATTTTAATTTGTCCACGAATAATTTGGTTTATTGTCAAGTCTTGTGTAAGTCACACCCTGCGGTTTCTGTTGCGCATAAGCCATATTCTGAGCTGTTTCCTTCTGTTCTTCATCGTACGATCTCGACCATCCGCTGTGCCAGTCTTCATCGCCGCCATCGTAATGATGTTGATGTTGGGCGTGTTCGTAGTATATCACTTTTTGCGGTTGATGTCCTTTTTTAAGGTCAAAGTAAAATCGAACGGCGTTCAGGATTAAACTGGCCAAAGCGATAATTAAGAATTTTACTTGTAGATGAGCGGCCAACACTTTGAGGAGGAGCTTGATTTTGGTAGCGATGACGGCACCGAGTAAGAGTAATTTGATGATGGCCTTCCTTTTCTTCTTCTTCTTGCCTCTGGCTTCTGTAAATAATAAATAGTTAATCTAGTTAATTGACGAAGGAGATACTTGTTGAAACTTCATTATAACGCTAAGAAATAAGTAATTAAACTTCTAGTTTCAAAAATTCTTTTATTGTAAATACACTACAATATTGTATGGCGAAACAATATTGTAGTGGTATTTACAATAAAAGAATTTTTGAAACTAGAAGTTTAATTACTTATTTCTTAGCGTTAATAGTTAATCTAACTTAATTCTAGGGCTTTTAATATATGCATATAATGGGTGTTTTTTATAGAGGTATAAAACTTTAAGTTGGCAACACTTTTTTAACTGGCGGCCATTTTGTCAGCTGTCAAGTGATTTATGTTTAGTTTGGTTTGGCATTTCAACATGAATAGACTGACGCCTGAACAACGCTTCCAAATTGTGCAAATTTATTTTGAAAATCATGGTTCTGTTCGAAATACGTATCGCGCACTACGTCCATTTTACGGTCAACATAATCGTCCATCAGAGCAATTAATTCGATTAACTATGGAACGTTTTCGCACCACGTTTACTCTAAATGATAATACGCATCCACAGAGACGTCGTACAGTGCGTACAGAAAAAGTCATTGCTGCTGTAGAGCGTAGCGTAGAGGAAGACCCGAATCAGTCTATCCGCCATCGTGCACAGGAATTGGATATGTGTCCATCCACTTTATGGAAGATTTTGCGGAAAGATCTTGGTTCGCGTGCTTACGAAATCCAACTCGTGCAAGAATTGAAGCCACGCGATCACCTAGCAAGGCGTAGATTCGGTGAATGGGCCCAAAACAAGATTGCCGTTGATCCCGATTTTCATAAGCGAATTTTGTTTAGCGATGAAGCTCACTTTTGTTTGAATGGATACGTCAATAAACAAAACTGCCGTATTTGGAGTGATGATAATCCTCAAGTGTATGTTGAGACACCGTTACATCCAGAAAAACTGACTGTTTGGTGTGCTTTATGGGCTGGTGGAATCATTGGTCCGTACTTCTTTAAAAACGATGCTGGTCAGAACGTTACAGTCAATGGTGACCGCTATAGAGCCATGATTACTGACTTTTTCGTTCATCAATTGAACAACCATGATGTGCAGGAGCTGTGGTTTCATCAAGACGGCGCAACATGTCACACAGCTCGTGCCACAATTGATTTATTGAAGGAAACGTTTGGTAACCGCATAGTTTTACGTTTCGGACCCGTGAATTGGCCTCCAAGATCGTGCGATTTAACGCCGCTAGACTATTTTCTGTGGGGATATGTGAAGTCGCTAGTCTACGCCGATAAGTCCGAAACGTATGACCACTTGGAGGACAACATTCGCCGCGTTATTGCCGATATACGGCCACAAATGTTGGAAAAAGTCATCGAAAATTGGACCTCCAGATTAGACTACGTACGAGCCAGCCGTGGCGGTCATATGCCAGAAGTCATATTTAAATTATAATGCCAGAAGATTATCTTTCGAATAAAGTAAATTTCATGTCAATTTAAAAAATTCATCTTTGTTTTATTCCATTTCAAAGTTCTATACCTCTATAAAAAACACCTTTTATATTAGGCTGGGTCAATTTTTTTTCGATAAAGGCTGTAGCAAAAAAGTAATATATACATGATTCTGAGTAAAATTGCTGAAGAAACCATAGTTATAAGTCGGATTTGGAACCGCCGAAATTTTAAAATTAAATATTTTCCTTAATAAATGTATATTATATTCAGTTATAATTAGAGGCCGGACGCATCAGGCCGAAATTACGATGGACCATATAAATAGTCTATAACATAGCTAAGTACAACATGCAGTTATTGAATAGCACTATTCATTCGGTTAACCGTTTTTTTTTACGTTGAATTGTGACGCAATTACTTCAATATTACAGTGAAATTCCTTTCTTCATGGGCGTAGATAGAAGCGTGAGGCGTTTTTATAATTTATTGTATTTATTAGTTTATATTTCGTAAGATAAATGAAGTACGGTGAGATAGCTTCTTTTTTCATTGTTTTAGCTATTAATTACATACTTCGTAATTGAGGCTGAAGGCCAATGATGTATGGTGGCCTAATAAGGTTGTAGCCGACCATACAGATATCACAGAAACTATACTGGAAGAGCCGATATTTGAAATCCCGGCAGATAGTATGGCACCCGAGATTATATTTACCGCTAAGCTGAACATATTTATACCAACCAGGGAACAGGCAAAAAGTCGCTCGAGCGATTGTGGTGCCGGCACCTGGTACACGGATGGATCACAATCCAATCAGGGAATGTGCCTGGGAAGGAAGATAGCGATAATAGGAAAACATACGACGGTTTTCCAGGCTGAATTGTTTGCAGTCGCAGCTTGCGTCGAGGAAATTCGGGAAGCCGATTGCGCAAACAAAAAAATCAACATAATGACTGATAGTCAGGCTATTAGAGCCATTATGAATCCATCTACCAGGTCTAAACTGGTGAAATATTGCAAACAGCCCCTCAATAAATTGGCACAAAACAACACTGTGTCGCTGATATTGGTTTCAGGATATGAGGGAATTTAAGGCAATGAGATAACCGACGAATTGGCCAAAGAAAGTACTAATATTAACTTCATAGGACCAGAACCTGTATGTGGAATCGCTAAGGATTCCACTAAAAGGGAGATTTAGTTATGGTTAGAAAGAGAACACAAAAAGAAATGTAGGTTAACGGAAGGTCGACTCCATACTAAAATACTACTGAGGGAGCTGGACGGAAGGTTTTCAGCCAATATAATTCGTAGTAACAAAAAAGAAATTAATTTAAGGAAGCATCTGTACAACTTGGGCTTGGTTAACGAGCCCTGGTGTATGAGATGTGAAAAACAGGAGGAAACTAACCTTCATGTAATATGCACGTGTGAGAAATTGAAGGGACTCAGACAGAAACATTTCGGGAGAGATCTATTGGATCCTTCGAGTGTACTCAAACTTCCCCTGAGGAGGATAGTGGCTTTTATCGAGGACACAAGACTAACAGAGTGGAATTGAGAGATATATTGGGGATAGTAAAAAGAGCAGTGTGCTCAAGTGCCTGGTCGTGCTGGCGTCCAATCCAAAACCGAAGAAGAAGAAGATACTTCGTAATTTTTGTAATAGATCCTGTTTAATATCGTTTCATCGAATCTACTTCTCCCAATTATTTTGACGTAAGTGTCCAGTGAATTTCGTTAAGTTTCAATAACTTACGCATACATTTTTAATTTTCATTTATTTAGATCTAGAACATTGTTAAAGTTACTTTTTCAGATATGATATGGGACAACATCGAGAATGGAATCGTGAAACAATGGCGAGTTGGATTAAGGGTCAAACTGATTGTATGTCCATTGCCAGAAATTGATTGCAAAGTCCGTAAAATATCGTTAAAGAATTCCAAGAAATCCCACGTAAAACGTCACTTAGCAAACACATACACAGAAATTAGAACCGTTGGAATGTGATCATTTTATCGAAGACACTTTAATGGTGGCAAATATTCCATCAAATATACTTAACAATTGGAGTAGATACAGAAGTATCTACTCCACTGAAACTAGATCATTATACTAAAAAATACAACGCTTTGAATTTTGCTCTGATATGTGATAGATTTGGAATGGCTTTATGTTTAGCAACAGCTTTTCTTGTACGACAAATTTCAGAGATGATCGTCATTATGGAAAGTTGTAAAAAGGTACCTTGAATGGAAAGCAAAAAAGATTTAAAATCGTTAAAATTGTACATTTTAAGTCGATAAAAAGATTTAAAAATAAATCAGCTTAAAATTTAAAAAGTTGTTGTGTTTTGTTTAATCAGATTAATTGAAACATACATGAGTAGGTAAACCCCACCAGTTTTGTATAATACAAAGGTATTTTTAATAATATAAAATATTATTAAAAATCTGGTGTGAAGAACACAAATGCAGGTTCACTATTAATATTTTCTGTGAACGTGTCCGAATATATCCTATCCCCAGAGACGTAGATACGTATTTCGCTTTTCTACAAGCTCATCGGTACGCCCCTGCTGGAGAAAGGATATTTCCAGACACATTCACAGAAAAGAACCACCTCGCCCTATCACCGTAATTATCCAGACCGAGCGCAGAAGTAAATTCGGCGCTACCTGTTGTCAGACAGCCGAAGTACCTCGCATACCGTCCACATAATTAATGTGAAGTAACGACGCCCTAATGTGAAGTAACGACGCCTAATGTGAAGTAACGACGGCTGTCTGACAACAGGTAGCGCCGAATTTACTTCTGCGCTCGGTCTGGATAATTACGGTGATAGGGCGAGGTGGTTCTTTTCTGTGAATATGTCTGAAAATATCCTTTCTCCAGCAGGGGCGTACCGATGAGCTTGTAGAAAAGCGAAATACGTATCTACGTCTCTGGGGATAGGATATATTCGGACACGTTCACAGAAAATATTAATAGTGAACCTGCATTTGTGTTCTTCACACCAGATTTTTAATAATATTTTATATTATTAAAAATACCTTTGTATTATACAAAACTGGTGGGGTTTACCTACTCATGTATGTTTCAATTATTCTGATACATTACACATGCGGTTAAGCCGTAGTATGAGTGAAGGCACAAACAAAATGCAGTTTTCTGGAGAGTTGGCTGTGCTAACCTCTTTGGAAGGGCGTCGTTACTTCACATTAATTATGTGGACGGTATGCGAGGTACTTCGGCTGTCTGACAACAGGTAGCGCCGAATTTACTTCTGCGCTCGGTCTGGATAATTACGGTGATATGGCGAGGTGGTTCTTTTCTGTGAATGTGTCTGGAAATATCCTTTCTCCAGCAGGGGCGTACCGATGAGCTTGTAGAAAAGCGAAATACGTATCTACGTCTCTGGGGATAGGATATATTCGGACACGTTCACAGAAAATATTAATAGTGAACCTGCATTTGTGTTCTTCACACCAGATTTTTAATAATATTTTATATTATTAAAAATACTTTTGTTTAATCCTTGAAAATAATGATTTCTTTAGGTCTTTTTTCTATCCAAGCGATTTCGAAAATGAAAAAATCGACCGTAACAAGAATTCCTGTTAATCGTATGAACTTTAATGAGATGCAAGGAAAAAAATATGTTTTCATAAAAAAAATCATAGAAAAACGATAATTAATTAGTTAAGAATCCATTTTAGGCTATATAGTTTAGTACTAATACATCATATCTTCACTGAAATTTAAAAAAAAAGTATAGATGTTTATAGTGATTCTAACGTATGCATAAGGAGAGAGAAGTGATTCCGACAATTAAGAGAAGGAAACTGCTGTACATGGGACATGTCATGAGGGGAGAAAAATATCAAATACTACAAATAATTATGCAGGGAAAAATCCCGGGCAAGAGATCTATAGGAAGAAGACGGAATTCATGGCTGAAGAACCTTAGGGACTGGTTTGGATGTAATAATAATGAACTGTTTAGAGCTGCGGTTTCAAAAGTAAGAATTGCTATGATAATTGCCAACCTTCGAAGCGGAGACGGCACTTAAAGAAGAAGAAGAAGTGATTCTAAAAGGTGGAAGAAATACCTTTCAGCTAATTGCTTGAAAGACGCAGTGGACGATTTTTGTGAAGATTTTTTTGAAGACTTGCCAAAGGAATTTTTTTTTGGATTGATCGCATGTTAAAAAATAAAATATAGTTTTCTTATAACGCCTGTCATTCATAGCTCTCTCCTCGGACATAAAAACATGATATGGTTATATTAACATGAAAATCTTTCTTTATGTTAGAGATACGAGGTGTGGTAATTAAGTTCCGGGAATTTGTCAATAAAACACAAGCAAATTCAGTTACTAGCAAAATTTTATTATCGACCTTCGCAATAGTCTTCCTCTAACTCAACACAACGATTCCGACGTTGCTCCCACGATTGGAAGCATCCTTGGTAATCCCTGTTCAGCACTGCGGTTACAGCTTCCTTGACCTCCTGTACGCCGCTATGATGAGTTCCCTTGAGGTGCAACTGTATCTTGGGGAAACAGTCGCAGGGGGCGGTATCTGGGCTATAGGGTGGGTGCGGCAACGTTGGAATGCCTTTTTTTCGCCAAAAACTCTTGCACAATGATCGAGGAATGGGCCGGCGCGTTGCCGTGGTCAAGATACAGCCGTTCGTGGCGAGTTCGGGCCGCGCACGGAAAATACTTACTCGCAGCTGCTCCAGAACGCCAACATAGAACTGCCCAGTCACTGTCTACGCCTCAGGAACATATTCACGATGAATGATGCCGCGTATATCTAAAAAAACGATCAACATTGCCTTCAGTCGCGACTTGCACATCCTCGCTTTCGTGGACCACTTCCCACACTTTGCTACCCACTGCTGACTTTGTTTACGGGTCTCGGGGTCATACTCAAATATCCAAGTCTCATCTCCAGTGACTACACGACTCATCCAATCTCTGCCGTCGCTCTGATTGCGGGACAACAAATCTTTGTAGATCGATGGGTGAGAAGCTTCGGCACCATCTTGCAAATTCTTGTGTAACATCTTATGAACGGTTTCTTTGTTGATGTTTAACTCGTCAGACAACTCACAAATGCTTACGCGCCAGTCAGACGTGATCAGCGCGAGCAGACGATCGACATTCGCGTCGGTACGAGAGGTGACGGGAGCTCCTTCACGCGACCGTCATCCACAGATTCACGCCCCTCCTTGAACCGCTTCGCCCATTCATACACATGCGTTTTCGATATGCACTCGTCTCCGTAGATCGCTTACAATTTTAGAATAATTTTCCGAGGGTTTTTCACAAGATTTCACTAAAAATTGGATCACAACACGTTGCTTGTAATGTGAGTCACTCATTTTCACGGCGCCACTAAAAAAGTTACTTTCGAAAAACACACATGAAACACAAACCAAACGTGCTATCGTCTTCAAACTTCAATTGGAACTAAAGGAAGGTCCCCTCTTGCAAGACATATGTTTACGAACGAGGCAGCGTTGCCAGTTCCCGAGTTATAACTAAATTCCCGGAACTTAATTGCCACACCTTGTATATTAAATGTATATAAAATTACATATATTTAAAATAAAAAAACATTGCATCACCTTCAATTCTTCGAGAGTCATCGTCGTCTTTTTCCTCATCGTCATCGTTATCGTCTTCTTCAGCTACGTCATCTACTTCATCGCCATCATCTCCATCATCCTTAGCATCCCTAAACCATCCAGGGAAACTATCCTTGAACATATCAGTAACTTCAGATATGAAATGGTTAATAGATTTTATTAACAAGGACGGCTTTGGAGCTATTTTTGTCTCTGGCGTAGATCTGTCAGCTTCATCTGAAAACCAAAATGGAAAAATATAAATGTTAGTTATTGTGTATATTTTCACATAACAAGCTTTTTGTGTTGGAATAAATTTTTTTTTTGGCATAAATTAATTCTATTCATTTTTCAATCAAGCGTACATTGTATAAAATACATATTCTAAAATAACAACCTTTTGCCAATTATTTTGCTGTTTTCTACCTACTATATTTTACAAAGTCTTTCTGAGCAAACATTTTTAATTAATAGAAGTTATATTTTACGACAATATCACGTTCATGTCCGTATAACATTGTTTTTATTAAAAGGTTTTATGACAGAAATGAGTAGGATGTGCATGTGGATAATAGAGAGCGGATAGTTAAGCAAATGCTTTTGCCTACCTTCATTGCCTTCTCTTTGCTTTTTTTATATTTGCCTTTAGAGGTATTTACTCCTGCCTAATGGGTTTTCGGCTTTTAAAATGTTTAAAATCCAAGTTTAAAGTGTATATAATAGGAGCCGAATTTGCAAGTTCTCTTTCATTCCCTATTTATGTGCTGTCTGATAGTGTGCTATTTCAAAATACCACCTGTGAAAACGTGCCAAATTGAAAAGTGAAGCAAATTCGACAAAAATTTAAGGATTGATGGAAGCAATGTATTTTCTAAAGCTTGTTCCAAACCGGTAAGATAAATTTCAGATTTTAAATTTGGTCAAATATCATTAGTGCTAATTTGAAAACACTACTTGTCAAGAAACGGCCCTCTCAAGTAAAGAATTTAATATTTCCTAAAGATGACCACGGGAGGGGCTTTTCAGAAAATTATTACACCAAAACATTGCGTAACGGTCAATCTGTACATCGTACTTCGCTGGTATATTCCACTGTAAAAGACGAACTTTTTGGTTGAATTGAAAACTTTTCGCCCCAAGTAGTAGCGTGGCTTCTTTAGTAAAAGATGGATTCTGCGACTGGCGCAATCCATCCAACATTTACCGAGACATCTCACGATCTACGAAAGTAGTGTATCACATATTCAGTGTTTCAAAAAAATGGCGCAGAGTTGAAAACAAACTTATATAAGAACCAGACTGTTGATACTCATCATCAAAATTGTGCATTCAATTCTTGGCGGTTTGTGTTAAAATTCTCTGGTAAGAAAATCAGAAATTTTTTATTCGTGTCGGATTGAAGGGCTATCCTATGGTTCGGATAATAGTGAGATTCAGTTTATGGTTAAATTTCTTGAGAGACAAGGTAAATTTTAATATTAAGTCGTTTTTATTAAGTGAGCTAGAGATGTGGGCAATTTCTAGATTTGTTTTAATTAAAGCGGTTTGTGTTAAAATTCTCTGGTAAGAAAATCAGAAATTTTTTATTCGTGTCGGATTAAAGGGCTATCCTATGGTTCGGATAATGATGAGATTTAGTTTATGGTTAAATTTCTTGGCAAAACAAAATTTGAGACTGAGAGGCGCAAGTTCAACTTTGTACAGTAAAAGAAATGGTAATTTTTTGCAACTCATACAAACTATTGCCAAGTTTGATCCAATATTAGCTGAACACATCCGACGCATACAAGCTGATCAAAACCATATGCCTAGGTACCGTATACTTAGGTAATAAAATTAAAAACGAACTTTTGAATATTTTAGGTGGCAGTATTTAATCTAAAATTATCGCAATGATACAAAATACAGAATTATTCAATAATATTATATTGTACATAGGATACTCAGGATGATATGATGATATGGTATTATTATTTCTCCATTTTTAATACTCGTTTTTATTTTGATTATTTGTTTTGTGCGTGCATTAACCGTTCCAAGGTTTAAATCATTTTTTAATTTTTGATATTGTACCTTTATTTGTGCATACGGTGTTTTAAGAATACCTGATGCAAAATCTACATTGGCTTGTAATAATTTTAGATTATCTAATCCAATTAGTCCATGGAAAATGTTATGAAATTTAAATAAATGAAATTTAACTTGGTTTGTTGTGGTAATTTAAATAAATTTGAAGCTGGCATGAACATACTATATTTATGAGCAGACTTCTGAAATACTGTTGAAACTATAAAAGGATCATCATATATAGAATTAGAATAAAATTTATAAGCAAAGATCTGGATCGATGAAAGATTTAGTAGAGCCAGAATCTATTAAAAATTTTAAATTATGTTCGGGTAGTACTATATATGGTAATTCACTTTCATTAGTGGTATTAAAAGATATAATATGGGGTTTTACGTTTGATCGGTTGTTTGAGGGGGTTTGTGAAAATTTTCATGATAATATGACTCGTCGATGTTGTCGTTTGCCGTTTGTGAATCTTCTAAAAATTCTTCATTATTTGAATCAGAAATTTCGGGAATTAATTCTGAATTCTGAAAATCATAATTAATATCGGATGTCTCATCTACGTCGTTTACGTAAGTATTGTAAAGTTGTTCAGAATTGAAATTTCTTTGCGAGTTTTGGGTTATTGGTCTCGAATAATTATTATTAGTTTGTCTGGTCGAAACACTCATAGGAGTGGGTGTTGGTAAATTTATATGTTGACCGGGTCTAAATACGTTTTGGTTCGGTTTTTGGTGTAGTTGTTTAAATACTTGCGAGTTTGTAAAAAATCTCTGAGGTGTAACATTTGGTCTCGGTTGTATAGGAATAGGTTGTGAAGGGAATTGATTAGTATTACGTGTTTGATTGCTAAAATTTGGATTAAAATAACAAATCACTTTAATATTTTGGTTTGCCACATTTAACGAAAGTACTCAAAAAGTTGTCGGAGAGAATTTCTTGGGATTTTGTGAAATTCAAGATACAACAGGGGCAGGCCTAACTTTGTTTCTGACAAATTTCTTCTCGTCACTGTATATTGGTATTGTAATTGTTTAAAAAAAACATTCTAAAATTATTTATCCAGATTTTTGTTTCAACTAAGAGCGGCAATTTTCCACTTGCACCAGGGCGCACACTACCGCAAGAACGGCTCTGGTAATATGTCTTTTAAGATATTAATCCTACAAAGTTCCATCTTGAAGCATAATCTCCTTACTCTATATCTCTATTTGTTACCTACAGTGCACTTGTGTATCATATATTGCCTACTTATTTCAGTAGAAAGTCAAATTTCACTCAATTATATGGACAACCAACTGCTTGTGTTAATATAAGTGTATAAGTAATAATTCATAAAAAAAAAATCTCTATAGCCATTTTTCGAAATGAAAACTTTCCAATATACATATATAAATAAAAGGAAATAAGGCCACGCATATTATTTTTTGAAAGTTATAACATATTAAATAATTATAAAACGGGTTTAATTAGCATTAAGAATGCGATACTAGTAAAATCTATGCGAACATTTACGCATAAATGTAACGTATCGTTATATTTATGACCCAGTCCTTAGAATGTGTTTGTAGAAGTCATTAATTTATAGGTTTACCGGTACAGCGAATTCAGTTTTGCACTATATCCGGCTAGACTCTTAAAATTCTCTCATAACGTTTGCGATATTACGAAGATAGGAATTAATGCTGTCATATTATGTCATTTTTTTTGTCGTGTACGTATGTCTTAAGCCGAAACCTTTCTTCGCCTTTAGATATCTAGCGGATAAAGTTATCTTAGAGATAACTACAAAATGAGTTTCTGCACATCTAAACAGACTTTATCTACAAAATAAATTTGTCTAGAGATAAAAGCTCTTGATAAATGTAGTCTTTAAGACACTTGTCTCCGCGTGTTCCTAGCTTAAGAGAGGTTAGGTAGTGTTTTCATTTTTCATTGATTTGCCCACAGAATCTACCATTAACATATTGTCGAAATTGGTACTGATTAGTATTTGTTAATATTTATGAGTTTTGTGGACGAAACATAGGCCAAAAAGGAAGCAGTGACAACACGCGGCGGAGAAAATTTGGAAATTAACTTAAATTAACGACAGTAAAGACGAAGAATTCAAGACGTGAAAATAAAATATCTAAGAAGGGTGCTAGGAAAAGTCTTTCTTTGGAGACTGTGGTTAAGTAGAACTTTAAAAAAGTATATAACCCCTTACCACAATTATCAATCGTATCCTAAATACGTATTTCGACAACTAAGTTGTCATCATCAGTAGGTAAAACCACTAATCAAGGTGTCTCACATGGGGCGCAGTAAAGCTAGCACAACTAATCACGCAACAACTTTACACAGCGTCCACGTATACACTAACTTAAAAATACAAATATATCGACTAAAAATTACGACAAAATTACCTCTCTTCAGGAAACGGCACCTACATGTGTTTATATTCTTTTCGAACTGTCTACAACCTTTGTACCTCCTTTTCTAAGAATGAAAAGAGACAACTATAGGCGATCGGTCTCTTGTCTCCGTTCATCGGCTCTGTTGTTAGCGGTATTTCGTATGCGTCAATATCGCGGGTATTATTGATGGCTTTGACAAGATTTAAGCCTTAATCGACATATTGTGTAGTGACAGGATACCATTTTAGATACTTTACTGATTAGAAATAAACATAAAATAGAAATCGATGTTTTTCGAAAAGATGCGAAGATTCATCATCGCGGATTCAAATCATAGTTTTCAACATAAGACAGCTTCTTTTAATTTCTTAGTCAATCGGTTACTAAATTTTCCGTTAACAAAAGAGAGATATGAAATAGAACTAGATTTCATTAAAAATATCGCGAAATATAATAGCTTTGACATAGAAATATTCAATAAATTAATTAGAAAAACGAAACTAAAAAATACAATCCGCGAATCCGCAAGTTTTGTCTCTCAAAGTAACCAGGCGAAAAAGTACATGCGTTTACCATACCACCCTATTACGAAAAACATTAATAGAGTTGTGCAAGAACAAGGTCTCCAAGTTGCCTTTCGGTCCGAAAATACTATCAAAAGTCTCCTAGGGAATACCAAAGATAAAGTTAATTTTAATTTGAAATCAGGTGTATACGAAATTAATTGCGCTGATTGTAATTTGAAATATATAGGCCAAACAAAACGATCAATAATAACCCGGTTTAAAGAACACATATCACATATTAAATACAATAGACCAGAAAAATCTAACGTTGCCAACCATGTTTTAAATACACTACACAATATGTCGATTAAAGGGTTAAAACTTGTCAAAGCCATCAATAATCCCTGCGATCTTGACGCATACGAAAGCATTCATATCGCTAAAAACAAACAGAACACGATGAACGGAGACAAGAGACCGATCGCCTATAGTTGTCTCTTTTCATGTTTAGAAAAGGAGGTAGAAAGGTTGTAGACGGTTCGGAAAGAGTATAAACACATGTGGATGCCGTTTCCTTAAGACAGGTAATTTTGTCGTAATTTTTAGTCGATATATTTGTATTTTTAAGTTAGTGTATACGTGGACGCCGTGTAAAGTTGTTGCGTGATCAGTTGTGCTAGCTTTATTGTGCCCCATGTGCGACACCTTGATTAGTGGTTTTACCTATTGATGATGACAACTTAGTTGTCGAAATACGTATTTAGGATACGATTAATAATTATGGTAAGGGGTTATATACCTTTTTTAAGGGTGCTAGGGGTAAGAGGATTGGACAGAAAGATAAATAGTGAAATTAGAGAAAGTCTAGGAGTGAAACCGATTGATCAAAGAAGTTATGGAAAACTAAAAATTGCATTGGTTTCGATATCTGATAGGAGCTCAGCCATAGAAATACAAGTGAACAAAAATTATAGGCAAGGAAGAATAAATGTAACAGTATATAAAGCCTCAACGCTGTAGCGTACAAGGTGACAGAGTTATAATAATGACGAATATAGATGAAATAGTTTGAAGAGATAAGTGGGAGCGTGGTGCTGTATGAAAATAATATTTTTTTAAATGAAAGGAAACATGATTTTAAGTACTTGGAAATGTAGTAAATAAACTATAAAACGTTGTGTTTAGTGATTGCAATACCGGTATACTGAATACCGGCATTTCGTGCTATTTTGCAATTTTGTGAAACCGATATTTGCCAAAGCAAAATTTGTTAAGTAAAGTATTTTCGGTATTAGATATAAATACTAAATATTTTTTTTATTAAAGGGTTTAAGTTAACTTGATTTGAATTAACTTTACTTTAAAGTTAATTGGCGTATTTCTTTTGCACAAATAAGTACACATTATATATTATACTTTAATGTTCAACATATTTATATTTGTAACGTATATGTTTTCAGATTTATTATTTATCCATAATAAATAATAATGACTTTAAAAAAGAACATGTTAGTTGAACTGCCAGCTGGAGTTTTTAAGTTTAGATGTTTTGATAGATTAGATGTATTAGGTATACTTACCTGATATAAGCGTAATGGGGTAGTTGACGTTGCCAGTTTTGTAAAAAAGTTTGTACAAGTTGTTTTCTTGAATATATAAATACAATCATTTAAAACCATCGTTATAAGTAGAGCAGAACAATTTCCGTGCGCGCCATGTGCGCCGATGTGAGGATGATTGTATTGCATCAGAACTAATAAAAAGCATTCAGTATGTGTTTGGTACTTGCTTAGACTGCATCTAAGTGTAAGCATACGTAATAAAATGTCGTCGACACATAAATCGAGAAAACGACCGTTGTCAGACGAAGTGGATAAGTTTATTATGGATTTCCCGGACTTAATATACGATGGCTCAAAAATTAAATGTTTAGTGTGCAATACATATCTAATGTGTTGGTCAAAAACACATTGTAAAGAACACGTAAGCAGTTCGAAGCACAATAATAACAAAAGTAATAGACAACAGTTTATACATGAACTATTTGTAACTATGATTGTGTGTACACTGCCGTTTACCTTGTTAAGTAATGATTCATTTATTTCATTTTGGAATAAATACGCGAATCAAACATTACCGAGCACGACAACGTTACGAAGGAATTTACCATCGGTGCGTAAACAGGTTGAAAATTAAATCAAAGCCGAACTGAAAAATAAAAAAACTGTGGTTATGTGACGACGAAACTGATAGCAAAAACCAATCTGTAGTTAATGTGATGGCGCGTAATATGGAACCACATCAACCAATGTCTTCAATTTTATTAGCATCCAGACCACTAGAACAATGTAATGCCGAAAAAATTTCAGAGGTGCTATTAGATACTTTGGAAAAATTTAAACTTTCGAAAGACCAAGTATTAATGTTTATAACCGATGGTGCCGCAACCATGTGTTCTGTAGACCGGTCTCTTAGAAAATATTGTCCTAACTTGTTACATATTATTTGTAAACCCCATGCTCTACACCTTGTGGCAGAACAGGTTCGTAGATGTTATCCAGAGATAGATGCTTTAATATCGAGTACAAAGGCAGTATTCTTGAAATCTCCGGAAATTTCACGAATTGTCCCCATACCCCTGAGCCACCACAGCCGATTCTGACACGTTGGGGTACATGGTTACGGGCGGGGTTTTACTGTCATGAACATTTTGAAAAAATTAAGGACGTGGTTTTATCACTCGATCCGAAAGAAAGTGCAGCTATCAATACAAGCCAGAAAAAATTTCAAGATGCCCAGATTAAAATGGATTTACAAAGTATTCGTGAGAATTACTTGCGACTAGAAGAAGCAATAACAAATTAGAAAATTCATCGCTGTCGTTAGAGGAATCACTGCAAATCGTTAAAGATGTTCACGCACAACTGTGTGCTATAGAAGACGTAAAAAGTGAAAGTGTTCTAATTAAATTTGAAAGTGTTTTAGACAGAAATGCTGATTTTGACACCTTAACACGTATTTGTGAGGGCACATCTACAGATGCGTTAAATTGCTTAAAAAAGTATTTTGATTATGCGAATATAATATCACTAGATGTAGAACGCTCGTTTTCCGAATATAAACATATTTTTTCCTCACGGCGGACATGTTTTTCAGAAATAACCTTAGAAACGCACCTGATGTTGAAAATATACAATCGAGTTTCTCCAGTTTGTAAATCCTTGGAGGACGCTTAAAACGGTAAGTGTTTTTTTAAATCCTCTGTCGTGCACACAATCACTGATTTCATACATTTTCCATTTTATTTATAGGTACATACAACGCTGCTATAATATGCACTATTCTTATTTTTCGTGTGTTTGTGCATATTACTTTAACAGCAGAAAACCAAATGTATATTTAATTATTTCTGATAGAATAAATGTCTCTACTTCTATACTTATATCGTTAACAAGCTCATGTTGTGTCCTTATTCTATCGCATATTCTAATATATTACGAATTACACTCCCATACCGGCACTCATGGCGCGCACGGAAATTGGTCTGCTCTAGTTATAAGATATTAGTAGTGATAGTAAGAGAGAAAGTAGTTGCTAGATAGAAGCATAAATATATATGTTAACACTTCAGAAAGTGGGATTAAAGAAATAGATAGATAGTTGCAATAGACTAGGAGATTGAAGAAAATTTGTGAAAGGAACAGAAAACGAAGGACAATACCCAATAAGACTGAACGAGAATTCGATGAATTTCAGAATGTATTAGAAAAACAGAATCAAGGGACGGACTCAAGCGCAAATGATACTGTGAGCTCAAACAAACGGCCAAGTAGAGAGAGTGCATCGTAGTATTATTCCATGAATACAAATAATAATCAAAGATCCAGAATATAAGGATTGGGACAAGAAAATTGAACAAGTGCAAAGAGATCTGAATACGTCAGTAAATAAGACCACAGGGAATAGTCCTTTCGAATTATTGTATGCATACATTCCAAGGTTCGAGGACCGCCCTTTAAGACATTTAACATTAGAAGCTGAAATTTACGTATCACCAAGTGAATTACGAGCAGTGGCTTCTGGTGTAATTTATGAAGAACAGAAGATATACAAAGAAACATACGATAAGAAGAGGCATACGAATATGCATTACAATATAGGTGACATAGTATACATGAAAACTGTTCCGAAGTCACTGGTGAGTCAACAAAACTACAGACGAAGTATCGAGGACCCTTGGTTGTTACTCAGATATTACCAGGCGACACCTATCGAGTAATGGACTTGAGACACAAAGATAGTAATCGAACATATGCTAGTACTGCCCATATTACTTAATTAATCAACAGACAGTCTTACTTTAAACATCAACATAACAATCATACTTTATCAATGGACACCAGTCTCAGCAGTAGTTTTATGTTAGTATAAGCCGTTGTATATCCAAAAATAAGTGTATGTAGTATAAATAAATATATTTAGATGAAAGTATATTTATTCATTTAACAAACAGTCACCGAAAATTTAAAAAGTAAAGTGTAAGTTTTAAAAGTATACAGCCTTGCAAGCTTGCTCGGTGAAGCAACGTCGGGGTCGTGATTCTAGTAACTGGGATTGAAGCATCCTCGCCAGAAACAACATTTGGTTCCACAAACAACCCCCATCAATATTTTTTATAGTTTGTGCATTATTTGTATAACACCAATAAATATGGAACAGAAACAACTGTTTTTGTACCTTTTAAAAAAATTCTTAATACCGGTACTACCACCGGTATTATGGTACAACGTTTTAAAAATACCGAATACCGATATTGTATTTTTCGTCCGGTATTGGTTTCACTAGTCGTTGTATTACAGTTTTTTTAGTGATTAATTAAAGAGTACAATTATTAAGATCGAAACGCTTGAAGAAATGCAATACAAGAACCTAGCAATTATCAATTAAACGACAGAAAAAGAAAAGAAAACAAGTGTAAACATTTCTGCTTAAATAATATTAATTGGAGTTTACGGCGATAAATATAAAACAAAGAAAACTATTAAAGACAATATTTTTGGACAGTTATAAAGCTAATTATGTATTTATCCAGTTATTAGTTACGCCATAATAAACGGTAGTGTAGTATCTTTAAAGAGCATCTATTTTACGCTTAGCACACAATGGTAATGTTTATTCTATATCATCACGGACAAAACTTCATTTTATCGTAGTAAAGTTGTAAATATGTTTAAGAGTAAGGTAATAAAAATACCGTAAATAAAAACTATTTCACTTCAATTACAGTATACAGTATACAGTATTTCTGTTCGATTTTATATAGCTTTTCTTTAGATTATTACATAGAGAACTTAAAGAAATTAGAATTTTTATTCACAATCTAGACGATAATAGTCAAATAGAAATCAGAGGTATGGATTAGATTAAAAATAGATTAAAAATTATTTTTAATCTAATCCATTCCTCCTATTTCTATTTTACTATTATCGGCTAAATTGCCAATAAAGATTATAAATAGCAAAACATGAATTAAGCGTATAAATACATTAATTAATAAGTTTGTAATGGCAAATGTGAATAAATTATAATTAACATAAAGGTCGTTACATTGCAAAAAAAAGGCAAAAATAAAATAAGAATTGCAGCTTTGATATGATTTTAAAGATATATCACATTATTATATTATACAATGTGTCCCGTATGGTTATGATCAAATTCTAGGATTGTAGTAGACTTCATTTCAAGTAACAAAAGAGCAAAACTTGTATATCCATTTTTATTTGTCTCAAAGTTACAGATCTATGAATGTGATTGTCAGATCATGAAAAAAATGTAATCCTAAAGTCAATACAAACTGATTTTATTTAAAAAAAGTTATACGATTCAATAACAGGCCTGTGATTGTTAACGTCGCATACTAAAATGTTATCCTAAAATAAATAAATACGTGTCGTAGTGCATACAGTAATTTCTTGGAGATCTGCAAAAAAGAGTACTGGAAATTGATTTATAATAAAGAAGGTTCTTACTTATTTCGTAAGTGCTGAACTATGAATATCATACAATAAACAAATGTTCAGATGACTGTTAAAGTTGCATTCTTTAATAAAGGATTACATTACGTTTCAGTTCATACAACAGCTTATTAGTGAGTGGACACGATTTGTTTATTCAAAATACCCTACCGATTTTCTTCTCAAGAGTATGCGGACATGCATTTTGTGTATGGCTACTGTAACGGTAGTGCACGTCAAGCAGTTATTGAATACCGACATCGATTTCCCGATAGGCGCATTCCTCATTACAAAACGTTTCTGGAAGTACACAGACAATTTCGGGAATGCGGACTGCGTGATTATCTTTTCGACCGAGGAGTAAATTTGCCAGCAGACTTAGGGGAAGAAGCAGTAGCTATTGTTACAAGGGATCCAACGCTCAGTGTACGTCGAATTGCTGGACTACTAGGAGTGCCACGAACGACAGTTTGGCGAATTTTAAAACTTGAGGCAGACCACTATGCTCGTCTAGTTTATTCTACTTGGATATTAAGACAGTCACGGCTTCATTTGAATTTCTGCAGAACAGTCCTCTGGACAGATGAATCTACGTTCACGAGAAGTGATGTTACAAATCTGAGAAACATGCACAGGTGGTCTTCAGAAACTCCCAAAGCTATACGCCCATCTAAATTTCAACATGAATTTTATATTAACGTTTGGGCGGCCCTAATCGATGACTTGTTGATTGGTCCTGTCGTTCTTCCTGGGAGGTTAAATGCGGACAATTACCTTCAATTTCTTATTGACGAACTGCCAGGTCTTTTAGAGGATGTCCCACTGAATGTTAGACGGACATGTGGTTTCACATTTTGGAATTACTGTCCGAAATTTGGTTAACGTCAATTATCCAAGATGGATTGGTCGAGGTGGTCCTGCTGCATGGCCACCCAGATCACCCGATCTTAATCCCCTTTACTTTTATTTATGGGGGTACATGAAAAATTTAGTCTACGCGCAAGTTTCGAACACAAGAGAAGAGTTGTTGTATCGTATTCACCTGGCTGCCAAGCAAATCCGACAAAACAAGTATGAAATTCGGATAAGTACTTCTTCTGTTAGCTTACGGGCACAAGCCCGCATTCAACAAGGAAATCAGTTTTTATTGACTTTAGGATTACATTTTTCTTCATGATCTGACAATCACATTCATAGATCTGTAGCTTTAAAACAAATAAAAATGGATATACAAGTTTTGCGTTTTTTTTACTTAAAATGAAGTCTACTTTACACTTGTATACCTTGTATAGCAATAATAACTGTGTGGAGAAATATACACCGAATACCGGGAATATTGACTTAGGAGTGCCACAGGGTTCAGTTTTGGACCCTGCCTTGTTTACGATATATGTTAATGATCTGTACTCGGTTAGCGGTAACGCTAATATTTCGCGACACTGTTTATAGAACAGTGTCGCGAAACATTAGCGAAAATGATATTTGCAAAGATTCTATATAGATACATTCTTTGAAAATTTCATTTTTGGGTATAATGACTTACAAAGAAACGTTGTTGTTAACAACATTAGCAAAGTTAGTGCACATTTCTGTAGTAGTATATATTGTTCAGGCTCTATTTTCCAAAATTCCTCATACTCTTTTAACTCCCTCTTTAACCTATAGGTGTGTATCTTTCCCACCTCAATGAAGTTGTTAAGTAATTCTGAGTGATAATCCAAATACACCTGCGAATTCAAATATTATTGAAGACTCCAAGTATCAGGGATTTCCTCTGAGCAATAGCATATTCAAGATTGTCTTTAAATTCCAAAACCTACGTTTAAATTCTTTGCATAGTGATTCTATATAAATCGAAATGTTAGTACCATTTTCTTTAGAAATATCAATACAATCCTGTTTAGTTCTTATCATAGTTTGCAGTACTTGATTTCTTCGTAATAAATCTTTTATTTTTTTTCAAATGCAAATATTTTATTAGCCATTTGTGAAATCATTATATTTTCATCCTGCAAATAAAACTATTAAGCTTCTCTGTAACGTCGCATAGAAAAGCTAAAACGCCCCACCAGCCATAATTTTGTAGTTTACTGTAAATTTGATTATTTTGCTCCAAAAACAACATTATTTCTTTTCAGAGAGAAAAAATCTTTCCACAACTTTTCCTCTACTAAGCCAACGCACTAAAGTATCTAAAAGAAGATATAGACTACCAATTTCTTCCAAAAGGCTTTTAAATTTTCTGTGGTTCACTTCTCGTTCTCTAATGTAATTCGACTAAATTTATGTTTTATTATCACAGTTTCCCGGAAGATCCTGGAAGCTATAAACCTATAGCTCTCTTTTATGTTTGCTATAAATTTCTAGAACTGCTTGTTAACCGCGAGAACAATAAATTTTTGTGTGTTTTTGTTTATTTTCCTTAAATACATGTATAGTTTAACCATTTAGCATTAAATAATGTTCACTTTGAATTAACACCCTGTATATAAAGTTTAATTATCTTATTTAAATTGTAAAACTTTACCTCTATTCTAAGAATCTATATCCGTTGTATATACAAGTTTATTACCCTTTTTATTAGACTCTTTCCACCTTTACTTATGATTCGATTACAGAACGCATTTAATACCCTGTTTTTTAATCTCGCAATCTATTTATAATTTCACGTTTCTTAAATGAAGTGCAATAAACTTTATTAAGATGAATAAGATTCAATCTTTAAATGTATTTTGCCGGGTATTATTGCTAGCAAGTACTTGACACCAAGACCTTCAAAATTCCCTCGAATTATGTCATCATCTGGCCGCACAATCGATACGGTTCGCATTATTACCTATAGAATAGTTTATGGAGGTAATGAAAAATTTTGCCTGCTTGTAGTATTTTTAACAACAAATAAGAACAAAACTCTCATCCTAACAACAAGTAAGGAACATTCATTCGAACCACAACACATCAACAAGTAAGAGTTCAAACACTAACACAAAATCTAAATTAAGTATATACATCAAACGTTGGATTCAATATATAATTATAGTTAAAAGTGCACTTTTATTATCCAACAAAAAAGAAAACTCCAGCGCAATTCTTTACACGACTTGTCTGCAATAGAATAGCGCCCGCCATCGACTAGATTATTAATATGGAGCAAGCCGGTTTCAGAACGGGAAGAAACCGCTGCGATCAAGTCTTCGCGTTAACAACGCACATTGAAGCAGATTTTCAGAAGGGTCTGAAAACATCCGCTGCATTTTTCGATTTCTCCAATGCCTATGACACTGTCTGGAAGAATGGAATGATTTTTAAATTCCAAAAAAATATCGCATGTGCTAAATTAGGCAAACTTATACAAAATATACTGATAAATCGCCAAAATTGTAGCCTGGCTGAACAATCGTACTAGTAATGGCAAAACCTTGAAAAATGGATTTCCTCAAGGATCGGTTCTGGCTTCGCTACTGTTCAACGCCCCCAGAACCTGGCCGAAATCTAGGAGAGCAATTTGGCTAGATACGGAAGTTCAGCATCTCATCAATGTGATTGATTGGATAGCCCTCTAACAACACCCTGAATTGAGGAATAGAGATTTAGTTTCTAATCCTTCGGAACCTCTGCCGGGCGTAAGCCTCCCACGTAGGTAATGGTCTAAATTAAATAGGTTCCGCACAGGCCACTGAAGGTGCAACTCAATATTGCATAAATGGAAACTAGCAGATACGAGCCTCTGCGACTGCGGAAATCTGGAACAAACTACGGCCCGCATAGTAAATGATCCAGAATAAGTTTCCCTGGTAGCATCCACTAGCTGAGAAAGCCAACTCTTGCAGCACTGGATTGGTTGAAAAATTTAGATATTAGTGTATAAATTAGTATTATGACCCCTTTTTGTCATAATTCTGCTTCCACTAATTTTGCAATGAGCTTCGTCACTAAAGATTTGTTTTGAATTTCATGTTCTTGTCTTTATTCTATGACCTAATTAATAAAGAGTTGTTCATTTTCTTGACTTTATCGTAAGGCCAAATGAACAAACGTATGACGTGACACGTGATCATTTAGTTTTAATTCTTGAGTCAACTGCATCTTATAATCTTCTAAACAAAGACCTTTCATTAAAATGTTATGCAACCTCGACTTTCCAATGTTGTCTTGCTGTGAACGTTTACTAACTGACATTTTTGGGTTTCCATGAACACGAGCCCTTATCTCACCAATATTTTCTTCTGTTCGGGCAGCACAATTGTAAACATGTTTGTTAGCTTTTAGTTCAAATTTCTACATAAAATTCTCAAACTATACTTTACTCTACTATAACTCAAGTTGGACAAATGAAATCAAATTTCTTTCGAAATGCGTACGGCATCTTCTCGCAGTTGAAGCAAAACATTCTCCATTTTGGTATTATGTTTTCCCAATAAATTTGGGTTCTTCGATGGACAGGTGCTTTATGATAATCAAGCCAAAACTAATTGTTTTTAGTTGATATCTTTCACTATAGGAAAACTGTTTTATTGATATAAATGGCGGACAATTTTATCAGAACGTAAAATTCAGACATCCGATACAAAGAAGAATGGTGCATTTCGCTGTAACTCGAAACCAAATCACTATAGATGACAGTCACTTTATTGACTAAATTTCTATTTCGCATCTCATACAAAATAATAATAATCACAGTTTCTATTTCGGAATTAGCAACACGTATAACACCTGCGTTTTCCTGGTGAATAATGCAATGAAATGTTCTTAGATTTGTCAAGCTATATTTCCGTTTCAGTAGAGAAATAAATACATTTTCAGATCCAATCATAGAAGGATAGCCATGAGTACACACACAAACTAGTTTTCTTTATATCTATCTTGTTCTGCTCTAGAAAATTACAGATAATATCGTGATAATATGTGCTTCTTGTTTGGCCATTTATTGGAAGAGATATCAAAAAATCTTCGTGAATTGAGTTCTGGTTAGTACAACTCCTAACAGCTATTAGAATACTTCTATAATACGAGTATATTAGTATATTATTCTAATTTTCCCTTTCGAAAATTAAAGTTCAAATTGAAAAATTTGAAGAATTTCTTCTAATTTACAGTTTCCGCTAGTGTCGTAAGTAAAATTTATATCAAGGAAATTACTGTTAGTGAATAGAATCCCAACGTTTCGCAGTTCATTAAACAATAAAGCGATATAAATGTAGCTGGTTAGTCCACATTGCCATTTCTATAAAGTTTTTTTATGTAGTGTTATATAACGGTTATTAAATGTATGTTACCTACTGCTATAATTACCTAGTAAAATTTTAGATGCATTGACTAAGTACAGTAACAATCATAATATCTATTTATAATTTTTCTGATGGAAAAATGTCAAATATTTCTTAAAAGTCTATAGCATAAAAAATATTTAAAAAAAAAGCGAAATTGGTTGTGTTAAATTTTTATGTATGGTAAATATACGAGGAACGTTCGGAAACTGATACCCGTCTTCAAAATATAAAACAGTAAGTAATTAACATTTTTTATTTTATATTTCCACACCATATACTGCTTTTCTACATAACTCTAAATTCGAACATTTATCGTATCTTGTAACGAGCTTTTGAATACCAGCATCATAAAATTCTGCAGCCATTTCATTAAGAATAGTTGTGACCTCTTCTTTGATCTCTTCATCGTTTTGAAAACGTTTTCCTCCCAGAAACTCTTTCAGTTAGGTGAAGAAATGGTAGTTATTAGATGCCAAGTCAAGGCTATATGGTAGATGTACGATAATTTCTCAATGAAATCTTTCAAATACTTGTTTCGTTTTCACGGCAACATGAAGCCACAGAAGTACGTTGCGCTAGACAGCATTCTGCACCTTCGGTTCTGAATCGACCACCGCAGTTTCTTCAGTGTCTCACAGTATGCTTCTACGTTTATACTGGCTATTCGCGGCATGATCTCATTAAGCAAAACTCCTAGCCGATCCCAAAACACTGTTGCAATCAGTTTTCGTGTCGAAATCGTTTGGTTGAATTATTTTGGTCTAGTCTATGAACCGCATGATGCCACTGCAAGACCGCATAGTTTCAGTTGTAGCATAATAAACCCAAATTTGATTCCTTGTCACTGGTTGGGAAAGAAAGACATCAGCTTCACATGAATAGCACTCTACTCTAAAAAAGCTTAAAGCAGAGGCCATGTGTTTTTGTTTGTGTTCGTCTGTGAGCATCGTAGTATCAAACCACCTTGCACATATTTTTCCATACTTCAGAAGAATTGTGACAACTTTGTGGATAATAGTTATTATTATAGTGTATTATTCCAATCATCCAGGTATGAAAAATAAAATACGTATGCATCGCGAATGGCACAGATGTCCGATTACGACATTGCTACCCCTTCCCGATCTTCTGGGGGAACCGCGTCTAGTCTTTGAATACTTCCGCTTAAGACCTCGACGAGAACACACGTACCTATCTATTGCTGCTTTTTAGTTGTTGTGTAAGTTACCGTAAAGTTTGAATTATGCACCGAAAAGATGGATCTTGTGGCTATACACACATTTGTTAATCACTGCCAATTTATATAATTTAATTTGCGCCATTGTCCATGCTGATAGTGGTTTTATAGTGCCCTTGAACATCTAAACGGTAGAAGAAGCGACCCCATTTTTTTTCTACGCAGCATTCATATTTATTGTCCCCGTATTCCGCTCCTGCTAATGTATAAAAATATAATCTCTAATAGGGCTCCCGTTACTAGCTCCCGTTGCCAGCTCTCGTTAATGTTTGCAGTTGGAAGCTCCTCTTATTAGCCGGAGTAGCTGAAAAGTAAATTAATAAACTCGGTAGCAAAGAGAGAAACGGTAAGAGATGCCATCATCGACGAGATATTGATCTACTCGATCGATCTATTCCGAAAATTGGGTTTCTGCTGCTAATTATACCATTTTCAAGTAACCAGATATTTATCTAACATTTTCATATATTTTACATGTATTTGTATACACAATATTAATCAATCAATTTCAACTTTATTACCTGTTAATTCATTTCGAACATTTAATAACAATTATTATTTAGTACAACACTTTACTTTGAGATATATTTAGCGTCGCATTTGTTTGAAAATTAAGCCATGTCGTGCCTAAGTCTGTAATATTCTTGCAAGCGTTCTTGAGATCTCAGTATACGTATATATTATTTTATTGTTCTGATATATTATATCGTATGGTAATATATAGGCATGTTCAAAAGGTTTTGAACCTTTCATTATTTCGAACTTTTAAGTATAATTTAATATTTGCGCATTTGTTTATAGTAGTCTTAATTTAAATATTATATTCAACCTTCACTATATTTTGACACGTGATACGTTTTTTCACTTCTTAATATTCACTTTCCTACGTAAACGTTTAAAATAAATATTGTTACTTCTTATTTGATTGTTGTTCGTTTTCTTTTAATATATTTAGCTTACTTGGATGCAACCTGGTTCTACATGGGTACGTTATCGCATGTACGTCCTCCGCGTAACGTATATTCACTTATACAAGCAGCTTACAAAACGCGGTGGCACTCTTTTTAAATATCGATCATTTAGTTTAACAACATTTCATCAAGAAACACACGCCGTCTTCACTCGAGCTATGCCGTGATACTGGTCAGCTGACTTGTAGGTTTAACAGCAACCCGCCTACGAAAAGTAAGTCTGAGGAGGGCTGTTAAGTTTGGGAAATTCAGGAAGACCAGTTTTTGCGAATTTATTGCACGTTTAACGCGTTGCATATTGCGAGACACGTTTGAAGAATTCTTTCTAATGTCATCCAAACTCAAACGACGATCTTGCTTAATCAGTTCGTCGACAGACTGCAATAATGATAAAATCCGTATGATGGAGGGACGGTCACTTCGTTCTTCATCACAGACATTCTCTCTTCCAGCATTAAAACTTCGACACCAACCACGCACACATTTTAAACACCAACGTTGAATTCTCTCAACAGTAACATTATGAACATCGTAAAAGGGATATCAAATAACAGACCAGTGTCCAAGCTTGCTCACAACAAACACATAATATAACGTTTTGAGAAAATCGACATTATTGAAAAATACGGTAGATCGTAAGGTAAAGCCTAATGTTATCTGGGTCACACGTTTTGCACGTGCGGGATTAGTGTTCAAACAGTTGATCAAATACTATTCAAGCATCCCCCATAGAATTAACTTCCGAAAGGTATTAATTTCTTAGTAAAAGACTTGAAACAGCATATATATTGAAATAAGACGCTGATGATCTATTATAAAAGTAAATATAATAAATGGTGATTAAATAATAAAAGATTATGAAAGTTAATATAATTGAATTATTAAATTGGGCGCCTCTAATAAGAAAATATATACTTAGATAAACGCTATCTATATTCTTAATAATCCAAGTAGCAGTCGTGAGCAAGATATAAGTAAAATTTGACTCCTCAGGATCTTCGTCGATAATAAAAGTGTATGTTTAATCCCATGTGTGGTGTATTAATGTATTTTCTTAATGTATCTAATATAAAATAACTCTACACCTAAACACTAGCAAATAAAAGAGTGAATTAGGAAATAAAAATAAATAATTTATTGAAGTAAATAAGGAATCTGTAACTTTAAACAAATTAATGTGCCTAGCGACAAGTAAAATAGTATACAAATAGTGCACGTGTGTATAATTAAAAAAGGTTATGTTTAGTAATGAAATATGGTCTTATATTAAATACAAACAGTTTACACAACAATTCAGGCAAGAACTACAATGTTTAAATTATTAATATATAATTACTGTAATGTGAATGTCTAAGATGTGTATAAAAGTAAAATTCTGGATTTTATTGTATTAAATAATTTGTTTTAAATAAATAATATTAACTTTAGGACTTTACTGTAGGATAATTATTGAAGTGAACCTGTTTTCCATCGAATACTGCAGTTATCCAGAATGAAAGCGATGTGATCGGGAAAATACAAAGTACGGGTCCTCCAATCTCAGATGACGGCGTTTGCGGCGTATAACGGCTTCGATTCTGCCTCCTCGTCGGAACTCCAATATAAAAGATGCTCGGCTGGAATCTTATTAGTTTCCAAGCGATTGACTTCAGGTTTGTTTTTAAAAGATGGGCCAAATATTAATGTTTAAATTCAGCATAAATTTGGAATTATATCACAGGTATTTTAATTATTATTTAAATTTTCTTAGCAGTTGAACTATAATACGGCCATTCGTTATTAGATTTTTTAGGAAAAGACACCGATAGCGGTTATTTATTTTCAAAGCCTAGTTAATATCGTCAAATAGCCTCGAAGTTTTACTTTTACTACATCCGTAAACAAGAAGAATATAAATAATATAATAATTTTGACATTATAATTAAATTTATAATGGTATATTAAAAAACAAGTTTCATAAGGCACCATTTTGCCGCACGAGATTAGTTTAGAAAACGAGCCGCGATAGCGGCGAGTTTTCTAAAGAGCGAGTGCGGCAAAAGGCCTTATGAAACGAGTTTTTTATACTATTTTTTCTATTTTGCGTTTTTTACATTAATAAATTGCTTAAATTGAAATTGTTTAATTTGAAAGTTCAGAGTTTAATTTTTATATAAAGCATGCAGTTGGTCACATTGATACTTGACATTTTCAAATTTAAATCTTGCTATCCGCGAAGTATATTATATTACATATTATTTATTAGTTTTCGTTAAGATTACTTGATATTTCATTTAAAAATATAAACATGAGTGACATAGAATAGTATATTAAAAAACAAGTTCCATAAGGCACCATTTTGCCGCACGAGATCAGTTTAGAAAACTAGCCGCGATAGCGGCGAGTTTTCTAAAGAGCGAGTGCGGAAAAAGGCCTTATGAAACGAGTTTTTTATACTATTTTTTTCTATTTTGCATTTTTTACATTAATAAATTGGAATTATTTAATTTGGAAGTTCAGAGTTCAATTTTTATATAAAGCATGCAGTTGGTCACATTGATACTTGACATTGTCAAATTTAAACCTTGCTATCCGCGAAGTATATTATATTACATATTATTTATTAATTTTCGTTAACATTACTTGATATTTTATTTAAAAATATGAACATGAGTGACTTAGAAACTAATATATCTTGTTGTCAATTGTATACAATATACGTTGTTTGTGTAGAGTACGAACATATATAATATCTGTCAAATGTACTAAAATTCTTAAAATCAAATGACAGCAATGATATTTATTTCTGTGTTCGAACAACGCCAACATTGAAAAATGAAAAAAAGTGTATCGAAATGAAGCTCATTTCGATACTGTTTTGGGTTTCATAATGAGTTCATTTCGAACGCAAAATAGAAAAAATATTTTTCAAACTGTCAGAACATACTTTCCAATACAAGGTTATGTTGTATTCGTGTGTAGAAAATAGCGTTCTTGCGGGTTAGTTGCATTTTAAAAAGTGGGCGTGTCTAACTAGTATCGATACAAAATATTAATGTAGATAAATTAGATATCTGTTATTTCGCGCTAAAGATTTGAATTATGAAATTGAAAATTAAAATATAAAAAGTAAGTTTTGAAATAAAAATAAGTTAATTTAAAGTATACAAAGTATACAAATCGTCATATTAATTTATTTACACTTCGATACTAATTTTACAAATTAAGTCCGCCAATTTAACCCTTCTTCTGTGAGTTATTTAATTGTTAATACTGTTTTTCCCATTACAGTTGCTGGAATAAGGGTGCAGTTTGCGCCATTACAATATATATTCAACGATAAGTGGTTGACATTAGACTAGTCAATGACAAAATCAATACTTTCTTGTAAACACTTGACATCAGCATCTCTTGACATTACACTGAAAGTTTTAATATCGTCAACATAACCCTAATTATTAGAAGGCAAAATTGCAACTAAATCATTTATAAGCAGTAAGAATAATAAAAGACCCAGATTAGAGCCTTGGATAACACCAGAGGTAGATATAAAAACGTTCTAGAAAACATTATTAATCCTATTGTTTGGACGCGTTCATAACTCTAAGGAGACGGCGAAAAAAAAACAGAAGAAGAAAGTTTATTTAAAAGTATTTACACGATCGATAGAATCAAATTGCGGTAGTGGTCAAAATAAATGCAATCAATCTGACCTTGAAAGTCATAATTAATATAATATATTTTGTGAAAGTTGCGAGGTTAGAGTAGGTCTTCAGGAGATGAAATCATATCACGGAGAAATATAGGACCGGATATTATGAAATATGCAATTGCACGAATACAGTTCATATATTTTAACAAAATTGGGAAAACTAGCGAGAGGATGTTAGTTTGATATATTAGTTTTGTCGCCTCTTTTAAAGACAAAAATAATTCTAACTTACAATCTAGGAAAGACGGATAAAGAAAGGGAAATAATAATAATCTTTTATAAAGGAACGGCAAGAATATTTCAGCATCTTTCACGCGAAAGCTAGGTATTAAATCGTCACCGGATCTGTTCGAGAAAGACAACGTAATTTTTTCAACTCAGAATCAGATATTGGAGGAGTCAAAAAGGAGAAGAGTTCTATAATAGGGACGCTAGAGGTATGCGAGGGTGGGTCAATAAGTCCCTTAAAATTGAGATAAGGAGTACTCTAAATTGAGATAAGGAGCACTCTATTCCGCAAAATGTTTTACTTTTCAACATAATCTCCTTTCAGCTCCATACACTTGATCCAACATTTCTCCAATTTTTTGATGCCTCCAAATAATATGATTTCTCGAGGCCCTCAAAATAGGCGTTTACTTCATCTATGACTTCTTCATTCGACCCAAATCTCTTGCCGCGGAGCCATTTCTTCATATTTGAAAACAGGAAATAGTCGCGGGGGGCTAAATCTGGAGAATATGCCGGATGAGAGAGCAATTATGAAACATGATATAAAAATTCAGTCTGAGTATATTTGTGTTCGCAAAACTCGATTGACTTGAAATGTTGCATTCGAATACGCGAGTGTTTTTATAGTAAAATGATTTTTTTTTAAACGGCGCGACAAAAATCTCCTGTCACCGGTGAAATCTTCGTTGCGCTTCGACATAAATAGCGTAAAAATCACTCAAATAGTTTATTTGGTAGTATTTTTTCATTATAAGTTGACGTTTGCTAATCATATACTCTATTTACGCTAACATATTGTTAAAAACGAAAATAACCTTGATTTAATCTTGAATGAATTGTCTTATATGAAAACTTAAAATAATATGTATACGTTAGATGTAAATGTCAGGAAGATGTTATTTTTAATAAAAAATATGACATTGTCAAATTTGAAAGGCGAAAATATTAATGATATTGATATTTGAAAGACAATTAAAGTAGCTGCGTTTTTAAAAGAAAAAAAAGGAGCAATTATTATTGATTGTGGACATACACGATATGAATAAAATCATTCTAAACAGAATTGAGGGTGAAAACAGTGAAATATAAAGTAATCGGAAAATTGACTAATTTGGTTCACCAAACTAGTAAATTTTCTAGCGGAATTCTCTCGATGTTTCCGGATTTCAGTCACACATTCTGAATTTGAAAATTGGAGTGCCAATTATATTGCTCCGTAACATCAATCGCCAAAGTTATGCAATGGCACGCGATTAGTAGTTAAAAAATTGATAAACAACCTAATTGAGGCAACAATTCTGATTGGATCTCATAAAGGTGAAGATTTCCACGACATTTCCACGACATTTTCCGACCGACATAGCGTTCGGTTTCAAACGACTCCAATTTCCAATGCGCTTAGCGTTCGCTATGACTATTAATAAAGCGCAAGGTCAATATTTGCAAGTGTTCGGTTTGAATTTAGAAAACGATTGGTTCTCTCATGGACAATTATACATCGCATGCTCCTTTTACCGGTAAACCGTCTGATCTTTATGTTTTTGCAGAAAACGGACAAACAAAGAATGATTATATTTCCACTAACTTTACAATAAAAAATATATTTTTTTAAACCTCTTTTTGCTACATTTCCATTCATTCCACATAGCCACAGCAACGCAAGGCAGGGTATTGAATTGAATGATGTGTTTTCTCGATGAATCTACAGGATCTTGGGGAATGCTTTAGCCAAGATTTACACATTGATTTATTTATAAAATACAAACAGAAAAGTTATATGCCATTTTTGTGAAATATGTAGCGTTTTGGAGAAAAAGCATAGTTAAATTTGTTATGAATAAACAAGACACAAACAATAAAACTTCTTATAGGCAACACGTTTATTTGTTACAGATACCTATGATATCTGTGACATTTTAAACATTGTTAATATGACGTTTAGTTAAGTTAACAAAAATAAAAACAACGCAAAATTCATAAAATTAACGGAAATTTTGAAAACATCCACCATTGCTTCAAGACAAGCTTCAGCGCGCTTGTTTAGTGACTGACTTGCTCGAGCTAGTTCATTTTCCTTATTTCTTATAAATTCTGCAGACGTCATAACCTACAGGGGCCTTGTAGACCAATGATTTCATGTAGCCCCAAATATAGTAATCACAGCTGTTAAGATTAGGTGATCGAGGTGGCCAGGCATGTGGTCCACCTCCTCCAATCCACCATTCACTGTAAATTTTATTTAAAAAGTTTCTGACCTGCAGAGTAAAATGTGCAGGGGCCTCATCATGCATGGACCACATTATTTTACGTAATTCCAAAGATAATTCTTCTAGTAACCCTGGTAATACTTCTTGTAGAAAATGTAAATACCTCTCTTCATTTAAACGATTTGATAAAACATATAGGCCTATAAGTCGGGTGCCAATTATTCCAGCCACACGTTGATAGAAAATCGACGTTGAAAATTTTATTCAATTATTGCATAAAGATTTATATCGGCCAAGATGTATAAATTAAGAATTCCACCTCTAGTAAAACAACATTCGTCAGTCATTAAAATTTGTTTCGAAACCAGAAGGTTTTCTGCAATTTTTGTTAACAGCCAATTGCAAAATCGACGTCTAACGACAAAATCAACCCTGTTCAAACTTTTAACTCTAAATGATAAGGATACCAAAGAGATTCTTTAAGAGTCCTCCACACTGTCCAGTGACTAACTCCAACTTGGCGAGCTACCTCTCTAGTGCTGATTGAAGGATCTACTTCAACAATTTCATGAATATTTTCCTCAACAGCCACCATTCTTCAATCACGCCCTCTTCCCACTTCTTGTTTTTTTCATGTTTCCCAAAGTCTTTCGTGCACTGCTATGAAACTATTTTTGTTAGGGATTCTACGATGAGGATACCGTTCTGCGTATCTTCTAACTGCGTCCCTGACATTTCCACCACATTCATCATACACAAAGTGCATGTCAGCGTACTCTTGAATTGATATTGAACCATTTTAAATTGAGCAGAATTACTGTCAATTTGACATAATGTTTGGCCTTTTTTAAATTTCTAAGTAAAATCTTAAATATTTTAATCAACTCGTCACTTAATAGAAAAAAGGAGATTATATCAGTAGTTACATAAATTTACCTAAACTTTTTATGAAGAATATATCCTTTAATTTTGGTTAAAGCATGTCCTAGCACGGTGTATATTCACTACAATGCTTTTATTGACTTTTGCATTCATTTCATATTAGACTGAGACACAGCGAAGCATGGACAGGTGTAGCTAGTACTTTAGAAATCTTGATAAATATAATTAAAATCATCAAGGAAACCCTAATTAACGGGAATCAAATCTTCAGATAGGTTGGTAAAGTTACCTTTACGAAAATTGTAATGACTCGTTCGAGTCATGGGAAATTGTGGAGGTGCGGAATAGATAAAACAATTAACCTTCACACATAACGCACGATAAACGACAACATTTGTTTTTTTATGCAATGGTAACAAGCATATTTTAGCCATGAAAAAATTTCGCGTAACGTTCAATGTACTAAAGTATCAACTGTTAAAAAGCTGAACTTCCAACAAGATTATTCAAGTGTTTTTTTAGAATTTAGAAAATTAATTATAATGGTGCTAATATTACACTTAAAACTTCATCAAAATTATTTTAAATACCTTGAAAACATTTGTCGAAAAAAGTTAATAGTGTACACCCTTTTATACCACTAACAGATTACTACTACTAAATATATAGCTACACAGAAGCACATAACTTACCCCAAAATGCCCTGTTAGTATCTACCAAGGCATCTTCGGCTGTGTCTACAAAGCAAGCCGCTTCCAATGTCCCGAAACACTTGGCGGCGTCGTTTAGAGATCTAATAGCAATCGCTCTAAAGCTGGATGCGGGTATTTTAACGAAAGTAGCATTCTCACTTTTTTCCGAGTTTTTTTCTTTTATCTCTAAACAATAGCAGTTCGTAAAAAACGCACCGAAAAACAAAATAACCGTGACGATTTTCATTTTCTTTCTGCCTTTTTTTTTTCTTTCGTACTAATCTGTAATCCTCAACGCCGTCGTCTCGATTTACCGTAGGGTACACTAACCGTGTATGTACATCACACGAAACTGGCCCGTCGTTCACAAGAAGTGATCACCTTGAACTTCCAGACAAATCTAGAGGCAGTAAGTCGCAAGAAGCATTTATAAGCGAGAAAGAGATCGCTGGTGTTGCTGCTATCTACGATATCTTCACGGCTGGCTCACTTACGAAATGTAGAACACCATGTCCAATACGGAATAAGTCGTCTGCACGTTTGTATGACGAAGAACAAAAGTACATTGGTTTGTTTTGGTGATGATGAAACAACTACGAGGATACTCATTAATTGTCTCGAAGATAACGAGATGATTTTTTTAACGGAATCAGATTAGTACTGCATTTAACAGACGTATTGATTGAAATAGATAAGGTAGTTCCTGTACAGTAACAATAGTACGTATGTTTCCTAGATTTTCAGTTAAGGTTTTTGCAATAATTCTTTCCCGACAAAAATTGTGCAATAACATTGGTAACAAACGAAAATAGATACGTTTAATAATTTAATATTTCATCAATTATTAATTATTCTTTTCTTTCGTTAATCATATAACAACCTTTGTATTTTCTTATTTAATTTAGGTATCTTAGAGCATCGTTTCCAAACCTGGGAGTCGCAGTGATATTAAGGGGAGGTCGTCAATAGCCCAAAACAGTAATTAAAAATCATTTTATGAGAGAAAATCATTTATTATTAGAGCAGACCAATTTCCGTGCGCGCCATGAGCGCCGGTATGGGAGTGTAATTCGTAATATATTAGATTATGCGATAGAATAGGGACGCAACATGAGCTTGTTACCGATATAAGTATAGAAGTAGAGACAATTATTCTATCAGAAATAATTAAATATGCATTTGGTTTGCTGCTATTAAAGTAATATGCATAAACACACGAAAAATAAGAATAGTACATATTATTGCAGCGTTGTATGTACGTATAAATAAAATGGAAAATGTATGAAATCAGATTGTGTGCACGGCAAGTACACACAATCATAGTTACACATAGTTCATGTATAAACTGTTGTCGATTAATTTTGATATTATTGTGCTTCGAACTGCTTACGTGTTCTTTACAATGTGTTTTTGACCAACACATTAGATATGTATTGCACACTAAACATTTAATTTTTGAGTCATCGTATATTAAGTCCGGGAAATCCATAATAAACTTATTCACTTCGTCTGACAACGGTCGTTTTCTCGATTTATGTGTCGACGACATTTTATTACGTATGCTTACACTTACATGCTGTCTAAGCAAGTACCAAACACATACTGAATGCTTTTTATTAGTTCTGATGCAATACAATCATCCTCACATCTGCGCACGTGGCGCTCACGGAAATTGGTCTGCTCTATTTATTATAAACATTTTACTTAGAATAAGTACGCATGTAAAGAAAAGAAATTAACGTAATGGTTGCATTTGTTTCCCTCGTAAAAGTTTTTCCATGATAAGAGACGATTCCCGTATTTAGTTTTAGCGCAGGCATAGGCGAAAAATCCCTTTCCCAGAAATTAGACGTGGCGAAAGGGATTAATATTTTCAAAGCTTCTGTGACTAAGTTTCCATATTCATTTCGACGAGCAAGCCAAAACGTATTTAAATCTTCAGATGTAAATTGCAGTTGTAGCGTTTTGTCGGCAGACATTTCGACGAGTTGGTCGTGAATCTCAACCAGTAACTTAGCAGCGGCGACAACCTTTTCACTAAACCGATTAAGTACCCATCTCTTCGAGAAATCATTTTTATCTTCCGGGAAATACTCCGTCAACTGAGTTTTTAGCTCACGGAAATACATCTTCATGCAATCCAAAGTGAGTGGGAATATACGCAAACTTTTGCTTCGAATACGAATAATCCAGAATAGGAAAACGCACGAAGCAATCCACTTTCGTCATTAAAATCTATGACGTAATAGTTATAGTACAATAGTAGTTAAAATTTACGGTAAAGTTTATAGGTTATATTTATATCTAAATTAGGTTATATTTATACCTAAATTGACCAAATTTTCTAAAGGAAAATTAAGTACATTCTCATTAAAGAAAATAAGTAAGTGACGAAAGTGGATTGCTTCGTGCGTTTTCTTATATCAAGCATTTTAATGAAAGTATGAACTTTGTCTGTCACTAATAAAATGTTTTTATCATGTCTTTGTAAATTCACACTCAAGTCATTTAAATGCAAAAATACATGAGCTCAGTAAACCACCAACAAAATACACTCATTATTCTGTAAAACCAACGAGAATGGCGTTCGGTAACTAACTATGAGATGGCGCTATGTAAAAGCAATCTTAAAGTCACTATATCTAATAAAGTACCGCAATTGGTAAGGACCATGAGTAAGAGAGAGAAAGATATATATTGGAAACAAAATGGCCGTTTGACTGCTGTCATATTATTACTGTGAAAACACGAAATCGCTCGTTGGTGCACATATAAATGAAGAACTTGCAGAAGATGTCTTCAGCAATATTACATTAGATGAATTATGTCATGGAATGAATTTGAAATACTTTATTTACCTGTTTAAGTTATATTGCATATTGTAAAACTAATGTTTATCGGTCTGTTTATTAAGTTATTACATTATACATTGTGGATTGTTAGATGAGAAAAATCAAGCAGATGAAGATGAGGCGATGGTATTAGGTGATCCAGAACCTGTATTAAGTGACCACGTTAAAGAGGCCCTGTATAGTTTTATTGGTGCTCTATTATTCAAATTGAAGAAGAATTTTAAAACGTGTGACAATTGCTACAACGTTTTGTTGCGTCGAGAAAACGAAAATATAGAAGTTGGTCAATTTACGACATTCAGGGAATATAAAACAGATAAAAATGCCTTAGGTTATGCTAATAAGGAAATTTTTAATTTTATGTCAGAGTGTGAACTTCGATACAGACTTTATGAGGACAAAATAATACAAAATAAAATAAGTCAAAAGCAAATCACTATCATACTGCAACAATCTGAAAATCTTCCACTGGTGCCTAATTGCCACAATGTAGTGTTAAATTTAATCAAATTGTTTGTAAAAAGTAGAGTTTATTTTTCATTACGAGAAAAAAATAAAAAGGTATCAACAACTTGTGATAAAAATAGTAGAAGCATTGCTATGAGATCCGCTGTCAAAAAATAAATATAAGCTTGCCATAATACATATTTCGTTTTATTTACAAAAAAATGCATGTATAGTTACTAAAACAAATTTAAACAATAAATAATATTGAAAATCGTCATAAAGTCACTAAAACAGGACATTTTAAAATCGCGCTACTCACTACATTTCAGTTGGTATTGGAATCAATATGGCGTCCTAATTGCGGTACTTTGTTAGATATAGTGACTTTAGCAATCTTTGACGCTATTGTAACGGGTGTTCAGAAACATTCGAAGTCAAAGTAGTCCTTGAAAATATGAAGTCATGTCTGAGATAGATTAATTTTTGACAGACAACAGTTGACATTTAATAATTATTACAAATCAGATACTTAAGTAAAGATATACGATTTTTTGTTCAGAGCCCACTTGACTTCGAATGTTTCTGAACACCCGTTATAAGCTTGATGTTTCAATGATATACGCGTTAAACTTCATGTCGATCTGTCAAGTAGTTTGTTGTGTACACTCGCTCAAAGCAGAGTACTTTTGTCGCTTCTTAAAAATGGACAATATCGAAATTCACGCTGTGATTAAATACCTGTGGAAAAAGTATTCTTCACCTAGAGAAATTCATATTAATATGGTAAATGTGTTAGGCGAGGAAGCTTCTTGTTTTAAGACTGTTTGCAAATGGGTGAACGAATTTAAAAAAGGCCGTACGAGCGTAAATGACGATCCCCGTTCTGGACGTCCTAAAACAGCCACTTCTGCAGAAAGTGTGCAAAAAGTTTTGAAATTTGTGGAAGCTGATTGCCGATACATATTGTAAGATATTGCTGAGGCTACACGCATCTCCAGAAAACGGGTGTCGTATATTTTAAATGTTGAATTAGACATGTCTAAGCGGTGTGTTAACTGGGTGCCGCGTTTACTAACAACAAAGCAAAAACTCTAATGCGTCGAATGTTCTACAGCCATTTTGGAGCAGTTTCGGCAAAATCCAAGTGATTTTTTGCGCAAATTTGTGACGTTCGATGAAACTGGGGTCCACCACTACACACCAGAAAATAAATAGCAATCAAAACAGTGAACTAAACGTGGTGAACTGGCTCCAAAATAGGCCAAAGTCAGTCTATCGGCAGGAAAGGTAACGGCTTCCGTTTTCTGGAATGCGAAGGGAATCTTGCTTATCGACTACCTGCCAAAGGAACAAATGATTACTGCACTATACTATTCAAAACTTTTGGATCGATTAGAGGCAGCTATCGTCGAAAAAAGTCCCCAGAAGAACGCATAAAAAAATCATTTTCCATCAAGACAATGCTCCAGTTCATACGAGTGGAATTGTCAAAGAAAAATTGGCCAAACTAAAGTTCGAAACGCTTGAGCATCGCCTTTATTCGCCGGTTTTAGCTCCGTCGAACAATCATCTGCTCCCCAAACTGAAAAAACACCTCGGCGGTATGAGATTTTCTTCGGATGAGGAGCTGATAGCTGCCGTTGACCACTACTTTGAGGAGCTCGAGGAAAATGAGTACTGTGAAAGTATAAAGAAACTTGAGCATCGACTAAATAAATGTATTGACCTTGAGGGAGATTATGTCGAAAAATAAAACACATTTCACTGAAATATTGTTTTTTGTTATACTTTAGTTACCGAATTTTTCAGCTTACCCTCATATATGACGATCTTTTAATATTTTCATTAATCCACTGTTCTTTCCCGTTATCGCTTTTGTATCATTATTACATACTGCAATACATTTTGTCAAATCTATCTATGTTAGTATAGTTTCTAGTAGCTTCATAAAAAAACATCAAAAAAACATTGTTGTATAACCCGCTACTGTTTTGCAAAACAACATATTTTCTGTGATTGATGTGTCTCTAACACATTCATACCTCACAAAACATAAGAACTGAGACATGTTTGCTACATCTGTTGATTCATCAAATTGAATACTTAAACTTCACTTAAACTCACTTGATGAATTATCTGATCGCGAACGTCGGCAACCATATCATCGATTCGCCTCGATATTGTGTCGTCAGAAAGCGGAATTTTTTTGCTTCTTCCACGCCTAATAAACCCCGACCATATCAATTGCAGCAGGCAATATGAGGTTTTCGGCGATTGTATGGGGTTTGGACGTCTTAGCTACTCTTAATCTACGAGATAAGATACTTCAAGTAAACTTTTATCAGTATGGCTTAACTTACAAATAGAAGTTTGTTGATTTTTCAAGGTATGTAGTTTTCTTTCGAAAAATTCAAAGGATTTGTTTTTATGAGCCGAATGTATTGTTTCCAAGAGTCGAACTAATTTTGATGGCTTTATTTTTCAACATAAGTCTTCAAAAAACTCCTCTACCGCCTCTTTCAGGTAATCATCTCTATAAAAAAGTCGTCTATGCATATGCATTTTTAATTTAGGAAAGAGATAATAATCATTAAGTCTGGGCTGTAGGGTGTATGTTCCATCTCTATAAAGCCACAGTCGTTGATTATTTCTCAGATTTGGTGAGCTTTGTGATCTATGCAATTGTTATGGAGCAGCATAATTTCTTTCTGAATCCATTTGAATCCATCTGAATCCATAACAACTGTTTCAGATACTGCCACAGACATATTATCTTTTAGATTTCACTCAATTTTCTCAATCGAAATTGAGAAAATTATGTCTCCTTTTCCAGATAAGTTAGCAATGGGTGACTATTTAATACCAAGTTGTTTTATTCGTAGTACCAATAAACTATTAGCAAAGCTCTGGCTCTGAAACCGAGGGTCTTTTCTGATCGATGGAAGAAAGCTAGAATTACACCGGCTCACAATAAATGTGAAATGTATCGACCTTGGAAAATTATAAACCCATATACCTAAAATTTTTGATAAGATTTTATACAACACTATTCTTCATAACACACGTCCATACATAAACAGCAATCAATATGGATTCTTGAAATTGCGGTCTACAGTTACGAATTTAACGATAGTGACCAAAAAAATTTATGAGGTATTGGATAATAATGGTCAACTAAATGTTGTACACAATGACTTTTCTCGACCTTTTGGTACTCTCGACTATTATATATATCAAAATTATTAAACAAATTAAGTGCTTTTGGCTTTAGACCATTTGCATTGGAACGTATTGCCTGATACGTTGTGAATAAAGTGAACTATGTATTTTATAATAGCTTTTACTCTTATCAATTCTTTTAAACAACTGGAGTGCCTCTGTGCTCTAATCTTGGGCCTCTGCTTTTTATTGATGATCTCTTCTCATCTTTAAATTGTTCTGTGCTTTCCTACGGGAATTACACTAAATTATATTTATTCACCGAATCACAGAATGATGTTCTGCAAGATAATATTAAAGTGTTTGTAAAGTATCGGATTAGTGTAATAAAAACAATATACAAAAAGGTTTTAAATATGTCTATACGTTAAATGCACGTATAAGGCTTTTGTTTCATTATGAATCAGACATGTAAATAATTTACATATCCACATTTTACCACAATTTACATCATATTGTCCAAGTATACAGTTACAGATATGTAAATTATTTACATGTCTGTTTCATAATGTAATAAAAACAAGTTAAAAATTAACGTAAACTTGAATTTTTATTTAAAATACACCAAATGGTGCGAAAAACGATTATTAGGCGTATTCTATAAAAACGCGAAGACTTAAAGCGTGAGCTAGAAATACCATTCGATAGGTACTTAAAAAGTTCATGATAAAAGTTGCTGATAAGTTAAAAAATATAGCCTTCTATTTAAAGTAATTAAATTATAACCATTTTAAAGTTCACATTTGATTAGCTTTAATTTTTGTACACCTGTATAAGATGGCAAGTTTATTATAATTTGGATATAAAATATGATTTATTGTTACACTTCACTGTAAATTTCGCTTACATATCATAAATACATCTTAATTATTTGAAACATGAAAATTAGATTAGATTTTGGCAAAATATAAATTAAATAAAATACCTTAAGTTTTAGGTATTATAAACCTCATTTTGGTTGGAGAATACAAAAATGTAATAATATACCTTCCATTTAAAAAAACACAACTTTGATACTTTAAGGGCTTTTAGAACAACCTGCATAATATGAAAATAATTTTAAAAAGTAACCAAAATAGACCCTCATATATTCCAAAAGTGAAACTCTTTGAAAGTCAAGTATTTTGGCCACAGTATTCCGTGCCGTATAGGATGAAAACCCCTGTAGAATTCAAACATAAACATTTCTAATTCTATAAATAATTAACATTCATTTTCGAATTAAGAAATACTGAAAAAACAAGTCTATCAACGGGAGGAAACGCACAGACGACGTTTCGTTCTAGTTGGAACTTTTCAATGTACGGTATTCCCTCGATGACGGACATTGCTTTTTCATTTCTATACTTTCTGTATATATAGTTAACATTTGGAATTTACTGCAAGTGAGAATTAATGAATATTAAATCACATTCTTACATGTAAATGTCGACTTATTTAATGCGTTCGAAACTACAATACGACAAACTAAGTTTGTACTAGTATGCAGAACACACCCTTTCGCGACAACGAACTTCCTGGTGATTAGGTTAATTAAGAATTAAGAAATACTGAAAAAACAAGTCTATCAACGGGAGGAAACGCACAGACGACGTTTCGTTCTAGTTGGAACTTTTCAATGTACGGTATTCCCTCGATGACAGACATTGCTTTTTCATTTCTATACTTTCTGTATATATAGTTAACATTTGGAATTTACTGCAAGTGAGAATTAATGAATATTAAATCACATTCTTACATGTAAATGTCGACTTATTTAATGCGTTCGAAACTACAATACGACAAACTAAGTTTGTACTAGTATGCAGAACACACCCTATACAGAAAGTATAGAAATGAAAAAGCAATGTCCGTCATCGAGGGAATACCGTACATTGAAAAGTTCCAACTAGAACGAAACGTCGTCTGTGCGTTTCCTCCCGTTGATAGACTTGTTTTTTCAGTATTTCTTAAATCTTAATTAACCTAATCACCAGGAAGTTCGTTGTCGCGAAAGGGTGTGTTCTGCATACTAGTACAAACTTAGTTTGTCGTATTGTAGTTTCGAACGCATTAAATAAGTCGACATTTACATGTAAGAATGTGATTTAATATTCATTAATTCTCACTTGCAGTAAATTCCAAATGTTAACTATATATACAGAAAGTATAGAAATGAAAAAGAAATGTCCGTCATCGAGGGAATACCGTACATTGAAAAGTTCCAACTAGAACGAAACGTCGTCTGTGCGTTTCCTCCCGTTGATAGACTTGTTTTTTCAGTATTTCTTAATTCTTAATTAACCTAATCACCAGGAAGTTCGTTGTCGCGAAAGGGTGTGTTCTGCATACTAGTACAAACTTAGTTTGTCGCATGTAAGAATGTGATTTAATATTCATTAATTCTCACTTGCAGTAAATTCCAAATGTTAACTATATTCATTTTCGAATTTAAACCACTGTATAATATATTTTTATTAACATATATAAGCTGTAAAAACTTGCTTTAAGTTCTAAGAATTTTTTACATCTGAAAATCTATTTATATATTTGCAGATGCATTATATACATATAGATATACACCCCGTATTGTCCAACGTTTACTTCAGGCAGCGACACGTGTTTCTATCTCAATAGCCTTCCTCAGTTTGTCTAATCAAACTATCGAAGTCTATTGCGACAGAAACACGTGTCTTTGGCTGAAGTAAACGTTGGTAAATACGAGGTGTATGTCCATGTGTACAGATACAGATGTGTGTAATGCATGTCTGTTTCATTTGTAACAGTTGTTATGCCTAATTCAGAAAGATAAAAGCATATCCCCGTATACAGGGTGAGTTTTTTTGAATGTTTAGCATTGGGATCTCAGAAACTACTGGAGATAGAAAAACGCTTAAATGGGGAAAGATGCGCAGTTTTACGAGTTTGATTTGAAACTGCTTTTGTTTCTCCGATAACTTTCATGGCTTATTAGATATTCAAAGAAAACTAAATTTTACGATTTTCTTTAAACATGCTTAGCATCGTTAATAGTAATTTTAGAGAAAAAGTGTTCAGACAAAAGATTTAGATAATTTTACGCCAAATAAAATTAAATGGAAACCATAGTTAGTTTTGACATCATTAAAAAGCTTATTTTTTGCTGATTACAATGATATATTTGAAATGGTTATTTTAAAAAATAAAGAGGATATAGATATTTCATGGTTTCTATGGAAAACAATTGAATTTCGAACTGATAAAATACAATCCATACGAAAACTTATTTTGAAATCTTATGTAGTAATAAAATGAAAACTATAATCACTTTTATTAAGGGCACACAACATTATTAATGTTCAAAGATACCTCCATTATTATTAATACACAAATTGCATCTCTTCACAACAGAATTTGTAGCATTGCGGAATTTACGCTTATCGATGTTATTAAAAGCAACTAAGACAGCTTCTCTTTAATCGTCGATTGTTTCATATGTTCTTTTGTATACTGTGTCCTTTAGTACACCCCACAAGAAAAAATCCAAAACTGATAAATCAGGGGATCTAGCCGGCCATTCAATGGGTGCATTTCGTCCTATCCATTGATTAGGGAAGTTCAAATTTAAATAATTTCTAACATTCAGTTGATTGTGCGGAGGCGCTCCGTCATGTTGAAACCATTGCAGCATTGCTGGGGTTCTTAAATTTAAATTATCTAACATTTCCTCGAAATCTTGTTGTAAAAAATTAAGATAACGATTGCCAGTTAGTGATGCATCAAAAATAAAAGGAGGAAGAACAGTTGATCCTATAACACCACACCAAACATTAAACCCAAATTTAATTTGTGGTCTCCTATGTTCAACGTGAAGTGGATTTGTTTGAGACCATATGTGCTCATTGTGCCTATTAAAGATTCCACAATTTGTGAAACGAGATTCATCAGTCCATAATATTTTCATTGAAAAGTGTGGATCGTTTGCACACTGATCTTTAAACCATCTACAAAAAGCTATTCGTCTGATGTTATCACCTTCATGTAAAGTTTGTGATACTGATAATTTGTAGGGACGAAATTTATGCTTCTTCAACACTCAACACGAACGAACCATAATCTGCTAAATTATTCCATAATCTCTTAAAAGTAGGTAGCGACGGCTGACGTCATCAAAATAATTTTCAAAATAAACTTCAGCAGCTCTAGTAGAATTTCTCTGGCACTGAATGTAACATTCAGCCATATCACGCTTTTCTACGTTAGAAAATTCCATAGCCAATGCAAACTTATGATTAACGGCCGTTTGCACCGCTTATAGTTAAGTTACAATTAAATTAATTAATAGTTAATTGTCAATGTTTGACAATTAACTTGACTTAAAAGTAAAAATTAACAGCTCTCACTTGTGACTCAACGTGAAAGCAATGTTAGTATATTTATCTCGATTGCTCCAACGAACACTATTGTAACTCAGATTTTTCGTTTTTTGAATTACAAAACACCAAAAATTTTTTTTTTTATGTTTTTATCTTATAAAGTGAACAATCATAGAAATGTCTATATCGTCTTTATTTTTTAAAATAACCATATCAAACCTTATATCATTGTAATCAGCAAAAAATAAGCTTTTTTAATGATGTCAAAACCAACTATGGATTCCATTTAAAAAAACACAAGTTTGTGTCATAACTCCATAATGGTGAACGAAAAAAAAATATTAGCTACATAGTTTTATTTGGCGTAAAATTATCTAAAACTTTTGTCTGAACACTTTTTCTCTAAAATTACTATTAACGATGCTAAGCATGTTTAAAGAAAATCGTAAAATTTAGTTTTCCTTGAATATCTAATAAGCCATGAAAGTTATCGGAGAAACAAAAGCAGTTTTTAAATAAAACTCGTAAAACTGCGCATCTTTCCCCATTTAAGCGTTTTTCTATCTCCAGTAGTTTCTGAGATCCCAATGCTAAACATTCAAAAAAACTCACCCTGTATATAGTTATATAACATACTTCACAAGAACTGTCTACAATCTCAATTAACAAAATTACGTTCTTATTTATTTAATGCAAATGAGAATGTAAAATTAGGGAATTATGGAAAAGGTCAAGTAAGCTGATAGGATAAAGTATCAACTTCATATGGGATGCAAATCATATATAATTTTGCAAATTGCTTGAATACCGTTATTTAATAACTGTTCACTATTTTAATCTTTCTATCTAAATTACCTTCCTTTTCTAAGTGACGAACACGAAATTAAACTTAATCAACAAGTGGAAAAATGGAGTAAGCAAATACCTATTTCTCGGACTCATTTAACAGTAGTTGTGGATGTCCAGAAGTGAATTCGTTTAACTATTGTTTCCGTTTAACATCGAAAATGGGCCGTGCACATAACTTTCCAAAATCACAATAGATTCTTCAGCGCGCGTACGTGCTAATAACTTATAATTAAACATTGAGATGTATAAAAGTGGCCTCGAAACGTTAAATTTCTTCTACTTGTGTTACGGAATGAAATAGAAATAGCTACTTATGATACTTACGTTAATAGCCCATATAAATATTTCTATGACAATTTCTATATTTGTGACACAGCGGATATGTTTCCGTAGATCTTGTGCAACACGGCGACTTTCTTCCGAAAAGAAAATCATATCGCAAATTGAATTATCACATTCCTATGTGTGCATTCGAAGGTGTATACACATTTGCACATACACACATGTATTGTTCAGATAAATCTCTAAATTTTCTTTACTTTGCACGGCATTCTTATTATTGCTAATGAAATTCTGTTTTCATTTTTAACTTTATAATTGGGTTTTTATGTCACACGTAGGTTTCTCGAGTGCGGCGTCAATAGTAAAGTTAAAGGAAATAAGTATGTATTTGCATACTTGCTATCATCGATGAGTCAGTGAAAAAAATTGCAGGCCTTCCTGATTTTAAAATTTCAATTTTCAACTGGGCTAGATTACAGATAACTGTTTTTTCATAAGAATGCAAAGAACTTTCACTGTTCAGAGAAAATATAGTATTTAATTAACAAGTAAAACTGTGTTAAGTTCTATCCTAATAAATAGTCAAATCATAGTTATCAACATAAGACAGCTTCCTTTAATTTCTTAGTCAATCGGTTACTAAATTTTCCGTTAACAAAAGAGAGATATGAAATAGAACTGGATTTCAATAAAAATATCGCGACATATAATGGCTTTGACATAGAAATAATCAATAAATTAATTGGAAAAACAAAAATAAAAAATACAATCCGCGAATCCACAAGTTTGATATCTCAAAGTAATCAGGAGAAAAAGTACATGTGTTTACCATACCACCCCATCACGAAAAACATTAATAAAGTTGTGAAAGAAAGAGGTCTCCAAGTTGCCTTTCGGTCCGAAAATACTATCAAAAGTCTCCTAGGGAATACTAAAGATAGAGTTAATTTTAATTCGAAATCAGGTATATACGAAATTAGTTGCGATGATTGTAATTTGAAATATATAGGCCAAACAAAACGACCAATAATAACCCGGTTTAAAGAACACATATCACATATTAAATACAATAGACCGGATAAATCTAACGTTGCCAAGCATGCTTTAAGTATACTACACAATGTGTCGATTAAAGGGTTAAAGCTTTTAAAGGGCATTAATAACCCCCGCGATCTTGACGCCTACGAAAGCATTCATATCGCTAAAAACAAACAACATTCTATGAACGGTAAAATAACACCGATCCCCTTCACTTGTCTCTTTTCATTCTTAGAACCATAAAAGGGTCGTCGACGTTTTAAATTGAAGTATTAACACATGTTGAGTGCTGTTTCCTTAAGAGAGGTAATTTTTGTCGATCTTTCGTTCGATATATTTAAAATTGGAGTATAAACATATGTGAATGCCGTTTCCCTAAGAGAGGTAAGTTTGTCGATCTTTTCGTTAGATATATTTGCATGTTTAAATTAGTCTATACGTGGACGCCGTGTAAAGTAGTTGTTGCCTAAGCGGTGTTCTAGCTTTACTGTGCCCCATGTGCGACACCTTGATTAGTGGTTTTACCTACTGATGATGACAACTTAGTTGTCGAAATACGTATTTAGGATACGATTAATAATTGTGGTAAGGGGTTATATACCTTTTTTAAGTTTTTAATAAATAGTCCTTCAAAATATTGCAATAAGAGATGTTAGGAAATGCACAGATAAACTATACAAGGGGAGATATTAATATCTAGTTAGCCTAAGCCATTTTCCTTGAACAAAACAAAATCTTGTTATAATGGTAAGAAATAATTTTACATTTTAAAAGTGTCACTCTTACGTCAAGAAGTTAAAGTATTGCTTGTGCAGTAAATTTTGAAAGAAAGCATGTTGAATGCAAATGTGAAAATCGATAAATTTGAGTATCGACGCATCATCAAATACTTGTATTTAAAGAGGTTAAATGGTAAGGAAATTTACGAAGATATGCTTAACACACTTAGTGATCAATGCCCATCACATGCGACTGTCAAAAATTGGATTAGGTCATTCAAAAGAGGAATAAATTCCGTTGAAGATGAGAAGCGACCAGGTAGACCAATTTCGGTGTTGACCCTCGAAAATATTAACGCAGTTAATGACATATTATCAGATCGTCGAATTGAGCTGAGACATATAGCTGAGGCACTAAAGAATTCATATGAACGCGTGCATAATATACTCGTAGTTCACGTTGATTTAGATATGAAAAAAATTTCTGTAAAATGGATTCTTAAATGCTTGGACGCTGAACACAAACGAACAAGAATGAAAGCATCACGGTCAATCTGTGCACGTTTTGAAGGAGATCCAGATCTTTTGAACCGTTTTGTAACTATGGATGAACTATGGGTCCATTTTTACAACCCAGAAACAAAACAACAATCGATAGACTGGAAACATAATGGTTGTCTAAGGCCTAAGAAATTTCGAGTTCAAAAATCCACTGAAAAAGTTCTTGCTTCAGTTTTTTTGAGACATTCGTTGAATAATTATGATCGATTAACTAGAAAACGGTCAGACCATCACTGGAGATTCTTATTCCTAAGAGAAAAAATTAAGGAAACAAAACGCGGCGTGTTGTTTTTGCAGGACAATGCCTCTGTACACAAGTCGCGCATTAGCATGAATAGAATTCGGGATCTACACGATTTCCAACTGTAGTTCAGAAAGAGTTCAATTTGGAATCCGTCACATGTAATTCAAATTAGATAGTTTAGTTTCAGAAAGCGTCAATTGTAAATCAGATTAGTAAATTTAATTTCAGAATGTATCAATTGTATTTAAGATTTATTACTTTTAATTTCAGAATGTACCAATTGTAATTCAGAACATAATAGCTGTAATTCAGATGCATGCTAAACTATCATTTCAAGTAAGCTGATAAAATTACAAACGTCAGAATTTCTTCTTTTACATAGTTAGTACCAGTTATCACAGTTACTACGAATTGTTTGCATTGTATTTCAGTACGTATATCTTAGGTTTGATGCAAATAATGTATTTTAAAGACAAGTGTGGTGTTTGTCGGATAACAATGGCAAGGAATAGACGAAAGGCGCCTAATATTAGGATAGTGCCTAATATTGGATACCTATGTATTTTTAAGGGAAAACTATATGTGTGCGTCATCTATTAACCATATACTGGATTATATCTTAAGACGCCATTAATAAGTTTGCAGGGTTCTACAACTGACTGTGACGACATAAATAATTTTTAACTGAAATGTGTGCGTCCGAGTGTATTTTGCTCCGTTTTTAAACTAGTGATTTATTGGTTACAAGTTAAAAATTTTAAATATTTTTGAATGTAATGAGTAGTGCATGTTATAAAGTAAATATCCTAGAGATTTTTTATATCCAAAGATTTGTTTTTATTTACTAAAATATTGCTAATCTAAAATTTTTATGAGGTACCTAATATCGGAGAGCTATAGGTTCCCAATATTGGATATCCAATTTTACGTCACAGTTTAAGGTTAATTGAGATAATATATTTTTTTACAGTCATGGCTACTAAAAAGAGCAAACAGTGGGATAAAGCAGACATGACCAGTGCTATTCATGCAATATTAAATAAAGAGATGGGATATTTGAAAGCTGCCAAGTCGTACAATGTTCCGAAAGCTACTTTGGAGTATTATTGTAAATTACAGAATCCCCTAGAACATGTAGAGAAATCGACGCTTGGTCGTAAACCAGTGCTACCTGAAGCTTTAGAAAAGGAGTTGGTGCTACACTGTCTGGAATTAGAGAAAAGATTCTATGGTTTAACGTCGTCAGATGTTCGTCGTTTAGCTTATCAGTTGGCTCTAGCTAATAATTTGCCACATCCATTTTCACGAACGACGGCTATTGCTGGGAAAAAATGGCTACGAAATTTCTTAAGACGAAACAAAAATATTTCATTTAGAACTCCTCAAGGTGTTTCGGCAGCTAGAATCAAAGGATTTACTAAAGAAAATCTTAGAAAATTCTATGATATTTTGGAACCAGAACTAGACAAAATTAAATTTAATACAAGTAAAATTTATAATGTAGACGAGACAGGGATAAGTGCAGTTCAACACAAGCACGCTAAAGTTATAAGCCTAAAGGGAAAGAAACAGGTAGGGGCTTTGACAACATCAGAACGAGGTTCACATGTCACTGTTGTGTTATGTATGAATGCTAATGGACATTTTATACCTTCTATGATGATTTTCCCACGAAAAAATTTTAAGCTGAACTTATGGATGGACCACCTCCAGGATCAGTAGGGAAATGCCACCCTTCCGGCTAGATTCAGTCATATTTATTTACGCAATGGATGGATCACTTCATTATGTATGCCAAGCCATCCCGCGCAGATCCTGTTATTTTAATACTGGACGGGCATTATACACACACGCGCAATTTGGATGTCATTAACAAAGCTCGAGAAAATCATATAATCTTAATATGCCTCCCTCCACACTCAACCCATAAGCTTCAACCATTGGATGTAGCTTTAATGGGACCCGTAAAAACATATTATTCTCAAGAAATTGAGAACTGGTTAACAGCTAATCCAGGAAGAATAGTTTCACCCTACCAGATTCCAGGTTTGTTGGGAAAAGCTTATTTAAGGACTGCATCACTGGAAATATCCATAAACGGATTTCGGAAATGTGGCATTATGCCTTTTGATAGGAATAAATTCCGAGACCATGATTTTTCAATTCATAATAAATTAGAAACATCCCTTGAGATTGAAAATATTATCCAAGGAGGAAGTCCTGCAAATGTTATGGACAAAGCAACAATGGAAACAGAACCTCTTGCTCCAACACCTGGACCTAAAGTTCTTATTTTGCAAAATATTTCTTTAAAACCTAATGTGAAATTCTCTGTAAAACCTGCCATTAATAAAGAAAATCAAAAACAAATTGTAAAACCAGTTGACATCCATCCATTACCAGTGTTACCTGGTTCTTCAGGAGTAAAGAGAAAAAATTCTGGTGCCGCTGCCTTAGTTAGTGGTTCTCCCTACAAAACAGCCCTTGAAGAATCACAAAATCTAAAAACCACAAAAAAGTTTAAGAAAAATTTAAACATTCAACCAAAACCACCGGATAAGATTAAGAAAAACAACACATCTAAATAGAAAAAACAAAAAGTTGTTTCCTCAGATTCGTCAGAATCCGATGCAAATTCGGAAAATGATATGGATAGCGAAGAAGAAGATGTTGAATGCCTCTTCTGCTTAGAATCATTTTCTTTAGATAAAGGAGGGGAAAAATGGGTAAAGTGTTGTAAATGCTACAGATGGGTCCATGATGCATGTGCCGGTGCTGTAGACAAAAAAAAATTTATCTGCGATTTTTGTGTGGATGGATGATCTTGCGTTTCCTATATTAGTCTGTTAATTGATCTTTTTCATTTTGTATTTTAGTCAATAAAATAGATATTAAAATTATGAGTAGTGTTTGTTTAAAAACATGGTTTCCTAGTATAGATATATATAATATCCAATATTAGGTTACTACTAATCTGAATTGACAAAATTGACAATTTAAAAAAAAATTAATAATTTCTCAAATAAGACTTTTATTCTTTTGCTGCACACCTCAAGTGATAGATAATACATGGATATGCTATAACTTCACTAAACTCGCACAAATGTAGAGCTCTTTTTTAATAAAAAGTTAACATTTAACAAAAATGTATCCAATATTAGGCTCCTTTCCTCTACTGTAAAAAGATTATTGCCTTGTATGCATTTGCCTCATACAAAGTGCTAAAATTTACTAACTACAGCTGCGAATGAAGAAGTCACTTGTTCTATATGCAGAGAAGTATTAACTGGACGTGAAGATGTTAAAAGACAACTTATATGCATTACACACAACAAGATAGAGAAAGAATTGTTGTATGCGTTAATAAAGTAGAAGATTTGACTGCACTGGCTACAGCATTAGGAATAAAGTATAAAACAGCGTTTCACTGGGTTTGTTCGGGCTGACAGATGTTACCAAAAAGTGGTAAAAAATCCGAGTTGTTAACTGAAAACCAAATTGATCAAATTATTTCATGGTTAGAAAGAGATTGTACATTAACGCTGAAACAGATTCAAAACAAAGTATTAATAAGAGAATTTCATGAAGGTGTGTCTATTTCTACTGTGGGAAATTACTTAGAAGAACGGTTGCTAACTTTAAAAAGTGTATTAAATATAAACAATAATGAGAATAAGGAAAAACGCTCTCAATATGTAAGGGTCCTAAACCAATACATTCAGCCAGGAAAACAAATAGTTTGGGTAGATGAGACAAACTTTAATTTATTTTGCTGTAGAACCGTGGTCGTTCGAAAATTGGTGATAGAGCAGTACAACTCTTTCCTGCATCGAGAGGTCCGAATGTGAATCTTATAGGAGCGATTTCTGCAATTGGAATCATTTCTATGGAGCGTCGCCGGAGTTCTTTTACAGCAGAATTGGTTAATAATACTACAATTTCGCAGCAGTGGCAAGACATGGGTAATCAACTAACAGACTTAGTAATTGTTTATAATAATACCCCATGTCATTCTATTTTCGAAATAGATGAGATTAATAATAATGGAAGAACAACTTTACTAAGATTATCTCTTTATTCACCCATGCTGAATCTATTGAAACTTTATGGTCAAAAATAAAAGCAAATGTTAAATCAACACTTCGAATTCCAAAATTAAATGCTCCTTATGTTGGGGAACAAATTTTAGTGTATCTGGAACAAATTATTTACCAAGCTAAAACAACGATAGTTGGAGGAGATTGTGCTCGTGCCATTCAGCACTCTATTACATTTCATGCTGTTGCTTTGACATTGGAAGATATGGCTGTTGGTCAATAACTTTCTAGTACATATATACACATACCTATATATAACCATATAATTATTATAATTATGTTTGTTTTAGTTTTGTTATACCTTGTGTGTATATAAACAAAAATAATCCTCTAAATTACAATTGATAATTTCTTAATTTAAATTGACACTTTCTGAAATTAAATTTATTAATCTCAATTACAATTGACACATTCTGAAATCAAACTTACTAATATTATTTACACTTGACGCTTTCTGAAATAAAACTCGTTAATCTGAATTACATCTGAAGGATTCTGAATTAAAGCTGGAATTGTGTAGTGTTCGAATTACTGGAACAGCCAGCCTATTTCCAAACTTAGCTCCCTCAGAGTTTAAAAGGGCGCTAATTTTTGCGTAACGAAGAGGTAATAGAAACTGTGAAGGGCTGGTTTGCAGATCAAGAAGAATCTTTTTTTTAGAAGGGTTAAAGGCGTTGCAGGATCGCTGTTTTAAGTGTATTAATTTAAGAGGAGACTATGTTGAATAATAAAGTATTCTAAGTACCGACTTTAAATTATTTCAATAGTAGGCTAAGAATATATCAATATCCCCTCTTAAGTGTTTGAAACTAAATTTAACGACTTATTTAATTAATTATGACTTACGTTTATAGATAAATTAAATTTATACATAAACACTAATTCAAACGGCTTGAAATATTAATTTCAATCAGCTTGAAAACTAGGAATAATTACAAATGTTAACATATACGAGGACAGGTTAAATAATTCTGGCTATCGGAATAATTTAAATAAACGAACTTTATGTTTCTACATAATCTCCTCTTAAGTTGATACGTTTGGTCTATCTGTGTTCCAGCTTTTTTATTGCGTCTCGAAAGTGATTTTCTTTAAACCCTGTCCACTATTGAAGTTAGCTCTTCATTTGTGCATAATTGTTCGCCTCCAAGAGATTGTTTTAATTTAGAGAATAGACGAAAATCAGATGGTGCTGTTTAATTTAATTTTAAATAATATTGCTTCTACAAATATCTCGCATTTAAAATATAAATTCAACTTAGACATTTTCTGTGTATATTTCGCATTTACAAATAGAAAGTATTTCTTTTGATATCCTACCGTATCGAAATCTACCTGATTGAACGTTCAACTCAAGCATCTACGTTCTTTTTCGAATTCTTACAAATATTTTAGATTTCGTTTTTAAACTTAAGTTATTAATTTAATTACGTACTTATCTCTTATTATAATATCGTGTCGCATATCATTTTAAAGCTTGTCTCACAAAGGATATTTTAATGATATTTGTTTCATCGATATCACAACCTTTCAGCTCGCGCTTTTGATTAATTCATTATTCAAGACATCGACGACTTCTATCCTTCCTTAACTTAGGGCAATAAAAACCTTCCCGTTTACAAACCAGTGTTCCTTTGTACAAAAATTCTTCCTTCTGTTCGAGACCTTCGTAAAAAAAACATCTTACTCGTCATACTGTTCAAGTACCGGTCATGATCCATGTACCCATGCATCTTCGTTTTTAGGGTAATCTGTATTGTTCAATATATATTATTCTTTATTTAATTCACATTAATTTAATTAACCTAACTAATTAATTTCTTCGTCCTTCTGTCAAACATCGCTATCCATACTTGTCCAAGTAAATGATGCAAATCTCGTGGCCGACCAGCATGCGCTTCTACAGGTAACTGTATTGTTTATTTTATATTAATCACAATTCATTCACATATAATTTACTGCCTAAGTTAACGTTCTTTTCAGTCTATTTTTGTGTGTTAATTTTTAATTATTTATTTACTGTTTCTTGTATACATTAATTTTATTTAATTACTTTAAAATATATCAACGCTCAATTTCTTTCTTATGTAAATAATAAATACGAACTTTAAGAACAACGTTCCTGTGTTTTATTTAGTTAGTAAGTTATAATATATTTATGTCAGCATTATTATACACGTCCTGGACCTTTGATGCAACTTTATCACCAGCATCACCAATTATTTATTTTAGATAATTAATTTTATTGTTAGCACAACCCCACCAACAAACTTGTTTTTAGTAGTGCTAAGTCTGGCGAATATGGCGGGTTCGATACTAATTCGAACCTTAATTCTTCATTTTTTTTGGCAGCGAAAGAGCACTTTCTTCTTAATAATTCCTGAACGCTTTTCAACGATAGCTGCCTTCAAACGATCTATGTTGTCCTTCAAGATCAATGCACTTTAAAATCCTCCGTTCAAAATTTCTGATGATATTCTGCAACATTACTGGATTGTTATTAATTTCCATGCATTTCTGTTCGATTCTCTGTAACATATCATTCAAATTCAATATAGGTGTTTGAAATATGTTATTTTTTAGATAAGGCCACAAAAAGAAGTCACAAGGTGTTAAATCGCATGAACGTGCAGGCCAGGCAATTTCAGTATTTCGACAAATTATACACTCATCAAAAAATTCTCTTAAATAATCCAAAGATTCTCCAGTACAGTGACAAGGTGCTCCGTCTTGTTGGAAATATGCATTTTTAAGTTCATCATCATGCAACTGATTGACAAATGGTTGTAAAATTTCCGTACGGTATCTTTGAGCAGTTAACGTTCCCTGAAAAAATATTGGTCCAATGATTCGCCTTTGGCTTATCGCTGCCCAAACACCAATTTTCTCTGGATGTAGCGATTCTTCATTAATAATTACATGTGGATTTTCACTACTCCAAATTCTTGTATTTTGTGAATTTAGGTATCCCGTTTTATAAAACCATGCTTCATCAGTAAAGATGACTCTTTGCGAAAGTTCTCCATTATTGTTCATATTTACAAACCAATTACAAAACTGTAGTCTACTTGGGTAACCAAATTCTAACAATTCTTGTATTGTTGTGACACGGTATGGATAAAGTTGCATATATTTTTTTAATAACTTGTGAGTTGTACCAACAGAAAGAAAAAAATTTGTTGACTCAAATGTCGAACAGATGTTTGTGGTTCATTTTCCATTATTTCTTCAACACGATTGACAACTTGAGGTGTACGTTTCTTAACTGCTCCGCTGCCTGATTTTCTTGAGACTACCAGTTTCAGAAAAAAGTTTTAAAGTTCTATCCAAAGTATTCTTAAATTGTATATAATCAATTATAATCTATTACAAAATGTGGAAACTCAACTTGAAATTCTACCATGCAATCTTGAACTGAATAAACCCATAAACCATCAATTTTATTACCACATCGAAAATAAGCCTGGACTAAAAAAATTTTATGTTCTAAAGTGAAAGCCATTTTAAAACTGAGAAGCAATTTATTTAAACCAGAATCGACGCACGATTATTTTATGCACTAACTGATATTTGTGATTGACATTATTAAATGTCATTTAGATTTACGTTTACGGAACAACAAACACTAATTAATATATTTGCGTCTTATTCTATCAAAATTTCAAAGTAACCTAGATTAACTTTTCAAATGAACACTTGTTATGTTCGTACTTTTTATTTTTAATCTTTTTTTCGACGCACCTATAGAAAATTTGCATAAAATTTAAATAAACTTTTTGAAAATACCGACTAACATTCATAAACTTTGTAAGCACATTGCCTTAGATTTGCCACAGAATTTTTAAAAATAGAAAGTGAACTTGGAGGACGAATAATACTTTAAAATGTGAGAATTAAATTATTGAGTTTCGGCTACATCAGGTACCAACCTGTCTGATGTCCATTTCTATATCCTCTAGGTTAGGAGGTCATAACTACATACTTTCTGGGTCATCGATGTTTAATCAACACATACGCAAACATAAGACACAGTATCTACATCTGTATTTTATAAACGTATCGACTATCAAAATACCTTTGTCTTTGTTATCGATTCGAATTACTGATGTTTATTAACGATGACCGTAACATTTTGCAAATCGTATCTATTTCCTTACGTGTGAATCAGTGAGTGGATTATGTTTTATTGATTCAAATGAAACGTTACGTGTTTTATAGCCGACATAAAAATATGAATTCAAATTGAATTTCACACTGCATTTATGTTCTGTAATAGATACTATACAATCATAACTGTAATATTTATCTAGTTGTAAGAGAAAGAGCTTTTGTTAATATTTGTAAGTTATAATTATATTTTGGTTATGGATTAGATTTTCAAATGGAGTTTGTACTACCATATTATAGTGCAATTATTTTTAAAGATATATACGACGATCGTTTACATATAAGTCGGAATTTGCGTTTAATAACAGTAAACAAAAAACATGTATAGGATACGTTTTCTTGAAGTACCTAAGAGGACGAATTGATATATAAGGTGTAGTGATGTACCGGGTACCCGAAAATTACCAGGTACCCGGCATACCCGGCAAAATTTTCAGTACCCGCAAATTACCCGGATCCAGCAAATATTGCCGGGTAATGGGTTCCTTATCTGAAATTTGAAAAGAAGATTATAAGTAAATGAAAATAAATTACACAAAATTTATTTTAACTAGACATTTTATTAAAAAATACAAAACAAAAAATTAAATTTAATAATTAATCTCAATAATGGGAGATTATAATGCACAAATAATAATTTCTCTGCGTTTCGCGGAAGAAGTCTATTTCTTTTCTCTTCGTAAATAATACCCGCCTCGCTGAACATTCTTTCAGTGGGTATGCTGCTAGAAGGCGCTGCTATGTATAGTGTTGGATAAATATTTGCATTTTTTGCCCGCCAAACCAACGGATTTTCGGTACGAGGAATGTTAGGATGTTTAAGAAAATTTAAAAGTTGAATATTATCTGTTGAATTTCCCACAGTATAGGATTCTTCTTCAATGGATTTATTTTCAAATAAAATTTCATCTATGCAAGCCCACACATCTTCATTTTTATCATGATTATTTTTTCCATGTTCTGCAGGTTCTCTTTGTTTATTGACATTGTTTTTATCAATACTTATCGGAGAAATACTTTTCATTTCTTCTATAATCCAATTTTTAGCAATAACTCGTGTATCGGGTTTTAAAAATTATAGTTTGTAACGGGGATCTAATACCGTAGCTGATACAACTTATTTTTTTCCACATTTTCAAATCGAACCTTTAAAGATTTTAGCATTTCTTTTTCCATGGTTACTGTTCCTTCGTCGTGTAGTTTTTTACAGAGAAAGCGCTCTAATGCACCTAACTACATTTGAGATTATCATCGAAATAAGAGCTTTCTCTGAACTGGCTAACAGTAACGATGTAAAATTGTTCCAATAAGATAACTATATTTTCAATTAACTTCAAATTTGCTGCATTCAAGTTTGATATATCATGATCAAATGAATATAGTGCGATGGCATCTTTTTTATTCTAATATCCTCTTGAGCATATGATACGTCGAATTCCATCTCGTGACTACGTCTTATACTATACTAATTTGTGCTGTGGAAGCGATAATTTGGTTTGTATTTCTTTCAACTTAGTACTAGCTACTTGCGAGTTATCAAAATGGGTTACTATATTGCGACACTTTGCAATTATGTCGGAAATATATTTTTGAGAATATATGCTATCATAAATTACCAATTGGATGCTATGAATAAAACATGACTCATTTCTCAAATGGGCAATATTTGATCCACTGATCATATTACGAGCACAATCGTGTAGCAATACGTTATGTGGTTTTCAGCGTCTAATTTCCAGAATTGTAGCATTTCGCTTAATGAATCACTAATGGCAGTACCTGTATGGCTTCCAGGAAAATGGCGATCATTTAGAACCACGCACTTTTTTTCAAATTTTTCATTAAGCCAATGTCCATTGAGGCTCATAAAGCTTTCGCTATTCCCAAAACAGGTCCATATGTCTAATGTCAAGGAGATCAAATTCATTTGTGATTTTTCAATATCGATTAAATCACAAATTTTCGAACAACATTTATTGTATGTAGTAGGAGAAATATTTTCGTGAAGAGGCTCTAATGTTTTCAAAAGATTAGTAAATCCAACATTCCCGACTATTGCAATGGGTTGGTTATTCACAGCATCAATTCGCCAATTTTTTTCATGGATTTTCTTTGCTTTGATATTATTAATGTCCCATGTGATAATTTTATCTAAACACTGTACCAATGTCTATTGTTTAATGGGGCGCGAAGGTCCCGGCGTCGGATCGTCTAGTTTCTTTTTCTTTACATTAACAATGTCACAATGACTAAACTCATCTGAATGTTTTAAACGTAAATGTTTCAATAACGTTGACGTTCCGTAGGATTTTGTATTTGTGCCACCTCTGGATAAAACTGCATTACACAAACTGCAAACTGCGTTCGTTTCGTGTTCAGAAAACACTTTAAAATAACTCAAAACTGAACTCATTATTGAAATGGTACATACGTAAGAAATAAAAATAGTAATTCGACCCATATGCAACTGAAATTAAATGCGAACTAAGAGTATCTTATATACAAAACAGCGGCAGCTCCAGTGTAAACTCAAGGGATTTCCCGGTTCTGTTTACATACGCAGCCTTTCCGTCAGATGGCGTAGGATGCACACTTTCACATAACGTTCGAGTACCCGGTTACCCGGGCGGGTACGTTTTTTTTTCTTTCTCAATACTCGATACCCGGTAGGTACCCGGCATTTTTAGGACCCGGTACATTACTAATAAGTAGAGCAGACCAATTTCCGTGCGCCCCATCTGCGCCGATGTGAGGATGATTGTATTGCATCAGAACTAATAGAAAGCATTCAGTATATGTTTGGTACTTGCTTAGACTGCATGTAAGTGTAAGCATACATAATAAAATGTCGTCGACACATAAATCGAAAAAACGACCGTTGTCAGACGAAGTGAATAAGTTTATTATGGATTTCCCGGACTTAATATACGATGGCTCAAAAATTAAATGTTTAGTATGCAATACATATCTAATGTGTTGGTCAAAAACAAATTGTATAGAACACGTAAGCGTTCGAAGCACAATAATAACAAAATTAATCGACAACAGTTTATACATGAACTATGTGCAACTATGATTGTGTGTACACTGCCGTTTACCTTGTTAAGTAATGATTCATTTATTTAATTTTGGAATAAATACGCGAATCAAACATTACCAAGCACGACAACGTTACGAAGGAATTTACCATCTGTGCGTAAACAGGTTGAAAATAAAATCAAAGCCGAACTGAACAATAAAAAACTGTGGTTATGTGTGGACGAAACAACTGACAGCAAAAAACAATCTGTAGTTAATGTGATGGGGCGTAATATAGAACCACGTCATCTAACGTCTTCAATTTTATTAGCATCCAGACGACTAGAACAATGTAATGCCGAAAAAATTTCAGAGGTGCTATTAGATACTTTGGAAACATTTAAACTTTCGAAAGACCCAAGTATTAATGTTTATGACCGATGGTGCCGAACCATGTGTTCTGTAGGCCGGTCTCTTAGAAAATATTGTCATAACTTGTTACATATTACTTGTAAACTCCATGCTCTGCACCTTGTGGCAGAACAGGTTCGTAGATGTTATCCAGAGGTAGATGCTTTAATATCGAGTACAAAGGCAGTATTTCTCAAATCTCCAAAACCTATTCGGAAATTTCACGAATTGTGTCCCCATACCCCTGAGCCACCACAGCCGATTCTGACACGTTGGGGTACATGGTTACGGGCGGGGTTTTACTATCATGACCATTTTAAAAAAATTAAGGACGTGGTTTTATCATTCGATCCGAAAGAAAGTGCAGCTATCAATACAAGCCAGAAAAAATTTCAAGACGTCCAGATTAAAATGGATTTACAAAGTATTCGTGAGAATTACTTGGGACTAGAAGAAGCAATAACAAAATTAGAAAATTCGTCGCTGTCGTTAGAGGAATTACTGCAAATCGTTAAAGATGTTCACGCACAACTGTGTGCTGTAGAAGACGCAAAAAGTGAAAGTGTTCTAATTAAAGTTGAAAGTGTTTTAGACAGAAATGCAGATTTTGACACCTTAACACGTATTTGTGAGGGCACGTCTACAGATGGGTTAAGTTGCTTAAAAAAGTATTTTGATTATGCGAATATAACATCACTAGATGTAGAACGCTCGTTTTCCGAATATAAACATATTTTTTCCTCACGGCGGAAATGTTTTTCAGAAATAACCTTAGAAACGCACCTGATGTTAAAAATATACAATCGAGTTTCTCCAGTTTATCAATCCTTGAAAGATGCTTAAAACGGTAAGTGTTTTTTTAAATCCTCTGTCGTGCACACAATCACTGATTTCATACATTTTCCATTTTATTTATAGGTACATACAACGCTGCTATAATATGTACTATTCTTATTTTTCGTGTGTTTATGCATATTACTTTAATAGCAGAAAACCAAATGTATATTTAATTATTTCTGATAGAATAAATGTCTCTACTTCTATACTTATATCGGTAACAAGCTCATGTTGCGTCCCTATTCTATCACATATTCTAATATATTACGAATTACACTCCCATACCGGCGCTCATGGCGCGCACGGAAATTGGTCTGCTCTACTAATAAGGTATCTAACTTTATAAAATAAGAATAATAACGAACAAAATAATGAAACCAGTCTCGAAATTAAGTAAATTTATTGTACCACATAATTATTTTTCCATGTAATTACCAGTTAGTGAAACATATTTCTCCAAACGCTGAATCCATTTCTTCATTCCATCCATAAAGAAATTTTCTTGTTTACTCCATCCAATTGCGAATAGCAGCTCGAATTTCAGTATCTTATGAAAAATGTTTACCTTGCAATACCTCTTTCAACCATAAATTTGAAGGCGCCAAATCAGGATCCTACGAGGGTGCGAAGCAACCATGAATTTTGGGGTCGTCACTGTTTTCCTGCAATTCGGTCTGGCATTGTCGTGGTGTGAGAAAAAATTATTTAATATTATATAATCGCATTGCACTAATTTTAGACATTAAGAAAATACCGACAGTATAAAAAAATGTAATGCGACTATTCCTATTATTTTATGTCGCTGCGTTTATAACGACGGGTATGAACATGTATGTATGACGTGTACATACATGAACAATTTACAGGTTCCAACTTGATGTGTACCTATGTACTCTTTGTAATTTGGTCTCCTCTTATAATACTCGCTGTAAGAGAATGTTGGAACATGCATAATGGATGCGTTTGAACTAGTTGCGCTGTCACCAGTATAAAAGAGGTAATTGCTATAGCACACCTTCAGTTAAGTTACGAATGTAAAGCGTGCGCCTGATGCTTTTATTTTAGTGTGCGGTCAACCGTGAAACTGAATTGTTTTTTTTTTCTTAATTTCTTATGCGAAATGGATAAATTTTTGAAAAAACGAAGGCATCTACACCCAGTGAATCGGTTGGTAAAAAGACAAGGTTGTATAATGACAGCTATTTAAATTATGTTTTAGCTCACTGGACGGAAAGCTACAGTGCGAAAGCATAAAGCCATTAAAATTAGTTCGACACTTGGAAACTAAACATCCTGCACATAAAAACAAGCCCTTGCTTTTTTTTTTACGATTTTACGAAAGAAAATTATATACCTTGAGAAATCAACAAACTTCTATTTGTAAGCCAAGCTATACTGATAAAAGTGTACTTGAAGCATCTCATCTTGTAGCATTAACAGTAGCTAAGATGTGCAAACCCCAAACACTCATATTGCCTGCTGTAATTGATATGATTAGTGTTGTAATAGACGTGGAAGAAGAAAAAAAATTCTACTTTCTATCGACACAATATCAACGCGAATCGAAAACATGTTCGCGATCAGATAATTCAGGAAGTGAGTTTAAGTGAATTTTTTAGTATTCAATTTGATGAATCAACAAATGTGGCAAACATGTCTCAGTTCTTATATTTGGTGAGGTCTAAATGTGATAGGGACATATCAATCAAAGAAAATATGTTGTTTTGCAAAACAGTATCGAGTTATGCAACAGAATTATGTCTTTTTGATGTTTTTTATGAAGCTACTAGAAACTATAATAACATAGATTGGACAAAATGTATTTCAGTATGTAATGATGGTGGATTAAAGACAATATTAAAAGATCGTCTTATACCAAGGGCGAAATTTTATCTTTGATGTTACCTAAAAGCGATTTTAATGAGTTGAATAACTTAAACGCGATTTGAAGAGAATGGTTTCTAAAGATAGCGTTCAGAAGCTGAGTGATACGTTAAACAAACAAACTTATTACCTTGATCCTTCTGAGGTAGTAAACTTGTGGTATTATAAATTAGTCTTTTAAGCCTATGTTTATTAATCAGGTTAGTTACTATTTTCGAGTCGAGACCACTGTATACTGCAATATTTTTATTAAACGGAATTCCTTTTCATATTTAGCTTTTGGAAGCGGAAAATTTAACAACCGATAGATAAGAAAATTAAAGAATGCCATCTTTTTTTGAAAACTATGATTTGAATCTTCGGTTATAAACTTTTAGCATTGGTGTTTTTTTAAAAATTTCTATTTCCAAGTTGTCATTCCCAATTACTAAAACACCTAAAATGGTATTTGTTTTTTTTCGCTTCATGTTTGTTCACGCTTCATGGTGCTTTAATGTCTACGGTAGGTTTAAGTAGTATGTAAGGGTTTGTTTTAAAGTTAGTAATTTAATGTTATCCTACTGGCGATTTAGTGAAGAGCATATCTTCAAAGGTGTTGCCTTAACCAAAGACGCTACGTTTAACACTATCTTTCCTTTTGAGATTGTTCTACTGAAGATGGCGACTTAGTTGCCGAAATACGTATTTAGAGTTTATTGATTTATATTGTGGTTAGGAATTTTTCTTGTTTCTGTCTATTTCAAATTAAAGTTCCACACACCTTCCAATCGCGATTTTTTCTTTTCATACTGAATATTCGAACCATGCCTTTTACATTACTTTCGGTTTCAGAAGTGGAAATAATCAATATATCAATATACGCTAAATTTCCTCAAAAGGAAATTGCGCGTGATAATTTAATTTTTGATTTTCTCGTGCATGATGCTAGATTTGCTTTTGTGAAATCCTCGACATTGGTTATCAATGTGGCAACCCAGACTTCTACTTTTCCGACAATTTGGAAGCGTGCTAGAATAATTCTTGTTTCCAAAAAACGTAATAATGAATTATTAGCCTATATCGTATATACCAATCTTTTTCAGATTGTTCTATTGAAGATGGCAACTCAGTTTCCGAAATACTTATTTAGAGTTTATTAATTTATAAGATGGTTAAAGATTTTTCTTTGTTTCTGTCTGTTTCAGATTTAAGCCACGCCAATTCGGATGTAGGAATTGACATAGAATGCATTGGGTAAATTTTACTTCAGAATTTTAACGTAGAAAAAATGTGCGAAAATTATGCTGCAAATTCTCGTAATTGAACAAAAAGAAGCTCGTGAAAATATTTGTGCTGAGACTTTAAGTGCCATTGAAAATGTCCCAAGCTTTTTAGAAAGAGTGATAACATGTGATGAATCTTGGTTTTTCATCTATGATCCAGAAACTAAAATCAATAAAGAGCCCAACTTCACTGAGGGCTAAAGAGCGCGAATGAGCAAACCAAAATTCAAAGCTATAATTATTGTTTTTTCGATATCCAAACCGTTAATCAGCATTAATACCTTGAGGTTCTCGCTCAACTCCGTGAGAAAATCAGAAAAGAAAGAATCGAATTGTGGAAAGAAAGTCATGGGTTCTTCATCAGTACAACCACAGAATAACAGAAAGGACAAAATCGGCGGCACCTTTGATGAAAATAAAAGCATTAAAACTCATTTGATTATAGAAAATTTTTATTATTTCAATGTTTATAAATGTTTTAATATATTTAATTTAACATTTTTACCCTTTTGAGCAGTTAAATTTCTGTTAAAAAACTTCAGTGAATAAAATATTCTTAAGTGTATAAATAATTTTATTAAATAGGATAAAGGAAACTCGTCACAGGGAGGATTATAATTTATATTTTTCATAATATTTTCCAGTTTTATTGTGGCCTCTGAATGAATGGCAACGGAAACATTTCAATAAATATTATTTCTAGTGCATATACGAGTATATATATATGAAGTAATATTTTCACTTTGGACTATCAAGTTTCCATAAACCTCAGCTTTACAATGAGTTAAATAGTTGACTCTGTAAAAATCATTTCATTGAGTGTTTGATATTTTTCACATGAGTGCTTATTAAAACATTTTTTGAGCAAATAATCAGTCACATACACAAATGGTATATCCAATGTTTAATAATCTTTAGTTTCAATATTTTTAGGAATATATTGAATGTTTGTTTTAAATAAAGCAATAACGTTTGATGAGCTGGGGCTTCGAAAACGTCTGTCTTCAAATCTAGCAAGTTTGGGGCTATATCTACAGGTACTTCTTCGTGAACAGATAATATAGCCACTTGAATATTCTCTACGGACAATTTTCATCAAATTAGTATGTCCTAAACCTTACTAAATTAACTTACCAGTAATATTGTCTTCTGGCAAATTCAAAGATATATTCTCTAAAATTCTTATTTTTGGAGGTGGTTCTTGTTCTGCAAATATATATATAATGTAATGTCTAATCCAGTATATAGTCAACAAATTTTGCAATTTCTCACCAGCAGAATGTGCTTTTATTTCTTTAGTATGAATATTTTCCTGTTGAAGGCAGCCAGTATTCGCTAAAACATAAAATATTGTACACAAGTTCATACTTTGTAAGTTTTTATAAAAATACAAATTTGTGAAGTACTTGCTTCATCGAGCACTATGTTCACCGTAAAAATTTTGGGAACTGCGTGAAATTGTAATCTATTCCTTAAATCATTCGCAAACATGTTATATTCAAAATGTTGGCCACAGATAAATGTTGTTTTGCATACTTTTGATAAATCCTTTTTTAATAGATCAGGATGATTGCAAAGATCTATCCATTGCACAAGGCTACAAATCAGATTAGTAGGTTAATGCAATTAATTATTTTCTAAAACATAACGGTCTCTATCTTTTGGAAAAGCAAAGAAGATATGTCCTCTAATTCACTGGAGCACACTAGGCACAGCACACCAACGTGATATAGTTGTTTTTGTTCTAAATGTGTCCGTTTTGTTTTAATATATACAAAAATTTACAACTAATTATAATCTAAAGTTTATCTTAGTAAACTATCTACAATTAAACTAAATAACCTAAAGAAGAAATATGAGAAAAACAACTTAAAACTATAACCTCATAGTAACACATAATAAATCTATGAATCTCTGCTATAAACAAACTGAATACGAAATTTGAAACGCCACGAAGAAATTAATCAGTGAAAAATATGAAAATAGCGTTTAAGTAAACCATGCAAACAACATTCCAAGCATTGTTTGACACTGTTTCAAAATGGCTGATTGGATTCGGCGCAAAAAAATCAAAATCAACAAAAAAAATTATTTGTCCTTTCTGATGTTCTGTGGTACAACACTGTATTGTCTGTCAACACATTTCTAACCAAGCTTAACATCCGAATGTTAGGCCATCCGTCTTATTCACCTAACCTGGCAGTATGTGACTTTTATCTGTTCTCCCAGGTCAAATCTGCATTAAAAGGAACAATATTTAAAACCGTTGGAGCTGTGAAAGAAAAGGCGGCAGGCGGCAGGCGTCACGAACGAGCTCACAGAAGAAGACTTCCAGCATTGTTTTGCGTAATGGAAAATTCGAAATGGAACAGTGTAGGGATAGAGAAGGAGTATATATTTAAAGGGATAATAATTAAAAATCTATAAATTTAAAATAGAAGGTTTTACAGAATGAATCTAGTGACTATGTAACGAGCAATCAAGATAATTTGTAAACGAGTCATTCATTTATCCGAAATCGTATGTCGTTTCTTGAACTGCACTTACATTAAAAATGTCAGTCAAATATAGCAAACGCCAATTAAGTTGGCGCGGGGAGGGGTAAGTTCGCGCAGGATTAAAAGTAGTCGGGAGATTTGTATTTGATTTTACATCAAATGTCAGATAATTCTAACCTCTGAGCATGTATCACTTTATGATCCCCTAGCAAAGACATTATGTTCCGTCAAACGTCAATGACAAATATATTCTGACAATTACTTGAGTAGTGAGGGGTAGATGTTTTTAAAAACGGCTTCTGCGCACCCCCTCCTCGCGCCAACTTAATTGGCGCTTGCTATATATAACTATGCATGATTAGAATCGTAAAAGACATACGGACTCAAATTCATGAATGACTATTACCAATTATCTAGATCGCTCGTTATAGACAATATTTTACATTAAAATAATTGTAAAGCAACTGTCTTTCAATTATTTTTAAGATAAATGGTTAAGGCAAAACTACAAGATCAGATTTAATAACATCACAAGACTACCGTCGAAAAATTTGCTTTAACCTAGATGGAAAATATTTTTGTTATAAATATTCTTGCAAATTGTATTTAACTATTAACACAATTGTGCATGTAGTTTATTAAAATCATTGATCATTTTCTCTTGTTGGGCCTTGTTAAAGGAATGAAAAGGAAATGTGTACTAAACAGGTAAGTAATAGGCTATTGTTCTTAAGATATAACTTTCCTCATCAATTCTTTAATATGACATTTCAATTAAGTATGATATTCAGTACTTCATAAGTAAAATTAAATGTATATTTACAGACATTAAAATTCACTTTTACAAATACCACCGTATGTTATTAACATAGGTTAGTTATTATAATTGTATAAACATTCAAAACTGATTAAACACTTTAATAACTTTGCACTTATTCCCGCATATATAAATAGTAAATTGTATACGTATTTCGATAAAGATTTTATAATCTTTAACAGTAACATTAAACCATTTAGTTTGTAAGTGGTACTCTTCAACTTATTCTAAATAGCGAATAATACTATTAAGATAATACTCTTGATAAAATCTATATTATATCTTTTATATGTTGATGAAATAAAAATTTTAAAAATAATATCAATTAATTTTCACTTTATTGGTAAAATACCATGACAATTGTTTCGACATACAGTGTCTTCTTCAGATGGAATTGTATTACAAACTAAACCTAAAGGGGTATTAACATATTTAAGTGGGCATATGTAAATTGGTTCACAAAATAATGAGGGTAAAATATATACCTGATCTTTATGGGGAAATTGGTCCCTCGGTAGTTAAGTACTTAGTAAAACTATCAGGTAAGTAATAAAACAGAATTATTATTATATTATTTATTATTTTTTGCACACATATTGGTGATATACAAACTGTCAAAGTGATTAACTGCAACCAATTGTTATCAAAATGCATGGCCATTTCTAATTAGGAAAGATTTTGAAGGTGAAGGTATGCTATTAGTACCATAAGCGAATAAACTATATGATTAACCTACTAACAATTAACAAAATAAATGCAAAGTATTTTTACTACAACAAATTTAATCGGATTAACTTTACTGCCAATAAATCAAACACATGATCTTATTATCTATCACGGAAAAGTCTCAAATAAATTGTTCAATAATTGAGGAAAATATTAGCATTGTTGATTAATGCTTAAGTACTATATATATATATATATATATATATATATATATATATATATACATATATATATATATATACATATATGTATGTATATATATATATATATATATATATATATATCACAGTCAAGCAAATGCACATTTCTACTTAAAGATATTTAATAAATATAAAAATTGAAATGCGATGAGACTGATCAGGATACGAAACACAATTTATGCTGACAGAGAAATCGTAAAACTTATTACCAGCATACTTTGATCGGTTAAATTAAGTGGATAGCCGTTACTTATAATTTTATAATAGCCGTTAGCTAAGTTAATTAAAGCAGTGAATAAACGGTAGACAGTAATTAGTTTTATTGATTTACAGTATTTTGGATTTTTAGGAGTGCATATTTCACCAAAAAAGTGATATACGATAAAAAACTGATAATAATTTACTTTCTTTAAAAGAAAATGTGTATTTTTTATTGGATTGTTAACAAATATTTGATGAAGTCTAAACCTTACGTTAAAACAACTTTGTTTGATATGCAACACAACACACACACGCATAACCTATATCCTATATTGTTTACTTTTTAAAGATTAACAAACAACATATTTAAAATTTGGAGGTCAACGCATCTACTAAATTTTTTAAAACCTTTTTTGTTAGAAGATTTTTGAAACACTACATAATTGATCTTACATACGTAACTAATAGAAATACCACGCATTTATCATGTCCATTAAAACATATTCGTTGTGAAAGAAACCAAATGACAATACACACAATTCAATTCAGCAAAGACTGCCACACTAGTATATAGTTCTATCAAAGAATTATGTCTACATCCAAACAAGAAATAGTATCTACTTGTATAACAAGGATAGCATAAGCGAATGCATGTGGAATGCTGCATGAGTATGTATATGTATAATATTTATGTAAATTTCAATCATTGCAGACACTACAAGCCTATAAATCCAAAATATACAAACATAACATATATAGTTTACTACTAGTCTTTACTATTGAAACAAGCGACAATTGATGGAGTATATAAGAGATAAACGTTAAAATAAACATAAATAGAAAGACTCATGCATTAACGATTTGTTTATATTATGAAAAAATACGTGGACAATATATACATTTATAATTTATATCTTAGTAAGCAAGTATGTGGAAAGACCGACAAATGCATGACGACGTTGCCGTTCTAATCGCGGTTAATAGATTGAATAATCTCGATGGAACGAAATAGAGGAACGACCAGGCGCGGCTCGTGATGACGTATTTTGGTTTGCAGTACAATGATACGAGTGCCTCGTGTGTTTTCGGTGTTTACTAAGCAAACGTTACCGTTAGTACACGAGAATACACGAAGCACTCGGATCATTGTGCTGCACACCCAAATACGTCATCACGAGCCGCGCCTGGGAACGACATACAGTTACAATTTCGGATTAGTTCCTTTGTACCGAATCCATCCGGATCGACACATCACTAATATACAGGTGTTTCATTTAAAATGAAAAAGTTATCAGGGTTTTCGGCTAAACCGAAAATATGATTCGGATATAAATATACTCATTGAATCCCCGATTTGCATTTAATTGTAGAAAGTCTTATTAAAATCTATGTAGCCGTATCAAAGATATTTGAATTGATCCATACATTTGCCTAACCCTGTAAAAGTTTCGAAGTAAACGATACTTAATTTTAACATTTTTTTATTGCATCACCTTTAATAATAAACACAAGATTTAGCTTAACAACTTTATTTTTAAATAGTAACATAAATAAATTAATAAATAAGTAAATAAATATATGGAGACATTAGGTAAATTGAAACCTTTGGTTTTGAATATTTATATATTCTGAATAATATTTTATTAGGTATTATCCGTTCAAATAAAATTGTTCTTGAAGTAAGCTATGGAAATGTGTACCAGCCCAATTTACTAATGAAACAGATAACATATGACAAACATATAGCAAGCTAAGCCTTGATACTCAGTAAAAACACATATACCACTTGATAATATGGAGCGTAGGGCTTAGCTGCAATTTGTATTGCCTATACCCAAACAAAGTTCCGCATGTATGAACCTAATTTTAACGCTTTTTTTAACTTTTAACTTATTTAATTAATTAAAGTTAATACAAAATAAATAATGAAATTATATCTACTTATTTTTTACATTTTAATTAGAAATAAGTCATAACTTATACAATTATATCACATAAAACAAATCTAACAGTCTAGTATACCACGATGCTACAACATACAGCGTGGAAGCAAGCAAACTGAATGATGTGAGAGGTGTCGATATCCCAGCTATTTCAGTTTGTTCGTCTCTCGTAGGTCAATGACTAGTGAATGCAATAAAATTCTATTTTACTTCTATTTCATATCTGCTATCATCATTTTTAACTTTATGTCCGGTTATTTCTTAATATGTAGTACGTCCGCTTTCCAATAAAACGTCATAGGGGCATACACGGTGATGGGGAACTGTAACTGCGCCGTACCGGCGTTTAATTACCTCGCTTCCATAGTGTATACTATACACTGTATAGTATATTATTTAAGAAGAAATACAACAAATTTTACTTTCTTAAAAACAACTTTGTTACTATACAGATATAGCTAAGATATAGCTATATATATATATATATATTTATTTGTGTAAGAAATTGGCAGTGTAAATACTTGTCACAGTTCAAACTACATAAATATATACCGGTCTAGTATTTATGAATTATTGTTCTTTTCATACATACGGACAACACAGTTGCCACTTGTAATAGGCATATGTAATGTCTATGCGGACCTATAATATGCGTAAGCTCCCACACTTAAATTTTGCTAGACAGTCCTAAATAATTGACTGCTGGACACCTGTATGATTTTAAATATATAGATATGTTTCGTATCGAAATTTTTATGCGACTAATAGACTTGAACAATTATTATTTAAATATAAAAAGGTATATTTTACTTAAATGTACTAATACTAATATTTTTTATTAATGAACACTAGTTCGTAAGTAAAAAATATTTAGTTTATTCGGAAAAAGAAACTGGTATCTTGCCATAACAATACAAATAAATTAATAGATGAATTTATACAAATAAATAATATTTTTCATTTCAAAGTAAATATATGAACTTTCTAACGAAATGTTTTATATTCAAAATAAACAACTCAAAAATGAATAAGGAATTTTTACTTTTTTGTATTTTTTAGATAGTATGGGTAAATATTTGTAGTGTATTATATTAGATACATAATTGTACACAACAATTTAAAATTTTCAAGTATATTTATTCAGAAAAATCGTTAGATTACTAAGAAATTATCAAAAATGAAATAAGCAACATTTTTAACAATAGCTAAAATAAACATTTTTCTGTAACAATTAATTCTAAAATCGTGTATAATGGCCACGGACATCCCTCACAGCTGTACATCTTCGGGGCATACTCATTATGCAATTATTAATGTGTTCTTGTGACACTCTTCTCCAACACAGCGGTAAAATTTCCCGCAAGTGTTGCACGCTAACTGGAGGTGCATTATGTTCGTTGAGCTGTTCTTGAAGTCTGTCCCAAATATGCTCAATTGGATTCAAGTCGGGAGACGTTGGTGGTAAATGTAGATGGTTAATATGGAGGTCATTTATTGCTTGCTTTACAATTTGTGCACGATGAGGTCTTGCATTATCATCAATAAAAACCATGTTTTCATCCACAGCCTCACGAAAGTCGGCCACATATTGCTGAATAATGTCATCTCTGTATATGTGTCCATTGACATTGTTTTCAAAGAGATGGAGGTTCGTACGTCCATTCAAACTAATGCCCGCCCACACCATGATACCACCGCCGCCAAAAGGCACCACAGCTTTTGTAAACTCGCGTCAATAACGGTCTCCTCGAGTTCTCCAGACCCTTACTCTACGATTATCACTAAATAAGCAGAATCTGGATTCATCGGTGTATAAACCATGCTCCCATTGAAAATTTTCTGCTAGTCGTTGGTTAACCCAAGTTCTTCTAGCCATTCTATTGGCATTAATTAATTTTGGGCGTCTCACAGGCCTGCAGCTATGAAGATCCATTTCCCTCAGACGGTTTCTGATGGTTTGATCTGAAACTCTAACTCCAGTGGCGGCACGTAACTGTGTTTGCAACCATACAGCACTTCTAAACGGATTCATCCTTGTCTGAATTCGTATGTAGCGGTCTTCTCTGATTTGTTTTCCTCTCAGATCCACTACCGGGTCTTCTACTTGCAGATCCTACCTGTTGGAATCTTGTTAGAGCCCTACTAACAACACTTGGAGACACATTAAAAATTGCGGCAATTTCTGCTCCAGATTGCCCTCGCTGATGCAATAACGCAATTAAATCAAAAGTTTCTTTATTTAAATGACGTCCTGGCATCGTGAAAATGTGAAATGACGTTTAAAATAAATAATACTTGTCAAAAAATGCAATTTTTATAATTTTGTATTCTAAATTAATTTAAGGTTAAAATAGAAGATTCAATATTTTATCACACAGAAAAGACATTTACCAAATAAAATGTCCACAAACGACTGTGGGCCTTCTAATTTATCTATAGTTTGAGAAAATACGTTAAATTTAATCGAATTAATTAGATCTGTTAAAAAAAGATCTAATTCCCTATTCATTTTTGAGTAGTTTAAATAGTGACAATTCTCAAATTAAACTGAAGCTACGTCAAAATATTGTATTAAATGTTCAAATCATTGTCTGCAACTGTAGTAAATAAACAGTTAACATTAAAAAGTAAATCCAATTCTAAAACAGATACTTCGAAATCGAAATCGAATTATACTAACTGCTATTATACCAACTATGTTTTAGAATGTAAATAAAGATATTAAACGAAATAATTAAGGAATAATTAAATAATTATTTTTTTATTTTTTTTATTTTTGTATATATATATAAAATATTTATTTTAATTTTTAACCTGTGTTTGCTTTATTTACTCATTCCAATATTGCTAATTAATTGATACCTATATAAAAGAATATATTTAAAAGAAACCTAAAGAGAGATTAGTTCAAATTTAACTTATATAAAATAGATAAATAATTTTTGTATACAAGTGTACTGGCGCTCAACTCATATTTTAGACACGTCTTTCCTATGTGGAACCCGAGAAGTTAGAGGTCTCAGATTTGAAAATTCACCGGCTGAGAAAACCTAGTTGGGAAAACTAGTTGTGGATGGTGGTGTAATAAATTATCAAACCCATTATTCATAGCAATATGTATAAATTTAACATAAAAAGTTTTACAGCATCAGTCTCGGCCACACACGTATCCCACATTCATCCGGGAAAGGACTATGCATTAGGTGCCCAATTTCCTTTTGATTCAGAAACCGGGCCATTATCGATATACTCCGTTATCAAAATGGCACTCCATGTACGCACTCACACTGTCGATTAAACAATCGCGCAATCAATCTAATGTTTATATCCTACTTATCAGAGTGCCTACGTTGCAAACACGTTCAAATGAGTTTACCAAGATGTTTTTATTAATTGACAGTTCCACAACACAAACCTTTCTTAAGGGTAATATTTTACTATGTAAAAGATAGAATATAGATAAACTCAAAATCACCAAAGATGATCCCTGCGTCACTGACGTATAATTCTATCAACGACATTCAAAGAATAATCTCAACATCCAAATAACAAACAGTACTTACTTGTATGACAAGGATAGCTTGAATGATAGTATGTATTTTGAAATTTCGCCTAGCACAGACATACGGCTCAGGCAATTTACTTGAGTAAGACAAAGATGGGATTATTACCTACTCCGTGATAAATACACACATTTCCGCTTAGTAGTTGCCACTCGTTGACATTTGACAGTACATTTTCGTTGATATTTGATAGAATTGCAAATTATTTTCTTTTTATAAATACAAATATTTAATATTTATTTTTTTAAAATTATAATGGCAGCACATGGCAGAACATTACATTCACAGTCGCGACAACTTGTTTTAAATTTGTTGCAATATTTTGAACGAGAGAAAAAATATGGTGGTGTTTTAATACCTAATTACATGTGTACAATAGGTAGATAATGAATCATTTCACATAAAAAAAGACAAAACTCAACTTATTACGCTTTGGCACAAGTGTTAAGTTATACTCTGCAATATATTCCAAATTTTATTTAAAATTAGGCACTGTGGAACGTTTAACTAGAGATTGACTAAACTTTATCCTCATTCGGGTTATTCGACGGTATAATTGATTGGTTAAAGTGTATTGTAGAACCGGCCCTTAAATATTTAAAATTGTAAATAGTTAATTGACGAAGGATTTCATCCACCTGATGAAGCCATTGTATGGCGAAACAATATTGTAGTGTATTTACAATAAAAGAATTTTTGAAACTAGAAGTTTAACTACCGTAAAGTGGGGCGAAATTGATTTGGGGGGGTGAAATTGATAACTACATCCGATTCAAACATTTTTAAATTTGCCGCGTTACTTGTTTGAGTTTTGTCAGTTGGCAATCTGGTGTCATTTAGTGTTACAACCACAGATTGCATAGAAGTGTCGCGCTTGGTAATATCTTTTGTTTTTGTCGCATAAAAACTAAATTATAAGTGAGCCTACTATTTCAACACTCAACTTCAACTTCAGAACTATTGAAGGTACGTAAAAAATTAAAGCTATTTAAACTCACCTAGCCGCATGGACGTATACTGGTATCTCTTAACATATTTCGTACTTCGTAGTTTTAATGTGCTTTGACTAGTAGCACGGGAAATTTGAAAAATACAACGTGGGGTGAAATTGATCATAGGCGTGGGGCCAATTTGCCGTTTATGTTTACTGTGAACTTTATTGCTTAGACGTGTTTTTTCTTTATTTAAGGGTTTTCAAAATGGTACGACTTTATAAAAGGAAGCCTGGAGCTAGATACTACAAAAACTATTCTCAACAAAATGTTGAAAATGCTCTGGAGAAAGTTGTAGATCATGGATAGAGCTTACGAAAAGCTGCTAAGGAATTTAAAATTCCATACGGCACCCTTCACAACAGATTTCATGGACAACGTGTAGGAAAAAATGGTGGCCAGGTCATTTTTTCTAGGAATGAAGAAAAATCCCTAATTCAATCTATCTCAACTTGTGGAGAATGGGGGTTTCCCTTAACTTTGTTAGACGTCAGACAACTTGCAAAAAACTATCTAGATAGCCGGGGCCGTACTGTGGCCAAATTTACTAACATTATGCCAGGTAAGGATTGGGCATATTCGCTATTACGCAGATATAAAAACGAAGTTACCAATAAATTAGCAGCAAACATAAAACGATCTCGCGCTGATGTGTCAAGGCAAATTATAGTCGACTATTTTGAAAACTTGAATGTTACACTAGAGGGAGTTCCGCAGTCTAACATATTCAATTATGATGAGATGAATCTACAGGATGATCCGGGGCAAAAGAAAATGTTGTTCCGTAGAGGAACTAAATACCCGGAACGTATTTGTAACTTTAGTAAAAGTGCAACGTCAATTATGATGTGCGGTTCCGCTTCAGAAGTTCTGTTGCCGCCGTACGTTATTTATAAATCGGAGAAGATGTGGGTGCAGTGGACCGAGCAAGGTCCAAAAGGGCCACCATGCTGTAATGCAAAATGCTGCTCATCAGGTTCCCGTTACAACCGCACGCATCATGGATGGATTGATGCCCAAACTTTCGCAGATTGGTTTGTTTCAACCTTTCTGCCACACGCCAAGAGACTTGAAGGGCATAAAATTTTATTGGGCGACAATTTATCGTTCCACTTTACCAACGAGGTGTTGAAGCTATGTGCTGCAAATAATATATCATTCGTTTGCCTCCCAAAGAACTCAACCCATCTCACTCAACCGCTTGATGTTGGATTTTTCCGACCTTTAAAAATTGCTTGGAGGGGTGTTTTGACTAGATGGAAAGCTGCATATAAACTTTCAGCGTCTATCGATAAAAAGGACTTTCCACACTTACTGAATGCAACATTGCTGGAAATGGATAAGAAGATCGCTAATGGCGCTATAAGAAAAGATCTGGTGATGTCCTTTAATGCAACTGGAATATCACCGTTAGATCCGAATCCTGTTTTGCGAAAAATTCCCTCAGAAGACACTGATGAACCCAACAACGATCTCAACAATGTGTTGGTTGCATATTTGCAGCAGCAAAGATTTTCAGCCGTGCCATCAAGACGGAATATAAAAAGACAAAAACTTGTCGTTGTGCCGGGAAAAAGTGTGACTGCGCCAGACGAAGACTCAGATAGCGAATTCAGTGCACCTGATTCATTGACCAATGATAATTCTGACAATGAATCGATGGAAGATAGTCATGAAGAAGTAGAATATACAGCACCAGAGCAAAATGGAATCGAGAAGTAAAAGTATTCGGTGGTTCAAGGAAGAAAACAATGTATAGATACGTTGCATTAGTTCAAAATGTAACATTTGCATTTGAATTTGCAGACATAATAGCTCAGCTTCCGAATCCCACATTAAAAGCATTTGGTAAGCTACAGGCGCGTACTATTTTGACCACGTAATCGATATCAAGGAAATCTAGTTGTTTAGAATTTTTCTGTATTATGTCTTTTTCAAATAAAGTAATCACATTTTGTGTTTTTTACTTTTATTTTGCCTTAAAAATTGATAATAATCGAGAAAAGTTAAACGGATGATGCTGATCAATTTCACCCCGAAACCGAAAATTTCCAATAACATTTTAATCATCCAATATATTTGGGTCAGGGACAAATTGATCGCACTTATACAGTTCGTATGTGCATCCTAATAAATTGCAAGTGATCTATTTCTCCCCGCTCTGAGGGTGTAGTTGATCATCTTTTATTTTCATTATGTGAACAAATACAAAAATAATTTTTGGTTTTTACAAAATGTAACGACTACATATCTTGTACCCCCACTTTAAGGGAAATAACCACCATTTTATAATTTTAAACAAAAATACAAGCAAAAATCCAATATTTATGATCAATTTCGCCCCACTTTACGGTACTTATTTCTTAGCATTATTTAAAATTGTCTTGAAATGTATTTGACGTAATTAAATTGTTTTTTTTCTTAAACAAAAATTATACATTTTTTACAAAATAATGTTTATGAAACTGTCATAACAGTGAATATGTAATTATAGTTATACAAAGTAGATACTCTGGTCTATTGTATAGTTTCAATTCTATTAGTAATGCTCTTACAACTAACTTGAAGCTGTTTGGTTTTGCCATTCATTACTTCACTATGATAAATGATTAAAGAATTACATAATCTTACATGTAAATTCTTGATAGTTCATTTTATTTTTCATGTGGTGTTTTAGTTTAATTTGATTCGCTGTTTACAATTTATAGCAATTTCAAAGTCCTAATATAACTAACATGTAATTCGATTATAACGGGTGTTCAGAAACATTCGAAGTCAAGTGGGCTCTGAACAAAAAATCGTATATCTTTACTATTAATATACTATTAATATACTATTAATATACTATTAATATACTAATTTGATAACCTATAAAATTGTATTAAGTAAATGTATCAATCTATCTCAGACATGACTTCATATTTTCAAGGACTACTTTGACTTCGAATGTTTCTGAACACCCGTTATATGTTCACATAATCTATAAATTCAACCGACTGTCAACGAACTTATTTGGCCCGGAAACGAATTCATAGTTTCCATATTCATTTTGCAATTTACTGTATTTAATATGACGCCGAAGTACTGATTTGAATCATACAATGTTATATTGATGACGCAGGGATCATCTTTCCTGACAAGAAGTGTAGTTAACTAACAGCAAATGTAAAATACAGTTATGCAAAAATGTTGAAAAAATCTGTATATATATATATATATATATATATATACATATAGTTATACACAACGTATACTTATTTCGTATTGGTGATTTCTACGTACGGACTCGTGTTTCGAACTTTTCCTAGTTGCACATACAAGGCGGAAGCGGGCGATACTTAGCGCAGCGGGAAACACACATTTTGATGGGTGTGTGCATATTGCCAACGTGTCCTGAACATGTCGTAACGAGTACTGACCGAGCGTTCCGCTCAAAGAAAAATCAGTTTATCTTGACGCTCACGTATCTGTACCAAAAATGGTGGATGTAGAAAAATCTATCAAAGAAATATACTTGCGTACTCTTGCGGAATATCAAGTATAGTATAGTATAGATTTATTTTAATAAAGAAATATTTACAAAACATTGTATTGAAATGATACTTCTCCCTCGGAACTATTAAAATATAGGAGTAACATAAATTTATTTCTTATAACGGAACAACGAAACATGAGCCGTTCAACAATTATTTAATTTATGGCGAAACAGGACAAAATAGTCTTGCGGCAAAAAATCGACCCTTTCCTTCTTCGACAAGACAATTGTGAAAGCCGTGTATAGACTTCGGGATACAGGATCAGTAATCACACGTTTCGAAGGTCATGGCCGTCAAAGCAAAGACAACAACACATAAGCATATTTTAAATATCGTAGAAACAGAACTCGGCGTAAGTGATTAACGATTTTTGTTTTATTGCAAACATAATTTTATTTTAAAGAAATTTAACTGTAAAGACTATTATTGATATTAAAAAAACACCACAATAAAAAGACCATACCGCATGTGTCAAATATCATTAGGCATAGGATATACGTATGAGTACATACGATGTATATGTATATGGAAAAGCCGATCCAATGACGGCGAAGACCGCGACGGCCGGCAACGATTGTCTCCGATTGTTTCAAATACAAGTTAGCAGTAACCATTTGACCATCGACATAGGTACTTGTAATGCGTTCTAAAATAACATTTACGAATTGCAAGGGATTTGCTTTTCTTATTTCTTTCAGTAGATGCAGGAAATTTTTAAGCTGCGGTGCGTCGCATAAACAAAAGCGTAATTCTAATAAAATTAAAGAATAATCCTAATAAAATAAATAAAAAAGGATTCTAAAAATTATAATAAATTATACAAGAGGTTCAAGAATTCCTCCTTGCACGGCAAGACATTGTCCTAGGCAGTCGTAGAAATTAGCTCTTACATTTGCTAACATGTCGGCAGTTAATGAATTCGCAGCCTCAGTTATTTTTTTTCTCAAGGCAACTAGATTTTCTGCTCTACCAGCTTCATCAGTATAAACAATATTTTTTAGATATCCCCACAAAAAGAAATCATTTGGAGATAGATCAGGAGATCGCGGGGGCCATTTAATGTTTCCTGTTCCAGTAATAAGACGGTCAGGAAAAGTATTTCCTAGAAATTCCTTTACCCTCACTGCATTATGTGCTGGACAGCAATCATGTTGAAACCAAACGATTTCCTGATTTATTCCAATGTTTTGAATGGCGGGAAGTATTTGATTTTTCAGTAATTCGAGATACTTGTCGGCATTTAATATACCATCAATAAAATAGGGGCCTATAGAATGGTCACCTAAAATACCTGCCCAAACGTTTAGTTTTTGAGGATACTGAGTGCGATTTGCAAAATGCCGGTGTTGATTTTCCGAAGCCCAATATCGAAGAACAGAGGGATTGTGCTTTCCGTGTAATGGAAAAGTTGATTCATCGGTGAAGAGAATATTTTTAACGAAATTTTAATCTCGATGTATCTTTTCCATAACGCCTTGACATAACTCCATTCTCCAGAAATTGTTCTCGGGAAATATTTCTTGAGTTTTCGAATATTTGAAACATTTTAAACCATTACGTTTCCAAATACGTGAAATAGTTGTGTTACTTGTACCCAAGTCCTCGGCAGCACTTCCAGTAGATCTCGTGTTATCAATTTCCACAATACTACAAATTAATACATCCCGCCGTTCTCTTTCCTCAATTTTTTGTGGTGATACCTCTCTTGGTTTGCATTTCGTACAGTTATTGAGACAGAAAAAAGTTTCAAATTTATTTATAATATTATAAATTGTTTGTCTGCAAGGTACAGAACGGTCTGCAAAAGTCAGCGCAAACAAATTCATGCACTCCATTGCAGACTTGCCAGCATAAAACCGTTTTACTAACTGAAGCTTTTCAGTGGGTGTATAAAGAGCCATTATACATTAATTTTATTGTACGCTTTCAAACTGTAACGGCCGCAGCTAGACTGAATGCAAAATTTCCAGTCAATCGGTATCGGAGACAATCGTCAGTCGTCGCGGTCTTCGCTGGCATTGGACTGGCTTTCTCATGTACGTATACATTGTATGTACTGATACGTTGATTCTCTATGCCTAATGATATTTAACACATACGGTATATGCGGCTGACTTATGAATAGTGAACGTCTGTCAAGTTAAGGAATTTTATCGATTTTTGTGCAGGTCTATGAACTTGAATTATCAGCTGTATTTCCATAAATATAAGATAAACAAAGATATGGACCGACTTACAAGTTTTCCATAAAAATCTGAATATTTTTGATGAATTACAAATAAATTTCTTTTTTGATTTTCAGTTAGACATTTATACGTATTCTTCAGATTCGCATAGCCTAGGCGCTATTCAGCGGTAACCCTGTATCCGTACTCATGAGAAAACATCTCAAAACATCTGACGGCCAAAAGAGCCTTCGTACCCTGATGAGAACTAGGAAAAGGTCGAAATACATGTCCGTACGTAGAAGTCACTGATCCAAAATAAGTAAACGTTGCATATATCCATGTGTACATATAAAGATGTTTTATTATTGCAGAACATTTTACTTATACAGCAAACCCCACTCTTTGCCAGTGAATCATTTTACTCTTGTAATAGACGTATTAAAAACAAACATACTTTGTGAGGTAGCAAAACAGCTTGTTTTCTTCGGGAGATTTTTTATTTGTACTTGCTAAATCTACTAAAAGTTTAATACTGCCAATATCCACATATTCAACAACTATCAAATGCGAATGAACATTTAAATAAACTTTAAAGTAGCTGTTGATTGCCTAACGCAAATTTGGCAAAACCAATACAAGCAGGTTTACTTAAACAAACAAAGAAGCCTTATATTAGGTGAATCAATATTTCCGATCATATTCGCTATTATTAGACCCCGCATATTGAATTTAATCCGCAAAACATGTTAGGGTAATCAAATATTTACATTTGTTATTTTGAGATTAAAACAATGTAGATCCCTACTATATTGAAAGCTAAGGCATGACTTCAATTCAAGGTTTACAGTGGAAATTTCACCGTTCACCGCTCACCGTTTAATAATGTACAAATAAGTTTAAATAAATTCAACTTCGTCATCTATACGATGATAAATTGTCAACATTAAACCCTAACCTTCGATACAAATTTAACAATTCTAATTTTTCCGCCGTGCTTGTAGTTTTACTCAGTCCATCTGAAATTCTATCATGCCACCCGCTACCCGGACCGGTATGGTCCACTTTATAATGTTCGCCATCTTTATGTAGATGGAAGTGTACAGTTTGCGGCGGATATGACTCGTGATGATCCGACTGCGTTTTCAACGTAGCAAGCTTTCCAGCCCAACCGGCTGCGTTCATGATTAGAAGCATCACTCCGATTCCTAAGCCTTTTAACGAAAAAATGGTTAAAAAGTTGAGCGTGATCAATATACCCCCTAGGGCGAATGCTAATAATGGGATGAGCATTTTCAATCTCTTTGCAATTCCAAAACAACGTCCTGAAAGCAAAAAAATATTATTTTAGAAGACTTGAAGCGAAATATATAACTGCATAATTGATTTTTTTATTTTGTACGTGACAATTTACAATTTTTTTGGCATCATTTATAAGAATTTTTGAGACTTTATTGGGGGTCTGGAATTCACAACTTTTATCAGCTTACACCTTCTTGTCCACCACTCTTATTTTAAAGACTTAAAGACTCACTTTGACATAGAAATATTACTAGTACTCAAAGTTATCTAAATTCATGCAAACACATTGTTGGGGAACAGTAAACCCAAAAGCTATTCTTGGGTTTAATTTATTTATTTTTCAGGTTTCAAATAAATTCGGAATTAAGTAATATTAATTTTTATCTAACGAAAGCTTACAATTAATTAGAGAGCAAAATAAAGTTAAAAGTTGAAATCTCTGACTCGCTTTACATTAAAACATCGAATGGGCTTGAACTCGGATCCACAGCCAAACGTGATAACCACTAGACCGCGCACAATTTGAAAATTTTTCTAGCGGTAGTTCCCGAAAATTGTTAATAGCTCAGCTTTTAATAAAGATTTTTAAAAACTAAAAAAAGTGTCATCTCCAGCACATAATGTAGATTACTTTCACAAATTTTCAACCATTTATTTAAAGGAGCCAGGATTCTTCATAGGTGAACTTTACCTTTCAAATTTGCATATATTTTTGCATATGCATATCTCTTCACAGATATTCTTTTCCAATACGAAAAAAATATGTCCAATGCTATCGACCATGGAGATTTTGGAAATCATACCGCCGTCGAGCAATACCCATTTCCCTGAAAAAGGTGGGGGACAAATGTCCATTTCTGCACTTTTTTTGAAACATCTTTTCTACGGGTTTGTAATTATCCAAGTCAAGACAAACCTAAGTGTATCTCGCCGAAAAAAATCGATTGGTACCACCCGCGACGTCTAGCTTAAAAATTGACTGATTTAAGAGATTCCAAAGTTTGGGATCTTGTATACTATGGGAGATACCTACCCTAGCGGAGCCCCAGTGCATTTGCGTGAAAAACGCTGACAGACATCAGTTATTATTAGGGACGGAGACGAGAGGCCCATGACTCATCGGCCATGGGCGTAATATTGAAAATTTGTATTTCTAAAGAGTCTTTAATTTTATTTATAAAATTGGAAAGCAAACGATCTATAAAATACGAAATACATTTTTATTTGTTCATTTTATAGTTTAAATTGAGTAAGGGAGTATTAATATTAACTAGCAATACTTTCTCAAGGTTCTCTTCTGTAAAATTTGTTCTCTTTGAATGAAATACATCCTTGTAGATAGAAAACGTCCGTTCTACATCGCAAGTGGTTATAGGTGCACACTGGAAATATTCTTTTATTTCAGCGAATTTAGCAGTTAGATTTTGAGGCATGTCCCCATACACAATTGCCGCAATGTTATTAAATCTGGATTTCTATTAAAAACTGCGTTTAACTTTTTCCGTAGGCCACATCCGAAATCACTTGGAATATTTTTCAAATTATTAATAGCCACATCTAATGTAGTTAATCAATCATTTAATTTGAGATTTTGATTTTTTTCAAAATAAGTGATTAGTTTTTGGGAAATTTCCAGTGTTACTGAAGAAAGTACAATTGATTTTTTAAATTTGAAATTTGTATTAGTTCCTGTCGAAATTCTAGTAAAAACTAGTAAGCGTCCAACCATGTTTCCCATCAAGTTATTAATGAAGAGGGAGGCAGTGACAAGGATGGAAGTTTTTCCTTGTAAAGAGCTACTCTCAATGGTGCTTTCCTGAAAACTTTTTTAAAAGCGGATGCAAGTCTATCAACTTCCAGAAAGGTGTCTCTGATGTATTCATAGATTTTGTGGAGAGCATGTAATACACAAGTAATAAAAAACATATTAGGATATGTTTCCTCTAATAGTCTGCCTGTTTTTAACATAACGGGTGTTCGGAAACATTCGAAGTCAAAGTAGTCCTTGAAAATATGAAGTCATGTCTGAGATAGATTGATTTTTGACAGACAACAGTTGACATTTAATAATTATTACAAAATACTTAAGTAAAGATATACGATTTTTTGTTCAGAGCCCACTTGACTTCGAATGTTTCTGAACACCCGTTATATGCAGCACTGTCACTGACAAATAAACGCATATTTTCTTTGTACCTGTCGCCCGAATGAAGCATTTGGTGCATATTCTCGTAAATGGTTTTAGCTACTGTTTCCGCATCAACTGTATTTATAAGTTTTGTTGCTATTATATATGCGTTATATGGAATAGTTGGATGGAGTACACCAGCTACAACATTTACCACACAGCGTCATAATATATCGACAATTTCGTCGGCACTTATTCATAGGTATTGATTTGAAAGATGGCTTCTAATGCGTTCTACTGCTTTCGTACAGCACTTAGGAACATAATATTTGCGTAAGGTGGATTCATTAGGAACATTTCGACCAGTATATTTTTGGAAAAATGTTTTGAAGGTGAGATTGTTAAGTTTATTTAATGGAATAAAAGTTCTTCGTTAAAATTGTCAGATTCCAACGGGTATAATTTCTGTGTATGTGTTTGCGATGCTAAGTGACGTTTTACGTGCGATTTGTTGGAATTTTTTAACGATATTTTACAGACTTTGCAATAAATTTCGGAAACACTGGCAATGGATATACAATCAGTATGACCCTTAATCCAACTCGCCATTGTTTCACGATGCCATTCTCGACGTTGTTCCATATCATATCTGAAGATGTAACTTAAACACTGTTCTAGATAAATGAAAATTAAAAATATATGCGTAAGTTATTGAAACTCAACGAAATTCACCGGACACTTACGTCGAAATACTTGGGCGAAGTAGATTCGATGAAACGATATTAAACAGGATCTATTACAAAAATTATGAAGTATGTAATTAACAGTTAAAACAATGGAAAAAAGAAACTAACTCACCGTACTTTATTTATCTTACGAAATCTAAACTAATAAATAAAATAATTTTTAAAAACTCCTAACGCTATCTACGCGCATGACGAAAGGTATTTAATTGTTATATAGAAGTAATTGCATCACAATTCAACGACAAAAAGCAGATATGCGGTTAACCGAATGAATAGTGCTATTCAATAACTGCGTGTTGTACTTAGCGATGTTATAGACTATCTATATTTATATGGTCCATCGTAATTTCGGCCCGATGCGTCCGGTCTCTAGTTATCATCAAACGTCATTGCTGTTTTTTTCCCATAAAATGTGCCTACTTTGATAACTACCCAGAAATAATACACCATTAATTTCTTTCATATAGAGGAGATCCAAGACTTTTGATGTTGTATGTACTTTTAAAATATGGGAATACAAAATAGTATATTAAAACAAGTTTCATAAGTCATAAGGCACCATTTTGTCGCACGAGTTTTCTAAAACGATCTTTTACATTAATAAATTGCTTTATTTGAAAGTTTAAAATTTAATTTTTATATAAAGTATACAGCTGGTCACATTGATGATGCGACATTTTAAAATTTAAATATTTCTATTCGCGAAATATTATTTATTAATTTTCGTTAAGATTACTTGATATTTTCTTAAAAATATAAACATGTGTGACACGGAAACTAATATATCTTGTACTTCACCCCAATTATACGTTGTTTGTGTAGCATTTGTCTTTTCTATGTATATCATTTCTGGTAATGTACTCTTGTATTCAAAAAAATCGCGTACATCTATTTTTTCCCCGTTGAATTTTGTATTTTTCTGACGTTTATTAACGTCATGCGGTGACAATTAAGTTAATCAAAAATGCAAATACCAAAAGTTTCCGAACAAGAAAAGTATTTTATTATAGCAAAAGTTGAAGAAGGTTGGTCAATTAGATATGTTGCACTTCATTTCCATTACAATAAGAGCACAATTTTAATAATTAAATGAAGATGGGAATGGGAACATTCTAAAAACGCATAACCTTTATAATAACATTTGTCTAAATGACAGAAAGTCCGTTTTTAAATGATAAAAAACTAATAATAGATATTTTCTTCCGACCGAGAATAAAGTGTCATCTTATACATCTGACAATTGACATATATTAGACTACTTTATTCTCTAAGGAATAAAATATTCGATTTTCCCTAGGGAATAAAGTGAATACTGTAGTGAATGACTTTTGGTTCATTTATTTAAGTCAAAATTAATTTTCCCACTCCCCTTGTAGTAAGCATACTATTAATACATTGTTTCTATGGACGTAAGTTGGTTTTACTGAAATTACTGTGATTGTTATGACAACGGGGCGTAAGTAATTTACTTACGTCCTCTAGGGAAAAAAAGTACATCAAAACACGTGTTCTATTAATTTATAGTTATGGTAATATTACAGTTTGTACAATTAGTAACATTATTAACAAAATTGGGATATTTATTTATATTTCTTGACAATTCAATGTTATTATCACCTACTTTATCAGCAACACTTAATTCCGTGGTTTCATTTGACACTATTGAATTGTCAAATTTCGTTTTATTTGTGTTTATAATCAATTGTATGTAGGAACTGCCTAGTAACGTTTCAGATGTGTCTAATTTATTAAATTCCGAGGTTGTTCACCGTTACTGTTTACATTTAATTTTTGAGGATTTTATTGCCTGGGGAGTGGGAAAAATGTTATAAGCAATTCGGGAGGTAACATTTACCAGTCTCGAACTCTATGCAAGTCCTCGGGCAAGCCCTCGGACGCAAACTCGTCCTCGACTGGTAAATCTTACTTACCTCCCTTATTACTTAAATAACTATTAACTGTCAGATTGACGAAGCATTTAAACATATCAATCAACTGTCAAACTAATAATGAAATAAATTATTACATTAAAGGTCGGGAGAAAAGTTTTGTATGTAATTCGGGAATAAACGTCTATAATCCCATTACTTACTGTCTCGGGATTAAAACTGTCGTTTATTCCCATAATACATAAATATCTATTTTGTACTCGCTTATCAAAACCTGTCATTTCACGATTCGATTTGCGTGCGTAAAAAGTCACTTTAAACACGAGTGCGTAAAAGTAAAGTTGGTACTTCCTGGAACTTGATTAATTTAGTGACATTTTAAAATCATAAATCCCTAACCTTAATAATATGCTACCAAGTTCGTTGTTTTTCTATGAAAATAAAAGGAAATGAAATAGAAATTGTTATATTTGGAAGGTATGTAATTCAATGTCAGAACAGCAACAAATATTATTTTTTAAATTTATAGAAAACTAAAAAAAAATTTGTCAGAAGTGGGATTCGAACCCACGCCCTCAGAGAGGACCAGAACGCTCGAGAACATATATAACGGGCAAGGTAAACCTTTAGTCTGGCGGCTTAGACCGCTCGGCCAACCTAACAGATACTAGTAATATTGTTAAAAAAACTTATAAATATAAAAATTTTGAAATTATATTTATATTTTATATAAATATTATTATTGTTTATAGTTCTCGTACAAAAAATATTGTACAAACTTCGTGCGTGAAACATTTCGCGAATTCGTGTCCATGAAGCGCTCGCCTACGGCTCGCGCTTTAAACTGGTCACTCATTCGCGAAATATGATTTCACGCACTTGGTTCGTAAATAACTATTTTCTACAAACACCGTTAAAAGTTGACATTTTGACACGGCTAACTTCAAATAAAAATGCGATTTTATAGCGTAGCGTGTTGAAAGTAGTACTTTTAACACTAGTGTTAAAAGTAAATTGACATGACAGTTTGTCAAAAATGACAACATATATTAAAATGATTGAAAATTACATATTTCTTGGATAATTAATATTAAATGTACAGTTTGTGTAATTCGAGATATTTATTTCCTGTGTTGCAGTACTTTCAGAATTATTATTCTCGCTATTACTTCATTTTCTTTATTAAAATACGAACTCATCTTTTGTATGACTTGTGACTTAATTTGACGTAATTTAACGTCCAGTTGTGTCAAAACGTATTCACGAGCTGTCAAACTTTTAATTTATTATATTATAATTATAATATTATATTATAATATATTATTAATTTATTTCATTATTAGTTTGACAGTTGATTGATAGATTGATCTGATGTCAAATAAAATTGATTGATATATTTAAATGCTTCGTCAATCTGACAGTTAAATTAATTTTGACTTGAATAAATGAACCAAAAGTCATTCACTACAGTATTCACTTTATTCCCTAGGGAAAATCGAATATTTGATTCCCTAGAGAATAAAGTAGTCTAATATATGTCAATTGTCAGATGTATAAGATGACACTTTATTCTCGGTCGGGAGAAAAAAATGTTTACTTGATTTAAATCGTGTACGCGATTTTTTTGAATACAAAGAATTGAAATCAAAAATGAAGAAAAAGCGTATCAAAACGAAGCTCATTTCAATACTGTTTTGTGTTTCATAATGAGATCATTACGAACGCAAAATAGAAAATAGTATATTAAAAAACAAGTTTCATAAGGCACCATTTTGCCGCACGAAATCAGTTTAGAAAACGAGCCGCGATAGCGGCCAGTTTTCTAAAGAGCGAGTGCGTCAAAAGGCCTTATGAAACGAGTTTTTTATACTATTTTTTCTATTTTGCATTTTTTACATTAATAAATTGGAATTATTTAATTTGGAAGTTCAGAGTTTAATTTTTATATAAAGCATGCAATTGGTCACATTGATACTTGACATTGTCAAATTTAAATCTTGCTATCCGCGAAGTATATTATCTTACATATTATTTATTAATTTTCGTTAACATTACTTGATATTTCATTTAAAAATATAAACATGAGTGACATAGAAACATATATATGTTGTTGTCAATTGTATACAACATATCATATCTGTCAAATGTACATAAATTCTTAAAATCAAATGACAGCAATGATATTTGTTTCTGTATTCGAACAACGCCAACATTGAAAAATGAAAAAAAGCGTATCGAAATGAAGCTCATTTCGATACTGTTTTGGGTTTCATAATGAGTTCATTTCGAACGCAAAATAGAAAATAGTATATTAAAAAACGAGTTTCATAAGGCACCATTTTGCCGCACGAGATCAGTTTAGAAAACGAGTTTTCTAAAGAGCAAGTGCGGCAAAAGGCCTTATGAAACGAAATTTTTATACTATTTTTTCTATTTTGCGTTTTTTACATTAATAAATTGCTTAAATTGGAATTATTTAATTTGAAAGTTCAGAGTTGAATTTTTATATAAAGCATGCAGTTGGTCACATTGATACTTGACATTTTCAAATTTAAATCTTGCTATCCGCGAAGTATATTATATTACATATTATTTACTAATTTTCGTTAACATTACTAGATACTTCATTTAAAAATATAAACATGAGTGACATAGAAACATATATATATATATATGTTGTTGTCAATTGTATACAACATACGTTGTTTGTGTAAAATACGGACATATATCATATCTGTCAAATGTACATAAATTCTTAAAATCAAATGACAGCAATGATATTTATTTCTGTATTCGAACAACGCCAACATTGAAAAATGAAAAAAAGCGTATCGAAATGAAGCTCATTTCGATACTGTTTTGGGTTTCATAATGAGTTCATTTCGAACGCAAAATAGAAAAACATATTTGTATACGTATACAACTGATCTGTTTGACAGATTTGAGCAAAATTTTGACAGTATGCTTCTAAAATATGAGAAATATACTCATCATGGCGAAAGTGTTGCCAAATTTTAAAAAATCACTCGTATATTGCCACTATAAAAACACTATGACACTATGACCCAACTTCAATACTTACATTAAGAAGAACAAGGATTATAAAATATACATGAAACACGTAAAAACTGCAATTTAATAAATCATATAAAAAATGTTTACCAACGAAGGTATCTTCTGATCTAGTCCAATTCCATACTTCGACTGCCTTGTCTGCTACGGCGTCTCTAAATTCTCTTTTTGTAATTTCTTTAAATATAGCTTCATAATTGTCAACTTCACAAAGGGCTATGTTATTATAAAATAGCAGTAATAAAACGATAAGAACTTTCATAGTACAGTTTCTTGTATAAACATATTTCGCATCAAGGGAATATCTGAAACAGAATTATTAAGCATCATTAATATACTGAAGAATATGGAACACAGCTAATTTGTTGGTAGTTAAAAACATATTTTAGTAATGAAGAAACATTATAAAGTTTATAGTAAACTATGTAAATGAGATGAGAAAATACTCTAATACTACTCTAATAGCACAGTGGCGACAAATGGTCAAAAATCTTTTCGTTAAATAATGTTCAAGGTGACGCAATGTAATTCAAAACAGATTTTACAAAATTCTAAGTAAGAAATATTGAATCCAAAGAATTAATAACGTTATATTATATAGGATTTTTACAATAAGAATGCGGTCATGTCATTGATAAAAACTTCGGTCTAACAAGTATACAATTATTAAAATACCCACTTGATATAATAGTTATTTATTGTACAAGTATGTTATGTTACAAATAAGTCACGCCAGAAAATATTTAGATCACGAGTCCGCTAGGACGTGTGAGCTACTTTTCTAAAGTGACTTATTTGTAATTAACACACGTGTGCAATACAAAACTTTATCCAGCACCTCTTAAGATCCGTTCAAAATGGCTTTTAATGTTTTATAAATTTGAAGTTCCATGTCAAATTTAAATTATAAATTTGACGTTCCATGTCAAATTTAAATTATAAACGACTAATGCAAAAAGTTCATATACAGTAATGCAGTTACTATGGAGAATAAATAATGCAAATCAACAAGCAAACAAAATTAGTGATTGATTAATAATACTGCAGTTAAAAGTTGATGGTAATGCAAGAGTTGCAAGAGGCTGTTTTCATTCCGCTAGAAGTTAAGAAAGAAGCTCAAGCAGCATGTTATAAATTACTGCCAAAAAAATCGAAGGATAATTACGACAAGGAATTTCGTCATTTTGAAGAATGGAGAAAACAGCAAAGTATCACTGGAATTAACGAAGAAGTTATGCTGGCGTATTTCCATATTTATAGAAGGAAAATAGCACCTTCTTCATTGTGGACGAAGTATTCCATGTTAAGAAGTGCTTTGAAAGTGTATATGAATAGTGACATATCGAAATACGGAAAACTGATTTCCTATTTGAAGAGTGAGGCAAGAACCCACAAGTCCAAAAAGGCGAAAATCTTGGAGAGGCTACATATAGAGAAGTTTCTGAATGAGACTCCTAACAATAAATATTTGATGATGAAGGTCTTATTTATTTTCTTATATTTAATTCAAACTATTTATTCATTATTCGTTCGTGTATTCTATGCCGGTTGCCTTAATAATGGGTATATCAGGTACGTGTCGTTGTGATGAAATAACTAAGCTGCAAGTTGACGATATAGAAGATAAAGGAGGATACTTGTATGTTTCGATACCTGACACAAAGACAAACGTGTCTAGAAGTTTCACTGTTATGGCAGAAGGATTTACAACAGATATTCTTGACCTCTACAGAAAATATGTCTGTATGAGACCAAAAGGTATTCCACATGGCAGATTCTTCCTAAATTACAAGAAAGAAAAATGCACTATTCAGCCAGTTGGAATTAACACCATTTCTAAGATACCTCAGAAAGTTGCATCTTTCCTGAACCTACCAGAAGCTCAATTATATACAGGACATAGTCTGAGACGTTCGTCAGCATCTCTTCTGGCAAACGCAGGAGCTGATATTACAACAGTTAAACGACATGGTTGGTGGAAATCGTCCACTGTGGCAGAATGTTATATACAAGATTCAGTATCCAACAAGATTGATATAGCCAGAAAGATACAAGGTCCAGACAGTCTAACGTCCTCGACTTCTGGTCATCAAATTTCTGTTCAGGATACTTCAAATACGTCTTCTAGTATAACTCTAAATTCGAATAACCTGAATGCAGAGTCAGATACAAAGAGGATTTCCTTCAACTTTAATATTAATGTAAATGTTAATTAGTTGCTATTGTTTACCCTTTAGAATTAATATAAATGTGCTAATACTATAGCAGTTTGAATGTCTCTATGCAATCTAAATTTCACCTTGTTTTAACTCACTAGTGAGATAAATTATGTTTTTAACTCACTAGTGAGTTATAAGCTACATAATTGATTTAAAATCGCCATAGTTATAGGTCTATTATTAGGAGGTGTTGGATAAAGATACTAATCGAGTTATTCCAGGGTTATACGCCAACAACCCGCGCGTTGTTGACAGATTTTGAAATTTACAAAAATTATTCTGACAATTAGGTTATATCGCATCTATCATTTTGTTAACATTTGATCGAATAAATGACATTTGTTGAACATAACCTGTAAATGACAAATACAATTGACAACACAGCATAGATGACATCTATGATGTGAACACACTTTTATCGTAAAAATCTCATATACATTAAATAAATTACAAATAATACAAATCTGCATAAAACAAATCTGTATCTGTACACATGGACATAACAGCACGTTTCTACTAGCGTTAACTTCAACGACAGACGCATGCGTTTCTGTCTACTTTGTCAATGCGAGTTTACGAAGGAAGTAACGACTGAAGTTCACTTTCTGGTCTAGTAATGGACTTACAGTAATATGCCTATTTTTTCTTCTTCTGTAATAGCTTAGCTATTCGAGAAGAAATCGCTTTCATCGGCGTAGTCTGCTTTGCGAGGTGCCATCTGGTGTCATTTTATAGGACAAAATTCATTACTAGACCAGAAAACGAACTTCAGTCGTTACTTCCTTCGTAAACCCCCATTGACAAAGTCATTAGACAGAAACGCATGCGTCTGTGGTTGAAGTTAACGCTAATAAACACGTGCTGTTATGTCCATGTGTACAGATACAGATTTGTTTTATGCAGATTTGTATTATTTGTAACAACGCTTGATGCGAGCTCTCGCATCGATATGCTAATTTGTTTTTGGTATTAAACAGATTATTTAAAACAAAACAGGCAAGCAAATATTCTCAGCTAAAGCACGCAGTACTCCAAAACACTACTCAACGAGATATTTTTTTAAATTTCGTGGATATTTCGGAGAAAAAAATTATTACATTGATTATTTTTTAATAATTTTATTAACCAATTGTTTAGCAGTATTTGCGGACACGTGTTTAATTCTGTGCAATCACAATATTATTATAGTGAGAATAATCTTAGTACATTATTCTCCCGAGAATATTTTCTAGTATTTTGTTTCTGTTTGTTGACAACGTATTTTCTAGTTTTGACACCTGTCACCAGTATTATTGCAAATTGGAAGCAATGAACCATAAGCGATTTAGTTCATCATCAGTGGAAGATATAAACGCACAGATTAAAGAAAATTCGTGGAAAATACTACGGTTAATAATAATTCAATATGGAAACAATTCCAATCATTTTGCGACGAACGGGGTTACAAATTAGAAGGAAATACACCAGTCACAAAACTGGCAAACATTTTGAAAGACTGGGGATTTAATATGAAAAGGTGCAATGGAGAAGATTACAAAGAAGCCGTTATTAAAACAATGTGGAATAAAACCGCCAAATTAATGCAAGAGTTGTACTACAACGAATTTAGTAGAAAATTAGACCCCTTTAAAGATATCGAATTTAAATCTGTGAGAGAAGCCAGAAATACAAAACATAAGATATTACAACAGGTGCCGGAAAAAAGGAAGCAAAGTTCTGCAATTCTAACTAATGAACAAATCATGGAAATAATAAAACGCTACGACGAGGAGACACCCTTCGGTTTGCAAAAATGCTTTTATCACATTGCTTCATATGAGCTAGCATGGCGTGGGGGAGAAGGTTGTCAATGTTTAGTGCATTATTTTCAAGAAGAAACAGACAATGCTGGTTTGGCCACTGGAAGAGTAGAGTATAATCCGGTTTTCTCTAAAACAGCGCAAGGTGGGGCACAAAAGTTGACTGATAGTAAATGGTTAATACCAAATACTGAAAAGCTTGATGCGTGTCCTGTCCGATTGCCCAAGAAATTGCTAAGCAAGAGGAACGAACATATAAAAACTGACAGACTTTTTTAACAGTAAACATTGCTTGGGATAAACCGTCTTCTTCAGGATGGTACAAAAATATGCCGTTGGGGGTGGGGGTGAACATAATGTCGAAGTGGATGAAAGAATCGGCGGACATGATTGGTCTGGACACTAAAAAATAAAAATTACGAACCATTCTTCAAGGTCAAGTGCAATGTCTCATCTAGCGAAAGCAGGTGTTAGCGAGCAGGAAATAATAAAAATTACGGGCCACAGCTCATCTAGTTCATTGAAACCGTACCTGTAGTTGAATAATGAACATCATTCAAGTTTGATTAATAACCTAAGAGACAAGGGAGGGGTTATAACTTTTAACACAACAGAACAGAAGAATGTTGCAAAATCCACCACTCACGAACAAAACATTTACAATAATTTTGTATTTCACATACAAAGTTTTAACACTAATTAATTTTGTAAATGTACAGAAATAATATTAAAAAGTTGTATTTTTATGCTGTATTTTTTATTTAAACATTAAAAAATAATCTTTCGAATACCACTCGAGAGTGAGAAATAATTAAAAAATAATTCTCCAGTCTTTCTCAAACTTGTTGCCATTCGAGAATAGCCACTCGAGCCCTACGGGCTCTCGTGTCTATGCCCTAGCAACAAGTTTTCGAAAATCTGTCGAATTATTTTCAATATATTCTCACTCTCTTGTGATATTACTATTGAAAATTATATTTCGTTTTTGTTACATGAATATTAATAAAGGGATGCATATTTCATTAAAAAATTAAATCGACATTTAAAAAAAACCGTATCTATTAGAAATGTTATTTGCTAATTTATTTAATGAAACAAAATCATACTATTACACTTCGCATATATTAAGAATTTGTTTAATCCCATGTTTTAATCATGTTACACATTCATAATGTCAAATTTAACAATGTTGAAAAAAATTAAAATTTGACATATTGTGCCATATTTGATACAATACGTATTTTCAAGAGAAAACCTTTCTTTTGTATCGCACTGGTCATAAATGCCTTCCAAGAAATTCTACCCCAGGCATTTAATATTCTCAAATGTTATTTTCGAATTTATATTATGTCATTTTAATTCAGTTATTAATTACTGACAACTTCTGTTCTAATTATTTCTTAATTGTAATTATTTATTATTGAGCTATTTTTTCTACATATCGAAATTATACTGACCCCTTATTAAAATTGACATAATAATTATAGCCACATTTAAATCACTATTGTAAAGATCATCTAAACCATATCATGTGAGTTACTATTTTAAAGTATTTTTTGCAAGGAATATTTTAATCATATTAACTTCATTGACATCGCAATCCTTTAGCTCACGTCTTTAATTAATTCTTAATTCTTAGACATCGCTATTTACGATATGATTGGTAATCCTTAAACTAGATCATAAAACGATCCTTTTCTGCCGCGAGTTTTCTTTTGCACAAAACTCTCTCTGCGTTTCAACCTTTGAAGAGATAAACACCTCTCACTACAAGTGTTTGTTCATATACAGTCCAACGTTTCTTTTCTACTGTATGCCCGATCGTGGCGTCATTCAAAGATAACCTCTGTATTGTTCGAAAGAGATTTTATTTTAATTACATTCACCAAGTTAATAATTTACGAAATAACTAACTTACTTTTCAACTTGTAAATACTTATTCGTAGTCACCTGTATATATAGCTTTCATTTAATTATTTTAATATATTTCAAAGCGTAATTTGTTTCAAATAAATATTAAATAAATCTTTAAGGACAACGTTGTTGTATTTTCTTGTATTTAATAAGTTGTATTTGATAAACGTTTCATTTCAGCATACTACATACGTCCTGAATCTTTGGATCATCACATGATTTACTATTTTAAGTCATTTACATTATTAGGACGCTACAGGTAGCACGAAACATACCACAAGCGTTCTTCTTTTAACAATTTGGCACTCCCACGTGGTCAAAAAATACACAACCAAACCATAGTATAAACCTATCAATAGTCACTTCTTGTCGGCACCTTTGATCTTTTGAAATAAAATCGTAATACGAGCATGTACCCCGAGCATGTTCTCTTTCTCTCTTAAACATGTGCTACAATAAACGTAATGGATATCAGACTGTTTGACTTTCTGAATAAAGCCGTCCAGTTTGTGTGACAAAGTCAAACAGTGAGAAATAGATTATGAGCAGGGGGCATGTGGGAGTTACCATTTTATTTCAATTATTTTCAATACTGCATACAGTACTGCCAGATCATCCGTTTTTTCGGTAGATCTACCGATTTCGCTTTTCGTCTACCGTTCTACCGATTCATTGTTAAATCCACCGAAATTAAGCAAATTTAACCATCCTTAAAATATTTTCCTTATATGTAAAACAATATAGAAAATGATCAATTAATTCATGTTAAATCAGTATTTTAAATGTCTGCACAAGATGCCATCTGTTGTTGATGTATACTAAATACTATTTTAACTTAAAATGGTGAAAAAGCAAGTTCGATATATATCGCCATTTATTGAATAGCTCTTATCACTTATAAATTATAAATAGAATCAATCCCAAATTTTCTTTATTGCTAGGTTTCCATTTAAAATTACGGAATATACTGTGGGGAATAAAAAACAAAATTACCTGATTACAAAAAATCTACCGAAATTTCATTGGTAAAATACCGATTTTTAGACTCAGTCGTCTGGCAGCACTGACTGAATCTATTGATAGTTTATACTGTAACCAAACAATTTAGCGCTCAAACATTTGACATTAGCGTTCCTTAAACAATACCTAACCTTTATTATTAGTAACATCACTAAGTCTAATATCCGTGGAATTTAAAAATATGTATCTCATTGGGTATGAGCTGAAAACCGAAACGAAATTAATTTATTATTGAATACTAACCAGCAAGATGTCAAAAGTGCATAAGTTATTGTAATGAATTGGTTAAAGACAGTAAACGTTCAAAATATGGGTAAAATTTAAACGATTTAAGTAGTGTTATCCCACTGGCGATTTGGTGAAGAGCATATCTTCTAAGGTTTACCTTAGCCAAAAACTCTACGTTTAACACTTTTTTTCAGTTTTTAAGATTATTCTACTGAAGATGACAACTTAGTTGCCGAAATACGTATATAGTATTTATTGTTATATATTGTGGTTAGGGTGTTTTTCTTATTTCTGTTTCAGATTACAAGCCATAGTCTCCACCAATTTCGGATTTAAGTAGTTCCAAGAATATAAATGTAAATAGTAGATGTTCAATATCCAATATTAATACATACTACGTACGCGAATTACCGATAAACCGTTTAATTTGTTCTGATTCCATCGAAATTCCTTTAAGTGAACTCTTTTATTTTTAAAACATATTTTATTTTGTGTTTTTATAATTTTATACTACGTATCGGATACTTTACATAGATAGGCTACGTTTATCTCACGAATTTAAAACGGATTGATTTAAATTGCTTGAAACTAGGCTAAATATATATCTCGTGATCTTTAAAAATGTGAATTGAACTTGATTCCAAACCTTTCTTCATACTATTTACATTACACTTTGTTGTTAATTCATTAGATCCTTAGCATTAGCAGCTAGTGTTTCTGTGTTCGGTAAACTTGCAGTTTAGGGCACAAAGATAGGCAAAATGTTTGCATCCATTTATAATCAATGAAACGTGCCACTCAACAACTCAACTTGTCAGACATTATAAAAAGCGTTCAAATAAATTTTACCTCTAGTAGTCCATGACAATAAAAATGTTTGTCGTAACTTGTACTATTTACATTTGCATCAGTTGTCAATTTGACAAACTATTTATTCTGATGTATACTTAGTTGGAGCATTTTGAAATTGCTTTGTAATTTAAAATTGATTTAAAATGGTTTTCACTGTTCAACACAAATCATTCATGGTTGAATCTTATTTTTGGAACGGACGTAATATTAACGGACAATGGCACTATTTTCTTGAAGAATGCTTAGAGGAATTTCAGAGAAACAGAGAGTGTTATACGGAAAGAAGACAGTGGCCGTCCGAAAAAATGTACGGAAGAGCTAGTTGACGATGTAACGCAAATTATGAATGATACACCAGGAACATCCATACGAGTATTCTCTCCACGAGTGGGTGTTTCAATTGGCACTTGTCATAAAAAGACTTACATTTATTTCCATATCGCATGGCCTATTATCAAGAAATAAAGGAAATTGACTATCCTAGAAGAACAACATTTTGTCAGTGGTTCTTAAATAATTTTGATAATGACATTCTTGACAAAAGTTTTCTCAGATGAATCATGGTTTTATCTGAATGGATATGTTAACTCACAAAATATAAGGATGTGGAATACTAAGAAACCGCATGACTGTTATGTTGTTCATCCTCAGAAAATTGGTGTATGGTGTGCGATTAGTCGAAGGAAAATCATTGGCCGTATTTTCTTTAAAGGAGAAAGGTATCGACAAGAAATTATTATGACATTTATTGAACAGCTTAATGAAGAAGAAATAAATCAGGGTTACTTTCAACAATACGGATCTAGAGTGCACACAGCTTGTGAAACAATTAATATGATACGGAAATTTATCAAAATCGGTTGATAAGTTTAAACATCGAACATGAATTTCCAACAAGATCTTGTGATGTTAACCCCTGTGATTTTTTTCTGTGGCCTTTTTAAAGAACTCAATTTTTTGGGTACAGATACCTGATCTTGCAGACCTTCAGATCAGAATTGCTGAAATAATTAACGAAATCGACGATATGCTACTACAAAACGTTTTCTCCTACATTAGAAGAAGATGTTAGAAATGTCTCGAACAAGGTGGTGGCCACTTTCAACAATTTTTATAAAATGTTACTTGTTTGTTGCAAATAAACGTATCTCATTTAGTTAAATATTTTAATTTTATTATTTTGACATTTATCATGTCATTCAAATAGTTCATAACCAACAAAATTCATATTAAGAACTTAAGTAAAAAGCTAAGATATACGTATAATTTCCATGGGCAACTTCGAGGTAAAATTTAGTTGAACGCTCGTTATTATTTTTAAATGAATAGTTTTAATATAAAATAGTATATTAAAACACAAGTTTCATGAAGCACCACTTTATCGCACGAGTTCATGTTTAAAAAATGAACTGTGGCAGCGGGCGAGTTTTCTAAAGATTGAGTGCGACACAAGACTATGAAACGAGTTTTTTATACTTTTTTTCTATTTTGCATTTTTTACATTAATAAATTGAAATGATTTAATTTGAAAGTTCAGTTTTATTTTTATATAAAATATGCAGTTAGTCATATTGATACTTGACATTTTCAAATTTAAATATTGCTATCCATGAAATATTATTTATTAATTTTGGATAACATTACTTCATATTTTATTTAATAGTTATTTATTGTACAAGTGTGTTATGTTACAAATAAGTCACGCGAGAAAATGTTTAGCTCACGGGTCCGCTAGGACGAGTGAGCTACTTTTCTCAAGTGACTTATTTGTAATTAACACACGCGTGCAATACAAAACTTTATCCAACACCTCTTAAGATCCGTTCAGAATGGCTTTTAATGTTTTATAAATTTGAAGTTCCATGTCAAATTTAAATTATAAATTTGACGTTCCATGTCAAATTTAAATTATAAACGACTAATGCAAAAAGTTCATATACAGTAATGCAGTTACTATGGAGAATAAATAATGCAAATCAACAAGCAAACAAAATTAGTGATTGATTATTAATAATACTGCAGTTAAAAGTTGATGGTAATGGAAGAGTTGCAAGAGGCTGTTTTCATTCCGCTAGAAGTTAAGAAAGAAGCTCAAGCAGCATGTTATAAATTACTGCCAAAAAAATCGAAGGATAATTACGACAAAGAATTTCGTCATTTTGAAGAATGGAGAAAACAGCAAAGTATCACTGGAATTAACGAAGAAGTTATGCTGGCGTATTTCCATATTTATAGAAGGAAAATAGCACCTTCTTCATTGTGGACGAAGTATTCCATGTTAAGAAGTACTTTGAAAGTGTATATGAATAGTGACATATCGAAATACGTAAAACTGATTTCCTATTTGAAGAGTGAGACAAGAACCCACAAGTCCAAAAAGGCGAAAATCTTGGAGAGGCTACATATAGAGAAGTTTCTGAATGAGGCTCCTAACAATAAATATTTGATGATGAAGGTATTATTTATTTTCTTATATTTAATTCAAAGTATTTATTCATTATTCGTTCGTGTATTCTATGCAGGTTGCCTTAATAATGGTTATATCAGGTGCGTGTCGTTGTGATGAAATAACTAAGCTGAAAGTTGACGATATAGAAGATAAAGGAGGATACTTGTATGTTTCGATACCTGACACAAAGACAAACGTATCTATAAGTTTCACTGTTATGGCAGAAGGATTTACAACAGATATTCTTGACCTCTACAGAAAATATGTCTTTATGAGACCAAAAGGTATTCCACATGGCAGATTCTTCCTAAATTACAAGAAAGAAAAATGCACTATCCAGCCAGTTGGAATTAACACCATTTCTAAGATACCTCAGAAAGTTGCATCTATCCTGAACCTACCAGAAGCTCAATTATATACAGGACATAGTCTGAGACGTTCGTCAGCATCTCTTCTGGCAAACGCAGGAGCTGATATTACAACAGTTAAACGACATGGTGGGAGGAAATCGTCCACTGTGGCAGAAGATTATATACAAGATTCAGTATCCAACAAGATTGATGTAGCGAGAAAGATACAAGGTCCAGATAGTCTAACGTCCTCGACTTCTGGTCATCAAATTTCTGTTCAAGATACTTCAAATACGTCTTCTAGTATAACTCTAAATTCGAATAACCTGAATGCAGAGTCAGATGCAAAGAGGATTTCCTTCAACTTTAATATTAATGTAAATGTTAATTAGTTGCTATTGTTTACCCTTTAGAATTAATATAAATGTGTTAATACTAGCAGTTTGAATGTCTCTATGCAATCTAAATTTCACCTTGTTTTATCTCACTAGTGAGATAAATTATGTTTTTAACTCACTAGTGAGTTATAAGCTACATAACTGATTTAAAATCGCCATAGTTATAGGTGTATTATTAGGAGGTGTTGGATAAAAATATAAACATGAGTGGCATAGAAACTAATAGATCTTATACTCAATCTCAATATACGTTGTTTGTGCAGTATTTCCCTTTTCTACATATATCATTTCTGTCAAATGACTCAAATGTACTTACTCAAATTCTTAAAATCAAATGACAGCAATAATATTAATTTTTGTGTTCGAACAATGATAACACTGAAAAAAGCCTATCAAAATTAAACTCCTTTCGATTCGGTTTCATAATGAGTTCATTACGAACGCAAAATAAAAAAGTGAATAGTGAATAGTAATAGAGAAACTATTGTTGTTCATGGAGCGAAAGTAGTACTACCAGAAAAATATAAAATCCATCCAGGACTTGACTTAAGAATATGGCACCCTAATATTTTCGAAAAACAATTATTGGAACATCTAGACTCTAGAGGATCACAAAAGAAGAAAAATTATTGAGGGAAGTGTACTTAAAAGCTAGAATTAAATAAAATATGTTGCTCATTATGCGACCAACAGATATTATTAACCCAATTTTCGTAATTAATGACCATTTTGTATATAAATACCAATGTAAAACAAACAAACGTATTCATTTATATTAATCACGAATATACTTAAATAACATCCCCGCAATCTCAATAGAGATGATGGCTATACGTTACATCCGACGTGGCAAACTCTACTGAACTCTACTAAGAATTACCACGCCCATACGACGCATGCCATTGGCTCATTGTCCCCAGCCAATAGCAGGCGACCATCTGACCCGGTCCCCCTCTATATAAGTTGTGCCGATCTGTGTCATAGCATTCTTCAAGCTACTGCCGAACGACAAACATCTACGTACAGCCCTGAAGATGTCCCTTGAAACTGTGGACGAAACGTTGGTAATTACGCCTAACTCGACGCGGTTCCAACCTGGAAACCGAGATCTACATCTAGAGAACTACTGCGGAAACCTACACCTACATTTATACTTAAATATACTTTCCAAAATATATGTTCCCGCAACAAATGACATGTGTATGTTACCAGCATCACAAATATATAGTTAGGTTGCGTTTATGTCGGACATAGATATAAGGTAAGGTAAGGTAAAAATATGTTGATATAAAAGATACATATATATATATATATATATATATATATATATATATATATTATATAAAGAATTATATATACAAGGTGTGTATAAATTGTCGCAAAAGCTACACGTAGCGACATTCTTCGTTTGGTTCTGAATAACAAATCTTAGTGTTAAAATGTCGTATCATGCTTCGTAAATTCGTAAATGTCAAAATTTGACAGTAATGATTTTGATTGAACTCACTTTGAAATACAAACTTATTGTTCTACAACGTTGCCAAATGTGTTTTTCGTGGAAGTACGTTAATGAATAAATGTTAAAAACAAGCTTTTAATTCAAAAAGAAAACGTTTACGAAATAATAGATACTAGTAAAAATTTTTTCTTTAAACAAAATTGCATCTATCTCTATTAACAGATATCGCAGAGCAAAGGTTAGTTACGCACTAAAAGTCTGAATTTCAAGAACCCCGTGAAAACAAACGAAGCATGATACGACATTTTAACATTAAGATTTTTTATTCAGAACCGAACGAAGAATGTCGCTACGTGTAGCTTTTGCGACAATTTATACACACGTTATATATATAACCTAATAATGAACATAATCTGTTTCAGGTACCTCTACCAGGTTTGGTATTAGAAAATAAGGAAAATATAGCTGGTCTCATTCAACCGATAAATAATAGTTATTTACGATACAAGTGTTAAAAGTGCGATTTTATTTCACGAGTAAAAGTTTGCGACACGAGCGTTAGCGAGTGTCGCAATTTACGAGTGAAATAAAATAGCATTTTTAACACGTGTATCGTACAATATTTTTTCTACAAACACAATTTTTATTATAAAATATAATGAAAATCCACTGACCAAATTTGACAGCTCATGAATACGTTTTGACACAATTGGACGCAACCGTAAAAATAACGTCAAATTAATTTGTCACAATTCATACAAAGGATGAGTTCGTGTTTAAGTTCGTGTAAAGAAAATGAGTAATAGCGAGAATAATAATTCTGAAAGTACTGCAACACAGGTAATAAATATCTCGAATTACACAAACTGTACATTTAATATTAATTATCCAAGAAATATGTAATTTTCATTTAGTAATAAAAATCACTTTAATATATGTTGTCATTTTTGACAAACTGTCATGTCAATTTACTTTTAACACTAGTGTTAAAAGTACTACTTTTAACACGCTACGCTATAATATCGCATTTTTAATTAAAGTTAGCCGTGTCAAAATGTTAACTTTTAACGGTGTTTGTAGAAAAAATATATTTTAAGGTTGGTCCTCATTATTGTAATTACTAGTTTTCACAATTTATGGATGATTAATACTTATTATTTTGCTTATGTATGTGATGAGTTGCTGCTAATATACATTGAAATTTCATATTTTTAGCGGAAATGTAGTTTGGTTAAAGTTTCAGATTTATATTTTCCAATGTAATTACTTTAGTGCCAAATATATTTAGTTGCCCAATGTTGTATATACAGGTGTCCTTGATATAAAGAGACAACTTATGAAAAATGGAAACATGATATATATCCCAACAAATATGAGTCAATTACGACACGAACCCCAAAATTAAATTGAAAATTGCATTATGTGCCGCCTATGAATTGAAAAAATTCTGAATGTAAATAGCTCAATTGAAGTTACACACACACGTGCTGCCCATATACCAGAATATCTATTAGAAATACCTCCTTTGAATTTACACATACGCTGCAATATTTATGTTTATAAAAACTGTAACAGATAACATTGTTTAGACGGCTATCGGCTTTATAAAAACCTTCCAATTGAAATAACTTTGTTTACTTAGGGTTCAGTAACTTCAATGCGATCACTTACGAATATATATGCTTGTAAACCATTAGTAGACAAAAATTGTTAGAACTGAATTAAATCACATTCCTTTCCTTGTGTATTACGTGAATGTTTTTTTCTTGTTAGGAGAAGTAACAAAATAAAATTTTAATATGAATATAAAAAAACCCCGCTATTGTAGAAAATAACATTGTGTATAAGTTTTGTTATGACAAGGGTTCGATAATCTGGTACGAAAGTCGGCTGTTCAAAATTTAGACACTTCTTTAAAGACAATGTATTCAAAGAATACGTTAGATTCGTGCTCTACGTGCATTTAACATCCTATTTGGTAACAATCTATCTTTAATCGAAGACGTAAATGTAAGTTGTATCGAACGTACGTAACGATCGACAACTGAATGAGATTTAAAGCGAGATGGACAATAACAAAACTATGTATATGTGTTTGATATATTTTAAATAAATGATATATTAAACAGCATTTTATTCATAAGAAAATAACTACAAAAACAATAAATACGAAAAAATTCTTGTGATGGAGGGAAACTCCATTCGTTTATTAGCACAATGTACAGTAGCAATATGGCCAAATCTAATACCTACATTTGCATTAAATTGCATTATGTCCAATGTTTAATTATGCCGGTAATCATAAAACATTCTGGTGCTAATTTTAAATAAACATGTAATTAATTTGGTCAAACCGTTTATCTCGTAAACGATTTGACTAAATTCTAGTTATTAAGCCAATTGAAATTAATATTTCAAGTCGCGTCAATTAGTGTTTATCTGTAGATTTTAATTTGTCTAATTTACATTTCACAGTTGCAAATATCTCATATCTCATATCTAAACAGTTCTATCAAAACAGTCTTGTTAATACAACTCGGGTAAATTTTTGCAATACAGAATTCCTTGAAAGAAAGAGATAACGTATGAAAAATGGAAAGATGCAACTATGTAGAATATAAACCCAACAAATTGTTAATTATGACGCGAACTCCAAAATTAAAAACGCCCTGTGGATTGTGTTATGTGCCGCCCATGGGGATGTCTATAAAAAATACCGCTATTAAGTTTACGCAAATGCATGCTGCAATGTTTATGTTTATAAAAACTCTAGAAGATAGCATTGCATAGACAATTTTGTATGCTAACTGTTCGATAACTTGGTACGATGGTCAGCTGTTAAAAATTTATACTCGCATGTGAATTTTTAAAGATGTATTAAAAGAAAATTCATGGGGAATTTCACGTCCAATTTGGTAACAATCTAGCTTTAATCGAAGACGTAAATGTAAATCATATCGAACGTACACATGTAACGATCGACAACTGACTGAATCGAAGACGATACATACTCTTTTTGTTATTGTCGGTCAGCTTTAAGATCGTCTTCGATACTCTTCATGATATAGTCGGTCGCACAGTGGCGTGACAAATATTTTTTAAATATCTTTGTATTTAAAAAATGGCGTGTCGTGACAAATACTTTTTTAAATATCTTTGTCATTTTTTTTTCTCGCTTACGAGAGGGGATTTTGGAAAAATATTTTGGATTTATATTCTATATAATTACATCTTTCCATTTTTCATACGTTGTCTCTTTTTTTCAAGGACAACCTGTATATTTATGTATTTACGGGTGTTATGCACCAATTAATATCGCTTATTTCGCTCCGATTTTTCAATTATTTTTCTATATGTTAGTATAATATTCAAAATATAACAAAACACGTGTTTAAGCATACATTTCTAACAATATTAAATAAATTTGTCACCCATCAACCAACTGAAATACAACGAACTAGCAATATATAAAACATCCTGTTCCGGTCTTCGCCATTTCATACTTGGATGATTTAACCTAGATTAAAATGTATATCCGATAATAATCAGATCATTACAAATGATAGAAAATGAAATTTAGATATGCTGCACATTAAAACTATAATGAGACTTACTTTTCGTATCTCTTAGGAAAGTTAAAAATACTTGGGAAGGATCTAGAGTAAAGAGATCGTTACACAATATCCTGTTACGTAATCTAAATAGGAAGACAACTTTTACAACGGTATGGCGACGGTTGGATTAAATTAAAACTGTTTATCCTATATTTCAATTCATGTATCGTTAGAAAACATACTTTCTACATATTCCAGTAGTAATACATTATAATGTTAAAAATCAAACCTTTTTTTTATTAATTTAAAAAAAATTAATAAATTATTTTAAGTATAATTTCCAAATAAAATATTATCATGCATATTAATATCTAATTATTCTGACGAGTTCCTACTTTTTATCCTCATATTATTCAATAAACATTCCGCAAAATGCGTTTCGCGATTTTATGTGCTTAGCAACATAAAGTATTTTTTCTACAAACACCGTTGAAAGTTGACATTTTGACACGGCTAACTTTAATTAAAAATGCGATCTTATAGCGTAGCGTGTTAAAAGTAAATTGATATGACAGTTTGTCAAAAATGACAACATATATTAAAGTGATTTTTATTACTAAATGGAAATTACATATTTCTTGGATAATTAATATTAAATGTACAGTTTGTGTAAATCGAGATATTTATTTCCTGTGTTGCAGTACTTTCAGAATTATTATTCTCGCTATTACTTCATTTTCTTTATTAAAATACGAACTCATCTTTTGTATGAATTGTGACAACTTAATTTGACGTAATTCAACGGTTGCGTCCAGTTGTGTCAAAACGTATTCATGAGCTGTCAAATTTGGTCAGTGGAGTTTCATTATATTTTATAATAAAAATTATGTTTGTAGAAAAAATATTGTACGATACACGTGTTAAAAATGCTATTTTATTTCACTTGTAAATTGCGACACTCGCTAACGCTCGTGTCGCAAACTTTTACTCGTGAAATAAAATCGCACTTTTAACACTTGTATCGTAAATAACTATTATGACAGTTTTTCTGACGTTTTATATTATATATTTTTTAAGAAATTGAGAAAAAAGTTCGAATGTTAAAATTTTTTTAATAAATTAGTAGTTATTTTTTTAGTTATTATTAATAGTAAAAAGCACTGAAATAAAAGGATTTAAATCGTATTTCCACTAAATGTCCAAAATGACGACCTTGTACCATTTGACAATACCCAAGATGATTATAATAGTTATTTACGAACTAAGTGCGTGAAATCATATTCCGCGAATGAGTGACCAGTTTATGGGCACGAATTCGCGAAATGTTTCACGCACGAAGTTTGTACAATATTTTTTGTACGAGAACTATAATAATAATACATATTGTTAAATACGTTATCGTTTATGACACACTACTAATCTCTTGATATTTTGATACTTTATACAGAGAGTACTAAAAGTCGAGCACATCAAAATAAACATTTCTGTAAATAGTTTAATTGAATTATTTATATCGGCTACCGCAAGATAGCACCACAGATATTACCGACAACAAACCTAGACGACATTCTAATGAAAATTTGACACATGACGTCTTTAGTCGCCGGGTATTCTATCAAATCTCTGTATCTAAAAGGATTATAATCAAACATCAAAGAAGGTTTTGGTATGAAGAATGGGATAGTTTTTAGCGTTATTTTCACCAAAAAGTCTTCGTTGCTCATATTCTTAAGAAATCATTTAATAAATATGGTTAACTATAACAGTATGCGACATGGTAACAGTGCACGGTACCAAGGATACAACAAAATGCAACTCATAATGGTGTAGTGTTTACAAATTATTTTTGAAAAGGAACAAGTTTTTGGATAAGTTAGATTATTATTAATTGTTGTAGTAATAATTCATTTTAATATTTTGCATAAAAATTTACTAACTACTTTTATAATGACTTTTCCAAGTACGCACAAATATAAATGTAAAATGCTGTAAAGTATCAACCCAATTTCACAGTCTACTCCAATTATGAATTTTTTCGATGGCTCGTTATTATTCTAGGTGTCCCAATATCGGGAGAAATTTTACGTGAGAAGGCCAAATTCTTTTATGACCAAACTCACAACAATGATAATTATAAAGCTAGTTCTGGATGGCAGAGCCATTTAAAAATTTTCTTCGAAATAAAATCGAGGAAATGCAGTTGTGTCATGACCAAATTTACAATGCAGACGAAAGTGGACTTTTCTATAAATTACTTCCTCAAAAAACACTTGCTCAACAAGCGGAAGCATCAGCTCCAAGCAGAAAAATGAGTAAACAACTAATTACATTTATGCCTTGGTCTAATGTTTCTGGAATGCATAAAATGAGATTGTTAGTTCTGGGCAAATCTCAGAAACCAAGGGCTTTTGGAAATGAATCACTACCAGTGATGTACCAAGGACAGAAAAAGGCCAGGGTTACCAAAGAAATTTTTAAGAATTGGTTTTATGAAGATTTTGTTGCGGCAGTTCGAAAAAGAATGCAACAGCTGAATTTAGACGCAAAAGCACTGTTAATTTTAGACATCGCACCAGGACAACCAGAAGATTTATGTTCAGATGATAAAGAAATTCATCCAAATGTAACACCGCCAGTACAACCAATGGACCAAAATTCAAGCAATCAAGTTGCATTATAGAAAAGAACTTTTAAGGCGGTTTGTTTCTTCTGAAGAACTAGATATTTCTGCAGAACTTAAAAAAGTTAACCTAAAAGATGTGTAATAGGATTAGCAAGAGCCTGGGAAAATGTAAGACCAGAAATCATTAAAAAATCTTGGACTAAACTTCTAATGCATGATGATGATGTTTACGATGGTGGTTGGAGCGAAGATGATTATCTTCCACTGCCTCAATGCAAGAATAAAATGGAGTTACAAGGTACAAAGAAACAAATAGAGGAAGTTACCGCGCTGATGAACTACATTTCTGGCAATGTAACTAGACAAGAAATTGTTGACTGGGTCGTCGGAGAAACAGAATCTTCTGAATCTATGAACGATATGGATATTTTGGAGCATGTTCAAAATGAATCGAGCTCTGATGAAGAAGAAACGATACCAAGATCTGTAAAGCACACAGAAACAGTCAAAAGTTTTGAAACGTGTTTCAAGTGGGCTCAGGAAAATACTGAATCAGAACATCACATTCTAATTCAATCTGAAATTTAAAAAAGAGCTCAAAAGGCAAAAGAAGCAAGCATTAAACATAGCAAAATTACTGAATTTTTCTCATTCTCTTAGCATCAGCATTTACATGTTTAGATTTATGTCTATACTATGTTATACATAACGGGTGTTCAGAAACATTCGAAGTCAAAGCAGTCCTTGAAAATATGAAGTCATGTCTGAGATAGATTGATACATTTACTTAATACAATTTTATAGGTTATCAAATTAGTATCTTCGATATTAGATTCTGACAATTTTTGACAGACAACAGTTGACATTTAATAATTATTACAAATCAGATGCTTAAGTAAAGATATACGATTTCTTGTTCAGAGGCCACTTGACTTCGAATGTTTCTGAACACTCGTTATAAATATACTACTTCTGATATCTAAGAAAATACATATGCGGTAGTACCGTAATTACTTTTTTATTTGAAAATAAAAAGATTTTCCTTGCAAGAGTGATAAAATTCATAGATAATAGGTTATATACATATTGTTGATCAATTTTCCGAATATTTCTAAAATCTGGATCAATCAGTGCAATTATTAGTTCTGTTTAAAGAGGTCATACTGTAGTAGCATTACTGTTATTTAAATATTGATGGCGCCATAAGACAGTATTTCTCATATTGAAGTTCACATGAACAATATAAGGATATCCGGTTCAAATAGGCTAAAAGCCAAAATTAAAAATCCGAGATACTCTTCAAAAACTCAATTTTTAAGGGCTATTTTGCAAAGGGTGATGTATACATTAGTTTAACACAGGGATGCACAGACTTATAGGGAACTGGAGCCACTCGGGAAAATTATAAGCCAAGGACGGGCCACTACAAAGAATACTTATTAACAGAAATATTTTTATTTTTAAATAGTATGAATTACTACAAATGATAAAAATAAAATAACATTCAAAAATGTTTGTTGTAATTCTGTAATCGAAATGTAATCTAATCATTACAATGTAATATTTCATGCATGACATGCATGAAATGCATTCATGCATGACATGCATGACATGCATGACATGCATGACATTTGATGCATGACATTGCATTGACCTAACAATTTTGTTTATGTTTGACTCCACATTACTTGTCGCCACACGTAAAATTGCTTCCAGATTTTCATTTGCCAGACGGTTTAGATTTTTTGTTCTGTTAAGTTTCATCACTGAAAACGTTTGCTCACAAATATACGTCGATCCAAATAAGCTTGCGCATTTCAATGCTTTTATTCGCAACTCTTTATAAGGGGTTTTGTCAACGCAACGGTAAAAGTTGAGTAAATTACCTTCATTAAACTTGTTTCGTAAATTATCATCATTTTACATGTTTATCAATTCCAGCTGTATTGATTCCGGTGCATTTTCGGGTGAAATGTTGAAAGGATTGCTGAAAATGTCTAATAGAGGTTTAACTTTTTTGAAGTCTAGAAAACGATCATGAAAAGCTTGTATTAAAACATCAATTTTTTCAACATAAGCGAAATTGACATCAGTTTTATTGAATTACTCCATAATTTTTTGTAGTTCGGAAAATGGCTGTAATTGGCTGAATTGATTTGTGTCCTGAAAAGACTCAATTTGCATTGAAAGGACGAAACATGAGAGTATAACTGCGCAATCAATTGATCCTTGTCTTGGAGTCGCGTATTTAAGACATTCAAGTTATTAGTGATGTCTGCAAGAAACGCTAAGTCACACAGCCAAACAGGGTTGTCGAGTTCGGAGACGTCCTTTTTCATTTCCGCCAGAAATATTTTGATTTCTTCAATCAAGATAAGAAACCGCTCTAGTGACAACACACGACTTAGCCACCTTAGCCACCTTATATACATATGCGGTAGTACCGTAATTACTTTTTTATTTGAAAATAAAAAGATTTTCCTTGCAAGAGTGATAAAATTCATAGATAATAGGTTATATACATATTGTTGATCAATTTTCCGAATATTTCTAAAATCTGGATCAATCAGTGCAATTATTAGTTCTGTTTAAAGAGGTCATACTGTAGTAGCATTACTGTTATTTAAATATTGATGGCGCCATAAGACAGTATTTCTCATATTGAAGTTCACATGAACAATATAAGGATATCCGGTTCAAATAGGCTAAAAGCCAAAATTAAAAATCAGAGATACTCTTCAAAAACTCAATTTTTAAGGGCTATTTTGCAAAGGGTGATGTATACATTAGTTTAACACAGGGATGCACAGACTTATAGGGAACTGGAGCCACTCGGGAAAATTATAAGCCAAGGACGGGCCACTACAAAGAATACTTATTAACAGAAATATTTTTATTTTTAAATAGTATGAATTACTACAAATGATAAAAATAAAATAACATTCAAAAATGTTTGTTGTAATTCTGTAATCGAAATGTAATCTAATCATTACAATGTAATATTTCATGCATGACATGCATGAAATGCATTCATGCATGACATGCATGACATGCATGACATGCATGACATTTGATGCATGACATTGCATTGACCTAACAATTTTGTTTATGTTTGACTCCACATTACTTGTCGCCACACGTAAAATTGCTTCCAGATTTTCATTTGCCAGACGGTTTAGATTTTTTGTTCTGTTAAGTTTCATCACTGAAAACGTTTGCTCACAAATATACGTCGATCCAAATAAGCTTGCGCATTTCAATGCATTTATTCGCAACTATTTATAAGGGGTTTTGTCAACGCAACGGTAAAAGTTGAGTAAATTACCTTCATTAAACTTGTTTCGTAAATTATCATCATTTTACATGTTTATCAATTCCAGCTGTATTGATTCCGGTGCATTTTCGGGTGAAATGTTGAAAGGATTGCTGAAAATGTCTAATAGAGGTTTAACTTTTTTGAAGTCTAGAAAACGATCATGAAAAGCTTGTATTAAAACATCAATTTTTTCAACATAAGCGAAATTGACATCAGTTTTATTGAATTACTCCATAATTTTTTGTAGTTCGGAAAATGGCTGTAATTGGCTGAATTTATTTGTGTCCTGAAAAGACTCAATTTGCATTGAAAGGACGAAACATGAGAGTATAACTGCGCAATCAATTGATCCTTGTCTTGGAGTCGCGTATTTAAGACATTCAAGTTATTAGTGATGTCTGCAAGAAACGCTAAGTCACACAGCCAAACAGGGTTGTCGAGTTCGGAGACGTCCTTTTTCATTTCCGCCAGAAATATTTTGATTTCTTCAATCAAGATAAGAAACCGCTCTAGTGACAACACACGACTTAGCCACCTTACTTCAGTGTAAAACAGGAGATCACCATATTCGCTTTCAATATCCTCGAGAAATTGTGTGAATTGTCGTTGATTGAGACCTCGTGATTTTATAAAGTTTACAGTAGGTACTACAACTTTCATTACATTTTCAAATCCCAATAATTTTGAACAGAGGGCCTCTTGATGTATAATGCAATGAAACTGCATTCATTCCTTGGTATCTATGTTTTTAGTTTGTAAATACTCTTTTAACATAGTTATTATCCCAGATTTACTTCCAACCATTGAAGGTGCTCCGTCAGTCGTAATTCCAGATAATTTCGTTAAATCCAAATCCATTATAGAACATTTTCCCAGAAGAGCTTTGAGCATGTCACTCCCCTTGGTTTGACTTATCAAAAAACTCATACCAATCAGTTCTTCACTCACTTCAAAATTTTGCGTTACACCTCGTAAAAATATTAAGAGTTGAGCAGTGGAACTTATATCTGTAGATTCGTCGAGTGCTATAGAAAAATACTCAAAACTTTTCGATTTCGTAGCTATTTGCTCTTCTATATTAGCTGCTAATGTGGTAAGTCTTAATTGAACAGTCATCCGATTTAGTTGAATTTTCTCAAACCTCTTTGCATCTTTCGGACACATTTTTTTTGCGACGATATCTAAACACTGCTTAACAAACTCACCATCTTTAAAAGGCGGACAAGTTTTCGCTATTATTCGAGATATTTCAAAGCTAACTTCAGTAGCTGTTTCAGCATCTTGAATTGGTTTTGTAAACATAGCTTGCTGGCCTATTAGTTCCCTTTGTAAAGTGGAAATTTTTTGCGTTCGATTTTCGCCGGTTAATTTGGTAAAAGTATGATGCTGGTTTTCATAATGCCTTTTCACATTATATTCCTTCGGAATAGAAACACTACTCTTGCATATTAAACAGACACTTTTGTTATGCGATAAAATATAAAAAAAGTATTTTTCGGTCCAAATATCTTGAAACTGTCGATTTTCATTCAACCTTACGACTACGTTTTTTACTGGGGCCTGGTTTATCCATATCAAAATTGATATTATATTGTTACGTAGGAAGGTGCCAAGTTCGAACGACGAAATATTTATTCTTCACAGATTACAATTCAAACAATATAACGTTCGCTTGTCCGTATTTAAAACTTGCGATGCGATGTATTTATACGAATTACCTAACAACGAGAACCTACCACATTGTGCGTGGATAATACCGACGTGTTTCGCGAATCTTCGAGTAATCTAGCTGGTTCGACAGATTTCTAGTCTCGTAACAATATGCTTGGAACGACGAGGAGCATACCTGTCCTACGTAGTAAACCTGAACAAGAAAGTAGTAGGTACTTAAAGATACATATCTTACTAACAATTACAAAAGTTAGAATAAAATAAAAAGTTAAGAAATATTGATTTGAATGGATGTTTTTTACCTACTTTTGTAGTTATTCGAACAATTTTTAAAATTCGTTGGCGGGCCGCATAAATATCGACAGTGGGTCGCATGCTGCCCGCGGGCCGCGGTATGTGCATCGCTGGTTTAACATAAAAACATTAATGCATTTTGAATAGAACAGCTAATCTGAATTCTTTTCAATAAAGCATCAAATTTTGAAAAATATTGAACAATGTTTGTTATATAGCAATTTTAAAAGGAAACCAGCCGATGGCTTGCTCCATTATGACGATAGAAGCCTCACATCAATTAATTAATGACTATTATACGCATACATATCTTATTTATTGCTTCACACTTTCATTTTTATTCATATTTGCCTAACTACTTTACAACAAAATGTTAGATTTAGAACTCGAGGGGGAGGGGGGGGGGGGGATTTTAGGCGGACCGGGGTTGCCCACCAAGGAATAATATTGTTGCCTACCAAGAAATATAACATAAAACAGTGTTACAAAATATCAAAAGGAAAATTCCTTAGTTCATACCTTTGAAAGTTGAAAAAAACACAAATTGGGCGTAAGTTTAACAGAAAGATATAAAGAATGCAGTTCATGTACCTTCTTTAAAACAATGAAACAAAAAATCGTGCATTTACGATTTCACTTAATTATAATTCTAGTCTATATAAATTTAAAATGTAATTAGGCTATGGAAATTTCCTTAATTGTTTTCTTTGTGATCCACTGAACACGTAAAGCTAATAAGCTAGTAATAACAAACAAAAGTTGTTTTTCGGACACTCAATGGAAATGGACTAAATTTCCTTATTACAAATCGTAAAGAAAAGTATCTCTTTTCTTTATAACCATTTCTTGATAGGAAGAAAATTATTAATTATTTGTTGGAATAAATATTAAACGAATAATAAACATTTCGTGTTTATATAAAGTAACGTTATCGTGTTTGATTTTATCAATTTTTATATTTACGTCAAAAGTGGTTACCGCATAGGACGTTAATGTTAATTGTTGCGGTCGAACTCAACTGCAGTAATGCTAAAATGTCAAAATTTGACACGAACTGTCAGCTTCAGTATTAAACGGACACCCGATTCTTGTACACTTTTGCAACTGTAAATCATTAAATGATAATGATGATTTTGATCAAACCTGATGAACTACTCCATTTGATCTAGAAAATGATGAATCGCTATATGCAGGAGCCAATATGGAGGAGTAATTCAGTAGGTTCTAGGACAAAATCTGATGAATTCTGCCATCCATTGTCTGACGATGATGGCTCATTAAAAATCATTTGCGAAGGCGTTATTTTATTGTTAATGATTCCTTCTATATAGCCTTCTGCGGACGTGTTTGATCGCCATCCTCCATGACTTTTGCGCCTCCTGATGTGCGCTCCACCCTCAGCAAGAAAAGTAGTTGACGTTCGACGTAGGCAATGTCCAGTGTAACCGTCTGGGTAGGGTAGTTTCAAATAATGGGCAATTTTCTTTGGCATCTTGTAGAAACTGTGGATCTCCACAGGTTGCACTATACATTTATTGTTCATCTAAAATACGAAGAATCTTGAGTGATTGATATGTTTTGGACGCAAGCTTACATATCTCCTCTACAACTCAATCTCATTAATTCCTCTCATTTCCGTCATAACGGTGAATATGCGCTTCTTCCTTATCTTAGCATCATGCAGGGTGACAACTAAAGTAGATCCGGTATTCACGATATATTTTTACAAAATCACGCACTTTCTCGACATTTTCTTCAATCATCATTTCAACTGATCCGTCAGAACATTTGTCATCAGCAACAACTTCTCTCCCGTCTCTGAATCGTCGATGTCACTCGAAAACTTGTATTTGTTATAAACAACACGACTCTACAAAAAAATTTTCGTTCTTTGTCCTAAAGTTTATTTTATGATTTTTCGGTTAATTATGCACAAAAACGAAAACAAAATAGCTTTTTTTGGTATAAAGTTTGCTTTTGTGATAGTTAAAGTAATAATACTCATTTTTTATTTTCTTTATAAATTTTAATTAATTTTAATACATTCAAAAATACCGCGCGATCAGAGTGGGGTTTTTACGTTTACATAGTGCCGCTAGATGGCACTCGAGTGATGAACAACGATCAGGTGTTTTGTACAAGTCTAGAAAAACTTAAAATGTCGTCGCGAAAGTGTAAATATGATGCTGATGCATTTTGTTATATATGTGGTCAATTTATTAAAGTTCGAGACGTAAAATAGGAACTAAACCCAAACAGCACTGTACGTACAAAAGACGTACATTTTAGGGCCATATTAGGTCTTTACGTCCAAGTACCTAAATTTAACGTCTTATGTACGTAACTTTTTCAACGTCTTATGTATGTACTTTCCCAACGTCTTATGGATGTACTTTTATAGCGGCTTTTGGACTAAACTGCATACTATAATATAGTAACGTTATATATTTTCATTTTTAAGGAATATCACCGTATGTTAGTATATTTCCTCTTTAATATATTTTAAACTCGAATATTTATTTTCTCCCGTAAAATCTGATGCATCAGGTGTCAATTACCGATGCGTCCACAAGAAAAAGCTGGCGCATATCAGGGAAGTCTCGGACGTCATTTTCTCTTTTTTTAACACGAAAAGAAAAGCGAGATACCTATGTTCAGACTGCGTCGCCACACGACGTTTGTCGTAAATGCAAAACCTAAAGTTCTTTACTCTGTGGCAAAAGACCGAGCCAGTATTTTTCTGGTCTGTGGGCCGTGGGCGTTGTCAAATGTCAATTCTGAAAAGCGAGCGAAATAACTTGAAAATAACCTAACCTTTCTTTTTCTGTGATAGCGTCTCGGCAAAGAAGCTTCCCGTTTTGTGCATCGAATATAATACGTTTGTGATTTTTTGTTTCAAAACTATAACTAATAGTGAGTGATTTATCTCTGTAGCACGGCAAGTAAAAATATTTTATTATGGATAGATCAAAAATAAGTAAACATTTGAAAAAAGCTGTTAAAAGTGTGAGAATATTTGAAGCATCTCTGAATAAAGCACCTCCAAATGAAATTTTGAATAGTTTGCAAACAGAGCATCAGGCAAGTTCGAGTACTTCAAGTGGTTATAAAGATTTGGGTTTAAGAACTAGTGTTAGCCTCGGTAGTAGTAACTCTTTAGAATCGCTTCCCGATCATTCCTACACTGGTAGCAGTAGTTGTAACGAGCGGGAGTTATTTGATGCCACTGAAATAGTAGAACCCAAACCCAATGAAAATGCATTATTAATGGTTAATATCAGCAGTCAATCAGCACCAAGTATACAATTGGGTTCTAAGCTTTCAGAATGGGCTGTCAATCATAATATTACCCATATAGCTAGTAATGACCTTTTGAAAATACTAAAACCATATTTTCCTAAGCTGCCAAATGATGCTAGAACATTGTTACAAACTCCTCGTACAAGTTTTTTGAAAGATTTCAACCCTGGTAAATATTACCATTTTGGATTGGAGTCATGTCTAAAAAAACTATTAAAAAGTGTATCCATACAGTCATCTTTTTTGCCCATTGAAATTTTAATAAACATAGATGGTTTACCTCTATCATCAAGCTCTAGTAGCCAGTTTTATCCCATCTTATGTACTCTCTATGGTGAAAAAGAAGTTGGTATTATAGGGGTATATCATGGAAATAGTAAACCGAAAGATGCAAATCTCTACCTAGCTGATTTTGTTAATGAAGCAATCATATTATGTAACGGTTTTGTTTATGAAGGTTCTCAATGTAGCATTAAAGTCAAGGGCTTCATATGTGATGCACCAGCCAAATCATTCATCAAATTTACAAAAGGTCATTCAGGCTATATGTCATGCACGAAATGCTATACTGAAGGAACATACATTAATGGAGTATGTTTTCCACAACTAAATAATTTAAAGCTTCGCTCCGATCTTGAGTTTAGAAATAAACTGCAAGAAGAACACCATACGGGTACTTCAATTATTGAGAATATTCCTACAGTTGATATGGTTAAATCATTCCCCATTGACTATATGCATTTAATTTGCTTGGGGGTTGTAAAAAAATTAATATCACTTTGGTTAAATGGAAAGCCTGGAACAAAACTATCTTCTAGGCAAGTGTCTCATTTATCTGATTTACTTATTAGTCATACTCCAAATGTGCCAGTTGAATTCAACCGAAAGCCTAGAGATTTAAATGAATATAAAAGATGGAAGGCAACTGAATTCCGTCAATTCTTATTATATACGGGTCCCATAGTTTTAAAGTCCGGTTTACCCAGAGATAAGTACATTCATTTTTTGTCTTTGCATGTTGCTGTTAGAATTTTATCATCTGAAATTCATATAGGTAAGATAGATTATGCCGAAAAATTATTGCACTATTTTGTTGAAAGATTTATTGCCTTATATGGTGCAGAATATGCTTCACATAACATTCATAATTTATTGCATATAACAAATGATGTTCGAGAATTTGGTCCATTAGACAAATTTAGTGCGTTTCCTTTTGAAAATTATATGCAAACTTTAAAGAAACATATAAGGAAACAAGAAAAGCCCCTTCAACAGCTAATAAATAGAGTACAAGAAGTAAATGTATCCAATGGAAATACAAGTGCCATTCATTTTCCCATTTTCAATAAAAAACATTTTAGTGGACCTATTTTAGATTTTCCATGTTCTTATTGCCATCAATATATGGAAATAAAATTTAAATATTTCAGTTTAGGCATACTTGATCCAAATAATTGTTGTTCTTTAAGTAATGGTACTATTATTTGTGTAAAAAATATTATCCAGGGAAACAATAATCAGAGTTTTGTAGTTGGTGAGGAGTTTTTGATTAAAGAAAATTTCTTTACAGAGCCTTGTGAATCTTCTGAATTAGGGATTTATTTAGTAAGTCACCATAGTTCTATAAAATCCTGGAATGTTGATCAGGTTGTGTGTAAATGCTTTAAAATGTCATATGGAAACAAATATATTGTATTTCCATTAGTCCATACCACTTAATTTTGTATATTTATGTTTTTCAACTTTACAACAGATTCACTGTACAAACTTAGACCAGGATGCCAATGCCTTACTTTTTAGCCTTTAAAATGTTAATGAGATTTAAATGGAACTTTTTAAGAATTAAAAAATAAGAATGTAAAACTGATAATCCATCCGCGTTTTTTTCTTATTTTAATAAGAATTAAAAATTAGGTAAAAAAATTGGCCAAACCAGACCTACAAGTAAAATTGGATTCTTTAAATACTTGTAAAAAGAAACCTAGTCTAATGTCAAATTTGCAATTTGCATCACTAAATTCTGAAACTTGTAAAATTTACTAAAAAATTATTTGTACATATCCAAAATTGTTTTAAATATTTGAATTTACATAGTATTATGTAGTATTATATTGTAAATATAGTACATACACTGCTGAAACTTAGTTATAGGTATTAAGTTTTTCTAGAAGTAAAAGAATGGCTACTCAAGAAAGTGTCACATGGTCAGTAGTAAAATTTATTGGTGATAACACAGTAAATGTTGTACCAACTTGCTGGATCCACAATAAAGATAAATGTTATTGGCCACCTTTACCGCCTGACAAAATTGCTCAGGCTATTAAATCAGGATTGCTGAACACCCATTGGCCAAGTCACAAAATTACAATATTTAGGAATGCAACTTATGGTGAGTTTTTTATTGTTGAATGTCATAAACTGCATAGTATAGTATGACCTTAAGCTCTGTTTTTTTTTTTAAACTGGTCCAGGTAAATGTGTTGTTGCATGTTTGTTATAAGACAATTTTTTTCTTATAGATAGTTATGAAGTGGCTCGTGTCAAGTCCAGAAAGGCCGAGGATACAAGTGACCTTAATACGACAGAAGACGAGGCGAGCAATAATATAAAAAGAAGAAGGATTTTCAAACATTTCAGTTCATCAGATGAAGAATCATCAGATAATAATGTTTATGTGAAACCACCTCCCGCACTTAAGAAAACCTGTAGTGGATTATCAAGTAAAGTTGTTTTATTTTTGTTTTTGAGATCGATCTATCCCCACAGCCAATATTTTTTACTCTTTTCATAATAAGGAGTCTGGAATAATATTTTTCATAAAATCTCATCAAAAATCATTGAATCATTACCTTTGTTCATTCAGTATTTATGCAGTTTTGTAGTAGGTGATATAAAATAGTCCCATCAGTGGTTGAAGATCAAATCAAATCAAATCAAAGATGATTTTTTTAGGAATTAATGAAGAGCTGGTGCCAACATCTGGTAATTTGGAGGTAGAAGATTTTCCAGACAGTCCTAGAACTGAAACGTCAAAAGAAGCACTTATTTTAGGTAAAATTTGTTTATTATGCACATAAGATGGACAAGTAGATGTGAAATTATATTGTTTTTAGTATCTCAGAATGTGGTCGCTAATGTAAGTGAACTCGGGCAAACCCCTCGGTCTGCTCAGCGAAACAATTTAGAATTTGCATCGGGAAGCTTGAAAAATGATAATTCCTGTAGTTGCTGCCCTGATGTTAAGAGATTCCTAAAAGAAATTTTAAGACAACAACATGTAATCAGAACACGCATTAACGACTTAGAAAAACAAATTGATAGAAATAATGTGTCTCATAAACAAGAAGATGATCGTGGACAGTCTATATTTTCCAGTTTCGATTTGCCAATAAATACAATGAACCAATTCAAAGACTTTAATGAATTTGTTAATAATGAGGAGAATTTTACTATATCTGTGAGTAATTAATTTTTTTTCTTTCATATCTTTCCATAAACTTTGTATTGCTTGTTTTAGGTCACAGAATTATCAAAAATAGGTGGAAATAATATTTACGAGTTTGTTAAAAGGATCCTCATAGTGATTATTTCAAATGAATTGGCCAGTCAGTACAGTTGGCTGGGAAGGAGAGGAAAACACGAATTTAGCAAATTACCAATTGCCAAAGTTATAATCCGTAAGTTTTTTTATTATGCAAATTAGAATTTAAGTAGTTGCAATAATTATATAATTTATAAGCCTTTGAGCTGAAATTTGTTACCATGTAAGTTATGGTTTTCTAGTTGCTGCTGAGAAAGTAAATGCATCTTTGGACAAAAAAAAAACAGAGAATGCAATCGCTACCTGGTTAAGGAGATCAAAAGATAGAATGAATAATAAAAACAAATAATATGCCATTCTTCTGCAAACTTATTATCTGCTGGTGAACATTTGGTAGCAGTATACTAATTACTATAAATCATGTATCCATTAGGCTTAAGTGGTTATTTGTAAGTGCAAACTTGTAAATTTGTTGAGATTTAAGTCAAATATATAGACATAATATATATATATATATATGTCTTTTCTTCACGAATGGTTGTTTTTAATACTTTAAATGATAAATATCTTTATTATTAAAAAGGATCTCCTAAATTAATGATGGATTATATGAATGTGTCCACCGAAGGGATGGGATGGGATAAAATTTCAATCGTATTCAAAACAAATCAAATCTTTACTTAAGGGACTTTTTTTACAGGTTCAAATTGCCATGTTTTTTAAAAAATGTATTCAGTGGAAAAAAGAACTAGTGCTTTCAGTTATTTGCTCTGGAGCACTATACGTACATAAGACGTACTGAATGTACGTACATAATTTGTAGTGAATGTACGTACATAATATGTACTGCATGTACGTACACTGAACGTACATTTTTGCGGAAAATGTACGTACATAATACGTCTTATGGACATACTATGTATTTTAATGTACGTCCATAAGACGTAAGTTACATCCTACAATTACGTACATAAGACGTACTTAGAATGTACATTGGCTGACTGGGTACATCTGACGTTCTCTGTGAAGCCTACGAAGCATATTTTGACTGTCCTGTTCGGCATCAAGACAAGCCATGAGCTCCACATGTTGCTTGTAGTTATTGTAAAAGATGTTTGGAAGGTAAGCTATTTTTAATTAAGCGGTGAATCAAATATAATAGACATATTAATTTTTATTTCTACATTTTAGGTTGGTATCGAGGTGAGAAGAGGTCTATGAAATTTACAATACCAAGGATCTGGCGACAACCAAAAGACCACGTTTTTACCGAAGTTATCAGAAGCAAAAGTTAAAGCTGGGGTTTTTGTTGGTCCGCAAATTAGACAGATTTTCGCCGATGAAAAATTTCCAACGTTGCTGAATTGTACTCAAAAAGCGAGTTGGAACAATTTTAAAGCAGTAGTTTCTGTATTTTTAGGAAATAACAAAGCTGAAAACTACGAAAAGTTAGTTGCGGATAGGTATGCTAAAAATCATTTAAGGCCATGGGCTGCAGGATGTCATTAAAAGTACATATGCTGCATGCTCATTTAGATAAATTTAAAAACAACATGGGAGCGTTTTCAGAAGAGCAAGGAGAACGTTTTCATCAGGACATTATGAGCTTCGAACAACGTTATCAAGGCCAATACAATGAAAACATGATGGGAGACTATATTTGGGTTTATTGAGAGACAGTACTTATGAACATAAAAGAAAAAGTAAAAGCGTGCACTTTTAAATTATTTTCCACTTTTGTGTAAGTTATTTTGATAGTAAAACTTGATAAAAATAATAAACATATTTATTTGAATGGTTTCATCTTCAATTAAAAATTAAAACCACAGATTTTGAAAAATATCGTTCAATCGGTCTCCTAAATACAAAAGCAAACTTTTTCATGTCATATATTTTTTTTCGTCTAATTACGACCTAAAATATCGAAATTTTATGCTTTAAAGTCAAAGTCAAATTTTGTGTTGACCCGTGCAATATATCCATAAGCGATTTTAGGTATTTTGTGTTTCCGTGGCACTTTTAAATTCGTCGCATCTTAACTTCTAGTCAACCAAATGCTATAAAATTTGTATAAATTTTTTAGTAAGGTTGGTGTTTCATAAATCAATCTCTCACTAAAAGATAGCGCAACTAATTTCATTAAAACAAGAAAAATCTTGTTATTTTCGAATTGAAGTTATAGAAAACGATTTATATTACAAAAATATTCGTAGACATTTATCTGTTGGCAGTATATATAGTTTTAAATGTAGGTCACGTCAAAGTTCTTTTTATTATTGAACATCTCTTCCAAATATGATAAAAACAATTATAATTCTATATTATTATAATGTCAAAAGAAGCTCAAAGCAAATTTTAATTTAAACCTAATTCGATATATATACATTTCATAACATGTCGCAATTATATTATCATATACATATTTATTTTTCGTTATAATTTCACCCCAAAGGGCTCACTTAATCAACAATTATTTCCTTTGAATAGAACAAAGATCACGAGGATAATGTTAGCATTTCAGGTTATCAAAGAAAACAATTAATTTTTCAGTTCTAAATTGCATTACGATTAACAGTAAATAAACCTTGACATTATTAAATTTGGTTATATATACGTAAAATACTAAATAAAATATTCCTAATCTTGAATTATTAAAGTTACATTTTAACTCTTTCATTATCTTGCCGGTCCCATAAAGTTATATACCTATATAATTAATGTACTTACAATTATTACCTTTGAAATAATTTCTATGGCAATACCTTAAATTTGCTTAATTTAAATATAATCAACGTAAATTAATTTTCATAGAATTAAATTAAAATTTTAGCCACTATATGTTTAGTGTACATTATAATAGGTATCACCGAGTATCACCCAATCACCTGATAATTAAAAATCCCTACATGCATAAACATTTAAGAAAAGTATTTTAAAATAAATAAGCAGATATTAAGACTAAATACATACCAAAGTGAACTAATGAGAGCAGAAATTAAACACAAACACATTTGTGCAAAAATCAAGAACAAAAAATGAATGTCACTATTATAAACAAAAAGTCTCTTAATGTGTGAAATGGATTGCCGCTATGTCCATGATTGGTGATTTGGTTGTAGACCATGATTTTAAGTAGTGCATTTCTCCCTGGTAGAGAAATTATCAATTCACCGGCGGTCGATCGAAGACGAAGTCGATATTCGTGCCTCATTATCAACCCAATTTAGCTTTCTCTCTGTTCGGAACATAACCTAAAATTTACTAGTGCGCACACAGTCAATTTAATGTATTTATTTTGAAGTGGAACATATTCACATTGGAAGTACGAATTTCATGATTTTTACTAATAATCGGAAATGTCTATGCATAATATTGTATTAATACAACACATAAAGTGTATGCAAGTTGACTATTGCTTGGAATGCGGAACCGTCCACGAGGTATAATTTCAACACAGCTCATGTCATTTAACGGTTGTTCCCTTCTTTGGTTACTAAATTGCCTAGTACAAAACCTGATGTATTTAAAATGGGACAAACATATTTATAAATAAATACGTAAATTTATTAAATACTGTAACAAAAAAAATAACATAGGATATGCATATGCATGTATATTTTACGATTGGTAGTACAGATATGTTTATTGTTTAAATAATTTGTTCGATTTTGTTCCATAATTATTCTGTAATTTACGCGAAAGATTATCAACTATTATTTCATTTACGAAAAACGTTGAAAAACTACATTTTATTAATGTTCAATATTTAAAATTTCTTCAATTTCAAAAAAAAATTAGATAGTCTAAATACAATTAATTCAACTGCGTAATATTTTAATTACCAAACACTGAAGACAAATCAAATAAAAACAATACTGAAACTAATATATACATAATAACATTAATAACATTTTGACACTAATAACTGGCAAATTTAAAATTATTAACTTTGGCACGTTATACAAATATTAAGCAAGAATGTCAATGTGGTTGCATACCAATATCCAATTAAGATGTGATGAAAAGAATCAGAATTAACCTCAGTTAGGCTATGTCTCGTCAAATATCACAGACAAAGCCTAGGAGAGGCTATTTCTTTTTTCTTTAATACTGTTTCGATATAATGAAACGATTAATCTTCTTAGTTTTAGCAATACATTTAACACCAAAATAATTATATCAATTTTTATAAATTAAGAAATTTCATTATGAAACAGACATGTAAATACTTGGACAATACCTCGACGAAAGATACTTTACCATTTACCAAGATACTTTACTGTTTTATAATGAAACAAAAGCCTTATACGTGCATTTAACGTATAGACATATTTAAAACCTTTTTGTATAATTACGAAATAATAATAATAACTTTCATTATCCAACGACAATGCATTTACAGAATAATAATGATTATAATTATATATACGGTTGATATCGACATAATAACAAAACAAAATTCAAAATTAATACAAAATATATACAAAAAATTAAAAAGTATATTAAGAAAACAATACTAATTGAAAAACCGATCCAGATGCAAACTAAGCTGTTGCAATTCCGTATCATGTGCTTTCTTTAAAACGTTAGGTCTGGCCGTTGATAACAGAAATTTGGCAGATAAATGCCTACTGTAAGATGGCACAAGAAAATCAACCTGAGATAATAGACTTGATGCATCCATTGAGTTGTTGACAAGTTTCAAAAGAAAGGTAGCAATTGCCAATTGCTTCTTCTTTTCTACTAGTAAGAGAACGAAAACCATGTCTATTGAGCAAAGAATTATAATCCGTTCGACGTATAGAATAAATTCCATCGCTTTTGAATTCTCTCTAAAGCAATCTGTTGGAGACGTAAAATGAATACCACATAACTGCACCGTACTCCAGCACGCTCCATACATAAGCATAGAACAGGCACTTAAAGTCGAAGTGTTTGCTGAAGTCACGATAAATCGTATCCAGACGACCAAATTCTTTGAGGCACCAAACAGAAAAAATTTGGGCGAGAAATAGAAGAGATACATCAAACAAATTCCCCAAGTCTTTTACTTCCAATCTACATTGTCCATGGATTTTCAATCCTGGAATATGTCATTATAGCACATTTGTTAATATTTAGTGAGATGTTGTTTTCATTGTACTATTTATGCACCAACTTCAAGTTGTTGGCGAGGTCGTAACAATCTTCAATATTTGTAACTTTTATATAGATTTTCAAACCACCCGCGTAAGCTAGTGAACAAAGTAAATCATATATAAATATATTAAAAGCGCCCAAAATTAGAGCCTTGAGGTACACTGGATGTTGGATGGAAACGTCGAGTGTGGAAACCGTTAAAGCAAACATAATGTGAAAGAGAACTTGAGTAAAAAGAAATTAGATTTAGTGAAAAAGGAGAGAGACCAAAAACATCCAATTTATCTAGAGGTATAAGAGATCGATGGAATCGGTAGCTTTTGCGAAATCTGTATATAATACATCAGACCAAGACCAAAAGACCTGAAGACCAAAATGTAAAATAGAAAAAAATATTTTTCTATTTTGCATTTTTTACATTAATAAATCGAAGTTATTTAATTTGAAAGTTTGTTATATAAAGTGTGCAAACATTTTCAAATTTAAATGTTGCTATCCGCAAAATACTATTTATTAATTTTCGTTAACATTACTTGATATTTTATTTAAAAATATAAACAGAAATGACATAAAAACTAATATATCTTGTTGTGAATTGTATACAATATAAATATGTTGTTTGTGTGGCATTTTTCTTTTCTACGTACTGTCACGAGCAATAAATTCTGGTCGTCAAAGTCATGCTTTGATACTATGGTAAATGCTCCACTGTATAACCGTCGTAAATGTCATAGTCATAACCTATAATCATGTTGCGTGACAATAATAATTACGCTAAGAAATAAGTAATTAAACTTCTAGTTTCAAAAATTATTTTATTGTAAATTCACTACAATATTGTTTCGCCATACAATGGCTTCATCAGGTGGATGAAATACTGATAGAATGAATACATTAATAAATTGGAATTATTTAATTTGAAAGTTCAGAGTTTTATTTTTATATAAAGCATGTTGGTCACATTGTACTTGACATTTTTAAATTTAAATCTTGCTATCCGCGAAGTATATTATATTACATATTATTTATTCATTTTCGTTAACATTACTTGATATTTTATTTAAAAATATAAACATGAGTGACATAGAAACTAATATATCTTGTTGTCAATTGTATACAATATAACGGGTGTTCATTTGAAAAGTCAATCTAGTAGCATGTGATTTACTGAGAACATTTAGAAGTATGTCGTAATATTAAAATTTACTACTTAACCTACGATGTCGTATATTTTGACAGTTTCATACATACAAATAAATAACAAATGCGATTGACATTATCAAATGTCATTTGGATTTACGTTTACGGAACAACAAACACATACTAATATACCGATAGGTCCAGCCCGCTACGGGCCATAGGCAACAATATACGTATGGAACGTAATGCGATGTGGCAACGTGTGTACGATGCCACTCCGCGTGCGCAACATAAGTCCGATGGTCGAGCGCAACAGATTGCCCGTCATTCGTATTTAGCTGTGCATACGTAAAGGTAGTTATCATGTCAGTGTATACAACCGCATAGAAGGTACAAATAGTTTCGTGGTATCTTGCCGGCAATTCCTGTCGAACAACCGCTGATTTATTTGCTGTATAGTACGTAAATCGGCCTATTCCTTCGCATTCGACGATTGAGAGGATCGTAAATGCGTTTAGGAAATATGGTTGTGTAGTCGGAAATTGCCGCAAATGTCAATAAATTGACGAACAGCCTCATATCCCTCTAATACCTGCCGATCGGGAGGAGAGAGACGTGAGGGTTTGTTCGTTAGTTGAAATGGGCGACCTTAAGTGTACACTGGCAAATTGCAGACGAAATCGGTGTTAGTAGAAGTACAGTAAAGCGGATTCTAAAACGCAACAAATATAAAAGTTACAAAGTTGGAAAGTGCCAGGAGATTTTTCCCGAGGACAATTTTGCAAGAATGGAGTTTTGTGAGTCCGTGATGGAAAAGGCTAACAGGGACGAATATTTTATAAAAAATATTCTGTTTACCGACGAGTCTTCTTTTCCACGTCATGGCAAGCATAATCCCTCAGTCGTGCGATATTAGTCTCGAGGAAATAAACATCTAGCTCGTAATGTTAAAACTCAATACCCCGAAAAACTTAACGTTTGGGCGGGTACTTTGGGTGATAACATTATAGGGCCATTTGTTATCGACGGCAATTTGAATGTAGTAAAATATTTAGATTTGCTGCGAACACGAATTATTCCTGCTGTCCGTCAACTAAACGTCGATTTTGATGCAATTTGGTTTATGCAAGACGGTTGTCCCGCGCATTACAGCAGATTAGTAAGAGAGTTTTTAGAAACACTTTTCCTAATCGTGTTATTTCCGGGAGGGGTACGATAATATGGCCACCTCGATCACTCGACCTCAATCCCTGCGATTTTTATCTGTGGGGTTATGTCAAAGAAAATCTTTACGGTCTTCTAACAATACCGAACTTGCAACAGTTGCAAGTTGAACTGTTTAGAATTTTCGAGACAATAACCCCTAGAAATCTCGAGGTAGTGAGGCGGGAGTTTTACAATAGGCTCGGCTATTGTTTGGGAAGAGAGGGCGGTATTTTCGAATCCTATATTGAGTGACTTTCTTAAAATTTAAATTTATTTTGCAGAATTATTGATTTTTTTACTTTTATCTTTTAGAAAACGTTATTGTTTTTTTATTACTTAAAATTACTTTTCCGTAGCAGCTAAGAATACAATAATAATAATAAATTGGACCTTATTATGTCTGAAACAAATGGGCAAATTACGTATACAGAACGAATATGCAAACGACTATATCCTTGCGCGGTTTAAGTCTTACTAAATTCTTAACTGCAATGTGCTGCAATTGAAGCTGCTGCGCGTAGAGGGGATTCGCTGTTGCCACTCATTGCTGACTATGGCCCGTTCCGAGCTGGACCTATCGGTATATGCGTCTTATTCTATCAAAATTTCAAAGTAACCCAGATTGACTTTTCAAATGAACACACGTTATGTTGTTTGTGTTGAGTATGTATACATATATTATATCTGTCAAATGTACTTAAATTCTTAAAATCAAATGACAGCAATGATATTTATTTCTGTGTTCGAAAAACGCCAACATTGAAAAATGAAAAAAAGCGTATCGAAATGAGTTCATTTCGAACGCAAAATAGAAAATAGTATATTAAAACAAAAGCTTCATAGGGCACCATTTTGTCGCACGCGTTTTCTAAGAATGAGTGCGACAAAAGGCCTCATGAAACGAGGTTTTTATACTATTTTTTTATATTTTGCATTTTTTACATTAATAAATTGAAATTATTTCATTTGAAAGTTCAAAGTTTTATTTTTATATAAAGTATGTAGTTGGTTACATTGATAGTTGACATTTTCAAAATATTGCTATCAGCGAAATATTATTTATTTATTTTCGTTAGTACATATTACTTGCTATTTTATTCAAAAATATAAACATGGGTGACATAGAAACAAATATATCTTGTACTCTAACCCAATATACGTCGTTTGTGTAGCATTTTTCTTTTCTACGTCTGGTAATGAGTTCATTGTGAACCCAAAATAGAGAAAGTAAATTAATTAATTTGAACTATCGTCGACCAAGCTACTCTATCAGGAAGAAAATATGAAATATGAAGAAAACCGAGTATCGCACCGTTATAAAGGAAGGAAAGTCTGGTCAAATCATATCAAAAGGGATGTCATCGTTTTACGGGGATTCTTGCCCGGGAAAAACCCACGATCGGGGAAACTCCAGAACTTGTTCGAAAAGTCGAAAAATTAATAGTAGATGTTTGGCTAAAGAAGACACAACTCGCAGAAATTATTGGAGGATCCGTTACAACCATTTTAAAATTCTTCATGATTATCTTAACATGATTAAAGTCAGAGCAAGATGGGTAACGCGAATGCTCACGCCGCTGCAAAAATAACAACACGTGTAATGTTCCCATGTATTTTTGGACTTTTGTAATGAAGACAGGGATGGTGTATTAAGTCGAACTGTTACTAGGGATAAAGCTTGGATTTATTATTATGAACCTGAGTCCAAGCAAGACTCCATGTACTGGCATAAAAAAGCACACCAACACCTAAGAAATTTGAAGGTTCACAGTCGGCCGGAAAATTCTTGGCGACGTTTTTTTGTAGGTCTCAGAAGGAATTCTGTTAATAGATTACAAAGATAAAGACGTTTCCATAACTGGAGAATACTACGCTTCGGTCCTGGAACGGTTGAAACAAGCCATTAAAGAACAAGCGGAAAATTGACGAAAGGTGTCCTGTTCCTGCACGACAATGCTCCCACCCACAAAAGTCGTGTTATGCTGGCTGCCCTCCATAAAGTGGGCTTCGATATTTTGAATCACTCATCCTATTGGGGAATTTACATAAAGTAACACGCCACCACGCGGTAAATTTTGGAACCAGCGTTGGAGGTATACTTGTTTATTGCAGTTTATTGGGTTCTATCGTGTGTAAAACTGTATTGTGTTTTCATCTTTTCCTTGGTATTTTATATTTTTGTTACTGTTTTACGACAAATTTGTGTTTCTAAACATAACCCATGGTTAGCATATTCTTCAGATGGTATTATCTTCGAAAATAATAGACCGAAAAAAAATATTAGAAATAAAATGTCCATACAGTGAAAAAGATAAAAGTGCTGTAAATTGCATCGATTCATGTAATTATCTGATATCGGATGAAAATAACAGTGCTAAAGAAAAATCATTCATATTATGCGAAAATTCAGTTAGGAATGGCCATATTAAATTTAAACGAGTGCGACTTCTTTATATTTGCTTCATATGACTCGAGTTACATCAATATTACAGTGCCTTTTGATAAAGTATATTCTAATTACAACTTTAAGAAACAAGTATGTAAATAAAATGGTGCACGTAATATGTAAAAATTAAGATTAAAAGAAAATTTGAAGTAACTTTAAAATTGCTCATGGTGTGTTGGAAATTATTAAATAATATGCAATAGACATTTATTGTATATAAAGTTATTCACAATAACATGAGACAGTATATGTATAAGCTTTATTTAGCGCTTTGTGCTAAAGAATTCTTCAAATTAAAAACACTTGGATTTCGTTCTTACATCGTGTTATTTAACAACTCGAGTTAAATAATTTGTTGTCAATAGTATATTAAGAAACAAGTTTCATAAGGCACCATTTTGCCGTACGAGACCAGTTTAGAAAACGAGCCGCGATAGCGGGGAGTTTTCTAAAGAGCGAGTGCGGCAAAAGGCCTTATGAAACGAGTTTTTTATACTATTTTTTCTATTTTGCATTTTTTACATTAATAAATTGGAATTATTTAATTTGGAAGTTCAGAGTTTAATTTTTATATAAAGCATGCAGTTGGTCACATTGATACTTGACATTGTCATATTTATATCTTGCTATCCGCGAAGTATATTATATTACATATTATTTATTAATTTTCGGTAACATTACTTGATATTTTATTTAAAAATATAAACATGAGTGACATAGAAACGTATATATGTTGTTGTCAATTGTATACAACAGACGTTGTTTGTGTAAAATACGGACATATATCATATCTGTCAAATGTAGATAAATTCTTAAAATCAAATGACAGCAATGATATTTATTTCTGTATTCGAACAACGCCAACATTGAAAAATAAAAAAAAGTATTGTTTTGGGTTTCATAATGAATTCATTTCGAACGCAAAATAGAAAAAAATCTTTATTTTCAGTACAATAATCTTACATGTTTGAGTACGCAGATGATATAGAGCTTTAAAAAATGATGTTTCTTGATGAAGCAATTAAAATCAAACTTCGAAAACACTTGTTAATATGATATATTAACATATTATGCTATATACAAAACTATAAAGGTATTCCTCCATTTAACGCCATCTTGGCAACGATCGTGGCGCCACCATTGGTAATATTAATTCCTAATAGAATCTTGCTCTGAGTGATACACAAGATAAAAATAAAATATTTATAAAATGGCTTTGTATTTTTTATTATCAAAACGGTACTTACTTAAAAAGCACGCCTCGTATAATGCTAAATAATATAAATAACTATAATTAAATATTTATGGATTAATTACTATCTCAGATTCTGCATTTTTCATTTGATATGTAATTAAAAATACACACACATTTGTGAATAATGTTTGACGTTCGGTAAAGTAATTTCTTGCATGCATGTTCAGGGTTTAAATTTTCAAGGAATTTTAACTCGTTTGATAACGGTGCTCACAGTTACTTTCATTTACAGAACCACTTAAAAAGGAAATGACTGAAACGGCAAATAATTTTCTAATAGCTAACTAAGGAAATGAAAAGGACAGATTTAAGAACAAAAACTTCACGTGAATGCAAAGAATATGTATGTATAAATACATACGAAGATAATATTAATGTAACCTACACTATATAACATACACCGGCTCATTTCAACTCATTAGAATCTCATTAGGCGCTCTTTCTTAGAATTCATGCAAGTCGACGCCAATTGACCTTGACATTAAAGTTGCATGGATATGTATATTTACATATTTATGCCGATTGTTAATCTTGCGATTAACGATACTCCAATAAATTATGGGAAAATTCATAAATTTTGTTGTTGAATAAGCAACTACATACGTAAATGAACATTTGATATAGAAATGAAAAATCAATTTTTACAGTTGCTTTCCTTAAACGTAAATAATAATAAAATTACTTTTTCCGCAAATCGTTAGGAAATTTTGACATTCCTGACAAAATTTCTTAAAGAAAAAGTCAACATTTCCTAACTGTTAGGAAATATTCATTTCCTTACTGTAAGGAAATGATATTTCGTTACAGTTGTTAGTGTTCTACATAAATGATTGAAAACACGTTGTTTATAAGGAATTAATTTATATTTCGAAAACCTCAATGCATTGCAGAATACATTTTGAAATTATTTTGTTATATTTACAGTTATTTGGCAGTTAGTACAATTATTGAAAATTGGAGGAACATTATTAGAACTATGAGAAACATTCTGGACAACATGCGAAGTAGTAGGGTTATTTTATTGAATATTTTGTAGTGTGAAAATTTTATTTGCCACCTCAACCTTATTGTTAAAAGATTCTTCGATATATCCTTCAGCAACGTTGGATGACTTCCATCCGCCATGCCTCTTTAAACTAGTTATGTCAGCACCAGAGTCAACTAATATTGTTGCAGAAGACTGACGAAAGCAGTGACCAGTATATTCCGTCGCATTTTCCAAATTCAAATAAGTAGCAACTATTTTAGGCATTTTTCTAAATTGATGTATTCCTACCACTTGTCTACAACCCTTTCCGCTTTGATATTTAAAGAAAAATCGCTCACTGTTCATATTTTCTGGTCTTAACGAAACATACTTCCGATAAACTTTTAAGTACATCTGATTAACTACAAATGATCTTGGTTTGTTGGTCTTCGAATCAGGTATGCTAATTAAAAGCTTAGATTCAAGGTCTTCTACATCGTGTAGAGTCATTCGGACTAACTCATCCATTTTACAGGCCCCAGAAATACCAATTATTAAAGCCACCTAAAAAATAAATAAATGTGTAATCTAAATAAAAATTATAACCTTGTAAATTACCTTAATCATTAAATATTCTTTATCTGAAGCTTCCTGGATAAATTTTTCGATTTCTTCCTTCGTTAAAATCTTAGATTTTTTTGCCCTATAACCTTGAGCTTGCCGTTTCAATAAAGAACGAAGTTTTGAATATGTAGATATATCTACATTGTGTTTAATTGCAAGGGTTGACTTCAACATTGAATAATTCGCCCATCATGTTGAAGATTTCATCTTTAAACAAAGGTCTAGAAAGTATGCCATTATAACATTTTCCGAGAAAGAACTCGTGTTTTTACTCTTGCGATAGTCCATAAAACGTTTATATACATATTCGTACTTTTCTCTTGATTTCTTTGGCAATAATTCTAATGAAGCAGTATTCACTACCTCAACCAGCTCTGGAGGAGTCCCAGATAAGGAAAATTCATCATCACTTATCATTTTACACTGTTTTGCTATCGAAAACACCAGCAGTTAAATTTATATGCGTCAAGTTTGACAATTCAACATTAATACGTTTCCATAGTAACGCAACCAATTATATTACGAATTTCAAAACACCATTTATTTGTGAATAAAATTATTCGCGATTTTTTCAAAATTAATTAATATCTGTCCACTTTTAAACGATTTGCGGAAAAATAGTATGTTTACCTCGTAGGAAAAGCCACATTCCTGGACTCTGTGTTGCTAAGTCTCGGCTTGCGCCTCGACTTAGCAATCTTCACAGTCGTCCAGGAATGTTAGGCTTTTCCTACTCAGTAAACAATATACTATTCTTACGTTTTATAAGCATAATATACACAGATTTGTGAATTATTTATAGACTTATAAGCACATTTAATTATATCACGATCATGAAAAATTAAAACACCTACCTACATATACAACAAATCAAGTATCATAAAACTGAGAACTTATATAAAGACACCATAAACATGCTTGATTACTATGTATGTCATCGCTTAATGTTCCCTTCACTTTATATACTTTACCAATTTTTCTTGGTAACCCCATTATTCAATATTTATATTAGTAGGCAGGTATAGTTTATTTCAAATTATAAGAATATAACTTTGAACGGCTCGAATGCTTTTATTGCACCACCTTCTGTGATGATAATTATTATACCTGGTCTCCTTATTGAACGGGTACGGTTTACCTATTTGCAACCTATGAATCTAGGGGCCGTATTGACTATAAATTAGGGCCCTATAATATAATAATAAAACGCTGTTAATTTCTAGTATATAATAAAAAATATCGGTACAGTGGGTTTATATACCAAGAAAAAATTACAAATCGTGTGGCAACATGTGTAGTGGATATATATGGATATATAAAGCTAATTTATTTGTAATACACAATAAAATTTTTATGTGTCACCGCATTTCATAAATCATCTGTGATTGAGTCGTTTTGCAAATCGGTGTCTGTGTCTGAATCGTATTGCAAATTTATAATCAAAGGTGCTAGCTACTATTTTGTACGTGCGCATATATTCGTCCTCTTTTGCTATTGCGTGTTTAACAGCATTTTTCCAATTTACAGCAGTTATATGTTCCATAGCATTGCATGCAATTTCGGTGTTTGATTTGTTCGTCTTATGGTATTTTTCAGTTGGGCCCATATCACTTCAATAATAATAATATCACATAATAATCCTTTAAATATTCTTTTGTCTGCATCACCTCTATTAATTGTTTTTTTGTATAATGATCCTCAAAATATAAATCATTTGCTTCTAAAAATGTTTTAATATCTTTCTTATTATTACATTTTGTAGGAACTTTGGTTTACTGTCGAGAATGATACGGAGCGTTGTCCATCACTATCACACTATCTTTTGGTAAATTTGGCAGCAAAGTGTCACAAAACCATTCTTCAAATAAAGATGAGGTCATATCTTCATGGTAATCTAAACTTGAGGATTTAACATTTTTAGCAGATATTAGCGGCTGTCCGATCCATCCTTTTTCTGACCCAGCATGAAGAATGATTATTCTCTTCCCTCTCGAAACCGGCGCGTCCAACTGACACATACTTAAACTATCCACCCAACTTTTGCAAATTGTGTCATGGGTGTCATACCACGTCTCGTCTAAATAACATATGAATCGTCCTTCCTATCTATACCTTCTAATTGCCGTTAAGTATTCATATCGAAGTTTCTGCAACCTCGGGCTTTTCATAATTGTGCGACGTTTGTCTATAGTGCCAAACTTAAAACAAACTTTCTTTAGCGCCCGCCACACGGTTACTTTAGAACACTGAATATTTATAGGCTCATCACTGATTCTTTTATGTAAGCAGTCAAGTGTAGATTCAACATTTCCTCTGTAGAAGGAGTATACTTGCTGCCTAATAGTATCAATTTCATACTCTTCAATTTTTCTCGGTGCTCCTTTGTCACTTCTTTGCTTTCGAGGCCCTGCGTTATTCTTAATTATTTTATATATTGTTCCAAAAGGCACCTTGGTTAATTGCGACGTTCGTTGAATGTTCTGGGTTTGTAGTTCGTTATTTTCTTCCATCAGGGTATGATAGACATTGAAAATTATCTGTTTTGCATCTTCTGATATATGCTTTCTCCGTCGTGCTCCAACAGTATTATCACTATCCACATCATAATCACTAACACTTTCAGCAAAAGGTCGCTAATTACAATTTACTTAAATTATGTCATTACGGACCTCAGCAGTTTGTTTGCGTAAAAGATAATCGTATTGAGCGGCCAGGTAGTTATTACCGCAGGTGGTGAAATAAACGCATTAGAGCCGTTCAAAGTTATATTCTTATAATTTGAAATAAACTATATCCTCAAAGTTTTTTTATTACTTATGTTTCTAGTATCTTTTCTATATAGACGATATTCTTATATTTAAACTCGGTGAACTTCAGAGCTGTGGCGTAGCTAGCGTGGGTAGCACCCGGGGCGGATATTGAGGTGTCACCCCAAGTATGAAAACTTTTAAAATTATTAGCAATCCGATAAACGTAAAGTATGATTTTTAATGAATACAAATGAGTCGTTAATAATTAAGTTACAATATTATGATAGTTACCCAATTATATAGATTAATCTACGTTCACGAGAAGTGGTGTTACAAATCTGAGAAACCTGCACAGGTGGTCATTTCAAAATGAATTTTCTATTAACCCTAATCGATGACTTGTTGATTGGTCCCGCCGTTCTTCCTGGGAGGTTAAATGCGTACAATTACCTTCAATTTCTTATTGACGAACTGCCAGGTCGTTTAGAGGATGTCAAACTAAATGTTCGACGAGACATGTGGTTTCACATGGATGGGGCACCACCACATTTCGCAATTGCTGTCCGAAATTGGGTTAACCTCAATTATCCAAGATGGATTGGTCGAGGTGGTCCTGTTGCATGACCACCCAGATCACCCGATCTTAATCCCCTTGACTTTTATTTATGGAAAATTTAGTCTACGCGCAAGTTTCGAACACAAGAGAAGAGTTGTTGGATCGTATTCACCTGGCTGCCGGTATTCACCTGGCTGCCGAACAAATCCGACAAAACAAGTATGAAATTCGGATAAGTACTTCTTCTGTTGGCTTACGGACACAAGCCTGCATTCAACAAGGAGGTGGATATTTCGAAAATATTATTAATTTAACTTTTTTAAATAAAATCAGTTTTTATTTACTTTAGGATTACATTTTTTTCATGATCTGATAATCACATTCATAGATCTGTAACTTTGAAACAAATAAAAATGGATATACAAGTTTTGCTACTTGAAATGAAGTCTACTTTACACTTCTAAAATTTGAACATAACGATACGGGACACTTGTATATAGAAAATTTCTTAAGAAAAGGACACTTACCGAAATATCGTCTTAAAGCGGTGGTCCCAAATAAAATTTTGTTTTGATATTGCATCATCCCTGATGGAAGAAAATAACGATGGGAAAACCAAGAATATTTAACGAGCTTGGCAATTAACAAAAGTACCTACAGGAACAATATATAAGGTAAGTAAAGGTGACGGAGGCCCTCGCAAGCAAAGAAGTGACAAGGGAACATCGAGAAAAGTGAATGATTATGACATTGATACGCCCCACTATATAAACTTAAAAAGGGCCTATCAAATGGTATGTCTATTCTTCTTAGATCCTACTTAGGAAACTTACTTACTTTTTTGGGTGAACACCATGATTCAAATGTAGAAGCACCAATTGCATGAAAACATTGAAAAATGGTCTAAAATCTGGCGTATTAAAATAAACGAAGAAAAATCAAACCAAATAGTATTTGCAAAATACCACCGAAAATCACCTTCGACAAAACTTAACAATAAAAATTTACCCAAAATAGAATGCGTTAAATATTTAGGCCTACACCTACATCGAAAACTAACCTGGAAAGTGAACATATGGAAAAATTACCAACTTGGAACAAAATTTCGGAAACACTATTGGCTCATCGGAAGAAAACTGTATAATCGTGTAATTGTCAAACCTGTTTGGACCTATGAGATTCAGCTATTCGATGCTCCCAACTTTGTGGCAAATAGAGACATACAACATGATTTGAATGTTCGTACAGTAGACCAGATAATCAGCGAATGCAGAATGCGTTATATACAACGACTCGAAAAACATTCTAATTCACTAGCCCTAGGCCTTCTAGACAACCGCGAAGATATCAGAAGACTGAAACATAGAAAACCAATGGACTCACTATTTTAAATTAAAGTGTGCATTACAGGTATAACATTATGCTATAAACTCATAAACATTGAAATTAACGCTAAGAAATAAGTAATTAAACTTCTAGTTTCAAAAATTCTTTTATTGTGAATACCACTACAATATTGTTTCGCCATACAATGGCTTCATCAGGTGGATGAAATTTCATCCACCTGATGAAGCCATTGTATGGCGAAACAATATTGTAGTGGTATTTACAATAAAAGAATTTTTGAAACTAGAAGTTTAATTACTTATTTCTTAGCGTTATAATGAAGTTTCAACAAGTATCTCCTTCGTCAATTAACATTGAAATTATGTCATATAGAGTCCTGTTCAGTAGAATGGAGCTCTCTCATGCCATTTATGTCTTAAAACATATATGCTTATTTTTTGTATAAAGACAGATTACATAATAAACGTACACCAACGATATATAGATAGCAATAAAGCTATCAAGGACTGTTTGATATTATTCCCGGATATGAAGCTTTGCACCATTGTATTTGCACAGGTTCAAGGCCATTAGCTTTTATCTGGAACCAAATCATAAAAGATTGCGAATATCGAATTATTTTCAACATCATTGTACTGCTCCAAAATGTGTCTGAGCACAAAATACAAAACCATATCTCAGATGCAAAAGACATTACCATAACAATATATCGTAACCGTTTGTAAATCAACATATTTCCTCACTCTAGCATGCCAATATGCCCATCGGCATAAAAATATGAATTTAATTTGTTTACTTATGCTGATAATATAGTGACCCCAATTGAAGTTTACATCAATGTTTACCTTAAAAATATTTTATTTAGATTTCAACGGTGCATTATATAGGTAGGTACTGTCGTGTTAAAAAAAATGGGCCATGTCTTATTGCGATTTTGGCTTAATCTATATATACCTTGAGCTTTTATCTATATACATAGCCTACATTCAGTTTAAAAGAAAAGCATCAACGCACGGGAATGTTATGCAACCAACATCACTCGATTATGTATTTCGACAAATGTCAAAATCAATGTTAGTAATGTGCATAAAAGAAATTAAATATTTTAGTATTTAACATTTGTATTCACCTAATTTAAAAAAGTACCTATATAAAAGATAAAAAAATGGAAATTTGAAACTGGTATAAAGCTGGAAACAGTTTAAGGAAAGTGTGGGATATGTTTTCTATCAAATATCTTGACAGGCCCATACCATCTATCGGAACAATTCAGACGATTACTAGGTAATTTGATTCTGATGACTACATAATAAATACACACAGAAAGAAAACTAAAACACCCCACATTCTTTCAGAAGACCTAAAATGAAATGTGTTATGTTACATTGAAAAATACCATTAAGTAAAATAGCACAACAATTTAATATTTCGAAGACGTCTGTATTTAAAATTCTCAAACAGTACAAATACAAACCTTACAAGTTTTCTAATCACCAACAATTATTTAATGAAGATAAAATAAGACGTGTTGATTTTTTTATTTATTCTATTTATTAAATGAAAATCATAATATGTTGAATTTTACGGTTTTAATTACATTTTAAGGTAATGGTCGCGGACGAATGATCTATTCATAATTTAACACACAGCCAATATAACGTTAGATATAGTTAATGTATGGGCAGATATAATCAGCACTGAACTTATGGGACCATACTTTATTGATACAAATTTTAATTCCAATAAATTCTTGGAATTACTCCGAACACGTATTGTTCTGCAAATTGAAAATTTAGCCGTTGAAGATCCCTAGTTTCAAATGGATGGAGCCCAGGCGCGGCTCGTGATGACGTATTTGGGAGTGCAAGTACAATGATGCGAGTGCCTCGTGTGTTTTCGGTGTTTACTAAGAAAACGCTACAGTTAGTACACGAGAATACACAAAGCACTCGCATCATTGTACATGCACTCCCAAATACGTCATCACGAGCCGCGCCTGAATGGAGCCCCAATTAATTCAACTGCAACAATTACAAATTTTCTAAATTCAAATTTTCCTGGTCAATGGATAGGAAGGTTTGGTCCGATAGTTTGGCCGGCCCGTTCGCCAGATTTATCGCCAAATGACTTTTTTCTTTGGGGATACCTTAAATCTAAAATATATAATAATGTAATATTCACAACATTGAAGATTCAAAAGCACGCATAAGTACAGCCTGTGGCGAATTACAAGCCAAACCGGATTTTTTAACACACTCTTTGCAGGAATTTCATAATCGCTTCGCATATTGTATGGAATGTGAAGGTGGACATTTCGAACATTTATTAAAAACTTAAAGAATTATAAATAAAAACAAACTTTTTTTCAATTTATCATAAAATTCATTTTAATATTGTCTGTGTAAGTTAAATGTTAAATAATTATTTTCACACTTTGTTTACACTGACAACTAAAATGCCTTATTACAACAAGTGATGACACTCGCAATGTTGGTTGCATAACATTCCCATGAATTGAAGCATTTATTTTAAAACTGAGCATAGGTGTGTTCAATGATAAAAAAACTCATGGTATATCAATTATTACTTGCTTTAACCTCCTAAATTACTATAGCAACGAACTGTCATTGTATTTTTTAATATTGTTTTTGTCAAAATTATAACTAACTATTATAGTATACTTTTAGTATTTGTTTTTGTCAAAATTATAATACAATTTTTATAACTTCAGTAAGGACTATGCTAAGTTTAGTAGACAAAGCAATGTTTTGCACAAAAGTAGAGGAAGGATGGTCGAAAAGACATGCTGCAGAAGAGTTCGGCATTTAAAATCTGTGGTTTATACTGGACGACCGCATAATCTGGACGAGTTACGGCAGAGAAGGAAGTGTAATTAATTCGTGAGGAGGCTTTGACAAATGTCATTCAAGAATTTGTTCACAGAGTTGCATATTGTCATCATTTCGAAAACTTTCTTAACTGATATCGTTTTTTTATATGTTCTGTATTATTAAAGGAAACTTGTAAAATTAGATATAAAATTAAATTCGTGATTAAAATGAGGTTTATTTTTAGGTGTTGCCGACACTGCCGTACCTGGTCAGCCGCCACTGCAAATAAGAGATACAAAAATATTTTTACTTTTACTTATAAACAACGTTTCAATGAAAGATGTATTGTGTTCTCTTTTATAAATACCGTAACGTCTTGGCTTTATATGTGCCGAATATACCGAAATTTTGAATATTTTCAATAACGTGTTAATAGCCTAATATAGGCAACTTATTTCACAACACTATTCAAATATTTTAGTTTATTTATTATATAAAGTATTATAATATAAGGCATTATATTATAGCTCCTGGACACATAATTATGAATAGGTTGAATTCCCCTATACAGTTTTATAATATATTTCTTCGTGCAAAAATATTTATTTTCTCGGATTTAAATTTGAAATCTCCCACAAGTACACATCTATATAATGAAGCCGGTATACAGACTGTCCCGTAAAAAACGCCAACATTCATAATTCCGTTATTTATTGTCCGGTTTTATTTAAACAAAAAGTAAATTTAATAGCATCAAAAACACTATAAGATAGCAGTGTTTTATTTGTTTTCAATTGTTTTCATTAATGTCAAACGACAGTCAAGTTTTTTATTTTAAATGGCAACATATATATTTTTGGCTATATTCGGATTGGTTTTTTTTTCTGAATTCAACGATGTATAACATGTTTATTTTTGATAAACGTTTATTGCAAAAAAAAAACTTTATAAATTACATCTTTGTCTTCCATTATTTATAAATATTCGAATGTGTCATGAAACATTGGAAATGTAAATATTATAAATATTATTATAAGAAACAAAACACTTTACAATAAATGTTGAAATTGCCCGCCACCTTGTTCAACACATATCGCACATCTCCTAATTACTCCAAAGGTCGCATTTAAAAGACAAGCGGCAGGTACTTCTTGACAAGTGTTTATAATTCTTTGTCTTAAAATGTCAACATTTTCTGGAGTTGTTAAATAAACTCGATCTTGTAGATAAGCCCACAACCAAAAATCGAGGGGCGTAAGATCCGGTGAACGCGCAGGCCACTCGATAGGACCGGATGTTCCTATCCACCTATTTCCAAATTGGGTGTTCAACAAATCAGTATTTACTCTGGCGTTGTGCGCGGGAGCCCCATCTTGTTGAAAAAATATTCTATTTAAATTTGGTTGGGTCTAAAAAGTTTTGGAGATTTTCGTGTAATAAAGTGTAGTATTTTTGTTGATTTAAGCAACCATCTATGAAAAATGGCCCAATTAATTGATCACCTAAAATGCCACACCAAACATTTACGTTGAAACGTCTTTGAAAATTATTTTCAATTACAAATCTCGGATTGTCTGCACTCCACTGTCGATGTATGTTTCTATTAAAAATACCGTTGTTGCTAAAAGTGCATTCATCAGACCAAATTATCCTTCTGTAAAAATTCGGGTCTTGTTCTAATGCATTTAAATAAAAACGACAAAACTGGATTCTTCGGCCAGGATCATTTTGTTCTAATGCATGAACTTTTCGAGCTATGTACGGTTTAAGTTTGTGTTTTCTTAAAATACCATGAACTGTAGTTTTTGATACCCCAATATTATGTGCAATTTCGCGAATCGAAGTTCGTGAATTTTGCTGTACTGCAAGAAGAACATCTAATTCCTTATCTTCGGAGAATTTCCGTTTTTGTGTTTTTGGTTTGGTAAATGATCCATAATTTCTTAAATTCTTTTCAATTCTCTGAAATATTTTCGAACCTGGAACTTCTCTGTCCGAAAAACGAGCACTGTACCGACGAACTGCTTGAAGGCGATTTTTATTACATTCAAAGAACACTTGTAACATGTCCGTTAATTCATTGTTATTCATTTTTAACGAAAATACGCTTTTTGTTGCGGCAAAACGTTCAAACAGGATAATACAGAAAACTTAATAAAGTCAAACTGACACTTAAGGCACATTGACATAATGCTAGTGGACTGGGCCAAGTCTACTATAATGAAAGATGAAATTTATAAAGTTTTTTTTTAATTTTTTATTATTAGGAGATGTGCGATATGTGTTAAACAAGGTGGCGGGCAATTTCAACATTTATTGTAAAGTGTTTTGTTTCTTATAATAATATTTATAATACTTACATTTCAAATGTTTCATGACACATTCGAATATTTATAAATAATGGAAGACAAAGATGAAATTTATAAAGTTTTTTTTTTGCAATAAACGTTTATCAAAAATAATCATGTTATACATCGTTGAATTCAGAAAAAAAAAACCAATCCGAATATAGCCAAAAATATATATGTTGCCATTTAAAATAAAAAAACTTGACTGTCGTTTGACATTAATGAAAACAATTGAAAACAAATAAAACACTGCTATCTTATAGTGTTTTTGATGCTATTAAATTTACTTTTTGTTTAAATAAAACCGGACAATAAATAACGGAATTATGAATGTTGGCGTTTTTTACGGGGCAGTCTGTATACTGATATTTAAACAAATATAAAACAATAACGGGTGTTCATTTGAAAAGTCAATCTAGTAGCATGTGATTTACTGAGAATATTTTGAAGTATGTCTACTTAACCTACGAAGTCGTATATTTTGACAGTTTCATACATACAAATAAATAACAAATGTGATTGACATTATCAAATGTCATTTGGATTTATATTTACGGAACAACAAACACATACTAATATATATGCGTCTTATTCTATCAAAATTTCAAAGTAACCTAGATTGACTTTTCAAATGAACACACGTTATATAAAACATCAACAAATATATTTGTTATCGGCGACGCATATAGATCCGTTTAAACCTCAAAACTTGTTAATTAGATAATTATATAAATAGTTAACACGAATACCTACTCCAAAACAACTTATATTTTATATCTATCTGACTATCATAACAAATACGTCAATGTTAGATGTTCATTGGTTAATTCACTTTAAAAAAATAAAAGAAATACTTATATGTGTTATATGAAGCCGATCATAAAGCGACGCAGAGGAATAAATTAATCCAGACAATAATTTAATTCCATGGCACCTCAATTTACATACGTAGACATATTCACGACGTTCCAGACAGTTAACAAAAATAACAAGAAAAATTTAAAAAACGTGCGACACATTAACAAAACAAAACACGACGAAAATAAAAAAATAAATAAAAAAACAAAAATTGTTTTTAACATTGCGATCGTGCCGACATGGTTCACACTGACTATACATGAGGGAATACGAGACCTATATTTATTAATGTTGTTATGGTACGGGCATGACGTGTGTGGGGGATAAGGAAAATATCTTATGAAATGCATAGTGGCGACAGTCTTGTGGGCTCTCGAATTCCGAAAGAGCTGCCGTTTCATTCTTGTCAATCGTTGGCCACTGAACTACTGGTCTTCGGTGAACTTGCACTTCACTGTATGATAGTATGATCGCTCTCCTGTCGCTGAACTGACCTTGCTTTGGCACCTTAGCAGGAGCGTGTCAATTTTGCCGGACGTCCAAGACCCGACAGCATGTAAAAAAACGATGCCCCGTAGACGTTAAGAATGCAGCGGTAAGTGAAGGTGTCGACGTCAGACAGATATGTTCTTGGGTGAAACGACTTATTTTAGCGCTATTTATAGAGATTATAAGCTCTGCCTGTGTATTGTATATACATGCTTATATATAATACAAGTATGTATGGTTAAATGTAGAGGTTAAAAGAATCGTATGTATTTTTACCAAGTGATTATGAATAATTTATGCGGATGATATATTGTAAACAAAATAATATATAGAGGTACGCTTTTATAGTAATTCTAAGCTTTGTTACTTATATTTGATTGGAAATTAAGATTTTTATAATTATAGGATAGTTTACAGGTAATGTTATTAAAGAAAAATATGTAAACGTAAGTACTGAGTATCACAACTTTTTATCTGGTTCTAATTTACAAACAAGTATGACAAGTTAAGCGTTTAAGATTGGAATTTCACATATTTATTATGCTCTTCAGCCAAAATTGAAGGAATTGTGATCGTAACTATGATTTGACGTAAGATTTATTATAAAACATCATTATCATAAAATGTACCTATACATACGAAGGTCACGCTATATATTTTGGGATACAAGACAACTGCAAGTCTTTTTTCGAAAATGATTTTTTCCACGGTCGGGAGTAGAAATCAGTTTCTATGACATCAAAATTAAAACAGAAGTAGTCGATTATTCCCAAGGGAGTATAATGCTCCCAAGGGAGTTTACATTATGGAGAACGTTTGTGATTCATGCAAAAAAAAGATAACATTGAAATTATTTATTGACATTTAAATTAAATGTTACATTTGTACAATTTTCAAAATTAATATTAGAAGGAATATTACTTTCGCTTACATTTACAGTTTTTGTGATTGCCCTAGTAGTGGTACCTACTAAAACCTGATTAGTAATTTTGGTCTTATTTTCAATGGAGTTCTCGACATAATCCTCAGCGACTGTCGTTGATTTCTAACCAGCATGACGCTTTATTGTCGTGATATCCATACCAGCATCTGCCAGTAATGTCGCTGAATATCTTCGTAAGCAGTGACCAGTATAACATGCAGCATCAGGTAATTTTAAATACGAAGCTACTACACTCGGAATTTTTCCCATGGTATTCTTGCCAACTGGCTGCGAACTACATTTTCCTGCTTTGTAGTACAAAAAAAGGCGCTTATGCTTGACGTGGGGAGGACGAAGGGACAGGTATTTTCGAAACAACTCAAGCATATTTTCCACATCGGTAACCACAAAGGTTCGTGGAATCTTTGTCTTAGTGTTTGGAATTTTTACAATCAAGGAAGAGCTTACATCCTCAGTATCATCTACAGTTAAATTGACTAGTTCATCAGTTCGACAAGCTCCGGCAATCCCCAGAATTAATCCAACCTATAAAAAATCAAAATACTTAATAATTGAAATACCTAACAACAAAAGTAATCTTACCTTAATCATTAAGAATTCTTTGTCATCTGCACTTGATAGAAAACGGTCGATTTCACCCTTTCTCAATATTTTCGCTTGATATCCGTCACCGGTTCTTTTCAAAAATGCGATCAGCTTGGGGAATTTGCTTATATCTATGTTGTCGTAAATTATCAAGCATGACTTAACCATAGAATATTGCGCCCATAATGTGGAAGACTTGTAATTCTTTGCATTTTCACTGAAGTATGCCAACAAAACATTCTCGCTGTATATTTGAACATTTTTCTCGGCGCACCACTTTTTGAACCGATTGTAGGCTATATCGTGTAAAGATCTTGACTTCGTAGGCAGCAAATTGCTTATTGCAATATATGCAGCCTCTACAATCTCTTCCGACTCACAATTATTCATTGTGCACTAAACAAACTTTAAATTAAACCAAACTAGCACCTTAATTTGACAATTCTTTTTGTATGTTTATTTTGTAGTTATGACAATAACTCAACGACTACTAAATAAATGCTCAAATCCGAATACAATAATTCTGGTGCTACTTACTTCATAATGACAAAATATGTGTTTTTAAGTGAATGAGACCGTGGAAAAAATAGTATATACCATTCGGGAGAGATGCTATTTTGTCCTCGGTGCATTGTAGCCCTCGGGCTTCGCCCTCGGGCTTCAAATAGCACCTCTGCCAAAATAACGCATTTCTCTCCCTTATACTGCCTTATAGTATAATATACTATTATTTATGTTCAAAATAATCACCTCCTGCATCAATGCACTTTTGTAACCGAAGTTTCCACAACGTAAAAGCTTGAAGCCAGTCATCTATTGGAATGCTACCAAAAAATAGATTAATTACTCATCCTCCGTCGTGAAACGTCGACCACGTAAATGTTTCTTTAGGTTAAAGAACAACCAGAAGTCACACATGGCCAAATCAGGCGAATAGGGTGGATATTCAATGACTTTTACCTTATTTTCACGTAAAAATTCAACTGTCTGCTGTGCACTTTGTTACAATGCATTGTCGTGATGCAACATTAACTAGCGAATGTTGACTGGCTCAAGAACTGCAGGCAAACATTTTGTGGTGTGCCAGTTTACTGTGACTGCACGTTGATTTTCCAGCTTAATTGCTATTACTAATCTGGTACTACGGAAGAAAACTGCGTACATAACTTTCTTGACAGCCCTTTGCTTTTTGGCCATTGTTGGTGTTGGAGCACCTTTGTGGATCCACACACGGATCTCCTGACGGGTAGGAATATTGTCAAATAGAATGTAAGTTTCATCACCTGTTACTATTTTTGATAGAATGCGATGTCCACCATTATTTAACATTTCTAACGTTTCCCAAGCGATTCTTACTCGCTCTGCTTTTTGGAAATCGTTAAGCGTGTGTGGCACTGAACGAGCAACAATTTTTTTCATCCGTAGATGAAAATTGAATTTACTGTTGCGGATCCAACACCAAGAGTTGCTTCAATCGTTCGATAGGTGTATCTTGGATCTTTGTCGATCATATGTCTCACTGTCTCAATGTTTCTAACGGTAAATGAAGAACAGGGCCTACCAGCACGTTCCTCATCACAAAGCGATATCCGTCCTCTTTTAAATTCGCTATACCAGTTCCATGTGAAAGACCAAATGCGAGTTGCAATCGTTCAAGACTTTGTTGTTCACTTAAACCGACTTTAAAATCGTAGTAAATCATTGCGCGTACATGTTCTCTTGACAAGTCCATGCTTCGATGACAAATCGTATCTACCACGTTTGCTCTATGACAGTAGCGACTCAACTGACAGTCAGAGTTTACTACTTAAGGATGGTGTTAATTGGAAATGCAGTGTTGCCAGCTGTAACTTCTCCAGTTTCGTGGCATCTCAAAATATATATCGTGTCCCTCGTATATGTACAGTCGGCGACCAAGAAATCAGGACAAGTGGTATAACATAATTTGGTGTATTTTCTATCGTATAAACAGGACGTACACTGTTGTTATAGTTTTCAGTATATTTATAGTAATATATGTGCCTTGTTGAGTGCATGTTACTCACTATCAGTGTTTCTTAGAACTTATCATGGCGCTCATCACGCTAATGAAATAACGAAGGCAAGAATACTTCAGGGATTTCAAGATGGATGGTCTATATGACAATTAGCCATTGAGTTTAACGTAGACAAAAGTACTGTAGGTACGTAGAATATTACAAAAATGGATACAGCAACATACATTAAGCGGACATTTAGGAACAGGCCGTAGAAAAATATCTACGCCGGAGCATGATGAAGCGCTTATAAGTTTTTATAAGAAACAATCCATTTAAGTTTGCAAGCAGTGCAGTAGAGGCAATTTTTCTGGAAACGTTAGAACTGCACAAAAAAGATTAAAAGCTAGTGAATTAAGAAATTATTCGTCTGCAAACAAACCGTTCCTAACAGAGCAAAACATGCAACAGAGGTTGGAATTTGCAAACGAATTTATTAATAGAGATGCTGCATTTTGGAATACTGTTGTATTTAGTGACAAAACATGTTTCAGTCAAACTATTAAAAACCTATTGTAAACCTTGGTATTGTTGCCAGTAGGTACGATTTCTACGAATTGATCGCATAGAAATTTTCCCCATCTGTGATGTCAACCAATACAATGTACAACCAATAAGCGCATTTAATTAGTATCTGTCCACTCGATGTTTTGACTCACGTCATTAGTTGCGTGGCGTTATCACGGATATGGGCACCTGCAATGTATGTATTCCCATTTCATTCAAAACCCAATGATTAAACAAGGATAAAACTGAAACGAAAATGTGGGATTGTCTTCGCCGTAAGACCAATAAGATTGATAGAGATAACATGCGAATAATTAAATTTTGACGTTTGACATCTTACTTTGGTTTATTTTCGTTTTATTGCTTTTCTAATTAATTTTCTTTCTATCTAGCAAATAACACAGGCCCGCGTTTTTTAACTTTCTAAAAATTGTTTTAAATTTGATAGCTGATTCTTATGTGTTTTTGGGCGCTGAATCCAAATATGAACTCTATTTTTCTCCATAACGTAAGGATTTTTCACAAAAAGGCTTCTAATTTTTATTTCTAAAATCAAAAATAATTTTTAGTTACATTTTGAATTTATTTACAAAGGATATAAAAAACAAAATTACTTACAAATATCATTAAATCTAATGAAAAGAAACAGTAAAATACTATTTATGTCTTTAAAAGTCCTTATAATATCTTTTTCTTTGTCTTTCCATACTCCTTTTTGTGCTTTTTCTTCTGTAATCTCGTAGTGGACCATCCCTTTTTAACATCCAACAATAATCAGCTATCATGCTTATATTCCATCTTCCTTGGTATTTTCTCTCCATCTCTTTTAGATCTTGGTGGAACCTTTCCCCCTGCTCCTCACTTACTGCACCAAGATTTTCAGGGAAGTAGTTGAGATGCGAATCTAGAAAATGCACCTCAAACTCATGTTACAGCCTAAGGTTTTAAATTTTTCTAACATATTTGCCCAATATTTTTATAATCTTCATGTTTTTTGTTGCCAAGAAAATTTGTAACCACATTTTTGAAGGCTATCCATACTTGTCTTTCTGCTTCCTCCATTTTAGATTCAAAATTTTCATCTTTCATAAGCTTTCTTATATCCGGCCCAACAAAAACACCCTCCTTTATCTTTGCTTCTGACAAGCGAGGAAACTGGCTGCAAAGATACTTGAAGCACTCTCCATCTTTTTTTAATGTCTTCACAAATTGTTTCATTAACCCTAGTCTTATATGTAATGGAGGAAGCAAAACTTTGTTCGGGTCTACTAAACTTTTTCTTTCAATGTTTTTCATGCCAGGTTGTAAGGTTTGTCTTGGTGGCCACATCTTTTTACAATAGTGCTGCTTTCTATCACGACTATCCCACTCACACAAAAAACAAGGATATTTAGTATAACCGCTTTGTTGTCCAAGTAACAAACAAAGAACTTTCAAATCACCACAAATTGTCCAGCCTTGATCCTTGTAACGAATTTTAATTAAAAGTAGCTCAAGATTTTCATAACACTCTTTTAAATGAACTGAATGTCCCACTGGTACAGAAGCATATTTACTTCCATTGTGTAGAAGAACGGCCTTAAGGCTCCTTTTTGAAGAGTCAATAAAGAGTCTCCATTCAGAAACATTATATTCTACGTGGAATTGTTCCATGAGCCCGGGTACATCATTACAGAAAACTAGTGCATCTTCTTCGGAATAATATCGAGCAAACTCTTTTTCTCTGTTCCTAAACCAGTAAAATGTTGTGCTAGGTGCTAACAAATTTTTTTCTTCCAACCTTGACCCTAAAAGCTCAGCTGAGTCCTTAGGAAGGTTTAAGTCCCTCACCAAATCATTTAATTCAGATTGGTCAAACAGTTTTGGCTCATCACTTCCAGTATCATAGTAATCACTTCCCTCATCCAGTTCACTTGCGCATGTACGTGAAACCATTTCGTCATCAGATATATCATCTAATGTATCTGGTAGTGAAGAAACAGGTACTTCTGGTCCATGAGGTATAGGACGTGTTGCGGATCGAAGGTTTGGGTAAACGATGTCCTTTTTGTTTTTTAAATTGAATCCGTGTACTACACACGAACTAAAATAACAATCACCGCTATGATTGTTTTTTTCCTTGTAACCACTGGCGAAGCTCTTCAAACACAGACTGAACAAACCTTATGAGGAGCCCAAAGTTTGTCTTGGTCTCCTAATTTCACACCAAAATATGCAAAATATACTTTTTTTATAAAATCTGTAATGTTTCTTTGTTGTTTTTTTACTGTAAACTTTCCACAAATATAGCAGAAGGAGTTGGGTACATTGACACAGCTTCTTGATGCTATTGGAATTTAATTTTAAAAAACTCATAAAATAAAAATTAAATTAACTCAGCAACTATCACAAATGTCAACTAATTACACAAATTCACACCACAGTTGTAAAGAAGATATTGAATGAACTAACTGTTTTGTCTAGAATAGCAATATGTTTGTAGTGGAGGTGGGGAGGTAGACATGCAGTAACAGGAAGATGATGAGTCATGTCTTGCGACATGCTCAATTATTTCTATTTGTAACTTCTTTATCATAAATCTAGTGTATGTTTATTCAGAATATCAACTTCTTGCATCATCATAAGTAAAAAAAATTATAATAGTTTATTTAAACAACGGTTTAACAAAATTGTCCTTTTCAAAAAGACTAATACATGCAGATAGGTCAAAAAACCCCAGATTGTAAAAAAACCTTACGTGATGGAATTTTTTAAATAATTTTCCCATTTTCAGCACCAAAAAATCTATTGAAATCACTGTATAAAATCCAGACAATTTTACCATCGCAGGCCTGTGTAATTGATCTTTTCATAATACAAAGAACTGTTTTTAATATATTTTCAGTAAGTATTCTTATCACTAAATTATTTATTGGTTATAGGTTAAGAATTTACATGTTTTTCTCTGCTTCCAAAAGTTGTTTATTTATTTTTTCTTTTGGCTTGGATTTCGCTCTTTATAATGGTTTTATGTGTAATGTGTTAATAAAGCATTTAATCACTAAACATGATTTTTATTTTGGTGGGTCCAAAATATTTTGAAAAAATCAGGAGCCCGGTTAATTTTGCTCCTTAGTTTATTACGGAAACATATTATACTAAGTTATTAACTAACTCACGTAAAAAATTGTGAAAAAAGTCGTTGATTGGGCTGCAAAAAATTAATGAAACTGGTTTTGAATTGGGTGACCATCCGCTCTGTTCTCATGATTTAGCACCTTCAAACTATTATTTGTTTCCAAAATTCAAAAAACGTTTGAAAGATAAAAGATTTTCGACGAATGATAAAGTCAATGTGCCATTGAGGAGTGATTTGCAGACCAGCACAAAGGATTTTTTTTAAAGGGCTTAGAATTACTTTATAAACTTTCTGCTAAAAGTGTAAATCTTAAAAGAGATTATGTTGAATAAATAAAGTTTTATATTTAAATATTATGGCGTTTTATATCGTAGGCTAAGTAGTTATCAATACCCCCCTGTATTGAAGTATGTGTCTTAGAAAATATTTTCTTTTTTGTGTTTCTTTATGTCTTTAGCATACTTTATATTTTCGTTAATTCACTAATATTTCTGGTCAGGTCAAAATTTTTCCTTGTTCAGATAATGACGCAAATCGATTTATGGGCGTCAATATTTTTTTTCATTTTAATTCATTAATATATAAAATAAATGTTTCCACATTCTTCTTATGTAAAAATGGCGAATTATACTCAGAAATTCCATCTTCATCAAATTTCTAAATGTCAAAACCTCTGGCAACGTGTTACTATCCGGATTTTGAGTGAATCCCGACCTATACCATACCCGTCTTAACTCCGGCGAATTTAATATTTACTATAAATTAATGAGATACAAGGTTATACATTTATTTGTAGATTGATATATTGAGTAAATTCGACGAGAGTGAAAACATTAATGGAATGAGGAAGAAAGACACACACACAAACACACACTTTAAACGAATTAGTTAATTAATACACACCGAATATAGTTTCAGGGACTTTCAGAAACATCAAATCACCGACTACATTTATTTTTTATCATCTCTCCTTAAAAATTTCGAAATTGCTCAAACTATTAAGTATGGAAAAAAAATTATTCATTTGATATGTCTAGATATTTATTTGGTGTGCCTTTTTTATTTCTGTTTTATCCACGAAATTTATTCAGAAATTAAATTAAATAATGTTGGAAATAAGCCACCAAGAAGCATTCCAAAGTAGCTTATATGTACTTGAAGTATAAACGCATAAAAAATAATATAAAGTGACATAATCACAGCTGGATTGTAAGCGTTTTCTTCTTGGCGCCAAACAAGACCTTGTAACTGGCCCCGACCTTCACTGACTTGCTAGTGGTATTTGAGGAATGCACAATTCTAACGCCCACTGAACATTATGAAAAAACAATATGTATTCAAAAGATACATGAAACAGGATTTATTTAAAGTAGGCATTGACACACACACAAAATTACAAAAATTTTCATTTATATAAAGAAATTACAGAAAATATATAATACGTACTGAAACATATTAAATAGCAACGTAACGTTTTGTTATAAATAATTAATCTCCATAGCTTATTTTGTTTGTTTTTTTTTGTTGTGACTAGTGGTTACTAAATCCTGTACAATAACCGACCAATATTTACTTGACTGCTTGATATTAAAATGTGATTAAAATGAAATAATAAAAAAAAACGTTTTCTTTCTTTGTTTTGTTACTGCAATCTATATTTGATCATATTAATTTTTAAATGAATAAATTGCAGATATCCATAATTTTTTGATGATGCCTTACAGATTAATTTATTTTCTTTTACAGACTTTGTTAAAATTTATTAAAATAGATGTCGCACTCAAACAAAATAATTATGACAAGTTTGCTAGGTTCAAGAGTTCCACGTGTATCATTACGTCATATCCTTGTTAGCAGCGCTCTATTCACTCGCGGGAACCTACCTGTACTATAAATCCCCACTAAGAAAATGTTATGTAGCAATAAGTTTATCAAATCCAGAAATTTATGGCTTGACATTCAATAAATTAATTTTTTTCGTATTCCCAGATTCATTACCCAGATAAATATCAACAAAAGTAAGGGATTTATTTAATTTTCTACTCACAACTATTTTATTTTAACAAGTAAATACGCTCGGTAACATTCGTCGCTTTTGCAAGATGAAAAGACGCACTAGTCAAACCAGTAACTTTTCGTATGTTTTCGAAATGCATGTGGTAAAGCCTAATTGATAAACATTATTTGTGTAAACGTGTTTGATTTTACCAAGTTTATTTTTCATATATTCAGTACGTGAATAAATCGTAATGATGTATTTGTAAATTTGAAAATCTGAGTATGAATGAACCACCCTCCTATTCGGTGCGTAAAAGCTTCCCGCGCACAGCATGTTGGTAGTAAAATTTCTATGGTTCCATGGCAGAGCCGCCATGATGGCTTTCTGTATTACACGCTCAACATGCAAAGTTTCAAAGTTGTTTTACTGTATTTGTGACTGAGTGAGTGTAAACAAAAACGATGGGAACGTACTAAAGAGCACGAAAATTCGTTTAGTGCCCGTCTCGGACGGTCCGAGACACGGGAAATAGTTATAAAGGAGTATTTTATGTTGGCCTTGCCGTGTAGTAGGTGCTGTCAACTAAAATGTCTAAGCTTTCATTTAGGGCGAGGGCCCTTGATGCTAGCAAACCAATGCCCATTTACATGGCAGAGGAACTCCCGGATCTTCCTGATTATTCAGCGATTAACCGGGCAGTTCCTCAAATGCCATCAGGAATGGAAAAGGAGGAAGAATGTGTAAGTTTTGTTCGAGATATGACATGACGGCAATTGTTAACGTTAGACGTCTGCCATGTTGGTTTAGATTCGCGCTTCCATGCGCAACCGGCACATGAATAATTTTAAATTATTTTCATAATTTTGAACAATATATCCAAGTAAAACACTAATGATTTATGTCTAAAATTGTAATGTAAATGCAAATATGCAATATACACCTGCTGTCAAGTCTCCAAAAACAAAATAACTAATGTTGACATTTGCCTTGCTATTCATTCTACATCAATGTACCCCACAATTTAACTTATACAGCTTACCTAAAGTATTTAATGAAGTGTAGAATGCATTCTGGTGGAATTGCAGGAACACCACCTGCAACGAGCAATATGTGCAGGGCTCATCATTCCTACTCCGGAGGTTTCGGACATACCAGATCCTCAAATACACGACAAGCTATATCCTGCCAACTACAAACAGCCAAGGCAATTGATTCATATGCAACGTAAGTCCTTATGAGTTATTGTCCACAAACACTTTGCCTCTTGTTTATGAACTCCAATAAAAACAAACAATTATGAGTCATTGCCATGGATTTTCATATACAAAACACATATTCAAAGAAAATCTATTAACAGTACTGCAATGATTATTAATTACATTATACAATCTTTATCAGTTATAAATTCTAAATATTTTGATTTTTTTAGTTATTTTTGTAGGTTAGGTTAACAACATGAAAGAAAATCTAAATATTCTTTATAAAAATAAGATTTAATTCATTTTGTTATCATATTTATAGTATTAAATATTATTAACATATATTTACATATAATTTTGTGCCCTTATGTATTTTAGAAAAGGGTCCTGTATCGTACTTATGTTTTTATATGGGAGTGTGTTTCTAGAATAGAAAATGCCAAGTTTTAGGTCATTATGCCGATAATTTCGTTACATAGAAACGAAAATTTATGTTAGCATTGATTTTAAAGGTTTTTCATTCATTTAAATTGTTTGAGAAAACCAATTAATACAATATAATCTTTAACATATTAACTAGAAAAAATTTACTAAAAATGATGGGTACTTTAAACTATTTGAGATATAATGATAAAAAGGAAATCTTATTTAAAAAAGATACAGTCTAAATCCTAGTGTCAGATTCAAAGATATGCATGCCAAAAAAAAGCATGAATGAAATAATGTTAAATAATATTGGAAGTATTACAAAGTATGTATTCAAATGTCTTGCTTGTATTGTATGTTTAGTTCTGTGATAATATTGACATCTGATTTCCTGTACGTTCTTGTATTTCATTACTCAGTTATGGTTTTGTATACACGTACTTGTTTCTACACAATTTACCAGATATTTACATGTTATTTGATTGGTTTAGGCAAACACTTCAACTTTTCATTTTATATATAATATACTTTTTGAGATTTACTTTTTACACATTAAATTATATTTTTCAGTTATAATTGAAGTTATGTTTAGCAACAGTTTGTCAGAAATTTTTGAATCTTCATACATTCTAAAAATCATTGCAGAGATAAACATGGAGAAATAAAAATACATAATTTCTAGAAAATGTTTAAAAATGTATATATAATTTTTGAGAAATTTTATTACATATTGTTTTTGTGTTTCTTGACTAATCTATTTCTTATACCAAGTTTATATACATTTTACCAAAACGATAGGCAATAGGATTTTCTATTTTGCTGTGCTGAAGTGGTCAGAGTGTTTACAGTACAGGCTGTACATAAATTATTAGAAATCTGTTCTTAATCTTTTTCCTATCTTCAAATTAAAAAGAAATGTTTGCTATGAATATGAATTTCATTGCCAATATGTATTCTCAGCCTTTTCGATGGAACAAGATATACCAGACTACGATATGGATTCGGATGATGAACGATGGTTAGACTCTCAAGCAAAACGTATAGAACTAACTCCTTTGAAATTCGAAGAGATGATGGATAGATTGGAGAAAAGTAGTGGGCAAACGGTTGTCACTTTAAATGAAGCGAAAGCCTTGTTAAAGGAAGATGATGATCTCATAATTGCAGTATTTGATTATTGGCTTAATAAACGGCTAAAATTGGTAGGATTAGTTCTTATTTTTTGTCATATTTTATTGTAAAATGTTTTTCAGCAACATCCTTTGATTTTATCTGTAAAAACTGAACACAGAGCAGGCACTGCAGTAAATAACCCCTATTTGGCATTCAGAAGAAGAACTGAGAAAATGCAAACGAGAAAGAACAGGAAAAATGATGAAACCTCATACGAAAAAATGTTAAAACTGAGGAGAGACTTGACGAGGGCTGTTACACTACTAGAATTAGTAAAGAGAAGGGAAAAAATCAAAAGGGAATATGTACATTTGACGATAGAAGTTTTCGAAAAACGCTACCAAGCGAAAGACTTCAGTGGTGCTATTATGGCGGAAGTGGCGTTGAAGACATCAAGACCTGCATTTACGCCTATATTTCAAAATCATTACACCAATCCGAGTTGGACCAACAAGGCTGTTCTTAAAGATGAGGTAAAATTGTTACGAAATTTCCTGTAAACGTATTTTTTGGACAATAATCATTATTGTGTGTATATTTTGTGTGTTTTAGATTATACCACCACGTAAGGAAAAACGACAGTACAAGAAACGAAAACACAAAATAAGTCACAATCGTGTCAGTGGTTTGGTAACTGGCGGATTAGAGGGTGTCGCCGCATTATCTTCTGACGAGGAGCCAATACCTCAACCATCCCCTGAACCCGAAGAAGCCGATGATGAGGGTCAATTTACTTTTAGACGAAATAAGCTGTGTAGCTATCATATGGTATGGAATATTTTAAATTTATCTTAAGCCTCGGGTTATATTTTTATTTTATTTTACATATCCTGAGAAGCACTGATCCATTTTTTATCATTTTTTCCTTAAAAGTTTATTTGTTTGTTTTTGATTTTTAATTAATGCAAGTTTCCTTTTAAAAGAATTTGTCGCTGCAAGAAATAATAGAAGAATATTATCCAAATATTTAACAATTTAGTGACTTCATATTTTATTTCTAAGATTTTGTCTCTTGATCTTTCATAGATAATGTTCAGGAAAATTCAATGAACTGGGTTTCAAAAAATTTCTAGTTTGTTAAGTATTGACAATTAGTCTGGTAGAACTGAAGAGCATTACATAAATCAGCAACATTACTTTGTTAATAATTAAAGGAGAGCACACAACTATTTTATTCTAAGTCTTAGCAGTAAAGAAAATGTATTGGTACTAGAATAGAGTTCATCATCCTTTTGAAAGTTTTATAATTGAGAAAACAACACATTTAATTCATAAATATCGTGTAAAATTAATAATAAGGTTTTTGGGTAATTATTAATTTTGTTATGCCGTAATATTTAACCCATATCAAAATAATTAGTTCACAAAATTCGCGTTTCAGTGGTAATTTAGAATGATTGTTCTTCCTTTCTGATACTCAGTAATTGCTATGTAAATTAGTACTTCGTTTAATACAGCAAAGTTCTTCTAATTTTACTGGTTCTGTTGAGGTTATGTATGTTAAAACTAAGTTGAATATTATTGGTATTTCCTTTGGATATTATCTGTTAAACAAAAAGTAATAAACATTTCTTCTTTCTTGTAGTGAAAATGTAAAGTAGTGTAGATTTACTGTCTTCGATTTTATGTAGTGTACGGTTTAGTTTCTATACGAGTCTAGATTTAAACCTCACTTTCTTGCTTCCATGTAAAAAAGAATTTGATTGAAATTTAGTTCTTTTATATTTACTGTATCTCATCAATATATTGATTTTTCTATTAGATCTTTGTTTTTCCAAAATTATATCTCTATATTTACACTTTTTACAGGCTCATGAAGTCATTATCTTGATTTTTCATTACGGTGTCTTATTATTGAATAAATACATTTTCTTAATTTGAATAATTACATATTTTACCTAAATTCTAATATTTTTATGTAATATATTACCTATAATTACAAATATATAAACATTTTCTTAATCAACTGGACAAATATTAAAGTTATGGTTTGTGTTTTTCCTTATTTAATTCTTGGCTATTTATCGTTTTAATGACAGGCTATATATTGTGGTATTTTCATATAAATTTTAATTACTTTCTTAAATTTTTAATCTAATTAACTATAGTAACTTGATGTGTCATGTTCAATGTATTTAATCAGTAATTAGATGGTGTACAAAAAATACGCCTGAAAGAGTGGGCAGAAAGAAATAATTTCTGTAAAAGTTGATTTAGCAGTTCATTGATATCATTGGTGGTAACATTCCAAATAATATCGTCACGCAATAAGTACTATAATAATTATTCCATTTTCTAAATTTTATATGTAAAATTTATGTTTCTTCTATAAAAATACGAATTTGAAATGTTCAAGTTATTTATTCCTTTTATATATTTGAAATTACATATTTAGTTCATGGATAATTTAAGTATGTAGTTTTAAAACCCTTTGCCACATTAATATTAATATTCTACATACGTGTTTCGGCAACTAAGTTGTCATCTTCAGTAGGAAGAAAACCGTCGACGTGGATCTAACCTCTCTCCCAGGGCTGAACATTTGTCCTTAAGCCCTTTTGTCACCTTTAGAGCCTCTGTTATCTCGGGCTGTGGAGTTTTGTTTGTAGGATGCTTTTGTTTAGTGTTTTGATTGATCCTGTGTCAGCACATGAGTGGTCTCGGGAGGCCAAGACGATTGCTTCGTTCTTTTTGTTCTCGCGTTGTAGGAGGTATCACCCTGTGGAGAAGGTAATAAATCCCCCAGGCGTCTAACCGCCACTTTCGAACGTGGATATCACTTGCGTCTCTATGCGAGTCTCTCTACCAGGGGGTTTATTGAGACCACAGCCTGCCCCCACGTGCCTTGAGCTAGATTATGAATCTAGCCCTCCATGCTGATGTCCACTCTCAGCTGGGTGTTCAATGTTCAACAATGTTATTCTTACTGAATATAACAACGTAGTTCTCGCAATATGTATATAGGACACGAATATTAATGTGATAAGAGGTTTTACACATCTTTTTTAACTTTTTATTGTTGATGGAATTCAGTTATGCAGTAGTAACGATGTTTGTTTCTTAAAATTTATTATTTTTTGTGTAGTTTATATGCTTTATATTAAATAAATTCACTATACAAGTATTCTCAAAATATGGATGCAACAATATTGCAAATGTTTAATTTAGAATATTATTTAGTGTGGTTCTGTACTAAATAATGTTTTGTGTAGTAACAGTATTTTAAATTCTGGAAAGGCAAGTTTAGAAAAAAATGGGGACCCATTCATAAACCACAAACTTTAAGTTAAATCTAGAAAAATTACATCGCAAGTAAACATTTTTTTTCAAAGTACGTATATGCATTGACTTAATGACTTTAAAGCATAAACACTTTGCTGATTTTTATATTTATGGAAAAAATATTTTGATTTAGTTTAAGGAAGTATCCGTGTTGAAATTAGGTTAATTTCTTTGATGATGATTTTTTTAAACTAAATAGTATCAAACTTTGTATAAAACTAGTCAAACTATTAAAAGAATACGTCACTGAAAGAAATAAAAAAACTGCAAACTATTAAGAAGGATAATAAAGTCTTTCTTTGGAGACTGTGTTTAAGTAAAAACTTAAAGAAGGTATATAACCCCTTACCACAATTACTAATCGTATCCTAAATACGTATTTCGACAACTAAGTTGTCATCATCAGTAGACCCACTAATCCAAAGTGTCGCACATGGGGCACAGTAAAACACATCCAACTTTACACGGCGTCCACGTATACATGAAAAATATTGTTCCTGTACTTTGGTATATAAATAAGAGGTGACAGTTACAGAAGTGGGTTTGCTTTTACTACTGCCCTCACATACATATGAGTTTCTATTCTTTTTGTTTTATGAATAGGTTTCTCGATGTGAAACACATCAAGCGTATACAAAAATTAAATCAAATATGCATAAGACATATCTTTTGTAATGGCATAGCCATTCGAGAGGAAACCGCTTTTCTTGGCGAGTCTTTTTTGTCTATCAGATGTCGCGAGATATCTCTTATCACTTGACAGGATAAAATTTGTATTACTTGCGAAAGCGATTCTTTGGACGTCACTTTGTAAATCCGCACTGCTGAGGTCATTTAGATCGAAACGAATGTTTCTGCGGTTGAAGTGACCAATGGTTAAATACGCGATGTATGTCCATGTGTACAGATATGTTTTATGCATATTTGTATAGTTAATTTTTGAATAGTTTTCTGTTAAAAACATTTTGTTTTTAAATTGAAATACTAACAAGATTGTAGTAAATAATAATTATTTATTATTAAGTTGCTATACTTAAACCATTTGCAATTGTGTTCCCTTATTTTAAAAACAATCGGTTCATGTACTTATAATACAATGAAATAAAGTTTGTTTTTATTTAATAGAGTAATACAGAGTAAAATAAGTACAAAAAAAATACAAAGCATTGGTTGCTTGTTAATATGTAGCATTTAAAATTTTGTTTAAATTAAAATGTGAGGTATTTACTTATCAATTACCTTTATCTTTGAATGAAAAGAACTTATGTTAGGTTTTTGTACTTCTTTAAATTAGAGAAAAAGCACTTGTTTATGTTATTAATTTAGGGCTTAAATATTGTTTATGGTTTATTTTAGTACCATATGAACAAAAATTATTTAGATCAGAGATGGCCATGGTTGGGAGGATCACTGTCTTTGATAGGTTCAGCTTGTAGTTGCCAATTAAATGTCAGTTTTGATTTGAAGTAGTTGTGATTATATTGGTTATGTTAGCTAAGAAAACTGACATTTAATTCATGTCGAATAAAACTTCAAACCGAAACTGACATTTAATTCATGTCAAATAAAAATTCAAATCGAAACTGACATCCAACCGACATGTAGAACCAACAACAGACTGAACCTATCAAAGACAGTGTTCCTCCCAACCATGGCCATCCCTTATCTAAATATTTGCTCATATGGTATTAGATACGCGGAAACGTATTTTGGTTATGTAAAAACCGGGCACTAAGTATATGTCGTTAAAATGTTTTTATTTTATATCATATCTGTTCGAATTCCATCTTTCTAAGAAAATCTCTTAATAGAGGTAAAATTGCCTACTCCTTATGCTTAAATGTACTTAATATTTATAACGCAGCTGTCAGTCTGTGCTGTGCTTGCTATTCGAAAAGATGCTGGTTTAGAAAATTGATATGAGACATTGTCTGTGAAAGCCATCCATTGCTATGGAAAATTTACGTAATTTCGTCGTGGAGTGTAGATCATAAACGTGCCTAGCGTTCAAAAGCGGTTTGCGGAGGTTATCAAAGCCGAATTTAATTTAGATGAACAAGATTGGTACTTATGCTTTACAGTAAATTACTTGAGGTGGTCGTAAGGCCTATTCTACTGCGATCTTTCTAGATCTGTTGTGGTCCTTATGGCTCGCTTAGAGTACTTGTAGCCCTGGTCTTTTAATTAAGCTTAGCAACTTCGAGAGCGGTTCTTTTAAATAAAGTTCCACTTTAGGATATCGATCTCCAATTAGCGCTTTATTAAAGTAAAACCTGTATTCAGCATCAGAGCATCTGAATAATAGGGTTGAAATAATGTATATTTTTATATCATATTTTTTTTGTATTCAGTTTTCTCTAATTGTGGTTAAATTACCTTTCAATTTAACGCTTCCCGTTTTCTCTTTGATGATTATGAGACAGTTTCTTTTCGGAAAATTATGTCGTTATTACAAATTATTCCCTTGTTTGTCATTTCTTCTGTATTATTGAAAGTCTTAAAAGTATTGATATTTAAATAAAAAAAATTTAAATTTAAATGTCAGTACAGATCTTTTGGAGATAACATCTAGTCTTGCAAATTTTGTATTTACATAGTAATAACAGAAATACTGTAATCCTTTCCGTCATTAATTTAGCGTTGTTAATTAAATTGCTATTTGCCATTAATAAATAACCAGACGTCTCAAAATGCAATACAAATATGTTATTATGTTATAACAAAAAAAAATATTCCTTTACATAATTAAAAAAATTATTCTTAAAGAATAATATAAATATAAGGCACATATCCACGCAATTCAAACACAGGCTAATAATAAATATAAGTTAAGTTACAGCTTCTCTTCGTTATTAGTACATTTTAAATACTTTTCCATTAATATATTTAAATCTAATTAAAATTCGGCTAAAAAGTGTGTGATAGAGAAAACTACTTGAAACTTTGATGAACACTGCGATATTGCAGATGCTATAAAAATATTTAAGAATATCAAGAGCGGATTCACACATAAGTAAAATCGTTACGTGAATTGGAAGAAGATTTATGAATCTATGCAATGTTGGTATGTGTGTCCGTTGTAGACTAAAAAACTACTGAACCGATTTACGCGGGGTTTTTGCAAATTGATTGGCGTTGTCTGGAGAAGGTTTAGAGCTATTGAAATCTTTATTCTATCTGGCTAGTAGAAACAAAGTTAGGGGCCTAATAATATAATATCATATTAATAGCAGCAGTACTATTATTTAAATGTAGATGGCGCCACAAGACAGTACTTCTCTCATTGAAGTTCACGAGGTAATAAATACTGTCGCGCATATGTTGAAGTAAACTTAAGTGGTGTTTTTTTTTTGACAATTGAATTTATTTACATTCTTACTTTTTAAAAGTGAATGTTAAAAACATTGTATATTCAAGAGAATTGCAGTGTACTTAAAGCTGAATACGACAGTAATTACAATTTATGTAAATCAAAACGCAAAAATAATAATATACAGCTCTCGCATTATAAGTTGGCGAAGAGTGGAAGTGAGTTCACGCAGATAGAGGAAGGGTAGATTGCTTATCATTCGCTATGCAGTAACTGAATCAGACAGGTGGGTTGTACGTTTCCTAAATACGTTTACGGCAGATCCTCACCGCTCGCCAACTTCTACTGCGGAAGCTGTATATGTAAATATTTAATTTTAACTAAATATATTAATTGGTATCAAATTTACTTTTATACTTAAATCTAGCAATTGCAAAGCATTACGGGTTCGGCTAGTTACTTATAAAATCAAATGATAGAATGATTCCTAAAAATTTGGAACGTAAACTGCCACGCTAGATAAAAGGTTATTATATTCTATAAGAATACGCGAGTACTGTTGTTTAAATGGTTCCTGAATATATGTAAATTAAGATCTTGCTTACGTCAGTATATAGGTACATATTCACATTCTATATTTCAATTTTTATGCTATTTTCTAAAGCAGAAACATTTTTAAATAATTAACAAAATATTTATAAATTAGTGAAATGAAGAATTGCTTATCAAATCATATTTCTACATAATTATCTTGTTGTTATTTTGCCATTATTTATTTATTTCTTAATTTTAATATGAATCATACTCCGTAGACGCTAGACTATTTGAAAAACAATAATATTGATTTATTGACATTTCTAATCAATATGTAGTTATACAATCAAATAAAACAAATTGTAGAAGTAAACAAGTTCATGTTAAGCAAGAGAAAATTATTGAGATTTTTTGAAACTATTTTTATTGCAGAAATTTTTTTTTTTTCGAAATTACTTTAAAATTGTATATATACATTCTAAAAAATTAATTGATGAGGGAGGGTCACACTTGTTGGAACTCCATAACGAAATATAGATGAAACGCAATGATTTAAAAGTTAAAAAAAAATCTGAATACTTTTAAATCATTCTATTTCATTTATATTTCATTATTTAAATACATTCTTTTGTGTTCCCTCTTAAAAATATTTTGGAGAATATTTCTATTGTTCTTTGTATTGCTTTTTATCATTATTATTAATTTAAGAACATTTTGTATTCAGTATATGTAAGTTTAATTCGGTATTGTGATTATAACTGAATGCCTTAGAATATTATTCATATAACACTTGCAGGAGATTTTGTAGATTTGATCAAGGAAAGCTATACATATATTATTAGGATCCAGCAATTGGCGATTCGTTTTGCAACATATTGGTAACATACTTATATTTTCTTTTTTGTACACAACATCAGGGTGTGCATAAACTTTCGTTATCAAGATATTCAATTAAATTTGAAATTTATTGAAATTTTGAATTTAATGTTCATGCGTTGTTTTTTTCCAGCCTAAGCCTCTAGGAAACTGGCCTTGGTGTTCAAAAGAAGAAAACGGTTTAGCGGATAAGAAATATAGATATACGCTGACGTCCCTATCTAATCCGAAACGCTGCATCGGTTTCGCAAGGAGACGCATGGGCCGAGGCGGAAGAGTAATATTGGACAGGTTGAGTTCAGAAATGGACGACTATTGGAAAACACTAGACTTCACGATCTACGACTCACAGGCGAAAACTAACAGCACGACGACAGAAGACAAGCTGTCGACGAAAGAAGAGACTGACGCGAACAGTTTTATCAATTCGGGAACGACGAACTCGAGCGTCTATGCGAACTCCTCGAATAGCAGTTTAAAAACTAGTGGTAATAGTAGCAGAAGTGTTGTTGCTGGCTATAGTGATAATTTACGGACAAGTGTAGGTGACAGTTTTAGTGAGAGTGATTTTGTCAAATGTAAACAAGAACCCGTCGACGTCCAAGAAGAGGTGACCGATTCGCTAGACGTCAAAAATCATCCTCAGAACACAGACGAAATGGTGGAAATTTTACGGTCTGTACAAAGAGAATGGTTAGTATTCTCGAATATTCAAATGTTATTTTGTTTTTTCAATTAATGCTAATCCTTTTAATTATATTTAAGAGCGTAATTGCATAAAGTTTGTGCAACTAAAAAGTACTGTGTTAAATACTATTTTGCTGTTATTAACTATAATGATACAAGAAACATCCGTAAAATCACTAATTCGTCGTGGAAACTTGTGTTTATTTGCTATCCGTGTCCTAATAACTAAGTGAGCTGTATTTTCCATTAAATTTACGGTTCCTGCACCATGAAAATACAATTTTACTCAAGTCTTATAAATAGGTGTAAATAAATACATTTATCTTCAATATATTTTTATTAATTCTGCTTCGTAGGTGTTTGTTTTTGCGTAAACAATGTTCTTTAATATGTTCCATATAATTCCAATGGGATTTAAGTCTGGTGTAGTCTTGGGCCAATCCATCGTCATGCTGTTTTGTCTTATTTTTCTAGGCAGTACAAAGTTAACTGGACTGCTGTGGATCACTCTCTTTTTGTTATCTCTTGTTGTGCGTTTGGGTAGGCCTTTTTGATACTATTTATCATTTTCTATTCGTTTAAATTCTGTGTCAAAATACATAATGATTCAAACCCTCACATCCCCAAACGCGCACTTTGATAAGGTGTCTTCGACGATAGGGCGATCGCGTAAGAAACTAGAATTTCTTTTTAGGCATCCCGATCGACATAAAAATATTTATTCGAGATTACAACATCGAACTAACCTCAAACGATATTTTTAAGCTCCAACACTCAAAAAACTACGATAACCATAATTGTTTTTGATGATGGTTATCTGAGAGTTCATTATCCTTATATGCATGTTTTTCTTTTGTCAACCCTTGGCGCAATGCTAAGCCTAGTTTTAATAAACGGGGAATTACTTTGTCCCCTGACGATATTGTTTGGCGTAATCTTCCTGGACCTGGAACATCGTCGTCCACTGCTTTTGTGATTGTACAATATTTTATCCAGACTCGTAAAACCTCTTATACTTGTGTAGATACTGGACAGTCGCAGTTATGGTCATCTTTTACCCTTTGGGACAACAACATGAAAATACTGGGTGGCCGCCGAGGCATCCCAGATACTTCGTATATGAATTCAATGACTAATTTTAAGCAAAAAACGATTCTATTGAATTTTCTGGAATTCCTAACGGTTCTTGAAATATCGTGGTTTGAAATTCAAGTAAATTACTAGAGGGCTTAGGAAAAAATGTAGTTTATTTTAAGAAAAGCGTAATGAAGTGCAATTATTAAATCTGCTCAATGTGACCACCTTGTGCAATGCATAACTCAATCCTCCGTCGGAGCTCTCGTTCCCAGTTGTAGTTCTCCCTAGTTTTTCACCTCAAAACGCTGCATGGATATTCTGGATGAGTTGGTCTCTATTATTAGGCTTTCCCGTTGAATAGGTAAGTGTCTTCACATGTCCTCACATGAAGAAATCTAGTGGGTTGAGATCCGGAGATCGCGGTGATCAAGCAATGGGACCACCACGACCTTCCATTTGGGTACTGTTCATTGAGGAAATTAGTGGCACCTCTTCCATAATGGGCCGGAGCACCATAATGTAAAAACAATTCTGATTTGAAGAGGAATGTCCTCAAGTAAAGGGGTAGATCGTTCTCAAAAAAAGCACGGTACATTACGTTGTTCAAATTTTCGTCGAAGATATGTGGTCCGATAGCTTCATTATTAATTATTCCAGCCCAAACATTTACGGAGAACCTTCTTTAGAAGTGGGTTTCTCGAACAGCATGAGGGTTCTCGTTTTGCCCACACATGTTCCTTGTGTAAATTGTTGATTACATCTCTTGTAAATCTAGCTTAATCACAGAAAAGTGTTTTTGAAAGTCTATGCAGACGATTGCTCCACCATTCACCAAGACGAACTCTTAGGAGAAGATCCGTGGGGAGTAATTCTTGTACAGGTTGGTACTGATAAGGATGCACTCCGTTTTCTCGCAAAGTGTCAAAGTGTGTTTATTAATTATTCCAGCCCAAACATTTACGGAGAACCTTCTTTAGAAGTGGGTTTCTCGAACAGCATGAGGGTTCTCGTTTTGCCCACACATGTTCCTTGTGTAAATTGTTGATTACATCTGTAAATCTAGCTTAATCACAGAAAAGTGTTTTTGAAAGTCTATGCAGACGATTGCTCCACCATTCACCAAGACGAACTCTTAGGAGAAGATCCGTGGGGAGTAATTCTTGTACAGGTTGGTACTGATAAGGATGCACTCCGTTTTCTCGCAAAGTGTCTAACAGCCATCCTAGTTTGTCCAGTAAGTACTTAAATTCTTCTCGTACTAGCACCAGGATCATTTTCAACAAACTCAAGCACTGTTTCTTCGCTTAAGTTCTTTTTCACAAATCGAGTTTAGAGAACGCACCTGTTAATCGAAGAGCGAAGGTTCTACTGAACGTTTGCTTGTCTGGAAGACGACGGTTTGAGTATCGTCGTTGATATTCCCTAACTGAGGCGTTGGTACTACCGTTGCAATATCCATACACGAAAATCATGTCCGCGTATTCTTCATTTGAATAAATTACAGACATGATTTTAACACAAATGACGCAGTTTAAAAAAATAACTGTCAATGATGACAATTAACGATCTGACGATCAACATTTTTTTAGCATCTATCAAAATCCGATATTTCAAGAACCGTTAGGAATTCTGGAAAAGTTAATAGAATCATTTTTGCTTAAAATTAATACTAAGTATCTTGTCGGATACGGTATACCTTCAAATTGCACACATTATTCGTATTGACACACGGTGTTGTTTCAAACGGTTTAGAAAAGGTGTAAAACCTCTAACAACATATTAATGGCTAAAGAGTTTTACACCATTTTTAAGTTTTTCCTTAGCCATAGTCTCCAATGAAAGACGTGATTGATACAATATTAAATTATAATTGACATCGGGTACTAGTGTTGTAATTCTTGTTCTTGGATCCTCGCCTGACTACAAGCTTTATTACTTCCAAAAAATCGTCTTTTATTCATTATCCAGGCTATAGACGCACGGATCTTTTTATTTCATTTAGTTTTCACTTATATTTAGCAACAAAGCTTTTAACGGGTGTTTTTTATAGAGGTATATAACTTTAAGTCGGCAACACTTTTTTAACTGGCGGCTATTTTGTCAGCTGTCAAGTGATTTATGTTTAGTTTGGTTTGGCATTTCAACATGAATAGACTGACGCCTGAACAACGCTTCCAAATTGTGCAAATTTATTTTGAAAATCATGGTTCTGTTCGAAATACGTATCGCGCACTACGTCCATTTTACGGTCAGCATAATCGTCCATCAGAGCAATTAATTCGATTAATTATGGAACGTTTTCGCACCACGTTTACTCTAAATGATAATACGCATCCACAGAGACGTCGTACAGTGCGTACAGAAGAAGTCATTGGTGCTGTAGAGCGTAGCGTAGAGGAAGACTCGTCAGAACGATACTGACTTTTTCGTTCATCAATTGAACAACCATGATGTGCAGGAGCTGTGGTTTCAACAAGACGGCGCTACATGTCACACAGCTCGTGCCACAATTGATTTATTGAAGGAAACGTTTGGTAACCGCATAGTTTCACGTTTCGGACCCGTGAATTGGCCTCCAAGATCGTGCGATTTAACGCCGCTAGACTATTTTCTGTGGGGATATGTGAAGTCGCTAGTCTATGCCGATAAGCCCGAAACGATTGACCACTTGGAAGACAACATTTGCCGCGTTATTGCCGATATACGGTCACAAATGTTGGAAACAGTCATCGAAAATTGGACCTCCAGATTAGACTACGTCCGAGCCAGCCGTGGCGGTCATATGCCAGAAGTCGTATTTAAATTATAATGCCAGAAGATTATCTTTCGAATAAAGTAAATTTCATTTCAATTTAAAAAATTCATCTTTGTTTTATTCCATTTCAAAGTTCTATACCTCTATAAACAACACACTTTAAATTGTTTTCGGTTTATGAAATCTTCAAGAAAAATCCAGCGTCTTTTTTAGTAGTTATTGAAGAGTAAACGATAACAGATTGCGGATGTGTGATTCCTTTTGAAAATACAATTTTCATCTTATCATTCCGAAATGTCTTCTTAAAAAATAAAGCGTTTTCTTGCTACACGCTTCATTTTTTCATCATTAAATGAAACCTGTGTAAAAAAAATGTTTAAAACATATTTTAAAAATAGATATGATGTTATTAAGTAGAAGAAAACAATTTAATTTTTCAATTCTCCTAGCTTTCCCTGGCTTTTTGTTTTTGCTCCACGCTTTCATTTATTACTTGAATTTTTTTAAAGGTTGCTTAAATTTTAATGCTAGAGTTAGTATTGTACCTACTGTTCTTTGTTATGTCGGTATTCTTTGTTATACTAATGTTTATTGTATGGTTCTATCAGAATATACATATACGGGTAGCAATTGTCATTTTGTCACTTGATTTGGTCACTTTTAATCTACTACCAAATGATCCCCATTAATTGTCAGAATATGTTCTTTGATTAAATTTGTAATGTGAAGCACTATTTGAGGGAAAACACTTTGTATTTGCGATATTTATTTGCGAATATAGTACTGTTTCTAACAATGCTGAAATCATTGCCATTTGTTGTACTTTGTTTTCCATAGCACGAGGTAGGAAATTGTCTATAACTAATAAAAAAGAAATTGTAGTTCTGAAGTTTAGTGAAATATACAGACTGTTCCTAACTAATAAACTAATATAACAAATTGGTCGAAATGTTCGCCTCTTCTTTCTAAACATGTTACTAGTCTTTGGGCCATATTCTGTTTCCACATAATATCTGTAAGCTCATTTCGTAAATCTGCACTTGCAACTATTCTTTCGATCAATTCCTCTCGAGTGTTTGACTTACCGTTATAGTAAACACGCGAAAATTTTGAGCAACAGTTATAATAATAGTTTATTAGTTTGTTATTTATTTTAATGATTAAATGAATTACTGAAACAGTTTTCTTCTTTTGTTGAAATCTAAAGAACAAAAAAGAAATTAAGCTAAAGTGCATATGAGCTTTTTTGTTCAGAATCATCTCTAGAACGCATTGTGTAAGTTTGTCGGTTACCTCACAGGGAATAGCTTGTATTATAAGGAAAAAAAATCAAATAAATCAAGTACCTATATAAACATATACCTAACATGTTTCTTTACTAATATTAGTTTTACAAAATTCGTTCTCAAAATTAAAATGTTCAACTTGCGCTTAATATTTTGTACATGGACTGTACTACAATAGTGTACATAAAAATCGTAGCTATACAAGTATCCCGTATCGTTATGTTCAAATTTTAGGATTGTAAAGTAGACTTCATTTCAAGTAACAAAAACGCAAATCTTGTATATCCATTTGTATTTGTTCCAAAGTTACAGATCTATGAATGTGATTGTCAGATCATGAAAAAAAAATGTAATCCTAAAGTCAATACAAACTGATTTTATTTAAAAAAGTTCAATTAATAATATTTTTGAAATGTCCACCTCCTTGTTGAATGCAGGCTTGTGCCCGTAAGCCAACAGAAGAAGTACTTATCCGAATTTCATACTTATTTTGTCGAATTTGCTCGACAGCCAGGTGAATACGATCCAACAACTCTTCTCTTGTGTTTGAAACTTGCGCGTAAACTAAATTTTTCATGTACCCCCATAAATAAAACTCAAGGGGGTTAAGATCGGGTGATCTGGGTGGCCATGCAACAGGACCACCTCGACCAATCCATCTTGGATAATTGACGTTAACCCAATTTCGAACAGCAATTCTGAAATGTGGTAGTGCCCCATCCATGTGAAACCACATGTCTCGTCGAACATTCAGTGGGACATCCTCTAAAAGACCTGGCAGTTCGTCAATAAGAAATTGAAGGTAATTGTCCGCATTTAACCTCCCAGGAAGAACGACAGGACCAATCAACAAGTCATCGATTAGGGCCGCCCAAATGTTAATAGAAAATTCATGTTGAAATTTAGATGGGCGTATAGCTTTGAGATTTTCTGATGACCACCTGTGCAGGTTTCTCAGATTTGTAACACCACTTCTCGTGAACGTAGATTCATCTGTCCAGAGGACTGTTCTGCAGAAATTAAAATGAAGCCGTGACTGTCTTAATATCCAGGTAGAATAAACTAGACGAGCATAATGGTCTGCCTCAAGCAAACCGTGTCCCCTGCGATAGTGATATGGATATAAGCCCTCACGTTTTAAAATTCGCCAAACTGTCGTCTGCACTCCTAGTTATCTAGCGATTCGACGTTACACTGAGAGTTGGATCCCTTGTAACAATAGCTACTGCTTCTTCCTCTAAGTTTACTGTCAAATTTACTCCTATCGGGAAACCGATGTCGGTATTCAATAACTGCTTGACGTGCATTGCCGTTACAGTAGCCGTATACAAAATGCATGTCCGCATACTCTTGAGAAGAAAATCTTTAAGGCATTTTGAATAAAGAAAACGTGTCCACTCACTAATAAGCTGTAGTATGAACTGAAACGTAATGTAATCCTTTATTAAAAAATGCAACGTTAACAGTCATCTGAACATTTATTTATTGTATGATATTCATGGTTCAGCACTTACGAAATAAGTAAGAACCTTCTTTATCATAAATCAATTTCTAGTACTCTTTTTTATAGATCTCCAAGAAATTACTGTATACACTACGACACGTGCTTATTTATTTTAGGATAACATTTTATTATGCGACGTTAACAATCACAGGCCTGTTATTGAATCGTATAACTTTTTTTTAAATAAAATCAGTTTGTATTGACTTTGGATTACATTTTTTTTGCTGATCTGACAATCACATTCATAGATCTGTAACTTTGAAACAAATAAAAATGGATATACAAGTTTTGCGTTTTTGTTACTTGAAATGAAGTCTACTTTACACTCCTAAAATTTGAACATAACGATACGGGACACTTGTATATGTTTATATTTCTATTTATTTACGAAATCTATCTATTCATAAAATAAAGAAATTAAAATTATTGTAAATTGTATTTTAGACAATTTAATATACATTGAATATAATGTGGAGACAGTCTTAAAAGTATCTGTTGTCTTTAAAATAGTCTGGCTATTAGAGATTTCGATAGGTACAGTAATTACAATTTTTTTTAAATCTTGGGTGCCACGCGACATTATGGCACCCAATTTAAACTAAAATTAATTATATAAAAACAAATTTTTACCAATAATTGGCCCATCAAACAGATAAAATTTGTTAATTCATAAAAGAGAAATTTTAGTGATCAGCGAAAAAGATTTACAATGTCAATTAATGGAGAAAATACCCCCTCTCCTAAAAAAATAAATGGATAAAGATAATCGGCGATTTAATTGTAAACTGTGTAAGGAGAAGGCTATCTTCTGGCATATAATTAAATGCCCTAATATTTTTTGGCCAGATAAGAAAAAAATTGTTATTTAACAATAATATAAACCGACAATACGGCAGTATAGTTAAGATAACGATGTTGCAATTTATATAGTCAGACCTTACCAAGGTCAGATTCTGTTTGGATAACCAGTAAAAATGACACTGCGGGCACCGAATCGCAGTGTCGTTCGACCCCTCGACACCGAAAGATAAAGTAGAAATATAGAAAAAAAAAGAAAGATAGTATCAGATATACTAAAAAGAACAATGCTGCAGATTACTTAAACCTGTTTTCAGATTATAATGGGTGTTAAAACAAACTGATGATTAGGTTAATATAATATTATATGCTTTGTTATCTTATACTTTATACAAGAAAAATATTTCTTGCAAAGAAGGAAAATGGTGCCAGGATAATAAAATTAACCGCTTGCTCCAGCCAGTACAATCGCCAGATTTAGTTTTCAGATAGTTCATGGACAGAACTAAAAATGTGATTTCTGCAAGCAAATAGTAAAATATTCATAACTTGTGGGAACTATGCCAAAGAATAGACATTTATAATTTGGTTGTTTATTGTTGTCATTTAGTGAAATCAATGACGTGATGGCGTGGTAAAACAAACGTTATTTAAAATATCTTTGTATATTTTAAACATCTTCTGAATTATTTTTGAAGAACTTACTTTAATGAAGTTATTTTTTTTAAGTATTTATTATTTCCTGTTTTAATAAAGAAATATATTTTATTTTCATGAACACTATTATACAAGATGTGTATAAATTGGCGGACCCACTACACGCGGCGATGTTCTTCGTTAAATTCGGAGTCCAAAATCCTAATACGAAAATGTTGTACCATGCTCCATATCTTTGCACGAGGTTCCTAAAGTTCGGACTTTCAGTCTTGAAATAAGCATTATTACTCGATATTTGTTGACAGAGAGAGCTACAATTTAGAAGAAAGAAGAATTGTTATTATCCTTTCGTTAAAGTTTTCTTTTTGATTTTAAAGTTTGTTTTTAATATTTGTTTATTAACTTATTTTGACGAAAAACACATCTGACAACGTTGTAAAACAATAAGTAGGCAGCTTAATGTTGTTCTAGTCAAATACATTACTACTGTCAAATTTTGACACTTATGTAATAATTAATGATACATCGTTTTAGGATTAAGACTTTTAACTCAAAATTTGACCAAGAATGTCGCCACGTGTAGTGGGTCCGCCAATTTATACACACCTTGTATACCTACCTATGTTTAAAACATGTGGTTTTGAAATGATCTTTATTTAGCAAAAATCAGTATTTTTTAAAAATTTTGAAGTTAAAATTAAGTATTTGTTCTTTAAATTATTAATTATTAGTAATTTTGGTTTACCAGATGACAGAATTTTATATTCGCTATATTTTACCCAACATATTTTTCAGAAATAATTTAAAAAAATACATTTTGATTATTATTTATAAATTATTGGTAGCACAGTTAGATTTATTTACAGTCCTCTTCTATTTGGTATCGTTTTCTAAAAGTTGACTTCGCCTATTGCAATTGCATATATGTATATTTTTATTGATAGAGCATAAACATACACTATACCATTATCAAATTCAAAAGCAGTTAATAATATCGCAATAAAAAAATCGCATACTATTTGGAAATTGATCGCACTAACATCATCCTTCAGTAAGTTTTAATCGAAATTCCATTGAAAATAGTTGCATTTAAACTTACTTTTGCAGTGTAAAATAAGGGTTAGAAAACGGTATTTCTACATTGAAATTTACTTCTTCGAGCCCAGTTGTGGACTTTAAAAAACTTTAAAGCTTGAATCAAGTGAAAGCTATATTTCTAAAATGCGTTATACAACAAAAAAAGTATGAATCTGCGAAAGATATAGCAGTGAATATCACTTACTTATGCTAGGACACTTTTTATATTTTTTACAATCGACCACTAGATGGTGTTTTGACATATGTAGTCACTATATTCTTAAAGTTTGACATTTGTCAATGACAAATTCGCGATAGCTTAGAAACTGACTCAGAAGTTTGTTGACCGTGACAATTTCAAGACAGTGAGTTTGTAAAAGAAGGTTTTCGTTGGATGATTTTTTTCGGTTATAAAAAAGGCCTAACTCCACAAGAATGCATTATATCGCTTCGGTCAACTTTTGGTAATGAGGCACCATCAGAGAAGACAGTTTACAATTGATTTGCAGAATTTTGTCATGATCGTGCCTCAGTGATTGATGAATCACGTAAAGGTCGACCAAAAACTGTTATGATTCCAAAAAACATCGATGCTTTGCGGAAAATGATAGAACACGATCGATATGTGACTTACAGTGAGGTAGAGGCATCTCTTGGCATATCGTAGACTGCAATTCATTCGATTTTACATGAACATTTATTTGTAAAAAGTGGATGGATGGATGGATTTCACATAACTGGACCGAAGCACAGAAAGCAGCTCGTGTCAATTGGTTTAAAGAGATGCGCAAAAAATTCGACGTAGGAACCGCAAAATCCCTATACAACATCGTCACAGGTGACGAAACATGGATATATGCGGATGAACCGGAAACCAAGCTACAATCTACTGTATGGGTGTTCCAAGACGAACCGAACCCCACAAAAGTTGTTCGTGCAAGGAGCACTTCCAAGAAAATGATAGGTTGTTTCTTCGGCTGGACAGGACACATCGCAACAATTCCTTTAGAGGATCGAAAAACTGTTGACGCTGAATGGTATACAGTAATTTGTTTGCCAAAAATTACAGACGAAATCACGAAGAACAACCGAAAACGCCGCATTATTCTTCACCACGACAATGCGAGTTCCCATACAGCACGTCTAACAGTTGGCTATTTGAAGGAGAAAAGTGTTGAAATAATGTCTCATTGTTCATATACACCTGACTTGTCGCCGAATGATTTCATTTTGTTCCCAACTGTGAAACAAAAAATGCGTGGACAGCGATTTTCAACACCTCAAGAAGCAGTCGAAGCCTTTGAAAACCATGTTTCTGAGATACAGCCTTCCGAGTGGAAAAAATGTTTTGAGAACTGGTTCGTACGCACGCAAAAGTGTATAGACCATAAAGGCGAATATTTTGAAAAACAATAAAATAGTTTGTTCCCAAGAATTTGGTTTTCTTCCCATATTTTGTAAAAATATAAAAGGTGAACCTCGTATTAGAATCACGGTGGTCATTTAGATCTACAGTTGTCCCAGGATTGAGTTTACAAGAAGTCTTTGATTTTGCGCCAAAACTTAAAAGGAATATCATTTTTGCTTGTCCTGAAACCACTAAATCTGTAACTAAAACCCCATTATCATGACCGAGCGGAAAGAAAAGTATATTTTTCTCTTGATTTTGGACTTAGTAATGATTAATTTTAATCTTAAAGTTTTCTCATCACGTAAGCAGGCTCCCTTTGTTTTGACAACTCTGTGACAGCTTATTGCCGTAAACGTTTACAAAATGTTGACTTTGAAGCTGAGAATTTATTTGATTCAATGTTACGGTACGGGTGGCAAATTTATCGTTATGTTATTCAAAAGTTCAATGAGAAATTTCCGAATATTCAAGTTTCACGTATGGGGGGCCAAAAACTGATGAAGAAACAAAAGAAATCCTACGATGAGACGACGCTGCACCCTTTTGGTGTTGGAATCTGTGCGGGATCAACAAAAAACCTCACTAAGGAGGCGGTCACTCCAACTGGGCATTAGTAAGTCCCACATTCAAAGAATTTTGAAAGAGAATAAAATTCACCCATACAAACCGATATTTAATTGGAATCGGGGGACGATGCAAAACGATTATATTTTGTTTGTGGATATTTTGTAGCTTTTTAAAGAAAAAAAGTGAAATTCAAATATTGAGATGGATAGCACAATAAAGTTAAATAAATATAAAGTTAAGACTTTAGTATAATTATTTTTGTTATACTATAAAAAAATATTTAAATTTTACAAATAAAGCTTAAGAAATTTAATTGAAATTTCTCTCCAGTAAACCTCTTACGAACTGGATACAAGGAAAAACGAAATTCGTTGAAAGGTCTGCATCGAAAACACTTGTGACGAACTTCGGCATCCTAACGAATGATGTTACAGAATAGGGGCGCCAAAACCATATTACTGAACGAATTTCGCACTTGACAGAATCTTTAATTTTAGTTTTCATTATACTGATTTTAATTTCATTACATTACTGATTGAGGCAATCGAACTATGTAAGTGTCATCTGTTTCCAAAGAATCCACAGGCGGCGAATTTAAAACAAATTTTATTTAGTTAGCGAACCTTGTATCTCGATTTTTACAATCAACATATTATTTGTTATGAACAAGTCAACAAACTTAATCTGAGAAATCGATGTGTTTGATAATACTGTTTTGACGAAAAATACGCTGTTTTAATGATTCAATTTTAGGAAATGATCTACTAGGAAAAAAATATATCGACAATGTTATAATTTAAATACATCGCAATGACATCTTTCTTGTTGAAATATGAAATAAGTTTATTATCATATTATTATATCAATTACTCGAAGGATCTTAAAATTGATGAAATGTGTTTTCAAATAGCTAGTGACCCACCATATTTTTTTTAATTTGACCCTCTCGTTGGTTGTTTATTTCAACAATTCTCCAATGTCTTAAAAAAAACTTAAGTCTTATCGCAAAATTAAGCTATTTATTTATGAAAATCTGTTGTGCAGACAAGCAAATAAATTTCTTTTAAAAGATTAAAATTCCTTCTTCATTAAAATTAAAATTACAGATGTATAGCAATCGCCAATTAAGTTGGCGCGAGGAGGGGGTGCGCAGAAGCCGTTTTTAAAAACGTCCGCCCCCACTACTCCAGTAATTGTCAGAATACATTTGTCATTGACGTTTGACGGAACATAATGTCTTTGCTAGGGGATCATAAAGTGATACACGCTCAGAGGTTAGAATTATCTGACATTTGATGTAAAACCAAATACAAATCTCCCCACTACCTTTAATCCTGCGCGAACTTACCCCTCCTCGCGCCAACTTAATTGGCGTTTGCTATACATGTTCTTGAAAGAAAGAAACAACATATGAAAAATGGAAAGACGTAATTATAATGAATGAATATAAATCCAAAATATTGTGAATTGTCAATTACGACGCGAACTCCAAAATTAAAAACCTGAAAATTGTAGGTATTATGCGCCGCCTATGAATTGAAAATATTGAGAATGTGTATAAATAATAAATACCTCTGTTGAAGTTACATACGTTACAGCGTATGTTTACATACGTAACAGCTGCCGATTTTATAAAAACTATAACATTGTAGCTCTCAACAACCAATATATTTCCGTACAAAATCAGCTATTTTTTATAAACTTTAAGAACCGACCTAAATCAGCTTTATTTTATGTGTATTACGTGAAAGTTTTTTTTTTGTTACGAGAAGTAACAAATATAAAGTATTAATGGATTCAGAATGACTATATATAAATTGGCGAATTTTTCCAAACGAACAAACTTTTAATATATTGCGTAATACATTCACGATAAGACGATTTTCTTATGTATTGAAATGTAAACTCATTGTTAAATCAATCGAACAAATAGCAAAATATTGATCGAACTAATCGTTTTTAATAACATGTATCCGAGCGCTGAAAATTTCGTTTTATTATCTACTTCATACAAATATTCTTCCTGAAAATTTTAACTCTTAAAGCGGCGTGGGAAATCGACCGTTATTATTTGATTAAAATACCTTTTCGTCAATGAAAAATTGCTGCCCTTTTGTACTGTGTTTACATTTAATTGGCATATTGCATTATTAGCTGCGTAATAAAGTATTTTTGTACGTCGCGTAATTTTATTAATTTTAAAATTAATTATTTTTTTTTGAATTGGGGAAATTAGTTTCTTTGTACTGGGTTAATTGACGCAGTGTTGCCAACCAATTTTATCGCTGCATCTATAGATTTGACAACAAATTTCGGTAGATGACGTAAAAAATCGATTGGTTAAAAGTTTTTATAATATATACCAATGGCTATTGCTGATTATTAATAGAGATGGCAAATTCGACACACATGCCAGTGGCGTATGCATACAATTTTACATTTAATTTAAATTATATGAAAAAAATTATAAAACGTGTACAAACACTTACTGCACTGTGGATTATCAATGAATTCATTATCTGGATAAGATTTTCCAAATATTAGTTAAATTAGTGCGACGTGCGAAATAAACGTGTTTTAATGCTGAAAACGACTATTCCACATCTAATGATGTTATATTTACATATTCAAAATAATCTTGGAAAGAACTTAATGGTTCATTAGACGCACCTTCACAAATTAGTTTTAATATGTAAAAAATAGTGGTATAGCTAAGAGAGTTCTGGAACAAAATCTCATAAGATTTAACACAGGCGTCTAATTTTGCATTTTTTATCTCCTCCACTACTTACATCACATGACATCATGACGTGACCACGTCCACAACCACAAATAAAACAAGAACAACAAAAAAATACTGCTATTGAATTTACACGCAAAAAGTTTATAAAAACTCTGTAAGATAACATTGTGTAAACAATGTATGCTAAAGCTTCGATAACCTGGTACGAAAAGTCAGCTGTTAAAATTTATACTTGCATGTGGATTTTTTTAAAGAATATGTATTAAAAAAGATGTAAGATTTCACTTCTAATTTAATTTGAGATTTCACGTCCAATTTGATAACAATCCATCTTTAATCAAAGACGTAAATGTAACTCATATCGAACGTACACATGTCACACATGTCTGACTGAATCGGAGACGAATCCTTTTAAGTATACGTTTTAAGTATAGTCTTCGATACTCTTTATGATATAGTCGGTCGCACAGTGGCGTGACAAATATTTTTTAAATATCTTTCTCATTTTTTCGCTTTATGAGAGGGAATTTTGGGATAATATTTTAAATTTAAATTCTATATAATTACATCTTCCCATTTTTTATTCTCTTTTTCTTTCAAGGACAGTCTGTATTCTTAAAATATAATATTTTACGATGTAGAAATATTAATTAGAAGAAATAATTTTTTGATTAATGCGATCAGTGATATAGTTATTGTTTACAACTAGTGATATTATAAATTGTTTAAAATTTAATCCTATAATTTAATTTTGAAATATATTTTGACCTATTTTTTATCTAAACCACAACACATTTTTTTTACATATGTTTCCTACTTTAGGAACAAGGAACTTCTATTAGATTTTTAAATAATTTTTACCAATTTTTATCTTAACCACATCAAAAAAACTACAATGTTTTTAATGACTTTTCATGAAATACATACACTACCGGTCATAAGTTTTATCGCACTTGCATAAATTTAAAATAATATAGTATTTATGGTATTGAAATAAATTTATTCATACTTGCACTAAGATGCACGGTACATAACGAGTAATAAATGGCCATTAACCTGATGCGACTAACCGTAAATTAGTGAACCGTCACGTTACCAGGAATTCAGTTTGTTTTCGGAATGTAAATATAAAATATAAAAGTAACATTAAAACCACCTGCAACTACAGCACACAGCCGATCTGAAGACACTTTCAGTGTAAGGCTCGGGATGTTTATTTACCTTATCTTCTTTATTTAATTTATATAATAACAAAATTTCTGCATCTTATACACAGCTAAAATATTAAGAAGCAAATATTAAATAATAAAAAAGACTATGATGGGTAAGATACCATAAAAATTGAATCACAGAATAGTGGAAACAGGCATTGTGGTCAGATGAAACTAAGTTTGAAATTTTTGGAAGCATGCGTCGAATATTCGTAGGGCGCTGATTGACGGTAAATGCTGAATCAGTGTGTATCGCAGACATTTAAGAATGGAGGTTGTAATATAATAGTTTGGGGTTAGTTTGGAGGCGGGAAAATTGGTGCAGTGGTGAAAATCGAGGGAAAGATGACTAAAGACATTTATCTAGAAATATTAGAACATTATGCAATAGAAAGTAGAAGGAAGCTAATCGATGAGAGATTCGTTTATTAACAGAATAACGACCCCAAACATACTTTAAAAGTCGTTAACTCATTCCTGGAACAGAAAGCAGCGGATAAAGTACTGTCATTAATGAAATGGCGTCCCCAAAGCCCATATTGTAATCCAACGGAAATGTAGGGCCATTTAGAAGTAGGAAAAATGGGACTAATAAGGAAGGAAACCGTTTGGTGACCACTAGAGGATAAGTGGAAAAGTTTTAAACTCGATTATTTAGAAAAGTAATTGAAAGATTTTCGCGTTTGTGTGGTAATAATCGTCGCGAATGGAGGTTATTTTGACGAAACAAAAATTTAAATAAAACATTTGTTTATTGTGCATTGTGGAAGCGACGCAACTAAAGGCCGGTGCGGCGGTTAGTTTCTCAACATCGTATATACCCCTATCGCATCTTATTAGAAAGCGGGCATACTAACATACCGCATAAATGCATTAAGACATACCAGACATAAAGTTAAGAAATGATAGCAGATATGTAATCAAAGTAAAATGGCATTTTAATTTCATTCATGGAAATACCAGAATTACAGAGATTGATAGAAATAATCAAACTTAAGGGACCCTCACACGATCCATATATATTGTCAATATCTGAGGATTGACAATATTATTGAACGTGTGAGTAGAAAGAGTGACAGATTGTCAATATATAAAATATTGATGGGCAGGTTTGATGAGATCCAAAATATTTGCAAGATTGTCAATGAATATATACCGTCTGAGGGAGAGATTGACAATCTTACTTAAGTTGTGATATTGATAGAGCTAAAATAATAGCTACACAGGCTTTTTGTCGGTATGACAGTGCTTGCCAGCGCAAAACTATAGATTGTCAATAAATATTAATAGTGTTAAGCAATTACATTTTATCAATATTTATTGACCGTATTGACAATATATATTGCTTGTGTGAGGGCCGCTTTAAGGATTAAATAAATAGACATAAACATTTTTTTTATGTGTTACGGTAGAAAATGGAAAGCTAACTAGTAATATATTACAGCTAAATTTATTTGAATAAATATAATAAAAAAATTAAGAATGAAAAAAATGAATGTTCATTCCAAAAATAAATAAAATATTCTTCAAACTTGGCCTTTCGTGACTTTAAATTTGTTGTTTTAAGTCATTCCAATAAAAAAAAAAAAATTCAACGGGGACAAATCCAGTGATCGGAGTGGCCAAGAAATTGGAGAATAGGTACTTATCAATCGGCTAGGAAACTGTTCGTTTAGATAATTTTGTACTATCAGTGTATTATAACTTGTTGAAATTGTATTACCTGCATATCAATATTGACAAAATTTCGAACCGTCGGTAGAATTTAAGATTTGAGTAATTGAAGATATTTATTACCTGTTAAAATGATTCAATAAAAAAATACCTATTTAGTGTGCCACACCACACATCTCACTTTTGCCGATATTGAGGATGATTGATGATAAACTTCGGTGTTGGCCCAATATTTAAACATGCAAGAATTGTGTTGTTTAGTTAAAGGAAGTTATTGTTATTCTGAAATTTTTCTATCGTAGATTCACAAAATTGCATTCTCCTGAATATCATGAAGTAGTTTTTGATGTTTCGACAACTTGTAACTGTTGTAGCTGTTATTTTTAGGGTCTTAATACAGAATATTGAGTAGAGAGGTTCATTCGAGTAACATCCCACCGGCGGCTCGTCCTCGCGCGAATATATATTTCGTCAGTCGCCGCTGGGCACTGCACTGGACAGTGTTCGGTCGACGACTGACTAAATATATATACGCGTTAGCACGAGCCGCTGGTGAGATGTTACTCGAATGAACCTTTCTAATTACGAGATTTTAAAGCCCTAAATCTATAGCAACAGTCTGTGAAGACATGGTAGAATCTTTTTCTGTAGCAGCACATATTAATGTAGATACTTCGTGGGATATTTTACGATTTTTCTTACATTTGTGATAGATCTGTTTTCGTTCCATTTTTTAATTATTTAAAAATTGCTGCTTTGGATGAATTTGATCTGTTAGGGTACTTTGCAGCAAACACTGATTTGTTTGAAAACTATTTTCGTCGTACATTAGGTTTACCAATTTATTTTTTTCCTCTTTTGTGTATCGTGACATTTCAAAATAATTTTGTTTGGCGGATCTCTTATCGCCCAATTTTAACAAGCGCTTTACCTATGAAAGGAGAAGAAACTTAAATAGGTGGGGTATCAGCACTTGACACATTCAGTTTGCTCGCTTCCAGGGTGTATGTAATATTTTCTAAAATGTTTTTTTAAACTTTTTCTATCTATGCAATTATACTTTTCAACCAGTGCGATTAAACTTTTTAACGGTAGTGTATTTATAATCTATCCCTCGCACTTTAAATGTAGAAGACGTTATATCTTTGTCTTTCACTTCTTCAAACTTGTTTCACTATTTTTTTCCATTCTTGCCTAAAATCGACCTGCTTCCATGTTAGTTCTTTGTTCTTCAATATGTTGGCTATTTCATAATCTCAAATTATATTTCTCTACCTCTCTTTTTCCCATTATCCTCGCATCGCATACTTTCCTAACCTGTCTTTTACCATCTAATCATTGTAGGTGCCCGCCATCGCGTTTTTATTCTTTTGACATATTGGCATTTTCAATATCTAATCTTTCTCTTATGGTGTTAATTCCTTGCCTTGTTCATTACTGTCACATTAGGTACTTCAATCTATTACCTAGATTGTCCTATGCAACTTATCCGTAAGTAACCACGATTCACAACCAAAAAGCAAAGTTGGCAAGAATATTGTTTCGTAGATAGTCATCTATATTTTATTACTCATTTTTGTCGTTGATAAAACCTCTTTTTTTATTAAATAACATCCAAAAATACCCAAGTCATATTAATTATGTTTAAATATTCTCTAAAAATGTACAACAATGATATTTTTATATCATTTAAGATAAGCTAAGCTAATGATTCATTGTAAACCACGTGTTTTTACACGAAATTAAAGTTCTTTTCAATTATATTTACATTCAAAACCTGTTTTGAGTTTTTTTTTCTATTTCGCCAAACGTCAAACAAGTAATAGCGATGGAATTCGTTGCACAGGTGTTTGAAAAATATTTGTTTTTCTAGAAGCTTTTCGTTTGAAAAAGAAAATTAATTAAACAACTAACGTTGTTAATATCTACTAAAATCTTGCCCATAATCGTTTGTGAATATAATTAAATGTAACCATTATATTAAATACTTTAAAATAATTTAACCAAGTTTTTTAAATAAAAGTCCGTAAACTAAAATAAAAAGTATTTTCTGGTTTTAGTTTCGTTTTATTTAATTCTTGGAATTGTTCGAAAAATAAAAGTATAAAGAATCATATATGTAAACAAGTCACTCATAAAATGATATGCAGACAAAAAGAATTTTCAAATAAAATTTATGAATATACTTTTATGTCATGGTTTTCATAATACACGACTTTATAAGCTTTTTATCTGTAATCTTGAACGGGATATTCCTACATTTTTGTATTAATTTAATACTTGTCATATTTTTATTCAAAATTGAATAATTTAATACTTCTTTTTGATGAATAATTTAATACATACTTCTTTTTGATGAATTATTGAATTATTTAACAAAAACAATTTGAAACACTTTAGTGGATAGAATTTCACCATTTTATTTTTGTATAAAACAAAAAGATTTTTAATAAAACAGACACGTGTTTCGTCTTACTATAGGCTCGTCAGTGCATAATGCTGGGATAGACAAAACTCACTACAACTCCCTTACTACACACAATCAAGTCACTAAAAACAGAATGAAATATTAATACTCAGTCCGCTTATTGACTAATGTCAATATCACAAACGTCAAATCATCCATTGTTGATTATACACTCACCGGAACTGCATAATTTATTAAAATGCTTTTTCTTGTAATTTAAATGCTTCTATTTGGCTTATTCAAATATAGAATTAACTTTAGGCGCTTTATGTGTAGAATAAAATCAAAGAAGTGCAGTTGGTAAAGACCGTATATACGAGGGAAGATCAGTAAGTACCCGTGTTTGAAGACAGGTGGCGCTGCTGAGGGAAGTTGGCATTACCGTCGTGTACTACCATCTGTCAGACAACACCATAATAAATTTCAGACTGATTCATAGGTTAGTTTTTATTTGGCAGCCAGTTGTATCACACGTGTTTCGTGTTTCTCGATAAAATCGAAAAAGAGCAATATCGATCCGTAATTCGCTTTTTATTTTTGGATGGAAAAACATGCGAAGAAATAAAAGCGAAGTTGGATGCTGTCTATGGGGACCCTTCACCATCTATGACAACCGTAAGATATTGGTTCAACGAATTTAAACGTGGTCGTACATCTGTTTTTGATGAGGAGCGCCCAGGCCGCCCGGCAGACGTGGTTACCGAGGAAATCGTTGAAAAGGTCCACGACATGATTCTCGCTGATCGCCGAACGAAAGTGCGCGAAGTAGCAGAGACCGTAGGCGTGTCGTACGGAACGGCAATTAATATTTTACATGATAAGTTATCGGTGAGAAAGGTGTCGGCCCGATGGGTGCCGCGATTGCTACGGTGGACAACAAGCGGATACGGTTGTCAATGTCGAAGCAGTGTTTGGACCTCTTTAAGAGAAATTCGCAGGAGTTTTTGCGTCGAGTCGTCACCGTTGATGAAACCTGGATCCATTATTATACGCCAGAGTCCAAGCGACGGTCAAAACAATGGATTTTTCGGGGTGAATCTGCTCCGAAGAAGGCAAAGACGGTCCCATCGGCCGGAAAGGTCCTGGCCACGATTTTTTGGGATTCCAACGGAATAATCCTCATGGACTTTTTGCAGAAAGGAAGAACGGTCACGGGGCAGTACTACAGTGAATTATTGGACCGATTCGATATAAAATTGAAGGAGACACGGCCCCATTTGGCTAAGGAAAAAGTGCTGTTTCACCACGATAATGCACCAGCACATTCATCCAGAATTGTCGCGGCAAAGTTGCATGAACTGCTCTACGAATTGCTGCCGCACCCACCGTACTCGCCTGACTTGGCTCCCTGCGACTTCTTTCTGTTTCCCAACATGAAAACGTGGCTCGGGGGAAAAAGATTCAGCTCAAACGAGGAGGTTATCGTCGAGACAGAAGCGTATTTTGCAGAGTTTGACAAATCGTATTTTTTGGAGGGGTTAAAGAAATGTCAGAAACGTTGGGAAAAGTGTATTGTACTAAAAGGTGATTATGTTGAAAAATAAAAAAAAAATTTGTGAAAAACTTGCGTCTTCTTTCCTAACACGGGTATTTATTGATCCACCCTCGTACGTCGTAATTGCTTTTTTTTAAAGTTGCTTCAATCATTTTGGCGTTTGTTTGTTTGACGTTCTGTTATTACTTAAAATCATTTTTATTTAATATGGGGCTTTTAACGCGTGATAATGCCATACGAGCACTACATTGCTTCAACATGAAAGAACCCAGCAGTATGTCGCAAATCTTCTTGGAGTAAACCAATCTAGCATATCCCAACTTACTAGGCACCTTAGACGAGGCCAGGGCTACTTCAGCGGTGGATGATACATTTTTAACTTTAAATTGCCTTCGTGAACGCACCATCACTGCAGTACAGCTTAGAGGCATGCTGTATGCAACTCGAAAAGTACAAGTAAGTGAGAGGACAGTACGAAGAAGGTTAGAACAAGCTAATCTTTATCGTCGCCCTGCTCGATTTTATTACCACATAATCGGAGAGCCCGGCTTGCTTTTTGTCGTTTATATACCAACTGGAATGTGAACGACTGGCAAAGAGTTCTTTTTGCAGATGAATGCCGGTTTAGTATACAAGGCGCCGACGGTCGACAGAGAGTATGGACACGGCCAGGTGAACGTTTTGCGGACTGCGCGATTATAGAGAGGAACCGATTTGGTGATGGCTCAGTTATGGTATGGGGTGGCATTTCTATGCATGACTCTACGGACCTAGTCATTCTTGGTAGACCTGCTCTGAATGCTCATAGGTACATCGAAGAAGTCCTGCAAGATCATGTAGTGCTATTTGTTGTAATACGCGGTCCAGATTTTCTGCTAATGCAGGACAATGCCCGACCCCACGCAGCTGCTGTAGTTGATGAAATTTTTAAATGATGTTGATATTCACTGTCTCGACTGGCCAGCTTCCAGTCCAGACTTAAATCGCATAGAGTATCTATGGGATGAGATGAAAAGAAAGTTACAAAACAGAAGACAGCATAACTACTCTTAACCAGCTTCAAGAAGTTTTACAAGAAGAGTGAAATAATGTCGGCCCAAACTTTGTGCTAAATTTGATTCAGACTATGCCTCAAAGTGTCCAACCTGTAATAAAAGCCCGAGGAGGTCATACCAGATATAAACCATAAATGAATTTCGTTTGTAACAACCACAGGTTCTTTAGGTTTTATAATTTTTATTAAATAAAAGAATTTTAAAAGCCATAACTTGCTCAAATTAATGAGTTATTCAAAAAATTAAGACTGCACATCATTTTCAAACATCTTTTTGATCATTCAAGATTTTTTGTAATAAATATAATAGGAATTCAAAATATACGTTAATTTTGCCAGTGAGTGTATAATGGTGACCGTCTCAAGTATGTTTTAAATTGTTTTTGTTAAGCCTAGTTCAGACCTACATACAGTAGCCCATAAACATTGAATCATTTGCATAAAAACTCTTTAAAAAGTGTTTCCAAACATTTAGGTAAAAACATTTACATAAGTGCGATGTGAATGTGTTACACGTGTTTTCCGCCGAGAATGGAAAACACGTATTTTTATATTCGCAAACAGGTAATCTGGATGCGTTCGGGACAGATATCTATTAGTTTATTTCGAAGTGACAGGGATAGCGCACAAATTTGTAGCATTGTTCATTGTCCAGATCCATCATTTAATTTCAACTCTGTTGATAAGTTTAAAAAATCTTCTATTCCGTTTTGCAAAATTCGCATACCCGCCAACGCTTTTTTATGTTAAAAATATATAACCAGCAACAATTCTCTCCACTGTTTCTCACTACTCGGGGCATGTTTTTCTCTTCTGGTCTGGACGCAATTTTCAACCTAGTCAAACTACTGTTTGTCAAAACAAAATCTCTCAACAAACATTTGTTTACGGGCAAGTGTATGTAGCTCTGGACTAAGCTTTATGTATGCTGTTGAAGCTGTTCGATTTATAGTGGAGACACGTAAATACAGTTTCCATCGGTTAAACTGTGACTGTCCGGTGGAAACCACTTGCTTTATTTTACACTAGTATTGTAGTCGACAATTGTTGATTTTCTACCCCAGCAACATGCACTGACGAGTCTACAGCAAGATGTAAGACAGGTCTGATAGCAATTTTCATACAAACATTAACTTACCTTGTGCTCTTCACACCCGATTTTTAATTACATTTCGATATTGTTAAAAATGTGTGGTTTTAAATCTTTTAACATTACTCCTAGCTTGTGTAATTATGTACAGAAATAGTAGTGATTCAAACATTTAAAAGAGATCAAATTCCAAAATGTTTAATAATTTAATAATTATTGTAATTCGCTCGCTTTATAATTTTGTAATTTGTACGAAATTTTGATGAAATAGTGCAAAAAGCAAGAAATTTTAAAAATAATTTGTTTATTAATCAAAAATACATTATGTTCAATATTTTGTCAATCGGTCATTTCCTATTGCCTTATATAATTATTTCAGTCTAGGCAAAAATATTATTGACCTAATTTTGAAGGGTGGCACAAATACTAAAAAATATTTCATTAGTATTCAAACATTCAAGTATATACCATGTCAACAAAAGGTACAATATATACACAGTATATAGGGTTACCGCTGAATAGCGCCGGAGCTATGCGAATCTGAAGAATACGTATAAATGTCTAACTGAAAATCCAAAAAGAAATTTCTTTGGAATTCATCAAAAAGTTTTGGGGCCAAAATGTTGTTAAAGTCGGTCCATATCTTTGTTTATTCTATATTTACCGAAATTCAAGTTCATTGACCTGCAAAAAAAAAACTATAAAGTTCCGGATAATACTTTTAACATAAATTCCTATTAATAGATAGTGAATATTGTTGTTTTCTTACTAAAACATAAACATACTCGGTCGCACATATAGCAATGTTTTTTTGTGGATATCAATAATAGCCTTTACGTCGAATATGTCGACAAACCTATGCCGCTTTGTGATTAAAATTAAATACATACTTTGACGATAAACTTCTTTTAAAAGTAATAAACTTATTATGTTTATAAAAAAACAAAAATCTTCATAAATCAAAAAGCTTTTTGCAGCATACCCATGGCGTGTCCAATAGGATACATCTCTGGTTTTTAATTATTTGAATGGAATGATTTACATATAATTTTTTAAAAAAATTTCTGTATGGTACTGATAAATACCGATAGAACAATATAATTAGCTGGTAAAGAGAATTACTGATGAATTAGAGGTGGAACCTGGTATTGCCGTCCGTATATTTAACTGCGGGAGGGCCGGACTCAAATAATGAAAAATCATTTTCTCGATACTACGTGAACATTGAACCGCGATTTGTTGTTTGTATATTTGTTGCAATACTCACATATACCTATCACCTCCTTTTTTCTTTGGCGCTATACACAATTAGCATTGTAGAATACTGCAACTCAATTTAGTCAAAAGTTTAACCTAAAGATAGAGGTATTGTGACTATTATCGAGAAAATATCGGGACAGGGTTTATTTCGTTGCTTCAAAGAAATACGGAGTGAGAAATTGATGTTATACATTATACACATTCTCAAGCTATTCATAACTTTCGTTTTGGATAGTGTAAGTTTGGACTAAAAATATACATTTTAATTATTCTATAGACTTATACTAATCTTTTTATTTTGTCCCTAGGTTACATTTTCGGCCGAAAACTCCACCTCCCGATTACGAACCACCGTGTTACATGTTGCCACCAGAAGATTCCACGTTTATACCCAGTGCCAACACGCCCTTCTCCCTGGAGCTGCGACTGGCCGAGAATACCAGCAACAGCACCGTTTTATTGGACAGTTCGACGTTTGTAACGTCACCGTTCCTGTATGAAGACTTCACATTGGACATGCCAGATGTACCCGTGACTGATACCAGGCAATCCAGTGATACGAATAACTTGCAAACCGGCATTAATCTGAACGTAAATGTCGGTCTAAATACGCTTAATACTAATACTAATAACGCTAGTAACGATAGTTTTATACAGAGTGTTAATCTCAATGACGGTTTATCGTTGTCCGTTGATTTTTGTAATGAAGACGAGATGACGACGACGCCGACGCCGATGATTGTCGAGGATGTTAACGATAGGACTTTAGTGGGATGCTCCAGGTTCACTGTGACTGATATAAATGGGAGTGCGGGCACTTCGTCCAATAGATATAAACAATTGTTGTCGCATTCAAGTACCTTGACTAGTCCTAAGTTAAATAGTGTTAATGTAGTGTCGGACTACAGGCAACGGTCTGCAGTCGATTGTGCTACAGTTGGTAATAATGCGAACGGTCTGATTACACAATTCGGAATGGATGGTAAGTTATATATAAAACATAATGTGAAAAATAACAATTATTTTTACGAATGTATTTGTGCGTATCTTTTGTTCGTGTTCGCTCGAATTCGAGACTGGAAATGTATCTCGTTCAATGCTTATATCAGAAACTAAACGTATTCCACGCGATTGATGTCGATACGCCACTGATAGTAACGTTGGTTAGGTATGAATTCGCGCAGCATTAAGAATAGACTTGAAACAACGTACTAGGTGCTACTCAGAAATTCGCGGAATGTAAAAAAACGCAATAAATTGTTCTTACTACTTATTCACTACCTTCCTCTTCAAAGTACTCCATTCGCATGAATACACCGATCCTAGCGACTTATCCATGACTGGAAGCAGTGGTGGAAGTCTGCATCCCTTGAGCTTCAGTTTTAATTTCGGAAGCAGGAAGAAGTTACAAGGGGAAAGATCTGGGGAATACGGAGGATAAGGTCGTACAGCTGTCTCCATTGAGGTTAAAATCTGACGCACAAGTGACGTATAGGTTGGTGCATTGGTCATGGTGTAGGATCCACGAATTGTTGCGCCACTCGGCAGGCCGCTTGCGCCGAATGTTTTCTTTTAGTCATCGAAGAACATGCCAATCGTTCTTTTTCGGTCTTGCAGGGTAGCATCACACACTTTTGCCACATTTTGTGGCGTGTTTTCCGTCGATGAACGACTAGAACGCTCATCATCATTATTACTAGTCATACGTCCATTTTTAAAACGATTGTACCACTCATAAGTTTGCGTCTGGCCGAAAGCATCCTCACCAAACGCTTGTTTAAGCATATTATGAGTTTTCGCTGCCGTTTTCCCAAGTTCGAAGCAGAATTTGATGCCGCGTTCTTTGCTTTTTCACATCAGACATTGTGGTGTCGCAGAATAACTCAACTCAACAAATATAAACACAAAAACTGTTTGTCACCACCTATCACCTGTCAAAGTACCGTTTGACAGACTGACTTAGTATAGACGTAGTTCACGCCATCTGGCGCTATAGAGCCGTACTAGTATCCCTTTGCGCGCCACATCCAAATTCCTGGAATTTCTGGGTAACACCTCGTATATACGAGGGCTGATCTCTTTCCGCTGAGTCTGGTAAAGTAAAGAATAATTTATTTACAAAAAACATTTATAATTTTTCAAAGTATTCTCCACAGTCAATGCATTTTTGCATCCATGAAAACCAATCTTGAAAAACATTTTCTTCAATCTTCTGGCCGTTGTTTGTTTATTTCATTTTTATAGGTATCAACCGCTTCTTCGGCCGATGTAAAGCGTAAACCCCGTAATTTATCTTTACCCGAGGAAATAAGAAGAAGTCATTAGGTGCTACGTCTGGACTGTACGGTGAATGACCTATTATTTCTATGTTTTGGGCATTTAAGTACTTAATGCAACATGATCCTTCCTCCTGGACGTTTTTCGCGAACATTTTGGAAAACCTGAGGTAACCAAAATGTAGTGTGCAATTCTGAATTAACAGTACGTCTATCCTCCAGTACTACAGTAGAAACATGCTCAGTAATTCCATAAAATGCGGCGACCATCTTCTTGTTTAGGGTTTTTTCATGAACAACTTTTGTTGGAGTCAACTCGTGCTCAAAGACCCAAACTGATGATTGTTGCTTTTTTAGGGATCATAGCAGTATACCAATGTTTCATCACCTGTTATGATGTACACCAAATGAGACGATCCAAGGACAAAGCGATCTAGTGTAGATCTACACCATTTCACACGGTCTTCTTTTTGAATTAAAGTCAAGTTGTGGGGAATCCATTGAGAACAAAGCTTACTGGCCTTCAAATGTTTGTGTAAAATAATGTTAATTGCTTTCACACCAATCTTTAAAGTTGCTTGAATGCTTCTGACTGTAGTATGCCGGTCCTCTTCAATCATGTTCCGAATAAGACCCAAATTTTTTTCTGTAATTCCCGTTTTTGGCTTAGGAGCTCGAAAACTGTCATTTAAGGAAGTCGACCACGCTTAAATTCATTGAACCATCGCTTTACGGTAGCGAAGGCACACGACTTATCACCAAACACTCGATTGATTTCCTCAAAACAGTCTTTACGGCTTAAGCCACGCTTGATATTGTAAAAAATCACAGCTCGATAATGCTCCTTGTTCAGTTTCATGACTTATTTGCGAAAGGATACTTTAAACTTATGTAACCTACAAACAATAAGGTATATTTGACAACTGTCACTATAACTAAGCTTGTAAATAACTAGATTGAAATTGTTAAACAAAATTTGTCGCATCACCTACTAGATAGGCTCAGCGGAAAGATGTTCCTTTTATTAATGGCGATAGGCTGATATTATCTTAAACTATGGATAACGGTTATGAAAGTCTACAAGTAATATTGATGTAGAAAGTTGTCTTTTTTCCCGCCGAATCGTCCGCAGAGTAAAACTTTATTTTTTGTTTTTATTTACATCTGATAGCCCGCAATATTTTTTTTAAAGTTTGATGTTACTCATTCTAATGTTAAACCAAATAGAGTTAGATTTCATTTCATGTTTTCTATCAGAGTTTGGAAATTTTTGTTCAGCTATACGTCGTTAATGTATACTGGCCTGGTAAGAATTTGTGTTTGATCTTTCTTTCTGTACACAATGAGCACCATTGTTACTTGTGATAGACATCGGTATACGTAATCTATGATGCGTACGCCAAATATTGCAACAGAACCCATGTAACGGGTGTTTCAATAAGAATTCACTATTTAATATTTGAATAAAACATATTAGTTACTTGAAAAATATAAACAATTTTATTTTAAATTAATCAGAATACAATTCACTTATTTGTGGGAAACAATATTGAACAAAACTTTGTTGACAAACTTACTTTTTTTTACCAAATTTGCAATCACATTTTCGCACATTGCGGGCCCGATTTTCGCAATGACGCGCTTAATTTCGCCCTTTAACTCGGGAATCGTTCTCGAGTTGTTCGCGTGACTACGTAACCCCACAGAAAAAAATCACATGGCGTCATCTTGGTGGCCAATTCTGATTTCCATTGCGCGAGATAACCGACCCAGAAATTTCTTCTGTAACAATTCTCGCAATTCCCGCGAAATATGATAGGTGGCACCATCTTGCTGGAACCACATGTTTTCGATATCCAACCCTTTCAATTTCCGCCAAAAAAAACTCACTCACTCAATCTACACCAAATAGTGGTTCGCGGTACATGCATCGGTCGTTGAAGTGTTATGTGAGAATTCTCGTTATCCCAAAGCCGACAGTTACATTTGTTGATGTAGCCGTTCAATTGGAAATGCGCCTCATCGCTGAAGATGATATTCCTCGCAAAATTTTCATCCGCATTTTGGTTTTCAAACACCCAATCGGCGAATTCACGCCGTTGCATGGTCGGTTGGCAGTAATTGTTGCGTCTGTTGAAGCTTTTAAGGGCGTAAATGAAGATCTTTGGTCAGAATTCACTGTGCTCCTCGACATGTTTCCCGTCGTGCACAGCGGCAAATAGAGGTCCGGGGACTTCGGGCAACACTCACTTACTAAGGCAACATTTTTAGCAGACGGGCGGTTACAACGTCACTTTAGTATCTTAATATCAGTAACTGAGTCACTTTGCTCGAACTTTTCAATTATTCGTCGAATTGTCGGTGAATCGGATACGTTTTGCCGACCGAAAATTGTACGCAATTTGCGGAGTGTCTAAAGAACTTTCCCCGTTTTTTAAATAAGTTTTGACGATGACAACGTGTTGTTCGAGTAAAGCGATTCATTTTCACTGACCGCAATATTGAGACACCCCATATCTTAACGGACACCTTCCTACGACACTTTCCATTCCGGTATATTTCCTAATTTCGCTTTTTTTTTACAGTATATATTTTGATATATTGTACAGTATAGCAAACGCCAATTAAGTTGGCGCGAGAAGGGGTAAGTTCGCGCAGGATTAAAAGTAGTGGGGAGATTTGTATTTGGTTTTACATCAAATTTTAGATAATTCTAACCTCTGAGCGTGTATCACTTTATGATCCCCTAGCAAAGACATTATGTTCCGTCAAATTACAATTACTTGAGTAGTGGGGGTGGACGTTTTTAAAAACAGCTTCTGCGCACCCCCTCATCGCGCCAACTTAATTGGCGCTTGCTATACGTGATGTGACGGGCATGCGATCTTAACGATTATATAAGTCTTCTGAATTCATTTGTTCGTGGTTAATAATGCAGGTGGATTTTTAATATGTTGACTTTTACAGGGCGTCTTTACAAACTTAAATTTGCAACACTAGTCTTTCATTAAATTATTACAAAATAACTGACTTCTTTGTAGTAATTATCATGATTTGATAAAGTTTCGTAAAGTCAGCTAGCATATTGACGACCCAACTTCCTTGGTAGCGTTTCTCGATATTACAGACATCCTGCTGAAATCTTCTATCCGGCTCTTCATTGAAGGCTTCCAAGTTTTCAGGAAAAAAATGCATTGAGTTGTGAAAGTAATATGGTATAATAGACAAGACACACCATAATGGCGTCTACTGTCTTACCAAGTCTTGATTCTTTTTTGGATGGATGCTTTTTAGGATATGGTTGATAAATGTTTGACAAGGATTTTTTTAAATTCATAAGCAAGTGATTTTTAAATCACTTTAGGAAGCTTTTAAGGTCAATAGGGAACCTTTGCTATCTAATTCTTTTGACTGCTTACTGAGAGGTTTAGTCATAATTTGTTACTTAAAAGAACTATTGTAATATTAAAATACAACTAACAGACACAAAACAATATGAAAAAAGCAACATGACAGTTGTAACATAACATAACGTTACGAAAGGTAGATAACATAACGTAACATAAATGCAGTAGTAACAGGATCCGTATCTTAGCACGTGTATCCTGTAGGTTACTGCGATTGTTCTTATTTTAATGTGCCTTGACTTATCGATATGGACTATACGTTGAATATAACCTTCATAAAAAAATGTCTAAAATTCTGTTTGGTCATATAATTGCATGAATTCGAAATAGAAATACTAAAACTATTCTTGTTCATTCTGTTTATCCTGACCTAGTCATAATAAATTGTTTCTCTGTAAATTGTAGGTCTAATTTTATAACGACACGCCTGTATACACTAGACGATAAAAAAGAGTTATGAAACGTAAATATAATTACTATTACCATTGTTCGAAAGCTTGTTTCTCCTTAAAATTATATTGATGACTCATAATTAATAAATTTTGAATTTCAAGTAATATAGACTTGTAAATGCATTAACGTGACGTACTACCTACTTTTTTATTTTTCTTTATCTCCAAATACGAACTCTAAGCACATTAATAAATATACTAACGTAAAACCCTTTTTTAAGTTATCGTTGTGAGTTAATAAATCTGCCATTCAATTAAGTTCATTATCAAAATGAATAATTGTAGTTGTTCAATTCAATACCGTTTACTATATATACTTACTATTGATGTATATGATATTTTAAAATAATATGCAACTATGGGTATACATATCATTAACACAGTTTTGCGCAATTTAAAATCGCCTTGGTCACTTTTTATATGAGAAAGCGAAATATCGAATTAAATCCTTTATATGTCACGGATTTTCTATTTGTGCTGCTGACATTTACTAGCCGAGAAATTAAGAATGTGATTATTCTGAGAATGAACAGATGAATTTCAAATTACAAGAATTTTTTAAATTGCACAAAATTTAATACATATATAGTATATTAATTAATATGCATATACAGTGTACTCTCTCTTAAGGGGACAGCCATGGGACTGAAAAATTTGTCCGCTTATGAGAAGTGTCCGCTTATGAGAAAAGTACAAAAAGAGTAAATAATAATTTGTAATATATTTATCTTTAAACAATTTTATTTTCAAAACAAGAACATATAAATTTAGATAAAGTAAACAGAATTTTCATTAACATTTTTGCGAGAAGTAAAAAAAAACAAAATTTGTTATGCAAGGTATTCAAATAGATTTAAAAAAGTCAGAAATTTTAGCTTGGCGCGTTTTTCCTTTAATTTCATTATCTTGGAGATGTATTTGAAGATCAGTAAGCAATTGAACACCTTTAAGGTCGCTGTGATACAAAGAAAAAGCCTTTAGTTTTCTTATAGCTAAATAAGCCTCTTTATAGGAAGTTAACTTGTCTTCAATTTGACTTTCTAGCTCATCTTCAGACGAGTTGGCGAGCGTTTCTTGGGAAGCAATTAACATTTCAGTATTAATGTTTTCCACATCTTCATCATTAATGAAGACTTCATTATCTAAATTAATATAGTCTTCGACGTCAATTTGGATTTGGCTCTGAACTTGATTAATAATATTGGAGAACTGAGCAAGTGCTGATAGTGGAAGCTCATCTTCTGCGGCCCAACCGCTATCGTCATTTAGGATATCTGTTTTCTCAAAACCAGCTTTCCTGAAACAATGTTTTATTGTCTGGGGACCCACTTGCTCCCACGCTTTGTGTATGAAATAAACAACATCTAACAAATTTATTGATTTTGATCAATCCAAAGCAGAATTTGCGTCTTCCATCTGCAGCAAAATATTTTTTAAAAATAACGATTTGTACAAAAACTGAAAGTTTTTTATAACGCCTTGATCCAGGGGCTGACAAAATGCTGTTGTGTTTGCTGGAAGAAAAATAACTTAAACATTTTTCAATTTAAGATCGCGAGGATGAGAGGCCGCATTGTCTAAAAATAGCAGAACGTTCCGTTCTTGAAGTTGCATTTTTCTATCGAACTGCGCTAGAAAATCAGTCATCAAATCAGACGTCATCCAAGCCTTTTTGTTTGATCGCCACGTAACTGGTAAATTGTTCAAATTAATATTGCGAAACGCCCGAGGTTTTGCAGCTTTCCCAATAACAAAAAGGGGTTCCTTTTCTCCAGCCATATTGACGCAGTGCAAAATCGTTAGCCTATCCTTAGCCATTTTTCCACCAGTGCATTTTTCACCTTTTAATGCAAATGTTTTATCGGGTAATGCCCGAAAAAACAATCCAGTCTCATCCGCATTATAAATATATCGTGAATCATATCCTTGAATCAAAGATGGCACTTTTTCAGTAAAACTTTTGCCATCATCTTGGTTTACACTAGCGGCTTCTCCAGAAATGGCACGGAAGGTTATGTTATGCCGTTTTTTGAACCTTTCCAGCCAGCCAGATGATGCACTAAAATCTGCGTAATTCAATTTATCTGCAATTTCTTTAGCCTTGCTCCTGATAAGTGTGCCCGAGAGAGGAATACATTTATTTCGAGCCTTCACAAATCATTCGTAGCACAATTTATCAATGTTAACGCCTTTGACGTTCAGCATACTCCTTTTTCTATCCGGATTGACATCAGTGTCCCATAATCTTAAAATTTGGTCTCCGTTTTTGATGATACAAGCAGCTTGAGTTTTACCGATCTTACATTTCTTTGCTAACTCGCGTACACTAAGTTTCTCATTTTTTGAATTTCAATGACATTAACTTTGTCTTTAATAGTCAATTTATATAAATTTAAATATTCTGAAAATATTCAATTACGACGCGAACGCCGAAATTAAAAACAGCCCGAAAATTCTATTACGTGACGCCTATGAATTCAAAATATTCAGAATGTGTATAAATAATTAATACCTCACACACGCCAACCCTATAGCGTATGTTTACATACGTAACAGTTTAGGCATAGCGATTCAAGTATGTATACAATAAGAATCTATAAATGTACTATGTATTTACGTACTACATTCAAAACAACAAGCTATGCGTATTTAGGGAATTCCCCTTTCTACATACACGTATTATTCAATAAGCAACATCTGTACGAATATGAAGAAAAGTAAACAGAAAAACAGTGTTACAGTGTTGTAAGCTGTCCGGTTATGGGGAACTAAAATCACTCTAAAATCACTTTGGCGTGGGAAAAAAGTGTCCGCGTCCGGTTATGGGAGGGTTGTCCGCTCAAGAGAGAAAAATTTTAAAAATGCCTAAGTAATCTTTTGGTACTGCAAAAAGTGTCCGTTTATGGGAGGTGTCCGCTTAAGAGAGGTGTCCGTAAGGAGAGAGTACACTGTACATAATAAAAATATCTTATGCTTGATTAAACACATTGTCTATAATATACAAGTGTCTTTAAAATAGATAGACAACATATGATAAATGAAAATATGTAATTATGTAGAATATAAATTTAAATATTCTGAAAATATTCAATTACGACGCGAACGCCGAAATTAAAAATAGCCCGAAAATTCTATTACGTGACGCCTATGAATTCAAAATATTCAGAATGTGTATAAATAATTAATACCTCACACACGCCAACCCTATAGCGTATGTTTACATACGTAACAGTTGGATGAGATGGAATAATAGCAAAACTATTATTTTTGTTATTGTCGGTCAACTTTAAGATATTGTCTCTGATACTTTTTATAATTGCACAGTGGTGTGACAAAATTTTTTTAAATACTTTTTATAATTGCACAGTGGCGTGGCAATTTTTTTTTTTATTTTTGTAATTTTTTTTCCCGCTTGTGAAAGGGAATTTTGAGAAAATATTTTTGATTTATATTCTATATAATTACATCTTTCCATTTTTCGTACGTTTTTTTTATTTCAATAGATTATTCTATTCTCGTTTATTTCTCAACATCGACTTTACTTCACCCTAACTAATTTAGTCCTCTTTCTCTTAGAACCTCTGCTACTCTCATCCTAAATTTTCCTCGTTCTTCCCCTGGTTAGCTGTTGTGCTGTTCTTGTTTGACATATTATTTTCACTTGTTTGTTGTGTGTTAGATGTCCAAATCATATCATTAAATTTGATTTCATAGAAATAATAATACTTTCCCGTATAATAGGTCTTTTACAATTTGAGGTTTAAGACCACTGGGCGACCATTTAAGAGACATAAGGAAAAAAACGGTCAATGGTTCAATAAACAATTATTTAATTCCAACTTCAAGGACAAACTAGCGAGAACGAAATTTCAGAATTTCATTGTTCAATTTGGTTTAAATTTATAGCATTATTAGTATGAAACAACACCAATAGAAGAAATTTATTAGTTTTCATTGTAATGGGTTATCCATTTCGTGGTTTCATAACCGTAGGGCTGTAATTTGACAGCTGTCAAATATTTATGTTAACCGAAACGTCAAATTTTGAGTTGAATGTTTGCGATGTACGAAAATGCATCAAATAATAACAGAAAAACGCGTTAAAATTGTTAAAACATACTACCAAAGTGGGGATTCAAACGTAGCCACGTTTCGTGCAATTAGAAACGACTTTGACCATCATAATCGTCCTACTCTGCAAGCAATTGGCAAGATAGTGAAAAAAAATTGAAGAAACGGGGACCGTGTTAGATATTCAGAGGCATGTGCATCATCGTAATGTACGGTCTGCTGAAAATATCGCTGCCGTGAGTGAAAGTCTCTTTAAAGACCCGAATTTGTCGATTCCACGACGTTCTCAGCAATTGGGCATATCTTATGGATCATTATGGCAAATTTTGAATCTGGATTTACACCTGCATCCGTATAAAGTCCAGCTCACTCAAAAATTAAAGTCTATTGACCATCAAAAACGCAGAAAATAACGTCAAATGGGTTGGGTCCTTGAGCAACAGGTAAATGATGATTTTTCGAACAAAATTCTTTTCAGCGATGAGGCGCATTTCTCATTCGGTGGGTACGTAAATAAACAAAATTTTCGCATTTGTGGCTCTGAAAAGCCTCAAATAATTGAACAGAGGCCGTTAATCCAGAAAAAGTGACTGTGTGGTGCGCATTTTGCTCTGGACGTGTCCTAGGGCCGTATTTTTTCGAAGATGACGAGGAAAGAGCGGCTACTGTCAATTCGGAGAGGTATGGTCGAATGATAACAGACTTTCTTTGGACTGCGATTGAAGATATAAACTTTGACGATATGTGGTTTCAGCAAGACGGTGCAACAAGCTACACAACACGACCGATTTTGGCTCTATTGCACGAGAAGTTTGTTGGCCGTCTAATTTCACGTTTCGGCGACGTCAATAGGCCAACGAAATCATGTGATTTGAGGCCGTTAGACTTTTTTTTGTGGGGCTACACAAAAGACCGTGTTTATTGCGAACAAGCCTCTAACTTTAGAGCATTTTAAAGACAACATTTGTCAACTGATGGCAGAGATACCGGCCGAAATGTGCCGAAAAGTGGTCCAAAATTACCTCAAAAGGATCGAGTGTTGACACAAATCCCGAGGCGGCCATTTGAATGATAATATATTTCACACATAATGGCAAGGTCCAAACTTTTTAATAAAAAAAAAATTGCCAAAAATTAAATTCTATGTTTTCCTGTTTTTTTTTTTTTGAAACCTAAAAATGGATAGCCATCTATAGCAAACGCCAATTAAGTTGGCGCGAGGAGGGGGTGCGCAGAAAACGTTTTTAAAAACGTCTACCCCCACTACTCAAGTAATTGTCAGAATACATTTGTCATTGACGTTTGACGGAACATAATGTATTTGCTAAGGGATCATAAAGTGATATACGCTCAGAGGTTAGAATTATCTGACATTTGATGTAAAACCAAATACAAATCTCCCCACTACTTCTAATCCTGCGCGAACTTACCCCTCCTCGCGCCAACTTAATTGGCGTTTGCTATACATAGCAATATTTAATTATTGATCTTACCAATATATAAAATGAAGTAATAATTAGAGAGGCCAAATTGGAAAACTTGCAATTTTAAGCGTCTTCTGTGAAGTGACAAAGTGGATAACATCTATTAATTATATATATTTGCAACATTAGGTGCGTTTACACAATTGTTTCAATAAATCGAGTGCGGCGCGGAGAAAAATGTGTTTATATGCAGAAAACGAACGTTCTACATCTAATGACATTATATTTACATAATTAAATTTATTTCATGTTTTAAATTAGAAATTTAGAAACATCCGACTAGGTAACGGATGCTTCGCGTATTTATTCCGGAATGTACAAAATGATGCATTGGCTAATAAAGTAAACGGTAGATTACACATCATTGATATACATAAATAAATAAAAATTCTTTGTTTTTGTCCAGCACATTAGAAACATATCGGAAACTGCACATTCGATTTTTGCGTAATTATAAATTAAATCAGGATATCTACTTATTAACTTATTTGGCTTTGTCGGACAATGGCCGTTTTCTAGATACACTTAGCTGTGATGTTATTATTATTATTTACATATATAACTGTGTTGCAAAACAAATATGCATCGCTCTCAATATTCATACTGATATCTAATATCGCAGACAAAATAGTGGAAACTGCGCGTTAACCTCATACGCCAGTGGACCACACATTGAAATTGCCATCTCTAGTAATAATTCCAAAGATGTTAATAAAATCAAAGTATGTATATGCATTTAATAAAACCATAAACACGCATCGTATGCCTTGTGCAATGAATTTGAGGTGTGGATTAAAGATAAAGATGTCGAATACGATTCCTAAGATAAGGAGAATATATACATGATATTTAGACATGATTTTTGTGGTGTATATAGCAGCCCAATGTCTGGAACTTAAAGCTTGTCAATACCCCAAGACCGTTCAGAGTGTATATTGTGTGTGTAAGGTGTTCCATGGTTTTGTTATTACACCTCCTCGCCGTAAGAGATTGGAAATGTTGATTCGACTTTCATTTCCTCAGTATTTAAGGGTAACTGAAGTGGATGGATACCCGTTCAGTAGTTGTAAATCATATTGTTATGATAGCGACAATGAGCTTGTTACGTCAAGTCGAATTTGGTTGTAGAGTCTATACGTTGGCGTAGCTTCGAATCTTTCACATAAGCTAGAGATTTAACTCTTAACGAATACATATCATTTATGAAAAACGGTAACAAAATCGATGCAAGATGATTGCCCTGCGGGATACCAGATAACACGATGACATTGTGCATTAGATAATCTTACTATTTGTAATTTATCCCTTAGATAAGAGCGTCTTTGTCACAATAACATGCCATTGATCCTATGCAGAGGAAGCTTTCTGTAGAAGTAACAACTCAAAAGCTTTACGAATCTTCGAGTAGAGTGCGTTCTTCATTTAATTATCTGATTCCAGTGTACATATTTTAACATATCTCTATAAATAAAAATGTAATTGTTCGTTTGTTCAAAATTTTAAATCCCCAAAAGTTCTTCACTGCTCTGAAATTTTTACAGAACGTTGTATTCGAATATGCGCGTATTTTTATATAGCTATTATATAGATATCACACATGTTATAAGTAAAAACATGATTTTTGAAAAACAGCGCCATCTATTGGAGGTACCAGCAACACACGTAATACTAAACATTGTTCATGGCGGATAACGTGCTTCTTGACAGCTACTGTCAGTTAGGCAAACCAGACAATCTCTATATCTGTACAGACAATGGAACAACAAAAAATATCTTATACCCACAAGCATTGTGAAATTAAACATATTAGAAACGTGTGCTTTCAATTTTCTTTCTTTTTAATTTAACCAGACAGCCACAGCAAGGCGTGGTCGGGTACAACTAGTTACTAATAAAATTAATAGTATGTGGCTAATGGTTTACAGTTAAGGCCAATAATAATAATAGTACAAATTCTTTCAATGGAGACTGTGGTTAAATAATAATTTAAAAAGGTATATAACCCCTTACCACAAATTGATAGTCGTATCCTAAATACGTATTTCGACAACTAAGTTGTCATCATCAGTAGGTAAAAACTACTAATTAAAGTCACACGGGGCACAATAAAGTAAGATAAACGCTTACGCACAACTACTATACACTGCAACCCTGTAAAGACTAAATTTACCATGCACATTTCAAACTACGAGATAAAACACTTGTCTCTTTGGAAAAAGGTTCTAAACATCTGTTAACATATCGAACAAAGGGACGGCAAAAATTCTTCTCTAAATACGGCGCCAACTAAAAACGATTTTAAAGCTACGGTGACTTACTAATAAACTAAATGAAATACCTATATTTCCACAAAACACTAGTATAATTAAATGTATGAGCATTTCATGTGCAATGTACAAATTTGTACATTGCACATGAAATGCTCATACATTTAATTATACTAGTGTTTTGTGGAAATATAGGTATTTCATTTAGTTTATTAGTAAGTCACCGTAGCTTTAAAATCGTTTTTAGTTGGCGCCGTATTTAGAGAAGAATTTTTGCCGTCCCTTTGTTCGATATGTTAACAGATGTTTAGAACCTTTTTCCAAAGAGACAAGTGTTTTATCTCGTAGTTTGAAATGTGCATGGTAAATTTAGTCTTTACAGGGTTGCAGTGTATAGTAGTTGTGCGTAAGCGTTTATCTTACTTTATTGTGCCCCGTGTGACTTTAATTAGTAGTTTTTACCTACTGATGATGACAACTTAGTTGTCGAAATACGTATTTAGGATACGACTATCAATTTGTGGTAAGGGGTTATATACCTTTTTAAATTAATAATAGTACAGTATGAATTTGTCGTGAAGTCAATGTTTGGCGAAACAATTGTAGTGTATTCAAAATTATTTAAAACTTTAAATTTAGTTTTTTAATCCACATTTAGATAGAGTTTCAACAGGCATCTTCTTCGTCAATCAATTATTTAATAATCATACTATTAAAATTTTAAGTATATTAATTTGGGTGCCGTATTCTGAAAAGAATCTTTGCCAATTTATGATAATTATATAAACATTAAGACTTTTGAACAAAATGTATCAAGACCTTAGATAATGTTTGTATTGGTAGATATAGCAAACGCCAATTAAGTTGGCGCGAGGAGGGGTAAGTTCGCGCAGGATTAGAAGTAGTGGGGAGATTTGTATTTGGTTTTACATCAAATGTCAGATAATTCTAACCTCTGAGCGTGAATCACTTTATGGTCCCCTAGCAAAGACATTATGTTCCGTCAAACGTCAATGACAAATGTATTCTGACAATTACTTGAGTAGTGGGAGTGGACGTTTTTAAAAACGGCTTCTGGGCACCCCTCCTCGCGCCAACTTAATTGGCGCTTGCTATACTTCTCTACAGTTTGATCGCCAGATATAAATTTTCGAAAAACGCAAGTCAGTTTCTTATGACAAGGGATATTTGGTGTACTGATGTGGTGATAAAGAAAGGAACAGTATTGAACATATATAACGTTTGCATAAAATTTTGTAAAATGTTGTTTACTTAACTGTTTGTCCATATTAAAAAAAGTTTGTCCAAAATTGCATTCCCCTGCCATTTTTTGAAAATCTAATACGACTGAGCAATAACTTGACGAAATTATGTTTTAACTTTTACGATTGCGGGATGATAATTAGGTAGCTTCACAATGAAACAACGATTCTCTGTACAAAAATATTTTTATATTATGTAATCCTTCAAGCGTTCAATACACTTTTTCCAACGATGTTCCAATGCTTTTATTCAATCGCGGAAGGTGCTTTCTTCAAACCCAGCAAAATAGCCGTCTACGGCAGCTTTGACTTACTCGTCCATGGAAAATCTCTGCTTACTTAAAAAGGTTTTAAGTTTTGAAAATAGGTGATAGTCCGAGCAAATCACTCTTCAGTTCATGGATTTTAGTCATTGAACCAATAGTGGTATGGGACCGTGCATTATCATGGTGAAAGATAATCTTTTTGCGCGTTAACAGGTCTTTATTCTAAAAAAATTTGGTACAACGTATCTAAAATATTCCCCGTTTATTGTTTGTCGCTTTGAAAGTAATCAATCATCAGGATTCCTTTTGCGTCTAAAAAAACCGATGCCATTACCTTACCAACTGACTTCGTGAGCATGACTTTCTTTGGCGCTGAACAGCCAGGTTCTGTCCACTGTTTAGACTGCAATTTTGATTCGAGGGTATAATAATGGACCCATGTCTTGTCGGTGGTAGTAAATCGTCCCATAAAATCAGACGGCTTTTTCTGAAAGTGGTCCAGATATTCTTGTAACAGTTACACTCTCGCACTCACTGATTCATTGTGAATAAACCCGGCACTCACCACGCCGACAGCTTCTTCACCCCTAATTCTTGAGTGGCGATATTCCATTCCCGATCTTTTGAAATGCCCACGGAATTGGCTATTTCATTTCATTAGCGCCGTCGGCCTTTTATCACCATATCTTGTATTTTAGTCACCAATTCTGGAGTAGTGATATATTAAAGGTGTCCCAATCGGTGTTCATCCTTGACACTCGTACGACCGCGTTTGAACTGAGCCACCGAGTTTTTTATCATTGCGTACGAAGGAGGACGGACAGTCATCCAAAACACTTTATATCTTCCAATATTTCTTCATTACTTAAACCTTTCATATAAATAAATTTAATGATGACGCGTTTCTCAACGTTATCCACTTCAATGCAAACTTAAAACACGTATAATTTGAAGCACTGTTAACAACTAAGTATTTGATAGTCATCCAACTATAGGGTGAAGCTTGAAAAATATAACTAAATTATTCGCCTAGCAGTGCCGTTTACGTAGATGTTACCTAATTATTATCACGGCTTCGTATTTAATATTATTCTTTCAGCGGTAAGCGAACGGTGTAATTGCCTTTGCAAGACGCATAAAGCCTACGTAAATTGTAAATAATAGAAAAAACAAAAGTTCAGTACATCCCAAATAAAATATTTATATTATGAAAAGTTAAACCCTAAAAAAAAAAGCGTTTAGCACAATTATTGAAAAGGCAAATACAAATTTACTGCAATATACATATTTCGTTAATAGAATAATAAATGTGAACTCAGTATTGTAATAACATCTGTTGTTATATCAGTGCCAAACACGCCGACGATTTTTGGTACCATAATTTTGAAATGTAAAGGTTTTAAAAAGGTAATGTAAAAACGGTGCAGGCACTGTATGAATATTGTTTTCTTAGACATTTATATTATTCTAATCATATTTATTATTTTAATTTTGTAAAAAGAATACTCATCTTGTATTAACGTGTACTTCTAATTATATATTTAATACTGTAATTCCAAACTTATTAAAAGGGTAAAATTTGGCATTGACTTTATTTAAGTGCATAACAAATTTACGAAGCTAAATCATTTATAAATTAAAAGCTTTATATATCCTTTTAGAAAGTTCTGTTTTATGTTATATAAATTATAAGTTAATAAACCAAAATGACTTGCGTTATACACACGTTTATTAATTTTTTACACTGATTTTTGTGTTCTAAATTGAATTTTATTATATAAGTACATAGACATTTCCAATTTTCAGAAACGCATTTGATTCATTTTACTGAATTCGATTAGATTTTACTACCATTACTTATATTACATTTACTACCATTCTCAAAGAGCTATCTATATTTATTATAGATAGTTCTTTGATTATGCTAGTCTAATACCGAAACTACGAGGTGTAATCAAAGAATACAGTGAATAATTTTATTACAAATAAAATAATAAGCTTACATCAAATTTGAATTCATTTTCTTCAAAGAACTCTCCTCAGCTAGCGATGCACTTATCCTAACGTTGATTCCATGATTCGAAGCATTTCTGGAAGGCTTCTTTCGGAAGAGCCTTCAGCTCCTCCGGCGTGGCCCTCTCAATGTCGGGAATGGTGTCAAAACGTTTTCCTTTAACCGTTTCCATGGTTTTTATTTTTTGAAAGAGCCAGAAGTCACATGGCGCTAAATCCAGAGAGTAAGGCGGATCTGAACAGACTGAAACCTTTTTTCAGCCAAAAACTTCCAAATCTGAACTTCAAGGCAAACATTATAACTGGACATGGAAGTTGGATGTATGGTTATGACTCAGAGACAAAAATTCAGAGTTCCCAATGGAAAACGAGTGGCTCTCCTCGCCCTATTGGGGACATAAATAAGAAAAATGGGCCAATGACTTCCTCCATCATGACAACGCGTCATGCCATATCATCGCATCAAGATAATCCTTTCAATTTCATGCAAACTAACACAGGATATATCCCTTCTATTCGTCAGTCAAAAGTCTGGGCACAAATTTCACACTCATTCGTCCCATTTGCAAATTGTCGGTTAAAATGCTTTGCACGGACCCATACGAGATGTTCACTTCTTTGGAAAGCTTTCGAATAGTCAATCGCCTGTTTGAACGACTCATTTTTGCCAGTTTTTGAACGTTTTTATCTGTTTTTAAGGTCGAAGGACGTTCCGACCGTTACTCGTCTTCAACCGACTCATTTCCGTTTTTAAATCGCTCATACCATCTGTAAACCGTCTTCAGACTCACCACATTACCGCCATAAACTGATTTTAACATTTCATGGGCTTCTTTGGCACTTATCTGCAACTTAAAACAAAACCTAGTGTTAACGCGTTGTTCGATATTTAGTAAGGCACTGACTGTCTCAACGAATCAGGGCTATCGTATTTATTATTTCAAATAAATGTAGCGTCAGCAGTTGCTGCTATAAAAATTCATTCACCGTATTTTTTTTTAATCATACTTTGTATGCTAGAAAATCTAGTAAATTGAGTGAAATAAGTGTGTTTTTTATTTTATCTAAATTATAAGTTAAAATGTTTCATTAAGAAGTAACTGCTACATCAATAACATTTCAGGAACAGTTTAAATGTTTAAAATCACCAAGTGACCATAATAAGTGATTGAAGCTAATACGAGGGTCACTGCTAAAATTCGCGTAAAATTGTGAAATAAAACAAATAACGCTATGTAAATTGCTTTACTGATTCTCAAAATACCCCCCTTTAAGATGTATACACTTTTGCATCCTATAAAACCAATCTTCAAACACTTTCCATTCTGAGCGAGGTATCTCCAAAACCAGTGATTTAAATTCTTCAACAGCCTCTTTAGGCGATGAAAACCGTTTTCCACGCATTTTATTTTTGATGTTTCGGAATAACAAGAAGTCATTGGGCGCTAAATCGGGCGAATATGGGCAATGAATAATTAATTCGATGTTCTGTTGGTCAAAACCTCGAGAGTTTGTCGTGCTGTGTGAGCGCTTGCATTGTCATGATGAACAATGATTCGTCAATTTATGTTGTGTTTTCTGACTTCATCGATAACTTCGGGCAAACAAATTGACGTGTACCAGTCAGCATTAACTGTTCGTCGGTCCTCTAATGCAACAGTTGCAACATGACCCGTTTTTCCGAAGAAACAAGCAATCATTCTTTTCGAAACGCTTCGTGACCGCCAATTTTGTTTGTTTAAGTTCATTTTGAAACACCCATACAGTCGATTGCTGTTTAGTTTGAGGCTCATATGAATATATCCAGGATTCGTCACCTGTTACTATGTTATATACAAAATATGAACGACCACAATCAAATTTTTTTAACATTTTCTTGCACCACTTGACACATGTCTGTTTTTGCTCGTCTTTAAATTTTGAGGGATCTAACGACTGGTAAGCTTCCTGACATGTAAATGATCATGCAAAATCGTATGTATTTGTTTCGCCGCAATGCCTAAGGACGCCTCTATCTCAATGTATGTCACATGTCGATCTGATAAAATCACTTCACACACAGCATCGATATTTTTCGCAACAGAGGTGCATGGCCGCCCTTCACGAAGATCGTCACCAAACGTTGGTCTGCCACGCTTGAATTCTGCAAACCATTTGTAAATCATAGTTTTGGATGGTGCTTCATTCCGAAATACCGAACTAACCTTTTCCACACATTGCTTTGGTGTCAAACCGCATCGGAGATCGTAAAAAATCATCATTCGAAAATCACGATTCAAAATTTCCATTTTTGACACAACTATTACTTTGTTAAATTTTGTTGAGACAAAACTGTTCGGTTTTAAATCTGTCAACTGAATTATAGGTAAAAAATGTCAAATTCTACGAATATGATAATTGTGGATTGCTGGCATTTCAAGGAGTACTTGATTCCGCGAATTTTAGCAGTATTCCTCGTATTTAACAACACTGAGAAATTTGCTGATAATTCGATTTAGATTTATCTTGTTTGGCTAGAATATTTTATATGAATATGGATGCTATGGTTAGAATTACTTGTTTGACTTTTATTTTGTCATACTTGAATTTAAGAATCAGGGATGTCAACATAAATTTACAGAATTGTTGCAATTCTTAATAACAAAAGTTCTAATAATTTATTGATGCTCGTAGCGTGTTTATTGTACTCAAAATTTATTACTGTTTTAACAAACAAAATACATCAAGAATATATTGTCATCTATTATGATTGGCTCCCAGCAATCTAGAATCGTTTATGTTAAACTCGCCCTAATTAAATTGAGAAAGAACAATTCCCGTGTTGTACGCTTCTCAAAACGGCGCAAATGGTTTTTTGCACAAATTCACAAATTTAAAAACTATTCAATTAAACAATAATACGACATTCAACGAAATTTAACCAATAAATGTCTAACAATTTTCGAAGCATTCTCATTCTATTAGAAGCTAACAATGGTAGCAACTTATGCATCAACTTGATATTTTAGAAATCGATGTATGCATCTGTTTATATTTTTATATTTTATATTATCCTTTTTATTTCATATTGTTTCTATTTCAGTGTCCCCAGGTCATAGAACAAAGAATAATAAATTGCAACCTTACGCTTATTCCGGTGAAGTAGGGAATTCAGGTACAAATACTTTGAGTCTTCATACTTCAGCCCACACTGTTACGCTTAATAGTCATAGGTAAGTAAAATCATGCACTACTATTAATATTACATATTTTTCTTTACATTTATTTATTATAATTCGTTTTAGTAGCACGTATTTAGAATTTTGGGTTTGTAGAAAATATGAATTGTTATATGCGAATGTGGATCCTTTTGCTCCGCCTCTGACCCAGTTACAATAAAAAATTGGCAAATATCTTACTTTTATTTTTTAACATTGTCTTCATAGAGGTTAACGCATTTTTTCCATGGATTCTCGAAAAAAGATTGTACAACCTTTCAAGTTCAAGTTCTAAGGCCTCCGATTTTTTTTCTCCAGACTGGAAAGAGATAGAAGCATGTGCATTGTTTTAAAATGAGCGTGCGTTCGTTGTCAATACGTCACAGGGATGGCAGCACTGTACGGCAGATGGAATTATAGCGGCAGCGTCGAGAATGAGAACTGTTTTAGATACTTAAAATGGCTACGGTTTCCTTACTTGAACAGCGTGCAATCATTCGTTTTCTGAATTTGCGTGGTGTGACACCAATTGAAATTCATCGACAGTTGAAGGAGACATGTGGTGATGGAGTTATGGATGTGTCGAAAGTGCGTTCGTGGGTGCGACAGTTTAATGAAGGCAGAACATCGTGTGACAACAAACCAAAACAACCTCGGGCTCGCACAAGCCGGTCTGACGACATGATCGAGAAAGTGGAGAGACTTGTTTTGGGCGATCGCCGAATGACAGTTGAACAGATCGCCTCCAATGCGAAAAGTGTCCTCCAGGTGGGTGCCACGAATGCTGACGGACGACCACAAGGCTGCTCGTATGGCATGTTGCCAAGCAATGTTGACGCGCAACCAAGGGATGAATGGGACTTTCTTTTCGTCGATTGTGACAATGGATGAGACGTGGATGCCATTTTTCAATCCAAAAACAAAGCGCCAGTCAGCTCAATGGAAGCACAGAAATTCACCGCCACCAAAAAAATTTCGGGTACCCGCCAGTGCTGAAAAAATGATGGTGTCCATGTTCTGGGACAGTGAGGGCGTAATCCTTACCCATTGTGTTTCAAAGGGCACTACGGTGACAGGTGCATCCTACGAAAATGTTTTGAAGAACAAGTTCCTTTCTGCACTGCAACAAAAACGTCCAGGAAAGGCTGCGCGTGTGCTGTTTCACCAAGACAACGCACCCGCACATCGGACTAACGTTACACAACAGTTTCTTCGTGAAAACAACTGAAGTGATTTCTCATGCTCCCTACTCACCTGACCTGGCTCCTAGTGACTTTTGGCGTTTCCAACAATGAAAGACACTGTCCGTGGCCGCACATTCACCAGCCGTGCTGCTATTGCTTCAGAGATTTTCCAGTGGTCGAAACAGACTCCTAAAGAAGCCTTCGCCGCGGCCATGGAATCATGGCGTCGACGTTGTGAAAAATGTGTACGTCTGCAGGGAGATTACGTCGAGAAGTAACACCGGTTTCATAGTTTTCGGGTGAGTAGTTAGAAAAAAAATCGGAGGCTTTAGAACTTGAATTCACCTCGTATCACATCACTATTTGACGAAAATCCTTTACCACGCAAATGTTCTTTAAGTTTTGGAAATAGTCGGTAATCGCTGAGGAACAAATCTGACGAATATGGCGGATGCTCAACTAATTCGAAGCCTGCTTGAGCTATTACAGCTGTTACAATAGCGGACCTGTGACTGGGTGCGTTATCCTGATGCAAGAGAACACCTTTGGGAAATTTCCCCCGACGGTTTTCTTTTATCAAGTCACGTAATTTGGGAATTACATTAGCATAATAAGCACCTGTAATTGTGACCTAATCTACTAAAATTACGCTTTCAGCATCCCAAAATACGCATAGTACCTTCCCTGTTGAAAGTTGCATCTTGATTTTTTTCGGCGGTGGTGAACTTTGATATGTCCACTCCTTACTCTGTATTTTAGTCTCTACACAATAAAGATGGATCCAGGACTCATCCATTGTTGCTAATTTTGCAAGAAAATTTTCGTCGTCCATACTGCGTTAAAAGACGACTGCAAATGTTTTTCGAGTTTGCTTGTGTGCATCTGATAACGTTTGAGGTAATTATATTATATACCACATGGTATAATTGACCAGTATCTTCAACTATCTGTCTAATAATCATACGTCGATCTTGCAGCACGAGATCATGGACGTTTTTAACAGTTTCTTGGGTAATGACGGTTGTGGGTGCTCCACCAGCATGTTCGTCTGTACACGACTGTCTAACACATTTAAACTGACGACACCACCTTTTAAGTATATCATATGATACTGCAGATTTCCTAATGTATCCACCAAATCTTGACGAATTTGAGTTGGGGTCATCTCTTTTAAACGTTAATATTTAATTACCGCTCGTTGCTCGACACGATCCATTTTAATACTGATAAGTGACTCTCTCGACCTCGAGCGTCTACTGTAGACACGTTTCAACAGGTTCGGACTTGTAAGTTTCTAACGTTTGTCTACATAGCAGATTACAATGTGATGTGAAGATTGTTTTGGTTTATAAATGGGTTAGGGGCGGAGTAAGGGATCAGCCCTCGTAAATAGTGAAAGGAGATAAATGCAAAATTAGGTGCTACTTTCTTTGTATTCTAATATTTATGAGGGTGATTTGACGGGAGAGTGGCTTTTCAATGAAATACTTATTTTAGGGTAAAAAATATATTTTCTCCCGACCGAGAATAAAGTGTCATCTTATACATCTGACAATTGACATATATTAGACTACTTTATTCTCTAGGGAATAAAATATTCGATTTTCCCTAGGGAATAAAGTGAATACTGTAGTGAATGACTTTTGGTTCATTTATTTAAGTCAAAATTAATTTAACTGTCAGATTGACGAAGCATTTAAATATATCAATCAATTTTATTTTGTAATCGTAATAGTAACATTAGATGAGTTTACAATATTTATATATGGACAATCATCTGATATCTTAACTTGGCGGTTGCTTACAGTAGTGCTTGTGCAAAAATTATCTCCTTCACTGCCATTAATATTCATTTTTGCACAATAACTTAAACGGACTGCGTTTTTTTGGAAAAAAATAAGACACAAACAAACTCGTTTTATCTTAGTAACCAGAAACTATGCACATTTTCATGACAAACAAACTTAATTGAATGACATCAGATCAATCTATCAATCAACTGTCAAACTAATAATGAAATAAATTATTACATTTAAGGTCGGGAGAAAAGTTTTGTATGTAATTCGGGAATAAACGTCTATAATCCCTCAACAGAAAATGCCCTCGCTCCCTTCGGTCGCTCAGGCATTACTTACTGTCTCGGGATTAAAACTGTCGTTTATTCCCTTAATACATAAATATCTATTAATTTTTTATCCTAAAACATATTTTGCATCTGTTCATTTGAGATTTTACGGCATGAGCTATCTCAGTTTTACCCGATGATCGCTCTTTACAATGGTATGGACTTTATTAATCATTTCTGAAGAAGTTACTGTAGATGAAGGCCCCGAATATTTAGCATCTGAGGTGGACTCTGGGAGCAGTGGTTGAGAGTCCAAGCGGACTAGAGATGTTTTACCCTCGCTAGGTGACTGTGTGCTAGGGTACTGACCTGTAGAGTCAGTAGGGATTTAGATAGGTCCTCTTCCAGCTTTAGGGTTCTGAACGGTTCTTGTGACATCAGGCGTACAGGCAGCTCGTTTGCTGAAACAGGTGCGCTGATTGAGCGTATCTCCATCCCACTATTATTGGTGGCTGTGGTGAATCCGCCCTCTCGGGCAAGCGTTACCACATTAAATATCAACCAGACACTAGTTGTGTTCATATGAACAATACGATTTTTTTCTTTTAATATATTGCATTATAAACAAATACTTTAAACGATTGTAAAAACTTATCTATCTAGGCTTCTAAAATATGGCTGAAGTCAGCAATACGGGGATGTTTTTTGGTTTTGCATATAGCTTCATAGAGTGCGTCAGGTGTAAAAATTAATCTCAATTTTTCGTTAACCTAAATCTAAAGTTTCATCAAGGTACGGTAAGTGATTTAGTCGTGGTGAATTTCTAATGTTTATAAGTTGGTCGAAAAATGAAATTGAGTTAAGAAAATTTTTGCGTAATAATTTTTTACAACTTTCGGAGAGCATTAACTCAATAACAATGTCTTGCTGAGTTGGTTTCTCTTTTTGAACATGAAGCACCATATCAATTGAGAATTTCATGTTAGTACTGTGAATTCCAACGTGGACGTACCAGTATCAGCGACGATCCTAGGACAGGTCCGCCAAGAACAGCAGCCACCCAGAAAAACATCGATGCTATGCGCTACCTGATTAATGAAGGTAGACATGTGACATATCGTGAAATTGAGACATTCATGCGTATTTCAAAGACATCAATTCAAACGATCCTACATGATGAACTGGGTGTGAAAAAATTTGTTTCACGTTAGATTCCGCATCTTTTAACCGAAGCGCAGAAGTTGAGTCGCGTTAATTGGTGCCCAAAAACTTTAAACCTGTTCAATAACGGATGTTCAAAAAACGTCTTGTATCGTGAGTGGCGATGAATCATGAATCCGAAAATAAACGTCAGTCTGCTGTTTGGGTGTTTCAAGATGAAGAGAATCCGACAAAAGTTATCCGTTCGTGAAATGTTCAAAAAAAGATGGTCGCAACGTTTGTCTGTAACTACATTTCCTTTGCAAGATCGAAAAATGGTAAATGCGAATTGGTACACAACCATTTTTTGGCCAGAAATAGACGCCGTGCTCTAATAAACCAACTCACAACGGCGAATCATCTTGCATCATGACATTGCGAGTTCACAAACAGTTCGAAAGACAATTGAGTTTTTGGAGCAGCAAAATATCGAATTATTAGATCATTCTCCGTATAGTCCGGACCTAAGTCCCAACGATTTTTTTACGTTCCCAAAGATCGAGAATGAAATGCGTGGTCGACGATTTCAGTCGGCTGAAGAAGCAGCAGATGCTTTCAAAACGACAATTTTGTCTCCCAACTTAAGACTAGAATAACTGCTTTAACAATTGGTTTGGACGAATGCAAAAGTGTATCAATTTTTGTGGAAAATATTTTAAAAAGCAATAAAACAGTTTGAGTCGATCCACTGTTTGATTTTATAGCTTTATGCAACACTGGAAAGACATCCCTCGTATACTCATCATGGTGTAAGTGTTGCTAATATTCGAAAGGTCACTTTCCCGTAAAATCACCTTTGTATAATAAGATGCTAAAGATACGTTTAGTTAATTTTTGCAAATATTAACATACTAAAAAAAAATAAATATGGGTGCGGTGTAGGGGGTTCACCTTTAATTTCGTAGTTTGCATCTACAATATGATCATTTATATTTACCCTCTAGCAAGCCATGAAATTATTTCTTGAAAATATCGTGTTGGTTGTGACAAATAAAATACATCTGTCATTATGTGTATGTTCTGATAAATAAAACTCATCTGTCATTAATGTATTTATTAATTGACACTTAAAAATGTTTACAATAAATCATAAAGTTTTTCTGATCGAATCATACTTTAGGAATGGTGTAAAATTAGAAAATGGAGAATGGTTGTATTCCTTGCAGCCTTGTATAGAAGAATTTCGGGCAGAATTTCCAAATTTTCCAACAACATATGACAGTTTGCGGCAATTAATTCAAAAGTCAGTGGTTAAATTCCGTGAAACAGGGTCTGTGTCTCGAAAATCAGGTGCTGGTAGACCACTAAAGCGGACAGTTGAAAATATAGCAGATGTTGAGGGACGAATAAATCAATCACCTAAGAAATCGATTCGTAAGCTTTCACAACAAACACAGCTGTCATATGGGACCTGCCAGAGAATCCTTAAAAAAGACTTACAAAAATTTCCATACAAATTTCATTGCGTGCAAGAGCTTTTACCAATCGATCATGTAACCAGAGTTAATTAGTCAGTGGTTCTTAGGTACGATTAATAACGATGACGTTCTTGACAAATCCTTCTGGTCCGATGAAGCATGGTTTCATTTATCAGGATATATAAATAAACAAACAATGCGCATCTGGTCTAGTGAAAATCCACATGAAATTCTTGAAACACCCTTGCATTCACAAAAAATAGGCGTTTGGCTTGCTGTTTCTCGTAGACGGATTATTGGTCCAATATTCTTTAATAATACGATAAATGCAGAACGATATCGTAATAATTTATTGCTACCATTTGTAAATCAATTACATGATGATGAGCTCCGCGAGGGATATTTCCAGCAAGATAATGCAACAGCCCATAAGACAAAAGAAACGATGGAATTATTGCATGAATTCTTTGATAATCGAATAGTAGACTTTCCACCACGATCTCCGGATTTAACAATTATGGACTATTTCATTTATCCACATCTAAAAAATAGAGTATTTACGAATCGTCCACATACAATTGAAGAACTTACTAATGCTATCCGAAATGTCTGTGAGGAAATTACACCACATAATTTAAGGAATGCCTTCAATAATATGAGAGGAAGAGTTGCGCTATGCATAGAAAATGAAGGAGCTCACTTTGAACATTTATTGTAGCTGTTTTTATTATTAAACTTTTTATTTTTTCAACTGAAACGTTTGTATGAAATTATTTGTCAAAATGACAAAACCTAATCTGTCATCAGTATAAAATAACCTATATCACACACACGCTGCAAAATAAGTTAACTTAAATTATGGTACCAACTTAAGTTTAAAAAAGAAAAATGTCATTGCCTTCTAGAGGGTAGAAATATATGATCATATGGTATAATGATGTATTTCAGAAGCCAAAATACCAGCCAAGCATAATTAGTAGTCTAAACATACCATTTAATTGTTTTGGTATATTCTGTATTACTTTCGTGTAGATAAATATTTAATACTGCAACACATTATTTACCAAGAAACTAAAACTTACCGACATCCATTTGGTAATGTTTTGATAAGTTACGTGTACAAAATTTATACTGTTATTAGTAATTATTGTATTTGTACAGAGTACATAAATAATTCATATACAAATACCTCCTCATTGTAAAAAACAAAATGCCAAGAAGTTCACTCGAAACCAGAAATTTCAATGTTAAAGAGTCTTAACTACTTATCTCTTACTCTCTTTTCTACTTTCTTTCATAAATGCAGAGTACAGTTGAATTAAGCCTGCCCCGTTTAAATAAGAGCCTTGCATTATTTTAAAAGTGTTTAATTTGCTAAATGGTACGTAATAAAATGATTTGTTGAAAATGTTAATACGTATAAAATTTTCACTTTTTTAATTCTGATATGAAAAAAAATAAGTGGCACCAATGAAGTTGTGTATTTTCAAAATTTGAAACTATTACAGAAGCATGAAGTTAATAAAAACATAAAAACAATGTTTTTATTCAATATTGATCATAAAATGTTGTTTATTAGGTCTGTCTGAAAGTTCTTAGACCTATTAAGTACCGATTGTTTAAATATTCTCCTAATGGGATTAAACTATCTTGTCCATATTTGCGATATATGCAAAATTTATAATGCAGCCTCCAGTGCATGTTGCGTTTGCAAACCACAAAGAAGATGCCTGCCGTTAAAAGTAATTTGAGATACTGTTGTACGAATTTAAAACAGGAAAATTTGTATAGTGTTTTTTAGAGATACACTGTTGGAAAAAAGTGACGAGCACACCCTGTATAATCTGAAGAAGTGGTTCTAACGCAATGAAATTTGGTATGGAAGTAGTACTGATGTAGCATAACTTACCCTCACCTGGAGAGCGGCACAGACCTGCTGGGAAGGGATGCATTAATAGCGGGAGTATCCCCCGCGAGCGGCGCGTACCATCGCTACACGACGAGGCATGGAGTCAATAAGTCGTTGTAGGTAGCGGGAGGGATGTCCAACCATGCTGCTTCAACTCGCCTCCATAGCTCCTCAGCGTTACCCTGGGGAGGCGGATAACGTTGAAGTTTCCGATCGATCATATCCCAAACATGTTCGATCGGATTGAGATCAGGAGAACGTGCCGGCCATGGAAGCATCCGTATATGGTTCTCTTCCACAAAGGTCTGGGCAACATGTGCACTGTGTGGTCGGGCGTTGTCGTGCATGTATAAAAGATGTGGGCGCCGTCGAACGTAGGGAAGCACAACGGGCTGTAGCACCTCATCTACGCTGCAACGAGCCGTCATCGTATGCTGTATACGCAGCAGACGTATACGTCCACCATGTGTAATAACACCACATACCATAATGCTGTGCTGGCGGTGGATAGGGCGTGGTTGGATGCACTCCTCGAGGTGACGCTCACCACGTCTCCGATGAACCAAAATTCGCGCGTCACCGGTGCTCAATTCGAATCTTGATTCGTCGGAAAACAAAATGTGCCTCCACTCGACAACCTACTGATGTCTAGCCTCCACCCACTGGTGCCGTGTACGGCGGTGCTCGCGAGTCAGTGGAATCCGCTGCAACGCACAGCGCGCTCGCAGTCCACTTTTTAGCAAACGCTCCCGTACAGTTCGCGTGGTGAGTACGCCTTCCCTTCCTGCTGGCGAAACGGCTCCAAATTGCCTTGAGGAAAACGTACGCGACGCTAAAGCGCTGTGCACAAGGGCGCGATCCTCCGTGCTGTGTTCGCGCGTGGCCGTCCCGCTCGCGGCTGAAGGCGCGTAAGTCCTTGCTCCAACCATTCTCGCCATGCCCGCTGCACTGCAGATAATGACCGCTCGAGACGGCGCGCGATATCACGAAAGGATACTCCTGTCATTAACCTAGCTAACTTTATGGATCGGGTTGAAATCTATTCAATCCTGCTGGCGTGCTATGAAAATGATGATTTTCGAACCGTCTAATTACAGGAAATGAAAAGTGGATTCACTATTGCAAAACTGAAAGAAAGAAAGCGTGTGTTTAGCCGGGGCAACCTCCTGGGCTCAACAATTGCAACATCAGACTTGCATCAAAAGAAGAGAATGTTATGCACTTAGTGCAATAAATAAGGCCTAGCTTATTATGAACTTTTGCAACCCTAAGAAACAACGAACAAATTTGGATACAGCAATAAAAAAAAGTTGAGGTTAATAAGAAATTAATTATATAATGAAACAGATATGCAAAAACGGTTGAACTAGTGAAGTAATGTGTATACAAATTAATACAGATCTGTTAAACAACGGATCTGTATCTACATTTATGCTAAAATTGTCTCCAAGCTATAACCAGTTTCGTTCTATCAGGCGACACCAATTTAATCAGTGACATCTGACGAAAGAAAGCGACTAGGCCAGAAAAGGCGATCTTCCGCTCGAATAGCAAGGCTATTACGAAAAAAAGCGGAAAAATACGTATATTGGTGCTGTCCATTAACACGCGCCAGATGGCGGTAAATATACAAAAAAGGGATATTTATCAATACGTTTTTGCCGTATTACGTAGTTGTTATATAATGAAACAGATATGCAAAATACATATCCGTCACTGTTAAACATGGACAAACACCTCGTATTTTTAGCATTTACTTCTGTTCAATACATATGTTTCAGCCATCTAGGCCTCATCGGTTGAACTAGTGAAGCAATGTGTATACAAATTAATACAGATCTGTTAAACAACGGATCTGTATCTGTATCTACATTTACGCTAAAATCGTCTCCAAGCTATAACCAGTTTCGTTCTATCAGGCGACACCAATTTAATCAGTGACATCTGACGGAAGAAAGCGACTAGGCCAGAAAAGGCGATCTTCCGCTCGAATAGCAAGGCTATTACGAAAAAAAGCGGAAAAATACGTATATTGGTGCTGTCCATTAACACGCGCCAGATGGCGGTAAATATACAAAAAAGGGATATTTATCAATACGTTTTTGCCGTATTACGCAGTTGTTATATAATGAAACAGATATGCAAAATACATATCCGTCACTGTAAACATGGACAAACACCTCGTATTTTTAGCATTTACTTCTGCTCAATACATATGTTTCAGCCATCTAGGCCTCATCGGTTGAACTAGTGAAGCAATGTGTATACAAATTAATACAGATCTGTTAAACAACGGATCTGTATCTGTATCTACATTTACGCTAAAATCGTCTCCAAGCTATAACCAGTTTCGTTCTATCAGGCGACACCAATTTAATCAGTGACATCTGACGGAAGAAAGCGACTAGGCCAGAAAAGGCGATCTTCCGCCTTAGACGATTTTAGCGTAAATGTAGATACAGATACAGATCCGTTGTTTAACAGATCTGTATTAATTTGTATACACATTGCTTCACTAGTTCAACCGATGAGGCCTAGATGGCTGAAACATATGTATTGAACAGAAGTAAATGCTAAAAATACGAGGTGTTTGTCCATGTTTACAGTGACGGATATGTATTTTGCATATCTGTTTCATTATATAACAACTGCGTAATACGGCAAAAACGTATTGATAAATATCCCTTTTTTGTAAAGAAATTAATTGTTTTTCAAAATTATAACGCTAGATCACACGCTTCTTTGACGACTCCAAGATAGTTAGCAGAATTAGGCTGGGAAATGCTAACGTATTCATCATATTCTCGAAAAACTTTTCTTTCAAAGATGAGTTTGGTGTTACTCTAAGTGTGTACCTTCAATTTCAAACAAACAAAATTTTTTTAAAAGGCTATCAATTATGTGAAGAGGGGGTAGTCTTTTCACATAATTAATAGCCTTTTTAAAAAAATTTGCTAGTTTGAAATTGAAGGTAATCAACAAATTTATGATTAAACTTTGATATCATTTCAATATACCGGGTTACTACAAAAGAATCATCGGGTTTTAGAAAGATATATATTCAGAAGGTATTATAGATAGAATAATAAATGACATGTCTATAGTCAGCGACAACCTTCAAGTTTAGAACGTGCGACTACATCGCTTGACATACGCACACCGAAGTCAGCACGTAGTATGCAAAATGGCGACGATGCAACAAAAAGCGTTTTGCGTGTTAGACTACGCGCGATGTTTCTCGCTTGTTACGGTGCAATGTTCGTTCCGACAGCAATACGAAAGTGATCCTCCAGGTCATCAGAGCATTCTACGATGGTATCGAAAATATCAAACAGGTTCACTTACTAAACGTAAAAGCACCCGACGCCCACGAGTGCCTGAAGCAACAGTAGACGCGGTTAGACGATGCTTCTTGCGTTCGCCACAACAATCTACGAGTGGCGTAGGTATTCCGCAGCAAACTGTTTGGAAGATTTTGCGGAAGCGTTTGCGATTCAAGCCGTACCATATACACATGGCGCAAAGTTTACGTCCAGGCGACTATGTCAAGCGAACCTAGTTTTGTTGTGACATGCAGACAGCAATAGAGTACGACGAATTTGCTAACCGTCTCGTGTTTAGCGACGAAGTTACATTTCATTTAAGTGGCAAGGTGAACCGTCATAACATTCGGATTGGGGTACGGAACCACCTCATGTCATTGTGCAACATGAAAGGGATTCTCCAAAATTGAGTGTCTTCTGTGCTGTATCCAACACAAAAGTGTACGGGCCGTTTTTCTTCCGTGAAAAAACTGACCGGTATACCCTACCTCGATATGTTGCAATTGTCGCTATTTCTGCAGTTGTGTTCTTGTAACAAAATCTACGTGTTTGAGTTCCGAGACTGCGTGATTTTTATATGGAAACAACTTTACGTCTTTTTTTTTAATAGTATGACATGTTCCCATTGACAAATCAACTTGTGATAGTTTTGATTAGGGCTGGGCGAAGTATCGATACATCGTCCAATACCCGATACCTCATATAACGAAGATATCGATTCTAAAGTGTCGATTCCAAAGCATCGATACCTATCGATACTTTACCGATTCCAGTACTCGCTAAGTATCGATGTATCGGGTAGCTTACCTTTGTGCATTTTTAAATGTATATAAAGGGTGCAATAACTTTTTAAGTAAAGAATTTTTAAGTATATATGCATTATATATATTATATAATATATATTTAAAAGGATGTTATTATTGTGTGTAGCAAATATCCTTATTATGACATAACTATAATTATTACAAAAAAAAATCTCACAATATTGCAAATTTCATACCGTAGTTATGGTAGAATCGGTAAATTTATTTTATATCTCTTGAAACCGATAGCAAACAATCGACACCTAGAAAACGGGTTATGAATATTGATTTCTAGGTATCGGATTAAGGTATCGATTCCAGTACTCAGAATCGATACCGTACACAGACCCGATACATCGCTAAGTATCGATACCTCGATTGGTGTCGGTACCCGATACCGAAAACGTCGGTATCGCCCAGCCCTAGTTTTGATTGAGTGATTGATTTTTTGGGTGAGTTGTCCATTAGACGTTGAATATCCTCTATGCAATTTGCTGTTCGTTTTCTAGGTGCTGCACCGCCAAGTTTAGGAAAGTTTTTGAAGGCACGTTACATAAGTAATCGGGCAAAATTATGCTGATATCTGATATCTTTTTGTACCATCCAAATAATCATATTAAATGTCTACTTTTAATTCTATTGTATCATAATATTCTGTTTTCTTTTATATTTTCTTTTTATAATTATAGTGCCAACATAGTGGAAATACCTATGTCAAACGACTCTGACGCAGTTCCAAACAAGAATTTAGCTGCTCAGTGCGAGACGAACACGACACCGGCCAACAACAAAAACAAAACCATTGTCCGTAAGAATAATTTGGTCATGGAAGTGACGTGATGCACATCATCGAGCCTGTGTCCCGTATGGGTTGCAGGGAAGACATGGCTTTGTTGTAAATCCTGGGTAATTTCACTTTCCATTTGTAATAAAGTTGATGATAAAAATGCACGAGCTGAAGATTTGAAATGCCTGTCGCAGATTAATAAAGTCTATCGGTGAAGTAAAATAACAAAAACAAAAAAACAACAAAAACAAATGTCTATTATTGTTTCCCGTTTTTTTCATTTCTACTTAACAATAACGATGGCGCGAGGAAATATTATTATTATTGCTATTATTGTAAAGAAAAAAATACAAAACTTAGATAAGAAAATTATTTTTATAAAATATGGAAGTATAGTGAACAAAATACGTTTTTCGTTTTTGAGTTTTTATATTTGTTATTCCGTCTTTCAATACGATGTGATGTATAAAAGGAATCCTCTATTTTTCCCGATACTAAGATTACATGTTCGTAATTGTTTTTAGGCTTAAAAAAGATACGAAACGAAAACTGCTACCGCCATAATATACCGTTAATGTGTAAATGTATTGAAAAAAAAAACTGTTAATGTATTTCAGTAGAACGTTTATAACTACATATAATATTAAAATAGAACATTTTTTTATTATCTCTTTGGCTTGAAAATTATCTACTGCAAGTAGTAATTGCAAATTTGAATTTATATCTATGTATTTATATTTTTTTTAACTGTTATACATATATTTTTTAAATCTCAACTTTTAAATTACTCATATTAACGAAAATTTAGTACCTACGGCTAATTCTGCAGTATTTATGAGTGCTAAGATATCTCTAATTGTCATAGCGCATTTTTAATTTATAAAAATGTGAAATTAAAGGAAAAAACACTTAACCGCTTAAGTATGTATGTGTAATTTCAAAATATTGGAAGTATTGTCACACTTTGAATGTATACATGTTTGTCATATTCTAATTCCAAATTTTTCGTATGAATTAATGTCGTATGTAATTAACATAAATATAATTCATTGTATGTTAATTATTCGATTATATTGCGATAATGTGATATTTGTATAAAATATGAATAGAATAATAAATCGTAGAAATAAGAATGTAATCTTGTTTCTGTATATAATACAATTTCTAATTATCTTCAAAATGGAAACTTGTAAAGTAAAATAATTTTTCGAAATTGGAGTATTTCTGTGTTAGTCAATACAAATATTGTTTACAATTTAACTGATTATAATTAAATTTATCATATCCTGGATATTCTAAACGGTAATTAGCTTCAAATATCACTTCAAATATCTTCAAATATATATGTAAAAATTATTTCAGAACGTAACATAATAATTCAAAAAAGAGTATGTGTTTGTTGGAGTTACAATAACAAATATATGTTACTAATGCATCAAATTATAAAATATTGAATAGGGATTAATTCATCATATTTTTACATTTCAAAATTTCTAGATATGTATGTTAGCCTTGCCAGGTCTTAAAATAGGAAAACCCGGAATAACGAGCCAGTTCAGCCGGACATTTGGATAACAAAGCCGGATACTGTAATATAATGTAAGGATTTTTTGCCTCAATTTTAAAATAATTTGAATCAATCTTTAAATATAAATTTCTACAAAAAAACATCTTATAACTTCTTCTAATTAACAAACAAAGATAAATATAAACAATAATCTCGATTAATAATTAAATATTTTTTCATATGCAGACACTTATTTTAAGAGATTTTCTTCAAAATGGTGTTATAAAACTCCCTACACGTTAAGCGTCATAAATTAAATTCCACAACACTTTAGCTATGTACATTTAATCTGTTTCTTTCTTTAGACCATTGTTGACCAATCAAAGAAAACACTCGTTAGATTTGCATTATGACCCGGACTGGCAAATTAATGCAGACAAAGAATACGGAACTTTGAATAGCAATCTGAATTATTCAATGATCTAAAATAGGTTATAACAGTTGCTTCGAGCGGTGGTGCGTGGTGAGTGAGGCGGACGAGGTGGGTGGGAGTTACGGGAGTAATAATTTTAATAGCGCGCGACTCGAAATTCGCGAGCGAGCCGCAGATGTAAAAAGAAATCAGACAGACAGTATACGGTCTAATTTGGCCGGACAAGCGTTCAAAAAGGTTAATCATGCCCGGCTTTATCCGGACGCCTGGCAAACTTGTGTATGTATCGTATTCTATGTAAGGTTATCGAAGATATTTCTATTTTTAATTAATCGCAATAAAACTTGAGTGCTACAATTGTCTTCTTTTAAAATAATCTATAAATGTAGGATAATCTCAGACGATTTTGGCGATTAACTCTTGCATATTAATTGTTGTATTTCTTGCATAATTATATTAAATTTGTAGCTTATATATGGTATGTAGAAGCTATAAATTTTTTTCGTTATAAATATATTTAGTTTTGATTCTTTTTAAATTTAATCGAGCAGGGAAGTACTTTGAATACCATCAGAATCAGTTATATTAATTTCCATTTTATATGACAACCTAACAAAATATCAATTTTCAGTCTAAATTCCTGTGAATTGTTGTTAACTTGTATGGTTAAGTTCTGCAGTTAAAAGCTTTTGAAAGATCGATATTGTTTTTGAACATAATAATCTTCCACTTCGAGATAATTTGTAAATATTCTTGGGGATTAATACGAGGCGTGTTTTTTAAGTAAGGTCCGTTTGAACATAAGTATACAACAAAAGGTTATTTCAAAAAAGTAAATTTATTTTCAGAAAGTACATACTTCACTCTATTTTTCGACATAGTTGCCAAGTTTGTTCAAACACTTATCATACCTATTAACCAATTTTAAAATACCCTCTTCATAAAAACTTGCCGCCTGCTCCGATAACCAAGAGTTCACTGCCGTTTTCACGTCGTCGTCATCATTGTAATGGTTGTCACTGAGGTGACGTTTGAGGTGGAGGAACAGATGGTAATCGCTCGGCGCAAGATCAGGACTGTAGGGTGGGTGGTCTAAAACTTCCCAGCCAAAACTGTCCAATAAATCGCGGGTCTGACCTGCAGTGTGAGGTCTTGCATTGTCATGGAGAAGGACAATTCCCTTTGTCAGCATGCCGCGTCTTTTGTTTTGAATCGCTCTGCGTAGCTTTCTCAGGGTTTGGCAGTATGCTTCTGCATTGATAGTGGTTCCCCGTTGCATGAAGTCGACCAACAAAACACCATGCCTATCCCAAAACACCGACGCCATGATTTTGCGCTGGGACAGAGTCTGTTTGGCCTTCACCCTTACAGGCGATTGTGTGTGTCTCCATTCCATGTTCTGTTGCTTCGATTCGGACGTGATGTGCGAAACCCATGTTTCGTCTCCAGTTATGATCTGACTCAAGAAGCCGTCACCTTCTTCGTTATAGCGAGTCAAGAACTTCGTCGCACACTCAAATCGTTGGTTTTTGTGGTCCTCTGTTAGGAGTTTCGGGACCCAACGGGAGCACAGTTTCCTAAACTTTATGTGTTCAGAAACAATGTTGTAAAGCACTGATCTCGACACGTCAGGAAATTCGTTTGAGAGACCTGTTATTGTGAAGCGCCTGTTCTCACGAATCTTCGCTTCAACTGAAGCTACCAAATCGTCTCTAATCAAAGAAGGGCGACCGGAGCGGTACTCATCATGAAGGTTGTCACGACCATCTTTGAATTGTCGTACCCACACTTTGCTTTCACTCATAACAGTATCACCGTACACTTCGCAAATCTGTCGATGAATTTCTGCAGCAGACAGGTTCCTTGCTGACAAAACCCGTATCACTGACCGAACCTCACACGCGGCGGGCGAGTTGATAGTCGTAAACATTTTGAAAGCATAGAACAGAACTGTACAGGTTAGCTACAGAGCTGAAACTGAGCACAGTTGTTCCCGAGGCATTCCGGTACACGACGCATGCGCTCGTTGCGATATGCGCGCGAACTACTAGTGTCTACAACAAAACGGACCTTAATTAAAAAACACGCCTCGTATTAATTTGATGACTAAACTCAATGTCTTAACTTTCTGTTCTAACAATTCTTTGATAAGTTTACCTTCGTCGCATTTTTACAAAAATACATTATCTTGTCGTACTAAAAGTTGACAGGTACTTGGACCTATTTCCCTTCCTTCAAAATATTCTATAAATGTACGATAGCATCTGATAATTGTGGTTATCAATTTAACATATGATTTATATATTTTTTGCCTCAGTATAATATTCTTTTGAAGACATACAAAATTTCTAGTGGCTTTGAAGTTAACAAATCTCTTGAATTGCAGATGTAATTCTCCATCTTTTTCCTTATAATTCCTCTATTCCAATTTAATTCTCTTTAAACAGTGCCATGTCATAACAATACCTTTAGTGTTTAATTAATATTCACATATACAAATACGTCCATCAGTATTAGTTTCAATTTTGACAAAGTAACGAAAGAACATTCTTTTAATTAAATCTCTATGAAGTATTGTAAATTGGTGAGGTTATGTACTGACTGCAAGGGTGTAACAAGGGGTCCTTTGATTCTAGTTTCAATACTAACAGACATCTATACTTAAGCAGTTTCTCACAATGTTACTTGTTTCAAAGTTCCTTTATCTTTCGATTTTTAAAATAAATGAAATATTGAAAGAATATCGAGTAATGAAGCATTGGTTAGTTTCCCATCGGTTACAGCCTTTTTCTATTAAAATTCATTTTTTTAAATATCCGAAGATTTGCTAATAAAACTATTCTTCACTGCGCGAAAATTATCAACTATTCTATTATAATTACCTTCCTAAAACAACGTCTGTTTGAGCGTACTTTGATCATTTCCACAATACATTTTTTTACCAAGATCATATTAAAAACAATAGCAGGGTGTAAATAATTTTGTGTCATTATAGTATCAAGTTTTGTCGTTATTCATTACTATTCACACCTAGTAAATATCGACTTCAATAAGATACTGAAGACTTTCATTCATAATATGAATAGGCTAGTGATATCTAATGTTATTGGTAGAATATACACTTTTATTTATGTATATTTACTTACAGTTAATATAGTTTTTATCCTGATTCAATTGGAGGGTTCAACCGTGCGAGACGCACGCGCTGGAAGTGTTGTTTAAATCTGTAGAGATATTACTATGCTAAATTAATGCCTCTATTTGTTTCTGAAACATTAACATTAACATTCTCGCGAAAATCTCTGTGGATACTATATAAATGACCAATTTATTCAATAGCTTTTATATTTTTTGACTTGGCATATTTGAAAAGGGTATATGTTCATTTTAATTTGAAGTATAAAAGCAAGATAGTCTATTTACGATGACAGACGAGACATGTCATAAACATAAAGCGTTGTTAAGTTTTGTTTATATTTTTCCAATGAATCCTTTTTAGGCTATGGTTGATAAATTTAAATGACAGAAAACAAGATCAAAAAAGCAATACGAATATATATTCTATATTCTGGAGGAGATATAAATAAAGCAATATAATTATTTCCCAATATAATCTCCGTGTATTTCAATGCATTTTTCGGATCTTGAAATTAACATTTTAATACTCTCAAGAAAGTACTCGGGAGTTTTATCTACAAAATGGTCTAAAACCTTTTCTTGCACTTCTTCATCTCTTCCAAATTTTCTTTCTTGAAGGTGTTTCTTCAGTTTTGAGAACAAATAATAATCGCTGGGGGCGAGACCTGGACTGTAAGTCGGGTGCGAAAGTTTTACAAAACCACAGTCTGTACAGCACCTTGTGCAATTTTGGCTTTACGGACAGAAGCATTGTCGTGTAGAAGGCGAACAGTTCGGCGCAACATACCACGTCTCTTGTCTTTGATTACGTCTCGCAATTTATGCAATAAAGTAGCGTAGTATTGTGCGTTAGCAACTGTGTTCCTGTCTTTGAAATCAATAAGCAGGATTCCTTTAGAATCCCAAAGGATTGTTGCAATGATCTTTCTTGATTGAGCGACCCTTGTCTTCCTTGGCTGTTTTTTATTTGGCCTTCGCTATTCCTTTGATTCCCTTTTCGATAAGGAGTCGGAGTATAAAACCATAATTTCATCTCCCGTAACAATGGATTTGAAGAATTCTTGCTGGTTGTCGCGACAGAGACAAACTGCTCACAACATCTCACGCGTTGCTGTTTCTGAATTGCTGACAATAATAATGGCACCCACTTCGCACTGACCTTATTCATGTTAATAAGGTGTTCATGAAGGATTCGTCGTATGGTTGTATCAGAAAGCCCACACATTGTTGATAATTCTTTGACCTTCAAACTCTGTATTGTAACGTCGTCTGCTTAACGAGCTCGATGAAAACCTAAGCGCCTCAACTGGTCGACCGACACACGGGTTGTCTTCTCGTTTTCTCGGCGCAAACGAAATTGTTTTACCTATTCTTTTACAGTGGATAGGGAAGGGGCAAATTCACCGTATACACCATACAAGCGTTGTTTAATATCCTTAGGATTAACAGCTTCTTTCAGAAATTTAGTCACAGATCGGTGTTCAATCTTCAACATAATGAAAAATAACGCGATACGACCAACACAAACAGCTGTTGCTATGCGACTGAGACAAATACGGGTCTAAAATTTTTACCACTACTTCACAGAACGTGGCGCTGCATAATGCTGCCAATATTTTTTTTCTATCATTACCGGAACATGGTTAGGCCGGAAACTTCTGGCGCTTACCTCGTATAACACTCTGACAATGTTGTGCAGGGTAGGTAACATAGTGTATCGTAAATGCCGCTACAGGGCCCGTATGTTTGTAACTTGTGATCTCTAAGTATCTGCGCTTAATATTACTGATTATGACGTGCCCCGTCTGAAATTGTAAATAGATTATATCTGAATACTTTTATATGTAAACAATTCTATATAATGTAGACATACTTAATACGAGGGCGTATTTTTATGTTATCTACCTAGCCATGAAAAAAAGCACATAAAAGAAAAAAAAATTTTTTTTCTACATAACTCCCTTCAACACTAGTGCACTTATTCCATCTTTTTTCCAGTTGCCCCATACCCTCAGAAAAAAATTGCTTCGGTAATCCCGCAAAATATTCTTCAACAGCTTCTTTGAGTTCTTCATAAGAAGCAAAACGCTTTCCCCTGAGCTGCTTTTTTAAATTTTTGAATAAGAAGAAGTCTGACGGAGCTAAGTCGGGGCTATAAGGTGGATGCCTTAACTCTATAAACCCACAGTCATTGATTATCTGCTGAACTTTGTTTGCCTTATGAACCCCACAATTGTCGTGCAGCAACAAGTTTTTTTGTGGATAAGAATGCGGGCGTTTTTCCTCCAGAGCAGTTTTTAAATTTTTAATTGTGTTTCCGTAGGCCTCTCCATTTATGGTAGACCCTCTCGGCATATATTCAATAAGCAAGACTCCTTCAGCATCCCAGAAAACAGTTGACATCAGTTTTTTTCCAGAAAATTGTGTCTTGGCCTTTTTTGGTGGCGGAGAGCCCTCATGAACCCACTGCATGAATTCTTGTTTAGTAGGAGGGTCCCAGTAATATACCCAAGTCTCCGGTGAACCCCGGTGATAATTCGAGATAAAAATGTTTTGTCCCTCTCCAAGTTGACCAAATTTTCTTAAGAAACTTCTTTTCTGTACAGTTTTTGTTCAGGTGTAAGCAATCTGGGTATCCACCGTGCAGACACCTTCTTCATACCCAAATCGTCATGCAAAATTTTGAGGACACTTGTTTCGGATATACAGACTTCATTGGCAATGACAGAGATCTTTACACGCCGATCTTTCAGTACCAAATTTTCGACTTTTCGCACAATGTCTTCAGTTCGAGCTTCAACGGGTCGTCCGGACTTTGGGTCATCATTAATTGATTCTCGGCCTCATCGAAAGAGTTTAGACCAATATTTTACCTGGAAATAAGATGGTGTTTCTTCCCCATACACAGCAACCATTCTTTCATGAATTGCTTTTGGACCATTGCCTTCTTTTGTCAGGAACTTATTACACTGCGATGTTCAACCTTAGTTTCACTCATTTTATCGAGAAATAGACCGTCTCAAATGTCTATAAACAGCACAAACTAAACACAACTTTGCACATGTACTTCTAACAGTGACAGCAATTTTTCAATAATTTGTTTGACATCGTCTCACTCTTTCATGGCTAGGTAGATAACATAAAAATACGCCCTCGTACCTTCAAATTTACAGTAACTAGCGACTAATTTGGATTTAATATGAATTAGACATTTATAATTTGTATATATATTCTCTCCTTAAATTTTTCTTACACTCTTGCATTTGGGCTGAACCTATTCTTTGTTTGCAAGTTAATGCATTCACTATTACATAATTCCTACTGGTATTGATAGTCTTCTATCTTTGTTTTTTTTTATCCGTTATTATTTCCTATATTCACAGCCAACTTAATTGTTCATATACCATCATCGAAATTGATTTGATTAACTTCAGACCGCGATATTATCGAGAATTTCCATTTTAGACATCTGTATCTTAGCACATCAGCTTCCTATTTACTGCTCACAATTTGCTAGCGTCAATAAACGCATTTGGGCGAAAGTTGACATGTAAATTTTTTATTTTGCGACTGGTTAACTCCTTTTTTTTGATAAATATAGGACTGAAGGTGTTCAAAAATATTTTCTATGTTACATTTATTGATTCTTGGTTTCTGACTACTATTTTTTTTAGCTTTTTATACCCGTATTAATTTCAAGAGTCTGTATTTTTAATTTTTTCGTTTTCTTTTAACTTTAGTATTTTTAAAACCACTAGTTTATCGTATAGAACAAGATGAAAACAGGAAGCAAATCGTTTATATTTTTGTTAGGAGCTAAAGGATTATTTGAACAATTTTATAGAGAAAACGCGTAATATCCAATTGTACGTCATACTAGATCAATGACGACACGTCCTATATAGGTTGTCGGCAAGATATCAATTATAAGATGTCATGTACTATAAAAAGGTCAACAATGAAGCAATTAATTGCTTCGACTGTTTACAGTAACCCCTCGGCATTATGTCGAAATGACGCAACGAGATAATTAACACAATGCAGTTCTAAAAGGAACTGTTTTTAAACAATCAAAATAAACGGGAAAAATGTGCACAAAGCTAGGCGTATTTGACAAATATGTTATCTGTCAACACCGCAAGTAACTATCACCCTGTTAAAAATATATACAAGAAAAATTTAGTATTGAAACGGAAATTATGTGTTTATTTGCCATGAATGTCTATATTATCATCAATTTATAACATTTTGTATTTAAATTAACGAAATAAAAGCTTTCAAATATAGTTTAACAAACTTTTTTAATTTCTCTAATACAATTATGACAACATGTAAACGTCATCAATGACCTACAATTGGACTTAACGCCTTTCTCCTATAGTTGTTTCAAATCTACCCCTTTCATAGACTTTTTCTTTTAATTATCACTCTATTTAATTGGAACTGTATTGTTTAATACCGCGATATCATAAAGTTTCTGGGTCAACGGTGGCCATGGGGTGAAAAACGTCTGTCTTAATTTATATCATCCTTTTGAGAAAAATCTGATAAAATTTTCAAGTTAAGTGTCATGCTGACGTTAAAATTTGTCAATATATTAATCTTAATGTCAGTATGACACATAACCTGAAAATTTTATCAGATTTTTCTCAAAAGGATGATATAAATTAAGACAGACGTTTTTCACCCCATGGCCACCGTTGACCCAGAAACTTTATGATATCGCGGTATAAATAACATTTAATGAATTAATTCAACTTCTTGATGCAATGAATATATAATATGAGTTCAAGTAGATTTTAATTATAAGCAAGTTTACTCTTCGTTTAAATTTAGATTATCTATCGATTCAAAAGACCGCAGTACGTACGAAAATATATTTTCTTTTATTTATTCTATTGTATTTCAACTTGAAGAAAACATAATTTATGAAATAGACATATGCATATAGATATTTACATGTTTTCTATTTTAATCAAAAGATAATTAGAATTGTAAGTAAGTGTTTTTTTTTTAAAGTAAATTACCGACTTCTATTTTGCAGTAATTAAATAATTAAATACAGCAGGATTAACAGACCTATATGTTGAAAACTTGAAATTCAAGGAGACTATGAAAAAGGCGTGTTCAGTCCCCCCTCTGACTATTTCGTATTTAATCGTTGAAAACTTAAATTAAGCACAAAATTACTACTTGCAGTGATTATTGTATGTTTTGTATCAAAATAAAATTTATTACTCATACATATTTTTCTTTATTTCTATTGTAAACACTTTAACATGTATACATACTTCCAATTCAATTACAATACCACAAGTAGGTACCATATATTACGGGGATCTTTTTTGTATTCATTTGCTTTCTTTGTCCGCGACGGAAGACTATAAGATTACAAGAAATGAGTATTAATTTTCCTATTAAAATTGGTAAGTTGACCAGTCACTCTTTTCAGTTTAAAATGGTCATTTATTTTGCACAAATTTAATATTTCAGTACAAGACTAATTTGCCAAACAAATCTTATGTTTCACTTGAAAAAATAGTCAGTTAATATTTAAATGTTAGACGTCCAATTGGAGAGTGTAAAAAGTTCAAATGTCATATGCTTTTTGAAAGTGAAAATGTTATTTTGTAAATTTCGAATTCACTTTGTAATAATAATATTAAAACAGGACTAATTGACTCAGATCTTTAACAATAAAAAATAGATTTATGTAGATAGGCTTGTTATCTGTAAAATTAGCTATGAATTATGTACATTTCCCTAATATTTTTTTCAAGACACGTACGCTTATGACGGTGTAGTAATAAAAAATCAAAAGAGTTTAAATTTTTGGCATTCAATTCGTCTAAAAATTTATGTAACCACACCCATTAGCTAGTATTTTATGTTTCATATGAACGAATTTGCATATAATTTTTTTCTTTTAATTTTAGCAGACTACTCAACCTCAGAATTCTTCACACTATAAAACATGTTGCAGTAAAATTTTTTTATAGGCTAAAAAATATTTTTTCTGAAGGATGCTGCACTATATTTCGAAGACGTTCATTTTGAATTCCTACATTTTTTGTCCAATAATGAACTGCTGCTGTATCTGGTTAAAACATTACTTTCCGGATTTCTTTTTTAATAAATCGTTTCAATTTAAGGATAAGGTATTCTTCTTCTTCATAATCTTAGGATTTCATATAATATAATCAGATAGACACATGAATGATGAGGAAAGGTCACGGGAAGAAAGGCCCAAAAGATTCAAATCATTCGTAGCCCAAAAATACATTTTTTCAAGTGAACGTTGCTGCAGGATATTTGAAAAATTTGTGGAAAGTTTGTTGTAAACTCCTTCATCCGTTGTCCAATAATTAATCGTTGCAGTATCTTCTTAACACGCTGTTATAGTCCAGATGCTCATCTTATTATACGAGGTAAGTCCAGAAAGTAAGTTCCGTTTGTTAATTAAAAAAAATCATGTAGAAATACAGAAAATCTATTTTAAGCTATTTTTCTACATAGTTCCCACCATTTTGTAGGCATTTGTCATAACGTGGCAAAAGTTTTTGTATGCCTTCTTCATAAAAGGTTGCCGTCTGTGTTGTCAACCATGTGATAACATGTTCTTTGAGCTCATTTTTCGAGGTGTCAAGATTTGTTTGGCTTTAATCCTTGCTGGCGAGGAATTATGCCTCCATTCTATCGATTGTCGTTTGGTTTCAGGGGGTCATAAAGCAATTGAAGTCCCATCTCCGGTCATTATTTGCCTCAGAAAGTCATCACCGCCATTGTCGTAACGTGTCAAAAAGTCAAGTGCACTGATTAGGCGTTTTTTTGTGTTGGTCTGTAAGTGTTTTTGATACCCACCAAGCACAATGTTTTCGAAAACCCAGTTTTACAGTAACGACTTCATGAGTAAGTGATCTTGAAATTTTCGGAAAGTCCATAGAAAGAACAGAAATTGTAAACTTACGGTTTTTCTTAATCACTCATACATTTATTCAATAAACCTCGCAGATTAGTGGATTAATGTCGACCGGTTAAAAATTCTTCGCATTTAGAAAACAAATTACAGATTTAATTTCACAAGTGGCCTGATTTTCAATTAATGCCGCTATTCTAAATACGCACTACAAAGTGTACACAACAAACAGCGATTTCAAAATAGCGTCAACCCCTTTTCCTTGGCTCAGAGCATGCACGGAACTGCGATCGCAGCGCTGCCGCGGCAAAAAAAATATGAACGGAACTTACTTTCTGTATTTACCTCATATAAATTGTGTCAGTTTATGTATGACATGCGAGGTTTGTCTATAAAATTCGGTGAATGATGTAATAAAACCACAAAAACAGAATTGCACATTGGAAATACTTTTATTTTCCTTCGAAGTAGTTACCACCAGATACAACATACTTTTGACAACTTTCGTATAGCTTCTGGAGAGTGTCTTAGCTTGGAACTGTTTTTAGAATAGTTGTAACACTGTCCTGGATCTCTTTGACGTCCGCAAACAATAAAAAGTTAGCAGGAGGAAGGAAGATCTGGGTGTTTCAAAACAGTCACGCCACGCATTGATAGAAATTGGCGTGCAAGGATGCTCGTATGGCGATGGTGCATGCTGTAACATCCAATTTCTGGTCTCGATTATCTGTAGCCTAACGCGCCGGATGCGCTTCAACAAAGTTTGAGAACCTCCAGGTAGAATGCAGCAATCACTGTTTGGCCAACAGAGAGACGAATTTCTTATGGATGATTCCCTATTTGTCGAAAAATGTGATCAGCATGGTCTTTACCTTGGATTTTTGCACACGGCTCTTTGTTTGTGGCAGCGAAGAAGGTGACCGCCATTCGCGATCGATTGTCTTTGCTTCAGGATCGTACAAGTAACACCAAAACTCGCCCCTGTGATAGTGGAACCCAAAAAGAACGGATCCCGGTCACACAGGTCGATGAAATCGAATGGTCTCAAAACGTCTTGCTTTTTGCTCGTCTGTTAGGATGTGCGGCACAAATCGTGAACAAATCTTGCGTTTACCCAAATCTTTATGGATGATGGCTCCCACTATGTATTTGCTAATACCCACTTCTGATATTAATCGCAATGTCAATCGGAGATCTTTTGCTAGCAACACACGCACACATTCAATATTTTTTGGTGTCCTGCTTGTGAATGGCCGGCCCGAACGCGGTTCGTCCTCCACCGATTCCTTGCCAGTGGGAAAGCGTATAAACCAATCGTACACACAGTATCCTGCTCGTAAATCTGCTTTAACATTTCATGAGTTTCAATCGCTGTTTTACCAAACTTGAAGCAGAACTTAATCATGCTGTGTCGTTGCTCCATAGCTATTCGACGCGTACTGCTCGGAAACACTGTTGAAGTGAATGCAATAATATTGCTCTAGCAACCTCGTGTAATTCCTGGCACAGGACAAGTCGAGACATGTCCATGCATGTATACGCAAACGGGCGACCTTGTTTCAAGGGTTGAATACCGATATATTAGATTATTCACCGAATTTTATAGACAAATCTTGTATTATTTTTCATAAGCTTTGGAGTTGGTTCAATATAATCTTGATTTGATAGGGAACGGTCATGGGCAAAACTCAATCAAAAGTTTCAACCTTAGTCGTTTGAAATTAACTTCTAGATTCACTTTAGTTCCTTTTTTTACAGTGGTACTTTTTATTACTTACAGAGATCGCATATTAATTAAGACTAGCTGTCAATGATAATCTTCAATCCATTCAACGGATAAAATTATTTTCTACAACTTGGGGCGTTGTAGAAAATACATCGTTTATTCCAAAATATTGTTTATTAATGAACTATGGAATGCCTTTTTTTTATGAAGTAAGTACATTCTTACTTTTGAAGATCTCGTCTGCTTTACCAGTGTATTAATTTTGGCTAAAATGTAAGGAGAGCTAAGTTTCCAGTAAACATTCTTAAACAGAGTTTGTTTATTGATGTAATTAGTTAATTTTCATATCACACATTGAACTTGTTTCAATATGTCTGCAGATATCTTAGGTGATGCTTATAACATACCTAGATATCTAATTTACAGGGACAACCTTGGAATTACTCGTGTTTTTAGCATCTTCTTATATTCTTGCTATATTTCTTTCTCTGTATTTGTATTCTATTTTCTGAGGTCTGTTTCTTTTCTATCAGAGAGAATGTGGATTTTTGGAAGTTTGATTGTTCACAAGATTAAAACGAAGAGTTTATTAATCTATTTGTTATATACTACCTACGAAATTGTTACCTATGAAAATGATATAAAGAATGTATCCTATTTTTTTAAATAAATCAGTAGTACTTTTCGGGAGCTTGATTTACCCATCAGAGAACCCCCACCTCGTGGAAGATTTAATGTCCAATTGTTTGTAACTTTTTAAATAATAAGTTTAGAATGATTTGAACATACCCATGACAAGTGACTGTAATTCCATGAAAAAGAATAAATTTCTTGGAGTGAATTGCTTTACAAAATGTATTAAGACTTTGGCAAATGATTCAGTAGTTAGTAGATTTCATAAACTTCATTGTGTCTAGAGTACTATGCAACTGCTGCACTGTTCCCTAGAATGAATCCTTGGAAACTCTATATCTGAGAGAATCTATTTTTCTGAAGCACAAAGCATGCAATAGGTGTAGTCCAGCAGTTTTTTTTCCACCCCCGACAATTTTAATTTAGATTACTAATAGGTAGCCTATCGTAATAATCATTTGGATGTTTTCTTTCTGTTGCAGTTTCATTCAAGATGAATTTGTGCCCTCTTGGAAACGCAAATTTGTTGCATAATTAGTGTTGAAGGTACTTTAGAACATATTTCATCTTTTGGTTGTTCTGAGGGACAAATCATAAATTAATGATATAATTTTTTATTTACTTCAGTTACGATAAAATATAGTTTTTTTTTTGCCTTCTATAAACAGAAGCCTATAAAAAAAACTTGCCAACATGTATGTAATCACCTTGCAAGTTTTTAAAATTCCTTACAATTTCGTCTTCATCTTCTTATTTGAACAATGGTAATTAATTAAGCAACTTACGAAATTTAAGGCATGAAATATGTATAGGTGTTTTACTGTTAGCCTAATCATATTTGAATACAATTTTTTTCTTTCAAATAAAAATTTTTGTACATAAATTAAACTGGTGGAGTAATAATTCAAATAAACGTGTTATATAGATGGAATTTAATAGTAATATTTAGGATTTACGTTCCGAGGAAATTTTAGAAATTACTGTTTTAAAAAATTTAAATTACGTTCACCCCTCAATAAACTGACTAATAACGCAAAATAAAATTTGGAAAGTAAAATTAACTAACGTTAAAAATACTATTTGGAGGAGAAATTGAGTTTTTGGACTGTATCACTATTAGTAGTGCCTCGCTAGTAGGAAACCTCATATATAAATATTTTGTATACAAAATAAATGTACATAAATATATATGGTTACCTTGTTACATATGTAGGTTCTCATAATACTCGTGTTTTCAATCAAATTTAATCTGTGTCTAAGTATTGGATTTAATATATTCGTAGATGACGGTAAATTGTTTCCACATACAGCTGGTACGATATTTGTCGAGCCAGAGTTCCTAGAAGAACGCTACGATATTTCTTGGAATAAACCGCACTCGACGTAAGAGTCTGACTAGATATTTGCAAACAGTGACACGTGCCGTAAAATGTACCTCGTTATTTTCTTTTTGGTGAATATTTCTACTATTAAACGAGTTTTCAGCAAGATTTCTTTGTCGCGAGAAATTAAATCACGAGAAATGAAGCGAATGATCTAATGTCAACTTTTGGTTAAAAAAGGAATCATTTAAATTGTGTTTTTGTTTCTTTTACAATAAGGTCAATATAATAATAATAGGGAACCTAATAGAGCCCCTAATCTGATAAATTTTCAAAGGCATTTTCAGTATCACTAGAAGTTTCACTCAGACGCTGTGAGTAATCTTCTGTTAGCACATCAACTTGAATTTCGTTTTGTAAGTATAGCAAGCGCCAGATAAGTTGGCGAGCGGAGGCGTAATTTCGCGCAGAATTGGAAGTATTGGGAGATTTGTATTTAGTTTTACATCAATTTGGAAGATACCATAGGTGGCGTAAACTACACATCTTATCACTTAATAAATTAATAATTTATTAGAGTAAAATATATAGCGTGGACGTTTTTAAAATCGGCTTCTGCGCACCCCCTCCTCTCGCCATCTTATTTGGCGCTTGCTATAATTGTCTTCAGCTTGAACAACTTGTTGGCAACCATTCATCTAGTCTTGAACAGTAACTAATGAAAATTCTTCTGTCAGAGGCTACACAGCGTTTAATTTAAATCAAACATTTTTGTTTGTTCCTTTGTCTATAACCTGAGCCCATATCATTTAGATCGAATTGAAACTTACCATCAGGATATAAATCCAATCAGTGGGTGCCTTAAAGCCACCTCCCCATTTTTTTGGAGCAGACTATCGAATTTGTAAACAATGTGTTGGTTTCTATGATACTTAATAATTTCATAGAGCTCGTCACTTTCTCCGAATTTGCGTAAGCTTAGTCTTGCCAATATGTTGTTTATTCTGAGAATAATAACAGTACATTTTTGATTATCCGAATTAATTAATGCAGACCTTAATCCGTATAAGCGAAAATCCGTGTAATCAAATTCACTCAAAAAGCGTTGTTGTACATAAATAACATTATTTTTAATAACACTTATAATTATTAATAAAAGAACAGATCATTATGAACATGTAATAAGAAAAAAACATTATAAACAGGAAACAAGCAACGTAAACCTTGTGATGATGTCTATACAATTTAATTCCAAAAATGTTTAATTTTTGTTTGCATACAGTTTTTTTAACGATTTTATTTGTAACGTCTTTTTTTAAGCGCCTCAAGACTACCATTTCATTAATATTAGCGTTATGTTCTTTTGACAATTGTAGACATATACCGCCTCATTCCGAGCAAACACAACGATCCGAATGTGAATATTTCTCCCGCTCCGAATACAAATTCCCTGAATGCTGTAGGCACGTCAGACTGTTTTGTGATTGGCTAAACGCGTCCAGGGGATTTGTATTCGGAGCGGGAGAAATATTCATACATTCGGATCGTTGCGTTTGCTCAGAATGAGGCGGTTTTGAAGCTATTCAAAACATCTTTGTGTTTTACGAGCTTTTGGGAATCAGTATGCAAGATGTAAATAATACGCACGAAAATGGTACACAGTTTCAGGGGAATCCCTTAAACACCTATGTAGAAGTAGACGAACTAAATTTAGAATGCTGAATTGCATAATTGTATTTGCTCCACAATGATCCTGATAACAAAAGCACTTCGGATAACAACATACATAATGCAAAACATATTTGATCCGGATAACCGCTGAATCCGGAAAACCAATGATACGGATAATCAAAAATGTACTGTACTTTCAAAACGATATTGGAATTGATGTGCTAAACCTTAAACATGGTCATAACGTCCGCAGGCGAATAACCGGGCATTATGGCCTATAACGCCCGGTAATTTATTTACAGTTTTTAACGTTGTGTGAGTGTAAATAAGGCCCGAGAAGAAAGGATATACATTTTACAGGATAATATAACGGGTTATCATAAAATAAGGAATATATTTTAAATTATTATAACTTTTTAACAAATTAAGTTAATAACAAAAGATAAATGAAATCTAATTGCTTAAGAAATGGGATTTAGTATGCACAAAACCAGTTACGGTAATTGCTCAATATGACCTCCATTTTGTTGTTGTAAGATTACCAACCTTTCCTCCAAATTGTACACAGCATTCCGTAACATTTCTGGTTGAATTGCACGAATTTGCTCGATAATATTGTCTTTTAATTCTTGTAGCGTTGTTGGTCGTCTTCTAAACACTAAACTTTTTAAATAACCCTACAGCCAGTAATCCGTTGGGTTAAGATCAGGTGATCTTGGTGGCGATGAATTTGCGATATGTCTGCTTAACGCACGATCTTGAAAAACGTTGGTTAAGAATTCTTTGACTAGTCAGAAAAAGCGCGGGGGTGCTCCATCCTGCATAAAAATTATGTTTTCAATTCCGTGGTGCTCGTTTTGCAGCTGTGGAATGACATAATCTCTTAACATTTACAAGTATCGTTCACCGTTTACAGTTACAGATACGGCTTCTCCATTCTGCATTTCCTCGTAGAAATACGGACCAATGATAAAATCAGCTGTAAAATCGCACCAAACGGTGACTTTCTTGTCATGAAGACCTTGTTGAACGATTTCTTGTGGGTTTTCTGCAGACCAGATTCTACAGTTTTGAGTATTGACTCCACCATTCAGAGTAAAATGTGCCTCATCTGTCCATAAAATACGAGATAACCATTCGGGTTCAATTTCCATCTGAGCCATTACTCGCAAAGAGAAGTCGTATCTAGTAGCCAAATCTGCCTCCTTTAATTCAAACAGCATTTTCAGTTTATTAGAATTTTGCGTAAAATTTTCCAAGCCGTGGTATACGGCACCTGCAATCGCTTGCATATGTCCTGATTTTCATGTGGAACCTCTGCAACTTGGACATCATTAATTCTTGGTCTTTCTGATCTTGGTAGGTCAGTTACAGACACTGTAATTTTTGTATCAAATTGCGGTACGATTTCATTTGACTCTCAAACCCATTCTCGTGCGAAATCTTCGTAATCCAGCGGTGTAATTTCTGCCGCATTCATAATAACACTGAACTAAACCAATTCTTGTTTGTAAATCCAGGCTATTACAGTTTGAGTCGTTTGAACTCTATGTCTACTTGAGTTTTAGTTTAAAAATAAAACTCCAAATTGAATGATTTCGTTTTGACACTCATGTCAACAATTGTAATTACAACTCTTTTGTTTTTCATAGATAGAGTAAAATCCAAATCCAAAAGCAACTCGATTCCATTTACTTTTTGCTACTTAAAATTATATAAGACTTTAAAGTACTTTATGATTACCCCTATATAATAACTATATAATAAACTAAAGTTTTTAACAAAGTATAAAAAGAAAAAAGCAGATCTTTAGCATTCTTTAATAAAATTAAGAATACCTAAATATTGACAACTTGAAAAAACATCAAAATGTCAACAGCTGTCATTTAAAATACGTAAAATTTAATAGTTGTTTATTTTCAACAATTTCTAAAGAAAGAATCAAATTTTTAACATTATTTAGCAAAATTAAAAATATAGTTTTCAAAATGTCCTGAAAAATGTTATTTAATTTCCCGCAACAAAGAAAACTTGCCGAAAATCCGTTCAATAGTTTCTGAAATATTCACCAAAAAAATAACGAGGAAAATTTTAAGGCCACTGCTTGCAAATACTTAAGCAGATTACTTGCATCGTTTGCGGTTTATACCAAGAAATGACGAAACGGTTTTATAGGAATTCTGGCTCAATAAATATCGTGCCTGCTGTAATTTGGGTATATTATACGATGCTTTACTTACTCCATAAAAGAAAAAAAATATTTTTCGGTTAATAAAAATATTTTGCATATATTGCCATTGTTATCATTGCCTAATAAAATAATATTGTTATTATTATTTAATGCCATTTTGAACTGAATTGTGTGATAACTCCCCAACAAAACCAGGCATTTTAATAAAAATCTACTTCGAAAAAATGTGCAATCAAATAAAAAAACAAACGAAAAGAAAATTAAGAAGCAGATCGTCAAAATACGCGAGAATAAGGTATTGTTCTAATTTATTATTTTGTATAATAATAAATAAAAAAACTAAATGTAACTATCTAATTAGTGTTTAAGAAAATACAAGAGGCTGTTGATATATTATTATTATTATTATTATTATTACTAGTAATTTATTACATTTTTGTAATTGCAAGACATTTTGTGAAATGTACTTACACTTTTTTTAAATAATAATATGGAACAATTTAAAAACAAAAAATAAAACACTCTGTAGTACATACATGTATTTTAATGTTGAAACAATAATAATAAGATTCAATTATGTTTGCTGCTATATTATTACATATTAATATTTTATTATTATTATACAAATGTTAAACGCTTGTTTTCATTTTCTTCCTTTTCCATTATATACAGTAAACGGAGCCTTAAATAAGAACATACGCTTGATACGAAGTTGGTCGAATGAAGATCTTTCGCTATCTTATAAGCAGCGAATTTAGTTTGATAGTAAAGAAGTTTTACAGTAAATAGAGTATTTTTAATAAAACTTTCATTTCGATCGTATTTTTTTCTTATTATGTCACAAAATGTCACCTTTAGAATGGCCTTAACCCATAAAAGGCCTTTCTAAATTATATTTACTTTACTAAAAGTAGTAAGAGAAGAATAAAGTGTTATTTTATGTAAGAAAAAACGAACTTTTATTAATTTCGTAAAAAATGTATGTTGCCATATGGCAACGCCAGCTCCTGCCAACGCCCTTTATTTAACAAAAATTACAAAACATTAAAAATTATAAAAACTATTACAACTGCGTATGAAAATTAACGTTGCAATTAAGGCAGAGCCCTACATTGCATTTTAAACAATTAGTTCGTATAATAGAGTTACAGTTGTCGCCAGCACATCTTTTTTTGTGATCCTTATTTGCTGTAAGTAAATGACCGCTGTTGTAAAATCGGATGTCGTCTGAGACGCGAGAAGATCTGCTGGACGCACTGGTTGGTCGACCGCCTTGACTTCGTGGGTCTTGGAATTGCACTAATGTGTATGTGTTCACAATTTCTCTTCTAAATTGTAGCTGAGTGAGCTTATTTCCGGATTTTTTATGTAAAATCCAGGCATTCTGGATGGCAGCATCGACCAACCAGGTGAACAAATTCCACTACCATTTTTTACAACTAATGGAAATTCTGTATCGTGAGATGTTCTCATCCATAAGATCTGATCCTCCCTTAGTGATGGTCAGAGGTCTCGCGATCTGAATGTTTTGTTTTTGGGCTTATGGATATCGTCTAACCTCTCCTATAGGTATTATGCCGTAAGTCGTCGATGCCATGCTAACGATATTATTATCAGTTCATCTGACAAGCAGTATACCGTTTGTTTTATCCAAGGTGTGGACATATTCCCCTCTCTCTTTTACATGACAACCTTCGTAGGTAATGGACAATTTCTTGGTACTTTATCTCTAATAGTACCTGTTACTTCGTAACCTTGAGCTTTCAGATAGCTCAATAAATGTAAGCTGGTAAAAAGATTGTCAAAGTAGAAGAAATATCGTAGATTCTTCTGAACATCAGGCAACTGGTTTAGCATGGTCAAGTACGGAGCCACTGCTTTCCCAAATACATTTTTATAATTTTCACTGATACGAGAATCTATGCCCTGGCATGGTATAAAGTTAACCAAATACCCACTTTTTGTATTGATGCTAAAATTTTGTAGCCAAATCTGATTGGCTTCCCTCTGATGAACTGCTTGCAAGAATGGCGACCAGAATATTTTATCATTGATTCGTCATAATTTATATCTTGTTCAGGAACAAAATATTGTAATAATTTGGCATGGAATTTTTCAAACAGATGTCGTACTTTATAAAATTTGTCATTTTTATCTATATGGTAGTCTGCACAGTGTATGTAGCGAAGAATAATTGAGTTAAATCGGTCTCGTCGCATAGCATTTTTAACTAGTTCATTACCATGTCGCCGCGAGAATCCCAATAATTTTTTCCGGGTAGAACATTGTAACCAGACAGGATTAGAATGGCCAAGAAACACATAATCTCATTTCCGGTAACAGAGAAATTTTTACAGTTTTTGAACTGCGAATATTTGGTACTTTCTGAAACCAGGAAAGATATAGTATTTTCACAAAGAAATAATTCGAACATTTCGGCGGGCGTCAAACATTTAAATGTTTCATAATCAGGTATTGGAAACGGTTTTGGAACGTATTCTAAATCTGCGCTATCCAAGTGATATCATTGTAATCAATCTTGGCTACATTATGATCATTTAAATTTACACAATTTCCAGCGCTTATTGTATCTACATTATCTTCGAGATCTTCCCCAACTGAAGAATTAGCCCTCGACTCTGTCTGAGCAATTCTTAGTTCGGCAGGAGCGCGCAATTGATTTGCTGACAAGTTATCAACAAGTCTTCCATCATCTTCATCTCCCGAATCTTCATCAGTGAGCTGAGACGATTCTGGAGGTTCAATATAAACTTCGGAAACATCTACGTCGTCAGAATATGCCATGTGAAGGGCTTCTTCAAGTGTTAATCCCTCACTGTAAAGATCAGCTGATCATAGAAAAGACGGTAGTGTCAATGACTAGCGTAACGCAGAAATTTTATAATTAAAATCGCGAAATTATTTAGTTTGCAAACAAGGAAAGTGAAAACAACTTGAAGATACACTATTTGAGAATACAATGACCGAGTATAAATGTAATCATCAAAATAATTAAAAAGTTGTGTACTCACACAAAATTCACATTTATTTTGAAGCACGAATAAAACGCGCAGTCTAGGTTCTTCTTGGTTCAAAATTTGGAAGTGGGCTTCGTTCTGATATGAACTTAATAGTTTTAAGAACAATTTTTATGCAAAATATTCGCGCTACTTATGAGAGTTAAATGTTTTATGAAGTGAAGTATAGCAAACGCCAATTAAGTTGGCGCGAGGTGGGGGTGCGCAGAAGCCGTTTTTAAAAACGTCCACCCCCACTACTAAAGTAATTGTCAGAATACATTTGTCATTGGCGTTTGACGGAACATAATGTCTTTATTAGGGGATCATAAAGTGATACATGCTCAGAGGTTATAATTATCTGACATTTGATGTAAAACCAAACACAAATCTCCCCACTACTTTTAACACTGCGCGAACTTACCCCTCCTCGCGCCAACTTAATTGGCGTTTGCTATAACTGGTAAAAGTTTGTCAGGGGCAACTTGTCAATAAGTCTGCTTAAAAACAAAGATTTGAATCTTATAACTTCGATTTTATGAATTTGAGAATGAACAATAACATATTATTAATTCTCTAATTCATAAGGATAGGAAAAGCGTCCACTTACATAGAAAACGGATAAAAAGGAATACATATTTCTATGGGCAAGAGAGAACCTAATTTCAAAATCAATGAATTTATGAATTAGAGAATGAATAATAATAAACTATTAATTTTCTAATTCATAAAGATAGGCAAAGCCTTCACTTACATAAGAGGGAAGATCAGAAAGTTTCTAGAACAAGACACACTTTTCGGAGTAAAATCATATTTATTTTTCTACATAGTGTCCTAGCAACTCTATACATTTAGTTCAACGTTTTCAAGACCTTTCATTCCTTCAGAAAAATAAGAACTATCAAAACTTTCCAAATCTTCATTTACAGCTTCGATTTCATTATTCGATGAGAACTTGTTTCCACCATTTCTTGAGGTTCGGAAATAAAAAGAAGTCGACCAAATCAGGCGAGTATGGTGCATGCTCAATTAACTGGAATTGTAATTCGTGCAGTTTCGATATCGCAATTGCTAACTTGTGGGATGGAGCATTGTCTTGGTGAAACAAGACTTTTTCCTTTGCCATATGAGGCCTTTTGACTTTGATTTCTTCGTTCAATCTCCTAATAACGACGCATAATACGTGTCTGTTATTGTCCTCCCGTGTTGCAAGTAGTCAATAAAAATTATTCCTCGGGAATCCCAAAAGACGGTAGCCATCACCTTTCCAGCTGACGGCATCGTTTTGGCCTTCTTTGGAGTTGATTCACCGCGTACTGTCCACTGCTTTGATTGTGTTTTAGTCTCTGGCGTGAAGTGTTGTAGCCACGTTTCATCGACGGTTACGAAACGTGTCAAAAGATCTACAGGATTGCGCTTGAACATGTCTAGACATTGCTGAGAAATGCTCACACGAGCTTACTTTTGATCGTCTGACAGCAAACGCGGCCACCATTTTGCACTGAGCTTTCTCATGTCCAAATGTTGATGTAAAATGCAAGTGTGCGTGGTCATATGATATCTTACTGCCTGTATCTCTCTCAACCTTGATCGGCGATCATTCATCACAATTCGCTGAACTTTTCTAATGGTTTCTTCATCGGTAGATGTTTTTGGTCTCCCAGAACGCGATGCATCTTCTATGCTTGTTCGACCACGTTTAAATTAACCAATCCAGTTTGCAACGGTTGTATACGACGGTGAAGACTCTCCATGAAGTTCGTCTAATTCTGTTTTTATTTCCTTTAGCATTTAAGCTTGTCAAAAAAAAATGTTTAATAACCACGGAATTCGATTTTATTCATGATTAAGAAAATGCGCGCACTGTTTACTTTGCTTGGCTATAACGGCTTTACTTTATGCACTATCTGTCTAAAAGCTTGATACCAGTTATATAATAGATGGAGCACTCAAAACACATAACTGGTATGCGCGCACAACGTCATCTTCTGATTCGTTCTAGAAACTTTCCGATCTTCCCCCGTAGAAACAAAAGGATTACATATTTCTATGGGCAAGAGAGAATATAATTTCAAAATCAATGAAACTCAATTTTGTAGATTTGAATTGGTGAGAGCGAAGACCGAGTCTTTCACAATGACTGCCTTACAACGAAAGTCAAGTTTTTTGCTTCAATGATAATCTAGACTTGCATGTCAGCTAGTTAAAGGGATGCACGTTGTGGAAGGAAGTTATGAACAATAATAAATAATAGAGGAAATGCGTTTGGATAATGTTGAATGTATGTATTTCTAAGCAAAATACATACTACCCTATATCTAAAAATATTAAAAAAATGGATGTCCGCAAAAATTCCACTCTTAAAATGAACATCCAGCAGTCCAAATCCTTCGCCAACCGTAACCTTGTGGCATATCACGAAGATAAAAATACGCTCGAAGCATGTACGAACTGTTGCAGAATTGTGTTCACCTCCACACGAAATTTATGGCAATATAACACCTGATGAAACCAAAATACTAATTACCAGTCTATCGAGAAGCATCGAGGCGGTAGTAAGTCGTTTTTTATTAGTAAAACTTGAGATTTTTTCAAAACCTTACCTATACTTCTATAACAAATATTAAATTGATATGCAATTAAATTATTATTCTTTAGGCTTTTTATGCTGTTGAGATGAAACGCAACCAAATTCCTCAAAATTGTTAGTAACTTGGGGTAAAGTGTTGTTTTGCAAAATTATTTTCGAACACATTGCATATGCTATGCAGAGAACGTCCCTGGGATTGAACTCTGCCACTTTGCGATTCCATGGACTGACGTCATACAACGGAATCGCGTTTATCATGGCATTTGTTACTCTGCTAACATCGCGACAAGTTAGGATGTCCTTGTAAAAAAGCGATTTTGGAAATAACTTGATAATGGTATTGCTAAAAACATTGAGTATTCTAGGGATATTTCTTTTGTAATATTTAGGGATTTCTTGAAATTAATGAAAAAGTTGGTCAAATTAATTTACGCGTTTATCTTTGTTTCGCCCAATCTTTTATCATTAAATATTACATACGTACTTCATTAAATATCGACAATAGCTAATTTATTAATTTTAAATTGTGAGTTTTCGATAATGTAGCTTTATAGAACAACAATTTGAAAGACAATTCAGTATTAAAATTAACGCGTGATTTTTTCCAGAAAGTCCATTATTGCTCTCAATTCAGAGTTAACTCTCTTCTATTTATGATTTTCTTTATTAATATTGATTTGATATCGAAAATATTCAATGACTTTTTTGAAAGTTTTTATTTACTTAAGGATCGTGTTGATCTAGTGGGTAAGTCCCTAGACTATGAATCTGATGAACCGGGTTCAAACCCTGGTCTAGCCAATAATATCGATGACGTTTTTTTCGGTTCTAGCATAGCTCAGGTTAACAAAAATTAGTACCTGAAGGTAAAACTCGGGGGTAATAATAGGCAATCGGTGCTTGGCGCTAGCCACGTTATCTTCCAAGTGTACCGAACGGCTCAAGAGATAACAGGCTTACCATGTTAAACCCCAAGGCTAGTTACGGGGACTGTTATTATTTATTTACTTAACTTGATAGGTATTAAATAAAAAAGTGGGTGATAACTTATAAGAAATGAATCGTTTGCTATCACATACAAGATGCAACTAATTTTACAAAAGAAAAAGCCGTGTAAAATGCGTTTAAATTTTGGTAAATACTTTTCAATATTTTAAATACGTAGTGCGCACATTTTCTCTGCGTCTCACTTGCACTACTTGCGTTTTACGCATTTATAGCAAGCGCCAAATAAGATGGCGAGCGGTGGGAGTAAGTCAGCGCAACATTAGAAATAGTGGGAAACTTTGTATTTGGTTTTACATAAAGTTGCAAGTAAGTGGGTAAGTGAACGTGCGCGTTTTTGAAAACGACTACGGCGCATTCCCACCGCCCGCCATCTTATTTAGCGTTTGCTATACATATAAACCATGTTTACTATGGCTATGTGCGGCAGAATACCAACTTCCATTATCTGATGGCAAGATGTACTACCATCCATCGCAAAGTGACAGTGGCAGAGTACCTATACTGATAGCATAAAATTTAATTTTTTTCCCTTAAACGTAAGCGTTGCTATTATACGAGGGTCAGTAAAATTTAAACTGGGCTTTTAATCATTTAAATTTAAATGTTTACACATTTTTCCCAGCGTTTGGGGAGCTTATGGATCCCGTCTTCATAAAAAGTGTGAGACCGTGTCAACAGCCAATTGCGCACAAACTCCTCTACTTCTTGTTTGCTCTGAAAATGGTGTCCGCCTAGTGCGCCCAAGCGAATTAAAGTCGCATGGGGGTAGATCTGGGTTGTAGGAAGGATGTTCTAGAATTTCCGAGTGGATTTGGTTCATTTTAGCTCGAGTTGTCATGCAGCAAAATCACATTTGTTATTAGTTGGTTCCGCCTTTTGTTTCTGTAGACGGCTTTTGCCCTCCGCGAGCTGGCAGTAATAGCTAGCGTTCACAGTCCGGCGTTCATGTAAGAAATCAATTAAAGCAAATCACCTTTCCAATCGAAAAAGACAGTTGCAAGAACTTTCCCAACTGATAAACGTGTTTTTGCTTTCACAGGGCGAGGTTCGCCACTCCAAACTCGCAATTTTGGATTCGGTGTATGGTGATGAACCCATGTTTCATCACGTGTCAGTATTCTATGCAGAAAATTGTTTGTGTCTCGTCGAAATCGATTCAGGAGTCTTTGGCATGTGCCTCTTCGGATCTGTTTTTGATCATTTGTCAAAAGTCTTGGAACCCATCTTGAAACAAACTTTGCAGAAATTCAGATGCTCAGTAATAATGGAATACGCACTACCGTGACTTATTTGTACTTCACTAGCGATTTCGTCAATCGTAAGGTGCCGGTTACCATCGATGAGGTCACAAATCGCTCGAATATTGTCACAACTGTATTGGGACGCCTATTGTGCCTCTCATTTTCTACAGTTTCACGACCGAGTCATAACTTGAGTACGTGGCAATTGTGTTTCACCAAACTGTGTTGTCAGTCTAACCAGAATTTCGCTGGGCTTGGTACCTTCGTTCATCAGAAATTTGATAATAATTTGATTAATAATTCGTTGCGCAACCGACGGTGTGACCTATTGTTCGGACATGACTGTACTGGCGAGCAGTGCTGCCAGGTAGAAAAATGAAAAAGCGGTAGATTTAGATATTAAACGGTAGATTTATTTTAAATCTTTCTTAGATATAAAATAGGTTTACATGATCTTTATAAGAGTTTTGTACAAAAGAGAAAACATAAAAAATATTTATTTAAGAAGAGTTTTATACAGAAGATAAATACAATTTACATAAAGAATAAACAATATTTGTTCTATAAGAGTATTATACAAGATGTAAGATATTAACATCATATACATAATATGGGATTGTTCATCGCTGATTTTCGTGTCTAAAATTTTATTTCAATATCTCTTTTAATTTAAAGGCCGCTTTACAGTTTGAAATTTTTGTTGCATGCAATTTTTATTGAACGCATGCGCAATCCCAACATTTTCGATTAGCTGTTGCAATTTTTCTTGCATTGCAAGAAATAGAACATGTTCTATTTTTCTTGCAAGCTAGCTGCAATTCTAGTATTTTTTCTAGGGATTTTATCCTAGCCAACACATGATCAAAATTCCTGTCTTTTTACAAATATAACCTACATTTGGGGGTTGTGATTTTGGAATGATTTTAGATCGTTAATATCCAAAAATAGTTCTCTTAAATTTTTATTTTCTTTTTTCTATTAAACCAGGGTTTAACCCACCATCTTCGTTTCCAAATGTTTGCGTATATTGTTTGTCATAAATATGTGTTGGTCAACCTGATTGACAAAAATAATTTCACGGACTTGCACGTAAAAATTGCAAAGTGTAAAGCATAGCTTAATGTACAAGAAAATTCCATTGCAAACTGTAAAGCGGCTTTAACAGATATTTACATGGTTCCACGCATTTGCCACCTACACTTTTTAAGATAATACTGAAATCTGAAACTCAATTAGATAAAATAATTAATACTAATTTAATGATATTGCAATTTATTTTTATATTAACCGTACGAATTATTATGCGCTCGTAAACATCGGCATCAGTTCTGACGACACAAATGTATTGTATATTTGTATACATATCGTTCACATATATTATGCTTATGCATACAAATCAACTTTAAAAAATTCTGCTGATTAAATACAAACATTAATATACACAATAATATACCTATAAAATATTAACGTAATTTAATTGAATTAATAGTAAATGTTTCCATTTAGGAAATATGACTATAAATACTATTATTTTTTCCTTTATTTTCAAAATGTAATTTTTATGTAATTTGTATCAATGTAATTTTGCTGTAGATTTTAAGCGAAAACGGTAGAACGGTAGATCTACCGCAAAAATGGTAGACTTGGCAGCACTGCTGGCGAACTTAAATGCCAGCACATGCGCGGAACCGCGTCAATCCCCTCCCTATTTTCCCGGCTACAAGAATTCGATTGTCAGCTCCGTAGAGTTAGCTTGGTACGAAAACAATAGTCCGGTTTAAATTTGATCCGCCCTCGTAATATAGGATAACAATAATCTCCTTACACGACTGCAGTTTAACTGCGTATCGAATGTCAAATGTTATGTTTGCTATATATTCCTACTAGTTGAATCGTACAATTCCTATGTTTTCATGAAGGATCCGCTTACTGTATAACTAATTGTATAGTGTTTGGTGTTACATTTCCTTTAAAGAATGTAAGGGAAAAATCATATTTTTGAAGTGTTTATTATTTTGGTATTAGAAACCCACATTTAAAGGAAATGCAACGCCAGATTTATGAATTAACGATTTTTCAAATCTTTTATTTCACATATATTTACAGTAACTAGAAGAAAATATGTAGTTAAGACAAAAAAAAAATTTTAAGAAAGAAAATGTTCTTGTACTGTCTCATTAGTGTAAATACTAATTTCACAAATTTACTATATTTAAGGAACGAAATTTTAAAATAAAAATCTCTTTGAAAAATATCTAGTTGAACCACAGACTATTTTGACTAGAACTATGTCCCTGTTCTATTCACAAACAGGTTAACAGGTATTGTTACGTTTCTTATTTTTAAACTCTTTCGAGTATGGTGTCACTTTATATGCATACATATACATAAATATTTAACAAAAGCTTCTAAGTGTTCAGTAACGTTTTTTCTTAAGAAACAGCATAAGTAAAAAATCACTAAGGCAGATCATATTTTAAAATATGTCAGGGATAAAAGGTATGATACGAAGCTTAAAACAAAATGCTTATTATTAACAAAGAATTGTCATTATTGGAAAATTGTTCAATATTTGAAATTGAGTTCGGTTTCGTTTACCATTGGTTTTATGGAAGAAGAGGTGTATGTTTTATAAACAAACTTAAAAAAATATATAAAGAAAACAAGGCTGTTACAAAAATTATAATTGTAATTGGTAAATACAGATGGACACTTTTTAAATATGAATATGTGTATTCTTAAATGTTAGTATTAAGAGTTTTCAGCTAATCTAAAACTTTTTATTGAAGAAATAATATTTTGAACTCTTATTTTGTCTAATAAATATATCTTAGACCTTCTTCTTTTAATTTAATATTCGTTTTAGAATAATATTACACTTGTTAGTACTGGTACAAAAGTAAATCAATTTTCAATACAAAAAAAATTGCTACTTTTAGTAGCATATAATATCTTTCAACTTGCCTATTAACGTTTATTTAATTTAGGATTTGCACTGTTCTTAAAATGAGACGATAAACATTACTAAATAGTATTTTTGAATAAATATCCAGGCAAAGTATAGTGTTTTTATATAACTATTTTATTTAATTTGAAAATGTTTCTAAGGCACTTTATAACCATTTTTTTTAATTTCTCTAGTATACTTTGCAGCTTATTCTAAAAATCTTTCCTTTTGGTAAAATATTAGGTTTCAAAGTTTAATATTCATAAATAAATTTAAAAAAATCCTGGATATAGTCTACTTACGATTACAGACGAGGGATGCTAAAAATATATGCCACAATCGCACGACACAGCGTTGCCAAGTCATATTCTTCCATGGAATGCTTAGGTTATGGTTGATAAATTTAAATAACAAGAAACTAAGAGTCGGTATTATAAACAGCGAATAAATCTCTGAATAACAACTTGACGAATAAATTTATTCAACGAATAAATTGAAATCTGGTATTATAAAAAATGCATGCAAGTAAAATAAATATTCGTAGAATAACTCTGAATAGCTATGTAGTTTGCAGTTTAGCGTTTCGATAAACGATAGAGTCACTGGATAAAATGAAGAAATACAAAAAATCCTAATTCTTTACTATTTCTTTTTGTTTATATTTGTAAAATACAAGCCGATAAATCTGGCATTATCAAAATTCAAATTATCAAACACACACAAAATATAAACTTTTAAAAATAAGGTTATGTTTATTTGAACACAGTGAAGCAAACAGCTGTTCGCATTTAACCAATGATTAACATTTAATACCACGATTTTCTAGCGTGTAAATTAATTGGTAGATTAACTTGGTTAGTTTCCTTATTCGCTATTTATAATACCCAATCTATAGAGTAAATTAAATTTACTTGCTTACTAAATAAAATCTGCAGATTTTATCGTTTATAATACCGGCCCTAAGGATAGTAAACGTCTAATAGGATTGCTCAATTCCCATCGCGTAATGTATTTCGAGTCGCGTAACTGCGTGGCGTCACCTGTGTTCTAAATATATCACGTCCTATGGTATTACATTGTGATTTGCAGTTTTTTAATGACAGTTTATTTGAAATTTTCTCTTGTCATGCCTTTATTATATTTAGTCTTTTCATTTTTCTTTATATTCTGTCAGTTACAAGCAGTGATGGGCGGCGTAGACTACATGCCGTAGACAATGTAATTGTCGACGTGTCGACAATGATGTCGACGTGTCGACAATGATGTCGACGTAGACAAATTTTTTCACATCTGCCCATGTAGACAATGTAAACAATAGCAAAATTAATTTTACACTTTTTTATTTAAATGAATCTTACACATTTTTAGATAATATAGATAAATTATAAAGTTATATATTTTATCTTACAGCATCTCTTCTTCTTCGTCATCTTCAGTGAAATTATATTCACTATTTTCAGCCGTTTCGGCCTTTAAAGTAAAATAAATATGAATTAGCTTTTTGGTGTTTTCAAATGTCAACCTGTTTCTTAATAGCGTGTGAATGTGTCCCCAATTTGAAAAAAGTCGTTCAATCTGTGCGGATGATGCCGGTATTTTAAGCAGTTTAACTGCCAAAGCAGCTAAGTTGGGGCACTCCATTTTTGCCAGTCTACCTTAAATTTAAAAAACATTACATTAATAAATATCATATATGAATAAACAAATTACATACCTGTTTTCGTATTAAATTTATCCCATTCTTCTAGTCCCTGGCTGTCAAGTTGTTGTAATAGGAATTAATTTATTATATTTTTATGTTTTGCAGAAAGCTTACTGATATTATATGCTGGGTGAAAATAAAATGCATATACATTTATAGCCATTTCCTGTCGAGTTTTCAATTGCTCATGAAAATTTTCTGGCAATTTTAAGTCTAGCCAGAGATTTGTCGAATCTGCAATAGAAGTATCTGAATTTTGACACATATTGATTAATTCACAAACTGGATTGTGTGTTTCTAAATTTTGTCGAACCTCATTGACAAAATCCTCACTAAAAACTAATTCGATAACTTTGGATTTAATTTTCTTTTTCGTAGACGCAATAATTTGTTTCATGTGATCGACATTTTCCAAGAGGTTCTTGAAGGAATCCCGGTAAGAGCACCATCTTGTTTCGGCTAGAAGTTTGATTCGATGGCCTCCTTTCATAACTATTATTTTCTCAAAATCTGGTTGTTTAAATTCTTTTAGTACCAGTTTCACATTTTCGACCAACTTTTTATCCAATATATCTTTTGCGAGCAAGTTGCCCGTGTGGATACTGCATGTACTATGCCACATTGAGTGCTTCAGAAGAGCCCCCATTTTAGTCATAGCGCTAGCATTATCAGAAACGATACCATACACATTCACATCATATTTTTTTTTGGCAATATCAGCAGATTTTGTAATTATTTCAGCAAGTTTATCACCAGTTTCAGACTCCATAGTCAAATCCCAGGCCTCAAGAAAAGCATTTGCACCATCTGTACTATGAAGCATTGTCACCACTATCTTAGAATTGCTTGCAGCATTTTTCCAACCGTCACATAAAATAACTGCTTCTTCTTTTACATGTCGTTTCGTTTTAATTATGCAATCATCATAACATTTATTTAAAAATGTTGTGCTTAGCTTCTTTCGACTGGGAATCTTATCTAAATAAGCCGGTCGAATGGATTTAATAAAATCTTTGAATAAGGGAGATTCAACAATATTAAATGGTAGATTGCAGCCAAATATAAACCTAGACAAAGCTTCATTAATTTTTTTTTCTTCTTCTACCTTTAAAATATCAAAATAACTGCAAATTGTTTTAGGTCGTTTAAAGGTTCCACTTGGTGTACTAGCAGATAAGTTTCTTTTAAAACTCCCGGAAGAGTTTGCTGTCGGTGTAGTAATATCGACAATAGCAATCGGGTTGGTTAGTTGTTGCATCCATTGGCGTGAGTGTTCCTTCCTCTGAAACCACATATGTATGCATAACCTCTAAATCAGCGGTTTCTTGTTCGCACTAAAATAATAGAATATAAATAATAAATGAAATATGTACTTTATAATGCAACAACTATACGTACTTGTTTACTATTGTCAGCAGTTCTTGATTCTTCAATACGTTTGACGGTTGACTGGGTCTCACTTTTAGCAATGCATATATTCCTAAAAAGCAAAAAAAAAATATTTTCAATGTTTTAATACAGCATAGAATAAACCTCACATATATGTTTATTTAAACAACAATTAGGTACTCACTACTTACTACTCACCTATGAGATTGTAACCTATTTGCAGCTGTGTCTTTTAAAGTGTTTGTACAAACAAGGCACTTGGGGGCATATCTTCCGCCTACTTTAATTAATTCTAATTCTAATTTTACAAAATTATTATTTCGTTTGCGTCCACTCATATTGTTATAACACAAAACCTAGCGCCAAAAATGAGTATCCTCGCTTAGGAGCAGAACAAACATTAAAATATATCCTCACAATTTTTATTTACTTGAGATAGTCTACATTGTCTACATTGTCGACGTGTACATTTATTGTCGACGCGTAGATGTAATCTATTAAAGTCGACGCGTAAACGCCCATCCCTGGTTATAAGTATACCTAAAGTAAAAAATGAGATGAATAACTAAGATGTCGGACAATTAACGAAATTAAATAATGAAAATGTTTGGATTGTTGAAAATGGATCGTTTTGACCAATCAGGATTCAATTTTAATTTAGGCGAATGCAAATCTGAATTCGTTTGAAATCTTGTGCCCAAATAAATTTTATAGATCTATGTAGCTGTATATTGTATAATATACATTGTTATTCTGAATAAGTGTCGGAGAATTTAATTTTAGATTAAACATGTTAATTAACATTTAAAAAAATATATCTAAAAAGTCCGTTGTACGATTTTCTTATTAATTTTAAATTATTTAATAAAATCGTTTTGGAACCGCACGAAATACTCAGCTGTATCGAGAGTACTATGAACCTTACTAAATCCTAGAAATCGCATATTCAGAACTTATTTATCTATAAATCCATTCATTGCAAACAAACCCTATGTAAACAAATACGTCTGCACTTAGTTATTCATGTAAAACTTGTTCGTAGTCTATTTCACAAAAATGAACTGAGTATTAATATTCGCATTGAATTGATCTGGCATTCGACACGTCTAATCCATTCTTCTTCTATAGTTATGGAAATAAGATCTTTGGAATTTCGAAAACGGTGAAATAATTTCATTAATTAATTTAGTTACTAACAAGTCGTTTTTATATATAGCAACTGCATAATGTCTGCCCGACATTTTCAGTATATATTATTCATTTTTACTTTTTTGCTTATAACTAAGTAGAATTTTGATATTTCGTCTCCGTACAACAGAATACGATTAAATGTTTATTACCTTTTTGCTATAATTAATAAAAATCTAAAATATCCATTTTCAGTCATACTAATAGTTATCGTCTTGAAGGATATAGTTTGACAATAACGTAATTTGATATCAACGATGTCATTGTCTAAAAATTAAAATTTGTTTATCGTTACGTTCTGGAGGGGAAATCTGGAGTAAAAAGACAGGGTTCTATTTATAATTATTTCTTATAGAGACGTAAATATACATTTGTATTTGATAGCCAATATGCATAGGTAATATCGCCGAAAATTATTAAAGAAAAGTTTCGGAATTTTTTCCTTAGTACTTGTTTACTATTTTGGAAAAACTACTTCTTTTGTCTTTTCTTTTTCTTGTCTTCGAAATAAAAAACATAATTATGTAATGTGATCTTTATAAATTACATATATTAATATACAGCTGTTATTTTAGCAACATCCTGAATTTTACGTAAAACTAGATACTTAAGAAAAGGTGTACAACTCCTTGCCACATTAATCCTAGTATCCTAAATACGTATTATTGTCATCCTCAATAGTTAAAAATAATCATAGTGCTGAACATGAGGCACAGTAAAGCTAACGCAAATAATGGCGAAACATTTTAGAAAACGTCCGCGCATACACAATGTATACAGCTTACAGTTTTTAATAAGTGTCAGATAATTTCATTTTAAATCAAACATGATATTTAATATAATATCTAATAAAAAAAAAGATTATCTAAAAAGTCCACTGCGTGATTTTATTTTTTTTTATATATTTACTAAAGCCGTTTTGGTACCGCACGAAGTAGCCAACTGTTGTATCCAAGAGTCCAATGAACCCTGCTAATATCGTTAAAGTCGCGCGTTCGCTGTTTATCAATGAATCATTCTTTCGTCCATAAATAAACCTTTATTAATTCATTAGAATGTGCAGGTGTACGCACTTCTTTCCATTTATTTGTCCAGGTAAACTGAAACTACTTTTCCAATTGCTTTGTCGAGGTTTACTCGTAACTTACTTATGTATAAATTCATTCATTATAGACAAGCCATATGTAAAATACGTTTGCATATCTGCAAGCGACATGGAATATCATACGGCACATATCGGCTAGGCCAGCAATACTCAAAATTTATCAGTTTAAATAGTTTTAACAGCATGAAGTGCCTCAGAATAACTTGGTACTTTGTCCTGCTGAACTTCATCGTCGCTTTCGTTGCCAGAACTTTAAGGATCATTTAATATCGCATGTGGCTGTCAAACTTCAGTAATAATATCATTATCCGTTAATGACTCCGTCGTTACTAAATTATCATCGATTGTCGCAAAGCTGTCCAGCTCAGGAAGATACATTTTGACGTTGGTTAGATCTTATCAGCTAGCTACTGCGCAACCAATCACTAAGGGAACCTCCCAGTCATCCTAGTCCATATTTTTGTACTTCTTGAACCACTGAACCAGAGGTAAGTCATCGTCTGAATCAAACTCGTCAGCCGATTTTATCAGACCTGCATGTCGAAAACAGTTTGTAATAGTGGTTGGCGTAACTATTCCAACATTGCGCAATTAATTTTATTGAGTTTAGGATGGTTATGTTAAAAGGTTACTTATTGTCCAATGATTGAATCAGTCTATACATAAAATATTTACGATATGTCTTAAGGCACTTAATTATAGCTTGATCCATTGGTTGTACGACCGAGGTGCAATTTGGTGGCAAAAGCTTCTGCGGTGGCAAAAAATCTGTTATTTGTAAGAATCAGATTTTTTGGATGAGTTGCTCAATTGTCAACCAGAAGCAATATTATTTTAGTTTTCTATTCCAATACTTTAAATAATTTGCAAAAATTGCTGAAATCATCCATGCCTGGCTTGTTTGACTTTTAATAACAGGCAGATTTTTTACATTTTTCATGCAACTCATATTTGCATAAACCCAAACGGTGTATCTCAACCTCGACTGCTTCCCTCCCATACACTTTTCTCCCCTAAATATTAGTGTACGATCTGGAGTCATCTTGTAAAATAGCCCAGTCTCGTCACCATTGAAAATATTCTCACAGCTGTAATATTGTATAATATTGGGCCATTTATCCTCTAACCAGTTCAGCTTGCTTCACCAGAAATCTTCTCGACCATTATGTTCGGGCCAACCTGTAGAGCAACTAAAATCGTTACCCCTAAATAAATCTTAGGTTTTTGCTTTCAGAACTATCATCGTAGAAGAGCTTGACCTACATCTCGACGTACAGGATTTCTAATTTTTTTAATCCTGTGTGATTTACTTTCTCTTGCTTTCTTGATTTTTTCGCGATTACTCCAAATTGTAAATACTGTTTTTTGGCAGATTTTTTCGTCTAGCAATTTCTGCTTTGCCGATACCACTCTCAATACTTTTAATAATCTGTCTTTTCTTTCATAGCTATTGTCTTGTGTCGATCCGCCATTTTAACCATACACAAAAGAAATCGTACTAAGCTCACCTTCCTGTAAAACAGTCAAATTAAAACTGCCCACCGTCCGGTAATCCGGTGTTAACGTACACTCGTACTTTACAACCGGAATTTGCCATCTGAATAGGTGAAAATATTGGATTTGAGTAGAAATTATATATGGTACGTAATATCCGATAAAAAAATCAACAGTATTTTGGCCGGGACCAATGTCTCGTTATATCCCATGTACTCTTGTATTCAAAAAAATCGCGTACACCATTTAATCAAGTAAACATTTTTTTATTAGTTCTTTTATCATTTAAAAACGGACTTTCTGTCATTTGGACAAATGTTATAAAAGTTATGTGTTTTTAGAATGTTCCCATTCCCATCTTCCCATAATTTTTAAAATTGTGGTTTTATTGTAATGGAAATGAAGTACTGCATCTCTAATTGACCAACCTTCAACTTTTGCTATAATAAAATACTTTTTTTGTTCGGAAACTTTTGGTATTTGCATTTTTGATTAACTTAATTGTCACGGCATGACGTTAATAAACGTCAGAAAAATACAAAATTAAACAGGAAAAAAATAGATGTACGCGATTTTTTTGAATACAAGAGTACGTTATTCGCGGAGTATACCGTATTTTAATAGTATAATCTGATAATTAAATTAATGATACTTATTCTGAATAACCTGTATATGTTTCATGATTCTTTGCGCTAGCTTTGCTGTGCCCTATGTTCAACACTGATTATTTTTACCTACTGAGGACAACCTAGTTGTCGAAATACGAATTTAGAATACGAGTATTAATGTGGTATTTTTTTTTCTAATTTTTACTTAACCATAGTCTCCAAATAAAGACTTTTTAAAACTAGCTAAGTTGCTATTGTTGCATGAATGAAATTACGTTTTGTCCTTGTTGTATTTCATTATTCTTTGTACCTATTCAATTAAAAAGTGTCCATGCTGTATATATTATAGATAAGCTCTCTTTTCCTATCAATTAGGGTATGTTTTATTTTAAAAATAAGTTCATTTTTGTAGGTTTGAATTATACATTTTGTGTAAAAATTATTTAAATGTGTATATATAGATCTTTATATTAATTTGTATATATAATATATATTGTACATTTTTATACAGAATTCACTGTGATTGACTATTTTGTTTAAAAAAAAACTTTGAAGAAAAATAAAGTAATACTGCCACACTTTTCTAATTCTATACGAAGTTTATCCTTTACCTTTTATTACTAGAACTTTTAACTCTTAAAAATGTTTAATTTATCCTTACTATATTTATCGTTATGTATTATTATTGTTATTATGTATTAATGATTTAAATTAAATGGTCAATCAATATTTGTAAATATATTTTTGTATAGTTAAGAGTACTTAATTTTTAAAAACGAGAAAAACCAAAACAAATGTGTGATTCAAACTTATTTAGAAACAAAAAAAAATGATAGAATCAATGGTGCAAGCTATTAGGGTTTAAGTCACATTCCTCTATGTTTCCACAAGTTAAAATGAAAATGAAAAATTAATGCGAAATCAATAATTTGAAATATTAAAAAATAATCTTGCTATATGTGATTGTATAACTTTAATATTATAGTTGATTAGGTATGTAGGTTATAAGTGTATAATAAAAATATTCTATTTCAAATTGTCGATTTCGCTTAATAAATTTAGAATTTAAAATACGAAAAATAACAATTCAGAAAATTCAACGTAAAGCAACATAGATTATTTGAAATTGAAAAAGAAAATTGAATGAAAAAAAAACCATTTTTATAATACGCTTTTCCTAGTTGTTTGACGACCTCCAAAATATATGAAAATATATATTAGTATACATATATATATATATTGTACATTTGACTATTTTTATTATTTAAAAAAATGTATAAAATCTTGCAGTACAAATATATATAGACTATGTTGCATTTACTACTACTACTATAAAAAAAAAGAATATAAATGCTTCAACATTGATTATAGTTTTTCTTTTTTTTTAAATTTTGGTCGATTCTAAAACACCAATGAATCTGCACATTTCTACTGTTATTTTTCGACGATCGCCTAATTTACAATGTCCTTGTGAATAAGTATAATTCATTTTGGTGTTTTATGACCGCCAAAACACAAAAACTAAACTCCACCGTAGATTGTGGTATTATTTACATTTTTAATATAATTATTACTAATATTATTAATGCGATTCACTATATACGGGTCTCTATATGATGAAAGTTCTGGGTTTTCGATTAGGACATCTGAATGTGAATATATTTGTAAATAATGTGATTAGTTTTATGTGTACGAGTGATTAATAAAATCTGTCAACCAGGTTTTAGATTCAAAGGAAATATAAATATTACACCTTTTAATAAAAAAATCCTCTTTCCTTCATTCTGAAGTTTTTATTTTATTTTTCTCTACACGGAATTTCAGAGAATATTAAACTTAATGATGGAGTACCATGGTAAGTATTTATTCTTCGTATACGTGTATGACATATTACACGAACTAAAATTTTTATTTTAAGGCAGGGTAAGTTAGAAGTAAATAAGCAATGGGGGACACCAAAATCCCATGTATTTTCTTATGGAGCTTTATTCTGTAATTCAAGGTCATTTGAGCTGTGCCCAGCTAAGTGGCGAGGCTAATTTCAAGTTGATTATTCTAGGGATCGGCAACCAGGAGTATAGCTCGGTTAATATCTGAAGGCACCCAGGATGTGCGAGGCGGATCTAAAATATGTCTATCTCTCTCGTTTCATCAGTGGCGGCTCGGGGTGGTTCACATAGGGAGTGCATAATTTCAAAATTAAAAAGTGTAATACAAAAACGCTTACCCAATCCTTATAAATTTCACCGACGTACTGTTCCAGACAGGTACTGTTCATTGTAGAGCTTGTTTTGAGCGAATAGTAAATATTACACTACACAGTTTAATTACATCTGACGATAAACGAAGTCCATTTTACCTGTTTTTGACTTGCAGAACAGTTCTATCACTTTTTCATTAAAGTTTGGGAAATCATTTATACATTCTTTTTCACAAGATAACATAGTAAGGGCATTTAATCTCTCTTCTTTCATTGTATTTCTCAGGAAAGTTTTTATTCTCTTCAGCCGTGAAAACTAGCGTTCCGCTTCGGACGTTGTCATTGGGATTGTAATGACAATTTTTAAAAGCTTAACAACTTCATTAAAGGTGTCGCTTAATCCATCCAGCAGAAGACCTAGCAGACCTACAGCACCGACTTCTATATTTTGCCTAAATTCTTCTCTAGAATATAGAACGCTTAATTTAGTTCGTAGTCTGCTTTCATTGAGGCATGGATAAAATTTTACTGCTTCTTTAAGGCAATCTTCCGGAAATATTTTTTGAAAGGAGGAGAACTGTTTAAAAGAAATTAAGTTTGCTAATATTAAGTGCCCTGTATACCGAAATCTAGTTTTTATTTCTAGCAAAATAATATCGCACACTTCAATAGTTTCCCTCCTTTGGCTACCATCAGTTACTCTTCGCCGCTTTGATGGTCGAGGAGTCAGTTCTGGGTCATTTTGTTTAATCAACTGATTATCTGTGTCAGCGATTTCGGTTCGAATTTTTCCAATAGCGCGTTCAAAATTATCTAAATTATTCTTGATTTTTAATGCATCTGTATTGACATTTTGTAATTGATTAAAATATGTCCACATGTGGCATAATTTTATGAAAGAAAGTTAACCAATAGATAAAATTTTCCTCCTAAAATTCGCAAATTGGCACTAGCTTGATGAATGGTAGTTTGTAAACTAGCTTCTCCCTCGATTTGTTCGAGAGCTTCAATTATTTTTTCTCGGTGCTCATACTCGTATATTGTATTCACTGTCCTAGAATTGAAGTTCCATCTTATTTTTGAAGAACGAGGTAAGCTTTTTCTCTGAAGGAATTCTTCCAATCTTGCAGCTCGTTGTGGTGAAGTGGAGAAAAATGGCAAAAAAATTCTGCAATTACTACTTCTCGATGTAGCTTGTGACATAATTAGATTTGTCTGATGTGCATAACCATGTACAAAATTAGCCCTTGGATACTGGTCTTGGACATGTCTTTGCACGCCGTTAATAGCACCACTCATGACTGCTGCCCCATCATAGCTCTGTGCAATCAGTTTTCAATCAGTCATCAACAAGCAAACTAATTTCGTTAAATATGGAGGGAGATAAAGAATTAGCATCATGTTCACTAGGCAGAAGAAATTTCCAAAATCTTTCGACCGGTCTCGCGTTCACAATATATCTTAAAACAACCCAACAACGAAACTGATTGGACACATCTGTGGTTTCATCAGCTATCATAGATATGAAGTCGGTTGCTTTAATTTCACTGGCAACTTGTTCATAATACACGGTCAACATTGCATCAAGCAGCTCATTCTGTATCGTTTTTGATAATCCCTTAAAAACCGGTGCTGCTTCGATGTAATCTCTGAGCAATTTATCCAATTCTGCCGTAAAATTTATCAATTCCCGAAAAATGTCCTTGTTATTCGACGTTTGCTGTTCATCATGACCCCGAAGTGCCAGTTCAAACGCGCCACAAAATCTAATGCAATTTATTATTAAATTTAACACATGCCTATTTTTTGTTACCTTTTCATTGTGTTGTTGAATTGCTTTTCTATATGATGAATCTAAAACATTCTGAATGTTATTTTTTCCTAACATTCTTAGACTAAATATATTTTTCAAATGCACTTCGGAATTTTCATGTTTAATAATTTTAGCACTAAGATGAATTAAGTCTCTTATTCCGTTCTTTGACCAAGACGGTTCACCACCAAACAGAAGACACGGAAAACAAAACAAAGTATTTTTAATTTCACACCCACAAATCCAGTAATTTTTCTGATAAATTTTCATTTTGAATTTTCTTATAACGTCTTTACCTTTAACAAATTGTTTATTTTCTAAACATAATTGAGGCATCGGCCGTCTTAAAATTTTTTACTGCGATTTTTTCATTATACGTTAACTCGTGTTGTTCTCTAAAAAAGACACGGAATTATTGTAACAACGCCCGAGAGCAGTCTGGGTCAGTTGCTCCAACGCTATGTATTATACGACATTGAAGTACGGCAAAATACAGTTCTCCCCACAATCAATGTAATGTTAATGCCTTAACAGAGCAAGAGTTGGGCTTTGCTCAGTATATCTGTGACGACGATTGGTGTATGTACGTTGTTAGCGTGCCACGTTCCTCGTCAATAACTATGAAAGTATGAATACATAATAAATAAATACTTTCAAAGTTAGTCGCCGCTTGGTTTGTTTTGTTTCATAATTCCAGGGGGTGCAATTGCTCACTTGCTCTCATTAAAGAGCCGCCACTGCGTTTCATGCTTCCTTTTTTCTTTTTCTTAAGATTGTTATCTACCCAAGTGTCATCAGATGTTAACCGGGCTAGCTCGGTTAAAATCTAAAGACATCCGGGATGCACGAGGGGTGGCTAAAATATGTCTCTCTCTCGTTTAATTCTGTGTTCTTTTTTGTCTTAAAATTGTTATCCACGCAAGTGCCATGTTAACCGAGCTATACATTCCAAGAGAGGACTTAAATGAATAATGTAATTCGAAATTGAACACAGTAGTAACAGTAATACAATAATACGTAACAAGCTGTACATTATATCGGATGTTAAATTCAGCGTCAATGTAATCCATGGAGGTTTGAAGTCCTATCTGATAGAGAGCAAATCATATAAGAGTCTCATTCCACGTTAAAAATTAGACCCTTACGCTAGCGCACTCTGATGTGAATATGGTAGTACTAAATTCGCAAACAACCGTGATGGCGGCATTTTTAAATTACTATAATGTTTTTTCTGTTCTAAATATGCGCTAAATACGTGTTTCGATCTTTTTTGATCTCATCAGTGCGATATATCTATAAATATAGAACTTGCAGGTACGTATTTACGTGCATGTAAATAAAAATTAATTCTGTTAAAAAATAAATTTAAACTCTGTAAACAAAATTAATATTTAAAATTCAACGAATATATAAAAAAAATGCAATATTCGTGCAATAAAACAAAATAAACTATGTATATAAATTCTAATAAACAGCAATATAAAATAAGCACAATTCTTCATATGCTAAAAGATTAGGAAGAATCCACACATCACCTATTCAGTTTGACAATTAAAATCGTTCTCATCATTAATCGGAATATTTTGAGAAGAATCTTCTAATATTCGTATTCAATGTACAAATCTTGCACTTTTAGGCATAATTGAACCCAATGGAATGATAAGACACTAAATTATTTAGAATACAAGTTTTAAAATTGGCACTGAACTGATGACAACCTGGATTTGTATTGAGACCACCACACTGACGTATGACACCAAATAAATTCTCCAAGGGATCTTGATTTAATGATCTTGTTCGCAAATCTCCAAATCCTATATTCTGATGTTTATTTCACAAGAAAATGACACCTCGAAGAGTATGTATGTCGAAGAGAGTATGTATAATTTGATAATTCGAATCAGGAAAAATATTGGAATAATATCGATTTTCGCAACCTGGAATTTTACATCTATATTTGTGCATACTTGGAAAAGTCATTATAAAAGTAAATTTTTATGCACAATATTAAAATTAATTATTACTACAACAATTAATAAAATACAACAACAATAATAACAAAACTTACCCAAAACTTGTTCCTCTTCAAGAAAATTTGTAAACACTGCGTCATTATGATTTGCATTTTTGTTGTGTCCTCGGTACCGTGCACTGTTGTCATGTCGCATTCTCTTATAGTTAACCATATTTATTCATAGATTTCTTAAGAATATGATCACCGAAGTCTTTTTGGTGAAAACAACGCTAAAAACTATATCATTCTTCATATCAAAACTTTTGATGTTTGATTGTAATCCTTTTAGATACAGAGACTACAAAGACTTGGCAACAATACTATATTTAGTACACCATATGAAACCGAGACAGCGCGAGACAACATTTTGCCTGAAATAAAGTCAAGTTCCAGTGACAGCCTGAAATTACGTATTTGAAATATAAAGTACGATAAAACGAAACATTCACTTGACACAATTTTGTAGGTTATTGTATGCTCAAATGTCAGTTTTTGTCAAATTTGCGTTTGCAAGTAATTATAACATTGCTTGAAATTGCATTAATGTCATTAATTAATAAGAATTAGTCAAATAATGGTCTTGGATTGTAAGAATAATTAATTTGCGAAATTAAAATGTAGCATAATAAGTTATAGAATATATTGAAATTATACACCACCTTCCTCCAAGCATTTCCTCCTAATGCTGTTAAATATATGTTGTAGTAGTATATCTAATATAAGAGTATATATTAATTTTCTGTATAATTCGATCTTGCTGCTCAAATTAATTGCGCTTTCCATTCAGTTCCCGTATCATACCTATAGAGAGCTCACACAACAGGAAAACATGTTGTGTGAGCCCTACCACATTTTGTTGAAAGTTACCGAAAGCTAGTTCATCATAAAAATCAAGGTTGGCAAATTTTTCTGTACAATCTTGAATAGAGGACTTGCATTGTTCACCGTTCTTTTGATCATTTCGAAAATACGATTCACGTATAAATGCTTTGCATACATTATTAAATACTATTTTAAAAGACAAAAATGCAATACTATTTTTGATATCAGATTCGGACAATTTTTGACAGACAATATTTGACATTCAAAATCAATATACTTAAGTTAAGATTTTTTGTCCAAAACTTATCTAACGCCGGATTTTTCTGAACACACGTTATATGTAATGTATACTGTCGGACATAAAACCTGTACACTAACATGTCAATGTAACCCAGGCTTATCAAATTTCACGTGTCTTATTTGACTTGTCAAATTTGACATAAGTTATATGGTATTAGCAATATATGTATAAACTATGAAATCTATAAATGACAGTATGAATATATGTGCACCGTTTACGTAACTAAAAAACTGATTTTATGCTCATAAGAGCTATACGGGTTTTATATGTCGTGCAGTGTACGATTGCGGCCCTTGAAAACTCGACACTCGATTTTAACGTGATTGTCAAAAATTTTAAGTTTTGTAATGTGTAAGTCATTTTGATGGCAATGTAATATTTGACAAATCTATAGTCACTTTATTTTTTAAAATGCCGCATTTATCAGAATTACAAAAATCTATCAAAACTACATTGAGAGACATATATTAAGTTTTGTATTCTGATATTCGAAATGATATTTTTGAAATTTATGTAGAACAGGGCACTATCTGCAGTTTTATTAATAATTTTTTTTATTTACAATTTTTGCAATACATTTTGCATTCTACGCCAACGATTTGTTTGAGTAACGTTTAAAAAAAGTTTACGCTTAAAATGTTTTTGTATTTAAGTGTCTGAGTTTTCAAGAGCCGCATCAACGCATCAGGATGTATGATATGTTTTAAAAAACCCTACAATATTCCTTCTGAGATCCGGGTGTGAATAAATCGGGATTCATGATGTCATCGCTCCGTCCCTGGCACTGAAGTCATGTACCACTGACTGCCGATCCCTAGGGTATGTAATAACTAGAGACCGAAAACATAGGGCTGAAATGGACGTCATTGCGATGGACGATATAAATAGTCTACAACATCTATAAGTACAGTACATCACGCAATTGTTGAATAGCACTATTCATTCGGTTAACTGCATATCTATTTTTTGTGTGCGGTTAACCGAATGAGTAGTGCTATTCAATAACTGCGTGATGTACTTACAGATGTTGTAGATTATTTATATCGTCCGTCGTAATGACGTCATTTCAGCCCGATGTGTCCGGTCTCTAGTAATAACTTATTACATACCTTCTTAGTCTTCTTACCGAGACCATTAGTAACCTAGGAAACTTCACTTCAGTAATGTGTGAGGTTAGTAGAAGAGATGACACATAATGCATACAATACATATACAGTCTTATCCAAAAGTCGTGAATACACCGTCGTTCAACCACACATGAAGTTAGAACAGGTCTAAACTATGACATTTAAGAAAATATAGTATGGATCTAACGTGCCTTCAAAAACTTTCCTCATTCAAAATTATACGTTTGTGACAGATTACGTGCGCTGTCACTAACCATTATCAAAAAGCATGGCCGTCTCCAATGAGGAAACTTTTTGAAGGCACTTATTACAGCAGCCTATAACATACCTACTATGTGAATCAATTTGAATATAACATCGTCGTTGAGCTAGAATAGGTCTAAGAGTTTATTTATTATTTTTTAGGACATATCAAATATAAGGGACGATCAAACATTAAGGTCGTAGTAGGGTGAGGAGTGGATACTTCGCACTACGGCGCAGATTCCCAACATCGTAATGCTAATTGTCTAAAGAAATTGAGGTTTCTTCTATGCACAATACGTTGTAATCAAGTTTCCTACTGATAAAAATTTCGAACCCAATTCAATTTGGATCAGATTGTGCGAATATGTTCGTATGATCGGCACCAACATCATGAAAGTTGGTGCAAAAAGGAAGCCGTCAATATTCTCCAAGATTAAGTATCAAGAAAACATTACGTCTGTTTACAACCTCACTGAAGTTTGCCTTCTAAGCGTGAGATTAGCCAAGCAAGCATATATCTAAAAAAATAAGATATCGAATCGAAAAAGTTCCTGCTCAGTACATTCCAAAGCTGCCGAGTAAAGAATTAAAAAATCAGTCGTGTTTAAAATTTCGTACAGGTTGATTGCGTATTACGAATTGAACGGGGAGCTATTTTATATCATTGCAGTGATTACACGCTAGAATACAGGGTGGCTACTAAAAAATGGCGAAGAAAAGGTGGGAAATGTCTAGTGAAGAGAAAAGTTTGTTCGTTAGTAAAAAATGGTAAACGGAGGGATGTCAAGAAAAGGTAATGTTCGTGTGTACATGCGTATTCTTTGGATAACGGTTTTTTGAGACCTGGAAGGTTTAATCGTACGATTGCAGAACCACTATTGGGCCAAAATTAAAGATTTTTTCGTTAGAAATATGTTGCTTTTTCTATGATAACATTTTTCCATACGTAGTGACTTATGCATAACTCTGTCACTAAACACCCTTTTCACGGTTTGAAGTTTCATTATGTGATTCTTCACGTATTTGAACCATTTAGAAACACTCGAGAAGGAAAGCGTTTTGATTATGATCAGCATGTGGAGCTATTAATATACAACTGTTTATGAATGCGGCCTGGAGGCCGCAATTTTTTTTGGATCCCTTTGACATGGATGTCAAAGGGATCAAAAAAAATTTCAATTTTCAATTAACAAAAAAAGAGACTTTTTGTGTAAGATAGTATAATAAAAATAAACATGGGTTTACATGAGTGAAGTTTTAAATAATTATTCAAAGAATAATTTAATGTGAGGTATAGAAATATAATTTGCAGCGTGATTACCAGTATTTCAAACGACAAATAATGTAAATACATTGTATTATTTCCTTTTGGGTTTATTTCAATTATAAAAGAAATTCTTGGATCAGATTGATCAGATCAGAAAGCAGAAAATGACCTTGAATTTTCTCTATCACCCATATTTTGTTTGTTACGAAGTGTTGTGTGTTATACTAAAAACATATCAATACTGGTATTAATGTACTATATACATATAGCACACGAACCACTGGTAAAGTGGTCTCCCCAACCTCTCCCTTTTCCATGGTTTTGTGAGCCGACCTAGAAAGGCGTTCATCCAAAATATGTTATATAGATATTTTTATTTGACATTTGTAATGTAAGACTGCAGCAATATTGAAGGCAAGAAGAAATTGTGCAGTACTTGTGCGACACAGGTATGTAAGTAAAAAGCATTAATATGATCTCGTTAGATGGTATAAATGTAGATATTAAACATGCATTTTAATTTTCGGCTAGGTGATAATCGCTAAAAATTACATTAGTGGAAATTTGTCAATTAACGATTAAAGGATTAATGTGTACTTTAAGAAATGTTGGTTTGAATTAGCTATTAAAGCATCATTTCAAATTTACAAAAATTTATAAACAATCTGAGCTAATGGGTTTCATCGTTTAATCGTAAATCTTTCGAAATACATGCTACCAATTTCTATCGGATCTGCTATTAAAGTGATTCTCTCAATCGTTTTTTTTTTCAATAAGTTCAACAAGTAAATTGCAATGCAATAGAGATATTCTATCGGAATCTGAACCAATGAAAGAATATGGAAAGATTTGACCTGGACCTGAGTATAGGAAACAAAACAAGCAGAATATAAGAGAAGAATAGTAAAGGTCTAATATATGGGATTGCCGGAAATGTATTTCGAGTCATGTGACTACCTGACGTCACCTGCCTTCCAATAATGTCGCGTCCTATGCTATTTACATTGTGATTTGCAGTTTTTTGATGGCCGTTTATTTAAAATATTTTGTTATTTGTTATATTTAGCCTTCCATTGTTCCTTATATTATTTATTACAAGTCTTAGTTATACGTAAGAAGTAAAAATGAATGGAAAATGACGGAGAACTAACATATAAAATAATTAAAAAAATGTATTTCAACGGATTGTATTGACCAATCAGGATTTATGTACAGATACATTCAATGACTACTTCTGTACGTAGAAGTAGTCAATGCGAAATAAGTATGCGTAGTGTAAGGTACCTTCAAAAACTCCTCATTAGATAGAGACGGCCCTGCTTTTCAAAATTATATGTTTGTGACAGATTACGTGCACTGTCACCAACCATTGTTGTCTCTAATGAAAGTTGTTAAAGGCACATTATATGCATGTGTACATCTACAGATATGTTTTTAACATTTTTATTTTACTATACATATTTTATACCTGATTTCAATTACACATCGATATGCTATCTTTTACATTGTACAATCAGGATTCAATTTTAATTTAGGCGGGCGGATATTCTAAATCGTTGTTGATCAAAACAATCAGAAACTGTTTGAATCGGTCTGCTCGAATACAGTTTATATATCTAGGTAACTATATTGTATATCTGTTTAAACATTTAAAAATATCGATTTGGTGTAAAAAATACCTACTTTAGTAATTCATATAAAACTCGTCCGTAGTCCACTTAACAAAAATTAATTAAGTAGGTATATTTGACTAATATTTATCTGCCCTTCCAGAATGTCTAATCCATTCTTCGAGTATAATCATCGAAATCATATCTTTGCATTTTCATTATTAACTCGGTTACGTTCAAGTAGTTAAGTATGTAAGTAACTGAACAATAACTTACCGCAGTGGCGGCTCGTGCTAAAAATTTTAAGGTGTTCTGCAAGTTTTACAAAAAAATTTACCTAGCACGGGCAGTAAGAGGTTGTCTCCTATCGATCTTATCGTGCTTTCTTCGCCTTCCGCACTGAAGTAATGGATTTCTGGAACGATTGTCAATTGTCACACAAAAAAATAAGAGTCTCTAATATTATTGTTTTTACGTTAAACTCGCCGCACCGTAAAAATAGTCGCGAAAATATTAAAATATTAAAAATAATAATATTAGAGACTCTTATTTTTTTGTGTGACAATTGACAATCGTTCCAGAAATCCATTACTTCAGTGCGGAAGGCGAAGAAAGCACGATAAGATCGATGGGAGACAACCTCTTACTGCCCGTGCAAGGTAAATTTTTTTGTAAAACTTGCAGAACACCTTAAAATTTTTAGCACGAGCCGCCACTGATATGACCTATACACATATCTACTCGTATGTGTGTATAACGTGTGTTCATTTGAAAAGTCAATCTAGGTTATTTTGAAATTTTGATAGAATAAGACGCATATATATTATACTCTATTTTTAAAGTAAAGAGACGAATTTCTGAACAGACCACTTTGACAGTGAAATCTCATTGGTTGAAAGCAAGGCCAAATTGCTTTCAACCAATGAGATTTCACTGTCAAAGTGGTCTGTTCAGAAATTCGTCTCTCTACTTTAAAAATAGAGTATAGTATGTGTTTGTTGTTCCGTAAACGTAAATCTAAATGACATTTGATAATGCCAATCGCAAATATCAGTTAGTGCATAAAATAATCGTGCGTCGATTCTGGTTTAAATAAAGAAATTTTGCACGGAGGATTTTAAAGTGCATTGATCTTGAAGGACAACATTTGTTATAGTTTTCAAAAAATACCTATTATTTGTTATTTATTTGTATGTATGAAACTGTCAAAATATACGACTTCGTAGGTTAAGTAGTAAATTTTAATTTACGACATACTTCAAAATGTTCTCAGTAAATCACATGCTACTAGATTGACTTTTCAAATGAACATCCGTTATAAACTAATTTCAGTCGGAATTTTATTTTCTCCATATAGGACCTACTAAAGATAACTAAAATTTATCAAATTTTAAATTAGGAAATATATTTGAAATGACTATAATTGATGCAGAAACATTTATTTGAAGTTTCTATATAATTTTTAAAATACAAATTTTGTTGGTTAACTGCATTTAAAGATAACAGAATAATTGAAACATACATGAGTGGGTAAAACCCCACCAGTTTCGTATAATACAAAGGTATTTTTAATAATATAAATTTAAAGATGTTTTGCTTATAAACTTTTCCAGGTTAAGAGTCTTATGGGAGAATTTGTTTTATAGTAGGCCTAAATTACTAAATTTGTATTTATAGAAATGCGTAACAAAATAATAATTCCTATGAGAATCAAAATTGTATAGACAACACGTCAAACTAATTAAATAGATTTTCTATTAGAAATCTAACATGACCTAGACAAAAATTAATGCACATTGTCCACTAACCTATGAGAAGAAAGTTAAATTAGTGCTTGTCTCTGTTAGTGCTAAAGTAATTTTCTTTAATTAATGGGATTTGGAGTTTTTGGGTTATTTACCAAATAATTCTACTTTTTAATATATTCAATTCAATCGCTGGAATTTATATTTATTATACAAGTCGCATTTGGAAAGGGAACTAGAAAATTATCAAAGTTACTTTTATTGTATCTTGCAAGATCTATACAAATTTCGGTGATAAACTACATATTTTATTAAAAAAAAATATCTAACATCAATAATATTGACAATTAGACATATACAAAAAGAAATTAAAGTTTTCTTATACACAGTGTACATTATAAATAAAAAATGTAATGTATTTTATTCATAAATTGAAAATAAATACTATTTGTACTAAAAAATTGAACATTTAATTTTCTTCATCTAATTTTTCAGAATTGGAATTATTTGCTGGTTGGCCATTTTTCAAGCCTCTAATTGTTAAATCATATACAACTTCCTCAATTTTCTTGACATCATACTTCAAAACATCAAATCGTTTCCTTAATGAATCATTTTTTAAATTTAAGGCTCGAAATCCAGCATTGATTTCTGCTACAAAACGTGATATTTGCAAAGGTCTATTATAATCACCGTTAGTTACTGAGTTAACAGCAAATCTTGACTGAAAGCAAAATTAATATTAGCTGAAATAAAAAAAAATGTTTGCCAAATTACCAACTCTGTAGTTAACTGTAAAATGCCCATAAGGTAATCTTCTAAATCTAAGTGAAATCCATTGGACGGATTGGCAGTAACTGAAACAATGGAATACAATTTTAATAATATAATAATACCATCTTTTCAATTATTACTTCCTAGTATTTCTGCTGTTGTGGTTTTCGATACCAGTAATCCTACTTCTAAGAAGATCACTAGCGCAGCAAGAAAACAAAGTCTTTGTGTAACAAATTTCCAATGATCATTGTATCTATAATATTGGCCCTCAGGAATGAGGGAACTTAGTTTCTTATATCCTTCTCGTATTTTTTCAAATTGTTCTCTGGCTTTTAAACAACCAGTTGAAACTAAATTAAAATATATAAATTTAATAACGTAATGTAAGTAATTTTCTATTTTTTATATTTACTTAAATCTAAACTATCTTCTTGATGAATTACTTGTAAAGTGGTTAGAATTTCTCTAGCATGTTTCTCTATTTCTCTGACAATATTTCGAATTTCCTAAAACAAAATCTATGATATTAATTTAGTACATTTGAATGTTTTTAAGTGTACCTCTCTGATATCTTGCTCTGAGTTCAAATGTTGTTGAAAGTCATCAAATATTGCCATCATTCTGTCCATTGTAAAAAGTTTGGTAAAATATTTTTTGTTAGAAATAAATATTCTTCCTGAATTTGTAGCAATTTCACTGAAGTTACGTAAATATTTGAACAGTATTAGGTACTACCTGTAATTAAAAAATTATTCAGATATTCGGTGAAAGTAAATATAAATTGATTCTTTACAATTACAACACGTTTATAATTGATAAATTGTTTTCGTTTAGAAAATTTGGAATGAATTAATGAACAGATGGCAATAGTATAGAATAACACAGTGTTCTGTTTCGTTTCATGTTGTTGTTATCATTTTGCAGATTTACACCTAAGATAGCGCAACCAGTTCCACTCTTCATAAAGTTAATTTTTTACATTAATTTTTATATGCACGAAGCAATCATATATTTAAATATAAAACTAGTCGACATGCCTCCATATTTTATATACTTATTTTCTTATCATTTGCTAATGTTATCGTTATTTATTATTTAAGATTTGAAGTTTTTCTAAAGGAATAACTAATTTAGAAAAATCTCTTTCTAGTGTCTTATTCAATAGTATTAAAGTTTACAAACAACCATTCTCTTAAATATTCATCTTTAATATTCTGACATCAGTTCTATAATTTACTAAAAAAAAACAGGGGAAAGTTTTGAGAAAAACAAATTCAATGCACAAAAAAGGTTTAAGTATATCAATACGTTAAGCACGTATTACGCATTTGTTACAAATGAAACAGACATGCAATATGCATATCTGTAACTGTACACATGGACAATACACTTCGTATTTTTAGCATTTACTTCTGCTTAAGACACGTGTTTCTGCCATTTACTATTAGGCGTCATCAGTTAAGCTAGTGAAGTAATTAAAGCTTAAATCACCTATAAGGTATAGCAAAAATCAGGTAGCACCATATAATATAGTGACATCTGACGGACGAAAGAGACTATGCCGAAAATGGCAACCCTTCCCTTGACCGGCTATGCCATTTTCGGCATAGTCTCTTTCGTCCGTCAGATGTCACTATATTATATGGTGCTACCTGATAGGACAAAATTTGCTATACCTTATAGGCGATTTAAGCTTTAATTACTTCACTAGCTTAACTGATGACGCCTAATAGTAAATGGCAGAAACACGTGTCTTAAGCAGAAGTAAATGCTGAAAATACGAGGTGTATTGTCCATGTGTACAGTTACAGATATGCATATTGCATGTCTGTTTCATTTGTAAATTCAATGCAGTTCTTGCGATTGAATAATCTAAGATAGATATTCTGTCTGGCATTCTTCAGAAATTATAGATATTGGTTTATAAAATTTTGCACTTGCTTGTTTAAGGAAGAATTAAATAGAAACCTAATAGTTTTATGATATTGGTGTTTTCAGTAAATGTGTGTTTAAAAAGATCTCATTGATTTTAATATCATCTGTTTTGATATATCAAAAAAAATTAAGTATGTCAATACGTTGAGCACGTATTACGCATTTATTACAAATGAAACAGACATGCAATATACACATCTGTAACAGTACACATGGACATACACCTCGTATTTTCCAACATTAACTTCTGCCTAAGACACGTGTTTCTGCCATCTATCGTATGATCAAAAAGTCTTTGGATCGCTATTGCTATGGAATTTACGAGCTATCTATGAAGTTATTTATTTCAATTAGTTTTGACATTTATTTGACAACTTTCAAGTCAGCAAGTTCTAAATTATACATAAATGCAACTAATTACCATAACCTAAAATCTATTTTATTTGTGACTTATGTGTACTTCAAAGTACAGAAGTAAATAATTCTATAGATGGTTTTTACACTTCATGACTATCGCGATCCAAAGACTTTTTGATCATATATTACTATCAGGCTTCATCAGTTAGGCTCATCTGTTTTGATTTGAAGTAATTAACTAAACCTTACAAAATTATAAGTACCTAAGCTATACACAAATTTCATGATGTTTTGTACAGATGGATAAGTAGGCAATAAAATAAATGATTTTTAATTTAATAAGAATATACACTTTGACTTTGTTCTGGTTATGATGTGCAAGCTAGAGTTGAACAAGGAACCATTTTATTCATAAAATTTGTTGCAAAATTATCTTTCATGCCTTTGATGTATAATATAAGAGGTACTACCCAGAAATTCCTTGTGAAAAAACACAATAAATTGTTCTTACAACTTATTCACTACCATCTCCTTCAAATTACTTTCCTTTAGCAAGAATACACCAATCCCAGGGACTTGTCTAACACGGGGAGCAGGGCTGGAAGTCTAATGATTATGTTACTGAAGTTCGCATCTCTTTCAGGAGTTTCCTTCAGCTCCGTACATACACTGCCGTTTTTGTTCTATGTTGAGTAACCTTGGCACATCCTTCGAAGAAATACACCGCATGTTGAGCTCATCGGACAGAATAGGTATGCTGACAAGTACCGTACTCCAAATGTCTTGGATTGCTCTCCTTGCAGGACAGCATCACGCACTTTTGCCATTTTGTATCGTGTTTTCCGTCGATAGACGAATAACCATTTTTAAAACGGTTGTAGCTCACATAAGTTTCCGTCTGACCTAAAGCATCCTCACCAAACGCTTGTTTATACATTTTCAGAGTTTCCTCTGTTGTTTTACCAAGTTTGAAGCAGAATTTGATGCGCGTCTTTTGTTCGTTCACGTCAGAGGTTGTAGTGTCACAGAAAAACTCAAACACAACTCAACAAATATAAATACAATATGATCATTTATATTTACCCTCTAGCAAGCCATGAAATTATTTCTTGAAAATATCGTGTTGGTAGTGACAAATAAAATACATCTGTCATTATGTGTATGTTCTGATAAATAAAACTCGTCTGTCATTAATGTATTTATTAATTGACACTTAAAAATGTTTATAATAAATCATAAAGTTTTTCTGATCAAATCATACTTTAGGAATGGTGTAAAATTAGAAAATGGAGAATGGTCGTACTCCTTGCAGCCTTGTATAGAAGAATTTCGGGCAGAATTTCCAAATTTTTCAACAACATATGACAGTTTGCGGCAATTAATTCTAAAGTCAGTGGTTAAATTCCGTGAAACAGGGTCTGTGTCTCGAAAACAAGGTGCTGGTAGACCACTAAAGCGGATAGTTGAAAATATAGCAGATGTTGAGGGACGAATAAATCAATCACCTAAGAAATCGATTCGTAAACTTTCACAACAAACACAACTGTCATATGGGACCTGCCAGGGAATCCTTAAAAAAGACTTACAAAAATTTCCATACAAATTTCATTGCGTGCAAGAGCTTTTACCAATCGATCATGTAACCAGAGTTAATTACTGTCAGTGGTTCTTAGGTACGATTAATAACGATGACGTTCTTGACAAATCTTTCTGGTCCGATGAAGCATGGTTTCATTTATCAGGATATATAAATAAACAAACAATGCGCATCTGGTCTAGTGAAGATCCACATGAAATTCTTGAAACACCCTTGCATTCACAAAAAAAAAGGCGTTTGGCTGCTGTTTCTCGTAGACGGATTATTGGTCCAATATTCTTTAATAATACGATAAATGCAGAACGATATCGTAATAATTTATTGCTACCATTTGTAAATCAATTACATGATGATGAGCTCCGCGAGGGATATTTCCAGCAAGATAATGCAACAGCCCATAAGACAAGAGAAACGATGGAATTATTGCATGAATTCTTTGATAATCGAATAGTAGACTTTCCACCACGATCTCCGGATTTAACAATTATGGACTATTTCATTTATCCACATCTAAAAAATAGAGTATTTACGAATCGTCCACATACAGTTGAAGAACTTACTAATGCTATCCGAAATGTCTGTGAGGAAATTACACCACATAATTTAAGGAATGCCTTCAATAATATGAGACGAAGAGTTGCGCTATGCATAGAAAATGAAGGAGCTCACTTTGAACATTTATTGTAGCTGTTTTTATTATTAAACTTTTTATTTTTTCAACTGAAACGTTTGTATGTAATTATTTGTCAAAATGACAAAACCTAATCTGTCATCAGTATAAAATAACCTATATCACACACACGCTGCAAAATAAGTTAACTTAAATTATGGTACCAACTTAAGTTTAAAAAAGAAAAATGTCATTGCCTTCTAGAGGGTAGAAATATATGATCATATGGTATCAAAACTGTTTGTCACCACCTAGTAAAATACTGTTCGACAGATTGACTTAGTATACGTAGATCACACAATTTAGCGCTATAGAGTTGTACTATCATCCCTTCGCGTGCCACATTCGAATTTCGGGAATTTCTGTGTAGCACCTCGTGTGTTTGTCATGAGTAGAGCTGAGGATGTTTGCGGTATAACCATGGTTATATCATGTAACCATAGTAAATTACTATGGTTACATGATATAACCATGGTTATACCGCAATCATGAGTCATGACACTCATGACTAAACATTGTTGGGGAATCTTGCATTTTACGTTCCCTTTTAAGCAAAAATCTATGCATGAATTTGTAGCCAAATGAAATGCGACTGCCAATCAACAGCGTTGCCATATATTAGATTATTTTGAAATGAATAATTTTAAGACAGATTGAGACGGATAAGGTTATGTTCTAACAGGTTATTGTTATTACTTATACCTATGCTTATATTTTTTTATTTTAAAAATCGTGATATTAAAATGCAACTATTTATTTAGAAAAATATAATGATTGTAATGATAGTATCTATATATCACAATGATTTGATTGTTAATTGTGAGTATTAAAATTATAAGTATATATCACTGTTATAATTAAATTAAATGGAATCATGACTTTTGGTGAATAGCAATAAAGAACCCAGTTGTTCATGGAAGGAATGTGTTGTAGAGGTATGTAGTTACTATTGGAACAGGACAAGATAGAAAGTTCATCCAGTTGTTGGTAAATATACATATGACAAATATATTCGAAAATAAGGAAAATATAGCCTGAATCTCTTCTTACTAATAAGTGGCAATGTATTTTTTATTCTGTCATATAAATTTACGAAGGTATGAGCGAGGTAATAGCGATATACAACAACGATATTATAACTTTTATTTACTTTAATTTATATATACATAACTGAATTTTAAATTCAAACGTCTAAGGCATTATGGCAACTCTGTTAAATTTTGGATGATGCTTCCATGGTTACGAAATTAATTCTCTGATATGATTGGCTACAAATTCATGCATAGATTTTGCCTAAAAAAGGGAGCGTAAAGTGCAACATTACCCATTGTTGTTGTATGCACAAAAGATATTGATAATAATTTAAAATAATAATAACAATAATTGAATTGCATTATGCAGAAAGGGCGCAAGTCAAAATAACACAATTTGAGAAAACTAGAAAAAACCTTTTTTTTTAACGTACTAGCTTTATTGCAATAAATCTCTTAATAGTGTTACGATGTATCTGTAATTGTTATTTGATCACGTTATTTTATAACAAACGTTTTTAAAAAAAAATTTTTTGGGCTTATAAAAAAGTGACATGCGCCCTTTCTGCAAAATGAGAAATAAAAACCTGGTAAACTGAACGAATTTTTATTACCTTCGTAAGAAAAACATACAAAATAACCTAAAAATAGTGGGCTAAAGTGTAGTAACCTGAAAACAATGCGCTAAACTTTATTATACTTCAACATCTTCATTATTGTTACAACATGTACTTGGCCATAATAGTATTAAATCGTAAAATGGTTTGTACTCCTCTGGTACAAATGCAGCACACTTTTTGATGTGTTCCATCTTATGGTGCTTTATTGGAACTTCTTGTAGAGGGTATGCTGGAGTTGTGGGTAAATTTGCAATTACAACCTTTCCAGGTTGCTTTAACTGAAAAGTATGTTTCATATACTGATAAACTTCCACTCGACCAGGATATTGAGAATCATACAAGAAACTTGAGAAAGTGCTGATATAAAAATTAATTTTATTTTGTCGCGGAATGTCTTTAGACTGAGTTTCTTGTGATGTACAGTCTTTTTTGTACAGTTCTGGCCACCAGTTTCTAAAATTGATTATATCTGTTGTATCTACTTCTTCCACCGTACATTTTTTTTGAATTGCTACTGGTAATAATGAGTTCTGTTATTTGGTGGATCGTATAGATTCTATCATGCTTTCGTAAGTTTCTTTTTATTATAGCAAAGTCTCTATCACAAGGGAGAAACGAATGACCTCTTACGGGAAAATAATGTATAATTTTAGAGAATCGTCTACTATCAGTTAAAAAAAGAAGCATTCGGATCAGTGTATGATTTTTATTTTGTCCCCAGCAATTGTCAGAAAACAGTCGAAGTTCCTTTACACTCTCTGGAGTTTCTTTCAAATAATCCAATAGAAACGAACAAATTTCGTCAGCTGTTTTCATGGCTTGTCCTTCATGATAAATGTACAGTTTCGCTGTATTTTGTTTGACATTATGAATGCAAAAACATGAAACCGTCAACTGATTGTAGTAAAAAACGTCTCCCACGGGAGTTTTAGGTAGCTGCATATTTTACATGAAATCGAAACATAATGTCAACACCTCTTTATTATCTTTTCAGTTTTGAAAAAAATTTCTTACTTCGACGTTTACGTACTACTAACTCAGCAACTGCTGTTCTTTTAGCTGTATCATTTAAATTTCTATCTTTAATTTTATTATTAAGAAGTTCACAAGTAGAACAAACGTCAATCTGAGGTCGACCAAAAGACAAATTAAAATTTTCACGGAAGAAGTTCCTATAAGATGCATAACTAATATTTAAGCCAACATATTTTTCTGTAAACAAGTCGAACATTATTTTTATGTTAAGTTGACTGTCTAAATATTTCACTTCTTTTCCAGAATAGTGGTTTAATTTGGTGGGAAAAGATTCCACATGACGTCTCATACACAGCGTTACATCCTCTGATGCATTGGCAATTGAATTCTGTCCACGCAGGTCTCTTGGGGTTTGACCTAGTATAGTAAGCTCCTTGACTCTTCGAGTGCGTTTTTCAGACACAGCACACAAATTTAAAAATGCCTTTTACAAATTTGCATTCTAGAAGTACCTTCTAAGCAAAATATTTACATGAATGGGACTTAGGTTTATAATGTTCTTCCTGACGAGCACGCCGCTGCTTTATGTCGTAAACTTGAATACTGCCTTGCAAGAAAATGTCTTGCTATCTTTTGTTTGGAATGAATAAAATCGATTAAAAATCTGTAATCTCTCTTCTTCTGTAAACTTATTAAAACATTTCTCTTTACAGCTGCAATACATAATATGCTGTACTTGTAAGAAATATAACAAAACCATTGTAATAACCTACCTGCATGCTAAACTCACTACTTTTAATGGAATTTGTTTGTTTCTATAGTTCTTGTATGCAGTACCTTCCACGCGTGATTTCTTGATTACATTTCTTTTGTATTTGCTAGGATCTGCTTTTCTTTTCTTCGGTTTAGAATTAACTTCCTTATTTTTGGTATTTTATGTAAATTCACACTGTTAGACTCTAATTGTACTAAACTTGTTTAACTATAACCACATAGCACACAATAAATTATTATACTAACCTCACTTATTGACATGCAGCTGCTGACCTATTGGGTCATTACATGCAGAAAGGGCGCATGTCATTGACTTACGCCCGTTATGCATAAAACTTGCTATTACTGATGTCCGATACATACATACTGTAAACCAGACATAAGCCCTTTTTATGTGTTACGGTAGATATACGTCGATAAGTAAATTTTCGTTGAAAACGCAATTCATGACAAAAACGACTTGCGCCCTTTCTGCATAATGCAATTCAATTAGCTTAATGCCACTTTTTATTTGGTTGTCGGTATTTACCTTAAATGACTTAGCACTGCGCTATTGGCCGGTGCGAGTTGAGTAGTTTTAAGGAATTAATCTTTACGGGCACTTGGATGGAGGTCGACTGTCATTATTCTAGAAAGCAAAAATTGGTAACGGTAATAGTCTAGCGTTTGAAGAAGTTGGAATAATAAAAATAAAAAAGAAGAAAAATGTTTGAATAGACGAATTGTTAACAAAATTACTTCAATTGTTGAGATAATTCATAAGTTTCTTAAAGATTTTTGTAAAATACACAAAGGAAGGACAAAAGAATGATAACAGAATCTGGAAGGTCCAGAATGATCAGAATAGCTCGAAATAGGTTGCAATGGAGAAACATCTAAAATAAAAAGTTGGAACACTTGCTAGCAACGGGTGTCCATTTAATACTGAAGATGACAGTTTTTGTCAAATTTGATTTAAGTTAGCATTACTGCACTTGAGTTCGACCGCAACAATTAACATTAGCGTCCTATACGACAATCACTTTTCACGTAAACTTTTCGAAATGTTTATTGCCAATATTTGCTAATTACAATTATTTATGAAAATAGGATAGGTTGCGTCGTGTTCCAAACATAAAATATGAATAATGAAAGCTAACGGAAAACAGGCACGTACGACTATGGCAAGAGTTGTTAAACACCAATTGACAATAACTATAATTCTCAGTGTGGCAAATACAAAACAAAGAAATTTCCAAAATTTGACAAACGTCTGCTTCAGTATTAAACGGACACCCAGTATTTATTGTGTAGGTAGCACGTACTGAAAAAATCACCAAGTCTACAATGGCGTTGTCTCAGAGAAAAGACAGCATTGGTGCAGAAGCATTTAGTAAATGTAAGTCTGAATTTGCTCGAAGAGACATGCCGTGGAAGACGAATAGAAATGTGTTAATTTTCCGGATGAAAAAGTTTCTAGCTAATTTAAGAAAAGAGGAACAATTTTTTTAACGCGTAATTACCACAGACCAAAACTTTCATTAATTTGAGGAGCAAGTGATTTAAAGAAGAAGGTATGTATTAGAGTTTTAGAAAAAGTTTTTAAATGGCTCACAGGAAGAGTTTAAAGGTTCGGAAGACAGTTTCAAAAATTAAAATCAGCGATGTGGACATGATTTTTTTGGAACCTGTAAGAAATTTATATAATTCTTTGCATGAATAATAGTTAGATGTCTTCAAATTATAAATTTGAAACGATGCGATAGAATAATAGAATTGGGAGAGTTTAGTGCTGACGTAAAAAAATGGTAACGCAGGGCAAATTTTTCCAAACAAAACAAAGTAACATAACCCTTTTTTATATTCAACTTTTTCCTTGAGTGTGTTGAGTTGTTTTAATCGCGTACACCAAAATTATTTTAAACATGGTAATGTGTTTCACGTGTAACGATTACATTGAACGTTCCTTAAAGACATAATAAAAGAATAGCTATTGGGTTAGATAACATTGGAAAGCAACTCATGCACTAATATTACGTCATTTACTTCAACTAGTGTGGCTCAACATTATAGCAGATATTTTCCATACTTGCTTTAACAGTGCCTTGAATAATTCCAGTAGAATCCTCATAATTCATTTTTTGAATATTACTTAGTACTTTAGTACCTAATTCATAACTATTTACACCTCATTTCATTACATTACGGTCGCGAAAAAAATAAGAAATCGTTGACATTTTTAATATGTGAGTTCTAGCCATTAGTTATTGACAAGATACACTCTAAAAGCAAAATAAGAGAAATTACTAAAGTTTTAAAATGTTGCTAATTTGCAAAGTAAGGTTATGTGTCTTTCTTTTGTTTGGAAACAGTAATGTAATGTTGACATGTGTTTCGTCTTTGTGACGACACACTAATCGAGTCAATTAGCTTTATTTTAACTGGTTTTATATTTTATACTTCAAACGTATGAAGTTTCAAATATCTATAGACATGTAGTACAGATTCTTACAGCGATTTCGGTATGAAAAAGGTTTTAAAAACATTACGCATCAGAGCCATGGAAAAATTCTAAAAATTTATTAGAGATTTCAAATTCTATAAAAAGAATATATAAATTTGCTAAGAATCATTATCTCAATATTCGAGACTGCTTATAAATATGAATCACGGAGTTTATGTATATGTATATTTGATAAGAATGTTCACATAAAGATATATCATTTTCATAACTATACAAATCTGATTTTATTAAATAGATAAAGCGTCCAGTTCAAGTGAACTTCTACACAGAATACATGTAACAATAGCTAGACAGATCTTGGTGAGCTTATAATTTAACTCCCTTGGAGATGTTCGATAACTTTAGTCATTAATTATAGGTTGTGGATCCGAACTTTGTTAAATTTATGTGCCATTGGCAATTGTTCGGAGGCCTTTTGAGATTTCCTCAATCTTTACGATATACCTAGCACGTAATTTCGCTCACGATTTCTCTCTCTAAAGGCGACGCAGATTTTGTGGTTCAACTTAGTTATTATACGCGTGCTAAACGTCTATAAAGGTACATAAATTTAAATTGAATACAGTTTCATGAATATAATATCTTGTTTTCTTTTTTCTTCAGGCAATATCGCCGTTATTAAAAGCTTTTGTGTGTGAATATGTGGTGAATATATTGTAATGATTAATGGTTTATGCCGGTGTGCTATTATAGTTTTCCATTTATTTTAATTTTGAATTGAAGATTCTATTTGCTGAGTGTATTGATTTATTTAAAAACAATATTGATTTACAGCAAAATGGCAGATTAAGTGTAAATTTAACTTCGAACTTATATACCGGCCTGGTAAAAATTTATGGATGATAGCTTCACAGATCGTTGTCATATCGTTGGTGATGACTGCAGCATGTTGGTTCTCGAAAATTGGATGGAAAAAGCACATTAATAACGGGAACATAATTTAGGAACCATGAAATTAAGGGAAGATAGGGGAAAAGGACAATCAATGACACAATCAACCAGTTTACATACAAAACGAGCTCCATGTCCTTCCCGGCGATAACTTAAGGCATCCATGTCATGCTGGGTTAGAAGGGTCGTATAATTAATGCCGCGAAAAGGGTACACGGCAACATTCTTTAAAGATAAAAACTTGAGGAAGCGTCGCTGAATTTTGTATACCGAAAGCTGGAGATAAACATAGTGTGGCGACCATACTTGTGACGCATACTCTAATTGAATTAGGACTAGACTATAGAAAAGACTCTTAAAAACACGCACATCATTGAAGAATTTACAGGAAGGCAGAACAAAACCGAGACTATGAGAAGCATTCATACACAAATTGAGGATATGATAAGAAAAAGAGCAGCGATTATCAAAATACACTCCGAGATCCTAGACTATTTCAACTTTTTGCAAATCCCTACCACGTAATGTATACGCCGCCTCAACTGGATTCACTTTTCTACAATATGTAACACGGCAACATTGCTTATATTTCGATTTAAACTAAATTTCGAAAACCATGCACTTACTGTGCCTAAATCGCGTTGTAATTGAAGTACATCAATTAGTGAATGGATACTAGTGTAGATTTTTAAATAATAAGCATTAAGCCAAAACTGAGCACGATAAGGAAGCAAGTAGATCATTAATATACAGTATAAAAAGCAGTGGCCTCAGATTAGAGTCTTGTGGCATACCAGAAATTGGAATAAAATTAGAAGATGTAAACCCATTATAAAATACATAGTTACAGCTGTTATTCAAACAGGACCAAAGTAATTGCAACGGTGCACGACTGAATCCAAATGCGGATAGTTTATATAAAAGTACACTGCGATCAATACTATCAAATGCGCTACTAAAGTCAGTATAAATAACGTCGACTTGATCTTGCTGATCCAATTCCTGACAAATATATTATGCGAGACTCACAAGATTAGTTACCGTTAATCCACCTTGAACAAATCCGTGTTGATATCGTGAGATCGATAGTTCAACATTATTATACCGTAATCCACAAATTTTAATTTCTGGTACGAAAGTAAAAGAGGAACAGAGCGCGATGGAGAAAAGTAAAGAAAGACATATAGCGAGGTTGCCAATGAATGCATGCAAGTAGATTAAGTAGGGTACGATCATGTTCAGTCAGATTATAGCCAGTCAGTAAGTCTATTGCTTTAGAAGATTGTAGAACGCATCTTAGAAATACGTATAAAATTCGCCACGAATATTTACAGAAACATATTTATTTCGTGGTGTATTACTTTTATGAGTATGTACAACAAAGCTTATATTTTCCGCGTATAAATAAAATGAAATAAAATATTAATTCTAAATTATGTAAAAAGAAATAAATGTAACTCTTATGAAAAGAAAATAAATGAACTCTTCTCTGATAAGAATAAAAAATAAATATTCTAAATTAAAGGTTCAAATAATCCACCACATTGTTCTTGGCAGTATGCAACCTATAATAAAATTCTTGGCGGACATTACTGAGCATGTCAGATGTTAAGAACGCACTCAATATTTTTTCTCGCAATTCATTTATATTATGCATTCTTTCGTGGGGATTACTGTAGACTTTTTGTTTGATATGTCCCTATAGAAAGAACCGACAATTGAATTATTTAAAATTCCAGCCCATACATTTAATTCTTGTGTATATCGGGTATGTACAGGTACATATTGCTATGAACTGTGGTGTTGATTAATAATTATTTGAATTGACCCACAATACACAACAGCTTGCTCGGTTTAACTCAAGTCGGTTCGGCCTTCCAGGAGCTCTTGTATCTTCAGGTTACCCACAAAGGGGTATGTGTTAAATAAAAAAGGTATTAGAAATAAAACTCACGTTAACAACACAAACATATAATTTTTAATAAAAATAAAAAGAAAAAAAAATCGACTTTATAGAGTATAAAGAAGTGCTAAAGCAACAATAGAACAATAGCGTGAGGAAAACTTGTATAATAATTACTGGCATACAAGGAAAAAAACCTCACGTGACCGCGAGCTAAATTAAAACTAATTAAATAGTTGGAAAAACTTTCAAACTTTATTAATTACGTTAACCAAAACTTCAAACGTCAAAATGACTGAATCATGCGCAATAATATGATCAAATTCCCACCAAATTTCCCTGACCTTCATAACACTACCGCCAACGAAAGCAAAAACTAGCAAAGAAAACTAAAATGTTGAAAATTTTTCTGACTATAAAATATATATTATAAAATAAAATTTACTGAATTTACGAGATCAATCAATATACAAATATCTTAACTAAATTAATATAAATATAAATATACTTGCAAATGCATACGTACATTAATTAATGTGGTCGTCGCACATCACTAAAAAAATTATACTTAAAGAGAGATTTCAGATAGGTCGCACAAATCAAAAATTACAAGTATCAAAAACTCGTAATAAATCGAAAATTACTTTAAACACATCAAAGATCACAACTAAAAACACAAACCGAAATTAACTATAATGCTTTGAATAAAAAGGAAGTCTTTATTCAAAAAAAATTAACTCGACCTATCTGTCTAAAGGATGAAAAATCTCTGCCTCCTACTCGGAAATAAAATTATCTCCATGTCTAGAACATAAATCAAAAGACCGACTATGAAAATCTCCAACCGGCAACCGTCATACTGCCTGGCTCAAGACAACGCTCGGACAACCTACAGGCGTGGACAAAAATACACATTATAATCAACTTTTAAATTAAATATACAAAATCTCTAATTATTATCCTGGAATGAAATGTACATAATTATAAATTGTCTTTTACTGTTTCTTTAAATTTTCTTCGGGGAAGAATTCATGACACTATGTCTACCGGCATAATACCATTTTATGATTTGTGTCTTTTCTTGAGTTGTAAAAACATGCATGTTGATATTGACTATTAATATACGCATGTAGAGAAATACGTGTTGTAACCCGGTAAGTATTTGTTAGGTAATAGGGCATGTTAAATGTGTATGTGTGTCCACCACTGTGCTTCTCCCTCCACTGCTTGAAAGCAGGCATCATTGGATATAACAAGAGATATACGCCAACAGAAATTAAAATTTGTCGACCACGGTATATACACAAATATATTACATTCTCGTACAATTTTGCAAAATTTGAAAGTATAGATATAGGCCGATAATTTTCAACATACTTCCTAGACCTCCGTTTAAACACAGGAACAACTCTAGCACGCTGCCATAACGAAGGAAATACGGTAGTTTTAGTAGATAGATTAATTATGATCATAAAAGCATATCTTGCATCACATACTATGAACGACGGAATTAAATCATCCCCGACGCATAATTGTTTGAAAAGTTAAACATTAATGACATTAAATTATCTTCTGAGACGCACGATAATGAAAGGAGAACACAATCATTTCGACAAAAGTCTGGAGGAAAAGGTGAGCTAATACCGTAAATAGAAGCAAAATGATCAGCAAAAGCGTTAACAATGCTACGCGGATTATCCAATGCTATATCATTATGAATAAGGGTATTGGGTATTCTTGTAGAATCTTTCTTGTTACGTAGGTACTGAAATATCATTTTAGAATTATGCTGTAATGATGCCTCAACTGAATCTAGAGATAGTTTGTATGCTTCTGATATTTTTGTCTTACACAGAGAACGAGTTCTTTTAAATTCATTTAAAAATTAGATTCTATTTGTTGTTTTCCATTTACGTCTGTAGTATAATGTAGTAATAATTTTTTATGTTATCTACCTAGCTGAAAACAATATGCTATTGTGACAATTTTCTACGTCTGTGACATTTTCTGACGTACGTTTCTGTGATATTTTATATTGTCATCTGCAAGTTTAATTCGAATCACTTAACATTTGTTACTTTTATATTCGTTTAAGGAAGAGAAAATGAGTGATTTGGAACTTTAACACAGGAACGTCGTAAAATTTTTCTAAAAAGAAGGCTGTAGCCCGAAGAATATTCATGAGAGAATGGTGGCTGTGTATGGAGAAAATAGCCCGTTCTATTTCCAAGTCAAATTTTGGTGTAAGCAATTCAAATGGGGCAGAGAATCCATTTATGATGACCCAAAATGTGGAACACCTCTGAGACCACTGAAGAAATAATTAAGAAAGCTGAAAATTAGGTGTTGACTGACGGCCGAGTAAAAGTTTCAGTTATTGCTAGAGAAATAGGAATAACAGAAGCGAGTGTTTCTAAAATTCTACCTAAAGATTTGTGAATGAGCAAAGTGTCGGCACGATGGATTACCAGGCTGCTCAGTCTCGAACAAAAATTGTGTAGACGACAAATTTCTGAAGAGAATTTGTCTGTTTAATCTCAAGATGAAGATTTCTTAAATAGAATTGAGAATGGACCTTGGGCACACAACCGGGATACTCTCACGAAATAAAAGTTAATGCAATGGGTTCATAAGGGCTCTCCACCGCTCAAGAAAGCGAAAACGCAATTTTCTGCGGGAAAAGTTATGGGCACAGTTTTCTAGGACGCGGAGGGGATTCTGTTAATTGAGTATATGTCAAAAGGGACTACAATTACGGGGAAATGTCTACAAAGACACAATTAAGAACTTGAACACCGCTATACGTGAAAAAAGACCTCACCCACGATTTTGCTTAGAAAACGTTGCTTCTGCCCTGCAGTCCCGACCTCGCTCCCTGTGACTATTATCTCTTTCCAAAACTCAATAAACACTTGAGAGGGCGCCGATTTTTATCGAATGACGACGTGGAAACGCTGTGAGGTCGTATTTTGCGGAATTAACAAAATATTTTTTTTCGAAGGCATAGTGTTATTAAAGAAACGTTGGAATAAGTGTGTTAGTGTTGATGGTTCTTAAGTTGAAAATAGTATATTAAAGCACAAGTTTTACAAGGCACCACTTTGTGGTACGAGTTTTCTAAAGAATAAGTGCGACAAGTGCGATAAGTGCGGCCTTATGAAACGAGCTTTTTATACTATAGTGATGAGGATGAGTCACCCGCGAGATGTCAGACGACGGTTTGGTGATGACTCACATGCATCGAACATTCCAGTCGCCGTGAGAGAAGACTACAGGGCTCCGGAAGGATTCTCGAAGCTGTATAGCCTTATATAAAAGAACCGTTCGTAGGGAGAGATTTATTATTCAACGAATAAACGTCGTGTGATTACTATATAAATGTGCAAATAAATACCGTGAAAATAAATGTTATTAGTTCTTAGTTTTAAGTTATTATTTAGTGTATTCTGTTTTTATTTTTAATATAGTGTGTGTTTAGATTAACCTTAGTTTTATTTAAGAACCCGAATATACAAATATTACACTATTTTTTTATATTTTACATTTTTTACATTAATAAATTGAAATGATTTAATTCAGAGATTCAGAAAGTTCAGAGTTTTATTTTTATATAAGGTATATAAGGACATTTTTAACGAATGAACATCATAGATTGTGCTAATTTGACAATATGCAGGCTCAATTTTATTTCGGTCTTCTATTAGTGCCCATTAGTGCATCCTTTGAAGGAGATTTGATCATTTTAAATTTGCCTTGGTTCTTCTATATTAAATAAGCTTTTATAGTAAATAAATACATTTTATGTGTTCTATATTCAGACTGGCATGATTTTTTTGTTGAATATTTTGGTTCTTTGAATAAATACATAACCTACATGTCATGAGATGAATGATTGACATCACGGAAAATTTCATTCGTAACTCTGCTGTTCTTGACTTTTTATTAAAATTAATTTTAATAAATATAGCTAATTTTAGCTAATGAATAAAAAATGTTATAAAATTTAGAATATTTAGGATATAAACATAATCTTAAAGCAGTTTACTTTTAAATACAATTCTATTTTATAAGTAATGAATTTGAGTCAGAAGTGTTGATTTGGTTCATATGGATGAAAATTAACCCTAGAATAATAACGCTATGTTGTCCATACGTCATTACGAGAGACCGAACACATCGGGTTGAAATGACATCGTCATTAGGACGGATGATATAAATAGTCTACAACGTTTTTTGTTGGATATTTACAGATAAATTTCTGTTTTCATGAACGTAGAAGCGGGGTTTTATAATTTATTTTATTTATTAGTTTATATTTCCTAAGGTAAATAAAGAGCTGTGAGTTAGTTTCTTTTTTTCATAGTTTTAACTGTTAATTACATCGTAATTTTTGTGATAGATCCTGTTTAATATTGTTTGATTGAATCTACTTCTCCCAATTATTTCGACGTAGGTGTGCATTGAATTTCGTTCAGTTTCAATACTGATTGTATGTCCATTGTCAGTGATTCCGAAATTTATTGCAAAATCTGTAAAATATCGTTAAAAAATTCCATGAAATCGCACGTACAACGTCACTTAGCATCGCAAACACATGCACAGAAATTGGAACCATTTGAATGTGACAATTTTAAGGAAGAAGGCTGTGAAACTCTTATCGCGGCTAATATTCCATTAAATAAACTTAACATTCTCACTTTAATAATATTTCTCCAAAAAAATACTGGTCGAAATATTCCTGAAGAATCCACATTACGCAAATATTATGTTCCTAAGTGCTACACGAAACCAGTAGAACGCATTAGAAGTCATCTTTCAAATCAGTACCTCTGGATAAGTGCCGATGAAGCAATCGATATATTGGTAAATGTTGTAGCTGGTGTACTACATCCAACTATTCCATATAACGCATATGTAATAGCAACAAAAGTTATAAATGTAGTTGATAAACAGTTGCTAAAACCATTAACGAGAATATTCAAAAAATACTTCATTCGGACGACAGGTACAAAGAAAAAGTACTTTTATTTGTAAGTGACAATGCTGCATATATGTTAAAAACAGGGAGACTATTAAAGGAAACATATCCTAAGATGCTGCATATTACTTGTGTAGCACATGCTCTCCACATAATCTGTGAATATATCAGACACCTTTCCAGAAGTTGATAGACTTGTATCCGCTTTTAAAAAAGTTTTCAGAAAAGCACCATTGAGAACTAGAAGAAGGATGGTCAGTTAGAGGATGAGCAGATAGATTTGGCGTTGGGAAGAGTACCATTTAATTTTGATATCTGAAATGGTTATTGATAGAAAACGAGGCTCTTGTGGTATACGTGTGTCAGCTCCCGAAGAGGATGAAAATCTTATTAATAGTAACAATTATATTAGAATATTAGAAAATGTTTTTCTACCTTCGGCAAAAATTATATATCTGAAAGAAATGTCATCTTTCAACACGACAATTGTCCAGTCCACACGGCAAGAGTCGTTTCTCAGTGGCGAGTAGCTCTTTACAGGGAAAAACTGCAATCTTTGTCACTGCCTCCTTCTCCAGAAAGAACTAGATGGGGGGGCATGGCTGGAAGCTATTATTTTTAATGCAGAGAATTTCGATAGTTTATAAAATTTCGTTGCATGTTTAAATGACGATGCTCGGAGTATTTCTGAGTGCAAGGAACTAACACAAATTCCACATTGAAAAAATCAGTTGTACTTTCTTCAGGAACACTTTGGAAATTTGACAAAACTAATTGCTTATTTTGAAAATCGAAATCTCAAATTAAAAGATGGATTAACCACATTAGACGTGCCTATTAATAATTTGAAAAATATTCCAAGTGACTTCGGATGTGGCCTTCGGCAAAAGTTTGACGCATTTTTTAATAGAAATTCAGATTTAATAACATTGCGGCAATTGTGTATGGGAACAATTCCTCAAAATCTAACTGCTAAATACGCTGAAATAAAAGAATATTTCCAGTATGCACCTGTAACCAGTTGCGATGTAGAAAGGACGTTTTCTATTTACAAGGACGTATTTCATTCAAAGAGAACAAATTTTACAGAAGAGAACCTTGAGAAAGTATTGCTAGTAAATATTAATACTTCTTTACTCAACTTGAACTACAAAATGAACAAATAAAAATGTATTTCGTATTTTGTAGCCCGTTTTATTATTATAAGTATAAATAAATAAAATTAAAAACTTTAAAAATACAAATGTTCAATAGTACGCTCGTGGGCGATGAGTCATCAACCTTTCGTGTCCGGTCTAGTTATTACTAACGGCACGTCAAATTTACATGCTATATGTATACATAAATATTTCATATGGAAATAAAACTATATGTTTATAAATCTTTAGAAAACGTTTATTAAAGGAAAAAAGTAAACACTAAATGATGAACTAAGTAAACCTGTTTAGTAAATATTGTACTTTATTTCAATAAGGGAAATGTAAAGAGCGAATAAATGTACTAAATATAAACAAACTTATTTACATAAAATATTCTAACCCCAAAAATAAAAATATGAACGAAGGACTAGATAGGTCATTTTCTCAGGGTTTCCAAATTAAACATTGTATTCAATCATTTATACTCACTGAGTATTATTAACGCTATGATTGCCATTGCTATTATTATAGTCATAAATACATTTTTTGAAAATTCTAAAATTTTAGTATTGAATATCGTCAATGGAAGTAATTAATATCTTAATATTAATTATTTCCGTTGTCGATATTCAATACTAAAATTCTTCTTTAATCCGAACTCTTCTAATATTAAATACTTACTCGTTAGACTTGTTTTTCAGAAAAATACCCATGTAGGAGTTGTTATTGTATTTTATTGTATTCGTAACATAATTTAATTTATAACAGATTTGTATGATTGGATAATGTTAAGGTAACTTCAATTAACTATTTCGTTTAGGAGGGATGCGATCAATTGGTTCGAATAATTTTTACAAGTTAGATAATCAACGTCCTTTGCCCCAACCTCCATGTCCGCCACCACCTCCATGGCCTCCACCTCCATGACCGCCGCCACCACCACCGTGTCCGCCACCACCACCTCCATGACCACCGCCTCCTCCACCATGACCACCTCCGCCATGACCACCTCCGCCATGACCACCTCCGCCATGACCGCCTCCACCACCACCATGACCGCCACCACCTCCATGACCACCACCGCCACCTCCACGACCACCACCTCCATGGCCACCGCCGCCGCCACCCCAGCCATGGACTGTGCCTACGCACAGGTAGACTACAGCAGCACAGATGAACAGAACCTGAACATTATAAAAGCAATAAACGCACAAATACTTAAGAGTAAAATACGATAATTGTTTCTTACCTTAAGAGACATTTCTGCAAGAGAACAGTGTTCGCAGTGAACTGACTTGAATTGACGAAAATTCTCTTTATATATCGTAGAGAAGCTGTAAACCGTATCAATAATTAGTAAATAAAGAAAGTAATAAACTCAATAAAGAAAAAGATTACTTGCAAACGAAATCAAATCTGAAACGGTTTTCAAATTGTAAATAGTCACAGGTGCAATAGTATTCGTTTAATTATAATCTTCGCCAATATTAACATCTAACAAAAAACTCGGTTTGCCGGTTTAATGGAATTAACTACAATCAGGTTTGAAATAGTTGAAGAAACGGTATGATTCATTGTATTCATATCATTTTTCTGTCGGATGTAAATATTCAGAAATATTTCGCTATAAATTTTAATTCTAAAATGTAGGCATAAAAAGCATGATAAAAATGTGCATTTAAGAATTTAGGTAAGTATATATTTACGTACATCGAATATCTTTGTATTTTCTTGTGCATATTAACTTTTTAGCTACTCTGCATTACAAATTTATAGTAGGTATTTAATGATAGAATGATAATAGTAGAAGCAGCTTCATTTCTAATATTTCTAATACTATAATAGATCATGTAAAAACATATATACAGGGTTAGGTAATAGTTATTTATGTATTAAGGGCATAATTAGTAGATTATGGAAAGTTTTAATGATCAAAACCTGAATCTATTGAAAATTCTGAGGATGAACCAGTATTTACAGTAAAAGTAAAATTTTCACATTTTCAACAATATTATCTAAATCATACATCTTGTTTTCTTCTGTTATAACATGATGAATGCTATTTTTCCATTCGTCAGCATCAACCATGTCTACTCCTAATAATAAATTTCTTACTTTGTCCAATTTAAATGCCTTATTATTGGCGGCAAGATAATGCTAAATTTGAGGCCATTCATGTTCAATAGGGTTGAGATTACAGAGATATGGAGGTAAATGTGAAACTGTATGACCACTTTTTCTAGATATTTCATCGAGCACGTATGAAACTGAATGACAGGATCGTAATTTTTTATAAGCTCACACAATTCAACCTTTAACATAGTATTATCAGCTAAAATTCCTATTGTTAAAAGCCATTCAATAAGTGCCTCCTTTTTCCATGATGAAGTACGTGATTTTTCTGTATTAGTAGAATAGGGCGCATTATCCTTACTATAACACTATTGGGCTCAAGAGAAGGTAATATATTTTGCTTCCATGCGATCAACACCTCACTATTCATATCTTCATGGTAATCTGTAGTTTTCTTGGATTCAAATAATAACAAACCTCCATTCATAAAACCAGTTTCGCTACCAATGTGAAGTACAATTAGTCGCTTTCCTTTGCCAGATGGATCTTTTAAACCAGTAGAAAGACCTTCAACAAATGCTTGTCTTGGATTAAGTACCGTTGTATCTTTCAATATTTTTGCTTTTGTGTAACCTGCATTCACCCATGCTTCATCTAAATAATAGATTTTTCTCTCTTCTACACGAAATTTTCTTATACTTGCCAAATAACGACGTCTCCATAAGACAATATCATTTCGTTCAATTAATATGTTATTTCGTGTGCGCTTTTTCTACTTGAATCCTAGTTTCTTTAGGATTCTCCAAAGTGATGTTAATTTTAAAGGAGGTAAACTGGCATCCCCTTTAATAGCTTCACATATTTTTGTGCGAGTTGGTAACTTATTTTTAAAGAAAAATGAATGCACGTGCCTTCTAATCGTACTTTTTGATACTTCATCTAATTCATTGTAAGCATCTCGGCAACTTCGTTTTCTTAAAGGAGAATGTGTAACTCCAGACATTTCAATTTCCTTAATAATGTCAAACATAGTCAAACATCAGCTTTGTTCTTAAAATACACATTATAAGCCATCTGCCTCTGTCCACTTTTTACATATTTTCCTTTACAATTTTTTGATGGACCTGGTAAAGCTGCGTCATCCATGCTCTAAAACGATTGCAATTAAATAAATGAAATAAATTAATGAGTGATAAAATATTTTTAGAAAATGAGGCTTTCACTTTATAATCTCGATAAAGAACTATGAAAGACGGCAGACTATGTGCCCACACTGTCAAATTTAATAATAATATCAATAATATGTTTATATACTGAGAAGAATTGTTCGACGTTGAGAGATTTTATATTTGCATAGTTAAAGTGCTCTTTGTATCTGTACAATGGATCTTCAGTATTGGTAAAAAGTTGCCCTAATTTTGTAAAATCTACATTTTTATCTAATACACCTTATGTGTATTATTAAATTTAACAGTGTGGGGCACATAGTCTGCCGTCTTTTTCAACTATCTTTAACGAATATTAATAACGCTAAGAAATAAGTAATTAAACTTCTAGTTTCAAAAATTCTTTTATTGTAAATACACTTCAATATTGTTTCGCCATACAATGGCTTCATCAGGTGGATGAAATACTGAATATGTACAATACAAGTTTGAATATTTATGTGAAAATTATTGGGGAAATGGTGGTGGAAAATTTTTTTTTTACAATCTTAAATTTAGTAGAGTTAGTAGAGAATTTAGTAGTATTAATAATAAATATCACAATAAACAACTAGTAAAACACGCAATTGACTAGCACTGACAGAAATGCCGGTCAGTACTGACAGAAAAATGCTAATTTGACAGAACTAAATAAACATAATTTTGCCTGCTTAAAAGCGGCCTCTATTTTAGCCAATCACAAGCTCTTATTTTAAGCGGTTTATTCTTATTTGGAATGCCGTATAGTCAATTTTACAAAATGGATACCTAAAACTTAAGTGCGGTATTATTCTAGGGTTAATGGCGTAAGTCAAAACACATTATTGTCATTTTATGTATGAATAAGTTTCACATATTTATTTATTGCTAGTGCAATAAGAGTATTTTTATTTTGTTCTTGGTTTTTGTGTCTCAAAATAATATATGTTGTATACATACCTATATTGCCAGAGACTAACATGTATAATATACGTGCGTATGCAGAAGTAACGTGTTATCCTAAAAGTGACAGTTAACAGGAGGTGACATTTCCTCGTGTTCGCCACCTCTTAAAGGAGGCGTATGTAGGTGCGTTCTCGTTCCGTCACATTTCATCCTGCTCTGCGGTTGAATGCGAAATGTTACATACGCTGTGCGACAACTTTATTAGATGCACGCCACGCTGTGTATATATATTTCGACGCCCATAGTACGCAGCTAACAGATACACTCCCGTTTCTGTGTTCCCACTTTATGGGTGTGCCGCACGTATGCTTGTAATACATGGATATATCGTCGCTTTAATAATTTTAGCATAAATTTCACGGATAATACACATACAGGGCGAACCAAACACGACGAGGCATAATCGGTTTTAAGGGATGTATTTGCGCGTATTCCATGTTGTGTACAAATGCGTATCCATTTATTTAAATGTATGGAAAATTTTACGCACATCGGTATTGGTATTCATTGCGTACGCAGATATGTGTACAACTACGCGGAGCTCGCGTTTAAATAATGCATAAGCTCGTATGTGTCGTATATTCAAAAAACCTTTCAGTAGTCGACAGTAAAGAGTTGTGATATATGTCTTTAATCAATTTAAAAATTTGGAATTTTGAAACTGTTCTATATCTTTTTTTTGCGTTTCATTTGAACAGTTTATTTCAATAAGTTTATTACTGAAATTGAGGTTCATAAAAGTAAGAATATTTCAGAAAAGAAAATTTAATTTACAGCAACAGGTTTTACGAGATGCTATTAAAAAGCATGTATTTTACTATACGCAATATAATTGTATGAATCCAGGGGTGTTTCGTCACAAAACGAAATTGATTCGCTTGTATACAGTGTGGTCATAAAGTTTGGAACCAAGCTTATAACCGCATTATTTTACATTTTTAGGAAAAACTCTCGGACAGGTAAATTTTCTTTTTTAAAACGCCATCTTTTGACATACAATTTTTTTTCTATGACGTCATTGGTTTTCGAGTGATGACGTTATCAACACTTTCTTTAATTGGCAACCTTATTATTTTTTTCTCGTTTTTGGTAGATCTTTATATCCACCAATTAGTGATATAAAACAATTGGTATGTTGCATCACAATTTTTTTGAAAAAATGATATAAATTTAGAAAAAAATGCGAAAATTTTATTTTTGTACAAAATTAAAATTAAATTAAAAAAAATACATCTGAACTTAAATTTATTGTAACACTTAACGTAAATTTTCAAAATGGACCCCACCAACCAACTGACACTGTCCCAGCTGAGTGTAAACATTTCGTATACTCGCCTCAATTATGTCTGGGGATATTTGTGTAAGTTCTACGCGAATTCGTTCTTTTAAATCTTCTAAATTGTTCGGTTTGTTAAAATACACTTTCGATTTCAAATAACACAACAAAAAAAAGTCTAACGGAGTCAGGTCAGGAGAACGAGGTGGCCATTCTATGGCGCCTCTCCGTCCAATCCATTTATTGGGAAATATTTCGTCAAGATAGTGGCGAACCTCTACACCATAATGGGGAGGCGCCCCATCTTGTTGAAACCAAATATTTGGATGGGGTACATCACCATCCTCGTGATTTGGGAAAATAACAGCGAGCGCTGGAACCAGTTCAAATCTTAAAAATTCTAAATATTGCACAGCAGTCAAATTTCCTTCAAAAAAATATGGTCCTAAAATGCGTCGTCCAATCATTCCAACCCATACGTTAACTTTTCCTCTGCGCTGAGTATGACACGCTTGAGTCCAATGCGGATTGTTCTGCGACCAATATCTGCAATTATGGCGGTGAATAAATCCATTTAGGCAGAACGTAGCTTCATCTGAGAAGACGATGTTTTCCAAGAAATTTGGATTTTGGTCACAACGTAACATTACGTCTTCACAGAACTGCAGCCGACGATCTTCGTCTTCCTCATGTAATTCCTGTACAAGTTGAACTTTGTAAGGACGATAGTGTTCTTTTTTAAATAAGTTGACGACAAATGAGTGAGCCACCTGATTGGCTAACGCAAGTTGTCTGGTGGAAACATGATGCCTTTCTTCTGCTTCTAGAAGCATATTTAATTTCACATCTTCTCCTACTTGAGGTCTACCTTGCCGTGGTCGATCTTTTACGGATCCAGTTTCGGTAAACTTTCCAACTAGTTTTGTCACCGTAGACCTGGTAATTGGAGGTCTATCAGGGTGTTCATGGTTAAACAATTCGCATGCTTCTGCATGCGTTCTTTGTCTGCCCCCATACCCAACCATAATTAAAATTTCGGTTCTTTCTCGCTCAGATAAATGTGCCATTTTTTATATTAGCGAAAATGAACAATTTTTACGCAATATCTCAAAAATTTAACGTCAAAAATAGAAGTAAATAATTCAACAATGTTGTCGCCATAGAAACAATCCCAAACTAAAATTTTTGGACATAAATTGTGCTATTGTGTATACATGTGCTTTTGACAATCCGGTTTGTTCAAGAAGAATATTTAAGTCCTCACACAAGACAGAAGTGTGAAAAAAACTTACTTACATATTTCAGTAAATTTTGTAAGCTTAATTAGTTTTTGAAATCTTCAATTTTTGGGCGATAATTTTAATTAAGAAATGGTCTGTCACATCATGTCAATTTTTTAAATAAATTAAACTTCTTTGGCCCTTTTTTGTGAAACTATTTAATGTTAAATAAGATTTTTTAATAAGTAATTGGCCGATTGGGAAGACGAATTTCTTTTGACCTGGAGCGAATAACGCAGATTACTATTGATCGCAAAGCATTTACACTCGGCTGGGACAGTGTCAGTTGATTGGTGGGGTCCATTTTGAAAATTTACGTTAACTGTTACAATAAATTTATGTTCAGATGTATTTTTTGTAATTTAATTTTGTAATGGGTGATTCATTTAGAGATACTTTTTCCAAAAGCAAAGAACAAATGAAAAAGGCCAATTTATTTAAGAAACTTTATTATCATACAAAAGAACCATTCTTTACAATTATTTTTTAAAGATTATTTCTCTCAAATGTTGGCCGCGACTGCGGTTAACGTAGTCTATTCTGCTGTTCCAATTTTCAATGACACGTTCTAGCATTTCGAGTGGTATTTGTCCAATGACCCGAGTAATATTGGCCTCCAACGCCTCAATTGTAGCCGGTTTATCCATGTAGACTTTAGACTTCACGTAGCTCCAAAGAAAAAAGTCTAATGGTGTGATGTCACAAGATCTAGGCGGCCAATTTACTGGTCCGAAGCGAGAAATTAAATGTTCACTGAATCGTTCTCGCAGTAAAGCCAGAGTTTCACGAGCTGTATGGCTAGTGGCGCTATCTTGTTGGAAGTAAATGTCTTGTAGACCACGAGTGTCAAGTTCAGGCAGCAAATAGTCCCTTATCAAGGCGCGATAACGGTCGCCATTCACAGTCACATTCCGGCCGGCTTCTGTTTTGAAGAAATATGGACCAATTATTCCACCGGCCCATAATCCGCACCAAACAGTTGTTTTGTCTGGATGTAATGGTAGCACATCAATCTCTTCAGGTTGCTCATCACCCCAAATACGGGCATTTTGCTTATTCACGTACCCATTAAGCCAGAAATGGGCCTCATCGGAGAACAAAATTTTTGTCGAAAACAGTGGATCTTCTGCAAGTTTATCAAGAGTCCAACGGCTGAAACGGAAACGATTCGGAAGGTCGGTCGCCTTTAGTTCTTGCACTAGTTGAATTTTGTATGCTTTTAAACCAAGATCCTTTCGTAAAATACGCCAAGTTGTTGCATACGACAAACCAAGCTGTTGAGAACGGCGACGAATTGATTCTTCCCGGTCTTCGCGTACACTCGCTGCTACCGCCGCTATATTTCCTTCACTACGTGTTGGATGCGTATTATCCATTATTGTAAATTGAATTTCAAACTTATTGATGGTATAGCGAATTGTGCGTTCGGTAGGCCGATTATGTGGCCATATGTTGCTCTAAGAGCACGATACACATTCCTTGTAGAACGCCCATTTTCGTAATAAAGCTGTACTATTTGTAGACGCTGTGCCGGGCTAAGTCTTTCCATTACGTAATGTCAAATAGTACTGAACCAGAATGCGCAGTCCGCTGACGCGTCACATGCGCGCTCAGCCATTAAATCCCCACCTAAAAAAGTACCTCCAAATGAATCACCCATTACCTAACTGACAACGTCTAGGTATTAATCATTTACTGTCACTGTCAGTTTTAGTTAATATTATAGCACTCGATCACGTACAAATATGCAATACACACACCCATAATGTGTTTTTTTGTCAAATCGTGCATTATTTCTTTGAGTTTCATTTTGAATATGCGGCACACTAACAGTGGATGGTTTGGTGCCTCATCTCCTTGTGGTAAATTTTCTACTATTTCTGGCCACTTGGGATTGCACGTCATCGTTATAAATAGTGAAAGGTATCCTATTTTTGAAACTATAGCCATAGCGTCTTGAATCCTTTGCATTTGGTTTCGCGGCGACATTTGGTAAGTCGACGGTAAAATAATCATTCTACCGATGTTCTGATTTTCCTGAACACCACGCTGATGTATGTAATCTACTAATCCATGGTATTCAGTAGCGCGTAATCGATCTTGATTGAACCGTATATACTTCAATCGGTTTGCTTCTATCTTTAGAAAGGCCGATACAATAAACTTTTGATTTAATCGTCTCGCATATCTAAATACATTGAAGTTCAATTCACTGTTTTCGTCTTCGTGTCTTATAGCAAATCGATAGCTATAATATTGTGTTAATGTAACGCGTTCACGTCCGTTTGGATTTACATTTATTAATGAAATATTATAATTCCATCCCACGTCCCCGTTTGGAAAAAGTAGGGGATATGATAGTGGGTCATTGTATTCGCTATAATGTTCTATTATCCTGAAATCACCATCTCTGTTTGTTAGGAATACTTTCATTTCTAGATTTGGCGGTGTATTTTCATTGTATTGTGCAACAACTGCCACTTCTCTTACTTCAGGTAGATCAAATTCTCTTCTATTTTGGTCATGTCGTCGACCAAGAAACTCTAGATATACATGTGGTATATCTATTTCTCCACCTAGAGCTCTTAATCTATGTTCTTCATATATTTGCCCTAGATGTCTATATTCTTTTGCAAATGGATTGATCATACGTAACTCATTTTCAATTAATGCTAACAGTTCTCGATTAACATTGTAATTTCCTGCGTTATGTGCTCTATGTGTAGTTGCTTCTTCTGGGTTAAGAAAGTAAATTGATCCATAACGCTGTTCGTCTCTGTTAACGTTAATATCAGTATAGTGATGGTATACTTGTCCTTGGATTGCATAAACATAAAGACCTCGGGTAGGTATTTGTCGTAAATTGGCTTTAATGCTTGCGAATTGGAATAAATTATTGTACATTATTATATCATTTAGGAATGGTCTAGACAGTGGATGTTGACCTTTAAAAAGACGACGCAATTCCATTGAAGGCTGCCGATACGGTGGTAAATATACTTTCCCATTTTTGCAGCACTTGCTGTATGTACCCATCTGATTTTGTTCCATCAAGAAATATTTGGCATTACAGTGTTGGCATATTCCTTGGAATTGACCACAATATTGTATTTCTACATTATCGCTCTTGGTTGCCCGACGATATTCCTGTAATCTTGGAGGATGATTAATAATATAATTATCTAGTATGACGTCTACTCTATCTGCGATGTCATTGTTATCGTGAATAATTTGATTGTTTTCAATAAAAAGAGGATTAACAATAGTTTCTGTGTATTCATTTATTATACCCTCAGGTGAAGTGGGCGTATCAAATCCAACATTCTCAAGAAGATCTGTCAAGCTATCTTTCTCTGGAAATGTATATTTTATTGATTGATGTTGGTCATCATCTACTTCAACGATGTCCATTTCATGAACTGGACATAAAAAGTCTTTCTTTGGAGACTGTGGTTAAGTAAAAACTTAAAAAAAGGTATATAATCCCTTACCACAATTATTAATCGTATCCTAATACGTATTTCGACAACTAAGTTGTCATCATCAGTAGGTAAAACCACTAATCAAGGTGTCGCACATGGGTACAGTAAAGCTAGCACAACTGCTTACGCAACAACATTACACGGCGTCCACGTATACACTGAGTGTATACGTTCTTTATTTAAACTTTGCAAAATTGAAATTAGCTTCATGTATACATTTTGATTTCCGAAATCTTTGGTGTTTTTTTTTCTAAAATACCTTATCAAAAGTTTTTTAACATTAAAAAATATAAGATTTAACGTTTATTTACAATTTTTAGAGAATGAGAATTTCATTGTTATTTTTGTAGTTATTTTTAGCGTATTGTTTATTATTTATAATTTAAATAGATATATGTTAAGTTATTATAATACTGATCTTCTAGATTAAAAACAATATGCATAAATTACATGCATCTATACAGTGACACGCCGTCCATATGGGCAAGGTCGTGCAGCGCACAACGGCGCCAAGGCCTTAAAGGCGCCTACGGCCACTTGTGATAAGTTAAATTTTAAAAATATTAAAAACATTTTTTGAAAGTTTACAACAAATCAACAAATTTACATAAAACAATTATTACAATTATTTTATTATATATAGGCTGGTAATTTTGGCTCAATACATATAGGGTAAAGGCGCCTATCAGTATTTCGCACGACGGCGCCGAAGATACTTGGCGCGTTACTGCATCTATATTTTTTAGAATGCTAATTCTTTTTAACAACATGCACATATCTAACACAATTATTTGTGTTGTAAAACAAATTATATGCGATATTTTAAAATTAATTGATAAAATATTAATTTCACTTACCTTCTATGTTGTCCTATGTTTTTTTTCAATATCTACTTTGTGAAGCAAGCATATATTATTAGTAGGTCTATCATTATCAAATATGAAATGTTCTTTTTTATGATCGTTAAATTTGTTGAAAAATTATTATACCGTGTTGATTTTTTTATTTAAGAATTTTCATATTATTCCAATATTTATATATTATAGTAAGTATCCTTAAGTTTATGTACCTTTATTGTTTATTTCCCCTTGGTTTTTCCTTTTCAGGCCTTTAGGTGTTTTTAATTTCAATTTTCTTGGCATCTACAAAAGCAAAAAATAATCAAAATTTATTAGATTAATAAACAATAGTTACTTCATTATACCTTATTTATTTTTAATAATAATAAAGTATAATTAAGTAACTATTTTGATACTATATGTTTAAAAAACGTTTTGATATTTTAATATATTTTTGTGTTTGTCATTTGTTTTTATAATGTAATCTCTTATTCTTATTATTTAGTTGTATACTAAATTGCGCCATATTTGAATTTTATATACTATTATGATGGTTTGTTATTGTCAGTTTTTTAAAATTTTTCAATTTTAAATTGTTTAATAAATGACGGTAAATATAATATTTTATTAAATAACACTTAATTTATATAAATTTTTATTTTTTTTATAGGTAAATTTTGTGCTTTAACCACACTTTGGACACAAAAAGGAAAGAACATATTTCATGTATATTATTGTAAATAAATATAAGAATTAAAGTTTTACATTATTGTCACAATCAAGGTTGATTTATTATTTTGGTTCATTAATGTATTCAATTATGGCAATAGGTAAAGATTTTTTTTTGGTTGTATTGTGATGAGTTAGCAATATAATTTTAAAACTTTTCAGATTAATTTATGAATATAGTATGAAGTATCAACATGATTGAATAATATACTTACTTTGGTGTATAAGTTTCTGAAATGGGGTCTGTAGTTTATTTCGTTTCTGTAACTTTGTTATTATATTCTCTCGCCAATTAAAATCTTCTATAGCAATTTTAAGTTTGGATGCTAAATATGATTCTAGTGCTCAATCATTTTATAGTGTTGGAGCCATTGTGTTTTTTAAATCCTTTTTGAAAAGTGATAATAAATCATAATAATTATCTTAAATATGTTTAAAAATATTGCGCACATTTTTTACTTTCCTTAAAATATGTAATGTACTCAAATAGATGTCATTATTTATTCACTTTAATTAAAAATGTGTAGATAGTCGAGTAGTTTTGCTTGCAAATATAATACGATTTTGTATTACCTTGTAATTATGACAGTTGTCTAAGTCTAATTTTTTGACTTCTGTCATTTTCCTAAACTTGACAATTTATGTTAGTGTTGGGCACTCGTTAAAAGTGAAATAGTACCACTGTGCGTAAATAAAATTTTATACAATGAAATTATATTAATATTTTTGTTTTAATTAAGGGCACTCAAAGTGTTATTATATTGGTGTATTCGACATATTTCATCATTAATTAGCTACACTGTGTACGTATCGTGCGGACGAAGTTTTCGTGCCTGGTTGCTATGGCAACTTAGCGTTTATTAAGATCTAATTTTTTTTTTAATTAAGGGCACACAAAGTGTTATTATTTTGGTGGTTTCGACATATTTCATCATTAATTAGCTACACTGTGTACGTATCGTGCGGACAAAGCTTTCATGCCTGGTTGTCATGGCAACTTAGCGTTTATTAAGATCTAATTATTAGATTTTGAAACTTTTTAGCAATACATTGTTTAATAAAGAAGAGTTATATAACACAACACAAATTCGAATAACTAGAGATCGTACACGAGAGGTTGATGACTCATCCCCCACGAGCGTACTATTGAACATTTGTATTTTTAAAGTTTTTAATTTGATTTATGTAATTATACTTATAATAATAAAGCAGGTATATATACAGCTACAAAATACGAAATACATTTTTATTTGTTCATTTTGTAGTTCAAGTTGAGTATAGGAGTATTAATATTTACTAGCATTACTTTCTCAAGGTTCTCTTCTGTAAAATTTGTTCCCTTTGAATGAAATACATCCTTGTAAATAGAAAACATCCTTTCTACATCGCAACTGGTTGTAGGTGCATACTGGAAATATTCTTTTATTTCCGCGTATTTTGGAGTTAGATGTTGTGGCATTGTCCCCATACACAATTGCCGCAATGTTATTAAATCTGGATTTCTATTAAACACTGCGTCTAACTTTTGCCGAAGGTCACATCCGAAGTCACATGGAATACTTTTTAAATTATTAATAGCCATATCTAATGTCGTTAAATTATCATTTAATTTGAGATTTTGATTTTCAACATAAGTGATTAGTTTCGGCAAATTTCCAAAGTGTTCCTGAAGAAAGTACAACTGATTTTTTAAATGTGGAATTTGTGTTAGTTTCTTGCACACAGAAATACTCCGAGCATCGTCATTTAAACATACAACGAAATTTCGTAAACTATCGAAATTCTCTGCATAAAAACTAGTAGCTTCCAACCACGTCCCACATTTAGTTATTACTGGAGAGGGAGGCAGTCACAAATATGGCAGTTTTTCCCTGTAAAGAGCTACTCTCAATGGTGTTTTTTTAAAAGCGGATACAAGTCTATCAACTTCTGGAAAGGTGTCTCTGATATATTCACAGATTCTGTGAAGAGCATTTGCACAAGTAATATGCAGCATATTAGGATATGTTTCCCTTAATAGTCTGCCTGTTTTTAACATATATTCAGCACTGCCACTTACCAATAAAAGTACATTTTCTTTGTACATGTCGTCCGAATGAAGTATTTTTGAATATTCTCGTTAATGGTTTTAGCAACTGTTTCCGAATCAACTGTATTTATAACTTTTGTTGCGTTATATGGAATAGTTGGATGTAGTACACCAGCTACAATATTTACCACACAGCGTCCTAATATGTCGACAGTTTTGTCGGCACTCATCCAGAGGTACTGATTTGAAAGATGGCTTCTAATGCGTCCTACTGCTTTCGTGTAGCACTTAGGAACATAATATTTGCGTAATGTGGATTCTTCAGGAATATTTCGACCAGTATTTTTTTGGAGAAATATTATTAAAGTGGGATTGTTAAGTTTATTTAATGGAATATTAGCCACCATAAAAGTTTCAGAGTTCTCCGTTAAAATTGTCACATTCCAACGGTTCCAATTTCTTTGCATGTGTTTGCGATGCTAAGTGACGTTGTACGTGGGATTTCATGGAATTTTTTAACGAAACTCAATGCACACTTACGTCGAAATAATTGGGAGAAGTAGATTCAATCAAAAGATATTAACAGGATCTATCACAAAAATTACGATGTAATTAACAGTTTAAAACTATGAAAACAAGAAACTAACTCACAGCACTTTATTTATCTTACGAAATATAATCTAAATAGACTAAATTATTAAGACTCCGCACGCTTCTATCTCCGCTCATGAAAAAATAAATTTAACTGTAAATATCTAACAAAAAAAGTCGCAATTCTTGATGAAAACAGATGTACGCGCTAGCCAGATCAATAGTGAATTCAATAACTTCGTGATGTACTTACAGATGTTGTAGACTATTTATATCGTCTGTCGTAATGATGACGCCATTTCAACCCGATGTATCCGGTCTCTAGTTATAGAACACAACACAAATTCTAATAACCAACTAATTTAAATAATTTATCGTATTTAAATGATTTATCGTAATTTATTAGACACAGACATTAATGACAATTTCAATGGGCTTACTATTTGTTTTGGCTTGAAGTGAAAGAAGCCTACTCTTAATAATGTTTCTTTGACATCAACTAAAATTCAATACAACTATTTTATTATTCGTTTATATTGAAGCTTATACACTGTGTCCATAAAGTATGGACACAAGCCCGTAATAACGTTATTGTGCATTATTTGACAAAATGCAAAGATATATCGATTAATGTTTTTTATTAGCTATATTTAGATGCTACTATTTTGTTTTTTCCGTCGACCTTGAATAAGTTATGACTTCATTGATAATTTTTTTTAATGTCAACCCCATTTTTTTTTATGAATTTTGAAAGCTTTTACAATTCTTTATTCGATGATTTAAACATTTTGGTGTTAGTGTTACATTAGAAAAGTCTATGCGACACAACCGGAAAATTTGGACGTTTTACGACAACGCATCATCTACGAAACCAGACAATCACTCCCGAAATATTACAGAATGTGCGAAATGGAATTTATCATCGCTTAGGATTTTGTCAACAAAATGAAGGAAAACATTTTGAGCATTTGTTATAAATTGGATACTGAAAATGTCAAAAATAAAACTTAGAATTACAACACAGTTTACTCAAAAATTTTAACATACCAAAATTTTTACAACATCGATTAAGAATTGTAAAAGCTTTCAAAATCCACAAAGAAAAAGTGGGGTTGACATTTAAAAAAATATCAATGACGTCATGACTTATTCAAGGTCTAAATATAGCTAATAAAAAACATTAATCGAAATATCTTTTCATTTTGTCAAATAATGCACAATAACGTTACTACGGGCTTGTGTCCATACTTTATGGACAAAAATGATTACTCAAAAATTTTCTAATGTAACATACCAAAATTTTTACATCATTGAATAAAGAATTGTAAAGGCTTTCAAAATTCACAAAAAAAAATGGGGTTGACATTTAAAAAAATTATCAATGACGTCATAACTTATTCAAGATCGACGGAAAAAACAAAATGGTAGCATCTAAATATAGCTAACAAAAAACATTAATCGATATATCTTTGCATTTTGTCAAATAATGCACAATAACGTAATTACGGGCTTGTGTCCATACTTTATGGACACAGTGTATATCACAAATAAAGTTATCTTTCAAGATATTATACAAATACCAAAAGAAAATTTTTTTCATGAACTGAATATTAATCAGCGTTAAAAATACAAATAATTTGCATTAGTTCTCATTTGCAGTAAATTCAAAATATTCGATTAATTAAAAAAAATGTTACATTTTACATGTTTCTTCTTAAATAAAAGGGAAACTGGATCACCCAGTATATTAATAAAATCTGAAAAGGAAATCGTTAACACTTTTTATTAATCTAACCGATGTTATATTGTATCTAGAATATATAAGAAAGTAGCATTAATAAATTGTTTGTTGTTGTTTTAATTATATGACGTTTGCACAAATTCTATTTGGGTTTTATTGAACAGTATATTTCTAAAGCAAAATCGTTAACCTACAACACCATCTTTTAAACACCACGATTTAATAAATGTCAGAACGATTGTCAATTTACAAGTTTAATATTATACTGCTTATATTTCTCAATAAAACGTGTCAGCAATCTGTATTTTAGAAAAAAAATCCATAATGATAAATTTTGGCCACAGATGCGCAAACAATTACGAGCAAATTCCACAGGAAAGGAAAGTCAAGAAATTATGCGTTCCAACCACAAGAATAGGATACAATTTTCCTCAGGATAAGTTTATTAGACATCATGGAAAATTATTTTTTGATCAAGTTTGACCCCAAATGGAAGTTACAAATGTACAAGAGAGGAAACCACGCAGTGGGTCAAGGACGGTTGAGTAAATTATAGAAATGTAGCTGCCGCCTGCTGAGTCAAATTAAAGTTAAGGAAATAATTTTCATTCTATTTTACTGTTATTGTTCGATTTTTATTAGATCGTGATTCTTGTCTATCCTCCCCTAATAAATTCTAGTGATTTCCTGTAAAATGTCGAATTATACTCTCGATTATAATATACGCTCTTAAACTTCGTTTGAGTAGGAAATTTCGACTGATTTATTGCTGTTGCTTTATAATTTTAGAGTGTGGAATATTTATTTACTCTTATTTATTTAGAAAATATTTTTGTAGTACTTATGTAAGAAGAATTGTTCTTGTTTAATTTATTAATTCATGAATATAAAATAGGAAATTAAAAATACTCAAAGATACATGTAATAAGGAATGGAATAGTCATTAATAAAGCTGTCAGAAGAGAGTTGCGCCATAACCATATCCATCGAAACTAATGTAGTAAAAATAAAAATACAAAGTAACTAGTAAGAAATGCATTACAGTAAAACCTGTGTTAACGGCCACCTGAGGTAGCGGACAGTTTCAAAGTTCCCCCCATTCTCATATACTGAAACCCCGTTATTTACGACCACCCTTATAAAACGATCTTTGCCAAATAAACCGAAATTTTTACGACTTATCGTTATAAAAATCTACCTACCGACATCGGCCGGACTATTTAGGATGTATTCTTGTTGATGGAAAGATTCGTTCTTGTTTCGTCAATTCGTGATTCGTCACCTGACCCAAAATTTCTTGTTTCGTCCCCTGGACCTTTTTGACCTTTTCGCAGGTAATGATTTATTCCGCATTCGTCAACTGGGACTACTATTTTTTGTTTGAAAAAGTGTCATTATGGTCGAGGTATTTTTTTTAAGAAACCGTTTGCCACCTCCCTTCACACTTTATCCAGGCTTAGGACTGGCAAAGCAAAAAGTTAAAAATTTTAATATATTAAAAAATAAAAACTTTTTACTTTGCTGATATATTTGGGTGACTGGTAAATTTTCTTCACGGGACCTTTTCTTGGCATTGAACAAGGCTGTTTCCACTTCATTTTTTGCAACATCTGAGGCACATATGGAATGTTCTTTACTTTTCAACACTGTTGTAATTGTTTTATCGGTTGTCACACTTCCAATACATTTTCGGTTTACACAAGTCCAAAAGATGTCACTATTTTGATAAATCTTCCTTTGGTGAAATTTATAACCTAAGTAGAGCACCACTGGCTTTCCTCTTTTTGATTCAACAACTTGCATTTCCATGTTTACCGTAATGTTGCTTGGTACAAACTAAACTTTAAATATAGTAAAACCTCTATTAAGGATCGAATCTCAAATCTAGTCCGATTAACTTTCTAAAAGTTTTACATTTACGTAGGTACTTAAAAACATATTAGTACGGACATCTAAAATTTCGAATCCTATAGTAATAGAAATAATAATAGAAATATAGTAAAACCTCTATTAAGGATCGAATCTCAAATCTAGTCCGATTAACTTTCTAAAAGTTTTACATTTACGTAGGTACTTAAAAACATATTAGTACGGACATCTAAAATTTCGAATCCTGTATAAGGTAAACAGGATTAATGCAAATGACGAAACAAGAACACTTTAAGCAGGTATATCTTGCAGTTGACGAAACAAGAATAAAATTGGTCATAACAGGTCAAATTTCCCTAGGTGACGAAACACGAATAGACGAAACAAGAAAACACCGATGGAAATACCTAATATTATTTCGTATTTGTGCAAAACTGCCCATAATTATGTATTCTTAGTATGTACATATAATTAAATTAAGCTTAGAAATGAATGAGATCTCAGTCCCGAACAAGCCCCGAAAGCAAATTGCTTCATTTCTACAAGTTTACGCATAATGTGGTCTTTCAGTTACTTGCTTAGTTTTAAAAACAACAACAACGCAAAACAACTGAGCTAGGTGTTAAAAATGTGGCAAGAGCAGGATTAGTTCAGAAGAAAAAAATTTTTAACCCCCACTTCATATTAAGATAGATCTCATCAAAAGTCTTGTTAAGGCACTAAATACACAAGCGAATATTTTCTTGCATTTAAAATAGAAGTTTTCACGTATAAGTGAGGCAGAGATCGAAGAGTCAATTTTTGCTGAACGGCAAGTTGACAACCGTTTGGAGATGCCAACTTTAGGACAACTTTAAATGACATTAAAAGATGAGCGTTGGATGTATTTAAACATTTGTAACTATAGTAAAACCTGTGTTAACGGACACCTATCTAAATCGGCAACCTGAGGTAATCGACAGTTTCGAAGTTTCCTGAACCGACTATAAGGAAATTCCCATATACGAAAACCCGTTATTTGCTACCTCGGCCAAAATGAACTCAAATTTTAAGGCCTGCCTTATAGAAATTTACCTGCCGAATTAAATATAACTTGTAGAAATGAATGCGATCTCAATCCCGAACACGCCCCGAAAGCAAATTGCCGGCGCAATACGTGCATGTTTATGTCTGATCAATCTGAGATCGCCTTCATTTCTACAAGTTTATAAATAATGTGGTCTTTCATTTACTTGGTTAGTTTTAAATTCTCTCCGTATGCGAAAGGTTTTTTCGGTTCCTGGACTAGTTTAAAGTTGTCTATGTATTCGAAAGTTTCTTAATTAAGTATGTCGTTAATAAGAACGTTTGTCGCTAAAAGACAAAATAAATATAATCGCGGAATGTGAAAAGTATGCGTTAAGTGCGCGAAATTTGACCAAAAAATATGGGACTGGAAGAACACAAATTAACGATATTATGAAAAATAAAGGTGAATTAAAAAAGATGGTTGAGGAAGGTGTTAACAAAAATTTCCGAGGTCGGAAGGATTGAATCAATTCGTCTATAATTGGTTTTGCAAAGCCAGAAATAAAGCAATAACTGCGCCCCTGCGCTAAACAAAAGCACTGGAGGCAGCAAGCAGTCTAAAGATGAATTTCACAGCATTAAATGGATGGTTTGAAAGTTTCTGCCGGCAACACAGAATAACATTCAAATGAGTTTATGGTAAGTCCGCAGAGGTTAATTTGGACAATATAGAGGACAGGAAAACCAAGTTACCGTTGATTTTAAGGAATATTTCTCCTCAAAATGTCTATAATGTTGACGAAACAGGTTTTTATTACCGCACCATGACCAAGACATTTGCATTAAAAAATGAGAGGTGCAGGAAAGAGGCACATTCTGATAGTAGTATCGTAAAAAATTGTGGTTGTACTTGGACCTATTACTTAGCTTAAATTAACAATCTTCGGAGACCCGCGAATATACTTGACTTTGAGATCGAGTTTACCTTTAGAGGATCGAATTTTTAGCTCTTCTTTCAAATTATGAGGTTTTAATTTGTCTTGGCGTCCTACAGTAGGATATATAAATATTTTTGTGTTTGATTTCTTTCAGACGATTGGAATTCTTAATAGTAAGGCGAACGTCAGACACTAATACAAATTAAAACAAATGTGTTAAAAACATATATATATATATATATATATATATATATATATATATATATATATGTATGGTGGAATTCAACGTGTATGTTGATGGCGAATAGCGCTATGTATTAATAACTTATTACACTTGTGTAGAATTAGGGTGTCGTTTTGTAGAAAAACACTATTTTGGTTGTGTGACGTTTCGGTCTTGTATTTAGACCTTCCTCAGACCTGTTTTTATTAGGAAGAAAACAAAAAAGGAATGTAAACAAACTTGTCAATATGTTGTCATTGTACAAATAAAATGTATCACAAGTACTTACATAACCTAAACTATATGGGCTATTGTTGTTAATACTCCACCATATATACCATATATACCATATATATATATATATATATACCATATATATATATATATATATATATAGTTCGTTATGTTTAAATTTTAGTGAAGTTCATTTCAAGTAACAAAAACACAAAACTTGTATATCCATTTTTAGTTGTTTCAAAGTTACAGATCTATGAATGTGATTGTCAGATCATGAAAAAAAATTTAATCCTAAAGTCAATACAAACTGATTTATATGCATAAACACACGAAATATAAGAATAGTACATATTATAGCAGCGTTCTATGTACCTATAAATAAAATGGAAAATATATGAAATCAGTGATTGTGTGCACGACAGAGGATTTAAAAAAACATTTACCGTTTTAAGCGTCTTCCAAGGATTGACAAACTGGAGAAACTCGATTGTATATTTTCAACATCAGGTGCGTTTCTAAGGTTATTTCGGAAAAGCATGTCCGCCGTGATGAAAAAACATGTTTATATTCGGAAAACGAGCTCTCTACACCTACTGATGTTATATTCGCATAATCAAAATACTTTTTTAAGCAATTTAACGCATCTGTAGATGTGCCCTCACAAATACGCGTTAAGGTGTCAAAATCTGCATTTTTGTCTAAAACACTTTCAAATTTAATTAGAACACTTTCACTTTTTACGTCTTCTATAGCACACAGTTGTGCGTGAACATCTTTAACGATTTGCAGTGATTCCTCTAACGACAGCGACGAATTTTCTAATTTTGTTATTGCTTCTTCTAGTCGCAAGTAATTCTCACGAATACTTTGTAAATCCATTTTAATCTGGGCATCTTGAATTTTTTTCTGGCTTGTATTGATAGCTGCACTTTCTTTCGGATCGAATGATAAAACCACGTCCTTAATTTCATGACAGTAAAACCCCGCCCGTAACCATGTACCACAACGTGTCAGAATCGGCTGTGGTGCTCAAGGGTATGGGAACACAATTCGTGAAATTTCCGAATACGTTTTGGAGATTTCAGGAATACTGCCTTTGTACTCGATATTAAAGCATCTACCTCTGGATAACATCTACGAACCTGTTCTGCCACAAGGTGTAGAGCATGGAGTTTACAAGTAATATGTAACAAGTTAGGACAATATTTTCTAAGAGACCGGCCACAGAACACATGGTTGCGGCACCATCGGTCATAAACTTAATACTTGGTCTTTCGAAAGTTTAAATTTTTTCAAAGTATCTAATAGCACCTCTGAAATTTTTTCGGCATTACATTGTTCTAGTCGTCTGGATGCTAATAAAATTGAAGACGTTGGTTGATGTTGTTCCATATTACGCGCCATCACTCAATGAATAATTTAAAAAAAGTTATACGATTCAATAACAGGCCTGTGATTGTTAACGTCGCATAATAGAATGTTATCCTAAAATAAATAAACACGTGTAGTAGTGCAAACAGTAATTTCTTGGAGATCTACAAAAAAGAGTACTGGAAATTGATTTATGATAAAGAAGGTTCTTACTTATTTCGTGAGTGCTGAACCATGAATATCACACAAGAAATAAATGTTCAGATGACTGTTAACGTTGCATTTTTAATAAAGGATTACATTAGTGAGTGAACACGTTTTCTTTATTCAAAATGCCTTACCGATTTTCTTCTCAAGAGTATGCGGACATGCATTTTGTGTATAGCTACTGTAACGGCCGTGCACGTCAAGCAGTCAAGGGTCGAACTGTTCGAGCAGTTCGACCCTATAAGAAGGTTCGACATGTCTGGCCATACATGTGACACAAAATATGTGTTTTGACACGAAATAAATTGTTCTAATCACTTGAAAAAGACTTAATAATAAAAAAAGTCGAAACGTCGTAGTAAAAAACTGAAATTCATTAAAGGTCGCTAAACAAAGAAAAACTCTATTATTTTAATATATATATATATATATATATATACGATATATATATATATATATATATATATATATATATATATATATATATATATTTATTGTTATTGGGCAAATAGCACCATTATTCCAGCCAACTTGCCAGCCAACCATAATTTGTAAAATTAGTATCGAAATGTAAATAAATTAATATTAGGATAACTTTGTATATTTCAAATTAATTTATATTTATTTCAAAATTTACTTTTTATATTATTAAATTGTCATTTTCATAATTAAAGTAATTTACGCGAAATTAACAAGATAGCTAATTTGTTTACATTCAAATTTTGTATCGATACTAATTAAGACACGCCCACTTTTTGAATGTATACAAACCCGCGAATAGGTTATTTTCATTCTACTCACATAACATAAGCTTACATTGGAAAACCCGTTTTAACTATTTGTAAAATATTATTTTAATTTTGTTTTTCTGTTGGAATTAATATTTCATTTATATCTAAATGATTATCAATTGTAATTAAAGTAAAAATCGAGGCTATTTTCATAATTTCTTACAAAGCTTTGAAAGAAATAATTGCTATCGAGCGTCAGTAGAAAAATTTTATAAAGATTGCCAGGAAAAAGTGCTACTTCGAAGTTAAAATTTAATTAAACTTAAAATATATAATTGTTTCAGCCTTTACTTGATGAAATTCCATTATAACTATTATCACGATAACATAAAACAAATTTTAATGAATTTCACTATTTAATTGACACTGCAACGATCGTTTCGCTCCAACCTGGGCTTCATTATTTTAAATTTTTATTACTAAAATTAGTAATAAAAAGTACCCATTCCTTCAACTATTTAAAATTTAAAATAAAACATGTGTTTGTTACCGTATACTTGTGTTAAAAAATTTGTAAATAAGTTAGTTATATGCCTGATGAAGCTCAGGTTGGAGCGAAACGATCGTTGCAGTGTCAATGTCAGTGTAAATAGTGAAATTCATTAAAATTTGTTTTATTTTATCCTGATAAAAACTTAAAATACCTGTGATAGAATTCTAAAAATACGCAGAAAAGAAGCATTTAACCTTGGAGCTACTTTAGAACTATTTTTGGAGTCGATAATACCTGAGATCGGCAAGCATCATTTTGGACCACCGGCTTCGAGCAATTCCAACGCCTTCGAACAACGCCGATACCGGCATCGTAGAAACGAAAACACCTTTATTTGATCCCGTACTTCGACAATCCTGACCAACGCCGATACCATCCTACATACCTGCCCACATCCTACAAGAAACAGGTTTAATTAAGTCAATTTATTTCGAAAAAAGTCTTATAAAACTATTTTTCAACAAAACAAAATTTTATTAAATTCCAAACTCTTGATTTTACTTTAAAATTACATTTCTAACTTGCTCAGAATTTGTAAAAGGAAATTTATTATTAAGAACGGTAGTACCAACCCTTATTTGTTTGTCTACTTATTTATATTACAATATACTTTAAGATAACATTGCTATTGAATCATAACCTTTATTTCACACGTGCACATCATATTAATTCCTTGTTTTGTCGTTAGGCACGCTATTTAATCACTGTTTACAGATAACTTACTTCAATAAATATTTACACTTATTACTTTAAAGAAACTCTTTTATTTATAATTGCGTAGCTAGAGATAACTTTGTAATATTATTAAACAATTTTCTATCATACACACAGGGGTAAACCGATCGACGAGGATCCTGAGATAATTTAATATTTGTAAAATATAATACTTGTTCTCCGACATCTAGCCGCAACTTGAGATATTACATGAGAAAGGCTGGTGATCTAACGTACAAGTTTAAAATAAAGGCGCCCAACCAATAGTACAATTCCAGTACTATACAATTAATATTATTATTATATATTATTATTTCTCAGCATCATCAGCCGTTTAACATTTTGGCGCTCGAACGTGGAGGCCATCAGCGTTTAACAATATATATAATATTTTCGTGACCTTGGTATGATATGGTAAATTCAATCAGTCGGCGATTAAAGGTCTGGTTTACTTCATAGTATATATATGAATTATTTGACATTTGTATTCTGTCATTTATATTTTATATCCTTGATAAAGGCATCATTGCCGAAACATGTAGGGTTGTTTTAAATATATATACTTTGAAGTAAACCAGACCTTTAATCGCCGACTGATTGAATTTAACATATATATATATATATATATATATATATATATATATATATATATATATATGTATATATATATATATATACCCATGCACATTCACAACTTATTTACTTCATCTACAGACACATGTGTTTCGATATTACGACCTCCTCAGTGCATGTCACGAGATATCTCTTCTTAGCTGATAGTATAAGATTGTGCTTATATTGCGGGAACGAATCTAAAGACGTCACTTCATAACTACACTGATAAAATCGTGAGATCGAAATGCAAGTGCCCATAGTTGAAGTAACCATTGGTTAAATATGTCCTGTATGTCCTATGTGTATATGTTTTTAACATATCTGTATTTATATTTGTATTCTTCTCGCATTCTTAGTAAATAGATTGTTATATTACTCCACACACTCTACTTATTAAAAACTCACACGTATTTAATTGATATACACCCCCTGTATAAGACTATGTTGAATATGAAATGACAAAACACAAAATAATAACTTCCTATATAACCTTCTACTCTTAAAAGAAGGTCGAAAGTTTTTATTGTATGTAATGTTGTTATAACTTTCAGATGTCTGAAGAATATTTTGTTCAGAATGAATGACTTTAATATCTTTGGGGACAATCGTGATGTAACAAACTTTATTTGCTTATACGTAGAATTTTTGCGTTTAATCATTATATCCGGGTTTCCGTTGGCAGCCTGGAAATTTCACCACCAAAGCCATTCGCCGAAACGGACGAAGATAGAAGAGAATAATTAGATGGTATCGCTATTTCTTCTCTTTTCGGCCGAGATTAAAATGACAGACTGTTGGATTAGTAAGTAACTTTCTGTTCTTTTTCGGGTAGAGAAGTGCAGAAGAAGATCAGTTCATTTTGGCAGGTGAACATTCTCTTGACAATTAAAAGAAATGTTGCTTAATTTATATGTAAATGGAGTTATACGTCTACATAATAATTACGAGTTATTTATTAGGAAAACGAATCCCGAATCTAATATAAAAAAAAATTATGTGCCTAAAATGGTTTAATAAAATAATGCATGCATTTTTTCAAATTTTCTTTGAGATTTTAATTTTTTAATTGAACAGTTTGGTTTCTATGAGATGGCGTTGCAGTTAATTTATTTACTTTTGTTACATTTATAATTTTTAAATGATTTTCGATCAATAAAATCACAAGAATATATAGTTTAGTTTATATATAGCAGTATAGTTTAGTTTATATATAGCAGTCAATAGAAAAAATCGACGTCTGTGCAGATTAAAACTGATATGTAGGGTTCGGCAGTCAGTACATGACGCAGGCAGGCAGTACATGACGTCAGTGTCAGGGTCGGAGCGAGGGCAATATGAATCACGATTCAATATTTTTGGCACGCGAATCAATATACGTATAGAGAAGCAAGTACTTACCAAGTAAGAGAAAATACATCTTCTCCAGAAGGAATATTGCAGAGTTTACAAAACATATCACGCATCCTGACTGATCACCTGTCATATCCAGAGTTCAAATGACAGTAAATTATCAATAATTATTTCATATGCTCATGTGTTAATAATTGTGTGACACCGTAAATTCATTTATACATTGAAAATGACCGTTCAACATCTACCAATGAAATAGGGGCATATTTAAAGTACTTAAAGGTGTCGTTCAAGTATTATGTAATCTGAATTTTAGTAATTTTTAATCCCCCCCTAAGCCTTGTCGGCGAAAGTAAGCAAAGCTCTTACCCCACCTCGTTTGAATAACCTTATATTTCAATTTACAATCGCGGCAATTAATTTCATATATAGCCGATTTCTTGTTCACATGTAAATTATTCTTTGCGTTACCCAGAAGAGATTTTATTGAGTTTACGGACGGAAAAGCAATTTGGAGACCCCGTTCTTTAATAACCTTGTTTAGATTTTTTAGATTTTTCGTAATTTGATTGTATGATAAACACATGTACTTCTTCTCACGATTTTGAAGTAATAAACTGTTACGTTTTAAAAATTTCTTTATAATTTACTTTACAATTATCGCCCGGTGTACTTGTTTTGCGTTAAATTTCATCATTCTTGTATTTTTACGAGTTACTTCTCATACTTTTTTTTATATTCTCACGAATCGATGTTGACTTTCTGTGCGTTTTTTTTCAAGGTACCGCCATCCCTCTCCGTGATCGCCTCGTCTAGCGTTTCGCGATACAGATTCATTCATTGCAATACGATAAAAGAGAGTAGTTGAGTTATAGGGTATTTTCGAATGCACCTAGGGGGATTAAATTATAGTGGCGTCAGTCTGCGCTTTTAGTTTAAAAAAATCGCTACGGCGGATCAAAACGCAGTTCGTCCATATTGTGGAGTTTGCTAATATCGTTTTCTTATATGGCGTAATTATGGCAGAAGACACTAGAAAATTTCTTCGTGCCAAGTCTTTGAAGTAGCAACTCTGAAGCGTAAATTTTACGAAGTATAACAACCAGAAGTGTCGTTGGGATTCCAAGTAACTTCGTTTCCCGTAGCGAATCACATACTGGCGAGACATCGCTAGCACACCGACAACTTTAGGCTTTGCCACCCCATTTCGGACGGCGATCGTAGATTTTTGTGGTATCTTTATCTTATCTATTATAATTTACCGATTTGTCGTCGTCTTATATTCATATAATACTTCATATATATACTGATTGTTAAGCTTTATATTATTTTCCTTTCTGTTCAAATTAGAGTACTGTAGCTTCATTAACTTATATAAATATTACTTGTACAGTTTTCTTTTAAATATCACGTTAATTCAAATTCAATTTGATTGCAAGTTTTTGCTTAGTAATTTAAACTTCGGATTTCAATGTAATAAATTGTCTATTCTTTACCGTCTTATAAAATTTAGTTTTTTTTTGATAACGATAACTTATAGTTATATTGTAACGTGAGAATTTATTTCGCAATGTAAGTTTTATTTTGTAAGAACATCTGGCATAGAGAGACATATATAGACAAAAAACTGTCTGCAATTTGTTGAGTTAAAAATCCTTACAGTTTGAATTTTAAAATTATTAGTATTAATCCTATTTCATCACAAAGATATAATTCACAAATCGACCGATAGAGTCCAAGTATTTAACCATATGCGTACAGTTTTCTTTAATCTAATAAATTGTTCTAACGGGTGTTCAGAAACATTAGAAGTCAAAGTAGTCCTTGAAAATATGAAGTCATGTCTGATATAGATTGATACATTTACTTAATACAATTTTATAGGTTATCATACACGCAAATGTCAGTTTATGTCGAAATATATTACTTTAATATGCCATATTAATTAATATAAACTAGTCAACTAATGATTTTAGAAGGTAACAGTAATTAATTTGCAAATTTCAAATTAAGTATTTTGATATTTTAGAGAATTCTTGCTGAACAATAGCACCTCTTCATGCGATAACTGGAAAAAATTACATAATCCAATTAATATGCTGTTCATTCTTGTGTAATAAAGCTCATCTAATCTGTAGTAACATGTAAAAAGACAATGCAGAATTAAGAGGAAATAACTACAAGTAAAGATTTTATTCATCTTATAGTGACAATAGTATCTAGTTATCGTACTAGTTTAATATATTAACATTCAACAAATTATTGTAAGAAATGGCTTAAAATAAATTTGAAACAAATAAATTGTTTGTAGAGTCCTTAGATTACAACCTTATAATAAATATCATAAATTGTAGTTGTATAAATTACCAACAATAATGACCATAATAAGCCATAATTATAAAAGATGTTGAAAATGTCCACCACCTTCTTCCAAGCATTTTACGCACCTCCTCCGAATGCTACTAAATACATTTTGCAGTATGGGACTATTTCTAATTTCACTAATTTTATTTATAATTCTGTCTTGGAGATCTATATAATCTTGCACTGGTACCGTCAACTGGGGTGAATCGGGACAAAGTGCTTCCAATTTTGAATTTCCCGCCTAGCTCGGTTGATAGCGACTTTATCGGCTCACTATACCGTGGATGGTGCGGTAGACACATCCAGCTTGCTGACAAACAATGTTTGATGGTGAAGGTGATGCAGGTTTCCACAGCAAAAAATCTTTAATTGTTGCTAATTTTTCTCTAGTTTTTCGTTGTCTGAGAATCTTACTTTTTTAAGGTAGGTTAAAAAATAAATAGGGTTATGAAATTATGTATGTCGTTAGGTTATGATGTTTAATTTAAGAATTTGAAGTTAGGTTCTAAAAAATAATTTTCGTCTTTTCCTGGAAAATATTTTCCTATTTTAGAGCGTTCTGTGGGGTGAATCGGGACAAGTACTCGATAATGGTTCGAACATACAAGCGTAAAGTCGGAGGGCGAGTGTATCAGAATTATGGCAGGGAAACACTTGACACTGCTATTATGCAGTACAAAAAGGGGCAGATTACTCTGAGAGAAGCCACCGAGATATATGGCATACCAAAAACAACTTTTCATCGTCATGTAAAGGCCTCACAACGCAAGCAAGGAGGGCAGACAGTGTTAACTTCGGCTCAAGAAAATAGGTTGGTTGAGTTAATCATTTTAGCTGGTGAATGGGGATATCCCATGGAGAAATTAGATATCCGCTACATGTTGAAGTCTTACTTAGACCGTCGAGGTTTACGAATACAAAAATTTCCTAATAATATGCCCGGATCAGATTGGGTAAACAAGTTTCTAGAACGACATCGTTCAAAGTTGACGCAGAGGTTTGGAGAAAACATTAAAAGATGTAGGGCTGCGGTTGATCATGCAACTATAAATCAGTACTTCGACAATCTGGATGAAACCCTTAGGGCTGTTAAACCTGCCGCAATAATTAACTATGACGAAATGTGCTTTGTTGACGATGTTGGTAAAAAGAGAGTTGTTGTAAACAACAGAGAGAGGGGGGTTGTAAACATCCCGAGAGGATAACGGATACAACAAAAAATTCTACTTCGGTGATGTTTAGTATTGCTGGCAATGGAACGATGCTCCCACCATTCATACTGTACAAGAGCGAGCATCTGTACGATACGTGGATAATGAATGGGCCACCAGGCGCAAGATATGGGAGAAATCCGAGTGGATGGTTTGATCAAACTCACTTCGAAGAGTGGTTTATCAAAATCGCAGTGCCTTATTTGAGAAAGCAAAATGGAACAAAGGTAGTGATAGGTGACAACTTAGCGTCTCATCTATCATTTAACGTTATTGAAATTTGTCGGGAAAACGACATTAAATTCTGTTTCCTACCTCCAAATTCAAGACATTTGACCCAACTCCTTGATGTTTTAGTGTTTCGTCCGATAAAAATTAGTTGGCGAAAGACTTTAGAAAAGCGGAAAACTAAAAATAAGGGGCCACTTCCCAAACAATATTTTCCGCAGTTATTACAGAAATGTTTGGCTGATATAAAAAATCTTGAAAACAATATTTTATCTGGATTTTCTGCTGCTGGGATAGCACCTACAGTAGACAGACAACAAGTGCTGAAGCGAATACCGTGCAAGAAACCTCCTGCGAATAATGATGACAATGACTGGACAGCACCATTAGCAGAAATCTTTCAGCAACTTCGAAATCCCGAAAAACCACATGTCGGCGGAAAAAGAAAAATTGATGTTCAACCTGGTAAAAGCTTAACTGTGGACGATTTCCCTTCTACTAGCGGACAAAATATAAGAGAAATTGAAGAACATCATGATGATGCAACAAATTCAGATGAAGAAACACAAGAAGATTTAGAAGAGAATGAGGATTTAGAAGAAGGCTTTGAAGTGTCATCTATAAATGACCTGGAAATAGAAGATTATATTGAAGTTAATTTTGAAATAATTAGTAACATAAAACGAATAAATCCTATGTAGGAATAGTGAAAAAAATCAAGAAAGACAAAGCTGAAGTTTTATTTTTAAGGGCAAATGAAAAACAAGAAAACGCTTTTGTATTTCCAGTGGTTGAAGATTATTGTGAAATTACAATAAACCAAATTATTTGTAAACTGCCCAAACCAACCGTTTTAAGAATGGGTTGTTTCAAATTTGCTACAAACATAAGCTCATATAATAACCTGTAAAACTAAAATCCTACAATTTGTTAGAATAGATTTCTAAGTTAAAAATACATGCCTTTTCATCTTTATATAATATTGCTAAAATGCACCTAGTTGCCTTTATATTTAACTACCTACCTACTTGTGTTTAATATTTCAGATTTTTATGTTTATTTTGTTAATATTTCACCTTTATATGTGTATTTTATGTTAACAAATTCTAATGTAAACAGACATGTTAAAAAACCCAACCATTAGAATAAATGTTTTATTTCCATGTTAAAATTGTTCTTTTTTTTATCAAATCTCATTAATTACCTATGTGCTAGAATAAGTCTTTGTTAAATTTTATCCCGATTGACCCCTCAAAAGGGGCTACTTGGTTTTTATAGGCCAAATAAGTGGCTGTCCCAATTCACCCCAAACCCGGGGTCAATCGGGACAGGCGTTAAAAAAAAAATATTTTTTTAGGGGAAGGTCGTAAAAACTATCCGGTATCCATTACTAATACTAGTAAGTGCCTTCGCAATACTCACCAAATTTGAAGTTAATATCTTACAAATTTAAAAAGTTACACGCAAAAATGTTAAAAAACTGTCCCGATTCACCCCAGTTGACGGTACTTGATAAATTGAATTTTTTAAAAAAGGTCATAAATAGTAGTCACACGGTGTAAGATCACAAGATCTTGGAGGAAATTCATGATCGCTGTTCAAACTAATTAAACGATTTACAAACACTTCTTGTAACATATTCATTGTTTCCCCCGCTGTGTGAGCTCTAGCACCATCTTGTTGAAAGTATCCCAAAGCTAGTTCATCATCGCGAAGTTGATTAAAGAAAGGCAATAGTATTTCCTGTCGATATCTTTCTGCAGTCAAGGTACCATTAAAAAAATTGGACCAATAATCCTTCTTCTACTTATAGCGCACCAAACACCAACTTTCTGAGGATGTAAAGGAGCTTCAACATAAAAATTATTGGGCTTTGTATCACTCCACATTCTCATGTTTTGCGAGTTAACATATCCACTAACATGAAACCATGCTTCGTCTGAAAAGAAAGTTTTGTCTAGGACATCATCATTAAAATTATTTGTAAACCATTCGCAAAATACTACTCGTCGCGGATAATTAATATCGAGGATTTCTTGAAAACAAGTTATACTATATGGGAATAACTGTAAATCTTCTTTTAAAACTTTATGGCAAGAACCAACTGACAACCCGGTTTGTTGAGCAAGAGTTCTTACTGAAGTTGTAGAGGCATCAGTCATTATTTCTCTAACATTCCCAATCACTTCTTCTGTCCGGACTTTTGGTCGCCCACCACCCTCTTGGCGTCCCACACTACCAGTTTGTCGAAAAATTGGAACAATTCTGATTAGTGTACACTGAAAAGTATTATAATCAAGAGCAAGGTTGGGAAATTCATCTCGAAATTTTTCCAAACAGGCTTGAATTGAATACTTCCACTGGCCATCGATTTTTTGACCATTTCGAAAATATGCTTCAACCATGAATGCTTTGTGTACGTTAGTAAATACCATTTTCAAAATTAAAAAATATAAATTAGTATCTTCGATATTAGATTCTGACAATTTTTGACAAACAACAGTTGACATTTAATAATTATTACTAGAGAACGGACACGCTTACCACCCAGTGCAGTACTGGCGAAAGGCTGTATTTCTAAAATATTTAATTTTATTTATATAATTGGAAAACGAACGGGTGGTGATCTATAAAATTACGAAATACATATTTATTTGTTGAAAAGTTGTATTTATAAAGTTTTTAATTTTATATATATAATTGGAAAACAAACGGGTGGTGATCTATAAAATTACGAAATACATATGTATTTGTTGAAAAGTTGTATTTTTAAAGTTTTTAATTTTATTTCTATAATTGGAACATTTTTATTTGTTCATTTTGTCGTTCAAGTTGAGTAAAGGAGTATTAATATTGACTAGCAATAGTTTCTCAAGGTTTTCTTCTGTCAATTTTGTTCTCTTTGAATTAAGTACATCCTTATAAATAGAAAACGTCCTTTCTACATCGCAACTGGTTATAGGTGCATATTGGAAATATTCTTTTATTTCTTCATATTTAGCCGTTAGATTTTGTGGAATTGTCTCCATACATAATTGCTGCAATGTAATTAAATCTGGATTTCTATTAAGAATTGCTTCAAACTTTTGCCGAAGGCCACATCCGAAGTCACTTGGAATACTACTTTTCAAATTATTAACAGCCACATCTAATGTGGTTAATCCGTCATTTAATTTGAGATTTTGATTTTCAAAATAAGTGATTAGTTTTGGCAATTTTCCAAAGTATTCGTGAAGAAAGTACAACTGATTTTTTAAATTTGGGATTTGTGTGAGCTTCTTGCACTCACCAATACTTCTAGCATCCTCCTTTAGCAGTGTTACGAAATGTTCTAGACTATCGAAATTCTCAGCATAATAACTAGTAGCTTCCAGCCATGTTCCCCATCTAGTTATTACTGGAGTGGGAGGCAGTGACAGAGATGGAAATTTTTCCCTGAAAAGAGCTACTCTCAATGGTGCTTTTCTGAAAATTTTTTAAAAGCGGATACAAGTCTATCAACTTCTGGAAAGGTGCTCTAATATATTCACAGATTCTGCGGAGAGCATGTGCTACACAAGTAATATGCAGCAAATTAGGATATGTTTCCTTTAATATATATGCAGCTCTGTCACTTACAAATAAAAGTACTTTTTTTTTGTACCTGTCGTCGGAATGAAGTATATTTTGAATATTCTCATTAATCGTTTTAGCAACTGTTTCCGCATCAACTGTATTTATAACTTTTGTTGCTATTACATATGCGTTATATGGAATAGTTGGATGTAGTACACCAGCTACAACATTTACCACGGCGTCCTAACATATCCACCGTTTCGTCGGCGCTTATCCATATGTATTGATTTAAAAGATGGCTTCTAATGCGTTCTACTGTTCTCGTATCGCACCTAGAAACATAATGTTTGCGTAAAGTTGATTCATCAGGAACATTTCGACCAGTATATTTTTTCAGAAATATTTTTAAAGTGGGATTGCTAAGTTTATTTAATGGGATATTAGCCGCCATAAAAGTTTTACAGAGTTCAGATGTGTTTGCGATCCTAAGTGACGAATTTTTGACGATATTTTACGGATTTTGTAATAAATTTCGGAATCACTGACAATGCACATACAATCAGTATGACCGTCAATCCAACTCGCCATTGCCGTTCTCGACGTTCTTCCGTATCATATCTGAAACAGTAAGTTAAACAATGCTCTAGGTCTAAATAAATGAAAACTAATGTACGCGTAAGTTATTGAAATTGAACGAAATTCAATGCACACTTACGTCTAAATAATTGGGAGAAGTCGATTCAGTCAAACGATATTAAACAGGATCTATCACAAAAATTACGATGTAATTAACAGTTAAAACTATGAAAACAAGAAACTTACTCACAGCACTTTATTTATCTTACGAAACATAAACTAATAAATAAAATACATTATAAAAACCCCGCTTCTATCTACGCTCATGAAAACACTTTAAAAAACACTATATTCTCCGAATACAATAGCTGGCTTGTCCATTGTTATCGCGGCGAGACCAGGTGTCCGAGTAAGTCAAACAAATACTTCATTGAATTACGCCGGGATGTACTGAGCGACGTTATACACAATTCCAATCGCCGATTGCGTTTTATGGAAATTGCATCCGTTCTCTAATTATTACAAATCAGATACTTAAGTAAAGATATACGATTTTTTGTTCAGAGCCCACTTGACTTCGAATGTTTTTGAACACCCGTTATATGTAAAATATAAAAGTTGTGTTTTTTTATTCATGCTCCGTGAAATAAATTTTATTAATAATTTTTGTGTTATTTTTACAATCATATTTGAGTGTCACTACCGACTATATCCCGAGATAAGAAAACTCAAACATTCTTTATTAATTTTTTGATCTCCGAGACATCTATGCGTAGCTGTGGATACTGCTACTAATCAGCTGATACGTCAAGAGATTACTGTTTAAATTTTAAAATTATTCTAAGTTTGGGATCTACATTTTCTTATTTAGTTGTAATTATTTTTACCTTGTAAAGGATTTCTTTGGTATACCGTAAGAGATTACTAGTTAATTTTTTGTTTATTAATCTGTTGTCAACACTTTTGAAGTATTCGGTGATTTTTAATTGTCGCAATACTTTATTTCGTACGCGTATATATTATTTGTACTGTAGTAATTTTACGTTCAAGATAATCACCCTTCATTTCTATTTTATATTATTATATTACATATACGAATTTTATATATTTTTCACTTATACAGGGTGTATGTTATAATTTTTATTTCTATATGCTAACGGACATATTTTTTGTTGTGCTGAATTAGATATTTGTTAATATGCAAGTTAATTGTTTCCAAGTTTTTCTGTTTGCCTTTGGTTTTTCCTTTAGAAAGTTCTTTTCAGGTTGCAGGTATCCTGTGCAGCATTTTAGCATTTCGTATTGAGCGTTTATTTTGTAGTCTGTATGTGCTTACACATAAGATCGCGCAAACCCTTTTCTCAGTTTTCAGACTGAGCTTCTGTAAGCAAAGCTGATTGGCGCTATCTTCTATCTTTTATTTTAGTCACCCACACTCGTCTTCACTGACTAAGGGCATACACAATAAATAGAAGTTCCCAGACATTGTGCTATACAACTACTGGTTTTGTTTAGGTTTGGACCACAATCAGACCCTATTGCTGGGCCTGCTTCACACATAGCTAGCAAAACATATGAAATTGCCGATTGTCTTTTTTAAATTAGTCTTTCGAATTAATTTATTAATTATTTCCGCGTCAAAACCATTGTATCCCACGATACTTTTAATGAAATCTAATTCTTTTTCGTATTTATCTTTTGTTAACTGAGAGTTTAGCAACCGATTGACTAGAAAATTGAAAGAAGTCTTTTGTTGGAAACTATGGTTTAAATCCGTGGTGATAAACCTATTGACGTTGGTTTCTCCCCGGAGAATGCTTTTACGTAACCACAGTCTCCTAAAAAAGACTTTCTACCAATTAACTTCTTTAACTAGCATCTAGCTTCTGTATAGTTAAATTTCTTACAAGTTTGTTTACATGAAAACACACGGTAGAAAGTTTGAAATAATTTAATAATCATCGCAGCTTCCAAGAGAGTATATTATACATGGAAATGCGATTATTTTACATGTTAGCTAATTAGAGAAGAGAAATTGCATTGATACGATTCTGCATGTGCATCAAACTTACTACAACCCTAATTTAGTGCTATTTAATTGCTATAGAACTAATAATTCATGAATGTTGGTAATACTATTTCGCTTTAATTAGTGAAGGTAGAGGTTTGAACATCAAAATATATCTTTTCGTGCAATTTCGTCGTTATTTGATTGCGATGATAAAACGAACGTTGCATTTGCACACATAATACATATAATAAATTCTCTTTGATGTTTACTGATTATACAAGTCCTAACTACTATATGTACGGATAACAGCGAATTTGATTGGAAAAATGGTATATCAGTATATTAACATCTATTAATAATATTAATATGTTATGTCACATGTACAAAGCTTTTATTTGAATAGTATACATTTATAGTTGAAATTGGAATACACAGAATGTCAACAGCGTTACAGTGCTGATCCAGGTGTTCTGAACAAAGAATCCAAAACTGTCATCATTAATCCAGAGGATCTTGAACAACTACAGCATGGGAAGATCATCATTTGAGGATTGCGGCTTTACGAGGTAGAGTTTACACAACCCGGTCGATTGGAAATGTTTGGTTGGGACTTTTACAACAGAGAGTTTTTACGGCAATAATATATCGCGAATATACGCTTTTGGGCTTCGTTCATATAGACCATTTTTATGTCTTCCACTGACACCACGACATCGTGCTGCTCGGTTTGAGTGGTGTAACGCCAGATCAAATTGGAATGGTGAATGGAATCGTGTTGTGTTTTCTGACGAGTTCCGATTCTGTCTGTGGGTCTACGATGGTAGAAATGGAAATTTAGAATTTGTTGTAGAACGGCATACGGCTCTTACACCGGCGGTGATGGTATGAGGTGCGATAACATATGGTGGCAGTTCACCTCTAGTTTTTATTTACAGAAATTTGAATGCAAATAAATCATTTAATTTCAAGCATGCCTCGAAGAGTTATCGAATGCATAACAAACCGCGGCGGACTCATTCATTATTAAATAACATTGTTACTTTTTAATCATTTCTTAAGTTTGATTAAACAAACATTACGAGTATGTATAAATTTTATTAAAATTGATCACTTCCTACTGAATGTTCGCATTTTTTGGAAAACGTTAATCATTTTAAGGTATTCTTATGCTTAAATTGGACTGCAAATTAATACTTTATGAACTGTATATATTTATTATTATGATATTTATTATGGTATTATTTCACAGATACATTGTCATACATCTACACAAAAGAAACAGGAATTAAAACAGAATATTTATTTCAAAACCATTTATTGACTGTGAAATTGGGTTGATACTTTAACCACTTCCACATAATGACATTTATTATTTGACATTGAAACTATAAGTTTGTGTCAAATTTTTCAAAATTATTATTAAGAAAATTGTTTGTGTTTAGATGTAAATGGACAACATTTTCAACAACTTCTGTAGCTATATGTAAATTTTGATTATGATTTCGATATTAAATAAATTATTGGTTTTCTTTTTTGTTGTAGTATCATTTCAATGCATAACCTTTTTTTACAATGAAACCAAATGAAACTGTCAAGCATCAAGTAATGTGTCATTATGTGGAAGTGGTTAAAGTACCAACCCAATTTCACAGTCTACTCCAATTATGAATTTTTTCGATGGCTCGTTATATATGTATAGCAAACGCCAATTAAGTTGGCGCAAAGAGTGCGCGCAGGATTAAAAGTAGTGGGGAGATTTGTATTTGGTTTTACATCAAATGTCAGATAATTCTAACCTCTGAGCGTGTATCACTTTATGATCCCCTAGCAAAGACATTATGTTCCGTCAAACGTCAATGACTAATGTATTCTGACAATTACATGAGTAGTGGGGTTGGACGTTTTTAAAAACGGCTTCTGCGCACCCCCTCCCCACGCCAACTTAATTGGCGCTTGCTATACATATTGCTATGAATAGTGGGTTAAAGATTTATTACACCACCATCCACAACTAGTTTTTCCAACTAGGTTTTCTCAGCAGGTGAATTTTCAAATCTGAGACCTCTAACTTCTCGGGTTCCACATAGGAAAAACGTGTCTAAAATATGAGTTGAGCGCCAGTATACTTGTACACAAAGATTTTATTTATCTATTTTATATAAGTTAAATTTGAACTAATCTCTCTTTAGGTTTCTTTTAAATATATTCTTTTATATAGGTATTAATTAATTAGTAATATTGGAATGAGTAAATAAAGCAAACAGGTTAAAAATTAAAATAAATATTTTATATATAAATACAAAAATAAAAAAAAATAAAAAAATATATCTTTACAAAGTATAAAGATGCTGTATCATATAACAAAGATACTGAAGGTAAAAACATTAATTGACAATTGACCGCTAAATGAATGGAAAACATCCTCCTTAATGACTCCGAACAAAACTTACCTAAAAATAATCAAGCTTTATAGTAGATTCTTCAAAGAAAACCACACTGTATGATCAGATACTGATACGCGAACAAAAACTACGCATGTGCCTTGACATACAAAAAAAACTGAATCCAATTGAACAAATTTTCACCTATAAAATTGTAACGAAGAATTTTAATATATAAGCTGTATTATCTGTATTCCTAATAATTAAATCTCTTAACTACTAGCTTTAATACAATAGAAATATATTTATGATAATTATGACGTCATAAAATTTTAATTCTACTTACAAGATTAATATGGAGACTTCCACGAAAAAGGTGCTTAATCAAATTAAACATAAAAAAATACGAGAATTAACTCAATAAATATCGGGAATTTAATATCTAAATACATCAACTATAAATCACTTGCAATCAATCAAACCCCGAATTAATTAAATATATTTAAAATATATTTCACGAAGCAAGCACCGTCGTCTCCCCTCAAATTCGACATCTACATGACATCCTCGGATAACAAGTTTTTCTTCTCTTGTTAACCTTAGAAACATGACAAATATACAGTCATGTCACAAAATATTTTATTTTAAATATTTTATTAAAAAAAAAAACCTTAGCAATATGTTTGTATTTCAATTTTCAATATTTTAACTACATCATATCACAGTAGTTCATGTAAAAAAAGTTTCTTATTTTATTTTGCTTTAATATTGACCTTCTTTTGGTTGCCGCATGCTCCTTCCACTTTTTAATTCAAATTATATTGATGGATGTAGATGAGTCTTGTTGGTTTAGATACTGAAGAATCATGTCGAGAGCCTCTATAGTTGCAAGAGTGCGCAACTTTAGGTAAATTCCGAGTGACGGGCAATTGTTTTATTAAGAGTACTCGCCTTTTCTTTAATTAATAATGCTCTTGTTAAAGGAATTCCTTTTAATCGTTCCTGACCAAACCAAATCCATATCTGTGGGATTCATAAAGAAGATAGATTTGTCAATGAACAAGAAAATTCAACTTGCCGTTTCATCTAAAACATGCAACTTTGGTTTTTTATTGTTTTCCGGGATTCCGGGATCCGGGATCAACCTCAGATTCTAGGGTTGTTGTTGCCGACTGCAAAATGTGTCTATTTTTCTCCAATCCTTCAATGTCGTAATACCGATATTTAAATTTCTTGCAATATTTTTGACACTCTTACTTTTATCTAGCATATCAAGGGCTTCCCGTTTTTGTTTTAACGAAAAAATTATATTTTTTGCTTACGTGGATAGATGCAACGCGGTAGAGTTCACGCGTTTTCTCTTGGCACCAACCTGCGTGGAAATATAAACGTCATGTGCTACAGACAGTTCAAAAAATATCGGTGTAGGATACGTTCATAAGTGATTAATTTAAATATATTCTTAATTAGAATATTCTTATATACACAGAAAATAATGTATGTATTTTATACTTCCAAATTATGGTTCTTAATTAAAAAATTGCTTCTGCAACAAGCAAATACCGCCTAATTCTGAGCAAACGCAACGATGCGAATGTATGAATATTTATCCCGCTCCAAATAGAATTCCCCTGAATGCTGTAGGCGATGTCATATGTCATACATACTTACATATTATGGAGCCGCGTAAGAAAAATTATCTGATTACCAAATTACTATTAAAGGACTATAAATTGTTTAGTCCTGTGTTATTGTAATGATTTTATAATAAATAAATTGCAATACGTTATACTGACGATGGTCACACAAAGCGTAATAAAATTATTAATAAGCGGTTTAGAAAATTACAAACAAGGCATCAAGAGATTTAATAAATTAAATTTTAATAATAAAGGTAACAAAAACTATTCAAAGTAAACTAAATAAACTTCAAAAATAAATAAAAACTAAATTAAATTCTAGTAATGTGAAGAAAAATTTACTCTTACAGATAATAAAATAAATTGTTCATAATGAGAAATTAATTATATAATAACGGAAATTCATCCGTTTAAACTCATCACCGTAAAATAATTGATGATGTTTGGAATATTTATAATTACGAAAACAATTTAATTTTAGTATGCGGTTAACGGAAGAGCAGCATATGCCTAAATCGTTGGAAATATCGCTATGTGTCAAATTTAAATTTAGTTCTATTGCAGCGCATACTAAAATGAACGTATCATTAGGAACCCCGGCAAATAAGTCACATATTCTTTGATAAGAATTATCAGCGTGGTACGATTTCATCATTTCGGCTTTCTCTTCTAGTGTATAACGCGGCATTATCACTATTCAAACGCTTAAGAGACTCCGTATAGGGTGACAGTGGTAACACTAATTTGTGACATTAATTGTCAAATCGTTGCGCGACAGACTGTTTTGTGATTGGCTAAACGCGTTCAGGGGATTTGTATTCGAAGCGGGAGAAATATTCATACATCGTTGCGTTTGCTCAGAATTACGCGGTATACTTTATAACTATATGATTGTTTCAGCCTTTACTCGATGAAATTCCATTATAACTATTATCAGGATAAAATAAAACAAATTTTAATGAATTTCACTTTTTAATTTACACCGTAACGATCGTTTCGCTCCAACCTGAGCTTCATCAGACATATAACTAACTTATTTACAAATTTTTTAACACAAGTATACGGTAACAAACACATGTTTTATTTTAAATATTTGAAGGAATGGGTACTTTTTATTACTAAAATGTCTATGCACAAAACTTTCAATACGGTTTATACAATACTGTTCTTAAGTGATAAAACTGAGGGTCTACTTTATGTTACAGGGAGGTAAAGAAGTTCTATGGAAAAATACAATATATGACCGTCTGAATATCAAATAAATAAGTTGAGTAAGGGTGAATTATTTGTTTCTAATTGATCATTCAGGATCTTGTTCGTTTTCTTTAATTTATTAATTTCAAGTGATTCTAATAAATTAAGGTTTTTGCCCTTATTTCCTACGTGTAATATTTTAAACTCTTTGTTAAAACTGTGGTTCGTTGAATTAATATGATACGCATATGGAGAGTCACTTTTATTATTTCTAAACGAAGGAAAATGTTCTTTGATGCATATTTCAAACAATCTGCCTGTCTGTCCGATATACGCTATGGCGCAACTACCGCAAGTTAACTCATAGACTCCTGACTTTTTATTGTTATTTGTTAAATCTTTATTGTTTTTTATAAATTGGGATAAATTGTTGTTAGTTCTATACGCTGTATTAATGTCAAACTTTCTTAAACATTTACAAATTTTTGTGCTTGAAGAGCGTATAAACGTGATCATTTTAAATTTTTGGGTGTTATTAGTATTTAATATTGGGTAAACTTGGTGATATGGCTTTTGTAAGGAGTTTTTTATTTAAAATGTTATCTATTATATTACTGTTATATTCATTGTTGATAACTATTTGTTTAATTAAATTTAACTCTTTCTCGAAATTTGTTTGGTTCAACGGAGTATTGATTAATCTATGTCCGTTGAACCAAACAAATTTCGAGAAAGAGTTAAATTTAATTAAACAAATAGCTATTAACAATGGATATAAAAGTAATATAATTTTTAAAAAAAATTTTAAATATTTAAGAAAGTTTGACATTAATACAGCGTATAGAACTAACAAAAATTTATTTTAATTTATAAAAAAACAATAAAGATTTAACAAATAACAATAAAAAGTCAGGAGTCTATGAGTTAACTTGCGGTAGTTGCCCCATGACGTATATCGGACAGACAGGCAGATCGTTTGAAATACGCTTCAAAGAACATTTTTCTCTTCAAGTGACTCTTCATAGACTACAGTGACTCTTCATATGCGTCTCATATTAATTCAACGAACCACAATTTTAACAAAGAATTTAAAATATTACACGTAGAAAATAAGGACAAAAAACTTAATTTATTAGAGTCACTTGAAATTAATAAATTAAACAAAACCGACAAGATCCTCAATGATCAATTAGAAACAAATAATTCACCCTTACTCAATTTATTTATTTGATATTCAGACAGTCATATATTGTATTTTTCCATAGATCACTTAAGAACAGTATTGTATAAACCGTAGTGAAAGTTTGGTGCATAGACATTTTAGTAATAAAGAGTACCCATTCCTTCAACTATTCAAAACAAAACTTGTGTTTGTTACGGTACATTTGTGTTAAAATTTGTACATAAGTTAGTTATATGTTTGATGAAGCTCAGGTTGGAGCGAAACGATCGTTACGGTGTAAATTAAAAAGTGAAATTCATTAAAATTTGTTTTATTTTATCTTTATAACTATAATACATGCATAAACTTATATACTTGCAGCTTGTATGTATGCATTTTTATCGATTCCGAAGAATTTATTATTTGTCATGAATTAAACAAATTCTACTCGCATATTACATTTGACCAAACAAAAATATAGAAATAATTATACTTTATAAGTTTCTTCATGTATTCAACAAAAGAAAAAAAGATTTGAACTATATATTTTTTAAACAATTGTACAGAAAAATAATACAAATATAAACAATATTTTTTTATTGTAAAGCATTAATAAATACATACATAATACAAAAAAAAACAATATAAAAAGTACAGCTATTTGAATTTAAAATGTGAAATATGTACATTTATATAAAGGACACACTTTGTTAAAGCTAATTATATAAACTATTCATTTATTATTGCTTATTGCTAAAAGTATTTACATTTCATTTAAATACACACACTTGAATCCTAACTTTTGTAACAACGAAGTTACTTTTTAAGCAAAAGTAATACCGTTATCTCCAAGTTTGTTCAAAATTCCTTGCGCTGTAGGTTTTTGCTTTTTAGTAACATGGAAATTATATATTGTATATAGAAAAAGGTTTTAAATATTTCTATACGTTAATGCACGTATAATGCCTTTGTTTCATTATGAAACAGACATGTAAATAATTTACACATCTGTAACTGTATCATGGACAATACACCTCGTATTTTCGGCATTAACTTCTGCTTAAGACATATGTTTCTGCCATCTATAGGCGTCGTCAGCTAAGCTAGTGAAGCAATGTATACAAATGATACAAATCTTTATAAATAGATCTGTATCTGTATATATCATTAAGCCGGAATCCCTATTAGATAAAGCAAATTTCATCTTGTAAGGTGGCACTTATTAATAAGTGACATCTAACGGACGAAAGAGACTTTGTCGGAAAAGGGACCTTTCGTTTCTGACCAGCTATGCTACTACGACAAGCGAAACAATACGGGTTAGTCCATTAACAACAAGCCAGATGGCGGTAAATATAGAAAAAGGTTTTAAATATCTCTATACGTGCATTAACGTATAGAAATATTTAAAACCTTTTTCTATATTTACCGTCATCTGGCTTGTTGTTAATGGACTAACCCGTATTGTTTCGCTTGTCGTAAATATAGAAAAAGGTTTTAAATATTTCTATACGTTAATGCACGTATAGAAATATTTAAAACCTTTTTCTATATTTACCGCCATCTGGCTTGTTATTAATGGACTAACCCGTATTGTTTCGCTTGTCGTACTAGCATAGCTGGTCACAAACGAAAGGTCCCTTTTCCGACAAAGTCTCTTTCGTCCGTTAGATGTCACTTATTAATAAGTGCCACCTTACAAGATGAAATTTGCTTTATCTAATAGGGATTCCGGTTTAATGTTATATACAGATACAGATCTATTTATAAAGATTTGTATCATTTATATACATTGCTTCACTAGCTTAGCTGACGACGCCTATAGATGGCAGAAACATATGTCTTAAGCAGAAGTTAATCCCGAAAATACGAGGTGTATTGTCCATGATACAGTTACAGATGTGTAAATTATTTACATGTCTGTTTCATAATGATATATATTGTATGTCGAATTACTTGCTCTGCAAATTCATCCACTGTAGATTTTTGATAAGTTTTTTGAATTGTGTATGTAAAAATCCCCAAAACACGGTACATATTTTAAAAACAAAAATTGACTTGTCCGAGCGATTTTCTTAAAAACATTATAGAACGCTTTTATGAATTTTGTTCCAAACTTTATCACCGCACTATGTATTAATAAAGTAAAGATTTAGCTACTAGTTTTATACCAATTTAAATTATGGATCTTCATTAAGTAAACGTCGAATCAATCCTATCATGTTAATACTACAATATTAGGGAACTTTAGTACTTTTAAAAAGCAGTGTGAATTCTATATTATATTTTGTATTATTTAGACATTTTTCAACTTGCCCAATCTATATTTCTCGTTAAGTCTCTGCTTTGTTTTTATTTTATTTATGTTTTCGTTGCAGCATAAAACTCCCGCAATAAAATGCATTAGACAGGATAGAATTCTATTAGAAAGAAAATGCATTTTTAGACAGAGATGGATCACCAGTATGAGATATAAAATCTATCGTCGGCTGGAAAAATATAAAATAACAAAGGAATACATTTTCGAATAAATTAAATTTACGGGATTTGTTTAAATTGGGAATTTGTAAAAAATGAAATCTAAAACAAGTAAGCAGTTCATAAAATGAATTGTTTACTTGTTATTGTAAATAAATGACAGCTTGTTATTATACAGGATGTCCGACATGGAAGTTATAGAATTTTGCGCAGTGATTCATTGATCATAAATAAGAAAAAAAAGTTACAATAAATATGGGTCCAATTATGAACCGTTTTAGAGAAAAGGGCCTTTAAGGTTGCGCTACATAACGTGTGTTCATTTGAAAAGTCAATCAAGGTTACTTTGAAATTTTGATAGAATGAAACGCGTATCATATTAGTGCAAATTTCCTCCAATATATCGAACCTTTGCGAACACTCAGTATACATTCGAACAATTTCCGTAAAAGAGTATCTCATGGCAAATCTTGTGCAACCGCCATATTAAGTTATTTTATTTTATGCCATGGCACTCTCGAACTATTGGCACTTAAAGACGCACATAGAAATGTCACTTTTCTTCTTTAATTGTAAATATCTTGAAAACTATTGTCTCTAGCTGATAAGTATTCTTAATAAAAAATATTTAAAGTTTAACGTATAATCAAAATATTCAGATTCACCATACGATAATTATCGTATGGCGGAACTTACTTTTCAAAACGTTTCTTTTAATTTACATTTAGCAATTTGTTACTACTATATAAAATAAACAAGAACAAAATAAAAATTAATATACATTTACAAAAAAGCAGAGAAATACATAGATACAGAACACGCAGGATATCCCACATCAGAACGGAAAGATTTATCCACCAAAAACACACACAACTACTAACTACAACAACAATAAACATATACAACAACCTTCCTAAAGTAATAAAAGATCTTCATTATACAAACTTTAGAGCAAAAATAAAAGAAATGTTAAAATCTAGTGAAATAATTTAATAAAAGGCACGGACTCTGCCACCCACTTTTTATTTCACTTTAATGAAAAACATGATGCCTTCAACTCCAGTAGTCCGAGATAGTATCCCGTGGCGAAGAAGAGGGACGCAAGCGTGACATTGCATATGTATATAATATATGTTATGTGTATTGTTTGCTGTGTCATAAGTAGAGCTGAGGATGTTTGCGGTACGGCAGGACCGTATGTAGTGCATCCCCACATTTAACTATTTATCTAAATATTCTCTGAAATGATTTGCCGGATCTCATAAATTAATAGAGTGATATTTTAGTATGCACTGGATATTGTTATTATACAAAATCATAATAGCCATTTGTATTTATGGATCATAAATAATAATACGCATGTATTTGTATTTGGTTGTGAATTCAATTTAAACTTAAAACGAATCGTAATATTTTAACGACAAGCCGTCCTTACAATACATGCATTCGAGACAAAGTGTGCAACTCTACGAATAACTTCCATAATTGATCGAAAATGGACATTTTGGAGCTTGAAGTAAAGCCCCTATTCTTAGAAAATTTTATTACTGTCGTTAAGAACTATTATTATAAACAACAAAGGCCTTTTATTAGTGTTGAAGTTTTAGTTTCATTGAATTTCCATGTTGTAAGTAGTCAATTGTAAAGTGTTCATTCACAATATTCTAAAACAAGGTGTAAATTTAACTAAAATCCAGAAAAACACATTCTGATAATAGTTAGAAGTTATAACTTATAACTTCTAACTTCATTCACCTAGTTCAAGTAGGTAGTATGTATAAAATATATGCAAAATATGTGCTGCCAGGCTTTGAAAGGCTGTGTGACAAGATTTTAATAAATCGAGGTTTCTTTTGTTTTCGTAGCTTTTATTGCATTTGGTTATAAAAATAATATAATAAATAGTAATAAACACAGCTTCTAATCTAGTAATATATTATCAGAATGTGTTTTTCTGGATTTTAGTTAAATTTACACCTTGTTTTAGAATATTGTGAATGAACACTTTACAATTGACTACTTACAACATGGAAATTCAATGAAACTAAAACTTCAACACTAATAAAAGACCTTTGTTGTTTATAATAATAGTTCTTAACGACAGTAATAAAATTTTCTAAGAATAGGGGCTTTACTTCAGCTCCAAAATGTCCATTTTCGATCAATTATGGAAGTTATTCGTAGAGTTGCACACTTTGTCTCGAATGCATGTATTGTAAGGACGGCTTGTCGTTAAAATATTACGATTCGTTTTAAGTTTAAATTGAATTCACAACCAAATACAAATACATGCGTATTATTATTTATGATCCATAAATACAAATGGCTATTATGATTTTGTATAATAACAATATCTAGTGCATACTAAAATATCACTCTATTAATTTATGAGATCCGGCAAATCATTTCAGAGAATATTTAGATAAATAGTTAAATGTGGGGATGCACTACATACGGTCCTGCCGTACCGCAAACATCCTCAGGTCTAGTCATAAGTATACTGCAACGAAAAGTAAATAAAAAAAATATTTCAAATTAATAGTATTCTACAAAGGTATTTTTAATAATATAAAATATTATTAAAAATCTGGTGTGAAGAACACAAATACAGGTTCACTATTAATATTTTTTATAGTGAACCTGTATTTGTGTTCTTCACACCAGATGTTTAATAATATTTTATATTATTAAAAATACCTTTGTATTATACAAAACTGGTGGGGTTTACCTACTCATGTATGTTTCAATTATTCTGATACATTAATAGTAATCCATGCTGTATATATATATACAGGGTTAGTTAAAAGTATGGAGACGGCGATTTATTGTCGTTAATATTCATTTTAGGGAATTATGTTCAATATAAAAGTGTGTTAGGATATTTTGATATATATTTGAATTTTTTTTTTCTTCAATTGTTTTTAAGTTACGCCTGTCCGCGCAGTTTTTTTAAATGGGAACTAGCAGTGGCGGCTCTTGATGACGTACGATGTGCGCTGCTGCACGGATGAGACTGCTTCATTTAAGCTTTCATATATACAGAGAAGCAAGTAACCGTACCGAAATCTTCCGAAATAGTTCGAAGTTGTCTCATCCGTGCAGCAGCGCACATCGTACGTCATCAAGAGCCGCCACTGGGAACTAGTAAATTTTACTCTACCATTCGATAGAGAATTTTTTTCTCTTTACAATAATATTTTTGTGTTTTTAAAATTCATTTTAATAACTTTTTTTATAAGAAAAGGCCGGTTCATGTGTTTAACAGATGTTCGGTACATCGCAGATAGACAGAAGCGTAGCGATAAACAAACTTGAGCGACATAATTTTATCAGTGGTTATTGTGTACGTCAAATCTTTGACAGATATAATTCATTTGTGCAATTTGTTGCTGTTAATATTAACAATGGCGAGTTTAAGTCAACATGAACGAATTGAAATACTTATGATGTTGGGTTATGGAGATAGACGCAGAAGTTTACAAGACGTTAGTAATTTATTTAATGATACGCATCCAAATAGAAATCCAATTTCCAAATCCGTTGTTGGTAAAACTTTAAGACGCTTTGAACAAACGGGTAGCGTTAAAGATTTGCCGAGGAGTGGTAGACCTAGAACAGCAAAAAGAGATGATAACACACTGGATATTTTATTGGCTGTATCTGAATATCCCCATTTATCGACCAATCAATTAGCGGCCAATTTCAATATTTCACAGTCATCGATCGTGCCATTTTTAAAAAGTGAAAAGTATAAACCTTAGTACCTCGTATACACCTTGTACACGAGTTAACGAAAGATGATTTTGATAGGAGATTACAATTTTCTGAAGAAATGTTAAATATTTGCAATAATAATGAAAATTTTGTCAACAATATTCTTTTTTCTGACGAAGCTACTTTTTGCCTTACCGGTGAAGTAAACAGACATAACTGCAGATACTGGTCATCGGAAAATCCCTCTTGGTTTTTGGATTACCATACGCAGTACCCCCAAAAGGTTAATGTTTAGGTTGGCATTCTAGGCGGTCATATTATCGGTCCCTTTTTCATCAATGGCAATTTAACTTCGGCTCTGTATTTGCAGTTATTGCAAAATGAAATAATACCTGCTTGTGCTGCGTTCTATCCTCATGAAAACAGTGAAGACCTGCCCAATGATAGTATCTGGTTCCAGCAAGATGGCGCCCCACCACATTATGGTGTAAATGTTCGTCAATATCTGGACAACGTTTTTCCCCACAGATGGATTGGAAGACGAGGATCCATTGAATGGCCAGCCCGTTCGCCAGATTTAAGTCCTTTAGATTTTTTTCTTTGGGGATACGTAAAAAAAAAGTTTACAAAGATAAGCCCGATAACGTTGAAGATTTACAAATCCGAATTACTAGAACGATACAATAAATTCCCCGAGATTTTTTACAGAACTCTGTTCGGGGTTTTGTAAATCGATTGGGTCATTGTCAAAATACTAATGGACGACAATTTGAACACTTACTTTAATTTACTTTGTTAATAATTTGTTTGATTTTTCTTGTAAAAAAGTTATTAAAATGAATTTTAAAAATACAAAAATATTATTGTAAAGAGAAAAAAATTCTCTATCGAATGGTAGAGCAAAATTTACCAGGTCTCATTTAAAAAATATGCGCGGACGGGCGTATCTAAAAAAACAATTGAAGAAAAAAATTCAAATATTCTCAAATGTAGATCAAAATATCTTAACAAACTTTTATATGGAACATAATTCCCTAAAATGAATATTAACGACAATAAATCGCCGTCTCCATACTTTTAACTAACCCTGTATATCTAATCGGTGTTAGATATCTAAGGTGGAGGAAATAAAGTTTCTTTGTGGTATACTATATATTTATACTAAACTATTCTACCTGAAAACTCCTTACATTCAAGTCCATTGAAATAAAGAGCCTCTTCCCCGAAGCTTTCCTTACCTTACATCCTCAACCTCTCACTGATGCTGAATCGATAATTTGATTTCGGTTTCGACGATGTAGGTACGGACGTCATTGAAAATTCAATGCTTGGCTGAAAAGATTTTGTTTCGTGCGCCTATGTGTGTGTATGTGTGTATGCGTAGGTGCTTCACAAGGTAAATGAAAGTTGACCGTTTTGGGCTTTGTACGTGCATAACTCGTGTTTATTTTGGGACGAATCTACGATTTCGATCACGTAAAGTTAATTTATTCGAAAATGTAATCCTTTATCATTTATATATCGTTCCGGCCGATAATGGAAGATATATTTTGCGTTAATTTTGTACTGGTAATGCGGGGGCGATTCGTAAAGTAAGTTCTATTTGGTTAATTAAACAAGATATATTTTAGAAAAATTAAACCTGGTAGCCGTAACTTTGTGGTAATTCATTTTGAAAATAATAAAATAAAATAAAACAATCACTTTGTTTTACCACTTTATTCACATATAATTGTGACCGCGGTTTCGACATACAATGTCATTATCAAACTGCAAAAGTTACAGGCCTACATAGAACTTATAAATGACAAAAAATATATGGGGGTGGTTTATGATGTTATTTACAAATTACTACTATATACTTAACTATTATATACAACATTGGAAAAGAGGTGTATATATAAGATCCAACTGGTCATTTAAAACGATATCTATTGTGCCGTTCCGACTTTTGAAAACCTCTAGGGCCTCTAAAATATTTAATTTACGACCTTTCTCGGCCAAATGCGATATTTTACGGTGACCAAATGTATGTCTTTCTGTAATAAGATGGCTTGCGAATGTTGAATCTGTCTTCTTTAGTTTGTATGACCTCAAGTGTTCTTTTTCCAGTATAATAAAACTTCGACCAGTCTGACCTATATATACACTTTTACAGTCATTACAATACAACTTATACACTCCTGATTTGTCATTGATATCTGTTTTAAGTTTTGCGTTAAAAATGAAATTACTTGTTTTTACATATGGTTTGTAAGCTAGACTAACATTACTATTATTTTTTGAAATTATATTTCCAATTTGCTCGCTTATTTTACCGAAGTAAGTTAACGAGACAAATTGTTTCAAATTAGCACTATCTTTAGGATATACTTAACTAAGGGCCACTTGTAACTGTTTTTTCTTTAGTATACTGTCAATTACGCTACTTTTATAATAGCGGTAAACAATAGTTATAAAAGTAGCGTAATTGACAGTATACTAAAGAAAAAACAGTTACAAGTGGCCCTTAGTTTAGTATATCCTAAAGATAGTGCTAATTTGAAACAATTTGTCTCGTTAACTTACTTCGGTAAAATAAGAGAGCAAATTGGAAATATAATTTCAAAAAATAATAGTAATGTTAGTATAGCTTACAAACCATATGTAAAAACAAGTAATTTCATTTTTAACGCAAAACCTAAAACAGATATCAATAACAAATCAGGAGTGTATAAGTTGTATTGTAATGACTGTAAAAGTGTATACCGATCGTTTTGACAAATAGGATAAATAAAGCCTTGAAGAGGTAAGGGGTATGAAAATTCGCAAAGAAGTGGGGACGCGTACCTATGAGTCTAGATACAATGGTCTAGTAGCGCAAGTAGGCGACATAATACGCAGTTAGTTGCAGTCAGTAGTTGACAGCAATCGGATCGAAGTGTGTATAGCAAGGACAGGCCGCTACGTCCATAATGGATTTATTTTTAGTAAATGAGAAAATAGAAATTATAAGTTGGAATTTTCAAGGGAACACGTATGAAGAGATTAGAAACTTATTTCCTTTGTCCTTTCCTAACAGACCTGTGCCATCGATATCAACTATATCCCGCGTTATTAACAAATTTAAAACCTACGGATGTGTCGTTAACTGCTATCGATGCAGACGTAATAACCCGCCACGTGATGAGGATACGGAGGTAGCAATTTGTGCTAAAAATAAATCTCTTCGTGATATTGCCGAAGAATTAGATACTAGTATATTAACTGCGTACGCGGTTTTGAAAAAAAAACAAATATTGGTCATATAAAAATCAAAACCACCAAGAGATTTTTGAGGATGATTATTTTCGTAGAATGGAGTTCTGTCAAACTATAATCGATAAAAATATTGAGATAAATAATTTATTGAAAACATATGTTTTACGGACGAGTCCTCGTTTACTATTCATGGCGAACAAATTCCAAGTATTTGCCAATATTGGTCTCGAGACAATGAGCACAGAGTACTTCAAACTCGTACGCAATATCCACAGAAATTAAACATCTGGGTGGGTATTTACAATAATGACATTATAGGATCATTTTTTATTAACGGCAATTTTAATGGACAACGGTTTTTGAATCTGCTACAAGAACATGTTATACCAGGTCTCGAAGAAGTCTAAGACAATATCAATAATGTATGGTTCCAACATGACGGGTGTCCCGCACATGAGCATAGGGATGTCAGGCAATATCTCCAAAATGTATTCCCAAATAAATTAATTTCGAAAGTGGGCACCATTCGATGGCCTGCAAGATCCCCTGATTTGGCTCCTCTTGACTTTTTCCTTTGGGTTATATTAAAAATAAAATTTATAGTCATAACCGAGCTACAACTTTGCCTGAATTACGACAAAAAATTATTGAGGTTTGCCAAAATATTACTCCCGATTTGTTGTCTAACGTTCGAAGAGAATTTTACGATAGAATGGGTTACTGTTTAATGCAAGAAGGGAAAGCATTCGAACACTTAATTTAATAAATTACAATTTATAAAATTAATTATTATTATAGTTTTAATTTGTTTAGATATTTTCAGAATGAGTTTAATTTATATTTTATAGAGTATGCCCTGTTATTTAATTTTTAGAAACCTTATTTAAGTTTTTCGTATAATAATATTCAGCTCGAAATAAATTTTATGTTTTAAATGGTACGTAGTTTTATTTCATTTTACTTTAGAGAAGTTTTTCCAAATAATTTGATGTTTTAAACAATAAGTTGCCTTATGTTAATCTACTGTTAAAATTAAACGTTTTTACATTGCATATTATTATAGTTTGTGAAATGTCTTCAAGCACAACACGACGCATAATGCACCTTCTCAAACCTTCGCTAAACTGCTACCCAGCTGCTAGCTAATAGAAATGAATACGCACATGATATGCACACCGCATTCGTCGTTATCTGAATAAGCGGTGTGCTCTACAATATTGGTGGGGACGTACCTCCCTTGACCTCCTCGCCGCTTTTAATATCTTACGACTCAAAACGATCGGTATATAGGTCAGACTGGTCGAAGTTTTATTATACGGGAAAAAGAACACTTGAGGTCATACAAACTAAAGAAGACAGATTCAACATTCGCAAACCATCTTATTACAGAAAGACATACATTTGGTCACCGTAAAATATTGCATTTGGCCGAGAAAGGTCGTAAATTAAATATTTTAGAGGCCCTAGAGGTTTTCAAAAGCCGGAAAGGCACAATAGATATCGTTTTAAATGACCAGTTGGATCTTATATATATATACACCTCTTTTCCAATGTTGTATATAATAGTTAAGTATATAGTAGTAATTTGTAAATAACATCATAAACCACCCCCATATATTTTTTGTCATTTATAAGTTCTATGTAGGCCTGTAACTTTTGCAGTTTGATATTGACATTGTATGTCGAAACCGCGGTCACAATTATATGTGAATAAAGTGGTAAAACAAAGTGATTGTTTTATTTTATTTTATATATTTTAGATTATATTCTATATAATTACATCTTTACCTTTTTCATACGTTGTCGTTTTATTTCAATGACACCTGTATACCGGGTGAATTTTTTAACTTGAAACTTTCAAATATCTCGAAAAATAGCAGTTCCCGAAAAATGAAAGAAACTTACAGACGACGATATGTAGACAACGACTTCTTTAATTAGATAATTTGTAGACAGTACAATAGAGTACATTTTCTTATTATTCATAATTAAAGTGGAATAATTGGTTGAATAAATTAAGAAAAGAATTTATTAAATAGATCTAACCGAAAAAGTATTATTAATGGTTTGTATACACTTCCAAAATTTCTGTTGCAGGTGCATTTTCTCTTTTGATTCTACGCAGATTTATTAAATTAATACTTCAAGACAAAGCCGGTTTGTATTAAGTTACGTCAACAAGGTTATTCACACAGCTCAAGTCGCATCAAGTTCAGTGTAATTGACGTATGTATGTATTTAGCTAATGGCCTAGTCCGTCCTTTCATCACATCCATGATTTAATCCTGGACGTTTTGCAATCAGGAAACCACTTGACCGGACGTTATAAAACAATTACCGCATTAGCTGCGATTCCATTCCTAACTTGCAGCGGTTCCGCCCGTGTTCTTGTATCCCTGGAAGATACGTCTCAATTACTCTCTCAAGTAATCCCTCGCCTGACAGTAATAGATTTCTACTTGGATGTGCGCCGTTTACGTATTTTTCGTGTTTTGCCGTCGCCGTTCGTCTTTTCGCGTGTGCTGCCTTTTTTCGTCTTTTCGGCGTCTTTTTTTTTATACATCGACCCAAGAGCAACTGCTAACTTACGGCTGTGCGGTATCGGTGTGCGCTTCAAGTGTGCAGGATTTACGGCCTTCAATAACATATAAATGGTTTTTTTATTTAAAGCGATCACGCTTCAAATTTTGCGCCTAACTGTATGGAAGTCACGCCGGTCTATCCGTACGAAATGCGGGCACAGATTGATGGATATAGAATTTTTCTTTTTTTGCTTTTGTTTGTGTTCTTTTTTTTTAAGGTACATGCTGCGATAAGCAATTAAAAGAGAATACGGCTAGATAAAACATTTTTTCTATTTTGCGTTCGAAATGAACTCATTATGAAACCCAAAACAGTATCGAAATGAGCTTCATTTCGATACACTTTTTTTCATTTTTCAATGTTGGCGTTGTTCGAATGCAGAAATAAATATCATTGCAGTCATTTGATTTTAAGAATTTATGTGCATTTGACAGATATGGTATATGTCCGTATTTTACACAAACAACGTATGTTGTATACAATTGACAACAACATATATATGTTTCTATGTCACTCATGAATGTCACATTAAATGAAATATCAAGTAATGTTAACTAATAAATAATATGTAATATAATATACTTCGCGGATAGCAAGATTTAAATTTGAAAATGTCAAGTATCAATGTGACCAACTGCATGCTTTATATAAAAATTAAACTCTGAACTTTCAAATTAAATAATTCCAATTTAAGCAATTTATTAATGTAAAAAACGCAAAATAGAAAAAATAGTATAAAAAACTCGTTTTATAAGGCCTTTTGCCGCACTCGCTCTTTAGAAAACTCGCCGCTATCGCGGCTCGTTTTCTAAACTGATCTCGTGCGGCAAAATGGTGCCTTATGAAACTTGTTTTTTAATATACTATTTCAGGATTATATTTTCAGGTTCATATTAACTATTTATTTACAAATTATGTTAATCTGGTCAATCACGGTTTATTTTTGTTTTGTTTTCAGACGTCAATAGTTCAATGTACTTGTTCGTTTGCCAAACGCAGTCTAGTAACTATGTTCCCCGGATAGCGGTGGTGCAATATTGCAAATAGGTCCTCAATAAACCGGGACAAGACAATACTGTGTCGTTGAAATGGGTGCCATGACATGAGGGAATTAAAAGCAATGAGGCAAACTGGCCAAAGAAGGTACTAATAAGAACTTCATAGGACAAGAACCTGTATGTGGAATCGCTAAGGATTCTGCTAAAAGAGAGATCTGGTTATGACTTGGAAGAGAACATAAAAAGAAATGGAGGTTAACGGAAGGTCAACTCCATACTAAAACACTACTAAGGGAGCTGGACGGAAGGTTTTCAGCCAACATAATTTGTAGTAACAAAAAAGAAATTAAAATAATTGCTGGCTTAATAACCGGATATTGTCTTTTAAGGGAGCATAGGCTTGGTTAGCGAGCTCTGGTGTAGGAGATGTGAAAAACAGGAGGAAACTAGCCTTCATGTAATATGCACGTGTGAGGAACTGAAGAGACTCAGACAGAAACATTTCGGGAAAGATCTATTGGATCATACGAGGGTATTAAAACTTTCCCTGAGGAGGATAGTGGCTTTTATCGATGACACCAGATTAACAGAGTGGAATTGAGAGATATATTGTGTAATACAAAAGTATTTTTAATAATATAAAATATTATTAAAAATGGAGTGTGAAGAACACAATACAAGTTATATATTTGTGAATGTATCTCCTCTCCAGCGACGCAGATACGTATTTCACCTTTCTACAGGATCGTCGGTACGCCCCTGCTGGAGAAGAGGTACATTCAACCAAACATAACTACCTTGCTATCAACCAGAAATTATTAAGACAGAGCGTGAAAGAATATTCAGCGCTGTCTACATAATAACTGCCGAACTAAGCAACGTGTTTCTATAGACGGTAACAACCATATCTATAAAAACTGTATTATCGTGTCTTCACTACTTGTCGGGCGAACCGAATGCGTATATTTATATATTTCTTTCAAATTATTTTGAGATATATTGTGGTTAGTACAAAGTGGGCTCGTGCTGGCGTCCAATCCAAAATAAAAGAAGAAGGAGCAGTGGTGCAATAATAATCCTCCCTCATTCCCATGACCGTTCGTACAAAAATTGCTACATTTTGAACTGGTAAACTCTCGCACAAAAAAAAACTATCCGACTCATTTTTTCGCATTGTAAAATGGGTTAACGATCTCCCAAAAATGCTATATGAATTGTTATAAGTTACATAATATTATACTGTGAAAAACATATCTGTCTGGGGTCGTTTAAATAAAACTAACGGTTATTGAAATCAATTAATTCTATAACAATAATAACATTTGTTTATATTCACATTTATATAGCAATGTCTATATATTTATTTCACATTTATACTCCGCCTCGATTGCTGCTTGAATGTTTTCTCCCTGGCGAATTTTCTCGATCCTTCTATATAGATGTTTTCTAGAAGGCTCTAGGTTGTGTTGACTTCGCACGGCGGGTGACGTCATTGAATGACTCACATCACAATACTATATTTGTATTCAACTTGTTTTCTTGCTAAATAGATCCATATGGTAGATATTATACATTGACATTTTGCATTTCAATAACCTTGCAAACCGATTCACAACGTGTTAATTTTATTAAAATTTTGTCAAACGTCAAAATGATTGGAAAGATTTTTTGACCGCCAGTCTATTAGGTCTGTTAGTTCTAAACTGATAGAACGCTTGTTTCTTATGACGACTTACATAAGGTATCGCTCATCGCTTGCATCTACAGTAACTCCGACGTTCATTGAAACGTTTAACCGCACGATTATTTGTTGACTGGGTAACTCCTAAGTTAGCTACATATCGGTGGCTACGTCCATCGTTAACTAAAGTTACTGCTTTCATCGTTTCTTCTTCTCTTAAGTTGCGTGGACGATCGATTTCTTCTACTGTGCTACTAGTGCGTTAGACAAGGCGTTTCGTTCAATTAATGGAAATATAATAATTAAAAATTCGTGTAAGCCATATTCGATGGATGTGGCTAGGAAGATTGACGTCGCGACGTGTTGCGTTCTGCATGCTGGTGCAAACCTAGTTTGACGAATTGTAGAATTGGCGCGATATTGTCATGTAAATTGAAATTTTAATAACTATTAAATTCTCATTTCCTGTATGTTGAAAAATGCATTGATTGGTAATATCCAAAAAAATGTACGAAACCTCGAAATATAGAAGTATGATATAATTAAAAAATTCATAACTCCGTTAATTTTATTCCAATTTCAACAAAGATGTTTTTAATTCCAATCAACGTCCTCTATCGACATAATATATAATTTGGCCATTAGGGTGGACCGTTTAATATTAGGGTGGACCAAAATAAAAAATTAGGGAAGAAACTGACTTTTTCAAACTTTAGAGGGCTAGGGCTCGGTTACGCGATATTCGATAAAACTCAAAATTTACAGTTATTAGTTTTGATCTATATGAACAAGGTTCCTGGTTATCTCGTTGATTTTCACATACTTCGAAACACCCCATCCATGCTAAAACCACTCTAATACCTAGTGGATATGTTATCAGCTTCTCTACGAGAAGAGAATACAAGAACTGTTGATACGTTATAATGAAATTCGCTCAATGATTTAAACTTTCTTGACCGAAAATTTAATATATTTTATATAAACATCAAATTTAATAAATTTTGCATTTGGCTCTTTTTAAAGTCAATTGACTTTTTGAGTATACCCTGTAGTAAAGATGCTATTTACAACTGTCAGCGGAGCTAACGTTAACAAATGTGTGTAATTATTTAATTTAACCCAAGATTTACGGGCAAGTGTGCATCCGGGTATTCTAATTGATAACACGAAATTACACCTTCCAGTTGAGGGACGAAATTTATGAGGTGTACAGAGCTGAATTGTTAAGAAACAACGAATGTGGCGGTATCGGTAGTGGGTCGACTTTGCAGCACTGTGCCTCGTAAATTTACATAAAGGAACTACCGATATTTTATTAATTGCCTACTTTACTTCGCTTCTGTCGAAGGATACACGTCGCCACGCAACAAAGAGAAGACGCTTAGAGATAAAACTTCAGAGTTGATGAGCTTAATATCAATATTTATGTATGCGTACCCTTCTAAATAGGGTTGGCATTGCGGTCAGTAGCGGGCGCTTCGAAAAAGTGCAAGGGAGCAGGTAATAAATATAAATAAACACTTATCCTTTTAGCAGCGTTTTCAGTATGTAGATGCATACAGTGGATAAGAGCGGTTAAATATTAGCAGCATCAGGTATGTTTCAATAGTTTCTTCATATAACCGTGTTCTCCGAGAGGAATAAAAGCTGTATCTTTAGAGAACGACCGTTCTTTTTGTAAATATTTAAACGTATCTGTAGTCACACCTTCCCCTAACATTTTTTTAAATCTCGTAATCATTTAATCGTTCGTTAACACACTAATTATTTTAGCGATAGCATTAATATTTCTTTCATCGCTACTTGTGTGTTTGAACATTATCCACTATTTGCATGGACTCCACTAATGACATTGAAAAATTTTGTATTTTTTGAAGTACTTCAACCAGCCCATTGTAATTGTTAAATATAACTACAATAATTTGTAAATCTGCTTCAACTTGGGTATTTTGCAATTTCTTTTGACTTTCCTTGATGGCAGTTGGTTCCTTAGGATTGTAAAACTACAGACTTAATTTCTTGGAAATGCCGAAAATAATAAACTGCTACTTTTAACCAAGTATCCCAGCTTGTAAGAATCAGCTGTGGAGGTTCAGACATGTTAGAACATTATTTTGGGGATTAGAGAAGCACTGCTTTTGTATTATTTACCCCGTGATGAAAACAAACACCATTAGCTCCTGACAAAAACAAAACCAGACAATGAAAATCAGCGAACCAAAGACTGTATATACGAAGTACCATGCGAATATGACAGACAATACATTGGAGAAACAGGCAGACCTCTACAAGTCAGAATCAAAGAACATCAGAAAGTGTTACGGCTGGGAGAAACCGATAAATCGCGCCTAGGTCAACATGCATGGGAAGAGGGATAAAGGATTACATGAGAAAGGAGGTCCATCAGACCAAAAGAAAGCTGAAAAAGACAGCATATATGGCTATAACACCAAACGCCATAAGTACACTGAGCCTGGACATAAAAGATGTCTGGCTACCAACTATTGGCAAAAATGTACAGAGAAGGCCTGCAATCACGGTACCAGAGACAGAACAGACAAGATCGCCCAAGGTGTACACAATACGGAGTAGTAATGTAGAACATAAAAACTACAGTTTGTGGCTTAAATAGAGGTTTTAAGAAATAATGGTTGCATTCACCAAATGGGGCTATTCCAAAAAATTCTGTATTTCGACATGTTTACGGAGCGGTTGCCATTTTTTGTAGCGTTAAAATATTTCGCTCCAAAGTTCGCTCTGTTTCAGCAGAAGTTGCTCAAAATAAAAATGGCGCATGTAACAAAGCAAATCATTATTCTAGGTAATTTAAAATTTCAATGGACGGAGAAATCCACAAATCTACTTTTAAATCAATATAAATAAGTTTTTAAATCATCTTCTAGAGGGTGGGCCAATTCATTTATAACATGTACTGCTAAATGCAAATTTAATATATCATCATTCAATACGAAATTTATTTTCTAATTTTAGCTAATATAATCTACATTGAAAACAAAAAAATAGGTTATATTGCTCTTCACTTGTTTTGTTTTTGGTGACATGCGGAAAGAGATCGTTCATCCAACCCCAACATGTTCACGGAACTCTGTTTATTTGTATCATAGTTTTGGTAAACGCAACCAATATCACCCAAATAGCGTAGTGGTTAGTGTGTTTGATTTAGTTCCAAGTTTCGAATTTTAGACCTGCTTTGAATCTCACACGAGTATATTTCGCAGTTAAAAAAATTGGTGAAATATATGTCAGACATGAGTTTGGAATGAACTAACCCTTCTCAGAGCTACCGTGAATATGGCAGTATTTGCGGTAGTCAAATTCTTCCACAGATAGATATAGCCCAAACAACTACTCAATTACACCGTCTACCTATCGATAACACACAAGATGTAATGCATGGATTTTACACGTCACATGTAACAAGTTACCACAATGTTGTTTGAGAGACCGGTTTGCGGAAAGCATGTTTGGGGCACCGTGAGTCAAATATAAAGAGTTGTTTCTTTGGACCATGTTTTTTGACGATCACTTGAGTCATCCACACACATAACCAGATTCATAGTTTATAAAGCACTATTGTTAAATTTTCTTGTAAAGTTGCCCGATTAGATAATTTTCAGTTCGAGTACTTATTCCAGAAAACATAAAATAATTCATTATCTAATAAATTAAACGGTAGATTACACATAATAAACGTTAATCCTGAATTGAATATAAATTGATTGTTCAATCCAACACCTCTTTCAAAAGGTTTATGCTGTGCAATATCCATGTATTTCTTACATTCAAATCTGTTCCGGAACATGAAAGCTTTGTTACAAACTTCAACTATTTTACTTTCATTATATATTAATTCTGGAAATACACAGATAAACTGCTGTACTTTGTAAACTGTTGGTCGCTTTATGCACGTTCGTAGTTGCAACATTTTTAAACTGAATCATACAAAACTCCTAACATAATAAAGACAATCGTACAAACGAGGTAGGTGTTCGGGCTGAAGAAAGATAGGTGACTGACGTTCTCCCGACTACAACATCTACTAAACGCTTTTGTGTGTTATTGAAACAACGCTACTTTAACAGGGCCAACTCTATAAAGTTTATTATACCATTAAAAAGCTGAAAATAAGATTTTCTATTAGTTATAATCTCTAATTTTTTAATTATGGCGGAGGTTCAATAATTAGTAGAGAGTTTCATTCCAGTAATATCGCACCGCCGGCTCGTCCTCGCGTGTGTATATATTTTGTCAGTCGCTGCCGGACAACATTGAGCGTACTTCGCTTGTTTAGAGTAATAAATGATTACTGTTAAAAACCGAAACGCACCTAAACCTATATAAATAAATAATAAGGTAATAAATTTATAAAAAGTGACGGAACACTTACCGTTTCAAACGTCTTTCGTGAAATCATATACTAGATAAAATCGTTAATTGACGAAGGAGATACTTGTTGAAACTTCATTATAACGCTAAGAAATAAGTAATTAAACTTCTAGTTTCCAAATTTCTTTTATTGTAATTATTGTAGTATATCATCCACCTGATGAAGTCATTGTATGACGAAACAATATTGTAGTGGTATTTAGAATAAAATAATTTTTGAAACTAGAAGTTTAATTACTTATTTCTTAGCTGGATAAAATCGGTTAAATATTTGCAATATCAGATGTATTTCCACCGTAATTTTCGCAAATCGAGTGCGTTGCGGAAAAATGCGCTTAAAATATGCAGAAAACGAGCATTCTACGCCCGTTTTCTGTATATAAGCACGCTATTTGTAGAGGTTACACTAACGACACCGAAGGATTTTCTAATTTTTCTATTACTTCGATTAGTCCGATGTAATTGTACGGAATAGTTTTTAAATCTGTTTTAACCCGACTATCCTGGAATTTTTACTGGCGTTACTTGATAGCTGGAGGTTCTTTTGGATCGAATTTACAAGCCACGTTCTTAATATTATCAAAACATTTATGATAGTAAAACACTGCCTGTAACCATGTTCCCCTACATTGAAGAATCGGCTGTGGTGGTTTAGAAATATCAGGACATAGTCTGCGAAATTGGCGAATATATTTTAGCGATTTGAGAAAGACAGTCTTTGTACTTGCAATTAATGCATTTACATTTGGATAACATCTACGAATAGTTTCTGCCACCGGATGTAAAGTATGGACTTTACTATGTAACAAGTTAGCACAACTTTTTTTTATAGACCGGCCTACAAAAAGCATGTATGCCGCGCCATTGCTCATAAACATTAACAGTTTGTTGAAAGTTCAGACTTTTCCAATGTATTTAACACTATAAAATTATTTCGGCAGTACTCTTGTACTGCCGTACTGTTGCAGTACTGTTGTACTCTTCTGCAGGGCACAGGTAATTTGCACGCTATTGAATCCGCTTGAGCTTTACTTATAAATCCGGCGCCCTAATCCCACATGTAAAATGCAGTCTTGCACTCTAATCATTTGCATACCCATTATCCGTAATCCGGTGCCCTAATCCAACAGGTAAAATGGTAAAATGCATGAATATTGAATATTGTATTCATATTATTACTAAAATAGTAATTTGCAATTTCGATATTGAATCCATCCCCTCCCCACGATCTGTTTAGCCAATGCAATTTAAGGTGGGAGTGTAATTTTCAGTATTCCTTAATTTAGGAAACAATAAAAGGGATGTCTAGAAGAAAAATAACCTTATTAGTTTCTATGTTTTCTTAGGTGTATCGCCTAAAATTCATAGAGATCAATAATACATTACATTATGGAGTGTAAAACTGTAACAAGTAATCGCGGCAAAGAGTTATTACTAGTGAACAATTTTAAATTTTATAGAAGTAAAGTGTTGCAAACTCATGAAGTGTACTGGAGATGTGTGCAAAGAACATGTAAAGCAAATGTTTTTACGGTGCGAAATAATTTGATTGTGAGGAGAAATCTTGCACATAATCATAATATCGACGTCAAGAAACTTAACAGACAGCTAATAACAACATCATGCAAAAGAGCTGCAACTGAAGATTTAACAGAAAAGCCATCGAAAATAATTCGAATGGAGTTGCGCGAAAACCTACCAACTACAGTAACAACAACGGATTACATACGAAGAAATTTGTATAACGCTCGTCGTAAGAATTTACCATATGCCCTACCATCTTCCGTTGAAGAATTGCATACCAGATTAGGCGAGTTAAATGTAAAGACAAATAGAAATGAAAACTTTTTACTTATAAACGATGACAAAGAGAAAATCGTTGCATTCTCCTGTGCCACCAACATCCAATTATTGTGTAATATTGAAACTGTTTATGTAGATGGGACGTTTACATATTGCCCAAAGTTTTTTACACAAATGTTTACCATACATGGCTTCGAAAACGGGCATTATATACCGTTAATTTTTTGTTTATTACCGAATAAGCGTAAATCTACATACATCACGGCACTGCGTGCTATCAAAGAAGTATGTTTTGACAAATTTAAAGTGACTCCCGCACCCAAGAAAGTTGCATCTGACTTTGAAATAGCGATTCTTATTGCTATAAAAGCAATTTGGCCGAATGTTGAAATAGTTGGCTGCAGATTTCATCTGGGTCAAGCATGTTATAGGAAAATACAGCAATTGGGATTAGGTAGTTATTATAACAATAAAGAAGTGAACGAGATTCAAAATTGGCTCAAAACAACATTTGCTTTGACATATTTACCTCCAGAAGAGATTGGCGATGCTTTTGCGATGGATCTATTTGCAGAAATTCCCAACAATGCCGAGGTTCACACGTACGCGGATCATTTATTAGAAAATTATATTTCTGATGAAGCCGACTTTCCACCACAGATATGGGCCGAAAACAATGCAACTTTAACACGAACTACTAATGCATGTGAATCATTTCATGCACGTTTTAATGATTCTTTTTACTCCTCACATCCAACAATATATATTTTTCTGGAAAAACTAAAAGAGTTTCAAATTGACACATATATAAAAATACAGAGCTTGCAAATTACCGCTAAAATACATAACAACAAAGTTAAGCGCCGTCAAAAATTCATCAACAATATGATATTAAAATTAAGAAGCGGAGAGATACAGAGACATACCTTCTTAAAAGTTATATCTTACCATAGTGCTCCCAAAGGATAACTACATGATCATTTCTATGTATCATAGTATTTCACACATCTATTGTATGTATTTTGTAATAAACTATATTCCTTTTTTTTTCTGTAAAATTTAGTGACTATATTTTTATATATGTATTTTTTTTATGTTTTTTGTTAGATTTTTAACTATACAATAGGAATAAAATATGATAGAAAATTCATTGTTTTTATTTAATTAATGTTTAGAGTGCAATTTACCGGTCAGATTAATAGGCAATGAAGAAACCGGAGTGCAAAATACCTGTAGGATTACATTGACCTGGGGGTTTGGCGTGCAATTTACGTATACCCCTTCTGCGAGCTGGTAAAATTGTTTCGTCTACAGATAACCACAATTTCTTATTTTTCAATTCGAATTTAATCATATGTTCAATGCGTTCATGGAGGGATGGTAGAAAATTTAGTAATCTTTTTCGGCTAGGTAACGTTCCTTTATCGTAAGTGTTTCCAAAATGAATGAAATGATTCGTTGTCTATTAACTTAAACGGTATGATATACACAATATGAAAGTTACACATAAATGAATGTTAAGTGTACACCGATTTTTCTAAGGCTTTTGATAAAGTTCATCATAACACCTTAATTACTAAGCTGGGGAACTTTGTTGTGCACGGATCATTGCTGAGGTGGATTGAATCCTATTTGGCCTTCAGGCCGCAGTATGTGACTGTTCACAATTCAAAGTCTGATATGATACGTGTGATATCGGGTGTTTCACAGGGTAGTCATCTTGAACCGCTCTTCATTAACGACATCTGCAACTATATTCACAATTGTCGCGTCTTACTATATACTGACGTAGCTAAATTTTATTGCAAGGTGAAGTGCATTGATGACCTGCATTGCATTTCAGAATGACTTAGACAACTTGTTTAACTACTGCAACGTTAATAGATTATTTCCAAATATTAACAAATGTCAGTCCCTGACTTTCGCTCGCAACTTTAATGTTATTGAATATTCATCTAAACTCTCAGGTCACGATTTATCTAAAGTTGATAACATTAAAGACCTAGGCATATTAATCGATAACTAACTTTTGTTTAGATTTTATGTTTCAGAAATTCCTAAGATTGCTGGGATTTTTATTTCGTGTTTCTTGTGACTTCAAACACAGTAAGTCATAGATATCTTTATATTCATCACTTGTGAGTAGCCATTTGGGTTACGCATCTGTTATCTGTAGCCCGTGCTATGATGTTTATATTAATAGAATTGAGCGTGTTCAGAGAATATTTATTAAGCATCTTAACTTCAAAGACAATCCTGGTAGAAATTTTTTGCATTATGAAGAATGTCAAAAAATCTATACTTTACCTTCTTTAAAGAATCGTAGATTAATATCAGAATTTGGTTTTTTATACAAAATTGTCAATAATCTGATTGATAGTAACTACTGCGTTTAATATTATAATGTTTGTTCCCACACTGTTCGACTTGCCCCACTTTTCTATCTGCCTTCATTATAATACCAACGCTTGCATGAATTCACCGATGTATCGCTTATGTAATAATTATATCAAGTATTTTCAGTCCATCGATTTGTTTCACCTAAAATATCCAAATGCTATTCGTTGTGCACTGTATGTGTGTGTGTGTATGTATGTATATATATATACATATATATTGTTATGATACAAACAGCTTTGTTATTCCAGCTATCTGTAAATGAAAAGGTAAGAATTAACACAAGAGAAACACTCTATTGAATAGCTGCATTTGGTGGACACAATTTGTAAAATTAGTGTAAAAAGTACAAATCAAGATAATTTTTGCTTTCTAATAAGGCTTTGGGGAAAAATAAATGAAAGTTAGTTTTAGGGAGTAGTAGCAGAATTTTTGCACAAAGTTGCCTCGAAAAGAGATTCTTCGTTCTTTAAAATTTATTATATACCGAAATATCAGTGATACAAGTAAAAAATTATATATAAAAGGTGTAAATAATACCAGCGTAACGTTTGAATCAATTTTTACCAGAATAAGATCAGATACCGGCAAGAAAACTGCGAAAGCATCTTTTGCTGCGGAACGTCGACATCAAAGCTACGGAACATAATAAACTTCTACGTGCCTGAATCATTCTAACCCAAGAATATCTCTCTGGATCCTGTCTGGCCGAATATTCTAATTTGCCGTAGTCCTGCCGTTAAACACATTACCGCCTTCCCTACAAAACACAGGTTAATTTATTTTCTTGTAAAAGCCTAATTAGTAACTCTTTATTATCAATTCAAAATTTAATAATTATATCTTAATTTTGCTTTAAAAATATCACTATTTTGATCAATTTAACGGAAAGAATATTACCTATTGAGATTTTTGTAGTACAGTACCATAATATTGCTAACTTATTTATATTACAACAAACTTTGCTTAATTATATCAACTAGTAAACATAACCAAAATTTCACACATGTGTTATTATATTCATAAATTCATAGTTTGTTGTCTTGCCGTTAGCTAAGTTTCATATTATAGAGTATAGATATCTTGCGTTGAATAAATATTTTATACTTATTATTTTAAAGAAGTTCTTTTATTTATCTATGCGTAGCCAAAAATATCTCATTGATATTATTAATTTATTATTTATCAGTTTTATAGGAATATAATATCACCGGCGATGATCCTGATAAAGAGTCGAATTAAGTGAGTATCTTTTTGTAATTTAAGATACTGCGTACTATTGGCTGGTAGACCAATTCAATATATATAATATTTTAGTGACCTTGGTATCATATGATAAATTCAATCAGTCGGCGATTAAAGGTCTGGTTTATGACAGAATAATATTCTGCCATTTATATTTTATATCCTTGATAAAGGCATCATTGCCGAAACATATAGGGTTGTTTTAAATATATACTTTGGGGTAAACCAGACCTTTAATCGCCGACTGATTGAATTTACTATATATATATATATGTATATATATATATATATATATATATATATATATATATATATATATGTATGTATATGTTCACTATGTAAATATTGCACACATTGTGTTATTCAGGATTGCGATTTAAATATTCTTTTATTTTGTTTTTTTATACTGTGTTATACTATTATTGGGACTATGTCCTGTTGTATAATATTTACTCGTTGAAAATAAATAAATAAATGAAGTAAAAATGTCTCGCCACTTTTTTGCGATTATGTATTACACTATTTACGTGTCTTTCGCAGTGAAATTTCCTTGAACACATTAGCGGTATATCGCACACTTTACGCTTTATTACACTGCCATTGTACATTTAATCCGGAAATCCCTTTATCAATTTATGAGCTACATCAAAAAATAGCCTCTTCTTCACTATTTGTGACACTATAAAACTATAATTTATCACTGTAAACCAGCGAGGTGCACTGAAGAGTGCTCTGACGGCGACTAATAAAATATATACCGATAGGTCCAACCCGCTACGGGCCATATGCAACAATATACGTATGGAACGTAATACGATGTGGCAACGTATGTACGATGCCACTCCGCGTGCGCATACATAAGTCCGATGATCGAGAGCAATAGATTGCCCGTCATTCGTATCTAGCTGTGCAAACGTAAAGGTTGCAACAGTTGCAAGTTCAACTGTTTAGAATTTTCGAGACAATAACCCCTAGAAATCTCGAGGGAGTGAGGCGGGAGTTTTACAATAGGCTCGGCTATTGTTTGGGGAGAGAGGGCGGTATTTTCGAATCCTATATTTAGTGACTTTCTTAGAATTAAAATTTATTTTGCAGAATTATTGATTTTTTTAATTTTATCTTTTAGAAAACGTTATTGTTTTTTTATTACTTAAAATTACTTTTCCATGGCAGCTAAGAATACAATAATAATAACTTGGAGATATAACGACCTTATTATATCTGAAACAAATGGGCAAATTACGTATACAGAACGAATATGCAAACGACTATATCCTTGCGCGGTTTAAGTCTTACTAAATTCATAACTCTGCAATGTATGGTAATGTAAGCTACTGCGCGTAGAGGGGATTCGCTGTTGCCACTTATTGCTGGGTATGGCCCGCTGAGAGCTGGTCCTATCGGTATACGCGCTGAGACGAGGCGCCAGGGGGATGTTATTCGAATGAACCTTTATAATAATTAGTGAGCTTAGACAAGAAAACACAAACGTTTTGTCTTATTTTTCAACGTATTCTTCTTGGAACTCATTATATTTAGTGAATTACTTCAAAAAACTCTTGAAATAATTAATTTCTTCAAACATGGCATGTGTAAATACGATATCTTGTGTATTCGATTCATTGATTATTCATATATTACTGTTCTACTTCATAGATGTTTACAATTAAATTAACCGCAGTACATAATTCAAGGAAATACCGACGTAAACAAGAAACAATTTAATTTGTTCAAGTTAAGTGCCCCATACTCGTTATCATACCATACCTACGTCAGGATGTTGCTTAATTTTACAGTCAGTGTAATTAATGAAAGTTTCCTGTAGGTTTCACCTGTAAACATAATTATAAAGGAGAGAATTTATCACAGTCATATACGCGAAAGTAAAACGGAAGATTGTAAGTTCTACAATTCTAGGACCCGTCCCATTACATCTCGAAAAGGTCCACGAGATAGGAACTAAATACATCAACTTATGTATAGATGACGTATGAATAAGTACTTGCTAGTGTTGTATGTATGGAGATCTTTATGATTATTTGGCTACTATTAAATTACAAGAGCAACTGTCTGAGTAATTGCTAGTAAACGCCATGTTATTCAATGGAATTTGTTAGAGGAACGTAATGTATTAGTGTGACCTACATTAGCTACTCCGACAAAGTCATTATCCACACCAGATATAATCGAATAATGTTATCAACCCCTGCGACCTATAGCTGTATACGAAATCGTTAAGAGAAGCGGAATGTGCAAAATTATGTAGACTATAATGATAAATATACATTCTGTTATATGTACTTGTTAACTGCGGGTGTTCTGACTTAAGATAACCTCATTTAGAGAATAGTTAATAGTATTTAATTATAGTAATATCAGGAACATTACGTCAAGCAAATTCATTTTATTGACTTCTTCTTGAAAGATATTTTGGCTATTGTAGTAAATGAAGAAATGAATATTTAATCTGATTTGTTGGCTTCCACGGTCGTTATCAGGTTTCAGCAAAGAATTCATGAACCAGATGTATACAATAAAAATACTTTTAATAATATAAAATATTATTAAAAAACGGGTGCGATGAAGAAAATACAAGTTCATATACAGGTGTCGCAAAAGTTAACGTTATCCCTTGGGGGGCTGATAGGTCAGCTCATAGCTAGCCAGAATAACTAAATATGATCTCAGTAAAAGTGTGTTAGTTTTTGAGATGATGGCCCTTTTATGAATTTCAAGAAAATCGACTGCTCACATGAGCTTTTCAAGTGCCACAGCTACAAAATTTGATATTCTAAGATTCTAATTTTCAAATACTACTCTGAACAACCCTGCTATTGATGACAATCTAAAATAAAACTAATAGTTGTTATACGTATGAAAAAAAGAAAGCAGTTTTCCCCGATTTATGAGATATTATTTTATTCCATTCTTCAATATTGTAAAAAAATGCAGGGCGCTAACATGGCAAATTATTTGAAATAATTGTTCATTTATTGTAATTTCGAAAATAGTATATTTGCCATTTGCTACTTTAGAAAAAAGGATATTGGTTTTCTACTACAAAATGAGCTCATAGTGAAATTATTATAATAATAAGGAATTTGAATAAGAACAGTTTTCAATAGTAAGGGTATCTATTTAAAACTAAATAAAACAACTAGTAATTATGGAATGTGTTCAAATTGTGTGTCAGTAAGTTGAATACAAGTGCTGCATCTTTTTATAAAAGATCTTTTATTCGTCTTGGACCCTCGGCGACATTTATTTGTTCTGCGCATTCATTAATACGTTGTCTGAGTTCATTGAAATCATTTATTGATGCAGCATAAACTTTCTCTTTTATGCAACCCTAGTAAAAAAAATTTAGTGAATTTAAATCCGGAGACCTGAAAAACTTATGTGAGCAGTCTATTTTCTCGAAGTTCATAAAAGGGCCATTATATCGAAAACTAACACACTTTTACTGAGATCATATTTAATTATTCTTGCTAGTTATGAGCTGGCCTAACAGGCCCCCAAGTGATAACGTTGACTTTTGGGACACCCTGTATTTGTGATAGTATTACACTTCACATATATAAGAATATTTTATTTATTTTTAAATAATATTTCTTCTGAAAATATCTCACATTTTAAAATATTAAAATATTAAGCTTCACTTAGACATTTTTCTGTATATTAGTTTGAAAAGAGAAAGAATTTCTTTGGTAATATCCCAAACCGGGAGACCCTCGAAATACATCTGCTTTAAACCGTCGATAAGTTTTAACGGTCCCTGAATTTCTATATACATTTCGATGTTAAACTTAAGTTGTTATTAATTTAATTATGTACATCTTCTTTTATATGTTGTGTTTCATATCAATTGAAAGCTTGTTTCACAAGGGATATTTCAATAATATTTATGTCATCAATAGAACACCTCTTCAGGTCGCGCTTTTTATTAATTATTATTTAAGATATCGACAATATGGATCCCCTCTCAACTTAGGTCATAAAAAACCTTTTCCGACAGACCAGTGTTACTTCGTCTTTAGAACCTTCGTAAGCTAAACATCTTACTCGCCGTACTGTTCGAGTACCGGCCATGATGTACGTGCCCTTGCATCTCCGCAACTGGAAGGTAATCTGTATTGTTCAATATATATTATTCTTTGATCTAATTCATATTAATTCAACTAATTAATTTCTTGTTCCTCCGGCCAAACATCGCTCTACATATACTTGTTCAAGTATATCTTCACAGACCACGTGGCCGACCATCTTCGCAACTCAAAGGTAACTCTGTATTGTTCGATACAGAGATTATTTTATACTAATCGTAATTAATTAACATTTAATTTACTGCCAAATTTAACGTTTGTTTCAGTTTATTTTTGTGTAAATTTTTTAATTACTTATTCAACGCTTCTCGTGTATATTACTTTTATTCAATTACTTTTAAATATATCAAGCTCAATTTCTTTTATGTAAATAATAAATACAAACTTTAAGGACAAAGCTCCTGTGTTTTATTTAGTAAGTAAGTTGTAATATATTTATTTAATTAACCAATATCACGCACGTCCTGGCACTTTGATGAAACTTCACCAGCACCACTAATTATTTTATTTTAAATAATTCATATTATTACTAGCACACACAGCAGCCAACCAACCAGAACGCTTGTTAGTAATAAATGCCGCCCAGACGTACAGCTTATTGTTAATAAGCACAACCATAACGAAAAGCCCCTGTTTGTAATAATAGGTATCTCTCTAGGTGTTTCATCTTACTACAGATTCATCGGTATGCGCCACCGAAGAAATACGTTTCACAAAGCAACAACCTTGCTATATTCCAGAAGTTATTAGGACAGAGGGCAGAATAACATTCAGCGCTGCCCATTAAAGAACGCCAAACAACTAACACTGTCTCAATAAAAAAATGCAGTACTCAGCCAGGTGCTTCTATCTGGCTGTACAACCGCGATTGATTGTAAAAGCTTCATTAACGTGTTCACTCTTTATCGGACAAACCGAATGCGTTTTATATATATTTTATATTATTAAAAATATTTTTATTGGATACAAAATTTGGTGATGTTTTACCTTTTCAAGTATGTTTCAAATTATTTTGTTATAAACAAGATGGTGTATATTTAAATTCAGTAGCAACTAGGTAATTGGTGATTTCATTGATAGATAGCTTTAGTTAAATGTTTAGGTTAGAGTTTATAAGACATATTGTTACAGCAATTTTACAAAAATATTGAAAACTTGCAAATGGTGCGGGCCGCAAATCGTGTAAACCATATACAATTCAGAAAATGGACAACATTTAATTCCTACAACAGTCCAACCAAGAAAAAGGTATGCTATATGTTAAAACTACTAAATCTTGCCAAAAATTTAATGTTTCGCTGTATGATAAATGTTTTTATTTCATTCACAACGGTAATATTTTTGTAATATTTTTAACAACGTTTTGTATCGAGTATTACTGTCAATAAAGTTTTCTTACGTGTCTACCCTTATTTGCCTAGCGGGTCATTAACGACCAATATAACATTTCTAAAACTATCCAATATTTTTCATTTCTGATGTTATTTTCATGATATGTTGCTACCGTGCGCGCGCAGGCGCTGTCTTGGCGTAATGAAGATGCCGGAAAATGTCGAGATCGGCAGCCGTGACGCACAATTTAAAAAGAGAGCCTCTATTTATTGTGTATGCCCTTAATCAGTGGGCACGGCTGTGATGGATTGATTAAAGAGGTAGTGGGTAGCGCCACTTAGTTTTACGTAAGGAGGCTAAACTAAAGGAGGGATACCTAAATTCAAAATAAGGAATCGAAAATAGTTAATTCGACAAAAAAATAAGTATTAACAAAGTGGCTCTTAAGCCGCAAACAATAATGCAACCCGAACCAAAAATCAGCAAATTTAAGTTAAAATAATATGACAATTAAAAATAATGAACACTCGGTATACTATGACATTAAAATATCAACGTAATACAAAAATTTTACATAAATTGTATTGAATCAGCAATTTGTTTCAAAAATAAAATAAAAATCACTTGAATTAAATTACAGAATGCACAAAAAATATGACCATTTAGTTAATCAAGCGTTTATCAATTACCTAGAATCAAAATTTTAGTTCTACCTTAGATCTGTAGCTGGATCTTACGATAGAATTGCACACTATATGTTACCTAAGTAATAGTAGAATAGCATCAAAATAAAGTATTACAGTTGACAGAAATTACAGTTTGTCAAAATCTTCTCACACGGCTATGGTTGCGTGGTGACAAAACAATGTAATATATGTATCTAGGATATTTTACAAAATTGCTGTTAAATTACTCACATGTGTGAAATCAACTGAAGTAACTACTTATTTAAATACATTAAAATTCTTTCGTTGGAGACTGTGGTTAAGTAAAAACTTAAAAAAGGTATATAACCCCTTACCACAATTATTAATCGTATCCTAAATACGTATTTCGACAACTAAGTTGTCATCATCAGTAGGTAAAAACCACTAATTAAAAAGTCGCACATGGGGCACAGTAAAGCTAGAAAACCGCTCACGCAACAACTACTTTACACCGCGTCCACGTATAGACTTAATTAGTGGTTTTTACCTACTGATGATTGCAACTTAGTTGTCGAAATACGTATTTAGGATACGATTAATAATTGTGGTAAGGGGTTATATACCTTTTTTAAGTAAATACATTACTTTAAAAAAAATAATTTTATAACAAAATACGTACGTTAACGAATTTTATGATCTTATATTGAACAATTATTTTTTTTAATAAATACCTGAGTTACGGTATAATTTACATATACGATTATAACTATAGATTATCCGCCGATGTAATTGACATCAAATAATAGTATTCGTTATTAATAACAAAATACAAACAAAAGTAAGAGAAGAAATTTGTCGGAAATTCAATTTCACGAAAACAAAAGTCTTTGCTGAAATACCTTGCTCTATTGTATGTGTGCGTCAGGATGGAATCACAGCTTGTACGTGTCTTGTGACCAAATGTTCGGTCAAGTCCTTGGTTGCTTGTTTTTCTGTCTCCCTTGTTGCGAAATATATATATATATATATATATATATATATATATATATATCTCGGCCAAAGAAGGCCGAACGTCTAAATGCTTCGCAATAAGGCGCCTAAATTCACTAACGGTAGTAGGCTTTCTAGTAATTACTACACGCGCCCTTTTTGAATTCGCTTTTCAGCGAAAATTACTAAAAAAAAATAGGTATAGCGTCGCTTTTCATCTCGCTTCACGGAAGCACCAAGAAACCAGCTACTCACTCGCGTCTAACATGGTAATTTAATAAAATCGCACAGCGCGAAGCGGGGTCAAATTCAGTGCATACAATCCATTCTAGATGGCGCGGACGGATAACAAAAAAATAACGAATATGATGAATTTAACTTGATATATATAGTTATATACAGGGTGGTACTAGCGTGCAAAATAATATAACAACGTGTTTCATCTTACTACAGAATTATCGGTATACCTCACTGAACAGATACGTTTCACAAAGCAACAATCTCCCTATATTACAGAAGTTAGGAACATTCAGCGCTGCTCATTGACGAACGCTAAACAACTAACACTGTCCCAATAATAAAAGCAGAACTCAGTCAGCTGCTTCTATCTGGGGGTACAACCGCGATTGATTGTAGAAGCTGCATGAACGCGATTTCACTCTTTATCGGACAAATGAAAAAATATTTCTGTTGTATACCAAATTTGGTGAGGTTTTACCTACTCAAGTATGTTTCAAATTATTTTGTTATAAAGAAGGTGATGTATATTTAAATTCATTAGTGTCTTTAATATTGGGTTAGCAATTAGGTAATTTGTGATTTCACTGATAGATGGCTTTAGTTAAATGTTATGTATATTCACTTATTTGATACATCAAATGCATATTTTTGCTATATTCTTACAGGCCGGTAAAACTTAGCGGGAACAAATAAATGTAACAATGTTTTTTGCAAACTTTGAAAACGTAACCTAAGGGGGTATAAATGGGTTAAAAGATAAAATACACATGATTTGTTATTTCTGGAAAATAGAAACGTAAAATAATCGATTCAATTAATTTCTCTCGAAATATATCATTTTCATTAAATCAGTGTCAATCTATATAACCTTTCCACGTCGTTTGATATAAAAGCCGTTACACGTAGGTAATTTTTGAACATTTAAGTCAGTTCATTTGTCATCGTTGTACTCTTTTTTTAGGCGTCGATAGTACATGCAATTGCACAATGTTATTTACGAAATTAATGGGTTAAATTTATTTCAGGAGTACGATGTCACTTTAAATAATTACTTTGAAACCTTAAAATCAGTATTTTTACGAATGCAAGACAATCATTCCAAGATCTAAAATTTATATCAGGAAACTTTTCTAGAGTAGTGGAAATTTCTTGACATAATTATTCCTTCCTTTATTTATGTTAGTCATTATGGACACGAATCACTGACAAAAGTTCAAAATAAAAATGCAACGAATCGTAATTGCGGTCTGCGAAGCCAAGTGAGGAAGGAGAAAGATAGAAAATTTCAACCCGTTTTTGCCCGGGGAATAGTACATGTGTTGAATGTACGGAAGGAGAAAACGAACTTCGGGTAAATTAAACTGAAAGTGAGTAATAAACTTGGAAAAATCCCAAAGCGACGAACAAAGAGACGAATGTGTAACTGACAATATAAATACGAATGAAAGAGACCGCTTTAGCCACTAATGTTTTAAGACTAGGGGTGGTTAATATTGATAAAATGGAAAAGTCATTTATCATTGTGAAAACAATGGGATAGTTCTTTTTTTAAAGCTTTTCGCTGGAAAATTGACGAGAGAAAACTAAAATAAGCTCGATTCTCTACGAATACAGAACTGTAATAGTGTTATGAAAAACTAAAAGCAATAAATGTAAAAAAAAATGATTTGAAGTCTATGTTTTGACATTATTTTTCTTCAATATTGATAGTTAAAATAAAACGAATCAAATAGAAAAATATTTTAATAAAAGTTATGTAAAGATCTTTTAATAAATAGGCATAATGCTTTTAAGTATACAGGCTCTTCTTAAGTAAGTAAGTAAGTAAGTAATTGTTACGCGCGCTTTTCCTAACCATCTTGAAACGACTTACCCATTTACCACACACGAATGCCCCGGAGATCTTAAGTTGAGACGCTAGCCAGTTTAGACGCGAGTAAGGGAGAGGTTCTTTTTAAAAAAATAGGCGCCACCGTGTTTATAATCTCAACCTGCATAGCTAACACAAAAGCTGCCGAAGGTAAGCTAAATAAATCCGAAGGATTAAGCGAACACTAACCAAATAAAAATAAAAGAATCGGAAATAGTTAATTCGTGTATTGAGAAAAATCAGCAAAAAGAATATATATATATATATTATATATATATATATATATATACATATATTAAAATAATAAGCTTTTTTTGGTTTAGCGACCTTTATTGAAATTCAATTTATTTATCTAACGACGTTTCGACTTTTTTAGTGTATAATTAAGTCTTTTTCCAGTATAAATTTAGAACTAAAAAAAACAAAAAAATTACAAACGAAAGGCAAGAATTATATTTATATTATATGAATGAATTAAACTTAAGATAATGATTAGAGTAAAGAAAGTTAAAATTTAAATTTAAAATTTAAAAATTTAAAAATTTTTAAAGGATACAAAACTCACCAATTTATTTTGTGTTAAAACACATGCCCAGTGCAAATGCATGGTCGGAAACATATCGACACCTTCACTACAGGGTCCGACTGCGTATCTCGGAATCTTAAGTGTAACTAATGTCTTGTTATAGAAATGAAATTTTTATATTATTCTGTTTTAAAATTTGTTTGGTCAGGCCATGTGTTTGGGAAAATACAGTGTGTTTACAGTGGGAAAAAAGGTTTTTTTTGTTTTGATTTTTTGTGTGGGTGGGGTTGTCTTCTATTGTTTAATGAGCGGATAATACAGTTTTGAAAGTCCATCAATCTCGTTTCGGTCGTTGATTGTTTTGTTATTTTTGAAAATGTGAATCATTTCTAATACCTCTCTAGCCTTTGTATTTTTTGCTTGGTTATTATTTTTGTATTTTCAAAATCAAAATTGTGTTTTAATGTTATCTGGTGTTTTTTTAAAGCTGTCTGATTTTTTGCGTATTTGTGTCCTTTTAATCTTTCCTGTAGTAACTGTTTTGTTTGGCCTATGTATACTTTGTCACAGTCTTTGCAGGGTATGTTATATATTGTATGTGATTGTTTAAGTGTTGTTGTTGAGTCTTTTAGTTTTGTGTGTAGGAATTTTAGATTTTTTCCGCTTTGATGTGCTATTTTAAAATTAAATGGTTTAACTATATTGTTTAGTTTTTCGGATAATTCAGTTATATAGGGTGTAGGGATATATGTTAATTCATTGGTTGTTTTATTTATATTTTGGCACTTAGTTTTGTTATATATTTTATTAAGTCTTTGTTTTATAATGTTTTGTATAAATTGTGGTGGATAATTGTTTTCTGTTAAAAGAGTTTTTACTTTATTCAGTACTGTTGGTCTGAAAACTGGATTGGTGAGATTTAAAGCCCTGTCCAAAGCCAAAATAGCTTCAACAACTTCCATCAAAATTTAAACTTTACCATTGAAATTGAAAATAACAACTCCATAAACTACTTAGACTTAACACTAATAAAAACAAACAATAACATACAAACAAAATGGTACACTAAACCAATCACATCCGGCAGATACGTAAACTTTTATTCAAACCAACCCCTATCCCACAAAAAAAAATGTTGTAACGGCGTTAGTGGACAGTACAGTGCCCCATGTAACTCTTTTGTTACCAATTTATGGACTAACACGCTATATGTTTTGAGGGTGAACAACGTGACAACATATACAGGGTGTTAAATATGTCGAAGTTTAAAGGCTATTTTCTCTTTTTTCTTAAATTGAACCTATAATTTTTTTATTAGTCAGCCAATTCCTTGTAAAATTGCCGTATTTTCGAAGTTATAGCACTTTAATGGGATATACCTATGTTTATAATATTCAATATGCGGTGCTATATCTAATAGTTGGTTGGCCATAAAATGATATCAAATAAAGTAACTTTTACAAACACCTGTTTTTTATTATTAGTTTTAAAATTACATTTTGTAATTTTTCCATAATAAAACAAAATTAATTTAAAATGTGTTCAAATATATGTCCATTCTGCTCTACACATGCTCTTAATCGACTCTGCATCGATAGACTTACATTTTGAGCCATGTTGTTTTCACTTAATTGAAGAAAAGCGTTTCTGATTCGTTGCTGCCTGTTCTCTGCCGTTGTAGGAGGTGTTTCGTAAACTATATTTTTTACAGTAGGCCACAGAAAGAAATCACAAGGGGTTAGATCTGGTTATCGCGGTGGCCAGCTTATAAAGCTTCCACCTATTGGTGAATACCCCATCTAAATGTGCTCTCGCAGCAGCACCGTAATGTGCAGGTGCACCATCATGTTGGTGCCACAATCTCTTTATGACGTTATCTGGTAGGCCTTCTAACAGCAATGGTAAATTATTTTGTAGAAAATTTGTGTAGATTTCACTATTTAAAGTAGTATTAAAAAAGAATGGACCTATAATAGCGTTTCCTATGATGCCTCTCTAGGTGTTAACACTCCATTTTTTTTTGGTATAAAATGGGTTGCACAAAATGAGTGTCTAGTGTCATAATAATGAGAATTTTTTCTGTTATTAGCAAATGTTGCTTCATCTGTGAAAAGCACATGATCTAGAAAAGTTAGATCTTGTCGTAATTGGAAAAGTAGACATTCACAGTAAACAAGTCTCCTTTCAAAATCCGTTTGTAATAAGCCTCGATGATTTTGAATTTTGTAAGTGTGAAATTTATGTTTTTTTAAAATCCTTCATACAGCAGTGCCTTCTATCCCGTGTTCCTTCGAAATTATCCTTGTAGATACGCGCGGATTTTCCACAACGGACTGGACGACTGTCACTTCATTATCTTCTGTAACCATAGTCTTAGTTCTTTCATGTTTGACGTAATTCACTGAACCCGTCCGAAGAAACCTTGTCAACAAATTCTCAAATGTCTTAATATCTGGTGCTCTTCAGTGAGGATACTCCATAGCATATGTTCTTGATGCTAAAAGTGGATTTCTATTGCTAGCGCCAAGAACAAATACCATGTCTATTAGCTCCTCTTTCGAAAAATTCATTCTAAAGAAACACAGCTATAAACTATTACGGCATGTAAATAAAAAATAAACAAGATAAACAAACGACAAAATGATATAACTGACAACAAGAAGACTAATAACGAACAAACGGAAATTGATAATTAACTAGCCGAACTTAAATTATAACAATTAAACGCGATTACAGCAAAGAGGAACTACAGAAAAACACTTTATACGGAAATTTTAGGTAGATATTTGACGTTTGGTTACACAGCAATTTCTGCTTAATATCATTTCATGGCCAACCAACCAACTATTAGATGCAGCACCGCATATTGAATATTATAAACATAGGTATATCCATTAAAGGGATATAACTTCGAAAATACTAGAAATAAGTACTGTGTTATTGGTACCATTTTAACGGAAATTTTACAAGGAATGTGCTGACTAATAAAAAAAGTTATTGGTTCAATTTAAAAAAAAGGAGAAAATATCCTTTAAACTTCGATAACTTTGGCACAACATATTTAACACCCCGTATATGTTGTCACGTTGTTCACCCTCAAAACATATAACGTGTTAGTCTATAAATTGGTAATAAAAGGGTTAGGTGATGGGTGAGGCACTGCATCCATTTTCAGGCTAAGACTTAAAATTTTAGACGCTGCAACTGTTAAGATTTTAACAAAATTTACAATAAAACCAAAACTAACAGTTGTAAGTGCACATTGTCATATATCATTGCAAAGATAATTTGGGTGACTATCATCACAATAACAAGAAAGCATAGCCTATTTAAAAAAAAATGAAAGTGGTTGCGGAAATTTGGAACAGCCTGTAAATATATAAATAAAAATAGAAAACGCGCTGTAGCATATTATATGTGTACGTAAAATTTCATTGCTACAACTTTATTAGTTTTAATACTAAGCTCCGCCGACACACTAATGCCTCACCCGGTATACAGGCTGATTCATTTTCGGCCCTCACCATGGGGATCTCGCTTATTATTGGAGATAGAGTATAGGTTTAAATTTGGCAAAGTTGTTAAATTTTGTGTTTGTTATAAATCCGTAAAGAAAATAGACCTGTGACAAATGACCTTCGTTATTTAAAAAAAAAACGCGAAAACCCAATTTTCTTCTTTTACCTGTAGCACCGACATTTGGCCTTGTAGAGAAAAAATAAAAACACATTCTTGTGGCCATTTCTAAACCTCTATCCAGTGGTGTACTCTAAATTTTTATACGACGTTTCGTTTCTTTCTGGCCATCATCAACTATCTAATTTCTTACAGGCGCCATATTGGATTTAGATATCTTCAGAAAGAGTTTTTTCTTCTGATTTTAACCATGTACCACATGCTGACTAAAGTTTTTGACATTAGGTTTTATTTGAAAGAATAAATTATAAGATTAAATAAGGTAGCCATGGAATTTCAATCTGTCAAACATTTCATTTATTGTTCATTAATAATACAAAAATGTCATACACTAACGAAGAGAAACGAGATATGATAAGTATTTTTTATTCTTCGAGCCGAAATTCAACAGTAGCGAGTACAAGATATCTACAATTATATCCAGAACGACAACAGCCTCATCGTACCATTTTTCTAGATCTCGACAGAAATTTGGTCGAGAATGGATAGTTTACTAAGCCGCGTAATGGTCAAGACAACAGGAATTTAAATGAAAATCGACAAGATATTTTACAAATGGTAAATTAAAAGCGTGTTTTCAAATTTCATGTTAATCTTATATTTTTATAGATAAATAATAATCCATCAATTTCTACACGCGAAGTAGCGTCAGAATTAAATTTGTGCCAGTCCAGAGTTTGGAGAACTTTTCATAAAAGTAGGTTTAAACCATACAGGATCCATGTTAGTCACTCTTTACTGCCTGGAGATAATTTGAGAAGGCTAGAATATTGTAATTGGTTAATGGGAAGGATAGAAAATGACGAAAATTTTTTAAGCAAAATCATCTGGTCAGATGAAACAAAATTTACAAATTCTGGAATGTTCAACAGAAATAAGGGGAGCACTATTGGGTAGTACAAAATCCCCGACAAAACAGGGCTAGAAGACCACAACATCGTTTTGGAATAAACGTTTGGATGGGTATTTTGGCAAATCGTCTCTTAGAACGAGTTATGTATGAAGAACATTTAAATGGAGAAAGATATTTAAACATTTTACGTACATACGTATCCGACTATCTTAACGACAATATCCCATTAAATCAATTACAATATTTATGGTGGCAACAAGATGGCGCACCTGCACACAATGCAGCTGTTGATAGAAATTTCTTAAATCAAGAGTTTGCAAACCGTTGGATTGGAAATTGGGAATAGTTGTTGAATGGCCTGCGAGATCACCTGATTTAAGTCCGCTAGATTTTTTTTTATGGGGATATGTTAAAAATAATATTTATAAATTAGATGCGCCACAATACATTGAAGAATTACGAGACAGACTTCAGAATGCCTTCGATGCAGTTCCTAGAAGAACTATACAAAGGGCAGTACAAAATGCCAGAAGGCGTGCCCAATTGTGCATTACCGAAGATGGCGAGATAATTGAATATTTACTGTAATGTTTTCTGTTTATTGTTTACTTTTCTATGTATTTTTATTAATGTTTTTGTTATCTTGTACTCGCTACTGTTGAATTTCGTTTCGAAGAATAAAAAATACTTATCACATCTCGTTTCTCTTCGTTAGTGTATGACATTTTTGTATTATTAATGAACAATAAATAAAATGTTTGACAGATTGAAATTCCATGGCTACCTTATTTAATCTTATAATTTATTCTTTCAAATAAAACCTAATGTCAAAAACTTTAGTCAGTTTAATATAAGTACTTATATAATATAAGTGCTTATATTAAACTTTAGACGGCGGATAAAGGTAGGAATTATAATAAATCATAACTAGGGAACAGCAAAAATTTGTTGACACATAATTTCTATAAAGCAGTGTTGAGAGAAATATAGGTGATATTCATATTCATATAAATATAAAACACTTTCCTGTTCTATAGAATGCACAATACACAATACACGACTGTAAATTGTAACTGAAATAAACAAAATATAATACAAATATGTAGTATTAAGTAATATAATAACTTATTGTATTACTTAATAACATAATAACAGCACCGTTCGTGATAGTATACCTCTAGATATTAATAATGTTTCGCATGCGAACCAATTCGTTAGTCACGCCTCTGCTTTCGCTCCGAATTGGTCCACTCTAATTATAAATGTTCAAAGACTTTTTTGTGTATGATTTTATTTTTTGTAATTTTAAATGTGCATGTTTGTATAATATAATTGTTTTCATATTATTATTGATTCTACGCTATATGTGGCCTTATAGAATAAAAAATACTTTATACTTATTGTGAATGGAAAAAATACAGTACTATTTTAAACGTTCGATTTATAAATTCTACTAGTACCTACAGTAATTTGCTGACGTGACTAGAAGCTAGAATAAATAATGTACGTCTTCATTGCAGAAAATAAGGCATACTACGCATAGGAAGATTTGCTAGGAGAGGATGAAAAGATACGCACAAATATATTTGAATTTCTCGTGGGAATCACGTGTCCGATAGTAAAATTTTATATATTTATCTTATAAAAGTCACAGAAAGTTTCGACGTCTTTAAATCGTCCACCGCATTTAAAATTCTACGCGGATATTTTATAGTTCCCAGGGAAGCGACTGTGGCGTATCCTATTTGCATAAGTAGTAGTGAATTATCGTGTAAATTTTGCAAATTCACTCAACTATTTCTTCGGGACTAAATTACTGACGCCTACATATTTACAAACTTGTTAGCAAGAAGTACATAAATCTAGTTTTCGTCTGTGGATGAACGTAAGACGAATAATCATGTATCCATATATTCAAGATGAATCGAGGATATATTCGAATCCAAAATTAACAATTGGAATACATTTTTTTTTATTTTATTAATACGTTTCGGCGACTATATTGCCATCATGAATAAATAAATGTCCTATACGGCATTCCAAGTAAGAATAAACCGTTGGGAAGGGTAGGGCTTAAAATAAGAGCTTGTGATTGGCTAAAACAGAGGCCGCTTTTATGCAGGCAAAATTATGTTTGTTTAGTTCTGTCAAATTAGCATTTTGCTGTCAGTACTAACCGGTATTTCTGTCAGTGCTAGTCAATTGCGTGTTTTACTAGTTTTTTATTGTGCTATTTATTATTAATATTCGTTAAAGATAGTTCTTTATCGAGATCATAAAGTGAGAACCTCATTTTCTAAAAATATTTTATCCCTCATTAATTTATTTCATTTATTTAATTGCAATTGTTTTAGAGCATGGATGACGCAGCTTTACCAGGTCATCAAAAAATCGTAAAGGAAAATATGTAAAAAGTGGACAAAGGCAGATGGCTTATAATGTGTATTTAGCTATTTTAATAGCTAATATGTCCAGGACAGCTGCTGTTCGTCAAACTTCAAGGGAAGTAGGTATAGGTAAGAATACTATGTTTGACATTATTAAGAAAATTGAAATGTCTGGAGTTACACATTCTCCTTTAAAAAAACGAAATTAGATGAAGTATCAAAAAGTACGATTAGAAGGCACGTGCATTCATTTTTCTTTAAAAATGAGTTACCAACTTGCACAAAAATATGTGAAGCTATTAAAGGGGATGCCAGTTTACCTCCTTTAAAACGAACACCACTTTGGAGAATCCCAAAGAAACTAGGATTCAAGTGGGAAAAACGCACACGAAATAACGTATTAATTGAACGAAATGATATTATCTTATGGAGACGTCGTTATTTGACAAGTATAAGAAAGTTTCGTGCAGAAGCGAGAAAAATCTATTATTTAGATGAAACATGGGTGAATGCAGGTTACACAAAAGCAAGAATATGGAAAGATACAACGGTACTTAATCCATGGCAAGCATTTGTTGAAGGTCCTTCTACTGGTTTAAAAGATCCATCTGGCAAAGGAAAGCGACTAATTGTGCTTCACATTGGCAGCGAAACTGGTTTTGTGAATGGGGGTTTGTTATTATTTGAATCCAAAAAAACTTCAGATTACCATGAAGATATGAATAGTGATGTGTTCATCATATGGATGCAAAATATATTACCTTCTCTTGAGCCCAATAGTGTTATAGTAATGGATAATGCGCCCTATCACTCCACTAAAACAGAAAAGTCACCTACTTCATCAAGGAAAAAGGAGGCACTCATTGAATGGCTCTTAACAAAACGAATTTTAGCTGATAATTCTATACTAAAGATTGAATTGTTTGAGCTTGTAAAAAATTGCACATCCTGTCATCCAGTTCATACGTGGTTGATGAAATAGCTAGAGAAAGTGGCCGTTCAGTTTTATGTTTACCTGCATATCACTGTAATCTTAACCCCATTGAACTTCTATGGGCTCAAGTCAAACATCATGTTGCGGCCAATAATAAGAAATTTAAATTGGACGAAGAAAGAAATTTATTTAAGAAAAGGTATATAACCCCTTACCACAATTATGAATCGTATCCTAAATACGTATTTCGACAACTAAGTTGTCACCATCAGTAGGTAAAACCACTAATCAAGGTGTAAGCAGTTGTGCTAGCTTTACTGTGTCCCATGTGCGACACCTTGATTAGTGGTTTTACCTACTGATGATGACAACTTATTTGTCGAAATACGTATTTAGGATACGATTAATAATTGTGGCAAGGGATTATTACCTTTTTTTTAAAGTTTTCACTTAACCACAGTCTCCACAGAAAGACTTTAAGAAATTTATTATTAGAAGGGTTAGACATGGTTGGTGCTGATGCATGGTAAAATAGCATTCATCGCGTTATAACAGAAGAAAACAAGATGTATGATGACTTTTACTGTAAATACTGAGTCATCCTCAGAATTTTGATTAGATTCAGGTTCTGATCTTGAAGATGAGTAGTTTTCAATATATATATATTCGTGAACAATATGCAACATAATGAACTGTGTTGTGTTAAGTTTAGTTATGTGGGTGTGATGTTCTTGGTTTAGATTCATGTGTGTGTGATGTGTTAGATATAATTTTATTATACTTATAAATTGTATATGTAGTTTGGTAAATATAGTGAATATGGTCCTGGGTCTCAAGTAACTACCAGATATTATGATAATCGCAGAATATTAATGCAATTTCTAAGTAGGAAATGATTATATAATTTTTTTAATGTAATTATGTCAGTGTAGGTAAAAGATTTAATGTACATTATGCTAATAAAAGAGGGTTTTACACTCATTGTGTTCAGACATTTACTGAAAAAATTGTTTTTACTGAACACACGGAGTTTCCCATCACAGCAATTTCTCTTTTTATTTATTATTATTATTTCTTTTCAATTACATTGAAATTTGAAACCTTAATCAAACCATATTTCTGCTAAAAGCAAAAAAAAAACATTGTACGATAGTAGCAATTTATCCCATACATAAGCAAGAAAGTAAGTATTAATCAGCCATAACTTGGAATAAAGAAACGTACACATGTTTAACCAAATACTCAAACTGCAAAAATTATTACGTTTTACCTATCTTTTGGCGCTAAACTGCTGTTTTACCCTTTTTAATATGTACTTACTTATTTTTGTAAAATGAAAATATTTTTAAATACCTTTTTTAGATGTATAAAAATTTTTATCCAAATTATGTGAAATGATGTGCAGGTAAATGAATTTCCTTATTGTTCTCTCATTATAGATACTATTAAAATAACTGTATTTTGTAAAATTCTATATTTTTAAGCTAAATGATACACTAATATTATGATACTTATAATTAGAGTGGACCAATCCGGAGCGAAAGCAGAGGCGTGACTAACGAATTGGTTCCCGCGTACCCCATCGCACATATGATTACTTAGTATGTTGTTCATGGTCATCGTGTGTACACGTATAATAGCAGCAGGAAAGTGTATTCTGTATATTTAATAATGTTGAAGGAGCGTACAGTAACCGCTATCAACAAATTCATCAAAAAACCGCTATTTCATTTCTTGAAAAATATGGCAATGTATAATTACCGAGCTGCACCCACTTACGACGTTATTTAAAATCTGTTCGTGTACATTTAGAAAATAAAATTAAGGCTGATCTGAAAAATAAAAAAGTTTGGTTGAGTGTGGATGAAACAACTGATAGCAAAAAAGATCTGTACTTAATGTTATGGTGCGTAAAATGGAACCAAATCAATCGCCATCAATTTTATTAGCTATCAGACAAATAGAAGAATGTACTGCGCGGGTAATTTCAAAAGTGGTGTTAAGTACATTGGAAAAATTTGAAATTTCCAGAGATCAAATCCTAATGTTTGTGACAGATGGTGCCGCAACCATGCTTTCTGTAGGTCGGTCTCTTAAGGAACAGTGTGGTAACTTTTTACATATTACATGTAAAATCCATGCCCTACATCTTGTAGCAGAACGGATCCGTAAATGTTACCCAAATGTAGATGCGTTAATATCGAGTACAAAGGCAGTATTCCTGAAATCTCCAAAACGTATTCGGAAATTTCACGAATTGTGTCCCCATACCCCTGAGCCACCACAGCCGATTCTAACACGATGGGAACATGGCTACGAGCGGCATCATAAATATTTTGAGGATGTAAAAGAAGTGGTTTTATTATTAAATCCGAAAGATAGTGCCGCTATCGAAGAAAATCGGAAAAAATTTCAAAATAGTCAGGTTAAAAGTGATTTACAAACTATTCACAACAATTACTTCGGAATAGTGCAAGCATTAGAAAACCTACAAAATTCTTCGCTATCGTTACAGGAATCAGTGCTAGTTGTGAAGGATACACACGCACAGCTATGTTCGATAGAAGACGCAAGAAATGAGTGTATTTTAAGTAAGTTTGAAAGTGTTTTAGATAAAGATTTAGATTTTGCCAGACAAATTTGTGAAGGTTCGTCTACAGATGTGTTAAGTTGTTTCAAGATTATTTTAATTATGCAAACATCACATCACTAGATGTGAAGCGATCGTTTTCTTTATACAAGCACATATTTTCCTCACGGCGGACGCGTTTTCGAGAAATAACTTTGGAGACGCACCTTATGTTAACAATATTTCATCGCGCTTCTCCAGATTTTCAAGTCACGGAAAACGCATAAGACGGTAAGTTTTTTTTAATCATGTAATTACATACATTTTAGATTTTATTTTTTATACGTATCATCGAGAACGTTTTATAATCTAGAAAAACCGTCTTACAATTTTTTTGTATCGAACATAATAACAGCACCGTTCGTGATAGTATATCTCTAGATATTAATAATGTTTCGCATGCGGGAACTAATTCGTTAGTCACGCCTCTGCTTTCGCTCCGAATTGGTCCACTCTACTTATAATATACGGTCACCATCAATCCTTTAAATTTATTAGTTTCACATTTACACAAAAGTTTTGTTCTCGAATAAAATCAAAGAAATATGTAAATATTTCTCCTGTAGTAATTTTAACACATTCTTCCTTGAATAAAATTATTAAAGTCTAGGCAACTTTCTTAATAATAAATATGTTAATAAACAAACGTCAAAAAATAATCTTTTATATAGATTAGTAGGTATATAAGCTCACATACAAATTATCTACTTTTTGAAATTCCTGTGTAAATTATACTCAGTTTGCCGCGCCATCTGGTCCTTTTTTAATTGGAATGCATACTAGTATTCTAATCGAATCATTAATAAACGCATTTAGTGCAAAACCAAACGCTTAAATAAAAATTAACTGAAAGTGTCTGTCGGCTAGGATGTTTATCCATTAAAAAGCATTAAAAGATGACAGTATGACAGAAAATATAATTCAAATTGATATAAAATTTATGAAAATATGCGAAAAATTGGCAAGGCTGTATAAAAAAGAGAACAATGGAATGGAAAAGAAAGCATTAGATGAAAAGATGTAGATGCAGGTGTTGCAACTCCACATCATATACGAGTATACCAGAGGTGCCTTTTTTAATATGTTACATGGTCGTTGATAACAGAAACGTGGAGACGAACGAATATAGTAGGACACAAGGAAATCAGGCTTTTAGCTAATCTGAAGAATCTATGGATTTTTTTAAAAAGTTTCAAAAGAAAAGCTTCTCTTCTACTAGACATAGAGCGAAAACTATGTCTATTTAGCAGAGAATTATAATCAGTACCACATACTGGATAAAGGATTTAATGCTAAGGTATTTAAGAAAACGCTTTCGTATCCTTTACAAATTCCAAAGCGATCTGCTGGTAGATATAAAATGCATACCATACCGCAGCGTCATATTATAATTAGCTACCGTCGCAATACACTGTTCAAAAAATAGGGAAACACTTTTTTATAACCTGTTACTTTTGAAATAAGAGCTCCAGGAAAATCAAATTTGGTATAGTTCAACAGCATGTATTTAACTAAAAAACAATGTTAGAACTCTTTCTGCTGATGCCGGCGGTATGTGGCCTTGCATTATCCTGCATTAGGATGAAATTGGGACCGACGCCATATGCAGCAGGCACTACATGGCCCTCCAAGACATTTTCAATATAATTGATTGCATTTAGTCTATTAGTAACCACAACAAGATCAGTTCTGTTGTGTACACCGACTTCAGCCCAAAGTAGCGGCTGAATAGCGTTCACCAGGACGTCTATCCACACGTCCTCGACCGTCGCAACGAGTTAAACGAAATCTGGACTTGTCTGTAAACAGTATAGGCGTCCAGTGACGAAGTTGACAATTTCTGTGATCCAGAGCAAACCTCATTTGCGCTGCTTTGTGATGTTGCGTAAGGCGTGGTGCGCGGACAGGTCTTCTTGGTTTCAAATTCGCTTCTTTTAATCTGGTTCTAACAGTTTGATGAGATATTTATATTCCAATGTGCTCGTCTTAGCTCGTTTAAGAGGTCTCTTGCTGTGGCAATACGCTTGCGTAGAGAGGAAAGGACAAGATATCGGTCGTGATTTTGAGTAGTTTTTCGATTTAGACCTTGTCCAGCTCTTCTGACATATTGGCCAGTCACCCGAAACCGATTCCATAAACGCTGAATAACAGAAGAGGAAACTCCAAAGTCCCTGCTAACATGTCGAGTAGAGTGGCCGTGCTGAATAAGGGCGACAGCATGAGCAACTTGCACTTCACTAAGATGCCTCAATTTACTTCTAACCAACGAATATTGACAACTGAATTCATCTGTCATCTTTAGTAGACTTACGTCAATTCAAAGCATACTTGAAATTTTTTCCATTTTGATTTGCGTTATTAGTAGAGCTGAGGATGTTTGCGGTATAACCATGGTTATATCATGTAACCATAGTAATTTACTATGGTTACATGATATAACCATGGTTATACCGCAAACATCCTCAGCTCTAGTTATTAGTTTACATTTTTAAGTATAACTTAGAAGCAACTAAGAGTTGTAGAATTGTTTTCGAATTTCTTTTTAGTTAAATATATGCCGTTAAAGCATACCAAATTTGATTTGCCTTGAACTATTATTTAAAAAGTTACAGGTTTTGAAAACAATTTTCTTGAGCAGTGTATTAAAACAGTTATCGTTTCATATTTAGAATGACTTAGATTCAAGAAGAAATTATGTTACTTTCAATTTATCCTTTTGCTTAGAATTCTTTTCAAGTTAACAGATTTATAACTAGAGTGGACCAATTCGGAGCGAAAGCAGAGGCGTGACTAACGAATTGGTTCCCGCATGCGAAACATTATTAATATCCAGAGATATACTATCACGAACGGTGCTGTTATTATGTTAGACATAAAAAAAATGTAAGACGGTTTTTCTAGATTATGAAACGTTCTCGATGATACGTATAAAAAATAAAATCTAAAATGTATGTAATTAGATTATTAAAAAAAAAACTTTTTATTAAATTATGATTATTTCTGTAATCATCAAAAGAGAAATTAAAAAAAGTTATAATACACTTTTTCTTATATAAATAAATTTTTCAAATTTATTGTTAATATCTAAATTTATGTTACTTTTTTAATGAAAAAATAATAAAATAAGAAACGTTTTTCACTCTATTTATTCGTATGTTACAACCAATTAAAATAAAATTAAATCCTTTAATTCATTAATTCCCTTCCCGTTTGAAGCTGATAATTTATCAGCTTCAAACGGGAAGGGAATTAATGAATTAAAGGATTTAATTTTTTCTAATTGGTTGTAACATATACGAATAAATAGAGTGAAAAACATTTCTTATTTTATTATTGTTGTAACATATACGAATAAATAGAGTGAAAAACGTTTCTTATTTTATTATTTTTTCATTAAAAAAGTAACATAAATTTAGATATTAACAATAAATTTGAATAATTTATTTATATAAGAAAAAGTGTATTATAACTTTTTTTTAATTTCTCTTTTGATGATTACAGAAATAATCATAATTTAATAAAAAGTTTTTTTTTAATAATATAATTACATACATTTTAGATTTATTTTATTTTTTATACGTATCATCGAGAACGTTTCATAATCTAGAAAAACCGTCTTACATTTTTTTTGTATCTACCATAATAACAGCACCGTTCGTGATAGTATATCTCTAGATATTAATAATGTTTCGCATGCGGGAACCAATTCGTTAGTCACGCCTCTGCTTTCGCTCCGAATTGGTCCACTCTATTTATAACACAAATATGATGTACTAATGTTAATTTATTTTAGAATAAAAAATTTTCGTCATTTATGTTTGAAAATTTTATTTTAAAATCACTTTCCCGTATTATCTCTACTTGTGACGAGCAGTTTAAATACACAAATTACGACTAGAAAAGCCTAAACTTATTCTTTTAATAAAAGTATTAAAGAAATAATATGAAAGTGAGTATTATTTAAATTATCCTTGTCTTTAAATCGATCTCCATTTTCGAGGTGATAAAAACTAATTTTATTACGTTATCTGTCTTATCTGGAAAAAGAAAGATAGAAAATACTAAGGGAGGACTTTTTATTGGACCAAAACTTTATGTAATGCGAAACATTCCACAACTCATAATACTGAATAGTCTCTTACTTTGAATCTACAGCTTTTTTGTCCACTGCACGAATTTTTTATAGAGGCCGACCATTTGAAAATGGATGTCGACAAAATGTCTTTTATAACTATCCCCGAGTTATCTTTTATAGAGAAATGTGTAGTTACATTCGGCATAGAAAAAAATAACGACCCTTTACTGATAAAACACAGGAATAAAAAGGACATATTAGTATAATTCGTCCCTTTCTATTATTTGAGTGGCCGATGTTATATTGGAAATTGATATGGCAAATCGCAAAAAAAGAGAAAGCTGTGGCAAATGTGTTAATTATTTATAATTGTCATTGTAATTTATATGATACCTTTATTGTTCATCTTCTGAATTAGTAAGTCGTCAATTTTAATCTGTTTTGTGTTTTGTAAACAATAGTTTATTGAAACCTAATTAATAACGAAAAGATCCTTTTCCTTATTCACCTTCTCTTAAATTAACGTAGCTCTGTTATCCACTATTTAAAATAATTTTTTTCTCTTAATGTTAAATAATAACTAGAGACCGGCCGCATCAGGCCGAAATTACAATGGACCATATAAATAGTCATAACATCGTTAAGTACAACACGCAGTTATTGAGCACTATTCATTCGGTTAATCGCACATCTGTTTTTCGTCGTTGAATTGTGGCGCAATTACAATATTACACTTAAATTCCTTTCTTAATGGGCGTAGATAGAAGCGTGAGGAGTTTTTATATATTTTTTTAAATTTATTAGGTTATATTTCGTAAGATAAATAAAGTACGGTGAGTTAGTTTATGTTTTTCATTGTTTTAACTGTGTCCAGTGAATTTCGTTAAGCTTCAATAACTTACGCATACATTTTTAATTCTCAGTTATTTAGATCTAGAACATTGTTTAAATTACTTTTTCAAATATGATATGGAACAACGTCGAAAATGGTATCGTGAAACAATGGCGAGTGTGACTAAGAATTATGTTGATTGTATGTCCATTGCCAATGATTCCGGAATTTATTGCAAAGTCTGTAAAATATCATTAAAAAATTCCAAGAAATCGCACGTAAAGCGTCACTTAGCATGGCAAACACATACACAGAAACTAGACCCGTTAGAATCTGACAGTTTTAACGAAGAACTTTGTGAAATTTTAATGGCGGTAGATATTCCATTAAATAAACTTAACAATCTCACCTTCAAAACATTTCTCGAAAAATATACTGGTCGAAATGTTCCTGATGAATCTACCTTACGCAAATATTATGCTTCTAAGTGTTACATGAAAGCAATAGAACACATTAGAAATCATCTTTTAAATCAGTACCCTAATGTTGACTTTATCCATTTCTGGACTTTACCCATTTTCAGCCGTCCATTGATCATCTTCTAAGCTGCTCCTGCTACACTTAAATTCATTTTCTAACGGCTTTATACGAAGGAAAGCCCTCATCCAGTGTATCGCGGATATCATCATGGATTTCGGTGAAGGGTATGCCTTCCTTTAAAAGATACTTAATCACTGCACTATGTTCAAAATTATCCATTTACACTTAGTTAGTAGCCGAGTAAAATTTAAGAAATAGCCTACGGAATACGCTTTGTCGCAAATTTATCAAACAGTAAACTGACAAGGCATCGGTTGTTAAAATGTGATGGGTATTTTTTTTTTATTTCACGGATTACTCTTTGCGATCACGCGAATAAGTCAGACAGCCCTCGTATATAAAGTTGTGCATGACTATTGAAAATCTCCCGTATTTTTATATTTTTAATATACTCCTTATTGAATATTCTCTTTTATTTTTCGACGTAGAGGAGATATTAATCAACTCAAGTGTTCCATTTAAAAAGAATTAGAAATTTTTTAATTTTTAACTTGGAATAAAGTATAGTTGTTTATTTTTATTTTACATACTCGGTATTTTTGTTTAAATTAACATAAATGAACATTTTGCATCGGTAGTAATCGATAACGTTTGGCAAAAGGCAATTACGTTTGTTTGTCGTGTTAACATAATTGATAAATTAGTGTAGTGGGAAAGGGGTCGCTCAATTCGGCAGTTATTGTGTACAGTATATGAATTTTTAAAAATTCTGACTAAACATGTGACAGTTTCATTGAGTTTAGTACGATAAACAGTGCCCGGGCTTGTGTGCGACTATCAACAACTAACAATGGTGCCCGGGGCCTTATTAAACATTCAAGTGGTATAAATTGGCGAGCATGAAAATTTCAGCGAAAATTAACAGGGACGAACCAATTAAATAAAATACTTTGTGATTCACAGATACGCGCTTTTATACAGTTTGAATGAAGAAAAAATCTTAATGCTTTTAATCTATGAAAATACTGTTTTGTGTTTCGATAGTTGAATACTTTTTTTTTTCTAAACAAGGGTACATATACCGTGAGTTTTTTTATGTCACTGAACATAACACATGAATACATCTATGTTCAGTTTTAAAATAAATACTTCAATGCATGGGAACGTTATGCAACCAAAAATGCGAGTGTCATCAGTTGTCGTAATGAGGAATTTTAGTTGTCAGTGTCAACAAAGTGTGAAAATTTAACATTTAACTTACACAAAAAATATTAAAATGAATTTGAAAAAAAAGTTTGTTTTTATTTATAATTCTTTAAATTTTTCATAAATATTTTCATAAATATTCGAAATATTCACATTCCATACAATATGCGAGTCGGTTATGAAATTCCTGCAAAGAGTATGTTAAAAAATCCGGTTTGGTTCGTAATTCGTCGCAGGCTGTACTTATGCGTGCTTTTAAATCTTCAATGTTAGTGAAAATTACATTATAATAAATTTTAGATTTAAGGTATCCCAAAGAAAAGTCGTTTGGCGAGATAAAACTGGTCAACGTGCCGGCCAAACTATCGCACCAAACCTTCCTATCCATCGATCAGAAAGACTTGAATGTAGAAAATTTGTAGTTACTGTAGTTGAATTAATTGGGGCTTAATCCATTTGAAACCAGGAATCTTCAATAGCTAAATTTTTAAATCGAGGAATAATACGTGTTCGAAGAAAAGGACGCTGCATCAGTGAAAAGTATTTTCTTTAACATATTATGATTTTCATTTAATAAATTAAATAGTGTTTCCCAAGAATCAACACGTCTTATTCTATCTTCATGAAATAATTGTTGGTAATTAGAAAACTTGTAAGATTAGTATTTGTACTGTTTGAGAATTTTAAATACAGACGTCTTCGAAATATTAAATTGTGCTATTTTACTTAAGGGTGTTATGAGGCATTCTTCAATGTAACATAACACATTTAATTTTAGGTCTCCTGAAAGAATCTTATTTTTTTAATTTTCTTTCTGTGTGTATTTATTATGCAGCCATTAGAATTAAATTTCCTAGTAATCGCCTGAATTTTTCCGATAGATGGTATGGGCCTGTAAAGATATGAGATAGAAAACAGATCTCGCACTTTCCTTAAACTGTTTTCAGCTTTATACTAGTTCGAAATTTTTATTTTTTCATCTTATATATTGATATGATATTGAGGGTTTTTGGTTTCTTTTAAGCATAAAGATTGTAACGATGTTAAATGTTGTAAACGATGTTGTAATAAAATATACGATGATAATCGATATAAGATAGAATTCTACCTACCTTCGGTTTTACAAATAAATTAATGAATTTTGAAAGTGAAATGACTTATATAAAAATAATAAAAATTATTACTAATAAATTTTCTAATTAAAAAACGCGGCATTAACTTATCTAATAATTTACATTGCCTGTACATAGTCCGGTTCCTTTTACTTGTTTAAACAGCTTATTACTAAGTAATTTATATTTTATTTTTTCTTCTTCCTGACCTTGAGAAGCACCACAATATTTAATGTTATGAGGCAAATAGCACAGTTTTTCCAGCTTTCTGCAAACGGAAAAGCAGAAATTAATAGAGGAATTACACTCAATAGAATGGCTACATTTGGCGGACATAATTTGTAAAATTAGTATCGAAGTGTTAATAAATTAATATTACGATAACTTTGTATATTTCAGATTAATTTATATTTATTTCAAAATTTACTTTTCATATTTTTAATTGTCATTTTCATAATTCAAGTCATTTACGTGAAATTAATAAGATACCTAATTTATTTACATTCAAATTTTATATCGATACTAATTGAACACGCCCACTTTTTGAAGTATTACAAAAACTTGCGAACAGGTTATTTTAGTTCTAAACATTACTCATAACCTAACATTGAAAAACCACTTGTAACTGTTTGTAAATTATTAATTTAATTTTGTTTTCCTGTTCGAATTAACATTTCGTTTACATTTAAATTATTATTAATTGTAATAAAAGTAAAAATCAAGGCAATTTTCTTAATTTCTTACAAGAAATAATTGATAGCGAGGGTCAGTAGAAAATTTTACGATTGCCAGAAAAGAGTGATACTCATTACTCCCTGATTTTCCTTTAAAACATATTTCTATCTTACTCAAATTTGTGAAAAGAAACTATTTATTAAGAATTGTAGTACTTACCATCAATCTGTTTGTTTATTTATTTATATTATAATATACTTTACGAAAGCACAGCAATTGATACATAACCATAATTTCACACGTGCACATTATATTAATTCCTTGTTTAGCCGTTAGTCACGTTACTTGTTCACTGTTTACAGATAAGTTGCATTCAAAGCAGTGGTAAATTTATCAATTTATATATATATATATATATATAATTGAAAAGAAATGATCGACCGTGATATATTATCAAAAATTTATTTAAATTCGGGTAAGCGGTCAATTAAAAAACTCCTTTATTAAAATACCCTATATTTCGCAACACTTTGTCGCTTCTTCTGGGGTAAAAAATGTAGAGTTAAAAAATAATAAAATTGACGTACAAAATATAAAAAAAATAATTTTTATTTATTTTATTTTTTTTGTATTTTGTACGTCAATTTTATTATTTTTTAACTCTACATTTTTTACCCCAGAAGAAGCGACAAAGTGTTGCGAAATATAGGGTAATTTAATAAAGGAGTTTTTTAATTGACCGCTTACCCGAATTTAAATAAATTTTTGATATATATATATATATATATATATATATATATATATATATATATATATATATATTAAATTAGGTGAATACAAATGTCAAATGCTAAAATATTTAAAATCTTATTTCGTTTATCCACATTACTGACATTGATTTTGACATTTGTCGAAATACATAATCGAGCGATGTTGGTTGCATAACATTCCCAAGCATTGAAGCGTTTTATTGAAACTGATCATAAACTATGTATACTCACGGTATAAGGTCTCCAACTCTATAACCCTATCGCTCCTGAGATTTTAAAATTTGAAATTGAAGGTGTCTTGATAGAATTGACACAAATTCCTTCGAAAAATATTTTAAAAAATTTTTGAGATTTTGAATTGTGCCGTTTGGGAGCCAACAAGATTAGTAATAATTGTGAAAAAAATTGTTGAGAAAAAAATATTTATTTTTTGTGAAAAGTTATAAAACAATTTTTTTTTGCATTTTCGGGACCAAAGTTGATATTTTAGTACCTATTTGCAAGGACTAAAGTGGGTCATTTGATTCCTAGGAAACAAATATTAATTGAACTCCCTAGAGAATTTATTGACAGATTCAAAAAACAATGTCAAACTTTAAAAAAATTATACAATTTTTGAGACATATTGACAGTAATGTTAGTGCAATTTACAAAAAATTGTCTATTGATTGTTGTATAGTAGGTATTTATGTTAATTGTTTTGAATAATTCGACTCCTTTAATATTTTAATATTTATTTTAAACTAAAATTGCATTACACTGCGTTCGACGTATTGCAAGCTTATCTTTCAACTACTTCTTAACTACCAACTGCACAACTGTTAAAATCACTACTATAATACAATACCCAAATACCCCCATACACCAATACTTAAATTCTGCAGTTCCATCGTTTTAAAAATGTCTGCTACCTGCTCCTGTGTAGGTATATAGTCTAACCTGACTTGTCCTTTAATAACAAAATCTCTTTGGTTATCTTCAAATACGACAATAGGATGACTCTCGGTTTTCAAAATTTCTGTTAGTAATTGCATCACGAAATAGGATTCACCCACACAACTAGCAAGTGCTACATATTCCCCCAACCCAACCCGTCCCCACCCGACCCACCCAACTCAACCCGACCCGACACGATATATTTGTTCTGACGTGTCTTTTTACTGTTTAAATGTGGATACTTACTCGTGGTACCCTAACCACCATAACGTGGTACCGTTGCCACCATGGGCAACCTTGAGCTAGCTCAACCGCCAAAAATTTACAAACAAAGAGAAGCCATATAGCGATATTGTGTTAACATACGATCAGCATACTACATTACGTATTTAATGTTAATATTGTTATTTTTATTATACTTTTTATAGTAGTACTTCCGTTCATTTAATATTTGGTGTTGGGATTACCAGTAGGAAATAAATATATAATAATAATTATTATTTTAATCAATATTTCACATTTAAATAATTCTATTTCAAATCGATCCTTTAAAAATTGAAATACCATTTCTCTATTCATCTAAACGAATACTAAATTGGACCAATTTTCCCCCAATGAAACTCGCAAAACAAATCGCCATTGTTTAAAATAGAATGATAGATGAACGTAACCAATCTAACCCTGAAATGGCATGGAATTGAGAAATGGGGTTCGGAGAAGGAAATGCGATTTCTAATAAATAAAAAAGAGAAGACATGGAAGTACGACAGCTAGCGTATGATAGATATATAATATGTAAATTTAAAAGGTAAAGTAAATTAATAGTGATAAATTTGAGTACGGTACGATGTGTGTATATATTTCATTTTTACATCAGCATATGCGGATACGAAAAAAAAGTCTGAATTTTTATATATTTTATAAAGTGTAAATTGTATAAAGGCTTATTTTTTATTTATGTGTAGTAGGAGTTTTGAACTCTACTGGGTGTAAGATATTCATTATTGGTGACATGTTAATTACTTTTTAATCATTTTATTATTTTATATTAGTTTCTGTTGGACAATAGTGAACAAGCGAGAAGACTTAAATGCATGATGCTGCTGGACTTAACATATAAAAACTAAAGGAACTTATTTATCAGTTTTTTAAGATAAGAAAATTGTAATAAAAACCGCACAATTGCATTCACTGGCCATGGCATGTATTTTCAATCTACATATACGGTTATTACTAAAGACGGCAGACTATGTGCCCCAGCAGTGGCGTTGCGTGGAGAGTTTAGCAGAATAACAGTGCGCTTACTTAAAAATAAATATATCGAATCCCTATACAAAACGTTAAGAAAAAACATAAATAACTTACCCAACATGTTTACATTGTTGCAAAAAAAATGCGGATGTGCGCGATGAAAAACTGCATCATAATATATGTTTCTGTATTAGTCTCGGAAAGGTTCGTACGTAGCGACGTATATATATGTTTATATACAGAGAAGGATTGTTCGACGTTGAGAGATGTTATATTTGCATAGTTAAAGCGCTCTTTGTATCTGTACAACGGATCCTCAGTATTGGTAAAAAGTTGCCCTAATTTTATAAAATCTACATTTTTATATAATACACTGTTAAATTTTTCACGGACACAATCACTTTTTTCATCTTCAAGGATATGCAGCACTAGTTTTACGTGGTCAATAATTGCTAATGAGTCCGATAAGGACAGCGCAGTGTTCTGTAAATTTTTTATTGCGTCCAGTATTGGAACGTAACTGTCGTAAATAATTTTTAAATTTGCTGCAACTTGAGGATTGTTAAATTGAACCTGGCTGAGCCGTATTGCAACTGCTTCTTTGGTATCTAGTTGTAAAATCACTGATTTAATTTTTTCAAAATGTTTATAATAATAAAATGCTGCTTCTAACCAAGTACCCCATCGTATAAGAATTGGTTGCGGCGGCTCGGGTATATCAGGACACAGCGAATGAAATAGCCGAATCCGTTTCGGAGATTTAAGAAAAACCGCTTTCGTTTGTCCTATCAGTTGATACACATCAGGATAAGTTGTACGTATAGTGTTTGTTACAAGGTGAAGCAAACATGTGACATGCAGAAGGTTTGGTTGAATCGTTTTGAGTAAGTTTGCCGTGGAACACATAACCTTGGCAGCATCGGTAACTAACATTAACACTTGCTTCGGTAAAATCTCCAATTTGTGTAGTGTTTCTATTAATACATCATATATCGCTCTGGCAGTACACCCTTGCATTCGTTTACAGGTTAGTAAATAAGGAGGAGAAGGTTCTTGCGGAGTCAGCGTCCGTACTAGAATGGCTAGGATGGACTGCTTTTTAATATCTGTAGTTTCGTCTATTGTTAACCACAGGAATCTTTTTTTGCCGTATTTTTCGTACAATTTACAATTCTCTCACGCATTGACGGTACGTAATTCCGTAGCGTACTTCTTGCTGGTAATTTCCACGTATAATTGTATTTCTTCCAAAACTGACGAAACATTGGGTGTTTCACTTTCTGCATTGGTATATTGGTCGCAATTAACATCATTGTTAAATCACACACAAATTTATTATATGATCTGCGTCCACTATTATTCGATTTATGTTTGTCACTATTTATATGTCTTTGGCACTGACTTGCTTTCCAAGTTAATAAAGTTGTTTCACAAACTAAACATTTCACTACGGTACCGTCAAATATTAAATCGGGAAACCGATGTAAAAATTTCTTTACTACGTTAGCATGCAACCGAGTCGATGCATTGTTTCTACGCACTCCTGACATTTTCAATACGATTGTGTTAACAATGTATCGCTTACAACGTCTCAACGGCAACTGAATTGATCGTCGTACGCCTCTACTCGATCCCTCCACATTACGCTACTGTTCGGGCACATAGTCTGCCGTCTTTAGTTATTACTGTTTACTATTTCTAGTTTATAAACAGGTTTCATAATAAACAAGAAAAAATAATTCAATTATTGTTTAAACATAGTCCATTACGATTGCTTTATTTGTTATAGGATTAAAAAAGTTAAATTATTAACGACCTCAAAAACTATTTTGTAAAATTTTATTTTTTGCTTTCGTCTGTATGTTTTGTTCCTTGTCTTGTCCGTTGTGGTCTTGTTGTGTATTTTTCTAAGGAGACTCATGTTAGTGACCTTCATTCTTCTTCTGCGTTTTTTGCAGTCGCAACCTGCGCCTAGGAAATTCGGGATGTTGGTTGCGCAAATAAAAAATCAACATAATGAGTATTGATAGTTGATAGGCACTTATTATAGTTATTTATGTACCAAGGGCATAATGAGGATGTTTATATTCGGCAACAGTTTACAAAACCAAGGGCCTTCGGCCCGAGGTATCGTAAATTGCCCGAGATTTATAAACATCGAGTTATGCCAAAGGTTCATATAACGTTTTATTTTTCACTTTAAAATCAATTATTAATTGACAAAAAGCGTATTAATTCAAACGAAGTCTACCACAAGTCTACTTTGTGTTTGTACGTTGACGTATGACGTATGGCGATTGAGTGATTTGTTTATGAAAAAAAAAATGCGAAGTGTGTAACAATGTGTGTTACAATATGTGGTAGAAGAATAAATTCCGGAAGTAATACACGAACGAGCATTAAAAGCTGATGGGCAGTTACTCCCCAAGAAATCACGACCACTTTATGAGAGAGAACTCTCTCACTCTGTCAAAACTGTCAATGAAACAGTTCTAATATTCAGATTGTTGTATTTTTTACTTTAAAATTCCAATTAATAATAATCAAGCTTTGTTATTCATATTTTTTTAACACTGGAACGTTTGTAATTGTCTTACGAACAAGGTTTATTTACATGTAAAATTTACGGAAATCTGTAACATTTACAGACATACATCGTCATATTAATTTAACTTCAATAAATACTAATTAATACAAAAGTATTTTTAATAATATAAAAAATATTATTAAAAATGGGGTGTGAAGAACACAATACAAGTTCATATACGCATTCGGTTCACGCCGACAAGTAGTGAAGACACGGTAATATAGTTTTTATAGATACGGTGGTTACCGACTATAAAAACACGATGCTAGTTCTGCGGTTATTATACAGACAGCGCTGAATATTTCTTCACGCTCTGTCTTAATAATTTCTGCGAGATAGCAACGTAATTATGTTTTGTTGAATGTGTCTCTTCTCCAACAGGGGCGTACCGACGATCATGTAGAAATGTGAAATACGTATCTACGTCTTTGGAGAAGATACATTCAAAAATACGTATATGAACTTGTATTGTGTTCTTCACACCCCATTTTTAATAATATTTTTTATATTATTAAAAATGCTTTTGTATTATACAAAATTGGTAAGGTTTTACCTACTCAAGTATATTTCAAATTACGTTGTTATATACGCATTTGGTTCACGCCGACAAGTAGTGAAGGCACGGTAATACAGTTTTTATAGATACGGTGGTTACCGACTATAAAAACACGATGCTAGTTCTGCGGTTATTATACAGACAGCGCTGAATATTTCTTCACGCTCTGTCTTAATAATTTCTGCGAGATAGCAACGTAATTATGTTTTGTTGAATGTGTCTCTTCTCCAACAGGGGCGTACCGACGATCATGTAGAAATGTGAAATACGTATCTACGTCTTTGGAGAAGATACATTCAAAAATACGTATATGAACTTGTATTGTGTTCTTCACACCCCATTTTTAATAATATTTTTTATATTATTAAAAATGCTTTTGTATTATACAAAATTGGTAAGGTTTTACCTACTCAAGTATGTTTCAAATTACGTTGTTAAATACTAATTAAAACATAATCACAATAAACATGGGAAAAGTTCAAATATACACCCGGTATATTCAGAATTAAAAATAAATTGTCTTCAAGGTTTATTTTTAATTAATTTTTATATAATTAGACTCGATATTCTATTTAATCAAAACAACTATTTTTTGTCTTCTTAAAGGAGTGCATTTATGCATTTCCAGTTAACGTAAAAATTTGAAATTGATTCTTCTACAATGTTGTTAAAAACCCGGATTGCGTTTTCGAATGTGACCATTAAATTATATTTAAACCTCTAGTGATATAAAACCGGTATGATTGCCGTCTTTTATGAGTTATATTTTTCTCTTAAAGTAGATCTATTTCAACTCACTATTGGATAATAAATTCATAAATCCTTTAAAAAGAATCTGAAACATCAAAAGAGTAGTTAAGTCGAATAAACATTGTAAAATTAATCTCAAGAGAGTGTTTACTCGCGACTACTTTTGAATTCGCGACGTGAATCTCGTTTTTCCCTTTATTGCTTTGAAAATCGAAAAATTCGCTTCTCTTTGTAGCGAAATGTTTTCCCGAGAAATTTTATATTAACTCTTACAATATAAATTTAGAACGTTTGTTTTTCAATTATTGATTAAAATCTATTCAATATAATGTGTTTATTATTGTTATTATGGTAGCGGGAAATTCACATAACAACACAGTACAACATAATGTTATCGTGTAAGTTTTCCCATTATATATTAATTTGAAATTCTAAGTACGTACGATAAGTACTTTATTTAATTGAACAACAAGTAAATTAAAAGTGGTAGTAATACAGAATTGGAACTAGAAGCGTGTATCTACTTAACTTAATCGATTTATAGAAGTTCGCTGTGTATTTTTTTAATTTAGTAAAATATTGAAAGTTGCATATTCAAAGGCTGTTAGGATAATGCTCATATTATATATAATTCAATGTAATATATGATTAATTCTGTAAAATTATTTATAAAAAAAAGGCCTATGTGTCTAGAAGCTTTACTTACCATTTCTTCTAGATAACATATCATTAACATTAAATTCTATGCAATAATTGAAATGAACATGTAAATGGTTATTGTTTTCTATTTATTTGTGTTTTGTATGTATTCTTAACTAAAGTATGTACTATATCACTCTAAAATTATGAACCAATGGAATTGCAGAATTTTCAGTAGTTGTCATGTATTATAGCGCATATTGACGTATTATGACGTAAATCGAATATACAAACGCTTGTATAATCGAATTTACGAACTCTTGTATATTCACTGTCACTACGATTAGAATTACTATGATTTCGACTTCAATAATATGACAGTACTGAATTGTCAGATTTGTTAATTATCGTCATGGCTCGTTTCGGCAATATTTCCGCGAAGTTAATTGACGATATAATCACATATTGCAATGTATGTATTCTCATTTCATTCGAAGCTCAATAATTAAACAAGGATAAACTTGAAACGAAAATATGGGATTGTCTTCGCCGTAAGACCAATAAGATAGACATAGATAACATACGGATATCCGCCCGCCATAACACCCCTGAACTACGATAGTCGAATAATTCAATTTCGACATTTGACATCGTACTTTCGTTTATTTTTGTTTTATTGCTTTTCTAATTAATTTTCTTTCTATTTAGAAAATAATTGTTCTTTTTATAACACAAAGAAGTGTTTTTAATACATTTTCAGTAAGTATTCTTTTCACTAAGTTATTTATTGGTTATAGGTTAATTAATAGGTTAATTTACATTTATTACAGATATGCCCGGAAAACCTCTGATTCTAAATCCCAGCAACTTATGTTGAATGTCTTGGACTTTTTTGAAAGAGAGAAACTAAATGAAGCACCTCTGAAAAATTTAAATTTTGAATTTTGAATTTTGAATGAATTTTTAAATCATAATAAAGGTTTATTTAAAGTAAACAAAAGCCCATGAAATTGTAACAAAATTATACACAGCATCTAAAAATAAGCCTAAATAAAATAATCTTAAAACACTGCGATGAAGCATGAGTAAGAGTTATCAGTTCTTTTTCTTAACGAATTAAAATCATAGGTTGTGCTAATTTTTACAATATGCAGGCTGAATTTTATTTCGTCTTCTATTAGCGCATTTTAAAATGTTATTTGAAGGAGATTTGATCATTTTAAATTTGTCATGGTGCTTCTATATTAAATAAGCATTTATAGTAAATAAATACATTTTATGTGTTCTATATTCAGACTGGCACGGTTTGTTCTAGAATATTTTGGTTCTTTGAATAAGTACATAACCTACATGCCATGAGATGAATGATTGACATCACGGAAAATTTCATTCATACCCTGCTGTTCTTGGAGTTTTATTAAAATTAATTTTATTAAATATAGCTAATTTTAGCTAATGAATAAAAAATGTAATTAAATTTAGAATATTTAGGATATAAACATAACCTAAAGCCGTTTACCTTTAAATACAATTCTATTTTATAAGTAATGAATTTGAGTCAGAAGTGTTGATTTGGTTCATATGGATGAAAATTAATGCCGTAAGTCAAAACATCGAATAGATTGATCGTATTATACATCCTCCACTCTCTGCTCTTCATCTACAGTGGCTGTAGTGCTGTATTTTTTATTTAAACATTAAAAACATATCTTTCGAATACCACTTGAGAGTTTGAATTAATTTGAAAATAATTTTGTAGTTTCTTTCTCAAACTTGTTGCCATTCGGAATAGCCACTCGAACCCTATGGGCTATCGTGTCTATTCCCTGGCAACAAGTTTTCGAAAATTGAATTATTTCTAATTTATTCTCACTCTCTTGTGATATTACTTCTGACAATTTAATGCATACACTAAAAATCCCATAAGCAACGCTTTTTTGTCACTATGAGAGTGGCAAAAGTTTGCCCTAACTTTTCCAGCGGCAAAACGGTACCTAACTTTTAAAACGGTATAATTCTAGTAGGACTAGCAGAGTACCGATGACGGTGCGGTTTATAGTTACCCCGACATGACAACCAAATCGTAAACAACTTTTTCGCAAGAATTGTCAGAAAACCATTCAATGCGTAAAAATGTCTCGATTTGGAGAATTTCAAAGTGCAGAAAAACAGAGATCCACAATAATGTGCCGTGGAATACTGTGAATTCAACTACATCAATTCGGCAACAATTTACGCTGTTTTGTATTGAAAGAAAATACGAAATTGTGAAAGAAACATCCAATGAAGAGTTAGCTTCTGTTTTATGTGACTGAGCATTTAACATGAAGAATAGCAATGGTGAGGATTAGAAAGAGAGTGCAGTTAAGATTTTTTAGAACACTGTAGCAAAAATGTTACAAGAAAAGTATTTTAATGATTATATACGGGTTTTTAATACGTTCAGCGACATATAATTTAAGAACGCCCGTGACACGAAACGTAAAATTTTACAAGCAATTCCAGAAAAAAAGAGAGGCGAGTTCTAAAGCTCTTATAAAAGAAGAATCTCGAAAAATTTTACCATATTGCTGCTTATGAATTAGCCTGGAGAGGTGGAGAAGCAGCAAACTGTAAGATATGCGATTTTAGAACAGAGACAGAGAACAGTGAACAAGAGACCGGAAGGATTGAATATAATCCAGTATTTTCGAAAACAGCGCAAGGCACAATCAAAGATTGGCCGACAATAAATGGGTGATTGCAAACACCAAAGAAGAAAATATATCTCCAGTAAGATTGCTCAAACAAATTATGAAAAAACGTGAAAACCACATCACATGTGAAAAGTTTTTTTTAACGTCAAATCCTTTCTGGCAAAAAACGTATTCGAAAGGATGGTATAAGAATTCTACTATAGGAATAAATGAACTATCCAAATGGACCGAAACTTCGGCGAAAAATATTGGACTTGATGTCCAGCGAGTAAAAATTAGGAACATTTCAATCGAGCTGTTGTCGTAACTGAATTGTCGAAGAGTGGTATTGGTGAACAAACAGTAGTGCAAATTACAGGACATAGCAACGCGTCGTCATTAAAACAGTACCTTCAGTTGGCCAAAAGAACACCATACTAAAATCATAAATTCAAGTTATAGAAAAATACGCATATACTATTGTATGTACACTTATCTATGCTTGTATGTATACCGTATGTATTAAACATCATTAGGCATAGAGAATAAACGTAGGAGTACATACGATGCAGACGTACATGAAAAAGCCAGTCCAATGCCAGCGAAGACCGCGACGACCGACAACGATTGTCTCCGATACCGATTGATTGGAAATTTTGCATTCAGTCTAACTGCGACCGTTACAGTTTGAAAGCGTACAATAAAATTAATGTATAATGGCTCCTTATACACCCGATGAAAAGCTTCAGTTAGTAAAATGGTTTTATGCTGGCAAGTCTGCAACGGAGTGCATGAATTTGTTTGCGACTTTTGCAGACCGTTCTGTACTTTGCAGATAAACAATTTATAATATTATAAATAAATTTGAAAATTGTTTCTGTCTCAATAACTGTACGAAATGCAAACCAAGAGAGGTATCACCACAAAAAATTGAGGAAAGAGAACGGCGGGATGTATTAATTTGTAGTATTGTGGTAATTGATAACACGAGATCTACTGGAAGTGCTGCCGAGGAATTGGGTACGAGTAACACAACTATTTCACGTATTTGGAAACGTAATGGTTTAAAATGTTTCAAATATTCGAAAATCTAAGAAATATTTCCCGAGGACAATTTTCGGAGCATGGAGTTTTGTCAAGACGTTATTGAAAAGATACATCGAGATGAAAATTTCGTTAAAATTATTCTCTTCACCGATGAATCAACTTTTTAATTACACGGAAAGCACAATTCCTCTGTTCTTCGATATTTGGCTTCGGAAAATCAACACCGGCATTTTGCAAATCGCACTCAGTATCCTCAAAAATTAAACGTTTGGGCAGGTATTTTAGGTGACCATTCTATAGACCCCTATTTTATTGATGGTATAATAAATGCGGACAAGTATCTCGAATTACTGCAAAATCAAATACTTCCCGCCATTCAAAACATTGGAATAAATCAAGAAATGACTTGGTTTCAAAATGATGGCTGTCCAGCACATAATGCAGTCAGGGTAAAGGAATTTCTAGGAAATACTTTTCCTGACCGTCTTATTACTGGAACAGGAAACATTAAATGGCCTCCGCGACCTCCTGATCTATCTCCAAGTGATTCCTTTTTGTGGGGATATCTAAAAAAATTTGTTTATACTCATGAAGCTGGTAGAGCAGAAAATTTAGTTGCCTTGAGAGAAAACATAACTGAGCCTGCTAATTCATTAACTGCCGACATGTTAGCAAATATAAGAGCAAATTTCTACGACCGCCTAGGACTATGTCTTGCTGTGCAAGGAGGCATTTTTAAGCCTCTTTTATAATTGATTATAATTTTTAGAATCCTTTTTTATTTATTTTATTAGGATTATTCTTTAATTTTATTAGAATTACGCTTTTGTTTGTGCAACGCACTGCAGCTTAAAAATTTCCTGCATCTACTTAAAGAAAAAAGAAAAGCAAATCCCTTGCAATTCTTAAATGTTATTTCAGAACGCATTACAAGTACCTATATCGATGGTCAAATGATTACTGCTAACTTGTATTTGCGAAACAATCGGAGACAACCGTTGCAAGCCGTCGCGGTCTTCGCTGGCAATGGATCGGCTTTCCAATATACGTATACATCGTATGTACTCATACGTATTCCCTATGCCTAATGATATTTGACACATGCGGTATATATGCAATAAATATGCATCAAATATTAGAAAAGCTAAATTCTTATTTAAAACATTAGAATTTTTTTGTATTAGGTTGGACCATTTTTCTTAACTTATAAAATGTTCCGCTAAATTTAAGGAATAATATATTGCCCATGGAACTAATTCTCTGGATAAACAAAAGTTTTTACGGTTTCGGTAGCAGAAAAAGCTTCGTCGAAGTTACGTACGGGTATTTTGTCCTCGCTTTTACCATTATCTTCTTCCTTATATGTGTTTGAAACAATAACCAAAATTTACATATTTTTAGCCTGTACAACAAAGGTGTTTAGTTAAATTTACCTTTTTTTTTAGGTGGGTGCTTCAATTTAGGGCTTTATGATCGCTTATTAAGAAGTATCGTTTTTGTTCCGTACCCTCCTGTTCTTAAGGGATTTAATCAAGTCCCACGTATTTTTATTGGAAGTACTCAATTTACCTGTTAAGCGGTAGAAGAGCGGTTCATTTCCCAATCCCGACATCTAAGTTCTGTGTATTCTAAACCACTAGTATATTCTGGTATGTAATTCTAAAGTTAATTCATTTCTTTCAACTTTTATTATTTGCATCCTTAAATAGGTATTTTTTTCTCATGGGCTACTGAAGCTCTCACAGTTTTTTACGGCCTGCCGAAAATTTATACGATCGATTGTTGGTCGATTTCACTGATTAATATGGTTGATATAGCCAGGAATCAATCGTATAGGTCTTCGGCGGGCCGTAAAAAACTGTGGGAGCTTCAGTAGCCCATAGGAAAAAACATCTATTTAAGGATACAAACAAATGAATAAAAATTAAAAGAAATAAATTAATTTCGGAATTACATACCACAATGTACTAGTTGTTTGAAAGACACAGAACTTAAGATGTCGGGAAAGGGAAACAAACCCCTCTCGCTAGCGTAATATCCCTTGACAGGTAAATAAAAATACTTGGAGCTTGATTAAATCCCTTAACAACAGGAGGGCACGGAACAAAGACGATACTTGCTAATAAGCGATCATAAAGCCCTAAATTCAAGCACCCACGTAGTGAACGGGAGAGAATTCAATCGACGGTATGCACGACTGATCTGTATCGGTGTCGATCTTACATCCACGCGGCAAATTACGAAGGATTACGAACAAATCGCAGACAGCGCTAGTACAAAATGATGGCTACAGGTAGTTTCAAAATTAAAAGAACAAAATGGTAAATTAAGAACTCTAATTTGCAACAAATAATTAAGTCTCTACGAACACATAAGAAGCAATTTTTTGTCAACGATCTGACCTTTTTAATTGCTTCTTACTGTTGTATCAGCAAGTATACGTAATAATGTATTAATTATAATTGAAAGTACGAATTAAGTACTATAGCACATTTTTCGACTTTTTTTTAAATAAACAAAAAAAGCTGCAAATGTTAAGGTGACAATATGAATTGCTAAAACAAAAAGGTTTCGCAATACAAGGGAATTAAAACAAAACCTTCAGCTAGCTACTGGTAATGTTGTTAGCACACACGCTAAGAAGAAGATTACAGAGCATAGGTTTGGAGCCCTATATATCTGCCACGGGACTCATTTTGACTGCAGCTCAAAAGCGAAATTGACTAGAATTTGCTCGATAACATGTTAATTGGATTATTAAAGAATGGAGACATGCGTTATTCACTGACGAGTCAAAATTTTGCATCTTTGCCAATGATCGACGGGAAAGAGTTTGGCGAGTGCTAGGGGAGCGATTCATGCAAAGTTGGAGGAATCGAAAGATTTGGTGGATGGTCTGGTATGGTGTGAGGAGATATAAGTTTGGATGAACGTATGAATCTGGTAGTGGTAATACAAGGCACTGTGACAGAATTACGGTATAGCGATGAGGTTTGTCATCCCTATTATCGAACCTTTTGCAATTCTTCACTGACCAGAGTTCATTTCAATTCACGTCGGCATAGGGCGCATATAGTAACGCACGAGCTTATAACTGCGAATATGAATGTTTTAAACTGACCAGTCCGAATCTAAATCTTATAGAGCATTTATGGGATAATATGTGTAGGAAGCTTCGAGCTTATGTGAATCCTTTTAGGATGCTAGAAGAGTTTTCAGAGTGATTACAAGAAATATGGCACCAAATTCAAGATGAAGTAGTTGCAATCCTAATACAAAGCATGCCTTCCAGGGTAAGAGCTTGTGTCGCAGTCATACACGATATTAAACGATTTAAAAAAATTTTAAGATTTTCTGTTTCTTTGCAATTTTCTTTGTTAACGTTTAAATTTTTAGAATGCTCCTATAATTATTATCTAATAACTGTTAAGAGCATAATCAGTATTTCGATAATTATATATATAAGTTCTTATATATGTTCTATGTCTTTTTAAAATGAATTCATCGGTTGCGAAACTCATTGCACACATCATCGATATTAACATACCCTTCAAATTAGACATCATTCATGTTTACTGCATTCTGTATGGGGCCCATAATTTTTTAATTCAGTTAGTGGATGGGTATCATAGTTATCCCAGCCCATCCTGCAGCAACGTATCTTTGACGAAAGCTGCTTTTCTGATGCAATTAGCGATTGTTTGTTCTTTTGACGTCGATATTCGCTTTATTTAGATCGTTAATTGCGCCAAGTAAAGACACATTTCGGGTTGCTGTTTACAGATGGGTCAAAACTTTCATAACGATTCTTTCTCGGTAATGATACTTTTTATAATTCCCTTGTTCATTGCTTGCAAGTTGGAGGTTAAATTAGGAGGAAAATATTCCAATCAAATATTTTTTAGTTTTGCTTCTACGGTTTTGGGGTGTGCGGGAGAATTGTCAGCAAACAGTAAAACTTTTCTATTCTGAGTCGAAGATATTTTATTAAACATACATAATCAATTTTCATAAATTTCGCTAGTCATACACGCTTTTTAAATCCTTAAATCAACGTGGATTTTTCAGTTACCAATAATAAGTAATTTCAACTTTTCGGAATCACATGTTACTTCCAATCAAAACGGTAATATTCTTTTTCTGCTTTTGTCACTAAAGCATTTTTCTTCTTCTTTAAACGTGTTTAGTTGGGCAAACATTTAACGAAAACTTCCATCTCATCTGCGATAAAAATATCGTTGTTATCGTATTGGATGATTAAACTGTCTATCAAACATTTTTTTGCCATTCCTCATTACATTGTAATCTGCAGAAGCACTTTCATCACATAGCGATATTTGAGCGATATTCTACTTCTGCTTAAACCTTTGTAATCATCCCACTTTATCCGAAAAATCGTCCCAAAGCAGGGCAAAATTTTTTAGCCTTTTCTTTAGTTAGAATTTTCCAAAGAGGAAGATTTTTATTACGTGTAGTAGTGTCCCATTTAAGTGACCCATTGCATCATTAATTTCATTAATGACACAAGTTGAAAACCTTATTCGTTTACTGTTAAAAAGTATCACCTTGTTTTTCTAGAAGTGTCATTGTTTTTCAAGATGATTGACAATGAGTTAGGGGAAATCTCAAATTGTTTCGCAATATCTTCTTTTTTCACTCTCTTCCACCTCCGCGATTAATTTCAGTGTTTCAGAGTTAAACGCTTTAAATTGCACTTTGACAATTTTACTTTTATAACTTAATTACATTACGCGTACCAAGAATCTGTGATTCCAGCAGCGACCGACAAAACATTCGTTCTGTTGTCACTACAAATTGATGAATCCCCGAAATAGAGTAGGAATTCCCTGAAATATTCGCGTTAGGTTTGACTACGCATAAAATGTTAGTTCAAATAAAAATATATATAAAAATTGCTTAAACCTTATTTTTTGCAGAAAAATATTCGATTTATGGAATATTTCCAGTTAAAAAATTCGAGTTAGAAAAGTTCCATTGTATCGGGCGTAAATGAAATATGCCGAGGTACGTTAATATATAACAGATACGTAAGATAGCAATTCAAATCTACAAAAAAAATATTCTATTGAAACTTTAATTTTTGCGGAAATTTAGGAACTTTTAGCAAACTTTAGCAAACTTTTGAAATACGCTCCTGTATTAAAATTGAATGTTAATAAATAGAAATTATATTATAGGTTCGATTCAACAAACAAATAGGTATTTATTTCTTAATGTTCACAAAAAATTCTCTTCACATTTCAGTAATGTAATGCGTATTTGCGTGAAAAGTTTTATAAACATATATTCATTTATTTCCTAGATATAAATTTTCTTATGCATCAGCTGTTCTGTTGTTATTTACAAGTAGGTTAATGGTCTAACTTTTGTGATATCCCGAAGAAAATACAATATCAAGTTTCTTTAAATAATTTCAAGGGTACAGTTTTGTAATTTAGTTGTCTTACTATTAAATTCACGCCGAGAAATAATAAATTACATTTGTAATTTTTAATTGATTCTTCATATTTTTTTTCTGTGTTCTATTTGTCTCTTTTTTAACGACAACTTTTTTGCTTTAAAAAGGGCAGATTTGTGTGAAACAAGTGGCATGCTTAAAGGAGATGTTAAATGTGGCTGTCATTTGCGTAAATACAAGCTTCTAACCGATAGGTAAACTTTCGAATTACATGATTTAACACGGCTCGGTCTTCATGGATATGGGCCGCAGCTTGAAAAATACGTTGCCGAAGATCGTTTTCGAGACAATATCAGCGCCGTTATAAATGCCTGTATGAAATGTCTATCTTTCTTGCAGCCGCTTGTGTATTTATGTTTTCATATTAATTTACAACATCCAAAACTTGTTTTTCCTCATCTACTACCCCATGCGGTTTCACGGTTGCGGCTTTCATAAATTGGATGCAATGTACTACGATCTGTCAACCTGTACATGGTTTGCAAAATGAAATCATTTGATGGACATCTTCATAAATACGTCTAGTAGCTCTAAAATTTTCACCTGTTTCACCATATAACAAGACGATATCTGTTAATTCGTGATTTGAATAAGCTATACTTCACGGAAGTTGATAACAGACTGACTTCTGACTTACAGTATGCTTCATTGCATCAACAACTCTCACCATTACACTTCAGTAGGGGTAGCGCTACAGTTATAAAGGAATACTAAATTTACCAGAGCACACGCATTTATTAAATTTTTTTTTTCTTTGATCCCGTTCGAGATAGAGTTTTAGTGTATTTGCATTTTTTGGTAATATTATTACAGCTATTACATATTAAAATATGTAAACAGATACATGGTGTAAATGAAGTACGCCGTATTTCGTTTACATCCTGTACATCGAGACACGAATACGTCACGGTTGATTCTTTGTGGCTATTCTAGAAAATAAATCACCACATCTCGTAGATTTGAAGTAAATGTATGTAGTTTGCTTTAGTTTTATTTCATTTGTTTCAATAAAGTGCATATAACGTCCCTAGAACACATTTTCAATTTCACACTAAGAATTAAAATTGAGTTACTCAGACAGTTATACATAAATTAAGTCTTGTTTGTCCAATATTAACATAGTTATAATGTTTGGATAGGCAAGGGGAGTTCTACTTCAAAAAGCCCTTTCATACACACAAAACCTTTCTAATAAATGATGGTATTTTAGCTAACTAACAATTCTCTATGAAATAACGTTGAATTTTGGTGGAATTCCCTATTCACGTGTTTAATAAATTTAGAAGTACAGGATGATAGATTAAACTTCTAAGTTCAATTTTAATTTTATTATTGTAAATGTAAATGAAGATACGTTTAGGTACGTATATTAATCCTTACATAACAGATACAATTATAATTAATGCTGTATATATTTCTATATTAATGTTAGTCATCTTTGGGGATTTTATTAATAAGTTAAAATAACCCTTGTCATCAAGATAAAATGAACATTTATCTGAAACCTCTAATCCTTAACCCTAAAACTGGATTAAGTTCAATGTAGTATTCTTATGAATAAATTATATATTAATAATTATTTATAACAACGAAGTGAAATATGATTATGTTTTATTAATGTACAATATATAGATGTATATACGAGGGTAGATTGATATACAGGCTGTCCTAAAATGAATCGGTAATATTTAAAGGATAAATTGCAGAACGTATTTAGAATCGAAAAGTTCATGTGTAGGTACATATTGCTATGTTTTTTCCAAAGAAATGTAAATTAAACGGGTGAAATAGAACATAAATGACAATGAAATGTACTTGAAACCGGCTGTATTTTAAATGCATCCAGTAGAGAATAAATCCCTGGCATTATGTAAAGAGATTGTTAATTATACTCTTACGATAAACTAAACGTAGAGAAGTAATTGAATAGATTGTGCTTTTAATGCATCTATATGTTACGCATCGAATTTTGTATTTAATATAACGTGAATAGGTTATTGGTTATGTTACGATTTAACAATATAAATAATTTAAATTTAGTGAAAATAGATGCTTACCTACCAAAATTAATTAAAAAGAAATACCAAAATCATTTAGGGTATTTCAAAGGTTCATATCCAACGTACGATTAATAAGTTTTTCTTTAAAATAAATATCCATTGTTTACTATAGTTCTGGTAATAGGTAGAGCTGAGGATGTTTGCGGTACGGCAGGACCGTATGTAGTGCATCCCCACCAGCGTATAAACACGATGCAGCGAAACACTTTACTTAGTCGTGAACTGGCAACGTGATCGTGTGTTGTCTTGAGCTCTATTTAATAAGTATGACGGACGTGCCCAAGCCAAGAAAGCGCCCATTGTATAACGACGTGAAGAAATTTATCCGAGACTTTCCCGAATTGTATTATAATGGAGCAAAAGTGGTTTGTAAATTATGCGATAAACAGTTACTTTGCTGGGACAAATACGACTGTAAAAGACATGTTGAAAGTGTACACCACAAAGACAAAAAAAATAATGTGCTGTCTAAAACGCAATTCATTTTCGATTTATTGACAATGCTACTCGTCTGCGATGTGCCAGTTCACCTGCTAGATAAAAAAGCCTTTCACGACTTTTGGAATAAATACAATTCCAACAAAAAGCTACCGTCACGGAGAACGTTACTCACCTATTTACCAATTGTGCGTGAGGACATTGAAAACAGAATAAAAGCAGTAGTAAATGATAAACAGTTATGGGTATGTGTCGACGAAACGACAGATCGAGAAAAACATTCTATTGTGAATATTATAGTGCGTGTACTAGATCCTGTCAAATCAACATTTCCCATTTTATTAGCCAGCAAAAGATTGGAAAAGTGCACTAGCGAAGTAATTACGAAGGTAGTGCTCGATACGCTACAAAAATTTCAAGTTTCAACTAATCAACTCCTGATGTTTATGAGCGATGGTGCTGCGACAATGCGTTCTGTAGGCCGTTCTCTTAAAGCAGATTGTGAGAGACTTTTGCATGTGACATGTAAAGTTCATGCTTTACACCTTGTGGCACAAACTATTCGGCAATGTTATCCAGAGGTGGATGCATTAATAGCAACCACAAAAAAAGTGTTTCTAAAATCTCCCAAACGAATTCGAGAGTTTCACAGTCGGTGCCCTGGTATTCCCGAACCACCAGAGCCAATCCTTACACGTTGGGGAAGTTGGTTAAAGGCGGCATTTTATTATGCCAAGTATTTCCAACAAATAAAATCTGTGGTTCTACAATTCAATCCTGCCGAAGCTGTAGCCATTAAGGAAAGCCAGAGACTCTTTCAAAACCCTTCCCTTGATGCAGATTTACAAACTATTTATAACAATCATATAGGATTGTTTAACGCAATCGAGAAATTTCAAAATACTGCATTATCGTTAGCGGAGTCACTGCAAATACTGGACGATGTACACGCCCAGCTATGCGCAGTAAATAACAACAAGAATGTTAATGTAATAGAAAAGTTCGAGAGTGTGATAAACAATGATTTTGATTTTACCAGATTAAAACAAATTAGTAATGGTGCAAGTGTAGATTCGGTTTCTATCTATAAAGATTATTTTAATTGTGCGTATGTTACATCCGTAGATGTCGAGCGGTCTTTCTCAAAATATAAAAAAATTTATTCATCACGGCGTACATCGCTCACCGCTACAAATATGGAAAAGTATCTAATGCTACAAACTTACTGCAAGTCTTATTCACTTGGCGCTATGCTATAATAATCGTAAATAAGGTAAGTGTGTTATTTATATACAGTACACATAACTGACATACCTAAGTGATATAAATAGCGAATGCATGTAAAGCAATAAAATCACGCATGCATCACCGATCGAAACAAGGTCATTATATTCGTGCGTTTAACTGAATACTATCCTGGCACACCGCAAACATCCCCAGCTCTAGATTGATATTTAAATGGTCAATTTTTATTCGAAAATAAACGCATACAAGTGCATATAACAACAGTTTAATGGCATATACAGGGTCCGGCAAAATAACCTCCCACATTTTGCACCGCCACTGTGCCCGCGCCACTGAAGCGATGGGGAGCTTAGTGTTTTCAGTTGGTAGCACATGACTTGCCATTTTAGTTGTCATCATGATGTGGACGGGCGAACATCGTGCTGTCATTATCGAAACATTTTTGAAAAATGAATCTGTGATTACAACGCAACGAACTTTTCGTACTCACTTCGCACTGGGTAGACATGCTCCGGTTCCAGATCGCAAAACAATACTGCTTTGGGTTTCGAATTTTAGAGCCACAGGTTCAGCCTTAAAAAGAAAACCAACCGGTAGACTCAGAAGTGTTCGGACACCTGCAAATGTTGCAGCTGTTAGAGAAGCTGTGGAACGATCTCCTACTCGTTCAGCTGTTAAACATGCCGCTGCTTTGCGTTTATCAGATCGTTCGCTGCGAAGAATTTTACAAACAGACCTACATTTCCACCCATACAAAAAATGATCGCACAAGAGCTGAGTGAACGAGACAGGGAAAATCGTATAGCATGTTGCAACGATATTCTTCAAAACATCCCACAAAATGGGCTTTTAATAACCATTGACGAAGCCCATTTCCATTTATCCGGCTGTGTGAACAAGCAAAATTTTCGCTACTGTGCACGAGAAAATCCACAGCAGCTCCATGAAAGGCCACTTCACAGCCCACACGTTACTGTTTGGTGTGTTGTTGGGTCATTTGGCGTTTGGGGTCCCTATTTTTTTGAAGAGGGAGGCGTTACGGTTACCGTAACCGCCGATCGGTATATCGACATGCTACGTAATTTTTTGGACCCAAGACTTAGAGAACTTAACCATGCGGATGTTTGGTTCCAACAGGATGGAGCTACGGCTCATACGGCCAGAAGGTCCATGAACGTTTTAAGGGAGATGTTTCCAGGACACGTAATCTCATTACGTGGAGATGTAGGGTGGCCTGCTCGTTCACCCGATCTTGCCCCATGCGACTTTTTCCTTTGGGGCTACCTGAAAGCGAAGGTCTTTGAACACCATCCCCGAACCATTGACGAATTAAAAGCAGCAATACGTCAAGAAATTGCAGGAATATCGCCTCAAATCACTGCTCGAGTAATGGAAACGTTCAAAAATCACCTTCGAATGTGTATCGAAAACAATGGTCGCCACTTGAAGTCTGTAATTTTCAAAACTTAATGAAAACAAATGGCATAGTATACATTTCCATTTAATTAAATAAAAATTTAAACAACATTTACAATGGCGTTTTTATTAACGATTAAAATGTGGGAGGTTATTTTGCCGAACCCTGTATAATGCAATCAGAAAAATAATAAACAATTATAGCTAGTGCAAATATTGCTTAAGGTGTATTTTGATAACATTTGAATATACTACGTTCATAAACATGAAGTAATATATCTAATATTTACAAAACCAGAAAAGCAGGTACAATAAGTAATCGATAATGGATCAATAATATTGATAAGCTTGAAAAAGATATTACAATGTTTACAAACTAAGTTAGATTTGGAGGTTAAGAAAATATACAGTTAAAATAAAACAAATACGGAAGATGAATAAAATAATGAGGAGAACGTCGATGACCTATATTTAAATGTGCGAACCATGTTTACAAAAATGTATTATATGCATAAAGAAGATACAAAAGATTGTAAGCGAAACAAGATTGAAAAAATACCATGAAAAATACAAAATTTATTTAAAATTTATCGAGTATCGAAAATCAATGAAATTTTCATATTATGATATTTTGTTGTTAACGAAATTTAATTGGTTACAGGGTATTATAAAACATTAACAATTAACAAAAGTACACAGGTTTTTGAGAGGCATTGAGAGATTTCTCTACGTTTGAAAAACTCTAAGCGTCACAGAGGAAGGAAATCGGAGAAGAAAGAGATTCTATTGCTGGCAATGATTCTGACCAGTTTAAAAATTTACATTTACCATATAAATTTGAACATAATTGTTAATTTTTGATAGATTTTGAAGTTTAATTATTTGTGAAAGCGTATACATTTTATTTTCTTTACTTTAACGTTATTTTTGGTACGAATTATAAATTTCTTTTGTATTTTAAAATTGAGTAAGATGTATTACGAAGAGTTCGATAATTTGTTTGAGGAACAAAGGTCGGTATAAAACACGGCGCACAATAATATGAATGTTTCAAGCGTATATGGTCAATTCATTTGTAATAAATTAATTATAATTACAGTCTTTGTAATAAAATATTTATGCATGATATCTGAGTCACGCGAAAGAACAATGATTCTGCAAATGATACGATATCTGTATATTTGAATTGTGATCAAGATTCATAAATTAGGGATCTAACTAAAAATTTTCATGGTGTGCAGATATATATTTCATTCGGTAGGGATTATTTTACACATAATGAATACATAATTATCTATTTGGTAGCGATATATCTTTAATCGAAGACGTAAATGTAAATTGCATCGAACGTAGTAATGATCGACAACTGAACGAAACTTAAAACTAGATGGACAATAACAAATCTATTCTTATTGTTATTCTAGGTCAACTTTAAGATATCTTTTATAATATAGTCCATCACACAGTAGCGAGACAAATTTTTTTTAAATATTTTTGTCATTTTTTTCTCACTTATGAGGGGAACTTTTGGGAAAATATTTTGGATTTATGCTTTATATAATTTAATCTTTCCATTTTTCATATTGTTGTCTTTTTATTTCAAGGACATCCGGTATATACATATTGCTATGAATAGTGGTTTGAAAATTTAGCACGCCACCATCCACAACTAGTTTTCCCAACTAGGTTTCTCAGCCGGTGAATTTTCAAATATGAGACTTCTAACTTCTCGGGTTCCACTTAGGAAATACGTGTTAAAACTAAAATAAGTTGAGCGCCAGTGAAATGTTCACAAAAATTTATTTACTTATTTATATATAAGTTAAGTTAGAACAGCAATATAGGTATGAGAAAACGCAGGATAAAAATTAAAATGAGTATTTAATACAAAAATAAAAAAAATAAAAAATATATCTTTACAAATTATAAAGATGCTGTATTATACAAAAATACTTGAGGTAAAAACATTCATTGAAAATTGACAGCTAACTGAATGGAAAACATCCTCTGAATGACACCGATCAAAACTTATCTAAAAATAATCAAGTTAAATATTAATTTCTCCCTAGAGAACCATACTGTATAATCAGATACTGAAACACGAACAAAAAACTTACACGTGTGCTATCGACACGCACAAAAACCCTTGAATCCAATCGGACAAACTTTTCAATTATAATGTTAACATATAATTTTAATATTTAACGGTATTATCTATATTCTTAAATTAAATCTCTTAATTACATGTATGTATTAATATAATAGAAATATAGTTACTATATTTATGCTTATGACGTCATACACTTTTAAATACTTACAAAAACTAAAATGGAGATTCTAACGAAGAAGGTGCTTATTCAACTTTAAACATCAAATACAATGAGAATTTATCTCAATATAAATATCGGGACTTTAATAACAATATAACAAAATCACTTTTAATCAATCAACCCGAATTAATTAAAATATATTTAAATATATTGCACAAAGCAACATTCTAGTTCAAACTATAAATTTCATCTCTATGTTTTTACAATTTGCACATCCAATGCACGCCGGGAAAAAGCAGTTTTTCTCGCTAGTTAAATTTATAAACATTTTCAATACACAATTTATCTCACAAAATATGTACATTTTTAAATTAAATTATTTTTAATTAAAAATCCATAGCAATATGTTTATATATTGTAATAATACGGAGCTATGAAGAAATATTTATATGAAATTTAAATAAAACATAAAACTGAATAGCTAGCTCCAATTCGTGAATTTTTAAATAAACAATACTTACAAAAGCACTTCTTAATCTCAAGGTCTCAAGGTAGGTTCTAGATACTCAGACAGAACACATTCATACATAAAATAAAACGATATTATGGACAAATAAATATATATATTTTGAATGAATATAAGACGTTTTTTTTAACAAGATACAAACGATGTAAATTCAAAATACACCTAATACATATGTTGAAAACATACATTAGACAAAATAGGGTTGTATATAAAACCCCTTCTTATGAGTTATATTGGGTTGCCTATACAGAACATATATTGTAAACAAAATAATATCAACGAATTATGTATATTCAAGAAATTATTATTTAAAATTAGCAAAGACTGATTTTAGAAAGTGGAATTATGTCCCTTGAAATAACGTGAGTGTTTCTTTAAAATATTTATCAATAAGAGTAGTTATATCTTTTAATAAATTATATGTATATATTTTCACTTGGGTACCTGTTGTGTTCGTAGTAAATGGAGATTTCAGGCCCTGAGTATTTACTAGTAGATTAAAGTTCGGTGTATATTCAACAGGAACTGGATGGATAGGTGTTATGTTGCACTTCTCGTACGATTGGATATTATCCTCTTCGTAGAGCTGTTTGCAGACCAAATTCTCGTGGTTTTCCACTAGGCTATGTAAAATATATCATGTGAAAATGTTTTTCTTGATATACCAAAAAGGATCTAGGATCTTCTTTTAAGTCGCTGCTTGATTATCAACCAATTTGGAAACGATGTAAAACTTAAATAAGGTAATTATAATGTAAATTAGTTCTTTTTCTTTCGAAGGCAGCCCTTCAACGAGGTAAATATACTTTCCAATGTTATTAACACCACTTTAGAATACTAATAGGTGTTTATTATTAATTTTGTATAATATTTTTAAAGAATAAATTTAAAAATTGACGAATCTGACGAAAGGCTTATTTTATGATATTATCAGAGTACAATATAGTTGAATCTTGGTGAATAACTTTAGTTTGTTATACTTTTAAAAGTATGCTGTATATTAAAAAAAAAATTAATGATAATATTTAACAGAGTGACATACAAAATTCTAAATGAAACTAATGCTCTGAAACGAGAGTACTACAATTATTTTTATTATTAATAGTTTATTTCCAAATTATATTCTAGAAAGATATTTCAAATGTCACTCTATATGTATTTAAATAACAGAAATATCTAACTTCCTTGATATATGAATATTAACAAATCTCTAGAAAAAATTGGGTTCATTCTTTTTGAGTAAAAAAGAGTGGACACATTTTTGTAACGTGTCTTAATACCAAATTTAATTTTAAAACATTTACAACCTTGCTAAATAGACATATCTATTACTGATATATCTCTTCTTTCTTTGAAGCACACCGTGAGAATAACACAGTTTCATTTGACTTACCGATTGATTTAGTATCAGGGCATTCATTTATTTATTTATTCTTTCATTATCCCATTCATTTTAAATTATACATTAACTTGGCGACCAAACGTGAATCTTTAACATTATATTATCATGGCTTTCCAAAGTAGGGCTTTTTTTTTTTTTTTTGATTTACATATGTGGAGTCTGCCATTCCCATATTAAAGTGACGTTCCAACGTGAAGCGTTACTCCATATTCTCGTATATATATATATATATATATATATATATATATATATATATAATAACTTCGTGACCTTGGTATGATATGGTAAACCTAATCAGTAGGCGATTAAAGGTCTGTATATTACTTCAAAATATATGTATTTAAAAAACTCTACATGTTTCGGCTGTATACGCCTTTATCAAGAGAATACAAAATATGAATATTTTGTATTCTCTTGATAAAGGCGTATACAGCCGAAACATGTAGAGTTTTTTAAATACATATATTTTGAAGTAATATACAGACCTTTAATCGCATACTGATTAGGTTTACCATATATATATATATATATATATACAGTAAAACAACTTGAACTACGAAAGCCTATTGATAGGGGAAGGTAGTGGGAGGTAAAATTAAATGTATCCATTTTAGTATTGTCAACTTTTTATATGACAGGAATGTCAGTGGTTATGTGAAATACTTTAGCGAACCATCAAACTTTATACTAATGGAATACACAATTAATGAAAAAGTGCAAATTATAAAGTGGTTTTATGGAGGCCACACACTTTCATCAATTGTAAATATTTGGAGAACTACCTTCATTAATCGTCCTGTTCCATGTTTAAATACAATTCATCGAATTAAGGAAAATTTTGAAAAATACGGATGTGTCTCTCCCTCTTTACATAAAAAGCCCGCACATGATAATGCGGATCGGGATATCATGATATGCGCTACTGTTGAAGAAAATGAATACCAAAGTTAGGCCAAATTAGTGAAAGTGTCGATGTCTCCCGTGAAACTGTAAAAGTATTAAAGAAGAATAAATACCGTTCGTATCATGTACAAAAAGTAAATGAAATATTTCCTGGAGATCATTATAACCGAGTTCAGTTCTGTTTGGATATAATTGAGAAATGTGGTGTGGATGAAAATTTTATTTCTAATATTCTCTTTACTGACGAATCTTCATTTATTTTACACGGTCGACATAATCCTATGTTAATAAGGTATTGGTCAAAAGACAATAAACATAAATCGTATTCAGCTCATACACAATACCCACAGAAATTGAATGTTTGGATTGGAATGTTAGGGGACAATATAATTGGTTCATTTTTTATAAACGGCGTGTTAAATTCACAAAAATATTTACAATTGCTGCAATATGACATTATTCCGTTTATCCAGAACATACCCAATATTGAAATAGGAAGTATTTGGTATCAGCAAGACGGATGTCCTGCACATAACAGTGCAATTGTGCGTCAATTCTTAAGAAATACCTTTGGAAATAGAATTATTTCTCTACGCGGTACAATTGAATGGCCGGCCAGATCACCAGATTTGTCCCCTAATGATTTTTTCTTGTGGGGGTATCTAATGTCAAAAATTTACGGTTTCGAACATCAACGGTCAAATAATTTAGATAAACTACGTCAAAAAATAAGAAATTTCTTAGCATCGATTACGCCCGATATGCTGGCAAATGTTAGACGTGGTTTTTATGATCGGGTAGCGTATTGTTTAGAAAATCAAGGTGCACGATTCGAACACGTAATTAATTAAAAGTATTGTTTATTAAAGTTGTATTATGATAATAAATTTTATTTTGTTGGACTTATTTTTTATTTGACGGTTCTTTAGTTGCAATTAGTATGCAATACAATTTCAGTTTTCCCATAATATAAACTTAATTTAACAAACTCTACACGTTTATATTAAAAAACATATTATAAGTAGCTAAATAAGCTAAATGAATACATTTAATTTTACCTCCCACCACCTTCTCCTATCAATAGGCTTTCGTAGTTCAAGTTGTTATACTGTATATATATATATATATATATATATATATATATATATATATATATATAATACTGATTATTTTTTACTGTCTTCTCCGCTTTGAACGGTTCAACTTAAACATTATAAATATATATACATATTTCTTAAATTCGGGTGTCTCTTGTAAATTTAGTTATCACCTACACATTTTACAATACACTTAACAATAAGAATACACACTCAGCAAGAAAGGCGGGATGATTCAGATATATTATATCTCCGGCCGAACTTGTACCGGGTGCGCTACTGTGCGTCGGCAAAATGAACTACTTCTAGTAATAGATAATAAGATTTAATTCCCTTTTTATCACTAGGCTAAATTATTGGTCGATCCAATGCGTTTGAAGAAGTACATGTATTTAAGAAAGTTTTGACGATTATATATAATGGTGCAGCAAAGATACATCTACAAGCCCGAATCAGAAACTTGGCAACAGATAATTTCCAAAAATGCGTCTATTAGGGATTTTGGAGATAATTTCGAGTAGATCATCTTCAGTAACAAACGGAATCGTAAAAGAGGGTCGATAAGTAACGTAATGGAGATAAACAGTTTGGTTGCTTTCAGTACATTACATCAGTATGTTGATTAGAAACTGTGCTTGCAAAGGTATTGACTACATCCAGAGGATCAGTAAATTCACGATCCCATTAGTGTTTCAAGAATTCCGTTTCATTTTTTTTACTATTTAAGAAATTCCATCACAGAGGGATCAGACTTGATAAATGTAGGAAAAGTAAAATTTATGAAGCACCTTAATCCTAAATAAACATTTTAAATTCAATAAAATATCAAAATACGTTCTATCCCGCATGTATTTATAAATCTCTTCTTTTTTGAGGCTGATACTTTGCTTTCGACTTTGGTAATTGCATTTATGCGCATGTTATGCTCCCGTAACAATTCGAATCTCTTCAGAAAATAACGAAATTCGAACTTTCTTACTATATTCCCACTTGAATAAATCTCCTGTGATAGAAAAAAGAAGCAAACTGTTCCAATGTTAGCTTTCTTTGTCTTCCTTCGTCTGTTTTTGTATCGTGTTAACGGAAGAGGACAGAATACGTGACAGAGACCGAGAACGAATGTCCAAATTCCTTCGTTGTCTCAATCAATTCTTGATAAGGGTTTGGCAACTAAGTGTGGCCTGAACCAGTAATGGTCGAAACCGTTTTTTCGCATTCTGTGCTCATGAAAAGAAGGACTTATTACTCCTATTGGAATTCTCTAGTTAAGTGTTTGTTCTGTTTCTTTTCTTTGACCGATTGCTGTTTAATTTCTCTTTATATGTATTAACATGTTTCTCGTTTCAGATTTTGTCGAAAGATTGGATTGTTTCGCCTCTGATTGGAGCTTATTACATTTAATGTCCGGGTAAAAAATTACACGTGAATCGTAGAAACAAAAACCTATAGTTAGTATAATAGTTTAGCCAATAATAAACGATAAGCCAATAATAAATATAATAAATAATAAGCCAATAATAAATATAACGATAAGTAAACAAATTCAGATAGCCTGCGTTAAACTATACGGGGTTAGATTAAAGTATGAAGATGGTGATTTATTGTCGTTAATGTGCATTTTAAGAATAAATGAGTACAAATTAATACAAATACGAGGAAATATCAGAAAATAACGAGACTTGTCCCATTGTTTTGTCCACTTCCCATAAACATCTGAGAAACCTGAGTGGAATCATAAGGCAAATTAAGAATGTCAGAAATTCGATATATGCCCAATCCGACAATCATTTTGTATCAAGACTTTAATTTCTGCAATTTTTAAATTATTCCGCGTCGAGATTTATCTTCTGCTGATTCACAACCGTCTTTAATATCTTATACCACTAAAACATTACATGGTGATAAATTATAATCTCGGTATGCTGCAGGTTTAATCATTTTAAAAGTTTCACTTGGAGTTTTACCCAACCGAGCACAAAGTTTTATTGCATATCTTCGCCCCACTGTAATTTTTTCGATGTGAACGTCAAATACTGACAATTCAGTAATTAATTTCTAATAAATGTCAAAAGTTAAGTCAAAGCCTACTTGAGAATAAGTACATTAGAGATGGGGGTTACGAACTGTGAAGAACTTCATTCGCATGAGAATTAAGTTCTTCACAGTTCGTATATATTCACGCAGTATTGAAATTAAAATCATATCTATTTCCGGATAACGTGCACTGATGATTTGTAACAACAATGAAATACCGGTATCTGTGCGTTCCGAATGGATATGACTTTTACACATTTTTTATTTGTCCGGACAACCTGGACGGTTGGCGTCGCGACGTGTCGTGTCTGCATTCGTAGGCAAATGTGATTTTGTCACCCGTAGAAATTAATACAACAAATTATAGTGACAATTGCATCTAATGTGCGAATTTAGTTGTTATTAATTCTCATGCGCATGAAGTTCTTCACAGTTCGTATATATACACGCAGTATAGAAATTAAAGTCGAATCTATTTCCTGATATCTGGTACTGATGATTTGTAACAACAATGAAATACCGGTATCTGCACGTTCCGAATGGATATGACTTTAAAACATTTTTCATTTGTTCGGACAACCTGGACGGTGGCATCGCTACGTGTTGCGTCTATATTCTTAGGCAAATGTGATTTTATCAGTTGTAGAAATTAATACAACAAATTATACCGACAATTGCATTAATGTGAGAATTTAATAGTTATTAATTATATATATAATTATTTCGTGACCTTGGTATGAAATGGTAAATTCAATCAGTTGGCGATACCAGACCTTAAACCGCCAACTGATTGAATTTACCATATATATATATATATATATATATATAGTAAACCTAATCAGTAGGCGATTAAAGGTCTGTATATTACTTCAAAATATATGTATTTAAAAAACTCTACATGTTTCGGCTGTATACGCCTTTTTCAAGAGAATACAAAATATGAATGCATTCATATTTTGTATTCTCTTGAAAAAGGCGTATACAGCCGAAACATGTAGAGTTTTTTAAATACATATATTTTGAAGTAATATACAGACCTTATGAATGCATTCATATTTTGTATTCTCTTGAAAAAGGCGTATACAGCCGAAACATGTAGAGTTTTTTAAATACATATATTTTGAAGTAATATACAGACCTTTAATCGCCTACTGATTAGGTTTACCATATCATACCAAGGTCACGAAGTTATTATATATATATATATATATATATATATATATATATATATATATATATATGTATATATACCGCCTCAGCGGAGGTGCAATCGTCTTTATATTATTACAATATATTTACATACAGTGTGATAAAAAATTAGAGCGTTATTTTTAACTGAAAATAGTACACACAAAATAATGACAAATGAAAAAAAATTGTGATAAAAGTAGCAAAATACTAGAGATATTCACACTTATGCAAGCAACACAGGGACACCTCCTATAGCCTAGAATGAAGTTTTTGCATGATGGTGCACCACCTCATAACAGTTACGAATTGCGAGAGCATTTAAATAATACGCGATAGATAGAGGTGGGCCTATTGCATGGCCACCTAGAGCACCTGACTTGAATATCAAGGATTTTTATGTATCCCCATACATAAAATTTCACAAATTTTTCATGTCCCCACATGAAAAATTTGTTGTACAATAACGATAATGAAATTAGTAACATTCAATTAATGACCATACGTCTTCAAGATGCTGCAGACATAATAAGCAGGCAAGATATCCGAGCGTGTTATAACTCGTATATATGGCGAGCATAGTTCTTCCAGTCTTGAACGCATATACTGCTTCTTCCGGCGACTGAAATTGTCGACCACGCATTCCATTCTTTATCTTTGGGAACGTAAAAAATTGTTAGGATTTAAATGGAAGATGATCTAATAATTCGATAATTTGCTGCACCAAAAACGCAATTGTCTTTGGAGCTGTGTGCGAAATCATATTGTCATGATGCAGGATGATTTGCCGTGTGGGTTGGTTTCACGGCGATTATTTCTGGCAAACAAACTAATCTAGATGACCTGATTTTGAGACTTCGCTAACGGATAAAAACTTTTGTCGAATTCTCTTCATCTTGAAACACCCAAACAGCGGATTGACGTTTATTTTCAGGTTCATAGGAATAAATCCATCATTCATCGCCACTCATAATGCTATAGACGTTTTTCAAGTTTCTGGTTTTGAAGTCAAAGTTTTTCGGTACCAATTAACGCGAGCCGACTTTTGCTCTTTGGTTAAAAAATGCGAAATCAAACTGGAAGCTAATTTTCTCACACCTAGTTCATCATGTAGGATCGTTTGGATTGAAGTCTTTCAAATATCCATGCATGTCTTAATTTCACGATATATAACATATCAGCCTTCCTTAATTAGGCGGCGCACAGCATCAATGTTTGTCTGAATGAGTGCTGTTCTTGGCGAACCTGTCTTGAGACTGTCGCTAATTCTGGTGCGTCCACATTGGAATTCACAGTACCAACGTGAAATTGTCGATTGATGTGGTGCTTGGTTCATCAAAAACAGAAACCAATTCGGCAAGACATTGTTGTTGAGTTAATCCTCCACGAAACACGTAAAAAATTATTGCGCAAAAATTTTCTTGATTCAATTCGATTTTTCTGTCAACTCATAAACTTTAAAAATTCACTATGAATAAATTACTTGCCGTATATTGATGATACTTTAGATTTAGGTTAACGAAAGATTGATATTAATTTTGACACCTGACGTTTTATTACTGGTGCTCTCTATGAGACTATATGCGACACTAAAAAGACATCCTTTGTCTACTGTAGCATTTCAATAAATATGTTACAAACGCATTACGTTCGTAAATCAAAGAAATATTTTTCCTGGAAAAAAATTGCCGACAAAAACAATTTCGTCTACTCTATAAGCGGATCTGCTTTTTTTATTACAATCTCATCTTGTTTTTTATCTGTCTTCACTCAGGTTCTAAATTAATTGCAACAAAGTCTAATATCAAAGTTACAATATAAAGAATATGATACCGCGAAAGGTTTCATATTAAGATATTTTTTCCGAGTACATTTTGTGTAGTTTGGGACGACGTCTGTACGTAATAACAGTAATTGGAAACTGAATAAAAAAATTCCAGAAAAGTAATTTCAAAGAATTCCTTTAAGAAAGAATGAAAAAGGAATTTTGAGGATATTCGTTAGGTAACAAAATACTCTGTCATTTTATTGTTATTTTAAGATGAATACAAGTTATTTAAATCAAGTTTCGTTATTGCAGGAAAGTTGACACTACTAGATTCCAAAGTCGAAATGAAATGAGTATTTTTTTGGATATTGATTTTATTTATTTGTAAATAGAATACTTTTTTAAATTAAGAAAATTAATTAGAAAGATTTATTTTCCTGGAGTTTATATTTATGAGAAAGTATTGTCAATCGATTTTAATGAAACTTAATAAATTACATACAGGAGTGTACCGTATCAGAAAACACTTTTTTCTTCCGTTGATAAGTTATAACTAGGGACCGGACACGAGAAGCCGATGATTCATCTCCCACGGGTGTATTATTGAAAATTTGTATTTTTGAAGAGTTTTTAATTTTATTTATATAATTGGAAATGCAGAAGAGCTGTTGGCAAGACCTGGGGACTAAAACCAAATATGGTACACTGGTTGTACACAGCAGTAATAAGACCAACGATTACCTATGGAGCAGTTGTCTGGTGGAGGAGGGCGGAGCGGACATCGTCGGTGGGGCTCCTCACGACTCTCCAGCGACAGGCCCTGTTGGGAATGACGGGAGCTATGAACAGCACGGGAACCGCTTCCATGGAGGCCATCGTGGCCTCCGCTGGAACTATTTATAAGGGCGGAGGCAATGGCTGCGATACCGAGGCTGAAGGCCAATGACGTATGGTGTCCTAATAAGGTTGTAGGGAGCCATACAGACAACACAGGAACTATACTTGAAGAGCCGATATTTCAAATGCCGGTGGACAGTATGGCACCTGAAATTATGTTTACAGCTAAGCTGAACATACTTATACCGACCAGGGAACAGGTAAAAAGTCGCTCGATCGATAGTGGTGCCGGCACCTGGTACACTGATGAATCACAATTTAGTCAGGGGGCAGGTGCGGGCATATGCGGAAAGTGCCCTAGAAGGAAGATATCCATATGTCTGGGAAAACATACGACGGTTTTCCAGGCTGAATTGTTAGCAGTCGCAGCCTGCGCCGATGAAATTCGGGAAGCCGGCTGCGCAAGCAAAAAAATTAACATAATGACTGATAGTCAGGCGGCTATTAAAGCCATTATGAACCCATCTACCAGGTCTAAGCTGGTGAAATATTGTAAACAGGTCGTCAATAACCTGGCACAAGACAATACAGTGTCGTTGATATGGGTGCCAGGACATGAGGGAATTAAAGGCAATGAGACAAACTGGCCAAAGAAGGTTCTAATAGGAACTTCATAGGACCAGAACCTGTATGTGGAACCACTAAGGATTCCGCTAAACGGGAGATCTGGTTATGGCTAGAAAAAGAACATAAAAATAAATGAAGGTTAACGGAAGGTCAACTCCATACCAAAACACTACTAAGGGAGCTGGACGGAAAGTTTTCAGCCAACCTAATTCGTAGTAGCAAAAAAGAAATTAAAATAATTACCGTGTTAATAACCGGATATTGTCCTTTAAGGAAGCATTTGTACAGCATGGGCTTGGTTAGCGAGCCCTGGTGTAGGAGATGTAAAAAACAGGAGGAAACTAGCCTTCATGTAATATGCACGTGTGAGGAACAGAAGGAACTCAGACAGAAATATTTCGGGAGAGATCTATTGGATCCTTCGAGTGTACTCAAACTTCCCCTGAGGAGGATAGGGGCTTTTATCGAGGACACAACACTAACAGAGTGGAACTGAGAGATCTACTGGGGATAGTACAAAGAGCAGTGTGCTCAAATGATTGGACGTGGTGGCGTCCAACCCAAAACAGAGAAGAAGAAGAAGAAGAAGAAGAAGAAGAAGAAGAAGAAGAAGAAGAAGAAGAAGAAGAAGAAGAAGAAGAAGAAGAAGAAGAAACGGGTGGTGATCTATAAAATACGAAATTTTTATTTTGTAGTTCAAGTTGAGTAAAGGAGTATTAATATTAACTAACATTACTTTCTCAAGGTCCTCTTCTGTAAAATTTGTCCTCTTTGAATGAAATACGTCCTTGTAGATAGAAAACGTCCTTTCTACATCGCAACTGGTTATAGGTGTATACTGGAAATATTCTTTTATTTCAGTGTATTTAGCAGTTAGATTTTGAGGCATTGTCCCAATACAGAATAGCCTCAATATAATTAAATCTGGATTTATATTAAAAACTACGTCAAACTTTTGCCGAAGGCCACATCGGAAGTCGAATATTTTTCAAATTATTAAGTCACATTTAATGTGGTTAATCCATCATTTAATTTGAGATTTTGATTTTCAAAACAAGTGATTAGTTTTAGCAAATTTACAAAGTGTTCCTGAAGAAAGTACTACTGATTTTTTTATTTGGAATTTGTATTAGTTCATTGCACTCTGAAATACTTTGACGATGCTCGAAGTATTTCAGAGTGCAACATCTTCCGAAATGTTGCGAACTATCGAAATTCTCTGCATAAAATCTAGTAACTTCCAACCAGGTTCCCCATCTAGTTATTACTGGAGAGGGAGGCTGTGACAAAGATGGAAGTTTTTCCCTGTAAAGAGCTACTGTTAATGGTGCTTTTCTGAAAACTTTTCTAATAGCGGATACAAGTCTATCAACATATATTCACAGATTCTGTGGAGGGCATATGCTACACAAGTAATATGCAGCAGATTAGGATATGTTTTCTTTAATAGTCTGCCTGTTTTTAACATATATGCAGCACTGTTACTGACAAATAAAAGTATTTTTTCTTTGTACCTGTCGTCCGAATGAATCATTTGGTGCATATTCTCGTAAATGGTTTTAGCTACTGTTTCCGCATTAACTGTATTTAAAACTTTTGTTGCTATTACATATGCGTTATATGGAATAGTTGGATGTAGTACACCAGCTACAATATTTACCACACAGCGTCCTAATATATCGACAGTTTCATCGCTCGAAATTGAAGATGGCGCTGGAAAATAGCAAAGGTATCCTCAAAGATAGTATTCATCAAACCATTTTATGTGGCAACTGTCTAATGAAAATCAGAATGTAAATAAAGGAGTTACAGCTTGGGGCGTTATATAGATAAGAAGAGAAAGAAGACGATTACTGAGTGACATGTTTAGGTGGTCGTTAGTTTACACATTCAGAGTATGCGAACATGAACGTACATATAATGGTATATGATAACTATTACAGCTCAAAGATATTATGTGTGATTTTATATAGGTACATTTTTGAAATTTTAAAATTCTGCCCTTGCATACGATATAAAATAAAACACAACCAAAACAAAAGGAAATACATGCAAGAGGAGAACGCGGAATTGGATATTTATGTGAATCGACGATAATAGAAATACGCCATATACATGTATTCAAACGAAATAATCGAAAATGGAAGCGAAAACTTTTTCCGGAACTATCGTCAACGTACAAAGTGATATTTATATGTAAAACGATGAACCCGAATGTTTTCCTAACTAAATTGAATATAAAAGTTTTGGGCAACCGCTGATGGAAAATCTATTCGTTTCGATACCATGAAAATTTTAAACTATTATTGAATAAATGATTTTGCTTAACTTAGAATAATGCCGAACTTCGACATGAATTCTAAGTGTCCAGGCATGTTGATTTTACAATTTTAATAAATATTGTATAAGGGATGGTAGTAAATACAGCAGTGCCTCGCATTGTCCAGTTTCGAACTGCTCGGATTCACAATAGCCCGGTTTTAAATTTCAAATAATTAAAAAGTTATGCGATATGATATTTCAATTTTTTTTGGGTTCCCCGTTGTATATGTATGAACTTAGACTTTATATTTCTGATTCTTTGCAAGGTATGGTCAATTAAATAGACGAAATAGAACATGAACTACAATTAAACGTACTAGAAACGGGCTGTATTTTAAATGTACTCAGTTTAATTATCGATAGGTTAAATTGAATGCCATTATGTAAAGAAATTTTTAACTATACTTTTGTAATAGACATAAAATGCGATTAAACAGTGTTTATCAAGTGCATCTGTGTATTGCGTGTGAAATGTTATGGTCGGTTATATTACGGTTTAGCAACATGATATTTTAAAATTTAGAAAAATACATGCTTACGTACCAAAATTTATTAAAAAGGTATATCAAAGACCCTTTATGGTAACATAAAATTCATATCTAATACAGCTAGTAGGTTTTTATTTATAAAAAAACATTCATTGTTTATTTTTAACCTGGAGATACGATTAATTTTAGATGGTAAGATTTTTATTTGAAATCAAATAGAAACACACTCATACTTCGACAATACAATCTTATACAACATACAGAAACGACCTGAAAGACTATAGAAGATTGTAACCAACGCAAATATTGTATAAAATGTATTTTAATGATATTGTGATATACTTGCGTCTACAAATATCATTATATCTAACATCCATTAAAATCAGGTACAATACGTCATCAATAAAGGATCGATTGTATTGTTATATTTTGGAAGGATGCTACGCTTTTGCGACCTAATCTAAATGTATCAAGAGGTAATAGTGGTTGCGAGATGTCCCACAGGGCAACCCTCTCTTGTCTGGACCTACCTGGTGAAGATCGTCCCGGGGTAATTACTCTGCCGGCCAGCTCTGACAAGATTTGGAGAGTGTCGCGAGTTCCCAAGGTCGCTGGAGGGTAGTAATGACGCCACCGTATTATTACCCTGCAAAGTCCCCCAAACACGGAAGCGGGTGGGACTCTGGTAGCTCCAAGCGCAAAAGGGTATGCCCCTATAACTCTTGTTACCCAAAACAAAACTTTGCTCCTCTCAATCACTTGTAGGAAAGGAATCAAACAAACAATCGTAGTCAACAATAACAAAGTTTATTAACACGAAGTAGGTTCGAAATATATATGTTTAGAATTCAGTTGACGTTATACACAATAATCAAAAAGCTATCAACAGTGAACAAAGTTAGGAAACATTCAAATATAAGATAATATCAATTCAAAATGTAAGCGCCAAAGCTGTAATTAAGCTGGTAATTTAAATGAAAATGAAAATAGTTACAAGTCTCCCAGATTATTTCTTTTCCAAAACAAAATTACAAAAGTAAAGCACCAGGCGTAATACAGTGAACAATAGAATTCACTCGACGAGTCGACACCCTGTATATACAGGTAGTCAAATAATGATTAAATTGAAATATCTGAGTCACAATCCCAACTTGAGATTAGCAGAACACAAATTAAGTATACGTAATTTTCGGTTCTTTACAATATGGTTATACAGTTTAAAATATGAAATATTAATGAGTGACGTTCCCCCAAGATATTGAAAATAACAAAACGTAAGCACGTCTGAAGGATCTTTGCCACATAAAATAGATCTACAATTTCTACAACTGACTGCCAGTGAAGCTGACGACCAGCTTGATTATAAAATAATAAACGAATGCTAGAAACCAGGTGTTCTAGCCTCTAACTGTTAAAAATTAAATGTAAATAGCCTTGAAGCTATCAATGGTTTTTGATCGAAATCTATATAATGTCTCTGAATAGCAAACAGATGTTGTAAAGCAGGGAAAGTAAAAGTTACAGATAACAAACTAGATCAAAATCTAGCAAAAATTAAACTCAAGAGAAACTAACCCAATATCAACTATCAGGATTCTACGATACTAATTTAAATGAAGTGAATACTAAACAACGTCTGCTCCAAACTGAGAAAACGGCTTCTCTAAAGCCTTTCTTAGGTGTAAATGAGACAAAATTTAGTCTAGTTAATTAAATTTGCAAAAGTTTGAATATTATATAAAAATTAGATTATCTAAACCTACTTCTCACTGTGTTCTTAAAATCGTCCCTACAACAGACCTATATGGGAAAGCCTTCCACGAGATTGCACGGTCTATCCAATTTCAAAATTATAATTGGGTAATCTATTTGCTGCCACTCACGTCGCCATTGTGCCAGAGAACGCCATCACGCTAGAGGACGCCATTTTGGGACGCCGTGAAAATTTGATTCAAAAATTCCAGAAAAAGGTAGCCTCGTCATTTCCAATTGCACCCTCGAGAGTGCACCCCGAGAAGTGGATTGTGGTTTTTTGTACGGATCTCCTCCAAAAGATCGATGTTTAAAGATGCTCCACTGCGTGGAAAATTGCGAATGTTAAATCAGCCTCCCACGTGGTGTGGTCCACGAAGAGTTACCGAAGTATAATTGGTTTAATTACTTAATTAATTTGGCGGTAGCACCAAATTATATCCTAAGGAGGATAAAAGAAACGCATAAGCAAAAATTCAAAAGAAAATGATATCTCTTACCGCAAAGACTAGGTTCACTCACAAAAATAAAACACGACCAATATAGGCAACGCTCTTGAACGAAGTGCGTCCCATCGAGATGAACGGAAATCGGTCGGGGATCGATATATGTCACACACAAGACCGTTGATCTGTAAATTTGAAAGGAAAGGAATTAATTTACCAAAAACCCTAACAAGGTTTAAGAGTGATCAACGAAGCTAACAAGCGAAAATTCGGTAATTAATACGCCGCAATTAAGGATAATGAACCAAATAAATGTCTTACCAAACGTCAAGCGAACTGTAAACGGAAGAACACAAAATGACGAAAAGATGGCGCAACAAGCGAAAGAAATGAAGTACGCAAAATTACGTTAATTAAAGGTTAATCAGGCAAATTAAGCACCCAAATAGATTCTCAAAATTCTAATAAAAATTACCACAATAAAAGAATTGATTAAAGAGAAACAAAAATTGATTTAAAAGTAAAAATTAAACGCAGCATAACTATGCATAAAATTCCAAAATGTCGTCCTGTGTTGAGGTATAGGAAAATAACTGGAAAAAGGAATACGGATATAGCGACATCCAAAATATTTGAACATAAGGAAATTTTATGAAAATAACAAAGTTGAAGATGCCTAAGTAGATTGATAATTAATAACAAAAATAAATATAATTGTAATAAACGAAAATTTTGAATTGTGATCAGCCTAAGATGTCTTAACGTAAGCAAATGATGAAATAAATTCAATAAAAATTCCCAAATGGTCTCAGGATAATTTTTCGAGCGTAACAAGGACATTGCAGTGTTTAAATAATACTTTATATGGTGTATGATATCTGTGAAGAAGATTTATATTTATTTTGAGCAATTTAAACAAAAATATAAGATGACATTTAGTTATATTTATAGGTTATGTATTGTTAATATATACAGTTTGGTAAAAATTTAAATGGAAGATGTGTGGGATAACGCGTTGGAGTGAAAACGTCGTTTGACCTATTTTCAAATACAATACAATTCATAGTTTTTTAAATATGTGCTAGACGCCTAAAGAAGACATTGAGTTTTGTAAATGGGACAAGGAAAGAAGAAATATGATAAAAATACGATATTTTTATATAAATCATACGAGACCCGAGAACCAATGAAATATACGTATTGTAATACCTTGTTACTAATTAAATCTAATTGGTTATAAGGTGCGACAAAACATTTAAAATTGATAAGAGAACACGTCTTTTTAGAATGCAGGTGTACAGCTGAAAAAGGGCTTAAGAGAAAGTTTTTTTACATCTGAAACACAGCGTGCCGAACTAATAATAGATCGCTTTGACGAAATGAATGTAATTCTATTACGGTGAACGGTGTAAAATTTCTGTGATCATATAATTTGTACATAATAGTTAATTTTTTTAAAAAAAATTAAATTTAATTATTCATGAAGCGTATACGATTTTAATTTTATTGGAACTTTTCTTAATGATTTATTTAATAAAATTATGGTATACATATATACAAATTCTATATACAACTTAATTCTAGCGGTTCTAAGCATGTTAATTTTATATACATTAAATAAGCGTAATTGAAAATCGAGGACATTTAATATTTGTTGCGATATCGCTGATATATAACCTCGTTTAATTACGGAGTTTCCACAGTATTTCACCGTTTTTATACGATGACTGTTTAGAATAATGAACTGGCTTATTTTAAATTCCTGACCTCTGATTATTTTATGCATCAGCGGTATACTGACCTAGTTTACATTAAATACTTAACTTGGATATGCGAATTATTTGATTGCTAAAATATAATCGGTAGAAATACAGTACGCTATAATTATAAAATATAAACTAAACTATCGTAACTAGATTAAAATGATGTTTAATCTGTAATTAAACTGTATATACTCAACTCTCGACCGGGCGATTTCTTAAATATAATCGGTAAAATATACAGTATGACGATAAAATATGAAACTAAATTATATTAAATAGATTAAAATGATGTTGTTTAATCTGTGATTAAATTATTCAAATCCTACAAATGATGAAAATATCCAAAACAACTACTCAATTAATTATTCATCAGCAACTTCTCGTCATGGCTTATTATGACGGCTGTCTCGGGTTTGGGTCCGGGGCTGAGCTGTCTGGTAGTTTTCTTTCTCGTTGAGGGTGAATGTCGACAGATAAACATATTAAGTCACTCTACGGGCGAGAGCGAAATAATAAATCGGCTTGTCAATGCCCACGCATTTGACCTCAATCTGTTTGGGGATGCTAGGGCGTGAATTACTATTATTTTTACGCAGAAATAATCTTTGGAATGGAAAAGGATCAACATGGATGCATTGTAGACGGCATTCTCAGAAACTGGAAATTATGTCTATACTCTCATTATCCATTTATGATTGTTGTGTGCTAATTAAAGAGAATCGCTCGCTACTTCTTAAGCTCACATTGACGACGCCGTAAGACAGAAATGCATGCGTCTGTGGTGGAAGTGAACGTTAGTAAATACGCAGTATTTGTGCATGTGTACAAATACAGATATATTTTATGCATAATTGTATCATTCGTACTACGTATTTTTTATTATAGACCAAACCTAACGCGATGAGAAATAAAATGTCGAGGCACAACATTTTTTAATTCATTAAAAAATGAAAGCAAATCATTACCATCACCGACATTCAAATATGAATATGTTGATTCGAATTTTTGAATAAGCCGTTCAATTGTTCGTCGACTTTGACGATTAGACCGACCGAAAACACAGGTCTACAGTGATTTTGATGTTTGAAAGCTGTTTGCTAATTTGTATATGTTTGGGGGCCCTTATTCCGAAAAACGCCATATTTTTGCTCTATCACGTAAATTTTTTTTATAGCGCTCTATATCTTAAAAATGTTAATTTATTAATATACATACCTATGACAAGAATATGTTTGTTCCATGTTAGGCATGATTTTTAAATGAATTGATTTTTATGAAATTAAATGTGATTTGGCAACACTGGTTAATATTAGATTTCTCAGCAAAGCAAGAGTCGGCGCAGAAGCGTCAATACAACGTTGAAACCTGCTTATGTGCAGTTTGGTTGTGTTAGTCGTCGTGCTACTGTGTCCGGGCGCTTGCTGTCTTCGTTGTTGCGTATTTTAAGTGTTCTAGAACGTATAAATATGGAAAGAAGACATTGTGTGAACAATCCGAGTAACTTTTGTTATATCTGTGGTAGTTATGTCGTTGTAAAGCAGAGGCAAACTATAATTTCGTTTGTGAAAAATGTATAGCACGCTTATTTTAGTGTAAAAATTGGCGACCAAGACAAGCTCTGGGCTCCTCATACTGTTTGTTCCGTTTGCGTTGAAGCATTAAGAAACTGGCGAAAAGGTAGGAAGAAATGTTTAAGCTTTGGTGTTCCTATGGTATGGCGAGAGCCTATAAATCACAGTGATGATTGTTATTTTTGTTCGTGTAATGTTCAAGGATTCAACAGAAAAAATAAGAAACAAATTGTGTATTCCAATCTTGACTCTGCTATTCGACCAGTTCCTCATGGACCAGATGTACCGATACCTACCGCCCCAAAAGCACTAGAAAACGTCATATCATCAGAATCAGAGGAATCTAATTGCGACCCAGATGACTCAGATTTCACACCAGATTTCAGAGAGTCCGAAGTGTTTAACCATAGCGAACTAAATGATTTAATTAGAGATTTGCACCTTCCAAAGGATGCATCCGAATTGTTAGCCTCCCGACTTCGTGAGAAACATTTACTGGCACCTGGCGTCATATCAAGCTTTTACCGGGATCGCGAAAAAGAGTTATGTCAATATTTTACTCAAGAAGGACCGCTAGTGTATTGCAACAATATTCCTGACTTAATTTCAAAATTAGGAAATGTGCCGTATGTAAAAGATCAATGGCGCCTGTTTATTGACTCAAGTAAGCGTAGTTTAAAAGGCGTTTTATTGCACAATGGTAACGAACTGACCTCGGTTCCCGTTGCCCATTCGGTACATTTAATGGAAACGTATGAAAATTTTGGACTTCTTTTAAAGAAAATAAACTACCAAGAACATCAGTGGATGCTTTGTGGTGACCTTAAAGTGCTGTGCATGCTACTAGGACAACAAGGAGGTTATACAAAATTTCCATGCTTTATTTTTGAGTGGGATAGTCGAGCAAGGGATAGACATTGTACTCAAATAGAATGGCCCTCTAGAACAAGCCTTACACCTGGTAGCAGAAATGTATTAAGAGATAGCTTGGTTGACCCCAAAAAAGTTTTACTCCCTCCTCTCCATATCAAACTTGGCTTGATGAAGCAGTTTGTTAAAGCCCTAGGCAAAAATGGACAGTGTTTTAAATATTTGTGCGAGACATTTCCAGCCTTATCTGATGCCAAGTTAAAAGAAGTTATTTTTGTTGGGCCGCAGATAAGAACATTATGCAAAGACAAGGATTTTCAAAACACAAAGGCCAATGTCGTGAAAAACGCCTGGGTTTCATTTGAAGAAGTAATTGATAAGTTTCTTGGGAACTCTAAGGACGAAAACTACGAAAATATTGTTCAAAATATGTTACACACTTTCATCGTCTAGGTTGTAATATGAGTTTGAAAGTGCATTTCCTGTTTTCACACTTGAACTATTTTCCTGAAAATCTTGGAGCAGTTAGCGAAGAACAGGGAGAGAGATTTCACCAAGACATTAAGGAAATGGAACGGCGATACCAAGGTGATGGCGGACTACTGCTGGATGTTAAAACGGGATATGCCCTTGAAAACATTCAACCGAATGTCCGGACAACGCAGCTTTCTGGCAAAAAGACAAAGATTTCACTTAAAAAAGACTGAGTAAAGTATTTTTTTCCACTTTTTTAACTTCTATTACACATTTTTATTCAATAAACAAATAATTTTTTTTAGAAATATCGTTTTTTTCATTTAATATTTGCAAAAAAACCTTACGTGATACAAATAAATGCATAGAATTTTTGAAATCAGTCTACCAAAATTATATAAAATCAGTTTTCAAAATAAAAACATCTGTCAAAAAGTTTAATTTTGTAAACCTGTGAAATTGGAGTTAATGCACGCAATTACTTTACGTGCATTAACTCCGCGACTGAACGTGAATTTTGATAAAACGTTTGATACCTTGTAAATGTTGTTGAAGCCTGTGTTGTTCCATGATTAAATTGTAGTCACAGACAATCATAAATGTCAAAAGACAAACTCAGAGGGCTACCTACCACCTGCAAAAATCACCATTTATAAATACATAGTCCCTAATAGAAAAGCTTTCATATATCAAATATTTAGTAAATCCCCTTAAACTAACTTTGATATACAATTTTCTTAGTATTTGCTGCTAACTTAGGGAAAATAAATTTATAATTTCCAATTATCCAATTATCCAATATCCATTATAATATTTTACGTTCGATTATATTTAAAGAGGTCAATTAGTAAAGTGTGCGACGGTTGAAAATTCATTAGTTATGCCCTGCTGATTTTTCAATTCAACACCCTTCCTTTTCATATCCGATTTAACCGGAAAATCTAACTTGCCTGATTAATTTCTCTTTTTAGCAATAGAGGCGTGTGCTGAATATAAATTTATCGACGTCAGAATAAATTATTTGGTTATATTGTGTACAGGATATTAGGGTGAATTTTGTTTCGCAAAGTGGAACGTTTACCTTCTTAAAGATATTTTCATTTTTATTAAGATGAAGTAAGTCAATAAAATATCGTTTGCTGCTAATTTCTCAATGTGTAATAAACATATTTTATGATTATCTATTGAGTTTCTTCCCTATATACTATATATGCTGTATATTGAATTTAATAGGGCTTAATAATAATAGTAATAGCTTTATTGTCCAACGGGTAAACCAATTACAAGATAAATCACAGAATGTACATACATATTGCTATGATATTTTACTACGATACGAATTAAAAAAATAAAAAGTAATGAATGAGAACAGAGGATAATTAAAACGGCTTGTGCTTTGAGTGCATTTGTATACGAGGTATGTCTTGAATTTATTTTAGGTTTTGCATACTGGGACATAGAAGGGGCCGCTAATCAAGTGTCAGTACTCATAATTAACTTCCTTCTTTAGTTAGTAGCCTAAATCTAAAGTTTCAGTGTGATACTGTTAACAATATCTTGGCGGATGGTGTAGACTGGTATATATATCCGTAGAGGTATCGCTGTACTGTAAGCCTTAGCGGAAATAATAAAATTTTGGTGTGGTTGACGTCGATTACTTTCGTCTAGTTTTTCAGTTAGTTCAGTTGACTTTTGCTTGTGTGTGTGTGTGCCGCTGAAGATTTGGTATCGTGAAAATTTTACACTGAAATAAGTGGTTTATTGGCGGTATACTGAGTTTGTTGTACCGAAATTTTATATTTGAGTAGATGTTATTGACTAGGTCGACCACTAATTAATCTCCTCGAACAGCTGTGGGTAAGTGATTTTCTGTCTAACTTTCTTTGCGATATTCCTTTGTGTTCCCAATCTTCGTGTTTCGCTAATTCTAATGCATAAATTAACATCTGCAGGGTTTTTGTAACGAGTTCTTTTCACTAATTGGTTGCTAAAATTTGCCGTACCAGTAGTTAAATTAACAAAAGTGGAAAATCTTTCGGAGAAATGTATAAGATCACGTTCTTCGGAAATCACTACACGGACCACGTGTGAAACGGAAACGACGCCATAGCATCGGGTTAACCTTGAGCAAACTCAACAAGCTGTAATGTAGTTTTGTCTCTAATTACGCCGTTTCATCCGATCTTATCCGCTATTATCACTCAAAAACTTGCAGCGTGTTTTTAAGAAAATTAGCGGCACGAAATATTAAGAAGCATTTCTTTTGTCGTAAACATCCAGTAATCTCTTTGTGCGTAAGATATATTAAGATAGTTCACATTAAATTATATTTTATTTGTCTTGAACTTTAAATAATATCTTTGTTGTAAATACAATAGTATCGCGCACAGTAATTTTTCATTCTTAAATAATATCTTTGTTATAAATACAATAGTATCGCGCACAGTAATTTTTCATTCTTTTCATTTGTCTTGAACGTCCATTAATTTCGTTGAACAGTTAAAGCTTTAGTATTGTTCATACAATTTAGTAATGAATTTAATATATTTAATAGTTGTGATGATGCAATTTATATTAAAAATAAATTGCCTGTTTCAGGTTATTTAAGGATTTCGTGAATAAGAATGCATTTCATTTGCTTCATATTTTATTTTAATAGTGCCATAGAATATGTAGCCTTAAGTTTACGCATATAAGATTTAAATTCGTTTGTGAGCGAGTACTCAAGGCCTTGCGTATACGTATGACATTTACTTGTATTCTTTTCTTACTTTTTCGGGGCTCTAACATATACAGACTGGTGAATATACAATATAGTACAAGAGTTTTGACTCTTGATTTGGCATTTTGAATATATAATTAAATCATGCTGATGATTAACAATTATACACCGTGTCCACGAAGAATCCCTAAACAATGAATGGGGTAATTGTATATACAAAAGTATGAAAAAAAAGGTACTATCAACTTGTGTTCGGAAATGCTTCTTAAGGGAGCTACCGTACTTTAGAGATGGTGTCACAAAACTGGCTTTTGGTAAATTACTTTTAAACTACATTTAATTTACGATTCATATTTGGTACACGATTTACAAATGATAATTTATACTTTCTATGCTTATTGGCCAGTGACTATCGCATTCTTTAGGGGTTATTCGTGGACACGCTCTATATTTATTTAAATAGTTATATACTTTAATTTAAGTATATACAGGGTTTCATTCTTTCAGCTGGTTGAAACATACTACTGTTTTCGTTACTTTTTCTTTAATCTTGTAAATTTTATTACAGACGAACACGTTTATAATAAACTTGGTTATTTTTATTTAATGTGGAACGTTTCCTTTTGTGTGTTATTGCCTCCTGTTTTTCTGTCCTTATGCTAGTCCTTCTGTGGTGTGTTCGCTAGCACAAGTACGATTTCCGTGTGACGTATAAACTCTTCGACAAGCAGCTCTTAAATTTCGGGGGCGCCCTATTTAATTTATAGTAAGTTTATCAACGTTTCGACAAGAATGGCATGACCATCTTCACTGAGCCTTTACGCCGTTGACACTGGCTGGGTGCTTTGTCAATTTAAGATCAACCCACTCACGCAAGGTAAGTCCGAGGAAGGTGTTTTAACTGCGCAACATTATAACAAAGACCGTTTTTGTGGACTTTTATTGTTGTACGTTGCGTCTAGTGTTATAAGCTACAATGAACTGCCAAAGTTGAGGAGTTAGTAGAAAAATGGAATTGAACCGTTAAAATTTTCGCACAATAATTTTTTATAATTTTCGAAGACAATTATCTCAACAAGGAGGCCTCGCCGAATTAGTTTACGTTTTCGGTAATGAGGCAAGCTCATCAACGAAAATCGACATGACGCATATCGCGAAATTGAGGTATCATTGGAGATTTCATAGAATTCAATTAAAAAAAATTTCCATGAAGAATTGTGCCTAAAATAATTAGTTTTTCGTTGGGTACCCACTCTATACCGCTTCAACACAGGAAACTCTAAAAATGTGTACAACATCGTGAGTGGTGATGAATCTTGGATTTACTCATACGAGCCAGAAAATAAACGCTAGTTGTCTGTTTGGTGTTTCAAGGTGAAGAAATGTCGACAAAAGTAATTCGTTCTCGAAGTGTCTTCAAAGATAGTTGTGACATTTGTCTCTAAAGCGGGTCATGTAACAGCAATTTCTCTACAAGATCAAAGAGCTGTTACTGCCGATTAGTATAGAACCATTTGTTTGCCGCAAGTCATTGCTAAGCTCCGAGAAACCAACCCACAATGATGAATCATCCTACACCAAGATAATGCAACAGCTCGCAAGAGACAATTGAATTTTTAAGGCAATAAAACGTCGAATTGTTAGACCATCCAATGTACAGTACCGACGTAAGGCCCAACGATCTCTTTACCTTTCCGAAAATCAAAGACGGATTGGGTGATCAAAGGTTCTTGTTGTCAGAAGGAGCAGTCGATGCCTTCAGAAACGCAATTTTGACTGTACCAACAAACGAGTGGAATAACTGCTTCCAGAGTTGGTTTGAACGCATGAAATATTGCATAAATCTTCGAAAAACCATAAAGTCTTTAAAAGCTATCTACTGTTTTCTTCCAGCTCTATATGTAAAATGCAAAAGGTATGCCTCGTAATAAGTAATGTAACGGCAAATTCTGTGTATAAATTCATTACAATTCAATAGTTATAATCTAATAAATAATATTTTGGATCTACACACCAAATAAGAAGGTATATACAAATCATTTCAGTATTTAAAATCCAGTATTTGTAAAATAACGTGCAGATAGATTATGTAACGCCTAAAATTTCATAAAATAACTTTTTGACAATCTATGATCAGTTTATAAGCCATATAAATTACACAAGCCATAAATTTTAGTAGAACCCAGAGTAAATAAATGTAGTAAGTGCAAATAATACGTTTAAATGCATTTATAGCAACGCCTTAAACGTATCAGAGGGGACAGAACAAGTAAAAAGGTGAACAATAAATTCGATAGACATTAAAACGATCCATCTATTGTAAAAGAAGCTCCAAGATATATGATAACAAACATCAACACATTAGCAGCAAGTAGAACCTTAAGGAAGAAGGAAATAAGTAAAAGTAAACAAAATCAATGTCAAACGTTCATAAAGAAAGGTTAACGGCGAGCACAAAAAAAAGGAAGACATACAATCTTGAGACGCAAATTTGAAATCCAGGCGTGAATTACGAAAAAAAAACCAATGAGAAGACGAGAAATAAATTCAAGAAACCTTTAAATCTGTTTGGACAATAACAATTTGAAAGACCAAGATTTTATTTCACAAAAGGCTAAATTACAACAAAAAGAAAAATAATTTAGAAAAGGCGAAAAAGGCAAAGCAAAACCGAAAATATAATTTTATGTATTAGAATAGAAAATATGAGCAATGGAATGAAAAAAGGCGTACGTATGGGAAAATCGAAAATAAATCATAAGCTGGTGATGTGGAGCTATATGAACATCGAAAAGACATGTGATTAAAGGGATATATAAAGAGTTAACTTGGCATAGAGAGGTAGATTTTGACACGAACCTCAAACTTCTTCAGATGCTCTAGTTTTAATCATAAGCTATTAAATAGTATACGTGGAAGCATTTTATTTTAAACAATTTAGGATTTTAAAATAATTTTAACTTTTAAATTTAACTTAGAATTATGATGTTTGTATTTATGTTAATGTAAATAAATTGCTATGGTTGAAGTTCTAATTAATTTTGTACTATCACTTAATTAAAATTTCCGTATATTTTAAAATAACGAATTTGGTAGTATAAAATATTTCGGAAATATATTATACCGAATTATATATGAAAAGCAAGGATTAATGTAAGTAAAAATCTCACAATCATTTGAAGTCTATAAAACTTAATTAAAATTTCCGAAAAATGTATGTAGCTTTGAATTAATTGTATAGTTAATATTGAAATCAATATTTAGGAAAGATACCTGGTATTGTAGCTTAGGGTTAAGTCCCACAAAACAAAACAGAGATTAGTCATAATTGAAATTAACGTTCGAAATCAAACTTGGGAACTAATTAAAGAATATATAGTGTAGAGATAAACATTATGTTGTGTAGAGTTCGTTCCTACACGGCGTACGGTGAATTAGCTTTGATTAAATAATATATCAATCAAGTCAAGAAAATCCATATATATATAAATATATACGAGGATCGAACAAAAACACCTTGAACTATTACTTAGTATTTAGAAGGTTGAAATCTCCTAGGCTAAGTGAGACATTCAAGTGTGCTATTTAAAAGGATTCTATTTAGAATCGGAAATTTATCGGACTACAAAATTATATGTGTTCCATCATAATTCCCATGAAAAATTTACAATGATCATTAAGATTAAGTAAGATTGTTAATATATTAAGATTTAGTGTACATGTCTTGTATACACGTATATATATATATATATATATATATATATATAATCGCTTTTAATCGCCGACTTATTAAGTTTGCTATATATATATACATATATATATATATATATATATATATATATATATATATATATATATATATATAATCTATTTCTTAGCAGTACAATTAATATATATTATTTGATAAATTCTTGGAGTTTTCGGCTTTTATGATAAATATTTTAAAAATTAGCAATTTCAAACTTTCAAATTGACATCTGAATATTAACATCGGTGCCTTATAACCGGTTCTAATAAACTTTAAACCAACGTCTATCTTGGCTCAATTGATTAGAGCGACGGTCAGGTAAACCGTAGACTTGGGTTCATGTCCCAACGTGGACGTAAATTGTTCAAATAAAATTTCGTATGATTTGTCATACATTTGTAGTTGCTATGGATAAAATTATTCAAAGATACATTCCAATAATAATAATAATTTATAATTTTATCCATAGCAACTACAAATGTATGACATTAAAATACTGTCATTTATATTTTATATTCCTTGAAAAAGGCATCATTTGCTGAAACATGTAGGACTGTTTTAAATATATATGTTTTGAAATAAAACTAGACCTGAAATCGCTAACAAATTGAATTTACCATAACATACAAAGGTCACGAAATAATTATCTATATATATATATATATATATAGTAAACCTAATCAGTAGGCGATTAAAGGTCTGTATATTACTTCAAAATATATGTATTTAAAAAACTCTACATGTTTCGGCAGTCCGCCTTTATCAAGAGAATACAAAATATAAATGACAGGAAATAAATTTATATCCTGTTATTTATATTTTGTATTCTCTTGATAAAGGCGGACTGCCGAAACATGTAGAGTTTTTTAAATACATATATTTTGAAGTAATATACAGACCTTTAATCGCCTACTGATTAGGTTTACCATATCATACCTAGGTCACGAAGTTATTATATATATATATATATATCTATATATATATATATATATATTTATATATTACTGAATCGCTATGCAGAGAAAAAGCTATATGAAATTTAATAAAATATAACTGAATAGCTAGCTCAAATTCGATAATTATAAAGATAAACTAAAATTAGTAAAAACACTTCTTAATCTCAGGTCTCAAGATAGGTTCTAGATCCTCAGACAGAGCACATACTTACATAAAATTAAACGATATTATAGAAAAATAAATATATATATTTTGAATGATAATTTGTCGTTAATTATACAAGATACAAATAATGAAATTTCAACATGCACCTAAAACGCTAAAATATACACAAGCCAAAATAGGGTTGCATGTAAACCCCTTCATTCAAGTTATATTGGGTTGCCTGTTCAGAGCACATATAGTACAAAAAATAAATACATCGAATTAAGTTTATCCAAGAGATTAATATTAAAAATTTATAAAGACTGATATTAGAAATTGGTATTATGCCCCTTGAAATTACGTGAGTTAATATCTTTAAAATATGTATCAACAAGAGAATTTATATCTTTTAAGAAAATACAAGAATCTATTTCACTTGGGTATCTGTTGTGTTTGTAGAAAATGGAGATTTCAGGCCCTGAGTATTTTCTAGATGATAAAAGTTCAGTGAATATCCAACAGGAACTGGATGGTTAGGTGTTATGTTGCGCTTCTCGTACGGCTGGATAATATCCTCTTCGTAGAGTTGTCTATGGACCAAGTCCTCGAGGTTTTCCTCTAGGTTATGTAAATTCTATTCTATTGAAATGTTTTTTGATATCCCAAAAAGGATTTAGGATGTTCTTTTAAGTCGCTGCTTGATTATTAACCAATTTAGATACGATGAAAAACTTATTTATGATAGTTATAATGAAAAATAGTACTTTTTCTATCGAAGACAGCCTAATAACAAAGTAAATATACTTTTCAATATTTATAACACCACCTTTGAATACTAAAAGGTTTTTATAATCAATTTTGAGTAATATTTTAAAGGATGAGTTCAAAAATTGTCGACTCTCTATCACCACATGCAAAAAAAATCTCTATTAATCATAACTTTTGTTTTTGTCGTCTTGACTACCATAAGAAGTTGTTGAAAAATTAATTATATTTTCATTCTAATAATACCCTCTCACGTGATCTCAATTGCCTATTTTAAACAAGGTTCAGCCAATAGTCATATTTATAATGATGTTTACAAAAATTTGTACAAAGATATTTTAATCATAATTAGTTTTAAAATTCTTGATTTCTCGCGACATTAAGTTAAGATAAATTAATAAATGACGGAATAAAATAAATAAACAAATTAAAATATTCAAATTAGTTCGGCATCGTGATTTAAAAAGCTAATTTTGATCTTACATCGATATTACATACTTTTTAATTAACTAATAGCATTTTTCAAAACATTATATTTCAGATATAACAATCTTGGGACAAATATTTTATTATGTGGTGAATATACTAAGGATGTAAGCTGTACTATATCAATATATATATATATATATATATATATATATATATATATATATATATATATATATATATATATGAAATCGTTTCTCGGGTTCTTCTCCGCGTGTGAAATATGTCCTGAGAAGGACTCATTTTCTCGACGTTTCAACGAGATCGCACTCGTTATTTCTGGCGTTTTCTTGCGCTGGTCGAAGTTAGCGGTCGAATTCAATATATATGTATATATGTATATATATATATGTATATATATATATATATATATATAAATAATTTAAACGAAATTATTGACCGTAATATATTGAATCAAATAAATTAAAAGGGGGCAAGCGGTCTGTCAATTAAAAAACTCATTTATTAAGTATCCCTATATTTCGCAACAATTTTGTTGCTTCTTCCGGAGATATTACAAGATTAATGAGAAATAACATTAAATAAATAAGAGTATAAAACAGTAGTAAAATACTTTCAAAATGTAGAGTTGAAAGAATAATAAAATTGACGTACAAGGACAATAAAATTGATTAGATTTAAAACTTAAAGTAACTATAGATACAACCCTTTAAAACCTGTAAAAGCATGTATATGTAAAAGCTAAAACATGAAAAATATGAAACGAAACATATAGCAAAAAAACTAGTCACAAGTATATAAAAAAAAAATAATGCAATATAAATTTAACAATATATGGACGAAATAACAAAACAATTCTTAGATGGTCAACTAACCGTCAAACCGAGTATATTAAAATAAATTATACTTAGTCCGTTAGTATAATTTATTTTAATAGTTTGCATTTTGGATGTTAGGCTTAGTTAAGCAGAACCTAGGCAATAACCCTGAGATAAACATAATATACGTAGGAGTCTAGAAAGAAATATGCATGAGCGGCAAACCACACAATTTATACTTTCACATACTAAGTGAAACCTCTCAGCAACATCTATAAAAAAATATAAAATAAAAATATAATCATTTTTTTTTTAACCGAAGTAGCCTTTCCTAGATGGAAATGCATACTGTTGATAAAATAAAAATGAAAAACCAGTTCCACTTAATTTCCACTTTATTGGTAGAATAGCATGACAATTGTTTCGACACACAGCGTCTTCTTCAGATGGAGTTGTATAACAAACAATTTGTAATATAATTTTTCTCATTTTTAGAAAAATATGTAATACTCAATACTTATTAGAAGAGCATTAAGCAAAATAAATCGGTTAAATCTTAAACAATACGTTCACTGTAGGAGTTATAGTTTAACGTTGTATCAGTGCAGTCTTCGTTTAATCGACTGACAGGCACGTAGAAACTGATTAAAAATTGGACTCTCCGGTAATATACAGCTGTCTAAACTTTTATACGTAATCTTTTTTATGGTCATTTAAAAAGTATCTAAAACTTAAATGATTATTAAAAAAGTGAATCTCTAAATTGTCCACATAGAGAGTAGTATTGATTCGTAATATCATAGCATGACGACGTGTGAATAAACATTGCCTATTTGTACTGTAAATTAATTGTCAATAATAGACAGTCTAATCAATCAGGTAGAAAGTAAAAGGTTAGCCTGTTAATAAAGACAAATACGTTGTTGACATTTTAGGTGAATGGTAGCTGCCTGTCATGCTCTTCGTTTCAAAATTCACTCAACAGGTCGATAAACCCTGAACACAAATTGATCTTTGTTAATGTCAGTGGAGGTTGAATTTGGCGAATTGCATTCTCTCTGTATCGCTCAATTAATTTAACAAATTAGTAAGTTACAGTGCCAGACGACTGCATTAATATAAATCTGGGGAATTCGATATCGACAATTAATTTATCCGTTTGAATTATTGCTATCTAACTGTTGTTGTTTATTGGTGCCCTGGATGTTATTTTTTGAAATGTATTTTCTATATGCAGAGAATCTACGAGCTAAGATAACCGCGAAATATATAAGAATCTATTTTAATTATAAAGAGTAGAAAGAATATAAACAACAATATAGTAAATAACAATGTACAATATAGTAAATAAGAGTCGATTTTATTTAAAAGTAAATTCCAATTTGACATTTACATATATAGGGTGCATTTTTCTTAAACGACAATAGTGCGGTAATCTGTCTTCATTGACATTTAGCGTTTGTTGTGACTACAAAGGATGACTTGCGCAGTATACTTCAATAAGTGTCGTTATACGTCAAATTTCAACCCTTGTACATTTTTAATATCTGCTAGATTTATTTACTAATTATCGTATTACTTGAATTTCTTAAATTTAAATTATCTTATTTTGCAGTTAGATTTGTTGGTTATTTTTGAACCACAGGGTATATACCGTATGTGTTAAATATCATTAGGTATAGAGAATCAACGTATGAGTACATACAATGTATACGTACATGAGAAAACCAGCAATGCCAGCGAAGACCGCGACGACTGACGATTGTCTCCGATACCGATTGACTGGAAATTTTGCATTCAGTCTAGCTGCGGCCGTTACAGTTTGAAAGCGTACAATAAAATTAATGTATAATGGCTCTTTATACACCCACTGAAAAGCTTCAGTTAGTAAAATGGTTTTATGCTGGCAAGTCTGCAATGGAGTGCATGAATTTGTTTGCGCTAACTTTTGCAGACCGTTCTGTACCTTGCAGACAAACAATTTATAATATTGTAAATAACTTTGAAACTTGTCTCTGTCTCAATAACTGTACTAAATTCAAACCAAGAGAGGCATCACCACAAAATATTGAGGAAAGAGAACGGCGGGATGTATTAATTTGTAGTATTGTGGAAATTGATAACACGAGTTCTACAAGAAGTGCTGCCGAGGAATTGGGTACAAGTAACACAACTATTTCACGTATTTGGAAACGTAATGGTTTAAAATATTTCAAATATTCGAAAACTCAAGAAATATTTCCCGAGGACAATTTTCGGAGAATGGAGTTTTGTCAAGACGTTATGGAAAAGATACACCGAGATGAAAATTTCGTTAAAAATATTCTCTTCACCGATGAATCAACTTTTCCATTACACGGAAAGTACAATCCCTCTGTTCTACGATATTGGGTTTCGGAAAATCAACACCGGCATTTTGCAAATCGCACTCAGTATCCTCAAAAACTAAACGTTTGTGCAGGTATTTTAGGTAACCATTCTATAGGCCCCTATTTTATTGATGGTATATTAAATGTCGACAAGTATCTCGAATTACTGAAAAATCAAATACTTTCCGCCATTCAAAACACTGGAATAAATCAGGAAATCGTTTGGTTTCAACATGATGGCTGTCCAGCACATAATGCAGTGATGGTAAAGGAATTTCTGGAAAATACTTTTCCTGACCGTCTTATTACTGGAACAGGAAACATTAAATGGCCCCCGCGATCTCTTGATCTATCTCCAAATGATTTCTTTTTGTGGAGATACCTAAAAAATATTGCTTATACTCATGAAGCTGGTAGAGCAGAAAATCTAGTTGCCTTGAGAGAAAAATAACTGAGGCTGCGAATTTATTAACTGCCGATATGTTAGCAAATGTAAGAGCTAATTTCTACGACCGCCTAGGACAATGTCTTGCTGTGCAAGGAGTAATTTTCGAACCACTTGTATAATTTATTATAATTTTTAGAACCCGTTTTTATTTATTTTATTGGGATTATTCTTTAATTTTGTTAGAATTACGCTTTTTTTTTATGCGACGCACCGCAGCTTAACAATTTCCTGCATCTACTGAAAGAAATAGGGAAAGCAAATCCCTTGCAATTCGTAAATGTTATTTTAGAACGCATTACAAGTACCTATGTCGATGGTCAAATGATTACTGCTAACTTGTATTTGCGAAACAATCGGAGACAATCGTTACCGCCCGTCGCGGTCTTCGCCGGCATTGGATCGGCTTTTCCATATACATATACATCGTATGTACTCATACGTATTCCCTATGCCTAATGATATTTGACACATGCGGTATACTTTCTGCTATATTTAAATACTACTCCTTGGTACTAATTGAATTCCTAAGATTGAAGATACCTTATCTTGCTTTTGGTTGATTGTTATTTTTGTATAACTAGGTATACATAAAAGATTCGCTAATTTTATTCCTACTTCCCAGTTGCTAGATCTTTCAGTAACGATTTCTTAAGTTTTTCAATACCTAAAATTATTTATTTCTTGTACTGCCTTGATTCCTTAATAATTAATTTTTTTTTATATGTACTACTGCCAGTTAATTGTTACTCTTGTAACTTAGGCCTCTCCTTTAAATATCGTAATGGCAGTTGAGTTTGTTTCCATTGACGTTTGATTTAATAGGACATGCTTTAAATTGTTAATTTTCTAGTTAAAGTATGGAGTCTGTGTATTCTGTAAGTCATGTCGCATGAAAGAGTTAACATTATATACATTTATAATACCTTAGTCAATTGGGGCTTTCTTTCGCGTCATTTTTGGTTTATTTAAATTCACTTTCCGATGGTTTGTTTACAAACCTCGGGTTAAAACTGTCAAACGTTACGCATGCGCAGCTTCATATGTGCATAGCATTAGTATCTGTGTGCGTTTACTTAATTTCTGCAATGTCGCTTTGTTCTCTAAAATAATTAACGTTGTTTTAATTTAGTATTCGTAATTAAAATGAACCCTGGGTAATTATGAGAATTTTTGAGGATGTCAATTGTGGATTTTAATTTGTATTTCGTATGGGATTTGAGAATTAGCACGTCATCTATTAGCATTTATTTGTGATATAGTACGAGGAGCTATTTAGTCAATTTTACCTTTGTTTAGCGAAATTTAAAAGGAATGAGGTTGTAAATTAATAATATGTTTTCGTTGCGGTCGGAAAATAATTAAATTTGGGATAATTGAAATATTCTTTTAAATATGTTTTTTTTGCTTGTATGACGTGTTACGCTTTGCATATAAGAATATTTTAATTTATTTTTAAATAATATAATTCTTATTTAAAATATCGCGCATTTTTTAGAAAGATTAAAATATTAACTTAAGACATTTTTTCGGTACGTATTCGTTTGCAAACAGAAAGAATTTCTTTTGTTATATCCCTAACCGAGAGACCATTCGTCTTCTACCTGACCCGTCAACAACCATAATGTTCACTGTGAAATTTCTATTTACATTTCATTAAATTGTGTTAATTTAATTACGTACATCTCCTATGGTGTTTTATATCATTTGAAAGCTTATTTCACAAGGGATATTTTAATAATATTTATGCCATCGATAGAACACCTCTTCAAGTCTCGCTTCTTATTAATTATTATTCAAGATGTCGACCCTCTCTTTGACTTAGGTCAGAAAACAGACCCTTTTCTAGACCTGTGTTCTATCGACACAAACTATCACGTCTCTTCTCGTTAGAACTCTCGTAAGATCCACATCCAACTCGCCGTACTGGTCAAGTACTGGCATGATGCACGTGCCCTTATCTCAGCGAATTAGAAGGTAATCTTGTATTGTTCAATATATATTATTCTTTTAAGCGAATCCATATTAATTCACATTGATTTAATTAATTGATTTCTTGTTCCTCTTGCCAAACATCGCTCTACATATACTTGTCCAAGTATATCTTCGCAGACCACGTGGCCGACCATCTTCGAAACTTAAAGGTAACTCTGTATTGTTCCATACAGAGATTATTTTATATTAATCGTAATTAATTAATATTTAATTTACTGCTCAATTTAACGTTTGTTCTCAGTGTATTTTGTGTTAATTTTCTATTACTTATGTACCGCTCCGCGTGTATATATTACTTTTGTTCAATTACTTTTAAATATACCAAGTTCAATTCCTTTCTTATGTAAATATAAATACAAACTTTAAGGACAACGTGCCTGTGTTTTATTTAGTAAGTAAGTTGTAATATATTTATTTAATTAACAATTATCACACACGTCCTGGACCTTTGATGAAACTTCACCAGCACCACTAATTATTTTATTATAGAATAATTTCATTATTATTAGCATGGCAGCCACACCACAAGTGATTTGTTCCATAGTTTTTTTTGTGAAGAATCATCTTAATGGTTAGAATTTGATAAAACAGTGATTCTGTTCGCAATAGCGGGTTTTAAATTCTAATTAATCTGGAAAAAGTAACGAGGTATTGTAATACCGATATTTTATCGTGAATATACACGGATTAGGATAAATGTATCTTTCAGCAATGTGGGAATTCTCCATTTTGTGACTACAAACATATATTTGCAGAAAGTGGGTGCTTTCGAGAATGTTCTGTAGAAGCCATTGTTATTTTAATGAGGATTGGTTTCATTAAATAGAGTATTTTACTTTCTTATATTTTTTCTCTCTCTTTCTTTTATAATAGAGCAAGATTGGTAAGGCGTTACCATCCCCAAAAGTTTGTGTAAACGGACGGAATCAGCTTCCGCACAAAATTGAAAAACCGGCGTGCTGGGAATTTTTTTCTTTGAATTAATTTACTGTGGACACGAAGTTGCCGTTTTTTTAAGCAGCATTTCATAAGGTAGTACTCATTTTAAGTATATTTCTGGAGACTACATTATAATTAATCGTCATCGTCACATGAAGTAATCGTATAAATTTTGTACATTTATAATTATATAAATTAATTAATTTTTTTTTTCATGTATTAAGATATTGGTGTCATTCCATTTAATATAATTTTGTCTTTTGTTGTTTTTCGTAGTGGAAAATTGTAACCGATTCAAATATTTTTTTTACTACGTAAGAGTAATTTCTAACGATCCATCGAAAAATTCATAATTGGAGTAGACTGTGAAATTGGGTTGGTACTTTAGCCACTTCCACATAATGACACATTACTTGATGCTTGACAGTTTCATTTGGTTTCATTGTAAAAAAGGTTAGGCATTGAAATGATACTACAACAAAAAAGAAAACAAATAATTTATTTAATATCGAAATCATAATCAAAATTTACATATAGCTACAGAAGTTGTTGAAAATGTTCTCCATTTACATCTAAACACAAACCAACTCTTCTCCGCAATACAGCAAAAACTTTATGCAGCATTTGCGGTGAGTTGTTGATCTCTTCACACTTTCCTGTTATGCGAATTCTCAGTTGTTCCAGATTATGAATTGGCGTTGAATAAATCGAATTTTGTATGTATGGCCATACGAAAAAATCACATATGTTTAAATCGCAAGACCTAGTTGGATATGGGATTTCAGTGTTCCTGCTTATTATTCTGTTATCAAAAAATTTTCTGAGATATTGAAGTGTTTCTCTGGTCGTATGTGCTGTTGCACCATCTTGTTGGAAATACCCATTTTGTAATTCCTCATCATCCAGTTGATTTATGAATGAGCCGAGTATCTCATTGCGATATCGTGCAGCAGTAAGTGTACCTTCAAAAAAAATGGGAGCCACCAATCTTCTTCGACATATTCCAACCAAAACACCAACTTTTTGTGGATGTAATGTTTTTTAAACAAAAAAATTAGGATTTTCGGAGGACCAACACTTCATATTCTGTGAATTAACATATCCAGAGAGATAAAACCAGGCCTCATCCGTGAAAAAAACTGTGTTAAGGATATCCTGATTGTGCAGATTATTTTGAAATCATTGACAAAATTCCACTCGTCTTGAATAATCAATCCACTGGATAAAGTTCATGAAAACATTGCAGCTTGTATGGATGACAATGTAAGACTTTTTTAAGAATGAATTGGCACGTACCATAAGATAAATTTGTTCGTTGGGTCACTGCTGAAATGGATGTTTTTGGATTTTCCTCAAGGGCTGAAGGGCTTCAGTATTATCAGCAGTACGTTTAGATGGCCGTCCACTTCCAGTTTTTCGACCGACGCTACCAGTCTCTCTGAATAAATTTACACAATTTGTCAAAACATTGTAAAAATCATTGTAGTCAAACACTAATTCAGGATGTTCTTCACTAAAATCAGCCATGCCTTCCGTAATTGAATACTGCCACTCGCCATTTACTTTCACACCTGTACGGAAGTAACATTCGATAATTATTTTTGCTCATTGTTCTATGTTGAATACCATTTTTTAAATAAATTTAATTTTCTTAATAAGAGTTTTGAAAAATTTGACACAAACTTATAGTTTCAATGTCAAATAATAAGTGTCATTATGTTGTGGCTAAAGTACCAACCCAATTTCACAGTCTACTCTAATTATGAATTTTTTCGATGGCTCGTTACATATACTGTGTGGAAACAAATTTTGGAATTAATTTGAGTAATATAATTTTTGTAATTATTATCATTAAAATTAATGAACAGTTCAATTTTTTTTAATAATTAATATATTTCTGCATATACAGTGTGGACAACACTTAATAGATTTATTTTGGTATAAATTTTCATAACTTGAAATTTACGCAATTAAATAATTTATTGTGGGTGTGTTATATAGGGAATTATTGCATATACAGTATGTGTAAATATCTATGTAAGGTTTATTAAAGATCTTTGATAAATTAATGATGCAATTCTCAGATTAAGATTCTTAGTTAATTTAATTGTTTTCCATATTTGGTCAAATCATTTCAGACGTTGACCATAAATTTTTTTATAGAATCTGGTTATCTTAATCTTTCTTTTGTAAATTATCTAAAATACCTACTTTTATGTGCAAATAGTTTAATTTCACACTTATTTCAATTTCTTTGTCTGCACTAAAATATTTCATTCATATATTATACTGGGAGAGCCTTTTATTCATGACCAGAATTTACTTTGTTCTTAAGATATATATCACTATTTTAATGTCATTATTGCTTTGATTAAATTGAAATATAAATTTTTTTATTCATTTAACACGTTCGCGACGTAGCAATATTTCTATTCTTCTCTGCGACCCGTACATAGATTTACAGTTTTTCTTACAGTGCATCACTGGTGATACATGACGGCTATAAGTCATTACTTATTCTCGGTGGCCGTCGTGTACCGCCGGTGGCACAGGGTGTTTTATCTAGAGTTTTGTTTACTTGTTTCATTAGACACTTTTCGTTTGAACTTAGTAGTAATAACTGCTATTTGCTACGTACCAAGACAAAAATGTCAACTAGGACCGAAAGAATATTGAAGGCTGCTAAAAATTGTGTGCTTGCGCAAGAAAATGCTACTGGTGTATTTTCTAGTTCAACATTACCTAGTGGAAAACGAGTCTACTCCACAAGTTCGAAAATCGGAATTTCTGCCAAGTACCGTATTATCTCCGCAATATTCTCTTGGATCATTCGATGAAGAAAGTGATCCTTTTGAAGATTCTGATGATCAACATATAATAAGTTACTCTCGATAAATTTAGAAACATGATATTTTACAGACCACTCGATGATAATGAAAACGATAATGATGAGGAAGCTTCTTCATCATGCTCTACTATGAATTCAGAAGACGAAAATGAGCCTAGATCTGGAATTTCTACGTGGGGTCTCTGTGGGAATGTTTCCAAGTATTTTCAGTTTACGGGAAACAGCGGTCCCCAAGCAAATGAAGTCGATACTTCTGACCCGTATAATATATATTGTCATTTTATCAATAATGAGTTTCTTGACATAATCGTAGGGGAGACGAACATGTACACAGCTCAATGGATTGAAGGTCATCCACAGCTTTCACGTAGATCACTCGCACGAGGTTGGACAAATACCAACAGAGGCGAAATTCGAAAATTTTTTGGAATCCTTATGATAAGGGGCCTTAATCATTTATCAAAAATGCGTCTCTATTAGGCTAATAATAAAATGTATAAAAACGACGTAATAAGGAATAATATGCGCCGAGATCGCTTCGACTTACTACTAAAATTCCTCCATTTTTCTGATAATGAATTTACATATCTTATAGCAAATTTTTAACAACTTTCAGACAACATTGAAACCTGGAAAAGAAGTCGTTATCGATGAAACTATGGTGGCGTGGAGAGGGCGACTGATATTTTGCTAGTACTATTACAAACGGCTTAAAACATTGATTAAAGATTGTATATCTGAAGAGTTTTCATTAGGCGCTACCAAATCATTCGATTTGGAATTAGAAGAGTTGTCCTGTTCTTTTGACTTCACCATGTTGCTGTGGATTCGTTGATTATACTTAATCAAATTTTGCCTCACATTATGGGCGACACTTATTACAAACAGCGGCTTTGCTGGTTATCGGGATGTGGATGTGCCGTGCTAATAATAATGAAATTATTCTAAGATAATAAAACAATTAGTGGTGCTGGTGAAGTTTCATCAAAGTGCCAGGACGTGCGTGATATTGGTTAATTAAATAAATATACAACAACTTACTTACTAAATAAAACACAGGAGCGTTGTCTTTAAAGTTTGTATTTATATTTACATAAGAAAGAAATTGAAATTGATATATTTAAAAGTAATTAATCAAAGTAATATATACACGAGGAGCGGTAAATAAGTAATTAAAAATTAACACAAAATACACTGAAACGAACGTTAAATTGAGTAGTAAATTGAATGTTAATTAATTAAGATTAATATAAAATAATCTCTGTATCGAACAATACAGAGTTACCTTTGATTTGCGGAGATGGTCGGCCACGTGGTGCTTATATACTTGGACAGATATGTAGAGCGATGTTTGGCCGGAGGAATAAGAAATTAATTAGTTAAATTAATATGGATTTGCTTAAAAGAATAATATATATTGAACAATACAAAATTACCTTAGAAGCGAAAGAGGGCGGACGCAGTGGTGAGTTGCATTGTGTACTTGAACAGCACGAAGAGTTGTTTAACTCACGAAGGTTCTAAAGGGAAGATCGGACTGATAGTTTTGTCGATAGAACACTGGTTTTTGAAAACGGTCTGTTTTATGACCTGAGTCGAAGAGAGGGTCGATATCTTGAATAATAATTAATAAGAAGCGCGACCTGAAGAGATTTTCTATCGATGGCATAAATATTATTGAAATAACCCTTGTGACTTAAGCTTTCTAATGATATGAAACACAACATATAAAAGATGTATGTAATTCAATTAAAACAATTTAAAATGAAATGAATATAGAAAGAAATTCCACAGTAACGTTAGGGTTGCTGACGATCAGGTAGAAAACAAAGGGTCTCGTCGGTCAGGATATAACGACATGCTTTCTCTTTGTAAACGAATATGTACAGGAAAATATCTTAAGTTTAAATATTTTAAATCGAGATATTTAAAGAAGAAATATATTATTTAAAAATTAATTAAAATATTCTTATATGCGGAGCGTAACAGTACCTACCAGCAAAATTTCATAGTACGGAATTACAATATATAACCTGAAGGTTATACATATAATCTAAGCATATATTGTGGTAAAAATGTTGGTAATGTCAGTAAGAATGGGAATAACTTTGACGTGACTATAAAGCTAATGGAAGGATTGTTGAACGAAGGAAGGGTTTTGTATGCCGATAACTTTTACACAAGCGTGAAGTTGGCAGAATATCTGTCACAAAAAAATACTTACCTTTGTGTCACTTTGCGCTCAAACAGGAAAAACAGTCCAAAGAATGTTTGCAGCAAAAAGGTTAGGAAAGGTCAAATGTATGGAGAGGAAAATAATAGAGGAGTACGAGTTTTAAATTGGTTGGACAAACGAACAGTTCTTATGATAAGCACTTTACCTCGACATGTAGACGAGTTAGTTTCTACAGGCTTACAGAACAGGAAATGTGAAATTGTAATGAAACTGCTGCTTAACTATGCATTAACAATTGTTAATCGATTAGGATTTAAACTAATCACTTGCATTAATTAGCCAAAGCTAATCATATGGTACTACAGTAGTTTGTATCCTTAGTAAACCTGGTTACTAAATTAAAATTTCAATACATTTTTTTGGAAGTCTACGAATTAATTCTGATAGTTTAAGTCAAGTACTGAATTTTAATTCCATGGCTTACTAAACATGAACATGATTTTAAGATATTAGTTTCAATTAAATATCTTTGTCGTTGTTGAGCAAAAGGGTTGCCAAACCTTATTCTTGATAAACTCCCAGAGCAGAACTCTATTGGAATTCGTAAAAATATACAGTGTTCTATTTAAAATGAAAAAGTTAAGTCGTTTCCGGCTAAACCGGAAGTATGATTCGGATATAAATATGCTTGTCGAATCTCCATTTTGCATTTAATTAATTGTGGAAAATTTTGTTAAAATCTAAGTAGCCATATCATAGATATCCAAATGGATTCATACTTTTGCTTAACTCTGTATACAAATGAAAGAGACATGTAATATACACGTCTGTAACTGTACACATGGACATACAACTTGTATATTTTCCAACATAAGATACGAGGTGTACGTCCATGTGTATAGTTACAGCCGTGTATATTGCATTGGAAAATACGAGGTGTATGTCCATGAAAACTTTTTTCCCATTTCTCATTAGTTTCTTGAATTTCCTTTCTAAGGGTTCTTATTTCTAAATTATTCTCATCAATATTTTCTTTAACCTTTGGTTGGACCTCATTTCTTTCATCATTGTTGATATCATTTCTTTAAGTTCCGACACATTATCATCATTCTTCGGGGCCTTGCTTGGCGTTCTAATTATTTTTTTGGATCTCTGGAAAATACCTGGACTCTCCTCTCTTCTCCTCTTAGAGTCAGCAGATTCGTCTGTGTCTGACATGTTGCTCTGAATCTGTTAATAATATCGAGACCAGCGCCGGATGCAGTGAACCAGATCAACTCTTCGGAAGCCACTGCACCTACCAGCCACTTTATTTTATTTGAAATTCCTTTGACTTAAAATTATATTTGTTCTATTTTATTTCTCACCCACGCCAAATAAAAGTATTCTTCTATTGCACTTTTTACTCACCGTTATGTTTTGTAGTAATAGCCGGCAACTTCTTTCTTTCCTTTTTTTATTTACGTTTTTAGAAGTGTTTATTTATTTATCGCTTTTCCGTTACACTCGTGACAAGATCCGTATGCGGGATTTCTTATCGCCGAACACTCGATAAAACACATCCGTACTCTTTGCCGACCAAATGTGCACCCCAATTTCATTTGTTTCATTTGTAATAAATGCGTAATATGTGCTTAACGTATTGACATACTTAATTTTTTTGGTAACTCTGTAGTTCTAGTCCACAAATTTTGCTTACTCCTAAGCCACACAAACTTAAACAAGATATAATAACGGGTTGGCCATTTAATGTTGCGGTTTTAACAATCGCGCTATTCCCTTGTATATATAGAAATTAATATAATATATATTTTTTACACTAGAGGGCCAAGCGCGATTTGCAATAAATATATGAAGAATTTGCCTTGTCAGTTTTCAAGATGGCGTCGTATCCAACGGAAGTGCGTGTGGAATTAATAAAATATTATTATAGAAATGGGGAATCTTTTGCAGCTACGCAAGACACTTGCGTACTCTATTCGGGAGAAATAACGCACCAACGGAAAACACTATAAAAAGGTAAGGAAAAAAAGATAAATTTAGAAAAGTAACAAAGTATTCGTTATCGTGTTTCCATGTCTACTAATCCGACAATATCTTAGGATTGTAGTGAAATTTGAAGCAACAGCATCTGCGGCAGACGAAAGATCAACTGTTAGAGAACGTCAAAAGACCATCGGGGTACCGGAAACATAGAACGAGTACGGGAGCACTTTACAGCTCAACCTTCAACATCGACCTCAAGAGCATCTCAAGAACTTGAAATACCCCGTACAACACTAAGGCGGATCCTAAAGCAAGATCTAAAGATGAAAGCATACAAAATCCAGATCGATCAGCCGTTGAGACCGTTTGATATGGAGCGATGATACAATTTTGCGAACGAAATCATCGAACGCATTGAAAATGGCAGCATGTCATTGGAACGAGTGTGGTGGTCGGATGAGTCACATTTCGATGTATCCGGTTATGTGAATAAGCAAAATTGGAGACATTTGGGGACAGAAAATCCACATCTAGCAATTGTTCGTCCTCTCCACCCTCGACGGTTGACTGTATGGTGTGCTATCTCGTCGGCAGGAATTATCGGTCCCGTGATTGTCAATGGAAACGTTACTTCGCAAAAATATTGTGAAATGCTTAATGAGTCTTTTATTCCCGTGGCGCATGGATTAAATATGGTGGAGAATGCATGGTTTATGCAAGACGGGGCTCGTCCGCATCGCACGGAAGAAGTTTTCAACATTCTTGAAGAACCTTTCGGTAATAGAATCATTGGTCTTGACGCTCAACAGTTTACAGGCGGAGGGATAACATGGCCACCATATAGTCCAGACCTCAATCCTTGCGATTTCTACCTGTGGGGATTATTAAAAGATACGGTATATCGCGATGGTATAGACACCCTGGATGACCTTGAAATGGCAATATGGCAGCGAATAGAAGCGATACCGTACGCCACACTTCAGGCAGTTTGTGGAGAATTTGAGAAGAGGCTGCGAAATGTTATCGTTGCTCGAGGCTCTCACTTCGAAAACCTGATTTATTAAACCGCAGATCTTGTTGTTTAATTGCACAAATAAATCATTTTTTAAATTAATGTTTTGTATGTTTAATATGACTTCAAAAACCGCAACCTTAAATGGCCAACCCTAGTGAATGAACAACAATATATCGTTTTCTTTCTGTTTACAGGTGGTTATGCCGTTTACCATTCCGACGATTTAAAATGCTCTATAGCAAATTGGTATGAATTTCAGGACATCAATTTCAGTGTGAGAACGAATGGCAGTCTATTCAAATACGATAAGAATGATGCTACGGAATATATGACGGACCAATACTGCCTTGACACAATGTATAACACTGATCAAAGACGTCTTATTGACTTGCTTATATTATGTGAACTTAATAACAGTTTGGAGATAAAATGGGACTTTTTAAGAGCATTCGTTATTATTACTTGTATTTTCTTGGCAGTGACTAGTGACTATAGTCGTATACATTTTAACCAAAAAATATCAGAAATTAATAATCAGCTGCTTTTGCTGTGTAAATCTGTTATTTTAGTCGTTGTACGCTGTAAGCATATTTACCACGAAGTTCGGAAAGTTCTGCCCGATATTCGGTAATATTTCAATGAAAATTCTACAACCTAACGTATAGCTATGATACTTCAGGGCTTGCTTCATATACTGATCTGGTAAATTCATTTTCAAAACACAAAATTATCTCTCTCATACACATACGCGTGTCATGTTAAATTACCGAAATTTCCTAATCTATGCGAATTGCGCTTTATTTAATGAGTATATCCTTGGAAAGGATTATTTTTTAATAGAAAAACTATTTTATTTTCAGGATATTTGTATTTCTTCGTCATGACCTCTCGTTTATCTTGGTTGAATATTTTATCTTATGAAATATCTAACTAACAAATCGGAGACTGTGGCTTATAAGTGAATAAAATAAAATTAAAAAACCCTTACCACAATAGAATTTAATGATTCTAAATACGTATTTCTACAACCACGTTGTCATCTTCAGTAGAAAAAACAGTGTAACACTTGAACGCACAAGAACACTCACAGAAGGATTGTTCGTCTTCTAGTTTAACACTAAATTCTTCAATCTTAATTGCTACAAAAATTACCTACATTTTGGTAAACCCCACCTATTCATGCAAGAGCATTAACCCATTATTTGTAAATTCTATAGAAAAACCCTCTAAAAATATTATAAAAATAATATTATAAATATCCTTAAATTATGTTGAAATATAAATTTGGAAATTAATGTTGAGTCAGAATATTTTAATGGCAAATATGGCAAATGAGACGAATTTACAAATAAATTCCATGAATTCGAATATTTTTTAATGATTTTCCTATTTTTTTTTTCTTGCTTTAATAACATCTAGCTGTCAATTAACTCAAATAAAGAAGAACCTGGTATAGGACCCAAATCTGCGTTACTTACGTTATTCCTATCTTTAAAGATAAAAATGCTCTCAAAACTATCTAACTCGCGGGGGCGTGTGACGTTTTGTATTAATCTCAGACAGTCAGATGTTACGTTGTGATCTGATTCAAGAATATGTTGGGCAACACTTGATTTTTCTGGTCTATTAAATCTAATATGCGAAACATATTCTTTATAACGAGTTAGAATCGAACGTTTTGTTTGGCCGACATATTTTTTATCACAATCCTTACAATTTATTTCATAGATTCCAGATTTGTTGTTTACCTCAACTTTGTCTTTCGCGTTGCCTAAGAGAGATTTTAGGGAGATATTCGACCGAAATGCTACTTGAACATTATACTGTTTAAAGGTTTTACTTAAATTTTTCGTAGTTTCGTGAAACGGTAAACTAATAAATTTTTTGCTCGAATCAATTTGAGGTAGCAAACATGTGGAATCCTGAAATGTTTTTCTTACTTCATGTTTTCTTAATTAAAGTTAATTCCTTTTCATATCGTTCGTTAAGCATGCCATTGACAAAGGATAGATATGAAAAGGAATTAACTTTAATTAAGAAAATCGCGAGTTACAACGGTTTCGATTCAGAAACAATAAACAAGCTAGTTAGAAAACATAAAGTAAGAAAAACAATTCAGGATTCCACATGTTTGCTACCTCAAATTGATTCGAGCAAAAAATTTATTAGTTTACCCTTTCACGAAACTACGAAAAATTTAAGTAAAACCTTTAAACAGTATAATGTTCAAGTAGCATTTCGGTCGAATAACTTCCTAAAATCTCTTTTAGGCAACACGAAAGACAAAGTTGAGGTAAACAACAAATCTGGATCCTATGAAATAAATTGTAAGGATTGTGATAAAAAATATGTCGGCCAAACAAAACGTTCGATTCTAACTCGTTATAAAGAACATGTTTCGCATATTAGATTCAATAGACCGGAAAAATCAAGTGTTGACCGACATATTCTTGAATCAGATCACAACGTAACATCTAACTGTCTGAGATTAATAAAAAACGTCACACGGCCCCGCGAATTAGATAGTTTTGAGAGCATTTTTATCTTTAAAAATAGGAATAACGTAATTAACGCAGATTTGGGTCCTATACCAGGTTCTTCTTTATTTGAGTTAATTGACAGTTAGATGTTATTAAAGCAAGAGAAATAGGAAAATCATTAAAAAATATTCGAATTCATGCAAGTTATTTTTAAATTCGTTTCTTTACAATATTTGCCATTAAAATATTCTGACTCAACATTAATTTCCAAATTTATACTTCAACATAATTTATCTTGCATGAATAGGTGGGGTTTACCAAAATGTAGGTAATTTTTGTAGCATTTAAGATTGAAGATTTTAGTGTTAAACTAGAAGACGTTCAGAACAATCCTTCTGTGAGTGTTTTTGTGCGTTCAAGTATTACACTGTTTTTTCTACTGAAGATGACAACGTGGTTGTAGAAATACGTATTTAGAATCATTAAATTCTATTGTGGTAAGGGCTTTTTAATTTTATTTTATTCACTTTGAAATATGGCTAACAATAGGGTAAGTTTTTGTTTCTAATTTCTACTTAATTAGAAACAAAAACTTACCCTATTGTTAGCCAAAAATGATTAAATTTAGTTTAAATAAAAGCAATTTGTGACGTATTATGAAATATCTATTGAAACGTTTGTAGAATTATTAGATTATGTAAAGGGAAGAACTGCTCTAAACCAATTTAATTCTTTAGAATCACGCGATTTTTAGAAAGAATGTATTTTTTTTTAATCGAAGTAGTCTTTATTTGATGGAAATTTATAATCAATATAATAAAAATGAAAAAGTATTACTTATTACTTAATTTCTACTTTATTGAAGTAAAATTCCTTTACAATTGTTTCGACACACAGTGTCTTCCTCAGATATACAAACATAAAATAGGGAAAACCGAAATAAATAAAAGAACCAGTTGTAAAATAGGGCTAATAATTGCCGAAATCTACCTGATTATTGAGTAAAAGGTTTGTGTTTTTATGTTTCAAAAGTTTTATAATTTCCAGTAAATTTAATTTGTGCGATTTATTTTCTTTGTGTAAAATTTTAAAGTTATAATTAAAATTATGGGCTTCTTCTTTCAGATATATTGCATAATGTTAAATAATAAGATAAATAAAGTGGAAATTAAGTAATATTGCTTTTTCATTTTTATATCAGAAAGAATCTAAAGGTTTAATGTTTCTCTAAAAATGCTTAAATATATATAATAAAAAAACAGAGAATATTTAATATACATTAGTACTATAATACCTTTTTTACTACAACTTCATTGTAAAAGCAACCTCCTTAAGAAACTATAATAATGTAGTATTTTGATGTGAAATGGCGCGCTGTAGGGGTAAACTCGGTTCTTGAATGCCATTACGGGATCGTGGTACGATCGCTCAGTCAGCGTTAACCTCTCTTCGCGATACCGCTGGCGCTACCCTCTCTCTGCTGCGCGTATACTGTGTGTGCGTGTATATCAGTGAACGCTATAACCTGTGTGAATGCTGGCGCCCCTTCTATAATAAGACAGACAAATATATATTTTTCATAAACTCAAAATATTTACTTACTTTATATTCCCTTCTTTCAATTAACAATTGATTTCGATATTTCACATCTGTCAGGGTTTACTAACCTCGATAGCTGCCACTATAGTAAATATCGTTTGTAATATGGGATATTGCAATTGTAGTAACCTATACTTTATGTATATTTCTCAGTGTACAATTAGTTATTTTTTCGTTTATAAATACATATATATCTATAACATGTGAAATAACGCCAAATACGCTATATAGTTTTATAACTTTTTATTAATCAGCTATTATGCAGGGTGGGGCACATAAAGTGTTACAGAGCAATAGCACTCAAACGATTAATCATATCGAAAAATGTTTCAGACATGTTCGGGAAGGCGGTCATACTGGGCCACCCAGTTTTTTGATCGGTGTAGGTGTAGAAGCTACGTCAATGTCAACTCCAATTTTTTAAATAGAACCATGTATTTTCTTTTCAATAACATTATTACAGATTTTAAGACGAATTCAGCGACCTACAACACAAGGTCATTCTAGTTACGCAAAGTATGAAAATAGTCGAAAAATCGAAAAATATCGGAATAATCAGCATCAAAGGATCCACTAACTTTGGTTTGGGTCTACCTACAGAAGATGCTCGAAGTGACCACCCTCCGCTTGTAAGCAGTGGTTAATTCTCCGAGGAAGCGACCGTCTAACGTTAGCCAACATTTGTGGTGTAATTTCGGTACATGCTCGGCGTATTCTTTCTCTCATGTCATCAGGCGTGATAGGTGCTTCCGCCATTACGTGTCCTTTGACAAAACCCCAGAAAAAGTAATCCATTAGTGTTAAATCTGGCGAACGAGGTGGCCAAGCAACAGTAGCGCCTCGTCCTATCCATTTTTCACAATAAATCTCATTCATCACTTGTCTTGCACATAGAGCATAATGGGATGGTGCACGGTCGTGTTGCATCCTCATGTTTATGCGAACTAGCAAGGGCACGTCTTCCAGTAATTCGGGCAGTACGTTTTGCAGAAAGTTTGCGTAAACTTGCCCACTTAAGTGACCTTAAAAAAAAATGTGGACCAATGACGTGATCGCCGACAATGCCGGCCCAACAATTAACGGACCACGGATGTTGATATCGTACAGTTCTCGTCCATCGAGGATTCGCATTTGCCCAGTAATGCATGTTATGTCTATTCACATTTCCCGTATTTGTGAAGTTAGCTTCGTCAGAAAAAAGCACATGACTCAAAAATGAAACATCCGTGTCCATTTTTCGACGAATCCAGTTACAGAAATTGACGCGATTTTGGAAATCATTGCCGTGCAAATCCTGATGCAGTGACATACAATACGGATGTAATTTGTGTTGATGTAATATTCTTCATACAGATCGCCGACTAATTCCACTCTCTCTTTCCATTTGCCTGGTCCCCGCATAGGGATTTTGTGCAGTAAAAGCTAAGATAGCAGCCGCATTTTCATCAACAATAGGTCGACGTTTGGCTCGTGTTTGTTTCATTGTACCGAAGCGACAGAAACGGTCAGCTAATCGCTTAAATGCCATGTGTGATTTTTGTTGTCTGTCCGGATAACGAGCCGCGTACAACTGCTCAGCGTTTCTGTAATGTTTGCGGCATTCCCCCAGCACCATTAACATATCTAAATATTCTTGATAATCGTTCATTTTCGCGATCAGATGTACTCACAATAGTAGGTAATGCGTGACTAACTGACAGCCGTATGCGTTGACAGTTGATGCTGATTATTCCGATAATTTTCGATTTTTCGACTATTTTCATACTTTGCGTGACTAGAATGACCTTGTGTTGTAGGTCGCTGAATGCGTCTTAAAATCTGTAATAATGTTATTGAAAAGAAAATACATGGTTCCATTTAAAAAATTGGAGTTGACATTGACGTAGCTTCCACGCCGATCAAAAAACTGGGTGGCCCAGTATGACCGTCTTTCCGAACACTGAAACTTTTGTCTGAAACATTTTTCGATATGATTAATCGTTTGAGTGCTATTGCTCTGTAACACTTTATGCCCCACCCGGTATAACTATTTTTTTTATTCAGAAATCCTACGACTAGATTTGGTAAAACTATGATATCTTTAGCGAAGAGAAAATATTACTATATTCTTTATGCTATGGTTATACCAATTATTGCTACTTTAGCTTTCATTCTGGCTCATCAGGAAGTACATCCCTTACCAAAATCAGTCCGTCCATATATTGACAAATCTAGTTGTGCCATAGATGTTAAAGGATCAGGTTAGTAAGTAGATTTTATGAATTTGTTTGGTTGGAATAAAATATAAATATTTTTGTAAATAAAACAAACAAAAAGTAGATGAGTGTTTTTAGCATAATGTATTAAAAAATAATAGTTCTCGCGGTTTTACAACCCGTGATTCAAAAAGAAGTGAAGAAACCCAGAGCACAAAATCTACACACATCTTAATTTTCAATTATTTACTTGGATGTATAAAAAGCCGATTTTGTACGAGGTATTGACCTTAGCATACAGGATGTCATAGCATCATAGAGAGCGTATGTAAATATACGGTGTGTGTGTAACTTCAATAGAGGTACATATTTACATTCTGAATATTTTGAATTCATAGGCGGAACATGATACAATTTTCAGGAGATTTTTAATTTTGGGGTTTGCGTCGTAATTGACTCAATATTTTGGATTCATATTCTATATAATTTAAAATATGTATAATTACTTTTATCACATCTTTTCATTTTTCATTGGTTGTCTTTTATTTCAAGGACACTCTGTAAAAGCGAATGTAATTGTTGGATAGTAAAAATATTATTATTAGTATTAAGTTTTGTCCATATTCCCTATCGAATTCTTTGAAATCATGTTTGTCTTTCAAGTGAAGCGCTAAATAAATGCAAAAGATAAGAGGTGTTTCAATCTTTTTTACATCTTCAATTAATTGCTGTTATTTTCAGAATCAATATTAGTTATTTTTATCACTCTTTATAGACAAACAGAAGCAGCAGTATTTAACCCTTAAACAGAAGCATCGGTCTCCGAGACCTTTGGTTCTACATAATGCTCCTGTGTGGCAGCACGGTTCGGGTTACGTCTCCCCGCTTCATAGTACCTCCTTAACAATCACTGTTCTACACCACCTATGTGTTTCTCATTAGTTTGTGACTGTTTGTTGAGAGAAGAGTGTCGTTGTTTACAAACGTACAGGTCTCACTGACCGGGTGTTTCGTATTAGACATTTAATCAAGGTATGTAAGACCGCATGTTTTGTATTGTGTATCATTTTAGTAGATTTCAGTATGGATAACCCGTCAACAAGTAGTGGTAAATCAATGAGTAAATCATCACGATGGAGTGAGAGGGTATATTTTAATGATAAAAATTTTGAAAAAAAACTTACTGAGTGGATGTTGGAGAGCGATGACGAATTTGAGGAGGAAATTGATGACTCAGATCAGGATTCTGACTTTATTTTGCATGATGAAGATTTGGAACGAGATGAAGAAAAGGTGGATGGAAAGAATGGAAACGACAGTGATGATGACGACCTTGTTGATCTTTTGGAAGCCGAACAAGAAATCGCAGTGGACACCTCATATGATGTACAAAATGCAACTCCCCAGTTTTTAATTGGAAAAAAGAACAAAGTAGATTTCAAATGGCGAAAACATGAGCCACCGACAAACAGGAGAACTCCAAGTCATAACGTAATGCGACAATTACCTGGACTAACTAGAAAAGCCTCTCAATTGGGAAACCCAAACATTAGCGAAATTTGGGAGAGTTTGTTTGATGAAAAAATGATTGATGACAGTGTCTCGTACACAAACGTGAAACTGCTGTAGGCTAGAAACAAACTCAAATCAACAACACATCCGTCAAACTACCGAAATACAGACTTAGTCGAGATATATGCCTTGATCGGTTTACTAATATATACATCAATCTTTAAATCCGGTGACGAAAATATGCTCTCTCTTTTTGCAAAAGACTTGACAGGAAGACACATATTTAGAGCAACGATGTCCGTGAAACGTTTCGAAATACTGATAACCTGCCTACGTTTTGATGATTCCACAACTCGTGAAGAGAGAAAAAAAATAACCGTGCTGCTCCGATCTCCCAAATATTTGACTCCTTCATACGTAACTCACAAGATATGTATAGCCTCTCTGAAAATGTAAAAGTAGATGAAATTCTCGTTGCCTTTAGAGGAAGATGCAGGTTTCGCATGTATATGCCGAAGAAACCCGCCAAATATGGGATAAAGATTCAATGCATGGCTGACTCACGCAGTTCATATCTTTTTAATGCCTACATTTACACTGGAAAGGACAGTGATGGCATTGGACTTTCTGAAGAAGAGAATAAACTTTTGAAACCAACTCAATCAGTTTTGCGCTTGTGCAAACCAATTGAAAAATCAAACAGGAATGTCACTGCAGACAACTGGTTTTCATCCTTAGAGCTGGTGGAAGAATTAAAAAAGAGATCACTAACATTTGTTGGTACTATCAAGAAAAATAAAAGTATTCTACCACCAGAGTTCAAGTCTGATAAATCGAGACCAGTTGGATCAGCCCTCTATGGGTTTGAGAATGATATTCCGGCAACACTCTTGTCATTTGTTCCCAATAAGAATAAAGCAGTTGTACTTATCTCGTCTATGCACCATAATATTGAAACATATCCCGATTAGAACAAACCAGAAACCATCTGCTATTATAATAAGACCAAAAGTGGTGTTGACCTTCTTGACTTGAAGTGTGCTCTGTCCTCGTCCAACAGGAGAACGAAGAGATGACCATTAGTTGTTTTTTACTCCCTTCTTAACATAAGCTGCGTCAACAGTTTCATACTTTACTTGTGCTATCGTCAAAATCCAGAAATAAAACGATTACCTTTTATTAAAAGCCTGGCTTATTCTCTGGTGGAGCCACACCTCAGAAGACGCCTCAGTATTCCTAATCTTCCCCGAGATATTAGAGCATGGATACAGGAAGTAATACCGAAAGATGAAAATGCAGCTGCAGGACATGATGAAGTTCCAAGCGACAAGCTTGAGAAAAGGAAGACCTGCTCCAAGTGTCCATCTTCAAAGGACAGAAAAACTTCCTACAAATGTATAAAATGCAGTAATGCAATTTGCCTGCAGTGCAGTAGAAAAGTGTGTATCACCTGTGTAGTACCAAATAAATAAAAATTGTTTTGTTCTTATTTAGTTTTCAAAAGTTCGCAAAAATATAAGGTCTCCCAGACCGGATGTTTCCAATTATGTAGTACAGATCGATGTTTCTGTTTAAGGGTTAATAATAATAATTATAATAATAATAATAAAATTTTTAATATGTTTGTCAAATATTAATACTATTTGCATAAGTCGTAAAAATGCATGTGATACAAATTGAAAACGGCACAACCACATATTTAAATTTTAATGTTCCCATAAAAAACCAAGTGGTAATAAATAAACTAGGCTATAAATTTTACGGGTTCATAAAATATAGCATGTATAAGCACATACACATACTTGTAAAACATATAAGGTTGCTTCCGTCTCGACAAGTATTTTTCCATGATTTTCCGTCTTCTATGCCACATAATTGTCTCTTCTTTCTGTATCCCTCCATCCATCTATATTTTGACTGGAATTATGGCCTCACACCAGTTACTTTATCTCTATATTTTTCTGTGAGTGTGTGTGTGGGCGCAGGATAGGTGGGGAGCTGTATAATAAATCTGCTGACACGAAAAATGGAGTCACTGGGGCTCAAGTTGTTTTTACACCGTGGAATTTTCCGTGTCGATAAAATAAATCTGGCGATGCCCTGTGTGCGGTTTCCCGCTTTCTGTGTTTCATTTTATTTCCTTTCATTTTTTTTTTCTGAGTCTGTAATACTGTCTGGCTGTGATGAATAGGTACATTTATAACGCACGAAAAATGATGAACGGCCACAGAGAGTAGTTGTAAGGGATGAAATGTCCAGGTAGGGTATGGTGTGATACAAGTGTAGTTTATATAGAAATCGTATTTGTACTGAGGGCGAGACTAAAATTATGAACTTAATTATGTACATATCAGAACTTAATTATAAGAGAGTGATTTGACGGGAGAGTGTTCAATAGAGTTCAATACATATTTGCGGGTTAAAAATTAATTTTTCTAATTTGATGCTATATCAACGCTATAAAAGCATGAATCCGACAATTACTATTGCTAGATTTGAGTATATATAGATTAAATGAACACAATTGAAAGTTTGATATTCACTGTTGTATTTAACTTGAAGCTCATTGCTATGCTCTTGGATATGCAATGTTTAACCTTCATGAAAGTAAAAAAGTAAATAAATTCAATTTTCGAAACAACAGTACTCGAGCTTACTTCTACGCATTAACGGCATCGTTTCTTACCTCGTAAACTTCAATGTGAGAAGTACCGTCTCGGGACGTCATCTACATTTATATAATAGTACTGCTACTATTTATATTATATTATTAGGCCCCTAACTTTCTTTCTATTGGTCAGATCGAGGATTTCTATAGCTTTAAATTTTCACTGGACAATGTGGCCCAATAGGTTTTTAGTTTATAACGGACACACATACGAACATTGCCTTATACATATATGTATATATATATATATATATATATATATATATATATATATATATATATATAAGGTCTGGTTCATTACTTCAAAGTATATATATTTAAAACAACCCTACATGTTTCGGCAATGATGCCTTTGTCAAGGGAATAAAAAATATATGAGATATATATTTTTTATTCCCTTGACAAAGGTATCATTGCCGAAACATGTAGGGTTGTTTTAAATATATATACTTTGAAGTAATGAACCAGACCTTTAATCGCCGCCTTATTAAGTTTACCTTATCATACCAAGGTCACGAAAATATTATATTTATATATATATATATATATATATATATATAAAGATAATTATTTCATGACCTTAGTATGTTATGGTAGATTCAATTAGTTGGCGATTTAAGGTCTGGTTTTACTTCAATATGTATATATTTAAAACAATCTTACATGTTTCGGAATATACTATATATCATACTATATATCTGTAGTTGTCATGGATAACATTATTCAAAGTTACATTCAAGTTCAATAATAATAAATCATGCCATGGCATTCTCTAAACAGTTAAGACAACAAAAACGGCGGAATGGCAAGCCACGAGAAGGAAAACCACGAAAACCTACTCGGACAGCCAGTAAGGGATCTACACATGAAACTGCCAGCATGATAAGCTAGTGTACAGATATCTAAATAATATATGATATATAATTATGTAATAACAACATATATTCATCATTGTAAATTACAGATCGTTACATTAGGTTATAATATATACTGCTTAGATTTTTTATATCACGCCAGAAGGAAGAAAAAATTATTGGAGCAGAACCCATTGTATGTCACGTAGCATTTTCTTCGAAATAGATAAGACCGAAGAAGACTGATAGAAGTTGGAACGAGACTAAAAGATCTCAATTTATGAAGTAAAACCTCCTGATCAATCGAAAGCCTTGGATAGGTCAGGATAAATTATATCAACTGATCCCTGCAGTACAAAACCTCACCGATATGCTGAACAGTCGACGCCAAATTGGTGACAGTAGATCCACCAATGACAAAACCATGTGGGTTCGGTAAAATATGAGAGCGCGTGCCGCTAAATAGTCTGGTGTATAATACCTTCTCATACAGTTTGGCAAAGTTAGAAATAATAGAGATCGGCCTGTAGTTATTAATCAACGCTCGATTTCCTTTTTCATGCACGGAGATAATTCTTGTGTTCTTCCACCGATCAGGAAGGATATTAGTTGCTATAGATAGATTAATAAGTAATTTCAGAGGATATTCTAGGACAAATCTACAGTCACGTATCAAAAAACTCGGTAAGGAATCATCTCCAGCGGTGTATTTGTTAGGAAAACAGATCATTAAATCAATTAATTCATCCTCGGAGGTCAACGAGAAGGAACGGTAGACCGATCCATCACAAGTGAAGCCTGACAAGGAGGTAGGCACAGTAGAAAACGTATTCGTGAAGGCATCTACAAGAAGTACTGGGATCCGAAAAAGCATAACCATTACTGTCATGAAGTGAATTAGGTATCCTACTGCAGCACTGTGTATTGCAAAAAAATACTTTACAGATTAGAAGGGGTTATTTTGATTGAATGCTCCATTGCAGAAAGGTAAGATGTATAATTATCCTGAATTTTCATCTTTGCTATAGTATGAAGGCGTTTGAATTCATTGTAGGAGTCAATATTTCGAGTTTCGATCCACTTTTTGTGATAGTAGTTCTTATTTTTGAGAATAGATATTATTTCAGATGAAAATCAAGGCATGTACGAGGATCCAGATTGGACCTTACGGGGCACATATAGATTCAATACAGCGTATAATGTATTGTAAAAATCGAGGGCTAAGTTGACGTCAGAATAATGTGTCAGAAAAGTGCAATCAATATTCATTTAATTTGAATTAAGTAAAAGAATAATATAAATTTGACCAATATAGATTACTTTTGTATTGCGAGCATATCACGATCGGACATATGGATGCAAGACCGAATGGCCCTTGGGTGCTGGAACAGCACGTGTCGAGTTTGAGCGATGTGTTTCTTATAAGAGTTGGAAGGAGAAGAGGAATGAGTTTGGTGTAAGAAAACACTCGTTGTCGGAAAAAGTTTTGTTTTATGGTCCAAGGTGGAGAGGGGTCATATCGAAGTGGGTGATGGTCTAAGAATAATGAATTAATCAAAATCGCGAGCTAAGAGTTGCGATACCGATGACATAAATATCGTTAAAACATCCCTTGTGAAAGAAGTTTTAAAATGATATGCAACCTGACATAATTATAAAGAAGTATACGTGATTAATTAAATAACTTGAATTTAAAAACGAAATGTAAAATATTTGTAAACGAACGTTGAATGTGAATTGGCCGTTCAATCAGGTAGATGTCGAAGAGTCCGTCGGATAGTACAATAAAAAAAGGCTTTCTCTGGAAATAATACGTATATACAGAGAAAATGTTTTAGTTTGAATTAACCTTATCTTTCTGACAGCTTTGGGCGAAATTTTGACACTAAAATATGGCTGAAGTCAGTAATATACTCATTATTGCGGACGCTTTGCCAACTTTTGAAAAGTCAATATCCAGTCAAATCACTCTCATACTAGTATCTTATTACTTATTTAAAAACGACAGAAATTTAAGTAAAAAATACATTTTTCTATTTTGCGTTACTATGAAACCCAAAACAGTATCGAAATGAGCTTCATTTCGATACGCTTTTTTTCATTTTTCAATGTTGGCGTTGTTCGAACACAGAAATAAATATCATTGCTGTCATTTGATTTTAAGAATTCAAGTACATTTGACAGATATGATATATGTTCGTACTCTACACAAACAACGTATATTGTATACAATTGACACCAAGGTATATTAGTTTCTAAGTCACTCATGTTTATATTTTTAAATAAAATATCAAGTAATGTTAACGAAAATTAATAGATAATAAGTAATATAATATACTTCGCGGATAGCAAGATTTAAATTTGACAATGTCAAGTATCAATATGACCAACTGCATGCTTTATATAAAAATTAAACTCTGAACTTCCAAATTAAATATTTCCAATTTATTAATGTAGAAAATGCAAAATAAAAAAAATAGTATGAAAAACTCGTTTCATAAGGCCTTTTGCCGCACTCGCTCTTTAGAAAACTCGCCGCTGTCGCGGCTCGTTTTCTAAACTGATCTCGTGCGGCAAAATGGTGCCTTATGAAACTTGGTTTTTAATGTACTATTCTGTTTACAGGAAGTGCTCTATTAAAGGCTTCAATTGCTGTATTAGTGAAATTTATGGGGTAGGTTATAATATTTACACGAAGTATAATACTAGTTTGCGTTCGTATGCTCATAAGTTGCGTGGAAGGCAAAAAGTAGTGTGAAGATATTTACGAGGTGCATTCAAGTTCTAAGGCCTCCGATTTTTTTTCTAACTAACTACTCACCCGAAAACTATGAAACTGGTATTACTTCTCGACGTAATCTCCCTGCAGACGTACACATTTTTCACAACGTCGACGCCATGATTCCATGGCCGCGGCGAAGGCTTCTTTAGGAGTCTGTTTCGATCACTGGAAAATCGCTGAAGCAATAGCAGCACGGCTGGTGAATGTGCGGCCACGGACAGTGTCTTTCATTGTTGGAAACAGCCAAAAGTCACTAGAAGCCAGGTCAGGTGAGTAGGGAGCATGAGAAATCACTTCAAAGTTGCTTTCACGAAGAAACTGTTGCGTAACGTTAGCCCGATGTGTGGGTGCGTTGTCTTTGTGAAACAGCACACGCGCAGCCTTTCCCGGACGTTTTTGTTGCAGTGCAGGAAGGAACTTGTTCTTCAAAATATTTTCGTAGGATGCACCTGTCACCGTAGCGCCCTTTGGAACACAATGTGTAAGGATTACGCCCTCACTGTCCCAGAACATGGACACCATCATTTTTTCAGCACTGGCGGTTACCCGAAATTTTTTTGGTGGCGGTGAATCTGTGTGCTTCCATTGAGCTGACTTGGGCTTTGTTTCTGGATTGAAAAATGGCATCCACGTCTCATCCATTGTCACAATCGACGAAAAGAAAGTCCCATTCATGCCTTGGTTGCGCGTCAACATTGCTTGGCAACATGCCACACGAGCAGCCTTGTGGTCGTCCGTCAGCATTCGTTGCACCCACCTGGAGGACACTTTTCGCATTTTCAGGTCGTCATGCAGGATTGTGTGCACAGAACCCACGGAAATGCTAACACTGGAGGCGATCTGTTCAACTGTTATTCGACGATCCCCCAAAACAAGTCTCTCCAATTTCTCGATCATGTCGTCAGACCGGCTTGTGCGAGCCCGAGGTTGTTTCGGGTGAAACAACGCCCGATGTTGTCACACGATGTTCTGCCTTCATTAAACTATCGCACCCACGAACGCACTTTCGACACATCCATAACTCCATCACCACATGTTTCCTTCAACTGTCGATGAATTTCAGTTGATGTCACACCACGCAAATTCAGAAAACGAATGATTGCACGCTGTTCAAGTGAGGAAAAGGTAGCCATTTTAAGTATCTAAAACAGTTCTCATACTCGACGCTGCCGCTACAATTCCATCTGCCGTACAGTGCTGCCATCTCTGTGACGTATTGACAACGAACGCACGCTCATTTTAAAACAATGCACATGCTTCTATCTCTTTCCAGTCTGGGGAAAAAAAATCGGAGGCCTTAGAACTTGAATGCACCTCGTATAAAGGCAGAAAGTGTAGAACGATGAAAAGTAAATATAACACACCCTACTTAAAGGTATACGGAAATACTGATTACATATCTTGCGTTAGCAGTGTGTAGAAATTGGTAAAAATAGTCGGAGACAATGTTCCAAATCATACGACAATAAAATAGTCTAATTCATGGAAGAAAAAAAAAGAATTCATTTGATTATAAGAAGCTTTTGTGAGATTATATTTCCACAAGTTATCCACAACTATTTCACTAATAACATAATAAAACTTAAACGTGGATTATAATAATCACGTCTTACCAAATAATAGGGTTGTTCAAGAACTTCTGGAAGTCCAAGTTTTCTAATTTTGTACATTCAAGTCGGTTTATTTCTTCATCGAGTGCATGGATTTTTTCCACTTCATTCGTAACGGTTAGATGTTCAAATCAAATGGATTTATATTTACCAAGCGAGCACGTAAAATGTATAAATCAAATTTATGTGCCAGTTAACAACGTAAGTCCGGAAATAATTTATGGATTCTGCTTTTTAAATTATTGGATGTTTTATCATTGCCGAACGTTCGAGACGCGGATTCGTACGCCATTATAACCATCCGTTCGTTTTTACGACAATATACATGCATATGTCATACTTAGTTTGGTAATACGTATACTAGATTTTAACAAAAAGAAAATGAGTAAATAAAGCAATAACTGTAATTGGTGTAATAAACTCTGTGCGTAATTGTTATGGTCTATACGGGTGAACATGATGAGAATTCACCAACTATTACCTTTAACGTATGCTTTCAACCACTGAATGAAAAACATTACTTCTGTGAACTTGACAATTATTGGCGCTATTTTACTCAATGTTTCGAATCTCTGGTTTGTTTTAATTTATATTTATACTGGTCGTAACGTTTATTAAATAATGGGTAAAACTGATGCAATCCGTCACAAAGTAGTTTATCAACTCAAGAAATTTATACTGGTACACCAGACATAGTAGGTGATTCTCTCCCTTTTTATTAAACCGCTAAAAACATGCTGTAGTGTTCCAGCTTTGATGAGAAATAGCATCAACACATGCTTTCTTTTACTTTAATATTTCAGTTATTTATTACAATAGCTTTACACAATTCTTAAAATATGTGCATATTGCAGTAGATTTTTCCCCGAAGAATATAGTTAAATATAATTATTAAGTATATATATAATTTGTTTTCAGGTTTATATTTAGTGATTTGTAATATTTTATTTACAAATTTAAATTGGCGTGTATTTTATACGTAGGCTGTATATTGTTCGAAGATTGTCTTGATTCACGTCGTGGAACTTTTACCGGACGTTGTATCGTTCGAGCTTTGTAGCTTGATTTTTTTTATTCTTGGACGAAGGTTATTTCCGCACTAGAGATTTATGTACCTTCAGATGATTCACGCGTGTTAATTTTTGAATAAGGACTTCTTCTTTATTTAAAATATGTGAATAAGTTCGGTTTATGTTCTTAGTTTTTGATTTTTGATGTGTTCAATTTAATTATCGATTTGTTACGAGTGTTTTAACTTGTAATTTTTACTTGAAATGTATGATTCATCTGAAAAATCTCTCGTTAAGTTTTTGTGTGTGCTAAGGTTACATTAATTAATGTAAGTAGTCCATTTGCAAATTAAAGTTATTTGATATTATTCTTGATGATAATTTTCATAATTTTTGAGCTCATAGTTTAATTGATTATATTTAATTTTGATATATTTTAAGTTATAGATGTATAGCAAAGAAAATGTTCATATTTCTTATGAGGGAGATTTTTTGCTATCATGTTTTAATAGTGTATTGAAGTCAGGATTTTGGAGGGAATATTTTAATCATGTTATTGTTGCGGATGATCTGATCAGTGACACGCGTAGTTAACAGTTTGTCTCTGTTGACGTTTGAAGTTTGGGAGTAAAGTAAATATTTGAATGTGAAAGTTTTCCGACCTATTTAATTAGTGCAATTTTTGCTCGCGTTAATAAGAGGTTTTTTCATTGTATGAGTACATTACCATACAAGTTTTCCTCTGCTCATTGCATTGTTGTCGCAGTAGCACGTCTTTATACTTTATAAAGACGATTTTTTTAAATTTTTTTAATTTTAATAAAAATTTTGTGGAAAAGTGCTTGTTTTAATGCTTATATTTTGTTTTTCTGTCCACATTCGTAAATGAACCTGAGACTTTAGAGGACTCTATTAAAAGAAATAAACTCTCCGTAAGGCAGCCCGGACTCATAGTGGTGCATTGTGTATTATCTTCAATATATTTCTACAATACACTGCAATATGTTATAACAGTGATATTAGATATCTAAATATTATGTTGAATTTGATTTTGGTACAAGTGAAACAGACATGCAATATACATATCTGTAACTGTACACATGGACAATACACCTCGCATTTTCAGCATTTACTTCTGCTTAAGACACGTATTTCTGCCATCTATAGGCGTCATCAGTCAAGCTAGTGAAGCAATGTAATACAAATGATACTAATCTTTTTAAGAACAGATTTGTATCTGTATATACATTTATGCTGAAATCGCCTACAAGATATAGCAAATTTCGTCCTATAAGGTGGGCACTATTTAATAAGTGACATCTGACGGACGAAAGAGACTATGCCGAAAAAGGCGACCTTTCGCTTGACTAGCTATGCTGGTACATAAGCGAAAAAATACGTATAGGTGTAGTCCATTAACACGAGCCAGATGGCGGTAAATATACAAAAAGGTTTAAGTATATCAATACGTTATGCACGTATTACGCATTTGTTACAAATGAAACAGACATGCAATATACATATCTGTAACTGTACACATGGACAAATACACCTCGTATTTTCAGCAATTACTTCTGCTTAAGACACGTGTGAAGTAAATGCTGAGTCAAGCGAAAGGTCGCCTTTTTCGGCATAGTCTCTTTCGTCCGTCAGATGTCACTTATTAAATAGTGCCACCTTATAGGACGAAATTTGCTATATCTTGTAGGCGATTTCAGCGTAAATGTATATACAGATACAAATCTGTTCTTAAAAAGATTTGTATCATTTGTATTACATTGCTTCACTAGCTTGACTGATGACGCCTATAGATGGCAGAAACACGTGTCTTAAGCAGAAGTAAATGCTGAAATTGCGAGGTGTATTGTCCATGTGTACAGTTACAGATATGTATATTGCATGTCTGTTTCATTTGTAACAAATGCGTAATACGTGCATAAGGTATTGATATATTTAAACCTTTTTGTATATTTGATTTTGGGTTCGAGTTAGAATTAAATTTACTTATGACTGATTTATTACAGACTTAGAACGTATCGACTTAAGACGTGTTGTATTCAGGCTAAATCCAAAGTGATGATAAATCCAACAATGATAAAAATGGTACAACTTCTGTACTTATTATTCTATGAATTTACGAACAAAATTTTAATTTACGCAATAAATTTGAACGTCGTAACGTGACAATCACATTATGAGTATAGTAAATACATTCGTGAGCATCGAAGATGAAAAATAAACGAATATTCGAAGAGAAAATATTATTCAAGTGTTCCTAATTTATGGGCGCACCTATGGTGACGTCTGTACGATGTAGTATGCGTAGATAATAATTATTACTAGTAACGTGCCTTCAAAAACTTTCCTCATTAGGGACGGCCATTATTTTTCTTAATGGTTGGTGACAGTGCACGTATTCTGTCACAAACGTATAATTGTGATAGATTGGTTAGTTATGTGTGTAATAATTACTAATTTAGTTTTTCAAAAATTTTTTATTACAATTGTCAAAATTAAAAGAAAATAATACTAAAGTTGATGTTGGAAATGTTCACCATTATTTTTAAGACAAAGTTGAACTCTACGCTTCATGCTTTCAAAGCTATTTATTAGGATTTCTTGGATTATGTCAGCACAAGAATTCACAATAGCATTACGAAGCTCTTCGATTGTGTGGTGTCTCGTCTTTAAAATGGTATTTTTTAAATATGCAAAAATAAAATAGTCTAAAATTGTCAGATCTGGAGATCTTGGAGGAAAATTAATAATCCTTGTATGGAAAAATTCTTGCAAAAATGCTATTGCTTCTCGAGATTTGTGCGCTAATCCATTATCTTGCTGGAAATAACCTTCCGCATGTTCATCATCATGTAGTTCAAATAAACTGCTCTAATAATTCATTTCGATATCGTTCAACAGTTACGATTTGATTAAAAAATATAGGTTCGTTCGTTTTCTTGAAATTGCTAGCTAGACGCCTATTTTGTGTGGATGTAGCGTAGTTTCCACAAATTCATACGAGTTTTCTGCAGACTAAATTCTCATATTTTGCTTGTTTGCTTAAATATCCTGAAAGATGGAACCAAACCTCATCTGAAAAGAAGCATTTGTCGAGAATGTCATTATTATTTGTTATTCAAAAACCATATACAAAATCTATCTGTTTGAGTTTCGAAATTGCTTGAATTTTATATGGAGACTTTTATTTTACATTTAAGTATTATTTGTTCATTTCACCGTGGATACGGTTCTTCTAATTAGATTTGCCGAAGACCTAGCATCTAGCTTCGCTAGTGGTGTCTTAGTGCGGGTTGATTTTCCGTTAGTTTCCATTTCTGGTCCCATTTTTTTGTTTGTCTTTGATCCCTCTATGGTCAGTTCATCGTTCATCTCATATCACTCACATAGTATTGCGCTAGACTTTAGAGAACTTACTATTTAGGCAATTACCAGGTCGAAATTGTAACCTAGTATTTGCTTGCTTCTTATTTTTGTACATCCAATTTCCAGAATTTTCTCGAGACGGTGCGTGACTGCAAAGAACTCAGCCCGAATACCCGTTATGTGTTTTCCCAGAATCAGCGATCTCTTTCCTCGACGAGGGTGGTTTGGAAACTATGTGGTCCTAAGTTTCTTTGACAAAAAACATTTTACATTTAGATATAGTCTCCTGCTCGTTTAACACACTTATTACAACGATATTCCAAATTAGTAATGCCTTCATTGTAGGTCGATAAATCTAAGACGATTACCTGGGAATTAGACGAAAATCTCTTACCGCGGAGCCATTTATTCAAATTTGAAAGGAGATGATAATCACTTGGAGGCAAATCTGGGAAATAGAGTGAATGAGGCACTAATTCAAATGCCAATTCATGAATTTTTGCCATTGCAATCGCAGACTTGTGGGTAAATGCGTTATCCTGATGAAGAAGTACTTTCTTCTTTGACAAATGAGGGCATTTCTCTTTGATTATGTCGCTTAATTGTTGCAAAAAATTGGCATAATACTCCCCATTTATTGTTTTCCCCCTTTCCTAAGTGGTCGACCAAGATAATTCCATGAGAATCCTAAAAAAAAACAGTTTCCATAACCTTTCCTGACAACAAAACCGTTGTTGCTTCTTTGGTGGCGGAGAATCTTTTTTTGTCTGTTGTTTGGATTGTTTATATGATTGTTTCGGCCTTTACTTGATGAAATTCCATTATAACTATTAAGATAAAATAAAACAAATTTTATGAATTTCACTTTTTAATTATCACTGTAACGAGTCGTTTCGCACCAACATGGGCTTCGTCAGACATATAACTAACTTATTTACAAAATATTTTTTTCTATTAAACACAAGTAAACAGTAACAAGCAAAAACACATGTTTTATTTTAAAAAATAGTCAGAGGGATGGGTGCTTTTTATTACGGGATGTCTATACAAAACTTTCGCTACGGTTTATAAAAAAAAAAAAATGTACTGTTCTTAAGTAATAAAACTAAAGGTTTACATTATATTACAGGGATAAAGAATTCTATGGAAAAATACAAAAATACTATACACTATGTAACTGTCTGCAAATCAAATAAATAGATTAAGTAAGGGTGAATTATTTGTTTCTAATTGATCATTTAAGATCTTGTCAGTTTTCTTTATTTTATTAATTTCCAGTGACTCTAATAAATTAAGTTTTTTGCCCTTATTTTCTATATGTAATATTTTAAATTCTTTGTTAAAAATGTGGTTCGTTGAATTGATATGAGACGCATATGAAGAGTCACTTTTATTATTTCTAAATGAAGAAAAATGTTCTTTGACGCGTACTTCAAACGATCTGCCTGTCTGTCCGATATAAGTCATAGGGCAACTACCGCAGGTTAACTCATAGACCCCTGACTTTTTATTGTTGTTTGTTAAATCCTTATTGTTTTTTATAAATTTGGATAAATTGTTATTAGTTTTAAACGCTGTATTAATGTCAAACTTTCTTAAATATTTACAAATTTTTGTGCTTGAAGAGCCTATAAACGTGATCATTTTAAATTTTTGGGTGTTATTATTTAATATTGGGTAAACTTGTGATATGGCTTTTGTACGGAGTTTTTTATTTAAAATGTTATCTATTATATTACTTTTATATCCGTTGTTGATAGCTATTTGTCTAATTAAATTTAACTCTTTCTCGAAATTTGTTTGGTTCAACGGAGTATTTATTAATCTATGTATAAGACTGTGATAAGCCGCTAATTTGTGTTGTATCGGATGGCAAGAAGTGTTATGTATAGTAATATCTGTAGTTGACGGTTTGTGGTAAATAGCAAAGTTACATTTATTGTTAATTCTAGTAATCGTTAAATCGAGAAAGTTAATACTATTATTTGTTTCCTGTTCCATTGTAAACTTAATATTTTGATGCAATGTATTTATATAATCAAATAAGAAATTTAATTGTCTATTTGTTCCTATGAAACCTAGTAATATGTCATCTACGTATCTATACCAAAATAATACATTTTGAAAAAGAGGATTTTTTGAAATAGAATTTTCAAGATGATCCATAAAAATCTCAGCTAATAACGGGCTTAGGGGATTACCCATGATTAAACCTTCTTTACAAGTGTATATGTTTTCATTAAATTGAAAGTAATTTTGTTCTATGCATAAGTTTAGTAGATCAAGAATTTCATTAATAATTAACGGATTTACATTATTTTTATGGAGCAAATCTTTTACTAAAATAACCGTTTTTTCTGGAGGGATACTAGGGAATAAATTTTGAACGTCGAAGGAAATAAGTTTTGTGTTAGACGTTAAAGTAACGTCTTTTATTTTGTTTATTAGTGCATATGAGTTTTTTACGGACAGACAGGCAGATCGTTTGAAGTACGCGTCAAAGAACATTTTTCTTCATTTAGAAATAATAAAAGTGACTCTTCATATGCGTCTCATATCAATTCAACGAACCACATTTTTAACAAAGAATTTAAAATATTACATATAGAAAATAAGGGCAAAAAACTTAATTTATTAGAGTCACTGGAAATTAATAAAATAAAGAAAACTGACAAGATCTTAAATGATCAATTAGAAACAAATAATTCACCCTTACTTAATCTATTTATTTGATTTGCAGACAGTTACATAGTGTATAGTATTTTTGTATTTTTCCATAGAATTCTTTATCCCTGTAATATAATGTAAACCTTTAGTTTTATTACTTAAGAACAGTACATTTTTTTTTTTTTTTTATAAACCGTAGCGAAAGTTTTGTATAGACATCCCGTAATAAAAAGCACCCATCCCTCTGACTATTTTTTAAAATAAAACATGTGTTTTTGCTTGTTACTGTTTACTTGTGTTTAATAGAAAAAAATATTTTGTAAATAAGTTAGTTATATGTCTGACGAAGCCCAGGTTGGTGCGAAACGACTCGTTACAGTGATAATTAAAAAGTGAAATTCATAAAATTTGTTTTATTTTATCTTAATAGTTTGGATTGTTATTTGGTTTTGGGAGTATAATGGCGGACACAGGTTATATTGATGGTAATGAAACGATGTACAAAATCCTTCTGATTGCGGCGAAAATGTGTCAAAAGGTCGCGAGAAACAGTCAAATGATTCAGTTTTTGCTCCGGTGTGAGTAAGCGCTACACTCAACGCGCCGAATATTTTTTCATTTCCAATTCTTCAGTTAAAATTATGTGCACACTCTCATTTGAGATACCTTCAATGTCTGCTATCTAGTGCACATTTACTCGACGGTCATCCAGACGGTGGACTTTTTCAATCATATCTGGAATAGTAACAGTTTTTGGACGTCCACTACGGGGTTCATCATTTGTGCTCATTCAATCACGCTTAAATTTGGCAACCCAATTTTTAACCGTTGAAAACGAAGGAGCGGCTTCTAGAGTGTTGAATCCAGCTTTGATTTGATTTCGGTTGCTGTTAAGCCTTTCAAATGAAAGTACTTTATTACTGCTTTCAACTCAGTTTTTTCCATTATTACAAAATCACACGAGACGTTCACTTTGGCGTACTGTCAAAAACATACTAATTGACAGATCGCTCTTTACTGTAATATTGAACCTATTAAAGGATGATTCTACAGAACGCCATCTCTGTATTAGGCCACGTAGTTTCCGAACAATTCTGATAAGGCACATTTCGCAAATTTTTGCCCCAGCGCCATAATTGGATTATGATTCATCCGTGGACGCCCCAATCGCTCGAACCACTCTTCGTCTAGTTGGGTACATATATATTCAGCCTAATTTCAAACAAAATCTCAAGTGCGACGTTGTCCGCCGAAATTTGTAATATGGGCTCCTCTAGCTCATGATATCTGCTCTTAAGCTACATTCGTGAGACACCATAAACTTCCTTCTGAGGCCTTCAGCCTCAGGATCGCAATCATCTTCACTTTTACAAGTAGTCCCAGTAGAGGAAGATTCTGGCGTCCATGGAGGCGGTTTCCGTGGATTTAAAGCCTATATTGAGGTGAATTAACTTTTATAGAACTAGCTACAGTCTCTGATTTATTCAGGACCATTCTTTAAGTTAATTTCATTTACAAATTAATTAATTTAATTAAATAAATTACTTCCATATAAAATCATAGGGGTATCCGTTATATTAAATACCTATAGAACATTAGCAAATAGGTAATATTGAGTAGGGTGGGTCACTTATGTATGAGAAAAATTAAAAGTTCTAGAATCATATTCTAATAGCAATATTTTTTTGTCTTACGTTAAAACAAATAAAAATTGCTAAAAAAAGTTAAAAAAAGTCACATATTGAGCCCGCGCCGGAGCTCCTAAGAATTAAGTATTTTTGAAAAAAAAGCCATTTTTTAAATTTTAATATTTTATTTACAATCAATTATTATTAATTAAATCTGAAAACATTTTTAATTAAACTTAAAAAAAATAAAACTTTGGTTCTTATACAACATAAAACAATAAAATCACGAAATTATATTAGTTATTTTTTGGTCACAAAATCTTGTTTACTGTCAAATCTGGGCATCTCTCGTCTTGATTCAAGTTTCGTCTGTATTAAACCTTCTCTTGATTTTTTATCGCATAGAGTCATGGATGCTTCTGACACTATTTTCACAGTTCGTTCCACCGCCTGAGTATGACATGGGCAGCTTGGCAAAAATTAGATTGTCACTTTCTTGACACTCAACTGCCGCATTTATTTCTTCAGTAGTGATGTTTCCAAGAATTGGTGGATCGAAAAACCTTTGATTCCAATTTATAACTTCAAAGTAGTTACTTGCGTCAAAATTGATAGTCGGGACCTCAAACACGCGAGGTTGCTTTCTAGTATGAGGTGAGCTTCGTGCTTCTTGAATTCGTCTGGCTGCCAGTTCTCTCACTGTTTTATTTTCAGCCAACAACATCGATAGAAGCAAGTTTTCTGGGTGAGCAAAATAGGCGTTACATTGAATTACGGGATCTATTACTAGTTTTAATTCTGCAGGAAGGTATCGTGAGTTTGTTACCAATTTCCAATAATTTTTAGACCCATGTTTGCAAGTTGGATTTGTTTTTATTTCAAACCATACTGGAGCATAAACTTTTACACAATACTCAGCTAATAATTTTAGCTGATATGACGGGTTTGATGTAAAAATATATAAACGTAAAATTCAATTTGCTTTTGTTAGCCATTGAGCATGGGATATTTTTCCTGGAGACCTGTTATCTAAGCCATCGTGGCAGTGTCCACTTATAACAGATATAGTTATTTCATACAAATATTTTTGATCTGTACTTAAGCCCTCAAATTGTATTTCTGGAAGCTGACCTTCAATTCTCTCGTACTTGACTATGGGTAGCTTTTCGCAGTTTTCTAATAAGTTGCCAATAGGACCAGCATGCGAATGTGGTCCCTTGGTAACACCATCTAGTTTGTGAAATAGATGTTTTAATGGCAATTCGTTCAAATGTAGCATGCAAATAATCCATTGCAGTGGGCGCTGAAGTCTTTCTTCCAATACTCTTATTACTCCGTTAAATTTCCCAGTGTTAGTGACTGTACCATTTGCCATCAAATTTTCTTTATAAATTTTTTGAGACGAAAGAAGGGCAATAATTGACATTTCAATACTTTTAGAAGTACTTCGATCTGGTGTTGCATAGTCAACATAAACTGAATCTGGCTCCTTAAGAACAGATACATGTTCCTCAATTAATATTTGTCTGTATTTCTTAGCTCCCTTTTTAATAATATTAAGCGTCTTATCTTTTCGGCCGTCAAAGTATAAAGCTGGCAGGTCTAGCTACTTCTGCTTTCGTATTTTTGATTTATCAATTGGTTCACTACCAGGAGATATATCTTGCAATACAGAAGAAGCAATAGCAGCCGCTGCTCTATCGGAAACACCGTAACGGTCACAAGTTTTTGACAACATAGGAAAACTAAAATTTTTTTTTGTTTTTTCTTTTTTTCCTTCTGCCTTTGACGTGGAAGGTAAATTAAAAGAATCATCACAAGAAGAACTGGAATTACTTACAGAAAACTTCAAGCCCTGCTGTTTTGAATTAATTTTGTCGTGACTTTTATTTACGTTTTTTTCTGTCTTTGGTGCTCGGGCTGCTCTTTTTTGCCATTTAGTTGTAAGAACTCGATCTATTCCTCCAATACGCATCTTTCTCGCCCCCCTTTGGTCACTCAAAAACTTCTGTTCTTCTTTTGGTACCTTATATTGCCTTGGACAGCAACAAAGCTCAATTTGTTTACATTTACAGGAGCAAATATCAAACAAAACTCTGCTACGTCGGAGAAAATTTTCTTTCTGATAAACGGATATTTTTTTCAACGACTTTTTGAGATTTTTGCACTTTATATGATAACCGTTTATTAGTTGTATGACTCTTGTATTTAAAACTGTAGGAAGAGACGATTTTCTCCAAACACATTCTACCCTTTGAGCTACAAGTTTTGCAATATCTAAAAACGATGGTTCTTCGGTAGTATTCCTCGTTACTTTTAGTTGCAACCTATTCCACTCGTAGCCTTTCATAACATCTTCGTAAGTTGGCAAAACGTTATCATTAATATCTTCTACATTTCCGAATATCGGGCAGAAATAACCTTGGCTTCTGGTTTCCATAATAATGATTAGAAGTTAAAACAGTTCAAATAAAAAAATAAGCACCCAACTTCACTGTCCGAGTAGTAAAACCAAACTGATCTTTTTATTATGTATTGTTTTATATGTACTTTATCAAAAATATTTCCTGGAAGAAGATATACGTTTCAATGAAAGAATTGCTTGTGTGTCTGAATTCTTGAGAACTTAAAAGTCGTTAGGATACAGTAATATGCTTTTCTGCAATACAATGATATGTTGTTATGTAAAAAAGGGATATGGTCGTTATATTCAAAATTTAAGAAAATTGAAGATCAAAGCGCGGGCTCTTACACTAAAAATAAATTAGTAATATTTTACAGGGGTCTAATGCAGACAAAAAAACATATACGAGAAAAAAAAATTTTTGACACCCCAATATTGAGCCTTAAGCATCTTATTTTAATTTCTACTTAATACTATTTAAATGTTTTTGTTTTTCTCATCTAAGGGATGTTCCTATTTTAGAACTGCAAAAAGATCAATTATTTTGACTGTTATTTACTTACAGTTGGATTAGAAAAAGAAATTCAAATGCGAGTTAGTCCTACTATTTATTCATTTCACTAAATCTCGCGTAATCTTTCCTTTTACTAGCGAACATCGTTTCTCTGTTTCTAATTTGATTTTAAATCGAATGTACGAAATATAACAACATATTTTTCTTGGCACGTCTATACCAAAAGAAATATCCATGTTCGTAGGCAACAGACACGAATATTAAATAGGTATTGTTGAACCGAGGAGATAAGTAATGAAGTAAAAAAAAGTAAATGCCGAGGGAAATGTTGTCGTCGGAGAATTTCGATGTTGGAGACATTTGAAAATATCGCTTTGAAAGAAATTCCTATATTTATTGTTATTTAATAAAAGAGGATTGTTCATTGTAGTATAATACATACGAGGTGTGGTAATTTAATTCCCGGATTGGTGCAAAATACAAGAATGGAAGTAATACAGAAAATGTTTAGTATTTGTTCAATGTAATTTCCATTCACATTAATAAATACACTTATTACAATGTTCTAAAAGTTTTTGTAAACAGTCAACAAATATATTCGAAGAAACGGTATTTAATTCGGCGATTACATTTTCCTGAATATCTTCTACGTCTTTAAGTCGTTCTCCGGTAGATATACTTTACTAACCTAGTATATTTTAATTTAGTTATACTTAACAGACAGAATGCTAATTAGTTGTTACAGTTCTACATCTATACGACGCCGCTAATATTGCTGAAGTCGGATTCCAGGTTTTACCGTAGATGTTATGTTTGACGAGACCACTAACTAGCAGAGCAAGAGATAAGTACACAGCAGTGGACTATGGAAGCAAATGGTCCTAAACTGAATCGGCATCGGACCAGCGTAAAAAGCGATCCGAGAGACGACATCGGACCAATGAAGTTAGCGGTCCTTTACAAAGCGGCGAAAGAGCCCAAAGAGCGTTTTTTAAATAAGCGGTGAAATAGCCCAAAGAACGATTCCAAAATAGTGTATAGACCACGTTAAAATTCGCTTTGCACAAAAGAAATAAAATTCCGCACACTGGGGCAGCCTGTATGAAAGTGTAGTTAAATACGTTGGCCTCTATGTGATATTTGACATAGACCTATTTAACTACACTCTCGTACAGGCTTTTCCTGTAAAAATATCTTTCGAGGACAGTTTTCACTGTAGGAAATAGGAGAAAATCTGCCGGTGCCAGGTTCGGTGAATGTGGTGGATGATTAATCTCAAAAATTCCTTCTTTAGCTAGAAATGGCCTTACAATTAGTGAAGAATATGATGGTGTATGTCATGTAGCAAGAACCAACTAGCCTATCTCGATATTGTGGACGCACTTGAGAAATGCGCTTCAGTAATCTCTGCATCATTTCAAGGGTAGTATGCAACTGTAAGTGATTGTTCTTACGGTAAAAATTCTTTATGAATTATAACCCGACTATCGAAGAAAATAATTAACATGGTTTTGATTTTGGATTTTTGCAAGCGAAACTTTTTGCAGTTATGCAGTTAAGAAAATTTGCATCGTCGCGATTCTGAACAAAGTCTTCGCACAATGCAACTCTTCTTTGTTTTTGCCTATCTGTAAGATTGTGTGCCACGAACTTTGAACAACTATACCTCTTTTCTAAATCTTCATGCAATATTTGTCAAATCGTCTCCTTATTCATATTTAACTCTTCTACCATTATTCGAAGGGTCATTCGTCGATCTTGTGCCACAAGTTCACGCAGCGTCAATCCGATAATTAAATTAAAATAGATATTTAAAATACAAAATAACACAAAATTTTTCTGGTCTATTGAATTTAATATGCGAAATATGTTCTTCATAACGGGTTATTACTGAGCGCTTTGTTTGATCTATATATTGCATAATTACAATTGTGGGAACTCATTTCATATGCACTCGATTTTTAGTTAAAAATCAACTTTATGTTTGGTATTGCGAAGAGGAGCTTTAATTTGATGGCATCATAAATGCATGTAAAGGTAACCACCACCACTGGAGTTAGGTTCCAAGAAATTGCCAAGCAATTTTCTTTAATTCTTTAATTCATATTAATATGAATTAAACTATTTCTTTGTCGCGTTTTCTTTTAGGCAAGATAGGTATTAAATTTGAAATGTGCATCATCAGAGAAAAATCATCGCAAAATCACCATGCATTCATTCACCATTCTGTGAACGTTCAGCGCTGCGCATGGCCTTCTCAATTCAAATGTTGTTTCAACTGAATCTTGTAAGCATGCAAATGCAAATCTTTAGTCAAAATTCGCTATAAACTGCTTCATGAAAGTCTCAATTGCAGAGAACAATGGCGAATTGATGTGGAAGGATCCTGGTCAACACTCTCACTAACTGTTGCAATTTTTTCTCTTCTGGGTTTAAATTGACCCAATCGCAAATTTCTCTATTAATCGGACCACTGTACCGTGGGAAGGTGCGTTATGGCGAAAATCCACGAAATTGTCGAACCGTCTCCGCAAAATTCTCACCATTTCGGTAGTGGATCATAGTTTCTATGCGTCCTGTGTCCGTGTAATTCTTCATGACTAAATTTCAATGTTCACACACGACAGCTGTCAAACAACAACGCAATCGATACAAAAATGGCGCCAAATTCAAAACAAGCCCGGTCTTACTCTTCCCTTTCTTACTAACACTTTAGACTTGCCGGGATTGTCCACGAAATTGCTTAACAAAAGCTTCAGGACATACATTATTTAAAGAGATTTCTAGATTATCAAACTTGGTTGAAATAACTTCCACTGACATCTCTGCTCTGTGTCTCTTAATATTCTCTGACAAATGTTTGTACTGGATGCCCACTTAAAAAGTTGTGTACCCAGTTCTTTTCTGTCTTGTTTTGCTTAAAACGAAGTTCTGTTCGTCTGGATCTATTTAAATATGAATGCACAAGTTTCCGGAGGTCGCAGGTTGTTAGTGGGAATCCCTCCTACTTTCCTCTTCTATTGAAAGCACCTCAGGTCTGCCATATTTAGTCAATTACAATTTTCGTGTTTTACGTGATAATGTTCCAATTGAAATTTTATATTTTTTCGAGGCAGCCCGTAATGATATCTTTTTTAGATTCACTTCAGTTATTGCTTCAGTATATGCTGCGTACGTTCGAGCACCTATTTTTTTAGTAGGTGGCAGCATTTTGGCTGCAAATGCAAAATTAGGTTCATTAATCGTCTAAAATATACAGCACAGAAAATTGCAAAGAGTATCTACTATGATCCGCAGACTTGGAACACTGTACCATGTTTTCGGTCAAAATAAAACTTTAGGCGAGGACAGATATTTAATTAAAGTGTGGCAACATAGCAATTCCCATTCGGTTGCATTTCGCTGTATTTACATTTCATAGCATACGCTAACATAACCTCAAATTGTACGCTCGTATTTTTAATGTTTACTTAATGTGGGATTAAAAGTTTTTCAAAGTAGATTTTATGCGATGATCTTAATTGATTTTTTTGAGCTTTACAAAGTCACTGTAACAGTTTCACAGTGCTATTTTATTTAAATTCCGATTCACTCTATCAGCATCACTCTTCCACTATCTCATAACAAGGACTGCGTGCGCGGTGTTGGATAGATCTACGATCTACTATAAATTAACTACCAAAGGAGTTGTGTTTCAAGTTCCCCGGTTCGACAGTATTGAATTTGGCAGCTGAACGTCCTAGCTACAGCCTGTGTCAATAAAGAAGGTAGATCTGTAGGTTGAGTCAGCTATTGTAAATGGTGATTCAATATATTCCTAGGATTGTAATGACACCGTTATAAGGGATAAATATATACTTTTACTGGAGATTCGTTTTTTGACACAGAGTATACTTTTATTGCTTATTGACCAATTCACATTCACACATATCAAATGTGAAATAAAGAGTAATTGTTAGTGTATTACTTATTAGTTTAAATAGTCTGTGTTAATTAATTTACTATTATGCCTTTTACATCGTTTATCAAATCATGGTCTGCTTAATATAATTTAAATGTAAATATGGTAAAACATTTGACATAATTTTAACCTACTTGGATTATTTTAATTAAAATTGGACATAATTTTCATGAACTGTCACTTTTCATTACCTTTGTCGAAATATATATTTAACGGGTAACCTACATTTTTTAGACAACGAAAAAAAAAGTTAGTCAGAGAAAGAGTGGTAAATAAATTGTATCACCCGTGTGCCAGAAACGTAATCCCAGTTTCACTCATCTTTTATTGATTCATGTTCTACCTTTTGTAAGAAATCTGTTATTTTAGTTTGTTTACTTTTAGTTATAATGTCTTTATAAATTTATTTATATGGTGCTAAACACTTCTGATATTTTCTTGGAAACTTTATGTTCATTTAAGAAACTGTTCGGCTAAGCCTTTTATTTACGCGCTGCAGAGTAAGCTGTTTAACTTCTTCGTCTACATATATGCTATCGTCAGTGGTATATGCCAGATATCATTTCTGCCAAACCTACTTCATCAGTCGTATCAGCAGAACCTATAGCAACTTCTACTACTGCATCCATTCTATTTTTTGCTGGCTTGATTAGATTTTCACTTTCATTTGATTCAGGCCTTATTTTTTCCAACAACCATTTTAATGTTGTCAGTTTTATTTCTTGAATAGAGGAGTTAGATTTCAAAATTGTACACATTCAAGGAAAAAGTAAAAAACTTAACCTGTTAGAAAACTTAGAAATTAATAGATACAATAGTTTAGGATTAGCTTTAAATGATCAATTAGATTTAAACAACTCCCCTCTACCAAATTTAAGATTGTAAAAAAATTTTCCACCACCATTCCCCAATAATTTTCACATAAATATTCTAAATTGCTTGTACATATTCAGTATTCATCCACCTGATGAAGCCATTGTATGGCGAAACAATATTGTAGTGATTTACAATAAAAGAATTAAAAAAAAACTAACTTTTGCGTTAAAATGTTCTGTTAGCCATCAAATAGACCTGATAGAACGTTCTCGATTTGGGATTTTTCAATGCCATTCAGTCGTTATAAATGCTTATGCTGAATTAGATAGTGATACTTTGAATAAAACCTTCTTCACTCACCAACAGCGTAGGATAGAAACTATGAGAATTGATGGTTGTAATAATTATCGATTGCCCCATATGGGAAAGGATCATTTACAAAGAAATGGGATGCTACAAAAGTCCAAGTTTAATTAAGTTTAATTTCTGGTTTAATAAGCTTAACTAACAATCAGAATAATTGAAACATACATCAGTGGGTAAAACCCCGCCATTTTTGTATAATACAAAGGTATTTTTAATAATATAAAATATTATTAAAAATACCTTTGTATTATACAAAACTGGTGGGGTTTTACCCACACATGTATGTTTCAATTATTCTGATACATTACACATGCGGTTAGTCCGTAGTATGAGTGAAGACACAAACAAAATACAGTTTCTAGAGAGACGGCTGTGCCATCTTTGGAAGGGCGTCGTTGGTTCGCATTGGTTATGCGGACAGAGCGAGGTACTTCGGCTGTCTGACAACAGGCAGCGCTGAATTTACTTCTACGCTAGGTCTGGATAATTTCTGTGATATGGCGATGTGGTTCTTTTTTGTGAATGTGTCTGAAGATATCCTTTCTTCAGCAGGGGCGTACCGACGAGCCTGTAGAAAGGCGAAATACGTATCCGCGTTTCTGGGGAGGGATATGTTCGGACACGTTCACAAAAAATATTAATAGTGAACCTGTATTTGTGTTCCTCACACCAGATTTTTAATAATATTTTATAATATTAAAAATACCTCTGTACTTAACTAACAACTTTAGTTTTATGAAATTTGTACTTGAACTTATAAGGAATAAATTTGTTTCGAAAAAATGGACACTTATTTAGGGACGAAAACAAATCTAAAATCGGACACTTACTTCTGGACGGAGGGAATAATATAGTCATATTGGCAACATCATATATAGTAACTGAAATAAGAAGAAATTCGAAATTCCCGTCAACCAAAAAAAGGTTTCAGTTTATGCGAAGCGAGTTTAGTGACATGATAGGAGAGGCGCTTACGGAAGTACGTTTTAGTACGGGGGAACAGTTGAAATATTAAAATGATAAGATTTTCCAATATAGTAAATTAACTGATATATTTACGAGATTCTGGGATTCTCTAGAAATCGAAATCCGCTGACAACGTGGAATTGTAGACCATATACATGCATATATGCCTATATAATACTCCGTAGGTTTATTTATATTCTCAGTTACCTTCTTTAGAATACGTAATATTGTTACAGATATTATATTTTGAGTATGATAGCGAGAAAAATTTATTGAGAAATTATTATTATAATATTCTTTGGCGTGCGAACAGTTTATGAACTAAAATAATATCTGCTAAATTTAATTAAGATATTCTGATTTACGAGAATATTTCTGATATCTATATTTGCATATGTATTTATTTACGCAGGCAGTTAAGGCAAAGTTTCACACTGCCCCAGGTGTTGTTTTGTGCGGATAATGCGTAGTGGAAAGGTTGCGATACATTTCGCTAAAAATAGGATACAAAATAGAGACGGGTTAGTAAATAGTGTATAAAATTTATTTTAAACCGCCCACTTTTGGTGAGTGGTGTTATAGGTATTGGATAATTTATGTATGTAATAGTTATCGTGGAATAAAATTTTAATTTACTATTCGATTACATTGTAATTAACAGGCAATGGTTACAAGATTCTAGCTGCAATAAAAACAACACTGGTGAAATGACAACCATCTAAACTTTAGACTAAAAAATATCTAAGATTGTGCTGATTAGGGGAAACGGTAGTGTCTGTCCTTTTTAATTCGGTTTTGACACTCACACAAGTACTCTCTGTAAAATTAAATCTTGTCCTTGATACTTCTTCCTTCTTGGACGACATTTTACAATTTCAAGAGAGATCTTGAGGACTGCTACTATTCAGTTTCAGTGCGGCAATAGTAGTAGCAGCGCTGGAAATCTACCCAGCAATTGTAGATGAAACTGTTATAATTTAAAAATGATCCTTACACCGTTTGGGCATTTTTAATAATTTACTTTAATTGCTAATTATCGAACATCATAGGCTATTTCAAACTCTAATATCTTCATGTAACGTTTGAATATTAAAATAACTTGGATGTCACTATAACTATCTTTAATCCGGAGCATTGGATCTACTCATGCGCAAATTAGACATCTTGAGATATTATGCGAGTCATCGTTTGTACATTTGAATTTATATTTCATTATCGTTCCTTTTAGGCAATTTTAGGTAAACAGGACATCGTTATTTTTTTTTTAGAATTTTGTAAACATATTAGGATCGTTTAACTTGTCGTATATCCATTTTTCAATTAATTTAAGTATTTACATTTTTGGTTTGTTTAGCGAGTCATCTAGGCAAGACTCTCTTAAACTATTTGTTTTAGATCGCTGTAACGTTTGGTATAATTTTAATCATTACTAAAACCCTTAATTAATCCGAATTAATTAATGAATTTTTGATTGGGCTTCCTCATTTGTTTTTTAATCATTTCATGATATCCGAGTAATTATCAATCTTTATTTCAATATCCCGTATGGGGGTACTACCTTTTTTGTTAATAATGACGTATCCATCTACTCTGCTTAAATTAAAGGACAATCATTCTTGGCGTTCTCTTCTTATTAGTCCTGCTTTGAAGTAGGTCGACGAGTGTAAAACTAGGAAGTTAATTTGAGTTGATACAGTGTAAGCTGTTCTGCATGCAGGCAGGATTCGACAGATTGGCTTGTTTCATATAAATTCATTTAGTGATATTTTAGTCGAGGGTATTGTTCCCCGGATTTGAAGTTTTACGCCCACGTGTTTGCTTCAGGTGAGTTCTGAGATAAGGGGACGGCTGTAATTATATCACGGCATTGTTCTCCATTTTGCTATATTATTCTGGAATCTTCCACTTATTCTTTTTCTCATTTATTTAGGGCTGTTAGTATCTGCTAATAACGGCAATACAGGCGGAATTGCGTTAGACTGTTTATGCTGTGAATTCCGTAGGTGAAATCTACCAATTAGACGAAAGGTTGATTCATCCGCAGTCAGCTAATCACCCGGACACAGGAAATCAGCGTAATCAGATCTAACGATCATCTTTCACTCCAGGTAGTGTGTAGAGAGTAACATTTTTGTGTGAGTTCCGGAAAACAATATTAATAGTGATTTTGGAGGAACGCATGGCGTTCTACTCACCATTTTATTTTTTTCTAGTTCTCTTGCCTCATTGTAAAATTTAACTAAGTTCATTTTTATATATTAATCGCGTAATCAGTTTTCTAGTTCAAATTTTAGTAGTATATTTTTTTAATAGTATCAATCTCGCATATCAGATTGTTTAAAGTAAAGAAATTTGAGTAAATTAAATTTAGTATTTTTTTAATCAGTAACGGATTCCGATGTAATTTTAATAGCTAAATTTTGTTTAAATAAATATCTTAAATAGTTAATTGACGAAGGAGATACTTGTTGAAACTGCATTATAACGCTAAGAAATAAGTAATTAAACTTCTAGTTTCAAAAATTCTTTTATTGTAAATACCACTACAATATTGTTTCGCCATACAATGGCTTCATCAGGTGGATGAAATACTGAATATGTACAATATAAGTTTGAATATTTATGTGAAAATTATTGGGGAAATGGTGGTGGAAAAATTTTTACAATCTTAAATTTAGTAGAGGGGAGTTAAGAAATAATTTCTTAATTCTTAATTTCTTAATTCTTAATTTCTTAATTCTTAATTAACCTAATTACCAGGAAGTTCGTTGTCGCGAAAGGGTGTGTTCTGCATACTGGTACAAACTTAGTTTGTCGGATTGTAGTTACGAACGCATCACATAAGTCGACATTTACATGTAAGAATGTGATTTAATATTCATTAATTCTCACTTGCAGTAAGTTCCAAATGTTGATAGAGGTGAGTTGTTTAAATCTAGTTGGTCATTTAAATGACCAACTAGACTTCAGGTCTGCGATAACTATTTGCTTCTGCTTCTGGTTACTCGTAAAACCAGTAGTTTTACGAGTAACCAGAAGCAACTGCGTCACAAGGCCCTTGCGTTCGAGTGTTGTTAGAAATGCCTTAAGTTACTTATTAAGGAACAGATATTAATATAACGTCGTCGATGAATTTAGTAAAATTTATGATTTAATTTAATTTTAAATTATGGGTCTTCGCAAATATATTTCGCATTTTAAAATATTAATTCATTTAGCCATTTTCTGTATATATTCGTTTGCAATAGAAAGTCTTTCCTTTGTTATTATACTACGACCGACCTTTCGAAATCTAACTGACATGAACGGTCAACTAAAGTATCTAACGTTCGTTTACAAATATAATACATTCAGCTTTAAAATTTAGTTATTTAATTAATCACGTATGCTTCTTTATAATTACATCATGTCGCAAATCATTTTAAAGCTTGTCTCACGAGGGATATTTTAATCATATTTGCTTCATCGATATCATAACTTTTCAGCTCGCGCGTTTTGCTTAATTCATAATTCAGGACATCGTCAGCTTCGATTCCTCTCCAATTTAGGCCTCGTGACCGACCAACACACGCTTCCACAGGTAATTCTGTATTATTCGATACAGAGGTTATTTTATGTTAATATTAATTTAATTTACGACATACTTTAACTTTCATTTTCAGAGTATTTTTGTGTGTTAATTTTAAATTACTTATTTGTTGCTACTTGTATATATTGCTACTTTGATTTAATAATTTTAATACATTTTAAATATCTCAGTTTCTTATGTAAATTAAATAATAACTTTAAGGACTACGTTGTTGTGTTTTCTTTTAGTTAATAAGTTGTAGTATATTTATCTCAGTATTATTATACACGTCCTGGACCTTTAATGCAATAGAAAGCCTTTCCTTTGTTATTATACTACGACCGACCTTTCCAAATCTAACTGACATGAACGGTCAACTAAAGTATCTAACGTTCGCTTACAAATAACATACATTCGGTTTTAAAATTTAGTTATTTAATTAATCACGTATGCTTCTTTATAATTACATCATGTCGCATATCATTTTAAAGCTTGTCCCACAAGGGATATCTTAATCATATTTGCTTCATCGATATCATAACTTTTCAGCTCGGGCGTTTTGCTTAATTCATAATTTAGGACATCGTCAGCTTCGATTCCTCTCCAATTTAGGCCTCGTGGCCGACCAACACACGCTTCCACAGGTAATTCTGTATTATTCGATACAGAGGTTATTTTATGTTAATATTAATTTAATTTACGACATAATTTAACTTTCATTTTCAGAGTATTTTTGTGTGTTAATTTTAAATTACTTATTTGTTGCTACTTGTATATATTGCTACTTTGATTTGATCATTTTAATACATTTTAAATATCTCAGTTTCTTATGTAAATCAAATAATAACTTTAATGACTACGTTGTTGTGTTTTCTTTTAGTTAAGAAGTTGTAGCATATTTATCTCAGTATTATTATACACGTCTTGGACCTTTAATGCAACTTTACCACCAAATTATTTATTTCAAATAATTTCCTTTTTTGTTAACACGCCGCACAACCGAACCAGGGCGGCGTTTTTTAACACTACCAAATTCACAAACCACTCGTAACGATAAATTTCAATCATAGGAATGCTAAATTGTTGTTCTCGAGGGTATAGAACTTGTGGTAAGACATATAATATTGTACGTACCTCGGGCCTAGCGGCCCTCGACCTTTTCAATTTGTCGCCTTCGCGCATAAACATAATATTAATGCCCTTAATACATAAATAACTGTTATGACGGATGTGTGTGTAAAATATTTTTTATGACGTTACAAGACCACTCTGATCAGCAAAAAAAGTCGATAAGCATATATTTACTGGCATGTGAGAATTTAGTGAATCTAAAAAGTTAAGAAAAAATACAAAACACCAAGAAAGAAATGTATTTCTTCTTTTGGAATGAAATCTCTATTATCACGCAAACAGTTGATTTGCGTGTATTAAGACTTTTAACCTTATTTTTGGAGTGTATAACATGGGATTTTTAGGGTTTTGAAACGTTGTTTTATAACACCCTGTATATTTGTATAGACTCTATTATCAGTTATTTGTTGTGCTAAAGATCTGTCATCTTGAACAATGTTTATGGACATTTATCCTGCAATAGCAATCAGGACACGACAATGTGAAAAACGACATATTTACCCTACACATGTTATGTTTACTCGAACGGATGGCACGAAGACGAACGAACATCAAACTCATTTGATGTTTCCGAACGACAGTTTTCTCCCATACACCTCGATTTTAGTATCCGTTCGTTCAAACAGCAAGGTGTGTGGGGCCTTCAATACCTTTCATATTGTACGTATTGTTATATCTAAGATAGTAAAATTAGTGTATCAAAAAGGTAGAAAATATAACACAAAAGTACAAATAGATTTTACCATTTTATGAATTGTAGAACATCATCACCTTACTTCTAATGAATTACCGAACGTAACTCACGTATTGGGGGCATTTCAGTAACAAGATAAAAACAAATGACACATCGTGGTATCTTACGAATAAGATACTAATTAGATATATTTCAACCTTAAAGAAATACTATTCATCTTCTCTGAATTTGTTAAAAATATTTAAAATTGTCTTCGCACAAGGTATACGCCTGTTAGGATAATTAACTGTTTTAAACAAATTATGTATTTTTCAATAAAACGTATTTAATTTAAGACTTAAGTATGAATTAAATAGAAATATTTGACAATTTGAAAAATGTTACTGGTGTATAACTTGTTGCCTACTGTGGCACCACTATACATTTTTGCGCATGCGTAAGGGTAAATGAAAATAAGTCAATGCATAATACTTATGGGTAATCATAAAAGAAAAACCGGGTATATATATATATATATATATATATATATATATATAAGGTAAACTTAATAAGTCGGCGATTAAAGGTCTGGTTCATTACTTCAAAGTATATATATTTAAAACAACCCTACATGTTTCGGCAATGATGCCTTTGTCAAAGGCATCATTGCCGAAACATGTAGGGTTGTTTTAAATATATATACTTTGAAGTAATGAACCAGACCTTTAATCGCCGACTTATTAAGTTTACCTATCATAACAAGGTCACGAAAATATTATATATTTATATATATATATATATATATTGTAATAGGGCTAACCATGTATATGGAAGGTTTGGAACAAAAATATAGTGTTATATTTTAAATTGTTATTATAGAATAAGATTTTCATAGAACTGCATTTTTCACATGCCATATCAATTAAGTTAATACCACGTGTTTAATTTATCATATTTGTAACACTCCTTAATTTAATTTCTTGTAATCATTAACTTCAGTCATTTTCTTTTACTTTTTATTCTCACCGAAGATATTTAACTTGATTGATTGGATTTATATGTCATCTATTATGATCATAATATATTTGTAATGTTAAACGTTAGGGTGTAGTGATGTATTATAATCTGAGGAGAGGGTTGCCAAGACAAAATGGATAGATAAACAACATTGAATTTAAGGTGCCTGGAGTTTGAAAAAAAAAGAGAAATTATTGATATTTTTGGCAGGACACGTCGTTTTTTTTAAAAAAATTTATAAAAGTGTGTTCCTGAAGTCAAGAGATAAATAGAAAACGAACTAGCTTATTCTCACTGAAGCATGTTACATAAGTTTTTAAACCTACATACATTATTTTAGGAAAATTATCTGACCACAGACCTGCCGAAGCCATTGTTAACGAATTACTTTATCTGAAGGAACGCTAAACCCACCTGGAACGATCCCAGTTCACCTATCCTACTTGTGCCGATAAGCTGTATACCGAAGACCAACTTCCAAAGAACATCCAGAATTCTCCGCATCAACCCATTTGAGTACTCATTGATTTATTTCTTTTAAAAAAACATTTGAAACTTCAACTACTTCCATTCAAAAAGATAACGTTAATATTTTATTTTAATACTTATAATATTAGTTTTTAGATTTATATAATGTTTTAAGTGGAAAAATACAGTTCTTTTCAACTTGAATTTGTCACACATGTTATAAAGATTTTGTTTTTAATAATTTATGTCATTGTAATTATCCTTTCATATAAAATTCATATCAAATTAAACGGGTGATATCTAATATTTATCCACTTGTTTTATTCTCTATCAGATACCGAACTCGCATTTACTTTTCACTCAGCACTTCTAAATTGAGTTAGCCGGTATAACAATTAAAGAACCTATCATAAATTTTGTACTAAGATTAGCCTTTGGTAATAATATCCTTTTATTTTTTTAATAAAAAAATTACAAAGTATCACTTGTAACAACTGTCATCTTTGACATCTGCTTTGATTGATATTAATACTTTAAATTTTCTAGGTCTGGTATTTATTATTAGACTATTATACGTTTTATATTATTTGATTATTATCTCCTTTGGTTTATATTAATTGGCTAGCCCAACTTGTGGGGCAAATATCTTTCCATTAAGGACTTATATTAATTGGCGCCACAACGTCAGGGCCATTATTAGACGTGTCTGGTAGAGGATAGCATTATAATAACTTGAGAGATTGAACTGGAAAGGACTGTATTTTAAATAGTTTATTATTAAGATATATGAAGTTGATTGTGTTTGTGAACCTGTATTTTTGTTCGTGGTCTTTATATGTACTTGGAAGGCTTTAATACTCAGGAGCAGGAATTTGTAAGTTTATTTTTACTAAGGGTAATATTCTTAATAATTAACAGTGTAAAAATAAATTAGAAAGATCAAAACAAATACATTATCAATACAGAACAATTGAGTAACAGAATATCAATTTACAAACATAATACGAATACCAAAAGTCTAAATATTTACAAAAAGTATAATAACAAAATGGATAAATGCACCAGGAGTAAATCGAGGGAAAATAGTGAAAGTAGAGAGAGAGAAACAGATCAGGGTGATACTTCCACCATCACGGTACAATCGGATGTTCCAAAAGAAGAAATGCCCTTGGATACTAACACTTTCACGGCTCTACTAACAAATTTAAAACAATTCATGACGGAAAATAACGAAAAATTAGATGCTAATAACAAAAGATTAGAAACAAACTTAAAACAAATCATAGTAGATAACAACAAGAATATAGAAACTAATTTAACTCAAAAAATAGAAACAAATAACGAAAAATTAAATAAAAAACTAGACCAACTTAGGCAGGATAAAGAAGAAATTAAAGGGGAAATAAAAGGATTAAAGGAGAGCCAGACGAAGATGGAAGAAAGAATTATACAAAAAATAGACGCATTTAATGGAAATTTAATAATAAATTTAACACAAAAAGGAGATACTTTTAATGAAAAATTAACAATAAGCATAAATCAAAAATTCGAAATCAGTAGCAACCTAAAAATAGATCAACTTATGCCAGATCACAAAGATATGTTAGCAAACGCCAGTACCAATAACACATATAATCAATTTCTAGTAAAAGATAAGGAATATCAAAATTTTCTAGCAAATCACAATAAAGAAAATAACAATCTTATAACACTAATAATGGGGAGAAATAATATAAACAAAAACCCATTCACAATTAAAAATATACCTTACAATTATGCTACTAACCACAGACAAGCTAAGAAAATTTATTTCCCGGACACTACTTTAATTTTAGTAAACGTAGCTATACATGCTAACATATATAACTCAATAAATATAGAAGGAACAACACACAGTTTCATGATAAATGAATATTTTGATACCAACGATATCTTTAATATCACTTAAAACACAAATTAAAACGTATACACCAACTTACATAAAAACTGAAACGACACACACATTGATCATTAAAAACATGCATATCACATTAGGTAGAGGTAAAATGATCTATTCTTACAAAGATAACAATCACACACCTAAGGTGCGTCGAAGAAAAATTAATTTTTAAATAAAGAAAAGAATCTCGGTGTTCTAGAATTATGAAGACGAACAAAGCTAAGATGGGGAAATGATTATGTATTACTAATGACTAAACTGAACACTCAAACAATTTACATTAACAAAGACATACTAAACACTATTATATATAAAAGTAAGAGAACACATTATAAAACTATAATACAATCAATGAACGAATAACAAGTCAAATAATTATATTAATAGAAAGAAAACGTAACATAACTGGAGCTTAAACAGTAAAAACTATCAAATATTTATTAAGATACTAAATATTCTGTAACATAAAGTAACATAACATAATACATGAATATGGTTAAAATGAACTTGGAAAGAATAATCATTTACTTATATGATCTTATATGACAAATATAAAGTATTTGATGGGGAAAATAAATACTAATAAATATGCTTAAAGCTAAACAAATATGATTGAATCAATATATAATGTAAGACAAAGGTATAATAAATAAATAAAGGGTTGATGAACAGTTCATTGATAGGACAAGGATTAGATATATAAAGGTAGAAAGAATTATTATATAACATGGGGAGATATAGAATTAAAATGAATAAATAATTTATTATGATATTATATGAATATGTATTATGAAATATTAAAATATATAGACACAAATGTCTTATTATAGGGGAGTTATGTATATTAACAAGGAATGGAATTTAATAAAGATTAGTGAAGGATTTGAAAAGAAAAGATATGCATTTATAAAGAAAGTATTTATTAATTAAGCAAAGGCTTGCATCTATAAGAATATAAAACAACGATTACTTGTAACAAATTATAAAGATTTTTAAACATGTAATATCAACATGAGATTAAATAAAATAACCCCAAGCAAAACAACTATATCAAACAGAATATTTTATATTAACTAGCACCAGAATAAATAACCAAACTTAGAACTTAGAAAACAGCCCAGTAATACAATGTTATAGTTCAAAACATCTTACAAAATATAAAAATTATTATAACAGAATAAATATACAAAGAAACTCAATTAATTACAAAGGAATAAACACATATTAATAAAATACTAAAACTATGATAAATATTTACATTTAAAAAGGTAGTTACCAGTCTTTAAAAAAAATACAACGAAACGAAAATTTATATAAGAGGAAAATTATTAAGACGTTAAATAAATAAATATTACCTTAATACGAATTTAGAGTTAATAGAAAGACACATTAAACTAAGACATGTACAGAGACAGTATAAGAAGTATATACTAATATTATATTGATTAAATTTCTACTAATCAACATATCATGTTTTTAATTCTTTAATTTCTTGTTATTTATGCTTCTAAGACCTTTGAGTGGTATAACAAAGAAGTCTTCTTGTTGCCACATATCAGCCTTCTTTATTATGGGGAATTGTAATAGGGCTAACCATGTATATGGAAGGTTTGGAACAAAAATATAGTGTTATATTTTAAATTGTTATTATAGAATAAGATTTTCATAGAACTGCATTTTTCACATGCCATATCAATTAAGTTAATACCACGTGCTTAATTTATCATATTTGTAACACTCCTTAATTTAATTTCTTGTAATCATTAACTTCAGTCATTTTCTTTTACTTTTTATTCTCACCGAAGATATTTAACTTGATTGATTGGATTTATATGTCATCTATTATGATCATAATATATTTGTAATGTTAAACGTTAGGGTGTAGTGATGTATTATAATCTGAGGAGAGGGTTGCCAAGACAAAATGGATAGATAAACAACATTGAATTTAAGGTGCCTGGAGTTTGAAAAAAAAAGAGAAATTATTGATATTTTTGGCAGGACACGTCGTTTTTTTTTAAAAAATTTATAAAAGTGTGTTCCTGAAATCAAGAGATAAATAGAAAACGAACTAGCTTATTCTCACTGAAGCATGTTACATAAGTTTTTAAACCTACATACATTATTTTAGGAAAATTATCTGACCACAGACCTGCCGAAGCCATTGTTAACGAATTACTTTATCTGAAGGAACGCTAAACCCACCTGGAACGATCCCAGTTCACCTATCCTACTTGTGCCGATAACCTGTATACCGAAGACCAACTTCCAAAGAACATCCAGAATTCTCCGCATCAACCCATTTGAGTACTCATTGATTTATTTCTTTTAAAAAAACATTTGAAACTTCAACTACTTCCATTCAAAAAGATAACGTTAATATTTTATATTAATACTTATAATATTAGTTTTTAGATTTATATAATGTTTTAAGTGGAAAAATACAGTTCTTTTCAACTTGAATTTGTCACACATGTTATAAAGATTTTGTTTTTAATAATTTATGTCATTGTAATTATCCTTTCATATAAAATTCATATCAAATTAAACGGGTGATATCTAATATTTATCCACTTGTTTTATTCTCTATCAGATACCGAACTCGCATTTACTTTTCACTCAGCACTTCTAAATTGAGTTAGCCGGTATAACAATTAAAGAACCTATCATAAATTTTGTACTAAGATTAGCCTTTGGTAATAATATCCTTTTATTTTTTTAATAAAAAAATTACAAAGTATCACTTGTGACCACTGTCATCTTTGACATCTGCTTTGATTGATATTAATACTTTAAATTTTCTAGGTCTGGTATTTATTATTAGACTATTATACGTTTTATATTATTTGATTATTATCTCCTTTGGTTTATATTAATATATATATATATATATATATAGTAAACCCAATCAGTCGGCGATTAAAGGTCTGTTTTACTTCAAAGTATATATATTCAAAAAAACCCTACATATTTCGGCAATGATGCCTTTGTCAAGGATATAAAATATAAATGACAGAATATAAATGTCAAATAATTGAGTTGCTATGGTTTAGATTATTCAAAGATACATTCCAATCGAATAATAATAAATCATGCCTTAGTATTCCAGAAACAGATAGCAAGGTGAGAACATATGTGTTGTTCGTTGCTAGCAGCTTGTGTCTCTTTCTGGGTATGAAACTTGTGTGTTGGTTGCTGCTGGCAGCTTGCGTCTCTCACTGGGTGTGTGGTTTTGTGTTTGTGTGAGCGCGTAACTGTAGGCTTTTAATAATATCTTATATTATTAAAAATACCTTTGTACTGGTTATATTAATTGAAATAACGGGTGTTCATTTGAAAAGTCAATCTACTAGCATGTGATTTACTGAGAACATTTTGAAGTATGTCGTAAATTAAAATTTACTACTTAACCTACGAAGTCGTATATTTTGACAGTTTCATACATACAAATAAATAACAAATGTGATTGACATTATCAAATGTCATTTGGATTTACGTTTACGGAACAACAAATACATACTAATATATATGCGTCTTATTCTATCAAAATTTCAAAGAAACCTAGATTGACTTTTCAAATGAACACACGTTATAAATATAATATTGATTTTGATAGAAAGAATAAATTAAAATATGAATTTATAGGTATATATGACTTGCTTTTAGATGTTAGGTTATGTTATAATTTTGAATTGAAATATAACCTGTTCGCGGTTTTTCTATGATTTGAAAAGTGGGTGTGTTCAATTAGTATCGATATAAATCAATTATCTTTTTTAATTTCGCGTAATTGACTTGAATGACAAAAATGCAAAATTAAAAATATAAATTGTAAATTTTGAAATAAATATAATTTAATCTGAAATATACAAAGTTATCGTGGTATTAATTTATTAGCATTTCGACACTAATTTTACAAGTTGTGTCCACAAAATGCAGCTATTCAATAGAGTGTTTCTCTTGTGTTAATTCCTACCATTTCATTTACGGTTAGCTGGAATAACCGAGCTGTACGTATCACAACAATATATATATATATATACCGCCTAATTCTGAGTAAGCGCAACGATCCGAATGTATGAATATTTCTCCCGCTTCGAATACAATTCCCCTGAATGCTGTAGGCGCGTCATCATCGATGTCATACATATAGCAAGCGCCAATTAAGTTGGCGCGAGGAGGGGGTTTAGCAGAAGACTGTTTTGTGATTGGCTTAACGCGTTCAGGGGATTTTTATTCGGAGCGGGAGAAATATTCGTACATTCAAGCCGTTGCGTTTGCTCAGAATCAGGCGGTATATATTAATTGTATAGTATTGGGAATTATACTATGGGTTGGGCGCCTTGGTTTTAAACCTATTACGGTAGATCACCAGCCTTTCTCATGTAATGTCTCAGGTTGCGGCTAGATTTCGGAGAACAAGTATTACATTTTGCAAAAATTGGAAATTTTCTCAGGATCCTCGTCGGTCTGTTTACCCCTTTGTATAAGATGGAAAATTGTTTAATAATATAACAAAGTTATCTCTAGCTACGCAATTATAAATTAAAGAGTTTGTTTAAAATAAAAAGTGTAAATATTTATTGAAGTAAGATATCTGCGAACAATGAAAAAATAGCATGCCTAACGACAAATTATGGAATTAATATAGAGTGCACGTGTGAATCAAAGGTTATGTTTAAATAGGAATGTTATTGTAAAGTGTATTGTAATATAAATAAATAGACAAACAAATTAAGGGTAAGTACTACAGATCTTCATTATAAATTTCTTTTCACAAATTCTGAGCAAGTTGGAAATGTAATTTTAAAGTAAAATCATGAGTTTAGAATTTAATAAAGTTTTGTTTTGTTGAAAAATAGTTTTATAATACTTTTTTTTTTAATAAATTGACTTAGTTAAACCAGTTTCTTGTAGGCTATGGGCAGGTGTCTCGGATGATATCGGCGTTGGTCAGAGATGTCGAAGTACGTGATCAAATACGGTGTTTTTGCTTCTACGAAGCCGGTGTCGGCGTTGTTCGAAGGCGTTGGTCAGGAATGCCGAAGTACGGGATCAAATACGGTGTTTCTCGCTTCTACGAAGCCGGTGTCGGCGTTGTTCGAAGGCGTTGGTATTGCTTGTGGTGAATTTCTCCAAATACGACAATCATTCATAGTTAAAGTTGCACGTTGAATGGATATTCAAGGTTGGCACCACTTTTTAATATATTCGTCACCATGAACGCCTGGCTTTTCAATGCGGATACGGATACAGTCGGGAGCACCAATAACAGTTGGGAAGCGGTATTTTATGAGCCACTCTTCTTTGGCTTGCATTATACTCTCTTGAATATCAGAGAACCTGATCCATGCGTTCACCTACTTCAAAACACAGTTCAGAACATACGTGATATTGCGAGATACAATCCGGGGCCGGCAAGGAAACGAAGGAGACACGTGGTGGGACGCTATCACCAGTCCAAAAAATGAAGGTAGCATTTTTTGGACTGGTGATAGCGTCCCACCACGTGTCTCAACCTCTTCTCCAAGGAAGTGGGTTGCTGACCACTGGACATTTGGCTCTTCAAATCTATACACTTGCATCTTGAAGTCTCTCTGTCTCGTTGACGCTGACGCCTGCGAGGGTCGTACACCTTTGACTGCGTTAATACAACCATCTACGCCATACTCCAGACACACAACTTCTTCTTACACCTTTAAATACACTTAATGAGCTGCTTTCGACTACATTCATGTTTTCTGGAGCGAAAGCTTCTTCCTGTACGTCAACTCTTCTTTTTATACATATAGAAAAAGTAAAAGCTTACTCAGTGGAGCAATTGCTTTCATTTACAAGTGCAAGCTTTCCCTCCAGTTTTTTTATTCATATAAACTAAAGCTTTCGCTTCAGTTTGAAGCAATAACAGCTGACACTTCTTTTCATGGATACGGCCCACTGTTTTGCAGTCCATGGCAGGACGTTTTGAACTCCAGATAGATGTCAATAGGTACATATTTACATTACAATGAAATACAGTGTACTAATTAAGAAAAAATAAATCAAAACAGCTAAAATGAATATCGAATACTATTTAATATTGTTGGGATTGTTAGAAAATCTAATTAAAGGTAATATGATAAATGCAGCGATTTTGGTCAATACATAGCAAGATACAAGAAGATACATAGCAAGATAGAAAAATCAGGTTCTCCTTTTAGTAACACTCAAAAACGTATATTAACTACTATGAATCCCCTACCTCCCAAATTATACGGTTTAATTAAATTACATAAAGACAATACACCTATACGACCAGTAGTATTGTACGTAAAAGCATCTTGTAGAAATGTGTCCAAACACTTAATAGATTTAATTCCTACACACACTAAATTCAAATCTAAGTTCTCCGTTAAAAAATCCCAGGAATTAATTAACAACATTTCAAACTTGCAATTACCAAACAAATGTAAACTCATTTCTTTTGATGTCTCAAATTTATTCACTAGTATCCCACCCCAGGAGGTAATAGATTTAATTACTTTACAACTAGAACGTAGAAACACGAACATTGTCACAAAGACCGAAATTTTACAGCTCTTAGAAACGTGCCTGGAACAAAATTATTTTAAATTTAAAAAGAAATTTTATAAACAAACAGAGGGTCTAGCAATGGGAGACCCACTAAGCCCCTTATTAGCGGAAATTTTCATGAATAGTTTAGAAACTATAATTAGTACACATCCCTTGTTTGGTAATTGTGTATATTGGTTTAGGTATGTTGATGACATATTAATTTGCTTTAACGGTTCAGATAGACAATTAAAAACTTTACATAATTATATCAACACTATTCACCCCAAAATAAATTTTACTATAGAAACAGAAATAAATAAAAGCATTAATTTCCTAGATTTAACCATATCACACAAAACTAATAAACACGAGTTCGCTATATACCATAAACCAACACATACAGATACCACAATACACGCTAATTCTTTTCATCCTGTAACACACAAATTATTAGCATACCAATCAATGGTATATAGATTAAATCATGTACCTATGAGTCTAAGTAATTTCGACCTTGAACTAAATAGAATATTCACAATAGCATTAAGCAATGGTTACTCTATAAATATTGTCAATAACATCCTAAATAGCCAACAAAAATCTAAAACCCTTTCCTTAGTTTATCCAAAATTAAAATACAAGATAATTAATTCCTATAATTTAATCACTTACTTAGGAAAAATTTCGGAAAAAATTGGTACTTTCATTAAAAACCTTAATAACGAACATATATCATTTAAGACAGACAATACTATAGAGAACATTATTAAAAACAACAAAGATAAAATAGACAAAGAATCAAACTCTGGTGTGTATAAGTTAACATGCGAAGATTGTAATAAGGTATACATAGGACAAACGGGGAGGACATTCAAAATTAGGATGAAAGAACACGAGAGAAGCCATAAAGAAAAGCCATTGTATAGATATAAATCGTAGATTTAATATAGATTTCAAAATTTTACACATTCAAGAAAAAAGTAAAAAACTTAACCTGTTAGAAAACTTAGAAATTAATAGATACAATAGTTTAGGATTAGCTTTAAATGACCAACTAGATTTAAACAACTCGCCTCTATTAAATTTAAGATTCTCAAAATTTTTCCACCACCATTTCCCCAATAATTTTCACATAAATATTCAAACTCGTATTGTACATATTCAGTATTTCATCCACTTGATGAAGCCATTGTATGGCGAAACAATATTGTAGTGGTATTTACAATAAAATAATTTTTGAAACTAGAAGTTTAATTACTTATTTCTTAGCGTCATAGCAAGATTTAGTTGACATTCGCAATAATATATTCCTAAAATAGTTACTTTTAATATTGTTATAATTTATCATACCTTAGAACACTATTGCTATGGAAATGAACTATTTAAACTACATAGCATGGTAGTAATTGTTTTTACCGATAAGATTTTGTCGCTCGTAATACATGTAACAATTTTCGTGTTTTATCGACTTTATAATTTATGATTATGGTGCAATTGCACGAATGCTCTGTAGTTATAAATGTATATAACTAGTCTAACGGCTCTTACAATTTATTTTCACAAGTAACAATCTAGTAAGTGCATGTATGCATTGATAATTATATGGAATGTTTGCAATTTATAATAAATTTATAAATTGCCTACGAATTTGTAATTCTGTCCTTTTAAAATATAAATAAAATATCTCGTTTCAAGTTTAATACGTGTGACTTATAAAGAACTGTATATTATCTCCGCTATTAGGATATAAATCAAAATCATCTTGAGCAAATTTAATATTTTACTAAGCTGCATGAAGCCATTATCACATGAAAAATTTTCCTTGTTCATTTTAGTTTTCTTGTGTGTAGGTAATACAATACCCTACTCTCGTGTTAAACGAACTATCTTAGAAAATGCATCCTCATCAATTATGTTTATTAAAAAGCCTGCTACTTCGCCAACCTCCATATTTATCCTCCTAGAAAAGTGCTTTTAGGTGATGTGGTATAGTCCCTTATAATCTTAATATATCTTCCTAAACCTTAATACATAAAACAAAGTCGGGTTATTTACACCATTTATAATTCAAGAACGACAGGACCGAGTTTAATGATCTCTGATTTGTTGGATTCGTCTCCGCCCTGATTAGCAGAATAACAATTAAGATATCGGAAAAATTCACCGAAAAAAAATTGTACAGAAAATTAATTTTTAAATAAATTAGGGTAGGAACTCCGTCATCTTCCGAAATTGACAGCTTACGTCACGCACGCTTATAGCTTATTTGTAATAATTGATGTCCATTGCAAATCAGTGACATAAAAGTGTAAGTTTTGTTTCATGTTGCCTGTGATTTGTTTTGAGAAAAGCATATAAAGGTTACCGGTCGATTTGTATGTTTTGTGCGAGTGTTATTAATAAATCGAGTGTTATTATTAGCGATGCTGCGACTCAGGAGATCTAATCTTTCCAAATAAAGCTGTAATGCAATTAGGCTTCTAAACATTGCGAATCAATCCACTGAAGAAGAACGAGAAATCGCACGAGAAGACCACCGCGTTCCTATGGCCTGACTTTGTGCTTCTCAAACACAAGAGCAAAGAGAGACAGCCCGTGAAACGGCTGGGTTGGCAATGAGAAATCGTCAAGCTTATCTCACAGATCAACGAGATAATCTTCGACGCGCAAGAAGAACTGCTTCAGTGTTGATTTAAATGGCGCATTGACGTTTTCTGGAGAAACGCCTGGATTGTGCTGCCTTAATGACAAAGTCAAATTGCCATTACTGATTCCGCCACCTGAGTCATTGCACTCATTGCTTCGTGGTGTTAGTTTATAACACTAGAATCAGGACATTTTCTAGCGAACACTCAAAAATACAATGGTTGTTTTCAAATGACTTCATTTGGGACAGACATCGAGGAACACGGATTTAATCCGACATTCAAGGTAATTTATGTTAAAGAGAGTAAATGTTCATTTTCCTTAAAAGATAAGATTTAAAATAAAAAATTTGCTCAAATGTAGGTTCAATAATAGGTGGAAAAGTTTTGTTAGGCCTCTTGTATTTGTCTCTAAAATAAGTAAGGCATGCCAAACATTTTAAAAAATTTGTGATTATAAATCAGTAATACTGACATCGCTTTCAACTTTGCGGATTCAAGGCCAAATTCACCATCGAATTGGATCATTGCAACCTCTTGAAGATGCACAGAATAAATTCTTGCAAATATTCTTCATGGGCAATATGGAGGAACAACTTGATCGGCGTCCAGAGTCAACACAGCAATGAAAAGAGCAATCCTTGAAGATCTATAGCAACTACTTCATGAACATCATTCATTGGTCAGGCTGTCGAAGACTGTGTTGGAGCGCATGCCAAATAATTACTACAAAGTCGTGAAGCTGGAACACACGAATGCAGATTTAACGCTCCAACAATAGATGAAGTTGCCGAATTTTTGCAATTTCGTATCATCGAAAGACGAGCTCATTAACAAAGTATTCCCGAACATCATTGCTAATCACAAAAACAATAAATGGTTGAGTGAGCGAGCAATTTTGGCGGCTAAAAACAAAGATGTTGTTGACTTAAACTTAGTAATTCAGAATCAAATCGTTGGTACTCTGCATTCATTCATATCTATTGACTGTGTAACAAACGAAGACGAAACCACCAACTATTCAACTAAATTTTTAAACTCCTTGGATGTTCCTGGTTTACCATCGCACAATTTACAACTGCAGGTTGGCTCGGTAGTCACCATTCCTCGAAATCTAAACCAACCAAAACTATGCAATGAAACGCGTTTGCTGATAGGAAAACTGACGACCAATGTGATTCACGCGACGATACTCAAAGTAAAATTCAAAGGTGAGGAAGTTGTCATTCCGAGGATTCCGATGATCCTAACCGATATGCCCTTTAAGTTTAAACGAATTCAATTTCCGATTTGTCTTGCATTCCCCATGACGATTAACAAATCACAAGGCCAATCCTTGAGTGTTCGTGGTCTGAATCTAGTGGCATGTTCACGTGTCGGCAAACCATCCGCTTTATTTGTTCTTGCGCCTGATAACAAAACGAAAAATGTCGTATATCACAAGACCCTTGCAGCAAAATACATAGCTTCAATAAAGCAAATGTCTTGCTGACATGGCATTGAAATACTTGATTTTTGTACTTTTATTGAATTTATATTTTCTTTATATATGTTATCCTAATAAACTATTGAACTTAATAATTTTTTTGTATTCATTTTATTACGCTAATAAAATCCTAAATTAAGTTTAGATGAAAGTTAACACGAAATTTATTTACTGTTAGGCGGTATGAAGTTCGCCGGGTCAGCTAGTAATTTATAAATAAAGAATTATTTGTTCACCTCACCTCACTATGATATTAATGACGTCTATAAATTTAATATTAAAATATGTTTAGTTTATGTCGTTTTCTTATTAATTGAAACATATAAGAGAGATCATTTTGGCGTACATAATTGTCAGTTGTGACCCGTTACTGAAAATTTACTTGAGATATTTGAGCGGACGATTTCATTGAAAAATGAGAGAATTCTTATGCATTATCGCCTTGGAAGGTCGGTCAATAATATTGCTGCTTCATTCATTATCGCGCCCAGGAATTAAATATCAATCGCAGCACCCTGCAACGAGAGATCTGCACCTTCATGCGTATAATATTGTAACTGACTTAAGAACTGAAGCCAACCGACCATGTACAGCGCAGAAAATTTTTCAACTGCATTACACAACAAAATCATCTTTAGTAATGACGCTTATTTTCACCTCAACGGTTACGTCATGTTTCGTTTATTATTCCGGTTACCCCTGTATGAAAATAAAATGCTTGTGAAGCTTAAGTTGTGTGCATTATAAACCAAGACAGGTGTTCACCTTTTTTTTCCGATCTCGTACTGTAAGCGGGAACGCAGTGTCTTTGTTTTGGAACATTTCCGTCTAGTATATCGGCCACGGCGCATGAGCTTGTGTGTTGCCGGTTTTTGTAATGTGTAAAGTACCGTAAGTTTTCGATTATACACCGAAATAGGCGAATTTGTGGCTACACACGTTTGTTTAATTAACACCAATACATAATTGGATTTTCACCGTCGTCCACGCTGTTTTATTGTGCCCTTAACCAACAATAGGTAAGCGACGCTATCCTGTCATTTTGCTTGCGACATTTCTGTGTATTAATTTGCGTATTTCGCCTTTTGTTAACGTCTAAAATATTATCTTTAAGAACTTTTGTTACTGGTTCCTGTTACTGGCTTTGTTTACCGGCTTCTATTGTTAGCTGTCGTCAGTAATTGCCGATAACTTTAACACCCATCAGAAGGAGAATACCGTTTGAAGGAATAAATTAACCTACGTGATATCTAAGGGAAGCGGAAGGATCAACATTGAAGTGGAGTTGGCATCAACCTATATCTGCGATCCGAGAGATAAGTTCCGTTTGAATATACTGTTCAATGGTGAAGTTTGTATTCGTGTCACGTATTTGTAATAGCATATTTAATGCCTCGTCAAATTTGTTGAATTTGTCCTAGTATTTATAATGCTTTTCAAAGGTATTAGATTATGGCAGTAGGTTACGAAAAATAAATAATATTCCCATAATATAGTTATGAGTAGAGCAGACCAATTTCCGTGCGTGCCATGAGCGCCGTTATGGGAGTGTAATTCGTAATATATTAGAATATGCGATAGAATAGGGACGCAACATGAGCTTGTTACCGACATAAGTATAGAAGTAGTTTAATCTATCAGAAATAATTAAATATACATTTGGTTTTCTGCTATTAAAGTAATATGCATAAACACACGAAAAATAAGAATAGTACATATTATAGCAGCGTTGTATGTACCTATAAATAAAATGGAAAATGTATGAAATCAGTGATTGTGTGCACGACAGAGGATTTAAAAAAACACTTACCGTTTTAAGCGTCTTCCAAGGATTGAGAAACTGGAGAAACTCGATTGTATATTTTCAACATCAGGTGCGTTTCTAAGGTTATTTCTGAAAAATATGTCCGTCGTGAGGAAAAAAATATGTTTATATTCGGAAAACGAGCGTTCTACATCTAGTGATGTTATATTCGCATAATCAAAATACTTTTTTAAGCAACTTAACGCATCTGTAGACGTGTACTCACAAATACGCGTTAAGGTGTAAAAATCTGCATTTCTGTCTAAAACACTTTCAAATTTAATTAGAACACTTTCACTTTTTGCGTCTTTTACAGCATACAGTTGTGCGTGAACATCTTTAACGATTTGCAATGATAGCGACGAATTTTCTAATTTTGTTATTGCTTCTTCTAGTCCTAAGTAATTCTCACGAATACTTTGTATATCCATTTTAATCTGGGCATCTTGAATTTTTTTCTGGCTTGTATTGATAGCTGCACTTTCTTTCGAATGATAAAACCACGTCCTTAATTTTTTCAAGATGTTCATGATAGTAAAACCCCGCCTATAACCATGTATCCCAACATTTCAGAATCGGCTGTGGTGGCTCAGGGGTATGGGGACACAATTTGTGAAATTTCCGAATACGTTTTGGAGATTTCAGGAATACTGCCTTTGTACTCGATATTAAAGCATCTACCTCTGGATAACATCTACGAACCTGTTCTGCCACAAGGTGTAGAGCATGGAGTTTACAAGTAATATGTAACAAGTTTGGACAATATTTTCTAAGAGACCGGCCTTCAAAAAGAACACATGGTTGCGGCACCATCGGTCACAAACATTAATACTTGGTCTTTCGAAAGTTTAAATTTTTCCAAAATATCTAATAGCACCTCTGAAATTTTTCGGCATTACATTGTTCTAGTTGTGTGGATGCTAATAAAATTGAAGACGTTGGTTGATGTGATTCCATATTACGCGCCATCTCATTAACTACAGATTGTTTTTTGCTGTCAGTTGTTTCGTCCACACATAACCACAGTTTTTTATTTTTCAGTTCGGCTTTGATTTTATTTTCAACCTGTTTACGCACCGATGGTAAATTCCTTCGTAACGTTGTCGTGCTCGGTAATGTTTGATTCGCGTATTTATTCCAAAATGAAATAAATGAATCATTACTTAACAAGGTAAACGGCAGTGTACACACAATCATAGTTACACATAGTACATGTATAAACTGTTGTCGATTAATTTGTTATTATTGTGCTTCGAACTGGTTACGTGTTCTTTACAATGTGTTTTTGACCAACACATTAGATATTTATTGCACACTAAACATTTAAGTTTTGTATCAGAATAATTGAAACATACATGAGTAGGTAAACCCCTCCATACAAAGGTATTTTTAATAATATAAAATATTATTAAAAATCTGGTGTGAAGAACACAAATACAGGTTCACTATTAATATTTTTGTGAACGTGTCCGAACGTATCCCTCCCCAGAGACGTAGATACGTATTTCGCCTTTCTACAGGCTCATCGGTACGCCCCTGCTGGAGAAAGGATATCTTCAGACACATTCACAAAAAAGAACCACATCGCCACAAAACAGCAATTATTCGGACCGAGCGTAGAAGTAAATTCAGCGCTGCCTGTTGTCAGATAGCCGAAGTACCTCGCCCCGTCCACATAACCAATGTGAAGTAATAAGTAAACAAGAAACGAATACAAAGATCTGTATTCGCGCCAAGCATATTTTTTATTTATGAAGATTGCAAAACGTACAAGTATATCAAATATAGCTACGGCGAGTAAAAATGATGAAGTTGATAGAGACCAGTTATCTATATTTTTCTGAAGTAGGATATTATTAAGCATACTCAGACTTATATAAAGTGCAGAGAATTGTGAAATCAATATGCATCCTTTTCACTGCGAGCGGTTTCTCAAGAATTACAGACGTATGTTACGCCGCTCCCTTTACTGCATTCTGACGCAACATATATGAAGATAAATGCACACATTTAAGGCATATCAGATACATGAATGTTATAATGCGATTATTCATTCGTGAAATGGTGCCGTCCTGTTAAATGAAATTAATTGTCCATCGCTAGCATTTAATCGGATTACACTATTTTCCAAGTTTCAAAAGTGGTATCAAATATGTATATTTAATGATCGGTGTCATTACACAAATATAGTACTATGGATAAATATATCAATAATCAACATTTAAATCAACTACGTATTTAGTTCAAGAAAATGAAACAATATTCGTACCTACTGCAGTCCTTTATTATAGATGCATTAAATAGAGACAGAAACAGATCAATACATTGTTAACAAATAAAAAATGCGAATTCATAAATCAAGTTCTGTTTTATTATTAGGATGAGGTTTTCATTATATGCAGCTTAAACCTACTACTTTAAGCTATTTTTCTACATATATACCATTAATTTAGACATTTGTCATAGCGATGAGCAAGCTTTTTAATGCCCTCTTCATAGAACTCTGTCGCCTGTGAATTAAGCCAAGCTGCAACACTGTTTCACAGTAGACTTCAATGTTTATTGCGGTCCCTCGTTTCATAAAGTCCACAAGAAGAACGCCTTTCTTGTCCGAAAAGACAGTGACCATGACTTTTCTCGGAGAAAAAGTTTGATGACACTAAAAGTTTCCTCGTAGGTGAGTTAGAGCTACCCCACTGCATTGACTGTCTTTACGTCCCTACGTTGAGATAGGCGACCCAAGTTTCATTGCCTGTTACGATATGCCCCGGGAAATCTTCACCTTCTACATCAAAATGTGTCAGAAAAGTTATTGCGAATTCCATTCTCTTTGTCTTATGATCTTCGGTATGAAGTTTTGGCATCCATCATGAGCAAAATTTGTGGTAATCTAAATGTTCAGAAACAACCTCGTACAAAACTGTACGTGAAATTTGAGGGAAAAAGGCACTCGATTTTGTGGTTGTGAATCGCCGAGTTTCGCCAATTTTTCTTGGACGTTACCCACAAGTTCGTTCGACGTCATGGACGTTAATTCGTCCTTCTCGAAAGATATCTTCCGATTATAATTTAGCGTATGACTACATGGATTTAGATCTAAACAACGCTATATATACATATACTGGATAGTGGGGATTGTATATCCCACGATATTCTGTATTTCCTCTTTCTTTCTTCTGAAATATCCGGATGGTGGGAGGTGCAATATGGCTTGAAACTTGTATTGTTTTCTGTCGTTTGGTTCTGAAAAGGCCATGGTTGAGAGACACTAAGGCACGTGGACCCACGTATACTAGCCAGGAGATCCAAAGATAATCTCTGGCTGCCGAAGGTTGCTTTAGCTTATTTAGCGTTACCCAGGGTGCACGTGTAGCAATCTGCTACGGACGCGAGCTAGTTTACACCCCTTCTGATTTTTACCATAATCAGAACAAAGTTCACGATGAATCTCAGCAGCCGTCATGTTCTTTGCACACGTAAATCGAATAACAGCACGCAATTCACAGTCAGCGGCATTTCAACTATAGCAGCCATTTTAAATGACCAAAACAGCACGAAAGAATGTCCGAACGATTCTCTCACCAGCACTGCCAGACTCGCACTGAACCAAATATCACCGCAGCGCTTCTCAGCCACTTCTCTGCTCACTAAGCGGGAACGAAACTTACTGCACGAATCGTCCTTGTATTTTAAAGAAAATTTACTGCTTTTATTCTTAAGCGTTTGTCGTTTTAGTCAAGTTATATACACTAGAATTGCTAAAAGGGATCGTTCTCCAAGTAATTCTTTAAAATTTGTGTTTTTGATTCCGTATTTTAAAAGTTAATTAAACATAAATCCTTCCCACAATGTAGACATAATACTGAAAACGTCTTTCGACAACTTAGTTGTTATCTTCAGCAGTAGAAAACGTATTTCACCCGGAGCAGACGCTGGTGTTATTCGTGATATAAAAAAGATACTATTTTAATAAAATTCTTCGAAATTTTTATTGATTTCTATTTGATGACATCTCGACATGAAATTAATTATCAGTCAAATCGCCAGCATTGCTCCATTAGTAGATAGGATTCGCGGGTTCTAGCCTCATCTCCATTTAAACCAACTTAAATCACACAGACAATAAAACAATATGGCAACTACCTCATAACAGTGTCAAAACAAAAAAAAGTATACTTATATTTTCTGAAAGCTTCGTTTAGTGCCGGTGGGTTTTTTAAATTCTACCATACCTATTTGGTATATTTATGATAAATGGTGCTGACATTAACATAGTTCGCAGAGCACGAAGCCTACAGAGCTATTGAGAAGGCGGATGAACTGGTTCGATAAGCTTCGTCTGCAAATTTCATAAGACTGAAGTTTTCCTGTGGCATTGCAACCACAAATACCAAAACAGATATGAAAAAGTAAGCTGAAAATAGATCTCAAGAAAGGTGGAAGAATTTCTCAGATCAAAGACAGTATAACACACAATTTCTTATAGAACAATCGCCCAAGTTTGCAATGGAGTTACTGAGTAGAGATAAAAAAATATGAAAAATATGAGATTCATAAAAGAAAAGAACTGTGTGCAGATTCTGCCAAGTAGAGAAAGAAATCATGAATAATTTAAAATGCCAATTTTAGAGGCTGACAGAACACGGATTTTACAAATAGAATGTATTCTGAAGTCGAGCGACATTTGGAACCAGTCTCGAAGCCGTTAATAGATCTCGGGAAAGGTGGAGGGACTTCTGAGGTCAGAGGCAATACAGCAATATATTTTTTTCGAAAATAATCGCCCAAGTTTACAACGAAGCTACTAATTTCAGATAGAAAATCTGTTAAAATAATAGTAAGTACGAGATTAATAAATTCTTTCTTTGGAGACTGTGGTTAAGTAAAAAACTTAAAAAAGGTATATAACCCCTTACCACAATTATTAATCGTATCCTAAATACGTATTTCGACAACTAAGTTGTCATCATCAGTATAATCATTAAAAATATCGCGAAAATACAATGGCTTTGACATAGAAATAATCAATAAATTAATTAGAAAAACAAAAATAAAAAATACTATCCGCGAATCCACAAGTTTGATATCTCAAAGTAACCAGGAGAAAAAGTACATCTGTTTACCATACCACCCGGTCACGAAAAACATTAATAAAGTTGTGAAAGAAAGAGGCCTCCAGGTTGCCTTCCGGTCAGAAAATACTATCAAAAATCTCCTGGGGAATACTAAAGATAGAGTTAATTCCAATTCGAAATCAGGTATATACGAAATTAGTTGCGGGGATTGTAATCTGAAATATATAGGCCAAACTAAACGACCAATAATAAAGCGTTTTAAAGAACACATATCACATATTAAATACAATAGACCGGATAAATCCAATGTAGCCAACCACGCTTTGAACACACTGCACAACGTATCGATTACAGGGTTGAGGTTACTCAAAGGAATAAATAAACCCCACGAACTTGATGCTTACGAAAGTATAAATATCGCGAAAAATAAACATAATTCGATGAATAGCGATAGGTCACCGATACCATTCAGTTGTCTCTTTGCATTTTTATTAACATAATTGTATCAGAATAATAGAAACATACATCAGTAGGTAAACCCCACCAGTTTTGTATAATACAAAGTATTTTAATAATATGGAGTATTATTAAAAATCTGGCGTTAATAGTGAACCTGCATTTGTGTTCTTCACACCAGATTTTTAGTAATATTTTATATTATTAAAAATATCTTTGTAACATAATTGTGTCATCGTCGTTTTTAAAAACCGAAGTTTATTAAGACACGTTTATTGCCGGTCCCCTGAAGGAAAGTATGTTGACCGTCTTTGGCGTTCGACATTTCAACCCCGGAGAATAAACATCTGGGTAGACCCTTTTTCTTGGTAAGTGTCTCTCTTCGTATTTTCGTAGTTTAGTTCCGTAGTTTATTTTTTCACATGTTAAAATTAGTCTATACGTGGACGCGGTGAATAATAGTTGGTGCCTGAGCGGTTTTTCTACCTTTACTGTGTCCCGTGTGCGACTTTTTAATTAGTGGTTTTACCTACTGATTATGACAACTTAGTTGTCGAAATACGTATTTAGGATACGATTAATAATTGTGGTAAGGGGTTATATACCTTTTTTAAACGAGATTAATAATTTAACAAAAGACAATGTGCAGATTTTACCAAATAAAAGAAGAAATCATAATTCATTTGTGTGCCAATTTGAAGGGCTGACAAATGGATATGAATATTTCGACGTGGAACTATATTCTTATACCCGCTATCGAAACCGGCAACCCTTATCTATCAATGCTTAAGTATATTGTACGAGGGTGTGGCAAGAAGTGCCTGAAAATTAGAACAGATGGCGCTGCCACTTCAAATCCGACATTATGCTAGACATGATCCATCATTCTAAAGAACGCATCCTAATTTTCAGACTGATCTGTCAAATAATTTTTTTGTGGCAGTCATTTGAAACAGACGTCTACGAGCATTTTCAGAAAAATGTTATTAAAACGCTAAGAAATAAGTAATTAAACTTCTAGTTTCAAAAAATTCTTTTTTTGTAAATACCACTACAATATTGTTTCGCCATACAATGGCTTCATCAGGTGGATGAATACTGAATATGTACAATGCAAGTTAGAATATTTATGTGAAAATTATTGGGGAATGGTGATGGAAAAATTTTTACAATCTTAAATTTAGTAGAGGGGAGTTGTTTATATCTAGTTGGTAATTTAAAGCTAATCCTAAACTATTATATCTATTAATTTCTAAGTTTTCTAACAGATTAAGTTTTTTACTTTTTACTTTTTCCTTGAACGTGTAAAATTTTGAAATCTATATTAAATCTATGATTAATTTCTAAACAATGATTTGCGAAAGTTGAATCTGTTTTCTTTTCTTTATGGCTTCTCTCGTGTTCTTTCATCCTAATTTTGAATGTCCTCCCCGTTTGTCCTATATATACCTTATAGCAATCTTCGCATGTTAACTTATACACACCAGAGTTTGATTCTTTGTCTACTTTATCTTTGTTATTTTTAATAAAGTTCTGTATAGTATTGTCTGTTTTAAATGATATATGTTCATTATTAACTTTTTTAATGAAAGTACCAATTTTTTCTGAAATTTTTCCTAAGTCCTCCTAGATTTAATATAGATTTCAAAATTTTACACGTTCAAGGAAAAAGTAAAAAACTTAACCTCTTAGAAAACTTAGAAATTAATAGATACAATAGTTTAGGATTAGCTTTAAATGATCAACTAGATTTAAACAACTCCCCTCTACTAAATTTAAGATTTTAAAAATTTTTCCACCACCATTCCCCAATAATTTTCACATAAATATTCTAACTTGCATTGTACATATTCAGTATTCATCCACCTGATAAAGCCATTGTATGGCGAAACAATATTGTAGTGGTATTTACAATAAAAGAATTTTTTGAAACTAGAAGTTTAATTACTTATTTCTTAGCGTTATAATGCAGTTTAAACAAGTATCTCCTTCGTCAATTAACTATTTAATGTTATTAAACACTATTTTTTGCGCGAAGAAACCATCACGCAAACAAAAAAAAGCTTTAAAAGTATTTTGGGGGCTCTTTACCATTGATTGGAACCATCCACAACTGGTTTACTCAATTTTGGTGCGGTTGTACTAACACAAGTGACGGCGAACGTTCTGGTCGCCAGAAACGATCGATAAAATTCACGGTATGATATTGGACGAACGGCGAGTGAAGATGCGCGAACTTGAAAAGGTTATCAGGCGGATCAGTGATTTTAATTTTGCATAAATATCTGGATATGAAAAAGCTATCTACAAGATTGGTGCCGTGTTTGCTTACAATTGACGGCAAACGCAATCGTTTGACAACTTCAAAGGCGTGGTTGGCGATGTTCAATCGCATTCCGAACGAGTTTTTGCGCCGTTTAGTAACCGTGGACGAAACATGGATTAATCACAATACACCAGAGACCAAGGAATAGTCAAGCCGGTGGACTTCCCGTGGTGACTCGAGGTGGTCGGCCAACAAGGTCATGGTGACAGTTTTTTGGTATGCGCGCGGTTATTCATTCACATCGATTACCTTGAAAAGGGTAAAACGAACACTGGCGCATATTATGTAGAGCTATTCGATCGATTCGATGCCGATTTGTAGCAAAACCGACTGCATTTGGAGAAGAAAAAATTCTTTTCCACGACGACAATGTACCAGCGCACAAGTCCGCAGTCGTAATGGCTAAATTACATGAATTAGGTTACGAATTGCTCTATCATCAGACATATTCTCCAGATTTAGTCCCTCACGACTATTTACTGTTTCCAAATATGAAGAAATAGCTCGGCGGTAAGAGATTTGGATCAAATGAAGAGGTCATTGATGAATCAAACGCCTATTTTGAGGGCTTCGAGAAGTCGTATTATTTGGAGGGCATCGAAAAATTGGAGAAACGTTGAATGAAGTGTATCGACCTGATAGGAGATTATGTTGAAAAGTAATACGTTTTTTGCCAAATAGAATGTGTCTTATCTCAATTTTCAAGGGCTTATTGACCAACCCTCGTATGTTTGTGACGAAGTTTTTCAAACAAATCAGCTGTAATTGTTAGCAAAACTAGCTGAACCTTCTATAATGTCATGTGGTTTCTGCATCAGTTACATAAATTTTAGTTAGAACAATCTTCTTGAATTATTAGAATAGAAATATTTTAAAATATTTATTAATCAAATTTTAATTTTACGACATTTTATGTGTGAGTTTTGATTAAGTAATTAGTTTACAATAACAACGTAGACGATGTTGAAGCATTAAATACGCGAATACAAGCTTACTGTTCTAACAATCAGGGTAATACTGCAACGTGCCAAGATGGATGGTTAAGACAAACTCGGTTATACATTGAAGTTGGTGGTCCAAACTTTGGGGTAAGTAGTTTTCTAAAGTTTGAATTTCAATCGCATCTTTCCTATTCGAAAAGACTACAAGAAGAACATTAATTATATATAAAATGAAGTGCAGTGTGGCAGTAGAAATTTAAACTTGTTAATTAGGATTACAATATGAATGCAGACGTTGCCTAACTTTTATTCTTAAACACGATGAAGAATATTTTTAGAAGTATTTTTACTGCACTTCATAATAAATTTCTCAAATGAAAATCTAATTTTAGATGGAGATTTAGAGAGAAAGATTAACGTAAATGAGTAGATGGAGATAAAAGATTTTTAGGAGGTAAAAATTTTCATGAAGTAAGTTCGTGTATTACATGTTGGCTTACATCCAAGCCAGTACAATTTTCTTAAGAAAGTCCTACTTAGCGAACTAAATGAACTTTTTCTGAACACTTTTGTGTAAAAACATATTCGACCGTTAGTTTTAATGATATTTTCGGCGGTTACGTAAAATTTGTTCACTTCTTTTAAGTAAAATTTGCGTTCGATATTTCTCACTACATATGGGCCGCTTTTCGAGCGTTTGGTTAGATTAAATTTAAAACGTAAAGGAATTTAATTTAATGATAATAGCAAACATTTCTTAAATATCTTACGTATACATACTTAAAATCTATTGTAATTCATAGTAAAACTGTTTCTGTTATTCTTTTAGATATAGCTTTAGGATATTGTTCTCCTATTAGAAGGAATCGCGTTCTTGTTAAACCCCCGAATTGGCATAGTACATGAATCGAGGTTTCCTCTTGCTCTTGACAGAATCTACAAAACCGTTTCTTCTGTCAAGTCTATATTATTCATATGCTTGTTGATCTGATAATACCCCTAATAATAGTAGGCCTATTAACGCCTACTATTATCTTAATAGACTCTCGTCTTCATTCAGTAAGTCCGTTGTCAACTTGGGTAAATATTCTCTAGAGAAACTAGAGAACTGTTTTGTCTTGCTACCGGTAAATAGCAAAAATAAATCGCGCAAAACTGGCTTCTGATGCTTTTCGATATTACGCAGAAACACTTCTAGGTCCAAAACTTTACCTATGTGGGGTCAGTGAAGACGGCGTGGCGTGCTAATTGAAACGTCGTTGAGTCTGTGATTATAATAAAAGAGAATAAGCTCGCCACCGTGAAATATGGTTAAATTGTAACTAGATTTCATACGTCTCACGGCGGGTATATATTATATTAGTCGTATATTTTCGAAACTAGACATATCCAAATGTAAAAATTTTTCAGTAAACAAAAAAAAATGTTTTTTATTTAGTCTATTATTTTTTAATTGTAACGTCTGCTAATCGATATGTTCCAAATGCATCAAAATAACTTCAAAGTTTCATAAAACAGCCGGTAATACAAGCCGCCAAAATAAAATTTAAATGTTAGATGCGTCCTAATTTGAAACCAAATAAAGGATGTAACTGATTTTGCTATCAAAGGAACATAGATTGGTGTAAAAAAAATTTTTTTTTAATTTTTGAAAGTAAGGAGGTACATAAATAGGTGTACAAAAAACTTTGTTTTTATTTTTGAAAGTATAAAAAAATAAAATAAAAAAAAAATTTAAACTTGAAGAAGATAAAATTAAATCGTTGTCATTGCTTTGGGAAACATCCTGAGGATTATTATCTTCAGTTTCTGCCATTGTAAGATTTTTATAAAAACTTGAGAAAAAAATAAGTTATTTTCAAACTCCTGATGATGTCGCAAGGCGAAATGTATACATAGAGTTAAATATAATAATTGTGAAATAATACCAAGCTGTCTCATTTTCCTTAATTTTTGTAATAATATACACCTAATTCTAACACGAGTTAAAAAGAAAAAAAATATCTCTTTTTACACGAATTATTTTGTTTTAACACGATATACGATTTTCAATATTCTATGAATTTTTCTTCACGTTATATTTTTCACAATGTCGATTATATGCGTATATAAGTGAGTGGAATTCCTCGATTATACATAAAGTAAAGACGTAATGTATTTTTTAGTTTAGTTTGGTTTTGAGAGTTTAAAACAAAAGACGTTTAGTTGTCGTGGATATTTAAAAAGTTATAGGTAAAATAAAGTTAGTGCTCATATAGATTTATTAACTCAGTAACAGGTAAGTTTTAAATAATTTTCAAATCCGCATTATTAATATGAAATATATTTTTCCGACGACCACAATGTAAAAAGAACAAATTCGCATGATTTACTAGCACTGAAAATTGCAAATTGCATTGTATCCCCAAAACTGTGTTGAAAAGTTATCTTGTAACTAAAACTGTGCTGAAAAGTTCAAGAGGGCCAATTAGAATCGTCGCAGAACCGTGTGCAAAGTAACAGACGTGCCAACCTACTAATCATAAAATAACAAATAGGAAACTGTCAAATGAATGACTCTCAAATGTCAAATTGTTGTTGATACGCGGTGTTGGTAAATTGGCTAGTGTTTTCGTTTTGTATAAATTAGATTATTCAATTAGTTATTGTTAATTGGTAAGTTTACATAAAAATAAGAGTATCAAAAGACGCGATTTTAGGTGTTGTAGAGTTTTGGGATGGAATCCAGCTCGGACAGCGAGGAAATAACCTCAACTCCTCCCAATGTAAAATAGTTAGCAACTGAAATACATCATATATCATTATTTTGTAAATCATTCTTTTATTTTCATTGAAATTAATTCTTGTCACTAAGCGGTCGTCGGAAAAGTATAGTGTACAACACGTGCTGAAAATATTTCACACTCGCATAATTAAACCACTCGCCTACGGCTCGTGACTCAAACTTCACGCTCGTGTGAAATATCCTATTTTCAGCACTAGTTGTACAATATACTATTGTTAGCCTTAACACAATGTCACATAATTCACCTGTAATAAAAACGAAGAGGAATGATCGTCTTCCTCTTAAGATACTAAAATTAAAATTTTAGATCAACTTGCAACAGGACAAGGTGCAACGGCTGTAGAAAAGCATTTTGGTATTAATGAAGCTACCATAAGAACGATTAAGAAAAATTAAACTGCGATCAGAAAATCTGTATGTGTTGGAACAAAAATAAGTGCTAAATCGTGGTCATACACAAGAGATGTTGTCAAAGAGAAGATGGAAAGAGCTTTGGTAATGTGAATTGAAGATAAATCATAAAAAATAATACAAATAGCGGCTATCAAGCAAACAGCATTAAGAATCTACAAACGTATTAAAGAAGTTGAGCCAGGCACTTCATTTCAGTCAAAACAACCTGCATTTTCTGCAAGTACAGGTTGGATGACTAGTTATCTTAAACGACATGCTCTTCATAATATAAAAATTAAGGGAGAAACTGCGTCTGCAGATGAATTGGCTGCCAAATAATTTTCTCAGAAAAGAAAAATTATTGAAGATGGAGAATACATCCCAGATCAAGTTTGGAATGCAGATGAAAGTGGCCTTTTTTTGAAAAAAATGCCTAATAGAACTTATGTTGCACAATCGCAGAAAACTGCCGGTGGTTTTAATGTAGCAAAGGGCCGTGTAACATTGTTATTTTGTTCCAATGCTTCAGGACAACGTAGGTTAAAACCACTGCTACTAAATCGTGCCTTAAGACTACGCTCGATGAAAGGTGTAGAGTTCAATAAATTGCTAATTCACTTGATAGCAAACAAAAAGGCCAGTGCAATCTTTACAGAATGGTTTCAGAAATACTTCATCCCAGAAGTTCGACGCTACATGAATGCAAAATGTCTAGAATTTAAAGTTTTTATAATTTTGGACAATGCACCTGGCCATTCGGTCTTAGTCCACCCAAATGTGAAATTTTGCTTTCTTCCGCCTAATACTACATCCTTAATACAGCCGCTAGTCCAAGGGATAATTGCTAGTTTTAAAACGTACTACATAAAACTTTCATTTCAATACGTGCCAGACAAATTACACCATAATGAGGATTTAACAATCATTGATGTGTGGAAACATTTTTCTATTATGGACTGCATTAATTAAGTTGGGTCAGCGTTAGCTGAATTAAAGCCATCAACCTTGAACTCATGTTGGAAAAATATTTGGCCAGAATGTGTCAAAAGTAAAGATCCCGATCCTGTTATCCATAATAATGCTGATTTTACTGACATTATAACGCTGGCACATACAATTGGTGGAGATGGATTCGATGATCAATCATTCGCCGATATAGAGGAATTACTAGTTGATAAAAACTTGAGTGAAAATGAAATTATAGACCTCACCCTTGAGAATCATCATGACAGAGAACATAGGGATAATGACGAAGAAGATCCTCCCATTTTAATGCCACTCTAATTAAACAAGGTCTTGATCTTGCCAATTAGGTAATCATTTTGAACAACATGATCCTGATGAGGAAAGAGCTGGAAAATTTCAACGTGAACTGAAGTCATTAATGGCATCTTACAGGGAACTTTATAACGATTTATCCCGAAATCAAACATAATCTTTAATGATTGATTTCCTTCTAAAAACTACTGAATTTTCAACACAGAAGATTAGAGATGATAATATGTACAGCAATAATTCTAGTGATAGCAGTGATATTGTAGTCTTACGCAAACGTATGCGTTTATTGTCAGAAAGTGACAATTCATAAAATTTTGATATGTTTATATTATTTTTACATATTTTATATTAATGAATTTCAGATACATATCATTTATTTTTTTGTAATATATGTACTATCGTGAGCAATTGAAAGTTAACACTTTATTATGTTGGCATGTCGAAATTTCAAAATTTATCTAATGTATACAGTACTTTTGAAGTGTCAGTGTCAGCATTTAATCATAACATAAATGACATTAGCTTGACAATTTGGTAAAATTTACGCAGCTATAATAGTGCGTTTACTTTCAATTGCCCACGATAGTACATATTTAATGAACTAAAATGTGTAAGCGCGTAAAATAAATTCTTAAGTGAACTCTAACAAGAATTTTTTAATATTGTTTATTGTATTTTTCAGTTGCTTTGTTAGGTCTGGAACCAATCTACTATTTTTCCATTTAGCCAATATCTTTTTTAACACGAATTTTTTGGGAAAGTATCTATCGTGTAAAAAGCGAAATAGGTGTATATTGATATAGGACCTTCCCATTCAGGTATGGTAAGTCCTGGGGACAAGAATTAAGATGAGATAAACCTAATAAATGTAATATTCAAATTTAAGCATCAAGCGGAACTGTATATTTCAAATTTCAAAAATCAACGAAGTTAATTTCGCATATTTATTGCTCTAATTTTCGTCATATATCATATAAAATCCTATTTTTCATTTTCTGCATTCATTTTCATTGATACTTTTGTAACGCCGAAGATTTTTAACATGGTTGATTGCATATACATATTATATTTATTTTATTTATGAAATACCTGTATATGTTCAAATTTGTCCAAGGCGGGAAAATGTCAATTTAGTTCCGAAGCATAGCGCAAACTTTTGTATTTTAAGGTTGTTAAAATTAAATTTATAAATTATAAAAAATATCCAAATGATTAGAAAATTTAAATAAACTTATTTCGTACTTTTAAAAATAGATTAAATATCACAAATATTGATATACGAATCAGAAGCGGTGAAAAGAAACAATGGATAGTTGGCGTTACTTTTTTAAAAAAACCCATACCTAAAGTCCCATTAATCGATCCACCAGTGTCAAAGGCACCGATAGAGAGTAATTTTGCGTACTAGTTCCTGTCTTGAAGGTTAGAAGGTGAATTTTCCTTTTGCGAGAGACGCCTTCCTGAAAATTATCCTTTCCAGCTCCCCAAACTTATTGGGAAGCTCCTGATACGACATAGAAGACACACCCGGGTCCCAACAATCCATTATTTGAGTTTTTTTTATCTATTAATAACACCAAAATGATTTCACATATTTATTCAACTACAATCGTTTAGATATATTTTTTTTATTTGATCATATTGATAATTATCTAGTATAAGTTTAAAAAGGAAAAATACAGTTATCTTGAGTTATTTATTAAGACAATTTGCCATTCTTTAATGTGTACTGAATTTCAGATCACGTGATAACCGATTTTTGTAATTTATAAAACAAGCACGTGACAATTCAGAGGTTAATTAATTTGAAATAACATTGTCAACACTTACCTGACTCAACGTGTATTTCTTTTATAGTATTAAATATCTATGCATTTATTGCATTAATTTGATTCACTAGTCACATAAACACATCAACAAGTCACATCAAGTACCAGACTCACACGCCATTCAACTATTTATTGATAAGTTTTTTTAAACTAATTGAGCTAGTCCGGTATCCAACCAACAGTTCTAAGATACCAAAGGTAAGAAATAGTGCACTAGAGATAAGTTAAGCGAGATAAGTACAATTTTGTGAATTATTAGATCTGACAACCCCTATTGGGAAACGAGGGAAACTCGTGCATTTAAAGGTATATTTAAATATACAAATTCAACGTTATTCTCACGAATTTTATATGTATTTATATCTCGTAGACAATAATTATCAATTTAGAATCTTAACGGTATTGAGATATCTACCTACTTTACATCATTTAACGTTGGTTTTGTTTAAAAGGGGAAGCTGCATTTAATATATGTAGCATATCTTACTTACCTATAACAATTATCATTTTGATATACATCCAATTTAATTTCATTTAACATATTGTGTATGACATATCATTTCAACGTAGACAATATTTTTCAATTAAAAATTTCGTATGATTTGCTTTGTAATTTGTAGACAGCAATGTTTATATTCACGTTTACTTCGTAATTACATACTAATTTGATAATATTTGAAAATATTTGATATAAAGCCGAAAAACTCCAAGAGTTTATTAATTGATATATATATATATATATATATATATATATATATATATATATATATTGTTACATTTCTTAAGAACGAATGTAATAGAAATGTAATAAATTATTTTGATATTGAATAAAATACTTATCTTAAAATAAAAATGGCTAGCTCAAAATCTCTTAATCTTCATGGTTAAGATCGGTTCAGATCTCTCCACTCCAGTTAACTTATGCAGCTTAATTTATCAAATTGAACAACACTTCAAGTAATTAAAAATGCCAAAATAAAATAGTAAAAATTAACTTTATTGTTTAAGTAAGTTTAAAAATTCAAATTTCAACTTTCGTAATTTGTATTTCGTATTTTCGTGGCACAGCACTCAAATATATATGTGACAACAATTGGTACTAATATAGATCAATCTCAATATGGTGAATAAACATGTGGTTAAAATTATCGATCTATTAAATTATTTTATAAGTGTTAAAATTAAATCAAGTTTTAATATTAAAAATAGTGCGTAGTGACATTAAACAAGTTTTTAAAAAGGATTACAGTGTTTGAAGAACAGTTAACCAAATGTAAGTAATAATAGATTAAATAAACAACAAGTTCTTTATGTGTTCATGAATGTTCTAAATGGCGTAGATAAATTTGTAAAATAACCTGAATATTCGGGACATAATTTCTTGTAATCTCTGACAATAAGTCGTTGATGGGTTCTCAAAGCAGGAAACAGGAAAATAACTCAGGAAAAGTCCCTCTGGATGGTCCGATTTTCGATATTTCAAAGTCCGAAAGTAGCTAATCTGATGCGGCACTCGTGGCATCCAATGAATCGCTTGGGACTCGGTAAAATTTTCACTGTTCGACTTGGCGTGGGTTTTATGCATCCAAAATTTTAAAAATTTATAATTCAGGTAACGGTATGGTCTGGTATATTGAAACTTGGTCTACTGGTAGTTATCAGGTAGGTAAATAGTTTGATTAACTTTAAAATCTCGAATATCTGTTATTTCCGCCAAAATATTTTAATTAAACCGGAGTGAATTTAACGTGACCTCTCGTTGCAAATACGGGTAGAATAGACGCCGTTTTGTCATTTGATTTTAAGTAAATAACTTGCTGTAAATTACCTTATTATTACTTACATTATCTTTTGATATAATTATAAACTAAATATTATTACATTGTAAATCGGTTAATAAAATTACTATAGGTTTTATCAAATTTGTTTGGTTAGGAAACATAATATGTTGATTTGTTTACAAAATTCTGTCAAACATATGTTCCTACACCGTTAATTGTGCCGTTGGAAATGGAGGCGGAGCTTAATTGATTTGAATATTTGAATATAAATACGTTATATATGTTATTTTTAAATCGCGTTAATTATAAATTTGAAATAGGAAATGAATAGAAACGTAAATAATATAAATAAAAAAATATAAGTTAATTATTTTAAAGCAAAATCTGTCGTCATAATAATGTATTTATATTTTGAATTAATTCTTCCCCTCTTCGGCATGAAAAATATGTTTTACATAAGAATGTAATTTATTAATGACCTTTTTGTTTCTCTTTCAGAAAAGGAGCCTTCTCGTGAAGTGTATCAATATATATATATATATATATATATATATATTGACTATGATTGCTTGATATTATCAGATAAACCGGATTGTAATTAGATTCGTAATCATTTGATTAAATACTGAATAGTTAAATACTACCATACATGCTGTTATGACAAACAAGTTGTTTAAAAAAATCGTATTAGTTTATCCGCTTGGATATATCGACTTTTTAATAATATAAAATATTATTAAAAATCTGCTGTGAAGAACACAAATGCAGGTTCACTATTAATATCTTCTGTGAACGTGTCCGAATATATCCTATCCCCAGAGACGTAGATACGTATTTCACCTTTCTACACGCTCATCGGTACGCCCCTGCTGGAGAAAGGATATTCCCAGACACATTCACAGAAAAGAACCACATCGCCCTATCACCGTAATTATCCAGACCGAGCGCAGAAGTAAATTCGGCGCTGCCTGTTGTCAGACAGCCGAAGTACCTCGCATACCGTCCACATAATTAATGTGAAGTAACGACGCCCTTCCAAAGGTTGGCACAGCCAATCTCTCTAGAAAACTGGATTTTGTTTGTGCCTTCACTCATACTACGGCTTAACCGCATGCGTAATGTATCAGAATAATTGAAACATACATGAGTAGGTAAACCCCACCAGTTTTGTATAATACAAAGGTATTTTTAATAATATAAAATATTATTAAAAATCTGGTGTGAAGAACACAAATGCAGGTTCACTATTAATATTTTCTGTGAACGTGTCCGAATATATCCTATCCCCAGAGACGTAGATACGTATTTCACCTTTCTACAGGCTCATCGGTACGCCCCTGCTGGAGAAAGGATATTACCAGACACATTCACAGAAAGGAACCACATCGCCCTATCACCGTAATTATCCAGACCGAGCGCAGAAGTAAATTCGGCGCTGCCTGTTGTCAGACAGCCGAAGTACCAACCTTTGGAAGGGCGTCGTTACTTCACATTAATTATGTGGACGGTATGCGAGGTACTTCGGCTGTCTGACAACAGGCAGCGCCGAATTTACTTCTGCGCTCGGTCTGTATAATTACGGTGATAGGGCGATGTGGTTCTTTTCTGTGAATGTGTCTGGGAATATCCTTTCTCCAGCAGGGGCGTACCGATGAGCCTGTAGAAAGGTGAAATACGTATCTACGTCTCTGGGGATAGGATATATTCGGACACGTTCACAGAAAATATTAATAGTGAACCTGCATTTGTGTTCTTCACACCAGATTTTTAATAATATTTTATATTATTAAAAATACCTTTGTATTATACAAAACTGGTGGGGTTTACCTACTCATGTATGTTTCAATTATTCTGATATATCGACTTTATTGTTTAAATTTTTTATTCTTTGAGAATTGGTACATTATAGGATTCATTTCTCCGCTATCAATAAATTATGAAATTAATTTAGACAACCGGCAATTTACATTTGATTTATTACGGTTCGGTCGCGCCGGGTTATAATTTACTATCTGGAAGCTCCGGAAAAAAATATTCTAATTTTTGTTTCCTAACAGTTCGCTACCGTGGAGGGTACTGTCGACGAGCAGGTGATTGTAATTAACTAAAATTTTATTCGGGAATCCTTTTAAAAATTTATAACGGAGACGAGATGGGTCAGTAAAATGATTAATCGACGGGGAATATTATTTTAAAAATTCGTACCCCCTTCATTTCAACGTTGATATTCTCGTGCGTACTACATAATTTGAAAATACAAATTGATTAGATGAGATTTTATGTTATTGTAGGGATCAACACCGTTCTAAAAGATAGCATTTTCAAATGATATAACATAACTTGAATATTGCTGTGTATTGCACTTTTAAGGTAAACGAAGTGAATGTAATAGAGCAGAAACAGAAATGAAACATATTTGAAACGGGCGGTATTTTAAATACACCATGTATGACAACTATCGATATAACAAATTTAATGTTCTTACATATAGAAATTTTTAGTTATAGCATTGTATTATACATACGATGTAAACAAACAGTTTGTGTTTGAAAATGTATCTGTGTTACATGGTAATTTTTGTATTCAACATGTTAATAGGTCACTGTTTTCTTTACGATTTGGTTTAATAAATACTAAATTTAGAAGTAAAAACATGCATTACATATCAGAATTAATTAAAAATAAAAGGATATAAAGACTATTTACGGTAGCATAATTTCATGTCCAATATGTATAACCAATAGATTTTCTTCCATAAAATGTCTATAGTTCATTTTGTATTCTAGAGATACGTTTACTTTAAACAGTGATCTTTCTTATAAAATCAAATAAAGCAAACATATATTCCAACAATACAATCTATACAATGAACTGAAATAACTTGAAAAGACAATAGAAACTTTGCAACAAACGTAACACGAACGAAGCTAAGAAGATGAAAAATTCGGAAAATTAGTCTATATTTAGAGTTGAAATATAAATCAAAGTCTTTTCTATGAATCCGACGAAAGAACCGTACAATATAATACATTCAAATTATGTGCATAACAAATTATTCTACATATAATTCAAAAATTTTAAACAAATATATTTCTAGAATTTTATCGACTTTTATCGTAAGTGCACATGTACTGGAATTTTTTTCCTGACTCGGCAAGGCGAGAAAGACGCAGATGTGTGCACAAAAAAAGTTACAATAAGAAATTTTACTATAAGATAATACGTATGGAAAAGATTAGAAATTTTAAAATAAAATCAAATATAGTAAAGGGAATATTATTCCGTTAAAATAAAATTATAAACAATCAAAGCTAATTATAAATAGAATTTAAAACATAATTAAATTTCAAACATGTTCAAAAATATTACGTGACACATTGCAACCAAACATGAATGAATATTAAATTGGAAACGTTATTTAAATTTTAGATTAGAAAATTAGTTTATCATTAAATCAAAAGGCAGGTAATTACGAGTAATTAAATCTCAAATTGTTAAATTAGTTCTGTAAGTGACAAATATTATTGCATTAAAGAAAATCACACGAGTTATTGTTTCTACGCCCATCCACAGATAATTTGCTCACAGGTTGGTATCTACCTACAATCAGTCTTCTAAAAACAATGGATGTTTTATGTCTTCTTCTCCACTAATTGAAACTGAAGAATTAAATTCGTTGGTACTTGCAGACTAGGGTGTCGGTTGTCTAAAATTTTTGTTTTCGCAGAGGAGTTTTAACGGCAAATATATTAAATATTTCATGCTCTACGATAGAATCCGCATAGGCGATTAATACTCAAAAATCGTAGATTTCGTAGAAATTAAACTTCCTCTTAAACGAACTTAAACACATAGCTATTGTCAACTTGGTTCGAAAACGGCCTCAGATCGAAAGGCGTTCCACGGCAGATGCATGGGGAGCGACAGGGGAGTGATACTATTTCAGATATTTTAAAATCAGAGGGCGATACTATACGCGTTGAAAGAATTTAAACTCGCAAAATGTAACAAACTTTACACTTTATTATATTGCCATTATACATTAGATCCAGAAATCTCTTTATAAATTTATGAGCTACATCTTAAAACAGTGTGTTTCTATCAATGTGACATAAAATTATTATTTGTCACTCTAAACCGGTGAAGTGCTTTGAACGGTGTTCGGACGGCGACTGGCAAAATATATACACGCGTTAGGACGAGCCGCCGGTGGGATGTTACTCGAGTGAACCTCTCTACACATTTTGCGTATTCACCATATAGTGACGATTTATGAAATTATATCTTACATCATTACTTATTTTTACAGGTGACTTGGTTATAAAATTTACATGACCTGCCCTCATCATGTCATTACGAAAAAAACCGTGAAAAAAAATTAATTTTTCATTCAATTAAAATTCGTGTTTTTATAAACCATAAATTTTAATAGGTGCCCTTTATAGAAATTTATGGAATCTATGTTCTTCTTGAATATAGAACAATGCACGTTTTCGGATTATTGATATATTGATGGTGCATAATTAAATATGGCCCGGAAATTAACGAGTCAAGTGGATTGATTAGCGATGATTTATTCAAATAGCAATTAAATTTTAAATTGCCAATTACGAAGGACGTTCAGTTTAGAAACCAACGTATATTTTGCTCTTCATTTTTGGACAATTGCAACTAGTTATAATTTATGACTGTTAAAAAATATTATATTAAATAACGAGCGCCTGAATTGCAAATTTTTGTAATTAAAATGTTTTATTTATTATAATTAGTCAAGTAAAACTCTAGGACAAGTGAAAACGTTTAAATATCTAGGAGCGTTAATTAATAAATTGTCGAGGAAGTTTTGAGTCGGAACTCACAAAAAGACTAGAAAGTGCACTCAATAAGAAATTCATGCGTTAAGAAAAAGATAGTAGCCCCAAAAAATGTGTATTTTTACAGAGTTCATCGCAATAATGATTTATTGATGAATAGTAGGTACTGACCAAAAGACAAAAGCAAAATCAAAGTCTAGAGTTGAAATACGTAGACTAGACTAGAGTTGAAATACCACAGTTCCAATTCTAGGAATAATAAGTTTAGTTAGAATTAGAAGTAATGTAGTGAGACAAAAATTAAACTTCGAGTCGGTATCATTATGAAACAGACATGTAAATCATTTACATATCTGTAACTCTATACTTGGACAATACCTCGTATTTTCAGCATTTACTTCTGCTTAAGACATATGTTTCTGCCATCTATAGGCGTCGTCAGTTAAGCTAGTGAAGCAATGTATACAAATGATACAAATATTTATAAATAGATCTGTATCTGTATATGACATTAAGCCGAAGTCACTTACTAGATAAAGCAAATTTCATCCTATAAGGTGGCACTTATTTAATAAGTGACATCTGAAGGACGAAAAAGACTTTGCCGAAAAAAGCGATCTTTCGTTTGACCAGCTATTCTGATACGAAAAACGAAACAATACGGGTAGTCCATCAAAAACGAGCCAGATGGCGGTAAATATACAAAAAAGGTTTTAAATATATCTATACGTTAATGCACGTATAACGCTTTTGTTTCATTATGAAACAGACATGTAAATAATTTACATATCTGTAACTCTATACTTGGACAATACCTCGTATTTTCAGCATTTACTTCTGCTTAAGACATATGTTTCTGCCATCTATAGGCGTCGTCAGTTAAGCTAGTGAAGCAATGTATACAAATGATACAAATCTTTATAAATAGATCTGTATCTGTATATGACATTAAGCCGAAATCACTTACTAGATAAAGCAAATTTCATCCTATAAGGTGGCACTTATTTAATAAGTGACATCTGACGGACGAAAGAAACTTTGCCGAAAAAAGCGATCTTTCGTTTGACCAGCTATGCTGATACGAAAAACGAAACAATACGGGTAGTCCATCAAAAACGAGCCAGATGGCGGTAAATATACAAAAAAGGTTTTAAATATATCTATACGTTAATGCGCGTATAACGCTTTTGTTTCATTATGAAACAGACATGTAAATAATTTACATATCTGTAACTCTATACTTGGACAATACCTCGTATTTTCAGCATTTACTTCTGCTTAAGACATATGTTTCTGCCATCTATAGGCGTCGTCAGTTAAGCTAGCGTGGGTATTATGCGTCCAAATTTTTGAACATTAATAAGTCAGGAACGGAATTGTCTTGTGTATTGAAACTTGGTCAAAAGGTAGTCCGCAGGTAAGAAAATAGTTTGGTATATTTTAAACACTTGTATATTTGGTCGGAGTAAATTTTGCGTGACCTCTTGTTACAAATACGGATGGAATAGACGCCGTTTTGTCATTTGTTTTTAAGTAAATAACTTGTTGTAAATTACCTTATTTTTACTTACTTTATCTTTTGATATAAATATAAATTAAATATTATTACAATGTAAATTTGTTTATAAAATTATATTAATATTTATCAAATATGTTTGGTTAGGAATCATATGTTGATTTGTTTAGAAAACTCTGGCAAACATATGTTCCTACACCGTTCATTATACCGTTTGAAATGAAGGCGGGGTTTAATTAATTTGAATATTTGAATATAAATACGTTATGTATATTTTTATTAAAAACGCGTTAATTAATATTTTGAAATAGAAAATGAATAGAAACATAAATAATATAAATAATAAAATATAAATTAATTATTTTAAAGTAAAATGTGTCGTCATAATGTATTTATACTTTGAAGTAATTTTTCCCCTCTTCTGTATGGCAAATATATTTTACACAAGAATATAATTAATTAAAAACCTTTTTGTATCTCTTTCAGAGGAGGAGCCTTCTCGTGAAGTGTATCAATATAATTATATATATATATATATATATATAACATTTGATAAATTATTGGAGGTTTTCGGCTTTTATATTAAATATTTGCAAATATCAAGTTAGTATGTATGTAATTGCAAGGTAAGGGGGGATGTAAACATTGCTGTCTACAAATTACAAAGCAAATCATACGAAATTTTTAATTGAAAAAATGTCTATGTTGGGACTTATCTAATCACTTATATATATATATATATATATATATATATATATATATATATATATATATATACAAATTCTATTTACAATTTTAATTAAAAAGAGGCAGAGCAGCAGGGCATGACAACATAAAACCGGAGTTGATCAAAGCATTGGAACAATGACATGACGTACATATTTAATAAGGCATGGAACGAAGGGCAAATATTATTGAAGAAGAAGTTAATAACAGTATTAATTTTCTTGATATTTCTTTAAGCTATGATAGAGAGGGTACTATTTATACAAATTGGTACAATAAACCCACAGCTTCTTTTAGATATATGAATTACCACTCAAATACACCTACAGTATTCAATAAAATGATTATAAATAATCTGACTGATTGAGCAGTAAAACTATCACATACTCAATACAGAAAAGATAACATCATGAAAATTAAAACAATCTTAACAGATAATAATTATCCACCACAACTTATAGACCAAACAATTAAAAAAAGAATCCACCAATTATACAACACTGCAGACACCAATAACAATTTAAACAATGACACAACATATATCACGATTCCATATGTTCCACAACTATCAAAAAAAATTAAATACATTTTAAAAAGTATGATATAGCTACTACATATAAACTTAGTAATACTAATAAACATCTATTTACAAAACTTAAACCTAAAATAGAAAAAAAAAACACATGTCATCTATAAAATACCATGTCGCGATTGCGATAGTTACTACATAGGTCAAACTAAACAATATTTATACAAAAGAATACAAGTCCACAAATACTCTAAAACAGACAAAACTGCTTTATCTGCACACAAACTACAACGCGATCACCATTTTGATTTTGAAAACGCAGAGATAATTGATAAAGAACAACACACAATAAAAAGGGAAATTAAAGAAATGATTAGTATTAAACAGAAGAAAAACCCAATTAACAACAGAAGTGATATAAAAAATTTAAGCAGTATATACTCTAACTTAATTATGTAACGATCTGCAATTTGCCATCATTATATATGTTGCTGTTATATAATTATATATCTCATGTTATTTATAAATTTATACTTTTGCTTATCACGCTGACTGTTCCGTGTTTTGATTCCTGTCTGGTTGTCCGAGTCGGTTTTCGTGGTTTTCCTTCTCGTTTAAGGCGAATGCCGACAGCTTTGCATCTTAAGTCGCTCCACGGGCGCATACATAATAATAACTCATGTCTTGTGTTTCCCTGTTTTTGTTGTTCATCTATTTTAAAATACCAAGGCATGATTTATTATTATTAAATTGGAATGTATCTTTGAATTATTTTATCCATAGCAGCTACAAATGTATGACATTAATATACTGTCATTTATATTTTGTATTCCTTGAGAAAGGCATCATTAGCCGAAACATGTACATGTAGGATTGTTTTAAATATATAGTTTTTGAAGTAAAACCAGACCTTAAATCGCCTACAATTTGAATTTACCACATATATATATATATATATATATATATATATATATATATATATAAATAGTATTTTCGTGACCTTGGTATGATAAGGTAAACTTAATTAGTCGGCGATTAAAGGTCTGGTTATTACTTCAAAGTGTATATATTTAAAATAATCCTACATGTTTCGGCAATGATGCCTTTGTCAAGGATATAAAAAATATAAATTTATATTTTTTATATCCTTGACAAAGGCATCATTGCCGAAACATGTAGGATTATTTTAAATATATACACTTTGAAGTAATAACCAGACCTTTAATCGCCGACTAATTAAGTTTACCTTATATATATATATATATATATATATATATACATATACAAATTCTATTTACAATTTTAATTCCAACAGTTCTAAACATTTAATATCAGAATAATTGAAACATACATGAGTAGGTAAACCCCACCAGTTTTGTATAATCTTCTTCTTCAAGTGCCATCTCCTTTCAGAAGGTTGGCTATCATCACGGCTATTCTCATCTTTGATGCTGCGGCTCTGAATAGTTCAATGGAGCTGCATTTATACCACTGTCTCAAATTATTTAACCAGGAAATACGTCTTCTTCCTATATTTCTTCTTCCCTGTATCTTACCCTTAATAATGATCTGTAGCAGAGCATATCTTTCCCCTCTCAACACGTGGCCCAGATATTGTAGTTTTCTTATCTTTATTGTGTTCAATATTTCCTTCTCTTTCCCAATTCTTTTAAGTACTTCACTATTCGAAACTCTATCTATCCATCTTATCTTCAGGATCCTCCTATATGCCCACATTTCAAATGCCTCTAGACGCTTGTTAGTGTCTCGCTTTAGCGTCCAGACTTCCATCCCGTACAGCAGCACCGGGAACACGTAACATTTCAATACCCTGATCTTGAGACGCAGACTAAGGTCATTGCCACACAATACTTTCCTCATCTTGTTGAATATATTCCTGGCTTGGCCGATTCTCGTTCGAATTTCTTCTGTATATTCATTTGTGTCGGTAACAGTTGTTCCGAAATATTTGTATTTCTTTACTCTCTCTATTGGCTGTTCTCCAATCCATAAGCCTTCTTGATGTCGGTTAGACTTTGCAATAATCATGAATTTTGTTTTTCTAACATTTAGTGTGAGGCCACTTTCTTCGCCATTTATTACAACCTGGTCCATTAATTTTTGTAAGTCTTCCAGTGATTCTGCGATAATAATGGTGTCATCCGCATATCTAATGTTATTAATAATTCTTCCGTTAACTTTTATTCCTATTGTTGTTTCTGCTAACGCTTTCTGAATGATGTTCTCAGAGTATAAATTGAACAACAACGGGGACAACACACATCCTTGTCTCACACCGCGCTTTATCGTTATATCTTCCGATACCTCTTCACCCAGCCTGACATTCGCTGTCTGGTTATAATACAAATAAGCTATTATCCGAATATCCTTGTTGTCTATGTCTTTAGCTTTGAGAAGCCGAATCAAGTCGTCATGGCGAACCCTGTCAAATGCCTTGTTGTAGTCCAAAAAGCAGATGTACAAAGGTTGATTAACGTCCATGCATCTCTGAGCCAGCACGTTAAAGCCAAAAAGTGCTTCTCTTGTTCCCATTGCATTCCTGAATCCGAATTGAGAGTCACTAAGATTTTGTTCTAATTTTCTGAATATTCTCTGGTGTATGATCTTCAGGAATATCTTGAGGGTGTGGCTCATCAGGCTGATTGTCTGATGGTCATTGCATTCCTTTGCGTTAGTTGTTTTTGGCAGGGCAATAAATATTGATCTCAACCATTCTGTGGGAATGATGCCTGTGTTATAGATTGTGTTGTATAGATCCACCATTATGAGTTTAATCAATTCTGTTGGTATTTCATCTGGACCTGGAGCCTTATTATTTTTTGCTAATTTGACTGCATGTTGTACTTCTTCTCTTGTTATGCTTGGACCTGTACGACCACTGCCTTCATCCTCCATAGCTTCACGTCGGTGATCCTCGAACAGCTCCTGCACATATTCTTTCCACCTCTCAAGCTTTCGCTTTGTTTCAGCAATTATTTGTCCGTTTTTGTCTAAGAGAATATTACATTTATTTGTGCGCTTTATACCAGTTAATTCTTTAATCTTTTTATGTAGATTAAAATCGTCATTTTTTCTTTGTAACTCTTCTATTTCAGCGCATTTATCTCCGTACCATTTCTCTTTGGCTTCTCTTATTTTCATTCTTATCTCTTTATTTGTATTATTGTATTCCTCAATGTCTCTATCTTTTTCTTTGTATAATACAAAGGTATTTTTAATAATATAAAATATTATTAAAAATCTGGCGTGAAGAACACAAACACAGGTTCACTATTAATATTTTTGTGAACGTGTCCGAACATATCCCTCCCCAGAGACGTAGATACGTATTTCGCCTTTCTACAGGCTCATCGGTACGCCCCTGCTGGAGAAAGGATATCTTCAGACACATTCACAAAAAAGAACCACATCGCCACATCACGGAAATTATCCAGACCGGATAATTTCTGTGATGTGGCGATGTGGTTCTTTTTTACAAAAACAGTAGAACGCATTAGAAGCCATCTTTTAAATTAGCACCTCTCGATAAGTGCCGACGAAACTGTCGATAAATTAGGACGTTATGTGGTAAATGTTCTAGCTAGTGTACTACATCCAACTATTCAATATAACGCATATGTAACAGCAACAAAAGTTATAAATACAGTTGATGCGGAAACAGTTGTTAAAACCATTAACGAGAATATTAAGAAAATACTTCATCCGGACGACAGGTACAAAGAAAAATTACTTTTATTTCTAAGTGACAGTGCTGCATATATGTTAAAAGCAGGCAGACTATTAAAGCAAACATATCCTAATATGCTGGATATTACTTGTGTAGCACATGCTCTCCACAGAATCTGTGAATATATCAGAGACACTTTTCCAGAAGTTGATAGACTTGTATCCCCCTTTAAAAAAGTTTTCAGAAAAGCACCATCAGAGAAGCTCTTTACAGGGAAAAACTGCCATGTTTGTCACTGCCTTCCTTTCCAGTAATAACCAGATAGGGGACATGATTGGAAGCTACTAGTTTTTATGCAGAGAATTTCGATAGTTTACAAAATTTCGTTGCATGTTTAAATGACGATGCTCAAAGTACAGGGTGGGGCACGGCAATCGGATGTTTTTGAAATAACAATAAAATCGTGAGTTTTTGCTTTAAAAGAAATTTATAGGTAGGATTACATACGCAAGAATTTAGCATTTTATAATGTGCGGAAAATTACTTCAGGCATGTGATGTCCGTTTTCGTTTACGCAATGTTGTAGTCGTTCACGAAAATTGACTTCCACTCTTTCCAGCAGGTTTCTAGGAATTACGTTAACTTGTTGACGTATCGCTTCCTTCAGTTCTTGTAACGTACGAGGTCTACCGTCGTAAACACGAGACTTGAGGAACCCCCATAGAAAGAAATCACATATGGACAAGCCGGCAGACCGAGGAGGCCATAAAACATCACCAAATCTCGAAATGAGATGATTAGGAAACAGAGTACGAAGAACAACAATACACGCTCTGGCGGTGTGTGCCGTGGCTCCATCTTGCTGAAACCATAATTGTAGAGGATCCAAACCTCTTCTTTGCAATTCAGGGATAAAATAGGTGTTCACCATATTAATGTAACGCGCCGATGTTACCGTTACTGTAACATCGGCGCGTTACATTTGCTACGTTTTGTTCAAAAAAATAGGGACCGATAACGCCAAACCTCCCCACTGCGCACCAAACTGTAACCTTAGGACTGTGCAGCGGTTTTTGATGCAGCTCTTGAGGATTTTCGGCAGTCCAATCCCGACAATTTTGTCTATTGACAGCCCCATTAAGGTGGAAATGGGCTTCATCACTCATTACCACCAACATGTTTTCGTTCTGCTCATAAAGTGTAAGCATTTTTTGGGCAAAATTCACTCGTTGCTGGTAATCCCTTTCATTCAATTCCTGCACAACCGCTATTTTGTATGGATGCAAATGTAATTCACCATGTAAAATCCTTCTTACAGTACGATTACTGATTCGCAGTCCGGCCGAATGAGCCCGAGCAGAACGACTGGGCTTCGCAGTATCGCTTGTCTAACCCTTTCAACGTTCTCTGGAGTGCGCACTGTACGTTGGGATCCGAGCGGTTTTATTTTGAGTATTGAGTCTCGTGTTCGAAGATTATGAACCCAACGTAGGATTGTGTTACGCGTGGGGACAGAGTCATTTCGATTAATATTGAATCTCCGACGAAATTCACGTTGAACCGTAGTCACTGATTCACCACTTCTAACGAAAGAATCATATGCATATATTCGCTGTTCTAGCGTCCACGGCTCCATGACAGTAACTGACAGTAAAATGCTTTGAGTCAGGGAAGGTATCCCCACCTGTCAAATGCCATTTCCTTTTCTAATGGTCGAATATTATGCATTCTAAAAACACCCGGTTCCTGTGCCCCACCCTGTATTTCTGAGTGCAAGGAACTAACATAAATTTCACATTTAAGAAATCTGTTGTACTTTCTTCAGGAACACTTTGGAAATTTGCCAAAACTAATCACTTATTTTGAAAATCGAAATCTCAAATTAAATGATGGTTTAACGACATTAGATGTGGCTATTAGTAATTTCAAAAGTAGTCCAAGTGACTTCGGATGTGGCCTTCGGCAAAAGTTAGACGCAGTGTTCAATAGAAATCCAGATTTAATAACATTGCGGCAATTGTGTATGGGCACAATGTCACAACACCTAACTGCAAAATACGCGGAAATAAAAGAACATTTCCAGTATGCACCTATAACCAGTTGCGATATAGAAAGGACGTTTTCTATTTACAAGGATGTATTTCATTCAAAGAGAACAAATTTTACAGAAGAGAACCTTGAGAAGGTATTGCTAGTAAATATTAATACTCCTTTACTAAACTTTAACTACAAAATGAGCAAATAAAAATGTATTTCATATTTTGTAGCCGTATATATACCCGTTTTATTATTATAAGTATAATTATATAAATAAAATTAAAAACTTTAAAAATATAAATGTTCAATAGTACGCTCGTGGGCCATGAGTTATCAACCTCTCGTGTCCGGTCTTTAACTACGACTTAAACCAATGAAAAATACATAATGTACCAAATTGTTTCTTAAATCTTTTTCTTTAATCGATTAAAAGTTATCGATAAAAATGCATTGAAATTTGTATCAAATGGCCTCAACCAAACAGCAGGGTTAAAACTCACGTTTTCTCAATTATTCGTCAGATATCCCTCGTATGTTGTGTCACAAGTAAAGAGAAGCAACAATATTATTTTTTCTAGAAAATAGTTTCGCGAGTAATTTCATCAAGTCACAGTTCTTTGCAGCAATTTGTGAAAGCCAATTTAAATATTTAATAAACACACATCTATGGATCATTTACATGTATGTATCTACGTTTTAGGTGGGTTAATTTGCAATTCCAAGTTGTATTTCCTTAATGTTCCCACACGATAATTAAAATGATAATCACACCAATAAGCGAAAACTCAATACTTTCACATTTACCGGTGAATATTATACGGACAAAACTACCATTAGGTTGTATATATGCTGCCGTTTAAGCGTATAATTCGACTATCGAGGCAAATTCGTCCGTAAAATTGGATAAATCCGGCATCGAAAGCGAGGAAGCGATAACGGTGAGAGCAGTTATAAAGGGAAGAAGAGTTCAAAAATTACACTAACTATCCAATAACATTTGCAAAACTAAGTAGTTTGAACAGCATGGAAGCATTTTAGAATGAATGCACTCGCTCAGCGTTCCTAAGTCTTTGAATTAAAGCGATTTTCTTCTGTTTTAAGGTACTTATCGTTGGATTAAATATAATGCAAATTAGGGAAGTTGGATTAGACTATACTGCTGAAAACAATTGAAGTATGAAGTTTAATTTTGGGTGCAATATATGTTAAATTAATTTAACTCTTAGTTTCATGAAAAATTATTACTGGAAATTAGATTCTAACTCGTAGCCTCTTGTTTTCTAGACATATACCGGTATGGTAAGGGGTCATCTTAAATGCGGCTTTCCATGTATAACAGGAGAATTCTAGGAGCACGTTGCCATATCGTACAGCTCATGCTACAAGAATTGTGCGCCTGCGTCATTTGCGTTCACAACGATCCGCTCGGCATTTAACAGTACGTTCTCGCGGAAAAAACATCATTTAAAATAAAACATAACAATGTACTAACATACTTGGAATTTTTAATATAAAAATTGAATAAATTACATTAAATAAATAAATAAAATTAAATTAAAACTTCTTTTCCAACTAAATAAACTTCTTACAACAATCAATACAATACGTAAAAAACAATTTTCTCAAATAGAATACTAAAACGCAAACAAAAAGAATTCTTATAATGTAAATAAAAAGATGTTTCTAAAAGTAAAATAAAACAAAAACATTCTTCTAGGAAAATTTAATAAAAAAAATTCTTAAGGAAAAATTGAAATTAAAGTAAGTGTTCGAATAAATCGCCTGTGATATAGCTCCTCTCGTATGTGCAACAGGGTTTCAGCAGTTATACTACGGGCAGCATCAATAATTTTTTGACGGAGTTCATCAAGATTTTGAGCACGTACATGTTGATGGGTGTAAATGGATTGCTTAATGTGTGTCCCCAGAAGAAAAAATCTAAGGGCGTCAAATCCGGCGAGCGAGGGGGTCATGCTATTGCGGTTCTCGCGCTTATAAGTTTATCACCAAAATTTTCACGTAAAAATAACTGCACGACCCTTGCTGTGTGATCGGGACAATTATGCTGTTGGAATCAAATGTCTCGATAATCGATATTCAAAGCACGAAGAGCCGCCATTATTTGATCTTGTAATAAGGCTAAGTATTTGGCGGCTGTTAGGGTGCCATCGATGAAAAATGGGCCAATTATATTGTCACCCAAAATACCAGCCCATACATTTAATTTTTGAGGAAACTGGGTACGAAGGCGAAGCGAATGGTGTTTATTTGTAGTTGACCAATACCTTGTAGCTGCCGAATTGTGGAGCCCGTGCAAATAAAATGACGACTCATCAGTAAAAAGGATGTTAAATAAAAAATTTGGATTTTCAACAACTTTCTGCATTAGAAGTTCACAAAATCTGATACGATTATCCAGATCACAGGGCAAAATTTCTTGATGAATGCCAACTTTATAGCTACGATATCCATGTCTTTTTAAAATGTTCCTTACAGTTCGCTCATTAATGCCAACTTGCTCAGAAATTTGCCTAGATGCACAGGGCTCGCTATTTTCCACTGCACTGCATACATTAATCTCCCGATGCTCTCTCTTCACTTATTACTTTTACTCTGGGTTCTTTACTCATGTCGAAACATTTCCGGCAATTGGCTACGCAGTGTGTCGATTCAAACTTGTGTACGATATTTAAGACTGTTGGAACTGGTCTATTTTCAAAAGCAAATATAAAACGACCTACTACTTCTTGGGCAGTGCTGCCCGAGTAGTACCATTTAATTATTTGCACCTTTTCTTCACCTGTGTAAGTTAACATTGTAACTAGCATAAGAATTTATTAATGAAAACAATAATGAACAAACTGGTAAAATTATAATAAACTTTGAATGGAAAGATATAATTGAAAGGACGAACGCGAGACGATATAATTGACAGCAGCGAAGACACACTCTCAATACGTGCTAGATTAGTACTGCCGCACTAGTCATACTTGTAGCACAGTTTAAAGATATAGCAGTTGGGACACTTAACGTATTTAGGAATGAAATTTTTCAGCCAATATCGGTAACCTTGGTCTACTGCGACATTTCCACGCGCAGACATAATAGCGCGATATATAAATCCTTTAGACATTTTTAAATATCAATATTTTTATTTTAATTGACCAAAATAAACAAATAAAATAAACTAAATACAAACTAAGTAGCTTCCCATTAAAGAAATTAGTATAGAAATTAGAATAATGTATTTGGCGATTATAAACAAATAAAACCACATTGTTGTTTACTATTCAACGAATTTAAAAAATAAAACTTAGTAATTGTATTATTCTATTATTGCTTAATACAGAAGACAAAAAACAATAATTATGCACATTAGTATATTTGAAGAAATAATCTCTTTAAATTATTTCTCATGATCTATAATGGCTCATAATATAAGGATTCTTCGAAAATAGTATGCAAACGATTTTTCTAGATCGCCAACATCCAATGTTATTATCCTTAATAGAACTAGTCGAAATGACGTCAAATTTGTAATTTTTTATTATTCTAATCCATCATAATTAATCCTACAATAACTATTATATAAGAATAACTTATTCCAGATTAACAAAATTTTTAATATATGACAATTATTGTCGTTGTTATAGAAGAAGCTAAATAAACGTCATTGTTCTTGGTTGATAACGATTTTGATTTAAATTGAGTGAAATCAGTACAAGTAGTCAATATTACCAATATATAATTACGTTAAATTAGTATCATCGAAGTAAGTATCATATCATATTATAGATTAGTTTCGCCTATCAGACTAATTTTGTAATAATTTAATTAACTTAATAATAAAAACAAATGTTTTAATTGTGTAATAGTTTATTAAAAAAAAATTCAAATATGCTTCCATACAATGGTTTTCCTTTTGATTATATCAACATTACTTTTAAAATTCCTGTTGGGAAATTTTAATGTATAATACAGTCTCATTCTTAAATATAAATGTAGTAAGTAAATGGAATGATATTTGTCACATGGATGAGTAAATTTAGCAGACATACATAAGTCTCTATACAATTGTAAACAGTTTTTCTGTACAGGAAAAAACTCAAATTTATCAAAAATTATATCTTCTAGTGAAGAAATATATACACAAAAGTTGTCATTTGGCATTTTAAGTTTTCCAAACGTACTTAATTCAGCACTTTCATAAGCCTTAAAATGACAAAACATCGAGGTGGCATCTAATTCCGTATGAGAATTAGCATAATTTTCATACACCTCACAGCTTTGTACTTTCAGGCACTTTTTCATGAGATATCCACATATATATCTTAAGGAATTTTGCACATGTATTGCTGTGTAGTCGCGATCTGTAAAAATTACATTACAACCTATTACAGTATCAGTAGTAATATTACAAAATAGATGAGCTTTCAATGCCATCTCATCAATAGTTAATATGCACACCTTGTCAATATCTTTGTAGTTATTAATTTTTTCTTTTAAAATATCAAATGATGCTTTGCTAATGCCTGGTGGAAATTTATACATTTCAGAGAAACGACTCAATGTTCTTTTTGTAGGCAATACAAATAATTCAGATAGCGCTCCGTATGCTTTTGGTCCTCGAAAATAAAGGGATAAGGACAATCTTTTGAAATCATCTGTATAACGATGACCTTTATCTTGTCGATATACCAAATCAGCTTGTAATTTAACAAATACAGATACTTTTGGCGGTAGGAACTTGTCAGTAAGTTGGTCAAATATTTCCCTTGGTGAATCCACCACTTGAGGTTTGACTGCAATTGTTTTTAGTTTGTTTTCGAGATAGTTATTTCTATTTTGTAAAATTTTTACTCTTCGTTTTAATTTTTCACTTTCAAGAGACATTTCTTTTGTTGCTATTGGGGTTTGAGTACTGACGGGCGACGACATGCTTCTAGAGTGACCCCATTGAATGCATTCATCAAATGTGTCTACAACAAATAGCATAAATTAGAAACATTTGTCAACGATGTATTCCAGTATAACAAAGCATGTTTTATCATAAAAAGCACATATTCATGGTAATTACGTGTTATCGTAATACGCTAATAAAAAAAGGAAACTATATACATCAATAAAATTTTGCTTACAATTATGGCTATTTACTTCTTCCGAAGTCTCAAATTCATATTTTTCATCAGTAGATGGAGACAGGGTTTTGTTGGTTTCTAGAAAACGGTTTTTAAAATATTTCTTATTTTAAAAGTACTATTAATTATGTAAACAATTTAGTATATCGAGCGAAACTTATTTTATTAATGTACTTAAAAATATGTAATGGAACTTAAACTCATGTAGCTAGGAACTATACTTTAACAGAATAAAAGGACATATTCCATGGTTTACATACCTGTTACACATGTTTCATGAGGAAACGTAATGGAGCTGCTACTTATATTTTCTTGTGATCTACCGTAGAGTGGCTCTAATAAATATTTTTTGATTAATGTACTTTTTTTCAACAACCATTAACATTACAAACCTCTTTCAAATAATGTGGGAATTGCGTCCCTCTTCAAACGGTTCTTTGACATGCCCGAAAACATTCTGTCTTCAAAATGGACACAATCTAAAATGGTCATAACAATATTGTGGTGTGACTTGTTTAAAAATTTCTTGATAATGTCCATTTTTCAACCAATTCTTACATCTACAATAAAATATGATTCAACAATGTTCTATTCGAAAAATGTTATACCTATGTAAGTAAACATACCGTGTCAAATCCTTTGGAAATCGGAAAAAGCTAATGCCGTAATTATCTGTTACATTATTTTTGCAGCCAGCAGCACAACAACGATTGTAACTACTCATGTTTACTAATTAAACAAAAGTAAATTCCACAGAATGTCTCTGAAAACAATACGCGATACTAATAAATATATTGTGTACAGCATACATTACGGAAAACTTACGGTTCCTTGTAATTTTCAATGATATACACAAGACCAAATACGACCCAATTCACTCTTAACGAATTTAATATGAGATAATGTTAGTTCGCACAATGTTAAGTTCACTAGGTTAACTAAATGTGACTAAACCAAAGACATGTTTACAATTTTCCCAATTTTTACTACAAGCTGCGCGGTAGTAGTTCTAATTCAGTAGTAGTTCTAATTCAATTTCCACGCGCATGCCAATTTTGGCTTAATACTTTATATACTAGTGTCCCAACTGCTATATCTTTAAACTGTGCTTGTAGTTTGTATATCGAAAGACTGTATGCGTGGTGGGGGCTTGGTTTCTAATCGTTGCTACATACGAGGTGATACTGGCAACTGCGCCGTGTTTTTATACATAGGTTTACGTCCCGATCATAAGTGTTGTCTTTCCGAACGGGTATACCTACTACAGTGAAATTCTATGTATGAGTCGTGTTTTCTATTGTGGTTTTGATTTGCCATTTGTCCTCGATTGTCAAATATATTTCACTACTTTTGATAAAGATTCTGGTTTTAGCAAATCTGTCACAAACCGATTCTATTGCTCTTTTATCATGTCAAGTGCAGCTCTTACATAAAAAAACACATTTTTTCCCCTGTTTCTATAGCTCTAGATGATGATATAAGACTTTAATTTTAAATAAAACATGGTTTTCTATAGCAAAATATTAAAATACTCGTTGATTAATAATGTAGACATTTGGAAATTATGTATGGAATAACACATTTGGCAAATAACTGCTATGGCTTTGATGGCACAGTCGTACTCTCCTAGTGAGATTTCCAATAACGGTTTGGCATAAATTTGGCAATATTTCGTTGATACACCTTCCAATTTCGGCCTTCAATGCTAGGTTGGTCGTGGGCTTGTTGGCATAAACCAAAAGACTTCAAAAAACCCCACAGAAAAAAGTCTGTAGTGTTAAATCACAAGAACGTGGCAGCCAATTCTGGTCACCAAAACAGGAAATGACACAACATTGCCCCAATATTCCCTCTATAATCTAGTGCTCCATGACACTTCATTATCCGTACCCCGACGGCCTGAAAGTTACACTCTCGATTCGGATTCCGAATCTAAACAATCTCCACCAGAAGCTGGATCTAGTTACATCCTTAGTTCTGATTATTCTTCTTCTGAACCTGACTTAATCACCCAAGCTGAAATAATGATTTTGTTCGTGACTTGTCTTCGTTCGTGATTTTCCTATAATAAATATATATAACTTGTTGGATACCCTCTGCAGCAATGGAAGGTGAATTGGTGTTCCGTCACGATATATCCAGCCTGATGACGGCTATAAACTTGAGATCAATGGTGGTTATTTATTGATTCGTCTAAAATATATTTGAAAGCCGTTCTACTTTTTAATGACAATGAACATCCATCAATTCCCATAGGTCGCTGGGCAAATATGGAAGAGACATATGACAACCTTAAGTCACTACTCACTGTCAGAAGTGGCTGGTAGGATCATCATGTGACTTCGGTTCAGCTAGCTGGTGGCAGGATCACCATGTGATGTCCCCTGGTCCTGGTTATAGCTTTGTTTCCGAGGTGGACTCATTAGAGGCCCGGGTTTATTGGCAGAATAAATAACACTTTCGGGAACAATATAAATTTATATTAATATTAATTTAATAAATAACAATAATATTACACAAGTTACGATGTTACTTGTATAACAACGTTAAGATCTGATACACAAGGCTGGCAAGACTTCTCTGTCTTTAGTTTATACAGGATGATTGTAAATATATACGACAGATTTTATGGGTTGACTCCTAGTTCATATGAATGTATGTCTTAAACGGCTCAGTTTTAAAGTTACGGTGTGTTCAATGGTAAATTAAAGTAAATTTCAGTAAGACGTTGGTGAAGACGGGCAAATATCGAATGATTCGGGATGACACAGTTTGGGTATCGTTCTTCAAAAGATCTCTATCTGCACGTGAATTACTATTGGTAGAACTGTGAACAAAATGCATATCGCACAACTCAGTATTTGTGTAATTTATTTTTCAATACTTTGACACAACAATATTGAAATTACAAATAAATATTTTCCCTTCAAAACGAATGTTTTGCGAGATAAATGTAATATTAAATTAAATATTGTCAGTTACGCTATAACAAATAAATCGTATTATTGCAGTATTTGAGACAATTCGAAACATGCCCGGTATTCTTGAACGCACTCACCAATCAATGGAATAGAGGATAGGAGCTTGCATTGCAGTTGAAGGCGGTCATTTCCAACAATTTTTATAAGTTAATTTTGTTGTGTTTGTGAACATCCCGTAACACATACATTCATTTGAACCTTTATGATCATAATAACCCTAGGAATCAACCCATTAAATTTGTCGCATATATTTAGAATCACCCTGTATATCATCCCTAATTTACTACTAACCTAGTTAATGTGACCAGGTTACATCGAAAGATGCGGTAATTAAGAAGGACTTGTTGCGTTAAATAAGTATTACATTGAATGTGTGGAAATAGGTGTCCTACTTTAGTTTTGACAATATGTGCAGATTTAAAAGTGGTAAAATTATTGACAGGGATGCGAATAGGATATACAAAATACTGCTGTTTTTCTATGTGAGTGGGACAGCCGTGCTAGGGATAAGCTTAGAACACACATTAAACAGTAATTTAAACCTAAATCTAATCCCTTGTAAATAATGTTATATTTCTGGAGTTACACTAAATTATGATGTAGGTTTTATTTTTTACTAATACTTTCAAAGTTACCAAATTTCTAGAAACCTTCTTTAATTGTGTTTTTAAACTTAATACTATGTAAAATTTGTCCTGTTGAAATAATTTATTATTTCTTTTATAATAATACAAAAAAGGACCTAAGAGAGCTAAGACACGAAAAAATTGCTTCATGATTTAATTAAATATTCAGAGGCGAGGAAAAACAGAAAATAATTGTGTAACCGTTTTTATTTACACAGCGATGATTTCCGAAAACAATTTCAGTTTCATTCCACCACTCTCATGAGATTAAGCATAAAAAAATCGCCGACGCGCAGATTGCTGTTTGCACAAATATAATGGGGTCGCATTTACAAGGCACACCAAATACCAGCATAATTTGAGTAGATTTCATCTCGAAATTCCGGGGCTTCTGGTCGGAGACTTCATCGAAGAATTTAGTCATTTTAATTTCGACTCTTTGGACGCGAAATGTAAGAAAGAAACAACCCAATAAGTCTGCAATCAGGATCGTATTATACGTCAAGTATGATTGGTATAATTGAACATTAGGGAATACGAATTTTTTTCTCGTAAACGAAATTCTTTAAAAATACAGGAAAATTAGATTTTTAGTATGCAAGTATATATATATAAATATATATATATAGTAAATTCAATCAGTCGGCGATTAAAGGTCTGGTTAACTTCAAAGTATATATATTTAAAACAACCCTACATGTTTCGGCAATGATGCCTTTATCAAGGATATAAAAAAGGTCATTTATATTTTATATCCTTGATAAAGGCATCATTGCCGAAACATGTAGGGTTGTTTTAAATATATATACTTTGAAGTAAACCAGACCTTTAATCGCCGACTGATTGAATTTACCATATCATACCAAGGTCACGAAAATATTATGTATATGTATATATATATATATATATATATATATATATATATAGATATATATATTTAAAAAAGAAGTCTAACAAGTATTCAGGTTAAAATTATTTTTGATAGTATGTGAAAAAAATATTTTATGATTCACACTTTTCGTGTTTATTTTTAAAACTAATTTGTCGAAAGAAAACATTATTGTCTATTTTTCTACGTTTATTATTATTAATGTAATATTAGAGAAGGAAATATGAGGGATAAGCTACAATTATTGAGAATAGAAAAATCTAGTTACCTATGAGAAACAAATTGTTGTTTATTAAGTGCTTCATTTTATCTGTCAAATGCAGTTTACTTAGTGCAATTCGGTTGTATAATGTCCGAGAAATAACCTATAGAATACGCTTCTGCTATCGAAACAATGGAATTGTCACGAGAGCACTTTCGGATAATGATTTACTATGATTTTAAGACAGGCTTCAGCGCGTATGAGTGTAAGGAAAGTTTAAAATCGACATTTGGGGATCTCGCACCATCTCGCATCATTGGCTACTGTTTGTAGATAGCATAAAGAATTTGAACGAGGTTGTAGCTCGGTTGTACACGAAAAGGAGCTGGCCCTCCTACAACTGTTCCAAAAATATTGCTGCAATGAAGAAGAAGCAGAAGAAGAAGAAGAAGAAGAAGAAGAAGAAGCCACGCCACTGTGCGATTATAAAAAAATATCAGGGACGGTACCTTGACCCACAATAGCAAAAAGAATAGTTTTGTTATTGTCCATTTCATTCATGTGTCAGCATGACGTTGGTCAATTATTGTAATTCCCTTCTGTAAATAGATAATAAAGATTAGGTCTTTGGAATCTTAAAAAATCGTGGCCACAATTTCATTAGTCGGAATAACGGCCAGTTTTTGCATTCTCCATAGCAGTTTCATCAGAAGAAATCCATTGTTTTGATTGTGCTTTTGTCAATATAATATAGTCATTTAAAATTGTGGCACCGATTCGCATTTGCTCAACTGTAAGCACAGGCGGTACTCATTTGACGGTTAGCTTTTTATATTTAAATGTTGACACAAAATATTGTGTACTCGTCCGGTTGAGGCGTTCGCGACGTTAGATATATCACGTTTTATTCGGCAGGCGCCTTTTACAATGATATGCACATCATTTGTGGTCACATGACCTAGTTTGTTCAAAGACCTGTTGGTGAACTTTTAGTTTTAGCTTTAGGTGGCTTTTAGCGTGTGGGTAAATGTATGGTTTCGTTTTCACGAGGTTAGTGGGTACATAATGTAAACGAGGCTATTAAAAAGGGCCAGTTGACTGAGTCGGTACTACCTACGCGGTTGGGGAATCCTTCGTGGTTCATTCTAAAATTGGTAAGCGCTTGTCAGATCTAAGGGACGGCTGTAGTGCATCCGATGTACGACTGTCTGAGACAGTAAGCCGTTTGTATCATTGACATGGGATAGCACTCCGATTTAGCCTTAATCGTCTTTCGGCAATCTGCACAGACCAGCTGAACAGATTCTACAGTTGGGTTGCTTGGCCCCTCTGATCTAATCTATAGGAAAATGGACGAAGCAATCCACTTTCGTCATTAAAATCTATGATGTAATGGTTACAGTACGTATATGTGAGCCTTGTGTCGATTTATAAAATTTACGATGAAGTTTATTGGTTATATTTATATCTAAATTAGGTTATATTTATACCTAAATTGAACAAATTTTCTAAAAGCAAATTAAGTACATTCTCATTAAAGAAAATAAGTAGCAAACTAATGTATTTTGAGACTCTAAGAAAATAATACTACCTTATGAAGTTTATTATTTTAACAACCAAATACCATCAAATGATTGGGCAGTTACATGTAAACGATTTTTCATGATGGCCAACATCTTATGTTAATATCTTTACAAAACTAGTTGAAATAACGCCAAAATTATAATTTTTAATTAATATTATTCATCGAAATAATCCTACAATTACTATTATATACATATGATATATTCAAGATTAACAAAATTATAAATTTAGTAATATATAAGACTACTATTTTCATTTTTATGAGAGTGGCAATACAGACGTCACTGTTTTTGGTTGATAACGAAAGTGGATTGCTTCGTGCGTTTTCCTATATACCAGTAGGATCAGGCAGAATGTCATAATGGCACTTCTGTACGTTGGTTAAAGTGGAATAATAACATAAAAAAACAAAATAATTAATGCTGTAAATTATTTTTTCTATTTTGCGTTCGAAATGAACTCATTATGAAACCCAAAACAGTATCGAAATGAGCTTCATTTCGATACGCTTTTTTTCATTTTTCAATGTTGGCGTTGTTCGAATACAGAAATAAATATCATTGCTGTCATTTGATTTTAAGAATTTATGTACATTTGACAGATATGATATATGTCCGTATTTTACACAAACAACGTATGTTGTATGCAATTGACAACAACATATATATGTTTCTATGTCACTTATGTTTATATTTTTAAATGAAGTATCAAGTAATATTAACGAAAATTAGTAAATAATATCTACGAGATATAATATACTTCGCGGATAGCAAGATTTAAATTTGAAAATGTCAAGTATCAATGTGACCAACTGCATGCTTTATATAAAAATTAAACTCTGAACTTTCAAATTAAATAATTCCAATTTAAGCAATTTATTAATGTAAAAAACGCAAAATAGAAAAAATAGTATTAAAAAACTCGTTTCATAAGGCCTTTTGCCGTACTCGCTCTTTAGAAAACTGCATGCTTTATATAAAAATTAAACTCTGAACTTTCAAATTAAATAATTCCAATTTATTAATGTAAAAAATGCAAAATAGAAAAAGTAGCATAAAAAACTCGTTTCATAAGGCCTTTTGCCGCACTTGCTCTTTAGAAAACTCGCCGCTATCGCGGCTCGTTTTCTAAACTGATCTCGTGCGGCAAAATGGTGCCTTATGAAACTTGTTTTTTAATATACTATTTTCATTTCGAATCTCATTTTACCGCCAAATCATTCTCGTATATTTACGTACTATAAATAAAAAAGTTATTAGTCGAGAATTCGACAATTCTAATGGTATACTGGGTGTGTTCTTTCTCAGTATTAAAAAAAATGTTATATTAAAATGATTAGAACACTGTTAATAAAGAATAAAAAAAAAAGGAATGTACAGTTTTCTTTTTGAAGTGTTATAAGTTAAAGTAATACGATTAAATTTACAACTCGGCGTATAGAAAGTAATTTCCGCGAGTTTATAGTTCAACTGAACGAGAAATTGCATTACTTCAGATTTACGAACAGGTGCATTATCAAGCAGCAACTAAACTTCTTTTATTAGTTTTACCAGGTGCTTTTCGTCTATGGATACTCGTAATTTATAGAGTAACGAAATGTAATATGTTGAGCTAGATATTACGATCTTTAAAATACGAGGTTTATCTTGAAAGTAAGTTCCGTAAGGCAATAAGCGCTGAGTGTTTTTTGAAAATAATTTTATTACATAATCTACACACCTCCGCTATTTTTCTACGTATTTTCCCCCGTTGTTTGGCTATTTTCCATAGCGAGGCATCAGTTTCAGCATCACCTCTTCTTATTGCGAATATCAAAGAATTAGCAATTATGTGAAAATATATGAATTTCTATTGGAAACGTACATGCATACAAATATGCATATATACCTACATATATATATATATATATATATATATATATACAGTGGAATCCACTTATAATGAACTCGCTTATAATGGAAACCCTGCTATAATGTACACTTTTTTAAAGTCCCGGCACAAACACGTGTAAAATCCTCGGTTGAAATGAACTCGCTTATAGTAGACTTTCGCTTATAATGAACCTAAATTCGTTATTATGTCCATTACAAGCGGAGCAATTGGGTACTTTCCCGAATTATATGACGCAATCGAACAGAAGCTGAGACGCGCGAACTGATGTCGCTCTTGCAGTGTATGTTAGGGGATTGACAAGTGTGCCTCGCTGCAAAGATTTGGTTGTGAAAATGTCTGAAAAAGGTAAAAAACGTGCCTTTACAATGCATGAAAGTTTATGATAATATGTGAAATTGAGAAAGGAATGACCCAAGCAGATATTTGTACGACCATGAAGCTGAAGAAATCTACTGTTTCGAACATATGGAAGAACCGCGACAAAATAAAAAATTGTAATTGGAAAATCAATGATAAAAAGAAGAAAATGCGGTCTTCTACACACCCGCAAGTAGATGACTTGTTATTTCAATGGTTCTTGCAAACAAGAGCGAATAATTTTTCCGTAAGTGGCCCAATGCTACAAATGAAAGCTGAGGAATTCGGAAGAATGATTCAAGATGATTTTAAATGCAGTTCAGGGTGGCTGGATAGATTTAAAAAAAGACAGAATATTGTTTTTGGAAAAGTTTATGGTGAGTCAGCTTCAGTGGACAGAAATGTAACATATAATTGGATTTCTAAAGTTTGGCCTGCTATATGTATTACAATAAGTTTTTTGTTTGTATTTTCGTCCTCGTGTATTATATACAAATTATGTAGGTCAGAGTTATCTTATATAGATATTTATGTATATCCTATAGAATTATCTTTTTTTAATAAAAACGTGGAAATACATAAATTTTATTATGTAGTAATTATTCTGATGAGGTGAACACTCGCCTATAATGGACTATTTTGCTTAGTCCCCTGAAATCCATTATAAGCGGATTCTACTGTATATATCAAAAATTAATTAAAATTCGGGTAAGCGGTCAATTAAAAAACTCCTTTATTAAATTACCCTATATTTCGAAACACTTTGTCGCTTCTTCTGGGGTAAAAAATGTAGAGTTAAAAAATAATAAAATTGACGTACAAAATATAAAAATGATTAATCATTTTGCTATTTTGCACGTCAATTTTATTATTTTTTAACTCTACATTTTTTACCCCAGAAGAAGCGACAAAGTGTTGCGAAATATAGGGTAATTTAATAAAGGAGTTTTTAATTGACCGCTTACCCGAATTTTAATTAATTTTTGATAATATATCACGGTCGATAATTTCGTTTCAATTATATATATATATATATATATATATATATATATATATATATATATATATATATATATATATAATGTTATGGGTCAAACAGCACCCTAATTTCAGCTTCTACAATAAGAAAAACAGTATTAAACAATATATAAAAAACATAGTAAAAGGTTTAAATTGGCGGACTTAATTTGTAAAATTAGTATCGAAATGTATATAAATTAATATAACGACAACTTTGTATACTTTTAATTAACTTATTTTATTTTAAAATTATTTTTATATTTATTATTTCAATTTCATAATTCAAATCTTTAGCGCGAAATTACAGATATCTAATTTATCTACATCAATATTTTGTATCGATACTAGTTAAACACGCCCACTTATTTAAAATAAAATGGACCCGCCAAAACGATATTTGCTATGCGCATTATAACATAACCTAATATTGAAAAGCATATTCTGAATATTTGAAAATTATTCCATAAATTTAATGATTATGTCAAAATTAAAACATTATTTATATTCAACATGTTAACTGATGTAGTAAAAGTAAAACTTCGAGGCTATTTGACAATATTAAAATAGGCTTTGGAAAATAAATAGCCGCTATCGGCGTCTGATATAAAATTTTACAACGAGTGGCCGTAATTTCGAACAACTTAAAAGTTTAATTTAAATAATAGTTAAAATACCAGTTATATTATACCAAATTTACGCTAAATCGAATCATTAATAATTGGCACAACTTTTGAAAAACAAACCTGAAATCTTTCGCTTAGAAATCAATTAGTTTCAAGTAAAGCATCTTTTGATTTGGAACACCGACGAAAAGGCAGAATTGAAGCCGTCATACGCCGCAAACGCCGTCACCAGAGATTGGGGGACCCGTACTCAGAATTTTCCCGATTATTTCGACTTTCTTTCTGGATACCAACTACCAGATCACAGGAATACAGGTTCACTTCATACGTTATTCTCCAATAAAGCCTAAAAGTTAATATGTTTAAATAAATATTATTCAAAACAAACAAATAAATCCATAAAACTCATGAACTTTTACTGTTATATACATCATTTACAACCTCATAATTGTAACATAAATATAACTTTAAACAATGTAGTACTCACCTGTATTGTGCATTAATTTTATTATAATTTAATATTTATCTATCAGATTTTCACAAAACATAACCTTTTATTGTTCTAAACACATGTGCACTACTTATTAATACTATTTATTGACACATAGCACGTTATATTTGATATCTGTTACAGTTTCCTTATTTTTACTTCAATAAATTTTTACTTTTATTTCTTAACTAACTCTTTTATTTGTTAGTGTTTAGTTGTTGAGTTTTGCATAATTGATATACTATTAACATCATTCTTTGGGATAATACACACGCCGACGAAGATCCTGGGATAAAACATATTTGCTTTATTTAATCTTGCTCTACGACTACTAGAAGGTTATAAAGAAAGTACATAGATAACGTTGATCTAACTTAGAACTATTTAAATTTAAGGCGCCCAATTTTCTATTTCAATTCAGTCATTAACTTTTGACTTTTATATTTTATTCAACATTTATAATTCACATTGTTCTTAGTTAGACCATCTCAGCGTTTTATCATTTGACGAACCAACGTGAGGCCTATTTTACATACCAGCTTCACTGTATTTTATCATTTGGCTTTGTTTTTATTACACCGTCACTGCTTTATATCAATATATATATAAAGATAATTATTTCGTGACCTTTGTATGTTATGGTAAATTCAATTTTTTGACGATTTAAGGTCTGGTTTTACTTCAAAATGTATATTTAAAACAATTCTACATCTTTCGGCAAATGATGCCTTTTTCAAGGAATATAAAATATAAATGACAGTATATTAATATACTGTCATTCTGGTCCTATGGAGTTCCTATGAGTACCTTCTTTGACCAGTTCGTTGGCTATCTTGCCTTTAATTCTCTCATGTCCTGGCACCCATATCAGCGACACAGTATTGTCTTGTGCCAGTTTATTGAGGATGCATTGTAAAGGCGGAGGCAATGGCTGCGATCCTGAGGTTGAAGGCCAATGACGTATGGTATTCTAATAAGGTTGTAGGGAGCCATATATCACAGGAACTATACTGGAAGAGCCTATATTTCAAATGCCGGCGGACTGTATGGCACCTGAGATTATGTTTACAGCTAGGCTGAACATATTTATACCGACCAGGGAATAGGCAAAAAGTCGCTCGAGCGATTGTGGTGCCGACACCTGGTACACTGATGGATCACAATCTAGTCAGGTAGCAGGCGCAGGCATATGCGGAATGTGCCCTAGAAGGAAGATTATCGATATGTCTGGGCAAATATACTACGGCTTTCCAGGCCGAATTGTTTGCATTTGCAGCCTGTGCCGAGGAAATTCGGGAAGCTGACTGCGCAAACAAAAAAATCAACACAATGACTGATAGTCAGGCAGCTATGAAAGCTATTATGAACCCATCTATGCTGAAATATTGTAAATAGCTCCTCAATAAACTGGCACAAGACTGTGTCGCTGATATGGGTGCCAGTACATGAGGGAATTAAAAGCAAGATAGCCGACGAACTGGCCAAAGAAGGTACTAATAGGAACTCCATTGGACCAGAACCTGTATGTGCAATCGCTAAGGATTCCACTAAAAGGGAGATCTGGTTATGATTAGAAAACGAACATAAAAAGAAATGGAGGTTAACGGAAGGTCAACTCCATACCAAAACACTACTAAGGGAGCTGGGCGGAAAGTTTTCAGCCAACCTAATTCGTAGTAACAAAAAAGAAATTAAAATAATTACCGGGTTAATAACTGGATATTGTCCTTTAAGGAAGCATTTGTACAGCATGGGCTTGGTTAGTGAGCCCTGGTGTCGGAGATGTGGAAAACAGGAGGAAACTAGCCTTCATGTATTATGCACGTGTGAGGAACCGAAGGAACTCAGACAGAAATATTTCGGGAGGGATCTATTTCCTTCGAGGGTACTCAAACTCCCCCCGAGGAGGATAGTGGCTTTTATCAAGGACACAAGACTAACAGAGTGGAACTGAGAGATCTATTGGGGATAGTACAAAGAGCAGTGTGCTCAAGTGCCTGGACGTGGTGGCGTCCAACCCAAAACAAGAAGAAGAAATATATACTTGTAAGAAATTGTCAATCGAAAAATTATAACTGGAATAAGAATAGTATTAGTAAAAGGAATTTAATAACAAGTATAAAGAGAATGGAAAGTAATAAGAAACAGGAATAGAGAAGTTGTTGTAGAAAGAAGTTGAAAATAAAGTGATATCCAAAATCCAAGATCCAAAAATAATGGATCACAGAAAGGTAGAAAATATTTAAGAAAATACAACACTATTGTGTTTATTCAAGATAGGATTGAAGAAACGAGACATGTAGGATACAAATTTTATTAAAAGAAGTTAAATAAGGCATATATTCCACGTCTTTGAAGTAATTTCAACAAAGTGTCAAAAGCTAAATTAGAAACATTATCAAAATAGCAAGTTAAATAGTATACGCAGTTATGTTAAATAACTAAATTGTCAAACAAACAATGTAGTCAAAAAATAATTTTTTGTGAAAAACATCTTTTTTTTCCTTTCCTTTCATTCCACATAGCCACGCAAGGCAGGCTATTGAATTGAATGATCTGTTTTCTCGGTAATTCTGTGTCCGCTACAATATGTTAATTTACTTTTCCATTCATTTCATATCAGACTGAGGCACAGTGAAGCGTGGCCCTGGTTTAGCATCTACATGTTAAAAAATTTAGTATGTAGATGCATATTTTTCTATATTAGAGCATAGTTATCAAACTATGTGCATTAGGGTGGGGTGATTTTTTTAAATTTAGCAATAGCTTTGGAATACCTGTAAAAAGTTGCTCTATTATCTCCCAAATATACACAGAAAATTTCATTTCGCACATGATATATTTAGAGGTGCCCCCGACATTATTAAGTTTGGCAAAATTCATGAATTTAGTCGAAAAATCAAAAATATTTAATGAACGCTAAATTACACACAGAGTGTTGCGCAGTTAGTATAAGATAGAAAAATATAATCCGAAGCGAGCGTATTAAGACGCGTGGGTGTTGAAGTACGTTGAGACGATTTCGCAACTCTCCTAAAACGTTATTCGAACGCTATAGTCAACTCGCGTGAGTACTATTTCACTTGTGATACCCTTTGAATTTTACGTCTGAGATCAAGAAATAAGACTCATGTAAGTAGTATTTTCAATTTCCTATTTAGGTTTCAGATATTATTGTAATACTTTAGCACATATTATATATCTTTATTACAGTAAAATGTCTCAAGTCAAAACACGACAAATGATGACCTGTGCTGTGTTCGGATTACCAGACAAGTTACCAGTATCTCAATTACCAACTTATAATGACGTTATGAAAAATTACCTATTCATTAAAAATGAATTAAAGCCCAATAAAACAGTAAAAGAGCCAACCGTTCATGACATATCCGAAATATTGGCTCAAGAAGTTTTAGAAATTTGGCAAAAAGCTTCGCTGCCAACTGTTAGTGTTAAGAGAATTCTACAACTTATTCGTTAATACCATGACAAATATAGAATCTTAATGAAACCTTATAAAGGTCGTCAAACAAACAAAAATTACGAAGAAAAGGTCAATAGATTTATAACTGAGTCCTACAGATTATTTGATGTTTGCAGTTGCAAATGTAAATTTTTATCAAATTGTAATTGTTTAAAAGGCAGTCCTGTTCCCAAGGAAGAAATAAATTTTTTATTCCATCAAAGAACAACAAGAAAAATGGTCATAGGCGGTGTAGATGTGGTTGAAACTATAAAAAATAAGAAAAAAGAAGAAAGAAAACAAAAAAATTTATCGCGTAACAGAGAGATAACTGATTTTGAGAAACCGTGTTGTTCGCGTTCTTTACCTGAAGACTTGGCAATCGAAAGCGACAGTTCAAGCGATAGCGTAGCTTCTAGTCCTTACCTTGAAGCACCAAAAAAAAACAGTTGATCCGCCACAAAAAAAAGGAGATTAAATTTACCATCATTAGCTCTTGCCTGCGATCGTACTGGAGTTTCTGACAGAGCCGCTGCCATTATAGCTTCTTCTGTGTTAAAAGATGTTGGCATTATTTCACCAAAGGATCCAAGTGGTGTTATTGATCGCTCAAAGTTGCGCCGTGAAAGAACTAAAGTCAGAACAGCTTTACAGGATGCAGAACGCAAGAAAACCCTACGCGGTATGTATTTTGATGGGAAAAAGGATAAAACGTTGATTAGTATTCGGAAAAAAAATAAATTTTACAGAAAAAGGGTACTAGAAGACCATTATGTGATTTTATCAGAGCCAGGAAGCGACTATTTCGGGCATGTCACATGTGAGTTGGGAACTGCTAAATGTATTAAAGATACTATATTAACTCACTTGAAATCCAAATTAGTGAAACCCAGTGAAATAGTTGTTGTTGGTTGCGATGGAACAGTAGTAAACACAGGTTTTAAAGCTGGTATTATTCGTTTGATGGAAGAAGAACTGAATAAACCATTACAGTCGTTTATCTGCCAGTTGCATTCCAATGAATTACCACTGCGACATCTGTTGTTACATTTGGACGGAAAAACTACAGGGCCTAAATGCTTTTCAGGTGCCATTGGATATCAGTTACAAAAATGTGAAACAATGCCAATGGTCGAATTCAGCGCCATTCCTACAATATTACCTCAAATTTCCAGGGGTGATTTGAGTACCGACCAAAAATATCTGTACGATATTATGATCGCTATCAGCACTGGCGTTTTTTCTTCAGATTTAGCTAACATTGAACCTGGATCTCTCAACCACTCTAGATGGCTTACAACAGCAAATCGAATTCTAAGATTATATGCTACTAAACCCGACCCCGAAGAAAAATTGGTGATATTAGCCACCTACGTGATGAGAGTTTATGGTCCGATGTGGTTTAGAATAAAATTTAATCCCTCGTGTATAAACGAAGTTAAGCACCAGTGGCAAACAATTAGTCTGAGTCGCTATTTGACCGCCGATATGAAGAAGGTCATTGACAAGGTAATCCAACGAAATGGATTTTTTGGTCACCCGGAAAATGTTCTTATTTCTATGCTTGGAGATGAAAGGGAAATCATACGAGATCTAGCATATCGACGAATTTTAAAAGCAAGAAGTGAGAAAGCTCCAGGACTTCGAACGTTTAAACTGCCTTCATTTAATTTCGATGCTGAAGATTATACCGACATTATAACGTGGCGAGATTGTGAGATAACTGAGCCACCTCTGACTTTAAATTTATCTAATGACGACTTGAAGGCCATTTTCAAAGACGGTCTCGGCACATGTCAAAAAATTAAAGATTTTCCATGCCATACCCAAGCCGTTGAGCGCTGGATCAAAGTGGTGACAGAAGCTTCAAGTGCAGTTTGTGAAAAAATAAACGAGACGGTTTCATCAGGGCAAGGCTACTATCACGTCAACAAATGCCTACTTTTGAAACAAAAAGCAATTTAATATATAATTATTGTATTTCTGAATAATTATCTAGTTTAATATTATTTCTTGTATCTCGCTTCTTTAAATCTGTATAAAAAATATAAGATATTGACCTAACAAATAAAATATATAGTTTGATCACAATATGAAAAATAGGTAATTTTTTTTAAATTTTCAATTGTGTTGGGGCACCTCAAAACATCATTACAAATAGGTAATATTTCGCACGTTTAATTTACTCATTGAAATGCAACTTTATATCGCTATACCATTTTAAAAACAACAATTTTTTTTATTCATACATTATCGCTCCACCCTAATGTGCATATATATGTGCATATTTTGTTATTTTTACATGTATATAATCCGACCTTTAATTATAAATAAAGGAACTTCAATATTACTTTCTGAAACATGTAGACCATCGAGATAGGATTAGAATCTCCTTCTTAAAGTATCGTTATTATTTATTATTTATGTAGATACAGAACGCTCGTGTAGGCAGAAACATTTATGTAAGACTCTGTCCGGGTCTTAATACGGTTCTGCTTACAATCCACGCGGGGGATTTCTTCCCGTCGAGAGAGGCCCTGGTTACTTTCTTAGCCGGTTGTTTTACCCCCCGGCGTCTTAGATGATGTTTGCTAACTTCTAACATAAAATTTTCATTACCTAAAATTACATGCCGTTGCCCGAGACCCCACCACTTATTGGGATCAAATGAATTCTAAACTCGATTCATTTGCGAGGAAACGCTGTCGCCCCACAGTCAGCTACCCATGGATTCTCTTTTACGTAATGAGTTACGGCTGGCATCTCTACGTGAAGACATAAGGATTTACATACTCGATTTAGATGACGTTTTTGGGACTTGATGTATGAGTATTAGACGTGACGTAATCGAGATTTCGCGAACGAAAATATTAATTTTTCGGAATGGGAAATCTAGGTTCAACATGTTAGTATAACTGACGAAATACGATCGAACAAATCATTTCGACCAGTACGATAATGTGCGTAATTCTATTGTATTATAAGCGATAAAAAGATAGACAGGCTGATTCATTTTCGGCCCTCACCATGGGGATCTCGCTTATTATTGGAGATAGAGTATAGGTTTAAATTTGACAAAGTTGTTAAATTTTGTGTTTGTTATAAATTCGTAAAGGAAATAGACCTGTGACAAATGACCTTCGTTATTTAAAAAAAAAACGCGAAACCCTCATTTTCTTCTTTTACCTGTAGCACCGACATTTGGCCTTGTAGAGAAAATATAAAAACACATCCTTGTGGCCATTTCTAAACCTCTATCCAGTGGTGTACTCTAAATTTTTATACGACGTTTCGTTTCTTTCTGGCCATCATCAACTATCTAATTTGATATAGGCGCCATATTGGATTTAGACATCCTCAGAAAGAGTTTTTTTTTCTTATTTCAACCATGTACCACATGCTGACTAAAGTTTTTGACATTAGGTTTTATTTGAAAGAATAAATTATAAGATTAAATAAGGTAGCCATGGAATTTCAATCTGTCAAACATTTCATTTATTGTTCATTAATAATACAAAAATGTCATACACTAACGAAGAGAAACGAGATATGATAAGTATTTTTTATTCTTCGAACCGAAATTCAACAGTAGCGAGTACAAGATATCTACAATTATATCCAGAACGACAACAGCCTCATCGTGCCATTTTTCTAGATCTCGACAGAAATTTGGTCGAGAATGGATCGTTTACTAAGCCGCGTAATGGTCAAGACAACAGGAATTTAAATGAATTACAAATGGTAAATTAAAAGCGTGCTTTCAAATTTCATGTTAATCTTGTATTTTTATAGATAAATAATAATCCATCAATTTCTACACGCGAAGTAGCGTCAGAATTAAATTTGTGCCAGTCCAGAGTTTGGAGAACTTTATATAAAAGTAGGCTTAAACCATACAGGATCCATGTTAGTCACTCTTTACTGCCTGGAGATAATTTGAGAAAGCTAGAATACTGTAATTGGTTAATGGGAAGGATAGAAAATGACGAAATTTTTTTAAGCAAAATCATCTGGTCAGATGAAACAAAATTTACAAATTCTGCAATGGTCAACAGAAATACGGAGCACTATTGGGCAGTACAAAATCCCCGACAAAACAGGGCTAGAAGACCACAACATCGTTTTGGAATAAACGTTTGCGTGGGTATTTTGGCAAATCGTCTCTTAGGACCATTTATGTATGCAGAACATTTAAATGGAGAAAGATATTTAAACATTTTACGTACATACTGCAGTGGAATTTGCTTTGAAATTGCTTATTAATTTTAATTCACACTACAGCTTATATTGCCGGCTATTCAGTCTAGTAGAATTCACGAACTCCCATCTCATGAATCGTTCCTTGCGGAATAGGTCCAAGTTTTTTTAATTTGAAAGTAAAACAAAGAATGTCAATGAAAGATCTTAATTAGTTGATTTAGAAAATTTTATTAAAAAAAATAAAAAAAATCCCTTTACCGAGTGTATAGGGTGCTAAAGCATCATTAACAGTAGCAATGGGGAAACACTCTTTGTGAATAATGACTCGCACACAGAGAAAAACCCCTTGTGACACTCGAACAAAATTAAAACTAATAAATACTAGTGAAATTTGTCAAGTTTGACCTCTACTTTAACCCCTACAATTAAATGTCAAAAACCACCAAGTTTTCACAACCCGCGAAAATTGAATTTTTGTCGTGCGCAAAAATAACACAACAAGGTCAACCCACAATAAAGAAAACTCCAACCTTGAATTCAAAACGTTCTAGAATATTATTTTTAAGAAAAAACTCCCCTTTCAAAAAACATGACAATTTTCTCTAATACCCATATACTACCTTCAAATATATAAATTATTACAAGAAATACATGAAATTATAATAATGATAATAATCGCAATATAAATATATATAAATAAAATATTTTTATCGAACTTACATAGATCTATGCACCATTAATAAAAACTGCGTGAGAGATATCTTATTTATAAGAACATTTTATAATCACCAAAACTCTCGCAAAAATCGAATTAAGACTTACATGCACCTCACACAAATGCATAAACAAAATACAACCCGATTTTATAAAACAAAGAATAAAATTGAGTATTTTATTCTTTAATAATCCGATCACTTCAAACGTCAAGATATCTCTAACAAAAAAAAAATTTTTAACATCCGCCTGGATATCCCTACCAACTATAAAATCAAAAATATATACAGACAATACACATTTTTACAATAATACAATATCCGGGAAAGCGGCAACTTCAATCCTCTGATCAACCTAAATATACGAGGATGGATCAAGATTTCAAACATAATAACATTTATCACTTATAAAATAAAATATATTTATAACGATCCCCGTCTGAAATAAATAAACATAAAAATTGAAATAGATAATTTTAATAAATGTACTACATAAAAATTTTAATATCGTTCAATCATTTTCCTTTCTTGTCCAAGGAAAAATCCATGACAATACGTATCTGACTATCTTGACGACAATATCCCATTAAATCAATTACAATATTTATGGTGGCAACAAGATGGCGCACCAGCACACAATGCAGCTGTTGTTAGAAATTTTTTAAAACAAGAGTTTGCAAACCGTTGGATTGGAAATAGGGAAGTTGTTGAATGGCCTGAGAGATCACCTGATTTAAGTCCGCTAGATTTTTTTTTATGGGGATATGTTAAAAATAATATTTATAAAGTAGATGCGCCACAAAACATTGAAGAATTACGAGACAGACTTCAGAATGCCTTCGATGCAGTTCCTAGAAGAACTATACAAAGAGCAGTACAAAATGCCAGAAGGCGTGCCCAATTGTGCATTATCGAAAATGGCCAGATAATTGAACATTTACTGTAATTGTTTATTGTTTACTTTTCTATGTATTTTTATTAATGTTTTTGTTATCTTGTACTCGCTACTGTTGAATTTCGTTTCGAAGAATAAAAAATACTTATCATATCTCGTTTCTCTTCGTTAGTGTATGACATTTTTGTATTATTAATGAACAATAAATAAAAAGTTTGACAGATTGAAATTCCAAAGGCTACCTTATTTAATCTTATAATTTATTCTTTCAAATAAAACCTAATGTCAGAAACTATAGTCAGCATGTTGTACATGGTTGAAATCAGAAAAAAAAAAACTCTTTCTGAAGATGTCTAAATCCAATATGGCGCCTATAAGAAATTAGATTGTTGATGATGGCCAGAAAGAAACGAAACGTCGTATAAAAATTTAGAGTACACCACTGGACAGAGGTTTAGAAATGGCCCCAAGGACGTGTTTTTATTTTTTCTCTACAAGGCCAAATGTCGGTGCTACAGGTAAAAGAAGAAAATTGGGGTTTCGCGTTTTTTTTTTAAATAACGAAGGTCATTTGTCACAGGTCTATTTTCTTTACGGATTTATAACAAACACAAAATTTAACAACTTTGCCAAATTTAAACCTATACTCTATCTCCCATAATAAGCGAGATCCCCATGGTGAGGGCCGAAAATGAATCAGCCTGTATACCAGGTGTGAAAAATCTATACTTCTGTTCTATTAGTGCATTACACTGCAAAATTGGATTATGTATTTCTATATTTTAACTGATCTTTTATTAAACAAATGAGGAGTTTTACTATTTCCAATTACTTATTTACCGCAGTTAATGATATTGCTAATGGTGTTTATATCACGTCACACTATAAAATTTTACATTAAAGTTAACAACTTACATTTTGGATTATACAAACATAAATAAACATATCTTGGAAAAAAAGTAAAAATGCAAATATTCAGTAACCCTAAAGTGAAAATGGTGACTGTTGTCATTTGTAGTACAATTCTCTTGCAGGCATTGCCGTGTTGTCGTAATTTCAATCGACGTTTCGCTATCCATGCTGTCAGCTTCTTCAAGATATGGTATCAAACTGATTCTCTTTGTTGTATTATTCGTCAATTATGACGAATAATAGAATATTTTGTAAATAGTTAATATCTACTTTTAATAAACGCTAGGTAAAATATTATTTGAAAATTATGTTTTTTAAATGAGTTCTATGATTATCACAAGATTCAGCTCTTTTGACAACATTTAACATAACTGTATTCAAAACCTCAGGTGTTATGTCTGCAATTGTTTGGAGAATATCCCATTTCAAATGTTCCAGCGTTTGTGTCCTGCCTTTGTAAACATTGTCTTTTAGATACCTCCACAGGAAATAATCTGGGGCAGTCATGTCCAGCGACCTTGGTGGCCAGTCGGTATTGCTACCACGTGAAATAAGGCGACCCGGAAATATCGTCTGTAAAACGTTGATAGTTTCTCGAGTTGTATGCAATGTGGTACCATCTTGTTGAAGCCACATGTTTCTCAGATTTCATTTTTCCAACTGCGGTCCGAGAAAATTACGTAATATTTCACGGTATCGTTCAGTATTAAGAGTAACGGCATTACCTGCATCATCTTCAAAGAAAAACGGTCCTAAAATTCCAGCATTGCAAACGCCGCATCATACGGTGACTTTAAGAGAGTGTAACGGTTTTTCATGAATTATTCGAGGATTTTCTGTACCTCAAAACCGACTGTTTTGACTTATCGCTCATAATAATTTTTGCGTGAAAATCATTAATTTCGTTATTTAAGTTTATAAACATGTTCCTCCATGCTAGACGTTTTTTATAATCTGTAATGTGAAGCGACAGCGTTATTTGAATTTTATAGGGATATAAGTCAAGGTCCTTTTCCATAATTCGTCGTATAGGACGATCACTAAGTTGTAACTACTGAGAGCACGGCTATGTGAGGATGTTTGTGGCCCTTGACGCACATAATTCCGTACAGGTGCAATATTTACTTCGGTTCGGCTTGCGCGCGGTCGGCCAATATGACGCGCTTTGAATTTGGAGCAGGACGATTACGATATTTTGCTCGAAATTTTCTTTGCACGCACATAACACTTGAATTATTTTCATAACACCACTTGCTACCTACGGCGCGCAGGCGTAGCGATGGCATCTGAAGATGGTCAAAATCAAAACGAAATCCGTATCGCACAATAGTCTGGGAGTTTCTATTTATCGTGTATGCCCTTAGTCAGTGGAAACGGGCGTGGGTGACTAAATAAAAGATCGTAGCTAGTGCCAATCCGTTTTGCTTACGGAAGCTCAGTCTGAAAACGGAGAAAAGGGATTGCGCGGCCTTAGGCCCATGCGCATACAGACTACAAGAATAAAAACGCTAAATACAAAGACGAAACGGCAAAATACTGTACAGGATATCTGCGACCTGAAAATATACGCTCAAACTCCAACTTGTTAAAGCGAAAAAAAACATAGGTAAAAAAAACGCCCGACAACAGTTAACTCGTGTATTAAATTTCCAAGAGAATATGAATTATTACGCAAACAAAAAAAATACAATATAACATCAGTCTATATTACAGATTAATTAAATAAATTAGTCTTTTCTACCAATAGTACCAATGAGAAAAATTTACAGTATAGTAATTAACCAATAAACTATGTTATAATTAGAGAACGGACACGCTTACCACATGACGCAAAGCCCAGTGCAGTACTGGCGAAAGGCTGTATTTCTAAAATATTTAATTTTATTTATATAATTGGAAAACGAACGAGTGGTGATCTATAAAATTACGAAATACATATTTACTTGTTGAAAAGTTGTATTTATAAAGTTTTTAATTTTATTTATATAATTGGAAAACATACGGGTGGTGATCATCTATCTAAAATTACGAAATACATATTTATTAATTAATTTTATTTATATAATTGGAAAACAAACGGGTGGTGATCTATAAAATTACGAAATACATATGTATTTGCTGAAAAGTTGTATTTTTAAAGTTTTTAATTTTATTTCTATAATTGGAACATTTTTATTTGTTCATTTTGTCGTTCAAGTTGAGTAAATAAAGTTAATATTGACTAGCAATAGTTTCTCAAGGTTTTCTTCTGTCAATTTTGTTCTCTTTGAATTAAGTACATCCTTTTAAATAGAAAACTTCCTTTCTACATCGCAACTGGTTATAGGTGCATACTGGAAATATTCTTTTATTTCTTCATATTTAGCCGTTAGATTTTATGGAATCGTCTCCATACATAATTGCTGCAATGTAATTAAATCTGGATTTCTATTAAGAATTGCTTCAAACTTTTGCCGAAGGCCACATCCGAAGTCACTTGGAATACTTTTCAAATTATTAACAGCCACATCTAATGTGGTTAATCCATCATTTAATTTGAGATTTCGATTTTCAAAATAAGTGATTAGTTTTGGCAATTTTCCAAAGTGTTCGTGAAGAAAGTACAACTGATTTTTTAAATTTGGGATTTGTGTGAGCTCGTTGCACTCACCAATACTTTTAGCATCCTCCTTTAGCAGTGTTACAAAATGTTTTAGACTATCGAAATTCTCAGCATAATAACTAGTAGCTTACAGCCATGTTCCCCATCTAGTTATTACTGGAGTGGGAGGCAGTGACAGAGATGGAAATTTTTCGATGAAAAGAGCTCCTCTCAATGGTGCTTTTCTGAAAACTTTTTTAAAAGCTGATACAAGTCTATCAACTTCCGGAAAAGTGTCTCTGATATATTCACAGATTCTGTGGAGAGCATGTGCTACACAAGTAATATGCAGCATATTAGGATATGTTTTCTTCAATAGTCTGCCTGTTTTTAACATATACGCAGCACTATCACTGACAAATAAAAGTATTTTTTCTTTGTATGTGGCGTCCGAATGAAGCATTTTTTACATATTCTCCTTAATGGTTTCAGCAACTGTTTCCGCATCAGCTCTATTTGTAACACTTGTTGCTATTACATATGAGTTATAGGGAATAGTTGGATGTAGTACACCAGCTACAACATTTACCACACAGCGTCCTAACATATCCACCGTTTCGTCGGCGCTTATCCATATGTATTGATTTAAAAGATGGCTTCTAATGCGTTCTACTGTTCTCGTATAGCACCTAGAAACATAATATTTGCGTAAAGTTGATTCATCAGGAACATTTAGACCAGTATATTTTTTCAGAAATGTCTTCAAAATTGGATTGTTCAATTTAAATAATGGAATATTAGCTGCCATAGAAGTTTCACAAAGTTCTTCGTTAAAATTGTCAGATTCCAACGGGTTCAATTTTTTTTCGTGCTTTAACGATCCTACGTGACGTTTTACGGTTGATTTATTGCAATTTTTCAATAACGTTTCACACACTTGACAATAAATTTCGGAATCACTGGCAATGTACATACAATCAGTATGGCCCTCAATCCAACTCGCCATTGTTTCACGATGCCATTCTCGGCGCTCTTCCATTGTCTGAAAAAGTAAGAATATTCTAGATCCAAATAAACGAAATTAAATAACGAAATTTTATGCACACTTACGTGAAAATAATTGGAAGAAGTTGCTTGAATGAAAAGAAAAGGAATGTACGTGCTATTTCTCTCACGAAATACGATAAACTTATTTATTTTATTTGCGTATACGACACCACTGAAAACACTATATTCTCCGAATACAATAGCTGGGTTGTCCATTGTTATCGCTGCGAGACCAGGTGGCCGAGTAAGTCAAACAAATACTTCATTGAATTACGCCGGGATGTACTGAGCGACGTTATACACAATTCCAATTGCCGATTGCGTTTTATGGAAATTGCATCCTTTCTCTAGTTATAATAAATTCACATGCACGACTTGCAGACGTTTTTTTGTTTATATCGGCGACGGCCGAGTACAGATGTTCACACAAAAAACCCAGATATAGCAAAGAAATTCTCACTTTAAAAATAAATCTACAACATTTTTGAAAGAATAAAAATACGAAAGCTGTAAATGCATAGAAAATATTACGTTAAACATTACTATATATATATATATATATATATATATATATATATATATATATATATCACCAATGCAAATCAAATTGAAATCAAATTGAAAATATATTACAAGTAACTACAGATATATATATAACCAAATGCAATATTAATTTACGATGCTAATTAAAATTTTAAATTGGACAGATTATTAATTGAAACTAAAAAGTTAGAAAATTCATGATTATAACACTACAAATCGGTGATTCAGAACCAGAGAGTCAAAATATTATATAATTACAAAACATACGAATTCACGTGCTGTACTTCGAGCATGGAGATTGTCTGGGAATGTCGGTTTCAGCAATCAACAGCCGGTGACGGTATATACGATGGATTTTCTTCAATTCGAGATTCGACAAATTGTGGTGGCAGAGAAAAAAAGAAAACGTTGGTGCCTAGATTATAACTTCCAGGAGATATGCAGTTGTTCCACCGGTTACGTCCAAGAAATGCCGACCAAAAACTTATGCAAAAAGAAGCTCTTTTTCCTCTTTTAAACTTCCAAATCTCAGACGGAACGGTATCGGCAATTTCTAACTCGTATTACGTTCTACGTTCTTATCCGTAATGCGATTTTTTTCAAAATACGTAGAATTACGTAAAACTTAATTCCCTCAAGAATGTAACATGCACTTACACCCACCAATTGATCTTACTTACGGCTTGAGCACGATTCTCTTATATCGAGACGCCGATCGAGGTGATAGAGAGGGGCGATATACGTACACGTAGGATAAAAATTAAAGCAACTCGTGACGAAAACAGTATACCGGGAGATAAAACGTTAAATGTATACGACGCAATTCAAAGCGTAACAACTATATAATATATAGAATGAAATTTAAAGTGTAACACACTGAACTAGTTCTATTCGCTCTTGGTTTATGTAACGCTGCATAATAAATGTCTAACGTGTTACTTGTACAACTGCCACAAGACAACTGACGTTTTGTGCAGCATTCGCTGATTACTAGGACTTAAATCGCTTAGTTATTTTTGCCGCACCCTTTATATAGCCTTGGTTCACTGGTCTGTGACCGTCCTGCTCCATTGGTAGTGACGGATCACATCAGCCGACAACACACATTCATAAAATTTACGATGGAAATAGAAGAAGAAGGGAGATTCCTGGATGTAATGTTACACCGTACGCAATCCGGGAGACTACAGTATGGAGTATACAGAAAGAAAACCCACATTGATAGATACCTGAATGCAACATCCCATCATCCTAAGCAAAAGCATACAATGTTATCTTAACATCGACTGCTGTTACGCATGTAACACACACATACATACGCTGTAGCGTATGTGTGTGTTTAGCTTCAATAGAGGTATTATTTATAGGCAGTGTGAATTCATAGGTGGCACATAATACAATTTTCAGGCGGTTTTTAATTTTGGGATTCGCGCCGTAATTAACTCACAATATTTTGGATTCATATTCTATATAATTACATCTTTCCATTTTTCATACGTTGTCTTTTTCTTTCGACAACACCCTGTATACGCATGCTTACTACTAAGTTTGTGGAAAAATGAATTTATTTTAGAAATTTTCGACTTTAATATCGAAGACTGAAGAAAGGCGGATTCGCAAACTAGTTGTTTCACATATTTTGTTTAAAATTGTAAGTTTAAATCAAATTCGACAATGCGAAGCAATTACGCGACAGAATTATGTATGCACTTCGTATTCCAACAATCACGGTTATTATGTTATAATGAAGTAACTTTACGCTTAAATTAATCTTGGCGGTGAACTTTCCTAACATCGGTTTAAAGCAATGTGTTTTGTTTTCCTGTAATTGAATCAAGTTTTTGTATGAGTTAACATTAACCTTTATACGAAATTTTAAATTATGCCTTACACATGCTTAAACCTCTATTAAAGAGTTTTACATTATTCATGCCGAAAGCTAATTTTTAATTCCTACCTTTTTGATGTTTAACATTATGTTATTAGAACAATTACAATTATTTTTAGGATTGAAATTATTTTTATTTTCAATTTTAATTTAATGTATAAAATTTAGTAGGTTAAAGTTAATAAATTAGATTACCAATATTTACGAATGGACTGAGTTGTTTAACTAAAATTATAAAGTAATCTAATAAGTAATAAGTAATCAAAAGAAGTTGATCACATAATTACTTCCTTCTCACCATGTTAATTTCGAGTATATACCCCCTTAAGTTTCTCTCTTCTTTCTTAATCGAAAGAATGTAGCCTTAAAACGAAATTTATTAATTTTTATATACGTTAAATGTAATTGAACTTAGTATATAAAATTCAAATATAATATTTTCAATTTTATCACTATTAAATGTTCACTTGCAAGTTGAAGCCGCTGTATAAACAGATTTCTATTACAATATTTGTTCATATTTTAAGAAGCGTCAATTTATCTATTTGCGAGGTTTTATTTTTTATAATTTCTGTAATGTGGGCCGTTTGGTCGGCCACATTGGATAGCAGGTTAGGGCGACTTATCGTAGTAAATGATACGCACAAAGTTCGGGTAACATATTATAATTAATTTAACACTTACAACTGGTTAACAAAGTATTTACATCGTTTACTATGTTCAACTCAGACAGGGTAGAACGTGGTTATTAAGTACAACACCGTTCGTACCACTGACTGGTTGTAACTCTCTAACGTATAGTTACTCTGACTATTACTATGACTGTAACTGTGTATGTGAATATCTCTTACTTAAACTACTGTCTATATATATTAGAGAAGATCCTTGGAGTCTTTTCTAGAACATAACACAAACCCTGACATATAGTCTTGTGTATGCAATAAACACAGAGTAAGGTCGTGTTTATATAACACGTTACCGTTTGTATTAAAGAAAGGCGAGGTTGTAGCCTTGCCGAGAGTGTTATGCATATACATTACTATATCGAGTTATTACATTTCAACCCTACTCTGTTTTATTGGTGAACGTGTTTAATACACAGTTTGTAAGGTTTACATCTTTTATTAAATCCATGTTCACTAGATATTGTAATTTGTCTTTCAAATTGAGCGCCTTATTTTAAAAATAAATAAAATATAGATGGCGCACAAAATTCGTCTGAGTATTATGACATTTACGAAGTGTGATGTATGACATATATAAAAATGCCTTCATCAACGACGTGTTCAAATTGTTGAATTATTTTATGAAAATCAGCGTTCTGTGAAATATGTTCTTAGAAAATTACGCGAATTTTATCGTTTACATTTTACATGATCGTCAATTTCAAGAGACCGGTTCGGTGGAAGATCAGATGACGTAACAGAATGTGACGTAATAGAAACTTGAAACTTTTTGACGGTAATCCTGACCTTAGGTCAGCTAAATTTGTCTGACGTCACAGGACGTGGCGTAGGAGAAACTTTGAACTTGAAACTTTGTGATGGTTATGCTGACTGTATATGAACTTTGTGACCTTAGGTCAGCTAAATTTGTCTACGGTGATAAGCTTATTTCTGCTGCATGTGCTGATTAGAATTGGCAAAACAAGTGTAGCGTGTTTTTTTCGTCTGGCTCTGACGTAAGCGAAAAATTTGTCAAAACAAGTGTTGCCCGGTGTTTTCGTCTGGCTCTGACATAAGCAGCTTGTTTAGATATGCCGCCATTTTGTTGTTTACGTTTGGTGGCAAATTCAAGCAGAGCTGTTTCGAAATAGACAGACCTGTCTCTGAAACAGACAGACCTGTCTGTTTTACAAGCAGAGCTGTCTGTTTCAGAGACAGACGTGTTCGTTTGAGAGACAGACCTGTTTGTTTCAGAGACAGGTCTGTCTATTTCTGAGACAGCTCTGCTTGCAAAACAAACAGCGCTGCCTGTTTCAGATACAGGTCTGTCTATTTCGAGACAGCTCTGCTTGAATTTGTCACCAAACGTAAACAAGACGGTGCAACACCTCATTTTGCTAATGAGACAATTGCTTTATTAAGACAAAAATTTCCTGGAAGAATTATTTCAAGAAATGGTGATTATAATTGGCCACCAAGGTCATGTGATCTAACACCGTTGGACTATTTTCTTTGTAGTTACGTAAAAAGCCAGGTCTATAAGAACAAACCACAATCGATTCCTGAACTGACAGGTGAAATTATTCGTGTCATTGGTTGAAATAGAATCTCAATTATGTCGAAATGTAATAGAAAATTTTAACAAAAGAGTGAACAGCTGTGAAGCAACAAGAGGTGGTCACTTATCAGATATTATTTTTTGTGTATAAATGTCACAACTGATACTACAATTACCAATAAGAGTTTTTGGAAATCAAAGCAAATCATGGGTTTTATTTATTTTTAAAGAAAGGCGCTCAATTTGAAAGACCCTTTAAAATAACTTCTCTTACGAACAATATAACAATTATAAACTTCTTGTAGGTATTCATGAGTTTGTTTGAATACATATCAAAATATTGCTTGCCATATATAACCAGAAAATAATATCATTTTAAGTTAATTTTAGTTAAATTGAATTTAATCGAAATCGATACAGAACTACGGCTTAAGTTATTCTTAAAACTTTAGCTTTTAAACACATATGAATTTCATTCATATATTTAAACTGATTGATATTAATAAAAAGGAAAGAGTAAATAGGCTGTTATTTTTACAGACTAAAATTATATTCTTCCATGAGTCTCCGTATTTTTCTAGAGAAAACTGTTTCTCACAAAAAATAGTTTCTTCTTAAGTTTTTTAGTACTTTCATTTGGTTCTTGTGAATTAGTAGATTGCCAGTGAACATTTCTATATACTCGCAGATAAGAGTTTTTAATTATTTCTTCCAGAATCGGTAAGTATAGATAGACTGCGGGTCTAGCTTTAAAATTGAAACTGCATGAAAATAATAATTTGATAAAGTTGTAATAGTTAAAATCTTCACTTTAATAATATTAGATCGTGAAACGACAATTGTTTCGCCAGCACAGTGGCTTCAGCAGGTACTTAGGTACTAGAGCACGTTACAAACTAAAATCGGTATACATAAAAAATATAAAGTGAGCAAGGTTACTATTATTTTGTAACGTCTTTAAAATCTAAAAATTTGCACAAATATTGTAGCGAAAATATATGGCCCATCTGGTTAGCACTTACTGTTACTATAGGGTACTAAACATGTTTATAAATAATTTTTTTTAATAAACCGAATGTGCAATTATATTATCGTCTAAACCGTTGCTTTAAATGAATAAAGTTAACAAAGGTGTGCTATTTAAATCTAATTGATCGTTAAGTCAAATTTATGATTATTTTAATTTATTAATTTCTAAACTTTCCAGTAAATTTAATTTAGTACTTTTATTTTCTAAATATAGAATTTGAAAATCCTTATTGAATGTATGGTTCTCTTCTAATAGATGATTGGCAAAAGTGGAATCTTGTTTTCTATTTGTAAACGAAGAACAATGTTCAGCAACACGTTTTTCAAACGATTTTCCTGTTCGACCAACATATATCTTACCCCATCGACACGTTAACTTATAAACTCCATTCTTATTTATATCTCTTTTATCTTTATTGTTTTTAATATGTTTTGATAAAATACTATTGGTTTTGAAAATCGTGTTTATAATAGGGTTTTTTTAAACTTAAAACGATTGTCGTTTCACGTTAATAAAGTTATTAATAAATATTAACTATTTTATTTATTTTAGTTTTATTTCTATTTTAAATAATGGAACTTCATGAAGTAAAATAAAAGCTGAATCAATTAATTATTGTTATAGTTGTAGTAATGCTTAGAAACATAATTCTCATACGACACATTTCTGAAAATTAAGGAAGCCGCAAAAATTAAAATTTCCAAAATTATAGAAATAGTTTCTGAGATTCGTACAATGTTGTATTTTTATCAACAGCTACATAAACACATCAGAAAAACATTTTTTTCGCATTTTCTTCAGCATTTCTTTTCTATCTATCCAAAATGTAACGGCCATCGGAGATGGTTTTTTTCCCTTTTACACATGAGGATACCTGTCTACCCGCATGATTTTTTATACACTTTAAGGGTTATAAAAGTCGACGTATAAAAAAAGTTTCGCTTAAAGTATGCTCAGTATGACAGTGTTATGATTGAAAAAGGTCGGAAAATTTACATCGCTTCTGGGTGGTGTAAATTTTACGTTACTTTGGAGTGACGTGTCGCGTAACTAGTATTCGTCAATAAAGAAATATGTATTCGAAATCCATCAATATATGCAAAAGTACATCATGAAGATAAAGAATATTTCCTTTTCTCTTCGTCTGTGTTATTACTTTGATAATATAGGTAATGTATTAAAAGTTATTGGAAGAATATAGGAGCTATTTCTCGATGAATTATTATTATAGCGTAGTGAAAATATAATGTGCTTAATTAAAAACAGCACTTGGGGCATTGGCAAGTCATGAGTTATTATTATTGCTTGCCAATGCCCCCTGTTATTGGCATCAAGCTGTTGGGGAATGCTAAGGCATGAATTATTATTATTAAATTTGAATGTATTTTTAAATAAGTAATGTAATTTTTTTGTCCATGACAACTTCACATATATTAATATGACATTAATATACTATCATTTATAGTTTCAAATTCTTTGAAAAAGGCAGTAATTTCCGAAACATACAAGAGATTACATATTTTAAATATATACATGTTAAAGTAAAATATTAAAGTAAGACCTTAAATCGTCGACTATTTAAATCTACTATAATATACACAGGTTAAGAAATAATTATCTACATATATAGATAATTATTTCGTGACCTTTGTATGTTATGGTAAATTCAATTTGTTGGCGATTTAAGGTCTGGTCTTACTTCAAACTGTATCTATTTAAAATAATCCTTGAAATTTTCCTTGAAAAATGCATCATTTGCCGAAACATGTAGGATTATTTTAAATATATACATTTTGAAGTAAGACCAGACCTTAAATCGCCAACAAATTGAATTTACTATATATAAATATTATAATATATTTTAGCGTCAAACGTTGGACCGTCAAAATATAATAATATCTGAGTCAAACGTTCACTAAAAAGTGTTTTAAGACAAAATATTAGACTTAAAAGAAGTAAAATGGATTTAAATTCGAATTTTTACCCATGCATTATGATATACTTCTGCGCAGGACCAATAATTGATTGTAAACGTTTGAAGTTATCGATCATAACCTGAACAATCAAAATAGTATTTTGGTTGTTAAAAAAATTGTTGATATTTAATATAATCAGGAGAAATAATAAACATGAGTTCTCTAAGTATCTCCAGGGTCGTGAAAATTCTTGTTTGACAAAGAAAGGTATGTTAGTTTCTCAGTATTAAAATTTATAAACTTATTGAACACAAACAACTTGCTTTGGTAGCTTAAATCCTGTTTATTAAAAGAAAAATCTTATCTTTATGGGTTGAATATTTAATTAGATATATTATATTAAATAATATAAAACAAATTATTCAGAATAAACAATGGACTAACTATTTTTTTTTATCGAAAACATAATTATAAAGTTTTAAAGGTTATGTGGGATTTCTTATAGGTGAGAAATTAAACGAATCTACAGAAATGGAACAAATATTTGGCTATTTAAACAAATAGGTTCTGATAAATCAAACCACGTTTAAAAAATGAATGTGGATATAGCTTCCCTACTTACAATGTTTAAAATGGTTATTAAAGGAACCTTTATTTACTTTCGGTAAGTATATATCTGTTTACTTAATAAGTTAAATTTTTGATAAAAAACCAAATAATATAAACTTAGCTCAATATTTTAACTTCACTATTATCCGTCTATAGACAGTCCAGTCTCTGGAATCAAACCCTGCTCCCCCTGACGTACGGCTGGTATATTGTTCTAACAGGAACAACGGTCACGATCCTAGCAGATCTTGTAGGTGTATGGTCCCCAGAATACTCAAGGTAAAACAAACATTTTCTAAAATTCCAAATTCTTCTTTTTTAATTTTATATGTTTTAAAAATTATCTTCTCAAAAATGCCACTGAATTTTCATCGTACCAAAAATTATTCTCCCTCAATTCAAAACATAACTCCACTTTTTTTAATGCAAAAATTCTCCTCTCCAATTGTTTCAATAAATCTCCCTAGCAACCCAACAGCTTTTTCTGTTTTTAAGCTCATTGGTCGCTTTAGTTATATACAATTTTTCAAAATATTTGACATTTAAACTATAATTTTGATCCTTGATTAATATTATAGTTTAAATGTCAAATATTTTGGAAAATTTTGTATAACTAAAGCGAAATGAGCTTAAAAAGAGAAAAAGTGGGGCGCCAAAATATACTATTCTTCTTCGAGTCAAACGTTGGGAACAGCCAAAATATTGAATAATTTAGCAGCCCCACGTTGAACCGTCAAAATATAATAATATCTGAGTCAAACGTTCACTAAAAAGTGTTTTTAAGACAAAATATTAGACTTAAAAGAAGTACTAATGCGTAGGAAAAATTCGAATTTAAATTCATTTTACTTCCTTTAAGTTTAATATTTTGTATAATTGAATTAATTGATTTAATTGATTGAATTAAAAGTGAAGATTAAAACAGTAGTTTTATTTCTATTCTTAATATTTTGTCTTAAAAACTCTTTTTAGTAGACGTTTGACTAGAATATTATTATATTTTGACGGTCCAACGCGGGGCTGCTAAATTATTATTATATTTTGGTACTCCAACGTCTGACACAAAATATTATTATAATATATATATTATTAAAATATATAATAAATGGAGGTAATAAAATGAATTACTTAAACCTAAAGTTATTGACTATAATGAATATGATAATAAAATTGAAAATTCTGTTTTTAAAAGCAAATTGTACTATGATAAAAGTTCAAAACTTGAACAAAATTTCAATGTTAATGATAGTATTTCATATCAAATGAATCCAAAATCACATTGGTCAAAAGGCAAAATAGTAAAGAAATTAGGTTTAAGGAAGTACTTAATTAAAAAGGAGGATGGCAGTTCAATAGTCAGAAACTCTAAATTTATAAAGAAAAGAAATGAATGTATTATTGAGCTACCTGAAACCAGCAGTGAAGTGATAGAGTGTAATATACCTGATGAGAACTTACAAACTAATGAGATGAGTAGCAGCACCAGTGAAGAAACACAAAGTGATACCTCGGATCTGAATTTGAATGAACAATCAAGCTTTGGTAGAATAATAAAGAAACCGAATAGGCTTAATTTATAAAAATACAATATGTGAGCATAAAATTAAGAAAAATGTTTATTTTAATTAATTCCCAAGAAAGGGATATGTTGTAGATGTAGGTTGAGTTGCCTATTTTGTATTATGTTGTATTTATTATAAGTTACTTAAATAAACAGCATAGATAAAACATAACGGGTGTTCAGAAACATTCGAAGTCAAGTGGGCTCTGAACAAAAAATCGTATATCTTTACTTAAGTGTTAATATACTAATTTGATAACCTATAAAATTGTATTAAGTAAATGTATCAATCTATCTAAGACATGACTTCATATTTTCAAGGACTACTTTGACTTCGAATGTTTCTGAACACCCGTTATATAGTTGGGAAGCTATCCTTGTTTATCGACGTACATAATAGCGCTAAAGTGCTGAAGTCGCGAACTATCAAATAGGCGGCAAATTAAAATCTTGATATATATCTAGTAGATTTAATTTTATAAAACATTTCGGATATTTCATAGAAAAAGGCGTATAAACTATTTGTAGTCATTAGTTAGTACGCCTTTTGCTACGAAATTCACGATTAATCAATACTGTAATTAATAGTTAAGTTTAATGTGAATAATTGAAAATTTTAAATTGTATTTGCTACTTTTGATTTGACGTTTCTAGAATATAATGATAGTATAGGAATAAAATTAGAATACATTTATATTTCTAGACAAAAACACAAGTTAACACAGCATCGATGCAACGGCTTTTTTCAATGATCAATTAAAGAATTAAAGGAATTCAATCCTGTTTTTTGTTAGAATGGGAAAAGTATCAAACAAACAGTAAAATACATATTACAAAATATTTTATTAAAATCAAATGTATCTAAATTCTATTAATTCTAGAATTAGAATAGAATTCTATTAAAAATTAAATTAATTGTTTACTTTGTTTCAAAGCTTCTCTAAGTTTAACATATTTTGAATGCCTTCCATATGCAGCTTTTTGAAGCAATCTGTAACTGTGAGGACTTAATTTCATTAATGATAGAGCAAATACATTGTGGTCATTTAAACAAATTAGTCATTAAAACAAATACTTTGTTCTCAAAAGTAAAACGTCTTGCATATGGTTTAACTTTTTGAAGTTTTAATTGAGACATAATAAAATTATAAGTTGTTTCATTTACTGTTGCTTTAACATATTCTGGAGAATTGAGATATTTTTGGCTGCCATTAATCTTTGAACTAGATCTGTACATTCTTCATCTAATCTTGTTGATATTCTTAGGAGATTTTCTGATAACTGTACTCGCCTTTCAACGTTTACTGCAGGAAGCAAGTTCTGCCTTCTTCTTATATCTAAAACCCTCTAAATTAATAATTTTGTACAGATACAGGTATAAGTTATTTTATGTTAATACCTTTACGTGTTTTAATTGGTGTTGTCATAACTGCACTTTGTACTTCTGTAGATGGAGTTATCTGGTCATGAATGCCTTCCCCGCTCAAATCACCTATAATTAGTAAACTAAATAAAATGTGTGAAAACAAATAAAGGAGCATTACTATGTTGTGATGCTTCTGTTGGTGTCCTGGCCTAGTCCTGGTTCTGATATGCTCCCACTTTGACTTTCTACATGTTTGTTAAATTTGAAGTAAGTAAACAAATTTATATAGATATAAGATAATTGACATTCCCAATTTTCGTTTCACTGCTGTAAGTTGGCTTGAATTCTGAATATTAGTATTCTTGTTGCTTGTCTCAATTGATGTTAGTTCTATACAACAAAAATTAATATTTGTAAAACACAAATAAAATTATTGTATATGATTATATCATAATAGGATATAGAAATATAAATCTATAAAAAAATATATATATTTAAGACCAAAGAATTAAGTGCTCGATAATATACAGTACAAATCTCTTCCCTATAGTCACCTACAAACGTGTATTACGTATGTGTGCGTTCAAGAAGCGAGGAGTGGGGACGCACGAAGCGATGCATACATGCCATTAGTTACAGTTTACTTGTGAAGTTGGATGGTTTGCTCAACTTTTGCGAATAGTCCGTATTCACGATGGATATTTTTACCCTTGAACAAAAAAAATATGTCGTAAAACAGTATCATCTTGGTCGCAGCATAAGAGAAATTGCACGGGTATTTCAAATTAACTTTCAACGTACCATTGCGTTTGAAACGATAATTACGGGCGAAAATAGTTGAATCTATCCTAAATATTCAACCGCAAACGATTTTAAATGTTCAGAGAAACTTTTATGACAGATTAGGACATTGCTTGTTTGCATTAGGAGACCGTCTTGAGCATACAATACATTAAATAGTTTACTTTTTATTTTTTAATTCTAGTTTTATTTATTATGTATAGAATATAGAAGTTATTATGATTTACCGCTTTATTTATTGTTATTGTTATAGGTATATCTGACATTGTTTTAAACGTTAAAAATATTAAAATCTTCCAAAAAGTCCACACTTATTTGTGTTTATTATTACATAAAGTCCCTATTATTGACGGTAGTTCCACATTCATCGACGCTTATACTATGTATGTGCTTACTGCTTACATTCAAACTGATCTACAGTACATACATACATACATACATGCTATGTGCGCCCCCACTCCTCGCTTCTCGAACACACACATACGTAATACACGTTTGTAGGTGACTATAGGGAAGAGATTTGTACTATATATATATATATATATATATATATATATATATATATATATATCTTCAATATCGATAAAACAAATATGGTTAAACTCTACTGCAGTTTATCATACTTCAATATGTAAAACATTTCGTAGTTCATATTTTGTATATTCAACAAAATGGTTTACCTGTTTGTAATTCCACTTCACTTAGGAAGCAATCACTAGATGTTGAAGTTCCAGAATAGTTGGGCAGAAATAAGTTTGGTAGACTCCATGGCTTCAATCCAACTCTAGTCACCAATTTACACATCGGATCACAGTGTTTGTGGCAAATTCTATAATTAGTTAATTCTCCGTCTTTCATGGCAAACAGATCTTCATTGCCGATTCGTAAAAGCCATAATTGGCATAACTACGAAGAGAATGAAACTAATAAGCTCATACATAATTTAGGTTGTTTTTCTTACCTCATGATCTTGATATGGAAGTCTAAAACTCTATCATAAATATACATCCGCATTTAGCTCATGAATACTGGTTTTTATCTAAAACAATTAAACAACAACAATATTGATACTATAAAACAAAAACTATGCCGCAATGTGTCCGTAAAAATAAGCAAACAACTGAAAACAACGCTATAACGCTGGGGTCGCGAACTAAATTACATAACGTCCTTGACCGTAAAGCCTCCCAGGGCCTGATAAACAGTCACCAAGTAGATGTCGATGAGTATAGTTGTAATGATCCCATCCAAATAACTAACAGAACACAAGTTCAATAAAATTTTTTTCTACGACAACATCGAAAAATGTTCATATCAAGAGTGTACATTGAATCATAAGAAGCTACATTTTGTACTGAATTTCATTTTGCATCGGTTGCTAGGCAAGTTGCTAGACAACAAATGCAATTTGAAATATTTCGTGTTCGGTCTGCTGTTTTTGATAACAAAAAGTAAGGTGGCTTAGAGAATATAACGCCGAACGACAAATGTCATCAGTTTGTTACAGTTTGTGCATTACAAATAATTTCGTAGTTATTTCAAAGAAACCAGATAATTAATATGGAAAGTGATAGTGATAGTGACTTGGAATTAACACCTCCAAGTATAACAGAAGCAGCAAATTTAACAACACTAAATTTATTGCCGGAAACATCGAAGAAAATGTACAAACGGACTTATAACCTATTTTTGGAGTGGAAAGGAGATCGGAACGCCAAATCGCTTTCCGAGAACGTCTTAATGGCGTATTTTGGCGACTTGGCAAAAAAATTCAAAAGTTCCACATTATGGACACAATACTCAATGCTTCGAACGACTCCCAGTATTCATAATAATATAGATATTGCAAAATACTTAAAACTGAAAGCATTTCTTAAGCGACAGTCCGACGGCTATAAACCCAAAAAGTCCAAGATCTTTACATCAAATGACATCAATAAATTTATTAAAGAAGCCCCACATGAGATCTATTTAGCGACAAAAGTAAGTTTTATATAGTCATATAATGAAATATATATTTAATCTATATTTTAGGTCGCATTAATTATGGGCATAATGGGTGCATGTAGAAGACATGAATTACATCAAATGAAAATTACTAATTTCATTGATTTGGGTTCAGCTGTTTTAATAACTATACCAGACACTAAAAACAAAACTATACGAAGTTTTACTTAACTAGTCCTTATTATGAAATTTACAAAAAATATGCAAACCTCCGCCCTTCAAATGTAAATGGTACATGGTTCTTCATTAATTATCAAAACGGAAAATGTACCGTCCAAAGAATAGGCGTGAATAAGCTTGGAGGCATGGGAAAAGAGATTGCTAAATATTAAAATTTGCCAAACTACGAATTATACACCGGACATTGCTTTCGTCGATCTTCAGCAACAATTCTTGTTGATGCTGGTGGTGACATAACTAGTTTGAAGCGTCACGGTGGCTGGAAGTCCACGACAGTCGCCGAGGGATATATCGATAAATCGGAGAAAAATAAATTTGACACAGCTAATAAAATTGTAAATGCAATACAGAGCATTTCAAATATACCATCGACTTCAGGAATAGGAAATCGTGAAATGCCATCTACTTCGACAATGGAAAATTGTCAATATCAAGAAAATTTTAGTATCCAGCATTCCACAAGTTCTCCAAAAATGATTTTCAATAATTGCACATTTAACTTTAACAATAAATACGTAAGTAGAAAGTTATTTCATAGTTCTTCTTCTTGAATGGTTGGGCACTGTCCAGGCTCTGCTAATGAATAGGTAATTTCGTATTTTCATGGATCCAAAGCAATAAATAAAATATTTTCATATTTATTTGTATCTATTTTTATAATTGTCGTTGTCGTAGAAAAAGTATAGTATGCAACGCGCACAAAATAGCAATTTTGCACTCGTTTAAATTGCAGCACTCGCCTTCGGCTCGTGTTGCAAACTTTGAAACTCGTGCAAAATGTGCATCATTTTGTGCTTGTTGCATAATATACTATTATTGCACTATTGCAATAAAGAATTAATTTTTCACTAAATATAGTTCAATAATATTTTCTCTTTGCATGAACGTACTAAAAATAGTTACAAAAAATATAAGCGTTTATAATTTGAATTTATGTTTGACAATTGTCAGAATTTGAAGTATTCTAACGCTTCACATGCGCACCAATCTTTGACTACTTAATTACTTAAAAAAACAGCCTACTAGAATGAGGAAAGTTTTTGAAGACACGTCATATTTTATGAGTGTAGGAACATTTATTTGAAAGTGGTATAATATTCTATAGTTATCGCATATTAAAGTTTTCTAATGGTAACGACCAAATCTATTTTAACTTCATTTAATTCATTACTTTCCATCTATTCTATTCAAATCAAAATGAAAACGCCGTCCCGTTTGATTTATTCGCGGTAAATTGAGCGAATTAGCGGACAAACCTCTAATGTTAAGAGGGGAGAAAGTTTTCGGAACGATCTGTCGTCATCGCTGGAAACCAATAGAAATAATTTTCACGCGAAATTAGATCACGTATACCGGATAATTTACGCAATTCTCACTATTCCATCTTTCCCTCGCATCCCGAATGATTTCCTTTCTTCTTATCATTTTGCCGTGCGGTTTCCGAAGAACTAGATGAAAAGGGGCGAAAATGAATAGAATAATCGAAATGAAAGATCGCACATTGGGTAGGTAAAATTTATTTGAGTGAAGCCAACTCCAACGCGCGATTACAATTTATAACACGCTGCATTTCGGAGGAAGAACAGAAGTGATAGCATTGTTTGTGTAACGTACAATCGGAGCCACTCTATGGAATGGGAAGTGTTTCACTTTCGAGCGGACCCGACCTATCCATACATATACATATATAAATCTGAGGTCGATATGAATACCGGCGGTTGTAGGGAACCGCAAATTAACCGGCGAATGGAGCTTTTATCCGATTTATCGGATGGTGATCGATGGGACTGGTCGTCGAAAATGTATTTCCTGTAGTGTTAATTCGATTGTAGAAAGTTGGCCGATGAATTTATCCCACGAGCTATTAGTGGAGACGTTTCCTCTTTGAATTGGAATACCGTTCGTTTCCTTGTGGTTACGTTATCGACTTGATAATTTGGATTAAGATGGAATTGAACTGAATTCTGCAGTAAATTTGAACACAATAACCACATTAAAAATATAATACCATGGTATTAAAGTGGTTTGTTTTGTCGAAATTTTGAGGGGGAAATATAATTGAACACAAAGATGTAGGGAAAATTATAAAGAGAAATTCAAGCGCTGATTTTTTAACATAAACATGCTCTTTTGTTTTTATTTGCTTCATTGAAAGTGTAATGTTATTACATTGGATTCAGAGCAAAATATTTTTTCTTATGAGTTTTATTCAATTTTTCGTAAAAAAAAAATCCAAAATACAACAACATGCAAATTAATTAAGAAATATTGTTACAAAGTTTTAAATAATTCCGAGGTTCTGGCTTATTCTAAACAAGTTAATTAAAAAAATCTAATTAAAAATAAAATTTAGACAATGACCATAACGTAACAGTATATGGTTCCAGGAAATTTGTTCGAACAGTAATTTTTTCGAAAATGTATACAGGATGTAGAAATTTTACCCACTAACGGTGCTCATATAAAGAAAAAAGGCTTAGTAAACCTACGTCCTAAAATCAGTCGTTTCGGAGATATAAACAATTCCAATATTAAAGTTTTTGTATCAGAATAATTGAAACATACATGTTTTGTATAATACAAAGGTATTTTTAATAATATAAAATATTATTAAAAATCTGGTGTGAAGAACACAAATGCAGGTTCACTATTAATATTTTCTGTGAACGTGTGCGAATATAACCTATCCCCAGAGACGTAGATACGTATTTCGCTTTTCTACAAGCTCATCGGTACGCCCCTGCTTGTAGAAAAGCGAAATACGTATCTACGTCTCTGGGGATAGGTTATATTCGGACACGTTCACAGAAAATATTAATAGTGAACCTGCATTTGTGTTCTTCACACCAGATTTTTAATAATATTTGATATTATTAAAAATACCTTTGTATTATACAAAACTGGTGGGGTTTACCTACTCATGTATGTTTCAATTATTCTGATACATTACACATGCGGTTAAGCCGTAGTATGAGTGAAGGCACAAACAAAATGCAGTTTTCTAGAGAGTTTGGCTGTGCTAACCTTTGGAAGGGCGTTGTTACTTCACATTAATTATGTGGACGGTATGCGAGGTACTTCGGCTGTCTGACAACAGGTAGCGCCGAATTTACTTCTGCGCTCGGTCTGGATAATTACGGTGATAGGGCGAGGTGGTTCTTTTCTGTGAATGTGTCTGGAAATATCCTTTCTCCAGCAGGGGCGTACCGATGAGCTTGTAGAAAAGCGAAATACGTATCTACGTATCTAAAATATTAATAGTGAACCTGCATTTGTGTTCTTCACATCAGATTTTTAATAATATTTTATATTATTAAAAATACCTTTGTATTATTAAAGTTTTTCTTTGGAGACTGTGGTTATGTAAAAACTCAAAAAAGGTATAAAACCCCACACACAATTATAATCGTATGCTAAATATGTATTTCGACAAATAAGTTGTCATCATCAGTAGGCAAAACCACTAATCAAAGTGTCGCACTTGGGGCACAGTAAAGCTAACATATATAAACGCGCAACAACTTTACACGGCGTCCACGTATACACTTTAAAACTTTAAAATAAAACGCACATACTAAAAATTCTCCGCCCTCGATCTTTTGTACCTCTTTTCTAAGAATGACAAAAGACAACTGTATTGAATGATAGGACCGTTGCCCGAGTTAAACGTATTACTTTTATTTTTAACTATGTGAATGCTTTCGTATGCGTCGAGATCTTTGGTGTTATTGATGGCTTTGACAAGTTTTAACACTTAAACCGACACTTTGTGATTTGTGTGTAAAGCATGATAAGCTACGCTAGTAATTTGGTATTCTTACGTACTTTTGCCTCCTAAAAACTATCCTGATATTTATATTCCAGTAAAGCACATAGTTTACCATAAATTTTTTACCCGAAAAGTTTACCGAAAATTTCCGAAGGGGCCCCGCTTCAAAAATTGTCAATTTTCATCATGTCACCGAATTCATTGTAATTTGGTATTCCTACATACTTTTGCCTCCTAAAAACTATCCTGATATTTATATTCCAGTAAAGCACATAGTTTGCCCTAAATTTTTTACCCTAAAAGTTTACCGAAAATTTCCGAAGGGGTCCCCCTTCAAAAATTGTCAATTTTCATCATGTCAACGATTTCATTGTAATTTGGTATTCCTACGTACTTTTGCCTCCTAAAAACTATCCTGATATTTTTATTCCAGTAAAACACATAGTTTGCCCTAAATTTTTTACCCTAAAAGTTTACCGAAAATTTCCGAAGGGGTCCCGCTTCAAATATTGTCAATTTTCATCATGTCACCGATTTCATTGTAATTTGGTATTCCTACGTACTTTTGCTTCCTAAAAACTATCCTGATATTTATATTCCAGTAAAACACATAGTTTACCCTAAATTTTTTACCCTAAAAGTTTACCGAAAATTTCCGAAGGGGTCCCCCTTCAAAAATTGTCAATTTTCATCATGTCACCGATTTGATTGTAAGTTGGTATTCCTACGTACTTTTGCCTCCTAAAGACTATCCTGATATTTATATTCCAGTAAAACACATAGTTTACCCTAAATTTTTTACCCTAAAAGTTTACCGAAATTTCCTTCAAAAATTGTCAATTTTCATCATGTCAACGATTTCATTGTAATTTGGTATTCCTACGTACTTTTGCCTCCTAAAAACTATCCTGATATTTATATTCCAGTAAAATACATAGTTTACCCTAAATTTTTTTACTTTAAAAGTTTACCGAAAATTTCCGAAGGAGTCCCCATTCAAAAATTGATTATTAAATCTGATATGCGAAATGTGTTCTTTATAACTTGTTATTATTTAGCGTTTCGTTTGACCTAAATATTTTAAGTTTCAATCGTCCCAATTAATTTCGTATATACCCGATTTCAAATTCAAATGAACTTCATATTTGGTATTAGCTAGGAGGTTAAGTTAATGCCTTAGGACACTTTTTATACTTTTTATATATACTTGGCGTATTAAAATAAGATATTTACACATTCGGTTATACCGGAAGTCATAGCCAACTTCAATATTTTAAGACACCACAATACCACAATATCGTGGTATCTGTATTTTTACCACAAAGTGGCTCATACAGATACCACGATACATAATAAATCTAACCACCCGGTCCAACACAAGGTAGCGGCTTTTCACAGCATGACACATAGACTTGTTAACATCCCGATGTCCAATGAAGACTATAATAAAGAACTTAATATTATAAAACAAATCGCTCACAACAACGGATATGACCCAAATCTTATAGATAAATTAATTGTTTAAAAAATCAGTCAATAAATTATTAAGGGAGGTGTACCCGATCATTAAAGTGGAGCCAGACAATCAGTTTAAATCATTTACTTACATAGGTCAACAGCAACTTAAATTATCAAAATTCCTTAAAAAAGAAAACATTAATATTGCTTATAAAACTAATAATAATCTAGCCAAATATATTAAAAATAATAAAGAAAAAACTACCAAAGACAATAAATCAGGAGTCTATAAGTTATCATGCGGATCATGTACCAAAACATATATTGGACAGACAGGTAGAACGTTTAAAAAACGAATCCAAAACCACTATCATTCTTATATCAATAAGAAAACTGACTCAACCTACTCTAATCATTTAATAGAGAATGAGCACGAATTTAATTTACAATTCGAAACCATACATGTAGAAAATAAAGGTAGAAAACTAAACTGTTTAGAATCTTTAGAAATTAATAAACTTAAAAACTCAGAAATGTTACTAAACGATAAATTAGACTTGAATTCATCCCCACTGTTAAATCTGTTCACCCATTGAAATATTGTTTCTTAGTTGCTTATACTATATTTTTATACTTAAACCTCACACAAGTAGCACATGGTATAGTTTTCAAAAAGCAAAATATAAATGTAATAGTTTCTAGAATTTTAACTTGGGTCAACTACCTGATTAACGCTGTATCTTGTATGTATCTTTAGTCTTAAGTTGAATTTGAAGAAGCTACTGTGTTAGCGAAACAGCTGTCGTTATTTTATTAATAAAGTGTACATCTAAAACATCTTATGTGTGTTTTATTTACTAGTTATTTCTTATCGTTATAATGAAGTTTCAACAAGCATATTCTTCGTCCATTAACGATATAGAATATCTGTTGTAGATTTGTTAGTGTGTTTGCTATTATTTGTCTTAATTATCTTACCGTGGTTATTCCGTCCTTTGCCGGCTTAAATTGTTCCGTTTATTTTCTTTGTTCTTTATCCCCTGGATGTTACCTATGTATCTGGTTTGGATCAGATTTGTTTCCAAAAACTTGTTATGCTTTGTTTATTACGTGGTTTTGTTAATTTTATTTGTTTTTGGTTCACGAATCTTTGATTGAATCGTTTGTTACGTGTTCGTAGACACGTTCTCATTTCGTCGCGAATTAGCGTCTTTTATTTTAATCCGTTTTATTTATTTTGAACCACACTGTAAGTGCATCCGCGTGCTTTCAAGAAGTAATTACGTATTAGTTCTTCTTGGTGGCCTTCTTCCCCCCTCGATTATCGAGTGGCGATATTTTCCGGGGAGAGAGGTAGACTGAGACCGCTATCGGCAGTGAGTTGGGCGATCGCTAGCTATAGTCATTGTGGCAACTTGCTTTCAGGGCTTAATTACCTTTACTACTTTTTCGTATTTTTGCAGTATTCTCGATTATACGAGGCTATAATTAAGTTGTCACAATTTTTAATTGTACGTTGCAATTACCTAAACAGAGGATTTTTTATGACGATGCCAAGAGCCGACTTAATTCCTCCTGAACGATATGTATAGTTGCGTGATAAAAAACCAATAGGATTTATTCTGATGTGTTTTTTTGCCGGCGTGAACGTCGTACACCACGTCCTAGAATTATCTCCGGGGCTTGTTCACTCCGCCTGCTAAAGCAGCTTCTGCTTCGAACTAAGACCCACGACGATCCGTTAGAGCATCAACGCTAATTACCATTCAGAGTCGGACAAACAGTTAAGACTTTATATATTTCTTTAGTCAGTAATAATATACAATGTAGTTCACTGTCTTAAAAATTTTTAGATTCAGTTTTCTCTTTACATATTTAATCTTTTTTGTTCTTTATCTTGGTAACTGTGTTATTTCAAACATGATATCAAATCTTATTTAATTAATTTAATAACATCCCTAATTAGTTTATTTCATTTGGATTGCTATAAGTTTCTTTTCTCGATTAAATTTATTTCAAGAGAGTACACTGCAAATTGCACACCTTTTGCTCTCGGAAACAAAACCAATTTTTGCTTTAAAGATTTTGAAAGATTTTTTTTTTCGCTGAGTTTTCTTCAGTGTGGGAAACGTATGTAAGTTTTCTTTGTGTTTCTTAGATAGACACGTTGAAATAAAACTTGTTCTCTAGTTTTTGTTAATCTACGATTCGGTGTTCTTCTCTTCTCACGCTAACTCGCCTGTTTGTCTGAACATGGTATTTCGTAAACGCCCTGATCTCCTAGACAAACAGGCAGACAAACAGGCGAGTTAGCGTGAGAAGAGAAGAACACCGAAACGCGGTTGTCAAGAAAGAAGTAACGTCATCGTTAGCACAACATAAACTTCTGACATGGCACTCTATCGACTTTGAAAACATGAAGATCCTAGCCAAAAGTGAAAACCTAACGACGAGAATTACAAGAGAAGCAATAGAAATAGAAAAGCGTCCTAAGTGCTTAAATAAACGTGACGACGGCCAGCGCTTGCCGCATACATGGAAACCGCTCCTAGCTCACCGACAGATGAAAACACAACCAAATCCCGACAGATAGCAACCCCTACACAGACACACGGACCGACCAGGGAACTTACAGGCACTCGGAACAATTACACAAGCCGCGCACGGATGACGTCAATAGTGGGACGCCGCCTCCCGACACAGCAGCATATAACAAAGGGTAGTGCTAATCGCACATCAGACGATCTCCTGTTCTAACCAGCGACAGACCGACTAGCTCCTGAAGATGACGAGTGCGATCTCGTTGAAACGTAGAGTAAATAGTCCTTTTCAGGACAAAACTCACACGCGGCCAAGAACCCGAGAAACTACACCTTCATCATACGTCCGCGAGAACATCAAGAGTAACATATATATATATATATATATAGTAAACCTAATCAGTAGGCGATTAAAGGTCTGTATATTACTTCAAAATATATGTATTTAAAAAACTCTACATGTTTCGGCTGTATACGCCTTTATCAAGAGAATACAATATATGAATGACAGGATATAAATGTCAAGACATTTATATCCTGTCATTCATATTTTGTATTCTCTTGATAAAGGCGTATACAGCCGAAACATGTAGAGTTTTTTAAATACATATATTTTGAAGTAATATACAGACCTTTAATCGCCTACTGATTAGGTTTACCATATCATACCAAGGTCACGAAGTTATTATATATATATATATATATATATATATATATATATATATACATACATATACATACATACACACACACATGTATATATATATGTATATGTATGCACGAACGTCAGTTAAGCATACGGCGTATTACAAAACATTTTTCTGCATTTTAACATAAAGTTTCTGATGGAGATCCAAAATATTAGTAGACTTATGTAATTTTTGTGGAATTTTTCCCATTACGCCAGTCACAGAAACGATTGTTACGACCTTTTATTATTATTATTTCTACCTCATCCCATAATCAATCGAAAAATAATCCAAATAATCTCGAAAATATATTAAAATTGTAATGAAAGTATAACAATAATTATTGCTAAGCGAAACATTTAATTGTGCCAACGCAAAGATTAAACGTGATAAATAACCATGTTTTTAGCGACATGACGCTTCCAGTCATTTATTTATAATTCCGCGGAACCGTATTTGTAAGGCGGCTTATTTATTATACGATCGAAGTGCGTCGTTCGGTTAATTTGAAATTTTAAATAAGATTGATGTTCAGAAAATGAACCACCTGACGTAAATGTATCGTCTTATTTGAGTGGTCGTCGGTGAATCTTTAATTTGAAATCGGCTTTGCTCCTATTTTTCGCCTTGATAATGTGCCATTATTATTCATAACAGTTGACGTCGAATAAAATACCGCTTTATGGTAGGACCTTAAGTAGCTGCCACTCTTCATATATTTCGTTTCCGCAACGAGATTTCCTTTATATAAATATTTAATATTGGCAATTATTCGAACACGGCTATTGAATTTAAAAATCCATAGGTTCCTTAAATATGAATATTATTAAAAATATTTAAACGGATTCAGAAAAATCGCGCGTATGTACTGTTACCAGAATACTGCTCGATCGGGCGTGCTAACAATAAGGAGAATGGGGTAATTATAATAAAAATAATAATCTTTGTTAGTCCAAGAGGTTTTGCCACTTACATGACAATTTCAATTTTTCCATTCCGGTGTCGTAAAGTGCTAATTACGATACCCCGTTGCTTGGTTACACAGTATCGTAATGTATTACTTTACCGCACTCTAATTTTTTTTTCGAAGTTGGTCACAAGTGTAATAAGTAACTAAATCATAGAACTAAATCGTTTTAAAAGTTAGATATGGTTCGATATGAACGCTTGACAGTGATAAAAATGTAAATAAAAATAATAGAGAGAACAGTAGAGATATTTGCTAAAACTTTATTAGTATTAATTATACATAACAAAAGGCGTTCGACAGACTCTTGGTATCTATAAATTTGTTAACAAAGCTAGACGCTATAAATACTTCTATTGAAATTACTTATCATTGTGAATTGCAATTGTTATATACTTTTACTGTAACACTAGAAGATTCGTGGGCATTAGTAGATATTTCAGGCAGATTCTGGGAACACACTATATTTTGTTTGAATCCCTGCTGGTTCACATTAACTAATAAATCACTGTCCATTGAATTAGAAGTTGATGGATTCTCTATGATTTTAGTAGACGTATTAGGTGCAGTGTTAGATAGTATTTCAGCAACGTCTAATTTTTTCTTGAAGTAATTATCAATGTAACCTTCAGTCACAGCGGAAGATTTCCATCCTCCATGGCGCTTAATTGTTAATTAAATCCCTCCACTATTAGCCAAACGTGTTACACTGGATCGTCTAAAGCAATGTCCAGTGAAGAGTTCAGGATTAGATAATTTCAAGTAAGTAGCAATACTTTTTGGTATTTTTCCTATTGTAATAATACCTATTGGAATATTTACACACAAGCCATTTCTATATTGCAGGAAAAAACGCCTATGTGTAACATGACCGGGACAAGGATGATAATATTATTTCAGCAAATCAATCCATAACCTTTGAGTTATAATAAATTGTCTAGGAACATAAGTTTTAGTTTTTAGCACGTCAACTATTATAACATCATTTTTAAACTGTATATCATCTATAATCATGTTTATTATTTCTTCACGACGGCAAGCTGCATTAAAGCCCATTTTAAGAATGGCCTAACATAACTTTAATATGACTATTATAACAAAATAATGTACAAAATTAGTAAAATACTACTATAATTATGTTTTTATGACTTACTTTCATTGCTAAATATGTTTTATCATCGGCCTCTATTATAAATCGGTTAATGTGCTCTATTTCTAATATCTTCGATTTCTTAGGCTCATAGCCTTCAGGCAATCTTTTTAAATATGCTATTAGTTTAGAAAATTTTCAGATATCTCTATTTTTATAAATATTCGAAAACATTTTGACATCGAATATTTGGACCTCAAGAAAAATGCCTTTTTTATTTTACTTTCTTTGTCAAAATAGGTAATCATAATGTTTTCTGTAACAGTCACGATGTTATTTTCTTTACACCAAGTTATAAATTGGTTATATTCCTTTTTATAAATGTGTCGAGATTTTTTTGGAAGAAGATTTTCCAAATTATCTTCTGCAATTTTTCGAAGCCTGGCGGCGTGGAATTATTTATTTCGTCCATTTTGATGTTAGATAGTTAATAAGTTAGTCTAAGATTTAAATTTCAAAACACATAGCAATATTTCAAAACAAAATGTCAACCAAGAAATGAATATTATTAAACAAATTGCGTACAATAATGGCTATCCCCCCCAATCAAAATCTCCCCAATCAAAATCATAAAAAATATATTAAATAAAAAACTAACTAAACTTGCTTTGAATTCAGTATATCCCCATAATAAGTTAGAATCACCTCAATATATTTCCTTAACCTATTTTGGCAATGTTAGCGATGAAATCGCTAAAATTATTTCTAAATTTGATATTAAAGTGGCATTCAAACCTCACATAAAAGTTGTTAATATTCTTTTTAATGCTAAAACTAAAACAAAACCCTGAAACAAATCTGGTGTTTATAAGCTTGAATGTTCCAAGTGTAAAGGAGTATATATCGGACAGACTGGTCGTAGTTCTAATATTCGTGTCAAAGAACATATTAAAGAATTCGACAATGAATACCATAAGTCTACGTTTGCAGCTCATATAAAAGAGAATAATCATACAACAAACAATAATTTTGTCAAAATCTTACATTTTGTTGAGAAGGGTGAGAAACTAAACCTCCCAGAGGCCCTAGAAGTATTAATAGCCTCCCGCAATTTAGATATTATATTACTTAACGACCGGACTGATTTGATATATGCACCGCTTTTTACCTACTGTACCTAGGTTAATTTAGTTTACGATTTTACTGCACTCACATTTCTATTTTCTGGTTTCCCCTATAATTAACTAATAGTTGTTACAATGTGTTGTATATTATTCCATGTACTGCCCCCTACTTTATAATTACCGCCTTACACCAAATTTTAGCGTACATTTTGTGTTTCATTCTTAATACAGTGTTCGTCAATGGCCATGTTGGTTGAAACAGCGGTCACACAATTTGTTTAATATAGTGATATAATAATAATAATATTTATTGCATCCAAAAATTCTACATGACAGTACAAAAAGAAGTACAAAAGAAAAAGGATATAGGATAAGTCAAAAAAAAATACATATATGGTAATATGACAATTAACAAAATCTAAAGAAAATCACATTATCAAAACAAAAAACAAAAAAGTCTACATTCGTTAATTTAACTATCAAGATACTCCTTTGCAGTAAAAAACAATGTGTCAACATGTAATTTTTAATATACCTCTTAAAAAGACCTATGTGTGCAACCTGGTTAATATTTTGTGGTAATTTGTTATAAAACTTAATTCCTATTAATAATGGATTATGTTCAGTCAGAACTAAGTTGTGCATAATGCTATAGACTTTTCCCCGCAAACATTTTGAAAACATTATTTTATATTGTACATTTATATTCGATGCCAGTGTATAATTTTTATTTTCTATGAATGCAGATTTTATTTTGATTCATTTTTATTTTGACTTATGTTGTTGTAGTACGCCGGATTTGCCATATCCGTTTCAGACACTAAATGTTATCTGGGTTGTGAAGACGTGTATTATAAGATATATTTATATATTTTATTTTAGATTATTTGCTTCGTGATTTTTATTAATTGGTTGATGTTCTTGATTTCAATACCGTTATTTATACGAGTTTGTTTATCTTGTTGTGATTATCATACGGTTTTCCAACTCAGGTGTCTCGAGAAAGAAATGTATTTCTTTCATAGATGTAAGTAATTAAATTATTACTAATTATTATTATTATCATTATTTGAATGATTTAAACTGTGTATTTTCATTGCATTAATTTTGTTATATTGATATTTTATCTTAATAGTTGAATTAGATGACAAAGAACGTTTTTTAAAATTTCTAAGTAAAAAAAAAATTTTTTTCATGTGGTTCGCACATGCATTTAGAGTTTGTTCAGTCAGTCAGATATTTTGTTTACGTTAAATATTGTGGGAAAAATTAAAACACTTCTTCGTAATTTATTAGTTGTAACTTTGATCGGCATTCAATAAGGAAGTTTAATTATATGGTCCAGTCATTTTCATATAATAATTTTACCTTAAAAATATTGTTTAATGTTGCAATATTGATCTTTATGCTTTATAAAGACATTTTTTTTCTTTTTTTTAATTATTATAGTTTCATTTAAAATTCATTGTGTTTTTGAATTTAAACCTTTATTCTTTTGTGCTCTGAAGTAACTCTAAGACATTATTAATATTTTTCTCAAACAAGTTTTGAGTGGCGTCCAATATAAAACTAGTAAGCTAATACATTTGTGTTTTCCACTTTTCCGATTGGAACCCTGAGGGAAAAGCAGTCTCATCCTGGAAATTAAACCGACTGAATATCGAAGCTGGACATATTGGTTGTGAATTGTGAATAAGCAAAGTTACAACATCACAATTCATAGCAATATGTATCTGAAAATCATCTTTGCGACGAGTGAAATAACTATGAAATTGACTATTTTTTTGGCAAAGTATGCAAATTCTGATATACAATTAATAACACTTCAACTATATACTGACATGTTAAAGGTAATATTCTTAGAGTCCGAAACCACGGTCTACAGGATTCAGAAAACTTCAACCCTATAATGTAACGTATAGCTCGTTTTTGCATTTTAAAAACTCGTTGCATACTGGATGAAGAACCCCAAATGACTACTCCATAACGTAGTCTTGATTCGAAGCCGGAATAATAGCACGTTAATAATATTTATTTTTGCACCAAAAAACGCAGTCTGAATAAAGCGTAACATATACTAATTTCTTACACAATTCATCCGTATGTTGATACCACTTCAAGCCACTATCCACGTACTGCCAAGAAACTTAGTACAGTGTACTTGTCGTATAGATTTATTTTCAACTCTTAGCAGTAAAAAATGTATCACTAGCCGAGGGCTTTGCCGAAAAGTTTATGAACACTGTTTTGTCCCTATTAAGTTCCTGGAACCAGTTTCTAAAAATATCCAGCATCCATTATGTCAGAGTTCTTGTCTCGTTCATGGACCCTATCCACAGAAATAAGTATTATCATCAGCGATCAAGGGAATTGAACCGTTTGATACTATTTTCGGTAGGTCATTTACGAAGATCACAAAAAGAAGTGGGCCAAGGACAGAACCCTGGGGCACACCAGATCTAATATTGTAGGTCTCTGATAGTTCTCCATTTACATCAATGACTTGCTCTCTGTCTGTGAGGTATGATCGAATCCATTTGTTAACGGCTCCACGCACGCCATACGAGTCTAACTTTTTCAACAGAAGCTCATGATCCACCAAATCAAACGCCCTACTCAAGTCCATGTATAAAGTATACGTATTTTATTAATTATTTGTAAATGAAGATTGATTGGCTTTATAGATACACACACAGAAAGAAAAAAAATATATTCAGTATACACAATTTTTATGTGTATACAGAAATAGACAAAAAGTAATTAGACATCACTGTAGAACTTGTATTTATACATAATGTACACGGGCGATTTTAGAAGGGCATCTATTTTCGCCCTAGGTAATCAAAAGGCAGTACATTTGCGTTTATTAGAAATGGATAAGTTGAAGCTAATACACTGCTCAAAATCGTACAGGGATATTTACATAATTAAAAGGAAAAGGATTATTAAATATTCGTAAGCAACTTTTCTAACGAGATCTGTTTATTTTTAACGCTAGGTATTTTTACAACAATATTTCTTGCAGCAGTATTTGTTTGCGGTGGTTCTCGCGTGCTCCATTTAAAACCATTTTTACATCTCAAAGTTTCATTACACTGCGGACTCTGTTCTTCACTTGACTCATCAGTAGATGAACATGCTTCTTCATGTTCTGATTGTACTCCAACATTATTTCTACCTCACTAAACACATCACCATAATCCTCATCACTAGAGCAGACCAATTTCCGTGCGTGCCATGTGCGCCGATGTGAGGATGATTGTATTGCATCAGAACTAATAAAAAGCATTCAGTATGTGTTTGGTACTTTAGACTGCATGTAAGTGTAAGCATACGTAATAAAATGTCGTCGACACATAAATCGAGAAAACGACCGTTGTCAGACGAAGTGAATAAGTTTATTATGGATTTCCCGGACTTAATATACTATGGCTCAAAAATTAAATATTTAGTGTGTAATACATATCTAATGTGTTAGTCAAAAACACATTGTAAAGAACACGTAAGCAGTTCGAAGCACAATAATAACAAAATTGATCGACAACAGTTTATACACGAACTATGTGTAACTATGATTGTATGTACACTGCCGTTTACCTTGTTAAGTAATGATTCATTTATTTCGGTTTGGAATAGATACGCGAATCAAACATTACCGAGCACGTCAACGTTACGAAGGAATTTACCATCGGTGCGTAAACAGGTTGAAAATAAAATCAAAGCCGAACTGAAAAATAAAAAACTGTGGTTATGCGTGGACGAAACAACTGACAGCAAAAAACAATCTGCAGTTAATGTGATGTGGCGGAATATGGAACCACATCAACCAACGTCTTCAATTTTATTAGCATCCAGACGATTAGAAAAACGTAATGCCGAAAAAAATTCAGAGGTGCTATTAGAAGATACTTTGGAAAAATTAAAACTTTCGAAAGACCAAGTATTAATGTTTATGACCGATGGTGCCGCAACCATGTGTTCTGTAGGCCGGTCTGTTAGAAAATATTGTCCTAACTTGTTGCATATTACTTGTAAATTCCTACACCTTGTGGCAGAACAGGTTCGTAGATGTTATCCAGAGGTAGATGCTTTAATATCGAGTACAAAGGCAGTATTCCTGAAATCTCCAAAACGTATTCGGAAATTTCACGAATTGTGTCCCCATACCCCTGAGATACCACAGCCGATTCTGACACGTTGGGGTACATGGTTACGGGCAGTCTTTTACTATCATGAACATTTTGAAATAATTATGGACGTGGTTTTATCATTCGAAAGAAAGTGCAGCTATCAATACAAGCCAGAAAAAAATTCAAGATGGCCAGATTAAAATGGATATACAAAGTATTCGTGAGAATTACTTGGGACTAGAAGAAGCAATAACAAAATTAGAAAATTCGTCGCTGTCGTTAGAGGAATCACTGCAAATCGTTAAAGATGTTCACGCACAACTGTGTGCTGTAGAAGACGCAAAAAGTGAAAGTGTTCTAATTAAATTTGAAAGTGTTTTAAACAGAAATGCAGATTTTGACACCTTAACACGTATTTGTGAGGGCACGTCTACAGAAGCGTTAAGTTGCTTAAAAAAGTATTTTGATTATGCGAATATAACATCACTATATGTAGAACGCTCGTTTTCCGAATATAAACATATTTTTTCCTCACGGCGGACATGTTCTTCAGAAATAATCTTAGAAACGCACATGTTGAAAATATACAATCAAGTTTCTCCAGTTTGTCAATCCTTGGAAGACGCTTAAAACGGTAAGTATTTTTTTAAATCCTCTGTCATGCACACAATCACTGATTTCATACATTTTCCATTTTATTTATAGGTACATACAACGCTGCTATGTACTATTCTTATTTTTCGTGTGTTTATGCATATTACTTTAATATCAGAAAACCAAATGTATATTTAATTATTTCTGATAGAATAAATGTCTCTACTTCTATACTTATATCGGTAAGAAGCTCATGTTGCGTCCCTATTCTATCGCATATTCTAATACTAATTACGAATTACACTCCCATACCGGCGCTCATAGCGCGCACGGAAATTGGTCTGCTCTACTCATAACTCTCTATTTCATTGTACCAAGTCAACACAGTTCCAGCAATGTCGGGATCTGTTTACCTTCTTTCTTGACATATCATAGCGATATATGCGTATTAAAAGTAGTAAAATGTAAGAAAAACAACTTACGTTAATGTACGAGGGGTTGTTTTTATATTCTGGACTAGGCATGAAAGAAAAAGTTTCGAACAGCAATCAAAATTAATTTTTTAATATAACCCCCTTGTTTTTGTATAAAAGAATTACATCGTTTTAATAACACCTCTAATCCATTACAAAAAAATTCCTTTGGTTTGTCTGCAAAATATATTTCAACGGCCGCTATAAGTTATAAGTTTGTTATCGTCCATAAATTTTGTTCCCCTTAGATTTCTTTTGAGACTCGGAAACAAAAAATAGTCCCACGGAGCGAGATCTGGACTATAAAGTGGATCGTCTATTTCTGTGATGCCACATTCGGCAACGGCGGCTTTTGCAAGTCTTGATTTGTAGACTGGTGCATTATCATGAAGCAACAGGACACCTTGCGTCAGTTTTCAGTGCCTTTTTGCATTAATAGAATCTATTAGGTGATGTATTAATCTTGCGTAATACTCTCTTGCTACCGTACATCCTTATGTAGATAATCAATCATTAGTATTCCCTGACAATCCGCAAAAATCGTTGCCATTATTTTTCCTGCGAAAGGGGTGACTTTAAACTTCTTGCGGGGCTAGAATCCTCAATATGCCACCGAATTGATTCTTGTTTTGACTGAGGGTCAAAATGATGAACCCAGGTCTCATCTGCAGTGACAAGTCGATTGATAATTAAACCGGGTTCGTCTCCACAAAGCGCCAAAAATTGTTCACACGTGTCCATCTGCACACGCATTTGGAATGGCGAAAGCATTCGCGGAACCCATCTGGCACTAACTTTTGTCATTCCAAGGTATTCGTGTAGAATTCTGAAAACTGTGCTTTCAGAAACTCCTAATGAAGCTGACAATTGTCGCTTCTTTAATCTTGCATTCTCCAGTACCAAGCACTTGGTTTTTTCAATAACATCCGAGGTGCTCACGTCAACAGGCCTGGACGAGGATCATCATCCAGTGATTTTCGGCTATGTTTAAATAATTTTGACCATTCGAAAATAGTCGACTTTGAAAGAACAATCATCCCCGTATACAGTCAACATTTCTTCACGAATAATTTTTGGTGATTTTCCTTGTTTTGTCAAGAATTTTATAACTGCTCGATATTCAAGTTTGTGCTATTTGATACGTGACAACAGAAACTAACAGATATTAGAAATAATACTGCTGCAATTGTTTTGTAAATTGTCAAAGTCGTTACCAAGGCATGTATGATAACAAAACACTATAAGGAAAAATTATATTAAAATTGAAAAATGTCTAGTCCAGGAATATAAAAACGACCTCTCGGTATATTAGGGTAGTGTGCAATCCCGACGGCCCTGTAGTTCAAATAATCACAAAGTTTTTGTTATTTCACTGATAATTGTATATTTCACTAAACGTCAACAGAGATTAGTTGTGATGTCAGCGCTAAAAATACAGCGGTAAAAATTCTAGCGGCAAATTTAAAAGCCCCTGGGGCTGTACGCAGCCCCGGTATACGTTCTAGAGTTAATGTCAAGAAAGTTTAATCATCACCGTGATTTTTACACCATATACAAAGCTTAAGCGTGCAATGTTAAGATAGTTATACTTTTGCATGTAGAAAAGTTGGAAGTTGTCTTGGCGTTCTAGTACGTTTAACCACCGTTACGGAACATCAAAGATTGTTAGCGTGCTGTTCTATTTGGTTTAGTGGAAGCACTATCAATATACTGACTCTTTAGACCGCACTATAGAAAGCGATATGCTCGACGCAATGCCTTTAAACTACGTTATACGTTATTCACCTTGATTTACCTAAATTAATTACGAAATTACTACACTTTGCTTTATAAATATTTAATTATAAGACGTTCTTGCTCTTTTAATGTAGTTTAAATTATTTAATGTTGTTGCAATCGAAATTTAGTGGAGCATATAATATAAACAACTAGAGCTGAACATTATTATAAAAAGGTACATAAATCGAACATTATTAATTTAAATAATCATTAATACTCTAAAAATTTAAAAACAACGCTAACCTGCGATGCTTCTGTTTTGTAACTTTTGATAATTGATTCCTGTGTATCTTCTGAAAATGATTTTAGTTCTCTTCCATCACGTCAGAATATTTTGGAAATCGCACTTTGACAAATGTAGTATATGTCAAAAAATATCACAAATACGAGACTTAATGATAGAGTGAAATCGATCTTTTTTCCTATAAAAGTTATTATTTTGCGGCTTACAATTAAAGTCGGCAAAGAGAGGCCAAGTTTCAGGGCAGTGCGGAGAATAACGTGGAGGGGCCTAGCAGCCGTATCAATGCGAGCGTTCAGTAACGTTTACGTACTCGTATCGTTTATGTTCGTGACGTTCATGAGTGAGCATAGGCGATGCGGACGCATGAATATTTACACATAAAATAATGATAAAAAATATTTTTCCCACTCCCCTTATAGTAAGCATACCATTAATAAAAATTCTTTCAATGGAGACTGTGGTTAAATAAAAATTTAAAAAAGATATATAACCCCTTACCACAATTATTAATCGTATCCTAAATACCTATTTCGACAACTAAGTTGTCATCATCAGTAGGTAAAAACTACTAATTAAAAGTCGCACATGGGGCACAGTAAAGCAAGAGAAACGCTTACGCACAACGCTTACGAACAACTATTATACACCGCGTCCCCGTATACACTAAATTTAACATGAAAATCTAAACTACGAGAGAGGTCGAGACAAACACTTACCTACTTATGGAAAAGGGTCTAAACATGTGTTTATTGTCGAACAAAGGAACGGCAGACATTCCTCTCTAAGGGGGACGGCACTAAATTTGATTTTTAAAAACTACGATGACCCACTATTAAACTTAAATAAAACACCTTATATTTTCACAAAACAATAGTATATTTAACTATATGTACATTTCATGTGCACTGCACACATCATCCGTAGTTGCTATTTAAACGTATTATTTTCGAGTACATGTATAGTAAAAATATCTGTTTTGGGTAGGGGTGTAAAAAATTTTTCAATTACAAATGGTTAAAAAACATGCAAATAATCGGAAAGTATGGTCGTATATTGTAAAAACTAAACTCTATTGAAATTCTAAGAAGGACAAATTTGGGAAGGATCGTTACATATGAAAAAACAAGACATCTGACTGTGTTGAGTTATATTAAATAACATTAAAGTAACGTGAAAAGGATCTATGAATTATTAGATATTGTTGGTATGTACTTTAAAAGTTTATTGTTAATAGGTGACATGTCATTGTTAAGGAGATAATTTTTGTATTTTTTCATATGTATGGCTTCCCACATGTCTAAATTTCTGCTTTTACCCACCCACCCACTTATGGTAATAAAAATGAGAATAGACAGCTGAACGGTATCGGTGATTTATCGCTATTCAAGGAAGTATGTTTATTTTTCGCAATAAATATACTTTCATAAGCATCAAGTTCGTGGGGTTTATTAATTCCTTTGATCAACTTCAAACCTGTAATCGATACATTGTGCAGTGTGCAAATCACGCTTTGAGCACACTGCACAATGTATGTGGTAGTTCAGGCACTTTGGAACACAGTCTGTAAAATTTTTTTGTACGTTTTGGGGATTTTAGAAACACTGCCTTCGTATGAGCTATTAAAGCATTTACTCGTGGATATCATTCAGGTATTAATTGCCCCATAAGGTTTAAAGCAACGATTTTACATGTTACATGTAACAGTTTCTTTAAGAGATCGGCCTAAGGAAAGCATGTTAGCGGCACCGTCACTCATAAACATTAAAAGTTGGTTTGTTGAAACTTGAAATTTGTTCAATGCACTCAACACCATTTCTAAAATTTCATCGCTAGTACATTTTGCAACTCGTTTGGAAGCAAGTAAAATAGGGGATGATGGTTCAAATTTTTTCATTGTACGTACCATCGCATTCACCACAGAATTTATTTGCCGTTCGGTTGTTTCGTCCACACATAACCACAATTTTTATCTTTCAATTCTACTTTAATTCTTCTTTTAATATAGTCACGAGCAAATGGCATAAGGTTTTTTATCGATGTCCGACTTGGTAATGTATAATCCGAATACTTGCTCTAGAACGAGAAAAATGCTTTTTTGTCTAGCAAAGTGAACGGTAGATTACATATAATAAAACAAACACCTATATCAAATGTTAATTGTTCGGTTTATCGTTTGTCACGGATTGCAGAACAGTGTTTTAGACTTTTTAGGTGGCACAATTCCGCCTGCTGGTACACGTCAAATAGTCATCGCACCTAACAAATTTAATTCTATCGCCTTCGTATTCTAAATCCGGCATACTTCTATTACGTTTTCTAGTTTCTTCGAAATACTCCGTTCCGAAACGTACCTAAATGCGACATTGTCTAAGTACGTGTGTACTAACATGCAGTTACAACGACTAGTGGAATAATATTGAACAGTGTGCTTTGATATGGACGCTTGAGTTTACGTGCCGCGCGCTTCTCTCCTCTACGCTTTCTAGCTCTCGGCACTGCACTGGAAATTGCCTCTATTTGCCGAGTCTACTTGTAATAGATAATAATATAATAGAATATAATAAAAAATAAAAGAACTTGCGATTTTAGTCGTTGTGTCGACCTCTGTTTGGACCATCCTCTCCTCTCTCTTCTTCAAGCATTCTTCAAGCATTTCGGTGCATGTGCTCTTCTGGGTTCATCTCAGTGCAACATCCAGCATAAGCTTACGCGAACGAAAATGTATACATTGTATACGTCGTACATGTATAGATACGAGGAACACGCTATATATTTCTAGACACAGGAAAACTAGTCTTTTTAGTCTTTTTACGAAAATGATTTTATTTATGTTCAAGATAATCACCTCCTGCATCAATGCACTTTTGTTACCGAAGCTTCCACAACGTAAAAGCTTGAAGCCAGTCATATTTTGGAATGCTCTCAAAAAATAGATGAATTTAATGCATCTATCTTATCCTCCGTCGTGGAACGTCGACCACGTAAATGTTTCTTTAGGTTAAAGAACAACCAAAAGCCACATATGGCCAAATTAGCCGAATAGGGTGGATGTTCAATGACTTTTATCTTATTTTACGTAAAAATTCAACTGTCTGCTGTGCACTGTGACGATGCATTGTCGTGATGTAACATTAACCCGCGTATGTTGACAGACTCAAGAACAGCAGGTAAACATATTGTGGTGTACCAGTTTGCTGTGACTATACGTTGATTCTCCAGCTTCATTGCTTTTACTAGTCCGGTGCTACGGAAGAAAACTGCGTAGATAACTTTATTGGCAGCCCTTTGCTTTTTGGCCATTGTTGGTGTTGGAGTATCTTCATGGATTCACACACGGTTCTCCTGGCGGGTAGGAATATCGTAAACTGGGAAGTTTCATCGCCTGTTACTATTTTTGGTAGAATGTGATGTCCACCATTATTTCTAACGTATTCCGAGCGATTCTTACTCGCTCTGCTTTTTGTAAATCGTTAATCGTGTGTGGCACCCTACGAGTAACAATTTTTTTCAAACGAAGGTGATCATGTAAAATTGAATTTACTATTGCGTATCCAACACCAAGAGTTGGCGCAATCGCTTGATAGTCGCATCTTGGATCTTCGTCTATCATACGTCTCACTCTATCAATGTTTCCAGCGGTAACTGAAGAACAGGGCCTACCAGCGCGTTCCTTATCACCAAGCGATATCCGTCCTCTTTTAAATTCGCTATACCAGCGAAACACAGTTGCACGTGAAGGACTTTGATCACCAAATGCGAGTTGCAATCGCTCAAGACTTTGTTGTTCACTTAAACCGAGCTTAAAATCGTAGTAGATCATTGCGCGTACGTGTTCTTTTGACAAGTTCATGTTTCGATGACAAATCTTATCTAACACGCTTGCTCTATGACAGCAGCGACTCAACTGACAGTCAGAGTTTACTACTTAAGGATGTTGTTATTTGGAAATGCAGTGTTGCCAGTTTTAACTTCTCTAGTTTCGTGGCATCTCAATATATATAGCGTGTCTCTCGTTTTCGGTTTTGTTCTAGGGTCAAAAAGGACAGTTTAATTTGAATTTGCAGTACCAGTTTAGTTCATGCTGCAATAATATATTGTCGCGTCGGTAAATATTAATGGCTTTTATCTTTTCTCTACAGCTACCTTATCTAATTCTGAATACATAGATACCACGGTCATAATTTTATTTTGATCATAGCTATTCATTTACAATTGCAACTCAACACATAACAAATAAGATTACATATTCCCAGGCGAGCTTCTCGGGGCGATTTGTAAAAGAAAGAGGGTAAATTCCTTGGTGGAAAAGGCAAACTTATGGGCAAATTTTCGGAAGTACCGCCGCGACTGTTTTAAGAAAGAATTGGCAGTTGGACGCACGGATGCGAAACGTGCGCAAATTAACTACCGCCTATAAAGCAAAACGAGATTCGTATTTAAATTTCCTTATTTTCGACGCGCCGCGAAGTTTGCACGCAAGTTAATTGGCGAATTCTGTGCCGCTCCAAATTGTATAAACACACTGTTAGTTCCTTTTGTGTATCAGCATAACAGTCACGCGAATTTGTTCCTTTTCACTTCTTGCAAAATTGTATTGTTAACACTAATTAAACGTGTTAAAGTAAATGTATTTTAGCTACTTGCCCAGACAAAATTTTTAAAAATTTAACAAGTATTTATTTCTCAAAGGCTTCATAAACATTCTCCTTGATCTTCTGAGGTAGTAGAGGAAATAATTTAATTCGGATTACACAATAAAGAGAAAATATTATTGTAAATATTGTTGCATCCAGTATCAAGAATTTCTTAAATTGTGTTTTAAATTGTATTATTCACAAATATATCTAATTTAAAAATGTTACACACCTAACAAATATTTGTTAGATTTTATATATTGCATTTAATTTAGTTATATTTCTATCCTATATATTGATATAGCCGCACGTATAGGTGTCAATTGATATAAGAGGTAAATAGCTTTACACGTTGTGCACCAATTCATAAGCCGATATCAATAGAAACCCCACAGTTGGGTGCTAATTGTTATAAGCACTCTCGTATTGCAGCTAATTAAATAACAATTATAAGGATTAACAATAAAAATATAATAATAGTGTTAAAAAAGTTATAATTACTCCGTTCCATCTTATGTAATAGCAAATGTAAAAGTAAGCTTTATTTATTGAGCATGACTTTAATGAGTGGGTTCAAAGGCCACTGATAATAACTCTATTTATTATTTTTGAAAGTAATAATTCAATTTTAGAAAATTAACTAAATAAAACAACATGTAACAGTGGCAGATAGGTAATTTCTTTTAATCTATCGTAAAATATTGTCATTCAATGATTTTACAAGGATGTTTATGTCTGTAAGGTTCTTAATTGCAAATCATATATGTGTTAATTTTAAATATATTTATATATATATATATATATATATATATATATATATATATAACCATTTAAGGTATATAATGTAAGAAATATTGAAGTAATTTGTCCTTTTGTGTCTTTATTTGAATGCAGGTATGGTGATTGACTTTGGCGTACAAATTAAAATACCTGGCTTATGGAAATAGATTGGTAGAAGGCTACTGGGTGTCTGGAAGTTCTAGGTGTTTTTTCTACCATCGGAACCGGTCTTGCTCAGGAGATTGAAGGTATTTTATAGCAGGATAAAGGTTAGTTGAGTAGTAAGAGGTTTCTAACCTCAATAATACATGTTGCGCTCAGAGAATTATTCAGCACGTTGTTGAAGTTCTAATTTCTATCGTGGATAATTTTTATAATGTATTTATTTAGTTTATACACTATTTTCTTAAGATACTTTCGGGGTTGAACTTTTACAAAATCGCAAGTCTATCTATATTTTTAATACTCCACGCCGACAGCTCTTGTTTCTGTGTATTCCATTCCATAGCAGGGTTACTTCAACAATTTTGTGTGTAAATTGACATTAATGTATTAGTTTAATGCCAATTAATTGATTATTAATGTCAAAATCTCTTCAAATTAATTTCACGATTTTACATGTATAATACAGGATAATAGTAACATAGGTTGGTTGTGAATCATGCACCTATCAATATATATTTTCATGCTAAATAATTTTGAAAAGTACTGTCAAACCAAGATTATATTCTATTTACTTTTCCATATTTTAATCTTAAATTATCAAGTTATACGATTATAATGAACTGATATTATTTAATAAATAACAATAACGAATTTTGATAGTATTTTTGGACACATTTAGAAATTTTAACTTAATATTTCAAATTTATCATAATCTGAATCATGCAGCTGTCAAAACTTGATTCTTTAAATTACAGGATTACTTAGTATTTAACAATTATTGACTTTTTTATATTTATTTTTGTTATTTCCTTATAGATATGAACGAACTACTACAATATACATACATATTAAGTATGTGCTTAGGATAGCCATTGTTGACGAAGATGTTGAAAAGTTCTTTAAGAACTTTTCAACATCATACTTAATAAATTGATATTTAGCTCAAACTTTTTTGATGGCCCTACTGAGGACATTACTGCAGACAGTGTGATTTACAAAAAAATCCCATACATTGGTGGTCTTACTCATACATTTGTATCACATTTTAAACAATTTAATGACATTAAAATAGCGAAATACAATACCCATACCTTGAAGAAGTTGTATAGTAAGATCAAAGACATAACACCTTTCTTTTTAATAGTCATGTTGTCTACAGGATAGCATGATCGGATTGTTGTGGCGTTTATATAGGTCAGACATCACAGTGGCTAAAACAGCGCATCACTCAGCATAAAAGTGATGTCCGTATTGGTAAGAGATCTTGTGCATTGGTGGACCATGCACTTGATCGTGACCATACTTTCAATTTTGTTGACGTTAAGATCTTAGACGTTGAAAGTAACCTTAAAAAAAGAACCTTTTTAGAAATGGTCCACATCAACAGAGACACAAATAACATAAATTATAGATCTGATACTAATGGTCTTAGTATAATTTATTTTAATATACTTGGTTTGACTGTTAGTTGACCATCTTAAATCGTTTTGTTATTTGGTCCATATTTTGTTAAATTTATATTGCATTATATTTTTTATTTTTCATGTTTTAACTCTTACATATACATGTTTTTTAATAGTTCTTAAGGCTTGTTTATATAGTTACTTTATTTTTTAAATCTAATCATTTTTATTTTTCGTTGTACGTCAATTTGATTATTTTTCAACTCCACATTTTGTAAGTATTTTTACTACTGTTTTATACTCTTATTTATTTTTCTCATTAATCTTGTAGTTTCCCCTGAAGAAGTAACAACTTCTGTTACGAAATATAGGGTTATTTAATAAAGGAGTTTTTTTTAATGACCGCTTACCCGAATTTAAATTAATTTTTTATAATATATCACGGTCGATAATTTCGTTTCAATTATATATATATATATATATATATATATATATATATATATATATATATATATATATAATTTTACTGTTAATAAAAACAAAATTTGGGTCAATGTATAATCAAATAAAATGATTTGTTGCTACGTAACGTTTCAAAACTTTATACAATATTAACATTCCAAACAGTTTAAGGTATAATAACCTAAATTCCATCTGTAAAAAAGATTTTTGAAGTTTTTAACATGTAAGTGTACTATAACCTACAAACCAAATGAAAATTACATGGAAGATGTAAATAATAGATTTCTTAACGTTGTGTGGCGCACCATGACTGATCTGTTATCATAAAAGTACTATAATAAATATTTTGAAGGTATACAAGAGAATAAAGTATATAATAAACTTATTATTTTATTAAAAGTATTTTCAAAGCTTGATAAATGTGTTTTCTTATGTACCTTATCAGTTGAAGAAATTCATAAGCATGCAATAAACTAAGTGCCTTATATTTGTAATGTCTATTTTTTTAAATTTGCCGCCTGTTTTAAGTCGATTTGATATTTCACACTCAATCGCCGCATGCGAAGTGAATTTGGAGCATTAGCGATTAGCGGATCGCTTTGTAAAAATATACCTCCAAATTTATTTGTATTTTAAACATATTCCAATATTAGTAGCGCATGCGCAGTATGCTCCGAGCCTTGTTCTTTTTAGTGTAGTCTGGGTATTTCCTATTTTGCTCTTCAGGGTGACACCTCTAACTCTTCTTAGTTATTTCGTTCCTACTGTCTGTAATTTATTAACTTGTCTTTGTGTTAGTTTTCATGTGTTATTGATTATGCATTTAGTCTTATATCATCGTAAATATTATTTTCGGTGAATAAATTATTATTATTATTAGTGTGCTTCTTAATTAGTAATGAACTAATGAACTACGATACGCTACTGACGAAAAATAAATGAAGTACTACAAAAATGTGTAGAATTTTGTATGGTGGTAAATTCAAACTGTTATCAGACATTAGAAATCACACCGTACATATATTTTTTTTAAACATTTAGAAAGAATTGATTATAAATGAATATTAATTGTTACACATTTTATAATTATCATACTGTATATTTTACCGATTATATTTAAGTAATCAAATAATTTGCATATCCAGGTCAGGTATTTAATCTAAACTAGTTCATTATTTTGCTTATTCACAAATATCCATAGGCCAGGTATTTAAAATAAATTGGTTCATTATTCTGCTTATTAATAAACAGTTATGGCACAAATATGGTGAAATACGAGTACTATAACATAAAAAATGCATTATAAGCATATGTGTAGACTCCTTAATAAAACGAGGTGATAATATCAGCGATACCCCAACAAATGTTAAAATGTCCTTAATTTTTAATTACACTTATTTAATGTATATAAAATTAACATTTTTAGAACTGCTAGAATTAAGTTGTATATAGAATTTGTATATATACCATAGTATTTGTTAAATAAACCATTAAGGAATGGTCTGTTCTTTAATTAATATCCAAAATCACATACTTGATCGAAATATATGCTATTCTTATATAGTACAAAGACTGACTAATTCGCACTATGAATTTCTTTTTTTTATCGCAAATATTGCATAATATTGCACACTATTTCTACTAAAGAAAAAAGTATTTTTTATATGTATCGACGTAATACTTAAAAGCTGAAATAAATCAATATAGACAAGGACGGAAGAAAAATATTTTAGTAGTTTTATGTCATAATCGCTTTTGTAATATTGTAGTAGTGGAGAAATATCTATACTTAATAGCTGTTTAGCTTACGTGAATTTCAAGTATTGTATAATTACCATTTTTCACTGTATTGAACTTACTTCTAGGTTAGTGTTCTATTTTTCTTTGGTTATTTGTACAGCTTATTTAATATTCAGTTTAATATTTTACAGTTAGGATATCTTTTGCGAAGTGATGTCTAACAGACCATAGTGTGAGTATAATACTAACGTAAAATGTTGAAAGTATCTACTAACCCGCATAATAAGTAAATTGTTTCGGTGCAGGTTGATGCATTACTTACATTAAGAGGTTAATAAATAAGATAGAAATAGTAATTTGGATTCTATTACTGAATTTATAATTAAGTAATTTTAGTAAAATTATATATACGAGTATATAATCTAAAACCCCCTTCTACCTTTAATGGTGTAGGGTATAGTGTCTAATTTTTAGCAAATTTTTTCCACTATTTTCTATTTCGAGCCATCGCAGTAGCCTCCTTCCAGGTTTTGCCTCTGTCCGTCAGTATTTCAGCTACAATCTTATTCCATGACTTTCTTGGCCTTCCTCTTTTTGTGTTCTTCTGTATTTTGGCTTTCCATATTTTTTTAACTGGTCTTTCTTCGTTCATTCTCTGTAGATGTCCCCACCAAGATAATTGTCTGTCATCTATGAATCTATGTATGGACTGTATGTCAAGGTCTCTTCTTATATCTACACTTTTAATCCTATCTTTCTTTGACACTCCTCGTACTCTTCTCAAGAACCTCATTTCTACTGCTTGTATTCTACTCCTTTGTTGTTCTGTTAGTGTCCAAGATTCGCAGCCAAAAGTCAGCACTGGTCTGTATATTGTTTTAAAAATCTTTAGTTTTGTCTGTTTCGATATTTCTCTTTTGTTTATAAACTTAGAGTTCATTGCATAATATAGCTTATTGGCTTTTTGTACTCTATCATTAATATCTATCTCCTGTGTGCCTGTCCTCTCTATGGTTACTCCTAGGTATTGGAAATGATCTACCTGTTCTATTTTCTTCCATCTAGTTCTATATTAAGATTTTATCTGTTCGCTCCAATCATCATTACTTTCGTCTTCGTTTTATTAATTCTCATTCCACTTTCCTTCATTATTCTGTTCCAGACATTTAAGTTTATTTGTAGGTCCTTTTCGTTTTTAGCCAATATCACGACATCATCTGCAAATGCTCCTTCGGTTATTCGTACCTTTTGCAGTCGTAAATAACCTACATCCAGTTTTTTTTGTTAGTGGTTTGCATCTCTTAATTATCTCATCCATGAACACTATGAACAGCAACGGACTTAAACTTCCTCCTTGTCTCAATCCTATAGTTGTCGTTTATTTATATTTTTATCATCTTCGTTTGGCCCATAAACGATTATTATCATATCTATTTGATTAGTATTTTTATTTTTCATTTCCACTATTAGTATATGTTCCGACTATGCATTCCAATTCTGTATACGTGTTTCTCGTTTTCTATGTATTAGGCACCCCACTCCCGCTGCTGCTTTTTTTTTACTAGTCCTTTTCCTTTTTTCTTCGTCTCTGTTATCCCCAGTATGTCTACTCCCAGATCCTCAAATTCATTTTCCAGTTCTACTTCTTTTCCTGTAATACTCCTAATATTCCATGTCGCTATTTTCCATATATAATTCTGTTCTTTCCGTTCTTCTTTGTTTCCTTTACAAGATCTTTTATTTCGTGCACCTTTTCTTTGCCGGATCATTTCCTGTGTTTCATTTATATATTTTTTTATTATTAGTTTTTTGGTCTGTCTATTTTCTTCCTGGAGTTTTCCAGCTTTTCTGTCTCTCTGTTCCAATGCCATATCATATTATCAATTATTAGTCGTTGGAACCCCACTTTAGTCGTCTTTCCTCTATCATGTTCATCTCTTGCAATTTTTCTTATTTTTGTCTGGATCTCTCTTTCTTCTTTTGTCATATCGTCATTTATATATATTTTTTCTTTATGGGTTTGCAACTTACTCTTGTTTCTCATGACTGCAATTTTATCTGCCTTATTGTTAAGTTCAATCAAACATGTCTTTTCTCCTATTTTTCTAGCTGCTTCTGTTTTTATTGAGATTCCTAATTCTCTTTCTAAAAATATTTTCATTTCTTCTTTTAGTTTTCTGGGGTTATTTACATTTACTCCCAGTCCCTGAATTACTATGTTTTTTCTTCTTTTCTCTGTCTCTAATCTTTCAATTTTTCTGTTTGCTTCGCTTACCATCATTCTCAGGTTGTCTATTTCTTGCATAGCTTTCTCGTTTATGTCCTTAAGTTGTTTTATATCATTCGTAAATTCTTTTTGTTCATTTCTAAGTTTTCTTATTTCTTCTTGTAGTATTTTCGTCTCCTCCTTGTTTGTAGATTGCTCTTCTTTTATTTCTTTTATGTCGCTTGTCATGCTCTTAAGTAGTATCATAATTTCCTTCATCTGTTCCATCATAATGTCTTTTGGAATTTCTCCTTTGGTCGGCGTTCTGTATGTTTTTATTGTTCTTTTAAATAACTCCTCTCTGTCATCTATCTTCCTTTTTCCCTCGTCTGTTAGGTGTTCATCAGAACTCATCATTAGTTAGTTATCTTTCGTAGTACTAACACAGGTTCTGAATAATTTATTATTATATTTTCTTATTCTTATGTTTGGTCTGGTTTTATTTTATTAATTAATTAATTATATTCGTAGTTAACTTCCGAATCTATTAGTATTTTTATCGTTTTATTTATATTGCAGTTGGAATGTATTTCTTTATATATATATTTATCATTAGTAAAATTATTATTAATAAAAAATAATTAAATAATTTTTGAATTAAATTTTTTTTTTGTATTTTGACGATGAAAGAAGTTCTGGTTTTTATATCATTGTCCTCTTGATACATGCTATCAAAATTCCAAGTTAACGCTCATTTGTTCTTAAATTATCAAAACTATTGCCCACTGTGTGCGCTTAAGTGGCAAAGGACGTTTACAGTATCCCTTTACACACTCCTAGCGAGTGTTCAATCTCTTTATCCTTGATATTGCTAATCTAATTACAATACCCTATTACATATTAATGATGGCAACTTAGTTGTTAAAATCTACATTTAGGACAGTGAACAGCGGGACCGTAAAGGTATTTGAATTGTTTATATATAAAGGTTGGTGGAATAGATTATGATATACGTGCTTGATAATATGCCTATATCTACACATTACAACAAGGGAACGAAGCCTTTTTGCTTTTGGATTTACAGATAGTCTTTAATGAAGTAACGTGAATAAATGTATCGAAGAAGTTACGAAATATAAACATTAATCCAAAACTAACATGTACAAAACATCAAAAATTATGTGATCTATGTGATCAGAAAAAGCGTAAACTCTTAAACTTTTATAAGAAAGACTTATACGAGGTGGAAGATTAAGTCTCTACTCTACTATTATTCAACAGTATTTATAGATAATGTTAATAAATGGCTGCGTGAAAAGGGTCGAAATATTAAAAATTGACTGTAAAATTCTACGAAGAGAGCATTTGAATATGATGTGGTTGTAATGCCAGGGAATGATGATGAATGAATTTGGTAGCTTGAAATAAACTTTTTGGAGATTTCGGAATGAAGAACAATAATAAAACTAAAAGAAACTACTATTAAAAAGGATATACCATGGAAGTAAAATAGATCTTTCTTGAAAAAAACTCGTAATGTAATAATTCCAACCCAATTAAACATAATAATGTCCATATCTACCACTGAAAGAAGAACAAATAGTTATAAATCAATGAAGTAACCAAAATACACAATAACCAGCCGGACGGGAACCAATTGAGCACGCAATTACACCCAGGTAACAATGTGTACTGTTGGCGGACGCACCGATTGAGCACCAAGGACCAAACGGAGACCGTCCAATTGAGCACTTTAGATTAACCAATTGCGCACTTTATTATTAGTTTGTTAGTGAACAAACTAACAAATTATGAGGTGCTGACTTAATGCATACAGTTATCTTTCTCGGCCAAATAAAAATCAGAAAGTTATAGTAGGAATTTTTTATTAAAGAAAATAGCAATAAGTATGTCCTTAGGTACGTTAGCTCAGTTACATTCTAAAAGCGTAGCTTAACTAAGGTTACTTAAATAGATGGTAATAATAATTTTAAATTGAAATAAAGAGATTAACATTAGGGGTCGTCCAACATTAGAAAGTGTTGAATTCGCCTGTCTTAAAATTTATTACTAGAACAGACCAATTTCCATGCGCGCCATGACTGCCGATATGGGAGTGTAATTCGTAATATATTAGAATACGCGATAGAATAGGGACGCAACATGAGCTTGTTACCGACATAAGTATAGCTCTATTTATTACATCGCCAACTTGGTACCCAATTGGCGCGCGCCGAACCAGTCATCGAAATTAACATCCAAACAGAATTCATAGACATCGGGTTTTTCCATAACAACTGAAGAAAGATTTTCACCTACAAAACAAATAAAATAAAACAATAATAGGCTTAAATTACTCAAGAAGAGGGGCTCAATTTACAAAAACAAGAGGAATAACTAAACATAATAAGAATTTATTTTAAATTTTGGAAAAAATGACAAAGATTTTTGAAATTCGAAAAACAAAATAAATTATATTAATATAATATTTGCTGAAAGGGCATAAATCATAAATAACAATATTATCACACCAAGAACAACATAAAATATTTAATATAAAAATATTAATTAAAATAATTAACTGGACTGTTATAAGAAAAATAGGGCTAATTTTTAGTTAGTTTCATCAAATCCAAAAAGGAATTTGAGAGTTAAGAAGAAGAAGTATTCAAAGAAACGTATCACTTTTGTTTACATTGAAAATGGTATAAAAGCTAGATACCGAAAAAGTTAAAGGACTCATTGTCTTTACACTTGAAGAGTAAACACGTACTTCGTCTTATCAAAGTTATTTTGGATCGAACCTTAAAAAAATAGGCGAACACATAAATAGAGTTAATAAAGTGTGATACAACAAAATAAAGATAACAATCAAAGAATGTAGGTATAGGTTTCTGTGGTCGTTCTCTAGATGTAGATGTCGGTTTCCGAGTTGGAACCGCGTCGAGTTAGGCGTAATTGCCAACGTTTCGTCCACTGTTGCAAGGCACATCTTCAGGGCTGTACGTAAATGTTCGTCGTTTGGCAGTAGCTTGATGAATGCTAAGAGAGAGACCGGCACAATTTATATAGTGGAGGCAGGGTCAGACGGTGGCCTGCTATTGGCTGGGGACAATGAGCCAATCGCGTGCGTGGTATTTCGTAGTAGAGTTCAGTGGAGTTTGCCACGTTGGATGTAACGTATAGCCATGAGATTGCGGGGATGTTTGTAAATTTCAATAGATTCACGGATTTTTCTAGGGAAATAATGCGTTTCACGGAACATAAGCTTGATATCTTTGAATAGAATTTGATGACCGGAGCTGAGTTTGTGTTCTGCCAGCGCTGAACCGGCTATATTTAACAGTCTAGTACAATGTTCATGTTCGAACACACGCACATCGACTGGCCGCTTAGTTTCGCCAATGTACACACTGCCACACGAACATGGAATGCGATACACTCCTTGTGCTTGGCGCGGATATATTTTGTCTTTAACCGAGGGTAAGAGGACCGAAACTTTAGAATGGGGTCTGAGGACGGTTTTGATTATTTTTCTATGTAGAACCTTTCCTATATGATCGGTGATACCTTGAATATACGGTAAGAAGGCGGTGCTGATGTTAGGATCGGGTTTACTCTGAGGTTTGGGGTTACAATGTCTAACTATAGTATACTCTTTACTATAGTTGGGCGTTATAATTATTCTGGAGTAGGGTGTTAGAAACATGTTTAAGTGCAGAGGGTAGTGCCCTAGGTTCTGTGATATGTAGACGATACCAGCCCATAGATTTTTACTTTTCCTAAACTCTAGCACCCTTACATGGAGGTGGAATCAGACGGAAGTCTCTCGTTTTTAGATGTCTTAGTGACCCCCAACAAGCGGTCATCAATACTCTTGTACATCGTGCGTTTTCTATCTCAGAACCTAGGGCACTAACCTCTTAACTTAAGCATGTTTCTAACACCCTACTTCAGAATAATTATAACGCCCACGACATACACCGTACTATAGATAGACATCGTAACCCCAAATCTCGGAGTGAAACCGATCCTAACATTAGCACCGCCTTCTTACCGTATATTCAAGGTACCACCGATCATATAGGAAAGGTTCTACACAGAAATAAAATCAAAACCGTCCTCAGACCCAATTCTAAAGTTTCGGACCTCTTACCCTCAGCTAAAGGCAAAATATCTCCGGTCCAAGCACAAGGAGCGTATCGCATTCCGTGTTCGTGTGGCAGTGTGTACATTGGCGAAACTAAGCGGCCAGTCGGTGTGCGTGTGTCCGAAGATGAACGTTGTACTAGACTATTAAATATAGCCGGTTCAGCACTGGCAGTACACAAACTCAACTCCGATTATCAAATTCTATTCAAAGATGTCAAGCTTCTATCCCGTGAAACGCATTACTTCCCTAGAAAAATCCGTGAATCTATTGAAATTTACAAACATCCCCGCAATCTCAATAGGACGATGATTATACGTTACATCCAACTTGGCAAACTCTACTGAACTCTACTACGAAATACCACGCCCATACGACGCACGCGATTGGCTCGTTGTCCTCAGCCAATAGCAGCCCACCATCTGACCCGGTCCCCCCATATAAGTTGTGTCGGTCTCTGTTTTAGCATTTTTCAAGCTACTGCGATATGATGAATATCTACGTACAGCTCTGAAGATGTCCCTTGAAACAATGGACGAAACGTTGGCAATTACGCCTAACTCGGTTCCAACCCGGAAACCGAGATCTACAACAATCAAAGAAGTTAGGTACTGCCTAAATATAAAAACGAGAATCAGAAAGAAAGAAGATTCCAAGAAAAAAAGAGCCACAATCATCCATCAAGTCATATAAATGCCAATTTTAATAGCGAGAGATAAAAAACCATTACATAGCTAGCACCTTTTTATAAAAGTCAAATTATAAATATAAAAAAACATATAATTAGAAAGTTTAATTCAAGAATAAGAAATTCAATTTAAAAGAGTCATTACAAATTTTCACATTAGCAGTTCTTCGTTCTTGTTTCTCAATAATTCACGAACCTGATTTTAAACTAACAGAGTCTAAATTAAAACTTTGAAATTTAAAAACACCTAGGATAATTCAATTCCAATCCATGCGCTCACGACAGGAAGAGAGGGAGAAAATTAAGATGAAGATTACGTCCACCTTTCAAGGAATTTCAAATGCATTTATTGTTACTGTAAAATAAAGATATTTAGCAAAATAAAAGTTTCTTATTGTAAAACACATAGTAAATAAAACCTTCATAATAATACGAAATCATAAACAAAACATTCTCATCCGTGCAGAGGCCCAAGTTTTAGTCAATTGGCAATTGAGTTTTTGGAGCAGGAAAATTTCATATTATTAGATCACCCTCACCCAGATTTTAGTCACCAAAAGAAGTAGCAGATGTCTTCAAAACGGCAATTTTAACTTCCCCAATTGAAAACTGGAACATTAACAATTGATTTGAACGAATGTAGAAGTACATCAATTTTTATGGAAAATATTTTGAAAAGCAATAAAGAACTTGAGTCAATCCACTGTTTGATTTAATGGCTATACCGCATGTGTCAAATATCATTAGGCATAGGGAATACGTATGAGTACATACGATGTATATGTATATGGAAAAGCCGATCCAATGCCGGCGAAGACCGCGACGGCCGGCAACGATTGTCTCCGATAGTTTCGCAAATACAAGTTAGCAGTAATCATTTGACCATGGACATAGGTACTTGTAATGCGTTCTAAAATAACATTTACGAATTTCAGGGAATTTGATTTTCTTATTTCTTTCAGTAGATGCAGGAAATTTTTAAGATGCGGTGCGTCGCATAAACAAAAGCGTAATTCTAATAAAATTAAAGAATAATCCTAATAAAATAAATAAAAAAGGATTCTAAAAATTATAATAAATTATACAAGAGGTTCAAAAATTCCACCTTGCACAGCAAGACATTGTCCTAGGCGGTCATAGAAATTAGCTCTTACATTTGCTAACATGTCGGCAGTTAATGAATTCGCAGCCTCAGTTATTTTTTCTCTCAAGGCAACTAGATTTTATGCTCTACCAGCTTCATCTTCAGCTATTTAATGTTTCCTGTTCTAGTAATAAGACGGTCAGGAAAAGTATTTCCTAGAAATTCCTTTACCCTCATTGCATTATGTGGTGGACAGCCATCAAGTTGAAACCAAACGATTTCCTGATTATTCCAATATACCATCAATCAAATAGTGACCTATAGAATGGTCACCTAAAATACATACCAAAATGTTTAGTTTTCATGAGTATAAACAATATTTTTTAGATATCCCCACAAAAAGAAATCATTTGGAGATAGATCAGGAGATCGCGGGGGCCATTTAATGTTTCCTGTTCCAGTAATAAGACTGTCAGGAAAAGTATTTCCTAGAAATTCCTTTACCCTCACTGTATTATGTGCTGGACAGCCATCATGTTGAAACCAAACGATTTCCTGATTTATTCCAATGTTTTGAATGGCGGGAAGTATGTCTCTGATTTTGCAGTAATTCGAGATACTTGTCGGCATTTAATATACCATCAATAAAATAGGGGCCTATAGAATGGTCACCTAAAATACCTGCCCAAACGTTTAGTTTTTGACGATACTGAGTGCGATTTGCAAAATGCCGGTGTTGATTTTCCGAAGCCCAATATGGAAGAACAGAGGGATTGTGCTTTCCGTGTAATGGAAAAGTTGATTCATCGGTGAAGTGAATATTTTTAACGAAATTTTCATCACGATGTATCTTTTCCATAACGTCTTGACAAAACTCTATTCTCCGGAAATTGTCCTCGGGAAATATTTCTTGAGTTTTCGAATATTTGAAACATTTTAAACTATTACGTTTCCAAATACGTGAAATAGTTGTGTTACTTGTTCCCAATTCCTCGGCAGCACTTCTAGTAGATCTCGTGTTATTAATTTCCACAATACTACAAATTAATACATCCCGCCGTTCTCTTTCCTCAATTTTTTGTTGTGAGACCTCCCTTGGTTTGCATTTCGTATAGTTATTGAGACAGAAATAAGTTTCAAATTTATTTATAATATTATAAATTGTTTGTCTGCAAGGTACAGAACGGTCTGCAAAAGTCAGCGCAAACAAATTCATGCACTCTATTGCAGACTTGCCAGCATATACCCATTTTACTAACTGAAGTTTTTCAGTGGGTGTATAAAGAGCCATTATACATTAATTTTATTGTACGCTTTCAAACTGTAGCTGTCGCAGCTAGACTGAATGCAAAATTTCCACTCAATCGGTATCGGAGACAATCGTCAGTCGTCGCGGTCTTCGCTGGCATTGGACTGGCTTTCTCATGTACGTATACATTGTTGATTCTCTTTGCCTAATGATATTTAACACATACGGTATACCTACAATACTAAAAAGACATCTATTGTGCATGAAGTCCCAATTCGTACAAAACAGAAAGCTTTAAAATTCTTTATATACTGCATAATATACTCCAGTAAGTAAAAATCACAACTAGTGCTTTATTAAATTTATATACAACTGAAATATATATGTGCATTTAGTTTGCATATGGAAGCATACGTAGTGAAATATAATATGCAATTTGCAAGTCTGTTTTTATAAACATTTTAACGTATGCAATTTGTTGTTTTAATTAAAATTTTAACTGCGTACTGTTTGTGATATATAAAATAAATAAAAAAAAGATGTCCCGACGTAATTTACGCGCCAACAATCTCTGATTTTTTCGGTGACAACCGACCGGTGTTCCATGTCCGAAACAATAAACGTTAGTGTGCAGGCAATTGTCGGCCAATGATGCGGCGTTTTTCATTACGGCGTCCCCGTGAACAACTGTGAACTCGAGTCGCTCGTCCTGATATGTTGATTATCAGCATTGCGTCACAAACAAAAAAGAAAGAGGATTATTTTTTTAAACGCTCACATACATCGTTTCAGCAGATTACTTCATTTTTTATGATATAGCGGCTTTTTAAAGTAGAGATAATCTAAAGCTAAAACATTGTAAAAGGAATGTACGAGGAATGTCTTAGAAGTAATGAGAATTATTTTTTTACGCTCAACGTGGCAACACTGCATCAGGCTGGAGATGACCACATGTGCGTGGAAGTGGTAGGTACGCAACCAGAAAAGGTGCAGGCCGCTCACTTCAGTGTTATACGCTGTTTGCGATTCGAAGACGTGCACGTCATCAACGATGAGAAAATAATGTCATTTGTAAAATCGATTTGTTTACGTTTTAGGGTAGGGTAGTAAACGCTTATGTCAAACTTTACATATTAGGGTTATAATTTCCAAAAGCCAAAATCTCCGATTAAAAATAGTGAAGTAAACTAAAAAATGGGACTATAAAGTAATTTTTTTATTGATAAATAACCAAATTTATTAATTCTCTTACAAATTAATCAATAAAGGCGGGATTATATGCAAAAAAAAACTGAAAATATGTGCATAAATATGCAGATGTTTTAGCCTAAATATGCACTTTCTTATGAAAAATATGCAGGTAAAAATACGAGGAATGTTAGAAAATGGAATACTGTAGAAAAAAATATTCTCTTATGTTTACTACAAGTTTATTTAGAACATTTTACAACATAATTAACTATGAAAACAATTTACAATCATATATTTCTCAAAGTTTTCAACAGAAAAATTGTGACCCTTGTCTGAAAACATGTATTTATATATTGAAAAGGAGCATATTTCAAATAGAAAAATGGTTTCTGACTTCTTCTGCAACACGATTTAGTCCGTGCGCCAAGCAGGTTGTGTGAATTAAATTTGGGTAAAAGATTTTCAAGCTAAAAGCTGCCTTCACCATGTATGGTGCAGCATCCGTCAAAAACAATAGAATTTTCTCTGTCGGAATCGATTTCGGTAAGAAGAAAGTTGCCAGTTCTTCCTGTATAAATCTTGTTATTGTCAAACTATTTGCCTTTTCCAACTGTTTGGATGAAATTAAATAAGATTTTGCTGGAACCGATACGTTAAGGATACCAATCATTAAATGAACTATGTATCGGCTCGCACCATCAATAGTTTCATCTACGCATATATAATGATAATTGTTTGCAACAACCTTCTTAATCCTATTCAATGTTTCCGCATAGATACAGCGAATATAATGTTTTCTTAACGTGCTCTCGTCGGCAATGCTATATTTGCTGATGCACTTTTGCTAAAATAACTTGACATTTAAATTGTTTAATTTATGTAGTTGAATATCTGTCGACACAAACGTTTGGCACAAATCTTTATTAAATTGTTCTTGTTCCGATTTTTTGGAAGTTGATGGCAAACATTGCGGTAATATTTGATGACTGCTCTTCGCCAATTTCATCTTTGTTAGTTTTGCAGCATGATATGGAGTTTTCATATGTTGGTCGACTTGGAACTTTCTCTCACTTGTAATCTGAAAAGAAAATATCTCATCTTCGGTTCTTTTCTTATAAAATAAATGTTAGTAAAAGATAATGGAATAATTAAAAACTTAATTAATTAATTAAAACTAACGAATTAGATATTATGAGCAGATAGAGAGAGTATTTCCAAGATCTACTAGGTGGTAACACTATAATAACGCCCAGTATAGTAAGGAAAAAACAAGTAAATGAAGACAACAACGAAGTAATAATAATGGAAGAATTGGAAGTAGTAATAAAAATGCTGAAGAATGGGAAATCGCCAGGTGAAGATAAGATTACATCAGAAATGATAAAAAACCTCGGGGAAACAGGAAGAAGATGCCTTCTGGAAATAATCAACAAAGCATGGACAAAGGAAGAGATTTTGGATGAATGGTCAATAGCACTATTAATACCAATATATAAAAAAGGCGATTGAAAAGACTGTAATAACTACAGAGGAATTACTCTACTTAATACTATTACTAAAATCTTAGAACAAATCATAAATAACAAACTTAAACTAGTAGTAGAACCACACCTTGCAGAACCGCAAAGTGGGTTTAGACCCGGAAGGAGTGCCCAGGATCATATATTTACAATAAAGCAGATACTCGAGAAAAGAAGACTCCAAACAAAGAAGACATATTTAGGATTTATAGACTTAGAGAGAAAGCGTTCGACCGAGTACCAAGAACAAAAATCTGGGAAAGCCTAGAGAATAGAGGTATAAGTAGAAAAATTATAAATCTAATACAAGGCATCTATGAAAATCACGTAAACTTCGTTATAAAAATAACATGAAATCTGAGGGGTTCAAAACGGAAGAGGGACTGAGACAGGGAGGAGGACTAAGCCCGATGCTCTTTGACATATTTATGGATGATATTATTAGAGAATGTGATAACTGTAATACCCAAAAAATGTGGGTTGGCTATAGAGACCTCCGTAGAGTAGAAATTGATATTGGAGCATTCGCAGATGACATAGTAATAATCGCAGAAAATACACAACAACTTAAACATAATCTGGAGGTTTGGAACGAAGTGTTACAACGAAACCAAATGAAAATAAATATAAATAAAACCAAAGTAATGGCAATCGGAGAAGAACAACTTGATATTACAATAGGCAATGCAAAAATAGAACAAGTTAAGGAGTTCCGATATCTGGGGGCCATAAAATGCAAATATGCAATTTTATGCAAACTGCATATCATCCGGCCTTTAGTAATCAAAAAATAAAAACAGGTGAAAACTGTATATGTATTTAATTATAACAGAATACTAAAAAGACATTTTTGTTACATCAGTATACAATGTGTCCACGGATTTGGTGCACAAGAGGAAATCCTTTTTTATTCTTCAGTTTATGAAAAAGAACTTATTCTATATGAAAATTTTTGCTTAACTTGAAACCATTAGAAATCATACTGAAATGCACTGACTACCTTCTGTATGCAAATAAATGTTGAAAACGTGTTTGTTTAATAAAAAAAATAACTATGTTCAAAGTATTGTTGATAATCGCATTGCTTTGAAATGCTGTTGACAAATAATTATTTTTTAGTTTCGGATTTAAGTGGCATGACATTTTCAATCACGAATACGAATATGCTTACATTGTAATAAACAATTTATTGGATTAAGTGTTATGGAATTGGTCATATTTCATATGACAAACAGCGATCAACAAATTGAATACCAAAGAAATTTGAGTACATCAATAGGTTAAGTATGCATTAGGCATTTGTTACAAATGAAACAGATATGCATTACACACATTTGTATTTGTACACACGCCTTGTATTTTCCAATATTTACTTTTGACAAAGTGTGTTTCTGTCACACAATAGACTTCGTCAGTTTGGCTAGTGAAATAAACTTTGATGGAACGCCTCATAGGTATAGTAAATTTTGTCCTATCAGGTGACACCATATAATCTGGTGACATCTGACGGACAAAAGAGACTATGCCGAAAGTAGCGATTTTCTCTCGTCCAGCTTTGCCGGTACAGAAGGGAGAAAAATACGTATATAAGTCAATTAACACGATGCCAGGTGGCAGGTGGTTCATTTTTTCCCACCCAACATCGCCGGATAGAGCTTATTGCAAAAAGTGTTTAAGGAAAACAAGATTCATCCATGAAAACCCAAATTTATTCATACTCTGGACTCCGGGGACGAGGCGTTTATATTTTGTACTTGGGTTGGATAAATGTTACAAAATTTTGTTTTACCATCTTTGGAGGATATTAACATTTATTATATTAACATTAAACTAACTTAAAAACTGTCTTGACAACCACTTTGCTGAAAGATGTCGTTTTGGACCAATCTTAGCCAGGTCTCCCGATTTAACGCCAGTGGTTTCTTATTTTTATGAACACGTTAAACAAAGAGTATAGGAAAATAATAATTTTGGTGCGAATTTGGAGGCATTAAAATAATACGAACAGTGATAAGTGAGATTGATATAAAGACAGAGAATTTAGGTATAGAGTCGAAAAGTGTGTGGAAGTAGTAGATGGAGGTTTCGTTGAATGAATTATTTGTTGTTATTTATCACATCAGAATTTAGATATCCAAACAATGCAAAATAAACATTTCAAAAATATTCCGTATCATGTATTACACGACTATCATATTTGTCTATTAAGTTACTATATTTTCTTAAACTAAATACATTTTAAGTAGTCTGCTTCTTGCTTAGACAGCTCTAAGATGTAATCAAGCTTCGTCTCATATTCGTCTTCGTCTTATTTATATAACTAAAATGTGTATATACATAATTTGAGAGCAGAAGAAATTGGCGCAAATGATAAATAATTGTGTTGCGAAAATTCAGCCTGACCGAACTAATTTTAAGTCACGTTGTTTAAGTAAGTTGTTTCAAAATGGCGACCACTCTCAAAGCTTTAGTGTAAAGTTTTTATTATAAAACAGAAAATCGTATATATGTTGAAGCAATTGAGTTGCGGACCTATGTTGACAAAGAATTTTTTTGTTTGTTTACACCTATATTTGGGTAAAATTTCCGCCAATCTTTTCCTAACAGATTGTATATTACTGATCAGAGTATAATTACTAATTATACTCTGATTAGTAATATACAATCTGTGTGGACCAATTCGGAGCGAAAGCAGAGGCGTATTTTGTATCGGCACCAGTGTCTCTATCTTTATGTCTTGCGCTATGCACGTGGCGTTGCAAATTTGATTTTGTTAAATGGTTTATATATATATAATTGATTACAATAATACTTATTACCTAGATAGTTCTGATTCAAATGATAACAAAGTAATACAAATGTTTTTAAACTTTGATACATAATATAAGACAAAATAGAAGATTCACCTTAACAAAATAATATAAATAATGTTAATATACTACAATGATACACTATAAGGAAATTTAAATATTTAAACCGTTACATATATTATAATGATTAGCCAACACATGTTACATAAATATTCTACAGGCTTATAATTTACTTTTATTTTTCTTAAAAAAGAAAATTAAATGAACAAAATAAAATAAACAGAGGATTAACTATAACAATTAATTCAAAAATAATTTATTACAATTCTTTCCACAAATTATTTTTTATGAGGGAGAGAAGGTAAATATAATAAAAATGTTATAAACTTATTGAAAACACTAGTTTTAATTTGTTACATTTCTGTTATTGGGATTTCTTAGAAGGTGGAGGTCTATTATATTTGTATTGTTTTCTTAATTTAGAGTGTCAAATCTATAATTAGATTTCAAAAGTAGTGACTTTCTTACATTTATCAAAATTATAGAACTATGTAAATTTAGTTAATTTTGTATAATATTGTTAATGTTTGGTAATGTCAAAGGTTATGTGTGAAAGAAAATTTAATTGTAAACCAATAAGTTCATAATATTAATCAAGGATCAAAATTGTAGTATAAATGTCAAATATTTTGGAAAATTATGTATAACTAAAGCGACCAATGAGCTTAAAAAGAGAAAAAGCTGTTGGGTTGCCATAGTGAGTTATTGAAACAATTTGAGAGAAGAATTTTTGCACTTGAATGAATTGGATGTGTTTTTGGAAAAAACGAATTTAAAAAAAAATATAAAAAAAACAAGTATAATTTATATTACCAAGATCTGAACTGTTTTCATCTTATATTCCGCTATCAATTAATGAGCCATAAAAGACGTGTACCAGCTTTAGATAAATATTGGGAAACATTACAAGGCCCTATATTACCAGGATTGTGACCGTAAATTAGAAAAGCAGAACTTAGAAATTTAGAAATATATATAAACCATTTAACAAAATTGTAACGCCACGTGCATAGCGCAAGACATAAAGATAGAGACACTGGTGCCGATACAAAATACGCCTCTGCTTTCGCTCCGAATTGGTCCACTCTAATAATTAGTAAGTATAATTATTTTAAAGTATTATTAATAATACAGTATTGAAATACTTTAATAGATGCTGAACTGGTTAGTAATTCAGACTCATTGTTGAAATCCAAGAGCCCGCTAAAATTAGCTTTGAATTCACTGCCAATAATCAAATTTTCACGGGACAATAAACCACCTTTCGTTTTACATATGACATCCATATGCACGTATACAAAGGTAAGTGTTCGAGACCATAGACAACAGAACAGCATTTCGATTTATTATTATTGAATTTAAAGCTAAACGTACCGTGAACGCTGGTCAGTTGTTATACGTTTAAACTAAAGTGGTTCAAATTACATTGTACATTTACCGCACCAGTGAAACTGTTGCATATCGTCTGTGTTAAACAATACAGGCTAAATTACAAAATGAACCATGCTGTTGATATACAAAATAAATGGATAATAAAAAGCAATGGAATCAAGTTAGTTTCTAGAAGAATTCTGGATATAAGTAATTAATAAGAATGGTAGTAGTAGATGGAGGTTACGTTGAATGAATTATTTGTTGTTATTTATCACATCGGATTTTAATATCAAAACAATGCAAAATAAACATTTCAAAAATATTTCGTATCATGTATTACACGACTATCATATTTATCTATTTGTCTAATTATAAAGGTATATACTGTCATGTTATTTACGATGGAAGCTAGTATTCAAACTATGAAGCGTATAGGAAAAGGCCCAATATTACGCCATTCGTAAATTGTAGTAGGTTGATCACATTAAACTTGTGGCAAATGAAGTTACATTCGTGACAAAGTAAGCAGAAGTATATATACAAATGTATTAGGAATTAATTATAATTATTTGGAAAGTAAGAAATTTTCTTTTGGGTTTTACCCTCTGATCATTGCAATAACTGACTTTTCTCTATTTACTGACGGCGTTTCATTCGTCATAATGGAATCTTATAGTAAGTTGCTCCAGGTATTGTTAACTTTGTAGACTTCCTTTCAGTTAAAGATATTCCTTATTCTAAATGACTTCGTTAGTGATTCCCCGATGATCATTCTTTGCAGAGGTAAACATTTTTTTATATTATATAACACCTCTTGTTTTTCTAGCGCGGTTCTACTAGAAATTAATTTGTAAACTTTTCCTTTTTTCAAGGTTTGCTTGGGATAGGTTGATTTCGTTTCTAAAGAAGTCGATATGGCATATATATATATAGTAGATTTAATTAGTTGGCGATTAAAATATATATTTCAAATTCTTTGTGAAAGGCATAATTTGCCGAAACACGTAAGATTGTTTTAAATATATGGATTCTTAAGTAAAACCAGACCTTACAACGCCAACTAATTAAATCTACCATAACATACAAAGGTCACGAAATAATTATCTTTATATATATATATATATATATATATATATATATATATATATATATATATATATATATCAATTGATAAATTATTGGAGATTTTCGGCTTTTATATGAAATATTTACAAATATCAAATTAGTATGTAATTGCAAAGTAGGTGAGAATGTAAACATTTCTGTCTACAAATTACAAAGCAAATCATACGAAATTTTTTTAATTGAAAAATACTGTCTACGTTGGGATTTGAACCCAAGTCTACGGTTTGCCGGACCGTTGCTTTACTACTTAAGCCACGATAGACCTTGGTTAAGGATATTTAGAAATGCATATATAAAGTAACAGTGTTAATGATTCAGATGTCAGTTATTGAATGCAGATGTCAAGTTTTGAAAGCAGAAGTCAGTTTTGAAAGTTGACGTGAGTTTTGTTAGGTTGAAAGCAAATGTCAATTAATGAAATCAGATGTCTGTTTTGAAAGCAGATCTCTGTTATGAAAGCAAATGTCAGTTTTGAAAGCAGATGTCTGTTTTGAAAGCAGATGTCAGTTATTGAAAGCAGATGTCAGTATTTTGGAAGCAGATGTCAGTTTTGAAGTTTTGAAATTGCTAATTATTACTCCACAGCTATATGAGTGTTTAATGAACAGCTAAGAAATTATCTAAACATCCGGAATATGCAGATACCGATATTTCATAGTTTTTATTAATCTTCAGTACACATTATTCGGGAATAGATACGAGTTTCATTTATATACTGCGTGTATATACGAATTATGAAAAACGCGATGTAAATGAGAATTAATTATTATTAAATTCTCACATTACATGCCGTTGCCGCTATAATTTGTTGTATTAATTTCCGTAAATGACAAAATCACATTTGCCTAAGAAAGCAGACACAACACATCGCGACGCCAACCCTCCAGGTTGCCCGGGCAAATGAAAAATGTGTGAAAGCCATATCCATCCGGAAAGTGCAGATACCGATATTTCATAGTTTTTACAAATCTTAAGTACACATTATCCGAGAATAGATACGACTTTCATTTCTATACTGCGTGTATATATATATATATCGTATATATATATATATATATATATATATATGAAAAATGAAAAATTTGTGAAATACATCCGTCCGCAATGTGTAAATATCGATATTTTATTGTTTTTACAGATCATAAGTGCACATTATCCGGAGACAGACACTACCTTTACTTCTATACTTTGTCTTCTATTTTTCTCGATTTTTTACAAACTGGATAAGGACTCAACATAGAAATTAGGATAGATTTGTTTTCATATACACTTTATACATACATGCAGCTGAAAAAGGTTCAAATATTACAGTGTTAGTTTTGTTTAAAAATGTAATTTTCAGGTGTTCAGTAGTGGTGAGTTACTAGTTACAATTGCGTGAAAATTATTTAATAAGACTACCAATGCTTAAATCTAGCTGTCAGTTTATTTTTGAATATATTAGTATAGCTGTAAATTATGTATTGCGATTTTAGCATCTCCTGATGAAGTAATTAATAAATGACGAAATATTGGGAATGAACATTTGGGTTTTAATGTAAACAAATCGATAACCCAAATATTGGTGAATTTATGTATACATATATATATATATATATATATATATATATATATAGTATAGCTGTAAATTATGTATTGCGATTTTAGCATCTCCTGATGAAGTCATTAATAAATGACGAAATATTGGGAATGAACATTTGGGTTTTAATGTAAACAAATCGATAACCCAAATATTGGTGAATTTATGTATATATATAGTAAATTCAATTTGTTGGCGATTTAAGGTCTGGTTTTACTTCAAAATATATATATCCGAAACAAACGTTCGGCAAATGATGCCTTTTTTAAGGAATATAAAATATATTTTATATTCCTTGAAAAAGGCATCATTTGCCGAAACATGTAGGATTGTTTTGGATATATATATTTTGAAGTAAAACAAGACCTTAAATCGCCAACAAATTGAATTTACCATAACATACAAATGTCACGAAATAATTATCTTTATATATATATATATATATATATATACCTTGACGTTTCATTGATCTCCCACTCATCTTCGTTTAGAATTAGTTCTAAGCGAATTTGGAATCGAAATTTTATGATTTAGTAAAATTGAATATTCACTACAGGGAGTCAGTAGTGAAGTAAGTAGTAGCTGTGATTTCTATATTAAACTTATTCCTGTAAACTTATGTCAAAGCAGCATGACCTAACCAACAAAATATGGAATTCGAGTTAAAGTTAAAATAACTTGAATAATTAATTAAATATTCTGTTACCACGATATATTAATACACAATATTTTGTGTAGATTTACATCTAAATTTATTAAAAACATTAAATTTAAATTTTTCGTTTGATTTTACATTTACCAAATTATTATATAAAATATTTCTTAAAAAAAATGAAAAAAACATTTTGACGAATAAAATCTTGTTAGTTAATAAACGACCATATAAATTAAAACGAATATAAGGAAGATAAGAGAAAGACATGCAAATTTTGCTGTAATTTGAGTTTAACGATAACTTTTTCCGTGTTTTCATTTAAAAAGAACGTATACGTATATTGTACGTTACGGTAAGCCTCTTAAGCGTCGACTTTATTATTCGAAGTTTATTATAAGCAAACTGTGCAGAGAATCTTTTTTTTTTGTCGAATCCATTGAGAAAATCCACGTCAGCAAAGCGCTTGATTCTCGTATAATTGACCATCAGTTTCTCCGATATCGGTAGTCGCAATCTCTGTATGGGTTGCTTCGTAGCAAGTACGCTCTGGAGGACTGAATAAACAAACCTGAAAAATCTCCTCTCTCTTCAGAACCAATAACAACATTCCCGAAATTGTCGTCGATTGTTCATTATAGGGGATCTTTTGAAATTTTTAAAGGTTAAAGTAACGATCGCGCGTTATCAAAGGAAAAATATATCCGCAACGTTGCTCCATTATTGTAGTATTAAGGCATTGTTGAAGATTCGCTGAAATTCATGGATGTTAAGCGAAAAAACTCCGGATAAATTGAATTTTACTACGTAAACGTCTCATAAGAGAAAATAAAAAGCTCTATTATAAACATGTACTTACACTCCTAACATTTTGAAGAAATACTTGAATTTATGTTAATCCTTTTCCTCTTGTGATGTGTACGATTATGTTAATGTAATTAAATGTTTCAAGTGCTTGGGTTACAATCACTTTGCTAAAGATTGTACTGTAGCATGTAACAAATGTGCGGGTGCACACCAAACCAACGATTGCCAGAATGATTTCGTGAAATGTGTTAATTGCGTAAAAATGATTGAAAAGTTAAATATTAAAATAAATTTTGATCATGCAGCCAACGATAGAAACTGTGAATGTTACAAGAGAATTATAAATAAAATAACATCTAAAATTCAGTATGAATAGCAATTAACAAATATGGTTAATGGTAAAGATATACTGAGTAAATTACATATAAATAGTAAATATATTGTTTACTTAAACTGTCAGGGATTTTTGAACAATAAGGATCTTATAATCGAATTGGTTAGCGAATGGAGCCCCAAAATATTATGCCTTGTTGAGACCCATGTGGATGTCACAGTAGAAGATAAGGAATTGGAAATCCAAGGGTATAGCGTCGTTAAGTGTTGCATAAATAACCGTAGAACGGGTGGTGTACTTGTCTATATACTAGATAATATGGTTTTCGAAACTTCACATATAGGGAGTTTAGACTTTGTATCGGTCATTGAATTTAAACTAAAAATACAAGACGAGAAGTACCTCATTAACGTTCTATATCACCCTCCTGCAAAACATGATAATTTATTTATTGAATTTATTGATGAATACATGGGAAATACTGTAGAGGAAATCATAATTTTATTAGAGGATTATAATCTTGATTACTTGAACATAAATGATTATTACTGTAACAAAATTAAAACAATATTATATAAACACGGACTGAATCAAATTGTCAATGTGCCTACTAGAATTTCGAATCATAGCAAAACATTAATAGACTATATTATAATTAATAAAAAGGATTTGGCACACGAAGTTCATAGAACTCCTCGGATTGGTGACCACTGCATTTTGAGCATTGCCATAGAATAGGAAAAAGAAGCCCACTTAGAAAAGACTGTAATATAGAAAAGAAAAATGAGAAATTATAGGAAGGAAAGTTTACAAGATAGCTTACTTGGTATCAACTGGAGCTATTCGGTGGTAAATGCTGATGTTATAGCGGATGCTTTCATTAACAACATAGGTGACATAATGGAGAAAATGTGTCCTATAGAGGAACTCTTACTGAGGAAAATTTATTTGAAGAAGAAATGGATGAATAGCGGTATAATAGAAATGATGAAGTTAGAGACTTGAACTATAGGCGGGCCGTGTTTACTGACCAAGACTGCGACTGGGAAAATTACAAAATAGCGCGTAACAAAGTGACACAGCTTATAAAAAAGGAAAAGGATGAATATTACATAAACATTATAGATGAAAATAGATATAATAGTCGTAAATTGTGGAAAAACTTAAAAGCATTACTACCGAATAAAAGTAAAAATGTTAACAGTGAAATAAAATACAGTGACGGAGCTACGGCTATCGCGAAGGAGATTGCTCATAAATTTAATAACTTTTTCGTTAACAGTATTGAAAATATTGTGAGAGATATACCTAGGTCGATGGATTATCCAAAGATACTCGATAATATTAATGCCCCCGTGCAAATGGATTGCTTTACTGCTGTATCGATGGCGTCTTTAAAATCTATATTAAAATCTATGAAGAGTACTGGAGAGATAGGTGACGGAATATCAACAAACGCTTTAAGAGATTCCTGTGAAGTAGTTGCTGGCAGGTTTCTCGATGTTATAAATACGTCACTTCGAACTGGTAAATTTCCTGAAGATTGGAAAACGACATATGTGACGCCAGTACTTAAGGTTAACGGAACGTGTTGGCATGAGGAATTTAGACCTATTAACTTAGTAGCTCCATATGAAAAAGTTTTGGAAACGTGTGTAAAAGTCCAATTAATGGAATATTGTGAAAAAAATCCTCTAATTGAGTCGAATCAGTCGGGGTTCAGAAAATATCATTCGTGTGAAACGGTTGTGCTGAGTATTTGCGATGCGTGGGCGAAAGTAATTGATAAAGGCAAGTTTGTTTTGACTGTATTCTTAGACTTCAAGAGGGCTTTTGAGACTGTTGACAGACCCTTGTTGTTGTGTAAATTAAATAAGATGGGAATATCTGGATTAGCATTAGGATGGTTTGAAATGTACCTAAGTAATAGATATCAAGTAGTCAAATATAAAAATGAGATGTCTGATAAGATTATTACAAAATACGGAGTGCCCCAGGGAACAGTGTTAGGTCCACTATTGTTTATTCTGTACATTAATGATATAGTCAAAGCGGTTGATAATTGCGAAATATGTATGTTTGCTGACGACACCATGATCTATATGGTTGGTGATGATATTAGGGAGATGGTGGATAGCATGACTGTCCAATTAAATAAATTGTATAAATGGGTATATGAGAATAATATGGCACTGAATTTCAGTAAAACTAAGTTCATGATAATTGGTACTAAATATAAGATTTATAAATTGAATTTTAATGATATAGATTTGTCTATGGACTCCAAGAAAATAGACAGAGTTGAGAATATGAAATATTTGGGGGTAATATTGAATACTAATTTAGATTTCAAAACTCACGTTCAATACCTATCTAATAAAATTTCCAAGAAGATATTTTTCTTAAATAGATTTAGTCATAATTTGTCACTGTATGTCCGACTGTTGTTGTTTAAATCCTTAATAGCACCATATTTTGATTTTTGTTCTGCCATTTTATTTAGTATAAATGGGAATGAGATGCAGCAACTCCAAAAACTACAGAATAAGGCTTTGCGAATAGTATTAAAATGTAACAGATATACCCCAATTAATCTAAAGCTAGAAACTTTAAGTGTATTAAGTGTAAAACAATATATAGTATATAAGACAATCGTTTTCATCTATAAAATTAAAATTGGAATAATGCCTCCTTACTTAAGTCGAAAATTGACAACGGTCGATCAAATTCACAACTACGGAACCAGAAATATCAACGATTATTATATTGAAAACTATAATAGGGTGCAAACAACCAAGAATGTGTTTGTGAACGGACTGAAACTGTTTAATAGTTTACCTACGCACATGAAATCAAGTGGTAGTTTGAATAGATTTAAGATCCTTGTAATTGAATTTGTTAGGGAAAACTTTTAGTTTAAGTCTTCTGTTATTGTTCTAACTTTCATAGTTTATATTTTCAAAATTTATTGTGCATGTACATAGTAGTTGCTAAATAAAGTTATATTAAAGTAATCATCAGTTTTTACCTAGATAATAATCTAAAAAAATAAATTCGAGAGAACGTTGTTGATAGTTGATAACTAAGTTTGGGGTGGAACTAGTGAAACTCTCATCTATGTCGTCCATTGTTTTTGTTGCACTTAATTCGAAGAAAAGAGTTCTCCACTTTCTAGCTATAGTGTAATAATAAATAGAATAAACAGTTAATAATAATAAATTCCTCTCGAATTTTGAAAGATTACATTATTTATAGATATCAGTGCATGAAGGGTAGTTAAGGTGGTCAACAAAGGATTGACCAACGGGAATATAGAAAAGCTACCCCCTATTTTGAATGAAAAATTTATAATTTCGTTTATTTTAAACTATTAGCATTGTTTAAAAGTACAAGTAGAATTAGAACTAGTTCATTGAAAAATGCCTAGATGGGACAGTAGAAAGGTAAATATACTTTATATGTTTGAGTATTTAAGCAAATAGGTAAGAAACAGGCCAGCTGATAAAAGTTGTGAATTACAGGCCTCAAAAAAGTCCCCAAACAATCTTATAAATGACGCCAAACAATGTACATTTCGCAGCCATAATTTCTTAAACTTTTAGATGTATAGAATCTAATATACCTTTGTATCTTGTATGTTCATTTATACCTTAGCTAACACTAACACTTTTTGTCTTTTAGCTTTAATCCATGAAGATGACTAAGAAGTTGAAAATTCAGATTACACGAAATTGATAAATTGTGCTGATTTTAATTTTTGAGGTTGGGTTAATTTCCCGCGGTTGCTGTTATGAAAAACATTATATATTAAAGCTGACAAGGCTCTTAGAATTTACGATATATTGTAAATGTAAACCACATGACTGATGGTGATTAAGTTGCAACAAAAGGTTTTCGGATTGTTTACTTAACAAGTTCAACAAGAGCCCCACCGTGTTATAAATTAGAAAATTAAATAATATTTGCTTTACAAAAGGTTAAAGGTATACGCTCTCCAATTTTGTTAGCATTGCAATTATTTTAATTCTGGTTTTAAATTAATTGTGTTTTTAAATTTATAATTTACGAGTAACTTACTCGATGGTGTTATTTAGTATCTAACATTAATAGTAAGTAAGCTTTTCATACTCCACTAATTCTAAGCTGTATAGGAACATGATGAATATTAGTCGCTTTTACACTTTCCTTGAAAACAAATGTACTAATTATACATTGTGTAACAAGCTTTTACACATTTTTTCCCGACAGTATTGACACATTTTTCGATGAATGTAAATCCGCTTTGCAGTGTCTCTTCAATTAATTATACAATATGAAACAAACATGTAAATAATTTACATATCTGTAACTATGCACATGGACAATAAACCTCGTATTTTCAGCATTTACTTCTGCTTAATACATATGTTTCTGCCATATAGGCGTCCTCAGTTAAGCTAGTGAAGCAATGTATACAAATTAATACAAACCTGTTATAAACAACTGGTTTGTATCTGTATTTAAATTTACTGAAATAGCCCGCATAGATCAAGCAAGTTCCGTCCTATAAGAAGACAACTATTTAATAATTGCCATCTTACGGGCGAAAGATACTTTTTTCCGGAGGGCTACCTATCGTTCGAACAGCTATGCTGCTACGGGAAACGATAAAATACGTATGTAGATGTAGTCCATTAACAACCTGCCAGATGGCGGTATATACGAAAAGGTTTTGTTTAAGTATGACAATACGTTAAGCACGTATAAAGCGTTTGTACAATATGAAACAAACATGTAAATAATTTACATATCTGTAACTATGCACATGGACAATACACCTCGTATTTTCAGCATTTACTTCTGCTTAATACATATGTTTCTGCCATATAGCCCTCCGCCATATAGCCATATAGCCATATAGCCCTCCGGACAAAGTATCTTTCGCCCGTAAGATGGCAATTATTAAATAGTTGTCTTCTTATAGGACGGAACTTGCTTGATCTATGCGGGCTATTTCAGTAGATTTAAATACAGATACAAAACCAGTTGTTTATAACAGGTTTTTATTAATTTGTATACATTGCTTCACTAGCTTAACTGAGGACGCCTATATGGCAGAAACATATATATTAAGCAGAAGTAAATGCTGAAAATACGAGGTGTATTGTCCATGTGCATAGTTACAGATATGTAAATTATTTACATGTTTGTTTCATATTGTACAAACGCTTTATACGTGCTTAACGTATTGTCATACTTAAACAAAACCTTTTCAATTAATTATGTTTAGGAGAAAAATAAAATGCAGGTCTAATTGCCTTCGTAGTAATAATAATAATTTCGTTATGAAATAAAAAATGAAAAAGAAAACAATGTCGGGTAATTTCTACTTTATTGGTAAAATATCGTAACAATTGTTCCGAGAATTATTAATTTATCAAAAGCTTAATTTAACAATACCACTGGCCAACACGATTTTTACTCACTTCTAAGCGAGACTTGTTTTTTACTAATTCGGGTGTTCTGAATCCGAAAATCATATTAGTTTTTGCGTTTCACGTCAAAATTAAACTGTATACCGTACTATGCTCCTTGAAGAATCACTAATGCGGCTAAGTAGTTACTTACATAAGACCTGTTACGATATAAAGAACGTATAAAATTGATTAATTTATTTAATTCAATACAATATTAGTCACGAGTATAGTGCAAGTATTTACACTAATCCTTCAAAACATGTCGTGGCCGGACATGTGGAAACAAAGAACGGCATATGGAGTAGCATGTTTTTCATACGAAGGTTTGAAACAGAAGAAGGAATTTGTATAGAAAAGAACATTGGTTTCGAAACGGGTAGGTTTGTTTTATAGTCTAGAGTGGAGAGGGATCGAAGCTGACGATGTTTTGAATTAAGAACTAATTAAAAGCGCGAGCTAAGAGTTGCGATATCCATTACATAAATATCATTAAAATATTCCTGATGAAGAAAAATTTAAAATAATATGCGACATGACATAATTACGAAGACGTACGTAATTAACTAAATAACTTTAAGTTTAACCTTTATGTGACTGGAAGAGTACCCGGGTGCCTTTTTCAGATTTAAATATTAATATTTTTTGTGTTTGAACTTGCTGAACTCCGCCTGGGGCGGCTTGTGGGTGGATTGAGTAGCTCACAGCCGCCACTGCCGGTCCCAAGCCCGGATAAAGGAGGAGGGTTCTTAGGTAAGGTTAGCAACTTGCCTAGGGGAAAAACAATTACATGCTCAAAGCACCGGTAGCATAGCCTCGGAACATGGACGGATTTCACGGAGCACGACCCACGCGCGAATAAGGAACAAACTGTATATGAAGAAACAGCAAATGAGAATTGCATGCTGGAACATAAAGACTTTGTATTCAAAAGATTATGAACTAATTTCCGAACTCAATGAACATAAGATAGACATATGTGCACTCTCTGAAACGAAAAAGAAACGTCGAGGAACAACAAGACTTAGCAACTACATCTTTCTGTACTCAGGAGTAGCAAAAGACCAAAGAGCCACATCAGAGGTTGGTATGGCAGTAAACGAGAAATATGAAAAGAATATAGAAAGCACAGAGTATGTTAACGACAGAATTCTAAGAGTAAAAATGATGTTCAATCATCCCCTGCACATTATATCAGTATATGCACCTGACATTGGTAAACTCGAAGAAATGTCAATAGATTTCTACGAAATCCTACAATCAGAACTGGACAAAATCCCAAAAAACGAAAAGATAATCCTATTAGGAGACCTAAATGCTAGAATAAGAAATGAAGCAGTAGATGGAGCAAAACAAAAATACAGCGAAGAAGTAACTAACAGAAATGGCGAAATGTTGACAGAATTTTGTGAACAGAATGAATTACGAATAAACAACACATACTTCCCTCATAAAGACCAACACAAATACACCTTTTACGACAATAGACAAAATAAATCCATAATCGATTACATCATCACAAACAGAATGTTCATGCCCCAACAAATAGTAGATATAAGAGTCTTGTCCTCAGCCAACATTGGAACAGACCACAAATTAATGCTAGGAAAACTACGAATAGCAATATCACTGAGGAAACAAAAGCCAACAACAAGAGCTGAAAAATTCAACATAGAATCGCTCAACCAGGAAAATACGAAACAACTATACGCAGACCGATGCAAACAATACATTACTCTTAACCCAATAATACAACCCGACACTCCCCAAACAGCATGGGATAAACTGAAACAAAACATCTATAAAGCCGCCAAAGAAACCCTAGGCACACGCACGGTATCGCAGAACAGTAGACCGAACAATAAACCTTGGTTTACAACGGAAGTCAAGGATATCACAAGGGAAAAGAAAAAAAATTATTTGCAATACAGGGAATCTCCAACTCAAGAAAACCGAAATAAGTATATTGAAGCTAGGAACAAGGTCAATAATAGGGTTAGAGAGATCAAGGAAGAATACTGGCAGGAATTCAGTAACGAAATGGAAGCAGACATGTATGGAGCACAAAAACGAATTTGGAAACTACTAAGAGGCATGAAACGGGAAACGAATGAAACAATACAACTCAGAACAATTACCGAAGAAACTTGGGAGAAATATTTCAGAAATCTTTACGCAGACATAGAGAACCCTGTAGAAACACAAGAAGAAGCCATACAAAACGAGCCACCAGAAGAGTGCACGCAAATCACCGAAGAGCAAGTAAGAGAGACAACGAGGAAACTTAAGAACAGGAAAACTCCAAACCAAGACAAAATACCAAATGAGCTAATAAAAAATGGAGGAACTGCCGCCATAAAAGAATACACAAAACTGTTTAACGTCATACTACAACATAGAAGAATACCTGAAGAATGGAAGAACAGCGTAACAATACCCATCTTCAAAAAAGGAGACAAAACCGATCCAGCAAACTACCGTGGGATAACATTGTTGAGCGCCTCGCTAAAACTCCTAACTAAGATCATTGCGGACAAAATAACCCCAACAATGCCGACAAGCGAAGAACAACAAGGGTTTCGAAGAAGTCGATCCACTACTGACGCTCTGTCAGTAGTGTACATTAGAGTACAACACCCCTGCCTATCTTTGCTTTGTAGATCTAACTAAGGCCTTCGACAGAGTACAACTAAAAGACATCATCACGATCCTGGAAAACAATAATACGAAGAAAGAATACGTAGAACTCATTAAGGACCTAAACACGAACACAAGAACGCAAATACGCACAAACCTCACCCTAACGCAACACCTACGAACCCCAACAGGCATCCGTCAAGGCGATAGTCTCAGTCCTTTATTATTCAACGCAATCATGGATGAGCTGGGGAAAGCTGTAAAGAACACCGGATTAGGATATCGGATGGGCATATACAACATAAATATAATATGCTATGCTGATGACGCAGTACTTATTGCGGAATCAGAGGACGACCTACAAAGAATGTTACATGCTTTCAACAAACAGGCAGGAAAACACAACATGGAAATTTCCATAGACAAGACCAAATGCATGACCATAGCAAAAGAACCTGTACGCTGCAAATTGGTAATAGAAAATAAGACCGTCGACCAAATCATGTCAATCGAATACCTTGGGTGCAAAATTACAAGCGCAGGGTTTTGGGTGATGAGGTGAGGAAACAAGTAAACAAAGCAGCAGCAATATCGGGACATCTTAGGTATCCAAACTGGAGAAACAAACACCTAAGTACGGCATGCAAATCAAGGATATACAAAACATGCGTACGACCGGTGATGACATATGGTGCGGAGACGAGCGGAAACGACGATAACAAAGAGGATACCAAGAACAACCGAAATGAAGACCCTAAGAACGATAACAGGATACACATTGATTGATGATAGGCAAAGAAATACAGATCTAAGGGAGAAGTGTCAAACGGATGACGTAGTCAGATGGATACGGAAAAGAAGAAGAGAATGGAACCACCATGTCAGCCGAATGACTCCCGACAGAATGGCCAGAATAGTACGAAACAACATACCTCGGAAGAAGACCCATAGGACGACCACCAAAACGCTGGCGAGACAGCTGGCAATCAAATTCACAAGAACTGCCGCTACAAAGAAGCCGGAACTAAACAGGCGATACGCCTATCGAAAGAAGAAGAAGAAGAACTTGCTGAGCTTGGAAATTCTGTGGCATCTCTAAACTTGTTTTATATTACATTTTATTATATATACTTCGTTATTTAGGTTTAATTTTTAACGAAAAAATGGCATCCGAAATTATTACAACCTCCAAGACCGGTATGCGTACCCGGGTACCTCCATTTAAAATTTCATATGGATGGATGTGAAAGAACAAAAGTAGCATTTTTACATTTTTTTATTTATATGTGTTATAAAAAAGATGTATAAAAAGAACGAAAATAAATAATAATAGGATTAAACTGCCTGTTGGTTACAGGTATCGCATACGGCCTTAGTAACAGAATGCTCATCACAAACTGGTTTTGAACAAGAATTACATGCTTTTCGCGTTTTTCTTTGTCTGTGATTCAATTTCCGGCAAATGTAACATTTTGACACATTGATCTCTGATTGCTGTAACGACTGGTTGTGTAATTTGGCGTTCTAGAACCATTTCTAGTGATGTACGTGTAAAGTGATTGCCCAAAACTCTTGGAATACTGCTTCGAGTTAGTACAGCAGACATGCATAACTCGTTTGCAAGATCTTTCAAAAATCTCCGTCGTCGGTCGGTTGATGTAAGCCTAGGATTGTGCTCCGTGTAAATTATGTATGCACTCAGTGCAGCAAGGTCGAGCATATTGTAAAAAAATGCTAGGGGCCAACGATTTGTTCTACGCTTTACTGTATACACTGATAACATTTTATCCATCGTGTCGACGCCGCCTTTGGTTTTATTATAACCTTTATATTTAGTAAGTAAATCTAGAACTGTACGCTCTCCAATATTCACTTGCCGTTCACCGTCTGGTGGTTTTCCAGTTAAATTTTATCTTGTAAAGGTTAAGCATTTGCCGCATCACAAGCCTAAAAAATTTTTATTCCATACTTTGCCGGTTTTGAAGGAATGCATTGGGTAAATTTTGTGTGTTCTCTATAAGGAGATAATTGCTCATCGACCGTTATGCATTCAGAGGCTTATAGTTGTTTTCTAAATTATTATTTAGCATTATCCATATATCACGAATTGGAGCAGCTTTGTCACTTTTAGATCGTTCAGCACGTGCATTCTGATTATCAAAACGAATAAATCGTGAAAACATTTTGAAGCGATCACGAGACATGGCCGCACGAATAAGAGGTAAGGATTCAAGTTTCCACATTTCAGATATATGTTCCTTATTAGATTTATGTACACCAGCTGCAATTAGGATTCCTAAAAATGCATCGAATTCCTCGTCAGTAAATGTCTTGAAAACCTTTCGTGGTGGTGGTTGCCGCTTAGAATCTTTGTACTTTTAAGCTTGTTTTCATTATAATCTCCAGTTACTTGTGTGCCTTTTCTGTTAGTTTCCCTTAAAATTATGGTACAAATTTCATTGGACATTATAGATTTAAAAGTTTCTTTAGCAGTATATAATGCACTAAAACTTTGTGCGCCACATTTTTCGCGCAAGATATTTCGGTTAATTGTCTGCGCTTATGGTAATGGAGTATTAATCCAATGAGTTCCATCTTTAGCAACTAAAACAGTAGGCTGTGCCGGCGTTTCTTCTTCATCACTAATTTCATCTGAATAAGGTTCCTCTTGTTCGATTACAGGTTCTATTTCTGCATCAGATTCTTCAGATTCGATTTCCGGAATGTATTCGTCTTCATCCGAAGCATTAAATGGCTCTTCTTCTAATGTTTCTTCCGCTGCTGCTAGTAATTCTACTGATGTCAGTCTGAAAACCATAAAATATCACATTACGTTCTTATTATTACTATTACTTTTACTCTTACAGGATTTGTAATTATATTAACTTCTATATCATACCTGGTTCTCCTCCATCTTGGCTTTGTAAATGAACCCGAACTAGGACCAGGCGTATTATCACACATTCCGATAAAAATAATAAAATTTGCACTTGTTATTACCAAAAACACTAAAAATATTTAGTATGTACTGCAGCGAACAAATTATATACGAGCACTTCGAAAAATGGACGGTTACTGATTTTCAGACATGTCTAATCTTGTTCATAACAGCGCAGTTTATGTCTCCCCACCACTGTCTCCCGTATATGTATAGCTGCAACTTATATACAACGTGGGGTACCCGGGTACGTACGTCGTCATTAGAAGGTGTTATTTTTCCCAGTCACATAAAGGTTAAAAACTAAATGTAAAATATTTGTAATAATTCGAAATGGACGTGGATACTTGAGTTGAATGTTCAATCAGGTAGATTTTTGGGTAGGGTCAACTGATCAGAATGATAACAAAAGAAAGGCTTTCTCTTTGCAAATACGAAATATATACAGAAAATGTTTAAGTTTGAATTAATATTTTAAATTCGAAATATATTTGCGAAGAAATATAATTTAAAATTAATTAAAATATTCTTATATATCTATACGAAGTGTAACATTATAAATACTTCTTTAATTTATTTATCAGTATTGTTGTCTATCTAAAATTTTACTCCGACGAATTAGATTATTTAATTTGCATATTTACTCTATAGAGAACTTAATGTAATGTGTATTTGGTTATTTTATACCAAAATATATTAGTCAAAATCTGACAGCATTGATAAGTAATTGAATGATTTGCCAAATTTAAATGTTAAATGATGTATTAACGATTACTTATGTTCCGACAGTGTGTAAACAACAACGGTTTCGCTCCGCAGGAACTATAATGAAGAAAATATTGGATTTCCCGTCGCCGGGAACAGGCAGAGGTCGATTCCATTTCGCGAATCGACCGACCAATATGTAGTTTGATAAATTAGTATGAATTGTAAACAAGTTTTCTCATTATGTGCGGATTCCGCCGGCGAATTCTTGATCTTATAATGGAATCATAGGGCACGGAAGATTATTCGCCCTTTTGATTTCCCCCCAATGGCTTTTTGATAATAAACTGTACATATTCGGCGTCAGGGATTCTGAAATTACATAATTGGATGTTATTTGTTTACCTGGTTTCTTTTTAATTTGTGGTGCAAAATTGAATACCGCTTGCTGCTTTTTTTATCGAGTTTTTAACTCTGTAAACACATGACGCTCATTCAATTAATAAACAAAATGAATGAATTTTTACGTCGACGATGCACGTTTGATTTTGCATTTTCCGTGTTATGTGTGAGAGTAGTATTTAATCTACCTACATACCTTTCCAGTATTAATTATTGAAAATTACCTTAGTTAGTAAACAATAAAGATGATTTATTAAAGCTATTTTCTGCTTATATTAAAAACGCTGTTAGAATTTTCCTTTTTTTTTTACACGTTTTAGCGTCAAATTGTTATCAACGTTATGGTATTGAAATTTACCTCATGTCGCAACGTCCACTAAACAGGCTGCCCATTTTCTATCTCCATATATGGGTAACTCTCTTAGTATTGAAGATACCGGATCGGTTAAATTAGCAAAGTTGCTCAGAATTTTGATAAGTATTTGATGGCATTTTAATATTTGTCGTATGTTAACTTTTTGAAATATTTGATGAAAATTGAAATTTGACGAAATTTTAAGTTGTACATATCTTCGTAACCATCGAAGACAGAGCAAAACCAGAAATGATATCTAATAGTATTTTTTACGTAGAATTTAGTAATCTTTATTAACTGATCCGGTATCTTCAATACTAAGAGAGTTTGCTACGATCACTAGTCATAGTTTAACAAAAGAAAAATAATAATAACAGAAAACGCTCCCCGGAGCAGACACAGTCTCGGTCGACTAAAACTGCCGCTGCCCGTTCTTGCCAACATCCAACGGCCCACCCGGCTTCTGAGGCTGCCTCAGCTCAGGGGGTGGGGAGACCCAGAGGTAAGAAAAAAAAACCCTAAATGAGGTGGAAAACGCGGAAACTTGATGAAAGATATGCTCTATACAAAAAAAAGGCAAGTTGCGTGGGCAGAAGGCCGGTTCCAAGACCGAGACTCGTTCCACTCTCGAGGTTCGAGAGACGAGGGAAAAGTAAAGAGAAAAAGTCGTTTCAACTGAACAATAATTATTTATTAAATCAATCCCCGTGTATAAATTATCTCAACAACCCCCGTATATAAGTTATTTTAATAACCCCTGTATATAAATTATTTCAATAACCCCTATATATAAATTATTGAATAACCCCTGTATATAAATTATTTAAACAAAACTGCTACGGAAATATGCGGCTGAAGGCCCGTCACAAATAATGAAATAGATAAATCAAGAACAAAGAGATGTAATTAAAAATAATTCGACTAATTAAAATTTACAGTGTGGCTGATGGCCTAATACACCCTAAAATAAAGCAATACGTATTCTTTCTTTGTCGTAGGTTTACAATTGATTACACTGTTCAACAATTTTGTTGAAATTAAGCGATCTTTAGCGAGAACGTTTTTGTTTTAAAAGTACAAATAAAATTCCGCAAAATGTGTAATTTGCGTATAAAAATAAAACTATTCTTATTGATTAGCAAAAAAGTGAAAAATACAAACAATTAATGTGAAAAAAGGTATTCTACGTAATTAGCAAAAAATGTGAAAAAAACTACAAATAATCAAAGGGTTGATGAACGTATTCTAATTAATTAATGGAAAATATGAAATTCACAATCAAGTGTTAAAAATAAATTTACGTTAAAAATTGCAAAATTAAATTGAAACGACGGAAAAAAACAAGTTCGTAAAAATGAACGTATTCTAATTTATTAATGGAAAATATGAAATTCACAATCAAGTGTTAAAAATAAATTTATAAGTTCGTAAAAATGAACGTAAACGTTCGAGAAAAGATCTACAAACGGAAAAAAAGCGAAGGTCAAGCAGGTTTTTCGTTAAGAGAAAAGACCTGGGTTATGGAATGACGATAAATTAATTTAGAATAATGATGAGATAAATGAACGAAATATGAAACTTACGAATAATATTTTACAAAATAAAATTGAGTTAACAAGCTTATCTGTTGTTCCAACGAAAATCGGACTTTTTCCCTCCGAAAGAAGATCGTCGCTGGCGGGAACTATCCGACGATGGTTTAAGAAGTTCTAATTGTTTTAACTCTTTTGTCTGCCTATCGGTTACACCATCTAGATAAATAAGGGAATACAACGGCAATAAGAGAAGAGAAAGTTACAGAAGTAGCTCTATACATACCAACTAATGCATCTGATGGCGTTAAAAAATGAAAACGATGATTGGTTTAACGAGTTACAAGTGTATGTTACTTTCTCCAACACCTTAAATCCTCTCCAAAGAGAGATATCGCATTAAGCGAATAAATTTTAGATATCTTGGATCGATTAATATCCCAACCGGGCCGTATTTTCAATAACACAATACAGTTACATCGATCGATATCCAGGTTTGGTACAGTAAGTAACTTCGTTCAAAGATCGATGGCGAATAATCAAAATGTAAAGAGCGAGAGTCGTACGTTCTTAGCAACGAAAAAAAAGCAAGCACTAAAGGTCAAGAGAATAAAGGGAAAAAAAGCTTAAAGAAATTGAATATAAATTTAAATAGCTAATAACGATACCTATACAGGTAGATTCGTTGAAAATGAAACGAAATATATTAAAGAGATTATTAATTAAATCATGGAATGAAGCAATAAAACGTTGAACGTTACGAACACGTATCAAGTTACCCATATATGGAGATAGAAAATGGGCACTGGGAAAATGGGAAAATGGGTATTGTAAACAATAGATATGAAAAGGTTGCATTTGTATAATGAAGTGTTTGATTATAGCCCTACAACCATGATTGAAAGAAAAAAATGTATACAAGGTTAGTCAAAATTTACTCCTTGGCCCTCGGACATATGTTTTCAGGTAAAATTGAAATAAAAAATAGCATTTTTTAAATTTTTGTTTATTCTTAACAAATTTAAATAAGAAGGTGGTTTAATAATTACTTAGAAAATCCAAGTAATGGTGCTCGTAATATGACAAAAATTAAATTTAGTAAGCGTCATTTGTTATTAGACTGTTGTCAAAGTTTCAGCCAAATCCATGTCGTGGGTTCATTTTTATACACGATTGAAGCTTTGGTTCATTTAGAAAAATTGAAAAACATGAGTTTTATGCGGCGATTTATCAATCTTATTTAAAAGGTTTAACACCGAAAGAGATCAAAGCCGAGTTGGATGTAGTCCATGGCACATCTGCTTCTGTGTTTGCGACTGTTTACAATTGGGTAAATAAGTTTAAACATGGCCGTACATCCACCAAAGATGAACATCGTTCGAAACGTCCAGTGGAAATGATTTCCTCCAAAATGATTAACATAATCTATGGTATGGTTTTGAGTGAACGACGAGTGTCCGAAACAGTTGAGGCCACAGGTATATCATAAGGTACAGTGTTTTAAATTTTACATGAATGATTGGGTTCGAAAAAGATCTCGCCAAGATGGGTGTGATCGAATCGGTGGCTACTTTGGCACTTTTCCGGCGCAATCATGATGAGTTTCTACGTCACTGTATAACTGTGGACGAAACATGAATACACTACTACTGCAGGAACAAAGAAACCGTCGGAACAGTGGGTTTTTAAAGGCGATCCGGCTCCGCAGAAGGCAAGGACGGTGAAGTCGTCCAACAAGGTGATGGCCAGGGTGTTTTGGGATGCACGCGGAATAATCGACGTCGATTACTTGGAAAATGGACAAACAGTATACTGAGAGTACTATGCAACGTTATTATACCGATTTAGCGAAGAAATTAAGGAGGTTAAGAAGAAAGGTCCTTATTTGGCAAAGAAAAAAAATTCTCCTCCATCAAGACAATGCACGGGAGCACACTTAAGCAGTTTCGATGACGAAAATCATCGAACTAAAGTTCAAATTGTTACAACATCCACCGTATTCGCCAAACTTGGGCCCCAGTGACTTTTTTAATTTCCAAACTTAAAAAAAAAACTGGGAGGAAAACGATTCACGTCGTGCGAGGTTATCGGCCAAACAGATGCCTATTTTGAGGACCTTCCAGAAATTCTACCTTTTGGACGGCCTAAAGAAGTTGGAGAAACGCTGGGAAAAGTATATACAGCTAAAAGGAGACTATAATTAATAAAACACGTATACTTTGTTATATCACTATATTAAACAAATTGTGTGACCTCTGTTTCAACCAACATGCCATTAACGCACAATGTATTAAGAATGAAATACAAAATGTACGCTAAAATTTGGTGTTAGGCGGTAATTATAAAGTAGGGGGCATAACATGGAATAATATACAATACATTGTAACAATTATTAGTTAATTATAGGGGAAATCAGAAAATAGAAATGTGAGTGCAGTAAAATCGTAAACTAATTAACCTAAGTAAAGCAGGTAAAAATCGGCGTATATATAAAATGAGTCTGGTTGTTAAGTAATATAATATCTAAATTGCGGGAGGCTTAGAATATTTCTAGGGCCTCTAGGAGGTTTAGTTTCTTACCCTTCTCGGCAAAATGTAAGATTTTTATAAAACTATTGTTTGTGGTATGATTATTAGAGCAGACCAATTTACGTGCGCGCCATGAGCGCCGGTATGGGAGTGTAATTCGTAATATATTAGAATATGCGATAGAATAGGGACGCAACATGAGCTTGTTACCGATATAAGTATAGAAGTAGGGACATTTATTCTATCAGAAATAATTAAATATACATTTGGTTCTCCGCTATTAAAGTAATATGCATAAACACATGAATAATAAGAATAGTACATATTATAGCAGCGTTTTACCTACAAATAAAATGGAAAATGTATTAAATCAGTGATTGTGTGCACGACAGAAAATTTAAAAAAACACTTACCGTTTTAAGCGTCTTCCAAGGATTGACAAACTGGAGAAACCCGATTGTATATTTTCAACATCAGGTGCGTTTCTAAGGTTATTTCTGAAAAACATGTCCGCCGTGAGGAAAAAATATGTTTATATTCGGAAAACGAGCGTTCTACATCTAGTGATGTTATATTCGCATAATCAAAATACTTTTTTAAGCAACTTAACGCATCTGTAGACGTGCCCTCACAAATACGTGTTAAGGTGTCTAAATCTGCATTTCTGTCTAAAACACTTTCAAATTTAATTAGGACACTTTCACTTTTTGCGTCTTCTACAGCACGCAGTTGTGCGTGAACATCTTTAACGATTTGCAGTGATTCCTCTAACGACAGCGACGAATTTTCTCATTTTGTTGTTGCTTCTTCCAGTCCCAAGTAATTTTCACGAATACTTTGTAAATCCATTTTAATCTGACCATCGTGAATTTTTTTCTGGCTTGTATTGATAGCTGCACTTTCTTTCGGATCGAATGATAAAACCACGTCCTTAATTGTTTCAAAATGTTCATGATAGTAAAACCCCGCCCGTAACCATGTACCCCAACGTGTCAGAATCGGCTGTGGTGGCTCAGGGGTATGGGGACACAATTCGTGAAATTTTCGAATATGTTCTGGAGATTTCAGGAATACTGCCTTTGTACTCGATATTAAAGCACCTACCTCTGGATAACATCTACGAACCTGTTCTGCCACAAGGTGTAGAGCATGGAGTTTACAAGTAATATGTAACAAGTTAGGACAATATTTTCTAAGAGACCGGCTTACAAAACACATGGTTGCGGCACCATCGGTCATAAACATTAATACTTCGTCTTTCGAAAGTTTAAATTTTTCCAAAGTATCTAATAGCACCTCTGAAATTTTTACGGCATTACATTGTCTAGTCTTCTGAATGTTAATAAAATTCAAGACGTTGGTTGATGTGGTTCCATATTACACGCCATCATTTTAATTACATATTGTTTTTTGCTGTCAGTTGTTTCGTCCACACATAACCACAGTTTTTTATTTTTCAGTTCGGCTTTGATTTTATTTTCAACCTGTTTACGCACCGATGGTAAATTCCTTCGTAACGTTGTCGTGCTCGGTAATGTTTCATTCGCGTATTTATTCCAAAATGAAATAAATGAATCATTACTTAACAAGGTAAACGGCAGTGTACACACAATCATAGTTACACATAGTTCATGTATAAACTGTTGTCGATTAATTTTGTTATTATTGTGCTTCGAACTGCTTACGAGTTATTTACAATGTGTTTTTGACCAACATATTAGATATATATTGCACACTAAACATTTAATTTTTGAGCCATCGTATATTAAGTCCTGGAAATCCATAATAAACTTATTCACTTCGTATGACAACGGTCGTTTTCTCGATTTATGTGTCGACGACATTTTATGACGTACGTTTACACTTGCATGCAGTCTAAGCAAGTACCAAACACATACTGAATGCTTTTATTAGTTCTGGTGCAATCATCCTCACATCGGCGCACATGACGCGCATGGAAATTGGTCTGCTCTAATGCTTATTCTCCTTGACATGGGCTGCAAACGTAGACTTAGGGTATGCATTGTAGAATTCTTTAATATGTTCTTTAACCCGAATATTAAAACTACGACTAGTCTGTCCGATATATACTGCTTTACAATCGAAACATTCAAGCTTATAAACACCAGATTTGTTTAAGGATTTTGTTTTAATCTGGTGTTTATAAGTTGTAGAAAATTAGTGCGCGAAAATTTCCTCGATTCAATTCTATTTTTCGGCCAACTTATAAACTTTAAAAATTCACCAAGACTAAATAACTTGCCATGTCTTGATGAAACTTTAGATCTAGGTTATCGAAAGACTGATTAATTTTGACACCTGACGTTTTATTAGTGGCGTCCTCTATGAGGCTATATGCAACACTAAACAGATATCCCTCGTATGTATACATAAGTTGACATTTTTATTGTTATTATCATTATTAGTATTAGTATTATTGCTTAGGTATACATTGTTTTTTTAATGACCCTTAGTCTTGTTAATATTTCATCAAGGTGTTTCGACAAAGATTGGTTTTCCGATGTTTTTTTTTTTATTCAATGGAGGGTACATTTATTTCTTCAGTAAATCATAACTGTGCACAGCAGTGAACCAATTCCATCGTCCTTGTCTTGCCTTTTTTGTTCGAAAGTTCATTTCCTCAATATCACGTCGCCCTCTCAATAGAACACAATACTCCGAGTTGTGTTGTGTTACGTTCTGTTAGATGTATAATATGATGAAAAACCGCACTGAGGACGTCTCATTCCACTTGAGCCTGTTCCAGGTATGCTCGTTGCGGTGGAATTGTTCCATTTGCGTGTTTGCCCCTTTTTCTCTGCCATTCATATCGCCTTATTGTTAGGTGTTCTTATTCCCGCTTCGAACATCGTTTTTTTTTGGGTGAGAGAAAGAATGCGTATTACGTATTTTCTTTTATTTGTGGATTTATGGTGTAATATAAATTATTTTGAAATTGGAATATACTAACAGTTGTGAACGACTTTCTCGAAACTCGCCTTGAGCTGAATGTTCTTTGTTCAGTTCTTTGTTGGTAATTTCGTTATTAAATTAGTGAAAGGAATCTTCTTCCTGGTTACTGCATTATTGCGTTGATGAAAATTTACTTTGATAAAAAGCTGCTTTTAGTAAATGAATATATCTTTGAATGGAAATGGTGAATCTAACTAAGCCAAATAATTTTTTTAATTACGAAAATTTTCTTATTATTTTCAATCGCAGTAAGGAATTTTATAATTATATCAAATGATTGAAGTATTTTGTATTATTCTGGACATACAAGAAACTTCTTCAAACTTAAGTTACTTTTTTTATTTCCCAATATATTACAATCTATAAAGACATTAAATAACTAGTTTATTGCAAAATGTCCTGAAGGGACAGAAAATAGGTAAATATAGGTACTTAATGTGTTTGAGTCTTTAAGCAAATAAGAGTGGTGGATAAGAAGATTATTTATTCAGCGTATGGATAATATGGATTATACATCTAAAAGTTAAATTTTGAAATCGGGGCCATTGAGCCAGTCTAACGCTGAGTCAGTTGCTTCAAAGAAGTCACTCATCTCACCTTCATGTGCTATAAGGGGGCACTCAGCTGTAATATGGTGAATAGTCTGGCGAGGTTCTCCGCATTCGCAAGTTGGTGTATCAGTCAGTCCCCATTTATAGAATGAGTTACGACAAATTCCATGAGACGTTCTTATTCTATTGAGTGTCTTCCACTCATGGCGAGGCAGTTCCATTCCTGGTAAGGGTAAGGCAGGATCAATCATATGGGCCGCTTGAGCGGGTTTCAACGCTGCCCAATACTCTCTACATCTATCATTTGGGTCGAAATTTTCTGCTATAAGTCGTTCTGCTAGCAGTAGTTGAGGAGATCTCGATTTCAGTCTCGACAGGCCAGCATCAGGCAAATCATTGTGTACTGGAAGATGGGGATTCGATATTATTTTATTATATTCTCTTACCAGGCTTTCCTATCTCCGGATGGTGGGAGGAGTAATATGGCTTAGAACCGGACGCCAGGGTAAAGGTATACTTTTTAAACGACCGCTAATTATTCTCATGGTCTCGTTGAGTTTGATATCTATCTTCTTTGCGTGACAGCTGGATAACCAGATTGGAGCGCAGTATTCAGCTACCGAGTAAACAAGGCTAAGAGCTGACGTTCTAAGGGTGGATGCGTTCTGGTGTTTAATTTAACTGCAGTGTTTTCTAGATGTTTTTAATATGAGAGTGTATGATCCACTTTTACTCCCAGATATTTTGGGTAAGGATTATAACGTACTAAGTTGTTATTGAAATACACTTGCGGCGCTAGATGTGCTTGTTTATCATTGAGTTGAAAACACGATACATCTGTTTTATTCATATTTGGGATTAGTCTCCAGTCGGCGAAGTATTTTCCCAGCACGGATAGGTCCTCTGAAAGTATATTATTAGTTCCCTCTATGGTTTTACTCCTGCATGTAAGAGCCAGGTCATCAGCATATCCAAACTTTTTTGACCTTGTGTGTCGATTAAAGGTCTGTATATTACTTCAAAATATATGTATTTAAAAAACTCTACATGTTTCGGCAGTTCGCCTTTATCAAGAGAATACAAAATATAAATTACAATGTCAGAAATATAAAGATTAAACAGGACAGGTGCAAGTACCGATCCTTGAGGCAATCCATTATTAAGATGTCTCATTTTACCCTTGCTCTCTCCTGTTATTATTTGGAAAGGCCTATCGTAAAGCATGTTGTGTAATAAAGACCCGGCTGCATGGTACTACGTTGAAAAACTTGTAGAGAAAGCCTTCTCTCCAGACTGTATCATATGCCGCGGTCAGGTCAACATACACCACAGTTGTCTTCAGCCGTTTCTGAAACCATGCCTCATTGTGCGTTGTTAAGCTGAGCACCTGCTCAGCACAACTGCGATTGGGTGTGAAACCAGCCCGTTCAACGGGAAAATGTTTGAATATCAATGTGCTAAGTCGGTTTAATAGCAATCCTTCCAGAAGCTTATGACATGAGCTTAATAAAGCTATCGGACGAAAGCTTTCAGGAAGGTTCTTGGGTTTGTTCGGCTTCAAGACTGGAACTATTTTGGATTTCTTGAGCTCTGTAAGGGATATGTCCTGTCAATAGGATGTCGGGATGGACGTGTTTTTCCTACATTTTTTCATATATTGATGCATGAAGATTTCCTGGACTACAAAAGAAGATATAATTGGAATTCACGAAAAGCTAGAAATAATGTTAAACCTCCATTCTTACTAAAATAAATGTTTGTAAAAGGACAATAAAATTTAGTACCTATATATGATTTTACAGCAATAGCAGAAATTTGAGTTTGCGGGTCAGTGTATTTAATTAATTACTAAACCGCCATAAATAAAAAGAATATATGCATTAAATGTATATGTAACTGTAAATGTATACATTTAGGATCAAAGAAAACACAATCTCATGACCTCTAAATATTATCGTAATTAACATAAACATTTTGTGTTCCAGCCAAGTTCTAATTCACCTAAATGCACGTAAATACATTCAAAGAGCAACCAAATAAAGTTATTTGTTTGTAAAGCAACGATGTAAGTGACAACAAAATAGATTTCCCATGATGTTCTGTTCCCGCAAGTGTACACAAAGGCCCAATATGTTGAGAATTAAGCGACTAAAGTGAATTTCACGCGATGATTTCAAAAGTGGACGTATTTTAGAGTGGGACGTCGTCGGCCACTTCGCTCCAGCCGAACTGAAACTCCATACGAGTATTGAAATATTAAAGAGAGGCGGTGAAATTTATGTCGCCTTTTATGGCACTTCAGGGGTGAATTTTGCATCACCATTTCACAACAACACTTGTTACGGTCGAGCCGTTGCGCTTAAATATTACGAGGTTTTATTAAAATTTACTTTTCCGCAGTACTTTTATTACGTAACGGCGGCGTTTTACATCAACTGGGTGCAATTGGGCCCGATACATACGTGCTGCGTGAATATGTTTCGTGTTAGCCTCTAAAAAATTGCTGGTATTTAGAATCTCATAAGTACTTAGGTGAAGTCTATGATTTATTCTTTTTACTGCTGTTATTTATTCGTGAACAAATGGGCTACTGTATAGTATCACACTTCGAGCATTTCGCATTATATATATATATATATATATATATATATATATATATATATAGTAAATTTAATTTGTTGGCGATATAAGGACTGGTTTTACTTCAAAATGTATATATTTAAAACAATCCTACATGTATATATAGTTTCACTGCTAATAAAATCAAAATTTATTTTATTTATTTATATATTTATTACCCAACAGAATTATAATTCCATTTACAGGATAAAATAAAACAAAATTGTAAATCATACACATAACAATAAGTACTAATAGAAAAAAAAAGTATTATAAAGACATAATTTCCTAAATATAAGAAATATAAAGAAGCCTAAAATAATATACAACAATCAAGCAAATAATATATATGAATATAAACAATAGTCTGGACAAGTGATCAAAACCAGTAAAAACAAAAAAAGAAACTGGAACATCCAGTAATTAATTAATTACACACTACAACGAATACACATCGCAGATGTTATAGAGACGCTGTCTGAAGCTCAACAAACCATGAAAATGTATATCCATTTCAGAAGAAACCTTATTGTAATTACTGCTCATAACGTAGACAGGAGACCTGACCAACACATTGGTTCGAGGAAAAGGAAGATAGAAAGTACGGGAAGGACGTGTGAAGAATAGGGGGATAAGAAAATTAAAGTAGGATAATAGTGTTGTGCAGTCAACTTCATTGTGAAGAAGTCTATGAAGAATACGTCTTTTGGTGAAAGATAAAACCTTGCACTTAACGGGGTTCAAAGGCAAATTGTTATCCTTGCACCAAGTTTGTATATTCACCAGATCCGTCTGAAGTCGAAGGCAGTCCCTCGAGTCGGAGACTCGAGAAAACAACTTTAAGTCATCGGCAAAGAAAAGGTTATTAGACTCGAGCCGGTCTGAGAGATCGTTAATGAAAATAATGAAAAGTAGAGGACCCAAGTTAGAGCCTTGCGGAACTCCCGAAGTGGCAATGTAAGGTGTCGATAAATATCCGTTGTAAAATACACGTTGAGGCCTATTATGTAGATATGAAGTTAAAAGGTTAACCAGCGGTTTACTAAATCCAAAACTCGCCAATTTAGCTGTCAAGATAGCGTGATCCACTCGATCAAATGCCTTGGCAAAGTCAGTATATACGACATCAACCTGTGACCCGCAATCCAGCGCTTCAGCAACGTATTGAGAGAATACCGCAAGGTTAGAGACAGTAGATCGCTTTTTCATGAAGCCATGTTGATTCGGTGATATTGCAGTCTTAATAAAAGGGTATACCTTTTGGTATAATACAATTTCAAAAACTTTCGCGAAGTTCGAAATGATGGCAATAGGACGGTAGTTGGCAATGTCCGAAGTATCACCAGCTTTTAAGACGGGAACAATTTTAGTACTCTTCCAAATAGCGGGAAAAGTAGATGTAGCGAGAGCCAAATTAAATATCTTCGCTAATGGTGTTGCAAAGACGTTTCCACAGTCCCTCACAACAAAAGCAGGAATTTGATCATCTCCCGAAGTAAATTTATTCCCAAGCATCTTAGTGCTGAGCAATACATCATCATCCGATAAGTGATGCAAATGGAGAAGCATTGAATTGATTGATAGGAGATCTATGTTATTATTCGTAGAGGGTGTATTATAAACGTTCCTAAAATGATCAGCAAATGCGTTAACTATTGATTGAGGATCCTCAAGATTGACTCCTAATAGCTTCATTCTACCTGGAATACGACTTCTCTTCTTTCTTTCACCAATGTAGGACCAAAATTGTCTGGGATTGTCTCTAAGCTTAGTTTCAGTAGTTTTACGATAGGTCTTATAAGCTGAAGATATTTGTTTCTTAACTAATGCTCTCAGATGCTTGAACAATGATAGAGATGCAGCACTTTTGGTACTTTTGAAATGCTTAAAATATTTGTATTTTAATTTTAGGTTATAAATTAGTTTAGATTTGAGTCGAATCAAATAAACAATTTATTGCTACGTAATGTTTCGAAACTATATTTGTTTCTTCATCAGACCTGATAAAACATATACAAATTAGCTATATATATACTTAAAGAATATATATACTTAAGAGAAATTATCGACCGTACTATATTGGTTAATAATAAATTTAAAACGGGCAAGCGGTCTGTCAATTAAAACTCTATATTTATCTCTATATTTCACAACGAGTTTGTTGTTTCTTCAAAATTGATTTTAATATGTCTGTGTACGTAGCTTTTGTTTAACTCTACATTCTTATCTCCTGAAGAAGCAACAAACTCGATGTGGAAAGTAGAGATAAAAAATAATTGAGTTTGTCCCGGACTTTTTTATTGTGTTATGTTTGTCTTAAGTTTAACTATTGATCATGTTGCCAACATAAACACAACCAAGCTTCAATAACCTTCTCTTCCCTTTCCTTATCCCCTTTAATTTAATCTTAATGTAACTTTGTTTTTCCATTCTGTTTTTTTACCTTTCTACCTTAACAAATTATATTGTCACGTGGTCTTTCAATCTTTTAATAACCTAAATATAACAATACATTAATTTTAATTAACTTCACTTCGTTTTCAAATATAGTTCAATAATTGTGTAGTGTTTAATTACTTGGACTTAAAGTATTAGTCCACATAACATTTGGTTCTTGCGCCAACCTACCATAACCTGCATCTGTTGTGCAGACACATCTTCTCTTTATATCGATGCCGCTTGTATTTAACACGACTTTTTTTGTAAGTATTTCTAACAAACATGTAATTTTTAACAACTACTTGATGTTCTTTTACTCATTATGTAATTGAGCTCTGATGAAGGTTACAAATTAAACCGAAAGCTTGGAATAATTTAAAAAAGTTTACTTTTATTTCCGCCCTTTGACTGCTATTCCCACTAACGCTATACGACTGTATATATATATATAAAACATACATATAAAACATACAAAGCTCAAGAAATAATTATCTATATATATATATATATATATATGTATATATATATATATATATATATATGTATATATATATATATATATATATATATAAAGTGTGTTTAAAAAAGATGCGGCAATATTAAAGGGGTGATTGCCCAGGTCATTTTATACAAAAAGTTCCTATAAACATAGGTCCGCATACGCTTCGTTACCGATCTACAGCGTGTTGAAGTTTAATTTTAAGAAACAGTAAAAACTTGATTTTTCCAAAGCGGCTTGAGATATCAAAATGAAATTTTAGGCGTGTTAATAGCTGTGGGAGACACATACTTTGCAATACAACACAATGTTTCAGTCGTACCTGTGGCGCGCGTATTGGCACGTCACAGGCTATTTTTCAAGAAAAAATAGGACGCCTCTGATTTCTCTAAAAATACAAATATGCTTTTATTTATTGTACAATTATGAAGAAAAAGGCTCTCTTAACTTTATATCGTACGACTTATCGTTTTTTAGTAAAAAAAAACATTTTAGTGCATGTCCATTTATTACAGAAAAAAATATTAAAGACAAGGTTTTATTCAAGGGCAAAAACAAATATTTTACCAAACCAACAATTTTATCAACCAAAAATTACAAAAACTGTGTAAAGTGACCACCTCTAGCTCGGATGCAAGAATCCAATCTTCTCCTCATTGACTGGCGAATTCTCTGAAAAACACCAGGATCGGTTTTAATTGAGTTGCACCCAGCAATGATTCGGTTTCTTAAGTCTTCTACGTTTTCCAATGGATTAGCGTACATCAAGGACTTCAAATGGCCCCACATGAAAAAATCCAGGGGATTTAAGTCCGGAGATCGTGTAGGCCATGAGTGAGGTCCACCTCGGCCTAACCAGCGATTTCCGTATGCTTGTGTTAAGAAATCACGAGCTACTTGACTAAAGTGGGCTGGTGCGCCATCGTGCATATACCTCATTGCATCTCTAATTGCTAATGATACGTCCTCCAGAAATCTAGGGAGCGTGTTTTCCAAAAAGTTGCGATACACCTCTCCGGTAAGTCTCCTTGGTAAAAATACCGGTCCAATTATGCAGTCACCCACAATCCCAAGCCAAACGTTCAAAGAAAACTGATGTTGAAAACTATCTTCAACAATTTCATGTGGATTTTCGTCACATCATACATGGATATTATGGAAATTCCGTATTGCATTTTTTGAAAAATTCGCTTCATCGGTGAACAGAATCAACATCAGGAGTTGAGGGATTTGAACCATTTTGTGCAAACGCCATTGACAGAATGCAATGCGAGGAGGAAAATCAGCAGGAAGAAGTGCTTGAACGCGTTGTATATGGAATGGATACAACAAATTTTCCTTCAGAATGTGCCAAATAGTCCCATTACTTACATCCAAAGCGTCAGCAATTTTTCGAGTAGAAGTACCTCTATCTTCTTCAATCATGTCTAACACATCCTCTTCCAGCTCTACCGTTCTTGCTGTCCTTGGCCTTCCTGCTCCTCCATTTCGTCTTAATGTGCCTGTTTCATAAAGACGCCGATGAATACTTTCTAAAGTTTTTCTATCAGGAACAATACGGCCAGGAAATCTTTCAGTATACAACCGCCTAGCTTCTAATGCATTGCCATCAGCACGCCCATAAATGTAGTGCATGTCGGTCATCTCGGCATTCGTATAGCGATTCATGATAAGGAACTTCAACAAATTCGACACATACAAAATTATTAATCACGAGACTCATTCAATATGTCATTCAATATGTCAGTGAATAAAACAGGACTGTGGTTTGGTAAAATATTTATTTTTGCCCTTGAATAAAACCTTGTTCTTTAAAATTTTTTTCTGTAATAAATGGACATGCACTAAAATGTTTTTTTTTACTAAAAAACGGTAAGTCGTACGATAAAAAGTTAAGAGAGCTTTTTTCTTCACAATTGAACAATAAATAAAAGCATATTTGTATTTTTAGAGAAATCAGAGGCGTCCTATTTTTTCTTGAAAAATAGCCTGTGACGTGCCAATACGCGCGCCACAGGTACGACTGAAACATCGTGTTGTATTGCAAAGTATGTGTCTCCCACAGCTATTAACACGCCTAAAATTTCATTCTGATATCTCAAGCCGCTTTGGAAAAATCATGTTTTTACTGTTTTTTAAAATTAAATTTCAACACGCTGTAGATCGGTAACGAAGCGTATGCGGAAATATGTTTATAGGAACTTTTTGTATAAAATGACCTGGGCAATGACCCCTTTTGGTATTGCCGCATCTTTTTTAAACACCCTGTATATATATATATATATATTGATATTCTCGCCTCCACGTTCGGGCGTCAAATGATATAGTGCTGAGAGACTGAGATACTATGAAATAATAATAAGAGAATATTAAGTAGTTAAATAGTGAATAAATCGTACCACAGCTGTTATATTGGGTTGGGCGCCTTTTAATATGAACATGTAATGTTAGATTACCAGCCAATAGTACGCAGTATCTCTGATTACAAATAGATGTCGGTAGAGCATGACCGAGATACTGAATAAATTTGACTCTTTCTTAGGCTCATCGCCGGTGGTATTATACTCGTATAAAACTGATGAAAGATTAATTAATAATATCAAAGAGATATTTCTAGCTATGCATTGATAAATAAAAGAACTTCTTTAAAATAATAAGTATAAAATATTTATTTAACACAAGATATCTGTATACAATAATAAGTAACTTGACTAACGGCAAAACAAGGAATTAGAATTATGTAAACCTGTGAAATTATGGTTATGTTACTAGTGATATGATAAAGTAAAGTTGGTTTTAATATAAATAAACACTGTTATGGTAAGTACTACAAATTCTTAATAGGTAATGTTCTTTTCATAAATTTTATCAAAATAGTGATAAAATCAAAATGTAATCATTTAGTAATTTTTGATTGGTTAAGAAAAAGTTATTGATTAGGCTTTTACAAAAATAATTAAATTAAATTAACCTGTGTTTTGCAGGGAGCGTTAGGGTATCAAGAAAGGTTTCGGCTACTCAGGATATTCAGCTGAACAGGATCAAGAGAGGTATTCTTGGGTTAAATGATGCAGGTATGTAGATGTTTATTCTGGTATGTAGCTATTAGGTCGACACTCTGCGGCCAAAAGATGCTTTCGTAGTTTTCTTGACGGTGTCTGATCTTCTTCTCGTAAAAAGTGTTTCAAATGTTGCATAGGTATTAATTACACCTTTTCTATATATTTTTATACTTTTAACACTAGTATTTTGGTATATAATTATTTAATAGAACGGAGTATAACTTTTTTAGGCAACTCGTGTAAAAATTCTGCACCCACGCTAACTATCAATTATTTATTTTTCAAAGCCTTATTAGAACGTAAAAATTGTCTTGATTTGTACTTTTACAATTATTTATAATAACCAAAATGTAGACAAAATGTTAATTTAGACAGAGAGACAAAATTAAAATATTAATTAACAAGTAGATATGACTGGCTTTTTGATGTTAGGTTATGTTACAATTTCCAATTTAAATACAACCTGTTCGCGGGTTTTTCTTATGATTTGGAAAGTGGGCGTGTTCAATTAGTATCGATAGTATCGATATGAAATTCAAATGTAAATAAATTAACTATCCTTTTTTAATTTCGCATAATTGACTTGAATGACAAAAATGAAAATTAAAAATATGAAAAGTAAATTTTGAAATAAATCTAATTTAATCTGAAATATACAAAGTTGTCGTGATATTAATTTATTAACATTTCGACACTAATTTTACAAGTTGTCTCCACCACATGTAACTATTCTATTGAGAGTTTCTCTTGTGCTAATTCTTACTCTTTCATTTGCAGATAGCTAGAATAACTGAGTTTGTATCATAACATTATATATATATATATATATATATATATATATATATATATATATATATATATTGACATGGGTCAGCTTACTTCCTTAATTATTTCTTCTTCTAATAAGATATCGGTTCCAAGGATGTTATATCTGGAATATTTAGATTTGAGAAATATTACTTTATAGTTAGAATTTTGTATTGGTTTTTAAAATCATGATACCGATTAATATTGTATGTTATATTTAGTCTATTTTTATATTTCGCTCTTTAATTAATTTATCTTAACTTATTTTCGCGAGGATTCTAGATTTCTTAAACTAACTATGATTATTTTATTTGTGTACAAATTTCTGTAAACATTGTTATTTATCATGACTTTTGAAAACATCATATTCAAAATTTGCAATTGAGATTACGTGAGTGGATTTTATTAGCATTTTAATAGGTTTAATAGGTGGTTTAATTATTTTTACATGGTATAATTACCTTGCAAGAAAGTTTTCTTCGAATGTGGAAGTACTAGGAAACCTTATTATCTTCGTTTTTGTATTTTCAACTATACTAAAATCAGTTTACGTTTAAGCAGCATTTATTAAGAAGTTATTGGAATCATATTTGGATATTTTTGGTTAAAAAACTCCTTCTTCAGGATATCAAAATTGCACATAACCTAGCAGATTTCTGCATGATAAAGGAACGTATGCGGATTTGCGATTAGTATATCTACCTGACGATCGAGACAAGTATTTCGTAACCTACCTTGCTGTTCCTGTTGGGATTCTTAAGAGTTTTCAACACCCAGAGGACACGTTTGTTTAGAAATTACCATATCTGTCATAAGCATCAGGTATTCTTGTGAAAATTGATTCCTATATATACATAAAAGATATAACATCTCTTGTAGTCTCATACCTTATTATATATTACTCACGTTATTTCAAGATTCATATTACTCTGCATATTTATATCAGTATCTGTGAAATTATTAATTAATTTAATCACAAGGTTTTGATACGACCGTGACATTATTAAATTTTGACTATTTTGTGTAGGCAACACATTGCATTTTGCATTTTAGAAAGTTACATACATTCACGCTTAAGATTTGTTTTATTATGGTCATATAATGTTTAATATTTCATATTGTATCTTGTTCGATTAACAACAGAATATTTCTAAAATATATTTATTATTATCTTTGACTTTATCGCTTTATTTTATGTATTTTTATGTTGATGTCTGTGTATTCGGAACTTACTTTTTGACTCTGAGTTTAAGTTGTTCTCTGCTATTTATTACAATAAATTCTTTATCATATTTGAGCTAGCCATTCGAAATTTTACTACTGATTAATTTATACTACTTTTTTCACTGCTCTTCCGCGTTATTACATTATAATTATATATCAATTGATAAACTCTTGGAGTTTTTCTGCTTGTATGTGAAATATTTATAAATATTATCAAATTAGTATGTAATTGCGAAGTAAATGTGAATGTAAACATTGTTGTCTACAACGCAAGTCATATGAAATTTTATTTGAAAAATTTTGTCTGCATTGGGACTTGAACCCAAGTCTACCGAACGTAGACAAAATATAAATAAATATTTTGTATTAGCAGGTAGACTGTTTTTGGCCAATGTGTTCATTTTGACGGGTGGAAAGCATGTTAGCTTTGTCAACATTTTGCGCGGGGGGGCGGAGGATCTGTTCTCGGACATGTGTTTTTTTATTTTATTTTTGCGATGTTTATATTGTTATTATAGTGGGTTGGTATATTGCCGACAAGTTATTTAAATCTGTTCGGTCATTTATTGAATTTGTATTTTTTGTATGCGGATGCTTTCTAGAAAATTTCTCGCTTTGTTTTTTTTCAAATGTAATTATTGCGGTTTTGTGGAAATTGAACTTTTACAAGAACTTTTAAACGGACACAAATATTCAAACAATAGTACAGCCCTTAAAAAACGTATCAAACAAATAAAACACACTTTCAATTTCGATTTTTGCTTTTTATTCGAGGACAATGGATGTTCCTTTACATGAGATTTAAACCATTCAAGATTATTAAAATTTTGAAATGGTGGTAATATATAATTTACAGCACATAAAAACATCCTTTTCCATAAACATAAAGTTTATTAGCACCAGATAGTAGATAGTTTGTAGTACGAGTATTATATTTATGACAATCATGACTAACGTTATTAAAGTAGAAGTAAGACGTATATTTATAAACATATGAAAGAGCTTTCAGGCTGCATAAGTCGTAAAATATTAACTTCTTAGATCTACATAAATCTTTGCAAGATTCATGATATTCCATATATAATCCTCAAAGTTTTTTTCTGTAAGAGAAAGATTCTTTCAACATAAAGCGACGCTACCCAATGCACGATATCATAATGCATACCCGACGTATTAATAAGATATTTAAATTCGAACTACAAATATCTTTATTTGAATAATATAACCAAATTTATTAAGTAATTTGTACATAAATTTGCCTTTCATTTACTTTTGTTCCATAGGTAACAATGAATTGTAAACCAGATGTCGCTGATGCTTTTAACATGCAACACTTCTCGACAATCAAGTTCTAATATTATCGCAGTGTGTACATGATACGCAATAAAATTTATTTAGCAGGCGTTAGTTAAACGCCCGTAATTGTAGTTTAGCTGCTAAATTGAAATTATGTGTTGAATCCGCCTAATTCTATTTAGAAGCTTGTTGATATAGCTTTCTCTAACTACCTATTCCATTTATGTACGTCGTGCGTTCAAAAAATAATTACCTGAAAAATGTGAATATCGGTAAATATTCAAGTAATAATCATTTAATTCAACAGTAGCACATAAATAATAATAGTTTGCTTTTACGTTACTATTATTTTATATATTTTTTATTATAAAAAAATGAGTATTGTTACAATTTGCATACATTAATAATTTTTTATTCCCATTTTAAAATTTTATTATTTACAAATATATTAAATTTAATAATGTTAAAAAATTAAAATTAGACATTTTGTGGGGGCGATGTCAAACTCGTCTCAATATTAGGCTACATTACTAATCGCAGTACCTAACTCGTCTCATTCTATTTTATGTACCCTTAGGGCAGTGTCCATCTCGTCTCATATGGTGGTATAAGCCGTATACAATAAAACCGATATTTTGTCAAGAACTTTATTAATATATACAATTCAGTTACATATACGCTAGTTATTTACATATTAGGTGCATTTATACATACATATATATTTTGTCAAGAACGTTACACACGCTAGTATGCATATACATTTTAATTGCATGCGTTTCCATAAAAATGTGACATTATTTTAATAAAATCCAAGCGTGAAATTCTTTTGCTTTTGTATTCTCCAATTTTCTCAACTAATAATTCATGCTTCTTTTTTGATTTGGCGTTTTGAAATCGATAAGGCAAGTGAAAACTATTAAATTTGATGTATGTTTCTGTCTGTATATCTGTTAGAGTTTTAATAAAAAGAAATATCGATGGATGTGTAAAATAAAATGAATTATTTAGATGAGAGTGGTAAGATTCGCAAGCATTCGTTGTTTTATTTAATGCTGCGGAAGCTTCAGCCCATACATGCGGTGGAAACAGTGATTCGTGTGACACATAGGTATCTACTAGGTAATTTGCAAATTCTCTAACTCTTTCGTCTGCAGGCATTGTTTCGGAAAGGTCAAAAACAAAATAATCACCGACTTCACTTCCATCCAAATATATAAGTCCATAACAGTAATGCAACCACTGCCCTATTTCACTGCTTTTGCTCTTATACTCAGCAGTCAAGCCTAAGTCTTGAATTTTTCTCCACCATGACTGTGCGAGGTGGAAACGACAACCGGTAATTTTGGTTTCCGGCCAAACATCTTCATTCAACATTATGTATAGCTTTCTCAAAATCCAGAACAACTTCACTTGGTCGTAATATAAGATTAAAATTACTACATATACTTGATACAGTTTCAAAACATTTTTTATACGTTACTTCTCTTTTATCTTTTAATAAGCAAAAGACTAGTGGTATGTAGTGACCATTAAAATATCCATGTATCGTTAATAATTGTAGAAAATACTTTGGACAGTATTCGAAAGTGCCGTCCATATATAATATTTTAGATTCTGCTGCGTATTTTAAATTACTACAGCACGAAAAATTATAATATTTTCCTCCTGATCATTGAAAAGAAGAAAATCTTCTCCACGTTTAGTCTTTGGATGTAAATTTTCTACAACAGTATGTTCTTCACTAATGTCCTTAGGTAAATTTGGTAGCGTTTTCCTTCTAGCATTATACATACTTTTTTTAATATATTTTAAGTCATCAACTTGAAGATCAGGGTGTGCATCATTAATACACGAATGAATTATTTTCGACGGTTTCTCACAAATATCTTCTACGGCTTTTCGTTTTGCTGTTGCTGCTACACTGTGTCTTTGCAAAATGTGTTCGCTAATTGCCTCATGATTGTGTTGACGATCACTAGTTGTTATTATTCGGCCCCCAGCTTCATCAACGGTTTGAAGATATGCTTTGCACTTTCTGTTTACACATCTCCACTTTATTTCACCAGACGCAAGTGTTCTATATTCATTAAATTTGTGATTATCGAGCACAATTAAAGTTTTTCCACGTTGACTTATTAACTCTAACAAACTAGACATTTTACCAAAGTATGTATTTTAAATCACTATAACTTTACGTACTACAACAATTTTGCGTGTTTATCTATTGAAACTCGCCAAAGAACTGGACTTGCATCTAAGATTAAGAATATGTATATTATATAGTACACCCAAAATTAAAATAGCCATTAACGTTTATTACTTAGTAAAATTTAAAAATCATTAACGTTGCATACTAGGATTACCTGATAAGGGATATTTACCCCCCCACGGCGGCTTAATATGAGACGAGTACCTGAGACGTGTTGGATACTAGGATTACCTGTTCAGGGATATTTACCCCCCACGGCGGCTTAACATGAGACGAGATGGGCACTGCCCTTTTGTGGTATGTTTGAAACAATTCATATTTTCAAGAGAAAACTTTCTTTTGTATTGCGCTGGTCACAAATGACAGGCTCCCGAGAATATCTGCCTAACGGTGAACCCAGGCCTTTCATATTCTCGAATGACCCTTAGAATTTTATATATCATTTTAATTCAGTTATTAATTAATTACTTATAACTTTTATTCTTATTATTTCTAAATTATTTATTTAATTTATTATTGAGCTATTTTCTATACATGTCGAAATTATACGGACCCCATATTAAAATACACATAATTTTAATAGTCACGCTTAAATCACTATTGTAAGCTTTATCTAAACCATATCATGTGAGGTACCATTTTAAAGTATTTTCCGCAAGGAATATTCTAATGATATTAATTTCATTGATATCACAAACTTTTAGCTCGCGTCTTAAATTAACTCTTAAGTCTTAGACATCGCTTTTTGCAATATGATTAGTTATTATTAAACTAGACTATAGAGCGACCTGCTCGCTCTGTATATCGAGACAATAGAATCGAGAGAAACTCAAGTTTCGGGCGACGAGGATTGCCTCACCTACCCGCCCCTGCCAACGTCTAGCGGCCCACCCAGCTTTAGAGACCGCCCCAGTCCAAGGGCGGGGAGACCCGAAGGTACTTCAGGACACGAATAAAGGTGCGAATTTAGAACCGCTAGACGTCGCAAAATTCGGAAATGGTGATCAACAAAAGTAGGCAAGACGCACAGCGGGTAGCGGACGCAACCAGGCCGTCTGAAACGTAAAGAAAAGAAAGAAAGAAAAAGGCGGATTTCAGCAAGATGTAATTAGACTTTATTTATGACACCAACTTAAAATAATAAAAAAAAGAATTAAAGTTTGTTAGTTACAAAAAAAGACCAATTAAGTATGTTAACAGACCGTTTGTGAGCAGAAGTTCACACCCCAGCAAATACGTATTTCATTGGTTCACAGATAATTTAAAACCAAAAATGGAAAGTCCGATCTTTTGAACAGACCCGGTACATAAAGAGAGATTTTGTTAGATGCAAATATTGATAAGTAATTATATAATAAGTAAGATTTGTGCAAATTCGCAAAGTTGCGGTCTGAGTTTATAATCAATTAAAGTTTACGGTTAGATATAATTCGAGAAAAAAAATTATTAATGAAGGCTTAAAATTAAAATGATAGAATATGCAATACTAAAATTTCGATGTACAGATTTACAAATCTAGCAAACAAGTTTAATTCACACAAAATAATACCCACGTTTGCTACGCTAAAGAAAACGCAGCAAAAAAAAAACAACTCTTTCGATATTTTCGAAGCAAAAATAAGTTCTTGTCCCCGTGAGGAACAGATGTGTAATTTAAATAAACTCTGTCGACATAAATTTAACAAACAAAAGAAAGATACGTATTGCAATTTTAAATGAGATCGACTAATTAGAAAGGCAATTGAATTAACTAAATAAAAATTGAAAAATGATTTCTGTAACAACGCAATAACTAAGTTAAATAACTAAACAAAGAAAAATTGAATATAAAAATCTAAAATCAACAAAGAAAACTAATTGCAAAACATTACAGTTTAAATTAATAAAGGAATATTTTAAAGTCTCAGCTCTGTCCGTCTCTTTCCAGCAAGCGGGATGTTCGTGAGCGTCATCAGTTTCCTTCCTGTGAACGACGTTTGCGTCGGTAGAGGAAAAGACACCAGGATAAAATCTGATGGTTAACAACGCAATATAGTGTATCGTAGAGAAGGAGTCAATCGGCTCTAATCGTCATCAAGAAATCCCCTGCCGGGTAATTGACGTTACAATTAAATATTGTAGCGACTAAATTATAACCTCGCTCAAACGACAGGGCTGCCAAAAAAAAAAACAGAATACTACTTAAAGCAATCAAGCTCTGCAATAAGCCGTTACAAAACAATGACGAATGACAACCATTGACCTTCTCTCTATCGATAGCGATCTCAGTTTCCTCCGTCTAGAAGTTATCGCCACTCGAGAATCGAGTTCAAGTAATTTTTTTTAACGTTTCAATTCTAGAACTTTTTATAATTCAAGGTTGATTTTTATATTTGTGGTATCGCGCAGGTGTTAGAGTTATCGGTTTGGCAGATTTATTCTGCTTGTATTTTAGTTTGTTTTTCTGGGGTGAAGGAATAAAAATATCTTTAAAATTTATTAGTTTTCAATTTAGTTCGCGAGTCATTAGAGATTGTTTAAATTTGCTTAGCGGTCATTACCAGCAAATTTTGTTTACCTCTATGTGTTATTGTTATACACAGTTCTTTAAATTTCTTAAAGAATCTAATTTTTTTATTTTTTTTTAATTAAAAGACTTATTTGAGAATTGTGACTTTCTCTTTATCTTTGTGTGAACTATTGATTCTGGCGCCCATATTAACTATTGTAGGAGTATTGTTACCACGTTTTCCTATTGGAAACCCGGAGAGGAAAGCTGTCTCATAAAAGAAAATTAACCGATTGAGCATTAAAGTTGGACAGTGTCGTGCTGAATAGTGGTTCATTCAACTACGAACTCACTATTCATAGCAATATGTGAAAATGTTTGTTCCAAATTTTGGCTGTAGTTCTTTATTAGACTTAACCCACACTGGAGCTCTACTGACTTTGCGCATTTTACTAATAAAAATAAATAAAATACCACAACACTATAAAATACAAATGTTATCTCTTCAAAAGCACCACTAGAAATAAAATTCTGAAATGGATTTATTATTTACCTACTTACGTAAATATAGGTACAATAAAACCCCTATTAACGATTTGAAAGGATCTATTTTTAATTCTCGCAATTTAAAACTGGGAATACCCATACTCTTGTACCTCATCAAAACCTTTCCTTGCGAACTGCAAACATAAAATAAATTATTTCATAATAGAAAATTTATAAAATAGTTTATCGTGAAATCTTTAAACGCCTGCCAAAGATTTACATCATTCAAAATTATTTCAATTATGCACAATATGCTATTTATTAAGGATATATGCAAATATTTAAAAAAATGCATAAAAATAAGCAATATATGCAAAATATGCGCTTTGCATATTTGGGTTGCAATAGTAATATCCAAAGTTAGCTTCGTCACTCAGCTGTGTCTTCGCAGCTCAGATGACTTTCAATTGTAAAATGAAGCTGCACAAGAAAATACATGAAATTCTAAGCCAGAAAACACATTGCTTATCTACTGCTATCTAAAGTATCTCTGCTTCCAAATTATCTAGATAAATAGGCGCTTTGAGGTGATAGTTGTATTTAGTTAAGGTCGCTCTTGTGCACATGTTTAATTAGTTCAAGTTTGTGTAGTTCCATTTTATTACGCCAAATAACTACATTAATATTAGATTGTATGTATTTTTGCAGTTTATTTCAGATGTTAGTATTTCTTTCATCGTGTTCTATATATTTTTGTAAGTTCTGTCTTAATCTCCCTGTGATCTAATTTTCTATTGATTATAACGTGCTAACGTTACTATTAAGGGGCCGTTCAGGTATTACGTGGGCACCAAAGGGGTGGGGTGGTCTCTGCTTTGCTTATTTTTGATGACATGGGTCGGGAGGGGGGGTCTGAATGGTCAGCAATATTTATTTATTTACAGACATGAATTCAAGTGATTTGGACTGAGGACGATTAATTTGAGTTTACCAAATTTTTAAATAGAACAAAATAAATAGATATCGTTTATATTTTAATAATATAATATTTAAGTAATTTGAAACATACTTGAGTAGGTAAAACCTTACCAATTTTGTATAATACAAAAGTATTTTAGATAATATAAAAAATATTATTAAAAATGGGGTGTGAAGAACACAATACAAGTTCATATATGTATTTTTGAATGTATCTTCTCCAAAGACGTAGATACGTATTTCACATTTCTACATGATCGTCGGTACGCTCCTGTTGGAGAAGAGACACATTCAACAAAACATAACTTCGTTGCTATCTCGCAGAAATTATTAAGACAGAGCGTGAAGAAATATTCAGCGCTGTCTATATAATAACCGCAGAACTAGCATCGTGTTTTTATAGTCGGTAACCACCGTATCTATAAAAACTGTATTATCGTGTCTTCACTACTTGTCGGCGTGAACCGAATGCGTATATAACAACGTAATTTGAAACATACTTGAGTATGTAAAACCTTACCAATTTTGTATAATACAAAAGTATTTTTAATAATATAAAAAATATTATTAAAAATGGGGTGTGAAGAACACAATACAAGTTCAGATGCTAGTTCTGCGGTTATTATATAGACAGCGCTGAATATTTCTTCACGCTCTGTCTTAATAATTTCTGCGAGATAGCAACTTAGTTATGTTTTGTTGAATGTGTCTCTTCTCCAACAGGGGCGTACCGACGATCATGTAGAAATGTGAAATACGTATCTACGTCTTTGGAGAAGATACATTCAAAAATACATATATGAGCTTGTATTGTGTTCTTCACACCCCATTTTTAATAATATTTTTTATATTATTAAAAATACTTTTGTATTAATATTTAAGTATGATGTTAATGATTTGCTTGAATAAATATTAAATGTGCAGTAAATTTCTTTATAGTTTATAAATTGCTTATTTTATTGTGATAGACTTAATAACTATGATAGATAGGTGCTCATGAATAACAATAAAGAAACTTAAACAGATTTTGTAAAAATTATACCAATGCTTACGTATTGGTAATACTTGAACGGCCCCTTATTATTATCTTATGTTTATATTGAATGACTAAGAAATTCTAATTCAAAGAAGCCAAAACTCTAGTATTAAAAAGTTCTTTCGTTTCGCAAGGTGTAAATTGTTAAATATTCAGAACACCATGCACTTTCATCAATCAACCGCGCGAGATATCCAGTCATTACAAAAAGAAATCGACTTCGTGAAATTTCGCCATGAATTACTCTCATGCATAAAATATTGATTGATTGATTGCCCTTGAACAAGAACGAACACTAGGCGAATGACTGGGAAATAAACCTCATTAAACTTACGGTTAATTTATTGTATTCGTATAATGGAACAAGTGAAATAAAGTTTCTGTATTTTGCTGTCGTTTTACAGTAATTAGCCCCGATCGAATTGAACATGTCGGACCTTTACAGCCATTAAAACTTTGTCGAACTATCGGTGGTACCTGAATGTTTTGTCAACTATTAATTATACAGAAGTTCAAATCCTCGCTCGGCAATGGTTTGAGTGCGATTTTAGCGAAAACCGATACGTTCACGAGTAAATGGAATATCCGTTTTGAGTTTTATTAGTTTTCACAAGAGAATTGAACTTTGTAATAAGCTCCCGTTGAATTTTTAAGGATGGATTGTTTCTGTACCGTGCGATGTTTGTAATTTGTTTCAAAGTAATAAATAAGCTTCAAAAGATTTTTTCCCACATAATAGCGAGTAACAAAGGATCAGGCTGCAGATGTGATATCCTAGAAAGAACATAGATGCAGTTAAAAACATTATGTTTTTACATATTTTATTGAAATTCGAAAGTTTATTTGGTTTCTCAAGATATACTAATTACTGTAAAAGATCAGATATGTTAATGTAGTACAACCTTCTTGCAAGTTTCGCCCTGTTGTAATTTCACTCGTTTCGCTGTTCACGCTACCAGTTTTTTCAGGATCTGATATCAGACTGATATGTTAATGTTCTTAATCATTCGTTTGGCCTCCTGTGAGATGTATACTGGCTTGCAATAAAATCCCGTACACTTAAATGTCAAGTTAGCTTACCTTTTTAAGATTATTTACTATACTCTATCCGCCCAACAGAAAAAGTGCAAAAAATGCCTGATCAGCTCGTGATCACAAAAACTAACTCCTTGATTGGCTGGCTAAAATTAAAGAAAAGTTGGTTACAAACAATTGATATTTCGGCGTCTCAGCGACATAACCTAATGTTGTCAGCTGTCAACTACGATGTTTACTGAATGATGAATTCTGCTGTGATTTTGAAACTATTTGCATATCATTTTTTATTGTAAAATCAGTCATGCTCTAGGTAGCACATAGCGTGCTATCGATCATCGCTGCTAGTTTAAATTAATTTCATTAGAAATGGCAGAATCACCACCAAAAAAACGGAAAATTTTTAAAACTAAATGTTGTAAACCTAAATGTTGGTTTAGATATGTAGACGATACGTTCGTCATCTGGCCGCATGGGCGGCATTAATTCTTACATTTTCTAAACTCCCAGCACCATATCCTTTGCTTTACCATGGTGTGAATCAGACGGAAGTCTCCCGTTTTTAGACGTCTTAGTGACCCGTAATATCAATGGCAAACTGGGCCACACGGTTTACAGGAAACCGACTCATACGGACCGATATCTGAACGGGTTTTCCCATCATCACCCGGCACACAAACAAGCAGTCATCAATACTCTTCTACATCGTGCGTTTTCTATCTCAGAACCTAGGGCACTACCCTCCGAACTTAAGCATCTTTCTAACACCCTACTCCAGAATAATTATAACGCCCACGACATACACTGTACTATAGTGAGACATCGTAACCCCAAACCTCGGAGTGAACCCGATCCAAACATCAGCACAGCCTTCTTACCGTATATTCAAGGTATCACCGAGCATATAGGGAAAGGTTCTACATAGAAATAACATTAAAACTGTCTTGAGACCCCATTCTAAAGTTTCGAACCTCTTACCCTCTTAACATCCCCGCAATCTCAATAGAGACGATGGCTATACATCCAACGTGGCAAACTCTATTGAACTCTACTAAGAATTACCACGCCCATACTATGCATGCCATTGGCTCATTGTCCCCAGCCAATAGCAGGCCACCATCTGACCCGGTCCCCCCTCAATAAGTTGTGCCGGTCTTTGTCGTAGCATTCTTCAAGCTACTGCGAAACGACGAACATCCACGTACAGCCCTGAAGATATGCCTTGAAACAGTGGACGAAACGTTGGCAATTATGCCTAACTCGACGCGGTTCCAACCCGGAAACCGAGATCTAAATCTACCGTGATGTTATGATCGGCCTCTAACCCATGACGGGCAAAATTCGATTTTTCGAGTCTATTGAATTTAATATGCGGTATGTGTTGTGTGTATAACGGATTATTATTAAGCATTTTGTTTGACCAATTTATTTAAATTTACAATCCCATCATTTAATTTCATATGCATGTACTCGATTTCTCCTTCACATGTAAATTATCCTTTATGTTACCCAGAAATCATTTTATTGAATTTTCGGACCGAAAAGTAATTTGGAGACCCCGTTCTTTAACAACCCTATTTAGATTTTTGTAACTTATAATTTTTCTCACAATGAACAGAAACAAGGTACTACATTCCTAGTTCATTTATTTATGAGTCATTTCGTAGTGGTATTTAAAAATAACGCCCTATGGGAAAAAGCTTTAAAATCAACATTTCAAAAACTTTCGCGAAAGTAGAAATAACGGTAACATATCTACAATTGCGAATATCAGGAATTATCACAGTTCTTAAAGAATGGTGGAATTCTAGTAATCCTTCAAGAGTCAGGAAACGCAGATATTCGACTAGCTAAATAAAATCTGAGATCAGCAAAAAATAGGCTCAATCTTCATCACCAGTACCAGTTAAGTGTGTTCTTTAGCCCCTTAGTAATATGATTAATCTAACAGATGAAACATATATTAAACATAAAGGTCGTATTGAACTTACTGCAAATGAGAACTAATGAATTTTAAATCGCACTGTAAATGTCGCCTAATGTGTTGCGTCAATTTCTCCAATTCGACAAACTATGTTTGTATCAGTATGCAGAACGCTACACGTCGCGACACCACTTTCCTGAGTGGTGTCGCGACGCTCTTATTGGAGTTTGTCAACACACAGTATCCTGGAGATAAGTTCAATGTATTAATTATATATACGCTAAGTATAGAAGTGGAAATCATGTCTGTCTCCAGGATATCGTGTACATACAAGCTCCAATAAAAGTGAAACACATCCACAGGTTCCGGGGTAGATGTGACTTTTCACGAATTTTTCATTATAAAGGTCGTAAATTAAATCTAAGTTAGGAAATGCAGAATTTGTAGATCATTGTAGGAAGCCATTTAAAAAGTTGTGGCAAAAGCGTTAACAATACAATCTGGATCGTTGTACTCATTAAAAGAAGTTTGCCGGGAATTTTAGTAACACCTTGGAATAAATAAAGTGCCAGAAGGACAGTGGATCAGTGGTAAAGCCTAACTCAGTTCTGTGAATATATGAATTAAAAACTATATTGATGTCAGGTTTCACTAATCCTTGGACTCTTTTGAATTTAAGTTTGTAATAATTAAATTGGGTGAATTTATATTTTTTTATGGTAATAAGATGTTAACTTAGAATTTTCTTTAATGGTAGAAGAGAACTAAGTAGAGTAATGATGATTATGGTTTAAGCATTGAACTATATACTACTACTGGAACGACAACGCCGAGCAGTAAAACCGGTCTTTCAAGTAAGAAGAGTACAGTCGCTGCGTCAGGCATATGTATCGCATTCTTACTCATATACTGTTTTGTGTATTAGGGGCAGATGTGATAAAAATTTAGTCTAAATGTGAAGTTTTATAAGAAATATAGAAGGAAGTCGTTATGGTTAGTAGATAAAATAATAAGCCAGAAGATATACAACTTTTATTCATTTTTAAATAATATTAAATATAATTATTATGCAGTTTAAATAATCTGATAAGAAGATAATGACGTGTACATATCATACGTATTAAAAAAAACATTTTCTAGTTTATTTATATTTTTTTTCATTAAAAATTATTAATTTTAAATGTTTATTAATTTAATAAAACTTCTCACGACAAACCGACACACCATATACTCTCACGCAACAGACAGAGAACGGTTACCCTTACGCAGGAACCACACCCTTCCAACACAGAGGACCGGCAACCCGACAATTTCTTTATTTTCGTGATCGTTCCAGTAGTATACCGATAGGTCCAACTCGCAACGGGCCATAGGCAACAATATACGTATGGAACGTAATGCGATATGGCAACGTGTGTACGATGCCTATATTGAGTGACTTTCTTAAAATTTAAATTTATTTTGCAGAATTATTGATTTTTTTACTTTTATCTTTTAGAAAACGTTATTGTTTTTTTATTACTTAAAATTACTTTATATGAAAAATAGTATACCATAAAAGTGTAAACAAAGACAGTATACATTGAAACGAATATTCATTCAATTGTATTGTCATGAAATTGAATTTGTCAATCGATGTTAAATTTGTTAGAATGAATAGATATTTATATTTATCGGAAAATACTAATACTTAAAGCACACAAATAAGGTGTAGTGTTTTGTTATAGGAATGTATAATATCCATTTCTTCCTGCATATTGATTATGCAGCTGATGTTTTCGTAAAATGCTCATATTTGTATTATTTCAACTTATACTTCGGTCGATACATACCGACTTCCTTCAAACCAGGAGGAAGCTACAGTTGTAATTAAACTATACTTCCTTTTTTTTATTACCTACGGATATTCACAATTCCAAAATACGTTACAATGTTGCTTATTTTAGATTGTAATTAGCTGAATGCTGTCGCAAAACTGATCTCTGCATTTTTAAAAATGCCAGAATAAAATTAACCCCTGCCCTTATTATAATTTTACAAGGAACAGACACGTACTTCAATTTCTACGAAAAACTAAGCCTACAGTTCATGTATAATACAGTGATAATGAAGACTGGAGCGTTTGTCGACCTACGAAGTTGTACTTTACTTGTTTATTGTTAATAAAAGGCTGATGGAAATATTACGTGAGATTTTGGTATCTGTATTATAATAACATCACGCTAATAGTAGAAATACAAATATGAACATATTACGAAAGCATCAGCTGCATAATCAATATGCAGGAAGAAATGGATATTATACATTCCTCATTCTTATAACAAAACACTACACCTTATTTGTTTGCTTTAAGTATTAGTATTTTCCGATAAATATAAATATCTATTCATTCTAACAAATTTAACAACGATTGACAAATTCAATTTCATGACAATACAATTGAATGAATATTCGTTTCAATGTATACTGTCTTTGTTTACACTTTTATGGTATACTATTTTTCATATAAAGTAATTTTAAGTAATAAAAAAACAATAACGTTTTCTAAAAGATAAAAGTAAAAAAATCAATAATTCTGCAAAATAAATTTAAATTTTAAGAAAGTCACTCAATATAGGCATCGTACACACGTTGCCACATCGCATTACGTTCCATACGTATATTGTTGCCTATGGCCCGTTGCGAGTTGGACCTATCGGTATACAGTTCAATGGGTTTAAGCGACATTTAGGAACAGAACTATCCAAGTTACTAGTTTTTTCTATCTAGGTATATACTCAAGAGTAGAAAACACGTAAGAATGTTAATCCGGCCACCATCAGATTAGTTTAAACTAAACACTTACCGTCAAAATAAATTTTCCCAATTACATATCAGCACTTGGATATAACTAAGCATTTTAAAATGCGATATTCTCCAAGATTAAAAACGCAATTAAAATTAAAAATAACCACCTAGCATGTCATGCGGATTTAATTTCAGACGTGAGCTCGTAAGTTAAAAATTCATGAGAAGGTGTAATATATTTTACGAAATTACTTACGAAAGTTTACGCGCGCATGTACGTGGAGCTGAATTTACGATGTTTTCAGGCGAGAATTATTTATTCAATGTGGCATGCAAGGTAAGTGTTAAAAATTGAGGTCTGGTGTATATCATTTTAGGTAAACGGTAAACAAAAAAGTTTATTAAAGTACACTGATGGGGCAACATTGTGCAAAAACACAGAGATGTAGATAAGTACAACTAAAACCCTTTTTAGGTTTGTTGTCGTTTCGGTTTTACGATATTTGCATAATATAAAAGTCAACAGGTTCGGAATTTATTGACTTTGTGATTGTATTTACAGGCGTACAAACTTCACGGCTATAAACAAAGCATACAATAAATGACACTCGCTATTAAATAATAAAGGCATTTAAATATAAAAAATGCAGTTCATTGATTGATGTATTGATTTGTTTGCATTTAGTAGAAATGTACTAATTGCAAAAATATAGTCCAAGGTATATCTATATTTTTATTAATTTCTACGAAGATATGAGGAATTAATACTAAAAAAATAGCATAAAATAGACTATTAACTAATTAATTATCGTTTTCCTATGATTTGTGTTAATGGAAACATATTTTTCCTTACACCTAATTAACGTACTGTGCAATAAAATCTGGGACAAACATATTTAAGTTCCGTAAGTAGGGTCTCTACTAGGGCTGGGCGAAGTATCGATACATCGTCCAATACCCGATACCTGATATAACGAAGGTATCGATTCTAAGGTATCGATTCCAAAGAATCGATTCCAAGGTATCGATTCCAAGGTATCGATTCCAAGGTATCGATTCCAAGGTATCGATTCCAAGGTATCGATTCCAAGGTATCGATTCCAAAGCATCGATACCTATCGATACTTTACCGATTCTAGTACTCGCTAAGTATCGATGTATCGGGTAGCGATGTATCGGGTAGCGAGGTATCGGGTAGCGAGGTATCGATTCCAAAGCATCGATACCTATCGATACTTTAGCGATTCCAGTACTCGCTAAGTATCGATGTATCGGGTAGCGATGTATCGGGTAGCCATGTATCGGGTAGCTTACCTTTGTGCATTTTTTTAAATGAGTATGCGTACATCATAGGTATATAAGTTGTTGTTTTATGCAAAATGATAATTTAGAATTTTCTTATTTTTCATGCAAGGATTAAAAAAGAACTACATACATAAGTCTGCAGCTAGTATAATTATAATTTTACCTTTCGGAGGCCAATATTTCAACGTCAGTAACTTCACTATCACCGTCTCTTTTGTCTTTCTTTTCAATAATATTAAAATATGTAAAAGGATGAACACATTTTATATGCTTTAACATATTTGTAGTATTACCAGTATACTTATATTCTTTTTTATATTCATTACAACTCACGCCCTGGTCGTTAATTTTATCAAAGTATTTCCAAACTACACTATTTTTTTTCGACATTTTGGTACGTACGTATCCACTTATTACACCAAATTATAAGAACCAAGTGATGAAGCTTAAAATGATATGAAATATAAGTGCTTATATTAAACTTTAGACGACGGATAAAGGTAGGAATTATAATAAATCAAAACTAGGAAACAGCAAAAATTTGTTGACACATAATTTCTATAAAGCAGTGTTGAGAGAAATATAGGTGATATTCATATTCATATAAATATAAAACACTTTCCTGTTCTATAGAATGCACAATACACAATACACGACTGTAAATTGGAACTAAAATAAACAAAATATAATACAAATATGTAGTATTAATTAATATAATAAGGTAAAAAAAGTTGGGTCAAGAATTCTTATCAAGCTATTGTAGGTATAAAACGTGCTTGGTTTGTTTCTATTTTGAAATGAATATTTTAGGCTTTTTGTATAATTTTGTAATAGCACGCATATTTGCCTACATTATTTTATCTTTCTGCGTTTTTTAAATGTATATATAAATAACTTTTTAAGTAAAGAATTTTTAAGTATGTATGCATAATATATACATATTTAAAAGATGTTGGTTATTATGCGTAGCAAATTCTATATTATGACATAACTTTAATTATTACAAAAAAAAAAAAAATACCACAATATTGCAAATTTCATACCGTAGTTATGGTAGAATCGGTAAATTAATTTTACATCTCTTGAAGCCGATATCAAACAATCGACACCTAAAAAACGGGTTATGAATACTGATTCCTAGGTATCGAATCAAGGTATCGATTCCAAGGTATCGATTCAAGGTATCGGTTCCAAGGTATCGATTCCAAGGTATCGATTCCAAGGTATCGATTCCAAGGTATCGATTCCAAGGTATCGATTCCAAAGCATCGATACCTATCGATACTTTACCGATTCCAGTACTCGCTAAGTATCGATGTATTGGGTAGCGATGTATCGGGTAGCGACGTATCGGGTAGCGAGGTATCGATTCCAAAGCATCGATACCTATCGATACTTTAGCGATTCCAGTACTCGCTAAGTATCGATGTATCGGGTAGCGATGTATCGGGTAGCCATGTATCGGGTAGCTTACCTTTGTGCATTTTTTTAAATGTACATAAAGGATGAAATAACTTTTTAAGTATGTATGCATTATATATTTTAAAAGAATGTTATTATTATGCGCATCAAATATCCTTATTATGACATATCTATAATTATTAAAAAACAAAATATCACAATATTGCAAATTTCATACCGTAGTTATGGTAGAATCGATAAATTAATTTTATATCTCTCGAAACCGATATCAAACAATCGACACCTAGAAAACGGGTTATGAATATTTATTTCTAGGTATCGAATTAAGGTATCGATTCCAAAGTATCGATTCCAAGGTATCGATTCCAAGGTATCGATTCCAAGGTATCGATTCCAAGGTATCGATTCCAAGGTATCGATTCCAAGGTATCGATACTTTACCGATTCCAGTACTCAGAATCGATACCGTGCACAGACCCAATACATCGCTAAGTATCGATACCTCGATTGGTATCGGTACCCGATACCGAAAACGCCGGTATCGCCCAGCCCTAGTCTCTACTTATTGATTGTCAATTGATTTAATGTCCTGTCAGTGTAATTTTTTTCGGTAAATTTTCTCATCAAAACATTAGCTAATATTGACGTAGATCTCGGTTTCCGGGTTGGAGCCGCGTCGAGTTATGCGTAATTTCCAACGTCTCGTCCACTGTTTCAAGGGACATCTTCAGGGCTGTACGCAGATGTTCGTCGTTTCGCAGTAGCTTGAGGAATGCTATGACAGAGACCGGTACAATGTATATAGGGGGGACCGGGTCAGATGGTGGCCTGTTATTGACTGGGGACAATAATTCATAGTAGAGTTCAGTAGAGATTGCCACGTCGGATGTAACGTATAGCCATCGTCTCTATTGAGATTGCGGGGATGTTTGTAAATTTCAATAGATTCACGGATTTTCCTAGGGAAATAATGCGATTCACGGGACAGAAGCTTGACATCTTTGAATAGAATTTGATGACCGGAGTTGAGTTTGTGTTCTGCCGGCTCTGAACTGGATATATGTAACAGTCTAGTACAACGTTCATGTTCGGACACACGCACACCGACTGGTCACTTAGTTTCGCCAATGTACACACTGCCACACGAACACGGAATGCGATACACTCCTTGTGCTCGGAGCGGAGATATTTTGTCTTTAACCGAAGGTAAGAGGTCCGCAACTTTAGAATGGGGTCTGAAGACAGTTTTGATTTTATTTCTATATAGAGCCTTTCCTATATGATCGGTGATACCTTGAATATACAGTAAGAAGGCGGTGCTGATATTAGGATCGGGTTCACTCCGAGGTTTGGGGTTACGATGCCTCACTATAGTACAGTGTATGCCGCGGGCATTATAATTATTCTGGAGTAGGGTGTTAGAAACATGCTTAAGTTCGGAGGGTAGTGCCCTAGGTGCTGAGATAGAAAACGCACGACTGCCACTTATAACCGCATGGCAGCGTTGAAGCAAGATTTACGATACAACATGTCTCAGTTTTTTTTTGTACAACTCAACTAGACATTGGCGTTAAGAGTTGTCCCAGATTTTATTGCACAGTACTGTACATACAATTTACAGGAACTTTTCCATTTTCGAAATCGTTTCGGTATAAAAAACGACCTGAAAAAATCACGATTTTCAAGGATTAAACAAAAACGAATTTTTTAATTTTTAATCATATTTATTTTTAAATCTGTTTATCAACATAAAATGTACAATTTTAACATTTTTTTTTAAATACATAGTATGTTTCGTTACTATTTTTTAAATTTTTTTGCTTTCCATTCGAGGTACTTTTTGGCGACTTTCTGTTGTTACCATCATAACACCTCCACGATTCGTTTCTATAACACGTTTGGAAACGCTAGTACATGTCTTTCTGTTCCTTGTTATGTATCAGTATTTGTGGATCAGTTCATGAAACTCATCTCTAGATTTAATTTTTTCTCTATCCACTTTAGCTTTAATCATAATGACAAATTTGCTGTTACTGAACATGAAGTCATCCTATCTGAAACTCAAAATCTATCACACATCATAGTAAAATTGAAAGCGTCGTATTTTTTAGTATAATGACGTCGTTTCACTGGAGTAGACACTTCTGCAATTTCTTCTTTTCAAGTATATCCACATCTGATTGATTGACTGTATTCTGGGGTTGCGAAGGGATTATTTTTATGGATTATCTGACGAAAGGAACTATAATTAACACAGAATATTATTCGAACTTATTATCTGGACCACTGCGGCAGCCACTTATCAGAAAATGGCCTGGGAAGTTATATAAGCGTCAGTTATTGCAACAGGATAATACAAGACCGCACACCGCAAGGAAAATGAAGGATGTTTTGAACAATGTATAATGAGAATTACTTCCCCATCCACCTTATTCACCGGATCTTGCAGCGAGTGATTTTCATCTGTTTCCAAATCTGAAAAAACTTATACGGGGTATTCGTTTTGGGAGTTTAACTGACGTAAAACGTGCCATAAATTGGTGAATTAAGGAGACACCAAAAAAGTTTTTCGAGGACGAGATGATTAGTTGTTAATGTTAATTTTATTGCTTCTAAAAATGCTTCTAGAGTTAAATTTGTATGAACTTCTAATTTTTTCCATTTTTTATAGTTACTAAATCAATATTTGTATAAAGCGATGTAACATCCAAGGATATCAGAAGTTCTTCACTATTTAAGTTTACTGTATCTATAAATCCTCTAATTCAAAAGAATTTTTAATGTAAAATTTATTTTTTCCTGTAATATTGGAGATAATATCTGCTAGATGCTTGGATAATTTATAAACTGGACTTTGGACACTTGAGACTATCGGTCTCATTGGGAAATTGTTTTTATGTAACTTGGGAAAACCGTATATTTTAGGTTGTTCTGAATTATTTATTTTGTTCATAATGATGAACGACAGTGGCATGAGGGTTTTCATCAGCCCATACATGCGAGTTATGTAAATTTACAATACCATTTTTGGTAAACCCTTCTTCATCGGTAAAAAGAATAGTGCTAATGAAGTTTGGGTTAGTTCGTTGCTGTTCTAACAGCCAGTTTGCGAACTGGATTCTACGAGGAAAATCTTCAGGAAGTAGTAGATGCACTTTTTGCAGATGATAAGGGTAAAACAACTGTTCTTTAAGTACTTCATGAATTGTCGTTTTTGACGTATTAAGCTGCGCGGGTAATCTTAGAGTGCTTATTGAAGGAGTATCGCCTACAGTATCCAAAATATTTTCCTCCAATTGCACCGTACGTACTCTTCTTCCACCAGCATCAGTACTTTTTTTCGCAAAACGTCCTAAAACATTAAAGAAAGTCAATAATGTTACCTTATTAACTGGAATCGCTCACCAGTCTCTCTTAGACGTTGGACAAGTCGCTGAAATGTTTTCTGATTTGGAATATTGCGATTAGGATATCTTTCTTCATACAACCTTCTAGCTTCCAAAGCATTGCAAGATGCAAGACCGTACATAAGATGCGTATCTGCATACTCACTAAATGTGTATCCCATTATCAAATTAAATTTACCAAGATATTCGAAATTCAATAAATTAATATCGAAGTAAAGGATCAACGTGTTAACAATATGAAAGATTACAAGATTTAAAATTTACACGTCAATGCAAGATATTTATTAATTCGTGGGTACCATAGTAACGTTTGTGAAAACAATGCGTTTTTTAGTACTGAAAACTGTTTTATTTCAGACTTTTGTATCACACTTTGTTGCAGACAAAAAAAAATAAAAAACATGGTTCTTTTTAATAGAAATAAAACATTTATTCTTTTATTTTTTTTTCCTCGAAAACGCTTCATTTTATCGACAATGAACAAGAGTACCTTTTCTTTAGCTTAATGTTCAAGGTATCCAAATTTGTTTTTTTTAACTCTCTATCATACAGGGTGTTAAAAATGTAAGCATTAAAATGTACAACCTAGTCCGCCCCTGGTAAACTAAACAAGCTAATTTAAATTTAAGGGCAGTATTTTAAGAGGTCCTTACTACTGTTTATCATATTAAATTTTCATTAAATTATAATAAGTAGTTTAAAAGTTATTCAAGAAAAATTGATTTCCAGTGACGTCCTTTAGGAGGCCGTATCTCCGTAGGGGGGGCCGCTAGGAAAAAAATTATGGGAACTTGTCATCTTATTTTTTAATGTTCTATCTGAATCCGAGATTTCCCACATTTTCCCGCACACATTGTATATATATCATTTAATAAATTCTTGGAGTTTTCGGTTTTTACATTAAATATTTTCAAATTAGTATGTTATTTTGCGACGTAAATGTGAATGTAAACATTGCTGTATAAAAATTACAACGCAAATCATACGAAATTTTATTTTAAAAATTTACGTGCACGTCTATCGTGACTCAGTTGGTTAGAGCGGCCGTACGGCAAACCGTAGACTTTTTTTTTTTTTATTTATTTTTTTTTATATGAAATATTTACAAATATTAAATTAGAATGTATGTAATTGCAGAGTAAGTTGGGATGTAAACATTGCTGTCTACAAATTACAAAGCAAATCATACGAAATTTTTTTATTTGAAAAATATGGTCTACGTTGGGACTCGATATATATATATATATATATATATATATATATATATATATATATATATATCTATTAATATAATACGGAGAGGCTGAGCAGAGAAAAGCCTCACGTTCAGGTGACAATAATGTGATAATTTTAAAACAAAAAGGTCAAATTTATGTATATGAATATAACGAGCGTTCAACTAAATTTTACCTCGAAGTTGCCCATGGAAATTATACGTATATCTTAGCTTTTTACTTAAGTTCTTAATATGAATTTTGTTGGTTATGAACTATTTGAATGACATGATAAATGTCAAAATAATAAAATTAAAATATTTAACTAAATGAGATACGTTTATTTGCAACAAACAAGTAATATTTTATAAAAATTGTTGAAAGTGGCCACCACCTTGTTCGAGACATTTCTCACTTCTCTTCTTCTGTCATCGATTTCGTTAATTCTTTCAGCAATTCTGATTTGAAGGTCTGCAAGATCAGGCATCTGTACCCGAAAAATTGAGTTCTTTAAAAAAGGCCACAGAAAAAAAACACATAAAAAAGATCTTGGTGGAAATTCATGTTCGGTGTTTAAACTTATCAACCAATTTTGATAAATTTGCCGTATCATATTAATTGTTTCACCAGCTGTGCGCGCTCTGGCTCCGTCTTGTTGAAAGTAACCCTAATTTATTTCTTCTTCATTAAGCTGTTCAATAAATGGCATAATAATTTCTTGTCGATACCTTTCTCCTGTTAAGGTACCGTTAAAGAAAATAGGGTCAATGATTTTCCTTCGACTAGGCGCACACCATACACCAATTTTCTGTGGATGAAGTGAGGTTTCAACATAAAACTCATGTGGTTTCTCAGTATTCCACATCCTTATATTTTGTGAGTTAACATATCCATTCAGATAAAACCATGATTCATCAGAAAAATAAGTTTTATCAAGAAAGTCATTATCTAAATTATTTAAGAACCACTGACAAAATGTTGTTCTTCTAGGATAATCAATTTCTTTTATTTCTTGATAACACGTCATGCGATATGGAAATAAATGTAAATCTTTTTTCAAAATTGTATGACAAGTGCCAATTGATACACCCACTCGTTGAGATAATACTCGTATGGAAGTTCGTGGTGCATCATTCATAATTTGCGTTACATCGTCAATTAGCTCTTCCGTACGTTTTTTCGGCCGGCCACTGCCTTCTTTCCGTATAACACTCCCTGTTTCTCTGAAAACCTTAATGCAACTGTGTACCGAAAACTATCAATATCAAAGGCGAAGTTTGGAAACATTTCTAAATTCGTCTAAGCATTCTTCAATAAAATAGTGCCATTGCCCGTTAATCTTACGTCCGTTTCGAAAATAAGATTCAACCATGACTGATTTGTGTTGAATAGTTTTAAATCAATTTTAAGTTACAAAGCAATTTAAAAAAAGTTCCAATTAAGTATACATCAGAATAGTCTGTCAAATTGACAACTGATGCAAATGTAAATAGTACAAGTTACGACAAACATTTTTATTGTCATGGACTACTAGAGGTAAAATTTATTTGAACGCACATTATTTAAATAATATAAGTTCATATGTCAAGATCTAAATTAAACAAGTTACAAGATTTACAAATATATCTTTCAAATCTGACATTTAAAAGCAAAATAATATGACATTTGAGAAGACGTGAGTAAATAATATATAGATTAGTGACTTCAAGTAATGTTATATCGTTTACAAATTTATATATTACAATTTTCACTAAAATACCTGATAGATACGTTAAAATTAGATGATCACAATTACAACATCTTCTATGGACGAAATCCACAGGAATACTTCCAACTGGAACATCAAAGTTGGTTGTCAATTGCTAGATTTAAATTACTGGATAATATCCTTGTCGCTGATCTGCTTATGATCCAATCTTTCAGGGTATACCACCAGGTTATATTCAATATAAGATCCTGATGAGGTGTTCTTATTCCAAAATACTCCAACAAGACACCCAGAATCTTCCTTATGATCGTTGCATTTATATTAAATAATTCTTTCGTAATCGCATATATCTATGTTCTTTTAATATAATAAATATGTCCAATAAATTTTATTATACCGCTTCCTCGTGATTAAAATATGCCCATAAACATTTAAAATGTTTAATATTATTAGAATATTAATAAATATGACTATATTTATAAAATGCAGGCGAAAATCTTACCTATCAATCAAAATAATAATAATCAATCCTCTTGTTTTTCGTCGTCAAGACTCTCATAAGAAATTTTGTAATAGCATAAATCAAATATTCTAAGGAAATTGTACAATGATTTCTAAAATATTATAAAAGATAATATAATAATAAAACCCACTCATGTAATCTCAATTACAAATTTAGAATATGAAGTTCACAGAAGTCATAAAAATAACAAAATTTACAGATATATGTTCAAAAGTAAGTTAAAACATAGTAGGTTTTTTTAAAAATCTCAAGTCCTCACGAAAATAAGTTAACGTAAATTTGTTAATTAGCAAAACATTAAAATAGATTAAATATAACATACAATATTAAACGGTATCATGATTTCAAAAACCAATTATGAATTTATAACAAAATTCTTACTATAAAGTAATATTTCACAAAACTGAATATTCTAGATATAACATTCTTGAAACCGATATCTTATTACTAAAAGAATTAATTAAGGAAGGCAGTTGACTCACAACAATATGTATGGTGACATTGAAAAAACTACAATGTATAGCACCACGCGATAGAAGACCATCAAATACTAAAAAAGTTCTTATACACTAATGTCCGATCGCCTTTTGTTTTCAAGATACAGAATTTTAAATGTTTTTTAAAAATTTTTGTTTTTTTTTAATTTCGCCCGCTTGTGTTGACATTATTGAACTAAAATCGACATTATTGAAGCAGAATTCTAGTATTATAAGAATATTATCATAGTTGGCTATGTAATTATGGCACATGTCATTAATTTGACAGGTGCATTTGCATTAATTTATTCAAGTTTGCCTGATTAGGTTTGTGTTTGGTTTTGCCGTTTGTCGTTTTCTAAAATTAATTTTGAAAATGGTTCTCTTTATTTTTGAAGAATACACGGACATGATTATGTGTGGTGGTGAAGCTCGATCAAATTCTTCCGAAGCTCAACGTATCTATCGAGAGAGCTATCCATTAAGACATGTTTCTAATGTTAGAACATTTATTGATGTACATAAACGTTTGAGAGAATATGTCTGTTTCAAAAAATCAAAAGTTAATAGTGTTATGTTTTCAACAAACGAAACTGCACGTGCCTTAAGTGAAGGTCCTTGTTCGGGTTTACGCCATTCTTTGGATTAACTTTTAGTCGCAGGATTGAAGTAATGAATCCACGTTTTGTCAGTGGTTATTATCCGTTGCCAAAATTCATCATCGTAACGGGCAAATAATTCTTGAAGTTGACGACACGTACTAGAATTATTGAGTTTCTTTTGCGGTCCCAACGACCTTGGCACCCAGTAGGCTGAAACCTTACTTAACCCAAACAATCATTTAAGATCTCATGAATTTGTCGTTTACCTATTCCTAGGCGTACACTAATTTGAGAAATAGTTATTCGTCTGTCCTCTTTCAGTAGGTTCTTCACGGTAGTAATGTTTCTTTCATTTACGGACGTGCTCGGGCGTCCACTGCGTGGACTGAATACACTGAATAATATACAGTACTTTTAGATTTTGCCGAAGTACCAAAAACTCATTGTAGACGTTTTATAATTTCTGAAGTTTTCACACTCTCTTTCCACAAAAAGAAAATTATTGCTCTTTGAGATTTAACCGCGTCTTCCATAGTTATACAAACAGTGCTACGAAAGTGCGTGTATATCGGTCGAAAACCTGAATCACACTGAACGATATTGCACTAGATAGTTGTATAAACATATCAAGATTTGTCTATAACCAATAGCATTGCCTATAAGTTCTGTGTCATTCAGTTAGAGCACAATTTCCAGAACTTTGGAAACACCCCCTACTTGATGTGATTCACATCCATATGCTATCTTTTCGCTGTATTTATTGTTACTGTACTTATAAACGTATAACATTGTAGTGATTTCAGAGACAAGTGATCAAATAAAATATTAAAAACTATGTAAAACATTTGAATAAATTAATATAAACTGTATACTTAATTTATTAAATAAAATTCACATTAAAACGAAATTTACGAACTAATTAGTATTTATGATCAAGGTTATATTTCTCTTGATTACCCGTTAATGCAGTATACATTTAAATTAAAAGGAAGCCATTTTCACGAAACCAAAAAAACAAAAAACAAAACAGAGACAACCACCAATAAACCAGTCCAATTAGAGAAATTAAATACTACAATGTTCGGTAGTGTTTTTTATGTGTTGTTACTCATGTAAATAGAGGGCAATTGCATGATAACTCGTTGTAACTCGGACGAATTATTTCGCGAATTACACGTTAAATTCCGTTGATTTAAGCTTCGACGTGTTCAACCGCCCATTTGCGTGTCGTCCGGACCTTGCGTTCGCCCACTCGAAACGTAATCTTACCCTGTGAGACATAACACAAACTCGACTAACTCACACAAACAGAAATGTCTAGATTACAACCGAACGCACCTTCCTAGCCGAGAACGAGAAGTATCGTAAGATTTATGTGTATGTTTTCGGGGTGACGCCCGAGCGAATTTATGTTTATTTGTGGCCGAAAACGTGTACGCAGATCAGTTAAATAATTAAATTTCGTATTGTTCTACACCTAGATAACTATCAATGGCCTAAATTTACTTCCCAACATAAGCACAAACGTTACTCTCATACTCTCTATATTCGGAGAAAATTAACTCTCCTGAAGATCCTTCCTCGTGCCTCTGATAATTTCGTTTGAATATATTGCGTGTAGAACTGAATACACTGGAGGATAGCTAATACTAGTTGCGATATTCGTTTTTCAAGAAAATATACAGCGCTGATATTCTCTGTGTATTTATTGAAGGCCTTTATTCGTATACGAGGGCAGTTTGACAAGAGAGTGACTATTCAATGAAATAGTTATTTTAGTGTAAAAAATATATTTTATTTTGCCTTGTGCCTTTGATAATTACGATTGAATACAGGGTGTTTGGTAACTGGATTGCCAAAATGAAATGTCATATATAAAAACAAATTCCAAACACAGAACAAAAACTAAATTTTTTTCAGATCAGGCTTCGTTTAGGAAATACTCAGTTACAAAAAAATTACTTTATTACTAGAGCGAACTTTGGCGGCCAGACAATATCTTCGGATCTTTTGGCTATTATACATGGATTCACAAACTTTATCTTACAACTATGGTCCTTCTTAGAACCAAACAGCAAAAAAGCCTCGGAAAAACAATACGAATTTGTCAAATAAACATCGTGGACTTAGCAGAGCCAAGAGTTTGTAATTTCAAAGCTCTTGCTAGACGAAAACATTGACATGGTCATTATTTAGGAAAGTGACATAGAAAACGAAGACGAACAACGCTACAGAGGTAAAATTGATGGACTTGACTTACTTGGGGCCGCCTACCACCGTTCCTATAGAAATGTAGCTTACGTGCTGAAAGATATTGGGAACGCTTTATTATTAAATTCCATAGTAAATTCAAACGTTCACCAAATAGTAACAAAATAGATGATATTACTGTCGTCAATAGCCACCACAAGCGTCTTGGCCTGATATTGTATTAGATACGTATCCATACACTACAATATATGCAGGTGACTTTAACAGACATCATATTGATTGAAAATATCATACCACTGATGAGAATGGTGATCGCCTTGTGAATTGGGTAGATACCCACAACCTCCACCTAATCTTCGATGCTAAAGAACGAAATACTTCAAGGTCAGCTGCATGGAACACTGAAACCAACCCAGATATCTGCTTCGCGACGGAGAATGCCAAAAAACACCCAATTCCAATCTCAAGAAAATTTCTAAATGACTTTCCAAATAACCAAAATCGTCCGGTAGTTCTCGAAATTGGAATTAAAATCCTGATAATCCACTCTACATCTACTTCTAGGTGTAATTTTGGGAAGGCTCAATGGAATAAATTCGCAGTTAGACAAAGTCGTCATATCGATCCCTCAAAAAAGCAGGAATTATAATAGATTTATCAAAGCCATACTAACAACAGCAAAAAGGTACGTACCTCGGGGCTTCCGTAGAGAATATATCCCGGGATGGAGCAATGAGACGGAACAGCTTTATTAGGAATTTCAGGACAGCGGGGACTTTGAGATAGCGGACGAACTCCTTAACCGTCTTGAAAAAACAGGTATTATGGACTTCAAAAGATCTAAGTAGGAAAGCTTGGAGCCTCCTGAGGAAACTAGGTAGCTCTAACATACCTGCTCGTGGTCCATTGGTAGTATTAGCTAACCAAATCGCTTCACGAATTGTAACAATGTCTAAGGCCCAAGTACAGGACAACAGTACGAACAGATTATATACCGCATGTGTCAAATATCATTAGGCATAGGGAATACGTATGAGTACATATGATGTATACGTATTATGGGAAAGCCGATCCAATGCCGGCGAAGACCGCGACGACCGACGACGATTGTCTCCACTTGTTTCGCAAATAGAAGTTAGCAGTAATCATTTGACCATCGACATAGGTACTTGTAATGGGTTCTAAAATAACATTTACGAATTGCAAGGGCCTTGCTTTTCTTTATTGTTCCAGTAGATGCAGGAAATTTTTAAACATTGCATCAGTGAATTCCTATGTGATATATCACCATAACGTAATAAAAAGGGGAATGAAACCATTATCAAGGCTACAGTTTGTCCTTAAACTTCAAGAACAGCTAACCAGACCATGGCAACAAGAAAGACTGCAAAATGGTCCTTCCTTGTCGAGACAATTGAAGCATTCCATATCTAAAGTTTTACAATTACCAGATCAACCTATGGCACAAAATCAAGAAGAGTCTCAAAGAAAAGGGAAAAGAACTTACTGCAGTTTATGCCCTTCTGTGAAGAAGAGAATGACGACCACAACATGTTTTGTATGCCGTCGTGCCTTGTGTGGTGAACATCAAATAAAAATATGCATGAGTTGTAGCGAACTAAAGAAGTGAATTAATCTTCCTCTGTGTATATGTAATAGTTCCCATATTCTTTACATGTTTACGTTTGTTTAATAAAAAGTTTATTTGTTCTATACTCATTTACCTTTTTTCCCGTAAGCTCTAACATACTAGTTAGAAACGAAAACACATAAAAATTAATTAAAAAATTGATTAGACTGTAAAATATATCTTTTCATAAGAGCTAATTCATGAAAACGTAACGCACATACATGAAAAGTGATAATACGTAAACTTGACGTGTCGTTAGTAATAACGTACTGTAATAACTCGATACACGGTCATGTGTATGCGTAACACTTTGGCAAGGCGATAGCCTCGGCTTTAATACAAAACATTAATGTGTTATCCAAACACGACCTTACTCCGTATTTGTTACATACACAAGGCTATGCATCAGGGTTGTACATTTGTTCTAGAAACAACTTGTAAGTGAGACAAGGATCTTCTCTGATATATAAAGGCGATAGTTTAAGTCATAGGCGTAGTCACAACCAGTCAGTGGTACGAACTGTGGGTGCATCATAATACCCCGTTCTACCCTGTCTTAGTTGAACTAATTATAATGTGTATATCTTTGTAAATAGTATTGTTATCCATTTATAAGTGTTAATTAATTATAGTATGTAAACCAAACTTCGCATGTGTATCATTTGATTCTCCGCCCAGCCTCTAACCTGCACAACAATGTGGTTGCACAAACGGCCCACATTACAGTACAAACAATATACCGTTAGTATTCTAGGGTTAATTAAAAAACTTAATAACGAATATACCGCATGTGTCAAATATTATTAGCCATAGGGAATACGTATGAGTACATACGATGTACTCGATATGTATATGGAAAAGCCGATCCAATGCCGGCGAAGGCCGCGACGGCCGGCAACGATTGTCTCCGATTGTTTCGCAAATACAAGTTAGCAGTAATCATTTGACCATCGACATAGGTACTTGAAATAACATTTACGCATTGCAAGGGATTTTCTTTTCTTATTTCTTTCAGTAGGTGCAGGAAATTTTTAAGCTGCGTTGCGTCGCATAAACAAAAGCGTAATTCTAATAAAATTAAAGAATAATCCCAATAAAATAAATAAAATAGGAACCTAAAAACTATAATAAATTATACAAGAGGCTCAAAAATACTTCCTTGCACAGCAAGACATTGTCCTAGGCGGTCGTAGAAATTAGTTCTCACATTTGCTAACATGTCGGCAGTTAATGAATTCGCAGCCTCAGTTATTTTTTCTCTCAAAGCAACTAGATTTTCAGCTCTACCAGCTTCATCTTCAGCTATGTAATGTTTCCTGTTCTAGTAATAAGACCGTCAGGAAAAGTATTTCCTAGAAATTCCTTTACCCTCATTGCATTATGTGGTGGACAGCCATCGAAGTTGAAACCAAACGATTTCCTGATTATTCCAATATACCATCAATAAAATAGTGGCCTATAGAATGGTCACCTAAAATACCTGCCCAAACGTTTAGCTTTGAGGATACTGAGTGCGATTTGCAAAATGCCGGTGTTGATTTTCCGAAGCCCAATATCGAAGAACAGAGGGATTGTGATTTACGTGTAATGGATATATCTTTTCCATAACGTCTTGACAAAAATCCATTCTCCGGAAATTTTCCTCGGGAAATATTTCTTGAGTTTTCGAATATTAAAACATTTTAAACCATTACGTTTCCAAATACGTGAAATAGTTGTTACTTGTACCCAATTCCTCGGCAGCACTTCTAGTAGATCTCGTGTCATCAATTTCCACAATACTACAAATTAATACATCACGCCGTTCTCTTTCCTCAATTTTTTGTGGTGATACCTCTCTTAGTTTACATTTCGTACAGTTATTGAGACAGAAACAAGTTTCAAAGTTATTTATAATATTATAAATTGTTTGTCTGCAAGGTACAGAACAGTCTGCAAAAATCATCGCAAACAAATTCATGCACTCCATTGCAGACTTGCCATCATGAAACCATTTTACTAACTGAAGCTTTTCAGCGGGTGTATAAGGAGCCATTATACATTAATTTTATTGTACGCTTTCAAACTGTAACGGCCGCAGCTAGACTGAATAAAAAATTTCCAGTCAATCGGTATCGGAGACAATCGTTGTCGGTCGTCGTGGTCTTCGCTGGCATTGGACTTGCTTTCTCATGTACGTATACATCGTATGTACTTTATTGATTCATTGATTCTCTATGCCTAATGATATTTTACACATCACATACGGTATATATATGAAATCGTTGTTTCTCGAGTTCTTCTCCGCGTGTGAGATGTGGCCTGAAAAGGGGTCATTTTCTCTTCTCGACGATTCAATTGCGATCGCACTCGTTATCTTCTGGAGTTGGTCTTGCGCTGGTCGGGGTTGGCGGTAAAATGCCGTTATTGTGAGCTGCTCCTGCTTATATATTGCTGCGTCGGAGGGGGGTGTAGCCTTGTCGGTGTCGCGCGCGAACAGCTGCGCGTGATTGGACCGGATCTTAATGTGTTCTGTGGACGGTGCGGTTGACATAGGGGCGTGTCGTGTTTGGGTTCGTGTTGATATGTAGGTGAGGTAGAAGGGGTTTTCATGTATGTAACAGGCGCTGACCGTCGCCGCGTTTATTAAGACAGTTTGGTCTTTCTTATATTTCTATCGCTTCTCTAATAATTCTTGGGATTCACATGGGATTGTTCGCAGTCCGAACATGGTATTTCATTGACCCCTGATCTTCGAATGGGATTCTGCCTTTAGCATTAATTATTATATTTGCTATTTTTCTTATTATTTATTGTCCTGTGTGAGTAACTATTCGCGAGTATAGCACTATTAATAGTTGTTCTTTCCTCGTGTTTATGTTGTTCGTCTGATTATTTTTCGGATCGTAGTACTAATGTTTTTGCTACAGAGCACATTAAGTCAAACGGCCGCTTTCTCTGTGCAAAAGTGAAAAAATCAAAGTTCAGTTTTAGTTTCGTTGTTGTTGTTTTCTAATAGGAAACCATTCAACACAAATATACCTAATTTTTGTTTGTGCTAAATATAAAGCACCGTTATATATATGTCAAAGTCATTCGAAGTAATATTTTTACAAATGTGCTAGCGAGATCAGTATTTATTTATTAGTCAACTTTAACTGTATGTTTCTCGAATTGTGTTGACGATAATTAATTTCTGTAAAATGCAAAATAAAGAGACAAGTAAGTATAAATGTGTGTCATTGATACAGCTTTATGTTTACGTCGGTATATTTGAAAATTACCCATCAGAGTACATAACCTTAAAATGGTGCAATTTCTCTAAATGTTTGATCTTCTGTAAGCTATAAAAATTTTGACCCAATTTGACCTCTTTGAAATTGAAAACATAGATTAAGCAATATTTAATGAGTTATTTGCAATTAATTTGTAGCTGTTTTTTTTTGCGTTTTACGAGTGATGCCTCTTTTTTTAGGTAACCTCTGTTTTAATAGAATTGAACTGTTAGAAATATGGCGAAAAAATGCATAAAAAAAGAAAAGTTTGATGCCCTTTTCAAGCATGTAGTTGAAAGAATTGAAGCTAATACGATTTTGGATAAAATGGAGAAACATATAAACCAAACATTACAATTTTTTTGCGTAAAGTTGGCTGAAAAGTGGGAAAAATGTCACAGAAGGATGCATGTGTTTAAGGATCAAAATCATGCCTGGTTAAAATCAGATTTAAATTTGTGCTGAATGGCACCGAAAAAGATGTTGGTCGTCCACGTGTGCCATTCAACGCAAAATCAGAATTTGGGAAAAGAAGAGAAGCTGCAGACCTTTCAAATGAGAAAGCTGAAACAAATCTTATCGTTCGTGCAGCAGCATATCAGCTCGTAAGCACGGTGATGCTGATTGAAAGTATTGAAAGCCCAACAACACCATCAAAAATGCGTAAGGTTTGCTATCAAGATCTCCAAAAGGCAATTCCACTATCTGCGGATGAGGCTTTAGCTTTTCTTCTTGAATATAATTTCTCCAAAGAACAATATAATGTAATACGCCACGAAAACAAATTACGTAATTGCGATATATATCCACATTATAGGAAAATTACAGCTGCAAAGTTGAAATGTCGACCTCAGGGTATAATAGCCAATGAGACCCTTGCCAAAGTTTCGTTGCAATATATTTTACTACATACGGCTGAAAGAATAGTTGACCTCCAAAAAGAAGTTTTTGAAACTGTAATGGAAGCGGAGAAGACGAATTTTTTGGGATCGGTATTAATATTAAGCTATGAATTTGATAGCAGCACTGGTCAGTCGCAATATAAACAAACTTTTAATGAGGTAGGTTCGTCAAATAGCTGTGATGCCTCTCTTTTAGCTACTACAGTTATTCCTTTAAGGTTACTGCTCTTATCCGGAACGCCAATTTGGAACAACCGCACATCACAGTCTGTAAGATTTTGTCGGCCCATAAAATTGCAGTACATAAAGGAGACAAAACAAGTTGTTTTAAAGGAAGACCTGGATTTAAAAAAAGAAATTGACGCTCTGGGAAGCGTAAGAATATCAATTGGTGATGGAAAATTTGTTGAAGTATCATTTAAATTATTTTTAACACTCATTGATGGAAAAGTTTTAAACATTATAACTGGAACTAGATCAAACCAGGCTTGTCCCATTTGTGCTGCTACGCCGAAGGACTTTATGAACACATTTAATTACAAAAGTGAAATATTCCGGGCGAAAGATGAAAACTTAAAATTTGGACTTAGTCCCCTTCATTGCTGGATTAGATAGACTGCATCACGCCCGCAGAAACAATCGTACCAATAACCTGCTAGACGTATTTAATAGAGCTGTCGATACTTCAGATCCATTAATTATCACAAAATTTTTAAATAGGCGCTTGCAAAAGCGGAAACGTTCTACTCTTCCACCTGAAGCAATTGTTCTGTTATGTTGCAGCGAAACCATAGAAGAAATTCATCTTAGCAACCAAGACGATGAAATTAATGAAATTGAAGAGGACCTATTTGATTTAAATATACAAAGCGAATTAGATTTAAGAAATTACTGAATATTGTAGTTTAATTAAAATAAATAAATGAATACTACGTATAATGGTTGCAAAAGGGTTAATTTTTGGTCGCTAATGGGTTAAGTTGCATTTTTTAATAGATTTATTCTTACATAGTAAATTCCTACAGGTTTTAGTTTGAATACTATGGTTTTGAAGAAGTTATTTATAATTTAGCACAGAAAAAGTGTCTATTTGACCTATAGTGCAGAGCAGAGGTCAGTTGTGCGGGATGGTGGTGTGACTGGGCTTTCAGATATCGCTCTTTTCAGTTAATTGAACCATTATTAATATTTGGCTTACTATGGCTTACTAATCATAAAAATGATTTTAAAATATCAGTTTTAATTAAATATCTTTGACGTTGTTGAACAAAAGTGTGTCAAATCTTATCATTGCTGAACTCCCAGAGTAGAGCTCTATTGAAATTCGTAAAAATGTTCAGGCTGTTTCATTTAAAATAAAATAGTTCCAGCTAAATATAGATATACTCATCGAATTCCCGATTAAAATCTAAGTAGCCATATTAAAGATATTCCAATGGATCCATATATCTGCCTAACCCTGTATGTTTATACATGTATTGCTATCGTATATTGTAGATACTTGATTTGTTAGTTTTAACATCCATTTCTATACTTACTGTATAATTACTAGAGAACGGATGCAATTTCCATAAAACGCAATCGGCAATTGGAATTGTGTATAACGTCGCTGAGTACATCCCGGCGTAATTCAATGAAGTATTTGTTTGACTTACTCGGCCACCTGGTCTCGCAGCGATAACAATGGACAACCCAGCTATTGTATTCGGAGAATATAATGTTTTCAGTGGTGTCGTGTACGTAGATAAAATAAATAAGTTTATCGTATTTCGTAAGAGAAATAGCACGTACATTCCTTTTCTTTTCATTTAAGCAACATCTTCCAATTATTTTCACGTAAGTGTGCATAAAATTTCGTTATTTAATTTCGTTTATTTGGATCTAGAATATTCTTACTTTTTCAGACAATGGAAGAGCGTCGAGAATGCCATCGTGAAACAATGGCGAGTTGGATTGAGGGCCATACTGATTGTATGTACATTGCCAGTGATTCCGAAATTTATTGTGAAGTGTGTGAAACGTTATTGAAAAATTGCAATAAATCAACCGTAAAACGTCACGTAGGATCGTTAAAGCACGAAAAAAATTGAACCCGTTGGAATCTGACAATTTTAACGAAGAACTCTGTGAAACTTTTATGGCAGCTAATATTCCATTATTTAAATTGAACAATCCAATTTTGAAGACATTTCTGAAAAAATATACTGGTCGAAATGTTCCTGATGAATCTACTTTACGCAAATATTATGTTTCTAGGTGCTATACGAGAACAGTAGAACGCATTAGAAGCCATCTTTTAAATCAATACATATGGATAAGCGCTGACGAAACGGTGGATATGTTAGGACGCTGTGTGGTAAATGTTGTAGCTGGTGTACTACATCCAACTATTCCCTATAACTCATATGTAATAGCAACAAGTGTTATAAATAGAGTTAATGCGGAAACAGTTGCTGAAACCATTAAGGAGAAAATGCAAAAAATGCTTCATTCGGACGCCACGTACAAAGAAAAAATACTTTTATTTGTCAGTGATAGTGCTGCGTATATGTTAAAAATAGGCAGACTATTGAAGAAAACATATCTTAATATGCTGCATATTACTTGTGTAGCACATGCTCTCCACAGAATCTGTGAATATATCAGAGACACTTTTCCGGAAGTTGATAGACTTGTATCAGCTTTTAAAAAAGTTTTCAGAAAAGCACCATTGAGAGTAGCTCTTTTCAGGGAAAAATTTCCATCTCTGTCACTGCCTCCCACTCCAGTAATAACTAGATTGGCAACATGGCTGGAAGCTACTAGTTATTATGCTGAGAATTTCGATAGTCTAAAACATTTCGTAACACTGCTAAAGGAGGATGCTAGAAGTATTGGTGAGTGCAAGGAGCTCACACAAATCTAAAATTTAAAAAATCAGTTGTACTTTCTTCACGAACACTTTGGAAAATTGCCAAAACTAATCACTTATTTTGAAAATCGAAATCTCAAATTAAATGACGGATTAACCACATTAGATGTGGCTGTTAATAATTTAAAAAGTATTCCAAGTGACTTCGGATATGGCCTTCGGCAAAAGTTTGAAGCAATTCTTAATAGAAATCCAGATTTAATTACATTGCAGCAATTATGTATGGAGGCAATTCCACAAAATCTAACGGCTAAATATGAAGAAATAAAAGAATATTTCCAGTATGCACCTATAACCAGTGGCGATGTAGAAAGGACGTTTTCTATTTATAAGGATGTGCTTAATTCAAAGAGAACAAAATTGACAGAAGAAAACCTTGAGAAACTATTGCTAGTCAATATTAATACTCCTTTACTCAACTTGAACGACAAAATGAACAAATAAAAATGTTCCAATTATAGAAATAAAATTAAAAACTTTATAAATACAACTTTTCAACAAATAAATATGTATTTCGTAATTTTATAGATCACCACCCGTTCGTTTTCCAATTATATAAATAAAATTAAATATTTTAGAAATACAGCCTTTCGCCAGTACTGCACTGGGCTTTGCGTCATGTGGTAAGCGTGTCCGTTCTCTAATAATTACTTGAAATATTTTGTCCTTTGTCTCATTCGCCCACAGGGCCTTCGTACAGTTTCCATTTTGTCATGCTCATTTTAATTACCTCTGTACAAAAGAAGTTTCTGTACTGGTATACGGCCGTATAAGTTTCCCTCTCGGAGCCTGTATTTAACGTGTTAGCTGAAATCAGATGTTGCTTTTCATTAAGGTCGCTCGCTATTTTAGGTGACCCTTTTTTTATATATTTCTCTTACTCATTAAACGATATTGTTGATAGTTGGTTCAATTCTCCCGTGTCTTGGCATTCCGAATTATGTGTTATTCACTGCTGATTTGGATGTGCTTCGTATAACCCTCCCTACGTAAAGTAATTACGGCTGTGCGTTTTGCAATATCAATTGGTTTGCTAGGAGGCATTTTGCACATTATTAAGTTTGCATAACACCTTCTACAATCGCTATTATATACACACTAACCCGCTGGTAATAATCATCACGATTAGTAGAGAGACGTCCGAGTATTATGAGAGAGTGGTGTTAGGGTGTAGACAGAGTATTGTACAAAATCCACTCCTGTTTTGCCAACTTGGCGCCTCTACTGATGAGATTATATTTTATTCATAATTATATTAAGTCGATGTTCGCGAATGCATAAAAATTTCATATGGGAATATTAATTTTATTACTATTTAATGATAATGATAATAATAATAACAGTAATATTTGTTAACTATCAATTGCCTAATACAAAAGGTTCGAATCAGGCAAAAAAATAAACACAATAAGCGAAAAGATAGTAGAAGTCAAAGAACCTTAAATAAAAAGATTCCAAAAATATTTAATTCTCACCACAATGTAGTTTTAACCAAGGATACGTTACAACAACTAAGTTGCCATCTTCAGAAGTAGAAAAACATATTACACATGGACTACTAGCGTACACTTCACACGAGTGAATTATTGGTACTGTAAGTCTGATACGTTTTTCTATTCCTGAAGACGATTCCTGGAAAAATAGTAAGATTTATATCTAGTGATTTATAAATACTAAAAGATCGTATTATACCAATGGCGTAATGGACGCACTGCTTCCTTCACACACATGCTCTTGCTGCAGAAAAAGATGCTGGAAAATCTCAATCAAATTCTTTGTGAAGTTGTAAAAATGGTTAGTTTTATTAAAAGACATCCGTTACAGAACAGGCTGCTTGCTAAACTATGCGATGAAATGGGCGAAAATAAAAAATGAATTAATAATATTTTTCTAGGATGAACAAACGCCATTCTTACTGTTTTTACAGAGTGATTAGTATATGTTGTTGTTGGCTTATGGTGATGTATTTTCGCATTTAAACGACTTGAATGTAAATTTACAAGGGCGCGATAAAACATTTTGTTAATGACAGGCAAAAGTTCATAGTTTCATTAAATAACTTAAAAAAGGTATATAACCCCTTACCACAATTATTAATCGTATCGTATTTTGGAAATAAACCGACTGAGTATCCAAGCTGGATAGATTTATCGAGAATTATGAATAAGGAAATTTTTTAAAATTTTGAACATATTGCTATGAATTGTGATTTTAAAATTTTTTTAAAATCACAATTCATAGCAATATGTACATATTCATGAAGGTAAATTGCAGATCGCTACTGTAAATTATTAAATTATAATATATACTGCTTAAATTTTTTAATGTTACCCCTGTTGTTAATTAGATTTTTTTCTTGTTTAATATTAATCATTTCCCTAATTTCTCCTTTCATTGTGTGTTGTTCTCTACCGAATATCTGGGTGCTTTAAAAATCGAAATGGTGATCATCCTGCAGTTTCTGTTTAAATAAATCATTTTTATCTGTTTTGGAGGGAGTATTTGTGGACTTGTATCCTTTTGTATAAATATTGTTTAGTCTGATCTATGTAGTAATTATCGTAGTCGCGACATGGTATTTTATAAATGATATTTGTATCTCGACTTTTTTTTCTATTTTAGGTTTTTGATTTGAGAATAGATATTTATTTATAAGGCTAAGTTTATATGCTGTAGCTATGTCATATTTTTTTAATGTATATTTAATTTGCTCTAGTACTTGTGGAATATATAGAACCACGATATACGAGGGAAAGTCATTAAGTAAGTCACAAACTGCTGTAGGAAAGCTGAAAATAGGAGTGGGTTGTTTCCCTATTTGTCAATAGGTGTCACCACAATCCAGCTTTCTAATTCTCAAGTGACAGTTGGTGTGCGCGAACACAGGCAGTGTTAAAATGGCGACCGTGCTCGAAGATTGTACTGTGGAAGAGCAACGTGCTATTGTGCGTTTTTTCTGGACAAAAGAACTTTCTGCAAAAGATATTCATAAGGAAATGTCTCCTGTTTATGGTGAAAAGTGTTTGTCGCATAAAGTCGTATATAACTGGGTCGAGAAATTCTCTCAAGGACGCTCAAAAGTTGTTGACGATCAGCGAAGTGGCCGCCCCGTTCAGATTTCGACAGATGCAACACTTCGACGGCTGGAAGAGATGATTCGAACTGACAGGTGGGTAACAATAGACAGTATAGCAACTGCAATAGGGTGTTCTCATGGTTTAGCCTACGAACTGATGCACGATCGTTTGAATTTCCAAAAAGTTTGCGCACTGTGGGTACCTAGACAACTGACCGAGGAGCACAGAAGAATTCGAATGGGCTTGTCCTTGCAACAGCTCTCTCGATAGACAGTGGAAGGGGAGAACATGCTTAACAGGATTGTTACTGGTGATGAGTCATGGGTGCACCACTACCAACCTGAAACAAAGCGTGCTTCAATGCAATGGAAACATCCTTCTTCGCCGTCAACAAAGAAATTTAAGGTTGTGCCCTGAGCTGGTAAGGTTATGCTTACCGTGTTCTGGGATTCTCAGGGAGTGCTCCTAGCCCATTTCCAGAACAAGAAAGAGAACGTGACTGCTGAATCATACTGTAGAGTTTTGTTGTTGTTTCGGGATGCAACTCGACGAAAACGTCCAAGCCTACTGACGTGAGGACTATTGCTGCATCACGATAATGCCAGGCCTCATTCGGCCCACTTGACCCAGGCGAGAATTGCGCAATTAGGGTGGGAACTTCTTGAACATCCGGCTTACAGTCCCGACCTGGCCTCAAGCGACTATCATCTGTTCGGTCCACTCTAAAAGCATCTTTTCGGCAAACATTTCGAAGGTGATAACAATGCTCAATGTTTAATTGCTCAAAATGCTGAAAATATTTATTATAGTTAAAACAGGTATATCCTTTCAGATTTTTTACAAAAAATTAATATTAACGTAGCTAACGAATTTATTCCTTACTTTATTTACACATTTTATAATAAAATATTAACTATAATGTATGTAGGTAGACGTACATGCGCGAAAAGGCGGTAGCTCCTCTATTTCAGTAATATTTCAAATTGGTGGCTAATTACTTAGAAAGCACGCCTAGTGTATATTTTTGTAAATGTTACAGAATGTCTAGAATTTTCAGTTTAAAAAATAAATTATTAATGTTGCGAGAAGAAATAATTCCAGCAAAATATATTTTTAACGTAGTGTCATTCTTTTATTCTCTCTGTTAAAATATTTAAAGAGGGGTACGTCACCTGAGCTTTTCCTCAAGAGAAACTTTTCGATTTAGTAAAAAACGTGCAAGTAAATCACACGTCTAAAATTTATGACCGTTAAAAAAGTAAACTCGCGAATGAGCAACTTTAACGTTCTAAACGAATAACAGCGCCGGCTACATCATAAAATGCAGTTTGCTGGAGGGTTGGTAGTGCCCTCCAGTGTATAGTTACATAATACATCACAGCCGAGGTCTATGTATATATATGAGTCGTATAAAATCCGTGATGTGGGGTTATTAAATAAGTAAAACGGCAGGGAATCATGATGATATCGTATGTGACAAGTTAAAAAGAAAAGAAAAGACGGCGAAAGTGGTTTCGGATAGTTACACACTCCGCTACGCATTCCGCTCTACCCTTAGTCATTTCCCTTTTCAGGCGTGAGGGGTTGTTCGCTTGGTTTACATTTACAATATGTGCATCCGGTGACATATATCGCCTTAAGTTAAAAAGCACGACTCCGCCGCTTTGAAGATGTGCTTTCGGGGATCTCGAGCTGATGGGAAGACGGTTTATTAAAATAGCGTAGAAAAGAACAGAAAAAAAGGAAAATAAAAGCACGTGTAATATAATGCGTACAGTCGCGGGAATATCTAATGTCGTCGACTTATTAAGAAATCAATTATTCTGGAATTTATACTATTAATTTTCCTCTGTTACGAGACGACGATATTTCGTTAGTACAACAGATTCGGACTAGCCTTTACTTGATGGAAATTCATAATCAATGAAATAAAAATGAAAAAGCTATATTACTTAATTTCCATTTATTGAGGTAAAATCCCATTACAATCGTTTCGACACACAGTGTCCTCCTCGGATGGAGTTGTATTTCTATTCAAGATGTAAACTTTATTACGCAAAGGGACCATACAAATATAAAAAACGGGATAACCAAAATAAATATAAGAATCAGTTGTAAAATAGGCATAATAAATGCGAATTGCCTAAATCTATATGGTTATTGAGTAATAGGACTGTATTTTTATATTTCAAAATTTCCATAACTTTACGTAAATTTAATTTTTGCGATTTATTTTCTATGTGAGTTATAGGTGCCGACAATACTTTCATTCATTATTTAACAGACGCTGGCATTGCAGTTTGATTCAGTTAGCCGGATACACGTGGAGTAAGATAAGATAATATTTAATATATAAGATGGGCAATGCATTAGTAGCAGAGTTATTAGTGTAACTGTACGTGATACAGATCGCTAATAATCCTCAACTGTAATCTAGTTTTAATCTATATTGTATTGTAATGTCAAAAACCACGAACAAATAATTTTTTTTAAATTTTAAACGCTTCCGATATTTAACTGGAGGAGCAGTCAATAGGATTTTGGCCACCGCTATTGGAGAATTACAAACGTCGAAAGTAGTGAGGTTTAATCTCAATTCCTTGGACCAAAAAGCGATATTACGAGCAATTAGATTCAACGAGGATTACACAAGGCCTGGAGGATCAAAATTTCCAAAAGGTGCAACGCTTGAACTGGGGCGAACACCGAAACGATCAAAATCTCGTCGAGGTATCCATCAACGTTATAAAAATTAGGAAAGACGACTGGAGGATCAAAATTTCCAAAGGTGCGATATTGAATTGGAAAAACGCCGAAACGATCAAAATCTCGCCGAAGTGCCAATCAATATCATAATTAAGAAGAAGCAACAAGCAAACAAAGAAACCAAACCAACACAGCAACTAACAAAAGAAGTAACACAAGAAACAACAATTCTTAACAAAAGAATAAGAAGAAGAATAACAAAAAGATGCTACCAAAACGCGACCAAATTAAAATTAAGCAAGTAACAAGGAGGATGCGAGATGTTCTGCAGGATCTCCCCCTTTGGCCCGAACCTACCTAGGGATGGTCGTCCCGAGGATAAAACTCTGCCGGCTAGCTCAATAGTTTCTGGAGAGTAGCGCGAGTTCCTAGGTCGTTGGTTGTTGGTTATGACGCCACCGTTTTCAACCCGCAGAGAAACCTCAAAAACGGAAGCGGGTGGGACCCTGGTAGCTTCAATAAAATACCAAAGAGGAAGCCCCTTATTACTTGCTAGCGATACAAACGAGTCTTTGCTTTTCACAACACTTGTAGGTAAGGAATCAAACAAACACAAGATGTCAACAATAACAAACGCGAAGTAGGTTCAAAATTTATATGATTAGTAATCAGTTGACGTAGTACACAAAAAAAAAACAATAAACAATTAAAATTGAACAAAGTTAGCAAAATTCAAATATAAGATGATATCAATACAAATTATAAGGTAATATAAATTCAAATTATAAGCGCCAAAACTATAATTAAGCTAGTGATTTAAGTGAGAACGAATAAAAGTTAAAAGTCTCTCAGACTTTTTCCAAATCAAAATAACAAGAGTAACGCACCAGGCGTAATACAGTGAACTCCTATCGATAAAATTCACTCGTCGGGTCGACACCCTGTATATTCAGATATTAATATATTGACAAAATTTAACTAACTAGGACACAATCCCAACTTGAGATTAGCAGAACACAAATTAAGTATACATAATTTACGGTTATTTACAATTAGGATATACAGTTTAAAATATGAAATATTAATGAGAGACGTTCCCCCAAGTTATTGAAAATAACAAAACGTAGGCACGTCTGAAGGATCTTGCTACGTAAAATAGCTCTACAAAATCTGCAACTGATTATCAGTGAAGCTGACGACCGGCTTGATTATAAAATAATAATCGAATGCTAGAAACCAGGTGTTCTAGCCTCTAATAAAGGTTTTTAATCAAAATCTATATAATGTCTCAGATGAGCAAACAGATGTTGTTAAGCAGGTAAAGTATAGGTTACAGTAAACAAACTAGAACAAGATCTAACAAAAATTAATCCCAAGAGAAACTAACCCGATAACAACTATCAGGATTCTACGATACTAAATTAAATGCAATGAATACTAAACAACGTCTGCTTCTGATTGAGAGATCGGCTTCTCTAAAGCCTTTCTTAGGTGTAAACGAAATGAAATTTAGTCTAGTTAATAAAATTTGCAAAAGTTTGATTATAAATATAAAGTTAGATTATCTAAACCTACTTCTCACTATTATCTCGAAATCGTCCCTTAATTCGACCAAAATTCCAAACCTTAATTGAGATTGCCTTCACAGGTGTTGTACGAACTGTCCTTTTCCAAAGCTTCACAAACTAAAGTAAAGCTGCGATTACGCCGCCATATTGCACGCTAAGTAGCCTCAAAATTCAAAAAAAGGTAGTCTCGCCGTTCCCAATTTTCACCCTCGAAAGTGGATAGTGGTTTTTTGCACGGATCTCCTCCAAAAGAAGAACGATGGTTAAAGATGCTCCACTGCGTGGATAAATTGCGTAAGCTAAAACAGCCTACCACGTGGTGTGATCCTCGAAGGGATTTCGGAGTAAAAATTGGTTTAAATACTTAAAAGTTGGGAGGTAGCTACAAAATTATATCCTAAGGAGGATAAAAGAAGCGCATAAGCAAAAACTCGAAAGAAAATGATATCTCTTACCGCAAGACTAAGTTCACTCACTAAAATACAACACGACCAACACTGTCGAAGATGACGAACGAAGTGCGATCCAACGAGATGTACAGGATATCGGTCGGGGAACCGATATACGTCATACACAAGATCGAAGTTCGGTAGATTTGATAGAAACGGAATTAATTTACCAAAAACCCTAACAAGGTGTAAGAGTGAACAACGAAGCTAAAATACGGTAATTAAAACACCGCAATAAAGGTTAAAAGACAAATTAATTAACTAAACAAAAGTCAAGAGAACTGTAATTGGAAGATAAACCAAAAGTTGTAGAGATGGCGCTACAAGCGTAAGAAAAAGGTGTACGCAAAATTGCGTTAATAATAGCTAAATCAGACAAACTAAGCTCCCAAATAGGTTCACAAAATGTCGGACTGCGCCGAAGCATAAGAAAAAGACCGGGAAAAATATCGAGTATATAGAGACAACCAAAATATTAGAACATAAGAAAATTTTATGAAAATAACAAAGTTTAAAGATGCCTACGGAGATTGATAATAAGTAACAAAAATAAATAAAGAAGTAATAAACGAAAATGTGGAATAATGAAAAGCCTAAGATGTCTTTACGTAAGTGACTAATGAAATAAATTCATTTAAAATTCCCGAAAGGTCTCTAGGTAATTTTCGAGCGTAACAAAGAACAACACCAAGAACAAATCAACCAAAATCGAATGAAGATCCTACTAACAATTCTGATCCTCATCGGAGGAGGACTAACAGAAGTATTGAAGATAGAAAATAAGATGGGATTACTACCTGTAAAAATAGGAATGGAACATAACACGGAGAACCAATACGAATTAATCATAAGGAAAGATTATTCCCAATTAATTGATATGTGGGAAAATTATTTTAAGATCAGAGATAAAGAATATTCAACACTAGGAATAGAGAAACGATCTACACGAGAAATAAGGAAATTAAAAGGTCTGCGATTAGAAAAAGAAAAGAAAATTCAAGAACTGATAGAAGCAGTGCAGCTGAAAACTAGAAGCAAAAGAGGAGCCTTTAACTTCTTAGGAAATATCGTGAAAGCAATTACAGGTAATCTAGATGAAGAAGATGGCGGAAGATATGAAGAACAAATAACGGAATTACAACAAAACCAAGGAAAAATAAAAACAGTAATGGAAAACCAATTGAAAATGCCACAACACATTACGAAAATAATATTAAAACGATGCAAACCAATCAAGCCAAAATGCGGAGACGAATTAAACAAAACGAAGATAACATAAACGCTTTGCACTTGATATATTATATAAGTACAACAACTCGAAATAATGGAAAATATGGTAAAAGAGTTAATTGATACAATGACCAATACTAGAATTAACTGGTGCATGTAGGGAAAACTAGAATATACGAACTGCATTACTTGGTTTACAGTTTGAACTAGTTAAAACTAGTTTTAACTAAAATGAGTCAGATAAAATTAGATTTGCATGTTTAAACCTGCACAGATTCTAGTGACGCATACGTACAGGATAGTAGTTGATTTTACCTTCAGTGTTTTCAGTAGCTTACGCGTGTATGATTTATTTTGTGACTTATTTCAATCATGAGTAGTATCGATCAAAGTCAACTGGCTAGGCGTAACTCCAAATTGCGTAAGGAGAATTTTTTCGAGAAAATTATTCGTTTGGGGGATGAAAAAAAAGAGTCACTACAGTGTAATGACCCGAGATCTGTAAAGTTGAAGAGGCAAAATGTACCGTGAAGAAGACAAAGAAACTCGTGTCCAGCAGTGAACCTGTGAAATATTTACTTACCTGCTGAGGAAATTTTCGATGTCATTGAATCAGCCCATGTTGCTGTAGGGCAAGGAGGTCGAGATAGACTGGAAAATGAAAACATGTCAACGGAAGAAGAGTAAGATGAGGAAAGGTTTGATTTTGAAGCCCATACTCCACAAAGAAATGAATAGTCGATGCCAAGTGGACCTAATAGACATGCAGGCACAGGCTGATGCTGGGTTGAAGTTCATCATGGTCTATCAGGATCATCTTACAAAGTTCGTTTTATTGCGAGCACTACAAAGCAAAAGAGCTGAAGAGGTGGCTTTTCAACTGATGAACATACTTTTGATATTCGGAGCACCTTGCATCCTACACTCTGACAATGGTAGAGAGTTTGTCAACTCTGTCATTAAGGAATTAACATCACTTTGGCCTGAGTTAAAACTACTTAATGGAAAATCAAGGCATAGTCCAAACCAGGGGTCGGTAAAGCGTCCTAACCAGGATGTCAAAAATATGCTCGCTTCCTGAACGCAAGATAACAACACAACACCATGGTCAAATGAAATCTCATTTGTTCAATTCATGAAAAATCGAGCACTGCATTCAGGTATCGTTTAATCACCCTATAGAGCCATGTTTGGGACTGAGCCGAGAGTATGTCTCACTAGTTCAGCTTTATCATAAGACGTCGTCAAGAACACAAAGGACGAGGAAGATCTTCAGAATGTCATCGAGAAGATTAACTTGCAACAGAATGAAGGTGAAGCTATCAGCTAAGATAGAGAAGAAAATGAGGTTGCTACTATAAGCGATTCATATTTTGTCAGTGAGGAAGGAAGCTCACGAAAATTTGTCCAAATAGGCCAAAAAAATGAAACGTATCTCTGTTGCCATCCATCCTTCAGTGAAACTGGGAGATAATGTTTTAGTCCCCATTCCAGACTTGGACAGAGCTAAAGCAGATATCAGACATATCATAGGAGTTGTGTTAGAAAAAAGTGATGATGGAATGCACAAGATTGGAACGAAAGATGGAAAGCTCGATAAATTATAATGCAGATAAGTTTTATCTAGTCTCTATATCTTTTAGGTAAGTGTGTTTGTTACAGTCAAACAAGCTGTTTACGAAAATAATTTTTTTTTGTATATCAGAATTTGACGTTTTTAAGGAGAAGTTTCTAAAACCGGACGAAGTTTCAGAAAACAATACGTCTTTGAGGACGGCAGACAGGAATGCGGCGTTGGCACCTCAGGGCTTCGCACGTTGCGTGTGTGTAAAAAAGCAAGCATTTCCAGAAGGTGTTATTGCAAAAAGAAAGGAGCGCTGTGCAACTCGAAATGCCACAATAGCCTTGCGGAAACAAATAGAAAAAACTCTTTACAATTTCTTTTAATATACTTTTTCTTTACTATTGTCTACTTTTGTCTTTTTTATTTACTTTGGTCTACTGTTTTGTTTACGAATAATGAACAAAAATTTCCTCGTAAATACATCTAGCTTTTGTCAATAAGTATCGAAATAACAAACTTTTTATTTTCTTACAGCTGTTGAACGGTCCTTTGTTTTCAGTTTCAGTTAGTTCTAGTTGTAACTAGCCAAAACTATTTCTAACTACAAAATATTTAGTGAAAACTAGAATTAGCTAACATAAATGGTTAATTCTAGTATTGCCTAGTTAAAACTGATATTGGGGCTATGATAATATTATTTCTAACTAGGAAGTTCGGGTATTGACTGATTTCGGGTTTTAACGGTTGATTACTTAATTATTTAATAAAACAGCCTATTATAATTAGGAGAGTTTTAGAAGGTACGTTACTTATAACGTTATGGTGCAATTCTCAATACCTAGTTACTTTGTATTATTATTTTTACCACACTTATTTCACTTTATGGTGCGCAGGTTGATGGCGCACAGGGTTTTTCTCACAATCATGACGATAAGCTATAACTTTTTTAAGGAATAATCTATAGATTTTAAAATTGGATGGGATTTGGAATCAGTGATCAGTTGCTCAGTGGCATCATAATATGTTTCCCAGCAAAATATTTATCTTCGTTTATTATGTAAGCCGCCACTGGTCAGTTTATCTTTTAGAGTTACTTTCGAAAATTATATCAGGAAAAATGTAAAATGGGATGCAGAGTGTTAAGAATTTTAACGCTCTATATTCCAGTCAGCAACTATCTAAGAGAAATATGTTAAAGATAAGCTTACATTATTTTAGCGCTAATCAGTCGCGAACTGATTGTATATAAATAAAAATCTGAAAAAGTGAAGATAGTCTTAATATTAGCGAAGCGTAACGAATTCGAGAATTTATTGGTTTCATGTAAAGAGTAAAGAAAACAAAATTTAATTTTGAACAAGGATACAATATACTGTCTCTAGTGTAAGCAAGCTAAGTAGACGAATCGTTATTCCATTTATATTTCGCCCAGCGGTAAATTAGTTTACAAATTCTACTATTTTGTTCGACACTGAGAACTGAGGCAATTAATAGTTCAAGAGTAAAATGTAGCCACAAAGTTGAGACTCTCAAAGGAACGAAGCAAATTAATAATAATTTGTTCTACTTACGACGAAGATATGAAGGCTCGTGTTATTCCCACTCTAAATTGACATTTATGTGCGTTGGGCTTTCTAGCGGATCTGTGCGACGTATGTTGCTTCTCTAACGGTAACTTAAGTTGTATAAATTTCACAGTTCGAAGTGTTGAAATGTAATAAGAGGGGTATAAATATTAAATATGACGTAAAGAATTGCGCTGGAGTTTTCAACTCTTGCTCGTTGATGTGTTGTGGTTCGAATTAATGTTTCTTCCTTCTTGTTAGGATGAGAATTTGGTTCTTAGTATTTTTAAAAATATTACAAGCAGGAAAAATTTGTTATAACTAGAGAACGGACACGCTTACCACTCAGTGCAGTACTGGCGAAAGGCTGTATTTCTAAAATATTTAATTTTATTTATATAATTGGAAAACGAACGGGTGGTGATCTATAAAATTACGAAATACATATGTATTTGTTGAAAAGTTGTATTTTTAAAGTTTTTAATTTTATTTCTATAACTGGAACAATTTTATTTGTTCATTTTGTCGTTCAAGTTGAGTAAAGGAGTATTAATATTGACTAGCAATAGTTTCTCAAGGTTTTCTTCTGTCAATTTTGTTCTCTCTGAATTAAGTATGTACATCCTTATAAATAGAAAACGTCATTTCTACATCGCAACTGGTTATAGGTGCATACTGGAAATATTCTTTTATTTCTTCATATTTAGCCGTTAGATTTTGTGGAATTGTCTTCATACATAATTGCTCCAATGTAATTAAATCTGGATTTCTGTTAAGAATTGCTTCAAACTTTTGCCGAAGCCCACATCCGAAGTTACTTGGAATACTTTTCAAATTATTAACAGCCACATCTAATGTGGTTAATCCGTCATTTAATTTGAGATTTGGATTTTCAAAATAAGTGATTAGTTTTGGCAATTTTCAAAAGTGTTCGTGAAGAAAGTACAACTGATTTTTTAAATTTGGGATTTGTGTGAGCTCCTTGCACTCACCAATACTTCTAGCATCCGCCTTTAGCAGTGTTACGAAATGTTTTAGACTATCGAAATTCTCAGCATAATAACTAGAGTGGGAGGCAGTGACAGAGATGGAAATTTTTCCCTGAAAAGAGCTACTCTCAATGGTGCTTTTCTGAAAACTTTTTTAAAAGCTGATACAAGTCTATCAACTTCCGGAAAAGTGTCTCTGATATATTGACAGATTCTGTGGAGAGCATATGCTACACAAGTAATATGCAGCATATTAGGATATGATTTATTCAATAGTCTGCCTGTTCTTAACATATACGCAGCACTATCACTGACAAATAAAAGTATTTTTTCTTTGTACGTGGCGTCCGAATGAAGCATTTTTTGCATGTTCTCCTTGATGGTTTCAGCAACTGTTTCCGCATCAATTCTATTTATAACACTTGTTGCTATTACATATGAGTTATAGGGAATAGCTGGAAGTAGTACACCAGCTACAACATTTACCACACAGCGTCCTAACATATCCACCGTTTCGCCGGCGCTTATCCATATGTATTGATTTAAAAGATGGCTTCTAATGCGTTCTACTGTTCTCGTATAGCACCTAGAAACATAATAATCGCGTAAAGTTGATTCAACGGAACATTTCGACCAGTATATTTTTGAAGAAATATTTTTAAAGTGGGATGCTAAGTTTATTTAATGGAATATTAGCCGCCATAAAAGTTTTACAGAGTTCAGATGTGTTTGCGATCCTAAGTGACGAATTTTTGACGATATTTTACGGATTTTGTAATAAATTTCGGAATCACTGACAATGGACATACAATCAGTATGAGCGTCAATCCAACTCGCCATTGTTTTACAATGCCGTTCTCGACATTCTTCCATATCATGTCTGAAAAACTAACTTAAACAATGCTCTAGATCTAAATAAATGAACACTAAAAATGTGTGCGTAAGTTATTGAAACTGAACGAAATTCAATGCACACTTACGTCGAAATAATATGGGAGAAGTAGATTCAATCAAACTATATTAAACAGGATCTATCACAAAAATTACGTTGTAAATAAAATAACAGTTAGAACTACGAAAACAAGAAACTAACTCACAGCACTTTATTTATCTTACGATATATAAACTAATAAATAAATTATATTATAAAAACCCCGCTTCTACCTACGCTCATGAAAACACTATAAAAAGCACTATATTCTACGAATACAATAGCTGGCTTGTCCATTGTTATCGCTGCGAGCCCAGGTGTCCGAGTAAGTCAAACAAATACTTCATTGAATTACGCCGGGATGTAGTCAGCGACGTTATACACAATTCCAATTGCCGATTGCGTTTTATGGAAATTGCGTCCGTTCTCTAGTCATATCCCCCACAAACTATCATATTGTAATAACCTAATTGGGTAATGTTTTATATTATTGATATAGTCAAGGTGCGGCCCCGGTCTTATTTATATTGTATACACAAACACGGCCTCGGTCCATCTGATTGACTAACACAAGCGTTCTCAATTAGAAGTTATACACACTTGCACATCTGTTTACAGATAAGTAAGGACGTAGTCAAACGAGGGCACTCTAATATGGTATATAAGATGTTCTATTAAAGAACAAGCGATCAATCATAGTTAGAGAGCCAGTTAGATCTCTCCTTTGACTACTATACAATTCATCGTTATATATGTAAATAATCGTTATGTTTGTTATGTGTTAACTTATTATACTTTGTTAAACCAACATTATCTGAGTATTATTTCGGTGCTTATACACATCGGCGCATCGACGCAACAATGTAGCCTCCGCAGGACCCGGCTACATTACAATATATGTAATAACGCGAACTATATCGATTGTATGGCCAGATGATAACATAATTCAAGGGAACTTTGAAAGTTTTGGTGGATCGTACCTGCTAGCAATAATACACGGCAATATATTTTTAAACTGTACTAATTAAATCCAAATCTTAAAACTAAGTACTAAATTTAGATTAAATTTTATTCATTTTAATAAAGTTTATTGCATTTTATTTAAGAAACGTGAAATTATGAATAGATTGCGAAATTAAAAACAAGGTATTGATTACGTTCTGCAATTGAATCATTAATAAAGGTGGAAATAGTCTAATAAAAAGGGTAATAAACTTGTAAATACAACGGATATCGATTCTTAGAATAGGGGTAAAGGTTTGCAATTTAAATAAGATAATTAAAATTTCGATATACAGGCTGTTAATTATTTAATTCTAAATAATTAAACTATACATATATTTAACAAAAATAAAGAAAAACAGACAAAAATTATTGTTCTCGCGTTTAGCATTGTTATTGATTGGCTGTTTTTAGTGAATTTATTGATGTCTTTACCGCTTGAAAAAATATACGAGTTACTTATGCCAATCCAGATCGAGGGCTAGTGATAAGTAGAGTGCCTTAAAACTTATAAGGTATACGTGCATATATGCAATAAAAATTATCGTAATATATTCTGATATATTATACATTTATGCTTTAATGCTATATTATTTAAAAATATATCGAATTTGAAATAGTAAAGAATCTGTTAGACATTTTGTACCACATATACTTCGCATTTCCAATAGAAAATCTTCCTTTTGTATCGCGCTGGTCTTTAACCGCAGTCCTATTCTGCGAAACTTGCGATCAAACGGTCAACTCATGTATTCAATATTTTGGAACTTTCGTTTCGAATTTCTATTATATAATTTTAACCCTTAACTGTGCTAGTGGGGTCCGCGCGGACCTGGCGGTATAGTTTTCTGTTAGCATTCTTTAGAGTATTAAACAGATGGCGTTGTGGGTCAACGTAATCTTAAATTAGGTTAGTTATAAGAGACGTGTGTAGCTGTAAAGTCAACAGCTAAATTATTTTAAAAATTATAAGACCTCGAATCTTTAAAGACCCCACCAACACGTAAGTGTACAGTGAAATTATTATTAGCTCTTCAAAAACCTAACTATATAATGCATTATTTTTAGTGTATTTTTGTCAATTTTACCATGTCAATGAATGAGTGGAGTAGACCTTTGACTGAATCAGAATTAAATGAAATAGCGAATGATCCAAATTTTTATTCCGATGAAGAAAGCGCAGCTGAAGAAAACGAATTTCAAGCTAGCGATCATGAAACAAATTCAGAAGCTTCTTCAGATGGCGATGAAAGCCATTTTGATAACGATTCCGATGATAGTAATGTATTTTATGGTAAGGATAAAAATTTTGAATGGCAGAAGGCATGTAAAAGTCCTTCACGTACTCGCACTCACAATCTGATTATACATCTACCAGGCCCCAAAGGGAGAACCAAAAATATCGATAAAAATGACATTACAGCAGTCTGGAAGTTATTTTTTACTGATAATATGCTAGAGACCATCTTGTTGCATACAAATGTGAAAATAAGGAACAGACATGAGCAATTTCAAGTACCTCGGCCATCGTACACAGCTGAACTGGATATGATTGAACTAAACGCTTTCCTTGGTCTTTTATATCTATCAGGTGTTATGAAATCTAATCACGAGGATATATCTGCTTTATTTGCCAATGATTGAACTGGTCGGGATGTTTTTCGGGCTGCAATGAGTGTAACTCGTTTTCTGTTTATTTTGTCATGTTTGCGATTTGATGATGCACTTACAAGAGATCAAAGAAAAGAACATAATAAAATTGGCTAATGTTGGGATATTTTTATTGCGAATTGTGAATCTTTATATACTCCAGGAGAATATCTCACCATCGATGAGATGTTGGTACCATTTCGAGGCAGATGTTCATTTAAAATGTACATGCCCAAGAAACCGGCGAAGTATGGTATAAAAATTATGTGCCTCTGCGATGCACGTACTTTCTACCTGTGTAATGCATTTGTTTATACTGGCAAGGAAAATACAGTATCAATAGATAAAGTTTCTGTACCAACCCGTGACGTCCTAAAGCTCATGCCTCCCATACAAAACACAAATCGGAATGTCACAACTGATAATTGGTTCTCGTCAGTCGAGTTATGTAACAAACTGAGAGAACAAGGCTTGACCCTTTTAGGAACTATAAGAATCAACAAACCGCAATTACCACTTGAGTTGAAGCCTAACAGAAGGAGACAAGTGGGTTCTACGATATTTGGACATAACAATGATATAACAATAGCTTCATATGTGCCTAAAAAACCGATCGGTGTAATTGATATCTACCATGCACCACGATCAAAAAATAAGCACTGAAAATGGAAAACCTGATATGATCAATGATTATAATAGGACCAAAGTTGGCGTAGATGTATTAGATAAGTTATGCGCCAATTATTCAGTAGCTAGACGTACCAGGCGTTGGCCCATGGTAATTTTTTACGCTATGATAAATATAGCAGGTGTAAATAGTATGGTAGTATTGAACTGTGGGCGAGAAGAAACATTTAAAAGGCGACATTTGCTGGTAAGCCTCGGAAAAAGCCTCATTACTGCGCATATGCAACGAAGAAATCTCAGCCGATTACCGCGTGAACTGCAAACAATAATTTGCAAGCAGTTGGGTAAAGAGCTACCTACAACCTTTACGAACAATGAGCCAACACGAAAAAAGCGATGCGATCTCTGCTCCAGGGACAAAGACCGAAAGGTTAAGAGTGTATGCAAAAAATGCGGCAAACACATTTGCCCAGATCACACCAGTTTAGTTTGCAATATATGTTTTAATAACGTTTAATCGCTTATAAATATTACTGTTTGTTGTATTTCTTTAAAAAAATAGATAAGCAATGTAAACATTTTTTGTTTTTATCAACTGGAAATTGGGGTTCGGACGGACCCCACCAGCAGATAAGTGTTAGCTTATTTCACCAGCACTGTTAAGGGTTAATTTAGATATTAATTAATTACTTAAAACATCTGTTATAGCTATTTGTTAAGCAGTAATTTTAGTTACCATTGAACTATCTCTTCTATATGTTAAAGTTATAATTGTCCCGGATTAAAATTGACATAATAATTATAGTCATATTTAAACCACTCTTGTAAAATCGTCTAAACTTTATCATGTACGTTTTAAAGTATTTTTCGGGCAATATTTTAATGATACTAATTTCGCTAACATCATAACCCTATAGCTCGCGTCTTTAATTAATTCTTAAATATTGCTATTTGCAGTATGATTGGTTATCCTTATACTAGATCATAGAACGACCCTTTTCAACAACTTGCTTTCTTTAGATAAACTCTGGCTTAGTCACTAGCCCTTCAAGAGGTAAACATCTCTCACTACAAGTGCTTGTTTAAGCATACACAGTGGAATACTGCCGGTGCCTCTTTTGTTTTCTACCACATGACTGATCGCGACACCATTCGAAGGAAACCTGTGTATTGCTCGATGTAAACATTATTTTGATTACATTTACAAATATATTAATTTACGAAATACTAACTTACTTTTCGGCTTCTAAATTTGTTGTCACCTGTATATTAAGCTTTTATTTAATTATTTTAATGCATTTTAAGCTTAATTTAGAATGTAAATATTAAATAAAACTTTAACCACAACGCTGTAGTGTTTTCTTTTATTTAATACGCTGTAGCTAAGACTTTTGATGTTCTTCATCGCGTTATTTATTATACTTTAAATCTCTCTCCCTATTGTTAGCACGCCCGAACGAGCAGCGTCCGAAAGGTCACAATATACCGGGTGCACCAATAGTGTGTCCGCGGAGTTTAACGTAAAAGTTAACAAAGATAGGAAAGTGAGATTTTCTGTAGGTATATAGTATATCACAGCGTATATTGCAAAATTATTTACGAATATACAGGGTGTTTCAAATTGCCGCATCCACTTTTAGATTTTTCAATTTAAATAGATTGCTATATTTTTTAGAAATTATAGATAGTCAACGACATGACAGTTGACAAAAATCTCGGAACTTTTCCAATGTAATTTCAAATTTCCTCTTAGGAAATTAATTCTTCGTGTAAAATAAAATCTTGTATGAACCACTGGCGTTATGGGAATTATATTGCCCTCAGGCGGCATTCATCCCTAGGGCCATTCTTTTAATAAAGAATGCTAAAGTTCTCCTTCTTTTTTTAGACTTTCTTAAAAATTCAAATTATTAGTACTGTAAAATGTACAACATTAAAAACTATACATTAACGGGCGCTATGGATCATATCGCCCGGTTATAACGCTCACGGGCGATATGACCATGTTTATGGTAACCGTATCCAAAGTGAAATGAACAAATAATACTTAATTGAAAAATAAAACAAATTATGTACATTCTTAGTAGCTTTTTCGTTACTTTTACCAGTTAACCTACGTATTATCCGAGCTTTCCCGTATTCGAGGTAGTCTAGGTCCCAATTATTTCGGATAATCGCGAGTTCACTGTCCAGAAAGTTTATGCTATTCTTTCTGGATCTCACTTTAAAACGTGTAAACAATAGGGTCCATTTTTCTATTTACCACAAAGTGGCTCATACAGATACCACGATACATAATAAATCTAACCACCCGGTCCAACACAAGGTAGCGGCTTTTCACAGCATGACACATAGACTTATTAACATCCCGATGTCCAATGAAGACTATAATAAAGAATATAATATTATAAAACAAATCGCTCACAACAACGGATATGACCCAAATCTAATAGATAAATTAGTTGTTAAAAAATCTGTCAATAAATTATTAAGGGAGGTGTACCCGATCATTAAAGTGGAGCCAGACAAGCAGTTTAAATCATTTACTTACATAGGTCAACAGCAACTTAAATTATCAAAATTCCTTAAAAAAGAAAACATTAGTATTGCTTATAAAACTAATAATAATCTAGCCAAATATATTAAAAATAATAAAGAAAAAACTACCAAAGACAATAAATCAGGAGTCTATAAGTTATCATGCGGATCATGTACCAAAACATATATTGGACAGACAGGTAGAACGTTTAAAAAACGAATCCAAGACCACTATCATTCTTATATCAATAAGAAAACTGACTCAACCTACTCTAATCATTTAATAGAGAATGAGCACGAATTTAATTTACAATTCGACACCATACATGTAGAAAACTAAATTGTTTAGAATCTTTAGAAATTAGTAAACTTAAAAACTCAGAAATGTTACTAAACGATAAATTAGACTTGAATTCATCCCCACTGTTAAATCTGTTCACCCATTGAAATATTGTTTCTTAGTTGCTTATACTATATTTTTATACTTAAACCTCACACAAGTAGGACATGGTATAGTTTTCAAAAAGCAAAATATAAATGTAATAGTTCCTAGAATTTTAACTTGGGTCAACTACCTGATTAACGCTGTATCTAGTATCTATCTTTAGTCTTAAGTTGAATTTGAAGAAGCTACTGTGTTAGCGAAACAGCTGTCATTATTTTATTAATAAAGTATAAATCTAAAACAACAATGACCAATGTCGAGAAAAACGCCTGGGTTTCATTTGACGAAGTAATTGATAAGTTTCTTGGGAACTCTAAGGACGAAAACTACGAAAATATTGTTCAAAATATGTTACAACACTTTCATCGTCTAGGTTGTAATATGAGTTTGAAAGTGCATTTCCTGTTTTCACACTTGAACTATTTTCCTGAAAATCTTGGAGCAGTTAGCGAAGAACAGGGAGAGAGGTTTCACCAAGACATTAAGGAAGTGGAACGGCGATACCAAGGCAGATGGAGCATAACGATGATGGCGGACTACTGCTGGATGTTAAAACGGGATATGCCCTTAAAAACATACAGCCGAATGTCCGGACAACGCAGCTTTCTGGCAAAAAGACAAAGATTTCACTTAAAAAAGACTGAGTAAAGTATTTTTTTCCACTTTTTTAACTTGTATTCCACCTTTTTACTCAATAAACAAATAATTTTTTTTAGAAATATCGTTTTTTTTCATTTAATATTTGCAAAAAAACCTTACGTGATTCAAATAAATGCATAGAATTTTTGAAATCAGCCTACCAAAATTATATAAAATCAGTTTTCAAAATAAAAACATCTGTCAAAAAGTTTAATTTTCTAGACCTGTGTAATTTAAGTACATATTTAAAAATTGTAATTTTATAAATTAAACAATTTTTTCATTAAATACAAGCGTTCATCTTTGTCGTTCTTTTTCCTATCAATGCGCTCTTGCTGTTCCCTACACCAACTCGCAAAAGCTAATAAGTGTCAGCTCCACAGTACTGCCAAACAACACTGTATATTGACGAACAAAGCTATCACGGGTACAGGCACTGTAATGTCGATGGACCACAATCGAGCATCCGTTTCCATTATTTAATCGGATGACCGTGTTATCCTGTGTGGAAACCAATATTAGTCACTGATTGCTTTGATGTGATTCTATTAGGACGTCTGTATTAGTATATGTCCGTGCCCATGGCCGTTCAGTGGCGTAGTAGTAGCGTGGACCGGATAGAGGATAATAGGTGCGTGTAATTAACCGATATTCTTTCCGCACCATTACACTTAACTGAGGACAATACGAAACGCTAAGAGGTAAAAACGGCTAGAATTGAATGATTTACCGTTTAGCGGTGAAATTGAACAAACGGAAAGAATAAAAGGAAATGTGTGGTGATGTGTGATCTGTTCTGTAGCGTTACGTTTACAGAAAAAAAGGAACGTAGAAATACACATAGACAGAGTACACATGTGCACACACGCGCACACAGAAGAACTCGTGTGTGAAAAGAAGGAATTGATGAGGACAGGTGGAACGGTAAAAACCTATTAAAGCCTTGATGAGGTTCGATTTTTCTATGTTATTCGGTGTTCGTGGCGATGAAATATGAGAGAAATATCTTTCTGATTTATCGAAAAAAATGGTTAACGATTACGGAAAAGGAATTATATCTACGTTGCGAGAAAAAGTTTAACAAACGAGTAATAACAAAAAAGAAACTCATAATAAAATTTATTTCTTTATTTTACTTTACGTAGCACGCTAATTAGGCTCATTGTATGTTAACACAACGAATTAATTCTAAGTAATGATTGGATATTGATTAAAGAACAGAACATTCCTTACTAATTTATTTAACAAAAATTATGGTATATATACAAATTCTATTTATAACTTAATTCTAGCAGTTCTAAAAATGTTTATTTTATATATGTACATTCAATAACTGTAATTAAAAATCGAGAACATTTAACATTTGTTGCGGTATCCTTGATTTTATCACCTCGTGTTAGGAGTTTACACAGATGCTTATAATACATTTTTATGTGTTAATACTCATATTTCACAATATTTATGCGATGTTTATATATGAATAAGCAGAATAATGAACTAGTTTAGATTAAATACCTGACTTGGATATGTGAATTGTTTGCGGATAACGATAAAATATACAGTATGCTATAATCATAAAATATAAAAGTAAACTTGATCAAATAGATTAATTATGATGTTGTTTAATCTGTGATTAAACAATGGTTCTCTGTATATTTGAATTTATGTTTGTTTATATACGAGGTGAGTGCTATACGTTCTCGGTTTTGTGATAACTAAACCAGGTCATGTATTCACAATATCCATTTCATCAACACGACCTCGTTGAGTTATGGTCTTACACCACATTGTTATCATCTTGTAACCAGGTCACTAGGCTAAGAGAACACACTCTAATATATAACGAGACACGCAGAGGTCTCGACAGTTAGAGTCTCCAGCGTTAGAGTTAGAGTCAGGGTTAGAGTCACAGTCACTACAAGTCTAGTGCCTCATATTTATAATGTAGTATGTGCAGTTGTTATCGTTGTTGTTATCGTTATTGAATTATATGTTATTATTTACGTTGTTCTGCATATTATTTATTAGACTGATAAACCTGCTGTATAAATGGAACAGCCTCGGCAACAATGTTACCTCCGGGACCAGGTGCCCACGTCTGATATTACATGGCGATCATACCTTTAGTTAGATAGTCAGATATTACATGGCGCTCCTGCCATCCCACTTCTGATATTACATGGCGATCCTGCAATCCCATCATCTGACATTACAGATTGGCAGGAAAAAATAAATTGAAAAGATATCGTGTAACAATTTTTTGATAGTCAAAATTACAACGTCCAAAATCAATAAATCTCGAGGTTTTTATATTATTGGCACTATGATAACTAAACCAGGTCATCTATTTACAAACATGCAATGTCCTACTTATTCAAGACTGCCTTCCTAATTAGCGCATCTTTCACTATATTGTTTAAGGTTTTGTAACCAGGTCAGTAGGCTAGTAGTACTATCAGATAATATATAAACTAGAAACTAATAAGCCTGGACAGTCAGTATCAGTCTACCAGTCTGGTGAATCATATTGCAATGTAGTATTTATTGTTGTTATTGCCGTTATTAATTAAATGTTGTTATTTAATCGTTCTTGTGCATATTATCTATACCACTGTTAAACCCGGTTTCTAAATGGAAGTGCTTCAGGACCAGGTGACATTACAGCACCTAAACGAGAGACATGAAAAATATGATTGACATATACAGAAAATACGCTAGGCTTAAATCACCAGCAACAGCACATGATAGACAGTTTGTCGGTGACAATAATGGAAAGTGTTCTGTTTACCCTATAGGTATTAATACATTTGGAAAAATACCAAGATAAATAGCTAGTTATCTGCCACCATACTAGCAGATGCAGGAGGAGATGTTTTAGAATTAAAAAGACATGGTGGTTGGAAGTCATCGACGGTAGCAGAATCTTACGTCGAAGGATCCGTGCAACATAAAATCGCGATATCAAATCAAAATTTTGCATAATGATCCAGCTACAGAAGCAAGCCTAAATAATGCTGCTATGGATATACTGCCTTGTACATCGAGAAGTCACGAAATGCCTCCAATTTTTATTGAAAATTGTATTAATTGTAAAGTGAATGTATGTTGCAAATTTATTGCATTTTCTCGAAGTAATGTGAATGTAAATATGTTTTCTACATTAATCGACGCTAATTATTCAAATTTTCTTAATAGAAAAAAATCGCCTTTAAGCAGGATTCGAACCAACGTCCATGGTTTGCCGGACCATTGCTTTAACAACTAAGCTATTAAGAACTGTGGTTTCAAATACATTGTGGGAAGGTCTTACTTAGTCTTAAGCCTTAGATTTGTGTGTGTAGCAATAAATTCGCACTAATAAACAAAGAAAGGAAGGCCTGAATCCAACCCTGCTTGGCGTTACTTCGCATCTGTGCAAGACGGTTGATTGACAGGTGTCACAGAATGTGTTAAAGAGCTCCTCCTTCATCAGATATATAGTACTCATAATTATTTCTCTAATGAGCTTCCAAAACTAGCTCCCAAGTTTGTTCCTTAATTCGCAAGATGAAATGAACATTACTAAAGATTTCTAATGCGAATAGGTGTACTAAAAAATTGCTATCTACCGTTTAGGGTGGATACGGGCATAGACAACTCTTAATTCGAGCATTTAGTGTATTTATATCAACGAAAGGTTATGCTAAGTATTATTAATGCCAGGCAAAGATGTTCAAATCCCTCGAACGAGTTGTTCTCTACAAAAGAGTTACGATATCACCAAACACTGATACTACACACTAGAGTTGTGTCGTTCCAGCCGGACCCGGTCCAAAGGATTCGGTCCGCTGTTGGATATAATCGGACCCGGTCCGCAACTTTGTCTGAACTCGGTCCGAAGGAACGAATTCAATACTTTTATTGAATTCGTTCCTTACGCGTACAGTACCGATTCTCGCTAGCATCAAGGCATATCATATTCCGATATTCGAAGTGTAAACCATCTAAACATTAGTGATTCAGATTCAGACAGTCAGACAGATAACTTACTGGGATGTTTACGTTTTAAAGAGTTCGAATATTGTAGAAATACGCATATTACGCATATACATATACTGAAAAAGCAATAAATTTTATTTGACGAAGGTCGTAGGTAGGTATTTGATATTTATTATATGAGACACATATATATATATAGATATGTATATGTGTGTTTATATCTTTTATCTGAATTATGGCTAATGTGACTATGTATTATACATATATTTATACATACAATGTATGTATACAGAGTGCACTTTTCGTCTTATACCATAACACCATAATTAATAAAATGACAAATGAATACCGTCGATGTCGTTGTATATTTATAAAATAAGATAAGCTTTAAATAAATATTCTAGGGTGTTGGTCTAAATTTCTCAAGGGGGTATGCAGGAATTAGTAATCTTCCACCTTTTCTGTTGTTTAGTCGTGCATACGTGTGTATAAATATAAAGAAGTGTTCAAAAAGTATTTTATAATGGAAAGAAAACTTAGTGATATTTGGAATTTTTTTACTGTAACAAATGAAAATTCTGCGAAGTGTAATTTTTGTAAGAGTCCATTTTCCTACAAAGGAGGAGCTACTGGAAATTTAACAAGACATTTAAAAAGAAAACATCCATTTTCATTAACGGACGAGAGAAGGGAAGATATTTCAGTGAAGGATTCAGAAACCAATGTATCCGAAGATATTTCAATTGCTACTTCTGATATAGAATTAGCAATTCCAAGTACCAGTACTAATACATCCGTTGTACCAAAAAAAGGAAAATTATACAAACAACATTAACAAATTTCCAAAGAAGGGCTTTATCTAAACAACAATCAGTGAAATTAGATGAACAGTTATTAACAATGATTGTTGCTGAATATCAGCCATTTAGTTTGGTAGAAGATAGAGAATTTAGAAAATTCGTACAAATGTTGAATCCCAATTATACACCTCCTTCAAGAAAGACAATAGCAAACGTGATATTACCACAACTGTATACAAGAGTTCACACAATAGTTAAAGAGTTATTACTGTCATCTACTCATCATATTGCTATTACTACTGATGGATGGACGTCAATTAGTAATCAGTCTTATCAAGCATTAACAGCGCATTTTATTGACGGTGAAAATAAATTAGTGTCTGTTCTATTGGGATGTTACTGTACCGAAGTAAGTCACACTGCACAAAATTTAGCTATTATTATAAAGTTAGCTTTAACTGATTGGCAAATTTCTGAAAATGTTTGCGCCGTGGTTACAGATAACGCAGCAAATATTAGAGCAGCAGTCTGTGTCTTAAGGTGGCAGCATATACCATGTTTTGCGCATTCGTTAAATTTAATTGTACAAAAAGGTCTTCATCAAATAAAGGCTACACAGAATAAAGTGAAGTCTATTGTAGAATATTTTAAACGAAGTCCCATAGCAACAGCAAAAATACAAAATCTGCAAAAGCAAATGGGTTTTCCTGTGCTGAAAATGAAACAAGACGTAAGTACAAGATGGAACTCCACGTATGGTATGTTTGATAGAGTTACAAAAATTAAAGATCCATTACAATCAGCTATAGCCGTTACAAACGCCACTCATATATTATCAACTTGTGATTTCGAAATTATTTCTTGGTCCTGCAAAATATTAAAGCCATTTAAAGACATTACTGATGAAATAAGTAGCGAAACAAGTGTATCAATTTCAAAAATCTTGTCATATAATAAAATGCTAGTGACCTACGTTAATAACGTAAAATCCGATTTAGAAAAGAATCTCTTGGAGTAGATGCAATGCAAACATTGAATGCATTATGTGAAGTTATACTATCGGAAGATTTCAAAATATAGAAGAACATCCTATATACAGTGATTCAACATTTTTAGATCCGCGTTTCAAGAAATATGGTTTTAATGAAGAAAGTAGTTATAAAAAGACGTATAACAAAATTCTGCAAGAGGTAGTCTCATTAATTACGAAAAAAAAAGAAGGAAATATAACAACACAGTGTAAAATAATCGAAAAGGACGTACTAAAAAGTGGAGAGGAAGACATTTGGAATAATTTTGACAAAGAGATTATGAAAATTGAAACTGCTTTCAATCCCACTATTGAAGCCACGATTGAAGTAGAAAAATATGTTCAAGAACCTTTACTGACCAGAAACCAAGATCCTCTCAGATGGTGGGAAGATATAAGATATGTCTATAAACATTTGTATTCGATCATGAAAGGTCGTTTTTGCATTCCAGCTACTTCTGTTCCTTGCGAACGTATTTTTTCAAAAACGGGTCAAATATTAACAGACAGACGCAGTAGCTTGTCTCAATCAAAAGTAGAGAAAATTGTCTTTTTAAATTATAACTTAAAATTTTTAGTAACTAATATTTTTTTATAAATATAGTAAGTATATTAAATCTGGTAAAAAAGATAAAATCTATAAAAAATTATGTAATAAGTAGGCAAGTAAGTTTAATTTGTTGGTTATTGAAAGACTTAAATTTATTTGTGTTTGTAATTGTATTTTTTTTTATATTTCGTTATATTTATTTTTTACTATATCTGTACCCTTTCAAAAATGAAATAATAAATTTGATTAGTAAAAGCAAAAGTTGATATTGTTTTATTTTTAGATAAGTGTAAATAAATTAATTTTTAACTACTGGCAATCAGTAATAATTTACTATTTCTATACAAGTAATAACGAAAAACAACGTAAGTACGAGTATAATTGATGTAATTATTGCACTATGCAAATATTAATTACATTTACATAGCTTCACGTATTGATAGATTTGATAGTTCTCCGTTCTAAAGATTCAGTCCGAACCTTTCAACCTACATGTATGGCTTGACGGTACGGTACACGATCCATTGGTTCTACGATACACGGGTCCACGCTCTCATATCAATACCGATGTCGGTCCGGATGGACCGAATCCTGCGGACCCGTTCCGATCCTAGTACGGACCCGGAATGAACGAATCCACAAAAGGAACGACATCGCCCAGCACTACTACAACTACACACACAGTTTCGGTGAACATGTCGATCGAAAGTGTCTTAATTAGCGTGAGATCGCAACATAGCACTTAATATGTATGTCGATAGAGTCTGGCGTCGCTTGTCGGCGTCGTCATTAGTCAACTACACGTGCGCTCGACCAGAGTGGTTAAACTTCGATGTACAGAAGCACGTTCGAATCGAATAGAGTGACAAAATACCTTAACAGTGGAAGATATAGTTTTAGCTTGTACAAGAGTGCAGTATGCGAAAGCCTATCAAAGGTCAGCGAGACATCCAGAAATGCAACAGAGCAGTACCGTTTAGTTTCCAGGTCATGTATTATTTTGGTGGCTATATGATATGCTTGTTGCATGGTGGAATATTACATTGTAAAACCAAACTAGTGCTTTGGAATGAGTTATTTTTATCGAGCCATCGTATCAACCATTTCAGAAGCAACTCTTCCAAGATTTTTGACAAAGTAAGCAACAAGCTAATTGCTAATGTATTACTATTTACAGTTAGTAGTTAGCTTGTTTATCAAAAACTATAAAATTGGTCTGAATTAAAATACATTTCTTTTTTTTGCATCCAATAAAAATCAAAGAAAATATAAATAAATAAAGCTCTCCTAATTTAATAGATTAAAACAAAAAACCGTGCGGGTTATTAAATTTAGCGGTAAATGTAATCTACAAAAAGATACGAAACAAATTCAATGTGCTAAAATGCCAGTGACAAAAGTAGAAATTAGCTTCTGTAATGTGAGCAAATAATTCGCCATATTTATGTAGATTTTAATGACTAAACAAAGAAAGTTTAATGGAATGTTTCTCTCCGCAAGAGGGGCCAAAAATAATTTGAATCGAAATGGCCGACAAGGTTCCGCATAATTTTATGCACGATAAGATCTCGTCGCCTTTGTCAGACGAAACAAAAGAGGTCACATTTAGACGCTTCATTCACCGAGTGTCAAACTTGTTAATTCCCGTCGTCGCGTACAAATTTCCCGTTTCCATCATCTCCCCAGCGCAACACCATCGACGTCGAGATATTTTCTTAAATGACGTCCAACTAAACTTAGGACGGTCTTATCGTATCTACCCAAGTCTATAAACGTTAATATGTAATATTATAGCGCCGATTAAATGTATTACATTTTACTTTTATATTTAATTTTTTTACGGTCCAGTTTTAATACCTAAATATATTCGACAGGGTTGTGCCTAGAAAATATATGAAAATTCATATAATTACGAATCTCGTTATTATTAATTTTTCTATTTCATTTTATAAGTGAAATGTAAGTATTATTTTCTTATATTCGTATTAGCAACTGGTATTTGCCATAATGTAATTAAAACTCTTATCTGATCTCATCCCTAACCAAAGAAATTGATATCAGAATTTCAACAATTTCAAAGTAGTTAATATGTTAGATTAGACTATAATAAGTGATATTCAGCTAATGTTGAGTACACGGAACATGAATAGATACAACAAGGCAAAGATAAATGCATGTAAATATCATCAATGTGAGATAAACATAGGTCGAGTATATTATTAAATAAAATATAAATAATTAGGGAAATTAAGAAATAACGATAAGAAATAAGTACTAAACTTCTAGTTTAAAAATTTTTTATTGCAAATCCACTACGATACTGTTTCGCCATGCAATAGCTTCATCAGGTGGATGAATTTTTTAAATTTTTTAGATAGACAATTAAGAAATTTTAGATAATAATTTATATCAACACTGTTCAGCCCAAAATAGCTTTTACAGTAGAAACAGAAATAAATAAAAGCATTAATTTTCTAGACTTAAACATAACATATAAAACTAATAAACACGAGTTGGCTATACCAGGTGATTCAGTTTGGTATTCGCCCACCTGTAACTTTTTTACCTTTAGAAAAAAGTATAATAAACCATATATATTCGTAAATCCGATGGCAAAGCCTATTGGATGAGATCAACAATTTATCTTTGCAATGACATCTGTCAAAAAAGTGACTGTCAACTTTTTTTTTTCAAATGACACCTTGTATATTTTTTTGCACCATTTAATAGGTATTTTATTTCTAATTCCAAATATGTATCATTATGATAAAATAATAAAAAACAATCACAAAAATAATAAAAGTTTATTCAGATGCGTAACAAGTAGATGACGATGAAAACAATTGTTAGGAAAATTTATTTAATAATTTTAGCAAAAAAACTTAGTTCATCAAATGCTCGAAATATGCACCGTTCATCTCAAGACACATTTCAGCCCTATGTAATACCTCCTGAGTACAGACACGCAAAAGAACTTCTTGAGTCAATTGACGATATTCATGTTTTATTCTATTCTGCAGATCTTCCAAATCAACTAGAGGTGTTGTATAAACCCTCCCCTTAAGATATGGCCACAGAAAGAAATCAAGTGGCGTGAGATCCGGAGATCTGGGGGGCCACTTTACTTCCACACTACGATTTCCAATCCATCTCCCAGTATAAACTTCATTTAAATAATTGGTGACAATTCTACCGCCATGAGCTGGTGCGCCGTCTTGTTGTAATATCAGATTTGACCGTATTTGTAACGGAACATCGTCCATATATTCGTATAATTCCTCCCTTAAAAATTGTAGATACCTTTCCGCCGTGAGTGTGCCTTCATAAAATTTTAGTCCAATAACTTTTTCCATTAAGGATGCCACACCACACATTTATTCCCCAAACATTTTGAAAATTGGTTTCTCGAAGCCAGTAAGGATTATGTTCTGACCAATAGTGGCAATTGTGGCGATTCACTTTTCCATTGTTATGAAATCGAGATTCGTCTGACCACATGATAGCATGAAGCAAAGCTTGATGTACGTGAATTTTAAATGGATGCAGTTTATTATCTTTCAAAATCCGTTGAATTGACGAAAAAGAAATATCAGTTTCATCGGCTATTTGCCGAATGGATATGTGATGATCAACACTTACTTGAGCTAAAACTGCAATTGCATTGTCTTCATTTCTTGTAGTCCTTGGTCTAAAAGCACTTCTCTTCTTCTTGAAACTCCCAAATGCACCCAAATTTGTTGCTAGTTTTGCAAATAATTTGTCAGATGGCAATGATCTCTCTGGATACCGTTGTTGGTATATTCGTCTAGCGACCTTACTATTTTTATGGCATTCCCCATAGATTAAAATCATATCTAACTTCTCTTGGTTTGAATACACTTCCATTTTTTAAATTAATCACAACTAAGTGACACGCCGTGATATTTGTTGTTGACAGTTAAAAGTGAATTGAAATTATTTTCATGGGTAAATATTTTTTTCCTAGAACTTACAATATCTCCACGATTTTAGTGATTAATTCTGTTACTCTATCCAAAAGTAAAGATTGTGATACATATTTGGAATTAGAAATAAAATACCTATTAAATGGTCCAAAAAATTTACAGGGTGTCATTTGAAAAAAAAACGTTGACAGTCACTTTTTTGACAGATGTCATTGCAAAGATAAATTGTTAATCCCATCCAATAGGCTTTGCCATCGGATTTACGAATATATATGGTTTATTATACTTTTTTCTAAAGGTAAAAAAGTTACAGGTGGGCGAATACCAAACTGAATCACCTGGTATACCATAAACTAACATATACAGACACCGTAATACACACTAATGCATTTCATTCTATAACACAAATTATCAGCATACCAATCATTGGTGGATAGATTAATGAACGCACCTATGAGTAAAAGTAATTTAGACCTCGAATTAAATAGGATATACACAATAACATTAAATAATCATTACTCTGTAAATATTATCAATAACATCCTGAATAGTCAACAAATATCTAAAACCCTTTCTTTACTTTACCCAAAATTAAAAAAAACAATATAACTAATTCCTACAATGTAATCAGTTACTTAGAAAAAATTTCGGAAAAAATTGTACCTTGATTAAAAAACTTAATAACGAATATACCGCATGTGTCAAATATCATTAGCCATAGGGAATATGTATGAGTACATACGATGTATATGTATATGGAAAAGCCGATCCAATGCCGGTGAAGACCGCGACGGCCGGCAACGATTGTCTCCGATTGTTTCGCAGTTAGCAGTAATCATTTAACCATCAACATAGGTACTTGAAATAACATTTACGAATTGCAAGGGATTTGCTTTTCTTATTTCTTTCAGTAGATGCAGGAAATTTTGAAGCTGCGGTGCGTCGCATAAACAAAAGCGTAATTCTAATAAAATTAAAGAAGAATCCTAATAAAATAAATAAAAAAGGATCCTAAAAATTATAATAAATTATACAATAGGTTTAAAAGTTCCTCCTTGCACAGCAAGACATTGTCCTAGGCGGTCGTAGAAATTAGCTCTTACATTTGCTAACATGTCGGCAGTTAATGAAATCGCAGCCTCAGTTATTTTTTCTCTCAAGGCAGCTAGATTTTCTGCTCTACCAGCTTCATGAGTATAAACAATATTTTTTAGATATCCCCACAGAAAGAAATCATTTGGAGATAGATCAGGAGATCGCGGGGGCCATTTAATGTTTCCTGTTCCGGTAATAAGACGGTCAGGAAAAGTGTTTCCTAGAAATTCCTTTGCCCTCACTGCATTATGTGCTGGACAGCCATCATGTTGAAACCAAACGATTTCCTGATTTATTACAATGTTTTCAATGGCGGGAAGTATTTGATTTTTCAGTAATTCGAGATACTTGTCGGCATTTAATATACTATCAATAAAATAGGGGCCTATAGAATGGTCACCTAAAATACCTGCCCAAACGTTTTAGTTTTAGAGGGTACTGAGTGCGATTTGCAAAATGCCGGTGTTGATTTTCCGAAGCCCAATATCGAAGAACAGAGGGATTGTGCTTTCCGTGTAATGGAAAAGTTGATTCATCGGTGAAGAGAATATTTCTAACGAAATTTTCATCTCGTTGTATCTTTTCCATAACGTCTTGACAAAACTCCATTCTCCGAAAATTGTCCTCGGGAAATATTTCTTGAGTTTTCAAATATTTGAAACATTTTAAACCATTACGTTTCCAAATACGTGAAATAGTTGTGCTACTTGTACCCAATTCCTCGGCACTTCTAGTAGATCTCGTGTTATTAATTTACACAATACTACAAATTAATACATCCCGCCGTTCTCTTTCCTCAATTTTTTGTGGTGAGACCTCCCTTGGTTTGCATTTCGTATAGTTATTGAGACAGAAACAAGTTTCAAATTTATTTATAATATTATAAATTGTTTGTCTGCAAGGTACAGAACGGTCTGCAAAGTCAGCGCAAACCATTTTACTAATTGAAGCATTTCAGTGGGTGTATAAAGAGCCATTATACATTAATTCTATTGTACGCTTTCAAACTGTAACGGCCGCAGCTAGACTGAATGTAAAATTTCCAGTCAATCGGCAACGGAGACAATCGTCAGTCGTCGCGGTCTTCGCTGGCATTTGACCGGCTTTCTCATGTACATATACATTGTATGTACTCATACGTTGATTCTCTATGCCTAATGATATTTAACACATACGGTATATCATTTAAAACAGACAATAATATACAGAACATTATTGAAAACAACAAAGATAAAATAGGTAAAGAATCAAACTTTAGTGTATATAAGTTAACATGTGAAGATTGTAATAAGATATACATAGAACAAACGGGGAGGACGTTCAAAATTAGGATGAAAGGACGCGAGAGAAGTCATAAAGAAAAGAAAACACATTCAACCTTCGCAAATCATTGTTTAGATATCAATCATTGATTTAATATATATTTCGAAATTTTCAGATCGTGGATTCAAATCATAGTTTTCAACATAAGACAGCTTCTCTTAATTTCTTAGTCAATCGGTTATTTAATTTTCCTTTAACAAAAGAGAGATATGAAATAGAATTAGATTTCAGTAAAAACATCGCGAAGTATAATGACTTTGAAGTAGAAATAATCAATAAATTAATTAGGAAAACTAAATTAAAAAAGAATCCGCGAATGCAGAAGTTTGATAACTCAATGTAACCAGGAGAAAAAGTACATGTGTTTAACATACCATCCTACCATGAAAAACTTTTATAGAGTTGTTAAAGAACGAGGTTTCCAAGTTGCCTTTCGGTCCGAGAATACCAGCAGAAATCTCCTAGGGAATACCAAAGATAAAGTTAATTGGAATTTGAAATCAGGTATATAAGAAATTAATTGCGGTGATTGTAATTTGAAATATATAGGCCAAACGAAACGATCAATAATAACTAGGTTAAAAAAATACATATTAAATATTAAATATAATAGAAAAGAAAAATCTAACGTTGCCAATCATTCGTTAAATACACAACACAATAAGAGGATTAATGCTCGAGTTCTTGACGCATTTATATCGTTAAAAATAAAGGAAACACCATTAATGTAGATAAGGGTCCGATTCCATATAGTTGTCTCTTTTCATTCTTAGAAAATAGGTAAAAAGGTTGAAGACGCGTAGAGAAAGAATAAACACATGTGGTTGCCGTTTCCTTAAGAGATGCATTTTTGTCGTAATTGTAGCCGTGTAAAGTTGTTGTGTGATCAGATGTGCTAGCTTTATTGTGCCCCATGTGCGACAGTTTGATTAGTGGTTTTACCTACAGATGATGATTAGATTAGTAATTGTTGTAAGGGGTTATATACCTTTTTTTGAGAGGAAGAATATGATGTGCTAGCTTTATTGTGCCCCATGTGCGACAGTTTGATTAGTGGTTTTACCTACAGATGATGATTAGATTAGTAATTGTTGTAAGGGGTTATATACCTTTTTGTGAGAGGAAGAATATGATGCTACAGTGGAACAGTGAAATGCTCGCTGATTATTGATGGACAATTATATCAGAAAGTGTCGAAGATCGGTATAAAAGAAAAGTAAAAATAAGAATATTTTAAACAGGATGACACCATACAGCTCCATATAATGTACATACCTAATTAATATTATTTAATTTACTTTTCAATATTTTTTTTTCCAAAACCTGACAGAATAAAAGGAACGAAAATTGTACATAGTTTATAAAGAAAAAAAAAATGAAAATTCGTTGGCCAAAGATAATTTACTCCTTTATGACGTACAAGCTCGAAATCTAAAGAAGCATTTACAACCTGGTTAGGCATATGCTCAAGCGAGAAATTGAAAACATTTTTCGCAATCAAAATATTTTAAAGACAACCATTTATAGAATAATCACAGAATGTGAACAGGGTATGCCATTGCTCAATTTATCAAAAAGTGAACGTCCAAACTTACTAACTGAAAGTCACGTTAAGCATATCTTTGGCACCTTCAAAGATACCGTTAGGGCGATTTTAGAAGATCGAGTTTAAATATCACATCGGAAGGTATTCAGAAGATTTAATATTTTTCATGAAACTGTAAGAGGGATATTGCAGCAAAAAAGGTTTAACTACTGTCAAAGACGTAAATGTACACGTTATACCGAGGATCGCTTACGAAAAATTACAATTTGTTGTAGATTACGCAGAAAAAAAATTTTTGCAACAATGAAGCGGTCATAATTGATGAGGAAAAATATTTTACATTATCTCACTCAGAAATTACAGTCAATGCTGGTTTTTATACCAATAATGTAGAAAATTGTCCAAATAATGTTAATTCGAAGCAAAAAATAAGACAAAATTCTTGTTTGTTGTGGTATATCGGAGAACGGAGTTGCAGGACCTTTTATTGGGTATATGAGGGGTAAAATAGTTAATGCCAACATCTATAATGAGAGGTGTGTACCAAAATTGCTTCAATTCATTAATACAACTTATCTACGTGATGAAATAATGTTTTGGCCAGTTTTAGCAAGTTGTCATTATGCAAGAACGGCTAGAACATGGTTAGAGGCTCCGAACATTTTGTACCAAAAGTTGGCAATCCGTGAAACGTACCACAGGCTCGACCACTTGAACATTTTTGGGGAATATTGATCAGAAAAGTATATGACAATAGGTGAGAAGCTTAAAATGAAACGTAACTGAAGTGTAGAATATATCAAATGAGAAAATTGATATAAACATCGTCCAAAACATGATGAGACAAGTTAGACAAAAACTGCGTGCCATGGAAAACCATGGCCCTCTGTCATTATTTTATATGTAGATTTATTTAATGTAGATGTAAGATGAAATGTTGGTAAAGTATTAATTTAAACGAATTACGATATATTTATTTCAAAGATTTTCAATTTTATCATCAAAACTTATGTGACAAACTGCTATGAGTTTTACTGAGTTTTGTTGAAGTATATAATTGATGAAATACCGGTTGAAATGTGTCAAAATGTAATGAAAAATGTGTTCAAAAGGGCCCGAATTTCTGAAGCCAAGAAAGGCGAAAATTTATCTGACATTTTACTCCATACATAATTGCTAATCATTTAATAAATCATTTATCAACATTAAATCCATTCTCTTTCAATTAACCAAAAGTGATTGTCACGGCGGACAGCTTGTATATGTACAAAGTTCTACCTTGGTAATATTTTCTTTCATATTTTTTTCTTTTTAGTTTTTGTTTTAAGCTTGTATAATTCTTATATTTTTAATATCTTTTTGCTACATAAATAATATCCGCTAATTTTGTTAATCAGTTGTTCTTTGTATGAAGATTTAATCTGTTGGAAAATAAAATTATAATTTTGGCATGTAGAAAATATTGTTTAATATCACGTAACTTACTACTTAAGATGTAATCGTAATAGAAATGTAAGTAATTAATAGCAAAATTAAATGTAATACATTAAATCGAATGAAAGTTCGATAAACGTATTAAATTGCTTGTGATAGGTAGATTTCTCACAAGAATTTCGTTTACGATAGTTTATACAAAGACAATTTCTCATTGATAACGCCACAAAGTGTCTTGTGGATTTGTTTCTACATTTTGAACTTGATTTATATATAAGAAATACAATTTAAGACGTGATTATTAACTAAATTCTCGATGTATGAGGAACGTAAGTGCTAATAAATTGTGAAAGCCACGATATGTCCTAATCAAATTCCTACAACTTTTCGATGCTGAATGACAAATTAAATCAATATGTTCACGACGTTTCGTTTCTTTCTGGCCATCATCAACTATCTAATTTCTTATAGGCGCCATATTGGATATAGACATCTTCGGAAAGAGTTTTTTTTCTGATTTCAACCATGTACCACATGCTGACTAAATGCTGACTAAAGTTTCTGACATTAGGTTTTATTTGAAAGAATAAATTATAAGATTAAATAAGGTAGCCTTTGGAATTTCAATCTGTCAAACATTTCATTTATTGTTCATTAATAATACAAAAATGTCATACACTAACAAAGAGAAACGAGATATGATAAGTATTTTTTATTCTTCGAAACGAAATTCAACAGTAGCGAGTACAAGATAACAAAAACATTAATAAAAATACATAGAAAAGTAAACAATAAACAATTACAGTAACTGTTCAATTATCTGGCCATCTTCGGTAATGCACAATTGGGCACGCCTTCTGGCATTTTGTACTGCCCTTTGTATAGTTCTTCTAGGAACTGCATCGAAGGCATTCTGAAGTCTGTCTCGTAATTCTTCAATGTTTTGTGGCTCATCTACTTTATAAATATTATTTTTAACAAATCCCCATAAAAAAAATCTAGCGGACTTAAATCAGGTGATCTCGCAGGCCATTCAACAACTCCCCTATTTCCAATCCAACGGTTTGCAAACTCTTGATTTAAGAAATTTCTAACAACAGCTGCATTGTGTGCTGGTGCGCCATCTTGTTGCTACCATAAATTTTGTAATTGATTTAATGGGATATTGTCGCCAAGATAGTCAGATACGTATGTACCTAAAATATTTAAATATCTTTCTCCATTTAAATGTTCTTCATACATAACTGGTCCTAAGAGACGATTTGCCAAAATACCCATCCAAACGTTTATTCCAAAATGATGTTGTGGTCTTCTAGCCCTGGTTTGTCGGGGATTTTGTACTGCCCAATAGTGCTCCGTATTTCTGTTGAACATTCCAGAATTTGTAAATTTTGTTTCATCTGACCAGATGATTTTGCTTAAAAAATTTTCGTCATTTTCTATCCTTCCCATTAACCAATTACAATATTTTAGCCTTCTCAAATTATCTCCAGGCAGTAAAGAGTGACTAACATGGATCCAGTATGGTTTAAACCTACTTTTATGTAAAGTTCTCCAAACTCTGGACTGGCACAAATTTAATTCTGACGCTACTTCGCGTGTAGAAATTGATGACTAACCAGCCGTTGCGTAGGGCCGCCAACCGGGAAAGGGTTGGCGGCCCTACGCAACAGCTGGTTATCCGATCTCTCTAAATTTTTCGCGACCGGTCACTAAACACACGCACGAACACGCAAACATACAAAACCCTACACTTACGCGCTCACACAAACACAAAACCACAAAGCTGCCAGCAGCAACCATCACACAAGTTTCATATCCAGAAAGAGACACAAGCTGCTAGCAGCTAACAACACATATGTTCACACCTTGCTATCTGTTTTTGGAATACTAAGGCATGATTTATTATTATACAATTGGAATGTATCTTTGAATAATTTAAACCATAGCAACTCAATTATTTGACATTTATATTCTGTCATTTATATTTTATATCCTTGATAAAGGCTTCATTGCCGAAACATGTAGGGTTTTCTTAAATATATATACTTTTAAGTAAAACAGACCTTTAATCGCCGACTGATTGAGTTTCACATATATATATATATATATATATATATATATATATATATATATTATATATATATAGAATGATATAATATTAACCCTCTAATGTGACATAAATTAACAATTTAAATGATGTAATATTAAAACAAACGTCAATGGAAACTAAACCAACTGCCTTACGATATTTAAAAGAGAGACCCTACATTACAATGGTAACAAATAACTGGGAGTAGTACGTATATGATCAAATTAATTATTAGGAATCAAGCAGTACAAGAAATATAATTAATTTTAGGTATTGTACAGTCAAAAGAGTAATATTAAAATATAGCAGGAACCTAGTACATATAATATACAGTGTTAACCAAAAATAACGAACGAGCAAAATTCAGTATAAGGTAAACTAAATTCTTAAGCAATTCAAGTAGTACGCTAGTAAATAATATGTAGCTGAACTAAATTGTAGGAAGGTCGAATTGAAGAATAACAACGGTTCAAAAGATCTCCTACAAAATGGGCACAGATTGATCGTGATTCACTTTTGTTCGTTTGTGTTAGGCGTCCAAGTATTTAGGAATCCATTTTGCAGAATTTTTTTCCATCTAAGTCAACGTGAACTATATGATGGACGTATTCATATGAGATCTTTAGTGCCTCAGCTATAAGTCTCAGCTCAATCCGAGGGTCTGATAATATCATGTCATGAACTGCGTCAATATTATCGTGCGTGGACACCAAAATCGGTCTTTCTCATCGTCAACGGAAAATTTTCCTCTTTTGAATTACGCAATCCAATTTTCAACAGTCGCATATGATGGCATTTATCGTCAAGTGTGTTAAGCACATCTTCGTAAATTTCCTTATCACTTAACTTCTTCTAATACGAGTATTTGATGATGCCTCAATCGCTTTTCACATTTGCATTCGACAAATATTCTTTCAGAATTTGCTGCACAGCAATACTTCAATTTCTTGACGCGAGATTTTACAGCGACTTTTAAAATGTCATTATTTCTTGCCATTAGAACAAGATTTTGTTTTGTTCAAGGAAAATGGCCCGGACTAACTAGATATTAATACACCAGGTATGTATTTATTGAAATACATATTATTACCTGGTACCTACGACAATGTAACAAAGTAACTACATACACAAGCAGCCTTCTTTTTACACGTTCACTCTTCTAATCTTTATTTGACCAGTTTTTCCAAGGCCCAAGACCGCAATGTTCATTTTTATATAATCTGTCCTTTTTATTTCGGTTTCTCGTTTTATCGCATTTTCTTAAACCTTATTTAGACTCGTAAAAAGGTTTTATTGCATCAGAGCCACTACTTCATGACCGTTCCGGAATATTTAAGCGTCCTCTTCTCACGAACTCATCTTTCTCTTTCTCCGCCTTTTTGTCGCTTATTCATGTCCACTTCTGTCGTTTCCATTGCATCCCTTTGTTGCTGATTTCTCGTTAACGTCCCCAATCTCCGCGTTTTAACAAAAAATACGAAAAGTTAGTTGATGAAATGTCTGTGAATTTGTATTTGGTTTCGACATCGTCTGCATGAAAGAATCGCGTAGTTAAATTTTTGTATTGCTGTGTATTGAAGTGTATATGTGCATACGTTTCAAATAAACAAATCTATGTTTAATATTTCCGTTTATGAATATATACATTTTTAATGTGTTTTTATTCACAATATCAAACTAAGCTAGAGCTTTATAATTTTGAATTGAACTGATTGATTCACAATTTAAAATTTAAAAAAATCATTTCTATTCTATACATATTTTTTAAATATGCGTACAACAGCATATTTGATTAATTTTTTTTACAAATTCTCGCAGAGATTTTATATTTTATAATTGATAATACTGGTAAACAAAAAACAATTTTTTTTCTGACATATCGATGTAAAAACACATCAAGTATTTGTGAATACAAACTAATACAAAAGAGGAGCTTGCGTGCAAAAGCGGATATATCCATTTTATTAAAATGTTCAGGAGATGAGAAAAACGTGCTGCTCCGTGGCTCTAGCTGTTAGAGTGAACCAGTTTATCTCTACATATTAAACTAGTTACAATGCATTGATGGTGCGTATTTATTTTTATTTTTTTGCTATATGTTTTCTGTAATATGCAAAAAACATTTTGATATTTCCGCTTTTGTATCAAAACATATAAAAATATGGCTAAAAATTAGACAAATTGATTAACAATTTTATTGTGTATTGAAAAAAATTAACAGACTGCGTAACGTACATCAAAAACTCAAATAAGAATGGCCGGTTCCTCATAAAGGCAGTCACATTGTTCACCGCTAGGCCCAGCGGCATCGAAATTGTCTTCGTTTGTCTCTTGGGCCATACTCAGTAGGCTTTTGTACCATTGTAGGTCTTGACGTGATTCCCAATCGTTGCCAAAATTTTCCTTCATTAGGTTCCTGAGGCTACGTTTTTTTTATCCGGTAAGCAATGTTTTAGTACCATTCGTTGCAACTCAATCTTTACATTAGCTTTTCCTTTTTTTATTAATGATTCACTGCAATCTTTCGGTGTATTAATTTTATAATAGTCATACGTCGTCACTGTAATTTTGACTTTTCCTTGGCTTGTTGGTGGCTGTTTTTTATGCTAATCCTTTTAGCATCTGAGATAGCTTTTACCTTCTTATATACATCTTCTAATTTTTTTATATCTTAGATTTCCCAATCCTGCCCTAGCGTTTTTACTTCTCCCACTTCAGTATATAAACGTACACATTCCTCTTTCGAAGTTATAACAGCTATGACCCTGTACTGGAAATGTCATAGTTATTTCCGAAACATGTTTTGGAGACTTATTTTCCAACCAAAACATCAATGTATGAACAATGTGTGAGTTTTTGTTCTGGCCGGCACAGCCGTCGCAAAACAATCGAATTAGGTGTATATCAGTATAATCCAAAGTATCTAAGTGGTGAAGCAAAGCCGAGCCGACTTCTATTGATCCTCGTCCAGCTAAATCTTCAGTCCACACATAGAAGTTAGGGTTTCGTGATGACATACCTACACAGCAAAACGCGTAGAAGCTTAGCTGATGTGAATAAAATGCTTCTCCTATGGACGTACGTGGTAGGGGCTGCACTTGCTGCAGATCGAAACAAAACGTAATACTATTTCTTGGTGTTTCCCTAGCCAGATCATAGAAGGTACTAGCCCGTTTCTTATGAGCACGATATTCAATAGTGAGTTGTCTTCTTTTATCATCTTTTGTTTCAATTTTATATTGTTGTTGTAATCTTGTACATGTTGAACAAACATCAGATGCTGGTGAAGAGAACCCGATATTAAATTCTCTTTGAAAAATTTTCCGGAACATGAAGTATGAGACTTGATGTTCAGCTACATTCTCACCATTAAACATTTTGTGTAATCTTGCAACACATAACTTAGCACTTAAATAGATTCTCTTTGATTTTTTCCTATTGTAGTGACTTTCTCTACCTTTTAATCTGTTGATAAAATTGCGAATCAGATCTTTTTTAGATTTAGTTTTATTTGATATGCGATCGCCACCTCTCTTCTCCTTTGGTAGTCCACCTTTCAAAAGAACTTTGCAACGGTATTTATCCTATGCTTTGTAATACCTAGTACTGCCGTGAAAAACTTGACACACTCTTACAGAAGCATTACCTGCTTTGAGAAAATATGATACACTAAGCTGCTTTAAAGGGTCTATGTCATTGGATCTGCGTCGCTGAACAGGTGCAACAGACAGCATATGGCACAGTCTGATATCTTGATTTGTTTTTACAGAGTCTTCGTAAAAATTGTTTCTCAAATTGCGTATGTCTCTCAATTTCACGTTATTGCATTTAAATGTTTTTCCATAGTGGTTGCAAGGTCGCGTAAAACTCATCAACTGCAGATCTGAATCTCCATATCTATGTTAATGCAGTAAGTAAATAGAAAGAAAAAAACAACACTTAACTTTGTGATGATTTATTTTGTCGACGCGTAGGTTCTTTCAATCGCTTTCTGGTTCCTCTGTTGCCTGCTTCTACAGTTATTAACTCTTCTTCCATTTCTACAAAACACTCGTCACTGAGTTCACCACTTAGTAAATAACATTAATTCTATTAAAACAGCTACTGAAACTGCAAACGCAAACTAATAAAATGTTGCATGCTGCAGGGAAGCGACTTTGTTGATCATTTTTGGCGGCACCTAGTACTTTAAAAATGTAGCTTGAAAAGATTTCTTTGGTTTTATAACATCTACTATCAGAACCAGTATATTCCTATTAGTGGTTTACAGTGACATCTGTGAACTGCGCTTATAAACGATGATATACACAGACGCATGGATTTTCCCGGTTTTGCTTGAAAAACATGGATATAGCCCGTTTTGTCGCAAAACCTACATTACAGAGGGCTATTCAACGCACTTATAGCCGCTTTTGCTTCAAATACACTGCATGGGTTTGTAGAGCTCATCGAACTTAACAAAATTCTGTCAAAAAATCTCCTCAAGCTCCTCAAATATGTTAAAACATATCTGTATCTGTGTACAAGGACATACACAACGTATTCAATCAATTTAACTGCAGACAAATATGTTTCGATCTAACAATCTCCAGTGCAGTTATGTAGTGAGATAAGTACAATCTTATACCATCTGCTGAAAGGATATCACGTGACATCTGAAGGACATGAGAGACCCGCCGGTACGAACACTTTATTACAAATGGCTACGTTCGTAAGACGAGGATTGTTCGGAAACTACGTGGTCTAATACAGAGATGGCGCGAATTTGCAGGAATCTTCTCTACCAGTCTATAGAATCATCCTTTAATATATTAAATATGACAATGCAGAGCGATCTATCAATTAGTCTGTTTTTGACAGTACGCCAAAGCGAATGATCTCGGGTGATTTTGTAATATAAACTGAGTTGAGAGCAGTGATAAAGTATTCTCATTTGAAACACTTAAAACCAACCGAAATCAGAGCAGAACTGGATTCAACACTATTAGGATTCTCTCCTTTGTTTTCAATGGTTAAAAACTAGGTTGCCAAAGTTGAACATGGTCGTATGAGCACATTGATGAACCCCGTTGTGGACGTCCAAAAACTGCGGATATGATTGAAAGAGTCCACAGTATCGTTTTGGATGACCGTCGAGTAAAAGTAAACAAAATATTATGCATTGTAGGTATCTCAAATGACTGTGCATAGAATTTTAACTGAAGAATTGAAAATGAAAAAAAATTCGGCGCGTTGGGTGCCGCATTTACCCACACTGGAGCAAAAACTGGATTGTTTGAGTATTTCTGGCGACCTTTTGACATGCTTTTGCTACAATTAGAAGGGCCCTATACGCCGTTTCATTACCGTCGCTGAAACCTGAGTCAACAATTACACTCCCGAAACCAAAGAACAATCCAAACAATTAACAAAACAAAAAGGTTCTCTGCCACCAAAGAAGGCAAAAATGATTTTGTCTGCGGGAAAGATTATGACGACTATTTTTTGGAATCCCCATGAAATTATCTTGGTCGATTACTTAGAAAAGGGGAAACCAATAAATAAGGAGTATCATGCGAATTTGTTGCAACAATTAAGCGTCAAACTCAAAGAGAAGCGGCTTCATGTGGCAAAGAAGAAAGTGCTTTTCCATCAGCATAACGTACCTACCCACAAGTCTTCGCAAAAATTAATGAATTAGGATTTGAATTAGTGCCTCGTTCGCTATATTCCCTAGATGTAGTTCGTCGAATGTTCGGAACTGTTACCTCTAGTTTCAGGGAATTCGCTTGTCCAGCTCAGTCGCCTGACATCAATGTACCAGATTTTTTTCGGTGGGGGTTCCTGAAAATTAGTATGTAATTGCGAGGAGAAATTTGAATGTAAACATTGCTGTCTACAAATTACAAAGCAAATCATACGAAATTTTTAATAAAAAAATTTTGTCTACGTTGGGACGTGAACCAAAGTCTACGGTTTGCCGGACCGTTGCTTTACCACTTAAGCCACGATAGACCTTGGTTCAAGCTATTTAGAAATGCATTCTAAAGTAACAGTGTTAATGATTAAGATGTCAATTATTGATAGTAGATGTCAGGTTTGAAAGCAGAAGCCAGTTTTGAAGGCAGATATCAGTTCTAAACATATATATATATATATATATATATATATATATATATATATATATATACATAAAAATATGTATATATATATATATAATTTTACAATAGATTTTCTTCAGGTAAAGACCACATCAGTTAATGATTTAATAGAAGCGAATTCAAGCTATTTGGCCCTTTGATATTTCAAACTACGAGTACTATTATGGATTAGAGGAACTTTACAGAACATAAGGTTTTATAATTAGTGTTTGAAGAATCAAGTGTTCCCTAAATATATAAAACTCAACACCCACAACAACTATTACAATTATTACTACGAGTTTAATAAAATATTTGTGAAAATCACACAATTGTGTTTCATAACATATTTGCTTCTGACTACAAAAAAATGGCTTTTTAAATATGAACCTGGCTATTTTAATTTATCAGTATATTAAAAAAACAGACTGATAACCATAAAGTAGAGTTTGTTAATTATTACAATTGTTTTTATTCAGTAACCTTCACTTTGTAAATATTTCCCAATATTTTCTAATTGGATAAGTTTTGTGTGGTTTAATGCGAAAAAAATATTTTGATAACGAATGACGAACTAACTTTTAAAAAGCTGACCTTCCTCATTAATTTATGATATATGTTTACACCGTTATTCTGCGAAACTTTTAACTGGAATTAAATCTGCGTGCTCCTAGAATTGAATAAAATTTACACCAGAAGTAATTAAAGTTTGAAAAATGAAGTGTTACCGGAAAGTTCTATCCAATTTACGTCAGTCAAATTTCTTTTTGTTTCATTAATCTTCGTGAAAAACTAAGGAAGAATAAGTAATTATTATTTCGAAAGTGTCTTAATGGAAAATAAAGTTTACATTTAATATTTTTCCATTGTATTTTTATGGGGGGATAAATAAATGTTAAAATGCAATTCTGTAAATATTGTCGCACGAGAGGTATATATATATATATATATATATATATATATATATATATATATATATATATATATATATATATATATATATAGTAATACGGGGTGTATTTAGTCTTTAATGTAATGAGATAAATAATTAATATAATAGTTTTAATTACGGCGATTCCTCTTACGTATCAGCATATATAAAAATAAACTTCTCAGGGGTTTCCGGTTTAGATGGAAACGATGTTGCCTTTTTTATTTTAAATGATTGATCCATTATATAAATATATATTTTTAAAAATAACGGAACCTACACGTTCAATTGATTTTCTGTTGTTACTGTCGTAATCAGCGGCAAAAACAATACAAATTTCCTTATTTAATTGACAACGTAGCTCCTACAATAACGAAGATACCAATCGTGAACGCTTAATTTGAAACAGCCTGTATACACATATAGGAATAATCCTGACTCTCGCCAGCTTTAAACATTATTGAAAATGTATGGGAATGATTAATACGATAAACTAACGTATCTGCTACGCATTTTCTAACACAGAGAAGTTGAACTTTGCTCTAGTAAAGAAATTGAGAAAGTAAATTTACGGACCTTTTCGGATTTCCTTTCCAAACTGAATTTACGAAGTTTGGTAACACCAGGAAGAATACTAACGTTAAACGTTTTCCTGCTGAGTGTTATATTTTTTTAGTCCGTCTTATTCAAGTTGCGCATTTTAATCATTTACATTACAATTTCTTGCATTGTAGAATCAAGAGATTAGTTAATATCCCTAAATAAATAACAAAGAAGTTGTGTTGAGTATATATGGTTGCTCTTTCACTATATGCTGGACATTTCCTTTGGGATAAGGTGCAATTAAGTCCACCCAAATTCATTATAATGGAGATTAGTGTAAGATATTTTTTTATTGAAGCAGTATTTATTGATATATATATATATATATATATATATATATATATATATATATATATTAAAACAATAGACATTTTCTTGGTTTAGCGACCTTTAATGAATTTCAGTTTTTTACTACGACGTTTCGACTTTTTTTGTATAATTAAGTCCTTTTCAAGTGATTAGAACTAAAAAATTAATACAACGAAAGGTAAGAAATATATTTACAATTTGTATGAATGAATTAAAATTAAAATAATAATTAAAGTAAGGGAAATTAAAGGCTACAACACTCACCAATTTATTTCGTGTTAAAACACATATTTTGTGTAAGTGTGTATGGTCAGACATGTCGACCTTTTTAGGGTCGAACCGCCTTTCTCGGAATATTTAGTGTAACTAAATGTCTTGGTGCAGAAATGAAATTGTTTATTTCGTTTTAAAATTAGTTTGGTCAGGCCATGTGTTTGGGAAAATACAGTATATTTACAATGGGAAATTTTTTTTTTTGTGTGGTTGGGGTTGTCTTCTATTGTTTAATGAGCGGATAATAAAGTTTAGAAAGTCCATCAATCTCGTTACGATCGTTGATTGTTTTGTTGTTTTTGAATATATGAATCATTTCTAAGACCTCCCTAGCCTTGTAGTTTTTTGTTTGGTTATTATTTTTGTATTTTCAAAATCAAAATTATGTTTTAATGTTATCTGGTGTTTTTTTAAAGCTGTCTGATTTTTTTCGTATTTGTGTCCTTTTAATCTTTCCTGTAGTAACTGTTTTGTTTGGCCTATGTATACTTTGTCACAGTCTTTGCAGGATATGTTATATATTGTATGTGATTGTTTAAGTGTTGGTATTGAGTCTTTTAGTTTTGTGTGTAAGAATTTTAGGTTTCTTCCGCTTTGATGTGCTATTTTAAAATTAAATGGTTTAACTATATTGTTTAGTTTTTCGGATAATCCAGTTATATAGGGTGTAGGGATATATGTTAATTCATTGGTTGTTTTATTTATATTTTGCCATTTAGTTTTGTTATATATTTTATTAAGTCTATGTTTTATAATGTTTTGTATAAATTGTGTTGGATAATGACGATAAAACTTATACTAAATTAAAGAATGACCCCACAACAAAATATCAAAAGATAAACAACACACTAATTAAAAAATGGGAAAATAAACAAATCATCTCACCAAAAACAACCAACAAATTAAAGATACATAATGCACTACCACCCAAAATATATGGCTTCCCAAAACTACATAAAAATAATATCCCATTAAGACCGATCGTATCTTGCATTCAAAGCCCGTTTTATGAACTATCAAAATATCTAACAAAAACACTAACCAATGTCATAGGTCAAAATAAATATTATATTAAAAATACTTTCGAATTCAAACAATATATCGATACAATCAAAATAAGTAACAACAAAAAACTTGTTTCCTTGGATGTAGAATCAATGTACACAAATATACCTTTAACACTAGCAAAAAAAAGTAATTACAGAAAAATGGGACTCCATCAAAAATTTCACAGAATTACCATTAATAGATTTCCTTGAAGCAATCGAATTAACTTTAACATCCACATATTTTCAATTCGACAATAAATATTTCAAACAAATTGAAGGACTAGCAATGGGAGCACCTATATCGAGCGTAGTAGCCCAATTAGTATTAGAACACATCGAACAAAATGTTATTAAATCCCTGAAAATCAAACCAACTTTTTTCAAAAGATATGTCGATGACTGCATAATAATGTTACCAGAAAAGGAAATAAGCAATGTACAAAATAGCTTCAACAACTTCCATACAAATTTAAACTTTACCATTGAAATAGAAAAAAACAACTCCATAAACTACTTAGACTTAACACTAATAAAAACAAACAACAACATACAAACAAAATGGTACACTAAACCAATCACATCCGGCGGATACGTAAACTTTTATTCAAACCAACCCCTATCCCCCACAAAAAATGTTGTAACAGCGTTAATGGACAGGGCTTTAAATCTCACCAATCCAGTTTTCAGACCAACAGTACTGAAAAAAGTAAAAACAATTTTAACAGAAAACAATTATCCACCACAATTTATAAAAATATTATAAAACATAAACTTAATAAAATATATAACAAAACTAAATGCCAAAATATAAATAAAACAACCAATGAATTAACATATATCCCTACACCCTATATAACTGGATTATTCGAAAAACTAAACAATATAGTTAAACCATTTAATTTTAAAATAGCACATCAAAGCGGAAGAAACCTAAAATTCCTACACACAAAACTAAAAGACTCAACACCAACACTTAAACAATCACACACAATATATAACATACCCTACAAAGACTGTGACAAAGTATACATAGCCAAACAAAACAGTAACTACAAGAAAGATTAAAAGGACAAAAATACGCAAAAAATCAACTTTAAAAAACCACCAGATAACATTAAAACATAATTTTGATTTTGAAAATACATACAAAAATAATAACCAAACAAAAAAATACAAAGGCTAGGGAGGTCTTAGAAATGATTCATATATTCAAAAACAACAAAACAATCATCGATCGTAACGAGATTGATTGCCTTTCTAAACTTTATTATCCGCTCATTAAACAATAGAAGACAACCCCAACCACACAAAAAAATTTTTTCCCAATGTAAATATACTGTATTTTCCCAAACATATGGCCTGACCAAACTAATTTAAAAACGAAATAAAGAATTTCATTTCTGCACCAAGACATTTAGTTACACTAAATATTCCGAGAAAGGCGGTTCGACCCTAAAAAGGTCGACATGTCTGACCATACACACTTACACAAAATATGTGTTTTAATACGAAATAAATTGGTGAGTTTTGTATCCTTTAATTTTCCTTACTTTAATTATTATTTTAATTTTAATTCATTCATACAAATTGTAATTATATTTCTTACCTTTCGTTGTATTAATTTTTTAGTTCTAATCTCTTGAAAAAGACTTAATTACATAAAAAAAAGTCGAAACGTCGTAGTAAAAAACTGAAATTCATTAAAGGTCGCGAAACCAAGAAAATGTCTATTATTTTAATATTATGACACGGCCAATAAAATAAATAAGAAATAAATTTTAATTCTTATTAACACCAAATATATATATATATATATATATATATAAGGTAAACTTAATTAGTCGGCGATTAAAGGTCTGGTTATTACTTCAAAGTGTATATATTTAAAATAATCCTACATGTTTCGGCAATGATGCCTTTGTCAAGGATATAAAAAATATAAATATATTTTTTTACAGTCCGGACCTCGTCCTCTGTGATTATTATCTTGCCTAAGCTCAAAAAATACTTAATACTTAATCAATTTTTATCAAATGACGACATTGAGAACGCTGTGGGGTCGTATTTTTTGGAATTGACAAAAGATTTTTTTTTTGCGAAGGCATAGAGTTATTAATGAAACATTGGAATAAGTGTGATTTTTCGGCTAGTAGGAGAGATTCCACCATGGAATGTTTCGACCATAGACTTGACGGTTTTATATGCTATGCCCTTTGCGAAAAACAACCAAGAAACATAGCTCCTGTAAGGTTCCTCACTTTTATTGAAACGCACCAATCGTTGAATGTTTTGTATAACAGTCCATATTGTTTTCGTAACTTCTCAAGTATTAAAATTGACGTCCCAGCTTGTGCGATCTCTAAAACTTCTAGAGGGCTATTTTGAAACTCATCTATATCACTATAATCATTATCAATGTCTACAGACTTTAAATTTAGATTCATGCTTTCAAGAGTAAGAGTGGTGACTTCACTAAAGAAGGTTGTTGACAATACCGTTTTCTTAGTAATTATATAGTAATACCCCACATGACAGTCTATATGATATTTGAACAATACTATACCCGTCAAAGGGACACTTATAAGAGATTGATATATTTCTATAAGTATTCACGAAAATTGAGCATTTATTACGAAAATTAGCATGACCCTAGATAAAACGTTGTAAGGCACACGTGTAAAAAGTCATTCTTTAGTGCACTCACAACTTTAAAAACACTTGCTACCCTCGTCGTTCGTGACATAAAGAATAACTTTTTACATTTGCATCTTAAATAACTATTATACACGCATTTTTAAATACGATGTTTATTTCACGACGATTATTGGTCGAATAAATCATCCTTCCCTTGAGCTTTTATATAGTCATGAGATTTTTCGGGAATGACGGCGTGGAAAACGCTGCGGTTTCGTATTTTGCAGAATTACCAAGGCATAGCGTTATTAAAGAAACTTTGGAATAAGTGTGTTAATGCCAATGGTTCTTACGTTGACAAATATTTTTTTTAATTTACTAGCTCGTTTCTTTCATAGCTAAGTAAATAACATAAAAAACTCCCCTCGTGCCTTATTCTAACTTAAAATGAACTACCTTCTATACAAGAAAACAAATTAAAATGGCACACTTATAAAATCAGATTAAATTACTGGAAACTAAAATAATAATATATAGAACTACATGCGATATAATTTCCAGTAGCTAGTACTGCTAACATTAGGGCGCAGCTGTAATTATCACTACAACCATTTCGTATCGCTTTCCTTGCGTCAGCGTCGCCGGTATATATTATATAACGTTACAATGTTCGCGATAAAATGTTGTATTTTTATGTCGATTCTGCAGCGCTCGCATCGCACAAATTGTAAAATTTCTCACGTTCCATTGGCAAAGATCAACTCACGGCATGTTATAAAGCTAGCAAACAAAGTCAAATTCCCGCACAGTACCTGCGCTTTTATAGGTAAAATATGGAAAAATTGCAGTCAGGAATTATCTCTAGTCACAGAAGAATTTCGAAGGGAAGCCGAAATAATATCTCTGTTTATGACTGCTTTTTATTGAAAATTGCTGTAAATATTTAGTCATTTAAGAAGATAACTGTAAGGTAATGTTTACTTGAATTAGCAAGAACAAAAGTATTTTTTATTTAATATCAATTTGAAAGATCAATTATTTTTTATCGTCCCGAAGTTATTAATAAATTGAGTTCTGCACTCTCTAAATTTCTTCTGCTGTCACCTCCTTGAATCCTTTCAACTATACAACCTCTGCTCGCTGCTTATTATTTTATCTCTTGATTGCGTCCATTTACGCCTTCCTGTCCTGTCTTTTTCAGATACGTCCGTTTCGTACACCACAAGTTTTTTGTTTGACATTCGAGGTATGGTTCCACCATCTTAGCAGTTGCTCTTAAATTTTTTCTTCTGCTATTTTTTTTATTCTTTTTAGAAGTTTTAACATTTTTCCGGTTTTTTCTGTTTTACTTTAGCTGCTCCTTTGTATTTTTTGTCTGTTAGTTCCTAATAATTTAATGAAACGCATAAATATACGAGGGCTATCCAGGTATTAGATACGTTTTCGTCTGTAGCAGTAGGGGGCGAGGCTAGCACAGCCATCTTGGTTTCTGGGCGTTTTTCCGTTCAGTCGCCATTTACTCGTAGTAGCGCTATAAAGTTTTAGTTGGCTAAAAGCCATAAACCTATTGAAATTTTTCGGCAACTTTGTGAAGTGTACGGAAACAATGTAATCATTGAAGATGGAGTGCGCCAATGTGGCATTAGGTTTAAAAATGGCCGAAGAAATGTTCATGATGAAGAGCGAAGTGGGCGACCAAGCATTGTGACTGATGAACAAATTTCCTCCCCCCCCACACAAAAAAAAAAGAAAAGAAAATGCTTGCAAATGTTGTTTGCAAGGAGATTATGGTTTTTGGGGGACAGAAAAAGTGTGCTTCTTATCGATTTTCTTGAACGAGGTGCAACAATAAACTCTGCGATGTATTGTCAAACTTTAGAAAAATTGAGGAGAGCAATTCAGAACAAGCGTAGAGGAAACTTGAGCTCGAAAATTTAGTTTTTACACGACAACGCAAATCCAGACGAAGTAAAACCAGACCCTAAATCGCCAACAAATAGAATTTACCATATATATATATATATATATATATTTAGTGTTTATAAGAATTTTATTTTTCTTATTTATTTTATTGGCCGTGTCTTAATATTAAAAATAATAGACTTTTTATTGGTTTAGCGACCTTTTATTGAATTATGATGTTTTATTCTACGACGTTTCGACTTTTACTATTTTTCAGTCTTTTTCAAGTATCTAGAAACAAGAATTAATACAATGAGAATATGAGAATTGTGTTTGCTTTTGTGAGATTGAATTAACAATTAAATTAACAATTAAAATTAAAATTAGATTAAAGACTGAATTACCAATTAGATTAACAATTAGAGTTAAAATTTAAAATTAGATTAATAATGAGTAAGGACAATTAAAGTGATTACATCTGTATAAATGAATAGAAAAATTTGAATTAAGCTACAATACAGTAAGGTAAATAGAAACAAGAATTACTACACTGAAAACGTGAGAGTTGTGTTTGCTTTTGTGAGAAACGTCGTTGAATAAAACATCATAATTCAATAAAAGGTCGCTAAACCAATAAAAAGTCTATTATTTTTAATATATATATATATATATATATATATATATATATAGTATTTTCGTGACCTTGGTATGATAAGGTAAACTTAATTAGTCGGCGATCAAAGGTCTGGTTATTACTTCAAGGTGTATATATTTAAAATAATCCTACATGTTTCGGCAATGATGCCTTTGTCAAGGATATAAAAAATATATTTATATTTTTTATATCCTTGACAAAGGCATCATTGCCGAAACATGTAGGATTATTTTAAATATATACACTTTGAAGTAATAACCAGACCTTTAATCGCCGACTAATTAAGTTTACCTTATATATATATATATATATATATATATATATATATATATATATATATATATTAAAAATAATAGACTTTTTATTGGTTTAGCGACCTTTTATTGAATTATGATGTTTTATTCAACGACGTTTCTCACAAAAGCAAACACAACTCTCACGTTTTCAGTGTAGTAATTCTTGTTTCTATTTACCTTACTGTATTGTAGCTTAATTCAAATTTTTCTATTCATTTATACAGATGTAATCACTTTAATTGTCCTTACTCATTATTAATCTAATTTTAAATTTTAACTCTAATTGTTAATCTAATTGGTAATTCAGTCTTTAATCTAATTTTAATTTTAATTGTTAATTTAATTGTTAATTCAATCTCACAAAAGCAAACACAATTCTCATATTCTCATTGTATTAATTCTTGTTTCTAGATACTTGAAAAAGACTGAAAAATAGTAAAAGTCGAAACGTCGTAGAATAAAACATCATAATTCAATAAAAGGTCGCTAAACCAATAAAAAGTCTATTATTTTTAATATTAAGACACGGCCAATAAAATAAATAAGAAAAATAAAATTCTTATAAACACTAAATATATATATATATATATATATATATGGTAAATTCTATTTGTTGGCGATTTAGGGTCTGGTTTTACTTCGTCTGGATTTGCGTTGTCGTGTAAAAACTAAATTTTCGAGCTCAAGTTTCCTCTACGCTTGTTCCGAATTGCTCTCCTCAATTTTTCTAAAGTTTGACAATACATCGCAGAGTTTATTGTTGCACCTCGTTCAAGAAAATCGATAAGAAGCACACTTTTTCTGTCCCCCAAAAACCATAATCTCCTTGCAAACAACATTTGCAAGCATTTTCTTTTCTTTTTTTTTTGTGTGGGGGGGGAGGAAATTTGTTCATCAGTCACAATGCTTGGTCGCCCACTTCGCTCTTCATCATGAACATTTCTTCGGCCATTTTTAAACCTAATGCCACATTGGCGCACTCCATCTTCAATGATTACATTGTTTCCGTACACTTCACAAAGTTGCCGATAAATTTCAATAGGTTTATGGCTTTTAGCCAACTAAAACTTTATAGCGCTACTACGAGTAAATGGCGACTGAACGGAAAAACGCCCAGAAACCAAGATGGCTGTGCTAGCCTCGCCCCCTACTGCTACAGACGAAAACGTATCTAATACCTGGATAGCCCTCGTATATTTATGCGTTTCATTAAATTATTAGGAACTAACAGACAAAAAATACAAAGGAGCAGCTAAAGTAAAACAGAAAAAACCGGAAAAATGTTAAAACTTCTAAAAAGAATAAAAAAAAAGCAGAAGAAAAAATTTAAGAGCAACTGCTAAGATGGTGGAACCATACCTCGAATGTCAAACAAAAAACTTGTGGTGTACGAAACGGACGTATCTGAAAAAGACAGGACAGGAAGGCGTAAATGGACGCAATCAAGAGATAAAATAATAAGCAGCGAGCAGAGGTTGTATAGTTGAAAGGATTCAAGGAGGTGACAGCAGAAGAAATTTAGAGAGTGCAGAACTCAATTTATTAATAACTTCGGGACGATAAAAAATAATTGATCTTTCAAATTGATATTAAATAAAAAATACTTTTGTTCTTGCTAATTCAAGTAAACATTACCTTACAGTTATCTTCTTAAATGACTAAATATTTACAGCAATTTTCAATAAAAAGCAGTCATAAACAGAGATATTATTTCGGCTTCCCTTCGAAATTCTTCTGTGACTAGAGATAATTCCTGACTGCAATTTTTCCATATTTTACCTATAAAAGCGCAGGTACTGTGCGGGAATTTGACTTTGTTTGCTAGCTTTATAACATGCCGTGAGTTGATCTTTGCCAATGGAACGTGAGAAATTTTACAATTTGTGCGATGCGAGCGCTGCAGAATCGACATAAAAATACAACATTTTATCGCGAACATTGTAACGTTATATAATATATACCGGCGACGCTGACGCAAGGAAAGCGATACGAAATGGTTGTAGTGATAATTACAGCTGCGCCCTAATGTTAGCAGTACTAGCTACTGGAAATTATATCGCATGTAGTTCTATATATTATTATTTTAGTTTCCAGTAATTTAATCTGATTTTATAAGTGTGCCATTTTAATTTGTTTTCTTGTATAGAAGGTAGTTCATTTTAAGTTAGAATAAGGCACGAGGGGAGTTTTTTATGTTATTTACTTAGCTATGAAAGAAACGAGCTAGTAAATTAAAAAAATATTTGTCAACGTAAGAACCATTGGCATTAACACACTTATTCCAAAGTTTCTTTAATAACGCTATGCCTTGGTAATTCTGCAAAATACGAAACCGCAGCGTTTTCCACGCCGTCATTCCCGAAAAATCTCATGACTATATAAAAGCTCAAGGGAAGGATGATTTATTCGACCAATAATCGTCGTGAAATAAACATCGTATTTAAAAATGCGTGTATAATAGTTATTTAAGATGCAAATGTAAAAAGTTATTCTTTATGTCACGAACAACGAGGGTAGCAAGTGTTTTTAAAGTTGTGAGTGCACTAAAGAATGACTTTTTACACGTGTGCCTTACAACGTTTTATCTAGGGTCATGCTAATTTTCGTAATAAATGCTCAATTTTCGTGAATACTTATAGAAATATATCAATCTCTTATAAGTGTCCCTTTGACGGGTATAGTATTGTTCAAATATCATATAGACTGTCATGTGGGGTATTACTATATAATTACTAAGAAAACGGTATTGTCAACAACCTTCTTTAGTGAAGTCACCACTCTTACTCTTGAAAGCATGAATCTAAATTTAAAGTCTGTAGACATTGATAATGATTATAGTGATATAGATGAGTTTCAAAATAGCCCTCTAGAAGTTTTAGAGATCGCACAAGCTGGGACGTCAATTTTAATACTTGAGAAGTTACGAAAACAATATGGACTGTTATACAAAACATTCAACGATTGGTGCGTTTCAATAAAAGTGAGGAACCTTACAGGAGCTATGTTTCTTGGTTGTTTCTCGCAAAGGGCATAGCATATAAAACCGTCAAGTCTATGGTCGAAACATTCCATGGTGGAATCTCTCCTACTAGCCGAAAAATCACACTTATTCCAATGTTTCATTAATAACTCTATGCCTTCGCAAAAAAAAAATCTTTTGTCAATTCCGAAAAATACGACCCCACAGCGTTCTCAATGTCGTCATTTGATAAAAATTGATTAAGTATTAAGTATTTTTTGAGCTTAGGCAAGATAATAATCACAGAGGACGAGGTCCGGACTGTAGCGTGGATGTTGTAATTTCTCAAAGCCGCATTCATTGATTAGTGCTTGAAAAATTCATGCCTTATGCTCCCTGCAATTTGTAGTGCAGAAGCAGAGTTTGTTGAGCAAAATTGTGAGGTCTTTCTCGCGTATGTTCAAGTTTTGAACTTTGTCTTTGTAGATATTTCCCGTTTGTAGTCCCATTTGGCATAATCTCAATTAAGAGAATCCCCTCTGCATCCCAGAAAACTGTGGACATCCCTCAGCCGCCGAAAATTGCGTTTTTGCCTTCTTGGGCGGTAGAGGCCTTTATGAACTTATTGAATGGACTCTTGTTGCGTGGGAGGGTTCCAGTGGTGTACCTAAGTTTCATCTCAAGTTACAATTCTATTTAAGAAGGGTATAGTATTGTACAAGTAGAAGTCAAGGTCTTCATCTCGAGATAAAAACAAATTCTCTAGCGATAACTGAAACTTTTACTTGGCGGTCAGTCAACACCATATTTTCAACTTTCTTGATGATTTCCTCAGTCCGTGCTTCCAGAGGTCGTTCACACTTTGGGTCATCATGAATGGATTTTCTGCCTCATTTGAATTGCTTATACCAAAAATTGACTTACAAATAGGACCGGCTATTGTCTCTATATACTATCACCATTCTCTCATGAATATTCTTCGCGCTACTCCCTTCTTTTTATAAAAATTTCATGACGCTTTTGTGTTCAAGTTTCAAATCTTTTCTAAACGAACGTAAAAGTAGCAAATGTTGGGCGATTCGAACCAAACTTGGAGATGACACTATAAAATGACACAGATACTTGACATAAAAAAATTGTCACGATAGTATATTGTTTTCATAGCTAGCTGGATAACATAAGAAACTCCATTCGTAGTAATCTCGGTTTGTACTTCAAAGATAAATTTTCGGTATAATTTAAGTTATGTAGCGAATTTGGTGTATGTAATGTTAATTTAAATAAATATTTTAAAATGGATGGCGAGAATGAAGCAAAAATCTATTCAAGAATAGAAAGTGCGTTAAAATTATATTGTTTCCTAAATCATGCTTTTATACTTAGAAATGAAATTGCAGGACAGACTGAGATGAAAAATAAACTGCAATCGGTAGAAAGGAGATACTTATGGGCTGTAATAAGGGTAGGCAGAATTTGCACCCTGAAAACGAGAAAACTGAACGATATGGTGGTGGCCATACCTCACCAATTTCAATTAGAGCGTTAGTTAAAATTGGCAATAAGATGCAATCTAACTTTATCCACAGTGGATTGTAGTTTGACTCATCCAACAAAATCATTTACTTTGAAATGCCACGTTGCACGAAAGCGAAGAAAACTAAATTGGTGAACCTAATCCATAATAGAAATAATTTTCAAAAGAGTCAGTGATTTGTTCGCTTGCGGAAGCTACTACGCCCTTTGAACCTTATCAGGCTCTCGTCCACGGATTGAAACTCGCTAGGCTTCATGGGTGACATAAATGTTTCTTGCAGCTTAGAGAGTAAAGGTCTTAGCTTATATAGCTTGTCGTAGTTTTGTTCACCTTTTTGTGGTTGAACTGAATTATCATTGAGGTGAAAATTACCCAGAAACCAAGCAAATCTGTTTCTATTAATAGCGGAACAATAAAAGTATCTCTCATTTCATTCGTAGAGGACCAGTAATCTTTGAATTTTGGAATTTTTTCAAACTCAAAAGGATTTAACTCCCAAAAAGATTTTAATCTCCTTTGCAGTAGTTCGTTTGAAATTTCTTCCTTCATCATACCTCTGAAATGCGTATAGGTTGGTTTGAAATACTATGTGGGTAGTGTAATCTTCGGGAAACAAATGCAAGACAATATCCGTCGTTGTCTCAATAACATCAGGCCAATTCGGACTACTTGATTCTGCGAAAGCACTTGGTTTTGTAATGTTGGAAACATCGTTAGTCCAGTGATCTGGAAGGAATATACCAGGTCGTCTGGCGAGTGGGATATCATAGTCGATGTCCCAGTGTATATATGAAAGTCACGTCGTTATTCTCGATAAATATTATGTCCATATTTTCGATGTTAAAAACTTCTTTGTCATCATTGGGAGCATAAGGTGCTAGCAATTCATCATTCATAACCTCTTCTAGATCGTCTGCAAAAGATTCATTATGGTTTGGTATTTCTTCCAGAAGGTCAAAAACACCATTTGGATCCATATTTTCAATTTCAGAAAATTTCCAGGCAGCCATATTGTCTGAAATGCAAAGAATTTACATTACAAAATACGCTTCACCACATTTGTTGTTAAATGTTAGGATTAAAAATACTGTCATACAATCTACCAACAAAGATTAAAATTACAGACGAAAAAACATATTTTCTAAAATACGTTCCTAGTGGCCACACAAAAATCTGCTTACGTCCAGTCCATTTAGAAAAATACAGAATATTTTTTACAATATATAGTGAATATGGATATGTTTGAAGCAAAAATATCACAAAAGCTATAAAAAAATAGGAAACTAATATATAACCTCGACCATGCTCGAAACGCTATCAATTCGGCATCATAAATGTCACTGAAGACGATCAAAAATTGTTGCAATCGCCAAGGAGAGTAAAAATTATGCCTTGGCAACACCCTAAACACCGTGATTACCACGTCAAACCGCTAGGAAAATAATAGAATTGATATTAGTAGTGTGGTTTTCACTGATAACCAGTAGTCCTTAAAGGGTTAATACCTACCTGGGTAGATTATGAAATTTACATGGAGTCATTAAAAAAAATCTTTCTCGGAGACTAAAGCACACAATTCAACCCAGCATATTAATTTTTTTTCTTAGTTTAGTTGCATATTTTAGTCTTATTTTTACTTTAGAAGGGACAGAAAAATTTAAGTATCGAAAAATGTTGTTTTTTCCACATAATCCCAACCAACTCCCGAAGAAGCGCAAAAAAACACGTGATTAATTGTATTTTAACTAATCCGTTTACTTATAAAGACCTACGATTAAGGATGAAGCAAAGAGAAAAGAAAACAACAAGCAGGGGGTGAATTTCAGTGGAATTAAATATTATCATCCGCTAAGCGCGCGATTAAGACTAAATAATTTGAATTAGTTCAGGGAAAAAGATGCGATAAGAATACCTCTTCTTCTTCGGCCAGAAATCCTTTTAATTAACAAACAGAATCTTCCGCGAGATCGTAAAAGAAAAGAAATCGTTCAGACGGTGCTGGAACTGGTGCGGGTGGGAAAAATATCAGTGTTAAGATGACGAGAAATTTCCTTTTCGTTAATTTTCTCGACCTAATGCATTTTAATTACTTATAAAAGCCGTAAACGCCACCCTAGATGGTAACGCATTCAACGAATTTTTGTGTTTTCCTGTATTGAGGGGCTTAAAGGGGCTCTACAAATATTTGTTGCTCTCTTGATATAACTTGAAATAGTTATGAGCCGTATGACAAAGGCAGCTGGGAAAATTCCTGGAATCTAGTAGTTTACGTGCATAAATTTGAATTTTATAATCAATAGTTCAGTTAACGAAATAAAACAAAACACTTTTTTCACAAAAGTAGTTTTAATAAACTAAATGTACATTACGTGTGCTCTGCATACATCATCAGTAGTACAGTTTAAACATAATATCTACGAGACAATATATAATATGAAAATACATCATATATAGAAAAAATTAGAGGTAGGGTGCAAACAAATTAATGAAAAATTACAATGAATCATAAAACTAATACAATTTCTGAGAATGAGTTCATGGTGAAATATCAAATATCTATGAAACATCGGGTATCGGGTTGGACTAACGGCAAACGGATTAGGAATTATAATATAAAATATTAATGTGAATGAAGAATTTAGTACCTGTTTACAAGATGTCTTAAGTATATAATGATGTCGGTATACATGCTAACAGTTTATTATTAAGGGGTGAAATATCATTATTTAGAAGATAATTTTTGTGATTTTTCGTGTATATCGCTTTCACATGTCTAAATTTCTATTACTGCTTCTTTTAACTAAACTAATATTTTCTAAATTGAAGTTGTGACCTGTACCTGTATGATGTAGAGCTAATGCTGGCTTTTCCATGTTGTGTAATTTATTGTAACATGAGCCATGTGTTCTTTGTATCGTGTTTGAACATTTCTTCTGGTTTGCCCGATGTATAATTTTTGATAAGAATTACAACTTATTTTGTAAATGCCCGACTCTGTCAACGTATCTGTGTTAACAATTTTTGTTTTTAGATACTGTTGTAACTTATTATTGTTGGAGAAAGCTGCAATTAAATTGTATTTTTAAAACAGTTTTATTACGCTGTTATGTCGATTTTTATGACATGATATCTTACAGTATTTTTTATTGTTGTTCAAAGTGTCTGGTGTTAGAGTGATTTTTGAAGTTTCGAGCCTTTTCTTTTCTAGTTTGTTTTTAATTATCAATACTAATTGTTTGCTGTAACCAATAGATTCTAAAACTTTAACTATGTTTCTTAAAATTCATAGGAAATAGAGGGATTGACAGCAGTCTCTTGATTAAAAAATAAAAACTGCTCTCTTTATATTTGTGAAAAGTGTACGAGTGTTTATGAATGTAATTGTCTGTATGTGTTTCTTTTCAGTGGATGTCAAATTGAAAAGTATTGTCTGATAAATAAATTTTTTTTTAAATCTAAAAAGGGTAAAGTTTTATCTTTTTCTAATTCGTGCGTGGGATATTATTTATTTAAAATATTTAAGAGAGCCTCCGTATTGAAAGATTTGGGTATCACTGCAAACACATCATCTACATACCTTGCCCAAAACTTAGGAAAATGCCACAATAAGCTTTGACTTTGTTTCCAAGGTTATTCAAAAATAGATTTGCTCAGAAAGGTGATAAAGTATTACCCATAGCTGTGCTATGTGTTTGTTGATAGAAGTTATTGTTGAAAGGGAAAGTATTTTGATCCATGCAAAATGTTGTTAGTTTTATGTATTCGTTTGTTAAATCGGAAGAGATCGAATTGAATTCTAGAAAGTCTTGAAGCATAATTGAAAACAGGGAAACAGGGACACTACATCAAAGGAAATAAGTTTATCATTTGACTCTACATTTACATAATTTAATTTGGTAAACTCTCCGACTTATAAAATTGCCAAATGGTTGGTTTGGTTAAGGAATTCAGTAAATTCAAGTTTAAACATTACCTTTAAATACGTCGGACCTGATTACCAAATTGTGTATGAACTGCGATTCATTTTCTTGATAAACTGCCTTCGCTTTGAAGATAAGACAACAAGAAAGGAAAGTACAAAAACGGACTCATTTACAGATATTTGCTAAGTATGGAATGCTTTTATTACAACATGCAGAACATCATACACCCCCTCTTCATATCTGAGAATTGACGAGCAACTTTGGTTTTCGAGGAATATCTTCATCTAGGATGTATAATCCTAATAAACTATCAAAATACGGAATAAAAATTGTGATGTTTTGCGACTCTTCCTCGAAATATATGATTGACGCCATGCCTTACTTGGAAAAATCAACAGAAACAAATGGTTGGTCATTGTCTGAATATTTTGTGAAAGAATTTACCAAATCCGTTCACGGAAGCAATAGAAACATAACAATGTGGACAACTGGTTTACCTCAGTTTCACTGGCAGATGAACTTCTTACAGAACAATACAAACTAACCATTATAGGTACAATAAGAAAGAATAAGAAAGAAATCCCGTTGGAAATGCTGGAAGTCAAAGGACGGGAATCTCATTCGTCAATGTTTTGTTTCGACAGAAACAACACATTAGTTTCATGTGTGCCCAAGGTAAATAAACTGGTCTTCTTCTTCTTCTTTGTTTTGGGTTGGACGCCACCACGTCTAGGCACTTGAGCACACTGCTCTTTGTACTATCCCAAATAGATCTCTCAATTCCACTCTGTTAGTCTTGTGTCCTCGATAAAAGCCACTATCCTCCTCAGGGGAAGTTTGAGTACACTCGAAGGATCCAATAGATCCCTTCCGAAATATTTCTGTCTGAGTTCCTTCAGTTCCTCACACGTGCATATTACTTGAAGGCTAGTTTCCTCTTGTTTTTCACATCTCTTACACCAGGGCTCGCTAACCAAGCCCATGCTGTACAAATGCTTCTTTAAAGGACAATGTCCGGTTATTAACCCGGTAATTATTTTAATTTCTTTTTTGCTACTACGAATTAGGTTGGCTGAAAACTTTCCGTCCAGCTCCCTTAGTAGTGTTTTGGTATGGAATTGACCTTCCGTTAACCTCCATTTATTTTTATGTTATTTTTCTAGACATAACCAGATCTCCCTTTTAGCGGAATCCTTAGTGGTTCCACATACAGGTTCTGGTCCAATGAAGTTCCTATTAGTACCTTCTTTGGCCAGTTTGTCTCATTGCCTTTAATTCCCTCATGTCCTGGCACCCATTTCAACGACACTGTATTGTCTTGTTCCAGGTTATTTAGAAGCTGTTTACAATATTTCACCAGCTTAGACCTGGTAGATGGGTTCATAATGGCTTTAATAGCCGCATGACTATCATTATGTTAATCTTTTTGCTTGCGCAGCCAGCTTCCAGAATTTAATCAGCGCAGGCTGCGACTGCTAACAATTCGGCCTGGAAAACCGTCGTATGTTTCCCCGTATATTTGCTAGAAGTTCATATTGACTAAAGTGTATTATATGAACTTGTGCAGTTCGAGTAATATATTCAGAAATGTGAGTATGTCAGTTGCAGATGACTCGCTTTATGTAATGTGTGCAAGTGGAAGGACTAGATAAAATCAATATCAGATATTGTATTGCTTACGTAAGCATTTTTAAGTTGAATTAAGAGAAATTATGCAATGATTATATTAATTATGTTACTAAAATTAGTACCCGTATTAATTTTTTTAGTTGTCAGAAACAATCTCATAGAGGTATCTGGAAAACAATTTTCTGTTTCTGTTATCAAACAGTTTTAAGGGTTACAATCGAAATCTGAAAATTGAGGAATTTTCCGTTCCTATTTAGTTAATTTTTAGTAGCTGCACATAAATCATTTCAAAGGGACCATAGAAATATGCCAGTATCGATATTATTCATATACCATGAGTTCTCTTTATCTCTATACATAGCCCATGTTCAGTTTAAAAAAAACGCCTCAATGCACGGGAATGTTATGTAACCAACATCGCTCGATTATGTATTTAAACAAATGTCAAAATCAATGTCATTAACGTGCATAAAAGAAATTACATTTTAAATATTTTAGTATTTAACATTTGTATTCATTACAAATGAAATAGACATGCAATATACATATCTGTAACTGTACACATGGACAATACAATACAATGTATATTGTATGTGTGTTTCATTTCTAACAAATGCGTAATACGTGCTTAACGTATTGATATACTTAAACCTTTTTTGTATATTTGTATTCACCTAATTTAAAAAAGTGTATATAAAACATGAAAAAATAGAAATTTTAAACTGGTATAAAGCTGGAAACAGTTTAAGGAAAGTGCGAGTGCTCTTTTCTATCAAATATTTTGACAGTCCCATACCATCTATCAGAACAATTTAGGCGATTACTAGGAAATTTCTGATGGCCGAATAATAAATACACACAGAAAGAAAATTAAAACCCCCCCACATTCTTTCAGAAAACCTAAAATTGAATATGTTATGTTACATTGAAGAACACCATTAAGTAAAATAGCGCCACAATTTAATATTTCGAAGACGTTTGTATTTAAAGTTCTCAAACTGTACATATACAAACCTTACAAGCTTTCTAATCACCAACAATTATTTGATGAAGATAAAATAAGACGCGTTAATTTTTGGGAAACACTATTTAATTTATTAAATGAAAATCATAATACGTTGAATTTTACCGTCTTAATGACATTTTAAGGCATTGGTTGCGGACGAATGATCATATTCATAATTTAACACACACACAATATAACGTTAAAGTTAATGTATGGGTAGATATAATCATCACTGAACTTGTGGACCATATTTTATTGACACAAATTTTAATTCCAAGAGATTCTTGGAATTACACGTATTGTTCATCAAATTGAAAATTTAACCGTTAAAGATCCATGGATTGAAATGGATGGAGCCCCAATTTATTTAATTGCAGCAATTACAAATTTTATAAATTCAAGTTTCCTGGTCGATGGATAGGGAGGTTTGGTCCGATAGTTTGGCCGGCCCGTTCGCCAGATTTATCGCCAAATGGCTTTTTTCTTTGGGGATACCTTAAATCTAAAATATATAATAATAATAATAATATACAGATACAAATTTGTTTTTGTACAGATTTATATTATTTTATATCAAAGCTTGATGTGAATTGTTGCATCGATATGCAACTTATTTTTGCTATATTACGCCACCTGGCGACGAGCTAATGGACTCACAGTAATATGCGTATTTTTTATTTTCCTGTAATAGCTTAGCTATTCGAGAGGAAATACTTTGCACCGGCGTGGTCGGTTTTGTCCGTCAGATGTCTTGAGGTTATCTGGTGTCGTCTGATAGGACGGAATTTGCTACATGACCGCTAAGTGTACCTACAGTCGTTTGTCTTCGTAAATCCGTCATTGACAAAGTCGTTAGACAGAAACGCATGCGTCTGGTGGTTGAAGCAAACGCTGGTAAATACGTGCTGTGTGTCCATGTATATACAGATACAGATTTGTTTTTGTACAGATTTGTATTATTTTGTATATAATAATGTAATTTTCACTAACATTGAAGATTCAAAAGCACGCCTAAGTACAGCCTGCGACGAATTACAAGCCAAACCGGGTTTTATAACACACTCTTTGCAGGAATTTCATAATCGACTCGTATATTGTATGGAATGTGAAGGTGGAGATTTCGAACATTTATTAAAAACTTAAATAATTACAAATAAGAACAAACGTTTTTCAATTTATCATAAAATTCATTTTAATATTGCCTGTGTAAAATGTTAAATAAATTATTTTCACACTTTGTTGACACTGACAACTAAAATGCTTTATTACAACAAGTGATGACACTCGCAATGTTGGTTGCATAACGTTCCCATGGATTGAAGCATTTATTTTAAAACTGAATATAGGTGTATTCATGTGTTATGTTCAGTGATAAAAAAACTCACGGTATAATAATTATAATAATAACAAACAAGCAACACTAATTCTAAACATATGAATATTGGCACAATCAAGATCAAACAAGGTATTTTCCTGGCATAAATATGAAACAAAGAAAAAAAAACTCTATACCGGGTGGCCGCCGAAGCATCCGAGATACGAATTCAAACAATTACGCAAAAATGATTCTATTCACTTTTCTGAATTCCAAACTGTTATATCGGATTACGAAATTGGGAAGTCGTATGGATAGATGCAAAAAATGTTGATTGTCAGTTTATTAATTGTCAGCATTGACAGTTGTTTTTTAAATTGCGTCATTTGTGTTGAAATCATGCCTGTAATTTATTCAAGCGAAGAATACGCGGACATGATTGTAAAGGTAATACCATCGCCTTAGTAAGGGAATATCAACAATTATACCCAAATCGTCGTCTCCCAGACAAGCAAACGTTCAGTAGGACCATCACAACGCTTCGATTAACAGGTGCGTTCTCTAAACAGACTTGTAAAAGAGAACATATGAGAAAGAAGAAACAATGCTGCAGAAGTGCTTGAGGTTGTTTAAAATGATCCTGGTGTTAGTACGAGAGGAATTTCTGTACTTACTGGACAAACTAGGAAGGCTGTGTAAGACACTACGAAAAAACGAATTGCATCCCTATCATTACCAACATGTACAAGATTTTCTCCACAAGAATCTTCCCCAGAGAGTTCCTCTTTGTGAATGGTGGAGCAATAATCGGGATACTCTTTTAGGAAGCCTTCTTTGTGACGAAGCTACATTTATAAGAGATGGAATGAACAATTTCCATAACAAGCATGTCTGTGCAATCAAAAATTTGTTCGAGAAGGTCTGTAATCGTTTGGGCTGGAATTATTGATAATGTAGATATCGGCAATATATCTTCGACGGAAATTTGAAGAGCGAAATGTATCTCTACTACTTGAGAACATTCCTCTTTAAATCAGAAGGACAACGTTGTTTTAACATGATTGTGCGTCGACTCGTTATGGAAAAGGTATCATTAATTTCCTCAATTAACACTGTCCAAATCGATGAATAGGTCGTAGTGGTTCCATTGCTTGATCACCGCGATCTCCGGATCTCAATCCACTAGATTTTTTCATGTAGGGACATGTAAAGGTACTTACTTATCTATTCAACGGGAAAGCCTAAAAATAGCCAACTCTAGTAATTTAGTTCAGCTTCTAACCACGATATTTCAAGAATCGTTAGGATTTCGGGAAAAGTGAATAGAATCATTTTTGCTTAAAATTACTCATTGAATTCATATGCGACGTAACTCAAATACCTCGGCGGAAAAAGTGACAAGACTTTTTCTCGGTAAGCCTGCCCAAACCTCAAGCGGTGGCTGTTTGGGTACGGGTTCTACTTCTTCGACGGGCGTCGTAGACATCATAACCATTAGCTACTGCTGGGTGAAGCTATCCCACGCAGGCGCGAAACACACAAGGTTTGGAGACGACAATTAGTAAAACCAAATTGGGTTACCAAAAAATGGTTTCAAGTAGAAGAAAAACAGTAAAGAAGAAAAAGATAGAAGCGAATAAAGCCCCAAATCAAATAGCAAAAGAGGAAATTATATTTATTATTCACGTGTCCAAGATGAACGATGTAAACAGTAGCAACATATACTTTTCAATTTCGAAGTGCTCAGAAATCAACCTCCAAAGCGATTCGAACGCCGAAATATATCAATAAAGAAAAATTCATCCTCTAAAACTACAGATGATTATCCAAATGGCATACAGTTAAGCAGTATTTATCCAGAAAATATCTGTTTAACACCAACATTTGACAACACGTGTTTACTGTTCGAATTGGAAGGAGCAAGTGTTAAAATTCAAAACCTCTTCGAATACTAAAAAAGTTACACCTGAACGCCAACTAAGCGCTACATGAATTAATTCTTCGAAAGTACATGCAGAAATGTACGATAAGTACAAAACAAAATTAAAGGTACGGGAATGAAATAGTATCAACCGAAAAGCTAATTAATTAAGAAAATGTATAAACTAGATTTAACACATATGAGATTGAAAATAGAGCTGAACGCGCTCTATATGCACAAAACTTGACTGAATGTATTCCATGTAAATTTACCATTACTAAAATAATATATATAGTTCAAACCAAGATGAAAATATCTGGGGGAAGAGTTCTATTGTCACGTTTAAACAACCACTAAAAGAGCCGAATTGGTGGAGACTGGTTTGGAATCTAAAACATATAGAAACAAGAAAAATTCCTAAGCACACTATAAATAAATAAACTCTCTATACGCATTTCGGAAACTAAGTTGCTATCTTAAGTAGAACAATATGAAAAAGGAAAATTATGTTGAACCTAGCTCCTTTGGCTAAGGTATAACCTTCGGAGATATGTTCTTTACCAAATGGCTAGTGCGATAACACTGTTGATAACAGTGTTATAAGTAGAGTGGACCAATCCGGAGCGATATTGGTAAATATTTCATATAAAAGCCGAAAAACTCCAATAATTTATCAATTAATATATAGATATATATATATATATATATATATATATATATATATATATATATACAAGGTGTGTATAAATTGTCGCAAAAGCTACACGTAGCGACATTCTTCGTTCGGTTCTGAATAAAAAATCTTAATGTTAAAATGTCGTATCATGCTTCGTAAATTCGTAAATGTCAAAATTTGACAGTAATGATTTTGATTGAACTCACTTTGAAATACAAACTTATTGTTCTACAACATTGCCAAATGTGTTTTTCGTGGAAGTACGTTAATGAATAAATGTTTAAAACAACTTTTAAATCAAAAAGAAAACGTTTACGAAATAATACTAGTAAAAATTTTTTCTTTAAACTAAATTGCATCTATCTCTATTAACAGATATCGAAGAGCAAAGGTTAGTTACGCACTAAAAGTCTGAACTTCAAGAACCCCGTGAGAACAAACGAAGCATGATACGACATTTTAACATTAAGATTTTTTATTCAGAACCAAACGAAGAACGTCGCTGCGTGTAGCTTTTGCGACAATTTATGCACACGTTATATATATCAATTTATATATACATATATATATGTATATATATATAAATTGATAAATTATTGGAGCTTTTCGGCTTTTATATGAAATATTTACCAATATCGCTCCGGATTGGTCCACTCTAGTTATAAGTGGTACAAACTTATCGCCAGTAGAATAACATTATTATAACAGTCTTATCCCACTGGTGATAGCAGAGTTTGTGCGGATAATGTTGCAGATTTTAAGATCATCAGCATACCTCAGAAATTCACAGTTTAATTTGTTGAAGAGATCATTGATAAAGATATTGAAAAGCAGAGGCCCGAGATTTGATCCATCAGGTACCTGTGAAGATAAGAAAAAATTAAAGAAAATCCATTGTAAAACACATAGTCAGAACAATTCACGAGGTATGATAACATTAACTCAGCTAGCGCAGGAAACAATTTAAAGTAATCCAACTTTGTAAGAAGGATGCTGCGGTCTATGAAAGCAAAGACTTTAGAGAAGTCTATATATGAAGTCAACTTGTTACTGGTTGTCAATGACTGAAGAAAGAAATAGAGTAATTCTCACAAGATTAGTGGTCGTTGATTGTCCAGATATAAATCCATATTGGTGACAGGATAAGAATGGTTGAATTTGTCCGAAAATTTTATAGAATAGAATTTGTTTAAGAACATTGGAAAACTTGGGTAATATACTTATTAGCGTATAATTAACGATCTCGGATCTGTTGCCTTTCTTGAACAAAGGTATGATTTTAAATACCTTTCAGATGCTTGGAAATACTGATGTATTTATAATTAAATTATACAGAACTGCTAATGGACTAGATAACGCTGCTGCACAGATGCATTAAAGACTGTGTATACGATTGTTACCTATGATTACGTTAGATTTAAACTTGGCCGCTCCAAAAATCACATCATCCTCGCTAATAAGTTCAACACCAAAAGGATAATTACCGAACATCACTGACCACACAATTTCACTTTGGCAAAAAATTTGGAAAAGTCGTAAGCTAGTAAATTTAGAACGTAACAGCTTTATAACATAGGAGTAGTTAAAGGCACTAGAAAATTAGCTTACTTAAATCTAGTTGAAGTTTGAATTAAGATATACGGATTGGATATGGCACACTAAACATTTGTGGTCAAACAAAAGATGATATGAAAATAAACAAGAAATCTTGTAGAGACAGGAAGGTATCAAAAAGGCAAATAGTTTCAAGGAATAGTTTCAAAAGTCGTAACCAAAAATCAATTTTATAAAATTTCATAAATCCAACCCCTCAATGGAAAAGTTAATAAAAGTCATCTTTAGATTAAGTCGTTCATTTCTTGTATTTTCGTAAATTTATCAATGTCTAAGATTGCGTGTGTTGAAGTATACGTCAATGTTAAAATTATATTAGAGAGATAAATCTATGCGTTTATAATGGAAATCCTCTGCTTTTATGAATATGAAATTTACTTAAAATGGAGAGCCTAATGATGAATTATACATTAATATAATGCTTTCATATTTTATATATTTGACAGTTCTGTAGGTTTTCTAATCTCTATTACTTCCTCGTCTTCTTTATCAAAATAAATACATAATTCATATAATTTAACTTAATGAGCACGTCAAATTCGAGTATATAAAATACAGTGGGTGGCTAAATTATTATGAGCAATACTCAGATTCTTGTATTTTATAGTTTGACTGAACTTCTTTAACAAATAATCGGTTCTAGATTTCGAAGGTATTTTTGATTTAATTGAGATCATGAAAGCAGCAAGTAACATAGGCGAAACTATTTATTTTTTTCGTAAAAGTAATATGTAATGTGTCGACAGAAATATAATAAAATTTATCTTAGTATTTAGTACTGCCATTATTTACTGAAATTATAGCGTCATGCGTTGGGGTATGCTTTCCATACATGTAATTACAATTTCTTGGAGTTCGGTGTTATGGCGTCATTCTCTAAGAGAGTTTCACCTAATTGGCGCTTGGTGGTGACGATCGCTCGTTTGGTGAGCTCTTATTTCTTCTCTGTGGGGTTCATGGCAGGTGAGTTCCCCTGCCCAGGCAAAACAGTAATGTTTTTTCGGTCAGAAATGAAGTAACACTCCTAGATTTGTGAGGAATTGTTCATAAAAATGTACTCTTCATTATCAGGGAACCATTTTTCGAGCTGTAGTAGTAGCCGAGTTTCTAGTACTCCCTTGTATTTTCTGCCTCATGGTCCTTTCCGTGGTATAGACGCCTCATGCCCTTGGCTGAGGTCACAGACTACACCATAACACCAAGCAGGTATTTAACCCTCTCCACAAAGCAGTTTGAATTGTCTCCAGGGTGTTCTCGGATGAATGAACTTTTGTCGACCAAAATCTGAAATTTTGATTCGTCGAAGAAGCATACCTGTAAACTATTAAAAATACACTATTTGATATTATTTAATTGTATATGTGAAATAAATTCAACTTTAACTGTCGTGATAAGCATTCAATTTTTACTAATACAATACACATATATATATATTCTATGCAACCAGATACACATTCACATTTATAGGGCTGCTCGCACATTGCTTACCTATTTCAGATATACCTGTTAATATATTTATTTGGTTTTTATTAAATTTATTTGACCGTTCAAAAATTGTTTGTTTTATGCTTTTTTGCTTTATGCTTATTTTTGCTTCATTAAGAATATAGCTATACCAGGGCACATTTCTATTGTATCATTTGTAATTTATCTATTACCCATTTCAAATCTTTGAGAGCTAGGTTTAGTACAATATATATATATATATATATATATATATATATATATATATATATATATTGATGTAGGTCAAGCCTACACCTAAGAATGCCTCAGTTAGCAAAAGACGGAATTTTCATGTATAGGTGTATGCTTTAGAATTATTAAAAAATATTGAAACTGAATTCTTCATATGTAATATCAATAAAGTTGATTTCGCGTATTTAATTGTTTTAAATTCATTCTCACATTTATTTATTTTATTCTTTTTATTTGCATCAGTCATTTCATTCCGATATCTTGTATTTCCAAAGATATTTCAACTTAATTGATTAATAATAAATGACGCCATTTATTTAGGCAAAACTGTACTAATTTAAAAAGATTACCGCGGGAATTTTCCCCACTATAAAATTAGCATTATATACAACTATCAACATTCACACGTCAAACATGTATTCACTAATATAAACTAGATAATTTATACTAAGCATAAGTATATTTAAAATGATTAAATTGTCATTTTCATTATAATAAAATGTCGAGACTATATAAATACATACAGTTGGACGAATCAGAAATTAGGATTATATCTCTAGGATCAAAGTCGGTTGTTTGTATATCCCGTAGGTATAATGTAAATGGTATATTAATTAAGCACAAACTCAACATTCAAACAATTCAAATAAAAGATCGAATCAAAATCAAAGTAATAAAAATTTATTAGAATAAAAATAGATAACTGTAACAATTATTACGTGCGAATAAGGAAACTGTACATAAACTAGTATTATCTGAACTATACGGTAAAAAACGGAATTATGCAATTGTGCACATGTGTTACTAACTATAGTTAAGGTTATGAATAATACTACAGTGCAAATAAATATTAAAAGCTACTTAAAATTAGACACATAAAAGGTAAGTTATATATAAGTTTTTTAAAAGATTATGAATGAATGAATGATTATATATATTTAAATTGATGTTTAGAAATGTAGAAATTCTAGTTTTATATTTTGATGCAAACAATGTTTGATATTGTGTTAGGATATAAATTGAATATTAACTTTTTAATGATGTTTTAAGTTTTATGGGATATAACTGGGAAGGAACCTGGTTTTTTCCTGTGTCTAGGCTCTGGTATATGTTCTGGGCTCGCAATTGTAGGAATAGATCAGAGTTCGGCTGCTCCTATTGAAGTCCCTGCGTCGGTAGCGGTCAAATGCTGGAGTTATCGGTACGATGTAGTTCCAATTCCGAAAAGATGCTTCGTTCGATATTTATTATATTCGACGTGATGATGGTCCAATTATTCTCTCAAAAGTTCGGCCTGATTTCAAGGTATTGAATGTATACTGATTTCGTAGGATATACTTGATTTTTAAATAGTAATTTTAATTAAACTTTTTGTGATAGAGAAAATGCGGCCATTCGTTGTAAAATTTTAGTATCCGACGCTTTCTTCGGCTTTTGTTTTCCATAGCCTGTATTAAATATCGGCAAAAGTCTCTAAGTTTATGCTTTATTTGCATCTAATATAATATGAATTTTCATAATATTTTAATTTTAACATAATTGAAAAATTAATTAAATAATTTACAAAAGTTTATAATGTGGTTTTCAATGTTAGATTAGTTTGAAAATGCACCGTAAAAATCGCATTCGCGGGGTTCAAGACAATTTTAAATTAGTGGGCGTGGTTAACTCGCTTCGATATAAATCTTGATGTGGATAAATTAAATACCTGTAATTTTACGCGTATGATTTGAATATGAAATGGAAAAATATAAATATAAAAGTAAGTTTAAAAATCAAAATAAGTTAATTATCAATTTTAAAGTTATCGTCGTATTAATTTATATACATCTCGAAACTAATTTCACAAATTACGTCCACCAATTCAATATTTATACAGGGGTTAATTATATGTTGTAATCTGTATTTCTTATTGTAGTGCTGGAATAAGTGTGCTGGTTGAACCACAACAATATATATATATATATATATATATAAAAATTGATAAATTATTGGAGTTTTTCGGCTCTTATATGAAATATTTACCAATATCGCTCCGGATTGGTCCACTCTACTCATCAGTATGACACAAGAGGTGTTAGAAACGCGTATATAGTGCCTCCCCAAACTAGCAAATCTCTAATAAGTAAGAGTGTAGTAACACAGGGGACTCAAATATATAATCATTTGCCAATTGCTATAAAAATTGCAAAAAGACAAAATTTAAACAAGTTTTGTGCCGCCTGCTAACATTAGAAGCATTTTACAGTGTACCTACTTTCTGGAACATGGATTTTGATTATAGTGCGATTACTTGCATTGTAATTTAAAGTAGACTTTTCTTTTATATGTCAACAATTTTTAATGTTAATGTGAATGTTAATTTTACTATTTTTACTATTTTTTAATGTTTCTTGACATTGTACATACATGTATGATGTAACACGAATAAAGTTTATTATTATTATTACTATTATTATTATTATTATTATTATTTCCTCCATTCACAAGAACATTCAATTTGTCCTTGGTTGCCAGTGTGTTAACCCATCGGTTCGTGAGAACAAGATGGCTGGCATAACTATCATAATATTATTATTATTGTTGTTTATTATTTCTTATTTCCAGGTATTTTTCCGTAATCTAACTATGCAGCTCTCCTCCATATGGCATGTTTCATTCTTAGTAAGCATTTAATAACACCTCCCACCGTGTAGGGGGGGGGTACATTTTCACGGCCCATAGGGTCCGGCGCTTTAGTTGTTATGTTATTATTATTATTATTATTATTGTTATTATTATTATTATTATTATTGATGTGTGCGCTCCTTTCGGGAGAAAGGGAAAAAGTTGATACACGGCCGTGAGGCAAGCATATCAACATCAATCCTGCTTGATTTGGATGGTATTTGCAAGTAAGCTCGGTAGAAGTATTCATTCATTTCATTTGTCCATCTCAACCGCTTACTCTTACTGGTCCCTTCGGTGGGCTGACCGGTATGGCTGACACTTTCAGGGATTGCAACTTCGACAATGCGCTGGGTTGGTCTTAGGAAGCAGGATAGATGGTGTTAGTGATCGACCATAGGTCGGAAAGGGGCGGTCGGAAATAATCCCCTTTTCAGCCTAATGGGCTGCCTCTGCCGTGGCTATTGCAAGGATCTATGTCCTTGGGCGCTGGGAACGCCACCTTCCCTACGCCATTTTATTATTATTATTATTATTATTATTATTATTATTATTATTATTATTATTATTATTATTATTATTATGTTGTTCACAAATATCCAAGACGAAATAAATATTTATTCTGATAGAGATATTTTTAATTTATTCTACATGCATGGTGAATCTCTTCAAATGATTGAAATATATCTTATGAGATAACAATAATACCACACATTAACAAGCAAAAAAGTCAATAAGATCAATATATTAAAGACACATAATGCGTTAATAATGATATTCACAAATGTTCAAAATGATCTGCGATCTAAACAAAACATGACTCTTCTTAAGTTTGTTGTAGTTGCTTCTTTTACTTGCTCAGCGTTCAAGTTTCTAAAACCGTCTCTTTCTCTAGTTATAAGCTATTCTCTGTTTTGCACGGGAGACGCATACATCTCATTTCTTAATTGACCTCATAAATAAAAATCAAGGAGAGCCAGATCGGGGAATCTAGGTGGCTAGAACTACGGTCCATTGCGACCAATCCACTTATCCACAAAGATATTGGTTAATTCCCGATATACTTCATGTGAAGAGTGAGCAGGTGCTCGATCCATTTGAAACCAACATATGTTTTTCAAAAATGGCAGTCCTACTTTCCCTAACAATTGTAGAGGCCAAAGAAACTGATTGGAAAGAATGCATTTTATTTTTCTTTAAAATCCTTTGATGTACATGAAATTCCTATATCTGCAGACGCCGCCGGTATAGAACTCGTTGGATGCGCATAAAAATATCCCAAAACAACGATTTTATTAGCTTCGTCGCTTGTCATCGGTTTTGGAACTGTCTTCTTGACTTGAATACCAAAGCGAATGAAGTTTGACTATTTGCTTGAATTTAGTTTTATTCATTGCTCGTAAATGTGGGTATCTTTCATTAAAAAGTCGACACGTTCTTTCAATAATTTGAAGAGATTCACCATGAATATAGAATAAATTCAAAATATCTCTATTAGAATAAATATTTAATTCGTTTCGGATATTTGTGAACAACATATAACCAGTTAGACACGAAATACACTTTGTGACAATTTTGACAGATCAGATTTATTTTTCAAGGCTTACTACAACGATTTTTCTTGATAATGCTCAATTTAGAAAATAATCATTAATAACTCTAAAACTATGAGAGATAGACATAGGCAAACCTATACCTGTACGATGCAAAATGTTTATCTACTTAATATGGCGAGCTCATCTACAGGCTGTTCTATTTAAAAAAATCGATTTTTCTTTAATTAAAGATTACTTAAATAATTAATCAATAAATTTTGCACATCCTGTAGGAGATTTCTTAAATATTTCGACATTACTCGAAATCTTATACCTTTCATTCTCTGCAGTAGAAATATGACGTAGTTTAGATCACATACGCCTGAGATACATGGTTTTAAGGAGTACATTGAAAAAACAAAAATTTAACAAAAATCAAAATAATTCGAAAACGGTTAATTTTTTGCAAAGAAACCTTAATATAAAGTGTTTTACAGTACTTTACAGGGAATCCAAAAAAGCAATAAAAAGTATAACATTTCATTTAAAATATCAAAGTTGGCTATGACTTCCGGTATAACCGAAAGTGGTTCATGAGTGTAAATATTTTATTTTAGTACATCAATAATTAATTTAGATTATGTGCCACAAATTTTCAAATGTATCCTAAGGCGTTTAATTTTTTAATTTAGAAGTTTTCTATGTTAACGCCTTAGGATACATTTGAAAATTTGTGGCACATAATCTAAATTAATTATTGATGTACTAGAATAAAATATTTACACTCATGAACCACTTTCGGTTATACCGGAAGTCATAGCCAACTTTGATATTTTAAATGAAATGTTATACTTTTTATTGCTTTTTTGGATTCCCTGTAAAGTACTGTAAAACACTTTATATTAAGGTTTCTTTGCAAAAAATTAACCGTTTTCGAATTATTTTGATTTTTGTTAAATTTTTGTTTTTTCAATGTACTCCTTAAAACCATGTATCTCAGGCGTATGTGATCTAAACTACGTCATATTTCTACTGCAGACAATGAAAGGTATAAGATTTCGAGTAATGTCGAAATATTTAAGAAATCTCCTACAGGATGTGCAAAATTTATTGATTATTTAAGTAATCTTTAATTAAAGAAAAATCGATTTTTTTAAATAGAACAGCCTGTAGATGAGCTCGCCATAGTAAGTAGATAAACATTTTGCATCGTAGAGATATTTTGAATTTATTCTATATTCATGGTGAATCTCTTCAAATTATTGAAAGAACGTGTCGACTTTTTAATGAAAGATACCCACATTTACGAGCAATGAATAAAACTAAATTCAAGCAAATAGTCAAACTTCATTCGCTTTGGTATTCAAGTCAAGAAGACAGTTCCAAAACCGATGACAAGCGACGAAGCTAATAAAATCGTTGTTTTGGGATATTTTTATGCGCATTCAACGAGTTCTATACCGGCGGCGTCTGCAGATATAGGAATTTCATGTACATCAAAGGATTTTAAAGAAAAATAAAATGCATTCTTTCCAATCAGTTTTTTTGGCCTCTACAATTGTTAGGGAAAGTAGGACTGCCATTTTTGAAAAACATATGTTGGTTTCAAATGGATCGAGCACCTGCTCACTCTTCACATGAAGTATATCGGGAATTAACCAATATCTTTGTGGATAAGTGGATTGGTCGCAATGGACCGTAGTTCTAGCCACCTAGATTCCCCGATCTGGCTCTCCTTGATTTTTATTTATGAGGTCAATTAAGAAATGAGATGTATGCGTCTCCCGTGCAAAACAGAGAATAGCTTATAACTAGAGAAAGAGACGGTTTTAGAAACTTGAACGCTGAGCAAGTAAAAGAAGCAGCTACAACAAACTTAAGAAGAGTCATGTTTTGTTTAGATCGCAGATCATTTTGAACATTTGTGAATATCATTATTAACGCATTATGTGTCTTTAATATATTGATCTTATTGACTTTTTTGCTTGTTAATGTGTGGTATTATTGTTATCTCATAAGATATATTTCAATCATTTGAAGAGATTCACCATGCATGTAGAATAAATTAAAAATATCTCTATCAGAATAAATATTTATTTCGTCTTGGATATTTGTGAACAACATAATAATAATAATAATAATAATAATAATAATAATAATAATAATAATAATAATAATAATAATAATAATAAAATGGCGTAGGGAAGGTGGCGTTCCCAGCGCCCAAGGACATAGATCCTTGCAATAGCCACGGCAGAGGCAGCCCATTAGGCTGAAAAGGGGATTATTTCCGACCGCCCCTTTCCGACCTATGGTCGATCACTAACACCATCTATCCTGCTTCCTAAGACCAACCCAGCGCATTGTCGAAGTTGCAATCCCTGAAAGTGTCAGCCATACCGGTCAGCCCACCGAAGGGACCAGTAAGAGTAAGCGGTTGAGATGGACAAATGAAATGAATGAATACTTCTACCGAGCTTACTTGCAAATACCATCCAAATCAAGCAGGATTGATGTTGATATGCTTGCCTCACGGCCGTGTATCAACTTTTTCCCTTTCTCCCGAAAGGAGCGCACACATCAATAATAATAATAATAATAATAACAATAATAATAATAATAATAATAATAATAATAACATAACAACTAAAGCGCCGGACCCTATGGGCCGTGAAAATGACCCCCCCCCTACACGGTGGGAGGTGTTATTAAATGCTTACTAAGAATGAAACATGCCATATGGAGGAGAGCTGCATAGTTAGATTACGGAAAAATACCTGGAAATAAGAAATAATAAACAACAATAATAATAATATTATGATAGTTATGCCAGCCATCTTGTTCTCACGAACCGATGGGGGCCGTAGATTGTGGAGGCAAAATTAAATAGCGACAAGACAAGACTCTCGCATAACATGGTTTTAGTACGGATGTCAAAAGTTGATCGATAAGGATACAATGTTTTAGATTGGCATAGGCTGACTGAATAATTTTTGAAAGATGTTTCTTGTATCGGAAGGTGTTATTCAACGATTAAACCTAGGTTTTTTTGCCGAATCAACCAACGACACTTCTGCAATATTAATTTTGATCATGATTTGTTCTTTGATGTTCTGAATTAATGCAGGGTTACCAAACAAGACGGAAGTGGTCTTTTCCGGGTTGATCTTTAGTGCACGATTCTGCGAAAATGATTTTATGCGCTCTAAGTCGTGATTAATCTTATCAATAGCAACTCGAACATAGTTTTTTGTGAAACCAACGTAGAGCTGCGTATCATCAACATACATTTGCACCTGGCAGTGCTTGACACATTTGTGTAAGTGGCTGGTATAAATGGAGAAAAATAAAGGGCCAATGATTGATCCCTGTGGACACCACTTGTCACAAGCAATGGTGATGATTAGAGAACGGATGCAATTTCCATAAAACGCAATCGGCAATTCGAATTGTGTATAACGTCGCTCAGTACATCCCGGCGTAATTCAATGAAGTATTTGTTTGACTTACTCGGCCACCTGGTCTCGCAGCGATAACAATGGACAACCCAGCTATTGTATTCGGAGAATATAGTGTTTTCAGTGGTGTCGAGTACGTAGATAAAATAAATAAGTTTATCGTATTTCGTAAGAGAAATAGCACGTAACTATTGCTAGTCAATATTAATACTCCTTTACTCAACTTGAACGACAAAATTAACAAATAAAAATGTTCCAATTATAAAAATAAAATTAAAAACTTTAAAAATACAACTTTTCAACAAATACATATTGCGGTAGATTTTTCTCCCGAAGATAATTTTGAATAATATATTTTATTTATGTACATTTATTTTTGCAGGATATTTATATATATATATATATTTTGAAAATTATTTTATTTTGATGTTGGACCGATTTTTTTGATTATATCTGTATATTTTTGTGACGTATATAATAGTTATAGTTCCACATGTGGTCGCATTTTTGCTCCGGTTAAAGAGGTTAGAGGGGTGTAACCTTCAGACACACATTGAGTATTGGTAGATACGGTTGATTTTAAAGAAATAGTTAATTAACTATAGTTTTTGCTTAATATCACGTTTATTGTTATTAATTGTTTGATGGTGATTTGATTTCATTACGGGATTATTAACGAGGGTTTTGACTCGTTAATTTTGATTAATTTTACACTTATCTGCCATGTGTGTTTCAAATATAGTTTTTATAGTTTTAAAAACGTAAGTAATATTAAAGATTTAATATTTCAATGCATTGATTATATTTAATTGATTAAGTTTAATTGATTATATTTAATTTAGATATGTTTGATAGTTTTGAATAGCAAAGAAAATTTTCATATTTTTTATGAGGGATTTTTTTTCTTTATTAACGTGTAAGATTTTTGTTGAAGTCAGGTTGGAGGGAAATTTATATTCATGTTTATGTGCGCATGATCTGGTCTTAGACACGCGTGATAACAGTTTGTAATCTGTTTGACGTTTGAATTTTGGGATTAAAGTAAACAATTGAAATTAAAAGTTTTCCATACTATTTAATTAGTTTAAATTTTGTTCGCGTATAATTGGAGGTTTTTTATTGCGAGCGTGTCACTTATCTCGCAATCCTTTTCCCTCCTGCTTTTTGTTTAGTAATGCAATTAGCTATCTTAATATTTGATTAAGATTTTTTCTTTTTTTTTTTGTAATAAAGACATATTGTGGAAAAGTGCTTGTTTTAATGCTTATGTTTTGTTTTTCTGTCCACGTTCGTAAATGAACCTGAGACTTTAGAGGACTCTATTAAAAGAAATACACTCTCCGAAAGGCAACCCGGAATCATAGTGGTGCATTGTGGAGTACTTCAAGATATATTCCTACAATACACAGTATTTCGTAATTTTATAGATCACCACCCGTTTGTTTTCCAATTATATAAATAAAATTAAAAAATTTATAAATACAACTTTTCATCAAATACATATGTATTTCGTAATTTTATAGATCACCATACAACTATTATAAATACAACTTTTCAACAAATAAATATGTATTTCGTAATTTTATAGATCACCACCCGTTCGTTTTCCAATTATATAAATAAAATTAAATATTTTAGAAATACAGCCTTTCGCCAGTACTACACTGGGCTTTGCGTCATGTGGTAAGCGTGTCCGTTCTCTAGTGATGATACGTCGCCACGCAAAGTTACGCACTGATATCTTTCGGAGAGGTACGAAAGTACCAGACCGATAAAGAATAGCCAATAAAATGTCATGGTTAACAGTATCAAACGCCTTACTGTAATCTAGCATAACCAATAGAGACATAGCGTTATAATCTCTAGATCTGAGAAATCTCATTGACATGTCATAATTAACATCTTGCCGGTAACATATACAGGGTTTTTCGCGTAACCCGTTCAAGGCGTTTCAAAATTAAAAAATATAAATTAGTATCTTCGATATTAGATTCTGACAATTTTTGACAGACAACAGTTGACATTTAATAATTATTACTAGAGAACGGACACGCTTACCACCCAGTGCAGTACTGGCGAAAGGCTGTATTTCTAAAATATTTAATTTTATTTATATAATTGGAAAACGAACGGGTGGTGATTTATAAAATTACGAAATACATATTTATTTGTTGAAAAGTTGTATTTATAATAGTTGTATGGTGATCTATAAAATTACGAAATACATATGTATTTGATGAAAAGTTGTATTTATAAATTTTTTAATTTTATGTATATAATTGGAAAACAAACGGGTGGTGATCTATAAAATTACGAAATACTGTGTATTGTAGGAATATATCTTGAAGTACTCCACAATGCACCACTATGATTCCGGGCTGCCTTTCGGAGAGTGTATTTCTTTTAATAGAGTCCTCTAAAGTCTCAGGTTCATTTACGAACGTGGACAGAAAAAACAAAACATAAGCATTAAAACAAGCACTTTTCCACAATATGTCTTTATTACAAAAAAAAAAAGAAAAAATCTTAATCAAATATTAAGATAGCTAATTGCATTACTAAACAAAAAGCAGGAGGGAAATAGATTGCGAGATAAGTGACACGCTCACAATAAAAAACCTTCAATTATACGCGAACAAAATTTAAACTAATTAAATAGTATGGAAAACTTTTAATTTCAATTGTTTACTTTAATCCCAAAATTCAAACGTCAAACAGATTACAAACTGTTATCACGCGTGTCTAAGACCAGATCATGCGCACATAAACATGAATATAAATTTCCCTTCAACCTGACTTCAACAAAAATCTTACACGTTAATAAAGAAAAAAAATCCCTCATAAAAAATATGAAAATTTTCCTTGCTATTCAAAACTATCAAACATATCTAAATTAAATATAATCAATTAAACATAATCAATTAAATATAATCAATGCATTGAAATATTAAATCTTTAATATTACTTACGTTTTTAAAACTATATTTGAAACACACATGGCAGATAAGTGTAAAATTAATCAAAATTAACGAGTCAAAACCCTCGTTAATAATCCCGTAATGAAATCAAATCACCATCAAACAATTAATAACAATAAACGTGATATTAAGCAAAAACTATAGTTAATTAACTATTTCTTTAAAATCAACCGTATCTACCAATACTCAATGTGTGTCTGAAGGTTACACCCCTCTAACCTCTTTAACCGGAGCAAAAATGCGACCACATGTGGAACTATAGCTATTATATACGTCACAGAAATATACAGATATAATCAAAAAAATCGGTCCAACATCAAAATAAAATAATTTTCAAATTTTTATTTGTTAATTTTGTCGTTCAAGTTGAGTAAAGGAGTATTAATATTGACTAGCAATAGTTACGTGCTATTTCTCTTACGAAATACGATAAACTTATTTATTTTATCTACGTACTCGACACCACTGAAAACACTATATTCTCCGAATACAATAGCTGGGTTGTCCATTGTTATCGCTGCGAGACCAGGTGGCCGAGTAAGTCAAACAAATACTTCATTGAATTACGCCGGGATGTACTGAGCGACGTTATACACAATTCGAATTGCCGATTGCGTTTTATGGAAATTGCATCCGTTCTCAAATCATCACCATTGCTTGTGACAAGTGGTGTCCACAGGGATCAATCTTTGGCCCTTTATTTTTCTCCATTTATACCAGCCACTTACACAAATGTGTCAAGCACTGTCAGGTGCAAATGTATGTTGATGATACGCAGCTCTACGTTGGTTTCACAAAAAACTATGTTCGAGTTGCTATTGATAAGATTAATTACGACTTAGAGCGCATAAAATCATTTTCGCAGAATCGTGCACTAAAGATCAACCCGGAAAGGCCACTTCCGTCTTGTTTGGTAACCCTGCATTAATTCAGAAGATCAAAGAACAAATCATGATCAAAATTAATAATGCAGAAGTGTCGTTGGTTGATTCGGCAAAAAAACCTAGGTTTAATCATTGAATAACACCTTCCGATACAAGAATCATCTTTCAAAAATTATTCAGTCAGCCTATGCCAATCTCAAAACATTGTATCCTTATCGATCAACTTTTGACATCCGTACTAAAACCATGTTATGCGAGAGTCTTGTCTTGTCGCTATTTAATTTTGCCTCCACAATCTACGGCCCTTGCTAGGATAGTGCTGATCGAGCTCGCGTACAGAAGATTCAGAACGCGTGTATGCGTTATATTTTTGGTATACGGAATTTGAACATATTTCGCATAAACTTCTTGAGTTGCAGTGGTTAAGTATGGTCAACAGAAGAAAGCTTCAAGCCTTATGTCTATACCATAAAATTATAACTTTGAAAACGCCATCGCCCCCCAAACACAGCTTGGCGCTTTTTGAAAGATCCTTCACGCATAACATTTATCTGATGTACAATTCCATTCCGGCGTGTTATAAATCCTTGGAGACAAAGGCATTCAGGAAACAAATCATGTACTTTCTTTTTAAGCGTCAGTAATGGTTTTCGGCTAGTATGTGCGTGTTGTATGTATCTATATGTATATATACGTATGTGTGTGTGTGTATATAGATGTATATATTGTTGCTTTTTTTTTCTGTTCCTTTGCGTCTGTTCTGCTCTTATAGTTCGTGACTGGATGTACAGGCTTTATTGCATATTGCGGTATTTGCATGCTGTTTGTTTTATTTATTTTTTATATATTTTTATTATTATTTTATTATTATTATTTAGAATAGCAGAATATTATTTTTAAGTTAGACTAGGCAAACTTTTTATTGTTAGTGATCGTGTGCATTAGGGTTTTGGTGGAAGAATAGGCGGCGGCAATTCTTTTCCATCCACCGGAACCACGCCCTAAGGCTTCAGCACTTTTTTTGGGCTCTTTTTTCTCTCTGATTTGTTATTTTCATATATGTAATGTGAAAGAAAATTTGTGTTGAAAAAATGGATATATCATTATTATTATTATTATTATTATTATTATTATTATAAAAAGATCAATAATTGCTTCGACTGTTTACAGAAACCTTTCATCATTATATCCAAATGACGCAACGAGATAATAAACACAATGTAGTTCTAAAAGGAACTGTTTTAAACAATCAAAATAAAGAGGAAAAATGTACACAAAACCACTTATTTGACAGATGTTATCTTTAAACACCGCAAGTAACTATTACCCTGTTAAGAATATATATAAGAAACAATTAGTATTGAAACGGAAATTATGTGTTTATTTCCCATCAATGTCTATATTATCATCAATTTTTAACATTTTGTATTTAAATTAATATAATAAAAGCTTTCAAATATAGTTCAACAAATTAACTTTTTTAGTTTCTACAATACAGTGATAACAACATGTAAACGTCATCAATGACGTACAATTGGACTTAACACGTTTCTTCTATACATACTTATACTCGTATGGAGTGCCAATTATATTGAAAGTGCGTACTTCTCATACGTGTAATCTCATCCACTTTATCTTTTACGATTGTGACGAGAAAGGTCGCTCTCGTTGGGATACACTTACGCATTCATCGTCATAAAGTTTCGGAATAAAGTAAGCAAAATAAGGAAAACGTGAGTGTAAAAGCAGAAGAAGGGGTCGGTTTACATAAGCTTGCCCGAAAATTTCAGAACTTGTTTGATCAAAAGATGCGGCTTGAAACAATTTCGTTTTCGATGAAAGTTATTTGAAACATGTTACGCTTTCGTCGCTGCGCGCCTGCCGACAAGATTAAAGGCGAAAACGAAATGTCTTCTGAAAATGACGGAATAGTTAATGAAGTCGAATATAGCATTTCATAAACTAATGTATACGAACATAGATTTAAAGGAGTGTTGGAATTTATTAGGTCTCTTGAATTTCCGAGAAATAGAATTTGTCGAAAATGTGTCCATGTCTTTTTGTATGAAACATGAAGGACGAAAGCAAAAGTTTAATTAGAAAATTCCGAATATTTTATAAACTGATTTATACTAGATTAAAGCAATACCGAAATTTGGAAAATAAAATTTCAAGTATTCTACACTGCGCCAAACATTATCCCAACACTTACTTATTTCTGTTCTACGAGAGAGTATTGATATATTCTTAACCTACTATTGAAACAATTTAAAGTTGGTACTAAGAATATTTCATTATTCAACATAGTCTCCTCTTAAATTAAAATAGTTAATACAGCGATCTTGCAGCGTTCTTAACCCTTCTTAAGAAAGATTCTTCTTGGTATGCAAACCAGCCCTCCACAGCTTCTATTATATGGCAAATGGCATAGTTTCCTATTAAATTAATACATTTAATACAGTGATTCTACAACGCCTTTAACCCTTCTAAAAAAAAGATTCTTCTTGGTCTGCAAATCAGCTCTTCACAGCTTCGTTGCACAAAAATTGACGGCCTTTTAACCTTTTTTTAAATTGAGGGAACAGATAATAATCTTAGAGGGCTAAGTCTGGGGAATAGGGCTGGTATTCCAGTGATTCGAACCCTAGATCCCGAATTGTATTCATGGTAATGAATGATGTGTGTGCAGGGGCATTGTCCTGCAAAAATAACTCACCTTTCGCTGACATGGCACGTCTTCTTTCCTTAATTTTCTCTCTCGTGGTGGTTAATAATTCAGAATAAGAACTTCCAGTGATGGTCTGACCCTTTTTTAGGTAATCGATCGTAACTATTCCGCAGATATCCTAAAAACCCGAAGCAAGAACTTTCCAGCGGAATTTTGAACGCTAAACTCCTTAGGCTATTGGAGAACAATGAAGCTGCTTCGACTCCATCGATTGATGTTTTGTTTCTGAGTCGTAGAAATGGACCCATGTTTCATCTATAGTCACAAGATGGAAATCTGGATCTCCTTTAAAACAGGCGCAGATTAACCGTGATGCTTTCACTCTTTCTCGTTTGTATTTGGCGTTGAAGCATTTAGGAATCCATTTGCAGAAATTTTTTTCATATCTAAATCGTCGTGAACTTCGTCTTTAGTGCCTCAGCTATATATTTCAATCCAATTCAACCGTTTCACAATATCATGTCATGAGCTGCGTCAATATTTTCGGAGGTGAACATCGAAATTAGGAGCTTAATTTTCTTCTCAAAGCTCAAAATGTTTCTTGCTAGTCCAGGTTTTTGCAGACGTAGACGGGCTTTGCAGCCATTAGGTGGCACACTACATGTATGCGATAAGCAGCTGGATGAAATGTATTAGAATTTTATATTGGCTAAGACAAATTCAGGTACCTCTTTCATGTTAATTTCTCCAATTATGTCCCGTTTAATTTCTTCAGGAGTAAATTTGTTATGCGACAGGTCAATTTAAAATGGTCCGCCCAGATGAATACTTTTTTAGGTGTTCGGAGAAAGCTTTAGCCTTTTCTTTATTCTTTCATCTCGAAGTATTGTTATTATTTTTGGTCGGAGGATACTTTTTCAATAATTTTATTGTTTTTCATATTAACCCTAGAATGTTATCGTTATTTTCTAGTACATGACTAGTACAGTGGTGTCGCATATGACACATCATTATATCTTTAACTTTTATATAGTTATCGTTCAAAATAAAAACAAAAGTATAATTTTACATTAATTTTATTATAAAAAATAAAATGGTACAAAAATATAAAACAGTTATTCTCACAAAAATACTAATTACAGTTCTTCATAGTTCTTCATAGTTCTCGACCTTTTCTGTTGGCATTTCTAGGGCAAATATGACAACGTTTGTGACCGACAGGTTGATTTCTATTTTCCAAACTAGGATTCTTTTCTTCCACACCTAAAATATCGAATTAGTAGACGTAAATATCTGGATATTATTGGCACATTCAGTCTGCTTTTCAATTGTGGTTTGATCAATTGCATGCCTAAGTTTTGAAGAAATTGTCTTCTTGGGATGTATTTATAAGCACTATTTTGTTTTTGTTTGTTGGCGTTATAGATAACATAAGCATTGATTCCAATTCCATCTATCATTCCATAAAACACACATAAAGGCCATCGACGGGTTTTTCGTGACACAGTTTTTGAGTGACACAATTGATCATATATATCTACACCACCTTTCGTCGAATTATAAAATAGAATGATTTCGGGTTTTTTAGTTTCGTCTTCAATTTCGCCATAAGTGTGAAAAGTTGACAACAACAAAACTATTTTATTCTTTTTAGGCGAAACCGAAACCATAGTTTTATTTTGGTCCTAAGCAAAATCAGAGCTAGGAACAGTAGCTTTTTACTTCAAGAAAGTTGGCGGAATATCTGCTTTATTTTTACGTAACGTTCCTACCATGGTTAGTTACTTTTCCAATAATTTATTTGCCAAATCCGAGGACGAGAACCAGTTATCCATGGTAACATTCCGGTTTGTTCCATATATGCTTTCACACAGTTTCAGGATATATTGAGTAGGTAAAGTTTCAGAACTAGTTCTTCTTTCTTTTCCAATATATGGAATAGCAGAAAGCATGTAAAATGTTTTAGAGTCCCACATCATAACAATTTTTATGCCATATTTATCCGGCTTATTTGGAATATAGATTTTGAATGGACATCTTCCTCTAAAACCAAGAAGTTCTTCGTCTACAGTTACATATGCGCCAGGTGTATAATTTTCTGAACACTTTTCAATAAATTTATCCCACAGAAATCTGATAGGTGCAAATTTATCATCCTTACGCTCTTGTCTGGTATTTTTGTCATCAAAGCGAAGACAATTAAGTAAAAACTCAAAACGTTTTCGTGACATGGTTGCTCTGAAAATGGGTAATCCATATTGTCTGGACCATAAATCAGAAGTACTTAGAGAACTTGTTTTTAGAACCCCACTCATATACAACAGCCCGAATAAGGCCAATATTTCTTGTCTATTAGTACACCCTATAAAGCTTGGATTATTAGCATATTTGGAGGATTGTCTTGTTATTTCTTGGTTTGTGTGTTGAATAATACAATTAATCATTTCGTCGGTGAAAAATAACTTCCATGCTTCAATCTAATCTGCAGCTTTTAATGCGTTTGACTTTGGCCCTGGTAATCGAAGCACAATGTTCTTTTGCACTATACGGCTATTTTTTGAAAAAAATGGTGATTTATACTATTTGTAAACATTTTTTGCATAAATTGCCTTTCGACTTGTAACAGATTCTTCTTCGGACTCTTCTCCCTCACTGCTAGACTCGACAGAAAAAGTATCTGAATGCTCACTGTCTAAAAGTTCCTCATCTTCAGATATATTGTCGTCGCTCACTATTTCTGGAACAATATTTTCCAAATCTGTTTCGCCTCTCTCGTAAGAACGTATAATATCCTCTAACTCTGCTTGAGTCAATGCTTTACTAGTGGAAGCCATATTTTGTAAATTAAAAAAATAATATCAAGAATGGTATTCTGGAGTCGTATGTGACACAACCAATTGCTATCGATACGTAAAACAGAACAGAGCACTTACAACTACCGCATTCAAAGCTGTACTGACACGTCGAGAAGGTACGTAGGTGGTCGCTAACTTCTCTCTTCAATTAAGCGTTTGGGAAAGAGATAAAGTGTAGCTGTGTCATAGGCGACACCGACGTACCATTCTAGGGTTAAATAATTTTCGGTAGGTGTTGAACTTTACAGGTACAATTGAAATCCTTGGATTTTTTCCTTAGGGATCAAATCTTTTAGTTCTTTTATTGTTTTATTTAGTTTTCTTTTGTTTAATAAAAATAAATTCGTTAGTTTTATATAGTTAAAAAAGTTTCGCTGTATTAAATTTTTAATAATTTTCGTCCTAATATTACTCATAATCTTGCATAAATGCATTTACAAAATCGATATTTTAAGCTTTGAAAAGATGCCATATTTGAAAGCACTTGGAGTTTTCCCATACAGACTTCCGCCGCGCAATATGTCAAACTCATACGATGAATTGGATTTACTTGTTCAAAACTCCTTTAATGTGGCATTTAATCTGGTACGGTATTAATATCTTTTATATAGGAAAGACCTAGAAAATGTTACCGAGCGCGAGTTACAGATGCCGGAATTTTTAAATTTATACCTTGCCTTTTGAGTTACTTTTTTTTAAAGCATCTAGTATTATTCGGAACGGATGTATGGTATGTTATAGTTTTCATCTTAGAAATGGATAATAGTAATAATAATAAGCAAATGCAAAACGTCCTAAATATTGAAAAAGGGAAACGGAAACAGCCTGCTATAAAATAAACTCTAAATAATGTTGAAATAGACTTTATAGAAGAACAAAAGATTTACAAATATCTTGGCTTCAATTAAAATAAAAACATAAAATACACATATATAAGGACATAATTAAAACAAGATATAGCAAGCGCCAAATAAGATGGCGATCGGAGGGGATGCGCAGTAGTCGTTTTAAAAACGCGCACGCCCACTTACTCAAGTAATTGTCAGAATATATTTGTCAGTGACGGAACATAATGTCTTTGCTAGGGGATCATAAAATGATACACGCTCAAACGCGAGAAGTAGTTTTTAATGTTTGCAATTATTTTTGTAAACATAAAAGTACATCATTGCTATTAAGTGAAATAAATAACATGAGAGCAAAATGAATTGAGGTAGTAGGAGGCTGCGGTTCGCTGATCGTATTTCGTGAATTATAAAGTAAATAAATCTTACTGACAGCACTTAAATGTCTCCTTGATACAAATTTAATTTACAACTTAAAATATTTATAAAATGTCATACAAATGTCATGTTTTATATTTTATTGAAAAGTTTACAATAATTGTTGAAACTGTTGTCCCTCGGCATTCAAACATAAATTTATGCGCCGCTTCATGTTTTCAAAAACCTTTTGTAAAATAAATCCGTCTACTAACTCGCACTGTCGCACGATATTGTTCTGTAAATCGTCTATTGTATGCACTGGATTTTTAAAAATAGAGTTTTTTAAGTATGGAAATAAAAAGTAATCCAGAGGAGTTAAGTCACACGATCTTGGCGCGAAACGGTCAACACTAATAATTCTTTCATAAAAAAATTCACGTAAATAATTTATTGTTTCACGGGCAGTGTGTGGTCGTGCGGAATCTTGCTGAAAGAAACCTAACTGTAACTCGTCATCATGCAGTTGATTTATGAATATTTCCAGTATATTATTGCGATATCTTTCACCATTTATAGTTCCTTCGAAAAAGATCGGACCAATAAGCCTTCTACGTGACATGGCACACCAAACCCCTATTTTTACAGGATGCAACGTTGTTTCCCTATAATAATGCGGATTGTCTGTTGCCCACATACGCATATTCTGAGCGTTTATGTAGCCGTTCAGGTGAAACCACGCTTCGTCGGTGAAAAACGTTTTATCCAAAACATCGTCGTCGTTAAGATTTGCATTAAAGAAACGACAATAGGCAACTCTTCGAACGTAATCTGGCGACAATAGTTCTTGATACAATTGAACCTTGTAAGGATGCATACCAATATCGCGTTTAAGAATACTGCGGCAGGTTCCATAACTTATATCCAACTGTTGTGCCAGTCTTCTGACAGATGTTGTAGGTTGTTCTCTAATTGCGTTTCTTGCATTATTAACAACATTTTAGGTCCTAACTCGAGAAGATCTTCCCCCTTTCCATTGTCTTTTTGCAGACCCAGTTGTTCGAAAGTTATTTATAATTCTCAATAGGTCACGAGAAAAGTTCTTATTTACTAAAGCAACTTCATGAAAACGTTGTTGGAATTCTTCCTTGCACATTTCTATTGAATAATACCATTCACCGTTTGGCAAACGTCGACCGTTACGAAAGTAACATTCTAAAATGAACACCATTTGTTCTTGAGTAAACATTCTGAATGTGATTATACTGTTTTTTTAAAGAAAATTGTATTGAAAGAATTAATAATTCACACTGACAGTCTGTCATTAAATGTTTGACCGAAAAATATTGTGAATATAATTCACGAAATACGATCTACGAACCGCAGCCTCCTACTACCTCAATTCATTTTGCTCTCATGTTATTTAGAATCAGAAATATTAGTTGAGTTAGCATAGTGACAGTGATGACGACAACTTCAGTTCCGAAGAAGATTAATTTGTTTAATCTATTATACTGTTAGTAATAAAGGAATAAACCATTTATAAATTAAATATTCTTTATACGTATGCAAGCAAATGGATTTGTGTTTTGCGATATTCTGAACTATCTGTTTGTACATTTAAATCTCATCCCATATGTAAATTGTTTAATTAATTATAACATAAAATTGCTTCCATTGTAAATTTATACTGCTTTAAAAAAATTTTTAAAACGTGTTAATACATTACAATCTCATTACTACTATCAACACAATGGGAAATCTAAAATTTGATCGTGTGCTATTAATTTTCAGCTTATGTCCATTTTATTCGTGTCAAACGGTTGTCAAACGTTACTATTTGTTCCAATTTTTGGTTTTAAGTATCCAAAAAGCCCGAAACTTAATCCAATTGAAAATTTGTGGGGCACAGGAATTGACTAATGGCATAAACGTGTGTTGGCAAAATTTAACTGCACAATATTGTGAAGCTCTAATTAGATCTATGCCTAGAAGGATTAATTTGGTGATAGAAAATAATGGCAATGCAAAAAATGCTAAAGTATTATATTTCTGTTAATAACTACCTAACAAAATATACGACCCTTATTTTCTTGACGCATATTATTTTACGACGTCTAATTAAATTATTTTGATTAATCATTTGAATAGCAATGTCAGATAATTCTAATCTCTTTGAAAAAAGACAATCAAACAGATTAAAAAAAACGTAAAACACAAATTTCTGTATGCGTCAAATTCTCATTTTCTTTAGGTGGGAAGTGACACATCATATTTTTTCGTAATGAACGTATATGCATATATGTCATTAATAGAGCAGACCAATTTCCGTGCGCGCCATGTGCGCCGATGTGAGGATGATTGTATTGCATCAGAACTAATAAAAAGCATTCATTATGTGTTGTTGTTCTTGCTTAGACTGCATGTAAGTGTAAGCATACGTAATAAAATGTCGTCGACACATAAATCGAAAACGACCGTTGTCAGACGAAGTGAATAAGTTTATTATGGATTTCCCGGACTTAATATACGATGGCTCAAAAATTAAATGTTTAGTGTGCAATACATATCTAATGTGTTGGTCAAAAACACATTGTAAAAAACACGTAAGTAGTTCGAAGCACAATAATAACAAAATTAATCGACAACAGTTTATACATGAACTATGTGTAACTATGATTGTGTGTACACTGCCGTTTACCTTGTTAAGTAATGATTCATTTATTTCATTTTGGAATAAATACGCGAATCAAACATTACCGAGCACGACAATGTTATGAAGGAATTTACCATCGGTGCGTAAACAGGTTGAAAATAAAATCAAAGCCGAACTGAAAAATAAAAAACTGTGGTTATTTGTGGACGAAACAACTGACAGCAAAAAACAATCTGTAGTTAATGTAATGGCGCGTAATATGGAACCACATCAACCAACGTCTTCAATTTTATTAGCATCCAGACGACTAGAACAATGTAATGCCGAAACAATTTCACAAGTGCTATTAGATACTTTGGAAAATTTAAACTTTTGAAAGACCAAGTATTAATGTTTATGACTGATGGTGCCGCAACCATATGTTCTGTAAGCCGGTCTCTCAGAAAATATTGTCCTAACTTGTTACATATTACTTGTAAACTCCATGCTCTACACCTTGTGGCAGAACAAGTTCGTAGATGTTATCCAGAGGTAGATGCTTTAATATCGAGTACAAAGGCAGTATTCCTGAAATCTCCAAAACGTATTCGGAAATTTCACGAATTGTGTCCCCATACCCCTGAGCCACCACAGCCGATTCTGACACGTTGGGGTACATGGTTACGGGCGGGGCTTTACTATCATGAACATTTTGAAAAAAATTAAGGACGTGGTTTTATCATTCGATCCGAAAGAAAGCAGCTATCAATAAAAGCCAGAAAAAATTTCAAGATGCCCAGATTAAAATGGATTTACAAAGTAATCGTGAGAATTACTTGGGACTAGAAGAAGCAATAACAAAATTAGAAAATTCGTCGTTGTCGTTAGAGGAATCCTGCAAATCGTTAAAGATGTTCACGCACAACTGTGTTCTGTAGAAGACGCAAAAAGTGAAAGTGCTCTAATTAAATTTGAAAGTGTTTTAGACAGAAATGCAGATTTTGACACCTTAACACGTATTTGCGAGGGCACGTCTACAGATGCGTTAAGTTGCTTAACAAAGTATTTTGATTATGCGAATATAACATCACTAGATGTAGAACGCTCGTTTTCCGAATATAAACATATTTTTTCCTCACAGCGGACATGCTTTTCAGAAATAACCTTAGAAGCTCACCTGATGTTGAAAATATACAATCGAGTTTTTCCAGTTTGCCAATCCTTGGAAGACACTTAAAACCGTAAGTGTTTTTTTAAATCCTCTGTCGTGCACGCAATCACTGATTTCACACATTTTCCATTTTATTTATAGGTACATACAACGCTGCTATAATATGTACTATTCTTATTTTTCGGGTGTTTAGGCATGTTACTTTAATAGCAGAAAACCAAATGTATATTTAATTATTTCTGATAGAATAAATGTCTCTACTTCTATACTTGTATCGATAACAAGCTCATGTTGCGTCCCTATTCTATCGCATATTCTAATATATTACGAATTACACTCCCATACCGGCTCTCATGGCGCGCACGGAAATTGGTCTGCTCTAGTCATTAAACATATACTTAGTTGTTTCTGTAACGTCTAATTGATTTCACAATAAATCTATACTGTTAAAAAAATAAGCTTGTATATATTTTACTCTAATAAATTATTAATTTATTAAGTGATAGATGTGTAGTTTACGCCGCCTATGGTATCTTGCAATTTTATATAAAACCAAATACAAATCTTCCTACTACTTCTAAATCCTGCGCGAACAAACTCCTACCTCTCGTCATCTTATTTGGCGCTTGCTATACGTAAGAAACAAACAGGGAAATTGAGTTAAATAAGAATGAAACAAATGAAGGTTATAGAAGGATAATTAAAGAAGTTTCAAGATGAAAAATATTGTGATGAGAAGGGTATAATATAATAGGATGTTCCAATAATTAAAAAAGAAACATAACAGAACATTTTATTTTGAAAGAAATCAAATAGACAGATAGGACATTTACGAAGTCGACAGGTTTTTAGTAGTTATAAGGCAGTTTCTGTTCGAACAGTATATTAGTAGTAATAAATATTTCATATTCATTAATTGGTCAATGATAAAAAGAAGGAAGGCATAAAGTTCTTAATTTTGATATATATTTAAATATATATTTTTTTGTTATTGTTGTTATTTCGTAGTATAGAAACTGACAATTTCAAATTAAGAGAATCCCACATCCTGAGTTTTTGAGTTAATTTGTTTGCACTTTTAAAATATTTTTGACGGTCCATCGTGAGGTGTGTTTCATATTACTATATTTTATTTTCAACATATGATTTACTTACGGTTTCACACTTATTCCAGCCAGGGTTTTTCTAAGAGGGCTATATCTTCCGAAAAAATTATTTTGACAAGTCTTCAAAAAACTTCTGCAGGCATTCATTTGAACAAAAACGTTGTCCACATAGATGCTTTTTTAATTTAGGAAAGCGATAGTAATCACTTGATGCCATGCCCGGGCTATAGGATGAATGTTCCACCTCCATAAAATCACAGTTGTTGATTATTTTTCGGACATGGCTGGCCTTTTGAACTCTGCAATTGTGACCGACCAGTTTTTGGGGTCTTTTTTCCAATGGTAGTTTTCAAATTTGTGATTGTCTCCTTATATACTTCTCCTATAACCGTAGAGCCTTTATTCAGGTTATTAATCAACAAGATTCCTTATTTATCTCAAAACATCGTCGCCATCAGTTTTCCAGATAAATTTTGCGTGTTAGCCATTTTTGGTGGTGGAAATCCCATGTGGCGCCACTCCATAAATTCTTTCTTTTGTCGGTGGATCGCAGTGATTCACCCATGTCCTCATCACCTATCACAATTTATGACACGTGAGAGAAAAGGAGAAAGATTTTTATCGTCAGCTAAAATCCTCAAGTTTTCCTCTCAAATAAGTTGCCTACTTAATTTTTGTTCGGAAATAAACAGTCGTACTGTTAATTGAATTATTGGCTATAAATATCGGCGTATCCTTGCAACATCAAACCAACGGCCAGTATGCTATTATGGAAGGGAAGACTTATGCTTACTTACAAAATACTGGATCGACGAAAACCATAGTGTGACCCGATTTAATTCCCAGAAATAAAAAATTATTTTCTAGCAAATGGAGACTTAAGACAGCAACTGGAGAAGCAGCTCCTGTCACAGGTGAAGCAGGTGTTAACTTTATCATAGGACCAACATCAATCCGACATCGCGTTCTGATGGCCAACATAGAGGAAGAAATAATCTTGGGAGTGGACATTATGAACACCTACGGCTTCCAGTTAGATTCGAAAGAAGGATCTTTAAAAATAAATAATGAAGAATTGGTTCTTCATGACAAAAATTATGGGCGTGTAAGAGTAATTAAAGCAGAAAATGTTGTTCTGGATGCAAGAAATCAGACACATTTGATGGCGTGTGTGGTAGGTGATTATCTAGAAGGAAATGTTACAATGTTGGAACCGAAGGCTGATGTTGACAAGGTAGGCCGAGGGATAGCAGTTGCAAAGATGCTAGTTAAGACTCAGAAGACTGTACCCATAAGGGCAATGAATGTAAACTATTACATTGAAGTAGAGTACTATTCTGAGATGGAGTTCGCCTGTGTCGGCCGTCGTTCATCGTGTAGAGACAAAGAAGAATGGATTCATGCAGGCTTCTGAGAAATTTTCCTAGTTAATCGATTCAGTTATTAAAGGAACATACAGGATAGAACAAAGCAAGTTCAAGATGTAATCTAACAGTATGAAGATGTCTTTGAAACTGAAAGTGGCACAAAATGATGAACCAATATAGTAATGCATAAAATAAATACCGGCGATGAAATTCCAACATCACAAGGACCAAGAAGGCTCTATGGACAAAACGTGAAGAAGCCGAGCAAATTATACAGGACATGGAAATCTATTTGAACCTTCAAATAGTCTATGGGCTTCACCAGTGGTCCTTGTAAGGAAGAAGGATGGATCTACCAGATTTTGCATTGACTATCTTCGATTAAATAGTGTAAGCAAAAAGGACAGTTTGCCGAGAATAGACGGTACATTTAGACACCTTGACATGAGCAAAATGGTTCTCCACTCTCGACTTGAGGAGCGGCTATTGGCAAGAGGGAATGGACCCCAATGAGAAATACAAAACTGCCTTTAGTGTAGGCACTGGGCTTTGGCAATTTACAGTCATGCCATTCGAATTACGTAACGCCCCTACTACATTTGAGCGACTCATGGACACTGTACCTACAGAGGGGGATTGCCGTGGAATACACCTCTAGTATATCTTAATGATGTGATTGTTGTAGGTAAGACCTTTCAAGACCACATGAAGGCTTTGAAAGAGGTATTCCGTAGGTTGCGAGATGCCAATCTGAGACTAAGAAAAAAAAATCAAGTTTTACGAATTAAATTATTAGATTTTAGATATTTCTCCAACAGCCTCTCTGTTAACAAATAGTGACTAAAGTAATCGATCATTTCGTTTTATATTGTCTTATTTGATTAGAATTCTCATTACTTTACTTGCAAGGATTTTAACTTCCGGACAAGCGAAGAACATCAAAGGAAACGAGCCAAATATATTATTTAGAGTAATAATGATTTCTTCTAGAAAAGCGGATCATAAGTAAGCAGAAATAGAAACATGCATTTCAATCTGTTCATTATTCTGATATGCATGAATGATAATTTTCAGTTCTCTCGAATTCTCTAGAAATATTCGGTAATAATTCTCCTTTCACAAACCGACGTAAGGACGAGTTTCTTCTTCCGTAGGTGTGCAATGTATCAGACGAAATTCAGGAAATATGCCATCATTAAGTTGGTCCATTGTGTTGAGTAAAATAATTTCCATTCGCTGCGAACGGAAGTCTGTCATATACCCCATATACTTGTTATGTATAAATTGCTTTGTTACATCAATATTTACTTTGTACGGTATCCTGGCCTTTCCCCTCATTTAGTGCTGGTCCTTCTCTTTCAGGCGTTTACCCGCGTTGACTTCCATTGTTCAGACAAGTACTGCAGTACACTTGTTCGAGTTTGTGTGTGTGTTGGTAATATGGAAATCTTAAATAGATGTGGAAGTCATAGCTTCGTTTCGCCTGTTCTATTCTACGTTCTAGGAATTGATTTTGCTTTAATATTGCTGTAGGTCTTTGACAATAATAACTTTCCGCATGAAAGCGTTGTTTGTCACTTTGTAGAACGCGGAGGTCGATGATGAGGTTTACTTGAAAGATGCGTTTTTGCATCACATGTTTTTCATCATATCTATAAAGAGTAGTTTGTAGAACAAAGACTAAAATTGTCTCGTTTTTTTTCTTTAGGGCTTTAATTTTCTTCGTATCTACATTTTGAAATAACTTTTATCAATACATAAGAATACTAAGAAATGTAAATGAAGTTACAATGTAAACAAACCGTCACATAGAACAGGAAAATTAATTTTTTATAAGAAAGTAACTTGAAACATACTTGAGTCGACCTCACCAAATTTTGTATAAAAAAGAAACATATTTAATAATATAAAAATATTATTAAAAATAGGGTGTGGATAGCACAATACAAGTTCATATTTGTGTGAAAGTATCTTTTCAAACATGCAGACACGTACTTCATTTTACTATAGAATCATCAGTACATGTCTCTGAAGAGATACTTTCGCTATACGTTTTTGCTATTATTATCGTACGATCAAAAAGTCCTCGGATCGCTATTGCCGTGGAATTTACGAGATATCTATGAAATTATATATTTCAATTAGTTTTGACATTTACTTGACAACTTTCAAGTCAGCTTGTTACAAAATATAACGGGTGTTCAGAAACATTCGAAGTCAAATTAGTCCTTGAAAATATGAAGTCGTGTCTGATATAGATTGATACATTTACTTAATACAATTTTATAGGTTATCATCAGAGAACGGACACGCTTACCACATGACGCAAAGCTCAGTGCAGTACTGGCGAAAGGCTGTATTTCTAAAATATTTAATTTTATTTATATAATTGGAAAACGAACGGGTGGTGATCCATAAAATTACGAAATACATATTTATTTGTTGAAAAGTTGTATTTGTAAAGTTTTTAATTTTATTTATATAATTGGAAAACATAGGGGTGGTGATCTTTCTATCTAAAATTACGAAATACATATTTATTAATTAATTGTATTTATATAATTGGAAAACAAACGGGTGCTGATCTATAAAATTACGAAATACATATGTATTTGTTGAACAGTTGTATTTTTAAAGTTTTTAATTTTATTTCTATAATTGGAACATTTTTATTTGTTCATTTTGTCGTTCAAGTTGAGTAAAGGAGTATTAATATTGACTAGCAATAGTTTCTCAAGGTTTTCTTCTGTCAATTTTGTTCTCTTTGAATTAAGTACATACTTATAAATAGAAAACGTCCTTTCTACATCGCAACTGGTTATAGGTGCATACTGGAAATATTCTTTTATTTCTTCATATTTAGCCGTTAGATTTGTGGAATTGTCTCGATACATAATTGCTGCAATGTAATTAAATCTGGATTTCTCTTAAGAATTGCTTCAAACTTTTGCCGAAGGCCACATCCGAAGTCACTTGGAATAATTTTCAAATTATTAACAGCCACATCTAATGTGGTTAATCCGTCATTTAATTTGAGATTTCGATTTTCAAAATAAGTGATTAGTTTTGGCAATTTTCCAAAGTGTTCGTGAAGAAAGTACAACTGATTTTTTAAATTTGGGATTTGTGTGAGCTCCTTGCACTCACCAATACTTCTAGCATTCTCCTTTAGCAGTGTTACGAAATGTTTTAGACTATCGAAATTCTCAGCATAATAACTAGTAGCTTCCAGCCATGTTCCCCATCTAGTTATTACTGGAGTGGGAGGAAGTGACAGAGATGGAGGAAATTTTTCCCTGAAAAGAGCTACTCTCAATGATGCTTTTCTGAAAACTTTTTTCAAAGCTGATACAAGTCTATCAACTTCCGGAAAAGTGTCTCTGATATATTCACAGATTCTGTGGAGAGCATGTGCTACACAAGTAATATGCAGCATATTAGGATATGTTTTCTTCAATAGTCTGCCTGTTTTTAACATATACGCAGCACTATCACTGACAAATCAAAGTATTTTTTCTTTGTACGTGGCGTCCGAATGAAGCATTTTTTGCATATTCTCCTTAATGGTTTCAGCAACTGTTTCCGCATCAACTCTATTTATAACACTTGTTGCTATTTATTACATATGAGTTATAGGGAATAGTTGGATGTAGTACACCAGCTACAACATTTACCACACAGCGTCCTAACATATCCACCGTTTCGTCGGCGCTTATCCACATGTATTGATTTAAAAGATGGCTTCTAATGCGTTCTACTGTTCTCGTATAGCACCTAGAAACATAATATTTGCGTAAAGTTGATTCATCAGGAACATTTCGACCAGTATATTTTTTCAGAAATGTCTTTAAAATTGGATTGTTCAATTTAAATAATGGAATATTAGCTGCCATAAAAGTTTCACAGAGTTCTTCGTTAAAATTGTCAGATTCCAACGAGTTAATTTTTCGTGCTTTAACGATCCTATGTGACGTTTTACGGTTGATTTATTGCAATTTTTCAATAACTATTTCTCTTACGAAATACGATAAATTTATTTATTTTATCAACGTACACGACACCACTGAAATTATATTCTGAACACTATATTCTCCGAATACAATAGCTGGGTTGTCCATTGTTATCGATGCGAGACCAGGTGGCCGAGTAAGTCCAACAAATACTTCATTGAATTACGCCGGGATGTACTGAGCGACGTTATACACAATTCCAATTGCCGATTGCATTTTATGGAAATTGCATCCGTTCTCTAGTTATCATACACGCAAATGTCAGTTTATGTCGAAATATATTACGTTCATATATGCCATATTAATTAATAGAAACTAGTTAAATAATGATTTAAGAAGGTAACAGTAATTAATTTGCAAATTTCAAGTTAAGTATTTTGATATTTTAGAGATTTCTTGCTGAACAATAGCACCTCTTCATGCGATAACTGGAAAAAAATTACATAATCCAATTAATATGCTATTCATTCTTGTGTAATAAAGCTCATCTAATCTGTAGTAACATGTAAAAAGACAATGCAGAATTAAGAGGAAATAACTTTACAAGAAAAGGTTTTATTCATCTTATAGTGACAATAGTATCTAGTTATCGTACTAGTTTAATATATTAACATTCAATAAATTATTGTAAGAAATGGCTTAAAATAAATTTGAAACAAATAAATTGTTTGTAGAGTCCTTAGATTACAACCTTATAATAAATATCATAAATTGTAGTTGTATAAATTACCAACAATAATGACCATAATTATAAAAGATGTTTGAAAATGGCCACCACCTTCTTCCAAGCATTTTACGCACCTCCTCCGAATGCTACTAAATATATTTTGCAGTATGGGACTATTTCTAATTTCACTAATTTTATTTATAATTCTGTCTTGGAGATCTATATAATCTTGCACTGGTACTTGATAAATTGAATTTTTTAAAAAAGGCCATAAATAGTAATCACACGGTGTAAGATCACAAGATCTTGGAGGAAATTCATGATAGCTGTTCAAACTAATTAAACGATTTCCAAACACTTCTTGCAACATATTCATTGTTTCCCCCGCTGTGTGAGCTCTAGCACCATCTTGTTGAAAGTATCCCAAAGCTAGTTCATAATCGCGAAGTTGTTTAAAGAAAGCAATAGTATTAAAGTAGTAAAGTAGTAGTAAAGATCCTGTCGATATCTTTCTGGAGTCAAGGTACCATTAAAAAAAATTGGACCAATAATCCTTCTTCTACTTATAGCGCACCAAACACCAACTTTCTGAGGATGTAAAGGAGCTTCAACATAAAAATTATTGGGCTTTGTATCACTCCACATTCTCATGTTTTGAGAGTTAACATATCCACTAACATGAAACCATGCTTCGTCTGAAAAGAAAGTTTTGTCTAGGACATCGTCATTAAAATTATTTGTAAACCATTCGCAAAATACTACTCGTCGCGGATAATCAATATCGAGGATTTCTTGCAAACAAGTTATACGATATGGGAATAACTGCAAATCTTCTTTTAAAACTTTATGGCAAGGACCAACTGACAACCCGGTTTGTTGAGCAAGAGTTCTTACTGAAGTTTTAGGGGCATCAGTCATTATTTCTCTAACATTCCCAATCACTTCTTCTGTCCGGACTTTTGGTCGCCCACCACCCTCTTGGCGTCCCACACTACAGTTTGTCGAAAAACTGGAACAATTATAATTAGTGTACACTGAAAAGTATTATAATCAAAAGCAAGGTTGGGAAATTCACCTCGAAATTCTTCCAAACAAGCTTGAATTGAATACTTCCACTGGCCATCGATCTTTTGACCATTTCGAAAATATGCTTCAACCAAGAATGCTTTGTGTACGTTAGTAAGTAATTTTCAAAATAAAAAAATAAAAATTAGTATCTTCGATATTAGATTCTGACAATTTTTGACAGACAACAGTTGACATTTAATAATTATTACAAATCAGATACTTAAGTAAAGATATACGATTTTTTGTTCAGAGCCCACTTGACTTCGAATGTTTCTGAACACCCGTTACATAAAATGCAAGTAATTACCATAACTTTAGGTTATGGTAATACAACGTGATGCTGACATTAGTCAATGAGCTGCCCTGAATGTTCTTCTATGCTGTATCTTAATAACTTTTGCCATGTAATATATAATCAAAAAGTCTTTGGAACCTGATAGCCATGAAGTGTACAAACCATCTATAGAATTATTTACTTCTGTACTTTGAAGTATATATAAGTCGCAAATAAAATGGATTTTAATCCATTTTATTTGTGACTTATATATACTTCAAAGTACAGAAGTAAATAATCAAACATTTTACAGTTGCGTCTGACGTTATAAGACGAAGGCTGAAGATGGGTATCGTGCATTGAATTGTGGATTGGGGATTCGGTTATCAATTTGTGGTCTTCACTTTATATGTTTCAAGAATTTTCGCGATATATTTGTTAGTTTACCTTACAATTTTGGTAATTATTTCATTAGTGAAAAATAAACTCCAACATTCAGAGGGAGTACGGGCGTTTTTAGAGTGGCATTTTACACCAGGACGTGTAGTTACAAGATTTTGAACAGGAACTTTTCAGTTGTTTTTATTATAATGGACACTCCAAAGTGTTTGATTATCTATACTTGCACAAGAAAATGGTACGTTAAGATACGCGAATATATATTTAGAATTCCACTAATTCCCGGCGTAGATTGGGCTACGTCTTAAAATGCAAAGTGAAATCGAATTTTCCTTCTGAACTCGCAGAAACTTTGGAATTGGTGTTATCACTTGGACCTCAACTTCCTCAGTTTCACTTACATCACTATCATGTAAAACATCTAGATAGTCATTTCCCTCCTCTTTCTCTTTTTCAAGTTCCTCAAACCACTGAAGTAATTGTCTTTCTTGACGCGGATCCATTTCAATAAAAATGGAATTTCTAAATAAATCAAGTACAATTTTGTTATAGTATACAGGAGAAAGAAGAAAAATAAAACATTAAGAACTTACCTTAAAAATTAAACAAAAATTTGTCCCCAAAACAACAGTAACAAGTGTTCATTTGAAAAGTCAATCTAGGTTACTTTGAAATTTTGATAGAATAAGACGCAAATATATTAATATGTGTTTGTTGTTCCGTAAACGTAAATCCAAATGACAGTTGATAATGTGAATCACAAATATCAGTTAGTGCATAAAATAATCGTGCGTCGATTCTGGTTTAAATAAATTGCTTCTCAGTTTTAAAATGGCTTTCACTTTAGAACATAAAATTTTTTTAGTCCAGGCTTATTTTCGAAGTGGTCAGTTCAAGATTGCATGGTAGAATTTCAAGTTGAGTTTCCACATTTTGTAATAGATTATACACAATTTAAGAATACTTTGGATAGAACTTTAAAACTTTTTTCTGAAGCTGGTAGTCTCTTAAGAAAATCAGGCAGCGGAGCAGTTAAGAAACGTACACCTCAAGTTGTCAATCGTGTTGAAGAAATAATGGAAAATGTACCACAAACATCTGTTCGACATTGAGTCAACAAATAAACCTTTCTGTTGGTACAACTCACAAGTTATTAGAAAAAGATATGCAACTTTATCCATACCGTGTCACAGCAGTACAAGAATTGTTAGAAATTGATTACCCACGTAGACTACAGTTTTGTAATTGGTTTGTAAATATGTACAATAATGGAGGACTTTCGCAGAGAGTCATATTTACTGATGAAGCATGGTTTTATAAAACGGGATACCTAAATTCACAAAATACAAGAATTTGGAGTAGGGAAAATCCATATGTAATTAATAAAGAATCGCTACATCCAGAGAAAATTGGTGTTTGGGCAGCGATAAGCCAAAGGCGAATCATTGGAACAATATTTTTTCAGGGAACGTTAACTGCTCAAAGGTACCGTACGGAAATTTTACAACAATTTGTCAATCAGTTGCATGATGATGAACTACAAAATGCATATTTCCAACAAGACGGAGCACCTTGTCACTGTACTGCAGAATCTTTGGATTATTTAAGAGAATTTTTTGATGAGCCTATAATTAGTCGAAATACTGAAATTGCCTGGCCTACACGTTCATGCGATTTAACACCTTGCGACTTCTTTTTGTGACCTTATCTAAAAAATAACATATTTCGAACAGCTATATTGAATTTGAATGATATGCTACAGAGAATCGAACAGAAATGCATGGAAATTAATAACAATCCAGTAATGTTGCAGAATATCATCAGAAATTTTGAACGGAGGATTTTAAAGTGCATTGATCTTGAAGGACAACATTTTCAACATTTGTTATAGTTTTCAATAAATACCTATCATTTGTTATTTATTTGTATGTATGAACCTGTCAAAATATACGACTTCGTAGGTTAAGTAGTAAATTTTAATTTACGACTACTTCAAAATGTTCTCAGTAAATCACAAGCTACTAGATTGACTTTTCAAATGAACACTTGTTATAATATATGTTTTGACCACCAATTAAAAATTAAAATGGTTATACACGTAGAGAAGAGCGAGCTCACACTGACGATATCACTTCTTATTTCACAGACAGAAACTGACACAAAATTCAATTTTTAAAACTGGCTTCTCTACCCCCGTCTAAAAACAACGTTGAAGACATACCTAGACGTTATAAATATGAACTTTTACAATTTGTGGCTTAAATAACAAACTTGTGAGGGATTTGCTCATAGCGCATATGTGGCACAACCTATTTGACACCCTATATATATATTTATATTATACCTTCTTGAAACATATAAAGTGTTAGACCCCAAATTGATATCCAAAGAATAATTGATGCATGATACCCGTCTTCAGCCTACGTATTAAAACGTCAAACGCTGCAACTGCAAAATTTTTGACCAAAATTCCAATATAACCAAAATGAGTTGTCGGAAGTACACATAACCATATATCACTGCAAAGGTAATTTAGGAGGCTATATAAATAATTTATAAAAAATATATCAATCTATTTTTAAACTGAAAAATCTGATTGTGGGTGCGGGAATTTGTAACATTCTGTATATTTGTAAATAATTTTACAATATCCGGTGTAATATACTATATTTGTACAGAAAATCTGACTGTCCTATGTTTGTTAGTTTTGACGCCAAACTCCACAAACACACTATTTGTGCACCCGGTATAATGTTCTAATTATGTTTTAGACGCTCAACAAAACTATTCAAAAAAGTATTTTGACAGGCATAAAACTCCTATAATCAATCTAAATGAAAATTCATTGACAAAAAGTGTAAGATGAATGTCAAAGTAAAACTCTAGATAAGGATTATTTCGCTAAGAAATAAGTAATTAAACTTCTAGTTTCAAAAATTCTTTTATTGTAAATACCACTACAATATTGTTTCGCCATACAATGGCTATCAGGTGGATGAAATACTGAATATGTACAATACAAGTTTGAATATTTATGTGAAAAAAGTAAAAAACTTAACCTGTTAGAAAACTTAGAAATTAATAGATACAATAGTTTAGGATTAGCTTTAAATGACCAACTAGATTTAAACAACTCGCCTCTACTAAATTTAAGATTCTCAAAATTTTTCCACCACCATTTCCCCAATAATTTTCACATAAATATTCAAACTTGTATTGTACATATTCAGTATTTCATCCACCTGATGAAGCCATTGTATGGCGATATACAACAATATTGTAGTGGTATTTACAATAAAAGAATTTTTGAAACTAGAAGTTTAATTACTTATTTCTTAGCGTTATAATGAAGTTTCAACAAGTATCTCCTTCGTCAATTAACTATTTAAGGATTATTTTTTCGTTTCCGACAATTCTATATATATTTTTTTTTGTTTAAGTCTATTTTAAAGTGAGAACGATAATCGAATTATTTCGATGATTGAAATAAAATCGTTTAACATACATCAAGGTGAGAAGTTAAGGTTAAAAGATCGAAATGGCAAAAGCTGCGTCTGATATTCACTTGCATTAAAGTTTTAAAAGCTTCCACGTTCACTCAGATTTTCTACAATGGACACATTTCAAGTGCATTTAGAAGAGTGGAACAGTCTTCGCGTTAAATACACATGAAAAATTTTCGGTTATATTCAACTTAATGGTTTTTAGCTCTTTTTGCACTGTACGCTTCCGAATTATATAATATTTCTACTTAATATTCTTACTTTTACTATTTACATATCCCTTGCAGTAAAATGCAAATACAAGTAGCTGAAACTGCAAATGCACGAGCAACAGGATATTTTCTTTTATATTTTGCCTAACGATATTTTAATAATACATTTATCTTTCTCAGTCCAGTCCGACAACTACATATTTAAATCTTCCCAAATATAAATCTACTTTCCAGTAGTATCTGTATGCTCCTATTACATTACAATATAATTATAGTAATACTTCTTATTATGGTCCAAATTATCGCTTTTTTAAATCTTCGTTTTTCTCTTCTTATACTAACACATATTCTCTGCTCAATATATTGTAAAATATTTGTCTTTCTTGGTTCGTTTAAATAAAAATAACGGTAATTAAAACATACTATATTAATACAAGAATACAGTCAATAACACTTCAAACTACTAACTAATAATAACAGTATTTATTTAAATATTTATTTCACAGTATTTATTTATATTACAATACTCGTTGCCGGTCGCTGGACATCTAATGAGTCCTCGTTCTCCTGATCTCTTTTATAATCCATCACCCTATCTAGAATCTTTCGTCTTCTAATTTGTTCTTGGTTGTGCTGTCGTGCACGGCATATATATAGTATTTTCGTTACTTGTTAAATTCTTGAATCGTTTATATTTCTTTGCAACAATTCTCCTGTTTTGTATTTATATTTATATATTTCACATTGACTATATTGGGTATCACCTTTTAATTCATAAAAAGCATAATCTTTTATTGAGACTTACTTAAATGTTTCATTATACTGGGTGTCTCAGTTATGGTGTTCCAATGGCGTACCTCCGCTATCTAATAAAACATAAATTTGAAATTGGGGGCATCTGATATACACCTAATGTTCTTTAGATTGAGCCTAATATTCATATTCTTTCACTTTCGGTTTAACCGGAAACGATCCTAACTTTTTTATTTTAAATAGCACTCAAAATTTGAATTCTACGGAAAATTATCTTTTTGACGAAGTATTACATTTTTGTATTTAGACTTCAAAACAAAGGTGAAATTTTGCATTTTAAATATTTGAAAATTAGGATTGTAGAAAATTATGAAAAGCACATTCATTAATTCGTATTTGAATTTAAAGTAGCAAAAATACACTTCTCAAAAATGCATTGTTAAGATCTCTGTTAAAAAGAATATTCTTTTAGATAAGAGTGATTAACAAACGTTTTATTGAAGGTCAAATAACAGAAAAATAATGTTAAATGGTTCACAAAAATATTATACTTATTAATTTTATTTATACAAGAACGGTATTTACGAATCTCTTAGTGGCAGCAACTTGAACCGTCAGCGCCAGAAAATATGCTGAAGAAAATGTTCAAAATGTTGTCCATTTGCTTTAATGCAACGTTCGGCTCGATGCAAAGTTCACCAGAGGTAACACTTGTTAATAATTCGGCATTAAGAGTTGCGCATTAATTCCTAATTGTATTTCTTAAATCTTCCAAATCTGCAATCCTCCAAATATCCCCATGGAAATAAACGGCGTTGGATCGGGTGCTTTTGCAGGTCATCTTATTGGTCTATGTGTGCCTATTCACCTATTAGGAAAAATCTGAATAACATAATCAGTTACAATTCCAAAATTGTAAGCGGGTGCCCCGTCATCCTAAAAATACAAATTGGAACGTATATTCAGCGGAAGAAAATCTGGAAATTCGCCCTGAAGGAATTCTAAATATGCTTCACCAGCTAAGGTTCCTTCATAAAATTTTGGTCCAATAATTTACCCATCGATCATGCTGCACCATACACAATTCCCCAAATTCTCTGAAAATTGGTCTCTCATCCAATGAAGATTTTCTACCGACCGTTAATGGCAAGTGTGTCGATTTACGGTTTCATTATTATGAAAGCGCTAGCCATGCAAGAAACGCCAGTCTTCTGTTATAATTTACTGATTGTAATCTTTGATGCAGGTGAATTTTGAAAGGCCTGAACAAGGGCTATCGCATTCTGCTTCAATTTCTCGAATTGAAATAAGCGGATTATTAAGCCCATTTCCAAAAACACCATCAGTAATAGCGTTTCTTTTAAAAACTGTTTCTTTCTTTAAAAAGACATGTAAAATAGAGAGCCCTTGCATTCGTCTGTCAGAATACCGCTCTCTATAAAAACGGTAGCCATCACACCTGTTTTTTCTACGCCCCCCTTAAATGAGGATCATATTCAATTTTTCGTCGTTTATAAAATTGTCGTTATTCATTTTAAATATAACTTTGGTCGAAGCAACTTTTAGATTAATTTAATTAACACTTTATGAACTGTCAAAGTTAACAAACAAATAATGTCAAATTTTGCTTTAGTTTCTATAGATCGCTTTGATTTCTATTATCCCAATTTTTTAATATTTAAAATGCAATTTAACTTCTGTTCTGAAGTCTAAGTACAAAGTATAATACTTTGTGAGAAAGAAATCTTCCGTTGAATTCAAATTTTGTGCAAAATATACAGGATGCTATTTAAAATTAAAAAAATTGGGTCGTTTCCGGGTAAACCGGAAATGAAAGAATATGAATATTAGGCTCAATTTAAAGAACATTAGGTGTATATCAGATGCCCTAAATTTCAGCTTTTATTTTATTAGATAACGGAGGTACGCTATTGGAAAACTATAACTGCGACACCCGGTATAATACTTCTTAAGTGGTTTACCAAATTTTATTTTTCCCCAAATTTTCTGTTGTTATCTTTTCTTATTTTGCGAAATTCCCAGTTACTTATCTTATAATAAATAAAATCAATTTCATTGAAATTTTCACATTGACAATGTCGTAATTTTTTTTACATCATTTTTAACATTTAAGCCAAAAACATTTATACTACCTATTCTTATATCTATGAATAGGTAATATACATATATATATATATATATATATATATATATATATATATATTGTAGTAAACCCCGAAAGCAATGTGGAAGAAATTCTACCACAACCGGCCAATGTCCCACGTTCAGTCGGCTATAAAATGTATAATGTGGAAATTTACTACATTCAGGAATATTAATTCCACTCTTACAAATAAATTATATATCTCAGGCGTGTGAATTGGTCCGTTTTAAAAGCTGCGGAGATAAACATACATAAAAGAAAACCTTTATTAATTTTATCAATTTAAAAGGGATGTATATCGATTACTTAAACCGTTTGTCATACAAGCTGACATCTATCTCAGGGTAGAAAGAACTCACTGTGTGAAATCAGCTAGGTTTAGATCTACTCTAAAATAGGTAGACAAAAAAGAAAACCCTTCAGCATACATTTACGGTTAAGAATAAAAATAAAACTTCTTCAACAAAACAATATAAAATATTTATTTTAAGTCCCAGAATGCTAAAAAAAGATAACAAAAACAGTAGTTGGATATGGAATACCTTAACAGCTTGGTATTTGTTTTCAAAACTTTTAATTATACTACTATAACCTAAGTTAATTTATTCTTGCAGGAAATGTAAAAGAAAGACAAAAAAAACGTTAGATTGTTTGCTTCAAAGGAAATATAAATTATAAAAACACTAAATGCATGAATCAAAAAGTTTATGATGCAACAGTGCACTGATAGCAGTGATAATCGAAGTGTTCGAAGAAGGAATAACCTTGATGAGGTAATTCACATATAAATTGATCCAAATAAATGAAAGTTAGTTCTTGAAAGGACTGTAAACTTTAAATTAGTATTAAGAACAACCCAATTGACATATGGAAAAACGTATTCTGAATAGTTTCCTCGTAACATTCAGTTACGACTACTTGACAAGGTTTCTCGATTTATTTTATAATAACTTCCAAATGATTTTTCTTTTATGAGTGTAATTTAAGGTACATTCTAAATCGGGATGCAAAGTTAAGTCCGGATAAAAGGAGGGATCTTGGTGTATTTCTTTGAAGATTACTGGAAATTGGAAAAATCTCTCTCGGATCTTCTAAATCAGGACCAGGAATGACTTTTAATTCAATGAACGGTACAGATAGGATGCTCTGCGAAGGAATTCTTCGGAATTGTTACAATATTGAGTAAATCTTCTTCGATTTCTTAAAAAAACTGGTCTTGATTAAGGACAGGAAGTACAAGATAATTAATCTTCTTCTTTAAGTACCAAAATAAGGTAATCTTCTTGATAAATCGTGCTTTAAATTTTAGTATCAGTAGTCGCCATATTGAATTTATAAATTTAAAATGATGCTTTTGATGATAATTTATTATATACTTGGTTTAAGCCGTTCAAATGACTTTTAATAGATAAATTAAACTTTACGCTATTTTTTAAATATATTTTTAAACACTTTTAGTCGTCGTAATTTTCCAAATCTCTCTTCTTAGAAGATGCGGGCTAAGAACAATGCTGTTATTTTACGAAAAATGGCGACCGTATATGATGGGCTTTAGACAACGACTCCCAATAGACGCCGATAAAAAACAAAAACGTCCCCTTGAAATCTTCTTCACATCTTCTCATTGGTTTGTTTGAACAACGGAAATGATAATCAAATTTATAATTTGATTAAATATTCAAATTGGTATCAATTACAATTTCCTTCAGAATTAATTACATACAACTAATTACATATTTAAAATTGGATATTAAAATATATATATATATATATATATATATATATATATATATATATATATATGGTAAACCAAATCAGTAGGCGATTAAAGGTCTGTATATTACTTCAAAATATATGTATTTAAAAAACTCTACATGTTTCGGCTGTATACGCCTTTATGGTTTACCATATCATACCAAGGTCACGAAGTTATTATATATATATATATATATATATATATATATATATATATATATATATATTGATATGGTGCAGCTTACTTCCTTAATAAATTCTTCATCTTATAAGATATTTGTCCCAAGAATGTTATATCTGATAATGATTTGAGAAATATTACTTTAGAGTTAAAAGTTTGTATTTTTGATGTAAGATCATAATTGGATTTTAAAATCACGATATCGATTAATATTGTATATTTTATTTTGTCTATTTATATAATTCGCTCATTAATTAATTAATCATAACTTATTTTCGCGAGAATTTAAGATTTCTTAAACTAATTATGATTATTTTATTTGTGTACAAATTTCTGTAAACATTGTTGTTTATTATGACTTTTGAAAGCACCATGTTCAAAATTTGTAATTGAGATCACGTGAATGGGTTTTATTATCATTTAAATAGGTTGCTAGAGATATTTTCAACACTGAATTATTAAAGAGATACATTGAAGAAACTTTTTAAGTTATCTCTTTTCAATTTGTCATAATTGTCTTTTATATATTTTTCGAATTCATTGTACAATTTTCTAAGAAAATTTGATTTATGCTTTTACAACTTTGATATGGTAGTCAGGACGACAAAAAAAAATATTGTTGATTAAGAAGATTTTTTCATGCAGTTATAAAGAATAGTCTAATTTTTGAATTCCTCTTCAAAATTAATCATATAAATTATTAACGGCTACATTTTTATCACAAGAAAGTGGTTTGTTAAATTTACAAAAAATTATTACCTTGCAAGAAGGTTTTCTTCGAGTGTGGAAGTACTAGGAAACCTAGTTATTATTACTTTTGTGTTTCCATCATTACTAAAATCAGTTTACATTTAAGCAGCATTTAATAAGAAGTTTCTGGAACCATTTTTGGATATTTTTGTTAAAGAACATCTCTTCAGGATACCAAAATTGCACATAACCTAGTTATATTCTACGTGGATAGGGAACGTATGCGGATCTGCGATTAGGATATCAACCAGACGTTTGAGACAAGCAAATTTAATCTTATTACGCTGTACCTGTTGGGATACTACTGAGTTTACAACATCCAGTGGATACGTTGGTTTTGAAATTACCATATTTGTCATTAGCAACAGGTATTCTTGTGAAAATTGTTTCCTATATTTACATAAAAGATATAACATCTCTTGCAATTTCATATTTCATAATAGTTTACTCATGTTATTTCAAGGGACATATCACTTTGCTTTTAATATCAGTTTTGCGATATTCTTATTAAATATTGACACTTTTTTTTAAATTCGACCGTATTTCTAAAACAATATTACTAGAATTTGAGTAGGCAACCCATTGCATCTTGTAATTTAGAAGGTTTCACATACATTTCACATACATTCACATACATCATACATTTTATGACATAAATTTGCTTTATTTTGGATATTTAGTGCTCAAAAATTATATTTTGTATCTTGTAAAACTACTGAATTTAACTTAAATATGTTTATTATTATCTTTAGATTATTTCGTTTTATTTTATGTATTAACGTGTTTTTGTTTGTGTATCTGGAACTCGCATTTAGACCCTTTGAGATTAAGTTGTTTTCTACTATTTTTAATTTATTTTTATTATCATATTTGAGCTACCAATACAGTTATCTTCTTGAAATTTTATATTCATTATTATTAATTGCAGTCAGCGTTACTACATTTTAGACACCGAACGTGGGTTAATACTTCACGGCATTCGGTACTATTACAATATATATTGATAAAATACTCTGATGATCTATATGATATAACTAATAATAATAATAATATAATAATAAAAGATAATTTTATTAGAATTAAATAAATCTAATAAAATAGTATTAGTATAATACTTTTGAATTGGGCGCCTTTATATAAAATTCACAATGTTAGATCATCCGCGACTTACATGTATTAACTCCGGCTACGGATAGGTGCCGGTGAGCATGAATAATATTAGCAAAGTTGACTGTCTAGGACTAGGATCTTCGTCGATATGTTTTCCCCTAAGTGTATTGTAGTGAATTGTATAACAAAATAACATAGTTTTCTCCAGCTATGCATAGATAAATAAAAGAGATGGTTAAAGAAATGTGTATAAAAGTTTATTAAAAATAAGGTTTCTGTAACTAATAACATACAACGTGACTATCGACAGATAATAAAGTTATAATTACGTGCAAGTGTGAATCAAGAAAATAAAAAGGTTATGTTTCATTGGTACGAATATTTTCAAGTGAGTTACAATATAAATTAAATAACAAATATATCCTGGTAAGTACTACAGTTTTTATCTAATTAAAGTTCTTTCACAATTATCAATAATGTTGGAATGTAATTTTCTAAGTATAATTATGAGGATTTTTATTTGGTTATTAAGAAAAATATTTCAATTGTAAATCGTTTTAAAAGAGTCTTTATTTGAAATAATTTTTATTAATAAGACCTGTTTTCATCGTCTAAGGCAGGAATCCTGATGATATGGATTGGTCAAATTGTCGTGCTTTCAGAGTGCGGAGATTTCAAGTTTTACTTGACCGGCTATGAGCGTACTCCTACGGCGTGGGATCTTTCCTCGGACCGGTGTTCGATCGAAACATGCTAAGAACGATTTCTGACCGTGCTTTGCTGGTATCGCCTTCAAATATACCTCAAAAGTAGCCCCAAATTATTGTTTAACTTTTGTGGTAACTTATAAATTTTTAAATCAGGTATTTCTGCTTTAATTTAATTTTAAATTTGGAGTCACACTTTTTAAAGCACTTCTTATCAAAATTTTATAACCGACGCTCGATGGCAATTATTTCATTCAAAGCCTATTTTTCTTTTGTGAAATAGCCTCGAATTTTACTTCAAATTACATATTATAATAATATAAATATAAATAATGTATTGTTTCCAACTTATGAATAAAATTAAAATAATAATTTTCAAATGGTTGACCAGGATATTTAAATGTAGGGTTATGCGTTATGAGTGACAGGAAAATAACCGTTTCGCGGGTTAGTTTACATTTGAAATGTGGGCGTGTCTAACTAGTATCGATACAAATTTTTAATGTATATAAATTAGATATCTGTAATTTCGCGCTAAAGATTTAAATTATAAAAAGGACAATTAAATAAATATTAAAAAGTAAATTTTGAAATAAATGTAAATTGATTTGAAATATACAAATTATCGTAATATTAATTTACTTACACTTCGATACTAATTTTACAAACTATTTTCGCCAATTTTAACCATTCTATTACATGTTATTTTCGCAGTTAGCTGGAATGAAGGAGTAATTCTGCACCACAACAATATATATATATATATATATATATATATATATATATATAAATATAATTAATTCGTGACCTAGGTATGATATGGTAAATTCAATCAGTTGGCGATTTAAGGTCTGGCTTTACTTTCAAGTATATATATTTAAAACAACCCTACATGTTTCGGAAATTATGCCTTTATCAAGGATATAAAATATAATACTGTCATTTATATTTTATATCCTTGATAAAGGCATCATTGCCGAAACATGTAGGGTTGTTTTAGATATATATATATACTTGAAAGTAAAGCTAGACCTTAAATCGCCAACTGATTGAATTTACTATATATATATATATATATATATATATATATATATATATATATATATATAATAGGAACTTCATACTAAGTAACCTAAATCGTTTTTCCAATAATGATTTCATAATAATATATATATACCGTGTATTTTTTCAATTTTTTATGTGGAGATCTTCGAAACTAAAATAGATAGAGATTTAGTTAAATGGGGAAAGAAGTGCAGTTTTACGAACTTGACTTGACTGAAAATAGCGAAGGAATCATACATGTAGGCGAAACAGACAGGATTTGTAATCCATAACACTATGTATATGTAAATTTCGATAATTTTCTCGATAAAAGAACTCTCGCAGTATATTAAACAGATAATGACAATGAAATTTAAGTAATAATTAATAATCGATTCATAAAATATCCGGCCTACTTTATGCTTATAATTACTAAGCCACTGATGCGTCCAGCCAGCGCTTCAAAGTCGTGAGTTCTTTTTTTCGAAGGTGGTAATTTTTTCAGAAGCGCATTCTTTGTTACATATATACTGTAGTTGATATTATTAAGCCAGGATAAAGGTAGAACTCCCAGTTTTAGTAAAATAAGTTTTGCTCATACAAAAGGGTAACAATACTTTGCCTCCAAAAAGTGTCAAATAAAAGAATTGCAGATTTTTTAACAGGTGCTTTTAATGGCTTGAAAATATGAAATAGAGAAATTGATTATATAATGTGTAAAGGAAAAATTGAAATTTGTAAAAAAATTTATACATACAGGGTTATTCACATAACCCGTTCTTTAGAAGTTTTCTATGTTAACGCCTTAGGACACTTTTGAAAATTTGCAGCACATAATCTTGATATTTGGTGTGTTAAAATAAAATATTTATTATATCGGAAGTCATAGCCAATGGAATGTTATATTTTTTATTGTTTTTTTTAGATTTTTTAGATTTCTTAGATTTTAGAGATTTTTTAGATTTTTTAGATTTTTTAGATTTTTTAGATTTTTTAGATTTTTTAGATTTTTTAGATATTTTAGATTTTTTAGATTTTTTAGATAGTGCTATAATACGTTATATTAAGGTTTCTATTGTAAAAAAAAGACCGTTTTTGAATTATTTCGAAAATTATGATAATTTCGAACATTCTAAATAGTTGTATTTTTAACTAATATATTTTGAGCAGTTAATTTTGATACAAAAAGTTTAAGTATATCAATACGTTATGCACGTATTACGCATTTGTTACAAATGAAACAGACATGCAATATACATATCTGTAACTGTATACATGGACAATATACCTCGTATTTTCAGCATTCACTTCTGCTTAAGACACGTGTTTCTGCCATCTATAGGCGTCATCAGTCAAGCTAGTGAAGCAATGTAATACAAATGATACAAATCATTTTAAGAACAGATTTGTATCTGTATATACATTTACGCTGAAATCGCCTACAAGATATAGCAAATATACCGCCATCTGGCTCGTGTTAATGGACTACACTTATACGTATTTTTTCGCTTATGTACCAGCATAGCAGGTCAAGCGAAAAGTCGCCTTTTTCGGCAAGTCTCTTTCGTCCGTCAGATGTCACTTATAAAATAGTGCCACCTTATAGGACGAAATTTGCTATATCTTGTAGGCGATTTCAGCGTAAATGTATATACAGATACATATCTGTTCTTAAAAAGATTTGTATCATTTGTATTATATTGCTTCACTAGCTTGACTGATGACGCCTATAGTTGGCAGAAACACGTGTCTTAAGCAGAAGTAAATTCTGAAAATACGAGGTGTATTGTCCATGCGTACAGTTACAGATAAGTATATTGCATGTATGTTTCATTTGTAGTTAATTTTGAGTTTAGTTTGACAAATGTGCTGTTCCTAATTTTATAATTTAATTTGTCGAGGTGTGGTTTATTATTTTTGCAATAAACTGAGGTACTTTACTTTGTGTCTAAATATCTATTTGTTCAATTTTTCGAAGGCCAACTCTGTTTTCAGTCACAAAGAAATAAAAAATGACTATAATTCGTTAATTTAATACAATCTTGTGAAGTGGTACATTGTCGCAACTGGTAAAATAAGCACTTTTTAGTGAAGTCATAGCCAACTATGAGTGCCATTTAAGAAAACAAAAGTTTTTGTCATAACTCGAAAATAATGTCTAATAAAAAAATAATTAATGCAACCTTAAGAAAATTAATTAATATTTTCGAAACCGCTTTAGATATTTCAGTTAAATTTAATACCTACGTAGCGATTGTTAATAAAGGTACATATTTAGAAAAAATAATTTTTAACTTTAACAGTGGCGTGCGTACGGGCCCATATTTTTATATTGTTCAAGAATATAATGGTACCCCTATGTTTTTTTCGAATATATAATATTTTTGAATGCCCTGTTCAATTTGAAACATAAGTGCTCTCTTGATTTGTTTTCCTGTAATGCGCCGTTTTTGAGTTAAAAAATGAAAATCATTGAATTGTGCGACAAAATTAATGTGAGTATTGACCAATACAATTTCGCAATAAATCTGGTTGCCCTGGAATATGTCACTTGCTTTGTACATCTGACATTTGTTAGTGAGTCTCATTCAAATGAGTGTCATTCAAATCTAGAACCATAGGCCTGGAAAGAACTATAGGCCTACCAATTTTCAACACCTTGTATTTCCGTAAAGCAACATTTTTCAACCATAGTTTATAAAGCAAACTATCATTTATTTTTCATGTAGATCCACTTTCCTAAATATTCGCATATCAATAAGAAACACCATGTATATTCGTCTGGTGTTATTCTATTATCTGGTTCAAATCTCTCCAAAAAATTGTTCAAATCTCTCCAAAAAATCTTTTTCTTCTGCTTTGCATCCTAACTCGGGACACATACCAATTCCTATTATTGTTGACACTACATCTTTGTTCTCGTCATTTCAGATTTAAATATTCAATTATCAGAGATGAAATACTTTAATTCTGTAAGCTTGCATTATGCACGACTAACTTGAGGTTTTGTACAACCATAAATTTAATCCTCGTTAATCACGATTTACATATTAACCGATATAGGATAATAATTTAAATTTCACCATGATAAACCTATAGAACACGACGATAAATAATTTATCTTACATTTACATACCTCTAACGCATTTCCTGGGAACTAGGAAGTAGAGTTTCGGATAATACTGACTTTGATCTATACATGATATCTTATTATACTACATCAACTCATACGTATAGAGTATCAAATATGTATAATGACGCTCTCTCTATATGCCGATAGCGTTGCTGTTAATAGGGATATGTATAGGTTTAGACTTGGCGATACAATGCAACTTATCATAAACAAGTATTGGAGGTTTCTGTTCCCTTTATCTAATTTACCATAATACTATTTGCATGCATATATGCATTGTACTTGTACAGAATGAACATCCATCAACGCGATGTTTGAATGATATCGCGTGAATAATTGAATACGCAGGTAATTAATAATACTATTAGCATGAAGAGACAATAAGGAAAATGTAAGAAAGATGATAAGCTAATACGTTCACAATCAGATACAATTATCTTTACATTTGTATTATCACATTTACTTTAATCAATATTTGTTTTTAAACAAGGTTTGTAAACAGAAAATTTGAAAAAGCTAACTAGAATGTTTAAATGCTGAAAAATTTTTTAATGTAAAAGTATAAAAGTCCTTACCACATTGTTACGTCATAAAAGGAAATTTGTTATATTGTATATATTTATATATGTTAGATAGAAATAAATTTAGCACAAAAGAATTAAAGTATAACATTTCTAATTTTATAAATATTCAACGTGCATTTTTCTGAAGTTTAAGCCACTGTATAATATACTTTTATTGCCATATTCCGATTGTAAAACTTTCTTTATGTTCTAAGAATCCCTTATATTTGCAAATTCATTTATTATCTACCTTATAATCTAGACTGCTTCTTTTATTGCCTAGTGTTATTAGTGAACGCATTCAAGAGACGATATTTAATATTACACACCCATTGTTAACTAAATATGTATAATAGGATCACCGTTCCTAAATATATATGTTAAATAAAAGTGTATTAGTGAACAAAGGAACAGCCGGAAATACATACTATCCCTTTAATGGATCTTAAAACAAACGTCATTAATTTTTATCCGTCTGAAGCAAATCAATTCTTCTTGCTCAAGTCAAATACTGTAAAAGCGATGTATATGGAATAAGCGTAATATACTACATTTGCAGTAAAATTCAAATGCCTCGCAATACATGTTTAATTATGGAAACAATTTAAATAAAATCCAGAAGAAAAAAGCTGCGCAATAGAAATATAGTCATAATATATAGCGAAATAGGTTATGTATTTGTCGAACTGTAATATTTTGAAGTTATGTAATATTAATAATACCAGAATAATACTTGTGCATTTTATTAAAGTTTCAGATTTTATACTATATAAGAAGAAAATGAATAAATACCCTTAAAGCATCATTTTTAGATAGTGATTATTAGAGCAGACCAATTTCCGTGCGCGCCATGATCGCCGGTATGGGAGTGTAATTCATAATATTATATATATTAGAATATGCGATAGAATAGGGACGCAACATGAGCTTGTTACCGATATAAGTATAGAAGTAGAGACATTTACTCTATCAGAAATAATTAAATATACATTTGGTTTTCTGCTATTAAAGTAATATGCATAAACACACGAAAAATAAGAATAGTACATATTATAGCAGCGTTGTATGTACCTATAAATAAATTGAAAAATGTATGAAATCAGTGATTGTGTGCACGACAGAGGATTTAAAAAAAACACTTACCGTTTTTTTTTCGGAAAACGAGCGTTTTACATCTAGTGATGTTATATTCGCATAATCAAAATACTTTTTTAAGCAACTTAACGCATCTAGACGTGCCCTCACAAATACGTGTTGAGGTGTCAAAATCTGCCTTTCTGTCTAAAACACATTCAAATTTGATTAGAACACTATCACTTATTGCGTCTTCTACAGCACACACTTGTGCGTGAACATCTTTAACGATTTGCAGTGATCCCTCTAACGACAGCGACGAATTCTCTAATTTTGTTATTGCTTCTTCTAGCCCCTAGTAATTCTCACGAATACTTTGTAAATCCATTTTAATCTGGGCATCTTGAATTTTTTTCTGGATTGTATTGGTAGCTGCACTTTCTTTCAGATCGAATGATATAACCACGTCCTTAATTTTTTCAAAATGTTCATGATAGTAAAACCCCGCCCGTAACCATGTACCCCAACGTGTCAGAATCGGCTGTGGTGGCTCAGGGGTATGGGGACACAATTCGTGAAATTTCAGGAGTACTTCAGGAGATTTCAGGAATACTGCCTTTGTACTCGATATTAAAGCATCTACCTCTGGATAATATCTACGAACCTGTTCTGCCTCAAGGTGTAGAGCATGGAGTTTACAAGTAATATGTCACAAGTTAGGATAATATTTTCTAAGAGACCGGCCTACAGAACACATGGTTGTGGCACCATCGGTCATAAACATTAATACTTGGTCTTGAAAGTTTAAATTTTTCCAAAGTATCTAATAGCACCTCTGAAATTTTTTCGGCATTACATTGTTCTAGTCGTCTGGATGCTAATAAAATTGAAGACGTTAGTTGATGTGGTTCCATATTACGCGCCATCACATTAATTACAGATTGTTGTTTGCTGTCTATTGTTTCGTCCACACATAACCACAGTTTTTTATTTTGAAGTTCGGCTTTGATTTTATTTTCAACCTGTTTACGCATCGATGGTAAATTCCTTCGTAACGTTGTCGTGCTCGGTAATGTTTGATTCGCGTATTTATTCCAAAATGAAATAAATGAATCATTACTTAACAAGGTAAACGGCAGTGTACACACAATCAAAGTTATTCATAGTTCATGTTTAAACTGTTGTCGATTAATTAATAAAGCATTATCTTATTGTTTGTTAACGAATCTATAATATCTTGCTTTCTTGATGACGTACTAGGGGCTTTATTAATAACAACACTATGATATGGGGTGTTACCATTACAATAATTGAATTTTTTTGGTATGTTTGGCATATATTGAACATCAAATTTTTTGCTATTCATTTCAATATGATAGTCTGCAGTTTTCGTTTTTAATGAAAATATTAAACTAGAACCATTTATCACTACAAGCCTGGACAATGACATAACCTTTGCCATCATAACCTTCAGGCTTTCGTACACTTTTGTAGACTTGTCTTGCCAAGAGTTTCCACTAACACCCTTGAAATAAATTCATGTTTCTTCCAAAAATTCAACTAGCTTTAGTTAATTTGACCTCAAATTGTCCGTATACTTCCTCAAAAAAACTCCGTAATAATGCAATATTAAGCCTTTCAATTGGCGCTTGTCTGTTGTCTTCTTTTTTTAATTTCAAGGCGATGTCATGTAACAAAGTACTCAAAGTCGTTAAACATAAACCGATGATATCTCTGTTTTTCAGTTCTTCTTTTAATGTATTTAAAGTAATATGTTTCTCTAAAACAATCATTTTATAATAAGCTATTAAACAATATTTTAGTAATATTTACTTTATTTATACACGTTGTAAAGAATATACCGTATCTCCATCATAACAGACTCTCGAAGATCTCTAGTTTTTGGTTTAGATTGGGATTCTCTTTTTATCTGGAGAGGTAAGAAGTCGGTTCTGGGCCTTCTGCTGTTTAATTGCATAAACTGTAGAACATGGTATATGAACAGCATCGATAAAAAACGAAACTTACTAAAGTCAAAGTCGTTCAAAAAGAATCGGTACCAAACTTAAAACTCGAGAACCTAACTGTATAAAAAACGTGAATGCCTACAACATCAGATTAGAATATACGGCACAAATATCAAAACGAGAAAGCGGAAATCTATATCGAAAACGCAAATTCGAAATCTGATACTGAAAGCTAACCGAACGCAAACACCTAAAACAAACAAGAATCGATCATCGGCCATAACGAAATCCACGACGTGACCCTCCAAATCAGAATCAGGCCAAATGAAGATAAAATCCAAAAGAAATCTGGCCAAACAAAAATGCAATCACGACCCATTCTCAATTCACGCACCAAATCGAAAATCCAAAATCCAGATTCAAATCAAAACACGCAACTAAAGGTTTGGCTAACGACACTATTCCGTCAAGAATTCAAAATCCAAACATATATCCCAAAAGTGATAAAGGCGCGATAGACAAATTCGAAATTACACTCAAAAAATCGGAAAAATTCTAAGCTTTGGACCAAAAATCGCAAAATCGTGAATTGAAGATGATACCGACAAAACGTTTGACACGTGGCAACTTCAAAACACATTCAAAAATTGAAAAGCTATATCTTTAAACTGAAAATCGCAAATTGGTACCTGTCGATGATACCACCGAAAATTGTCGAAACGTTACGACTTGCCCCACGTTAGGGGCGGCAAACTTCAATCTACGGTGCAAATTTGTTATTCACTTTAGGATCTCTATAAAGAACTATTTTTAACGAATATTAATAATAAATAGCAAGATAAACAACTAGTAGAATACGCAATGGACTATCACTGACAGAAATACCGATCAGTAGTGACAGCAAAAAGAAAATTTGACAGAACAAAATAAACTTGATTTTGCCTGCGTAAATGCTCTTTTAACCAACCACAAACTTTTATTTTAAGCCCCATCTTTCTAAACGATTCAATCTTATTTGGAATCGCATATAGCTGTGAATTGAGATCAGGGAGGTGGGGGTAAGGAGTTCGCTTAATAGTTCACATAATTCCCGCTGGTAAACTAGAATTGGTCGCATATTCATATGTGACGCTTACTATGACAGCTGTGAGTATAAAATATCAGTTGAAAACGCTATTTACATTGAAATATTTTAGGTGTACTTTATGCAAGTGAATGTACAGTCAAGTTTAAGAGCAGATTAAACCTTTAAAACATAACACAATGCTTCAATATCTCTTTTATTCACAATAGAATATATTTACATAGTTGTTACAAGAATGTTTCAATATTATTTTCCCCCATATACAACTCAGCTTATTATAAACCATATATACGAAATGCAAAGCAAAGTATACACTTTCAAACAATAAATCAAGTAGCTATACAAAATAATAAATCTCCTCCAAGAGGAATTTATCTGCCTGAATTTGTAAATGAAGATACGCCTGTGGGGGAAAGATAATATTTGATTTGAAATCCTACTGCTTTTATATATGAGATATTATTTTTATAACAGCGGCCAGCGAAAAAAAAACTTTATTGCATTAACCTTTGTTTGCTTTTGGAATTCCATTCACCGGTTCCCTTTTTTTCTTTATACTGGCCTCAATTTACCTTAACACTGTTGAATGAATCCCTTATTTGATAAATGACTGGATATGATATTAAATTTTTTTTTGCTAGAGAAAGCAAAAATTATCATCAGATGTTTTGTTTGCGGAGCGTACTGCCGGACGATACGAGCATACGAATGGACTTGACGTTTTATAAAAAGGAACATCTGGAGTAAATGAAAAAAGAAAATTACTAACTGAATATTTGTGTTGTATAAGTACAGTACATTTTAACATAAAGAGATGAAGAACGTAGCACTGCTGATATATACATAAAACTTCCAAAAATAGTACTAGATGACGGTGAGATGACGTGTTAAACGGTTTGAAAGCATAGATAAGAAGATTATCAGACAAAAGGATCCACGTTGTTTAGCTTAGTCCTAAGAAATAATCAGAAATATCGGACTAAGGGTAAATGAAATTTACAGTGGCGGTCACCAGACCGCGGTCTCGAGCGATTGATGATTCCTAGCTCATAGGCCTCTGCCTTGTATTCGCAATAGGTTTGTTTCTGTAAGCGATCCGTGAGTTTCAAACAATTAGATACGTGTGGTCAGATGCATAAGTGGCACATATCTACATATGCAGTTAATATGTATCTGTCAATGCATAATAGAGCGAATGTAATAAATGTTTTGGTAACCGGCAGCACTGTTAAACAAACCTACTGCTGGAACAAAAGTAATGCTGACTGAATTTTGAATAAAATAATTTACAAAGAACAAAACTCAAAACTATGTATTTTCTGTGAAACATTCAAATTGTAAAACATTATTATGACCAACTAAAATTTGTTCAAGGTTATGTTATTATTGTTCATGTGTTAAATTAGTTCTTTTACATGTTAAAACGTCTTTAAAAATAGAAAATGTCCGTTCCATATCACAACTAATCGGTGCGTGATTAAAATGTTGCAAAAGTGCACCATACTTCGAATGTATAGATTTATGTATAGATAGAATCAATCGGCGCTGTGCAGAATTGATATAATATATTCAAATCTGGATTTCTGCTAAATATGGCGTTAACTGCTTTGAGGAATATCTTTTTAAATGATGAAACTAACTTATCAACATTTGGTAAAGAACCCCTGATGTATTCACATACTCTGTGTAGTGCATGGGCTGTACAGGTAACGTGTAGCATATTTGGATAAGATTGCTTTAATAACGTACCTGTTTTTAACATATAAGCTGCCGCATCAGTCAAAAATAATGTCTTTATAGTTGTTATCCGATGACAAAATAGTATGTATATATTGATCAATTATTTCTGCAACTGTTTCACCATTTACGACTGGCAATATTTTGGTTGCAATTAAGTATGGTTGTAATGAAGTTGTCGGATGAAGAATACCAACAACTACATTTAACACATATCGTCCCATTACATCCGTTGTTTCGTCTGCACTTACCCAAAGATAATAACCAGATAGGTTGGTTCGCATTTTTTCAATGGTTCTCAAATAAGATTTTGGTAAGTGGTATTTACGTAAAGTAGACTCATCTGGTATATGATGATCGGTATATTTTGAAAAGAAACCTCTTGAAGACTGGATTGTTAAGCTTTTTAAATGGGATATTGGCCACCATGAAAGCTTCACACAGTTCTGCGTCAAAAGTGTCAGGTGCAGATGGACATTTACTTGATGAGTTTTCGAGAAAACATGTCTCTGCACATTACACTTTTGTGGACGTCTTAAACTTAATGAAAAGGCACTGCAGTATATCTCGGTATCATTACGAATATGCAACCAATCTGTATGGCCTGTAATCCATTGTACCATAGTTGCCCTACGAGAATTCTCCATAGTTAATGAAAATAAAGACAAATACCAAGAACAGAAAGAAATGGACTAAAAAGAAGAAACTAAAACTACTCCAATAATGTAGTAGTAAACTAAACTTCATATTTATAAAAGTTATAGGATAAATATACAATATAACAATATAAAACCGATTTTTTAAAGTACTATACGTTGTTACCAAATAACACTGAAAAAAACGAAACCAGAAACAATCCCTTATAGAAGAGAAAAGAAAATATACTATCTTAAGAACAATAAATACATACAGTGTGTATAAGCCAAATGGAATAAATTCATTATTTCGGTTACTGTACATATTTATAAAAAATCCCGAAATATGTCATATTTAATTTATAAATTAACATTCTTCAACGTGCAAATGCGATCCCTACCTTCAACCCCCTTCGAATGACAGGTACAAGCCCCATTTTTTTAAATGGGAAGTATAGGCTTGTGATATATCGTTGTAAAGGTCTCTTTATTCTCTATTCAAAAATGTTATAATTTTCATGTTTGTTGCAACAATTAAGATAGAATAAAATAAAATCATGTTGTTATCGAAATTCGCTACAATATACTCAAAAAATAAAATTTAATGCAAAATGTAAAGAAAAATTTAAAACTCCAGAAAAAAATATGAATGTCAATGAAGTAGATGCTCATTTGCGTTTATAAAGATTTAATACGTACATCAAAGGCATCATTGCATTACTTACTTCCCGTTTAGGTCCTCATAATAAGAAAGTGAGTAAAAACCATACCAATGTGCTTTTTAGATGGTATCCATTAAAAATACTTTAAAAAGTTACCCGTGGCAACATTAGTTTGTTTAAAACGCCTTAGTAAATTTTTTTGTATTTAAAAGTTGTCATTTAAATTGACAGTTTGATAATTTTAGTTTGAATTTCGTAAAATACATTTCTGGAAAATGGTTAGATTAACGGAAATGCATAAAATAACAGTCATACAAATGATTGGTTACGGAGATAGAACCCGAACACAACAAGAAGTAACCCGCCTATTTCCTGATTTACCGCCTATAGCTCAAGGAACAATTAGTAAGATAGAGAAGCAGTTTCGAGAGTTTGGCCATGTAAGGCAGATAAAAAAACCAGCTGCCAATGCACTGAGTGATGAAATCAAAGTAGATGCGATTCTTGAGTTTATGGAAAACCCACATACATCGAGTAGACATGCATCCACTACATTAAATGTTAGCCATACATCGATAGTAAACATATTAAACGAAAATAAAATGCATCCCTATAAAATGATATCTACTCAGGAGCTTATGGAAGACGATTTTGATAGAAGAACTTATTTTCGTGAGCGAATGATGGACATGCTGGATAACAATATTATCAATTTAGAAGACGTTATGTTTTTTGATGAGTGCACTTTTTCTCTTAGCGGTCATGCTAATCGGCAAAATTGCCGCTACTGGTCTACGGAAAATCTTCACTGGATGAGGGAAGAGCACACACAATACCCAGTAAAAGTTAATGTTTGGGCAGGTATTGTTGGAAACCATATCATTGGTCCCTTTTTCATTGAGGGCAATTTGAATGGCGATCGTTATTTGGCACTACTTCAAAATGATGTCATTCCAACTTTGGCAAATTTATATCCTGATCCAGGAAACCCTCAAGTTCCAATGAATACGATATGGTTTCAGCAGGATGGAGCACCACCACATTACCAACGCAATGTCCGGCAGTACCTCGATGCAATATTTCCCAATCGGTGGATAGAAAGGCGAGGATCGATAGAATGGCCAGCGCGATCACCTGATCTGACCTGACTTGATTTTTTTTTATGGGGATATTTGAAGAGCATTGTGTACAAAACTAAACCTTTGGATTTAAATGACTTAAGAGAACGAATAACGCTTGCGATTAGGTCGATCACGCCTGATATGTTAAATAATGTTAGAAGACAGTTTTATTTAAGATTAGGATGTTGCCAAGACGTTCATGGTGAACATTTTGAACATCTATTTCATTGACATTCATATTTTTTTCTGGCGTTTTAAATTTTTCTTTACATTTTGCATTAAATTTTATTTTTTGAATATATTGTAGCGAATTTCGATAACAACATTATTTTATTTTATTCTATCTTAATTGTTGCAACAAACATGAAAATTATAACATTTTTGAATAGAGAATAAAGAGACCTTTAAAACGATATATCACAAGGCTATACTTCCCATTTAAAAAAATGGGGGTTGTACCTGTCATTCGAAGGGGGTTGAAGGTAGGGATCGCATTTTCACGTTGAAGAATGTTCATTTAAAATTAAATATGACATGTTTCGGGATTTTTTGTAAATATGTACAGTAACCGAAATAATGAATTTATTCCATTTGGCTTATACACACTGTATATGTATATACATGTATAACAGCATGTAAACACGAGTATACACTTTGGAAATTAACAGATATATTTTTTTAAGCGATTATTTCAACGAAATCTAACGAAATAATATATAAATGTATATTCCGTTTTATGCGTCACTGTTTAATTGAATTTATGAAGAAGTACACACAATGTACTATTAACATTCTGAACTTACTGCAAATGAGAATTAATGAATATTAAATCTCATTTTTACATGTCAATGTCGCCTTATGTGATGCATTAATAACTACAATCCGACAAACCAAGTTTGTACTAGCATGTATAACACACCTCGTCGCGACTACGATCTTACAGGTTGTTAGGATAATTAAAAATTAGTGAAAAGCCATTTCCATGAACAGGAACGTACAGACGCGTTTCGCTCTAATTGAAGCTTATCAATGTACGGCATTTCGAAGACAGTCACAGCTTTTCACTTCTCTACTTTGTGTATATATAGTTAACATTCTGAACTCACTGCAAATGAGAATGAATGAATATTAAATCTCATTTTTACATGTCAATGTCGCCTTATGTGATGCATTAATAACTACAATCCGACAAACCAAGTTTGTACTAGCATGTATAACACACCTCGTCGCGACTACGATCTTACAGGTTGTTAGGATAATTAAAAATTAGTGAAAAGCCATTTCCATCAACGGGAACGTACAGACGCGTTTCGCTCTAATTGAAGCTTATCAATGTACGGAATCTCGAAGACAGTCACAGCTTTTCACTTCTCTACTTTGTGTATATATAGTTAACATTCTGAACTTACTGCAAATGAGTACTTACTGCAAAATGCTAGTACAAACTTGGTTTGTTGGATTGTAGTTATTAATGCATCACATAAGGCGACATTGACATGTAAAAATGAGATTTAATGTTCATTAATTCTCATTTGCAGTAAGTTCAGAATGTTAACTATATATACACAAAGTAGAGAAGTGAAAAGCTGTGACTGTCTTCGAGATGCCGTACATTGATAAGCTTCAATTAGAGCGAAACGCGTCTGTTCGTTCCCGTTGATGGAAATGGCTTTTCACTAATTTTTAATTATCCTAACAATGTACTATTATATAACGACGGAAATAATAACATCTGCTCGACGAATGCAATCGACCAAGAAAATATTGGGGCTGTTATAATATGCATACTATACATGATACCGCCACAACGTTTTATCGGAGCAATTGGTCATTCAATCGCTTCAGTCCACTCTCTGCTAATTAATACCATGAGAATGATCAAGTGTATTTGACTAGGTCTTGGCATTTCATCATATCCCATATTATAGCCAAAAACTGAATAATTCATCGTTGAAATTGTTGAACAAATTATTGTTACGATCTATTCGATTTACTCACATACACGCAAGCAACACTTTTCTCTGAGAGACGCTTAATATACATTCGCAAACACAAAGTTTCATTTATTTAAACAAGGAGTGTAAACCCATAAGTGTCACTTTCGCTTCGTCGACTTACCAAAGATGTATATGTATATCCCACGATCCTACAACATCGTCGCTAGAGTTCAAAATTAAATTCCCTTTTGGCAATATGCAAATAATGACGAGATTAATTATCTTGTTTTTCACATAATCACATACACAAGCAACAAAACCCCACTGAAACGAAAGCGAAGAAGTAAAATTGGACTAAGCGAATCGTTTACATTTGAAATGGAACGTTTAAATTTTCTCGCAAGCCAACCCAACATTACCATGACACGTTACACGTTAGAGGTGTATATCACAGATATATTAAAGCTTTTCCACGCTTTCCCTGAACCGCACATCAGCCGAAGCACATGCACTGTGATGCAATATTCATAACTTAATAATAAAGTTACTTGAATTCAATCGACGAAAGCTGTAAGTGCCTGCCAACTCGTACTTCGGAAGTTTTTATTTTTCGTTCATTTTATTGTCGAATTTTAGTCGCATTCCAATTTAAGAACAGCTTTTATCTAGAAAAGTAATAACGGTGAAAGTAAAGATTCTGAATGATATTTAACAAATTAAATTGAATAAATATTTATATGATTAAAAGTCGTATCTTAAATACGTATTACGACACCTAAGTTGTCATCTTCAGTAGAAAAAATAACAGTGTTGTACATGACTTTACAAGATGTTCACGTGTACATCAAATTTTAAGAAAACTTAAATTTAGATTACCTATCTCTCTTCAAAAAATGACAGACCTGTTCTCTTACGCCCTCTACTTGTATATATTCTAGAAAGTCATACAAGCAAGCACATGAAATTGCACACTTATCTGTATTGTAAACGTTACTCTTGTTTTTAATGGTACAAATATTTTCGAAGACGTCCAATTACTTTGGATTGTTTATATTTTTAATTAGTTTTAAACAATCTGCCGTTATATTATGATTGATTTTTAGCGCATGACAGGCAACACTTGATTTATTGATATTGAATTTAATATGTGATATGTTCTATGTAAGGGGATGCTATTGAGTGCTCGTTTTGACCAATATATTTCAATTCACAATCGTGGCAATTAATTTCATGTATACCGGATTTCTGATACACTTAGAAACCGCGTTCTCTAACAACATTATTTAGATTGTTCTTATTTTGAAGATATGGTAATCGCATAAACATTTTGTCGCTATTTTGTTGAGGTAATAGGAGGAGGTTGAGGACAAGTGAAATCTCGGATTGTCTTTTTTAATTATTAAGTTGTTTAAGGTAAGTTAAATTAAGGAATTCGGAAAATATATTTATCGCCTGTTTATTAAAAACATGGCATAACACTTCATGCGAAACCGAATTAGAGCAGGCACCTGATCAAAGTGACAGACAAGGAGACGCAGCTCTTTTGGAGTTGTAGAAGAGCTGTTGGCAAGACATGGGGACTAAAACTAAGTGTGGTACAAAGGTTCCATACAGTAGTAGTAACACCAACGATTACCTATGGGCGGTTGTCTGGTAGAGGATGACAGAGCTGATATTGGCGGTGGGGCTCCTTACGATTCTCCAGCGACAGGTTCTGTTGTAAATCACGAGAGCTATGAAAAATAAGGAAAAAATTATGGGTCTCCCTCCGCTGGAACTATTTGTGAAAGCGGAGCTCATGGTTGCGGTCTTGATGCTGAAGGCTGCGGTACAATAGTTTATAGCGTCCTAATAGGCATGAAAGTGGCATATAAATGCCACGGGAAGTATACTGGGAGAGCCGATTTTACCAGCGGACAATGTAGCACTTGAGATTATGCTTACAGCTAATCTGAATATAGCTATACCGACCAAGGAGTGGGCAAAAAGTCGCTCGAGCTATTGAGGTACTTGGTACACGGATGGATCACAATTCAATCAGGGCACAGGTGCAGGTATATGTGGAATGTACCGTAGAAGGAAGAGATCACTAAGTCTGAGGAAACATACGACGACTTTACAAGCTGAATTGCAGCTGCAACCTGCACCGAGGAAATTCGCAAAGTCGGCTGCGCAAACAAGAAAATGAACATAATGCTTGACAATAAGGCGGCTATTAAAGCCATTATGAATCCATTTACCAATTCAATGCTGGTGAAATAATGTAAATAGGTCCTCAACAGACTGGCACAAGACTATACTATGTTACTAATATAGGTGCCAGAACATAAGTTGATTAAAGGCAATAAGATGAATTGGTCGAGGAAGACTCCAGAGAAACTTCATATGAGCAGAACTTCTATGACATATATCGACAAAACAATATAATTAGCCGGTAAAGAGAATTAATGGTGAATTAGAGGTGGAAGCTCGTATAGCCGCTCGTATATTTAACTGGAACAGGGCCGTACTCGAATAAAGAAAACTCATTGTCTCGTTATTACGTAAACATTAGGCCGCGATTTTTTATATGAAGGCATTACTCCATATACCTTTCACCTCTTTTTTTCTTTGGCGCTATACACAACTAGCATTTGGCAAGGCTAGTTTCTTATGAAGGACGATCAGTAACTAGAGTAGCAACTATTTTAGACCCTCGATTTAAACAAGAAGGTTTTCGTAGTACAGTGATAACCAAATCGAGTCATGTATTGAACTACTTATCTTATTCAAGGTATGACCCCGGTCTTGTTTCTATTGTATACAAAAGACGACCTCGGTACGTCCAAATTACATACACATACGACCTCGATATGTGTTACACTCTTTCACCACTTTGTTGATCTTATACTGAGGCCACTAGTCTGAAGGAGGACACGCTGAAGTATATAAGGAGATCCATTAGATCTCAAGGGACAGAAAGACACAGAGAGACACACAGAGTCCTAGAGAGTGTATTATAGAAACCTCCTTAAGACTAGTGTCTATTTGTTACTATGTATATTGTTATTGTTGATTTTTTATAATGTGTTAATTAATTATATGTTGTTATCCAAACGCTGCCCGTCTATTATTTATTATATCGGCGAATCTGCATACCAACGCAGTGATGTGCCCTCCGGGACCAGGTCACATCACATGGCGATCCTGCCAGCCACTTAAGGCTAAATAAAGTAAGTGGAAACTGGAATGAGGCTGGAAATATGGCAAACCAATAAGATAAAATGGAACCAGGCGACGGAAAAAGTCATCCTCAGCCAGGAGCAAGCGGAAGCCGCTCACAGGTCAGCCCCAGCCACTCTCTGACTTCATCAGAAGATTCCAGGTATTTTTTAGTAAAGACAATTATAGTGTGTAAAAGTGACTGAACAATGCATAGACTCTTTATACATAAACTGTGTATATTTCAATAATTAAAATGTTTCTTTATGTTGTAAAGAATAATATCAGTTTGATGCATATGCATAATATGTGTAACAATTTCTGCTTACGCCAACGAAAGGTAGTATGTAAACAGCGTAGCACCGTTACTTTTTTTTAAAAGGTAAAATTTATTTATAATTAATATAATGTATGTAATTGTAAATATTACATTATGGGCGAAAAGTTCAATTCAAAAACCTGTCGCAAGTTTGTTATCCACCGTACACGAGAATGTAGAATTTTATACACATTTTTTAAGAAAAGCCGCCTACCTAAAACGAAAAAAATATGTTATATTTTTCATAAATTCACTTACGTTCAATGCATATATACAATAAAATGTGTACGTTTTATTTTTTAAATAGGCGCCACACAACAAGTGTAGTATTTCAAATTGTTTATCCAAGCAAGTGTATAAACAATAACATGTGTATTTAAACTAGTTGAATCAATTAACATCGAAGTAAAATACGTACAAAATTAGTTTAGATATTGACAAGGCCAAGTTCGCCTAAAATGCACGACATCGTTTATTTCTAAACGATTACATTCCGTGACATTGAACAAAAGCATGTCTAGCGCATACATAAAGTTTCAAAAACGAAAGAGAATTCCTATTAATATACGAGGAGCATGATTTAATTATTATTAACAAAGAATTCCAAAATTTTTGTTGCAAACGCCTTATCACTAATAGAAGTTGATTCCAATGATGTAAAGGTTAGTAACGGGACGACTGATGGCATCCTTATCACGTCAAGGGTACAATCGACGACAGAGACCTATCGATCGTACCATTACGAAACCGACAACGGCTACAGATTCCGCCAACTTCAGGACTGATCATCTTAGGGTTATGGAACTGTCGAAAAGGAAATCAGTCGAATCAAAAGAATTTCAAGTGACGAAAAAGGCAAAACTTCAATTCGCTCCAGAGTCGTAATGAAGCATGCACTTCAAGGAAGTGGCTCTATACGACGAAAATGTTCTCAAAATTTTTTTGTTAAGAGAATGCAGTTTTAACAAAAATGTGTATTGTTAACTGGTCTCTAGAATTTCTGCATTGAAGAAAAAGGCATACAGAATAAGGGAAATTACCGCAGTACGTGCCCCCTTACTGTAGTCAAGAATTGCTTCGCAGAACGTGACATACACGAAATATGTGTTGTCCAGGAAAATCCACGAATCAGTGATTTCCTAAAATAATTTTGCCATAGAGCAAAAGAACGAGAGAGAGTTGAATTATTTTAAAATAAATATGATTAAAGGGGAGCGCAAAGAATTGAAGACAAACAATCAAGCGCAAAGAATTGAAGACAAAAGTCAAGCAAACATGAAGAATCAAAGACAAGAATCGAACGCGAAAAATTAAGGAAAGAAAAGAATTGCAAACTACGAAATAGGTCAACTATTCCAAATTACTACTACATGTTATGGAGATAAAATTTAAGCAAACAAACTTGAGACAGTGTACAACGGCCCTTTTACTATTTAGCATTTAAAATTTACTATTTACCATTTAAAAATTTAAAATTTACATTTTACGTTTTACTATTTACCTTTTTCAATTTACCATCTACCATTTACAATTTAGAATTTAAAATTTACTATTTACATTTATCATGTACCATTTGTAATAATTTTAAGTCACAATTATAATGAATTTTGAAGAACACTTCAATTTAACTCTTACAAAAACTCTTGTATAAAACAATGAATAATTTCAGAAAGATGTCAAATAATTATATAATAAGTAGATATATCTCACTAATGTACATTAGATCTGCACTTAGTATATAAGGAAATATAATTAGATATATATATATATATATATATTTAACAAAAGAAAAGCCAACGGGTTACAACGCCTTTTCTTTTCTTTCTCGCCGGGTGGAAGATGTGATAACCAAATCGAGTCATGTATTGAACTACTTATCTTATTCAAGGTACGACCCCGGTCTTGTTTCTATTGTATACAAAACACGACCTCGGTGCGTCCAAATTACATACACATACGGCCTCGATATGTGTTACACTCTTTCACCACTTTGTTGATCTTATACTGAGGCCACTAGTCTGAAGGAGGACACGCTGAAGTATATAAGGAGATCCATTAGATCTCAAGGGACAGAAAGACACAGAGAGACACACAGAGTCCTAGAGAGTGTATTATAGAAACCTCCTTAAGACTAGTGTCTATTTGTTACTCTGCATATTGTTATTGTTGATTCTTTATAATGTGTTAATTAATTATATGTTGTTATCCAAACACTGCCCGTCTATTATTTATTATATCGGCGAATCTGCGTACAAACGCAGCGATGTGCCCTCCGGGACCAGGTCACATCACAGTACTGAAAATGCTACTGAGGCTACTTCTCTTCTAGAACTACAAATGCCTTTAATCGAAACAGATGCATAAGACGTCATTTTAATTATTTTGATTTTTGCAAGAAGGAATCAAAGAATTCAAATCACGAAGTAGATCCTCTTTTATTTTGGAAGATAAGTTTAAAAACGAAGGGCAATTGCATTTTTCATTTCTTTTATGTAACAGAAATGGAGCTGAAACCCTTAGAATAATGTGCTAGGAAATATTTCTGTATTCCAGCAAGTTCAGCAGAAAGTGAAAGAGTGTTTAGTACAGTTCGTTTAATAATAGAAAAAAGGCGTACAAGACTAAAATCGAAAAAATATTAATATGATGATGTGCCTAAATAAAAATTTTAAAAATATTAAGTAACCTAAGTATTTATTTTATTAAAATTACACCCAACCTTTTCCTATTAGCTAAAAAAAATAACACAATGAGTTTCGTCTTATTATGTTTTCTAACTATTACAGATGTGAATGTTTAAGCATTCAAAGGGAAATTATTTAGATTGCCATACAGAATGTACATAAAATTCTTTAAGTCTATTACGAAACTCTTTGCTTCATCATCAGCAAAAATTTTTTTATTTAAAATTCCTTCGTTTTCATTATCTTTCTTGAAAAGCTCTTGATGATATCTTGATATCTTGATATCTTGTTTGGCATATTTGAATTCTTTTAGGGTTTTGAACGCCGAACTGTACGATACTCCAAAATGCCTTGTTACATCTAAAAGCGATCCTACATAACACAGGATATTCAGCTTCATATGTCCTGTTAACACGTGATTGGTTTTATTTTTTTTCGTGTGAATTTAGAAATCCACGTTCTTCTCTGAATTTGTTACAAAAATATTCAAAATTGTCTTCGATATAAGATATATCCCTGCTAGGATAATTAATTGTTTTAAATAAATTATCTATTTTTCAATCAAATGTATTTTAAGATTTATGTATGAATAAAAAGTCAGAAATATTTGACATTAGAAAAATACGTCACTGGTGTATAACTGGTTGCCTACTATGCCACCAATGCATTGATTTTTCTTTTTTTTGTCATTACACATTGGGCAAAATGTATGTGTAATGATCAAAATAGAACCCGGTATAGTATCAAGGGATTTTGATATATCTGCATATATCAAAACATCTACTTGATTTAAATTGTCCAAGGCAATGCATATATTATGCTAAATTAGTGACAGTCAATCTTCCTGTAACAAAGCCATGGCGTAAAGGTGAAAGTTTGAGATTGTTTGAATTTGTTATTTACTACTTTGACAGAATATGTTCGAAAACTTTAGCAAAATTACCAAATATTGATATTGGCCTATAATTACGCACATCTACTCTCTTAAATACTGGAGAAACTCTAATTCACTTCCAATATGACGAGAAGGTATTTTTTCGAATTGATAATATGAATAGGATATAGTATTAAGAGAAAATTATATAATAATATAATTTTATTGATTCGATAAAACTCAAGTGTTAAATATCTGAATCTATAAAATATTTTAATTCGGCAAAACGGATATTTATTACCTCGATATGAGATTTTATGTTAAAATAAGTTAGTCCACAGTCCTATAGAAAGCTCTTTCTACTGCAGAAGCCAGTGAGTAACTTCAAATGTAGACTTTAGCAACCATTAATATGTAAGATATTAAATAAAAATATTTACATCCATTTCAAAGTATTGCAAGTTAGTGTTAGTATTAGATTTAACAATTTGGTCCTCGCATATAAGACGCTTATATTTTCGATCTCGAAAGGCTTTACCTGTGCAGTTCTTATTTTACTAACGCAATTTAAAAGAAAAACTGTTCACGATCGAAGTGTTGATCTAAATTTAAATATTTATTAAACTTTGCATAAGTCGAACCTCCAGAAGAGTGCCGATGTTTCAGTGAGTATAATAAGGAACAATGAAAAAGTTCCTGAAATTCCTGGCATGCAGATTCTATCTAAATGCAAAATACCTACTACAGAATTTATTAGATATGATTCAATTTCACCAGATATTACCTAAAAAACATGCACCATATTTATTTACGAAACGTTCTATCAGTAGAAAAGAATTGCGGTGAAGCTGTTTCGCTATAAAGTTACGCAAAAGGCAATTTTTTTAAACGAGAAAATTTTTATTTGGATTTATGATTAGTTTGATTGAAGAATAATAGAATTGAATTAAATGCAGATGAGAAGTGCGGGCAGTAAATTTAATAGTTAAAATTTAATTTTTTGAATCGAAGTACTTGATGGAAATTCATAATTAATGAAATAAAAATAAAAAAGCAATATTACTTAATTTCCACTTTATTGAGATAAAATATTCATAACAGTTGTTTCGACATACAATGTCTTTCTCAGATGGAGCTGTATCGGAAACTAAACTTAACGCAGGTTAACAAATTTAAACTGAAATTAATATTATAATGAAAAAATTTAAAAATAATTATTCTAAGAAGGAGCATAATACAACAAAAGAGACAACTACAACGTTTGTCTTATGGTTATATACAGTGAGTTAACATTTAGACTAACTAACATAGAATTTGATGTATTAGATCACAAGATTAGATTACAAATAAATAGTATAATAAGCAAAAAGTTCCTAACACAAAAGAATAAACTCTATAACATTTGTAAAGACACTTTAACCAATCAAAATGAAAGGACAAATAAATATAGCACACATAATTTTTATCCGAGATTTATTAATTTATCTAAAGCTCAATTTAACAATAACCAAATTTCGCTGTTAGAAAAAGGTTTCAGTTATAATTTACAATCGATTGATGACCAAGGTAGTAGACTCTACACCTAGGCGGGAGGTGTAGAATGCGAACTTGCTCTTGAAGGTCCTCATAACACTGAGAAATATATAATAGGAGATATCATCAAAAATGAACCCTTTCTGAAACACAATAGATCATTTCTAAGCGACAGTTATACAGCAAAACAAATTAAAAGAAAATTAAAGTCTGTATATAGTAGAGCACCAAAAAAAGGTAGAAAAGAATACAGGCAAGTATAATACGCATACGCAAGATCATACCCGTTTACAATCGAAAGTCTTATATGTACCGTATGTGTTAAATATCATTAGGCATAGAGAATAAACGTATGAGTACATACAATGTATTCGTACATGAGAAAGCCAGTCCAATGCCAGCGAAGACCGCGACGACTGACGATTGTCTCCGATACCGATTGACTGGAAATTTTGCATTCAGTCTAGCTGCGGCCTTTATAGTTTGAAAGCGTACAATAAAATTAATTTATAATGGCTCTCTATACACCCACTGAAGAGCTTCAGTTAGTAAAATGCTTTTATGCTGGCAAGTCTGCAAGCTGACTTTTGCAGACCGTTCTGTACCTTGCAGACAAACAATTTATAATATTATAAATAAATTTGAAACTTGTTTCTGTCTTAATAACTGTACGAAATGTAAACGAAGGGAGGTATCACCATAAGAAATTGAGGAAAGAGAACGGCGGGATGTATTAATTTGCAGTATTGTGGAAATTGATAACACGAGATCTACTAGAAGTGCTACCGAAGAATTGGGTACAAGTAACACAACTATTTCACGTATTTGGAAACGTAATGGTTTAAAATGTTTCAAATAATCGAAAACTCAAGAAATATTTCCCGAGGACAATTTTCGGAGAATGGAGTTTTGTCAAGGCGTTATGGAAAAGATACATCGAGATGAAAATTTCGTTAAAAATATTCTCTTCACCGATGACCAACTTTTCCATTACACGGAAAGCACAATCCCTCTGTTCTTCGATATTGTGCTTCGGCAAATCAACACCGGCATTTTGCAAATCACACTTAGAACTCAAAAACTAAACGTTTGGGCAGGTATTTTAGGTGACCATTCTATAGGCCCCTATTTTATTGATGGTATATTAAATGCCGACAAGTATTTCGAATTACTGAAAAATAAAATACTTCCCGCCATTCAAAACGTTGGAATAAATCAGGAAATCGTTTGGTTTCAACATGATGGCTGTCCAGCACATAATGCAGTGAGGGTAAAGGAATTTTTAGGACTTACTTTTCCTGACCGTCTTATTACTGGAACAGGAAACATTAAATGGCCCCCGCGATCTCCTGATCTATCTCCAAATGATTTCTTTTTGTGGGGATATCTAAAAAAAAATTGTTTATACTCATGAAGCTGGTAGAGCAGAAAATCTAGTTGCCTTGAGAGAAAAAATAACTGAGGCTGCGAATTCATTAACTGCGGACATGTTAGCAAATGTAAGAGCTAATTTCTACGACCGCCTAGGACAATGTCTTGCTGTGCAAGGAGGAATTTTTGAACCTCTTGTATAATTTATTATAATTTTTAGAATCCTTTTTAATTTATTTTATTAGGATTATTCTTTAATTTTATTCTTATATAACTTGAATCAGCAAATTTCTGATTAAACTAAATTGTTTCATAGTAAATATTAAATACATTAAATTTATTTTTTACGAAAGAGTAAAAACAATACTAAATTTATTTTTAAACTATTTAACGAAACTATTGGTCGTTTAAGACTAATAAAAATATGAAAGTTACTATGACCGTCAATACTACAATTACAACAATGAAATTAATGAATGTCTACGAAGAAGACAATATAATTTAATGCGAACTATCTTAATATAACTTACAATCAAAGAGTCTACTGAAGGTCTAAGACAAGAGACAAAATGACGAAGATTCTTAATGCATCAAATAGCTGATTTTCCTTAAGTCAGTTTTTTAAGTGATAATAAATCAGTTGTAACGGCGTAATTAAGATCAGAACTACCTTACAGCTTGCTTTTTATTCTTTATTGCAAGAGGATCACCTGCTGTAATGGAGGTGTTTTCGGTACATGTGGTTCTCTAAGTGATTTCCGGAAGATGTGATCTTTGAAGTTATTTCCAAAAGGTTCTCCATTTCCGTTGTTTTAACAACACATATAGCGAATCTCAGCAGTCAATTAGATATAAAACTCGCAACAAAAACCCTGTGGACGATAAAGAAGACGCAGAAGGTCACAAAAAAAATTAGCGGCAAAATTTACTCATCCTGTTGTTTGAGGAGAAATACAACTTCGGTCTAGTCAATATCGTATACCTGAGCATAAAGTTACTGTACACTAAACTCGGTATTTCGTCGTATAAGCCACCTGTTTCAGTGAAAATTTCCTTGATATTGAATTTCGCGAATATAATAAAATATATTTATATATTTTTTTCCATACGTTCCTATCCTGGCCCAATCTACTAACTTCTTTCCAGTCAATTCTTCATTTCTACGTAGGCTGACTTGACTTGACTTGACAAGTTTTTCCCACCTCATTATTGTTCGCCTTATTTTATTTATCCTTTGTACTCTTACTTTATTTTTCATTTGGCAAATATCTTAGGTTATGGAGACGTTTCTAATATTTTCTGGAAAGCAAAAAACCTTGCAATATTAAAACATGTTAAGATCTCGGAAGATCTTCTAGAACGGCTTACCTTCAAGAGAATAGCGCCCACTGTAGACGAGATTATTAAGAAGGAGCAAGCCGGTTTCAGAACGAGAAGGAACCGCTGTGACTAAGTCTTGGCGTTAACAACGCACCTTGAAACAGGTTTTTAGAAGGGCCTGGAATTATCCTCTGCTTTTGTCGATATCTCGATCGATTCCTCGAGACTGTGTCATAGGCACTGATGACACAGTCTCGAGGAACGAAATGATTTCTAAATTCCTAAAAATCATCCCTTGTGTTAATTTAAGAAAACTTATCCAGAATATGCTCAGCAATCACCGAATCGCAGTCTGGCTAAACAATCGAACTATAATGGCAAAACCTCGAAGAATGGCCTTTCTAAGAAATCGATTCTCAACAAATGTTCAACATTTACACCAATGATTTTCCTTCCACGACATTACGAATGTTTCTATATGCAGACCTGGCTTTATGCACCCACACTCACATTTAGAGCATCGAGAATTACAACTTACTGAAGATCTGCAAGCTTTAGATGAATATTATATGAAATAGCGCTTACAATTAAACCTTTCAAACTCCGAATCATGTGCTTTCCATTTGTGTAAGAAAGAAGCCAACAGAGGGCTGTATGTTGAATTTGGTGGTAGTCGGATCGAACACAACCTAACCCTAAATATCTAGGCGTAAAGTTTGACAGGACCCTGATGTTCAAGCAGTACCTCTATAAAACTGGCCACAAGGTGAAGAACCGCAATAATATGTTACGTAAACTTGCCAACAATTTCTGGGTAGCGAATGGGGAGACCTTTCGAACGCCAGCCATTGCACTGGCTTACTCTCCTGTTGAATACTGTGCTGTTGTCTGGTATCGAAGCTCTCACACCAAGCTACTAGATATTCAACTTAACGATACAATGAGGATTGTCACCGACCGGTACTGTAAGATCCTCTCCTAGTCTTTGGTTACCGATTCTTTGTCGTCTCACCAGATATCAGACATCTCGCTGTAGCTTAGAATGAATGGGGTAAGATTTTGAATAACGTCGATCATCCCATAAACGATGATTTGGAGAACATCCCTAGGACCCAGCTAAAATATAAGAGATCGATTTGGTTGGATGCGGAAGTCCAGCATCCCAGCAATTTGTATTATTGCTGGGTAGCCCTTTTCGAACAAAATCCTGAATTGAGGATAGAGACCTAATTACTAATCCTTCAGAACCTCCGCCGGACGTAACCCTCGCACGTAAATAGTGATCTCAATTAAATAAATTTCGCGAAATCCATGGAAGCTGCAACTGAATGTTGTATAAATAGAGACTAGCAGATACTTGCCTCTGCGACTGCGGATATGTGGAACAAACTATGGTCCATATATTAAACGACTGCGCCAGAAGGAGTTTACCTGGTGGCATATACGAGCTGAGCAAGGCAACTCCTGCAGCTCGTTTAAGTAATTTAGATATTGATATATAAATTAGTTTTATGACCCTTTTTTTGTCATAAAAGTGAGTTGTTATATCACTGATAACATTATAATCCCACTAGCGGTACCGTTTTCGGTTTCAAAGTTTCTACTTTCTCAGATGGTCCCTTGTGATAGTGTCACACATAAGTTTAAAGAATAGCAACGAATTCAACATTCAAAGATATTTTAATCCTGCCTCTGTTACAAGATTATTTTCTTTGAAGAACAGAAAGTTTAAGATTATTTTTCGGGAAGATTCAGAAACGCTTTTAAAACGCTTAATAAAGATTAAATTTGTCATATTTTTCAGATAGATACATCAATTTTATTCAATTTTAATAGCATTTCGAGGACTTTTAAATGATTTGAATCCTTTTTTCCGAAGAAATTTGTAATAGGAGTTTCCTTGGGTTTCTTTTTCCGTAGATTTAGTAAGAACCCATATTCGTCATTTTCAATTTCGTTGAATAAAATTTTTTTTGGAGGTTCTATAGAACTTTAATTATGAATTATTATTCGTTTACGATGACGATATACGCTGAAAGAAGCGTTGTGTTGCAATATGTTTTATTTTGAACGATTACATCGATCCGATTTTTCAAAAATATTTGTTATTTTATTAGTGCGAGTCGCGAAAGTAAAACGATTCGTAAACTAATTAGTAGGAATTTTGCTAGAAGTATTTGTTCCGAACTTATTTGAGACGTAAGTTCCTACGTAATTTTATGAGATTATTATGAAGTTAACTAATAATTAGTTACTTTGAAAGTTGTTCTTATTTACAACATTATCGACGATTAAGTAGGTCATGAATGAACATAAATTGTTTTGAAATATTCATGTTGCGGATAAGGTTAGAGTTTGTTAAAATTACCTTTTTGAAGTTTACAAATGAAAAAATAATTTGAACTTCCGAAGATTCTTTTGACAAAAAATGTTTGCTTCCAAATTAACCGTCTTTATTTGTCGTTAAATATACGAAGTTAATTATTAAATTCTCTAAAACACAACATTTGGTTGCGCGTGTTTGTATGTAATTGAATTTCTTATTTTATTAAATTCTCTTTTGAAACGGCTTTTCTTGCCTGGCTATTTACTATTGGTGGAGTGTCTTTCATACACTTTCTAATTAATAATTCGGGATACAATTTTCGTAATATTTCCAGGGGTTTTTGTGAATTTAACTTTTATACCGCACTAGGCGAAATTATATTAAAAAAAATGATACGGTTGCATTAATTAAATTTTTTAACTTTAATTAAACGTTAAAGTCATTCGTTGAATAAATATATTGACGAATTTATTAAAGACGTATTTTCAATTCAGTTTTCCAGTTTAATAGACAAGGGAAAAATTAAATATGTGAGTTGTATTTAAAAGACCAAAATACAAAAAAAAGACTAAAATTATTATTATTTATTTACATATTGTTATTATTATTTCGTGATGAAAAGCAAAATAAAAAATTAGATGTTAAATATAAATCACTTTTTTCGTAATGAACTCATTATGAAACCCAAAACAGTATCGAACTGAGCTTGATTTAGATACGCTTTTTTCATTTTTAAATGTTGGCGTTGTTCGAACACAGAAACAAATATCATTGCTGTCATTTGATTTTAAGAATTTAAGTACATTTGACAGATATGATATATGTACGTAGGCTACACAAACAACATATATTGTATACAATTGACAACAAGATATAGTAGTCACTCATGTTAATATTTTTAATTAAAATATCAAGTAATATTAACGAAAATTAATATTCTCAGCTGTTGTTGCAGATACTTCTTGGTGAAACATTTTAACTTCCTACAGTAAATAATAAAGAATAAATTAAAACACTTGGCTTGATTCACTATGAGATTTATTTAAATTCTCTAACATCTGTTTCGGCTGTTATGCCATTCCCAAAGAGATCTATAAATCTAACTTAAAGATCGTATGAGTCGTTGAATTTCGTGGTCGAAGATTGCCTCCATTTCCACTCCATTGTTTCGTATCTCCCAGGGTTGTGATGTGTTTGAGTCTGATTAATAATCGTGCGTTGTTGTGTTTTTTGTGCGGTCATGTGTTTTGTATGTGCAGTCTGTGCGTCAGTCGCGTTTTTGCGTTTAAGTCATGTGTGTTCGTTTGAAGGTCATCATCACATTTTTTTTTGCGTTTCAGTTGTGTGTGTGTTTAATGTGTTTTATTGTAAAGTGTTATTATTGTCTGTGTTTGTGTTACGAAGTATTGTATTTGTTCGTTTGTTACGTTTGTCGAGTGTAGTGTTATTAGCATATTGCCTAAGGCAAGTGCTAATTCGTCAACTGTGTTAAGTGTTGTCTTGTTTTGTCTTTGAGTCCAGGAATTAGTTGTTGGGGGTGGTGCTGGTATGTATTTAGGTTTGGGTGTGGTTTTGTTTGTTGGGTTGTTTGGATTATTTGGACAGTTGATGAATGTGGATAAGTGTGGACCACCGCAGTTTGCACACTTTGGTGGGGTTGTTTTAGTCTTGGTACATAAGTGTGTCGAATGTCCGTCTCCGCATTTCATGCATTTGTAGTTAACGTTGCAGTTTCTTTGGTGATGTCCGAAAGTCTGGCATTTGTGGCATTGTATAATGTCTGTCCGTTTGTTTAATTGTTCGATTTTTATTGCGAGTCCGCAGCAGTCGTGTATGTTGTATATAGATTTGTACTGTCTCGTTAGTTCGATTAATACTAGTGGTGCCGGTATGCCGTGTTTGCCGTTCATCCTTTTAATTTTTAATGTCGGGTAGCCTTTGTCAGTCAGGTCGTCTGTGATGTTAGTTTCGGTGATAAAGGTAGGAATGCCACGCATAACTACCTTTAGTGTCTTTTCGCTTCTCAATTGAAAAGTGTAAAATTGAATTTGTTCGTTGTCGAGTATGTGTCTAAGTTTTCGGTAGTCTTCGTCAGTTGTCGGTTCGATATGTATTCCTGGTTCCACGAGTTTGCTTTGTACGGTGTTAATGCTGTGTGTTTTGAGTATGTGTCGTATGTGTGTCCATTGCTCTTTTTCGGTTATAATAATTGGTGCGATTTTGTGTGTTTTTTTTGTTTCAGTTTATGTGTTTTGTGTATTGTATGTCTTATCACTTACCCTGGGAGTCCTGTTGTATGAAGTTGACGGTTGTGGAGTGGGTTCTGTTTCTTCTTCCATCTTTTCCTGGATGTTAGTTTTTTGGAGTGCGCTGTATGAGTTTTTTGTTTCAATTGGTGTATTTTCGTGCTCTGTTTTTTGTTTTTTTGACGTTTTCTTCGGAATTGTAAAAGCGTTTAGGAGTTCGACGGTGAATGGGTTTACCGGGCTTGCTTCTTCTTTTGGCGTTTCTAATATTTCTAATGTTGCCATCGGATCGTCAGGATCTACGATAAATATCTGCGGTTGTTTTTTTAGAAGATTTTGGATATCTTCTTCCTACGTGGTTTCGTTTATGATGGTTTCCGCGTCCTGTCATTGCTGCGGAGTGCATCTTCTTCTAAAGCTGGGGTTAAGAGCTAGGTTCGTGATATATCTTCCGGCCATTGCTTCCGGGTTCGTATGACGATGTATCGTCGTCGGTGTTCTCAACTGCGATGCTGCTGTAACAGAGGTCGCAGTGAGAATGAAACTTAAAGACTATCGCACTTGTTCTTATATGTTGTCTGTTCTTGTGTGTAGTGGGGGTGGTACTATATTGTGTATTACGGTGTCTATAAAGGGTGTATTGGCATATTCTATCTGTGTGTTGGTGATTGATAGATTTTGTTTTTTCGCTAGTTTTATTTCTAATTTTTCTAGGAGGTCCAATCTCTTGCTTTTTGTGATATTGTGTATTAAGTCGCAGTTATCTATATCGGGGAAGTGGTTGAGTTCTATACAGTGTTCGGCATAGCCTGTGTTTTTCTCAATATATAAAACTGACTTTTTGTGTTCTTTAACTCTGTTTTTAATGGCTCGTCCACTTTGGCCGATATAGATAGCTTCACAGTCTTTACATTTTAATTTATAAACACCTGATTGGTCCATTTTATCTCTTTTATCTTTGTTGTTGCTAATCATTGTTCCCAAATTTGTTTTATTTACCCAGCTTATTTTGATATCTAATCCTTTTACTATTCTGTTTATTTTATTAGTGAGTTGGGGTATGTATATAATTTTGTGCCATTGTATATTTTCTGTTATTTTCGGGTATAGGTATTTGTTCTTATTATTTTGTATTTCTTTACGTTTTAACAGTTTATCTACGATTTTAGGGCCATATCCATTATTTCTTGCGATTAATTTAATTGTGTTTATTTCTGTATTAAAATCTGTCTTATTTAATGGTGTGTTTGTGGCTCTATGTATATAACTATGGAATGTTGACATTTTTATTTTCATCGATTGTTTAGCGTTTGCGTGTAATATGTTGTCTGTAAAAGTGGGTTTTCTGTAGATTTCAAATGTAAGCTTATTATTATTTCTGTTTATTGTAATGTCTAGAAAGTTTATTTTCTTGTCTTTTTCTGTTTCTTTTGTAAATTGTATTTTGTGGTTTATAGAATTTATTACTTTTAGGAACTCCGTTAATTGCCTATCTGTACCCTTCCATATGCAAATTACGTCGTCTACATATCTGGCGCAGAAATGGACTTGTTGTATTAATACCGTGTTTTTCTTGAATAGTTCTTCTTCGAAGTTATTCATGTATATTTCTGCTAATAGTTGGCTTAACGGATTTCCCATCGGTAATCCTTCTATTTGTGTGTATGTTTCATTGTTGAGTTTGAAGTAATTTTGGTGTAGACATAAATTTAGAGTTTCTTTAATTTCTCGTTTATCTGTCTCCTTAAGGTTATTGTTATTAATGTGTATGTCAATTAAGAGAATGGCATAACAGCCGAAACAGATGTTAGAGAATTTAAATAAATCTCATAGTGAAACAAGCCAAGTGTTTTAATTTATTCTTTATTATTTACTGTATGAAGTTAAAATGTTTCACCAAGAAGTATCTGCAACAACAGCCGAGAATATTCAATTAGCCAGCGAAGGCAAACTAGCAGATTTATATCGTAAAACCTTACTTAAAGTCCACAAGTGCAACAACCACCTATGGTTCAACAAACAGTGTATAAAAGAGGGTGTCACACCAAAATTTATGAAGATTACTTGCCACAACAAAAGCAGAGAAGCAATAGAAGTAATAGAATAAAGCTACAAACTGTGGTTACACAAAGAAGCACAAAAATGGTACACACGAAGAAACAAGCTCAAACTACACCTTAAAATCATCCATATGACGTTACTACAAAGGTTACACGAGATCATCTTTGACATTATAGACAGGGAAACTAGAGAAGAAGTACAAGAAAGAAGCTACCAACACCACAAGATCCACCTAAAGAAACTTGTAGAGCTAAAGAATTGTAAGTTATCTTTGAATGTTGCTAGAATTGTACCTAAAAATAACCCTGATTATAATACTTTTTACCCACGGTTTATTAATCGTTCAGATATATATAAACTACTGGAAAAAGGCCTTAAATATAATCCAAACATTACCCACACCAATGAAATTAAAAACCTCGCGGTAGACTTAGAGTTAGCCCTACAACCAATACAAAATCATGATTTAGGAAAAGAAAAAATAAAGAAGATAATTAAAACCGAACATACCAACATTCGCAATAGTAACAACAATAATGAGTGATTACAAAAGCGGATAAAGGTAATACAGTAACAATATTAGAAAGAACCAAATATAATGAAAAAATGTATAACCTAATAAACACCGAAGATTTTAAAAAACTAAATTCCGATCCTACGAATAATTACCAACAAAAAGTTAAGAATCTCATAAAAAACAATGACAGACTTAAGAATAAAAATCTAACAATAATGAACCCACGAACACCGATACTGTATGGACAACTAAAACTTCATAAAGACAACACCCCAATGCGACCAGTAGTATCATACATAAATGCCCCGACTTACAAATTTTGCCAGTATTTCAATAAAAAGTTACCGACAAAAATAAATTTCAAATCTAAATATGCAATAAAAAATAGCATAGAATTAACGAACAATTTAAAAGACATAAAGATACGTAGCAATGCTAAATTAGTCTCATTTGACATTAAAAGACTTTTTACCTCTATACCAATAAATGATATAAAAAAGATAATTGACATACACATTAATAACAATAACCTTAAGGACACAGATAAACGAGAAATTAAAGAAACTCTAAATTTATGTCTACACCAAAATTACTTCAAATTCAACAATGAAACATACACACAAATAGAAGGATTACCGATGGGAAACCCGTTAAGCCAACTATTAGCAGAAATATACATGAATAACTTCGAAGAAGAACTATTCAAGAAAAACACGGTATTAATACAAGTCCATTTCTGGGCCAGATATGTAGACGACGTAATTTGCATATGGAAGGGTACAGATAGGCAATTAACGGAGTTCCTAAAAGTAATAAATTCTATAAACCACAAGATACAATTTACAAAAGAAACAGAAAAAGACAAGAAAATAAACTTTCTAGACATTACAATAAACAGAAATAATAATAAGCTTACATTTGAAATCTACAGAAAACCCACTTTTACAGACAACATATTACACGCAAACGCAAAACAATCGATGAAAATAAAAATGTCAACATTCCATAGTTATATACATAGAGCCACAAACACACCATTAAACAAGACAGATTTTAATACAGAAATAAACACAATTAAATTAATCGCAAGAAATAATGGATATGACCCTAAAATCGTAGATAAACTGTTAAAACGTAAAGAAATACAAAATAATAAGAACAAATACCTATACCCGAAAATAACAGAAAATATACAAAGATGGCACAAAATTACATACATACCCCAACTCACTAATAAAATAAACAGAATAGTAAAAGGATTAGATATCAAAATAAGCTGGGTAAATAAAACAAATTTGGGAACAATGATTAGCAACAACAAAGATAAAAGAGATAAAATGGACCAATCAGGTGTTTATAAATTAAAAGGTAAAGACTGTGAAGCTATCTATATCGGCCAAAGTGGACGAGCCATTAAAAACAGAGTTAAAGAACACAAAAAGTCAATTTTATATAGTGAGAAAAACATAGGCTTTGCCGAACACTGTATAGAACTCAACCACTTCCCCGATATAGATAACTGCGACTTAATACACAATATCACAAAAAGCAAGAGATTGGACCTCCTAGAAATATTAGAAATAAAACTAGCGAAAAAACAAAATCTATCAATCACCAACACACAGATAGAATATGCCAATACACCCTTTATAGACACCGTAATACACAATATAGTACCACCCCTACTACACACAAGAACAGACAACATATAAGAACAAGTGCGATAGTCTTTAAGTTAGATTTATAGATCTCTTTGAGAATGGCATAACAGCCGAAACAGATGTTAGAGAATTTAAATAAATCTCATAGTGAAACAAGCCAAGTGTTTTAATTTATTCTTTATTATTTACTGTATGAAAATTAATAAGTTGAAAATGTCAAGTATCAATGTGGCCAACTGTATTCTTACTTGAAATTAAATAATTTCAATTTATTAATGTAAAAAATGCAAAATAGAAAAAATAGTATAAAAACTTGGTTCATAAGGCTTTTTGTCGCCCTCCTTCTCTAGACAACTCGTGAGCCAAAATGGTGCCTTACGAGACTTGTGTTTTAATATACTATTTTCTAGAAACACTCTTAAAAGTTGACATTTTGACACGGCTAACTCTTCAATTAAAAATGCGATTTTATAGCGTAGCGTGTTAAAAGTAAATTGACATACAGTTTGTCTAAAATGACAAGAGAAAGGGATAGATAATGGGCCTAATAACTTTTTCAATGTAAACTGAATTTGTCATGTTCTGTTGTATAGCAATTAAGCGGTACGGCGATTGAACATTATACCACCCCAAAACATGACTGTACCTCCTTCGTAAGAAGGAACTTTACGGGGCAAATTTATTGGCTCTTAACGCCCTGGTACCCTCCAGATCTGTTGCCTACGATCATCACTCACCAATCTAATTCTAGTCTCATCGGTAAATAAGACCCATCGCCACTGCCGTAAAAGTCAATCCCTGTGCTCCCGCGCCCAACAGAAACGGGTATTTCATTGTCGTGCAAGTAGAGTGGGTACTCTTGAAGGTCTTCTAGCACGTAAATTCGCACTATGAAGTAACACGACGAAACGTACCTTGGAAGTGAACCACTTTCTACATATCTATGCACTAAGCGTACAACAGATGCTCTAGGGATATTTAACATTGTGGATATCTGGTGCTTTGTATGTCCAGCATCATGCAAGGCAATAATTCTTGTTTTATCGAAGACGGAAATTTCACGGCCCAGCATTATAACACTATGGCGGAAAATTGTTTGACTACAAATGCAACCAAACTGACCATTTTCTTCAACAATTGATAATACGAGTAAATCATACGTGTATCATCATCAAACGAGATTGCTGCTTTTTTTCCCATACGATGTGCCTACTTTGATAAGTACCCAGAAATAACAATACACCATTCATTTCTTTTATATAGAGGGGAATTCAAGACTTGATGTGTGTAGTTGTTAGGAACTGAAATTTCGTGATTTAAATTATCATTTGAAATTACAGTAGAATTATTAAATATATCTGGAAAAATAGAGTGAGCCATTTTCTTTTTATTTTCTAGAGAATCCTCTAGGTAAGCTTCAGTAAGGGTGGAAGTTTTCCAGCCCCTGTGACAGAATCTGCTAACAAAGTACCAGATGACCGTCTGAAACAATGACCAGTATAAGATTCTGGATTCGACAACTTCAAAAACATTGCGATAGCTGCAGGCATCTTTCCAAACGTATTTATTCCAACTGCTTGACTTATTTATTGTTAGCATATTTAATAAAAAACGTCGATGTTTTATATTAGACGTAATGCTTTATATTTGCGATATAAGTTTATATACGATACAATAACAGTAAATATTCTTTGAGTGTTGGTTTTATTATCTGGTATAGTGACCACTAACACATTTCCTCTATTTTAAATGTCGTCCACAGTCATACGGCATAACTCCTCCCGGCGCCAAGCACCAAATATACCCACTGTCAACATCATCTATTTTTCATCGGATACTTCAGTAATAAACCTATGAATTTCTTGTCTTGTCATTTTTGATTTCTTTGGTCGGTAGCCTTCTTCTCCTTTCCGTTTCAAAAATGTAACAAGTTTATAATATTTACTAATGTCATGGTTGTCTTTTATATTTGACAAAAGTTTTATCATCGAAAAATGTGACCAAAGAGTAGAACATTTCCAAATTTTAGACCTTTCTGTAAAATATGCCAGTAGAACATTTTCGCAAAATTTACATTATTGCATCTGAACCATTCTATTAATCTTTTGTACGCAATTTCATTATGTTGCCTATATTTCGAGGGCAACAAATCTAATGTCGCTTTATTAGCGCTTTGAATTATTGCATTCGGTATTACTTCATTTTCTTTATTAAAACACAAACTAATCTTTTGTATAAATTGTGACAATTTAACGTGAGTTAACGGTTTTGTCAAAATGTATTCATAAGCTGTCAGATTTTGATCAATGCATTTTCATACACTTTTTCTAAAAATTTTCTAACAAAAATTGTGTTTGTAGAAGAAATAGTATACGATACACTTGTTAAAAATGCTATTTTTACCGCTTACTACCGCTCGTATCACAAACCTTTTACTCGCAAAATAAAATCGCACTTTTAACACTTGTACCGTAAATAATTATTTTCTACAAACACTGTTAAAATAGTTTAATTAAAATACAAGTTTCGTAAGGCACCATTTTGCTGTACGTTTTTTAGTTCTTTACATTAATCAATTGAATTAGTTTTAAAGTTTAATTTTATTTTTATATAAAGTATGCAGTTGGTCACATTAATACTTGAAACGTACTTAAAACAAATTTATACACTAATATATAAATTCTTCAACCAGTTTAATGCTGCAGGAGTTGCCTTGGTCAGCACGTGGATGCCACCAGGAAAACTTTTTCTGCGGCAGAAAGAGGGATTGAATATACGCCTCTTCTGAAATGTCATTCTCTCAGTGATAGAAGAGAACAACTTTGTGACAGGTTTCTGCTTATATTATTAAAAGATAGGATTGATTATCCGTCTCTTCTATAATTGATGAATCTTTAAGTTCCAAGACCTTTATCCCCCTCGTTGAACCCTTTCACCAACCCCATCGCCAAGACGAATGTGTTACTTAAGACGCCTTTATACCATATGGTACACAATCTGCACAACTATTACTCTAATGAAAAGTCTTTCTTTGGAGACTGTGGTTAAGTAAAAACTTAAAAAGGTATATAACCCCTTACCACAATTATTAATCGTATCCTAAATACGTATTTCGACAACTAAGTTGTCGTCATCAGTAGGTAAAACCACTAATCAAGGTGTCGCACATGAGGCACAGTAAAGCTAGCAGAACTGATCACGCAACAACTTTACACAGCGTCCACGTATACACTACTTAAAAATACAAATATATCGACTGAAAAGATCGACAAAATTACCTCTCTTAAGGGAACGGCACCCACATGTTTTTACTCTATCTGAAACATCTACGTCCTTTTTACCTCGTTTTTCAAGAATGAAAAGAGACAGCTGTAGGCGATCGGTCCCTTATCTCGGCTCATAGAATTCTGTTTGTTTTTAGCGATATGAATACTTTCGTATGCGTCAAGATCGCGGTGATTATTAATGGCCTTGACAAGTTTTAACCCTTTAATCGACATATTGTGTAGTATATTTAAAGCATGGTTCGCAACGTTAGATTTATCCGGTCTATTGTATTTAATATGTGATATGTGTTCTTTAAACCGGGTTATTATTACTCGCTTTGTTTGGCCTATATATTTCAAATTACAATCATCGCAATTAATTTCGTATATACCTGATTTCGAATTAAAATTAACTTTATCTTTGGTATTCCATAGGAGACTTTTGATAGTATTTTCGGACCGAAAGGCAACTTGAAGACCTCGTTCTTTCCCAACTTTATTAATGTTTTTCGTGATAGGGTGGTATGGTAAACACATGTACTTTTTCTCCTGGTTACTTTGAGATATCAAACTTGTGGATTCGCGGATTGTATTTTTTATTTTTGTTTTTCTAATTAATTTATTGATTATTTCTATGTCAAAGCCATTATATTGCGCGATATTTTTAATGAAATCTAGTTCTATTTCATATCTCTCTTTTGTCAACGGAAAAATTAGTAACCGATTGACTAAGAAATTAAAAGAAGCTGTCTTATGTTGAAGACTATGATTTGAATCCGCGATGATGAATCTATTAACATTGGTTTTTTTTCCGGAAAATATCGATTTCTATTTTATGTTTATTTCTAATCAGTAAAGTATCTAAAAATGCCATTGTTTTCATTTTGCATCGTAAATTTAATCGTCGGAAATTTCAAATTTAACTGATTAACGAACATGTCTAATTCGCATTTCCGTGTATCCAAAATCGCGAGAATATCATTTACGTACCTGATGCAGACTCTCGCGAAATATTTAGCGTTATTTTTAAATTCTACATCAATTTGACTCATGAATAAATTGGTTATGAAAGGAGATAGGCAGTTACCCATTGTTGTGCCTTGTTTCTGCTCATAAAATTTTTCTCCTACTTGGAAACAATTTTGCGTCATGCACAGAGTTCTCAATCTCATGTATTCTTTTATTTTTGAAGGTTCAATGTTATTCTTATGGAGCAAGCCTTCTAAATATTTCATAGTCTCTGGAATAGGTACCGAAGGGAATAATGACGTTACATCGAATGAAACTAAAATTTCTTAGTCAATCGGTTATTAAATTTTCGGTTAGCAAACGAGAGATATGAAATAGAACTAGATTTCATTAAAAATATCGCGAAATATAATGGCTTTGACATAGAAATAATCAATAAATTAATTAGAAAAACAAAACTAAAAAATGCAATTAGTGAATCCACAAGTTTGGTATCTCAAAGTAACCAGGAGAAAAAGTACATGTGTTTACCATACCACCCTATCACGAAAAACATTAATAAAGTTGGGAAAGAACGAGGTCTTCATTGCCTTTTGGTCCGAAAAAACTATCAAAAGTCTCCTAGGGAATACCAAAGATAAAGTTAATTTTTATTCGAAATCAGGTATATACGAAATTAATTGCGATTATTGTAATTTGAAATATATAGGCCAAACAAAACGACCAATAATAACCCGGTTTAAAGAACACATATCACATATTAAATACAATAGACCGGATAAATCTGACGTTGCCAACCATGCTTTAAATACACTACACAATATGTCGATTAAAGGGTTAAAACTTGTCAAGGCCATTAATAATCAACGCGATCTTGACGCATAAAGTATTCATATCGCTAAAAACAAACAGAATTCTATACGGAGGGAGCTAAGGGACCGATCGCCTACAGCTGTCTCTTTTCATTCTTAGAAAACGTGGTATAATGGTCGTAGACGTTTCAAAAAGAGTAAAGAACATGTGTGTGCCGTTTCCTTAAGAGAGGTAATTTTTGTCGATCTTTTCAGTCGATGTATTTGTATGTTTAAGTCAGTGTATACGTGTACGCTGTGTAAAGTTATTGCGTGATCAGTTGTGCTAGCTTTTCTGTGCTCCATGTGCAACACCTTGATTAGTGGTTTTACCTACTGATGACGACAACTTAGTTGTCGAAATACGTATTTAGGATACGATTAATAATTGTGGTAAGGGGTTATATACCCTTTTAAGTTTTACTTAACCACAGTCTCCAAAGAATGACTTTTATTGCCCTAATGGCTATTTTCTTTGATTTACTTTTGACCACTCAACATATTTTTATGAATTGTTATTTGTTTTTTGTCTTTTATTTGCGTTGTAATTCTTATTTTTATTTTTTTTTACATTACATTTAGTACAACGCATGTATTTATTTCAGTTATGCTTTGTCCCAATTTAAATATTATTTCTGTTGGGCATTCAAGAATATTATTTTTATTATTATAATTATTATTATTATTGCCTGTATCATATATCATTTACAAATTTTTATATGATATCCTTTTCCAAATAAGAGATGTTTATGAGTATGTAGTCAATAAAGTTTCCTCCAATTTCAATTTGAGATGAGCTATCAATTTTTTAAACATCCTGTATAAATTTACTTACCGTACATACATGCACACATGAAAGTAATAAATCTTTATGTTGTATAATAAAAAACCCGGATAAATCCGATGAAAGCCCGATTTCACCAGTCGGTCGAAATTATTCGAACCGAAGCAGTAATGATAAGAGAAATAAGTGTAGGGTTTACGGTCATGATTACTACCCTTCACGAAATGTCTTGGTTTATTCTAGATGCATTAGCCGCCCCCGAAAATTCTCTCTTTCATTTCGCAGGATCCTTATTCTTGAATCTCGATAAGTAAATGGTTTAAATAATGCTTTTTGTGTACACCTTATTACCTCTATTTTCGGAAACTTTATGAGATAATCTGGTGATTAGACGTTTCGGCCTTGTGTTTCTTTTTAATGTGTCGCTCGACAATCCGAAAATAGCGAAAGAAATAAAGGAGTGTTAGGATCTGTTAGGAAAAAGTAGATTGTCTAGATATTTCGTATCTATATTGTTCCTTTATTTTGTTATTTTCGATAAATAAGTTCTCAAATATTAATGCACAGAAATATTTAACGGTAGTTAGAATACATGTATTACAAATTGTTTTATCTCTTAGTATTATGTAAACATCATGTTTTATTAAAAATCTAAAATTATACTAAAAAAAATAAACTAATTTGAGCGAAAAAGTTAAGAATGCGTTTAGTAAAAAAAAATTAAGTCACACTAACATACGATACAATAGCAATACGTTTGCTAAAAATGGATAATTGAAATATAATTTAAACAAGTATAACAAGCGCCAATTAAGTTGACACAAGGAGGGGTAAGTTCGCGCAAGATTAGAAGTAGTGTGGAGATTTGTATTTGGTTTTACATCAAATTGCAAGATACCATAGGCGGCAATGTCAGATAATTTTAACCTCTTCGAAAAAAAATATAATTAAACAAATAAAAAAAAACATGAAACACAAAACTTGATATAAATAATGAGATTGTAACGTATAAACAGGCTTTTAAGAATATTTTTATAAGCATTATAACAAAGTCTGTAAACCTCGTAAGTCAGGAAAGTACAAAATGCAATTCTGAAGTCGCGCATAGCTTTACGATTTCCTATAAACTCTAAGGATGTATCGTAATTATTAAAAACGGCGGCTTGGTACTGAATATCGGGATGTAGATGTGCCGTGCTAATAATAATGAAATTATTCTAAAATAAATAAAATAATTAGTGGTGCTGGTGAAGTTTCTTCAAAGGTTAATTAAAATATATATATAACTTACTTACTAAATAAAACACATGTTGTCCTTAAAGTTTGTATTTATATTTACATAAGAAGAAATTGAAATTGATATATTTAAAAGTAATTAATCTAAGTAATATGTACACGAGGATCGGTAATTAAGTAACTGAAAATTAACACAAAAAATACTCTGAAGCGAACGTTTAATTGAGCAGTAAATTAAGTGTTAATTGAATACGATTAATATAAAATAATCTCTGTATCGAACAATACAGAGTTACCTTTGATTTTCGGCGATGGGCGGCCACGTGGTGCGTCGTTTACCTGGACAGATATGCAGAGCGATGTTTGGCCGGAGGAACAAGAAATTGATTAGTTTAATTAATATGGATTCGCTTGAAAGAATAATATTTATAGAACAATATAGGATTACCTTTTAATTGCGGTGAGATGCAGGGGCACGTGGATCATGCCACCGGTACTTGACCAGTACGGCGGGTGATGTTGCACTTTCGAGGGTTCTAACGAGAAGATTGGACTGATAGTTTTGTATCGAAAGAACACTGGTTTTGAAAACGGTCTGTTTTATGATCTAAGTCGGAGAGAGGGTCGATAACTTGAGTTCTAATTAATTAAGAAGCGGGACCTGAAGAGGTGTTCTATCGATGGCATTAATATTATTAAAATATCGCTTGTGACTTAAGCTTTCTAATGATATGAAACACCATATATAAGAGAAGATGTAGAATTAAATTAAAACAATTTAAAATGAAATGTATCTAGAAAGAAATTCCACAGTACGGTTGTTGCCGGGTCAGGTACAAAACGAAGGGTCTCGGTTAAGATATAACAAAAGACATTATTTCTCTTTGGACACGAATACATAGAAAATGTCTTAAGGTAAGTATAATTTTAAAATCTAGATATTTAAAGAAGAAATATAATTTAAAAATAAATTAGAATATTCTTATATGCAGAGCGTAACATAATGAACCCTTTTGAATTATCTGAAAACACTCCCAGCAGTTATTTCTAGACAAAAGGTCTGCTACCATTTTAATTAATACTTTGGGAGCAGTTATGGACTTGCGTGGCCATATTCCACAGCATCTGAAAGTAATTATTAATGTATTTATAATTTTAGAAATTTGTTGTATATCGTATATCTGTCTTGAATTGTAGGTTTTAAAAACATTAGATTTTACAACCAAAGCATCCTTTCAAAATCCATTACGTTGTAATTCTTGGATAACACTAAGCTAAACATTAGTACGTCGAATATTAAATGAAAGTAGTTCTGTGATAAGCTGAACATTTTTTTCCTAATTATGTGCAGTTTCCAACAACTGCAGATATGAAAGATAAAATAAAAAGAGGGTAAAAAATTAGTTGACCATATAATGTTTTATGAAATATATCTCTATTGTAGTTTTTATGAAAAATGGGGTGCTCAAGGAGTTGTGGGTGTAATTGATGGAACCCATGTTGAGATACTTGCTCCCCAGTAAATGATATGTATCACCCACTGTATGTATATACTAACAGAAAAAGAAGATATTCTGTAAAAGTAATTCTTGTAAGTAAACATTATGTGTATAAACATATATTGATATAGTGAAGGGTAAAATATCACATTAAGGGCTAATTCTAAATATATTTCATCTTTAGATTGCAGATTCCAATTGCAGGATAATTTAATGTAGTGCATGAAATTCAGGATCAGTGCACCATGCTACTATATGGCAAACAAGTATTATTAGAAATTACTTAAGAGAGCAATACGAACATGGGGATACCTTAACACATTTAATAGGTAAACAGTTACATATATGCACATATACTGAACTGTGTATTTATTTTCAAATCCAAACGGGGGATAGTGGTTATCCTCTTGAGCCGTGGCTTTTCACACCGTTTGCTAATGCATAAGAAGGCACAATCGAAGCAAATTTCAGTAAACACTTACACAAAACCAGAAACGTTATAGAGAGGACAATTGGTGTGCTATAGGGCAGATTTAGGTGTCTTTATAGACATAGGGTTTTGTTATACCATCCAACTAGAGCAGCAAGCAGCAAAAATTATTCATACATATTGTGTACTTCATAATATTGCAATAAATGCTGGAATATCAATACAAGGTCACGAAATTGAATACAGAGAAAATGATGCTAATAATGGTAAGTACATTGTAGATAAAGAAAACAAAACATCACTGTAGGCAGTAACAGTGACTGTAACTAATGCTTTACTTCTTTGCAGATGCGGCTGCTATTAATAATGTGTTACTAATAGGACAAGCTGCACGAAATGCATATATTGAAAATAATTTACTTTGATTATGTATAGGCACTCATTTAAATGTACAGACAAATATATACTCATTAATCTTATATACATGGTAATTTTATTTTATCTCTGTATTATAGTACAATGTAAATATTAACAATTACAACATTATGACTTTTCTTGGAATTCAAAAGTAGGATTTTGGAACAAATACTTAGCTATTTCAAATTTTAATGATTTGACTCGATTTGTTTTGGTGATTGCTTTCAAGTACCCATCTCCCACATCTTTGAGTATAGTTATATAAGTACATTTATTTTTTATATTTTGTATGACATAAAGGTATCGCATTCTGAAATATTCGATTGTTTGTCATTTATATTTTGCTTATCCTTGCCTAATTAATTCTGTTTATATGTCTGATATAATTAAAAATTAATACTTCCACAAATTTTCTAATAATATACATATTGTATAGTGTCTGCCATGTGTAAATAGAATATTTAAATTTAAAATTAATATTTTTTTGAAATGTTCAACCAACCAATTATAGAAACCTTGTTTATTATTATTTTTGGCAATCAAGATTCTGTCTAACTATATATTTGTATTAACGAGGTGAATAAATTAACATTAATATAGTTCAATCGTTTTGTTATACTGTACTTTTTCATTGTCGTAAATTTTAAATTACAGTCATCTGTATTTCTCCTGTATATGTTTTCTATGCAGACATCACACTGCTTGATCATATTACTTATTATTTTTGTGACAAAACCAGCCACGAAGCAGCAATATTTTCTTCTGATTTTGTGGTAGAGAGATTCATAGGTGATGGTGATATTTGGATCTTTTCTGTTTCCTTCAGTTTCAGTTTCCTATAGTTCAATCGTTTTGTTATACTGTACTTTTTCATTGTCGTAAATTTTAAATTACTGTCATCTGTATTTCTCCTGTATATGTTTCTATGCAGACATCACACTGCTTGATCATATTATTTATTATTTTTGTGACAAAACCAGCCACGAAGCAGCAATATTTTCTTCTGATTTTGTGGTAGAGAGATTCATAGGCGATGGTGATATTTGGATCTTTTCTGTTTCCTTCACATCTTTGCTAACTGCCTTTAAACAATAAAATTATTATTGTTTATATGTAATTAAAATATCATCAAAAAGTACTATCATTATTATTGTTATAAGATATTAACCTACTTGAACGAATTTTTCCAGAGTTAAGAAAATAACAGTGTTATCATTTTCGCAGTTGCTGCCCACTGCGTGTTTTAGGGTAAAATTTTTAACCAAAAGGTGTAAATAAATAAAATGGTGTAAATGCTGCAGCTGTAGGGTTCGTAAATCGTACTCCTCTTTGTACTTTTATGTTGACAAAAATAATTGTAAACAAAGACATTATGTTCCGTCAATCGTCAATGACAAATGTATTCTGACAATTACTTGAGTAGCGGGGGTGGACGTTTTTAAAAACGACTTTTGCGCACCCCCTCCTCGCGCCAACTTAATTGGCGCTTGCTATACATATACTACAAAAAAAGCAAGCGATATCTTCTATTAAAAAATTCGAATAATTAGCGTCGTAAAATGTAGAAACCATATTTACATTCAGATTACTTCGCGAAAGTGCAATAAATTTGCAACAACTGACGACTACGGGCGAAATATACATCTGTTTCTTTAATGTGACTCGAGGCCTTTCCACAATGATTCGAAATCACAGTCCTTAATAACTTAGTGGTAAAAAAAGCAATGGTCCGGCAAACCATGGACGTGGTTTCGAATCCTGCTTAAGGGTGAATTTTTTCTATTAAAAAATTCGAATAATTAGCGTCGTAAAATGTAGAAAGCATATTCACATTCACATTAATTCGCGAAAATATAATAAATTTGCACCAATACAACTTAACCATAAGCGGTACGCAACTGTTATACAAACTCCCCTCAACTGAATCAGAGGGGATATAATGAACTTCCCCAACTCTGTTCATATCGCATTATGACGTATTGCTGTGAAATTGACCGAGTATGAAAATTGTAAATAGAATTAATAACGTATAAGTTAATTAAACATATCTGGATAAGCAAAAACAAATTAAAAAGAAATCAACCGGGGTTGTGTATTTTAAATGCACCTCGTATATCATATATTAATGTAGTATTAAAATTTTAGATGTATATTTCCAAGAATCAATAGGTAAACAAGTAATGTTATGTCAATAAATTTTAGGTTAATTTGATTATTAAATGCTTAGAATGCAAGTAAACTAATAAAACATGCTATACACACCAGTAAGATTATAAAAGAATATAAAATAATCTCTTCTTTATACAGTAATAACGTTAGTAACCATATTAAATTTCAATTTATTATATTTTTTGTAAATAACTTTGTCAAAATGAATGCATTAACATAAGCCGGCCAATGCAATTTTAAAATAAGAGAAGGAAATTATATAAGCCATACAAGAGGGAAATCGGGACCAGTAAAATCTAAAACAACAAGAAGATCAATAACAAGAAGTAAACATACATTGTAAAATACAGATAAAGCAATTAATGCAGTAATACTACGATGTAAACAAAACAATGTAAACAAAAGCATACCAGAGACGCATGCTCAATGGACACATCGAAAGAAGGAACGAATGCAAGCAAAGGACAGGACGACACCAAATAAACAAATCCAAGGAAAGAAAGAGAAAGAAAATACTACGGGAAAGCGAAGTCCCTACGTAGGCTTGGATTCTAAGTAAAGCTAAGAAGACTGGACGCGAAATTGAAGCTGTTCTGGGAAGAAGAGATTAAAAGTTTTTATTCCACAAAAAAATTTACAAATATTAAAAATAACAACAAAAAGGCAAAATATATAAACTGGGAGGAAACACATAGAGACGGAAAAATTAAAATTACCCACTATTGATAGAGACACCCAGGTATGAAAATATTAAATAAATATTAAAATTAGATAAAACAGGAATAAATAAGATGAAGTAGGGAAGAAGTTCGAAGAAAACTAAAACGCAATGGGATAAATAGGACCAGCACCGAGAGAAGGGAACATTCGCTGATATATTTTCGAATTCATCAATATAATTTCGACGTTCACTAAGATTAACTGACTTATTTCGCTACTTTCATTTCAAAATTTTTATTTTATATACAGTCAATAATCTTTAAAATTTCAAGCCTGTTGGCATTCTATTTAAGTTAAGAATAAATAAAAGTTTAATTTCATTTTAGTTATTAATATTGTTATCGTTAGTATTCTCAACATTATTGTAAAAGTTTAATCATATATCAGGAGGAGTTAAAAAACTTTTGTATGCGCGATTCAACTTTGAGCAAGTAAAACTTTATACACGATAAAATTGGAGTATATAGAAGTAATTAAATTAATAAAAATGCACGTGGATCGTTATTTTAAATAATTAATTAGTAATCGATTAAAGAGTATCTTGGGCCACATATCTGAGTTTAATGAAGAGGAAGTAGTGTTCCCTGAATATTCTCGAAATATATGTGCTGTTTTAAATTTTAAATTCAATACATTCAGCAATAGGCGTGAAAATAAGAAAATATCTATACGGTGTGATGATAAGCGTCCTATTCTGTAGAAACTAGTTTTGACTTAAATAGGCCCTGAATAGAACACTCGCTTTGTAGAAAATTATCAGTGGAGACTAGAGATCCACATTTCAGTCAGGGATAGGCTTTGAGTACTGATGTCAGCATTTGGAGGGCAAATACCCCCTTTTGCGAGTGAAATCCTCAAGAGTCTTGGTTTGCGAGATTCATTTTGAATTAGAATCAAAACTCCAATATTAACCATGTGTGATTCACAGAAGAATAGTTGTATATTAAAGTTGCATTAATAGATTAAGATATAGGTTAAGAATAAGATATTTTAAGTTATGACAAAATGAGATGTGAAAATACAAACAAACAATAAAATATTTTTAACGATTACTTCTTGTTGTGTTATTTCTTTGCATTTACTTTAAATGCTAGGTCTAGTTGTATAGAACAAGAAAGTTTAGCTCTGAGATACTCATACATTATACAGAGTCTCAACAGAATTATGTTTTTTTAACTGCCCCCACAATCATCCATTTTAAATTAAATACTTGAAAGCAAAGTTCACAGCAGTATGTAGTATTCTCTAAATGTTTTCACTAGACTCTTGACAATCCTCATGGTTTTATATGATGGTAATTTGCAGGTTAATAAATGGGTTATAATATTCTTTCAATTCATGATTTATAAGCACATGAAAGTATAAACAATAAATGAATTTTAATTTGATATCTTGTTGTATTATTTCTTGGATGCTAGGCCTAGTTACAGAGAACCCGAAAGCAAACCCTGGGAGCTATATTTATTCAAAGCGTCAAAAGAGATATATGCGGGTGTAACAATTTACATTTTAAATGATTGTAGCCCAACTTATTATAGTCATACAACGCATATATTTAAAAGAGTGAGATCACATAATAAACGTTTAATATTTTATTTAGCGTTTAAATAGTTTATTTGAAATTTTAGAAAGATACTTATCAAAACTTTTAAATTCGTATCTTCAGTCGTGGGCAGTAATTAACTTAAATATTATAATAATAAAGAGGATATTAAAAGAGCTTACGTAATATTTTATATCGTTACAATCGAGTGATATTACATAACATATTTGGTGTGTAATTTGAATTAACAAACTACATAAACATAAAATCGTAAATATTATATTATTAGTAAATTCAAATTTAACAATATTGTTATATTCACTTCAAAAATTTATTAAAAACGTGTGTTGGAGAAATGCGGCATTTTGAATTATGATTATTTCCAAAAATATTATATTTTATGTTTCTTTCACTTTTCGGGTCAAAGGTATTAGTAAAATTGCAGCACATCGTAGCAAAATGTCTAATTGCAACTATATAGTTAATTAATAACTTAAAACGAAACTTCCATAAATTTTTCAGTGCCCGTCCTAACTCTTGGATGCATTGTTACTAAAGTTCCGACCTTATACACAATAACTTCGAAAACTAGTCATGTTTACAATGGCTTTTGTAGAGGTTTACAGTCGGTGGTGTTGCCTCATTTTCAACATTAGAAACTTCAGTCTCTAGTTGGACGAAGACCTCGTTATTACCATTATTAGCGGCGGAGCATTCAGATTTGTTGCACTAACGTGAAAATCTTTTACAATTCTTTGTCAACGAGAGGAAAATAGTTCTTCTTGTGTAAAATTGTGGGTTTAAACGTATGCATTTAAAGAGTGATACACAACGAAAACCTTCACTCTAAGTTAAATTCGATTATGTGATTATATGTTAGTACAGATCTTTGAATCGTAAAGTTGGAGCATTAAAAAATTAAACCAACACGTGAAACTATAATTTAGGAATGAAATATGCTTCTAAATGCATTTTAATTTACTGACAAATTGCATCATCGAACTAAATTTGTTTCGCTTGTACGTACTGGTAGGAAAGCAACAATCGAAATTTTGATTTCTTTTTTGGTTCCACTCGCTCGCAATAACTTCTGGTTAACTTTGAGTTAGTATTGCGTTTTCACTTTGTCTATTACCAATAAACGCTTCTAAATACATACAGTTTTCTGTTCTCTTTAGATACAACTTTCTCTAGTTTTATATTCACTCTTGGACATGGCGAGGTACTTCGCCTGTCTGACAACAGGCAGCGCTGAATTTACTTCTACGGTCTGGATAATTTCTGTGATATGGCGATGTGGTTCTTTTTTGTGAATGTGTCTGAAGATATCCTTTCTCCAGCAGGGGCGTACCGATGAGCATGTAGAAAGGTGAAATACGTATCTGCGTCTCTGGGGAGGGATATGTTCGGACAGGACAAAAAATATGAATAGTGAACCTGTATTTGTGTTCTTCACACCAGATTTTTAATATTTTTAATAATATTTTATATTATTCAAAATACCTTTGTATTATCCACTCTTAAATTTTTCTGATTAAAAAAAACGATCGCTTCATCACAATAAGTGTACAGGAAACTTGTATGGGCCCCATGTGTGCCCCAACCCAAATCAATTGTCACAAGAAAATGACACTAGATATTAAATCACTTGGGATGGCCGTAAAGTCTCTTCCACCGTGATCTTTACAGATCTATTGTGGTCCTCATGCCTCGTTAGAATAATTATTCTAGCCTTGCTCGTTTAGTTAGGCTTAGCAGCATTGACAACGTTTCTATTATGTACAGCTTCGCTTTAGGATATTGATCTCCCATTTGTAGGAACCGCGTTCTTGTTAAACCTTCACACTGGAATAGCACATAAATCGTGGTTTCCTCATCCTCTTGACATAATCTACATACCATTTCATCTGTCAGGCCCATATTATTCATGTTTCTTGATCTTACAATGCCTCGCTAATAGACCTACCATAAGTTTTGGAAAAAGTATTCATGTTCTCTGAAGTATGGTAAAAGTGATAGATCTAGTTAGCCATGAAAAAGTTTGTTGATCGGTGTCTTGTTAATTTAATTGACATATCACATTAGTGTCTGTCAGTTCTATAATTTCGTACAAACTAAATATTCGTAAATCCATTTACAAACTGATAGCTAACATATCAAAGATCACTATACATCGTACAATTTTAGAATGCGAACAAAGAATACGAAGGGTACTGCTAAAATTCGAGGAATCAACCACTCGAATTGCCAGCATTATACAATTATCATATTCGTAAAATTTGACATTTTAAACCTATAATTCAGTTCACAGTTTGATCTAAAACAGAACAGTTTTGTCTCGACAGAATTTAACAAAGTAATAGTCAAAAATAGTCAAAAATGGAAATTTTGAATAGTAATTGAAGCACCATCCAAAACTATGGTTTACAAATGGTTTGCAGAATTCAAGCGTGGCAGGCCAACGTTTGGTGACGATCTTCGTGAAGGGCGTCCATGCACCTCTGTTGTTGCGAAAAATATCGACGCTGTGCGTGAAATGATTTTATCAGATCGACATGTGACATACAGTCAGATAGAGGCGTCCTTAGGCATAGCGCGAAGCAGATACATAAGATTTTGCATGATCATTTACATGTCAGGAAGCTTTCCAGTCGTTGGATCCCTTAAAAGACGACCAAAAACAGGCACGTGCCAAGTGGTGCAAGGAAATGTTAAAAAAAATTGATTGTGGTCGTCCAAATTCTGTGTATAACATTGTAACAGGTGACGAATCCAGGATATATTCATATGAGCCTCAAACTAAACAGCAATCGACTGCATGGATGTTTCAAAATGAACCTAAACTAACAAAAGTGGTGCCTTTACGAAGCGTTTCGAGAAGAATGATTGCTTGTTTCTTTGGAAACACAGGTCATGTTGCAACTGTTGCATTAGAAGATCGACGTACAGTTAATGCTGACTGGTATACGTAAATTGTTTGCCGGAAGTTATCGATGAACGAAAACTACATAAACCGACGAATCATTGTTCATCATGACAATGCAAGCGCTCACACAGCACGACAAACTGTAGAGGTTTTGACCAACAGTAAAATCGAATTAATGACTCATTGCCCATATTCGCCCGATTTAGCGCCCAATGACTTCTTGTTTTTCCGAAACATCAAAAATAAAATGCGGTTTTCATCGCCTGAAGAGACTGTTGAAGAATTTAGATCATTGGTTTTGGAGATACCTCGCTCAGAATGGAAAAAGTATTTTTAAGATTGGTTTTATAGGATACAAAAGTGTATATATCCTAAAGGGGAGTATTTTGAGAAACAGTAAAGCGATTTACATAGCGTAATTTGTTTTATTTCAGAATTTTCTGCGAATTTTAGCAGTGGCCCTCGTACCATGCATTAACCTCCAAAAAATAGGCCGTCCACGCAAGTTGCTGAAGTTAAAGTCAATAAATTGTCCGAACGTGCCAAAAATACCATTGGGGTGTCTACCAGTAAACTTTCTTACCATTTTAACGTTTCAAACGCTACAATTTCTCGATATTTAGCACGAAATGGTTTAAAGTATAGAAAACGTAAGATATGTAAATATATTGCTGCACCAATGGCTAGAATTCCTTGTCGAGCTTTACGACGTATACATTTTGCTAATAACTGGACAATAATCATGGACGACGAGAAATATTTTACATTTAGTCATGCGGAGCTTCCTAAAAAATGCAGAATTCTATACAGATAATATTGAAGATACCCCTGATAATATAAAATTTAAAGAAAAGGCAAAAATTTTCTGATAATGTTTTTGGTATAGTGTGCCATATCTGAATTGGGAATATCTTGGGCTTTATGTAGTCCATGTAAGAGCGCAAGCATTAGACGCTAAATTATATATCCACAACTGTCTGCTAATGAATTTCATTAATGTGCATCACACTAATGATAATTACATGTTTTGGCCTGACATTGCATCGACGCATTATGCTTGAAGAACCCTAAACTGGTTAGAAGCTCAAGAAACACTATATTTTCCTAGAATCGTCAATCCTCCAAATGTCCCGGAGGCAAGGCCACTTGAAACTTTTTGGACCTTATTAGCTAAAAATGTATATTACAATGGTTGGGAAGCTCGAAATAAGCAACAATAAAATTACGAAAGGGGATATTCCAAAAACTTCGAGAATTTGATTTAGAAGCCGTCCAAACATTAATGCGAAATGTAAGAAGAGGGTCCCCCGACGGCTATATAATATTTAAAGGTTTATTAATTGGTGTTATCCTAATATTATCGTGTTTGAAGTTTTTTTGAGTTTAAATAATAAAAGTTAAAAAATTTTACCAAAACTTATGTAACAAGTATTACGTTTTTTTTTTTGCAAATAAATTTGTTGTTTTTCATCTCTTTTAAGATTTTCTTCGCTAGCTTATCCTACGGTTTTTAGGATTTACTCTAAATCTTTCTCTTATGTTGTGAAATTTCAATACACTTCTCCTCTTCTATTGTTTCAAATAACTAAACTATTTAAACTGCTCTTTCTGCTTCCTTTCTGTTATGTTATAATTATATTTTCTATTCAGTTCCATCTTAAAATATTTTCCAACCATCTTAAATATTGCAGACATAAGCAAAAAGAACAATTTGCTTCTAAATCCTTTCCTCCATTCTTACAATATTTGAAATCAATATATGTTTATACTTTTTGCTCTAATATTTGTAGTTAAATACAGTGATTACAAAATGTTAAAAACATATCTGTATCTGTATACATGGACATACGCAATGCATAAATAAGCAATGGTTACTTCATCGTACAGCCTAATGTTTCGATCTCCTCTTAGATCTCGTCAATGCATGATGTGAGCTAATCATTAAAAGTAAAAAAAAATGTTCTTCAGCCATGTTTGGACCGTTCTAACTGTGAACAGGTACTGAATTTATGTGGATATTGGAACAACGGAGTCATTAGCCCGCACTTCTTCCAAAATGAAGTTGGCGCGGCCATGACTGTTAATGGCTAGAGGTACAGGTAGATAGATGTCCAAATTTTTGTAGCCTAAATTGAAAGATGGATCTCAACGATATGTGGTCCAACAAGACGGCGCTACTTGTCACGCAGCGCATGCAACAATGGATATTCTGCACGACAAATTTGACATTTGATTTAAGCCATTAATTTTTTTTTGTGGAGCTACGTTAAAGCACGGATATATGCGAATAAGTTACAGATGACTGATGCCTTAAAAGTCAACATAACCAATGCCATCAATGATATCAAGTCAGATTTATGTGGTCGAGTCATCGATAACTGGACTTCTTGGATACGCGCTGTCTAGCGAAGCCGCGGAGGCTATATGAACTATATTATATTCCATATACAGGCTGCGTTTTTTTCCGATGTTTAGCATGGGGTCTCGGAAACTAGCTGAGATAGAGAAACGACTAAATGGGGAAAGAACTGCAGTTTTACGAGCTCAATTTAATGAGCTTTTTATTTTTAAGAAAAAATGCATGGCTAACTAGATATATCGCAAAAAAATTTTTTTGTTATTTTGTCCGGCGCCTATATCTCTGTTATTATTGACTTTAGAAAAAATATGTAAAGGAGAAAGTTATAAACAATTATGTGCTTAATAATACCGTATAACCCAATTTTTCATTTAAGCTATAATTTTTGAGTTATGACATGAACTTATGTTTTTTCTAATGGAAACAATAGTCGGTCATGACTTTATAAAAAAGGCCTTCTTGGGACGATTGTAATGGGACACATTACGACCATCTTATTTCAAGACATTAATTCAATCTGTTATAATTTTAAAGAATATCAAATCTAAATTTGTATGAAATTAAAAAGTAAAATTATATAAATATTAATGCGTTTCCCGCCATTGGGTATTATTGCGAAACATTTCACAATAATATTAAATGCGTATTTCACTCAGATCCTTTTATGCACAATCAACATTTTCTGTAGTTCACTTTGTAAAGCTAGTCATGTATAAACTCAATTAGAATAGCTTTGTATCACATATACGAATCAAGAGAGTGACTGTATTACACCATCCACGTAACCAGAACGATCGAGAACTTCACAAGGAAGCTGGGGATTCACCGAGAGAAAAGAGAAGTTAGAACGGATCAAGGAGAACGAAACAAGATACTAGGTCCGAAGCAGCCGACCAAGTCAGACGTGCGGACCCCTTAAAGTAACAGTAAGAGAGGGTTTACCGCAATCCTTTGTACTTAAATAAGAAAAGTACATATAGTAGCAAGAGGTGTTTCTTGCCTAAAAGTGAAGTTATTTGATTAAAACGTGAATTCCCACGCTTACTACATCAAGGCTTTTGTCTGGAATCCCGGGCACCTTGAGGCGTGAAGAAAGAGTTCTAATTCAGTGAACAAGTGCATCACCTCCAGAGGAAGCGATTAGACTATAAAGTGATATGGCCATTAGTGTAACGATATTAAGGTTAGTCATTATTAATACTGTTTTTTAATCTGATCAGACTAAACAGTTCAATTATATGTAAAAGTTACCGTATCTCGCCTTATATGTATGTATAGAATCTAAGTAACATTTCAGAATAACCATAAAGAATTTTGTAGTAAATTATATGTAAAATAAAAAGCTCATTTATCAATATATAAGTATAGTTTATAATCATTTTGTTTTATTCAAATCATGTAATATAAACTTCATTGAAAGAGCATAATAATCAAAAGGAATTGATTGAAACAATTAATAAGTAAAAAGGGGGGATTCATTTCATTTCACCTACGTTTGAGAAAGAAAGACGTAAGTCCCATTTCGGCTTGCCCGCTTTTATTTAGAGTTTCCTCTTCTTAATCTCTCCGCTGACTATTTAGCTAACCGGCATTATAATAAATTCAATTATATACCTTAGAAGGGGTAAATCTTCTTGGCGCCCAACTAAGCAGTAATTGAAAAATCAATTACTTATTTTTCAACTTTTTAATCTATCTCTCAATATTTAGGGTAACTGCGGCATTTAGTTATTTCAGCACCAAAGTTATCAATTGTTAACAGCAACCTCGAATCCCTCGAGACACGGGATATTATTAATATATGCCAGTGTTTAAGGTCTGTTACACGATTGAAATGATTGTGGCCGTTTCTTTCTTTTCGAACTGCTCTAGTAGTATGCTATGAAAATAATGAATAGATACACACGCCATTTAGTAATAAAATGCAATATGGTTAATAAAAATGTTCTTTGAATTTCGTAATTATAAACATAATTATTAATTAATAAATTAAGAAACAAGGGAATTATAATATAAATAAAGTAGTACCAAAACAACGTAATTAGTTATGTATTTAAGACAAAAATTTTAAGGTCCACAATTATTATTAATGTATAAGTCACACCTTTTTAAAACTGAATTTGTTGCTTTTTTGACGGACCGTGCATCAATATTATTAAAAACTTCTAATACAGCTTCTCTAAGGTCATTTAATGTGTCGTACGTCTTTTTATACACCCTATCTGTTACCATTCCCCATAAATAAAAATCTAATTGGGTGATCGAGGTGGCCATGCAACCGGCGCGTTTTTTCTTATCCATGTTTTCGGGAATATGTGATTTAGATGATTTCTTACCGTTAGCTGATTATTTGAAGAAAAAACACAAGTTTGTGTCATAACTAGAGCTGAGGATGTTTGCGGTACGGCAGGACCGTATGTAGTGCATCCCCACATTTAACTATTTATCTAAATATTCTCTGAAATGATTTGCCGGATCTCATAAATTAATAGAGTGATATTTTAGTATGCACTGGATATTGTTATTATACAAAATCATAATAGCCATTTGTATTTATGGATCATAAATAATAATACGCATGTATTTGTATTTGGTTGTTAATTCAATTTAAACTTAAAACGAATCGTAATATTTTAACGACAAGCCGTCCTTACAATACATGCATTCGAGACAAAGTGTGCAACTCTACGAATAACTTCCATAATTGATCGAAAATGGACATTTTGGAGCTGAAGTAAAGCCCCTATTCTTAGAAAATTTTATTACTGTCGTTAAGAACTATTATTATAAACAACAAAGGCCTTTTATTAGTGTTGAAGTTTTAGTTTCATTGAATTTCCATGTTGTAAGTAGTCAATTGTAAAGTGTTCATTCACAATATTCTAAAACAAGGTGTAAATTTAACTAAAATCCAGAAAAACACATTCTGATAATATCTTACTAGATTAGAAGCTGTGTTTATTACTATTTATTATATTATTTTTATAACCAAATGCAATAAAAGCTACGAAAACAAAAGAAACCTCGATTTATTAAAATCTTGTCACACAGCCTTTCAAAGCCTGGCAGCACATATTTTGCATATATTTTATATATACTACCTACTTGAACTAGGTGAATGAAGTTAGAAGTTATAACTTATAACTTCTAACTTCATTCACCTAGTTCAAGTAGGTAGTATATATAAAATATATGCAAAATATGTGCTGCCAGGCTTTGAAAGGCTGTGACAAGATTTTAATAAATCGAGGTTTCTTTTGTTTTCGTAGCTTTTATTGCATTTGGTTATAAAAATAATATAATAAATAGTAATAAACACAGCTTCTAATCTAGTAAGATATTATCAGAATGTGTTTTTCTGGATTTTAGTTAAATTTACACCTTGTTTTAGAATATTGTGAATGAACACTTTATTGACTACTTACAACATGGAAATTCAATGAAACTAAAACTTCAACACTAATAAAAGGCCTTTGTTGTTTATAATAATAGTTCTTAACGACAGTAATAAAATTTTCTAAGAATAGGGGCTTTACTTCAGCTCCAAAATGTCCATTTTCGATCAATTATGGAAGTTATTCGTAGAGTTGCACACTTTGTCTCGAATGCATGTATTGTAAGGACGGCTTGTCGTTAAAATATTACGATTCGTTTTAAGTTTAAATTGAATTCACAACCAAATACAAATACATGCGTATTATTATTTATGATCCATAAATACAAATGGCTATTATGATTTTGTATAATAACAATATCCAGTGCATACTAAAATATCACTCTATTAATTTATGAGATCCGGCAAATCATTTCAGAGAATATTTAGATATATAGTTAAATGTGGGGATGCACTACATACGGTCCTGCCGTACCGCAAACATCCTCAGCTCTAGTCATAACTCAAAAATTATAGCGTAAATGAAAAATTCGGTTATACAGTATTATTTACCACATAATTATTTATAACTTTCTCCTTTACACATTTTTTGTGAAGTTAATAATAACAGAGATACAGGCGTCGGACAAAATTTAAAAAAAAATTGCGATACATCTAGTTAGCAATGCACTATTTCCAAAAAACAGAAAGCTCATTAAATAGAGCTCGCAAAACTGCAATTCTTTCTCAATTTAATCATCTTTCTATCTTCGCTAGTTTCCGAAATCCCCAAGCTAAACATCGGAAAAAACTCAGTCTGTATATTGTAATTGAATACCTTTCCAAGTAAAAATAATAATAATAAAATCACATACACAACTTGTTTGATTTAAATTTAAAGTTCGAGCACCGTTAATGGAATAACCTATATATAATATAGACGATCGCACAGTAGCGTGACAAAAATTTCTTTGTAATTTTTTTATCGCTTATAAGAGGGAAGTTTGGGAAAATATTTTGGATTTATATTCTATATAATTACGTGTTTCCATTTTTCATACGTTGTCTTTTTATTTCAAGGACCGCCGCTATATTCTATATTACTGCATCTTTCCATTTATCATACGTTGTCTCTTTATTTGAAGCACAGCCTGTATATCCCATAAAAAATCTAAAAATAGCTGATCTTCAAAAGTTATTAATTAACTTTCTTACATTATACTAGATAATTTGAATAGCATCATATGCTTGTTTTATTAAGTAAATTCTTCATTTTTATTATTGAATTATATGCATATTTTGATGCACTAACGTCTCTAGTATTAAAATAACGAATAAATCTATACTTTCCATAAGCGCTCTTAGAGGAGAAACATTTATAGAACTCGAAAGTGGTAAACTTTTCTTTTACAATGAAATATCCAACTCTCGAATTACTTTCTTGTATCACGGCATAACTCTTCATCAAGTTCATTGGATTTCTTTGTAGCGGGTGTTTCGCCATTGGAAACTACTTTGCGGTTAAGTAATGTGAAAGTTTTTCGTTTTATTTTATTACATCGTAGGTAATAAGGAAACAATAGAAAACTAAGTCATTTTTAATACTACATAATATTTATTTTATGATTAATGCTCATTATGAGTTGCATAAACGCAAACTTTATGTAATTAACTGATGATTTGCCAAAGTTTCTCTTATTCTTGAGCGATCCTTGCTATTCTAGAAACTTTCATAAATCTTGCAAATTTGTTGCATTTTTCGCGAGTAATGTAAATGTAAATATGCTTTCTACATATTACGACATTAATTTTTTATACGAATTCTCTATAGAAGAAAATTCGCCCTTAAGTAGGTTTCGAACCCACGTGCATGGTTTGCCGGACCATCACTCTAAACACTAAACTATCAAAGGCAGGGATCTCAAATCTTTGTGGGGATTCCTTGAGTTACATCAAGGAAACAGATGATATATATCTTGCCCGTAGTAGGCGGTTGTGCAAATTTGTTGCATTTTTCGCGAGTAATGCAAATGTAAATATTCTTTCTAATATATGGAAGGCATATTAAGAAAGCAAAATATGATATAACTACAACATATAAACTTACTATTACTAATAAACATCAATTTTCAAAACTAAAACCTGAAATAGAAAAAAATCGAGAAACACATGTCATCTATAAAATACCATATCGCGATTGCGACAGTTACTACATAGGCTAAACTAAATAATGTTTATACAAAAGAATACAAGTCCACAAATACTCCAAAATGGACAAAATCACTTTATTTACACACAAACTACAACGCGATCACAATTCGATTTTGAAAACACACAGATAATTGATAAAAAACAACAAACAATGAAAAGGGAAATTAAAAAAATGATTAATATTAAACGAGAAAAAAATTCAATTAAGAACAGAAGCGATATAAAAAATCTAAGCAGTATATACTATAACTTAATAATGTAACGTAATAATGTAATATATGTTGTTATTACATAAATATCTATCATATGTTATTTAAGTACCTGTACACTGGCTTATCATGCTGGCAGTTCCGTGTTTATATCCATGACGGCCTGTCCGAGTAGGTTTTCGTGGTTTTCCTTTTCGTTCAAGACGAATGCCGATAGATTAAAATTTTAAGTCGTTCCATGGGCGCAGACATAATAATAACAGAGCAGACCAATTTCCGTGCGCGCCATGTGCGCCGATGTGAGGATGATTGTATTGCATCAGAACTAATAAAAAGCATTCAGTATGTGTTTGGTACTTGCTTAGACTGCATGTAAGTGTAAGCATACGTAATAAAATGTTGTCGACACATAAATCGAGAAAACGACCGTTGTCAGACGAAGTGAATCAGTTTATTATGGATTTCCCGGACTTAATATACAATGGCTCAAAAATTAAATGTTTAGTGTGCAACACATATCTAATGTGTTGGTCAAAAATACATTGTAAAGAACACGTAAGCTGTTCGAAGCACAATAATAACAAAATTAATCGACAGCAGTTTATACATGAACTATGTGAAACTATGATTGTGTGTACACTGCCGTTTACCTTGTTAAGTAATGATTCATTTATTTCATTTTGGAATAAATACGCCAATCAAACATTACTCCTTTTTTTATTTTACATTTTACATTTTTATATACGTACGATTTTATACGTTCGTGTTTGATGTGAATACACACATGCTAATCGCTATGATGTTATTCTCTTTTTTCGGTAGTAAAATCGTTTAAATTATTATATTAATTTATATCAGTGTATAGCCTATTTTTGTGTCTATCCATATATTGAATCAGTTTTCTATCTTAAACAACACTGTGGCTGCTGTATGCATTGTAAGTAATTTTACTGTTATATCGGTACAGTTTTTGTTGCTGTTCTTTCGGGTGTACGTACTTTCGGTGTTTTTGTTTTGTTTTTATCGGTGCCTCGCTATTCGTATTTATTTGTTTGTTTTCCTCTTGTTTCTGTTGCTGATTATCCGCTGTCCTCCTATCCTGAGTGTTGTCTTTTTTTTTAAAAAGTCCCTACGACGGACACCGTAGGGTGAAGTATGTGTCCTCGTATTTAATCCTTTTCCTTTTTCTTTCAATATGAGTTTAATTAAATGTTCGCACTGTTCCATTACCGCAGAGTCTCATAAGATCGTGAATTGTTCTGTGTGCCAGAAGCCTTATGCGGTTGGGTGCGTCGATATCTCTAATGCGGAGGCGAGAAGGATTCATAATGGCGTCTACACGTGGACATGCGTCTCTTGTAAGGATCTTGGTAATGATCTAAATAGTCTTAAGGCTGTTATTGTTGCTCTTCGTGACGAGATCCAGATGCTTAAAACAAGTATTGCCTCTCCTTGCGTTGTTTCGTCCTCTTTATCATTGTTGGAGACTGAAAAAATTATTCAAGAGGTGCAGGATCGCGAGAAACGCAGAAATAATGTAATTATATATGGCTGTACTGAGTCAGCTACCTCCAGCAAGGAGCAAATAGCTACTGATATCATTTCTATAAAGAATATGCTTTCGGCCGTAAGCATAGATGCACCTGACTTTCAGGTATATAGATTGGGTAAGTTTGACCCTGACAGCAGCAGCCGTTGTCGTCCTATTAAAATACAGTTTCCAGGCGAGTCTATTGTTACTGCTTTGTTGAGGAAAACTGACAAAATAAAATCTCTTAATCAGTGGCGCGGTTTTGGTTTTTCTCGCGATCGCACTCTCATGCAGCGGGAACTTTATAAAAGTGTTAGGGCACAATTAGAGCAGCGATTGGATCAGGGTGAACATGCCTTGAAAATTGCGTATAGGAGCGGTATCCCTGTTATTATATCAGAAAACCAGCAAAGCCCGACAGTATCTCCCGGACATTAAGTATTTATTACCAAAACACTGGCAGCCTTCGCTGTAAGTCGCATATTTTCTATCCAAGTTCTTCTGATTTGGTATATGATGTCATAGTTATATCTGAAACATGGCTTGACGAGTCTTTCGACAGCTGTGAATTTTTTCCTCCCTACTACAATATTGTCAAATGCGACAGAGATGCGAGAGAGAGAGGTGGTGGTGTTCTGTTGGACTTAGCAACTGAATTTACATTAGAGGTGCTTGACATCTCTGAATTAAAAACTCTGGTGCCGTCGATTGACCTTCTCATTTGCAAGTGCACTATTCATAATTTCAATTTCTATATTTCCGTTATATACATTCCACCTGAATTACCGAATTCTGCTTTGGATACCTTCTTCGAAGCACTTCAAATCCTTATAATAAACAAACCTATTTTAATTATTTGTGATTTTAATTTACCACAATATTATGAACATATTAGTTCCAGTACAGTGAGTACTAGAGTTTCTGCTTTCCTGGAATTTTGTGATTTTTTACAACTCAAGCAATACAATGCGATTGTGAATGCTGACGGTCGACTTCTTGATTTGGTCTTGTCGAACTTGGATCACAATCTAAGCACTACCCACGACCAGCATCCCTTTGTTCCTGAAGACGCATATCATCCTGCCTTGTCAGTTAATATGGAGTTTTTATCTACATTGAGACCGGATCAGTTTCCATCTACTAACTGTCAGTACAACTTCAGAAAGGCGAATTATGAAAAACTGTATGAGGACCTGGTGAAGGTTGATTGGTCCTTTCTGGATGGTATTAATGATGTTAATCTCGCCCTGGATTGGTTTTACAATGTTCTGAGCGATATATTTGATTCAACTATTCCGAAGATGTCGAAAAGCACCTCGCATTTTCCTGCTTGGTTCAATAATGAAATCAAATGTAACATTAAAGCAAAAAATTATTATAGGCGTAAATGGAAAGGTACTAATAGTCCGATGTTCTATGAAGAGTTCAGAAGACTGCGTACACTAACGAAATCACAAATATCTACTGACTATACTGCATACATGGAGAATAAGAGACCAGCATCACGGCGGATCCTAGAAGAATATGGTCTTTCGTACGTTCCCGGAGGGAAACCTCACGTATTACTGGAAAACTATTTTATAGAAATGCTTAGCTTGACAAACCACAAGCCATTGTAGACGCATTTGCCAGTAATTTCTCGGAAATGTTCTCGACCGCCAATATTGTTGACTCTCCCACTCTAAAATCTCAATGTCAGCCGTTTTCTCTCTGTCGCATTACTGAACATACTATTTCCAGCATAATGGCTACTTTTCCTGATAGGCTTACCTCTGGTGATGATGGCATTCCCAGCTTCCTGATCAGGGACACCAAATTTGTTCTATCAGCACCACTAACCAAAATTATAAACCTAGCACTGCAGACATCATCCTTCCCCGATAGATGGAAGTGCGGCCGTATTGTTCCTGTATTCAAGAAGGGTGATAGCAGACATATTTCAAACTACAGACCGATTTCGCTCTTATCAAACTTTGCAAAAATTTTCGAACAAGTTTTGTTTGATGCTATTTACTTCAATACCCATTCATATATCACACAGCACCAGCATGGTTTTATGAAAGGTCGGTCTACTACTACAAATCTAGAGCTTGCTTTACGCAATATACGAATGAAGCCTTGGACAGTAGGGGTCAAGTGGATGTTGTTTATATGGATTATTCACATGCTTTTGATAGCATCAACCATATGTTGCTACTTCAAAAACTTGATAGCTTTGGCTTATATCCGAATTTATACATGTTGTTGGGATCTTATTTATCTAATCGATATAATTATGTGTTTTATAATGGTTATAAATCGTACACCTTTGCAGTGGCTTCTGGAGTACCGCAGGGTTCTAACTTGGGACCTTTGCTTTTCTCATTATATATGAATGACCTTTTTCCACTGTTAAGATGTCAGGCGCTAGCTTACGCAGACGACATCAAACTATTTTCTGATATCGCCAAACCAGGTGATGCTATTGGCTTGCAGCATGATGTTAACATTCTTGTGGAATGGTCTCAGAGGAATGAATTGTCTTTGAATATCGACAAGTGTGTGGTGATGTCATTCTCCAGGAAGAACGCACCAGTCTTATCAAGTTATTTTATAAATAATCAGCAGTTGAATAACACAAACTCAGTAAGGGACCTGGGAGTGACGTTTGATCAGGAGCTATCTTTTAATGATTACATTGTGAGCATCTGCCACTCGTCTTCGAGAGCATTGGGCTTCCTCATTAGAGCCTCGGGGTGCTTCAGCAGCATCTCCTTGCTAAAATCTTTGTATTTCACTCTTATAGTTCCGAAACTCGAGTATGCGTCTATTGTTTGGTATCCCTTCTACATCTCGCAACAGTTTCCAGTTGAACGTATACAGCGCCGATTTGTAAAATACCTCTTCTTCAAATCTAATCGTGTATATCCTGACTGGAACACTTCCTATGAAGAACTGCTTCGACTCTATGGGGTTCAGTCTTTGACTGTTCGTCGAGTTAACTACAGCGCAAGGTTTCTTCATAATCTTCTCCACAATAAAATTTATTGTGCCGCGTTGTTGTCTAGGGTCAGATTCAATGTGCCTAGTGTTAGTACCAGTAACCCTGTTACTTTCTTTCTGTCGACTCCAAGGACGAATCTACTGATGAGATCACCGATATTCCACATGATGAGGAATGCTGAGGCATATTATAGTGACATATTCATTGGAGAGGTGGACACTAAGGATATGTGAACCTTGACATCATAATTATCGGTATTACTTATGTGTTATATATCAAAATTATTTTAGTTATGTAATAATTTAACATAGTATGTGTATTCATACATCTAATTTGTGTACTTATTGCTCTGTAATTGGGATTACCTGTTGGGCAAATAAATAAATATTATTATAATTATTATTATTATTACTGAGCGCGACAACGTTACGAAGGAATTTACCATCGGTGCGTAAACAGGTTGAAATTAAAATGAAAACCGAACTGAAAAATAAAAAACTGTGGTTATGTGTGGACGAAACAACTGACAGCAAAAAACATCCTGTAGTTAATGTGATGGCGCGTAACTTTCGAAAGACCAAGTATTAATGTTTATGACCGATGGTGCCGCAACCATGTATTCTGTAGGCCGGTACGCCCCTGCTTTAGAAAGAGGCGTACCGATGAGCCTGTAGAAAGGTGAAATACGTATCTACGTCTCTGGGGATAGGATATATTCGGACACGTTCACAAAAAATATTAATAGTGAACCTGTATTTGTGTTCTTCACACCAGATTTTTAATAATATTTTATATTATTAAAAATACCTTTGTATTATATAAAACTGGTGGGGTTTACCTACTCATGTATGTTTCAATTATTCTGATACATATTACTTTAATAACGGAAAACCAAATGTATATTTAATTATTTCTGATAGAATAAATGTCTCTACTTCTATACTTCTATCGGTAACAAGCTCATGTTGCGTCCCTATTCTATCGCATATTCTAATATATTACGAATTACACTCCCATACCGGCGCTCATTGCGCGCACGGAAATTGGTCTGCTCTAATAATAACTCATGGCTTGCCAATCCCTCGTAATTGACATCTTGCTGTCGAAATTTCTGAGGCAAGAACTATTATTATTAAACTTCAATGTATCTTTGAATATTTTCATTTTATCCATGACAACTACAGATATATAAGTTTGACATTGATATATTGTCATTTATATTTTAAATTTCTTAGAAAAAGTCATTTTGTGTCGAAACATGTAAAATTTGTTTTAAATATATGCATATCAAAGTAAAACAGACCTTGAATCGCCAACTAATTTAATCTACTATAACATACATAGGTCAAGAAATAATTATCTACATATATATATAATTAAATTTCTCTAGATGTTCCAATCGAAACATTCAAAAATTCAATGGAAATGTGATAAATGGGGTTCCATTTCCGGAAATCCAAAGCTAATCTTCTGATATTGCTTATTATTCAACAGCGGATCAGCATATTATTATCTTCGTATCTACTTGAATGTTTCTAACTTATAACAGTAATTTGAGTATACAGAAAGTCAATATTTCAACGTAGAATTTATATTACTGCGCCTGGTTGTTATCGTTGCTTGCGTTGGCGCTTAAATTACAGCAAACCCAACCTTCCTAGTTATTTGAAGTGTTTCCTTGTTTGCTTAACATTTGACGTATTTCATCAGCTTAGTCATCCAAAGTATTTAATAATTAATGGTAATTACAAGCGCGAGTTCGGCTTCTTTTGCTAACATTTAATAGAAAATGTATATTATGTCAAGTATTTCTTTGTACTTACCTGTAGATTTGATTATGTTTCTAATGCTTTATTTTCCTTTATAATTGTACTTATTGTACTGGGTGAGATAAATATTGCATTTCTCAAAAATTCTTTTACGGTAGTTGTAAAATATGTGTTATTCATTTAGCATCGCAAACACATGCACAGAAATTGGAACCGTTTGAATCTGAGAATTTTAACGAAGAACTCTGTGAAACTTTATGGCGGCTTATATTCCATTAAATAAACTTAACAATCCCACTTTAAAAATATTTCTTCTAAATATACTGGTCGAAATGTTCCTGATGAATCCACCTTACGCAAATATTATGTTTTTAATTGCTACACGAAAGCAGTAGAACGCATTAGAAGCCATCTTTCAAATCAGTACCTCTGGATAAGTGCCGACGAAACTGTCGATATATTAGGACGCTGTGTGGTAAATGCTGTAGCTGGTGTACTACATCAAACTATTTCATATAACGCATTTGTAATAGCAACAAAAGATATAAATACAGTTGATGCGGAAACAGTTGCTAAAACCATTAACGACAATATTCAAAAAATACTTTATAAGGACGACAGGTACAAAGAAAAAGTATTTTTATTTGTAAGTGACAGTGCTGCATATATACGTACAGGGTTGGGCAAAAGTCGAATAATTCTGTAAATATAAACTTTAGAACAAAATGTTGTTAACAAAAGTTTTTTGACAAGTTATTTTATATTGGCTTCAATCATTTGTTTTTCTTATGATGACTACATATGACAGCCAAAAAAATTTTTTTTTTTAATGGAAGTAATATTATTTTTTAGATAATTCGGAATCTTTATTAAGTTCTGAATATGAATGCGTACTATTTTCATGGGGTTAGATAATAAAAATATTGAGAAAAAAATAAAATAATAAAAGTAAACAAACTACAAAATTAAATTAAATGCTCAAAGTGACGTCCTTCTACGACCTGACAGTGTCCTAAACGTTTCCAAAAATAACGAATTGTATTTTGTAAACTATTAGGTGGTATGGCTTGTATCTCACGAGTATTTTTTGCTCTCAAATCATCTAGGTTTCTAGGTTTCTCCTTGTATACTTGCGACTTCAACTGTCCCCAAAGAAAGAAATCCAATTGATTTAAATCGGGAGACCTAGCGGGCCAATCAATAAAACCCCGACGTCTAATCCCACGACCGGGAAAAATTGTGTCTAAATACTGTCGAACATTAATAGCATAATGTGGTGGTGCTCCATCTTGTTGAAACCATAGATTGCGGTTTAGCATGCTTGGTTAATTGTCGTTAGGAAATAAAATCAACAGATCTGATACAATATAGTTACGCAATAAATGTAAGTAACCATCACCATTTAGGTTGTGTTCCAAGAAGTACGGACCTATGATTCGTTGCCCAACAATGCCAGCCCACACATTAAGTTTGTGGCGATGCTGTGTATGATTTTCTCGCATCCAATGTGGATTCTCAGTCACCCAATAACGGCAGTTATGTCTATTTACAAATCCATTTAGACAAAATGTAGCTTCGTCAGAAGATATGATGTTGTTTAAAAAATTTGGATCGTTATTGGACAATTCTATTATTGTTTCAAAAAACTGTAATCTTCTGACCGGGTCATCTTCGTTAAGTTCGTGCAGCAAGTGTATCTTATAGGGCTTGTATTTATTCGCCTTTAATATTCGTCTAATAGATCTGCTACTCATATCATTTTCTAATCATAGTTGAGTGGTTGACGTAGTGGGATTTTCCGTGGCAGCAAGTAAAACATGAAGAGATTGGTCTTCATTAGTGATTTCTATTGGTCGGCCAGCTTTAGGTATATCTCTAACATCGCCCGTTTCTCTAAATTTAGTAACCAATCTCGAAACTGTTGATTGAGCTATAGGATCTCGATCCAAATAAACATTATTGAATAAAGTGCAAACTTCGTGATGTGAACGTTGCCTGTCACCATATCCGACCATCATAAGAATTTCTATTCTTTCTTTAGTAGTTAATTTGACCATTTTCACACAAAACACGTATTAAAAAAAAAGTTTTACGATGGAAACTATTTTATTGCGAAACGTCAATAATTCAATGACAGTCAAAAAATATACAATTTTCAAAGCAATCTACAAAACACTGCACTAGTCCAAATGTACGTATATTATTTCTTTCCTCAATATTTGTATTATCTAACCCCATGAAAAAAGAAATTAATAAAAATTCCGAATTTTCTAAAAGAAAATATTATTTCCAATTAAAAAGAAAAAATTTTTTTTGCTGTCATGTAAACATCATAAAAAAAACGCAAATGATTGAAGCCAATACATAATAACTTGTCAAAAAACTTTTGTTCACAACATTTTGTTCTAAAGTTTATATTTACGGAATTATTAGACTGATGCGTTACTTCTGCCCAACCCCGTATATTAAAAACAGGCAGACTATTAAAGGAAACATATCCTAATACGCTGCATACTACTTGTGTAGCACATGCTCTCCATAGAATCTGTGAATATATCAGAGACACCTTTCCAGAAGTTGTTAGACTTGTATCCGCTTTTAAAAAAGTTTTCAAAAAAGCATCATTGAGAGTAGCTCTTTACAGGGAAAGACTGCCATCTTTGTCACTGCCTCCCTCTCCAGTAATAACTAGGTGGGGGACATGGTTGGAAGCTACTAGTATTTATGCAGAGAATTTCGATAGTTTACAAAATTTCGTTGCATGTTTAAATGACGATGCTTGGAGTATTTCTGAATGCGAGGAACTAACACAAATTCCAAATTTAAAAGATCAGTTTTACTTTGTTCAGGAACACTTTTAAAATTTGCCAAATTTCGAAAATCGAAATTAGATGTGGCTATTAAATAATTTTAAAAGTATTCCAAGTGACTTCGGTTGTGGCCTTCGGCAAAAGTTAGACGCAGTGTTTAATAGAAATCCAGATTTAATAACATTGCGGTAATTGTGTATGTGGACAATGCCGCAACATTTAATTGCAAAATACGCTGAAATAAAAGAATATTTTCAGTATGCACCTATAACCAGTTGCGACGTAGAAAGGACGTTTTCTATTTACAAGGATGTATTTCATTCAAAGAGAACAAATTTTACAGAAGAGAACCTTGAGAAAGTATTGCTAGTAAATATTAATACTCGTTTACTCAACTTGAACTACAAAATGAACAAATAAAAATGTATTTCGTATTTTGTAGTCATATATATACCCGTTTTACTATTATAAGTATAATTATAGAAATAAAATTAAAATCTTTAAAAATACAACTGTTCAATAGTACGCTCGTTGGCGATGAGTCATCAACCTTTCGTGTCCGGTCTCTACTTATAAGGAAACTTGGAATTCCATCATAACCCGAGGTCATGCCACATTTAAGTTTCTAATGGCCTTATTTATTTCTTGCTCCGTAAGAATGAAAGAATTCACAAATGCTGAACCTTCTGGTAAGTTAGCACCTACGGTGCATTGTTCATTAGAGTAAACACTGGTAAAATATTCTTGAACCGCATTTACAATATTCTGTGTATCATTATTCATTATATACACTTTTCCTATTATTGATGGATTATGCTTTGTGTTTGTTAAATTTACTTCGTCTAGCTTGTTGTTTTTCCTTCAGTTATGTTTACATGTAAGACGTTGCTATAAATAGCATTACATTATATTTATTTATTTGTTTCTAGGCTATATGTGAATGGAATTTGAACTATGACCTTTACTAAAATTTACTTGACTTATACGACTTATGAACGAACCAATCATAGATTGTGTCTACAAGTTATCTTAAGAAGTATTGAATTTTATATAATATATTTCAAAGTTACTTTGCAAATACTGGATTTTAAATACTGAAACAATCTTAATATTCCTGTTTATACTAGGTTTAAAATTTTTATTAATTAAATTATTAATTGTGAATTGTAACATAAAATATCTTGAATTTAACCATAGAATAATTCTATTACATTACCTATTATACACAATGCGTTTTTATTACGTTCTATTCTCGTTCGTAGTAAAATATCACAGCAATATGTATATAATGGCCGATATTTTAATGAGCAAATTTCTACCTCACGAGTATTAATACACTACGAACAGTCTCAACTGACCGCAGCTGGTTGCACTAAAATCCCTAGGTTAGAATATTTTAATATTCATAGTTTGGCGTAATTCTCATGTTTGTATATGTATGTTCTTGTTCGATTGTCAATGTTATTTACTGTTTATTGTTGTGTTGTACTTTTGTTTGCTTCCTTATCTCTATATTCTTGAATTCTCGTTAAAATTTGCTTTATACAAACACTAAAATAATGCCGTTTAGCACTTTTATTTGTGATAACCCACTTTCGAAGTGGAGGACAAAATAAAAACGGAAGACGCGATCATGGCTTCAGTGTTTTAAGCAAAATATTATGATCAGAACGTGATCCTCGACACATTTGAACGTCATTACAATAGGTTAGTTCAAAGGTTTCTGGAAACTCCACAAACAATGTTTATGATATCAAGGAAGATATTTGGAATAGAATAGATTTCAGTCCAAACGATTCTGCTCTTAAACAGATTCGATATAAGAAATAAAAATATGGTCTCTTGCGAAAGTACCAGGACTACATTAAAAAAGCTATTACACACGCATCCATGTAAAATACCTTTCTTATGTCACTTACATGGACGCAACGATAAGTTAACTTAGGTAAATTAAAAACACTTCAGTTCAGTTTCACTTGTTTATAGATACTTTAACAATTGTTTCGGTCTAATCGGTGGATACCAAGCTGCAGAGACTGTGATGGCGTATGTACCGGACAAAGTGGTAGAAATATAAATACTAACTTAAATGAACATAAAAAGTTAATTACTCATGGAATAAAAAATATGGAGCTTGCAGTACACTGTACAGACAACCTCCACATATATGGATACTTGCAAACTGTTATGTATCTCTTTATATATACAAATTCTGCCTGCTTATGTTGGCGTTGACAAAATTCAAAAGTAGTCGGTCGATTGACTTCAAATTTTGACACAAGGTTGCATTCGAATATGCGAGTGTTTTAATAGTAAAATGAATTGTTTTTTTAAACGGCGCGGCGAAAATCTTCGCGCAGCGGTGAAATTCACGGTGCGCGTCAACATAAGTAGCGTAAAAATTTCTCAAATACTTGACTTGATACTACTTTTTATTACAAGTTGAAGTTTGCTAATCATAAACTCTATTTACTTTCGCTAACATATTGTTAGAAAGGAAAATAACTTTGATTAAATTTTAAATGAATTGTATTATATGAAAACTTAAAGTAATGTGTATAGATTAGATGTAAATGTCAAGTAGGTGTTATTTAAAAAAATATATTATAGACGATTGTCAAATTTGAAAGGCAAAAATATCAATGATATTGATATTTGAAAAATAATTCAACAAGTAACTGGGTTTTTGAAAGAAAAAAAAAGGAGAAATTATTATTGATTGTCGACGTACACGATATGAACAAAATTATTCTAAACAGAATCGCGGATGAAACAGTGACATACAAATTCATTGACTCTATGATGAATCAAAGTGAATTTTCCAACGGAATTCTCTCGATGTTCCCGGATTACCGTTACACGTTCTGAATTTGAAATACTCCGTATAATTACAGCTTTAAGAAATCGTATTGGTGATGTAGCATTACTAATAGATATCGAAACATCAGTCAGCCTAAGTTATGCAATGGCACGCGATTACTAGTTAAAAAATTGATGAACAATCTAATTAAGGCAACAATTCTGATTGGACCTCAAACAGGTAAAGACATACTATTTCCACGAATACCACTTCTTCCGACCGACATGGCGTTCGGTTTCAAACGACATCAATTTCCAATACGTCTAGCGTTCTCTATGACTATTAATAAAGCGCAAGTGAAATCTTTGCAAATATGCGGAGTGAATTTAAAAACGACGAGCAATTATACGTCACATGCTCCAGAGTCGGGTAAGCCGTCTGATCTTTATGTTTTTGCAGAAAACCGACAAACAAAGAATGTAGTCAATTCACTAGCTTTACAATAAAAATAACTTTTTTAAAAACATCTTTTTTTCCTTTCATTCCGCATAGCCACAGCAACGCAAGGCAGGGTTTTGAAATGAATGATGTGTTTTCCTCTGTGAATATATGTTTTTTACAATAGTTTTATTTACATTCCATTTATTTCGTATCAGACTGAACCATAGCGATGTGAGGCCTGGTTAAGCTATTAATTTTATTAAACGTCAAGAATTAAACTATTTACGACTATTAGAAATCAAAAAGCAAATTCTAGAAAATAAATCCTAACACACAAATTGAATATTAAAATACAACCATTATAGATACAATTTTTAAATATTAATTAAGGCTAATGACAATCTCACAGTTATTTGTATTGTATTGAAATTTGATCTTTTAATTTAGTTGAATAAACTCTTTGATAGTTGTCAAATAGAGAGAAACAATTGTTAGTATTGTATCATCATTCACCTAAGCTAATTAAAAGATAAAATTATTGTTGTTAGCTTAACGATACTTTAAAGGATTCGTATTCGAATTGAACCTTCTTCTCTGAATCCATGAGAGAAACATCATGCGATATCTGCCGGACAAGAGAGGCACGCCGTGTAGTAGGTTACACATTTTAACTCACAGAGCTTCCTTCTTGTAGCTCAGCTTCTGTTGGAAACGTTCGCTAGCATTTTTTGGACGACAGGTGTTGTGAAATGCTTCTCTCACGGATCCTTGGCGTGCAAGTTTGATATATGCGGCGGGCTAACTTAGCCATGCTTACTTTTTTCATATGCTGATGAGGACAAGGTAAGTCCGAAACACGTGTCCGTACGTTGAAGTCTCCAATAAGAATTGGTATACGTTGTATGTTGATGTGTGGTATAGAAATATGTTTTCACATTTATCATCATCATTCACATTTATTATGTATTATCGTATTCGTATAGAATGTATTTTTCTGGAAAATAAAAGAATTTCTATAATTTTCAAATAACTTTTTATTGTAAGTACAAGTTTATCTTTTATAATAATTATTAACACATATTTTACACTGATAAAAATATAAAGACAATAAATCATTTCAGTTTAGACTTATTGTTAGATGCATATGTACAAATTGGATTAAACATAAATTTTCGAAAATGCACTCCTTTATCTTAACCAAAATATATACGCGATTACTGCGATTACTGAAAACATTGTAACCAACACTATGATCTTTTTACAGAAATTTAAATAAATGTATTCCACTTCGTGCTTGAAAAAATGTACAATTTGTTGGGATAATTCAGATATGACCCGAAATTTACAAAATAAGAAAATATTGTGTATAAGAAAGTACAGTGTATCTTATAGTTTTCTTCGGAATGAACATTCCAAAGAAAACTATGAGCCACAAACTAGTTGCTATGCTTCGACTAGCAAGCTGGCGTATGGCAGGTAATGTAGAAGTCGCCAATTACTGATGTGTCTTATTATTACAGCATGAATAGTACAATAAAGGCAAATTAAAGTCTGTCATATCTATTAAATGGCTAATATTGAAACAAGAATTATCAGAATGGACTCTTTTATTTTGGAAGGTAAATTTTAAGAAAAAAGGATAGATACACTTTTTATTTGGATTTTCTTTTAAGTAACAGGAATGGAGCTGAAACCCTTAAAACAATGTGCTAGGAAATACTTCTGAATTCGAGCGAGTTCAGCAGAAAGTGAAAGTGTATAGTACAGCTCGTTTAATAATATAACAAAGGTGTGCAAGACTAAAACCTAAAAATCTTAATATAATATCGTTCCAAAATAAAAATATTAATAAGTATACTAAGTATTTATTTTATTAAAATTACACCCAACCTTTTTGTATTAACTAAAGATATAACTCAATGAGTTTTCATTTTACTATACTTTCTAACTATTAAAGATATGAATGTTTAAGCATTCAAAGGGAAATTATTTAGATTGCCATACAGAATGTAAATGTGACTTTTTAAATCTATTTCAAGGCTTAAAATTTATCGCGAAAGTATTCTAGAATCTAGTTTGGCAATAATACTTATACTGGCAACAGTGGGTAATACCAAAGAAAACAAAGCCACCAAGAATTAGGTTATGTTTTTAGAAAAGAAAGAAAATCGCAGTTTGAATGAAAAAATTAATTTATTCTAACGATTAATTAAGATAAGCAAAACAACATAACAAAAGCGTTTATAGCAAATTTTCGAAATGTTCTTCTTGTCTTTCAAGGCAATAAGCAAGGCGATTTTGAAAGCAACGCAGAGTATTCCGAATAAATTATGGATTTATTCCATCACATGCAGTAAGTATACGTTCTTTCAATTCATCCAACTTATGAATTTGCAAGTTATTATAAATTTTGCTTTTTAGGTAACCCCAAAGAAAGAAATCATTTGGAGATAAATCAGATGATCTTGGGGCCATGGTATGGGGCCAAACCTGCCAAGCCACCGTCTTTGAAATGTGTTACTTAATCCTGACGGCGTGAGTATAATGTGCCGGAGCTCAATCCATTTGGAACCAAAGTTGATCAACATTTAGTATCTCAATTGTTGGAATGATGTGGTTTCGTAAGAGATTTAAATATTTTTCTGCAGTGAGGTTACCGTCAACAAAAAATGCGCCAATATATCTATCGTTTATTATTCCAATCCAGACATTGACTTTTTGAGGGTACTGTGTTCGGGTTAGGTTTTGGGCATGAAGATTTGTACGGGACCAATACCTGATAGATTAATGGAAAGGAAATTTAGTATTTTTCAATGGATAAATGTAGGATACAAACCGGAAATTCTGAGAGTTGACTCCACCATTTATGGTAAATGTAGTTTCATCATTAAAAATTATTTTATTTAAAATTGCTTGGTTTTCATTAAACATATTAAACATTTTTTCGCAAAAACCAGTTCGTTTTACTTTATCTTCCTCGAAGAGCTCCTGATGGTTTGATACCTTGTATTGCTTATTTTTAAATTCTTTCAGGGTTCTGTACACCGAACTGTACGATACTGCAAAATGCCTGGCTACATCTAAAAGCGATCCTAAGGACTGTTCTTCTACATAACAGAGGATATTCAGCTTCATGTCTTCTGTTAACACATGATTGATTTTATTATTGTCTTTTGTGTGAATTTAGAAGACAACCATCTTCTTTGAATCGATTATAAATATTTAAAATTGTCTTTGCACAAGGTATAGGCCTGTTAGGATAATTAACGGCAAACATGTCTCTGACCGTCCTTAAACTGTTATTCTTCTGATACCACATTACCATTGAAACATTTTCGTCTTTGCTATACGTATCCATGATTTAATTAAATTATCTATTTTTCAATAAAATATATTTAATTAAAGATTTTTTTAATGAATAAAAATTGAGAAATATGTGACATTAAAAAAATTTTATTTCCTCTCCATGGCAATATATTTAAGAATTAATGTATTGTTTTTACGTAGATTTTTGTGTATAACTGGTTGCCTATGCCACCGCATATTTATGCTTATGTGTAATTGGAAATGAAAATAAGTCAGTCAATGTCAATGCATTATAGCTTGTGTAATGACAAAAGAAAACCCGGTATATGAAGTTTATGAAAGCTGTTAAATTAGAACGATAAATGCTTTCTATATTTAAACAAAATCTACAATTTCGTCTAGAGCGGATGGAACCTCGCCCAAGGATAGAGCAGTCAGAAAGATGTCGTACCAGCCCCGAATCCTAGAAGCAATCTGTATAGTTATTAATGATACTAGTTCAAAATTAACACTATAATGAAACGCGTGAAACGTTAAACCACGAGGCGTTAGCCGAGTAGTTTATTTACACAAGTTTCATTAACAAAGTTCATATCGAACGTGTATCAATCAAAATTTAACCTACGACGGCCCAATTAGATTTTATTCGCATAGATTTGATTTTTCTTAAATACCAGAAATGTTTTTATAAATTAAAATTATCAGGTATCCATATTAGTCAATGTCATGTTAACCGTGGAGTTTTAGTGAAAACGATTATTAATAAGGGTGATTTTGATTTCGAGAGTGTCCCTTCGGATATCGAAAGCAAAACGTGCAACCAAGTGTCCACTATACCCTGTGCAAATATTGAAGTGGCCACTTTAACCCATCGATTTTCTATTGCTTGTAAACTGCCAAGGAAATATATTAGAACATCACACCAGGTATCGTGGGATCCTAAAGCTATGGCACAAGCAATCAGGGCCGTAAAAGAACAGAATCCACCTGTGTTCAGTGATGCAGAATTTGCTGCAGCTGAAGTTACTGGCAGAAATGTTGAAATTAGGAAAGATCATCTGGAAAATTAAAATTCCAATGACGTTGGCAAAGAAGCAAATGATATAGCAGATCCAGTTCCTTCAACCTGGCACACTAACAAACGACCTGTTGAACAAAACATGCCTAATATCCAAAATAGTAGACCAAGCTGCTCGGGGTTATTCGTCAGTCCAAAAGACATCGTTCCCATTCAAAAATGTAAAACGGAAACGCAGAGAAATAATAGAAAAAGAGGTACTGTCGTAATAATCACAGACAGTCCTTAGAAGAATAAGCTAGAAATAGTAAAGGAATCTAAAAAAACAGCAGCAGTCAAGAGACAACTTTTTGTTAGTAAGAAGACTAAAAGCAAGATTACGACAAAGAAATCAAGAATTCCTGTTAAAAATGACAAAAGCAGCAGTGACGATGATGCACAGGAAGATATGGAGTGTCTCTACTGCTTCAGCCTTTTTTTACTTGATTTCCAAATGGTTAGTGAATGAATTTAAAAATTTACCCGTAAAACCAGAAAATTTGTCAGTTAGTAATTCCTTAGAATTTGTTAAATTAAGTAAAGATTGTGAACTGGAAGCCGGGGAAATTTTAGTTTCAATCGATGTAACGTCCTTATTCCCCTCGGTACCTATTACAGAGACTATGAAATATTTAGAAAGCTTTCTCCAAAAGAATAACATTGAACCTTCAAAAATAAAAGAATACATGAGATTGACAACTCTGTGCATGACGCAAAATTGTTTCCAAGTAGGAGAAAAATTTTATGAACAGAAACAAGGCACAACAATGGGTAACTGCCTATCTCCTTTCATAGCCAATTTATTCATGAGTCAATTTGAAGTAGAATTTAAAAATAACGCTAAATATTTCCCGAGAGTCTTGATTAGGTACGTAGATGCCATTCGCGCGATTTTGGATACACGGAAATGCGAATTAGACATGTTCGTTAATCAATTAAATTTGAAATTTCCGACGATTAAATTTACGGTGGAAAAGGAACACAATGGCAGGATACCATTTTTAGATACTTCACTGATTAGGAATATACATAAAATAGAAATCGACATTTTCCGGAAAGAAACCAATGTTAATAAATTCATCATCGCGGATTCAAATCATAGTTATCAACATAAGACAGCTTCCTTTAATTTCTTGGTCAATCGGTTACTAAATTTTCCGTTAACAAAAGAGAGATATGAAATAGAACTGGATTTCATTAAAAATATCGCGACATATAATGGCTTTGACATAGAAATAATCAATAAATAATTAGAAAAACAAAATTAAAAAATACAATCCGTGAATCCACAAGTTTGATATCTCAAAGTAACCAGGAGAAAAAGTACATGTGTTTACCATACCACCCCATCACGAAAAACATTAATAAAGTTGTGAAAGAAAGAGGTTTCCAAGTTGCCTTTCGGTCCGAAAATACTATCAAAAGTCTCCTAGGGAATACTAAAGATAGAGTTAATTTTAATTCGAAATATCCATGATTTAATGAAATTATCTATTTTTCAATCAAATATATTTAATTAAAGATTTTTTTAATTAATAAAAATTGAGAAATATGTGACATTAAAAAAAATTTATTTACTCTCCATGGCAATATATTTAAGAATTAATGTATTGTTTTTACGTAGATTTTGGTATATAACTAGTTGCCAATGCCACCGCATATTTATGCTTATGTGTAATTGGAAATGAAAATAAGTCAGTTAATGTCAATGCATTATAGCTTGTGTAATGACAAAAGAAAAACCTGGTATATGAAGTTTATGAAAGCTGTTAAATTAGAACGATAAATGCTTTCTATATTTAAACAAAATCTACAATTTCGTCTAGAGCGGATGGAACCTCGCCCAAGGAGAGAGCAGTCCGAAGGATGTCGTACCAGCCCCGAATCCTAGAAGCAATCTGTATAGTTATTAATGATACTAGTTCAAAATTAACACTATAATGAAACGCGTGAAACATTAAACCACGAGGCGTTAGCCGAGTAGTTTATTTACACAAGTTTCATTAACAAAGTTCATATCGAACGTGTACCAATCAAAATTTAATCTACGACGGCCTAATTAGATTTTATTCGCATAGATTTCATTTTTCTTAAATACCAGAAATATTTTTATAAATTAAAATTCAAAATTATCAGGTGTCCATATTAGTCAATGTCATGTTAACCGCGGAGTTTTAGTGAAAACGAATATTAATAAGGGTGATTTTAATTTCCAGAGTGTCCCTTCGGATGTCGAAAGCAAAACGTGCAACCAAGTGTCCACTATACCCTGTGCAAATATTGAAGTGGCCACTTTAACCCATCGATTTTCTATTGCTTGTAAACTGCCAAGGAAATATATTAGAACATCACACCAGGTATCGTGGGATCCTAAAGCTATGGCACAAGCAATCAGGGCCGTAAAAGAACAGAATCCACCTGTGTTCAGTGATGCAGAATTTGCTGCAGCTGAAGTTACTGGCAGAAATGTTGAAATTAGGAAAGATCATCTGGAAAATTAAAATTCCAATGACGTTGGCAAAGAAGCAAATGATATAGCAGATCCAGTTCCTTCAACCTGGCACACTAACAAACGACCTGTTGAACAAAACATGCCTAATATCCAAAATAGTAGACCAAGCTGCTCGGGGTTATTCGTCAGTCCAAAAGACATCGTTCCCATTCAAAAATGTAAACCGGAAACGCAGAGAAATAATAGAAAAAGAGGTTCTGTCGCAATAATCACAGACAGTCCTTAGAAGAATAAGCTAGAAATAGTAAAGGAATCTAAAAAAACAGCAGCAGTCAAGAGACAACTTTTTGTTAGTAAGAAGACTAAAAGCAAGATTACGACAAAGAAATCAAGAATTCCTGTTAAAAATGACAAAAGCAGCAGTGACGATGATGCACAGGAAGATATGGAGTGTCTCTACTGCTTCAGCCTTTTCTCAAAATCCAAAAAAGGGAGAGGGCTGGATATGCTGCTCAGTATGCAAAAAATGGGAGCATGAAGTATGTGGTGGGTGCGATGAAGATGACGATGAATTTACATGTGAACTTTGTTCTTAAAGATGTGTTCTATGCGTAAATGTGTAATAAATTCTTCACATGTGAGTACTTTTAGCACTTTGCCCCACTGTGTGGGGTAAAGTGGTCATCTGTACATATTTTGTTAAAAAATAGAAAGCTGAAATCAAGTCTAGAATTTTTTTACTGTGACTATAACAGTTTTTGAGCTACATTGGGTACTAGGTTTCATAATCATCTTGTTCTTTATTCCAAGCCACGGAGCGTTTGAACCTTAGGGTGGCCACTACACCCACATCTCCCCTACACCATGATGACGAGTTGAACATCAACAGTTAATGTTTTGTGGCTTTAATAAAGTATTAACTAAAAATATAAAATATCTGAGGTATTTAATTTAAAATTCAATTAAAAATTTTCAAGTTTAAAGGAGCATGTTACTGAAAATTATTTAAATTTTTCCAAAAAAGCAAAATTATTTTTCGTTTAAAATATGGGAAAATGTCTATTTCATTAACTTGCCCGAATTTTTTGTTTTATTTTCCATTAACTTTCTTTTAATTAATGTAGGTATGCAAAGTGATTAAAAAATTTTTACATTTTGATGAAGCCTTAATTAGCTAAAACAACTTTAAGTCGAGTGTTGTAGAAGTGTATGAGGTAAATTACCATAATTGGAATTTAAATGTATTTTAAGAAAAAACGAATACCTTATTTACAATTTGTCGTGTTCTATATTTTCAAATTTTCAAACGTAATTATTAACGGATTATTTTGAATATCTGAATATCTCAAACGTTATTAAAATGAAATTAATGATCTCGTTTGACAACATGCTTGCGACAAAGTTGAGGGATTAAGTATTTATTTCACATCGTGCATGTTTGTGTATTGATTTCAAACGTGTACGTATTATATTGATTCGGCGTTAACTTGATGAAGATTCATGTTTAAAACAACAGATTATAACTTGTAATATAATACATCAATCTTGTATCGTAGAATTATATCTAATTCGTGCCGACACCAAGCATCTCCCCCAGATTGAAATCCGATTAAACATGTATAAAACAATCTCGAAGGAAAAATCACAACACTACGAATACGGAAACATTAAAGATAGCATTGCTGGAAGAATGAATAAAATATTTGCCTGAAAATTCAACAAAAATACATTTTTTATTTAATTTATTTTTTCTACAAACACTGTTAAAAGTTGACATTTTCACACGGCTAACTTGAATTAAAAATGCGATATTATAGCGTAGCGGGTTAAAAGTATTACTTTTAACACTAGTGTTAAAAGTAAATTGACATGACAGTTTGTCAAAAATGACAACATATATTAAAATGATTGAAAATTACATATTTCTTGGATAATTCATAATAAATGTACAGTTTGTGTAATTCGAGATATTTATTTCCTGTGTTGCAGTACTTTCAGAATTATTAATATTATTCTCGCTATTACTTCATTTTCTTTATTAAAATACGAACTCATCTTTTGTATGAATTGTGACTTAATTTGACGTAATTTAACGGTCGCGTTCAGTTGTGTCAAAACGAATTCATGAGCTGTCAAATTTGGTGAGTGGATTTTCATTATATTTTATAATAAATATTGTGTTTGTAGAAAAAATATTGTACGATACACGTGTTAAAATAGTATATTAAAAAACGAGTTTCATAAGGAACCATTTTGCCGCACGAGATCAGTTTAGAAAACGAGCCGCTTGCGGCGAGTTTTCTAAAGAGCGAGTGCGGCAAAAGGCCTTATGAAACGAGTTTTTTATACTATTTTTTCTATTTTGCGTTTTTTACATTAATAAATTGCTTAAATTGGAATTATTTAATTTGAAAGTTCAGAGTTTAATTTTTATATAAAGCATGCAGTTGGTCACATTGATACTTGACATTTTCAAATTTAAATCTTGCTATCCGCGAAGTATATTATATTACATATTATTTATTAATTTTCGTTAACATTACTTGATATTTCATTTAAAAATATAAACATTAGTGACATAGAAACATATATATGTTGTTGTCAATTGTATACAACATACGTTGTTTGTGTAAAATACGAACATATATCATATCTGTCAAATGTACATAAATTCTTAGAATCATATGACAGCAATGATATTTATTTATGTATTCGAACAACGCCAACATTGAAAAATGAAAAAAAGTGTATCGAAATAGAGCTCATTTCGATACTGTTTTGGGTTTCATAATGAGTTCATTTTGAACGCAAAATAGAAAAATTATATTTTATTTCACTCGTAAATTGTACTAAATAAATCGTAAATAAACTTTTACTCGTGAAATAAAACCGCACTTTTAACACTTGTATCGTAAATAACTATATTATATTTTGTTGAAGTTTTAATAATAATAACTTCCATATTTTAGTATAATAATATTAACATATATCGGGTTCTTTTTTATCATTACACATACATCCCCCTATGTGTGGAGCTAAAAACATAAAAGTCAATGCATTGGTGGTATAGTAGGCAACCAGTTATACACCAGTGACGTATTTTCCAATTGTCAAATATTTCTGATTTCTCATTCCTACTTAAATCTTAAATTAAATACATTTTATTAAAAAATAGATAATTTATTTAGAACAGTTAATTATCCTAACAGGCGTATACCTTGTGCGAAGACAATTATAAATATTTTTAACAAATTCAAAGAACCTAAAAAAGGTATATAACCCTTTACCACAATTATTAATCGTATCCTAAATTCGTATTTCGACAACTAAGTTGTCATCATCAGTAGATAAAACCGCTAATCAAGGTGTCGTACATGGGGCATAGTAAAGCTAGGACAACTGAGTTAAATATTTCCCGAGAGTCTGGATCAGGTACGTAGATGACATTCTCGCGATTTTTGATACACGGAAATGCGAATTAGACATGTTCGTTAATCAGTTAAATTTGAAATTTCCGACGATTAAATTTACGGTGGAAAAGGAAAACAATAACAGGGAACCATTTTCAGATACTTTACTGATTAGAAATAAACATAAAATAGAAATCGATATTTTTCCGGAAAGAAACCAATGTTAATAGATTCATCATCAGGGATTTAAATCATATTTTTCAACATAAGACAGCTTCTTTTAATTTCTTAGTCAATCGGTTACTAAATTTTCCGTTAACAAAAGAGAGATATGAAATAGAACTAGATTTCATTAAAAATATAGCGAAATATAATGGCTTTGACATAGAAATAATCAATAAATAATTAGAAAAACAAAATTAAAAAATACAATCCGTGAATCCACAAGTTTGGTATCTCAAAGTAACCAGGAGAAAAAGTACATGTGTTTACCATACCACCCTATCACGAAAAACATTAATAAAATTGTGAAGGAATGAGATCTCCAACTTGCCTCTCGGTCCGAAAATACTATAAAAAGTCTCCTATGGAATACCAAAGATAAAGTTAATTTTAATTCGAAATCAGGTATATACGAAATTAATTGCGATGATTGTAATTTGAAATATATAGGCCAAACAAAACGAGTAATAATAACCCGGTTTAAAGAACACATATCACACATTAAATACAATAGACCAGAAAAATCTAACGTTGCCAACCATGTTTTAAATACACTACACAATATGTCGATTAAAGGGTTAAAACTTGTCAAGGCCATCAATAATCCCGGCGATCTTCACGCATACGAAAGCATTCACATGTCTAAAAACAAGCAGAATTCTGTGAACGGAGATAAGAGACCGATCGCCTACAGCTGTCTCTTTGCATTCTAAGAAAAGGAGGTAAAAAAGTCGTAGACGGTTCAAAAAGAGTTTAAACACATGTTGGTGCTGTTTCCATAAGAGAGGTAATTTTGTTGCACTTTTCAGTCCATATATTTGTATTTTTAAGACAGTGTATAGGTGGACGCCGTGAAAAGTGAAAATATGATAGCGTTGATAACAAAAAAGTTAAAATAGATTTTACCATTTTATGAGATAGGAGCATTGTAGAACGTTCTTACATTAGGTACATCATACTTCTAACGAATTACCGAACGTAACCCACGTATTGGGATCATTTCAATAACACGATAACAACAAATAACACCTCGTGGTGTATTACGAATAAGTGGTTTTATAAAATGGAGAAATTTATCTTAAAAAGTAGTAGTGGGAAATTCTTGTAGGTAATAAATATGTTATTATTTCTTTAATAATTACAATAACTTTTATACTCTACAATTATCTGACAGCATCACTACTGGAATTAAAGATTGACATTATGCAACAAACTTTTGGAATCTGTTAAAGCAAGGCTATTTTCATATGAAGGATGATCAATAATTAGAGTAGCAACTGTTTTTGATCTTCGATTTAAAAAAGAAGGTTTTCGTAGTACTGGAGCTGGTGCTTTTCTAGAACAAGAAATGTTTAATATTATGAAACAATAGTTCCTGAAAATAAAGAACAAATGCTTGTAATCGAAACGGACATTAGTCCACACCAAAAGTCACTTTCATTATTCTGATTTTTGCAAAATAGAATAAGAGAAAGTAAAATCCACTAAAGCTGATGTAATAATAACTAAAAAGACAATACCTCGAAAGGCCAAATTCAAATCAGGACGTATATCCTCTTTTATTTTGGAAGGTAAGTTTGAAAAAGAAGGGTAATTGTATTTTTTATATGGATTTTCTTTTATGCAACAGAAAAGGAGCTGAAACCCTTAGAATAATGTGCTAGGAAATACTTCAGTATTCCAGCAAGTTCAGTAGAAAGTGAACGAGTGTTTAGTATAGCTTGTTTAATAATAGAACAAAGGCATACAAGACTAAAAACGTAAAATGTTTATAAGATAATGTGCCTAAATAAAAATTTTAAAAATATTAATAACCTTAGTAACCTTAGTATTTATTTTATTAAAATTACAGCCAACCCTTTCCTATTAGCTAAAAAAATTATTCTATGGGTTTTATCTTACTATGCTTTCCAACTATTTAAGGTATGAATGTCAAAGCATTCAAAGGGAAATTATTTAGATTGCCATACAGAATGTACATGAAAATTCAATAACGGAAATCTATTACGGAAAACATTATATCACAAAAAATCAGTTCGCTTTACTTTATCTCCCTCGAAAAGCTCTTGCTGGTTTGATATCTTGGATGGCTTATATTTAAATTCTTTCAGGATTTGAACACTGAACTATCGACACTCCAAAATGCCTGGCTACATTTAAAAGCGATTCTAAAGACCGTTCTTCTACATAACAAGGAATATTCATCTCTGAATTTGTTAAACATATTTAAAATTTTCTTCGCCCAAGGGAAGGAATCTCCTACTGGGATAATTAACTCTTTTAAATTACCTATTTTTCAGTAAAATGTATTTAATTTAAAATTTAAGTATCAGTGGAAAATCAGAAATATTTTACAATTGGAAAAATACGTCACCGGTGTCTAACTGGTTGCCTACTATGCCGTCAATGCATTGACTTTTATTTTTTTAGCTGTACACATAGGGCGATGTATGTGTAATGATAAAAAAACCCGTTATACCGTCTCTGACCAAAATAGTAGGAACACGATTAAAATTAGATATAAAATTTTGAAAACACTGTCGTCACATTTAACACATTATTAAGAAAATTGGTTATGTAGAGAGTGTTATATATACAGTAACGTAACTCGTTTGTTAGAAGTTTGCTATGTTAACGCCTTAGGACGCTTTTGAACATGTGGCACGTAATCTTCATATACATGATATGTTAAAATAAAATATTTACTCTCAGAAACCACTCCATCACCATCAAAGTAGAATAAATTCAAAATATCTCTATTACAATAAATATTTAATTCGTCCTGCTTACTCACGAACATCTTAAAACTAGTTGGATACGAAATAAATTTTATGACAATTTTGACAGATGAGATTTACTTTTCAAGGTTTACTACTAAGATTTTTCTTGATAGTCCTCAATTTAGAAAATAATCATTAATAACTCTAAAACCTACACCTGTACGATGCAAAATGTTTATCTGCTCATCTACAGGCTGTTCCATTTTCAAAAAGCGATTTTTCTTTACTTAAAGATTACTTAAATAGTCAATAAATTTCGAATATAATGTAAGAGATTTATCGAATGTCCATGGCATTTTGTGTAGTGTTTTAAATTATAAGTTTATATTTTTTACTTTTAATTTCATATTTTAATACCTGCAATTAATGATTGTAGATTCAATGTGACAAAAAATTAATTAACGCAGCATGCAGGAACTGATTTGCATAAAAGGAATATCATAAGATTTAAAAATGCACCACAAGCTACTCTGAATCAATCGTTTACTTCAACAATAGAATAGTTTCCATTATGACTGGTATAACGCCTTCTGCAAATATTCCAGTTCCAAAGCTGGATAAGTCAATGTTTAAAAATTTTTAAGAGAAGTGTACGAAATTGCCATATTGTAGTTGCTCAGAAAAAAGTATATTAATCTATTGTTTGAGTAAACTATGATGAACATTAAGGAAACAATAGATTATTTTGGCATTATGGCATTTTAAATGAAAATTGTGCCGGCCAATCCTTTTTAATTGGCACAGAAGAATTGGAGAAAACAATTAACTTAACTAACAAGATTTAAAAACGATAGTTTAAGGAGGTCTCATTTGCCGAATGCCGTTCCAAGTGATAAGGTTTTACTGATGTTATCGAACCTTGACCGGCTATGCCGGTACAGAAGAGAAAAAATACGTATATAGGTGTAAGTCCATTAACACGATGTCAGATAGCAGCAAATATACCGTTCAAGGGAAAATTGTGACGTTCGGCATAGTCTCTTTTGTCAGATGTCACTAGATTATATAGTGGCGCCTGATAAGACAAAATTTGCTATACCGTGTGAGGCGATCCTTTTAAGCTTACTTCACTAGCCTAACTGATGAAGTTTGATAGTAAATGACAGAAACACATGTCTTAAGCAGAAATAAATGTTGGAATATACGAAATGTGCGATATGTTCATGTGTACAGTTACAGATGTGTATACGTCTCTTTCATTTGTAACAAATGCGTAATACGTGCTTAACGTATTGATATACTTAAACTTTTTTAGTTAATTTAGTTATTAATAATATTTTGTCCACAACAAAATTGTTTATATTTTTATAGTTTATGCATTTTTAATATAAAACTAATAAATATGACAAAGAAGCTACTGTGTTTTTGTACCTTTTTCAAAATTTCTTAATAACCAGTATTTGGTTACAACGTTTAAAAAAATACCGAATACCGATATTGTAATTTTGATCCGGTATTGCAATCACTAACTGTATCTAATAGGGCAATACCTTGTAGCTTGTACATTCCATTGCGTCATCTTTTTTAGAAGATGGCGATATAATTTGAGTTGTTACTCCGCCATTTGAAGGATTTATGTAATCCGACGTATCGGCATTTGCTTTAGTGGCGTCATCAAGATAGCACTAGACAGAATCATCTTACCAAACTTATTTCAGTGACTTTATTTTACAAACATATATATATATATATATATATATATATATATATATATACAATTTTGTATTTTCAGCGCAACGTTCCGTGTGAGATTTGATCACGGTCTCGAAATTTCAAATATTTATTATCTCACATAACCGTGTTCAAGCCTCATCTATACACTGTAGTGAACATAAAAAGGTTGGCAAGACATACATCTATGAAAGAAATTGATTTAATTTAATTTGTCAAGAAGCTAATAACTCTAAGAACAGCAGCAGAACAGACCAAATCTACGATTGTGCAATAGTTTTCAATAGTTAAATATGGAGAATTTCGCCTTTCACCACAAATAAATGAAGTATATTTATAAATTTCGAAATAACGAAAAGTTATTGTAAAAAGATCATAGTCTTAAAATATTTCTAAATTTATTGATAATTTTTGTTGTACGAGGTACAAGATAAAGAATAAGATACCTACCTATGTAATTCTTAAGAATTATTTTAGAAAAAAATAATTTCGGTGAATCTCTTTAAAACTGTAAACATTTCTCATAATCTAGAAAGCGCAATTTAAATAAAATTATATATAAAAGGTAATGTGTTCAGGGATTCTTTTAATAATAAATATTGGCAATAACAACTAGTCCCCAATATGTGTTTCTTTGCTTCGTGCAGAACTGATTTGATGACGTGAAAAAGTGCAAAACATTATTTTTTACACTTTGCGTTTATCGACGATACATATATACAAATATTCATAAATCATTCTTCACAAAAACTAGTTCAAGTAATAATATTTCACAGATTTCACGAACCTCAGAAATATCTGTTTCAGCTAAATATCAGTTAAATTATAAATTATAAATTAATTTTATTGATTCATACCGTATATGCATAATATAAATGTGTAAACCTTTTAGGAGTATTGGAAAGCATAAATATAAAGAGCAAGTTTAATTCTGCGGAAACAAGCTATGCGGAAATATCGGATTATTCAATATTGTTACTGTTAACCTCTGTTATTTCTATAAATATTAGATTAGCTTCATATTGAACGGAAGAGCGGATAAGAGTAATTCTGCTTAATAGAAAATGCGGTGTTGTTTTTGCATTGTTAAATATTAGTTTTCAGTAAATGTACATACGTCATTCAATTTTTAATAATTTCAATCATGGTATCTAATAAAACTATTAAAACTAACTAAATTTTAATTTTGTAATTCATACTTTTCCGATAAATAATATTAACTGGTCAGGGAAATAAATGTACGTAGCATCTAGTACTCTCTCTCGGCAAGATTATAAGAAAATAAATTTTATATTTAACCCTAGGACTACCGAGCGGGTCCAATGGACCCGAAACGATTTCTAACCATTGTTTTATCGTACTTATGGTTGGGCTAATTTACTGGCATTAATAGACTTTTTAAGTACGAGTTATAGCTTTAAAATTTTGACAAAATACTTTCGCGATTTACCAACCGGGTCCATTGGACCCATATGTCGTTTACTGTATGAATGTAGGTAAAGCGAGTGTGTTTTACAATGATAGTGATTCGCTTATAAATTCCGGACTTCCCCGCTGCTGATGAGCCTTTCTTGGTATTCCCCGATGTATACAGAAAGGTGAAATCACTTTATAATGCGGATTTTGGAGACTTTACCTGTTTCAGCATATTTATAGCCGCACTTCGTCAACAATGCACAAGTGCTTGCCGAATCTGTATAGTGTTACTTTGTTACTGTGAATAAGACAAAATTTATACTTTATTCAGTTGTGATGCGCGATTTGATATTTTAGCATAATTTTTTATCAATTGTCAGGTAGTTATTTCTGAATCTTTTATTGCGGATATTTTCTACTTTGCGTTTTACTCATTACGGAAAATGGATAGTAGAAATAAGGAATATCTTACACAACAACAGCTAGAGGCGATAGTAGCCGAAATTAGTGACGTTGAATACAATAGCGGATATGAAGCTTCGGACGACGATGGAGAGGTAGATGCAGTCGAAGGCCTCATCGATGGAGGTGATACAAACACAGCAGAAGAATCAAATAGCGAAGAACAGCAGCGATGATGACCACAACAGAAATCCTCCTCGAGCTAATTCTTTTATATCAATGAACAAACAAGTTGTTTGGTACCAAGATCCTATTTTACCTAATCACAGAAGACAACCACGACACAATATTTTACGAGAACGTTCAGGCTCAACACGTTTTGGAAATCGCGAGATCGATACACCTGCTTCTTCTTTTTTGATTTATTTTCGTAAACCTCTTCTTGAAATTATCCTAAAGTGGACGAATGTAAAAGGAGAGATTGTTTGCAGCAAAAATTGGATAGAAATGGATGTCCAAGAATTGAAGAAATTTATTGGAGTTTTGATACTAATAGGTGTATACAAATCTTATAATGAGGACGTAACACAACTTTGGAGCAAAAACAATTGTCGAAAATTCTTTGGTGCTATTATCGCTCGAAATATATTTCAAAATATACTTCGTGTACTTAGATTCGACGATGCAGCGGAAAGACGAAGAAAAAGGAGTGGCGACAAAATACCACCAATACGGGAATGCTTTGAGTTATGGAATACTTATTTGTGAGATGCGTATGTACCAAATTGGTGTGATAATTGTTTGATGCACAGCTTGTAACTTTCAGAGGCAGATGTCCCTTTAGACAATATATTCCATCAAAACCTGGACGATATGGAATACAATTTTGGGCCATTTATGTTAGTGTAACAACCTATGCATGGATCACCTGCGACAATTTCTTTACTTCGTACAATCTTGCAAGGAATTTGTTATCAAAAACCTTACATTAGTTGGTACGATCCGTAAAAAAGAGCCTGAATTGCCATACTCATTTGTTGATTCAAAAAATCGTCAAGTGTTTTCCACACAGTTTGGTTTTACAGACGATGCGATGATTATTTCGTATCTGAAAATTCATCCTGGAAAGCAGGGAGAGGAAAGAGACAAGAATCAAGGCGAAAAGTTTGTAAAACGTTTAGTAGAAAAAATTTAAAACTCTGGAAGGAAAGTCACCTGCGACAATTTCTTTACTTCGTACAATCTTGCAAGGAATTTGTTATCAAAAACCTTACATTAGTTGGTACGATCCGTAAAAAAGAGCCTGAATTGCCATACTCATTTGTTGATTCAAAAAATCGTCAAGTGTTTTCCACACAGTTTGGTTTTACAGACGATGCGATGATTATTTCGTATCTGAAAATTCATCCTGGAAAGCAGGGAGAGGAAAGAGACAAGAATCAAGGCGAAAAGTTTGTAAAACGTTTAGTAGAAAAAATTTAAAACTCTGGAAGGAAAGTCACCTGCGACAATTTCTTTACTTCGTACAATCTTGCAAGGAATTTGTTATCAAAAACCTTACATTAGTTGGTACGATCCGTAAAAAAGAGCCTGAATTGCCATACTCATTTGTTGATTCAAAAAATCGTCAAGTGTTTTCCACACAGTTTGGTTTTACAGACGATGCGATGATTATTTCGATTGCTAACAGAAACGCCAGCTTGTAACGTTGCTGAATACTCTGCCTGCACAGGAGAAAAATGTTGATAATAGCCAAAAAAGAAATCTTAGGTAAGCCTCGACGGCGATAAAACAAAAGGTGGCGTAGGCAACATAGACAAAATGACACGATCAAACACCGTGAAAAGGATTTCGAAGAGATGGCCTCTTGTAGTTTTTTATAACATGATAGACATCAGCGCCATGAACTCATACATTCTATGGAAGCTCTTGAAACCTAATTCATCTTTTGATTTGAAAAAGAGAAGAAACTTTCTAATTGAGCTAGGAAAGGAGCTAGCAGAATACCAGCATCACGAAAAATCAAAAGCTGCATCTATTAGTTCTGAGATTCCAAGAAAGAAGAAAAGATGTGATGTTTGTCAATCTTCAAAAGACGGAAAAACAAGAACAACTTGTGGACGTTGTAAAACCAATGTATGCGGTGAACACTCAGTAGTTATATGTAAGAAATGTGTTTAACCCATTTTAACTTTTATGTAAGTTATTTATATATTTTATTTTGCAATATTTGTCATATTATTATGATTACTGCTTCGGTCTATTTACTATTCTAATGGTCTTTTCTTATGTTGAATAAAATAAAAGTCAAATATAATAATGTTTACGCTATATTGAATTCAAAATAATCGCCGAATATTAGCTCTAACCCAGCATATAGTAATATGGGTCCAATAGACCCGCGCGAGCCGTTTTCCTGGTAGTCCTAGGGTCAAACATCCGTAACGGCACGTACAGCTAGTATTGAGCTGTTTGTTGAGTTAGAATTCCTAGAAGATCGCTACGTCAGTTTCTTGGAATAAACCGCACTCAATACAAATAGTCTGGTTAGATATTTGCAAGCAGTCGCGTAGCTTAAAATTTTTCTCGTTATTTTCTTTTCGGCGAATATTACTGAAGACCTATACATCTCATATATGGAACTAATTCAATCTTATTTCTATTATGTGGAAAAAGTATGTTTCTCAAGAGAAAGATTAAATAATGTTTTTAAAGGCGTTATAAATACTATTCGGTTGGGCTTAATTATGAGTGATAAAATGCGATCATCGTCAGCATTTAAATTGGACTTAAGCTTCACGATATTCATTAAGATAATGTCATATCAACTTCACCAATTTCAAAAGATGAAAAGGATAAAAAATATCTGAAAGAGTATTTAGCACAGTCTCTTCGCCATCTGAAATAGGTAAATAAGCATACGAGAAGACGTTCGCAAAGCAATTCACAATTTATGCGTTAAGCATTATTAATATTAATATATATTTTGTAGGCAGTATCAATTACATATTTAGTAATTTGCCTAAATCTGTTGAATTCATTGTAGAAATACAATATATTAGTAGATTTTTTGTAGTTTTTTTTGGAATTACCATAAAGAAATGAACATTGTCACTTTAAACTCGCAAGCAAGAAGTCCCGACCTCAATCTCATTGAATAGGTATAGGTCAGGTTGGAACAGCGTGTACCTTTACTTTTACAGCTTTGATAGAAAGTTGGGAACAGTTGCATGGTCGCTTATTATATATATATATATATATATATATATATATATATATATATATATATATCAAAAACCCATCTACCCTAAATGGTGTCGGGTAAGTACAGTCTAATTAATAAATTATGCACAAAATTTCTCCATAATGTTCGGTTACTTGCCAGTGATTTTGCTTCTTTCCAGCTCTTTCCCCTCTTCTGGATGCTATTTCCAATGACATCCTCCCATACTTGTCGCGGTCTTCCTCTATTCCTTTTATACTGGATTTTGGCTTCCTATATTAGCTTTACTGGTCTAGTGTCGCCCATTCGTTGTAAATGCCCCACCAATGTAGTTGCTGCTGTTCAATAAAGTCCATTGTCGATTGTATCTTCAGTTCGTCTCGTATTTGCGTATTTCTCATTTTATCCTTTCTAGTTACGCCTCTCACTCTCCTAAGATATCTCATTTCTGCAGCCTGGATTTTGCTTTTTTGTCTAATTATTAAGTACCCATAGTTCAAATCCGTATGTCAGAACTGCTCTGTATACTGCTTTGAATACTTTTATCTTGGTGTTTCGTGATATTTATTTTTTCATAATGAAGTTCTTATTCATTGCGTAATACAATTTGGTTACCTTTTCAATTCTTTCATTAATTTCTGACTCATTTTTCCCAGTGTTTTCTATCAGGACACCTAAATAATGAAACTCATTTACTTGTTGAATAGTTATTCCTTCAATTTGGATATTTAGTTGTTCTTCACCTGTGGTCATTGCTTTTGTTTTATTTTTATTTATACTCATTCCTTTTTTCTTAAGTGTTTCGTTCCATATATCTATACTTTCTTGCAGGTTATTTCCAATTTCAGCTATTAGTACTATACCATCTGCGAATGCTGCCTCAGCTACTTGTATCCTCTCTAGATTCCTGTACCCAATTTGAGTTTTTTTTCGTCCGCATTGAGCATTGTCTTATTACATCGTCCATAAATACAGTGAACAGTACGGGACTTAATCATCGGCCCTGCATTAACCCATCTTGAGATACAAATCCCTCGGATCTCATGTTCCGCCTTATGATATAATTTACGTTGTTCTGATATAACCGTTGGATATTCCGTATTATTTTTTTGTTGACTCCCTTTTTTTCAAGAGCTTTCCATATTTCATATCTTGGTACTCTATCAAAGGCTTTTTCTAAATCAATAAATGCGAAATATGCCTTTTTCCCTTGTTGCAATCTTTAATTAACTATTTGTTTTAGTGTAAATATATGATCTTGCGTTCTCCTTCCGGGTCTGAATCCACTTTGCGATTCCGGTAGTGATGGTTCGATTAACGGTCTTAGCCTGTTGTTAATTAACTGCTCATATATTTTGACGACTGTGCTTAGTAACGTTATAGCTCTGTAGTTATTACAATCTCTATAATTTCCCTTTTTGTATATCGGTGTTATTAGTGCCACTTCCCAATCTTCTGGTATATTTTTGTATTTCCACGCCATGTTAATGATCTCCAGAAGTATTTTTGTTCTTACTTCACCAATGTTCTTAATCATTTCTGCCACTATTTTGTCATTTCCAGGAGCTTTTCCATTTTTCAATTTTTTTATTACATCAGTTAATTCTTCTAGAGTAAATTCTGTATCCTCATCTGCTATATTTCCACTTTCTATAACAGTCTCCACATTTTTGTGTCCTTTACTGCAGAGTAGCTCCTCAAAGTATTCTTTCCATCTCATTACCTCTCTTTCATCAGTGATTATTTCTTGCTGTTTATTATATATGCTTCCATCATCTATTGATTTTGCTTTTCTGCCCGATTTCAAAACTTTATAGAATAGTTTCTGATTACCAGCGACCATGTTCACTTATTAAGAAATTTAATATCAAACATACCAAGCCGTTGTCAAGTTATTATTGCAGCCAGAGGAGGTAACACGTATTATTAATTCTTTTATTTTTATTTTGGCATTCATTATATTCGCAATTTTTGTTAAATTCGGAAAAAGAAAGAGATTTTAATTTAAGTAATTTTTGAGGAGGATATAGTTTTTCTCCGAGTAAAGGTTTTCTTCCGCGTTAAATGTGAGATATTTGCTAAATTTCAAGTGTTGCGATAATTTTTTGGGGCAGTGTATTTAGAATCCGATTTGATATACTAATCTTATTTTGGCAATCCGGTTACTAAACACTCTGTATAATACGGCTCAAAGGCGTTTCAATTAATTGTTATCTTAATTCGCTTTAAAAAATTTCTTAAATTAGTCCTACTAACTATATTCATTTATTATTTAAGTTTTTAAATATACTTGTTATAATGCAAGTTAATTACACAAGTCTACAGTGATTTTGATGTTTGAAAGCTGTTTGCTAATTTGTATATGTTTGGGGGCCCTTATTCCAAAAAACGCCATATTTTTGCTCTATCACGTAAATTTTTTTTATAGCGCTCTATATCTTAAAAATGTTAATTTATTAATATACATACCTATGACAAGAATATGTTTGTTCCATGTTAGGCATGATTTTTAAATGAATTGATTTTTATGAAATTAAATGTGATTTGGCAACACTGGATAATATTAGATTTCTCAGCAAAGCAACAGACTCGGCGCAAAAGCGTCAATACAACGTTGAAACCTGCTTATGTACAGTTTGGTTGTGTTAGTCGTCGTGCTACTGTGTCCGCGCGCTTGTTGTCTTCGTTGTTGCATATTTTAAGTGTTCTAGAACGTATAAATATGGAAAGAAGACATTGTGTGAACAATCCGAATAACTTTTGTTATATCTGTGGTAGTTATGTCGTAGTAAAGCAGAGGCAAACTATAACTTCGTTTGTGAAAAATGTATACCACGCTTATTTTGGTGTAAAAATTGGCGACCAAGACAAGTCCTGGGCTCCTCATACTGTTTGATCCGTTTGCGTTGAAGCATTAAGAAACTGGCAAAAAGGTAGGAAGAAACGTTTAAGCTTTGGTGTTCCTATGGTATAGCGAGAGCCTATAAATCACAGTGATGATTGTTATTTTTGTTCGTGTAATGTTCAAGGATTCAACAGAAAAAATAAGAACAAATTGTGTATCCCAATCTTGACTCTGCTATTCGACCAGTTCCTCATGGACCAGATGTACCGATACCTACCGCCCCAAAAGCACTAGAAAACGTCATATCGTCAGACTCAGAGGAATCTAATTGCGACCCAGATGACTCAGATTTCACACCAGATTTCAGAGAGCCCGAAGTGTTTAACCAGAGCGAACTAAATGATTTAATTAGAGATTTGCACCTTCCAAAGGATGCATCCGAATTGTTAGCCTCCCGACTTCGTGAGAAACATTTACTGGCACCTGGCGTCACATCAAGCTTTTACCGGGATCGCGAAAAAGAGTTATGTCAATATTTTACTCAAGACGGACCGCTAGTGTATTGCAACAATATTCCTAATTTAATTTCAAAATTAGGAAATGTGCCGTATGTAAAAGAAGAATGGGGCCTGTTTATTGACTCAAGTAAGCGTAGTTTAAAAGGCGTTTTATTGCACAATGGTAACAAGCTGGGCTCGGTTCCCGTTGCCCATTCGGTACATTTAATGGAAACGTATGAAAATTTTGAACTTCTTTTAAAGAAAATAAACTACCAAGAACATCAGTTGATGCTTCGTGGTGACCTTAAAGTGCTGTGTATGCTACTAGGACAACAAGGAGGTTATACAAAATTTCCATGCTTTATTTGTGAGTGGGATAGTCGAGCAAGGGATAGACAATGGACTCAAATAGAATGGCCCTCTAGAACAAGCCTTACACCTGGTAGCAAAAATGTATTAAGAGATAGCTTGGTTGACCCCAAAAAAGTTTTACTGCCTCCTCTCCATATCAAACTTGGCTTGATGTAGCAGTTTGTTAAAGCCCTAGACAAAAATGGACAGTGTTTTAAATATTTGTGCGAGACATTTCCAGCCTTATCCGATGCCAAGTTAAAAGAAGGTATTTTTGTTGGGCCGCAGATAAGAACATTATGCAAAGACAAGGATTTTCAAAACACAATGACCAATGTCGAGAAAAACGCCTGGGTTTCATTTAAAGAAGTAATTGATAAGTTTCTTGGGAACTCTAAGGACGAAAACTACGAAAATATTGTTCAAAATATGTTACAACACTTTCATCGTCTAGGTTGTAATATGAGTTTGAAAGTGCATTTCCTGTTTTCACACTTGAACTATTTTCCTGAAAATCTTGGAGCAGTTAGCGAGGAACAGGGAGAGAGGTTTCACAAAGACATTAAGGAAATGGAACGGCGATACCAAGGCAGATGGAGCATAACGATGATGGCGGACTGCTGCTGGATGTTAAAACGGGATATGCCCTTAAAAACATACAACCGAATGTCAGGACAACGCTTTCTGGCAAAAAGACAAAGATTTCACTTAAAAAAGACTGAGTAAAGTATTTTTTTCCACTTTTTTAACTTGGATTCCACCTTTTTACTCAATAAACAAATAAATTTTTTTAGAAATATCGTTTTTTTTCATTTAATATTTGCAAAAAAACCTTACGTGATACAAATAAATGCATAGAACTTTTGAAATCAGCCTACCAAAATTATATAAAATCAGTTTTCAAAATAAAAACATCTGTCAAAAAGTTTAATTTTGTAGACCTGTGTTATCTTAGGTTCAATTTCGAAATGTCGGGTAATATTTCGAGCATTAAAGTAAATTATTCACTTTATGTTAAGGAGACCCATAACTTGAGTATGTTATCTATACCCGCTTATAAGATAAAGTTTTATGAACGTGAGTCATACCGTAAGATAATTAATGCTGTTAATATTATCCTTAAAGGTATTAATTTTTTTATGAAACTGTTAAGGACTTAGGTAGAGAATTAGAGTTGAAGACATCCTTTTATGTACTAGCTTCATGTTATAAGATTATTACGAGATTTCTCGTTTACACATATTTTAATAATTTAGTTTCGCGATTATCTTTTCTTATGCCTCGCGCTTCTTCGCGACAGCGAACAACTACTTTTTTACTTCCACCCATAGTTTTTTACGCATCTCCCATTTTTTCCATGTGTTGAAATTTCAATGAGATCTCTGACATATGCGATATAAACCTTAATATAGCCATTGAGATCGCTGTGTTGCAGTTTTCGTAAACATTTTTTGTTGTTTTATGTTTATATTTGTAAAATATGTATATGTATTTTATTTTCATTATGAGTTTCAGTTATGTTGTAGAGTTATAATTAGATACCGGTCACATTGGGTTGAAATAACGTAGTCATTACGGCGGACGATATAAATAGCCTACAACATCTGTAAGTACATCATGCAGTTATTGAATGCACTATTGATCTGGCTAGCGTGCACATCTGTTTTCATCGAGAATTGTGACATTTTTTATTGGATATTTACAATTAAATTTCTTTTTTCATGGGCGTAGATAGAAGCGTGTGGAGTTTTAATTATTTAGTCTATTTAGATTACAAAAGACGTTCAGAACAATCCTTCTGTGAGTGTTTTTGTGCGTTCAAGTGTTACACTGTTTTTTCTACTGAAGATGACAACGTGATTGTAGAAATACATATTTAGAATCATTAAATTCTATTGTGGTAAGGGCTTTTTAATTTTATTTTATTTATTTAGATTATATTTCCTAAGATAAATAAAGTGCTGTGAGTTAGTTTCTTGCTTTCATAGTTTTAACTGTTAATTACATCGTAATTTTTGTGATAGATCCTGTTTAATATCGTTTGATTGAATCTATTTCTCCCAATTATTTCGACGTAAGTATGCATTGAATTTCCTTCAGTTTCAATAACTTACACATACATTTTTAGTTTTCATTTATTTAGATCTAGAGCATTGTTTAAGTTACATTCTCAGATATGATATGGAACAACGTCGAGAACGGCATCATAAAACAATGGCGGGTTGGATTGATGGTCATACTGATTATATGTCCATTGTCGGTGATTCCGAAATTTATTGCAAAATCTGTAAAATATCGTTAAAAAATTCCATTAAATCGCACGTACAACGTCACTTAGCCTCGCAAATACATGCATAGAAATTAGAGCCGTCGGAATCTGACAATTTTAACGAAGAACTCTGTGAAACTTTTATGGCGGCTAATATTCCATTAAATAAATTTAACAATCCCACTTTAAAAATATTTCCCCAAAAATATACTGGTCGGAATGTTCCTGATGAATCCACTTTACGCAAATATTATGTTTCTAAGTGCTACACGAAAGAAGTAGAACGCATTAGAAGCCATCTTTCAAATCAGTATCTCTGGATAAGTGGCAGCGAAACTGTCGATATATTAGGACGCTGTGTGGTAAATGTAACGGGTGTTCAGAAACATTCGAAGTCAAGTGGGCTCTGAACAGTGGCGGCTGGCGCATAAGCGCTGCAGTGCTGCAGAGCTCCCAAAAAATTGGGCGGGCGAACCTGTATTAGTTATAAACTAGTTTTCTTTTACATAATTTTTCCGACATTTCTGATGTTTATAAAAGCGTAACATATTGTTGTGAAAATTCTCCCCCTGTATATCAAAAAATTTGCATACTACAATTTGACACCTTAATCATCAAAATCCGATCAGTAGATGCCGAGATATTCGCTTGTGAAATTATAACACTAACGCCGGTTATATATAGAATATTATCAAATAATATAAATCGGCGACCAGTGGAATAACCAACCTAATTCGCGCGGTCGCTCACTTGTTCCTTATCTGGTCCACACGTACGGGCTCTCAGAGCTCTTTGAAACACCCGCGCGCACCCCGCTACCCCCGTGACTGTCTAAAACCAATGCATGATTTTACCAGGCAATGTTCGCTGCATCCTGTCCAGCACGTTCATATGATTCGGCGGTATAGGTGTTTAATATTTACGCGTGTTGTTTACTGTGCGGCGAGTGTAACGTAAAAACAATAATATTGTGCGCGTGCTTGTTTGTTTTTGTATATTGTTGACAATTTATATAAACTCTGTGTATTATGGAGGTGGTCTTTAACTTAATTAATGTGAAGAGATTCTTTAAATATTCATACGAAGAGAAGTTAGAATTAAAAGCAAGAGGTAGGCCATTAGTAGATATCACTATTGAAAAAACTGGTGTAAGTAGAGGGAAAAATTATACACGTAAATTTAGTAGCGATATTTATTCAAAAAACGATTGGATTTGTGGATGCAACAAAAAAAATGCTTTATATTGTTTTCCCTGTTTACTTTTTGGTGGCGATAAAGCTTGGACGGAAATAGGGGTCACGGATCTACAGCACTTGAGTTTGAAAATAAAAAGATATGAGAATTCTAAAAGCCATCTTCATAATTGTATGGAATTTGCGTTACTAGGGTCAACTAATATTATGGCTCAACTAGATTCTGCTTATTGGGTAAATATACAGAGACATAATGAAAATGTGTCAAAGAATCGTTATATTTTATCAAAAATTATTAATTGTATAAAATTTTGTGGAGCTTTTGAATTGGCCCTTCGGGGACATGATGAGAGCGATACTTCCGAGAATCCGGGGATATTTCGTGGACTTATTAATTTTTCGGCTGAATTAGATGCAACTCTAAGTGAGCACCTAAAAAATTGTTCGGTATTTAAAGGCACTTCCAAAGAAATACAGAATGATCTGTTGCAGTGCATACTTGAAGTCTGCCAAGAACAAATAATTGAGGAAATTAATCATTCTCCGTTTTTGGCGATCATGGCGGACGAAACAACGGATGTTGCTGCAAAAACTCAAATGGTAGTTATTTTTAGATATGTTCGTGATGGTGAGCCAATTGAACGTTTTTGGAACTACGTCATTCCTGAAAAATGTGATGCAGAAACACTTAGCAAAACAATTTTAAGTGTCATAGATGCTTTAATTCAAAATTCACCTAACAAACTGATTGCACAGAGTTACGATGGAGCAGCGGTGATGAGCGGACAACACGCAGGCGTTCAAGCATTGATTAAAAAAAAGTACCCTTTTGCGCACTATGTACATTGCTATGCCCATCAATTAAATTTAATTATATCTAAAGCTGCTTCTGCAAATTCGCAAGTACGTGTATTTTTTGGCAATCTACAAGACATTCCCGGCTTTTTTAATAATTCACCCCAACGAGTAGAAGTGTTAAACAAGATTGTAAACAGAAGGATCCCCCACGGCGCTACAACCCGTTGGAATTTTAATATCAGGACCATTAATGTTGTGTACGAAAATAGGGCCTCTCTCATTGAGTGTATGGTAGAAGTAGAAGAACAATTCTCCAACAACACAGTCTGTAGTGCAGCCGCCTCTATTCGCCGTACATTAAATGATCCGATCTTCAATTTTTGGCTGACTTTTTTCCATCATGTAATGCCCCATGTAGATATCCTGTTTAATCAATTGCAGCAAAGAAAAATTGAACCCACTCTAGTAAAAGACGCTATCGAAAATTTTGAACGCAGTATAGGCCAAGTTCGAAATAATATTGACAACATCATAAGTGAAACATCAGATTTAATAAGCGATGAGCCACCACCAGAAAACCCAAACGTCCAAATAACAGCAGATTTAATCATCGAATTTCGGCTTTAGAGGTGTGTGATGTTATTCTAAATTGTGCAAAAGATCGATTTCATTTTAAAGAGCATTTAGTAGTGGCATCACTTTTTTTTTTCGGAATGCTTTGGAGAGTATTGCAGTAAATTTCCTGAGGACAAACTCACTTCCGCATGCTCCTATTATCCCACCTTTGATAAAGAAAGATTACGAGCTGAATTGTCTGTTATTTACTCAAGAACTGATTGTAGATCTTTAAAAGGCGCACTACCTCTTCTAAAATTTTTAATAAAAAACAATCTGGGAGATACATTGAAGGAGACTAGAAAATTATTAGAAATTGTAATAACAACTCCCATGACAACATCAGAGGCCGAACGATGCTTTTCAACACTAAATAGAATTAAGACGTTTCTCAGAAATTCAATGACCGAAGATCGTTTAACATCTCTTTCCATGCTATCTATCGAAAAAAAGTTTATCTCCGAAATAGACAATTTTAATGACAAAGTGATAACAAAATTTGCAAATCGAAAAGAACGTAGAATAGATTTAATTTATAAGAAATAATTTGTTAGTAAAGTAGTGCATAGTGACTCTTATTTTTTTGTGTGACAATTGACAATCGTTCCAGAAATCCATTACTTCAGTGCGGAAGGCGAAGAAAGCACGATAAGATCGATGGGAGACAACCTCTTACTGCCCGTGCAAGGTAAATTTTTTTGTAAAACTTGCAGAACACCTTAAAATTTTTTGCACGAGCTGCCACTGGCTCTGAACAAAGAAATCGTATATCTTTACTTAAGTATCTGATTTGTAATAATTATTAAATGTCAACTGTTATCTGTCAAAAATTGTCAGAATCTAATATCGAAGATACTAATTTGATAACCTATAAAATTGTATTAAGTAAATGTATCAATCTATCTCTGACATGACTTCAAATTTTCAAGGACTACTTTGACATCGAATGTTTCTGAACACACGTTAGCTGGTGTACTACATCCAACTATTCCATATAACGCATATGTAATAGCAACAAAAGTTATAAATACAGTTGATGCGGAAACAGTTGCTAAAACCATTAACGAGAATATTCAAAAAATACTTCATTCGGACGACAGGTACAAAGAAAAAGTACTTTTATTTGTAAGTGACAGTGCTGCATATATGTTAAAAACAGGCAACAGACTATTAAAGGAGACATATCCTAATATGCTGCATATTACTTGTGTAGCACATGCTCTCCATATATCAGAGAATGTATAGAGAGAATATATCAGAGACACCTTTCCAGAAGTTGATAGGCTTGCATCCGCTTTTAAACAAGTTTTCAGAAAAGCACCATTGAGAGTAGCTCTTTACAAGGAAAAACTGCCATCTTTGTCACTGCCTCCCTCTTCAGTAATAACATGGTTGGAAGCTACTAGTTTTTATGCAGAGATTTTAGATAGTTTACAAAATTTCGTTGCATGCTTAAATGACGATGCTCGGAGTATTTCTGAGTGTAAGGAACTAACACGAATTCCACATTTAAGAAATCAGTTGTACTCTCTTCAGGAACACTTTGGAAATTTGCCAAAATTAATCACTTATTTTGAAAATCAAAATCTCAAATTAAATGATGGTTTAACGACATTAAATGTGGCTATTAATAATTTGAAAAGTATTCCAAGTGACTTCGGATGTGGCCTTCGGCAAAAGTTAGACGCAGTATTTAATAGAAATCCAGATTTAATTGCGGTAATTGTGTATGGGGATAATGCCACAACATCTAACTCAAAATACGCTGAAATAAAAGAATATTTCCAGTATGCACCTATAACAAGTTGCGATGTAGAGAGGACGTTTTCTATTTACAAGGATGTATTTCATTCAAAGAGAACAAATTTTACAGAAGAGTAACTTGAGAAAGTATTGCTAGTAAATATTAATACTCCTTTACTCAACTTGAACTACAAAATGAACAAATAAAAATGTATTTTGTATTTTGTAGTCGTACATATAGCTGTGAACTTTTCCCCGTAAATATTATAAAAATTTATTTAATTATGATTGTACAATTATTTTGAACGCAAGTGTATATTTTTGAAATTTATTAATTTTGTGAAAAAAATGGTTTTACATTCTAAGCCTGCGCGCTTGCTTTGACCTTTAGACAGATACAAGTGTACTCTGAGATAAGAAAGTCGTGTTTATATAAGATTAATCTTTATCTTTTTAAAGTTACTTCGGGTTATTTTTTGATTTTATTTGTGGTTGGTGCTGTTTTAATTCATTGCCGCTATTTAACGAGTTTGATTATCTCGTAATTGTTATATTTTACACTTTATTACTCACCGTGTCTCGAATATATATATATATATTTTTTACGTAAGTAAAATATATTATTTAAAGATATCTGTTTATATTGAATGAATTGAATATTGTATTATTATTATCGTATTGAGATTTAGTCTTAGATATTTGATATAAATAACAAGGAAAGATTTTTAAAATCTCTAGTAAAAAAATTCTGTAACAGTAAAATTTTATACGTTTGGTATCTCAAGGGCATTTTTTGTTACATGTGGGTGCACATGCGTTAGAGTTTGCTTCGGGCTGTCAAGTTAGTTTGTTTATTATGATTTTGTTCTCTTTATTTTTAATTTTGATCGGCTGTCATAAGGTTTCTTAGACGTATGCTGCGGGCATTTCCATGCGTTATTTTTTACCTTTATAATATTGTTAAATGATTAATCTTTATACTTTATAAAGATTTTTTTTTAATTTTTTAAATTTTTGTATTCAATTTTCATTTAAATTTTATATTGTGTTCTTTAATTTAGTAATCCTTTCTACACGTTTTAGCAAGTAACTTAAAGATATTTTCGTAACTTTTCTCAAACAAATTTTGAGTGGCGCCTAACTATTTTACTAATTCAATTATTTTCCACTTTTGCGATTGGAATCCTGAGAGGAAAGCAGTCCCATTTTGGAAATAAGCCGACTGAATATCCTAGCTGGATAGATTTGTCGTGAATGGTGGAATAGCTAATTTCCAAACCACAGTTCATAACAATATATACCCGTTTTATTATTATGTGTATACTTATATAAATAAAATTAAAAACTTTAAAAATACAAATGTTCGTGGGCGATGAATCATCAACCTCTCGTGTCCGGTCTCTAGTTATAATTAATTTATTAGTAATTATGATGTAGTATAATATACACTGCTTGAAGAAATGAATGCAACATTTAGTAAACAAACAAATTTTTATCTTATTTGCTTATCATTTGTAGCGGTTGGGGTTAGTTTGTAAGAACTTGGTATTTGACGTTCAGTTGCCAAACTTGTGTTTGCATTTGAGTTGTTTTTGGTGTTAGTTACAAATTTAGAATCAATAAAATTAAATCACATCCAATAATTATCATTTAATATACTATTAGTTTTAACATGTGTTAATACCGTGTTTTATCTTGTTAAAGTTCTTATTGTTTCTTATTTTGCCTTTTCGGTCTTATGCAACGTGAATTTCGAAATTTGACGACATAAAAATGTGCCCAAGTCGTGGTGTTATTATAGGGAGGCTGGGGTTATCCCCGAATTGGAGAAAGTTTCCCGAATGACACAAAGGTATAGGGACACTGGTAACTATATCCGCCGACCTGGGCATGCCACAACCCGTGTCTAGGATCGCTTTCGAGACTTCCTGCTGTAAGACAACGATTCGTTACAAGCAGGTGTTTGCAATCTCAACTACAGGGAGTTAATTGTTCATGGAATTACCATAGAAACAGTTCGCAAATGTCTAAGAGAAGCTAGTTTGGCACGTCGTGTTTCACCTCAAGGTCCAGCCTTGTCCGTAGAACATCGGAAGCTTCGCTTGAATTTTGGTAGGAATCATCTTAATTGGTTGCGGGATGACTGGCAATTCTCTTTACAGACAAATCCAGATTTTGTCTTTCTAACTGTGATAGACGTGTGTACAGATGACCAAATGAACGTTATGGTCATTTCAACATTACGAATACCACGTTATTTGGTGAAGGTTCTGTAATGGTGTGGGGAGGCATTCCTTTGGCATCTCGTACAGACCTAGTAGTGTTCAACAATGGAAGTACAGGGTGGCCCAAAATGACCGAAGGGGTTTTAATTACTTATAACTTTTTTATTATAATTTTTTTTTTCAGTATTTTGTAAAGAGGACTTGGGGAATTTAAAATGGAACAGTACACAATTGAACAACGTGCCAAAATCGTTGAACTTTATTTCTCAAATCAACGATCCATTGTTTTGACTCAGCGTGCATATCGTCGTTATTTTAATGTGCGGGTTGGACCCTCAGAGTCAACAATAAACCGTCTGGTTGCAAATTTTCGAGACCAAGGGGCAGTAAGGAACCTTCCTGGTGCCGGCAGACGACGAACGGTGCACACGGATGACAATATAGAACGGGTACAGGAGAGTATTCGGGAAGATGGAGAAACATCAACCAGGAGACGTTCGACACAACTTGGCCTCTCAAGAGGGTCGCTGCAGAGAATTTTACATACAATAAGAATGTTTCCATACAAAATTCAGCTTGTCCAACAATTGAAACCGACAGATTACCAGCAACGACTTGATTATTCAATTTATTATCGTCAAAAAGCAGAAGAAAATCATGATTTTATTCATAATTTAATTATGAGCGACGAAGCCCATTTCCAATTAAATGGGTTTGTTAATAGGCAAAACTGCAGGATATGGGCTACGGAAAATCCAAGAGTAGTTCAACAGCGAGAATTACACCCACTTAAGTGTACCGTTAGGTGCGGTGTTTCGTCGGAAAGGATAATTGGCCCATATTTTTTTGAAAATGAACAGGGTGTCGCCGTATCCATCACTGGTGTTAGATATCGGACAATTTTGGAAAATTTTTTAAGGCCAGCCGTGGAAAACCATCCGCAAGTATGGTTCCAACAAGATGGAGCCACAGCGCACACTGCGAGGGACACAATGGCTCTTTTACGCGACATCTTTGGTGAACGAATTATTTCCCGTATAAGCGATTTTAATTGGCCTCCGCGTTCACCGGATTTAACCGCTTCAGACTGTTTCCTTTGGGGTTATTAGAAAGGAAAAGTCTATATTAATAAGCCTCGAACCATACAGCAATTAAAAAATAATATACGCGACGAAATCAACAACATAACACCTGAAGTTTTGCGAAAGGTTATGGAAAATGTTTTGGAAAGAGCACGAATATGCGAAGCAGAAAAAGGCCACCACTTGGTAGAATAAATTAAAAATATTCTCCATTAATATACTGTATTTAAAATAAAAAAAATTAATAATTATGTCTTAAATAAGAAGTTATAATGAACTCAAACCCCTTCGGTCATTTTGGGCCAGCCTGTATTAATGCTGATCGGTACATAACCAACATCCTTCAAGACCATAGCATAAATTACGTCTATAATCATATATATTTCTTGAATTAATTATAGTTTTAATTCTTAATTTAAACTTCGTTTTTTATTTTGTGAGGTGAAAATATCGCATAATGTTGGAATAGATTTATTTTATACATAAAGACATTATAAGTAAAATATTAATGATTATAACTTCGAAACATGTAGACCGTTCGTTCATAAAATATGTAAAGATGATCACGCCTGTCAAACTTATTTTGAATAGACCTTACTCGCTCTTCCATTTATTTCAAAACTACTAGCGGCACCGTTCATATTTTTTCCATTTAAACAGATATTTTTGAAGTTCTTTTGTTTACAATACATACAAAAAACGTATGTCATCTAAACTTAAGTTGATATATTTCCAATTCAAAGCAGAAAACTTATGGTCAATATTACAAAATACTTTCTTAACAAAATTATATTTTAATAATGGATCTCTTCCACATAATCCAAAAAGTAACTAGAATAAGCAAGAATCTGAAATAGGTAGTATTTACATATTTTTTAATAAAAAATAAAATTAATTAATGATGGGTTTTAAGATTCATTAAGCAAGAAGAAATTACCCCAGCAACTTGTGTTATACAGGGTGCGACATATGAAAATCGTGCTCTTCGATCAACTAGTACTAGACACAGAAGATGTTTGTTAAAATTCACTTCTTTGTTAGTAGATTTAGGTTGTGCAGTTACAGTAGACATGGCGCAGTGAACCTCGGAGCATCTAATGTTTATCTTGTTACGGTTTGTTATTTAAAATATGTTGATATTGTGCATTTCAGGTCGAAGTGGACTAGAGCAGATGACACGCTGTGTACCGCCGTTGAAATGCACACAGGTGTTCGTCACGTCACGCGATCGTTTTAACCAATCATCGGGTCAAAAACAAAGTCAAATGCATTTTCCCTCGAAAACTTATATATACAAGGTGACATTGAAAAAACTACAATGCGTAGCACCACGAGATGGAAGACCAGAAAACACTAAAAAAGTTCTTATACACTAATGTCCGATCGCCTTTTGATTTCAAGATACAGGATCTTAGAAGTTTGTTAGATTTTTGTTTTTTTTATTTCTATTTGTTGTGATGACATTATTGAACCAAAATTACTGTATTGTAGTTTCGATTATTATTAGAATATTATCATAGTTGGCTTTGTAATTATGGCACATGTCAAATATAATATTGCATTAATTTATTCAAGTTTGTCGTGTTACTGATTACCTTCGTGTTGGGTTTTGCTATTTGTCGTTTTCTAAAATTATATTATTTTTTGAAAAGTGAACTGACCAATTTATTAGAAAATATCCCATTGAACATTATTCAAAGATAAAAAGGCAGCATATGTACTGCATGCTATTGAAGAGAAATAAATTTTCTAATGAAGTAAGTATGTTAAGATTATTTTTTTAAATCAGCAGTACGTCAATTTTAAAAATTATTGGAATAATTAGGTTAACAGATTTGTCATAGGAAGAAATTTTAAAAAATAATTTTCTTACAACCTTTAAGATCCTGTATCATGAAAACAAAAGGCGATCAGACATTAGTGTATAAGAACTTTTTTAGTATTTTATGGTCTTATAGCGCGTGGTACTATGCATTGTAGTTTTTTCAATGTCACCTTTTAGGCACCGTATAGGGACGCGTCGTTTTTAGACAGATATCGTTTGAATGTCGTTAATTTCGTTGGGGTGAAAAGCTGGGTTGCCGTTTTTAATGTGGTTGTGTATTGTGAGAATTTTTGGAGAACATACCTGTTGGTGTGTTCGCCGTTCGTTTTATTTATCCTATATTTATATATATTTATATGTCTTATAGCATCCTTGGATCTCGATACCTATTCTGGATTGGGTACGTTAACGCATATTCGTCCTCCGTGTAACGTACATCTACTTATACAAGTAGTCTTCAAATCGCGGTGGTATCATTTTTAAATATAGATACAGTCAAGTAAATAACGCTTCATCAAGGAACTCATGCCGTCTTCACTCGAGCTAGATCTGTGGTACTGGCTGGTTGACGTATGGGCTTAACAGTAACCCACCCACGTAAGGTAAGTCCAAGGAGAGCTGTTTGATTTTGAAAAATAATAAAAGCCACTTTGCGAGTTTCGTTGCTTGCACCTTGTGTGGGTAGCAGTCTTCGAAACTTATATTGGGACGAACTTCGCAATCGCAGTTCAGCACTGTTTCTGTACACACTCTAATGTGAAGCGCTGTGGAAACATCGCTGATCGTAAAACAATAATAAGATGGATCGAAGGATCTAGAGCAAGAGGGTCTATTATGAAAAGGAAGCCATCTAGTTTTCTTACAAACGTGCGTACGCTTGAAAACATTGAGAAAATGAATGTGATAAATCTCGGAAACCTGAGTCACTCAGCTAGAGGCTCTAGCTTTGCGAATGTAAGATCAGTTCGTAATTCGCATTCTACACGTAATGGACGTAATCTACGCGGCAATAGACGCAGTAAAATTTGGAAATGCACTTAGAAGATTGATGGAAGGACAAAAAGGAGTGAATGAAGCTGCACGCATTTACGGAATCCCATCTCGAATTTGCGGCGAACGTGGCGTAAGGGGGTTGGTGCAGAAGAGTTTGCCAGAGTTGTTTTGGGTCCACAAGAGTTGTTGGGAGCAGAAATTGAAATGAGGCTCGTTAAGCACATCCAAAAAATTGAAAAGGTCGTATTTTCAATTGATAGGGAAACACTAAGATCGTTAGGGTTTCAGTGGGCTGAAAAGTGAGAAATTCAGTATCGCTTCAATTGTGAAACACCTATGGCAGGTTACGACTGGCTGTCTTCTTTCTTGAGAAGGAATAAGAAGTTAAGAAACAGACAGACCTAGGAGTTATTACTTCCACGAAGTGAAGGAATGAACAGAAAAGTAGCTCATGTATTTTTCAATCTGCTTTCTGACGTTGATAATGAATTCAACTTTTTTAACCACCCCAAAAATATTTTTAACATGGACCAAACGGGATTCCAGTTAAATAATAAATGTGATAGCAGCCAAAGGAGCTAAAGATGTCCATACTATAATATTTTCTGAAAGTGGTGAAAATGTCTCTATATAGCATGTTGTAGCGCTAAAGAAAGATTTCTTCTACACGTTTTTTATAGGAGTGTGAGGAAAGAGTTTAGTGACGGTGTACCTGCAGGTGAACTCAAAATCATCATTTATCAAGTCCGAGCTGTTTTTCAAGTGGCTGAAAGAACACTTCACCCCAAGAAAATCGCCAAGCAATACAAATTAAATTCTGGATGGAGATTCATCGCACCGGAACTATGAAAACGATATTATTTTGATGTGTCTACCAAATTTCACTACCCAGACACTCTAGCCTCTGAACAGCTCGTTAAAGTATAATCTAAAGAAGGAAGCGCGACAGTGGGTGATACACCATCTAGGGCGAAAGATTGATCTCCTCTAAGCAGGGGAGTTAATTGGAAAAGCCTGGGATAGAGCAGTGTCGGTCAAAATTGCTTTAGCCGGATTTAGAGCGACTAGAATTTTTCCGCTGGATCCAGCAGTGATTCCCGATCATTTTCACTGTATTGCAGATGGAAACGCTGACTTACCATCTGCACCACCTGAAAGAATTGCTCCAGCTGCTGAGCAAGAAATTCGGCATTAGGCAGTCACCTGTTCCTGAGCCGCCAGGAATTTCAAACAACGTCAATAATGCTGTGGAGAAAACACTATCGAAATTCTTTGTAGAGATAAGTCCAGAACTTGTGCTTCAGAAACAACAGAAGCGACAGAAGAAACAATCTACTGAAGTTTTGACTAAAACTATGATACGTGATCTTTCCACAATCATGACAAACAAACCCACGATAAAACCCAAGTAAAGAAGCAGATCCGATCTCGGCAAAACATCGACGAAACCAATTCATCTTCGGAAGAAGAATATTTAAACGCAAAAGCCAGGAAGTTGAAAAAACGTTAAACTGTGACCAGTGAATGAAGGTGACGACCAGAAGTCGCGTCCAAAATGTAAAAGCAGATTGAACAAAGTAAGAATCATTGGAGTCAACGCAAAGAGGATCATTGTTTGGAATGTTTAGAGAACTATTTTGAAACCAAACAAAATGTGGACTGGATACAGTTCATACATTGTAGAGGATGTATAAAATAAATGTATTAAGTGTGGGATAGCTGAACAGAGAGTTGACAAAGTGAAAACCAATTTTAATGACAATTTTTAGAACTAAGACATCTCTCCAGTTTCGGTGCCTCAATTTACCCAGACCTTCCGGGTATGCAGAGTTTCAAGTTTAATTTTTTTTTTACTGATTTATGGAGAACATTTATGTCTGATGTCAGAGTTTATGTTAGTTTACTTTATGTTCAAGCTGATATGTATTTTTTCAGATTAAAAATAAATCAGTTTGTTTCTATTTTAAAATTTTTACCTTAAGTAGGGCTTCTCCCGGAAGTAATTTTTATCAGACTGATCAGTTTTTGGAGTATAAGAATTATAGGAATTAGAAAACATATCAGCAAAATCTTAAACGATATTCACTGGTTGCTCAATATCTACATTTTATTATGTAAGTTCATTGAAATTTGTATTATAGTTATTTGCTAATTGAACTTAATGAGCTTTATTAAGTGGGAATTGTATTTTTTGTGAAAAAAATGTTTTTTGGGATGCTAGTTGTTTTCAAAGTATTAGAAGACATTTCCCTCATACTACAAGAAAAAATAAATATAAATTTTTGATAATTATATTTTGATATTAATTTATCACAGTTCAACATATAGTAGTTGCATTGAATGTACTTGTATTTCGATTATTACTTTATTTCATTATCTATTAAATAAATACAGTATTTAATCACTTACTAATCAGATTTTGTGGAAGAGATTTTAAAATTCTCAACCTTACGATATTACTCACTCCTTCCTCTTATTCTTTCTCTCTCATTTATCTATTCTAAAACATTTAATGATATAAACATTATATTTTACCCTTAAATGTATGTATAGAACATAATTCTTACATATTTTTTTTTGTAATTTTTGGAAAAACCTATCTTACGTATTTTATTTTACATTATTCGTGTATTATTTTCAAAACGAGAACAAATACCATCGAAAATCGTAAACAGTAGATAATAATGTTTAAGTATTGTTAAAATAGACTTAAAAATCAATATAATTAGGTTATTGGTCTTTGATTTTTCTTTGTATCTTTACTACGATGTCTGCAAGCGGCGGAATAAACATTTTAATGTCTTTTTTTTTCGATGTATTTGCTTCACTTCATGAGAAATATTCATCAATATTTTTAACATTTTAATTACCCATTTTTCTTCTATACACGTAAATACGTCGTCGCCGTTCTCGTCGAGTCTTTTTCATTTTCGAGTTTTTTACTTTACAATTCCCTAAGTATATATATCGCACGACACTCATATCACACGACAGATCATCTCACAGACAGTTTTATTGTTATTATTTATGATTTGATCCTTTAGTTCATCATTCACTTTAAATTTACACACCCAGAGAGTATGGATTTCATGCTCTTTTCGTTTCGTTCTCTCGCGCTCTCTTTCTAAGGTCCAACGAGGGCGACCAGCACGCTGAGTAGACATGCCGGTAGGGGGTATTCGAGTCGCAACTGCCCTCCATGTTGCATAGCTGCAGGGTGCTCTCCTGAAATAGAAAATAGCATTTTAGAACACAGTGATCTGAATTTACCATGTTTACGTATATACGATACATCAGCCCATTATTAACAAGAATAATTTGAAATTGTTGTTTTTGTATACATTTTGTTTTATGGGATGAAATAGGTATAGTTCTTTTGAAATTACAATTAAATAGCCTTCTGATATGTATATACATTAATTATTAGGCACCCTGTGGCGAGGGCCTAGAGAAAACCAAAACAGTGATTAAAAATATACGGGTATAGGAACCAGAAAAGTATTAAGTATTATTTTTTATTCTATAAGACTAATTGAATCGATTCTGCCTTTACTTGATGTAAATCTATATCAAATGATAAAAACACAAACACTGTTGTATTAGATTTACACTTTATTTAATAATAACTATATGACAGCTGTTTCACCGTACAACGGTATCTTCAGATATAACAGAGCGGCACTGTAAACATTTTACTTAAACGTATATACTTTATGACTTAATGGTATTCGCAGAAATTGGAAACCGAAATATTTTTACCCTTGTTTATATAAGGGATACATAGATTACATAAATTATATTATACATAAAACACAACTAAGAAAATATTCTAATCAAAAATAGGAAATAAGTTCAACAGTGGGGAGAAATTAAGCTCTGTTTTGTCATTTAATAATTTATTTGAAAATTTTAGTTTATTAATTTCCATTGCTTCTAATAAATCTAGTTTCTTACTTTTCTTATCTTCGTGTAGGATCTTGAAATTATTATTAAAACTATGGATTTCTTCAATTAAATGGTTGGAGTATGCTGAATCTGTTTCCCATTTCTAAACGAATAATAATGTTCGCAGAAAAATATTTGCAGGAAAAGTATCAGGTATAGGTGAACGAGGTACAAATGTAGTGTAAAACATGTGTGCAAAAGTCTCAACAATTTCATCCGGATCAGTTAACATATCGGTTCCTGAATTTAAGCAGGCAGGAATCCGGGGTTTGCGACTCCTTTGTCTCACAAATCGCCAATACTGTGGTGGTTCATTTACTATATTTGTTTAAACGTCAGATATGTACTGATTATAAGAACGACGGACTTCAGTTTTGACCAAGCTGCGCAACCTAATAAATTCTTGCATATTGTTAGTGAAGCCCGTACGATTCCATTTACTGTAGTAATAATCCTTCTGTTTTATCGTCCCTATTACCTCTCGATTATACCAAGTGGGAAACTCGCGAGAGGAAGAAGATGTTTCGGGTACGTATCTGTCAACTACAGAAAAAATCTCAGAATAGAAACTTGCTGTCGCTACATTAACTTTCGAATGCATATCTTTTAAAGCAGCAAAAAGCACTCCACCTCCCTTCCGCCTACCAACAGCTACATGATCACGATCTTTCCTACACACCGAGTATCGATTGTCAAACACTTCAGAGTCGTGGATATCTGCAGAAAGCCATGTTTCAGTTAGCAAAATAATGTCAGCGTCGGCACAGCCGCTTGAGCAATAAACATTATTTACTTTGAAGGCCTCTAAAATTTTGGTAGAGCAAATGAAGGGACGGAGCATAGCTATTGGATTTATCTAGTTTTCCGAATGAGCCTTTTTAATGATTCTGGCCATGAAAGTACATAATTGTTAATCTAGTCTCCCCTGCCGCCAGCCGTGCATCCAGTTGTCTTTGAAGATCCTTAGACAAAACATTTTGAAAGAAAGTTCTATCCCTTGCCATAAATACAAACTTATATTTCTGTGAGTTTTTCAATTTAGCGCTTCCACGCAGTGCAGTGATGACGTCGTTGTGACAAGAAAGAGAAACCTTAATAGGCCTCTTGCGGTGGTGTTTGGTTGGATCAAATCTACCAAGTCTTATCGGAGAAACATGATCTATGGATACAGCTAAGATATAATCTAATAATGATATAAAAAATATGCTAATTAAAAGAGATTAGTAAGTACATTGTTTTGTTGCTTTAATATCAAAACGAAAATAATAATTTATATAGATATACATAACATGCCTTCAAAAACTTTCCTCATTAGAGATGGACATGCTTTTTTTTTAATGATTGGTGACAGTGCGCGTATTCTGTCACACACGTACAATTTAGATAGTTTGGTTATGTTATGTAGATGCGTGTAATAATTAATAATTTAGTTTTTGAATTTTTTTTTATCAAAATAGTTAAAATTAAAAGAAAATAATACTAAAGCAGATGTTGGAAAGGTTGAACATTATTTTGAAGACAAAGTTGAAGTCTACGTTTCATCCTTGCAAAGCCATTTATTACGATTTCTTGGGTTATATTAGCACAATAATTTACAATAGCATGTCATGGCTCTTAGATTGTGTGATATCTGGTCTTTAAAATGGTATTCTTTAAATATGGAAAAATAAAATAGTCTAAAATTGTGAAATCTGGAGATCCTGGAGGAAAATTAATAATTCTTGTATCGAAAAATTCTTGCAAAAGAACTATTGTTTCTCGAGATTTGTGCGCTGGTGCATTATCTTGCTGTAAATATCGATCTGTAAGTTCATCATCATGCAGTTCATTATAAACAGCTCTAATAATTCATTTCGATATCTTTCAGCAGTTATGGTTTGCTTAAAAAATAGAAGCCCAATAATTCATCTTCTCGACTCTGCTAGACAGACTCCTATTTTTTTGTGGATGTAGTATAGCTTCCAAAAATTCATGACGCTTTTCTGCAGACCAAATTTTCATATTTTGTTTATTTAAATATCCTGAAAGGTATAAACAAGCTTCATTCGAAAAACAGCATTTGTTGAGAATGTCATTATTATTTAAGTTATTCAAAAACCATAGACAATACAGTTTTTCTCGTAACAAAATCTACTTCTTCGAGTTCCGAAATTGCTTGAATCTTATATGGAAACAACTTTAAGTCCTTTTTAAAAATAGTATGACATGTTTCCACTGACAAATGAACTTGTGATAGTTTTGCGATTGATTTTTTGGGTGAATTATCTATTCGACGTCGAATATCCTCTATATAATGTGGTGTTGGTTTTCTAGGTGCTCCACCGCCATGTTTACGAATTATTGCTCCTGTCTCAGCAAATTTAATAACACAAGATTGAATATGTTTTTGCAGTTGTGCGCAAGTAACTGGCAGCGTAGTATACTATTGCCAGAAATCCTGTAGGCACTGATTAGTGGAATAAACCTAATCTCCATTTTCTGATTTTTGGTCAGTTCTATAGTAACTTTGAATACTATAGTATATTGCTTAACGAGTGACGAAAGTAACATTTTTCTAAGTGAGAGAACAGTTTGCCAAACGTGTCAAAGCCGAGCTTTGTCTTGTCCGTCAGATGTCGCGAGATATCTCGTGTCAGCTGACAGTATATGATTGCGCTTATCTTGGGAGTGGGAATCTTAAAACGTCACTTTATAACTGCACTGAGACGATGTTTTCCAAGAAATTTGGATTTTGGTCACAACGTAACATTACGTCTTCACAGAACTGCAGTCGACGATCTTCGTCATCCTCATGTAATTTCTGTACAAGTTGAACTTTGTAAGGACCATAGTGTTCTTTTTTAAATAAGTTGACGACAAATGAGTGAGCCACCTGATTGGCTAACGCAAGTTGTCTGGTGGAAACATGATGCCTTTCTTCTGCTTCTAGAAGCACATTTAATTTCACATCTTCTCCTACTTGAGGTCTACCTTGCCGTGGTCGATCTTTTACGGATCCAGCTTCGGTAAACTTTCCAACTAGTTTTGTCACCGTAGACCTGGTAATTGGAGGTCTATCAGGGTGTTCATGGTTAAACAAATCGCATGCTTCTGCATGCGTTCTTTGTCTGTCCCCATACCCAACCATAATTAAAATTTCGATTCTTTCTCGCTCAGATAAATGTGCCATTTTTTATATTAGCGAAAATGAACAATTTTTACGCAATATCTCAAAAATTTAACGTCAAAAATAGAAGTAAATAATTCAACAATGTTGTCGCCATAGAAACAATTTCAAACTAAAATTTTTGTACATAAATTGTATAAAAAGAATCAAGAATGTCATAATGAAATATCTTGCAAAAAAGTGCGTGTTTTTGTTTTTGTAAATTTTTTGCATAGTAACATGAGTACATGTGCTTTTGACGATCCGGTTTGTTCAAGAAGAGTATTTAAGTCCTCACACAAGACAGAAGTGTGAAAAAAACTTACTAACATATTTCAGTAAATTTTGTAAGCTTAATTAGTTTTTGAAATCTTCAATTTTTGGGCGATAATTTTAATTAAGAAATGGTCTGCCACATCATGTCAATTTTTTAAATAAATTAAACTTCTTTGGCCCTTTTTTGTGAAACTATTTAATGTTAAATAAGATTTTTTAATAAGTAATTGGCCGATTGGGAAGACGAATTTCTTTTGACCTGGAGCGAATAACGCAGATTACTATTGATCGCAAAGCATTTACACTCGGCTGGGACAGTTGGTTGGTGGGGTCCATTTTGAAAATTTACGTTAACTGTTACAATAAATTTAAGTTCGGCTTTTTTTTTAATTTAATTTTAATTTTGTTCAAAAATAAAATTTTCGTATTTTTTTCTAAATTTATTTCATTTTTTCCAAAAAATTGTGATGCAACATACCAATTGTTTTATATCACTATTTGGTGGATATAAAGATCTGCCAAAAAACGAGAAAAAAATAATATGGTTGCCATTTAAAGAAAGTGTTGATAACGTCATCACTCGAAAACCAATGACGTCATAGAAAAAAATTGCATGTCAAAAGATGACGTTTTAAAAAAGAAAATTTACCGGTCCGAGCGTTTTTCGAAAAAATGTAAAATAATGCGGTTATAAGCTTGGTTCCAAACTTTATGACCACACTGTATATTGAATAGCTAACAAATCGGAGACTTTGGCTTATAAGTGAATAATAAAATTAAAAAAGCCTTACCACAATAGAATTTAATGATTCTAAATACGCACAAAAACACTCACAGAAGGATTGTTCTGAACGTTTTCTAGTTTAACACTAAAATCTTCAATCTTAAATGCTACAAAAATTACCTACATTTTGGTAAACCCCACCTATTCATGCAAGAGCATTAACCCATTATTTGTAAATTCTATAGAGAAACCGTTTAGAAATATTATAAAAGCCGTAATTTAGAAATTAATTTTGAGTCAGAATATTTTAATGGCAAATATTGTAATGAAACGAATTTAAAAATAAATTCCATGAATTCGAATATTTTTTAATGGTTTTCCTAGTTAGATGTTATTAAAGCAAGAAAAATAGGAAAACGATTAAAAAATATTCGAATTCATGGAATTTATTTTTAAATTCGTTTCATTACAATATTTGCCATTAAAATATTCTGACTCAACATTAATTTCGAAATTTATATTTCAACATAAGGATTAGTTTCATAATTGGATTCTTAATGTATGTTAAATTACGGCTTTTATAATATTTCTAAAAGGTTTTTCTATAGAATTTACAAATAATGGGTTAATGCTCTTGCATGAATAGGTGGGGTTTACCAAAATGTAGGTAATTTTTGTAGCATTTAAGATTGAAGATGTTAGTGTTAAACTAGAAGACGTTCAGAACAATCCTTCTGTGAGTGTTTTTGTGCGTTCAAGTGTTACACTGTTTTTTCTACTGAAGATGACAACCTGGTTGTAGAAATCGTATTTAGAATCATTAAATTCTATTGTGGTAAGGGTTTTTTAATTTTATTATATATTGAATAGATTTAAATACGGAGATATGTTTTATAGTCCACAGCTGTCCGGTACTAAAAGATTTTAGGAAGAGCCGTTATAAATTCACATATTCAGAAAACAAATTTAAAAAAATATTTTTACGTGAAATCAAAAAGCATAATTTTCATTTTCTAGCTTTTAATTGAAAGTTAGATATTAACTAGATGCTATGCTCGACTCGTCGAAAACTAAATTTTCTCACTTCAGCAGCGAACCAAAAGGATTAGTTCCAATATGTTAGTGAGGTATAGAATTTGGTAGAAATTATCTCTTCAATATCAGATACGAAGCCCCATTCTCTTTAACAATTTGCTTTATATAATTCAAGCATGAAATGAAATATGAAATATCGTGCTTATTTATAACTATGAACTAGAAACTTTTTAGTGTATACATATAGTATGTATGTATGATTTAGGAACTATATCAGATATTCTTTATCGAATTATGGTTTTCGTATTTTCCTCGTAGTTTTAGGTATGATTGTTGGTATATATATATATATAGTTATATATATATATATATATATATATATATATATAGTATATATATATATATATATATATATATACTATACCATATATATATATAGTATATAGTTTAACTTAAGTTAAAATACATTTTTTATAATTTTAAAAGTCACTACTATACGAGGTATGACAACTAAATAATGGAACTGATCTGAAAAATATGCTTTATTGAAAAGATATTACAAATAGTTCTTAATTATTTTCAACATACTCTCCCTGCCTATCCATACGTGTTTTGCATTGTCCAAAGCAGTACTGAAGGTCTTCAAGTGTCATCCTATTCAACAAAAGTTTTTGTCTTGATCTTCTGGAGACTGAAAATGTGTGATCTTTAATGCAGTTTTCGCTTTTGGTAACAGGTAGAAGTCACATAGATTGAGATCTGACGAATACGGCGGATGTTCAAGCAATGTATTTCTATTTTTCGCTAAAAACAGCTTACGAAGAGTGCACTGTTAGTCGGCGCGTTGTTCTGATGGAGCTTGTAAAAGCTTTATGCCTTCAAGCTTTAATAGAAAACATTTTTAAAAATATTTGAGCTGATTTCAAGAAATCATCAATGGTTGAGCGAACGTGCGATATTAACTGCTAAAAATGTGATACCAATATGCAATTTCAAAACATGCTGCAAACTGAATCATTTTGATTTAAGTCAATTGATACAATGGTAAACAAAAATATACGTGTCAATTTTCCCACAGAATGTTCTCTGGATTCGCCAGGTCCACCTTTACATAATGTACAGTTGAAAATTAGTTCATTAATAATTTTATTATGAAACCTTAGTGCGTCAAAACTATCCAATGTAACTAAATTGGTTGTTAAAAAACTTTGGGGCACATCGTTGAGGCAACAATCATTAATTGAAAGTTCAAGAAAGAACATGCTTTGTTACCACGAACTCCAATAATACCAACGGATGTTCCAATTGAATTTAAACAATTACAGTTACCGATTCGTTTTACACTTGCCATGACCATCAATAAAGCACAAAGCCAGTCTATGCAAATATCCTGTTTGGATTTTAGAAAATCCATGCTTCTTCCACGGGCAGTTGTATACGTAATGATAAACTTGACGATTTATTTGTTTATGCCAAAAATGGAGAGACGAACATTATTGTATATGATTTAGGATTACAATAAAATATTATAATCTTTTACATTGTTAACAAACGGTTATGTTTGTTAATTAAGTTTCATTTCCGTCAAAATATTAATTTCTTTTTTAAACAAGTTATTTTGCCGGGTCAACTGGTTTATTTACAAATCGGAGAGATGTTCTGTAGAGTAGTTAATTTTATCTTATATCTATGTAAGTTTATTTGTTTGAAATAATTAATAGTTATATTTATAATGTAATGTAATATTTGTTATTGAGAAAATTTAATTATATTATTAAAATACTACGTAACTACATCAAAATCAAAACTTTTAAATATCGCTTCTCTGTGTGTGTGGATTTTCTGCCGTTGAATCGCCACAACTCCTGACAATACCCAACAAACAACTAGAAAGGAGTGGATCTTCTTAACTGGGCAGAAGCTGTGAACGTGAGCTTACTCAATGACGATAAGGATCATAAATTTTTCGTTCTGCTCATTGGAGTACAAATACTAAACCTGATTTCATTTTTGTGACTTGTGACGAATATGGAAGCAAGGTGCTTACCTTGCTGAATTACGTAGTGTTCTGAATATGTTCTCTCATAGCCAACATAGACTGTCACTTATCACTCTGGGAATGGACATAACATATATTGATACACAGATACTGACAATGAGATGGAACTTCCAAAAGGCCAACTGGAGTATCTTCAAGTAAAAGGTCGATCAGCGCATACAGGATCTTCCTCCGACAATTAAGCACTATTTTAAATTCGAATCGATACTGACTGCTGCTGCTGAAAACTCCATTCCTCGTGGCTATAGACAACAGTACATCCCAGGGTGGTTAAATGAACTAGAAGAACTTTACAAGCGATATTATGAGAGTGGCGATAATGAACTAGCTGATCAAATTCTTTGTCAACTAGATGTGATTCGGAAAAGTATATGGAGGGAAATTACTAAAAAGATGAGCTTTACTCACTCTATGTAATAACCCCGAAATATTTCAAATAATTTGCTTGTTGACAAAGTTTTTGTTAAAGATATTAAAACATAAATTGTAGATACGTTTTCTGGCCTTCCTCAGAATTCCGAATGGTCATCTCCTTTTTTTTTTTTGAAGAATGTAATTCGCCCATTGCTCGGTTCAAGTTAAAAAATGCTCCTGGTATTGACAATATCTTTCTTGAATTCATCAAAAATCTTGAAATGAATGCTGGAGAATGACTGGGAAACTTTGATAACATTCCTAACATTTTCCGGAAAGCAAAAATTCCCGCAATATTAAAACCTGGTAAGTCCCCGGCAGATCCTGCAAGTTACAGACCTACAGCTATCTTATCTGTTTGCTATAAACTTCTAGAACGGCTTATCTACAATAGAATAGGCCCTACCGTCGACGAGATTATTAGTAACAAGCAACCCGGTTTTAGAACGGGAATCAGACGTCTCGCTGCTAAGATTATTAATAACATTGATCTTTCCATACACGATGATGAGCCGACTGAAATCTAGGAAACCGATTTGGCTGGCCACGAAAGTTCAGCACACCATCAATGTGAATGACTGCTGAAAAGCTCTACTCGAACAATATCTTGAATTAAGGAACAGAGATTTAATCTCTAGTCCTACAGAACCTTTGTCGAATGTAAGCCTCCCACGTAGGTAATGGTATCAGTTAAATTTCCATATAGGCTAAATGCTGTACAAATGCCATCAACTAGCTGAGCAAAGAAACTCCTACAGCACTGGACTGGTTGAAAAATTTAGATATTAGTGTATAAATTAGTTTAGTGACCTTTTTTTTTTCATAAAAGTTATTTATACACTAACCAGCTGCCCGTAGCCCGGCATTGCTCGACCACATTCCATAGAAAAATTAAACTTCCTTTGTGTTGCCACAAGTTACAAAACACCGTGTTTTGCCACTTGCATATTATAAAGACATGCGGGTGAAGTCAGGTCGAGTTAAAATTTTACAATTGTCGTTGTTTGTTTAAGTATGTAATGTCGATGTGTTATTTATGAGTTGCTATTGACAATTTTGTGTGAATTATTTAATAAGACCGGCAGCGCCTATCTCTACTTGTAAGTTTTCTTTTGTTAAGATATTAGTGTAAGAGTAACGTGTATTTTGCTATGTTATAGCTACTCCTGATGAAGTAAAAAAATATATTGACGAAATATTGAGTTTAGAATAATTGAGTTTTAATTAAAACAGACGGATAACCCAAACAGTAGTGAATTTATATAGTACGGTCAAGAAATTTTCTAGAATTATATATATATATACAGGGTGAGTCGTAAGGAATCGACCAAACTGTAGGAGTGTATTCTACAGGTGAAAGTAATTTAAAAAAACTCAAATGTTGCTATCCGATTTTTATTTGTTTTCGAGTTATAGCGTAATTAAAAATAAACAAAATTTCATACATTGAAGTTTTTGTATTTTATTGGTATTATCGTTCTTTATAATATATTTTCAAAAATACCACCATTCATTTCAAAACATTTTTTACATCGTCTACCAAGGGCGCTGGTTGCGTTCCTGATTGCGTCAGGTTGATGTTTGATATTGTCAGCAGCATTCATAATCCGTTGAATTAGTGCATCACGAGTGTCCACTTTTACTTGATACACTTCATTTTCTAACCAGCCCCATAAACCATAATGGCCTAGGAGGCCAACCAATGTGACTACCACGTCAAATCCAACTCCCTGGAAACCTTTCAGCCAAATGTTGCCTGACTGCACGAGCGTAACGTGCAGGCGCTCCATCGTGCTGGTAGAAGATTTGGATTCTGATGTTTATGGGAACATCCTCTAGCAGTCCGTGCAGTTCATTTTCTAAAAAAATGTAAATAGGTGTCTCCCGTGAGGCGATTCTCAAAAATGTAAGGACCAATTAAAAAACAATCGATCATACCACACCACACGTTTACCGAAAATTTATGTTGAAAGTTACTTTCGACTGTTGCGTGTGGATTTTCGTCTGACCATACATGCTGGTTATGACAATTATTAATACCGTCACGGGTGAATGTATACGGGTGAACAGTATACGCGATACAAAACGAGGATTATCATTTATCCATCGACAAAATTCCATACGTCTACGATTATCATCTCGTTGTAGGTGCTGTACTCTTTGTACATGGTACGGATGTAAGCCATGCTCGTGGAGTGTTTTTATCACCCTTGTTTGTGGAATGCCTAATTGAATACTAATTCTCCGTGAGCTGGTAGTTGCGTCTTCTTCTACTACATCCGGAATACTTCTACTTCTTGTTATTGTTGTCGACTGCCTCGTTCAGATATTATGTGTACACTGGGAAGCTTTCCGGTCGCGCACAATGCGTTGAGTACACTAATAAATACAGTTTTATTAGGATGTCTGTGATGTGGAAACCGTTGACGATATTCATTAGCAGCAGCTGTAGCATTCCCATCACAAAATCCATAAACAAACACCATATTAGCATATTTTAAATTAGAATAAGTGTGTGGCATTTTAGTTTGTTACACTATAGTCGTACAAACGTCAAGTCAATGTCACAATACCCGAACACAATGTTATAATTTACTCCAAGGTATAGGGAACATTTTTTATGATGCAGCGCCCTCACTATATCAACTATGAACTAGAGGTAGTGACATTAGACGGATTAGGCATACAAACCACTCTACACTATTTCTCGACTGCTTTCAATGTCACTACCGCTAGTTCGGAAGACCACGAACAGGTAGCGCTTCAGCTAGGAAGACTTCCCTATAATGAATTGCTACCGGGGTTTCACTGTTTTTACGAATACATACATAAACATGGTATACTAAATCTACATTATGAATTACGCTATAACTCGAAAACAAATAAAAATCGGATAACATTTGAGTTTTTTTACATTACTTTCACCAGTAGAATACACTCCTTGAGTTTGGTCGATTCCTCACGACTCACCTTGTATATATATAGATATCTAATTTTCGACTTCGCTTCCCATGCGAAATAAATAATATATAAATTTTTATACGATGACTGCATTTTAACTCACAGACAGTTCTTCAATTAATCATGTTTATTTGAAAACTACAATATTTTCTATCAAAAACTTAGACACATAGAGAGTAGTTCTTTCTAGGTTCTATCTTTTAAAGATCCAAGACAATTTAACTGTATTTATATTTTTATTGCTTCATTAAAAGAAAGATAATTTTCTATAATACAATTATCATCGCAGGTTTAGTATTACGTAAAGGGAGTTTAAGTGTAAGTTAAATACTTGAGGGTCGGCTATCTTGACGGTTTTGCGACCGCACAAGAAACCATTATCTCTTACGGTTCAAACGTAATAACACAGGATGAAATTGCCACTTAGCGCCGTTCTTACTTAACCGTTCAATGTGATTTGTTGCAATGACGGAAGTCGCAAAGCTTATAGGTAAATTGTCTCTTCTGTTCCGATTTTATTAAATGTTAACATGTTCATTTTCCTTTTTATATTTCACATTAGGATTTGCTGCAACACGTTGCAATTTTTTTTTAGTATGGTCTTGGAAATATTATCAATTTGTCAACTGAAAATATTAATTAAGAAAAGTAAAAATAGTGTTTCTTATTTATATTACATGTATAATAATAATAATATAATTTATTTACCCAACAGAGACCATTTACAGGGTCTAATATAAATATAAATGTAAATGTATGCCCGTAAATATACAATACACAAAATAAATTACAAAAAATAACCAAAAGTCACCAAAATTAAAGTTGATACATAATATAAAATTAAACTAAAACAAGAATATCCAAATTAAGTACTAGAAAAAAATAAAAAAATAAAAAAGAAAAACGAAAAAAGGCAAGCATAAATAACTAATATTAACCCTAGAATGGTATCGTTATTTTCTAGTACATGACTAGTACAGTGGTGTCGCATATGACACATCATTATCAGCCTTATGCATAGTCGTTTTAGTGGCTACTAACACGCTACTAAGACCATTTTAACATCCTACTAAGAATTCCCGTATTCAAAGTCGCGTTTGATGCGTACTAACAACGTTTTAACGTTAGTAGGCTACTAAATCCCTAATAGCGTTTGAGACCGTGTTTAAAGTGTCTATTAAAGCTAACCTACAAAAAGAAAAAGCGCAAACTGCCAAAACAACGAAATGATACAAAATTGAGAGTAAAAATCATAACAATGAATTCATTAATGTAAGTATACGGATAATCGGCATACAGCAATTTTAATAATAATGGAAGTGCATGGTGTCTCATTATAATTTCATTATCAACAAAATTTTAATCATTTTTATTATTATTTTTTGAATGCTGTTTCTAAATACCCATGAGATGCAATGAAGCAAACTGATGAGAAAAAGTCTGTTGAATATGTATTTATGGTATGATGTGGGTTTTATTTGGAAATATTACTTCTGTAGCTGGTGGATGGTGTGCTATAAATGTTAGCTTGTATAATTAATAAATATATATAGTCTCCATTTCTTCCAACTGTCGCTTTGCTGGTTATAAATGAATCATTTAACTTAAGTAATATGATATATTTATTACAGGATTTGTTAGAGATGCAAAGCGCCTTCGAGAACATTGGCAACAGATGAAGATGCAAGCAAAGAAAAATATCAGTCAGTATTGAAAAAAGTTTACTTGAAACTGGAGCTGAAGTTATTGAGTGAAAATGATAATTGAATATGTTTATTATATGATATTAGATAAGTATGACAATAGGATGATGTAATTTAAAATATAGGATAAAGTAGGTATAATTATATCTAAGTTACGTGTAAATACTGCATCATGTATAAAGTAGGTATGAATATTTGTTAGATGTGGATACTTATAAATGTATATATTATATTTAATACTAATAAAAATTATATCAAAATATCCCTAAAGTATTTCAATAAATAATAAATTATGTATTAACATTGTTAAATTCTACTAATTAAAATATCTTCATATATAATTGTTGGCGGAATAAATTGCTGTGGATATTGTCATGTGAATCCATGTTGTTCCGCTAAAATAAATTCAGTAATAAATATGTTACAAAGCCAGTTAAATATGTATATACTTATATCATCACCATAAGCTCCTTTTGCTAAATATCTGATTGTTGCAAGAAATTGTATCTGAGGAGTTACTGTTAATCCACGGTTATTGTTTGTTAAAAGTTGCTGTAGTATTAAATTGAGAATTCTTAGAGCTACTTCTTTTCTCATGCGATATTTTGTATGAAATTGACCATTATAATACTTCAAATGGATTCAATCGTTCCAGATATACTTTTGGATTTCGTATGATATCTACCTGTGCTTCCAACTCCGCTTGTACATCAACTAAATCTTCCATACTTTCAAAATTATATAATTTCAGTAATACAAATTTTAAGTAAGATTATTTATTTTACTTACATTTTTTTTATATCAAATTTAAAATCAAAAAATTTATCAAAACAAATAAGATTATTCAAAACGTATTTAAAATAACCAACAATTCCAATAGGTAAACTATTTTAAATGTCTCCTTCATGCAAAATGCGCATGCCTGCGAACTTCGTTTTCACGGTTGCCATATATTTTTTTCTACTAAGATCCTATTAGTTAGTAGCCACTAAGTATGATGAAATACGCGACTATGAATACGAAAAGATAAAAGCATCTTAGTACGCTCTTAGTAGCTACTAACTAATAGCGTACTAACACCCTATTAACTTCACGACTATGCATAAGGCGGTATATCTTTAACTTTTATATAGTTATCGTTCAAAATAAAAACAAAAGTATAATTTTACATTAATTTTATTATAAAAAATAAAATGGTACAAAAATATAAAACAGTTATTCTCACAAAAATACTAATTACAGTTCTTCACTGCAGGGAGGACAAATAGGCCTTCTGTGTTCAGCACAAATGTGTTCACCGCATCTCACACATAGTTCTCGACCTTTTCTGTTGGCATTTCTAGGGCAAATTTGACAACGTTTCTGACCGACAGGTTGATTTCTTTTTCCAAACTAGGATTCTTTTCCTCCACACCTAAAATATCCTGAATTAGTAGACGTAAATATCTGGATATTGTTGGAACATTCAGTCTGCTTTCCAATTGTGGTTTGATCAATTGCATGCCTAAGTTTTGAAGAAATTGTCTTCTTGGGATGTATTTATAAGCACTATTTTATTTTTGTTTGATGGCGTTATAGATAACATAAGCATTGATTCCAATTCCATCTATAATTCCATAAAATACATGTAAAGGCCATCGACGGGTTTTTCGTGACACAGTTTTTGAGTGACACAATTGATCATATGTATCTACACCACCTTTCGTCGAATTATAAAATAGAATGATTTCGGGTTTTTTAGTTTCGTCTTCAATTTCGCCATAAGTGTGAAAAGTTGACAACAACAAAACTATTTTATTCTTTTTAGGTGAAAACGAAACCATAGTTTTATTTTCGTTGTAAGCAATATCAGAGCTAGGAACACTAGCTTTTTTCTTCAAGAAAGTTGGCGGAATATCTGGTTTATTTTTACGTAACGTTCCTACCATGACTAGTTTCTTTTCCAATAATTTATTTGCCAAATCCGAGGACGAGAACCAGTTATCTATGGTAACATTCCGGTTTGTTCCATATATGCTTTCACACAGTTTCAGGACATATTGAGTAGGTAAAGTTTCAGAACTAGTTTTTCTTTCTTTTCCAATATATGGAATAGCAGAAGCATGTAAAATGTTTTAGAGTCGCACATCATAACAATTTTTATGCCATATTTATCCGGCTTATTTGGAATGGACATCTTCCTCTAAAACCAAGAAGTTGTTCGTCTACAGTTACATATGCGCCAGGTCTATAATTTTCTGAACACTTTTCAATAAATTTATCCCACAGAAATCTGATAGGTGCAAATTTATCATCCTTACGCTCTTGTCTGGTATTTTTGTCATCAAAGCGAAGACAATTAAGTCAAAACTCAAAACGTTTTCGTGACATGGTTGCTCTGAAAATGCGTAATCCATATTATCTGGACCATAAATCAGAAGTACTTAGAGAACTTGTTTTTAGAACCCCACTCATATACAACAGCCCGAATAAGGCCAATATTTCTTGTCTATTAGTACACCCTATAAAGCTTTGATTATTAGCACATTTGGAGGATTGTCTTGTTATTTCTTGGTTTGTGTGTTGAATAATACAATTAATCATTTCGTCGGTGAAAAATAACTTCAATGCTTGAATCTCATCTGCAGCTTTTAATGCGTTTGAATTTGGCCCTGGTAATCGAAGCACAATGTGCTTTTACACTGTACGGCTATTTTTTGAAAAAAATGGTGATTTATACCATTTGTAACCATTTTTTCCATAAATTGCCTTTCGACGTGTAACAGATTCTTCTTCGGACTCTTCTCCCTCACTGCTAGACTCGACAGAAAAAGTATCTGAATGCTCACTGTCTAAAAGTTCCTCATCTTCAGATACACTGTCGTCGCTCACTATTTCTGGAACAATATTGTCCAAATCTCTCTCTCGTAAGAACGTATAATATCCTGTAACTCTGCTTGAGTCAATGCTTTACTAGTGGAAGCCGTATTTTGTAAATTAATAAAATAATATCAAGAATGGTATTCTGGAGTCGTATGTGACACAACCAATGCTATCGATACGTAAAACAGAACAGAGCACTTACAACTACCGCATTCAAAGCTGTGCTGACACGTCGAGAGGTACGTAGGTGGTCGCTAACTTCTCTCTTCAATTATGCGTTTGGGAAAGAGATAAAGTGTAGCTGTGTCATAGGCGACACCAATGTACTATTCTAGGGTTAATAAGCACCACAAAAGCCAACACTTACATGAACAAGTCCTTATAAGTGCTATTAACAGATCGACTCATTCTGTAAAGAGGCGAGTTAAGCAACACGTTACTTCTGGGAGTCGAATTGATGAGAGTATTGACAAATCTGGAGGATCGACGCGGGACATAGAATTTTAACAATGCGATAACAATGGTACACAGTGAATAATCTCATGAAGAATCTTCCAAACAAACCGCGCACCATGAGTGTAACGGCGAATAGTAAAATATTGCATGTTGTGTCTTTCAAGCAGTGAATCATAATCGATTTCCCTTGGAGGATACGTCCCGTCTAGCTTATAAGACAAATAATTTAGGAATTTCCGCTGCAGGCGTTCAATAGAAAGCTGATGAGAAACGTAGTAGGGAGACCAGACGGGAGAAGCATATTCCAAAGTACTAGCAACAAATTCAAAGAAGAGCGATTTAAGTATGTCAGGATTAGTGAAGACTTAAAAGCACGCATAAGAAATCCCAATTTTCTGTAGGTGGAGCAGCAAAGTTGTTCGATGTGGAAGGAAAATCTAAGTTCGCTATCAAAATATACACCAAGATCCTTGAACGTATCGGATTGTGTTATGAATTCATTATGTATTATATAAGAAGAAGGGGTTGAATTTTGTTTTCGCGTGAATGAAATAGAGCAACATTTATCAACATTAATTTTTAATTTGTTAGAAAAGCATCAATGAGAGACAAGCGATCAAGATTTTGTTGAAGAAATATAGAGTCATGCTCAGACGTGACGGAAGTATAAATTTTAATATCGCCAGCGTTTGCAAGTACATGACACTCAATACAATCGAGAAGGTCATTAATGTACGCCAAGAAGAGCAGAGGGCCCTGATTAGACCCTCGAGGAACGCCAGATGCAGATACGAATTTATAAGAGCAGAATTCATTGTAATGAACATAGTTTGATCGATTACTCAGATAAGATGCAATTAAATTAAGGAAAGTGGAACTCATTCCAAAGTTACCAAGCCTCGCCAATAATATTCCGTGGTCGATAGAATCAAAGGCAACTGACACAAGTCAGTGCCATTCAATGTGAAAGCAGCTTCGTCAGAAAACAAAAGAGGGTCATTATCACAAATTTGCATCAACCGTTCACAATATTACAAACGCCGGTTAAAATCGTCCTCAGACAACTCTTAAACTAAATTCATTTTATAGGGATGATATTTTGATTTATGCAAAAGTTTCCCAACTCTACCCCTTGCTACGTGTCAACTTGAGTGTCTAGGGCCATTGATGGACGTCCACTTTTTGGTTTATTTCGCACAAATTCTTCTTCCAAAAATTTTCTGTGGAATTTACTTACAGTTGAAACACCAATAGGGTCCAGTTCAGGATGCGTTTCATTAAACAACTTCGCGACTTCTCTAACATTTCGACGTCTATCTCCAAACCCAATCATCATGAGCACCTCAATGCGTTCCCGTTCAGATAAATATGAATAATTAAAACACTTTACACCAACAATTAGGATTAAATAAAGATGCTGTGATTCGGATTATTTACAATCTGTAAAAAAAAATTAACTTTTCACTTTGGAAATGACAGAAAGTTGAAAAATGATTACTCAAAAAATTTCTAATGTAACACACCAAAATTTTTACATCATCGAATAAGGAATTGTAAAAGCTTCCAAAATCCATTAAAAAAATGGAGTTGACATTTAAAAAAATTATCAATGACGTCATAACTTATTCAAGGTCGACGGAAAAAACAAAATGGTAGCATCTAAATATAGCTAATAAAAATCATTAATAGAACTGTCTTTGCATTTTGTCAAATAATGCACAATAACGTTGCCACGGGCTTGTGTCCATACTTTATGGACGCTTTGTATAAGTAAATGATGCTACAGTACTTTAATTTGAACAAAAATAAAAATAATATGAATCTCAACAAACAATGAATATTTGAAGCAATATCTAGTTCTAAGTCTAAAAATCAGTAATTAATAAAATGGATATAGATACCACACAAAATGTAGGTCCGCTGACTGAGATGGGTTGCAAGGGTTGTCCTAGTGTTTCTCGCCAGCATGTGTTCGATGCGGGTGATTAAATTGCTTGGAATTCCAACGACACCGGTGGAGGGTAGTTATAAAAAAAAAATTGTATGAAAAAAACCACATCCGTCCAGAAACGTGCAAATATCGATATTTCACTGTCGTTACAGATCATCAGTACACGATATTCGGACATAGACATGATTTTTATTTGTATACTTTCGTGTATATATACGAATTATATTGAATTTAATTGGTGTGAGAGATGACAATTATTCAAATCTCATATCACATGCAATTGCAAATTAAGCGACAATAGCATGTGAGATGAGATTTGAATAATTGTCATCTCTCCCACCAATTAAATTCAAGGGTAGTTATACTTGTAGAATATTACACTGCGGAGTTGCTACCTCAAAAACTTGGCACAAAGAAACTCTCTAGCAACTCCGTAATTTTCGCCATAAAAGGAAACGATATTAGCAGACTCCTTAATTAATTCGACGTACTGCATCTCGTTCCGCCGTAGCGATAATTCTCAGAATACGCAGCCTGGCGCCTTTTAACTTAACCCCCTTAGGTGCAATCGAAAGTATCCTATCACAACTGACTATTTGATCGTCTTGCAATGAATGAATTCTTTCTCACAAAACCTAGACCCGGCAACCGCGGAGCGGGATGGCAATACTGTTCAAAGAAAAACGCACAGATGGTCAACGACGACTCGAGAGAATATAAAAAGAAATATTATATATAACTATATATAATTTAAATGTAAAGATGATGAAATTTAACGCAAAACGAGTATACCGGGCGATAATTGAAAAGTAATTTTAAAAGGAAAAATTTTTAAAACGTAACAGATCCTTCTTAAAATTTCGCTATTCCACGTCGATATTATTTTCTTGTGTATTCAAGTTTCGCTACTGTGCGTTACTCTCGGTTTAATTACAGTTTTGTGGAGACCCTTATAATCTCCCTAATCCTCTGTAACCAGCAATGCTTATATTTCTTAGCTTTCGCATGCATTCTCTGTAATAGTTGATTCTAGGCAGACCTTTCCTTTATGTAGTTTTATCAACAGATGAAATAATGACGCAATTGAAACCATGTTTTAAAATTTAAAAGTCCTCTTTACGATAACAAGAGAGAATTTTTTAGTTAAAAGAAATAGATCAAAAGCATTAGAAAATTGTATGGAGTCGGAACACAAAGAGAGTTTATATGAATAACGTATGTCTAAAGGTGCCCGTCTCTGCACACAAAAGCGCACTCAATATTTTCTACTCTCCATTTTAGTTTCAAGTGGTTTTTTTTTGTGTTCTTTCACTTACCTCACTGTGTCTTTTTCGTTGCAGATGCGAATTTTATACTTCGACCTTGCCCTTTTTTTCCACCTGAAATGTGACCATGCATAAAGCATATCTCAATCGCTTTGTTAGGTGGAATACAGAATATGTAAATTGTGGATGTGAATTGTCTAAACCACAATCGCGTATAAATACGAAATTGTATTTGTCTCCATACAATTCGTACACAAACACAAACAGGTGTGATAAATTCTCCATTGTGTGCACAACGTTTTAAAACGCATTGTCAATCCTGTTTGCGTATATATTGAATAATTAATCATTGTCACATCCGTCAACGTTCATGGTGGATTTACCCGTATACCGCTTCCCCTTTTTTTGAGATAAAATAGGTTGTATTCCGGTATACTAGGATTTGTTTACTGCCGGTATATTTCGAGATTTTTTGCAGACGTATTATTTTTACGTAATAATAACATAGAAGTAAATATACCGGATGTTAACCCAGATATGCATAATATACGGGAGATGTACAGTATTTATTGTCCCTAACAATATTATTTTTTGACATAGTCACCCTGCATTTGAAGACACTTATTCCATTTAAGTTCTGACATATTTGCACCTTTTCGAAAAAACTCTGGTCCTGATCAGAGAAGAATTCTTCAACTGCTCTCATAACCTCGTAATCGCTATTAAATTTGGTTCCTCGAAGACTTTCCTTTAGTTTTGGAAATAAATAAAAATTACTAGGAACTAGGTCAGGTGAGTATGGTGGATGGTCTATCAGCTCGAAACTTGCATTGTTAATTGCAATCACGAAGTTGATTAATTAGTGGACCGTAATACTGGCTCGTGATTGTATGTCCTCGTTCCAGGTAATCCATTAATAAAATTCCCTTGATATCCCAGAAAATGGTGGCCATAATCTTACCCACCGAGGGTTTGACCCTAAATTTGCGTGGTGGTGGAGATCCTCGATGTCGCCACTTCTTGCTTTAGACTTTCGACTCGGGATCGAAGTTGTGAACCCAGGTTTCATCAACGGTAACAAAGCAATCCAGAAATTCTTTTTGAATCGCTGTTAAACAATTTTAAATTCGCATCTGAAGTCGTGACCCTCTCTCGCTTTTGTTCGGGTGTCAACATTCGCGGTACCCATCTTGCAGACACCTTTTGAATTCCCAAATAGTCATTGATTATTATTCCAATTGTACCGTTTGAAAAGCCTGTTATCTCTACATCTGCTAGTTAACCGACGATCTTGTTTAATCAAGTCACAGACACGATCAACATTTTCCTGAGTGCACAAAGTTTGGGGCCGACCAGCACCTTTTGCATGTTCGCAAGTTGTTCTTCGACATCGAAATTCTCGAGACCAATTCTTCACCATCTTATATGAAGGCGCATCATCCCCAAGTACACTAACCATATCTTCATAAATTTGTTGTCGCGGTAAACCTTTCTTTTGCAGATATGTAATGACAGCGTGAAGTTCGTTTTTCTCCATTTTTCAAAATCTTTGAGCGGCTTCTATTTTAACTGAAGACAACTTTTAAAGAAATACAGCTACACTACTTAACTTTGGCACTTTGTTTGACAGATAAACAACGAATGAATGGTGTTGTTGTGTAATGTTTATTTCAACGCCTACTATACTAGGGACAGTAAATACTGTACATTCCTCGTATTACATCTAATACATTTCTAACAAGTTCTAATATGCAAACGGGAAATGGTCCCCGCCCCGTTGGTGATACAGAAAAACGGGAACTTTTGAATAACGCAATTAAAAAGCAAGAAATCAAAAAAAGTGTATTTTTAATAATATAAAATGTTATTAAAAACTCGGTGTGAAAAACACAATACAAGTTCATATATATGAATGTATCTTCCCCAGAGAGGTAGATACGTATTTTACCTTTCTACAGGATCATCGCTACGCCCCTGCTGGAGAAGAGACACATTCACAAAAACAACAACTTCGCTATCTCACAGAAATTATTAAGACGGAGCGTAGAAGAGTGTTCAGCGCTGTTTACATAACAACTACATTATTAATCACAATTGATTCACATTTCATTTACTGCCTAACTTAACGTTATTTTCAGTCTATTTTTATGTGGTAATTTTTAATAACTTATTATCCGTTTCTTGTATATATTTAATTACTTAAAAATATACCAACGCTCAATTTCTTATGTAAATATTAAATAAAATCTTTAAGGACAATTTTGTTGTGTTTTATTTAGCTAATAAGTTGTAATATATTTATGTCAGCATTATTACAAACGTCTTGGACCTTTCATGCAACTTAATCACACCAGTTATTTATTTTAGATAATTTCCTTTATTGTAAGCACAACTCCACCAACCAGCGTTTTAGTTGGGTAAGTTTATTAGAATAAACATTTTAGTTTATGATCAGCACATGCAGTGAAAAAGAGATTTCTCCTAGAAAATAATTGCTGAAACACAAAGTTTGTCGCATGAAATTTTTAGAAAGTTTTTATGTAACTAAAAAGCATTTTAAAAAGGTGATGATGGAAATTCCTAGATAAATGCGAAGCGTAACACTGTTACATTAAGCAAAACAAAGTCAATATACATTCAGTTTTCCAATGAATACGACGGAAATATGTTCAAATATAGGCAACCTAAAAGGAGCTAGTATTCATACTCGGTGAGAACTCTTGAAAAATATCACAGAAGAAAGGAAACGTTTCTTCCGGCCTAACTAAAAAAGCTCCTGCTTTTCTTTAGTTGGAATAGAGTAGAAGCGTCAGACAGAAAAAAATTGAATTCAAGCGTGAAATATAAAACTTCAAAGAGCACAATAATACAAAACCTATAATCACTAAAAATAAAAATAAGAAAAGAAAATAACCCCAGTCTAAACATTTTTCAGCACATAAGAAAGAGGTTTTGTATTCGAATTCGAGTAAATTTATAGTCTATAAATCTGCAGAATATAGTAATTACATTAATGATGAAAATAATAATGTCTTTCTTTGGAGACTGTGGTTAAGTAAAAACTTAAAAAAGGTATATAACCCCTTACCACAATTATTAATCGTATCCTAAATACGCACAGTAAAGCTAGAACACCGCTTACGCAACAACTACTTTACACGGCGTCCACGTATAGACTAATTTAAACATGCAAATATATCTAACGAAAAGATCGACAAACTTACTTCTCTTAGGGAAACGGCATTCACATATGTTTATACTCCCATTTGAAATATATTGAACGAAAGATCGACAAAAATTACCTCTCTTAAGGAAACGGCACTCAACATGTGTTAATACTTCAATTTAAAACGTCGACGACCCTTTTATGGTTCTAGGAATCAAAAGAGACAAGTGAAGGGAATCGGTGCTATATTACCGTTCATGGAGTGTTGTTTGTTTTTACCGATATAAATGCTTTCGTAGGCGTCAAGATCGCGGAAGTTATTAATGCCCTTTGCAAGCTTTAACCCTTTAATCGACACATTGTGCAGTGTACTTAAAGCATGGTTGGCATCGTTAGATTTATCCGGTCTATTGTATTTAATATGTGATATGTGTTCTTTAAACCAGGTTATTATTGTTCGTTTTGTTTGGCCTATATATTTCAAATTACAATCATCGCAACTAATTTCGTATATACCTGATTTCGAATTAAAATTAACTCTATCTTTAGTATTCCCTAGGAGACTTTTGATAGTATTTTCGGACCGAAAGACAACTTGGAGACCTCTGTCTTTCACAACTTTATTAATGTTTTTCGTGATGGGGTGGTATGGTAAACACATGTACTTTTTCTCCTGGTTACTTTGAGATATCAAACTTGTGGACTCGCGGATTGTATTTTTTATTTTTGTTTTTCTAATTAATTTATTGATTATTTCTATGTCAAAGCTATTATATGTCGCGATATTTTTAATGAAATCAAGTTCTATTTCATATCTCTTTTGTTAACAGGAAAATTTAGTAACCGATTGACTAAGAAATTAAAGGAAGCTGTCTTATGTTGATAACTATGATTTGAATCCGCGATGATGAATCTATTAACATTGGTTTCTTTCCGGAAAATGTCGATTTCTATTTTATGTTTATTCCTAATACATCTCTCGTAATACATCTCTCGTACTTTCAAGAAAATATAGGAAATAAAGTTTACATTTATTGCAATTTTTATGCTATTGTTTATTTATTATTATTCTTACTGTTTCTTATCTTGTATTATCCTTCTAATTTGTATTTGTTTAATTTTCTTTTATTATTATATTTTCTTGGAATTGGACATTCCTTATACTTTTGGTATAGATATTTTCTGTAGTAAAACTATAAGAGCTTTGAAATTATCAATATTAATTCAATGCTCGTATGGTATTTGATTAAATTATTTTCTGTAATACAAAATGAAATTTATTTGAACCTTTTATTTACTAATTCATACATAAATTATTGCAATCAAAGGTACAATTACTATACACGACAGGCTTTTGATAAAATTTTAGAAATGTCTATTTATGTTATGCATTTCCTTGACGATGCACTATGATTCTACTATGAAAATGATCTAAATCCTACTATGAACGTTATCGAAAAATAATCAGCGGTAATACCATAAGAGCTTCTGTTTATCCGGACAAACTTTCGTTTTGAACGAAAATTTTGTTGCTTGCTAAATGACGAGAACAAATAATATGGTAATAACCTTTTGTTATTTGTTCGAGTCGTGTTACCATTAAGCAACAAAGTGTGGGTTATGTTAAAACGAAAGTTTGTTCCGGAAATAAACACAAGCTCGAATATTAGTATTTGGTAAGACAATTTAATGAATCATTCAATTCAAATTAATAAACAAAAATATTGTTATTTAAACGTCAAAACACAACACTTCTTTGAATGCATAGGTAAATATTAGCTTAATTGTTAGTAAAACTACAGTTAGAAAATGTACTGATATTATCAATTATTTTATTCGTGTCCGACTGAACACTATTTAGGTTATAATAATTGTTAAAATTGCATGAATTGCTTCATATTGACTTTTATCTGAACGTTACTGTCAGAATTGAGCTCTCGTTACCATGGGAAAATCAACATGCAATTTATCTACTTGCAAACATACTTACTTGCGGTTTATCCGATATCAAACTAACATAACGTGTATTAAAATGTTATGTTTTTGATAGATGAGTTAAATTGTCGCTGTAATTCCGAGTTCCTTAACCCGGCATTAGTCGCTTTATGAGTTTTTCTCTCACACTTTTATTTTAATTGGTACAAATTTTTTTCAACACAATACTGACCCGAGTCCTTCTAGGTACTTTACTGGCTACTCCCACTCCCTTTACGGGCATAACGAGTGTAAGTGATCGTGTCGCATTAGTATTGTGCATTGTAGAGACGGTTGCACTTCGTGTGAGATTTTCTCTCATTGCGCGACAAAGCGTGTAATAATTTTAGAACTGTTTTTATAGACTCTCGGTTATTGTTTTTGATTAGTGTAGTGCAATGAGTCGTGGAAAAAGACTTGTAGAGCTTGCACTTTTAAAGTTTGAGCAAGAAAAGAACAAAGGTAAGCACATTTTTTTTTTCTGCTTTCTGTACCAAAATCAGTAAAACTGATGCTGTCATCAGAATGGTTTGTGCAACTATCTCTCTTTTTCTGTTTGTTTCATTGTTTTACACTAAAAATAAAAATAAAGAATCAATGACTTGGAACAATTTCAGTTCCAATTCGTGCTTGACCTTTTATTTTTGATCTAAAGACTAAATAAAGAATAAAGTTGTTTCAGATCAAAATGAAGATATTCAACCTCATGAAGATGATAAAGGGAGATGTGACGGACCAGAAAGTGACGCAGAAAGCGAACACAGCCTACACAATACAGATACAGACCAAACCGATTGCGAAGAAAATGAAGGCAATGAAGGCGTTCAAGAACAAGAAAGTTTTGATGAAAGTGGTGAATTAATGGATGGAAACACTGATGATACTTTTTTCCAAAATGCACCAATTTACATTGGTAACGATAAATTAACGAAATTGTTGAAGCACGACCCCACTATTAGAGGTCGTACACGCAGACATAATTTGGTAACTCATATGCCTGGTGTAAAAGGCTTAGCACGTAATGCAAAAACGCCGCTTGAATGTTGGAAACTTTTCTTTCCTGACGCATCGGTTCAAGAAGTGGTCGATTGCACTAATGAATACCTTCGAATAAAGCGCAATAACTATAGCCGTGAAAGAGATTGTGCTGACACTAATTTTTATGAACTAAGTGCTCTTATTGGTCTTCTATATCTAGCTGGTATAAAAAAAGTGGCCATATCAATATTTCTGAACTTTGGACAGATGACGGCACAGCTCCTGAATGTTTTCGGGCAACAATGAGTCAAAGAAGATTTTATACACTACTAAGTGCTCTACGATTTGACGACATTCATGATAGGGATGTTCGCAAAGCTTCGGATAATTTGGCCCATATTAGAAAACAGTTTGATGATTTTGTTCAGTTTTGTAAATCGCATTATACAATTGGTGAATATGGAACTGTGGATGAGATGCTTGAGGCATTTAGAAGTCGCTGCAAATTTCGACAATATATTGCTAACAAGCTGGCAAAATATGGCATTAAAATATACGCTTTGGTCGACTCTAGATCATTTTATACCTCTAATTTAGAAATTTATGCAGGAAAACAGCCTGAAGGTCAATATAAAATGGAAAATACTGCTTTTAGTGTAGTCAAGAGGATTATAGAGCCAATTCTCAATACCGGTAGGAATGTCACTATGGACAATTATTTTACTTCCATTCTACTCGCTAAAGATCTAAAACTTAACCACAACATTACCATTGTTGGTACGTTGCGAAAAAATAAGAAAGAAATTCCCCTTCAATTGTCAAATATCAAAGAACGACCATTTCTGAGTAGCATGTTTGCTTTTTCAAAAGAGTCTGTATTGGCTTCATACGTCCCTCAGAAGACAATGAAGAAAAATGTACTTCTTTTGTCTACCATGCACAACGGCGCTGTCATAGATGAAGAGACAGGAGACCAAGTAAAGCCCGAAATTATAACTTTTTATAATTTAACTAAGGGTGCAGTCGACGTGGTTGACGAAATGAAAGCGTTATACTCGGTTGCAAGAATAAGTTGTAGATGGCCACTGAAGATATATTTTTCAATGCTAAACATTGGGGGCATCAACAGCTTTATAATATATAAGGCGAATCACATCAACGACCCCATTCCGCCTAGACGTGCATATTTGAAGGAACTGGCTCTTTTGATAATAAAACCTCATCTTATAAGCCGATCACAAATTACAAACTTACCATACAGCCTACGAACTTCTATTAGAAAAATAGCAAAACTACCACCAGAAGAAGAAAGACAATCTGAGAATGTCAATGAAAGTTTTTGTAGGTTATGTCCTCGTCGAAAAAATAGAAAAGTCAAGAAAGTATGTAGAACTTGCCAGCGACCCATTTGCCCTGAACACACAATTTTTTCTTGTCGAATCTGTACCTCAGAGATGGAACCTGATAAAGATTTATAAACATATTAGTCGTTTGCAATTGAAAATATCATGTTTTACAACTGTTAATACTGTTCAATTTACAAATAAAACTAATCATTAAAAAGAACAGCGTTTTATTTCTTAAAATTTTGCTCGTGAGAGAAAATCTCACGCGCGACTAACGATGGGATTTTTAACCTAGCGACTAATGCCGGGTTAAGTAATACATGAATATGATAGGTACGTATATGTAAAATAATCAGACTATCGGCAAAATGGTACCTTATAAGGTACCATTTTGCCGCACGAGATCCGTTTAGAAAACGAGCCGCGACAGTGGCGAATTTTCTACAGAGCGAGTGCGGCAAAATGCCTTATAAAACGAGTTTTTTTTATACAATTTTTTCTATTTTGCATTTTTTACATTAATAAATTGAAATAATTTAATTCCGAGATTCCGAAAGTTCACAGCTATATTTTTATATAAAATATGCAGTTTGTCACATTGATATCTGACATTTTCAAATTGAAATCTTACTATCCGCGAAGTATATTATATTACATTTTATATATTAATTTTCGTTAACATTACTTGATATTTTATTTAAAAATATAAACATAAGTGACATAGAAACTAATATATCTTGTTGTCAAATATACGTTGTTTGTGTAGAGTACGTACATTTATCATATCTGTCAAATGTATTTAAATCAAATTAAAATCAAATGACAGCAATGATGTTTATTTCTGTGTTCGAACAACGTCAACATTGAAAAATTAAAAGAAGCGTATCGAAATGAACCTCATTTCGATACTGTTTTGGGTGTCAAATGAGTTCATTTCGAACGCAAAATAGAAAAAATTATTATCATTACTAAAATACATGTTTATGACATTTGGAGATATTACAACTATTTTAAATTCTAGAGTAATGCAGCCTAGAATTTTCTTTAGTCGTTTAACTATGTTTTTTAACTTGCTATCAAAGCTTAAATATAATCTGAAACAGTTTTATATATCTTGCTGCTACTTAGCACTCTTACGGTAGTTCGAATCATTACTATTATTTGATAGATACTCGTACATACATATATGTGGTAAAAGTACACAAGACGATGCCAAAGTCATTTTAAAATGTTGCTTAACGATGTAGTACCAGGAAAAAAAAGTCGTGTTAGGTATATAGCGCATAAAACCGCAAATTCCTGAATTTCTTCCCTGAAATACATCGTACGGGATATCCGTGTCCGCTATGTATGTATGTAGCTTGACATTTGGGAGACGGTAACGTGAAAAGTACGTGACTTGAAATATTACTCTGCTGAAACGCCTGGAAATGTGTGTCCGCAGGTATAAAACTGAGAAATTGTCACGAAATTTTAATGAAAATATCCTTTTATTCAGTGCGGTTGTATTAACATGTCCCGAAGGAAGTGGACATTTAAAACATAAATTAAGACTTTCTGAGTAAACGCGTGTGAAACAATAATACCCTGTAAATATGAGCTTTAATATTTTTGCACCTGGGTGTGCCTATTTATACGAGATGTTAAGTTAATTTTAAAGTTACCAGGTTGCGTTACAAAAACAGTTTAGAACTAGAAACCTGGACTATATTCTGAAGTAAATAATAGAATAACACTTGTCAACACAGTTTTTTTTTCTTATACACCAATACGTATAACTTATCTCTTTTGTCATGCTGATTCTGAATCTGATTTAAAATTTGCTCCAACACGTCAGGATTTTGAGATATTTTCTTAAAGAATTTTTTCAAAAACGCATTAAATTTTACCAAATTTCAACGTTACTTTTATATAAGAAAGATGCTACTAAAAATATTGTTCTGTTATACATTGAGTGGACATGCCTGAACATGCTATTTTATATTTACTACGTCAGAACACTTAAACCACGCCTGTTCTTGGTCTTGGACAAATTAAATTAATAATTGGTGTAATACAAAAGTATTTTTAATAATATAAAATATTATTAAAAATGGGGTGTGAAGAACACAATACAAGTTATATATTTGTGAATGTATCTCCTCTCCAGAGACGCAGATACGTATTTCACCTTTCTACAGGATCGTCGGTACGCCCCTGCTGGAGAAGAGATACATTCAACCAAACATAACTGAAACCGCCCGACAAGTAGTGAAGACACGATAATACAGTTTTTTATGGATATGGTTGTGACCGTCTATAGAAACACGTTGCTTAGTTCGGCCGTTATTATGTAGACAGCGCTGAATATTCTTTCACGCTCTCTCTTAAAAATTTCTGGTTGATAGCAAGGTAGTTATGTTTGGTTGAATGTATCTCTTCTCCAGCAGGGGCGTACCGACGATCCTGTAGAAAGGTGAAATACGTATCTGCGTCTCTGGAGAGGAGATACATTCACAAATATATAACTTGTATTGTGTTCTTCATACCCCATTTTTAATAATATTTTATATTATTAAAAATACTTTTGTATTATACAAATTGGTGTGGTTTTTACCCACTCATGTATGTTTCAAATTATTTTGTTATATACGCATTCGGTTCGCCCGCCAAGTAGTGAAGACACGATAATACAGTTTTTTTATAGATATGGTTGTTACCGTCTATAGAAACACGTTGCTTAGTTCGGCCGTTATTATGAAGACAGCGCTGAATATTCTTTCACGCTCTGTCTTAATAATTTCTGGTTGATAGCAAGGTAGTTATGTTTGGTTGAATGTATCTCTTCTCCAGCAGGGGCGTACCGACGATCCTGTAGAAAGGTGAAATAAGTATCTGCGTCTCTGGAGAGGAGATACATTCACAAATATATAACTTGTATTGTGTTCTTCACACCCCATTTTTAATAATATTTTATATTATTACAAATACTTTTGTATTATACAAATTGGTGTGGTTTTTACCCACTCATGTATGTTTCAAATTATTTTGTAATAATTGGTAGATATCTGGTTATGTGGAGTATATAATTTATGATTTATGATAGCTGAACGTTATTTAAATTCATAATGCAGCGGCGTGTTTCCAAACAGTTTTTGTTATGTATGTAGAGAATTCGCTAGCCACGAGTATAAGCGTAATATTATACCTTTAATAGAAAAGTTATATTTTCATTATTTTGGCTTAACTACTGAACATCAGGAAGCCATGGGCTCTCAACATTTACTGAGCACGGTGTGTTAACACTCAGAGGGGCTGGTCAAACGGTAACAAAAGTGCTATGCCATTTACAAGATCTATGATCTGGCGTTAACAAACGGACGAATCGGATGATTGTTACTTTTCCTGTACGAAAACTTTCAGCTTTTTCAAGAAAAATGAGCGAAATATTATTGTGTTAATTTGCTCTCTGCTACTTGTCCAGTACCTCATCCGGAAGCCTTGCCAGTACCAAAACCCATAGGTGTTTCAAGTGAAGAATATGATGTTGTGATAACTAAACATAATATCCATTTCATCAACACGACTTTGTTAAAGTTACGATCTTACACCACCTTGTTAAGATCTTGTAACCAGGTCACTAGGCTAAGGGGACCCACTCTAATGGTATATAACGAGAGACCAAGAGCCTCCACAGTCAGAGTCACTGTCAGAGCCTGAGTGAGTACCTATCTAATGAATCATATTTACTATGTAGTATTTAAGATAACTGTTGTTATCGTTATTGCATTAAATGTTATTATTTAATCGTTGTCCTGCATATTATTTATAATATTCTTAAACCTGCTGTATAAGTGGAACAGCCTCGGCAACAATGTTACCTCTGAGACCAGGTGACATTAGATGGCAATCCTGCAATCCCATCATCTGACATTACATGGCGATCTTGCCTTTAGTTAGATGGTCAGATATTACATGACTATCCTACCACTCCACTTCTGATATTACAATGTTGTTTAACCAGAAGAAGCAAGTGTTAAGTTATCGACCAGCGATGATGTGTATTTTCCATCTGAAGAACACAGGCCATACCTAATAAATCAACTTCGGCGACATGTGATACGCGGCGAAAGATTTCATCAAGACGTTTCTCTTATTAGAAAACGTTATCAAGGGAAGTGGGACAGTGAAATGCTTGCTGATTATTATTGGACATTGATATCAGAAAGTACCAAAGAACAGTACAAAAGAAAAGTAAAAAGAAAACCATTTTACAGAGGACAATGCCGTACATCTCCATATAATGTACATACCTTATTAATATTACGTCGTTTATTTTTCAATATTTTTTTTTACAACCTAATGTACTAGAATGAATTGATTGTTATTACTATTGTTAGAACTATAAGAGGAACCAAAATTTTACATATTTTCTAAAGAAAAATTTAAAAAATTAAAATTTGTTGACCAATGAATCTAACTACTAAAAGTTAAAAAATCAAAAATTAGGTAATTGAATTTTATGAGGTTACTGCCAAACCATTCTCCTGCTTCCACAAATGCTTACTGCGTTTTGTTTAACGTGTTTAATGTTTATTATTCCTTTCTTATATGTCACATGGTAACAAAATATGTCAATATATTACAATACATGAAAATATACAGTAATTATATGTATAAAATAAAACGTAAAAAGCAAAGGAAAAAAAAAACATATATGGTATACACATGTGTCAAAGAATAATTTTGTGAAACATAAGTATGACTGCTATAACTGCACGACCGATCGCCTAGAGCAGGGATGCACAGACTTATTGGGAACAGGGGCCACTCTGGAAAATTATAAGCCAAGGACGGGCCACTACAAGGAACACTTATTAACACAAATATTTTTATTTTTAAATAGTATGAATTACTACAAATAATAAAAATAAAAGAAAATTCAAAAATGTTTGTTGTGATTATGTAATCTTAATGTAATCTAATCATTACAATGTAATATTTCATGTTTTATTATTTTGATGCATGACATTGCATTGAACTAACAATTTTGTTTATGTTTGACTCCACATTACTTGTCGCCACACGTAAAACTGCTTCCAGATTTTCATTTGCCAGACGGTTTCGATTTTTTGTTTTGTTAAGTTTCATCACTGAAAACGTTTGCTCACAAATATACGCCGATCCAAATAAGCTTGCGCATTTCAATGCATTTATTCGCAACTCTTTATAAGCGGTTTTGTCAACGCAACGGTAAAAGTTGAGTAAATTATAGCAAGCGCCAATTAAGTTGGCGCGAGGAGGGGGTGCGCAGAAGCCGTTTTTAAAAACGTCCACCCCCCACTACTTAAGTAATTGTCAGAATACATTTGTCATTGACGTTTGACGGAACATAATGTCTTTGCTAGGGGATCATAAAGTGACACACGCTCAGAGGTTAGAATTATCTGACATTTGATGTAAAACCAAGTACAAATCTCCCCACTACTTTTAATCCTGCGCGAACTTACCCCTATTCGCGCCAACTTAATTGGCGTTTGCTATACCTTCATTAAACTTGTTTCGTAAATTATCATCACTTTGCATGTCTATCAATTCCAGCTGTATTGATTCCGGTGCAATTTCGGGTGAAATGTTGAAAGGATTGCTGAAAATGTCTAATAGAGGTATAAGTTTTTTGAAGTTTAGAAAACGATCATGAAAAGCTTTTATTAAAATATCAATTTTTTCAACATAAGCGAAATTGACATCAGTTTTATTGAATTTCTCCATAATTTTTTTGTAGTTCGGAAAATGGCTGTAATTGGCTGAATTGATTTGTGTCCTGAAAAGACTCAATTTGCATTGAAAGGACGAAACATGAGAGTATGACTGCGAAGTCAATTGATCTTGGCCTTGCAGTCGCCTATTTAAGACATTCAAGTGATTTGTGATGTCTACAAGAAACGCTAAGTCACACAGCCGATCAGGGTTGTCGAGTTCGGAGACGTCCTTTTTCTTTTCCGCCTGAAATATTTTTATTTCTTCAATCAAGTTAAGAAACCGCTCTAGTGACAACCCATGACTTAGTCAACTTACTTCAGTGTAAAACAGGAAATCACCATATTCGCTTTCAATATCCTCGAGAAATTGTGTGAATTGTCGGTGATTGAGACCTCGTGATTTTATAAAGTTTACAGCAGGTACTACAACTTTCATCACATTTTCAAATCCTAATAATTTTGAACAGAGGGCCTCTTGATGTATAATAATAATAATATCTTGAAATTGTCGATTTTCATCTTCAACTTTACGACTACGTTTTTTATTGGGGCCTGGTTTATCCATATCAAAATTGATATTATATTCTTACGTAGGTAGATGCCAAGTTCGAACGACGAAATATTTATTCTTCACAGATTACAATTCAAACAATATAAGGTTCGCTTGTCCGTAGTTAAAACTTAACTGCCCCGATAGCGAGTGATGCGTTGTATTTATACGAGTTAGTTAACATCGAGAACCTACCACATTGCACATTCGGGGATAATACCGACGTTTTTCACGAATCTTCGAGTAATCTAGTTGGTTCGACAGATTTCTAGTAACCTAACAATATGCTTGGAACGACGAGGAGCGTACCTGTCGTAAACCTGAATAAGAAAGTAGTAGGTACTTAAAGATACATATCTTACTAATAATTACAAAAGTTAGAATAAAATAAAAAGTTAAGAATCATTGATTTGAATGGATTTTTACCTACTTTTGTAGTTTTTCGAACAATTTTTAAAATTCGTTGGCGGGCCGCATAAATATCGACAGCGCAAGCGGCCCGCGGGCCGCTTGTTAGTGGAAAATCTTGGCAAGACAAGTCTACAAAAAGTGTACAAAAGCCTGAAGGTTATGATGGCAAAGGTTATGTCATTGTCCATGCTGGTAGTGATAAGGGCTTTATAAATGATGCTAGCTTAATATTTTCATCAAAAATTAAAACTGCAGACTATCATGCTGAAATAAATAGCAAAAAAATTGATGAATGGGTTATAGCTCAACTTATGCCAAACATACCAAAATAATTTAATTATTATAATGGATAGCACCCCATATCATAGTATTGTTATTAATAAAGTCCCTAATACTTCATCAAGAAAGCAAGATATTATAGATTAGTTAATAAACAATAAGATAATGCATCCAAATAATTTGATGAAATATGAACTTTTAGATTTATTTAAAAGGAATAAGCCTGATAAAAATTATGGTGTTGATGAAATATTACAGAAAGAAAACCATGAAATATTGAAACTACCTCCATATCATTGTGATTTTAATGCAATTGAACTAATTTGGGCCTCAACAAAGGGGTATTACAATAAAAGTATTGGCCGGGATGGTTATGCGGATGAAAAAGTGTTAGCTATGTGGGGCGAATCATTAGAACAGTGTGATACAAGTACTTGGGAAAACTCTGTAAGGCATACTAATAATCTGATTAGAACTTGATACGAACGATAGTTACACATGATAGATGTTGAAGTCAAATAAAATAAAAAGTTAAGAAATATTTATTTGAATGAATTTTTACCTACTTTTATAGTTTTACGAACAATTTTTTAAATTCGATGGCGGGCCGCATAAATAACAGTGGGCCGCATGCGACCTGCGGGCCGCGGTATGTGCATCGCTGGCCTAGAGAAATAATGTCACAGTCCGCCGCCCAAATACTCATCCAGGGAATAGTAGCACTTGTTGATTAATAAACTTCTAACTTGTTTTTTATATTTGTTTATGCTACTATTCTTATACGATAAAAGGTAGTCTATTATACAAAACAGTTTGAATACCGTTTCTTTTAGTTTTTGTAAGTCTAAAGAGCTGATTATCCAATTGATCTTTATTCCTAGTATCATCACCACGGGTTTTAAAATTATTTCATGTGTTTATGTATATAGAGGACAGTATGATATATAAATATAGAGTAAAATGACATGATTCTATTATTTATAAAATATTGTTTACAATGTTCATTATATTTCAACTGAAATACTTTACGGATTGCTGTTTTTCAATAAAAAAAAAATTGTTCGCTTCAACTGAGTTACCCCACGCAACTGCGACATAGGACATATGTGAATCAAAAAGTGAATGGTAAGCTATAGTGGCTGACTCAACCCCTGCTGCGTAAGTAAGTTTGCCTAAGGCATAAATGATACTAGATAATTTCGAGCTTAATTTTCCAATATCATATTTCCAGTCCAAACCCGAATCCAGATGCGTGCCTAGGAATTTAATATTTGTCGAGGGAGTGGTATGTCTATTTGTGAAAAATATGCTACTCGTTTTGTTATAATTTAGAAATAATCTATTTGCAGCAAACCACGTATTGGATTGGACGCGGCTGAACATCAGTAAGTCCGGGTCCGGCACTATTTATATCCTTCTTTACTAAAACGGTAGTATCTTCCGCAAATAATACAGTCTCATCGCTAATATTACATGGTAAATCATTAATATAAATTATGAACAACAAGGGTCCTAGTATGGAACCCTGAAGGACACCATGTTTAACCCAATTCTCCCCGCTAACAGATGAATTGAAGAAAACCTGTTAACTACGATCAGACAAGTAAGACTTTAAGAATTCCAAGGCATTCCCACGAAAACCGTAATATTCAAGCTCCCGCAATAGGAGCTCATGAGATACGCAATCGAATGCCTTAGAAAGATCGCAGAAGAGTCCCTCCACAGAGCAACGATGTTCAAAAGCGTCATCAACAATATGTACCAGCTGGAGAATAGCGTCAGTCGTCGATAAACCTGGTCGAAAACCATGTTGTTCTACGGATAGAAAGTTATTTCTATTAAAATAGTCAATAATCGAATAAGAGTTTTTCAAAAATCTTTGCCATCACAAGAACAATTGCTGTGGGACGATAGTTTGCAATATCGTTCCGATCACCATTTTTTGAAATAGGTATAATTTTGGAAATCCTTATGTCGGTTGATGGAAATCTATTTAATTCGGTATTTATTATTTTCCAGATTTCTCTAGATTAGTTTGTGGAATTTCTTAACACATCAGAATAATATTTCTGACTTGTTTTTAAAAGAAGAGCATTGTAATCTTTATTTAATTCTTTGTATAAATTTAAATTTCTTTTGTCCATTTTCAAAGCATTATACAAGGCTTTCTTATTTATAAATTCAGGCGATAATCGAAGCATGTGGGATGTATTTGTCCGAAAACTTTGCTTTTTAACAAGAGAGGAGGAGGCATCGTGGTACCTTACAATTATGTTTAGGACTTTTAACATTTTATTGTTCACAGTACCCTCTGCATGCACCTCACGCCAATCTTTATTAGAGATCAAATAGGAAAAATAGAATTTGTTACTAAGGTTATACACGCTGAATGACACTGGACAATTTCTCAATACAGAAACATTTTCTTTTAAATTTTAATGCCTTCTCCAAATATACACACCTCTCCATTCCCTGAGCTTGTACCAAACTAGACATATAATCCACAAATTGGGTATCTTTTCCTGATGTTATATTGTAAGACAGATCATATAAATTAACTATTCACACATAAATTAGAAAGTGAAATGAACCTAATATTACCCGTGTGGAACTCCACGACTTATAGGTAATGTATACGAATATTGATTATTCCAGTAAACTGCCTGCTTTCTATTCGTTAAATAGAATTGAATAGATCATGGCATCCTACAAATTAATTATTTTCATCTATCCGAACTACTTGCACATACATAAAGGGGATCTTCTTGGTTTTCTCAATAGTCTTGCATGACATTAAGATATATTATTCTATTCTGTGTATCACTGATGTTCAGGTCTCGTATAGTTTAGTGGTTAAAGCGATGGTCCGGCAAGCCGTGGATGTGGGCTCGAATCTGCAAAAGGGCGAATTTTTTTCTATTAAAAAATTCGAATAACTAGCTTCGGAAAATCTGGAAAGCATATTTACACTAGATATATGTTCGCAGTTCTTTCAGTCAAGCTAGTACTATATACGGAATAAATGTTTTTAATGCCAAAAACGACCGTTCTACATCTAGTGATGTTATATTTACATATTTAAAATAATCTTTGAAACAACTTGATTTTTTGAACTAATGGATTTTTAGACGCACCTGCACAAATTTGTCTTAACGCGAGAAAATCGAAATCTTAGTCTTAAACACTTTCAAATTTTTCTATTACGCACTTAGTTTTTTCGCCTTCTACAGCGCGCAGCTGTGCGTAAACACCATCAACAACTTGAAGAGAATTCTCTAACGACAATGAAACATTTTATAATTTGTCTATCCCCTAGGTTAGTCCGAAGCAATTGTTGTGAATAGTTTGTAAATCACTTTTAACCTGAGTAGCTTGAAATATTACCTGGATATTACAAAGTCAACATTAAACTTCGGAGCCAACATAATGTGTAAGCCCGACATTTCTGCTATAAAGTTTTTAACGGTGTCCGTCATTGGTCGTTTTTTGTGACGTACGTAGCTGCGACATTTTTAAAACATACGCAGAACTACAAAATAGTAATTACGACAGCATACATGTATATACAATAGATTTCCTATAGAGTCGAAGTAATACTGAAGGTAACACCGTCGCCGTTCCACTGCTATTATTATTATCGAACCTACGGCACTGCCTATTGGCGCTATTTGCCAGCTTTAATTATTATCCTGACATTGGTGTTGACCGTTAGACAATAAATTTTATTTAATTATGATTTCGTTTTCATGTACATCATTCGATAAATAAAGAAATTTCATCACACATCTTATGTTTCAATTTATTAAAATGTTAACACATTAATAACAACCTTTCAAATTGATTTAGTCAAATAAACTACTCAAAAATGAATAGGGAATTAGATCTTTTTTTAACAGATCTAATTAATTCGATTAAATTTAACGTATTTTCTCAAACTATAGATAAATTAGAAGGCCCACAGTCGTTTGTGGACATTTTATTTGGTAAATGTCTTTTCTGTGTGATAAAATATTGAACCTTGTATTTTAACCTTAAATTAATTTAGAATACAAAATTATAAAAATCGCATTTTTTGACGAGCATTATTAATTTTAAACGTCATTTCACATTTTCACGATGCCAAGACGTCATTTAAATAAAGAAACTTTTGATTTAGCGTTATTGCATCAGCGAGGGCAATCTGGAGCAGAAATTGTCGCAATTTTTAATGTGTCTCCAAGTGTTGTTAGTAGGGCTCTAACAAGATTCCAACAGATAGGATCTGCAAGGAGAAGACCCGGTAGTGGATCTGAGAGGAAAACAAATCAGAGACAAGACCGCTACATACGAATTCAGACAAGGATGAATCCGTTTAGAAGTGCTGTATGGTTGCAAACACAGTTACGTGCCGCCACTGGAGTTAGAGTTTCGGATCAAACCATCAGAAACCGTCTGAGGGAAATGGATCTTCATAGCTGCAGGCCTGTGAGACGCCCAAAATTATCTAATGCCAATAGAATGGCTAGAAGAACTTGGGTTAACCAACGACTAGCAGAAAATTTTCAATGGGAGCATGGTTTATACACCGATGAATCCAGATTCTGCTTATTTAGTGATAATCGTAGAGTAAGGGTCTGGAGAACTCGAGGAGACCGTTATAGACGCAAGTTTACAAAAGCTGTGGTGCCTTTTGGCGGCGGTGGTATCATGGTGTGGGCGGGCATTAGTTTGAATGGAAGTACGAACCTCCATCTCTTTGAAAACAATGTCAATGGACACATATACAGAGATGACATTATTCAGCAATATGTGGCCGACTTTCGTGAGGCTGTGGATGAAAAAATGGTTTTTATTGATGATAATGCAAGACCTCATCGTACAGAAATTGTAATGCAAGCAATAAATGACCTCCATATTAACCATCTACCTTTACCACCAACGTCTCCCGACTTGAATCCAATTGAGCACATTTGGGACAGACTTCAAGAACAGCTCAACGAATATAATCCACCCCCAGTTAACGTGCAACACTTGCGGGAAATTCTACCGCTGTGTTGGAGAAGAGTGTCTCAAGAACACATTAATAATTGCATTATGAGTATGCCCCGAAGATGTACAGCTGTGAGAGATGTCCGTGGCCATTATACACGATTTTAGAATTAATTGTTACAGAAAAATGTTTATTTTAGCTATTGTTAAAAATGTTGCTTATTTCATTTTTGATCATTTCTTAGTAATCTAACGATTTTTCTGAATAAATATACATACTTGAAAATTTTAAATTGTTGTGTACAATTATGTATCTAATATAATACACCACAAATATTTACCAATACTATCTAAAAAATACGAAAAATTCCTTATTCATTTTTGAGTAGTTTATTAAAATTTAAAGCAAGAGAAAAATGCTATTGTCGAATTTAAATTATGAATGTAGTTATAATTTACTGAATGTTTAATTATAGGCATAGCATTAAAGAAAGAAAAAAATTAATTAAGTTAGATTTATATTCCTTCATTTAATTAAATTTCATTTTAAAGATTTCAATTGCCCGTTTCCATCTTTAACGCTCCATGTACCTCATTCATGGATACTAAACTAACAATGGATCTCTTCAAATACACTTAAAAGAAACTTTTCAATCGATAAGTAGCACCCTACTTGAAAATTCTTGCAATAGAACAAATACTTTTGATAGATTTTAACTTAAGAATCGATCAAAAGTTGATTAAAAATTAAATTAATTTTTTTCAGGTGATAATAAATTATTATAAGTATTTTGATAATGCTTAAATCCATCACATTTTCTGAACGAAGAAATATACATAATCAAGAATTTAATTATTATAACAGAAAACAAGGTTCAAGTTTTTTAATTTCTTCTTGAAAATATTGTAAGTAGTTTAAATAAACAAGAATGTGTTGAATAGTTATTAGAGAAATAGAAGCTGTGGTTAATAAATTATAAATAACTTTAGAGTAATACGATAATACAGACAACATACGGCAAATAATCGGGTAACGAAGTCGCTCTTTTTGCGAAGATATCCTTTTCCAGCAGGGGTGTACTAAGGAATCTGTAGAAAGATGAAATACGTATCTGCGTCTCTGGAAAGGAATACGTTCGCAAAAATATTAATATTAAACTTGCTCTCTTTAGCATTTATCAGATGTTGAGGATACCCTTGCTCTGTCATAATGTTCCATAGTTTTTGCCTATTTACGTTATCAAAGACTTTTTAAAAGTCAACGAACGCAACATGTGTTTCTTTATTGTATTCTCTGCGTTAATGAATTATTTGTTGTAAAGATTGTATGTGTTGTACATCGTCCTTTCCTAAAACGCATTTGTTCTTCTTTTAATAGTGCTTCTGTGATGTGTTTCAGTCTTGTGTTTACGATTTTTTCATATGTGTTATATGCTGAGTCTATAATGGAATAAATAAAGAATTTACATAATATACTTTTCTTCCTTATCTCAGTCTCTGGAGAATTAGAAGTATATTTATTTTTCTTTTCATATATTAATACCTGTACAAAACCAATCAGAGAAATCTATTCAACGAATATTACACGTCCGATGCACATATTTCAGTTAGAATAAAACGCAAACAAAGACTAATAATAAAAAATTTAATTTAATAAATTCAAACTCGTACTGAATGTAGTTAATTAAATATGCCACAAACAGCGAATTAATTAAACGCCCTTTATTTAAAATATATTAGTGAGTCTTTAATTTGAAATGGTTGATTCGTACTTTTTTAAAAGAGGAAGGTAAAAAAAGAAGAAAGATCCATAATGAAATTCAATGAAATGAAATAAATAAATCATATTAATTTTATATATTTCATATATATATATATATATATATATATATATATATATATATATATATATATATGTGTTGTAACTGGATTCCGGGTTTTCTTCCGCGTTTCCATTGTTTGGTCTTTGTAAAGACCGGTGCTGGTTTCTGGACGACGTTTCGGCAAAATCACATTTGCCATCTTCAGGTCTGCGATAACTGTCTGCTTCTGCTTCTGGTTACTCGTAAACTCAGTTTACGAGTAACCAGAACCTGTCTGCTTCTGCTTCTGGTTACTCGTAAACTCAGTTTACGAGTAACCAGAAGCAGAAGCAGACAGTTATCGCAGACCTGAAGATGGCAAATGTGATTTTGCCGAAACGTCGTCCAGAAACCAGCACCGGTCTTTACAAAGACCAAACAATGGAAACGCGGAAGAAAACCCGGAATCCAGTTACAACACATACTACTACCCGCGGAAACCTGAAAGAAAACATATATATATATATATATATATATATATTAAAAATAATAGATTTTTTATTGGTTTTAGCGACCTTTTATTGAATTTTGATGTTTTTACGACGTTTCGACTTTTATTAATTTAGTCTTTTTCAAGTAACTGAAAAGACTGAATTAATAAAAGTCGAAACGTCGTAAAAACATCAAAATTCAATAAAAGGTCGCTAAAACCAATAAAAAATCTATTATTTTTAATATTAAGACACGGCCAATAAAATAAAAAAGAAAAAGAAAATTCTTATTAAACACTAAATATATATATATATAATTATTTCTTGACCTTTGTCTGTTATAGTAGATTAAATTAGTCGGCGATTTGATATGTATATATTTAAAACAATCTTACATGTTTCGATACATAGTGTTTTTATCAAAGAAATTAAAAATATACATGACAGTATCAATGTCAAACTTGTATGTCTGTGGTTGTCATGGATAAAATATTCAAAGGTATATTCAAATTTAATAATAAGTCATGTCTCAGAACTTTCGACAGCAAGACGTCAATTACAGGGGATTGGCAAGCCATGAGTTATTATTATGTCTGCCCCGTGAAGGGACTTAAGATTTTAGGCTGTCGGCATTCGCCTTGAACGAGAAGGAAAACCACGAAAACTTACTCGGCAACACAGTCAGGGATCGAAACACGAAACTGCCAGCATAATAAGCCAGTGTACAGATATATTTAAATAACATATGATAGATAATTATATAATAACAACATATATTCATGATGGTAAATTGCACTTCGTTACATTATTAGGTTATAATATATACTGCTTAAATTTTTTATATTACTTATTTTATTAATTGATTTTTTTTCCTGTTTAATATTAATCATTTCTTTAATTTCCCTTTTCATTGTGTGTTGTTCTTTATCGATTATTTGTGTGTTTTCAAAATCGAAATGATGATCGCGTTGTAGTTTGTGTATAAAGGAGTTTTGTCTGTTTTGGAGTATTTGTGGACTTGTATTCTTTTGTATAGATATTGTTTAGTTTTCCCTATGTAGTAATTATTGCAATCGTGACATGGTATTTTATAGATGACATGTTTTTCTCGATTTTTTCTATTTTAGATTTTAGTTTGGATAATAGATATTTATTAGTATTATTAAGTTTATATGTCATATTTTTTAAAGTATATTTAATTTTTTCTGATAATTGTGGAATCGTGATATATGTTGTTTCATTGTTTAAATTGTTATTTGTGTCTGCAGTGTTGTCTATTTGGTGGATTCGTTTTTTAATTTTTTGTTCTATAACTAAAACTAAATTTTAATGGTAAGGTTATGTTTATTTGAGCACAGTGGTGCAAGCAGATGTTCGCATTTAACCAATGAATAACATTTAATACCATGATTTTCTAGGGTGTAAATTAATTGGTAGATTTACTTGATTAGTTTCCTTATTCGCTATTTATAATGCCCAATCTATAGAGTAAATTAAATTTTCTTGCTTACTAAATAAAATCTGCAGATTTTATCGTTTTTAATACCGTCCCTAAATAGAATAAGTTTTAAATATGCGTCAGAGGGATTTTACTTTAGTTTATCCTTTATTTATATTATACATCATTTTATTTTATGATTGATACTTGTTGATACTAATTTTAATATTGTCGTATTTTATTTAATTGGCAAGAATTTTCGTTCTATACACATTGCTTTTTCCTGGCTGAATTTTCCAAACTCCATGTGTTTCACTTGGCGTCGATTGATTGTTGTCGGATCGCTTGCCTACAAGTCCCCAGTGTACGAATGTCGAGGTCGAAGATTTGCACAATATTCGGGATACATGAGGGCCTTGATGCGTGTAACACAGTTTAGGCAAAGGAGCGGAAAACATATGTGAAGAGTTTCGGATGATATATATAGGTCTTTCACGATAACAGACGAGACACGTGATAAACAGTTACTTCAAAACAAGTAACGTTTAAATTACAATTAAAGCTAATAATCCAGTATTTCTCTCAATTAAGTGAATATATTATGTTACCAGAAATGGGCATGGGTGGCAGCTTGGATTCTGTCAAATGTCATTAGAATAAGTTGTTTACAATGAATTCATATTTACAAGTTTCTCCCTATTTTATTTATAAAACGATAGATATTGGTATATAAGATCAGTTATTTTCACAACTAAATCATGCACATATATAATATAATATATATATCTAATAATAACAAAGCATATTAGTAGGAGTTGTATATATTTTAAAATGACATAAACCTAACCTCATAGATTATACTGTATGACATGGAAACTGCAACACCAAGAAGGGGTGCGAATTTTTTGACCAAACTTGGTAGAAACGTATAACTATTCAAAGGCAATAATTGATTAAAATTACAAAGAAAAAAAACAAAAGACTAACACAATTTAACATAATTTTTATTAATAATGTGTCGAGCCGCCCCTATTAGTTACACACTCCCTCACTCTTCGTGGCATTAATTCGACCTGGTGGTCGATATCCTCTTAGGGTATGGAGTCCCAAGCAACCTGTAATTCATGCCGGAGGGCTATTAGTGTCTGCGGGGGATTGGCTAAATTCATAAGTTTTCGTCCCATAATGTACCACACATGTTCTATTGGCGAGAGGTCGGTGGATTTGGGTGGCCATGGCAAGATATTGACATGAGCCTCTTCGAAGCGATTTATAGAAATTCTCGCTACGTGGGGAGGGGCATTATCCTGCTGGAAAAGTGGGTCTTCGAGCATTTGAAGATATGGAAGAATATGGGGTTCTACCACCTCATCAATGTAACGCTGGGCGTTCATGGTGGCTTGGATGAACACCAACTGAGACCTACTCCCATATGCTATAGCACCCCATACCATAACACCCACTGCTCGATGCACATGCCTTTCAACGGAAAACTGAATATCACTACGTTCCCCACGTCTTCGTCTGACCCTCATACGGCCATCATGCATCCCTAGACAAAATCGAGATTCATTACTAAACACCACCTTATGCCACTCCACGTCCAATGCATTCGCAATCTACACCACTCCAAACGTTGCTGTCGGTGTTGAGCCGTAAGTGGTAACACAAGATGTGGACGATAAGATTGTAAGCCGAAACCCCTAATTCGGCGATAAACGGTTCGAAGGGTTACTGGACGACCTTGATTACCTAACCACACGTCAGCAATTGATCTAGTACTGGAGAACCTGTCTCTTAGTGCCATTAGGCGAAGGCGGCGGTCCTGTATCCCATTAGTTTTTATTCGGCCTCCGCTTCCTCTTCGGCGTCTTTCCTGACCCTCCCTAGTCCATTCGCATAATGGTGGATTGGTTCCGGTTAAGGCGATTTGCAATTTCCCTGTATGAAAAACCACCTTCTCGCAAACCAACAATTCGACCTCTGTCGAATTCGCTTAATTGGCGATAATTTCCACGTTGCCGCACTCTAGGCATAATAAAACTCTCTAAACCCGTTAAACAAAGGTATAATAAGACAAAACCGTTGAAATAAATTTGAAACAAACAATAAATACACCACACATTAATGTCAGCGAAAACTGAATGAAGTGTCAGAAGTGCCATGACCACTTGATATATCGCAACAAAATTTTAATCAATTATTACGTTTGACTAGTTATACGTTTCTACAAAGTTTGGTCAAAAAATTCGCACCACTTCTTGGTGTTGCAGTTTCCATGTCATTGAGCATATTTACTAACAGCTGACTCAAAACAATGTAGATTTTTCAACCCTGTTTTGTAACTATTTATCAGGTGTCTTGTGTGTTATCGTGAAAGACCTATATCTATACACACACACACACACACATATATATATATATATATATATATATATATATATTGTGATAAGGCATACCTATGTACTGGAGAGCCCTAGAACAGAAATACTGTGTAAAGTTTAAATTTGTTAATATTAAGAGTTAGTAATAGTTAGAACTGCAATTTTCTCATGCCATATCAATAAAGTTAATACCGCGTTTTTAATTTATCAAATTTGTTTCTCATTTCTATTGAATTTCATGTTTTCATACACCTTAGTCATTTTCTTTTACTCTTTTTTAATCCCACCTAAGATATTTAACTTAATTGATTGGAATTATATGTCACCAATTATGAACAGAACTGTACGTAATTTTGAATTAAATGAAGCGGGAATTATCCCACATGTAAACAGGCATTTTAGCAAAGATTTCAACATTAAAAACACATTTATATTTATTGTAAAATTCATAGAATAATTTATGCGAAATGATAAAACGATTAGTATTTGTAATTTGTTTAAATTGATTTAATAAATTGACGGGATTAAATAGCTGTAAACTAACATTCTAAATAAGACGCCTGGAGATTGAAGAAAAACAAAAAAAGGAGTCAGCTTGATAATTATAAAATGGTAGAACGCGTCGTATTTTTATAAAAAGTTTTTGAAGAAATTAAGTGTTTAAAAATCAAAATCAAAAAGAAAAACCTCACCAAAAAGATTTCCAACAAGCTCCTGATCCACCAAGTATAATTTTTACAAGCATTCCCGCATCCTTAACAAGCTAAGCGCAGAAACGAAAACATCAATTTCAAATAGACGCCACGCCAAATTTAGAAATTTTTACAAGCTTTTTATCGATACCTGAGCCCGCAATCCTGCATTTCAAGTCTCCACTGTCCATCTACGATCCAGAAAACACCACCGACGTAAATTGAGTATATATTTATTAATCTCTAAAAACATAAAATTGTTATTTTTAATTAGTCAAACTAATCGTTCATATTTCAATTAAATTCTTAGAAATATTACCTAATTATCCATATACAGTATAACAGAAAATTACAGTTCTTTTTAAATTTGAATTTAGTTATATAGAAAATAATTACTTTAGTCACAACAATTTTGTTATTGAATTTAACCCTACTTAATATCTATATCAAACCACGTGACTCTTCATATTTTTATGTTATGCAAATTGTTATATAACTTACCTTAATTCATTGAGTAACAGATTAAACTTGTGATATTTAACATTCACCTTCTTGTTTTATTCTTGTTATTACATCCAGAGTTTTACACTTGAATTTACTTGTTTATAAAACCGTTATTTTCTCCAAATACTGAACCCGCACCCATATAAAACTTATTATCTTGACAAATGAGCTAGTCGGCATATTAACAAAGGCACTTACAATGTATTTTAAGATAAGTTTAGCACTTTAAAAGAGGCCTACCAAAGCTATGTATAATTTGTTTATGTTATTTTCTCTACATGCTACCATATATCACCGATATCAGCTGTGTAATAAAACTATACGCCCTCTATTGAACACATTGATAACCTCTTGCTTGAATCTTGAATTAATTTATTTATTTTAAAGAAATTAATTATTATTTTAACTGTTATATATACACAGCTCATATTTAAAACCCTGTCGAATTGTATTAATTGGTCAGCCCAACTTGGAGCAATTAAAAATACAATTATTAGACATAATTCACAGTATTTGCATTACTTGGCTTTGTATTTACCTATAAGGTCAATTCAGCTTTTCAACATATTGTTGTTAATAATTATATACACAGCGATATAGCTCTGTATTAATATATATATATATATATATATATATATATATATATATTATATATATATAGTAAATTCAATTTGTTGGCGACTTAAGGTCTGGTTTTACTTCAAAACATATATATTTAAAATAATCCTACATGTTTCGGAAAATTATGCCTTTGAAAAAGGCATCATGCCGAAACATGTAGGATTGTTTGAAATATATATATATATTTTGAAGTAAAATCAGACCATAAATTGCCAACAAATTGAATTTACCATAACATACAAAGGTCACGAAATAATTATCTCTCTCTATATATATAGATATATATATATATATATATATATATATATATATAATTTAAAAGAAATTATCGAAATTACCGTACTATATTGGATAAAATAAATTAAAAACGGGCAAGCAGTCTGTCAATTAAAAACTCATTTATTAATTATCTCTAAATTTCGCAACAACTTTGTTGCTTCTTCAGGAGATAAAAATGAAGAATTCAAAAAAATAATAAAAGTGACGTATACGGACAATAAAAAAAATCTAATAAATTTTATTGTCTGTGTACGTCACTTTTATTATTTTTTTGAACTCTACATTTTTATCACCTGAAGAAGCAACAAAGTTGTTGTGATATATAGAGATAATTAATAAATGAGTTTTTGATTGACAGAGCGCTTGTCCGCTTTTAATTTATTTTATCCTATATATATATATATATATATATATATATATATATATATATATATATATAACAAAAAGTAATTGTTTCTTGGGAGTAGCAGCGAGGTAATTAAAGCAATATTTAATTTATGTTGACGTTTCGCTACTATGTGTAGTGCCTTTTTCAAAACCGTAACATTCATTGAAAAGTTAAAAATGGTACAATGTTAAAATAAAAACTACTTAGATTAAAATTGTGCTGTTAATATGTAATGTATTCGTTATCACTTCTAAATAAAACTAAATTATGTTTGTCTTGTGGTCTTATGTGGTTTAGACCTTTTTTTATGGGATAAATGTTTATTATCGTTTTGACGGGTGAAAATGTTTGTAGTGTCATCTACCATAGAGGGGGGGGGGCGTTCGTTTAAACTTTTCTCGGACATATGTTTTATTTATATTTTATTTTTGTAATGTTTATAATTGTTATTATACACAAATAACTTATCTACAATATACGTACTCATTTTATAGCACCCCCCTTCCGAATAATAACAATTGCAATCATTACAAAATTAAAAATGAAAAGAAAACACATGTCGGAGTAACGTTTGAACCAACGTCTCCCGTATGGTGGGTGACACTACATACATTTTCACACGTCAAAACGATAATAAACATATGCCCTATAGAAAAACAGGATCTAAACCAGCAAGGCACACGTAATTTAGTTTAATTTAGAAATGATAATAATCAAAAGCTAATACATTACATATTAACAGCACAATTTTAATGTAAATAAGTGAAATGCTTTCTACATTTTACGACGCTAATTATTCGAATTTTTTACCGAAAAAAAATTCGCTCTGAAGCAGGATTCGAACCTACGCCCATTGGATTGCCGGACCACTGGTTTACCATTAAGCTATTAAGGACTGAAATTTCGAATTGTCGGGAAAGTCTTAAATCACATTAAGAAACAGATGTTAATATTGTTTGCCCGTAGTTGGCGGACTTGATGCAAATCAATTGTATTTTGGCGAAGTAATATAAATGAATTAAATACTTTCTACATTTTACGACGGTAATTATTTGTAAAAATTCGAATAATTAGTGTCGTAAAATGTAGAAAGCATTTAATTCATTTACATTACTTCACCAAAATGCAACTGATTTGCATTTAGTGTAAGTAGTTTTCATTTTAACATTGTATTATTTTCAACTTTTCAAAAAATGTTACAGTTTTGAAATAGGCACTATGTATAGTACTGAAACGTCAACATAAATTTAAATATTGCTTTAGTATTTAAGCAAATAGGGAAGGTGTACAAGAATGTGCCAAACTGATCGAACTTGTGGATTTCAGACCTTAAAAAGAATCTCATAGAATCTTATAAAAGATGCCAAAAAAAGTATATTTATCATTTTTTTGTCATTATTTATACGATTTGTTTGGAACTTCTTTTGCGTCTGGAATCTACAACTTTTACAGCTTGACACCTTCTTATCCACCACTCTTATTTCCTTAAAGACTCAAAGAGATGAAGTATATCTACCTTTTTTCTGTCTCGTCGGGGTATTTTGCAATAAATTTCAACATATCTCCATTATTTTGGATATCTGTTCAAATATTTATTAAAAATATCAATTAACAGTTCAGGTATACTGGTTTCACGGATTTTAAGTTTTCAGGCGTCTTTCTTAATCACTTCAATTCATATTTTTATTATGAAGTCAATTCAAAGAAACAAAATATTTATTTTAATAGTATTTTAAAATTTCACTAGCAGATTACTATATACATGAAATGACCTATACGAGCAATAAGTCAGAAATGTATTGTTTTTATCTAAATGAGAATAAATATCACGAGGGGATAACGGAAACAAATGATAAAGTCTTAAAGTCTTAGGAAGTTGTTTCTATGTTGTCGAACGTTAGAATCCCCTAAACAGGAAAATCGCTAGACAGGCATGTGTACGCAACCAGAATATCATTATGTTAAAAGCAGAACAGACACCATTAACACACTAAATATTTAAATGTTTAAACTTCCGAGGGAGTTTTTCCTAAAGCGAGAGAAAATTATTAATGGGCCTTACATTTTCCGTACGCGGAGTGTCATTTTACTTTTTTCCTCATATACCTAGTCCTTACATCGACAGCATTCTGCTGCTTTTCCACCAAACTTTTAATGTAATAAATCTTTTAGGATTTTCTCTGGATTATTATTGCAAAGTGTGCGTTGGCTTAATGAAAGAAAAAAGAGAAAAAGGAAAAAAGTGTAGAAAACGTGTGTAACAGTTTATCGTGTGGCCGCGATGTTGAATTATTTATAGGTCTCTACATAAGTTTACTTGGTGCGATAACAAAGTAAATGTGAGAAAATGGTTAAGTTTTTGTGCGGCGAATTCGAACAAGGAAATAGGTAAATTAAATACAGACGCCTAATGAATTCTTCGTGGTTTAATTCTTCGTTCTTCACATTTTCCGGTCACAATTTCATTTAACTTTTGCCGCTTCTGTTTACGTTATAGTAAATAACTCAGATGTACTGCACATCCGTACCATGTAATATTGCAAAAATTATTGAACTGATAATTAATGAGCGCATACTCTGACACATTAAAAGTATGTTAATGGCGTCTTAATTTGGATTTATAGTCAAGAGAACGAATAATCCCTGACAAGATTAGTATTTGATAGCAACTGTAGCCCTAAAGATATCTCTTGCGACAGTGGACAAGACATCGGTCAAGAAGGAAGTTGTGGTAACGACGCGGTTCCAGTCCGGAATTCCAGGATCAATCAAGGACAACGGCCCCAGAAACCTACAAGCCAGATTTATACAGTACGTGTCCGAAATATTAGATAACAGAGGGTAGGTGGACGTGATTTATATTAATTTTCAAAAAGCATTCAATCGGATTCGTTATTGCGTATTACTGCGTAAGCTTAATCGAACAGGCTTTCCATTAGCACTTACTGAATTTTTAAATCTTATTTAATTGATAGTTTATAATATATTAACGACAAATCTTCGTTTTTTAGGAAAAAAATTGAAATTCCGCGGGGCGCCAATCTTGAACCATTGTTGTTTCTATTTCTTATCAACGGCGTAGGCGATTCAATTTTATCTGAAAAACATAGAGGGCTGTCTGCTCGCACAGAATGACTTTACTGTCAGTGAGTGCGTTTAAGTGGGCTGTAATTATCGTGCTGGAATTAGTACTTCTATAAACTACGGTTTTTTAATCCGTAGTTCGAGCGATCATTAGTTCTTTTGAATCGCATACTGTCAGCCTGCTGTAATATCAGAAGTGGGATGGCAGGATCGCCATGAAATATCAGATGTTGGGACGGCAGGATCATCATGTAATATCTGATCATCTAACTAAAGGTAGGATCGCTATGTAATATCATGCGTGGGCAGGATCGCCATGTAATATCAGATAATGGGATGGCAGGATCACAATGTAATATCTGATCATCTAACTAAAGGTAGGATCGCCATGTAATATCAGACGTGGGTAGGATAGCCATGTAAGGTCACTTGGTCCTGGAGGTAACATTGTTGCCGAGGCAGTTCCATTTATATGGTAGGTTTAATAGAGACACAAATAATAAGCATCGGAATGATTAAATAAAAATATTTAATGCAATAACAAAAACAATAACGATAAATGATACATAGTAAAGATTCGCTAGGCACTGTACTCACTCTGGGTTTGCAGTGACTCTGCTTGTAGAGACCTCTCGGTGTCTCGTTTCATACCTTTAAGGTGTGCCCCCTTAGCCTAGTGACCTGGTTATGGATGAAAACAATGTGGTGTAAGATCATAACTCAACGAGGTGGTGTTGATGAAATGTATATTGTGAATACATGACCTGGTTTAGTTACTACACTGCGAACACTAGAATAAATATCACTTTAGTATTCATAATCATTTATTAAGTATATGGTACACAAGAAGCTTGTTCGTGCGATATCAGAACTACGAGGGTGTTGTGAAATATTCTCGACCTCGCCAATAGATGGCGGCACTACCCCATAGATGGCGGCACTACCCGCATCATTTCCCCCCATCATATTGATGTAACTATTAGTAGATAACATGTGAAGCTGCAAATCATTCCAGTTAGTAGTTAGGACTAGTCAGCTTCGTTTAAATCAGTTACACCACAACTGTAGGTTGATGCAAATCTAGTATCGTGCGGTGATAATATTCTTTGTAAAAGAAGGTAGAACGCCGGTTGAAATTCAGTCGACGATCCTAAATGTGTATAGTGACTATTCTTCTTCAATTTCCACCATGAAGAAAGGACCGAGTTTAAGCGTGGGCGTAAAATCATAAGATGATCCACGTGAAAGACGTCCAAGTGCTACCATACCAGAAATAATCGAAAAAGTGCACGAAATTATACACGGATAAGATTTGTGTAACGTTGGTGCCGCGTGTGGTCACTGTGGATCAAAAACGCATTCGTACAACACTTTCGGGCACGCATAACGAAAAATAAGTGATTTTCTGCGTCGATATGTGAAGATGGACGAAACATGATTTCAGCATTACGCACCAGAATCGGAACAACCGTCTACGCAGTGGATAAAAGGCGGTTCTTTAGCTCCGAAGAAGGCGAAGACGGTTTCAACGTAGGGAAAGGTCTTGGTGTTGGTATTTTGAGATGCGAAAAGAATTCTGTGGATCAACTATCTTGGAAGAGGAAGAACAATAACTAGGAAATACTATTCTAACCTTCTAACGAAACTGAACGCATAAATTTACAAGTATGAAAATACATCCAGCTTTCACTAAAGCACTGCCCTTGTCCGCAAGAGTGTTTTGACATGGGAAAATTGAGAATTTGCTGGGACATACACCATATTCCCTTGATTTGACTTCCTCGGACTTTTATGTCTTCCCAAAGCTGAAAATATTCCTCGCTGCTCAACGTTTTTTTAGAAGCTCTTTTAACATCTTGTCTAATGTTGTTACTAATACAATTATTGAAAATTTTTCGCTTTTTATAACTACAATTTTGATTAAGTATATTATTAAAAAGTTTTTTTTTGAGACTATGGTTAAGAAAAAACTCCAAAAAGGTATAAAAAAACCTCCTGACAAAATTAATACTCCTACGCTAAATACGAATTTCGACAAATAAGTTGTTATCGTATATATATATATATATATATATATATATATATATATATATATATATATATATATATATAGTAAACCTAATCAGTAGGCGATTAAAGGTCTGTATGAATGACAGGATATAAATGTCAAGTAATTATGTTGCTATTGTTTAAATTATTCAAAGATACATTCTAGTAATAATAATAAATCATGCCTTAGTATTCCAAAAAATAGATAACAAGGTGTGAACATATGTGTTGTTCGCTGCTAGCAATTTGTGTCTCCTTCTGGGTATGAACTTGTGTGTTGGTTGCTGCTGGCAGCTTGCGTCTCTCTATGGGTGTGTGGTTTTGTGTGAGAGCGTAAGTGTAGGGTTTTGTATGTCGGTGCGTTCGTGCGTGTGTTTAGTGACCGGTCGCATGAATTTAGAGAAGTCGGATAACCAGCCGTTGCGTAGGGCCGCCAACCCTTTCCCGACAACTTCTTTACAATTCCGTGCAGTACTTCGACGGCCTGCTAGCAGCGAACAACACATATGTTCACACCTTGTTATCTATTTTTTGGAATACTAAGGCATGCTTTATTATTATTACTAGAATGTATCTTTGAATAATTTAAACCATAGCAACTTAATTACTTGACATTTATATCCTGTCATTCATATTTTGTATTCTCTTGATAAAGGCGTACACAGCCGAAACATGTAGAGTTTTTTAAATACATATATTTTGAAGTAATATACAGACCTTTAATCGCCTACTGATTAGGTTTACCATATCATACCAAGGTCACGAAGTTATTATATATATATATATATATATATATATATATATATATATATAATCAGTAATTCCTTCTACCATTATATGGTGTAGGAAAGTTTCCCTTCTGCTTCAACTGCGAACAAACTTCTTCCATTCCTTTCTGTTTTGTGTTAGTTGTTTCGCCTCTGCCCATTCCTTGTCCTTTCTTTGTAATATTCTTGCCACTGCATTGTTCCACGTTTGTCTTGGTCTTCCCCGTTGTCTACTTCGTTGTATTTTTGCCTCCCATATCCTTCTTACTGGTTTCGATTCTTCCATCCTCATGAGATGCCCCCACCATTCCAATTGTTTTTGTTCAATAAATTCAAGAACCGATTGAATTCCTAGATCTTTCCTTATGTCCTTATTTCTCATTTTTTCTCTTTTGGCCACGCCTCGTACTCTTCTCAAATACTTCATCTCGACAGCCTGTATCTTATTTTTTTGTCTGTCGTTCAAAATCCATGACTCCCAGCGAATGTCAACATAGGCCTGTATACCGATTTAAACACTTTCAGTTTTGTTTTCCGACTTATTTCATTTTTGCTAATGAATTTGTTATTCATTGCATAATAAAGTTTCATCGTTTTTTCAACTCTTTTACTTATTTCAGCTTCTTGAGTACCTTCCTCATCTAGTAATACTCCTAGGTACTGAAATGTTTTCACCTGCTCTATGTTTACTCCTTCTATATCTATTTTTATTTCGGTGTGCTCCTTTCCTGTTACCATAACTTTTGTTTTGTTTTTGTTTATTTTCATACCGTGTTCTTCTAACTCTTTATGCCATATGCTAACATTACGTTGTAAATCTCTCTCGCTTTTGGCAACAATCACAATATCATCTGCGAAAGCTCCCTAAGATATTTCTATTCTTTGTAGGTTGTGGTAACCTACACTGAATTTCTTACTTTGTCTAGTGCATTTTTTTATAATTTCGTCCATAAATGTTATAAACAATAGTGGGCTCAAGCTTCCTCCTTGTCTCAGGTCGGATTGGGAAGTAAATGGGTCTGACATCGTGTTATTAGTTATTACAGCATTAATATTATTTTCATATATTTGTTTAATTACCCTAATAAACTTGTCGTTTATATTTCTTTCTTTTAGTGAATTCCACACTTTTTCTCTTGGTACCTTATCAAATTCTTCTTCAAGATCCACAAATGCCATATAAACCTTTCTCTGTTCTCGTCGTGCCTTTTCTGTTATTTGTCTAATGGAGAATATATGAACATGTATACTACTTCCGCGTCTGAACCTGCTTTGTGATTCTTCTAGTGTCTCCTCGATTTTGTCTTTCAATATTTCCCAATATTTGTTCATAAATTTTCATGGCCGTACTTATTAAGGATATACCTCTATAATTATTGCAGTCCTTCTTATCTCCTTTTTTATATATTGGTACTATCAATGTCATCCTCCAGTCTTTCGGTAATTATTCTTGGTCCCATATTTTATTATACATATCTAGCATCATTTCTTTTCCTTTTTGTCCGATATGTTTTATCATTTCTGAGCTTATTTTATCGTATCCTGGTGCTTTACCATTCTTCAACTTTTTAATTGCTTCTTCCAACTCCTGCATATCTACTTTTCCCTCAGTTTCTTTTGTTATCATTTGTTGCTTAATTGTAGTGTCTCTCTCTAATTCTTTTCCTTCCAGCAGTTTTTGAAAATATTCTTTCCATCTTTTCGTTATTTCTTCCTGTTCCATTATTAAATTTCCCATATGATCTTTAATGCGAATCATTTCATGCGTTCTTTTCTTTCTAAACGTCTTTAATATTCGATAGAACAGCTTTTGATTCTCGCTGCTGTTTATTTCCATCCTCTCTCCAAATTCTTTTCAGCTGTTTTTCTTTGACTCTATTACAAGTTCCTTTACTTTCTTCCTTTCGTTTTTGTAAAGCTCGTAACTATGTATTGTCTTTGCTGATAGATACTTCTTCCATGTCTCTTTCTTTTTCTTTATTTGTTCCTTAATTTCATTCGTCCACCACACAGTCTGCTTTTTATCTTTTCTTTTCTTACTCACTCCACATATTTCTGTACTTATTTCTATCACAGTTTCTTTAAAGTAGTTCCATAGTTGGTCTGCATTTTTATCCACACTACTTCCCTCCATCTTTTCTATCTTATCCGTTATCGCTTTTGTATATTTTCTTGCTATGTCTGGATTTCTTAATTTATACGACTTTATTGTCTCAGCCTGGGGTTTCTTTTGTCCGTTTATATTCTTGTTCTATGTGATATATTTTTTTTCTTCCCTGATCTTTGATACCACTAAGAATTGCCTATCTCTGGACCCCTTTTAACTTTAGTGTCCATTACTACTGTTCTATTGTTATTTTCCACCAATATATAATCTATTATAGACCTTTCATTTCTACTTTGAACTTCTCTAGTGTATTTGTGTATTTCCTTGTGTTGGAAGTAAGTGTTCGTAATAACCAAGTCGTGCATTAGACAGAATTCCAACATTCTTTTACCATTATTATTTCTCTTGTTTTCTCCATGTATTCCTATGGACCTGTTATATACTTCGTCCTTCTTACCAACTCTACTGTTAAAATCGCCGATTATAAATATCATTCCTTTTGCTTCTTCGGTCGCTCTCGTCAGATCCTCCCAAAACCTGTCTTTGGTTTCTGCTTTCTCATCTTCGTTGGGGCCATACACCACTATTACTGTTTTAATAAAAATATTCGCTTCCCTCATTTCTATTGCCAATATTCTTTCTGTCCAGACTTTCCAATTGTACAGTTGTTTCTCTATTCTTCTATGTATTATACATTCCACACCGGCTGCGGCTCTGCAATCCTCTGGAACTCCACTGTATATCATAGTGTTTTGTTCAGCGGTTATAACTATTCCCTTCCCCTTTTTTTTTTGCTTCAGTTATACCCAGTATATCCAAACTCATTTCTTCGAATTCTTTTTCCAATTCTTTTTTTTCCCTGTTATACTTTTAATGTTCAATGTACCTATTTTCTATTTCGTAAATTCAAGTTCGTTCCTTTTCATTTTTTTTTGTGATTTTATTTTCTCGTTACCTTTTCCATAGCTGTGCCCGTCATCCTTATCATCCTCCTCGACTCCGTTACTTACTAGTTTCTTTTTCTCTTTATCTCCTTTATATTTCACTAGTTTGCCTTGTTCATTATTCCATACCCATTTTTGTCCATTAATAATTAATTTCCGGAAACCGATTTGAACCCTATTACCTTCCTTTTCCTCTTCTCTCGCTTGTGTTCTGATTTTTGTCTGTATTTCTCTTTGTTCCTTGGTCTTATCATCATTTATGTAAATTCTATGCTCCTCTATTTTCCTTAGTTTACTTTTATTTCTCATAATGTCGTATTTATCTTTTGTGTTCTGTAGCTCTATTAACCAAATTCTGTCTCCGAGTTTTTTTACAGTTCGTATGTCGATATCTACTTCCAAGTTCTTTTTTAGGAAGGTGTACATTTGCTCAGAGACTGTTGTGTCTTCCGTTGTGTTTAATGGAAGGCCATGGACCACTACATTATTTCTTCTTCTCTCCGATTCTATTCTATCGAGTTTATTTTTTACTTCTTGTAGTCCTTCTTTCAGTATTTGATTATCTTTTCTAAGCTCCATATTTTCTTCTCTGATTTTTTTTTTTTTTTAATTTCTTCTTTACTTTGTTTCTGTTCATTTTTTATTTCCTGTAATTCTTCTTTTAAATCTTTATTCATTTGTAGGATTATTTCCATCAAATTTTCCAATTTATCATCTTGTTCCTGCTTATCTCTTCTGTTTGGACCTTCCTCTTGCTTTTGTTTACTTTTCTCATCTGGGGTTCTTTGCATTTTGGCACTTTTGATAAATATAGTGTCTAATTTTCTCCTACCTTTCCTTCGTTTTCCCTCATCCGTCGTATATTCTTCGTCACTACTCATCTCTTCGGAATATTTATTCAGACCGGCCCCGTACACACAGCTCATCGTATCGCTCGTACGTTCTACTGCTAGGATGACCTTTGCCCGGCTTTTTGTCTCTGTCTCTCGTACGCACTGTTTCCCGCTTCAACTGCTCGGAGGTCACAGCACGGTATCGGCACTAATATTGACTTTATTTAATACCGATTTAATTGTTAATATGTCTCTGTACTACTATAACAGTTATTAATCTGTGTTTAATTATTCGATATGTAATCACTACACCATTTCACTATATTGTTTGCTCGATATTGCTCGTTATTTTCGAGTTAAAATATTGGAGCTGCATTAAACACGTCTCACCTCGACCGCGACAACAACAGTTTTTCAAGTTGTCATCGTAAGTAGCTAAAATTAATAATCATAGTATTGAACATGGGTTACAGCAAAGCCAACACAAAGAATCACGACACACTTTACAAGGCATTCACGTTCTAAGAAACTAGAATTAGATAAACTTACCCCCTCTTCAGAAATAGCGTACATCTGTTTCAAATTTAGCTGTTTTACGAACATGTCCAATTCACAATTACGTGTATCAAAAATCGTGAAAAGGTCATCTACGTACCTAATCCAATCTTTTGGAAAACGTCTAGCGTTATTTTTAAATTCTACCTCGAAGTGACTCATAAATAATATGGTTATGAATGTAGGACAAGCATTACGAAAGACCTAAATAGAGTTGTTAAGGAACGAGGTCTCCAGGTTGCTTTTCTGTTCGAAAATACAATTAAAGCTCTTCTTGGTAATACCGAAGATAAAGTAAGTATTAATCAGAAAGCGAGTATATATGAAATTAGTTGCGGCGATTGTAATTTGAAATATATTGGTCAAACAAAACGCTCAACAATAACCCGTTATAAAGAACATATATCCCATATAATCCGATCATAACATTACCGTAGATTTTTTAAAACTTATTAAAAATATAAGAAATCCGTAGGACGATAGGATTTATATCGTTAAAAACAAAAATAGCACATTCAGCGCGGACAACTATCCAGTCCCAGTCACTTGTCTCTTCGAATTCTTAGAAAAGAGGTAGGAAACGAGGATGTGAGAACAAACACATGTGCACCATTTTTGAAGAGGGGTAGGTTGACCAAGTTTTGGTTTTTTAAAACTTAGTATATACGAAGATGCTTTGTTCGATTCATTGTGTCAGCTGTACTGTGGCCCATGTCATTATTAATTTTACCTATTGAGGTTGACAACTTAGTCGTCGAAATGCGAATTTAAGATATGAGTATTAATTGTGGTAAAGGGTTTTTTATACCTGTTTTAAGTTAGTATATTATTTTTTGAACTGAAATTTGTTCTTAAACGTTTCAATTGTCTTCAACGATTATGCAAATTTTCCAATTCTCTGTTCCAATGTTGGCTTTTGGTATTTACAATCGTTCACAAATTATAATATAACAACAATAGTCAACAGCTTCTTCGAAATTATTAAATAACTAATATTTCGTTAATTTCGAATTTTATGTAAAAACAAATTAAATTTATTTAGAAAAGTCAATAGCGCCAATTGGCCACTAACTTCGGTTTGTTAAGAACAAGTTAAGTGCCGAGTACCCGCATTATCTGAATTCTAAACGTTGTTTCTGTCAAGACTTGAACTTTACTTCGTAATTGATTAAATCTTATGTACTTAAATGGAAAACAAGTATACCCCCATCACTTTGGTTTAAAAGCTAGATGTTACTAAACTGGAAAGGACTTGACACCTGGATTAAAAACGTAGACCTACTTCAGGTATAATTAAGTTATTAGCTTAAATTTAAAGAGATTACTCTAACAAGAATTAAATATAATTACACAAACAAGAATATTTGACATCCGATTCAATAAATTACGTAAACCTTACGCCAACTACCGAATCTACAAACACATATTTGACAACTGCTAATAAATTAAACACAGATCAGCACTAGTTCTATTCAGTATGTATACAACGCTGTACATAAATCTAAATCAACACTTACTGTTTGATGCACTGCTTCCTCATAGGATTTATGCTCGGAAGTCGTATGTAGATAATCGTAAGAGGTTTGGCTAGTTTATTACCATAGCATTTGGATTTGTATAATGTAAGGTACTAGGCTCTCTTTATAATTTTATTTGTTTAGTGCGTTCAGTATACGAGATATGACAATTAAATAACGGAACTGGTTTGAAAAAAAAATGGTCTATTGAAAACGTATTACACGCACCAAAACCTGTATGTGAAATCATCAAGGATTCCACTAGAAGGAAGATCTGGTTATGGCTAGAAAGAGAACATAAAAAGAAACTACTAGGGGCGCTGGTTGCTAGGTTTTCAGCGTAGTAATAAAAAAGAAATTAAAATTATTACCGACTTTATAACCGGACATTGTCCTTTAAGGAAGCATTTGTACAGTATGGGCTTGGTTAGCTAGCCCGAGTACACATACATACATAACACAGGTCTACAAAATTAAACTTTTTGACAGATGTTTTTATTTTGAAAACTGATTTTATATAATTTTGGTAGGCTGATTTCAAAAATTCTATGCATTTATTTGTATCACGTAAGGTTTCTTTTTGCAAATATTAAATGAAAAAAAATATTTCTAAAAAAATTAATTTGTTTATTGAGTAAAAAGGTGGAATACAAGTTAAAAAAGTGGAAAAAAATAATTTACTCAGTCTTTTTTAAGTGAAATATTTGTCTTTTTACCAGAAAGCTGCGTTGTCCGGACATTCGGTTGTATGTTTTTAAGGGCACATCCCGTTTTAACATCCAGCAGTAGTCCGCCATCATCGTTATGCTCCATCTGCCTTGGTATCGCCGTTCCATTTCCTTAATGTCTTGGTGAAACCTCTCTCCCTGTTCTTCGCTAACTGCTCCAAGATTTTCAGGAAAATAGTTCAAGTGTGAAAACAGGAAATGCACTTTCAAACTCATATTACAACCTTGACGATGAAAGTGTTGTAACATATTTTGAACAATATTTTCGTAGTTTTCGTCCTTAGAGTTCCCAAGAAACTTATCAATTACTTCTTTAAATGAAACCCAGGCGTTTTTCTCGACATTGGTCATTGTGTTTTGAAAATCCTTGTCTTTGCATAATGTTCTTATCTGCGGCCCAACAAAAATACCTTCTTTTAACTTGGCATCGGATAAGGCTGGAAATGTCTCGCACAAATATTTAAAACACTGTCCATTTTTGTCTAGGGCTTTAACAAATTGCTTCGTCAAGCCAAGTTTGATATGGAGAGGAGGCAGTAAAACTTTTTTGGTGTCAACCAAGCTATCTCTTAATTTTTGCTACCAGGTGTAAGGCTTGTTCTAGAGGGCCATTCTATTTGAGTCCAATGTCTATCCCTTGCTCGACTATCCCACTCACAAATAAAGCATGGAAATTTTGTATAACCTCCTTGTTGTCCTAGTAGCATGCACAGCACTTTAAGGTCACCACAAAGCATCCACTGATGTTCTTGGTAGTTTATTTTCTTTAAAAGAAGTTCAAAATTTTAATACGTTTCCATTAAATGTACCGAACGAGCAACGGGAACCGAGGCCAGCTCGTTACCATTGTGCAATAAAACGCCTTTTAAACTACGCTTACTTGAGTCAATAAACAGGCGCCATTCTTCTTTTACATACGGCACATTTCCTAATTTTGAAATTAAGTCAGGAATATAGTTGCAATACACTAGCGGTCCGTCTTGAGTAAAATATTGATATAAATCTTTTTCGCGATCCCGGTAAAAGCTTGATGTGACGCCGGGTGCCAGTAAATGTTTCTCACGAAGTCGGGAGGCTAACAATTCGGATGCATCCTTTGGAAGGTGCAAATCTCTAATTAAATCATTTAGTTCCCTCTGGTTAAACACTTCGGGGTCTCTGAAATCTGGTGTGAAATCTGAGTCATCTGGGTCGCAATTAGATTCCTCTGATTCTGACGATATGACGTTTTCTAGTGCGTTTGGGGCGGTAGGTATCGGTATATCTGGTCCATGAGGAACTGGTCGAGTAGCAGAGTCAAGATTGGGATACACAATTTGTTTCTTATTTTTTCTGTTGAATCCTTGAACATTACATGAACAAAAATAACAATCATCACTGTGATTTCTAAGCTCTCGCCATACCATAGGAACACCAAAGCTTAAACATTTCTTCCTACCTTTTTGCCAGTTTCTTAATGCTTCAACGCAAACGGAACAAACAGTATGAGGAGCCCAGGACTTGTCTTGGTCGCCAATTTTTACACCAAAATAAGCGTGGTATACATTTTTCACAAACGAAGTTATAGTTTGCCTCTGCTTTACTACGACATAACTACCACAGATATAACAAAAGTTATTCGGATTGTTCACACAATGTCTTCTTTCCTATTTATACGTTCTAGAACACTTAAAATACGCAACAACGAAGACAACAAGCGCGCGGACACAGTAGCACGACGACTAACACAACCAAACTGCACATAAGCAGGTTTCAACGTTGTATTGAAGCTTCTGCGCCGACTCTGTTGCTTTGCTGAGTAATCTAATATTATCCAGTGTTGCCAAATCACATTTAATTTCATAAAAATCAATTCATTTAAAAATAATGCCTAACATGAAAAAACATATTCTTGTCATAGGTATGTATATTAATAAATTAACATTTTTAAGATATAGAGCGCTATAAAAAATATTTACGTGATAGAGCAAAAATATGGCGTTTTTTGGAATAAGGGCCCCCAAACATATACAAATTAGCAAACAGCTTTCAAACATCAAAATCACTGTAGATCTGTGTAATCAATAACCTTTTACCCTGAGGTGTAAAATGTACGTAAATTTAGTAGTCAGTTTTATATTATAAATGCCCGTGCACAAATTTAGTCCATACTTTTCTGTTCTGGGCCAGTGCTGTCGCTTATCTCCAGCTTTTATTTTTCTTCTTTAGTATTCCGGACTTCGTTGTTCCATGATTTAATTGGTTTTCCCCTTCTCCTTTGTTCCTGTATCTTTGCTCTCCATATACGTTTCACCTGTCGGTCTTTCGTCATTCGGATGAGGTGGCCAAACCATTTTAGCTGATTCGTTTCAATGGATTCGATCTCCAATTCCTGTCTTACGTCGTCGTTTCTGATTTTGCGTGTAATTCCTTTGACTACACGGAGGTACTTCATGTCAATGGCTTGTAAGCTACTCCTCTGCGCGGCGTTCATCACTCAGCTTTCACTTTCATAGGTCAGTATAGGCCTAAGTATGGTTTTGTAAACAGTGAGTTTAGTTCCCCTACTAATTTCTCTTTTCCTTATTAATGCTCTATTCAGAGTATGATATACCTTTGTTGCGTTCTTTATTCTTTCTTTTATTTCATTTTGCATATTTCCGTCTCTTTCAAATGTTACTCCTAGGTATTTGTATTCATTGACTTGTTGGCTTTCGTCTTGTTCCGGTACTATTTTGATTCTTTTGTTTTCCTTTTCTAACACCATTACCTTTGTTTTGCTCTTATTAGTCATTAGGTCCTTTTCCAGAAGTTCTTCTTCCGATATCGTGAGGTTTGATTGCAGGTCTCTTTCAGTAGATGCAGCTATCAACAGGTCGTCTGTAAATATACACTCCGAAAAGCAAACCGGTTTTAGTCGTCTGTAGCCTATGTGTGCTTTACGGGTCCTGGTTTGTACCATTTTGATGACGTCAACCAATACCTACATGAATAGTGTTGAGCTCAATACACCTCCTTGTCTTAAACCGTCGTCGGGTTTTCAGACAACCTAATTCGTAGTAATAAAAAATAAATTAAAATTATTACCGGCTTTATAACCGGCAATTGTCTTTTAAGGAAGTATGTGTACAGAATGGGCTTAGCTAGCTAGTCCGAGTATACGAGATGTGAAAAACAGGAGGAAAAATTGCTTTCATGTAATATGCACTTGTGAGGAACTGAAATGACTCAGACAGAAACATTTCGGAAGAGATCTATTTGATCCCACGAGGATGCTAAAATTTCCATTGAGGAGAATAGTGGCTTTTATCGAGGACACATGATTAACAGAGTGGAACTGAGAGATCTATTGGGGCTGGTACAAAGAGAGTTGTGGTCAAGTACCTGAACTTACTGGCGTCAAACCGAAAGAACCAGAAGAAGAAGAAGAAGAAGAAGAAGAAGAAGAAGAAGAAGAAGAAGAAGAAGAAGAAGAAGAAGAAGAAGAAGAAGAAGAAGAAGAACATATTACAAATAGTTGTTAATCCCTTGGAACATACTCTCCTTGCCTATCTATACACTACTGCGTACGTGTTTTACATTGCCCAAAGCAGTTTTGCAAGTCTTTAAATGTCATCTTCTCCCACAAGCCTGCCATTTTTGACTTGACCTCTTCTACAAACTAAAAATGTTTGCTTTTTAATACACTTTTCACTTTAGAAAAAAGGTGGGACTTGCATGGAGCGAAATCCGGTGCTCGAGTACAGTAATTCTCTTCTTCGCTCAGAATTGCTTCGCAGAGAGTAGTGCATTGTGCACCAGCGCGTTATCCTGGTGCAGCCATCCATGAGTTGTTGTTCCATAGATCTGATCTTTTCTTCCTCAACCTTTCTCTCAGATAGGTCAGGGCCTCAATGTAGTACTCTTGACTTTCTTCTTGGCTCTGAAGTATCCACTCAATCATGATTAACATTCAACATTCTGAAAGCGAAAAAAACGATGAACATAACTCTCAATTTCGACTTGCTCAATTGACCTTTTTTGCTCCTTGATGAAGTGGGCGTCAATTCAAGGTGTGGCTGTTAATCGCTTTACAATGTCAGAGCAGATGTTCTTCCTGTTCGCTTTTTGCTCACGTGCGAATTTTTTTAGTACCATTTTTTCGTAAACTTTCGTAATTTTCAAATCTTCAAGGTAAACTTTTCTTATTATCTCTATGTTAATGTTCGTCATGTCTATCACCATTTTAATAAATAAACGTCGGTCTTTCCACACAATTTCATTAACTGTTTACATCAGTTGTTGATATCACAGGTCGACCAGAACGTTCATCAACTTCAACCTTCTCCCGACCTTTCAAAAATCGTTTGTGCCATTTAAAAACTCGAGTACGTAATATATAATTATCGCCAAACACTTCGCGTGAACCAGTTAATTTCATCTCTCCTTGCAATCCATCTATAGGCAAAAGTTTGATCTAATCTATCTCGAATGATAACTGAATAGTGATGGGGTACAGCATCCTGCTGAAACCACATGTTTTGTCGAAGTTGGCCATTTACCTCCAATGCAGAAATTATCTGGTTATTTGAAAGTTCTGAATATCTTTGCTCATTTAGAGTTTCTTCTAATTTGTGTTTTTTTAAGAGCTGGAGAACTTAAAATGATAATACAAGACAGAAATATTATTGGAATTATTTTTTTTTTATTAGAAATGGTAGATAACTTCATGGCATTTATTTTTTAAATATTATTTCCGGCATATGTCCGCCGCGGCTACGAGTTACATGGTCCATTCGATCAGTCCAATTTTTGACTACTTTTTCCAATAAATCTGGCCGTATGGCGTCAATGGTGGCTTGAATATTGGCTTCCAATGCTTCAAGAGTTGCTGGTTTGTCGGCATAAACCAATGACTTAACATAGCCCCATAAAAAGTAATCCAGAGGCGTTAAATCGCACGAACGAGGGGGCCAGTGAGCAGGACCACTTCTGGAAAGAAAGTTGTCACCAAATTGGTTTTGCAATAAATCGATTGTTAAGCGCGCTGTATGGCAAGTTGCGCCGTCTTGTTGGAACCAAATGTCGTTGATGTTTATTAGCTGATTAATTATTGGAATCAAAAATTCAGACAGCATGGGATAGCGCTCGCCATTCACCGCAACGGCAGCTCCTTGCTCATTTCGAAAGAAATAAGGACCGATGATGCCGCCAGCGTGTAAACCGCACCAAACAGTCAATTTTAATGAATGTAATGGTGATTCGTTAACGGCTTGAAGATTGTCTTCGCTCCAAATACGACAATTTTGCTTATTGACGTAGCCATTTAACCAGAAATGAGCTTCATCACTAATCACAATTCTTTGATAAAAATGCTCATCTCGGCCAGTTTAAAATGAGCCCAATCAGCAAAAATGCGACACAAACTATGGTCGTTTGGCTTCAATTCTTGCACGAGCTGTATTTTATAGGCACGTAAGCCTAGATCCTTACGTAAAATTTTCCATGTAGTCGAAGGACAAAGGCCAACAAGTTGAGAACAACGACGAATCGACATTTCAGCGTCTTCTTCACGCACATTTCTTCGTCTTGTTCATTGTTTTCGAGAAGAGTAAGATTAGTGCGAAAACGATCAATAACTGCACGAATTGCTTGCTTACTAGGCCAGTTATGTTGATCAATGGACGAAGTGCTCTATGAACTTCGCGAACAAATTTATTTTTGCGTTGTTTTTAGCGTTGTTCTGGCGTTAAACGATTCATGATGACTTGCCAAACCTTACTGAACAAAAATGTCAACACAGTTTGACATTCTCATCTGTCAAACCATAGTTATCGATATCGATAGTTCTCATGCAGCTAAAAAAACACCCGATATATATAGAGGACCTAGTGTTCTGTTCTTACAAATACCAACTCAAACGTTAAGCTTTCTAGAGTGTTGGGTATTCGATTCTTGTATTCAGTGAAGATTGTGTCAAATAACGACATTTATGTCTACGAATAGTACCGTTCAAATAAAATGTCGCTTGATCTGGAAATAATATATTATTTACTAAATTAACTCTATCTGAGGAAGACATTGTATGTCGAAACAGTTGTTATGGGATTTTATCTCAACGAAGTTGAAATTAAGTAATATTGCTTTTTTATTTCTATTACATAAATTTGAAACTTTTGACTGACACTAGGATTCTGACATTGAAAGAGGTGACATGTTTTTGGCAACGACATTTATTTGTTGATAAACATTTTAGCGTAACTAAATTTAATAATCCCAGCAGTGCATTGATAGTACAATAAATTTGCTTAATTTTTAGACTGATTTCATTATTTTGTCTCTTCGTATTCTTATTTTATAGAGTTAGAGACCTTATCTCTCAATCTGCCCTCGTATAACGCTATTTATGCATTTACAACAACTGCGTGAATTATAAATTACGTACAGATTTAGAGTTTACATAACAACCAAAACAACAATCTTGAAAAGAGATTTATCTATTTGATCAACGTTGAGACGACAGCGGTGTTGAAATTTGGTCTTCGCAAGCGGAAACTCATGAAGTATAAACCGCCCAATCTACAAAACGTAACTAATTATCAACTAGTTTTACTAAACCAATATATCTTGTAAACGTATTGTATTAAAGGAGCGAGAATATTCACATATATTATAATTGAACATCTAACGTGTTTATATTATGTGCAGCTACAACAATTTAGTGTGTGTATATCGACGTGGGTACAAAGGATGGTTGTTATAACTTTGCAAAGTGTTGCATGGAACTTGATTAACGACGCGATGTTACAAGTGACTTTGGCAGAATAAACTTTCGATGTTTTTGATATTTACGGTTACCAATTTGCATATAGGTAAATGCAGTAATGCTGGGAGCGTTCACAGACGTACACTATTATGCATGCGAATATTCTTGGTGCTTTCTTTTTTAAATCGAAGCGAGTGGCGTTTCAACAGTGGATTCGAAAATTGTTACGGCCTGTAGTTGCATAGATTTAACGAGAAAAATAGTGATAGTGTGGACGATTTGAATTCTTCAATAATTTACGAGAAAATTAGATGAAGCATAATCAGAAACTAGTTTAAAATTCGTTCGCATTTACTAGAATGTAATTTGGTTTTTATTAGTCCTTTTTTGAAAGCATTTCACGTAGAATAATATCGTATTTATGCTATAAAATGACAAACATGTTTATAATTTTGGAAAATATTAGCGAATAATATGGCTTTTTTATATTGGCTTTACATGGAAAGTATGGAAATATTAACTTACGTGGTATGCTGTAACCATAAAATCGCGAAAACTTATATATGCAGATGACCCTGCCTTATGAACCAAAACCAAGAATTTAGAGGATGAAGGATTGCAATTTGCAGAAGCTTTAGACGAATATTATTAGAAATGGCGCTTACAACCAAACTCTTCAAAATCCGAATGATGTGGCTTATATAAACATGTCAACAGAGAGTTGAATGTTGAATTTGGTGATGGTCAGATCAACCAGAACTCCCACCCTAAATGGAGTACCTCTATAAAACCAGTCAAACGGTGAAGACCCGCAATGTTACACACCCATACCTCGCTATAAGGCCGCTCTTTATACGGCATTTCGCTATAACGGCCTTTTTAATTATGACACTTTTTCGATTCACTAAGATGTTTCATTATACGGCCAATGATTGTATTTGCTTTATTTTTGTATGTATGTATAGCAAGCGCCAGTTAAGTTGGCGCGAGCAGGGTGTGCGCAGAAGCCGTTTTTAAAAACGTCCACCCCCACTGTAACTGTCAGAATACATTTGTCATTGACGTATGACGGAACATAATATCTTTGCTAAGGCATTATAAAGTGATACACGCTCAGAGGTTAGAATTATCTGACATTTGATGTAAAACCAAATACAAATCTCCCTAGCACTTCTAATCCTGCGCGACCTTACCCTTCCTCGCTTCAACTTAATTGGCGTTTGCTATACGTACATATTATTCGTAACTTAGCAAAACGTAGCACGCACGACGAAAGACACTAAACGTTCGTACACGTTTATAAAACGGGGAACCCCCAAAATAACGTTTTGATAAAAAAAAGCAAAAGCACACAAGAACGCACAAAAACACAGTTGGTACGTTTTGTTATTAATTTAGTCATTATTTTAAATATAATTGTTCCTGTTTTAGTAAACGTCGTATTGAAGTTGGTGAGAAAATTGTTCAAATTTGTAATGCAATGGGACTGGCGAAGTCTACCGTTCAAACCATTCGTGTTAGAAAAAAAAATTGAAATACATTCGTTGTCCGCTACACTTTCAAGTGTTTCAAAATTAACTCGCAGAAGCAGTGTTATGTAAAAAATAATTAGTTATGTGGATTGAAGACAATAATGAAAGAAGGATGCTAACGAGCCAGATGACTATCCAAGAAAAGGGTAAAAGTATTTTCTTGGATAGTCATCTGGCTCGTTGGCATCCTTCGTTCATTATTGTCGAAGCAAGCCGAGGTTGGTTTGAAAAACTGAAAAATCGTCACAATTTGCATAATTTAAAAATGAAAGGCGAAAAAGCTAGTGCCGATGATAACGCAGGCAAGGAATATCCCAACACTTTCAAAAAAGTTATAGAAAGAGGTAGATACCAACCAGAACAAGTTTTTAATGTAGACGAAACAGGACTCTATTGGAAGCGAATGCCTGAAAGAACTTTCATTTCAAAATCTAAAAGTCTGTATTTGGATATAAGGTCTCTAAAGAACGAGTAACTTTGCAAATGCTGCAGGGGATTTTAAGCTAAAACTATGTTAGTATATCATTCAGAAAATCCAAGGTGTTTTAAAGGGTTGAACAAGAAATGATTGCCTGTCTTTTGGAAATCCAATAAGAAAGGTTGGATGACTAAGATTCTTTTCGAGGACTGGTTTAAAAATAACTTTGGCCAGAACTTGAGCAACAAAGCATTGTTCATTTTGGATAATGCTCCAGGGCACCCGGTTAATTAACAATACGGAGTTGCTACTTCCAAAAACTTGGCACGAAGAAATTTCTAGCCTCTTCGGCCGTAATGTTCGCCATATAAGGTAACGATATTAACAAACTCCTAATTAATTAGACGTAGTGCGTCTTGATCCACCCTTGGCGATAATACACAGAGTACAAAGACAGACGCCCTTTAACTTAACCCCCTTAACCCTAGAATACTAAACCGTCGTAAAATTTACGAACGTACCCTACGCATTGTTTAAGTTCGGCTATTGTCGGTGATGGGAGACGATTGCTATTTTTAGTACCTTTCTACATTAGTGTGAACGTTATGGTGCTGCAGTCATATTGTCCTATTAGCGAATTTTTACATAGTTTTTAGCCACCGCGTCGTTAAATTTACGAGTGATTAGTATTAATGCAAGGTTTGTTTTGGTAAACCCAAATTGTGTTTTTGTAAATTATTGCTTTTTTATTCTCATTTATTCAACAGTTGACAAATTCTTCTAAGCAAAATGGCAGCTAACAGGAAGCCATTATCAAGCAAGGAAATTTCTGACGAAATTGAAAGGATTATGAATGGAGAGATTGATGCAGACGACCAAGTTGAAAATGACTTTGAAGACGATTTTAGTGATCTTGAAGAAGATGTTCTAGAGCAAGAAGAAATACATAGTGAATACATAGTGATGATAGCTTAGGAGATGCTAGCGATGATGATAATGATTTCAATGAAAACAACGAGAATTTTCTAGTTATTAGCGATACTTTGAATAATGCAGTAAAAGTTACCCATAGAAATCATTCGGTAGGAATTAGCGAAGATGAAGTACAAGACGGGTACAGAGTACAGGATACAGAAATGAACGAAGAAAACGATGCTGCAGCAAATGATGTTGAAGAGGAAGTAGAGGATGTAGCAATGAACGATGAAGAAAATGCAGTATATAATGATGTAGAAGTCGAAGAAGAAAATGATGATAACATACCATTAGCAAGAATTGCTCAAATTCAAAGTAAAGTGTTTGTTCTACAAGCTAATTCTCTCAAAGGTAGAAATAAACATAGGTGGTACACCAAAAAAACCTACAAGATCTAGAAGAACGGCTGCACGAAACATAATTAATTTTTTTGCGGGAAGCGCAAATAATGCAAGAGAATTACTCGACCCTACCCAATGCTTTCTACATTTTTTTAGTGATCAAATAATTCAGGAAATTGTAACACACACAAATCAGCATATTCAAGATAACTCTGCCAAGTATGCGAAACAAACGTCCACTATTAGTCAAACTTCTAAAGAAGAAATTCGAGCCCTTCTTGGACTTTTGATTTTCTCAGCAGTTATGAAAAACAATCATCTTTTGGTAAGAAAAATGTTTGATACCAAATTATCAGGATCTATATATAGAGCAACAATGCGTTCTGACCGTTTTCAATTTCTAATCAATTCATTGCGCTTTGATGATAAGAATACCAGAGCTGAAAGAAAAAAAGTTGATCCTTTCGCACCCATTCGTAGCATTTGGAATGTATTTATCACTATTTGCAATACATCTTACACTCCAACTTCATACACAACCATTGATGAGCAGCTTTTAGCTTTTCGTGGAAGATGTCCATTTCGTATGTACATCCCAAATAAACCCGCCAAATATGGGATCAAAATTGTTATGCTCTGCGACTCGAGCACCAAGTATATGATTGATGCTAGTCCATATTTGGGAAAAGGAACAAACACAGGAGGACTTCCTCTTTCCAATTACTATGTCAAAGAATTAACAAAAACCATCCGCGGCAGTAAGAGAAACGTTTTGGTTTACTTCAGTACCAGTTGCAGAAGAACTTCTAAAACCTCCATATAATCTTACTATCGTTGGTACTATACCAAAAGATAAACCCCAAATACCTCCTGAAATGATTTGCTCAAGAAATAGAAAAGTGGAACGTCCATGTTTTGTTTCGACAAAGAATAAACATTAGTTTCTTTCAAAGCAAACAAAAAGAAAATTGTTACCCTATTGTCTACAATGCACCAAGAAGGAACTATACACCCTGAAACTTCTAAGCCAGAGATTATACATTTCTATAACTCGACAAAATCTGGAGTTGATTCGTTGGACCAAATGTGTTCTAATATGAACTGCGGAAGAAAAACCAGAAGGTGGCCTCTGTGCGTATTTTACGATATGATTAATATAGCAACCATAAATGCCTTTGTCATTTATTGTTTCAATATGAATAGGGCAAATCAAAAACCTGTGAGCCGCCAAGAGTTTATGTTAAGTTTGAAAGATGGAAAGATGGATAAAACCTTGGTTAGAAATCAGAAAAAATATCACAACTTTGAGGCGTCCAATCCGACAAGATATTTGCGATATCTTGGAAACTGAATTGCCCACGGATCCACCTATCCATGCTGCTAACAGGCGTACAGTTTGTAATTTTTGTCCAAGCCGGCTTCGTAAAATGACAACACACTATTGTCTAAGATGCAAACGATCCATCTGTGGTCAACATCGATCATTTTGTTGTCTAGATTGTTCTAATTAATTTGTTTATGCAGTTCAAATGTATGTTTTTTTTTCTTTAAAAGAATGTTATTATAATTTTTTTACGAATAAAGTAAAATAAAATTAAAAAGAGAACCCAAAAATGCTTTTTTTAATTTGTAGTAAATTCTACGAGAGTTTGGCAATCATGTAACATCAAAACTAGTTTAGTATTCTAGGGTTAAGTGCAGTCGAAAATCCTCTATAACACAATGAGGCAAATAGCGGAGAGGGATGGCAATACAGTCTGAAAAAAAACACACAGATAGTCAACGACGACTCTAAATAATATAAAAGGAAATATTAGATATAACTCGTGAAAATATAACGATGATAAAATTTAACGCAAAGCGAGTACACCTGGCGATAATTATAAAGTAAATTATAAAGAAATTTTAAAACGTAATACGATAAGAGGAAGTGTATTTTGAAGGGGAGGTTTTACTTAGAAAAATGATGTAGTTACACTCTTATTTTTGTCTAGCGACAAAGAATAAAAGGAGTGATAGATACATATATGTAACGCCTTCATACAAAAAATCGCGGTTCAATGTTTACGTAGTAACGAGAAAATGAGTTTTCTTTATTCGAGTTCAGACTTGTTGCAGTTAAATATACGGGCTGCTATACGAGCTTCCGTCTCTAATTCATCAGTAATTCTTTTTACCGACGAATTATATAGTTCTATCTGTATTTGGCAGTACCACCACAAATTTAAAGAAAAAAAATAAATTTCAATAATTAAAAATCAGGAATCTATCCCCATTGGACTTGTACATAAAATTTTTGTTTTATTAAAACATAATAATTTTATTTTAAGTTTAACGTTACTTTTAATCACGTTAATTAAAATGCAGCATAGGTTTGCCAACGTATTCGACGTAAAGGCTATTATTGATATCTATAAAAAACAAAATAATCATATGTTCTGCCGAGTATGTTTTGGTAAGAAAACAACAATCACTATCTTATGAATAAGAACTTGTTGTTAAAAGTGTCGTCCGGAGTTTTATCAGTTTTTTTTATTGCTGGTCAATGAACTTTAATTAGAGTTACATTTTCGTAAATATAGAATAAACAAAGGTATGGACCGACTTTAACTACATTTTGGCTCTAAAAATTTGAAAATTTTCGATGGATTACAAACTATTTTTTTTTAATTTCCAGTTAGACATCTATATGTATTCTTCGGATTCACGTAACCTTGTCGGTATTCAGCAGTAACCCTGTGTTAAGTGCGAGAACTATAACTTTTATTAGTTTTTGTTTCTTTTTCTTAAATATGCGTATAGTTTAGTTATTTAGATAATGGTCACTCACTTCAAACTCACACTCTATATACCGAAATTATAATTATCATATGTATCGTCATAAATGCGAAATTAGCTATATTTTATATATGTTAGATATAAGTAAATCTAGAATAAGAATTAAATTATAACATTTCCAATTTTACAAATATTTAAACCGCTCTGTGAACATAATTTAATTATCTTATTTAAATTGTAAACCTTTACCGCTATACTAAGAATCGATATCCTTTATATTTTCAAGTCTATTACTCTTTTTATTAGACTATTTCTACATTGCTTTTATTCATAATTTCATGTTTCTTAAATAAATCACAATAGAATTTATTAAGATGAATAGAATTTAAATTAAACTTTGTACTTAGGTTTCAGATTAAGACTTAATCAGCATAGTTTAAAAAATATTTCCGATAACATCTATTAACACCTTCAAAATTCCCTCGAATTATGTCATCATCTGGCAGTACAATCTATACGGTATATATTATTAGTTATGTAATAGTTTGTGGGGGCAATACAAAATTTTGCTTTCTTGTAGGATTTTTAAAAAGAGTAAGAACCAGAGTATCAATTCAACAATAGTAAGAAATACAGCCTCTCATTCGAACCACAACACATAAATAACGAGCAAGAGTTCAAACACTAATACAAAATAAAAATTAATACAATATCATACGTTGGATTCAATAAAGAATTATTGTAGTTAAAAGTGCATTTTAATTATCCAACAAAAAAGAAATGAAAACTTCAGAGCAAATCTTTACACCCTGTATAATATTAATTTGTATTTTGTATCGACCAAAACATTAAAGTGCAGGAATAAGTTCGATTTATGCTTATGGGATTCGCAAATAAAGGTTACTTACTGTATGATCAACGTACTTCGCAAATATCGAAATAGAAATTTCGCTCATCAGATAATATATTTCATTAAAAGGGACATTTAAGATAATATTTTTTCATAATATATAATCACGTAATATAATGCGAAATTATCTACTAAAAGTACATATAAGCAAAGGTCGGTTGATATTTTCACACGTTATAACGTTATTCTTCAGACGCTAAATGTTGCGAATAATATTTTTGTACATATATCTCGTTTAATGTCCCATGAAGTTAAGGATTTAGACATTTTATGGGTAGGTGTAAATTTAATTGAAGTCGCACGCAATAATACACATAAATTGTACTTTTTACGGTTTTATAGGCCCCCATATACATACATACGGATAAGACTGGAGTATATACTGTTTGATATTTATAGCGTGGAATTAAGGTATTTTACGGCAGCCTTAATATAAAATTATGTCTTTTATTGAATTATGAAAATTTAATTTGAACGTTAGTACAGTAAATTTCAGACTACTTAAAGTTTGCAAACGTTTTGGTACAATTTTATATAAAGCAGATAAGCATCAATTAATAAACGAAATAATTAATTTAATAAATTATATGATTTAGTTTTAACTACTAAATAACAACACTGTTTTTTCACTATTTATTGTATATAAAACTTGCAAATTATTTCGCTCCCACAGTGGCTTCATCCGAAATGTATACAATATTACAGTTGGATAGGTACATCTACATAACACGACACGACACGAGAGGCCGGAATTACGATGGAACATATAAATAGCCTATAACATCGCTAAGTACTACACGCAGTTATTGAATAACACTATTCATTCGGATAACCGCACATCTGTTTTTTGTCGTTGAATTATGACGCAATTACTTCAATTTAACACTTAAATTCCTTTCTTTTTTTTGTTTATGCAGATTTGTATCATTTGTAACAACGCTTGGTGCGAGCTCTCGCATCGATATGTTAATTCGTTTATGACGTTCGTATATGACGCCACCTAGCGTAGAGTTAATGGACTTACAGTAATATGCGTATTTTTTCTTCTTATGTAATAGCTTAGTTATTCGAGAAGAAATCGCTTTCATCGGCGTTTCCTGTTTTGTCCGTCAGATGTCACAAGGTTATCTGGTGTCATTTGACAAAATTCATTACAAGACAAGAAAGTGAACTTCAGTCGTTACTTCCTTCGTAAATCCGCTTTGATAAAGTCGTTAGATAGAAACGAATGCGTCTGTGGTTGAAGTTAACGCCCATAGTAAATACGTGCTGTTATGTCCATATTTACAGATACAGATTTGTTTTATGCAGATTTGTATCATTTGTAACAACGCATGATGCGAGCTCTCGCATCGATATGCTAATTTGTTTTTGATTAAGTTTTTAATCCTAATTAGTTTTAGAATTCTTGATTCAATGCGGTATAGAAATATAATGAATGCTTTAATGACTGAATAACATAAATATGTAAATTGGAATTCAATTACACAGTATATTATAATTAAAAAGCTAAATTTAATCTTACAATTTGTTTACATTAGATTCACTCTTGTTCGATTATTATTTCCTTGTTGGATATTATTATGTGTCACATATTTACTCTTTTTGTGTTTCGTTCAGGGTAAATTCTGCCCTACCACAATATATATATATATATATATATATATATATATATATATATATATATATATATATATATATATAGTATGGCAGATTTAATTAGTTGGCGATTTAAGGTCTGGTTTTACTTAAAAATGCATATATTTAAAACAACCTTACAGGATGTCCAAGTAGGTTTTCGTGGTTTTGCCTTCTCGTTTAAGGCGATTACCGATAGTTTAACATCTTAAGCCGCTCCACTCATAACTCATGCCTTGCCATTTCCCGTTCTTGTTGTCTAACAATTTTTTGAATACTAAGGCGTAATTTATTATTATTAAACTGGATATATCTTTGACTAATTTTATCGATGACAACTAAAAATGTATAAGTATGACATTAATATACTGTCATTTATATTTTAAATTCTTTGAGAAAGGCATCACTTGCCGAAACATGTAATATATGCATTTTTAAGTAAAACCAGACCTTAAATCTCCAACTAATTATATCTACCATAACATACGAAGGTCACGAAATAATTATCTATATATATATATAACAAGTGTTCATTTGAAAAGTCAATCTAGTAGCATGTGATTTACTGAGAACATTTTGAAATATGTCGTAAATTAAAATTTACTACTTAACCTACGAAGTCGTATACTTTGACAGTTTCATACATACAAATAAGTAACAAATAATTGATATTTATTGAAAACTATAACAAATGTTGAAAATATTGTCCTTCAAGATCAATGCACTTTAAAATCCTCCGTGCAAAATTTCTTTATTTAAACCAGAATCGACGCACGATTATTTTATGCACTAACTGATATTTGTGATTGACATTATCAAATGTCGTTTGGATTTACGTATACGGAACAACAAACACATACTAATATATTTGCGTCTTATTCTATCAAAATTTCAAAGTAACCTAGATTGACTTTTCAAATGAACACCCGTTATATATATATTATAATGGGATAAACTTCCATTATATTGCTTGATGAGCTATTTCTAATATTATGTCTACGCGATTTTAAAATTGGAATATATGCAAGAGATATCTGATTTACGTATTTGAATTTGAAATGGTTATTATGTTTTCAAAAAATTAATTGGATATTTTATTCTAAATAACTTGGCTTTGTAAATATAGATAAGGTAGATATTTTTAGTTAATTATATTTTGAAAGTTGAATAATAGTGAAAATTATATTTAGTAAATTTATATAAATTATTGTAAAATTTAACATATTTAACATAAGCAAGTGAGTGGTTTAGAATTGATAATTAACTATATGAATATGTTATTTTCAAATTTTAATTAAAAAAAAAAGGTATTTCGATTTACTGTATATGAAACTGGCATTTTAGAAACTAACTTACTTGGATAAAATGAAAGTATATTGAATAACCATAGCAATTGAAAAAAAAGAAATGATTATTTTTGTCTGTAAATAAAATATAGACAGAAATTTTGAATGTGAATTTAAAAATAGCGATTTTATATAGATATATCATATAATAATAGAAGTAATATTTTTGAAGGAGAGTCATTAAAGTACCCAACTGGCATGCAATTTACTTTTAAATTTATAATATGATTAATTACTCATTTTAAAAAAGCTGGAGAACCCAGAAGGCAGGATTATCGTTAATTTAAATATCTGTCCATATTTAGATACATTTGATTTATTTTGGGAAATATTTTCCTGGTCTACGGAAAGGTTATTATTAATTGGGGTACAAACGGAGAAGTTGGATACATATTGGCTATTTGATCAAGTTTATCTATTTATATCATAATTAATATTGGTTGTTTTCAAATTAATTACCAGATTCTTCAATAGCTAGGATATTAATTGGAAATTGGAAATTTTCTTCGTAGTAGAAGCAGTATTGCAATTGGTTCGAGTCTAATTATGTTTCTTCAAGTATTGTCATAATAAATCAAATCATGTAAGTGGTAAACTAAAAATATTTAAGACCAAGAATCACTAAGTGTTGAATAATATCAATTTACCAGTTTTATTTGGTATAGTCATTTATTCTTAAATAATTCTTAGATTCAAAGCTCTTGCATAGATTTTATTTTCTACATAAATTCTGTCATATCTGAAATATTAAAACAAAATTTGTCTTTATAATATTAGAAATAGCCACAGATGTACATAACTATATCGGATTTAATTTCATATAGAAAATAAACATACATTATTGAAGTATTATATTCTTGAATTTAATTTAGTTGGTCCTACAAAGTTTATGTTATTTAAAATGATGTTTACCTGTTAAAATTAACATTGTTGTAGAGAACTTCACCCTCAGATAGATAAAATATTCTCTTTCTCTTCGGCAAGGTTTCGGAAGACATTTTGTTTTAAATTCGCTTGAATGACCTGAGTATAGAATCGATCTGTTTATTGAGCGTATTGTTGGTATTGCAGTCCCCGATATATCATTAGACATGTCGAATTAAATATAATAGCATATTATTATCGACATACGTTTATAAGAAATTATTAATAATTATTTATTTTCATTGTTTAATCGATATTTTTGGCTGATCAACGTGGATGCTATTGTCACTTAATTTTTTCATGGCTAGCTAGATAATACAAAAATCTGATTTACAATGCATGTGTTCCTGAATCTCCAGAGGAACTGTTGTTCTGACGAGTTCGGAATATATTACGAGTAGTATAACCCTATCTACAGCAGCATTAATATGAAAATGGCAGTGGAGAGACTTTTGAAAACTCGTTGGAATAGCAGTCTCCCTGGGAATTCAACAACGCATACACACGACTTGAAGAAATTTATCGACAGATTTCTGCCGTGAAAGTTTACGTTACAACATATATATATAACAATTGATAAATTATTATTGAAGTTTTTCGGCTTTTATATGAAATATTTACAAATATGAAATTAGTATGTATGTAATTGCAAAGTAAGTGTAATTTGTAGACAGCAATACTTACAACCCCACTTACTTTGCAATTACATACATACTAATTTCATATTAGTAAATTTTTCTTATAAATGCCCAAAAACTTCAATAATTTATCAATTGTTATATTTAATAAACGGCTAAGAAATTATCTAAACACTTATATACAATGTGTCCGGGAAAATGTGGGAAATCTCTCGGATTCAGATAGAACATTAAAAAATAATTTTTTTCCTAGCGGCCCTCCCTACGGAGATACGGCCCCCTAAAAGACGCCACTGGAAATCAATTTTTCTTGAATAACTTTTAAACTACTTATTATAATTTAATGAAAATTTAATATGATAAACAGTAGTAAGGACCTCTTAAAATACTGCCCTTAAATTTAAATTAGCTTGTTTAGTTTACCAGGGGCGGACTAGGTTGTACATTTTAGTGCTTACATTTTTAACACCCTGTATGATAAGGAGTTAAAAAAAACAAATTTGGATACCTTGAACGTTAAGCTAAAGAAAAGGTACTCTTGTTCATTGTCGATAAAATGAACCGTTTTCAAGGAAAAAAAAAATAAAAGGATTAATGTTTTATTTCTATTAAAAAGAACCATGTTTCTTATTTTTTTTTGTCTGCAACAAAGTGTGATACAAAAGTCTGAAATAAAACTGTTTTCAGTACTAAAAAACGCATTGTTTTTACAAACACAATTTTCCAAATCAGAAAACATTTCAGCGACTTGACCAACGTCTAAGAGAGACTGGTGGGCGATTCCAGTTAATAAGGTAACATTATTGACTTTCTTTAATGTTTTAGGAAGTTTTGCGAAAAAAAGTATTGATGCTGGTGTGAGAAGAACATACGTACGGTGCAATTGGAGGAAAATACTTTGGATACTGTAGGTGATACTCCTTCAATAAGAAGATTAGCCGCGCAGCTTAATACGTCAAAAACGACAATTCATGAAGTACTTAAAGAACAGTTGTTTTACCCTTATCATCTGCAAAAAGTGCATCTACTACTTCCTGAAGATTTTCCTCGTAGAATCCAGTTCGCAAACTGGCTGTTAGATCAGCAACGAACAAACCCAAACTTCATTAGCACTATTCTTTTTACCGATGAAGCAGGGTTTACCAAAAATGGTATTGTAAATTTACATAACTCGCATGTATGGGCTGATGAAAACCCTCATGCCACTGTCGTTCATCATTATCAACAGTTCCAATCAACTAATGTTTGGGCAGGAATAATTGGCAATTTTTTGATTGGACCATGCGTATTGCCGCCACGATTGAATGATGAACTTTATTTACAGTTCCTTCAGAACGCTTTTCTGGATTCAATAGAGCATTTGCCACATGCAACCCGCCAAAGCGTGAATTTTATGCATGATGGGACCCCACCTCATTTTAGCGTTGCTGTGCGCGACCACCTGAATAACGTCTATCCAAACCGTTGGATAGGCAGAGGAGGTCCAATTGCCTGGCCTCCACGGTCTCCCGACCTAACGCCAATGGATTTTCAACTGTGGGGTCATCCCAAAACCTTGGTGTATTCCTCTCCTGTTTATACTAGGGAGGAACTTTTACAGAGAATCACATTTCATTGTGATGTGATAAGAAACAATGCTGGGTTGTTGTGGCGAGTACAGCAGTCCTCTATTCGTCGTGCCCTCGAGTGTATCAGAGTTCACGGAGCCCATGTTGAACCCACTTATGAAGTTTTTAATTGATTATTTCTAATTAGCGTATTTAGGTTCAATCGTTGCAAGCTTTAGTTTCTAAACATAATTTTTGTTAAGGTGCCTTTCTGGGACAAAACTGCATTTCTAAGAATCTTTGTAATTTTGTCGTATTAAATAACCTAAACTAAAAGTTTTTTGTGCCTGGAATGACTTTTGTATCACACTTTGTTGCAGCCAAAAAAAAACATGGTTCTTTTTAATAGAAATAAAACATTAATTCTTTTATTTTTTTTTCTTCGAAAACGGTTCATTTTATCAACAATGAACAAGAGTACCTTTGCTTTAGCTTAATGTTCAAGGTATCCAAATTTGTTTTTTTAACTCCTTATCATACAGGGTGTTAAAAATGTAAGCTTTAAAATATAGAACCTAGTCCGCCCCTGGTAAACTAAACAAGCTAATTTAAATTTAAGGGCAGTATATTAAGAGGTCCTTACTACTGTTTATCATATTAAATTTTCATTAAATTATAATAAGTAGTTTAAAAGTTATTCAAGAAAAATTGATTTCCAGTGGCGTCCTTTAGGAGGCCGTATCTCCGTAGGGAGGGCCGCTAGGAAAAAAATTATGGGAACTTGTCATCTTATTTTTTAATAATGTTCTATCTGAATCCGAGAGATTTCCCACATTTTCCCGGACACATTGTATATATATATATATATATATATATATATATATATACACTCGTGGACAAAAAATTCCGGACACCGAAGTAAATGCCTAAAATCATAATTCATTTTTTTTTTCTTTCACTAGACATGAAATATTATCTATGAAATAAAAATTGTAAATTAAAGAAGATACAAAATATTTAATTTATCAAAATAGCCAAAAGAAAAACAAAAATAATGCACTTAAAACATCCAACCCAAACCAAAAAATCTTGGTGTGCTCTTTATTCAGCTGCTATCTGTCGCGTTGAAAAGTTATTTGAACTGTCAGTATCGACACGTATTGGTTGACAAAATACGAGCAGAAAATTAAGTCCGAGCAGCTTTGAACGAATATGGACGCAGCATTCGATATATCGCTACTGTATTGCATATTTCCTGGAATATCGTCCAAGACGCAATGAGGCATCGTCAAACTTGAGAATACATAAAAAGGCCAGGACCAGGCAGACTCCACACCACAAACCGGTGTGGAGTCGTTACACAAATTCGTTAATTTTGCATAATTTACTGTTTTGTGACTTTTTCTTATTGAATGAAATGTTAAGTACATTTCTTATTTCTCCTTCTTACTTTTGTAGATAATGTTTCATGTCTTGTTAAAAAAAAGAAAAAAAGAAATCTTTCTTGTACAAACAGACATTAACTTTGGTGTTGTAACTTGGTTTTGGGGTTTTGGGGTTTTGGGGTTTCTTCCGCGTTCTAGATATTCTTTGGTTCTGAGGAGATGAACCTTTAACTTCTCGACGTTTCAATACTCTCGCTGATATCTTCTTCTGAAGCGTGTATTAAACGGATTGCTTCACGCTAATGTGTGCGGTCCTTTTTATGCCCGTATTGCCAGCACGGTGGAGTGAAGCGGGCATAATACACATTTCGACGACATCCAATGAATGTTGATGGCGTTTTTTATTTACAATGAAATATTTTAAACTTATAAGAATTAAACCATTAAAACAACGAACTTCTAATGCACATGTAATAAGGTTTTTCACAAAAAATTCCTGTCTCACAATCTCAAATTAAACTGACCAACACTGTATTCAGAAAAATATTATCGGTAAAACAAAACGCTGTAATAAAAACTGAAGTATGCTGTTAAAGCTTTGCTGAGTATCATTTAAGATACTTTGTGCTGAACTAGAACTATTCTTTAAAAAACTCTTCTAATATTCTCAATTATTGTATAATACAAAAGTATTTTGTATTATACAAAATTGTTGGGTTGTACCCACTCAAGTATGTTTCAAATTATGTTGTTATATACATTCGGTTCACGCCGAACAAGTAGTGAAGACACGAGAATACAGTTTTCTATAGATAAGGTTGTTACCGACTATAGAAAACACGTTTGCTTCGGCTCTTGTTATGCAGACAGCGGTGAATATTCCTTCACGCTCTGTCTGAATAATTTCAGCTAGATAGTAACGTAGTTATGTTTGTTTGGATGTGTCTTCTCCAACAGGGGCGTATTGACAATCATGTAGAAATGTGAAATACGTATCTACGTCTTTGGAGAAGATACATTCAAAAATACATAAAAGAACTTGTATTGTGTTCTTCACACCCCATTTTTAATAATATTTTTTATATTATTAAAAATACTTTTGTATTATACAAAATTGTTGGGTTGTACCCACTCAAGTATGTTTCAAATTATGTTGTTCTCAATTATTACATATCTGCATCGAATTCTCCATTATTCCAATGATGCAGTCGGGATTATTATTATTATATATTAGTTATCTATTAATATTGAATTCTGTTTTGCATTCTCGTGTATTCATTAATTACGAATAATTATTCGACAAGGTGTATGAGTTTTTTTAATGCCATTTCTATCGTCAAACTTAATTAACGAAATGATTACATGTGCAGTTCGATTAACTAATAGCCATATGCATTAATAAATTGGTACATACATCTATGTTTAGCAAAATTAATTAATATCACAAATTTTCTACCATACATAGTGAAGGATGAAATATTTAGCGATGAATAAAATTACAGTTGATAAGTAAGCACTTAATGCGTGAAATCATAATCAATTTTCATTAATTCAGATTCAATAATTACAAAATACTTAATGACGTTAATTATATAATATAATCGTCAACAAATTCATTCAACTTGATCGTTTAATTACACAGGTCTACAGTGATTTTGATGTTTGAAAGCTGTTTGCTAATTTGTATACGTTTGGGGGCCCTTATTCCAAAAAACGCCATATTTTTGCTCTATCACGTAAATTTTTTTTATAGCGCTCTATATCTTAAAAATGTTATTTTATTAATATACATACCTATGACAAGAATATGTTTGTTCCATGTTAGCCATGATTTTTAAATGAATTGATTTTTATGAAATTAAATGTGATTTGGCAACACTGGTTAATATTAGATTTCTCAGCAAAGCAACAGAGTCGGCGCAGAAGCGTCAATACAACGTTGAAACCTGCTTATGTGCAGTTTGGTTGTGTTAGTCGTCGTGCTACTGTGTCCGCGCGCTTGTTGTCTTCGTTGTTGCGTATTTTAATTTTTAATTTTTATTTTTAATTTAGACATTGTGTGAACAATCCGAATAACTTTTGTTATAGCTGTGGTAGTTATGTCGTAGTAAAGCAGAGGTAAACTATAACTTCGTTTGTGAAAAATGTATGACACGCTTATTTTGGTGTAAAAATTGGCGACAAAGACAAGTCCTGGGCTCCTCATACTGTTTGTTCCGTTTGCGTTGAAGCATTAAGAAACTGGCAAAAAGGTAGGAAGAAACGTTTAAGCCTTGGTGTTCCTATGGTATAGCGAGAGCCTAGAAATCACAGTGATGATTGTTATTTTTGTTCGTGTAATGTTCAAGAATTCAACAGAAAAAATAAGGAACAAATTGTGTATCCCAATCTTGACTCTTCTATTCGACCAGTTCCTCATGGACCAGATGTACCGATACCTACCGCCCCAAAAGCACTAGAAAACGTCATATCGTCAGAATCAGAGGAATCTAATTGCGACCCAGATGACTCAGATTTCACACCAGATTTCAGAGAGCCCGAAGTGTTTAACCAGAGCGAACTAAATGATTTAATTAGAGATTTGCACCTGCCAAAGGATGCATCCGAATTGTTAGCCTCCCGACTTCGTGAGAAACATTTACTGGCACCTGGCGTCACATCAAGCTTCTACCGGGATCGCGAAAAAGAGTTATGTCAATATTTTACTCAAGACGGACCGCTAGTGTATTGCAACAATATTCCTGACTTAATTTCAAAATAAGGAAATGTGCCGTATGTAAAAGAAGAATGGCGTCTGTTTATTGACTCAAGTAACCGTAGTTTAAAAGGCGTTTTATTGCACAATGGTAATGAGCTGGCCTCGGTTCCCGTTGCCCATTCGGTACATTTAATGGAAACGTATGAAAATTTTGAACTTCTTTTAAAGAAAATAAACTACCAAGAACATCAGTGGATGCTTTGTGGTGACCTTAAAGTGCTGTGCATGCTACTAGGACAACAAGGAGGTTATACAAAATTTCCATGCTTTATTTGTGAGTGGGATATTCGAGCAAGGGATAGAGATTGGACTCAAATAGAATTGCCCTGTAGAACAAGCCTTACACCTGGTAGCAAAGATTAAGAGATAGCTTAGTTGACCCCAAAAAGGTTTTATTGCCTCCTCTCCATATCAAACTTGGCTTGATGAAGCAGTTTGTTAAAGCCCTAGACAAAAATGGACAGTGTTTTAAATATTTGTGCGAGACATTTCCAGCCTTATCCGATGCCAAGTTAAAAGAAGGTATTTTTGTTGGGCCGCAGATAAGAACATTATGCAAAGACAAGGATTTTCAAAACACAATGACCAATGTCGAGAAAAACGCCTGGGTTTCATTTAAGGAAGTAATTGATAAGTTTCTTGGGAACTCTAAGGACGAAAACTACGAAAATATTGTTCAAAATATGTTACAACACTTTCATCGTCTAGGTTGTAATATGAGTTTGAAAGTGCATTTTCTGTTTTCATACTTGAACTATTTTCCTGTAAATCTTGGAGCAGTTAGCGAAGAACAGGGAGAGAGGTTTCACCAAGACATTAAGGAAATGGAACGGCTATACCAAGGCAGATGGAGCATAACGATGATGGTGGACTACTGCTGGATGTTAAAACGGGATATGCCCTTAAAAACATACAACCGAATGTCCGGACAACGCAGCTTTCTGGCAAAAAGACAAAGATTTCACTTAAAAAAGACTGAGTAAAGTATTTTTTTCCACTTTTTTAACTTGTATTCCACTATTTACTCAATAAACAAATAAATTTTTTTAGAAATGTCCTTTTTTTCTCATTTAATATTTGCAAAAAAACCTTACGTTATACAAATAAATGCATAGAATTTTTGAAATCAGCCTACCAAAATTATATAAAATCAGTTTTCAAAATAAAAACATCTGTCAAAAAGTTTAATTTTGTAGACCTGTGTTATTGATTATTAAATATTTTTTTGGATTAATACTTATAGAAATAAAACTACGGTTGTAATCTTCACTTTTAATCTTTAATCGTAACACGACATTTGTTTCGCCAGCACAGTGGCTTCCTCAGGTGCTTACATCTAAAGAGTACGTTACTGTGCTAGCGAAACAATTGTCGTGTTACGATTAAAGATTAAAAGTGAAGATTAGAACCGTAGTTTTATTTCTATTTTAAATTATGGATCTTCATCAAGTAAATGCCGAATCAATTCAATTATTAATACTTATCTTTGTAACGAGCTGAAATCGCCGCATGTTCATTTTTAGCAATTTATTCCATAATTTTTGAACGGACCTGCATATGGTAAGATTTTCGCATATAAATTGTAATTTCGATCTTTAAAAATTTGTATATTATTTTCTTTTGCGAATATTTATCCTATTGTTAGTTCTAATTAGAATTTTCGTGGTGGTGGTTTTGGTAAGTATGATTTGATTTGAATTAAAAATTGCGATATATTAGGAGGATACGTAGGCAACTTTTTCTTCATTATAGTTTGGTTCATATTTTGCGCGTGTAGATGGCGTTATCGATGTAGGCAACTTTGTCTTCATTATAGTTTGATTCATATTTTGCGTGTAGATGGCGTTGTCGATAAAAATGGTCGAGTTAGTAGATTGTGGACAGTGAATTTGATAACTGGTTTAAATTATAACAGGTTTTGTGCGAATCTTTATTTGAAAATGAACTAGAATATCTTACGGTTTTCTCTGTAAATTCATTGGCTTGAAAATACCAGCCAAAACGTTTAATTTCTGCGGATGCTGTGTTTGCGTTTTTAGCATCCAATGAGGGTTATCTATTCACCAATATCGACAATTATAGCGATTAACGCTACCCTTCAAACAAAACGTAGGCTTCTCGGAAATCAGCAAATCGTACGTAAAATATTAGTTATTTTTGCATATCTCCATCACTCTTTCGCAAAACTAAATTCTACCGCTCCCGCTACCGCTCAGCAACTTATATTATAATTTAATGCGAGGGATGTAGTAGAAGTTTGTGGTATTTCTTCCAATGCTATAGCAATGATTTTAGCAATAACTTCATTAGTTGCGATTTTTGGTCGTCCGCTTATCGGTAAATTTCTAACATTTGCTTATACCTTCTCAAAGTTTTACCAATGACATTTCGTGATATTGGATGCCGATTTTGACACAAATTGTTAAATAAATCGCATATTCTTCATTGAGTTCTGACGCAGTCACCAAAACCAATCATCATCCGAATTTCATTACGTTCTTTTTCTGTTAATTGAACCCATATTAATATTGGACGTCTACAAAGTTCATTCTGACAGTTTAAGCCAAGTACTGAATTTGAATTCCATGGCTTACTAAACATAAACATGATTTTAAAATATTAGTTTTAATCAAATATTTTTTCGTTGTTGAACAAAAGTGTGCCAAACATTATTACTGCTGAACTCCCAGATCAGAGCTCTATTGAAATACGTAAAACTATACAGCGTGTTTCGTTTAAAATAAAAAAAAAGTTAATATCGCTTCCGGCTAAACCGGAAATCTGATTTAGATATATAGGTACTCATCGAATCCCCGTCTTACTAAAATTAAAACAAATGTAGCCATATCAAAGATATTCGAATGGATCCATATATTTCCCTAACCCTGTATATCATTTCACCATCTTTTCTAAACCATATTTTAATTTTGAGTGTAATATTATCTAAACGAATTTTATGACTATTAAAAAATTCATTGCATGATCTATAACAGAAATTTCGATAATAGCTTTTATAGAAATTTCGCCCCATCACCTTTCTAGGAAACTTTTCACTTTATCGAGCACAGCGTTTGTAAAATTCTTTTCCTTTTCACTTTCTGACAGTTCAAGTTATCTTTAGTTTTTGTCATTGATTTATCTGAGGAGGCCGTTTACCATATTATCGGAGAATTTATAAGTGCTATAGAATAAAAAATACTGAATTCAAACATTTTATAATAAAATATATAGGTTTAGTATTTCGAAATACAGGCTGGCCCAAAATGACCGAAGGGGTTTTTATTCCTTATAACTTTTTTATTACAATTTTTTTTTTTGTTTTCAGTATTTTGTAAAGAAGACTTGGGGAATTTAAAATGGAACAGTACACAATTGAACAACGTGCCAAAATTGTTGAACTTTATTTCTCAAATCAACGATCCATTGTTTTGACTCCGTGTATATCGTCGTTATTTTAATGTGCGGGTTGGACCCTCAGAGTCAACAATAAACCGTCTGGTTGCAAATTATCGAGAACAAGGGGTAGTAAGGAACCTTCGTGGTGCAATAAGCCTCGAACCATACAGCAATTAAAAAATAATATACGCGACGAAATCAACAACATAACACCTGAAGTTTTGCGAAAGGTTATGGAAAATGTTTTGGAAAGAGCACGAATATGCGAAGCAGAAAATGGCCACCACTTGCGAGATATAATTTTTCATAATTAAATTAAAAATATTCTCCATTAATATACTGTATTTAAAATTAAAAAAAAATTAATAATTATGTCTTAAATAAGAAGTTATAATGAACTCAAACCCCTTCGGTCATTTTGGGCCACCCTGTATAACAAAGAGTGGGTCAACCTATTTTCAATTCATAACTCGCGTACGAGGGCTGTTGGGAATATTTCTGGGAACAATGTAAAAAGCAGATACTAAATTTACTAAACGACTTTATTGTTTTTAAAATTTTCGTCTTCGACATTGATACACTTTTGTATATACTCGAACCAACTTGCGAAGCATTTTCACACTTTGAAGCACCCACTGGAAATCGGCATTAGATACTTTAGAAAGCTGCTTTAGACGCCAAAAAATTTCTCACCATGCATTTTATTTTTGATATTCAGGAAAAAATAGAAATCACAAAGTGATAACTCAAGTGAACACAGAAAATGAGTTGTTAATTTAACATTCTACGGGCTAAAAAACCCACAGTTTGACGTCGCTTTGTTATGTTGAAGAATTATTTTTCCGATTTCGATTATTTTCTCTTATTTCACTTCCAGTAGTACATTAATAAGGGCGGGTTGTACAATGATAGCTTAAACATGAGTTTAACAAAACCAGGCTTACCATTTAAGTACGGTTTATTTAGAAATGCGTTGCAAAAATATGGTTTAAGCAGAGTTTAAGTAAACCATACATATCGAAGGTTGGCAACGCAAAGGTAGGAATTTCTGTGCAAAATTTTTGTTTGATGTTGGCAATCGGCTGTTGTTGAGGCACCAGTTTGCCAATCAATGGTGACCGCAATACCTGCAACTTTTAAGCGACCCAAGTATTTAAAATATCATATAGAGATATATATCATTAATATATTTTAAATTTGTTTCCTTAGAATTTTCTTATAAATTATCTACCCCATCAAGAAGTTTTATAAACGTAATTTACGTGCAAAAAAAAATGTAAGCAAAATTATTACTTGTAAATGATGGTACACTTTTTCGATAAAAAAAAATTCGATTAGTTAGCGTCGTAAATGTAGAAAGCATTAATTTCATTCATAATATATGGCGAAAATGCAATTGATTTGCACAAATTTGCCAACTGCGGGCAGCAATATTAATATTTGTTTCTTAATGCAATTTAAGACTTTCCGACGATTCGAACTTCAGTCCCTTAATAGCTTAATTGTAAAAGCATGGTCCGGCAAATCAATGGACGTAGGTTCGAACCCTGCACAAGGGCGAATTCTTTTCAGTAAAAAACAAACTATTAATTAGCGTTGTAAATGTAGAAAGCATTTATTTCATTCGATGGTATCCTAATTCATCATCATGGACCACCTTTCTAAAATAGTGCAGTATATTTGTCCTTTTTCAACAGCATAGTAGAATTTATTTTAAATAAAAGTAAAATCAAATTTTTCAATATTTATGTTCATACACTATTAATAATATATAGTGTTACACTTCGCATATACAATATTTTAATTTATTTTGAAATAATATTTCTTTAAAAATATCTCTCATTTAAAATATAAATACTTAGACATGTTTCCTGCATATTTGTTTGCGAAGAGAAAGCCTTTCTTTTGTTCTCGCTTAGACGATAGACCCTCGAAATCTGCATGACTTGTCAACTAGCCTTCAACAGTCACTTTGAAAATCCTTTATATATTTCGCTTTTAAACTTAAGTTTTAATTTAATTACGTACGTCTTCTTTTATATATAGTGTCTCATATCATTTGAAAGGTTGACTCACAAGGGATATTTTAATTATATTTGTGTCATCAACATCACAACTCTGCAGGTCGCACTTTTGATTAATTCATTGTTCAAGACATCGGCAACTTTGATCCCTCTCTTAACTTAGAGAAACAAAACAAAACTTTTTTTCTAGACCAGTGTTTCTTCGACACGAACTTATGGTCTTCTGTTGAGATCCTTCGTAAGATACAGTTCTTACTTCACGTGCTGTCCAGCATGATATAACACTCCGGCCGGCCTCCCTCGCTTTTAAGGTAATCTGTATTGTTCTATACATAATATTCTTTTAATCTAATCTACATTAATTCGATTCCTAATTCCCAATTTCTTATGTAAACAATAAATACAAACTTTAAGAACAACGCTCCTGTGTTTTATTTAGTTAGTAAGTTGTAATATATTTAAGCATTATCACACACGTCCTGGACCTTTGTGCAACTTCACCAGCACCGCAATTATTTATTTCAAATAATTCATTTTATTGTTAGCAACCACAGCAGCCGAACCACTGTATATATGAGAGGCACCATAGGAGAGCGGTTCAAAATTAAATTAACACATATGCAAATATAAGTATGCGACAATTATATCCGCTGACGTTGAGCGACGCTTTTCAACATACAAGCTAGTACTTGACGAATGGCAGATTATTTTTAGCTGAGAATTTAGAAAAGCATTTGATTGCAGATGCTTACAATACTATACAAAGGCAAATATAAATAGCAAAGAGTTACATTGTTTAGCTTAGTTATTATTAGAGAACGGACACGCTTACCACATGACGCAAAGCCCAGTGCAGTATTGGCGAAAGGCTGTATTTCTAAAATATTTAATTTTATTTATATAATTGGAAAACGAACGGGTGGTGATCTATAAAATTACGAAATACATATTTATTTGTTGAAAAGTTGTATTTATAAAGCTTTAATTTTATTTATATAATTGGAAAACAAACGGGTGGTGATCTATAAAATTACGAAATACATATGTATTTGTTGAAAAGTTGTATTTTTAAAGTTTTTAATTTTATTTCTATAATTGGAATATTTTTATTTGTTCATTTTGTCGTTCAAGTTGAGTAAAGGAGTATTAATATTGACTAGCAATAGTTTCTCAAGGTTTTCTTCTGTCAATTTTGTTCTCTTTGAATTAAGTACATCCTTATAAATAGAAAACGTCCTTTCTACATCGCAACGGTTATAGGTGCATACTGGAAATATTCTTTTATTTCTTCATATTTAGCCGTTAGATTTTGTGGAATTGTCTCCATACATAATTGCTGCAATGTAATTAAATCTGGATTTCTATTAAGAATTGCTTCAAACTTTTTCCGAAGGCCACATCCGAAGTCACTTGGAATACTTTTCAAATTATAAACAGCCACATCTAATGTGGTTAATCCGTCATTTAATTTGAGATTTCGATTTTCAAAATAAGTGATTAGTTTTGGCAATTTTCCAAAGTGTTCGTGAAGAAAGTACAACTGATTTTTTTAATTTGGGATTTGCGTGAGCTCATTGCACTCACCAATACTTCTAGCATTCTCCTTTAGCAGTGTTACGAAATGTTTTAGACTATCGAAATTCTCAGCATAATAACTAGTAGCTTCCAGCCATGTTCCCCATCTAGTTATTACTGGAGTGGGAGGCAGTGACAGAGATGGAAATGTTTCCCTGAAAAGAGCTACTCTCAATGGTCCTTTTCTGAAAACTTTTTTAAAAGCTGATACAAGTCTATCAACTTCCGGAAAAGTGTCTCTGATATATTCACAGATTCTGCGGAGAACATGTGCTACACAAGTAATATGCAGCATATTAGGATATGTTTTCTTCAATAGTCTGCCTGTTTTTAACATATACGCAGCACTATCACTGACAAATAAAAGTATTTTTTCTTTGTACGTGGCGTCCGAATGAAGCATTTTTGCATATTCTCCTTAATGGTTTCAGCAACTGTTTCCGCATCAACTCTATTTATAACACTTGTTGCTATTACATATGAGTTATAGGGAATAGTTGGATGTAGTACGCCATTTACCACACAGCGTCCTAACATATCCACCGTTTCGTCGGCGCTTATCCATATGTATTGATTTAAAAGATGGCTTCTAATGCGTTGTACTGTTCTCGTATAGCACCTAGAAACATAATATTTGCGTAAAGTTGATTCATCAGGAACATTTCGACCAGTATATTTTTTCAGAAATGTCTTCAAATTTGGATTGTTCAATTTAAATAATGGAATATTAGCTGCCATAAAAGTTTCACAGAGTTCTTCGTTAAAATTGTCAGATTCCAACGTGTTCAATTTTTTTTCGTGCTTTAACGATCCTGCGTGACGTTTTACGGTTGATTTATTGCAATTTTTCAATAACGTTTCACACACTTCACAATAAATTTCGGAATCACTGGCAATGTACATACAATCAGTATGGCCCTCAATCCAACTCGCCATTGTTTCACGATGCCATTCTCGACGCTCTTCCATTGTCTGAAAAAGTAAGAATATTCTAGATCCAAATAAACGAAATTAAATAACGAAATTTTATGCACACTTACGTGAAAATAATTGGAAGATGCTGCTTAAATGAAAAGAAAAGGAATGTACGTGCTATTTCTCTTACGAAATACGATAAACTTATTTATTTTATCTACGTACACGACACCACTGAAAACACTATATTCTCCGAATACAATAGCTGGGTTGTCCATTGTTATCGCTGCGAGACCAGGTGGCCGAGTAAGTCAAACAAATACTTCATTGAATTACGCCGGGATGTACTGAGCGACGTTATACACAATTCCAATTGCCGATTGCGTTTTATGGAAATTGCATCCGTTCTCTAGTTATTATACATGTATTTTGTAAAATTTCGAATAAAATCTTGATATAGTTCATATTTGTGGTATCTCCAAATTTATATTGACATTATTTAATATTTTGACAATAATTTAATTGTGTAACTATCCATATTTTTGCATATTCTAATAAAAGTTCTGCATATTTTCATTGAATTTTGGAAACATATATAATACAGTTTCGGTGTGCATATAATTCCCAGCTTTAATCATAGTAAATGTTCCAATACTTGAACAGGCTAACATATAAAATCAAAACATGTTCAGGTAACTTTGCCCGAAAAGTTGACGCGGATGGAGTAAACTACCAAGTTCCAGATATTTTCCCATCAGCTTTCTTGCTAGTTTTGACACAAATAACTAAATTAAAATGCCTTTATGTACAAGCATTTTTTTTAAATTCACTTTATTACCATTCCGACATATAATGCAGATACAAACAAAAAAAATAAATTATGTATGTTTATAGTTATCTAGGTATTGTATTATAAATTTAACTCTGACATTTTATTACCTATTGCCTACTTTATTTTCTTTTTTTTAATTTAAGGAAACGAACTCGGCAGGTTCTACGAGTTTATCTCTTGAAAATATAATCACACTTTTTATGGTTATACTAAATAAAAGGCACATAAATTGACCTTTTTCGATAAGGACTCGACACAATACAGTGTAAACAGGCGCCTACATAACAGCCACTCGCTAAATTCGTCGTAAATGCAAAAACAGAGGGCCAAATCCATTCCTTTCCAGCAACCACAAACAACCCTCTCCCTAGTAAGACAAACACGGCTGACAGACTGTTCGACCCCACGAGTTTGCAAGGATGCTCCTTTCGTTTCGGTAATATTTACTGGAGGCTCGCCATTTACCTCAGGAGAGTGTTGAGGGCCGCATTAAGACATTTGCATAACTTGCGAGGGTCTATATTTGAAATATTCTCGTAAAATATAAATAATTAAAGCAATAATAGTTTAAAGCAGAATTCTTTGATTGAAGTTATTGTAAGATTTTGGATTTATAAGCATTGCTTGTTTAAAAGAGAGACGAGTATCTTGTTGGTACTTTTGCGACCTGAGAAAGACGTTTAACTTGTAATGATTTGGTGCGGTATAACGATGATTTTCTTTCAGGGACAAATTGATGATTTTCAGAACCCATATTGTGTTTAATTCTGATGTATACCGTATGAGTGAGCGCCCTATAGTCACACAGCGTTGATAGAGGGGCGCAGAGAAAGTCGCGGTTATCGCTAGTGCTAGCTGCTAAACAATTATGAACAATGTGACCAGAGTCGGTTCCGTCCTGGCTATCGAGTGGAGTTTCCATTTATAGTGATACTATATCCAGCTATGGAAGTCTTTTCACCTCTTAAACTACTCAAATTAAAGTCAAATATCATCGAAGAAAGCTGTTTTATATTAAATATAATCTTTGTCAGTTAATCAGACAAATTGCACGGTTATTTCAATATCAGTTTTAATATCCGCAACAACATAAACTTAAACGAACTTCATAAACAGCTTACGGTCTCAGACAGTACTGTTAGGAGGGCTTTGAGAAAAAATAAATAGCGTTTTTACAAGTTAAGAAAATCAAATGAAATATTTCCTAACGACAAATTAAATATAACCGTGACGCAGACGAGGTATATGATTTATTATTAATATTAATAATGATTTATAAATTTAACACATATTAATAATGATTTATAAATTTCAAATTGTTGTTTTCCTCTTTCTTTCGTGACGCAACAGAACGACAAAATATGTTTTCATGAAAAAAATTATAGAAAAATTATTTATTAGTTAAGAATTCATTTTAGCCTATTTTCTTAAGGTTGATATTTTATATCTAAACTAAAATTTAAAAAAACTTAGATTTTAATAGTGTTTTGAAAGGTGGCAATTTACTATAATTCTATAGAATTTTATTGAAAATAATATACATTTATTAAGGTAAATATCTATTTTGAAAATTTCGGGCGCTCCAAATTCGATTTACATCTATGGTCTCTTCAGCAATTTTACTCAGAATCATCTATAGATTAACTAACAAATCGGAGACTGTGGCTTATAAGTGAATAATAAAATTTAAAAAATTAAAAAACCCTTACCACAATAGAATTTAATGATTCTAAATACGTATTTCTACAACCACGTTGTCATCTTCAGTAGAAAAAACAGTGTAACACTTGAACGCACAAAAACACTCACAGAAGGATTGTCCTGAACGTCTTCTAGTTTAACACTATGTTAACGTTGTCATCTTCAGTAGAAAAAACAGTGTAACACTTGAACGCACAAAAACACTCACAGAAGGATTGTCCTGAGCGCCTTCTAGTTTAACACTATGTTAAACTAGAAGACGTTCAGTTTTTGGTTGCAAACATACATTATCTTCTACATGCAACTCCAATTACAGTAAATGTTAAATGAACATAAGCACAACTACCCATACAATAACAATAACCTTAACATTAGGTAATATAATTATAAAAATTAATAATACAGTAAAATGCAAGTAACGCAAAATAAAAATAAATTTAAGAAATTGAAAAAGTAATAATCTATATACCGTAATCGACAAATTTGAATTTCTGGTACGAAAGTAGAAGAGAAAAAGAGCGCGACAGAGAAAAATAAAGAAAGGCATATAGCGAGGTTGCCTATGAATGTATGCAAGTATGAAGTGGAGTACGATAAAGTTCAGTCTGATTATAGCTATAGCTAGTCAGTAAGTCTATTGCTTCAGAGAGTTGTAGAACGCATCTTAGAAATACGTATAAAATTCGCCACGAATATTTACAGATAAATTTTTATTTCATGCTGTATTACTTTTATGAGAATGTACAACAGAGCTTATATTTTCCGCGTATAAATAAAATGAAATGAAATATTAATTCTAAATTATGTAAAAAAAATAAATGTAAGTCTTATTAAAAGAAAATAAATTAACTCTTCTCCGAGAATAATAAAAAATATTCTAAATTAACGGTTCACATAATCCATCACATTGTTCTTGGCAGTATGCCAACTTATAATAAAATTCTTGGCGGACATTACTCATATGTAGAGTGGACCAATTCGGAGCGAAAGCAGAGGCGTGACTAACGAATTGGTTCCCGCATGCGAAACATTATTAATATCTAGAGATATACTATCACGAACGGTGCTATCATTATGTTAGATACAAAAAAAAATTCTGATGATATTCTGCAACATTTCTGGATTGTTATTAATTTCCATGCATTTCTGTTCGATTCTCTGTAGCATATCATTCAAATTCAATATAGGTGTTCGAAATATGTTATTTCTTAGATAAGGCCACAAAAAGAAGTCGCAAGGTGTTAAATCGCATGAACGTGCAGGCCAGGCAGTTTCAGTATTTCGACTAATTATACGCTTATCAAAAAATTTTCTTAAATAATCCAAAGATTCTGCAGTACAGCGACAAGGTGCTCCGTCTTGTTGGAAATATGCATTTTGAAGTTCATCATCATGCAACTGATTGACAAATGGTTGTAAAATTTCTGTACGGTACCTTTGAGCAGTTAACGTTCCCTGAAAATATATTGGTCCAATGATTCGCCTTTGGCTTATCGCTGCCCAAACACCAATTTTCTCTGGATGTAGCGATTCTTCATTAATTACATGTGGATTTCCATTACTCCAAATTCTTGTATTTTGTGAATTTAGGTATCCCGTTTTATAAAACCATGCTTCATCAGTAAAGATGACTCTTTGCGAAAGTTCTTCTTTATTGTTCATATTTACAAACCAATTACAAAACTGTAGTCTAGGTGGGTAATCAATTTCTAACAATTCTTGTACTGCTGTGACACGGTATGGATAAAGTTGCATATCTTTTTTTAATAACTTGTGAGTTGTACCAACGGAAAGGTTTATTTGTTGACTCAAATGTCGAACAGATGTTTGTGGTTCATTTTCCATTATTTCTTCAACACGATTGACAACTTGAGGTGTACGTTTCTTAACTGCTCCGCTGCCTGATTTTCTTAAGAGACTACCAGTTTCAGAAAAAAGTTTTAAAGTTCTATCCAAAGTATTCTTAAATTGTATATAATCTATTACAAAATGTGGAAACTCAACTTGAAATTCTACCATGCAATCTTGAACTGAATAAACCCATAAACCATCAATTTTATTACCATTTCGAAAATAAGCCTGGACTAAAAAAAAATTATGTTCTAAAGCGAAAGCCATTTTAAAACTGAGAAGCAATTTATTTAAACCAGAATCGACGCACGATTATTTTATGCACTAACTGATATTTGTGATTGACATTATCAAACGTCATTTGGATTTACGTTTACGGAACAACAAGCACATACTAATATATTTGCGTCTTATTCTATCAAAATTTCATAGTAACCTAGATTGACTTTTCAAATGAACACTTGTTATATATATTGTTACAAGAACGCTATTTGGGGTGTATGTTGTATTGTATTAACCACGTGGGAGCGCCGAATTGATACAAGATAGACGCTTGTAGCTCGTGTTGGTTCTTTCCGGGCTAGCTGAAGCGTGCTAACAGTGCTACAAATGCTTAAATAATAAATGGTGGTGATGATGAGCATCAAAGATCTAGGACGTGTGTAATAGTGCTGGAATAAATATATTACTACTTATTAACTAAATGAAAACACAACAACGTTTTCCTTAAAGTTTTTTATTTAATATTTACATAAGAAACTGAGAGATTAAAAATTCATTAAAATTAAATAAAGTAGCAATAAATATAAGGAACAGCAAATAATCACAAATTAACATAAAAAAATGTGGACCGGAAAGAAAGTTAAATTATGCAGTAAATTAAATAAAAGAAAATATATTTGAACAATACAGATTACCTTTGTGTTGCGAGCATGTCGCGATCGGACATGTGGAATGGAAGACCGAAAGGCGCTTGGGTGCTGGAACAACAGCACGTGTCGAGTTTGAGCGATATGTATTTCACAACAGTTGGAAAAAGAAGAAAGATGAGCTTGGTTTCAGAAAACACTCGTTGTCAAACAAGGTTTTTAGTTTTATGGCCCAAAGTGGAGAGGGGGATGAAGCTGACGATGTTCTAAATTAAGAACTAATTAAAAGCGCGAGATAAGAATTGCGATATCGATGAAACAAACATCACTAAAATATCCCTTGTGAAGAAAGCTTTAAAATGATATGCGATATGACATAATTATGAATATTAATTAAATAACTTAATTTTAAAAACGAAACGTAAAATTGTAGAAATTCTAAAAGAACGTTGAATGTGAATTTGATCGTTCAATCATGTAGATTTCATGGAAGAGTTCATCATTCTGGTCAGTTAATGATAACAAAAGAAAAACTTTATATTTGCAAATACGAATGTATACACAGAAAATGTCTAAGTTGAATTAATATTTTTAAACTCGAAATATATTTGAAGAAATATTGTTTAAAATCGAATTAAAACATTCTTATATATACGAAGTGTAACAATATAAAAATTCAACCTACGTATGTTTGCGATCGCAAAATTCCAAAAATAGTCCGTTGATTGCCTTGAAATTTTGACACAACGTTGCATTCGAATACGCGAGTGCTTTTATAGTAAAATAATTATTTTTTAACAGCGCGACAAAAATCTTCCCGCACAGGTGAAATCTACTTCGACATTAATAGCGTAAAAATTTCTTAAAAGCTGATATGGTAGTACTTTTCTATTATAAGTTGGTGTTTGCTAATCATATACTCTATTTACCCTAACATATTATTGAAAAGGAAAATAACTTTGATTTAATCGTGAATGAATTATTTTATATGAAAACTTAAAATAATGTAGATAAGTTAGATGTAAATGTCAGTCAGGAAGATCTTATTTAAAAAAAAAATTATGACAGACAATTGTTAAATTTGAAAGGGGAAAATATTCCAAAGAAATTTGAGTACATCAATACGATAGCATGCATTACGCATTTTTTACAAATGAAACAGAGATATATCACACATATCTGTGTCTGTATACATAGATGCGAAACGATTAATGACATTGATATTTAAAAACAATTACACAAATAGTTGAGTTTTTGAAAGAAAAAAAAAAGAAGAAGTTATTATTGATTCTGGACGCCCGCAATATGAACAAAATCATTCTAAACAGAACCGCATGTGAAACAGTGACATACAAATCCATTCATTCCATTATGAACAAAAGTCAAATAGAGAATTTTATCAGAATAATTGAAACATACATGAGTAGGTAAACCCCACCAGTTTTGTATAAATAGTACCCCCATATCCGCGGGGGTTTGGTTCTGTGGTCTTCCGCGGATACTGAAAACCGCGGATAGTAGCGAACACTTTATTTTCGAGTACAATATGAAATATGAAGCAAAGTTAAAACAATGAAACAAGAAAAAATAAGTTATATAATATTTATTTAAAATAAATAAGCAATAAATAAATAAATATTCTTGTGATGTGGCATAAATAGAATTTAAGTTTAATAAATATATAAGTTCATACATATGCACATATAGTACATATTTACATACACGACAAGAAAATATACAACAAGAAAAACTTTATCATCGTGAGCTACATATTCATTCATCATCCTCCAAGTCCAAGTTAGCAGTCGATTGTTTACTTAGATCCGAAGCAAACGATGTTGATGGTTGTGCATTATCGATAGTTTTGTCGACTTTTTCAAAGAACATTGTTATTGGTAGTTGTCGTTTTCGTCTTTTCATTTCAATAAACAAATCCTCCGAAGGTTTCAAGGCTTCTGTTATAGTGCGAGTAATTTTTATACTGCGTTCCATTATTGGATCATATTCTACTATCTGTTCTTTTAATGTTTGAGCAGTTCGAAATATCGCTGAAAATTTTTCAAGCGTCCATGCTGGTGGCGGTTCTTGTTGACCCTCATCCTCATCGTCACTCGCTTCTGGAGAAGATTTCACAAGGTCTTCCAATTCCTCGTTGGTGAATACATGATCCTCTTCGTTTATGTAATCACTGAGTTCCTCTTGGGTTATATCGTTAAATCCTTCGCCATCTATTTTCTACGCTATGTTAAATATCGTTGTTAGATGTGAATTAATATCATGTGTGTCTTCAGAACTAAGAACGATGTCATTCCACAGATTTTTCCAACATGCTATTATCGTTTCTGACTTTAATTCCTCCATCGCTCCTTTGATAAATAGAATTGCGTCAGCAATTGTAAATGACTTCCAGCATTCCATGAGCCCAATATCAGAGCATTCGTTAGCCATTGTATACAGCATGTCGAAAACCTGTCCAATATATATGGCTTTAAAGCATCTAATGACACCTTGATCAAGGGGCTGAAGCAATGAGGTCGAGTTAGGTGGTAAAAAAAGCACTTCGAGCATTGATGAAACCATTGTGTAAATAGAACAGCCGTAACCCACGCCTTTCGATTTGATTGCCAAAACACAGGCAGGCAAGCTTTATCTTTGTATTTAAGAGCACGTGGATTCTGTGATCGGTAAACAAGTCCGGGTTTAATCATATGACCAGCTGCATTTGTACAAAATATCAAGGTAGTCTATCCTTAATTGCTTTAAAGCCTGGTGCACTCTTTGCAGTCTTATGAATATATGTCCGTTGAGGCATTTTTTTCCACATAAGACCAGTCTCATCGCAGTTAAGAACTTGCTTAGGATGATAACTCTTTTCTGCAATAATTTGTTTAAATTTTTCTGGATACAGGGCAGCAGCTACATGATCAGCCGACGCAGATTCCCCTGTCATTTTGAAATTTTTTGGATTAAACCGAGTGCAGCCACCCCCTACTTGCTGTGAATGATTTTCCTTCCTCTTCAGTATAATCTTGGATCTGCATATCTTCATATAAAACCAACGCCTTTTGTTGTAGCACTTTGCCATCGATAGGAATATGTTTTCTTGTCATATCTTCCACCCATAAAGTTAAGGCATTTTCTACCTTAAGTAACACTTTCTTACGTATTGTGGTTGAAACTTTTGCAGTTTGGGCTGCACTAGAAAAACTAGCTCGAATCTTATCTTTGTTTTTTAACACTTCTCGTATCGAAGATCGTTTTTATTGTATATTTTAGCAACAGTTGCAATAGATTTTTTTTCTATTTCAATCATATTAATGATTTTTATTTTTTCACTAATAGTGAGCATTTCACGTTTTCTTTTTGGTTTAGAAACCATTTTAAAATTATTTTCAAATTTACTTGCTTTATTTAAAAACTATTGCAAGCACTGTCTTGTCCGACAATTCGAATAGTACTAAACTCATAGTTAACAGGAGCGTTTATATGTACAAGTAAAAGCGAGTGGCACCTTAAGCACGTTCCAACTTGTTTAACTTATCATAAGAGAGCGCCGAATTCAGGGGATGACTCATATATACGACGATATATCGACAAATGCTCCTATAACTTTTATATTTATTGACATAACGCGTTTTCTGCTCATCATAGGTAAATCGCGGATGATTGAAACCGCGGATACGGAGTCAGCGGATAACGGGGTACTACTGTACAAAGGTATTTTAATAATATAAAATATTATTAAAAATCTGGTGTGAAGAACACAAGTACAGGTTCACTATTAATATTTTTTGTGAACGTGTCCGAACATATCCCTCCCCAGAGACGTTGATACGTATTTCGCATTTCTACATGCTCGTCGGTACGCCCCTGCTGGAGAAAGGATATTCTCAGACACATTCAGAATTTTCCAAAGGAATTCTCTCGATGTTCCCGGATTGCCTTCACATATTCTGAATTTGAAAATTGGTGTGCCAATTATATTACTCCAAAACATCAATCAGATGACACGCGATTAGTAGTTAAAAAATTAATGATGAACAATCTAATTGAAGCAACAATTTTGATTGGACCTCATAAAGGAGAAGACGTGCTACTTCCACGAATATCACCCATTCCGACCGACATGGCGTTCGATTTCAAACGACTTCAATTTCCAATACTCCTTGCGTTCACTATGACTATCAATAATGCGAAAGGGCAATCTTTGCAAGTGTGCGGTTTCAATTAGAAAAAGATTGCTTCTCAACAATTATACGTCGCATGCTCCGGAGTCGGTAAGACGTCTGATCTTTTAGCAGGAAACGGACAAACAAAAAATGTAGTCAATCCAATAGTTTTACAATAAAAAATACTTTACTTACAATAAAACAAACTGCAGGAAGATGACCATGAACGGCGGCGAGATTGGAGTGCTCCAGCTTTACAGTTTGGTATAGACGACCACTATTTTTGACAAGCAATTATTATGAGCGACGAAGCACATTTCGACTTGGCTGCCTTTGTTAATGAAAAGAATAGCCGCTATTGTGGCACTAAAAACCCCCAATTTATGTACCAAAGGCCACCATATTCTCGTAGAGTAACTGTATGGTGCGCCACTTCGGCCGACGACATCATTGGACCATATTTATTTGAAGATGGTATAACCAATGCTGTAATAGTTACTGGTGACCGCTATCGGGACATATTGGAAAACTTTCTTGTTACCGAGTTGGATCAATGAAGCCTACAGAATATGCGGTTCCAACAAGATGGTGCCACATTACACACAGCTCGTGTTATGATGCAAATTTTGCGAGAAATTTTTCCCGGCCGAATAATGTTAGAAAGTGATGATGTCGACTGGCCCCTCATTTGACACCTCCTGATTTCTTCCTGTGGGGGTACTTAAAGAAAAAGGCATACGCCAATAGAGCAACCACAATCTTGTTGCTAAAGGACAACAGTCGAAATGGAATTGCTGAAATAACACCAAAAGCCGGAGAAATTGTAATGGAAAATGTGCTGAAAATAGCTTTGTGTCACGGCCAAAGAAGTCACCTAACAGACATAATATTCCATACGGAATGTTGAAGACCATATATTCAATTAATAAAAGATTTAAACTATACATCTTTATATCGTTAGGTATCGGATTTTAATATTACATTTCAAGTTAGTAGTGCATTTATTCTACTCTTCCACAGGTGTCTATCCTGCGCCAACTTCCTCGTTTAATACCACTGTATACAACGTTCTGCGGCTGCCTGTCGTACTTGCCCTTCTCATTGTATTCTAGGTCTTCCTATTCTGTTCCTTTCTTGTACTCTGGCTTCATACACTTGCTTTAATGGCCTATTTTCATGCGTCCGGTGCAAGTGTCCTAACCAACCCAGCTGTCTCTCTTCGATAATTCTCTTAATCGGTTTCAGGTTCCTTCTTTGTATTATTACCTCATTCCTAATTCCGTCTTTCCTTGTAATTCCTTAAATTTTTCTCAGGAATCTCATTTCTACTGCTGTTATTATGCTTGTGTTTCTATCTGTAATCGTCCAGGTCTCGCTACTATATATTAGTGAAGGTCTTACTACTTTTTTGTATATCTCTGTTTTTATTTCCTTTGATATTGCCTTTTTTCCAAAAAACGTGTCTTTAATCATGTTATAAATTCTTCCTCTCCTTCCTATTCTCTCTGGTATTACTTTATCTACCCTTCCATTTTCTTCTATTACTGTGCCCAAATAGTTGAAGCTTTTTGCTTGTTGTAATTGTCTTCCCTCTAAACATATTTTGTGCTTCTTTTACTTTTCTGACATTATTATAGTTTCTGTTTTGCTCATATTAATTTCCATGTTTATATTCTTGAGTTCTGATTGATATATATTTAGGTTCTGTTGTAAGTTCTTTTCTGAATCTGCTTCCAACAGCATGACGTCTGCAAACAGTAATTCATGCAAGGCGACTTGTTGCATTCTCCATCCACCTTGTTTCGAATTCTGTTGATTCTTTATTATGTGTTCTGACTATATTTTTATTGTCTTTATACAGGGCCTTTATTGTATCGATAATATATTCTTCTACATCCCTGTTTTATAGAGCTTTCCAAATATCTTCTCTTTTAAGTCTGTCGAACGCCGTCTGTAGGTCGATAAAGCAGATACGTATTTCTTTTCCTTTTTTCAGAAATTTCTCTCCTAATTGTCAATCAATAAAATATAAATTATAAAATTGAATTTCATTTAAAAGTTATTAAAAAAAATTCGATCTGGAACATAAAAAGTACCTAGTATTACTCTATGAGCGAAGTGCACTTAACGTTCTCCGACGGTGACTGACAAAATATATATCCGCGGGAAGACGAGCCGTCGGTGCGTGGTTACTCAAATGAAGTTTTCTAGTAATATGACGCTTACCACTCGTACCAACGTTGGCTCGAGAACTTTTGCAAGAGAATAATTCGAATGTGAAATTGGAATTAAGACCTTGAGGCATTAAGCTATAAGGATTTTAGTTTAAGAATATTAAAATAAAATCTTGAGAAAAGTTATAAATAGACAAATCTTTATCATACAACGGTACATACCCATAACTGACTGAATAAATACATACCTCATGAACTTGTCCACATCTCACAATTGTTATATTTACATTATCTAAATATAATAATTACTATATATTAAGCTACCAGAAAATCTAGATACACATTAGCTCCTTATTAAACTCGATCATTTCATTTGCCGCTAAAATATCTTTTTACAACGTTCGAATTATACTCCATTAAGGATATGCGAAATACGGATCTGAATGCTTCGCACACAACTGTATGCGTCCTTGTCTCCCTTAATAAAGTCGACGTAGGCTGGCTGTTTGGCGGGGTCTCGCGATGCTCCCCTAATCATCGGGCCCGCAATGAAGGAAGGGAGAACGTGTTAATGCCTTACATTTCGTAAGTCCTCCAAAGAGAATAATTAACTGTGTCTCTAACATCGGCCTCTTTAACCTTATTATATCAAGGAGTAACCATAAAAGGGATGAGAATTATTAACCAAGTGGAAGCTGAAGCATTTCACTAAGGTGTTCTCTGTATATGTTGTATTTTTAGAACACGTTTAGGGAGTATTCGATCGGTGACGTTATAACAAGAAGTAATATTGTAATTATAGCTACAAAGGTCTTTTGTAAGTTACTGTGTTTGTATATACTACTACATAGCTGCCTTTGATAATATAGAGTTTTTCAGTGTAATGATCACACCAAGACGAAAACCTTACTTGTACAAGTGTAAACAGTATTGATTTAATAATAGAAGACCAATTTTAAAAAACATACATTTATGTTAATAATAATAATAATCTGTGCTTTAACATTCCCCAACAGTTTAACGCCATTTAAAGAATGTATTAATAGGCTATGAGTTATTTAAAAAGAATATTAATAATAAAAACAATCTGAAACATACTTGAGTGAATGCAAATTAATACAAGTTTGTAAAAAACATATCTGTATCTGTATACATGGCCATACACAACGTATTTAAGCAATGGTCACTTCAACTACAGACACATATTGCTGTTTATCTTTCTAAAATAAGAAAAATGAATGAGTAATAAAGCTTAAAATGTACGATGATAAGAAGTTTATTACTTATATTAACAATGATTTAAAAAAACTGCAATTTAGCTATAAAAATTAAATCATTTCAAAATTACTTTGAGTTCAATTCTAGCAGGCATATAAGTCTCATGTGATTTTTGAAACTCAACCGTGTCCGAGCTTAAGGTGGTTAGTACGAAGAGGATCAGCGTTGTGCTGAAGGATGAGACCATCATCCGTACAACTTTTTGCTCTGCAGTGAAGCAGGGTTTAATCAATCTGACACAAGAGAAAAGGTGAAGACCGGAGAAGAGGTGGGTATAAGAAAGTTAAATTTTAATTAAATAATTAGTGTGATAAATTCAGAACAACGACTTATAGTTTTATTTTATGTATGACTATAATTGATAATGTTGGGGAGGATTTATATATATATATAGTAAACTTAATAAGTCGGCGATTAAAGGTCTGGTTTATTACTTCAAAGCATATATATTTAAAACAACCCTACATGTTTCGGCAATGATGCCTTTGTCAAGGATATAAAAAATATAAAATTTTATATTTTTTATATCCTTGACAAAGGCATCATTGCCGAAACATGTAGGGTTGTTTTAAATATATATACTTTGAAGTAATAAACCAGACCTTTAATCGCCGACCGGATATAAAAAATATAAAATTTTATATTTTTTATATCCTTGACAAAGGCATCATTGCCGAAACATGTAGGGTTGTTTTAAATATATATACTTTGAAGTAATAAACCAGACCTTTAATCGCCGACTTATTAAGTTTACCATATCATACCAAGGTCACGAAAATATTATATATATACAGTGTGGTCATAAAGTTTGGACCCAAGCTTTTAACCGCATTATTTTACATTTTTAGGAAAAATGCTCGGACAGGTAAATTTTCTTTTTTAAAACGCCATGTTTTGACATACCATTTTTTTCTATGACGTCATTGGTTTTCGAGTGATGACGTTATCAACACTTTCTTTAAATGGCAACCATATTCTTTTTTTCTCGTTTTTGGTAGTTCTTTATATCCACCAAATAGTGATATAAAACAATTGGTATGTTGCATCACAATTTTTTGGAAAAAAATGATAAATTTAGAAAAAAATACGAAAATTTTATTTTTGTACAAAATTAAAATTAAATTAAAAAAAATACATCTGAACTTAAATTTATTGTAACAGTTAACGAAAATTTTCAAAATGGACCCCATCAACCAACTGACACTGTCCCAGCCGAGTGTAAACACTTCGTATACTCGCCTCAATTATGTCTGGGGATATTTGTGTAAGTTCTACGCGAATTCGTTCTTTTAAATCTTCTAAATTGTTCGGTTTGTTAAAATACACTTTCGATTTCAAGTAACCCCACAAAAAAAGTCTAACGGAGTCAGGTCAGGAGAACGAGGTGGCCATTCTATGGCGCCTCTCCGTCCAATCCATTTATTGGGAAATATTTCGTCAAGAGAGTGGCGAACCTCTACACCATAATGGGGAGGCGCCCCATCTTGTTGAAACCAAATATTTGGATGGGGTACATCACCATCCTCGTGATTTGGGAAAATAACAGCGAGCGCTGGAACCAGTTCAAATCTTAAAAATTCTAAATATTGCACAGCAGTCAAATTTCCTTCAAAAAAATATGGTCCTAAAATGCGTCGTCCAATCATTCCAACCCATACGTTAACTTTTCCTCTGCGCTGAGTATGACACGCATGAGTCCAATGCGGATTGTTCTGCGACCAATATCTGCAATTATGGCGGTGAACAGATTCATTTAGGCAGAACGTAGTTTCATCTGAGAAGATGATGTTTTCCAAGAAATTTGGATTTTGGTCACAACGTAACATTACGTCTTCACTGAACTGCAGTCGACGATCTTCGTCATCCTCATGTAATTCCTGTACAAGTTGAACTTTGTAAGGACGATAGTGTTCTTTTTTAAATAAGTTGACGACAAATGAGTGAGCCACCTGATTGGCTAACGCAAGTTGTCTGGTGGAAACATGATGCCTTTCTACTGCTTCTTGAAGCACATTTAATTTCACATCTTCTCCTACTTGAGGTCTACCTTGCCGTGGTCGATCTTTTACGGATCCAGTTTCGGTAGACTTTCCAACTAGTTTTGTCACCGTAGACCTGGTAATTGGAGGTCTATCAGGGTGTTCATGGTTAAACAAATCGCATTCTTCAGCATGCATTCTTTGTTTGTCCCCATACCCAACCATAATTAAAATTTCGATTCTTTCTCCCTCAGATAAATGTGCTATTTTTTATATTAGCGAAAATGAACAATTTTTACGCAATATCTCAAAAATTTAACGTCAAAAATAGAAGTAAATAATTCAACAATGTTGTCGCCATAGAAACAATTTCAAACTAAAATTTTTGTACAGGGTTATTCATTATAAATGTCCCAGCCCTTACCATAGTTATTATTGCATAAAAGAAAAAAATTTTGAAATAAAAGTTGTATGGTTATAGACTGATTTTATTATAACGTTAACAAAAGTACAGTGGCGTGCGTAGTTTAGGGGACACAAAAAATAATTGTTTTTTTTTAAATGAGACACCCTGTATATTATTAAATTTTTGTAAAGATCTTTTTCTTCTGATTTCAAAAATATACCATATCATACCCCTGTCTTACACCGTTCTTATGTTATTAAAGGATAAATATAGCAAATTAAACCAGTTACTATAAATATTGAAAAGTTAATATCATCAAAGAAAGCTATGAAAATCACAACTGTCATGTTTATTAAATGTCATTTCTTTATTCAAACATTCAAAATGGTTTACAGTGTAGCAGAAAAAATTCAAATATTTACTTGCTATATAGAAAATAACAAAGATAAACGTGCAGCGCAAAGAGCATACAGGGAGTTGTATCCAAATCGTCCAACACCCGCAGACAATACGTTCAGACGTATTTACCAACAGGTAAATAATACCGGTAGTTTTAATAGAAAAAGGCGAGTAGTTCATGCAAACAACGAAGATCAATTAGATGTACTGCTTTATTTCGACGGTAAGCCCTCTTATAGGTATTCTTGAAAAGTTTTTTTAAACACTATATTATTTTTTAGAAAATTCTGAATGTAGTATAAATAATGCAGCAGCTCATTTAAATATAAGTTACTCTAAAATACAACGTACGTTGAAAACTAACAACTACAAACCATATAAAATTTTACCCGTACAACTTTTGACAGAGGCTCATAAAAGGAAAAGGTTAGAGTTTTGCCGCCAAATGATCCAAAAGTTATATGAAGATCCGGATTATTTGACTAAAATATTATGGACCGATGAATGATGCTTTTCTACGGCTGGAGTTTTTAATAGGAAAAATCGTAAGTCATGGGAAAACAAGGAGAATAGGAAAAGATTGATAAAACCAATAAAAAAATCAGGAAGAAAAACTCTTAGTGTATAGTGTGGAATTTTCAGAAACAAAATTGTTGGACCCATATTTTATGATTTCAATTTAACTGGAGTTACCTATCTGGAAATGATTCTTCCTGAAGTTGAAAATATTCTTGTAGAGAATTTTCCGGACGTTCAACTTCAGGATATGATTTGGATACAGGATGGGGCAACTCCGCATAATGTCCTACCTGTTAAAGAGCATTTGAACAATGTATTTCAAGTGTGGATAGGGAATAATGGAACCATATTATGGCCTCCTAACAGTCCGGATCTATCCCTTATGGACTCATATTTTTTGGGGGTTTTTAAAAGACATAATATATAATAATAATGACTGTATTCAAGTTATGAAAGACCGAATTCAATTAGAAATAAATAATCGAAATGTAAACAATCAAGCCATTTCTGATGCAATTCAAAATATAATTAGACGTTTAGAATTATGTATTGAAAATAATGGTGGACACTTCGAACAACTTCTATAAGTTATTATTTATTTATAGTTGTAAAGTTATCTTTGTTATATTCGTTTTATAGGTATTATTTGTAATTTTAATTAAATGTTGATCAAAACTCATTCGTAGATACAAAACTTTTATTTAATAACTTAAGAACGGTGTAAGACAGGGGTATGATATGGTATATTTTTGAAATCAGAAGGAAAAGATCTTTTCAAAAATTTAATAATATACAGGGTGTCTCATTTAAAAAAAACAATTATTTTTTGTGTCCCCTAAACTACGCACGCCACTGTACTTTTGTTAACGTTATAATAAAATTAGTTTATAACCACACAACTTTTATTTCAATTTTTTTTTAATTTATGCAATAATAACTATGGTAAGGGCTGGGACATTTATAATGAATAACCCTGTACATAAATTGTATAAAAAGAAGCAAGAATGTCATAAAGAAATATCTTGCAAAAAAGTGCGTGTTTTTGTTTTTGTAAATTTTTTGCATAGTAACATGAGTACATGTGCTTTTGACGATCCGGTTTGTTCAAGAAGAATATTTAAGTCCTCGCACAAGACAGAAGGGTGAAAAAAACTTACTTACATATTTCAGTAAATTTTGTAAGCTTAATTAGTTTTCGAAATCTTCAATTTTTGGGCGATAATTTTAATTAAGAAATGGTCTGCCACAACATGTCAATATTTTAAATAAATTAAACTTCTTTGGCCCTTTTTTGTGAAACTATTTAATGTTAAATAAGATTTTTTAATAAGTAATTGGCCACTTTGGAAGACGAATTTCTTTTGACCTGGAGCGAATAACGCAGATTACTAATGATCGCAAAGCATTTACACACGGCTGGGACAGTGTCAGTTGGTTGGTGGGGTCCATTTTGAAAATTTACGTTAACTGTTACAATAAATTTAAGTTCAGATGTATTTTTTTAAATTTAATTTTAATTTTGTACAAAAATAAAATTTTCGTATTTTTTTCTAAATTTATATCATTTTTTCAAAAAAATTGTGATGCAACATACCATGGTGGATATAAAGATCTACCAAAAACGAGAAAAAAATAATATGGTTGCCATTTAAAGAAAGTGTTGATAACGTCATCACTCGAAAACCAATGACGTCATAGAAAAAAATTATATGTCAAAAGATGGCGTTTTAAAAAAGAAAATTTAACTGTTCGGGCGTTTTTCCTAAAAATGTAAAATAATGCGGTTATAAGCTTGGTTCCAAACTTTATGACCACACTGTATATATATATATATATATATATATATATATATATATTGATATATAAATTTATAGAATTAATAAGAATTATAATTTATTAATGAAATATGATTAAAAAAAATTAAGGATTGGTTTTAAATTTTCTGTAATTTATAATATAAAGTATGTATTATGTTACCTACCTTATTATAGAGGTTAATTTGGTAGTAGAATGTAAGATGTCGCTCTTACAATATTATCTGGGCAAGTTTATTATAAATAAGTATTTTTTATTATAATATATTAATACAGTTCATATTTTTATATGTGAACAATATTATATGTATATTTTCGGCTACTTAGCGGTAGAATGAGATTTTTCACAGGAGCCGGTTCAATTCATTAAAGAAGTAAATATGAAATCTCATTTATGTGACAACTATCTATCTCGGGCATTAATACTGAATTTAAGTGAAAAGTATCAATATCATATGTATAAGTAACTTAGTAAAATAAACAATAAATAAAAGTATAAAATGTAGTTTGTGTTAAATCCAATTTAGTGATTATTTTAGTGAGATATTCAATCCTATTGAAATTACATATATGAATCAGCTGTAAGTGATGCGTAGATCACGTGACATAATTGGTTTATATATTTGTGTGCATCGATAACAAACATATGTTATTTATAATAAATGCAAATAAAATTTTAAAACTAAGTGATATTATCGGATGATTGATAGTTTAAAATTCTAATTCATTTGAGAAGATCATTCAGTTTCAAGGTATGTTGTACTTATTAATATAACTAATTTTAAATCTAGTTTAATTGTACAAATTGTTAGGTTATATTTTACTAAATGAATATGCATATAAAATATAGGATTAGATTGGTAATTACGTGAAATCCTTTGTCAGTAATATGGATCTTCTCGGAGAAACGGGAATCGATGAATACCAGGTTGAAATTGGAAGCTTGATATATTTCATGTAGCGGGTATTGAAGGTGACGCTAATAGTTTTTAGCAGATTTATACCATATATTTCTACTATGCTCGATGAATTTCTTATTCAGATGATGTATACACACTGTCTTCTTGTATTAAGAATATTTTCGGGTAAGGAAATTACTATTTTTACTGTTTAAATAATATTTTAAATTTACGATCAAATTTTGCGTAGCTTTATTTTGCAACAACCCAAACGACGCTCTTTTCTGTTGGCCTCCATACGATTTATTTTTAGTTGATATAGTTATTTAACTTCCGTAATTATCCCAATCGATTTTATATCCAATATTTAATTGACATTATTATAAAAATAAAATTAATAATTATAAAATTATAATTACATATTTTTGAATGTTTATCAATATCATATGAATGGAGTAAATAATAAATGATTTTCGAGGTAAACTAATTCAAATTCAAAAAATATACGGGTTGATAAAATAGATTTCCATATAATATTAATTTTATTAATCAAGTTAATTATTTTCGGAATAATAAATAATTTAATGACTTTGATTGTGAAAAATGCTAAACATAAATAATAAAAATTCTTTAAAATAAATTTTCTAATTAAATGCGCTGTATTAACTTGTTTAATAATTTACGTTGTAATTGCATGGTCAACTTACTTAATCTAATGCTTATTTCTAACATATTGTGATGGATTTTTCTATCCAGAGAGAGAGAAAAGAGGGAAGATTTAAATTATGTACAATAATTGAAGTTTATTAATATTTATTATAGTTGTAATTATATTTTTGACTGACTCTGTATGTTTATTAGTTTAAACGTATGGACGTGGACAGTTGTGGTACTATTGAAGTAGATGTAGGAATTTTTCGCGGTAAATTGGGCAGAGATATCTAAACTTCTAAAGTGACCGGGTTGCTAGAGGATAAGAAGTTCATTTTTATTCTCTGTTTTTAGTAATATCGGGTTTTATTTTTGTTTATGCATGTTATTCAGGTGCATGTAATGTTATTTCGAATTGTTGCGAGAGTTTGTGATCTTGGTGTGATCTAATAAGTATGATATCTCTCACGTAGTTTTTTTTTTGTTATCAGTGCATAGATCTATGTAAGTTCGATAAAAATATTTAATTTATATAATTGATACTACGTTTATTTTTTATTATTATATTTTATGTATTATGTGTGATAATTTTCATATTTAAAATCGTATATGAGTATTAGAGAAAATTGTCATGTTTTTTTTTTAGTGGAGTTTTTTCTTAAAGATAATAGTCTAGAACGTTTTAAATTCAGGTTGGATTTTTTTTGTTGTGGGTTGACTTTGTCGTGTTTTATTTTGCGCATGACTGTAAGCCAAGTTACGCGGGTTTTGAAAACTTTGTTGTTTTTGACATTTGATATTGTAGGGGTTAAAGTAGAGGTCAAACTTGACAAATTTCTCCATTATTTATTAATTTTAGATTTGTTCGAGAGTCACAGGGGGTTTTTCTCTGTGTGCGAGTCATATTCACAAAGAGTATTTCCTCCTAATGCTACTGTTAATGTTGCTTTAGCACCCTATACATTCGGTAAAGGGATTTTTTTTTATTTTTTTTTTATTAAAAATTGTAAATTAGCTAACTGTGACTTTTATTGACATTTATTGTTTTACTTCTAACATAACCTGGCCCTATTCTGAGAAGAACGATCCGTGAGATGGGAGTTCGTGGAATCTACTAGACTGTACAGCCGGCAGCATAAGTTGTAGTGAGAATACAAAAAATTAATTAATAAGCAATCAAAAGCACATTCCACTGCAATATGTTCTTTTTTTCCAGTTTCTGGTAAAGAGGAACCACTACAATATATATTAGACACAGTGGTAAAAATTTAATTGATATAGTATTATCGTTTATAGTGAATTATTACAAATTAATCTCAGAAAGCGCGATGCGTTGGATGCATGGAAGATTACGAGAAATTGATATTTCTGAAATAAACAAGGCAGCAATAGTGAAGCAGGAAGTTAAACACGTAAAGGTTATTGTTGACGTTTTTCCGATATCCAAACCCCGGATAAAAGGAGCAAAACGATAAGAATCGCACGATATAATGGTAAGAGGTTAAGAATCAAAGCAAAAGACATAGACAAAGAATGGCAAGAGAATGATAACAATCGATAGAGCAAATTTAATGTTTACTACGTATAGATTTTTTTTATTATTTCCTGCAATAGGTTTATGATATAACAAAACAGATTGTGTCCGAAAAACACATCTATGTCTACTTGTGAATTCATATTCAATGTTCAGTGTCATATAGATTATCATTTGTTTATGATTTAGCTTATAAATACCAAAATTTATAATTTAAGAACATGCGATACGTACCAAAATTTAAAAGGATATTTAAATGAGTATAATGGTAGTAAAATTTCATAATAAACATGTAAATCTTGCAGATTTTCTTCGATAAATAAACAGATTGTTTTGGCATTCAAGAAGTACGTTAAATCTTAGATAAAAGATCTCCATTGGAAATCTTAGAAAATCTGATATATATTACTACATAATATATACACAATAAATTGCAATAGCCTATAAAATAGACAATAAGAACTTCGTAACAAAAGAGAGGTTGATGTAATGTGTTTTAAAACAAACTGTCATTTCGTAATACCTACTCTATAAGAAACGGTACGTCATTAAAAAAAAAACAGGTGTAATTGACAAAAAATAGAATTAATAATATTGACGAAACCTCAGAAGATTCCACCAAGTTCAAAACAAAGCTTAATATTGTACTATTAAACTTAAATAAAACACCTTATATTTCACAAACAATAGTATATTAACTATATGTACATTTCATGTGCCCTGCACACATCATCAGTAGTTACTAAATTTAAAAGTATTATTTTTTAAATACATGTATAGTAAAAATATCTATCTATTTTTTTGGTTAGGGGTGTAAAATTTACAATTATAAATGGTCAACAAATGGTCAAAAAACATGCATATAAATATATAAAACTAAAAATAAAAATAAAAAATTTTGGTCGTATATTGTAATAGTGCCTGTTAAAATCTATTGAAATTCCAAGAAAGGACAAATTATGGGAAAGACCGTTACCTATGAAAAACAAGACATCTGACTGTGTTTGGCATGTTGGGTTCTATTAAATAACAATATAGTAACGTGAAAAGAAAAATTAGTTATTAGATACTGTAGGTATACAATTTAAAAGTTTATTATTAATAGGTGAAATGTCATTGTTAAGGAGGTAATTTTTGTATTTTTTCATATGTATGGCTTCCCACATGTCTAAATTTTTGCTATTACATTGTTTGAAGATGTTGTTGTAACTTATGAGTGTTGGAAAATGCAGGAAAAAAAAAAAATATATATATATATAATCTAACTCCTGCATTTTCCAACACTCATAAGTTACAACAACATCTTCAAACAAAGTTAGTTAACACAGACCCACTGAAAGAATCAGGTATTTACAGAATTAACTGTAATTCCTGCCCAAAATTATATATCGGCCAAACAAGAAGAAATATTCAAACCCGTTTCAAAGAACATTTAGTTCATGTAAAACTTCACAATGTAGATAAATCAGCATTAGCTCTACATCATTTAGATACCGGACATAATTTCAGCTTAGATAATGTAAAATTAATTAAGAAATGTAATAGCAAAAATTTAGACATGTGGGAAGCCATACATATGAAAAAATACAAAAATTACCTCCTTAACAATGACATTTCACCTATTAATAATAAACTTTTAAATTGTATACCTACAGTATCTAATAACTAATTTTCCTTTTCACGTTACTATATTGTTATTTAATAGAACCCGACATGCCAAACACAGTCAGATGTCTTGTTTTTCATAGGTAACGGTCTTTCCCATAATTTGTCCTTTCTTGGAATTTCAATAGATTTTAACAGGCACTATTACAATATACGACCAAAATTTTTTATTTTTATTTTTAGTTTTATATTTTTATATGCATGTTTTTTGACCATTTGTTGACCATTTATAATTGTAAATTTTACACCCCTAACCAAAAAAATAGATAGAAAGTTTTACTATACATGTATTTACAAAATAATACTTTTAAATTTAGTAACTACTGATGATGTGTGCAGGGCACATGAAATGTACATATAGTTAATATACTATTGTTTGTGAAATATAAGGTGTTTTATTTAAGTTTAATAGTGTAATAATTTCACAAGTGCTCAACATATATACTACTATTAATATTGTATTTGTTACCTATCAAAATAGCTATAAGTTTATCTTAATATGATAAACAATGTAGATGTCAAACAATGTTTGAAATTTGAAAGGTTAGAGAATTGAATATAGAAATAGCCTAATCGTTTTAAACAATGAGAGAACATAGAATGAGATATATAAGATAAAGGTGGAACACAAAAATAAAAATACGTCTTTTAGAAACTTCAAAAACATTTAAAAATCAATGAAAGAAAGAGTTTTAAAATATATAATATGATTTGAAAAAGGGACCAAAGAAGGCTATTTTACATTTGAAAAAGGATTAACGCCACCACCAATATATATAGGAAACTATTTCAAAAAAGGAAGAACTTCTTTGAATCCATTGGAAGCAGCGGTCACATTTTTTAATTTTGCACTCATTTGAATCGATATTTTCATATATTTTAAGTTAAATTACTTGTAAAGTACATATATTTTATTCGTTTAAGATAATCATTAATTTTATTTTTATTTAATTAATTTTCATCACATTCATAAAACAATGGACATATATCATGCCAAGTTCGACAACTTGTACAATGAATGCAATAGATCTGTATAAGACACTAAATTCGTCTAAGACTTTCAAGTTCACAAAATAAAAAGATTTTGAGGTTATAAAATGCATATGGATTATTAATTAATTGCAAATTAATTCTAATTTCTGTTTTAAAGACAAAAGAGATAACACAGACATTTTCAATGGCAAGTAAGGAAAAGTCTCCCAAGCATTTAAAGATATCTGGGTTTTGATTTATAATTAAAAACTACATTAAGTAATTGAAATTGAAATTAAACCTATAGTGTGAAATTAAACATCTCGTGTGATAAGGATTGTTTTATCGTCATATGAATATGAAATAGCAAACTTTTCTTTTAAATACAACCATATCGAAAGAATTTAAAATAAATCCATAAGCTTGGTTACTTTATTAATTTACAATAAAAACACTTTGTGTCATACCTTGGTGTTTTGTAGAGTACTATACCCGCTGGACTAAGGTAATACACAGATGTGATTGTAAGATTTATTAAAAATTAAACTAAGACCTTTAAAGTTGTAACGGGTGGGGCAAAAGTCCCGCTACCATTTTGATTGCGCGCCATCTTGGTTATGTGACGTTTAGTTCAGTTTAGATTTAACCATTGTGTTGTGTAGACGTCCAAATTTTATTATGGATAAATATACGCCACAAGAACGAGCAGAAATAGTGACAATATTTATTGAAAATAATCGTTCCATTATTGCCACTCAGCGGAAATTGCGTCAAAAATATCCTAATCGTCCAGTGCTTCACAAAACCACAATTTATCGTTTACATGCGAATTTTCGACAGTACGGTACGACAGCAGACAGGCCTCGTTCCGGAAGACAACGGACGTCTCGTAACGCTGAAAATGTGGCTCTGGTGCGCGATAGTGTTGCAGAGTCTCCAGAAACATCAATTCGGAGACGTGGTTCCCAGTTACACATGTCTGCACGCAGTTTAAGGCGAATTTTGAAAACTGATTTGAAAATATTCCCGTACAAAATTCAATTAGTCCATAAATTGCTACCGAGAGATCATGATCAACGAGTTGAGTACAGTAATGCAATCCTAAGGCTGTCTGATGAAATTGAAGATTTTTCGTCTAAATTGATAAAGAGCGATGAAGCCCATTTTCTTCTCGGTGGCCACGTCAATAAACAGAACAGTCGATTTTGGGGGACACAGAATCCTCAATTAATTCATGAAACTTCATTGGATCCACAAAAAACAACTGTATGGTGTGGTATTCATGCTGGAAACATCATTGGTCCCTATTTTTTTGAAACTGACGAAGGTGTTGGAGTTACTGTTACTGCTGAACGGTACCAAGACATGATTCGAAATTTTCTTGTGCCTGAAATGGAAGAGCAAGGACTAGAGGAAATGTGGTTTCAGCAGGATGGGGCCACAGCACACACAGCTCGTTCAACAATTCAATTATTGAATGACGTTTTTCCACGAAGACTAATTTCGCGAAATGGCGATTTAGCATGGCCAGCCAGATCTCCGGATTTAGCTGCACCTGACTTTTTCTTATGGGGTTTATAAAATTAAAAGTTTATGTGGATAAGCCCCAAACGATTCAACATCTTAAAGAGAATATTCGTCAAGAAATTGAAGAAATTCAGCCTGAGATGTTGCAGGATGCCATGAAAAATGCCTTAAAGAGAGCCGAAAGTTGCATAACGAATCGCGGTCACCATTTAGCCGAAATAATTTCCCAATCATAACGAAAAAAATGTAAAGAGCAAATAAACTTTTTATGAAAACCAAACTTACTTTTCTTTTCTTTCAACAAAGTTATAGGCAATCAAAATGGTAGCGGGACTTTTGCCCCACCTTGAATATTGTACATACATACATAATACATTTCCATAATAAATGTATATTATTTTCAATAAAATCTCATTATAGTATGTTGTTCAGAATAAGTTTGCTGAAAAGTATTTCTGTCACCTTTCAGAACCACTATTAAAATCTAATTTTTTTAAATTTTAGTGTAGATATCAATTATTAACACTAAAAACTAGTCTAAAATGGATTCTTAACTAATAAATCATTTTTCGATAATTAAAAAAATAAAAATAAACAAACAAATGATATTTGTAGATTTACACTATATTTAAAAAATATCTATGACAGCTGTTTGGCTACACAGTAGCTTCTGCAAGTATAACGATAAACTAATGGTACATACTATATATCCAACACAACCATATTGGATTACTTCAAACTATTATCTTAATTGCTATATGTCAACCTTAACTGTATCTAAATTCATGGAAAGTACAAAATTAATAATGTAACAGAACAAACCTATTTTGGCAAAACCCCTATTCACAGAACAAACATATTTAACAACGGGTAATTTTTACAACGGGGGAAAATACAAAATTAATAACACTCCAATTTATATTTAAAAGCTTGTCAAGCTTTCTATAGTATTAGAAGTTTGTCCTTGTAATAAATAGTTGTGCATTTCCATGTATATTGAAACCGTTTCCATACTTGGAACTTATCCATATTAGCTTGGCGAATACAAAACAATGTATGTACGTAAATATTACGAAACTATGTCTAAGATATTTTAATTTGATTAAAAAGTTTTAATAATTACATTATAAAGTCAAATTCAACAAAAATATTGAGAGCGTTTTGAAGAGATACAGTTCTGATAACATAATGCAATAATTCAGAAGCAATCCAATTAAAATTAATTTTAGCGCAGGTTTCTGCATTTAGTTTAAGTGCACATCACTGCGCGAAGATTATATTTCATCGTTTCCTTTTCTTACCTAGAAAATTTGAGATTAACCAATCCATTTCGAGCAATGAAATCCAGCTGTGCCACCATTATAAAAGATTTTCACGATTGCTCCATAGCGAATTGCTTACACGACTGCGGGAACTAATAGAACATTTCTCTTCATTAAATGAAAATGAGACGCTGAAAAAAAGACTATAAGCGCAATTTCGTGTTATTATTTCGTGCCCTTAGGAATTCATTTCCAACAGAACAAAGTAAGAATAAATTGCACATTCAAGTTACTAGATAAGATATAATTCTGCGCTTTAATATTATTGGAAGTTTCTACTATTCCTAGGTTGTTAAGACGTATCTAGTGCATTAATTATATCGACTTGATGTAAATGGGAAATGTATTGTATTCCATTAAATAATGAAAGAAAAATATTTTAACGACTTACGTTCACCAACAAATAAACGAAGGTACTTAAACAATGGCAGAAACAATTCAATTGTATTTCCTGGAAAACGTAATATTTATTTTATTAATACAATCCTTTCATGTTTTGAAACACATAACCACTTGTTTTATTTTATTTTTATCGTCGACTCACAAAGTAAATACAGTATTAACCTTTTGAAACATTATTTGATTTATTTGATTCGTTTGACATAATGTACTTTTTTAAGTTCGCCCTTGCTGTTCAATTTGCTTTTATGTTGTTTTGTTCTTTAAGTACTTTAGATTGAATTTGTATTTTTCGCTTTTAATAATTGAATTGATTCAGTTCAAATATACACTGAAATTTACTTAAAAAACTTACTGTGAATACGGTTTCCAAAACCTTATCCAAACACATTGAAGACAATAAAGATAGATCCGATAAAGATAAGAAATCTGTAGTCTATATACCGGGTTCTTTTTTTATCATTACACATACATCGCCCTATGTGTAGAGCTAAAAAATAAAAGCCAATGCATTGTTGGCATAGTAGGCAACCAGTTATACACCAGTGACGTATTTTTACAATTGTCACATATTTCTGATTTTTCATTCATAATTAAATTTTAAATTAAATACATTTTATTGAAAAATAGATCATTTATTTAAAACAGTTAATTATTCTACACCTTGTGCGAAGACAATTTTAAATATTTTGAACAAATTTAAAGATGATGGATAGTATTTCTTTAAGGATGATATATATCTCAGATAGTAAAATTAGTGTTTCAAAAAAGTTAGAAAATATGAAAGCGTTGATAACAAAAAAGTACAAATATATTTTACCATACTATGAGATTGTAGAACGTCCCATTACTGCTAGTGAATTACCGAATGTAACCCACATATTCGGGGCATTTCAGTAACACGATAAAAACAAATAACACCTCGTGGTATCTTACGAACAAGTTTTTCCATTTTATAAAAATAAAATGGAGAAATTTATCTTAAAAAGTAGTAGCGGGGAATTCTTGAAAGTAATAAATATGTTACGATTTCTTTAGTAATCACAATAACTTTTGGACTGTACAATTAATTATCTGACAGCATCACTACTGAAATTAAAGATTGAAGAAGGGAAGACATTTTGCAACAAACTTTTGGAATTTGTTAAAGCATTTTCAGTTGATTAAACGGCGAATTATATGCAGTTTGCATAAATTTGCATATTTGCATAATATATGCATTTTGTATATTATTTGCATATTTTGTAGTAATTCAGCATTTTACATATTTTAAGTGTCCGAGTTTTATTTAATTACTAAATCGAATTTAATATAGGCATTACTAAAAGTATGTCCTATATGTAACAAACAAACAAAAATTAAACAGCCCTCTTTAAATTAAAAATATCATTTTATTAGCCTCTTCCCGTTACTTTTCCGATAACCGTCTCCAAGAATTTATTATTCCCATACATCCAGGTCGAGACAAAATTCCAGGAAAAGCTAATATCTTAAAACTTCTAAATAAATTCAAAAATACATTTTGCAGAAAATTAGGAGTATATGTGTTTCTTTGCTATTCGGAGAAATTTATTCCCATATTCGAAAGTAATTTTATTTTAAACCATTTTACGTTGGATTTTCGAAGTGTAAACTTGTGAGTTGTGATATATAATAGCAAAAATGCCGAAAATAGCGACTGTGCCTGGATGGATTGCACCTTATTCAGAATTGCGTATGGATGGAGAAAAAGTGTTTTGCGCAGCATGCTGCAATATCGTGAGTAAAATTTTTTAAGTTTATTTCCTCTTATTAATTAATTAAGTTTTTAATTATTCCTTTATCTTTTACTAACATTTATTTTATAAGAAAGCAACCGATGATGTGATATTTTTTTTGCAGATTACAAGTAAGAAAAAGTTCCAAGTCGACCAACATATGAAAACTCCATCTTATGCTGCAAAACTAACTAAAGATGAAATTGGCGAAGAAGAGTCAGCAAACATTACCGCAATGTTTACCATCAATTTCCAAAAAATCGGAACAAGAACAATTTAATGAAGATTTGCGTCAAATGTATGTGTCGGCAGATATTCCACTACATAAATTAAACAATTTAAATGTCGAGGTATTTTTGCAAAAGTTCATCAGCAAATATAACATTCCCGACGAGAGCACGTTAAGCAAAAATTATATTCGCTGTATCTATGCAGAAACATTAAATAGCATTATGAAGGTTGTTGCAAACAATTATCTTTATATATGCGTAGATGAAACTACTAATAGTGTGGGACGATACATAGCTCATTTAATGATTGGTATCTTTAACGTATCGTTTCCAGCAAAATCTTATTTAATTTCATCCAAACAGTTGGAAAACGAAAATAATTTGACAATAACAAGGTTTATACAGGAAGAACTGGCAACTTTCTTCTTACCGGAATAGATTCCAACAGAGAAAATTCTATTGCTTTTGGCGGATGCTGCATCACACATGGTGAAGGCAGCTTTCGACTTGAAAATCTTTTACTCAAATTTAATTCACAGAAGAAGTCAGAAACCATTTTCCCTTAGTAAATACTTTAATTAGTAGTATTAAGAAAGTATCTTTAAAGGGCTCTTTACGTGTTCAGTTTTACAAACAACATCTACCCGGTGTTCTCCTCCTCAACCAGTAATCACATGATGGGGAACGTGGTTGGAGGCTGCTATTTTTCATGCAAATTATTATGAAGGAATGAAGACAATTATTATGGATCTTGATAGGGATGCACAATCTGTGATAGACGCCCAAAAGGTGTATTCGAGTTGAGAAATTCCTCAACAGTTGGCGTTTATTAAAGTCAATTACACTTCTATTTCCACTTCTATATTGCAGTTTTACAATTTATGCCGCTAATCGAGAGCGTTGAAATAATAAACAAATTTGAAAAGTCATGTTTTGATGTTAAAGGAGGAGTCGGACAGTCCGTGTATGAAAAATTTTTAAGTGTAATAGGAAAAAATGAGGGTTTTAAAAAGCTAAAGGACATTGCTAAAGCCTTGTGTGGTGATTCAGTAGAAAATATTGAGTTGACAATAGATGATATTTCTAATTTGAAATATGCTACTATAACAAGCTTCGACGTAGAACGAACCTTTTGATTATATAAATACATGTTTTCAGACAAGCATCACAATTTTTCTGTTGAAAACTTTGGGAAATATGTGATTGTAAATTGTTTTCATACTTAATTATGTTATAAAATGTTCTAAATAAACTTGTAGTAAACATAATAGAATATTTTTTTCTACAGTATTCCATTTTCTAACATTCCTCGTATTTTTTTACCTGCATATTTTTCATAAGGAAGTGCATATTTAGGTTAAAACATCTGCATATTTATGCGCATATTCTCAGTTTTTTTTTTTGCATATAATCCGGCCTTTACATATGATGGACGATCAGTTATTAGAGTAGCAACTGTTCTTGGCCCTCGATTTAAAAGAGAAGGATTTCGCAATACTGAAAATGCTACTGGAGCCACTTTTCTAGAACAAAAAATGTTTAATATTATGAAAAAAATAGATCCTGAAAATAAAGAACAAATGCTGTAATCGAAACAGGCATTAGTCCACATCAAAAGTCACTTTCATTACTTGGATTTTTGCCTGAAAGAATAAGAGAAAGTAAAATCAATTACAGCTGATGTAATATTAACTAAAAGACAATACCTCGAAAGGCCAAATTCAAATCAGGACGTATATTTTCTTTTATTTTGGAAGGTAAGTTTAAGAAGGAAGGGTAATTGCATTTCTTATTTGGCTTTTCTTTTAGGCAACAGGAACGAAGCTGAAACCTTTAGGAGAGACACTACACAAATTAGTCAATGTGGAATGCCCAGGAAGAAAGACATGCAGATTGTGGGATAAGAACTGACTATTATTTCCATAGATTTCATAGTTTGTATACACAATGTATATGTTCGTTCCTTCACTTCACTATATTATTGCCTTTTTCTTCCACCATGCTTGATAACAATTGCTGAACAAAATTCATTCATTTCTTCGTATCGATAAAAAGTTGATATACATTTACAGAATACCACTAACATACCATTTTAGTACCACTTGAACAGAGAATTATACAAATATCTCCCAAGTCTACAGAAATTTCACCATTCTATAACACTTAAAACAACCAGAAATTGTAAGAAATTTGCATTATGGCTTTTGAAAAATGTGTTACTCACGATCGGTTAGTAAATTGAACAGTTCTAACTTTCAAGCCGGTTAGAAAGCTCGCTATTACATACCGAGGTAGGTAATAGCATTTTACCGACTAGGTAGTATCATTTCAGTATTTATGAAACGTCAGTGTCATTTAAATAAGTAAATAAAATTATAATAAAACTATTCACAAATCTTTAATAAGTAAATAATAAGGCACATTTTAATACAAAATTTATTCGCTTTTGGAATTAATATTAATTTTTACATTAAAATTTCCGTGACTGTTTACTGTTAGAGAAAGACAATGTTTCATCAAATCGTAGGATAATAGTTTAGTAATCTCTCAGAAAATATAAGTATACGTTCTTACGTTACCTGGCTACAGTACCTATCAAAAGCATTTATCAAAATGCCATGAAATTTAATACTATTATATTTTTAAAAATTTAGTGATTTAGTAGTTTATATAATAATTAATTACTAACCGATTGTGAGAAACATAGTATACAAACCTCTGCGGAAAGATTCATTCCCGTCTCGAGATTAAGTTCACCTCGACGCTCTCTAATCTCTCGACGGTAATGAACCACTTTCCGCCTCGGTATTTAATATACTATTAATAATTTGCTTTGTCAAAAAATAACACCGGTACAGCGACATCTATGGCCTACGAAATCAGCGAGTATTTTCATTCCCTCGTTTGAAACGGTTTGCCACGTACCTGTGTCGTAATTACTTTATCTGTTCGGTTAATAGACCATAAGTTTATAGCAAGCATTTTGACATAAATATTAACTTGTATTGTGGTTTACTGTCCATACCCTAGTTTTAATAATATTTCGATATTAAACCATTTATTCCCATAGTTGCGTTAACGCAACACCCAAAAAAAAATTCTTTTCGTACTAAAATGTAATAATTTTGGATGTACTGTAAGTAGTATTGCGATAATAAATATTTAAACAACCTAATAAAGATTTTGGGAACGGGTAATCGCATTTTCAATTTTGAATAAAAATAAAATAAATCTATGGAATTTTCAAGAAAAAAACTTATGTATCTAAGTTTAAATTAAATAACTTACTTTTTCATTTATCATTAAGAGCTTTCATAAAAGATACTTCACGTAATATTATTTTGGAAAAAAATCAATCCCCTTTTTTTCCGGAAATATTTCTCAAACGGATTTGAAACATAGCGTTGCGAAAACGCAACATTGGGACAAATGGTGTAATTGTAGTCATGAGTAATATTCCTGTCTGGACATGCTTTTTCACGTCTGGGGGAAGTTTATTGGGTATCCGTTGTGTGAGGCGAGTTTATTTAGTTCATTTACGCTGTGGGATAGAGAAGTTGAAGAAGTTAGAGTTCATAATAGTGTTATGTTGAGGATTACAGAAATATTATACAATGAATACTACAACAGTTTCTGAAGTATGTGTTGGTCGTTGATGTTGATAATAAAATTATTTTAGAGTCACGTGAAATATGACGATGATCCTACCAGACCGTTGACTTTGAAAGAACTCGAGGCAATTGTTGAAGATCTTGATCTAAATGAGGAAATTGATGTTTGTTATATACCACCCGAGGTCGATGATATAAGGGACGAGGAGGACATTGATGATAATGTTATAGGTGGAGTAGAAAATTTGCATGTAGATATAGCGGGAACTTTTGAGATAGTGTGTCCGAATAACGAAATTGAGATAGAGGATGATATACATCATGAGGCAGCTTTATCTACACCAAGCAAAAGGGCAAGAATTGAAGACATTATTTGGTGTAAAACGCCCGTTGACTACGAGGAAGATGCTACGTCAAATTAGGAAAGGAATATACAGAATATTGTTGAGGCGCTACATGGAAAGTCTGTGTTTGATTTCCTTATGCAAACGTTTGATAAAAATGTTGGCCAGCTTATTATTTCAAACTCCATAAAATATTAGAGAGATAATAATCGTACTCAATTCGCCTTAGATCAAAATGATCTAGAATTTTTTTTGTGAATATTGATTTTGAGTGGGTATCACACTCTTCTACAGGTACAACTTTACTGGTCATCTGATGAAGATAAAGGTGTTCAATTTGTGAAAAATGCGATGTCTCGAAACAGATTTCTCGACATAAAGCAGAACATTCATCTTGCAGATAACAATCAATTAGACAAGGCAGACAAATTTGCGAAAGTAAGAGCGCTGGTTGATCTCTTGAACAGCAATTTTTTGAAGTATGGTGTTTTTAGACATCACTTATCAATTGATGAGCAAATGGTACCCTACTTCGGCCTCCATTCAGCGAAAATGTTTTTGAAAGGGAAGCCGGTACGTTTCGGGTTCAAAATGTGGTGTCTGGCATCTAGCGATGGGTATTTATATCAATTTATACCTTATGCTGGAAAAACTGGTGAAAATACCAAAAAAGAATTTGGTTTAGGTGAAACAGTGGTCATCAATCTTTTGAACGTAGTAGAAAATAAGTCGGCTCATAAGGTATACTTGATCACTTTTTTACGAGCTACAAGCTATTAGTTCATCTGAAACGTCAAGGATACTTTGCTACTGGAACTGTACGTGAGAACAGAATCCTGAAATGCCCTTTATAGACTCGTAAAAACCTCGTGGTACAATATTCTCGTTACGATCACGTAAATTAAATAAGCGTGGTCCGCTGGAATGACAATTCTGTGGTTACAGTAGCAACCAATTGTGAGTCTGCACTGCCTAATGAGTTTGTGAAGCGGTACAATCGTAGAGAAAAAAAAGACATCTCTATACCACAACCAAATATTATTGCCAAATATATTGCAAATTACCGAATAAATATTCGTGGAAAAAAATGGTGGCAGCCGTTATTTATAAATATGTTAAATTCTACTGTGGTGAATGCTTGGAAACTGCACAGTCTTGTATACACAGAGAAACCCATTTCGCAGCTAGATTTCAGGTCTGAACTTGTACGAAGCCTCATTAGTGCTAACAAATGCAAAATACAATCTGTTCGAGGACGGGGTTCCAGTGCGTCTCTATCATCCAATGCACGTTTAGACAATGTGGGTCACCTAATTGAAAGAAATCGTGAAAATTGGAGACGTTGTAGAGTATGCAAAAGTAAAACCGTATTTATGCGTAATAAATGTGGAGTCCCATTACATTCACACTGCTTTAAAGACTACCATAATTAATAATTGTAATATTTTTTTGTGCATATAGTCCTATTGTTGCGTTAACGTATCGCAAAAAAATATAAGAATCAATAGTTTGTCTTTTTTTACTTTCAAGGATGTTTATAAATACCTAAATAAAAGTTTATTCCTTAAAGAATTTGCATTTTCCTTGATTTGTCCAATAGTGGTCCTAAATGGGTTAATAAACATATTTTTATTTTATTTTATTATAAGCTTATTTTCTTTTTTTTTACCGTACTGATGATGACAATACCTATATATTTACCTATATTTTATCTACTAATTTTCGAGTAAAATTTTCTATAAATATTTGTTACGATTATTTGGTAATATAGACGGAAAACGAAACACAAACATACTTAGAACCGTTACTTCTTATTATTTGAGTTTTCGAAACTTTTCTTGATACATGTTATTGCTTTAGCATTTTGTATTTCAATGTGTATATTTGCTTTGATATTTATTACATCGTTATTATGAGTATATTGTACTATTCTTTATTATTAGTTTCAGTGATCTGAATCCTGTCTATACATGCGCACTCAAGTTGCAGACTATTCCGCGAATATACGAATAATATTAAATAGATACACAATAATACGCTTTCAAAAAGAACGAGGAAATTACATGAGACATATCCGGGGGTTTGCCCTACATACACTCGAAGTTATTGAAAAGAGTTCAAAACAGAAAAAGCGGGTCGACTTAATGAAATAAGGTTTCAGCGGTCAACAAAATAAAATGAAATCTAGGATCGTTCCTTATATATATTTTTTTGCTTTCCTGGACTCTTCTCTTCGTACTTACTTTCGGAAACGGAACGTCTTATCCGAGTAAACTCTTAGTGGGACACAGAAAGTATTTTATAACCTCGTGGGGGTTGCTTTTCTATCGATTTCGGTGGTAACAAGAAAATGGAGGGTGAGTGAACGGGCCGGAAAGAATAACCCAACTACGTCTCCTTCTCTTTTTTTTTAAGGGTGAAGTGCTTTCGTGCCCTCGATTGTCCTTTTCTTGCTTTTCTTGTCTCTCCCCTCAATATCCTATACGAAGCTCTAAATCACAAGAAAGAAATAAGGGAATTATGCGTGATAAAATATATCGTTATAAAATGGGAATTTTGATATAAAGCAATTTGCTTATTAGAATTTCCTGACATAGCAAATTAAAAATTCCAAACTAATGGGACTATTATTGATATCTAGTCCATTACTTTTCTTATGAATGAGTAATTGTACGCATCTAATATATTATCACAAGAGGTAATCACAAATCTATACGTCTTATTGTTACAAAATATCATAAACATTTATAATATCATATTAACTATCTCACCCTTTAGGCTGGGCGTATACTGACAAACAGGGCAGTTCAGAACAGTACAAAACAGTTCAGCACAGGACAAACAAACGCAGGACAGTTTATATGATGCGTATACTGGGAGATAGGACAGGATGTGTTTTCAATGGATGTCAAATCGGTGCAATTATATTGATTAGATTATTTACTACTTATTTCATATAGGAAAAATGTCTTCTGAATCTGGTTCAACTTCAGACCCTGAAATTGAAAATTTAATATTACTTTTTAACCTATCTGAGCGAAAACGCTCCATTTATTATTATAAAAAAAAACGTATTTTGCATGGAGAATTTATTCTAACACATAAACTATCTGATACACAGTTTAAAAATAACTTCATACTAAATAGGTAACAATTTGATGAAGTTCAAACATAAGTTTGAAAAATAAGCTCTTTGCTGTACTGTGTCACCGGTGCTCCGGTATACGCGCCTATCTAGTCAGTATACGGGGGAATTAGGAATTACATATGCTACAAAAATCTGTTCTGAGCAGTACTGCGTCACCTGTGGTGACTGTGCCTCAGTATACGCTTAGCCGTAACGACAGAGTTCTAGTGAGTACAGTTTTCGAAAAAAAAAAATTTGTCTAAATATTGTTTTTGCATACAATTACTAGCGACCGCACACGAGACACCGATGACTCATCGCCCACGAGCGTACCATTGAAAATTTGTATTTTTGAAGAGTTTTTAATTTTATTTATATAATTGGAAAACGAACGGGTGGTGATCTATAAAATACGAAATACATTTTTATTTGTTCATTTTGTAGTTCAGGTTGAGTAAAGGGTATTAATTATAACTAGCAATACTTTCTCAAGGTTCTCTTCTGTAAACTGTGTTCCATTTGATTTGAAATACATCCTTATAGATAGAAAACGTCCTGTCTACAACGCAACTGGTTATAGGTGCATACTGGAAATATTCTTTTACTTCAGTGTATTTAGCAGTTTCTTTGAGGCATTGTCTCCATACACAATTGCCGAAATATTATTAAATCTGGATTTCTATTAAAAACTGCGTCTAACTTTTTCCGAAGACCACATCCGAAGTTACTTGGAATATTTTTCAAATTATTAATAGCCACATCTAATGTGGTTAATCCATCTTGAGACCAATTTGAGATTTTGATTTTCAAAATAAGTGATTAGTTTTGACAAATTTTAAAAGTGTTCCTGAAGAAAGTACAACTGATTTTTAAAATTGTGGAACTTGTATTAGTTTCTTGCACTCATAAATACTTCGAGCATCGTCATTTAAACATGTAACGAAATTTTTTAAACTATCGAAATCCTCTGCATAAAAACTAGTAGCTTCCAATCAGGTTGACTATCTAGTTATTACTGGAGAGGGAGGCAGTGATAAATACAATAAATGAAATTTGTTCTCTTTGATTGAAATACATCCTTGTAGATAGAAAAGTCCTGTCTACATCGCAACTGATTATAGGTTCATACTGGAAATATTCTTTTATTTCAGCGTATTTGGCAGTTAGAGGCATTGTACTCATACACAATTCCGCAATGTCATTAATTTGGATTTCTATTAATAACCGCGTCTAACTTTTGCTGAAGGTCACATCCGAAGTCACTTGGAGAGGGAGGCAGTGACAAATATGGAAGTTTTTCCCTGTAAAGAGTTACTCACAATGTGGCTTTTCTGAAAACTTTTTTAAAAGCAAATACAGTCTGTCAACTTCTGGAAAGGTCTGTGATATATTCACAGATTCTGTGTAGAGCATTGCTAGACAAGTAATATGCAACATATTAGGATATATTTCCTTTAATAGTCTGCCTGTTTTTAACATATATGCAGCACTATCACTGACAAATAAAAGCATTGTTTCTTTGTACCTGTCATCCGAATGAAGCATTTGGTGCATATTCTCGTAAATTGTTTGAGTTACTGTTTCCGCATCAACTGTATTTATAACTTTTGTTGCTATTATATATGCGTTGGATGTAGTACACCAGCTACAACATTTACAACACAGCGTCCTAATATATCGACAGTTTCGTCGCTACTTATTCAGAGGTACTGATTTGAAAGATAGCTTTTGTGTAGCACTTAGAAAATAACATTTGCGTAAGGTGGATTGATCAGGAACATTTCGACCAGTATATTTTCGGAGAAATGTTTTGAAGGTGGGATTGTTAAGTTTATTTAGTGATTCCATTAAATAAACTTAACATTAAAGTTTCACAGAGTTCTTCGTTAAAATTGTCAGTTTCCAACGCGTCTAATTTCTGTGTATGTGTTTGCGATGACGTCACTTAGCATTACGTGCGATTTCTTGGAACATTTTAACAATATTTGCAATACATTTCGGAATCACTGGCAATGGAATACAACAATGTTCTAGATCTAAATAAATGAAAATTAAATATGTATGCGTAAGTTATTGAAGCTTAACGAAATTCACCGGGCACTTACGTCGAAATAATTGGGAGAAGTAGATTCAATGGAACGTTATTAAACAGGATCTATTAGAGAAATTACGAAGTACCTATGTCATTAACTGTTAAGACAATGAAAAGAGGAAATTAACTCACCGTACTTTATTTATCTTACAAAATATAAACTAATAAATAAAATAAATTTTAAAAACTCTCCACGCTATCTACGCCACGAAGAAAGGAATTTTACTGTTATATCGAAGTAATTGCGTCACAATTGAACGACAAAATTCAAATGTGCGATTAACCGAATGAATAGCGCTATTCAATAACTGCGTGTTGTACTTAGCGATGTTATAGGCTATTTATATGGTCCATCGTAATTACGGTCCGATGCATCTTGTCTCTACATATTATGCTTAGTTCTTTTATATAAATCACTCGTTTGCAACGTTTAAATTTCAAAATCTTTATATACAGAGTGATCATATTTCTGAACAAGGTATTTATTTGTTTTATCATTGTTATATCTGAATACATCAGAATAATTGAAACATACATGAGTGGGTAAAACCCCACCAGTAGTTCTTTTTTGTGAATGTCTCTGAAGATATCCTTTCTCCAGCAGGGGCGTACCGATGAGCCTGTAGAAAGGCGAAATACGTATCTACGTCTCTGGGGAGGGATATGTTCGGACACGTTCACAAAAAATATTAATAGTGAACCTGTATTTGTGTTCTTCACACCATATTTTTAATAATATTTAAATTATTAAAAATACCTTTATATTTGAATACCTTCTTCATTTAACGTTGTTTGCTTTATTTTAATTTAATACTATACGAGTTATGTTCTTTTAAGCTTTTCTTTACTTTTTGTTTTCTTTAAGAAAAAACAAATTGCATGTCGATGCGACAATTCACATCAAGCTTTGAAACAAAATAATACAAATCTGTATAAAAACATATTTGTATCTGTATATGCATAGACACACAGTACGTATTTACCAGCTTTTGCTTCAACTACCAGACGCATGCGTTTCTGTGTAACCACTTTGTCAATGATAGGTTTACGAAGACAAAAGACTGTAGGTACACTTGCGGTCATGTAGCCAGTTTTGTCGTATCCGAAGACATCAGATAACCTCATGCCATCTGAGTCTGCATGCGTCTGGTACTTGAAGCAAAAGCTGGTAAATACGTACTGTGTGTCCATGCATATACAGATACAAATTTGTTTTTATACAGATTTGTATTATTTTGTTTCTTTAAGAAGTTTGAAATTTTAATTTTGGTCGGTCACTTTTCTTTCCAGGTTGTAGGTATTCCGTGGAGCATTTTGGATTACGCTTTTGTATTTAGTAGTCTGTATGCGCATGCGCCTACGATCGCGCGATCCCTTCTCTCCGTTTTCAAATTTGGGCCTCCGTAAGTAAAATGGAGTGGCGCTACCTACCATCTTTTATTTAGTCACCCACGCTGTCTCCACTGATATACACAGTTAATCGAAGCTCCCAAGAAATTTGTGCGATACGACTACCGGGTTTCGATCTATTTTCGCCCATCTTCTGAACACCATCGGTGCTTGCAGGCTATAGGTAGCAAACCGCCACGATATTGGCTTCGGTCGCGCTTGTCCTCGGGCGGCGATTGTACCTCTCGTTCTCAACGGTTTCACGCCCTTCAGAAAATTCCTTGTGCTATGCGAAAACTCGGGTTCGTGACAAGGTGTTCTTGCCAAACTGTGCTTATAATCTCACCAAAATTTCCGTTGGATTCACTCCCTCCTTGGCCAAAAACTTGATAATTATCGGTTGCTCCACAGAAACATGCATTTGTTGCTCACTCGTGGTTTCTATAGTACTAACGTTACCTGAGATAATTCGAATAGTTACTATTCCCTCCCTAAACGCCCACATTAGTTGAAAATCCACCAATCCCGAGTCAGCGACCTGTGTAATTAAAAAAAAATCAGTTGCTGTTACATTTGATTAGTACATTCGTAAATTGGACTTTTTAATGCTCTCTGCATAAATAATTTCATTTTTCTCTTTTTTCTTGTCAATAAATACCTGAAAAATTATCTTCCGTACTTTACATTGCTCGAATTTAGTTTTGTCAATTGTGTCTTCAATATCTAAAATGTGAATTATAAAACATAAAGTATTATGCACTTCATCATATAAGAACTGCTCTTCGTTGATTCAAAATCCACGTTACCACTTTTATAGATGCTCGCCATAGTCTCGAAGAGCACTTATCCCTTTAATCACCCCAAGCAACCGGTATACTCTACGCCATTATTGTTCGCAATTTACGACATAATCGTATCGATAAATTTTGTGAAACTGTCAACGAGCGACGTAACAACAATGAGCATTTATTAAAATATTGTAGGTACGTATTTCGAGGTGGGTCGTACAACGTAAATCCGCCCGAACGTGTTCTTATTGTTCCAGTGCCCCTGAAAAACCGATTTATTTCAATTGACAATTGAGATCGCACTAAATTCTTGCACGTCGGAACATCTGGGACGTTCTTTTTGGCGCGCTCGACGGTCGACAGCGAAAATCGATCCCCACCCAGTCGCCGTCGCGCTCCTCCCATAAGTGATAAGGGGTCAAATTTACATACCATTAATCTTCAGAATAAACATCTTTTTTAAAACTGCTGGTTTTACGTCGATAATTGGAACTCCAGAGACCACAGACATTGAGGGAAAATGAACGCTTTGGGGAATGTTCGTGATTTAATGTTCATTATATCGGCTCAAAGTTCTACTGAAAATACCGAAGAGATAGATGTGTTTGAAATGCAAATGAAACTTCGAAATAATGGAAATAGTGCATAATAGAGTAGAGATGAATTCGATCTCTTTTTTTTACAGAGGGCGCCGTGTAAGTTACATCTGATGAAGGACGGTTGCTGAAAGATTTGAAAATTAATTGTTACAGCCTATTGTTTCATTTGCTCATATACTATTACGTGAGCTCTAGTTTGTTTATGTGTTTTACCACGTGAGAGCGCTAAGTTGTTAAAAGATAGACGTTAGTGGTTTATGTTGATTTTTGCTATAGCGTCCTATCAATAATGAAAATTAGTTGAAGTATAATAAATAGAGTTCGGTGAACGATGTAATATCGGTCTCTAATTTAAAACTCATCAATAGGAAGCGTTATGGTTAACCATACAATTTATCTAGTATGATTTCTTCGCAGCTAAGCCATTGTACCGCTTACTGGTAGACTTACTGATAGACCACTTACCATATAAAGCAATTTTGCTTAGGTTTTCGAATCTTTATTATATGAACAAATAGTGTCTGAGGCAAGTCATCTGCTATCTCCTTCCTAGAGAATACAATTCCGAGCATGTTTTTCAATCCCGGGATTACGGAATTTTTGAAGCGTAATCCCGGGATTCCGGGATCAGACTATGTGGTTTCTAATTGGGCTCAAATGAAACAAAAACTTAAGTAATTTAAAAAAAATTATTTATTAATATTGTTGCACAACACAATACACAATATATTAAAATAAGGAACGAAAAAGACAATACAAAAACTATTTAGAATTTCGAAAATACAATCGCAGAAATATCAAAGCATCCAATGTTTGACTTCCAAGCCTGCTTCGTAGTTTATTGCCAATATAAGCAGCAGCTGAAAACGCTCGCTAAGGTTATAAACTGGTTGGAGGAGCAGACAATAGATATTTATATGCTAATTCCAAGTGATATCCACGAACTCCTCCATTTTCGAACAGGCTCATTTCGCGTGTAATACTATTTACCAACCCCGATTCATTTTATACTTCAGGATCTGGGGATTCCATGCTCTTATTAATTTCCAGCTGTAACTTTTTCTTTAGTGTCAATTGGGGTTGGGGGGTTTGTTGCCTTGGCTCATCATCTGTTTGTGATCCTGACCTTTCTTCCTCTTCCGTGTCATCTCGACAATTTAGTCTTTTAACAATACTCTTTATTTGCGCCCTCACTAAACCCTGTGTAGGATCTGGAAATAAGTCAAGCCATTCCAAATCCGATAATAACTGATTTTCATCAACTTTTCGTGGATTTTGTAAATAATTCAACACACCAGTTAAATCATCATTTCGTCATTGCTTTATACGTTCCACTAAGGATGTTTTCATTTTATTGGCGAGTGCTGAGTTATTGCTAGACAATTGTTTTATAAGAAATTTAAAAGCGGCATCAGCTGTGCATAAATTAGCATCTCGTCGACAGATTGCTTCTACGGTTAATTTAATTGGGGTCAGCACATCAACAGTTTCATTTACCAAGTCAAAATCAGCATCTCCTAAACGGATTGGATGATTGAGATCTATAAGAACTTTTTGAATGCAGGTTTTTAAAAGAGAAAATCGTTCCAGCATGGTTAAAAGACTATTCCACCTGGTTTTACAGTCCAAAAGAAGTGACAGCTCTTTTTCATGTTCAACCTTCATATATTTTTGAAGTACTGTTTTATACTTCAATGGTGATTTTTTAAAATAAACTACAGCTTTGCGGATTTTCTTTATCAGCTCATTAATGTTTTCATCTTTCAATAGCTCTGGTATGTGTTCTCGCGCAAGTTCATATTGTGTCATTAAGATTAAACCTGATTCTGGACAGTATAAGTCTTGTAAATTGTCATCATCATCGCTATCATTCATATAATCAGCAGGCACAGCTGGTTAATTTATAGTATCATCTGAGTCTGAGGTAGGGCTGTTTTGCCTGTCTTGAAAATAATTCCTTATTTTATAAAGCACATCACAGACGGCCAAATTGATATCATGTGCGAGACACAGTTGTTGTTCAGTGCAAACAAGCCGTCCCACCTTTATCATAACGTTCGGTCCATCGGGTACAGTAGCCACGATATCAGTTTCCAGGGAAATATCAAATTTACTTAGACGATCTTTCAATATACGAAGACAATTTTCAGCCGTCATACTTCCATGAATAGGAACGAGTCCTAAGCTCCAAATTTTTTTATAAGAATGAACAGCCTTGTATCATTTATTGGGCGTTGATGTCCACTCGTCGAAACATAGACTGAATCTTGCGCCTGCACTTTTCAAATGTTTTAATTCTACAGTTACTTGCTTTCTGATTTTTTCACTGTAATTCATAACACGCTTTCGAACTGTGACGGCTGATTTTGGTAAATCCGGGTATTTCGCTAAGAGCAATTTTCTCAAATCGTCTGAAGTTATGAATACACTGAATGGAAATCCAGCTAATGTAATCATTCTTGCCAAAACATCATCCAGGCTATCGTCGGCACTTTTAGTAATATAATCTTCTAACTTTCGTTTAGATGGCGGCGGTGCTGTGTTCAGATTTTCAGAATCTTGACTTGTTGAAGCTGTTAAATGATTAACGTCAGCTAAAATATTAATGTTATGTTTTGATGACAAATGTGTATGTAATCCCTTAGTCAATCCACCCAAAGTCTTGAGAATGGCAGGGCATCGCTTACATTTAGCACTATTCCCGTCTTTCGCAACTAAAAACTAACTCCACGCTGACGACGTATCACTGTTTTTTTTTATGTTGAACAAAGTCTCCCGCCATTTAAAATAACTTTTTCAGATATTTGACTTATAAATTTAAATGATGTAACTTGTGTAACCTTATCGCTGATAGAATAATAAATGAAAAAAGTAAATCCTAATAAGCGTATTTATACTTTCGTACAGGGAATCCCCGACGGTGAATCCCTCGCAACAATATTATGATCCATGACCCATGGTGTTATAAGGACATGCCAGTATTGTATTAAGCATAACGGCAATAAATTTGAACAATATTTTGTAAAATTTTTGGGTTTGAATTTATTTTTTAATTTTGTTATTTGTTTTTCTTTGTGAATTAATAGTTATTTATGCACCGAGGGCGTTATGGGTATTATATTGCTCCGAAGTCGACGTTAATTCAGCCCGAGGGATGAATGTAGATCGAGGGCATGTAATTGCTATAACGCCAGTGGTTCATACGAGATTTTATTTTCAAGTTGTCAATGTTTAGATACTCGAGACGTTAAAATTTTATCAACCACGAGTTGCATATACTATTTTTTTACGAATTTTTAAAATAAACTTTAATAAACCATTTTTTATTATTTTTTATGTACATTAACTATAATAGAGCAATTTGTGTAATTAGCGCCAATTGTATTTATACATTTATCGGAAGTATTTGTATTCATTTAACAGGATCCATCAGGAATAACTGAACTTGAGTTTGAGCTTGTTGATTGTTTATCTGTAAATAACTTCTACGCTATATCGTTTCTTGCATATATTAATCGATGTCTTTAAACCTTCTATAAGTGAACTCGTAAATGTGTTTCGACTTGGACGGTATTAAATTAGAAAATGCATTATTAGCCTCTTTTATAATTTATTCTGGCTCTACATCAATACTATCACTCATTTTATTTAACAAATTTTATATGGTCCATCGTAATTTCGGCCTGATGCGTCCGGTCTCTAAGTTTAATTATTTCTGTAGAATACAGACATTTGCAGAACGTCAAAGCATTTTATTATATAAAGTATAGTATATGAGTAAAAGTAAGACATAACATATAGTGAAATATAGAAGTAGTAAAGGAACTGCTACCCCATACATAATATTTTACACCTATATTCGCAGTAGTAACACGAGTATTTAAGAAAAGTACTTCGCCGCCCTCGCCACTGATGAAGTCCAACGAATCTGTGAACGAAAGGTACGGAAGAAATTCCTTTGAACAACTCGGATTCGAACATTGATATTAATACCGGCCGTGAAAGACCATATACTGTACTCAACAGTTTATATATTAAGTGTCTGCATTAATTAATTAATCTTCTTATCGGATAACTACGAATTTCAAAATATTTTATTAAAATAAATGGGATTTATTTCTAATAAATTTTATTCTCCAAAAAGTGAATTTGGTCTCGAATATAAGAACTGATACAATTAGCACTCTATTTTATAAACGTATTTTTTGCAATCATTCATAAAACAACCGTCTTCGTGGGCCAGTTTCAGTTTAGAGGCACTACATGGTACACACAATTACAAAAATGTATTAAAGTTTAGAGCTTGTCGCCAACTGTGAACTGAATGCTCTCATTTAGATTCTATTCAATATAAATCTATAAAATGTGATATGTTCATACTGAACGGTAATGCCAGGAACTGCAGCACATAAAGCATTGAGCACTTGGATGTTCACAAACGACTTGCGCTTTCTGAATTGAAGGTATTCAATTGAACTGCAGCGATTAATCGTGACGGATCTCTTTCGTTTTACGATTTTGTATATCTCAGGACCTGCAACGCCATGCATCTAATGGAAGACTTCGAAGTGTTCGAGTGAAGTACCGTTTCCATTAGTGAAAGGCGAAGTTTTGCCCTTTGATTTATTTGATGAAAACTTACTCTAAGTTTGTAATTAATTGATCTAAGAGATATAAATGAAATTCGTTATTGTCGGTTATATGATGTGCTGGAAGAAAAAGAAAAATTATTCCTCCCTATATTCTCAAAAAGTGTTTAAATACCTTGCCCCTAAAGATATAGTACATTGTGTATTTAGTAGTAAAAGCAATACATTCCCGGACGACAATGTAAATTGTTGGCTGAGGCGTTAAGCCGAGGCCAACAAGCATTGCAGTCCGGGAATGTACTTTTACTACGAGGTGCACATACTTTTTTTTCTGAAATCAGAATCAATATAGTTAATCAATTAAAAAATGTTTATAAATGCATAACATTTTTTCATGACCATCTAATTGCCTATGAAATCGTTTCCTTGACAATCACTGTTTGTTTTTTGTTGTGAATAAAGTCAGAGATTCGATAACTCATTTTAGTTGATTTAAGTTTTTTTTATACTTGCTACATACGAAATTTGCTAATTAAAATTTAAAATTAAGCTAATATCTCTGTTCAATTTAGTTCTACATAATTGAAATATTCAAATTTAATTTTTCTTTATACATATCAAATTTGCATTTTTTTTCTATCGCCACTACGTAATTCTATTCATAATATCAATGTTTAAATTAATTAAAAAAAGAATTATTGATTAATTCCTTACTCCATTTAGTTTGCTATATTTAAACGCTTAAATTTTGAAGTCAACGTAATTTCACAAATGTTCGTTGTTGACGAAAAGCAACGGTTGCATTAGATATAAAAATATCCTCGTCGAGTTTTTTTCTTTGTTGTCTTGTTTGCGCAAAGTCGTTTAAGGATAGCTTTTTTTTCATATACACGTTCAAATAAACTTAATTTCTAGTTTTTTTTTTTAATTTATGATTTTAAATAAAGATTTACATTTTCTTGCTTAGTCGTTTGGTTTAAATAAATAATTTACTCGTTTCTAGGATATTAAATTTTCAATAATATAAAATATTATTAAAAATCTGGTGTGAAGAACATTATATTATTAAAAGTACCTTTGTATTATACAAAACTGGTTGGGTTTACCTACTCATGTATGTTTCAATTATTCTGATATATTAAATTTTCCTCTATATTTTTTTTTATTATGTTTAAGTAATTAGTCTTGTGCTCATTGCTAAAATATTATTAAATCACAAACGTTTTGTTCAATTTGTGCTTTATTTAAGTTTCTAAATTTTAACTTAGTGTATTTTAAAAATATAACGCAAACCTCCAGACATATACCAGGTCTGCCCTTATAATTTTGTATTTATAAATATGAACCAGATAAATACGTATTTTGACGGGGTTTATCAGCTATTAATTAATTAATTTTTTTTTACACATTAGGGATATCCATAAATTGTGTTTTTTTTTCGATCTCATTCTCTGTTATATACCTACAGGCTGATTGATTTTCGGCCTTCACCATGGGGATTTCTCTTATTATTGGAGATAGAGTATAGGTTTAAATTTGGCAAAGTTGTTAAATTTTGTGTTTGTTATAAATCCGTAAAGAAAATAGACCTGTAACAAATGACCTTCGCTATTAAAAAAAAAAAGACGCGAAAACCCCATTTTCTTCTTTTACCTGTAGCACCGACATTTAGCCTTGTAGAGAAAAAATAAAAACACATCCTTGTGGCCATTTCTAAACCTCTATCCAGTGGTGTACTCTAAATTTTTATGACATTTTGATATTTTCGTTTCTTTCTGGCCATCATCAACTATCTAATTTCTTATAGGCGCCATATTGGATTTAGACGTCTTCAGAAAGAGTTTTTTTTTCTGATTTCAACCATGTACCACATGCTGACTAAAGTTTTTAATATTAGGTTTTATTTGAAAGAATAAATTATAAGATTAAATAAGGTAGCCATGGAATTTCAATCTGTCAAACATTTCATTTATTGTTCAATAATAATACAAAAATGTCATTCACTAAGGAAGAGAAACGAGATATGATAAGTATTTTTTATTCTTCGAACCGAAATTCAACAGTAGCGAGTACAAGATATCTACAATTTATTATATCCAGAACGACAACAGCCTCATCGTACCATTTTTCTAGATCTCGACAGAAATTTGGTCGAGAATGGATCGTTTACTAAGCCGCGTAATGGTCAAGACAACAGGAATTTAAATGAAAATCGACAAGATATTTTACAAATGGTAAATTAAAAGCGCGTTTTCAATTTCATGTTAATCTTGTATATTTATAGATAAATAATAATCCATCAATTTCTACACGCGAAGTAGCATCAGAATTAAATTTTTGCCAGTCCAGAGTTTGGAGAACTTTACATAAAAGTAGGTTTAAACCATACAGGATCCATGTTAGTCACTCTCTATTGCCTGGAGATAATTTGAGAAGGCTAGAATATTGTAATTGGTTAATGGGAAGGATAGAAAATGACGAAAATTTTTTAAGCAAAATCATCTGGTCAGACGAAACAAAATTTACAAATTCTGGAATGTTCAACAGAAATACGGAGCACTATTGGGCAGTACAAAATCCCCGACAAAACAGGGCTAGAAGACCACAACATCGTTTTGGAATAAACGTTTGGATGGGTATTTTGGCAAATCGTCTCTTAGGACCAGTTATGTATGAAGAACATTTAAATGGAGAAACATATTTAAACATTTTACGTACATACGTATCTGACTATCTTGACGACATTATCACATTAAATCAATTACAATATTTATGGTGGCAACAAGATGGCGCACCAGCACACAATGCAGCTGTTGTTAGAAATTCCTTAAATCAAGAGTTTGCAACCGTTGGATTGGAAATAGGGGAGTTGTTGAATGGCCCGCGAGATCACCTGATTTAAGTCCGCTAGATTTTTTTTTTATGGGGATATGTTAAAAATAATATTTATAAACTAGATGCGCCACAAAACATTGAAGAATTACGAGACAGACTTCAGAATGCCTTCGATGCAGTTCCTAGAAGAACTATACAAAGGGCAGTACAAAATGCCAGAAGGCGTGCCCAATTGTGCATTACCGAAGATGGCTAGATAATTGAACATTTACTGTAATTGTTTATTGTTTACTTTTCTATGTATTTTTATTAATGTTTTTGTTATCTTGTACTCGCTACTGTTGAATTTCGTTTCGAAGAATAAAAAATACTTATCATATCTCGTTTCTCTTCGTTAGTGTATGACATTTTTGTATTATTAATGAACAATAAATGAAATGTTTGACAGATTGAAATTCCAAAGGCTATCTTATTTAATCTTATAATTTATTCTTTCAAATAAAACCTAATGTCAAAAACTATAGTCAGCATGTGGTACATGGTTGAAATCAGAAAAAAAAAACTCTTTCTGAAGATGTCTAAATCCAATATGGCGCCTATAAGAAATTAGATAGTTGATGATGGCCAGAAAGAAACGAAAATATCAAAATGTCATAAAAATTTAGAGTACACCACTGGATAGAGGTTTAGAAATGGCCACAAGGATGTGTTTTTATTTTTTCTCTACAAGGCCAAATGTCGGTGCTACAGGTAAAAGAAGAAAATGGGGTTTTCGTGTTTTTTTTTTAAATAACGAAGGTCATTTGTCACAAGTCTATTTTCTTTACGGATTTATAACAAACACAAAATTTAACAACTTTGCCAAATTTAAACCTATACTCTATCTCCAATAATAAGAGAGATCCCCATGGTGAGGGCCGAAAATGAATCAGCCTGTATACAGGTTGGTCGCTTAGCGCCTACTATTTTGTTCGTGACTCTTTTATATAAAGATTGGTTGCTTAGTTTGAAGGTCATACTTTCCTTTATCCGTTTTCCGTTTCGGACGGCATGGTTGCGCCATCTGCTGCGTGACTTGCCTTGTTTTTTTTATCGTAGTTTTCCAAATTTTCGGCGTCTAACGGTGTCAAATACGGTGGCGCCTTTTACCACCTTTCTTTTTAGTACCTTTGGGTGTCTCACCCCTGAGCTGAAGCTGTCTTTGTAGCCGAGTGGGTCGCTAGACGTTGGCAGGAGCGGGTAGGTGGGGCAGTCCACGTCGCTCGAAACTTAGAAACGGTATTTAGACCGTAGCACGTGTCATAGCAGCTGTAATTGTATTCAGTTTGTGACAAGATGGACTTAAATCCGCATAAAAGGTAATATAATGTATATCGATTTTTAGTTTTATTTAGAAAATTATAAAATCACAGTGCTACGCAAACTCAAAAATCAATGTTTCCGTTTGCGAGACAACCGCCTTAAGTAACCATAATTGGATTATGTACGAGGGATATCCGGTTACAAAGATACGTTTGTGGGGCACACCGCGTACGTCGCTGCGATCAGATTGAAACTTGCACTCATTTTAGATGCTCATATGTACTGCAAACGTGGCTATTATCATTGCATTAGGTTGAGTACAACGTATGCAGTGACAGCCGCACAATGTCATTTCCGATCGAAACATACTCCAAGTTTTAAGTGCAGGCGGTCATTTGGTTTTTGCATGAAAATAATAAAACACCTACCGAAATTCATAAAAAAATACTGAAGACTTACAGAGAAGGCGTTGTGAGTCGAAAACAAGTTAGTGTTCGGTGTAAACAGTTCAAAAGTGGACGCACATCTTTGTACAATGAGTCCGAAGGTGTTCGAAAAAACCGTCATCAACGAAAACGGATGAGAATCAATTAAACACTGATTCGAGAAGATCGTCGGTTGAAAATAGGGGAAATTGCTCTAGTGCCCGGCATTCCTAAAAGTTCTGTTCATGAAATCGTACCTGAATTACGCTATCGAAACGTGTCCGCGAGATGGGTACCAAAACGACCAACCAACACAAAATTCAACGAATGGTGGCGGCAATGGAATTTTTAACGCGTTATTGTCAGGAAAACTTATTTCTAGGGCCTATAGTTACAGAAGACGAAACGTGGGTATACCACCATACCCTCGAATCAAGATAAGACTTGATAACGTGGAAGCGTCCGCGTTTACTAGTAGTCTGCAAGAAAGACAATGACAACTGTGTTCTGAGATATGCAAGACGAAAGTAGGTTTACGTAAACCTACTTTCACTGATTGCATTATTCCCAAAGATTCACTACACCCTAAGACACACAAACATTCATTTTTTAATTCTATGATACATAGAGCCTTAGATATTCCTTTGTCTAATGAATCTTTTGTTCGTGAAATCAATACTATAAAACAAATAGCGGTAAACAATAGTTATAAAAGTAGCGTACTTGACAGTATACTAAAGAAAAAACAGTTACAAGTGGCCCTTAGTTTAGTATATCCTAAAGATAGTGCTAATTTGAAACAATTTGTCTCGTTAACTTACTTCGGTAAAATAAGCGAGCAAATTGGAAATATAATTTCAAAAAATAATAGTAATGTTAGTATAGCTTACAAACCATATGTAAAAACAAGTAATTTCATTTTTAACGCAAAACCTAAAACAGATATCAATAATAAATCGGGAGTGTACAAATTATATTGTAATGATTGTAAAAGTGTATATATAGGTCAGACTGGTCAAGGTTTTATTATACGGGTAAAAGAACACTTGAGCTCATATAAACTAAAGAAGACAGATTCAACATTCGCAAACCATCTTATTACAGAAAGGCATACATTTGGTCATCATAAAATATTGCAATTGGCCGAGAAAGGTCGTAAATTAAATCTTTTAGAGTCCCTTGAAATTTTTAAAAGGGGTCACAGCACAATAGATACAGTTCTTAACGACCAGTTGGATCTTATATATACACCAACATCATAAACCATCCCCATATATTTTTGTGTTATTTATAAGATCTATGTAGGCCTGTAACTTTTGCAGTTTGATAATGACATTGTATGTCGAAACTGCGGTCACTATTACATGTGAATAAAGTGGTATAACAAAGTTATTGTTTTATTTTATTTTATTATTTTCAAAATGAATTACCACAAAGTTACGGCTACCAGTATTAATTTTCCTAAAATTATTCATTGTTCCAGAGTTCTCAAGAAACAAGAATCATCATTGAAAACATGTGACATTTTATAGAAACGCTCCATAGCAAGTTATCTTAATTTCGCAATATTTTCCAAACGTTAGAATATGTAATAATATAATTAGAGTGTATTCAAGCTTAAACTTGTATAGACACTGAGCAAAATGGAGTCACAGAAGAAATGTATCTAATTAGCTAATTAGCGAATTTCTAGCTCTAATTAAGGCGCTCACTCATTATTTAGTATTGGTATTATTCAAAATGAACCTTAATTAATCATTTTAGGAAGCTAGGTGTAATTATGTTTCATATGTTTCATCTATTTTTTTGTTTAGTACGCCAATATCCTAGAGAAAATTAACTCGAAACTGCAACATGAGAGCGCGGCTTTAATGAAAAAATAATTCAATTAGAATTCCATCTCTCGGTGGTATTACATGATGACAATATTTCGAAGGAAATATCGCTTGACAACTTCGTAATATATACGTGGCTTTGCATGTTATTCAGTAATCTCGAAATAAATTAATGCCGTCAAATGCGGGATATTGAATTTGCGAAGAATATTGAGTATCTAATACCATAGTAACTAATCAGTCATGTTAAAAAAAAATTATTTTTTTATTGAAATAGTGAATTATTAAAAGTACAATTCATTGAATGCAAAATGCAAATCTTTTTGTCGTTTTAAAGTCTAATATAAATTACTGGGCAAAATTGACGCACAACTATTGTATTAATAAAGTCAAAGGTAATCATTTTTTGATGTTTACTAATGTTCTTACAAATCTCGTAGCCTTTGAACCTCTTCTGATATTCAATGTAATTGTTCTTGTTTTAAACTGATAACTGAATTAAAAACCTTTTTATTTTTTGTTTTTTTTTTGTATTCAATAAATGTGTTACTATCCATTTTAAATTAGGCATTAACTTTTCTTCGATATCTCATTTACTGCATTTGTATAGTGACAGTTATTAATAAATTTCGAAAAGTGAAAAAATGAATGTTGAAAGGAATGTATCGGTAGAAGAGTCAGCACAGACAACCGCTACACTGGATGAGGGATACTCCATGCGGCATATTGTTTGTAAGTTAGGTAGGTCACATTCCAGCAGGCGCGGCTCGTGATGACGTATTTGGGAATGCAAGTACAATGATGCGAGTGCTTCGTATATTCTCGTGTACTAACTGTAACGTTTTCTTAGTAAACACCTAAAACACATGAGGCACTCGCATCATTGTACTTGCACTCCCAAATACTCGTACGTCATCACTAGCCGCGCCTGCATTCCAGCATAAGTAGATTGATCACAATATTTAACGAAACAAGGACTTACACTCGAAGACCAGGTCAAAGAAGAAAACATAAAAATGCAAGTAATTATCGTTTTCTTAGAAAATCCACTCCAAGAATCAAGGGAATTACTGACAATATATTAAAAAATGAATCAGAAAAAGAAAAACACCCTAACCACAATATGTACCAATAAATACTATATACGTATTTCGGCAACTAAATTGCCATCTTCAGTAGAATAACCTTAAAAACTGAAAAAATGTTAAACGTAGCGTTTTTGGCTAAGGTACCACCAAATCGCCAGTGGGATAACACTAAATTCCTAACATCGAAATAACACATATATACTACTTAAACCTAGCGTGAAATTTAGGGAACCGTGAAGCGTGAATACATGAAGCGTAAAAATAATGCTATAGTCACAATAAGGCATACGAACTGGACTGAGGAATTGGTCCATTGTCAGAATTCATTAATTTATTCTTATTTCTATATATATAAATACTTTCATAACTATCTAATTCTCTATAATTATTAACAGTTTTAATAAACCTAACGTTATTTGCCGGCACAGAATGACCTGTGTCCCAAATATGTCGGGCAACGCTAGATTTTTCGGGTCTGTTGAATCTAAAGTGGGAAATATGTTCCTTGTAACGAGTTGAAATTGAACGTTTAGATTGGCCGATATATTTTTGGCTGCAAGCGTTACAATTTATTTCATATATACCAGATTTATGTTCTACCTCAATTTTGTCCTTGGTGTTACCTAAAAGTGATTTTAATGAGTTACATGATTTAAACGCTATTCGAAGAGAATAGTTTTTGAAGATAGCGTTCAGATTTCTAGAGGCTGAATGGTACGGTAAACAAACAAATTTCTCACCTAGGTCTTTTTGAGGTAGTAAGCTAGTGGTATCATAAATAAGTTCCCTAAGCCTATGTTTCTTAATTAGGTTGGTTATTATTTTCGAATCGAAACCATTGTATGCAGCGATGCTTTTGATTAATCCAAGTTCTTTTTCATATCTATCTTTTGTAAGCGGGAAACTTAACAACCGATGAATAAGAAAATTAAAGGATGCCATCTTTTGTTGGAAACTGTGATTTGAATCCGTGGTTATAAACTTGTTCACATTGGTGTCTTTTCGGTAAATATCTATTTCTAAGTTATTATTATTCTTAATTACCAAAACATCTAAAAATGGTATTTGTTCATTGTTTTCTTTTTCTATAGTGAATTTAATTGTAGGGAATTTCGAATTTAATTCGTTTAAAAAATCGTCCAAATTACACAACTTGTTATTAAAAACCGCGAAAATATCATCGACATACCTAATCCATACTTTAGGGAAATATTTAGATGATCTTTTAAATTCAATCTCAAAATGACTCATAAACAAGTTCGCCATAAATGGAAACAAGCAGTTGCCCATTGATGTGCCATGCCGCTGTTCATTGAAGTTTCCTTCAATTTGAAAGCAGTTCTGAGACATGCATAAAGTTGTCAACCTCAAGTATTCATTTATTTTCTCGCGTTCAATATTGTTCTTAAGCAATAAACTGTCTAAATATTTCAGTGTTTCAGGAATAGGTACAGAAGAGAACAATGAACTGACATCAAATGATACTAAAATTTCATCCTGTTCCAGCTTACAATATTTGATTTTTTGAATAAATTCCAACGAATTTTGAATTGAAAAACTTTCTGGTTTCTCGGATAAATTTTTATACTCGTTTACCAACCATTTTGAAATCAAGTACGTCGGTGAGTGAATACCCGATACAATAGGTCTCATCGAATTACCTGGTTTGTGAATTTTTGGTAAACAATACATTCTAGGTACAAAAAAATGAATAACCAAATGTTCACAATAAGATCTCAGTAGAGCTTGGAAAATATGCAAAATGCATATTAAGTGCATAATGGCATATTGTGAGTATTTTTTTAAATGCATATGCAAAATTTAATAATACATATACCTGGCTTTGTGTAATGATAAACACATAGTTATAATGCATTGATTTTTTTTCTTTTAGCTTTAGAGATAAATGTATGGTGGCACAGTAGGCAACCAGTTATACACCAGTGGACGTATTTTTGAACGTTTGACAATTGGTTTTCCAATTGTCAAATATTTCTGATTTTTCGTTAATACTTAAATCTTAAATTAAATACATTTGATTGAAAAATACATAATTTATTTAAAACAGTTAATTATCCCAACAGGGGTATACCTTTTGCGAGGACAATTTTAAATATTTTTAACAAAGTTAAAGAAGATGGATAGTATTTCTTTAAGGTTGAAATATATCTAAGGTAGGAAAATTAGTGTATCAAAAAAGGTAGAATATATAACAAAAAAGTACAAATAGATTTTACTATTTTATGAAATTGTAGAATGTTCTGGTATTACATCATATTTCTAAAATCGAACGAGCGCACGTATTGGGAGCATTCTGGAAACATGACCAAATAACACCTGGTGGTATCTTACGAATAAATGGTTTTATATAATGGAGAAATTTATCTTTAAAAGCAGTAGTCGGAAATTCTTGTAGGTAATAACTATGTTGTAATGTAGCCCGTTCCTGCGGGGCTACATCGCTGCGTTGGTACGCAGACGCGTTGATGTATTAAATAATATGCAGATAAGGTTGGTTTAACATCGTATAATTAGATAACACTTATAAAGATGTAACATATACTATATACATAACTGTTAATAGGACAGTAGTCGAAAGGAGAGATCTATCTCGCACTCGCTATGTCGTACTGACTATCTAGCTATGTCTGATCTCTCGTTCTCTGATAGAACGTCTTATATACATTAGAGTGCTCTCCTTTTGACTATGACCTTACCTAACTATAAACAAGAGGTGCAAGTGTGCAACTTGTAATTGAGAACGCTTGTGTCTAATAAAACAGATGGACCGAGGTCGTGTTATTTGAATACAATACAAATAAGACCAGGGCCGCACCTTGACTACATCAAGTAATACAAACATTACCCAATTAGGTTAACACAATGTTACTATTTATTTAATAATCCCAATAAATTTTGGACTGTACAATTACACAGGTCTGCAAAAAATTTTTTTTTTCAGCTGCATGAGATATTTTTGCTGAATTATATGTTTTAAGGTACGCTGATTTCAAAAATAACTTCTATTACTCTCCATCACGTATAGTTTTTTTGCAAAATAAGAACACAATAATGAGCAAAATCAACAATTTATTACAACAAACACACAGCATAATATTTATCAAAACCTATCAACCATTATTTTTCTTATTTAAATTTATACACAACTTTATGTTTACTCTTTTTCTTTGTGAAACCTTTTCTTCTTTTCTTTGATGGTTCCCCGAACTCGTTTTTGGTTTCCTTCTTTGGTTTCTCGCTTAAGCATCCAACAGTAGTCCGCTAACATACTGACATCCCATCTTCCTTGGTAACGTCTCTCGATATCACGTACATCCTGGTGAAATCTTTCACCTTGTTCTTCACTGTAGGCACCCAAGTTTTCAGGAAAATATTCAATATGGGAGTGTAAAAAGTGAACTTTTAAGCTCATCTTGCACCCTTGAGCTTTATACGCTGTCAGCATGCGCTATACAATAGTTTTATATTCGAGATCCTTAGTATAGCCCAAAAACTTCTGCAATACATTTTTGAAAGAATCCCATGCTTCTTTTTCGATTTCTCCCATTAATTCAGGAAAGATGGGATCAGACAAAAGATTTCTTATGTCGGGGCCAGTGAAAACTCCTTCTTTTAACTTTGCTTCAGACAATTTCGGGAACTTGGAACATATATATCTAAAACAATCCCCATCTTTTTGCAGTGATTTTACAAACTGCTTAATTAGCGCCAATTTAACATGAAGAGGTGGCAGTAAAACCTTTCCTGGCGGAACCAAAGTGGTATTGATAACGTTTTTCTCAGATTCAAGATTCAAAGTTAGCCCCTTCTTTAGCTAGTCAATATCCCAATCTGTCACAGAAATTAATTCGGACGTTGTCTAACATTTCGGGCCTAATAGTGTTCGAAGCCTCCAAAATTTTGCCGCAACTGGTCAAAGTTTGTTGGTCTAACGTTCTCTGCACCATAAATTTGTTGTTTTAAATAACCCCAGTAAAAGAAATCCAGTGGAGATAAATCTGGAGAACGTGGTGGCCAGATAATATTTTCTGAATGAGTTCCAATGCACCGGTTAGGAAATTGTTCTGATAAATAGCTTCGAACAGCTTGTGAACAGAGTTGTGAGCGGGACAACCATCTTGTTGGAAGTATATGGTTCGTAAATCTATATCTGGTAGCTGTTGAAGAGTAGAAAGAATTTGTCTTTCAAGTAACTCTAAATATTTTTTTGCGTTTAAATTTCCCTCAATAAAAAACGGTCCAACGATATGGTTGTTTAGCAAACCCGCCCAAACATTTACCTTTTGTCGTTGCTGGCTATTGGACGTTAAATATCTATGTCCATTTTTTTTTGGCCCAGTACCTAGTTACACATGAGTTATGAATTTTCATTAGTGGGAAGGAAGACTCATAAATGAAACAAATATTTGCAGCAAAATTGTTATTTGTGTTAATTAAGTCAACTAACCTTTCCCAAAAATTCATCCGTTTAAACTCATCGCCGTAAAATAATTGATGATGTTTGGAATATTTATAATTACGAAAACCATTTAATTTTAGTATGCGGTTAACGGAAGAGTAGCATATGCCTAAATCGTTGGAAATATCGCTAAGTGTCAAATTTGAATTTAGTTCTATTGCATTGCATTCTAAAATGGACGTATCATTAGGAACTCTGCGATTTGGGAATAATGGTTTTAAATTTTGTACAGAACCAGTAATGTCTATTTTCTTTTTAAGTCTACAAATTTTAGCTTTGTTCGGGATGGGCCTGTCGGGTTACCTTCCGGCAAATAAGTCACATACTCTTTGATAAGAATTATCAGCGTGGTACCATTTCATCATTTCGACTTTCTCTTCTAGTGTATAAAGCGGCATGATCACTATTCAAACGCATAAGAGACTCCGAATAGGGTGACAGTAGTGACACTAATTTGTGACATTAATTGTCAAATGGTTGCGTGACAGACTGTTTGTGATTGGCTCAACGCGTTCAGGGGATTTGTATTCGGAGTGGGAGAAATATTCATACATTCGGTTCGTTGTGTTTGCTCAGAATGAGGCGGTATGCCTACAAGATGCAATTAGGTTTATTCATTTTTAGTGATTTTTTTAGAAAATATAAACAAATATTCCTTAAGCGGGCCCATGTGCCTTTCTTTCCCTACAAATGATTTTTTTAATTTGAAATTTTTATTAGTTCCTTGCCCTCAGAAATACTTCGAGCATCATCATTTAAACATAAAACGAAATTTTGTAAACTATCGAAATGCCCTGCATGAAAACTAGTAGCTTCCAACCATGTTCCCCATCTAGTTATTACTGGAGAGGGAGGCAGTGACAAAGATGGCAGTTTTTCCATGTAAAGAGCTACTCTCAATGGTGCTTTTCTGAAAACTTTTTTAAAAGTGGATGCAAGTCTTTGGAAGTTTAAAAAAGAAGGGTAATTGCATTTTCTATTTGAATTTTCTTTTAGGTACGAGGAATCGAGCTGAAAAAACAATGTGCTGAGAAATACTTCTGTATTTCAGCGAGCTCAGCAGAAAGTGAGAATGTATAGTACAGCGAGTTTAAGAATAGAACAAAGGTGTGCGACACTAAAACCGAAAAACGTTAATATGATAATGTTCCTAAATAAAAATATTAATAAGTAACCTAAATATTTACTTTAATGAAATTACACCCAACCTTTTCCTATTAGCTAAAGAAATAACTCAATGAGTTTCATCTTACTATGCTTTCTAACTATTAAAGACACATTCAAAGCGAAATTATTTAGTTTGCCATACAGAATGTACACGAAACTCTTTAAATCTATTACAAAACTGTTTAAGTAGTAAAAACTATTTTATTTAAAGTATTTTATTATTAAAATTTCTTCGCTTTCATTTAATAAACTAAACATTATATCACAAAAATCAGTTCGTTTTACTTTATGTCCCTCGAAAAGTTCTTGATGGTTTAATATCTTGTATGACTTGTATTTGAATTCTTTCAGGGTTTTGAACACCGAACTATACGATACTCCAAAATGCCTGCCTACATCTAACACGTGATTAGTTTTACTTTTTTTTTTTGTGGGAATTAGAAAACAACCATTTTCTTTGTATTTGTTAAAAATATTTCAAATTGTCTTCGCACAAGGTATACGCCTGTTGGGATAACACAGGCCTGCATTTTTCAACTCTTTGAATGTTGATTTAAAAATTTTAACAGTTTTCTAGTAATTGGGTAGCGCTGATTTCAAATCTGCTTTTATTATTTTTGTATCACGTAATGTTATTTTTCAAACCAGTAAAATCAAAAAATATAGAAAAAACACGATTTATTTCATTTATAAGCTAGTTTATATTATATTAAAAAAATATAAAAATATACACATATAAACTAATAGAAATAGTTATTTATTCTTTATGCTTCTTAAAAAAACGTTTTCGTTTTTCAGAAAAGCTTCGCTTGGTTGTTTTTCTGTCATATTCAGCTAAAGGAAGATCTGAAGGTAGTTTCTGGGGCAAGCAAATTTTGTTGTTTCAAACTAGACCCCAGTACTTCAGAAAGATCTTTTGAAAGTCCCAAATCTCTTACTAAATCATTCAGTTCGGCTTGTGAAAATAGCTGAGGTTGGTTTTGACCTGAGGTTGATGGTTCTAAATCACTATCCATCTGTACGGAGCCGGAAGTTGAAGAGGTTTCAATATCTTCTTGTAGTACTTTGGGGGTATAGGTATAGGTACATGATCACTGTGAGGAACTGTCCTGATAGCTGATTTAATATTGTTTGGATACAAAATATGTTTTAAAGTTTTTCTATTATGCCCCTTAATATCATAAAGATAAAAGTAGCAATCTTCATGATGATTTTGCGGTTCTCTCCAAACCATCGGTATTCCAAAAGGAAGGCTTTTTCTATTCCCTTTGGTTCAATGTCTTAAACCTTATTCACATACCTTATAAACAACGTGCGGTGCCCAATCTTTATCTTGATCTCCTAATTTGATTTTGAAATAAGCATAATATGCATTTTTCACAAATTCACCAATTAGTCTCTTAAACTTTTTCAAGACGAAATATCCACAAATATAACAGAAATCATCTGGTTTGTTTTTGCAACACCGGCTAGACATATTTTTAAGCAATGTCTATTTATCGAATACCACGCACAACACTAAAGACAAATTAATTTTACTTGTTTACTGATCGACACTCAGAGCTATAATGAAGTAAATGACATTAAAATATACATTTTGTTTGGGGTGATAAACTTGAAATCCTTCTTCGCACTACTAATAAAGTGAAAGCATAATAAATAGGATTTAGCAGATAAAAATTCCCGGAAATCTTGTCCAAAATTAATACATGTAATAAAAGATTTACATCAGGTAATGAGAGCCTATTTAACAAATTTCTTTAAAACCACTACAGAAAATCATTTTCGGGTTAATACCTAGAATTTGAAGTAGTACATTCATTTTAAAAGGTATTAAAACGCCTATTATAAGATTTTTTTTATATTTTTTTCTTTTTCGTTTGTGCAAAAAAAAATCTGTGGGTGGTACTGACCAACTGTATTTTAATTGGTTATTGCTATATAAAAACTGAGCTTAACAAACAAGAATCACGTCATCACAAATTTTATGCAGGCCTGTGTAATTAACTGTTTTAAATAAATTATGTATTTTTCAATAAAATGTATTTAATTTAGGATTTCAGTATGAATGCAAAATCAGAAATATTTGACAATTGGAAAAATACGTTCAAAAATACGTCCACTGGTGTATAACTGGTTGCCAACTATGCTATCATACTTTTATCCCTATGTATAAAGCTAAAAGAAGAAAATTCAATGCATTATACCAATGTGTAATGATAAAAGAAGAACCCGGTATAAAGTTTCCATCCAAATGTCTAAAAATTTAATTTCATATATTTAACATATTTTATTGTGGACTGTAAGCATTACCAGCATAGATGACCCTTTTACTTGTAATTTGTCCCCCGCTGTGCTAACAATTTTGTAATGAGAATAGGTTTTAATAGTTCTTTAATAGTTCTTAGTTCTTTAAAAGCGCACTGGCCACTATTTGTAAATTCCCCAGCGTTAGTATTTCTTCATATAGTCAATGCAACAGTCTTTACTTACGAAACTAATGCAATACTTAGTTCACTCAACATGTAGAGTAGTAAAAATGCGTCATCTCTGCGTGATTCTTAAATAAATGTAAATCTGAATAAATCTTTTCTAAGGCTCAATTACTTTTACACACTAACAATTCATTATTAATGTATATATATAAAACACAAAAAATGTTTGTTTGTCCTTTATAGACTCTGAAACTATCCAACCGATGTGATCCAAACCGGTTTCATTAGAAAGGTAATAGTCCAGATTAGGTTTACGGCTATATATCTTTTTGATATTTCAAGTGGGCGTGGCCTCTTCCACATAAATTGAATAACATCATATATCTCGACTATTGTGATAGCAAGAGTTTTGAAACTTTGCAATAGTACATATTGTCATGATTTTTTCCCCGAAGAATAATTTTGAACAATCAGTGAATTTATTACATTTATTTAACATGCATATTTATTTTTGTATTGAAGTATGTTTAAATGTTTATTGGATTTATTATAATGACTGTGACTGTAAATTGATTTATTGAATTGGAAATTGTCCGACTTGCGGTATTATATTGAAGCTTTTGCACCTGATGCCCGATTGTGTGTCCGTTTAAATTTAGAGATATCAGGTTCGTTGCACTATACGGTTGGAGGTAAAAAAACATCATTTTTTATTTCTATATTTTTATATATTTGATTTAACTTCGGTTTATTTTGTCTTGAGTGTTTTTGATGTGTATTTAATATTTCATTTACGCATTAAGAGTGGTGGTGATATCGTATTTTGATTTAATTCATATTATACTTGATATCTCTCGCATTAGTTCTTTTGTGTGAAAAAGTTTGCGTACGTAAGTATTTTTCACATTAGTTTTATATAAATTCTATTAACTATAATTCTATGATAATTGTGTTTACGAAAAGGTTTTGTTTAAGTATAACAATACGTTAAGCACGTATAAAGCGTTTGTACAATATGAAACAAACATGTAAATAATTTACATATCTGTAACTATGCACATGGACAATACACCTCGTATTTTCAGCAATTACTTCTGCTTAATACATATGTTTCTGCCAATATAGGCGTCCTCAGCTAAGCTAGTGAAGCAATTTATACAAATTAATACAAACCTGTTATAAACAACTGGTTTGTATCTGTATTTAAATTTACTGAAATAGCCCGCAAAGATCAAGCAAGTTCCGTCCTATAAGAAGACAACTATTTAATAATTGACATCTTACGGGCGAAAGATACATTGTCCGGAGGGCTACCTATCGTTCGAACAGCTATGCTGCTACGGGAAACGATAAAATACGCAGCATAGCTGTTCGAACGATAGGTAGCCCTCCGGACAATGTATCTTTCGCCCGTAAGATGTCAATTATTAAATAGTTGTCTTCTTATAGGACGGAACTTGCTTGATCTTTGCGGGCTATTTCAGTAAATTTAAATACAGATACAAACCAGTTGTTTATAACAGGTTTGTATTAATTTGTATAAATTGCTTCACTAGCTTAGCTGAGGACGCCTATATTGGCAGAAACATATGTATTAAGCAGAAGTAATTGCTGAAAATACGAGGTGTATTGTCCATGTGCATAGTTACAGATATGTAAATTATTTACATGTTTGTTTCATATTGTATAATTGTGTTTATTTGTAATATTGAATTATTTCTATATTAGATTAAGATAGATAGCTAAGAAAATTACCATACTTTTTGAGGGAGTTTTTTTTGTCACGATATTCTAGAACATTTTATTCAGGATTTTGGTGGAACATTTTATACTTGTGTTTAGTGCGCACGAGTAAAGTCATTTACGAGTTGACGTTTAGTCTTATTTACGTTTGAATTGTGGGGTTTATAATTTAGATTTTAAAATTGAGAATTTTCTTGACAATCTATTAATTTTAATTTTTGCTCGCGAGTCACAGGAGGCTTTTCTTTGTGTGCGTGTTTTTATCACACAGACTTTTTCCTCCAAGCTATTTTTTATTAATGCTTTAGCTCTCTTTACACTTTGTAAAGAGTAATTTTTTTAAATTTTTTTAAATAAACATGTAAAATCAAAGTGTGACTTTTATTTGATTTTTGTATTTTTGTTTCCACTTTCTTACTCGGTGGAGAGTGAGCTCTAGATAAAGCTGTCTCAAGCAAGCGGAATCTTCGACTGAATTAGCAGGGAAATATTGTGGTTGAACAGTAGACTGACCTTATAAGCAAACTCACAGTTCACAGCAATATGTTACTAATGTGAGTAATCAGGACAAAAATGGATGGGATCGGATAAGTGGGCGTGGTTGCTCTCATACAAAATAAATATTTAATACACGCCGGGTATCCGCTAGTTCACAATAAAATAACTACCTATATCAGAATAATTGAAATATACATGAGTAGGTAAACCCCACCAGTTTTGTATAATACAAAGGTATTTTTAATAATATAAAATATTATTAACACATTATTATTCTTCACACCAGATTTTTAATAATATTTTATATTATTAAAAATACCTTTGTATAACTACCTATACCCTATTTTAACTTGTAATTTATGTTATGTACACACGTGAATAAAGTGTTATATTTGTTTCACTTCTAAATACTTATAACGATTTTGTTTAAAAGTAGTATTGTGTATTACTTATTGCACTAAAGACCTAAAATACCTGATATTAAAAAGTTTTATAAAAACATATTAAATGAAATAAATACATATTAAAACATGTAAGTAATTATGTACAATTAACAATAATGAAAACAATAAAACGAAATTAAAAAGTATGATTCGAATTTCAAAATTGTCTATTAACGAATGCCTATCCTTACATATCTGTGGATAAGTAATCAAAATAGTTTAAGAATGAACTATTTATCATCACCATTCAACATTAATGATGAGTATAATCACCGTGTAAAATAACTGCTCTTTTGAAATCACATTTTACATCCATAACTGTCAATGTAAAATCTTCGTTAAGTTCATATCTACTCGTACTCTATTGTATAGTTTATTTCAAATTATAAGAATATAACTTTGAACGGCTCTAATGCTTTTATTTCACCACCTGCGGCAATAACTACCTGGCCGCTCAATACGATTATCTTTTACGCAAACAAATTGCTGAGGTACGTCATGACAAAATTTAAGTAAATTGTAATTACTGCAATTTAGATGAAATATAATTTAATAATAATATAAGTACCAACAGTTGTTAATTTGAATATATAGTTATTATATATAGTTAAATAGTCATTGAATTTAATTTTAGATGAAATAAGTGCTTATATTTATTAAACAAAATTTAAGTAAATATAGTTAGGAGAGTATATATTACATCTAATATTGAGTCTATTTATCATTTCTTGTTAATCTTCACTGCTGTATACATATTTGATTTTTCTCTCTTTACTTAACGAACATGTGGCGACCTTTTGCTGAAAGTGTTAGTGATTATGATGTGGATAGTGATAATACTGTTGGAGCACGACAGAGAAAGCATATATCAGAAGATGCAAAACAGATAATTTTCAATGTCTATCATACCCTGATGGAAGAAAATAACGAACTACAAACCCAGAACATTCAACGAACGTCGCAATTAATCAAGGTGCCTTTTGGAACAATATATAAAATAATTAAGAATAACACAGGGCGTCGAAAGTAAAGAAGTGACAAAGGAGCACCGAGAAAAATTGAAGAGTATGAAATTGATACTATTAGGTAGCAAGTATACTCCTTCTACAGAGGAAATGTTGTATGTACACTTGACTGCTTACATAAAAGAATCAGTGATGAGCCTATAAATATTCAGTGTTCTAAAGCAACCTTGTGGAAAGCTGGTTTTAAGTTTGGCACTATAGACAAACGTCGCACAATTATGGAAAGCCCGAGCTTACAGAAACTTCGATATGAATACTTAACGGCAATTAGGGAAGGACGATTAATATGCTATTTAGACGAGACGTGGTATGACACCCATGACACAATTTGCAAAGGTTGGGTAGATAGTTCAAGTATGTGTCAGTTGGACGCGCCGGTTTCGAGAGGAAAGAGAATAATCATTGTTGATGCTGGGTAAGAAAAAGGATGGATCGGACAGCCGCTGTTATCTGCTAAAAATGTTAAATCCTCAAGTTTAGATTACCATGAAGATATGGCCTCATCTTTATTTGAAGAATGGTTTTGTGACACTTTGCTGCCAAATTTACCAAGAGATAGTGTGATAGTGATGGACAACGCTCCGTATCATTCTCGACAGGAAATCAAAGTTCCTACAAAATGTTATAATAAGAAAGATATTTAAACATTTTTAGAAGCAAATGATTTATATTTTGAGGATCATTATACAAAAAAACCAATTAATAGAGGTGCTGAAGACAAAAGAATATTTAAAGAAATATTATGTGGATAACAAAGCCAAAGAAGCAGGACAAACAATTTTGCGTTTACCACCATACCATTGCATTTTCAATCCCATTGAATTGATATGGGCCGAACTGAAAAATACCATAAGACGAACAAATCAAACACCGAAATTTAGTGAAAGCAGTGTAACACACATAAGAAATGCTATGGAACATAAAACTGCTGTAAATTGGAAAAATGCTGTTAAACACGCAATAGCAAAAGAGGACGAATATATGCGCATGTACAAAATAGTAGCACCTTTGATTATAAATTTGCAATACGATTCAGACCCAGACACCGATTTGCAAGACGACTCAATCACAGATGATTTATGAAATGCGGTGACACATAAAAATTTTATTGTGTATTACAAATAAATTAGCTTTATATATCTATATGTATCCACTATACATGTTGCCACACGATTTGTAATTTTTTCTTTGTATATAAACCCAATGTACAGATATTTTTTATTATATACTTGAAATTAACAGCGTTTTATTATTATATTATAGGGCCCTAATTTATAGTCAATACGGCCCCTAGATTCATAGGTTGCAAATAGGTAAACCGTACCCGTTCAATAAGGAGACCAGGTATAATAATTATCATAACAGAAGGTGGTGCAATAAAAGCATTAGAGCCGTTCAAAGTTATAGGTATTCTTATAATTTGAAATAAACTATACATGGATCTGTTCACGCATTAACGGCGTGGACACCTCGTGATTACTCTATAGGTTGAGTGAATATAGGATAACACATAAATTTTATTATATAGATACTTTGTCGGTTATTGTTAATTCATTCGATGAATGGTTTTAAAGCGAGGATTCACAGGATATGCAAGTTGAGCGGTTGCACTGAAGGATTGTGTTTGTTACCCGTTCTCTTTGCTTGAACTTAATATGAGTAATTGGAAGTTGAAAATAAAGTTATTAAATCACAGAAATTTTCAGTAATACGTACTTTTCCAAACTGGTTATAGGGTAGTATGAAAGTAAAAATGACGAAAGCAGTGTATGAATAATCGACTTTATTGTGAAAGTGGATTGAAGATAAAAATGATTTGCAGATCATCACTACATTTTTTGCGGGCTGTGCGACAAACGAGTAAGTACCTATGTATATATAACCATTTATGTATTTTTTTAAAACTCTTTCTTACAGTAAAGAAACACGGACTGCTTACACTTGCATTTTTTATGCTTATTTAGTTATTTACTATTTTTTATAATTAAATTGTTTTAAAGTTATTAAATCATTGTATTGTTATCTTTATCCTCTTTTTAGACTAACGTATTATACATTTTTGTAGATAAAATGTGACAATAAATTCCAAGTAGATCGATATTTAGGAACCGACAGACATCAGTTTGAAAAACGTGAATCAAATCACATGATACAAAAACAATTAACCGGTCAACATTGAGACAACAGCGAGCGAAAAATTTATTCAATAATTCAGTGTGATTATAACGTGTGTTCATTTGAAAAGTAAATCTAGGTTACTTTGAAATTTTGATAGAATAAGACGCAAATATATTAGTATGTGTTTGTTGTTCCGTAAACGTAAATCCAAATGACATTTGATAATGTCAATCACAAAAATCAGTTAGTTCATAAAATAATCATGCGTCGATTCTGGTTTAAATAAATTGCTTCTCAGTTTTAAAATGGCTTTCACTTTAGAACATAATTTTTTTTTAGTTCAGGCTTATTTTCGAAGTATTAATAAAATTGATGGTTTATGGGTTTATTCAGTTCAAGACTGCATGGTAGAATTTAGTTGAGTTTCCACATTTTGTAATAGATTATATACAATTTAAGAATACTTTGAATAGAACTTTAAAACTTTTTTCTGAAACTGGTAGTCTCTTAAGAAAATCAGGCAGTGGAGCAGTTAAGAAACGTACACCTCAAGTTGTCAATTGTGTTGAAGAAATAATGGAAAATGAACCACAAACATCTGTTCGACATTTGAGTCAACAAATAAACCTTTCTGTTGGTACAACTCACAAGTTATTAAAAAAAGATATGCAACTTTATCCATATCTTGTTACAGCAGTACAAGAATTGTTAGAAATTGATTACCCACGTAGACTACAGTTTTGTAATTGGTTTGTAAATATGAACAATAATGGAGTACTTTCGCAAAGAGTCATCTTTACTGATGAAGCATGGTTTTATAAAACGGGATACCTAAATTCACAAAATACAAGAATTTGGAGTAATGAAAATCCACATGTAATTAATGAAGAATCGCTACATCGAGAGAAAATTGGTGTTTAGGCAGCGATAAGCCAAAAGCGAATCATTGGAACAATATTTTTTCAGGGAACGTTAACTGCTCAAAGATACCGTACGGAAATTTTACAACCATTTGTCAATCAGTTGCATGATGATGAACTTCAAAATGCATATTTCCAATGAGACGGAGCACCTTGTTACTGTACTGCAGAATCTTTGGATTATTTAAGAGAATTTTTTGATGAGCGTATAATTAGTCGAAATACTGAAATTGCATGGCCTGCACGTTCATGTGATTTAACACCTGGCGACTTCTTTTTGTGGCCTTATCTAAAAAATAACTTATTTCGAACACCTATATTGAATTTGAATGATATGCTACAGAGAATCGAACAGAAATGCATGGAATTTAATAACAATCCAGTAATGTTGCAGAATATCATTAGAAATTTTGAACGGAGGATTTTCAAGTCCATTGATCTTGAAGAACAACATTTTCAACATTTGTTATAGTTTTCAATAAATACCTATTATTTGTTATTTATTTGTATGTATGAAACTGTCAAAATATACGACTTCGTAGGTTAAGTAGTAAATTTTAATTTACGACATACTTCAAAATGTTCTCAGTAAATCACATGCTACTAGATTGACTTTTCAAATGAACACTTGTTATAATTCACTTGTTCAATCATTTTTTTTTATTTGTTTGTTTTTTTTATGTCACATATCGTAAACGTTTATTGAAAACAAAATTGAGCTGAAACATTAATTGGCCTGCGGGAATTAATTGGCATTGTATCGTATCGGTATTCAGGAATTTATTCATTTGAATAAGTAAAGTTGTTTTAAGTTGATTACATTAATTTATTTTCATTCGCTATACCCGGACCATTATTTGAAACAATAATAATAAAGTTTCTGCTAATAAATGGTAACGAAAGAAATATTTTATGTTTAAGGTTGCAAGTAAACGTCCGTGAATTAATATTATTTACCTTTAATCGTCTTCAATTTGTACAATTTCAACAAACGAAGGCACTTCCATTAGAATAACATGCAAACTCTTACTTAAAGAAGCGGGAGAATTTTCAGGTAACTTAAAATGAAATATTCTTATACGCGTCTAATAAACGTTATGTCGAGGTATAAAAGGCAACATCAACTTAATTTTCGACATAAAAACTTTACTGTTTTACAACCGCCTTACTTCCATAAACAATTTACAAAAGAAATTGTTGCCAGCCAAGTTTTGGCAGGAAATAAGAAAACTTCGAGAATGTAAGAACTCACAATGATGCATATATAAACGAAAACGTTGATGCGGAAAACGACTTTCTATAGTGGCACGAGTGAAATTAAGCAATTAACTGCTTCATGAGATGACTACATGAACTGTTCGTGCCGGAAAAGTACGAATGCTCTGAGAATATATTTGCCTTTACAAGTTGTTCGATGTTGCGTCGTTTGTAATTTATCTTGAATGCATATTATTCTTCGCGGGTTTCCGCAAATCTAAAGAAGCAACTATTTTCTTTTTTTAAATTTTTTCTTACGTATTTATGCCTCAAATCTATTAATTATAGAGAAGTAAATAAAAACTTCTCTTTCGTCATAAAATGAAATTTTTTATATTGTATATATGTTAAATATAAGTAAATCTAAGATAAAAAATTCAACTATAACATTTCCGATTTTATAAATATTCAACGCTGATTTCCAAGTTTAAACCACTGTATAACACTATTCTATTATTATAATAAACGTAACGCGCGGCTTTCCTATGTAACGTAAAACATAATTACTTACCAACTTACACAACAAATACGATTGCCCAGGAGATCTTCGCTTGAGGTGCTAACTCAGTAAAAAGGCGAGCCAGGGAGAGGTTCTTTTTAATAATAGGCACCACCGGATTTATAATCTCATACCGGTACAGCAAACACAGACGCTGCCGAAAGTAAGCTATATAAATCGTAGGCAATACGTGGACAATTCCTAATACAACAATAAAACGCCAAATTATATAACAATAACAACATATAATTTATTATAACGACAAACGATAAGCAATAGAAATATAAGAATAATAAATAACAACAAAAAAATAATGGAAAATCTGTATAATTCTCACAAGCCACTATTAATAATGAATTAAAAATAAATATCGGTAAGCAACTTGCTTAATAAATACAAAAGTTATAAAAATAAAATTGAAATAAGTTAATGTCTCACCAAGTATAGTAATTGTTAGTTATAGAATGATAACGCACATTTAATATGATTCAGAAAAGCAAATAAATACTGAAGTTAATTGAAGTAAAATTATACTAATGAATTTAGAGAAGTTATAAGTAGGGACGATGGACCATATAAATAGTCTATAACATTGCTAAGTACAACACGCAGCTATTGAATAGCACTATTCATTCGGTCAACCACACATTTGGTTTTTGTCGTTGGATTGTGACACATTTACTTTAATTTTACGCTTAAATTCCTTTCTTCGTGGGCGTAGATAAAAGCGGGAGGAGTTTTTAAAATTTGTTTTATTTATTAGTTTATATTTCCTAAGATAAATAAAATATGGTGAGTTAATTTCATTTTTTCATTGTTTTAACTATTAATTACATATATACGTAAGTATCCAGTGAATTTCGTTAAGTCAGATATGACATGGAACAACGTCGAGAATGGCATCGTGAAACAATAGCGAATTGGATTAAGGGTTAATGAACATTGTAAGTCCATTGACAGTGATTCCGAAATTTATTGCAAAGTATGTAAAATATCGTTAAAAAATTCTTAGCATTCTTCGGTATGTCCACATTTCAAATGCTTCTATACGGTTCATACTGACAGTTTTCAAGGTCCATGTTTCCACTCCGTATAATAGCGTTGACCAGACGTAACACTTTGTAAACCGTACGCGTAAATTTACATTTAGCTGTTTATCGCACAGTATGTTTTTGAGTTTGAAGAAGTTTTGCCTTGCTTGTTCAATTCTGGACCTTATTTCGATGTCATGGTCCAGTCTTGAGTCAATCCAGCAGCCCAGGTACTTAAAGCGTTCAACCCTGGTCAATATATCCCCGTCAACCCGTAGAGGTATGGGTACGTTTGAATTACGAGAAATTAACATTACTTTCGTTTTGCTGATGTTTATGGCCATATTAAAATCTTTGCATGTCATATTTAATTTATTGATTATGTTTTGTAATCCTATATCGGTATCCGCAATCAACACAGTATCGTCTGCGTAACGGATAGTCGATATATTGACACCGTTTATTTTTATTCCGTCGCTACAACCCCTAAGCGCCTTCGCAAACAGATACTCTGAGTATATATTAAATAGTGTGGGGGACAACACCCACCCCTATCTCACTCCTCTACAAATGTCAATGTTTCTTGAAGACAAGTTAGTCTCGACTCTTATTCTTGTGGACTGGTGCCAATACAAGTTTCTGAGAAGTCTCAAATCCCCATCATCCAGCCCGATTTCCTCCAGGAACTCGAAAAGTTTATCATGGTTTACTCGGTCAAACGCTTTCTCAAAATCGACGAAACAAATATGTATGTCTCTTTGTTGGTCGTGGCACTTCTGTGCAAGGACTTGTAGGCTGAATAAAGCTTCTCTCGTACCTAACCCATTTCGGAATCCGAATTGTTCCGAGCCGATGTTAGATTCGCATTTGTTATATATCCTCTTGTGTATCATTTTTAATAGGATTTTAAGAACATGACTTATCAGGCTTATGAGTCTGTAGTCGTTACATTTCCTTGCACTATACTTTTTTGGTAAGGGTATAAAAGTTGATTCAAGCCAATCCTGGGGAATTTTGCCTGACTTATATATGTTGTTAAACAGAAGTAGAAGTAGATCTATGTTTTCCTCATTTATGAGTTTAAGTATCTCTGAGTTTATTTGATCAGGGCCGGACTTTTATTATTTTTCAGCTGGTTAATAGCATATACAATCTCACCCTTTAGAATATGAGGTCCTCCTATATGTTCAGCGTTGATGTCTAGCTGCTGTCTTTCGTCTGCGAACATTTCGTGAATGTACTTTTCCCATTGTTGTAGCTTCTCTTCTTCATCAATTATTAATCTGCCATCTGAGTCTTCTAGCATATTATGTATTCTTTTGTTATTGTGTGTTATCTTTTTTATTTCCTTATGTAAGTTGTACATGTCGTTTTTGTACTGGAGCTCCTCAATTTTCTCACATTTCTGTCTCATCCAGTTCTCTTTTGCATTTCTTATTTTGGTTCTTATTTCCTTATTTACTTTCTTATAGTCGGCTTCATTATTCTTAACTTCTCGCCTTTTCCCCATTAGATTTAGAATTTCTTCAGTCATCCATTCTGTTTTCTTTTCTACATAGATTGACTTTAAATTGTTATTTGTTACTTCCAAAACTATATCTTTGAAGTTGTTCCAAATGTTATCCATGTCGGTTATACTATTATTGTTTATTCTAATTCTTAAGGTTTCAAGTTGTATGTTTAGTTGTTCAGATGTGTTTGTTTTAACCGTTTCTTCCTTTAGAACTCCCAAGTCAATTCTATTTTTAATCCTTCTTTTTCCATAATGTTTAGCTTGAGACGCATATTAACCACCACCGGGTTGTGATCCGATCCAATATCGGCCCCAGGATAAGTTTTTGTACTAAGTATTATGCTGCGGAACCTACGGTTAATAAGCACATAGTCTATTTGATTCCTTACGATTCTATTTTTGTTGTGTTGTGGGGATGTCCATGTATATAGTCGTCTTGGGTGGAGTTTAAATAAGGTGTTTGTAATGACCATATTGTGTTCTTGGCAGAATTTTATCAATCTATCTCCGCGATCATTTCGTTCTCCCAAGCCATACTCCTCCACGATGTTCTCAACTTTTCCTTGTCCAACTTTGGCGTTCATATCACCCATTATTACAGTCAGGTCCTGTGGTTTTGTGGTTTTTAGTAGGATCACTAGTTCATTGTACCATGACTCTATTTCTTTTTCATCATTACCAGCTGTTGGAGCATACGTCTGAATTAAGTTTATATTCACCGGATTCCCTGATATTTGAATTAATATGTTTCTGCCCGAGTAAGGAACAAAATTTTTCACTGCTTGACTGACACTTCTGTTAAGTATTATGCCTACTCCATTTCGGCGTTCTGCTTCATTATTTCCTGAGTAGTAAAAAGTTTTCCCCATTGATTCCGTCCTACCTGATCCTGGCCACCTCGTCTCACTGATACCCAGTATGTCAAGCTGCAGTCTATTCATTTAGGCATTGGCTAGTTTTTCTGCCTCAAACAAAGTCCTCACGTTCCATGTTGCTGTTCTTAAATTGTTTCTTGAGTTTATTGTTTTCTTATCTCCACTCAAAGCCATCCTCCCCGGAGATCCGATTGGAGGATGAGTTTTACCTCCGGAATTTTTAACATCGAGCGATTGCATCTTTCTTCTATTTGAGACCATGTGATTCTCTTGGGAATAGTTTATGGTTGAGGTAGTTTCCCTTTGCTTTCCTCAACTACAGGGATTTAATCCTGTTTTTTTCATCCATTATGGTTATCCCGCCAATGTTCGGTCGTCAGAGGCTCGTTCGTTATCTAGCAGGGTGTACCGGGTGGCGTCTGCCACCACTCGTGCAGGTGAGGTTGACATTTGGGTAGCTTTGCTGTTCAGATGTGTCGCGCTACCCCTAATACTTTAAGATTGGATAAAACCCTATTGTAAACCTTGGTATTGTTCCCACTATGTACCATTTCTACGAATTTATCAAACAGAAAATTTCTCCCTAATGACATCTATCAATGCAATGTACAATCAACACGCCAATTTAATTATGTAATAGTGTGTTGCGGTAGTGGTTGATTTTTACGTACTTGCAAGACAACAACAGAACTGTATCAATAGCAGCCTCACACTAGCAACAAGAGACAACAGTATTACATTAACATCAAGAGACATATAGTCTCATCTCAACGGTGTCAATCAGTCTTATACTAGTAACAAAGGCTCAACAGTACCATTTCAACAACAACAAAAGTGTAGCATATTAACAGTCATACAACACCAGTCTAAATTTACAGTAAAGAATTTAATTTTTAAGTTTAACGTCAAGTGGTTCATTTATGAGGTTACCTTAATAAATTTGGTTTAAATGTTTTTTGTTAAATAAATAAAATATTCAGAACTCTCACCTAGTTTCAATATAACTGTTATCGACGTATTCAGAGGTAAATGATTATGATATTATTGAATTAGTTTAGTTTTGTTAATTTAAATATTTCTAAATGATTTATCACGTGTAATTTAGAATATGGAAATTATAATTTAGAATATTTTAATATATAGGAAATATTACAAGGACTTGTGATGGTGTATAAGGATCTAGATGTGGGTTTTTCGTGCAGGTGCAGTCGTTGGATTAGGCACTATTGGATTGCTGGGATCACGAAATGTTTAAACCAGTTTTAACCTCCAAATCAGTTATCACGTTCGGGAAATATTTGCTCAGTATAAATAATATATATTTTAGCACTGTTTTGATATAAATTAAGGTATGTGTGAAAGAACCTAGAGATATGTATAAGAACTCAACAAAAATAATATAATATCATATATGTGACCTTCTCCGAGAAAAGGGACCTAGTGTGTGAAAATGAAGTTTTGAGAAAAACGCATTTAAAGTTTCATAACGTATTATCACTGTGAACACACCTTCAGTTGGGAGATGCGATTTGGTATGGTTAGTTATGATTGGGTGCCGACTTTGGTGACGTCATACCTATGTGGTGAAGTATTTTTTTTAGCTTTTAGTGTGATAATACCTTTGCTATTGTTGCTGCTCTGTTTGTTATGATCTCGATACTTGATTCTTAAGCCGCAACCAGTGACCGACGCAACAACGCCGCTCTCTGTTCGCTCTCAGAAAAAGGTTGATGTGCGTATACTAATACGAAGAACATTATAAAAATAACTATAAGAAAGGAAAAGAATAAAGTGACGCTTCAGTCTTGTGCCAACTGTATAACGAGTGTTATCAATATCTCAAAAGTTGTTTCGCAATTTTGGTTCTTTTGTAATTTTGTTACTAAGCCGATGTTAATTTGAAGTAATTTTTATAAATATGGATATTTCTGACAGTTTTGATGATGATTTAAAAAGACAAGACTCGGTTTATGGCGATGATGAGATCGATTTGACGTTATCTGAATAAACGTTATCTGAATAAACGTTATCTGAATAAACGTTATCTGAATAAACGTTATCTGAATAAACGTTATCTGAATAAACGTTATCTGAATAAATAAATTTTTATCAGAAATCTAACTTATTTCATCTTATTCTACACCCTTTTAGGTACCAGAATCCACTCTTAAGTCCAAACCCGTTTTTTGACACACTAGGTCCATTTTCTCGGAGGTCACATATAGTGTGTAAATTGATAATTAGAAATACAATATAATATAATACATAACAGACAGCTAAGGTACATTACATATGAAATATCTAAATTTAAAACAGATTAATTTTAACGATTTATGTAATCTTAGTTAACTGATTAATTAATGTTACTGCAACCGAGCAATAGCGTTTTTACCAATTTGAGAGAATTTCGTTGGAAACAATACTTATGCCTTGTTAGTAACAATACGTAACAGTGTTCGCGATTTAAATTACAGTTGTATGTTTGAGAGTTTAGTAATATAATACCAAATAGAAAAGGTATTATTACAGTTAATAAAAAATTAAAAACCCTTACCACAATAGAATTTAACAATTCTATATACGTATTTCGACAACCACGTTGTCATCTTCAGTAGAAAAAGCAGTGTAACACATGAAAGCACAAAAAACACACAACACTCACTGAGCGCTATATTGTACGGCTTCTCGTTTAACACTAAATTTTAAAATTTAAAAAACCTGAATACTACAGAACTTACCTCATTGGAGAAACCCTACTTAAATACATACATGGATTAAGAGACCATTAACCGATTAATGTTTTATTCTATAGAAGGGTCCTTTAGAAAATTACACAAAGGGGATACCCTAATTTAATATACATAAAGAAACCATATAAATTCATCTTAAATTATATATGTCAATTTGAAATTAATATTGAATCATAATATCAGTTAAAGGCTAATGTTGTAACGAACCGAAATTTAAAAAATTACATAGAATTAGATTAATTTGTTAATGGTTTTCTTAGCTTTTAGTTTAATAACATCTAACTGTCAATTAACTCGAATAAAGATGAACCTGGTATAGGACCCAAATCTGCATTAATTACGTTGTTCCTATTTTTAAAGATAAAAATGCTCTCAAAACTACCTAATTCGCGGGGGCTAGTGACGTTTTTTATTAATCTCAGACAGTCAGATGTTACGTTGTAACCTGATTCAAGAATATGTCGGGCAACACTTGATTTTTCCGGCCTATTGAATCTAATATGCGAAACATGTTCTTTATAACGAGTTAGAATCGAACGCTTTGTTTGGCCGACATATTTCTTATCACAATCCTTACAATTTATTTCATAGGTTCCAGATTCATTGTTTACCTCAACTTTGTCTTTCGCGTTGCTTAAAAGAGATTTCAAGGAGTTATTCGACCGAAATGCTACTTGAAGATTATACTGTCTAAAGGTTTTATTTAAATTTTTCGTAGTTTCGTGAAACGGTAAGCTAATAAATTTTTTGCTCGAATCAATTTGAGGTAACAAACATGTGGAATCCTGAATTGTTTTTCTTACTTTATGTTTTCTAACTAGCTTGTTTATTATTTCTGAATCGAAACCGTTGTAACTCGCGATGTTCTTAATTAAAGTTAATTCCTTTTCATATCAATCCTTTGTCAATGGCATGCTTAAGAAACGATTGATAAGAAAATTGAAAGAGGCATTCTTGTGCTGAAAAGTATGGTTTGAATCTGCGGTTATAAATCTGTTGACGTTGGTTTCTTTTCGGTAAATATCAAACTCTAAGTTTTTGTCATTCCTAATTACTAAGTTATCTAAAAATGGTAAACGTCCGTTGTTTTCCTTTTCAACCGTGAATTTAATACTAGTAAATTTTGAATTTAATTCTGTTACAAAATGATCTAAGACACACTTGTTGGTATGAAAAATTGCAAACACATCGTCTACATGCTTGACCCATATGTTTGGAAAATATCTGGCCGTCTTTTTAAACTCAATTTCAAAGTGACTCATAAATAAATTCGCGATAAATGGAGATAAGCAATTACCCATAGCTGTACCCTGCTGCTGTTCAAAGAACTTGCCTTCGAATTGGAAGCAATTTTGGGCCATGCAGAGGCCTGTTAACTGCAAATATTCATTTATTTTTTCCTTTTCAACGTGATTGCTGTGTAGTAAGTCAGACAAATATTTTAACGTTTCTGGGATAGGTACTGACGGAAACAAAGACGTTACATCGAATGAAACCAGAATGTCACCATCTTCCAGACGACAATCTTTCACTTTCTGAATAAATTCTAAAGAGTTATTGACCGATAAACTAACTGGTTTTTCTGGTAATTTTCTGAATTCATTCACTAACCATTTTGAAATCAAATAAGTCGGTGAGTCAATACCAGCAACAATAGGTCTCATCATTTATTCGAGTTAATTGACAGTTAGATGTTATTAAACTAACTACTAACTAATTAACTAAAAAAGATAAGAAAACCATTAACAAATTAATCAAATTCTATGTATTTTTTTAAATTTCGGTTCGTTACAACATTAGCCTTTAGCAGATATTATGATTCAATATTAATTTCAAATTGACATATATAATTTAAGATGAGTTTATATGGTTTCTTTATGTATATTAAATTAGGGTATCCCCTTCGTGTAATTTTCTAAAGGTCCTTTCTATAGAATAAAGCATTAATCGGTTAATGGTCTCTTAATCCATGCACGTATTTAAGTAGGATTTTTCCAATGAGGTAAGTTCTGTAGTATTCAGGTTTTTAAAATTTTAAAATTTAGTGTTAAACGAGAAGCCGTACAATATAGCGCTCAGTGAGTGTTGTGTGTTTTTTGTGCTTTCAAGTGTTACACTGCTTTTTCTACTGAGGATGACAACGTGGTTGTCGAAATACGTACATAGAATTATTAAATTCTATTGTGGTAAGGGTTTTTAATTTTTTATTCACTTAAAAGCCACAGTCTCCGATTTTTCAGTTATTATTACTGTTGTTCGTTTTGCACAAATTTATTGTTTGTATATGCATTTCTACGGAAATTTTATGCAAGGGGATTTACAGTTTGTATATGCGCTGCTCGTTATATAGTCAAACGAATTGGATGACATGTTCGAGCTAAAACTCCGGAAATTTGCATTCAACAACAAACTTGTGTCATTTGTGTATATTGAACACTATAATACCAGCTGTTAGTCTTATCTTTAATCGTAAATTTCTCAGCGGACGCTTCAAGAAGTTTAGTTTGGTCCATCTCGACATGGTCAACGTAATCATTTAAATACTTTCTGTAGAGATAAATCTATGGTAATATACATTGGCGCGATATACTATGAAGTTTATTTACAAACGAACTTACATGAATTTACATTTATCAGAAATATTTCTTTTGGAAGTAGAATTTGTTCCCGCTTTCTTTATAGATATCTTTCGATTTTAATAGAATATATTTAGATTTAAACTTTTAAAAGCTTTGCTGGGCGCTTTAGAAAGTAATTAGAATTTATATATTGGTAAAAATAAATAGAATAAGTGGGGTGATGTAACACGGTCTATTTATTGAGAAATGCACAGAATGAAATAGCGTTTAATTTTATTTAAAAGGTATATAAATAGTAAACGAAATACTACTTAATCTAACATAGACCTTGGTCTTGCTTAATTTTAGTTAGGTAATTTATCAGCGCAATTCAGATTCCAATAGGGTGCAATAAATGTCAAGACACCTCTTTTTAATTCGTTACTAACGAACAACGTGAATGAACACGTTTAAATTGAATCGAAAACATTCTGTTTAATAGCGTGTATGAGAATATATGAGATAAAAATTAATGGAATAAATTTACAAATCAGTACAAAGTAAATAGAGATTATTATGGGTTGATTAAAATATATTAAATGTCTTAGATATATGAGTGATAAGTTCTTTTATTATTTATTTATGTATATATACATATTTCGAAAAAATTATATATTTCCACTTATCTTAAATACGGCAAAATAATTCCTAAAATCCAGCTTCTGTGTCGAATGACGTCTTGCAGAGAACAGCTTATGGGGATTTGTTCTCCTCTCCTGTACACTCAATATTTCCGTTGAGAGTGTCATATTTAAAACAAGTCAAAACGTACCCGATACTATTTTTTGCGGTCTTCCAGATTCTGTGAAACAGTGCTGCCACCCCAAAAAAAAAAGATGATCGAATGAAGTTATTTTTTTTCATTGAACACCTGTATATTATCGGATATTTAGCTAGCTTATTCAATTCTGAATACAGTATATTTTTTTTTCGTTGGGTAATGAATAACGCCATCATAATAACAACAAAATGAAACATATAAGTAGGATATATGTATTGGTTAAAGAACAATAGAAAAACAATAACACGATAAAGCAAAAATACTACTGAAGAAATTGTTGAAAATGTTCACCATTTTTGTTTCGAAAAAACACAGTAAACCTTATCTTTGATAAATCGTCAGACAAAAAAATCTAATATTGAAAGGTCAGGCAACCGTGGAGGCCATAAATGTGGCTCTTTATTCTCAATCTACCTATTTTTAAATTATAATTGTAGAAAATTTGTTACTAATTGCGCGTTATGCGGTGGTGCGCCGTCATGTTGGAACCACATTTGTTTGTGAATAGCTTTAGACGGATAGTCTAAATATTTTTCAAATGCAGTTTCAAGAAAGTTTAAATATCGGTTTTGATTAAGCGTGCCGTTAAAAAGTAGGATCCCAAATAGCTGATACTTTTTTACACTTTTCCAGACATTTGTAGAAAAACGTATTGGGCATCGAGTTTGCTGGATCCTACGAGGATTCACGTCATTGAATTGATTCGGCATTTACTTGATTAAGATCCATCATTTAAAATAGAAATAAAACTATGGTTCTAATCTTCACTTTCAATCTTTAATCGTAACACGACAATTGTTTCGCCAGCACAGTGGCTTCCTCAGGTGCTTACATCTAAAGAGTACGTTACAAACTAAATTAAAATATATATATATATATATATATATATATATATATATATAAAATCAAGAAGGTTGGTATTATTTTACAATGGTTTTAAAGAAATCTATGAATTTACACAAGTATTGTCGGTAGTGAGAAAATGTGGCACATCTGGTCGGCCCTAACTGTTATATTATAGGGTACTAATACGCATGCGTAAACATGTTTAGTACCCTATAATTTTTCCCACATTTTCTCACTACCGACAATACTTGTGTAAATTCATAGATTTTTTTGAAAGCATTGTAAAATAATACCAACCTTCTTGATTTTATATATATATATTTTTTAATTTAGTTTGTAACGTACTCTTTAGATGTAAGCACTTGAGGAAGCCACTGTGCTGACGAAACAATTGTCGTGTTACGATTCAAGCTTAAAAGTGAAGATTAGAACCGTATTTTTATTTGTATTTTATATTCACGTCATCCCAAAAGTGATTATTCTGTTTATTAAAAACACCATTTCTATGAAAATTTCCTTCATCCGTCCATAAAATGCTAAACTGTGTCATCCCATCAACTGGTATGCGAACTGACATTTAAATAATATTTTGTTTTACTTTTCTCTTTCTTATTTTTGATATTACGGCGTTATTCATTGTCCAACGAAAATAATATATATATATATATATATATATATATATATATATATATTTATATTAATACTTTTGATGGCAAATATATATATATATATATATATATATATATATATATATATATAAATTTAATTTAAATTCGGGTAAGCGGTCTGTCAATCAAAAAACTCTTTCATTAAATAACCCTATATTTAGCAACAGAATTTGTTACTTCTTCAGGGGAAACTACAAAATTAAAGAGAAAAATAACAAAAAATAAATAAGAGTATAAAACAGTAGCAAAAATACTTACAAAATGTAGAGTTGAAAAATAATAAAATTGACTTACAAAAAATAAAAATGATTAGATTTAAAAAAATGCAGTAACTATAGAAACAAGCCTTAAGAACTTTTAAAAAACATGTATATGTAAAAGTTAAAACATGAAAAATAAAAAATATAATGCAATATAAATTTAACAAAATATGGACCAAATAACAAAACGATTAAGATGGTCAACTAACAGTCAAACACAGTATATTAAAATAAATTATACTAAGACCATTAGTATCAGATCTATAATTTATGTTATTTGTGTCTCTGTTAATGTGGACCATTTCTAAAAAGGTTCTTTTTTTAAGTATGATCACGATCAAGTGCATGGTCCACCATGTCCGTATTGGTAAGAGATATTGGTGGACCATGCACTTGATCGTGGCCATACTTTCAATTTTGTTGACGTTAATATCTTAGACGTTGAAAATAACCTTAAAAAAAGAACCTTTTTAGAAATGGTCCACATTAACAGAGACACAAATAACATAAATTATAGATCTGATACTAATGGTCTTAGTATAATTTATTTATTTATTTATTTATTTATTTAATATCCTGGGTTTGACTGTCAGTTGACCATCTTAAATCGTTTTGTTATTTGGTCCATATTTTATTAAATTTATATTGCATTATATTTTTTATTTTTCATGTTTTAACTTTTACATATACATGTTTTTTAAAAGTTCTTAAGGCTTGTTTCTATAGTTACTGTATTTTTTAAATCTAATCATTTTTATTTTTTGTACGTCAATTTTATTATTTTTCAACTCTACATTTTGTAAGTATTTTTACTACTGTTTTATACTCTTATTTTTTTTCTCATTAATTTTGTAGTTTCCCCTGAAGAAGTAACAAATTCTGTTGCGAAATATAGGGTTATTTAATAAAGGAGTTTTTTGATTGACAGACCGAATTTAAATTAAATTTATATATATATATATATATATATATATATATATATATATATATGTTGTGGACGTTGCTTCGGGTTACCCTTGCGAGATTGAAATTATGCATCCTAACATAATGCTGATATTTATGCCTTCTAACACACCGCCTTTACTTCAACCTATGGAACAAGGTATAATCCAGGCCTTTAAGTTCTATTACATTAGACGAACATTAAAAATCATATTATACACCATAAAATCTGATCCTGACATGAATATTATACATTGCTGGAAACATTTTAACATAGCAAAGTGCATTGTTAACATAAAAGAATCATTACAAGAGCTGAAGCCATACACATTGAAAGCATGCTGGAAAAAACTATGGCTTGATCTAACTGTCGCTAATAATGAAGAATCAGTGCAAAGTCAAACTTTAACTGAAAACGTTGCCCAAGTTGCGAGTAGCATAGGTCAAGATGGTTTCAAATAATTTTTTTTGGATCCTGTGACTAAATGAAAACTTTAAAGAAGTATAAAACACGAACATGGTTAGTAAAGTTAATAAAAAATAATAATAAAAAAATCGCGATACACTTTACAAGACGTTCACGTATAAAAAAAAGTTCTAAAGTTTATCTTCCTTTATAAACTAACCATAAAAAATGAGTCAATGTTTTATAACGGGTTTACTTTCAAATGCAGCTTCGCTTCCAATTTTCCTAATATTTTTAAATTAAGTGTATTTTTTTGGTAATAAATATATAATATATATAATAAATATATATATATATATATATATATAAAGATAATTATTTCGTGACCTTTGTATGTTATGGTAAATTCAATTTTTTGTTTTATTTTATATTCCTTGAAAAAGGCATCATTTGCCGAAACATGTAGGATTGTTTTAAATATATACATTTTGAAGTAAAACCAGACCTTAAATCGCCAACAAATTGAATTTACCATATATATATATATATATATATATATATATATATATATATATATATAGGAGGCTTCACCCGTCTTGGGTCATTTGCATCGATGGATTGTACAGATAAATCAACTGTACAATCCATCGATAAATCCAGAGACGGGATAAGGTGTTCTAAAGCTTCAACCTCTCTATCAGCAAAAATTGTTCGTGATCGAGCAATTCAAAAAATGAAAGCTATATTAGTATTATGGATTGAGGACCACAATTAGAAGAGAATACCTTTAAGTGGTGCTATAATTCGTGAGAAATCGAAGCGCCTTTACGCACATTTCAAAAAACCTGATAATGAGCATACGGATTGGGAATTTCAAGCATCGCAGCAAAATATCCAGAAAATTTTTTAAAGTTAATCGCTGATGACGGATACAAACCTGAACAAGTGTTCAATGCGGAAAAGCATGCCAAACAAAACTTTTACATCCAAAAGTGAAAAGTTCGCCTCCGGTTTTAAGGCAGCAAAAGACAGAGTGACTCTGCTGCTCTGTTTTGATGCATCAGGAGATTGTTTAATTAAGTCATGCTCTACAGATCGCTAAATTCTCGTGCTTTGACAAATAAAAACAACGACAACCTATCAATGTTTTTGCGTGCAAACAAGGAAGCATGCGTTCCAAACGTCATTTTCCATAATAGGTTTCAGAATTGTTTTGTTCCTAAAGTTGAAACCTATTTAAAGAAAAAAAGTTGTGGACAATGCTCCGGGTTACCCTTGCGAGATTGAAATTATGCATCCTAACATAATGCTGATATTTATGCCTTCTAACACACCGCCTTTACTTCAACCTATGGAACAAGGTATAATCCAGGCCTTTAAGTTCTATTACATTAAACGAACATTAAAAATCATATTATACACCATAAAATCTGATCCTGACATGAATATTATACATTGCTGGAAACATTTTAACATAGCAAAGTGCATTGTTAACATAAAAGAATCATTACAAGAGCTGAAGCCATACACATTGAAAGCATGCTGGAAAAAACTATGGCTTGATCTAACTGTCGCTAATAATGAAGAATCAGTGCAAATTCAAACTTTAACTGAAAACGTTGCCCAAGTTGCGAGTAGCATAGGTCAAGATGGTTTCAAATATTTTTTTTTGGATCCTGTGACTAAATGAAAACTTTAAAGAAGTATAAAACACGAACATGGTTAGTAAAGTTAATAAAAAAAAATAATAAAAAAATCGCGATACACTTTACAAGACGTTCACGTATAAAAAAAAGTTCTAAAGTTTATCTTCCTTTATAAACTAACCATAAAAAATGAGTCAATGTTTTATAACGGGTTTACTTTCAAATGCAGCTTCGCTTCCAATTTTCCTAATATTTTTAAATTAAGTGTATTTTCTTGGTAATAAATATGTAAACGAAAAGTTTCTTATATCGAAACGAAAATTACATAAGAGAATAAATCATGAGATATACTTATTTGTAAGGCATATAAAGCGAGGCACTGGCGAATACATTACAAGACAAACAAATCTTTTGAATAAATTTACATTGGGATATTATAATTTCTACTGGGGTATATTCGCTCTTGGAAAAAATCGCGAATCATAAGTATTCGGAATAAATTAACGGTTATTGAATTTCAGACGGAAAACAAGGTAGAAAGTTTCAGGAATATTGAAAGACAATATTAATATTTATATTCGAATGTTGGAAATCGGAGATAAATAAAGTGGAAGTTCGATTCTGAAAATAAATTAGGGTAATATGTTGTACGCATATCGTCTCTTTATGTAGATAATTATATACTAAAAGTGTTTTAGATAATTTCTTAGCCGTTCATTAAATATATTAATTGATAAATTCTTGAAGTTTTTCAGCTTTTATATGAAATATTTACAAATATTATCAAATTAGTATGTAATTGCGAAGTAAATGAGGATGTAAACATTACTGTCTACAAATTACAAAACAAATTATATGAAATTTTTAATTGAAAAATTTTTTTGAGGATGTTTACATCCTCAAAAAAAAGGAAATGTAGAAAGGAACATTAAGTAAATATCTAAACACGCATATAGCTATGGAGTAATAATTATCATTTTCAAACATTCAAATCTAACATCTGCTCTCAAAATACTGACATCGGCTTTCAATAACTGACATCTACTTTCAAAATAGGCATCTGCTTTCTAATCTGACGTTTGCTTTCATAACTGACACCTGCTTTCAAAACAGACATCTGCTTTCAATAACTGACATTTGCTTTCACTAACTGACATCTGCTATCAAAACTGACATCAGCTTTCAAAACTGACTTCTGCTTTCAACTTGACATCTACATTCAATAACTGACATCTGATTCATTAACTCTGTTACTTTATAATGCATTTCTAAATTGCTTGAATCTGGGTCTATTGTGTAGACCTGTAGACTTGGGTTCGAGTCCCAACATAGACAATATTTTTCAATTAAAAATTTCGTATGATTTGCTTTGTAACTTGTAGACACCAATGTTTACATCCCCACTTACTCTGCAATTACATACATTCTAATTTTATATTTGTAAATATTTCATATAAAAGCCGAAAAACTCCAATAATTTATCAATTGTTATATATATATATATATATATATATATATATATATATATATATATATATATATATAGTGTTTAATAAGAATTTTCTTTTTCTTTTTTATTTTATTAGCCGTGTCTTAATATTAAAAATAAAAGATTTTTTATTGGTTTTGGCGACCTTTTATTGAATTACGATATTTTTACGACGTTTCGACTTTTATTGATTCAGTCTTTTTCAAGTAGCTGGAAACAAGAAATATACATAAAAACATGAGAAACTGTGTTTGTTTCGTGTGGTAGATATAACGATTAAAATTAACAATTTAAACTTAAAACAATGAAATACAAATTAAGTTAACATTTAACGTTAAATATTAAATAAATTAAAAGTAGTTTAAATGAAATAGGTAGGGAGACATTAAAGTGAATAACATCTGTGTGAATGAATTGGAGGCATAACAATTAAATTAACAATTTTAAATTTAAGATTAGATTAAGCAATGAATTACATATTAAGTTAACGTTTAATATTGAAAAATAAATAAAATTAAAATAAAAATAGCTTAAATGAATAGGTAGGGAGACATTAAAGTGATTAAAATCTGTATGAATAAATTGGAAAGTTGAGATACACTACGAATACAGTAAAGAGAACAAAGGAAAGACAAATAAACTCACAGTTGTTCGTTTGGTGTTATAGGGGTATGCCTTCTGTGTGACACATGTTTTTAACATCCGAGACACATTTTCTTAAGGAAACGACCGTGCTCGTGTGGATATTGTAAGAGAACTAAGTCTTAGTTTGCGGAGTTTTGATTTCTATTCTTTGGAATTAGCAAAGGTGGCCAGGACTGTATTTAAGTGTCAATTGGTGTTTTTTTAAAGCAGTTTGATTTTTTGCGTATTTGTGACCTTTCAAAGAAAGATTGAAAGGTCACAAATACGCAAAAAATCAAACTGCTTTAAAAAAACACCAATTGACACTTAAACATAATTTTGATTTTGAAAACACCAAAATAATAACACAAAAAAAGAACACAAAAGCTAGAGAAATCTTAGAAATGATACACATTTTCAAAAATAGCAAAACAATTAACGATAGAAACGAAATTGATGGGCTTTCAAAACTCTATTACCTGCTCATAAAGCAATAGATAAAATCAACCCCCCCCCCCCCCTGCACGCACAAGAAAAAACTGAAAAAAATAGTTTCTATTAAAAATAAAAAATAAAAATAAAATAAAAAAACAACGTTAACTATATACCCCTAAATACAGTCCTGGCCACCTTTGCTAATTTCAAAGAATAGAAATCAAAACTCCGCAAACTAAGACTTAGTTCTCTTACAATATCCACACGAGCACGGTCGTTTCCTTAAGAAAATGTGTCTCGGATGTTAAAAACATGTGTCACACAGAAGGCATACCCCTATAACACCAAACGAACAACTGTGAGTTTTGTTCTCTTTACTGTGTTCGTAGTGTATCTCAACTTTCCAATTTATTCATACAGATTTTAATCACTTTAATGTCTCCCTACCTATTCATTTAAGCTATTTTTATTTTAATTTTATTTATTTTTCAATATTAAACGTTAACTTAATATGTAATTCATTGCTTAATCTAATCTTAAATTTAAAATTGTTAATTTAATTGTTATGCCTCCAATTCATTCACACAGATGTTATTCACTTTAATGTCTCCCTACCTATTTCATTTAAACTATTTTTAATTTATTTAATATTTAACGTTAAATGTTAACTTAATTTGTATTTCATTGCTTTAAGTTTAAATTGTTAATTTTAATCGTTATATCTACCACACGAAACAAACACAGTTTCTCATGTTTTCATGTATATTTCTTGTTTCCAGCTACTTGAAAAAGACTGAATCAATAAAAGTCGAAACGTCGTAAAAATATCGTAATTCAATAAAAGGTCGCCAAAACCAATAAAAAATCTTTTATTATTTTTAATATATATATATATATATATATATAGATACAATAATATAATGTGTTATTATTAATTATATAAATAAATAAATACAGATTTTGACTAATAATTTATAATTGTGTATGCATGACATTACATAGATACCTACCTTGTCTAGTCGAACAGATTCCATCTGTACTTATAAAATGTCGCTTGAATTGTTTGTGCCTATGTAGTAACGAAGTTCAATAGAATGATAAATACTAAAATTATTTATTTGCGCCGGTTACCTTAGGGTATTTGTGGATTAAATGTTCTATTGCTTTAAATAACGGGTGTTCAGAAACATTCGAAGTCAAAGTAGTCCTTGAAAATATGAAGTCATGTTTGGGATAGATTGATTTTTGACAGACAACAGTTAACATTTAATAATTATTACAAATCAGATACTTAAGTAAAGATATACGATTTTTTGTTCAGAGCCCACTTGACTTCGAATGTTTCTGAACACCCGTTATTAATTGTTTGTTTAAAGAGCATGAGAAACTTTGTCTGCAAGAGTCGATTCTGTGAATTCAGACCTTGATTTTATTTTTAATAAAACATAAACATTCAAACTTACTGTATAGTAAATAGAATATAACTCATGTACACTGACTTAGTTAAATAAAAAGAATATAAGCTTTTGTGAATCGAGATTTCATATTTCTTTCATAAATATGTTTAAATTGTATACATTTTAGTGAACAGCTGTGATTAGGTAGGTGATCGCGTGACATACATGCGTACTTTATTGTGGTGTTTTAAACTAACAAAATGTATGGTTTTACAAATACAAATATCGCTTTTGACATTGGAAGTGGTGTTAAAATAGACCGTTCATTCCTAGGTAAGAGTTACTTTATCTATTATTCTAAAATTTTAACTTTAAACAGTATCCAAACTATAAAATAAGTTGTATAAATTTATAAAGTTTTCTTTTTGACAAAATTTAATAAATACTTGTATTTATAGGACCAGTAAGGATTCGGGAGTTATACAGGAACAATTTCGTACTAGAATACAGGCTGGAGCCTCGGAGAATGGATAGGACGGCTGCGGATATTGGGGGTTTCTAACTTTTAATGGCAGAAAATTATTACGATGAATTTTGAATCACATTGTGGTTAGTACCAATAAAATATTGTGAACCATTATTTTGTATTGTTTCCCGATTTATATTTAAAAGCCATTACTAATACTTTTTTTGCATTAACAGACCTCTTCCTGAACAGAATATAAACTCAATACTACTCTTCACAATATTTTTAATATCGAGAAGGTTACATTTTACGCCAGAACGACGACGACAACAGCAACAACAGCCCGAAAAAAATCGTCCCGCAGATTACGCGATGTTCTTTTGTTATTTTAGAGAACGGGTGCGCCCACGTTCATTCACTGAGAGGTCGAAGGGACAATAGACTGCAGACCGAAATAATTCAGACAAGCCCTGGTATTTCTCGTAAGCATTTAGATGGTTTGGGGTGCCGCAAGAGAAAAAAAATCGACGGCTGGAAGTATTTCAGTACTAACATAGGTCGATACGTGTGAGTGTGTAAAGAGGTCTGAAGAGGAAACAGGAGCAGAAGAAGGAGAAAGGGAAAAAATAAAACATAGTAAGAGCTCCCTTTTTCGTATATATATATATATATATATATATATATATAAAACTCTTGGCTAGGGGGATGGATGTGAAACAAGAGATGTTTATTCGAATTTCCCCATTCTCGTGTGAACGGAAACGGACGAATCTCGGGAGGGTCCCTAAATCACCTCGAAAAGTCAGAAACGGTAAACACTTCAGCAACGCATATTTCTCTGTTGTAATATTAGCCGGGGTGATGCTCTGACGTGTTGCGAACGACGCCTTCAAAAATTGAATATCATGAATACGTGCCTGCTTTCTATTGCTTCTAAATATCGTTACTGTTATGATTTAATACATGCTTCTCACGTGTTCGAATAGAAGCGTCTGTTTCTTTGTCACAGAAGTTCTTATTTCCACGATGTATCGAATGGAATGCATTATTCATAAAGTTTTCGTTTAAAACTATAACACATTTGATGCAATTATACATTTGCGCTTGTCACTGACTCACATTACCCCTAACGTTCCAGATAAATAAAAAGTTCTACCGTTCGCGCATTGGTTCAATATGAATTACCTTTTTATGAATCCTAGTATGTGACCTACTGTTTGTTATTTTAGCAATTGTTACGCTCCGCATATAAAAATAATTTTAATTTATTTTTAAAATAATATATTTCTTCTTTAAATATCTCGATTTAAAATATTTAACTTAAGACATTTTTTTCTGTACATATTCGTGTTCGAAGAGAAAGCATTTCTTTTGTTATATCCTGACCGACAAACCCTTAGTTTTCTACCTGACCCGATAACGTCACTGTGGAATTTCTATATACATTTCATTTTAAATTGTTTTAATTTAATTATATACATCTTCTTCTATATGTTGTGTTTCATATCATTAGGAAGCTTATTTCACAAGCGATATTTTAATAATATTTATGCCATCGATAGAACACCTCTTCAGGTCGCGCTTCCTATTAATTATTATTCAAGATATAGACCCTCTCTTCGACTTAGGTTATAAAACAGACCGTTTTCAAAAACCAGTGTTCTATCGACAAACTATCAGTCCATCTTCTCTTTAGACCTTCGTGAGTTAAACAACTCCTCGTGCTGTTCAAGTACACGATGCAACTCACCACGCCGTCCGGTCTCTTTCGCTTCTAAGGTAATTTTGTATTGTTCAATATATATTATTCTTTTAAGCGAATCCATATTAATTTAACTAATTAATTTCTTATTCCTCCGGCCAAACATCGCTCCACATATACTTGTCCGGGTATACCTTCGCAGATAACGTGACCATCTCCGCCAATCAAAGGTAACTCTGTATTGTTCGATACAGAGATTATTTTATATTAATCGAAATTAATTAACATTTAATTTACTACTCAAGTTAACGTTCGTGTTCAGTGTATTTTGTGTTAATTATTAAGTACGTATTTACCGCTCCTCGTGTACACATTACTTTGATTAATTACATTTAAATATACGAATTTAAATTTCTTCTTATGTAAATATAAATACAAACTTTAAGGACAACGCACCAGTGTTTTATTTAGTAAGTAAGTTGTTGTATATTTATTTAATTAACCATTATCACACACATCCTGGCCCTTTGGTGAAACTTCACCAGCACCACTAATTATTTTATTATCGAATAATTTCATTATTATTTACACGGCACATCCACTTCCCGATATCATAATACAATAAAGCTCAAAATTTTATATATTCATTCATTAAGTTTTGTGATGTTAATATTAATTGATCAGAATAATTAAAACATACATCTGTGGGTAAAACCCCACCAGTTTTGTATAATACAAAGCTATTTTCAATAATATAAAATATTATTAAAAATCTGGTGTGAAAGACACAAATACAACTCAACTATTAATATTTTTTGTGAACGTGTTCGGACATATCCCTCCCCAGAGACGCAGATACGCATTTCGCCTTTCTACGGGCACATCGGTACGCCCCTGCTGGAGAAAGGATATCTTCAGACATATTCACAAAAAGGAACCACATCGCAATATCACAGAAATTATCCAGACCGAGCGTGGAAGTAAATTCAGCGCTGCCTGTTGTCAGACAGCCGAAGTATCTCGCCTTGTCCACATAACCAATGCGAACCAATGACGCCCTTCCAAAGATGGCACAGTCGTCTCTCTAGAAACTGTATTTTGTTGTGTCTTCACTCATACTACGGACTACCGTATGTGCAATGTATCAGAATAATTGAAACAGGAAAACAGGGCGTCGTTGGTTCGCATTGGTTATGTGGACAGGGCGAGGTACTTCAGCTGTCTGACAACAGGCAGCGCTGAATTTACTTCTACGCTTGTGAATGTGTCTAAAGATATCCTTTCTCCAGCAGGAGCGTGCCGATGAGCCTGTAGAAAGGCGAAATACTTATCTACGTCTCTGGGGAGGGATATGTTCGGACATGTTCACAAAAAATATTAATAGTGAACCTGTATTTGTGTACTTCACACCAGATTTTTAATAATATTCTATATTATTAATGTATAATATCAGTTGAAACTGATGATGAGATTTGGGCTAAATAAATGCTCTTGTTTGTAATTAATGCTGCCTCTAGAAATATTATTAAAAATATTTTCGTATTTAAGTGGCAAAAGAGTAATGTGTAAATAAAACGTAATTATCAGATGGTTTACTGGAAACACTTCAGCTGGTATCTGAGGTTACTAATTTCAATGAATTTAAATCATTTGATTCGTTGATACCAAAATTTGACGATCTCTCGACCCGAGTTTTTATTTAAGGATTTATTGATTGAACTACTTTTCTAAAATTAAATTTAGTTACAGATACAGATATGTGTATGCACATTTGTATGATTTAAATACACTCGATGTGTTACGAGTCGATATGGTTTACCGAGTGTCCTTGAAACAAAAAGACAACGTATGTAAAATAAAAAGATGTAAGTATATATAATATAAATCCAAAATATTTTTCCAAAATTCCTTCTCATAAGCGAGAAAAGAAATTACAAATATATTTAAAAAAAAAATTGTCACGCCACTGTGCGATTATAAAAAGTATCAGAAACGATATCTTAAAGTTGACTGACAATAAGAAAAAGAATAATTTTTTTATTGTCCATCTCATCCAGCTGTTAGGTACGTAAACATATACTATAGCGTATGTGTGTGTGAGATATTTATTATTTATACATATTCTGAATATTTTGAATTCATAGGCGTCACGTTTCGGAGTTCGCGTCGTAATTGACTCACAATATTTTGAATTTATATTCTATGTAATTACATCTTTCCATTTATCATATGTTATCTTTTTATTTCATAGACAGTGTGTATATTTCATTGATATATTAAGCTATCAGTTAATTTACTACACTAATATGCGTGTTTCTCTCCTTTTTTTATAGTTTCTTAGCCATTCACAAGGAAACCGTCTTTATCGGCGGGTCCCTTTTATTCATTAGATGTCACAAGGTTATCTCGTATCACTTGACATACAAAGTTGTTTACTTAGCAAAAGCGAACGTTTGAGACGTTACTTCGTTAACACACACTGATGATGTCGTAAGATAGAAACACATGTGTCTGCGGTTGAAGTAGCTACTGGTGACATACGTGATGCATGTTTATGTATACAGATACAAATATGTTTATGCATATTTGTCATTCGATTTTAGTTGTTATAATGTGTGTTTTTTTATACCTTTCCTTTTCAGTAGGCAGAAACTGTGACATTATGAAAGTTAATTTGACAAATCATACGGCAATTTTATTCAGTATTGTTTGACATTTCATAATGCAAAAACTTACAGCCCAGCAGCGTCTACAAATTGTAGAAATTTATTTCCAAAATCAGTGTTCAGTTAAAAATGTTCACAAAGCGCTTCGCCAAATTTACAGCATTCATCATCGGTCAACTGAGATAACTATTCGCAACACAATTGAAAAATTTTTCACTCAATTTAGTCTTTTGGACTCCCATCCAGCAACGATATTGCGTAGAAGATGCTGCGATATTGCGCACTGAAGAAAATATCTTCGACGTTGAGGCCATTGTTTAGGATGATCCAAATTAATCAATTCGTCATCGTGGCCTGTGGCCATTGACTTTGTGAAAGATTTTGCGCAAGGATCTTGGCTTATATGGCTATAAGATTTAATCGGTGCAAGAATTGAAGCTAACCAACCATCGTTATCAACGTCAGTTCAGTAATTGGAAGCATTAACAGTTGGAAGTCGATGCACTGTTTTACGGTTAAATTGAATTTAGTGATGAGGCTCACTTCTGGCTCAGTGACTTTGTGAATAAGCAAAATTGTCGCATTTGGAGCTACACTAATTCATAGATGGCTCATCAACTACCGATGCACCCCGAAAAATGCACTGTTTAATGCGGTTTCTGACCCGGTGGTATAATCTGGCCATGCTTCTTCAAAAACGAATAAAATCAAGCTCTCACCGTTAATGGCCACCGGTATAGAGCCATACCCAACGATTTTTTATTCCCAAAAGCGTATGAACATGGTCACATCGCGAAATCATCGATTTATTGAAGGAAGTGTTCGGCGATAAGTTTATCTCCAGGAATGGACCTGCACATTGCCCTTCAAGGTCATGTGATTTGACACATATGGACTTTTTTGTACGGCTATTTGAAGTCATTGGTCTACGCAAATAAGTCAACAACTATTGCAGCCTTGGAAACCAACATCAAGCGCACCATTCGTGACATACGGCCTCAAACGCTTGAAAAAGTAGTCTAAAATTGATGCTCCTGGATAACGTACCTCAGACGCTCCCGTGATGGTCATATACCCGAAATCAACTTCCATCATTAATATCATAGAACTATCTTACCGATTTAAAAAAGAAATTCTCATTTCCCCAACATTTGTGTTCTTTATTTTAATTTATGATCCTACACCTCTTAAAAACACACACTAGGATTTCCTTTAAATAGAATAGGTTGCGACCTCTTAAAAAAACACACTAGGACTTCCTTTAAATACAATAGGTTGCGATCAAATTTAATTTTATTATACCATTTTGCAAGAATTCCACTTTGTGTTTTGGCCAATCTATGTAATGAAAAAGTATTATATAAATTAATGATTGGTCATTGAATATAAGTAAAGTGAACAGAAGCATTCCAAAGAATAAAATCATGCAATTCGAATGAAAACGTATAATTCGCTCTAGTTATTTCTCCAACATACCTGTCGAGATTTCATTTTGTTATTCGAATATTTCCATGCAGGTACTTCCATACAGGTAAAACTTTTTAAATATCGCCGCCATAAAAGAGGAGCTGTTGCCACTCTTCGACCAAAGCAATGTATTTAATAAAAAAAGGTAATTTTGAATTAAATTCATGTTCAAATTCAAAAATTTTATAAGAAATCTAACAACATGAATAAACGAGTCTTCCATAAATATGGCAAACAACGTTAGCAGGACCAGCAAGGCAACGAACGATTCCATAATAAATATAATAAACACAAGCACTGCTAGTAGCAAGCGACCGAGTGACAGGCAGTAGCGCCTGAATTGATCCACCTTAGTCAATAGGCGACCAGCTACCTATGCCACGTATATAAAGCGGTAAATCACGAAGCAGAGAATAACATTCACGTTGCAATGAAGTCAAAAAGAAGACCTAGAAAATTATGAGTGAGATTTCGTAGAAACGTTCATTTTCACAGCATACTTCATCCGCGAGAATATACGATTTAATATATAGAATAAAGTCAGTTGGTGATCAATAGCAATTCCTTTCATGACCCTACTTTTTCTAATGCTTTTTGAAAATGATAATAATAATTCCGGACACGGGTGTGCTACCAAGTTTTGTGTCAAACACAGTCTAACGGAAGTTTTAGTAAAATTTAAGAAAGCCTATGAAGACAGTGTTTGTGAAGGGCTCAAGCTTTCAGGTGCTTTAAGATATTCTCAGAAGAGCGACACTTTATTAAAGATGAAGTGAAGAAACTTTGCGCGGAAAGGATTTTGAAAAACCTTTCGAAAGTTCAAAAAGACAACAAATTAAAACATTACCCTCGTTTCCTGGAATGCGTTCTGATCAAAGTCGCCATTTTTTACAGATAGATAGAAGTCACATTGGTCTATATCAGGAGTATACGGTACACAATTTTTATTTTATTCACTATTAAACAATTAATTAATTAAGTCACATCAACAGCTATGTGTGAGAATTCAAGGAACACAAACCAGAGTTGTTTAAATGTTTCTGCATGACTATCATGAAAACGCTTAGCATAGAGATTGTTAGCACTATCAAGGCTTCTGCCAGCTTCTCCATACACCAGCATCATTGCAATTTTCTCTTGTACAGTTAAATACTCCATTCTGTAGTACGTAATATTAACAGCGTAACAGAACCAGGTCTATTATTTTTCGAAATATTCTTCAAGCTGAGTAAAATAAGTTGTTTTTTAAAGTTACTTCTGTCTTTTGTACGTTTATTTTGTGTTTTTAGAATTAGAAAAAGTATGAATGGAAGAAATACCAAACGTTAAATACATACATTGTACATACAAAGACATTTTTATAAAAATTACTTTCAACATAAGAAATAGTATTAAAAGAAAAAAATATATTTATTTTTAATTTGAAAGCGCTCCGATAAGTCATGAGTAGAGAACGGACACGCTTACCACATGACGCAAAGCCCAGTGCAGTACTGGCGAAAGGCTGTATTTCTAAAATATTTAATTTTATTTATATAATTGGAAAACGAACGGGTGGTGTATAAAATTACGAAATACATATTTATTTGTTGAAAAGTTGTATCTATAAAGTTTTTAATTTTATTTATATAATTGGAAAACATACGGGTATCTAAAATTACGAAATACATATTTATTAATTAATTTTATTTATATAATTGAAAAACAAACGGGTGGTGATCTATAAAATTACGAAATACATATGTATTTGTTGAAAAGTTGTATTTTTAAAGTTTTTAATTTTATTTCTATAATTGGAACATTTTTATTTGTTCATTTTGTCGTTCAAGTTGAGTAAAGGAGTATTAATATTGACTAGCAATAGTTTCCCAAGGTTCTCTTCTGTCAATTTTGTTCTCTTTGAATTAAGTACATCCTTATAAATAGAAAACGTCCTTTCTACATCGCAACTGGTTATAGGTGCATACTGGAAATATTCTTTTATTTCTTCATATTTAGCCGTTAGATTTTGTGAAATTGTCTCCATACATAATTGCTGCAATGTAATTAAATCTGGATTTCTATTAAGAATTGCTTCAAACTTTTGCCGAAGGCCACATCCGAAGTCACTTGGAATACTTTTCAAATTATTAACAGCCATATCTAATGTGGTTAATCCGTCATTTAATTTGAGATTTCGATTTTCAAAATAAGTGATTAGTTTTGGCAATTTTCCAAAGTGTTCGTGAAGAAAGTACAACTGATTTTTTAAATTTGGGATTTGTGTGAGCTCCTTGCACTCACCAATACTTCTAGCATCCTCCTTTAGCAGTGTTACGAAATGTTTTAGACCATCGAAATTCTCAGTATAATAACTAGTAACTTCCAGCCAGAGTTTCACAGAGTTCTTCGTTAAAATTGTCAGATTCCAACGGGTTCAATTTTTTTTCGTGCTTTAACAACGTTTTACGGTTGATTTATTGCAATTTTTCAATAACGATTCACACACTTCACAATAAATTTCGGAATCACTGGCAATGTACATACAATCAGTATGGCCCTCAATCCAACTCGCCATTGTTTCACGATGCCATTCTCGACGCTCTTCCATTGTTTGAAAAAGTAAGAATATTCCAGATCCAAATAAACGAAATTAAATAACGAAATTTTATGCACACTTACGTGAAAATAATTGGAAGATGTTGCTTAAATGAAAAGAAAAGGAATGTACGTGCTATTTCTCTTACGAAATACGATAAACTTATTTAATTTATCTACGTACACGACACCACTGAAAACAATATATCCTCCGAATACAATAGCTGGGTTGTCCATTGTTATCGCTGCGAGACCAGGTGGCCGAGTAAGTCAAACAAATACTTCACTGAATTACGCCGGGATGTACTGAGCGACGTTATACACAATTCCAATTGCCGATTGCGTTTTATGGAAATTGCATCCGTTCTCTAGTCATGAGCGAAGGAAATCGCGTTGATCTATGTATGTGATGAAGGACGTCCGTTCCTGGGTTATGGTAATAGTACTTTCTTGATAAGTCATTTTTCGTGGTATTCTCTTTATTAAAAACGAATTACAGAAACGTATGCATAGGTTCTCAGGGCGAGAAATTGAAAAAAAATAAAAAAATTATTTTCATCGAATGCAGCCCCATCAATCGTAAATTGAAGAAAATGTTTCAGACAAATCCTACGTACTTTTTTCAGTTGAATTCGAACTGTAATAAAACATAAGAGTTCTTAGTATATATGTTGAGCACTTGTGAAATTATTACACTATTAAACTTAAATAAAACACCTTATATTTCACAGTGATACCTGATTCTTTCGATACAGTTTCGTTTTTAAATATATTAAATACCCAATATCCATCAATCAATTTTACGTACGAGTTAGATAAAAACAAATCTTTACCCTTCTTAGATTTAAAAATTACTATTTTAGACAGGAAGTTTGAATTTGACATTTACAGAAAAGAAACACACACTGACAATTACATACATAAACAATCAGACACTTTTAACAAATATAAAGAAAGTAGTTTTTATTTTTTAATTAATAGATTATTATCAATCCCTCTATCACCAGTGAATTTTAAGAAAGAACTAGACCACATATCAAAAGTAGCAGAATCTAACGGATACGATAAACAATTGGTGGATAAAATCAAAAACAAACTAGAAAAGAAGAAGCTAAAAACTTTTAAAACCAGATTAACTCCAAATACAAAGAGTAATACCAAAAAATATTGCAAAATTACTTTTCACAAAAGTTGGCAGAATAACGTAACTAAATTGTTAAAAAAATATAATCTAACTCCTGCATTTTCCAACACTCATAAGTTACAACAATATATTCAAACAAAGTTAGTTAACACAGACCCACTGAAAGAATCAGGTATTTACAGAATTAACTGTAATTCCTGCCCAAAATTATATATCGGCCAAACAAGAAGAAATATTCAAACCCGTTTTAAAGAACATTTAGCTCATGTAAAACTTCACACTGTAGATAAATCAGCATTAGCTCTACATCATTTAGATACCGGACATAATTTCAGCTTAGATAATGTTAAAGTAATTAAAAAATGTAATAGCAAAAATTTAGACATGTGGGAAGCCATACATATGAAAAAATACAAAAATTACCTCCTTAACAATGACATGTCACCTATTAATAATAAACTTTTAAATTGTATACCTACAGTATCTAATAACTAATAGATCCTTTTGACGCTACTATATTGTTATTTAATAGAACCCGACATGCCAAAACACAGTCAGATGTCTTGTTTTTCATAGGTAACGGTCTTTCCCATAATTTGTCCTTCATGGAATTTCAATAGACTTTAGCAGGCACTGTTACAATATACGACCATAATTTTTTATTTTTATTTTTATTGTTATATTTTTATTTGCATGTTTTTGACCATTTGTTGACCATTTATAATTGTAATTTTTGCACCCCTAACAAAAAAAAATAGATATTTTTTACTATACATGTACTTAAAAAATAATACTTTTAAATTAGTAACTACTGAGGATGTGTGCAGTGCACATGAAATGTACATATAGTCAATATACTATTGCTTGTGAAATATAAGGTGTTTTATTTAAGTTTAATAAAAAGAGTTCTTATTTAAGATTTCAAAGTTACCACCGCCCCACCTTCATGTAGGGAGAAAGAGAGACTAATCCTGGCACTAATGTATTTCCTCTATTAAATTATTAAATTTTAAATTTGGACATTTTTGGTGACTGCTTATTTTTCGAGATATTTGAAAGTTTCAAGTTAAAAAATACACCCGGTATACTGCTAAAATATATTTAGTGCTTGTTATATACTATTATAGTAAATTCCTTCGCCAGTTGTTCCGACATTATCACCAGTTTATAAATCATCGTAAAGTAGAGGTCTGAGAAGTCAAGCACATTATTTCGACCCTCGGAGGCCGTAGACCTAATTGAGAGCATTGTTCACGAAAAATCTTCTCAGGCGTAAATTTGGCAATATACGGCACACCTACTAATATATTGAGATAGTAATTCAATTAATGTGGGTCTCTGTGATTGATGTTCGTTTCAAGATATCGACCTTAAATTGGCGAATCTAAATAAATTTTAGTACCACTTGTAATAGTTCAAGTGTAATTTAAGATAAGTACATTTTAAAATAGTATATTAAAAAACAAGTTTCATAAGGCATCATTTTGCCGCACGAGATCAGTTTTCTAAAGAGCGAGTGCGGCAAATGGCCTTATGAAACGAGTTTTTTTATACTATTTTTTCTATTTTGCGTTTTTTAGATTAATAAATTGGAATTATTTAATTTGAAAGTTGAGATTTATTTTTATATAAAGCATGCAGTTGGTCACATTGATACTTGACATTTTCAAATTTAAATCTTGCTATCCGCCAAGTATTATTATATTACATATTATTTATTAATTTTCGTTAACATTACTTGATATTTCATTTAAAAATATAAACATGAGTGACATAGAAACATATATATGTTGTTGTCAATTGTATACAACATACGTTGTCTGTGTAAAATACGGACATATATCATATCTGTCAAATGTACATAATTTCATAAGATCAAATGACAGCAATGATATTTATTTCTGTGTTCGAACAACGCCAACATTGAAAAATGAAAAAAAGCGTATCGAAATGAAGCTCATTTCGATACTGTTCTGGGTTTCATAATGAGTTCATTTCGAACGCAAAATAGAAAAATATATTTTGAGATTTCTTATATGCGAAAATAGTCCAATCAATTATATTTGCTTTCTTCATACACATTTGATAATTTCAAATATTTCGTAGCGTTGATTTCGAGGAAGGGTCCGTATAAAAGGTAACATATCTATGCTTAACAAACAATAATTGTAAAATACCATTATACTGTTATGTTACAGATATGTAATAACAATAATATAATATTTACATCAATAAAAATAACTATAGTAATGTCGATAGATATAGTACAAAATGTCTGAAAATATATTTAGGCATACAAAATAATTAAAAACTTTAATTATGAACAAAAATACTCAAACACTCAAATTAAAGAACTTATTTAATGATGTTAAGATAAAGAAATATAGCTAAGAAGTATTTTTTTTTGGAGACTGTGATTAAGGAAAAACTCAAAAAAGGTATAAAAAACCATCCGCAAATCTACAAGTTTGATATCTCAATGTAACCAGGCGAAAAAGTAAATGTGTTTACCATACCACGCAATCACGAAAAACATTAATAGAGTTGTTAAAGAAGGAGGTCTCTAAGTTGCTTTTCGGTCCAAAAGCACCACCAAAGCCCTCCTAGGTAATAACAAAAATAAAGTTGTAATTTAAAATATATATGTCAAATGAAACGTTCAATAATAACCCGTTATAAAGAACATATATCACATATCAGATTTAATAGACCAGAAAAATCTAGCGTAGCTTATCATACTCTACACACAGATCACAACGTGTTGGTTAAAGGGTTAAAACTTGTCAAAGCCATCAATAACACCAGAAATCTCGACGCATATGAAAGCATTCATATCGTTAAAAATAAATGTGATGCCGTTTTCTCAATAGAGGTAAGTTTGTCGTAATTTTTAGTCTGTGAATTATCTTTTAAAGCTAGTGTATACGTGGACAGCGTGTAAAGTTGTTGCGCGTTTATATGTGTTAACTTTACTGTGCCCATCTGCTACACTTTGATTAGTTTTTACCTATTGATGATGACAACTTAGTTGTCGAAATACGTATTTAGGATACGACTATTAATTATGGTAAGGGTTCTATACCTTTTTTGGGAAATATAACTAACAAAATTTATCTCAATAGCAGAAACAAGGTTTCCTCAATTATCTAAAAGGAAGAAAAGATGCAAGAGCTTGTATAATAATATTATTATGCATCAATCATTTCTTGTATTTTTAAATTATCGGCGTTATTTAACAATATTTCTGTATCTATAATTTAATTTTTGTAACTGTTTAACGGTGGGCATGTCTATCATTTACAAGTCATTCTGAAATATATAGAGAAACTAAAAGTCTTGATCCAAAAGAAAGGCTTTCACGTCAATATAATTTTTAATGGTAATTAATTATGTATTATAAAAAAGACGAAAATAGTTATTTTTGTATCTAGAACGCGAAATGGTACTTTTGCGTTCAGGAATGGAAGTTATTCTTCCGAGCTTTAGCGAGGCAAAATATCTATTCGAGAACGCAAAAGCATTTCGCGTTCGAGATACAAATAATATTTTTTCGAAAACTGCTATAAAATAAGACAATTATGCTATGCACAACAATTTAATTTGTATTTGAAATCGCTTGAACCGTGTTTGAAGACAGTTTAGGCGCGGCGACTATCATACCGATAGCAACTTAAAAAACAATAAATATTAATTGTTCGAAAAAATAGTTTCAAAATTTCATATTCCATGCTACCTACGTGCCCAGGCGCAGCGATAACGTTCTGAAGATGGGCAAAAACATGTCGAAACCGGTAGTCGTATCGCACAATAGTATGGAAGCTTCTATTTATTAGTCAGCGGAGACGGCGTGTGTGACTAAATAAAAGATGGTAGGTGGCACTACCTAACATCTTTTATTTAGTCACCCACTCAATTTTACTTACGGAAGCTCAAATCTTAAAACTGAGAAAAGGGATCGCGCTATTATAGGCGCATGCGCATACAGATTCCTAAAAACGGGAAAACCAAAATTATGAACTGACCAAATATCTTTATTAGAGTTAATTTCTATTGTAGATTATTGTGAAAATTTAATGAAAAATGTTCCAGATCGAACTGGTAAAGTTATACTAGATAAATTTGATAGTGTTACAACAAAGAATGATGGTTTTCAAAAATTAACAGAAATATCAAAGATTTTATCATAATCATTAAATTCAACTCTTAAAGATAATAATTTACATTTAGACCCCTAACATCTGGCATAATTAAAATATGCGCCTATCACTTCCGTTGAAGTCGAAAAAACGTTTTCAACATATAAAAATATTTTAAGCGATAGAAAACGAAATTTTAGTGTCGAAGATCTGGAAAAGCACTTAATTATTAATTGGTACAATAATAAGTTAAGTAGGTGTCATTGCGAAAGTGAATAATAATAATAATAATATACCTTTATTCATTTATGAATAAATAAAATACAAAATCTGTATATATAAAATAATAAACATATAATTAAAATGACTTTCAAGTCCATAGCACCTATTACATAATTCTTTCTAAAAAAAAATCTTCAACTTTATACAACACTTTGTTTATTAATAGATCCCTGAGTCGGTATTTGAATTGTTTTGTTGACAACGATTTTAAAGTCTCTGGCAAGTGGTTGTTTATTTTGTTACACTGGTGGAGTACATTTCTTTGTATTTTTGTTAAATGAGAACGTGGAGGACACAAATATGACTCAGAAGTCCCTCTTGTACTATAACTATGCTTGAGTTCATATTTAGCAAAAAAATCAGAATAATACATTTGGAAAAACAATGCGCACTGCAAAATGTATACCGCGGGTAGGGTAAGTATTTTTTGATCCCTAAAAGTGTTTCTACAAGTATCCCGTGGGTTGATGTTAAATATAGATCTAATACATGCCTTTTGAATTACGAAAATGAATTTCCCCAAAAGATAACACCATATGCAAATCTAGAATGCACGTAGGCATAATATGCACTCACCGCGGCATCAGCACTAACACTACGCGAAACCACTCTCAGAGCGTAACAAAAACCACTCAATTTAACTGCCAGCCGTTCGACGTACGCCTTCCATGATAGTTGGGAATCTAAGGTCCATCCCAAGAAGTCGGCCTCCTCGCCAAAGGCAAGTTGCACATCCCTGTATCCGATATAAATTTCCATTCTTTTGGCACCAAATCTTATTAGATTCGTTTTACTTACATTCATTTTTAAATTGTTTCTTGTAAACCAATCCTCAAAGCATGACAAGTGCGTCGTTAACAATTCAGCAGCATTTTCTTATGTTTTTGCTTTTTGAATAGTTATTAGTTATAACTAGAGCAGACCAATTTCCGTGCGCGCCATGTGCGCCGGTGTGAGGGTGATTGTATTGCACCAGAACTAATAAAAAGCATTCAGTATGTGTTTGGTACTTGCTTAGACTGCATGTAAGTGCAAGCATACGTAATAAAATGACGTCGACACATAAATCGAGAAAACGACCGTTGTCTGACGAAGTGCATAAGTTTCCTTGAAAGACGCTTAAAACGGTAAGTGTTTTTTTAAATCCTCTGTCGTGCACATAATCACTGATTTCATACATTTTCCATTTTATTTATAGGTACATACAACGCTGCTATAATATGTACTATTCTTATTTTTCGTGTGTTTATGCATATTACTTTAATAGCAGAAAACCAAATGTATATTTAATTATTTCTGATAGAATAAATGTCTCTACTTCTATACTTATATCGGTAACAAGCTCATGTTGCGTCCCTACTCTATCGCATATTCTAATATATTACGAATTACACTCCCATACCGGCGCTCATGGCGCGCACGGAAATTGTTCTGCTCTAGTAATAACTATAATATCCATGGAATTATATGTATATAGCTATTAATTGCAATCTTTTACCATATTATTATGCAATGTTTTTATCATATATTATGTAATAAATTGTTCATACCATCGAGAGATTAGAAAGTGAACTTAATCTCTAGACGGGAATGAATCTATCCGCCTAGGTTAGTATACTATTTTCCTCACGATCGGTTGGTAATTAATTATTATATAAACTATTAAATCAGTGAATTTCAAAAATATAATAGTATTAAATTTAAAAAATTCTTTCTTTGGAGACTGTGGTTAAGTAAAAACTTAAAAAAGGTATATAACCCCTTACCACAAATATTAATCGTATCCTAAATACGTATTTCGACAAGTAAGTTGTCATCATCAGTAGGTAAAACCACTAATTAAAAGTCGCACATGGGGGGCACTGTAAAGCTAGAAAACCGCTTACGTAACAACTACTTTACACCGCGTCCACTTATAGACTAATTTTAACATGCGAATATAACCTGCGAGAAGATCGAAAAGCAGTTACCTCTTAGGGTAAAGCCATTCACATATGTTTATTCTCCAAGTTGAAATATATCGAACGAAAGAACGACAGACATTCCTTTCTTAAGGGAACGGCACTCAACATGTCCTAATAACTTCAATTTTAAAACGACGATGACACAATTATGGTAATAAAAATGAAAAGAGACAACTGAATGGAATCGGTGATCTATCGCTATTCATGGAATATTGTTTATTTTTCGCGATATGTATACTCTCATAAGCATCAAGTTCGCGGGGTTTATTAATTCCTTTGACCAGCTTCAACCCTGTAATCGACACATTGTGTAGTGTGCTTAAAGCGTGGTTGGCAACGTTAGATTTATCCGGTATATTGTATTTAATATGTGATATGTGTTCTTTAAAACGGGTTATTATTGGTCGTTTTGTTTGTCCTATATATTTCAAATTACAATCCTCGCAACTAATTTCGTATATACCTGATTTCGAATTAAAATTAACTCTAACTCTAGTATTCCCTAGGAGACTTTTGATAGTATTTTCGGATCGAAAGGCAACCTGGAGACCTCTTTCTTTCAGAACTTTATTTTTTGAACTTTAGAACTTTATTATTTGTTTTTCGTGACGGGGTGGTATGGTAAACACTTGTACTTTTTCTCAATAAACATAAAATAGAAATCGATATTTTTCGGAAAGAAACCAATGTTAATAGATTTATCACCGCGGATTCAAATCATAGTTATCAACATAAGACAGCTTCCTTTAATTTTTTATTCAATCGGTTATTAAATTTTCCGTTAACAAAAGAGAGATATGAAATAGAACTGGATTTCATTAAAAATATCGCGACATACAATGGCTTTGACACAGAAATAATCAATAAATTAATTAGAAAAACAAAAATAAAAATACAATCCGCGAATCCACAAGTTTGATATCTCAAAGTAACCAGGAGAAAAAGTACATGTGTTTACCATACCACCCCGTCACGAAAAACATTAATAAATTTGTGAAAGAAAGAGGTCTCCAGGTTGCCTTTCGATTCGAAAATACTATCAAAAGTCTCCTAGGGAATACTAAAGATAGAGTTAATTTTAATTCGAAATCAGGTATATACGAAATTAGTTGCGAGGATTGTAATTTGAAATATATAGGCCAAACAAAACGACCAATAATAACTCGTTTTAAAGAACACATATCACATATTAAATACAATAGACCGGATAAATCTAACGTTGCCAACCACGCTTTAGCACACTACACAATGTGTCGATTACATGGTTGAAGCTGGTCAAAGGAATTAATAAACCCCGCGAACTTGATGCTTATGAAAGTATACATATCGCGAAAAATAAACAATATTCCATGAATAGCGATAGATCACCGATTCCTTTCAGTTGTCTCTTTTCAATTTTATTACCATAATTGTGTCATCGTCGTTTTAAAATTGAAGTTATTAGGACATGTTGAGTACCGTTCCCTTAAGAAAGGAATGTTTGTCGTTCTTTCGTTCGATATATTTCAACTTGGAGAATAAACATATGTGAATGCCTTTTCCCTAAGAGGTAAGTGCTTTTCGATCTTTTCGTATGTTATATTCGCATGTTAAAACTAGTCTGTACGTGGACGCGGTGTAAAGTAGTTGTTGCGTAAGCGGTTTTCTAGCTTTACTGTGCCCCATGTGCGACTTTTAATTAGTGGTTTTACCTACTGATGATGACAACTTAGTTGTCGAAATACGTATTTAGGATACGATTAATAATTGTGGTAAGGGGTTATATGCCTTTTTTAAGTATTAAATTTCATGGAATTTTGATAAATGTCTTTGATAGGTACTGTTGCTAGGTAACGTAACAGTTAATAGTGATATTTTCTGACATATTACAAAATTATTACACTACGATTTTAAACATGCTCTCTCTCTAACAGTAAACAGTCATGGAAATTCTAATGTAACAATTAATATTAATTCCAAAAGCGAATAAATTTTGTATTAAAACATTGTCTTGTTATTTACTTAGTAAAGATTTGTGAATAGTTTTATTATGATTTGATTTACTTATTTACATGACACTGACGTTTCATAAATACCAAAATGATATTACCCGGCCGAAAAAGTGACATAAGCTAGCTGGTAAAATGCTGTTACCCACCTCGGTATGTAATAGCGCATTTTCTAACCCGTTTGAAAGTTAGAAATGTTCAGTTTACCAACCGATCGTGAGTAAATTAATTTTTTATGTATAAATGTAATTTGGACAATTTCTGTTGTTGTTTTACTACTCTTTCCTTGATTTTAAGGAACTGCTTCGACTCTATGGGGTTCAGTCTTTGACTGTTCGTCGAGTTAACTACAGCGCAAGGTTTCTTCATAATCTTCTCCACAATAAAATTGATTGTGCCGCGCTGTTGTCTAGGGTCAGATTCAATGTGCCTAGTGTTAGTACCCGTAAGCCTGTTACTTTCTTGCTGTCGACTCCAAGGACGAATCTACTGATGAGATCACCGATATTCCACATGATGAGGAATGCTGAAGCATATTATAGTGACATATTCATTGGAGAGGTGGACACTAAGGATATGTGAACCTTGACATCATAATTATCGGTATTACATATTTGTTATATATCAATATTATTTTAGTTATGTAATAATTTAACATAGTATGTGTATTCATACATCTAATTTGTGTACTTATTGCTCTGTAATTGGGATTACCTGTTGGGCAAATAAATAAATATTATTATTATTATTATTATTATTATTTCCAGTAAGCGAAATACATAGAAAATAAGGGCATATATCAATGGTAAAAATGAAGCACATTGACACATTTTTGGGAAGAACGTAACATATTTGAAGCATAAAAATCCGAACTTTAATTATGAATTTATTTGAAACCTGCAAAATAACTTAAAATAAATAAAACCCAAGAATAGCTTTTGGGTTTACCCTGCTCCATCTATATGTATGCATAAATTTAAGATAGCTTTGAAACTAGTAACATTTCTTTGGAAAAGTGCAATTGTAATGGGGCACATTACACTTATTTCAAAGCAGTTATATCCGTTTGTAAAATTTTAAAGAATATTAAAATTAACTTATTTAAACTAAAAAGTCACATTGTATAAATTTTAATGCTTTTCCCGCCATTAAATATTATTGCAAAACATTTCGCAATAATATTACACACGTATTTCATAGTTAGCCATACATAAACTCTATTAGAATACCTAGGTCACATATACGAATCGTTAGAATCACTGTATTGCATCATCCACGAAACCAGTACGATCAAGAACTCTATAAGGAAGCCGGGGAATCACCAAGAGAAAACCGAAGTTAGGACGCATCAAGGAAAGCGAAAAGAATTACTCGACTCAAGTCAGACAAACGAGTCAAACGTGCTACCCTTAACGTGATAATAAAGTGAGGGAAGACTGCAATAAAAGTACTTGGCTCAAGGGAGTCAACCTAGTAAAACGTGCGACCCTATAAGCAAGAGTAAGAAAGGGTTAACCGCATTTTGTGTACTTAAGTACAATAAGTACACGTTATAACAAAAGTATCACATGCCTACAAGTGCAGTCATTTATTTAAAAGTGAATCACCACGCTTAATACATCAGAGCTCTTGTCTGGAATATCAGGCACCCTGAGGCGTGAAGAAATAGTGTTAATACAGTGAACAAGTGCATCACTCCAGAAGCACCGAGTCAACGATAAACTGTTACACAATGTATTCGCGAAAAAATTTGTGATTGGCTTATTGCAAAATGTCCCTATGCGACAGAAAACAGGTAAATATGGTTTATGCGTTTGAGTCTTTACACAAATAAGAATGGTGGACAAAGAAGTTAAATAAAAATTTTCTACTTTATTTGAAAAAGTTATAATTACATTATTTTATCTTTAATGCTATTAGATATGCACTTTCAATTAAATCCTTGCTTTTTGATAACATGGGAATGTAAATATCGAAAAAAATATTTGTATATGTATTTGTGGAAAATTTCAAACAAAAGTATTCGTAAGCTGGGTTTTTTTCTATTCCTATTTACAAGAGTACGTATGTTTTGCAAATCCCACAGAAGAAAATATTATTTCGTCTGCAGTGCGGCTAACGCAGTTGCTCAGATAACGTGGATAACACGCAATAGTAGTAATAGAGGTGCCTCTGGTATCGTTATTGTCTCAACTATAATAGGAGAGTAACAGAGTATATAGGAGGCTTGAATTAACGTAGTTCCAGGGACAACGTCGAAGTGTCGATAATCGATTTGCCTTTGCCTCTGTCGCATTGTTCTGAGGACAATTCTCTAGCTATTTTCGCATGGTGGAATTGGATCCGAAGAAAATTTACATGGATATTCGTCCTTTGTCCCGGATGGCGTACCCCTTCGTCTCGAGATCAGCCATGAGAAATACTTTATTGCAGATTCAATTGTTATACGGGTTACAGTGGCTATTGGTTTTCGTGTTTGTCCCCCCGCGTGACGTTTACCTTCCGAATGAATGATAAAATTCTCTTTTTGATGTTGAAGACCTACATACAAATATGTGTCGAATGCAAATACTATACGTGCTTTCTGCATATGGCCGCGTGATATAGAGAAAATTGGCTCTGAAAATGATTTGAATAAATTTGCTAAATTTCTTTATCGAGATAAAAATCTGTGGTAGGTTAATATTGAAAGCTTTTGGTTTGAAAAGATAAATATTATTAAGATTGGTTTCATTAAAAAGATAAACATTTAATTCGAATTACTCAATGGATATTGTTTAAATTTGTAGCAATACTATACAGTGTGGTCGTAAAGTTTGGAACCAAGCTTATAACCGCATTATTTTACATTTTTTTGAAAAACGCTCGGACAGGTAAATTTTCTTTTTTAAAACGCCATCCTTTGACGTACAATTTTTTTCTATGACGTCATTGGTTTTCGAGTGATGACGTTATCAACACTTACTTTAAATGGCAACCATATTATTTTTTTCTCGTTTTTGGTAGATCTTTATATCCACTAAAGAGTGATATAAAACAATTGGTATGTTGCATCACAATTTTTTGGAACAAATGATATAAATTTAGAAAAAAATACGAAAATTTTATTTTTGTAAACAAAATTAAAATTAAATTAAAAAAAAATCTGAACTTAAATTTATTGTAACGTAAATTTTCAAAATGGACCCCACCAACCAACTGACACTGTCCCAGCCGAGTGTAAATGCTTTGCGATCAAGAAATTCGTCTTCCCAATCGGCCAATTACTTATTAAAAAATCTTATTTAACATTAAATAGTTTCAGAAAAAAGGGCCAAAGAAGTTTAATTTATTTAAAAAATTGACATGATGTGGCAGACCATTTCTCAATTAAAATTATCGCCCAAAAATTGAAGATTTCAAAAACTAATTAAGCTTACAAAATTTACTGAAATATGTATGTAAGTTTTTTTCACACTTCTGTCTTGTGTGAGGACTTAAATATTCTTCTTGAACAAACCGGATCGTCAAAAGCACATGTACTCATGTTACAATGCAAAAAATTTACAAAAACAAAAGCACGCACTTTTTTGCAAGATATTTCTTTATGACATTCTTGCTTCTTTTTATAAAATTTATGTACAAAAATTTTAGTTTGAAATTGTTTCTATGGCGACAACATTGTTGAATTATTTACTTCTATTTTTGACGTTAAATTTTTGAGATATTGCGTAAAAATTGTTCATTTTCGCTAATATAAAATATGACACATTTATCTGAGCGAGAAAGAATCGAAATTTTAATTATGGTTGGGTATGGGGACAGACAAAGAACGCATGCAGAAGCATGCGATTTGTTTAACCATGAACACCCTGATAGACCTCCAATTACCAGGTCTATGGTGACAAAACTAGTTGGAAAGTTTACCGAAACTGGATCCGTAAAAGATCGACCACGGCAAGGTACACCTCAAGTAGGAGAAGATTTGAAATTAAATGTGCTTCTAGAAGCAGAAGAAGGCATCATGTTTCCACCAGACAACTTGCGTTAGCCAATCAGACGGCTCACTCATTTGTCGTCAACTTATTTAAAAAAGAACACTATCGTTCTTACAAAGTTCAACTTGTATAGGAATTACATGAGGATGACGAAGATCGTCTACTGCAGTTCTGTGAAGACGTAATGTTACGTTGTGACCAAAATCCAAATTTCTTGGAAAACATCGTCTTCTCAGATGAAGCTACATTCTGCCTAAATGTATCTGTTCAGGGCCATAATTGCAGATATTGGTCGCAGAACAATCCGCATTGGACTCAAGTGTGTCATACTCAGCGCAGAGGAAAGGTTAACGTATGGGTTGGAATGATTGGACGACGCATTTTAGGACCATATTTTTTTGAGGGAAATTTGACTGCTGTGCAATATTTAGAATTTTTAAGATTTGAACTGGTTCCAGCGCTCGCTGTTATTTTCCCAAATCACGAGGATGGTGATGTACCCCATCCAAATATTTGGTTTCAACAAGATGGGGCGCCTCCCCATTATGGTGTAGAGGTTCGCCACTATCTTGACGAAATATTTCCCAATAAATGGATTGGACGGAGAGGCGCCATAGAATGGCCACCTCGTTCTCCTGACCTGACTCCGTTAGACTTTTTTTTTGTGGGGTTATGTGAAATCGAAAGTGTATTTTAACAAACCGAACAATTTAGAAGATTTAAAAGAACGAATTCGCGTAGAACTTACACAAATATCCCCAGACATAATTGAGGCGAGTATACGAAGTGTTTACACTCGGCTGGGACAGTGTCAGTTGGTTGGTGGGGGTCCAGTTTGAAAATTTACGTTAACTGCTACAACAAATTTAAGTTCAGATGTATTTTTTTTAATTTAATTTTAATTTTGTACAAAAATAAAATTTTCGTATTTTTTTCTAAATTTATAACATTTTTTCAAAAAAATTGTGATGCAACATACCAATTGTTTTATATCACTATTTGGTGGATATAAAGATCTACCAAAAACGAGAAAAAATAATATGGTTGCCATTTAAAGAAAGTGTTGATAACGTCATCACTCGAAAACCAATGACGTCATAGAAAAAAATTGTATGTCAAAAGATGGCGTTTTAAAAAAGAAAATTTACCTGTACGAGCGTTTTTCCGAAAAATGTAAAATAATGCGGTTATAAGCTTTGTTCCAAACTTTATGACCACACTGTATAACAATGATCTTATAATGATTTTGTATTAACACCTTTCACCCTTTAATATTAAAAAAAACTGTTAAAAACGATTTAATTGAATGCAAGTGAGTTATCATTGCTTAAAGAAATTTTGTGTATATCAGACACATATGTCTTTTTTATTTCTCATTTTTACATTGTAGATAACGTTTCATGTCTTTTTTTCTTACAATTTGTTCTTGTACTAATAGACATTCTCTTCGGTGTCCGAAATTTATTGTCGACAAGTGTAAATTATTAAACACAACGACAATCACATTACCAATAGTTCCTGAAATTAGTTATAATTATTTTCGGTATATCGGTTTGTTTTCTTTGGAATTCGGCTTTAATAAAATATTTTTGAAATAAATACACTAATTTAAATATTTCGATAGTTTCAGACATTTCAGAAAAGAATATTAATTATATAGTAGGTGAGTAGATCATTTCTGTAAGCGTAAAATTTTAAACAATAATATAGTAATTTACACTTGTCGACAATAAATTTCGGACACCGAAGTAAATGTCTATTAGTACAAGAAAAAATTGTAAGAAAAAAAGACATGAAACAATGAAAACTAATTTATTTTAACCTATATATTTCGTAGCCATTTGCTGCTTCTTCAGGAGACTAAAAATAGAGTTAAAAATTAGCAGTGGACGTCCCTTTCATTTATTCGGATCTCCATAAAAAAATATTTTGTGGAAAAACGGTTTACTGATCAAGAGTAATTGCAAGATACAGTTGTAGACTACCTTAAGCAACTTAACAAGCGTATCATGAAGGATGTTCAAACTATTGTCACGCTGGAATAAATCAGCGTTTGCGAGCATTATATCTAGAAATAAACAAAAGTTTTTGTGGAATGTATTAAATATTTTTTTAATTATAAAACTTGTAAAGTATTAAATTGTAATTTTGGAGAGTACCTTTAATCACATACCTTTTAAAATGTAGATAAAAGAATCTTTTTAAACCTTATACACGACATTCTAAATTTTCTGCATTGAATTCAGAGTCAAGGGTATTACAATTTTTAAATAATATTTTTCACAGTCTATATAACGCCATGGGATTTTCATAAGGTTAAAATATAACGTTCGGTTAATTTATAACAGTGCTAAAGTTGCGATAAATCGTATATGGGTAACTTTGTTTTGTAACTGCCATCAGCCGATAATAAGATCTAATCTTTAATTTGACGATCAAATAAAATGTTCAGAGGAATTACAACGATAAGAGCTTTCTACGTCCGAATTAATTCTTATTGGCTTTGAAACACGTTTTTTACTGGCTATAATTCCCTTTCAAACACCCATAAAACGTCAAGAAGTGATACATTCGGGAAATGAAAAAGCAATTACCCTGTTTGATTAGCAAATTTACGACATAAGAATTAGTACTTAATTTATGAAAAGCCTAGGGTGTTTGTAGAAAGAAGTTGTCTGTAGTTTTGTTGTTGGTATTAGAATTCGTTAAAACTAAACACGCAATTACAGTTTTTTGTGAATTAGTTCTGTATGATTGGAAAACTCTTTGTTTTATAGCGCGTTTAAATTTGAGAGATTAGTTCAAAAGAAACAACTAGCTTAAGTAAATAAGGGTGCATAGATCTTTTCGAATAACAAGAAAATAGAAATAAATGCTTTCTACATATACGACACTAATTATTCGAATTTTTACTGTAAAAGAAAAATTCGCCCTGGTGCAGGATTCCAACCTACGGAATGACATTTTTGTCGAGAATTTTTTGTTTCCAGTAAAAATTCGAATAATTAGCGTCGTATACGTAGAAAGCATTTATTTCATTCACATCACTTAGCGAAAATGTATGTAATTGATTTGAACAAGAAAATAGCTTTCTGGCGTGGAAATAGTTTAATTAGGTACCTTGAGGTGAGCGCCTAGAGAAATCTAAACAGTGATTATATTATCGGGAGTAGTATTAATTTTGTACACATAATATTATTTTTGAAACGTCCTTGCATGGAGTACTTCTAACAATTGTGCTTGAATACAAAAAGGTTTAAGTATATCAATACGTTATGCACGTATTACGCATTTGTTACAAATGAAACAGACATGCAATATACATATCTGTAACTGTACACATGGACAATACACCTCGTATTTTCAGCATTTACTTCTGCTTAAGACCCGTGTTTCTGCCATCTATAGGCGTCATCAGTCAAGCTAGTGAAGCAATGTAATACAAATGATACAAATCTTTTTAAAAACAGATTTGTATCTGTATATACATTTGCGCTGAAATCGCCTACAAGATATAGCAAATTTCGTCCTATAAGGCGGCACTATTTAATAAGTGACATCTGACGGACGAAAGAGACTATACCGAAAAAGGCGACCTTTCGCTTGACTACACCTTTTGTTAATGGACTACACCTATACGTATTTTTTCGCTTATGAACTAGCTTAGCTGGTCAAGCGAAAGGTCGCCTTCTTCGGCATAGTCTCTTTCGTCCGTCAGATGTCACCTATTAAATAGTGCCACTGGATTTTATAACTTTAACAATTAACAAAAGCCAAACGGATTTTTCGGCCCCTCTTCTTCTTTAATTCTTTAATGCCTTTTTGAATTCCGATGTTAATAGTATTAAAAATTAGCCCTAATTTTTTTCTATTACTATTCATCTAATTATTTTAATTAATATTTGTATATTACACATTTTTATATATTTGCCAAAAAAAATTGTCTTTTTACAAAATTTTAGCTTATTTTTGAATTAATGCTGTATTTACTGTTATATTATTATTGTTAAAGATTTATACCCTTTCAGTAAATATTATGGCATTTTATATTGTATTATTTTACAAATTACAAAATTTCTAGTTATATTTTCAAAAATTTCAACTAAATCCTTTTTATGTTTTGTTATTCTATTGGTTTATGTTTATTGAGCCCCTCTTTAGTAATTTAAACTTATTATTGTTTTATTTGATTTGCTTTTAGGTGAAAATATTCCTTCGGTTGGTTAGTAGTAGCCCGATGTTTGTAAGCTAGTTAGAGTGTATTTTTGTTCCTTCATTTGCTTTCAACTGTTTGTTCTTCTTTCAGTTGTAGATATGAATATTATTATATATATATTGAAGAAGCGCTGATGATCTAAATGTGAATAATAGAATAATAATTGGTGATAATTAATAAAAGTTTATAAAAGTTGAAGTTAATGGAATTGAATTTATATAAATTGGGCGCCTTTAATTTGAAAATGTATTGTTAGATCAACACTATCTATGTTCTATCATAATAATCCAACTAGCAGTCGTGAGCATGAATAATATAAGCAAAATTAGACTCTTTAGGATCTTCGTCGATATATATATATATATATGTCCCTTCTTCATTTTTAGCATTCCCTGTCCTTTCTTCTTTGTTTCTGTTATAGTCAACATATCTCGGTCTACAGCCGCAGGCGTAATAATAACTCATGGCCAGCCGATGCCCCCTGTAATTGGCGCAAGCTGTTGGGGGATGCTAAGGCATGGATTATTATTATATCTAAGTTCATTTCTTCAAATTCATCTTCCAGTTGTCTCTCTTTCCCTGTTAAGCTTTTGATGTTCCATGTCCATATTTTCCATACCCCAATACAACCCTTCTCCTCATTTTTTATTCTGTTCTTCCTGGATTATCCTTGTTATCCTTGTTATCCTTGTTATTACTTTTTTTCCGGTTTATCATAACCTTTAACTTAGCCATCTCGTTTTATTTAAATGAAGCTGGAATTATTATATTACGATGTTTCTTCTTTAATAAAATGTAATTTTGTTATCTTTAGTGTATCCTTTTTTAGTAGTATTTTAGTTTTAATATTAAGTAAAGAGGATTTTGCTAACTAAAATCCTGAAATGCCCTATCCTAAGGTAACCTCTGGCCATTTTTTCTTTCATCTCGGAGAATCTTCTTTCGGTTTCACCATCTTTAGGTTTAAAAGTTTTATAATACGCTTGTCTATTGTCTATAACATGTCAATATATATTATATACTATTTAAAAATTTACTGCACTGTTGATGATGTTCAAAATATGACTGTTTTCCAAACTGGACGTGAGTATCAATTGGTGTTTATTGTAGACGAATTAAATTAAATATTGAGAAATGCTGTACCTTTCACCAGAAAAAAACAGACTTAATTCCAGTTATGGGACGTATAACACCAAAGTCGGAAATAAAACACATGCGAAGGACATTAGAATGGCTTTTTATGAGATTACTTCCTCGAATCATATCTCTTTTATTACTGTCTGCCTTTTGAAGCATGAAATTTATTATTCAAACTTTGTACGATTTTAAATTAATGAATAGGTTTTTATCATTTAAGGTTAATAGTATTTCTCCTGGTCGTTATTTGAATAATCCTTTATATTTGAATTCATACGAGTTTGAATCACTGACTGTAAAAAATAGACTTTTAGTGGAAAAATCTTCTGAAATATACACAATAATGAACAAAATTTACTGACCTAATTTGCTGTCTCGGATTAGGTTTCAAATACGACGCTTGCTGACAAGAATGTCTAAAACAGCACATTAACTTTTAAAATAAATTTACGTAGGAGATTACCTGGCAAAGGTCTACGTAGCAAAAAACTAATTTAATTTCTTCAAAGGTTGCTATTGACTTTTCTATCTATCTTCATATTAAACAATAATGATATGGAACTGATTTTTTCGACGATTGTGGAAATTATTTTAAGACCGCAGGTAAGCTGAAAGCGACTACGTAATTTGTCGCGGAGTTTCGTCGGTACACGCCAACTGATTATTTCTCTTTTTTATTTGTTAACGAAAATATTAACTCACGTTGCTTACTGATATGGTGAAAAATTAAACGTAACTTTATTAGTTATTTCCCCAGGAATTATCTTAATGTAAATTTACAAATAAACAATACAATGAAAAAAGGCATTCTTTCTTTTGAGACTGTGTTAAAAAATTCTTATCAGAATTAATACTCGTATCTTAAATACGTATTTCGACAACTAAGTGGTCATCCTCGATAGGTAAAATTAATAATCATAGTTTTAACATGGTGCTAACTTTGGTAAAGGTCCAGTGTCCGTTACTTGCTTGTTCAAATTCATATAATAGATAGGAGATAGGAGAAGACAGTGTGAGAATATCTCACACTGTCTTTGGTCACAGTGCGAGAATATCTCACATTGTGACCAAAGTCATCAAATATTAATTTCTTAAAACCTAGTGTATATGTATACGTCTTATAAAATGTTTTGAATTACATAAATTGTAATTATTACTGTATTCCACTTTAATTCATTGTTGCTCTTGGATATACAATGTTTTCGGTGATACCATTTGCTATATATACAAAATTGGTTTTCCTACATGGGAGCATGCGATGTATAATTGTCCATGTCAACTTAATTGTGCGAAGCAATGTATTGTGACGCCATCTACATTTAAATAATAGTACTGCTAGTATTAATATTATATAATTAGGGCCCTAAGTTTCTTTATACTGTTAATATCGAAGATTTCGATAGCTTTGAATCTTCTCATTTTGCACAAAAATCGCTCGTAAACCGGTAGTTTTTTAGTCTATTACGGACACACATACTTTTATTTATTATATAGACTAGCTGCCCGTAGCCCGGCAATGCTCAGCCACATTCTATAGAAAAATTTAAACTTGCTTTGTATTAACTGCGATTGACAGATATAAATTTTTTTTTTATTCTCTAGCTAAACAATGAATCAATGATATTTTATTATAATCAATCTATTACTCTAATGCTATTGGATACACAATATTCCTCGTTATTCCATCTAGACAGTGTTTCAATTCGAGGACGTACTACATATGTACATGAGGATTAGCAATTTCCAGCTGTTGTAATCACACATCGCAATTTGATGACTGTGCTCGCAGACAAAAGTGCATTACTCACCATAATGTCGAGGCAGTTGCCATTCTGTCGAGACAATTGCTAAGGGACAATTTGAAAACACTATATATATATATGTACATATATGCATTTAAGTTGGTATATAATGTAAGTATGTATATATGTACATATTGGTGTGTTTTCTTCTAAATGAAATAAATTGAAAAATTAAATAAAGCTGAAAACAGCAATGAAAAATTTAAAATGGGTAAATTTTGAATATGAGCATCGATATAACAAATTTCATGTTCATTTTATGTAGAGTTTCTCGTTATTTTCTGTAAAAAGTTTGAATATATAACAATACAGAAGGTGTTAAGAAAAACACATCTGTATATATTTAGTAAATTTATATTGTATATCAAATGTCATGTAAATCATTATATCTCTTTACGTTCTAGTTGATAAATGTTAATAACTTAAAATTGAAATCATGCTGTACCTACCGATATATAAAAGGATATTTAAAGTACTATATTAATAGTAAATTTCATAATAAATACTTGAATTTTGCAAATTTTTAAATACATAAACGTTGTTTATTGTAACTGTTACGATGTACGTGAAATGTAGAACAAAAACATCCAATAAGGTCTTAAAATATCAAGAACACATTATTATTTGATATACATCACAAATCAGAATAATCTAAACGACAATAACAATTTTGTAATAAACTATACATGGTAGAATGTACATTTTAGAATTAACATTTTGCAGTACTTATCTATTAGAACAACCATGCCATTCATTTTTAAAAATATGTATTTTTAATCCATAAAAACAGTTCAAAAGGCTTATAGTACACAAAATAGAGTCTAACATGAATTTTGTTCATCCATTAGAAATAAATATATTTGTTTATATACTGTAAATAATGCAGCTGTCAAATTTAATCTAGTACCACAGGTTAGATATATTTCAAGGTACGATGAAACAAAAATACATCAATCGGAAGATAAGAAAGGTTAGTCAATTAATTGATAAGAGAAGAACGATATGACGTTTGGATCTATAATATGGAGGCGTGAATTGTAGAAGAAGACAATTGCGTCGGACGTTAGAGAAGGACAGAATAAATGGAAAGAAAGCAGACAGCATGCGATCTTGATAAAAACGGAACACTTGAAAATTAAGACAAAAACACATTTAAGACATTAAACACTGTTAGAATGAAATATTAAGTAAATCAATATAAGAACAAAAGTTTTTAAATATGAAATATCATCTAGAAGAGTATATTATAACTCACAAATGTATTTGAAAAAGGACCGACGTCACAGGTGGTATATATAGAAAATTTCTCAAGAAAAGGACACTTACCGAAATATCTTCTAAATGCGGGGGTCACAAATAAAAATTTGCTTTGTAAATGATATTAAATTTAATTTATCATTATAATTTTTGTATTTTTAGTTTCAAAGACACGAATTGTCCTAGTTAGTTGTAATTAATCAATATTTATATATATATATATATATATATATATATATATATATATATATAAGGTAAACTTAATAAGTCGGCGACTTATTAAGTTTACCTTATCATACCAAGGTCACGAAGATATTATATATATATACTTTATTTTAAGAAAATAAAGAATGGATCAATATTATGCGGAATTCGATAACCTGTGTAATAATGATTTCGGCAGGTAAATAATGTAATAAAGACATTGAAGACTTTGAAGTTCATTAAAAATAAATTTAAAATATTATTTGTTTTAAGTGGACATTTATTTGATCGTGTATAATATCAATTTCTGTTTTAAAATAGAAGACATAACACAGATATCTTTTATATTGTATGTAGAGTAAAATCTCATGAACATTTAAAGGATATCTGGTTTTGAACTCGCAATTAAAACTATCATTAAATATTTGAAATATTGAATAAAATAAATTCTGTGTCATTAACTATTTTATGTGGTAGCGTAAGATCTCGTCACATGAATATGAAATAACACATTTTGCGCTTTTGTAATATTATCACTTTATAAAACTACTAAATCCATAAACTTTACAATCAATCAATTTTAAATAAAAGCACTGTCATACTTTAGTATTTTGTAGAGTATAAAGCTTACTGGTCTAAAGTAATACACAGCTGTATTTTGGGAGATTAATTGAAATCTAATAAAGATCTTCATGGTCATATTTTTAGATATATAAATATGAGTATATTTTGACTAGATATAAGATTTATATACCATGTTTAATTAATAAAGAAGAATATAATTCATGATATTTAATACATTTGAAAATTAATGTCTATCTTGGCAAAGTGTGAATAATAAATGAATTAAACTTAACATAATATCGTATTATTTCTCTCCCTATTCCATTAGATACTAGGCCTAGTTGCAAGGAACTATTTTTGTGAAACAAAAACCCTGCGAGCAATTTTAAGAGTCTAAATTAAAAAATATGTGCGTATAATGATTCATGTCTTATGATTGACGATTCATATTTAATATATGTATAGCAAACGCCAATTAAGTTGGCGCGAGGAGGGGGTGCGCAGAAACCGTGTTTAAAAACGTCCACCCCCACTACTCAAGTAATTGTCAGAATACATTTGTCATTGACGTTTGACAGAACATATTTTGTAATGTCTTTGCTAGGGGATCATACATGCTTAGAGGTTAGAATTATCTGACATTTGATGTAAAACCAAATACAAATCTCCCCACTACTTCTAATCCTGCGCGAACTTACCCCTTCTCGCGCCAACTTAATTGGCGTTTGCTATACATGTGTATATATTATTTATGTATGTATGGGCGCATATAACGTGTGTTCATTTGAAAAGTCAATTAGGTTACTTTGAAATTTTGGTAGAATAAGACGCATATATATTAGTATGTGTTTGTTGTTCCGTAAATGTAAATCCAAATGACATTTGATAATGTCAATCACAAATATCAGTTAGTGCATAAAATAATCGTGCATCGATTCTGGTTTAAATAAATTTCTTCTCAGTTTTAAAATGGCTTTCACTTTAGAACATCAAATTTTTTAGTCCAGGCTTATTTTCGAAGTGGTAATAAAATTGATGGTTTATGGGTTTATTCAGTTCAAGATTGCATGGTAGAATTTCAAGTTGAGTTTCCACATTTTGTAACAGATTATATACAATTTAAGAATACTTTGGATAGAACTTTAAAATTTTTTTCTGAAACTGATAGTCTCTTAAGAAAATCAGGCAGCGGAGCAGTTAAGAAACGTACACCTCAAGTTGTCAATCGTGTTGAAGAAGAAATAATAGAAAATGAACCACAAACATCTGCTCGACATTTGAGTCACCAAATAAACCTTTCTGTTGGTACAACTCACAAGTTATTAAAAAAAGATATGTAACTTTATCCATACCGTGTCACAGCAGTACAAGAATTGTTAGAAATTGATTACCCACGTAGACTACAGTTTTGTAATTGGTTTGTAAATATGAACAATAATGGAGAACTTTCGCAAAGAGTCATCTTTACTGATGAAGCACGGTTTTATAAAACGGGATACCTAAATTCACAAAATACAAGAATTTGGAGTAGTGAAAATCCACATGTAATTAATGAAGAATCGCTGCATCCAGAGAAAATTGGTGTTTGGGCAGCGATAAGCCAAAAGCGAATCATTTGATCAATATTTTTTCAGGGAACGTTAACTGCTCAAAGGTACCGTACGGAAATTTTACTACCATTTGTCAATAAGTTGCATGATGATGAACTTAAGAATGCATATTTCCAACAAGACAGAGCACCTTGTCACTGTACTGCAGAATCTTTGGATTATTTGAGAGAATTTTTTGATGAGCGTACAATTAGTCGAAATACTGAAATTGCCTCGCCTGCACGTTCATGCGATTTAACACCTTGCGACTTCTTTTTGTGGCCTTATCTAAAAAATAACATATTTCGAACACCCATATTGAATTTGAATGATATGCTACAGATAATCGAACAGAAATACATGGAAATTAATAACAATCCAGTAATGTTGCAGAATATCATCAGAAATTTTGAGCGGAGGATTTTAAAGTACATTGATCTTGAAGGACAACATTTTCAACATTTGTTATAGTTTTCAATAAATACCTATTATTTGTTATTTATTTGTATGTATGAAACTGTCAAAACATACGACTTCATAGGGTAAGTAGTAAATTTTAATTTACGACATACTTCAAAATGTTCTCAGTAAATCACATGTTACTAGATTGACTTTTCAAATGAACACTTGTTATGTATGCATCTATAAATGTCTTCGTTTCCTAGATAAATTCATATTATTTCACATATTGTTAGTTCATTTATACTTGCCGGTACAATTTGGAAAAAAAAATTATGACAGCAGCCTGCCACACAACATAAGGAACAAACACAAAATTTTATTAAAATCGATTATGTAGTTTGTGAATCTATAAGTAACTAATTGAATGTGTGATTTATATATATATATATATATATATATATATATATATATATATACACTCACCGGCAAAATAATCGATCCACTCAAAAAATTGATTAAGTTTGTTCGTTAATAAGTTTGTTATTTTAAATTCGATTTGATTCATTTTTTTTGAATATTGTAGGTAAATTTAAATGTAATCTATCACATCTTTGGAATTTTAAGAAAATTTGGCGTACATCATTTTATACAGGGTGACACAAAGTCTGTTTTTTTTAAATCAACTTTAAAACCACATATGGATTGTCAAAGTTGCTCCACCTTGTATTTTCTTGTTTTGTTAACAAGACACATCATTTCTTTACAATTTCTTTTTTTATTTATTACAATAGCTTAATTTTTGTAAAAGATACAAGGGTTTAAGAAAAATCTTACATTTTTACATTTTTGCTATGGTACTAACAATAAGTTTACGAATTTATCGTTTTTGCATAGAGGGCTATTGAAATACTGTCAGTTGTGAAATCTAAAACTTGTCAATTACGTTTTTGAACGTGTTTATTGTCGAATAGTAATTTAAAATATGGATCTTTCTGTAACCGACGCAGCGAGAGCTGTTGCTTTGATTCAGGATGGTAGGTTACAGTATTATGTGGCCAGAGTGTTGGGAGTTTCAAGATGTAAAGTTCAAAGAGCTGTTAAACGGTTTAATGAATTTGGTGTATACACAAGAAGAAATCATTGTGGTTGAAAGAAATCTACTAGTGAGCGAGATAATCGCTTTATAACGTTAAAAGTTTTGAGGGACCGAAAAGTTACTTCTGTGCAAATGAAAAACAGATTAGAGGACGTAAGGCAAGTTCAAGTAAGTGATAGAACAATAAGAAGGCGGCTGAATAATATTGGACTGCGTTCTAGGAGACCTGCAACTGGTCTAGGGTTATTGAGACACCATCGAGTTGAACGCCTTAGATTTGCTAGGGAACATGTAAATTGGGGTAACGAAGAATGGAGCAACATCGTATTCACGGATGAGTCCAGATTTTGTCTTAGAACACCAGATGGACGTGAAAGAATTTACCGGAGAACTGGTGAACGTTTCTTTCAAAACCATTTTTTTCCTAGAGTAAGTTATGGTTCGATAATGGTGTGGGGTGGCATAAATTTTGAAGCTCGGACGGACTTGGTTATAATTAACGGGGGAGCCATGACAGCCGATAGATACATAAGAGAAGTTTTAGAGCCACATATTGTTCCTTTTGCACCGTTCATCGGAGATATTTCATGCTGATGCATGATAATGCCCGACCGCATGTTGCCAGAATTGTACGCGAGTATTTAGCTGAGGTTGAAATCTCAGTAGTAAATTGGCCTGCTCTAAGCCCAGACCTAAACCCAATTGAGCATGTTTGGGATGCACTTGGGAGGAAAATACGATCTCGTGTACCAACGCCTGCAAATTTACAGCAGCTTAGTGACGTTCTAACTGAAGAATGGAATCAAATCAACCAGGCTTACATTCAAAACTTAATTGAGAGCATGCCAAGACGAATTGCAGCTGTTATCCGTGCACGTGGAGGAAACACTTCGTATTAAGTCTTTTATGTTTTTCATTTTCTTTTCAATTCCTTTTCATTAAATTCGGTGTTAAGTTAAATTCGTAAACTTATTGTTAGTACCATAGGAAAAATGTAAAAATGTAAGATTTTTCTTAAACCCTTGTATCTTTTACAAAAATTAAGCTATTGTAATAAGTAAAAAAAGAAATTGTAAAGAAATGATGTGTCTTGTTAACAAAATAATAAAATACAAGGTGGAGCAACTTTGACAATCCATATGTGGTTTTAAAGTTGATTTAGAAAAACAGACTTTGTGTCACCCTGTATAAAATGATGTACGCCAAATTTTCTTAAAATTCCAAAGATGTGATAGATTACATTTAAATTTACCTACAATATGCAAAAAAAATGAATCAAATCGAATTTAAAATAACAAACTTATTAACGAACAAACTTAATCAATTTTTTGAGTGGAACGATTATTTTGCCGGTGAGTGTATATATATATATATATTAAAAATAATAGACTTTTTATTGGTTTAGCGACCTTTTATTGAATTATGATGTTTTATTCTACGACGTTTCGACTTTTATTATTTTCAGTCTTTTTCAAGTATCGTTTCTTTTGGTTTTCAAAATCACGCATTCTGTGTAACATGTGTGTCGGGTACCCGAGACCTTTTTTTGTAACGAACCGATCGCACTGGTTGGAGTATTGTAAGTGGTTACACTTACAATACTCCAACCAGTGCGATCGGTTCGTTACAAAAAAAGGTCTCGGGTACCCGACACACATGTTACACAGAATGCGTGATTTTGAAAACCAAAAGAAACGATACTTGAAAAAGACTGAAAATAATAAAAGTCGAAACGTCGTAGAATAAAACATCATAATTCAATAAAAGGTCGCTAAACCAATAAAAAGTCTATTATTTTTAATATTAAGACACGGCCAATAAAATAAATAAGAAAAATAAAATTCTTATAAACACTAAATATATATATATATATATATATATATATATATATATATATATATAGATTAATAATTAATAATATCTAACAATAAGTATATTTATTTACATATCACTTATGATGTATGATCTATCCAATTATGTACTATTAAAAAAATTGACAATTAGATGCTTTTCTAAATTTTCTATTTTAAATTAATGTTTTCTTCGTCCAACATGTGTTTGAATGTGTAAAGAAATCGTTCAACGTGGACGGAAGTAATTGGAGCTTAATACTTTAACTCTTACATGTTTCGGCACTTATGGTCTTTTTAAAGTACTGTCATATTTTATATGTCACATTGTCATGGTTTTTATATAATGATTTAAATTACGTTATGATTTTTTCCTATAGAAATTCATGTAATTTCACATATTGTTAATTCTTTCCACACAACATAAGAAACACATACATAAAATTTTATCAAAATCGATTATGTAGTTTGTAAGTCTATAAGTAACCAAATTAAATGTTTTTGATTTTTGTAGATTATAGGTTTATTCATTGCGTTCAAAATAAAAAAGTTATTTAGGTATCCTCATGAAAAGCGAAACATTTTATATATGATGTGATTTAATGGGACAAATTAAATTTCGATAATGGGTTTTATTCAGCAGATTATTACGATATTATAACAAAAACAAAGCCATGATTTTTCCACTAATTAAGATACATCCTCATAAAAAAAGTATCGTAATATCCTTTAAATAATCAAGAAAATTTATGGCGCTCCCAACTATATACAAAACTGTATAATTAAGGAAACAAAAATAAATAACAAAGAGCAAAGCAACACAATTAAGATATATACTACAATTAAAATGTAGTATAGAAGTGGAACATAGCCCTCGAGGTAGTTCCCGTCCACTAAAATTATATTAAAATCTTATTTAGCAGTGCGCACCATAAAAATGATTTATGTCCTAAATCAGCTAAATGATTAAATCTTAACATAAATAACTAGTTATTGCTTCAACGCTTAATGAATGTACATTAATTACTATATTTTCGAAATAACCCGGGTAAAATAAATCGACTAATTTTAACTTGCCATCCTATCGCATGGTGGTTTAAATTTAGTGGTAGTATTTTAGTTATATTCTTGACATAACAGATTTTACCCTTAATTCGATCTATGATTAATTGTTCTTATTATGTTTTCTCTCTGGCGTTTTAGCAACACCATTTGCGAAGGGTATTGTATTCCACAGTGCGCTTTCTGTGCCAAGGGACACTGACCTCTCATCTTTGTTTACAAGACACTGTGGCTTCAGGAACTAATCAATGTTATATCGTTCGATTACAAAGCATTTCAATTACGTACTTAGAAGCTAAATGGCGTTTTCATTGTTCCTGTCTGCGTTATCGAAGAGAAAGGTCAAAATCCTAGATCTCAACAGACATTAATGAAAGACTATACTATTGTAAACATATTTTCGTCTACTCGAAGCTTGACCCGTTCATTTGTTTTAAACTAAACCAATTTAGAAATTGTGTCTATATATCAGTATAATTCGTAAATATAACTAAAAAAATATAACTAACGTATACCGGGTATGTGGAATCGAAAGTAACTCCTACCGGGTTACCTATTTACCCAGATTGAGGTTGTTTGATGGAAACAATCAAAGAAGTTTTATCCAACATGGGTTCGTTACTCAACGAATGCTTCAGTCAATCTAAGTTTTAGTGCATCAACATAAGTACCAGCAGCCCTGAAGATGTATCTTGCAACAGTGGACAAAAACTTCAAAAGGTATATAACCCCTTACCACAATTATTAATCGTATCCTAAATACCTATTTCGACAACTAAGTTGTCATCATCAGTAGGTAAGAACCACTAATTAAAAAGTCGCACATGGGGCACAGTAAAGCTAGGAAACCGCTTACGCAACAACTACTTTACACCGCGTCCACGTATAGACTAATTTTAAAATGCGAATATAAACTAGGAAAAGGTCGAAAAGCACTTACCTCTTAAGGAAAAAAGGGCTACACATATGTTTATTCTCCGAGTTGAAATATCTCGAACGAAAGACCGGCAAACATTCTTTTCTTAAGGGAACGGCACTAAACATGCCCTAATAACAATTTTAAAACGACGATGACATAATTATGGTAATAAAAATGAAAAGAGACAACTGAAAGGAATCGGTGATCTATCGCTATTCATGGAATTTTGTTTATTTTTCGCGATATATATACTTTCATAAGCATCAAGTTCGTGGGGTTTATTAATTCCTTTGACCAACTTCAACCCTGTAATCGATACATTGTGTAGTGTGCTTAAAGCGTGGTTGGCAACATTCGATTTATCCGGTCTATTGTATTTAATATGTGATATGTGTTCTTTAAAACGGGTTATTATTGGTCGTTTAGTTTGGCCTATATATTTCAAATTACAATCCTCGCAACTAATTTCGTATATACCTGATTTCGAATTGAAATTAACTCTATCTTTAGTATTCCCTAGGAGACTTTTGATAGTATTTTCGGACCGAAAGGCAACCTGGAGACCTCTTTCTTTCACAACTTTATTAATGTTCTTCGTGACGGGGTGGTATGGTAAACACATGTACTTTTTCTCCTGGTTACTTTGAGATATCAAACTTGTGGATTCGCGGATTATATTTTTTATTTTTGTTTTTCTAATTAATTTATTGATTATTTCTATGCCAAAGCCATTGTATTTCGCGATATTTTTAATGAACTCCAGTTCTATTTCATATCTCTTTTGTTAACGGAAAATTTAGTAACCGATTGACTAAGAAATTAAAGGAAGCTGTCTTATGTTGATAACTATGATTTGAATCCGCGGTGATGAATCTATTAACATTTCTATTTCTATTTTATGTTTATTCTTAATCAGTAAAGTATCTAAAAATGGTATCTTGCCATTGTGTTCCTTTTCCACTGTAAATTTAATCGTCGGAAATTTCAAATTTAATTGATTAACGAATATGTCTAATTCGCATTTCCGTGTATCAAAAATCGCGAAAATGTCATCTACATACCTAATCCAGACTCTCGTGAAATATTTAGCGTTATTTTTACATTCTACTTCAAATTGACTCATGAATAAATTGGCTATGAAAGGAGATAGGCAGTTACCCATTGTTGTGCCTTGTTTTTGTTCATAAAATTTTTCTCCTACTTGGAAACAATTTTGCGTCATTCACAGAGTTGTCAATCTCATGTATTCTTTTATTTTTAAAGGTTCGATGGTATTCTTGTGGAGCAAGTTTTCTAAATATTTCATAGTCTCTGGAATAGGTACCGAGGGGAATAAAGACGTTACATCGAATGAAACTAAAATTTCCCCAGTTTCCAGTTCACAATATTTAATTAATTTAACAAATTCTAAGGAATTACTGACTGCCAAATTTTCTGGTTTGACGGGTAAATTTTTAAATTCATTCACTAACCATATGGAAATCAAGTAAGTCGGTGAGTTGATACCTGAAACTATAGGTCTCATCGAGTTACCTGGTTTATGTATCTTCGGTAAACAATACATTCTTGGTACTACAGGATTACTAACATTCAATTTATACTTTTGGGTAGAAGTTATTAAAATTGGACATTTCTCAATCGCGTCTTTTGTGTCACTAATCATTTTAAGTAAGGGGTTTCTCTTAATTTCTACATACGGACCTTCGGCAATAAAATTTTTTACTCTTTGAAAATAGTCGGTTTTGTCCATAATTACTAACTTGTTCCCTTTATCTGCTTGGTGGACAAAACGTTAGACAGGAAAGAAGTAGCGCCAGAACGAGATTCGAGTCCGGAATCCAAGAGACAATTTGAAACCGCTATTTTTAACGTACTAATTATAGTGTGAATCCACGATATTTTGCTTTTCATTAATGGATATCTGGTACATAATTTCTCCAATTGCATAAAGTTTTACTAACTACATTAAGTAAGTTCCGTTTTCACCTAGTGCGCGGGAGTGTAGGGATATCGGCGCTATCGCAGCACTGCGGTGAAGTCTGGTTCAGTGTGAGTCTATCAGGGCTAGTGAGAGAATCGTTCGGGCAATCCCTTCGTGCTATTTTGGTAGTATAAAATGGCTGCTTCAATTGAGAATCAAGCCGAATTGCGTGCTGTTATTTTATTTCTGTGTGCAAGGAACATGGAGGCTGCCGAGATTTATCGTAAACTTTGTTTTGTTTATGGTGAAAATGTCATGAGTGCCAGTATAATAATTATAATAATAATAGCCCTTTAATTTCCAACAAGTGATCCCCAATTACAGGACATGAAAGTAATATAAAAAATAAAGAAAGCTTAGACAAATTGTGAAAATTAAACTAAAAACAAATTAAGCAGAACATACAAGAAAAAAAAAGAAATATGTCTATTTATACAAATAAGAAATTAATATAGCCTAATTGAAAAAGAAAAAATCATCAAACAATTTATTAGCAGTAATGCTCATAGAGTTGACATGGAAACGCTGCAACACATTGGCCCTCGCCGTAGGCACATGAGCACCACAGTTATAACGTGAATCTCGGCACGTGTAGGGAAATTCTTGACAGAAGTAACGCGCAATTAATTTTATTATTTAACCGTTTTAACAAGAATGTAGCACACTGGCAATCCCTTCTGTCCGAGAGTGAAGGCATGTTGTGTGCAGCAAATCTTCCTGACATATTATAATCCGTGGATATACTCCATTAATTTTGAAGGAGAGAAATTTTAAAAATCGTTGGTATATTCTATCCATAAGTAATCTATGGGAGGCATAAGAAGCTGCATAATCCATTTTACTGAAAATAGAAGCGAAATAGAACACCTTAAGCATTTCAATGTCATTAAAATGTGTTGAAAGACGCATAATGAAACCCAGAGCTTTGCAGAAAGGTGTCCCTTTGCGGTGTTAAAGGATTCAGTCAATGATGATCCAACTTTGATTGCGGTATAATTTTCTTTGTAATATTGTTGGACGGCCCTAATTAATGTTGGTCTAATGTCGAGCTTTTCCATTGTTTCCCATAACTGTGATACTGGGATACTGGCGTAAGCTTTTTCAAGATCAATGAACGCTATATGTGTTTCTCTATTTCGCTTTTCAAATGTTATTTTCTAAGTAAAAAGGTTGTCCGTCGTAGATCTTCCCACCAGGAATCCCGCTTGTTCCTCCGGTTGCTGATCTTTAATGTACTCTTCAATTAGGTTTCTAAGAATCCGGGAATATATTCTTTCTATTGTTGGAATGACTGCTATACCCCGGTCATTCTTGGGATCGTCTTTTGAACCTTTTTATGGATGGTCGATATGTTGGAAGTTCTCCACTCAGTCGGTGTCTCTTCGCCATTTAAGTATCTTTCAAAGTATTCTTAGCAGCTTTTTAGGTCCATATTTTATAAATTCCGGGTGTATCCTTCCAAGTCCAGGAGGTATTCTCAATTTTGTGTCTTGTTCTCCCAGAAATTCAACGCGTTTTTATTCCAAAAGGTCTTTGAAGTGCTGCACCCAGTCTTTTTTTGTTTTGCTGCTCAAGTTAAATAAATGTTTGTTTAATGTTTTTACCGATTTTAAGGCCTTTCAAGCTTTTGAGTTTCGGATTCCTCCTATTTGTTGTTCTTTGTATTCGCACTTTTTCTCAAGATTGATTCTTTTTCTTAATGACTTCGTTTTTTACCTCCCTGTTTGCTCTTCTGTATTCTTCTCTTGTCACGTCGTCATTCTTTTGAAGAACTTTTTGGTAAAGTTGTTTCTTGTTTTTAATTTGTTGTTCTATACCCTCATCCACCAATCAGGTTTGTTAGTCATGTGCATTATTCCAACAGTTTCGTCTCCAGCTTCAATACAAGTTTTTATATGATCATATTCTTCTTTTGTTGTTCATTTAGTTTCAATTAATTTTTGCTCTAATATCTTGGCATATAAATATTTGGTTCTGTCATTTTCAAAGCTTTTTAGATTATACTTTGTGGTGTCTAACTTATTCCCAATAATGTTTGTTGGTGTTAATTGATAAATGAGATTCCACAAAGGGAATATATATTTTGGATTCCAGTAAGCGATGATCAGATCCATACACCTCACCCCTCTTTACCCTAACAGTACCTTGATTCCGGAATGTTGTCGATCGATAATTGACTTAAGTCCTCTTGTTTGTTAATACCAAGTATATTTATCTACGAAAAATGTATTAGTAATCATCAGATCGAACTGATCACAGAGATTTATTAATCTGTTACCTTTATCTTTAACAGTTAACGATAATTAAATTAAACTTGTGGAAATTAATGTGATCTCAGTACCGAACACGTCCCAAAAGCAAATTGTGAGCGCAATACCGTGCAAGTTCATGTTTGATCAAATAGAGGTCACCTTCATTTTTACAAGTTCACATATAATATGGTTTTTCAGTAACATAGTTTAAAATTCTCTCCAAGGTTCCTTCGTTTACTTGATTAGTTTAAAATTGTTTCCGAATTCGAAAGGTTCTTAATTAAGTATGTCGCTAAAAAGAAAACGTCGCTAAAAGACAAAATAAATATAATCGTGGAAAGGGAAAGGTATGCGTTAAATTCACAAAAGTTGGCCGAAAAATGTGGGTCTGGAAAAACACAAATTAACGGTATTATGAAAAATATAGGTGAATTTAAAAAATATGGTTGAGGAAGGTGTTAACATGGAGCAAAAATGAAAATTTCCGAAGTCGAAAGGATTGGCCGTGGGTCAAGTCGTCTACAATTGGTTTTGTAAAGCCAGAAATAAAGCAATCCCAATATCTGGGCCTCTACTTAAACAAAAAGCACTAAACCCAGCAACCAGTTTAAACATGGAAAATTTCGCACAATTAAATGTATGGTTGGAAAGGCGACTATAACTTATAAATCAATTTGTGATGAGTCGGCAGAGATTAATTTGGACGATATAGAGTTCTGGACAACCAAGATATCGTTGATTTTAAGAAATTATTTTCCTCGGGATGTTTAAAATGCTGACGAAAAAGGATTTTTATTACCACGCCATGCCAAATAAGGCATTTAAACTAAAACATGAGATTTGTCCAGGGAAGAAGGCAGCTAAAGAACGTTTGATTATTTTACTGTGTGCAAATGTGAAAGGTGTGAAAGAAATTGGAAAAAGGAAAAATTCTCGCTGTTTTGAGGGTAATCATATTGACAAATTACCCTTCGAATGGGTTTCTAACAAAAGGGCTTGGATGACAACAGAAATTATGACAAAATAGCTGCATAAATTAGACAATAAAATAAAGTCTAACTAACTTAACTAGTCTTCCTGCCGCCAAACATCACTTCACATTGTCAGCCCTTGGATCAAGGTATAATTCAGAATTTCAAATTGATTTACCTAATTTTTTTTGATTAAAAGGCTTCTAACATTTATTGACAGTGAATGTGATTTTGAAAATTCTGAGATAAACATAAATTTAGCCAATGCACTTATATGGATTACAGCTGCTTAGAAAAAGGTATCTCCTGCTACAGTTAAGAAATGTTTTTCCAAGGCCGGATTCTCTGATGTTACCAAGAAGATACAATTTGTGATGAAGAAGACGAAATACCCCTTGTCCAACTCTTTCTTACAGTTCGTAGAGAAGTTGCGGATATAGATGAATTTGCTTCTGTTGATAGTCATGAGCCTACAGAGAGCCCTAACTTCAGTATTAGGGAAATTGTTGAGGAATCATGTAATAATGATGAAGAATATAACACTGATAAAAATGATGTGGACAAATGTGAAACTCCAAAATCAACTTTATCTAGTATGAGCAAAGTGTGTGCAAAATTAAGAGACATACAGAATTATTTATTGTGCAATAACAATGGTGATATTATTATAGATATTTCTCGAATTTTGCTTACATGTGAAGCTGTAGTTTTTAAATTGAAGCTAAAAAATTTAAAGCAAACAAAGATTGGCTCATACTTTAAAAGCTTAACAAATTATGTTTTTTCCTTTGAATATGTTGTAATAATATGTATAAATAATGAACATATTGTCATGGTTTTTTCCATGGAGAAGAAAGGAAAATAATAGAACTATATTAAAATTTTTGTGTAGTACATTTATTAAACTTATGTATTTCATTTTGGTGTTTATTTTATTTCAGACGGGGATCGTTATAAATATATATTTAATTTTAAGTGATGAATTTTATTATGTTTGAAATTTTAATCTATCCTCGTATATTTAGGTTGATCAGATGTTTAAAGCTGCCGCCATCCCGGATATTATATTGAAATAAGATGTATATTTTTCTCTATATTTTGATTTTATAGTTGGTGGGGATATCCGTGTGGATGCTGGAACTTCATTTTCAGAGATTATTTGAATGTCCTTGAAGATAGGTGTGTATAAGAGTATATTGGACACGACTTAATTTTGTCTAATATAATTGAAATTTTGAATAATTCGTTTATAGTTTTAGTGCGTCGTATGTGAGTTAAACGTAATTTTTCGTGAATTTACAAATCTTTTATATTTGTAATTTTATTTAAATGATACACCTATCTGGAAAAAAGGAATCTCTCGTGTTTAATTGTGACTTACTTTAATTAATGTAGGTGTCTTTATAATTATTAATATATATTGATGAAAGCGCTATAATTAACTTGTAAAACTTTTGTGAATTTTTTTATATATTCAGAATAATATCTAGAAAATTTATTAGAAGATTTTTTGTGGAGGTTGATTGTTTTTAGTCACTTTGAATATTTCAATACGCAGGAAGGTGGGGACGAGTTTGTGTGATGTCATATGCATACATTCATGACAGTTCAGATTTTGATTTCGCGCGCAGAGTAAACAATTCTTTACTTTGACGTTTAAATAGTTGGGTTAAAATTATTGTTGACATCTGATAAATTTTGGATATTAGTAATTTTGTTATCTTTGCTCGTGAGTTGTCATAGTGAGGTTTTTTAATGATTTGTATCTTCATGTGATATCCAAATTTTTTTTTATGCTCGTTTTACTGTGTCTTCAACAGTTCAACGTTACACTTTGTAAAGTTGATTTTTTTTTATTTTTTTTTTTATTATATAAATGTAAAGGGAAAATGTGTGTATAATTTATCTGACACCTCGTGTTTTATTTTATGATATAACCTACATCCGTAAGGATCGACCCGAGAGACGTTAGCTCAAGGAGGTCTACCAGACTGAACAGCCGGACGATTAAGTTGTAGTGTGAACAAAAAAGATTTAATAAGCAATCAAAAGCACATTCCACTGCAATATGTGTTATCTATAATATGTACCTAGCCTAGGTGTTGTATATATTACATACATTAAAATATCTTTAGGTTTTCGTATACATATGTGTTCTTATATAATATTGACGTTAATTAATAAAATAAAGAAAAAAATATTAAAAACCAATTATGTATTTTATTAGTAAGTCGAAAACCTGACAATTACGGCCACCTTTATATAACAGTCAATATTGTTTCTTTTTTGGTGGCCGTTATTGACAGGTTCTAGTGTATTTCCCAATTTCGTTCGATGTCATATTTTTATTAATGTGTAGTATTTATATCTTTCTTAGTCCATTTTTGTAATATACAGAAAAGTATATATCTTTACCGCTTGAGTGAATTTTTCTAATTGTGATAAATTTATTGCAAATTTTTCAAAACGTTAGTATCCTCACATGTTTCGTATACTTATGGCTACCAATAATAAATGTTGTGTTTATATCTGACATTTACGAAAAATTATATTGCCATAATTTCTCAGACTACTCCAAATAACAGGATATTTTGTGATGTACAATCTAACCTTAGTGAACGGCATAAAATATATAGAGAATGTACACGTAGAGAAAACAAAAAAAATTGCGGAAAAAACCGGAAAGTCTGTTCTTATTCGACGGCCAATATAAGAAAGGATTTAATGGAACAACAGAAATATAAATTCTTCACCGAAGGCAATAAATCCTGTAGGAAACCAGGAACGGAAGCAACCTTGAAAACGTTAGGTTATATATAAAAAAAGAGAAAACACGAAGATGGACATTTTACATTCCATGTGCACCAAATAACAATATAATATAAATCCAAATTATCTTGTCTTTCCGCAGCGTGTCTTTGGAAAAATGACGGGAGGCAAGATATAAATTGAAATTTATATTTTCGCACACACTCCTGTCCGTATATACTGACACACGTATACAAAGTTACATACATATACAGTATGCTGTCAGATGAATAAAATTGCATCTGTAAATTTAATAATAAATTGCTTCTTCTAAAATTTGACTCTGCTTGTCTATAGATTAATTACAAACATCGACAGTTCTACCCTGTAAAAAAAGAATAAGAAAATGTAGATATGGATTAGTTTGAAGTTTTTCTATTTTGAAACTTCATACAACATAACCTCCTAATAGCGGACACCCATGAGGAATCCTAAAATGCTTAGTATATAGATGTGTCCGCTATTTAGAGAGGCTATTCAGAGGTGGGGGAAAATAATGAAAATCATTTTATCTAATTTTGACACATAAAGTGACACTTTTCAAAACTGTATGACGTTAGGAAACGGTTTACTTTTCGTAACTAGTTACGAAAAGTAAAATATTTCGTAACTAGTGTTGAAAAGTTCTTTTCATCACTAGTTACGAAATATTTTGAAAGAATCATTTCATCTCAAGTTAATAAAGGGGAACGTTAAATGACACAAACTGGTTAAATTTTTATTTTATGCATTATAAACATTTATGACACAATGTGAACAATTAGTGAGGTTAATTCCTGCACACGTAGAATTCATGGCAGGTACTCTGATGTTATGATGCAAAACGGAATGTACATTTGAGCTTGATTCACCAAGAATATCATTGGCAATCCTTTTCTTATTTTCTATAGAATTCTCTACATAGCCCTCAGCTACAGTATTGGACTTCCAGCCTCCATGTCGTTTAACCTTAAAAATATCCGCACCAGAATCTGCCAAAAAGGTAGCCGATGACCTTCTGAAGCAGTGTCCGGTAAATAAGAAGGGATTTGGTAGTTTCAAAAACTGAGCAATTCTTTTCGGTAGATTATCGATTGTATTAATGCCAACTGGCTGTGTCCCGCATTTACCATTATTATATTTGACGAAAAACCTATCGTGATTAACGTTTTGTGGACGCAAAGAAATATATTTTCTAATAAGATCAAGAAAATTTTGCCCTTCAATATTTCCTTCTGTGATCACAAACTCGCGCGTTACTTTTGTCTTTGTATTCGGGATTTTTATTACAAAATGAGAAAACTCGTCTAAAATATCCCCCACACGTAGAAAAGTTAGCTCACTTTTTCGACAAGCACCAGCTATTCCAACGATCAATGCGACCTTTGTCATTAAATATGTTTTATCCTCAGCTTCGGTCATAAACCGGGAGACGTTTTCCTTTGACAAAATATTAGACTTTTTTGCATGGTATCCCTCTGACTGCCTCTTTAGAAATGCATGTAAACTGGCATATTTTGCAATATCAATATTCTTCTTCAAAGACAATTCACTTCGTAACATGGAATAAAGAGTCCAGAGTGTTGAAGCTTTTTGATTCTTTCTTCCCTCGAAATAGGCTAATAAAACCTTCTCATTAACACATTTAATTTTTTTGTCTTTAAGCCACTTCCCAAATTTTTCATAAGCCAAATCGTACTGGGCTTTCGACTTTTGTGGAATCACAGTCGATAATGCACTTTGTGCAGCCTCTTCTATATCGCTTGGTAGTCCACCTGAATCTGAATCCGACATTTTTACTCGTACAATGCACCGAAATATTTAGCTAATAAAAGTAAATACTTATACTTAAATTAACAAACACCTGTCAAGTCAAATGAATTATTATCAATAGCATGAAAACTGTCACTAATTATTTAATACGACTTATGACGTTTAATGTCAGATCAACTCGAAAATTATAAATCTATGTTTTGGTCAAAATTAGATAAAATCTTGTATGAAACACGTTATGAAATGTTATTTTGTGTAACTCATGTCATTTTGCAGGATCTCGCTCGCTACGCTCGCTCGTCCTGTAAACATTCCATTTCGTTACACAAAATAACCCATTTCATAACTGGTTACATAAATAGCTATTATTTAATATATGCATATTAATACTAAAATAAAACTTATTACATACAGGGGTGGATCCATTTGCTCTACCCCTGACCCGCTCACAATAAAAAATTGGCAAATATCTTACTTTTATTTTTCAACATAGTCTCCGTTAAGGTTAACGCATCTTTCCCATCGATGTTGTAGTATTTCTAATGCTTCTCGAAAAAAGATTGTTCAACGTATGCAAACCACTGATTTGCTACACACATCACATCATTATCTGCCGGAAATCGTTTAACACACAAATGTTCTTTAAGTTTTGGAAACAATCGGTAATCGCTGGAAGCAAAATCTGGCGAATATGGCGGATGCTGAACTAATTCGAAGCCTGCTTGAGCTATTGCAGCTGTTGCAATGGCGGACTTGCGATTGAGTGCTTTATCCTGGTGTAATAGAACACCTTTACGCAACTTCCGCCGACAATTTTCTTTTATTAAGTCACGTAATTTTGGAATTAAATTGGCATAATCGGCACCTGTAATTGTAGACCTCCTCTGCAGGAAATGTACCAAAATAGCACCTTCAGCATCTCAAAATGCGGATGGCATGACCTTCCCTGGTGAAGATTGCATCTTGAATTTTTTCAGCGGTGGTGAACCTCGATGTGTTCACTCCTTTCTCTGGTCTCTATATCACAATAATGGATCCAGGACTCATCCATTGCTACCAATCTTGCTGGAAAATTATCTTTTTCGTGTCTAAAGCGTTAAAAGACGACTGCAAATGTCTTTTCGAGTTTGCTTGTGTGCATCAGTTAACATGGTGGTACCCATTTTGCAGACAATTTTTTTTGTTCAATTCGGCTGTAATTATATTATATGCCACATGGTATGAGGGACCAGTATCTTCAACTATTTGTCTAATAGTCACAGGTCGATTTTGCAGTATGAGATCATGGACATTTTTTGGGTAGTGACGATTCTGGGTGACCCACCTGCATGTTCGCCTGTACACGACTGTGTGCCACATTTAACTTACGACGCCATCTTTTAACTATGTCATATGATGCTGCAGATTCCCCTAATGTATTCACCAAATCTAGAAGAATTTGAGTTGAGGTCATTTCTTTTAAACGTAACTATTTATTCACCGCACGTTGCTCGACACGATCCATTTGGATGCTGATATGGAACTCTATTGATCTCGAGCGTCTACTGTAGGTACGTTTTAACAGGTTCAGACTTGTATGTTTCTAGCGTTAGTCTATACATAGCAGGTTGCAATGCGAGGTGAAGATAAACAATTATTTCGATTTATAAATGGGTCAAGGGCAGAGCTAAGGGATTAGCCCTGGTATATGAAATCCTAATTTTAGGAAACTGTTTTTTACCGTTACAGAAGTTAATTTTTCCAAGCTGCTAAATATCCGTATTAACCCTAAGATGCATAAATTGGACCTCCTGTCAGTCCCAGAGTAATATTTGATTGCTTATATCTTGTATTAAATATTCTTAAGTTAATTCAGCGTTCTGGTGTGGCCTAAGCAGGTATTCATTCAACTGTTTTACAAGTCAAACAATTGTATTTATTTTTTAAATCAGAAAATATTTTTTATCATCGCTATCCTGCATTTATATACCGGACCTGCAAGATCTATACCCACTTTTTTTGTATTAAAACGCCTCAGCTCGTTATTGCTAGCGTGTGTTATAGGACAATTGTGTAACCGTGTAACATACTTTGTCATTCAGTTGAACAGTAAACTGCATTGAATGAAGTTTTAGTACAAAGTTCGCGGAAACGTTGTTGTAATTGGCAAACGAGTAGGATGATCCATCTTCTGCAAAAAGTGATGTTTCAGAAGTAGTAAATGATGACATGACATAATAATGAACTGTGATTTCGAAGCAAATTTTAATGAGTTCTCTGGATCTAGTAGCGATGACGATGCTGATAACATTATTGCAGAAAATATTAGTGATAGTGATTGGTTCCGCAAGTTTTATATTTCCCCAACCAGCTTGGAGTGGGGAGTAAAACCATCAGCGGAAAATAAAATTAAACCCCATAATATCATTCGGCGTCACCTGCCTTGGCATGAAAACATATGGCTACTGCACAAAGAGAAGCTTTTTAGCTATTTGTGACTGAAGTTACTATAGAGGAAATTCTGCTCTGTACCAATTTACAAGCAAGACGTGTTTACAAAAGTAAATCAAAATCGTGTACTGATGTAACTGTTAATGAATTTTATACATCTTTCGGATTACTGACTTGTGCTGAAATTGACAGAAACTGAAACGTTTGCAAGGGACCTTTTTTTAGATGAATTTTCTAATCCCATATATCAAGTAACGATGTCCGTATTTCGGTTTGAAGAAATACGAAGACTTTTTGGAATTGAATATAAAAGAACTCTAGAAAGGCATTTAGATGACGATAAATTATCACTGACATCTTATATCTGGAATTTGTTTATTCGACAAAGTAAAACGTGCATCATACCAGTTACCAATGTAACAATTGGTCAATAACTCGTTGGCATTAGGGGCAGATGCCGATTTGTTCAGAATATACCAAGTAAGCTGGCAAAATAGGGCTTGAAAATTTTCAGGATGTGTAAATCTTAATCTGACTTTGGTCTTGATGGTTTAGATTATGTTGGCCGCCAACCTACAGAACCTACGCATAAGAAGCTGATATTGAAATAGTGTAAACGTTGTACATAATTGACAATTTTTTACAAGTGTTACATTGGCAGAGTACTTTTTTGGAGAAAATATTACTCTTGTTGATACGCTACGTAAAATTAAGCGAGATATTCAAAGAGGATATTCCATAAGCGATGAAACCATCGAAATATCGTTTATTTTGCTTCAAAAATTACGTAAGATGGTAAGTTACGCTCCTAAAAAGAAAAAGTGCGTAATACATGCGAATGTCGCCTGATGTGTCGCCTTAATTTCTACAATTTAACAAATTAAGTTTGTACCAGTATGCAGAATGCACACGTGGCGACGTCACCTTTTCCCGGTTGTTAGGATAATTAAAAATTTGTGAAAATAGTCATCGATTCTCAATTGCAATAAGTTCAAAATATTAACTATATTTATATATAGTAAACTTAATAAGTCGGCGATTAAAGGTCTGGTTTATTACTTCAAAGTACATATATTTAAAACAACCCTACATGTTTCGGCAATGATGCCTTTGTCAAGGATATAAAAAATATAAATGACAGAATATAAATGTCAAATAATTGAGTTGCTATGGTTTAAATTATTCAAAGATACATTCCAATAATAATAATAAATCATGCCTTAGTATTCCAAAAAATAGATAGCAAGGTGTGAACATATGTGTTGTTCGCTGTTGTTCGCTCTTTCTGGATATGAACTTGTGTGTTGGTTGCTGCTGGCAGCTTGCGTCACTCTCTCTGTGTGTGGTTTTGTATTTGTGTCAGCGCGTAAGTGTAGGGTTTTGTATGTTGGTGCGCTCGTGCGTGTGTTGAGTAACCGGTCGCGTAAATTTAGAGAAATTGGATAACCAGCCGTTGCGTAGGGCCGCCAACCCTTTCCCGGCAACTTCTTTACTTTTCCGTGCAGTACTTCGACGGCCCGAACCCCGCCCCAACGAGGCAAGGCGCAGACCAGCGAAGCGCACCCTGCACGGGGTTGCTCATCGCCAACCGTGCGAACACTCTTAGTGTCTACCTCAGTCGACGACGGTCACACTTTGTGCCATCTTAACGATATCCGTTACATTGCCGAAACATGTGGGGTTGTTTTAAATATATATACTTTGAAGTAATAAACCAGAACTTTAATCGCCGACTTATTAAGTTTACCATATCATACCAAGGTCACGAAAATATTATATATATATATATATATATATAGGTAAATGCAATTTGTTGGCGATTTAAGGTCTGGTTTTATTTTAAAATGTATATATTTAAAACAATCCTACATGTTTCGGCAAATGATGCCTTTTTCAAGGAATATAAAATATAAATGACAGTATATTAATGTCATACGTAATATACTGTCATTTATATTTTATATTGAAAAGGGAAATTAAAGAGATTATTAATATTAAACAGGAAAAAGATTCAATTAACAACAGAAATGATATAAAAAATCTAAGCAGTATACAGGCTGATTCATTTTCGGCCCTCACCATGGGGATCTCTCTTATTATGGGAGATAGAGTATAGGTTTAAATTTGGCAAAGTTGTTAAATTCGGTGTTTGTTATAAATCCGTAAAGAAAATAGACCTGTGACAAATGACCTTCGTTATTTAAAAAAAAAAACGCGAAAACCCCATTTTCTTCTTTTACCTGTAGCACCGACATTTGGCATTGTAGAGAAAAAATACAAACACATCCTTCTGACCATTTCTAAACCTCTATCCAGTGGTGTACTCTAAATTTTTATACGACGTTTCGTTTCTTTCTGGCCATAATCAACTATCTAATTTCTTATAGGCACCATATTGGATTTAGACATCTTCAGAAAGAGTATTTTTTTCTGATTTCAACCATGTGCCACATGTTGACTATAGTTTTTGACATTAGGTTTTATTTGAAAGAATAATTTATAAGATTAAATAAGGTAGCCTTTGGAATTTCAATATGTCAAACATTTCATTTATTGTTCATTAATAATACAAAAATGTCATACACTAATGAAGAGAAACGAGATATGATAAGTATTTTTTATTCTTCGAAACGAAATTCAACAGTAGCGAGTACAAGATAACAAAAACATTAATAAAAATACATAGAAAGGTAAACAATAAACAATTTCAGTAAATGTTCAATTATCTGGCCATCTTCGGTAATGCACAATTGGACACGCCTTCTGGCATTTTGTACTGCCCTTTGTATAGTTCTTCCAGGAACTGCATCGAAGGCATTCTGAAGTCTGTCTCGTAATTCTTCAATGTTTTGTGGCGCATCTACTTTATAAATATTATTTTTAACATATCCCCATAAAAAAAATCTAGCGGACTTAAATCAGGTGATCTCGCAGGCCATTCAACAACTCCCCTATTTCCAATACAACGGTTTGCAAACTCTTGATTTAAGAAATTTCTAACAACAGCTGCATTGTTCTGGTGCGCCATCTTGTTGCCACCATAAATATTGTAATTGAGTTAATGGGATATTGTCGTCAAGGTAGTCAGATACGTATGTACGTAAAATGTTTAAATATCTTTCTCCATTTAAATGTTCTTCATACATAACTGGTCCTAAGAGACGATTTGCCAAAATACCCATACAAACGTTTATTCCAAAACGATGTTGTGGTCTTCTAGCCCTGTTTTGTCGGGGTTTTGTACTGCCCAATAGTGCTCCGTATTTCTGTTGAACATTCCAGAATTTGTAAATTTTGTTTCATCTGACCAGATGATTTTGCTTAAAAAATTTTCGTAATTTTCTATCCTTCCCATTAACCAATTACAATATTCTAGCCTTCTCAAATTATCTCCAGGCAGTAAAGAGTGACTAACATGGATCCTGTATGGTTTAAACCTACTTTTATGTAAAGTTCTCCAAACTCTAGACTGGCACAAATTTAATTCTGACGCTACTTCGCGTGTAGAAATTGCTGGATTATTATTTATCTATAAAAATACAAGATTAACGTGAAATTTGAAAACACGCTTTTAATTTACCATTTGTAAAATATCTTGTCGATTTTCATTTAAATTCCTGTTGTCTTAACCATTACGCGGCTTAGTAAACGATCCATTCTCGACCAAATTTCTGTCGAGATCTAGAAAAATGTTACGATGAGGCTGTTGTCGTTCAGGATATAATTGTAGATATCTTTTACTCGCTACTGTTGAATTTCGGTTCGAAGAATAAAAAATACTTATCATATCTCGTTTCTCTTCGTTAGTGAATGACATTTTTGTATTATTAATGAACAATAAATGAAATGTTTGACAGATTGAAATTCCATGGCTACCTAATTTAATCTTATAATTTATTCTTTCAAATAAAACCTAATGTCAAAAACTTTAGTCAGCATGTGGTACATGGTTGAAATCAGAAAAGAGAACTCTTTCTGAAGATGTCTAAATCCAATATGGAGCCTATAAGAAATTAGATAGTTGATGATGGCCAGAAAGAAACAAAACGTCGTATAAAAATTTAGAGTACACCACTGGATAGAAGTTTAGAAATGGCCACAAGGATGTGTTTTTATTTTTTCTCTACAAAGCCAAATGTCGGTGCTACAGGTAAAAGAAGAAAATGGGGTTTTCGCGTTTTTTTTTTTTAAATAACGAAGGTTATTTGTCACAGGTCTATTTTCTTTACGGATTTATAACAAACACAAAATTTAACAACTTTGCCAAATTTAAACCTATACTCTATCTCCAATAATAAGCGAGATCCCCATGGTGAGGGCCTAAAATGAATCAGCCTGTATACTATAACCTAATTATGTAACGAACTGCAATTTACCATCATAATATATGTTGCTGTTATATAAATATATATCATACGTTATTTAAATATCTGTGCATTTGCTTATCATGCTGGCAGTTACATATCTAGATACTTGACTGGCTGTCCGAGTAGGTTTTCGTGGTTTTCCTTCTCGTTTAAGGCAAATATCGACAGCTTAACGTCTTAAGCCGCTCCACGGGCGCAGACATAATAATAACTCATGGCTTGCCATTTCCTCGTTTTTGTTGTCTAGCTGTTTAGAGAATGCCAAGGCATGATTTATTATTATTGAACTCGAATGTATCATTGAGTAATTTTATCCATGACAACTAGAGATATATTGTATGACATTAATATACTGTCATTTATATTTCAAATTTCTTTGAAAAAGGCATTATTTGCCGAAACATGCAAGATTGTTTTAAAATATATACATATTGAACTAAAACCCGACCTTAAATCGCCAACTAATGAATCTACCATATATATTTATATATATTTGGGTTATCGGTCTGTTTTAATTAAAACTTAATTGTTCTAAACTCAATATTTCGTCAATATATTTTTTGAGTTTATCTGGAGTAGAGCTAGAGTTAGGCGTTGGCGGTCTTATTAAATAATTTACACATAATTATCACTAGCAACTCACAAATAACAAATGGACATTATAAACTTAAACAAACAACGACAACTGTAAAATTTTAACTTCACCTTTTTCAACCACATGTCTTTATAATATGTCTATTATAAAGACATTATAAATATATTATAAAGACATGTGGGTGAAAAAGGTCAAGTTAAAATTTTACAGTTGTCGTGCTTTGTTTAAGTTTATCCTTAGACTTTTCTTGTGTGTGCAGATTGCTTAAAACTTGTTTTAAGAAGTAGAAAATAGGTATTCCTTAGATTATGTTATGTTAGTCTAGTATATATATATATATATATATATATATATATATATATATATATATATATAATAACTTCGTGACCTTGGTATGATATGGTAAACCTAATCAGTAGGCGATTAAAGGTCTGTATATTACTTCAAAATATATGTATTTAAAAAACTCTACATGTTTCGGCTGTGTACGCCTTTATCAAGAGAATACAAAATATGAATGACAGGATATAAATGTCAAGTAATTAAGTTGCTATGGTTTAAATTATTCAAAGATACATTCTAGTAATAATAATAAATCATGCCTTAGTATTCCAAAAAATAGATAACAAGGTGTGAACATATGTGTTGTTCGCTGCTAGCAATTTGTGTCTCCTTCTGGGTATGAACTTGTGTGTTGGTTGCTGCTGGCAGCTTGTGTCTCTCTATGGGTGTGTGGTTTTGTGTGAGAGCGTAAGTGTAGGGTTTTGTATGTCGGTGCGTTCAAACAGAATGAAATACGTAACAAAATTTGTAATATAATCACTAACCATAAACATAAGAAGGTAAATAATAAAAAACATATATCAAATCTATATATGCATAAATTCATTAAAGATACAAAAAGATTTATCCAGGACAACCCTCATATTATAATAGCAACAGCAGATAAATCAAATAAAACAGTGATCATTCTTAAAGAGGAATATGATCAAAAAATAGAAAAACTATTAGACGATAAATTCACCTATAAAAAAGAAAGAAATAATCCAACAGAAAAAACTCAAAAAGAAAATAATAACTTAATAAATAAATGGCATAGACTTAACCTAATAGATTTCAACACTAAAAACAAACTTCGCATTTTTAATTCCCACCCTCCTTCAATATATGGTCTACCTAAAATTCACAAAAATAATATCCCTTTAAGACCAATAGTATCTAACATACAAGCCCCTACTTATAATATAGCAAAATTCCTAGGTGATAGCATATCTAAGATGTTAGGAAAAACTGAATATCATACTAAAGACTCATGGCAATTTCAAAATTTCATCAAAGATCAAAAAGTCCCAACTAATCACAAAATTATATCACTTGATGTAGAATCTTTATATACTAACATTCCTACAGATCTAGCTATAAACATAATAGAATCCAAATGGGATGAAATTAGTCCACACACATCACTAAATAAAAACGAGTTTATTAGAGGTATACACTTCTGTCTCGATAACACATATTTTCAATACAAAAATTCTTTTTATAGTCAAACATTTGGTATTGCCATGGGCTCTCCTTTAGCTGCTCCTATTGCAAATCTAGTAATGGAACATTTAGAACAAAACGTTATCAATTCATTAGACTTCCACCACATTTTTTTCAAAAGATATGTTGATGATATCATAACATGTATTCCGACCAACAAAATAAACTATCTCTTAAATAAATTCAACAGTTTTCACAACAAATTAAAATTCACTATTGAAGAAGAATTTAATAACAGTATTAATTTTCTTGATATTTCTTTGAGCTATGATAGACAGGGTACTAGTTATACAAATTGATATAATAAACCCACAGCTTCTTTTCGATATATAAATTACCACTCAAATGCTCCTACAGTATTCAATAAAATGATTATAAATAATCTGACTGATAGGGCAGTAAAACTATCACATACTCAATACAGAAAAGATAACATCAAAAAAAATTAAAACAATCTTAACTGATAATAATTATCCACCACAACTTATAGACCAAACTATTAAAAAAAGAGTACACCAAATATACAACACTGCAGACACCAATAAAAATTTGAACAATGACACAACATATATCACAATTCCATATGTTCCACAACTATCGGAAAAAATTAAATACACTTTAAAAAAATATGATATAGCTACAACATATAAACTTAGTAATACTAATAAACATTTATTTTCAAAACTTAAACCTAAAATAGAAAAAAATCGAGAAACACATGTCGTATATAAAATACCATGTCGCGATTGCGATAGTTACTACATAGGCCAAACGAAACAATATTTATACAAAAGAATACAAGCCCACAAATACTCTAGAACAGACAAAACTGCATTGTCTATACACAAACTACAACGCGATCACCATTTCGATTTTGAAAACACACAGATAATTGATAAAGAACAACACACAGTGAAAAGACAAATTAAAGAAATGATCAGTATTAAACAGGAAAAAAATTCAATTAACAACAGAAATGATATAAAAAATTTAAGCAGTATATACTATAATTTAATTTTGTAACGATCTACAATTTACCATCATATTATATTTTTTTTTTTTTTTGTTATATACCTTATGTTATTTAAATATCATTTAAATATCATATACTTTTGCTTATCATGCTGACTGTTCCGTGTTTTGATTCCTGTCTAGTTGTCCGAGCAGGTTTTCGTGGTTTTCCTTCTCGTTTTGAGCGAATGCCGACAACTTTGCATCTTAAGTCGCTCCACGGGCGCATACGTAATAATAACTCATTTCTTGCTTTTCCCTGCCTATCCCTGTTTTCTGTTTTTTGCTGATGTGGTCCTCTACTGGGTTTTAGCCTAGCATATGCGCTACAAAACTCTAGGGGGGTCTGCCCGTTGGGCAGTCAGGTGCCATTCCGCCTTTCCAGCAAGAGTGAGGAACCATGCTACGCGGCGCTATCTCGTCGCCGCGCAATGCACACACCACTAGGACCGGTCCTGGGCGGCAACCTGGCTAGGCTGCCGTTAACAGCACACACACGTTCGACGTGTGTGCTATGCCCCCGCTTCGGCGGAAAACGTTAAGATGGCACAAGTGTGACCATCGTCGACCGAGGTAGCCACTAAGAGTGTTCCCTTAGTTAGCGATGAGCAACCCCGTACAGGGTGCGCTTCGCCTGTCTGCGCCTTGCCTCGTTGGGGCGGGGGTCAGGCCGTCGAAGTACTGCACGGAATTGTAAAGAAGTTGTCGGGAAAGGGTTGGCGGCCCTACGCAACGGCTGGTTATCCGACCTCTCTAAATTCATGCGACCGATCACTAAACACACGCACGAACGCACCGACATACAAAACCCTACACTTACGCTCTCACACAAAACCACACACCCATAGAGAGACGCAAGCTGCCAGCAGCAACCAACACACAAGTTCATACCCAGAAGGAGACACAAATTGCTAGCAGCGAACAACACATATGTTCACACCTTGTTATCTATTTTTTGGAATACTAAGGCATGATTTATTATTATTACTAGAAAGTATCTTTGAATAATTTAAACCATAGCAACTTAATTACTTGACATTTATATCCTGTCATTCATATTTTGTATTCTCTTGATAAAGGCGTACACAGCCGAAACATCTAGAGTTTTTTAAATACATATATTTTGAAGTAATATACAGACCTTTAATCGCCTACTGATTAGGTTTACCATGTATATATATATATATATATATATATATATATATATATGTATATGTATAGCCTTATATTTATACGATTTTGCAAGGTAACGTCAGTTCAGAAACTAATTAAAGTTATATGGCGTAAGTAATGGTCCTTTCTTAGCGATAAAAATAGAATCCCGAATAACAAAATTTTGTGAAATGCGGTATTGATGTGAAGATGTGTAATGTGCACTCGAAGCAAATATGCCAAGGCATCTTGATAAAGACTTTATTAAAGTAAGAAAGGTGCTTCGTCGCTCGTAACAATTTTCTGTTCGTTACTCGGCAAATATTAAATTTGCTTTGTTGTATGTGAACATCAAATTTAACTTCCAGAAGAAGTAGAAAAAGAAATTTTCCCTCTAAATTTTTATTTTATTCCAGAAATTTCATCCTTATTCTACACTATATAAATAATAGGGTTTAGTTTTAAACTTTAACTGTACTTGTACTAATGGCTGTCGTAAATTTAAAAAAGTAGAAAAAATAAAAGTGCCATATCAACGAAAAATTCACATATTTTAGTAAAGAAAGTTTTTGAAACGAACTCTCATAATACATCTTATTAAAATGCGAAGTTTTCGATAACGTTTTTAAACGAAAGGAAAAATATTTATAGAATTTTCCTATTACTCAGTCAAAGCTTGGATATGGAATATATCCTTCTTGAGCTTTTGACGAGGTTTGCGAAACGCGCTCTTAAAGTAAACGCGTTATTTTATGCTCTGAGGGAAATGAAGGCAGATAAATTGATTTATCCTGGTAGACATTAAAATTCGTTTCGAACCTGAGTAATATGCCTACGTAAAATTACACCGATTACTTCGTACTGACATGTTTATAACATGGAAGTTTAAAGAAATATTTACAGAAAAGGAGATGCAAGTGATATGTACGGAGCAGAATACAAAGAAAGCATTCGATTTAATAGTATGATATGCTATAAGGTTCTAGATTAAGTAAGCAATTCCAAATTTTTAACTTGAATAATGAAAAGTAATTTCTTTATAAGATTTGAGCAAATTATTAAAAAAATTGAGAGAAGAGTAGCAAGGTTCACTTCCTCTCAAGATCAAGCGATGTCTAGGATAGCTGTAATTAGTCCTATATTTCGTAGAATAATTACGAATTGCAATATTTTCTTCAAATAAATATTTGTGTTTATTGGCAAAATGTAAATCTTCGAATATGTAAATACCATAAAGAGTTTATAAAAAAATATTTTCTGAAAATACCTCTGCATGATTGATCGAAATTAAAATTATATATTGTTTTAATAATTATTTAATACAGGATGTTCCCTGAGGTAACCGACAAACTTACACAATGCGTTCTAGAGGTGATTCTGAACAAAAAAGTTCATAAGCTTATTTTTTATTGTTCTTTAGATTTCAACAAAAGAAGAAAACTGTAAATTAATTGCGTTTTGGCGAAGTAATGTAATTGTAAATATTCTTTCTACACTTTACGACGATATTTGATTAGAATTTTTCATAGAAAAAAATTCGCCCTCAAGTAGGAATCGAACCAACGACCTCTGGCTTGCTGGCCCATTGCTCGACCACTGAGCTGTTGAGGCGTGAATTAGAAAGTTTTATGGGGATGCTTTGAGTTACATCAAAGGAAACAGATGAATATATCTTGCCCCGTAGTGCGGCAGTTGTTCAAATTAATTGCGTTTTCGCGAAGTGATGTAATTGTAAATATTCTCTCTACACTTTACGACGATATTTTATTCGAATTTCTCATAGAAAAAAATTCGCCCTCAAGTAGGAATCGAACCCACGACCTCTGGCTTGCTGGACCATTGCTCGACCACTGAGCTGCTGAGGCGTGAATTAGAAACGTTTATGGGGATGCTTTGAGTTACATCAAAGGAAACAGATTAATATGTCTTGCCCGTAGTAAGGCAGTTGTGCAAATTAATTGCGTTTTCGCGAAGTAATGTAATTGTAAATATTCTATCTACACTTTACGACTATATTTTATTTGAATTTCTCATAGAAAAAAATTCGCCCTCAAGTAGGAATCGAACCCACGACCTCTGGCTTGCCGGATCATTGCTCGACCACTGAGCTGTTGAGGCGTGAATTAGAAACCTTTATGGGGATGCTTTGAGTTGCATCAAAGGAAACAGATGAATATATCTTGCCCGTAGTAAGGCAGTTGTGCAAATTAATTGCGTTTTCGCGAAGTAATGTAATTGAAAATATTCTTTCTACACTTTACGACGCTATTTTATTCGAATTTTTCATAGAAAAAAATTCACCCTCAAGTAGGAATCGAACACACGACCTCTGGCTTGCCGGACCATTGCTCGACCACTGAACTGTTGAGGCGTGAATTAGAAACTTTTATGGGGATGCTTTGAGTTACATCAAATTTTTCTACGAAAAATTCGAAATTGTTACGCTTACCGTTATACCGCTAAGCACGATTTTTAGACAACTCCAAAAGAAAAAGTCCAAGAGCGAAAGGTCAGGAGAACGCGCAGGCCATAATACAAGGCCTTCTCTGCCTATTCATTGCCTAGAAAAATTTTAGCATGTGCCTTTTCGGTTAAAATATTGCTTTAAAATTCAAGATTTACTTATAAAAATGCTATGTAAAATATTTATAAAAATTCTTGTAATCATGATACTTTGATACATGTAACGTACAATCATGGACAGATAAATGTAGTATAACCTCAAATTTCATATGTCAAAAAAAATTGAAATTTTTTTGTTGTAAGACGAGCTTCAACTTAAGTAATGACTGGTAACATGTTTAGAAAGAAGAGGCGAACATTTCGAGCATTTGCTATAATATTAGTTTATTAGTTTGTTATGTAATTTCATGATTAAATACATTACTAAAACAATGAATCATTGAAATCTAAAGAACAAAAAAAATTAAGCTAAAGTGTATATGAACTTTTTTGTTCCAAATCACCTCTAGAACACATTGTGTAAGTTTGTCGGTTACCTCAGGGAACACTCTGTATATAGTGAATATTCGATCTAAGTCGGTGCTGCTACCCCAGACAGCTTATGCTGGAAGAACAACATTCAAAATATACTATTCGCAATGACCGCTCACCTACCAACTTCCTTAAATAACGAATCCCGAAGCACACATTGGATAAGACTTTAGACAAAGCCTGAATACGGACCTTCCATTTTAGGTACTCATCGACCGAAATTCTCAACAAACGAGCATTATTTTGTAGAAGATACAAGAAAGCATCATGGATTCGAATGAACTACCAACAGGAGTTAATGCAGTTATAGATCTAGTAAATTTTGTTTTAACGATTCCATATTAAGAGACGTAGGTACTATTAACGTTTTTAAATAAAATATTGACAATATTATTAAAAATTAAGACAAGCTGAAACACAATATTTTAAGCAATATCCATGCTAAATAAGCAATAACTGTGACAGGATGAAATCATAATTTCAGCTAACGAAACTACGTAGAAAGACAATGTATTAATATAAAATGATAAACGAGGTCAGTTAATTATATCTGCGTACGTAATTAAAGTCAATAATTAAGCTCTGAACAGAATATAAAGCAATTTACTGGCTATAATAAATCTATTTGTTAATTTGGTATAGGGCGCTGACATGACTAAATATTAAATTGCAATATTTCGAACATAAAAGCTAATCTAATTTCATTTCAATATCTCAAATGTAACGATACTTGACAGTATTTGCTTTACCAGATCAAGAAAAAATATATGAATTGAGTTGCTATAATGTCAACAATGTAGAGAGTGTTGCCTATATTGTACCACTTTTTGCATTTTTATTCATCAGAGTATATGGCGTTCGACTTAATTCTATTAGAAAGTTACATTATTTACCGATATAATTTTAAATTCTAATCACTATAACAGTTCAATAAGTAAGTATTGTATTACTTTTTTGGAAGCTCGGCAGAAGGTACGATGTAGGATACCCGTTTTTTAAATCGTACCATAGGTTTCCTAATTCGTACCTAATGCTACCTATTAGCTATACCTATTAGCTATAGGATTCGATATTTAAAATTTAAATTGTACACTAACGAGCGCAATAACATTTTTTATTGTTTATTTACTGAACAATTCTGAAAACTCACAATGATATTGGCCTATAATACAGGCTGATTCAAATTAAGTGCGCACTATTGCTATCTCTGTTATTATTGATTCTAGAAAGTAGGTTAAATTAGCAAAGTATTAGTGTTTTTAACAATGATTAGCATGCAGTTCATGAAAAAAAAATTGAATAACGCATTTTCGAGAAATTTCTAAATTTATAATTTTTTTAAATGGAACAGCCTGTATATATATTTTAAATTCTGAATGCTAATGTTCTTTGTAATATAAATGTTTCAATACACTATTGTCCTAAAACGAATAATAAAGTAATTATAGCAGTTTCTATTTCTTTCTAAATGTTGTCATTGCTCCGCTAACTTTTGACAAAACAGATACATATTTTGTGTTTAATGTTTATTTTAACATATATGATTGTTTCGGCCTTTACTTGATGAAATTCCATTATAACTATTAAGATAAAATAAAACAAATTTTATGAATTTCACTTTTTAATTATCACTGTAACGAGTCGTTTCGCACCAACCCGGGCTTCGTCAGACATATAACTAACTTATTTACTTTTTAATAAGTTAGTTATATGTCTGACGAAGCCCAGGTTGGTGCGAAACGACTCGTTACAGTGATAATTAAAAAGTGAAATTCATAAAATTTGTTTTATTTTATCTTAATAGTTTATTTTAACATATTACAGCTTACAAAATTAAATTAAAAAGAAGAAATTACATGTACAATTTATAAATACTGCTCAAATGTGTCACCTTCCTGCTCAATACATTTTCGTGCCCGCTTCAGTACACTCTGGGTGGCTCTTAAGACTGTCCTTCTATCTAATTGGCGAAAAACTTCTCTGACCTTGTCTTGCAATTCGCGCACGTTGTCGTATCGCGTTTTGTACACCTCATTTTTTAAGTATCCCCAAAGAAAGAAGTCTAAAGGTGAGAGGCCAGGGGAGCGTGCTGGCCATTGAATTGGACCATTTGTACCAATCCACTTTTCGGCAAAGATGGTGTCGAGGTAGGTTTGCACTAGGTGATAGTTGAGAGCAGGAGCACCGTCCTGCTGAAAGTATAAATTTTGGAGCATTAGGTAATTGGATCAAGGAAATCCTCTAGAACGTTAGGAATAAATTCCAGATATCTGTTTCCTGTCAACGTACCATTGTAGAACAGTGGACCAACAACTACCGAAGCAATTAATCCGCACCAAACGTTAAAACTAAATCGAACTTGTGCAGCATATAGACGATCTATTAATAAATTTTCTTGAGACCAGTAGTGACTATTTTTCTTATTAAACACGCCTCTATTTGAAAAATTTGTTTCGTCACTCCATAAAATACACTGTGCTCCATTCAAATTTTCATCACAAAAACTAACAAACCAATGTATAGAAAAATAAATAAAGAACTAATGAACACAACACAAAATTAAAAAAAAAATGTTTAATAACTATACGTGCGAAAGATTTATATTCAGTAGGGTTATTGAAATTTACAAAGGGCATACTATTTGTTCTGTTTAAAGTGAAAGAAGCCTACTACTGATTTTACAAAATGAAAGAGTATCTTTGACATCAACTAAATTCCAACGTAAATACTTTATTATTCAATTAAAAATGGGGTGTGAAGAACACAATACAAGTTCTTTTATGTATTTTTGAATGTATCTTCTCCAAAGACGTAGATACGTATTTCACATTTCTACATGATTGTCAATACGCCCCTGTTGGAGAAGACACATTCAAACAAACATAACTACGTTACTATCTAGCTGAAATTATTCAGACAGAGCGTGAAGGAATATTCAGCGCTGTCTGCATAACAAGAGCCGAAGCAGACGTGTTTTCTATAGTCGGTAACAACCGTATCTATAGAAAACTGTATTCTCGTGTCTTCACTACTTGTTCGGCGATAAACCGAATGTATATAACAACATAATTTGAAACATACTTGAGTGGGTACAACCCACCAATTTTGTATAATACAAAAGTATTTTTAATAATATAAAAAATATTATTACAAATGGGGTGTGAAGAACACAATACAAGTTCTTTTATGTATTTTTGAATGTATCTTCTCCAAAGACGTAGATACGTATTTCACATTTCTACATGTAGAAATGTGAAATACGTATCTACGTCTTTGGAGAAGATACATTCAAAAATACATAAAAGAACTTGTATTGTGTTCTTCACACCCCATTTTTAATAATATTTTTTATATTATTAAAAATACTTTTGTATTATACAAAATTGGTGGGTTGTACCCACTCAAGTATGTTTCAAATTATGTTGACTTTATTATTCGTTTTAGGACAATATTGTATTGAAACTTTTATATTACAAAGAACATTATGATTCAGAATTTTAAAAAATATACAGGCTGTTCGATTTAAAAAAATTATAAATTTCAAAATTTCTCGAAAATGCATTATTCAATTTATTTTCATGAACTGCATGCTAATCAATGTTAAAAACACTAATACTTTGCTAATTTAACCTACTTTCTAAAATCAATAATAACAGAGATAGCAATAGTGCGCACTTAATTTCAATCAGCCTGTATATAATGTTTACCAACAATTTATACAAACAAATTTATTAGTCCTGAATTTGCTCCTGCACATAATTCATGAACCCATGACGTACATATCAAACACTGCACCATATCTACTATGGAGTTTTTCCCACACACAAAACAAAACAATTCTCTGCTTGGATTTCAATAACAACATCGGGTTGTGTAGAGGTTGTAGGTATATCTGGATCGATATGTAGTTTCCTTTTTACAGGCAAACGCTTCTTGTTTTGCCCTTTGATTTCTTTTTTAGCTTGTGTCGTTTTGTATTTTTTGTACACGTCTTTTGATTTTTTTCCCCATTTTCATTTTTAATTCTTTCACTTTTTCTTGTGCAGTCTGTAATTCTTTAGTTAACAGCAAGTTATTCTGGCAAGGGCCACATGTTGGTATCGTTGCTTTTTGAATTTGTGTTCTCTTCCTTAATTGTGATATTTTTGGAATTGGGATAGAAGAGATAGATTCAATGGGAACGCTGAATTTATTGATTGTGGCAGACAGAAGTTGATCAGCACAACTTGAAAAGTTTGGGTCTGACTGCTATCTGAGCTTGGTATTGCAGGGTAGCTTGGTGCGATAGATTCATTTTCTGTGGAAGCTATGTCCTGACTAACATCAGCTAATGGAGTAAGGTGGATTGTGCTAGAATTAGAAGCATTTTTATCAGGTTGGTGAACTTCATCTGGATTTAGATTTCAGCAGGATAAAAGTCACAGTCTTTGAATACAGTATGGTCTACTGGCCAAATTCCGGAAATTCTCGGCATTTTCAATTGTCGCCGCTTTTTCATAAGCTTCAGAGCTAATCCAGGCACTTGATATTGTGTTACACATAAACCAGGATTAGTACGTAGCCACTTCTGCACTGTTCGAGTATAGTATCCTTTAAAAGGTTTAAAAACGTCCTGTCTAAGGGTTGTATACGATGCGTGGTGTGTCCAGGTAACTGAAGCTTTATTTCCCCGTTGGTTGTGGCAATTTGCAACGCCTCGAGGTTTTTAGAGTGAGTTGTGCGCCCATCCAAAATGAGGAGAACTTTACTGTCTATGGTTGGTTTAATTGTGCCTACAAAATGTAACCACTTAACAAATAGTTTACTTGTCCTGTAACCTGTGTCCGATATACCCACCACAGTTCCTGGTGGTGCACCAACCTTAAGATCATTCGCCATTCTTCCCCGTTTGAATATGAACATGGGTGGTACGTAGATACCTATGCAACAAACAATTGTTGTGTTTACTCCTCGTTCACCACTTGATATGCTTCCGACTTGTCTTTTATCTTCTTGGGCTAATATCTTTTGGCACTTGTTTTGAGCGGTACTGATTTCCGACTCGTCGACGTGAAAATGCGAATGGCGTCAATACCGTTTTCGTCGACAAGTTTTTGAAGTATATCAAAGAATTCATACACGTTTTCTTTATTCAATCCTTTAACTCGTGACATGGAAGTTGCTTGAGGTTCCCTTGAGATTCCCTTAAGTTTTTCATGGCGAACTTTAAATGCGTAGAACCATTTTTTGCCTGCCATTTCAGTTTCTTTATTGAAATTATGGGGTATGTGATTTCCTTCAGCTATTTGATAAGCTAATTTCCTTACGTCATTTATTGTTAGGCCAAAAAGTCGATTTTCTAGCTTCAAAATATAATTTATAAGTTGATTTTCGACTTCTGAAGGCAGGGTGATAGTACGCCCAAAGGACTTATTAGCTTCATTTGCTACTACATTTTTAGAATTTAAGTGGCGTTTCAGAGTAGGCTCGGGAATGGCATAATGCCGACAACATGCGTTGAAGTCGACGTCTCCATTACAGCAAGCTTGTAAGGCTTGTTGTATGTCGTACTGGCTCCATCCTCCATATTTCCTTTTCGACAATAATGTAATAACCTAATTGGGTAATGTTTTATATTATTGATATAGTCAAGGTGCGGCCCCGGTCTTATTTATATTGTATACACAAACACGGCCTCGGTCCATCTGATTGACTAACACAAGCGTTCTCATTTAGAAGTATACACGCTTGCACATCTTGTTTATAGTTAAGTAAGGACGTAGTCAATTGAGGGCACTCTAATGTTGTATATATGACGTTCTATTAAAGAACAAGAGATCAGTCATAGCTAGATAGTCAGTAAGACATAGCGAGTGCGAGATAGATCTCTCCTTTGACTACTGTTCTATTTATTGTTATGTATATAGTAATTGTTATGTTTGTTATGTTTGTTATGTGTTAAATAATTATACTACGTTAAACCAACATTATCTGCGTATTATTTGATGCTTGTACGCATCTGCGTACCAACGCAACGATGTAGCCTCCGCAGGACCAGGCTACATTACAATAACAATAAACAAAAAAAAATACGTGGGCTGTGAATTGTTACTGCGATAGAGAATATGGAACTCAGATTATTGTAGTTTCTCAATTTGTACCGGTACGAATTGGGAAACTAGCCAAGGTACGATATAAGCAACTCATTCTGTTCTTAAACAAACCTTATTCTTAACCTCTAAATGGCAGCTACTTTATGAATTCACCGATTTTCATGTACTATATTAGCTGTTTTAATAATGTTTCGTATTTGATTTACATAATGCTTACCTTTCAAGAAGTAGTAATGTGAAAAACTACACCACTCCGTAAGTATGATTGAAGGCACAAACAAAATACATTTTCTAGAGACAAGGCAGTGCCACCTCTGGAAAACTACGTTAGTTCTGCATTAGTTATGTGAACAAAGCGAGAGTATTTCGGCAGTATGACAATATGCAGCACTGTATGTACTTCTACGCTCGGTCTTAATAATTTCTGTGAGAGAGCGTAGTCGTTCTTTTTTTGTGAATGTTTCTGAAGATATCCTTTCTACAGCAGGGGCGTACTGATGAATCTGTAGAAAGACGAAATACGTATCTGCGTCTCTGAGGAGGGATATGTTCGAACGCGTTCTCAAAATATATTTATATTGAATTTGTATTTGTGTTCTTCACACCAGATTTTTAATAATATTTTATATTATTAAAAATACTTCTGTATTATACAGAACTGGTGAGGTTTTACCCACTCATGCATGTTGCAATTATTCTGTTACATAAACTATATAGATAAGACATAAAGTAATACAAGCGAAAAAATAAATTCTTAAAAATAAATACATGAGATAAAACTTCGTTCTTTTTTAATTAAATTCTGGTATAAGAAGTTGACGGTTAAACGAAGAGTAAGTATTACGTTTTCTGGAACACTGATTAAATTATCTTTTCCGTGTCATAAATTTCGTCTATACTATATATCGAGTTTTATTGACGTGAAAAACGACCTAAGCTACCGCTTCCTAGCGATATTATTTTTATTGAGCGATCCAGGCAATTTCAACTTTTATGGCATTTTAATGTACATTTAATATAATTCAAACTGCAAGCAAAAGCATTGCCTCCCACTTTCGTACTTTCGTTCTCGTTTCAATCTTTCATTGTGACGCGGTAGCAGGCTGCTCTTATGACTTTGTTTGCCAACCGATTCGCAAAGTGCTCGCTACGTCTGGTGAGATAGCGCTGCATTCATGAAAATATGTATTCCAACTTGTAAGATGGTCTTTCTTCAATATCTTGATACTTTCTTTAAAATTGCAAGAACGGGTAGACATGCAATAGGTAATTCGCTATGTCATGTGAGCTACTGTAAGTGATTGATTGCAAAATAATCCTTTTCAACTTCGTACAAGACTTTTGATGGCAGTATTGAAAACTGCAAGTTTCGCATCCCTCTTAAATGTATGACATATTCCTTAAGCTTTCCTATAATTTTTTGAACACATATTCGTACACTTGTACATTATAATGTAAAAATAGGTTAAATAATAGATTTAATATAGATTTCAAAATTTTACATATTCGAAATAAAAGAAAAAAAATTTAACTTGTTAGAAAACTTAGAAATTAATAGATATAATAATTTAGTATTAGCTTTAAATGACCAATTAGATTTAAACAACTTCCATTTACTAAATTTAAGAATCTAAAAATTTTTACACCACTATTTTTCTCAATAATCACAGGCCTGCGTTTTTTAACATTCTCAAAATTGTTTTTAATTTGATAGCTGATTCTTATGTGTTTTTGGGCGCTGAATCCAAATATGAACTCTATTTTTCTCCATTACGTAAGGATTTTTCACAAAAGGCTTCAAATTATATTTTTTTAAAATTATAAATAATTTTTAGTTACATTCTGAATTTATTTACAAAGGATATAAAAAACAATATTAATTACAAATATAATTAAATCTAATGAAAAGAAACAGTAAAATACTAATATATGTCTTTACAAGTTCTTATAATATCTTTTTCTTTGTCTTTCCATACTCCTTTTTGTGCTTTTTCTTCTGTAATCTCGTAGTAGACCATCACTTTTTAACATACAACAATAATCAGCTATCATGCTTATATTCCATCTTCCTGGGTATCTTCTCTCCATCTCTTTTAGGTCTTGGTGGAACCTTTCCCCCTGCTGCTCACTTACTGCACCAAGATTTTCAGGGAAGTAGTCGAGATGCGAATCTAGAAAATGCACCTTCAAACTCATGTTACAGCCTAAGGTTTTAAACATATTTTGCAAAATATTTTTATAATCTTCATGTTTTTTGTTGCCAAGAAAATTTGTAACCACATTTTTGAAGGCTATCCATGCTTGTTTTTCTGCTTCCTCCATTTTAGATTCAAAATTTTCATCTTTCATAAGCTTTCTTATATACGGCCCAACAAAAACACCCTCCTTTATCTTTGCTTCTGACAAGCGAGGAAACTGGCTGCAAAGATACTTGAAGCACTCTCCATCTTTTTTTAATGTCTTCACAAATTGTTTCATCAAGCCTAGTTTTATATGTAATGGAGGAAGCGAAACTTTGCTCGGGTCTACTAAACTTTTTCTTTCAATGTTTTTTATTCCAGGTTGTAAGGTTTGTCTTGGTGGCCACATCTTTTTACAATAGTGCTGCTTTCTATCACGACTATCCCACTCACACAAAAAACAAGGATATTTAGTATAACCTATTTGTTGTCCAAGTAACAAACAAAGAACTTTCAAATCACCACAAATTGTCCAGCCTTGATCCTTGTAACGAATTTTAATTAAAAGTAGCTCAAGATTTTCATAACACTCTTTCAAATGAACTGAATGTCCAACTGGTACAGAACCATATTTACTTCCATTGTGTAGAAGAACGGCCTTAAGGCTCCTTTTTGAAGAGTCAATAAAGAGTCTCCATTCAGAAACATTATATTCTACGTGGAATTGTTCCATGAGCCCGGGTACATCATTACAGAAAACTAATTCATCTTCTTCGGAATAATATCGAGCAAAGTCTTTTTCTCTGTTCCTAAACCAGTAAAATGTTGTGCTAGGTGCTAACAATTTTTTTTCTTTCAACCTTGACCCTAAAAGCTCAGCTGAGTCCTTAGGAAGGTTTAAGTCCCTCACCAAATCATTTAATTCAGATTGGTCAAACAGTTTTGGCTCATCACTTCCAGTATCATAGTAATCACTTCCCTCATCCAGTTCACTTACGCATGTACGTGAAACCATTTCGTCATCAGATACATCATCTAATGTATCTGGTAGTGAAGGAACGGGTACTTCTGGTCCATGAGGTATAGGACGTGTTGCGGATCGAAGGTTTGGGTAAACGATGCCCTTTTTGTTTTTAAATTGAATCCATGTACTACACACGAACAAAAATAACAATAATCGCTATGATTGATCGGTTCTCTCCAAACCATAGGCACTCCAAAGCGAAAAGACTGTTTTTTCCTTGTGACCACTGGCGAAGCTCTTCAACACACACTGAACAAACCTTATGAGGAGCCCAAGGTTTGTCTTGGTCTCCTAATTTCACACCAAAATATGCAAAATATACTTTTTTTACAAAATCTGTAGTTCCTTTTTTTTTTTTTTACTGGAAACTTTCCACAAATATAGCAGAAGGGGTAGGGTACATTGACACAGCCTCTTGATGCCATTGGAATTTCATTTTAAAAAACTCGTAAAATAAAAATTGAATTAACTCAGCAACTAATCACAAATGTCAACTAATTACACAAATTCACACCACAGTTGTAAAGAAGATATTGAATGAACTAACTGTTTTGTCTAGAATAGCAATATGTTTGTAGTGGAGGTGGGGAGATAGATATGCAGTAACAGGAAGATGATGAGTCATGTCTTGCGACATGCTCAATTATTTCTATTTGTAACTTCTTTATCATAAATCTAGTGTATGTTTATTCAGAATATCAACTTCTTGCATCATCATAAGTAAAAAAATTATAATAGTTAATTTAAACAACGGTTTAACAAAATTGTCCTTTTCAAAAAGACTAATACATGGAGATAGGTCAAGAAACCCCAGATTGTAAAAAAACCTTACGTGATGGAATTTTTTAAATAATTTTCCCATTTTCAGCCCTAAAAAATCTATTGAAATCACTGTATAAAATCCAGACAATTTTACCATTGCAGGCCTGTGTAATTTGTACCTAAATATTCGAACTTGTATTTTAAATATTCATCCACCCGATGAAGCCGTTGTATGGCGAAACAATATCACCGCAATATTGTTTACAATAAAATTTTTGAAACTAGAAGTTTAGTACTTATTTCTTAGCTTAGCTTTATTTAATTTGGAATTACTTCATTTTGAGTGATATAAGTTACGTTTTATAACTATTTCCACTGAAATATTCATAAATCCATCAACTGCAGAAATAACGAAATAAATAATTAAAAAAAAATTAATTCAATCAATTATCGTAAGAAAATATATAAAAAGGACCCGAGGCAGATTCTCGCATTACTCCTAATAGTAATATGTTCAAGAACGGAAAAGTGTCTCTGATATATTCACTTTCGTCATCCGATTGAAGCATTTGGCGCATATTCTCGTAACTGTTTCCGCATCAACTGTATTTATAACTTTTGTTGATATTACATATTGCTATGAACTTTTCCCCACAAATATTTTGAAAAGTTTGATTATTTATGAGTGAATTATTATTTTGAATATTTGTATTTGGCTAGCGCAGTTGGAGCAAGCCGTTTGCATTGCTGTGTGCGATTATTATAACTGCATTTTTTTATACGAAGCCTACGTGCTTCATGTGGACTAACCAGACACAAATGTGCAGTGAAGTAAGAGAGGTGTGCTTATTTAAAGATAAATATCTTTGTTTCAGTAATTTCGGTTTTTGTTGTTTGTTTTAATAGTGGATTGTGCTTGAGTATATCATTACCGATTTATTTACGAGTTTGTGAATATCGTAATTTGATTCTAACACTTTCTTACTCACCGTGTCTCGATTATATGAATATATTTTTTACGTAAGTAATATATTTAATAAAAGATATCTTATTATTATTATTATATTTAAAAGAGTTAAATACTGTATTTTCTAATTGTATTATTATTATCGTATTGATTTAATCTTAGTTATTTGATATAAATGACAAAGAAGGTTTTTTAAAATTTCTAATATAAAAAAACATTTCTGTAAATGTAGAAATTTTAGAACGCTTGGGATATCAAGGGCATATTTTTTAATGTGATTGCACATGTGTTAGAGTTTGCTTCGAGCTGTCAATTTTGTTTATTTTGATTTGGTTTCTTGTGGGAGAATTTAAAAAGCATCTTTGTAATTTATTAGTTTTAATTTTGTTCGGAAGTCACTAAGGGTTTTGATCGTATGTTGCGGTCACTTCCATGCGATATTTTTACCTTAATAATATTGTTAAATGAGGCAATATTAATCTTTATACTTTATAAAGATTTTTTTAAATTTTTTTTTATTCTTGTATTAAAGATTCATTTAAAGTTTATTGTGTGTATTTTTTAAATTTGACCTTTTTCTTTTGTGCTTATAAGTAACTCAAAGACATTATTACTATTTTTCTCAAATAAATTTTGAGTGGCGCCTAAATATAATATTAATTCATTGGATTCGATTGGAACCCTGAGAGAAAAGCAGTCCAATTTTGAAAATAAACCGACTGAATATCCAAGCTGGACAGATTGGTTGTGAATTGTGAATAAGTAAATTTCAAAATCACAGTTCATAGCAATATGCGTTATATGGAATAGTTGCATGTAGTACACTAGCTACAACATTTACTACACAGCGTCCTAATATATCGACAGTTTCGTCGGCACTTATCCATAGGTACTGCTTTCGTGTAGCAGTTAGGAACATAATATTTGAAGGATTTTTAAATTTATTTAATGGAATATTTTCCGCAACTAATGTTTCATGTTTCTTCGTTAAAATTGTCTGATTCCAACGGGCCTAATATCTGTTTATGTGTTTGCGATGCTTAATGACGTTTTACGTGAGATTTCGTGTAATTGTTTAACGATATTTTACAGACTTTGAAATAAATTTCGAAATCACTGACAATGGACATACAATCATTATGACCCTTAATCCAACTCGCCATTGTTTCACGACGTCATTGTCGACGTTATTCCATATCATACCTGAAAAAGTAACATCACTGCGACACTTACTGTCGTGAGCAAAAAAAAACGGGACACTGTTTCTGCGTGGGTTTAAATTGTGACTACTTAAGTGGCTATCTTTACTCATAATAGTAAGTCAGGAATTGTCAAAAATGTGTGTCTTATTGACATTTATTAAACATTTTTAAAATAAATGTAAATAAAAATTACTAAAAACGATAGAGAATGATTATTTATTAAATTAAAATAATTATTACATTAAAATAATTAATATGTCGTCATTCCACCGTTATTATTAACTGCATCTAATCTTGTAGACAATGAAGCGACAATATCTTGTACAACATTTATAGGAATTTTGATGCCAAGCATTTTGAATAATCTCCCAAAATTCTTCCTGGGTAGAAGCTCTATCTCATTAATCCCAATACATTTTTAATGGGATTTAGATAAGGACTGTAGGGCTGGATATCTCAAGTTTAAATTTCATTCTCTTGTAACCATTGTGTTACAAGACGAGATAGGAAATTGTGTTGTTCTTATAGCTTCTTTTAATGTTTTGAAAGTGTTGTGCCTAATCTCAGTAATTCATGTTTCGTTTTCCTGCGCATTCGAAATTTGGTTACGTCCGGAAATTATTTTCCGATTTAAATTATCCTCTTCCCTCCATTTTTTTATAAATTCTTGCAGCTGAACTTTTACCAATATTAAATTGAACCGATACACTTCTTAATGATTTCCCATTTTGCAAACTAGTAACAAGTCTGGCTTTATCAGTTTTCGAAAGATGCGGCATTTTAAATTTTGAATTAGCAACAATGATATATAGTTTGACGTAGAGTTTGAAAGTTAATCAAATATCGTTAAAATTACAAAGCTAAAAAATAAAGGAAATTGACATAACGATTTTGACACTGTCCCGATTTTTTTGCTCACGACAGTACGTCAAAATAATTGGCAGAAGTAGATTCGATGAAACGATATTAAACAGGATTTATTACGAAAAATTGCGTAGTATGGTAATTAACAGTTAAGAAAATGAAAAAATATACTAACTAACCGTACTTTATTTATCTTACGAAATATAAACGAATAAATAAAATAAATTATAAAATAAATGATTTAAACCCCGCTTCTATCTACGCCCATGAAGCGGGTTAACCGAATGAAAAGTGCTATTCAATAACTGCTTTTGTACTTAGCGATATTATAGACTATTAATATGATTTATCATAATTTCGGGCTGATTCGTCCGGTCTATAGTTATAATTAAAGACCGCTACCTGGATAGACAAGCAACGGCGTCACTGTGTTGGGTTTACTGAAATAAAAGTGGGCATTATTTAGAAAAATACTTTCCTTTCGAATTACACCTAAATATTTCACACTATAATATCTGTTCATGTACTACATTGTAGTAGATCTAGAATCATCCGAATCTTTCGCTCATCCACATCTCTGTGAGCGGACCTAGAATGGCGGTTTTTAGTCACAATAAACTGGTTGCCAACACAAATCGATATTATTTCGAAATTGAACTTTCCCGTAAGATTGCTTCCGGGAGTCCAGACTGAAAGCTCGTCCTTGGCAGTTCTCCCTTGTTGGCCGACGTTTCGTCCACAATGGCAAGGCACATCTTCAGGGCTGTTACTACTATTGTTGTACTGATGAAGTTTCAGTGCAATTCAGTGTAGAAGCAATCACGGAATCCTCCAAGTCGGGTTTGTCTATGCGGTAAGTTTTTGCGAAATGTTTAATAAACTAACTTATTGGCAAATAATTTTTACAGACGTGCAATATATTGGAATGATAAATAAGTTCGTAATGTTTTACTGAATTCAAAATTGAATAATTTTTTACCGAACAAAATACATGAACTAATCAAAAATATATTCTCCTTCATTATTCACTATTTCCTCCTAACGATCTGGAAATTTTTCAATTCCAGGTCTGACGAAATCTGGTGGTTTGCAAATGGCGAAGCCGTCAAGTCAATTTTGAACTGTCAGGAACATTCCGTTCAGGAACAAGGTCCGTTTGTGAATGAGACTGAGAATAACACGTGATGGCCGAAGATGCTCCCAACATGCTTTGCGCGCATTGATGCACCATTTGCAACTATATCGTCTGTCTGTATATTGAGCTGTAGAAGTTTATAATGTTCAAAACTGAGTCACCCGCTGATTTTGAGGTACGAACTGTAATTTGATTCTTGAGTGCAAGAAATTTGAGAGCAGCAGAAATTCGCCATCAGATTTGTGAAGTTTACGGTGATAATACTATCGGTGGCAGTAAAGTTAATGTGTATGATAAGTCAGGCCAAACCGACTTTCTCCGATATCTGAAGATTTGGTTCGTGAAGTCGACAACGAAATTTGATATAACCGACAATTTACGATTTTAAAGTTAGCAATTGATTTTCTACAGGCTTCAAGGTTAGTTTTGTACAACATTGTTTGGGAGAAACTAAAATATCGAAAATTTTGTTGCCAGAGGGTTCCAAGACTGACGATCAGGAAACAAAAACTGTGCTTTATCGTTTTTGACTCGATATGATCAGGAAAGAAAGCAATTTTCAGCAACTGTCAATGGAATGGAAACACATCGTCGCCAATCAGAATAAAAGCCAAACAGACACTTTCAACATGAAAGATTATGGCCACTGTATTTTGAGGCAAGAAATGTATTTTGTTAGTGGAATTTATGCCGAGAGGCACAACAATTGGTTCTAATGCGTATTGTGAGACGTTGAGAAAACTCTGGCGTACCGTATAAAACGAGCGGTGTGGCCTACTATCTTCTTGTGATCTTGCTCCATGACAATGCAAGGCCTCATGTTGCTTCAGAAACACAAGGTCTAAACAGGTCTTTTTAATGGAGTCAACTGGAACATCCGAATCAAAACTTATCTTTCGAGGGGATAAGCCTGGCTCCAAGCTACTGCACACAGCGATTTACCAGGTTAAGAAATCAACCACGTGGACGATTTCCTGCTCTGCAGTTCCAGTAGCACTTAAATCTGCGAAGATCCAGACCAGCTCTAGGTCTATTCTAGCTTCAGACTGGTTGCCTAAATTTACGATATAAAACGTGCATTAGAAGATGAACATGGACAAACGCAACAAGAAAGTGCTGTCTCTTACCGAGTAGATATTTTTCGGGCCGATATCGATGACTGTGTGTATTGATCCAAGTGAAACTTGCCGCCAAAAGACTCGCTGTAAAATTTAAAACAGCAATTTACCACAAAAGGTGATTCAATCGCAACGCATCCGCTATAACAACTGCTAAATTTGTCGAATTAGGAAGCAAGTTGCTGCCCCATTCACAGTATTCACCATGGCCCCAAGTTATTTTTTCTTGTTCCCAAACTTGAAAAAATTGCTTGGCGAAAAGAGATTCGGGACGCATTAGGAAGTGATAGCACACGGATGCTTATTTTGACAAGTTACCGAACGATTACTCTTTGGCCTACTTTAAAAAAATGGAAAGCCGCTGGGCTAAGTGTATAAAATTGAATGAGAATTATATTGAAACATAATAGTAGTTTATACGAGTCAATAATGACGGTTATTTACGAACAGAGCCGCGAAGCGTCGATGGAGTATCTCAGCTCGAAGGAATAATAGTCAAATAGTAAAAGAAAAACAAACATTATACTGTAATATCGATATGGTGCTTGACGCTTCGACAGTTAGTAAAACGGCTGCGCTTGTCTGAGGATTACAAAAAATTAAAATAATTTGACGATTTTATAATAGAAAATTAGTTTTTATTTATATAAATATTAAAATGGCTACAATTAGTAATATTTATGGCGTTAGAATTTGAACCTTTAATATGTTTGGTAATTTATATTGTTTACTTCTTCGTTTGCCACTGAGGTTGACGTCGAAACATTAGCATTAATTTCGTTAATGATTGATTCGGATGTTGCCTGTTTATTTCTCAGATATTGATAAATATAGCCTTCTTCAACTTGACTAGATTTCCACCCCCCGTGACGCTGCAAACCTGTGATGTCACTTCCTCCATCAACATACAGCGTAGCAGATGATCTACGATAACAATGCCCAGCAGGCGCGGCTCGTGATTACGTATTTGGGAGAGCGCGGACAATGATGCAAGTGCCTAGTGTATTTTCGGTGTTTACTAGTACACGAGAATGCACGAAGCACTCGCATCATTGTACGCGCCCTCCTAAATACGTCATCATGAGCCGCGCCCAGTGTAGTTTTCCGGATTAGATAAATTAAAATACTCTGCAATTTGTTTACCGAATACGGCAAATTTGATTTTCCCTATCCGTTGATTTGTGCATATAGATTTTTGGTAATTTATGAAAAATTAACTTATTTTTATAAGGGATGGGCAAAGAGCCATGTACTTTTTTAAGATATCATAGTACATATCGGATATGAACGCACAACTTTATTCTTAGTTTTGGGTATGCTTATTAGTAACATTGTACCAATATCTTTTACGTTCTCTATATTTAAATGATATGGTTCATTGGAACGGCATGCGCCCATTATTCCAGTAATTAATACAACCTAAAATGAATATTTCCCAAACGAACTCAGGTTACAGAAGTTAATATTTACCTAATGTAAAAGATAAAGTTTATTGGCGCTTCACAAATAAATTTTCTTATGTGATCGGGTTTCAGCGTTTTTGCTTCGTATGTTCCGGATTTTCTTTTTAAGAACGAAGTTAATTTACCATACTGACTCAAATTTATATCGTGTTTTATTTTCAATACCGATTCCAGCATTGAGTAGTAACACCATAAAGAAGATTATTTGTATTTTTCGCTTACTTCTGTAAAATATACCAATAATACATTTTCCGAAAATGAATTCGTATTTTGCCAACGACGCCAGTACATAAAATTATAATCATTAGCGTTATTATAAAAATGCTTGGATTTTTCCGACAATAAATCAAGCGTAATTGCATTGGCCCTAAGCTTAATTTCTGGGGGTGTACATAATATAAATTCATCGGCATCACTATCGATGATAAAACCGATAACACTAATACATCAAATTAAAAAAAAACGCTGAAGTTTATCGTATCGACGACACGTTTGACAATTAGAATATCCGGGCTTATTTATCGTTACTATGGTAACGCTGGTAAGACTATGTTTTGTTGGCGAAACGCAGGGAATAATGAGAAATAACGTTATCATTCTTCGATGCGGTGGCGGGCAGGCTCTATTCTGCAATATATGCAATACGACGAATAAGAAGTATAGCTAATAAGGAGGCTGCAGTTACCATATATTATGCCCTTTTCCATTACCTTATGGTCTATGGGGTGAATCAGCGCATGCAGAAGACATATTTGTTCTACAAAAAAGGCATTGCGCAAGTGAGCCCAAGCACACATTGTAGACCGCTTTTCTTACAAAATAAGATGTCCTTGCCATCCACCTACATCCTCAAACAAGTAATGCGAGTGAAATTGGAACTTCCCACATTAATGAGGAAACGAGATCTAACCAAGCCAAAACTTAGATCCGGCAACCAAATTGTGATTCCGGCACATAGACTCTCGACCTCCATAGCTTAGCATAGGCTTCTGCGGTTATTTAATGTCTTTCCGAGTGCATAAGTGGAGAAGCCTTACCTTGAGCTTAAGACTTTCCTAAAAACCCATCTAGGAGGCAATGGCATCTACACAGTTGCTGAGTTTTTGGAGAACATTAGAAACGTTGAAACTAAGAGTGTAACCCTGGCACACACACATACACACTTGCGCTCACGTACACAAATAGGTAGAAGCACATACACACCAGCACATAAACTCACGCATTACACAATACTTTAATTATTGACCTTACCGCTATATATTTTGTATATATATTTTACAAATGAAACAGACATGCAATATACATATCTGTAACTGTACACATGGACAATACACCTCGTATTTTCATCATTTACTTCTGCTTAAGACACGTGTTTCTGCCATTTATAGGCGTCATCAGTCAAGCTAGTGAAGCAATGTAATACAAATGATACAAATCTTTTTAAGAAACGGATTTGTATCTGTATATACATTTACGCTGAAATCGCCTACAAGATACAGCAAATTTCGTCCTATAAGGTGGCACTATTTATTAAGTGAAATCTGACGGACGAAAGAGACTATGCCGAAAAAGGCGACCATTCGCTTGACCAGCTATGCTGGTACATAAACGAAAAAATACGCATAAGTGTAGTCCATTAACACGAGCCAGATGGCGGTAAATATATACAAAAAGGTTTAAGTATATCAATACGTTATGCACGTATTACGCATTTGTTACAAATGAAACAGACATGCAATATAAATATCTGTAAATGTACACATGGACAATACACCTCGTATTTTCAGCATTTACTTCTGCTTAAGACACGTGTTTCTGCCATCTATAGGCGTCATCAGTCAAGCTAGTGGAGCAATGTAATACAAATGATACAAATCTTTTTAAGAAACAGATTTGTATCTGTATATACATTTACGCTGAAATCGCCTACAAGATATAGCAAATTTCGTCCTATAAGGTGGCACTATTTAATAAGTGACATCTGACAGACGAAAGAGACTATGCCGAAAAAGCCGACCTATCGCTTGACCCTTTTTCCGCATAGTCTATTTCGTGCGTCAGATGTCACTTATTATTATTGGTATATCTTGTAGGCGATTTCAGCGTAAATGTATATACAGATACAAATCTGTTTCTTAAAAAGATTCGTATCATTTGTATTACATTGCTTCACTAGCTAGACTGATGGCGCCTATAGATGGGAGAAACACGTGTCTTAAGCAGAAGTAAATGCTGAAAATACGAGGTGTATTGTCCATGTGTACAGTTATAGATATGTATATTGCATATCTGTTTCATTTGTAACAAATGCATAATACGTGCATAACGTATTGATATATTTAAACCTTTTTGCATATTTACCGCCATCTGGCTCGTGTTAATGGACTACACTTATACGTATTTTTTCGTTTATGTACCAGTATAGCTGGTCAAGCGAAAGGTCGCCTTTTTCGGCACAGATTCTTTCGTCCGTCAGATGTCACTTATTGTGCTACCTTATAGGACGAAATTTGTTAGATCTTGTAGGCGATTTCAGCGTAAATGTATATACAGGTACAAATCTGTTTCTTAAAAAGATTTGTATCATTTGAATTACATTGCTTCACTAGCTTGATTGATGACGCCTATAGATGGCAGAAACACGTGTCTTAAGCAGAAGTAAATGCTGAAAATACGAGGTGTATTTTCCATGTGTACATTTACAGATATGTATATTGCATGTGTGTTTCATTTGTAACAAATGCGTAATACGTGCATAACGTATTGATATATTTAAACCTTTTTGTATATTTACCGCCATCCGGCTCGTGTTAATGGACTACACTTATACGTATTTTTCGTTTATGTACCAGCATAGCTGGTCAAGCGAAAGGTCGCCTTTTTCGGCATAGTCTCTTTCGTCCGTCAGATGTCACTTATTGTGCCACATTATACGACGAAATTTGCTATATCTTGTAGGCGATTTCAGCGTAAATGTATATACAGATACAAATCTGTTTCTTAAAAAGATTTGTATCATTTGAAATACATTGCTTCACTAGCTTGACTGAAGACACCTATAATGGCAGAAACACTTGTCTTAAGCAGAAGTAGATGCTGAAAATACGAGGTGTATTGTTCATGTGTACAGTTACAGATATGTATATTGCATGTCTGTTTCATTTGTAACAAATGCCTAATACGTGCATAACGTATTGATATACTTAAACCTTTTTGCATATTTACCGCCATCTGGCTCGTGTTAATGGACTACACTTATACGTATTTTTTCGTTTATGTACCAGCATAGCTGGTCAAGCGAAAGGTCGCCTTTTTCGGCATAGTCTCTTTCGTCCGTCAGATGTCACTTATTGTGCCACATTATACGACGAAATTTGCTATATCTTGTAGGCGATTTCAGCGTAAATGTATATACAGATACAAATCTGTTTCTTAAAAAGATTTGTATCATTTGAAATACATTGCTTCACTAGCTTGACTGAAGACACCTATAATGGCAGAAACACTTGTCTTAAGCAGAAGTAGATGCTGAAAATACGAGGTGTATTGTTCATGTGTACAGTTACAGATATGTATATTGCATGTCTGTTTCATTTGTAACAAATGCCTAATACGTGCATAACGTATTGATATACTTAAACCTTTTTGCATATTTACCGCCATCTGGCTCGTGTTAATGGACTACACTTATACGTATTTTTTCGTTTATGTACCAGCATAGCTGGTCAAGCGAAAGGTCGCCTTTTTCGGCATAGTCTCTTTCGTCCGTCAGATGTCACTTATTGTGCCACCTTATAGGACGAAATTTGCTATATCTTGTAGGCGATTTCACCGTAAATGTATATACAGGTACAAATCTGCTTCTTAAAAAGGTTTGTATCATTTGTATTACATTGCTTCACTAGCTTGATTGATGACTCCTATAGATGGCAGGAACACATGTCTTAAGCAGAAGTAAATGCTGAAAATATGAGGTGTATTGTCCATGTGTACATTTACAGATATGTATATTGCATGTCTGTTTCATTTGTAACAAATGTGTAATACGTGCATAACGTATTGATATATTTAAACCTCTTTGTATATTTACCGCCATCCGGCTCGTATTAATGGACTACACTTATACGTATTTTTTCGTTTATGTACCAGCATAGCTGGTCAAGCGAAAGGTCGCCTTTTTCGGCATAGTCTCTTTCGTCCGTCAGATGTCACTTATTAAATAGTGCCACCTTATAGGACGAAATTTGCTATATCTTGTAGGCGATTTCAGCGTAAATGTATATACAGATACAAATTTGTTTCTTAAAAAGATTTGTATCATTTGTATTACATTGCTTCACTAGCTTGACTGATGACGCCTATAGATGGCAGAAATACGTGTCTTAAGCAGAAGTAAATGCTAAAAATACGAAGTATATTGTCCATGTGTACAGTTACAGATATGTATATTGCATGTTTGTTTCATTTGTAACAAATGCGTAATACGTGCATAACGTATTGATATACTTAAACCTTTTTGTATATATATATTTTGTTGGTACAATCTAGTTCTATTCTATTCTATTCCCTGCATTGTGCCAATAGAACGGTCGCACTTCATTATTCCCTGCGGGAATTATGAGTCCCATTATTAACTAATAATCACTATTATAATACTCACTTTATTGTTTAGTTGTAGTTAATAGTATATTCTTCAACGAGCGTATAATGACGGCTATTATTAATGAGGGTGAAGATTACAACGCGAGCCGTAGGCGAGCGTTGTAATCACCCGAGTTAATAATAGCCTATTATACGCGAATTACTATACTTTCTCTACGGCTACAGGATTAAATAAAAAAGAGAATACGTAGGTACATAACAGTTTAATTTATTTGTTTGCAAATGTTAATTTAAAATTAGAACAATTACTAATATTTATTACTAATAGATGTTGCTTTTGCAATGTCTACAATATCTGGGGGTGTACACATTTCATCACTATCGCTTTCATTAGCGACAAAGCTCATTTTTTAGGAAGAAAGTACACGAGCAACGTAAGATACTCAGAAAATGTATTTGACGTTTTAAATTTTGACTTGTTTAGCGGTTGCTAGGTAACGCATACTTTATACTGCATCAATGTTGTACTGCCCGTTGAATAATGAAAATACGAGTGATGTGATTCGTCAACAGGCCGTGTATAATGATTCATTACACACAGGGTAAAGAATTGATGCCATTATACAATTGAATAAGTATGCAGAATTAATATATTATTCAATAGCCGTAGAGAAAGTATATTATTTTTTTCCCTAAAATAAGTATTTCATTGAAAACTTACCCTAATGAGAACTTTAATATACCTGTATCAGGTAATTTTGATTAAATTATTCTATTTTAATAATCCTAAACCGCCAAGACGTCAACATAGCCAATATTCAATAAAAATTCTTCTTGATCTTAATATTATTAATACATTAAAATCCTAATCTTTAACTGTCAGACAGCAACATACTTCTAAAATGAAGTTGAAACCTCAAAAGCTTTCCGTTTTTAACGATATAGGTTGGTACTTAAATTGTAGTTGGACAACAAAGGGCTAATAATGCTTGCCGTCAAAGCTTCCCATCATAAAAAGTCTTGTTTATGGTCACTTTTATGACCACTTTATTCAACGTTTCGACATTAACATGTACGAACATCATGTTAGGTAATATTGATTTCACATTTATTTAGCTTTATACCGTACATTAAACCGTTTTTTTTTCGTATTTTTTAGCTGATCGGTCTTTAATATTAACGAGGAAACAGGATAAAGTGTATTTGACATTTAGACGCACTCGTATTTTCTTATAATTGACGGTTTAAATTATAAAAACATGTAATATATCATCTTATCTAAGTACTTATACAGGGATTCCGCAACATTATTACAATTATTTGATATTATTAACTCAAATTCTGGGTATGTATTTCAATGACGAGGTTACAAACTTTAATATGAGTAACACTGAAGCAGAAAACATCCTTTATAGCTATTCAATTTCTATAACAGATTAATAGTAACGGGTAACTATAAATAATTGAAAATATTTTCATATGCTGGCTACAATTCCGGAAATTTTTGTTGACATATCTGATATTTAAATTCAAATTTTAGAAAGTAAAAGTCCAATATTCAAATAAATAAAACAATTTGTTATTTTTAATTGAATCAATTCGGCTTTTACTTGATGAAGATCTATAATTTAAAATACGAGGGTAGACTAAAGTAATTTACACATGCTTGTACAGCGCGAACAAAAATGAATAGCAAGATAGGGCAAATAGTACATTAACCCTCCCTTAGGCGCGGTTTTCGCGTTTATTTTTCCATATAGTGCCAACATACATTACATCGTTCAGCAATTTTTCTGCGAGTGGAATACTGCTAAACCAATTGTCTCCAGTTATGTTACAGTTTGTTCATTCTACTGGAGGCACCAATCGGATAACAATATCTTCTGCAGAATTACTAAGCTTGAATGGCCCATCAGGTTGAGTTCCGACGTAAGGCTCTAGATTAAAGGTGTACAGAGATTTTGCATCTACTAACGCGGATCTCTTTAAGCCGTATCTTGCTGGCTTACTAGGTATATATTGCCTAAAAGGGCATTGTCCCCTAAAAGCCACTAACTGTTCGTCCACTGTTAAGAATTCGCTAGATATAAAATTGATTTGAAAATTAGCCACACAAGCGTCAAAAAGTTCTCTAATGGGTGCAAATTTATCAAATTGTTTTCTTTCATTTCTGGTTTAAATATCATCGAATCTTAGACGCATTAGCAGAAATCTAAACCTCTTTTTACTCATTGCAAGATAGCAAAGCTCCACGCGACTGCCCTTAGAATTATCCCATATTTCGTGGGAATTTTTTCGCGAGTTTCTCAATGTTACAATTAAAAATAGTATTCTAATCAACGCAATAATTTCTCTTTCGTCTGTTAAGCGGGCATCTCTAGCCCTTTGAAATTTGTTTAATTTTTTCAATATAGATGTATGTCGACGCAGTTATCATTTTAATAATAGCATCTAACAGAAGCAGTTTTATACAGTCAATCTCCGACACGGCATTACGAACGTTGCGCTTTGGCCCAGGAAATAACTTGATAATGTTGTGGGAATGAACACGTATTTGTAAATTCGTAAGAGATTTTCTCCACTTGGTAGTTTTAGCCACTCCTACGTAAAAATCTAATTTTTTATCTTCTGCAGCGATACCTAGATCAGAAATTTGGTCTTCATCTGAGGATAATTGTTGTTCCGACTCTGTTTGATGATCACTGCTTTCTACGATGTCCTCTTCTAACTCGTCTTCATCTTCCCCCTCCGCAGGACTTTTCTGATCACTAAGCTCTTCATACCATTTCATCCAAACTTCTGGATCTCTGCTGGTTTCCAAGAACATTTTTTTTTGTTCAGACATGGTTTTACCTGAAGGAAAAAATACACTAAACTAAGAATTCCTGCCAATTTTTTAGTTTTTCGTCGACTAGATAATGAAAATAAACAAAAAAAATGTGTTATTTATATTCGTTGTTGTATGTACATATAGAATATACTTACTTTAACTTGTCAGCATATAAAATGCCTAATTATGAACTCGACAAAAACTGTAACGTATTTAGGCGCTTGGATTAAAATTGTAATCCAACCGTTTTTATAGAACTCAAAGAACTACCTACCGACTTTGCTTGTTTATTTTATACTAAAGATGCCTATCGAGATATTCTTAACAGCTACATGAACAGTTGATCCCTTCCACGCACTACGCTTCCATTGGTCACTGATAAAACTGGTGGATTACGTATGTAATCCACGCGCCTAAAGGAGGGTTAAAGAAGAATTGTTAAGATTCTCGAAATCATATATTTATTTTTCTATCTAGTCACCGTTTCATTCCGTCGCCGAAAAATTCTCGAATCCAGAACCTGACAGTTGTCTTCACCTCATCATCCAATGTGTAATAACTACCCTTGAGTTCTTTCTTGAGTAGAGGAAAAAAATTAAAATCGCAATGCGCAAGATCGCGGGAGGGGCTGGAATCGGTTCATACTTCAGGTTTCGCAGAGACTCTGCAGTCGCAGGCGAGGCGTGTGGACGAGCATTGTCATATTGTACTATTATTGCTTCCAGGATGCTTCTAACACGACAAACTCGACGTCGGATGTGTTTTAGAGTCTGTACGTACCGAGAAGAATTTACCGGTGCTCCTCCAGAAAATCGATCACATAAATACGGTGAGCATCCCAAAACACGTCAAAAGAATTTTTTGCGGATGCTGGTGTCTTGAACTTTTTCGCCCGAGAAGAAGACAAATGTCGATATTCAGCGATATGTGTTTTCTGTTCGGGGTCGTAATGATGGACTCATGCCTCGCTGAAGGACCCATGACTCGTTCCCCGTCACAATATTCAAAAGAAAGTAGTTTCCTTCGCTACGGTAGCTCTGCAAAAGTTGCTGGCAGTATTCCAATCGACGCTGTTTGTTCTCGTCTGTGAGACGGCGTGGTATCCATCGTGAACAGATTTAGCGGTATCCCAATTGTTCAATAATGAAGCCGACACGTTCCTTGGATATTCCGATATGGTTTACGATACGCTTTTAAGTGATTTGCCGGTCATTTTGAATCAAGTTGTCGAGTTTGCGATGTTTATCGTCTGTAGCAGTGATCGGACGTTGGTTACGTGTTTTATCAACAATTTTGGCTGTTCCAGGCTCGCAATCACGAAATTTTATTACCCATCGATTTATAATAGACCTATCAACAGCATCGTCATGAAAAATATCCTTTAAATTACGACGAATCTCACTAGGAGTCACTTTTCGGCAGTAAAAAATTCAATAACAGCACGCTGTTTAACTTGCGTTGACATAGCACTAGAATACGTCTCCATACTTCCGCTTCTCAAAATACACTGGATGAATTCAACGACCTCACATCCGCGTATGCGTATGGAATGTCACTTCCACATTTCACCTGGCGTGCTTCTGAAGGTAATTTCGTGCGTATCGTACATTACTTTTCAGCCTAGCTTTGTACAAATCAAACTAATAGCAAAAAAGTTTGTTTCACTTTATTAATATGTGATATTGAATCTAATTGGTTGTTAAGTAAAATTTGAGATTGTTTTAAGTTATTAATTTCTAAACTTGCGAATAAACTTAATTTAGTCCCTTTATTTTCTGAACATAAAATTTGAAAATACTTATCTGATGTGTGGTTTTCTTCTAACAGATGACTGGAAAAAGTGAAATCTTCAATGTTCAGCAAACATTTTACAAATAATTTTCCTGTTTGACCAACATATATGTTGCCGCATCCACACGTTAACATATAAACTGGAGATTTCTTATTATTCTATCTTTATTGTTTTTAATTTACTTGGAGAAAGTATTATTTGCTTTGAAAACCGTGTTTATGTTAAGTTTTTTTAAATTCATTTAAATATCTTCTATAGGACTTCTATAGGTCTTCCCAGTGTACGTTTGTAAATTTTGAATTTTGCTTATCCTTTGTTATAGAATATACCATGGAAATAGTTCTTTTTAAATAGTTTTTCTGTCAGCATATTTTCAATTATATGTATATGTAATCTGATAGCAGCACAGTATTCAGCAGAAGTGTAAATGAGAATTAGCCCTTAAATCAAACCATAATACATTTTAATATACATGTAGAAATAAAGTAAACATAATTTAAAAAATAACAACATAATGATGTAGGGTGGATTTACTAAAGCCACCCAGTTTCGTTTCCTGAAATGTGGATTTGCTGCGACTATTCTTAGAGAGCCTACGCCAGAGCAGCCTGGATAAAGTCTCTGTGAAAGTCCATGTGTATATAAGGTGTAGATATGCAGAAAACAAAATAAATGATTTAAAAAACAAACTAATTTAAAAAGGTATATAACCCCTTACCACAATTATTAGTCGTATCCTAAATACGTATTTCGACAACTAAGTTGTCATCATCAGTAGGTAAAAACTACTAATTAAAAGTCACACATGGGGCACAGTAAAGTAACATAAACGCTTCCGCACAACTACTATACACTGCAACCCTATAAAGACTAAATTTACCATGCCATTCTCAAACTACGGGACAAAACACTTGCCTCTTAGAAAAGGTTTTAAACATGTGTTACATTATCGAACAAAGGAACGGCAGAAATTCTTCTCTAAAGAAGGCGCCTACTAAAAACGATTTTTAAAGCTACGGTGACCTACTATTAAACTAAATGAAACACCTTATAATATCACAAATCACTAGTATATTTAACTATATGAATATATTTCATGTGCATTGTACACATTAGTAGTTATTATTTAAACGTATTATTCGAGTACACAGGTAGTGACAAAATCTATATTGGGTAGGGGTGTAAAAATTTTCCATTCCAAATGGTTAAAAAGTCGTATATTGTGTATTGTAAAAGCCGTACTCTCATAGCAAATTCTGAGAAAGACAAAATTAAGAAGGGGCGTTACATGAAAAAACAAGACATCCGGCTGTGTTGTGTTATATTAAATGAGAATCAATTCACGTGAAAAGGGTCTATGAATAATTAGATATTGTAGGTGTATAATTTAAAAGTTAATTATAAATAGGTGACAATGTCCTAGTTAAGGAGTTAAGCAATTTAATATAATGTATAGAATTCACGGTAGGCTCTGGGTGTGTTAATTATAAATAGGTGACAATGTCCTAGTTAAGGAGTTAAGCAATTTAATATAATGTATAGAATTCACGGTAGGCTCTGGGTGTGTTAAGGAGGTAATTTTTGCATATTAAATGAGAATCAATTCACGTGAAAAGGGTCTATGAATAATTGGATATTGTAGGTATATAATTTAAAAGTTAATTATAAATAGGTGACATGTCCTAGTTAAGGAGTTAAGCAATTTAATATAATGTATAGAATTCACGGTAGGCTCTAGGTGTGTTAAGGAGGTAATTTTTGCATATTAAATGAGAAGCAAATCACGTGAATTGATTTTCATTTAATATAACACAACACAGCCGGATGTCTTGTTTTTTCATGTAACGCCCCTTCTTAATTTTGCCTTTCTCAGAATTTGCTATGAGAGTACGGCTTTTACAATACACAATATACGACTTTTTAACCATTTGGAATGGAAAATTTTTACACCCCTACCCAATATAGATTTTGTCACTACCTGTGTACTCGAATAATACGTTTAAATAATAACTACTAATATGTACAATGCACATGAAATATATTCATATAGTTAAATATACTAGTGTTTTGTGATATTATAAGGTGTTTCATTTAGTTTAATAGTAGGTCACCGTAGCTTTAAAAATCGTTTTTAGTAGGCGCCTTCTTTAGAGAAGAATTTCTGCTGTTCCTTTGTTCGATAATGTAACACATGTTTAAAACCTTTTCTAAGAGGCAAGTGTTTTGTCCCGTAGTTTGAGAATGGCATGGTAAATTTAGTCTTTATAGGGTTGCAGTGTATAGTAGTTGTGCGGAAGCGTTTATGTTACTTTACTGTGCACCATGTGTGACTTTTAATTAGTAGTTTTTACCTACTGATGATGACAACTTAGTTGTCGAAATACGTATTTAGGATACGACTAATAATTGTGGTAAGGGGTTATATACCTTTTTAAATTATTATTTAACCACAGTCTCCATTGAAAGAATTTTAAAAAACAAACTACTGAAAATATCTTATTTCGTGCGTCTGGTGAGCACCCATGAATACTGGAAGGAGTTATTTATATGTGTCAGAGTCTATGTAAATTTATTGCAGCTAAATCAAGACAGAAGAAGATGCTTTTAAGATGTCGCTGGAGGTTTCACTGAACTCCACACGCGCTTAATAATATGTTAATATCAAAGACTCAGTTAGAAGTTGATATTTATCTGTACCTCTTATACATTCTGGATATAATTATTAAATAAAATTTTTTTTTAATTTTTACAATAAATGACGTCGAATATATCAACCATTATTGAAGAATAAATGTAAATTATACAAGAAATGGAGTGTCACCAGTGGTAGAACGTACACCTGGGAAATTATTCTATAAACATAGCCACGCACGCAAGCACGCAGAGACGCACACATAACGGAATCTAAACCTAATACCGAAAGGAATATAAATCCTTATTTAAATCTTACGTCGCGGACGAGATAAATCTAATTTATTGTGACAGATTCAAGAAATTGCAACGTTGAAAATTATCTCCACGGAGGTTAGCGAGCCTTCGCCGCGTCTAAAATACGTTATTCGCATTTTTGCACCCCATGTACTCTGTCATACTTTATTTATCTATGTCAGCAAACGTAGTGTGTCTGTGTCATTTTACTTAAATCGTTTTACAGCGATCCTTGATACGTCGGTGTACTATTAAGTGGTAATGTAGTGTGTATGGTACGTATGCCGTGTGAGCGAGCGTCCTGTAGTCACCTATAGTAGTCAGTAATACGAGTATTCCGAAATAGAGAGACGCGCTTAAGGTTAACTGCACATGTCGACAATGCGACCAGCATTAACTCCAAACTTGCTGTCGGGTTAACTGCATCTATCGTAGAATGTTATCAAGTTTTTTTTTGTTAACTGTAGCTTGCTTTACTTTTCGGCATATTTATTATTATTTCCGTCTATACTGATCTGATGTCTAGCTTTAGATTTTTGTTCTCTTTAAGAAAAGCAATTCGTTATTAAATGCCATCATTAATGTAACCCAAAATTGAGGAGCTCCGTTTCAAAACGCAGTGTTTGCAATTAGTACAACTGTTGTGCAAAAGGTGGCGTTGGCTCTATTAAAACAGTAGGAGGCGTGTAACTGGTTCGTTTGATGCTAATCGCAGTCTTTACCGCTTAAATCTGTACCAGAAAACTAACATTTGTTTCAAAGCGCAGTTTATGTTGAAAAGTATTCGTTTCAAAATGCAGTTTCTGTATTACACGTGCTGCTCTTACGGTTCGTATAAAGGTGTATAAAATGGAAGCAGAGAAGATCCTTGTTAAAGATGGTAGTAGCGGAACCAGGGAAAGAAACAGAAAAAACACTACAAGGCAGAAGCAAAAAACTATAAGGTTTGTCACTCAAATTTAATGTGAGGTTAGGTTGGCTAAAAATCATACATTTTTTATATTCTCAATTATTTGTGTCGTAGGTTCTTGGTGAAACATTATAAATAATCGTAATTAAATAAACAAAAAAGGGGTATTTATCAATACGTTTTTGCCGTATTACGCAGTTGTTATATAATGAAACAGATATGCAAAATACATATCCGTCACTGTAAACATGGACAAACACCTCGTATTTTTAGCATTTAGTAAATATACAAAAAAGGGGTATTTATCAATACGTTTTTGCCGTATTACGCAGTTGTTATATAATGAAACAGATATGCAAAATACATATCCGTCACTGTAAACATGGACAAACACCTCGTATGCTAAAAATACGAGGTGTTTGTCCATGTTTACAGTGACGGATATGTATTTTGCATATCTGTTTCATTATATAACAACTGCGTAATACGGCAAAAACGTATTGATAAATACCCCTTTTTTGTATATTTACCGCCATCTGGCGCGTGTTAATGGACAGCACCAATATACGTATTTTTCCGCTTTTTTTCGTAATAGCATTGCTATTCGAGCGGAAGATCGCCTTTTCTGGCCTAGTCGCTTTCTTCCGTCAGCTGTCACTGATTAAATTGGTGTCGCCTGACAGAACGAAACTGGTTATAGCTTGGAGACGATTTTAGCGTAAATGTAGATACAGATACAGATCCGTTGTTTAACAGATCTGTATTAATTTGTATACACATTGCTTCACTAGTTCAACCGATGAGGCCTAGATGGCTGAATCAATGCATATCTGTTTCATTATGTAATTAAATAAATTCAAATAAAATTCTTGACTTTACTGTTTCACAAAATTATTAGTTTCTAACAATTGTCTCGATAAGGTTGACTTATTATCAATAAAAATACCTACATATTGCATGACTAAACTATGAGATAGGTCAAGAATTGAGGTCGAGGGCTGGAGTGTTACACTTAGACACGAATATTTTAGTCTTTCTGTATCTTTGTTAATGATAAGTCAACCTTATCGAAACAATTGTTAGAAACTAATAAATTTGTGAAACAGTAAAGTCAAGAATTTTATTTGAATTTATTTAATTACGATTATTTATAATGTTTGATTACATTTTTTGTTACTTTCAGATATTCAGATAACTTTCCAAACTTGGAAGATTTTGAGCGCCCATGCCAACATCATAATAAAAGGTACAATTGCATGGCAATTTACGAGCAGGACATTATAACTGCCAGGGAAAAATTGTATGCCGTACAAAATCGAGTGATACAGAATATTAAAATTTCCCACCTACTGACAGTAACAGCCCCTAAAAAAAGGAAAAACAACAAAAATGTGCAAAATGTTCGCATAGGTTACAAATTTTGGGACTGTAATAAAATAAAACACAACGTTTGTCAAAAATTTTTTCGGGCAGCGCTGCACGTTTCTCAACGTAGAATTATAACCATTTCAAAACAAATAAAGAATGGTGAGGGCATAACCGAAAAGCGAGGAGGAGATCGTCGTTCCAAATGGTATAAACCTAAACGATATGAAGTTATTAAATTCATCGGATGTCTGAAGGGCAGCGAGTCTCATTACAATAGGAATAAGTCTAAACGAATTTATCTGGCAGCGGAACTAAGTATCTCTAAGTTGTACAAAATGTACAACTCGGTAAACGAAAATTTACAAGTAAAGCGGTGGTTTTCCTTTAAAATTTGTAATTTCAAATTTAATATTGGTTTTGGATCTCCAGCCTCCGACGTCTGTAGCTTTTGCTACACACTTAAGAATCAGATTAAGATGGAAGATGCTAGCACCAAAAACAAATGTATGATGGAACTGCGACTACATAAGCTTTCTGCAAAACAGTTTAATCTTATAAAGAATAATAATCCTGAAAATAGTTTCTCCCTCTGTTTCGACCTTCAGCAAGTACAAGTACTACCGAAGTTACCAATTCAGGAAGCCTATTATGCTTCGCAGCTAGCACTATACAACTTTTGTATCACTGATATCAAAACCCTTAATCCTACATTTTATACATGGATGGAGACTCAGGCTGGCAAAGGACCTAACGAAATAGGTTCCGCGTTATATAATTTTTTATCAAATTATGTAGGATTCCCAGAAGACTGCAGTTTACTAAGATTATTTTGCGATGGCTGCTCTGGCCAAAAGAAAAACTCCATGATCGTTCACATGCTCATGTATTGGTTGGCAAATGCAGCACTACGCCAATTGAAAACAATTCTCCTAGTTTTTCCTGTTCGAGGACACACATTTTTGTCAGACGATAGAGTTTTTGGGAGAATAGAGAAAATTGCAAGAAAACGATCGATCAGAGATTCTACTAAAAGAAGATTATTGGCAAATTTTTGAAGTAGTTGGAAATATAAAAGTACGAGTATTAGGATCACAATGTAATCTACATGATATGAAAGATTTGTGCAGGTGTTGCAAGAAGTTGGATGGGATAAGGGATGCCAAGATAATTTATATCGAAAAAAATGATACGAATAAAATGACAGTAAGGTTAGAGCAGTTCTACAGTAATGATGTTGGCGTTACAAAATGTCTGTTGAAGAAAGGGAAATCTTTAAAAAAGCTTAGCTTAAAATACCTTGAGTTGGGAAGGTCTGTGAAAGAGAAGAAGCTAAAGGACGTTGACTTGTTATTAGATGAGTGTTATAGTACAAAAAATATGCAAGGCGAGAAGTTTAACTGGAGAAACAGGGAAGCTCTTCAGCGGTACAAGGAACTAATAGATTCTCGTAGAAATGGGATAACCAACGATGATGAGAGCGACTCAAATGAAGAATGTGACTGTGAGGAAGGTGACAGCCGCTTACGCATTTAATTTTTAACTTTTTAAAAAATTTTTGGTTTCATTTTTTAACTTAGTATTTAAAATAAAATACATTCCGTGTACGATGTCATTTTGTGCTGTTATATTAAGTTTTTTTGAATTTAGTTTTAATACTTAATAAATCATTTGCTCCAAAACGCAGTTTTTTTAAGTACTTGTTTCAAAACGCAGTTTTGATTTATTGTTATATAGCTATTAAAAAAAGTTCACAATAGAATATTTTGTGTTAAGCTATGAAATTAAATTTCTTGTTAAAAGGAACATCTTCCGATGTATTTGACAAAAAACGTCTACTTGGCAGAGCTAGAATATAAAACGTAGTTTTTCTCGAAACAATGTTTCCAACAAAAGCTGCGCTTTGAAACGGAGCTCCTTTCAAAATTCTTTCAATTATGCAAAATATGCTATTTATTAAGGATATATGCAAATATTAAAAAAATGCATATTTGCATTTTAATATTTGCATATATCCTTAATAAATAGCATATTTTGCATAATTGAAAGAATTTTGAATGATGATTTTATAAATCTTCTATTATGAAGTAATTTACTTTATTATGTTTGCAGTTCTTAAGAAAAAAAAATATGAGTTACAAGAGTTTGGGTATTCCCAATCTTAAATTCCTAAAATTCAAAATAGGCCGTTTTAGACAGTTAAAAAGGGTTTTATTGTACCTATATTTACATAAGTAGGTAAATAATAAACCGATTTCTTAATTATATTTCTGATTGTGCTTTTGAAGAGATAACATCGATTTGTGTTTTGTAGTGTTGTGGTATTTTATTTATTTTCATTAGTAAAATGCCCAAAGTCAGTAGAGCGTCAGCGTGGATTAAGCCATATAAAGAACTACGTATAAATATGCAAAAAGTCTACTGTCCTGCGTGTGCTAAAATTGGAAATATAATTTGGTGCGAGATCGGTGGATATCTGTTATTTTTTGAGATACAAAAAAAAGTTAAAAGCAAGTTATATTCTTTTGAGGAACATACACAATGAAAATACAGAGAAATGTACAGGGAGTTTCAGTTTTGCCCTGTCAGTATAAACTTAATATTTTATACGGAACCCTAGGTATATCGAACCGATTTTCCATCATTTGGGCACTCGGGGCGCTTTCGTTTAATATTTTGAACGTACTTGTTAGGGATTTAGATCTAAGTATTGATATTATTGCTTTTCAATTTCATATTTCAATTTTTGTTTTTTTTAATTTCAGATACCATGCGATAAAAAATATCAAAAACGTGGAAACTTCTGTTAATATTATTAAATTGGATAAGATGAAATCTGGGGACGTGTCACAATCAACATTAACGCAATGTTTCCAACCAATGTCCAAAAAGCTAAACGAACAAGACATCTTCAACTGAGACCTATGTCATGTAATGATGACGTCAATATTCCTTTGTCAAAGCTACGTAATCAAAACTTCTTTTCGCAAGTTCGTTGTATTCGGAGGTAAATGAGGAAATTAAAGCTAAAATTCGGAACAAGCATTTTTACATTTGTATTGATGAAACCACATATTCAAGAGGAAATTGTATTGATCATTTATTAATTGGTGTTCATAGCGACGAGATTCTGCTGAAATATTACCTCATAGCTTCTAAACAGTAAGAAAAACAAAAGCACTCACAGTTGCCAGATTTGTTCAAGAGGAACCATCAACAGTTTTTATTCCTTCCCCTGTTGCTGGAGATAATGTTTTGCTTATTTTGTCAGATGCAGCACAGTACATGATAAAGGCCGGCCAAAATTTGAAAATCATTTATCCGAATTTGATGCATGCAACATGTCCTTGCTCATGCTTTAAATAGGGTTGCTGAAAAGATTAGTAAACATTCTTCTCTTGTAAATAGTTTAATTTCCAGTTTTAAAAAAAGTTTCCTTTTATATATATTTAAAGCCTATACAGGTTCAATTCCACCTCAACCTGTTATTAGACGATGAGGCACTTAGTTGAAAGTCACTGTTTTTATTGCGAGAATTTTTGTCCACTAAAAGATCTAATTTTAGAATTGTCTGGCGAATCATCCCAATCCCTCAGTGATGTTAAGCAATTATTCGAAAACAAAGAAAAAAAAAAAAAGAAGAAGTCATTAATTGCTAAATCGGGAGAATATAGGCAATGAGTAAGTAATTCAATGTTCCTGTTGGTCAAAAACTCGACAGTTTGTTGTGCTGTGTGAGCGTTGCATTGTCATGATGAATGATGATTCCTCGGTTCATGTTGTTTTTCCTGACTTCATCGATAACTTCCGGCAAAGATATTGACGTATACCAGTCAGCATTAACTATTCGTCGATCCACTAATACAACAGTTGCAACATGACCCGTTTATCTGAAGAAAGAAGAAATCATTCTTTTCGAAACGCTTCGTGGTCGCACCTCTTTTCTTGGTTTACGCTCATTTTGAACCACCCATACAGTCGATTGCTGTTTAGTATGAGGCTCATATGAATATATCCAGGATTCGTCACCTGCTACAATGTTATATACAGAATTTGAACGATCACAATCAAATTTTTTTAACATTTTCTTCCACCACTTGACACGTGCCTGTTTATGCTCGTCTTTTAAATTTTGGTGGATCCAACGACTGGAAAGTTTCCTGGCAGGTAAATGATCGTGCAAAATCGTATGTATTTGTTTCGCTGCAATGCCTAAAGACGCCTCTATCTTACTGTATGTCACATGTGGATCTGATAAAATCATTTCACGCACAGCATCGATATTTTTCGCAATAAAAGAGGTGCATGGAGGCCCTTCATGAAGAGCGTCACTAGACATTGGTCTTCCAAGCTTGAATTCTGTGAACTATTTTGAAACCATAGTTTTTGATGGTGCATTCTCAAATACCGAACTAAGCTTTTCCACACATTGCTTTGGTGTCAAACCGTATCGACAATCGTAAAAAATCATCACTCGAAAATCACGATTCGAAATTTATATTTTTAACACAACTATTAGTTTGCTAAATTCTGTTGAGACAATACCGTTCGGTTTTAAATCGAACTGTCAACTGAATTATAGGTTAAAAATGTCAAATTTAACGAGTATAATAATTGTGACAACCTGCTTTGTGTAATAAATGTATATGTAGGTTTAGTTCAGTATGCAGAAAAATAAAATTTTTGTATTAAAAGTATTTTTTTATTCGCATATTTTCAACATTTTTGTGCATATCTTGACTAAATAATTTACATATTTATGCGTATATTTTTGGGTTTTCCACTTGTATATTTGGATTTCCCTATTCATCATCTTGGTTAGTCATTCAGACAAATTATACAAATAATACAAATAATTATATAAAAGGTTTAGTATATCAATACGTTAAGCACGTATAACGCATTTGTTACAAATGAAACAGACATGCAATATACATATCTGTAACTGTACACATGGATAATCCACCCCGTATTTTCAGCATTTACTTCTGCTTAAGATACGTGTTTCTGCCACTTATAGGCGTCATCAGTCAAGCTAGTGAAGCAATGTGATACAAAATAATACAAATCTATTTAAAAAACAGATTTGTATCTGTATATACATTTAATCTGAAATCGCCCACAAGACATAGCAAATTTCGCCCTATCAGGTAGCACTACATAATAAGTGACACCTGACGAACGAAAGAGACCATGCCGAAAAAGGCAACCCTTCCCTTGACCGGTCAAGTCGGTACATAAGAGAAGAAAATACGTAGATCGGTGCAGTCCATTAACACGAGCCAGATGGCAGTAAATATACAATAAAAGGTTTAGTATATCAATACGTTAAGCACGTATAACCCATTTGTTAAAAATGAAACAGACATGCAATATACATATCTGTAACTGTACACATGGACAATACACCTCGTATTTTCAGCATTTACTTCTGCTTAAGACACGTGTTTCTGCCATCTACAGGCGTCATCAGTCAAGCCAGTGAAGCAATGTAATACAAATGATACAAATCTTTTTAAGAACAGATTTGTATCTGTATATACATTTACGCTGAAATCGCCTACAAGATATAGCAAATTTCGTCCTATAAGGTGGCACTATTTAATAAGTGACATCTGACGGACGAGAGAGACTATGCCGAAAAAGACGATCTTTCGCTTGATTCGCTATGCTGGTACATAAGCGAAAAAATACGTATAGGTGTAGTCCTGAACAGAGATAAAGGATCGATCCCCTTCACCTGTCTCTTTTCATTCTTAGAAACGTGAATAAAAAGGTCGTGGACGTTTCAAACTGGAGTATAAACAGATATGGGTGCCTTTTTCCTTAAGAGAGGTAATTTTTTGTCGATCCTTTCGGTCGATATTTTTGCATATTTCAGTTAGTGTATACGTGGACGCCGTGTAAAGTTGTTGCGTAAGCTGTTGTGCTAGCTTTACTGTGCCTCATGTGCGACACCTTGATTAGTGGTTTTACCTACTGATGATGACAACTTAGTTGTCGAAATACGTATTTAGGATACGATTAATAATTGTGGAAAGGGGTTATATACCCTTTTTTAAGTTAATAAATTGTATTTAATAAGCATTTATTTCAGCATACTACATACTGTTGAATCACATTATATTATTTTAAATTGCACTCCTTATCGTTAGCACGCCGATCGAGCAGCGTTCCTTTAACAGAATTTTTATAATATTTTTCCTTTGGAAAAGTTCAAACATTTGAACTGCGAACGATATACAAAATATTGCTTGAATTTAGAGCGCTTCAAATACCTACCCTTATTATCCATGTAGCCTTTAAATACTCCTCGAAAGCAGTTAAGATTAATCGGTATTAAAACCTCAATCTGGTGTTATCGAGAGCGTTATCCGACAAAAATTAAATTACGTTTAATTATATCAAAAACCCTAGATCGAATGTGATTTGGATAAACCCTCATCGTCCTTAATGGTTTTAATAAATTAACTTTGAAACGCAAACATTCGTATTTTTCCTAATTCAATCAATATGTGACAATTTAGGGGAATGTGTCGACAAGACAGGTGATGTTCTGTATACGTCCTTTATGTGTAATTGACGCGTCGTTGGCGAACCTCGTTAGTAATTGTGGTTTGCCACTACATAGATTAACTTCGTTTCTACGTCTCATTAATTTAATAAATTAGTATACCTCCTGTGAGTCTTTACACGTCGCAATTATGGTATTTGTTCGCAATAAATATCCTCAGTTTGTCCAAGCCATTGGCAACCCATTTAAAATTGTATAGGCTTTGTCAGGCGGGTAAATATAGTGTACATTTATAGTCAATTGAGTTTATAACGGTTAGTCAAGTTACGAAATATAATTATATTAATAAAATTGCATATTTAAACAGTGAATTAATTTCTAGAATAAATTAATATATATTATAACCAGGAAACCCAAATATGCAAGTGGAAAACTAAAAATATGCATATAAATATGCAAATCATTTAGTCAAAATATGCACAAAAATGTTGAAAATAAAAATATAACAGGATCCAAATCAATGGATTCAGTAAATTCTCCCTCTAAAATATTAGCTACTTGGCTAAGAAACCGAAATCCACAATTTTTCCCATTTTGCCTGCGATATTTTGAAAAGTGGCCTTAGATTGTTTTACTAATTTTATACTTCGGGTTAATGGCAAATTAGATTCCTACATTTGTGTTATTGTTTTAGAAACAAAACTATAATTGGTTTTTATAAAAGAAAGTTTGTTGTTTATTTGTTTTCGAATAATTGCATCAGTGAGGAATTGGGAAGATCCGTCAGACAATTCTGAAATTAGATCTTTTAGCTAAGAAAAATTCTCGCAATAAAAAAAGTGGCTTCCAACCAAGTGCCCCATCTTATAATAACATGTTGAGGTGGAAGAGGAGTGTTTGGTAGTGTATCTTTATAGAGCTGAACCTTTATAGACGCTTTAATGAAGATTTTTTTCGTGCTGATAATTTAACTATTTACAAGAGGAAAATGTTTCCGAATCTCTTCAGCAACCCTATTTAAAGCAAGAGCAATACATGTTACATGTATCAAGTTAGGGTCAAAGATTCACAAATTTTGCCCTGCCTTTATCAAATACGGTGCTACATCTGACAAAATGAGCAAAAAATTATCTCCAGGAACAGGCATAGGTAGAAAAAATATTGATACTGGATACGGGATACTGGATACGACTTGACCTTGAAACTTTGTAAAGATCATCCTTGCTGTATATAACCTTATATGACCCTAGGTCAGCTAAATTTGTCGCGGCGATAAGCTTATTTCTGCTGCGTGTGCAGATAAGAGTTGGCAAAAGAAGTGTAGCGCGTTTTCTTCGCCTGGCTCTGACGTAAGCAGCTTGTTTAAATATTCCGCCAATTTGTCGTTTACGTTTGGCGGCAAATTCGAAAGTACAATTTTGGCAAGGGGCATTAGATATGCCGCCATTTTGTTGTTTACGTTTGGCACCAAATTTAAAAGTGCAATTTTGGCAAGGCGGGCAAAAAACGGTCCATCGTAGTTGTTGCGCGGGGGAGGAGGAGGAACATAGTTCGTCTATCTAAGCAAATGTGTGATTATGAAAGCATAATAGGAAATGTTGCCAGGAAATTTTGCGTAGTTTTTTGTATGGCTTAACTTACGCTGATGCTCTACTGACATTGGGCATTTTACTAATAAAAATAAATAAAATACCACACTACAAAACACAAATCGATGTTATCTCTTTAAAGGCACACTCAGAAATAAAATTCAGAAATCGATTTATTATTTACTTACTTACGTAAATATAGGTACTTCTCAATATGAAAACTAGGTGAAGATATTTTGCTTCTCTGTCAAGGCCGAATTGTTTTTCAAAAACTTAAAATATTCTTAAAATTATCTTAGAATCAAGCAGAAAAAAACAAAACTCAAACATTTTTAGTCCATCTAGCCTGTTGTAAAATCAATCCTGGAACACTTGTAAATTAAAGACTCACACATCTTCTAAAAAACAATTGGCAATTAGAACAATTGGCCTGTGGTTGTCAGACTTATCGCCCATAGGACATGTCTGGAATGTGATAGTTCTAGGGTTTGGTATGCTTCCCAACCCTCCAATAAACATATAACAGCTACATAATACCCTACGGTGAGCTTCTACAGGAGTCTATAGGTTATGTTATTGGAAGCGTGCCCAGGTACATAGCAGAATATATTCGTCACGTAAATTGAAATATGTTCCACCAATTCTTCAATGGTAATTTAATCATTTATTATTCCCTGTATCTGTTCTACGGCTGTCTTAGATTATCTTAAAAGATTTTTACGAAAAAAAATTCACTCTAATGAAAAAAATTGAAACGCCCTTAACAATTTTACTTTTTCTTGAGGAAAATGGGTGATTTCCAAGCGCCGGCGATATTTTTAAAAGAAAGCAGTTTCTATTGAAAAATGATGGCGTCATTTTAGTTTAAATTGTTAATTTCTATATAATTATTGAATTATATTTTAAATCTAAACGATTTTTGTGTTAAAAATAAATAATAAATTTACTACTTGGAAATGTTTCTAGTAAAATCTAGGATGCTACTCGTATAAAGATTATTTGCGTCCAATAAAACGTAATTTCAGTTCATTGTGATGCATTTGATTGTAATCGATAGCCTTTTCGATCTAGTGGATTTGTCCCCTTTCAACGCTAATTCAACAGATATTGATTTCGAGTGGAGCTAGGCTCTACTCATCATCACAAACGTTGTAGGAATTCTGTCTCACCTAACTAATTTATCGGTTCTTTACTTCGCTAGTCCTTATTAGCAAGTAACCTCGATTTAGTTTAATCTAAGCTGTTAATGTGACTACATGTAATTGAAAAATGTTTTTGATATACACATGGGCTCATTTGCTTTTCTAAACTTTTGTCTAATGAACTAACTGCTATTATTATCATAAATACTGTCATAATTGAAGGAGGGCGATATAGAAGGTCCCAGCGACGCTATTTTGTGAGTAATAGCGATAGAAACAAGAACCTGCAAACGGTAATTTCTAAAGACTTTTCTATATTTTTAACATTACCACTTGTAACCCAGATATACCTGATGTACTATATGTTGTTACGCTCCACATATAGAATATTTTAATTTATTTTTAAATCATATTTCTTCTTTAAATATCTCGATTTTAATATTTAACTTAAGACATTTTTTTTTCTGTATATTCGTTTACAAAGAGAAAGCATTTCCTTTGTTATATCCTGACCGACGAGACCCTACGTTTTCTACCTGACCCGGCAACAACCGTACTGTGGAATTTCTAGATACATTTAATTTTAAATTGTTTTAATTTAATTATACATCTTCTCTTATATATGGTGTTTCATATCATTAGAAAGCTTATGTCACAAGCGTTATTTTAATAATATTTATGCCATCGATAGAACAACTCTTCAGGTCCCGCTTCTTATTAATTATTAATCAAGATATCGACCCTCTCTTCGACTCAGGTCATAAAACAGACCGTTTTCAAAAACCAGTGTCTATCGACACAAAAACTATCAGATATCTTCTCGTTAGAACTCTCGTAACACACAGATCTTACTCATCGTACTGTCCAAGTACACGCCACGATGCCGCCCGGTGTGTTTCGCTTCTAAGAATCGCTCTACATATACTTTACCAGGTATATCTGCGAAGGCCACGTGACCATCTCCGCCAACCAAAGGTAACTCTGTATTGTTCGATACAGAGATTATTTTATATTAATCGTATTCAAATTAACTCTCAATTTACTGCTCAATTAAACGTTCGTTTCAGAGTATTGTGTGTTAATTTTCAATTACATATTTAATACCGCTCCTTGTGTATATATTACTTTTGTTTTAATTACTTTTAAATATAACAATTTCAATTTCTTTCTTATGTAAATATAAATACAAACTTTAAGGACAACGCTTATGTGTTTTATTTATTTAGTAAGTAAGTTATATATATATATATATATATATATATATATATATTTTAATTAACAATCATCACGCACGTCCTGGACCTTTGAAGAAACTTCACCAGCACCACTAATTATTTTATTTATCTTAGAATAATTTCATTATTATTAGCACGGCACATCCACATCCCGATATCCAGCACAAGCCGCCGTTTGTAATAATGTAGTATATAAGGCCTAACATGCAAATGGGCAACGGACTATCAGTATATAATACGATACGTTATGTTCAGTATACATTTTATAGTGCATACCAACAGACGCAGTGTTTATTGTTCTACAAAAGTACGTCATACTAGTGTGTTAAAAAGAATACGTTTTTAAAAATGGCAGAGTATAGTCTCCGATTTGAAAGGTAAGTATTTAGAATTTACATAGAATTCTTTGCGTAAGAAGTATTATCAAAACATATTTCTACATGGATGCATGATTTATTACCAATAAAGATCCAAATTGTGCACATCACCACGGGTTTTAAAATTATTTATGTGTTTTTGTATATACAGTTCAGTATGATATATAAATGTAGAGTAAAAAATATTGTTTACAATCTACATTATATTTCAACTGAAATACTTTACGGATTGCTTCTTTTTGAAGTAAAAAAATTTTATTGGCTTCAACTGAGTTACCTCACGCAACTAAGGTATAGGACATATGTGATTGAAAAAGTGAATGGTAAGCTATAGTGGCTGACTCAACCTCTGCTGTGTAAGTAAGTTTGCCTAAGGCATAAATGACACTAGATAATTTCGAGCTTAATTTTCCAATATGATATTTCCAGTCCAAACCCGAATCCAGATGCGTCCCTAGGAATTTAATATTTATCGAGGGAGTGGTATGTCTATTTGTGAAAAATATGCTACTCGTTTTGTTAGAATTTAGAAATAATCTATTTGCAGCAAACCACGTACTGAACTGCTGCTGAACAGCAATCCCTTTATATCCCTTTTTACTAAAAAAGTGGTATCGTCCGCAAATAAAACAGTCTTAGCGCTAATATTACATGACAGATCATTAATATAAATCAAGAACAACAAAGGCCCCAGTATGGAACCCTGAGGGACACCATGTTTGACGCAATTCTCCCCGCTAACAGATGAATTGAAGAAAACCTGTTGACTACGATCAGACAAGTAATTATAAATAATAAATCCTCCATCGTTATTATTTATTTTGCTGTTTTATTGTTACAAGTATATGAAACACGTAGATTAGGGTGAGCGAAAAATTTTCTTTTTTAAATTTAGTTTTTCCTGTATTAAGCGTCGATGCTCTAAGTACTTAAAAGTGCAGAGAAAAAATCTTATCTTCCTAGGTCAACGTCTTGAGGTGGCGCACAAGACTTTAATTTGTGGAAATTTATCATATACAAAAAAGTAAACAGTGTGGTTTAAATTTGTTTTTATTCAATAAATACAAACAATTACAGTCTTTTATTTACTCACATAAAGCATATTTAATACAAAAACAAAAATCATTCGTTAGCAAATTGTAAAGGATTTCGTTGTTGAAAAAATTGAGATTTCAACTCAAACAGTGGTATGTCTTGCCTTGCTTTAATTCTAGAGCGATTTAAACCGTCTCTTGCTTCTGATCCACAAACAGTTATTGAAGTTTCAGTGACGAGCTTGACACACCTCTTTACTGCTTGGGTATGACAAGGAAACATCCCAAATTGACTGAAATTATTTCCCGAACGAATCAGGTTTGAAATTTCTGTATTAGAATATTTCATAGTCATTGGTGGTTCAGTTATTCTCACATTCGACCAATTTATTAACTCATAGTAATTCGTCGCATTTACTTGAAGTTGTGTAAGGCGGAACTCGCGAACTTTCTTGCTTCTAATACACACATTTTCTTTTCTTGCTTCTAATACTCTTCGGAGAGCCAATTCTCTAATTTTTTAAGTATCATCTTGAAGCATGGCCAACAGCATATTTTCTGGGTGTGCGAAGAATGAATTTCTGTTTATAGTTTTTAAAACAATACTCTTAAGGTCATCTCTTAAATATAAACTTCTCTTGACCATGCTGAAAACATGAACTGGACCATGGTTACAAGATGGCTTTGACTTTATGTTAAACCATGTTGGCGCGTATACTTTCATAATGAAAAATGCTAGTTGCTTAAGGTGGTGTAGCCATTCCAATGTATAAGCTAAGAATCCTATTGGCGCAAGTTAGCCAGCGAGAGTGTGCTAATTTCCCAGGGTCTCTTTCAGCTAAACTTGGTGAAACTAAACCAGACGAAATGGAAGAACAAATCTCGTAAAGATATTTTTGATCAGTGCTTAGCAACTTTATATCAATATCCCGCAATTCTGCAGGAATCGCTTCAAAAGCTTGTAACTTAAAATCAAGGCACTTGAGGAGGTTTTTACCTATAGCTCCAGAAAAGCTATTAGGGCCTGCTGTGTTTCCATCAAGACTTAAAAACAAATGGCGTAGTGGCAATTCATTTGCGTGTAATAAGCACACAAACCATTGCAATGGTCTTTTTAAATGTGTTTCCAATAAGGCAATGACTCCATTTTTATACTCTGTGTTGACAGTCGTTCCATCACATCCGATTGCCACCAAAGATGAATTACATTTATACTTTTTATCTAATAAGGCGACAATATTCCTCATAATATTAGCTGCTTTTCCTGAATCTATTGTGAAATGTCCAATATATTCAGAATTTGGCTCAGATACCATTGAAATATGTTCTTCGGTAATAGTCTTACGCTGTGACTTATTTTCTTTTGAAGTTATAATTAAAGTTTTGTCTTTACGACCATCAAAATAAATAGAAGTCAGAGGTTTTTCATTGCTAATAGAGCTCAACTGCTTTCGAACTTTTTTCCGTTCTCGACGTATTTTACTACGATCTATTACGCTTGATGAGTTTTCCGCATCTATAATGTTTAAATCAACCATTACTGCGTTTACAACAAATGCTGCAGATCGATCTGAAACTCCAGTCCTGTCACAAGCTGTAGCAAGGGTTTGGAACTTTTGTCTCATCTGCTTATTTCCCTTTTGATTTTCTCTTTTGTGAACTTTTCTTTTTACTTCATTAAAGCAAAAATCATCTTGCTCTGATTCTGATGTTTCACTTGAAGTGCTACTGCATGACCGATGTAATTCTAATATAGACGAAGAAGTACTTGAAGTCATGTTTTTTTGAACGAATTGATCATATTTTCTCTTTCGAACTTCATTGCGTCGTATAGATTTTCTTGTCAACCTATCCACACAGCCAATATACATTCTACGCTCATTTCGCTGGTCCTTTAAAAACTTTTCCTTTGCTGGAGGTATTTTTGTCACACATTTACATATGTTTCTGGACGCGCACTTACAGGTTGCGATGTCAAATAATTGTTTTTGAGATTCCTTTAAGAAATTTGGTATTTTTACTTCACTGCGCAGTTTCTTCATATTTTGTATTTGTTGTAATAGGAAATCAATCTTGCTAAGATTTGTTGATGACTTATTATAGGAATCGATGCCTTTTTCAATATTTGTTCAATATCAGTAGCAATTATTTCACATATGCACTTAATTGAAGAATCTTTTCGGTTGTTCAATTCAAGCATATCATTTTTTAGCCACAGGTAATATTTAATAATATCACAATGCGTAGGCAACACATTAGCACTTAATGTAATTGGTTTTCCAAATACAGAGGAACACAAATCTTTCCAAGTTTTAGGCATTTTAAATCTTTCCTCAGCAATCACGTTTTAACTTTTGGTAACGAAAATGTTACGTTTGATTAAGTTTTATAAACTTTTTAACACGTTGCACTTCTAAATACTATGAAGAAACTGAAAGAAGGTGTTTAAAATGATACTTTATTTTATGCATGGGAATCCCCTAACTTTGTTTTTGAGCAATAAACTTAAGTGTTGCCAACAGTTTTATTTAATGGTGGATAAAAAAGATTTTTAAATTGTACTTTTCTGCCTTTATGTAAATTAGGTTATTTTTCAAACTTCACCCTTCATGCGCCACCTCGAAATAAAGTCGCAGAGTCTTGTTATTTTGCATAAATAGTGCTTTCTAATAGGGTCATCAATTAACAATACAGGAGTTTTCAAAATTAAAAAACAAATTTTTTGTTCATTTTCATTGAATAAATCAATGGTATCTACGTTAGGGTGGACTAACGTAGATACCTTTGATTTATTCGATTTACCATCGGAAGTGTATATGTTCACTGAAGGGCTAAGGAATATAAACATTGTGGCGCCCTCATATTAAATAAGATCCCCTCTACCTCTCGCCTCTATAACTGAGTTGGTTTCTTTAGCTTAAGATCTCCGGGGCAATCATGTCATTGGTAGATCGGGATTAGGTATAAGGTAAGTGAGCAGGTGGAAGTCTATTGCCCGTAGGGGCATATAGCAAATTAGACCAGTTTGTTTTTAGACGAAAGGTTGTACCTTACCTTTGAGATTGTCCTACTGAAGACGGCAACTTAATTGCCGAAAACGGATTTAGAGTTTATTAATTTATATTGCGGTTAGGGATTTTTCCTATGTCTGTTTTAGATTTAAGTCATAATCCCCACCAATTCGGATTGACAATTGAAAACTGTCTGTTCAGTTAACATTAAGAGATAAATAGAGTTTATTTACTATCCTCTTCGTCAATAAATTATTATTATTATTCAGAGAAACTTTACTTCTTGACTTAATGTTAATGTTTTATTTAAGTTTGAACGAATTGGTATTTTAAAAACTGCTAACTCAGCAACATATTTTAACAGGACTTGAGTGGATGCCTACACTATATCGATTACATAATTTTTCAAGAAATAATAATATTATAATTAGATATCCAGCACAGAAAAAAAATCTGTAAGAATGTACAGTGAAAATTTTCAAATTAAAAATTATTAATAAAAACCGTATGTTTCCAACAGCTATGATTACTAAAGCAGAATTTTTCAAATACTTGCGCAAATAGAAAGCAAACCAATTAAGTGCGATTTTACCTTGCTCCGTTTAATAAAAGAATTTACTTTATCCTATTTTCGATTCCCACCCAGACGAAAGAATTTAAAATTAGTGCACGAGCGTGAATAACACGGAAGTTAAATTTGTTTTGTTCTAAAATAGATACGGAACGAGTAGATTCGATAGTTGCAGATTCGTTATCAATTATCTTGTATGGGTAAACCGCAATGCCAAATAATATTCCCATACTACGTACTACCTAGTAGGTAACCTACCCTGGTCTCTCGCCTTCAAAACAGCAGAGATTCAATTAAGTCCACTCGGTCGCTTGGCGCGATGATATTTGATACAAAAAGTTGTAAGGGTTTTGCGCAAAAAGTCACGGCCGTTAGAGTGAGAATTACGGAGGGTTAACTCGACTCGACTGTCGGTCAACCGGGTGTACCATTTCACGAAAATCCATATTTCACCAGTCGTGACTAGTTTAGTCAGTTTTGGCTAAAAAGGATTTAAAAACATCGCCGTTTTAATGCTCATAAACAAGGAGCTAATTCGTATACCAGTAAATTGAAGTAATTATATTCATCTAGATAATGAAGGGAGGATTAACAATTTTAAATTAAAATTTATTAGACTTAGATTCTCGAATGAATATTATTAAAATTTTTGCTATTAAAATAAATTAGCATATTTTTGTTTACTACAAGCACTTGTTTTTACTTTTAATTTACTTTTCGTTGCCTTGCCTAAAATAATAAAAATTTTATGCCAAAGCAGACTCATTTTATGTGTGTTGTATACTCAGAGACTGCATAGATGTTTATCGCCCGATTAGATGGTAAGTACGTAGCTAGGTTCCGCGACACAGTTAAATGACACAGTTGTAGGTAAAGTTGGAAATACGACATGTACGCATATTTAAATGCTTACATTAAAACATATTATTTGGGTAAGCGGAAGACAAAATAATTTAAATCTTTAGATATAATCCTCGTAAAAGAATTTTGAGACACACACACTTAACCCTAGAATACTAAACTAGTTTTGATGTTACATGATTGCTAAACTCTCGTAGAATTTTCTACGAATTAAAAAAGCATTTTTGGGTTCTCTTTTTAATTTTATTTTACTTTATTCGTAAAAAAATTATAATAACATTCTTTTAAAGAAAAAAAAACATACATTTGAACTGCTTAAACAAATTAATTAGAACAATCTAGACAACAAAATGATCGATGTTGACCACAGATGGATCGTTTGCATCTTAGACAATAGTGTGTTGTCATTTTACGAAGCCGGCTTGGACAATAACTACAAACTGTACGCCTGTTAGCAGCATGGATAGGTGGATCCGTGGGCAATTCAGTTTCCAAGATATCGCAAATATCTTGTCGGATTGGACGCCTCAAAGTTGTGATATTTTTTCTGATTTCTAACCAGGGTTTTATAAGTCCATCTTTCAAACTTAACATAAACTCTTGGCGGCTCACAGGTTTTTGATTTGCCCTATTCATATTGAAGCAATAAATGACAAAGGCATTTATGGTTGCTATATTAATCATATCGTAAAATACGCACAGAGGCCATCTTCTGGTTTTTCTTCTGCAGTTCATATTAGAACACATTTGGTCCAACGAATCAACTCCAGATTTTGTCGAGTTATAAAAATGTATAATCTCTAGCTTAGATGTTTCAGGGCGTATACTTCCTTCTTGGTGCATTGTAGACAATTGGGTAACAATTTTCTTTTTGTTTGCTTTGAAAGAAACTAATGTTTTTTCTTTGTCGAAACAAAACATGGACGTTCCAACTTTCCTATTTCTTGAGCAAATCATTTCAGGAGGTATTTGGGGTTTATCTTTTCGTATAGTACCAACGATAGTAAGATTATATGGAGGTTTTAGAAGTTCTTCTGCAACTGGTACTGTAGTAAACCAGTTGTCCATCGTCACGTTTCTCTTACTGCCGCGGATGGTTTTTGTTAATTCTTTGACATAGTAATTGGAAAGAGGAAGTCCTCCTGTGTTTGTTCCTTTTCCCAAATATGGGCTAGCATCAATCATATACTTGGTGCTCGAGTCGCAGAGCATAACAATTTTGATCCCATATTTGGCGGGTTTATTTGGGATGTACATACGAAATGGACATCTTCCACGAAAAGCTAAAGGCTGCTCGTCAACGGTTGTGTATGAAGTTGGAGTGTAAGATGTATTGCAAATAGTGATAAATACATCCCAAATGCTACGAATGGGTGCGAAAGGATCAACTTTTTTTCTTTCAGCTCTGGTATTCTTATCATCAAAGCGCAATGAATTGATTAGAAATTGAAAACGGTCAGAACTCATTGTTGCTCTATATATAGATCCTGATAATTTGGTATCAAACATTTTTCTTACCAAAAGATGATTGCTTTTCATAACTGCTGAGAAAATCAAAAGTCCAAGAAGGGCTCGAATTTCTTCTTTAGAAGTTTGACTAATAGTGGACGTTTGTTTCGCATACTTGGCAGAGTTATCTTGAATATGCTGATTTGTGTGTGTTACAATTTCCTGAATTATTTGATCACTAAAAAAATGTAGAAAGCATTGGGTAGGGTCGAGTAATTCTCTTGCATTATTTGCGCTTCCCGCAAAAAAATTAATTATGTTTCGTGCAGCCGTTCTTCTAGATCTTGTAGGTTGTTTGGTGTACCACCGATGTTTATTTCTACCTTTGAGAGAATTAGCTTGTAGAACAAACACTTTACTTTGAATTTGAGCAATTCTTGCTAATGGTATGTTATCATCATCTTCTTCTTCGACTTCTACATCATTGTATACTGCATTTTCTTCATCGTTCATTGCTACATCCTCTAGTTCCTCTTCAACATCATTTGCTGCAGCATCGTTTTCTTCGTTCATTTCTGTATCCTGTACTCTGTACCCGTCTCGTACTTCATCTTCGCTAATTCTCACCGAGTGATTTCTATGGGTAACTTTTACTGCATTATTCAAAGTATCGCTAATAACTAGAAAATTCTCGTTGTTTTCATTGAAATCATTATCATCATCGCTAGCATCTCCTAAGCTATCACCACTATGTATTTCTTCTTGCTCTAGAACATCTTCTTCAAGATCACTAAAATCGTCTTCAAAGTCATTTTCAACTTGGTCGTCTGCATCAATCTCTCCATTCATAATCCTTTCAATTTCGTCAGAAATTTCCTTGCTTGATAATGGCTTCCTGTTAGCTGCCATTTTGCTAAGAAGAATTTGTCAACTGTTGAATAAATGAGAATAAAAAAGCAATAATTTTCAAAAACACAATTTGGGATTACCAAAACAAACCTTGCATTAATACTAATCACTCGTAAATTTAACGACGCGGTGGCTAAAAACTATATAAAAATTCGCTAATAGGACAATATGACTGCAGCACCGTAACGTTCACACTAATGTAGAAAGGTACTAAAAATAGCAATCGTCTCCCATCACCGAAAATAGCCGAACTTAAACAATGCGTAGGGTACGTTCGTAAATTTTACGACGGTTTAGTATTCTAGGGTTAAAGTATGTAATAGGGAAGTATTTTATGTTATCTACCTAGCCATGAAAACAATATGCTACAGTGACAATTTTCTTACGTCAAGTTTCTGTGACATTTTATTTTGTCATCTCCAAGTTTGGTTCGAATAGCTTAACATTTGTTACTTTTACATTTTGAAATTTTTATCAAAACAAGGCAATAGTCGGAAGAATATTAATGCTAGAATGGTGGCAGTGTATGGAGAAAATAGCCCCTCCTATGTCCACGTCCAATTTTGCTGTAAGCAAGGGGACGAAGAATCCATTAATGATGACCCAAAGTATGGAAGACCTCTGCAAGCAGGAATCATCAACAAAGTTGAAGATTTCGTGTTGACTGACCGCCGAGTAAAAGTTTTAGTTATTACTAGAGAAATAGTAATATCAGAAACGAGTTGTTTTTAAAATTCTAGACCAAGATTTTCGAATGAGCTAAGTATCGGCCCGATGAATTCCCAAGCTGCTCAGTTCCGCGCAAAAATTGTGTAGACGACAAATTTGTGACGAGGATTTGACTGCATTATCTCAAGATGTAGACATCTTAAATAGAATTGTAACTAGGAATGAAACTTGGCACACCACTGGGATCCTCCCACGAAACGAGAGTCTATATAATGGGTTCATAAGAGCTCTACACAGCCCAAGAAGGCAAACGCGCAATTTTTTCTGGAAAAATTATAGCCAAAGTTTTCTGAGACACGGAGGGATTCTCTTAATTTAAGTATATGCCAAAAAGGAACCACAATAACGGGGAATGTCTACAAAGACACAATTAAGAAATGTTCAGCAATAACATTCACCCTACAGTGTCGACCTCGCCTCCTATGTCTATTAGCTCTTCCCAAAAGTCAAAAACCACTTAAGAAGGCGTCGATTTTATCAAATGACGACGTGGAAAACGCTGCGGGGTTGTATTTTGCGGAATTATTAAAAGAATTTTTTTTCGAAGGCGTTGCGTTAATAAAGAAACGTTGGAATAAGTATGTTTGTATTAATGGTTCTTAGGTTGAAAAATAATTTTGATTTGTTTTCTAACTTTCATTCATAGCTAGGTAGATAACATAAAAAACTCCCCTCGTAAATTAAATAATGAGGAAGGTTAACATAGACTGATTTTATTTCCGTAGCGATTTTTTTTCGCGAAACAGTTACTTTTTAGTGCGTTCTAAAATGAGTGACATCAATTTTGAGTAACGGTGTGCTCTCAGGTTTTGCTTCAGCCTTTAGGCACAGTGCTACGGAAGCATCAGCAGATCTACATAGGGAGTGTTTTGTCAGGGGCCCAGTTCTTTTCGGTAGTTCGATTGAAGAAAAACTGCGTAGCGGAAAGCCTTCGTCTTCAAGAACCGATGAAAATGTCTATAGTATCCGACATATTCTGCCTTCAGATCGTCGGTCGGCAAAGAGTTGACTTTGGCCCACAATGGTGTTATGTTTATAAAAAGGTTTAAGTATATCAATACATTATGCACGTATTAAGCATTTGTTACAAATGCAACAGACATGCAATATACATATCTGTAACTGTACACATGGACAATACATCTTGTATTTTCAGCATTTACTTCGGCTTAAGACAAAGATACAAATCTGTTTTTAAAAAGATTTGTATCATTTGTATTACATTGCTTCACTAGCTTGACTGATAACGTCTATAGATGGCAGAAACACGTGTATTAGGCAGAAGTAAATTCTGAAAATACGAGGTGTATTGTCCATGTGTACAGTTACAGATATGTATATTGCATGTCTGTTTCATTTGTAACAAATGCGTAATACGTGCATAACGTATTGATATACTTAAACCTTTTTGTATATTTACCGCCATCTGGCTCGTATTAATGGACTACACCTATACGTATTTTTTCGTTTATGTACTAGCATAGCTGGTCAAGCGAAAGGTCGCCTTTTTCGGCATAGTCTCTTTCGTCCGTCAGATGTCACTTATTAAATAGTGCCACCTTATAGGACGAAATTTGCTATATCTTGTAGGTGATTTCAGCGTAAGTGTATGTACAGATACAAATCTGTTCTTAAAAAGATTTGTATCATTTGTATTACATTGCTTCACTAGCTTGACTGATGACGCCTATAGATGGCAGAAACACGTGTCTTAAGCACACGTAAATGCTGAAAATATGAGGTGTATTGTCCATGTATACAGCTACGGTGTTATGTTATTTTACCAAACTACCCTCGTATACATCGCATTTCTATACATCAAGTATATTTCCATCAATGGGAGATGAAGTCAGGCATGCTGATGACGCTTATCTCTAAGGGCATGCGGGATGCAGTGAGATAGCTTTTTGCAGTCTTTTGGTTAGAGATGTTTTCGATGCAGTGGGTGTGAAGGTTTAAGACAGTTATATATTGTGAAATATTGTATTAACTTTCGAATAAAAGCACACTTTGGTGGATTTGTCTGTTATCTGTTGCTCTTAGACATCTACACGGTCGCCATTTTCTTGATAACTTTGTTCTCATTACGTTCGCTAATGTTTCATATTGTAAATTTAGGGAGCTAGTTTTTGGAACAAGCATAAAACTAAAGATGAGCTGGTTTGGATAATTAGAACCGATTACATTACATTACCCATATTACAAAATATGAAGCCATCCACACATTCTGTTTACACCTGTTAAGCTGCCGTCGAGTGCAGATGCGACGTAACGCCATAGAGGAGTAGATCCCGGCCAGTTAAGTTGTAATAGATTGTTTTGTATTATTATTTTGCTTAGTACTTCGAGTTATTAAAGCACATGTAAATTTAGTTCTCGTAAGATCTTAGGATTTGTATTTTATATAATTTATATATTTTAATATTTTATAGTTAATATTTTATTTATGTCTCCTGCCATCTCAACTAACTTAGGTTCACATGTGTTCTTGCAAATTTTGTATGTACGTTAGCGGAAATCTCCGAATATATTTATTTTCCTTCAGGACTGTTTCTTTTCAAATTTTCAATATACCTCATTTCTTTCACAAGGGTCTCTTTGCTCCACCCCTGACTCACTCACAATAAAAAATTGGCAAATATCTGACTTTCATTTCCAACATAGTCTCCATTAAGGTTAACACATTTTTCTCATCGATATTCTAACGTTTCTAATGCTTCTCTAAAAAAAGATTGCGCAACTTCTGCAAACCACTGATTTACCGCGCATTTCACATCATTATCTGACGGAAATCGCCACGCAAGGATTCTTTAAGTTTTGGAGACAGTCGATAATTGCGGAGGGAGGGGGGGAATCTGGAAAATATAATAGATGCTCAACTAGTTTGAATCCTGCTTGAGCTATTGCAGCTGTCGCAATGGTGGACCTGTAAATGGGTGCGTTATCCTGATGCAAAAGAACACCTTTACGCAACTTCGCCCGAAGTTTTTCTTTTATCAAGTAATGTTATTAGGGAAATAAATTGGCATAATATGCACCTGTAATTGTGGCCTCCTTCCGCAGAAAATCTACTAAAGTTACGCCTTTAGCATCCCAAAATAAAGATAGCATGACCTTCCCTGGTGAAGATTGCATCTAGAATTTTTTCAGCGGTGGTGAACCTCGACGTGGCCTCTCCTTACTCTATATTTTGATCTCTACATCATTATGATGGGTGAAAAACTCATTCATTGTCACTAATCTTGCAAGAAAAGCTTCTTTTTCATTTCTATACCGCGTTAAAGGACGACTGCAAATGTCTTTTCAAGTTTGTTTGTGTGTATGTGATAACATTCGTGGTACCTATCTTGCAGACAAATTTTTCATGTTTAATTCGGCTGCAATTATATTATATACCACATGATATGAGAGACCAGTATGTGCAACTATTTGTTTAATAGTCATAGGGGTGGCTTTTGCGCACAAGGTCATGGAATTTTTAAAAGATTCTTGAACGTTAGTATTTAATTACTGCTTGTTGTTCGACACCCTCCATTTTGATAGCTGACTCTCTACACCTCGGGTATCTACTGTAGGCACGCTTTAATAGGTTCAGACTTATAAGTTTCTAGCGTTAGTCTATACATAGGTTACAATGCGACGTGAAGATAAATAATTGCTTTGGTTTATAAATGGGACAGGGGCGTATCAAATGGATACGCCCTTGTATATAGAAATTCATTCCTATTTTTATATCCTTGTAATTTGTTTATATTTTAGGAGAAAACGTATTCAATATTCGAATTATCGATTATTATAGTCAGACACTCACCAACGTCTCGATTAGAACCCCGTCCTCTTCACTGATATTAGCCCGGGTTCTGGCTAGTTGAATTATATCTTTGCCATCAACGTTTACACATAGGTGAGTCTTTGGAAAAGTATTGCAAGCCAGTTTTGTGAGATTTATTTTTGCTATTTACCGGTAGCAATGGTTTCAAGAAACCTTGGCAGGACCAAAAGGACATCAGAAGGGAAATGTGCCTTGACTTTTTAGAATCGATTGAACATTATCCTTATTTTCCGGAACGTGTCATAGCTGGTGACCAGTTTTGGGTGTTTGACTGCGACCCGAAACCAAGCGCCAATTTCTCCAAGGCCCAAAAAGTAAGAATTAGCAAGTCGAAGATCAAATGCATGCTGATTTACTTTTTCGATATCCAGGGAAAATCTCCAAAATCCAAAAAGATTTTGTGCCTCATTTTTGGGGTCAATCAACATTTGTACTGAGATTCTTGAAGAGCTTCGAAATGGGTCATACCCGTACGACCAAACATCAGGAATAACTGGGTACTGTGTCATGACAACGCGCCTTGTTACACAGCAATTCCAATAAACGAATTTTTGATAAGTTCGAGCAGTCCTGTGGCTTCTCAGCGTTCTTATTCGCCTGACTTGAGTTCTTGTGACTTTTTCCTCTCCTCGTGATTGAAAAATCACCTCAACGGACGTCATTTTGGGACACTCGAAAACATTCAAAGGTCTGTAATCGACCAGCGGAAGGCTGTTCCAATATCCGAGTTCCAGCATTGTATGAGGATTGAAAGAACCATTTTCAGCGCTGTGTGGCTTCTCGAGGCAGTTATTTTGAGGGAGGTAATATTAAATTGTAATTCTATTCGAATGAAAAATTTAAAAAAAAGGTCAGTCTCATTACCGGTAGTTCCCTCGAGTAAATTCGAATAAGTTGCTAGCGTCGACGGAGTTGCGATTATTACAGTAATATGCCAACAACGTCGTATGGTAAACCTAGTTGGAAAGGAATCAATTTTGTATGGGCCAGACAGGTAGATCCTTTTCTTAAAGATTTAAAGAACATGAACTTAGCTATATTAATAACAAGAATGACTCATATTATGCAATACCTCTGAGAGAGGAAGCCCATAATTTTAATCATAACTTTAGAATCTTACATATTGAAAATAAATCGCAAAAATTAAATTTACTGGAAATAATAGAAATTTTAAAACATAGAAACACAAATCTGTTACTTAACGGTCATGTAGACTTCGGCAACACTCTTTTATTAGGCTTATTTTATAACGGGCTTTTTATTTTATTTTGATCCTTCCGTTTTATGTTTGTACTCGGTAAATTTTGGTCTCTCAGGTTATAAAGTTTACATCTTGAATAAAAAGTGCCTATTATTGAACCATCCATCCTAGAATAATTATTTTTTAATTTTTTCATTATAATATTCATTAAAAGTTTAAATTTGTTAACATCCGTTAGGTTTTGTTTGCAATACAACTCCATCTGAGAAAGGCATTGTATGTCGAAACAATTGTTATGGATATTTTATCTCAATAAAGTGGGAATTAAGTAATTTTGTAGTCAAAAATTGCACTGATCGAATGGACCATGTAACTCGTAGCCGCGGCGGACATATGCCGGAAATCATATTTAAAAAATAAATGCCATGAAATTATCTACCAGATTATAATAAAAAGAATTTCATTCCAACAATATTTCTGTGTTGTATTATCATTTTAAGTTCTCAAGCTCTTAAAAAAACACCCGATACTACCTTAATTAAGAAACGTTTGCAGTTGCTTTAGTTGATGTTAATTAAAAACATGTTTTTGAAGAGGTACAGTATAACTACTGCAATATCAAATTAGTTATGTTATTTCTTATCACGATATACCGTTTTTTATTTCTTCTGAAATAATGTAGAGTTATAATACTCTATTCTACTTACATTTCATTCTTATCGCAAATACCTTGTTCTTAAAATTTAAAGCCGTATACGTTCACTAACCTACTTCATGTACTAATCTCACCGCTTCAACATAATTCCGCAGAAAATAAACTTCCTCGCATGACATTTTTCTTTATATTTTATTATAAGGAAAATCCTTTGCCATTCTGAGACGGTCGCGTTTCAATTTAGTTTCATTTTCTTGCCGGCTTTGTCGTTAGTTCAAATTTAATGAAGTGTCCAGAATCTCCTTAATTCTCCGCAGCTTCAGTAAACTCAATTATTTCGTTTCTCCCATTCTTTTCTATCGCTCTCCCTTTCGCGGTGTATGTGTGTGTGTTGTATGTATGTATAGTGATCCTTCGCGTGCCCGCTAGGTTTTTCAAAAGCGAAGCCGCATTTTTCCTTAATTTTCTAATGATATTAGGAAATTGCGTGTCCATTACCGTAATTAATTAAATAATGGAAAGGAAAAATGTATATAAAAAAAGACTTCCTCATATTCTGCAATTACCCAAGACCTTAATTAAATTAAACTGTATCCTACGTTCCTAAAGTATTTTTTCGAGGACGCTCATATTATTTTATAATTGCCTTAAAAGATCTGCTTTGCTAAAATTGTATTAGCTTAAAATCTAACTATTAAACTGAAATATCGGTGCATAGGAGTTGATCGTGATCTGCAAATTAACTACTGGAATTGGTAGTGCCAATTCAAACTAATGATATATTTCGGCGAAAATGAATATACAGTAACACAAAAATGATAAAAACATATCTGTATATCTAAACACGTATATACTTATTTCGCCATTGACTACTTCTACGTAGAGACACGTGTTTCGAATTTATCCTAGAGCTCGTCAGTGTACAAGGAAAAGCACAATATTTTCGTCACTGCTAAATATACGCAATATTAAACATCATATGTCTTGACTAGGCACTTGACACGAGAGGATGAAATTACGATGAACAATTTAAATAGTCTATAACATCGCTAAGTACGTTGTGTCGTGTCGTTGAATTGTGACCCAATTACTTCAATTTTACAGTAAAATTTCTTTCTTCATGGGCATAGATAGAAGCGGCGGAGTTTTTATAATTTGTTTTATTTATTAGTTAATATTTCGTAAGATAAATAAAGTGTGGTGAGTTTCTTTTCTTCATTATTTTAATTCCTAACTACATAATTACATATATCGTAATTTTAATGTAATGTTAATTACATATATACGTAAGTGTCCAGTAAATTTCGTTAAATTTTAATAACTTACGCATACATTTTTAATTTTCTTTTATTTAGATCTAGAACATTGTATAAGTTGCCTTTTCAGAAATTAAATGGAACAACCTCGAGAATGGCATCGTGAAACAATGGAGTTGGATTAAAGTGATGATTGTATGTCTATTGCCAGTGATTCCGGAAAGTTCCTGATGAATCCACCTTACGCAAATATGTTTCTAAGTGCTACACGAAAGCAGTAGAATCCATTAGAAGCCATCTTTCAAGTCAGTACCTATGAATAAGTGCCGACGAAACTGTCGATATATTAGGACGCTGTGTGGTATATGTTCTAGCTGGTGTACTACATCCAACTATTCCATATAACGCATATGTAATAGCAACAAAAGTTATAAATACAGTTGATGCGGAAACATTTGCTAAAACTATTAACGAGAATATTAAAAAAAATACTTCATTCGGACGACAGGTACAAAGAAAAAGTACTTTTATTTCTAAGTGACAGTGCTGCATATATGTCAAAAACAGGCAGACTATTAGAGGAAACATATCCTAATATGCTGCATATTACTTGTGTAGCACATGCTCTCCACAGAATCTGTGAATATATCAGAGACACCTTTCCAGAAGTTGATAGACTTGTATCCGCTTTTAAAAAGTTTTCAGAAAGGCACCATTGAGAGTAGCTCTTTACCGAGAAAAACTTAGATCTTTGTCACTGCCTCCCTCTCCTGTAATAACTAGATTGGGATCGTGGTTGGAAGCTACCAGTTTTTATGCAGAGATTTTAGATAGTTTACAAAATTTCGTTACATGTTTAAATGACGATACTCGAAGTATTTTTGAATGCACGGAGCTAATACATATTCAAAATGAAAAAAATCGGTTGTACTTTCTTCAGGAACACTTTTAAAATTTGCCAAACCTAATCACTTATTTTGAAAATTAAGATCTCGACTTAAATGATAACCACGTTAGATTTGGAGATTAATCATTTGAAAAATATTCCAAGTGACTTCGGATGTGGCCTTCGGCAGAAGTTACATGCAGTTTTTAATATAAATCCAGACTTAATAACATTGCGACAATTATGTAGATACCCTGAAATAAAAGAATATTTCCAGTATGTACCTTTAAGCACTTGCGATGTAGAGAAGACGTTTTCTATCTGCAAGGATGTATTTCATTCAAAGGAAACAAATTTTACACAAGGGAACCTTATGAAAGTATTAGTAGTTAGCTTTAGAACTCAACTTGAACTACAAAATGAACAAATAAAAATGTATTCCGTATTTTATAGATCACGAACCGTTTGTTTTCCAATTATATAAATAAAATACAAGATTTTCAAGTACGCCCCTAGAAAATACGAAATACATTTTTATTTGTTCATTTTGTCGTTCAAGTTGAGTGAGTAAAGGAGTACTAATATTAACTAGCAATACTTTCTCAAGGTTCTCTTCTCTAAAATTTGTTCTCATTGAATTAAATACATCTTGTACATAGAAAACGTCCTCTCTACATCGCAACTGGTTATAGGTGCATACTAGAACCATTAGCAGTTAGATTTTGAGGCAGTGTCTCCATACACAATTGCCGCAATGTTATTAAATCTGGATTTCTTTGAAAACTATGTCTAACTTTTGTGTCTAACTTTTAGTGTTCCTGGAGAAAGTACAACTGATTTCTTAAATTTTGAATTTATATTAGTGCCTTGCACTCAGAAATACTTCGAGCATCGTCATTTTAAACATGTAACGAAATTATGTAAACCTATCGAAATTCTTTGCATGAAAACTAGTAGCTTCCAACCATGTTCTCCATCTAGTTATTACTGGAGAGAGAGGCAGTGATAAAGATGTAAGTTTTCTCCTGTAAAGAGCTACTCTCAATGGTGCTTTTCTGAAAGCCTTTTTTAAAAGCGGATACAAGTCTATCAACTTCTGGAAAGGTGTCTCTGATATATTCACAGATTCCGTGGAGAGCATGTGTTATACAAGTAATATGCAGCATATTAGGATATGTTTCCTTTAATCGTCTCCCTGTTTTTAACATATTTGCTGCACTGTCTCTGTCAAAAGAATTTTTTCTTTGCACCTGGCATCCGGATAAAGCATTTTTGTACACATTCTCGTAAATGGTTTCAGCTACTGTTTCCGCATCAACTGTATTTATAACTTTTGTTGCTATTACATATTCGTTAAATGGAATAGTTGGATGTAGTACACCAGCTACAACATTTACCACACAATGTCCTAATATGTCAACAGTTTCGTCGGCACTTATTCATAGTTACTGATTTGAAAGATGGCTTCGAATGTTTCTACTGCTTTCGTCTAGCTCAGAAACATAATATTTGCATAAGGTGGATTCATTCGTTAAGCTTATTTAATGGAATATTTGCCGCCATTCAAGTTTACAGAGTTCTTCGATAAAATTGTCAGATTCCAACGGGTCTAATTTCTGTATATCTGTTTGCGATGCTAAGTCACGTTTTACATGCGATTTCTTGGAATTTTTTAACGATATTTTACAGACTTTGCAATAAATTTCGGAATCGCTGACAATTGACATACAATCAGTCCAGTAATCCAACTCACCATTGTTTCACGATGTCCTTCTCGACATTGTTCCATATCATATCTGAAAAAGGAACTTAAAACAATAAATAAATTAAAAATATATGCGTAAGTTATTGAAACTTGACGAAATTTACTGCGACACTTACGTCAAAATAAATGGGAGGAGTATATTCGATGAAACAATAATAAACAGGATCTACTACAAAAATTGCTTAGTAATTGTAATTAACAATTAAAACAATGAAAAAAAAGAAAGTAACTCACTGTACTTTATTTATCCTACGAATAAACTAATATTATAAAATAAATTATAAAAACCCCGCTTCTATCCAAAGAAATTTCAATATAATATTGAAGTAATCAGTATTGTTCTAAAAAAAAAACGATTTTGCAATTTTTGATGACTAAATATTCAAATCTGACAAATGCTTAACCAAGAAGTTAAAATTGGTCAGAATACCGGAAAACAAGTCAATAAACAAAACTATTGAAATAATTTGAAAGCAAAACCAAATGTCATAAAATTGTCTCCAGGACAACTTGTCCTTTTTTTTTCAAAGAATTACGTCTTAACTTAAAATGACAAATATGTATAGTAGGGTGGAGCGATAATGTATGAATAAAAAAAAATTTTTGTTTTTTAAAATGGTATAGCGATATAAAGTTGCATTTCAATGAGTAAATTAAACGTACGAAATATTACCTATTTGTAATGATGTTTTGAGGTGCCCCAACACAATTGAAAATTAAAAAAAAATTACCTATTTTTCATATTGTGATCAAACTATATATTTTATTCGTTAGGTCAATATCTTATATTTTTTATGCAGATTTAAAGATGCGAGATACAAGAAATAATGGTAAACTAGATAATTATTCAGAAATATAATAATTATATATTAAATTTTTTTTTCTGTATAAAAAGTAGGCATTTGTTGACGTGATAGTAGCCTTGCCCTGATGAAACCGCCTCGTTTATTTTTTCCACAAACTGCACTTGAAGCTTCTGTCACCACTTTGATGCAGCGCTCAACGGCTTGAGTATGGCATGGGAAATCTTTAATTTTTTGACATGTGCCGAGACCGTCTTTGACAATGGCTTTCAAGTCGTCATTAGATCAATTTAAAGTCAGAGGTGGCTCAGTTATCTCACAGTCTCGCCACGTTATAATGTCGGTATAATCTTCAGCATCGAAATTAAATGAAGGCAGTTTAAACGTTTGAAGTCCTGGAGCTTTCCCACTTCTTGCTTTTAAAATTCATCGATATGCTAGATCTCGTATGATTTCCCTTTCATCTCCAAGCATAGAAATAAGAACATTTTCTGGGTGACCAAAAAATCCATTTCGTTGGATTACATTGTCAATGACCTTCTTCATATCGACGTTCAAATAGCGACTCACACTAATTGTTTGCCACTGGTGCTTAGCTTCGTTTATACACGAGGGATTACATTTTATTCTAAACCACATCGGACCATAAACTTTCATCACGTACGTGGGTGGCTAATATCACCAATTTTTCTTCGGGGTCCGGTTTAGTAGCATATAATCTTAGAATTTGATTTGCTGTTGTAAGCCATCTAGAGTGGTTGAGAGATCCAGGTTCAATGTTAGCTAAATCTGAAGAAAAAACGCCAGTGCTGATAGCGATCATAATATCGTACAGATATTTTTGGTCGGTACTCAAATCACCCCTGGAAATTTGAGGTAATATTGTAGGAATGGCGTTGAATTCGACAATTGGCATTGTTTCACATTTTTGTAACTGATATCCCATGGCACCTGATAAGCATTTAGGCCCTGTAGTTTTTCCGTCCAAATGTAACAATAGATGTCGCAGTGGTAATTCATTGTAATGCAACTGACAGATAAACCACTGTAATGGTTTATTCAGTTCTTCTTCCATCAAACGAATAACACCAGCTTTAAAACCTGTGTTTACTACTGTTCCATCGCAACCAACATCAACTATTCACTGAGTTTCACCGATTTGGATTTCAAGTGAGTTAATATAGTATCTTTAATACATTTAGCAGTTCCCAACTCACATTTGACATGGGCGAAATAGTCGCTTCCTGGCTCTGATAAAATCACATAATGGTCTTCTAGTACCCTTTTTCTATAAAATTTATTTTTTTTCCGTATATTAGCAACGTTTTATCCTTTTTCCGATCAAAATACATACCGCGTAGGGTTTTCTTGCGATCTGCATCCTGTAAAGCTATTCTGACTTTAGTTCTTTCACGGCGCAACTTTGAACGATCAATAACACCACTTGGATCCTTTGGTGAGATAATGCCAACATTTTTTAACACAGAAGAAGCTATAATGGCAGCGGCTCTGTCAGAAACTCCAGTACGATTGCAGGCAAGAGCTAATGATGGTAAATTTAATCTCTTTTTTTTGGTGGCGGATCAACTGTTTTTTGTGGTGCTTCAAGGTAAGGACTAGAAACTACGCCATCGCTTGAACTGTCGCTTTCGATTGCCAAGTCTTCAGGTAAAGAACGCGAACAACACAGTTTCTCAAAATCAGTTATCTCTCTGTTACGCGATAAACTTTTTTGTTTTCTTTCTTCTTTTTTCTTATTTTTTATAGTTTTAACCACATCTACACCGCCTATGACCCTTTTTCTTGTTTTTCTTTGATCGAGTAAAAAATTTATTTCTTCCTTGGGAACACGACTGCCTTTTAAACAATTAGAATTTGAGAAAAGTTTACATTTGCAACTGCAAACATCAAATAATCTGTGGGACTCAGTTATAAATCTATTGATCTTTTCTTCGTAATTTTTGTTTGTTTGACGACCTTTATAAGGTTTCATTAAGATTCTATATTTGTCATGGTAGGAACGAATAAGTTGTAGAATTCTCTTAACACTAACAGTTAGCAGCGAAGCTTTTTGCCAAATTTCTAAAACTTCTTGAGCCAATATTTCGGATATGTCATGAACGGTTGGCTCTTTACTGTTTTATTGGGCTTTAATTCATTTTTAATGAATAGGTAATTTTTCATAACGTCATTATAAGTTGGTAATTGAGATACTGGTAACTTCTCTGGTAATCCGAACACAGCACAGGTCATCATTTGTCGTGTTTTGACTTGGGACATTTTACTGTAATAAAGATATATAATATATGCTAAAGTATTACAATAATATCTGAAACCTAAATAGGAAATTGAAAATACTACTTACATGAGTCTTATTTCTTGATCTCAGACGTAAAATGCAAAGGGTATCACAAGTGAAATAGTACTCACGCGAGTTGACTATAGCGTTCGAATAACGTTTTAGGAGAGTTGCGAAATCGTTTTCACGTGCTTCAACACCCACGCGTCTTAATACGCTCGCTTCGAATTATATTTTCTATCTTATACTAACTGCGAAACACTCAGTGTGTAATTTAGCGTTCATTAAATATTTTTGATTTTTCGACTAAATTCATGAATTTTGCCAAACTTAATAATGTCGGGGGCACCTCTAAATATAAGTGCGAAATGAAATTTTCTGTGTATATTTGGGAGATAATAGGGCAACTTTTTACAGGTATACCAAAGCTTTTGCTAAATAAAAAAAAATCGCTCCACCCTATTGTATAGTATTACAGCATGAATGTGTGTTATGTGTGTTAGAAAGAGATAAAGCATAATTTACGGTTCACACTTGGGCAGTGCTAACTGAAAAGATATACTTTATGAACTGTATTATTGTATTACTGTTAGTACTGTGAAAATTACTTAAAATATTGTAGCTACTTCGTTTCTATTTTATTTATTTAATTAAACTCTGACTTAAAGTTGAGAAATTAATGATTTTGACCATGTTGTTGCCATTTTCGCATATAGTTTGCATACAATAGAGTTAAACGAGCTCTCGATGTGTCAGTTAGGTAATTATTTAAAATGTTAATTGCTATATTCTGGTAGAGGTGCAAAATAAGAAAAATTATTAGCCTTGCATAATTAGAGAAATCTTGAATTCGTATTGATTTGTCTGAATTATAATATAATAATTTCAAATGTAAATGTCTGCCATTGAATTTCCTTAACTGTATTTGTCTCATTAAAAATTCCAAACATGTTCAGAATTTCGGAACGAACAGACGTGGTCTGAATAATTTAGATTCTTGAATTTTTTTTTAATTTTCTTAATTGCCCGGCATAAAACAGAAGAGAAAGGAACCGGAACGGCGTGAGAGAGGTGCCAGTGTCAATTTTTTTTCTGTCCACATTTTTTGCCGTGATTAATAAACGTCACAGCGACGTTTTTCTTGATCAATTAATTTTGATAAATATACATTACGTGAGGGTATTGTTTTTTTGCCCTTCCAAAAATGTTTCAATGAAAAATGCCTACTCTTTGACGACATTGTATGTATATGAATGGATGATATTATGTACGTACGGAAAGAATTTAAAAGAAATTCTTTCGTAAAATTATCTTATTTACATCATAATGGATTTCTCGTTAATTATTTTTTAAATGCCTTTGGTATTTACATCTGCATTTATCAATTATCAAATTATACTGGGTGTAAACTGGGTGAAACTTTAAAATATCTCGAAAAATAAGCAGTTCATGAAAAATGTCGGGATCTAAAATTTAATAATTCAATGGAAGAAACACACTCGCGCTGGCATTAGTCCCCTCTCCCTCCCTGTAGGTGGGGAGGGGGAAACTTTGAAATATTAAATAGAAACTCGTATATTTTCTTACCGATTCGAATTTTACTGAAAAAGTACGTGTTTGTCTGAAACATTTTCTTCAGTTCATGAAAGATGCCACTGTAATCGATGAAATAATTTTTTTTTCAATTTCTCGCGCTGAGAACCTATGCATAAGATTCTGCAGTTCGTTTTCAATAAGAAGAATACCACAAAAAATGACTTATCAAGAAAGTACTATTATTATAACCGAAGAATGGGCGTGTTTCTTCACATACTTGGTCAACGCGATTTCCTTCGCTTCTGACTTATCTGAGTGCTTTCAAATTAAAAAAAAATATATTTTTCTTTTAATACCATTTCTGGTGTTGAATATAAATATAAAAATGTTTTTGTATGTACATTGTATGTAATTAAACGTTCGTGTTATTTCTACCATTGGTATTTTGTCTAAATCCAAAGACACAAAATAAATGTACAAGAAAATTTAAATTGTTCTGGTGTATGGAGAAGCTGGAAGATGTCTTTATAATGCTGTCAATCTCTATACTCATCGTGTTCCGGATAGGATTCGGTCGCGTGCTTAATTTTACTGTACTATGAAGCAATTCACTACTGATGGAAGTGTTCAACTGAAAAAAGGACCCGTCGAGCAATAGTCACCGGAGAACATAATGAAGTCACTATCTCGCTGCAGTGGCTGTTAAACCTCATGTTAACACAAGAGAAATAGCTCGCGATTCTGGATTATCTCACACCAGTGCTTGGAAAATTTTGAAATGTCATAAATAACATAACATTCCATAACATCTATCTTTTCCTCAAGATTTTCATGGCGTTGATTTCCAAAAACTTTTTGTCAGTGGGCATGTGAACAATTCCAATTTTTTTCGATACGTGTTGTTCTTAGACAAGACGTCTTTCACAAAACCTCAGAACGGTTAATAGACGCAATTACTGGAGTGTTAAAAATCCGCACTGGTTTCGCCAAGTTGAACACTAGCGCTCTTGGACTGTCAACGTGTGGTATGGAATAATTAGACACAAAGTCATCGGCCCCAGATTATTGAAGGCCACTTGAATGGTGAAATGTACTTGAAGACATCAGTTTAGAAGTGCGACCATCATGTTGAAACCACATGTTCTAGTTTCAACAGAATGGTTGTCCAACACACTATTAGGGAGTAGCACATGAAGTACTTGATCGTAATTTCAATGGTCGCTGGATCGGTAGAGCTAGTTCAGTAAATTGGCCGGCTAGATCACCAGATCTGACTTCACCAGATTTCCTTTTATGGGGTGAACTCAAACGCAAAGTTGCACAACACGTTGAGCGAATTAAAAATGTTTGTGCCGAAATTCAAGAAGATACACTTCTCAGTTGTTTAAACTCATTTGAAATGCTGATCAATAAGTATATTAAGTAAGTCGAAGGCCATCATTTTGAGAACTTACTTTAATTGAAAGATAATGAGGCGAGGGGAAATCTAGCACTATGATAAGTGAGAGGTGAAGGGACTTGCGTAAATGAAGAACCCTGATAGGTGAGAGGCGAGGAGACTCAGGTTAATCAAGCATCCTAAAGTGGTACTACGTACACCTCGTTGTTGTCGGGTTATGCTAAAAGCAATTTATTTACCAACAATTTACATTTCTATTTATGACACTTTCCGAGTTATTCGAAATTTGTTAAATGAATGTTATTACAGAATTGCATGCATAGAAAGGATCATTCGCCAAAAGTGCGAGAAATTGAAAAAAAATGAATTTTGTCGATTACAGCGCCATCTATTATGAAGATTTCAAAGTTATCCTGCACCACCTACAGGCTGGCCCAAAATGACCGAAGGGGTTTGAGTTCATTATAACTTCTTATTTAAGACATAATTATTAAATTTCCACAATTTGGAAGCGTTGTTCTGGCGTTAAACGATTCATGATGACTTGCTAAACGTTACTGAACAGAAATGTCAACACAGTTTGACATTCTCAGCTGTCAAACCATAGTTATCGATATAGTATATAGATATAGTTATCGATAGTTCTCATGCAGCTAAAAAAACACACAATATTTCTACAGGTACAGGGTGGCCCAAAGTGACCGAAGGGGTTTGAGTTCATTATAACTTCTTATTTAAGACATTTTAAATACAGTATATTAATGGAGAATATTTTTATTTAATTATGAAAAATTATATCTCGCAAGTGGTGGCCATTTTCTGCTTCGCATATTCGTGCTCTTTCCAAAACATTTTCCATAACCTTTCGCAAAACTTCAGGTGTTATGTTGTTGATTTCGTCGCGTATATTATTTTTTAATTGCTGTATGGTTCGAGGCTTATTAATATAGACTTTTCATTTCAAATAACCCCAAAGGAAACAGTCTGAAGCGGTTAAATCCGGTGAACGCGGAGGTCAATTAAAATCGCTTGTACGGGAAATAATTCGTTCACCAAAGATGTCGCGTAAAAGAGCCATTGTGTCCCTCGCAGTGTGCGCTGTGGCTCCATCCTGTTGGAACCATACTTGTGGATGGTTTTCCACGGCTGGCCTTAAAAAATTTTCCAACATTGTCCGATATCTAATACAAGTGATGGAAACGGCGACACCGTGTTCATTTTCCAAAAAATATGGGCCAATTATCCTTTCCGACGAAACACCGCACCAAACGGTACACGTAAGTGGGTGTAATTCTCGCTGTTGAACTACTCTTGGATTTTCCGTAGCCCATATCCTGCAGTTTTGCCTATTAACGAACCCATTTAATTGTAAATGGGCTTCGTCGCTCATAATTAAATTATGAATAAAATCGTGATTTTCTTCTGCTTTTCGACGAAAATAAATTGCATAATCAAGTCGTTGCTGGTAATCTGTCGGTTTCAATTGTTGGACAAGCTGAATTTTGTATGGAAACATTCTTATTGTATTCAAAATTCTCTGCAGCGACCCTCTTGAGAGGCCAACTTGTATCGAACGTCTCCTGGTTGATGTTTCTCCATCTTCTCGAATACTCTCCTGTACCCGTTCAATATTGTCATCCGTGTGCACCGTTCGTCGTCTGCCGGCACCAGGAAGGTTCCTTACTGCCCCTTGTTCTCGAAAATTTGCAACCAGACGGTTTATTGTTGACTCTGAGGGTCCAACCCGCACATTAAAATAACGACGATATGCACGCTGAGTCAAAACAATGAATCGTTGATTTGAGAAATAAAGTTCAACGATTTTGGCACGTTGTTCAATTGTGTACTGTTTAATTTTAAATTCCCCAAGTCTTCTTTACAAAATACTGAAAAAAAAAAAAAAATTCTAATAAAAAAGTTATAAGGAATTAAAACCCCTTCGGTCATTTTGGGTCACCTGTATATAGAGGGACAGAGAGGGACTAATTCTAGCACTAATGTGTTTCCTCCAATAAAATATTAAATTTTAGATCGGGATACCTTTTGGCAAACTGTTTATTTTTCGAGATATTTGAAAGTTTCAAGTTAAAATATACACCCAGTATATTTTGAACTACCTTATTTTTTCCAAATATCTACTACACCTTTGCCTAACTCAACAATATTATTTGAACCCAAAAATCCTCCTCGTAAAATAAATCAGTATTTTCTAAAATTTAGACCTAAATTAGGATACAGTTGCCCTGCAAATTGCTGATAAACTAGCCTCAAGTTTCATTGAAAGCTTCTACAGAACCAATTACGGATGCCGCATTTATTGTCTGCAAGCAGTAGGGGCAATTTATTCCTAATCCCTTCAATATTGCTTTAGTTGTTACTGGGCAATGCCTTAGCTATCATCTATTCGTATGTTCCGCATTTTCTGTGAAACGTATTAATATATTAAGAAAAATGTCGCCGTGAGTGATAACTTTTGATATATTTGCAGCAAACTGTAAGAGCGCACCAAAAACCTTTATCTCCACTTGTGAAAAAGGCTTATGAAGAGTACTTTGCATATAAAATTGGCGATCAAAGCAAGTAATGGACTCCAAAAATGTGTTGCAGTTTTTTGTTGGAGAACACTGAGTTCCATTGTACGTACCAGAACATTAAAAACTGATTTTTTTTACGATCTGCTGTTTCGTGTTCACAGATAACCACAGTTTCTTATTTTTAAATTCGGATTTAATCATATGTTCAATACGTTAACGGAGGGATGTTAGAAAATTTAGTAATCTTTTCCGGCTAGGTAACATTCCTTTACCGTAGTATTTACAAAATAAAGGAAATGATTCGTTGCCTAATAACTGAAACGGTAGATTACAAAATATGAAAGGTACATGCAAATGAAACAAAAAAGGCTCGACACTGTTTTGCGATTATGCATTACACTATTTAAATGTCTGTCGCAGTGAAATTTCCTTGTACACATTAGCGTGATGTCACACAATTGACACTTTTTAATACTGCCGTTTTACATTAAATCCGGAAATCATTTTATCTATTTATGAACAACATCGTAAAACGGTCTCTTTCTCGCTATTTGTGACATTATAAAATTAGTATTTATCACGGTAAACCAGTGAAGTGCACAAAATGGTGTCCGGACGGCGACCGACAAAATATATATACGGACTAGGTCGAGCCGCCGGTGGTATGTTACATAAATAAACATCCGTATATTCCTCCTACATTTGCCAATATAATAAAATAATTTTAGGATGATAATAAAAACACTGACATATCAACGTGTATACAGGGTGATCCATATTAATTGTTCACCATTGCTATCTTCGTTATTGTAGGAGCTACGTAGTCGGTTAAATTGGGAATGTTATATTCTTTTTTTCAGTTGATTACGATAGTGAAAACAGAAAAACAGTTGAACTTGTAGATTCCCAGTTATTTTTCGAAATAAATTTAAAAAATATCAAGGAACCTACACGTTCAATTGTTTTTCTGTTTTCACTATCGTAATCAGCGGAAAAATCAATACAACTTTCCTAATTTAACCGACTAGGTAGCTCCTGCAATAACGAAGATAGAAATGGCGAACACTTAATTTGGATGAGCCGGTATATCCAAAGATAATATTTAAATTTAATTTCTGTTGACTGCCGGACAATTCGAATCCTAAATTTCAAAGCGCGTAAAAAATTTAATTAACTTGTTTATAATTATTATATTTTTGGTGCCCTTAAAAAATGTACGTCTGCGAAACGTAAACAAAATCTGAAATTCCCAGGATTTTTTTTTAGATAGATTTTTTTGTGTGTTTAATTCTAGAATTAATATATTTTTTTCGTACAAGTTTCTTTCGTTTTTTCTAATAAGCCTTTTTTTTATAACTGGCGTTGTGTTATATGTAATTAAATTTTGTCATTTTTTGTGAACGATTCCAATTTAATAACCATACTTTAAATTTTTTGTAATGAATACGATTATAAGATTTAATTTCATGTTGTCTAAAGAGAAAGAAAAACAAAACTTCTGAGCTGGAAATATAGAATGTGATGATTCATCTAAATAAATGACAATGTTAAAAATGTAATATTGAAAATTGTTCGGAAATCCCCTAACCAAATTCATGAAATTGAACGAAGTATGATTGGACAATCCGTTGCGGATGGAAGCATGAAACTTGCGACTGACTGCATCGTTTTTTGGGGAAGTGTAAACAAAGAGCCACTATCGATCCAAACAACCTTACTAATACAATTGTTCATTTATTTATTTCGTATGAAAAGCGATGTTAAAGAAAAATAAAATCAATTAGATAGTTATAAATGAAACCGATGTGCATTACACACATCTATTTCTGTACACATGGACATACACTTTGTATTTTACATTTACTTTTGTTAAAGACACGTGTTTCTGTCACACAATAGACTTCGTCAGTTTGGCTAGCGATGTAAAGTTTGATGGGACACGTCTTTGGCATACGTAAATGTTGGAAAGGCAAGGTGTATGTCCATGTGTACAGATACAGATGTAGATAATGCATATCTGTTACATCTATAACAAATGCGTAATGCGTGCTTAACGTATTGATGTACTCAAATTTATTTGGTACAAATGAAATATCTTTCTTAATCATCCTGGATCATGATCACGATAAACACTGTTGACAAACTAGCACGTTCACAGTTAAAAACTGTTTTAGACTTGGTGAAGGTAAGTGAAAGAAAAAGCATCTGTCCTACCGATGAGAAATTACCCGTATATAAGACTAATTAACGACACAAATTGACTCCGTAATATTATGGTTGACCTTTGTACGAAAAAAACCACATCCGTCCAGAAACGTGCATATATCGATATTTCACTGTCGTTACAGATCATCAGTACACGATATTCTGACCTAGACATGATTTTATTATTATGCTTTCGCGTATATGTACGAATTATATTGAATTTAATTGGAGTGAGAAATAGCAATTATTCAAATCTCCTCTCACATGCAATTCTCGCTAAACTTGTTGCGTTTAATTCTACAATTTGACAAGATTACTCCTGCCGAAGAACGTAGACGCAAACACGTCGCGACGTCAGCTATCCAACTGTACGGATAATTAACCTTTGTACGAAAAAAACCACATCCGTCCAGAAACGTGCATATATCGATATTTCACTGTCGTTACAGATCATCAGTACACGATATTCTGACCTAGACATGATTTTATTATTATACTTTCGCGTATATGTACGAATTATATTGTTGGATAGCTGACGTCGCGACGTGTTTGCGTCTACGTTCTTCGGCAGGAGTAATCTTGTCAAATTGTAGAATTAAACGCAACAAGTTTAGCGACAATTGCATGTGAGAGGAGATTTGAATAATTGCTATTTCTCACTCCAATTAAATTCAATATAATTCGTACATATACGCGAAAGTATAATAATAAAATCATGTCTAGGTCAGAATATCGTGTACTGATGATCTGTAACGACAGTGAAATATCGATATATGCACGTTTCTGGACGGATGTGGTTTTTTTCGTACAAAGGTTAATTATCCGTACAGTTGGATAGCTGACGTCGCGACGTGTTTGCGTCTACGTTCTTCGGCAGGAGTAATCTTGTCAAATTGTAGAATTAAACGCAACAAGTTTAGCGACAATTGCATGTGAGAGGAGATTTGAATAATTGCTATTTCTCACTCCAATTAAATTCATTATGGTTGAATTAGATTTTTGGGTCTTATTTTAATTTTCCCATAAATATTCGTAGCGATAATATAATATAACAGAAGCTTCAACATCGGTATGTTTACAGTTTGGTCGAGAATGGTTGGTGTTTTATCCATCACACCAATGAAGTGTTAACTAACGAATGCACGTGTTGGTCGTAAAATCGTGACATTTGTCAGAAGTTAGGATAAAGCTACGCAAATTCTGGCTTCAGATGGAGAAGCAACCAGTAGTAGCGATGAGAAACCGGAGCCTGAAACTGATCAAATTAGCACTGCAAGACAATGTTTTCCAATAAGGGTGTGACGTCTCGTGTGCCACCTTCGAAGTTTTAATTTACTTCAAATAGTTCATAAAACCAATCAGATGTACTGAATTTTTTTAAAATATTTATAAATGATATTTCGCTTGAAATTACAGCAAACCAATAATTACGAGGCGAAACAAAATGCAAAATGGAATCTCAACGAATCCTGAAGACAGCGGCGACTCTTTAATGAGAGCAAGTGAGCAATTGCACCCCCTGGAATTATGAAACAAAACAAACCAAGCAGCGACTAACTGTGAAAGTATTTATTTATTATGTATATTATGTATTCATAGTTATTGACGAGGAACGTGGCACGCTAACAACGTACATGCACCGATCGTCGTCAGAGATATAATGAGCAATGCCCAACTGTTGCTCCGTTAAGCCATTAACATTACATTGAAGGTGGGGAGAACTGTATTTTGTCCTACTTTAATGTCGTATAATACATAGCGTTTGGGCAAGTAGTCCAGTCTGTTCACGGCCGTTGCAAAATGAATTCCGTCGCTGCTTTAGAGAACAACGCGTCTTCGCGGTTAACGTATGATGAAAAAATCGCATTAAAAAATCTTAACCCGCCGATGCCTCAATTATGTTTAGAAAATAAACAATCTGTTAAACGTAAAGACGTTATAAGAAAATTCAAAATGGATATTTATCAGAAAAATTACTGGATTTGTGGGCGTGAAATTAAAAATACTTTGTTTTGTTTTCCGTGTCTTTTGTTTGGTGGTGAACCGTCTTGGTCAAAGAACGAAATAAGAGACTTAATTCATCTTAGTGCTAAAATTATTAAACATCAAAATTCCGAAGGGCATTTGAAAAATATATTTAGTCTAAGAATGTTACGAAAAAATAACATTCAGAATGTTTTAGATTTATCATATAGAAAAGCAATTCAACAACACAATGAAAAGGTAACAAAAAATAGGCATGTGTTAAATTTAATAATAAATTGCATTAGATTTTGTGGCGCGTTTGAACTGGCACTTCGGGGTCATGATGAACAGCAAACGTCGAATAATAAGGGCATTTCTCGGGAATTGATAAATTTTACGGCAGAATTGGATAAATCGCTCAGAGATCACATCGAAGTAGCACCGGTTTTTAAGGGATTATCAAAAACGATACAGAATGAGCTGCTTGATGCAATGTTGAACGTGTATCATGAACAAGTTGCCAGTGAAATTAAAGCAACCGACTTCATATCTGTAATAGCTGATGAAACCACAGATGTGTCCAATCAGTTTCAGTTGGTGGTTGTTTTAAGATATATTGTGAACGCGAGACCGGTCGAAAGATTTTGGAAATTTCTTCTGCCTAGTGGACATGATGCTAATTCTTTATCTGCCTCCATCCTTAACGAAATTAGTTTGCTTGTTGATGACCCAGAAAAACTGATTGCACAGAGCTATGATGGGGCAGTAGTCATGTGTGGTGCTATTAACGGCGTGCAAAGACATGTCCAAGACCAGTATCCAAGGGCTAATTTTGTACATTGTTATGCACATCAGACAAATCTAATTATGTCACATGCTACATCGAGCAGTAGTGATTGCAGAATTTTTTTTGCCAATCTGACGGGATTATGTACATTTTTCTCCACTTCCCACAACGAGCTGCAAGATTGGAAGAATTCCTTCAGAGAAAAAGCTTACCTCATTCTTCAAAAATAAGATGGAACTTCAATTCTAGGACAGTGAATACAATATATGAGCACCGAGAAGAAATAATTGAAGCTCTAGAACAAATCGAGGGAGAAGCTAGTTTACAAACTAACATTCATCAAGCTGGTGCCAATTTACGAATTTTAGAGGAGGAAAATTTTATCTATTGGTTAACTTTCTTTCATAAAATTATGCCACATGTGGACATATTGTTTAATCAATTACAAAATGTCAATACAGATGCATTAAAAATCAAAAATAATTTAGATAATTTTGAACGCGCTATTGGAAAAATTCGAACCGAAATCGCTGACACAGATAATCAGTTGGTTAAACAAAATGACCCAGAACTGACTCCTCGACCATCAAAACGGCGAAGAGTAACTGATGGTAGCCAAAGAATGAGGGAAACTATTGATGTGTGCGATATTATTTTGCTAGAAATAAAAATTAGATTTCGGTATACAGGGCACTTAATATTAGCAAACTTAATTTCTTTTAAACAGTTCTCCTCTTTTCAAAGAAAATTTCCGGAAGATTGCCTTAAAGAAGCAGTAAAATTTTATCCATGCCTCAATGAAAGCAGACTACGAACTGAATTAAGCGTTCTATATTCTAGAGAAGAATTTATGCAAAATATAGAAGTCGGTGCTGTAGGTCTGCTAGGTCTTCTGCTGGATGGATTAAGTGACACCTTTAATGAAGTTGTTACGCTTTTAAAAATTGTCATTACAATCCCAATGACAACGTCCGAAGCGGAACGCCAGTTTTCACGGCTGAAGAGAATAAAAACTTTCATGAGAAATACAATGAAAGAAGCGAGATTAAATGCCCTTACTACGTTATCTTGTGAAAAAGAATGTATAAATGATTTCCCAAACTTTAACGAAAAAGTGATAGAACTGTTCTGCAAGTCAAAGACACGTAAAATGGACTTCGTTTATCGTCAGGTCAGATGTAATTGAACTGTGTAGTGTAACATTTCCTATTCCCTCAAAACAAACTCTACAATGAACAGTACCTGTCAGAAACAGTACGTCGGTGAAATTTATAAGGATTGGGTAAGCGTTTTTGTATTACACTTTTTAATTTTGAAATTATGCACTCCCTATATGAACCACCCCGAGCCGCCACTGCCTGACGAAATGCTCTTGTTCATTGTAACGAATATTCTAATGTCGTTTGTAAAAAAACCTGAGTTATTCAGTATTGGTCAAAAACAAATATCACCGAGACCCCAGTTTTTAGAAGAGTAACGAACAAAGACAGATTTACTATTGAAAAAGTATCTTAAAAATTATTATAGAGTAAATACATCCCGATTGGGACTCACAATAAATACGATTTCATTCCAAATATTGCTCTTTTCACTTCCTTAGTGCTCGAAACGAGATAAGTGTTTTTTAGTACGAAATTTGAAAATTAATTCCGTCGTTAAGGGGTTCAACTTCGCTAATTTAAATTGTTGAATTTTCTTTTGCCAATCGTCAAACTTTTGACAAGCTAACGAGCCCACTTGTGGTCAAATTTTGAAGTTTCGAGAGGGCCAGTAAAGTTGCATTCAAAGCCGAGAATTAGCTCGACATTACTCAACTTAAATAATAATTGAGAATTATTATTTTAAAGGTAATTATTTATCTTAACCCTGTACCTGAACTCTGAGGTCTTAAAAATCCCAGACATTTTTAATAGCGTTCACACATGCGTAGTAATGCTCCTAATATCTTAGTCTTTGTATGTAAAGTCAGTATTGAATAACAAGTGTAATGGCTGTCGATTTGTGTAATAGTTAGGTTACTATAAACGTGTATGTTGATTTATGGGTATTACAGACGCCCAGGGTTCAGTCTATTGAAGTTTTATTGGAATGTTGTTTTACTTTTTATAGTAATATGACAACTTATAATCAATATAGAAAGCGTCCATTGTCTGACGTTGGTTTACAACATATTACAGAAAATTTATGGGACGAGGAAGATGACGATAATGAAGAGGATAACGATCTGTTTGGAGATAATTTTGATGAAGTTGAAGACTACATTCTAAAACAAACAGACAGCGGTAGTGAAGAAAGCGTTAATGAAGATTAAGAGATAGAAGAAACACCAAATGAAAATGATGCAATCGCCTCTGTAAAACTACGAAATAAATTCAGTTTGCAAGGAAAAAACGGACACAGGTGTAGTTCTGTTCCAGCCAGATTAGGTCGTCTAGCCCAAAACAATATAGTTTTACACTTACCTGGGCCAAAACTGGAAGGCCGAAATGTCAAGATATTTGAAGAAGCTTGGCGTCTCATTATCAGATATCATGGAAATGTTAGATATTGTGTTATTTCATTGTGTATATATTGGTTAATCCGTCATTTAATTTGAGATTTCGATTTTCAAAATAAGTGATTAGTTTTGGCAATTTTCCAAAGTGTTCGTGAAGAAAGTACAACTGATTTTTTAAATTTGGGATTTGTGTGAGCTCCTTGCACTCACCAATACTTCTAGCATCCTCCTTTAGCAGTGTTACGAAATGTTTTAGACTATCGAAATTCTCAGCATAATAACTAGTAGCTTCCAGCCATGTTCCCCATCTAGTTATTACTGGAGTGGGAGGCAGTGACAGAGATGGAAATTTTTCCCTAAAAAGAGCTACTCTCAATGGCACTTTTCGGAAAACTTTTTTAAAAGCTGATACAAGTCTATCAACTTCCGAAAAAGTGTCTCTGATATATTCACAGATTCTGTGGAGAGCATGGCGCTACACAAGTAATATGCAGCATATTAGGATATGTTTTCTTCAATAGTCTGCCTGTTTTTAACATATACGCAGCACTATCACTGACAAATAAAAGTATTTTTTCTTTGTACGTGGCGTCCGAATGAAGCATTTTTTGCATATTCTCCTTAATGGTTTCAGCAACTGTTTCCGCATCAACTCTATTTATAACACTTGTTGCTATTACATATGAGTTATAGGGAATAGTTGGATGTAGTACACCAGCTACAACATTTACCACAAAGCGTCCTAACATATCCACCGTTTCGTCGGCGCTTATCCATATGTATTGATTTAAAAGATGGCTTCTAATGCGTTCTACTGTTCTCGTATAGCACCTAGAAACATAATATTTGCGTAAAGTTGATTCATCAGGAACATTTCGACTAGTATATTTTTGAAGAAATATTTTTAAACTGGGATTGCTAAGTTTATTTAATGGAATATTAGCCGCCATAAAAGTTTTACAGAGTTCAGATGTGTTTGCGATCCTAAGTGACGAATTACGGATTTTGTAATAAATTTCGGAATCACTGACAATGGACATACAATCAGTATGACCGTCAATCCAACTCGCCATTGTTTTACAATGCCGTTCTCGACATTCTTCCATATCATGTCTGAAAAAGTAACTTAAACAATGCTCTAGATCTAAATAAATGAAAACAAAAATGTGTGCGTAAGTTATTGAAACTGAACGAAATTCAATGCACACTTACGTCGAAATAATTGGTAGAAATAGATTCAATCAAACGATATTAAACAGGATCTATCACAAAAATTACGATATAATTAACAGTTAAAACTATGAAAACAAGAAACTTACTCACAGCACTTTATTTATCTTACGAAATATAAACTAATAAATAAAATACATTATAAAAACTCCGCTTCTATTTACGCTCATGAAAACACTTTAAAAAACACTATATTCTCCGAATACAATAGCTCAGTTGTCCATTGTTATCGCTGCGAGACCAGGTTGCCGAGTAAGTCAAACAAATACTTCATTGAATTACGCCGGGATGTACTGTGCGATGTTATACACAATTCCAATTGCCGATTGCGTTTTATGGAAATTGCATCCGTTCTCTACTTACTGTATAGAATATAGAGCTAGAATATGTGGTAATAGTGAGTCACATATTTAACATCTTGAATAAGTAAGCTTATGTGTCTTATGTCAAGAAAAATTTCTTGTTTGTTTAAACTCTAGTGTATTTATATTGTTTTTGTTTATATTTTTAAAGGTGGTTTATTCAATTTTGTTCCCATTGTTCACTATGTAAAAATGTTTTAAAATTGCAATAAAAATCAAACTTATCAGCTAAAACAAAGGTGTTGAATGTAATCCCATCTTATGTGTTACAAAATGTTTGATTCATTATCACCTAACATGCCTATAAAAAAAATACGAACATATTAAAAAAAAAGTAAGAATGTTTATTTTTAAGTTAGGGTCCGTAAAACGCCAAGTCTATGTTAAATTAAAATGGGAGTTCAGGTGCAGGGTTAATTACCATCCCGAGGCAGAAGTAGTATTACAACGTTACCAATTGTAAAATATGCCACACTCCTATAGATAAAGATCAAGTAACAGGGAAACCTACAAAAATATATGATAAAGCAATTACGTTTCGCTACCGTAAAAATTTATTAGATGTACATAAACTTATAGAGAAAACGAATTTGCTAGAACAGAACCATCATTTAATGTAATCTTGCGGTATAACCGAGAGTAAAGCGAAAAGAATTATAACATGAACAGGATCGGCTGGAAAAAATAATGCCTTATTTATTCTAAGTCTGAAATAAGACCAGTCGTTTTACTGTACGGTAGCACAATTTAGGGGAATGACTGCTGTTGTATCTACTGACGTTGTGTCTTCTTCCCTTTTAGTTTAAAGGACATTATATGCAAATTTCATTTCCAGCTATAAGGTTCGCCATTATTCACTGGAAAACCGCAAGGGCTCGGTTAGATTTTTTGCACGCGGCGCGGTCTACTTGCTTTCCCTTGTGTGTTCCTCTATTCGACGCAGATTCCCTGTATTAATATATAACGGTTAATGTTCTTCGCAACGAATTACTTTGCGGCTGTGATACTCCTCTTTACAGTAGACTTATTTATATCCGGCCGTACATACTTTGATTCTTTACTTTTAAGAAATCTATTACTCAAGATTCTCGCTTTATTTCACTGCTTTCATTAAAACGTAAGGACATTAATGAAAAGCTTTTATATTTAAAGCATTCTTTCTTCAGATTTCGTTGCATTGTCGCTTCTCTTTTCATATTGCTTTGTTTTCAAGATCTGCTATTGCTGGAGCTTTATTGGCGAGCAGCCTTCGCAGTTCGCTAACCATATTGACAGGTGATTCTTCGGACATTACCAACAATCGTTCTATTGCCATTAATTTTTAGGCGTCAACGTGTATTTTACAACGAATATTTTTTGACCACCTTACATTGCCACTTCTGGATTTCCGCAAGACTCTAACTTCGGTCCACATCTTTTTATTGTTTTCATTATAATATATAATAATAATCTTGCAGACCAGATCGATATTAGAGGAAAATTAAAATTATACAAAGGAAAATATAACAATAGGAGTTTACTTGCATCCTTTCCCATTCGTCTGTGGAGATAATTAATTTCTTCCGGTGTATCGCTGTTCGGTGCATTAGATGACCATGAACTGGTCTGGATGTAGAGACGGTAGTGCGTGTGGTATCTTAGGCGGAATGTTAATTATTTTTTTCCGAAAACGAAGTCGAAGTAGAACGCCAAGCAGAAAATAAAAACTTAAAGTCGGTTGATAATTTTCTCCAACCTTCTTAAGCCGCAAGCGGAAAAATTGGCTGTTCTAAAATATTCACTAACTCTTGACCTGATCCGTAATTAAACGTGAAATTCTATAAGTCGAAGAAGCGTGATTTAACTTTCGTTACGAAGATGTACTTCCTGTCACTTTTTAAACGCCCTTACACTAGAAAAGGCTGTCGGCCACTCTCTCTTCCTCATACCAGCAGACGCTCGCAGAAGGGGATGATAGTTACCAATTCGACCGCAAATAGCGATATCAGCACTAATACGTATTAAGTGATACGCAAGCAAAATAAGATACAGGGACTCGTCAATAAATAATGAAAACTACTCTCACTCACAAAGAAAACTTCCCTGGAAGTTTCAAATAAGGGAGCAACGTCCAGAATATGCCCAGACCCACCCAGCGGAACGAAACCACGAGGCAACCGACACAACTCACCGCGGTGTCCTTCGGCAAAACAGCCGGAAAAATAACAAAGCGAAAATGATTGCATCAGAGGAGAAAGAAAGAAGTCAGTACATAAAAAAATATTGGAGGAATCCAAAATCACTAGACTGCGATCTAACAGACTAGGGGACAACAAAAAAAAAGACAAAACGGTATTAGTTCGCAAAGCTTTAAGTCTAAACCAGACCAAGAATGGACTGACACGCTGAAGGCGAAAAGAAAACACAAAGCAAAACAATAAGTTTCACAGTCGAGATCCTGGGCAAAAGGACGCGAGACAAACGAAGGAAGGGTCAGGAATTCATTCCAATAACGGTCGGTAGTTAAGTGCCGGAATTTTTTCACACACCAAACTCCGTTATAACGAAGTCTAAATCGTAAAAACATCTATTCGGTAAGCAAAACCGCTTAGCGAATTCGGAAATCATAATCGAAAATCAAGCGTCATGTTAGAGGAAAGCATGACGAGAGACATAAGATCCAAAGATCTCCAAAATCCAGAGGCGGTAAAGACTCGACAGACCAACGCTAACGAAGCATAAAAAAAGTCATAATCCGAATCGCAAAGTCCAAATCGGAAAAAGTCTAAATCGAGAAAACTAATTGGGAAGAATCAAAATTGAGAAAGTCTAAATCGAGAGTCTAAATAAAATCGAGATAAGTCCGAAACGAAAAGAAAGAAAACCAAACGTCAAGAACGCTCGTTTAGAACCGCCAAACTCAAAATACGATAAACTCCAAAAGCGGAACGGTACGGTAAATACGGAACGAAATAAGACGCAAATGAACGAAACGGTAATGAACGGTACGCAAAACGGCAATATATTCAAAACGAAACTTATTGAAAACGAAAGTTTCCAAAGCACGGACTTTATTCAAAACGGAATTTATTCCCAAGAAGATCGAAAGAAACAGGAAATTGTGTGAAATTTAGAACGCCTTTTACGCCTGGGACACAACCACCCACGGGAATATTCGTCGGCCTACCCGCAAACCAAAAATACAGATTTTATTCAAATGTCAGATTTGAATAAAATCTGACGTTTTGTGACGTGGTTGTGACCTGTATACTCGTATATGAAACAGAACTAAGAAAAACACTCTAACCACAATATATAACAATAAATACTATATACGTATTTCGGCAACTAAGTTGCCATCTTCAGTAGAATAACCTTAAAAACTGAAAAAAAGAGTGTTAAACGTAGCGTTTTTGGCTATGGTAGACCTTAGAAGATATGCTCTTTACCAAATCGCAAGTGGGATAACACTGTGGGATAACACAGTGGGATAAAAGGTTATTCTACTGAAGATGGCAACTTAGTTGCCGAAATACGTATACAGTATTTATTGTTATATATTGTGGTTATGGTGTTTTTCTTATTTCTGTTTCAGATTACAAGCCACAGTCTCCACCAATTTCGGACCTATATTTATATAAATAACATCAAGTCTAGTAACATTTTCTTTGCCAATGACTTGAAGTTATTTTTTCGAGTCACCTTCTTCTACTACAGGCCGATCTGATTAACTTGCAGACTTGGTGCAAAAATAACAATTCATCTTTGAACCCTGATAAGTATGGAATTTTATCTTTCACAAAAGACTAAATAAGTTTCTATTGTTTTCCTTCGATTTACAAGTGGAAGATACATTTGCAATACTAGAATGACCTCGGTCTTCTATGGTTTTCTAAACTATAGGCAAGTAAGTGAAGGGAAGTGCCGCGTATGATATATCATACGGTGGGCACTAATGGGTTAAAATGTTTAAATTATCCGTTCTTATATAATAATCAAACAGCTTTTTATTCCAAAATACTGGAGACATTTATCCAGAAATTATAGTCTTGTAACTTATAAGGTATGTTACATGTAATATAATAAATTATTTTTCCCCGCCCTCTTGCTCAATACACTTTTAGTGCGTAGTTCGTTTTTCCACTTCTCCACAGCTTTCTTCACTTACTCATCACTTCCAAACTGTTTTCCGAGTAGACCTTCCATTTAAGTGAACAAATGATAATTGCATGATGCTAATTAGAGACTGCGCAATGGATAGGTCAGAATATCTTTTCTAAATAACCGCAGAAGTTAGGTTGTGAAGCGAGTGGCATGGGAACGGGCGTTGTCGTGATGATAGCAAACTGCGGAGGTATGCTCTTTTTTGCCGCTTCCTTTATTTCGAATTCCCTGTTTTTTAGGTCTTCACAAATAGCGATTGGCGTTGATCGTTTCCTCTTGCAGCAAAAACTTCATCAGAGTAATCTAAATTCAACTGCAGAAGCCATTATTGCTGACTGAAAACCTGTTTTGAATTGTTTTTATTGCTGAGGAGCCTGTACGAGACCATTCCATGGACTGATGTTCTGCTTCAGACGTGTAATGAGCAATCCATGTTTCGTTCCCGGTCACAATTGACTTAACTATTCTTTCCTTAAATTCACGAACTCATTTCCACAACTTAGCTGCCTGCATCACGCCTTTCCCATACGCAGAAACAAGCTAGACTAATTTCAGGAACTTTAACGGCTTTTGAGACGAAAAAAACGAATAACAATGCTTTAATGCTATTGAAGAAAGACCCGCGCGGCGGGAGGCGTTAAACTAAAATGTCATTATATTGATAGCTTTAACATTTTGATTATGTTGATGGCTTTTTACATTACTGAGGTGACACCACCGTCGTTGTGTCCAGAAAGTCAACTACGCTAACCCAGTGCTGCAAACCTTGCCATTATGATTTCCCTCTGACATACTATGGAAAACAAATCTTATTTTCTGGATGAGTCTCGTATATTTCCTAATTTTCACAAAAACATAATATTTACCTAAAAATAATCGATTCGATTGTAATACCAGTAGTGTGTAGATGCATAACTACTGTCCAATAGTATGTTCTCTATAAATTCTTAATTGTCGCCTCTTTTTTTTTATAAACAAACCTTCTTTCTTTATTGGTATCGAATTCTCGTTTTAAGGCCACCAAAATAGAATGAAATAAAGTGGACATCGAGTCGGCAAGGTTTAAAATTTATGGGGTCATCTTCCGACATGGATACATATATCATCTGGAGTCTCGGAACATTTGCTTAATGTCAACCATTATTGATCACGTTGTCCTAAGAAAGATGTATTATCTTTCTGAAAAGCATATTCTACATTTGCTGACATTAAGACAACATAAATTTTCAATGAGCTAGAAAAGTTTATAAAAGAATCTCTGATGAAAGATATAAAAAAATAATCATTTCACTTTACTAAATCATAAAAGAATCGCCTGTTCTTGGTCCATTTGAGGTTCCTTTATTTTCGAATTAATAACAAAAATATATTTTTGAAAATATTGTCTAAAATTAAGAATCTTAATTAATTAAATAATTATAAGCCTATTAGTTGGCTTATCACGTTCAACAAAGATTTTCGTTTTAAACGTTTATTTTGTTAAATGCTTTTTTTTCGAAATGTAATATATTTACTAAGTTTCAACACGATTTTACAATAGGATAATCTATAGAAGCAGCTTTCTTTTTTCAAAAAAATCGTATATTTTATATTAGAAGGACGTAAATTAGCATGTGGCATCTATCTTGATTTAAGTAAAGCATTTGATATAATTGCTTATGTACTGTTACGTAATCTTGAATTCTATGGTGTCCGCAGAATTGCAAAAAAAAATTTTCATATTATATCTTTCATATTGTTACTATTATTTGCCTCCCCCACTAATTTCAAAACAGTTCTTCCTCATTCATAAATACTAACTATAGGTATACCCCAAGGTGGTATTGTGGGACCTATTTCGGAAAACCGAAAAATGTCTCTTAAAATTATATTAAAATTGTATTATTATTTGTGTTAATTCTTATTTGGTTTTAAATATTTATTTAAATGCAGTTCGCTATTATACATTACTAAATTATAATATATACTGCTTAGATTTTTTACGTCCTTCCTTTTGTTAATCGAACTTTTCCTTCATCTCACTTTTCATTGTGTGTCGTTCCGTCCCGATTATCTGTGATAATCGGAACAATTTTCCTTTATGAATATTTACCATTGCGGCCAAAATAAAAGATTACTATAGAAATTTATGCTATTTAAACCTGACAGCATCATTAATTCATATAATGTGATTAACGTCATTGCGACAACTGAAAGTATTGTAATTAACAACTTTGCAGAAAACCATTTTGGTGACTCGAATACATGATGGTTATAGTATTAAAAATATTTCTACACAATTGGGCGTTGGTCCTAGCACCGTGTTGCGGGTCAAAAATAAAATTATTCAAACTGGAACAATCATTAGAAGGCAAGGTTCAGGATGGATAAGGGCTTCTACTGTGGAACTAGACGCGTAATTGGTAATATTTTGACGCAGAAATTCTTTAAAAAATGCCATAACGACTAAAGAGCAGACATATTTTCCAGTATCTGCCGATCGACGAAGAATAGCAGAATCAGGACTGAGAAATCGTAGCGCTACCAACAAAGTTTTTCTTACAGAAGAAAACAAACAAAACAGAATTGCGTTTGCCATGGAATATAACCGCCACCTGGAAAATTTTTAGGATAATGTCGTCTTTTCGGACGAACAGAGATTTCAATCTTCCAACAATGCAAAAGCGCGAGAATGTGGACCTAAAAGAATGTGTTATAATCCACAGTTTATAAGAAAGACTATAGATTTTAAGTAGATGCTTGGGGATGCATCAGCATTAGGTATAGCATTGGGTATATATGTTATTGTGGGAGAAAGATTGACTGCGCTAACATACGTCCAACTACTGGACCACTATTTATTGCCTTCTGTGCGACCAGCTTTTTTGTAATAATTATATTTATCAGCAGGACAATTGCCGAGTCCATATTACTCGCCTTGTACTTACATCCATGGAACAGGAGGGAATAAATTTGTTACCGTGGCCATCAACGAGACCTCATTTACCGATGAAAAACATTTTGGGTAAAAGGGTGAAATGCTTACAGTGAGTAAACCACCCAGAAAATATTGCTGAACTACAACAAATTATTCGCCAAGCTTGAGAAGATATTACTCCCGAGAGTTGGTGGCATATATGCCCCGGAGTTTACAGATCGTTTTAGATAATAATGGTAAAATTACTAATTAGTGTATTTGTTACGTTTTGGAAAAAAAGGTCCAATTGAATTAATTAAATTTATTTTAATAATTAATTAAGAATTAATCTCGTTGCGACATTGCGCGATTTAACTTTCAATTTTCCACTCTATTCAATCTTATTTATTTTCGATCTCTGCGGTTCGGCAACCAGTTTTGCTTTCGTAAGAACGTTATACATGTCACCCTAAATCTTTAGCGCATGACCCTTTACTTACGTTGATCTGCACTTGGTCAGTGATCATTGTCTAAGCAAGTGGTGCTTTATTTAAGTGCGAGTTAGTTCGTTGTCTTTGCGGTAAGAAATATATTGTTCCTTTGTAGTTTTGCTAATGATTGTCCTTTATCCTTTGTAGGATATAATTAATTTTTTATCGTATGCCTGTTAGAGAATTTTTCCTTTTCCTGTGGTTTTAACGCAGTTACCAGGGACAAGCGGACACGTTTCCGATAGAGTTGAATATTTTAAACGATCCACGGATGTTTCCTTGGCAATTAATTTTTTTGGAGGAAAACCGTGTGTAAATGGCTATATTTCACATTCATTCGTGATTTTTACTTGAGACGTGGTTCTTAGAAAAAAATCTTCTAGAACGATCAACGGCGTCACCAAGATGGCGATCTGAAAGTGAAATGAATAGCTGAACTATTTTGGCGGCAATCTGGAGAAAATATTTCAATGCCTTGTTTATCCCTTGAATCCCTTGGGAGGGCATTTCCCGTAACGGTTGTAATTTAGACGTTAACAAGGAAAATTTAAAGTAGGCGATTGATTTTCTTTTCTTGATTTTGGTTATAATATAAGTACAATTCATAACCTCCTGTGGTTATGTATGTGTGCTAACATTTCATGTAAATAAAGGCTCTAGAGAAAGCCGATTATTAATTATTGTGTGCATTCGATGCAATTTAAACGTTACATAAATGATAGCATCGTAAGATTCTGTTAAATTGATACATTTTATTTAATATAGAGCTCGATTATTGTGAAGAGCTTATTTATTGTTTTAATTCAGAAGTAATTTACAGTCAATTCTTTACGGCACAGCGAATAGATTAATCGCTCTGGTTTACTTATTAATTTTCTTGTAACTTAATTAACCGAGCAAGGCATTAATCAATGTGTATTTAGTAGATAGGTTGTTACACCCCAAGTCACGATCTATTGTCTTGAAGTATTATTTATACTGGTTGTCTAGCTTCATTAGCAACCAGGTGAAATTTGTATTGTCAATCTGTACGAGGCATTGGTCCTTCAGACGGGCCTACGTACTGGATAAATATTATTTTGGGATACGTTGTTGTTTTGTTTTAATTAAGATCGTTATAACCGTATTGTAAAGAACCCAGAATTAAGAATACTTAGTGGTGTTCTACTGAAACACTTGATCACACTTGATTTTTATTTAATTCATAATTTATTTATTTTTAATTTCTTATCTGTTAAAACAGGGGGGTTATACTTCTTTAACCTTATACATATCTTATTTGGTTTAATTTCTTACCTGTCAATACAGGGTGATTTACTGTCAAGTGAATCTGTTTTATTGTATTCATTGATATGCGCCAGGGGCGTAACAGTTAAATTACTTCTAATTTTAGTTTTTTTAATTTCATAGTTTTGAGAATTTCAAATCTATTATTTTGTGAAAAATTGCTCTTAACATCGACGCAATATTTTCTTTTAATATTTAAATTTTCTTGAGCCTACTGTTTTTTGGGTTTATATTAAACTTGATATAGATGATATGTTACGTAAGAAACGTGTGTTTCTTTTATTTGTTTATAATATGTCGCGACCTCTAAACCAAAAGGAAATTTGTAGTATTATTAATAAACTCGTTTATTGTCAAAATCAAAAAAGAGAGATTAATTTCTTTAAAAAAAAAAAAATTTATTCTAGACTTTATTTTTTTTAATAAAATAAAATCTTCAATTAAATTAAATGTTCAAACGTTTGTCCTCCTCTTCTTGCAACAAACAATATCCCATTATATAGTAAAAAGCTCTTCTAACGTGAAATAGTATATCAGGAGTACAAACTGTGTGTAACGTGCTCTTTAGCTGTAAGTATCTGATGAAGTCACTGTGCCGACGAAACAATTGTCGTTTTACGATTATGTAGTAAAAAGTTTCTATTTTAAATTTGATCTTCATAGTAAGTAAAAGCCGAATCAATTTAATAATATTACATGAAGATATGTACATAATGTATGAACTAAGAACTAAGAACTAAGAATTAAATCTAATTTTCCCTATATTTACAATATTTAAACCCGAATCCGTTGAATTCAATTAGTTTCAATATAGTTTCAATTTTGTCTAAAAATATAAAAAGAATCTAAAAGGCAAATACGAATCATAACCATTATCATGCCAAAAGCAAAACGATTCCATGCTAGTATATTCTGTTTGATGTTGCAAATTTGAATTATCGTTTAAATATTTGTTTCCCAAACAGACGTATGACAGCATGTTACTTGTTTACTCTATAATATACATTTATGTGCTACACAATTGCCTGAACGGAATAATTCAATACATAATCGTTACTAGTTTGTAGAAGTTTTATTTAAATAAAATTTAATTGGAGTAAAATATTCTAATTACTTTGCACATGTGGAATTAATTGAATTCGTTTCCGAAATGGTTGGATAAACAAATAGAAAAGGGTTAACCAGGTTAATGTGTGGCAAATATCGACAGAATTAATCGAAACCTCAAATTTTTAAATATATTGCGCATATGTTAATTTCGTTTGTGTTTGCGTTCCCGTTTGTATTTGGCTGAACAGAATTGGAAATTTAATTAATGTTATTTTCCAAATAATCCCTCTTTGATCTCATCATCACGATTATAATTTTTCTATGGTAGTTGAGCAAATATCAATATCCATAAAGATGCTACTAATATATACTTAGCCAATTTCATTAAAGCGTAATTTAGGTTACTAACCACCCTGTAGATCCCTATAGAACAATTAGTTTTGGAGTAATTGTTTGGGCTATTTCCATCGTTTGTTGGATGTAGGTAATTCGACGTTTCCGACGTTTCGACAATTCTACTAGCATCTTCAGGGTAAACCCGAAAAGGATTGATCCTTGCCAAACTCATAATCTGATGAATCTGCCTTCTCCCAATTTTTTGGCGAAATATACTCGTGCAAAATTCGAACTTTGTAAATTCAAACATTTTCTGAATCAAGCATACTAATCACAATCACTGAACTTGTCCCCCCAATTAGTTTTTGGATGGTTCGAAAGAATCGGAAACTCGCTGCGCTAAGTGGGTAGACTTGCAAGGGAATTATGTCGAAAAATAAAATCTATTTTTAATATAAAAATAAGTATTTCATTGAAAAGTCACTCCTGTCACAGCCTGTGAAACCGCTATCGTAATAATTTGATGTTATACGAGGGTATATCAAAATAAAACGAGTCTGGTGCTATAACTTCTTTCACAGCTAGAATTTTATAAAACAAGGAATAGAATATGAAAGCCTCATCTTTAATGTACTTATCTTGGATTTAACTTTTGACGTTTATTAAAAATTATTTACTAAATTGTTAGTGTTTGACGTACCCATCGAAAAAATGAGAGTGGAGTAAAGATATGCGATAATATTTTGTGTTCGGTTGGGTAAAACTCTAACTGAAACTTTTAAAACGATTAAAACTGGGGTACCCAGATGATATTTTATCACGGTGTAGAGTATTTGAGTGGCATAAGAAATTCAAAGACGATTGTGTATCAATGGAAGATGGACCTAGATAGAAGATGGACCTAGAAGAAGAAGAAGAAGAAGAAGAAGAAGAAGAAGAAGAAGAAGAAGAAGAAGAAGAAGAAGAAGAAGAAGAAGAAGAAGAAGAAGAAGAAGAAGAAGAAGAAGAAGAAGAAGAAGAAGAAGAAGAAGAAGAAGAAGAAGAAGAAGAAGAAGAAGAAGAAGAAGAAGAAGAAGAAGAAGAAGAAGAAGAAGAAGAAGAAGAAGAAGAAGAAGAAGAAGAAGAAGAAGAAGAAGAAGAAGAAGAAGAAGAAGAAGAAGAAGAAGAAGAAGAAGAAGAAGAAGAAGAAGAAGAAGAAGAAGAAGAAGAATAATAAAATGAAAGTTGATGTATATAATTATAAATATTTCCGTTGTAGTAATGTTATTAAATATTTTATAAAATATATAGTAAAATTATAATAAGTATGTAGGAAGTTTAGATTAGAATACAATAACCTAAACTCACATATATAACTTTAGAACTGTCATTGACTGTCACTTAAAGAATTATCTAAATAAAATAAGTGTCCCGTTTTCCGTGCTCGCGATTGTACATAATTATTTTTCCATATAATCATCATTTAACGCAACACAGTTCCTCAAACACTGAATCGATTTTTTCATTCTGTCGACGTAAAGCATTTCTTATTTCCTGTTGATCCAATTGAACAGCAGCCTGAATTTCAGTGCCTGACACAAAATGCCGATCTTTCGATACCTCCTTCAACTTTGAGAACCAGAAAATTTGAAGATGCCAAATCAGGACAGTACGGGGAATGTGAAACACCCATGAATTTCAGGCTTGTCACTGTTTTTTTCGTTTCGTTGCTGCAATGCTGCTGCCGTTGCCGTAGTTTAAGAAAAAACATAAACGATTTTTAGGGATCGTAAAGTTTTGCACTTTGCATCTTCTTGAATTAAACATTGATTCGGGAGAGATATTCGGTATGAAAAATTTCCTTTGCACTCCAGAAAATGGTGAGCAAGACTTCCTGCACCGATGGAACTCTTTTGAATTTTCCTACACCTAGAGAATCACCACGACAATGTTTTATTGACTCTCGCTTGTTTTTTTGGGCCATAATGATGACAAGAATGGTGATATTCATGAATATCATCTTCGTCACACCGGTGCTAGTTAAGAAGTTCTTGGCACGCGTTTTTTCTTTGTTGTTTGATGGCATCTGTTAATTCGTCGCGGGACGCATTCTGTACCATTTTTTTTCTAATTCAACGTCCAAACAATGTACTGGTTTAATTCTTGATTAATGCCTCATTGTCGAGCAATTTATTTTTGCGTAAATAAACGATCTTACGAATAATTAACTAGTCTTTGATTTTTCTCATGCATCACTGATGCTGATGCTTTTGTCAAATACTTGTATTCTTTGCCTCTCTGACAGAATTTTGCAAGTCGCACCTACTGGCGAAAATTCTTCACATCCATACAAAGGTTGCCATAAATAGCTTTCAAATACCCTATAAATTTCAATGGGCACACAACCTTCCAGAGTTAAAAATTCATGGATCGTTGCTAAGTATGTATCTCGGAATTTGAACTCATGATAAATGACACAGTTACTCAATAACGGCACAAAGGATAATGAAACTTCGTATGCTAAGACGAAATTATGTTTAGCAGGTTAGAACTTATTTCTATCCCCACTACCCAAACAATTGCGTTGGAGACCCTATCAATTTGCCCTAGTATAGAACTTGCCAAAAACTTCAACAGTACATTCTTTACATTCTCTGGGTAGTGGAGATATACTGCCTAAATAATGTATTATATTAGTTAAAATAATTATACATTATATGTATATATATATATATATATATATAATATTTTCGTGACCTTGGTATGATATGGTAAACTTAATAAGTCGGCGATTAAAGGTCTGGTTTATTACTTCAAAGTATATATATTTAAAACAACCCTACATGTTTCGGCAATGATGCCTTTGTCAAGGATATAAAAAATATCTATTTTTTATATCCTTGACAAAGGCATCATTGCCGAAACATGTAGGGTTGTTTTAAATATATGTAGCGGTAAAACCGACAGTCCGGAAAACTGTAGACTTGGGTTCGAGGCCCAACATAGACACTATTTTTCAACTAAAAAAAAATTTCGTATGGTTTGCTTTGTAACTTGTAGACAGCAATGTTTACACCCCCCCTTACTTTGCAATTACATACATGCTAACTTGATATTTGTAAATATTTCATATAAAAAGCCGAAAAACTCCAATAATTTATCAATTGTTATATATATATATATATATATATATATATATATATATATACTAGCTTTGTGGAAACTTCTAAGTGAAAATCTTGTTTATTATAAGAAGGGGAAGCTATATCTTGTTTATGAAATGAGCCCAGGAAGATGTAGGAAGAAAATTGAGATAATTAAGTTGTAAACTGCCGTTGCATCGCCTACAACGATGACGGGTTAAATTTAGAGTTCAGGAACTTATAAGGTAACTCCATGTCGTTTCATCTAATCATTAATTAGCGATAACGTATTAGGAAATTTAATTAACAAGATAATGTATTAAGTATAGTATACACTGTAAAAATCGGAAAACGTACACCAACAGATAAAACTACAATGTTCTGTTTCTTTTGGATGTCGCATATATTATTTGTAGTGTACACGAGAAAAAATATCTAAGTTACATTAAAACGTAAAATCGGTTATATATAGTTACGCTAAGAAATAAGTAATTAAACTTCTAGTTTCAAAAATTCTTTTATTGTAAATACCACTACAATATTGTTTCGCCATACAATGGCTTCATCAGGTGGATGAAATACTGAGTATTTCAGTATTTCATCCACCTGATGAAGCCATTGTATGGCCACAATATTGTAGTGGTATTTACAATAAAAGAATTTTTGAAACTAGAAGTTTAATTACTTATTTCATAGCGTTATAATGCCGTTTCAACAAGTATCTCCTTCGTCAATTAACTATATATATATATACTCATAGTTCCGGACTTGCTCTTTAACATGCTGAACTCTAAATGTACGAAAAACAGATCTAAGTCAATTACAACCGAGTAGTCTCTAAGTCCATGTTTTACGGTAAAGCGAACAAACTCCAAAGTAACCAATGAGAATCGTTTTAAAATATGGGGTGTTTTTTGAACTAAATAGCAAGGTATTTGAGTTGAACAGCGTGGGACCGAAGGCATCATTGGAAAGTTCGCGTGATGTTGAATTTTATTGAGATTCGTCCTCCAACCAGATAAGCAGTGAATTACGTCTTTGCGTTGTTTAAAACCGTTTATTCAATCAATTATTTTCTAGAGCTACCGATTCTACTTATTCGTTCTTTTTGTTTAATATTTATAACTTTATAAATCTTGTGTCATTTGTTGGAAATGCAATAATATATTCCAGCCAGGCGCGGCTAGTGATGACGTATTTGGGAGTGCAAGTACAATGATGCGAGTGCCTCGTGTGTTTTCGGTGTTTACTAAGAAAACGTTACAGTTAGTACACGAGAATAGACGAAGCACTCGCATCATTGTACTTGCACTCCCAAATACGTCATCACGAGCCGCGCCTGATTCCAGCAATCATAATATAATTTGTGAGTTTGTGTCCTTAATCTTGTGTACATCACTTGCCCTTTCTTATTTAAATATCGAATCTTATATTGTATTTGAATATTTGTAACGATACAGCGTCATATTTATTAATAATACGTTTTATATTTAAGTTTTTTTAAGTATTTTTTTTTGTCAACGCTTACAAAGTATTTCGAAAATCGCCTGTCTCTTTTTGATTCATATGTCTTTTCATGGGTCATTTGATTTTGTCTTGTGGTCGAAGTAAATTCCATTTCCACACCATTGTTTCGTATTTCCCAGGGTTGTGATGTGTTTGTGTCTAATTAATAATAATTAATCGTGTAGTGTTGTGTGTTTTTTGTACGGTCTTATGTTGCGTGTGTGGCTGTGTGTTTGTTGCGTTTTTGCGTTTGTCATGTATTATTTTGTATGTGTTAGCCAAACTGCAGGAGTCAAAAACCTGATCCCTAATTCAGTGGTCACATGCAATAGAGGAATAAGTCAAAGTAGGTTCTTCTACAAGAAGCTTAAATAAGTGTTTATTTAATTTGTATTTTCTTGTAATGATATTTTATATAGAATTTTAATTGCTGTATATATTCGCGATATCTATCGGTAAAAAGAGAATTTTTAACAGAAAGGTAGTAATTTAAAATGCATTATTATATTTTGAATTATTCCCTTTGAACACACTTTTTGAAGTCCTAGTTTTGCAATAAAAGTATATGTCTCCTTATATTTGTCTTGCGAAAGTGCTATTAATTCCTATTAACTATTATACTTTTTAAAGAAATAAGTAAACTTGTATGAATCATATGCTTTTTGACAATGTAAATTAAATGGACAATTACATATTTTGAAAAATCTCTATTGCAATCGAAATATATAAACAAGAACATTGAACAAAACTGACTAGTATAATAATTGTTGTTGTTCTTCGTTTAAAAATAAAAAACAAGATTCCACTTTTGCGAATCATCTATTAGAAGAAAACCACACGTTCGATAAAGATTTTCAAATTCTGCATTTAGAAAATAAAGGCAACAAATTAAATTTACTGGAAAGTTTAGAAATCAATAAATTAAAACACTCACAAATTTTATTAAATGACCAATTAGATTTCAATAACTCCCCTTTTTTAAATTTATTTACTTAAAATCTGTTTAGACGATACAAATGAATATGTAGTTTATTAAACAAATTTTATGCGTAAACATGTTTAGTACCCTATAATATACAGTTAGGGCCAACCAGATGTGCCACATTTTCTCACTACTGACAATACTTGTGTAAATTCTTATATTTCTTTAAAAACATTGTAAAATAATACCATCCTTCTTGATATATATTGATATTGATGATATATATATATATATATATATATATATATATATATATATATATTAATTTAGTTTGTAACGTTCTCCTTAGATGTAAGCACATGAGGAAGCCACTATGCTGGCGAAACAATTGTCGTGTTACGATTAAAGGCTAAAAGTGAAGATTAGAACCGTAGTTTTATTTCTAATTTATAGTAATTGCGTCAAGTAAGATTTTATTTGTCTTCGACCTCATCTTCTTGTTTTAAGAGTCTAAATCGGGGTCAATATCTGACTATTGAATAGTAGGCAAATTTCTATAAAATCCTGCTGCATTTGAATCAATTTTGTCAATTATTGATAACGAATTTTGTTTTCTTCAATATAGATATTGGAAATATTTCACATTCCGGGCAAGGTAATTCGTAATCGCGTGGTATGTCACATCTTTTTTTCTTGTTATAATTAATTTTTTTAAACGAAACGTCATTATTCAAACAAGTTTTATAGTGGAATGTACCAGGATCATTAGTGTTAGTAAAATGTAACCATCTCATTTCTTCTTTTGGCAAAGTTTCATATATAAATCAAAAAAATCAAAAAAGTCAGTCTGGCTCATAACTTTTACAGTACTTTTACAGTACTTTTACAGTACTTTTACAGTACTTTTACAGTACTTTTACAGTACTTTTACAATAAAGTTATTACGCTTACTTGCTATTCGCACTAGTTGATGCCGATCCTTTGGATGATATATTGGAAAAGGAATCAGAAACTTATGGTTTATTGCCTCAAGACGTTTGGACGATTTTCTAAGATATACACAATTACAGTTGTATTTTTGTTTTGGCCGCCACATGTATCAGAGTAAAATATGGCATTTTTCACATCGGGAGGCTAAGAAATTAACTTTTCATATATGCATGAAGAGATTTCTATAGATTTTCTCTTAGCAATAGATTCATACCACATATAATGTAATTGTCTGTCCAATAGTATAATCATGCAAAGTTAAATTATATACCGAAAACTGCCTTTTGTAAAATAGAAGAACTTTCTGTAAGTCGAAAATAAAAACTTTCGTATTTGGTATCCTTAAGGAAATCTCTTTACCCTCCTTTTTCTTTTCGTACGCTTGATCTGCTTCTTCATGGTGTTATTTTAATTCTTCCTCAGCGTCTGTACAGATTACTAAATCGAAAGATGCAGAGTTTGCATAGTATGTACACTTATGCCGATATAACACGCATCAGAAATCGGAAACTGTAAAAAATAATTTTATGGGGCCATAAGTATACTTATAGCATTTCAAAATATTATTTTTTTCACATTTCTTAACTAAATATACGTATTTCCTTTTGCTGGATTATGTTTAGTGCGTTTGTGAATATAAATACAAAAAAAAATTATTTGGAAATACATATGTTGACATATACCCACCCCTATTGCATGTGACTACAGAATTTATCCCCGCGTAATAGATAACAAAAACTATAATTATATTATGTACAGCTGAGAACCAGAACACACACCATATCCTCTAAAAAAGCGATCAATGCCGCGAAGAGAATTTGGAGAAACAAGAATCCAAATTTTAGTTCCACCGCAGAGACACTCTTCTGATTTACATTAAGGTATTACATTCAGAACTATCGTTTAAGTTACACAACATTGAATTCGACTTATTAGATGACCACATTAGACAACAAGTTAGTGAAATTATTCTGATTTCTCTTCTGATTTACATTAAGGTATTACATTCAGAACTATCGTTTAAGTTACACAACATTGAATTCGACTTATTAGATGACCACATTAGACAACAAGTTAGTGAAATTATTCATAAGAAACGACTCATTCAAAACAGGAAGTTAGAGTCTCTATCAAACCTACACAATACACCCCTAGTTAACAATACTTTCAGTAATGCTCAGTTTTACCCTAGAGTCATTAATCTCACGAATGCTAACTTCTCAGACAATGAACTTAGCTTATTAAATAAAGGTCCTAAATATGCACCACACATACATTGTAACAAACAAAAAGAAATTCTAGCAATAGAAACAGAACTGGCATTTGCAAATAACAATCAAATTAGCAGTATCTTAGGTAAAGCCTAAGTTAGGAATATTCTGAAAAACAACTCAACATCTTACAATAATCAGTCAGACAGACGAGCAATGCAAGTATTAATCATAAAGTCATAGAAAACAACCTCACGATAACAAAAGCAGATAAAGGAAATTCGTCTGTAATATCAACTAAAGGTGATTATGAAAATAAAGTTAAGAAATTGATAGACGACAATATTATCATAGAATTGAAAAAGGCCCTCACTAAACAGTATCAGGCAGAAATTAAAGAATGTGTCAAAAATTGTAATGCAGTAATCTCAAACACAGATAAGTACAAACTTTTCCATATGAATCCTTCCCCCCCTAAATTATACCGTTTAGTAAAATTTCACAAAGAGGAAGCACCCATCAGACCAGTTGTTTTTCCTTTATTTCTTGCCCTAATAAAAAATTAGCGGAAAAATTAAACACAATAATTAGACAATATACCGAATTTATAGATAGCTCTTCAAAAAAAAAAACGCAATACAGTTAACAGCTAAATTAAAAGATTGTAATATACAAAAGACAGAAATCCTGGTATCTTTTGATGTTTTCAACATGTTTTCAAAAATACCACATAAGAAATGCTTAAGGTTAATAGAAAACATATTAGTAAAGAAAAATACAAACCCGGTTGTTATACACGAAATCATATCTCTAACGGAGTTAGTCACCAGCCAAAGTTACCTTATATTTAACAACAAATTCTACAAACAAACAAGAAGGTCTAGCAATGGGCTCACCTCTAAGTCCTCTATTAGCTGAAATTTTCATGAACCATATTACAGAAAAAATTCTTTCATCGCAACTAGGTAAAAAACATATTAAATTTTGGTAACGGTATGTAGACGACATCCTAGCTTGCTTTAAGGGTACTCATAGACAACTACAAACATTTCTGAACTACATAAATTCAATCCATTCTAATATCAATTTTACAGTATAAATAGAAGAGAATAACAGTATTAACTTCCTGGATTTAAAATTAAACAAATTAGATCAGAGTTTAAAATTTGATATACATATATCGTAAACCTACTTTCACTGATTGCATTATTCCCAAAGATTCGCTACACCCTAAGACACACAAACATTCATTTTTTTAATTCTATGATACATAGAGCATTAAATATTCCTTTGTCTAATGAATCTTTTGTTCGTGAAATCAATACTATAAAACAAGTAGCGGTAAACAATAGTTATAAAAGTAGCGTAATTGACTGTATACTAAAGAAAAAACAGTTACAAGTGGCCCTTAGTTTAGTATATCCTAAAGATAGTGCTAATTTGAAACAATTTGTCTCGTTAACTTACTTCGGTAAAATAAGCGAGCAAATTGGAAATGTAATTTAAAAAAATAATAGTAATGTTAGTATAGCTTACAAACCATATGTAAAAACAAGTAATTTCATTTTTAACGCAAAACCTAAAACAGATATCAATAACAAATCAGGAGTGTATAAATTATATTGTAATGATTGTAAAAGTGTATATATAGGTCAGACTGGTCGAAGTTTTATTATACGGGTAAAAGAACACATGAGGTCATATAAACTAAAAAAGACAGATTCTACATTCGCAAACCATCTTATTACAGAAAGGCATACATTTGGTCATCATAAAATATTGCATTTGGCCGAGAAGGGTCTTAAATTAAATCTTTTAGAGTCACTTGAAATTTTTAAAAGCGGAAATAACACAGTAGATATTTTGTTCTTAACGACCAGTTAGATCTTATATATACACCTCTTTTCCAATGTTGTATATAATAGTTAAGTATATAGTAGTAATTTTAAATAACATCATAAACTACCCCCATATATTTTTGTGTCATTTATAAGATCTATGTAGGCCTGTAACTTTTGCAGTACGATAATGACATTGTATGTCGAAACTGAAGTCACTATTACATGTGAATAAAGTGGTAAAACAAAGCTATTGTTTTATTTTATTTTTATTTTCAATTATAATTCCATTACTTATATAGGTAGAATTTCAAAAAATATAACGAATATAATCGAAACAAGTGAGAACGAGACCATTTCGTTTAAAACTAACAATTCCTTACAGAAAGCAATAGCAAACAATAAAGATAAAATGGACAGTAGATCAAACTCAGGGGTGTACAAGTTGACATGTTAAAAAAGTGTATATAGATCAGACAGGAAGAACCTTCCAAAGTAGAATAGCAGAACACGAAAGAAGTTACAGAGATAAGAAGACAGATTCAACTTTTGCTAATCACTGTTTCGAATATAACCACAAATTCAATTCTAATTTCAAAACATTACATATAGTAGACAAAAGTAAAAAACTCAATATGTTAGAAGCTTTAGAAACTAATAGATTTCATAATTTAGGCATAATTTTAATGACCAGGTAAAGGCAAACCACTCTCCTGTACTCAAGTTAAAACTACAATAGGTACACCTACTCTCATATTAGAATTTTTGTTTTTCACCTTTATATTTGTATTTATATCAGCAAGTACCAAATGTAAGTTTGCAGTATATATTCATCCACCTGATGAAGCCACAGTGTAGTGCATCATATATGTAGTGTGTGTACAATACTCGTAAAATATATTTTTTGAAATCAAAAAATATTGCGTTTCCTATTTGATCATAATATTTACCAAAAATATCCCATGCAGCTGAAAAATTATACTTTTTAGCAGACCTAAGTAATTTTTCTATCCCTCCTGTTGCTGAACGCTACGCTAATATTTTCTATCTCTTCGTGTTGAACAGAATCCTTATCATAAACATTTCGATGCACGTTGAACTATCCACTCATATCAAGTATCCACTTTAAATTTGAAATTACGAGCTCTACAAATTACGTATCCTCTCATGATTTTGAACACGTATATAATGTAACTACCAACGTACCTCTCTAAGAGAATTTTATTTTCTTTTAATGCAACTAACCCTAACACATAACAAAGGTGAAACTTATTTAATTTAAAATAAACATATTTTTTCAATAATTTATTAAGTGCGAGTGTTAGTAATTTAATTAATTTAAATGCATTGTTTCTGATACCTTGATTGAAGAAATAATATCTTAATTAACTAATAATATAATTGCTGGAGATTATTTAATTCCTAGATTTCTTATTAAAGATACTATATCTTTGCTTTCACAGCCAGTGGAGATTATTTTTAATTTGTAAATATCTACTCCCATTTTCCCTTCGCCCTGAAAAATAACGAAGATTATTTCTGTTTTTAAAAGACGATTCGTCTCAGGTTATGAACTACAGACCTATAGATATATTATCTAACTTTTTTGACAAGTTGTCGACAAGGTTTTGCGAATATCAATATTTTGAAACATTAAATCTTATATCTCACTGTAAGAGCATGTTCTTTTGAGGATTGAAATCAGGTTTACATCATACCGTCTGGAAACGTGGTAAGTTAACGACGGAAAGGTGAACGATACCCCACCAGTACACCAGATAAGATAGAAGGAAAGTTTATAGCACCAGGCGCCAGACGTGTTTGGGCCCAGTCGTCGACGATAGATACGGTACAAATACGAATACATACGCAATACGCACTTGTATACCACACCTACTTCTGACCTATCATTATTGCTTATCCAATCAAATACTACACTATACATTCAATAAACATATCGGAGAAGTAAAATTGGCGGGGACGTGTTTTGCGCAGCAGTGTCGTTAACTTACTACGTTTCTAGACGGGATACACTGGTCTATAGAATTGGGAGCCTTAACCTCGATTCTATAGACCACCGGATTTTATTGAAGATATTAAAGTTTCATGGATTTGATTCTTCTCTGGTTAAATTGATGTAATATTTGAACAAGAGAACTAGGTACGTTTTTTATAATGGTTATAGATTCTTAGTTTTCTCTCCAATTTATGGTGCGCCTCAAACTTCAAACCTAGGTCCATTACTTTTTATTTTATTTATTTATGATCTCTTAAATTGATTACCTTGCTCGTCTCTTGTTTATGCCCATGATAGTAAATTATACACTCGTGTATCTGCACATTGTGTTAAGTTATAATAACCTATTCATTTTATGGTTTCCTGGTCACGTCTCAATAAACTACATTCCAACTTTTATGAAAGCTTTTTGTAACTTATTATTAAAAATCGATTCCGTTAATTACCTTTAGTTAATGGAAGATCATGTTCTCGCATGATCTTCAATTAGCCGTCAGAGTCAAAGTTACCGTTAAAATTCTACCGTTAAAAGTCTAAAGAGCATATTGAAGCAATTTGTAGTCAGGCACCTATAATTCAATTACTTATTTTTTTTGATTTTTCTTTTTTCTAAAATATATATTCCTGAAGTTTGTAACATAGTCTTTACTATATGTTTCCAGTTTGTCCTGTTATTAGAAGTTACATGTTGATCATTAAATATCTATTCGTTTGTTGTTTATTAAATTAATTTTTTAATATAAATCTCTTTCAATTATCCATTATTAACAAAACGAAGTTGTATAGGACAGCTTCGGATCAACTTGCGTTTGTTTCACGTCCTTTACTAGATGCAATTAAATTAGAGTTGCAACGTATCCATTATAAAGACAATATATGTCCAAGTCTAACGTAGATACACCATTAGCGAAACGTCGCATTGCAGAATTTCTAGGAATTTGCGATATATTGAACATATTGGATTTGTATGATACGTTAGACCTGAGAAAATACTAGACGTTATCTAATAATGTTTTCAGATTTTGTTGTTTATTATATTATTGATCGCAATTCAACAAAATTGTAAAGAAATTAATACAAATTGGTCACGAACTTTAGATCTGTAAAATCTATAATAACGAGAAATTTTTCATAATATTAATCAGGGAATTGGATTTGAATTGATTTATATAATGTTCTTTTGGTTCTTTGGTTGTTTCTTACAACTAAATATACTCTAAGCGGTACTTTATGCAAGCAAGTGCTAAAACAAAAATATTTTTTTTCTAATTTGCTACTTAACAACGCTATAAAAGCTTCTAATACGATGAGTTTATAACTTATAAACGCACAGTGTGCGTTTATAGAACATCTAGTTCACTTTAGTTTTTCGAGGGTGGTCACTTGTAATTTGTAATTATAATGTCAAAAAATCAAAATGGAATCTATATTTTCAATGCGCGATGTGTAGAATATGTATAAATATGAAACGAAGTAAAATATTTTGTTTTGAATTATGTTCTAGAATTGTACAGTTACTGTATACATTAATAGATACGATAGATTTATCTTGACCATTTATAGTTACACCTGGCATACTACTCGTACTTGTTGATATAATAAAGAGTATATATTGTTATATTACTGAGAGACGAAGAGCGTGTTATATATACAAGGCCCCACGTAGGTTCGTCAAATGTTATAAGTTGTGAATGAATAGAATAATAATAATAATATAGATGGTTACTTAATAAAATACTTATCTTTATTATATGGCTAGCTCAAAATCTCTTAATCTTCAGGGTTAAGGTCGGTTCAGATCTCTCCACTCCAGTTAACTTATGTAGCTTAATTTATCAAATTGAACAACACTTCGAGTAATTAAATATGCCAAAATAAAATAGTAAAAATTAACTTTATTGTTTAAGTAAGTTTAAAATTCAAATTTCAAATTTCGTAACTCGTATTTCGTATTTTCGTGGCACAACACTCAAGTATATATGTGACAACAATTGGTACTAATATAGATCAATCTCAATATGGTGAATACAAATGTGGTTAAAATTATCGATCTATTAAATTATTTTATAAGTGCTAAATTAAATCAAGTTTTAATATTATAAATAGTGAAAAGTGATATTAAACAAGTTTTAAAAAGGATTACAGTGTTTGAAGAACAGGTAATCAAATGTAAGTAATAATAGATTAAAAAACAACAAGTTCTCTATCTGTTCATGAATGTTCTAAAAGGCGTATATAAATTTGTAAAATAACCCGAATATTCGGGATATAATTTCTTGTAATCTCTGACAATAGGTTGTGGATGGGTTCTCAAATCAGGAAACAGGAAAATAAAACAGGAAAAGTCCCTCTGGATGGTACGATTTTCGATATTTCGAAGTCCGAAGGCAGCTAATCTGATGACGGCTCGCGTGGCATCCAATGAATCGCTTGGGACTCGGTAAATTTTTCACTGTAAGACTTGGCGTGGCCTTTATGCGTCCAGATTTTTAAAAATTTGTAACTCAGGAACGGAATGGTCTTGTATATTGAAACTTGGTCTAAAGGTAGTCGGCAGGTAGGAAAATAGTTTGATTAACTTTAAATTCTCGAATATCTGTTATTTCCGCAAAATTATTTTAATTTAATCGGAATAAATTTAGCGTGACCTCTTGTTACAAAAATGGATGGATTAGACGCCGTTTTCTCATTTGTTTTTTTGTAAATAACTTGCTGTAAATCGCCTTATTTTTACTTACATTATCTTTTGATATAATTATAAATTAAATATTATTACATTGTAAAACGGTTAATCAAATTATATTAAGATTTGTCAAATATGTTTGGTTAGGAATCATATATTGATTTGTTTACAAAACTCTGTCAAACATATGCTCCTACACCGTTAATTGTGCCGTTGGAAATGGAGGCCGAGCTTAATTGATTTGAATATTTGAATATAAATACGTTATATATATTATTTTTAAATCGCGTTAATTATAAATTTGTATTTGAAAATGAATGGAAACATAAATAATATAAATAAAAAATATAAGTTAATTATTTTAAAGCAAAATCTGTCGTCATAATAATGTATTTATATTTTGAATTAATTCTTCCCCTCTTTGGCATGAAAAATATATTGTACATAAGAATGTAATTTATTAATGACCTTCTTGTTTTTCTTTCAGAGGAGGAGCCTTCTCGTGATGTGTATCAATATATATATATATATATATATATATATATATATATATATATATATATATAGTAAATTTTTTTTACTACAAAATATATATATATATATATATATATATATATATATATATATATATATATATATATATAGTAAATTTTTTTTACTACAAAATATATATACATATATATATATTTAAAGCAACCCTACATGTTTCAGTAAATGATGCCCTAATCAAGGAATATAAAATATAAATGACAGTATATTAACGTCATACATTTGAGTTGCTATGGATAAAGTTATTCAAAGATACATTCCAATTGAATAATAATAAATCATACCTTAGTATTCTAAAATAGATAAACAACAAAAACAGGGAAACCCACGACATGAGTTATTATTATGTATGTATTTGTTGTTTATCTATTTTAGAATACTAAGGCATGATTTATTATTAATCAATTGGAATATGTCTTTGAATAATTTTAGCCATAGCAACTCAAATGTATGACATTAATATACTGTCATTTATATTTTATATTCCTTGATAAAGGCATCAATTGCCGAAACACGTAGGGTTGTTTTAAATATATATATTTTGAAGTAAAACCAGACCTTAAATCGCCAACAAATTGAATTTACCATACATACAAAGGTCACGAAATAATTATCTATATATATTGTAGTGATGCAAGTTATTCATATAGAGCTGCATCTAAAATAGGAAGAATAAGACATACAAAGTGAAAAAGGGTAATAATATAATGGTTATATAAATAATATTATTAAGTCTTAGTAGTATCGAAGTGCATATGTATTTTTATAACGATCATTTCATTCTTAAAATTTCTATATATATTTTCCTTTCATTATTTACTTTTATTATATCATATTCAAATTTTCAAATATTAGCGCGAAAAACATATTCAAATCCATATGCATCTTTGTATTATATCGACGCTAGTAAGACACGCCTACAAATTGACATCTCGCTATGTTTACATTTATCATGCGCAGTATGCGATTTGTATCATTCAAATCTATCTTAACCTAACTTGGTAATTTATTATATAATTTTTAAAATCAGTCAGATAATCAAAATTAATCAAATTCTTTTTATATAAAATTGTTAAAAGGGTAAATCATCGAGACTTTTGATATCAATAGATAGCGTGTTTGGTAATATTCAGACAAGTGCTATCGGGATATTGGATCCTTGAATTTAAAAAATAAATAAATAAATAGACGCATCTTTTTAGACCAAGCCTTAGAAATCTTTTAAAAAAACCTAAATTTAAATTATAAATTCATCTAAAAGTTATTAAAAGTATCCAGAATATTAATTAACTCGATCGACAAGAGAATTACTACAAGAATTTTCGGTAATAACGAACTTTCAAACAACATAGCGTCACAGACGTAGTTCCACCGAAAACGATAGAAAATCAAAAGAAAAATATTCAAGAATCCATCGCCGAACATCAACAGAATAGTCTAACGTACATCTACAACGATACCTGAAATCCTACAGCCAGAAACGAGCGCAGGGAGTAATTAGGCACCGGAGACGAAGTCCGAAGAAAATCTTCGATAGCGTCATCGCAAACAGCCACCCACGCGGCCATCGTTTTGTACTGCACCCGAACATTTTCGGATCGCCGAGAATCTTCCCAATTCATACATACGATCTACAAATATACATCAGGGTCATTATTATAACAGGTTTTCAGATAATACTTATTTATTTTTCCAAAAATTAAATTCTTTAAACTTTTATTTAACAATATTCTCGAATTATTTACCTGATCTATTACGTCCTGTTCTGTTTTTTATATTTAATTAAACAAGCTATTTAAAACTTAGATATAGCAATAAAAGGGTACTCACCATTATTGTAATAAGATTATTCACATTTATATTCATATTATTTATTAGTTTAACACACATAACCTCTTTTCACATTAGTAAGACCTTGTTGTTCATGCGTATATACAGTTTCGGTAATATCACATTTGTAATACGTTATATTTTTACAGTTTCCTTTAATTTAATAAATATCATATTTTTAATTTACATTAATCTTTTATTTGTTTATATTTGTTTGTAGGAGTTATTTTAATAAGCGTCAACATTAATATTATTCATTTATGGAAGCAACCACCGAAAATTCACGACGAGCCTGAGATCACCCACTTTTAGTAAAGTTTGTTTAAATAGTTTCTTGCTTTCCGACTAGTTGGCTATTTGAGATAAAGATAGCGCAGTCTGAGGTGAGATTTTATAAATTAAGGCGCCCAACTAATCTTTTCAAATACATAATTTTTATCTTACACTTTTATCTCATTAACATTTCATAATCTCACCACAGTCAGGGGCTGGCATTTAACAATTGTCGCCGACAACGTGTGGCCTGTTGCTTCTTGTTGATAACTCATCTATAAAGTTAAATATTGCAAATAATTGATACTTTTCAAATTGTTTCATATATTATATAGACAAAAAGGTGTAGATTATTATTGTCGTTGTGTGTACATGTTTTTCCTATTACAACAGCAGATTGTTATCTTTATTTCACTACATCGCAGACTTTGGAGGATTCTAGGACATATCAAAGGTTTGTGAAAGGGAAAATATCACCTTGTGCATACGTTATTTTATTTAACTTTTGATTCACTAATAAAATTACGGTGTCTCGAGTATTATTATTCATATTTTAAACATAACTTTGTATTTTTCAACTATTTATTATTATCATACTTTTAAAATAAAGGATACATATTTATATAAATTCATTAAAATATTATTATAAATTTAATAAATATCAAAATGGATACTCGACATAGAACCAAAGCAGTAAAGGACAGTACTGAAGAAGACAGGGTTGAACAGGGAGACATTCCCGTGGCACAAGCGTCTACAACTGAAGGGGTAAGTTCACCTGATGATGGTAAGGTAATGAACATGTTACAGGTACTAATGACACAGATGACTAATTTGAAACAAGATTTAAAACAAGAAATAAATGATTTAAAACAAGACAATATAAATATGAACAACAAATTAGATACAAATAACAAGGAGTCAAAACAAGATAATATTAATATGAATAACAAATTAGATAATACTAATAATAAAATAGATACAAATAACGATAACTTAAAACAAGACAATATAGAATTAAAACAAGAACTAACTAATATGAAAACAGACATAAGTAACATGAATAATGATCTAACAACTAAATTAGAGACAAACATGAACAATATTAATCAAAAATTTGAAATAAATAATGCAAACATCGATAGCAAATTAAGTGCTTTCAAAGCAGATTTAGAGGGTAAGATAGCAGAAATTTCTACAGCTCAGAAAAAGATGGAAGAAAACGAACTTAAGTACTTAATTAAACTTGATGAAACCGTTAATCTACAGAATTTACATTGGGCTAAGCAGTTAGAGACCGCAACTACTGAAATTCAAAATAATACTGAACAGAGACTTAAAACTACAACACAAGACATACAACAAAACGTAGACAAAATGATTTCTGAAAATAATAATTTGTTTAATACAAAATTGACCAATTTTAACAAAATAAATAATGATAACACAGAACAATTAAAATCAACGTTAAACCAATACAAAGATCATAATAAACAAGAAATCAATATTGTCAGACAAAATTTAGATGCAATAACTATAACTAATAATGAAAATTATACGACTACACAGACTAACATTAAACGATTGGAAAATAAAATAAAAGGTTATTTTACATCAACTAATTATATTAATACTAATAATAGCTCTATAAAGATAGAAAATTTACATCATTTCGACGGGGATATCACACGTGTACATCCTATGACGTATCTTAGTTGTCTTTTACGCTACTTAGAGGATATACCGGAGGAGAAGCAGAGGATGGAGGTCATACGAGTAACTTTACGTTACAGTGCACAGGAGTGGTTTCAAAGAATTGAGGACCATTGCAATTCTCTTGACCAATTTGTTACACTCTTTAAGAAGAATTATTGGGACGAAACGCAACAAAATAGAGCTAAAATACGGTTGTTGACAGGTAAATATCGGTTGGGACAAGTATCACGCGAGACATACGCTTCCCGTATCTATAACCAGTGTAAACACCTGAATGACATGGAAGAATCAATGATTGCCAGGCAGCTCCTAAATCATTTCATCTACACCGATACACAGGCTATCATATGTCAAAGAGTTACGGATATGGACTCTCTCATAGACATAATGAGACGTCTAGATGATTATTCGGAGAATAACCATCAGCCACAACACATATATCGCAATCCCAACTCTCGCAATCATCCGTCACAAAATTCAAATAATCCGAACAATAACCCAAATAATTCACCACCGCAACGTTATAATAATTTCAACAACAATAATAGAAATCAAAATTTTACAAGATCATATAATAATAATAACAATTCTAACAATAATATGTACAATGATCGTGATACTAATAATTCAAACAATCCATCAAATAGACCTAATTACAACTACCAGCCATCCAGATACAACAGTAATAATTATGTCAATAATTACAATCGCACTACGGATCGACAAACAAACAATAACAATACAAACCATAATACTAATCAACAAGGAAGAGGATTTAATCATATCCGAAATCGTGGACGTGGTCACGTAAATAATATTAACAGACGTCATCGATCTGTATCGCCGATACGAACAAATATGGAGGAGGTATTAAAAAAAACGCCAATTTTATCAGAGGACCTCTACACCAATCCAACACCAGGCCCATCATCAGCACAAAATTAAAAACCCATGACGACTGTAACATACCTTTTAAATTTGAAAATATTACTTTCTATCAACATCCGGAAGAATTCATCAATGTAGAAGATGCAGGCAATCAAACTACCCAAATATATACATTACCTATTGTAAAATTAAAATTCGAAAATATCTTTTTATATTGCTTAATCGATACAGGAGCGGAAATAACTTTATTAAAGGCAGAGAAAGCTACGAATATACGGGGATACGAGAAGAACATTGTAAAAACGAAAGGGACAGATATCATTGCAGCGAACGGAAAACGCATGGGGACGGTAACAAAACAATTATCAACAGAAATATTAGTCGACAAATCAAAATACATCATACATTGTTATATTATTGATAAACTACAATACGACTGTATTATAGGTATTGACAGTATTAAAAAACTCAAAATGATCTTAGATTTCGAAAATGGTATACTAAATATAGATGAGAATAAAGTTATATTTGAAAAACAATTATCAGAAGAAGAGTTAAAAGGTTATAACCTATATAAGAAGGAAGTGCTTACGAGTGAAATAAATAATATTATATTAAATAATGAACCGTGCAATAGAAGAGATTACGAGGGGAATAATGAAACAGATGGAAAAATAATAGAATTTAATAATACAAATATTGGAATAGAGAGAATGGTAGTTAGGCAAGGAACGAAGGATAGTCACGAGCGAGGAGATGTTGTGGAAGTTATAATGGATAATCAAGTAGCGAAAACAATAAATAATTATGATGATATAAAGAATTTTATAGAGAACTCTAAGATACCAGATACAACTGTCATACCCGACTTAATAGCAATTTTATACAATAATATTACTCTTATTAACAATGATGTAGTGTTTGCAAAAGGATACCAGCATCCGATTAAAATAGATAACGAAGACCCACTAATTAGTAAAAATTACCCCATTCCGTATCATTATCAGCAGAAAGTAAGTCAGGAACTGGAACGATTAGAACAGACTGGCATAATAGAGAAGTCAAATACCTACTTTATAAATCCGATAGTAATAGTCCAAAAGAAAGACTTATCTCTACGTATATGTTTAGATGCAAGAGCTTTGAACCGAAGAATTAAACCCGAATTCGAAATGCCGCAAAATATCGATGTATTATTAACAAAATGTGGTAATAAGCCCATATACAGCAAGTTAGATCTTAAGAACGCATTTTGGCTTATCAACTTAAAACCATATCAAGGACCTTATATTATTAATAGAATCTTAGGCAACAATACCTATGAATTATTGGAAGAAGAAACCGGGTACATAAAGGGTAGATAGCATATTTCGATGTTGCAGGATTATTTAACGGAACAGTAATATACAATTGAATAAATACAGTCATTAAAATTATTATTTACATTGAAAGGTATGTTATAGCTCGCAAAATACATCAATTAAATGAATACTATAACTAAACTATTTTTATATAATTACAAATAAATATACTTAAACAAGAAACATTAATTTAGATTAGATAATTTGAATTTGGACAGCTTGAATAAACAAAGAGAAGTTACAAAGAAACAATAGAATCATATTGATTATTTAAAAAAAAAAAAGGAAGAAAAGACTTTGGTATACTAATATAATGTTAAGGAATTTCATGACACAAACAAACATTTCGTCTTTACAATTTATAAAGTTTTAATATTAATGTGCTAACATATTTTTCTTTCTAATTTTTTTATTCGAACGACACGTAATAGATTAGAAAAACAAGGTTGTTATCTTTCATTTCCTACATCTTATTCAGCGAAAAGAATATCCTCATTTGTACATTCCGACATCTTTTCGACGGGGACATTGTAGTGATGCAAGTTATTCATATAGAGCTGCATCTAAAATAGGAAGAATAAGACATACAAAGTGAAAAAGGGTAATAATATAATGGTTATATAAATAATATTATTAAGTCTTAGTAGTATCGAAGTGCATATGTATTTTTATAACGATCATTTCATTCTTAAAATTTCTATATATATTTTCCTTTCATTATTTACTTTTATTATATCATATTCAAATTTTCAAATATTAGCGCGAAAAACATATTCAAATCCATATGCATCTTTGTATTATATCGACGCTAGTAAGACACGCCTACAAATTGACATCTCGCTATGTTTACATTTATCATGCGCAGTATGCGATTTGTATCATTCAAATCTATCTTAACCTAACTTGGTAATTTATTATATAATTTTTAAAATCAGTCAGATAATCAAAATTAATCAAATTCTTTTTATATAAAATTGTTAAAAGGGTAAATCATCGAGACTTTTGATATCAATAGATAGCGTGTTTGGTAATATTCAGACAAGTGCTATCGGGATATTGGATCCTTGAATTTAAAAAATAAATAAATAAATAGACGCATCTTTTTAGACCAAGCTTTAGAAATCTTTTAAAAAAACCTAAATTTAAATTATAAATTCATCTAAAAGTTATTAAAAGTATCCAGAATATTAATTAACTCGATCGACAAGAGAATTACTACAAGAATTTTCGGTAATAACGAACTTTCAAACAACATAGCGTCACAGACGTAGTTCCACCGAAAACGATAGAAAATCAAAAGAAAAATATTCAAGAATCCATCGCCGAACATCAACAGAATAGTCTAACGTACATCTACAACGATACCTGAAATCCTACAGCCAGAAACGAGCGCAGGGAGTAATTAGGCACCGGAGACGAAGTCCGAAGAAAATCTTCGATAGCGTCATCGCAAACAGCCACCCACGCGGCCATCGTTTTGTACTGCACCCGAACATTTTCGGATCGCCGAGAATCTTCCCAATTCATACATACGATCTACAAATATACATCAGGATCATTATTATAACAGGTTTTCAGATAATACTTATTTATTTTTCCAAAAATTAAATTCTTTAAACTTTTATTTAACAATATTCTCGAATTATTTACCTGATCTATTACGTCCTGTCCTGTTTTTTATATTTAATTAAACAAGCTATTTAAAACTTAGATATAGCAATAAAAGGGTACTCACCATTATTGTAATAAGATTATTCACATTTATATTCATATTATTTATTAGTTTAACACACATAACCTCTTTTCACATTAGTAAGACCTTGTTGTTCATGCGTATATACAGTTTCGGTAATATCACATTTGTAATACGTTATATTTTTACAGTTTCCTTTAATTTAATAAATATCATATTTTTAATTTACATTAATCTTTTATTTGTTTATATTTGTTTGTAGGAGTTATTTTAATAAGCGTCAACATTAATATTATTCATTTATGGAAGCAACCACCGAAAATTCACGACGAGCCTGAGATCACCCACATTTAGTAAAGTTTGTTTAAATAGTTTCTTGCTTTCCGACTAGTTGGCTATTTGAGATAAAGATAGCGCAGTCTGAGGTGAGATTTTATAAATTAAGGCGCCCAACTAATCTTTTCAAATACATAATTTTTATCTTACACTTTTATTTCATTAACATTTCATAATCTCACCACAGTCAGGGGCTGGCATTTAACAATATATATATATATATATATATATATACAAGGTTTTCCGACCTCTCTAAATTCATGCGACCGATCACTAAACACACGCACGAACGCACCGACATACAAAACCCTACACTTACGCTCTCACACAAAACCACACACCCATAGAGAGACGCAAGCTGCCAGCAACAACCAACACACAAGTTCATACCCAGAAGGAGACACAAATTGCTAGCAGCGAACAACACATATTTTCACACCTTGTCATCTATTTTTTGGAATACTAAGGCATGATTTATTATTATTACTAGAATGTATCTTTGAATAATTTAAACCATAGCAACTTAATTACTTGACATTTATATCCTGTCATTCATATTTTGTATTCTCTTGAAAAAGGCGTATACCGCCGAAACATGTAGAGTTTTTTAAATACATATATTTTGAAGTAATATACAGACCTTTAATCGCCTACTGATTAGGTTTACTATATATATATATATATATATATATATATATATATATATTAAAAATAATAGACTTTTTATTGGTTTATTGAATTTTAATGTAATAATAAAATAAAAGTCGAAACATCGTAGAATAAAACATTAAAATTCAATAAAAGGTCGCTAAACCAATAAAAAGTCTGTTATTTTTAATATTAAGACGGCCAATAAAATAAATAAGAAAAATAAAATTCTTATAAACACTAAATATATATATATATATATATATATATATATATATATAATAACTTCGTGACCTTGGTATGATATGGTAAACCTAATCAGTAGGCGATTAATATACAGACCTTTAATCGCCTACTGATTAGGTTTACCATATATATATATATTGAATTTAATTCGAGTGAGAAATAGCAATTATTCAAATCTCCTGTCACATGTAATTGTCGCTAAATTTGTGCAATTGATTCTACAATCTGACAAGATTACTCCTGCCGAAGAATGTAGACGCAAACACGTCGCGACGTTAGCCATCCACCTGTGCGGATAATAAAAATTGTATGAAAAAAACCACATCCGTCCAGAAACGTGCATATATCGATATTTCACTGTCGTTACAGATCATCAGTACACGATATTCTAACATGGACATGATTTTATTTTTATACTTTCGTGTATATATACGAATTATATTGAATTTAATTGGAGTGAGGAGGAGTAATCTTGTCAGATTGTAGAATCAATTGCACAAATTTAGCGACAATTACATGTGAGAGGAGATTTGAATAATTGCTATTTCTCACTCCAATTAAATTCAATATAATTCGTATATATACACGAAAGTATAAAAATAAAATCATGTCCATGTTAGAATATCGTGTACTGATGATCTGTAACGACAGTGAAATATCGATATATGCACGTTTCTGGACGGATGTGGTTTTTTTCATATATATATATATATATATAATAGTGGTTTCATTTAAACATCCCGAAATGCTTGAATTGGTTTGAGATCCAAGCATATGAGATATTTTAATCTTCTTGTTTAAGTAGAATTCAATATAACCTTCAGCCACAGCTGAACACTTTCAACTCCCATGAGTTTTTAAGGTCAGTAAATCACCACCATGATTTACCAAATGTGTTGCACTAGATCTTCTAAAGCAGTGCCCTGTAAACAGTTCTAGATTTGGCAATTTCAAAAAACTTGCAATCTCTTTCGGAATTTTGCCTATAATATTAATGCCAATACACTGACCATTGCGATATGTCATGAAAAATGGCTTAAGACTAATTTTAATAGGCTGTAAGTTATAATATTTCTTAATTAAATCGATCCATATTATATCTGTAATTACGAAGATTCTCGGAATATTACTTTTTGTTTTAGCTAGAAATAATGATGGTGTCAGACTTGTAGTCAATGTCGTCTACAGACATGTTGGTCAGCTTTTCTTGTCTACAAGTTCCGTTGTAGCCTATTATCAAGACTACATCATGACTATCGAAAAACGTAGTCAGCATGGTTTTGATTCTGGATTTTTGCAAACGAAATTTTTTTGGTCTTTGACATGTTTTTCCAATACACTACATGCTCTAGCGCTTTGTCTCATGATCGAACTGAAACATCTATAATTCATTACCATTGACAATGCATCGTCACGACAATTCTGAACAAAGTTTTGACACGATACAAGTCTTCTCTGAGTTTGCTCATCCGTAAGATTATGTGACACGAATTTGGCACAAATCTTTCTTCTTCTCAAATTTGGATACAATATTTGTCGAATCGTCTGCTTATTCATGTTTATCTCTTTTACCATCGTTCGAAGGGCCATTTGTCGATCTCGTGCGGCAAGTTCACGCACTTTTGCAATCGTGTCTGCATTTAGACAGACCGACGGGCGTCCAGTTCTGGCATCATCTTATACACTCTCAAGGCCATCTTGAAATCGCTTAAACCACTAAAACACAGTAACAGTCTGCTTGTCCATGTTTATCTCTTCTACCATCGTTCGAAGGGCCATTTGTCGATCTCGCACGACAAGTTCACGCACTTTTGCAATCATGTCTGCATTTAGACAGACCGACGGGCGTCCAGTTCTAGCATCATCTTGTACACTCTCACGTCCATCTTGAAATCGCTTAAACCACTAAAACACAGTAACAGGAGGGACAAGTTGAAGTTATTGAGAATAATAAACACTGTTAATATTTTCTAGGATTTTATTTTAAATATTATCAAAGTAATTCCCTTCAGCAATTATATGCTTGACCATTATTTAAGAAGTTTAAAGTTTCATGCCAAATTCTGACACGCTCTGCTTTTTGGAAGTCAGAAAGGTGATGCGGCACTAAACGACTTACCACTTTTTTAAATGTAGGTGATCGTGTATGCTTGTGCTAAGGATCCAATCTTGAGTTGATGCTCTATTACAGCATATGTGGTTTTATTGTCCTCTTATGAATGATTTTTTTAATAGCAGCCGTAGGAGGACGCCCTGCTCCTTTTTGATGCTGGACAGAATTCCTTTCGCGTTCAAATTCCTTTCGCCATTGGTAAATTGGTAAATCGATGTTAAAAGGAAGCCCTAAGAACAAACACATGTGTGTCATCTCGAAGGAGGCGTAAGTGAATTTATTTTTGATTTTTGTGTTTGCTGTACTACCCCTATGTTCAACATTGTGATTATTAATTAAGAAATGCTGAAAAAACAAGTCAATCAACGGGAGGAAACGTACAGACGCGCGTTTCGTTCTGGTTGGAACTTTTCAATGTACGGTATTCCCTCGATGACGGACATTGCTTTTTCATTTCTATACTTTCTGTATATATAGTTAACATTTGGAATTTACTGAAAGTGAGAATTAATGAATATTAAATCACATTCTTACATGTAAATGTCGACTTATTTGATGCGTTCGTAACTACAATCCGACAAACTAAGTTTGTACCAGTATGCAGAACACACCCTTTCGCGACAACGAACTTCCTGGTGATTAGGTTAATTAAGAATTAAGAAATACTGAAAAAACAAGTCAATCAACGGGAGGAAACGTACAGACGCGCGTTTCGTTCTGGTTGGAACTTTTCAATGTACGGTATTCCCTCGATGACGGACATTGCTTTTTCATTTCTATACTTTCTGTATATATAGTTAACATTTGGAATTTACTGCAAGTGAGAATTAATGAATATTAAATCACATTCTTACATGTAAATGTCGACTTATTTGATGCGTTCGTAACTTTCTTTCGCGACAACGAACGGATTGTAGTTACGAACGCATCAAATAAGTCGACATTTACATGTAAGAATGTGATTTAATATTCATTAATTCTCACTTGCAGTAAATTCCAAATGTTAACTATATATACAGAAAGTATAGAAATGAAAAAGCAATGTCCGTCATCGAGGGAATACCGTACATTGAAAAGTTCCAACCAGAACGAAACGCGCGTCTGTACGTTTCCTCCCGTTGATTGACTTGTTTTTTCAGTATTTCTTAATTCTTAATTAACCTAATCACCAGGAAGTTCGTTGTCGCGAAAGGGTGTGTTCTGCATACTGGTACAAACTTAGTTTGTCGGATTGTAGTTACGAACGCATCAAATAAGTCGACATTTACATGTAAGAATGTGATTTAATATTCATTAATTCTCACTTGCAGTAAATTCCAAATGTTAACTATATATACAGAAAGTATAGAAATGAAAAAGCAATGTCCGTCATCGAGGGAATACCGTACATTGAAAACTTCCAACCAGAACGAAACGCGCGTCTGTACGTTTCCTCCCGTTGATTGACTTGTTTTTTCAGTATTTCTTAATTCTTAATTAACCTAATCACCAGGAAGTTCGTTGTCGCGAAAGGGTGTGTTCTGCATACTGGTACAAACTTAGTTTGTCGGATTGTAGTTACGAACGCATCAAATAAGTCGACATTTACATGTAAGAATGTGATTTAATATTCATTAATTCTCACTTGCAGTAAATTCCAAATGTTAACTATATATACAGAAAGTATAGAAATGAAAAAGCAATGTCCGTCATCGAGGGAATACCGTACATTGAAAAGTTCCAACCAGAACGAAACGCGCGTCTGTACGTTTCCTCCCGTTGATTGACTTGTTTTTTCAGTATTTCTTAATTCTTAATTAACCTAATCACCAGGAAGTTCGTTGTCGCGAAAGGGTGTGTTCTGCATACTGGTACAAACTTAGTTTGTCGGATTGTAGTTACGAACGCATCAAATAAGTCGACATTTACATGTAAGAATGTGATTTAATATTCATTAATTCTCACTTGCAGTAAATTCCAAATGTTAATTGTGATTATTATTTTTACCTCCTGAGAACGATATCTAAGTTGTCGAAATACGTATTTAGGTTACAAAGAAAATATATAAATATTTTAATGTAGGGTTTCTATACCGTTTTTTTTAAGTTTTTACTTAGACACAGTATCCAGAGAAAGACTTTCAAATTAATACAGTATATCTGTGTTTCTGAAAGCAAGGATAAGGTGATCTGAACGAAAAGAAAAGGAGTTTACAGATTCATTTACGACGGAAGAAAACTACAACAGTGGAAAAAGTCGATAAACTGAAAATGACGTAAAAAAAGAATTATGCAATGAAAATTTTCAGGTTATGAGTATAAAACAGGTTTCATAAAGTATTAGCTACTAGGAAGAATTATCATGAAAAATTATTAAAGAAGCTATCGAAATGGCAGACCAATCTAATAAAAATCTTAAAGACGTTGGCGTGAAATCGTTAATGTAACAACAAACTCACAATAAATTCAGAATAGACATTTTATAATGAAAATGCATTTAATTCCAACTTATTGCATTAAGAAAAACAAAATATTGATATTAATATAATTTTCCACATAAATAGGATAAAGAATCGATAGTTTTCCACCAAAACTTTTCTAAATTTGGTTGTTGCTCGTTAAAGATTTTTCGTCTTCAATATTTCGACCCGCAAGGCAAAAATTTTCCAGTTAATTTCTTTTAGCTAGACATCGCTCTTTTCCGATACCATTAATTTATCGAATCAATTAATAGTCAATTACGGTACAATTAAGTGCCACCTAATTAGATTCCAGTCAACGTCGAATATCAAATTAACATCAGCCGTTACCTGATAAGATCGAATGGAAAAATCCTAAGAGGGGGCTGAATCAATAAAAGCGAATGTACTTTTCCAATGATTTAACAATCTAATGCATTAGCGAATTTTGGGTTATAATTGGCAATAAAGTAGAATAATTGAGTTAATCTAAGGACTAAACGTAAAATGTAATTGTATTCTTAATTGATTTAATAGTTTTTAGAAAAATCATTATTATTTTGCGCATGACAAGTAAATTAGTTTTTAGATGTTTGAGATAGACGAAAACGAATTGCCTATTTGATAGACTTCTGCTATCCGATTTTTATAGTAAAACCAGCTAAACCCGGCCACGCTTCGGTGTGGCTTGGTCTGATATAAAATGAATGGGAATGTAAATTAAATTATTGTAGCAAATAAATTCACCGAGAAAACACATAATTCAATTCAGTACCCAGCCTTGCGTTGCTGTGGCTATTTGGAATGAAAGGAAATGAAAAAAAGTTTTTCACAAAAAATTTTGTATTTTAAAACTAGCGGATTGACTACATTTTTTGTTTGTCCGTTTTCTGCAAAAACATAAAGATCAGACGGTTTACCGATTCTGGAACATATGACGTGTAATTGCCCATGAGAGAAGCAATCGTTTTCTAAATTCAAACCGCACGCTTGCAAAGATTGCCCTTGCGCTTTGTTGATAGTCATAGCGAACGCACGGCGTATTTGAAATTGAAGCTGTCTGAAATCGAACGCCATGTTTGTCAGAATGAGTTGTATTTGTGGAAGTAGTACATCTTTACCTTTATGAAGTCCAATTAAATTGTTTTCAAATAGATTGTTTATCAATTATTTAACTACTAATCGTGTGCTTCGTAGCTTGTCCATTTTTCCGATTTGAATGAAATTATATGAGGTGTTGTATTGAATATCCGGTTGTTACACTTTAAAAATGATCCTTATACCTGCCCAAACGGTAAATTAAATTAATTGCTAACTTTAAGTCATCATAGACTGTTCAAAATTCAATATTATCGATTTATATAATTTATTTACTTTAATTGCCAATTATCGAACATCATAGGCTATTTCAAACTCTAATATCTTTATTTAAGTTTGTATGTTCAAATATTTTGGATGTCACTATATCCATATTTTTACCCGGAATTTTTTTTATACTTCTGCGCAAGTGACATTTTGGAAATTTTATGCGAAGTCATGGTTCATATATTTGAATTTATATTTCAATTATTGTTCTTCTTAAGCAATTCTAAATAAACAGGACATTGTTGTATTTTTTATTAGAATTTTGTAAATCTATTAGAATGATTTAGATTATTGAATAACCATTTCTAAACTTAATTTTGGTTTCTACATTTTCATTTGCTTAGAGCGACATCTTCGCGCAACTTGATTGAACTGTTGATTATAGATCGCTTGACGGTTGGTATAATTTTTATTTGGTTATTAATCCTTTGTTATTGCAAATTAATTATTGAATTTTTTATATTGGCTTCCTCAATTACTTTTTAACCATGTCAGGGTATTTGAGTAATTATCTTCTTTTATTTCCAATATTCCGTCTAGGGGTAGTTTTTTTGTTACTATGACGTAGTTTTCCTTTTTGGATAAATACTCACGCATACGTTTGGGCGATCCTCTTTACGATTCAAGTTTAGAGTAAGGCAGTAGTTTGAAAACTAAAAGTCATTTTTGAAATTAAATAGCTATTCTGTGATATGCAGGAATTGTTCAAATTTGATTTTGTTTAATAAAATTCACTGGTATTAGTGTATTTTAATCGGGGTGTTCCTCGGAATTGAAAGTTTTTATGACCACGTGTTGCTTCAGGTGAGTTTCTAAGATAAGGGGATGGCTGTAATTTTATCACGGCATTGTTTTCCGTTAATTATATTACTCTGGAATCTTCCATTTATTCTTTTCTTTCCTCATTTATTTAGGACCGTTAGTATAGACTAATGAAAAGCTATTATTGAAAAGTCGCTGAGTCATTTTTCTGCTAGGGAAACCGATTATTGTCAGTAACCTCTAAGAAAAAGTAATCCATAACCATCTAATTACTTGGACCCCGAAAAACCACGCAATTGGATCCAAAGGTCATCTATCACGCAAGGTAGTGTGTGTAGGATAATATTTTTTTTTTGTGACAGAGTCCCAGAAAACTTAATATAATAGTTATTTTGGAGGACCGCATGGTGTCCTAAAACATGGTTTTCGTCTCACCATTTTATTTTATTTTCTTTCTTGCATCCATATAAAATTTAATCAAGTTCATAAAATATGTATATAGCTCGCTTAATCACTTTCCTAATCTAAATTGTTGTAATATTTTTTATATAGTATCAATCTCATATATAAAGACGGCAGACTATGTGCCCGAACAGTAGCGTGATGTTGAGGGATCGAGTAGAGGCATACGATGATAAATTCAGTTGCCGTTGAGACGTTGTAAGCGATACATTGTTAACACAATCGTGTTGAAAATCTCGGGAGTGCGTAGAAACAATGCATCGACTCGGTTGCATGCTAACGTAGTAAAGAAATTTTTACATCGGTTTCCCGTTTTAATATATGACGGTACCGTAGTGAAATGTTTAGTTTGTGAAACAACTTTATTAACTTGGAAAGCAAGTCAGTGCCAAAGACATATCAATAGTGACAAACATAAATCGAATAATAGTGGACGCAGATCATATAATAAATTTGTGTGTGATTTAACAATGATGTTAATTGCGACCAAGCAGAAAGTGGAACACCCAATGTTTCGTCAGTTTTGGAAGAAATACAATCCTACGTGTAAATTACCAGCAAGAAGTACGCTACGGAATGACGTACCGTCAGTGCGTGAGAGAATTGTAAATTGTACGCAAAATACGGTAAAAAAAAATTCCTGTGGTTAACAATAGACGAATCTACAGATATTAAAAAACAGTCCATCCTAGCCATTCTAGTACGGACGCTGACTCCGCAAGGACCGTTTCCTCCTTATTTACTAACCTGTAAACGAATGCAAAGGTGTACTGCCAGAGCGATATATGATGTATTAATAGAAACACTACACAAATTTGGGATTTTACCGAAGCAAGTGTTAATGTTAGTTATCGATGCTGTCAAGGTTATGTGTTCCACGGCAAACTTACTCAAAACGATTCAACCAAACCTGCTGCATGTCAAATGTTTGCTTCACGCTTTACACCTTGTAACAAACACTGTACGTACAACTTATGCTGATGTGGATCAACTGATAAGACAAACGAAAGCGGTTTTTCTTAAATCTCCGAAACGGATTCGGCTATTTCATTCGCTGTGTCCTGATATACCCGAGCCGCCGCAACCAATTCTTATACGATGGGGTACTTGGTTAGAAGCAGCATTTTATTATTATAAACATTTTGAAAAAATTAAATCAGTGATTTTACAACTAGATGCCAAAGAAGCAGCTGCAATACGGCTCAGCCAGGTTCAATTTAACAATCCCCAAGTTGCAGCAAATTTAAAAATTATTTACGACAGTTACGTTCCAATACTGGACGCAATAAAAAATTTACAGAACACTGCGCTGTCCTTATCAGACTCATTAGCAATTATTGACCACGTAAAACTAGTGCTGCATATCCTTGAAGATGAAAAAAGTAATTGTGTCCGTGAAAAATTTAACAGTGTATTAGATAAAAATGTAGGTTTTACAAAATTAGGGCAACTTTTTACCAATACTGAAGATCCGTTGTACAGGTACAAAGAACGCTTTAACTATGCAAATATAACATCTCTCAAAGTCGAACAATCCTTCTCTGTATATAAACATATATATACGTCGCTACGTACGAACCTTTCCGAGACTAATACAGAAACATATATTATGGTGCAGTTTTTTCATCGCGCACATCCGCATTATTTTGCAACAATGTAAACATGATGGGTAAGTTATTTATGTTTTTTTTTAACGTTTTGTATAGGGATTCGATATATTTATTTTTAAGTAAGCGCACTGTTATTCTGCTAAACTCTCCACGCAACGCCACTGCTGGGGCACATAGTCTGCCGTCTTTACTCATATATCAGATTTGTTTAAAGGTAAGAATTTTGAGTAAATTAAATTCAATATATATTTTTTTAATCAGTAACGGAATCTTATGTAATTTTTTTTTTGTATACATATCTAATGTTGTTTAAATAAGTTATTTTCCATTTTTTTGGACAAATTCACAATTATAGAAAGATGTTCTAGTTATTTTTTTTATACTTAAACATTTAATTTTACATATACGGGCTGAGCCTTATGTTATTTTACTATCTGATTGGAGTTTTCGATTTTGTGAATACATTGTGAATTATTATTTTTAACCTTATTAATTTCTAACTGTGTGTACCATCTAAAAAATTCTTTGCATATACTGAGTGTAACGTAATCTATGTAAGGTACATTAAAGCTTTGATGGACTATTATGCAATGATTTATAGCATAGGACATGATGTTTATATAACTTAAGATATTTCAACTATTTAAAACTATTTTGTTGATTCAATACTTATACCTTTCTGGTATATTATAATTTTTTTTTATTATTTTCTTTGTTGCTCAATAATAAATATAATTGTTATTGTTATGAACTCTGTTTTCTTTTCGTTATTTTTCTTTGAGTAAAATTTATTCGAAAATTACTAAGTTATCCACTTACTACGGCAGAGTCTGTGTTCTCTGTTGGCTAAAGGTAAAACATGGCGGCGCCCTTTTTTATGTAAGAACCTTCCCGCAACTCGCCTCTTAACTGATATAGCCTTTTAGCCAAAACATCTCCGGGGCAACCATGAGTTGTAGGTAAGTTGGGTAAGTTTAGAAGATATTTGTCGGCGCAAGTCTAGTGCTTGTGTTCGTATGGGAAAGTAATTCGGTGATATTAAGCTCGATCATTCAAATATTACAACTGTTTACGTCTTCGTTGTTGATCTAATTATTCTTCGCATTGTTGGGACGATTGTGCTGCTCTTCTTCTTTTCGATTCAACTCGTAAGACTTCAAGCCTTTTTTACCGTTGATCTACCGATTCTTCTGCTCGCCTTTAAGAAGTTCTGACTCTAACACCTTCAATTGCGCCTAAACATTTTGATCATTGTAGTTTGATCTCGTTTGACGTTCTGCGATTGCGTGTCAAGAACGCCGAACGATGTTCAAACATGGGCGATGCATTTCTATAAAGTCAATAATAATTTATTCCTTTCTTGCTTCAGAAACCCAGCTACTTGCTTAATTGTTTTTCAAATATCAATATCATTAATATTTTCGTCTTTCAAATTTGAGATTAGTTTGTCACAGTTTTTTTTTTTGAAAGTAACATCTTGACATTTACATCTAACCTATACATATTAAATGCTAAATTGCTAAAGCAAACATAACAAGTTCTAATCACAATCTGATATCCATTGCTACACAACTAGGAACAAGTCATTTTTACAAATTCCATATCACAGACTAACTTTAACTCAACAATCTGTTAAATACCAAGCCATAAAATTTTATAATCATTTACAACAACTAAACCACTGAAGATATCCTTTCTCCAGCAGCGGCGTACTGATGAATCTGTATAAAGGTGAAATACGTATCTGCGTCTCTGGGGAGGGATATGTTTAGACACGTTCACAAAAACAATATTAATATTGAATTTGTATTTGTGTTCTTCACACAAGATTTTTAATAATATTTTATATTATTAAAAATGCTTTTGCATTATACAAAACTGGTGAGGTTTTACCCACTGATGTATGTTTCAATTATTCTGTTACATTGTGCATGCGGTTATTCCGTAAGTATGAGTGAAGACACAAACAAAATACATTTTCTAGAGACAAGGCAGTGCCATCTCTGGAAAAACTTCGTTAGTTCTGCATTGGTTATTGCTATATGCCCCCACGAGCACTAGACTTGCGCCGACAATTATCTTCCTAAACTTACCCAACTTACCTACAACTCATGGTTGCCTCGGAGATATTTTGGCTAAAGGGCTAACTCTGTTAAGAGGCGAGTTGCGGGGAGGTTCTTACATAAAAGGGCGCCACCATGTTTACCTTTAACCAACAGAGAACACAGACTCTACCGTAGTAAGTGGATAATTTAGTAATCTCAAATAAGTTGACAATCAATTTAAAAAAAGAAAAAAAAACACAGTTTATAACAATAACAACTATCTTTAATATTTAAGCAAACAAAAAAATATATATATTATACCAGAGGTGTATATGTATGGAGCAAACAAAATATTTTTTAAACAGTTGGAATATCATTGATCATATTATTATCGTATTAAGCTTTAATGAACCTTACACAGGTTCAATACACTCAGTATATGCAATACGTACTTAGGTGATACACACAAATAGAAATTAATTATGCAATAAATTATTAAACCACAATGTATTCACATAATCGGATACTCCAATCAGATAGTAATATAAAAATAAAGGCTCAGCCTGTATATGCAAAAATATATGTTTAAGATAAAAAAAGAATGTAACTAGGATATTATTCTATAATTGTGAAAGTTTACCAATAAATGGAAAATATATTATTCAAACAAAATTAGATATAAAAATTACATAGGATTCCGTTACTGATAAAAAAATATATAAATTTAATTTACTCAAATTTCTTTACTTTAAAACAAATCTGACAGTGATACTATAAAAAAATTGATAATATTGATAAATTGATAAAAAAATACTACTGCAATTTGAATTAGAACACTGATTAAGCGATTAATATATGAAATGAACTTAGTTAAATTTTATATTGAGGCAAGAGAAAAAAAAAAAAATAAAATGGTGAGTCGAACACCATGCTTTAGGACGCCATGCGTTCCTCCAAAATCACTATTATATTGCTTTTCCGGGACTCTGTCATAAAAAATGTTATTCTCTGCACACTACCTTGCGTGATAGATGACCCTTAGATCCAATTGCGTTGATTTCCTGTGTCCGGGTAATTAGATGTCTGCGGATGAAATCAATCTCTCCTCTAATTAGGTAGATTTCACATTAGCCGACACTAACAAGCAGCTTTCCCTAGCAGATAATAACTTAGAAGTTTTCCTCAGCCGATACTAACAATAGCCGATACTAACACAGCAGCTTTTCATAGCAGATACTAACAGTCCTAAATAAATGAGAAAAAAAAAGAATAAGTGGAAGATTCCAGAGTAATATAATAAACGGAGAACAATGCCGTGATATAATTACAGCCGTCCCCTTATCTCAGAACTCACCTTAAGCAAACACGTGGTCGTAAAACTTTCAAATCCGGGGAAAAAATCCTCGACTAAATAACACTATACTAGTGAATTTATATGAAATAAAGCCAATTTGTTAATTCCTGCAAGCCGCAGAACAGTAACACTGCTTTAATTCAAAATGACTTTTAGTTTTAACACTCGTCGTCTTACTTCAAAGCGGAATCGTTAAGAAGAGGACGTCCAGAATGATTGTCCGTAAACTTAAGCAGAAAGATGGATACGTCATTAGTAACAAAAAAAAAAGTACTACCCCCAGACGGAATATTGAAATAAAAGATATATAATTACTCAGATATCCTGGCATGATTAAAAAGCAATTGAGGAAGCAACATCAAAGATTCCTTAAATAATTCGCAGTAATTAACGGTTTATAACCGACTAAAAATTATACCAACCGTTACAGCGATCTATAGCAAATAGTTTAAAAGAGTCTCGCCTAGATGGCTCTCCAAGCAAACCAAAAATGTAAAGACCAGAATTAAGTGAAAAATGGTTATTCGATGAATTAAACCATCCTAATAGATTTACAAAATTCTAATAAAAAATATGACGATGTCATGTTTACCTAAAATTGCCTAAGAGGAACAATAATTGAAATATAGATTCAAATATCGAACCATGACTTCGCATAAAATTTCAAAATGTCAAACTTGCACTTAAGTAGATTCAAAGCTCCGGAATAAAAATAGTTATAGGGACATCCAAAATATTTTAACATACAAACTTACATGAAGAAATTAGAGTTTGAAATAGCCTACGATGTTCGATAATTAGCAATTAAAGTAAATAAATTATATTAAACGATAATATTGAATTTTGAACAGCCTATGATGACTTAGAGTTAGCAATTAATTTAAATAAATTATTAAAAATGCCCAAACTGTATAAGGATCATTTTTAAAGTGTAACATTATGTAGACCAAGAGAGAGTACTTCGGCAGTCTGACACTATGCAGCGCTGTACGTACTTCTACGGTCTTAATAATTTCTGTAAGATACCGAAGTCTTTCTTTTTTTTTGTGAATATGCTGAAGGTATTCTTTCTCCAGCAGGGGCGTACTGATGAATCTGTAGAAAAATGAAATACATATCTGTGTCTCTGGGGAGGGATACGTTTAGACATGTTCACAAAAAAATATTAATATTGAACTTCACACCAGATTTTTAATAATATTTTATATTATTAAAAATACTTTTGTATTATACAAAACTGGTGAGGTTTTACCCATGCATGTATGTTTCAATTATTCTGTTACAAATAGTATTTAAGCTATGTATATTCATTAATATATGTATAGTCCGCCTAGAAAGTATCCGGAAAACAAGAAGCACGGTTATAATTTTACGGTACATATTTTTATTACTTGAATAATAAGATCACAACAAGTAATTCATCTCATTTACTAATACAATCTCCATTTAACTCTAAACACTTAACTAAACGTTGAGGTACTGCTGAAACTAAGTCACTGCTATACTTTTCGGTGATGGTTTGTAAACCTGGTTTGTAAACCTGACCGAATCAAATCTTCTTTATTTCGTGGAGCTGCTCATTCTACTTCAATTTTCATCAATCCCTATATGTCTTTTATGGGAGTAAGAACTTGGAAAGCTCCTGAATTGTTGCCAAGTTTTGTTCTTGCATCCAAGCTGTAGTGCATGCAGAAGTATGGCATCTTGCATTATCCTGTTGAAAACGCCACCCTTCTGGATATAAAGCATGAGCGGTTTCAAGAAGAAAACCATCAATAATTTCATAATACTTTGCACTATTAACGGTGCCATCAATTATACAGAGAGGTGTAGCACCACGTTGAGAGGTTACGTCCCAAACCATTATTTTAGTGGCAAATTTGTATATTTGAACGGTAACTTTTTCTCTTGATAGGATTTTTAGATGATTTGCACCAAGCTGAAAACAACTCTCGTCAGATATAAAAACAGTAATAAAATTACCGTCTTGAAAACGTTGGCAAAAATCTATTCTTCCTTGCATTTGTGGTGGTGTCATTGCAGGGATTTTTTTTGGTTTTCTTGTTAAGTAACCTTGTCTTTTCAGTGAAATGCGGACGATTTCTGGACAACCTCTTATTTGACGTTGATTTACAAATCTGTTAGACAGTTTTCGAAACCCTAGGCGTGGATTTTGTCGTCCTACAGTCACTAAAACGTTCAGATTATTCCCAATAATCTTACGCGGTCTTCCGGAAACTGGTCCATGGCTCATATCTCTCCCATTTCTTATCCTCTTTATTGTCTCATATACTGCACTTTTTCCGAGTTCAGTCAATTGCACTATTTTTTTAACGTTTTGAAGAGGTGTTCTTCTATACAAATGTTCCACCAACTTTCTTTTTTCTACTTGCGACATTATTTCACAAATATCAAGCCTGTTAGCAATCAATAATATTTGACAGCTGATGTTATATGATTTTGGCCATGGCCTACTGTCGCTACAAACTACTTAATGCATTACTTTTGTATTAGGGTGTAACAAAAAAGAAATATATTAAAATTACGAAAAATAATTAATTCCGGATACTTTCTAGACGGACTATATAATTTTCTTTTTCCTTGTGACATTCCATGTAATTATCAGGAAATAAATTATTATTATTATTATTATTATTGTTTATATGTATATCGGTTTGAACTTGTATTTTTTGGTGCTGCTCCTTATTCGGCTCGTAATTACTGACACGTACAGCTATAACCTATAACATTCACAAGTAGCAAGTAACAAATATACAGTAAAAAAAAAGAAATTTCGACTAGAAATGAAATTCGTTTCCACCCAATTTTATTCTCATTTCATAATCCATTTCAAAAGGAAATAAGTTTCGAAAAGAGACTTATTTCTTAGTAAATCGATAGACCATATTATCCAAAAAAGGAATTCCACTTGTATCAAACAATCTACTCGGATAAAACGCAATAAATACCATTACGATAGATGATTTGAATTCGATAGCTTTGATGTATTACCGAGAATTGCTTTCACATACTCGTACGTATGTATGTTCTTGTGCCAAGTTCGAATTCATAAAGAAATGTAATTTGTTAGATATTTTCGCGAAAAATATATTGTAAAACAGATATAAAAAAGAGCTTTAAACGATAAGTTTTGAAGCATTTTTTAGGTAGGAATTGAGGAATACACGTAATATAATGACTATTTTAATTAATTTCGAAATGTTGCAAGATGCAACAATAAAACTCGCAAAAACTTCTATTCTCGATAATTCTCGAGATCCAATAGCCTTCCTCGGACTTATCTTTTGTAGGCAGGTTGCTTTTGAACACACAAACCAGCCAGCCAGTACCAACGGCTTAGTCTCAGTGAAGACGGCGTGAGTTTCTTGGGGAAACGTTGTTAACTTGACTGAATCTATATGTAAAAAGAGCGCCACCGCAATTTAAAGGCTGCTTGTGAAAGTATATATACGTTACGCTGCGCTAGCGTAGTCACTACAATCAAATAAGTGAGGAAGCAAGGAAAAGCTATAAATCAGAATTAAAATAAACAACAAAGTAATAATCAACAATATTTATTTTTGATAAAAGCTCACCTAGATTTCCAACAAAAACAAGTAATATATAACACTATTTATCTTGTACATTTGTTTCTCAAAATACTTTGACAGTACATAAAATTTGAACGTCTTCGTATATAAGTCACAAGGTAAAAGTATTAAGTTAATAAAACGGCTCAATGGGTGAGGCCTTGTATATATATATATATATATATATATATATATATATATATATATATATTGAAAAGAATCGCTGATGATCTAAGGATAATAAAAATAGTTATAATATGTAATAAATAATAATCATATATGAAATAAATAAAGTTGATTGAATAGTATTAAAATAATACTTTGAATTGGGCGCGTTTATGTACTAAATTTAACATGTTAGATCATCCGCCACTCTCATATATTGTCTCCGGTTACGGCTAGATGTCGGCAAGCAAGGAATATTGCAAAGTTGACCCTTACAGGCTCCTCGTCGGTATGTTTATCCTTTGGTGTATGGTAATATATAGTTTAATAAAATACTAAGTCTCTCCAGCTAAGCATTGATAAATAAAAGAGTTGTTTAAGGAAATGTGTATAAAAGTTTATTAAAATAAGGTTTCTGTGAACATAACATATAACGTGCCTATTGACAAATTATGAAATTACAATTACGTGCACGTGTGAATTGAAAAAGGTTAGGTTATGATGGTTATAGTATTTTCATGTAAGTTATGATATAAATTAATCAACAAACAGGTCTAGGTAAGTACTACAATCTTATGTAATAAAAGTTCTTCCACGAACTTTTTGTTTCAGCTTTGAGAAATATCTTTTTAAATGATGTAACTAACTTATCAACATTTGAAAAATGACCCCTGATGTATTCACATATTCTGTGTGGTGCATGTTCTGCACAGGTAACGTGTAGCATATTGGTATAAGATTGCTTTAATAACTTCCCTGTTTTTAACATATAAGCTGCCGCATCAGTCAAAAATAAAAGCATTTTGTCTTTATAGTTGTTATCCAATGACAGAATATTATGAATACATTGATCAATTACTTCTGCAAGTGTTTCACCATTTACGACTGCCAATACTTTAATTAAGTATGGTTGGTATGATGTCGAATCAAGAATACCAACAACTACATTTAACACATATCATCCCATTATATCCGCTGTTTCGTCTGTGCTTACCCAAAGATAATGACCAGATAGTTTGGTGCGTTTTCGATGGTTCTCAAATAACATTTTATAACATTTTGGTAAGTGGTATTTACGTAAAGTAGATTTATCTGGTACCTATATGACGATCAGTATATTTTGTAAGAAACCTCTCGATGACTGGATTGTTAAGCTTTTTGAATGAGATATTGGCCCCATGAAAGCTTCGCACAGTTCTTCTTTAAAAATGTCAGATGCAGATGGTCATATGTTATCTTGATGAGTTTTCGAAGAATCATGTCTCTGCACATTACACTTTTGTGGACGCCTTAAACTTAATGAACAGGCACTGCGATATATCCCGGTATCATTACGAATATGTTACCAATCTATATGGCTTCTAATTCATCCTACCATGGTTGCCCTACCAGAATTCTCCATAGTTAATGAAAATAAAGAGAAATACTAAGAACCAAAAAAATGGACTAAAATAAAGAAACGAAATCTACTCCAAAAATAAGGATAAATATATATAACAATACAAAACGGATTTTTTAAAATACTAAACGTTGTAACCAAATAACACTGAAAGAAAATGAAACCAGAAAAAATCTCTTATAGACTCTCTTATATATCTCTATATACTATCTCAAGAACTATAAATACATATATGTATATGCATGTATAACAACATGTAAGCACGAGAATACACTTTGAAAATTAGCGGATATAATTTTTTAAGCGATTATTTCCATGAAGTCATCGAAATAATATATAAATGTATATTCCGTTTTACACGCCACTGTTGAATTACATTTATGGAGGTACACACACAATGTACTATTCATAACATCTGGTCGACGAATGCAATCGAGCAAGCACATAGTGGGCCTACTATAACATGCATACTACCTTACATGATACCGCCACAACATTTTATCGGGGAATTGGTTATTCAATCGCCTCAGTCCGCCCTCTGATAATAACTAATGGAATAAACGGTATAACTAAATCAAATACGCAATACAACGTAGCGGTAGTGGTCATGTTCCGACACGATGCAAGCGATAAATAGACTTCAAAGGCGACTCCAGCGCCATCCTTACTACTACTATAAGCAGCAGCTGAAAACGCTCGCTGAGGTTCTACACTGGTTGGAGGAACAGAAAATAGATATTTATATGCTAATTCCAAGTGATATCCACGAACTCGTCCATTTTCGAACAGCCTCATTTCGCGTCTAATACTATTTACCAACCCCGATTCATTTTGTTCATCATTCGTTAACTCTGGTATGTGTTCTCGCGCAAGTTCACTTTGTGACATTAAGATTAAACCTGATTCTGGACAGTATAAGTCTTCTAAATTGTTATTTTCATCGCTATCGTTCATATAATCAGCAGTCACAGCTAGTTCATTTATAATATCATCTGAGTCTGAGGTAGGTCTGTCTTGCCTGTCTTGAAAATAATTCTTTATTTTATAAAGCACATCACAGACGGCCAAATAGATACCATATTGGAGACACAGTTGTTGTTCAGTGCAAACAAGCTGTCCCACCTTTATAATAGCGTTCGGGCCATCGGTTACAGTAGCCATGATATCAATTTCCAGGGAAATATCAAATTTACTTAGACGCTCTTCCAATATACGAAGACAATTTTCAGCCGTCATACTTCCATGACTAGGAACGAGTCCTAAGCTCCAAATTTTTTATATGAATGAACGTTGACAAATTTTTTATATGAATGAACGTTGACAGCCATGTATCGTTTATTGGACGTTGATGTCCACTCGTAGAAAGATAGACTGAATCTTTCACCTGCACTTTTCAAATGTTTTACTTCTTCAGTTACTTGCTTTCTGATTTTTTCATTATAATTCATAACACGCTTTCGAATTATAACGGCTGATTTTGGTAAATCCGTGTTTTTCGCTAAGAGCAATTTTCTCAAATCGTCTGAAGTTATGAATACACTGAATGGAAATCCATCTAATGCAATCATTCTTTCCAAAACATCATCCAGGCTATCGTCGGCACTTTTAGTAAAATAATTTTCTAACATTCGTTTAGCTGGCGGCGGTGCTGTGTTCAGATTTTCAGAATCTTGACTTGTTGAAGCTGTTAAACGATTAAAGTCAGCTAAAGTCTTAATGTTATGCTTGATGACAAATGTGTATGAAATTCCGTAGTCGATCCACCCAAAGTCTTGAGAATGGCAGGGCATCGCTTCCTTTTAGCACTATTCCCGTCTTTCGCAACTATAAGATAACTCCACGCTGACGACGTATCACTATTTTTTTATGTTGAACGAAGTCTCCCGCCATTTAAAATAACTTTTTCAGATAATTGACTTTTAAATTTAAATGATGTGACCTGCGTAACCTTGTCGCTGGTAGAATAATAAATGAAAAAAGTAAATCCTAATAAGCGTATTTATACTTTCGTACAGGGAATCCCCGACGGGGTATCCCTCGCAACAATATTATAAAATATCATATGAGGTGATCGGATGATTCCCCTGTTGGCGCGTTGGGGAATTACTTTAACAGTATTGTATTGAAGTATGCCGGGCGGTGAAGTCCCTTCTAAGTTACATATTATTTGGGCTGTACCTGTGTAGTTCCTTTATCGTACGGCGTACCTAACGTTGATATTTTGTCTTTATATAATAAGTGCCCTTAATATAATCTAGGTAAGGTCATTGTCAAGGCGCAACGGATTATGGAGTGCAAACTGTCAATTACGAAAATCCCGAAATTAGCCAAGTACAGTCCCGGGATTTACGGGGGGAGATACCTGGATTCGGGATGCGTTTCAATTTGTCCAATATACACTGAAATATTATTAATAATAGTTATAAAAGGCTGTAAGCGTCGTTTTTACGTTACACTACATACAGATCAAACAAAAGTACAATACGAAATTTAAATTAAAGTATCCAAAAAACTACAAACATATTAAATACGTAAGGTATTATCCTGAATATTAAAGTTTGAACGAGGCTCTTTTCGAAAAGCTTTAAATTTTATTATTTAGTGCTTAGGCGAAATTTCGCTGCATCCTTCCTCAGATCTAGATTAAATTTCTAGGACAGCATTGATTTCCCGTAAAAAGTTATATTTGAAATTCAGCACGGACATACACATTGTCCTATGGGAATATTGAAAAATTAAATTGGAATTCTAATATTACTTCAAAGGATAACCGTTCGGTTTTGATAAAAAAATTACAGTTCGAGTTTTAAACGGTATACCTAACTTAAATGCGAGATAAACTTCTTCTATACGATGGAAAAGCATTCGCATAAATTTTTCATTTTTTATGAAATCGTACAATTGTTTTTTTTTGTAAAAAATACGTTTGTGTTTTTAATTAATAGTTTTTTTCCGATTAATTAAATCTACACACTTGTTTACCACAAAAATTAAATTTGCAAAAGGGAAAATACGCTACAGAATCTTTGTGATTTTATTGTATGTAACTCAAAGCATACAATAATATTCGCTAAATCAAACTACTTTCACTTAGCGAATATAACGCATGCTTGAATATCCATTGCCAAGATTATATATATATATATATATATATATATATATATAATGCAGCTTAACAGGCCATTTAGGTCCAGAGCTGTGTAATATTTTTCCATATCTTTCGATCTTTCGTTTTTATCTTCCAGTTTACCACATCTTTTTCTCTTAGGTTTTCTAGCATTGCTTCCCTCTATATTTTTCTTGGTCTTCCTCTTTTCTTCTTCCCGACCGGCTCTCTCCACGCTATTTGTTTTAGTATCCTGTCATCCGTCATCCTTTCCATATGTCCCAGCCATCTAGTCTCCCAGCTATTATTACTTCGTCTATTTTTGGTCCTCGATATATGCTGTATACTTCCTCGTTCGTTCTTCTTATATAACCTTTTTCCGTTCTTTTTCCTCCAAGGATTCTTCTCAGAATTCTTCTCTCCCATCTCATTACCCTTTCATTCTGATTTTTATTTATTACCCACGTCTCACAGCTATACAGTAATGTGGATCTTAAAAATAGATTTATACATTCTGAATTTAGTTTTCCTTAAATTCTTTCAATGGAGACTGTGGTTAAATAATAATTTAAAAAAGGTATATAACCCCTTACCACAATTATTAGTCGTATCCTAAATACGTATTTCGACAACTAAGTTGTCATCATCAGTAGGTAAAAACTACTAATTAAAGTCACACGGGGCACAATAAAGTAAAGTAAGATAAACGCTTCCGCACAACTACTATACACTGCAACCCTGTAAAGACTAAATTTACCATGCACATCTCAAACTACGAGACAACGCACTTGTCTCTTGGAAAAGGTTTTTAAAAACATGTGTTAAAATATCGAACAAAGGGACGGCAAAAATTCTTCTCTAAAGAAGGCGCCTACTAAAAACGATTTTAAAGCTACGGTGACCTACTAATAAACTAAATGAAACACCTTATATTTCCACAAAACACTAGTATATATAACTGTATGAGCATTTCTTGTGCAATGTATAAATTAATAGTTGTTATTTAAACGTGTTCATTCGAGTACGCAGGTAGTGACAAAATCTATATTAGGTGGGAGTGTAAAAAAATTTTCCATTAACAAATGGTTAAAGAGTCGTATATATATAGTAAAGGCCGAACTCTCATTGTAAATACTGAGAAAGACAAAATTAAGAATTGGGGACTATATATATACGACTCTTTAACCATTTGTTAATGGAAAATTTTTTTACACTCCCACCTAATATAGATTTTGTCACTACCTGCGTACTCGAATGAACACGTTTAAATAACAACTATTAATTTATACATTGCACAAGAAATGCTCATACAGTTATATATACTAGTGTTTTGTGGAAATATAAGGTGTTTCATTTAGTTTATTAGTAGGTCACCGTAGCTTTAAAATCGTTTTTAGTAGGCGCCTTCTTTAGAGAAGAATTTTTGCCGTCCCTTTGTTCGATATTTTAACACATGTTTTTAAAAACCTTTTCCAAGAGACAAGTGCGTTGTCTCGTAGTTTGAGATGTGCATGGTAAATTTAGTCTTTACAGGGTTGCAGTGTATAGTAGTTGTGCGGAAGCGTTTATCTTACTTTACTTTATTGTGCCCCGTGTGACTTTAATTAGTAGTTTTTACCTACTGATGATGACAACTTAGTTGTCGAAATACGTATTTAGGATACGACTAATAATTGTGGTAAGGGGTTATATACCTTTTTTAAATTAGTTTTCCTTGATAGGTGCTTTGACCTGATCAGGTGGTTTACCACTCCTGCATTTTTATTAGCTTTTATTATTCTCATGCTGATTTCCTTTTCTTCTTGGCATCTGGCTGTTATTAATGCCCCCAGGTAATTAAATTCTTCCACTCTTTCAAATTCCAAATTTCCTTTTTCAGTCATTATTTTACAGATTCCATCGTTATGTTGCTTTCCAATTCTCATTATTTTACTTTTTTCCTGATTTGTCTGCTATATTTCTAAAAATTCATGTTCATTTCTTACTATTATCGCCTTTGCCAAGATTACTATGTATTTATATGCACGTAATGCGTTTTTATCATCCTCAGCAGTTAAAATAGACTGAATAGAATCAATTAGCGTTCATCAGTTCACACGAACAGAATTTGAGCCTTCTACAATTATTGTTCTACTAAAGCTTAACTTTTATCATTATGGTAAAACAACTGATTTTAAAATGAAAATACTCTTTCAAAAGACATATCTTCTTTTGGCTTAGATATTTATACGTTTACTGGAACGCAAAGATAGTTTAACTTGTTACTGAAATTCGTCAATTCTATTCAAGAAAGTATTGAATTTACCATGAAGCCCGAAGTAAACAATAGCATTAATTTTTTTGATCTAATTATTAAAAAATGAACAACAAATTATAGTTTCATATTTACCATAAATAAAATAAATAATATATTCGTCAAAATATCATGTACTAGCTAATCCCGACCACGCTTCGCTGTGACTCAATCTGAAATGAAATGAATGAGAAAAGAGATACATGTTTTATAGTAAATATAAATTCTCTGGAAAAACAAATCATCCAATTGCGTTGCTGTAGCTATGTGAAGTTAAAGGAAAAAAAAAGTTTTTAACAAAAAAATTATTTTTTTAATTGTAAAGCTGATGAATTCATTACATTTTTTGTTTAGTCCATTTAGTTATTTAACATAACTTATAAACAATGTAACCCGCTATTTTAATAATGTTCCTGTCACTTGGCTTTTGACACATTGTCGAAATTACTTCAAAAACGTCACCTTTCAAATATCTGTGTTATTTAAATTCTTTTAATAAAATTTGTATCGTATATGTTCTCTTTTCTTCGATCCTACCTTGAATAAATACAATAGTGAGTGTATTCTCTTAAATATTTAATCTTCCTTTCTTGTGATCCTTAATTTTTGGATTTTATATCACTTTATGTTTAAATTCTTTCTATAACAGCTTCTCTATGCCTGTTTCCCATTACTTTTCATTCTCATTGAACTTGTTATTAAATTCCTTCTGCCAATACTATTCTTATTCCAGTTATAATTTTTCGATTGTCAATTTATTACAAACAAAATGAATATGGCCATCGCTATACTACTACATTATATTATAACATTATTTTCTTTTGATTGACATTTTTAAATTCGTTATATCTTTTGAATGGAATGTCCGATTTTAATAATTTAAAAAGTATTTTACTGGTATTGAAATGGTCTTTAATAAAATATCATTTAATAGGATAAGGAATAATACAGAGGTATGGATAATATGGTTTGATTATTGTCGGCACTTTTATTAACTTTTAAAATGTAAAAAAGTAGTTATAGTGGCATAACTGCAGTAGTTGGACATATGGTTTCGCGGACTTTTTTGTAGATATTAATACGTTCTATAATACTGTATAACATTTTTTGTTCTATCAACAATAGTTTCCGCAGCGTACGCGATGGCAGATTTTTTGTGACTAATTTTTTCACACCTTGGGTTACATTAATGCATTTTTATTGGGGATCCCTTTTTTTTGGAAATGTAATATAGCCTATGTCACTCAGTGAAAATGCAGCTTTCTAATGGTGAAAGAATTTTTGAAATCGGTCCAGTAGTTTTTGTGTGAAAACATTACAAACATACATGCAAAAACACAAATGTTTCCTCTTTATAATATTAGTTTAGATAATACAAATTAGCAGGTTTCTATAGTTTCTTACATAGATTATTTAAGTAACAATTATCTAAAGAAAATCATGAAAAAGAACTAAATAATCAAACAAACAGCATTAAGTAACAGCTACACAGATACCCTAATTGAAAATATGCTAACAAAATAGCTATTTAAGAAAACTGATTCTAAGATTTATCCTGTATAAAGGACAAACAAAATTTAAAATTTATAGTACAAACATAAAATGGCAAACCTAATTAATATATTTCAAAATATTATTATTAATATGAACGCGGTTTCCAAAACAAATAATAATATATAGACCGCATGTGTCAAATATCATTAGGCATAGGGAATACGTATGAGTACATACGATGTATATGTGTATGGAAAAGCCGATCCAATGCCGGCGAAGACTGCGACGGCTGGCAACGATTGTCTCCGATTGTTTCGCAAATACAAGTTAGCAGTAATCATTTGACCATCGACATAGGTACTTGTAATGCGTTCTAAAATAACATTTTATTGCAAGGGATTTGCTGTTCTTATTTCTTTCAGTAGATGCAGGAAATTTTTAAACTGCGGTGCGTCGCATAAACAAAATCGTAATTCTAATAAAATTAAAGAATAATCCTAATAAAATAAATAAAAAGGGATTCTAAAAATTATATTAAATTAAACAAGAGGTTCAAAAATTCCTCCTTGCACAGCAAGACATTGTCCTAGGCGGTCGTAGAAATTAGCTCTTACATTTGCTAACATGTCGGCAGTTAATGAATTCGCAGCCTCAGTTATTTTTTCTCTCAAGGCAACTAGATTTTCTGCTCTACCAACTTCATGAGTATAAACAATATTTTTTAGATATCCCCACAAAAAGAAATCATTTGGAGATAGATCAGGAGATTGGGGGGGCCATTTAATGTTTTATGTTCCAGTAATAAGACGGTCAGGAAAAGTATTTCCTAGAAATTCCTTTACCCTCACTGCATTATGTGCTCGACAGCCATCATGTTGAAACCAAACGATTTCCTGATTTATTACAATGTTTTGAATGGCGGGAAGTATTTGATTTTTCAGTAATTCCAGATACTTGTCGGCATTTAATACACCATCAATAAAATATGGGCCTATAGAATGGTCACCTAAAATACCTGCCCAAACGTTTAGTTTTTGATGATACTGAGTGCGATTTGAAAAATGCCGGTGTTGATTTTCCGAAGCCCAATATCGAAGAACAGAGGGATTATGCTTTCCGTGTAATGGAAAAGTTGATTCATCGGTGAAGAGAATATTTTTAACGAAATTTTCATCTCGATGTATCTTTTACATAACGTCTTAACAAAGCTCCATTCTCCGGAAATTGTCCTCGCGAAACATTTCTTGAGTTTTCGAATATTTGAAACATTTTAAACCATTACGTTTCCAAATACCTGAAATAGTTGTGTTACTTGTACCCAATTCTTCGGCAGCACTTCTAGTAGATCTCGTGTTATCAATTTCCACAATACCACAAATTAATACATCCCGCCGTTCTCTTTCCTCAATTTTTTGTGGTGATACCTCTCTTGGTCTCATTTCGTACAGTTATTGAGACAGAAACAAGTTTCAAATTTATTTATAATATTATAAATTGTTTGTCTGCAAGGTACAGAACGGTCTGCAAAAGTCAACGCAAACAAATTCATGCACTCCATTGCAAACTTGCCAGCATAAAATCATTTTACTAACTGGAGCTTTTCAGTGGGTGTATAAAGAGCCATTATACATTAATTTTATTGTACGCTTTCAAACTGTAACGGCCGCAGCTAGACTGAATGCAAAATCTCTAGTGTATCGGTATCGGAGACAATCGTTAGTCATCGCGGTCTTCGCTGGCATTGGACTGGCTTTCTCATGTACATATACATTGTATGGACTCATACGTTGATTCTCTATGCCTAATGATATTTAACACATACGGTATAGGGTAAACGACATAGTTATTGGACAGTTAAGAAAAATTTTCAAAATCAAGTATAGAAAAAATACTTTATTTTTAACGAAAAAATTCTTACATAAAATCCTGTCTGTTTTAAAGTACGATATAAAACTTTCATGTAACATGTTTGTCAGTCTCTGAAAAAAATATTGAAGGTGCACATGTAGAAAAATATAGTTAATGGACAAAATTTTCATTTATTGGACAATATTCTGACAACTATTGGACAAGTCATGCCTCTATCAAATTAAATTTAAAAACCTAACTTCTTCAGTTTCGATGTGAATAATTGGAATAGTTGATTGGTGTCAAGGTCATCTTCGCTGTTTTCCGCACCATCTTCTTGGTGCTGATGGTCATCTTCTTCACTATTACAGCAGCTATTTTCCTGTAAACTATGGCGGTCACTATCTCTCCTACTGTCTATTCCAGGTTTAAAGCAAATATGACAAATACAAGTCATCTGATTCCTCATCAGGAATATGAATTCGATGGTTTCATTGCACACAGCCTTTATGGTAGTTCTTCTAACACACATCGCATTTGAGAGACTATTTACGCTTTAGTTGTTTCTGGCATTGACCATAATATACCAAACTTTTCTGCGTACGAGCTTATTCAATTTTGCTTTCTTGCTTTCTTCGCACTGTCTCTACGATTTTCGTTTTCTTCTTCTAATTGTTGCTTTAGAGAACGTTTCTGTTCCATCGTTTTCTAATATTTTTTAGAAGTTATTGCGGAAGGGACTCTTTCGGTTTGCCTCTGTCCTTTTGGTTGCGGATAAAGTGGATACACTAAATACTTACTGAACGCGTTAAGTTTGATGTTTTTTTTAAATATTTTGGAAGCTTCGGGTTTTATTTGCTCATGATTTTCTGTAATTTCTGTCGTATTTCCACAATTCATAAGTTCTACGTCATTTACACTGTCTTTATCCACTGATTGATTAACTTCTTCATTCTCCAAATTACATTGTTCTAATGCTCTGATTTCAGTGTTTATCTCATCTTGATTGTGTATGAAAATTTCTGATTTTCATAAGGTTCTATATTACATTTTATTCCCGTATTCACTTCAAGGTCTTGGGTAAAAGATTGATCTTTTGCAATATTCGTTGAAGACAGTGTTATATCTTGAAGTATCCGTATTTTTCAACAAAGCCTTGATCATCTTGTGGGGGATTCTTAAAATGTTGCCACACACGGTAGAGGTCCCAGAAATTTTCGTCGTCATTATGCTCTACAATTGTACCGAGATATCAAAAATTATCTTGGTCAACGGTGGCCATGGGGTGAAAAACGTCTGTCTTAATTTATATCATCCTTTTGAGAAAAATCTGATAAAATTTTCAGGTTATGTGTCATACTGACATTAGGATTAATATATTGACAAATTTTAACGTCAGCATGACACTTAACCTGAAAATTTCATCCGAATTTTCTCAAAAGGATGATATAAATTAAGACAGACGTTTTTCACCCCATGGCCACCGTTGACTAAGATAATTTTTGATATCTCGGTATTTATACTGTCAAATATTGTGATTTTTTCAAATCCCCAAATTTAGTAAAATCCGTATACGTCAGAATGTGTTTGTGAGCAACCTCTTCAGTTACTTCTCTATTGTTATGACTTCCATCTTCAGACAAACACTTGTAATAATCCACCGCATCACTATTAAATGGAAAAAGGCCACAAACTCTAAATCCGTTTATCAAATTTGAAGGTTTATCTGCTTTGTTAATCACAGATTTCACCTGGATGGTTCATATACCACTGTCTTACATAACTGAACCAAGTTGATTTGACTGGCCTAAATTCCTGAAAGTCGGCAGGTTGCAAAATGCGAGTGGCTTTTCTCTTCTTCTTCCAATTTTGTCAAAACTGTAGTGTTTATAATCTGGATTTTTTAAATTCTATTATTGATTTTGGTACAGTATACTTATCCGAAGCGGTTCTATAGGACATTAGACCACTTTATACCTTGTACGGCTTGGTCAATTAATTTAGGATCACAATCGCGCTTTTCTGGGTCTAATTCAGTTATTGGACACACCATATATAGTTATTGGACACCGTGTCCAATAACTGTACTCTCTAAAGAAACTTAAAAATGATGAAAAACTTACTTAGGAAACGAATATCTTGAAAAACGATAGCGATATCGTGTAACTTTGTTAAATTCAGTTATTGGACACTAAAATACTATCTAAGGCTTACCTTTTACGATGATTCACAATTTTGTTAATTATTATTAAATGATTCTTTCTAGCTTTTTCACTCATTGACCACAGTAAACTTTCTTAACGAACTACTGAAGAATATGTGTGAAGAAATATTGGGCTTGTTTAAGAATGGCGTATTTACAGATTTCTGTAAAAATTGTTAACTCTGAATGGATTTTCTGCAACTAGATATTGAAGGGCTCTATTTAATTAGAAAATCAGGATGTTTGCTTTATTGTAAGTCTTATAATCTCCAAAATAAAGTGTATTGTCCAGTAACTGTCAATGTCCAATAACTCCACGGTTTACCCTATAACACAATAACACATTAAAAACGATGAAGATAGAACAGATAAAAATACGAAATCCGAAAGTCTATAAGTTAACAAGTCAATGATGTAAGATATACGTTGTTCAAACAAGATCACATAAAGAATGTATTGCTGAACATTGTTCTTTTTTTAAGAATAAAAAGGTAAGATTCCACTTTTGCATTTCATATCATTTAATAGCAGAAAAATTATAAAATTATATCAATTACAGTATAACCTCCTTATAATGGACACTGACGGGGAATCCTAAAATGTCCAATATATGGAGGTGTCCAAAATGTGGAGGTGAAAAAAAAACGAAAAAAAATATTCATTCTCATATCAATTTAATCACACATAATAAGACGAAAGTCGAAAAAAATTTACAATACTTAATACACACACATACATACATATTTTATGCTAGATTTTACTTGAAATAATCATTAATTGTTGTTTGTCTTGCTTTTTTCATTTTATGTTTAAATATCTCAGATTCACATTCAAGAAGAGCTTGAGAAATATTGTTAGCAATGTTAAAACTGTTAGTGCTTATGAAATAGTTCTCAAGATCTTTTAATTTTTGATGGGCTTCTGAAATATTTGATATACTAGTTACAAATTCCTCTTCAATCTCATTTTCCATTTCATCACTGATATCAGAAATTTTATCGATACAATCTATAATGGAAACATTAGGATTTTCAGTAAATAACTCATTATCAATTAATGCGTAAGTGCTTAAATCTAAATTAGTGATGTTAAAATTGGGAAATAAAAATGCTAATGGTATATTATCTTCTATATCGCACTCTACACTTAGATCACTGTCACTTTGATTGAATCCGCATTTTTGAAAACAGTTTCTTACGGTCACAGGCGAGAGTTTTTTCCAAGCAGCTGATATCCATATTAATGCAGTGACTACCGTAATGTTTTTTTCTACCATTTCTAGTGAATTTTCAGTATCCATTAACGCCAAAAGCCTTTCTACAAGCATGCTCTGGTAAATTACCTTAAAGTTTTGAATCACACCCTGGTCCATAGGTTGACAATGCGAGGTAGTATTTGGAGGCAGAAAAAACTATTTTACGTTTTCCAATGAAATCTTCGGATGAGAAGTGGCATTATCAAGAAACAAAATTACATGCCTTTTTTCTTTCTTCATCTTGTTATCAAAGTTCTTTAACCAAGCTGACATAATATCCAAAGTCATCCACGCTTTTTTGTTAGATATCCATCCTATCGGCAACTTATCCACATGAGCTCCTTTAAAACATCTAGGTTTCTTACTTTTACCGATGATTAACGGCCTTTTCTTATCACCCTCCATATTTGAACACAACAATATAGTTAGTCGTTCTTTTGCAGATTTTCCTCCGGCACATTTATCACTTCTTAACGCAAATGTTTTTGTTGGAAGGGCGCGGAAAAATAAACCGGTTTCATCAGCATTAAAAATATCTTTCGGAGAGTAATCTTTGCATATTGATTGCAACTTGACTTTCCAATCGTCTACATTTTGCATGTATACATAGGCAGATTCACCACACACACTTTTAGATGATATTTTATGTCTGACAAAATTTCTCCAACCAACCATTAGACGCTTTGAATTCGGTGAGTTGTAAACTTTGTGCTACTTCCAGCGCCTTTTCTTTAAGTAGGGGTCCTGACATGGGAATATTTTTGTTTCGCACCTTACAGAACCAGTTGAACACTGCTCCGTCGATTGCTAAACCACTAGTTTTTGGAAACTTCCTTTTTTGAGCTAGGTTTCCATTTTACTCGAAAAGTTCTTTTATTTCACTTTTGTTTTTCACTATATCACTAATTTGCGACTTTCCGACACCAAACTTTTCCGCGAGCTTTCGGACACTTAACCTTTGCTGTTCACTAACCGCAATAATATCAATTTTATGTTGGATTGTTAACCGCTTTCTTTTACTAGAATCCATGTAGACACTATCAAATGCTAGTTCAAACTGATTCAAAATATCACTCCACTTATCACCTGACGAGTAGGCCAGTGGTAAACCGTCGTTCCTTTGTATTATGGGAAAAACCCGAGTAGATATACTTCCACGTGTGCACTTTGTACATACATATGTATTATGGGAAAAACCCGAGTAGATATACTTCCACGTGTGCAGCAATAAAAGTACATACATACATAATTGCTAAATTTTAAAATTTTATTCGGCGCTGCCCGTCTTGTCTGTCCTTAATTAAGAGATATATTTACAGATGTTTTATTGCTTCGGTGAAATAAAGGGTGTCCGCGTCCGATTTATGGAGGGTCCAATATTAGGAGTGACTATTGTTAAGAAAACCCATTATAAAATTTCGTACCACAAAAAATGTCCATTTTTTTAGGGGTATCCGATTGTCGGAGGTGTCCATAATTAGAGGTTTTACTGTATATCATTTCCAAATCCTACATTTAGAAATCGAAAGCGTAAAATAAAATATACCAGACAGCTTAGATGTTAATTACCTAAAGCAATAACTAATTTTACTAAAGAATCAGTTAGATTTAGATAACTCACCTATGTTAAATTTATTCATTTAAAGATACCGTTTAGGCGATAATAAAAATTCATATTTAGTCCACAAAATTGTTATTAGTTAACTTAGTACCCCAATAATATAACAGTAACGACTGACCCATTTGGGTCATACATTTACTCCAATGCTTGTATAATTTCTCTTTTTAAAGACGCCATAAAATAATATTACCTTTTTTGCATTTACATATGTGTACCGTTGTAATTTCCTTTAGTGCGTACTTAACGAAGCCATTATGTAGTCGAAACAACTCGTGATGTTATTCGTAGTCGTATTACGATAATATTTATTTAATAAAGTCAAGATGAAACTTTCAAAAGCTTTATTTCCATTTTGATTTATGAATCTTCATCAAGTAGAGGCTGAATCAAAGCAACTAATTCTAACTCATCATTTTTAATATCATCTTACAATGGAAAATCCAGATTATCAACAATAATGTTCTTGAAATAAACAGAACGTGTGAAGAATGGATAGATGCATTTATATAGAATATATATCCAAGCAGTAGATTGCAGACAAGGAAACCTTGTCTTTCTACTATTTGCATGAAAAAATTTAAAGTACATATCAATTTGCTCCATTTCAACTGAACTTACAAATAAACTTGATACAGAACGCGTAATTTAGAAATACAAATCCTCTTATCGTTGGTTGATAAATTTATAACTATTTGGTGTCTTTTACAAAGTTGTACGATGTATTTAGCTAAGAAATTTAGTACATCAATACGTACAAATGAAACAAATATGTAAACACATATCTGTATCTGTACACATGGACATACACATCGTAATTTCCAACGTTCACTTCAGCTAAGGACACGTGTTTCTGTCTTACAGACGTCATCAGTCTGGCTAATGAAGTGAAGTTTAATGCCTCGCCCTTAGGAAGTATAGCAAATTTTTGTTCTATCAGACGGTACCAGATAACCTCGTGATATCTGACAGACAAAAAAGACTACGCCTAATAATGGCTATTTTGTCTCGACCAGCAATGCTAGTACAAAAGGGAAAAAATGTGTTTAGATATTTGTTTCATCTGTAACCAATGCTTAATGCGTGCTTAGGTACGTATTGAGGTACTAATTTTTTTTGGTGTAGGTCTACCGTCTGGCTTCAAGTTAATGGACTTACATCTATATACGTTTTTTTCCCTTTTATACCAGTATTGCTGGTCGACATAAAATGGCTATTATCAGGCATAGTCTCTTTTGTCCGTCAGATGTCACGAATTTATCTGGTGCTATCTGATACAATAAAATTTGCTGTTTCCGAAGGGCGAGCTATTAAAATCCACTTCATTAGCCAGACTGATGACGTCTATAAGACAGAAACACGCGTCTTTGACTAAAGTGAACGTTAGAAAATACGAGGTGTATATCCATGTGTACAGATACAGATGTTTGTTTACATATTTGTTTCATTTGTAACAGGTGTATCTCACATTAAAGAATATTTTACTGGTGATTAGATTAAGATCAACAGTAGATATGCAATTGGGTTTTGGGGATAAAATCCAATGTATTTTCACCTTTCAAGATCACTTTAGCTGTGACGTCATAGTTGGGCAATGCAAAACAGGTATCAACGTATCAGGTATCAAGGTTATGAAGAGGGTAACTTCAATTAGTATTACCTGTTCCCACTTGCTTTATACTCAGTTTGGAGAAGTAATGAACTGTGTAAAACATAAACGGATAAATTTTTTAATTCGAGAAATAACCGAAGAATTAATAATAAAACAGGCAATATAGCTTCATTATCTGTTTAGACGTCTATTATATCTGTTCAAACCTGTTCTATATGTATTCATTGCCGAAGTTAACTTCGTCATGATCTGTTCGTACCTGTTTTATATTACTCAACAGTGACGTCACACCTCAAATAACCTTGAATCGCAAAATAAAGCTCCATAAAAAATTACGTGGAATTTTGTTCCTGAAACCCAATTGCTTATCTATCATCAACTGCTAATAATAGCAGTTTAGTTGCCGAAAAACACATTTAGTATGAGGAACACAAACTAGATAACAGAATTGTGATTACAATAACAAATGAACTATTAGATGTTAAAATTCAACAGAAAATATTTCTGTTCAAATGAGCATGTTGTAGATGAGAATAGACTTTAAACACTTGTTAATATGCCTATATTACAGTCAATAATTTCAGGAAATGCTCTATTTGTATATATATGTATATACCCTACTATCACGCTAGTAATATGTAAGTAATTTAAAGAACAAGAATGTAATGAGCAGTGCTATCCGCTGGTAGTTGGTAGTTGGATACCACATCAGTTCATTTCGTAAGTTTTTATCCTGTCTGCGTTAAACGTCGCTAAGTTTTTGTCTAATTTTTTTTTTCCACTTACCGTTTAATACGTGAACGATGACGGTTTTGGGGTTTGCATTTGAGGGATGACAAGTGTACTTCCCCGAATCAGATTCAGTCGCTTTCTGTACTAGTAAATAGCTCACTGTTATGTCTCCTTTCTCCGTAATGACACTCACTCCGCCTCTAGGAGAGTCGTAGTTGATTTCCTGCAATAAAAAGTGAAATAAAAATAACATTGCAGAAAATAAATATTGTGTTGAGACATTTAATATCCTTTTGTAATATTTTAATTTCAAACGTTTTTAATTGTTAATAAGTAAATCCAGGAAATAGAATTCAAATATAACATTTTAAATTATATAAATATTTAACGTTCATTTTCGAATTTAAACCACTGTATCGCATAATTTTATTATCACAGTCAAATTATAAAACTTTCTTTAGGTTCTAAGAAAGCTATATCTTTTAAATTTATATATTGCTTTGTAAATTAGACCGCTGTTTTACTACATTGGGTTATAGCGAATAAAGGATTTAATCTGTATATTCATTCTCATGTTTCCAAAATATGTATAATACATTTTATTACTTTAACGAGGGATGATCCGGAACTACATACTTAGATTTGTATCATAAATTCTTAATTAATAACGATATTTATTATTTATTAGTTAAGATTAGAATTTGAAGACAGTATCATGAACCTTGAATATTATATTGCTCGTAGGTTAATAACTTACTATGCAAATATTCATCCAACAAAATAATTTAATAACAGGAAAATATATCACCAAAAAGGGAAAAATTTACACTTTTAAATGATACAATCTACAATTTTTACGATCAGTTAGTATCCACACAATATGACAGTTTAAATAGAGCAAAAGTATATACGTATGTACACCATAAAGCGGAACTATGTATTTGGATAATAGGATAAGCTGGGCGAAAATTTTACAGTGTTTATCTAACGTGTGTTCATTTGAAAAGTCAATCTAGGTTACTTTGAAATTTTGTTAGAATAAGACGCATATATAGATATTAGTATGTGTTTGTTGTTCCATAAACGTAAATCCAAATGACATTTGATAATGTCAATCACATTTGTTATTTATTTGTATGTATGAAACTGTCAAAATATACGACTTCGTAGGTTAAGTAGCAAAATTTAATTTACGACATACTTCAAAATGTTCTCAGTAAATCACATGCTACTAGATTGACTTTTCAAATGAACACCCGTTATAAGTTTAATTTAACATTAGCAATATATCATCTAATTTCTTGAGGGTTAATTAGACGATAATATGAGCCAAACGAAGCTTTAAGATCACCTACAAGTACTTTTTCGCCTTCCCTATTCAACCCCTTTACAGATTAGTGGGCGAAGGGTGGTTGTAAGGGAACGGAGAGTAAACAACTTGAGGACAAAGTTGGTTATATGCAATTTAAATTTTTAACATTCGTAATAACTTGATAAACCGTGAAACTCTGAAAATTGTTGAAATTTTGGTGATGGTTTTTGCCTCCAGGCCTTTAATTCTGTGCGAACACTTAATGGATTCTGCAAATTTACCGGTTTTATTTAAATTAGTCTTTAATATTTAGGGATCTAATAATATAAATTTAGCGACCGTGTACCAGATTTTAACATAGCTATATTTAATTTTATCATTTATAATCGCCCTAACAATATATCGTGACAATTGTGAGTAATAAGAAAAGTAAAATATAGGCTATACATACATTTATAATACAATTCGATGAAGATATATTCACGAAATACAATTCAGTCAAAGTTCTATTCAACAAATCTGATTTATTTAATAACTAGCAGATACATACCTATATATTTATTGAACTATGATTATTTCCTTTTGTCTTAAATAAAGTAATTCTACCTATTGGTTCTTATCAAGAACGCTGCTCGGATCAAGTCGCGCTATCAATAAGTGGAAATTATTTAAAATAATTAAAGGTGAAGATGATGATAGACTGAAGGTTCAGAACACGTATAAAATGCTGAAATGAATATATTACAACTTAATAACTAAGAGAAAACAGAGCAACATTAAATTTTTAAAGTTTTCATTTAATATTTACATAAGAAAGAAGTTGAGGGTTGGAATAAACTGCGCTACATTAGTTATGGATATTTGCTGTAAACAGTAAAAAAAAATTGGAAATTACATGAAGCAGAAACTCGGTTGGATTTTATTTCTATATTGTTCGAAGCAAAGCCAACGGGAAAGTTACATCATTTAGCCATACGTACATTGATGAAAAATGATAACAAGTAGCAGAACCAAACTTTGATGCCTAAAAAACATCACCTTCAATATAACGTATGACCACCACGAGCATCAATTACAGCTTGACATCAACGTTGCATACTATCTATTAACGTGTTAAAGATATTTTACTCTAGATCATTCCATAACTCTGGTAAGATGCGTCTTAAGTCACCTAAAGTTTCTGGACCAGGTTGAAACTGATCTAATCTTCTTTGAAGCATATCCTATGCAAGTTCAGTATGTTCAGGAGATCGTGGAAGTAGTTGTAAATATTGAATGGCAAGCTCCTCTATGGCATCTAGGAGTATATCGGCGCAGTGAGGTCTAGAATTATCGTCAAGGAAACGAAAGTTTTCACCAATAGCACCTTGAAAATTCGGTATAACGTTACTAATAATGTTTTCCCTGTTTTGCAATTCATTAGTGTTTCCGTGACAAAGTATAGGTCTGTACGACGATTAAAACATATGCTACCCCAAACTGTTATAGAGCCTCCTCAAAAAGGATTAACTTCTTGTACAAAGCGATCCGCACGCGAACTCTTCGACTATCTGAAAATCGGGTTTATCTGGATTCATCTGTAAATAGTATAGTGCGCCATTGTCGATTCCAATTAACATGTTCGCTTGCCCACTTCAATCTTAGTCGCGTATGTTCGCCAGTCAAAGAAATGCCTCTTAATGGACGCTTAAATACAATGTTAGCTTCATATAGACGTCGCCGGACAGCTTCTCCGGAAACATGAACGTCGGTTGCTGCTTCAAACATCCCTTGCAGTATTCGCAAGTTTGGTGAATTTGTCTTCTTGCAGATAGTGTAATGAAGTGGTCTTACATTGGTGTTGTTTTCCGATGTCCACCCGTTCTCCGAGAAACAGTTTGAATAAATCTATTCCAAAGGCGAGATATGACACTTTGTGTTACCCCAAAGGGTTCTGCTACAGTAAGCTGTATATCACCACTTTTCACCATTCCTATACCCCTGCTTGCTTTAGCAGCCATTAATTTTCGTCTAGGCATACTTGAAAACCAACTTTAAAAAAAAACAGAAAAATTAAATTAAATTTTCTGTGCTGAAATGTGATCAACTTGATACTTAACAAAACTGTCAAGAAATAAACAACCATACTTGAAAGCCAACCTTAAGAAAACAGAAAAATTAAACTAAATTGGGATGCCCAAATGTGATCAACATAATACTTAAAAAATTGTCAAGAAATAAACAACCCGTAACTAGGCAATAGCTTGTGTCATTTTACACTATATCCCTAACTCATGTGGCGCAGTTTATATTAATGTAATTAAAAATAGAGGCAATATATACGAAGTTCAATTGATTTAAGAACTGAAGACAGTGGACCATCTATCGCGTTTTGGCTTCGCCAAATGGGGCTCTAATCGGGTGGACGAAGATGAGCATTTTTACTAAAAAATCATGTTTTTCGACCAGCCCATTTTCACCTTGGAGGTTATGTCAATAAGCAAAATAGAAAATTGCCATATTCGGGGTACAAAGGTGACAATTGAGATGCCAATGCGCCTAAAACGAGTGACTGTATGGTGTGGAATATGGCCTAAGAGCCAGGGAGAGTTTTCTTTGAAAATGAGCTAAATGCCGCCCTAACAGTCAATGACGACCGTTATCGTCCCATTTTAACTGACATCTTATTTCCTACGATTGAAGAGGAAGATTTGGCCGATGTTTGGTTTCAACAGGATGGCACCACTGCCCACACAGCCAAAGCTACCAGCGACGTTTAGTGCCATATCTTCGAAAATCGCATTATCAGCCGAAATGGCGATGTCAACTGATCGTCTAAGAGCGATTTGACTCCCTTGGATTATTATTGGTAAGGAACCGCCAAGGACGGATAGTATGCTGATCATCCAGAAACGACTGAGACTTCGAAAGACGCAATTAAATTGGCTCCTGGTGCTCCAAGCGCTCAAACAGTTGAAAATGTACTGAAAAATTGGGTCGACAGAATCGGCGACTGCAAAGCCAGCCGAGGCAGTAAATTAAATGAAGTAATATTCCATTCTTAATCGGAAGGTGTACTCTCGAAAATAAAGTAGATATCGTTTGAAAATATTTATTGCATTTTTATTTAATATGCATTTTTAAAACAAACTAATCGTTATAAACTACAAACCATTTACTTTAGACACAATTCGATAACAATTATTTGTTGTTTAATTAACTACGTTTGCATGTGACAGTTTGATTTTATATTTTATGATGTTTGAATTTGATATGGAACGTTATTAAATATTTTCGAAGAAATAAATTGCACTGAAATTAAACAATGTTCGATTATTAAATTATTATTAAATTATAATACGCATAGTTTTCAATGCTTTAATAGCGTTGTTATAGCAGCAAAATGGAGAAAAGTATTAAAAGAGACTTTTTTTATGTATACTATCTCATTGTCTATCTTCCTCACCATTTCTTTAAAATATGTAAGGAACAAAAAGTACACCACTTGTATGTTTCGAATATACAATGGAATAATAGTATATTAAAAAACAAGTTTCATAAGGCACCATTTTGCCGCACGAGATCAGTTTAGAAAACGAGCCGCGATAGCGGCGAGTTCTCTAAAGAGCGAGTGCGGCAAAAGGCCTTATGAAACGAGTTTTTTATACTATTTTTTCTATTTTGCGTTTTTTACATTAATAAATTGCTTAAATTGGAATTATTTAATTTGAAAGTTCAGAGTTTAATTTTTATATAAAGCATGCAGTTGGTCACATTGATACTTGACATTTTAAAATTTAAATCTTGCTATCCGCAAAGTATATTATATTACATATTATTTATTAATTTTCGTTAACATTACTTGATATTTCATTTAAAAATATAAACATAAGTGACATAGAAACATATATATGTTGTTGTCAATTGTATACAACATAAGTTGTTTGTGTAAAATACGGACATATATCATATCTGTCAAATGTATATAAATTCTTAAAATCAAATGACAGCAATGATATTTATTTCTGTATTCGAACAACGCCAACATTGAAAAATGAAAAAAAGCGTATCGAAATGAAGCTCATTTCGATACTGTTTTGGGTTTCATAATGAGTTCATTTCGAACGCAAAATAGAAAAAGTATTTTTCATGTAATAAGTGTAAATAGAGGAAGATTTACTACGTATATTGCTATGCATTTCACTTAAGATTAAGGGTATAAAATTTTTAAATGCAACGAATCAAAAGTTCACATCGAAACATCCAAACATCGAAAAGAAGGTGTATGTAGGTTCGACTTGGTCATTGAGATAGTCAAGAAGTATTTTGTCTCGGAGTTTAATAGTGTTAGTGTTAATAGTATCAGATATTTGTCAGATAGGTCAACCTAAATTGGATTTAATTATTTAATATTAAATTTTGGTTACAGTTACTGTAATATGTTAAGGAAAAGAATGTCCAATCAAAGGTGGTGGTAGGATCCTCTCGCATACGCATGCGTGGGGACAAATAGTTAAGTTAAGCTTATTTCCAGCCGAGATTGAATGGAAAAGTTTTACCAATCACAATTCGTGATATTGGATTTGTTAAATCCAAAATTGTTAAATAAATCGCATACTTTTTCATGAGTTCTGACGCGGTCAACAAAACCAATCATGATCGCAATTTCAATACCGTCTTTTTCAGTTAATTAAATTTCAATTCCTTCGCTTACTAAACATAAACGTGATTTCAAAATATCAGTCTTACGGCAGTATTCACAATTGCTTTTAGCCCATTGTTAAAATCTAAGTAAGTGTTAAGTCATTAACTGGTATTCACCATTTGTAATTTGGTAGTAGCCAACTGTTAATCTCTCCGTTAGTTAGCCGAGAAAAATCGGACAGCTAGTGATTAACTGACGTTTAATACATAACATAACCAAGAATATTTATATAATTTTTTCTACACTTATCAAATACAGTCAGTTGTTGAAACTGATTTTCATAAGATTACATCCTTTTTTCATATTCATACTATAACTTATTGTGAAATGTATAAAAATAAAGTATTTTTAAACACTATTCTGTCCACGTTATTACTTACATACCGTAGTCGACAAATTTTAATTTCTGTTTGCGTATATAGTGCATGCTTGTTATATCCAACGATGCCTGCTCTCAAACAGTGGAGGGAAAAGCAGAGTGGTGGACACACATACACATTTAACATGCCCTATTCCCTAACAAACACTTACTGGGTGTACAACACTTATTTCTCTACGTGCGTATATTAATAATACATGTTTTTGTAACTCAAGAAAAGACACAAATCATAAAATGGTATTATGCCGGTAGACACCTCAATATACCTGTACATACCCGATATCTACAAAAATTAAATGAATGGGCTGGTATTTTAAATAATTCAATTGTCGCTTCTTTCTGTAGGGACATATCAAACAAAAAGTTTACAGTAATCCCCACGAAAGAATGCATAATATAAATGAATTGCGAGAAAAGATATTGAGAGCATTCTTAACTTTAATACCTGACATCTGCCAAGAATTTTATTATAGATTGGCATACTACCAAGAACAAGGTGGATTATTTGAACCTTTAGTTTAGAATATTTATTTCTTATTATTATCGGAGAAGAGTTAATTTATTTTCTTTTTATAAAAGTTATATTTATTTTCTTTTACATAATTTAGAATTAATATCATTTTATTTATACGCGGAAAATATAAGTTTTGTTATACATCTTCATAAAAGTAATACATCATGAAATAAATATTTTTCTGTAAATATTCATGGCGAATTTTATACGTATTTCCAAGATGCGTTCTGCAGCCCTCTAAAGCAGGGATGCACAGACTTATAGGGAACAGGGCCACTCGGGAAAATTATAAGAAGGACGGGCCACTACAAAGAATACTTATTAACCCAAATATTTTTATTTTTAAATAGTATGAATTACTACAAATGATAAAAATAAAAGAACATTCAAAAATGTTTGTTGTAATTATGTAATCGTAATGTAATCTAATCATTACAGTGTAATATTTCATGTTTTATTATTTTGATGCATGACATTGCATTGACCTAACAATTTTATTTATGTTTGGCTCCACATTACTTGTCGCCACACGCTTCCAGATTTTCATTTGCCAGACGGTTTCGATTTTTTGTTTTGTTAAGTTTCATCACAGAAAACGTTTGCTCACAAATATACGTCGATCCAAATAAGCTTGCGCATTTCAATGCATTTATTCGCAACTCTTTATAAGCGGTTTTGTCAACGCAACGGTAAAAGTTGAGTAAATTACCTTCATTAAACTTGTTTCGTAAATTATCATCATTTTGCATGTCTATCAATTCCAGCTGTATTGATTCCGGTGCATTTTCGGGTGAAATGTTGAAAGGATTGCTGAAAATGTCTAATAGAGGTTTAACTTTTGTGAAGTCTAGAAAACGATCATGAAAAGCTTGTATTAAAATATAAATTTTTTCAACATAAGCGAAATTGACATCAGTTTTATTGAATTTCTCCATAATTTTTTTTGTAGTTCGGAAAATGGCTGTAATTGACTGAATTGATTTGTGTCCTGAAAAGACTCAATTTGCATTGAAAGGACGAAACGTAAGAGTATAACTGCGAAATCAATTGATCTTTGCATTGGAGTCGCGTATTTAAGATATTCAAGTGATTTATGATGTCTACAAGAAACGCTAAGTCACACAGCCAATCAGGGTTGTCGAGTTCGGAGATGTCCTTTTTCTTTTCCGCCAGAAATATTTTGATTTCTTCAATCAAGTTAAGAAACCGCTCTAGTGACAACTCACGTCTTAGCCACCTTACTTCAGTGTAAAACAGGAGATCACCATATTCGCTTTCAATATCCTCGAGAAATTGTGTGAATTGTCGGTGATTGAGACCTCGTGATTTTATAAAGTTTACAGTAGGTACTACAACTTTCGTCATATTTTCAAATCCCAATAATTTTGAACAGAGGGTCTCTTGATGAATAATGCAATGAAACTGCATTAATTCCTTGGTATCTATGTTTTTAGTTTGTAAATACTTTTTTAACATAGTTATTATCCCATATTTACTTCCAACCATTGAAGGTGCTCCGTCAGTCGTAATTGCAGATAATTTCGTTAAATCCAAATCCACTATAGAACATTTTTCCAGAAGAGCTTTGAGCATGTCACTCCTCTTGGTTTGTCTCGTCATAGAACTCATACCAATCAGTTCTTCACTCACTTCAAAATTTTGCGTTACGCATCGTAAAAATATTAATAGTTGAGCAGTGGAACTTTTATCTGTAGATTCGTTGAGTGCTATAGAAAAATACTCAAAACTTTTCGATTTCGTAGCTAATTGCTCTTCTATATTAGCTGCTAATGTGGTAAGTCTTCTTTGAACAGTCATCCGATTCAGTTGAATTTTCTCAAACCTCTTTGCATCTTTCGGTAGCTTTCAGTAGCTGTTTCAGTATCTTGAATTGGTTTTATAAACATAGCTTGCTGGTGTATTAGTTCCCTTTGTAAAGTAGAAATTTTTTGCGTTCGATTTTCGCCGGTTAATTTGGTAAAAGTATGATGCTGGGTTTCATAATGCCTTTTCACATTATATTCCTTCGTAATAGAAACAGTACTCTTGCATATTAAACTGACACTTTTGTTATGCGATGAAATAAAAAAGTATTTTTCGGTCCAAATATCTTGAAAGTGTCGATTTTCATCTTCAACCTTACGACTACGTTTTTTACTGGGGCTTGGTTTATCCATATCAAAATTGATATTATATAGTTACGTAGGTAGATGCCAAGTTCGAACGACGAAATATTTATTCTTCACAGATTACAATTCAAACAATATAACGTTCGCTTGTCTGTAGTTAAAACTTAACTGCCCCGATAGCGGACGATGCGTTGTATTTATACGAGTTACCTAACATCGAGAACCTACCACATTGTTCGGGGCTAATACCGACGTGTTTCGCGAATCTTCGAGTAATCTAGTTGGTCCGACAGACTTCTAGTCTCGTAACAATATGCTTGGAATGACGAGGAGCATACCTGTCCTACGTAGTAAACCTGAACAAGAAAGTAGTAGATACTTAAAGATACATATCTTACAAACAATTACAAAAGTTAGAATAAAATAAAAAGTTAAGAAATATTGATTTGAATGGATTTTTACCTACTTTTGTAGTTTTTCGAACAATTTTTAAAATTTGTTGGCGGGCCGCATAAATATCGACAGTGGGCCGCATGCGGCCCGCGGGCCGCGGTATGTGCATCGCTGCTCTAAAGCAATAGACTTACTGACTAGCTATAATCTGACTGAACCTTATCGTACCCCACTTAATTTACTTGCATGCATTCATTGGCAACCTCGCATATGTCTTTCTTTATTTTTCTCCGTCGCGCTCTTTTCTCTTCTACTTTCGTACCAGAAATTAATATTTATCGATTACGGTATACACAAAAGGCACATCTCTTATAAACTTTTATTTAATTACAATTCTATAAATAATATACAGAAGAGTGACATTACATACTATACAAAACAAGAATTATTTATTTAAATTCAGCATCTGCTCTAACTGAGCTTCTTTTAATTCAAGTTCTAACTCAGCAGCTCTTTTTTGCATTTCTTTGATTTCATTATCCAGCTTCTTACTTTTAGGATATAAAATTAGATTAAACTTTAAATTCTATATAATAATGTAATTATTACCTTTTATAAATTGTTCTTCTTTTATTAACACTTAAAATAAACCAATAAATATATATGTAATAGGTTGCAGAACAGTAGTATACTTGAATACTTTGTATTGATTTTGACCATATGACACATTTCATGACATAACATATTAAAATGTATGAAGATAATTTACAACCGTAAATGTTGGGGGAAACGCGCCGATGTTGCTAAGAATTAGTCTAAACAATCAGTTAATAAACAAGCAGTTATTTTACGTTGGTGAATTTCAGCCAACCTTAACAGCGCGGCTAAGCTTATCGGACTGTTAGTTAACTAGCTGTTAATTTTAGCATGGTGAATACGGCTGTTAATTAAATATCTTTGTCGTTGTTGAATAATAAAGTGTGACAAACCTTATTATTGCTGGACTCTTAGAGAAGAGCTCTATTGAAATTGGAAAAAATATACAGGATGTTTCATTTAAAATAAAAAAGTTAACATCGTTTCCGACTAAAATGGAAGTCTGATTCGGATATGCATATACTCATCGAATCCCCGATTCACATTTAATTAATTGTGGAAAGAGTCATTAAAATTTAAGTAGCCATATCAAGGACATTTCAATGGATCCATTTACCTAGCCCTGTATATGTACGTTGGTATAACATAAAACGATTAATTTTGCAACAACAAGGACCATTATAAACTAATTAGAGGCACGGCTTTGTTTGAATTTTCCATTTAAATTTCCAATTTAATTCCGCTCATACGTACGTGCTCCAATTAGCTTTTGAATTAATAATGTTTAATTTTCCTAATCAGGAAATGTTACAATAATAAAAACCATTGATTAGTTAAAAAAAATAATGAACTCCACTGTAGTTACAAATCGCAGTAAAGCATGAACGTTTCATGAATATATTAGCAGTTTATAATATGCAACTTCTGGAGTTTCACAATGTAAAATAATTAGTAATTTTATCTTAATTTAGGAGAGAAATTTTGTTCTGTGATATATGTAGAAGATAACAAACAATAATAATATATCATTAATTTCGTACATAACTTATAATATATTTTAATTTTAAATATTAATTGCCTGAGTCCTATTAATTTATTATATAGTTTAATTTATTTTTGGTACCCGTATAGATACAAACGTAAGTTTTCCTGCCTATCTCTTGAAAACGTGCTTCGAAAACTTTCAAATTGTTAAACGTAGTGACTAGAAAACAAATCTAGACTATATAGACAAAAATAAAGAATGTAATACTATTATTTGCTTATTTCTTCGTTGCCGTTAACATAATGTTTTTGTTTCTAAAACATCTAAATCTAAAACAAGGTTACTTCGAAGTTTAAGTTTTAAAATCTGATTCTAAGTCAGTGGCGGCTCGGGGTGGTTCACATAGGGAGTGCATAATTTCAAAATTAGAAAGTGTAATACAAAAACGCTTACCCAATCCTTATAAATTTCACCGACGTACTGTTCCAGACAGGTACGGTTCATTGTAGAGTTTGTTTTGAGGGAATAGTAAATATTACACTACACAGTTTAATTACATCTGACGATAAACGAAGTCGATTTTACGTGTGTTTGACTTACAGAACAGTTCTATCACTTTTTCATTAAAGTTTGGGAAATCATTTACACATTCTTTTTCACAAAATAACATAGTAAGGGCATATAATCTCTCTTCTTACATTGTATTTCTCAGGAAAGTTTTTATTCTCTTCAGCCGTGAAAACTGGCGTTCCGCTTCGGACGTTGTCATTGGGATTGTAATGACAATTTTTAAAAGCTTAACAACTTCATTAAAGGTGTCGCTTAATCCATCCAGCAGAAGACCTAGCAGACCTACAGCACCGATTTCTATATTTTGCCTAAATTCTTCTCTAGAATATAGAACGCTTAATTCAGTTCGTAGTCTGCTTTCATTGAGGCATGGAATAAATTTTACTGCTTCTTTAAGGCAATCTTCCGGAATTTTTTTTTGAAAAGAGGAGAACTGTTTAAAAGAAATTAAGTTTGCTAATATTAAGTGCCCTGTATACCGAAATCTAGATTTTATTTCTAGCAAAATAATATCGCACACTTCAATAGTTTCCCTCCTTCTTCTTGGCTACCATCAGTTACTCTTCGCCGCTTTGATGGTCGAGGAGTCAGTTCTGGGTCATTTTGTTTAACCAACTGATTATCTGTGTCAGCGATTTCGGTTCGAATTTTTCCAATAGCGCGTTCAAAATTATCTAAATTATTCTTGATTCTTAATGCATCTGTATTGACATTTTGTAATTGATTAAACAATATGTCCATATGTGGCATAATTTTATGAAAGAAAGTTAACCAATAGATAAAATTTTCCTCCTCTAAAATTCGCAAATTGGCACCAGCTTGATGAATGGTAGTTTGTAAACTAGCTTCTCCCTCGATTTGTACCAGAGCTTCAATTATTTCTTCTCGGTGCTCATATATTGTATTCACTGTCCTAGAATTGAATGTTCCTTCTTATTTTTGAAGAGCGAGGTAAGCTTTTTCTCTGAAGGAATTCTTCCAATCTTGCAGCTCGTTGTGGTGAAGTGGAGAAAAATGTACATAATGCCGTCAGATTGGCAAAAAAAATTCTGCAATTACTACTGCTCGATGTAGCATGTGACATAATTAGATTTGTCTGACGGGCATAACTATGTACAAAATTAGCCATTGGATACCGGTCTTGGACATGTCTTTGCACGCCGTTAATAGCACCACTCATGACTGCTGCCCCATCATAGCTCTGTGAAATCAGTTTTTCTGGGTCATCAACAAGCAAACTAATTTCGTTAAGGATGGAGGCAGATAAAGAATTAGCATCATGTCCACTAGGCAGAAGAAATTTCCAACATCTTTGGACCGGTCTCGCGTTCACAATATATCTTAAAACAACCACCAACTGAATGTGATTGGACACATCTGTGGTTTCATCAGCTATCACAGATATGAAGTCGTTTGCTTTAATTTCACTGGCAACTTGTTCATGATACACTTTCAACATTACATCAAGCAGCTCATACTGGATCGCTTTTGATAATCCCTTAAAAACCGGTGCTGCTTCGATGTGATCTCTGAGCGATTTGTCCAATTCTGCCGTAAAATTTATCAATTCCCGAAAAATGCCCTTGTTATTCGACGTTTGCTGTTCATCATGACCCCGAAGTGCCAGTTCAAACGCGCCACGAAATCTAATGCAATTTATTATTAAATTTAACACATGCCTATTTTTTGTTACCTTTTCATTGTGTTGTTGAATTGCTTTTCTATATGATGAATCTAAAACATTCTGCATGTTATTTTTCCTAACATTCTAAGACTAAATATATTTTTCAAATGCCCTTCGGAATTTTCATGTTTAATAATTTTAGCACTAAGATGAATTAAGTCTCTTATTCCGATCTTTGACCAAGACGGTTCACCACCAAACAAAAGACACGAAAAACAAAACAACGTATTTTTAATTTCACACCCACAAATCCAGTTATTTTTCTGATAAATATTCATTTTGAATTTTCTTATAACGTCTTTACCTTTAACAGATTGTTTATTTTCTAAACATAATTGAGGCATCGGCCGTTTAAGATTTTTTACTGCGATTTTTTCATTATACGTTAACGCGAAGACGAGTTGTTCTCTAAAAAAGACACGGAATTATTGTAACAACGCCCGAGAGCAGTCTGGTTCAGTTGCTCCAACGCTATGTATTATATGACATTGAAGTACGGCAAAATACAGTTCTCCCCACCATCAATGTAATGTTAATGCCTTAACAGAGCAAGAGTTGGGCTTTGCTCAGTATATCTGTGACGACGATTGCTGTATGTACGTTGGTAGCGTGCCACGTTCATCGTCAATAACTATGAAAGTATGAATACATAATAAATAAATACTTTCACAGTTAGTCGCCGCTTGGTTTGTTTTGTTTCATAATTCCAGAGGGTGCAATTGCTCACTTGTTCTCATTAAAGAGCTGCCACTGTTCTAAGTATACACTGGGGTCACAAATTATATGGAACGTTTTTTTCCTATAAAGCGTATAGCAAAAAGGTAATCTATAGATAATTCTGAGTAAAATTGCTCAAGTGACAATAGCTCTAAGTCGGATTTGGAGCCCCCTAAATATTCAAAATATATATTTTCCTTAAGAAATGGGTATTATTTGTAATCAAATCGTCATTAAATCCTATAGAATTATAGTAGATTGCTCAGTATAAGCTTGTTCAAAAGGTATTTCTTCCACCTTTAGAATCACTGTTAATATATATGTTTTTTTTCTAATTTCATGAAAGATATTAGATATTAATACTAAAAAAATAGGCTAAATGGGACTCTTAACATATATCGTTTTTCTGTGATTTTTTTACAAAAACACCATTTTTTACTTGCACCTCATTGAAATACATACAATTTACAAGAACTTTTGTTACGATCGATTTTTTCATTTTCGAAATCATCGCGAAATCAAGGCTTTTCCGTTCTTTGTATATGCATCGGTATTAGTGAATCAGTTAATGGTGGTTCATCAAACTCATCTCTAGATTTAATTTTTTCTCCAGTCACTTTAGCTTTAACCATCCTCTGAAATTTATGTCTTCGTAAAGAGCTGTTGCTGAACATAAAGCCATCCTGTCTGAAACTCTAAATCTATTACACATCATATCAAAATTTAAAGTGTCGTATATTTAGTTTAATGCTCTGGTTTCATTGGAGTAGATACTTCTGCAACTTCTTTATTTTCAGCTATATCCTCATCTGAATGATGTGAAATATAAGTTGGTTCACTATCCGCTGAAATTTTTGATATTGTTGTGGATACTTCTTCTAAAACATCAGCCGCATATTCAGTTATTGCCAATTTTCTATCATTATGTTGGTCCATCATGAATTCTTTTAAATGTTGTGGAATCAAACAACACCAGCATTTTGTCGATTTTAACTTACAATTACATTTATCAATATAAAACAATTCGTTTGCTGAATCTACAAATGCTCTAAATTCTTTTGTTTTATTTCTATTTTTTTTTGTATTACTCGTATTAATCAAGCAAAAAAATTTTTTTTATACTTTTTCCGTTAATGATTTCAATATTAAATTTGCTCTAGATATTATAAATTTTTAGATATTATAAAAAGTTTTATGCGAGAACGCTTTGCTTTCAAGTTTAGCACGATCACTCGAGAAGAAATTATATTTTAAAATATCACGATGCCTCGACAAATTAAGATAATTTAATTTACATTTAATGAACCAAATACAAAAATATCATAAGGCATATGTGACAATCTAGATTCAGAGCTTGCTGATGTTCTTCTTTCCATTCGTGAAGGTGTTGCAGACGAGGTACACTGTTCCTCCATATCAATAATAATTTAGAAATTTCAAATTTTTGGTTTCCTCTTTTTTTGTGACGCTATAGAACGAAAAAATATGTCATTTTCATAGAAATGTAACGGAGATACCTGAACATAAACTTAACACTGAGATTTGTAAATTAAGTCAGAAATTTCGTACCTTCTGCCCGTCGGTTCACGAAAAACCAATTGTCAATAGTTCTATAAAAGAGACACTAGTCATCAATCAGTCATCTGAGAATTTTAATAGTGAAGAATTAAAACTATAAGACAAAAATCTAACATATTGTTTGCCAAGCCGTGGGATTCCCATGGATAAGATAGTTGCGGGCATTGAGACCTCTATCAAAAATTTTGGAGATTCTGCAAAATCTTTCGTTAGAGAGGCCTGCACGAGTCGCATCCGTGAGAACGTTCACCAGCACAAACATATCGCGGTAAACAATGAATGGAATATCATTAACCCTAGAATACGGGACTGTGTTTGACAAACGTAATTACGGGACTATCGTAAATTTTACAACTCAATAAAAAAAAACTAAATTGCCTTATCAAACTTTATTTTAAAAAAATACAAAAAAAATATAACGTTCTTCATTATCAGAACAAACGTTTAAAATTATAAAACCAACATATTTTATTATTTTTCACAACATACGGTGCAAATATCTCCTCGGTGTTTTTTGCTTGGACAGTAGAAACAGGTCTTCCTCTTCTTGTCTTGGGGTGTGTTCACAACGTTTTCTTTTGATATACCGAGGATTTGAGCTATGTCTTGCCGAAGATATCGACTTAAAGTTTTGCTGTTATATCTATACTGCATCCATGGTTTGGCAAGGCAAAGACTTAAATCAATCATGTATTGATATCTTGAAATAGGTTTTTCGCCTTTTTTTAACGTATTAAAAGTGTAAATAACATAAGAGTTTATGCTGGCCATATTTATCATTCCATACAACACACATAATGGCCATCTCTGTGTTTTTCTGCTCGAACTCATATCTGAACACATTTGGTCAAAGGTGTCCACACCTGATTTGGTCTCATTATAGTTATGAATTATTGTTGGCTTACCGGTTTCTTCTACGATCTCTGCCTTCTCATGCATAGTTGAAAGTAGCAAAACTAATTTGTTTTTCTTTGGCATGTAAGATAATAATGTCTTTTGTTGATCGAAACAAAACATTGACGTATTTGCGTTTCGACTATTTCCATCCAAGAACTCCTTGGGTATCTCTTTTTTATTTTTGCGTATAGTTCCTATCATAGTTAATTTGTAAGGATTTTGTAGTAACTGGTCAGCAAGGGAAACCGAGGTGAACCAATTGTCCATGGTAACGTTGCGATTTGTACCATGAATTGATTTCGTTAACTCTTTTACATAAAATTCGGCTAGAGGCAAACCATTGCTCTCTGTTTTTTTTCCCAAGTAAAGACTTGCGTCTGACATATACTTGGTGGAGCAATCGCATACCATAACAATTTTTATCCCATACTTCGCGGGCTTGTTAGGAATATACATCCTAAAAGGACAGCGTCCTCGGAATGCCAAAAGCTGTTCATCAATGGTGACGTATGAAGTTGAAGTATATGAATTTCTACGTGTCAATAAAAATTTCCCCAATTTCTCGAATGTATGTAAAAGGATCATTTACCTTTCTCTCTTCTCTTGTTTCTCTATTATCGCATCTAATACAGTTCAGCAGGTACAAAAAACGATCACAATTCATACATGATCTATAAAACGTGCCGGAAATAGTGCTATCAAACATATGCCTTGCTGACAAATGATTATCTTTTTTTGCGGCAGAAAGGATTAAAACACCAAACAAGGCTTTCAATTCGTCTTTTGTCGTTTGGGAAACAATCTGGTGGCCGCTGTATTTTTGGGCCTGTCTGGCGATTTCTGCATTTGTATGTTGCAAAATAATATCAAATATATTGTCAGAAAAAAAATGTAAAAAATATTCATCCAGGTTAGAACAATCTTTTGCAGTCCCTTTAGGACCAGCTATAAAATGTATAATGTTCCTAGCAGCCGTTCTTTTGGATTGTTGAGGCAGCTCAGATGACCATTTGTGACCATTCTTGCCTTTTAAACGTTTGTTTTTCAAGTTGATTACATATTTTGAACGTGTACGTACTTGTAATAAAGGAATATCATCATCATCTAAACTAGGTTCTATTTCTTCTTCAGATTGAATTGGGCTAAAGCTTTGTTGGATGAGACAAACAGCCGAATTATTATCTTCATCAACCTCACTGTCGGAGGCAGATGATTCAACCTCCAAAGTGTCCTCTTCAATGTCACTACCATCACTGTCGTCAAATGATTCTGGATCACTCTCTTCTCCATTCATGACACGTGCCGCTTCCTCCTCCAGTTGCTTCTCGGTCAAAAACTTTCGATTTGACATCTTAATAAAAAAAATCACTATATTTATTATAATGTATTTAAATAATAATAATGAAGAAATATCTTACCTCAAATTTCTATTACTAAAACAATTAAATTCGGTACGAAAAATAAGAACCAGTTTAATTTATAATTTATATGACGTAAATACGGGACTTTCGTAAAATTTACGAACCTATCGCCGAAAAATCGCTTTAGGGTCGGAAACCAGAACGACCACACACCACACTGTCTAGCTAAATACTAGACTAGAAGGTACTCAGTAAGGCAACTCGATGCATTGACCGTAAGTAGGCGAAAAAGTACGATGTCTTGCGAGCATAGTAAAATTTACGAATGACCCGTAATCTAGGGTTAAAAATGTCAGAAACAAAGACTGCTTTTACTTAAAAGCAGAAAAGGGGAATAAATTGGTAATTATGGACAAAACCGACTATTTTAATCGAGTTAGTCACTTAATATTGGATGGACCTTATGTCAAATTAAACAAAAATCCCCTTCCTAAGATGATTCAAGAAACTAAAAGCGCGTTAAAAGACTGTGCACAATTAATAACTGCTCCCCTCAAATTCAAACTAAACGTAAGCAACCCTTTTGTACCTAGAATGTATTGTTTACCAAAAATTCACAAACCAGGTAATTCGATGAGACCTATTGTATCGGGTGTTAACTCACCGGCGTACTTGATTTCAAAATGGTTGGTAAACGAGTTTAAAAATTTACCCGAGAAACCAGAAAGTATTTCATTCAAAATTCGTTGGAATTTATTCAAAAAATCAAAGATTATAAGCTGGAACAGGGTGAAATTTTAGTATCATTTGATGTCACTTCATTGTTCCCTTCTGTACCTATTCCTGAAACACTGAAATATTGAGACGGTTTATTGCTTAAAAACAATATTGAACGCGAGAAAATAAAGGAATACTTGAGGTTGACAACTTTATGCATGTCTCAGAACTTTCAAATTGAAGGAAACTTCTATGAACAGCGGCATGGCACAGCAATGGGCAACTGGTTGTCTCCATTTATGGAGAACTTGTTTATGAGTCATTTTGAGATAGACTTTAAGAGGCAATCTAAATATTTACCTAAAGTATGCATTAGGTATGTCGATGATATTTTCGCGGTTTTTAATACCAAGTTGTGTAATTTGGACGATTTTTTAATACAATTAAATTTCAAATTTCCTACAATTAAATTCACTATAGAAAAAGAAAACAATGAACAAATACTATTTTTAGATGTTTTGGTAATTAAGAATAATAATAACTTAGAAATAGCTATTTACCGAAAAGACCAATGTGAACAAGTTTATAACCGCGGATTCAAATCACAGTTTCCAACAAAAGATGGCTTCCTTTAATTTTCTTATCCATCGGTTGTTAAGTTTCCCGTTTACAAAAGATAGATATGAAAATGAACTTGGATTAATCAAAAGCATCGCTGCATACAATGGTTTCGATTCGAAAATAATAACAAACCTAATTAAGAAACATAGGCTTAGGAAACTTATTTATGATACCACGAGCTTACTACCTTAAAAAGACCTAGGTGAGAAATTTGTTTGTTTACCGTACCATTTAGCCTCTAGAAATCTGAACGCTATCTTCAAAAACCATTCTCTTCGAATAGCGTTTAAATCATGTAACTCATTAAAATCACTTTTAGGTAACACCAAGGTCAAAATTGAGGTAGAACATAAATCTGGTATATATGAAATAAATTGTAACGATTGCGGCCAAAAATATATCGGCCAAACTAGACGTTCAACACGTTACAAGGAACATATTTCCCACTTTAGATTCAACAGACCCAAAAAATCTAGCGTTGCCCGACATATTTGGGACACAGGTCATTCTGTGCCGGCAAATAACCTTAGGTTGATTAAAACTGTTAATAATTATAGAGAATTAGATAGTTATGAATTTTTTACGCTTCATGTATTCACGCTTCACTGTTCCCTGAATTTCACGCTAGGTTTAAGTAATATATATAAGTGTTTATTTCGATGTTAGGAATTTAGTGTTATCCCACTGGCGATTTGGTGAAGAGCATATCTTCTAAGGCTTACCTGAGCCAAAAACGCTACGTTTAACATTTTTTTAGTTTTTAAGGTCATTCTACTGAAGATGGCAACTTAGTCGCCGAAAAACGTATATAGTATTTATTGATATATATTGTGGTTAGGGTGTTTTTCTTATTTCTGTTTCATAAAAAATATGTTTTCATGAAAAAGTTATAGAAAAATGATTTATTAGTTAAGAATCCATTTTAGGCTATTTTTTAGTGTTAATAATTGATACCTACACTAAAATAAAAAAAAGCTTAGACTTTAATAGTGGCTCTGAAAGGTGGCAGAAATACCTTTCCAGCAAACCTATTCTATGCAATTTACTATACTTCTATGGAATTTTTTTGAAAATTATATACATTTATTAAGAAAAATATTTTTTTGAAAATTTCGGGGCTCCAAATTCGATTTGTTCTTTTCCTCTTTTTTCTGTGACGCTGTAGAACGAAAAAATATGTTTTAATGAAAAAACCGTAGAAAAATGATTTATTAATTAAAAATATATTTTAGGGTATTTTTTAGGGTTAATAATTGATATCTACGAGCCCCGTCCCGTTTCAATTGGCACACCTCTAAAATTTTTAGTAAGTAACATTTTAGAAGAAGAAATCCTGTTCATAAATATGTTAAAAGTTTTTTATTTTTCATCAAGCCTTTTTGCCAGCAATTACAAACTAGTTTACAACTTATTTCGAAAAAAAAATCAATAATAATAATTATATATAAATAAACTTCAGACGAACAACCTTTGACAAACATTAACGAAACTTTACCATTGCGTTACATCGGCTTTAGCTTTGATAACGGCATGGATTCTCCTGGGCATTGTATTTACAAATTTTTGGCAATCTTGTGCCGTGAATCCATGCCATATTTCTCGAAGCCTGGTTTTCAATTCTCCCACTGATCTTGCAGGAGCTGCGCGCAAGGCCTTTTTCATTTGATGCCATAGAGTCTCTATGGGCGATAGGTTAGGGCTGCTTGAGACCCATTTTAACAATGGAATATTATTGCCCTTAAACCATTTTAATGCTATTTTTGACGTATGACACGCAGCCCAGTCCTGCTGGAATATAAAATCATCCCCCGAATTCAAAGTTTCTTCCATCCTGGGTAACAAACATTCCTTAAGAATGGTTAAATATTTATCGGTATTGATAATACCATCTATAAAATATAACCGCCCGACACCTTTTGCCGACATCGACCCCCACACCATAACGGATGCCGGAAATTTCACTTTTTGTTTCAGACAATCTGGATGAAATGTCTCATGTCTTTCACGGAGGACTCGACTCCGACTGTCACCAATACAGACTTCAAATCGAGACTTATCACTCCAATGTGTTTTGTTCCACTGTTTCAAGTCCAAATTACTATGGTCTCTGGCCCATTTCAATCTATTTTTCTTTTGTGTTGAAGTCAATAAAGGTTTTTCTTTGACCTAGAGAAAAATATATTTAACAAAACAAAATTAGTATTTCAAAAGTGTCACCTTGTACTGCCCAAATCCAAGTTTCTTAGCTTCTCTGTGCCATGTGGATCTTGATACAAGTCTTCCTACAGCATCACTCCAAAGTACACTCAACTGGCCATAATTAGCACGCCTATTTTGTTTTATTATTCGTTTCAAAGCTCTTCTGTCGTTATCAGTGAGTTTGCTTTTCTTTGTATTACGGGGTTTTGGGGTCACTGAACTGTTTTTCTAGTAAAATTTTATTACATTTCTAACACTGTACCTTGATATATCCAACAATTTTCCAATTTCAGAATATGAATTCCCTTCATTCGATAGTTTTACAGTTATTGACCTAATTTCTTCATCAATTGCTTTACCTCTTGCCATTGTTTATTTAATTACAATAACTACAGCATATAATAATAATATTTACTGCCCACAATATAACCTAACGATGAATTAATGGAAGTTTTGACATATCATTCATAGCTACCTCGATTTTTACCAATTTTTATGTGTTAAGAATACTGGAACAAATCAGACACAAATGGTTAACTGGTGAATTTTGTTTTTATCTAATATATTTTATTTAAAGTACATATTTAACATATATTGTCCAACGTTTAAGAGTGTTATCCTTTTATTTTTCAGTTAGAAAAATTGATAGTAACCGGTTTTCTAACATGTTTTGAGTAAAATTTAAAATTTTAATAGGTGTGCCAATTGAAACGGGACGGGGCTCGTATATTAAAGCAAAAACAAATTGCATATCGATGCGACAATTCACATCAAGCTTTGATACAAAATAATACAAATCTGTATAACAACAAATTTGTATCTGTATATACATGGACCACAGCACGTATTTACCAGCGTTTGCTTCAACCACCAGACGCATGCGTTTCTGTCTAACGACTTTATCAATGACGGATTTACGAAGACAAACGACTGTAGGTACACTTCGCGGTCATGTAGCAAATTTTGTCCTATCAGATGACACCAGATAGCCTCATGACATCTGACGGACAAAACCGACCACGCCGGTGCAAAGTGTTTCTTCTCGAATAGCTAAGCTATTACAGGAAAAGAAAAAATACGCATATTACTGTGAGTCCATTAACTCGTCGCCAGGTGGCGTAATATAGCAAAAACAAATTGCATATCGATGCGACAATTCACATCAAGCTTTGATACAAAATAATACAAATCTGTATAACAACAAATTTGTATCTGTTTATACATATTCGTAAATCCGTCATTGATAAAGTTGTTAGACAGAAACGCATGCGTCTGGTGGTTGAAGCAAACGCTGGTAAATACGTGCTGTGTGTCCATGTATATACAGATACAAATTTGTTGTTATACAGATTTGTATTATTTTGTATCTATATTAAAATTTTAAAAAAACTTAGATTTTCATAGTGATTTTGAAAGGTAGCAGAAATAGTTTTCCAGCAAACCTATTCTGAGCAATGTACCACAATTCTATGGGATTTTATTGAAAATAATATTCATTTATTAAGGAAAATATGTATTTTGAAAATTTCGGAGGCTCCAAATTCGATTTACCCCTATGGTCTCTTCAACAATTTTACTCAGAACTATCTATAGATTACTTTTTTGCTATACGCTTTATTGAAAAAAAAATTGGTATACACCCTTCGTTTTGTATAGCGATAAAGAAGAACAGGTGGTATCGATGCTCTGAGCATGCCGGTTTTTCTCTTCCTCTGTTTGTATTTAATTTAAATTTTCCTTCGTTCCCGGACATTCCTTACATTCCACAAGCGTCGCGTCGTATGGTATGAACCTATCGAACAAAAATGCATTTTTTATTCTACTTGCACTTATTATAATTAGCTACTTTCTTAATTAAATCGTTTTTAAAATTTTGTTTCTTGCACCCAATCACAGATGAGTATTAATTTAACGCATTATACAATTCTTTGATTGTTTATCCTAGTTTGAAAATCTAAACTAGTATCATAATCGACCATTTATCTTGTCCGTCTTGCATACCATTTTATATGTATAGTAAGATTCAAGATATTTTAAAATGACTGAAGTAACACTAAGCGGATTGTAAGGAGTACCTGCTGTGAATTGCCTGTGGGGCATGAAACATTTAGAAATAGTATTTGTCTATCAGGAGTGTATTCCGAAAAATTGTAAAGCGGAAACAGGTGCTATCTTAAATAATCAATATTGAAAATATTAATCATCGAAGTTTATGATATACAGGCTTTTTCACGTAACCCGTTCGTTGGAAGTTTTCTATGTTAACGCCTTAAGATATTTTTGAAAATTTATGACACGATCTGGATACTTTATTTATTATAATAAAATATTTACACTCATGAACGACTTTCTGTTATACCGGAAGTCATAGCTAACTTTGATATTTTTAATGGAAGTTATACTATTTATTGCATTTTTAGATTTCTTGTAAAGTACTATAACACTTTAAATTAAAGTTTCTTTTGCAAAAAATTAATCGTTTTTGAATTATTTTGATTGTTGTGAAATATTTTGTTATGTCAATGTACTTTTTAAAACCACATATCTCAGGCGAATTTGATTTGAACTAGGTCATATTTCTATTGGATACAGCGAAAGGTATAATATTCTGAGTAACGTCTAAACATTTAATAAATCTCTTACAGGGTGTTCGAAATTTATTGATTATTTAAGTAATCTTTAATTAAATAATTTTTTTTTTTAAATGGAACAGCCTGTAGATGAGCACGCCATAGTAAGTAAATAAACATTTTGCACCGTATAGGCATAGGTTTTCCTATGTCTATCTCTCATAGTTTTAGAGTTATTAATGATTATTTTCTAAATTGAACATTATCAAGAAAAACTGTAGAAGTAGGCCTTGAAAAGTAAATCTAATCTGTTAAAATTGTCACAAAGTTTATTTCGTGTCTAACTGGTTTTATGTTCTTCACAAATATGCAAGAAGAATTAAATATTTATTCTAATAGAGATATTTTCAATTTATTCTACTTTCTAGGTGAATCTCTTCAAATTATTGAAAGAACGTGTCGACTTTTTAATGAAAGATGTCCATATTTACCAGCAATGAATAAAACTAAATTCAAAATTATTAATTATTTTCTAAATTGAGCATAATTAGTAGAAAGCTTTGGAAAAAAAATCTAAATAAGTTGTTGATAACGCTTCTGTTATTGACGCTGTTAATATCTTTCTTAATCTGTATCATTTCTCGTTTTTTTGTGTTAGTTTCTTTCTCAATAATTTCGGTACTGTCACAGTTAAAATAATGGTCAAGCTCAATTTTATGGCATGCCAAAGCTTTTTTATCGGTTTTTAGAGAATTTGTGGGCCTGTAATCGCTTACTAAGATATTGTTTGGTTTGTCCTATATAACATCCATTGGAGTCATTGCAAGGATAATTATATATGGTGTGGATCTGTTTGTTATCTCTTTCTGGTTTGAGTAAAATTGCAATACAAACTCAATAAGTATTAAGTCAATAAGTTTGTATGAAGTTTTTATATTGTATTGTTTTAAAGAATGGCTAATTTTTCAAGAAAGGTTGTGAACATATGGTGTGCTGATATAGTTTTGGGTTTCATTATTGTGTCAGTATCATCACAAATTACAAACAAAGACACAAATTCAGAAAGAGACAGATATCAGACATATGCATCATAAAATACATAAAACGAAGAAAAGAATTAATAAAAAATAACCCACACATCATAATAACCACACCTGATAAGTCAAACAAAACAGTACGTATACAAAGACACAATTAAACTGAAAAAATACAAAAATAAAATAATAACATAACCAATAGATGGTACAGATTAAATTTAATTGACGGGGTCGCAAAAAACAAACTACACGCAAATAATTCTCAACCACATGCAATCTATGGTTTGCCCAAGATCCACAAACATGACTTTCTTTTAACACCAATAATTTCCAACATACAAGCCTTTACTTATAACTTGGCGAAGTACTCAGGCAATAGCATATTCAAAATACTTGGTAAAATCGAGTGTTTTGTTAAGAATTCTTGGCATTTCCAACAACATATCCAAGCAAACAATACCTCCAGAGAACGCAGTGCTATCTCTAGATGTCGAATTCCTATATACACCTACAAACCTTGTAATGGGTCATATACTTTAGAAAAAATAAACGTTAATGTATATGCCAGTTGTCTACTATATATATTAAAAGCAATTTCATTTCTTTATATTTAAATTCTCGCTTGGTTAAAATTTTATCTAATAAGGCATTCTGCATTAAAACGGGTTCTTCCCCGGACGCACATTCAATAACGAAAACAGTATCTCAGTATGAGATCACTTCTCTTTGTCCGTTGTATTAATATGTAACGCATACTTCCCCATATATATATATATATATATGTATATACAGGATGTTTTAAAACATCGTTTAAAAATTTTAAGGGCATTTAGTACAATCGAAAATAAGGTAAAAGTCATAATAAACATATGTCCGCAACTTAATTGTTTACGAGATAACAGCGAGTGTTCCTAGTAGTACATGAAATAGTTAACGATAGCATATCCCAGTAAACAGGTGCTTATCTGCTATTGTTTTATGACAGTTTAATTTGACGTTTTGTCCAATTTGTAACAATTACAATGGTAGCGTATTCTAATGCTGAAATGAGCGATATGGTGTTCATGTACGGTCGTGCCAATGGGAATTCTTTACAAGCACGTCGCCTCTATGCTGAAACGCTTCCTGATCGCCAACTGCCTTCGCATATGATGTTTCAGACGGTGTTTCAACGACTAGGAGAAACTGGTTCGTTTGAGAAGCGGTCTTATAATACTGGACGGCAGAGAATAGCATGTACTCCACAGATAGAAGATCAAATTTTGAATATTATCGATGAAAATCCCGAAACTAGTGTTAGAAGAATTTCGACTCAAGTGGGTGTAAGCAGCAATCTTGTTTAGAGAACTCTTCATGAGCAACTCCTATACCCCTACTATATCCAAAGGGTAGAAGCCCTTACTGCTCCGGATTATCAAGCGAGAAGGACTTTCTGTGAGTGGTTTTTGCGAACAGCTGCTTATCGGCCAGATTTCGCTGTTAACATCCTTTTCACTGATGAAGCTTTAATTCCACAACAATCACGTTTGGTGTGACGAGAATCCTCACGTTACCGTTGAAGCCAGACACCAGCAACGTTTCTCTCTAAACATCTGGTTAGGCATGATAGGGGACCGGTTGTTAGGACCGATTGTTTTGCTACAACGCTTAACAGGTCCTGCATACCTCGAGTTCTTGGAAAATACTTTACCTGAGCTTTTGGAAGATTTACCTATAAATCTGAGACTAAACATCTGGTTTATGCAAGATGGAGCCCCACCGCACTTTACGCGTGCTGTTAGGGAACATCCAGACACATTCACAGAAAAGAATCACCTCGCCCTATCACCGTAATTATCCAGACCGAGCGCAGAAGTAAATTCGGCGCTACCTGTTGTCAGACAGCCGAAGTACCTCGCATACCGTCCACATAATTAATGTGAAGTAACGACGCCGTTACTTACTGTAACCTATATAGAAGATATTCTAGAAACATTCTTTCGCATGAAAGGGGAAGGAGGAAGAAATAGAACAGCAGAAAGTATCAGTCAATCAAGCCCTGCGAGAAATAGCGGACGGCTGATTTACTTAGGTCTAGTACAACGTAAATAAAAAACGTCGGACCTAACAAGACTAAAAAAGTCCCACGCAAGAAAAGCCTGCAAAATACGCTAGTTTTTATAGTACTCGCAAAGGGTGAATCAACACTGTAATAAAGTCACCTGTGCGCGCTTTAAATCATTTGGATTACACCAAAAATCCTTGTAGTGCAAAGTTAATGTGCGTTTGTTTTGTGAAACTCCTCTGAGCTACGGTATTACCACAAGGTAGGAAGTTTTATGTCCTTAAGTCTATCGATAGCAAGAGATAAACATACTGATATCAGAAATAAAGGCCTAGACATTTTAGTAAAAGAATCAAACGAACTTTATAATAAACATTTGCAAGGTATAGCAATACCATTTTCATATTTAGTTATCTGTACCCTATTCAATTGATGTAAAAGTCCCTATGTGTTAAATTCAATATATATGCTGTATATGTAATATGATATTTTATTAATTACTTACCCATATATTTATAGATACATTTATAAAGTCGATATTTACCCTATGTAAATATTCTTATAATAAATATAGACATAGTGCTCTATTTATTGCTATAATATAGGGGATACATACACACACCTTTCGTATAACACACGGCCTGAGATCATTAGTATAATATATATATATATATATATATATCAATTTTATTAGTATAAGTCAAGCGTCCCATTGCTAGAGTTAGTGAATCACCGGGCACATACTTAATTAACTTTATACCGGCAGGAACGGTTATTTTCCTGTGGCGTCCAACATAATCAGCAAAGTAATCATTTTAAATAAATGATAAACTGCATATCTATCTCTTATATTACTTCTTTAACTCTTAAAGTAACTTGCAAATTGGTATCCCCATTTATTATTATTATTTGCAAAGGATTAAAAAATAGCCAAACGTTACAACCTAGCTATGGATATACTACATTGAAAATAGGACCAAATAGAACAATACACCCATGTCCTCGAAAAGATTATAGTATTCTAGGATTTCAAATATAGAAAAGAATTTGAGATGTAATGGTAAGGACGTAAGAGGTGTAGCGAATGAGACGTTTATTTACGAGACCGTCTTTACGTTTTATATTTTGTATTTTATCAATAGAATTGTTTCAATATATTTCCCTCTTTTTATAGAATATTAAGTTCTAAAAATAAACTCAAAGATTTTTCTCCGTTATTTATATCAAACGACGTTATTATTAAAGTCGTTCGAAATAAACTTTATGAACTGTTGCATAAAATTTCATCTATTTATGTACCTACTATTGTATAACAGAATGTAGTAATGTATCTGTGTATATATGTATGTATTTCTCGTATTTGACATTCTTAGGGAGTAATATCAAACTTTGTAATCGTCTTATAATTCAAACGTTTCAGCGATTTTTATTTTGTCATTTTTGCCGTTAAATTTATTACTTTCTTCCGCCATCTAGCGTCACAGTTTTACACAACTTATGTTTCCAGTTGGCTACGGATAAGGAGATGTTAAGAAAAAAGTTTGATTTTCTTTTCGTGTTTCGCAAAGTGAACGTACTTGCGATTTGGGAGCTGCTCTTCGCCCTCTACTTCATCTTTCATTCTTATTTATTAGAATAGACGGGCGACACTTTACGAGACGAAAATTTCGACTTTGGAGTATTTTGTTAAACTTTATTTTCAGACCATACAATGCTTTCAGCGTTCTGAAAAGGAGACGTAATTTTTTTTGGGTCATTAAAGGAAAGTATGTTGTGCGTGTATCATAATCGCGAATTCTATCTCATATACGAGGGCGGATCAGTAATTAGTGAGCGTAATGAATAGGGACCGGACACGAGAGGCCGATGACTCATCGCCCGCGGACGTTCTATTGAAAATTTGTATTTTTAAAGAGTTTTTAATTTTATTTATGTAATTGGAAAACAAACTGATTAAGTGATTTATAAAATACGAAATACATTTTTATTTGATCATTTTGTAGTTCAAGTTGAGTAAAGGACATGCAATATACACATCTGTGACTGTACACATGGACAATATACCTCGTATTTTCCAGCGTTTACTTCTGCTTAAGACACGTATTTCTGACATCTACTATTAGGCGTCATCAGTTAAGCTAGTGAAGTAAATAAAGTTTAAATCGCCTATAAGGTATAGCAAATTTTGTCCTATCAGATAGCACCATATAATCTAGTGACATCTGACGGACGAAAGAGACTATGCCGAAAGTGGCAACCCTTTCCTTGACCGGCTATGCCGGTACAGAAACGAAGAAAAATACGTATACAGGGCAATCCAAATTAAGTGTTCACCATTGGTAACTTTGTTATTATTAGAGATACAAGATTGTTTAAATTAGCAAACTAGTAGTACTTTTAACGCTCTTTAAGATGGAAGAATTAAAAAAAAACAAATGAGCAGCGCGTTTTCGAGTTTTCCCGAAAAATATGTTTTTTTCAAATGGAAATCCCTGTATATTATATCATTTTCTGTTAGAAATTCAATTTTTAAACAAAATATCTTATAAGAACTTTTTTACTGGGATTAAAAACATTTGAGTTATAATGTATAAACAAAAACAGCTAAATAATTTTTATAAACTTTATTTTATACATAAACATTAAACATATCATTAAAAGAAAATAAAAATCACTGATTTTTTCATAGAAGATGTTCAAAAATACCACCTTGTTGTTCAATACATTTTTGAACACGTTTTTGAACTTGTCGAACTGCTTTTAGTATGGTCCTACCATCTATTTGGTTTATCTTTTCACTAACTGCAATTTTTAGGGCGTTTACGTTTTCGTACCTTTGCTTATAAATCTCTGTCTTTAAATAACCCCATAAAAAAAAATCAAGCGGTGTTAAATCTGGCGATCGGGGAGGCCATTGAATAGAACCATTTGTTTCTATCCATGAATTGTTAAAAATAGTATTTAAAATTTGATGAGTACCTCTGTAGTTGTGGCCAGGTGCGCCATCCTGCTGAAAATGCAGATTCTGTCTACTTATGAGATCAATATCGTCTAAGAAATTATTCAAAATTTCAGTCAAAAATTCTATGTACCTTTCACCAGTTAGAGTGCCCTCATAAAAGAAAGGACCAACAATCCTTGAACCAATTAAACCGCACCAAACATTAAAACTGTAACGGACTTGCGGGCGTCTTCGATGTACTAAAAGAAGATTTGCCTTTGACCAGTAATCATGATTTTTTGTATTGTACATTCCAGAACTTGAGAAATTTGATTCATCGGTCCATAAAATATAACGAAAGTTGTTTACATTTTGGCGACAAAAGTTAAGATACCAGTGGCAAAAAAACATTCTTCTCTCTGGATCCCCTGGCAAGAAAACTTGAACTGGTTTGTACTTATAAGGAATGAATTTGTGTTTCTTCAGAATCCTATGCACAGTACCGTGACTCAAATCAGATTCCTTGATAATATCTAGTATGGAATTCTCATGGTTGGCCTCAAAATATGCAAGAACTAGAATTTCCGTGGCCTCGCTTATTATAAAAGTACTTCTTGTTCTTGTTTTGGCAAAAACACTCTCATTGCCTCTAAATTTTCGGTACAGTCTCAGAAAAAATTGCTCATTTGATTGTGTTCGGAGTGGATATAATTCAGCGTAGTGTTCTTTTGTCCTCCTAGAGGATTTTCTGCACACTAAATAAGATTCTAACATATCACACTTTTCTGCATGGGTAAAAATCATTTTTTTGTCAAATTAATAACTAGCAAAATGAAATTTATGAGTGAAAGACTAATAAAACTGTACTAATATTTGACGTTTACTAGAAGAATTAACGTCGTTATCATAGAAACATAGAAATGCACTTGACTTGGCTGTTTTTGTTTATTCACTATAACTCAAGTATTTTTAATCCCAGTAAAAAATTTCTTATAAGATTTTTTGTTTAAAAATTGAATTTCTAACAGAAAATGATATAATATACAGGGGTTTCCATTTGAAAAAAACATATTTTTCGAGAAAACTCGAAAACGCGCTGCTCTTTTTTTTTTAATTTTTCCATCTTAAAGAGCGTTAAAAGTACTACTAGTTTGCTGATTTAAACAATCTTGTATCTTTAATAATAACAAAGTTACCAATGGTGAACACTTAATTTGGATTGCCCTGTATAGGTGTAAGTCTATTAACACGATGCCAGATGGCAGAAAATATACAAAAAAGGTTTAAGTATATCAATACGTTAAGCACGTATTACGCATTTGTTACAAATGAAACAGACATGCAATATACACGTCTGTAACTGTACACATGGACAATACACCTCGTATTTTCCAGCATTTACTTCTGCTTAAGACACGTGTTTCTGCCATCTACTATTAGGCGTCATCAGTTAAGCTAGTGAAGTAAATAAAGCTTAAATCGGCTATAAGGTATAGCAAATTTTGTCCTATCAGATAGCACCATATAATCTAGTGACATCTGATGGACGAAAGAGACTATGCCGAAAGTGGCAACCCTTCCCTTGATCGGCTATGCCGGTACGCCTAATAGTAGATGGCAGAAATACGTGTCTCAAGCAGAAGTAAATGCTGGAAAATACGAGGTGTATTGTCAATTTATTTTCTAATTACATAAATAAAATTAAAAACGCTTTAAAAATACAAATTTTCAATAGTACGTCCGCGGGCGATGAGTCATGGGCCTCTCGTGTCCGGTCCCTATTCATTACGCTCACTAATTACTGATCTGCCCTCGTATATGAGCTAGAATTTGCGATTATGATACACGCACAACATACTTTCCTTTAATGACCAAAAAAAAATTACGTCTTCTTTTCAGAACGCTGAAAGCATTGTATGGTCTGAAAATAAAGTTAAACAAAATACTCAAAAGTCGAAATTTTCGTCTCGTAAAGTGTCGCCCGTCTATTCTAATAAATGAGAATGAAAGATATAGTAGATGGCAGAAACACGTGTCTTAAGCAGAAGTAAATGCTGGAAAATACGATGTGTATTGTCCATGTGTACAGTTATTATTTACATGTCTGTTTCATTTGTAACAAATGCGTAATACGTACTTAACGTATTGATATACTTAAACCTTTTTTGAGTAAAGGAGTATTAATATTAACTAGTAATACTTTCTAAAGGTTCTCTTCTGTACAATTTTTCCCTTTACATACACAATCCCCATACACAATTGCCACAATGTTATTAAATCTGGATTTCTATTAAAAACTTTTACCGAAGGCCACATCCGAAGTCACTTGGAATATTTTTCAAATTATTAATAGCCACATCTAATGTGGTTAAACCATCAATTAATTAGAGATTTTGATTTTAAAAATAAGTGATTAGTTTTGGCAAATTTCCAAAGTGTTCCTGAAGAAAGTACAACTGATTTTTTAAATTTGGAATTTATCATAGTTCCTCGCACTCAGAAATACTTCGATCATCGTCATTTAAACATGTAACGAACTATCGAAATTCTCTGCATAAAAACTAGCAGCTTCCAATCATGATCCCCATCTAGTTATTACTGGAGAGGGAGGCAGTGACAAACATGGAAGTTTTTCTCTGTAAAGAGCTACTATCAATGGTGCTTTTCTGAAAACTTTTTTAAAAGCGGATGCAAGTCTATCAACTTCTGGAAAGGTGTCTCTTTTATATTCACAGATTCTGTGGAGAGATATGTTTCCCTTAATAGTCTGCCTGTTTTTAACATATATGCAGCACTGTCACTGACAAATAAAAGTATTTTTCTTAGGAGCTGTCGTCCGAATGAAGAATTTACGGCATATTTCTCGTAAATGGTTTTAGCTACTGTTTCCACATCAACTGGATTTTTTAACTTTTGTTGCTATTACATATGCGTTATATGGAATAGTTGGATGTATTACACCAGCTACAACATTTACTACATAGCGTCCTAATATATCGAAAGTTTCGTCGGCCATTATCCATAGGAATAGTCAAAACAATAAAAAAAAGAAACTAACTCACTGTACTTTCTTTATCTTACGAAATATACACTAATAACTAAAATAAATTGTAGAAACTCCTCACGCTTCTATTTGCGCCCTTGAAGAAAGGAATTTAACATTTGGAATTTACTGCAAGTGAGAATTAATGAATATTAAATCACATTCTTACATGTAAATGTCGGCTTATTTAATGCGTTCGAAACTACAATCCGACAAGCTAAGCTTGTACTAGTATGCAGAACACACCCTTTCGCGACAACGAACTTCCTGGTGATTAGGTTAATTAAGAATTAAGAAATACTGAAAAAACAAGTCTATCAACGGGAGGAAACGCACAGACGACGTTTCGTTCTAGTTGGAACTTTTCAATGTACGGTATTCCCTCGATGACGGACATTGCTTTTTCACTTCTATACTTTCTGTATATATAGTTAACATTTGGAATTTACTGCAAGTGAGAATTAATGAATATTAAATCACATTCTTACATGTAAATGTCGGCTTATTTAATGCGTTCGAAACTACAATCCGACAAGCTAAGCTTGTACTAGTATGCAGAACACACCCTTTCGCGACAACGAACTTCCTGGTGATTAGGTTAATTAAGAATTAAGAAATACTGAAAAAACAAGTCTATCAACGGGAGGAAACGCACAGACGACGTTTCGTTCTAGTTGGAACTTTTCAATGTACGGTATTCCCTCGATTACGGACATTGCTTTTTCACTTCTATACTTTCTGTATATATAGTTAACATTTGGAATTTACTGCAAGTGAGAATTAATGAATATTAAATCACATTCTTACATGTAAATGTCGGCTTATTTAATGCGTTCGAAACTACAATCCGACAAGCTAAGCTTGTACTAGTAAATTCCAAATGTTAACTATATATACAGAAAGTATAGAAGTGAAAAAGCAATGTCCGTCATCGAGGGAATACCGTACATTGAAAAGTTCCAACTAGAACGAAACGTCGTCTGTGCGTTTCCTCCCGTTGATAGACTTGTTTTTTAGTATTTCTTAATTCTTAATTAACCTAATCACCAGGAAGTTCGTTGTCGCGAAAGGGTGTGTTCTGCATACTAGTACAAGCTTAGCTTGTCGGATTGTAGTTTCGAACGCATTAAATAAGCCGACAATTACATGTAAGAATGTGATTTAATATTCATTAATTCTCACTTGCAGTAAATTCCAAATGTTAACTATATATACAGAAAGTATAGAAGTGAAAAAGCAATGTCCGTCATCGAGGGAATACCGTACATTGAAAAGTTCCAACTAGAACGAAACGTCGTCTGTGCGTTTCCTCCCGTTGATAGACTTGTTTTTTCAGTATTTCTTAATTCTTAAAGGAATTTAAGTGTAATATTGAAGTAATTGCGTCACAATTCAACGACAAGGGACAAATGTGCGGTTAACTGAATGAATAGTGATATTCAATAACTGCGCGTTATAGTCAGCGATGTTATAGACTATTTATATGATCCATCGTAATTTCGGCATGGTGCGACAGGTCTCTAATAATAAGTGTTTGTCATATTGTAATATATATTTGTCCTGTTATTGGAATATGTAACTCTGTTGGACCGTAAGTAAATAAATAAATTAGTAAATACTTTTTATCACTTTAACTCTAGATCCCGAGATTTTTGCCTTTTGTTGGGAAAAAAATATTCCTTGGTAAAAAATATTAAAAAAAAATCATTTCACAGAAAAACATTTACTTTAGATAAAAGAAACACTTGTATCAGATCTGATACAATAGGGGCTACAACACAAATTCTACAAACTAGCTACTTAGTATGAAATTTTAAAAAACAATTATTATTATTTAAACAGAAATGTAAACCACATTTAGTGCAATTTATGAACGAAAATGATTTACAAGAGGGTAGTTTATATATTTGGCGGATCTCTTCGTATATGGGCCAGTTTGATCAGATTCATCCAGTCTCACATCTTTTGGTGGAACATATGAAGTAGTAACCGACCGCTGGTTTTCTGTTACACAGACAGGCAGCTATGTCTACTAGAAATTGAGCTAGTTTTAAGGTTTCTTATTTCCTAGCTGATTTTCAATTCTTTGATATATCAACAAAGAGTTCACTATTGATTGGTCCAGTAAATGATAAAATAAGCTTATAAACCATTTTTTGTATCGAATTTTTATTTTATATCTTCCTATGAGACTGTTCATCAAATCTACGCCTCCTATGTGCCGATTATACTTTTGTATAAGCTTGGTACAGTCTACATCAATTTTCTTTTTGTAATCTTTGTCATACCTGATAAGGCAGGTTTTTGTTCAAGTTCTTTGACATATGTTGAAAGTAAACCGAAAGACAGTTTTGTTGTCCTTCCAACAGACACACGATATCTCAATATCATAAATATTTTTAAACCTTACACCTCGTTTAAAATTTTTAAGTTGTTTATCTGGGGGGAATTTAAAATCTGATAATCTGTTTCTTTTGGCTGTACCTAAAGCCAGAATTTATTTATTTGCTAGATGGGCCACTAAAAGTAAACTTGTATTGTAATTGTCAGTATAGACAATGTAATTTTTATTATCTGGAATTATTTTACATAATCTTAAAACCAAATTACCCGTGACTCCAATGTCTGTTTCATTATTTGGCGTACTGTTATTTTTACCGGAGTATACTTCAATATTATATACAAATCCAAGAACAAACAATTTCATGCTTCATTTGTGAAGCTTTTTAGGCATGTACTGTTTTGATTGCTGTTTACTTTTACTTGCACATATTTGCTCATCAATTGACAAATGGCATTGTAATGGGACAGTTTTAAAACGGGATGTCATGTGCTCAATTATGGGCCTCAACTTATGAAGCTTCTCGTGCATAAGATTTTCCTTTTGGTAGCATATCCACATTATTATTGAAGTGTACAAACTGTCTTCCCATTTCAAATTTCTTTTCGCTCATAGCCTCTCCAATTTGTGTGAAACCAAAATAGCTGCCCAAGTAACATCTTATATTTGTCATATGCACAACGGACATATACATACAAATACTAAAGTACCTTCGTGAATCTTGTTCAGTAATGTTTGCTGGTCTATTAGCCTTTTTTCTGCACAGAAAACAAATTAGATTCATCTACAATTTTTTGGATGAATTCATCTGAGACAAAATATTTAAAAAATGTGTACTTAGATTCATAATGCCGTCAGGTAACTCATTTACGCCACTAAAGCGTTTAGCACCATCATCTAAGAGCAAATTCTTCTTTTTCCAAATAACATTTTTTTAATTTTTCAGTTGATTTTGAACGATCTTCCTTGAATTGTACATCGGAAATTTCATTTTCCTGTGTCTCTATATGTTTTTCTCTTTCATCAGGCAAAACTTCAACTTCTTGATAGAAAAATCCATCTTCAAATTCTATTTAAATATTTTGAATATCAATGTTATGTTCAGCCGTTGGACTATTATCTCTTCTGACTCCAAAACAGATCTATCATCATCTAGACCATCCTCACTACCGTTATCGCCCAAATATGTTCGGCAAACCACTCTAATTCTTTAGCAGATAGATTTTTATATCTACTCATTTTTTGTTGTTACTAAAGTTTTGTAGCAGATCTGATACAACCTAAAAAAATACCGAGCCTTTTTTATAACTTCTAAATACTATAAAACATATAGTAAACAATCTGTCATACAATTCTTACCTTTTTATTTTAATTGTAAAGAAATAATACTGTAAGCAAATGAATGCAACTAAACCTCAAATAACGTATCACATGCTGATTACTCCCACCATCATGTGTGGGACTTATACGTATGTGTACTAGGGACGTCGCAGTACCGATACAGAACGGTGTAAGATATGGATATTTGCCGCTAAAATAGAATAATTCAACGTTTATCTAGGTGTAGCTGATCTGATACATTGCGCGATGTAGGGTTAAACGTTGAATTAAATTATTTTAAAAATTGTACATTGATTTGTACACAGGTCATCCAAAAGCTGTTGTTACTAATTCTAAACATGATAATAACTATTTAAATAATAATAACACAGGTCTGCATAAAATTTGTGATGACGTTATTTTTGTTTGTTAAGCTCAGTTTTTATATAGCAATAACTAATTAAAATACAGTTGGTCTCTACCACCCACAGATTTTCTTTTGCACAAAAGAAAAAGAAAAAAATATAAAAAAAAAATTTATAATATGCGTTTTAATAAATTTTAAAATGAATGTACTATTTCAAATTCTAGGTATTAACCCAAAAATGATTTTCTGTTGTGGTTTTAAAGAAATTTGTTAAATAGGCTCTCATTACCTAATGTAAATCTTTTATTACATGTATTAATTTTGGACAAGATTTCCGGGAATTTTTACCTGCTAAATCCTATTTATTATGCTTTCACTTTATTAGTACTGCGAAGAAGGATTTCAAGTTTATCACTCCAAACAAAATGTATATTTTAATGTATTTACTTCATTATAGCTCTGAGTGTCGATCAGTAAACAAGTAAAATTAATTTGTCTTTAGTGTTGTGCGTGGTATTTGATAAATAAACATTGCTTAAAAATATGTCTAGCCGGTGTTTCAAAAACAAACCAGATGATTTACCAGATGTTATATTTGTGGATATTTACTCTTGAAAAAGTTGAAGAGACCAATTGGTGAATTTGTGAAAAATGTATATTATGCTTATTTCAAAATATAATTAGGAGATCAAGATAAAAATTGGGCACCGCACGCTGTTTGTAAGGTATGTGAAGAAGGTTTAAGACATTGGACCAAAGGGAATAGAAAAAGCCTTCCGTTTGGAATACCGATGGTTTGGAGAGAACCGCAAAATCATCATGAAGATTGCTACTTTTGTCTTTGTGATATTAAGGGGCATAATAGAAAAACTTTGAAACATATTTTGTACCCAAACAATATTAAATCAGCTATCAGACCAGTTCCTCACAGTGATCATGTACCTATACCTATACCCCCCAAAGTACTACAAGAAGATATTGAAACCTCTTCAACTTCCGGCTCCGTACAGATGGATAGTGATTTTGAACCATCAACCTCAGGTCAAAACCAACCTCAGCTATTTTCACAAGCCGAACTGAATGATTTAGTAAGAGATTTGGGAATTTCAAAAGATCTTTCTGAAGTACTGGGGTCTAGGTTGAAACAAAAAAATTTGTTTGCCCCAGAAACTACCTTCTCTTGGTATAGAAATCGTGAGGCTGGATTTGTAAAATATTTTGCACAAAACGGACCACTCATGTACTGCCAAGCAATTGCTGATCTACTTACTTTCCTCGGAGCTCCTGAGTACACACCTTCTGACTGGAGACTTTTCATCGACTCTTCCAAAAGGAGCCTTAAAGCTGTTCTTTTACATAATGGCAATGTTTTTGCATCTGTTCCGGGGCCATTCTGTTCATTTAAAGGAAAACTATGAAAATTTACAGGAATTACTTTTAAGAATACAATATGAAAATCACAACTGGGAAGTGTGTGGAGATTGAAAGATTTTAGGCCTTCTCTTGGGTCAGCAGTCTGGATATACTAAATTTCCATGTTTCCTGTGCGAGTGGGATAGCAGAAATCGAGAACAGCATTGGATAAAAAGAGACTGGCCACAAAGGGTGACTTTAACACCTGGAACCAAAAATGTAATTCGCGAAAGTCTTATTGACCCTCAAAAAGTGTTACTTCCACCGCTTCACATAAAGCTTGGACTTATGAAACAATTTGTTAAGGCATTAAACAAAGAAGGAAATTGTTTTAAATATTTGTGTAAAACATTTTCGAGTCTGTCAGAGGCAAAATTAAAGGAGGGAATCTTTGTAGGCCCGCAGATTAGGAGCTTGGTGGAAGATCAAGACTTTGAAAATGTGATGGAAGATAAGGAAAAACATGCATGGCATGCTTTTAACGAAGTTGTACATAAATTTCTAGGGAATTATAAAGACACAAACTATGTTGAGATCGTTGAAAATATGCTGGAAAAGTTCAGGATTCTTGGTTGCAATATCAGCATAAAAATTCACTTTTTACATTCCCATTTGGATTATTTCCCAGAAAATCTTGGGGACGTGAGTGAAGAGCAAGGAGAAAGATTTCACCAGGATATTAAAGAGATGGAAAAAAGATACCAAGGGCGCTGGGACACAAAAATGATGGCCGATTACTGTTGGACAATGAGAAGAGATCTTCCTTTAGCTGAATATGACAGAAAAACAACCAAACGAAGCTTTTCTGAAAAACGAAAACGTTTGTTTAAGGAGCATAAAGAATAAATAACTATTTCTAATAGTTTCTATGTGTATATTTTTGTATTTTTTTTATATAATATAAAACTAGCTTATAAATGAAATAAATCGTGTTTTTTCTATATTTTTTGATTTTACTGGTTTGAAAAATAAACCTTGACGTGATACAAAAAAAAACAAGATTTGAAATCAGCGCTACCAAATTACTAGAAAACAGCTAAAATTTTTAAATCAACTTTCAAAGTGTTGAAAAATGCAGACCTCTGTAATTAATTGATTTTTCTTGTTTCTATAGGTTAGATAGTTCTTTAATATACATGAACTATAACAATATATTTATATAGTGTATGTCGTGTGTAGTGTATATCGTGTATTCAAGAACATGACTCGAAATCATTTTTAATAGTAGAAAAATATCACAAAAGTCGTAGCTTTATTATTACCTACATTCGCACATTACACATTATTTGAAGATATAGAAAGAGGTAAAAATAACGAAATAAAAGAAAACCCCCAGACATAAATTTACTTAAACTGCGTCTAGACGCAAATATCTCGTCGATGTAAAACATCGAAATTCAGCGTCTATCGACTAAAAGTACTCAGAAGTAAAAGGAATAGATTGAGTGAGCTACTAAAACCAGAGTATCGTATTTTGTGGACGTAGGAAGCACGAGAAACCCTGGTGAAAATTGAAGCGGCGAGATGTAAGGGAAGATCATAATAAATCACAGATATGGATTGCTTTTCAACGACTGTAGTCGGATTTATGCGCTCTTAAAATTACAAACTTTTAATGTTACTTTGATAATTTACATGGGAACATTTATCGAGACCCACGCGTGTTTGGGCTATTAAAAGACAGAAAAAAGCAATTAAATTCAAGAGTAGAAAAATACAATTGCTTTATTTATTTCGAGAATTTATCGTCGACTCGGAGGCGGAGGAATGCGAATTTCTGCTTAAAGCAGCACTTCTGGAAAATTACGAATTTTTTAAGAAACTTTATATAATGGTGGAACTTTATATAATGGTCGGTTAAAGGAAGTCTGATTTAATTAAATCAGTAATAATAATACTCTTCCAGCGTGTATTTTAAATATATTTGGAAATATCACGAGATGAAATCATAAATTAATGATTATTCTGTCCCGTATCAATTTTACTGCCTGCAAAGTTAACTTTACTGATTCTGTTTTGCATAATGAATACAAAAATTACAATAATTAGCATATACGAGGGGGTATTGATATCTAGTTAGCCTAAACCGATTCCGTGGATAAAAAAAATATTGCGATACCATAGCAACGAAAAATAACATATTAGAAGTATCAGTTTAAACTATAACGTCAAAAAGTCAAACCATAGTTGCGCAATAAAATTTGAAAAAAAGGATGCCGACCGAAATTATGAAAATCGAAAAATTGGAGTATCGAGCCATCGTCAAGTACCTGTATTTGAAGGGGTTAATAGGTAAGCAGATTTACGATGATATGCTTAATACCCTTGGCGATCAATGTCCTTCGTATGCGACCATGAAAAATTGGATTGTAAGCTTCAAAAGAGGTAAATTTTGCATTGAAGATTAACACAGATCGGGAAGGCCAGTTTCTGTGTCCGTCTCCGAAAATGTTGATTCAGTTTATGACATGATTTTGTCAGACCGTCGAATTGGGCTAAAACGAATATCTGAGACACTATATATTTCATATGAACGCGTCAATCATACAGTTCACGTCGATTTGGACATGAGAAAAATTTCTGCAAAATGGATCCCCAATGCTGACCAGAGCGTGCAAGGGTGGAAGCATCGCTTTCAATCTGTGCTCGGTTTGAAAGTGATGCAGACCTTTTAAGCCGTATTGTTACTATGAATGAAACTTGGGTACATTTCTTCAATTCTTAAACAAAGCAACAATCGATGGAATGGAGACACTCTGGTTCTCCAAGGCCTAAGAAGTTTCGCGTTCAAAAATCTTCTGGAAAAGTTCTCGCTACAGTTTTTTGGAATTGCCATAGAGTAATCATGATTTATTTTCTGGATAAAGGCAGAAAAATCACTGAGAACTATTAATCGACGTTACTGACCACTCGACGAGAAAAAATTATGGAGAGAAGATGCGGAAAGTTATCCAAAGGTGTTTTGTTTTTGCAGGACAATGCCCCTGCACACAAATCGCATATTGCCATTCGCCAATTCGCCAGATCTGGCTCCGACCGACTATCAAGTGTTTCCTCAACTGAAAAAAGTTTAAAAGGTCGTAAATTTTCTTCCAACGAATAGATGACAGAAGCTGTGGAAGCCTGGTGTGCAGAGGAAAATAAAAATTTCTTTTTGAAAGGTCTAGAGGAGCTGCAGGATCGCTGTATTGAGTGCATTAATTTAGGAGGAGAGTATGTTGAATAATAAAATATTTTGACTTTCAAATTTTCTGTTTTGTCTATAGCATCATATAATCTAGTTACATCTGACAGATAAAAGAGACTATGGAGAAAGTGGCAATTTTCCCTTGATGTCCACCCTTGTCACTAGATTATATGGTGCCACCTAATAAGACAGAATTTGCTATACCTTTTGAGGCGAATCTTTAATCTTTACCTCACTAGCCTAACTGAAGAAGTCTGATAGTAAATGACAGAAACACGTATCTTAGGCAGAAGTAAATGTTGGAAAATACGAGGTGTATGTCCATGTGTACAGTTACAGACGTGTAGATTGCATGTCTGTTTCATTTGTAAGAAATGCGTAATACGTGCTTAACGTATTGATATAGTTAAACTTCTTCAATAGCTTGGTGTATAATTATTAGGTATTTTACTGACGTCTTATTTACAATTCAATATTTTATAAATGCTTTTAATTTTTTTTTAATATTCTTCTATTTTAAGGTTAAAGAAATGAGTGTCGATAATCATATTCATCATATTATGTTTTACTAATTCGAGAAAGGATGGAAAGCAGAGTAGTCATTTCGATCTCAACGAACTTTTTGGCGAAAAAATAATCAACGAAGGTCGATGCAGGGAATGGTTTGCTCGTTTCAAATCTAGCAACGCCAGTTTTAAAGATAAGCCAGGACGAGTTTGACCATTAGATTTCGACGACCAGGCTCTTTTGCAGCTGTGGAAGAGGACGGAAGCTTGGCCACTCGAATGCTGGTCGCAAACATAATTGTGCACCATTCAACCACCGTACGTCGTCTCAATAATCTCGGAAAATTATTGCCAGGATGGGTCCTCCGCGAAGTCATCGATAACAATAAAACCTATCGTGCCCGAATTTTCACCCATTTGCTGCAACGAAACGAGCAAGCTCTATCTTGTCACTAGGACGAATCATGGCTTCCCTTCGAAAACCTCAAAAGAAAGAAATTCTGCGTTTCGTGAGGAGTTACACCAAAAGGAATAACGAAAAACGTGCGCGGTAAGAAGGCAATGTGATGTGTTTGATGGGATAGAAGCGAAATCCATCCATTGAGAAATTATCTTAACGGGATTTGTTATTGGTGGAATGACAACGAAGAGCGTCAACAGTGGCGGATTCCATACGAAAAGCGGCAAGCGGCAATTCAACATCAACAGCGATGTCCTGGCTCAACTCGACCCCCTTTACACTGCAACCGAGACGAGAAGACCATGCAAAAGCAATAGCATCGTCTTCTGCCACAATAATGCGGGTCCACATGTTGACAATCGTGTTGTCGAATGCATCATCAATAAGGGGTGGAAACTGCTTCCATATCCACCATATTCTCCCACAGAAGCGCCTAAGGAGAACCACGTCAATCGATCATTGAAAAACTGGCAAGCGAACAAAGCTTAGGATGATTTCGATAATTTAGTGTCCGAAGTCAAGGCATGAATTGCCTCCAAGAACCGTGACTTCTTTACCCGTGGAATCGACCGTCTTCCAAGCAAATGAGAAGCAGTTATTGAAGATGGTGACTACTCTCCAGAAAAAAAAAATGCCTGATAATTATGTACCAACCCAATACAAGTTTCAATTAAAAGACTAAAAGTTTTTCAAAATGCAGATTAAGTGTACATTAGTTTAGACGCTAGAATTTCACAGGTTTTTAGTTATTAATGAAAATATGACTAGTATGTAGTGCAAATTTGACCACCCATATCTCTGAAACGGTTCATAATTAGATGTTTATTGCAAGGTTTTTTTTTCTTATTTATGCCCAACAAATTGCTGTGCAAAGTTTTCTTTACTTCCTCATCAACACTCTGTATAATTAATAATTTCCCTTAATAAGCAGAGATTTGTGCTGGCGAATTAAGTTTAACATATGTTCTTTTTAAATTAACTCCCACATCATTAATATTATCATTTGTCGCGAATGATGGCGCAATAATCTTCTTGCATATTCAACCAAATAACAAGTAGCCAGATTAGCCGGCGATATTTTCCCTTGTAAAGTAAAACGAAGAAGTGGCGGCAGAGCCATCTAATGTAAGTGGCATTATGTATCATCGCTGAGTGAGAAAAAGAGCGGTGGAAAGAGAGAGGGAAAGTGACTAGAAAAGACGCAAGCGAAAAAAGAACCCCGAAAATATATTCAGACTACTAAGGCCCCCCCATTTCGAAATATTACCGGTTGTAACAGTTTCTGACAAGATTGAACGGGGTATTTTAGACTTATATCACAAGGCGAATTGTAGAGTTTTATTTTTTTGGCATTTTTATTGCGTTTGGTGTCCTGGAGGAGAAGATGTGCAGACAGTTGAAAACAAGGAATTTTCTACAGAGTTGGTCAACTTCCTTAAAATCGAATATTTGATACCGAAGGAACGACGATATTAGATTTGATTCAGAATACACAATAAAATTTGTTTTACAATTCCTACGTAGCCAACTTTCCTAAAAAATGTAATTTCGCTGAGTGATTTTTTTAAATTAGAATAACAATATTTACATATAATCAACGAAGAAAATAACTTAAAACATTTAGTAAAAGTGATGTTGCAATCAAACAATCGACTACTTGCGTTCTAAATCCAAATCTATACAGGGTGTTCCCTGAGGTAACTGACAAACTTACACAATGTGTTGTAGAGGTGATTCTGAACAAAAAAGTTCCTATACACTTTGCTTAATTTCTTTTTCGTTCTTTAGATTTCAACAAAAGAAGAAAACTGTTTCAGTAATGTATTTAATCATGAAATTACATAACAAGTTAGTAAACTAACATTAGAAAAATTGCTCGAAATGTTTGCCTCATCTTTCTGAACATGTTGCTAGTCTTTGGGCCATATTCTGTTGCCAGTTAATATCTGCAAGTTAATTTCGTAGGGAATCTACTCCTGCAATTATTCTTTTGATCAATTCCTCCCGCGTATTTGGTTTACCGTTATGGTAAACACGATTTTTTAGACAACCCCAAAAGAAAAAGTCCAATGGCGAAAGGTCAGGAGAACGTGTAGGCCATAGTATAGGGCCTCCTCTGCCTATCCACCGTCTAGGAAAATTTTGATTTAGAAAGTCAATAACAATAAAACATGCCGCGTCGAGTTTCCAGTGGAACATTTTCCAATAATTCCGGCAAAGTATCTGATAATAAATTCCTATAATAATTTGTCGTAAGATTTCCTTGGATAAAATGTAGCCCAATAATGTGTCAGTGTTTAACAACGCACACCATACACTTACAGAAAAACGATGTTGGTGATTAACGAAATCCTATTAACAAAAAATCTAACTCTCTTTCGACAAGTGAATTTGGAGAAAATCCCGTCTCTCTCCACCACTGAAAGACATTAGAAAATGTCGTATGGTGAGGAACTGGACGATTTGGAAAACGTTGACGATATTCTTGTACTGCAGCACGTCCGCTTCCATCACAAACACCATGTCAGCGTATTCCGTATAAGAGTACGTTCTAGGCATGGTTACTGATAATATTTTGACAGTTATGACATATCGATAAATGGCATAAGCAAGTATAAGTTATTTGTCATTTTATAACATGACTAGCAACATGTTCAGAAAGAAGAGGCCAACATTTCGAGCAATTGTTATAATATTAGTTTATTGGTTTGTTATGTAATTTCATGATTAAATACATTACTGAAACAGTGTTCTTCTTTTGTTGAAATCTAAAGAACGAAAAAGAAATTAAGCAAAATGTATATGAACTTTTTTGTTTAAAATTACCTCTAGAATACACTGTGTAAGTTTGTCGGTTACCTCAGGGAACACCCTATACACATTACATACAAATCAAAAACATTTAATTTCTTATTTATAGACTCACTACATAATCGATTTTGATCAAATTTTGTGTATGTCCCTTATGTTGTGTGGAAGATATCATATTTTTCTTGAATATTTGTTGGCAAATATTAAA